>CM057455.1:1031830000-1037792500 GCA_016271365.2 Neoceratodus forsteri
GGGAGGCACAAGGTCAACCCCTGTGCACAGAGGCCATGAAAATTTGTAGTCTAGCTTACTTGGTGAGAGTTTCTGTCAGCAGTCCACCTGCCAGGAAAGGACAATGTGCTGGCAGATGCCCTCAGCAAAATCGGGTCAGAACCACCACAGTGGTCCCTGAGCAAGCAGGTGTTAAAATTTGTGTTCAAAAGGTGGGGCACTCCAGAGATGGACGTCTTTGCGGCCGCAGACAACTACCAGCTTCCCCAGTTTTGTTCAATTCCACTGAATGCACTGCTCCTGGATTGGACCGGGAAGTTTCTGTATGCCTTCCCTCCGTTCCCATTGCTGCTGAGAATCCTGAACAAACTCTGATCCCAGCCAGCCACAGTGATCCTCATTGCTCCAGACTGGGCCAGGAAGCCATGGTACTTGCTGGTCCTGGCACTGTCAGTTGCCAAACCAATCGGCCTCCCCAGAAAGCACAACTTGCTGACTTCTTCCCAGGGCAGGATCCTATACCCCAACCTTCAGTGTTTCAGGCTCAAAGCCTGGCTTTGAGGACCTAGGGTATGCTGACCTGCATCTCTCCAAGGGTCTGGAGGTCCTTAGTGTTTCTAGAAAGCCCTTCACCAGGAAGACCAACAGTGGTGAAGAGAAGGTCAGAAGAAGAAAAGCAGAGACAAAGGGCCCAGGCCAGGAAGAAAGATTGCCAGGGAAACCAGGTCAGGAGACAAGACAAATGGAAGGAGGAGATGGGGACTTGTGAGGGAGGCGAAGAAGTGGCAAAAGTCATGGAGTGGAAAGGAGAGAACAGGTTACTATGAAGAGAGAGAGCGGACATTTGTGAAGGGTCTTCAGAAAATAGTTTTGCACTGCTAGAGAGGAAGGAGTAGGAGGAGGGAATGATGAAATTAGAGGGGTAATTGATAAATGCCTGGACCATACCAGAGCGGGGGAAAGTTCTGCTGGGAGAATTGCAAAAGGGGGAAATAATGTGCAGGAGGAAGAAGAGGAGCTGGAAATGAGAGAGGGAGATGAATGGAAGCAAGCAGGGAGTAAGAGGGGTGGAATCTTAGTGCTGGGGACTCTGTACTAAGAGGAGTCAGGTGGGGTAGCAAGGGAGAGAGGCATAGTCGCATTTGGGTGGAGGCCATGCCAGGAATGACAGCAGAAGGGGTGGGACAGTCTGTTCTGAAATATGTCAGAAGGGGTAGGGACATGCCTCATTTAATTATACATCTTGGGACGAATGACCTGGCTGACAAGACAGTAGATATAGTCCAGAGGAGGTTTGAGGAACTAGGACAATTATGTGAGGGGCAGAAAAATCAGTAACGTTTTCAGAGATAATTCCAGTGCCTAAGGCAAGCACAACAAGAAAGCTGAGAATAGAGGAATTTAATGGATGGCTAAGGACCTGGTGTTGTGCTAAAGGGTATGGGCTGTTTAGAGTGGGGGGATGGGGAGGGACCTGGGAGGACAGTAGTCTCTATGACAAGAACACACTACACTTGAGTGAGGAGGGAAAGAAAGTGTTGAAACAGAGGATGGAGGAGTACATAGAGGAAGTTGGGAATTTAAACTAGGAGCGGGGTGACAATTGGGCAAGAGACATGCAGAGACCACAGGTTCAGAAACTATATGAGCCTACCCTCTACAAGTGACGAAGGACAAATGGCAGGACTATTGGTGATGCTAGTAAAGGAGGGCAGGAGGAGGGAGGGAAGGATGGAAGGTAGTTACCTTAATGCTAGGAGCCTTGGAAGGAAAACTGCAGTGTTACAGGTGCTCATGGCAGAGGGAGAGGGAGAGGTGGACATTGCAGCCAGCACAGAAACATGGGCCACCCAATACAATGACTGGGACCTGTCTGTACCAGGGTACAGGTTATTTCAGAGAACAGGTAATTGGGAAAGGAGGGGGTGTGGTACTATATGTGAAGGAAGGACTGAAGTGTATAAGGGAGGAGGGTATCACGGAATCACTTTGGATGCAAATCCAGGATTCCGAGAATAGGATTCTTAGAATGGGAGTGGTGTACAGGCCACCATCTCAGACAGAGGAGTGGGACAGATCAGGAGGCGAGAAGGGTAGTGTGGTGATTTGTGGGGGACTTCAACATGCCAGGAGTACCCAAACAACCAGGAACAGAAGGGAGCAGGTACTGCTAAATGCCTTCCAGGACAGCTTTCTGCTGCAAATGGTCAGTGAACCAACCAGGTTAGGGAATACCCTTGACCTTGTGCTGGCAAATGGGGACTTTGAGAGAGAACTTACAGTGGAGGAACCACTGTCAGGGAGTGACCACCACTCAGTATGGCTCACATTGGATATGGGCAAGGAAGGAGTGAAATCTGGCACAAGAGTGCTGGACTTCAGGAGAACCGACTTTGGGAGGATGGGGGGGGAGTGGTAAAAGGGTACCTGGCCAGAATTCAATCTAGTATGGACACTAACCAGAGGTGGGAGCTCATAAAGCTGGGGATAGTGGAGGCAACCAAAACCTGCTGCAAGGCCCAGAGCAAGAAGGCCAGGGCCACGAAACCGAGCTGGTTGAGCAAGGAGGTCATGGAAAAGGTAAGGAGGAAAAGAGCTGCCTTTAGGAGGTATAAGAAAACAGGGAGGGGGGAGGACAGGAAGGAGTACTTGATGGAATCGAAGGAGGTGACAAAGGGCAGTAAGGGGAGCCAAGGCATCTACGGAACTCACACTGGCACAAGGCATTAAGAAGGGGGAGAAGGACTTCTTTAGGTACATCAGGGAGAAAAGGAGCTGTAAGGACCACGTAGTAAGGATTAGGAAGGAGTGGGGTTGGGTGGAAGCAGGGTGCGATAAGGCAGAAGCACTAAATGATTACTTCTACTCGGTATTTACTAAGGAGAAGAGGGAGGTGACACCCAAGGGGGGAGGAATGGCAAAACTGGGGGAGGGGGTGACAGATGGGGAAATCATGGAGGGCAGAGTTCAGGAGGGTTTGAAGGCACTGAGGGTGGACAAGGCGCCAGGCCCAGATGGCATCCACCCAGGGTACTGAAGGAGCTGGCAGAGGTCCTTGCAGGACCTTTGGCAGACCTATTTAATGTCTCACTACATTTGGGGTGTGTACTTCAGGACTGGAGGATGGCTCATGTGGTGCCCCTCCACAAGAGTGGCCCCAAGGATGAACCGGGAAACTACAGACCAGTGAGCCTTGCATCCATCATTGGTAAGTTAATGGAGACTATCCTTAAGGAGAGGCTGGTGGCCCTCCTAGAGGCCAAAGGACTACAGGACAGCAGACAGCGTGGCTTCATACGTGGCAGATCCTGCCAAACCAACCTGGCGGAGTTCTATGACTGGGTCACTAGGCAACTGGACAGGGGCCATGCAGTTGATGTCCTGTATCTGGACTTCAGTAAGGCATTAGACTGTGTGCATGGAAGCTGGGAAGTGGCTAGAAGGTACAGGGGCGGATGCAAAACTGGTGAGATGGGTAGGGAACTGGCTTCAGGGAAGGCAACAGAGGGTGGTGGTGGGTGGGGAGCTCTCACACCCAAGGTTAGTGACGAGCTGTGTTCCACAGGTCTCAGTGTTAGGACCAGTGTTTGGGATATTCATTGCAGACATATCAATGGACATCAAGAGCAAGATCAGTCTCTTTGCTGATGATACCAAGGTAGAAGCGGTGGTGGATGACCTAGGGGGATGGCAGGGGTTGCAGGATGATCTGGCAAAGCTTGAAACCTGGTCAGACACCTGGCAACTGGGGTTTAATGCCAAAAAGTGCAAGGTACTGCATTTTAGGATGAAGAACCCAAGGAGGAGTTACCAGCTGGGGGTAATGCAGCTAGCCTAGACAGAGAAGGATCTGGGGGTGCTCATTACAGGGTCAATGAACAACTCTGCACAATGTAGGAAGGCAGCTGCAAAGGCCAACAAAAATGCAGGGTTGTATTGCAAGGGGTATATCCTCGAGGAGGTGATTCTGCCACTGTATAGGTCATTAGCTAGACTGCACCTGGAGTATTGCGTGCAGTGCTGGCGCCCGTATCTGAAGAGGGACATTAAGTTACTGGAGGGGTGCAGCGCAGGGTGACAGATGATCAGAGGGCTGGGGGACTTATCATATGATAGGAGGCTGAGGGAGTTGAACATGTACTAGCTGGAGGAGAGGAGGGACGGCGGGACATGATTGAAACCTTTAAGTACATTAAAGGAATAAACAAGACAGGTAAAGAGGGGCTGTTCAAAGTAAGGAGGGAAGGGACACCAGGGGCCATGATATGAGACTGGAGGAGGAAGGTTCAGGAGGGAGATGAAGACACTTTTTACAGAGAGGGTGGCTGGGTGGAATGCATTACCTTCAGAGGTGGTATCCAGTAGAACAGGGACTGCTTCAAAAGAGGATGGGACAGGACAAGGGGAGGGTCAATGAAGGGGAAGGGTGGAAGGGGGGGGCAGCTGCAGAATAAGGGGTGCTAACTGCACATTCAAGCAGACTTGATAGACATCTAGGCCTTTATCTGCTGGCAAATTTCGTGTGTTCGTAGCCAAGTGGAAAAGATTCTCCATTTGATGCCAGAACAAGAATCTGGACCACACTCGGGTGGGTTTGCCAATTGTCCTGGATTACCTAACCCACCTTCACTCCCTTGGTCTGAGACCAACCACTCTAAAAGTGCATTTGGCAGCTGTCTCAGCTTACCTTTCAGCAGGTAAGGCATAATCTTTGGCTTCTAACCCAGTGTTCAGGAAGAGGCTTTGACATCTGTATTCTCCCACATAGGACTCCTCACCCAGTGTGGTACCTGAACGATGTATTGCACAGCTCATGCAGCCTTTTGAGCATATGTCCTCAGCAGATCTCAAGCATGTAGCTTGGAAAGCTGTGTTCTTGGTTGCAATTACTCTGCTAGACGGATTAGTGAGCTCCAGGCTTTGTCCATGGAGACTGACTATATTGCATTCCATAGGGAGAAGGTGGTCCTTAGGACCAATAACCAGTTTCTCCCTAAAGTGGTATCTGACTTCCATATTAATCGTCCATTACACTGCCAGTTTTTTTTTTTTTTCATTGACCATGCCACTTCAGGAGTGTAGACTGCATAGCCTTGACGTAAAAGGGCCATCAGCTACTAACTGGAGCATACAAAAGGCCATAGAGGCGACAGGGCCCAACTCTTCTTGACCTATGAGGAAGTAGGAAAGGTAAATTGGCCACAAAAGATCCATTGCAGGATGGATTGTGGCCTGTATCCAGTTCTGTTACGGCAAGTGGCAAACTGACCCCACAGGGTCAAAGGGCCCACTCCACTGGGGAACAGCTGCTTCTATAGCAGCTTCAAGAGACATCCCTTCGCTGGAAATCTGCAAAGCAGCTACCTGAAAACAGTTCACACATTCACCAAACATTACTACCTGGATACCCAGGTTTGGCACAGCAGTCCTGCAGAGCCAGTTTCCTAAATGGGTCTTCTGCCCACCTCCAAAGGCACTGCTTGGGTAGTCTGCATTTGTCAGAATATAGTAAGATTTCCTGGGGTTTGAGGAAAACATTACTTACCGTTCCAAGGGAATCTTACTGTATTCTGAACTCCCACCCTTCCTCCCCTACTAAGACCTACAGGGCACTGCATACCAGCTGTACATGTTTTGAGGGAAACCTGTGGGTATACTTGTTTATTTCTTGGGCATCTGTTGACTTGTGTCTTGAAAGATGCCCTTGTTGTTTAAGAAGGGTTTGTCCCAAAAAGGAATTTTTTTATATTACAATAGGTTAGTTAGCTAGTTAGTTTTAGCTTCTGCATGCTTTGTAAGAATCTCAGTTGCAGGAAGTGCAACCAGGGATAGTGGTTTGAAAACAGTCTAGCATTCCACTGTTAGCATAGGTTCTAGTAACCATATCGGCTCCGGGGTAGTCTTATGGTGAGTCCATACTGCATTTGTCAGAATACAGTAAGATTCCCTTGGAAGAAACAAGATTACTATGATAAGCAATGTTTTCTTCTGGTACCAAATGCACTGGAGATCTCGGACCTATACTAGACCTCAGACAACTGAATCTACGATTCAGTACAAAAGGTTCCAGATGGTCACCTCAACATCTAGAATGCCGATGTTAAAAACAAGGGATTGGGTATGCACATTAGACATGAGTCCTACCCACATGTCCCCATCCACCCCAAACACCGGTTCCTTAGCTTTTACTTGCTAGGACAACATTACCAATTTCGGCACTCCTGTTCGGTCTCTCTTCCGCCTCGAGAGTCTTTACCAAATGCCTAGAAGTGGTGGCAGCGGCCCTGAGATGGGACAGACATTTTGTCTTCCCATACCGGGACGATTGGCTTACAAAGGCAGACTCAGAAACCTCTCTGCTTTCATCCCTCCAGGTGACCCTCACTTTGTTCCAGTCCCTAGGAATTACGGTCAGCTGGCCCAAGTTCAATCCAGCCCCTACCCAGTCGCTCCAGTATATCGGAGCTGTTCGGGAAACTATCTCCTCCAGGGCTTACCTCCCTGCCAACAAACAAAGCTGAATTCTGTCTCTAGTTTCCCAGATACGAACACAATAATTTATCACAACCAGATGTCTCTTGTGCCTTCTGGGGCATATGGCCACAGCCATCCCCACAGTAGCCTTTGCCAGTCTACATATGAGACCAGTCCAATGGACTCTCAGAACCAAAGGAGGCAAAAGACTGGGGATTTCTAAGACAAAATCAGTCACTCCTGTTCTGCACTCTGCCCTGAATTGGTGGACCCTGCTCGGCCCTGAATTGGTGGACCCACATGCCAGCCTATCTCAAGGCATGCCCTTCCACTCCTTCCCAGCAGATGTTGATCACGGATGCGTCCTTCGACGTCTGGGGTGTACACCTGGGTTCCTACAAGACACAGGCCAGGTGGCCATGATTCTCCATTTCTTCCCATGTAAATCTACTAGAAATGAGCGGTCTGCCTCGCCCTTCAGGCTTTCTGCCCCCACCTCTCCTTGGGGCCTCTCCTGATCCAATCAGACAACATATCAGTGGTATACTACAAGAACAAACAAGGAGGTACCAAGTCCCACACTCTCTGCAAAGAGACGATGGTGGTTTGGCAAGAGGCCATACTTCAACACCTATCGTTGATGGTCCATCTACAGGACACCACAATACCTGGCTGACATTCTCAGTCGCCGACCTCCACACTGGTGGGACACTTAATCACTTGCTCAGATGATCTTTTCGACTGTGGGGACCCTGCATCTACCTGTTTGCCTCCCTGTCAGTCACCGACGACTCAGATACTATTCCATTATCCTGAACAGAAAGGACAGTCAATAGATGCCCTGTCCCAACTGTGGACAGGACTTTCTTATATGCTCCCCGTCGCCTCCTGCAGAGGACTCGACTGAAACTACAACTTGAACCTGCCACCATGATCCCTCATAGCCCCTCTGTGGCCTCAGCAGGTGTGGTTCCCCCTACTTCAACAGATCTGACCTGATCGGCAACAGAAATGGGTCTGCTACTGGAAACTGTTGATTTAGGATCAAGGGACCCTTCATCCCAACCTGAAGTCTCTACACCTTCATGCTTGGCTCCTGAGGACACTTTCAAAACCAGTCTTCAAATCTCCTCTCCTGTGGACAGTATTGTGTTGGCTTCACGACTCTATCAGGGAAACATGCTAAATGGAAATGCTTCTCCATATGGGCCACTTCTAGGTGGTGAACCCTTATTCATGTCCACTGACTAAAGTGTTGGACTACCTGGCCTTACCTGCTAAGACAGGTTTGCGATATTCTCTATTAAAGTTCATTTGGCCACTATCTAGTCTTCCCTCCAAGGGCTCATAGAAGGCCAACTGTATCAACATCATCTTGCCAAATGTTCCTAAGGAGTGCTACATCAAACCTCCCATTAGACGACCCACCCTCCGTGGGATCTGAATTTCCTTTTGGAAAAATTGACCCTTGAACCTTTCAAACTGGTGGCTTGTGACTTCCACTTCCTTTCTTGGAAGATAGTATTTTAGTGGCTGTCACTTCCGCTCGGTATATATCCAAGCTTCATGCCTTCATGTGCAAAGAGCCTATCTACTCTTTCACAAAGACAAGAGTGGTTCTCCGAACCAATCCTTTTTACCTAAGGTGGTCTCAGAACACACTTTAAATCATACCATTGAATTGTCTGTTTACTATCCTGAGCATTCTAATCGGGGAGAATACCTCTTACACACCTTAGATGTCCATCGTAATATTGAGATACTATACCAATCGTACCAAATCTGTTAGAAAAAACGTATCCGCTTTTTGTTACCTTCGCCTCAACCTGGGGAGGTCTCCTGGTCGCTAAACACACCATCTCCAATTGGCTGGCACATTGTATAACTTTTGTTATAAGAAATATATAACAAGCCATTACCAGGACGTGTCCAAGCCCATTCTGTCAGAGCCATGGCCATTACAGCGGCCTGCTTCAAAAGGGCTTCTATCACAGACCTCTGCAATGCAGCCACATGGTCCACAATATATTTTCAATGCATTACAACTTGATATTGCTTCATGTCAGGACAACCTTTGGCGAGCTGTCCTACAAGGCCTTTTGTCATAATCTCTGCCCCTTCCTTGGTTTACTGCTTGAGTCATCCTAATTGTATTACCTGCTGCAAGAGATTATCCCCATGGAAGATAGTACAGTTGCATACTTACCATACCGGTATATATTCGAGGGGCATCTCTTGCAGCAGGTACAATCCCTCCTCCATCCCCTCCTCTCTAAGAGAACAACTTCTGATTCCAAATACATACGGGAAGGATACCTATGATACTAGATCTCCCTCAGTCCTCGCCTAGCAAGCTGAATCCATGGGAACTGAGGATACCTGGGACTGCCTTTTTTTTTTTTTTTTTATTATATAGGAGCAGAATGATTGTCATGTGTGGTGGCCCCTGGCAAAGATTGTTAGAGAGCTGCTGTGTACCACAGCACCCTCTGGTGATAATCCAAGTGTATTACCTGCTGCAAGAGATGTCGTAACAGTAGATCTTCGTGGGGTAAGTATGCAACTGTACTTTATAGGAGTGGTATTTGTTGTCCATCCACACGGACCCACCCGACCTCTCCTGGCTTAGTGCACAGCCTCTGCTTCTAGTGGGTAAGATCTGATGTCGTGGGGTGGACCCGAGGGATATACCACCTGATTGGGTGGGAGGAGCCAGCTTGAAGATTTTCCAGCACATATTAAAGGGAAAGGACACTGCCAGATAGTGTGGATGAACAACGACACCACCCTAGAACTACTGTTACAGGTGAGTAACCTGTGTTTACCCACCACCACAGTCCTCTTGCTCATGAAACAGCACTGCTGTAATCGTTTCATGTCTCTTCATTCCCCAATCTGTATTCCCATCATGTTGCTCAGCTTGACAGGCACTCTCAAGCTCTTTTTGCCTTGCGTCATGTAATGCTTTTCTGGCCTATCCTTACGCTACACCTGCTCACTCTTAGACACCCACCCAATCTCGAAACTCCCATACAATGCCATGATTCATGCTACAGCATCAAAATGAAAACAAGTCGCTTGGCCATCCAAAATAACTGAAATCCTGCACAGATCCTTGGAAACATTAAAACACAAACAGCATATGCCTAAACAGAATATGCCATGGCCCTACTACAAATATTACTGATATTTCCCCTCGTGCAGTTTGACCTTAAGACATCACCCGTGGCTCTGCCACTCGTATTATAAGGACAGATGGCTGGGGGGATATTCAGATATTTTAGGACAGGCCTTGGCATGTCCCTTTTCATATATTTTTCCACAACTTTTAAGTTGGATAGGATAGAGAGGGATGTTGTCCACTCAACTATCTCCCTTGAAAACAGAGAACCCTTCCTCTTTCTTGCTCAGTGGTATAGCAGAGTGATTAATGAACAGTTAAAAATTGTGGCTAGGGTAGGGCTATGTAGCCAATGATAACACTTACAAATATAGGGCCCAGGTCATTCCTCCTGGCACTGCCTTAAGTAATGTAATGTGAGTATTAGTTTGTGGATATCAGCAGAAAAAAACCCTAAATAAAAAGGTTGAGGGGAAGCTGAAACCAGCAGCCACCTGGAGAGTTGATGGCAGTTCTGGGGGATGGAGTTCAGCAAAGTAGCTGAACAGGAAAGCAAATTTCTCATTGGAGGTGTTGGCAATTAATTCAGGGTGACTAATCAAGGATTTCCCAAGCAGAGTTGATCAGTCTTCAGATATGACCCTGTATTGATTACTTAGTTCACTGCTATTCAGAACTTCTGGGGGATTTCTAAAGCCTGGACCTGCTGACTTGAAATAGGTGGTTTAGGGTTTGTTTTTTCAGTCTCATAAGGATCCATAAGTTCCTAGATTTCCATCTTAAGTCCCCTTCGTGTTGGTAGTTTAATGGAAAAGGTTTTTGTGCAACAGTTAACTGTGTGGGGAACAAAATCCAGAGCTGAGTCATTGTCTTGGAATAATAAACCAAAATGACCAGGAATGCCAGAGATCCTTGAGGCGGAGTAGTAATCGGTTAGAAAAATCACCAGAGTTGACACTTGGGGGTTGTGGAGAATGAGGGATGTACAGGACTGTACACAGGTCACTGGAGTCTGCTAGGATTCCTGCACCCATGACCTGCTCAGCCCTATTGGTAGGATACTTGCTGTGTGACCTGAGCAATTCATTTATCTCCCAGTGCTCCAGTCCATCCTTCTGTGAAAATGAGTGAAAGCAGGACCCCAGTGAAACTGAGATTCTATAGATAACACAAAATGAAGTGCACCACACAGTGGTGGAAGTGGAAACTGAGATTCTAACTATCTAGATTCAGTTCACTATCGATGCTTGGGCAGCTTTTCCACTGAGCCTGCTCAGTCCCTGGAAAAATCTTCTGGCTGGGCTCTTTGTACCACCCAACCATGTTGTCTCTGGCTCTGCTCCCTTTGCACTCAATTGTCCTCCCTCACAACTCCTGCTTGTGTTAGTTTAAATCATTATTTTCGCTTGCCAGCATGTTAAAGTGCAGACATTTTCATTGTTCTTGCTTTGTTCAGGAATGGATCGTGGTTGCTGAGGAGAGATGAGCAACCCACTGGCCAGGCCTCCCTCTGGCAAGGGAGGATTCTATCTCCCAACCCCCCACCAAAAAAAACCTGCTTGCCTGCCACCTGGCAGAACCTGGGTGGTAGCACAGCAGTGACGTGCACTGGGAGGTGCCACCCAACACGCTTGCAGTCATTTCATGTTGGCAACCCTGGGAGAAAACTGGTGAGTGGGGGTGGAGACCCTGACCAGCAGGATAAAGACCAGTCCCCCTGCAGACCCTGCTCTGTCGGCCAGGCACCTGCCTCCACACACGATCCTAACCCTATTGGGGGAAATTGAGTTTCCCAGGGACCCCACCATGAAGTTCATGCCATTGGGGAGCAGGGAGGCTGGGGTAGGTGTCTTGGGCTGTTGCTTTGGTAATAGCTGTGATGTCACTTTATCTCCAAAATAGGCCTTGATAGTAGGTGGAACTGTAAAGGTACATTTTGTGTTCTTCGTGAAAATATCCCTAGTAGACCAAAAAAAAAAAAAAAAATACTTAAAATGGAAGGTTGGAGTGCAGTACAATTCCATTTCTGTTGATTTTTTTGCTGGGCCCAGAATCCATTTAAATTTGAAATACTTAAAACATTTTCATTTTCTAATATGTACACATTTGATTGAAGATGGATTTAAAATCCTATTTTGGTACAGTTTAGCTGCTTTTACACCACACAGTGTAAGTGTTTGCAAAATGTCACACCTCTGCACAAGATGGGAAACTGATAGATACAGTACATTAAAATACTAGAATCTGATTTCCTGTGGGAAAAGTGAGCTTGAAGGTTATAGTTGGATATGATAAATTGATTCAAATAGTCTAAGCAGTTAGGACAGCATGCCATAAGTTAATTATTTTAACTGTCCTAAAATCTCTCCTTCGGATAATCAGTATAACAGAAAAGGTCCTAGCACTTATTCCTGCATCTCTTCACTGCTAACCCCTCAGTGGTGGGGGTGCTGCTAGGTTAAGGGTATCTGGACTTCTGAGTGTTGTAAGGAGAGAAGAGTAACTATAAAACGAGAAATGTAGGAAAAATAAATGGTGGAAAATGTTTTGTAAATCTTATGTATTAATGAGATGTTAGGGTGGGTGGCAGAGAGGAGGGAGGGAAGAGGAGACCGAATCCATCCTATCCTGAACCAGAATGTACAATAAATGCCTTCACTCGTGGTTGGACTATTTTTCTTTGACATGGCAAGCAGTTTTAGAAATGTGGTGACATTAGTAGTTTCCTCACTCATTCTTAGGATGGGTATCAAAGCTGCCTTTGAAATTGAATCTTAGCCTTTGCGTTGGTGTGTCTGTCACAGTACAGTTTTGCTTTCTGTTATGAACAGGGTGCTGGACTTCCCAACTGATCTGACGAGCACTAAACAATGAACTCTGTTTGCAGTGGTTCTTATTCATGTTTTTGTTTTATCCTAGACCACGAAGGCTTTTCTTCCCAAGATGCTGGAGATGAATCACGGTCACATTGTAACCGATGCAAGTTCCCTGGGATTGTTCTAGTACTGCTGGAGTAGAGGTCAGTTAAATTACATTATGAACATCCACAGGAACTGGCTGTTGAACTCCCTCATTGACTGTAATGTTCCCAAGAGAAACTCAAGGGGCTTGACTGTTAGTGTTTTCATTTAAGGGTGACTGGAAACCAGGTTTAAATATTTATTTGCATATGCAAATAATTCCATGTTCTTTCAATCATATTCCACAGTATGTATTCTGATACTTTTTTTCTTCCAGGAATGTTATGTTTTGTGATTTTATGTTTTGCCTCTTGCACTGCAGAATTTTGGTTTGCTCCACATTCTGTGGGGAAAGGATCTCTAGGTCCATCAGGTCATCCCATCCCAACCCCTTGCATCATAAGCCAGGATGATTCAGTATGCAACACAATGTGTACTCATTTGTATAGATTGGTTACCCACTCTACTATTTAGGGTACCCTGAGATTCATTTGAGAAACAAATGAGTCTAGGGTTACCTTGCAGGCCTGTACTGTCTCTGCTGGTCTGTTATATGGGAATACAAAGAGCAAAACCTACAAAAGAATACCAGATTTAACCGAAGAAAAGAAACGGGGGTATTTGTTTCCTGTCACCTTTAAATGTAAAGAAAAATTATTGTAAATACTTCTATCTTTTTATTGCAAAACAATGGCTGGAAATAAAGTATTCTGATTGGCTGGCTGCATTGATAGTGTTAGGTTAGAGAGGCTAAAATCCTCATGTACAATAATGAACAAGATATAGGCTGTAAAAAAAAAAAAAAAATTTTAAATGAAAGTTTAGCTTGGCACCATTAAATAACTAGTATAACACCCAGAATGGCTTGATCAGCTCTTGCCTTTCATATGAGGGACTTTTTCCCCCCTTTTGCTGGTTATAAGATTTTCAACTGGCAGTGCCAGGTGTGGTGTGAGCACTGTACTCTACGTGGAGGTTAACTTATCTACTTCTGTTCCATTCGCATTCTCCTTAGTATTGTGACACTGCAATCTGCATATCACAGCCAGCCTAGAAATCACTCCCCTCTGCCAGGCCAGACTGGTCATCAGTTAAGCTACAGTGAGTGAGGTCACTACGAGGCATAAAGTGGTATAGCACTAATATGTCAAGTTCTCAAGGAGTGTGCCATTTTATATGTCACATCTACTACTAGAAGGTGGAGAATGATCTAATTGCCAAAATGAAAGACATGCTTAAAAATTAATAGCGGACTACTTTGAAGTCTGCTATTTCTCTGTTACCTGAACTAAGGCATTTCAGGGATTGAAGGTACCTTTGTTAGCCTTACCTTATGGTCATAAGGCCCTGGACTTTGCTTGCACCTCATGATTGTCCTAGGGTTAGAAAAATGGTAAGTAACCCAACATCTGGTCCTGTCTAAATGCTTAATTCAGTCCTGGACTGCAGCAAAGCTTTCAACACAAGTACCACACAAGAAACGAGTTCATAAAATTAGACAACTTGATTACAAGTGGCTGTGTAATGCAGTGGGTTACAAAATGGTCACTGGACAGGTTAAAAACAAATTCAGTCTGTCTAGATGGAAACAGCATAGGCCTGCAAAGTTCTGTACTGGTGCCAGCATAAATATATTGGCCATATGTACGTGGCCCAATAGCTGGGTTGCCATGTTTGTAGCCGACACTAAAATAGGAAGGTTTGTTAAATCTCTGCAGGCTGTACATATAATGCAGTGGGACCTAGATGTGCTGTATTCGAGAAGTTTTATTTAGTTTTGTGTTTGTTGAATTTTGTTAACCAGGTTGGCTCACTGAGACAGACGCCCCTTTTTCAGGAGTGAGCCGCAATTTCGGCAGGAAATAGTTCACATACAAATACAATATATATAGTTCAACTGAAATGAGAAGTGGCATGACAATATATTATAGTTAATTGAAATACATAAAGTTGTACAACACAAGTAAAGTCCAGTGTGCCATATTTTAATTGTATAAACTCTAGAAGTATTAAAAACAATTGGACTCCTCAGTTTGTGGGGAAGTAAGCAGAAAAAAAGTCAGATGAAGTGAAGTGTTTACTGTGCATTTTTAATGTATCTAAATAATGTGAATGCTAAATACTTCCCTTACAGGGCTACCCAGATGGCCCAGTGGCAGTGTTCTGCCAAGCTAGTGACCATAGTTTGGGAGCAAACTCTGGACACAGCATCAGTAAGGCTGGGTCAGACTGCAGCAGCTGCCCACCAGGCAGTGCACTGCAGCTGGGGAGGGACAGCATTGGGCTCCAGTGCCACAGTGACCCCTGTGGTGGGCCAAGGGAACTTGCTTCCTCCCGCAGAGGCCACTTGATGGACTATGCCAATGCCAGGAGAGGAGGAAAAAAACATGTCTGTCTGTATGATGGCCTCGAGTCACCTCGGTCCTAGTGCCCGCTCAAGATGGCTCCATTTCCACATGCTGGATTACCTCGTGATAAGGCTGGTCATCTCTCTCTAGCCCCTGCCACGAATGATAGACTTGTGGAAGATGTGGAGGGGTAGGACTGGGGGTTAATGGACAGAAATGAAGTACATCTCAGGAACAGGTTATATCCCTGACTGACACTGCTGGGGAGAAAAGCTCGGGGAGGTTGTACCCACATGTGGCTGAGATTCAGCTTTAAATGGGACGACAGTGTAAAATTACGCCGAATCTGCTGATTGCTGATACCTGTTCCTGCTTTCACCCTACCTAATGACTGTCTCTGGCCATACAATAGTATTTTCTCACCTCTATATAATCCTCTTACTGCCTCAGCCTGTCCTGGCTCCCTTTCCCTGCCCATATACAATCTTGCACTGCAGGCATCTCCCTTACACTTGCATACACTCATAATCTAATTTCATGGCTTGCTCCCCTCTTCCTCACTTACCGACCTTTTCCTTAATGACACCCCCTGCTGTCAGTGGTTATTTCTTCCTTTTGTATTACCTGTTTTTGTTTTTGTGTACCTTGTTCTGTTCATATGTCACCTGATAATTTATTGTACAAGGTCCTCTCTATTCATTGCATAGGTAGGCATCTATGAACTTATGAATGGTCTACTCTGTATGTCTCTGAAGTATTGTTTCCACTTTAACTCACTGTATGTAAAGCACTTTACTTTGTATGTTCTGATATATTGTATCCTCTTTAACTCATTGTATGTAAAGCACTTATAATTTGTTATCCTGTTAAGTTTCTGCATGTCTGTACTCTCCCGGGTCGTGCCTGAAAATAGTCATTTTATGGCTAGTGCACTTACCCGGTTAACAAAAGCTAAATAAATTATAGCAGTTAGAAAAGGAAAAAAAAAAACCTGTTACATGTCAATAGAAATTTCCGAGGCAGAGCAACATATACTTTAAAATGAGTAAGCAAAACCAAGATGTGATTGGTCAGATGTGATCACATCAGCTTGTTCCAGCACAGCAGCACAGGTCAGAAATATTTAACTTTCTAAACATTAGTACTCTGTTTCAGAAATAAAAATCAGAAAAACCATTTTATAATTGCAGTCCAGGGTGTGCGTAATTGTCTGAGAACTGCACTTCCTGGGTGAATAAAGGCTCTGTCTTGCGCCTCACTTCCTGAGGAATGTTAAGAAAAGAATGCACACACCTTGTCCTCCCCAAATCTGAAGAAAGATATCAACTAGATTAAGAAGGTGCTGAGGGTGCAACTGAAGTCATTGAAAGCTTGATAAACATGAGCTATGAGGGTATACATGGAAAAGAGAATGGGTGGGTTTAGACATGACAGTATTTAAAATAGCTGAAAGGGTAACATGGACATAGCAAATGCAACTCTTCAGGATGTACAAGGATGAAAGGTCAGTGGGGCATTTAATGTCTTTGAAAGAAGGAAAATTTAAGGAAATGACAAAACTACTTCATTGAGCAAATGGTGGACACTTGAAAATACTTCTAGAACAGAAGGGTGTCAGCAGACATTAGCGCCTTCAAGGCTCCAGTTAGACAGGTGCCTTGAAGAATAATGAGGTATCTCGTGTCTGCTCTCACTGTCTACATGAATTAGTTAACATGGTGGACTGTGTAAATTGACAAAGAACATCGGATAACCTGAAACTGGAGAGAAGAGATGCAAATCACACTCTGTAGGTATCAAGTACTAAAAATTTTAATTGGGGGGGGGGGGGTTCCATATCAAAATTTTGAATGAGAGTTTAAAAAATAAAGGAGCTAGCAGGCCTTGTAGTGCTGACTGAGGCACTGAATGCCACACCGGCGACCTGTGTTCAAGAATGAGTACAGGTTGCCTGTGGTCAGCCAGTGGGGGGAAGGATTTGGGGTCTGAGGGACTGCTTTCCTCTCCTGGGGATGGAGGATTGCTGGCTCTGCTGGATGACTGCCACCAGGTGGAGTCCTGGTGGTAGTGTGAGTCTGGAGCAGCAGAAGTGGGTGATGATGCGGAACTCCGCAGCATGCATGTACCTTCACATGCGCAAGTTGATGAGCATGCCCTTGCCATGGGGAAGGTGGAAAACTGGTGGTGGGGCAGGCTTTCGTGACTCTGTGCCAGCTGATCCCTCACCCACCTCTCCACCAGGAATCTGGTGGGCTGAAACTAGATGAGTGCTTCCGGGAGGGGGTCAGGACAGCCCTTCCCTCCTGGTCCTGTCGGGGGAGGGGTTGGGGACATATGTGGGACATCTGGTAAGTCTTGGGAAGTAGTGGACTGTAGGACTTGGGGGGTAGGCTGAAGGTAGTACAGCCTGCCCCGCTATAGGAGAATAAAATGTGTGTTTGGGGTGGCAAAAATAAAAGCTTTCAAAAGTACTAATATTTTAAACAATTTCCTATTACAAAGTTGAAAACCAAACATCAGTTAGGGTTGAAACTTAAAGCCAAAGAGACGAAAATGCAGTGTTAGTGTTAAAAGTCCCCTGAGCCATGATAAATCTGTTCTGGTGTTCCTCAGGGTTTGAATAATCCCATGGTACAGTGTTGGCATTGATGTATTTTTGGCATCCGGTCTCCAAGAATTGCTGTGTTAGTATTTAATTTCCTGCACAGACAGCAAATTAGGACAATGCTGGTGTTGCATTGATTGTTCAAACCCTGAGAAGCACCAGGACACACATTCACGTGCTCAGGGCTTTTAGCTTTTTTTTTTGGTGGGGAAGCTTTTAGCCTTCATATTGCATTTCCTTTTTTGGCTTTATGCTTAAACCCTAACTGATGCTTGAATGAAGCTCATTTGCAGTGATTAAGAAAATGTTGCAGTTTTTATCCAGGGATATGCATATAGCATGCATTATATTGTGGATAGTTTGTAGTAGCTATTTCGACATTTTGGTGTCTACACCACAACCACTTTTTTTTTTTATACCACAACTATTTAAGACTAGTTCAGATAAATTACTGTCTGATCAGATTAGGAGCAAATCTGCTCCCTGCAGTGCCACAAGTAAATTGGTACACCCTGATAGAAAATGGAGGGGGAAGGGAACTTTACTAACCTTGTGTACATTGGAGGAGCCCCAGTAGAACTAGTCCTGCTTCCTGGACCACAACAGTAATATGTTACCCTTGTTTGCCTTTCTCAGCCTCTCAGAGAAGTCCCCATCCTAGTGCATTCATTACACAGGGGGCTACATCATTGCACCGGGGGCTACTGCAGTGCACATTCCGCTGCAGTGCTGCATCAAGTACAAGCCAGCTTGCTGTTCCGGGCTGATGTTGGGAGGAAGCAGGTTGCTAATGGAGCATCCAGTAATTGAATACACACGAGCCCAGTCACAATCAGGATTATGATTCATGAACGCCATCTCATGCCTAATAACTGAAGCGGGAACTTGGAATCTTGAAGGGTAGAAAGATTGGGAAAAGCAGCTGGATTAAGGAATTGAAGGGGGTTGTACGCCAGTTTGGCGGGGGGTGCCTTCAGCTACGTCTATAGCTCCAGTATCAAACCTTTGGGAATGATATTGATCCAGATATTAGCAACTGAGCAGCTAAGCCAAGGGCATTCTCTACAACCGTGAAACAGGAAGTGAGCATACATTGTACTTGCATTGTATAAGATTTGTTTTATTGCTAGTCTTCTGTAGTCGCTGCATTCTGTATTGATGTATTGTTGTATAGTATGAAATATGTGAAGTTACAATTATTGCATATTTTTTCATTTATTATGTGGTATTTCTATACTGATGTTTGCTTGTATAATATGTCATATGTCTTCTGCAGTTTGAAACTGAGGTATTTAACAGGACTCCCTTGTAAATAGGGCTACCCTGCCCTTATGGTGTTGTACCAATATGTTTTACCTGTGTTAAAAATAACATTTTCTACTAGTATTACTGCAGAAGTGAAAGTAACCCTCCTGGAGTTCACCATTATTCCTAGTCTACATCTGTGTGTACAGATATATTTTTAGCAGATGGTCTGATAGGGAAGGCAGTTTGGCCTTGTTTTAGAGCACAGAGCTGTGAACCTGGAAATCTGGATTTGAATAAACTGTCACATACTCACTGTGACCCTGACCCAAGTAACTTAACCTCCTTGTTAACTGTATATGTGTTGCACTTTCCTGTGAAATATACTGTACATAGGAGTGCCCCGTGACTTACCATTGGTTGTGCCATCAGAGGGCTGGCTGCAGGGAACACTGGGGGAGGGGGTCGCAGTATCAACCAGATGAAACTAAAGATCCTAGTCCTATAAGTTACTGAAAAAATTTAAAACATTGTGCATTTTGCTAATCAGGACCTTAAAGGTCCCTTCTTGCTTCTGGGAGCCGTATAGTTCCCTTAAGGGGAAATGTGTAATTTTGTGCTTGCTTAAAATGTAGCATCGCTGCCTAATCTGTTTTTAGCATGAGCCATGCCTTAGTGCTTTGAATTTGTTTTCATTTAACACATTTTCTGCCATGTGCAAAATTAAGTTTTAACTCGTCTGATATTACAGTATTTGGGTTTCCCTCTAAATGCAGAAAGCATTGTACCAGCCAAACTGATATACCAACTTCACAGTTCTGTGTTCTAACCCTTAGACCACACTGCCTTCCCAGACTTTGAACTCTGTTGTTCTGTACATGTGTTTCAGCATTAACATCATGCGTGTCATTGTTTGTATTCAAAACCAGGATAATATATTGATGTCTACAGTATGTAGTTCATAAGCCACTGGATGGCTGTTTGACAGTTGACGAGATAAATGTTATCCTACGCCGAACTTATATTCAGAAGTCTTGCTTGCAAAGTTTGTGTGCTTTCTGAAGATTGGGATATATAATTTAACACTGCCATCAGACTTCTCCGATTAGGGAACTCTGTCCTAGTGACTGTTTACAGTACAGCTTTCAGTTTACTTATAACATCTGTGCCAAGAATATTGTTTGTGCTAAACCTGAAAGCACTTCAGATAAATTTTTTGTTGGGGGGGGAAATCCACTGCTGTGCTTTCATGAGGCCCTTAACATAATGGTGGTGATGTGCAGCAGAACTACCAGATTTTGGCTCCCAATTAGACAATCATTCACTGTGTACTCTTCCCAGTTGGGAGCTGACTGCTGAAACACACCTGTTAACTGTCCTCATTTAGATGAGCCAAACGGTCTCCAGTCCCCCACAATGCATTTGGAGGGTGGGGCATCCAATTAAAACAGTATGGGTTAAGAAAGAACAAATGTGTTAAATCTGCCTTTATATTTGTAAACTGTAGTTTCACCAAATAGTTTTTCTCTGTACAAGTGCCCACTTTCAAGGTTTTTATCAACTTCAAAAGGAGAGGATTAAACGTTCTCATGGTCCTTTGTAATTCACTGTTTGACAGAAATGTGTATTTTTGTTCCTTTCATGTCTGGGACTCTTAACACCCTCATTATAATCCAAAAGCAATATGAAAAGCTTCCTGCTGTTCGGTGTATTCAGCATGCATCTGTGTTTGCTGTTGCCACTGAGGATTTTATTTTTCTGTACTGAGCCACATCAAATAAACCTTAATGCTTAATCATCTTTTTAAACGGACACCTACGTACGTAAAAGGATTTGCATTGTCCAGGTGTAACAGAGTTTCAGATTTGGTCCCAGAAAAGCCTGAAGTCAACCATTTCATACCCTTGGTTCTTTTTGTACTACATAATGAAGTTTCTGTTTTACAACGATGTTATGCATATTTATAACAAATTTGTTTTTTCCCCTCCCCCACCACAAAATTCAGGATTACTGTGCAAGTAAATTTGGTGCTGTGGGATTTCATGAATCGCTGAGCCATGAGTTGAAGGCTGCTGAAAAAGATGGTATAAATATGACACTGGTTTGCCCGTATCTGGTGGACACCGGCATGTTCAGAGGATGCAGAATTAGGTGAGTTAACCTGGCAGCATGTGCACAGTGGGGAATTTAGGCAGTGCAGAACACTGAGGGGTTATCTTTAGCTGGTGCCAGTCCTGCCCAAGAGTAGTCATTGATAGAGGCGGTGGCATTTGGAAAATGATAGTTGATAATACCAGCAACCCGATTAGGTGTCCACATGGCTCAGCAGTGCATCCAACTCTGGTTCAGAAGATCATAGGTTCTCGTCTCACACCAAAACATGGCCTCGTACCCTAAATGCTGGCACTCTGTGCAGTACTGCTGCTGTGTGCCACTCTTCGTATGAGGAATAAAACCAGGGCCCCTTCTGTCAGTCACCACCTTTTGTAGTGGGTGTCCAAGTGGAATTCAGAGCCCATGGCACTCTTCACAAAAGTTTGGAATCTTCTCTAGTGTCTCCTTTTCCCCCTACCAGTAAAACCATTTCAGGTCGTGACAGCATTTGGGTGTTGAGCGGAGTAACACTACACGTCTACAATCGTGACATTACCACACACTCTCATTACTTGTAAAGCACTTTGAGATACAGCATGTAGGGAAAAAAACGCATTCAACCAGTTCTTCAGTTGTGGCTGTGAGGCAGTAGCATCTAGAATCTACTAGGTGGAGTATGGAAATGGGTAGAAAAACGGAAGAAATAGTCAGTTAAAATGGTTAACCACAGCCTAATTCCTTTACATTTAGATCCTGCATGTGCTAATAAATAAACTATGCATATTAATACATTTCTAGGGAAATCCTAAGTTCAGACCATGACTGCCAAGTTAGTTTCTTTGGCATGTGAGGCACTCATTTTGCCAAGTCTCCTCACATGTTGTAATATTGCTACATTATGCTACATGTGTACCCTCTCAGTCACAAGCCAGAGTTAGTGTGTTAGCTCACAGCAAACTCAAAACTATAATTTTGTTCTCAGTAAGAAAGATCAGGTCAGTCAAATGATAGTAAAGACATCATCCTGCCTTGCATTTACATTGGTACCCATGCATACATACATACACATACACAACGCTGTAAACGCGTGCAGTGCAGAGACTGGAGGAGCAGAGTTACCACAAACTTAAAAAAAAAAAAAAAAAAAAAAAAAAAGACAAACAGTACCACTTGCTTTCTTACATTAAGCGTAATAAGAGATAATGTGCCAGCTGGCTCACTATCGCTGGCAGTCTAAGGAATAATGTATAGGTGACCATATAGAAGCCTGTGTTTCCATTGAGGGGTAGAGAATGGCTTATGGACTGCGACAGCGAAGCTTGAGAGGTCCATACTGTTACCTCAACCCCCAGATGGAAACGCAAGGAGAGTTATGTATGGTCACCTATATTTTATTTTTTTATAATATGTGGCTTTGTAAAGAGAAGTAGCAAGCAGTGCAGAGTGCCAGTACAGAGAGGGCACATGCTCCATGAAAATGAAAGTGGGCTGCCTGGCAAGAGTCGGTGCGAGCAAGGAGCATTCAGTTAACATGAAAGTGGGCCTGCGAGTGGAGTTGGTGTGAGCAGGGACACGCGTAGATGATGATGATGATGATGATGATGATGATGATGATGATGATGATGATGATGATGATGATGATGATGATGATGATGATGATGATGATGATGATGATGATGATGATACATGCACAACAACTTTTCAAATGTGCACAGAAACTTTTTGAGAGCCACTGAATTCTATACACAGTAAGCCCTAACCATATGCTGTAATGTGATTTGTCTCATGAGGATAAAGTACTTATCATTTGGCCTCATACTTTATTCACTCAATACTCACATTATTGCCTCCCATAGTGAGCCAGTTAGCACATTATTAGTTATAAGAGAGGCAGCTACTGTAAGCCAATTGGCATAGAGGAAAATGGTTATTCAGTACTCTACAAACTACTGCAACCACTCTCGTTGGTTATTCCCATGTAGATATGACTGATAGTTGGTCCATATTATGATCACAGGGAAAAAGGTACCTTCAATCTCCGCTACCTAGCCTTGCACTAGCTAGCCATGAGAAAGAGCACAGGCAATGCTCAACAACGTTCAGCAGTGGTGGGAGCGCTGCTAGCTAGTACCTGTTGAATAAAGTGTTTATAATCAGACAAGCCAGCATGAGTTTGCTTCATTCCTGTGGTGCCTTAGCACGCTCTTTCACTTGTATTTGGTTATTCAATATGCCTGGAGTTTGGCTGACCCCTCTAGTTGCTGCCTTCACCTTTCTTGATTTCCTCAGCCCTGATTTATAATTTTTATGGACAACATTCTAAATACAGTTCTCCTCATGCAACAAAGAATTCAGAGTTCTTACTGTCTGCATGTGTGTGTATAGAAATCTTATAAATGCTCAAGAGTTGAACTCTGAATTCCTGTTTCCATCAAGAGTGCTGCACAGAATGTTTTCCATAAACAGAAAACTATGCGAATGAAGGGATCATTGCGACATCAAAAACCATGAGTCAAGTTAGTGGTCTGTGAAAAGGATACCCGAGGTGGAAAAACAGACTTGTTTGTTGTACATCCTTTCATATTAGTTAATTTGTAGTGTTGTGCTATTCATTGGTTACTGAAAGTGTTTGGTTTTTTTTTTTTTTTGTTTGTTTTTTTTTGGGGGGGAGTGGGGTTCATTTTACTGTTGGTAAAGCAGTAATTGGTAAATTCAAATGTTTGTGCCCTTATGACTTCAGGATGCTGCTGAACCATTGATGTATTGTCAGAACGTTGGTATAACTGAAGTGACGATACAACAAAGTTGTGATGTTACTGATGGAGTGCAGTTAGCTTAAAGAGAAAATAGCAGTAAGAGGCCCACACCCCAGTGTGGTGCTGGTCCCAATTTGCACTTTGTGTGCTAAAACATTTTTCAACTGTTGTATCAGACTGATTCTACTGACTTCCAGTCTGACATTTGCTGCAGTCAGAAATTGCAGAATCTCTACAGCTGACATCAGAGCAGCAGGGAGGAGGATTCAATAGTCGGCATTGCATATTTGTCTTTATAAGCTCTGATCTTTTGATTGCTGGTCCCACTATCCTCCTGGGTTTACGCTCAGCCATAGTGGCTGTAAAACATGTGAGCTGAGCCTGAAATTTCTAACATGCACTGCAGGCTATTGAATCTCCCACTGCTGCAACCCTGCGCTGATATCGGCTGCAGAGAATTCTGACACTTCTGGTTACAGCAAATGTCAGCTTGGAAGTCAGCATAGTCTGATACCGTTTACTGCAGTATAGTAGATTGTGAGTGTTTAAAGTGTTTTTGCACACACAGTACAAATTGTGATCAGCCCCACACTTGGGTGTGGGACTCTTAGCACTGATCATTCCCCTTTTACTTGGGGAAAGGGGGACGTAAGGTCAGCTAAAAGTAAAAACAAGGCTTGAGGTTGATAAACCAATAAAGTGGAAAACACATGAGCAGTTAGAATCACTGCCCTCAGCTTAACTTCCATTTAGTCTGCTGCTTTGGGCACTGGCTGCAGCCCCATCCCAGATATCCATCCCCTGGTCATAGAAATGTATGCTGCTTGTTTGCTGAGCATTGACCCAGACTTAAAGGGATGAGGATGCAGTTTGGAAGAATTAGAAGTCCTAAGTGGAGACGGGGCAGTGGGGCACCACTTGTAATTGATTGATAGACCAAACGGTATCAGCTACCTGCCCCCTTTTACATGGTGACTACATATCTGAAGCCAGCCCCACCCCAACCTTTCCAGTAAATTTCATGTTTTTAACCAGACTCTTCTCGGTCCCTTGACCAGTTGCTGAATTGGAAAAAGAACATATGTAAGCTGTCCCATTAGCGCGGTGGTAGTGTTACAACTAGCTGTGATGGTGACCCCGGTTCAGAAATGGACTCTGGTCACTTGGAGGCTGAGGCAGAGAGGATTGAGCATCCAAAGGATAGCTTTCCTTCCTCAGGGAGGGGGGACACTACATCATGCTACTTGCCTGTCACCTGGCATACTTGCTTGTCACCTAGCAGGGGCCACGTGGCATACAGCAAGTGCATTCCACTGTGAAGTAGTCCCCACTCAAATGCCGTGCATGCCTGCACCCTCAAGAAACGGGAGGAAAAATACCTGGTCTGCCCAGGTTTGATAACACCCCTGCAGTTCCATAACAAACACTGCTGGCCACCACCCACCACAGTTGTAGTCCTGGGTAAGTGGTGGATAACGGGTAAGTCCATTAGAAGGTTGGTAACTGGCAGGGGGAGGGGTACCAGGGTGAGGAGGACCAGGGGCAGAGGAACAGAAAATATAGGTTGAAAGAACACTTGTTTAGTAGACAGGTCAGCAAAATGCCCTAGTTGGGGTAACACCACTGAGACCATTTTTCCTGACACCCACTTCTATGTAGGTACAGTTGAATACAACGGTTACAGATGTGAATAATGGAGAACTGTGCACAGTGTTGTCCGTAAAAAGAAAAACATGCAAATAGTTTGACACATACCATAAAGTTCCACAGTGTGCAAGTTAAAGTAATATATGGATATTCTGAATGTAAAATACAAGCAGTTGCAGAGTAGCACACATTTCCTGTCCCTTGTAAAACCAAGCCAGTGATGATCACTTTGAAGTAGGTTGCAGACTGTACCCATAATGGACACGAGGATATTTGAAATTGTGTGCATCGTGAAAAGTATCTTTATGTTCCTCAAATTCTTATTACTAGAGTTGCTGCCAGTGCAATCTTACATTAAAAACTAAGCTGTATTCAACTGTAAAAAACTAAGTTGCAAATTAACTATTTTTTTTTTTTTCAACTGTATTTATCCTCCTGTGGCAGGTCGACTTTTGCGTCCGCCCAGTCTACCGAACTCTGGGTCCTTCAGGGGCTTCTAGCGCCATGCGCGCCCCGGCAGATCCCCAGTCGGTCAGGAAGCATTATCCACATCAGCCCCCACAATTTTCCTCAGTTTTCTCCCTGTAGCTACTACCCGGGACCCCCAGAAGTGGTGGCGCATGCACGTGGAGGTGCACATGCGGACACCGCAGCTTTGGACCGGGTCCCTTCTGGCCTCCCCATCGACCTAACGTCTGAACTCCTCGTGAGTAGCACTGTTCCTCCGGCTTCACAAGGGACGCCAAGCTCCAAGAGAGCTGGGGTCTCCTTCTGAGGCAGAACGCTGCTAGCTGGCAGCGCCTCACAACCGCCTCCTTTCTCCCCGGCCTCCGGACTCTGGCTCTGCTCCTCAGATCCCAGGTTGCCGGCGTGACACGAGGTCCAGCGCCTCAACCCTAAGTGCCACCTGGCTGGCTCAATTTATCTAGGCTTAGCAAACTTGGATACAGATGACTTCAAGTAACTGGTGGAGAAAACTTAGAATTGACTGACGAATGGTATCCTGTAATGGGTAAAGTGTTCAGCTAACAGCAAGTGATTTTATTTTTTTCTAAGCTTCAGAGAAGCTTTGAACTACTTCAGAGTAAAGTATCGAAATGTACTTTTGGTATTCTGTAAAGACTCTACGAAGTGGTATGATGTAGAGCTAAAAGAAGGGGGGATCTTGCAGGACCCATTTTCACCATTGATTCACACTGATTGGTTCTGAACCATAGGACCCTACGGGAGCCATAACTTTTCAGGGGAGCTGGCACTGAGGTAGGCAGCGCACATGCACAGAACCATGAGAATAGTTCACGCTGCATGGCTTACTTTGGCACTGGCCCTCACCCGCCTCAGTTCCTTTTTTTTTTTTTTTCCCCCAGCAGTCAAGTGCACTTCAGTGATGTCACTCGCCTGCTGGGAGTATGATCTTCACGTCTATGACAGCAGCATTCTGTTTCTCTTTAGTAGTTTAGAGCTAGTGTTTATTATTTTTGTCAGTTTAGTTTTTTTAGGTGGGGGGGAAACATTGTCTGTTTCTCTCAGCCCTAACAAACAGTCGAAGACTATGGACCACAGTGGTGATGGTAGGGAGCTTCTTAAGGCACACTGCTCCGGCAGCGGAGCTGTGTCCAGTCCACTTCTCTCCCCGATGTAGGGTTCTAACAGGCAGTCGTGAGTTCAGAAGGGAGGACAGCCCCCTCGTAAATGCAAAAAGAAGCGTGCTGTTCCTGTTCTGGTCAGGGACCCAGCCCTGCTCGATGTAGAGTTTTTCCTCTTCCCATCAAAAACTGAAGATACAGTAGCACTAGAGGCTGCCCTCTGGTAGGCCTGCCGTGAGGTCTTTGAGGTTCGGGAGCAGGAGATCCTCTTCAGCACCATCAGTATTCCTGACTCCTGCTCACAGTCATTCTAGGTCTCTGGCCCAGAGTCCCTCACTGTCCTCTTATGGAGCACTGGAACTGGTTCCAGGCCCCTCTGGGCCTGGGACACTGGTGATGCTGTCAGGACATTCTAACCAGGTGGAGCATTTGGCTCCAGACAATGGACCCTGAGCCCTGGTCGGTGACCACGCTGCCAACTCCAGTTCCACTAGCCATACCCCCCTTCACAGTGTCTCTGGCTTGGGACCGCCCAGGTACCTTCTCTGATCACTTTTTTTTTTTTTTTATTCCCCATCTACTGTCCCATTGGAGCACACCAACGGGAGTCACCTATGAAGTCTGACTCTGCCAGTGCCTTACCAGACAGTCTCCGGTCCCTCCATGGCGGACCCCGAATCTTGCATATCTCGTCAGGGTCCGGGGCTGTAGGCAGGCACCGCACATTGGGACCCTGATTGGCGCTCCGCCTTCCCGCTCCATGGGGGATTTTCCTGTTCTGTGGGACGCTATGTGTCTTTAGGCCATGGTGGTGTGATGCTGACGCCTGCAACGCCCCTCCCTCCTTCCTCGAAGGAGCAGCCCCTGTGACTGATTGGTTGCCAGCCTACACCCTCGACCAGTCATGCCCCAGTGACTCCAGCTTGCTGTCTCTCCCCCAGCCTCCGCCAGGGTCTCCGCCACCAGGTTGAAAGACCCTCCTCCTCCCTCCCCTCCCTCCCTCCCTGGAGAAGGTGAGCAGTCGCCGGATGCTCCAGCCTGTCTCCTCTGCCAACGCCGGGGCCGAGCTGGTCTCAAACCCAGGTTGCCGGTGGTGGCGCAAGGTGTGTCTGATCACTTCTGTGCTGGCTGGACCTACACTGTGGCAGGGCCGGTTGAGCATGGGGTTCAGGCCTCCTGGGCCTGTCACGTGCCGCCTTCTCAGTGTCGAGGGATTCTTCTCTGCTGGGCTCAGTCTCTTTGCCAGCACTGTCCCTGCTTTTGGTGCCGGCGCCAGCACCAGGCCCAGTGCCAGTTCCTTCTAGGCATGGGCCAGGCCCTGCACCAGCTTCTCTGCCAGTGCCAGTGTCGTCTGTCTTTCCAACCCCTAGAGCTGGGCTGACCATTCCTAGGTCCACTCCTCTCCCAGCTCCTCTTTCCAGAAAGAGTTGGAAGTGGATGAGTATGACCCCAACCTCATTATTTCTTAAGGCAGTGATGACTCCTTTTACAGCCTGGATAACCTAACTCTAGCCAGTTCTCCTGTTCCACAGGAGGACCTTTCTTTCCAGGCTTTGCTTCACAATATGCATGCCACCCTTGCCTTTGAGACTTCTGCCACTAACCCAGTGAAACGACTCTGGCTGGAGTAGCTCAATGTTCCCAGTATGTTGGTCAGTCTTACACCTCCTGTTCCACCTGCTTTTGAGACACCCTCGGAGGCAGTGTGGGCCAGGCCTGCATCCAACCCTCCATCTGTAAGCAGATAGATCGTAAGTATACTGCCCCTAAAGACAGACCAATCCTGGCTTCCCAGGCTGTTGCCGATAAGATAGTCATTCTGGCCATTCTTCCTCAAGAGGTCACGGCGCATCCTAATCAGTATGGAGTTGTGCAAGACAGACACGATGGGAAAGAGAGCTTTTGCTGCACCTACCATTAGTATGCGGATAGCTAGTTATGAAGGGCACTTCTCCAAGTAAGAGTATGCCCTCTGGACCTCTATTAGATCTCTTGCTGAGACTTTGCCAGACTGACACTAAGTAGAAAATTCTTCAGATTGTTACCCATGGTAGTGAATCTAACAGTCATCCGTTGAAGGCTGCTATGGACACACATGACATTGCTTCCCACTTTGCTGCTTTGGGGAATCTGCATCGAGGCATTCCTGGCTTTGGATGTCTGACTTCCCAATGACGCCCAGCATCTGGTTATGAATATCCCCTTCAATGGTTCCTATCTTTTCAACCAATAGGCAGAACAGTCCCTTGAGGCCTCTTGGAAGATTAGAATAGCCATTAAAGCTTCTCGGCTACCCCAGCTCACCCGCAAAGAGAGGTAAGAGCAGAGTCTTTTTTTTTTACCACAATAAATGGTCCTTTGTGGCAAAGGCAAGGGAGTCCATGTGAAATCCCAGCCTCCGAAAGCAGCAGAAGAAAGCATAACTCAAGGCACAGGCCCCAAAGGTGCCTAATGCCACCCTCTAAAGCTCCAGCCCTGGTTCTGCCTTAGGTGCCCAAGGTAGACCTCTTCCTTCCAGTGGGGGCATCTGACTTAGTTTTATTGTCCATAGAAATCTCTCACCACAGACAAATGGATCATAAGGATCATCCAGGAGGATATCCACTAAATTTCTCACAAATCTCTCCAGATATTTTCCCAAGAGGCAATACCACTTTCAGCTCCCATGTCGGACCTCCTCGCCACAGAGATTGTGGGCCTCTTGAGCAACAGGGTAGTGGAAGTAGTGCCGAAGCCGAGCACAATAGTCTCTACTCCCATTACGCCCTCATTCTGAAGAACTCCAGGGGCATGCACCCCATTCTAGACCTCAGAAAACTGAACAAGTTCCTACACTGGGAGAAGCTCAAGATGGTCTCCCTAGGGACCCTGCTGCTTCTCAAACCGCCAGTCTCGCTATTTCCTGACATGCAAGACATGTCTACCAGAATATCCCAGTCCACCCCAGCCATTACAGATTTCTGTTTTGTGGCTTTGGGCCAGCGTTACCAATTCCAGGTGTTTCCTTTGGCTATCCTTGGCACTGTGAATCTTACGAAGTGCTTTGCTTTTCTCGCTGGGCATCTCTGAAAACTCTGACTCCATGTTTTCCCATATCTGGATGACTGGCTGTTAGTCAACCCATCCAAGCAGGACACGGAACAAGCAGTGACCACAGCAGCTCAGTTCCTGACCTCCATGGGAATCTTACTGAATCTAGAAAAGTCACAGCTTCAACCCTCTCAGCAGCTCCTCTTTATCGAAGCTCTCTTGGACACCACCAAGGCAAGGGACTTCTCCCAGAAGACAGAAGGAAAGCCATCCTTCAGATGGCATGATTTCATCATGGAGAACAAGTCCGCTCTGGCTCACTTCATGCAGTGGATGCTAGGCCTCATAGCCTGTTGTGTCTTCACAGTGCCTGTAGCATGCCTGCACATGACATCTCAGTGGATGCTCAACTCGCAGTGGTAGGCCTGATCACATGCAGTGGATTCTCAGCACTCAGTAGGCCTCCAACTCAGAAGGAGGAGATTGATAGGGAGGGGAACATTCTGGACCTGGTGCTGGTGGACAGTGAACAAGTCAAAGCTGTTTGGGTAGAGGATGCCCTGGCAAGAAGCAACTGCCACACACTGTGGTTCTTGCAGGATCTTGGGAATGTGGTAGCCACTGTGACACGTGGACAACCAGTTCTGAGTACACTATGATTTTGAAATATAAAATGTGTTACTGATTCTCTGCTGAGAAATCTGGTGCTCTTGGAATGACTTCACTCACCCCCGGTCTCTGCTAAAAGATGAAAGCCATGAGATAATTACAGGCTAGAAAATACCTAATCAAGGATCTCCTGTTTATTTAAATATAGCTTTAACTGCTAAGAGGGAAATCTGTATCCATTTTCTGACGTTAGGAGGAAACCAGGTTATGTGACACTGGTGTAAGTCATAAATGCTTTGTCTGTGTGAGAGCAAGGGTACTGCTCATAGATGAAAGGAAATTTAGACTTGATTGGGGAAGTCACATGGGGAAAGGAGTTTCTGCTGATGTAACCTTAATTAACTTACCTTCTAATATGGTAAAACATCCTGGGTGTATGATTTTTAATAAAGAGGAGGAGCTGGGTGACCTCACGCAAAGGGGTTGGCAAAGACGGTTTTTTAAACAGTATTCTGTCTTCCTTCAGAGACTCACTTCTGTCTACACTCTGAGAAAGATGCATCTTTGAGCACTTTAAGCAGTATCTAGAGAGACAAATCTAAGTACTGTAGTAGGAATTGCACTGTTAAAACCTTGTTCTTTTTAAAAGATTGTATGGTTCTTGTGATATATGGTTCTGTATTTTATGTGTTACATATTTTTTATCTATTTTAGTAAAACTCTATTTTTAGAGCTTACTTGGTCTGTCTTTGATTTCTTTCCTTTACAAGTAGAGTATATATGGTTAAAGCAGACACTGTACATAAGCTTGAATGAAGATACCAAACTGGAAAAAGGTAAGTGTTTTAAATCTGAGGTATTTCATTACAGTTTTATGGGTCATTTCTGTACACCTGGTTAGATGCCCTTAGGCAAAGATATCTGGCCCCCCCAAAGAAAGAATTATCTGAGCCTGTGCATTGGGTACGCTAGCAAGAGCTTCACAGTTTGAATCCCTCCAAGACTTGAGACCAAAGGTTGATTCGAACCCACAAAACAGACAGGAGCGTTACCCTGTTTCTGTTAACTGTTCACAAGACTGCGCTCTGAGGTTGGCGCTTTGGGAGTAGAGGGCTGACCTGCTGAGTGGGTTTGTGACAGCCACTGCAAAGACTAAGGTTCTGGACTTCGAAAGGGCAGACTTTGGCAGGGTGGGTAGTATACTGGAAGAGCACATGGCTAGCATCCACCCTAACATGGGTGGTGAGCAAAAATGGGCAATCATCAAGCTGGGCCTGGCTGAGGCCACTAACGTGTAAAGAGCCAGAGCAAGAAATCCAGGACCAAGAAGCCAAGCTGAATGAACTGGGAGCTGGGGGAGAGGGTGAGGAAAAAGATGACTGCCTTTAGAACCGATAAAAGATCTAACAGAGAGAAAGATAGAGGAATATGTGAGGAAATTCAGGGAGGTGAGTAGAATAGAGAGCTGAGGCCTGCACAGGGGGTCAGAGAAGGTGAAAAGGATTTCTTCAGGTATATATGGGAGAAGATGAAGAGAGAGGATCAGATTGCCAGGATCAAGAATGGCAGTGGTTGGGTGGAAAAGGGAGCAGAGCGGGCAGAAGTACGGAGTACTTCTGTTCAGTATTCACTCGGGAGATGGAAGGGCCCATACTTAAGAGGAAGAGTGGGTGGGAGTAGGGGAGGAAGAGGAGGTCATGGATGGGGAGATCATGGTGAGAAGAGTGGTGGAGGGCCTTAAGTCCCTAAGGGTAGAAAAGGCACCTGGGACAGTTTATCTTAGAGTCCTGAGAGAGCTGGCAGAAGTCCTGGCAGAGTCACTGGTGGACCTGTTCAACACTTCTTTGATACGGGATGCATGTTTAGGATTGAGGTGGTGCATTTTGTGCCCTCCATAAGAAAGTGCTCAAGGATGAGCTAGGAACTGTAGGCCTGTGAGCCTTACTGACATTGTAGGAAAGCTAATGGAGACTATCCTCAAAGAAAGACTGATAACCTTTCTGGAGGATAATTGTCTCTAGGATGGCTAATGGCACAGATTTGTCTTGGGCAGGTCCTGCCAGACAAACCTGGTTGACTTTTTTGATTGGGTAACTCGGGCACTGGACAAGGGTCTTGCAGTGGATGTCTTTTACCTGGACTTCAGCAAGGCCTTTGACTCTGTGCCTAATGGTAGGCTGACCAGTAAATTGAACAACCTGAGTAGGGTGGAAACTGGTTAGATGGATCCGGAGCTGGCTACAGGATAAGCAGCAGAGGGTGGTGGTGGGGGGTGAATTATCGGAGCCCAGGGTGGTAACAAGTAGGGTACCACAAGGCTCGGTGCCAGGACCAGTGCTATTTAACATTTTCATTGCCGACTTAGCAGACAGGATAAAAAGCAAGATCAGCTTCTTCACTGACTACACCAAGATCTGTGCAGAAGTGGATGGAGGGAAAGGCAGTAAAGTACTCCAGGAGGATCTGGCAAGACTGGAGGGATGGTCCAACACATGGCAACTTGGGTTCAGCAACAAGAAATGCAAAGTGCGCACTTGGGAGCCAGGAACCCCAGACACAGTTACAGGTTGGAGGGAGTGCAGTTATCCACGCCATCAGAGAAGGATCTGTGTGTACTGGTAACGGGGAAGTGAACCACTCTGCCCAGTGCAGGAAGGCAGCGGACAACAGAATGCTGGGATGCATCACAAGGGGAATCACTTCAAGGAGAGGAATCATCTTGGCATGTACAGGTCCCCTGGTGAGGCCACACTTGGAGTACTACATGCGGTACTGGCTCCCCTACTTGAAAAAAGGACATCAAGCTGCTGGAAGGGGTACAGTGCAGGGCAACAAAAATGATCCTAGGATTGGGAGATGAACCTTGTGAGGAGAGGTTGAGAGCTCAGTATGTGTTCCCTGTAGGATAGAAGGGAGTGAGGATATGATTGAGATGTTCAAGTACCTGAAGGGTGTAAACAGAGTGGACACTGACAGTATGTTCAGATTAAAAGGCTGGAGGGAAATGAGGAGGCACTGTTTCACCAAAAGGGTGGTTACAGGGTAGAATGTGCTGCCAGAGGAGGTGGTATCACAGTGAGCAGATTCAAGCGAGGGTAGGACAAGATCAAAGGGAAGGTTCAAACGGTGGATGGGGGTGGGTGTGAAGGAAACAGGAGGATAATTGGTGTGGGGAGGGGGAGCTGCAGTCTAAATAGCTGAAGTGCTGCACGCTAGGCCTGTATCTGCTGGCAGTTTTATATGTTCATATGGCCTCAAACAACGCACCCTCAGTCTTACTCCATCAAACTGTCTAAGTCCCTAATCCGATCACTTCTGTGATGGACACAGGAGGACAATCTCCTCCAAGGCCTCCCCTTCTCACCCCTAGAGCCTCAGATAACCCTCACTACAGATGTGTCTGGGATGGGGAATCCATTGTAAAGGCCACCACACTGGGGAGTCTAAGCCCCATGGAGTCCCATCTCCACATTAGTGTCTTAAGAGATGAGCGCAGTCCTTATCGCCCATGCTGGCCTCGACAGATGTGGCTTCCACTGCTCAGCAGCTTGTCAGTTGCCCTCCAAGGCCAAATCCCCTGCAGATAGACCACCTGACGCAGGGGTCCCTGGTTCATCCCAGCCTATGCTCCCTTCATCTCCAAGCCTGGCTTCTGATGAGATAGAAGTGACCAGTTACAAAGTCTCTCTCCAAGGATCTCTGAGATTCTTCTGGCTACTTGTAAGCCGCCCTCCAGAAGACTTGCACAGCCAAATGGAGACATTTTCTGAGTGGTGCTCCAAATCCCATATAGATCTGTTCTGATTCCTGCCAGACAAAGTTTTGGAGTACCTTCTGACCTTTCTAATACTGGCCTTCAATACTCCTCAGTTAAAGTCCATTAGTGCATTGTTTCAACGTACCATGAGCCAGTTCAGAACCTCGCTCTAGCTCAACTAACTCTTTTTTAAGAGGTTTTTGAAAGGCATTTTGCACACTAGGTCCTCAGTCAGGAAGCCTGTTGCTTCCTGGTACCTTGAACCTTTTGTTGGACATGCTCATTCGTAAGCCTTTGAACCATGACTATATGTGACCTCAAATTTCTAACTTGGAAAACTGCATTTTTAGTGGCCATCACCTCTGCCCACAGGGTCTCTGAAATGCATATCTTGGTCACATACCCTCCATATACTGTCTTTTTCATAAAGAGAAGGTGGTTCTCCGCACACACTCCAAGTTTTTGCCGAAGGTGGTGTCTGAGTTCCACTTGAACCAGCCTTTGGTGCTGCCCGCATACTTTCCTGGCTTCCAGAATGAGGGAAAGCGCTCTTCCACTCTCTGGATGTTAGAAGAGCCCTTAAGTTCTACCTGGATACAACTAAGGATTTCGGCAGTCCCAACTGGCTGGGTCAAATGCATTTCGGCATGGATAATAGCTTGTCTCCATCAGTGTTATTCCATGGAGCAAGTCAAGTTGGAAGGCCACATTTGTGCCCACTCCACCAGAGTCCTTGGCACGAGATTCACTCTATCTATTGCTATTTCCAGAGCTGCCACGTAGAGAACTGTGAACACTTTCATCAATGACTGTGCCCTGGATGTGCATGCCAGGCAGCATGCCTCTTTTGGCAGGACAGTCCTGAATGGACTCCTGTCCTGAGAGCTCCAGCTTCTGCCACCCTGCCCAGGGAACTTTCGTCTGAGCTTGGTACTGTAACCATCAATGGTGAAGACCGGTCCTGGAAGATATGAAAATAATGTACTCGCCATAAATCTTGATCTTCTTTGACCATCTTTACCACTGATTCTCACACACACACACACACACACACACACACACACACACACCTCCATCCCCTGGGCACACTCTTCTGTTCGCTTGCCTTCACTTCCCTTTGTTTGGGTTGGGTTGTAAAGACACTACTCTTGTTGTTGACCCTTCTTATACTGGTCGCAAAGGCTATCTTATGCACTTTTAGGTTAGGTGTTATACTTTGGTTACGCTACACCTTCTTGGAAAAAGTACTATGGTGCTTGAGGGCTGGTGCCAAGATAAGCCATGCAGCGCGAGCTATTCTTACGATGCCGCACCTGCGCATAGCCTACCTCAGTGCCGACCCTCCTGAAAAGTTCTGGCTCCCACGGGGTCCTAGTGCCTCCAGCTCAGAACCCATCAGTTTTGAATCAATGGTGAAGATGGTCCAAGAAGATCAAGGATTACGGTGAGTACATAGTTTTCATTTTTGTGGCACTGCAGTTGGGTTGTATTTGGGTTGGGACATTGAGATGACCAGAATGGTATTTCACCCCATTCTGTATGCCAGATTTTTATTTTATGTCTTGACATTAATCTATTTAGTATTGTCTAAGAAGATTGATTAATTTGTGATGTCTGTTGTGGGGTATCTTGTAGACCTCCGATAATGACTGATGTCAACATCCAGGTAGTGGTGGGCCTGTACTGAAAAGAACTGCCAAATTGCTGTTTAGTTAGTAAATATTTATAAACACACTGACCTCAGAAATGTAGGGACTTTTTCCATTTTTAAATGGACCTTAAAACCTTGCATGCTGAGAGTTTCCTGGAACAGCCAGACATAAGGAAGTTGGACTTGTTGGGAATAAAGATTCCACTGCCAAAACTGTTTGAATAGTTATTTGATTTTATGTTTGCTGGTTACATTTTTGGATGGAAATTCCTGCAAATTGCTTACTTATTAACCTTTGCATGTACAAATGTCTTATTCCTTTGCATTGATCTGTAACAAAAGCTCAGATTGGTGACTAGCCAGTCGATTTGTCACCCAGAAGGCTCTTATCTCACAACCCAGTTCACGGATGGTCTTGAAAGAAAATGGCATGTAGGATAAGCTACACAGCAGAGATTTTTTCACCATTCTAGTAACTCTAAGAGTTGACAGTAATCTGGCCTCTTAGATAATGCTCTTACAGCACTATGGATGCTCAGTTTGTACTATAGACATCATCTGATGAGTCTGCCATTGTTTAGTTATTGGTTTTCCAGTATTATACATGCCTACCACATTCTTTTGGGGCAGATGTATGTGCCCTAAATACCAGCCCTACTGTGTGGTACTATCAGGAATTCTCCGTGATTCAGATTTCAAGTAGACTATTGTCTGCAAGCTTGTTTGTTTTGTGAATAACAAGGTTACATATTTCAAAACCATGGCAGTACAAATGCACCGGTGTAACTAAAACTCCCTTTTGTATTCTTCTGAAAAGTGATATCTTCCTGTGCTATTCAGGAGTGTTAATCTGAAATAGATTTTGCTTGGAGCTGCATTTGAACCCAGATTAGTACTATGAGGTGCCATGCATTTCTGTCAAAAGGACGCATGGACTGTATGTAATAGTAATAGGTTTCAGATTATTATAACTGATCATTTTGGGATCATTGTGTTTTCTCTTTAGGAAGCTTTCAAAGTTGCTCATATCCAAGGGAAAATATAGAGGATAATGTATGGACAGCCACACACGGCCTGTGTCTGCATCGAGGAGATCTTACTTAGAGAGGGTCCTTCAGTAGGTCATCATATAGGACTAGCGCCACCTGGCGTCTGGCCGCACGGCAGACTTTTTCTAGCAATACCTAATGGGGGACCGCCCACCCGACGTCACATGACCGATGACAGCATAACACTAAATAGTGGATGTTCCCCACGCCTCCCCTCCAGTTCTTTTCCACCATCGCCTCGTGTCAGTCGCATTGCAGGCTTCCCAAGCGATCGTCGTTGAAAGTGCTTTTTTTCTCATCTGTTTTCACCGCGTTTTTTCTTCAAGTTTTTGAATTTTCTTCTGTCTTCACCGAAGAAGTGTTCCACCTGTGGCACACAAATTACACATTTCACATGGCTGTCCTTATGTGAAATCTGCTTAGGCCCAGACCACCCAGTTTCTTTGCTGCCGGACTGCCAGCCTTTACCAGGCCACACACAATAGGAGGCATCAGGCTCTGGAGGCCCATCTTTTAAAGACCCGGCTAGCGTCTTTAGAAAAGCAGATGGAACGGATCCAATCTTCTTCTTATCTCCTTCCAAAAAAGAACGAAGGAAAGAGAAACATAGGGAGCGGGAGCACTCCATGGAGGGGTCCCAGACCGAGGCCTCTCAGCCCTCGACCGGCCAGGCTTCTTCCCAGCTGCCGCATAATGCCAAGCCGGCTCCGGATGGTAAGTCGGACAGATCCTCCTCCTGTGGGTAAGTCGGCCGCCAGCTCCTCCGACTGCTGCACTGTGCCTGCCATTAAGTTGGCCCCCGGCTCCTCCGGGGACCGCCAGGACGCTTGTAAATCTGCTCCCCAGGCTTCGGGGACCCACACAGCACCAGCCACTAAGTCAGCAAGGGGTTCCTCCCTTCTCCCGCCTGCTGCCTGGTCAGACGCCATCCCTGGTGGGCGCCGGACGCGGCTCTCCCGCCCGGGCCTAACACTGCACAACCTGACATCCGCCAGAGCCCAGGGGAAACTCCCCCTCTTCCACTTAACCAGTAGCTTCCCCTGCTTAGGCTGCTACCTCGGTCGATGATGGTGTGGAACCCCTGGACATCGACCACACCTCTGGGTCCATTCCACACCCTCCTGAAAGGGTCACAGGGAAGGAGGCCCCTTCTATCCCTTCTGGTGGGATATCACCCAACCCAGTGCCTTTCCCCAGTCGAGATCCCTCCGCGGATCCGGCAATGGTTACTCAACGCCGACCCCCGGTGACTGTCTCTGAGCCTTGGCCCAGCGCCAGATGTGGTCCCTCCGTCGGGTCCCGTTCACCTGGCTGCGACGCTGGACCCAGTTTCGGCACTAGATTGGGTGGTGCCGGTCCCAACAACAGTGGCCCCGACGTCTGCTCCCCCGACGCCGGATCTGCCACCGATTTTTATACAGTGACTGGCCCTATGTGGGTTCCCCCTCCGTCAGATCTTCTGATAATGGGCCTCTACTCACAACCCTGGACTGTCCCACATTACCTCTCTGGGTATCTTGGGGACCATCTCCTGGCTGGTCCTCCTTCAGATTGGGGTGGAGCGGGGCATTACTTTATCCCAGGATATGGTTATTTGGGTTACCAGGGGTCAATACCCTACTCCCTGGTAATCCTCCTCCTTCTTCTTCCCAAGTTCAACCGACTTTCAAGACTCTTATTTAGTCTTGGTGGCAGACTCCCACCACCGTGCTCTCCCAGGTCTCCATTCCTGAGGAGTTTCCTTCCAGGTTCACATCCTGGAGACTACTCGCAAGGATATTACACTTCCGGATCTTGGAGACTACCTGGATGTGGAGGAGGAGGAGGAGGATCGTGAGTCTTCAGTCTCTAAAGGCAAGGTTTCCCAAATCCCCACCAGAGGACCCTGCCTCTTCAGACCTGCTGAGGTCCATGCAGAATTATTTTGAGTGGGAGTTGGATGAGCAGGATCCAATGCGGCAGAGACTCGCTGAACACCTGCACCTGGAGTCTCTGTCCCCATCCCTGTTCCCCATGGATAGGACCTCACCTCTATGGTCTGGCAGATGCTTCATTCAATCCCAGCTGTCCTCAAGAGGGCGGACAGGGTTTACCAGGCACCCAAGGATGCTACATTCCTCAATGCTCATCCGAAGGCAGACTCCATCATGATTTCAGCTGCTCATGACCGCTCTTCAGCACATTAGCACCTCTCCTCCAGACAAGGAGTTGAGGCAGATGGACAGGTTCAGTAGAAGGTCTATTCTTGTGCTTGCCTTCAGTCCCTTAGTTATACTTGGCCCACATGGTGTCTCACCAAAAAGCTACTTTGGCCAGGCTCGAGGCCCGAGTCCAATCTATGGAACCTTCGGATCTCAAGGAGGAGCTCGCCAGGGAACTCTGCCGGTCCCACTTTTCTTGCAGGCATGCATTGCGGGCTACTTACGGCTCAGTAGCTCGCGCCTTGGTGACTGCCATTGTTTTGAAATGACAGGCCTGGCTTCACATCTCTGATGCCCCTCCTGACTCCCTCGCCCCACCCCCCACCCCCTCCTCAGCCTCAGTGCGAGGAGCCAGTTTGGGGGGGGGGGTTCGCTTGCCACGCACAGGAGTGGCAGGGCATTATCTCCAATGCATGGGTCCTGCAGTTGGTGTCCACCAGACACACCATAGAATTCTGGAGAGTCCACCAGACTCTCCACCAATCAGGTCATCCTACTCTTGAGACCAGGCTCTTCTCGCAGAGAAGAAATCAACTTCTAGGGACATGGATATGTTGTTCATCCACACTGTCTGGCAGGTTCCTTGCCGCTTAAATCTTGGCCGGAAGGTCTTCAAGCTGGCTTCTCCCACTCACCCGGGTGGTACAACTCTCTGCACCGCCCCATGATGCCAGATCTTCCTTACCGCTGGAAGCTCAGGTTCCCTCCTTAACACTCTGCGTATAGACTGGATCCTAACTCTTCAGTTCACCCGAAAATAAATAATTTTACAATTTTCCAGACTTCGGTCTAACTCTTCCTTCGCGGCTGCGATGGACAAATAGACTCCCAGTTATCGGCGGTGCCCATGCGGGCAGAAGATGTCCAGGACGGATGCGCACTCCATGTGCATCCACTGCCTCGGGCTTGACCACGACCCGCAGGCCTGCGAGTTGTGCAGGCTTTTTTCGGCCAACATCCTTTGATTGCACTGCCCGGCTTCAACTTGGGCGCCCCGAGAAATGTTACCCGCCGGTGAAGTCCAAGAAGGCCAGTTGGGTGGTTTCCGCGGCTGCTGGCTTGGCTGAGCAACTCGAGCAGATGATCGCCCTCGAGGAGGAGGCTGCCCAGGCCGCATCCTCATCTTCCTCGGTCACGGCATTTATTCCGCTCTCTTTGGGATGTTCCTGCACAGCTTCTTTTAAGGAGCTTTGCCAGTCCCTCTCCATGAAGGGTGAGGGGCCATCAGGACACTCTTCTCGGTCAAAAAAGAACTGGAAGGGTAAGTCCCACCGTCTATGTTCGTGGGAGCGGGAGAGGTCCCCTTCCCTTGACAGTTGACACTCTACCTTGGTCGAGGTTGTGGCTAAGGCTGTTGGCTTCACGGTGTCCCAGTCGGGTCAGCCAGCCGAGACATCCGTCGACGTGGTCGAGATTTTTCTCGACCCGTCGGACGGGCTGTCGACTGGTGAAGTCGACAACACTTCATCACTGGTTCCCCTGTGGAACCGAGGACTTGCCTGCGCTCCTGTGCAGGAGTCCCCGTCAAGGCTTCCAAGCTGAGGGAGAGCGGATTTGCCCCGCCCTCCCAGACCCACCTCGAAACACCGAGGTCTCTGTCTCAGACCCTCGCCTCAGTCCAGGAGATCCCACGACACCGCGTGTCTCTGCACCGGAGGAAAGCGCGCGCCACTGGTCTCATCATCCTCCTCCTGAAGAGGAGAGGCTTTGCAGTAAATTGCGCCGATGCTACAAGGACTTAATGTGGCAGCAGCTCCTTCTGTCCAGGAACAAGCTCGGTGCCTTCCCGGCCATTAAGTAGCTGTCACCCAAGGCCAAAACAACCTCGCAGTGGTAGAGGTGCCCAAGCCTGGGCGGTTGTTCGGCCGAAACCAGCTGCCCCACCATTGTGGTGGAATCTCCGCCCACAACTGAATTGGGGCCCCGTCAGATTCTTGTCGGTCAGGTTGTTCTACCGGGTTATCGGTCACTCACTCCCGACCGTCCTTAGCAGGTGGAGGGTGGCTCAGGCCCCAGGCAGCTCTTCGCAGACTCCTCTGAGACTGACTATGACTCCTCCCTATTTTCCAGGCCCCTTGACCTGGAGTCCTCCGGGGGCAGTCAATGGACGAGAGCCCGTCATCGTTCATAGGTCTGCTTTGGCTTGTCTCAGAGTCCACCGGGATGCAGCTGGAGCCTGTATCCCCTCACGGAGATACTGGATCGAGGGGATTCTCCCACGGAGGCCTTTCCGGTGGCTGAAGCCATTGTTGGCCCAGCCTTGGAGCTTTGGCAGCGGGCGGCTTCCTGTCCTGTGCCTTTGGCCAGGATGGCCAGGAAGTATGCAGTCCCTACTGGCTCTTTGTCCGGTTTTTCTGAACACCCCTCTGCAGAGGGGTTGGTCACCGATACCGTTTTCCGGTGCTCGGGAACAGTAGGCATGTGGATAGCCCCGACAAGGAGTCCAAAAGCTGGACTATGCTGGACGCAAGGTTTACGCTGCATCTTCCCTCTGCCTCCATCAGGCCAGTTCGGCCGTACTGATCGCGCACTTCTCCCACACCCTCATGGGCTCTCTGGATGAGGTGATCCCTCATCTCCCGGCTGACCTGCAGACTTCAGTCAAGAAGGTGCGGGATCAGGGAAGGGGCAGTGGTGAAACAGCAGCTCCAAACTGCTCTAGATATCTGAGACTCCTGTGCCCGGTCAGTAGCGGCCACAGTGGCCATGCGCCGCAGAGCCTGGCTGAGGATATCTACCTTTACAGCGGATACCCAGCACAAGTTGGCGGATGTCCCCTTCTTGGGGACCAACCTGTTTGACTCTGGAGTGGAAGGCCACCTCCAGCAGATCGAAAGTCCAACGCCTTGGACTCTGTCACGCCCACTCAGAAGGACAAGGGCCGTCGTCGGCAACATAAGTCCTTTCGACCTTCTACCCCTGCGGCACGTCCGGCCCAGCAACACCAGCATCGGGGCCAGCAGCCTCGCACTTGGTACCCCAAAGCCAAGCCTGCAGCTTCCTCCAACAGGAAGCAGGGATGAAAAGGCCCAGGAGGTCCCTCGGCCGGTCCTTCCTTCAAGCCTGCCCAGTGACGGGTTGAGGTGTCGCCCCCAGCCTCGTCACTCCCCCCTGGGTTCCCCCTGTGGGGAGACGGCTCCGCCACTTCCTTTCTGCCTGGTCCGCTATCACTACAGACCGCTGGGTGTTCAGGGGTAGGAAGGGTCTGCCTTGGAGTTCGAGCAGGCCCCGCCTTCCGAGCCGCCCCAACGGAGGGCAGTGGCCCGTGAGCTCTGCTGTCGGCTCGCCGAGCAGACATTGCCCTGCTCCTAAAAAAAGGTGATCAGGAAGGTGGTGGATCCTCCACCAGACCCAAGGTTTGTGTCCAGGTACTTCTTGGTCCCGAATGGACGAGGGGCTGGTGCCCCATTCTAGACCTGCACGACCTGAACAGGTTCCTAAGGTCTCGAACCTTCAGGATGGTCACTCTGGCTCAGATCATTCCATCCTTGGAACGAGGCCTGTGGTTCTGTTCTCTGGACCTCCAGGACACGTTCTTTCACATCCCAATCTGTCCGTCCCACCAGCGATTCCTCTGCTTCAGGGCAGAGGGGTCCCTCTATGAGTTCTGGGCCATGCCCTTCGGCCTTTCTCTAGCTCCCAGGGTCTTCACCAAATGCATGGCAGTGGTGACAGCATTCCTGCGGCGCTGAAGGGTCCGGGTGTACCCCTACCTGGACGACTGGCTGATTGCGGCCTCCTCCAGATTGGAGGTGGAGCAGTCCAGGGATCTGGCCCTCCAGGTTTGCTCTCAAGTTGGCCTCCTTATCAATGAGGCCAAGTCGGAACTCGTGCCGAAGCAGGTGATCCAATTCATCGGGGCAGAGCTCGACTTTCTGCAAGCCAGAGCACTGCTCCCGGCGGACAGGGCCGAGGTTCTCTCCTCCTTTGCCCAATCATTTCAGGTTGGGCAATTGCGCCCTTCCCGGGACTTCCTGCGCCTCATGGCGGCCTGCACCATTGTGGTCCATTGGGCCCGTTGGCACATGCATCCCCTACAGTGGGGACTGGCCAGCCAGTGGTCGCAGCACTCCGGTCCTTTGGATCAGACAGTGATAGTGACACAGGAGATGTGGAACGCTCTCCAGTGGTGAACCGTTTCAGCTCATCTGCAGGAGGGCATCCCGTTTCTCCGCCCCGAGCCGACGGTTTCTATCGACAGACGCCTCTCTGATGGGTTGGGGTGCCCATTTGGGGGAACACAGAGCGCATGGCCTCTGGTCCCCTCAGGAGTCCCGATGCCACATCAACCTGCTGGAGCTTCAAGCAGTTCGTCTAGCCCTCACCGCCTTCGCACCGTTTGTATGGGGTCAAGTGGTCCAGGTCCAGACGGACAGTATCACGACCATGTACTACCTAAACCGCCAGGGCAGGACGCGCCATGCCTCTGTACAAGGAAGCTCGATTTGGTCCCTCGTGTTCAGCCTGGAGGCGGATCTCCTTGCCATCCATGTGGCAGGAGCCTCCAACATTCTGGCCAATGCCCTAAGCCAGATAGGAGCTGTGTCCCACGAGTGGTCTCTCCTGGCGGAGGTAGTAAAAGATCTGTTCTCCCACTGGGGCATGCCTCAGGTGGACCTGTTTGCCTCCAGGGAGAATGCGAAGCTGAGACTGTTTCATGCCCGCTCCCCTCAGCAGGGCTCGCTGCAGGGGGATGCCTTCTCGAGGCTGTGGACCCCGGGCCTCTTCTACACCTTTCCCCCATTTCCCTTGATCCACAAGGTGCTTCTCAAGGCGAGGAGGGACAAGACACAGGTGATTCTGGTAGCCCCAGACTGGCCCCGGCGGTTCTGGTATCCAGATCTCCTCAGCCTCAGCTCCAGGCTCCAGAGGCGGCTTCCAGCCCGCCCGGACCTGATCTCAGTCAATAGGGGAAGGTATTCCATCCAGACCTTCAATCCCTGCACCTGACGGCCTGGTTCCTGAGCGGCTAAAGTTCCAGGCCTTGGGTCTTTCCGACGAGGTCCTCAACGTTGTTGAGGCTTCCGTAAGGAGTCGACCAGGAAATGCTATGCCTTTAAATGGAAGAGATTCTCCATTTGGTGTCAGGGCAAGGGCCTGGACCCTTCCTCCTGTTCCTTGGCAAGCATTCTGGACTACCTGTGGTCCCTTTCTCAGCTAGGGCTTTGGTCGACGACTCTTAAGCTGCACCTGGCAGCCATCTCTGCTTACCGGGCGTGGGCCAGGAAGCAGTCGGTGGTGCTGGAGAAGGTGGTCGGGCACTTTTTCAAAGGCCTTGATCACATATCCCCTCCGGTGCGAGAACCTCCACCTCCATGGGATCTACTGCTGGTATTGGTTAAGCTTATGGGCAAGCCATTCAAACCGATGCACAGGTGTGACATCTCACCTGTCATGGAAGACCGCCTTCTTGGTGGCCATCACATCAGCCAGAAGGATGGGAGAGTTCCAGGCGCTTCCATAGAGTCTCCTTATCTGGTCTTCCACAGGGACAGGGTTGTCCTGCACCCCACCGAAATTCCTTCTGAAGGTGGTGTGGAGTTTCACCTTAACCAGGTGTTGACTCTGCCGTGTTCTTCCCCAGTCACACCGAGGCCAAATATAGGCTCCATACTCTGGACCCTAGAAGAGTGCTCGCTTATTATAAGGAGTGGACGGCTGAAGTTTGGGGAGAGGTTCGCCAGCTGTTTGTCACCTGCGCTGAAGCCGCACCTGGCAGACCTGCAGCCAAGTGGATGATAGGCAGGTGGGTCACCTCCTGCATAGATCTCTGCTATAGGTTGGCGGACATGGAGCCTCCCAGAGGGATAAGAGCTCATTCTACCCGCCATACTGCTGCATCGGTGGCTGCTTCCAGGGACGTCCCTATCCAGGAAATCTGCAGGGCTGCTACCTGGTAGTCAGCACACACCTTCATTACCCATTACCACATTGACCTTGAGTCATGTCTGGATGCTGGTTTTGGGGCCTTGGTTCTCCAGTCATTATTCCCTAAGTCGGGGGTGTGCACCTTGCCTCCCTCCTCCCGGAGAACTGCTAGGAGTCTGCCAGACAGTGTGGATGAACAACATATCCATGTCCCTAGAAATACAGGTTACTCAACTGTAACAGGAGTTCTAGAAATGGAATATGTTGTTCATCCACACGACCCACCCGGCCTCCCTGGCTTCCACTCACAACCTGGCTTCCAGTGGGTTAGATCTGGCGTCATGGGGTGTAGCCGAGAGTTTTACCACCCAGGTGGGTGGGAGGAGCCAGCTTGAAGACATTCCGGCAAGATTAAAAGCAGCAAGGAACCTGCCAGACAGTGTGGATGAACAAACATATACCATTCCTAGAACTCCTGTTACAGGTGAGTAACCTGTATTTCTTGCTCAAGGAGGCTATAGAGAGCATTCCCCTCCAGCAAAGGGGAAGGGGGATTCTACTCCCACTTCTTCCTGGTTCCAAAAAAGTCAGGCGACATGAGACGCATTCTCGACCTGAGCAGTCTCAACCTGTTGGAGTACAAGAAATTCAGAATGCTGACCCTCCAAAGCCTTCTCCCTCTCCTGCTGGAGAACCAGTGGCTTTGTGCTGTGGATATGCAGATGCGTACCTGCACATTCCAATTTTCCCAGCCACTGCCGGTTCCTGCAGTTTTGTTTTCCAGGGGGAGCATTTCCAGTTCCGGGCCCTCCCCTTTGGTCTGTCTTTGGCACCTCTGGTCTTTATCAAGTGCCTGCCGGTGGTGGCGGCTTTTCTTCATCAGCATGGCATAGCAGTTTTCCCTTACCTGGACAACTGGCTGATTTCAGCCCCTTCCAGGGATTCTCTCTTGGAATCTCTGCATTTCATTCTGGATCTGTTCTAAGGTGGGGATTACTGTCAATTTCCCCAAGTCGTCTTTCTCCAAATCGGAGACTTCAGTTCATCAGAGCAGCCTTGGACACCATCCAGAGCAGGGCCTTCCTCCGGACAGGGTGGGAACTTTGGTCTATCAAGCTTCAGTGGTGACCTCCTCCAGGACCATTCCAGCAAGGGAGGTCCTTCGCCTTCTCTGCTTGATGGTGGCCTCCATCACTACAGTTTCCCTGGCGAGGCTCCATATGAGAATCACTCGGCGGTCCTTGAGAGTGCACTGGGATCAACTGCTGGATGACATGGACCATCCGGTCCTGGTATCATCGGCAGTCCAGAAAGACCTGCTTTGGTGGAGGGATCCCTGCAACCTTTCTTTAGGTCTCCCTTTCAGGAGTCCTGTCCCCTTGGCATCTCTGACTACAGATGCATCAAATATGGGCTGGGGGGCACATTTGGGGAAGCACCAAGCACAGGGACTTTGGTCCCGCTTGGAGGCGTTGTTGCCCATCAATGTTCTGGAGATGAGGGCGGTCTTGTATGCGCTTCAGGCGTTCCAGACCCTTCTCCCCAAGGGATCACTGCTCATCCAGATGGACAATACGTTAGTCTGGTATCTCAAACTAGGAGGAACTCACTCGTACCCTCTCTGCAGGGAAGCGATGAGTGTGAAACTGGGCAGTCCAGCGCGATCTGTCCTTGGTGGCTGTGCATGTTCCAAGCATTCAAAACATCCTGGCAGACTGTCTCAGCATATCTCGAACCCTCAGTCACAAATGGGAACTGAGTCAGGAAATGGCAAAGTCTCTCTTCCTAAGGTGGGGGCGTCCAGAACTTGACCTTTTCGCCTCCCTATTCAATGCAAAACTTCACAGTTTTTGCTCGCTCGTTCCAGGGCATGGTGTTTCCTGGCAGGATGTGTTCTCTCTTGGACAGGGAAATTTTTGTACACCTTACCTCAGTTTCCCATTTTCCAGAGTGTTCTCCTCAAGCTTCAGGCAGAGAAGGTGCGGATGATCCTCATTGTCCCCTTCTGGCTGAGACAGATTTGGTTCTCATTTCTGCAGCAGTTAGCGGAGGAACCACCAGTTCCACTTCCTATGACTCATGACCTCTTGACACAGAATCAAGGCCAGCTCGTCCATCTGGGGCTCAGGACCCTGCACCTTCATGCATGGCTCCTGCAGACATAGTAGTCTTTTGCTTTGGGGTCTCCTCTCGAGTCGCCCAGATGCTGGTTGAAGCTAGAAAGCAGTCTACCCGTTCCACCTATGTTATGAAGTGGAAACGTTTTTCCATTTGGGCAGCTTCCAAAGACTGGAACCCTTTCTCTTGTTCTGCCCACAAGTTGTGGAATACCTCCTTCATCTGTCAAATTTGGGCCTATCCTGTTCCTCCTTAAAGGGCCATCTTTCGGCTATTTCGGTGTACCACAGGCTGATGGATGGTAAACCCATGGATCAGTTAGAAGTCTCAAAAACCTTTCTGAAAGGGATTCTCCATCTGAAACCCCCCATCCGCAGCCCCACACCACCTTGGGATTTGAACTTCGTGTTGGAGAAGCTTACTCACCCACCTTTTGAACCAGCGATGAGCTGTTATTTATGCTTTCTGTCTTGGAAAACGTTGAGGTTACCTCAGCTTGAAGAATTTCGGAACTTCAGGCTCTGGCTTGTAAGGAGCCCTATTTAATTTTCCATACGGATCAGGCAGTCCTGAGGATAAATCCTAAGTTTTAGCCTAAGGTGGTTTCGGAGGTCACACTGAATCAATCAGTGGAGCTCCCTGTATATTTTCCGTCCCCTGCGAATAGAGGTGAGGCACACTATGGACATGCATCGTGCTTGCCGATGCTGTACTCATCATACAACAGAGTTCTGTAAGGATGATCAACTGTTTCTCCTTTGCCCCCAGATCTTTGGGTAAAGTTGTTTCTAAGCAGTGCCTGTCCAATTGGTTGGGCAGTTGCATTCGCTTTTGCTACCAGAAATATGACAAGCCTCTGCCGGGGCCCTTGAGGGGTCATTCTACTAGAGGCATGGCTGCTTCCGCAGCTTTTTTGCATTACGTGTCAGCAGCTGATATCTGTGCAGCAGCAATGTGGAGTTCTGTCCATACCTTTACCAAACACTACAGTCTGGACATTGTTTCAAGGCAGAGGGCAGATTTTGGCCTAGCTGTTATGCAGGGCCTTCTGTCCTAGGCTGGTTCCACTCTGTGTTTTTCCTTGGTGGTTGGAGTTTTTTCCTCATCCCTGGTTTCTCTCGGCCTCTTTTAGGAGGGACTGCTTGGGATTCAGTCCTATATGTGATGACCTACTGAAGGAACACTCTCGAAGTAAGGTAGTACAGTTACGTAGGAACTTACCATAACAGTAGATCTTTGAGAGAGGACCCTTCAGTAGGTCATATTTTTCCCTCCCTCCTTCGCACTTTGTTATTTAGGAACTCCAGACTGTTTCCTCCTGCTGTTAGGCCTATTCCAGGCTTCGGCGGAAGAACTGGAGAGCGGGTGTGGGGACCGTCCACTATATAGCATAATGCTGACGTTGGTCGTGTGATGTCAGGTGGGCGGTCCCCAGTCAGGTATTGCTAGAAAAAGTCTGCCCTGCGGCCAGACTCCAGGTGGTGCTAGTCCTATATGACCTACTGAAGGAACCTCTCTCAAAGATCTACAGTTACGGAAAGTTCCTACATAACTGTACTTTCCTGTAGCAACCAGGAAGCACAAGAATTTCACTGGTTGCCATAGAAAATTCAAGGTGAAGACACGGACTTGTCTGTGTATGGATATCCATACATTATCTTTTAGTGTATGGGCATCCTACTCCTTTCAGACACTCCGGTTCCTTTAAGTGAACTGCGGAGGAGGGGCGCTTGACAGTTGATGGCAGGCTCAAATTACTGATTGTGTGCTGCTGCTCTTTTCTTTAAATTCAGGTTTAAAAACCAAAAAATCCTCCAGCTTGCTTGGATAGAGGAAAGTAGCTATGTGTCAGCATTCTAAGTTGTTGTGCTGCAGTAGTTAGCATCACTACTGCAACACAACCACATAATAATATGGTAGAATGTTGTTGAGCATGGAAATCCATGCTGAGAACAGCGTTCTGCTGCACAGAGTATGTCACTAGTGCAGCACAGCAAGTTCGAACGTCGACACACATGGACTGCGTGGTGAAAGCAGACCAGAAAGCAAGTGGTGCTTGTACAATCCATGCCACAAAAACACCTGTCGGCACTGGCGATGCATTTTTTTTTTTGTATGCTTTTTCAGTGCAGTCACCAGAGGCTCAGACCCTGCTTCTCTTCTGACCCTCTCTTCACTACCATGATCCTCTAAAGGCTATGGCAGTATCTCCTGGCTTGCCCCCCAGGGCGTGGTTGCTCGGGCAAGCACAGGACCCCCATGACTGTTGTACAAGAGTGCCGGTAGAGCGCCCACCGGCATTGCCTCCCTGGCTTGCCCCCACCCCCAGGGCAGGAGCGTCATGAAGGGTGACCACAAGGATTTTTTTCTAGTAAGGGACCCCAGGGGGCATGGCGTGCAGTGACTTAGGTGCTTGTCATACGCCGACATCCAGCACGTCCCCCACAGCATCTCCAGCACCGGTCACTGTTGGCCCCCGGCCTCTGCCCAAGGTCAGTGTTGTGCCAGATACACAGCCCCCCCCCCAAGAGAAGGAGCGCTGTCCCTAGGATGCTCAATCCTCTTCCCCCCACCGCCCCCCTGACTCCCGAGTCCATTCTGGAATTTGTTTTGACAAACGGAGGCAAAGTATGATTGCCCATACACTATACAGAGGATTGTGTATGAGCAATCGTAACAAACAAGGCAGTTTACTGATCTTGAGGTTTCTGTGGTAATGGACCTCTCGAGCTGCGCCCTTGAGGATGCTTGTCACCACAGAAATCTGTCAAACTGCCTTATAGTGTATGGTAGAATGCTGTTTTGCATGAAAATCCTTCCTTACCTAGAACAGCATTGGAACAGCTAGTGCAGCACAGCAACATGGAACACCATCATGCATGCACGTTCTGCGATCTCCTCTCCTTTTGAAATGAATGCAGTGATGAGACTGTTCCTGGAAGACAACTGCAGTTGCTGTCATGTAAAAGTGACAGTCTGTGACAACATTAAAAAAATTAAAATAATGAAACAAGTTTTGTTTTACGATGTTTTTTTATTTTAGACACTAGGAAGACCTCCAAGGCTCCACCCTTTCTGTAAAAATACTTCTTCACGTCACTCCTGAACCTCCCTCCTGTCCGTTTCTGTTCATGGCCCTGTGACCTTGAACTAGCATTCAAGCTAAAAATGTCCTTGCAGTTTACCTTGTTGATTCTCTTTAGGAACTTGAAGGTCTCTATCATATTTCCCCCTCTCTCCTCTGGCCACCATCAAGTCCATGTTCAGTGCCTTGAAGGGCTCCTCATAAGACCTTCCCTGTTGGCCTTGGATCATTTTTGTCACCCTGTGTGACTGACTCCTGTCTGCCCCTATCCTTCCTGTGGTGAGGGCTCCAGAGCTGGTTGCATTATTCCAGGTGTGGCCTCACTAAAGATCTGTTAAAGGGTAATATTACTTCTTTCCTTCTGCTGTCTGTACTTCACCCTGTACACCCCAGCATCTTACTGGCCTTACCATAGACCTTGTTGCAGTAGCTTCATTGCTTAATGGTGTCACTGGTGATCACTCCCAGGTCATGTTCCTCAGCTGTATTGCTAAGTTTCACCCCACCCATCCAGTACTCTCTCTCCTAGGGTTCTTATTCCCTAGGTGCATTACTTTGCAGTTTTAGGCATTGAATTTTAACTGCCAAACCTTTGACCACCCCTTTAGCTTTTGTAGGTCACTCTGCATTTGCCTGATTGGTTGCTATCCACCCTCCCGCAGACCGTAGTGTCATCTGTGAAGAGACACAGCCTGCCATGGATACTCTCTCCAGCATCACTAATGATCATATTGAAGAAAACTGGGCCCAGAACAGATCCATGAGGCACCCTGCTCATGGCGTCCCTCTCTTCTGATGCGACCCCATTGACCACAACCCTCTGCTGCCTACCCTTTAGCCAGTTTCCCACGCAGTTCACAGTAGACTTAGCTGTACCCAGGTCATCCATCTTCTTCAACAAGCATCTGTGAGGCATGAAGTCAAACACTTCATTGAAGTCGAAATAGAGAAAATCCACGGCATTGCCCCTTTCCAATTCCCTAGTCACCCAATCAAAGAAAAAACTATCAAGTTCATCTGACAAGACCTCCCTGCCACGAACCCTGCTGTTCACTGTTCTGGAGATAGTTGCTCTACAGGTAGTCCATGAGGTCTTTCTTAATCAGCTTCCTATAGTGGAGGTCAGACTGACAGGTCTGTAGTTCCCCACTTGTCTCTCCCAAATGAAGTGGAATGATGTCCACCACTTTCCAGTCTTTTGGAACTAGCCCCATCTGTAGCAGATAGCGGAATACTCCTACTAGGGGATCAGCCAGTTCTGCTGCCAGTTCCCTGAGAATCCTCGGGTGCAACCCATCTGGACCTTGTGCCTTATCTGTTTTTAGGGCTGCCAGTCCTTTCTGGACCCTGTGTCTGTCTTATAAATGTTTGCTGCTTATCACTGGGGGACTCCCTTATCAGCCACTTTAATAGAACTGTCAGGCAAGGGACCATCTTCCTTCATGGAGAAAACTGAGCAGTAATAATCAAGAATGGCAGCCTTTTGCCTGTCCTTTTCTCTATCATCCTACCCTCCTGACAGCCTAATGATTCCCCCTCCTTTCTTCCCCCCCCCAAATATATCAGAAGAAATTTTTTTCTTCCGCCCTTGACCCCTTCAGCAGTATGCAGCTCTGTGTGTGCTTTAGCCTTCCTAACCACCCTCTTTGCTTCCATGCTTCTCAGTAAATATTGTCCCATTCTTCCTCCCCTTGCTTTTCCATTTACCTGTATAAGGCCTTTTGTTTAGCCCTTACCACTTCTGACTTTTGCTGAGAACCATAGTTGTCTCTTGAACTTATTCCTTGTGGTTACCGTTCTCATGCAGAATTTGGATGCCTTGTATGTATCCCTTTATTTCCCCTCAACTCTCTTCCACCTTAACTTTTCTATGACCAGATCCTTCAGCCTGCTGAAGGCCGCCCTTCCAAAATCTAGGACTTCAATTCTTGATGGGGGTTTTCCAGGCCCTAAGGCCAATTCAAACCAAATGGTGTGATGTTCATTGCTTCTTAGTAGCGCCCCTATTCTGACTGCTTCTGCTACCTCCGAATTGGTAAGCGCCGCATTGAGTAGTAGTCTGCCTGGTGTGTTAACGAGCTGTACAAGGAGACGGTCCTGGGTTGCATCCAGCAGGGCCTGACTCCTGGTGTTTGTCACCGGGCGTGGGTTTAAGATAACACAATTTCAGGCAGACCACAAATCAGGTGCATAAAAACACATGGTTGCAGTTATTTTTATTTTCATCAAGTTAAATATACAGCAAGCAAAATATGTCGGACAACTGCTTAGCTTTAACAGTTTAAGGCTTTTCTTCAGCCTAGCATGAACCTAACATTGTGAAAGCACACACTACCAGGAGGTCTTCCACCTTTCTCAGTCAGTATTCAACTGACCACCCTATCTATCTTCTTTCAGCACGGAGATGGGGCTTTTTATAAGCTTACTAGAAGCTGGAAGAAGTTTCCACTGCCTTTTGATTAACAGCAGACATAACCTAAAACGAGCCACTAGGGGCCATTGTTGCTTCATAGAGAACAGTTATTTGCAACCACCTGGAGCAAAGAAGAACTTGTTTAGTTTAGAACATAGGAAAGGTCAGAACATTCTGTACTCTCCTGCAGGGTCAAATTACCTCCTGCTGTCTGCTGCAAAATATATCTTAGAAGGGGGCTGCTGACATCTAGAAAAAACAGACCAGAACTTTTGTTATTCTGTTAAAACTGCCCTCTCGTTTTGTAACTGTACTTAGTTTTATTATAACCAGCCAAGCAGCAAGTTGGACATTATATAAAACATATAGATTTCTTGGGGTAGGGGTTTCAGTTTATCCCAGGGGTGTCCACTATGATAGGGGTCACAGTGTTCCTAGCGACCAGAACATCCCAGTCAGTGTCTGGCAGGTTCAGATCCCCCACTACCAGTACTTGCCCTTTGCTACCTCCCTTTCAAGCTCTTTTGTGAGCTCTGTCCCTCTCTTCCCCTTGCCCTGATGGTCTGTAGACCACCCCCAAGCTTAGTTTCTTACACGAGGCTGTTGTGAGATGCACACCCAGCAAGACTGACTCACTGTTGCTCCTGATGCACCCATCCTCCACCATGTCAATACCATCCCTAACCGAGAGGGCTACTCCCTCCCTCCCCCTTCTACCTTTTCCTCTGTCCCTTGTGAACAGTAAAGACCGAAGCACCATTGGGTCCCAGTCATTATTTTCTGTTGCCCACGTTTCTGTAATGGCCACAAGTTCCACCCCAGAGTCTGCCATCAGGGCCTGTAGTTCACTGTTATTACCCAGGCTTCTGGCATTAAGGCATACTCCCTTCCATCTGATTTCTGAACCCACTTTGCTATTCCCCTGACTATGACCCTTGTGTTTCCCATGCTCTGTTAACCTCTTGGGTTTTTTTTTTTTTTTTACAGTTAGCATTTCCCCTCTGTAATAACACCTCACATAGTCTAGATTTTAGCTCATTCCTTTTTATACCCACTGAGGTGTCACTAGCCCCAGATGTGGAGGAGTACTAGCTAGGATCCTCTTCTTGCCTGTCTCCATGGTTCCCTTAGCCCCAGTCTGCCCTGCAGTCAGTTTAGATGTGTGGTGGACGTCAAACTTCTGCCCTAGGGCACAGGACCAGGCGTACCAACATCCTCTGCTCCCTCTGCACCATCCTCCCTATCCTTTCAATTCCAGAATGTTGATACCCCAGGGAGGCACCAGACAATCTCTCTCCCCCCCCCCATCACCCTCTCTACCTCCTAATCATTGAGTCCCGACCACTAAGACTATCCTAGTAGACTTGCTCCTCTTGGGTGCCATCACATTGTCTTACCCTTCCCAACAATTGACTTGGAGTTACAGACACACACACACACTGGAGTTCGGTGCTGGAACCTCCTGTAAGGGGTTCAAAAAGATTTGCTGTCTGCAAGGTGCTGGGGTGAACAACCTCTTTCTGGCTACTCCTGCCCCCTCGACCACCACCACCCTTCTCCTGACCAAGTGGGTCTCTTTGGGGGGGGGGTTTGAGATGGGCACCATCTGAGCTGATGATGCAGCTGAGCTATTTCTAAACATGCTGCCACCAGCTGAGCCTGGAGCTCCGCTAAAGTACTGCAAATTGGGCAGTGCCACCTCCTCCGGAGCATATCCCTAGAGCTGAGCACCCCACGTCCACCACAATGGACTGCCTTGCCTCTAAACACCATCCCCATCGCGATTTGTACTAACAGACTAATTTAATTTTGAGTGCTCACCCAGTAGCTGTAATGTTCAGCTATAGCACAAACAGGGACAACAGTGTAAACAAGAGTGTAACCTATTTTGGAGTGCTGACCCAGGTAGGGTGATGCTGTAGGATTTAACTAGAGCACACTGCAACCCTGCAAATGAAAGGGCTATAGTAGCCCTAGAACATATACACGTATGTAAACTTTACCTTAGCAGTGCAGGAAAGGATAATATATAACCAGCTCCAGGAGCATCTTGAGCAGTGACACCTGACTAACTGGCAGCATGGATTCAGAAAATGCCGTGGGACTGATACTGCTCTGGCCAGAGTGACTACTGACATCTAGATGCCATGGACAAAGGGCATATGACTGCAGTCTTCTTAGACCTCACTGAACCATTTGATTTGGTTAATCAGTCTCCTGTTTGACAAGCTTAGCTAAGTTGTTTGGTCTTGAGGGGCTGTCTCATCAGTGGTTCTCAAACAACCTGATCTTTAGGTCTCAGTTGGTGAGATGGAAAAGGGTGCCGTTCTCATTCAGGCCAGGTGGGTCCAATGCTGTTTTCTCTTTGTGAATGACATACCTGATAACAGTGGTGGAGCTAGCCTTCAGCTTTATGCTGCCAACACTGTGCTATATAGGCATGTTAGTGATGCCTCCTTTATCCATAGACAGATAGCTGGTGACTTCCAGCAGCTGGAAAAGTGGTTCTCCTTGAATAAGTTATTTAAGTCTAGGATTACAAGTACCTTTGAGCCAAGGCTCTTTTTACAAAGGTTCCACGTCAAATTGAGGACAGCACGACAAAGTTACAATAGTAAATAGTACAACAGTAATTATGGCAGAAAAAACAGGTTAATCAAGTTCACAAGCAGTTACTAGTGGAGGATGTCAACAATTTTGGCAAGAAACATGGACGGTAATTAATGGCAGGATAACGGGTTTAACAAGTTCGCAATCAGTTACCAGAGACTATGCATACATTTTTGGCAGAACAGGTCTGGTGAGCAACAGCATTACGAGACATGGATAGGACACATGGAGGGTATTCGCTGCCAAAGGCAACACATAGAGAAGTGCAGGCGGAGGGTTTTAGGGGTGGTGGTGGGGGGAGAGGATGGGTGGAAGAGGGGGAGGGGAAGTGCTTGCTGTGGTGCTGGGGCAAAACCGAGGCGGTAGTTAGGGTAGCTGGCTAGGTGCGGCAGTCACAGGTACTGGAGGCAGAGAGAGAGGTGGAGCCTAGTTTTGAAGGGACCAAGCTTGGGGGTGGAGATTTCCCCTGTTGAGATTATTTAACCAATTTGGTGCCCTGTAGGCAAATGATCATTGACCCATTGATGTACGGCATCGAGGAATCTGCAGCAGTTGAGTCTGATCTCCTGGTATGGCGGTGGTTTGGCACTGAATGCCAAGAAATCCAAGGCCATTAAGTGTAGTCATTGATACCTGGGTGTAGCAAGGCAACATCTTTAATACTAACCACTTTTACTGGAGCCCAGGTAGAGGCTATTAAACAGGAGTCGACCTTAACCTTTTTTTGCACTAGCTGTCAATTATTTCGATTACATTTTGATCACTTATACAGGAAACAATGCAAGCTAAGAAATAGATTATTGCAGTTACCCTACTTCCATGTTGCTTCCTGCCACAGCAGAAAAAAAATACTACAATGCCATCACACACAGTGAGCCCCCCCCCATTGTTTCGTACCATGACTTCTCCTTTTCCTCTTTCTGCCCCCACCACCAAACCAGAGGACATCACAGCAAATGTTCTAGCTCAGCACACACAATAGCAGATATCATGCGCCCCATCACACTTTCACCACCACCCACAGGGCAATGAACAGAGTCGGGCAGAGAAAGATGCTCTCAGCCCCCACACTATGGTCAACTGGAGATCTTCACTTCTGGAAATTTTTGTACAGGCTCAAGTGAGCCAGGCCCACATCTTAGATTTTCTTTGGGGTAGGGGCTACACAAACCTAAGGGGCTTGGGAAATGGAAAACTGTGACATTTTTGTTTTTAAAAGCATTGATTTTAATATGCTCTGTACCAACAATAACAGATTTTTTCTTTAACATTGTCCTTTCATCAGCCTAGGGGAGACAATACACAAGCATAATGCTGTACTATCTCTATTTCTATACAGGATGATCTGTGCACCCCAGGAATGCCTATTTTAAGCTTTCAAATTATGTATTTTATTAAGGTTTATTTTTGTACCTTACATGATCCAGAGCTTTGTTTTTAGGATGAAGGGTCATGCTGGGTGGGATAAGAGTGGGACTGTATGGATGGTGTTGGCTAGCATGGTCCATTTAGAAGAGCTGGGGACCCCCTACACTTGCTAGTAATGGCAGTGATGGATCTATGGATGGTCATTTCAGAGTCTGATCTGCAGTGGTGTTTTACTTTATTTTTATTTGGTTTTTAACCAGGTAGGTAAGCTAGCCATAGAATGAATATTTTCAGTCACGACCCGGGAGGATTACAACATGAGAAAGAAAACACAGCAACATTACAAGTACTATACAGACAAGATTGGAGAAATACATGAAAAGCAAATTTAAAATAAAAAGCAAATTACAAATTGGCTGAGATAGTGTATATGATGAAGTCGAGAGAATATGTAGGGCAGAGTAAGCATATAAAACCAACTAGCTAACATATGTCCAGGGAAAGAACAGAGTAAAGATATTTGGAGGGGAGAGGGAAGCTGTGGTGAGGCTGGGATAAAACCCACCACCTGCAGGACTGATCCTGTACACTACTTAGCATTTTGTCACTGAAATGTTGAATACAAACTCTCAAAATGTAGGGAAATGACAGTCACTGATCTTAATAATATGGGACAAATTGTCACAGACACATTCAGAAATCTGGAAGCTAGTGACTTAACAGCACTCTACCCTTGATCACACCCTGGGCACTAGCTGAAAGTCCTAACAGTGGAGTGATAATGACTTGCATTGTCTCTTGTGGGATCCCCTACTTGAACTATCAGATGATTGCGGTTCTTAATTAGGTGTTAATCACACCAGGCCATCTGGAACGGTGAGAGAGAGATTAGCTCGAGGACTAGAGCATGCTAAAGTAGGGACTTAACTTCATTAACAGCCATGAAAACCTGCACTAGTCAAGATGGACGAATAGAGAGCTAGCTGCACTAGCCCTGGTCAATTTGCACTAGGGTTTGGGCTAGTAAAACAATGTTAAGATCGACCCCTGCTTATTAAATACTTTGGGGTCTACCTAGACCATGAAGTTACACTCAGGACCCACGTTGAACATGTTACAAAAACTGCATCAAAAAAAGGGGTTGCTGTACCAGCTGGGCAACTACATAACAAAGGAATTGTGGCTAGTGATAGCCAACAGCACTCTGCTTCCTCTCCTTCAGTGTGGGACCTCTATACTCCAGTCCCTGAGATGCACGGAACTCTGCACGCTTGGTCCTTTATAACAAAATAGGCAGTTTTGCATATGTCTGACCCAGGGAACATCACTGGTGATGTCTTCCATTCCTGTATTTGGCTGTACCCTCCTGTGTTCAGCTTTCAAGCTTGTAAAGTTTTACCCCCCAACCCGCATTCTCTTTCTAAACTCCTGATGAGCACTCTCGGTCCTCCAGCAGCATCCTTCTTGATTCACACTGAGTGAGATCAAATGCATGTAAAAAATCCTTCGCTACCTCTGCCCCTTAACTGCAGAATACTCTCCCCTCAACCCTCCTAAATGAGTGTAGCCCACTTCAGCGCTTCATACTGTAGCGGTGTCACTCTAGCGCCACCCGATTGAGCGCTGTCTAAGTACAGCGCTGTCTGATTTCGGTGCCAGCAGTTTAGCTAATTCAGTATGGAGTCAATAAATGAAAGTTGCCAATTTATTAGAAATACAAAAGGTGTCATATGGCTTTAGTCAATGATACAGTACATTAACTATTAAATACTGTAAGTCTCTGACATTCCTAGCGATCCCCCCTAGTAGCTCATCAGCCGTTCAGTTGCCAGAATTATAATCCTGTGTTATAGTTGCTATGCGACTGTTCAAGGACACACACTTTTGTCCCCAGCAATAACCTTAACGAGTCGGTAGATATAATCATTATGTATTATGTGCTCCTTCCCTTGAGCACTGAGAACTGTGCAGCTCATAGTAAACGGGTAATGTGTGGAACATAAGCTGTAGCACGTTGTTAAATAACAGAACCAGCTAGTGCATTAACTAGCGAATTACAAAAGTAATGGGAAAGCGCTGAAATGATCAGCGCTAAACTGAAACACCTGCCAACTGTGGACGCGCTGAAACAAACTGTGCCTGATTGTAAAGCGCTGAGGAGTATGGTGCTGAAATGAAATGCGCTTAACTGAGGTGCCCCCTCCTAAACTGCTCCACAGTGGGAGGCTTCATAAAAAGCCCTCAAGGTATACCTACTTGAGCGAAGTCTGCTGTCTTGCTGTCATTGACAAGCTTAAGTTGACCTTATTAAGCTATATTGCTCAGACAGTGGCCTACTGTAAACATAGAAACATAGATGCTGTCGGCAGATAAGGACCTCCTGACCCACCTAGTCTGCTCTATTTTCCCAGCCTATAGTGACACCGCAGACCCTCTGTATTTTGTATGCTGGCTTACTGCTGTTCAGTTGTTGATAGACTCCTCTGTTTGCATTACTTGATTGAATTTCTCTTGTAGTCTTTGTGTGGCTAACCCTTGTACCTTATTTATGTAGTTTTATTTATTTTTAAAGTTTCACAATGCCAGCCCAGTGGCATGAAGGGCTGAGGCATCCATGCCTTACCCCCTGCCACACCAGCGTCCCGTGTTCATGGTGCAAGCAGGCCGCCGGGGGGAGAGAGAGAGGATAGAGTCCAGAGGACTGCTCTTCTCTCCCAGGTAGGGGTGGGGATGGAGCCCGCTGCATGACTGGCCCCTAGTGGTGGCCAGGGGCTGGCGCAATGGACCTATGACATAGGGGGCGGATGTGGGGCTCTGCCATTGGTGTCATTGCACGCCTTCTCTCTGCACTCAGGGTCGGGGAAGAAAATTCAGGAAAAAATGGCTGGCTGGATGATGCCGACCCCCTCCCCCCCCACAGGTGCCGCAGCCAGCACCTAGAAGGAGCAGAGTTGAGTCTGGTGGACCCCCCGGGGTGACTGGCCTGGGGGGGTTCGGTGGAAGGGGGACGGTCAGGAGGGGAGAACGAAACAGATTAACGTTAAAATGTCACCAGGAAAGACCATACTGAGCTGGTAACTAGTTTACAGATGCATCCTGGGGGGAAGGGGTATGGGAGAGCCAAAAAACAATTGGAACTGACTACAGAGTAGGTAAATAAGCAATACACTGGCAGAGATGGATAAAGCAGGATGCAACTTGAAGACATCAGGAGGATGCAGTAAGTGCACAGCACAGAAGTGCAGGCAGATAGTACCTATGGAAATGTTGTGAATTTTTGTACTGTATCTTTTCCTGATTTTGCATTTTCAGTGATGTATCTCCATATCTCTGAAATTGTGTGTTGCCCCCCTGAAAAAGGGACATTTGGTCCCAGTGGGCCCACCCAGTTAAAATAAAGTAAAATCACATGCCGGTTGATTTCATGTTGTGTGTAAAGTGACCCTCTATATTGCGACGAACATTTCTGTACCTTTTGTTTTGTTTTTTTCCACCCTAGGATGCAATTTCTTCGCTATTTTAAGTCTTTGTTACTTAAAGGTTTTGAAATTAACGAGCATCATTGACTGGGGCTGTCGGAAGGTTTTATGATTTCTATTTATTTGAACATCTGTATCTTAACATCTCTTTTCTTGTGGCAAAGATGAACCAGAGTGCAATAGACTGATCCCAGAATTTGACACGGGGCATCAAGACTAACCCGAAGGCAAAAACACTTTATGCAAGGGCCAGCCCGTCGGCACAGCGGTTGGATTTCCAATAGCGTCGCCAGCTACCCGGGTTCGGGAACAAACTGTGGTCGCTGGAGGGCCGGCAGGGGGGAGAAGGATGGAGCATCCAATGGACTGCTCTCCTTCTCGGGGGGGGGGGGGGTGCAGATCCCATCCGGTGCTTGACAGACCCTGGCAGAGGCCGGGGGTACAACAGCTACCGGCACACAACAGCACCAAGGAGGCAGGGTGGATGCAGGATGTCATTGCACATCCCCATCCTCGGTAAAATGGGGGAAACTTTCCTGTAGTCTGCCGCCTCCATGAAACCTGCCTCTGCTTCAATTAACCTTCAGACTGGCTCCTCCAGATAGTCCCATTGATCGCAGCACCTGGCCAGTGCCGTGACCCCACCCTCTGAGGGGTAAGTTGGGGGGGTTTCAGGGGTGGAGCATTGTGGAAGATGGAAGTCGGAGGCACCGTAACCAGGAGGATAATCGGCCGCAGACAGCGGGGGACAAAAAGATAAAATAGAAGAAAAAAAAAAACACTATGCAGCAATAACTGCAGGGTGTGGATCATACATTTAGCAATAATGTTTTTCTGTCCAAATTATCAGTATACTCATTTTTATTTCATTTCTGAACAAAGATATGAAGTTAAGTTCCTATTTTGTTGCCTCATCCACTGTGAAAAAAATTGAACATCTTGGTATGGTGCTACGCTATTTACCACCAGAAACCTGCGTTGGCACCATCCTGGGGCTAGCAGTATAGCCTAGAGGTCAGAGTAATGAGTTGTGAATAAGCTTGGTGCATCCAGCAGACCTGGTTTTTGATTTTCATAACCACAGCTTTCATATTGTGTGATCCTGACTGTCACTAAGCCTCTCCAGTGCTTCCGGGTCACCCCTGGAAACGGGCCTTACCCAGTTACCAAAAAAAATAAAGGAAAAAAAAAATACTAGATTCATTTTGTGGATGTATGTGCAGGCAAAAGGTAACCTCAGTGGAAAAGATGTTCAGAAATTGCTAGTGATGGTCATATATATTGACTTGCCTTATTAATCACAAAACTTAATAAAAGCTGTTGTAAAAATAAATGAAGGAATTAAAAAGACACAAATTAAATATGGCAAATGTATTAGTGCTTACAACCTCATGATGATTTTGGCCGACACGTACTGCCGCTTTAAAGGGACACTGTCTATCCCGACTGTGGTTATTTTGTAGCATGCATATTTTGTTACAGATCCTGGCTTGTCTGGTCATAAGAATTGCTTGTATCATCTTGATTTTTTGAAACGATGCTAAAGAAGTTCATTTGGTTCGCTGTATTAGTGTTACCCATCAGCATCTTCGGTTTGTTTTATGTTGTGACATCTTGTGGGCATGTAACCTGCATCAGTCTTGCTGAACGCGCTCACTCCCGATGCCCATATTTGCTTTCTGTCAGTCACAGAAGCAGTGATTGCAGGAGACTGTCAGAGGTAAAAACAGTGAAGTTTAGTGCCATAGAAACATTTACGGGCATAGTTGTAATCTGATATTTTTCTGTAGTTTATTTGTTGTCAGAACTCAAAATTCCTTTATCAAAAGTATGCAGTTATTCCTGGCGACTGCCAGCTGTTCACTTTGATCCACCCATTCACTCTAGCTGTCTCTCTTTGCAATGTTAGTTATTACAGTCCAAAAATACCGTAGTGACACAATATGCTGTTAGATTTAAATGAAATCTAGTGAAATATATGTGAGGCAAGCTGTCACATACATTGGGATTTATTTGGTGTTTGGAGGGTGGACGTGAGTGCATGAGGCTGAATGGCTGCTTCTTACCATATGCCAGTGTTACAGAATTTAAACTGTTTTACACGGTTTTGCAATCTGAATATGGTAGCAGTAAGCACATATTTATTTGAACTTAAGCAGTATGCTGAGAAACTGCAGTCAGCTGGGTAATATCTTCAATAAACTGGCTGAATCAGAGTAGAGTAGCATATAACAAATACAAACGTAAATATGCAGAAAAGCATAGAAACCATTTATCTATCTTATCTATCCACCTTCCTGTTTATTTTCCAGAGCATGCCAATCCAGGGGAAGCACTGCTCCATTCATTAGACGTGCACAGAACTTTGAAATATTACCTGTTGCGAACCAAAGAATGTAGAAAGTTGAAGCAGTTTGTTTCTTTTGCCCCAGGTAGAAAGGGCATTCAGGTTTCTAAACAATGTTTGTCCAGATGGTTGGCTAATTGCATTGTGTTCTGCTATGACAAATACAGCAAAGAATTGCCTTGAGCAGTCAAAGCTCATTCCACAAGGGGCATGGCTACCTCTGTGTCTTGTTTCCAAGGGGACCCAGCTGCTGACATCTGTGCGGCTGCCACTTGGAGTACCGTCCACGCTTTTACCAAGCACTACAGTCTGGACAGTGCCTCAAGAGCCCGTGCAAGATGTGGCAGGACTGTGCTGCAAGGCCTCCTGTCTAAGCTTAAGGCTGACCTTCCTCCCAGACTGTTTGTTTGCATCTGTAACTGCTTGGGACCCTTTCCTACGGTGTGACCTGATGACTGAGATACCCCCGAAGAATATAGAACAGTTGTGTAAGAACTTGCCGTAACAGTAGATCTTCAAGGGGATCTTGGTCATCAAGTCTGTCTTCCCTCCCACCATCCCCCCCTTTTTGAGCGGCTCTTTACTGGAACTGGCCATCTGGTGTATCCAGCCTTTCTTATAGGCCTGGGCATATGTCTCTCTCTCTCTCAGCTATGCTCTTTGTCTCTGGGGAAAGAACTGGGGAGAGAGCGCCTTGTCAACCTTTATAGGGTTGGTGACATCACTTGACGTCAGTATGGGCAGCCCCAGTTCTGCTGAAAATCTTCTGTGTATCTCGTGAAGTTCCTATGGTGTGACCTGATGGCTGAGATCACGTCGAAGATCTGCTCTTATGATGATAAGTTCTTATGTAACTGTTTCCTTGAGTAGGCTTGGAGATGGGGTCAGGGGCCTTTATATGTGTAATGGTGGTGTACAGGACACCAGCAACAGGGGGAGGATATGGAAAGGATTTGGGGGTAGGCCGTAGGTAAAGTGGCAAACAAAAGGGAAGTAATAATTATGGGTGACTTTAATCTACCAGATTTGGACTGAAACATCCAAGTCGCAGCTACAAGTAGGAGTAGGGTCATCCTAGACTCTCTGCAAGGAACATTTCTCAGGCAGCTGGTTACAGACCCCACTAGGGATGGGGCAGTGCCGGACCTGGTGCTTACAAACAGGAACAGCATTGCAGATATCACAGTGGGTAACCCCCTGGGTTCAAGTGATCATTGTCCAGTGTGGTTTGATGTATGGATTGGGCAGGAGAAAAAATGCCCAAAGACAAGTGTCCTAGTCTTTAGGAGAGCAGATTTTAAAGAAATGGGAGACTGCTCTAGGAAATACCTGGGGATAGTGGGGTGGAGGCACAATGGAATAGAATAAAATAATAAGCAAAGAGAAGAGGAGAAAGACACTGTGGTTCTCAAAAGAGGTGGCTAAGGTGGTGAAGAAGAAAACAGCTTTAGGAAATACAAGGTGACTGTGATGCAGACAGGGAGATAGATCTAGTGAAACAAAGGGATGAAGGAAGGAGGTGAAAGTGCAGCAAAGGCTCAAACTGAGGAAAAGATCACCCAGGAGATCAAAAATGGGGCTTAGACTTTTCTTCAGGTATGTGAGCAAAAAGAGGAAGCCAAGGGGCGGCATAGTGAAGATTAGGAGACTGGGGGGGTTGTGTAATACACATAGGAAGACCAAGAAAAAGCAAAATTTTTAAACAAACACTTGTGCTTGGCCTTCACAGTTTTGGGGGGGGGGGCAGAAGTCCATTTACAGAAGTCTGCTGGGGTTGGAAGCCTTTAAAGAAAACAAGGCAATAGAGCTGAACAGGATTCATCCAAGGGTACTTAAGGAACTGAACATGGTGCTAGTCTCCACTCTCGCAACACTGTTTAGCACCTCATTGGAGACGGGGGGTGGCTACGGACAAATGGAGGCATTTGATGTGGTCCCTCTGCATAAGAGCAGTAGCAGGGAGGAATCCAGTAATTGCAGATCAGCCAGTCTTACATCAGTGGTGGGGAAGTGAATGAAGTCCGTGCTGAAGGAGAGACTGATGGAGCATCTGGAGAGTATGGGCTGCAGGACCACTGGCAGCATGGCTTCAGGGTCATGTCAAACAAATCTAATAGATTTCTTTGATTGGATAACTAGTGAGGTGGATAAGTGGAGGGCAGTGGATGTGGCCTATCTGGACTTCAGTAAGGCCTTTGACACGCTTTCAAAGAGGAAGCTAATAAAGAAAATTAGCAACCTGAGAGTTGGGGAGAACGTGGTAAGCTGGGTATCAGACTGGTTGAAAGATGGGAGGCAGAGGGTGGTGGTAAACGGCAGCCACTCTGAGGATGGGAGAGTGACCAGTGGAGTACCACAGGGATCAGTACTGGGCGCTGTCCTTTTCAACATCTTCGTAAGTGATATTGCAGAGGAACTGGAAGGGAAGGTGTCTCTTCACAGGTGATGCAAAAATCTGCAACTGGGTGGATGCAGGAGGGGGTTGAGATAATGCAGAGAGATCTGGAGAAACCAAAGGGAATGGTCTATGGAGTGGCAGCTGGGTTTCAGTGCTAAAAAGTGCAAAGTCATAAATCTAGGACGGGGAAGCCTGAGGCCTGTGTATAAGATGGGGGATACTTACAGTTACCAAGCAAGAAAGGGGCCTTGGGGTGATCATATCTGATCTCAGGGTGGCAAGACAGCGTGACATGGCAGCAAGCAGGATGAGCAGGATGCTGAGGTGCACAGGGAGGAGGAGGATCTCTAGCAGAAGAATGGAGGTGGAGTTGTCCCTGTATCGTTCAGCTAAGGATGCACCTTCGCAAGGACGTAGGGTGGAAGCAGTTCAGAGGAGGGCTACTAAAATAGTGAGTTTCCATGAGAAACCATATCAGGAGAGGCTGTGGGAGCTCAACATGTGCTCCCTGGAGGGGAGGAGAGGAGAGCAAGAGTGGACATGATTGAGTCCTAGAAATACCTCATTGGGGGATGAACAAGGGTAATGGGGGGAGGAGGAGCACCTGAACACGGGGGCATGCAATGAAGCTTGTGGGTTGAGAGATGTGAGGAGATACTACTTCACAGAAATGGTGGTGGACACCTGGAACAGCCTGCCAGAGGAGCCAGCAGGGACGAACACACGGAGAAGTTTCAAGCTTGCATGGGATAAGCACATGGGTATAATAGAGGTAAGAGAGGAGGGATGGACACCTGTGACCAAGTAGAGTCCTGGGTGTGGTATTAGGCAGGGAAATTAGGACAGACTAGATGAGCCTACCAGACCTTTTCTGCTGTCACATTCTACATTTGTGTTGCCTTTTTAGCAGTTTCACTGCATAAATAATTTTACAACAGCCTGGAACAGTCTTTGGCTAGTTAGGGTTTGTGTATATAATATGTCCCCAGAGCCACTCTTTGCTGTATAAGAGTGGTTTCACATGCGCTTGGCTGGAGAGAGAACAGTGAAGTGAAGCTTAGCTGTTCTTGCTAAAGCCGAACGCAAGTGAAACCACTCTTGTACAGCAACAAGTGGTGACGGGACATATTAATATATTATTGACCAAGCTTGTTCAAATATATGTATTTTTTTATGCTGTCTCAGAATGTGCCTGTTTCCAGGGCATCTGCACGTGAGATGCTCTTCACAGAATAAGAGTGTCTCATGCACAGAGAAAAGGAGTGCTCCGACTGGTCGGGAGTGCTCCCTCAATCTATAATACAAACAGTGCCTGAAGGAAGGTGGAATAAGGTAGGTCCATACATTTCCTCGGCTGCTATAATCCTTATTTTGTTAACTCTAAATGGGTTATAAGGGATTTTTCATACTGGTACCTTCCATTTGTCTTACCTAATGGTTAGAGGTCCTGTGCTGTTCAATAAACTCTGAAGAAAGGTGTGGTGAACTAGAGTATCATGGTTATGATATCCAGTAGGCTGTGGTAAATTTGTATTCATTAAGTCCAGCTGAGTCTTGAACACACATGGTAGAGTTGCTGAACAGAAAACTGCCATGTGATCTTTTTACGTTTGCATGTATACATTTTAAGACAAGAACTGTAAAACTACATTAACATGAATCTTTTCTTCTTTTTTTTTTGATCCAGAAAAGAAATTGAGCCTTTCCTCCCGCCCTTAAAGCCAGAGTACTGTGTAAAACAAGCAATGAGAGCTATCCTCACAGACCAGCCCATGATCTGTACTCCACGCTTGATGTATATGGTTACCTTTATGAAAAGGTAATGCTTGCTTTCTCATTTTCCTGTACTGCATGCCCCTAGGGATGTCATGATGACTTCATGACTATTTTTATAAAACAATATTACAACTGATAATTTATTGTTATAAAGCAAATAATTAGCCTGCTACACGATATAGCACTAGAGATGCAGTGAATTTAAACGTCACAGGCAATGGTGATACTAAGTTGGGAACTTGGTGCTATGTGCAGTGACTGTTAAGTTGTCCAAATACAACAAACTTTGGGTTGCAGATTTTGTTTTGTTAGCCTCACCCCAGTTCCAGTGACATTTGATTTTTATTCAGAAATGCTGTCTAACTTGGAGTATATGATAGAGCAACCCTCCCACCTCATCCATGTAGCACCATCCGCCTCCACCTCCTCCCTGTCCAAGAAACATATAATTAGTGATCACCCCCGGCCTACCGTCCTCTAGCACCAAACCACCGCGCCCCCCAGCCCCATGAAAATAAACAATACTGCCACTGGTAATGCCTGTGAAGAAGAAAACCATCCCATGAAGTTTGCTGTCCTGCTGCAGGTAGAATGAACAATGATGTCCTCATAGTAACGTTTGATTGGTCTCTTGTCAGTCAGTCAGGTGTTACTATAGGTGGGGATGTCATAGTTCATTCATTCTGTTGGAGGGCCCTGAACAGTGTGGAATGGTACTCTTCTTTACAGGTATTATACTGGCAGGAGCATCCTTTATTTTCATGAGGCTTTGGGGAGAGGGAAAGGTTGCATGCTAGAGTGGTAGGGTTTTTTTTTTTGGCTAATTGTATGAATCGGGGACAGGGTCTTTGGGGAGGTGGGTGGTGGACAATGTGATATGCATTGTGTGGGGGAGAGGGCTAATCTGCCAGATCAGATATGCAAGTCAGAAAGCATTTAAATTAAGTTGACTACCTTCCTTTGCCGGGGACTAGGGGGGGAGGTGGGTGCTAGAGGGTGGGGGTATGGTTATTCAGAATGGTCTTGGTGGTGGAAGGGGTGGGTGCAGAAGGCAGCATTGTGTGGTGGGTGCATTCTTGATTTTTTTTTTTTTTTTTTTTAAGGCTTATTTTAATGAAAAAAACTTCATACAGTTTTCACTGACGTGCCACTGTGTAGCCTTTGGGCGAAGGTGCTTCACCTGGCAAACTCTGGCAAAGCAAAGTTGGAGAAACATCATGATTTTCTGCAAAGTGAATTTCTCAGTCTTCCCTCATCTCTGTATCATTATACAGTAATAAATACATATTATACAGTGATAAATCATTTTAACTTACTCTTCTTGTCACAACATAAGATTTCTTGTAACTTATAGAATATTTCTAGGGGGCGTGGATATGATAGACTTAGCCACACTCTGGCAGTTCCGTTGGAACGGTGTCATTGGCCAGATGTCTTTAAGCGAAGCTCCTCCCACCACCCAGGCAGTATATCCCTGGCTCCACTCCCTGTCAGATCTTTTATTCCTCTGGAACAGGTCACCTCCTGCGTGGTTTCCACTTAGGTTTACTTGTGCCATAAGCAAACTTTATCTTCAAAGTTTTCAATAGTTCTTTCTTTTACTTTTCCGGTTCCTTTGACTCCCTCCAATGATGGACAGTGGGACAATGGAAGCCTGGATTCAAATTTTGTCTGTGGTGCCAACAGAAGATGTCAGTCACAGATCCACACGATACTTGGGTGTACTGTTTGGACAGGCAACATAACATGGCTGGGTGCTGCCTTTCCAGAAGCATGTTTCATGAGTCCCTTGAGGACAGGACACTCTGGCTCACATTGGGTCGGCGTTTGAAGCAGGGTCTAAAAGACCACCCTAAGAGCCGAAAGAAGGCCTCAGCTGTGGCCGGGTTGATTGAACAGCTTGTGGCAATTGAGACGGAAGTGGCAGCAGCCACATGAGGCACCTCTTTTCATCTCTGTGCTGTTCCTTAGGGCATCTGAAGGTCATTCACTGGAGAGTTCTGACAGATGCTTGGCCCTTGACCTTGGAGGAAAGTCCTGTCGACCGTGATGCTAAAAACGAGCACCACCAGCACCAGTCGTTGGACTGGGAGCAATTGATGACCTCCAAGTCCCTCGACTCACCTGACCACTTGATGGCTGTCGAGCATCCCTCGACTGGGGCAGATCGAGGGCTCGCCAGTTGACTGACTCCAGTCAAGAAGGCCACTGAGATCTTTTGTGAGCCTGTTGACCAGTTGTTGGACAAGGGCAAGGAATTTGATCTGGCAGATCCCAGTGCTCCCAGTCCTCAACCAGAAGGATGTGGCCCAGTCTGTGTCCCTATCTGGCCCTCCATGGGAGAAGCCTCCATCGAAAGTCTGGTATTCCGCGCCCATGTTGCTGAACATGGGCAGCCATGTAGTCTGCAGCAACCCACTGTAAAGCCGTTGAGGTTGCGGTCAATATTGCAGTCAAGGCATTCCTTCTTGACCTGCAGGCATCCGCATTGACTTTTCTCATCCTCCTCCTCATCCTCGTGTGTGGAGAGGCATTGTCGCAAGATGCACCAGTGCTTAGAGGAGCTCCTGCGGCAACAGTGGGCCATTGCAGGGCAACATAGAGCTCTACACCCTGGACCATTGGTCTCCTGTCAATCACCAGTGATGCCCCGCTAGTCCATACCATGCAAGTGTAACCCGCAGCTGCTGCTTCACCTCTTCGGCTGGAGCCACCAACACCACAACCAAAGATGGGTGCTCCGACTAAGGAGGGAGGCCGATTGTTGGTGAGGATCATCCCAGGAGAGGATAGCCAGGAGGTCCATGAGGAGAAACTGCAGACAGATGTCTTGTTAAGGAATCCTTGGACAACTCTGATCTTGAGTCCCATGGCCCCCTCTGGGACTCTCCTCCTTGACCGTGGCTTGGTCAAGGAACTTTCCACCAAGCATGGCCCAGCGTCCTTCAGGGTACTTTTCAGACATCTGAGTCCATGTCCTGTCCCGCTTGAGCCAGTGCAAAAGAGGGTAGAGTACCCACTTACTGATGTTTTTGGATCAGGACAAATTCCATAGGGTTGCCTTCCCTGTGGCTGAGGCCATTTTGGGACTGGTCCTGGAGCTCTGGCAGCATCCAGCATCCTGTCTGGCACCCTTTGCCCACATACAAACATACATACGAAAATGCCAGCAGATTAGGCCTTGAGGTCTATCACGTCTGCTTGAGATGCAGCTCAGTTTGATAACTGCTGCTGGCGCCCCCCCTTTCTCTTCCAACCCTCCCCCGATTTCCATTGAGTCCCCCTGGTCTCTACCCGTCCTACCTGTACCCTGCCCATGTGTCTATCATCTATCCCATCCCTTCTTAAAACCTCCCACTGATTCCCTTGATACCAACTCCTCTGGTAGCTCATTCCAAGGCATCGCCGCCCTTTCTGTGAAGTAACCTTCAGAACAGGCTACAGCAAGGTTTCGCATCCACTGAAAAATGGTTTGCAGAACGCAAGCTGTTTTTGAACTACAAAAAAACGAAGTCCATGATGTTCTCCAGCACACACAGCAAACATAAAGCATTCCCTCTGACCATCAGTAATAACGTGGGATCCCCCTTGAGCTGGTACAACACTTTAAATACTTTGGTATAACCATCGACTCTACGTTGTCCTACACCCAGTACATTACCTCCACCGAAAAAGCTGTAAACAGGCGTATAGGTATGCTGTACAGGCATAAACACAGTCTGACCCCTGAAGCATTGAACCTAGCCAGTCATAGCTCTGTTCTCTCACTTGCAGACTATGGCATTGTCTTCTATAGTTCAGCCACAGACATCGCTCTTCGAAGGATCAAAACAGCTTTAAATGAGGCCTGCTGCCTCCTCACTGGTGCTGAGCGCAGGACACACACATGTGAACTATACGTCCAGGCCAACTGGTTGCAGTTCAACAGTAGACTCGAGTACCAAACATGCCTGCTTGCTAAAAGTCAGTCTGGGCATGATGCCTCCTGGTGTTTAATTCCTTCTCCCTCTAGCCATAAACCCATGTAACACCAGAAGCTCTGGCAATCATACTTTCAGAATCCCTTGCTGATGCACCTCTCTTGGTCAGAGAGGTTTCGCCCACAGAGCCCCGCAATGGTTCAGCTCACTGCAACCTGAATTATCTAATGCCACAACACTGGGCTCTTTTAAAAGTATGCTTAGGCTACACCTAGTCTCTGAGGCTACCTGCGACTCCTACCACTAAGCCCTGCCTCAGCACCGATCTGGTGTGATTACTGTCAATGTGCCCTGTTCATACCTTAAATTCCTTGTCACCTGGCACTTTTTCATTGCACTTGGCTTTCTGCTTACCCTGCTCCCCATTTCCTCTCTCGTTTCAGCCCATTCATGGCCCCATACCACACTCCTCTCCAACCTCTAGCTCTCCTGTGGCCTCCGGCCCGTTTATATTTGCTAGAAATAACTTGACTCAGTCATACATTGTTCAGTGCCTCTGCTATGTGCTTGTCTCACATGTTGCCCATGTCTCTGTTTCAGTTTTATACATTATACTAGCCACACTCTGTATTTCTTCCCTTGAACATAAGCCTTATTTGCTGTACTCAACTATATGTACTTAGGCCTTGTGGTACTTATTTGATTCATTTATAATTGTGATCGTGTTAACGTCTGACGTGAAACCTATGTAAAGAGCTTCTGCTCAAAGGCCTTAATGTGAGATATTAATAAATGTTTTCTCGGGTCTCTTCTACACTTCCTACCAACCAATTTAAGGCTATAACCCCTCGTGGTCCCGTCCCCCTTCAGTCTGAACACCCCCTCTGTGTTTACTCTATTAATAACTTTCAAGTAGTCTCAAGGTCTCTCATGTCCCCTCTGTCCCTCCTGTCTTCCAGGGAGTACATGTTTAGTTCCCTAAGTCTCTCCACATAGGGCTTATCCCCCATTCCAAGGATCATCTTAAAAGCCCGCCTCTGGACCCTCTCCAGGAGCATAGTGTCCTTTAAGTAAGGGCACCAGAACCACACATAGTACTCCACGGATTTGTACAGTGGCAGAATTACCTCCTCCCTTCTCAAAGTGATTCTGTTTGCCTTAACTGCTGCTTTTCTGCATTGTCCTGACTAATTCATCTTACCAGTGATCACTATTCCCAGATTTTTCTTCCCCAGAGACTATTAACCGTACCCCTCCACACACATGCACACACAATTTGTAGCTGTACCCTGGATTCCTAGCTCCCAAGTGAAGTACACTGCACATCCTAACATTAAACCCCAGCTGCCATGTGACTGACCACTGTTTTAGTCTTTCAAGGTCTTCCTGGAGTGTCCTCCTTCCCTCCTCACTGTTCACCTCCTCACCTAGTTTGGAGTCATTAGCAAGCATGGTGTGCAGGTATTCCTGTTTCCTACCTCCTTTAGCTCTCTTTCTCCCTGTCCTGCATCTCTAACTCTTGGAAGTTGGCTACTGTCATTCCCCTTCCGAGAAGGGGTAATCTCTTTCCTTACTAACTTCCAACCTATTTCTCTCCTTCCCACTCTAGCTCAGCTCCAGGAACACCTTGTTCTCTCCCAACTCTTCCCTTTTCTGGACTCAACCTCCTTCACTCCTTTCCAGTCTGATTTTTAGAAAGTCTCATGCCACTTCTCTTGTTTGGCTTACTGATGCTATTCTCAGTGTCATGGATCAGAGCCATGTCACCTCAGCTATTTTTGTCAACTTGGCCAAAGCTTTCAGCACTGTAGCCTATCCCATTCTCCTGGACAAGCTTAGGGCAACTGAACTGTCTTCAGCTGTGTGGTTCCACTCCTACAGTGAGGGCAGGTGGCAAGCTGTCTATTTGTAGAGTCCCTTCCCCTCCTCTCTCCATAAGCTCAGGCGTCCCCCCAAAGGTCTGTCTGTGGTCCAATTCTTTTCTCTATTTCCCCCCCAATTTCTGACTTCTTCCTTCTGTTCTAGCTTTTTGAGTTAATCCTCTCGTACCCCACTGCTCCGTACGTTTTCTGAACAGTCGTGCTTCTATTTAAATAATGTTGCCTCATGTAAAGGTTTGTAATTACTGAAATATTATGTTGCTTTGTATTTACATGCATATACCTGTATTTTTTTGCCTACTGTACTTTATGTAATCCAGTATTATCTGTAATGTTCCATTTTATATTTTCACTCCTGTTTTTGTAAACCCCCCAAGTCATACCTGAAAAGTCTCTGCTCAATGTGCCTTTCCTGGTTATCAACTTTTAAATAAATAAATGGTCTCTCCAAGGCCTTTTCGTCTGTTAGTATATATTTATGCAAATAATAGTTGTTTTTTTTTTTTTTTTTTTTACCTGTAGGTAACCAAGTCTGGGCAGAGACTTAATAGAGTCCTTCCCCCTTCCTTCTTTTCACACCCTTGATGATGCAACTGTTGAAGATATCTCCCACTTCAAGTACCTTGGGATCTGGCTTGATCACCATCTAGGATTTTCTGTTTAAATGGAGCTCCACGCCAAGCTTGGGGCACTATACAGAAATAAAAGAAGCATTCCGCTTCCTGCATGCAGAGAAATCCTCACTGAGGTGATTCTGCCTATTTTTGACTATGGAGACATTGTTTATAGTGCTGCTCCAAAGTCCATGTCAGCTAGACTGGATCCTCTTTCACTCCTGTCGCTGAACCCTTGATAAACCCTTGTGTACTCATCATTGTACCCTGTATTCTTCCTTCTCCCTTCCCTCTCCTGATGGTAGGTGTCTTACCCACTGTTTCCTTAATCTCCAAATTTTGGCTTGGCTCTCTTCCCACGTATTTTGCCTCTCTTCTGTCCTTTTCCCATTCATCCTTACTCTCTTCATAATGCTTGCTCTTTTGTTCTCCCTCACATGAAATCTACTGCTAGCCAAGCTGCCTTCTCATTCAGTTTCCCTAAACGGTGGGGTTCTCCTCCCCCTTCTGTTTGCTCTGCTCCCTCCTTTCCTGCTGTTAAAACTCTCCTCTGATTTTTCTTGTCACTTCTGAAGTTTTTGATATTCCCCCTTCACCTGTAATTCTCATTTTCAGCATATCCCATTTCCCTAACATCATTCATTCACTCCGTTTCTTATTTTGATATGATGTTTAATACGAAAATGAAATGGAAGGACACAGCTTGGGGCTTATATAAAGCTAACCCCTCACTGGCTTCATGGAACTCGTACCGAGCTCCTCGCAATATCTGCAAACAGGAGGCTAAACTCAGAAAGGCATCCTACCTCACAAATCAACAGACATGCAACCTGGGACCCCTGCAGATTTTGGCCTTCTCTCAATTCTCTAACAAAATCTGACACCAGGCAGAATACTATTAGCCTGCTCACAGACACAGGCATAGCTAACGAGCCAAGTGTCTTAGCAGAGCTACTAAACCAGAAATTCACTAACCTCCAGCCATACCTAGACACACTTCCACTGAAAAACAATGACCCACAGGTCACCGGTAACACCTACGCATCACCCAGTGCCCCCTTCGGCTTTACACATACCACCTCTAATGAGATCTATAGACTTCTCTTTGCACTTCCCAAATACGGCAGTGCAGGCAGCGATGGCCTATGCCCCAGATTCCTGAAGCTAGCTGCTGGCTATATTACATTACCCCTGGCCTTTCTGTACACCATGTCCCTAGCCACCTCCTCTGTACCAAGGCTATGGAAACGGGCCACAGTAGTCCTTATATTTATATCTGGGGATCTTGTATTCACGGAGAATTATAGACCAGTTCCCATACTGTCACACCTCAGCAAAGTGTTGGAGAAGATGGTCTTCCGACGAATGTCTGACTGCATAGATAAAAATGGACTAGTCTCCCCTCTTCAGCACGGTTTCAGAATGGGGGTTCGGCACCACCACGGACACGGCCTGTTTCATGGACCACATACTCGGATCTGCTGAAGAAGGCATGCTAACCGGCGCCATCTTTATTGACTTATCCAAAGTCTTCTATCTCATCGACCACAACCTCTTCATTCAGAAGCTTTGTTTTTTTTTTTTAATGTTCTGTTTATATTCCCCCATCAACACCACACCTGCTCCTCACTTCTGGGACCCCCAAGGCATCCTATGGGGCTCCGCCAGGCATCTCCCAAGTAGCTTTGGAGGACCAACATACATCCAGCCTCTGTTTGCCTCCCCCCCCAAGGCGGGGAGGGAGGAGACCCTGGGGCATCCCCCTCCAGCGCAGTTCTAATGCATCGGGTGATCCAACCAAGCCCCCTCAGAGCCTGATCATGTAGCTAAGCTGCGGGGACCCATCTCCAGGTGTAGATGCGGGGATTTTCCTTGTTCTGGTGTCCCCATACCCCTCGGATGACGGCACGCGACAAGGTCCAAGGAGATGAGGGCACACTGAGACGTGCTGCCACTTTGGACTTCCGCCAACATACTCCCCGCCCTTCACTCTGTGATCCTGCTGCACTGCCACCCATGGTCACCCAGGTGGCAGTATAACAACGGGACCTGCAGCCCACCCTCCCTGGAGGAGGAAAGCAGCCCTCTGGGTGCTTTATCCTCCTCCCCCTGGCTGACCGTCCAGCAACCAGAGCTCGCTTATGAACCTGGGTCGCTGGTGTCTCAAGTGGTAGCTCTACCGCTGAGCCGGCGGCCCAGCTCTTATTCAGAAACTTGACTCCTTTGGCTTCTCTGAGGGGACTGTAAGCTGGTTTCACCACTACCTCTCCGGGAGGTCACAAAGCGTTGGTCTGTGTCAGTGGAGCTCTCTCGTCCCCCTAGAGGTTACCAGTGGGGTCCCACAAGGCTCCATACTGGGCCCCATCCTATACTGCCTATTAGTCAATAATTTACTACACATTAACCCTGGTTGTCTGTCTGAAAATCGTATATGCGAATGATCTAATCCTGTACAGGAGCGACCCCAGTCTTCCCTTTCTGTCTCACTCCCTTTCCCATGATTTCACTATCACACACAGTTGGTTTCCAGGTAACAGACTATTGGTTAACACAAAGAAAGCCAAAACAATGCTATCTGGGTCCAGACAGAAGGTCTCCAAAATACCCACACGGACCCTCCCAAATGGTCAACTCCCTCTCTATCTCAGCCCCTGATGGTACGCTCGTCGAGCATGTCAGGAGTTATAAATACGTGGTGGGGTCACACTGGACCCATCCTTCACATGCAGTGAACATATAGGAACAATGATCAAGAGAGTTCACCAGCAAGTCTGGGCTTGCTACCATCTGAAACACTTTCTTACCCCTGAGGCACAACTAGCAGTCAGGCGAGGTACAATGCTCCCTTTCCTGGAGTACTGCTCCCCTGTCATCGGCCAGACGTCATCTAGGGAACTCGCCCGACTAAACACTGCCTGCAACTGCATATGTTTTATTCTCTCTGCCCTTCTAACTACTCACCACTGCTCCCTGTATGCCTCACTAGGTTGGCTGTCATCCCAGGTTTGGTGCAACCTCCACCTGGGAGCCCTTGTTCATAAAACCCCTTGAAGCTGGTGCTACCTCCCCCCCAGGCAGGTTCCTTGGTACCAAGCAATGCACAGGAGAGATGAGATCCTCGTCTCAACTAAGTGTCCCTTGCTCCAACATCAACATGGGCCAGAGAGCATTCTCTGTAGTGGCTCCTAAGCTCTGGAACAGCCTCCCCACATCTGTCCTTAACAACATAGGCTCTACTCAGGCCTTCAAATTGAACTTGTCAACAGCTCTCCTATCAAAATCTGTGTGCAGTTGTACCCCATAACTGCTCAGACACGCGCAATCTGTACTCTAATTGTTCCAGCACCTCTTACTGCACCTTTATCCTAGGTAATAACACTGCCTGCCACCACTTGCCTACCCTTGGGTGCTTTAATCCGCATCAGTACCACTTACAGCACTTCTTACCCTGGTATCCTATGCCGGCTTGTGGCTTCATATTATTAAACTGCTGTTGCCAGATGTGACATTCTATCATAATGTTGTGGTATTTAAAAGGCCAAATCCTTGCTTATTTTTGTGTGTGTGCATCTAAAATTGTAACATCCTAGTACTTCTCAGTTGCTGTATCTATGCCTTCTGTAACTTTGTATTGTGCCGTCTCTATGGCCTGGGTCATGCCTGAAAACGGCCCCTGGGACCGTTGTACCCACCCAGTTAACAAATATTTAATTAATTTGTTGGTTCTGCAGCTTACTGTATGTAACCTACTGTTTGGCAAGTTTATTCTTAAGCATTATTCTCTTGTTTATTTTGATATACTAATTTCCATTCTATGTATTTTACTTCATATTTTGTATCTATTCTCTCGTACTCTTCCCTTTCCCCCATAATGCATCTGGAAATGAGCGGATATCAGCTAAGTATGTCTTTCCTGGTAAAACCTTTGAAATGGAGCATGTGGTCCCCACGGATTCCCTTTTCTTCACCTGGTTATGCTGACCTGACAACAGGGGACTGTCTTGCACCATACAGCCTGGTTCCTGAGTGGCTAGAGTTCCAGGCCTTGCGTCTTGAAGGAGGTCCAGGCCTCCCGGAGAGAGTAGAGTCGCAGATTCTATGCCTTCAGATGGAAGCCATTTTCTATTTGGTGTCAGGGAAAGGGGCTTGCTCTGCATGCTTGCCCTGTGGCTAGCATCCTGGACTGTCTCTTGTCCCTTTCCCAGCTGTGACTGCAGGCGATGACCCTTAAGATGCACGTGGCAGCCATCTCTATTTACCGGGCATAGGCTGGTATGCAGACAGTGGCCCAGGAGAAGGTGATCAGGTGCTCTTTTAAGGGCCTCGACCATTTGTGCCCTCTAATGCTTGTACCTCCTCCACCATGGGATTTCCTTCTGATATTGGCAGTGCTAATGGGCAAGCCTTTAAAGTCAATGCACAGGTGTAAGGTGTCACATCTCTCATGGAAGGTGGCCTTCCTGGTGGCCATTACGTCAACCAGAAGGATTGGAGAACTCCAGGTGCTTTTGGTGGAATCTCCTTACCTCGTCTTCCACAGGGACAGTCATCCTTTGCCCACCCTAAAGTTCCTCCAAAGGTAATATCAGAGTATCACCTGAACTAGGCAATTAGCTTGCCAGTGTATTTCATCAATCCATCTTCAGAGGCTGACCGCAGTCTTCATACTCTGGATCTGCAGGGGGCGCTGTCCTATTATGTGGTTGGAGTTCGGGGACAGGCTCATCAGCTGTTTATCCCATATGCTGAAGCTGTGCCTAGCAGACTGGCAGCAAAGCAGATGATTGCCAGGTAGATTACATCCTGCATCAACCTCTGATATAGGTTAGCTGGTAGGGAGCCTCCCGTAAGGCTTATGGCTTATTCCACTAGACAGACCACTGCCTTGATGGCTGCTTTCAGGGACGTCCCTGTCCAGGAAGTCTGCAGGGTTGCTACCTGAAAGTCTGCAGACACCTTCTCATTTCCCAGTACTGCTTTTACCTTGATTCATGCCGGGATACTGGTTTTAGGACCTCAGTTTTTCAGTCTGTGTTGGCTAAGTAGGGGTGCGCACCTTGACCCCCTCCTCCCATAGAACTGCCAGGAGTCTGCCAGAGTGTGGATAAGTGAACTATATCCATGCCCGTAGGAAAATAGATTACTCACCTGAAACCGTAGTTCTAGGAGTGGTATATGGTTTACATCCACACAACCTACCCGGTCCCCTGGCAAGTGGCACATGGATTCTGCTTCCAGCATGCAAAATCTGACAGGGAAAAGTTGAGGAATATACTGCCCAGGTGGTGGGAGGAACTTGGTATAAAGAAGTCCGGCCAATGACTGACATCGTTCTGTTGGAAGTGGCAGAGTGTGGATGTGAATTACATAACCACTCCTAGAACTACAGTTACAGGTGAGTAGTCTATTAATTTTGAGGCCTACAGTTTTCTGATTTTTTTCACATTTGTTAAATTCATATACAGGGATCGATATGTACAGTACACCTTCTATTATCCGCCACCCTCTTTGCACCAGCTTGACTTCCTGTATGGTTCTCTCTCTATGGACATTCCCTTTATCTACAACTCTGTCTGTCATCTGCCAGCACTTTCTGGTGTGCAGGCCGATCTTTCTCACGTTATTCTGCCTCTTATCTGCCATGTCACTGGCACTGAAGTAGTGCTTTATGGTCCCAATTTATTGATTGTTGTAAATGTCTTAAGAAATTTTTTACAGTGCACTTACAAGGACTATGTTACGTTTGAGAATGGCAGTGAGGTTTTTAACAACATCACTGATAGAGATTATTGAAACTCTCGGGTGAAGAAAAAAACAATTTCATATTAGAAGAAAGGGTGGATTTAAACATTGAAGCTGGGCTAGTGCAGCTAACCCTCTGCTTGTTCACCTTGACTATTGCAGGTCTTCCATGGCAGTCAATTAAGTCAAAAAAGTCCCTACTTTAGCAGGCTTTAGTCCTTATGCTAATCTCCCTCATTGTTTCAGCTGGCGAGGTATAACTGACCGCTCTTAAACAGCTACAGTTACCTAGCATGTAGCAGTGCAAGGTTGGGACCCCACAGAAGATTGTGTGAGTTATCGCCCCTTTGTTAAGGTTTCCAGCTAGTTTCCAAGCTGGGATCAGGGGTGAAAGGCTTTTGTCACTAGTGCCCAGTGCTCAGAGATTGTGGCCCCATGTATGTGTTGATATGCCACTTTATTTATTTTATTTCAACTTATATTTTTCCCTCTGGTCACAGTCAGCAGGGGCCTCTTTCAGGCATCCTGCCTGTTCCTGCCCTGCTTGAAGTCCTCCTTGCCTGTACCTCCACTTTCCTCCTCCTGGACTCCACACTCTGTACCCCCAGCTTGACCCCTCCGGGGTGAGGCTGCCCCTCACTTGTATAGACAGTCTCCGGTGTGGGAGAGGACCCGGGTGGAGGAACCTGGGAGGCCAGGCAGGATGGACCCAGCTGCAGGCATGGGGGCAGGTGCCTTCCCCTACTCCTGCCAACCGGTTTTTCCTTGTTCTGGTGCTAGACTCCCCTGAACCATCGGCACATGGCAACCCTGCCATGCATCAGGCCACGCCATTAACATGCTGCCCCAGCAAGCTGCAGCACTCCGGTCTCCACTGGGAGCCACTGGCATGCCGGACTCCCGACCTACCCCCCGGGAGAGGAGAGCAGCCCAGCAGGCCTCAGTCTCACCTGCCCTCTGCCAATCCCGGCGCCTGGGCTCTCTCCAAACTCTGGTCACCGTGTAGCGCGGTGTGGTATCCAGTCGCACTGCCTCAGCCCGCCAGCCACTGATCTGGCTGATATGCCCACTTTAAGGCCATTGTCCCTCATTTTCCTTCATCTTGAGTGTCGTTACCAACATTTCAGTGGCCGTGCTAAGTAGTATACAGTTTCTTCCATGCAGGTGATGTGTTTTATCCTAGCTCCCCATAGTCACTCCCTCTCACTTCCTTCCCAATCTCATAGCTCTGTGCTTTCCCTGGACACCACTGCTGATAGAGGAGAACTCTGATGCTGACATGAAAGTAATAATGATAAATAAAGCCAACTGATTACTTTACTTTAAGGTTGATTTGATAAATGAAGTAAACAATCTGCCGGCCGAGGTGGTTGGCGTGTAGGGTTCTGTGCACGGGTTGGACAGCGTGAGCACAGATAACGGGTATGGAGGGAGAGTTAGGTCCATGGATTGACATTAGGTCTCGGGTAATTTATGGGCAGACTCGATGGACCAACTCTCTCTTTCTGCCAACACTTTCTATGGTAAACTAGATTTCAGTTGTCATACGGTGGTTTTTAAGTATTTTTTTTTTTTTTTTTTTTTTTAACCAAACTGAACACACAATCTGAACAGTCAATACCTTAAATGTAGTCTTGTGCAAATGTTCCCATATTTCACCAATGCAACATAACACACATCTTTTATCTGCCACCCTCTATTATCCACCAGAAAGTTGATGCACCAAAGTTGGCAGATAATAGAGAGTGCAGTGTACTTTTAAATTCGGTGTTTTGGAAGGAATATTCTGATTTTGGTATTGTGCCCAAAAATCTAGTATTTTACCTGAGGCCAAATAGTTTTACTGCTCTCTAACACACACTGCAAGGTTTTGTTTTAAACCAGTATTCAGAATGGAATACCAGCAGTTAGAAATTGTTACTCTACCCACTCTTATGATGTGATTGTTACTTAAAATTACTATACAATACAAGGCCTGATAACAGTTGATCTTCCAAGAAGCAGTCTTCACCATTTATTCCCACTAATGGGTCTGTGCTGGAGGCACTAAGCCCCCGTAGGAGCAAAGTCTTTTGCATTCTACAGCAAGGGGGACTGATGTCCGTGCTGCAGCAGCTCACAAGGCAGACATACTGACGTGATGCTCATGGGCTGGCCAGTAACTGACACCGGCCCCCCAGCTTCCTCAGTTCTGTTTTTCCCATCGTGGAGTGTGCATCATGGGAGTGCTTCAGGTTATCATGTTGAACTTCATCACTTTCTTTCCTTGATTTGCTGCCATCCTTTCGAATGCTGTACTTCAACACTGTGGTAGCTATCAGTGCCAACTTTATTTTTCTGTCTGTGTGTGGTGCCAAATCTTTTCTGTTCTCTATTTTGTTTTTCCACATGGCACCATGTCCAGTTCAGAGGTGCCTAAGAAGTCTTCTTCAAAGAAGAAGCAGAAAGATGGACCCTCTATGCATCGGTGCTCCTGCAGGGAACACATCACCATCTGGAACTAGTATGCCTGTTGAACCTGCCTCGGCACCAACCATGACACAGACAGGTGCCAGTACCTGTTTTTCCATGGATTACTGCACCCTTGAGTTTTACGTGCAAAGTGGTATCACAGCCCCCCCCACACACACACACACACACTCTTTCAGAGGCTGGCATTGCACCAGGGACATCAAGGTAAGGTCCCTTGGCTCTTTCCTGAGCTCCTTCCCAGTACTATACCACATCCTCTTCTGGTATTCTGCTCCTGGATGCTCCTCTGGGCGTAGGTGTCAGCAGCATGATTTCACCCCCGGACTGTGACTCCAGAGTTTGTCTGAGACGATGTGTTTTTCAGCAGTATATACCATGATATGCATTTCTTCACATCAGGCGGCCTATGACAGGCACCTGTAGTTGACTGTAGGTCAGCTTCTGGTGTCGTGCCAGACTGAGGTAACCATGCAGGCCATTGTCTTTCTGCCCAGGGTCTGGAGCTGGTGAGGCACCAAGTGAGGGCGTCCTGTGACACTGAGGTAGCTTCCAGGCTGGTGGGAACTGCAGTCTGCATTTGGCAGTTGGCATAGGTTCATCTTTCAAGGTTGGCACCCCTGGCCAGGATAGGGTGCTCATCTCAGTGGCTCAGTAGGTTGCACACTTGCCTCTGAGGCTGGAAGACCAAAAGGTTGTGGGTTCTAGCCCCACATGAGGCACTTGGGGTAAATCCCAATACTGACACTGTAGTGCACCAAGAGGGGGATGCTGCACTCCTGACATGCTGTCTTTCAGATGAGACATTAAACCGAGGGTCCAGTCTACCTGTTCTGGTGGGTGTTCAGGTGGATGTTAAAGATCTCATGGCACTTCTCTAAAAGAGTAAGGGAATTTCCCCGGTGTCTTGGCCAAATTTTCCCCCATTCACTAAACATACCATCAACAGCTTAATCTGGTTCAGTTTCAGTTGGTTACCATTTGTATCTCTCTCCCCCCTCCCCCCCAAAAAAAAACCCAGGTTTCCCCTGAAAAGGGGACTTCTGGTTTCAGTGGGCCTACCCGGTCAACAAAATTCAATAAAGAAATAAAAATCTCGCTTTTCTAGGGTCCCAGTTTTTCTCCTGCAGGGTTAGGCATTTGTTGGGCACCTTCTGAGCCTCCACCTGCCCCTGACCAGTCTCTGGTCCTGCCAGACTCTGTGAAAAGTCCCTGCCCTCATGTGGGTCCCCCCAACAGAGGGCAGAGGGTATAGCCATTTCCCTCAGGGTAGTCGGCACCACCGTTCTTGAGTGGTAAGCTTGGTACTCTGACCCATTAGTGGGAATAAATGTGACGACTGATTCTTGGAAGATATGAAAATTACATACTCACCGTAATTCTTGATCTTACAGAATTTCATCACCATTTATTACCATGCCCACCCACTGTTCCCTGCTCGAGTAGGAGTCGGGGTGTCTGAGCAGCTAACCCTGTATTTTCTCTTCATTCTGTTGCCACTCCCTTACTACTTCAGCTCTAGTAAACCCCCCACTATCTTATGTTTAACAGAAAAAAAGGGAAGGAGGGAATTCTTTAAAGCTCCTCCCACTACCTGGTCAGATGTCCCTTAGCTCTGCCCTGAGGTGCCCGGTCTTCCTTTCTGCTGAAAGAGTTTGGTCTCCTCCTTCCCAGCTCTGTGCATTTAGGGACTAGTAAATGTGCCATTTGGGAAACTTAGTAACTTTTCTCCTAAACCATTTTGTAAATTCTTGGGTTCTGCTTTCAATCTCCAATAATCGACAAGGAACCCTGAGATCATCTTCATAGTGATATAACTACCCTACCTAAATTGGGACCATTTAAATTGAAGTTACGCCAACATCGCACAGCAAACAGTTCTTGTGACTGCTTCACCTGAGACTCCCATCTACTAGCATTCAATCTTCTCCTCACAACTGGATAACCCTGTATCTCTGCTGTTACCTCTAATTCAGAGTCTACCCCCCGTTTTGCACTTTGACCAGGCCCCTGGCTAACCCGTGTCCACCTCACCCCCTGCCCCTACCCCTCCCACACCAGCTTGACTAGGCCTATGGTTGCCACTTCCTACCTTTCTTTCTCCCATCTTTATCCTTCCCCCTCTCATCTACGCTTTCTTCCTGTTAGAATGATAAAACTGCATATAAATAAATATATACTTGCTCACTTTATTTTACTGTTTTGGAAACATTGTACTTTTACACCTTTGTATGTTTTGTCTCCCCTTCCCACTGATGTGGAACCTTTGAGCACAGACAGTTAATTTACAGAGGTATTGTAATCCAAAAACGAATGAATAAATGAATGAATAAATAAATAAAATGAACATGAGGAAGCAGAGCCTGCACCCAGCTTCAAAGAGTGCATCTCATGCTGGCAGAATGTCACAGATGGACCCGCATGTGTCATGCCTGTACTGCCTGAGCTCAACACATGATGTTGCTGGTTGCAGCCTCTGCCAGACAGTGCTCCTGTCCTTGCTCAGAGACAGGAAGGCTCCCCTTCTCCTCGGCCGGCCAATCGAGGCCCAAAATTGTGGGCCAAAAGTGGTTGCAAGGAATACTGTGCTGTGGTAGTCTGCTGCACTGGCAGCAATGGAAGAGGCAGCGGCTCAGGCCGTGGTAGGCACCTTCTCAGCCTGTGCACTGCTTCTGTCTTGGGTCAGCATCAGAGTGTGCTTCATGGGAAATTTCCTTGTTATGAGTCGGGTACTCTCGACTTTTGTGGAGGGCCCTGCCTGCCATGGTAAGAAGCACAAGAGCAAAAGCCACTGTCCCTTATAGGACTGGGAGAGAGCACGCTCTCCTCCTGCTCTCTCGGTCGCTTGACAGATGTCATACTCTGCTTCAGCTGCGCACCTTTTGGCAAAGGGACGAGGTGCTAGTGTCACGATACTCCCATTGGTCTTGCCAACGTCTACCCCATTGACCCATTGTCAGAATTGATCGACAGCTAGTCCATCTCCAAGACCCCAGTCATCCTGGTCCTCCCCCAAGAGGACGTGGAGTGGTCAGTATTCCTGGCTGTGTCAGTTTGGGATTAGCCTCAACTGGTAGTTGTGCAGTCGAACCCAATGCTCATGTATTACACTGCATTCTTAGTTGTGTCCCCTCAACTTTGGCCTTCGGGTCAACAGTCAAGATCTAGGTCGAGGGGACTTGAGTTCTTGATCCTGCTCAACTGGAAGGCATAGCTGTCAGTGCTCCTCGTCCTCTTAATATTTGGATGCAAAGAGGCTCTGGCATATGCAGCAGCACTACAAGGAGTTTCACTTGCTGCAGTGGGCCTTGGCAGGGCCAGGTAGGGCTCTACCCCTGATCCCTATGCTCGACCAGTCAGGCCCCTACTGGTCCATCTGAGACAGTTGTTCCTGACATGTCTCTCCCTTTGGTGGAACCACCTCTACAGCAGCCCACGTCGTGGGGCTCCTGTGAATGACTTCCATCTAGACACCAGCTTGCTAGGCTGGTTGTCCATGGAAATTTCTCACTCTGATTCCAGGGCGATCCATGACAGTAAGTGGCAACAGGCAGTCTTTGAAGAGTCTTCGGATGACTTCAATGCATCCTCCATTCAGTCTTTGAGGACACATCTGTTTGACTAGGAATCCGCCAAAGAACCGACCACTGGCCTATGTCTTTTGGGGTGCTCCTCTGACTGATGTCAGAGTCCATAGAAATTCCTTTGGTGCCAGTTCAGAAGAGGGCTAAGTATCTCATCTGTAACCGTAGTTCTGGGAGTGGTATAGTTAACTTCTATATCACTCACCTGACCTCCCCTGGCAAGTGGCACATATATATTGCTGCTTCCAGCATGCAAGATCTGACGTCATGGAGTGGAACCGGAGGATATACTGCCCAGTTGGTGGGAGGAGCTTAGCTTAAAGATGTTCTGACTAATCATTGCCTCTAGTGGACCTGCCAGTGATGTGAACTCTGTTACACTCCTCCAACTACAGTTACAGGTGAATAACCTGGAAAGACCTCACCCATGTCATTTCTCCTAGTGTATCTTGGGAGTGGATGTGCACAAGGAGCCAAAATAGTGTCTACTGCTTGCAAAGCAATATAACTTTACAATTTTATTTTAATTCCTTTTTTTTTCTGGTTCTGGCAGCCACACCATCAGGCTTGCCTTCCCCTATTGACCTCATAGCATACATACAAACATACGAAGAAGTCAGCAGAATGAGGCCATTTGTTCTATTTAGTCTGCTCATATTGCAAGGTCCATAGCATTAAGCTACTGACCCTGCTCCCCCATCCTTTCCGTCTGCCCCTTTCATGACCCTTACTTTCCCCTTATGTCTATCCCAGCCTCTCTTGAGGCTGCCAACCGTCTTTAAGGAGACCACCTCTTTCTGCAGCACATTCCAATTAACCACCACCCTCATCATGAAGTGCTTCCTAATCTCCCTCCTAAACCCCCGCTTAATACTCTGTCCCTTCATGCTTCGGCTGCCACTCTGCTTACAGAGACCCTGCTTTATCCATACTGTTTATTTTATTCAGGTACATGGAGGTCTGAGTCATGTCCCTGGTCTCCCTCTTCTCCAGGGAGTACATGTTCAGGGCCCACGTCTCATCGTATGCTCTACTCTGCTGACCTGCGATTATCTTCGTTGCCCTCCTCTGGACTGTCTGCAGCAGGTTAATGTAACTTTTAAATTGTGGACACCACTAACATATCAGATGATTGCAGCCACCCAACAGAAACTCACAGGGCCCTGAGTACCAGAAGGTCTTAATCCTACATCTGGCTGGGTATTTTCAGGATTTGCTGTCTGACCCTCCCTAGCCATGTCCTCACTGCACTGTCCTTGTGAGTAGCAGTGGTGGTCGGTGGTTAATGTTGCTATGGTGTCCGCACCATCAGACCCCTCCTGACACCTGCGTATGGAGGAGCTGCTGCAGTAGGACAAGAAAGCACCCCCAAGCCCACAACCACCTCTCTTCCATTGCTGAGACTCCTCTGACCAAACGCCGGAAGTCTGATTTGCTGTGCAGATCTTGGTTTCCCCCATGGTAGTGCAGAGCACTACACTCTGCACTGGGCTGGAATAAATCTTGTAGAGAAATTATAAAAAATAAATCAAAACCTTTTTTTATGTATCTGAATTGACAAGTCGGGTAGCAAGGTGGGGGAATTTCCCCGGTGTCCTGGCCAAATTTCCCTCATTCACTAAAAATACCACCAACAGCTTAATCTGGTTCAATTTCAGTTGCTTACCAGCTGTATCCCCCCGGTTGCCCCTGAAAAAGTGACTTCTAGGCCCAGTGGGCTTACCGGATCAACACAATTCAACAAACAGGTAGGTGCTTTGCAGAATAGATGTCTTTTGGTTGAGGAGCCCTTCCCTTTCCCTAGATAACACTGTATCCTAAAAAAAATGAAATCCTAGAAAACATTCTTTTTAGCAATACCTTTTCTACCACCAGATTTCCTTTTAAGTTTCTAAATTGCTTTCTCTCTTTTTTTTTTTTTCTTTCAGTATCTTGCCTTTTGAAGCTGTTGTCTGCATGTACCGGTTTTTAGGAGCAGACAAGTGTATGTACCCATTCATTGCTCAGAGGAAGCAGGCGATGAACAACAATGAAGCCAAAAATGGAATTTAAAAATTGGACTCCCAGCTGCACATCAGTGTGGCATATCTGACTGAACATGATTTTTGAAAACATTTTGTAAACCTAGTATTCAATTTCAGTGACTGAATTGAGTGTTGCACTTGTCAGATAGATGCAAGAAAGGTTTCGTTTACCGTGGCATTTTCCAGGGTAATAAACCTGTGTACTGAATGGGGAGGGGGGTCTCACAACTTTTTTGTATACTTCAAGCTTGTTGACTGAGTGTGTTGGAAAATAATGCAACATTAGGTAGAACAAGCGTCATTTAGTGTCATTGTTACTGTATGTACAGTAAATCTAGTCACTTTTCTTGTTTTATAGAGATGCACTGTGATGTTTGTTTCTTCATGCAGCCTTCCTTTGGAAAAACAGTATGTTTTCTAAGATGTAACAGTGCTAAACTTTAATATTCTGAGACTTGTTACAACATAGAAATATGCATTTATTGTGCGAGGTGGATCCATTCCAAGGACTGTGTAGCGTAATAATCTTGCTGCTGGTGTTGTAGCATTTGTTAATTTAAGATTTTTGGTGCTTTAAAAAAAAAAAAATACTACTTCATTATTAGCAGCTTAACTTTGACTATAAAGAACTAGTAATGTAGTCCCTTCTGTTTGCTTTTATTACCTGAACTGATGTCATGTACTAAAGAAATGATGGAAAGATTGATGGTGAATCTCTTTAAATGAAATGAAACCAAGTTAAAGAAATCTGCTTTTGCACCAGATAGCAGTGCCTTACCTCAGTGGAATTATGTTTATGTGCCGATGTCCAAAAATACCCAAAGGGGTTAACTGTAATATCGCTAATAAATTTAGTTTTACCAGGTCCCGAGGACTTCCTGGTCTGAAGAGCCACCCACACTCTGCCCCCGAGCTCAGCAAAGTTGTGCGATCCTAGGGAGAGCATGGGGATGCACTCCGTTAGTCTATGGGGGGCAGCTTTCCAATTGTTTGTTTATATTGTAGTGCCAGTCATTTTGGTGATTAATCAAGGGTGTTGCTTGACTAACAAGGGTCTTGTTAGTCGACCAGTGCTCTTGATTCATCACCAAAATGACTGGCATTACAATATAAAAAAAAAAAAAAAAGAGTGGAAAGCTGCCCCCCATAGACTATAATAGAGCATCACAACTTTGCTGAGCGCGTGGGCGGAGCGTGGGCAGCTCTTCAGACCTGGAAGTCCTTGGGGACCCGGTGAAACTAAATATATGAGCGATATTACAGTTAAACCTTTTGGATATATTTTGGACATCATCACATAAACATAATTTTACTGAGGTAAGGCACAGATATATGGGGTGCTCATGCTGAGGCTGGCAAGTCTCTTCAAACACAAGCTTCTAAGTGGAGCAAGAAAAGTCACCTTTTCTTTTCATGCTAATTTCTCCCATTCATGGGAGAGGAATGTAATGCCAAGCAGCGACATCACCTCTGTGCCGGATTTCTGCAGTGTGGAAAAATGTATCCAAGGCACAGTTCTGACCAAAGGTATATAATATACCTTAGTGCTGCCAAGAATAAGTAGCTTAATGCAGTAAAAGTGAAAAGACACGCAAGTCATGTCTTGCACAAAATGCCACGTGGATGCTATGGCAATCACTTTATTCCGCCAAAGTTACATCATCCTGTGACATAGATAAGCGTCCTACTGTGTATTTGGAGCGAACTTTCTTTGATTGATCTGTACACCATATTGTAGCAGTCACAGATGCATTTGTATTACACTGGTTTTATATTGCACAGTCCTGTGGCCCCATAATGCACTTGTGCAGACAGACTAATCTATCTTCATTACAAAGTAGGTCTGAGGTAAAATATAAATGGAATAACATTGCTTGCCCTAGCATCTGTGTGTATACGGTCTAAAATTGTAAATGATTTCACACCACCAGAGCAGGGTGCATTAAGCACTACATACTGTACTTAGCAATAAAACAAAATAACCTTTAGCAAATTCAAGGACTAATTTGCAATGCTGATTGCTTACCTGCTGAGCAGCAGCAAGAACAGACAACAAAATGTTGGCACCTTTACAAATATGCAGTGAAGGATTCTGAGTGAGAAAAAAAAATGCATATAGTAGAATTAGGATATGTTGAAATGCAACAGACTGCCTACCATGTTTCCATGAAATTATCTGAAAGGGAGCAGTTTCTACCTTTACACTACTGAAGTACTAGAACTGTTCAGGAAATTCTACTGTTGGGCTGTTTATTAAAAACTGTCATGTGGTGTTTTGTTTAGTGCACTTCCTGTAACATTTCAAGAGAAACTAATTTTCCTGATCACTGAAGCAAATTACTGGTACTGCAGGGTGTTCTCATTCAGTCATTACTCTTAAACTGGACAAGTTGACATCATATCCAGGCTCAACATCAGTTGCTCCTGAAGTTGAACTGAATCTAGCTTTTTCTGCTTAAGAAGAATCTGCAGATACAGGAAGCACTGATGCCCCATAATCTGCTATGTAAAGTCTCTTGTGTGATTCAGTGCAGTCTAGGCAGTCTGGATAGGTGCTTTCTAAGTCTCCTGATGAGTCTCGTGAGCTTAACTGCTAAAGTAAAGGTGTAATAAAATGCTGTACGGAAATACTCTACAAAAAAACGTGCTCCAGCATCACAACATTTTTGCAGTATTTTCTTTTTTTTGTGACCACAACCTTTTGTGTGCCTTGAATTTGGTAATATTTCGGTTAACTATGTATTTGTGGAACATTGTAAAGAGCCTGAAACTTCTACCTCCTCTTTCTAATTGTATACCATTCATTTAATGTAAGAATATTCATATATTCTGTGTTTGACTTTTTTAGGTTATTTCGTATAGAGACCAGTGTTAGGGCCTAAAAGTGAACATTGTTTAGTAAATCAATCTAACTTAAATAAAAAAAAAACAAAAAAAAACTATACAGATGTTAGTTTTGTTTGAGGCATTTCTTTTTATCCATGGTGTCTTTTATACAGGGCAGCCGGGGGGGGGGTTGATTATTCACTAGATCACTAGGCTTCCTGACTCTATACTGTCTTGGTGGCCATTCTGTATTAAGGTTAAGCAGTTAAAAGCTCAGAGCTCAAAAAGCGCTCCAGGTAGTTAGGAGTTGAGGGTATTCGGGGCAGACTGGGTGGTCCTCTGGGAATTCTTGTGTCGTCACTTTCTATGTTTCTATTCTTTTTATACCTTGAAGTTCAAAGTTCTTGTATCAGCAGTAGTGGAAGTTGTCTGGTTCAAACTGCACACTAACTGGAATTCTGATACTCTAGGTAATCGAAAGTGGTTTATATAAAGACTTCACAAACAAAATGTATGGAATGACATAACTTGTAGGTGATTTCTTCATGTTCAGTTACTTTTGACAATGTCAGTTATTTAGAAAGCCCGTCCTTTAGTCTACAGTGTAAAAACAGCAGTGTGCTATACGTGTGCCCTTTATAATTAACGCCACTGTATATGCAAATATGCCACTGTCTAGGCTCCATTCCCAGTTTAAACTTCACTAGAGTGAACAGATCATGTACATGTAGGCATCCTGTTTTTGTCATTTTCTTTTGCATATTTTAGACAGATGCGATCTGTAACACCTGCAGTTAGCACTGTATATGATCAGCAACCCAAACTGAACTCATTTTTTTTAAGCTTTTTTCTGAATTGTAGTATTCAGTTTTTGGTATCCCCACTACTGCTTGGCAGGCTCTCCTGTCCACCTCCATAGCCTGATTCCCCTCTACTCAACTCCAAGACCTGTGTCATGGATTGGGCTGACCCAGAAGTGTGAGATGTGGGGGTCATGATCTGGACAGGGATGGGGGAAGAATTTACTTTCCCCTTCATTGTATGCACAGATTTTTATCTCCCCAACCCGACAAAAAATCCTTTGTGAATAGCTTAACTGTACCTGGTCTCTGGCCAAGAGGGCTAACTTACATGTGCTTCGACATTATAGTATCAGTGCTACACCCGGGCAGCTGAAGGTTCTTGACAGTGAGTGACTGTGTACCTCCCTGCTTGAGGTCAGGTATCTCATTTCATTGATGCTTTTCTCTCAATCAGCTTGCAGTTAGGAACCTCATGCATGGGTATTACACACCACACCACAGCACTCTACTTCTACCACACTATCAAGTCAACTTGAATTCTAAATTGCATTAAAATGGCACAGCAGCCATAGGTGTAAGCACATTTTTATGTAAAGCAGATTTCTATTTTTTTCTTATTTTATTGAATTTTCAGAATTACAATCCTTTGAGTCGAAGACTCTTTTGCAAAGGCTCCATGTCGATTCAAAAATGGACACAGCATTTAAGACAATTTTGTACATAGCTCACTAAGCAGAACATCACATTAAGACAAATTATACATGGTTACATTGTACAGGATGATTTACAATGTTAGATTATTATCACTAGGGTTGTTAAGGATCCTAGGTCGTCGAGGTGAAGTGAGACTGGTTACTGTTTCGGTAGGCCCACCCAGGTGTTGTCAGTGGTTTAAATCCCGTCGGGTTTGTAGGCCTAGATTTGGGTCATGAGATTCTTGTTTTCTATCGCATTCTGAAATTAGGGAGGGATGTTCACAGCAGCCACATGACTCTGAGTCAAGGAGCAGTCTCTTAATACCATTTTTAAATAGGCCAAGGCTAGGGGCCAGGGTGATGGTGGAGGGAAGGTCATTAAGCCAGAGGGGAGCACGATAACGGAAAGACCTTTGCCCTAGTGAAGTCCTACAGTGGGGGACTAAGAGGGGGGTGCTAACCTGGTGTCTGGGGGCGCTCCTGTGAGGGGTAAATTGGATGAGGGGATGAAGGCCCACGGGTGCAAGATACACAAGGATCTTTTGGCTTGGAGGCAGGTGTGGTACCTTAGTCTCCCTTCAAAGGTCAGCCAGTGTGCACGTATGGGTTAATCTGTCACTGCTTGTGACTAGTCGGCAGGCTTTGTTGAGGGCTAGATTGATGCTGTTAAGGGCTGTGTGGTCAGCCATACCGCATATAATCCCATAATTGACCAGTGATAGGACTGAGCTGGTTACTGCCAGCTGTAGGGCCTGGGGGGGAGGCAGTGTTTGTGTCTGTAGAGAATCCGAGGCCGGGTGTTTACCAAGGAGGAGAGGTGGTTATTGTGTAAGTGGTAGGTGAGGGATGTGTCCAGTTTAATGCCTAGATATTTGAAGTTGGGGACCTGTTCAATACGGATGCCCTGGGAATTTGAGATGGATAGTTGGGCATTACTGTTGGGGTTTTGGCGGTGAGCAAAGATCATAGATTTAGTTTTGTTGTTTAGTATTAATTGATCTGTGAACCATGACTCAAGTTCTCTAAAGCAACTTTGCAGGGTATTTTGAAGGGAGCTTGGATTGGTATTTTTCCAGTACACTATGGCATCGTCTGCATAGAGCAACAGTTTACCACTGCAGGCCTTTGGGAGGGAGTTCAGAAAGAGGGTGAAAAGTACAGGGCCTAAAATAGACCCTTGAGGGACACCCACAAGAACTGGTTGCTTGGCGGATAGGGTGGTGTTGATTTTGACTTGTTGTGTTCAGCCAGTGAGATAGTTTTTAAACCATGCAATTGCTTCAGGGGCAAGCTAGAGGGAGGGGAGAGAGTGGATAAGTGGTGCGTGACTGACGGTGTCAAATGCTTTGGTCAGGTCAACATAGATTGCTTCTGCTATTGACCCCTGTTCCAGCGCCTCATGTATGTAAGATGTAAATTCAAGAAGGGCAATGGTAGTGCTATGCCCTGCTCTGAACCCGTGTTGTTCGAGGCAAAGCAGATTGTGTTTGGCCAGGTATTCGGTGAGCTGGTCTGACACTATTCTTTCAAGGGCTTTCGAGAGGGGGGGGAATGATAGTGATGGGCCTGTAATTACCAGGGTCGGTTGGATCGCCCTTTTTTAGGATTGGCGTGATTATTCCTCTTTTCCAAAGCACAGGGAATTGACCTAGTTGTAGTGAGCAGTTTAATATTTTGGTGAGGTGAGGGAGGGTCTCGACAAGAGTTAGATGGAGAATTTTAAGGTCAAGGGAGTCGCTACTGTACCTTGAATTGCGCAAGGCTTTGGATAGGTAATGTTTAGCTTTGTTACATGAGATGATTCTCAGCTGGAAGGGCGGGAGAGTAGTAGTGGGGGAGATGTTGGAGGGGCCATTGGGGATAGAGTCAAAGAAGTTTAGGGGTAGGATGTTGCTGAGATTGGAGGAGTTGTTGTTCAGGACATTGGATATAGTGGTAGGGTCTTGGGAGAGTGCTCCATGATCAAGTATTTGCGTTGGGGAGACAGTTTTCCCACAAAGCTCCTTAACATTGTTCCAGAAGTTGTTCCCAGAGCCCCATGTGGCGATGAGTGTTTGCTTATAGTAGTTTGACTTGTCTAGCCGAATAGCCCAGGTGCACTTGTTTCTTGCCTCTCTATAGAGTTGCTTGTGATGAGGAAGTTGGGAATTCAGCGCCGTGTGCCAAAGGTTGTCTCTGTGGCGCATCTGTTCAAGTATGGTCTGCGAGATCCACGGAGCGTCCCTGTTTTTATAACCTGTTTTGAGAAAGGGGAAAATATGTCACAGGCAATGTTGAAAATTTTAATGAAGGAGGTTAGGGCAGCGTCAACTGACTGGGCAGTGTGAACAGGTGTCCAGTCACAGGAGGAGAGATAGTTTAAGGCGAGAGGCTTCCTTTTTTGAGGTGCCTTTGGATCAAGATTTTGGGATGGCTGGGAGTGATTTTATTCTACCAAAAGCATGAGACCAGAGAGTGGTCACTTAGCGCGTCAGGGAGCACTTTAATATTGGAGAGGTGATCGGGACGGTTAGTAAAAATTAGGTCAATAAGGGTGGATGTCCCCGACCTGGGATCTTGCCTGGTGGGAGACTGGACAGCCTGGGTCAGGTCACGGACACGTACTGCATCTTTGAATGGGGCAGATGCATGGGATAACCAGTTCACATTAAAGTCACCCATAATAATCAGTTGGCTCCTGGGGGGGAGCTGGGTGATGCTGTCTAGGATAGTCAAAGGCTGTGTATGGATACAATAACTTGCAGAGTGCTGGGAAAGGGAGCAAGTCCATCAGACTAACACTAAAGTCTGTCTGGCCCACTTCTGTACAGAGCTGGAAGTATGAGTAGTCTGTTAGCAGGGAGTTCTGGTAGGTAACTTGGGTCTGGAGCAGTTGAGATGTAGTAGCCGTATGGATAGTTTCCCTTTCCCTCACTAGCAGCTGGTAGGGGATTGGCACCTAAGGCAGAGACTTGGTATTAACACCAGAAAACACTGGCACTACTTTGAGGGTATCTCTATGAGCAATAATGCATTAGACTGTAAGCCATTGGCGTCAGGACATCATGGAAACTTTTTAATGATGGGGCCATCAATGTGCCTACATGCATGTCAGTGGTGTATAGTGGCAACTATATAACATGGTGGGCTCCAACCACTTCAGTTCTTTTTCTCTTACCATTGTGAGTGAAAGCTGAACAAGTGATGTTGGTTTGCATCATCTTAGTTTCGTTGTCAGATTTTTCTCTGGCTAATCCAGGAATCTATCTGGTAAGGTGGTTTGTTTTTTTTTTGTTAAATCTGTTTATTGGCAAAACAGTGGTCAAGTAATACAGTACAGCATACAAACATATAAGGTGTGCATTACATTGGGAAGGAAAAAAGGGGGGGATAGACGCTGATATTTTCCCCCCCGACTCCAGACCAAGCTAACGAGCAGTACTGAACAAATCCAACTCCCACAGGGGATGATCCTGAGTTGGACCACCTGACCTTGTTCCCAAGAACACTCTCTTGGGGTTAATTCAGGAGTAATGCCCAGGACCCTGGATAAGAGGCTAGTGATTCCTGCCCAGTACCAGAGGACTGTTGTATACTGCCACACTATGTAGAATGTGCTTTCATGTACCAGACCCTTCAGGCACTTTTCCCAATTAATCTCATATATTCGATGAGTCAGGAATGGTGCAGAGTACAGCCTGTGGAGGAAACTGAAGTGATCTGGTGCAGGTGATTATTTAAAGCATAAAAGCAAAACCAAGGTGCTGCATCAGCGTGTGGTCTGAAAGCAAAACCAAATGGTAATATTAAATGCACACTGAAAATAGAATTAAACATCTACATTTCAACCTTAGGTCTTCAGGAAATATCTAAAAGAGAAAAAAGCAAAGTTGATGTAGAGGGGAGTTAAAATAAGGTCTGTCTGTCTGTCTGTCTGTCTGTCTGTCTGTCTGTCTGTCTGTCTGTCTGTCTGTCTGTCTGTCTGTCTGTCTGTCGTGATAAATGGCAAGATTAAGAGAGAATATGTGAAACAAAAAGGTGATGGGAATGACCAGGCATAATAGCAGTGAATGGGCTAGAGAGGTCCCCAGATGGGAACTAATTAACAGGGCCAAGTAAGAAGGCTGAAAGGTGACAAATGTTGGGGAAGGAGATCAAGATGGAAACATCTGGTGAAAACAGAAATTTTAATATGTACAGATATAAACAGACTTTAGGGAAAACAAGAGGTGATAGACACATTTTCTACCAACATGTTTGAATCATTTAAACTGGAGAGCAGCTGGGAGCCAAGGCGGATGATCAGCTTAGTTTCCATGTTTTTTCCTATGGTCAGAAGCCCTGCTGAAGGACACAAACAGGTCATTGACACTGGTCCTTGGAGATAAAGTGGGATACAATGGGTTTATCCCAGTGTCTCCATTCCTGACTGCCCTGTAATGTTCCCCGAAATGGTCGGCAAGGTGTCTACCAGTCTCCAATGTAAATAGCTGCACACTTCCTGCAAAGAAAACAATATACCACATTAGTGGAGGTACATGAGAACTCCTTGGTGATCTGAAACACCTGTGGAACCCAGAATTTCAGACACACTAGAAACAAATTTGCAGGTGTAGCAGCAAGTTCTGTTGCAAGGTTTGGTACCTGGTAGGGAGGAACTGTTGGAAGTAGGTAGGCTGCTTCCTACCAGGAGATTCCACAGGTTGGGTGGCCAGGGGTAGAAGTCGATAGGTGGTTCTGTATAGGAAGCACCAATGTTGGGGTCAGTTTGCAAAATAGGAAAGTTACTGGTGGTGATCATCCTATAAAGAGAAGGTGTACTCTGATGGAAAGGAAGCACTAGTGGAATTCATCATTCTTGCATGACAGTATCCTTACTATGGGGGTTATGGTTACGGGACATGTTACTGACCTAGAAGAGTGCTCTGTCCACTGTGCTTTTAGGGTATCCCCTGTTAATAAAACAAACTATGCATTATTTGGGCCTGCTCAGTAAAATGATTATCTTCACTGCATAACCTGTGAAGTCTAAGAAACTCTGAAAATGGCAGGCCATTCTTGACATGTTTAGGATGGAAGGAGCTGTGGAGGAGGAAACTAAGTCAGTGGGTTTGTAATAAACTGACGTCTTCAGACGAGTGTTCTGTACTGAAAGTTGGATATCCAGAAAAGGCAGTGTAGAGGAGGATACTTCCAACAGTGTATTGAAGGGAAAAATGTGCTGTGGTAAACTTGTTGAAGACTTGGAGGGTCTCCTTGGAGCAGGAGGTAGCCCCCACACAGTCATCTGTGTAGCGTTTGTAGAGTTCAGGCACAGTCCCTGTAAATGAGATAAAACTGTTCCTCCATCCAACCCACAAACGGATAAGTTAAACTGGGACCCATCTTGGTACCTATGGCAACTCCACTGACCTGCTGGAAAAACTTATTAAAAGAAAAAGCATTACAGCTGGTCCAGTGGCACTGAGGATTGAGGTACTGTACACCACGCCGGTGACCTGGGTTTGGGAACGAACCTGGGACATCGTGGGTCGGCAGGGGAGGGAGAAGATTAAGCATCTGAGAGAGCTCTCCTCTCCTGTGAGGGAGGTGGGGGGAGACGCACGTTCTGTGCCTGACTGGCCTCTGGCAGAAGCCAGAGGCATAGCAGACACAGGAGCACACAGAGGGCTTGGGAATTGGCAGACATCGGTGGAGACACCTTGATGTCGGGGCATAGCCACTCCCCCAAGAACATTGGAAAAAACACCCATGGCACTCTCAGGTAGATGGAGCACCAGGCCCTGATCCCCAATACCCCTACCTGCCCGTGACCGCATCCTGACATGACTCAGGAATTTGGGTGCTTACCCCTGCCTGGGGTAGCCAAGGCTATGTGGAGAACACAGGCCATGATGGGATAAGTAGGAGAGGGACACTAGAATGAGTAGTGCCTCCCCGATGGAGTGGAGGCCAATGGAGGAGGAGTACAAAAACATGGTGTATAAAAAAAAAAAAAAAAAAAAAAAAGCAAGCATTGAGTTTAAGAACAAGTTCTGCCAAGATGAGTTACTGGGGCTGCTGGACTTCCTGATTATTCAGAAAATGTTGCAAAGCTGTTATGCCATCATTGTGGGGATCACTGTGTAAAGAGATTCGATATCCATGGTGAAGATTAACTGATGAGAGCCACTGAATTGGAACCTGTCAAATAACTGGTGAACATGGTTTACAAGCTTACTGACCACCTTTGTCTCCCTCTGTGAAATTCATGCCTTCCAGGTCCCTCTGCCAGTTTGTACATACCAGATGCAACAGGTTCCACATATCCCATTAGAAGGCAAGTATAGACTTGTTTATACATATCTGCCCCGAGCATGCACAATATAGGTTTTCCACAAGGAATGGTATGAGTGGGGAGGCAGAAGCGAGGGACTGATGTGCAGATACCAGCTTGTGGCACTCGTGCAGATAGATAAGGTTTGCAACCTGCAAACTTCTTTAAGGGACAGCTGTTGAAATGGCATAAGAAAGTGCCTCTCCTATAAACTGCCTATTACAAATAGCCCTATTTCCATTTCTCTAGGGTACAGTATCAAGTGAAAAAGCATGGTATTGCTTCTGAGCATCCTCTCAGTACTAGCCTCTGGTAACCTTGATCTGGGTGAGCAGTTATTTTATGGGCTGTTAACCAGCCTTGAGCAGTCTGTCTGAGAAAGGACTTTGGAGTGTACCTTAGTGTGCCACACTGAAAAGCTGGGGCTAAAAACTGTGGCAGTATAGGGCTTCCCAGGGACTCTTCCTCCATGTCTACCCAGGCCAGATGTTCCAGACCTTAAGTTTAGCCATCCTTCAAGAAGACCAGTTGGACTGCTATATAATAATGCCAAATATTGGGTAGACCCAGACCTCCATGTAAAGTGGGGTGCCACAGTGTATCCTGTTTCACCATTACCTGCCTGCTATGCTACAGCAAGATAGTGAGGCAAAGAAATTCAAGAAAAGTTGAAACATGGGCAGTAAGGATATTTTTATTGTATTAACTTGCCCTATGAGGGTGAGGAGAGGATTGACTTAATTTAAGGCACTTAGAGTGGAGAAGTTTTGCAGGAGAAAAACATATTACATAAAACGTGTATCAGAATTGATTAGTATATGCCATTTCTGTAAATGATCCACATCCATGGATTGAACAATGGTGATAATGGATAGTGGTATAAAGGGAGAGTCCTTTTTTTCTTCAAATTTCTTTATCCCCTCCTGGTCGCCCTAGCCATTCCTCTCCTTCGGGCTTGCTCAATGCCCCCCCCCCCCCAATCCCTCACTGAGTCTGCCCTAGAGTGCCTCCGTGACTCTTACCTGCCTCTTCCCTCCACGGAGCACCTTGCACAGCGGGTCTGCCTGTGATTACGACTGGGTAGCTGGAGGGCATCATCCAGAAACGCTGTTCCCTCCTGATTTTCTGTTCCTCCCCTCCATCCCACTGAGGATGCCGGCTCGGGTGGAACGTGCTTACGCATGCCTGCCAAGTGCCAGATGGTATCCTCCCCTCCCCAATGGAAGCCGCCATTGCCCCGAGAGTCTGTGCTTCCACCGGCTGTCCCGGACGTCTGGTGTATTAAACTCTCCTGGTATCCCTCCCCGAAGGAGGAGAGCATCCGTGGGGACGCTCAATCCTCCTTCCCCCTGCCGACCCCCGGCAACCAGAGTCCGTTCCTGAACCCGGGTCGCCGGTGTGGTGTGAGGTGTGGCATCCAGCGCCTCAACCCTCAGCGCCACCGGGCCGGCTAGGGAGAGTAATTTGTCCATTCCAATACACTGCCTCCGATGAAGCTCTAGTAAGTGAAGCCCTGGGGCACATTGGACTAGGTGGTGTATTTTCTCTGCATTCTAGCCTGTATGAGTCCATAACTGTGACACTAGCTTCCAGTTGAAGTTTTGTGTATGTTCTTTGACTAAAGTGGCACAGTTAGAGTGTGGTAGCTTTCCTGCTTCTGTAAGCAGATTTTGCCTGCTAAGCCATATAGGAAGTCTGTGCCATCTGTATCAAAGAGCAAAGTGAAGTTTAGAACATGGAAGGCAGAGATTACCACAGAGCTTTATTTCCCGGACATCCATCTTGGTCCCAGTCTAGACCACGTCCCACATTTTGCCGTTTTCTGCGGAAGCATACTTTATCATGAGGATGCCTACGAGGCAGGGTGTGTGTCTGTCTGGTCTTTATGCAATAGGGTGGGAATAATACCATCCAGGTGGTTTGTGCAGACCAAGGTTAATAACTTGTAATCTGCATTTGAAATTGAGTTGTTACTGTAGGACGCAGGGGCACTAGGATCCTTGCCAGGTCTTAAAAAGGTGGCAGTAGTAGTATATTGCCAGGATGGGGGTGGTGAATTTCCCTCCTGGAGGGCTAGAAAGGTACTATGTAGGAGAGGGATCAAACTATCCCAAGTTTTCTTATGAAACACTGCTCGATACCTGTCAGAGCCTGGGCACTTGCCTATTCTTATATGGGAAAGGGTCAGCTAAATTTCTGCAGTGGTAATGGGTTCGGCAAGCTTCTCCCTCATCTCATCTGTGAGATGGGGAATGCTGAGAGGTGTTCATGAACCTCCTGAAGGGGGTGGGGTCAGGATCAGAGTATAGCTGTTTACTATCTCTGAGAATGGTCTGCTTTGCACTCCATTGGCCTGTAATAGAGTCACGAAGCAGTGGAGGAAGATTGTGGTCTGGAACCAGTTTCTCCATTTACCAGCAGAAGTGATTTCACTGTGATCCCGGAGGTCTGGGTTGCAATCCTACTTCCAGTAATATTGTTTTTACCTCAAACTAACAGCTGCAAAAGACACAGTCTGGAGGTGGCAAGCCAAAGTCCTAGTACCTTAGGCCCCTCCGTCCTCTTACTGTAATTTAAGATGATATGGGGCTTGTTCAGTCCAGTAGTCTGTTTCCTGCAGATCCTGCTTCACCTTCCTGATTTGCAGTTCTGTCTCCCTTGGCCTGCGCCCCAGGCAGGGCCTGCAAGGATTGTAACAAGTCCAACAGGGAATTGTACTTCTTTATCTGGTGGGTTTTCTGGAAAGCATAAGCTATCTCAGCATGGGTCACAGTCTTAACCATGTCCCACACAGTATATGTGCTGTAAGCTCCAGGTCTGAGTTATCTGCTATTACGTGAGCAATTGTCTCCTCTGGTTTCAACAAAAGACTTATTCCTCCAGAGAGAGAGGGAGATTAAAATGCTAATAATGCTTGGCTTTCCCAGGTGCACAGACAAGTAACTCTAGGCCTTGTACTAAATCCTGTACCACTTTGGTTGCTCTCCACTGATGTAAAGAAATAATTCAGCCTAGCATAACTCCCATGGTGGGAGTAATGAGTGAAGGAACTAACTGAATGGAGCCTGTGCCAAATATCCAATAAACCTAAATGGTCCATCTTGGCCTGGAAGTATTGTTGAGAACTGGTAATCTGGAATTAAAAAGGGTGGGCAGAATCTAAAGCAGGGGAAAGCATTAAAATCACCCCCTGGTATCAACTGTACAAATTGTATATCCAACAGTTGTTAGAGTACTGAGAACCCACTTATCAGTACTGGCTGAAAGATACACATTTGCCAAAGTTACAGGTTGTTCATATAGATGACAGGAGAGCAGAACAAAGCAGCCCTCTCGTCTGTAACCTGATCCCAAAGCAGGGAGTAGTTGAGGCCATTAAAAGGACTGTTCTACTCTGTGTTCCCCTTGGTAAGAGGAAGCCGCAACCAATGGGTAGCTGAATTTGGTCAATTTATCATGTTCTCCTGCAGTTAAGTGGGTTTCCTGTAGGACTATGACATTAGACCGCTTCTTGTGGAAATGTTGCATTATCCATACCACTTTACCAGGCCGTTAATAAATTTAACTGGAGTATTGACCGCCTCTACATGATTGAACAAGCAGGATAATAAAGGCTTATATTTCAACCATCATTAGAAGCCAAAACAAAGTGGTCTACAATGTAAAACACAAGACTCTGGCACCCTGGACTCGTATTCCATCCCCCGGACATTTCTACTTATGTACTTCAATAAAATCACACAATATACAAGATAAGGGAGAAACTGTAACATAGACAGTTATAGCAGAAAAAGACCACTGGGCCATTCATTTAGAGAGAGAAAAAACATAAGCACTGTAGAGAAGAGTGCCAACTTGGCAGCCCTCTGAGTCAATTTGGAAGAGGTCGCTAAGTGGGTGGAGTGGAGCCAGACTAGGAATGCTCCCAATGTAGGCACTGAAGCTACCTAGCCCTTGTGCAGGGTCAGTTGTAATGATCTGCTGGAGAGCTGTTCAAGTGGAGAACACTTGTGTTCTCCTGACAGGTAATCCAAAGCCCTATTATGTTTTGACATTCTTTGAGCTGCTACACACAAGTAGCTGATGCAATTAAAGTTAGTCCCAATCTTCTTCTCTTCATCCTAAACCACTTTGAGAAGCTGCTGCTGGGCAGTGGGGAAAAGTTCAACTGGCCAGGGACTGTAAAGCTAAGTTGCCATCAGGGTCAAAAAGAGACAAGCATCCCACCTGCTGGACAGCCTAGGTATGCTGGTGAATGTGGAGATGTCTGTTCTGGGTCCTTGCCAAAGACTCCAGTGCATACGGGCAGTCCTGGGTACAGTTCGGACAAAGGCTTTTCTGCCAGAGTACAGTGCCTTGGCTACAGAGGCCCAAACACAGCCTTGGCATGTTGCAGTGACCAGGCTTTGGCCTACATCATGCTGTGCTTCCTGGGTCTCATGGCAGTCTCCATATTCATCTGGCTTGCCTGTATATGAGGATTCTTCATTGGTTACTCAAGTTCAGTGCTCTCAGGTGCTAGACCATCTGATTGATTATGCCATTCTCCTAAGGGATTCCACTGCTGTGGTGGCAGGACAGGGATCACCTGCTTGTGGGTTCACCCCTTCTACAATCTCAGCCACAGATGATTCTAACCACAGATGCCATCAATCAGGGATAGAGTGCCCATAGAAACATAGACTTTGAAGGCAGATAAGGACCGCTTGGCCCAGCTAGTCTGCCCATTTCTCTACCTACAGGATAAGCTGCAGATCCTAGTTAACCAACAGCCTATTTCTTCCTACCCCTCACAAGAATTGCCTTATGTCTGTCCCATGCATTCTTGAATTCTCCCACAGTTTTAGACCCCACAACTTCCTCAGGAAGGCTGTTCCATGCATCCACCACCCTATCTGTGAAAAAATACTTCCTCACATTGCCCCTGAGCCGTCCCCCTTCTATCTTCAAATTGTGTCCCCTTGTTCTTGCACATCGCTTTTTTTTTTCTGAAAGATGCTAACCTCTTGGACTTTGTTGATTCCACTGAGGTACTTAAACATTTCTATCATGTCCCCCCCCTCTCCCTTCTTTCCTCAGGGGTATACATATTAAGCTCCTTTAGTCTCTCCTCATATGGCTTCTCTTGCAGACCCTGCACCATTTTAGTTACCCTCTTCTGGACTGCCTCCATCCTGTCTATGTCCTTGTGGAAATGGGGTCTCCAGAACTGGACGCAGTACTTCAGATGGGGTCTCAACTTCCTGTTTTCTGCTGGTGATGCCTCTTCCTATACATCCCAGTATCTCCCCAGCCCTCCCTACCGCCTTCTCACATTGCTTGCTAACCTTAAGGTCATCTGATATGATTACCCCCAGGTCTCTTTCCATTTCTGTTGTTAGTACCCCCCACCCATTGTGTAATCTCCCCCTGGGTTGTTGTTTCCCAGGTGCATTAATTTGCACTTCTTTGCATTGAATCCAAGCTGCCATACTTCTGACCATTCCTCCAACCTTTCCAAGTCCCTTCTCATCCTTTCCACGCCTCCTTGTGTATCAACCCTGTTGCAGATCTTTGTATCATCTGCAAAGAGGCATACTTTTCCTTCCAGTCCCTCTGCAGTGTCGCTTATAAAGACATTAAAACGGACTGGACAAGCCAGCCCGGTGGTGCTGAGGGTTGAGGCGCTGGATGCCATACCTCGCGCCATGCTGGCGACCCAGGTTTGGGAACGAGCCCGAGTTGCTGGGGGTCGGCAGGGGATGGAGAGGATTGAGCGTTTGGAGGACAGCTCTCCTCTCCCAGGAGGGACAGGGCTCCCAAGTCGGTGCTCGGTTGCCCTCTGGTGGAGGCCGGAGATGCAGCAAGTGCTGACGACGCAGAGAAGGAGAGGGGGAGTAGCAGACGTCGGTAACATGCCTTGACGTCAGGGCGCCAGCCACTCCCCAAGAAACAGGGAAAAACACCCTTCAGCTCCAGCGCAGATGGAACACCGGAGCTTGCCCTCGATATGTGGCCACCCGCCTGGCACCCTCCCGACCGATGCTACTGACTGCTCAGGGTGTTAGGGGCCCACCTTGTCCCTGCCCGGGGGGCTAAACTGAGGCTACATGGGTGAAGGAGGATTGTCAAGGCAGGGCAGAGAGGAGGAATAAACTTGAGAATTAAAAAAAAAAAAAGGACTGGACTCAGTACTGAACCCTGCGGTACCCCACTAATAACCCCTCTTTCTTCTGAGTGGACTCCATTTACAATTACCTTCTGTGTCCTATTGTCCAGCCAATGTTTTACCCAGGCTACCACCCTGGGACCCACTCCCAGGCTGGTTAATTTGATTATTAATCTTTTGTGTGGGACTGTGTCAAATGCCTTGCTAAGGACTAGGTAGGCCATGTCCACAGCCCCTCCCTGGTCTACTACTTTGGTCACCCAGTCAAAGAAATCAATTAGATTCATCTGACATGACCTTCCAGCTATGAACCTATGCTGCCTTTGGTCCTGTGCCCCACTGGCCTCTAGGTACTCAACAGTTCTTTCCTTCAGAAATGATTCCATCACTTTCCCTACCACAGAGATCAAACTGACAGGTCCGTAGTTTCCTGCCTCTGTCTTGCTCCCACTTTTGTGAAGGGGAATCACATCCACCTTCCTCCAGTCCTCGGGTATCTCACCATCCTCCCATGATTTGTTAAAAAGGGTAGTCAATGGTGTCACTAGTTCTCTCCTTAATTCTTTCAGAATTCTGGGGTGAATTCCATCAGGCCCCATTGCTTCAGTTTTAGGAGTTCTTTTAGAACCCTTTCTTCTGTGAAAGGACTGGGATCACCCCCCAATCCAGAGTGCTTCTGTTAATTGGATTAGGCACCTCTCCCTCCTCCTCGTTTTGTGAATGCTGAGCAGAAATATTCGTTCAGTATCCCTGCTTTTTCATTGTCCCTTTCTGCCCACCCACCGTCCTTTCTATTCAGCCACACTATCCCTCCCTTTGTCTTTCTATACTCCCTGATGTACCTATAAAAGGTTTTATCCCCCTTCTTAACTGAGTTGGCTATATTTTCCTCAGTTTGGGCCTTTGCTATTCTGACTTTCCTCCCTGCTTCCTTCTGCCTTAACGGGTACAGTTCTCTCTCCTGCTCCTTCTGTGTTTCCTTATACTTCCTAAATGCTATCTTTTTCTCCCTAACCTTCCCCGCCACCTCTTTTGAGAACCATAGTGGCTTTTGCTTTCATTTTGATTTATTTGCTTCACGTAAAAGTTTGTCGCTTCTGTGATGGCAGTTTGGATGTTTCCCCATTGTTGCTCCACCCCTCCTCCTAGCCTGTTTGCTAGTGCTTTTCTAAGGCACTCTCCCATCTTGCCAAAGTCAGCCCTCTTGAAGTCCACTACCCTCACTTTTGTATGGCTTGACATTGTAGCTGAGTTTATCCTGAACCACACTGTTTGGTGGTCACTTGTTCCCAGATGGCTACCCACTTCTAGATCCGAGATCCTCTCACTGTCCCCATTTGAGAGTATGAGGTCTAAGATTGCTCCCTCATGAGTGGGTTCCAAAACTAGCTGTCTGAGGCATGCTACCTGTAGGGTATCGAGAATGGCCCTGCTCTAGGATGTGGCTGCAGCAAAGGTGCTCCAATTAACATCTGGCATATTCAGGTCCCCCATCAACAGTATCTCCCCTTTCTTGGCCATCCTAAGGATGCCTTCTATCATATCCTTGTCCATTCCCTCTTCCCTGACATGGGAATCTGTATACAACCCCTGTGTGGATTGTGGTGCCATTTCTAGTCTCTAAGGTGACCCACAATGCCTCCTCTCCTCCTTGTTTAAATCAAATCATATTTTATTTATAAAGCGCTTTTCTAAAATCAAAGCGCTTATACAATATTAAAACAAATAAACTGCTGCTTTTATCCCTTCTCTTACATATAGAGATACTCCTCCCCCTCTTCTACCCTCCCTGTCTATCCTGTAGGTTGTGTACCCTGGTATGTTAACATCCCAGTCATGGCTGTCTGTGTACCATGTTTCTGTGACTGCTACAATAGCCAGGCGTTCCTCTTCCATCAAGGCCATAAGTTTAGGGAGCTTGTTGCCCAGACTACGGACATTGGTACTCATTACCCTCCATTTCTTGATGGCCTTACCTATGTTTGCCCCATCCCTGTCCTTACTGAGACCCTTACCAGACCCAGAAATCCTGGTCTTCACTAAAACCAGCCCTTCACGTAATTGTATTGGAAATGAGGGCAGTTCTGTACAGACTCCAGACCCTTCTCACTCTGATTCAGTGGACATCTCTTCCAATAGTTGCACTACTGTGGTGTATTACCTGAACAAAAGAGGGCACACATTGCTACCTTTTGTGCTGTTATGCAATAAGTGTGTGGGAATGTGTGTACCCCAGGGTGTCTAACTTGTTCCTGCCCATGTTACCAGCATACTAAGAATTCTGGCTGACAGCCTCAGCTGGTCTGCGGCTCATCCTCATGAGTGTGAATTGAATGCAATCCTGAGTGAAGCACTACTTGATACTGTGTCTGGGGAAAGTCAGACAACCTTTTTGTATGCCGTAAATGTGGTGCCTTGTACTGCAATAGAAATCATCTGTCTCTGCAGGTCCGCCTTGAGTTTGTCACCAGTATGGTGCTCCCAGTCTTTGACTATGTGGACGTGGTCTATGGTGCTGCTTCTCCACCTCCCTGGCCAGACTGGACACCCTCTGCAACTCCTCCTGCTGCTTTACCAACTCCCCCTCTTGCACTCATCAATGCTCTCTTATCCATTCTCCCTCTGCCTTTGTTAGCAGATCCACTGCACTTCCTTCATATCCAAATATTGATTTGGGTCCCTTCCCTTGTACCTATCATCACTACTTTTCCTCATACTCCCTGCCTACTTCTCCTTCTGCTCCAGGGATCTTTGCACCTTCACCGTTCTTCATGCCTGCTCCTCTGCTGGACAGTCAGTCTTCTTATTGTCTCACATGACTTTGGAAATGACTCTCCTCTTCCCTCAGGTATCAGTTGAAACTCCTTCCCTCCTCCTGCTCCTGTTTTCCTTCTACCTGACTGTTCCCCTTGCATTTGCCTCCTACCTGAGAGTAGGTGTAGCTGAAATGCCTAATTTTGTTGATCCTACCTAGCTGCACATTTTGCAATTACTCCTCTATTAATTTGTGTTCACTGATCACACTTTATTGTAACAGCAAACTGTGTCTGTGCTGTGTATTTTTGTATCCTATATTCCCTTCCCCCCTGGTAATGAGCCTCAGCTCAGTGTGCCTTTCTCAGTCACCAATTTTCAAATAAATCCCACGCAATGTAAAACTGCCACTTTTCTATTTGTTCCCTCAAGGGCATAGATTATGTTTAGTAAAATGTGTTGTCCCTCTGTTGAAGAATCTTTTCAAGAATCAATTTTTCACCATTGGGTACAGGGCCAGAGGCACTAGGACCTCACAGGAGCTTTTTTCATACAGAGAGGGAACTGATGTCAGCTGCTGAAATCACCAGTGCACCTCACGTGGTGCTGTGTGCCCTAGTCAGTAACCATCAGCTCCCTCATGTACCACAGGTCTGTTCTTCCCTCCATTGAGTGCACACCATTGGAGTGACAGCACCTCAGGTTGACTGTCGACCGAATTTCTTCTGCATCACTGCCAAAAAGTCTTCCTGTTAGTGATGCCACCTTTACTTTTTTCTGTGATATTGCAGTCCAAGGAAAAAAAAGGGGGGGGGGGTGCGCTAATATATAAGGACCATATGCATTGTTGCCACTTTACGGACTAACATCTAACTTGCTGGACCTGCCTTGGCCATACTCCCAATATGGACTTTTGTGGTGCCTGCTTCTCCATGGACTGCTGCACCCTGGAATTTCAAGTGTCAAAGTGAGGTCTTACAATCCCCACCTTTGGAGACAGGTGTCTCATCCACAAAGACAATGTCCGGTCTCTGGGCCCTTCCCCTGGGTCCCTTCCTGGTGCCTCTGGTACTGAGGAAGTACAGGGTCCTCCTTGATCTCATCGAGGTGTTGGAGGCCCTAGGGGGTGGATCTAGAGGAAGCTGTCTGTGCACCCCTCATCTGTCTGCCCTGGGCAGCAAACATCCCTAGTGGTGAGGTAGAAGCTATATGCTCAGTCTACACAGGTGGATACCTTGGTGTTTCAGCCTGGTGCAGCCCCAGCTTCTGGCACCATCCGCCGTGTTGGTGAGTGAGGTTGTACCTGCAGTGACATTGGATCCCCTTCTGACAATTTGCAGTGTCAGGAAAGCGACGAATACTGAGACCATGTGGTGTCCAGTTGCTGAGGTGCTGGTATTTGTCTCTCCCCCATGTAGCTCTCATGGCTCCAGGGGTAGTGTCGATGCTGGCCCAGGTGATGGGTGTGGCCGAGGCCATGGCATGTGTCCTGGGCCCAGCACTGGACATGATGCTGGTGACAATGTCATCCCTAGGTCCATTCCTGGCACGGGGCTGGTTCCTGACACCGCTCTCAGTGTTGGGGGTGGTCATGGTCCTGGGGCTTGTGTAAAAACTGGTACCAGTCCTAGCACAAAGGATGGTGTTGGCCATGGGGCCGGGGAGGAGCCTATGACAAGGCCAGTCCCTGGATCTAGTGCTGGAGGCAGCACCTGTTTGGAGTCGGAGGTCAGTCAGTGCGTGGTGTACTCTCTTGAACTATAGGCTGAGCCCATTGCCACAGGACTGGAGCTGCCCTGATTGGACTGAATGGCTCTGGTCTCCTCACCTGAGGGTCTTGCCCCGTGTGCACCAACTTGGTCAATCCTGTTTCATAGGTCAGCCTTGTTTGTGCAGTTTCACCAGGCCCTTCTCTTGGGCCAGGTCTGCTGAGCATTCTCGCAGTCCAGTTGTAGGCTTTAGAGCCCCCTGGCTTTTCTTTTCCTCCTAGGCCTGTACCGTTTCTACCTGAGCTTCCAGGGATCATGGGCCTTCTGGGTCCAGACACCTGGAGCCAGCATGTAAGTGCAGCTGGTATCCTGTTCCAATACCACTCTGATGCTGACTGGGTCCAGTTCCATTCTTTCCCCCTGGCACCACCCACTTCTGTGTCTAGTGTCTCTTCTTCCTCAGTGTGCTTCTCTGAGGGCACGGAATCCTCCCTCCACATTTCCATAGCTTTGAAGTACTCGCTGTACCAGAGATTCCTGATGGACCAGTTTCAGGAACTGAGCATTGGCACAGTTGCCACCCATAATACCTGTCCTTACAACTGGGACTCCAACTGTCATCCCTCCCTGGCCCAGAGCCTTCGAGGAATGTTTTAGGGCAGTTAGAAAGACATCCATTCACTCTCCTCCAGCCCTAAGGGATGTCTATTAGCAGAATTCCACACCCATTGGCTCTGCAGGTACAGCATCTCACACCACATTGGGGATTCAGGTTATGCAGACCTCCGTGGGGGCTCATCATGGGGTGCATGACCAACCTCCCAAATCTGGCTCTGCTCAGGCAGATGCTTTGGGTAGGAAGAAGTTTTCTTTAGCTCTCACTTTGATGTGCATTGCTGCATATCAGGCACACTTGACAGCAAGTGCCTGAGAGTGTGTGAAGGACAACTCCTAGGTGCTAGGCCACATTCAGAGTTAGTCAGGCAAGCCACCTGCCTTTCTGCAAAGGGCTTGGAGTTGGTGAGGCACCAGACAAGAGCATCATACAGCACCAATGAGGTGGCCTCCAGGCTGTTGGGAACCAGAGACTGCATTCGGTGGACATCGTGGCTCCACGTCTCTCGACTGGCAGTAACTCCCAGTTTCAAGGGGCTCACTTCTCCCTTATGGTCCGACAGGAGCTTTCAGGGCACTTTCCTTCTCATCCGTCTGACTCAGAATGTTCTCAAGTCTCACCAGACCCATGAAGAGCCGCTGCCTTCAGGTCTTCTCCCCCAAGTAGAGGATTGAGGGTACCCGTTACCCTCAGGGTGAGCCATCTCCTCCCTTCTTGGGGGGCTTGGTAATTGGGCCCTTTAGTACGAATCAGTAGTGAAGATTCTTGGAAGATATAAAAAGGACATGCTTACAGTATAGCCTAGAGATTAGAGTAGTGAGCTGTACATGACCTTGGTACTTCCAGCACACATGAATTTGATTCACATGACCTCCACTTGCATACTATACTGTCTGACTCTGAGCAAGTCACTTAACCTCCCCAGTGCCCCCGGTTCAGCTCTGAAAAACAGCTGCTTGTGCCTAGTGGGCTTTACCCAGTTACCAAAGAATAACAACAACAAAAATTACCATAATTGTTGATCTTACAGAATATCTTCACCATTGATTCAGATACCTGCCCGCCATAGCCACTCAGCTGAGAGCCAGGGCCTCTGGTAGCTCACCCTGTGGGTACAGACAGCAGATCTCTTATTCTAACCCCAGGAATCACTCAGATAATGTTTTTTTTTTTTTAAACTATGTTTTTATTTCAGCTTTTTTCGTAAGAGCAGAAATACAGGAACGTATCAGTATAGACAATGGAATACATGTTTGATAATGTACAATAGTTATACATGAATATAAAGAAGGCAGGCATCATTTCCACTGGATATAATTATGCAGTTATTGAATGTTGATCAGTAAAAATGTAGATGTATCTATTAACAAACAGTGGTTAGATAATTTGATTCAAGTCTACAGTTACCTCATAGAGGGCTATAGAAATCCATGGGAGAATTCAGAAGAAATGGTATCTTTCTCATTATATATGATTTAGCGTATTAAGCTTCATACAGAATGAGTACAACCTATAGGGGGAAGAAAAATGTTTAGGGCTGGGCGGTGCCACCAAGGACCAGTAGAGAGAAACATTCAGTCAAGAGAGACGGTTCTATGCTGGTCGGTCTGGTCTAATCTGAGACATATAAAGAAACCAGATATTCCAGCGATTCATTAATTCTAGGATTTTATTTTGTAACCTGGCTGCCATATGTTCTAATGTATAGACATCATATACTGTGTTCTCCCAGGCTGTTGGGGTGGGGGTCGGGTGAAGCCATAATTGTGTGATGCATTTTTGGGGCGTATTCAGTAGTATGTTAAGTAAGTAGATATGGTGTGGATTCTTAAAATGGCTTGGGTAATGAAGAAGGATTCCCCATAGTTGGGGTGAAATTATCTAGGGATGGGAAGAGGTCTAGTATCCTGTTCTCAATCAAGGACCAATAGGATGCGAGAACTGGGCAAAACCACAGGATATGTGCATGTGTGGCTAGCTCACAGCCGCAATGTCGCCAACAGGAGGAGTCCCCACTAATCAAGAATTTAGCAGAGATTTGGGGGTGCGAAAAAATCTGGATACTATCTTCCAGGAAAATTCTTTCCATGTACATGAGTTTGAGGTTTTATGCTGTCTCTGCCAAATCCAGAGCCAATCCTCCTGGTACAATACCACCTGGAACTCGGCTTCCACATGAAACTGTACTAGGTCCATAGCTGAAGAGGGAGTCCCCTATAGAGCTCTATATACTTGGGAGATCAAATGGGATCGGTCGCCTCCTCCTGCTAGCTGAACCAATAGGGGCAAATGGGAGGAACTGTCTGTGTAGTGATGTCTAGGCCAATTTCAGTACTTAGAAGGTGGTGAATCTGTAATAATCTGAAAAAATCAGATTTATTCAGGAGAACTCCTGTTTGATCTGGTCAAATGCCTTAAAAATGTTCTGGTCATAGAACTGATATGCATGTTTTAACCCCTTGTGCTCCCAGGTCTGAAAGGTAACGTCTAATTGTGCCTGAGCTCATGATGGGTCTTCTGTAGGAATACCCATCCAAGTGGACAAGAATTTATTGGTTGATCGAGAGAGGAACCTCCTCCAGCTATGATGTAAGCCCCTCATAAATCTAGATGCCCGCCATAACAGGGAGATATTATGAGGTTGGAACACACGGGAATAATTTAGGGAGCAATCCGCCATTGATCTTTCAATTGTAATCCAAACCGGGGCTTGATTTGAAGACAGAAACCAACCCAATATGTGCGGTAGTAAAGCAGTCAACCAGTAGTTTAAAATGCAGGGAAGGGCCAAACCTCCCCTCTCCTTAGGAAATTGAAGCTTATTAAGTGCTATTCTGGGTCGTTGATTTGCCCATAGGAACTTACTAAGGATTCTGTCCCATTCCTGAACATCTCTTGTAGTAAGGGGGATATTTTGCATTAAATATAATATCTTCAGTAAAGAGTTCATTTGAATAGACTGAACTCTAGCCATCAGGGGAAGGGGTGTCCATCTAGTCAAATTTAATTTTATCTTTGCGAGAGTTAGAGCATAATTCAATGAGTAAAGTTCAGAGAAATTCTTAGGTATTTTAATACCCAAATATATTATATGGGGTTTATCCCATTTATAAGGATATTTCGCGACTAAATCCAGGGGTAAAGAGGGCTATACTAGTAGGGCCTGTGATTTATTTGGATTGATAGTATATCCTGTGAGGGACTCTATATCCTTTAGGAGTGTAGTTAGGGTTCGTAATGATTCAACTGGGCTAGTGATATACAGAAGGTCATCATCAGCATAATATGCTAGTTTATGATAGGAAGACTCTGATAACCTGTACCCATGGAGGTTAGGGGTTTCCTCTAAGGAGTTGAGCTATGGGCTCCACGAATAGAGCGAACAAGTATGCAGAAAGGGGACAGCCCTGGCAAGTACCCTAAACAAGGGAAAATGGTCAGAATGGGATCCATTCAGTCTCACTACTGCCTCCCGGCCAGAGTATGTGCCACTTACGGCTGACATGAATAACTCAGGGAAGTTACATTTTTTATGGGTAGCTTGAAGAAATTTCCATGAGACCATGTCGAAGGCCTTTTGAGTGTTGAGACTAAGTATTAAAAGGGGGGATTTAGTGGATTGGGCATGATCAATGAGATATAGTGTACATTTTATATTATGTGATGTCTGTCTGCCTGTAATAAATCCAGACTGATCTGGATGGATTAAGGTTGGAAGGATAAAATCCAGTCTATGGGCTAAAATACTTGTGTAAATCTTGTAATCTTGGTTGAGTACAGATATGAGACGGTAAGACTCGCAGAGATGTGGATGTTTCTGTGGTTTCAAGATTACTGAAATTGTAGCTTGTTTCCATGATATAGGAAAAGAGGAAGTGAGATGGCCGGTCTGCAGAGCCCTTAGTAAAGGGGCCTGTATTAATTTCCAGGCGCCTCTATAGAATTCTGCATCAAAGCCATCTGGGCCAGGAGCTTTGCCATTTTTAAGTCCTTTAATAGAGTTTTGAAGCTCCAGTTCAGAGATCGGATCTGCTATCTGGGCCTGTTGGAAGAGAGAGAGAGAGCCGGAAGACTGATCTGAGAAAGAAAATCTGGTATTGAATGTGAGGCAGGCTCCGCAAGAGAAGAATAAAGAGACTGGTAATATTTTTTTAAATGCATCTAGGATATGTTGGGTAGAGTATTGCATCTGTCCCGAAGTGAGGTCCTTAATTTTAGATATACTGCATTGTTGTATTTGGTTTCTGAGATGATAGGCAAAGAGTCTGGAGGCCCGGGCACTGCCCTCATACTACCGCTGCCTTAACCAGGCCAGAGCTTGTTCAGTTTTGGCTGTCAACATTTGCTGGATCTCGGCCTGCGTCTGGGAAATCAAGGGGAGAAGGTCCAAATCCCCTTGCATGTGAGCTTCCTGGAGAAAACTAAGCTTCTCCTGCAGGGACTATTAACCAGCCTTGGCCTGTTTTTTCATATGGGTGGCATAAGCTATAACATGGCCTCTAAGCACAACTTTAATTGTATCCCATAGGGTCTGGGGAAAGATTTGTGTAGAGACATTATCTCTAATGATCTCCAGGATTCGTATTTCCAGGAGATCTTTAAATTCCCTCTCTCTTAAAAGGGATGGGTTAAATCTCGATTGTACATTTTTCCTCTCCTTTCAGATATTAAGTTCTAGGATAATAGGAACATGGTCGGATAGGCAGATATTGAGAATCTCTGCTGACCGAACCTGATCCAAGTGCTCTCTGCCTATACAAAAATAGTCAAGTCTAGAATACTGTTAAGAAGCATTGGAGTAATAAGCAAATTTCCGTTGTAGGGGATGAAGTTGTCTCCATACATCAACCAAACCAACATGTCTGAGTACACGACAGAGATGTTTTTGACCCGAGGACTGCGGGGAAGGGCGTGCAGTGGACGAGTCAAGTGAGGGATTAAGATGATAATTAAGATTTCCTCCCAATAATAATATTCCTTGTTGTTTCCCCAAAATGACATCTATTAGTTGTTGGATGGTGGAAGCATCAGAGCCTGGAGGGATGTAAGTGCTACACAGTGTCAAAATACACTGGTTTAGTTTGACTACTGCCAACGCGAGGCTGCCATCTCTATCAGAATATCATTCGAGTATTGGTAGCTGGGAATATCTCGGGATTAGGATCACCGCTCCCCTCCTTCTACCTCTCTGATAAGAAGACTCAACCACATTAGAAAAGCCAAATTTGAGTCATTTCTGGTGCTCTACTGATGAAAGGCGAGTCTCTTGTAGTAAGAGCACATCTGGATTTAATTTTTTAAGTGCACGAATTGTGCGGTACCTCTTTATGGGGCCGACCAGACCATTTACATTGTGAGAAATGATTTTAAAAGTTCCCTGCATGTTTAGATTTATCAGGAATACTGCAAAACCTCCCAGGATCCAGGCCTCCACGCGGACTGAAAGATAGTTTGTTTGAATTTCCTGGAATAAGTCGAGTCTACTAGCTGAAAGCTTTAGAGTGACTTGGTGCTCTGTAGTCAAAATAATAACAAAATGAGATACATTATGTCTTGAGTTATAGGGAAATTGATAAGCCAACTGGGCTTAAATAAGGCTGAAATTACAAGAAGGATTATCTCAGCAAACACAGTAGATGGGGGGATGAGAACTATGTACAAGTCCTCAGAAGGAGGGTTATCGTCGACTTCCAGCAATGTGCGTCCACACGGGAGGTGCCATTAGGGACAAATCTACTGACTGTCCAAAGGTGGACACCCGTTCAGCAAAGTGAAGTGGTGTCCTGGGGAAACTGTTGCCCCTAACTTCAGGGAGTGGGGGGAGCAGGAGTAGGAGGAAGAGTAACCTATAGGGCAGAGAAATAATAAAAAGCAATAATAGGCGAGGGAATTGGAGCAAAAAGGTACAGTTCCGTAAACCCCTGGTTTACAAGTGGCATAAGGACCATTACCAATAGCCTGCCACCCCAACTTGTTTCAAGGAAGGGGAGGAGAGAAAACAAGGGTTATTATGGATTGACTCGGAAGTATGGGAAACATCCCTGTAAGGCAGCCACTGTATATTGGGGGGAAGGGAAACACACCATAAGTCCCCCCACCCCCCTTTCCATTTGAAATATACACAGAGTCCAGTGCAGCAGTCCATACAGACTCCTTATCAACGTGTAGTAGTCCCAAGCGTTCTAATATATGGTGTTAGTCCAAAAGTGATGAAAAACATATAACCCATAATTAGGAAATTCACATCAGTAGTGTAGGAAGGTAATACTGCTAAGCAGTTGAGGACCAGCAGGAGGGCAAGATCTCTAGGGGCTCCCAGTCCACCCGCCTGCCCACAGGGGAGAGAGGGAGGACCAAAGGAGAGAGCGGGGCACATATTCACCTGAATCCAGCAACACCTCTATTACCTGCAATACCATATGAAAGGGTCCAGGTGACATCCAGGATATCCTGTGAAGGAGACCAGCCGGGGACAGAAGAGGGGACCAGCAGCAGGGCCTGTTATGCATGAACTCAAACACCACCGAGCCAGAGGCGAATGGTTCTAGTCCACCTGGGACCAGGAATACCGTATGCCATCTCCAGATCATATGGGTCCTATTACATCCAAGGGTCCAGCTAAGCTTAAAATGCCTCAATACCAGTTGGCCATCTGGAGCCAAGGAGACCTTAAATCTGCACCCTCTGTAGCGGGCCAGTGCAGTAAGGCTCGCCACAGTATTAATTTGAGGGGTACTCTCCCAAACCTAGGGGAATAATACAGGCCTGGCCGGGAGGGAGACGCCCGATCATGACCTATCAATCCCCCACCCAGGCAGGACAACCTTGGAGGCCCCTATTTTGCGGGGACTGGAAGTAGTAATAAAAGCTCATCCATGTGGCAGAGCTGTTAAAATGTAAGGCCAATATCCTCCTGCAACAGACGACCCAGTGGTATACCATCCGTTCGCCAGACCCATTACCAACTTCGTTTTTTATGGGAGATCGCACATGTGCCATGTCTGTCTGCCCCTCCGGGCCCTGGTGGCATGAGACGGCCCCTAGCTAGGTCCACCCCCCCAATTGTCCCACCCCCACCCCAGTGTCAACATCCTTCGTTAGTGCCCTGACCCTCCCTGGGCCCCCCAAGGCATCCCTAAAGGCAACTAAGCCCAGGTCGCCTCCTGACCTCCACCAACCCCCCGCTTTAGTACTCACTGCGAGCCCAAGGACATGCAATGGAAAGGGTCTCAGCTAGACTGTCTGGAGAATTGTGCCAACATCTGTTTAATAGAAGCTATCGTGGCTTGTTGATCCTGCTGTGCTCGAGAAGCAGCCATTCTGATGGTCCACTCAGATAATGTTTGCACTTAATGCAGTCATCTCGGCCGAGAATAACTCCCCAGAGATACAGCCTATGTAAAGTTTAGAATCTGGAATGTAGGTTTAAACTCTGCATAGGTGTTCCACTCTGCCGTTGCTCAGATCTGTTTCTCCACCTGAAGAGAGCAGTCATTCAATAGTGAACGCTAGTACTGGCTGGTTTTCCAGTAGGGTTTTTATTTTGTAGTTTATTTCAAAAAGTGTACTGTAGTCCGTTTTTTCAATTACTCTCAGTTTAGCTAGGGTTCTGTAAATTACAGTTTCTCCTATTCCTGTTTGATTCCCAGAAAGCAGAGAATATCCTACTTTGTTACTGTTCCATTTTTGGCTATTTGTCTAGTAAACTTCATTCTTTTTTGCTATTATTAGTGGTTTACTATTTTAGCTATCCAATTTACAGAGGACGGACTGTTTTCACTTTCCATTTCTGTCTATGCCCTTACATCTTAATTAATCACTTCCTGTTACAGGAGATGCAATTCGACCATTGGCACAGTTTTCTTCAGTACAAGAGCTGTTTACTATTGGGCTGTTGTACTGCATCATTTTGGGGAATTGTGTTTAATATTTCTAGGTACTCTCAAATTGGTGTGTCAGACAGACCTTGTGAACCATTAAAACTATTTTCTGCTTCTGCTAGTAAACCACTTTCTGTTTTGCTATTAGTGGTTTACTATTTTTAGCTAGCCAATTTACAGAGAACAGAGTATTTTCACTTTCCATTTCTGTCTATGCCTTTTCACCTTAATGAATCAGTTCCTGTCACAGGAGATCTGATTTGACCTTTGGCACAATTTTCTTCAGTACACGAGCTATTTATTTACGATTGGGCTTTTGTACTGCATCATTCTGGGGAATTGTTTTTAATATTTCTAGGTTCTCTCAAATTTCGGTATGTCAGACAGACTTTGTGGACCATTAAGAATTATTTTCAGCTCCTGGCAAGGGCAGACTGTCATGAGTTTGGTTAAAGTGTCTAGGTCTACAGCATGACTTTATAAATTGTAAGTCCTGTCGTATTTTGTGCCCAGAAGCTTCATTTAAAATAGTAAAAATGTAAAAAAAAAAGCATGCCTTCTCAGTCTGCCTCTGTCACCAAAAATAATAAAAAGGTTCTGAGCGTGGTCCCAGCGATGGTGGAAAGAACGCATTAGAAGAGTCCATCTCCCCATGTCAGCAGCAAATAATGTAAAAGGTGACAAGAAAAAAGATAACGCTGCACAGCCATCAAAAAGGCTTGGTAAAGATGTTTCAGATATCAGGATGTCTGAAAGGGGGAAACTCTGAATCCAGTGTTGGCAAAAATAAGAAAGAGCCTCAGAACAGGCACTGAAAACAGTGTCTGTCAAAAAGAAACAAAGAAAATAATGTCACTCACTCCCCCTACACGGAGAAAGGAGCAGGCAGATGGCACAGAAAAAAATTCCCTCATCAGAGGACATAGAAAAAAATGTGGCAATTGTTTCCAGGTGATAAGGCCATAGGAAATTTTAATAAAATACTCCCCCCCTCCGGTTCAGGTTCCAACTTATCTGCCTGTGGAGGAGGAAAAAGAATAATATTATGGGCATACAGAGGAAGGTGACCCAATGGAGTTTGAGGATACACCTGAGCAAGATTTTGAACCTCCTCAAAGGCAAATTGAGGACTAGCCATCTTTTTCCTCATTTGTTAGAAAAATGGTTGATGCCCTCAGCATCCCTCCACAAGAAACAGAGGAGGAGGATTTTATGCACATGATGGGAATAGCTCCACCAAAAAGGTTGTTACCTCCCATATACAGTTTAAACCACTTAAAAAGGCCATAGCAAAAATCATGGCTCCACCCACTTTAGCTGCAGCCATCGACAAAGAAATTGAGAAAAAATATCAGGTGAACAAGCTGGGAGTGGAACATCAGTATGCCCATTCTGATCATCATGGGGTAGTCCAGGCTGCTGCTTGTGAGAGAGCAAAAATCACTTATCTGTACAACACAACCCTCCTGAAAAAGACTTGGAAAAAAAAACAACTGGATACGATGGCAAAAAAAAGGTTTATACAACAGCTATGCTGCATATGAGGCAGGCAGCTTACTCGGCACATGTAGCATGGTACCAGAAAGCACTTTGGAACACAGTTCCGGGACTGGCAGAAGGAGCAGATGGTGGTTTGGCACAGGACCTGATTGCCACAGCAAGATCAGCCCTGGATGCACAAAATATCTTTTCCACACTGCGGTAGACACTAATGACACTGCTGCCAGAGTTTTGGCTGATGCACTGTCAGTAAGAAGGTTTTCCTGGCCAAGGATTACCATCCTTTCCCATGCCACTCAAAACAAGGCCATGGAGATTCATTATTTGGTGACAAAACAGGGGCTGCATGAAAAACTGGATGAATATAAAACCACTGTCAAAAGTCACAATGAGAAGGATAAGGCCTCTGCTTCCTACAGGTCATATGGAATGGTAGGCAGAGGCAGGGGATACTTCCCAAGAGCCTATGTATTTTAGGCTCTAAGAGTACCAGTCACAAAGAGATTACTAAAGGGGAAGGGAGAAAAAGGGCTTCCGGGCGTAATGCTGCACCTCCAGCTGCTAAGTCCCAGCCAATACAAAACCCCTGACAATTTTCCCAGGTTGCCCAACCATTGCCAGTGAGAGGAAGACTGTTGCACTATTTCCAGGAATGGGTAAACATTACCACAGATAAGTGGGTACTGGAAGTAGTGGGGCAGGGTTTGTGTCTGCAGTTCAGACACTTTCAAAACCTGCAGAAACAGAAGTTTTCCAGTTCACTTTCCAACAGAAAAAAAAGTCTGCTGGAACTTGAAGTAACAAAAACTGTTAATATCTAAAGTTATAGAAAAAGTCCCTGCCTTTCAGTGGGGCCAGAGGCCTATTCTCAACATACTTCGTGACCCACAAGAAAAATGGGGAGTGGCAATCTATTTTAGACCTCAGGTTTCTGAACAAGCATTTTAAAAAAGAAAAATGCAAGATGGCCATGCTAAGGACAGTGATATATTTGCAGAAAAGGTCATTGGCTGTGGTCCCTGGATATGAAAGATGTCTATTTTCTTACCCAGTCAGACAGTGTCACAGAAAATACCTCAGATTCAAGCTTGGGAACTGCTAATAGCAGTTCACAACTCTACCGTTTGGTTTCAGTTCCAAGGGTTTTCACAAAGTGTCTGGCAGTGGTGGCAGCACATCTGAGAAAACAAGGCGTAGTGGTTTTCCCCTACCTGAACAACTGGCTAGTCTTGGGGAAAATAGAACAAGAGGCAAGATGCTAAGTTCAGTTGGCAAAAAGCACATTGGATTCTTGATAAACCTGCAGAAGACCCAGCTAGAGCCTGTTCAAGTAGTGGACTTCATAGGAGCAGAGCTGAACACCCTGCACGGGAAGCTTTCCTTCTGCAGGCCAGAGTTACAGCTTTGATAGCAACAGCAGTCTTTCATAGCAGGTCACCCAAGAACTGCAGGGTACTTCTTGCAATTACTAGGGCACATGTCATGGCTGCATCAGCAGCTATGGTTCCATGAGCCAGGTTCGAAATGAGAGATACCAGTACCCCTTAAGGGGAAACTGGTCCCAACGATGGGATCCACTTTCAAAACTGGTGCCAGTGACAAAAGCACTAGTGGAATCATTAGAGTGGTGGAAGGAAGAAATCAACCTCGGAGAAGGCATTCACTTCCTTCAGCAATCACCAACAAGCATTCTCATTGTGGATACCTCACTCCTGGGGTGGGACGCCCACTTGCAGGACCTCACAGTGAGTGATACATGGAACCCACAGGAGTCACTAAAACACATAAACCTCCTGGAGCTCAGAGCAGTACAACTAGCAATACAGTCTTTCTCCTCCTAGTTACAGGGTCCGTCTGCCCAAATCAGAACAGACAACACTACAACAGTGTACTGTATAAACAAGCAGAGAGAGACAAGATCCTCAAAACTGTACAGAAGCAATGAGGATATTGGACCAGCCATATTCCTTAGAAGCAAACATATCTGCAGTGCATCTGCGGGGCAAAGGCAGTGTACTGGCATATTTTCTAAGCAGAATCAGCCAAATCTAAGCAGAATCAACCAGGGAAATCACATATGGGCCTTAGACCAGCAGGTTCTGGCCACAGTGTTCAGAAGGTGGGGCACTCCCAATAGAGACCTGTTTGCATCTTGGGAGAACTATCAGCTCCCACAGTTTTGTTGCAGACCACCAGCCAGAGGAACAGTCCCGGAGGATGCCTTGGTACTGGACTGGACAGGCAAGTTTCTGTATGCCTTCCCACCATTTCCACTCATTCAGAAAGTACCCCTGAAACTCAGGAGGGAATCTGCAACAATGATCACAACAGCTAGTAAGTAAGTAAATGTTTATTTTTAGGCACCCAATCCCGGAGGCTCTGGGTGCCATACATAAAATTCCAGAGTCATTATAAAATCACAATAAAATTTCAAAATACACAGTAAATCCAAAAATTCAAGCAGCATTAAATAATACAATGTATCTTCAGGGTATGCCAGCTTAAATAGGTGAGTTTTCAGGGCCTTCCTGAATGTCTCTATCATAGGTGCCTCCCTCAGAGATCTTGGAAGCAAATTCCAGAGGTCTGGGCTGGCCACCCCCAAAGAACGATCACCCGACGTTTTCAGCCCAGTCCTCAGATATGCAAGTAGGCTTCGGGTGGAGGAACGGAGGGAGCGAGTCAGAATGTTTGGATTAAGGAGGTCTGACAGGTAGCCGGGGCCAAGTACATATAGGGCCTTATAGGTGAGCAAGCCCATCTTGAAAAGAACCCTCTACCTGACCAGCAGCTAGTGCAGACTCCACAGAACCAAGGTCACATGACTGAATCTGGGTAATCCCGTCAGCAGCCTGGCCGCTGCATTCTGCACCAGCTGCAGTCGGTGGCTCCAGACTCAGCAAGGCAAGCCTGGTGCACAATGATGGTCCTGTCCAACAGGAATCCTGTCAGCCTGCCACTCAGTCACAATCTGTTGACTGTCCCAGGGAAGAATAACATTTCTGAACCACACAACACTATGCCTGAGGGTATGGTTCTTGAGGAGTTCATTTTCTGGATTGGATCTCTCAGAAGAAGTCCTGAAGATGATTAAGGTTTCAAGGAAACCCGCTACCAGGAAAGCTTAGACCTCTAAATGGAAAAGATTTTCTTATTGGTGTGTCCCCAGAAAAATAAACCCATTAGAGGCAGGGTTGTCTATAACTCTGCAATACCTAGTACACCTACAGTCATTAGGTCTATGGTCTTCAACTTCAAAGGTGCACTTAGCAACAGTATCAGCAAATATAACAGCTGGCAAGGAAAAGTATTTGGCCTCACAACCCATTTTCAAAAGGCTTTTTAAAAGCCTAAGCCACTTGTACCCACCGGTGAGAGACCTTGTCCCACCCTGGAACATTAACACATGCCTTGCCCAACTCATGGAGGCTCCCTTTGAGCCTATGGAAACTGCTCAACTGAAGTATGTCATGTGGAAAACCATATTCCTGGGTGCAGTGATCTCTGCTAGGAGGGTAAGTGAATTGCAAGCCCTCTGTACAAGGCCAAATTACATAATCCCACAAAGGAATAAAGTAGTTCTTGGAACCAACAGGAAGTTCAGCCAATCAGCACAGTGGTAGTGCTACCACTCGCAACGCCAGTGACCTGGGATCAGGAATGAGTCTGGGTCACTACTGAGGGCCAGAAGGGGGGAGGAGGATTGAGCATCCCACAGGACACTCTCCTCCTCCCAGGAGGGAGAGTTCTGTTCTCCCCTGCGATACTGCCACCTGGGTGACCACAGGTGGCTGCGCAGCTGGAGAAGGATGATGGGGGGAAGGAATGTCAGGGACACCGACATGGAGATGCACACATAGTGTGTACATGTATGCATCGACATCAGTGCACATGACATCCCTGGGAAAAGCAACAAGGGAAAAATACCATGACACCAGCACCTCCGCGGTGAAGCTGGCCATGGTACATCTGGGTCCCCCGCCTCACCAGCATGAGCCTCACCTGATGCAACAAGATGTCTAGAGGACCCCCCCACCCTGACCCCGCGTGGGGGTGATGTCTTGGCTCCGTGGAGGTACCTGGCCATGGCTGGGAGGTAGGAGGGATTGGGAGGTGCCTGGTGATTCTGAGAAGCAGAAGGCTGGTGAGTAGGGGGCATAGATAATAAGTTAAAGAAGACAAATAATTTCTTCCTAAGGTGATATCTTAATTCCTCCTAAATCAGTAGGTGAATCCCTGTACTCTATCCAGAGCATTCCATTCCAGGTGAAGAAAAGTTGCATAGCCTGGACCTAAAGTGAGTCCTGACTATTTACATGGAGCAGACAAAAGATGTCAGGTCCCAGAGTACCCAGTTTTTTGTTACCTATGGTGAGGCTGGCAAAGGCAGACCAGTTACAAAGAGATCTAGCTCTCACTTGGTAGTCTCTTGCATTCAGTTCTGCTATGAAAAAGCTGGAAAATGCCACCAAGAGGCTTAAGGGCACACTCCACAAGGGGCACCTCTACCTCTGTGGCATCCTCAAGGGACATCCCGTTATTAGACATTTTGCAAAGCATCTACCTGGAAAACAGTACACACCTTCACAAAGTACTACTGTTTGGACATACAGTCTAGAAGGGATGCCAGCTTTGAACTGCTGCCTTGCAGAACCTTTTTCCTAACTAGGTTCTGGAACCAGCCTCCCAAGGTACTGCTACTGAGTCTGCATAAAGTGTAAACATTAAGTGAGTGATTCCTGGGGTTAGAAGAAAAAATGACTCACCATAGTAATATTGTTTCTTCTTAAGGGACCATTCGCTATGTTTACACTCCCTAACCCTGCCTCCCCTTTCAGAACCTGGAATAGGTTCACACAAGAATCAGTTCCTTTGTCATTGAGGTTGCTTGAGCATTACTATTGCAGTTCCTACATTTGTAAGCTTGTTATAGTTCATATGGTAAAAATTCACAAGTCTGTTTTGACTCGTTTGCTGTGTTAAAAATTCTATAATTTTTTTCAAAAACATTTTTGGTAGCCTTTCAGCTAGGTTCACTAGCTACTGCTTCACTCTGGCTTGCAAACAGATGCAAGCAATGACCAGAGTGGAGCGTGGATGACGAGTTAGAAACTACATTCCATATTCTAGGATTTGCATAGGTTCTGTCTCCAGGACGTCACTGTCAGCTGAGATGACTGCATAAAGTATAAACATAGTGATTGATCCCTTAAGAAGAAATATTAGTACTACAGTGAGTAATATTTTCTTGTCTCCCCTGCTATGGTCCTATAGTGGCGGTCCTGTTTGACTGGTCACAGGTGCTACCCTCACACACAAAAAAAAAAAAACAGAAGGGAATTGGGTCATTTGTTGTCTCCCCCCCCCCAAAAAAACTGTTTTTTTCCATAGAGTGGGTAGGCAGCCCCTTCCCTTCATTTTCCCTCCTCTTTCTCCCTGCCTGGGGTATACCCCTGTTAGTTGCTATAAGGGTATAACCCTGTTAGTTGTTATATGCAACATGTGCCCTGGGCACCATACAATCTAACTCCACTGAGCAGGTGCTCTGTGTGTGGAAAAGAGCAATGCACTTGCTTGGATCGATGTACTAGCTTCACATAGGATGCATCCCTGTGGTTGCAGGGAGAAGCAGGGCATGTTCTTCTTTCATGTTGGAATTGTTGTTGGTGTCCCTTGTCACTTCTACCTGAGCTTTGGGCTTTGCCCAATCTGCCTGGAGCATGCCAGAGGAGATAACCACATCTTGCCTCCCTAGGACCACTAGTCCTGCAACTTCTATGTTCTTAATCCCTGCTTTATGCCCATCTGTCTTAGAGAAAAAGAGGGTTTTATTTATTTATTTATTTTTATTTGAGTTTTGGTGACCGGGCAAGTCCACTGACAATTACAGTCCCTTTTTCAGGGGTGACCTGGGGTTATAATGAGTACAAAAACAGTGCAAACATGCAGAGAAGTGATACAAAGAGCCAGGAAAAGCAATAAGTACAATAGTAAGAGATAATAAGATAATAATGTAATAATAAGTTTTTGTGTTTACTCTTGTGTTTACTGAAAATCTACCCACTAGCATGGAGTTATTACTTTTTGTGAGTGCTGGAGTCATTTTTCCATTTTTGGCATTGATGTCATCTCATTTACAAGGAGCTCCCAAGTGGACTTCTCCCTTTGCAACTTCTGTCAGAGCCATTTGGTCAGGACTGCTGCCTTTTCCTTTTTACCTACCACTATCCACACTCTGACTAGTGGTAAGAGGCTCTGCCTCATTTTAGACCCTCTACCTTTGTGCCATTTGGTAGGCCCAACCCTTAGTCTCTTCTAAGTTGGTGGTTGTATTCTAATTGGTTGTTTATTTTATATCATAGGTCCTTTTACTATCCCTTTGGGCTAGAAAGTGTCTAGTCCCCTCTATTATTTTTTCTCTACTTTGTTTCTGTCCTGGCTAAAAGAACTTAGGTGCATGAGGGAGCCAACAACAGTTATCGGCTAGGGTGTGCGGTACCATGTAAGGTGCACGGGCAACATCAGTAGCTGATGTCAGCTTCCTCCCTGTAGGGAGAAAGCTCCTGTGGGGTCCTAGTAGCTCCGGCCCTAGACTCATAAGTATGAATCAGTGGTGAAGATATTATGAAAGGTCAACAATTACAGTAAGTACGTAATTTTCATTTCCTCTACACATTTATTTATCTGTCTCTCATTCAGAGGGTCCTCACCAAGCTCTGGCAGGAACCAGCGAGAATGATCCTGGTGGTGCCAGTTGTGGTCCAGGCATATCTGATTACTACTACTGAGGGAAATGGAAGAAGAGTCTCTGTTTCCACTGCCCCATCAGCCTTACCTTTTGTCCCAGAACAGTGGCACACTACTGCATCCAGACCTCCAGTCCTTGCAGCTCCATGCCTGACTGCCAAGGATGCAGCAGTCTCTTGGTCTGGAGTCTCAGCTGTTCTGCTTGCTGCTAGGAAATTTTCCACCAGCGCACTTATTCCCTGAAGTGGAAGCATTTATGTGGTGCCAGGCGGCATCCCTGGACCCCAACAGTTGCCCTGTGCAGAGGGTACTGGACGATCTCCAAACTGCCTCATGCAGAATTGCAGTACTTATTGATCATGGTTCACCTGTCTGCCATTTCAGCTTTTCCTGCCCCTAACTGGAACAGGACTAGGTCTCAGGGGGATATGGCACGCAGGTTCCTAAAGGTCCTTGCTGTATGTGACCCCCAAGGTTCACAAGCCTGTTTCAGTTTGGGACCTGAACTTTGTGCTTGAATCACTGATGAAAGCCTTTTTGAGCCCACATCTTCCTTAAACTCTAAGTATCTTGGGAGAAGACACCAGGAGTAAGGAGTGCTGTGTGACTGAACTTCTCTACTGGGACTAAAGAAGTAGAACTCTTGTACTTGGACCTTTAATTTAGGGTAAAAAAACAAACCAACAAACAAAACAGAAAAAAAATAGTGTGTTTGTCTGAGTTAACTGAACTGAATGGTTATCTGAACAGTTATCTAGGTGTAAATCTCAGGTGATTGAAACGGCGTGTTAGCTGTGAAGTTTAAATTACTTGTAGAAAGATCTAGTAAGTAGGGGGAGTGGCTTAGCTAGAAGGAAGCTAAATTTAAAGACTGCCTTAGAAAGATTCTGTTAGTAGCTTGGCAGAAGACACCAGGAGGAAGGAGTGCTGTGTGACTGGACTTCTCTACTGGGACTATATTGCCCACCCTCCCAGCCAAAGGTAGTTCTACTTTTATAGGATAGGCACAGGATTTGCCTGACAACAGGAACTTTCTGTTTGGGAGCAGGAAGTGAGTGATCACAGAGCCACCAAAGACCCACCATCCTAGAAGGGCAAGAGTAGCTCTCTGGCCCCCTCTCGCTGCTGGAGGCCTGCCTCTAAGCAAGTAAGAGGTCTACTGAGAAATATAGGATATTCTTGTCACAGAACAGGACAGTCAGGAGCTTAAAGGGAACAGAGGCAGAAAGTAAGTAGAGAGAGAAGAGAAAAAAACAAACCGAGGAAAGATTAAGGATTCCAAACAACAGTTAAGGGGCCAGAAATAAGACATGATGGGAGTGGTGCAGTGCAGTGGCCGTGGAAGCAGCAGTCTTCCGGGAGACGTTCTGGAGGATGCGGTGTTGTTCCATCTGCAGGCACCTCTCTGGGCTGAGGAAGGAGGTTGCTCATCTCCAGGCTGAGTTGTCCAGGATTTGTGGGACCGCCTCTGTCCAGGGACCACCAGTGCCACTGCCGTTGCCTCAGAGGTTGCCAAGAAAGAGGAGCGGTTGGACCACAGTGGGCTCAGGGAGGGTGAGGGTGGTGGAACAGAGGCGCATCCCTCCAGTTGTACCTCTCCACAATTCCTATGCCATTCTGGCAAAGTGTGGTTCCTCTAAGGAGGCACCTGCAGTGGAGACCAAGGAGGATGCTGGGAACCTCCACAAAGGAGACCCACAGGAGGGTGGCATGGGACCCCACAGGGGAAGGAAACAACTCCTGGTGGGGGACTCCATTGTTAGGAAGGTAGAACTGGGGGAGGAAGGGGAGAGGGAGGAAAGGTGCCTGCCTGCCTGGCGCCATGGCTTGGAGGGACAGGGAGCGAATCCTCGGGATTGCTAGAGCAGCTGCACAGGGGAGGGAGCTGGATGTCACTGTCCACCTAGGGACAAATGACCTGGCTAAGAAAGGAATTAGAGCAGTGCAGGAAGAGTTTGTGGAATTGGGGAGGGGCCTTAGACAAGTAGCACGCACGGTAACCTTCTCAGAGGTGCTGCCCATCTATGGCGTAGGAGAGGCTAAGGTGTTCTGCACCATGGGATTCAATCAGTGGTTGAAAAACTGGTGTGGAGCTCAGGGATTTGGCTTCACTGGGGACTGGGGGTCCACCTGGAGTGATGCAAGCCTATACTGGCACGATGGGCTGCATCTGTCCAGGAGGGGAACCAGGATCCTAGGTGATAGGTTTCAGTGCTTCATTGGCAAGCATTTAAACTAGCCAAGGGGGAAGGCACTAGAAAGGAGCAGGGAAATCCTAGCCCCCCCAACCAAAAAAATCATGGTAGTAAGTACGGTAAACATCAATATAGAGGTGGCGATAGGGAGAAGAGCAGGGGTAAATGGAGAAAGTAACAAAGGTAAGAAGGACAGGGATGGGGCAAAAAGGAGTAAGGCCATCAGGAAATGGAGGGTAATGAGTACCAATTCCCATAGTCTGGGCAACAAGCTCCCTGAGCTGGTGGCCTTGATGGAAGAGGGATGCCTGGATATCGTAGCAGTTACAGAAACATGGTACACAGAGAACCATGACTGGGATGTTAACATACCAGGGTACATAACCTACAGGAGAGACAGGCAGGAGAGAAGAGGGGGAGGAGTAGCTCTCTATGTAAAGAAAGGGATAAAAGCAACTGAACAAAAGAGTAAACAGGGAGGAGAGGAGGCACTGTGGGTCACCTTGGAGACTGGAAAGGGCACCACAATCCGCACAGGGGTTGTGTACAGACCCCCATGTCAAGGGGAAGGAATGGACAAGGATATGGTAGAAGGCATTCTTAGGATGGCAGAGAAAGGGGAGATACTGTTGATGTTAGACCCGAATATGCTAGATGTTAACTGGAGCACATTTGCTGCAGCCACATCCAAGAACAGGGCCATTCTCGATGCCCTACAGATGGCAGGCCTCAGACAGCTAGTTTCAGAACCCACTCATGAGGGAGCAATCTTAGACCTCGTACTCTCAAATGGGGGCAGTGAGAGGATCTCAGATCTAGATGTGGGTTGCCATCTGGGAACAAGTGGCCATCAAACAGTGTGGTTCACGTTAAACTCGGCTACAGAGTCAAGCCATACAAAAGTGAGGGTACTGGACTTCAGGAGAGCTGACTTTGGCAAGATGGGGAGAGTGCCTCAGAAAAAGCACTAGCAAACAGGCTAGAAGGAAGGTGGAGCAACAATGGGGAATCATCAAAACTGCAATCACAGAGGCAACAAGCCTTTGTGTGAAGCAAACAAATCAAAATGAAAGAAAAAGCCACTATGGTTCTCAAAAGAGGTGGCTGGTAAAGTCAGGGAGAAAAAGATAGCATTCAGGAAGTATAAGGAAACACAGAAGGAGCAGGACAGAGAGCTGTACCAGTTAAGGCAGAAGGAAGCAGGGAGGGAAGTCAGAATAGCAAAGGCCCAAACTGAGGAAAGGATAGCCAACTCGGTTAAGAAGGGGGATAAAACCTTTTATAGGTATATCAGAGAGCGTAGAAAGACAAAGGAGGATAGTGAGGCTGAATAGAATGAATGGTGGGTGGCAGAGGGGACAATGAAAAGCAGGGATACTGAACGAATATTTCTGCTCAGTATTCACAAAGAGGAGGAAGTGCTTAGTCCAATTAACAGAAGCACTCTTGAATGGGGCGATCCCAGCCCTTTCACAGAAGAAAGGGTTCTGCAAAAACTCCTAAAACTGAAGGTGGACAAAGCAATGGGGCCTGATGGAATTCACCCCAGAATCCTAAAAGAATCAAGGGGGGAACTAGTGAAAACACTGACTACTCTTTTTAATAAATCATGGGAGGATGGTGTGGTGCTCGAGGACTGGAGGAAGGCGGATGTGATTCCCTTTCACAAAAGTGGGACCAAGACAGAGGCAGGAAACTACAGACCTGTCAGTTTGACCTCTGTGGTAGGAAAAGTGATGGAGTCACTTCTGAAGGAAAGAATTGTTGAGTACCTTGAGGCCAGTGGGGCATAGGACCCGAGGCAGTATGGGTTCACAGCGGAAGGTCATGTCAGACTAATCTAATAGATTTCTTTGACTGGGTGACAAAGTAGTAGACCAGGGAGGGCTGTGGACATGGCCTACCTAGACTTTAGTAAGGCATTTGACACAGTCCCACACAAAAGATTAATAGTCAAATTAACCAGCCTGGGAGTGGGTCCCAGGGTGGTAGCCTGGCTAAAACATTGGCTGGACAACAGGACACAGAAGGTAATTGTAAATGGAGTCCAATCTGAAGAAAGATGGGTTACTAGTGAGGTACCTCAGGGTTCAATACTGGGTCCAGTCCTTTTTAATGTCTTTATAAGTGACATTGCAGAGGGACTGGAAGGAAAAGTATGCCTCTTTGCAGATGACACAAAGATCTGTAACAGGGTTGATACACAAGGAGGCGTGGAAAGGATGAGAAGGGACTTGGCAAGGTTGGAGGAATGGTCAGAAGTATGGCAGCTAGGATTCAATGCAAAGAAGTGCAAAATAATGCACCTGGGAAGCAATAACCCAAGGGAAGATTACACAATGAGGGGGAGGTAGTAACAACAACAAAAAAGGAAAGGGACCCGGGGGTAATCGTATCAGATGACCTTAAGGTTAGCAAGCAATGTGAGAAGGCAGTAGGGAGGGCTGTTGGGATACTGGGATGCATAGGGAGAGGCATCACCAGCAGAAAACAGGAAGTTGTTAACCCTCTGTACAGACAGTTGGTCAGACCCCATCTGGAGTACTGCGTCCAGTTCTGGAGACCCCATCTCCGCAAGGACATAGACAGGATAGAGGCAGTCAGAGGAGGGCAACTAAAATGGTGCAGGGTCTGCAAGAGAAGCCGTCTGGCGAGACTAAAGGAGCTTAATATGTATACCCTTGAGGAAAGAAGGGTAGGGGACATGATAGAAACTTTTAAGTACCTCAGTGGAATCAACAAAGTACAAGAGGGTAGCATCTTTCAGAAAAAGACGTTGCAAGAACAAGGGACACAATTTAAAGATGGGGGCAGTTCCGGGGCAATGTGAGAAGTACTTTTCACAGAGAGGGTAATGGATGCATGGAACAGCCTTCCTGAGGAGGTTGTGGGGTTTAAAACTGTGGGAGAATTCAAGAATGCATGGGACAGACATAAGGCAGTTCTTGTGGGGGTAGGAAGAAATAGGCTGTTGGTTAACTAGGATCTGCGGCCTATCCTGTAGGGAGGGAAATGTGCAGACTAGGTGGGCCAAGTGGTCCTTATCTGATGTCAAAGTCTATATTTCTATCTGTTCTAGAATACTTTAGTCCTTGTGGTGATTACTTCTGTCAGGTGTGTGCTTGAACTGCAGGTCGTGGTTCATGAACCTCCTTTTCTGATATTTCACAGGGACATGGTGGCGTTACATACTCACTCTAATTCTTGTTTAAGGTGATGTCTGATTTCATGTTAAATCAGTCATTTGCCGTATTCCTTCCTGCCTCTCAGAACCCTGTGGAAGTGCTACCTGGACCATACCAAGGACTATACCCAGTTCTCCCAGCTGTTTGGTTTCATTTGGCCCAGTTTCTGAACAGTGCCTCTCCAAATGGATCTCCTTCTGTATCTTGTTCTGGTACAGGCAGGCAGGACTTGCCTGGTACTGCTACAGGGCATGCCACAAGGGGCACGGCAGCATCAGCTTTGTTCCCTTGCCTCTCTCTGCATGATTGGTGGGGAAGGTCCCAATCCCACTGTTGGCGGATGTTTGGAACTGGGCCTTCCCTACCAATGTGCAACTTAATCATTTAAAATCTTTTGTGGGGTCCTGATGCCGACTGTTTAGTCTGGTATATTATGGCTCTATGGGGATCGTCTCAAAGATCTACTGTTACTGATAAGTAACCATTCTATATTTTTACAAGGCCAACATTTGTCGGTGGTGTGATCTTAGTTTCTGTTTCCAAGATCCTAAAGATTTATCTTGTGGAAGTTTAGGCTGTGTGTATTGCTTACCCTTTCAAATTTCAAAACTGAATCATCTGAACAAATAGAATAATACAAGCACTATGTCAAGGGGTTCTGGGCGGGTGATAACACAAAGTCATTGGAGCTAAACCTGAGATTGCCAACTATACATCATGATGGACAATAGGTATGTGGTAGAGTAACACGAGGTCAGGGATTATTTATTGTGGCTTGGTACTAGGTAGATACACTAGGTATAAATCTATTTTCAGTCACAACTTGGGAGAGGTATAGTAGCAGCTGAGGACAAAATTACAACTTATACCATCATCAACAAGCAGTACCATTCTGGAAAACAGCAGGGATCATAAATAAGCAGAAGTAAAATAAAAACAAAGAATATATCAAGTGCACAAAAAGATAGCAGCAAGAACAGAATTATCATTATGCTATATTATTAAATGGGAAGCAGAATTTGTGCATTCTAAGAACCATTCCAAGCTATGACTATATTTTAAAAACTCCAGTCTGAAAAAAGCTCCTGCCAACTGTTTTTCTGCATACCTGTAATCCATTTAATAACTGCAATAACCCACTCGAGTGTTATCAGTTTTATAATACCAATTATTGAGTGGTTAAAGTCACTCTGTTATGTCTCATGCCTCAACGCATCGGAAGTGTGGCATTTTTGCCATGATAGCACACTTCCTGCCATGTGTTATTACTTAAGTAACATCCTGATGTGTGCTAGCCACATGAATGTTACTATAATTACTGGTGGGCACCTATTCTACATGGCTTTCCATATCTGTCTAATGCTGTAATGCACAGGTTGCACTGTCATACATGGCTGCGATGCTCTTGCATTACGACAAGCACCTGCTAACACAAACAGCTGATTGTCTTTCTTGTTTTCAAACTGAATCACTTGAAACACTGCAGTCACTAACTGCACACCTCCAGAAATATGAATGCCTCCATAAACTTTAGAAATATATCACAAAATATGTTAACATTTCAAACCACAAAAATAAGTTATAATGCTGCCTAATGTAGTCTTCTAAAACAGTGTACATTTGTGTCTGAACATATAATGAAACTGAAATTTATTGTCCCCCCCCAAAAACGGTATTTATTTATAGCTCCAGTAATTAAAATATGGTCTAGTATAATTACTTATGTGTTTCAAACACCCAAGGAGTGGGATGCTTTAATAAAACACACTTTGCTCTTATGGTTTCTGGCATCGCACACCTCAGGAATGTAAACCCCCCAAAAAACTCAATGTCCTACTCCCCATACAATATTTTATATACAGCATAAAGAAGGATTTCAATGACAATTTATCTTTGTCTTTGTCCTTAGTCTTCAATGACTGTGGCGACAACAATTTTGCTGAATGCCTGAAAGTTCCCTTTTCGAAGATGGTGGAATGAGAGGGAGAAGATGGCTTGGAACCTACTGCCTTCACATGAGCTTCTGTGACCCTAATGGCAATGACAGTTTCTAGAGCTTTTTTTCAGATTCTTCTTGTGGCCTGGTTAAATCCCTGGCAGATCTTACAGGTCCTGATGTTGTGTGACAGACCCAAACAGTGTGATCATTGTCCTTGTAGATCTTGTAACTGCAGGTAGAAAAAACCTAAACAAAGGTTCTTTCAGTGGTGGCGTAAAAGGATATGTTGATAAATTAAAGTTTAGAAAACAATGACATTGAAGAAATGATGGCATTGTTTCTCTGTAGGTCGGACAAGCAGTTGAAGGTGGGAAAAAGAACTGGGAAGCAATGGGGCCACTCATGATTATATAGGCATAGACATTGCACATCATCATGGGCACAACCCATCTGGCAAACGTTTCTGAGTGGTACTGACACTGACGGCTTACAGTTCCAAATGTGTGGCTCAATGGAGGAGATATCCTCAATGAAGATTGTTCTGATACAGTTAAATATGGATCACTTTGGGTATATGAATATAATTGATGAAAACAGTAACATTATGAACAGCTACACATTAGAAATCATTTCCTGTCCCAATAAAATCCTAATTCATTCATTCAGTAAAAAAACATATATAAATGTAATAAGACTTTGCAGACATGGAATTCTCAGCCATCACCACAACATAAAGATAAAGCTTCTGCTTCACCAGTGAGGCTGAGGCTTCCACTGAAAGAGGGTAAGTCCTAATCATCATCTGCTCTGGCGGTGATGACTACAGCCCCTGGACGAGACACCAAGGTCGGGGTCTGGCTCTGGCCCTGCCATACCTACTATGGATGGTATGCAACCCCTGTCATCGGGTTCTACCCCTTCAATGTTGGTTCTCCCAGGCCATTTGCAAGGTGCTGTTGACTCCCAGGTTGTGGCTGGCATTGTTCTTTGAACTATTTTGACATCTGTTACCATTGCTCCCACTGTTGATAATGGCTCTCCCATCAACTATGCCTCCCCCATCAGCACCACCATCATCAATGGGATCCTGAACCACACCTATCATTCCTCTGTCACAGTTGCCACATTCATCAATTTCTCCCATCATCCTGCCAGACGACGAGGTAGACTACAATCCTGATCTCGTTAATATGGAGGAGGATTAGGAGGATGATGACAGGATAACGATCTCTACGAGAGGAGCTTGCTTTCCAGCTCTACCCTCTCCTCATGTAGTGGTGATTCTGTGGTATATACTCACAGGTCACCTCCTAAGGATCCTTATTTTCAGGCTTTGCTTAGACAAATCCAAAATATCATAGGATTTGAAGCTCAAGAGGAAGAGTCCACTCAGAAAATTTAATAGAGTTTTTGGAGGTTCCCACTATGCTTTTCATTGTGGTTCCTCCCATATATCCTGCCTTAGAGGATGCTACCTTTGCTGCTTGGCATACACCTAATACCTTGCCTGCAGTGCAGAGTAAGGCTGATAAACAGTACCATACGTACATACATATGAAATTGGCAGCAGATAAAGGCCTTATGGTCTATCAAGTCTGCTCGACTGTGCAGCTAGCAGCATCTGTTACCATTGCTACCCTGCTCTGTCTGTTAAGCCTTATTATACTTCCTAGCCTGAAACTGAATCTGTGGTTATAATGGCTGCTCATGGCCATTCTAGAGCCCCTAGACACATTAGCACTTTGTCTCCTGACAAAGAATCCAGGATGCTGGATGTTATGGGCAAAATAAACTATGCCTCTGTATCCTTAGGCCTAAGAATTGCAAACTACCAGGCTTACATGATTAAATATCAGAGTGGCCTGTGGAAATCTGCTAGGTCTACCATTCAGGCTCTGCCTGATGGTCCTGCTTAGACTGATTTGCTTAAAGCCACTTCAGCTGGTGTGGATACTGGAAAGCATCTGTTACACTCTGTATATGATACATCTGCTGCCTCTGCCAGGCTACTGCCTCCAACATATGCCTTTGTAGACATTTCTGGTTTAGGGTAGCTGGATTTGCTACTAATGTACAACAGCTTGTGCTGAATGCCCCTTTTAGAGGCTCCGTGCTGTTTGGAAGTGATGTTGAAAATGCTGTATGTGAGCTTCAATACTCCAGAGTGAATTTAAGGTCACTTAAATCTCTGTCCCCTCAATCCACCATAGGGTGTGGTAGGGGCTTGTTTTCACAGACCTGCTGACCCTGGTGGCCTTGACTCCCATCAGCAGCTCTGTAAATAGAGCCATGATGGTGGTCCCATCTGGGGTCCCCTTCCCTCGGTGCAAAGACACTTAAAAGTACTGATGACAGTGGCGACCCGCTGCCCCCGTACCTTCAGATTTTCATCTTCTTCCACCTGCACTGCCTCCAAAGGTGAGAGTGGGGTAGTGGATCTTGTTTCTTCTGTCAAAGTGGAGAAAGATCTTGATGGACAAGTGGGTCTTGGAAATAGTGGAAAACGGAGCATGCACTGAAGTTGCTCTCTTCCCCTTCAGTTCACCCTCTGCTTCCTTGTTATGCTCCTTTAGGACACTTTGCCTTCTGCTGGAGGCGGTTTAGTTGCTTATACACAAGTGGACTGTCAAATCTGTACCCTCCCCCCCACAAGAAAGAAACAAAGGGTTCTTTCAGATGTTTCCTAGTTTCCAAGTGGACAGGAGATCTGTGTCCTGTACTGGACCTCAGAGACCTAAACCTGTTAATTGAATACAAAAAGTTTTGAATGGTGTCTCTTTAAGCTTTCATCCCCTTGTTACAAAAAGGGGACTGGCTTTGTGCCCTGGATATGAAGGATGCATACCTTCAAATCAAGATTCGCAATTACCACAGGCAGTGCATCCACTTCATGCTGGAGGACAGCCATGACCAGTTCCAAGTCTTGCCTTTTGGTTTATCCTTGGCACCATGAGTATTTACAATTGCTTAATGGTTTTGGCAGCAGTCCTTCAGAGGGAAAGGCTTTATGTCTTTCCATATCTGGACGACTGGCTGCTGAAGGCTAAGTCTAGGGAAACGATTCTATACACATTGTCCAAAATGAGACAGTTCGAGGAACTGAGTGTTATGGGAAACATACCAAAATTTGTACTTGTTCCTTGTCAGCGCCTCCAGTATATTAGTGCAGTTCTGAACACGGTGATGGGCACTGCCTTCCTGCCTGCAGACAAGATGGAGGCTCTTGTTGCTCAGGCCCAGCTGATACGTGGGAATCCTTACGTGTCAGCTCGGACAATGTTACGTCTCCTGGGGCTGATGGCTGCTGCCATCATTATGGTTCCCTTTGCCCATCTTCATATACGCATACCACATTGGACTCTTTGGGTACAAGGGAATCAGTTGATGGACAAGGTGGAACAAATGGTCCTCATCACATCTCCTCTCCACTGTGCTCTAGTATTGTGGAAGGAATACCAGCACATGTTGCAGGGTGTTCCATTCTTTTCCCTGACTCCAGTGCAGATCCTCACAATGGATGCCTTGGGGTCCGGCTGGGATGCCCATCTCTGTTCCTGTCAGACCTAAGGGTATTAGACCAGTCTGGAGTCAGCTCTCCATAACAATATATTGCAGATGCGGGCTGTTCTGCTTGGTCTTCAGACTTTTCAGGAGCACCTAAGCCCTGGCCCCTCGTTGATTTGGACAGACAATTTCAGTGCAGTGTACTACATAAACCAGTAAGGGGGCACTTACTCATCTCCTGTATAGAGAAGCAATGAGAATGTGGTACTGGGCAATGTCTCACAGCCTTCAGTTATCTGCTGTGTTTCTCCAAGGTGCCCAAAATGTCTTGACAGACAGGCTAAGCAAATCTCAGTCCCTGATGCATTAGTGGGAACTGCTAACCTTCATAGTAAACAACCTCTTTGTAAGACAGGGTCATCCAGAGTTGGACCTTTTTGCATCTCCGTACATCCCAAATCTGCCACATTTCTGCTCACTCGAGGGCATGGAGTTTTTTGTGAGATGTGCTGTCCCTTTCCTGGAAAGGGAGGTTCCTGTATACCTTTCCTCCAATCCTTTTCACACAGAGAATTCTGCTCAAGCTGCGGGCGGAGCATACCACACTAATACTGGTGGCTACATTCTGGCCTCGCCAAATTTGGTTTCCACTTCTGCTGCATCTGGCAGTTGAGCCTCCTGTTCAGCTCCCACTTTGTTGGGGTCTGCTGCCTCAAGCACAGGGATCTTGAAGACATAGCCATTGCCAGTTTTGTGGTTCCCCTAGGTGGCTGATGTCTTGCTTGCAGCTAGAAAGCCTTCTACTAGACAAACTTATTCTTTGAAATGGAAATCTTCTCCATATGGTGTGTTTCCCATTTAGAGAACCCAGTTACATGTCTGGTCAATACTGTACTGGACTACTTTCTGTCCCTATTTGGCTCTGGCCTCCAGTACTTGTCCATTAAGGTGTACCTGGCAGCTGTTTCTGCCTTTCATGCCCCTATTGATGGGTGCATAGTGGCACAGCTAGAAGTGTTTTTTTTGTTTTTTGGTTTTGCTGCTCAGTTTCTGGAAAGTTCTGGCTGTTTTGAGTAGGTCTCTACCTTCAACAGCTGTATGTACAAGGAATCATATTGCAGGGACTTGCTTTTAAATTCTGTTTGTTTCTTAACTTCCTTTTCAGTGGTTTCTGCCTCATAGGGAATTTTGTTTACTGCTCAGTTTCTGGAAGGTTCTGGATGTTTCTCAGTGGGTGGGTCTCTACCTTCAACAGCTGTAAGCACAAGGAATCAGACTGCAGGGGACTTGCTTTTAAATTCTGTATGTTTTCAGTGGTTTCTGCCTCTTGGGGGATTTTGTTTGCTGCTCAGTTTCTGGAATGTTCTGGGTGTTTCTCAGTGGGTGGGTCTCTACCTTCAAAAGCTGTAAGTACAAGGAATCAGATTGCAAGGGACTTGCTTTTAAGTTCTATGTGTTTCTTAACTTCCTTTTCAGTGGTTTCTGCGTCTTGGGGGATTTTGTTTGTTGCTTAGATTCTGGAAGGTTCTGGCTGTTTCTCAGTGGGTGGGTCTCTACCTTCAACAGCTGTACGTACAAAGAATCAGATTGTAGGGGACTTGCTTTTAAATTCTGTGTCTTTCTTCAGTCTCCTCAGCACTGGTGCCGGAACGGTTTGAAAAGTGGTAGGGCCAAAGATGTAAGGGGTAAATTCTCCCCTATTATACACATTAACATGATTACAAAAACTGGTAGGGCCATGGCCCTAGTGGCCCCCCTGTTCCAGCACCTATGCTCCCCAGCCCATGGCACAGCAGCGTCGGGGGCAGAGCGGTGGGATCCAATCTAATACTGTCTTTTTTGCAGCAGATTGAAGTGGAGGAACATTACAAGAAGGAGGATTTTGGGGCTGATTGTTTCTGGCTAGGGAGCTGCATTAGTCTATCTGGGGACAAATGACCTAGCCAAAGACAGAGATAGCTTGGAAAAGGTTCAGGAGGATTTTAGGAATTCGGGTAGGTGCCTGGGGAGGTAGCTAATTCTGGTACATTCTCAGAGATGCTACCAGTCAGAGGAAGGAGGGGGAAAAAAAACCAATGCATCAATAGCTTCAACAAGTGGTTGAAGAACTGGTGTGGTGAAAACAGCTTTGGCTACATTGGGTACAGGGATACCACCTGGGATGATGCATGCCTGTACAAGGGGGATGGTCTGCATCCTTCCGTGGCAGGAATATCTGTCCTCAGTGAGATATTTACGTGCTTCCTGAGCAAGCATTTAAACTAGCCACTGGGGGGGGAGGGGTGCTGTCAGGAGTGGGGAGATACAGACAGCACTCCCCCACAGGTTAGGGCACACATCAAGTAGAATCAGGACATTATGTTGGGGGCAGATTCACCAGTACCACAGGACAGAAAAGGCTGCACACAAGGCCAGATGATATCATCGCTAACAAAGGTAGTAAAAGGGAAGCACCAAATAGAATATGCCAGGAATAGTAGGATCAAACAATGGGCTGAGACGATGCCACTTTCCATGGAAAATCATGCACATGAAAGCCTGCAGTCTGGGGAACAAGGTTCCAGACTTGATGGTTGTAATGACAGAGGCTGATCTGGACATAGTGGCCATAACCAAAACATGGTACACCAGGAACCACAGCTGGGACACAAGAGTACTTGGTTATGTCCTGTTCAGAAAAGACAGGAAAGGTAGAAGGAGAGGAGGGTGGTTGCCCTCTACATCAAAGAAAGCATCAAGGCAACTGAAATTCAGAACAGGCATGAGGAAATGGAGGAAGTCTGGGTCACCTTTGAGTCAGGCAATGGAACAGCCATTCGCACAGGGGTCTTTTACAGACCCCCAGTGCAGGCAGAAGAAATTGACAAGCTGCTGCTAGAAAACATGCATGACATGGCAGCAAAGGGAGAAGTATTGCTGATGGGAGACTTTACATAGAAACATAGAGTTAACGGCAGATAAGGACCGCAAGGCCCATCTAGTCTGCCCATTTTTTCTGCCTTATGAATATGCCATAGACCTTTACTCTGTCAAAGGCCTATCTATTCATACTCATCTGTATTGCTCCCTTATGCCTATCCCATGCCTATTTGAAGCCCTGCACTGTATTCATATCCACCACTTTCTGAGGTAGGTCGTTCCATGCATCCACCACCCTTTCTGTGAAAAAGAACTTCCTCACATTACCCCTTAATCAGCCTCCCTCTAATCTCATACTGTGTCCTCTTGTCCTGCTATTTTTCTTATATTGAAACATGTTAGACTCTTTCATCTTATTAATGCCCTTAAGATGTTTGAATGTTTCGATCATATCACCTCTTTCCCTCCTTTGCTCTAGGGTATACATATTGAGCTCCATTAATCTGTCCTCATATGTTTTCTGATGCAGTCTCTGCACCATTTTGGTTGCCCTTCTCTGGACTGCCTCCATTCTGTTAATGTCCTTGTGCAGGTGTGGCCTCCAGTACTGCATGCAGTACTCCAGATGGGGCCTAACCAGTGTCTTGTAAAGAGGGATTATTACCTCCCTCTTACGACTTGTGATACCCCTACTAATACACCCAACATCCCCCTAGCCTTACCTACTGCTTTAGTGGTCTGCTTGGATGATTTCAGGTCATCTGTGATGACGATGCCCAAGTCTCTTTCATCCCTTGTGATTGCCATCAGCTTCTCTTCCAACGTATAGGTGGTTTCAGGGTTTCTCTTCCCTATGTGCATGATCTTGCATTTCTTTGCATTAAACCCCAGTTGCCACTCTTCTGACCATTTTGCCAGTTTATCCAGAGCTCTTCTCATTCTGTCCACCCCATCTGGATCATCTACTCTGTTGCAGATCTTGGTGTCATCTACAAACAGACAAACCTTACCCTCCAGTCCATCTGCAATGTCACTGATGAAGATATTGAAGAGGACTGGCCCCAGGACTGATCTCTGAGGTACCCCACTTGTGACTTACATCTCTTCTGACTGTATACTGTTTACCACCACTCTCTGTGTTCTGCTTGCCAACCAGTTTGCCACCCAGTTGACCAACTTCTGACCCACCCCGAGCCTACCCAGCTTATTAATCAATCTTCTATGTGGAACAGTATCGAAAGCTTTGCTGAAGTCAAGGTAGGTGACATCAACTGCACCCCCTTGGTCCACCACTCTGGTTACCCCGTCAAAGAAATCTATGAGATTAGTTTGACAGGACATTCCTGTTGTAAACCCATGCTGTCTTGGATCCTGTGCTCCTAAGGATTCCAGGTGTTGTACTATCCTTTCCCTAAGGAGTGCCTCCATAATCTTGCCAACTACTGAGGTAAGACTGATTGGTCTGTTGTTCCCTGCCTCCTCCCTGCTACCACTCTTGTGGAGCAGGATCACATGAGCCCTTCTCCAGCCTTCTGGGACCTCTTCTGTGCTCAGAGACTCATTAAACAGTTCTGATAATGGCTCTGCTAGTTCCACCCTTAGCTCCTTTAGTACCCTGGGATGTATGCCATCCGGTCCCATTGTCTTGTCCACCCTGAGCTTTGCGAGCTCTTGTAGGACCCTTTCTTTTGTGAAGGGACTGATGCACACCTCCCTCCCCCCCGTGTCCATGGTGCTGAGCTGTGGGCCCTGCCCTACCTTTTCCTCAGTAAATACTGGGCAGAATTATCTATTTAGGATAGATGCTTTTCCTTGGTTCTCTTCCACACACTCCCCCTTATCCCCTTTGATCTTAGCAATACCCCCTCTGGACTTTCTCCTTTCACTAATGTATCTATAGAAAGTCTTGTCCCCTTTTTTTACTGTTTGTGCTAGTGTTTCCTCAGTTTGGGCCTTTGCCTGCCTTACTGCCTTCCCTGCTTCCCTTAGAGAAGTTTGTTATGCCTCCCTATCTTCGTCCCACTGCATTCCCTTATATTTCCTGAAGACCAACCTTGTGGCTCTGACCTTTTCTGCTACTGTGTCTGAGAACCAAAGTGGTTTGTTCCTTCTTTTGCTCTTGTTTTTCTCCCTAACACAATGTTTTTCTCCCTAACATGCCGGAAATAGACTGGTCCATCCCAGCAGGGGCCTCAGCAATGGCACAGGACTTAGTTGACTCCCTTGAGGGGGCTGACCTTAGGTAGCTGGTGCAGGAACCTACCAGAGACCAGGCAATCCTTGATCTGGTACTGACCAATGAGGACAGGATAACAGGGCTCGAGGTGGAAGGTCAGCTAGGGTCCAGCGACCACCATATGGTGTGGTTCAAGGTGTACAGCAGGATTCAGTCAACCTATATGAGGGCAAGAGTCTTAGACTTCAGAAGGGCAGACTTTACCAGGATGAGACTTCAACTTAGAGAAACCCTGGAAAAAAGGTGGATGGGGCATTGAGGAGAAATGGGCATACATCAAGGAGGCCATAGCGGAGGTCACAAAACAATGTGTTTGGTCGATAGACAAGGGAAAAAGGAGAAGAAAACCACTTTGGTTCTCAAAGATGGTGGCTGAGAAGGTAAGGGCCAGGAGGCTAGCCTTCAGGAAGTATAAGGAGACACAAAGAGACGAGGACTAGGAAATGTACTGGAAGTGTCTGAGAGAGGCAGGAAAAGCAGTGAGAAGCACTAAAGTGCAAACTGAGGAAAGAATAGCTCAATCGGTTACAAAGGGAGACAAGACATTCTTCAGGTACGTTAGTGAGAAAATGACGGCAAAGGGGAGAGTAGCTAAGCTTCAAAGAGTTAGGGGGCAGACAGTGGAGGGAGACAGGGGAGAAAGCAATGATCCTGAATGAATATTTCTGTTCACTCTTCACTGTGGAAGCACACGGGCAGGGCCCTCAGCTAGAATGTAGAGGAACATAATACAAGGAGGTAAACACCAGTCTGTTTACGAGGAGAGGGTCCTAGAAGAGCTTGCAAAGCTGAAGGTGGATAAAGCCATGAGTCCAGATGGCATACATCCCAGGGTCTTAGGGGAACTGAGAATTGAACTGGCAGCCCCACTAGCAGCCCTGTTCAGTGAGTCCCTAGACACTGGAGTGGTCCCAGAGGACTGGAGAAGGGCAAATGTTGTCCATCTTCACAAGAGTGGTAGTAAAGAAGATGCAGGGAACTACAGACCAGTTAGTCTAACCTCTGTAGTGGGAAAGATAATGGAGACACTCCTCAAGGAAAGAATAGTGGAAAACCTAGCCCAGGAAGTGGTGGCCACTTGTATGGTGGCAGGCTTCAAACATGCACAGGACAGGTATTAAGGAATATTAGAGACGGGGGGGGAAAAAAGCCAAAGCCAGTGACCAGATAGGGTCACTGGCCACTTTGTCAGGTAGCATAAACAGGTAGACTGGATGGGACTGGCAGCCCTTATCTGCCGACAGTACCTGTGTATCTATGTACATGTTTAAGGGTATTCTGCAAATGCATTCCCTGATTTGCAAACTGGTTCCACCTTGGGACCTCAATTTGATTTTAGAAAAATTGACCCTGGCTGCCACCCGTGAGATGCATTCTCTTTCATGGAAAATACTGTTTGCTTGTTTTTTCTTCTGTGGCCCTGGTTGGCTCCTTCTCCTCTCCTCCTTCTTCCGGCCGCCGGCTCTGATCTCCTCACGGGCCACCACCTTGTACTCCCCCATGGCTTACACCCCCCCATGGCGGAGAGGTGAGGGAGCCTCCAACTCCCGCACCAGGCATGGATCCAGATCAGGTAGTGCCTGCAGAGACAGTGCACGCCGGCAGACAGCCATCAAGCTGCGCAACCTGGCTGCCACTATTTTCCTGGTTTTCTTCCCCTTGCAAGAGCATGATGTGCATTGATGCTTGTAACAGGGGTCGCACATGCTCCCGTGCATGCCCACATCAAATGTCTGCCATGCTCCCACCCCACATTTTTGTGGCTCCATGCCATTGGAGACCAAGCCTCTGCTAGGGGTCAGGCATTCACCAACCACAGGACTCCCCCCTCCCTGGAGATGGAGAGCAGTCCGTCGGATGCTCGATCCATCTCCTCCCTGCCGACCCATGGCGGCCTGTGCTCATTTCTGAACATGGGTCACCGGTGTGAGGTGTGGCATCCAGCACCTCAATCCTCAGCGCCACCGGGCCAGCCCAGAAAATACTGTTTTTGGTCACCATGATTTCTGCTGATAGGATTTCTGAGCTTCAGGCTCTGATGCATGAGCCTCCTTACTTGATCTTCCACAAGGACTGGTTCTTTGCAGGCCAATCCTCATTTTCTACCTAGTGTGGTCTCTGATTTGCATTGAATCACACCATACCCCTTCCTGTGTATTGTGCTGAGCATGCTAACAAAGGTGAGGCATTGCTCCATACACTTGTAAACACAAAAACAAGGTGCTGCGTCAGCATGCGGTCTGAAAGCAAAACAAAATGGTTAAATGCATGCTGAAAATAGTTAAAAATCTATGTTTCGACCTTTTGACCAGCATTTCCTGAATAAATGGGAAGACCAGCAGCCACCCACACACACACACTAACTCATCTGGCAGAAATTGCTCTTAAACTCAATGCTTTTTCTTTTAATAACAGTTTTTCCAGCAGGTCAGTGGAGTTGTCATGGGCACAAAGATGGGTTCCAGCTTTGCTAATCTGTTTGTGGTTGGGTGGATGAACAGTTTTTTTCTCTCATTCACAGGGACTGTGCCTGAATTCTACAAACGCTGCCTAGATGACTGTGTGGGGTCACCTCCTGCTCCAGGGAGATTGTCCAAGTCTTCCTTGACAAGTTTACCATGGCCCATCCTTCCCTTCAATACACTGTTGAAGTATCCTCCTCTACACTGCCTTTTCTGGTTATCCAACTGTCAGTACAGAACACTGGTCTGAAGAAATCGGTTTATTACAAACTGTAATGACTCTCACAGTTTCCTCCTCCACAGCTCCTTCCATCCTAAACATGTCAAGAATGGCCTGCTTTATTCACAGTTTCTTAGACTCCGCAGGTTATGCAGTGAGGAGGATGATTTTGCTGAGTAGACCCAAATAATGCATTTTTTTTTTTATCAGCAGGGGATACCCTAAAAGCACAGTGGACAGAGCACTCTCCTGGGTCAGTAACATGCCACATAACCTTGACTGCCGTAGCAAGAATACTGTCAAGCAAGAACAATGGCGAATTCCACTAGTGTTTCCTTTCCATCAGAGTTCACAGGATCATCACCAGTAACTTTCCTATTTTGCAAACTGATCCCAACATTGGTGCTTCCTTTACAGAACCACCTATTGCCTCCTGCCACTGGCCACCCAACCTGCGGAATCTCCTGGTAAAAAGCAGTCTACCCACTTCTAACAGTTCCTCCCTACCAGGTACCAAACCTTGCAACAGAACTCGCTGCTACACCTGCAAATTTGTTTCCAGTGTGACTGAAATTCAGGGTCCTACAGGTGTTTTTCACATCACCAAGGAGTTCTCATGCACCTCCACTAATGTGGTATATTGTATTCTTTGCAGGAAGTGTGCAGCTATTTACGTCAGAGAGCCTGGTAGACGCTTTGCTGACCATTTTGGGGAACATTACAGGGCAGTCAGGAATGGAGACTGATAAACCTATTGTATCCCATTTTATCTCCAGGGACCACAGTGTCAATGACCTTTCTGTTTGTGTCCTTCAGCAGGGTTTCTGAGATACTGACCATAGAAAAAACATGAAAACCAAGCTGATCATCCGCCTTGGCTCCCAGTGGCCCTCCAGCTTAAATGATAGACTTATTTTCTGCTAACATCTTTCAGCAACTCCCCCCTCGTTTTCCCTGAAGTCTGTTTGCATCTGTACACATTTAATTTATTTTTCATGTTCACCATATGTCTCCATCTCTTGTCTCCTTCCCCCACATTTGTCACCTTTCAGCCTTCTTACTAGGCCCTGTTAATTAGTCCCCACCTGGGGACTTCTCTAGCTCATTCACTCCTATTATGCCTTATCTTTCCCATCATCACCTTTCTGTTTCACAGATTCTCTCTTAATCTTGCCATTTATCACTTCTTCCTGAGCCTTCCCCTTTTTTCTTTCTTTCTATATATATATATATATCTATCCCTTATTTTACCTCCCCTCTACACTAGCTTTGTTTTTTTTTCTCTTTTAGATATTTCCTGAAGAAGACCTAAGGTTGAAACATAGATTTTTAACTCTATTTTCTATTTTCAATGTGCATTTAATATAACCATTTTGTTTTGCTCCATGCAGTTGCTGTGCATAGAACACAGTGTTTCAATCTTGAGCACACTACGGACGGCAGAAATTCCTCTTAGCTCTTTGTTTCATTTACCCCTGGAAAGGAGGGCACCCCCATGTCTAAGTAGTACCTGTCCAAATGGCTGGCTAACTGTATTGTGTTCTGTTATGAGGAGTACAGTAAGGAACCTCCAGGTGCTGTGCATGGCCACTCTACATGTGGTATGATCACTTCTGTTGCTTGTTTTCGGAATGTTTCTGCAGCTGACATGTGCTGCTGTCACATGAAGTACTGTGCATCCTTTCATGAAGTACTACAGTCTAGGCATTGTCTCTCATGGATGTGCTGACTTTAGTATTATGGTGTTGTAAGGCCTTACGTCTTGATTGCATATCAGGCTTTGCCATCCTCCCTGGGTACTTGTTACTGCTGGGTAATCGTTCCAAAGGTGTGGTCCAATGAAGGCGATATCCTCAATGAAGACAGAACAGTTATTTACTATAACAGTAGATCTTCAAGAAAATCTCCTCCCTTTGGGCCACAGCACACTCACACTCCTTCCTTCTTTCAGAGGTATAAGCTCTCAGGTTTGTCCGCTACCTAGTCTGATGGTGTCCATAAGTGCTTTATATATACAATATTTCCAGTCCCATGCCTCTTTTAGTGTGCCTGGTACTGGTTTGGTCTCCTGGTTTCTCATGGTAAGAGGTCCTCTGAGCTTATCTCTGGCAGGGAACTGAGGAGTAATGAGGTTGCCCACGATGATATAGGCACTGATGTTGCACGTCATCATGGGGAGCCCCTGACTAACAAAAGTTTCCAAGTGGTTCAGATGCTGACGGCTTACAGTTCCAAAAGTGTGGTACAATGAAGGAGATTCTCTTGAAGATTTACTGTTACAGTGAGTAACTGTTCTTTATTGTAAAAAACAGTGTATAGTGTATGGGAGAGCATAATTTTGAATGGAATTCACTGAATTCCTAGGCTTATTATTTGAAACATGGTCTAAGCAAAATCCACCCCCACTACTTTAGTAATGATTTCACATTGGGGACAATGAATTTCTTGCTTATTTAAAACCTGGTTTAAGCATAATGACACCACCAGTGCATTGTCACTTTTGCCCTGAGTTGGGACATTTTCCAGATGTGAACACTCCCCCTGGCCATTCTCCTGGTAAAGCAGGATAGCCTGAGGAGAAGGGGTCACACTGTTCATCTGTAGACTATAATAGGAAGACTTACTCTATTCCCTTAAAGTTGACTGGCATTGTAGGTGTTGGCAGGTGTCAGCAGAAAGAAGCAGAGAAGTGGGGTACTCTACTGGTCGACTAAAGCAAGGCACCTGTTCACTGCTGTGTAACCATCACTGCTGAGAAGGGCGAAAGATCAAAGGTAGGCCAAAACTGGGAATAGGAGCCACACCAGTCTAGGGTAGGAGTATAAAAATATTTAAACAAGGCATGTGAGAACACAAATAGAAACAAACAAAAAAGGGTAGACACACCCTATTAGGGATAAGGGTACAAAATAATTTCAAGGTATCTCAGGGAGAATAGAAGTTGGGTAATTCTGAGAAAGGTGCAGTGGCTGTGGGGTGAGTTTTCAGAGAGACCTTTCTGGAACCTGCAGTGCTGCTCCATCAGCACACATGTCTCTGGGTTGGGGGAGGAGTTTGCTAGACTCCAGGCCAAGTTGGTTGGGATTCAGGGGAACCTCTTCCCCCACCCAGGGGCCACCAAGTTTGACACCGTTACTTTAGAGGATGCCAGGAAGGAACAGCAGCTGCACTATGATGGGCTCTGGAAGGGTGCAAGTGGTGGCACAGAGGTACATTCCTCAACCAGTGCCACTGTGTCATTCCTACACTGCTCTGGCAGGGTGGAACTGCTAGGAGAAGACACCCTTAGTGGTGACCAGGGAGAATGTAGGGGCCATCCATAGTAAGACACCTCGGAGGGTGGTAGAGGACCCCAGAGGAGGAGGAAGCAACTTCTGGTGGGGGACTTGATTGTGAGGGGGATAGATTTGTAAATAGAAAAGGGGGAGGGGCAGATTAGGTGCCCACCCCGCGCCATGGCCTGAAGGGATGGGAAGCAGATTCTGAGGATCACTATTGTAGCAGGAAGGGAGGAGAGCTGGATGTCACTTTCCACCTTGGGACTAATGACCTGGTTGGGAATGGGGCTGGGATAGTGTAGGGAGAGTTTAGAGAGCTGGGGAGGGGTCTTAGGTAGCTTGATCAGTGGCTTTCGCTAAGGTGCTGCATGTCTACAACAAGGGATAGGAGAGGGATCACCACACCAGGAGCTTCAACTCACAGCTGAAGAAATGGTGCAGAGAGGAAGGGTTTGACTACATTGGGGACTAGGGACCGACCTGGGAGGATAAGGGCCTATACAGGGGTGATGGCCTGCATCTATCCAGGAGAGGAACTGCTGTCCTCAGTGGATGGTTTAAATGTTACTTTGATGAACATTTAAAGTACCCAAGGGGGTGCAGAAGGAATCTGAGAGTCAGAAATCCCCCCCCCCATAGACTGAAGTAGAAAGAAAGGAGAAACCAAGGGTAGAGGAATCCCAAAGGATTGCAAATTAATAAAGGAAGCAGCATGGTAGAGATAATGGGGGAAAGGAATGGGAGCATTAAAAAGAGAGGGGGGATGGAGGCAGGACAAAATGGCAAATGTGGAGGTGGGGCAACAAGCAGAGTGGAAACAAAATCTGGAGGGCCATATGTGTGAATGCTAGAAGTCTAGCAATTAAGATTCTGGACCGAGAGGCCATCATGGCATTGGCCAACCTGGATATTGTGGCAATTATCAAGTCACGGTGCACTCAAAACCATGACTGGGACATGACCATACCAGGCTATACTTTGTTCCGGAAGGACCAGGTGGAAAGGAAAGAAGGGAGTGTGGTGTTTATGTGAGGGAAAGCATAAAAGCGACGCAGATACAGGGAATACAGGGGGAGGAAGAGGTACTGTGGATCACCCTGGAGATGGGGAATAGAGCCACTGTTCACACTGGAGTAATCTACAGACCTCCAGCACAGGAGGAGGAATTAAATAAGGCATTGACGGAAGCCACTGGCAAGATGGCAGAAAAGGGGGAGGTGTTGCGAGTGGAGACTTCAACCTGCCATATGTAGATTGGAGCCTCCCAGCAGTGGCTTCAGCTAGAAGCAGGGATATCCTTGACTCTCTGCAGAAGGCATTCCTCAGGCATCATATTGGATGACCTAAAGGCGGCCAGGCAGTGTGACAAGGCAGTTGGGAGTGCTAGTGGGATGCTGGGGTGCATAGGGAGGGTGTCACCAGCAGAATGAGGGAGGTAGTGTTGCCTCTGTATAGATCGCTGGTAAGACCCAACCTACAGTACTGTGTCCAGTTCTGGAGACCACATCTCCAGAAGGACATAGACAGAGTAGAGGAAATCCAGAGGAGGGGCAACTAAAATGGTGCAGGGTCTGCATGAAAAGCCCTATGAGGAGAGAGTAAAGGACCTCAATATGTACACCTTGGAACAGGCGGGGCGGCGGGGTGGGGGGTTATGATAGATATCTTTAAATACCTTCACAAACAAGTAGGTTTTGTGCACTCACCACCCCATAAGAGGGACGCAGGGGCATCCATGTGTTCTCAAATAATTTATTCAGACATATGAACAGGCAGAAAAGGTCCTGGCTCACATGTTTTGGATGAAACAAATGTCCTTTCTTAAAGGTTAAGGACTTCAGAATAAAGCAACATTTAAGTAACACCAGCAGTTTCCACATCCAGAGTGACATCACAGTAATTCTCCTAATTCCCATTGGTTAAAAACTTGAACTTTAATTAATCAATTTAAAAAAATCACTGTATATCAACACCCCAGTGTTAATTAACAGCAAGGTTAAAAAAGTCCAGAAATATACTAAAGTGCTTCTAGGTGAAGTGCAGAACACCGGCTGTCCTATACAAAGGGGGGAGGGTGGGGAGGAGGAAATCTATTCTAAGGATAAAAATAAATCCAAGACTATTTGCAATAAAAACATGTTTATCATTCTATATAAAGCAGTGGGAAATTCCACTCATATTGCTAGTAGTTAAGACGCTCTTTATCCAATCCTTAATTTTCTGCACTTATAAAATGATTCTTTGTTATGGTTGCAAGGTCAGTGATATACCAACAAAAGGGGAACTACAAACAACAGAGATACAAGGGTGTACTGCTATCTGCACTGTTTTAAGTATGGTTTAACATCTAACTGAGTATTTAAACCTGGTTTTCTGGTTGCCTTTAGTGCCAGCATCCAGAAATTTTCTCAGATTAACATTAGATTGTCAAAATCCCCTTCCTGGGGGTTCCTGTTCACTTTGTCTACAGCAGTAAAGCTAAATCTGTGGGCATTCTTGTTTTGTCTACTTTTAATGTGTACTGCTGTAGCGTAAGTGACGTCATCTCTCGCTGTTGCTCTTGAATGTTGTCCCACCCATGTTTTAAAACAGTGGGTGATCTTTTCTACATAGAAAGCTTGGCATGTGCAGGTAGCCAGATAGGTTACTCCAAGGTGCTGCAGGTCATGCACTGTCTTATTTCATACAGTTTAGCTGCATTGTAGCTCGTAAATTCTTTTCCTGGTGCTACATACTCACAGTGAACGCAGTTGTGGCATTTGTCACATCCTGGTGTAGGTTTTACTCAGGTAGTTTGGAGTGCATCTTTGAAATGACTATGTACTAGGTAATTCTTCAAAACAGGGGCCCTCTTATAGCACATTCTAAGTGGTTGTTTGCAAACACTCTGCAAGCCTGGCTCTGCTGCTAGAATGTTGCAGTGTTTTTTCAGAATGTTTTCTAATGCTTTGGCTTGTACTGAATAACTTACAACAAAATTAAGTCTGTCATTCACTTTCTCGTTTCTTTGTTTTTCTCTCAGTAGAGTTTCTCTGTTGACAGTCCTGACCTGGATGTTACAAATGCCACAATTGCATTTACTGTGAACATGTAGCACCAGGAAAAGACTTTACGAGCTACAATGCAGCTAAACTGTATGAAATAAGACAGTGCATGACCTCAAGCACCTCAGGGGTAACTTACCTGGTTTCCTGCACATGCCAAGCTTTCTATGTAGGAAAGACCACCTGTTGTTTTAAAACATGGGTGAGAGAACATATACGAGCAATAGTGAGAGACGATGTCACTTATGCTACAGCAGTAAGTATTAAATGTAGCCAAAACAGGAATGCCCACAGATTTAGCTTTACTGCCTTAGACAACGTGAACAGGAACCCCCGGGGAGGGGATTTTGACAATCTAATGTTAATCAGAGAAAATTTCTGGATATTGACATTAAAGGCAACCAGAAAACCAGGTTTAAATACTCAGTAAGATGCCAAATCATACTTAAAACAATGCAGATAGTAGTACACCCTTGAATCTCTGTTGTTTGGAGTTCTTCTTTTGTTGGTATATCACTGATCTTGCAACCATAACAAAGAATCATTTTATAAGTGCAGTAAATTAAGGATTGGATAACGAGCGCCTTAACTACTATCAATATGAGTGGAATTTCCCACTACTCTATATAGAATAATAAACATGTGTTTATTGTAAATAGTCTTGGATTTATTTGTATCCTTAGAATGATTTCCTCCCCTCCCGCCTTTGTATAGGACAACCTGTGTTCTGCACTTCCACTTAGAAGCACTTTAGCATATTTCTGAATTTTTTAAACCTTGCCATCAATGAACACTGAAGTGTTGCTATAGAATTAATTTTTTTTAATTGACGTTCAAGTATTTAACCAAGGGGAATTAGGAGAATTACTGTAATGTCACTCTGGATGTGGAAACTGCTGGTGTTGCTTAAATGTTGCTTTATTCTGAAGTCCTTAACCTTTAAGAAAGGACATTTGTTTCATCCAAAACATGTGAGCCAGGACCTTTTCTGCCTGTTCGTATGTTTGAATAAATTATTTGAGAACACATGGATGTCTCTGCATCCCTCTTATGGTGTTGTGAGTGCTCGAAACCTACTTGTGTGTGATGGACTTTTTCTGTTTCTTTTAGCACCACATTCTCTGTGTGCACTCCTACTGTCTGCATATGAACCTTTAAATACCTCATGGGTTAAATTAGGTACAGGAGGGAAGTATTTTTCAGAAGAAAAAGTGCTCAAGAGCAATGGGACATGCTGTGAGGCTTGAATGGAGTACATTCAGGAGAGATGTGAGGAAATACTTCTTCACAAAAAGAGTGGTGGATTCCTGGAACAGTCTTCCAGTGGAGGTGGTGGGGCTGAAAACAGTGGTGGGGTTCAAGAATCTGTAACAGGAAGGGACACAGACATGTGGGGAATGGTGCAATGCACTGGCTGTGGAGCAGCAGTCTTCCGGGAGACATTCTGGAGACTGCATTGCTGCCCTATTTGTAGGCACCTCTCTGGTCTGAGGGAGGAGGTTGTTCATCTCCATGCTGACCTGGCAAGGATTCCGGAAACCTGCTCCCCCACCCAGGGACCACCCAGGCCACTGCCACTACCTCAGAGGTTGCCAAGAAAGAGGAGTGGTTGGACCACGATGGGCTCAGAGAGGGTGAGGCTGGTGGAACAGAGGTGCATCCCTCCAGTTGTGCCTCTCCACAATTCATTCACCACTCTGGTGGAGCATGGTTCCTCTATGGAGGCACTCGCAGTGGAGACCAAGGAGGATGTTGGGAACCTCCACAATGGAGACCCACAGGAGGGTGGCACAAGACCCCACAGGGAAGGAAACAACCCTGGTGGGGACTCAGTTGTTAGGGGGGTAGAACTGGGAGAGGGAGGTAAGGTGCCTGCCCAGCGCCATAGCTTGGAGGGACAGGAAATCAATCCTCAGGATCATGGGAGCAGCTGCAAGGAGGAGTGAGCTGGATGTCATTATCCACCTAGGGATGAATGACCTCGCTGAGAATGGGATCAGAGCAGTGCAACAGGAGTTTGTGGAGTTGGGGAGGGGCCTTAGACAAGTAGCACATATGGTAACTTTCTTGGAAGTGCTACCTGTCTATGGCATGAATGAGACTAGAGTACTCCACACCATGGGATTCAATGACTGGTTGAAAAACTGGTGCAGAGCTCAGGGACTTGGATTCATTGGGGACTGGGGCTCCACCTGGAGGGATGCAGGCCTATACTGGCGCGATGGTCTGCATCTATCCAGGAGGGGAACCAGGATTCTAGGTGATAGGTTTAAATGCTTCATTGGCAAGCATTTAAACTAGCCAAGGAGGGGAGGCACTGAAAAGGAGAAGGGAAATCCTAGCCCCACACCCAAAAAAATCAGGGTAGCTAGTGAGGTAAACACCAAGATAGAGCAGTCGACAGGGAGAAGGGCAGGGGTAAATGGAGAAAAAGACAAAGGCAATAAGGACAGGGATGGGGCAAAAAGAAATAAAGCCATAAAAAAATGGAGGGTAATAAGTACCAGTGCCCATAGTCTAGGTAAATGCTATCTGAAATGGTGGCCTTGATGGAAGAGGGATGCCTGGATATCATGGCAGTCACAGCAGCATGGTACACAGAGAACCATGACTGGGATGTCAACATACCAAGGAACACAGTCTACAGGAGGGACAGGGAGGGAAGAAGAGGAGGAGGATTAGTAGCTCTCTATGTAAGGGAAGGGATCAAAGCAACAGAACTAAAGGGTAAACGGAGGAGAGGAGGCACTGTGGGTCACCCTGGAGACTGGTAATGGCACCACAGTCCTCACAGGGGTTGAATACAGACCCTTGTGTCAGGGGGAGGAAATGGACAAGGAAATAATAGAAGGCATCCTTAGGATGGCAGAGAAAGGGGAGATATTGCTGATGGGGGACCTGAATATGCCAGATGTGAACTGGAGCACCTTTGCTGCAGTCACATCCAAGAGCAGGGCCATTCTCGATGCCCTACAGGTGGCATGCCTCAGACAGCTAATTTTGGAACCCACTCAGGAGGGAGCAATCTTTGACCTCGTACTCTCAAATGGGGATGGAGAGAGGATCTCCGATCTTAAAGTGGGTAGTCATCTGGGAACAAGTGACTACCAAACTGTCTGGTTCATGATACACTTAGCTGTAGAGTCAAGCCACACAAAAGTGAAGGTACTGGACTTCAGGAGGGATGATTTTGTCAAAATGGGAGAGTGCCTCAGAAAAGCACTAGCAAACAGGCAAGAAGGTTGGGGTGGAGCAACAATGGGGAAACATCAAAACTGCCATCACAGAGGCAACAAGCCTTTGTGTGAAGTAAATAAATCAAAATGAAAGGAAAAAACACTATGGTTCTCAAAAGAAGTGGCAGGGAAGGTTAGGGGGGAAAAGCTAGCATTCAGGAAGTATAAGGAAACTCAGAAGGAGCAGGACAGAGAACTGTACCAGTTAAAGCAGAAGGAAGCGGGGAAGGCAGTCACAATAGCAAAGGCCCAAACCAAGGAAAAGATAGCCAACTCAGTTAAGAAGGGGGATAAAACCTTTTTTAGGTACATTAGGGAGCAAAGAAAGACTAAGGCAGGGATACTGAGGCTGAATAAAGAGGAAGGTGGTTGGGCAGAAGAGCAACAGTGAAAAAGCAGAGACACTGAATGAATACTTCTGCTCAGTATTCACAATGGAAAAGCAGGGGGAGATACCTAATCCATTCAATAGAAGCGCTCTGGATGGAGGGGGTTGATATGAGTCCTTTCATAGAAGAAAGGGTTCTGAAAGAACTCTTAAAACTGAAGGTGGATAAAGCAATGGGGCCTGATAGGATTCACCCCAGAATTCTAAAAGAACTAACGGAAGAACTAGTAACACCACTGACTACCCTTTTTAATAAATCATGGGAGGATGGTGTGGTACCTGAGGACTGGAGGAGGGCGGATGTGATTCCCCTTCACAATAGTGGGAGCAAGACAGAGCCAGGAAACTACAGACTTGTCAGTTTGACCTCAGTGGTAGGGAAAATGATGGAATCACTTCTGAAGGAAAGAATTGTTGAGCACCTATAGGCCAGTGGGGCACAGGACCCAAGGCAGCATGGATTCACAGCAGGACGATCATGTCAGACAAATCTAATTGATTTCTTTGACTGGGTGGCCAAAGTAGTAGACCAGGGAGGGGCTGTGGATAAGGCCTACCTAGACTTTAGCAAGGCATTTGACACAGTCCTGCACAAAAGATTAATAAACAAATTAGCCAGCCTGGGAGTGGGTCCCAGGGTGGTAGCCTAGGTAAAACACTGGCAGGACAACAGGACACAGAGTAATAGTAAATGGAGTCCACAGTGAAGAAAGGGTGGTTACTAGTGGGGTACCACAGGGTTCAGTACTGAGGCCAGTCCTTTTTAATGTCTTTATAAGTGACATTGTGGAGAGACTGGAAGGAAAAGTATGTCTCTTTGCAGATGACACAAAGATCCGCAACAGGGTTGATACGCAAGGTGGGGTGGAAAGGATGAAAAGGGACTTGGCAAGTTTGGAGGAATGGTCAAATGTATGGCAGTTTAGAGTCAACGCAAAGAAGTGCAAAGTAATGCACCTGGGAAACAAAAACCCAAGGGAAGAGTACACAACGGGGGTGAGATACTGACAACGACAAATATGGAAAAGGACCTGGGGGTAGTCATATCAGATGACTTAAAGGTGGGTCAGCAATGTGAGAAGGCAGTAAGGAGGGCTGGGGGGATACTGGGATGCGTAGGGAGAGGCATCACCAGTAGAAGACAGGAAGTTGTTGGCCCTCTGTACAGATAGTTGGTAAGACCACATCTGGAGTACTGTGTACAGTTCTGGAGACCCCATCTCCGCAAAGACATAGACAGGATGGAAGCTGTCCAGAGGAGGGCAACCAAAATGGTGCAGGGTCTGCACCAGAAGACATATGAAGAAAGACTAAAGGAGCTTAAGATGTATAGCATCGAGGAAAAGAGGGAGAGTGGGTACATGATAGAAACGTTCAAGTACCTCAAGGGAATCAATAAGGTCCAAGAGGGTAGCATCTTTCAGAAAAAGAAATGTGCAAGAACAAGGGGGCACAATTTGAAGATAGAGGGAGGACGGCTCAGGGGCAATGTAAATAAGTATTTTTTCACAGAGAGGGTAGTGGATGCATGGAATGGCCTTCCTGAGGAGGTTGTGGGGTCAAAAACAGTGGGGGAATTCAAGAATGCATGGGACAGACATAAGGCAATTCTAGTGGTGGGTAGGAAGAAGTAGGCTGTTGGTTAACTAGGATCTGCAGCTTATCCGTTAGGTAGAGAAATGGGCAGACTAGGTGGGCCAAGCGGTCCTTATCTGCCATCAAATTCTATGTTTCTATGTTTCTATGCATGGGATAAGCACTAGAGAATCATAATGGAAAGGAAGGTGGGGGATGGAGAAAGAGCTGAAGATCAGGCAGTCTGCAGTAAGTGTAGGTAGGGAGAAATGGGCAGACTGGGTGGACCAAGCGGTCCTAATCTGCCATCAAGTTCTATGTTTATATGTTTCTGGTTCCCCGGCTACTCATGCAACCCTTTTCCTCTTTTTGAAAACCTGATATCCACTTCCCCTTTCTATCCAATATTTATATGACCTACTTTCACCTCTGCAACATTGCAGAATACAATCCTGTCTTGATCTCTCAACCTGAATTTTAATTCATACTTTCATCACTTTCTAGGTACCATGTGCTCCTTGGTATGTTGGTCTGCTCATGCAGACTAACGTAATCCTTTGCTACTCACCCTGATGTTTTTTGCTTCCTTCAATTGCTTAGTCTGCAGCTGTTTTTTTATATTTGACTGTCTCCTCTGTATTTGCCTCTGTTCCTCCCTCTTACTCTTGCATTCACTTCTCTGCAGGCTGCTTCTTGAATGGTTACCTGTCATTTTTTCTCCCCTCACCCCCCCCCCATAAACATCTCTCCCTTCAGTCCCCTGCTTTATCTCCCTTCCTTGCTCTTAAACTCCCAGTGGCTAATGCACCCTGTAACCTGCTCTTCCTTCTCTATTTTTTCTCTCCTCTCCTCTTCTCTCTCCCCGATCTCTTCTTCTCCCCTCACCTGCCTAGCTTGTCTTGACACCAACTCTGCAGGTTTTCTCTCAGCCCCATTCCTAGGGCCTAGTTCTTTAATCCATCCATGTTTTTGCACCAACAAGCATAGCTTCTAGTGCCTCTTGTAGTCATACATACTGTTTTCTGTATTTACTAAACATCTGGTGCTCGTGTGTTGGCAATCCATGAGTTGTTCACTCAGTATAGTCACATAGTCAGTGGACTGTAGTGCCGGTTGGGACTGTTGCATGACTGGGTAGCAGTGCTAATGGCCAACATACACCCAGAAGCCCTGATGAAGTTGTTGCAACATCAACATCAATAAAGGCCTTCTGTGATGGAGCAGTGGGCAGTCTGCAGCAGGAGAGTACAAGAGCTGAAGAGGTCATACAGCAAAAGGTTTTGATCTTTCTTGAATCAGTCTTCTCTGTAGAACCTCACTCTTGGTTCTAAGCCACAGGTGCTAGGACCCAATGGGAGCAAATCTTTTGGCCAGGTATCCAGCGGTAGCTACTGGCCTAGGGCACCAGTATGGCACCGCATGTCTGTCCATATCTTTTGCTGGCTCCCTTGTCTACCTCAGTTCTGTTGTTCTTGCCCTCAAGTGCGCACTATTGGAGTGAATTGCATCACCTCAGTTTGTCTCTTCACCTTATTCTTTCTCATTTTCTTATTTTGTTGAGACTATCTAGGTAGTTAAAGAAGGGGAAGAAACCTGCCCCTTTCTGTCAGTGTCCCTGCAGTAATAATATTAGTAAGGATGACAGATATTCTGTTTCAGATATTCTGTCTCTTTCTCCTGTCTAGAACCTAGCCACAAAAAGGACTCTGATGCCAGATTTTCCTTTGACTGCTGCACATTGCAAAATTATTGCCTGAACTTGGGCAGAGAGGTCCTAACCTTTGGAGATGGGTGTCCATCCAGGAAGTCACTGAAACATAGAAACATAGACTTTGATGGCAGATAAGGACCGCTTGGCCCATGTAGTCTGCCCATTTCTCTACCTACAGGATAGGCCGCAGATCCTAGTTAACCAACAGCCTATTTCTTCCTACCCCCCACAAGAATTGCCTTATGTCTGTCCCATGCATTCTTGAATTCTCCCACAGTTTTAGACCCCACAACCTCCTCAGGAAGGCTGGTCCATGCATCCACTACCCTCTCTGTGAAATAATACTTCCTCACATTGCCCCTGAACCTCCCCTTCTGTCTTTAAATTGTGTCCCCTTGTTCTTGCGTCTCTTTTTCTGAAAGATGCTACCCTCTTGGACTTGGTTGATTCCACTGAGGTACTTAAAAGTTTCTATCATGTCCCCCCTCTCCATTCTTTCCTCAAGGGTATACATATTAAGCTCCTTTAGTCTCTCCTCATATGTCTTCTCTTGCAGACTCTGCACCATTTTAATTGCCCTCCTCTGGACTGCCTCTATCCTGTCTATGTCCTTGCGGAGATGGGGTCTCCAGAACTGGACGAGTACTCAGATGGGGTTCACCAACTGTCTGTACAGAGGGATAACAACTTCCTGTTTTCTGCTGCTGATGCCTCTCCCTATGCATCCCAGTATACCCCAGCCCTTCCTACTGCCTTCTCACATTGCTTGCTAACCTTAAGGTCATCTGATATGATTACCCCCAGGTCCTTTCCTTTTCGTTGTTGTTACTACCTCCCCCATTGTATATTCTTCCCTGGGTTCTTGTTTCCCAGGTGCATTATTTTGCACTTCTTTGCATTGAATCCTAGCTGCCATACTTCTGACCATTCCTCCAACCTTGCCAAGTCCCTTCTCATCCTTTCCACACCTTCTTGTGTATCAACCCTGTTGCAGATCTTTGTGTCACTGGACAGGACTTTGAACTATTTGTCCATGTCCCCTCATCACTCTTCAGAGTCAGCTGAAGTGCTGAGCTCTCCTCCCACCCACCAAGCTGGGGCTGTCTTGGAATCTTCAATGGTGTTGTCAGGTGGACCATCAGCTCTTTCTGGGTGTCTGGAGTAGAACCCACCATGGGCCCTCACAGGGTTGGGATCAATGCCTTTGACCTTGGCCAATATCTTGGTAATGCCAACCCGTCAGTGTAGCCATGGCTGTTGTCACCATTCACAGTGATGACACCCAGGACAGTGCTGCCTCTAGCGCTGACACTGTGGTGTCAGGATTTGTGCCAGGCTGAGCGCTGGTATCAGTGCTGGTGATGAGCATGAAGCCAGAGCTGTTGGGGCTTCTGGTGTCTATGCAACAAGTGGTGCTGACTCAGATAGCAGTGATGGTTTAGGTGCCAAGCTCTCTCCTGGCTCTGGCATTGGCATCTATACCAGACTGTAATCTGGTCTCTCAGTGGGGCTCAGCTAGTCATGGATGTACACTGTCCACCTTGGGGCTTTTCCCATGATTCACTGCAGTGCCACCTCCTCCACTGTATAGTAGGAGTGTTAGTAGTGAGAGTCTCTGCTGAATCCTCACATAGGGTGCTGGTGTCATCGGTGCCTCAGGACACTTCCCAAGACATGGATGTTGCAGTCCAGTAGGCTGCCCCATCCCCCTTAGGCCTACACCTCAAATGTCTTGGGAGTGAATTGACAAATGCCCATGTTCTTCAGGCTGCCAGGTCATTTAACTGAAAAGTATGGGTTATGGATGGACACCATAGAAGCCTGGAACAGGGACCCCAACGGTGTCTGATTGTGGGCACCATCCCTGGTTCTCCACCCAAGAACTTTCCCTACTTCCTCTCCCTCAGCCTCTTCCTTAGAGGACAATGAATCATGTTTTCACCTGGCCTTGTCAGCTGAGTATGTTCTGTACAAGAGATTCATGAGGGAGATGGGGCAGGCATTGGGTGGAATCCCTGCTCACCCTGGTCACAATCATATTACCCTGCTGTTGGGACTTCTCAGGGTTCCCAAGATGGACACTATTTTCATTTCTATTACTGTTATCCCTCCCTGGCACAGAGCCATGGAGGCAACGAGGACAATATGGAGGCATTCCTTCAGCACACCTCCCATCCCCAGGGGCCTCATAGTATGGGGTCATGGGGTCTATTGGAGCAAAACCTCACCCCATTTTGAAGCTTCAATCCTCCAGACATGGACTGGGCCACAGCACCCACCCAGCAGTCATTTCCCAGTCATGATTCCAGGGGTTTTGATACACTGGTGGGAAAGTGCTTTTCTTCACTAGGTCACTTCTTACTATTTCTTCACACCAGGCTCATATGACAGCATACCAATACCGCCTATCAATGCATGGGCAAAGCTTGCTGTCTGCTGTGCTTGTTTGTGAAGCTCCTAGGCAAACCATGGACATATCCTTTAGGGATCTGGAAGGACATTCAGCACCAGATGAGGGCATCATACAACACCGATGTGGTGACCTTCAGGATTGCTGGATCGGCCAGCTGTATTAGACAGATATCATGGCCTCATCTATCCTGCCCAGCACTGCTAGTCCATCGTAAAGGTGCTAAACTCTCAGTACCTGGGGTCAGTGGCTCAGCAGGTTGCACACTTGCCTCTGAGGCCGGAAGATCAGATGGCTATGGGTTCTATCTCCACACCAGGCACTTGGGTTAAATCCCAGTACTGACACTGTAGTGCAGCATTGGGGGGGGGGGGTGCTGCACTCCTGAAGTACCGTCATTCAGATAAGACGTTAAACCGAGGTCCCGTCTGCTGTTCTGGTGGTTGTTCAGGTGGCGTTAAAGATCCCATGGCACTTCTTGAAAAGAGTAGGGGAGTTTTTATTATTTATTTATTTAGTTTTTGTTTACCGGGTTGGTGCACTAGCCAGAAAGACTATTTTCAGGCACGACCCAGGAGAGAGTGACAAACTGCAAAACAATGATACATAGTGCAAAGTACAGGAACAATATGATACATAGCACAATTAAAAAAACATAACAATACATCAAAACCACAACTATACATTTAACACAATACTCCTACTAAAATAACAAGATCTCAATGCTGCACCTCCTCGAGTTCACTAATTTCTATTGTGCTCTACATCCCAATCCACCACCAATGAATTAAGCATATTTTTCATAAAAGTGAAACCCTTCCACCACTCCAACACACGTGCTCTAGGATGTAATTTAACATCACCTCTATAAATCTGAACCATAGCTCATTCACAAATATCTCCAAATAAATTATAACTTTTGTTTAAATACAAACTGGCATCTACTTTGCCATAAATAATATTTCAATACGGCAAAAAACACTGTTAATGTCCCTCCATCATACTGATTCAGTAGCCTCGGGAAACGGCCTAAAGCCAATTCCTCATATCCCAGCTTTAACAACCATGGCATCTTCCATCTTTTTGCTAAATATTTCCACAATCCCATGGTGCAGGAACATTCAACTGAAAAATGCATCTGTGTCTCTACCTTATTCTCACACTCTGGGTATAGGCAATTTCTGTCTTCCACAACCTTATGCTTATGATTACCACATACATTAATAGGGCCATGTGCCGCTAACCATTGAATATCCCACATTTGTACCAGGATTCGTACATTCGACAGATGTCTATATACCATAACATTATTCCCTTCTGTACAAACTGTAAATGTTGGCTCTTCTGGACCTAGACAGTGTAACACCTGAATATATAATTACCATCTCGACTGTTGTATTACCATTAACTTCAAAATCTGCCATTTAAATAATTATTTAATTTTTTACCACTCTGTTTATCTCCTTCAGAGCCACCAGTACTCTGTCAGGCTGCACAGCTAACCTGCCACTCTACCCTCCACTGTGACCCCTGACCTCCTCAAAGGCATTACTTTCTCCCCACAGGACCCCCCCCCCCTTTAGGGTCTGCAGGGCAATCGAAGGGGCGGAGGTTAGGGCCCAGTATTGGATGTGTGGTGCTAGACATCACCTAACTGAGCCAAAGGGGTGTTTTTCTTGTTTTGCCAGTGAGCTCCCCTCCTCCCTCCCCTATGAGCGTGGCATGCAATGGTGCCATGGTGCATGGCAACCCTTGCCAGCTCCTGCTACGCTCATGCTGTAGATCAGGCCAACATCCTGCAGTGCCCTTGGTCTCCATCGGAGGTTGCTGGGATGTCAGACAGCCCCTAGCCCTCCCTCCTGGGAGAGGAGAGCAGTCCATTCCTTTCCCGCCCCTGACGACCCTTGACACTCCGGGCTCGCTCCCGAACCTGGGTCGCTGGTGCAGTACGAAGTGTGGCGTCCAGCACCTCAACACTCAGTGCCACCGGACCTGCCATTTAAATGATCTTTGAAAAGAGATTTTAAAACATGCTGCTATCTTACAAGTCCCTGATATTCTAATGGGTGCATTATTCCATACAGCTAAAATGTCCTGAAATGATTGCCACAACCACTTCTGTGCAATATTTGCTCTCATCAATATCTTTGGCTTTATAATCTGTACCCAAATCACAGTGTGAAAAAAGGCAGTTGGGTTTATCATGCCTACCCCACCTCGTGTTTTTGGTAAATTTGTCAGTTCTCTTTTTATGGGGTTCAAACGACTCCCCCATATCATTTGAACAAAAAAAACCTATACATTCTTGTTTCCAGTGATGCAGGAAGTGGGAAAACAGCACCTACATATAAAAAGAGGGGTAATAAAAACTGTTTAATTATGTGTACCCATTTTAATTTGGATAATTTCCACCCATTCCATTTCCCTGCCTTCCTTTCCCCTACCTGTATTAATGATTCCCAATTCTGAGCAACATAATCCTCTCCCCATATGTGATTCCAAGAATTTTAATGGGGTCGTTTGTAACCTCAATTCCTTCTACCCAGCTCTTCTTCCTAGTAACTGGTCCTAAATACATATCCTTACACTTCTGAAGGTTCAAGCTTGCACTGACACTTGTCCATAGAGCTGTATTTCTTGTAATAATGCTGCTACACTCTCCTGGGAGTAAGCAAACACACACACATCATCTGTGTATGTCAACACCCGTACCTCATCTCCTCTCTGATTTCCTGAAATACATTGAAAGGCAGTTGAAGAAATAATTCTTCTTATCAGTGGATCTAAAACAAAAATATACAACAAAGGGCTGAGTGGACACCCTTATCTCACCCCTTTCTGGACTCGAAACTGTTTCTTCCCTTTGGGTTCTAAGCCTGAAGTTATTACTGCATTCCCATACAATAATTTAATCCATGTTACAAATGCTGGAGGCAACCCACAGCTGTGTAAAACTTGCAAAAGAAACCCATGGTGTACCTGATCAAATGCTTTGCATTGATCTAGGGATAATAAGTATCCCGAGATCCCCTGTCTCCTACAAAATTCTACCACGTCTCTAATAAAACATAGATTGGTTTGTATATGCCTATCTGGTACAGCACATGTTTATACTGAATGAGTAAGAGTTGGTGCTACCTGTTTCAGCCAAGATTGTAACAAAAATGTCAATATTTTGAAATCTGACTTTAACATACAAATAGGCCACCAGTTATCAATTAATGATTTATCCCCTCCTTTAAACAAATATGTATTCAATCCCTGTATAAAATCATCTGGTAATTCAGTTTTATCAACTAGGAACCTATAAATTTTAACCAAAATTTTTGCCATGAGATCCGGAAACAACTGGTAAAACTCATTTGGGAGTCCATCTTCCCCATGGGTGGATCCCTACTTTAAAGTCTGAATTACTTTTTTCACCTCTTCTTCCGTAATCTCTGTCTCGAACAAACTTAGTTGTTCCTGAGTCAAACCTGGGACACTCAGGTCTTCTAAATACTCTGACATATCTTCACTTCCTAGTGTCACTGGACTAACTAAGTTTAATAAGTGGGCCTCTACCACTTCTCTGATCCCTGTGACATCACTTTGCAGTGTTATCCTTATCCTGTAAGGTTGTGATATTTGCGATATTCGTAATTTTGATGTTTTTAAATTGTGTGAGGCACCTTGGTTTTGGAAAGGTGCCATAAAAATAAAGTTTTATTATTATTATTACTACTGCAGAGAAATGGGCCTTCTGCCTCCTGTCCTTACAGCCTGGCAGGGGTCAGAGAAAGATGTTTTCTTCTTCCCGAAGCTCATTTCTGCCATTAATGAAGCTGTCCTATCATATTGCAGGGCTTTCATTTCCCCCTTAATGTTTACTATTTGGATAGTAAAGTCTTCTCCAGTTTTGTACGTATTGGTTAATAACCTAAATAACTGGTCCCGGAGACCTAGATATTTCAACTGTTTTACATTTGCTGAATTCTTGCCATAAGACTGTAACCACTTTGTGATGTCTGCTTTTGTTTGTAACCACCACTGCAACAGATTGACATATAAATCCAGGACTGAAACCCCAGCAATTAAGAGTTCCAAGATCCCGATCTGTACTTCTGGACACTTTATACTTTCTGTGTTAAATTTCTATCTTTGTATAGGTCGTCGTTCCCCCGGATCTGAGGCTAGAACCCCCATCACTAGGAGATGATCCGAAAATTCAACTGGGATCGTTTTGGAATCACATACTGTGATGGCGTCAGATACAAAAATACAGTCTATCTTTGATGTGAATCTGCTCCTTACATAAGTGTAACCAAATGGCTTGATTGCATATTCACTGCAATCCTTTAACTCTGCCATTGTGGCCCACTTCTGCAAGGCAGCCGAGTCACAATAGACTTTTTTCCTTTAGTTCATCTCTCCGCCACCTCTAAACTACAATTAAAATCCTACCAAATACACCTGTCTTGAAGTTGCCAGGTATGATTGGATTGCCTCCAGCATTTCCACCCTTACTGCATTACTTTGTGCTGCATATACTCTGATGAAACTACCAGGTTATCCCTGCCAAATACTGTCCAACAGGAGTACCCCACCATGACAAAAATCAACTATATTTTGAAAAATGAGCCCCACACCATTAAACAAAATACCCACTCTGTCTGCTATGTCTTTCCCAAATGTCCAATAAGATGGACTGCAAACCCACCCTCTTCTAGCTTGTGACATTAATATAGAGGAGTTAAACAATGTCTCTTGTACAAATATCACATCTAGCTTTAAATCCCTCAGTAAAGTAAAAACAGCTTTTCGTTTCACCCTAGACATTATACTATGTACATTTAAAAAGGCTAAGGAAAATGGTATAAACAGCTATTTTAAACACTAGATCATTTCTTCTTCCTTTTTTTTTTTCTTGTCCCCTACAGATAGTTCCTCCTGTACCTGCACTGGAGTTTGGGAGACAGGTGGATCAGAGTCCAGATTCTCTAGATCAGATCCCCCTTCACTAGATTTCGACAATACATCAAAGGAGTTTAATACTTTTATTTCCACAACCAGTGATTTTTGAATTCGTAAGCTCCATCTTCTTGGTACAGGGATTTTCCATTGGGCTGCTGGAGGTGGTAATCCTCCCGTTCCCGCCACCACCGATGGGGTTTGGTCAGACTGAGAATCAGTGATATCTGTTTCTTGGTCTGCTGTGGAAGTCACGTTCCCCCTATTTTCTGGCATAAGAACAGCTTGAGGGTCAGGTACCTCCTTAGTAGGGTTGAAGGCTGAGGGGAAAGAGATGCTCTTGGTGCCCTATTCCATTCAGCTGGAATAGGCGTAGTGCCTGCCCCGGGACCTGTGCATTGCTCCAAGGGATGTTGGAACTCTGGGGCTGTGTTCCCCAAGTTTGGTGCTGGAGGTCACTGCTTTATCTGTGCTTTTCTGATAAGCTCATCAGGGTTCATGGGGTGGGCCCTATTATGAGCAGCCCATGGACACCCTAGAAAGACATGTTCCGATTCCCCACATAAATTGCATCTTGCCATATTTGCGCACTAGTGGCTTATGTCGCCTATTTCATTACATATGCCACATCTTATTCTGTCACAGACATTTGCCAGATGCATCTTTGCCCCACATTTATGGCAAGCCTTAGGTTGTCCAGCAAAATAACAGACCCCTCTGTCTCTGCCTATAAAAAAGCTATTAAGGCAGTGTATAGGCCCCTCATTGGACTGTTGGAGTTTCACTTTAAATGTTCAAGCACCAGTCCAGCAATTTTCACTGTCTAGTACTGGTTTAGGAGAACTTAACAATTCACATCTCTCCTGTACCCAATAAGTAATGTCACTGACATGTACTCCTTCATTCCGGAAAATGACTGTGATTTGTTTAAAGGTGGGTTTTGACAGGGGAACACATACAAAGGGGACCACAATGGAGAGAACTTGAGTTGGGTGTATTTAGCCCAAAATCGCTTTGATGAGTGTGGCGACCAAAAACTAAGGTCAAACGTGTCTTTTCCCAACACATGGATGAGCGCACATACCTCGGAATCCATGAAATGTAAGGAATTTTTAATTAAATTTCATCCTACAAAATACCTATCTGGGGGCTCATCCATCCCCCCTTTGTATTGAATTTGCACAGCGTTCCTCCTCTGTGCTGGGCCAGAGACTGCAAAGAAATCTGAATACCTGGGCCTTGACTCCCTAGGTGGAGGGGTGTGTGTGTGTGTGGGGGGGGTTACTACTAGTGGACTGAGCCCCTGGACATGCCCCAGCCCCATTCCCTGTCTCTCCCCCTCCAACCTGGCCTGGGGGTAGCACTTTATCTGTATGCCTGGGGCTTTGCCTCTGAGTCTGATTCAGCTGTAGGCCAGGGGATAACAGGTGCATTGTCTCCACCACTTCCCTCTGCTCACTTCCACTTTCAATTTGGGCTAGTAGGCCACTTTCCATATGTTCTATACCCACAGTAGACACAGTTTCTTCACCCAAAGCCTGGTTTCTTCCAGACCATGATACTTCATGCCCATCATCCCCCTGTACCTGTAGGGTATCTACCCCTTGTCCAGAGTCGAGACACCTTTCTCAGTGCTGTTGTCGATTCTCTGTGCTAGCCATCTGATGTAAAACCACCTCCAATGTACTCGCTGTCTCTTCTTCTTGCAATTCCAAAAATGATAGATCCTCGTCGGGTATCCAGTTGCCTTCCCTCATGTTTTTCCAGCCTGCTTGCTTTAACGCCATCCCGGGCAACCATTCCCAAACCTGGGGGATCTTCTTCGTGTGGAACGACACCTGGAGTAATTCTTGCGCGGTCATTGGTCTCACGCATTCTGCTCCTGTTTTCGGCTCAACTCCCCCAGCCACATCCTGTTGACACAGTTCTGCTTGGTCACATTACTGCTCCATCTTTTGTGGCACTGGGCCCGGCACAGATGCAGCCTCTCTGGATACATTCCATGCTGCAAGTTTCCTCCTGGAGTAATGATCCTCATCTTCTGCCAACAAGGTGAAGAAAACGGTACGTCTCTCGTCCAATTCCTTTTGCAGCCATGCTTCTGCCACAGCAATGTCATATCTTGTGGGTCTTAGCCCTACCTCCATGGTTTCTTCCAAGTCCAGGGAATTCTCCTCCTCATCAATTCCTTCTCCACCTCCTTCTGACTCTGCAGTACCCACTTCTGATACTAATAATACCTCTTCATCTTCCTTAGTGTCCAAGGCTGGGACAGAGGACAAACCCTCAGCCTGCTGCTCCTCCACTACCTCAATCTGAACTGGCTCCTCCATCAGGCCGACCAACAGCGCCCCCGATGGGTAGAATTTCCCGGTGTCCTGGCCAAATTTCCCCCATTCACTAAAAATACCACCAACAACTTAATCTGGAGCAATTTTTAGTTGGTTACCATCTGTAGCCCCCCAGTCGCCCTGAAAAGGTACTTCTAGTCTTAGTGGGCCAATCGGGTTAACAAAATTCAATAAATAAATAACATTTCTTTTCTCTGCAGGTCAGGTGGCAGTTACTGGGGACCTTCCTGCATCTGTATCCCAGGAGCACCTGCCTGAACTGACCAATCCCCGGTCCCTTCTGACCAAAAGAGAGCCATTCCTCAGGTGTTCTCTCCCATTCAGATGGCTGAGGCAAGTGCTAGTTTCATGGTGAGCAGTCTCCTCCCTCCTGAAGGACAGCATTGTAGTCAGACCCATTTCAAGGAAGATTGAAAATTTACAGTACTTACTGTAACTGAATATCATTCCCACAGAGTACCACTCACACACCCACCATCTCCCTTTCTGTAGTGCTAGAGTTACTGTGTAGCTCACCTCCCTATAGGGTATCCAAACTTGCTGGCAGTCACCCTCCCTGTCTCACCTATTCTTTTTTTTTTTTTTACTTATTATTTTTCTGTGCCTACTATCCCTTCAACCTCCAATCCTTCAGTCCCCGAAGAAGTATCATCCTCCCAACCCTACCGACTATCCGGGTTTGCCCCTAGAGTACACACTCACTTGCCATCGGGGCCCTTGATGGCTCGGATTACCCCCATTGCGGGGTGAGGAGAGATCCCCCCTTGCCTCCCTCTTTCCCCTGCAGTGAGCTGTACAGTGGGGTCTGCCCTGTTCCTTCAGCGGGTGGCGAGACTGGCTCCGGAGGACGTCATCTAGGCGGCTGGAGGGCATTTTCCTCCTAGTTGTATTTCCCCAGTGTTGGCGTGCAATGAGGAGCAAGGCTGCTGGCATGCGTGGAGACGCACATCGAAGCCAGTCCTCTGCCAGCATCTACCCTTGTGTCAGGCGCCCCTCAGCTGCACCGGCCACCCTGAGCATCTCCCAACAGGTGGCGGTATCGCGGCTGAGAGCATGGTCCCCCCTCCCCAGAGAAGGAGAGCAGCCATTGGGCGCTCGATCCTTCTCCCTCCAGGCCGACCCCCGTCGACCCGAGCTTGCTCCCGAACCCGGGTCGCCGGTGTGGTACGAGGTGTGACGTCCAGTGCCTCAACCCTCAGCGCCACCGGGCCAGCTTCACCTTTTCCACAAATGTTTTTCTGAGTACTAATAAAAAAATCCACAAAATATTCTCTAAAATGATTCCTGTTACCATTCTCCACCCCGGGTACATCCCCTTTATCTTGGGTGTATCCCTATTAGTTATTGTATATAACACTGCACCCTAGTGGTGTCCTGACTATTAAACCCAAATCTTTCCTGATAGTAGCCCTATCCTTGTGGACAAAGTAAAGATTTGCTCTGGTCTTGCTTGAACAATTTCATTGTGTCAGGACACTTGGTGCCTAGATTTTTCTGGGTGGTAAATCTCCCATTTTTTTACCATCACAGAGGGGCCCAACCGGGTCACCCCCATGAACTATCACTGACAGGTTTTCTCTACATCTGTGGAGCCTTCCATTAGTAAAGGAAGAAGAATGAGCTTTCCATTTGCTTGTCTCAGCTTGTCACAGCCCTCTAACCCTTGTGGGTACAGAGGACATCCTCATGGTGGGCATTTGTCTCACAAGTGGTTCTCTCCATTTCTTTTCCTAGTCAGGGAAAAATGCTTTTTTAATTTACATTTTCTATACCCTGATTTTTCCCCAGTTTTTCCCCATCCCCATGTCCCGGCCGTGTGCATACATGTGGAGGCATGTGCGTTCTGCATTTCTGAGGTGCCCTCCCTCTGCTTTGCTCCCCACCTGCACTGTAGGCAGACCTCTACCCAGTGACAGTGGAACTATGTTGGGTAACAGGATCCTCCGTGGGAGAGGAGAGCTGCCTTTCGGCTGCTCAGTCCTGCTCCTTTCCCCGGCTAGCTCCGATCACCCTGGCTCGTTTCGAACCCGGGTCAGTGGCGTGACACGAGGTAAGGCATTGAGCACCTCAGCCCTCAGTGCCCCTGGGCCAGCTGTAAGGAAAAACTGTTAATGCATGCATTCCTCATTCCATTATACTTTAAGTTCTAGCTGGCTACCACTTGCAGGAATTTTTATGTGCACATCATAGTTGACAACTACCACATTCTAGCTGTATTTTTAGATCTGGCACAGATCATAAACTAGTGTCTCTCTTGGGGCTGCTGTCCATGACACTGTCTCTTCTGCCTGCTGGTCAGCATGGCTGCCCTTGCCCAGAAGGTAACTAAGTGTAACAGTATCTCTGGCTCAGAGTGTGTTTTTTTGGACAACCACTAACCCCCACCAGGTGGTGTATCCCCTATATCTGTCTCTGTCTCTTTGTCTCAGCTGATAGTCGGATCATATTCAGTTGTCTCTTTTCTATTCATATATCCCTTTTCTTTTCTTTCCATATTGTCTATTCTATATGCATAGCTTGTAGCCATGTTTGTCACTCTCATGGCTAACAGAACTGAGGTAGGCAAGGGAGCCAGCAATGGTTATTGGCAGGGCGTATCACCACATGGTGTCACACAGGTGCCCTAGCCCAGCAGCCGTTGCTTGCCCATGGCCAAAAGATTTTCTTCCACAGGGTCCTCTCGCCTCTGGCTTAGACCCACTGAGTGATACTTTATGCAGAAGATGTACAGGAAGAGATAAAGTTACAGTAAATACTGTAATTTCTTTTTCCTCACCCAATCAGTATCTTTTCAGATCCCCTTTTCCATCATAGCAGAAAAAAGGTCCACTGGCCCATCCAGTCTGCCATATGTTCTTTCACTACCTTACCCAGTGAGCTACTGTCCAGGTGGGATGCTCACTCCCACTCTACTTACTGTGTCTTCCTTTGTACCAGACCTGCTCCCTTGACATAACTGCCATACCCTTTACTGTGACCTATCCTTGCTAAAATCCATTCATAATCTTTGCTTCTATCACCTCTGCTGGTAGGCATTCCATGATTCAACCACCCTCTCCACGAAGAAAAATTTCCTGAAATCCCTCCTGAACCTCCCTCCCAGCAGCTACCATTCATGCTCCTATTGAATAGATCTTTATCGAGAATATCTCTTCCATACGGTCACTCCTTTGGAACTGTACGTTGTTGTAGCCAGAACCACTTGGAAGCTTTTGTAAACATGGGCCTCCTACAGTGACATACAACATCACCACCTATTTAACATGGGTGGTCCCATCACTTCTAAGTTCTTTCTCTTGCTGTTAACCACTCATTAAATCACACAGAGAAACAACGCTGTTGTTTATCGACTTTCCATTTTTTTATCTCTTTGATGTTGAATGCCGTCATGGAAATCACTTTTGTTAAGGTTTTGTACCTAAGGTCAGAAGATCTACAGATATGATACACATTCCATCAGTATTTGTTGTTTGAGTTTATCCCATGGCATCAGGGCCTGTGAGCTCTACCAGGGATTCAACCAGACCATGAGAAGACACCGTTGGAAGGTTCTAGAAAGCTTTATTGCTAAGAAAGCTATGAACGCCATCTAGAAAACAGCAGGTTCCATGCCAGCTTCTCCTTCCAGATTGATGACAGCCATCACTGGGAAATCCCCCTGATATTCATTGATGTTTTCACTACCCAGGTTGTCAAAGTCATGGGATAAAAAACAGGACAGGTTGAGGAAGTCACCTGACCATCACCGTCCGAAGTATAAGGAAAAGGTGCATTCGTTGCCAGGGAGATCCTGATCTCCACTCCCAAGGAGAGTAAGTTAAAACAACAGGTGTCATCATCCACTGCTATGGCCTCGACTCTCACCCCAGCCATCCATGAAGCCCCAAGTTTGAGGCTTGGCTCAGGCTAATCTGCTGATAAAGTTGGTGGTTTGCAGCCTCCATAGTTAGGTGCTAACAGTCTCTCTGACCCTGTTACAAGGCATTGTTGACACTCAAGTGGTGCTGGCCATGATATCTAAATTATTTCAATGTCTCTTGCCTAGGTTGCATTGACGATCATAGCCTTGCCATCTGTGAGTTCTAGCCCATCAACTCCATTGGCATCAGTTCTTAAAGCACACCACTTATTCTTCCCTTACAGCCACTACTGTCAATGCCGGCTCCAGTGCAGACTCCTGTTGTCATACATGATGACAAAGAGGGATACAATCTTAACCTCCTATTATAAAGGAGAATTTTAAGAGGAGGAAGAGGATATTGATCCATTCCAAGAAGGTTTTGGATCAAGTTCTACCTTGTCCTATTAAGAAGATAAAAAAGTGTGCACAAGGAAGGTGGTGCTCACAAATAATGATACAACCTTCCACACTGAATTTGGGCACTCACCACCAAAAATATAGAAACACCACAGCAGTAGAATCAGACGATACTCCTTCCTGTATACCATGCTGGGCATGCTAACAAAAGATGAAGCATTAGTGCATACTGTTAATGTAGACAGAACCTTATGTTTCTAACCTAAGCATACAAAGGACTGTAGAAAGCCCTCTCAGTTTATTGTTTCATTTGCACCTGGTAAGGAGGGCTCCCCTGTGTCTAAACAGTGCCTGTCCAAATGGTTAGCCAGCTGTTTCTTTCTGCTATAGGAAGCAAGGTAAGGAGTTTCTGGGTTCTGTTTGTGGTCACCACCCATGGCATGACCAGTTCTGTGGGATGCTTCCATAATTTTCTACAGCTGTTACATGTGTGGCTGCCACCTGGAGTACTGTTCATACATTGACTAAACATTACTATCTGCACATTGTTTCATGCAGACATGCCAGTTTTGGTTTTGCTGTGCTCCAAGGCCTCCTGCATTGAAGTCATGATTGACACTGACCTCCTGCCTGGATACCTTGTGTACTGCTTGGGAATTGTTCCAAGGGTGTGGCCCAATGAAGGAGCTGTCCTGGATGAAAATAGAACAGTTACCAGTAACAGTAGATCTTCAATTGAATTTCCTTCATTGGGCTGCAGCACACTCATCCTCCTTTCCCCCTTTCTCATATCTAACTGACACAGTTGCCTACTGTCTTTTCTGGAGTATCCATATATTGCTTATCAGGTTTTTACTCCCGTTCATCACCTCTCCAGTGTGCCTGGTTCTGATCTCCAGGTTCCTGCCAGTAAGGTATCCTCTGAGCATGTCTCTGGTGGGGAATAGAGGGGTGATGGGGTTGCCCACCATGTATAAAGAAACTGAGCAGCCTAGGAGTGGGACCAAAGTGGTAAATTGGCTTATAAACTGGTTAATGGATAGGAGATAGAGGGTGGTGGTAAATAGCACCCACTCTAATGATGGGAGAGTGACCAGCAGGGTGCCATAGGGCTCACTAATGGGACCAGTCCTTTTCAATGTCTTCATAAGTAACATTGCTGAAGAACTGGAAGGGAAGGTGTGCCTCTTTGCAGATGATACCAAAATCTGCAGTATAGTGGATGCTCAGGAGGGGATGGAGAAAATAAGCAGGGGTATGGGGAAACTCAATGAGTGGTCAAAAGTATGGCAGCAGGGGTTCAATGCCAAAAAGTGCAAAATCATGCACGAAAAGCATAGGAACCCAGGCACTGATTAGAGGATGGACAGGAAAGAGACCATGGGGCTATCATAACTGATGAACTCAAAGTGGCAGGGCAGTGTGACAAAGCAGTGGGTAAGGTTAGTGGGATGCTGGGGTGCAGAGGGAGGGGTATCTCCAGTAGGAGGAGGGTGGTGTTGTTGCCACTGCATCACTCATTGGTGAAGCCCTACCTGGAGGAAGCTGCATCTCAGTAAGGACATAGACGAGTGGAGTCAGTTCAGAGGAGGGCAACTCAAATGGTACAGGGGTTGCATGAGATGCCCTTGGAGAAGAGACTAAAGGATTGCAACATGTACACCCTGGAAGACTGCTGAGCAAGAGATGACATGAGAGACACCTATAAGTACCTCACAGTGGTGAATAGGGTGCAGGAGGGGAGTCTCTTTCAAATGAGAAAGAGCACCAGGACCAAAGGGGCAGGTGATGATGCTGGGGGGAGGGGAGGGTAGTTTAACAGAGATGTGAGAAAATATTTCTTCACTGAAAGGGTGGTAGACACCAGCAACAGACTGCCAGCAGAAATGGTGGAAGCTAAAACAGTGTGGGACTTTAAGCATGCAAAGCATATACATCGGATCATATTAGAAAACAGGCAGGGAGGAAGGAGGGTCACCGGAGACCAGTTAGGGCCTGCAGAGACAGATTAGGGAGGGAATATCTGGGCAGACTAGTTGGGACAGGTGACTCTTTTCTGCCAACAAATTCTATGTTGATAAATGCAAAGTGGTATCGTCGGTGGCCCCTGGCTAGCAAATGTTTCCGAGAGGTCCTGATGCTGATGACTTACAGTTCCAAAGGTGTGGCCAAGTAAGTAACTATTCTTTCTTCACAGTTCACCTTGTTTATTTCTCTTGGAAATTAAAGGTGTCTGTCATGTCCCCACTCCCATCTGGCTTCTAGGAAGTACATATTCAAGGCCTTTAGTTGTTCCTCATGTGTCCTTTTCACACTAATTTTGTTGACCCTTCATTGTACCGACTGAAGTCTGTACCTGTCCTTTCTCAGGTGTGGACCCTAGAACTGGGCACAGTATTCTAGATGGGGTCTCCTCACCTGTGACCTATATAGGAGCACTATCACATCCATCCTTCTCCTACTGAACCCCTTCCCAATGCACACCAACATTCTGTCTGCCTTGAGGTAGGCCTTATTATATTGACCCAGTTGTCTGAGGGAATCACTTATGATGACTCCCTGGTCCTTTCCTCAGAAGTAGTGGCCAACCTGACTCCCCATTCAGTATTCCATCTTAGGGTTCCTCCTTCCTATATGTACCCTTTTGCACATTTTGACATTAAATTTCAACTGCCTAAACCTGGACCATCTCTCTAACCATTCTAGGTCCATTTGCAACTACCTCACACCAACTGTAACACTATACTCATGACCTGTCACTCCCCTGATTTTACACTGTTAACCACCACCATCTTTTGTCTTACCCAGTCAGCTTCTCACCCATGTTACCAGCTCCTTTCTGACTTCCACATCCTCTAACTTTTTCAGCAGCTTCTTGAGTGGTGCAGAGTTGAACTCCTTGCTGAAGTCAAAGTAAAGTAGATCAAAGTAAATCTCACAGAGATACGGTCACTCTGTCCTATAGGATTTACCTTGATGTTACTGATAATGTCCTGGTTGGACATAATGAAGTCCAAGATGGTCTCGGCCCTGGTAGCCTCCCTCACGTACTGCTTAAGAAAGCAGTCCTGTGTAGCCTCTATAAACCTCTGATTTCCTTGGCTTCTGGCCTCTGGGATTTCCCAGTGTATGTCAGGGTAGTTAAAATCTCCTATGATTATAAGCCTACAAAAGCCTACTGCTTTCTTTCTTTTCCTCACCAGTAATATGTCCATCTCTGTCAAATGATCCCCCCACCTCGGCCGTCAGAAGCCACTGTGACTCTACTTCCTCGCCCTCAGATATGGACTTTCCCATATGGAAAATAACTACGTTTTGTTAATATGTCAACTATATCTGAATATACCTAGCTATATCGCAAACATATTTCATATATATATATATATATATATATATATATATATGGAATACATAATGGACTGCAGTAGAATAATACATTTATCTCCACTAGTGAGCGGTAAGACCCATAACCCAAGATTGGCAAAGCCACGAGTGAGTTATAAAGGTCTTATCACCCACGTGTGGAGATAAATCTGTTATTCCACTGCAATCCATTATGTGTTTGATATATACCACACCATTTGTATTGTTTTTACTGGTGTTTTACCTGGTTTTAGCTTAAAACTGCCTTTCTTTCCATTGTAAGTTCTCTATCTGACCCATTGTTCTCTGTGTTCCATTTCCAGATTCTAAGTGGAAATAACATGTTCTAAGTTATATGAATGGTGTTCCAAGTTATATAAATAGGCCCAGATATTCAAACTGCGCCATTTTGTGGTGCAAGCCCCTGCGCCACTCAAAATAGTTGCGCAGGAGTGTGTAACCAGGCTTATATTCAACCTGCTTTTGAATATCGCCCTCATCACCCCCACTGTGCATGGCGAGTGGAACTGCACCAGCGCAAGTGGTCAGAATGGAGCATTGAGATGCGGTGGCACAAGTTCCATTGCGCCATGCACAGCACCTGCGATATTCAAAGGGTGACATGCAAATGGGGACATAATTTGTGCAAAGGCGCACAGGGGGCCATTTTCATCTGATTATGGCCCCATTTGCATGCCATTAGCATGCAGGTGCGCCAATCCCTGATGACTTGCGCCTGGCGCCCTGCCAGGCAGCAGCCTTCGGGACCGACGCCCCCTGCAGCCCGATCGCAGGACGTCCCATAAGGGACAATGCATGTCTCCAATCCCTGGTGGTCCAGTGGACCGCGAGTAGCCCGATCACGGGCATAACAGTAGTCCATCCCCATTAGCCCAATGCGGGCATAACAGCATCCCCCCGAGTAGCCCAATCGCGGGCATAACAGTATTCCCCCCCGAGTAGCATGATCGCGGGCATTACTGTAATACACCCCCAGTAGCCCAATCACGGCATAACTGTATTCCCCCATTAGTCCGATCACGGGCATCAGTAACCTCCCCAAAGTCCAATATCCCTGGTGGTCCAGTGGACCGAACGGAGCCGATTGCAGGCGGCATTCCTCACCCCCAAGTCTGAAATCCCTGGTGATCTAGTGGATCCCCCACCCCACCCGCCCACGGGAGCCCCACCACCCGCTCCCCATCAGCTGGTGGTGGCACCCCACCTGCTTGCCGCCCGGCCGCCCGCCCGACCGAAAGCTGGGGAGACTGCACGCCATTGGTTCAGAGCATGAGCCAATGTATTGCAGGTTCATACTGTACTAGTCAGTCCAGATATGTGAATGAATTCATGAATAAATACACATCCACCAGGGATTGGAGTCCCCAGTGTGCAGATACAGTTGAAGGCACTGCACAATCAGGATGGCAGGACTACAATGACAGTAACCCTGACCCTGACCCATGAGTCACGACAGTAGCAGGGGTTGCATTATATGACACAGCTGTCATTTATTAAAGACAGCTGTCATTTATTAAAGACAGCTGTGTTGTATAGTGCAAGCTGCTGCTTTCGCAAAAATTCAGTTATAAATAGAACGTTGATTTTTTTGAACTGCGCATGCTCAGAAACAGAACAATTTTATTAAATAATTTAAAAACTACTTAGCAGCTGGACCTAAAAACCACAAAAACATATACCTTTGACCAAGCTTTATCAAAACTGAAAGTTTCAGGTGTAAAAAGCCTCCTATTTGTTTAGTTATATGATGGCAAAAAAATAGTCTTAACATTTTCAAAAATGCAGACTTTTACCCTTTTTGCACCTCTGTAATTTTGCCCCTATTGAACCAATCTACATGTACTTTACAGGATCAAGAGATCCTGGCACAGAGGCTGTGCTTTCCCAATGTCATGTAAATCCATTGAAAGGGGACAAAGTTATTAAGGTGCAACAATTTGAGTTTAACATAGACGTGCTTACTCAACCCTAGTATACAGGTGTGACCACACCTGTATAATAGATAAAGATATAGAGATAGATATAGATACAGATATGTATATATTAATAGGAAAAAACATAATTAATGCACCTGTAACATATATATACATATGTCTACGGGTTCGGGGAAGGATGAGGTTACCTGGCACAAGGGACCTAGGTTTGGCTACTCTGCACAGGGGCACTCAAGTAAATTCAACTACAGGAAGCAATAACTGTAATGTCCAGAACCCAGAATTGGGATTTTTCAGTGTGGCTTTATTTATTAACTAGCTGAACATAAACAAAGCACTGCATGGTCCCCCAAAGGGCTATGTTACTGTATGTGCAGATTAGAGGTTAAACACAGCGGTCCATTTGAGGAATGAACACATTACTACAATTGTCTGGCTTTGGACCCACCAGGCACTCAGCCCGGACTTTGCATGCGCATTGGATACATAGCCCGACTGGCCCGGCTCCCCTGCCGGCCACTCGACTGATGGTCCACTTGAGGAATGAACCCAAACTTTACTTGGAAAGACATCCCATAAAACAAGGAGACTCCCAAACTGTGGCTCCCCACACCACTTGAAGTCTACGACTTCTAGAGAGATTTGTTTTTGTACTTCCAATCAAAACTCCCATCCAACAAGGAGACTCCCATCCAACAAGGAGTAATTTTCCCATCCTATGGCTCCCCACACCACTTAGAGTCTGCGACTCCTAGAGAGATTTTCAAGTTGCGACCCACGTCTGGGTACTCACCCCATCACTGGCCAAGTGCATGAGGCAAGTAGCAAAAACACAGAAGAAATCCGTAGAGGTGGACCTGGTTACTAAAGATGGGGGGTTTTCCCACCTCCAGATCCCACAGCCCATACCTGGCCATTTCTCTGGACACACAGAAAACTTTAGACTTTAAAATGTAGATTGAACGGTGGATGACCTGAAGCACCTCCTCTACAGCGAACTTTAAATCCATTTAAAACTTTAAACAGTTGACTGCTCTATTTGTTTGTCCTAGTTGACATAGTCCTCCCAAATAGCAGTCCACATTTACTTGAAACCCAACTGAAGAAAACAAGATGTTTGCCCCTTCCAATGGAGCCAAACACTTACCCATTCGTTGCAGGTGCCCCACACGCGAAGTACTGTAACCTTTGCTGTTATACAAGAACAGACTGAACTTAAATCAGGCAGCTTTCTTCCCAGGGTGGGAGAAGGGGATTGCTCCTGGACCCCACAGAGAACTTTCCTCCCCCCCCACCCAGAGGGAGGGGGGCACTGAGACCGGGGGAGCAGTCTCCACCACTTTAAAAAAGGTAAAATACAGGAACACTTCCTATTTCCGGAGTGAGAGATCAAACTGCAGACTAATGCTTCCTTCTTGCTTAAGGACAAACGGAAGACTCCCTTTGAATTTCCCAAAGTTCTAAACTTCACTCCCTGAGCTGGAGATTCCAAAGTGGCTCATGCAGCTGCGACAGTTCTATAACGATGTCATCTCTCAAGTCTCAGCTGTGACTGAGGACAGAGTGAGACAGTGTGAAACCCATTTAACTGGAGTTTCACAAGCTGCCTTCCCTGCCTACCACTAGGTCTTACTGGGATTCTAGTAACCCCGGGTAACAAAGGGGTTACACTCCCCCTTGACCAGGAAAATGACTGTCCCCAGTCATTATGCACCCAGCCGTAGGCCATCCCACCCTATGTGCTACCTGCGGAGGGGGGTGATCAGGCCCCCTCCTACCATGTGTAAGCACAGGTAGGCAACACTAAGGGCCTAGAGGCCTATAGCTGACATATCAGCCTCTTCTCTATCCACTTACTATGGACACCTAGTGGCTCTGGTAGAACCGTCTAGAGCATAGCCCTGATAGATCAGCACTGCAATCCCTACGGCCGTTCAGGACCACAGTCTGTCTATCCCCCCTAACCCTCTAGGGAAAACCTATCTGCCTCTAACATAACATCCCAAACAAAAACAAAAACCCGGGGACCTCCCGACCTTGGGCAGCCTGCAACTACAACCATTAGCAATAATAACACTAGTACATTTAAATTCTACACCATAGCACTGACGAGGGACTCCGATGAGCCCCTCCTCCTCTTTTTGTCTTCTCTTCTGTCTTCCAGGAACACCTGTAAGAAAAGACAAAAACAAAAAAAAACACATCCTAATCTGCATGTACAGTCTATCGAAACAACAACAATGACAACAACAACAACCCTTACTACACAGAAAAAGCACTGAACAATCCCAAAAAGAAATTTTTTTTTTTTTTTAGAAAAAGGTAGAAAAACAGTATTTACATTGAAGTACAGTGATGACATTGGTAACAATACACCTTTGGGGGGGGATGGAATGTCCTAAATGTCCCAACTAGTGACTACAAGGCCCAAAGGCCAGTCCATTAAAGAGTCTCTCCTGGGCCGGAGCCCCGTGAAGCATAGTTCTTTAAGGCAATAATCCCGAAGGGGAGAGTCTTTGTGGACAGTTCACACACTGTTTGAAGTCTGTAGTGTAGGGTGTGTATTGCAATGTCATAAAGATAGAATAAAAGGTTTTTTTGGACTTACCAGCCTCTTGAAGTATTCGGATTTCACAAACCTGGTCCCTTCCGAAGACTCTCCCTGGCAGCATTTCTTCTGATACAGCTGGGTGGACATCTTCCGGGAACCCACAGGAGTGCACATCTGGAAACAGCTGGGCTGATGTCATAACTGGAGAAGGAACCTTAGAACAGGAACAAAAAAGAAAACAGCTGGTCCGGCATCATCCGATTACCAGGCGATGAACAGGAAAACAGCTGGGCTGGTGTCCTCTCTGGATCTGAAGTCATCTGGTGGTACCAGTAGATGGTTGCTGAACAGGGCAGTACACTGTGGACTGAAGAATATGGGGCACCTGATTCCTTGTTTATTCATATTGGCAGTTCAATAAGGGCACTTCACAATCTAGATGTGGCAATATTGACTACCACTGCTCGGCTCTCCATTTTGTAGGCACGGGCTTAATTACTGGGAGGTCCTTGCACTGAGGCCAATAGTAGAGGGGGTCAGGGGCTTGAATTATTACTCCATCTGGACGCACATAATTCACACAGTGGGAGACTTCCGTCCCTCTCCGTCCACTATTCTCACTCTGTCCATAAACAGTGTCCTGCCTCTCTTCCACTGTGTATACTTTTCATGTAACAGTCTATTTTTACATGCTGGTTAGCCCCAGGATGCACATGTTTCTTTTGCTTCATCCCAGATCCAGGATTTCGCAGTTCTCAATCTCCTCCCAGACTCTCCCGAGGAAAGGTAGGAAAGGTCATACCAAAGATTTCATTGGCCTTTCTACGAACCAGTCTCTCCTCTTTACTTGCTTTGGTCAATTTGAGACCGCTGGCCTGGCTTGGGGGTGGCCAGTCCTGGTTCTGCCAGCTTCGCATCCTCAATGAAATTAAAAACGGATCCCTGGCTTCTTCTTCTTCTGGTGAAGCCAGGGCAGTGGCATCACCACCTTCTTGAACACATTCCTCCGAGGCAAGATCCTGAGGCTGTGTACCCGTTCCTATCTCACAAGGCCACATAGGTTCCCCCTCATCTTCCACTTCACTGAGGATCTGAGCCCAGGAGTGAGCAGTAGTTCTCACCCCCGAGACTATCCATTCATCACTGGAAGCGGAGGTCGACACCTCCCATTCAAAGGCCTCCCGCATCTCATCTTCACCTTCGAGACTTGGGCTAGGCCCCCCCACACAGGGGACTATTGATGCTTTATCTGAACTTGCTTTCTGAGATCCAGCATCCAATGCTTCAATTTCAGCTTCAGTCTCTAATTCTGCACTCTCTAACTTTGTGCCACACTCCCCTGGGGGACCTTCCTCCACAGGCTCCGCCTGATGCTGTGTGCTGCCAACTGCAGATTCTTGAAGTTGTGTCCATGTGGGAGCCAAACGAATTTGAGGCGCTTTATACAAGCCATATTTTTGAAGGCATCCAGAACAGTGAGGAATCATGAAGACATCCCTTCCAGCACTCAAGCACATCTGGCATACACGCACTGGATAATTAGGAATTGCCACATCAGGAGGGAGTTGCCCTCTATAGCATCAATTTTCAATATCTCTCAATCTATTTACTGCTGCTGTTACTGCAACCCGGGCATGATCCAGGTAACGAGCTGGTCCTGAGGCCATAACTGCAGAAAAACAAACAAAATTTCACTGTAACTGAAAGTCCCACTTTAATGAACACACTCTGTAGCTTTAAAATGGCTCCTCTGCTGCAGTGTTTACTTCACTACCCACACCCTGTAATGGCAGAGTGCAGCACCCTGTGCATCAACATTCAGACTCTGGGTCAAGCCACGCGAATCCGATTTACATCAGCTACTATAACTTTACTCAAACTGCACAACTTGCTCTGTTCTGGCTGTTCACACATTTACAGGATTTTCCTTGGACTTTTCACATGCTGGCAACATTCATTTAATTACAGTCCCTTTTAAAACTTCCGGTTTCAGCACAGGATTGCCTGCTTCTACTAGTGTTGCACTTATTTTACAACCTACAGTCTCTCTCTGGCTGCAAACTTTAAACTGAGGCTACTTTCATTGCTATGCACACATTTAATGGCTTTACAGACTTGCACTTGCCAGCAGGATATCACACAATCGCTACTTGCAAGTGACTATACAGCTGCACACACATTTTATATGGTATTATCTGAAAATCACTGATTTGAGCAGTTTTAAATCGTTTACTCACTGTTATTGTAGCAGATTGCTGCGATGGGTAGAATAAACGGCCTGCAGCCAGATTTTTGAAGGCCACAGATTGCAAACGGGCGGCAGTCTCCGCAATCGTAGTATTAACCACACAATTCACTGATCCCACGATCGATAAGTGGGTTGAGCCTGATTTTTAACTAGAAAGTCACTTTTTACTGTTTACAGCGCTTTGAACACTTTGCGAACACTCCTCCACTGCCAGTACACGCACTACTCTCTGTCTCCCTCTTGAATGCTGAAGCAGACTCTGAAGAGCTGGCTGAGGGGCGGGACTAATGGCAAACTGACCAACCACACGATGCCATGCAAATGAGCCTCTTCTTCCTCACGAAGGCTCCTCTCCTCTCCTCACGGCGATCGTTGAGCAGGCAAATTTAAACTGAAAGATGCACTTTTTTTTTCTTCAACTGACTCCACGGCGGGAGCCCATTTCAACCATGTAACATTGCCATTAACTCTGCAGTCTCTAGCATTGCACAGAAAGCATTTCCAACGTCCAGGGCATAATTTCTCTGTTGCTACCCCTAGTTTTCCAAACTTTCCTTCACAGAACTTTATTTTAAAACTGACAAACGCTGTAAACTATGTTGATGCAGGACAAGGACACACACTTTGGCTTTACAGCTCCTTGGTAAACAGTTGGCATTTTTTAAACAGCAGTACAAGATTCACAGCACACAGCACACACTAGGGAAATTGCTTCAACTTTTTTTGGGCTACCGACTGCCAGATAGCCAAAACACTAGCCTACTTGCCCAAGCACCTTCCTTCCCAAACAAATCCAAAGCGGTGCCTCCATTTTTGTAACATATATATACATATGTCTATGGGTTCGGGGAAGGATGAGGTTACCTGGCACAAGGGACCTAGGTTTGGCTACTCTGCACAGGGGCATCCAAGTAAATCCAACTACAGGAAGCAATAACTGTAATGTCCAGAACCAGAATTGGGATTTTTCAGTGTGGCTTTATTTATTAACTAGCTGAACATAAACAAAGCACTGCATGGTCCCCCAAAGGGCTATGTTACTGTATGTGCAGATTAGAGGTTAAACACAGCGGTCCATTTGAGGAATGAACACATTACTACAATTGTCTGGCTTTGGACCCACCAGGCACTCAGCCCGGACTTTGCATGCGCATTGGATACATAGCCCGACTGGCCCGGCTCCCCTGCCGGCCACTTGACTGTCGGTCCACTTGAGGAATGAACCCAAACTTTACTTGGAAAGACATCCCATCAAACAAGGAGACTCCCAAACTGTGGCTCCCCACACCACTTGAAGTCTATGACTCCTAGAGAGATTTGTTTTCTTACTTCCAATCGAAACTCCCATCCAACAAGGAGACTCCCATCCAACAAGGAGTAATTTTCCCATCCTGTGGCTCCCCACACCACTTAGAGTCTGTGACTCCTAGAGAGATTTTCAAGTTGCGACCCACGTCTGGGTACCCACCCCATCACTGGCCAAGTGCATGAGGCAAGTAGCAAAAACACAGAAGAAATCTGTAGAGGTAGACCTGGTTACTAAAGATGAGGGGGTTTTCCCACCTCCAGCTCCCACAGCCCATACCCGGCCATTTCTCTGGACACACAGAAAACTTTAGACTTTAAAATGTAGATTGAACGGTGGATGACCTGAAGCACCCCCTCTACAGCGAACTTTAAATCCATTTAAAACTTTAAACAGTTGACTGCTCTACTTGTTTGTCCTAGTTGACATAGTCCTCCCAAATAGCAGTCCACATTTACTTGAAATCCAACTGAAGAAAACAAGATGTTTGCCCCTTCCAATGGAGCCAAACACTCACCCATTCATTGCAGGTGCCCCACAGGTGAAGTACTGTAACCTTTGCTGTTATACAAGAACAGACTGAACTTAAATCAGGCAGCTTTCTTCCCAGGGTGGGAGAGGGATTGCCCTGGACCCCACAGAGAACTTTCCTCCCCCCCCCACCCAGAGGGAGGGGGGCACTGAGACCGGGGGAGCGGTCTCCACCACTTTAAAAAAGGTAAAATACAGGAACACTTCCTTTTTTCAGAGTGAGAGATCAAACTGCAGACTAATGCTTCCTTCTTGCTTAAGGACAAGCGAAGACTCCTTTGAATTTCCCAAAGTTCTAAACTTCACTCCCTGAGCTGGAGATTCCAAAGTGGCTCATGCAGCTGCGACAGTTCTATAATGATGTCATCTCTCAAGTCTCAGCTGTGACTAAGGACAGAGTGAGACAGTGTGAAACCCATTTAACTGGAGTTTCACAAGCTGCCTTCCCTGCCTACCACTAGGTCTTACTGGGATTCTAGTAACCCCGGGTATCAAAGGGGTTACACACCAGTTAAGGTTAAACTGACAAAAGTAGGGGGAATGTGCCATTAGAATTTCCAACCCTAATACCCCACCCCAACCCTGCAATCAGCAACAGCAGAAACCATTATAGTTTGCCCTCTCCTGCATCATCACAAATCAGGTGTGGGGTGTGCCTCAGGGTTGTCAGCCCTAATGCTCACCTCATTCTCATGTACTCTACACATCTCAGCTTCTTTAATGATGGAATGTGGTGAGAGTTTGGGTTGAAACCTCTGAGACACACCCGACACCTGATTTTTTTAAGATACATGAGAAGGCAAACAGTAATGTTTTCTTTTTTGTTGCATGCAGGGTGGGGGTGGAGTGCTAGGGTTGGAAACTCTAACACCACATTTCCCTACTTTTGTTGGTTTAACCCTAACTGGTGCATTAACAAAGTTTTTTGCAATTAATTTACATAATTTTTGAGATAGTATAATCAAATCTTCATTTGCCTGTGGGAGCGGCTCAGCACTAGTACCATCCCACCATAGATGCGTACATGTACAGTATGTTGCTGTGGAAGCACAGGGCGCTCTGGGCCCTGTGCTTGCATTTATAGCAAAACAGCAACCAAATTGTCAGCATAGCCTTCTTATTACCTGACTTCATGAATCCAGTACTGAAAATTGTCAAATCCTTGCTGAAATGTCATTCTGCGTCGCAAAACATCATTCAGCACCACAGGTGTGAAAACACAATCTGGCCAGGATTCGAAAAATGACAGCTGTTACATTTATGGGGTGGTGTAAAAAAAATGGCTATGTTGAAAATGTGGGGTCAAACTATTTGAAATTACTAAAGTTGAGAGAGAGTGTAGTAAAATATCAATGTATGCACATAACTTTGCCATTTTTACACATTTTAACCCCAAATTTTCAACATAGCCTTTTTATGACCCCATCTCGTGAACAAGGGTGGTAAAAATGTTCAACTCCCACCTGAAATGTTATTTCACTAAGCGACTGCAAAATCATCTTTCAGGCGAGATTTCTGTAATTCCACCACCATTGTTCATGAGGTGGGGTCCCAAAAAGGCCACGTTGAGAATTTGGGCTCAAAATATGCAAAAATGGCAAGGTTATGAATCAAAGTTGAAAACCCCATTGCAATACATTGAACCGTACTTACCTTAGTTTCTCATGTTGCAGTCTGTGGTTCCAGCAGCAAGACGTGTCTTCGATCAGAGAGTGGATCTTCACCCTGTGACCTGTTCAAGTAAATGAGGGTATGTGGGGATGTACTGGGGGTGTGTTGGGTGGTGGGTGCTGAGTGGGAGGTGGGGGTGGGGGTCAGATCAAAGAGGGACCATTTTCTTTTTTGCAGGTTATCAAAAAAAAAACACATAGAAGGATGGTTTCCTTTATTTCAGACTGGGATGGCTAGCGGAGGGTGGGGGTACCACTAGACAACAGCAAAAGACAAAAATCTAACAGGAATGACAATCAGAGGGTGGTGGTGTCACTATACACCAGGGAAAGATAAATTAATTATGGGGATAGTGATTGGAGGGTGGGGGTGCCACTAGACACCAGGGAAGGATAAATTAAGTATGGGGACGGTGATCAGAGGTGGGTGGTACCACTAGACACCAGGAAAAGATAAATTAATTACAGAGACAGCAATCAGAGGGCAGGGGATGTCACTAGACACCAGGGAAGGATAAATTAAGGCCAAACAGAGTGTGCTGTGCTCAGAATCAGGGCAGGGTACGAGTGCGGGCTACAAGCCCAAAGTCAAATCAACCAGCAGAATGCACTCACACTCCAAAGCCAGGAGTGCAACCTCAAGTGAAAGTAGTGACTTGCACCAGATGCAGGAGTAGTTCTAAATCAAAAATGTATTTATTGCAGCTTGCAAGGTAGGAAAAACATCCAGGACTACTACAAAATGTGTCTTTGTCCAGGTGCCCTGGCACTTCGTCAAGTAAGGCTTTGTCAGGGGGAAGGCACCTGTCTATATGTACCAAAAAAAACTGTAACACCATTATTGAAACATAGAAACATAGAAATTGTCGGCGGATAAGGACCACCAGGCCCGTCCAGTCTGCCCGTAAGCCCTATACTAGTTTGTGGCCCTATCTGGTTAGCAGCTTGTTGACTTTCCTTCCCACCTCTAAGTTTCCCTTATGCCTGTCCTAGGCATGTTTGAATCCCTCCACTGTGCTCACTCCCACCACCTCCTGTGGCAGATCATTCCATGTGTCCACCACCCTCTGTGTGAAAAAAAAAAAACGTTCTCACATTTCCTTTTAACCTGCCTCCCTCCAATTTCATATTGTGCCCCCTCGTTCTAGTACCCCTTCTAACCTAGAAGATGTCTCCCCCTGCACCTTGTTTATGCCCTTGAGGTACTTGAATGTTTCTATCATGTGCCCCCCCCGCTCCCTCTTCTCCTCCAGCGAGTACATATTGAGGTCCTTTAATTGCTCCTCATATGTTTTGCGGTGCAAGCCCTGTACCATCTTCTTTGCTCTCCTCTAGACTGCTTCCACCCTGTCAGTGTCCTTGCGAAGGTGTGACCTCCAGAACTACACACGGTACTCTAGGTGAGGCTTCACTAGTGTTTTATACAATTGCATCACCACCTCCCTCCTCCTGCTAGTGATACCTCTGCCTATGCACCCCAGCATGCCACTGGCCCTCCCTGCAGCCTTTGCACTTTGCTTTGACACCTTTAAGTCATCTGAAATGATAACCCCCAGGTCCCTTTCCTCCTTGGTGATCGTCAGCTCCCCCCCCCATCCTGTAGCTCTCCCCAGAGTTATCTCATCCCAGGTGCATTATTTTGCACTTCTTTGCATTGAACCCCAACTGCCACACCTCAGACCATTTTTCAAGCTTCCCCAGGTCCCTCCTCATTTTCTTCATCCCATCTGGAGTATCCACCCTGTTGCAGATCTTGGTGTCATCCGCAAACATGCAGACTTCTCCTTCCAGTCCTTCTGCAATGTAACTAATGAAGACATTGAACAGGACTGGCCCAAGGACTGATCCTGGATGCACCATGCTGGTCACCCCGCTCTCCCCGGATTGGACACCATTTACACCACCCTCTGCCTCCTGTCCATTAGCCAGTCCTTAAACCAGTTTACCACCTTGTGACCCATGCCCAGACTACCCATCTTTTTAATCAGCCTGTTATGTGGAACAGTGCTGAAGGCCTTGCTGAAATCAAGGTATGCAATGTCCACTACCCCCCCACCCCTGATTCACCTCCTTCATCACTCAGATAAAACATTCTATCAGATTTGTTTGACACAACTTTCCTGCTGTGAATCCATGTTGGCTGGGATCCTGGGCACTGCTGGATTCCAGGTGTGCCACTATTCTTTCTTTCAGCAGTGCCTCCATGATCTTCCCCACCACTGAGGTGAGGTTGACCGGCCTATAGAAACATAGAAACATAGAAGTTGATGGCAGATAAGGACTACTTGGCCCACCCAGTCTGCCCATTTCCCTACCTATTGGATAAGCTGCAGATCCTAGTTAACTAACAGCCTCCTTCCTCCTACCCCCCACAAGAATTGCTTTATGTCTGTCCCATGTATTCTTGAATTCCCCCACTGTTTTTGACCCCACAACCTCCTCAGGAAGGCTGTTCCATGCATCCACTACCCTCTCTGTGAAAAAAAATACTTATTTACATTGCCCCTGAGCCGTCCTCCCTCTATCTTCAAATTGTGCCCCCTTGTTCTTGCACATCTCTTTTTCTGAAAGATGCTACCCTCTTGGACCTTATTGATTCCCTTGAGGTACTTAAATGTTTCTATCATGTCCCCACTCTCCCTCCTTTCCTCGAGGGTATACATATTAAGCTCCTTTAGTCTCTCTTTATATGGCTTCTGGTGCAGACCCTGCACCATTTTAGTTGCCCTCATCTGGACTGCCTCCATCCTATCTATGTCCTTGAGGAGATGAGGTCTCCAGAATTGCACGCAGTATTCAAGATGGGATCTCACCAGCTGTCTGTACAGAGGGATAACAACTTCCTGTTTTCTACTGGTGATGCCTCTCTGCATCCCATTATCCCCCAGCCCTCCTTACTCCTTCTCACATTACTTGCCTCACCTTTAAGTCATCTGATATGACTACCCCATGTCCTTTCCATTTTTGTTGTTGTTGTTAGTACCTACTATCATTGTGTACTCTCCCCTGGTTTGTTTCCCAGGTGCATTACTTTTGCACTCTTTGCATTGAATCTAAGCTGCCATACTTTTGACCATTCCTCCAACCTTGCCAAGTCCCTTCTCATCCTTTTCACCCCCTCTTGTGTATCAACCCTGTTACAGATCTTTGTGTCATCTGCAAAGAGGCATACTTTCCATCCAGTCTATCTGCAATGTCATCTATAAAGACTTTAAAGAGGACCAGACCCAGTGCTGAACCCTGCGGTACCCCACTAGTCACCCCCCTTTCTTCAGAGTGGACTCCATTTACTATTACCCTCTGTGTCCTGTTGTCCAGCTAATGTTTTACCCAGGTTACAACCCTGGGACCCACTCCAAGGCTGGCTAACTTGTTTCTCAATCTTTTGTGTTGGACTGTGTCAAATGCCTTGCTAAAGTCTAGGTAGGACATGTCCACAGCCCCTTCCTAGTCTACTACTTTGGTCACCCAGTCAAAGAAATCGATTAGATTCATCTGACATGACCTTTCCGCTGTGAATCCATGCTGCCTTGGGTCCTGTGCCCCACTGGCCTCTTGGTAGTCAACAATTCTTTCCTTCAGAAGTGATTCCATCATTTTCCCTACCACTGAGGTCAAACTAACAGGTCTGTAGTTTCCTGCCTCTATCTTGCTCCCACTTTTGTGAAGGGGAATCACATCCGCCCTCCTCCAGTCCTCAGGTACCACACCATCCTCCCATGATTTGTTAAAATGGGTAGTCAGTGGTGTCACTAGTTCTCCCCTTAGTCCTTTTAGAATTCGGGGGTGAATCCTATCAGGCCCCATTTCTTTGTCCATCTTCAGTTTTAGGAATTCTTTCAGGACCCTTTCTTCTGTGAATGGACTGGTATTGACTCCCCTATCCAGAGTGCTTCTATGTTCTTTGGTTTAGGTACCTTCTTCGACTCTTCTTTTGTGAATACTGAGCAGAAGTATTTGTTCAGTATCCCTGCTTTTTCACTGCCACCGTCTGCCCACCTCTGCTTCCCTTTATGAAGCCTTACTATCCCTCCCTTGGTCTTTCTTCGCTCCTTAATGTACCTATAAAAGGTTTTATCCCCCTTCTTAACTGAGTTGGCAATCTTTTCCTCAGTTTGAACCTTTGCTATTCTGACTGCCTTCCTCGCTTCCTTCTGCTTTAACTGGTACAGTTCTCTGTCCTGCTTCTTCTGTGTTTCCTTATACTTCCTGAATGCTACCTTTTTCTCCCTAACCTTCCCTGTCACCTCTTTTGAGAACCATAGTGATTTTTCCCTTCGTTTTGTTTTGCTGATTTGCTTCACACAAGGGCTTGTTACCTCTGTGATGGCTGTTTTGATTTTTCCCAATTATTCCTCCACCCCTCCTTCTTGCCCATTTGCTAGTGCTTTTCTGAGGCACTCTCCCATTTTCCCAAAGTCAGTCCTCCTAAAGTCCAATACTTTCGCTTTTGTATGACTTGACTCTATGGCTGTGTTTATTGTGAAGCACACTGTTTGGTGGTCGCTTGTCCCCAGATGACTACCCACTTCTAAATCCGAGATCTTCTCTCCATCCCCGTTTGAGAGTACCAGGTATAAGCTTGCTCCCTCCCAAGTGGATTCTAACACTAGCTGTCTGAAGCATGCCCCCTGTAGGGCATCGAGAATGACCCTACTCTTGGAGGTGGCTGCAGCAAAGGTGCTCCAGTTAACATCTGGCATATTCAGGTCCTCCATCAACAATATCTCCCCTTTTTCTGCCATTCTAAGGATGCCTTCTATCAATTCCTTGTCCATTACCTCCCCCTGAGATGGGGATCTGTATACAATTCCTGTGCAGATTGTAGTGCCATTTCCTGTCTCCAGGGTGACCCACCGTGCCTTCTCTACTCTCTGTTTACCCTTTAGTTTCATTGCTTCAATCCCTTCCCTTAAATAGAGAGCTACTCCTCTTCCTCCTCTTTTACCCTCCCTGTCCCTCCTGTAGATTGTGTACCATGGTATGCTGACATTCCAGTCATGGTTCTATGTGTACCATGTTTCTGTGACAGCCACGATATACAGGTGTCCAACTTCCATCAAGACCACTAGTTCAGGGAGCTTGTTACCCAGACTACGGGCATTGGTACTCATCACTCTCCATTTTTTGATGGCCTTACCCCTTTTAGGCCCATCCCTGTCCTTACTGCCTTTGCCTTTTTTTTCCATTTACCCCTGTCCTGCTCCCTATTGACTTCTCTACCTTGGTGTTTACCTCGCTAACTACCGTGTTTTGTGGGGGGAGGCTCAGATTACCCTGCTCCTTTTCAGTGCCTCCTCCCTTGGCTAGTTTAAATGCTTGCCAATGAAGCATTTAAACCTATCACCTAGGATCCTGGTTCCCCTCCCGGACAGATGCAGACCATTGCGCCAGTATAGGCCTGTATTTTATTTATTTAGTTTTTGTTTACCGGGTAGGTGCGCTAGCCATAGTCATGACTATTTTTAGGCACGACCCGGGAGGATACAAAACAACAAATACAGGGATGACATTCCAAATACAAGTACAACAAAATCATTACACCAGTTTACAAGTAGGTTGCAAGGAATTAGCTAAAAACAAGGATGTTTTGGTAACAGTGTGGAAAAATATGGAGCAGTACAAAAACAAAATTCAGACACAGTTTGCTTAGAGAGAAACATGATATAATAACATTATCAGCACTAATAAGGGATTGAAGAGTTAACTTATGGGAGGGATATTAGTAGGTGATAGAAGTAGGTGATTATGAAAGGGGAGGTAAAGGAGAAATGCAAAGGGGAGGTAAAGGAGAAGTGGTTAGCGTGTAGGGGAGAGATAAGAAAGAAGAGGTAAGACTGGGGTAATAAGGGCTAGGGAGGCTTGAAACAGGAGCATTTGTGAGAAGTTTCAAGATAAGTAAATAGACTTTTTTTTTTTTGTGTATTCTTTTTTTGCCCTCCTCATACTCGCAGGCCCCCACTCCCTCAGGTTCTGCACGTCTCCTGGTAGCCCTTCTGTTCTAACCCAGCCCTCCTCTTACTCCTCATATCGCAGCTGATCCCCGGGATATCCCAGTGTATCCCTTTGCCGGGCGGGCCCCCCTCCTCCGAGGAGGAAGGCACCGGGGGGAGAGAGATGACACCAGCACACTCTTAGGGCCTGGGGATGCTGCCGTGGAGAAGGAGGCCCCAGGAAGGCACTGGAGGCAACTGGGGACAGAGAGCCATCATCCAGAGGCCAGTGAGTGGTATTTATGTTTTCTGGTGTTCCCCTTCATGCCATCCCTCTGTTGTGCCCCTGGTCTCCACCGGGGGCCGCTGCAGGGCGATCATGCATCCCTAACCCTCCCCAGGGGAGGAAAGCAGTCCTATGGATATTCAAACCTACCCCTTCCCCTGCCAACCCCCAGCGCCTGAGTCCGTTCCCGAACCCGGGTCGCCGGCGTGGTTCGAGGTGTGGCATCCAGCACCTCAGCCCTGTGCACCACCGAGCCGGTGGGACCTTTTTTAAAAGACGCATGGGATGTTGATTGTCGCAAGGTTAGTGGAAGGGAGTTCCAGTATTTGGGGGCATGGCAGGTGAAAACATTAGCACCTTTGGTGGTGCAGTGTCTGGGGATGAAAACAGGGGACTGGACCATGGAACGCAATCCATAGCACGGAGTCAGGTTTTGGAAAAGGCCTGCTAGGGATTTAGGGATTTGTAGATGAACCATGTTGTTAATGACAGAGCCATAATCTTGTAGCCTTAGTTCAGCAGAAGGAAGCCATCCCAGATCAGTATAGAGGAGGCAGTGGTGTTTCAGCCAGTGTGAGGAGGAGGCATAGCGACAGATGTTGTTATGTGTAACATCCCATTTCCTAAGGATTGATTTGCATGCAGAAACATATGTTGCAGTCCCATAGGTAAGTAATGGTGGGAGTATGCCATGGGCAATGGCAAGCCTAGCAGAGGGAGTGAGCATATAGCTGGTTCGGTAGGCTATTCTTAGTTTGGCATGTACCTGTTTGCAAGTTAGATTGATGTGTAAGTTAAAATTTAGTGCTGGATCGAGGGTAATACCCAGATATTTAAATGGTGATATTACCCCAACTACTGACCCATTTAAGGAGGTGACTCTGAATTGAGATTGGGCATGCTTTAGTTTCGCAGTTGATCCAAAGAGCATAGCTTGGGTTTTAGACTCATTTAATACAAGTTTGTGAGTGAATAGCCACTTTTGTATTAGCTGGAAATCAAGAGAGAGTGGTTTGTTAATGTCATCAATGCTTTTAGCACTAGCATATAGCACAATGTCATCAGCATATAGTAGGGAGGCTGTCCTGTGGAGGTTGGTGGAGATGTTATTTATAAAAAGAGAGAAAAGTAAGGGCCCAAGGATGGAGCCTTGCGGCACCCCGATATTTATAATGGTTTTGTCCGAGAGGGTAGAGTTGTATTTCACAATTTGAGACCTATCAGCTAGGTAGTTTCCAAACCATCTAACAACGTTAGTTGAGAAACCTAGTGATCCCAGGGTGGTTAGAAGGATGGAGTGGTCAACTAAGTTGAATGCCTTAGTCATGTCAATAAAAACTGCACCGGGGAGGAGGCCGGAGTCCATAGCCACTTGAGTATCTGATGTGAATTTGAGGAGGGCAGTAGTGGTGCTATGACCTTTGCGAAAACCATGCTGGGCAACGGTGAGTAGATCATGCTTCTGTAAGAAGTCAATTGTCTGGGAAGCTACAAGCTTCTCAAGAATTTTATTCAGGACAGATAGGATGGCGATGGGCCTATAGTTGGAGGGGTCTTTATGATCTCCTTTTTTAAAGACTGGAGTAATTCTAGCTGTTTTCCATATGTCCGGGATGTGGCCCTGGTGCAGGGAGAGTGTGAAAATCCTGGCTAGGGGAGCAGCAATGAAAGGGGCTGCAATCTTAAGAAGCCTGGGCTCTAGATTGTCTGAGCCAGCTGTTGTGTAGTCCAAGATATTGTTAGCAATCTGAGCACTTCACATTTTATGATTGCCTTGGAAAAAAAATTGAGGACCCGACCGTTTGCAATAGGTCGGGTGGATACACTTGGTTGGGCAGGGGAAAAAGGAGGTGTAGTTGGTTAAGTCTGAGAATTTATAGTTAAAGAAGTTTACAATGGTTCTGGGATTATTACAGTGTACCCCATCAAGAGACATGTCATTAGGGGTGGATGCTAGATTAGAACCCAGAAAGAATTTAATATGTGACCAAAATTTTTTTGGGTCACCATAGGAGTTGGCCAGTAGGTCTTTGCAGTATGTGCTCTTGGCATTTTTTATGTCCTTTTTGCAGGCATTTCGCAGAGCCCTGTAGTTGTTGAGGTCAGAGGCTAGCCTTGAGTCTTTATAACGGCGCCAGCTTTTGTCCCTTAGCTTAAGTTTAGCTAGTAGGTCAGCTTTCAGTCATTGGGTTTGTCTATTTTTTACCCTCCGGGTTATGAGTTTGCAGTGCTTATCCTGGAGTTCTAGGAAGTGTTTCAAGAGCAGGTCCAGGGCAGCCTGAGCATCATTGGATAAGAGAATGGGGGGACCAATCAGTAGAAGCAATGTTGATCAGGAAAGACTGAGGGTCAAAGTTTGCATAGTTGCGGAAGGTAATGAAGCGAGGTCCCGTCTGGATAGGCCTGTCTTTTCCCCAGATACAGTACGTTGGGGAGTGATCAGTGATGGCATCTGGCAGTACTCCAGAGGCAATTACATTTTCAGGGTGATGGGTCATTATCCAGTCTAGTAGCGTGTTTGAGCGACGGGTATTTCTGGTAGGTTCACCTATAAGCTGGTGTAGGTTATAACTCTGCAACTTGGTCATTAATGTTGTTTGGTTACTGCCCAGCCAATTTACGTTTAAGTCCCCAAGTATAAGGACCTTGTTTCTTCCGACATGGCACGTGGTTTGTTCCAATAAGTCATCTAGCCCTACTAGTCCATTTGTAGGGGGATTGTAGAGACACACGATGTGAAGATTTTTAGTACCAAGAGTGAGCAGGACTTGAAGTGCCCCACAGTGGCATAGGGCAGATGTCTTAACAGCAAAGACATCAAGGTGATCTCTAAAGTAGACGGCTGTTCCGCCCCCTCTTTTGGGTGCAGTTCTGTCAAGTCTCAGAAGGTTATAGTGGGGAATGGGGCATAGAGAATCAGGTATGGTAGGTTTTAGCCACGTCTCGGTTAGGCATATAATATCAGGCTTGTATAGGGTGGTCCAAGATTCAAGCTCAGTAAGACTGTGAGCAAGGCTTCTGATGTTATGATGCGCTATGATAAGACCTTTGTCACTGGTGATAGTGTCAGGTAGGACAATAGATGGTCCTGGATTTAACTGAACATCACTTGCGAGCAGGATAACAAGTAGGAGAAAGTACCATAGCTTGCAGCGCATGAAGGAACCACGGGCACATAGGTGCAGGTGGCATTTCTTATGTACATGGGCAGCTAAGCATTTCCAGATCTTATTTAGTAACACTGGGGAGGGGTCAAAACAGGGGGCAGGAAGTATTAGGAGATTAGAGTAGTAGTAATCCTGGAATGCAAAGTAGGGAGGGGTAGCTTTATTTTGGCGTGCCATAGGCATGGACAAGAATAGTAATAGTAGTGTGATCATAAGAGTCAGCAACATCAAAGGGGTCATTTTAAATAGAGTTATTATGGGGCTGTGACTAACTGCTCAAGGTCCCAGCAAGGCTGAGAGGCTGCCGAAAGAATGGTTAATTTATTAGGGGTCTGGCCAAAACTTCACACAGAGTAATTCGACTAAGACGCACCTAGGTAGAGGGGGTTCATGCAGAGTAGCAGGCGAGGTGGCAGTCACACTAGGCTAGCAGGAGTAAAGACAGAGAGAAGAATTAGTGCAAGGAAAAACAGGCACTGCAAGCAGTTTAGATAATACTGGGATTTTTTGCCAGTAAGTAATTTAATCCTGCCAGAAAGGGTGGTATAATAGTAGGAGCTTGGGGGAACTTTCCACCTCTGAGATTAAATTCGGATCAGGCCAGATTATTAAGGAAGCCAATGAGAAGAGGGGGAGGACCCTTCAGGTGGACCCCCAGTCCTCAATGAAGCCAAAACCCTGAGCTCTGCACCAGTTTTTCAACCATTCATTGAATCCTATGGTGCGGAGTACCCTAGCATCACCCTTGCCATAGACAGGCAGCACCTTCAAGAAGGTTACCATACGTGCTGCTTGTCTAAGGCCCCTCCCCAGCTCCACAAACTCATCTTGCACTGCTCTGATCCCATTCCCAGCCAGGTTATTTGTCCCTAGATGGACAATGACATCCAACTCACTGCCCCGGGCAGCTGCTTCCGTGATCCTGAGGATTCACTCCGTGTCCCTCCAAGCCGTGATGACAGGCAGGCACCTTACCTCCCTCCCTCCTTCTCCCCTACCTCCCCCAGTTCTACCCCCTAAAGATGGAGTCCTCCACCAGGAGTTGTTTCCTTCCCCTGTGGGGTCCCATGCCACCCTCCTGTGGGTTCCCTTTGTGGAGGTTTCCAGCATCTTCCTTGGTCTCCACTGCAGGTGCCTCCATAAAGGAACCATTCTCCACCAGAATGGTGCATGAATTGTGGAGAGGTACAACTAGAGAGATGCATAGAAACATAGAAATTGTCGACAGATAAGGACTGCTAGGCCCATCCAGTCTGCCTGTAGGCCCTATACATTGTATGTGGCCACTGATCCTATGTGATCATTGGCTTGTCATCACTCCCTCCCCTTTCAGGCTTCCCTTTTGGGCTGGCAGTATAGCCTAGAGGTTAGAGGAACAAGGTGTGAACAAGCTTGGTACATCCAGCAGACCAGACCTGAGTTTGATTCTCACAACCTCCACTTGCATACTGTGTGACTCTGAGCAAGTCACTTAACTGCCCAGTGCTCCCAGGTCGCCCCTAAAAACAGGCACTTGTGCCTAGTGGGCCTTACCCGGTTACCAAAGACTAAAATAAAATAAACAATTGTGCTTGTCCCAAGCATGCTTAAACCCCCACACTACCTTCTGTGGCAGACTAGTCCAAGTGTCGACTACCCTTTCTGTGTAGAAAAACTTCCTCACATTACCTCCTATTCTACCCCCTCCAATTTCATATTGTGCCCCCTTGTTCTAGTACTTTTTCTACATTAGAAAAGCTCCCCTGCCTGCACCTTATTTATGCCCTTAAGGTACTTGAAAGTTTCAATCATGTCCCCCTGCTGTCTCCTCTCCTCTCCTCCAGTGAGGACATATTGAGGTCCCTTAATCTCTCCTCGTGTTTTGTGGTGTAAGCTCTGCACCATCTTTGTTGCCTTTCTCTGGATAGTCTCCACCTTATCTATGTCCTTGCGCAGGTGTGATCTCCAGAACTGCACTCAGTAATCCAGGTGAGGCCTTACCAATGTTTTATACAATGGCATCACCGCCTCCCACCTCATGCTAGTGATACCTCTGCCTATGCACCCCAGCATACCACTGGCCTTCCCTGCTGCCTTTGTACACTGCTTTGATACCTTAAGGTCATCAGAGATGATAACCCCTAGGTCCCTTTCCTCCTTGGTGACAGTCAGCTCCTCTTCCCCCAACCTGTAGCTCTCCCCAGGGTTTCCCAGGGTTCCCTCTACTCAGGTGCATTATTTTATACTAAACCTCAGTTGCCACATCTCTGACCATCTTTCAAGCTTCTCCAGGTCCCTCTTCATTTTCTGCATCCCTTCTGGAGAATCCACCCTGTTGCAGATCTTGGTGTCATCTGCAAACAGGCAGACGTTTCCTTCTAGCCCTTCTGCAATGTCACTAACGATGACATTGAACAGGACTGGTCCTAGTACTGATCCCTGAGGTACCCCACTGGTCACCCCCCTCTCCCCAGATTGTACCCCATTTACCACCACCCTCTGTCTCCTGTCTGTTAACCAGTTCCTAACCCAGTTCACCACCTTGTCTCCCATGCCCAGACTACTCATCTCGTTAATCAGCCTTCTATGTGGGACAGTGTCGAAGGCTTTGCTGAAATCCAGGTAGGCAACATCTACTGCCCCTCCCTGATTAAGTTTCCTTGTCACCCAATCAAAAAAAACTATTAGATTCATTTGACATGACCTTCCTGCTGTGAATCATGTTGCCTCAGATCCTGTGCACCACTGGATTCCAAATGTGTCACTACCCTTTCTTTCAGCAGTGTCTCCATGATCTTTTCCGCCACCTCTGAGGTGAGCCTGACTGGCCTGTAGTTCCCCGCCTCCTCCCTACTGCCACTTTTGTGCAGTGGGACTACATATGCCCTCCTCCAGTCCTCTGGAATGACACCCATGTTGAGTGACTCTGTGAACAGGGTCGCCAGAGGTGCTGCTAGTTCCTTTCGCAGCTCCTTAGATATCCTCAGGTGGATGCCGTCTGGCCCCATGGCCTTAGCCACCTTCAGCTTTACGAGTTCTTCCAGAACTGTCTCCACTGTGAATGGACTGGTGTTCATGTCTCCCAACCCCATTGCTTCTGCAGTCCAACTGTAGTCCTTAAATCTACCCCCTCCTTAGCGAATACTGAGCAGAAGTATTTGTTCAGTATTTCTGCCTTGTCCGGATCCCCCTCCTTGCACTCTCCCTCCTCCCCTTTGAGTCTCACAATCCCTCCCCCCTGGTTTTTCTCCTTTCACTAATGTACCTATAAAATGCCTTATACCCTTTGTTTACAGACTGTGCTAAGCTCTCTTCTTTCTGTGCCTTCACCCTCCTACCAGCCTTCCCTTAGACATTCAAGGTACACCTCCCTGTCTTCCTCCCTTTGGCTCCCCTTATATTCCTTGAAACTCAACTTTTTAGCCCTGACTTTGTCCCTCACCTCTTTGGAGAACCATGGTGGTTTCCTTCTTCTTTTCCCTTTGGTCACTATCCTAACACACTGGTTTGTTATTTCCACTATGGCTCCTTTCAGTTTCTTCTATTGTTTTTCCACCCCCTCTACTATCTCTCCCTTCCCCAGGACTGCTTGTATACATCTACCCATTTCAGTGAAATCTGCCCTCCTGAAATCTAATACTCTTGCCCTTGTATGTCTTGATTGAGTCCATGTCTCCATGCTGAACCACACCATGTGGTGGTCACTGGATCCCAGCTGCCTTTTCACTTGTATTTCTTTGACGCTGTACCCATTGGTCCATACCAGGTCCAGAACTGACTTGTCCCTGGTTGACTCATGCACCAGCTGCCTGAATCCAACCCCCTGCAGGGATTCTAGGATGGCTGTGCTTCTGGCTGAAACAGCCATCTGGGTGGCCTAATCGACATCCGGCATATTGAAATTCCCCATTAGCAGGATTTCGCCCTTAGTTGCCAAGTCGTATATGTTCTCCACTAGTTCCCTGTCTATTTCCTCCCTCTGTGCTGGAGGTCTGTAGATTACTCCAGTGCATATCGCTGTTCCATTCTCTGGCTCCAGGGTGACCCACATTACCTTGGCTTCCCCCTGTCTTCCCTGAACGTCTGTAGCCTTTATACCATCTCTGATGTACAGGGACACTCCCCCATCCTTTTTACCCTCCCTGTCCCTCCTGAACAATGTATAGCCTGGTACATTGACTTCCCAGCCAAGATTTGCAGAGTACCATGTCTCTGTTATTGCTGCTATGTCAAGGTCTTCATCTGTCAACAAGGCCTCCAGGTCTGGAACCTTATTTCCCAGGCTATGGGCATTTGTTAGCATGATCTTCTATGTTTTACAGTCTGCCCTCCCTCTGCCCTTGTCCTCCCTATCCAGCATCTTCCCCCCACCCCAGTTTCTTTTTCTATGTGCTCCTGCCGCCCTTATATTACTCATTATACATTCTTCACCTGCCTGCCCCTCCCTGCCTATTTTCGATGTTCCCATAGTCTACTTATGTTCCTGCATGTTCTCATGGGGGGGGGTTCCTAAGCCTCCTGGCTCCCCCCCCCGGCCAGTTTAAATGCTCACAGCTGACGCATTTAAACTTCTCACGGACTTCTGGTGATGTCACTCCCCCTGATGCAAGCTTAATCTACAGGCTCCTGATAAAGTCGAGATAACCTCCGAATTTACTGCGTCTATTAAGAGATTTGAACATCAGAAACTGCATAGGAGGAGTTACAATGTCGAAGAGAGGGGAGAAGAGTCATAAAAAAACACTTATTCACCGCGAGGACGGCGGAATTTCAGACTCAGGCAGTGAAGCGTCACAGGCCTCTGAGTCCTCGAGACAAAGTAATGGCACCAGTGAGCAGCCTCCTCTTGGCACCTTACAGTAACAAATGGCAATGGTGCTAAGTGAGGTTAGGAGTTCTGGAGTGAATTCCGCTGAACAACAACTGCATTAAGAACTGATATAGGGAAATTGGAGAAGCAGCAAGAGCAGTTGGAGCAACAATACACGGACACAGACGGAAGAGTTGATAGAGCAGAGAGGGCCATATTGCAGCTCAGTCAGTGTGTGCAGACCTTACAGGAACAGGCAGAAGATGCCGAAAGTCGAAATAGACATCATAACATCCGAATTTCAGGGATTCCAGAGGGGGAAGAGGGAACAGATCCCCACAATTTTGTCCGCTTACTTCTGAAGCAGATCCTAGAAGTTCCGGTTGTCGTTACACTAGAGTTTGAGCGAGTGCACCGCACTCTTGGGCCCAGGCCCCCCCCAGAAGCAAGACCGAGAGCCATGCTGGTACGTTTTCTTCAATTCCAAGAAAAAGAGCTCATACTCCATACTGCCTGGAAAAAAGGTCAGACCAGCTACAAAGACCACAGGCTATTTTTCGAAAATGATTATGCACCCGAAATTATGGCAAAACGCAGAGCCTATGGCCCTATATTGAAAGAACTGAAAAAGGCGGGCATGCGCTTTAGAACCCCCTATCCCGCCAAACTGATAATATATCATACAGAAGGTCAGCTCACCTTTGCATCCGCTGAGGAAGCGGTGGAATCCTTTAAAAAATACAACATAGAGGTGCAAATCCCTCCGAGTAAGTTTACCAGAAGTACACTGGCTGCAAAACTGGCACAGCAGGCCTGGCAGGTCAAACAGCGAGACTCCAGGAAATGCCAGGGGATGGATATGATTCGCAAGATCGCAGATTCTCTGTGGGACCAATCGAGGAGAGATACCTGAACTGTTGCAAAAGTAAAACTGCTGGTGGATTACCCTCAGGCTTTAATGCCTCTGTGTTTGAAATATTACCCTGATGCTCCGGATCAGAAGAGACACTGAGGAAAACCGTTAAAGGGACTTCACGAAGACCTCCTAACTCTCAACTGGATTATTTAAGGTCTTAAATCTAAAGACCTGCCGGACACCCTTGAAAGTTAAAATCTCTATCTTGCTAATAATACTAACCCTCGGCTCCTGCCGATCTGTTCTCTTTATGCTGCTCTCTCGTCTCCTGGGTCTCCTGGGCTGATTTCTAAATTGGGCTAACGTGATACAAGCTCTCAGAACCTTTCTTTGATTAGCCCCTTTGCCATGCTGCGGTCCCTTGAAGTATGCAGATGAGTGGCCTAATGCTACTGTGACAGCCTGAAACCAGGGGTACTTACCAGATTTGGGAAATTGCTCCCATTCAAGGCTAAATTAATATTATATCAGTAACGCCCCTCTTCCCCCCCAACCCCTGTACTGATGTTAATTCCTCCCCCCTTCCCCCACCCACCCCCTTCTCTTTCTCAATGATTTTTAAGGAAATAAGAGGAAACAATAATTATCTTGGCTACTGTCAGTAAATAACACAAATAGCAATACTAACACTTTGATCTTTGCATGACGCGCTTAGCCCGACACTCCCCTCCCGCTTTCAGTGATTCCTTCCTGTTTCCTGGTTTTGACAGATACTGCGCCTTATAACTGGAAAATAAATCCCCTTCCCCCTTCCTTACTACAACTATACAGTGTTTCACTAGAACATCGAGACTTAAGCTTTGAAAATGACTCCTTTTATGATACGCTTACTCCGTGGTGTTTATAACATAGCCCCCACCCCTGATCTAACTAACCTCCCTTATATCCTATCTTTGGGGTACTAATAAGCAGAGAAGTGGTAATGGACTACACTGTTTAGTAATTGAGGTTGTAACTTGCGGGGATACCTAGATTAACCCGCTGATGAACCCACCCCTCCCTTTTTTTCTCTTCTCTCTTCTCTCTTCTCTCTTCTCCCTTTCTCCCCCAACCCGCTCAGTATTTGCCATCCAGTAACCCCAGGACACTCTCCCTTAGGAGTTCCCTCACCTACCTGATGACTTGCTAGGTAGAGTGACTAGCTAAACCCCCAACCCTCTCCTTCAGCTCTAGAAGAGCTTGGGTATACTTACTCGAGATACCCTATAAAGGTGAAGATTACCTCACCCTCCCGAGTGCTCTTGAATCTCTTGGTCCTTGGAAGTTCAAGTTAATTGTTTACCAATAATTAATCTATTACCATTGAGATTGTAAGTTCTGGTTGATTTAAGCTAGCTGCATATCTTCACACTTCTCAATGTCTTTGCTTTTAACAGTTTATGCTGAATTTATTGTTCAATTTGATTGCCAGTTAAGAGGCTATCAACTCTCAGGAGAAGTTCTAACCCTGAAACGTTTAGAACACGGTTATAATTTTAGATTGTTTAAAATCATAGATTATGTCAAACTCTTTTCAAAATGGTATGAGGTACAGACTGTATATGTAGTAGTCTCTTTATCACTGCCTAGTGCCCTTAGCATTAATCTGATTTTATCTGGATCCTGTCATGCAGGAAAACCCCTTGAAGCTTATCTCCTGGAATATTAATGGTCTTACTTCCCCTATAAAGTGAGTAAGGGTCTTTATGCAGCTGAAGAAATTTAAAGCAGACATTATTTACTTGCAGGAAACTCACCTCAGTAATGTTAAGCATGAAAAATTAGGGAAAATTGCAAAAGGTGAGGTCTATAGCTCTTCCTATGGGGGGGGGGCAGGAGAAGAGGAGTCGCAATAATAAACCCACAGAGGGTCCCCTGGCATAACGAGTCAAAATGGATTGACCCAAATGGCAGATTAGTGCTACTTTGAGGGCGGATTGGTGAAGCTGAGGTCACATTAGCGAATGTCTATATCCCACCAGATTCACCCGTGGGCGAGCTGAAAAACCTATTGGACAAAATTACCCAATTCACTAAAGGAATTCTTTTGCTCTCGGGTGACTTTAACATTCTCCCCAAACCGGAGAAAGACTCCTCCAATCCTGGCTCCCCAAGGAAAACCCCCCAACAGCGGTTTCTTAGTAGATTTCTGTCTCAAGTTGGCTGGATCGACACCTGGAGATTTATGTACCCCTACTCTAGGAACTATACACATTACTCAGCTGTCCATAAGACTTACTCTAGGATTGATTTAACCTTCACTCTGGTAGAACACCTAGACTACTTAAAGGATATACAGATAGGAGATATCGCCCTATCAGACCATGCACCTGTAATGAGTTCCTGGAAGATAGGTATCCAAAAAAGAAACTAATTCTGGTGCCTAAATCCAGCTCACCTAAAATCTGATCAGTTTAAGGAGTTTATTACAGACAAGATCTCTGAAATTTTGACCGATAATGCTGATCCTGAAACCTCACCTGCCGTTCTCTGGGACACAATTAAAACGGTCCTACGGGGTCACATTATAAACTACACCTCACAAAAGGCAAAAGACTGTAAATGGCATAAAAGTCAACTAGAAGAAACCTTGCATTTTCTCCAAATGCTGCATAAACAAGGTGACACCACTATACTCCCACAAATTCAACAAATCAAACAAGAGCTAGATAGACTAGCCTTGCAGCAGACTGAAATTGCTCTTTCCTTTCTCTGTCAGAGATATTATGAAGTAGGCTCCAGGGCCACAAGACTGCTAGCATATCAAACCAGGAAGCAAAGGAAACTGGCCACTATAACATCCATCGGCCACCCAATGGGAGGTACACACCTCTGAGTAAATTAAATGATATCGTTGAGGCATTCACAACATATTATTCTACTTTATACACGCCAGAACACCCTGCATCCACCGATTCCATAAAAAAATTCCTGCAAGATCTTGTTCTCCCCAGAATCACGCTACAGCAAGGTGAACAACTGTTGAATCCAATTACAATGCAGGAACTTACTAGCGCAGTGGCCCATGCTAAAACTATGAAGGCCCCAGGCCTTGACGGCTATGGAGCCGAATTTTATAAAGCAGCAAAACAGCTCCTCCTTCCCCCTCTGCTCAAAACGTGTAACTCTGTCCTGCAGGGTGACTTGCGCCCCCCCCCCACCTGGGCATATGCTACGCTCTCAGTTATCCCCAAACCGGGGAAAAACCTGCAATTATGTGAATCTTACCGCCCAATCTCCGTACTGAATACAGACTATAAATTATTTGTGGGAATAATAGCCCAAAGATTTGAAACCATTCTCCCTCAGCTTGTTAATAAAGATCAGACGGGCTTTGTAGGAGGCCGCACTACTACGGATAGTATTAAAAGAACTTATCATATTATCCGGGAGATGAATGCGCTAGGCTCCCCAGCAGCTCTGGTAAGTCTTGACGCCGAGAAGGCCTTCGACAGAGTTTTTTGGCCTTTTTTATACTCGGTTATGGAATCAATGGGATTCCCAGGGGCATTAATTCAAGCCATTTCCAACATCTACACCTCTCCTAAAGTCTGGGTTAGGGTTGCTGGACATCATTCCACCCCCTTTTCTCTTTATAGAGGCACTAGGCAGGGGTGCCCTTTATCTCCCTTACTATTCAACTTATTCATGGAACCATTAGCACAACTAATTAGACAATCACAGGACATCTCCAGAATTATGATAGGTGATGAGGAACACCACATTGCTCTCTATGCGGACAATGTCCTACTATACCTTCGGAACCCAGCCACCTCACTCCTGAGGGTAGGTTCCCTGCTCAATAAGTTTGGAGACCTATCAGGTTGCAAAGTGAATATAGCAAAAACTGAAATTCTAACTTTTAAATATGTCCCCGAACAAAGTACTCAGGAACAGTTTCCATGTAGGTGGGATGTTAACAAACTTCAATACCTAGGAATAACCCTCTCTAGAGACCTACGAGATGCATATAAGTATAATTACGTCCCCTTTACTGCGCTTCTTAAAGATGACCTGGCAAACTGGGGTATGCTCCCACTAAGTCTATCTAGGAGAATAGACCTTCTGCGCATGATCACTCTTCCTAGAGCCCTTTACCTTTTTAATAATATTCCCATCTCGCTCCCTCAATCTATATTTAGGGGCTGGAATAGAGCTATTTCACGTTTCATATGGGCAGGTCGTAAACATAGAGTTAAGTTTAAAATATTGACTATACCAAGGGACTTGGGAGGTTTATCCTTGCCTGATCTATATTGTTACTATCAGGCTGTGTGCCTACTCCACACGTTTGCTAGGCAGATTTTGGAAGGTGAGGCACATTGGGCAGATCTTGAACGGTATATCATATCAGACCTGGACTACGTCAATGCACTTTACTGTGATACACCCTGTTCGGAAGATTACCAGAAATTACCCCAGGAAATCAGAAATAGAATGCTGGCCTGGCACCAAATTAAAAGGCAACCTCGGATCTTTCCCTTTATTCCGTTAATATGCCCCATAGCTGCCCTCCCTAACTTTCTCCCCTAGAAGCTAGATGATGCCTTTCAGCAATGGACAAAATATCAGCTTAGATATCTATTTCAGATTGTAACAGCTGGGAGATTATGGTTCTTTCCGGAAATACAAGCAAAATTTGATCTGCCTGGCTAGCACCACTATAGGTATCTCCAACTAAGGCACTATTACAGCTCCTTGCCACTTCTGATGCGCACTCCTGATTGCTGGCCCCAGTTAATTACCTCCATACAATCCATGCTAACCTCCCCAAATCAGAGACACCTAATCTCGACCTTTTATAAATCCTTAATATTCTCACACCAAGAAAATTTAAAGATAACCAGCCAGAAATGGCAACACGAACTGGGTGCACCTATAGAATTAGAGCAATGGCAGCAAGCCTGTTGGCAGGTTGCCCGTACCTCTGGCTCACACCAATGGTGAGAGTTCGCTTGGAAATTTCTAATTAGATATTTCTATACACCAGAGATCACTAGTCATTTTGAGCGGAAGGGCACAGCTTCCTCCTGGTGACTGTGTGGTGAGAATAGGGCTCACTTAACGCACGTGATATATGGCTGCCCCAAATTGACTCTATTTATTCAGGCTTTGCAGTCCGAAATTCAACTGATTTTAGGAATCCCACTCCAACTCTCCCCGCAACTCTTCATTCTCCTGATTTTTCCCAGAGATATTAAGGACCAAAACATCCGATACTTACTGGCTATCCTTCTTACATCTAGGAAAAAAGCTATAACTAAATTTTGGAAGACCCCTGCCTCTCCCACCCTAAAAGACTGGCACACCATAACAAAGCAAATCTATTATATGGAAAAAATAACCTATAAACTGAACAACCGAATAGAGGCTTTTAACTCAAGATGGAATAGATGGCTATTCTACTATGCATTAAAGGATCCAACATTCGTTCCCTAATGGAACAACTGAGTTAACTCTCAATTTCTTCTCTCCCCGAGAGTACAATGAATTCCTATACTTAGACAATCCCAGATACAGCAATAATAAACCCCTGAAAGGTTCCTGCTGTCCATTAATAGCACCCCTAACTGCTCTGTTTAGAGTCATACTATTACAGCATCCTTCCAATTAGCATTTAAAAGGAATACGCTTTCTGCTGAATTAGGAATGAGGATTGTGCATGTGTACATGTTTATATAAATTTACATGTGAATCCAGGCAATCTGTACTACTCTGTAATAGGAATAATCCTAATTTTTGTAACCTTAATGTATTGGCTGGCACTATCAGTTTCCCATAGATTTTTCTTTACTATATCTATGTGAGGGGACTACTGAAGTGAATGTATGTAATGTAAAGTCTGTATCTAATGATAATATTGATGAATATCAATAAAAAGAGAATAACAAAAAAAAAAAAACTTCTCACAAAGGATCAAGGTCCTCATCTCGGACAGATGCAGGCTGTTGTTCTTATATAAGCTTGCATCTGCTCAGGTCAGGCCCCAGTCCCCTATGAAGCCAAAACCCTCCCTTCCACACCAATCCTTCAACTAGGAGTTGAAGGTATGGATGTGCAGTGCCCTAGCTTCCTCTGTGCCCTCAACAGATAGCACCTCTGAGAATGAGACAGAGCATGTTATCTGTTTCAGGTTTCCCCCGAGCTTCCTGAAATCATCCTGGACTCTGGCTAACTCCACCCTTCTCCTGGCCAGGTCATTGGTCCCCAGGTGGACAATGACATCCAGCTGCTCTCTCCTTGCAATTGTCATATCGATTCTATGGATCCACTTCCCATCCCTCCATGCAGTGCTTCCTGGGAGGCACTTGACCTCCCTCTCTCCCCTGCTAGGTGACCCTAACTCCACTCCCCGGACAATAGAGTCCCCCACTAGGAGAAGCTTCCCCCCATCCTCTGGGTTTCCCTGCTTCCCTTCTCTGCTTCCTCACCTCTGTTCCACCACCATCACCCTCCCTGAGCCCACCTTGGTCCAACCGCTTCTCTTTCTTGGCATCCTCTGTGGCACCGGCGGTGGCCCTGGTGGTCCCTGGGTGGGGGAGGAGGTTTCACGAATCCCAGCCAGGTCAGCCTGGAGACAGACAACCTCCTCATCCTCCCTATAGTTCCCCGCCTCCTCCCTACTACTGCTTTTGTGCAGAGGGACTACATGTGCCCTCCCCTAGTCCTCTGGAAGGACTCCCGTGTTGAGTGACTCGGTGAACAGGGCTGACAGAGGTGCCGCTAGTTCCCTCCACAGTTCCCTTAATGTCCTCAAGTGTATGCCATCTGGTTCCATTGCTTTGTCCACCTTCAGTTTTGTGAGCTCTTGCAGGACTCTGTCCACTGTGAATGGACTGGTGTCCACCTCCATCCCCTTACATCTGATCCCCAGCTGTGGTCCCTGTCCTTCCCCTTCTTCAGAGAATACTGAACAAAAGTATTTATTCAGTATTTCTGCCTTGTCTAGGTCTTTCTCCTTACACTCTCCTTCGTTCCTTTTGAGCCTTACAATCCACCCCCCAGTTTTCTTCCTTCACTGATGTACCTATAGAATGTCTTGTCCCCATTTTTCACTGTCTGCACTAATCCCTCCTCAGTTCACACCTTTGCCCTCCTAACAGCCTTCCCTGCTTCCCTTAGACACTCCAGGTACGCCTCCCTGTCTTCCTTCCTTTGGGTCCCTTTGTATTTCCTGAAACTCCCCCTTTTAGCTCTGACCTTATCTGCCATCACTCTTGAGAACCATAGTGGCTTCCTCCTTTTCTTCCCTTCGGACACCAGCCTGATGCATTGGTTTGTCACTTCCACAATGGCTCCTTTTATTCTCCCCCGATGCTGTTCAACCTCCCCCTTTCCAAGGCTACTCTAATACATCTCTCCATTTCAGCGAAGTCCGCCCTCCTGAAATCCAAAATCTTTGCCTTTGTGTGACTTAACTGAGTGCCCGTCTCCATGTTAAACCACAGTATGTTGTGGTCACTGGACCCCAGTTTCCCTTCTACCCAGACTTCTGTGACTCTGTCCCCGTTGGTCAGCACCAGGTCCAGAATTGCCCTGTCTCTGGTGGGATCAAGCACTAGCTGCCTGAGACCAGCTCCCTGTAGGGAATCTAGGATGCCTGTGCTTCTTGTTGAAAAGCTGCCTGGGTGGTACAATCAATGTCTGGCATATTGAAGTCCCCCAGCAGCAAAACTTCACCTTTCATTACCATCTCATGTATTTCATCCACTAGCTCTCTGTTCACTTCCTCCCCCTGTGCTGGAGGCCTGTAGAGCACCCCTGTGCATATTGCTGTGCCATTACTAGGTTCAAGGGTAACCTACAGTGCCTCGGCTTCCCTTGATTGCCCTGCACCTGTGTTGTTGCCTTTTTGCCATCTCTGACATACAGGGCAACTCCCCTACCTTTTATATCCCCCATCCCTCCTGAACAGAGTGTAACCCGGTACATTTCTGTCCCACCCATGATTTGCAGTGTATCAGGTTTCAGTTATTGCTACTAAGTCCAGGTCTGCCTCTCCTGTCAAGGCCTCCATGTCTGGGATTTTATTTCCCAGGCTGTGGGCATTAGTTACCATGATCTTCCATGTCCTGTAACCTAGATTACTTCCCCTGCTCCTGTTACTGCCCCCCTGCTGCATTCCCCTAACCCAGTTCTCCTTCCTGAGTGGTCCTGATTCCCCCACTTTGCCCCCCTCCCTGTCTACTTCTGTTGTTTTTGCCATCAGTTTATTTTCCTACATGTGCCCTCTGGGGGGTGATACTAAGCCTCCTGACCCTCCTTGCTGTCCTCCCTCGGCCAGTTTAAATGCATGCTGCTGAAGCATGCAAACTTCTCACTCAGGATCAGGGTCCCCTTTCTGGATGGATGCAGGCTGTCTTCTTTATACAGGCTCACATCTGTCCAGGTGGGGCCCCAATCCCCAATGAAGGCCAACCCCTCCCTTCCACACCATTCTTTCAACCAGGAGTTGAATTTCTGGATGCGGAGTGTCCTAGCCTCCCCCTTGCTGTAGACAGGTAGTATCTCTGAGAAGGAGACAGCATGTGCTACCTGCTTCAGGTGCCTCCCCCCAGCCTCCTGAAATCCTCCTGGATTCTAACCATCTCCACCTTGTCCCTGCCATGTCATTCATCCCCAGGTGGATGATGACATCCAGTTCCTCTCTCCTCACTGTTGCCCTTGCAATCCTATTGATCCACTTTCCATCTCCCCCAAGCAGTGCTTTCTGGGATGCACTTGACCTCCCTGTCCTTCCTGCTATCTTTCCCTAAAGTAACACCCTAGACAATTGAGTCCCCCACCAGGAGAAGCTGAGGGAGTTGAACATGTACTCGCTGGAGGAGAGGAGGGACGAGCGGACATGATTGAAACCTTTAAGTACATGAAAGGAATAAACAAGACAGGTACAGAGGGGCTGTTCAAAGTAAGGGAAGGGAGGGACACCAGGGGCCATGATATGAGACTGGAGGGAGGAAGGTTCAGGAGGGAGTTGAGGAGACACTTTTTTACAGAGAGGGTGGTAGCTGGGTGGAATGCATTACCTGCAGAAGTGGTATCCAGTAGAACAGTGGACTGCTTCAAAAGGAGATGGGACAGGACAAGGGGGAGGGTCAATGGAGGGGAAGGGTGGAAGGGAGGAGCAGCTGCAGATTCAAGCAGACTTAATAGGCCTCTAGGCCTTTATCTGCTGGTAAATTTTGTATGTTCATATACCCCCTCCCTTGCCCTCCCTGAGCCCACTGTGATCCAACCATTCCTCCGTCTGGGCATCCTTGGAGGTTTAGGTTGTGGATCTGGTGACCTCTGGGTGGGGAAGAAAGTCCCTCGTAAACTGTCCAACTCAGCTCAGGGACAGGTGACCTCCTCCTCTCAACCCAGAGAGGTGCCTGCAGATAGGGCAGCAACACAGCCTCCAGAACATCTCCCTAAAGACAGCTGCTTCACAACCACTGCACTGCACCACTCCCATCATGTTTGTTGTGTCCTTCCCCCGTTATTATATTTTAGTTCCTAGCTCCTCCCCTTCCTGGGCAGACACTTCTTGATTGGTGGTAAGAAGGTGTTCCACCCTACGGGCCCACGTGGTGGGTGGACGACTGCTACTCTCCATCCCCGGTCCTCCAAAAACAATCAGGCAACAGAATAGTTACAGCTATGGGCTGTATATGTCCCATTTACCGTTGCAAATGAAATGAACCCAGCTGTATCAGTTTAAAGCCATATTTCCCCTTCCGCCTGCAAACAGTGTTTACTGCAACTCTGCAAATAAATCAAGTCCGCCAAGCACTTCCCCAGCTCAGTAAAAGAAATTTACCTAATTGTAGAAATTAAATTGAGGCCTTCACTTCTGTCTCCTACCGACTGCAAACTTCCAGTCAGAGTCACTTTCCAACCACTCCCATGTCATGGAATGCCCCATTACTCTGAAGCAGTCTCCCGAGAATCAGGTTTCAACCATTCCTTTGTCCCGCTACTCAGTCCAAATATATGCCGCAGACAGGTAAGCAAAGCACCAAAAATATAACTAGGATAGTGCCGTTGAGCCTTCCACAACCAACACTTCCTGAGAGGAGGTCTTCTGTGGCCACTGACCGCTCTATGATTAATTCAATCAACTTATCAGTTCCATAAAAAATATTAGTTCAGTGAAAGATAAGGGTGTAAACATGTTACAAAGAGTGCAATATCATTTTAGCAGCATGGTTTCGATGAATCGTTATAAGGGACTCCAGCTATCTAAGTCCCCATTATAGCAGCCAATCAAATTTCAGCATTTTTAAAAACAATTATTAGGTACCATATTTTCATGATTTTATGCACATCATTAAGGAAAACTATAAAAGAAGACAACGACACAGTAAATGATCATGATCTGCTGCTTAATAATAACTAGATTTCACATGGGGAGTGGACGGAAAAGGGGAGGAACAGGTGGAACCACTGAATGAAAACTTTTGCTCATGTTCACGGAAGAAAAGGGAGGGACCGCTACCATCATGGGCTGGGAGGGTGGGGAATGAGGGAGAGGAGGTGACAGATGGAAGAATTGAGGGAGGTAAAGTCCTAGAGGGACTGAGGGCAATGAGGGTAGATAAGGCACCCAGGCTGGAAGGGATCCACCCCAGGTAGCTGAGGGAGATGGCGGAGGTGATGGCGGAGCTGCTGGTGGATCTGTACAGCACCTCACTGGAGTCAGGATGTATGCCACTGGACTGGAGGATGGCACATGTAGTGCCGTTACACAAGAGCAGACCAAGAGCTGAATCAGGTAATTATCATCCGTTAAGTCTCACCTCCATAGTGTGCAAACTCATGGAAATGATACTAAAGGAAAGACTGGTGTCGTACTTGGAGGACAATGGCCTCCAGAATGTGAGGCAGCATGGGTTCATTTCAGGGAAGTCCTGTCAAACCAACCTAATACAATATTATGCATGGGTGACAGGTGAGCTGGATAAGGGTCATGCGGTGGATGTTCTTTACTTGGACTTCAGCAAGGCCTTCAATTTGATGCCTCATTGGCAGCTTGGGGGGAAGCTAACTGGTGTAGGGGTAGGGGCCAAAATGATGAACTCTACTTACAAGCTGGCTGAGTGGGAGGCTGCAACAGGTGGTGGTGGGAGGAGAGCTCTCGACTCTGAAGCTGGTGACGAGTGGGATGCCACAGGGCTCTGTGCTGGGACCAGTATTATTTGGGCTCTTCATATCAGACATTGCACACGGGGTAGTGAGCAAGGTGTGTCTATTTGCAGATGACACCAAAATGGGAGCAGTGGTGGATGGAGGGTGTCACAAACACACTCCGCAGATCAGGCCCTCTGCTCCCACAGTGCCAACCTCAGAGCACAATAGTGTGAACAGGTAACAGACAGGGTAACCCTCCTGTATGCTTTTGGGTCTGAATCACCTTTAGTCTCAGGTTCTGGGGGGATTCAAACTGTGAACCTTATGCTAGCGTACCCAAGGTACAGGCTCAGATACGTACTCTCTTCCGGGATTGAGGTACAATCTTTTGCCAGGGGCAACAAGCCAGGCTTCCAAAATTAACCCTTAAAACTCTATAAGAAACCATAGGTATATTCTTACCTTTTCCCAGTTTAGTAACACCATCAAGCTGTTGAACAGTTTTGTCAGACTTAACCCTCTGTACGTCACATGCAAAAAAAGAACTGGCAGACACCCAGGCAGTCTTTCACAAAAAAGGTATTTTACTAAAAGATGATAAAAATATGAAAAATGTAAACACAGAACAATATATCAAAGAGCTCACAATCACATAAAAGAACAAGGGATGATTACAAACCAAAACTCCTACCACAATACATTTAGACCTTTGCTGTCTAAGGTATTACCTCTAGAAGTGCTTAAGTTAGATCAGAGAGCTGTCTCTGTAGAGTTCCAAGATAATATGACATATTCCCCAGTTTCAAGGATACATTTCAACCCCATCTCCCCACCCCTTTGGTGAGTCATCTAGCTCATCCTTTTAGAATCAAAAAAATACAAACATGATGTCCTATCAGGAGGTATATTAAATAATGTGACATCAGCAAAAACTCATTTCCCAAATTATGAGTTTTCGATCAGCCAGTTCCTTTGAGGATTTACAACCCTGCAGTCCATCAGCTAGGTATGATATAGCCAACAGGAATCAGCTAAATAATGTCCTGTCCTGTAATAAAATGTATATTTAGTTTCCCAACTTCAAAGCAGCAACAGGTCATAGAAAAGGCCATAAAATGCAATTTCTCAAAGACGTTAATTACATTACAGAGATCTCCTGGTCAGTCTACATATCCTGTAGCTTCACTGAAACCTATGGAAGCCCAGGCTGTCTTATGTGAGACAATCACATACTATATTTTATATTACAAATATCATGCAATAATCATGACCAGATGACCAAGCGTCACAATCCTCCCCACCAAGACTGAATTTGAGGGGCTCTATCCCCTGCATGGGATGAGCTCCCTAAGTCAGTTCACTCCTTACATAGATGTAACAGGCCATCTGCGTTCTGATTGGTCGCTCCAGCCCTTTGTAAGATAGTCATGTCATGCAAGGCAAGACTCCATCTTAATAGTCTACCATTAGTTTTTCCCATTTGTGTCAGCCAAACCAGGGGGTTGTGGTCAGTTTGTACCTCAAAATGCTGCCCATATAAGTTTGGCTGTAACTTCTTTAGGGGCCCACACTATGGCAAGACACTCTTTTTCCACAGTAGAGTAAGCCTGCTCCCTGGGAAGTAACTTTTTATTCAGGTACATTACAGGGTGATCTTTCCCTTGGTTGGGTGTCTGACTCAGTTCTGCCCCAATACCCATGACTTGAGGCATCAGTCTGGACTATAAAGGGTCTGCTATAGTCAGGACTTGTCAATACAGGAGCACTGCACAGTGCCTCCTTCAGTCTGGTAAAGGCACTTTCAGAGGCTGGTTCAAAGGTAATTTTCTTAGGCATCTTTTTCTTTACCACGTCAGATAGAGGAGCAGCCAGGGCACTGTAACTGGGTACAAATTTCCTATAGTACCCTGCTGTCCCTAGAAAACTCCTGACCTGCTTCTGCATTTGTGGTCTGGGCCATGCCTTGATCACCTCTATTTTTACTTGGTTAGGATGGAGATGTCCCTGGCCTACAACATGCCCGAGGTATGCCACTTCAGCCATGGCCACCTGGCACTTCTCAGCTTTGACAGTGAGCCCGGCCCTCTATATCCTGCCCAGCACTCCCCTAAGGTGGGACAGGTGTTCCTCCCAGCTGGCACTAAAGATGGCAATGTCATCCAGGTACACTACGGCATACTCCTCAGCACCATTTAACACCTGGTAAGCCAACCTTTGAAAGTGACCAGGGCATTCTTCATTACGAAAGGCATTACTTTAAATTCAAATAAGCTTATCGGAGTGATGAAGGCCGATCTCTCCCTAGCTCTGTCAGTTAACTCTACCTGCCAATACCCCTTTGTCAGGTCAGTAGTTGTAAGGTATGTCACCCCTCCTAACTTGTCCAGGAGTTCATCTGTCTGGGGCATTGGTTGGGCATCTGACTTCGTGACTGCATTCAGTCCACAGTAGTCCACACAGAAATGAGTAGAGCCATCTGGCTTGGGCACAAGGACTACGGGTGAGGCCCAGGGGCTGTGGGATCTCTGGATTATCCCTAAATCCAGCATTTCCTCCACCTCCCTTATGTCCTTTTGGACAGCCTCTGACACCCGATATGCTGTCTGCCATATGGGCATCTGTGTCCCTGTTTCTACATCATGCATCGCTAATGGGGTTAGTCCAGGCTTGGTGCTAAACAGTGGGTCAAAGTCTGCTAAAACCTCCCTTACTTCCTGGATCTTGTCTGGGGCCAGCTGGGGTGACAATTTGATTGCCTCCACAGAGGACTCCCACTTGCTTTCTTCCAGCAAGTCCAGAAGGGGTCTCCTTCATCTGTCTCCTCCCCAGGACTACATACTGCAAACACCATGTCAGCCCTATTAGCATATGGCTTCATCATGTTGACATGGTACATTCTTTCTGCATGTCTTCTGTCAAGTAACTCTATGATATAGTTCACGTCATTTACCTTTCTAACTACTTTGTACGGTCCTGCCCACTCAACCTGCAGCTTGTCTTTCCAGACTGGAATAAGGACCATGACTTCCTGACCCACTGTATACGAGCGAGCTCTGGCTCTGCAGTCATACCACACTTTTTGTTTCTGTTGGGCAGCTGCCAGGTTGCTCTGAGCTGTCCCCATAAGCTCCTTCAGCCTTTCCCTAAACCTAAGGACATAATCCACTATGGGAGTTCCCTGTGTGGCGTGCTTGCCTTCCCAGTCCTCCTGGATCAAATCTAGAGGCCCATGTACCAGGTGTCCATATAAGAGCTCAAAGGGAGAAAATTCTGTTGACTCTTGGGGCACCTCCCTGTGTGCAAACAGCAGGTGAGGAAGGTATTTCTCCCAGTCCCTCCCATGCTGTTCAGTAAACGCTTGGAGCATTATCTTCAGGGTACCGTTAAATCTTTCCACAAGCCCATTGGCTTGTGGGTGATAAGATGTTGTGCACCTCTGCACCACCCCACACTTCCCTGACAAACATTTCATCAGGTCCAACATGAAGGAACCCCCTTGACTGGTGATAACCTCCTACAGAAACCCACCATGGGAGCAAATCCCAAGTAAGGCATCTGTCACTTTGTCTGTCCTCAGTGAGGATAGGGCGACTGCCTCTGGATACCTGGTGGCATAATCCACCACAGTCAGGATGAACCTCTTTCTGGAGGAGCTGGGGTATTTAAATGCCCCACAATATCCATTCCCAACCTATGGAATGGCTCCTCCACTATGGGCAATGGAATTAGGGCAGCTTTGGTTTTCTTACCTGCCTTCCCTATTTCTTGGCACCGGTGACAAGACCTGCAATACTCCTTCACCTGCTGGGTGAAGTTGGGCCAATAGAAATTCTGGGCTAACCGCTGCATGGTGCGCGCGATTTCCAGGTGACCAGATAAGGGAATATCATGAGTAATCTTGAGTAACTGCTCATGATACCCCTTGGGAATAACAAGCTGCCTGCCTATCACCCCTCCTTCTATCTTTACAGCCTGAGTATACATCAGTCCATTTTCCCAATAAACCTTACATTTACCGTCACCTACCTGTGCTCCATCAGAGTCTGCCCAAGCTCTCAGCTTCTCTAGACTAGGGTCACTTTTCTGAGCAGCTGCAAACTCCTTACACATTCCCAAGGCATAGGACAGGTCCCCTTTAGTCTCTAAACTAGGGTCCCTAGCACTAGCGTCAAGGCACTCAGGATACCCCTGGGGAATAACAAGCTGCCTGCCTATCACCCCTCCCTCTGTCTTTACAGCCTGAGTATATATCAGTCCATTTTCCCAATAAACCTTATGTTTACCGTCACCTCCCTGTGCTCCATCAGAGTCTGCCCAAGCTCTTAGCTTCTCTAGACTACTGTCACTTTTCTGAGCAGCTGCAAACTCTTTACACATTCTCAAGGCATAGAACAGGTTCCCTTTAGTCTCTAAACTAGGGTCCCTAGCACTAGCATCGGGGCACTCAGGATCACTGTCATCCCTAATCCTCTGACAACGGGTCCCCCCCCCCTTCTTCAGTGTAACCCCGTGGCTGTGTGGTTAACTGCTACTGGGAAACTTTCTACCCCCTTTTCATTAGTCTCCATATCAGGAGACACAGGCTGGGGAACCAGCCTCCCAGTGGTTTCCACAGTGGCTTCTATGGGGTCCAGGGAACTACAATTTTCCCTTGCCACATGGCTACGTGTAACTGCACACACCATCCCCTGTTTGAGATTGTTGCCCAGGATGACGTCAACTGCTAACGTTTTGGCTACAGCCACCTGTTGCACAGTTCCTCTGTTTCACCCCAGTCTCAGAGAACACTAGTGAGTGGCAATGTTTTCTCCTCCCCAGTGAAGACTTGTACAGTTACACATTTATTGAGTATAAGCTGATCAGGCTCTACCAGCTTCCTTTTTACCAATGTCAGGGATGCCCCTGTGTCCCTTAACCCTTGTATCTGTACACCATTCACCGTGACTGGGTGTATGTGTTCCCTCATGTTCACAGGCATGCTTCCAGGGACACACAAACAATACACTTCTTTTCTAGCCCCATTTTGTGTATTGCTCATCCTTTGGGACACTGTCTGTCAATATGCCCAGTTTCTTTACAAACCCATCATTCGTTTCTTTTCTCAGAGAAATCTTTTCTTTGAAACCTGGGGCTAACTGGTTTTGGTGGAGGCAGTGAGGGTTTTAGCTGACCTGAAGGTGTGCTTTTCCCTTTCTGCACTGCCATGCCTGCCCCATTCGCTTTCAGAGCAGGTCTGCTCTTGGCATAGCGGGCCAAGAGTTCAGCAGCCTCTTGCGCTGTTTTAGGATCTCGGTACTCCAGCCAGGTTTTCAGCTCTGCTGGACATGCCCCAAAAAACTGCTCTAACAATATAGCATTTTCAATTTTATCTACAGAGTTTGCTTCAATTCCTTCCCACCAATGTTTTAAACACTGATGTTGTTTCATGGGTAGCTCCTCGTAGTTCATGTCAGGGCTTCTCCTGCGCTCACGGAATTTAGCTCTGAATGCTTCTGCAGTTAAATCAAACTTTTTTAAAAGTGCAGCTTTAAGTTTACTGTAATCATTACTGTCCTCATTGTCCATTTGACCCAATGCATCCCGAGCTTTCCCGGCAAGTAGTGGGTATAGCTGGAAGCTCCAGGACCCTCTAGGAATATCTGCCTGTATACAAACTTTTTCAAAGGAATTTAAAATGGTATCCATATCCTCCCCCTCTTGAAATTCAGCTATCAATTTGGAATTAAATTTGTAACCCAGTCCTGTAGTTCCAGTTAAACCCAAGCCACTTATCTGTTCTGGTGCTGGTGGTTGGAGTCGTAGCTTCTCCAGTTCATGTTGCCTCTGGTGCTCATGCTCAGTCTGCTGCTCACTGTTCTCACTAACTCTTCTCCTCTGCAGCTCACTTCTCTCACTCAGTCTTTCTCTGTTCTTGCTCCCTCTTCTCCTCTGCAGCTCGTTTCTCTTGCTCCACTTCTCACCATTCCTGCTCAGCCTTTCTCTGGAACTCCAGCTCCATTCTACACAACTCAGTCTGCAGCCTGATTGCTTCTAGCTCCAGAATGCTGGTGGCCTTCCCTGCTGCTGTAGCCTTTTGTTTGCACTGGCCCTGCTGTCCTCCTCACCAGATCTGGACACTGCACTGGTCGCTGGCGCCTCCATGCCCAAGGTTTGGTTCTTTCCAGTCACAGTCTGTGACTCGATGCTCTGGGCATCTGCTGCTGTCAGGCCATCCATGAGGTTCTGCTTGGTGGCACTTCCCTCGTGCAGGACTCCTCTCTCCTTGCACAACTGCTTCAGGTAGTTTGCAGTGTGCTCACTGTAGCTGGAAGCCATCTTTTTCCCTAACTACAGCTACTCTAACTTGCACTTTGAAAAAAAAAATAAAATAAAACAGGTAGGAACTTGACTGTAAGCAAAATGATATAGTTCTGTTTCCTTTAAAAAAAATCACTGCCTTATTTTGCAAGTGAGCTGTACGGTATTAAGCTGACACACTGAACAGTTAAAGGTTGTGTTACCAAATTTTTCGCACTGCTGCCAACCAAATCTGTCACAAATGCACTCCACAGATCAGGTCCTCTGCTCCCACAGTGCCAACTTCAGAGCGCAATAGTGTGAACAGGTAACAGACAGGGTAATCCTCCTGTCTACTTTTGGGTTCGAATCACCTTTAATCTCAAGTTCTGGGGGGATTCAAACTGTGAACCTTATGCTAGCATACCCAAGGTACAGGCTCAGATATGTACCCTCTTCGGGGATTGTGGTACAATCTTTTGCCAAGGTCAACAAGCCAGGCTTCCAAAATTAACCCTTAAAACTCTATAAGAGATCATAGGTATATTCTTACTTTTCCCAGTTTAGTAACACCATCAAGCTGTTGAACAGTTTTGTCAGACTTAACCCTCTATACGTCACATGCAAAAAAAGAACTGGCAGACACCCAGGCAGTCTTTCACAAAAAAGGTATTTTATTAAAAGCTGATAAAAATATGAAAAATGTAAACACAGAACAATATATCAAAGAGCTCACAATCACATAAAAGAACAAGGGAAGATTACAAACCAAAACTCCTACCACAATACATTTAGACCTTTGCTGTCTAAGGTATTACCTCTAGAAGTGCTTAAGTTCAGTGTAGTGTCAGTGGCTCAGTAGGTAGCACACTTGCCTCTGAGGCTGGGAGATCAGAGGGCTGTTGGTTCAATTCCACATCTGGCACTTGGGTTAATATCCCAGTACTGACACTGTAGTGCAGCATGAGAAGGGTGCTGCACTTCTGAGGTGCTGTCTTTTGGATGAGATGTTAAACCGAGGTCCCATCTGCCTGGATTGGTGGTAGTTCAGGTGGATGTTAAAGATCCCATCGTACTTATCGAAAAGAGTAGGGGATTTTTTTATTGAAATAACATCAAGTGACATAGTTTCAAAAACAAAACTCAAGAAAAACAATAAGAGAAAACAGTGTTAAGATCACACAAAATGTTTTGAAAAAAAAGTAAAAATACCAGGCAACCAAAAAGAAAAAATAACAAAAAAAAAAAAAAAAATTTTTTAAACATTGTGTTATTTTTAGAAATGACAGATGGAACTCAAGATCATTTGTTAGAACCACTAAATAATTACTTATATTTAATAAACCAAGAAAAACCTTTCCACCAAGTGGTAACTTTTTTAGATGTATAAATTGCTGAATCTGAGCTATGCACATTTTCCATAGCAGCCTGTATTAGTTTCCCCACCGTCTCATAGGGCATCCATCTTTGGTAAAGTACCCATTGGCATCTAGCTTGCCAAAGACAATATTTTAAAATACAAAAAAAGACCACTAATGTGTTTGTGGAATAAACAGTGCCTAGATTATAAAACTGTCCCAAAACTAAATTTCCATAAGTCATGTTATTTAACCATTTCATATTCCATTGTGAGGCAAGGTGTTTCCAAAAAGCTTAGCATAAGAGCAGTAAAATAAAAAATGTTCAGTGGTTTCTTCTTCATTTATACAAGCCTCGTATGGACAATTTCTTTCAGATTTGGCTTTATACTTTGCATTGCCTTTTACGTTAATCCTCCCATTAACCATTAACCATAAAAATTCCCACATGTGAGATGGGATTCTAGGATTGTTTAGTTGCATTAACACCTATTTTGGGAGGATGGACAGTTTTTAAAACAGGGTTCGGTAGGATGTATTAAAGACATAACCAATGTATATAGCTGAGGCCCCGTATTACTAATAATCATCTGTGTTGTCACTCCCCACGTATACAGTTTTTTTGCCACGGGAATAAACCATTGTGGGATAGGAATGCTGCTAGTTAGTTTAGGCGGAATGTTCTGCCATTTGGTAATATATCCTGCTAAGTTTATTTACTCCAATAAGAGTATATTTCCTTTTCTGGTATTAAACAATGTTTAACCGAATGAGCAAAAAATAAGGTATAAAAAAATACCACCGGATCTATTATACCTAGACCCACTTTTTCTTTTTTAAGATACGCATGTTGACATTTGATGGGATTTAGTCTGTTCCCCCACAGCATTTGAAAAAATATACTGTATAATCTTATTTCCAACTGCTGTGGTGGTGGAAAAATCATGGCAACATATAAAATCATAGGAATGAGGAATTGTTTCATAAGCCAGATCCGTTTAAGTTTAGCTATTCTCCAATGCCTCCATCTCTGTACTTTAGAATCTACTTTATCAAGTGCTAAGTCCCAACTGAAAGAGGGAATATTTTGTGCTCCAAAATAAATCCCTAATAGTTTAAGAGGCTCAGAGGAGATTGATATTCCTTTGAGACACACCGGAGTCGGACAATCAGTGCCTATAAAAAGCCCTTTACATTTTAATGTATTCAATTTAGAATTAGAAAAAATGGCATAAGTATCCATGGAATCTAGAAAAATAGGAATTTGAGCATAGTCTGCAAAAAATATGGAAATATCATCCGCATATGCAGTCATATGGAAAACCTTATTCTTGTTTGGGCCTGTAACACCTTTCCATCTAGGGGTATTAGTTAACAGATGTATTAAGGGGTCTAAAGTAAAGATATATAGGAGAGGGCTAAGGGGACATCCTTGCCTTACACCCGTTTGTATTGGAATTCCAGTTGTGATGTGGTGTCTAATAATAGGGTATACTACTGCCCCGTAGTATAAGGATTGAAGCCAATGTAGTAATTGCTTAGGAATGCCATATGCTTCTAGAGTCAAAAACCAAAAAGGATGGAAGACCCTGTCAAAGGCCTTATACTGATCAACAGAGAGTATACAGCCTTGACCATTTTGTGATCCCACATAATCAATTAAATCTCTAATATTTATTAGGGCTTGCTGAATTTTTCTGCCAGGCAAACCACAGAACTGTCAGGAGAATAGCACTGTTGTAGCATGGGTTTTCATTCTGTTGTTAAATGATGGCAACAATTTTATAATCAGATTTCAAGAGTGTAATCGGTCTCCAATTATCAATAGAAGGTTTGTCTCCAGATTTAAACAACAGAATCAATAGGCCTTCTGTAAACCATGCTGGTATAGTATGAGTAAGAAAGAAATTTAACACTTTTTCTAAACACTGAGCCGAAAGACCAGAGAAGGATTTATAAAATTCGTTAGTCAGGCCATCCGACCCGGGTGATGTACCATTTTTTAATGACTTAATGGCTTGTTCAATCTCAAAGATCGTAATTGGTTGTATCAGTTTACTGCTAAGATGTGGAACTGTAGGGATTGCTACTGAGTTTAAAAAATGTTTAATATTGGTTTCTGAAGGAGGGTGTTTAGGGACATGAGTGGACATAAAATTCTTAATAATAACACGTATCCCTTGTATTGAGGACATAATGTCACCTTTTTCATTCCTTAAGGAGTCCATAACAATAGAATTCTTACAGGTTCGAAAAACTTCAAAAGGATCCTCATGGAGAGTTTTTAATGCCCCATATTGTAACAGGCCTTTCATAGTCTGAGCCCTATTATATTGGTACTTTATTAAGTCCTCTTTAAGTTTATTAATCTGATCTGAATAATCAAATCTAGATGTATTGGCCAGCTAATATACGTTTTGTAATTGTTGTCTGAGTTGTAAGTATTTGAAAAATTTAATATTTTCCTTAGTTTTCCCTTGTTTCAAAAAATAATGTTTAAAATCTATTTTTGAATCTGCCCACCAATCACCTATTTTCTTAAATAAAAAAGAGACAGATAATCTAGCGGCCAGTATATTAGTCATATGGAGTTTTATTTCTGGATTAGTCAAGATGGAAGAATTTAGTTTCCATCGTGGCCTAACATTAGGTGCACTAGAACTAGGAGAAAAGGAACCTAATAAAAGCATATGATCTGAAAATGTTGTGACCATAGTCAGAAACTGTACATTGGAGAGGGATTTGGAAAAAAATACATAGTCAATAGTAGAAGTATCTTTACTTTTTTTAAAGGTAAATTTAGGTACGGAGGTTTGCATTGTATTACAGTTCAAAAGATCTGCAGTTTCAATCAATTTCTGTAAAGTGTTTGAATCACAATATATTTTTTTCCTTGCAAGAGTAGTGCATTAGAAGTGGGTTTTAAAGTACAGTTAAAATCACCACAGAGGAAAATTATATAGGAAGTGAGTAAATATGGTTTTAAACTATTAAACAAAGCTACCCATTCTGATTTAACCTGTGAACCACAGATATTTATAAATCGACAATGCATTTGTTTCCATATTCCATCCAATATTAAAGCTCTGCCAGGGACTAGATCAATAAGTTTTATCAATTTAAAATCAAATGAGTTAAATAGGAAACCCACACCATCTGTGGTTGCTGTTCCAAAGCACCACTACGAAGGCCCCCACACCTATTCTCTTTGAAAGAACTTTGCCTGATCACTGGTGTACATCCACGTCTCTTGTAAAAAACAGATATCAAAACTACTATCATGGATGTAGTGATAGACTACAGTCCTTTTCTTATAATTCAACAGGCTAAGAATGTTCAATGAACTAATACGTATAGAAGCCACACAGAGAATTCCTAATTAGACTCAATATTCTTTTTTTCCTTTTCTTTCCCTTGTAATCTGATTTACTTTGCGACAGCGTGATATGTTCCGTTTTAGTGGATTGGGAGTCTGAGTCTCCTAAATCCATTTCAGTATCCCCCCATTGGGAGGGTAGAATAGAAAAAGGGTTCTTCAGCTCTAGGTCTACCATAGGTTGGGCTTGACCTCCTTTCAAATTTCTGGCTGACCTTCATACTGGAACAGTAGTAAAAGGTAAGGGGTGAGAGGTGCTGGCTACCAACTCTGTTGAGTCAGTATAACAGACAGGGAGCGAGGCATCAGTGAGCATACTGTAGTAACCAAAAAGGGGGGGGAGGGTCTACTTCCACCTTGACATGGGGGTCTGGAAAAGAAGGGAATGAGGGAGGGGGAAGATCCTCAGGTGGAGGTTTGTTTAAGGTAGTAGACAGTGGAGGTTTAGCTGTTTTAGAAGGAGCCGAAAGTTAGGCATTTTGTATAAGGAGGTCTGGGCTTAGGCAAGAGGCCTTATTTTTTGCAGCGCATGAACATTCCAAAAAGACATGTCCCATTTCCTCACATAGATCACATCTTGTGAGATTTGCACACTGAAAAGCAATATGCCCAATCTCCCCGCAATTGTCACATCTGGGCTTATCACAGGAACTAGAGAGGTGTGTTTTGGAGCCACATTTATAGCAAGTTCGAGGTTGACCTACATAGAAGCAAACACCTCTGTCTCTGCCAAGTAAAAAAGAATTTGGAATGTGCTCAACACCATCCTCAGATTGTCAGAGTTTGATTTTATACCGCCAACCTCCAGCCCAGAAAAGTTCTGTATCTAAAATGGCCTCGGGGGCTCACTACATCACACTTCTTACTGAGCCAGTAAGTTATGGCTTCCACATGGACCCCCTCATTTCGGAACATCACAGTAACATATTTTATTAAAGGTTTAGTTAAAGGAATGGCCAAAAAGGGGGTCCATGTGGGAGAAAACTTGACTTGATTACACCTTTCCCAAAACATGTCTAACCCATAAGCAGTTCTAAAACTGAAGTCAAAGTTATCGTCTCCAGAAATGTTTATAAATGCAAATACATCTTTAGGAGAAAACTTTAGTGTGTCCTTTAATAATAACTTGCCCACATAGTGCCTGTCAGGGCGTATGTCCAAACCATCTTTATAGCGTATGCGCACTGCATTACGCCTTGGGGCAGCTTCTTTTTTAATTTTAGAAAAAAGATCAGAAAGAAGCATTTAGTTGCATCCGTAGGGGCAGGAGGATCTTCAGTCACTATTAAGGATGGATTAGTTTTTGAAGGGTCAGACAAGTTCTTATCTGTAGAGGTTGTGTCTTGTAATGGTAAAATATGGTGGTCAAATACTGAATCAGTTGCAACAGTCCCGTCTTGTGGTTTCATAGGCAAGGCAGAAACAGACACTTTAGGTCACCATTCAGGGGAGTTTTGGGTGAAAGTTAGCATGGGGTCCCAGTCTGGAGTGGGAATCCAGATACCTTTTTCAGTTCTCGTCCAACCCACCTCACTTAAGGCTTTTTGAGGAGACCGCAGTTCTTCAGAGGTTTTAGCAGGTAATATAGCATCAGGTACACGTATAGCAGAACCATGGGAAGTCTCAGGAAGAGTAGGATTAATGTGAGGTGTTTCTGACACAGTAGAGGCTGCAGAAATTCGATCTATAGCAGTTGTTGTAGGAGCTGTTTGCTTAAGTGTGCAAGTTTCCCATAACCCTGTCTGTGGGTCTGAATCTCGGGAGAAATAAAAAACAGTTAAACCATCTTGTGTAGTGGGAGAAGTCTGGTAAATGTTAGCAGGACTCTGTACAAGTGAGGGTGCTACTGGCAGCTCAGCATGAAAAACAGATCCAGCAGAAGTAGAGAGAGTAGGGCGTGATGAATCTCCAGGAGCCACCTGACAGTCAGGTAGCACAGTCTGTGCTGAATGAGCCGTAATTAGGTTGCCCTCACAGTTAGAATTCTCTGCTTGCACCACAGTTGCATGAGTCAAAAACCGTAGGTTTCTCCAGCTTTAGGCACGAGTAATCCACAACTCCTTGACTGCCAGCCGGAGAAACTGAAACAACAGAGCATGTAATAGCGAGTTCAGAAGTCAAAGGATTTACAGGCTTACCTGGCCCTTCATGGTGTATTTCAGCTGCCACGTCACTCTGGAACACAGGCTCAGCAACAGGCGAGTCATTAGGCTCAGAGTCCTGGAAACGGGTTAATTTTGCAACCAAGCGCTCAGTCACACAAAGATGCCTCTCGTTTTCCACAATTAACAGCTCTTTTAGGGAGTTCTCATCCATTTCTGTATCAGGTAGATTCCATGCGGGATTTTTTACTTCAGGTTGATTTAAGGCTAAAGCGTTACCATCAGGCAATATCTCCAGGTCTCCAACTCACTGAAAATCAGACATAATGTCCATAAAAACCTCTGAATCCTCCAAAACCAGTTGCTCTGAAGAAAGTCTCTCCCCTCCATTCGACGCCCTGCTCTCCTGGCTGTTCCACTCAAGTGGCCATGGCTCACAGACAGCAAGTCCCCCTACTGCCAGCAATGCAGTAGGAGAATTTCCCCAGTGTCCTGGACAAATTTCCCTCATTCACTAAAAATACCACCAACAGCTTAATCTGATTCAAGGTCAGTTGGTGTTCATCTGTATCCTCCTCCCCCGGGTCGTTCCTGAAAATAGGCAGGATTTGTCTAGTGCACTTACCCGGTCAACAAAAACTAAATAAATAAAAAAGTTAGATCAGAGAGCTGTCTCTGTAGAGCCCCACGATAATATGACATACTCCCCAGTTACAAGGATACATTTCAACCCCATCTCCCCTTCCCCTTGGTGAGTCATCTAGCTCATCCTTTTGGAATCAAAAAAATACAAACATGATGTTGTATCAGGAGGTATATTAAACAATGTGACATCAGCAAAAACTTATTTCCCAAATTATGAGTCTTTGATCAGCCAGTTCCTTTGAGGATTTACAACCCTGCAGTCCATCACCTAGGTGCAATATAGCCAACAGGAATCAGCTAAATGATGTCCTGTCCTGTAATAAAATGTATATTTAGTTTTCCAACTTCAAAGCAGCAACAAGTCATAAAAAGGCCATAAAATGCAATTTCTCAAGGAAGTTAATTACATTGCAGAGATCTCCTGGTCAGTCTATTTATCCTGTAGCTTCACTGAAACCTGGGGGGGAGGGCATCCATGGAAGCCCAGGCTGTCTTATGAGAGACAATCACATACTATATTTTTATATTGCAAATATCATACAATAATCATAACCTGCTGGCCAAGCGTCACAGAGGGGAAGGATGGAAACAACAGCAGGGGGACCTTAGAAAGCTAGAGGAGTGGTCAGAGAGGTGGCAGCTGGGGTTCAATGCCAAGAAGTGTAAGGTTATGCACTTCAAAGTGAAGAACCCAAGGAGAGAATACTGGCTGGGGGGGGGGTTAAGCTGGGCATCACTGAGGAGGAGAAGAAGGACCTGGGGTAATGGTAACAGGGTCCATGAACAACACTGCCCAGTGCTGGAGAGCGCCTGCAAAAGCAAACAAAATGCAGGGGTAAATAGCGAGGGGGGTTTTCATCCAGGCGAAGAGACGTGATCTTGCCTCTCTACAGGTCAATGGTAAGGCCACACTTGGAGTATTGTATGCAGTTTTGGAGGCCATACCTGAAGCATGTTATCAGGCTACTGGAGGGGGTGCAGAGGAGGGCAACGAAGATGATATGTGCAATGGAGGGGACAGACTATGAGAGCAGGCTGGGAGACCTGAATATGTACACCCTGGAGGATAGAAGGGACAGGGGGGACATGATAGAGATATTGAAGTATCTGAGGGAAATCAGTAAGGATGTGGCAGATGGGGTCTTTAAGCTAAGGAGGGGAAGGGGAGGGACACTGGGGGCATGAGCTAAGAATAGAGGGGGAAGATTTAGGAGGGAAATGAGGAGACACTATTTCACGGAGAGGGTGGTAGCAAAATGGAATGCACTACCAGAATGGGTGGTATCATGTAAATATGTGAACAGCTTTAAAAGGGCATGGGAGAGGGAACAAGGGAGAGTGAGGGTGGGGGAGGTGGGGTAGAAGCGGATAACAAAGGGAGGGGTGGGGCAGCTGCAAACTAGGAGTGCTAGCTGCACACTTGAGCAGACTTAGGCCGGGTGGTCTGTTTCTGCTGGTATATTCATGTGTTCATATATGTTCACAGTTTAAAACACTCAAATGCAGTTTTAAAGAGAAGATAAAGCAGAAGAAAATAAACTTTACTGTTACAGTCACAGATTTGAGAGCTAAATCACTCATTCTAGTCAAGCCATTAGTACTTGGCAACAGTTGTGGTGATCTTGAAATCTTGAACTCTCTGAAAAATACATGCTGTGAAGAAATGTGAAGAAAGATGATTATTTTCATAAAATTATGATAAATATTTGGTAAAAAGAGATTCTAGGCATATTGGTCCTTGGTCCTTAGTCCTTGATAAATATTTGCATCTAGTCACATCTGAAAATTAAATCTTTAAATTTGTATCACTGAAACATCTCCTTTACAATTATGTGAGTACTTATAGAGGGTCAGATAAAATAAAATTAGTAATTAAATGGAATATAGAGAATGTTAGACAGAAAAGGGGGGGCTTTTCATATTTTTGTTTTTCATCTTTTATCAGTTACCCAATTCTATACTTAGAAGGGGCAGAAAGACATGTTATCACAGTACATCACAGATATGGCTTAATATCTCATTCCTGACTGAGACATTCAGGGCTCAATGCATTTAGTCTGAAAATCCAAAAAGTCTCGATCTGTGACAATCTTTTTTGTCTGTCTCCACCTCTTTTTCCAATCCTAACCTGTTTTAATCCAGTAAATTTCAGGGTCTTTGGAGCACAATCATGATAGGCCAAGAAATGTTCAGCCACTGGACTGTTAGGATCAGCATTTTTAATGTCCCTCAAATCTCTTGGACTCTGACTTTAAGGGGACATACTGTTCTTCCTACATACAGCATCTTATAGTTACACCATAGGGCATACATCGTATATGTGGTTACACATGAAATAAATTGTCTTATATGCACCTTTTTGTTGTTAGTAGGTGCATTGAAGGTATTTCCCTTTTCACAATATACACAAACGTTAAGGTACCACATTTGTGCATGCCCATGGGTTTTAAAGGACACTCTTGGTTTCTCTCCTATGTGTCCTGCCAGAGTCCCATCACTGGTTAAGATAGGTCAATCTGTTTGCAATGCAGGATGTGTTATGTCAGGATTTTGTGTGTTGGCTACTATTATGACAGGATTGTGTGCCGGATGGGAAAGAGGAATTGGGCTTTTTCATGTCAGGCATCCAAGTATCGGAAAATCTTTGGTTGATGTAGGTTTTCTGGCATACGGATGTTTCATTGCAATTCCAAGTGGTCGCAGTCAATTAGTGGTGGTATAAATGTATAAATAAAATCATGTCGCCTGCATATTGGTCGTGGACAAAATGTATATAGTGTGACCTAATACAGTGATGACGAAATGGAATAGAATATGTACAATGTGTGGTCCCAATTGACAGTATTCCTCCTGGTTGGTTCTGATCCTAATTTCCCCAGTTATTATGCTGATTCAATTTGGTTGCTGATTAGTTCTCTATATGGTGACAACCGGTACTGCCATGGCACGCGGTGGCTATGCAAAGAAGACAGATGGAACTCGGCATGGAGCCTCCTCGCAAACACACAAAGTACATTTGTGTGAACAAAGTATTTAAAACTGTTTGTGCCGATTTCCAAAATCATCAGCCTAAGCAATACTTACTGGATATAGCTTTCATCATTGAAATAAATGTAGCTTAAGCTATCTCTTTTTAAGCTGTCACAACATGTATTTCCAGATAAGTCCTTTTAAAGATTAAAGTATTAAGTTGATTATGAAACATTTTGCACATGCTTGTTTTGCACATTTTTGGATTACTTTTGCACATATTAAGTTAGTTCCAAATGTGTTCTTTTTAATCTGTCACAATGTGTATTTCCGAATGAGACCTTTTAGAGATATTAAGTTATTTCCACATTTGCTCTTTGCACATTTTCTATTATTGCTGAATTTCTCACAACTAAATTGATTATGAAACGAGCTGTGTTTATATGATTTGTTTTCAATGAATAAACGATCTGTGTTTATATGATTTGTTTTCAATAAATAAATGAATTACTCAAATGTTGACTACTTGTCATTCACATATTTCAAACAGGGACATAGATTACCATCTATCTTTGTTGCCTTCGACCATTCCAACGGTGACTATTAGTCCATGTGGCAAATTCACCACTCTATTTTGTCCATGACTTTTTGTCCGGGGACTTAACAACCACTCACGGGTTTTCTATACCCCCTGTTATAATTTCTATTTCACCCTTGGAATGGATGATGTCCAAAACCTCTGTCTTATCAAGATCTGTTTTGTACCGAAAATTCAACTTTCTATCATTAATATTCAGCCACTCAACAAATTCTTTAGCTTCTCTCTCAGTGCCAGCTCAAATACAAAGCACATCATCAATGAAACAAGCCCATTTGACTATTTCATCATAAAAAAGGGTAATTTCCTATGTTGAAAATAATCTGCTCCTCCCAATGTCCAAGGAACAAGTTGGCATAAGATGGGGCCACAGTGGCCCCCATCGCCATGCCACATTTTTTAAGGTAAAAATCACCATTAAATTTGAAGTAGTTGTGATTTAAAACAAAATCCAAACCTTCAAAAATTAAGTTCATGGTCATGTGTTACTTTAGTTGGTCTTGGGATAGGAAATGTTTGCATGCCTAAATGTCATTTGTTTGTCTAATAGAGGTGTACAATGACTCAACATCAATTGTGAGCAATCGCATCCCTTCTCCTAATTTAAAACAATTAAGTTGTTCTAATATGTGCATTGTATCTCGTGTGTAAGATTTAAGGCATGCAACACTCCATTTAAGAAAGAAATCCAGGAATTCACTGAGATTATTTGTAAGGGAATCTATTCCCGATACAATTGGGTGACCTGGGGGTCATGTAAATGTTTATGTACCTTAGGGAGGATGACTTTTATGGGTGTAATTTGGAATTTAGGTAATAGGAATTTAAATTCCTCCTCACTGATTTCACTCATGCTTCTTGCTTTTTCTAAAATCGAAAAAAAAATGCAATTTGAACTTTGATAATGGATAACTTTTTAAGTTTTCATATTTACTTGTATCTGATAACAGAACAAGAACTTTCTGTCTGTAAGTCCCTATCCATAATGACAAGGTTACCACCATTGTCTTATTTATTTTATTTATTTATTTCATGAATTGGATTTACAACCTTTGAATCAGAGACTCACTTACAAAGGCACCTCAGCACAGGGAGGGTAGACAACAGAAGCTGGTGTGGTACACCATTGGGAAACAATACAGGTGAGATACAGTAAAAGAAAACACAGAGCAATTCCAATAATACATTAGAAGTACAGATGCTTACAAATAGTTACAGTTTGATGTAGCATTTAAACAATACAGACAAATAACAAGGTACACTCTAGCGTGTCTAGGGAGCAAAAATAACTGGGGTAGGGGTGAGGACCAGGGTTCCTGGGAGGGCGAGGGGGAGGAAGTCTGAAAAGACATTGTCTGATAACTGAGGTGGGGTGGGGATGAGGGACCAGGGTTGCTGGGAGGGGGAGGGGGGAGGCAATCCAAAAGAACATTGCCTGATTGCACAGGGCCAGAAGAGTTCAAGCTAAGCGGCAGTCAGGGGCACTTACAGCTCTGTGTGTCAGTGAGGTGGTTTCGGAGGGGTTTTGAAAAGGCAGATTTTTGTAATACTTGTGATATGTGGGGGGAGGGAGTTGAACCAGGAGGAAGCTTTGTAGTGGAAAGACCTTTGGGCGAGAGAGGTCCTGGTTCTTGGGACCTGGAAGGTGGCCTTGCCTGCGCTTCGGGTGGTTAACGAATGGGAGGCCAGTTTTAGGAACGTAGTAACCCCAGGAGGGGAGAGCACAAATAGAGATTTTTTGGCCAATATACAGGTGTGGTAGTGCAGGCGCTCATCGAAGGAGAACAAGTTAGAGGAGGAGTAGAGCTGGCATATGTGTGTTCTGCTAGGGGCACCAGTCAGGAGCCTGCAGGCATTTTTTATAGAGGTCTGAATTTTGGTGAGGGTGGTGGAGTCAGCTGCGGCATAGATAGGAAGCCTGTAGTCAACTAAGGACAGGATGGAGGCAGTGATAGCCAGCTGGAGGGCATTCTGAGGGAGACAGTCCCTGTAGCGGTGGAGGAGTCCAATCTGGGTGTTTACCACAGTGGGCAGGGTTTTTAGGTGGGAGTAGAAAGTGAGTGCTGAGTCTAAGGTGATGCCCAGCTATTTGTATGCAGTTACCTGTTCAGTTGGGTGTAGGGTGCTAGGGAGGATGAGGAGGCGGGCATTTCTGGCATTACTCTGGCAGTGGGTGAAGAGCATAGATTTTGTCTCTTTGAGGTTCAGGACCAGACGGTGATCAAAAAAACATTTTTCAGCTTGGCTGAAGATGAGCTGCAGGAGGTCCTGAAGGATGACGGGGTCAGTGTGGGAGGTGACGAGAACCACGTCATCAGTGTATAGAGCATTTTACCTGAGCAGGAGCTGAGGAGGGTATTAAGAAAGAGACTGAACAGAGTAGGGCCCAGGATGGATCCCTGGGACACACCGGAGTGGACAGGTAGTGCAGTTGATAGGGTACCATTTAATTTGACCCATTGGAATCTGCCATGGAGGTAACTGGAGAACCAGGCAAGTGGGCCAGATGAGAAACTCAGTTGGTGGAGGGAGTCGAGCAGGAGGGGGTGACACACAGTGTCAAAGGCATTAGATATGTCAATGAACACCGCCCCGGCAATGTTGCCAGAGTCAAGTGCAGAGTGTATGTGCTGTGAGAACTCTAGCAGAGCCGATGTGGTGCTGTGTCAAGGGGGGAAGCTGTGCTGTTCTGGACACAGGATGTTGAATTTGGTAAGGTATTCCATGAGTTGGGTGGAGACTATTTTTTCCAGGGCTTTGGAGAGAGGGGGGAGGATGGAAATTGGCCTGTAATTATTAGGAGATGTATGTTCTCCATTTTTATGGATTGGGGTGATTTCAGCTGATTTCCATGCAGTTGGGAATTGACCAAGGCAAAGAGACCAGTTTAACAGGTCAGTGAGGGGGGCAAGCATGCCATCTAGAGTTAGCCAGAGAATCTTAGAGTTAATGGGGTCACAACTGGGGTTGTGGCTGGAGAGGGCTTTTTGCAGGAGCGGTTTGGCTTCATGGAGGAATATGATGCAGAGAAGGAATGGGGCGATTTAGGGTGGGGGGTTGTGGCAGTGATAGGGTCGAAGAAGTGGTCAGCAAGAACTGAGCTGAGGTCAGAGAAAGCTGTGTTGAGATAGTCAGCAATATGTAGGGGGTCAGTAGTCTGAAGGCTTAACGACCATGTCTTTATTGTTTTTGAGTCATTTTATTTATCTGACCCTCTATAAATACCAGCATAATTGTAAAGATGTTTCAGTGATATGAACTTCAAGATTTAATTTTCAGACATGATTAGATGCAAATATTTATCATAATTTTAGGAACATAATCATCTTTCTTGTCCTTATTTCTTCACAGCATATATTTTTTGGAGAGCGCAGTATTTTCTGATCACCACAACTGTTGTCAAGTACTAGTGGCTTGGCCAGAATGAGTGATTTAGCTCCCAAATCTGTGACTGTAACAGTAAAGTTTATTTTCTTCTGCTTTATCTTTTCTTTAAAACTGCATATGAGTATTTTAAACTGTGACCATGTGAAATCCAATTATTGTTACGCAGCCGATCATGATCATTTACTGTGTTGTTGCCTTCTTTTATAGTTTTCCCTAATGATGTGCATAAAATCATGAAAGTATGGTACCTATTGTTTTAAAAAGTGCTGAAATTTGATTGGCTGCTATAATGGGACCTTAGATAGTTGGAACCCCTTATAAAAATTCATTGAAACCATGCTGCTAAAATGATATTGCACCGTTTGTAACATGTTTTTACCCTTATTTTTCACTGAACTAATATTTTATGGAGCTGATAAGCTGATTGGATCAATAATGATGTCATAGTTTTTTTGGTATATAAGGATGTGTCCTTAGACAGGTAGCCGCCCCCTGATGAAGCCTTACTTGGTGAAGCAATGGGACACCTGGACACACAGACACATTTTGTAGTAGCCCTGGAAGCTGTTCGTACCTTGCAAGCTGCAATAAATACATTTTTGATTTAGAACTACTCCTGCATCTGGTGTGAGTCACTACCTTTGCTGGAGGTTGCACTTCTAGCTCTGGAGTGTGAGTGTGTTCTGTTGGTTGATTTAACTTTGGGCTCATAGCCCATACTTGCACCTTGCCCTGGTTCTGAGCGCAGTACACTCTGTTTAGCCACTACTATCCACGTCAGTGCTGCGAGCGGGGCATCATTATTTGAACAGTGAAAGGTGATGGAACCAGTAAAGCACTACACTGAATGTGTTAGAAACATGACACAAACTGCACCAACTGAGGAATTAAGCATTTTTTGAGCTATTCTTAAACATGAACTTTCACTCATCGTCAGAATGGGAATCCAAGAATGTTCAGCCTATGTGTTTCTCCATGACGGACAATTTAACTAAGCGGAAGACATCAGCTAAACAGCGCCTTGAAGTTACAAACAGCAGCACAGAGGATGGTGAGTGTAAAACTCTTTTCCAAACCCTTGAGCACCAACTTTTCACTGAAGTAAATCTTACGTATAACATTGCTAGCCTAGAGCAATATTTAGAAAAGAATATTGCTCCCAGAGGCCTCCGCATAATAATTATACCCTCAAGTGATCTAGAGAAGTTTGACCCAATAAGTGATTGGGAGGAAGCAGCACAGAACTGTGCTTTGACTTTTGTTAAATTAATTATAAGGAATGACAGTGTAAAACATGATAAGTTAACAAAAGAAATAACAGAAACTAAGAAAGCCTTAAAGAAGTTCGTTAACTGCTCAGACTTCAAAAAGCTTGATAAAAACTTGCATACAAAACTGAAGAATCATGAAGCAGAAACTGTTAAAAAAAACAGAAATTGGAACGGGACTTGTTGGACTATCAGGAGGGTTGTCGATTTAATTGGGCTCATTCACGTCCAAATAGATGCAACTCAAGAGGGAGATTATGCTCCAGATTCCAGTCCCAGTGCAGAAAAGATAGAAAAGATAAAAAAACAAATGCTGCTCAAACTCAGGCTTCCAGCACTCAGACCACCGACACAACTACAGACAAAGGGGCGGGGACATCTATTTAACAGAATTCAGAACTTTTTTAGTGGACAGTTTACCTTCAAAAAATGTAGCACATGGTCAAAAAACAGATTAAAAATGGAAAAAGACACGGAAGGGGAAGAGGGTTGGCAGGAGATTGTGCCACAAAACCAAAGACCTGGAGTGGCAAATCCTAAACTAATCCTGGGTGGAACTTACAGCTAATCAAATTGAAGGTACTTGCAAGGGGATTGTCCTTTGTCTCTAGCTCTAGACCTAGAGATTTTGATGTGATTATTGATTTTGAAAAGTTTTTCAGAAAATTGGAACTCAAAGACTTTTTCTCGAGGACAGTGACACAAACTGAGACTATGGGTTTTTCTGCACCTTTACCAGATTCATCAGATGATATGACGCATGTTGGGGGTTCTGACTTACTGGATTTTTCAGAGACTTATATCAAGGATCTATACAGTAGCTCCTGGGACTTGGGGGATGTAAGGAATTTAGAAGCACTCAACTAACTATATAATGAGAACTATGAGTCTAATATGACTTGGTATTTGAATGTACAGCTATTTGATTTAAATGAGAAAAACCTCAAAGATATTACAAAAAGGTATTTTAAACCTAAGTCAGCTTTTTGTCCTCACTCCTTTAATCCGTGCATTAACACATATAAGAAAACAGTTACTAATGAAGTTTTGAAATTGCTTATAGAAAGCAATGCATCATATCGGAACAATATGCCTTATGATGAACACATTGCCCTGGATGAACTCAAAAACAATAAAGACATAGTCATTAAGCAAGCAGACAAGGGTGGCAACCTTGTCATCATGGATATGGACTTTTACAGGCAGAAAGTTCTTGATCTGTTACCAGATACAAGTAAATACGAAAAATTAAAAAGCGATCCATTATCAAAGTTTAAATTGCATTTTTTTCTGATTTTAGAAAAAGCAAGACACATGAGTGAAATCAGTCAGGAGGAATTTAATTTCCTATTACGTAAATTTCCAATTACACTCATAATGTACATCCTCCCTAAGGTACATAAAAATTTACAGGACCCCCCCAGGTCACCTGATTGTATTGGGAATAGATTCCCTTACAAATAATCTCAGTGAATTTCTGTATTTCTTTCTTAAATGGAGTGTTGCATGCCTTAAATCTTACACATGAGTTACAATGCACATATTAAAACAACTTAGCGCATTCAAATTAGAAGAAGGGATGTGATGGCTCACAACTGACGTTGAGTCATTGTGCACCTCTATTAAACACACAGATGGCATTCAGCCTTTCAAACACTTCCTATCCCAAGGCCCACTAAAGGAACACATGCCCATGAACTTAATTTTTGAAGGTTTGGATTTTGTTTTAAATGACAACTACTTCAAATTTAATCAATGATTTTTCCCTTCAAAAATGTGGCACGGCGATGGTGCTGCTATGGTCTGATCTTTTGCTAACTTGTTCCTTGGGCATTGGGAGGAGCAGATTCTTTTCAACATAGGAAATAACCTTTTTTATGACAAAATAGTTGAATGGGCACATTTCATTGATGATGTGCTTTGCATTTGGGCTGGCACTGAGCGAGAAGCTGAAGAATTTGTTGAGTGGCTGAATATTAGTGATAGCAACTTGCATTTTTGGTACGAAACAGATCCTGATAAGAAAATAATCCATACCATTCAGTCAGTTCCTAAGACTATGGAGGAACTGTAGTAAATTTGATATATTTTTAATACAAGCAGATGAAATTAGGGAAAGGTTTCTGGAAAAGGGTCATGAATCTGGTATCCTAGAACAAACTCTACAAAAAACTAAAGATCTAAACAGAATAGATGATCTCAGACTCAGATCCAGAGCATCTACAGACAGTGGACATATCATCTTTGTCACCACCTTTAATAACTTAGCTGGAAAACGTGGTCACATTATAACCAAATATTGACCTATCTTAACCAGTGATAGGACTCTGGCAGGACACATAGGAGAGAAACTGACAGTGTCCTTTAAAAGGGGTAGAAATTTAAGAGATGAATTAGTTCATAGCCATTTCACCAGCGTAGAATCTGGTAATGGGACATAGTTACCAATCAAACCCATGGGCATGCACAAATGTGGTACCTTAACGTTTGTTTATATTGTGAACAGGGAAATACCTTCAGTGCACCTACTAACAACAAAAAGGTGCATATAAGACAATTTATTTCATGTATAACCACATATACGGTGTATGCCCTATGGTGTAACTATAAGATGCTTTATGTAGGAAGAACATTATGTCCCCTTAAAGGCAAAGTCCAGGAGCATGTGAGGGACATTAGAAATGATGATCCTAACAGTCCAGTGGCTGAACATTTCTTGGCCTATCACAACTGAGACCCTAAGACCCTGAAATGCACTGGATTAGAACAGGTTAGGATTGGAAAAAAGAGGTGAAGAGAGACTAAATAGATTGTCACAGAAAAAGACTTTTTGGATCTTCAGACTAAATGCATTGAGCCCTGAAGGTCTCAATCACAAATGAGATATTAAGCCTTATCTGTGATGTATTGTGGTAATATGTCGTTCTTCCCTTCTAATTATAGAATGTGGTGACTGATAAAAGATGAAAAACAAAAGATAAGAAAAGCCCCCCCACCCCTTTTTCTGTCTAACATTCTCTATATTCCATTTAATTACTCATTTTATCTGATCCTCTGTAAGTACCAGCATAATTGTAATAGAGATGTTTCAGTGATATGAACTTAAAGATTTAATTTTCAGATGTGATTAGATACAAATATTTATCATAATTTTATGAAAATAATTGTCTTTCTTCTCCTTATTTCTTCACAGCATATATTTTTTGGAAAGCGCAGGATTTCCTGATCACCACAGCTGTTGCCAGGTACTAGTGGCTCCCAAATCTGTGACTGTAACAGTAAAGTTTAGTTTCTTCTGTTCTATCATCTCTTTAAAACTGCATTTGAGTATTTTAAACTGTGACCATATGAAATCCAGTTATTATTAAGCAGCAGATCATGCTCATTTACTATGTTGTTGCCTTCTTTTATAGTTTTCCTTAATGGTGTGCATAAAATCATTAAAGTATGGTACTTATTAATTGTTTTAAAATATGCTGAAACTTGATTGGCTGCTATAATGGGGCCTTAGATTGTTGGAGTCCCTTACAACAATTAATTGAAACCATGCTGCTAAAATGATATTGCACCATTTGTAACATGTTTTCACCCTTATTTTTCACTGAACTAATATTTTTTTAAGGAACTGATAAGTTGATTGAATCAATAATGATGTCATAGTTTTTTTGGTATATAAGGGTGTGTCCTTAGACAGGTAGCTGCCCCCTGATGAAGCCTTATTTGGCAAAGTGCCAGGGCACCTGGACACATGGACAAGTTTTGTAGTAGTCCTGGATGCTGTTCATACCTTGCCAACTGCAAAAAATATGTTTTTGATTTAGAACTACTCCTGCATCTGGTGTGAGTCACTGCTTTCACTGGAGGTTGCACTTCTGGCTCTGGAGTGCGAGTGCATTCTGTTGGTTGGTTGATTAAAGATAAATTAAGTATGGGGACAGCGATGGGGGGGTTGGGGTGCCACTAGGCACCAGGGAAAGATAAATTAAGTATGGGGATGGTAATCAGAGGGTGGGGGTGCCACTAGACACCAGGAAAATACAAATATATTTGGGGGAATGTGGTTGGAGGATGGAGGTACCACTAGACAACAGAGCAACATTACATACAGAAAGGGACAGGAAGGATTTCCGGTGACATTACCCTAATGGCTGTCTCTGCTTAGAGCTCCATTAGCTCCATACACCAACCCTTCACTTTTCAGTGATAGAAAATGATAAATTTGCACCAAAATGGCTTCAGGAGTGAAAGGAGGGCACAGACCTAACAGATCCCGATCAAAACCAGAAATTAAACAAGCGCGATGGGGACAGACTACTGAAGCATGATCAGCCTAGCTGGCGTGCCTCTTCATCAGGAAATGAGGCCTTTGGTATGGACACCAATCAGGAGTCAGAATGTCTCTTGAGATCAAGATTTGAAACACTGCTGGTGGAATTAAGAGTATTTTGTGCAGAAACCGAACAAGAATTCCTGGCTCTACATAATTGGCTCACAGAGGTGGAAACTAGGGCTGATTCCTCTGAAAAAATGGATCTCGGATATAGAAGATGGTTCACACCAACTACAAGCAGTGGTCGATTTCCTAGCATCACACCAGGAGACCATGCGTAATAAATTAATAGATATGGAGGCATGATCGAGGTGAGATAATATCCAGATATAAGGTCTCCCAGAGGGCTCAGAGACCGAACGAATGGAGGACTCTCTGGAAGACCTTCTCAAGGATGTCCTGGAACTACCTCTGGTCTTCAGTTTTAAAACTGAGCGGGTGCACCAAGCTCTGGTCCCCAAAGCATCAGACCCCACAGCTAGGCCCAGATCAGTTGTTCTCAAGCTGTCTAGCTACAAGGATAAAGAGAAACTACTAAGGATGGCACGAGCTAAAAAGACAGTGAAATATAATACTGCCCGTCTCATCTTTGACAATGATTATTCAGCAGAAATTGCAAAACAGAGAGCCACCTACTCACTCATTCTAAAAATCCTTTGAGAGCACAAAGTCCGCTTTCAAATGTCATATCCAAAAAAGCTCAAAGTGTTTTGGGATTCTGGAATGGTAGTATACGATTCTCCAACAGAAGTACACCAGGAATTACATAAGAGAGGCTGGAGTGTGCAGTCAGAACGTCCATGGGAGCAGCCATCTCATCCTCCACGGTCGGAATGGCATACAGCAGGAAAATGCCCACACAAGAACACCGCCCAAGCTGTGGCCCCCAAAACAATGGAAGACATTAAGGAGCTACTGGACAAAATAAGAGCATAGGTGCACAGAAACAACTCATCAGAAGACAGTGCGGACACTTGAACACAGGATGAGCACAGTGTTTTTTTTTTCTTTTCTGCTTGCAGGGACTTCCCTTCGAGCTAGTTTTCCTGCATCTCCACTCGTTTGGAGCCCCCCTTCCGGGATATATTTCAGAACGAGGAGAGAGGAAGCTCCACGTCTGAAGAGAGCATCATAAACTGATGACTGTATTCTTCTAGCCTTTTATGTACATATGTGAAGTTTAATTTAAATCTAAGGCCTCCGAAATTATTATCTCCTTCTTACAGTGATGATTTCAGAAGAAGCAACATTGGGTTTCCTTCCTTCCTTTCTTTTTCCCTGCTTATATGACTTCAATGTTGGACACTCTCAAGTGTTGTAAAATGGAACTATATTTTAAATAACATGAAGGCTTAGATGGGGTGAATTTCAACCAAGTGCAACTGAGAGTTCGAAGGAGGGGGAAAGAGAGTATAATGTTTGATACCATGAGCATTTTTAATAGTTTTTCTCGCCTGAATGGAATATGGGGCGGTTCATCAGCCTCCACAACCCTGATGTCAGGTGGGAGGGGAGTCCCCTTTCCTTCCTTTGATTTAGCAAGAAACCCACAGAATCTCAGGCACTTTCTAAGATCAATGGTATGGAGTAGGAGAAACTACTCTGGCACATTCCTGGAAACCAAAGCCTGGAGTCAGGCCATGGAGGGGCTGATAGTTCTTTTTTCTGCCATCTTTATAGAACTCAAGGAGAATCGGGTTTGGGAGGGCCTGGCGCTACCAGGGACCACTTCCCCTCCCACTCAAGTGGAAACCACGTGTTGGCCATTCACTCAAGAAAACAGGGAACACAGTAACGTATTCCCCTACCTTGGGAGTCACTTTGTTAATAGTTTTATAGTTTATTACCTGTTATGCTGTTTCAATATGGTTACACTTGACATACTAAAGTATACTGGTTTTACAATCGAGGGAAAGGAAGAGCTAGGTAATAAAAGGCGGAAACCTGCCCACAGGACGATTGTCTCACATAATAGCAAAATATTTATGAGAGAGATTATACACAGAATGTTATGTATGACACGGATAGTAATTAGCTGTTCAGGAGAGACACCACTAGGGGTCTCAGAGAAATACAAAGTATAAATAGATAATAAATTGCAATTAGTGTTTGTGTCTCAGAATGTTAATCGTTTAAACAATCCCATTAAGAGATACAGGGTACTTTCTATTATTAAAAAACAGAAGCCAATGTTTGTGCTCCTTCAGGAGTCCCATCCGAGCAGAGACAAACATTTAAAACTGGCCAAGTTTGGTTTTGCTCAGGTGGTAGTGTCATCATACAAAGGAGGGAAGCGGAGGGGAGCAGTGGTTTTGATACCACAACACACCCAGTTTCAAGAAACAGCTTCATATTCTGACCCAGAGGGCTGACTAGCTGTTGTGGAGGGAATGCTGGAGGGCAGCCCCATCACTATAGCCTCCCTATAGATATATATATATATATATATATATATATATATATATACATACCACCGGGCTCAAAGGTGACAACTATACGGCCATTATGTCAGTAAATTACAGAGTACCACAAAGGAACTCTGATTACTGGGGGAAGGGAACATAACCAAATTGACAGCCAGGAGGATACTACTAATCCTAGAACTGTGAAGAAAACCCCCTGCACAGAAAGCAGCTTTGAACTATTTTAAAGGAGTACAATGGGTGGATGCCTGGAGATAATTATACACAAGAGTGTGGGAATACACCCATTTCTCGGTCCCTCACGGCACATATGCAAGAATAGATTATTTCCTAATTTCTGGGCAACATCAACATTTACTAAAAGATTGCTAGAATATCCCCTCATTTCTTTTGCACCACTCCCAGCTGGTTCTTAGGCTAAACTGGTCCTCTGAGAGAGGACAAAATTTGGAGATTTAATAATTTTCTTTTGAATTTACCAGAATTTACAGAAATGATCAAGGCCAAGGTGCCTCAGATAATCCAGGACAACCTCTCCCCAGAGATAAGCAAAGCAACTTTATGTGATACACTTAAGGTAGTCCTAAGGGGGTATATTATTAAATTTGCTGCCAACTATAAAAGACAACAGACACAACATCTGGAGAAACTGCAACAACAGTTGAAGGAACTCCAGACACAGCATGCTGTGGGGGATAAGACAGTGTACCCCCTGCTACAGGCCACCCAGCAGCAGATACAACAGCTACTGGGCATTCGCACAGAGCAGGCCCTACAATATTTACACCAAAAATACTACGAAAGCGGCCCAAGAGCCACACAATTATTAACCCATAGGCTTAGGCAAAAGATTTCCCAAACCACCATTACACAAGTTAAAGACCCAGAAATTAGTCAACTAGTTAGATCCCCACACCGGATTGTTCAAGCTTTCGAGAAATTTTATCAGAACTTATATACTCCAGAACATACCCCAGATAAAGAGAGCAGATCCTAACCTACCTAACAGGCCTGCACTTGCCTACCCTTCCTCAGCAACTTCAGCAGGCCTTAGACTAACCTAGCACTGAAGCAGAACTAAAGCAAACCATTACCAATTTAAAATCTAACAAAAGCCCAGGCCCAGATGGTTTTATGGGTGAATATTTTAAGATATTCAAGCTAGTTTTAAGTGGCGTTTTACTGGATACCTGTAGAGAAGCGCAAGAGGGGAAAACAATTCCAGTTAGTTGGAATTATGCTACTATTACTAGTATCCCAAAACCAGAGAAAGATTCTGCACAGTGCATGGCATACTGACCTATTTTGGTGCTTAACATAGATTATCAATTATTTGCAACCATAATAGCAAAACGATTGGAGCTTACATTACCCGTACTGGTTAACCAGGACCAAACAGGTTTTGTTCCTGGCAGACAAACACAAGACAATATTGAATGGTCGCTCCACCTCTTGCATTATGCTGCCTAGTTGGGGGCCCCTTCCTGCTTTTAAGTTTGGATGCAGAGAAGGCCTTCATCCGGGTAGCATGGCTATTCCTTGGAGCAGTGCTGCAAAGGCTGGGCTTCTTGAACCCATTTACCAAAATCATCAATGCTATATATACATACCCGATGGCGTATATAAAAGTACATGGGAGGGTTTCCGCTCCGATATCTCTGAAGAGGAGCAAGAGGCAAGGGTGCCCCCTGTCACCCCTCCTGTTTGCCTTCTACTTGGAGCCATTGGCGCAGGCCATCCAACAAAACAATGAAGTGAGGGGCTTGGAAGTAGGAGGAGAGAGTCATAAAGTCACACTATACACAGATGACCTGTTTATTTACCTAACAAATCCAGAACAATCCCTGAAACCATTATGGAAAGTGCTAAGGGAATTCGGGACCCTGGCAGTGTACAAAATAAACTCTAGTAAAACAGAAGTGCTACAGATAAATTATAGCCCATCAGAGGAAACTAAAGCAGAATTCTTCTTTAAATGGAACCTCCAAAACTTAAAATATTTAGGAATCCAATTAAGCTTAAGCAGCGCCCAACTATTTACATTTAACTACCCCCCTGCTGCGTAAACTGGGAATGGACCTGGAAAATTGGGCAATTGTCCCACTACCTCTCATGTAGAGGATTGAGGCAGTCAGGATGGTGCTATTACCAAGATTTCTGTACCTCATCCAAACCTTACCCATAATAATACCAAGAGATTTTTTTAGGGAGTTAAACCGTAGGATTTTTAGATTCTTGTGGGGATCACAGAAGCCTAGGATCAGATATACCCTCCTCCTACTACCTAAAAAATTAGGAGGTCTTGCTCTCCCCCAATTTAAAGCTATACTACTATGATGCCCAACTCAGAACAGTTACCTACTGGCTACATAGGTGGTATGTGGCAAGGTGGAAGACCCTAGAAATGTGGGAGGAGGATCTCCTACAAATGAATAGGATCCTACTAACACAAGGCAATACCCATGAGTGACAGGGAGGGTCCAACCCATATATGCATGCCACACTGAAATGCTGGTATGAATTCTTACTAATAAAAAACTGACCCAGTGCAGGCCACTTCTTTTCTCTAGCCCATAAACAGATTCCTTCCCACCAGCCACCATGGATCTGGGGTTTCACAGGTGGGAAAAGGCAGGATTACACTTAGTCACACACTTTATCAAGGAAAGACGCTTCCTTACCCTAGCGGATCTAACATCCCAACATGGACTCCTACCACAGGATAGGGTCAGATACTTTCAAGTATGAGACTATGTTAGATCTCTGTCCCGTGATTTATGGGAAAATAACCCACCACCCCAAATTAAATCCACACTGACAGCAGCAGTGGAAGGCAAAGCCACTCTGGAACATATAATCTCTTATTTATGTAAGGCATTGTTATCAATAGAGGGAGACTCCCTGGAAACTACTAAAGCAGCTTGGGGTTCTGACTTGGGGACACAGATTCCAGATGAGCTCTGGGAGAGACACCTGAACAAAATACATTGGGGGATAGCAGTGATAAGCTTGAAATAATTTTCCTGGAAAATGACACTCAGGTACTTCAGGACCCCCACAATACAGGCAAAATACCAATCCACAAGACAACCTATTTGTTGGAGAGGATGTGGGTACATCCCAGCAGCATTGGTACATATCGTGTGGGAATGCCCTAAGTTGGGACTCTTCTTTCAGGCCTTACAAGAGGCATTGAGAAATATTTTTACCCCAACCTTAGTCCTCACCTCCAACTTATTTTTCTTTTTGGACTTCCCTAAAGATTGCAGAGACCCTAGCACAAGTAGACTGCTCAGGATCTCTGTTTTAGCAGCTCAGAAGGCCATCACCAAAAAGTGACTAACATAGGACTCTATATCTATAAAACAATGGCAGTATATAATGGTGGCAATATAACAGATGGAATCCCTAACAGCACTCTTAAATAAAAAACAGTCAAAATTTGAAATAATATGGAGGAGATGGGTGTTACATATTTCACCACTGAGACCTGATTTTATACCCTAAGGGCTGAGAACTAAACAAATACTTAATACTGCCACTTTTTGAAATTTGAAATCTGGCTGTTTTGCTCTCTGCTACCAATTTCTTTATGAACTGGAATATATTGCACAGAACTTAGAGATTGTATACATGTATATGGTAGAACAGTATGACTCAATTAGCTGTCAAGTATTGTAAATAGTTGTGCATTATCTGTTCTTGTCTTACTCGTGTATGTTTACAATGTATGTACTGTCTCACCTGAAGAACATTTTTTTTTTAAAATAAAGTAAGTTTAAAAAAAAGAAAGGGACAGGAAAGGGGTGTGCCACAAGACACCAGGGAAATGGTGTTTCACTGTTCTCCCTGTAGCCCGTAGCACAAGTTCCAACTGCTGCTGCAGAAGTCAAGAAAGTCCCACTGTTCTCAAATATAAGAACATGGGTGAACGGCCCTTCTCACTAAGCTGGGTACCCTGGATTTTTGGTGCCCAGAAAATGTATTTCTGGCAAGTTCTTAAAAACAAACACCGGAATCTAGCTAAATGGGTCCCATTTAGCTAAGTCCAGGTGTTTGTTTTTTAAAAAGAGACAGTGTTTTTATGTACTTTCAATGTTTGTAAGTTTACACAGCTGTTGGCCATATGAAAAAGGATTTTTTTCTCATGAAAAAGGGTTGGCCTCATACAAAAAAGGATCCTTTTTTGTATGGACCCAATTCTTTTTTTGTTCCTAGCAGCTATCCAAAAGACTGTACCGAGCATGCTCAGAACCAAAAATTTTAAATGCAATAATGGATTAATATTTTTCACCTAACCAGTGAAAGGCACATCTGTGGGCCAAGCCCTTTCTACTCTGAACATTTCAGAGCAAAATTCCAAACCGTCTGGATGGAAGGCAACAAAAAACAGCAAAAAACAGCAATGTTTTATGATTTTTTCTCTATCTGCATCTCAGAATCCACACATCCAACTGATACAAAACTTGGCAAGTCAAGAGATCTACCCATTGAGACCAGGCATGCAAACTTTAGTGGAAATACGTTTAACAGTTGCGAAGATATTAAAGCAAAATATGAGGTTTAACATAGAAACCCCTGCTCAACCCTACGGTAACTATAACGGTGCAGTGTATATACACAAACAAACACACACACACACACATATGCACAAGCACAAGCACACATGTACATGTGCCTTGGATTACTGCACAGAACACAATAAAATTCAGGCCAAGATTCATCAGCTGCAGAATATGAAACGAAAATGGCCATGTGACTTGAGCAAAGGCCTTTTCAGCATCAGTGAGAATGATAACTTTGCTTTGATCCTGAACAGTATGGCTGCAACTAAACATACTGTACTTTCATACCTTTCCTGGTGACATTAGTCTCCCATGCAAGAGACCCAGGTTTATGCCATTATCCCGGCTCCCACTCTTAGGCCGGTGAAGTTTCAGTCAAGCTGCAGAGGAAGCAGGCTTCAACTCTTTGGGATGGTTCAGCCCACTCCACTGCCTGAGTGCCTTCTCCTTAGAACAGTGGTGTGGCCTTGGCATTATGAATGACCACACAATGTAAGGCATCCCCTGAGATGTGGTTGAGTCTATGGGGAAAATGGACTACATTGCCAGCAGATAACAGAACCATTGTGCACCCTGGCACTGGGTCTGGACCTGCCCCTGGGTTCCATCTTCACATGAACATATGCTCCAGTCCTTCTTCATGCTAGACAACACTATAAGGGAGACTTGCTGTAGAGTGTGTGGTATGGGGAAAGAGATTCAAGACTGGAGCTAGTGTGACTGGTCCAGTCCCCTGATGGGCAGCTCCTTGCAGTTTCCTGACTGTGTGATTAAGATGGGGGGGACCCTGTATAGTAGTCCTAGGTATGTGTTTTTTTCATAAATGTATAGTGTCCCCATAAAGGGACAAATGTGGTGTGTGTGTGTGTATAGTATAGTATAATAAATGTTGCTGTGCTTGACTTTACTCCGCCTGAGTGACCAGTGGCTTTGTATATGTGTCTATATACTAACATACTAGAATCCCAGCAAAGTAGGCCCTATGGTCTATTGAGTCTGCTTGAGGATCAGCAACCATTTGGGGCACTGTATCTACCTATGTAAATAATTATTGCACCCTGTAGCAGCATTAAGAGACCCTTCTATTAGTCTCCAGTACCTGGACATAATAAGGAGCCTTGGCCAGTTCCTCACCTCAAGGGGTGGGGGCCCCTTGTACCCAGAATATGGGAGGACAGTTACAGTTCTATAAATGAGTATGTTGCTGGATATCACCTGTGTAATTTACCTTGGTATTTGCAGTAAATGGACTACAAAAAAGGATGATGAGGGTGAGGAATGGGCAGATGGGAGGCAAAATGATAACCATGCAAGTACCCCTGTTCTGCAACCAATTGATTGTTCTGGAAGCCCCCCCGCTCCCACGTGTTGGATATTGGTTCTGAAGGTGAAGCTCTACTGTGCAGCGGAAGCCACAGGAACATTGTGTTGGGGTGGTAACAGCTTTAGAGCAACTGGGTTATATAGAGTGGGTTGGGGTGGAAGACTCAGAGGTGACGCAAATGGGTGGGACAGCAGACCCCCGGGTTAAATAAAATGAAGAAAAAAATGCCTTCATAGGTTGCCTGAAGACAAACCACCCTTCATGAATCCCAGCCATTAAATCAATGTTCAATAAGTGCACAAGGATGTTTGCGTGAAATGTCAGGATGTTTCAGACAAAACCGTTCTTCATCAGCTCATCCCAAGGCAGCACTAAGTAAGTGCTTCAATAAGGCAGGTTTGGTCTCATGGAGGAACCCTGTAAAGCCAATGAGAGGAACATAAATATGAATCTTTACATTTCTTTAGGTGGACTGAGACCTGCATTGTTAATAACAGTGTTATGTTCCTCAGAGACCTCGTCTTTACTTAGAGGCTCCTTGATCATCAGAAATAAAAGATTTTTAATCAAGCCATGAAAGTTTAAAGCCTCCCCAAACAAGTTACTCATTTTTAAAGAGCTAGTGTACTGCTTAAAACTAATATTGGGCTCTATGCACCAATGTGAGGAGTGCCTATGCGTCGCGTATCTGCAGTGCATAGCCACCCTGCACCCATTGAGCCTCCTGTGCGGGATGTACGAAAGGGGTGTACAACTCGTACGCACCCAATCCCCTGGCCGTGCGGATAGCAGCATGCTGTGGGCGGGTGGCGGGGTGTGCCAGCACTATGCGCCATTCACTAAGGTGCATAGTGCTACTCAGAGGGGTGCAGAGGAGGGCATTGGGTACAGAAGGGGAGATCCTGCCGTAACCCCTGGATGCACCGCATGAACATAGTTTACTGCCTGGTCCAGTCGGACAGCCCCCTTCCACCACCAACAGAATCCCAGTACCCATCCCCAACGGCCACCCAGTGTCATCCAGCCCAGCACACAACTGTGCCCTGCCCCCCATAGCGATCCCCTGACACACGTAGGGGCACCCACCCCATGAATGCAGGCACCCCCCCCAGTCACAGGTAGGGGCAACAGCTCCATGAATGCAGGCACTCTCTCCTCCACCCAGTACAGCACCACCTGTCCACCCCCAGACCCCTGATCCCAGCCCACCACCCCCATTGGTGTTCAGAGGTTCCCCCATGGCACTGGCATCACCACCACACCCCCAACCCCGTACCTGCTCATCAATGCTGCAGCATGAGGTGGCCAGCAGCACAGCCCTCCTCACACCTCCTCAGCTGTGGGCCATCCAAATGATGCTGGGAGTGCACTGCCTATATATATAGCAGTGTGCTCCCAGCTTCACTTGGATGGCTGGTGGCTAAGGAGGTGTGAGGAGGGCTGCGCCGTTGGCCGCCCTGTGCCGCAGCACCAATGGGCAGGTATGGGGGTCTGGGGTGGGTGGTGTTTTGGTGCTGTGGAGGGTGGGGGACCTCTGAACATCAATGAGGGGCAGGGGACTGGGATTGGGGGGTGGGGGCCGGGATGTTATGGCCAGTGCATGCTATAAACGACGGGGCTGTTGTGGCGGGGGGTGGATATTACTACCTCAGAGATGGGGCAGTGCTGTTTGGTGGGCAGCATATGAGACGGGGGTCTGACTGCCGAGGGTCATCTGTGCACTGCGTGGGTGCACATTCACATGGGCATGGCTGGGAGGGACACATTGGACAACAGGACTGGTCTGCACCAGTCTGGGTGCCTGCGTTAGGCATTCACACACCCGGACCCATGCCCTGCAGTGCAAGTGAACCACTATGGGACCCAGGATGGGCATCCCATTGGATGCCCACCTGGGTCTGCTGTGCTGCCCCTGGCCACCCTGCATGGTCCTGCATGCTGGGGGGGGTGGGGCTGTGGACAGGTGCCCTGTGGGTGCTTGCGGTAGTGCATACCGTGCACCCTGTACCTGTCTGGGGCTGTGGAGCTATGCAGGCGGGATACGCGCCTCCGGTGCGTAATTCCTGCTGTTCTTGCATAGTGCCCATTATTTTTTTAAAGCAGTCAGCTATTACCTTTTGTATCTGAGGTACTTGTTCTTTTCCATTTGTTTATTTACAAGAATGTTTACCTGATGTTAGTAAGTGTAATGTGTGGGACAGCACTTTGCCTGGCAGCTGACATAACTGTCTCTTTTCCCCCCACTACATCATTAGCATTGTGACTTAACTGTGGCATCATTGCTGCTTAGGACCAGACACTCAGTGGCTACCAGGTCAGTCATCTGTGATGTCACTGTCTATGAGATCACAATGCTGATGATGCAGTGGGGGGAAAGAGATAGATACGTCAGCTGCGAGACTAAGAGCTGTTCCACACATCCAACACAAAATTATCACATAGAAGACTTTCTAATGAGCGAAAGGAAAAACATTTGTACTTCAGAAATAAAAAGTTACAATGGACTACTTCTTAAAATTTTATTTATTTTCCTGCTGCCTGTTTGGATCCACTTGCTCTTTAATTTAATCAAAGATCTTACAATACCTCTCTCCATGGGGCCTATTCACTACTGTGTGCCCCAAAGGCGTGTGTCTGGGCGCACAGCTCTTCCCCCTTGGGAGAGCCACATGGGGACTGCATTCACAAACACCAGCCCTCACCTGGCTCCCCGACGCAGCCCTGCCCCCCCAGCGCGCAGGTCCATGGGGGACTGGTCGGTGTGACGTGGTGGATCCGGGTAGGCAGCCAATCTGCCCTGGCAGGGTCCCGCAGTGGTTTCCTTGTGCCTGTGTGGTGCCATGTTGTCAGCCAGCATGCAGAGCACCAACCATGATGTTGAGGGTGGTACCTTGGCTGACCACCCCCCCTGACCTCCCGGTGTGTCCTGATGGCAGGGGCATCCCTATTGGGGGAGCCAATGCCCCCTGCAGTGTCCGCCATGACTGGCAGCTGATTCCCCGGGGGGCGCGTAACCATCCCCAATGGTTTATGGCTGCTCTGCAAAGGTGTAGCCAGCAGCCCCCCGCACACAGCACTCTGCACCATAGTGAACGCACAGAGTGCTGGCAAACCCCCCACACCACCCCCAGGCCTGCCCCTATGTGGAGCTCCGTGATCGGCCATAGGATTGGGTGTGTGGGGGGGGCATATATGCACTGTGAATGTGCGCAGGGGCTGGGCAGTTGTGGAGTGGGCTATGCACTGGAGGTGCGTGGCGCATAGCCCACTCCACACCTTCATGAATAGGCCCCCATGTATGAGGATGTGCCTTATAAAGTGCATGATCTTACTTACCTAGGACTGATTTTGGTGATGTAATGTATAACACTGCTCCAAAGTGTCCCTTACGTGGCCCGGGTCATGCCTGAAAATGGTCCCTGGGATCAGTGCACCTACCCAGTTAACAAAGTCATAAATAAATAAATGAATAAACTATCCAGACTAGATACCCTGCTTAATGCCCTCCAGCAGTTTATTTAGTTTTTTGTTTACTGGGTAAGTGCACTAGACAAAAACTTTGCCTATTTTCAGGCACGACCCGGATGAAATATAGACAGAGGAACAGCAACTACAGGTGACAATACAGTACATTTCATACACAGGTTAGCCAAGATTTTAGACTCAATTACAGGTGTTACAGCAGTTACAGCAGTACAAGACTTCTAAAAAATACTGGATCGAACCAGAACATTTTTCAACATTGAAGTGGAGAGCAGTTCATAAGACAGTCAATAGTTAAGTGCTAAAATTTGTTGAAGAGAGACTTATTAAGTGATTGTGCTACAGATCAGCACATGTGCATTTGCCAGAGACCATGAGGAGGGTATGAAGCCCCTTCTTAAAAGCCAGGTATGATTGGGAGTGCCTAACAGATGTTGCAGGGAGTTCCAAAGCTTGGGGGCAGATGCAGCGAAGGCATGCCCCCCCAATTTTGTACCAGATTTGGGTATGCCTAACAGGCCTTTCTGCAGACCTCAGTGGGTAGGCTTGTGCAGCTTGATTTAACATCTGGGCCAGTGACACTGGAGTGCCAGTTCTAATGATGTTATCTATCATGCAGCCAGCGGTGTATTGACTATAGGAAGCTGGGGAGACCCAGCCTAGGCTCGAGTAGAGTATGCAGTGATGAGTGGGTCTGGGTACAGATAGGGCAAAGCAGCAGATGCTGTTGCAACATGTGTTCCATTTTTGCAGGACCCCTTTGTTGGCATCCAGGTATGTCATAAGCCTCCATGTTAGCCTAGGTGTAAGAACCCCCTGGTCAATGGCCAGTCTAGCTGCAGTGGTAAGGGCATACCTGATTTTATAGGCCAACCCCAACTTTGTGTTTACTGATTTACATGCAGGCAATTTGTGTAGATTAAAATCCAGTGAAGGGTCTAAGGTTACTCTGAGGTAATTGAAAGAATCAACCAATTACAGTGGAGAGCCATACGAGCCAGTGATAGTTAGAGCAGAGGGAACTGGCCTTGATCCTGGGTGCTGAACCAAAAAGCATGCAACTGTCTTGTTGGTGTTCAATAGGAGTTTGTTATGCTTTAGCCATGACTGTAGATGATTAAAATCCATCTTGAGGTTAGAATTGATGAAGGCAATGTCCTTGGCACTGGAGTACAGAACCATGTTGTCTGCGTACAGAATGGTAGAAGAGGAAATAGCCGAGGCTGGCAAACTGCTGATACCCAGTGAGAAAAGCAGTGGACCGAGAATGGATCCTTTAGGGACCCCTACACTGGTGGGAGAGAGAGAGAGAGAGAGAGAGAGAGAGAGATCAGATTTGAATTTATCTATTCGCACAAATTGTTTTCGTCCGGCAAGGTAGCTGGCAAACCAGGAGGAGGAGTCATGAGAGAAGCCAAGTGGAGACAGCTTTGACAGGAGGTGGTCCACCAAGTCAAGCACCTTTGTTAGGTCTACAAAAACTATATCTGTACACAAGCCCTTGTCCATGGCCAACTTTATGTCATTGGTAAATTGGATAAATGCCGTAGTTGTACTATGCACTTTCCTGGACACATGTTGTGCTGGGGATAGCAGATCATCGTGTTGTATGTGCTGTTACCAGAGTGGCCACGATCTTTTCAAGTAATTTGTTTAGAATGGAAGGTCTTATCCCTTTGTCTCATGGTGGCTAGTACTTCACTGCGCATCCATCAGGTAACACAGCCTCTTACTCTCCTTTTTTTGAGGGGTACATGTTAATCCTGTAGTGCTTGTAGAGTGGTACAACACCAACCCGATATTATTGCATTAGTAGAGCTCTGGCTCTCCAAAACAACCACTGACTCCATTATTTCCTTCCCTGGATACACCCTGTTCAGGGAAGACCGAGTTGGTAAACGCGGCAGTGGGTGTGCAATCTACATGCGGGACACTCTTATAAGCCATGTGATCCCTGTCCCCAAGCTTGACTATGGCACCCAAGCCCTCACTCTAAAAATTACCCCATACTTAGTCAGGGGCCCACTCTTCCTCACGGTCTCCTACATGCCCCCCGAGGAAACACAACCCAGCTGTCCAGTCTCTCTCATCGACTACCTCACCTCCCTACCACACAAAGCCGAGCAACTCATCCTAGGTGACTTTAACGTCAATTGTCTTGGTACCACTGCCATCCATACCAGGGACTCCTTTTTGCTGCCCTGGACATGTCCCAGTTAGTCACCCAGCCCACTAGATTCAACCGGACAAGTGGCTCCACCACCCTCCTAAACGTAATACTATCGAACCGCCCTCATAAAATCCGGAATATCAACGTCCTCCCCAAGTCACTTATTGATCACTCACCTGTCCTCTGTCTCTGGTCATCCTCCATACCGAAACCTGTGTCCCAGGTCACCTTGCACCAGTGCCTATGCCCCGAGGGTCTCAGAAAGCTAAAACTGCATCTAGCACAGCTGGACTGGTCCCTCATCCATCACGGCCCTGATATTGACTCTGCCCTAGACCTCTTCACCAATGCCTTCAGCAAGGCCTGTGACCTTTTCACCCCTCCACACCGGAATCCATACTAAAAAATGCCGTATGGATCTACCCATCCCTTATCCAAAAACTTAAGCATAGGGATAATCTCTGGCACATCGCTAATGAATCAGGCAAGTTGGCTGATAGACAAGCCTAAAACGCGGTACGTAATCAGTGCACCTGGGCCATTAGACGGGCCAAGGTACAGCACCATCAGATCACCCTCGTATCCACCTGGGGTTCCACTCAGACTTTCTGGGACAGCATGAAAGAGCTTAATGGGAAGACCCTCTCCCCCCCACTATCCCAGCTCTCCATCGATGGCACCGTCACTACAGACCCAACTCGCATAGCTGATTGCCTCAATACTACCTTCTCTGACCTAAGCTCTGTCCTCCCAAACAACTTTTTTGACCCAATCCCTGCCTCTATCCCCCCTGCCTTGGATCACCCTCCTTTCTACCTGCACACTATATCCCCCCCACGTAGCCAGGCCACACCTGCTAAAAGTCATTGGTAGCAACAACACCAGCTGTGGCCCCCTAGACTCCAGGATCCTCCGCCTGGTCTTGGATGTTATCCTAGTCCCCCTTACAGACCTGCTAAACCGGTCTTTATGCTCGGTCAGTTTCTCAGTGCTTGTAAATCAGCTGAAATCACCCTTATACATAAAGAGTGGAGATCGGTCCACACCTAAGAACTACCGGCCAATCTCTATCCTCCCTCTGCTCTCTGAAGCCCTAGAAAAAATAGTGTCTATTCAACTCTCTGAGTACCTGGCCAAATATGACATAATGTGCCCCAAACAACATGGTTTCCACCCAGGACACAGTACCACTACTGCTCTCCTGGAGTTCTCTCAATACCTGCACTCTGCTCTTGACTCCGGCAACCTTGCCGGCGCAGTATTCCTAGACCTCTCCAAGGCTTTTGACACTGTTTGTCACCCTCTCCTACTCGACTCCCTCCACCAACTCGGCTTTTCCACTGGTCCCCTTGCCTGGTTCTCGAGCTACCTCTCTGCTAGATCACAGCGTATGAAGATAAAGGGCTTCCTGTCCAGTACCTGGCCTGTTCGTTCCGGGTTACCCCAAGGCTCCATTCTGGGCCCTGTACTTTTCAGCCTCTACCTAAACGCTCTCCCCAGCTCCTGTACAGGAAAAATGCTCCTCTATGCTGACGATGTGGTTCTCTTTGCATCCCACCCCGATCCTCTTCTCTCCAGGTATCCCTCCAGCACACCTACAACCAAGCTGAAGAGTGGTTCCTTGACCACCGACTTGTCATTAACCTAAAGAAGACTAAGTCAATGCTCTTCTCACATTACCAAAACAAGGCCAAGAATGCCCCTCTCTTCATTCTCCCCAGCACTCTACACCCGTTGGAGCAAGTGACCTCTTACAAATATCTAGGCGTCAATTTCGACTCGGCTGTCACCTTCCACACCCACATCAATGCCCTATCCTCCGCCATAAATTCTCAGATAGTCCTACTATACCGTCATAGAGATTGCCTCCCCCAAGTTGCTCTCTGGCTGGCCATCACCTCTTCTGTCCTGTTGCTAGTGGATTATGGCTTGCCCATTTATGCTGAGGCGGACAATACCACCTTGACTAAAATCCAGCTCTCAATCAATAAACCCTGCTGGCTCCTGACAGGAGCCCCTAGCTGTACTCACCCTTGCCTGCTCTATTCCACCACCAACCTGCTCACCTTTGAGGAGCGTCTGCGCTACCAGACCTGCCTACTCGCCAAAAAATCTCTTCTAGGGTTCTCCCCCCAAGGGTCTCTGCTTCCCAATGGCATGCACCCTCGTCTGTTGCCACCCATAGCTCTGTCAAGGCCACCTTTCTGGTGCCCAGAACCAAGACCTCACTAGCCCAGAGGTCCTTCCATTACTGAGCCCCTGCTTGGTACAACTCCCTCCCACCCTGCATCACAGACATTGCCAAAATTGGTCCCTTCAAAATCGCCCTCTGGAACCATCTCTTTGATGCCCGTTGCTGTAGATGCACCTAATTAATCCCACTGTGGGATCCTCCTGTCAGGCCTCTCTGACTTGACAATGTCCTCCAGACAGCCGATCCTCTCCCCTCCCTCCCACCCCACTCCCCCATCCCTACCTCCACCTCTCCAGGTATTATCTTGGTATGTCAGGGCTGTACCCCCAATGTAACCCTTGGGTACCTTGTATATGACTGTAACCTATTATAAGTAACATTATTGTGTAACCTACGTGTACTCTATGTTTAATGTTCTGCACCTGTACCATTCTCACTGTTATAACCACACTATGTAACTCTGTCTACCCCCCCACGACGAGGTGCCTTTGTAAATGAGTCCATGACTCAAGGTTGTAAATCCTACTTTTCTAATAAATAAATTAAATATGAGGAAATTATACTATAGTAGGATGTCATACTAGGATAGTATAGCTGCACAGAAGGGCCATGCCCATTTTGTGCAACTCCCACAGGCAGGTTATCTTCCCTTAGAAAATGGCAGAATGTGTTCTGTTTCCTGATTGGCTAAAACCACTTCTAACCCAGGCGTCTATTTTTCAATAGATGCACAGTCAAAAGTAAGTGCCAGTCCAAGTTCCACTTTACTGCGTAGCGTTCTACAGTGGTGCCCAGACGACTTTCTAATTGGCTGAAAGCACCCTGGAAAATTTGAAATCCCGCCATGTTTTTCTCTCACTTAACAAGAGCTACTGTCCCCCCCAAACCCAAACAGTTTAACACCAGCCGGTCTGCTGCCTCATTAAAAAAATTCAAAAAACACACTCCAGTTATCTTGTGGTCAGAAGAGTGACACAGAGCCGTCTTGTTCCAAAACGGTACCACTCTTCCGATCGCGCTCTCGCACTACCGCACTGACCGCAAAGAGAAACTAAGTGGTCAAGTTAGCTTATATACTCCATGGCATACAACATTCAGACACAGTGCCCCCACATTTAGTCAGCCTGCTGAACAAAAAGAAATAGCAACAATTTACCTTGCAATTTTAAAAAGCAAAAAGAAATGATTTTGCTCCAACGGTACACACGCCATACATTGCAGTCAAAGGTCACGTGTTTCATAGATGCAGCTTCCATAGGGGTAAAAAAAACAATCCTGCAGAAAAACTAAAATAACTGAAACTTGCCAGAGACTCCTGAAAGAATGTCAGGTAACTGTGTGTGTGTGTCGGGGAATCCACCAGAATGGCTCTGTGATGAGGAGTAACAGCAGCAGGAACTGCCTATGGACTACTTTTTCAATACATTTTTTCTAACATTTCTACTCATTGTGCACAGTCATTTGCTCTGTTGTTTTACAAATTCATGAAAATTTACAAAGATAGCCATTTTCTAAGCATAATAATACCCTCCAGGGTGGGCATTATTGGGAAATACCAGACCTTCCAGGGGCTATAAGACCCTCCGCCTGTGGCGTCGGGCCTCATTATGCCCCTGGGTGGTCTGGTATTTCCCAATAATGCCCACCCTGGAGGGTATTATTGCTTACTTATTTCCTGGCATTAGATAGTTGTCTAGTTTTTTCTTGAAGCTGTTAAAGGTATCTTCCACTACCATATTGCATGGTAGTGCATTTCAGGTTGGTTATCACTCCTGTGTGTAATAGCTTCTTCTATTGTTTCTTCTGGGATAGGTTAGTTGTATTTGTAAATTATAACTTCTCAGATTCTGGTTTCTTGGGTTTATTGTAAACGCTAGATCCGCCATTAATTGGTCATCTCTAGATATGTGATACATTTGCAGTAGGTCGCCTCTTGTTCTTCTTAGTTCTAGGAGATATAAATCCAGTACAGCCATTCTTTGCTCGTAGTACGGTTATCTGTAGCCCCTCAGCCATTTTAGTTATCCTTCACTGGATCCCCTCCACCCTATTTACATCCCCCCTATGATATGGGCTCCAGAAGGAGGTGCAGTAATCGAGATGAAGCCTGATGTAGGCTCTGTACAAGGGCATTATACATGTCCTGTGTCTGGTGGTGAGTGCTCTTTTTATACATCCAATAATTTTGTTGGCCTTCTTAATTACTTCCCCACAGTGCTTTGTAAATCTGAGGTCTTCTGTTATGTATATTCCTAAATCTTTTTCCGTAGTTGCTGCTCTTAGATCTTTTTTGTTTAAGGTGTAGGTAGCTTTCTGATTTGTAGCCCCAAGGTGCATAACCACACACTTGTCCATGATGAATTGCATCCTGCAGGGCTGTTGCCAGGATTTTTACAAGGGGGGTTCTTTTTATGCACTCTGCAACCTTTAAAAAAAAGCTGTGGATCGTAGGGCTGCCAGGACCCCAGAAGCCGTGGGATCCTAGATGCTCTGTGGCTCATTTTGTGGCTTATTTTAAACCAAAAGAACTCATCTGTGAGCTTCCCTCCACCTCTTGCTCTATGGACAGTTATTACTATCTGGGTGGCTCAGAGCGTGTGTGTGTGTGTGTATATATGTATATATATATATATATATATATACACACACACACACATATATATACATACATATATACATACCTATATATACACATACATATACAAACCTATATATATATATATATATGTATATATATTTATGCAATGGGGTGGAGATAAACAGAGTGTGATAACTCTGTTTATCTGAGAAAGTGTGTACATAAATTTCATTTATGTATACAATGCTTATGTCATCAGCCATTTATCCACACAGTGCTTATGTCATCAGCCATTTATCTATACAGTGTTTATGCCATTTAGAATGTTCGGCCTCAGTAACAATATTAACCATATTCAAATACAAATAACTTTAAAACAGAAAATGACAGCATGGTACTGTGAGAATTTTTTTTTCTTCATTTTGTCAGCAAACAAATGTAAATAACTTTGAAATGAAAAATGATGCCATGGTACTGTGAACACAAAGTTTATTCAGCACAGAAATATCTACAAAATGAGTGGTGTTTCATTTACAGATACATTTTAGCTTTTTCATAATTAGCAAAAAAACAGCAGAAAACTCAATATTTGTGCACTTTTTCATCAAACACATGTAAATAACTTTAAAAACTAAAAATAATAGTATGGTACTTTGAGCACAGCAGTTGTTCAGCATAAAGATATCTACAAAATGAGAGGTTTCATTTCTAGATTCCGTTTAGATTTTCTATAATCAGCAAAAAATGGCAGAAAATTCAATTTTCATTTACTTTTAAAAGCAGAAACAAAAGAATTGCATAAATGGAACATGCAATGGAAAACTCATGTAATAAATGATTTATCTGCACTTGAGCAGTTTGACCTCAGACACCTCACTCGTGGCTTACGCCACTCGTTAGGTTACCCGAGGTCAAACTTCTCTTGTGCAGATAAATCATTTATTACACTTGCTTCCATTGCATATCCCATATTTATATATATGCACTGAACCTCAATGCAGAGTCTGTAGCTGGTTTTGGCTGGGTATTGTACACTACTAGCTTACTGCAGTGCTGGCTTGCTTCTAGGACAGGGGTCTGGGGCTGATAGGCCCCAGAAACCATGGGCTACGGAATGCTCTATGGTGCACTTTTGTGGCCTATTCTAAAGCAAAATAACTCATCTGTGAGCTTCCCTCACCTCCTGCTCTAAGGACAATTATTACTATCTGGGTGGCAGATTTGTGTGTGTGTGTGTGTGTGTGTGTGTGTGTGTGTGTATTTTTTTAAACTTTATTTTTGTTTGACACCACATCAACTTTTCCAGTATTCAGTTTCATTCACTTACATATTACTATAGTTGTGCCTTTACAGCTGTACTTCTTCATTCACATGTCAGTTGATTTGCAATTCTATTAATATTATTGTTAAGTTTTAACAATATGTCCAGACTGTTTATGGTGTTGTTTTAGTTTAATTTAATATAGATCTAAGAGTGTTGACTTAATTCTTATTTCTGTAGTCTTAGATAATACTTGTAACTTAAAAAACCATTAACCTTAAAACTTTAAATTAAATAAAAAATAAAACCAAAAACTTGCTGTCCTCTGCTCTGCTCCGACCTTCCTATTTTTTACTCAGTGTTTCTTTCATTGGGTCCCCACTTTCTCCCCTCCCAATACCTCGCTTACTTCCCAGAGATAGAACCAGCTGAGCAGAAAGATGGATATTCTTTTATCCTATATTTGCTACATATAGCTCCTATCTAGTCCATCTGTTCAAGAACTGGGCCTGCCTATGTTGAGTTGCAAAGGTTATCCTTTCCATCTCGTATACTGAAGTGACTAGATTTACCCATTCTTTTATACTGGGACTATTTTTCTGCAACCAACGCTTGGTCAGGGCCTTATTTGCTGCCACACATAGAATACGTCATAGGTACTTGGCCTCACGTCCCTTCAATGTTTTAGGGTCAATTCCTAAAATTATTTGCTTTGGGCCTATGTCTATAGCTTCTGTAAAGATTGCTTTCAGATGTTTTGTAATGTCCGTCCAGTAGTTTCTGATGCCTGGGCATTGCCAGAAGATGTTTGCATGTCCCGCTTGGGTTTCTCCGCACTCTCTCCAGCAAGCAGGATTACCTCCAGATGAGAATCTGGCCTGAACCTTAGGTACAATGAAGTATCTTATTATGGTTTTCCACCTAAACTCCCGCCAAGTGGGCAAGCTGCTGGTACCCCACACCCCCCTCCAGCTCCTTTCCCATTCACTATCCTCTGTCTTCTCTCCTAGTTCTTCTTCCCATTTACTTTTAGTTCCCTTAGTACCATATCCTTGGTCTGTGAGGTAGTTAGAATATAGTAGTGTGATGGCCCCTCTTCCTGTCTGTGAGGCCCATATTTTTTCAAAAGGAGGAGGAGGAGGAGGAAGATCTGAGGATCTTATTGTTGCTGGCTTATTTAGCTCTGCGTGCACCCAATTTCTCACTTGGTAGTATTTAAATCTGTGTGTGTGTGTGTGTGTATATATATATATATATATATATATATATATAGATAGATAGATAGCTAGAATTTAATGGTATTCCGCCCGGGTTTGGATACCAGTATTCAAGGCAGAATATCATTGTTTTCATGCTGGTATTCCAACTATTATACCAACTGTTATACCATTCTTCCTGGCCTCCACTTTGCAGTTTAGTCTACATCATGCTCTTTTGGATAGATGGAATACCAGAATTCGAGACAGAATACCAGATTTGGGCTTTTGGTATTCCATCTCCCACACAAGAATATTTTCTTCATTTTTACCTGTATACGTATCTATATATGTGTGTGTGTGTGTGTGTATATATATATATATATATATCTACTGTACTGGTTGGAGACTTCAATATTCCAGACGTGGACTGGAGCATCCCAGCAGCAGCATCAACTAGGAGCAGATTTATCCTGGACTCCCTTCAGGGTGCCTTCCTCAAGCAACTGGTCATGGAACCAACTCGGCAGAAGGCAATACTGGACCTTCTGCTCACAAACAGGGACAGTGTGATGGGGTAACAGTGGGGAGCACCTGGGCAACAGTGACACCAGTCATTGTGGTTTGAAATCACAGAAAGAGCAGAACCAAACCACACAAAAACACGTATCCTGGATTTTAGGGGGCAGACTTTGGGAAAATGGGGAGATACTTGAAAGAGGTATTAAGGGAATGGGACAGGAATCAGGGTTGAGGAACAGTGGGCAGTATTTAAAATGGGGATTATAAGAACAACAGAATTATGCATTAAGCAGGTTAGCAAGAGGAAAAGGAAGAGGAGACCATTATGGTTTCCAAAGAGGTAGCAAAGAAAGTGAAAGCCAAAAGATTGCATTCAGGCAATACAAAAGACACAGGCAGAAGGGGATAGGGAGAAGTACCAGGAGAAACAAAGGAGGCAGGGAAGTCAGTAAGGGAATCCAAAGCTCAGACAGAAGAACACATTGCAAAATCAGTGGTTAAAGGGGACAAAACCTTTTACAGGTACATAAGTGAAACAAGAAAGACAAAGGGAGGGATAGTGAGACTGAAGGGGGAGGATGGAAGTCACGTGGAGGATGACAACAGTAAAGCTGACATATTGAACAGGTATTTCTGCTCAGTCTTTACTGAGGAAGAGGGGGTAATGGGTCTGAAGGGAGTACAAGGGGTGAGAATGGTGCAGAAATGGACACAAGTCCCTTTACACAAGAAAGGGTCCTGAAGGAACTGGAAGTAATAAGAGTTGACAAAGCAATGGGGCCAGATGGGGTGCACCCCAGGGTCCTTAAAGAACTAAGAGAGGTGGTGGCTGAACCTCTGGCTATCCTGTTTAGCCAATCACTGGAAATAGGGAGGTACCCAAAGACTGGAGGACAGCAGATGTAGTCCCTTATACAAAAGTGGGAAACAAAGAGGAAGCAGGGAACTACAGACCAGTCAGCCTCACCTCGGTAGTGGGAAAGATCATGGAAGCACTACTGAAGGAGAGATTGTGGAACATCTGGTTGTCAATGGACTACAGGACCCAAGGCAGCATGGTTTCACCAGGGGAGGTCATGTCAGACCAGCCTCATTGAATTTTTGACTGGGTGACTAGGGAGGTGGATCAGGGAGGGCAGTGGACATGGCCTATCTGGACTTCAGCAAGGCCTTTGACACTGTGCCACATAGAAGACTATTACACAGACTGGGGAATATGGGTGTGGGCAGGACAGTAGTGTGGTGGGTAGGTAACTGGCTGGGTGGCAGGACACAGAGGGTGGTGGTAAATGGCTGTCACTCCACAGAGGGAAGAGTGACCAGTGGGGTACCACAGGGATCAGTGCTGGGACCAGTCCTATTCAACATCTTCATCAGTGACATTGTGCAGGATCTAGAAGGCAGAATTTCACTGTTCGCTGATGACACAAAGCTCTGTAAGAGTAGACACACCAGAGGGTGTAGACAGAATGAGAAGGGACCTGCAGAAACTTGAAGAATGGTCAAGGGTTTGGCAGTTGAAATTCAATGCAAAGAAGCAAGATAATGCATATGGGGCACAAAACCCTGGCACAATATATCAGTTGGGGGTGAGGATATGCATGCACCAAGCAGGAAAGGGATCTTGGGGTTGTCATCTCTGATGACCTCAAGGTAGGGAAACAGTGTGACAAGGCATCAGGTAAAGCAAATAGGATGCTGGGATGTATAGGCAGGGCATCACCAGCAGGAAAAAGGAGGTCATATTCCGCTATACAAGACACTAGTGAGGCCCCACCTGGAGTACAGTGTACAGTTCTGGGAGACCGTACTTCACGTAAGGACATAGACAGGGTAGAGAAGGTTCAGAGGAGGGCAACAAAGATGGTGCATGGATTGCATCACAAGTCCTATGAAGACAGGTTGAAGGAACTGAACATGTACTCCTGGAGGAGAGGAGGAAAGAGGGATATGATAGAGACATACAAGTATCTTACAGGGAGAAACAGGGTGCAGGAAAACACTATTTTAAGCGAAAAAGATGTTCCAGGACTAGAGGGCATGGGATGAAGTTGGAGGGAGGACGATTCAGAGGAAACATGAGAAAGAATTTCTTCACAGAATTGGTGGTGGACAAGTGGAACACCCTGCCAGAGGAAGTGGTGGGGGCTGAAACAATCACGGGATTTAAGAATGCATGGGATAGACATAAAGGAATTCTAGAGGTCAGGGGTAAGGGGAAACAGACTTCTAGGAAAACAAACTGAACTTACAAGCTCAAATGGGCAGACTGGGTGGGCCATAGGCCCTTATCCGCTGACACTGTCTATGTATCTATGTATCTATGTATCTATGTATCTATGTATCTATATATATATATATATATATATATATATACACACACACATATATGCACTGAACCTCAGTGCAGAGTCGGCGGTTGGTTTTGGCTGGGTAGTGTACACTACTAACTTACTGTAGTGCTGGATTGCTTCTAGGGCAGGGGTCTGGGGCTCATAGGCCCCCAGAAACCATGGGCTATGGTATGTTGTGTGGTGCACTTTTGTGGTTTATTTTAAGTCTAAATGTCTCATATCTGACCTCCCTCTACCTCTTGCTGTAACCCCACCCTCCCCAATTCAATATATCATTTAAGCAATTGAGTCAGTGCAACATGGCCTATAGCAAGGCTAGCAGGATGCTGGGATGTATCAGTAGGGGTATTGATAGCAGAAGAAAGGAGGTAATACTTCCCCTTTACAGATCTCTGGTGAGGCCTCCCCTAGAGTACTGTGCCCGGTTCTGGAGTCCTCACCTCAGAAAGGATAAGAATAGGTGAAGACAGTGCAGTGCAGAGTAACTAAAATGATTCAGGAACAGCAGGGCAGATCCCATGAGAAATGCCTCAAGGCATTAAATATGTACTCATTGGTTACCAGAAGGAAGACAGGAGATATGATGGAGACCTTGAAGTTCCTTAAAGGAATTAACAAAGTGAACTGTGGGGTACTATTTAGCGTGAGTACCAATTTGCGGTTACATGGACATGAATGGAAAGTAACAGGAAGTAGGTTTGGGAGAGTTGCGAAGAAGTACTGCTTTATAGAAAGGGAGGTGGAACTTTGGAACAGTCTGTCAGCTGAATTGGTGAGTGCAAAATTAGTAGGAGGATTCAAGCAGAGCTGGGACATAATGTAGGGAATAATGGTTACTGTGGGCGATAGGACCAAGGAGGAGAATAGCGAGAGGATGGGGAAGGTTAGCACCCTGGAGAAATGGTAGGTTCCAGGGATTGAAGGGAACTTGGGCAGACTGGATAGACCTCTGTCTTTTTCTGCCATCATTGTCTATGTTTCTATGTTTCTATACCAGGCACCCTGCTTGGAAAAAAAATCTGTAACATAATTCTTAGTTCAATATTGGGTACTACACTTGTTGCCCCCACTCCATTCTACAATGTGGTAGGCATGACAAAGGGAGTGAGGGGAAAGGTAATTTGAAAGTGGTGAGGATTCCCAGTGCAAAGTTACCGTCTCCTAAATGCCTATCCCCCCCAACCCCACTATGCTTCCAAAAGTATAGTGGTTATGTTCATAACACTGAACTGTAGAAACAAAATGTCATTCTACTGACACCTGTGGTCATCCAGGGAAAACACTTATCACAACTTGTTTTAACAACACCTGGCACAGATGACACATACAAACGTGGTGACACATACAAACGTGGAACTGAATGTCAATGAAAATGGGACCACAGTGAAGATCTCTCTGAACAGCACAATGAGTGAGGTGGCTCTGTAGCTCCCAGACAGAACCTTCCAAACACTTGCATTGCCTTTCCACTGTGGTACCTCATTTGCTTAACTTATCAAAAGTTAAAACAGGCATATGAAACATGACAACTTTGCATTTTGTATAGAAGAGGATTTAAGTAATTTATTTCAAAATCTTCAGCTCGCACACCTGAACAGCTCCCTTGCCCAACTGCACAGCCTATCCCTTGATATGCAGTTATTAAGGGACACATGTTTGGCAATAGTGGCCAGCAAAATTTACCTGCTGGTGACCGATAATATTATAAGTCAAGGTCCTCTACTTCTCTTTTGCTCTCCTGGAGATGTTGTGCTAGCTGACAGTGTGAATTGTGGGCAGCAGCAATGCTGTATTCTGGTCACATTCACGATGCTGACATGGGTTCTAATTGTCCAGCTAGTCATAGGGGGAGGGTGCAAAGGAAGACTCACAAAACAGCTCCAGTCATCTTACTGGCACTGAAGGAGCTCATGGCAGCAGATGGGAGGGGGGGGGGCATGCAGAGAGAAAGTGCTAGGGTTCATCTTGTGTGTATAAGCACTCTGTGACAGTCACAAAATAAACAGAGACAATGACATTTTTTTTTTCAAATGATGAAAAAAAAGGGTGAGTTTCAAAAGGTGGGGTTCTTTCAAACCAGACAAACTCCCCCCCCCCGGCAACAGCTATGTTCTGTTTGTTTGTGCCCATGTTTCTATCTTAATGAGATCTTGTTCTAGGGTATGGATGCCCAGTCTTGTACTCACATTGGTGGCTATTTTTGTGTCATCAGCAAATTTGATAGTAACACTGTCCAGTTGGTTGGTCATATCTGAGATGAACACACCAAACAGGGCCAGTCTAAGGATGGAACTCTGTGGGACACCACTAGTGACTGGGCCTTCATCTGACAGATACCCCCTTATCCTTATCCTTTGTGTTCTACCCATCAACCATTCGTTAACTCGTGATGATTTTACTGTCTATGCCCATTTTGAACATTTTATTTGTTAGGGTGCCATGTGGGACTTTGTCAAATGCTTTGGCAAAGTCTAAATATATTATGTCCACGGGATTATTTTTTTCAAGATTAGCACTAACCTTCTCATAGAAGACTAAGCTGCTTGTCAAACAGGATCTATGCTTTTCAAAGCCATCTTTTTTATTATCTTCTAGATTTTTATGTATTATGTTGGTCTGTAGTCTATCATTAATTATTATCTCCAAAATTTTACTGAGAATACTAGTCAGACTAGTTGGTCTGCAATCTGCAGGACTTCCTCTGTCTCCTTTCTTAAAAATCGGTATTACCGTCGCTGTTTTCCAATCTTGTGGAACTTCTCTTGTGTTGAAAGAGATATTAAAGATTTTATATAATGGCCCTACTAGCCACGGGGTCATAGCTTTTAACAGCCTTGGGTGTAAGTTGTCTGGTCCAGCAGATTTTGTAATATTTATCCATTCTAGCTTACTTTTGATCTCATCCACTGTAATTTCATGGGTTATTGAGTTCGTTTTTGTGGCATCTGCGTTTTTATTTATAGTTGTCTGATTTCCAAACACAGAGCAAAAGTAGGTGTTTAGTGCCTGTGCCATTTCTTGTGGTTCTGAGATTTCTGTATTATTTACCATTAGGGGACCTAAACTTAGTTCCTTGGTTGTTTTAATGTTGACGTATGCATAGAAGCTTTTGCCCCCGACTTTTATATGGGGTAATCTAAATTCTAGTTTTTTCTTTTCCCTTCTGATTTTGTATTTGCATTTTCTTATCTATGTATATTATACTCATTATTTTTCTTTTTGAGTGCCCTATATGCTCTTCTTTTGCTAACTAGAAGTTTATTTATACCAGGTATCATAGAGGGTGGAATTTTACCCTTATTATTATATACCCTTTTGTTAGGGATGATTTTGTCTTCAAGTTTAAGAATTTTATTTTTGATTTCAAGCCGTAATTCTTCGGTGGATAGTGTCTCATTATCCCATATCCATGTTTGTAGTTCATTCAGTAGGGCATTTAGGTTTTCCTCATTGTAATCTTTCGCAATGGTGTTCCCCCTTTGCCTTTTTACTGTAGTTTTCACTGCAAATGCAATTATGTTATGATCTGAATTTGTTAGGGGTGCAATAGTTTTTATTTTGCATATATTGACTGGGATATCAGTTAAGACTATATCTAATAAGTTATTGTATCTTGTGGGGTCAATCATCATCTGTTGCAGGCCGTGTTTTAAACACATATCTAAAAGCACTTTCTCTTGGCCTATTTTTGCTGTACCTTGTGCCCAGTTTATTCCTGGTGCATTAAAATCCCTCATTAATATGATTTCCTTGTTGTTTAGTTGGTCTTTGATGGATTTCATTAATGCATGACAGTCTATTGTGTTAGTATCTGGGGGTTTCTAACATAAGCCTACACAGAGTTTGTCATAGGTTTCCCTTAGGAGTTCCATCCAAATCATTTCATTTGAGGTGTCTAATGGATCGGGGATGGGTCTGTATTTAATATAATTTTTTATATAGAAGGTCATACCGCCTCCACCTTTTCCTGTTCTATCTTTATTGTGCAGACTATACCTGTGTATCTCCTTGCACCAATCATTCTTTTCACCCCACCATGTTTCTGTTATGGCAGCTATATCAATTTTCTGTTTGTTTAGTATGATCTAGTTCCACCTTTTTAATGCTCTTAAGACTTCTGGCATTTGTTAAGAGAAAATTTAATTGTGGATTTATCTTATTAGTTGTACCACTCTGACTCTATGTTCCCTTTTTAGGACAGTTTTCGGTCCCTTTTTCTCTATTTCTCTCCTCACACCCCTTGTGACCTAGTTTTTTTGATGTTGCTTGTAATACAGGTATAATGTTTAATAAAAAGGTATTTTCCAATAGTCTTGCTCCTTTTTTACTAGTGTGTAGTCCATCTGGGCAGAAAAGTGTTGGCTCGTCCTCATAGTGTTCCCATGTTTTGATGCATTCTACCCATCATCACATGTTCTCCACTGCCAGTGTCACACCTCAGCTATCCAATTCTATCCCATGAGTTATAATTTATCTAGCACTCTTCGCTGGTTAAGTCTGTACTATAATCTCTGCCTTCCAAGTGTTGTTGTTGTACTTTACTAGATGTCTTGTCCCTATTCCATCACACAATTGTATAATCATAACCCTTCCTCTGCATCCTGCAACTGTATAGCTGAAACTCATTCTCTGTAAACTGTTCAACAGAATCTCAGTCTACTGTATTGCTGTAATTGTGTTCAACTATGTTCTACTGTTTTCCTCGTATATGTAACTCTTGATAACCTGCAAGTTATCTCCCTCTGTACCCCCACCACCCCAGGTTGCACCAAGAGATGAGCATCTTTTTTGCTCAGTGTGCCATCCTGGTGAAACAATTTCAATAAATAAATAAATGTTGTTTTGCAAGCACCATCTTCTGAGCCAGTTGTTATAGCTTTTTATTGTACTAGTTTTCTTTTTCCCAGCTGTAGGTACTGGCAATATTTCAGAAACGATGGGCTCAGCCTTTAGTTCCCTTAGGGTAGCCACTGCCTGTTTAAGATCCCTTACTGTTTCCTCCACTCCCTGCTTATTTATATCATTTGTCCCAGCACGTAGAATTACTGTTTTTGGCTCCCTGATGTTTTTCCAACATATTTAGTAACATTTGCTCTATTTCTTTGATTGTTATTCCTTTAAAGCTTCAGCTAGTTGTATTTTCTTTGTTTCCTTTTGTTGTATATCGGTCGGTGTATTTGATTATAGAGTCACCCAGTATATATAGCTGCCTGTCTGTCTCAAGTTCTTTATTAACCTTGAGCTGGTTAGTGTCTGGGGTACTTATTACAATCTCAGAGTACTTGTTGTTCCTATTGCTTCAATTATGTTACGTAAACAGCTGTCATTTGTTTGTTCATGAGATTTTTGTCCTGTTTGGGCTTTAGTGGATGGTTCCACATTAGTGTCTAGTTGCCCTTCTTCCCAAGCATCCTCCACCTCACCTTCTTCACATAAAGCTGAGAAGCTGTTATAGAGTGGGATTGGAGGATTCTGTCGGTTTGGACAATTTTTCCTTTTTCCCCATCTAGTCTGAATGGTGGACCAGTCTTTGGGAATGGACTCAGTCTCAGTGTTAGCCATTTCCCCTTGTGTTGGTGTTTGCTTGGCTCCCAATGTGAGTGTTAGTCTATCTGGGTAAATGTCAGTGCTGCCTCATCAATACATTTCTCCAGTTTTACAATTTCAGTTTGCGTTTGCAACTGTATCTTTAGGTCTTTTACCTCATTTGTTAGAGTTTCGATTAGGTTGCAGTTTTCACATACATAGTTTATCAAAGGTCTGTCTTTTTCAAACATTTTGCTCTGACTACATTGTCTTTCTGGCTGATTTGTAGTGCTCCCCCTATTTCTTAATTCATATGTTTTCTTCATACTTAAAACTACTGTTCCTATCTACTTTCTAATAAATATTCTGGATTTCCTTGGTAGGTATCACCAGCCACTTACTTGCACTGTTGTTTATAATCTGGAGGGTAGTGTGTTGCCCAATTCCCCAGTGTCCCCTGCAGACACAGCTGACATGTGCTACAATGTACATGTCTCTGTGTGCGTCTCCATGCGTTGCCCCGCACACGCTCACCGAGCTCACTGTGGGGGACCTTAAATAGTGCTACAGCAGGAAGGTAGGCTGCTTCCTACTTTCTGTTACAAGCAGTAGTGCTGGGACCCTTAAAACTTTGTAAAAACATCTGAAAACTGCTCTGTTTGTAGTGGAACACTAAATCAGCCTAGCTGCAGGCTAAAAATGATACTAGTCTTCCCTTGTGGTATAGATAGCAGTAGATGAAAAACAGGGCCTGGTACACACCACCAGTACCCCACAATGCCCCACAAATTCAGGAAGAGCTGGTTAGGTTGGGAGGGTACACCTACCACGTCCTACACCACTATCACATACAATACAGTTATAAAACAGTTTGCCAAGGTATATTATTCACTTTCTGACTGCCTCTCTCCAGAGGCGCTCAACTTGATCAGCACCAAACCAAAGTTAAGGGCAAGTCCTACATCCTTTGTCTGATATAGTGGGGACCAGTCAATATTGTGCAGGTCTGCATGCAGGGCCCCGATGTTTAGGTTTGAGAAATCATGAAACTGAATTTCCTTGAGGGGAGGGTTTGATAAATGTGTGCACTCCAGACAAGTGCACTAAAAATACCACCAACAGCTTAATCTGGTTCAAGGTCAGTTGGCATTCATCTGAATCCCCCTCCCCTGGGTCGTGCCAGAAAATAGGCAGGATTTGTCTAGTGCACTTACCCGGTCAACAAAAACTAAATAAATAAAAATAAATGGCAAATGGTCACTGATGGAGTCTGGTAGTGTGCCAGCAGCCTGGATCCATTCAGCTTTATTAGTAATGATCAAGTCTAGTATGGATTTGTGATTGCTACATGTAGATGATTTTGCTGGCACGTGATCAGTTGGGATAGACGTAGCTTCCCTAGAGCTTTGGCGTACGTTCCAGAGTTCTTCCCAGGCAAGTCCAGATTAAAATCTCCCAGATGTAGGAGTTCATTCTTTCCATTTAGAGATGCCAGATAGTCAATGATACAATACTTGTTAATCCTGTGAAACCATTCTTTGACAGGTTGTATACACATGCCATATTGATTTTTCTTGTGTTCCCGAGTGTCAGTACCATATGGAGGGCTTTGCAGGTGAAAATTGACTCAATGGGTTGTATAGCGATGTTTAGATGATCTCTAAAGTAAAAAGCAACCCCTCCCCTCCTCTTGGAGGAGAAATGGTCCACTCTGAGTAACTTATAGCCCATTAAAGCACATAATGAGTGTAGAAGGGGGCGGGAATTGACAACATGGACATGGTTCTTAAGGTTTTGAAACACACATTGGTTCTGTGTGAATTTTATTTTCTTTAAAATTCCTAACTCGGAATAAAAATAAAAATGAACAAAATAAGAAAACCAAAATAAATTAGCTCTAACTGAGCATCAGCACTGCTCTACCCTAGCAGTGCTGCCACAGAGTGGATAACTAACTCAAAACAGTATTGCCACTATCTTCTGTGCAATTCTTTTCTGTAGTACTTACTTCACTACTGCTTACCTAGGCTTATAGGACTGACTGAGCACCATAGGTGCATATATAGCAATAACCTCTGATATCATAAGATCACCTGATCCACCCCATTTTAATTTACAGGAGAAAAACTATCCTAATACAAACAAATGGGGGATCAGCTGGACCCAATGACAATAAATGCTGTAAGCAAATTTATTATATCATTTTCATTCCCTTTGTCCCACCTCAGCCAGAGTTAAGACTTAAAAATGCTTAAGGGTCTCTTGAGGGATTTGACTTCTCCCCCTGGACAGTATTATGGACTGTCCATATCCTTATAAATAAGCCTCTGATTGGGGCCACTGTCTCCTAGGGGCTAATCACATTAGAGAAGCTGGTCAGCATGAACAGGTAAGGACCTGGGGTTTGCGTCCCCTTACAGGTCTAGTTAACATCTTCAAAAACTCTATTCTACCATTTATAATCTAAATATGTTTGTTCCCCAATATTCTGCCTGCTTTATTTATGGCAGGAACACAGTAAATATGTTAGGGAAATGTTCTGTTGGCTGAAATTGTCAGCCGATGGCTAGATATTTAATTTGGGCCTTTTTGTTGTCATCCTCCCCATGCTAGACCTCTTATTCCCCATGTTAAGTCAGCAATCCCTTGCTTTAAGGCATTTCCTTTAAGCCCTCATCTTTTTATATTAAGAAGTATTGTGATCGTCTCTTCTGTTGCGTGGCTCTAGCCCCTGTCTGGCTTCAGGAGCCTGAGCGCCTCATCTTGCGCTACTGCGCCACCACTAGGACTCTTTGCCACTCTGCTGTTCCTCAGTGAGATGCAACAGGCAATTACAAGGATATGTGGCTTTTCTGAAATTATTCAGGGCATTATTCTGCCCTGTTTAATCTTAATTATTTTGCACCTAAAGATGGTGCTCTCCTCACATTGTTTTGGACAGGAACCACAACTTGTGGAGACACAGCGCAGCAAACAGCAGCCAAGGCAAAGTATTGCCTGCAGGAAAAAAGGTTTACTCTTGCTGGCAGCTGCTACTGCAACATTTTACTTGCCTATTTCAGGGCAATTGCAGTGAGCAGCGATAGCCTTGTTAAGGCTGACTATGGGGTAGGTTTTACCTACTTCGCCCCATAGTGCCTAGATCCATATTTATTTAACCTTCACTCTCGGGGTTAGGGTAACCGCTGGAAGTGGTAAACATATAGGATAGTAGATGGCTGAATGGAAACAACAAGGCTATTCTTACATGAGTGGTTGCTATGCCGATTGTTGGCCTCGAGAGCGCAGCTCGAGAGGTCAACATTTGGCATAGCAACCAGGAGAGTAAGAATAAGCCTTGTTGTTTCTGTTCAGCCATCCACTGTTCTATATAATGTATGTTACTGCCTACTAGTGCCCACATATTTACCAAAAAAAAATCCAGAGACGTAACTTGTATTGTGAAAGTACTTGACTGGAAGGGGAGTGAGAAAAGAAAAAAAAAAAGATTACTTACAGTGCTTGTACAGATTGTATCATAAGACCACCGCTACTTTGCACACTACCCCCCAAGTACCATGATCACTGTGCTGCACAGTTAAACTTTAACCTCTCACCCATTACCCCTCGCTGAGATGGGTTTTAATTGTTAAATAACTAACTTGAGTTATGAGTGGCTGCCAGGACCACGACTTTACCACATGGCTGATTTTATTTTTTAGAACTACTGTTTGGCTGGTGGGGCAGTGCTGTGAATCATTGCCATGACGAACAAAGTGCTCGTGAGGGAACTGGTATGACGTTCGTACTGAAGCAGGACCAAAAGTCATTCTGCTGCAGTACGGACATCACTACTGCAGCAGAACCATGTTTTTGCTGTCACAGAAAACAAGTTAGAACAATGTTCTAACATACACTATATCTATATTTACACTCTAACAGGAGCTCACGGGGCACCGGTATGTATTTAACTTACTGGTGCACTTGCACCATATTTCTACATATTTCACAGTGCTTTTCATATTTCACAGGGCACACAGACCAGCTCAGTTGTCACAGGTGTCTCTGTAGGTAACAGCCTGGTGCCACATCAATGGAACTGTCTAGCTCCTTAATCATACAGTTTGTTTCAGGATTCTGAGTTAGATAGCCCTTTTTCCTGGGAATAAAAGAAAACATCCTGCATTTTAGCGACCACCGACAGGATTTTATTGCCCACTTGACAAGGGCTTTTATACAGATAGGAGGCATACCACTGCCTCTACCGGAATACCACTCAGGACAGAAAAGAAATATAACAGCGGGGTAGAATAACAGGGGAGACTACGGTTGGAGGCCACCCCATCGTAGTGGAAAAAGGGAAAAAAGTCAAGATAGACTAAAAGAAAGAAAGTGCTACTGCAGTAGGCTCAAAGAAGGGAAAATAGAGAAGAGGAAATGTCCTTGTGGTGTAATCAAACAAAGGGGGAAGGGCACTCTGCCACAGTGAGTCAGGTATAATTGGCTTTATCCAGATTTCCATTACTCCTAGTATGTCCGAGGAGTAATGCGACACCCATGCCTCCAGTTCAGCAAGATTGGCTGTGAGTCTTCTTATATTCATGTGTGCAATTTTAAGACCCTTCGCTGATCACCACTGTGCATTGATAGAAGGATTGGCCCAAAAAAGGACCAAGGTTGGTTTTGGTATCCCCAGACTGGGATAGGTATAGGAGGTGTACCCAGACCTCACTGAAAACTTTAGGATGCAATGAAAATCCCTTGGCCCTTGAAAAGAATGAGCTGTTATGTAGCGCCCAATGTGTGCTATACGTATATACTTCAGGTACAAGTTATAATTTGAGTACTTGACCACCCTAACCAGTTGGTTTTAAAAAAAAAAAAGGTTTCACTATAGGAGTAGTGCATCCTTTCCCAGTCTGTTGCAGATAGAAGGTGGTCCGTGAAGGTTACCATAGCAACTAATAACCCCCCAGACACACAGCAAACATATAGCAGTTGCATAATCTCATATGTTTGCGATCAGCAGCCAGAGTGCTAGCTATAACCTGTACCATAAAGACAAGAATTGGGCATCTTAGCGCAGCCTTATCACACAGTGCTAAAGTAAACACCCCTACAGGTATAGCATAAACAAAACAGTCATCTAATTTGTAATGAGAATTTCACTGGCAGACACAAATTTAAGCTGCAATTGCAATTGATTACCCTATTATCTAAGCATTAGACTTCAACTGAACTAAAATTACCTTTTGGATCAATGACGTTTGGACACTACCCCTCACTTATCCAAAGGAGAATCTATTAGTCATTAGAGAAACAATTGCAGCACCAAAGATATATTTAGAAAAACATAGCATCTGCTATGGAGGAATACATAACCTCATAAGAAACCTGATACAATTACTGAAGACTAGATGGCTCAAGCAGGATAGGTGATAAGCACCCCACTACTGCTTAGGGATAGTTTAATCTACTTATGCTTAGCTTTATTTAAATTTTTACAAAATTCTGTTCCTTCTACCAAACTGTAAAATGGAGGAACTAATACATACCAAAAACTACAGGCATTCGGAACCGGCAAGTGTAATGTACTAGAGTCAGATCGCATGACAGAAAACGACAAATCGTAAAGCATACGTCATCTTCTAATACCCTGTTTGGGTGCATCACTATACTTTACATGACCATTTGAAGTGACCTTCATTGGAGGATAGGCCTGTGTAGCATCTAGCACTCTATGAGCTTAAGTTCTCGCTCAATAAAGTTTCCTCACTATCTAAGCATCTTGCTCACTTGCGCTGCTTACTCTAGTGTAAGCCCTCACTTCCAGCGTCTAGGGGTATAGTGTAGCTGGGGAACAAAATATGGAGGAGAGCAAACACCAAAACCAGCTAGCTCACTTACCTGTCCTCTGGGCTGATGGTGACCTCCTGCTACTCCAGAACATATCAGGGCACTCAGGCTGCAAGGCAAGGGGGGTTAGCACACAGACCACTTTTCCAAACAAATGGGAATGTCCAAACTTGAATTAAACTGCAACAACAGGATCCTTTAATTAACTGATGGTCATGAGCTGCTCGTTCATTTCCCCTGAGTGCAGGGTGAAAAATCTCCTAGTGTTTCACATTAGGGGACTCTGTAATTCACCCAGTCCAAGGATGGCAGTACAGCCATTTTATGAGGTAATAAAATTCAATGGATATTATCCGGAGTCACTCCTACAACCCCCAAAGGGCACCCAGGTACTTTTTAAACCATTTTCCTCCTAGCTGAATTCACAATTGCATTTTCACACAAGACTAACCAGGACTTGCACTATATATCTGCAGGTTCACTAGCAAGACAGAAGGCCCCTCAACTCACCATTTTTAATAATAATGTCATTTTCCTGGATCAAGTTTCCACTTTTAAATAAGGATAACCCTACATGACACACTCTCATTCACCCCTCATGTGGACAGTATTGTAAAACTAGTTAACACAAAATTAGGACTATTGTTTAGACATAGGCACTACCTCACCCCTGAAGCAAAGCGTATGGCAGTAACCAGTTCAGTCCTTCCAGTACTGGACTATGGCCTGCCGGTTTACAGAGCAGCTACTGACACAGTTCTCAACAGAGTCAGGGTTTATTTGGATAAGGCCTGCCACTTCATCCTGGGTCAGATAGGCTTACACACACATATATTCACTCTACATGCAAAACAGTTGGCTCGAACTGCAGGACCTAATCAAACATTAGGTTTGTTTACTGGTGATGAAGGCACTGATTGGCCTCTCACCTCCCTACATCCAAAATCTCCTACTTCCTGTAGATATAAATAAACCAATATGCTACCAGAAGCATGAACAGGAATGCACTATCTGTGCCATTCCGTAAAACAAAGCAAACCCAATTCTCCCTTTGCCTACAGGGCACCATATTGGTTAAATGAGCTGCCTGCACCCCTCTTGCAAATCCCAAAACTAGCACCATTTAAGAAAGAACTAAGAAACCTTCTCACATAAAGGTCCAGGTGTGACTGCCACTTCTGACAAAACTTTAATTCCTTCTCACCCACAAGTTCCTTGCTGGTTTTACCTTGCAATTCATAATTGTATGGAAGATCTCTGGTTATCCGTCAAATTGTGTACTAATCAGAATTACTCTAAAGCTAAAAAGTGTTCTAAAGTTATATCCGTTGTAAATATCTATGACAAAGCCCCACTGGAGCTGCCTACTGTACCCTGTTTATTAGGACTGTTGTAAATATCACTCTGACGAGGAACCTTTGTAAATGAGCTCTCAAGCTCAAAGGTGTTTATCTAAATGTATAAATAAATAAATACCTTGTCCCTTGTAGCATGAACCCCTAAGGGCTCTTTATCAGAGACTCCATATTTCCACTAATAGGAGATTCAGGCTTCACCCTGTACCGTCCTTCTTAATACAGTCAGGAGTATTGTTCTCCACAGTGCTACCCAGGGAATGGGCTGCTACTTCCCCCGAACCTGATACCAGGCACACCCTACCTGCCCTCTGAAGTGGGAAAAGCAGGAACCCTAGCCCTTAGATTCACATACACTGCAAAAGCTTTCAGCATGGGTTAGGCATTGATGCCCATTTGGTGCTGGCCTCCTCACACTATTATTTACACAGCCAGACTAACAGAAGATACAGGGGCATATTTCTACACCTTCTGAACAATGCCGGGAGGGAGGAACACCACAAAGTGCCATGTACAATCCTTCTAAAGCGGTTTGTTACATCACCTCTCTTTTCTGGATTGTAGAAGTATACACTTCAAAGATTTTTCTATTCTCTTCATTTCTAACTTGAGGAAAACAGATGATTCCCCCTTCTGAAGAACCTTGCCACTGACCATAGCCACAATTTCAGCAAGTTCTTGTTGGGCCTTTCACATTGGAACAGAGGTCCAATTCCCAGCAGCAAGCATTGCTTACCTGTGTACCACTCCCAGACACGCTGACTCCACCAGCTTCCTGCACCTTGTTTCACCACAGCAAGCTGGCATTTCCCCTCAGGAAGCTGGAGCAGACCAGTTGGCCTGGGGAATTTAATCCTTTAAGGGATTTTAACCATGCCAAACAGACCTACATGGTTTTCATAGTCAGAGAGACCTACATAAGGACTGCACCCTTTAGGGAGGGCTACACTAGTCCCAACTTTAATTCCCACACTGGAAACAGGCTCCTCATTCCTGAAAGCTAAAGTCTGGTCAGCTTGTCTTTTGTTACAGATCCCTTCAGGTCTGGAATAACTGTGTTGTGGATAGCAGTCTGCCCATCACTATCACATCTGCCAGTCGGTTCCTCAAGTATTTAATAGCATTATATTGTGACTGTACCTGGCCACATTCTGTACACTTTGTATCATGCTTGTACTTTGTTAAACTGTAATTCCCTCTCAGTAATAGTTTGCGACTCTTCTTGTAGATGTGTAAATCCATGCACAAATTTAGATTACTGTTTTATACTACTTTTTCTTCTTCCTCAATTGTATGATCTCCTACCTTTTCCTCCTCCCCCCTCCTCCAGATTGCATCTATAAACAAGAATCTTCATTGAGGCCACATTTCTGGAACTGTAAGTTGACAATGTCAGGAACACTAGAAACTTTTTTCTAGCTGGGGGCTACCCACAATAACGTGCAACATCAGGGCTTATAAACACGTGTGGCCCTGTTACTCCGCTGTTCTTTCTTCTGTTGTCGACTGCTCCTCAGACCAGAAAGCAAAACAAGGCCTTTGTTTCTTCAATTTATTTTATATCTTTTTCACTGTATTTATCAATGTTGTCGCTGCATGCCACCATCGAAAGAACATTTGTTTAGCTTTTGTATCTGCAGTTACGAGATCTATAAGGAAGATGCTCCCACAGTTTGTTTCTGCTGTTTGCACCTGTTCCACAATGTCAGGGCCTGCAAGACTTGCCAGAGATTCAAGTAGGCCACAAGGAGATGCCAAAAGAAGGCTCTAGGCAAGGCAAGGTAAGGCAATTTTATTTATATGACACCCAGTCTCAGGGGCTCTGGGTGCCTCACAATATACACAGCAGGTTAATAAAAGCGCTTAAGAAAAAACAGTATAAATACCAAAAATAATTAAAATTGCAGAAGAGAAGTTACACCATAGCTGCAGACCTGAAGCTCAGTGCTCTAGAAACCTTCATCTCCATCAAGTCCATAGAAGCATAAGCCAAGGCCATGGACTTCAAACTGGCTTCTCCCTCATGTCCAGTCACCACTGGGAAAGATATCCCCAGGCGGTTGGTGAAGCTGTCACTGCCAAGGTTGGTGTTTCACCACCACCAAGGTTGGTGAGGGCCTCAGAGAAACGTAAGGAAAAAGAAAAGTTGTCAAAGCCGTCCTTCTCTAGCCAGCACCACAAGCACAGAGGGAAAACTGCTTCGCTGGTAAGGTTGAGGTCTCCATTAAAGCAGGGTAAGTCCTTGTCATTGACTGCTTCGGTGGCATCAACTACAGCCCCACTGTTATTGAGACATCACGGTTGGGGCTTGGCTCTGGCACTTTCATAGCTACTATGGATGGTATGCTGCCTTTGTTGTCAGGTTCTGTTCCATCAATGCTGGTAGTCAAAAACCCTCTAACAGGTGTCATCGACTCCCATGTTGTGCTGGCATCATTTTCTGAACTGATACTTTGCCTATTCCCATTGATGCCAATGACGGTGTCTGCAGTTCCTTCAACTTGGCTTCCCCAGTCAGTACCAACTTCATTGATGGGACATAGAAGCATGACTGCTATTCCTTCATCACAGTTGTGGCCTACATCACAGGCTCCATCGATTGTTCCATCATTATGTCCCCAGCCACTGTCACAACAGTAGCCAGGGTACAGGGCAGGATGGACTACGGTGGTCTCAGGGAGGTTTAGAGAGGGTGGTCAGAGGCACATTCCTCATCTGGTCCAGCTTAAAAACTCCTATGATGTTCTAAGGGAGAGGGACAGTCCCACAAGGGAACCCAAGGCTGTGACCAGGGGGCAGATGAGGGTCCTCCAGAGGGAGAACCAGAGGTGGGAGGAAGAAGACCCCAAAGGAAGAAGATGTTACTCCTGCTGGGGACTCAGTTGTCTGGGGGATGGTTCTGGGCACAGATAGCAGGGAGGAGAGGGAGGTTGTGCCTTCCAGGAGGCATCGCTTTGAGGGGTGGGGAGTGGAACCTGAGGATCATTAAAGTTGTAGCAAGGAGGGGTGTGTGTGTGTGTGGAGGTTGTTGTACACCTGGAAATGAATGATCTCTCCAAGGGCAGGGTAAGCATAGAGCAGGAGAACTTCAGAGAGTTGGGAGAGTGCCTGGAGCAGGTAGCAAGCTCTGTGACTTTTTTGGAGGTGCTGCAGTCCACGGCAAGGGAAAGGATAGGAATCTCCTGATCAGCAGCTTCAACAAGTGGTCGAAGGGCTGGTGCAGCAAGAAGGGATATGGCTTCATTGGGGAATGGGGACCTGCCTGGAACAATGCAGCCCTGTTCAAGGGGGACAGACTGCATCCTTCTGAGTGGGGGACTTGCAGTCCTCAGTGAATGGTTTAAATGCATCCTGGATGAGTGTTTAAACTAGCTGAGGGGTTAGGGGTTCAATGGCAGACTCAAGTGGCTCACCCCCACAAGCTAGAATTGCTAGGAATGAGGAACATGAATGTAGGTTGCAGACAGAGACATCAGTACCAGTTACAAAGGGAAAGGAAGGGTAGGAAGGCAGCATCAGTGGGTGCAGGGAGACTCAAGTAGCCCACCCCCACAAGCTAGAATAGCCAGGAATGAGGAACATGAATGTAGGCTGTAGACAGAGACATCAGTACCAGATGCGAAAGGAAAGACAGGGGAAGGCAGGCAGCATAAAAAGAAAAATGGAGTTGAGGGAAGGAGACAGGAGGGCAAACACAAGATGGGAAGGAGGGCAGGCAGCAAAACATGAAAGGTCATGGTTACAAATGCTCGCAGCCTGGGAAATAAAATCCCAGACCTGGAGGCCTTGTTAGTAGAGGCAGACCTGGAGATAGCAGCAGTAACAGAAACCTTGTACACTGCAAATCATGACTGGGATGCAAATTTTCTGGGTTATGCTCTATTCAGGAGAGCTGGGGGGAGTAAAAAAAGGGGGAGGCCCTGTACGTAAGAGAAAGCATAAAAGCAACAGAGGTTCAGGGTAGACAGGTGACGCCTAAGCACTGTGGGTCACCCTTGAGCCAGGCAATGACACAGCAATCCACACAGGGGTGATCTACAGACCTACAATGCAGGGGAAGGAGGGGGAATAGGGATCTAGCGGATCTAATTCATGACATGGCAACAAAGGGTGAGGTATTACTACTGGGTGATTTTAATATCCCAGAAATGGATTGAACCAACCCAGCAACTGCTTCATCCAGCAGCCATGACATACTGGATTCTCTACAGTAGGGAGGCCTCAGACTGCTAGTGGTTGATCCCACCAGAGACAGGGCAAATCTGGACCTCGTGCTGACCAATGGGGACAGAGTCATAGATGTCCAGGTGGAAGATCACCTGGGATCCAGCAGCCGCCACATAGTGTGGTTTACCATGGGGACAGAGACACAAGCTTGTCACACAAGGCAAAGATCTTCGATTTTAGGAGGGTGGACTTTGCTAAAATGGGGAGCATTATCAAAGAGACCCTGATGAGGAGGTAGATAGGACCCTATGCTAATAATGGAACTTAGAATAGATGTTCAAACTCTGCAGTGTGGTCACGCGCCTCCTAGCTCTCAAACAGCAGATTTGTTTCTCTGCCGGAGCAATCAGTTACCTCGAAGTCAGCTCCAGTCTCCAGTCAGGTCTTCTTGATTCATTATTTTACCACTGTTATTGAATGTTTAATTATATTTATTCAATAACTCTGCATTAGATAGTGTTGTTTTACTGTTTTATTTATTTTTCCTGAATTTACTGTGGTTTCTCCCTTTGTCAGGGCAGGATAACATTCCCAGATCCCAGGAAATTATGCCTGACGGCATGGTTCTGGAAGAGCTACAGTATTCCAGGTTGAATCTATCACAGGAGGTTCTGAGGGTTCTTAAAGTTTCCAGGAAACCAGCAACCAGGATAGCATACTCCTCTAAGTGGAAGAGATTCTCATACTGGTGTGCCCCCAGGAAGATAATCCCAAAGCAGGCAGGGTTGCCTTCAGTCCTAGAGTAGATAGTACACTTGCAGTCCTTAGGTCTGAGGCCATCAACACTAATACATCTAGCAGAAGTTTCGGCCTACATATCAGCAAGCAAGGGCAAGTCAATGGCCTGTCAACCTATTTTTTTAAATTTTTTTAAGGGCCTCAGTCAACTATACCCACCTGTTTGGACCCAGTCCCCCCATGGGATTTGAACATCTGCCGTGCCCAGCTCATGGAGGCCCCCTTTGAGCGTATAGCTACTGCTGACTTCAAATATGCCAAATGGAAAACCGTTTTCCATACTGCCATGGCATCTGCTAGGAGGGTAAGTGAACTTCAAGCCCTCTGTACAGATACAGACTACATAATCTTCCACATGAACAAGGTAGTCCTAAGAACCAATAGGAAGTTCTTACCTAAGGTGGTATGGGAAGTCCACTTGAACCAGTCAGTTGCCCGTCCCATGCTCTACCCCAAGCACTCCAGCCCAGGAGAGCAGAAATTGCACAAGCTAGATCTGAAGTGAGTACTGAGCATCTACATGGACCAGACAAGGGACATCAGATCTCATGACACTCAGCTTTTTGTTACCTATGGTGAGGTAGGCAAAGGTAAACTAGCAACCAAGAGAACTATCTCTCGCTAGATAGTCTCTTGCATACAATTCTGTTATGAAAAAGCTGGAAAATATCCCCAGAGAGCTAAGGGCACATTCTACAAGGGGTACCTCTGCCTCTGTGGCATCCATAAGGGGTATCCCATTACTAGAAATTTGTAAAGCAGCTACCTAGAAAACAGTGGACAACTTCATAAAGCACTATTGTTTGCACATACAGTCTAGGAGGCATGCCAGCTCCAGATCTGCTGTCTTGCAGAACCTTTTCCTTAAGTACTATAGATTCTGGACCCAGCCTCCCAAAGTACTGCTGTAGAGTCTGCATGTGTAAACATCCGTGAGAGATTCCTGGTGTTAGAAGAAAAAAATTACGCACTGTAATAATGTTGTTTCTTCTTAAGGATCCCTCACTATGTTTGCACATCCGTAAACCCTGCCTCCCATTTCAGAACCTGAAAATAGATTCACTTAGGAATCAGTTCTTTTCAGTAACGTGACTTGAGCATTACTTTTACACAGTGGTGCAAGTGGTAGACAAGAAGTGCAGGAACTCAGGCACTGTCAAATATGAAATGCAGAATTATGATCTTCAATCTGAAGGATAGCTGTGTGAAGACACATCTATCTGTTTAGATACTAGTAGATTCAGTTAGAAATATTGAAGTATTTCTAGCAAAATTGCACTGTTGTACAAGTCAAATGTTGTTATGGAAACCCTGATTTCAGGTCACAGGGCCAGAAACTGTCCTTATGTTGTTGGTTTAAGAATTTCAGTTCCAGTGTCAGTGGGAAGAAGTACAGGAACTCCATTCCTGCTGCAAAAAAGGTACAGGAATGGAGTTCCTGTACATTCCTGTTCACTTTCATCACTGCTTTTACAGTTCCCTGACAATTGTAAAATGTGATCAGTTAAATGTTTTCAACTATTATTTCCACATGATGTCCATCACAACCAGGGAAGCTCGAAAATTCCTCTTAAAGGTTCTGGGCAAAACTAGATACAGCAGTGATACACTGGACCTGAAATTCGTAGCACTGCCCTTGGATGAAATTCTGACCTCACTCACACATATACTCAACACTTTTCTCAGGTACGCGCAGTTTCCAGTAAATTGGAAGTCTGCAATAGTCACACCAGTCTTCAAGAGTGGTGACCGGGCATATATTGGGAACTATCGCCCAATTTCTATATTACTGCCGCTCTCGAAAGCCCTTGAAAGAATAGTTGCGGACCAGCTTGGCGACTACCTTGAAAAGCACCAGCTGCAATGTTCTGAGCAACATGGCTTTATAAAGCACCACAGCACCACAACTGCATTGCTTGAACTTATGGGCTGTAAACTACTCCCTTGGCCGAGGTCTCCTAGTTGGCGCAGCCTTCATCGACTTACCAAAAGTGTTTGACACTGCCAACCATGCACTTCTGATCAAACAGCTCGATAGCATTGGTCTCTCCCCTGACACTGTAGCTTGGATCTCCAGCTATCTGCTGGAGAGGTCTCAACAGGTCAAGATTGCTAATACCTTATCTGATTGCTGTCAAGTCTGCTAAGGTGTACCTCAAGAGTCTATTTTGGGTCCGCTCTTGTTCAGCTTCTTTCTTAACCAACTCTCCTCTGCCTGTAATTGTCATCTACTCCTATGTGCAGATGTTGCCGTACTGTTCACCAGTGACTCTAACCCCTTTACTCTTGAAGACAAACTCCAGACCAACTTTTCGGCAGCGGAAAGATGGTTTAAAGATCAGAAACTGATGATGAACTATACAAAGACTAAAAATGTTGTTCTCCACTGCTCAAAATCGGAAGAGAGCTCACCCTCTTCTGATCACCAACAAGGTGGGTTCTCCCCTGGAGCTTGTACAGAATTTCAAATACCTGGGGATCATGCTGGACAGCACAATGACTTTCGACAGCCACATCGGCATAGTCACTAAGGCTGTTAATACACGCATTGGTCTGTTGCACAGGCACAAGCATAGCCTCACCCTTGAGGCCCTCAAACTAGCAGTGCATAGTTCTCTTGTGACCCTAATTGACTATGGACTGGTAATATATGGTTCGGCTACAAAAACTGCCCTATGCTGCATTAAAGTAGCTTTAAACAAAGCCTTCTGACTTACCACAGGAGCCACATGCATGACGCACATGTGTGACTTGTATGCCCAGGCTAACTGGCTTCAGTTCCCTGATAGACTTCTTTACCAGTCCTGCTTACTAGTGAAAAAAGCTAGTGTTGGCCTGGTTCTCGCAGGGGTTCAGAATCTTCTCTTCCCATTACTTACCTTCACAACACTTGAAGCTCAGACTGTCGCCTATTTAAAATTCCCCACTGTCGCACTTCCTTGGGTCAAAGGTCCTCCACTTTCCATGCCCCTGGGTGGTTAAACTCTCTAAAGCCTGACATCTCCTTGCTAAGCTCGATTGGTCCCTTCAAAAGACTGCTGAGACAGCAGCTATTAGAGAATGCCAGCTGTACCTGCTTCCAATAACTTCTTATGTGTGTTCTCCGGCCTCCCCCCTGACTTTACGCTAACCCACTCCTGCAATGCCTTCTATTCTTGCACCTCCTAGACTCATATTATCTCACCTCTGCGCTTAGTTCCCTTCGCACTCTATCCACCCCATCACCCTCCTACCCATCCTCTTCCATTCACACCCCCCACATCCATTTCTCTGCTCACCCTCACCCTCCCCTTCTCTCCAGTAGCCCTATAACCTATATTCCACCCCAGCTTCCACCCCCTGATTCTGTTTCCTTTCTCTCCCTCACTCCTTTCCCTGCACAGTCAGCTGTCATCTCTCCTCCCAAGGTACTGCCTCTTCTTCTCTTCTCTTCTCTTCTCTTCTCTTCTCTTCTCTTCTCTTCTCTTCTCTTCTCTTCTCTTCTCCTCTCTTCCTACAACCTTGAAACAATACCTAATTTTGTGTACTTGATGCCGGCTTCTAACACAGTCTTTGTATAAATGCCTACCTAATGTAACTTAACAGACTCTGGCTACTGTGATCAGCCAATGACCTTGTACATACTGTGCTTGCTCTGCTTTGTTGTTCCAGTACAATTGTGTTGTAATTTACTTATGTTTTACGTTTCTTATAGCTTTTTTGCCTAGACGCGGAACCTATTTAATGAGCTTGTACTCAAAGGTACTATCCAAGATCTCAATAAATAAATAAATACAGTAAATAAAATCTTAAATTTGTTAGTGTTGTTAAAATTCTGTTTCAAGTTACTAGAAATTTTGGGGTAGCTATTTAGCTGGTGCTAAAGGTCACAGCTCCCTAGCTTTAAAAACAAATCTACTGTTGGAGAGCCAGGGGACGCATGACCACACTGCAGAGTTTGAACTTCTATTCTAAGATCCATTATTATCATATAGTTCTATCTCCAGGGCATCACTCTCGAGATGAATAATGATACATGTCTAAACATAGTGAGGGATCCCTGAGAAGAAACAACTTTGCTATGATGAGTACTTTTTTGTTCTTACTGTTAAGGTCCAGCTTTCCAGAATCTTTATGGGGGGGGTCTGCTGCAAGGTTAATTTTAGCTTTTTTTGCATGCAGTTTCCTGTATCACTCCTTCAGAATCAGGGTGGCTATAAATTAAATAAGAGCCCTTCTTGGTTGTCTACCAAATACCCTTTCTCCACTTTCATGTCTATGGCTGCAGTGGAAGAAGGCATAGCAAGAATTTCCTTGATAGCCTTGTGGAAATCTTTATAGCTGGAGACAGCACTCGTTTTGATGAGTTGAGGCCCAGCATGCTCATAAACTCAGCCTCCTCTATATCCACTTCTGTTTTCGTGGATACCAGATTTAGCATACCTGCCATTTGGTTCACAAATGTAGTGTGGGAGGAATAGTGTTCTTTGACCCTTAGTGGGGCAACATAGTTATCTTCAATGGGTTCCTCTGGGGTTCTCAGCTTGTCCTCCTCCCCAAAATCATCTGGAGAGATACTGATGGTGGTGGGGGTGGGAGGCAGCTGCAGGGATCCCAAAACTGTGAATGGTTTGGAAAAACTGCCACATCTGGTTAATGTCCTCCAAGGAAGGTATATTCTATTCTGGTACCTGTTCTTTTATTTGATTTTCTGGCTGAGGAACACTAAGGTGCTTCTCTGTTTGCTTTTTGTTGCCAGGTGTGGTGGGTAATGGATGGTCAGAAGCCTTTTTTGTTTTGTTTCTAGCCATCTGTAACATCAGGGCACCCCGTCAGACATCCTGTGCTCTTTACTGGATGATGACTTAGCAGTCTTATCTATCTCCTTGGGCGCCAGAGACCACTGTGGATAAGAAGTGCCATCTGAAGCATATTTGTACCATCAGTGGAACCTTTCTTCTTGTTTATATTTGTGTTTTTATGGTAAAACACTCTTGCAATATTGTTGTGGAAGCTGGTACAGACAATGGCCACTCTGCAAGGAGTACGGTCACTTCTGTTTCCTGCTTTCAGAATGTTTCTGCTGCTGACATATGTGCTGCTGCCACATGGAGCACTGAGCATACTTTCATTAAGCACTGCAGTCTAGAAATTGTGTCACATAGACGTGCTGGCTTTGGTCTTGCTGTTCTGCAAGGCCGTCTGTTCTGATTGCATATCAGACTCTGCCATCTTGTCTGGTACCTTATGTACTGCTTGGCAACCATTCCAAAGGTATGATCCAGTGGAGGAGATGTCTTTGATGAAGACAGAGTTGTACTTACCAGTAACAGTAGATCTTCGAGAGAATCTACTGTATCTACTGAGAATCTACTGTATTGGACCATAGTGCACCCACACTCCTTCCCTCTTTATTTGTTACTAAGTATTTGCTGGCAGTTGTCCACTACTTTGTCTGGAGGTGTCCATAAGTGCCTTATGTTTATTGCTCAGTCCCATGCCATGCTTTGTGTGTCTGGTACTGGTCTGGTCTGGTCTCCTGCTTCCTCACAGTAAGAGGACGTCCAAGCTTGTCTCTGGCAGGTAAATGAGGAGCAACGGGCCACCCACATTTTATAGACACCGACAATGCACATCATTATGGGTGGACCTCAGCTAGCAAAAAGTTTCTGAGTGGTCTTGATGCCGATGACTTATAGTTCCAAAGGTATGGCCCAATGAAGGAGCTTCTCCCAAAGATCTACCATTATCTTAAGTAACTGCTTTTTCATGCTGTATCTCTGTATGTTTAACTGGTGAAACAATTTTACTAACTAACTGAATCAATAAATAAATACATTTTAAGTCATTTTTCATTCTCTTTCATTGAATTGGCTTCTAACACAGAGAGCTTTCAGACTGTACCCCCTGCCAAATGCAGAAACAAGCCAACATTCTGCTCATTAACATATAGTAGACTGTGTCCAAGAACACAGAACTTTAATGACTGATGACCTGGATTTCCACTCCCCGCATTACTACACAGGAAACCCTGCTTGCCCTTTCCTCCCTCAACCTTTCACAGTGCAGCCCTGATGTACTTGATCCTAAACTCCTCCACTTCTCGGTTCATGCCATTGCATCCCAACTTCCTCATCTGCTTAACCTACCATTCTCTCTCTGTTCTGTTCCTCAGTCTTGGAAGATTTCCAAAGTTCTTCAACTTCACAAAGGGGGTGACCCCTCCAGTGTGCCGACTGAATCCGTCACAGCAGCAATCTCGACAGGTTTCGGGATTGTCGCTGTGAGGGCCCCGTGGACAAAAGTTCACCCTTTTGTCTTGTTTCACCTCCCCTTCAAATCAACTCTGACTAGGAGTTGAGAATCTATAGAAGGGGGGTACAGGGGGCCCAGACTTCTACTTGGGGGCTGGGGTGAAGCCTCTGAGTAAAATAAACTATCGTTGGACAGGCAAATTTTGCCTGTCGACATTGGGGATCTCGCTATGCTGAACTTCAACAACAGTGTTGTCAATTTGACCTAGGTAAACTGACCCCTCCACCCCTGGCAACTTCCATCCTATCTCCCTCCTCCCCTACCTTGCCAAGCTGCAAGAGAAGCTAGTCTACTCTAGACTTTTACACTATATCTCCTCCAATTTTCTCTCTCCCATCCAGTCTGGCTTCCGGAACACCACTCCACAGTCTCCTCCCTGCTGTGGGTCACTGACTCCATCTTCTCTGGAATGGATCAGGGGCATATCACTGCTGCCATTTCCACTGATCTGACAAAAGCCTTTGACTCGGTGTCCCACATGCTCCTCTTGGAAAAGCTGTTGCTGGCCTCTCAGCTCTCACCATTGACTGGTTCTGTTCCTACCCAATGAGCCATCAGCAACTGGTACAGGTTGGAGGCATCTTATCACCACCCTTTCCCATCCAGGCTGGAGTCCTACAGGGCTCCATCCTGGGTCTCATCCTTTTCTTCATTTTTCTGAATGGGCTCCCTTCCACCTGTGCCAACCCATATATTCACATATATGTAGATGACACAGCCATTGTCACATCTGGTCCCTCTACCACTGCTGTGGAAGACCTGCTCCAGCAGAAGTTCCACAACATCCTGCGCTGGTTCCATTCCAACCATCTCCAGGTCAATACCAAGAAAAATGGCATCTATGACTTTTGGTGCCAGCCAGAAACTGGCCAGGCTCTGGAGACTTCTGGCTTTCTTCATGCTGGATGGCTCACCCTCTAGAAATGGTGCTATCTTGCAAGTACATTGGTGTGTGGCTTGAAACCAAGCTTGACTTCTCAGCCCATATCAATGCAATCCATGTGAAATTCCACGCTAAGCTTTGTGCCCTGTATTGCAATAAAGACTGCCTGCCCCCTGCTGATCTGCCAGGAGCTGGTCACCAAAATGGTGCTTCTGGTATTTGACTATGCAGATGTGGTCTACAGTACTGCCCCCTCCACTTCCCTAGCTAAGCTGGACACCCTCTGCAATGTCTCCTGTCACTTCGCTACAAACTTCCCTCCTCGTATGCACCACCAATCCCTCTACTTCTCCCTATCCTTCCTGCCCCTACCCTCATGTCACCAGTCACGCTGTACTTCCTTCATTTCCAAATATTGGTTTGATTCCCTTCCCTCCTACCACTTCTCACTCTTGTCTTCCGTCCCCACTGCTCCATGCTCCCTCTACTCTAGGGACCATTAAATCTTCTCCACTCCTCATCCCCATTCCTTTGCTGGGCAATCCACTTTCTCCTACCGACTTCCAACACTCTGGAACCTGCTGCCCTCTTCCCTCTGCTATTCCACCTCTCCAGGCTCCCTCAGGCACAAGCTGAAACTACTCCCCCCTCCCACCTCCACCCGCACCTGCTTCCTGCTGAAGGCCCTACCTGGTGGCATTGGTGGTGCTGGGGTTAGGCACTCCCTTGACTAACAGGTCTGCAGTTCACTGCAATGCCTGCTTTTGTGCCTGGCTGTGGCACTATTTGTGCACTTGTATAGGTGTGACATACTGTCCTGTAATACCACACATTAAGTTGTACCAAGATACGTGCCTGTGAAGAATTATTTTTTGTACTGTGCTTGCACTTCAATTACGTACCAAGAAATGTATGGTTTTATTTGCTGTACCCCATAACTCCCCGGTCGCACCTGCAAAAGAACCTCGGCTCAGTGTGCCTTTCCTGGTTACCAGCATTCAAATAAATAAATAAATAAATAAATAAGTGAATGAAGTACTCACCAACAAAAACATCTGTCTGTACAGTTCTTAAAGATGTAACAGAAGACATCAGATCCTGGAGCTTTGCGACACAGAAGCAGAAATGTAGAGCGGGTTTAATCTAATCCTTAGTACCGTAGACTTCTATATCAGTGTCCTCAGGGGGCCTCAAATGTTGAGCCAAGAAAAATTCAACTATAGTGGAGTTGTCCATCTGTATCAATTCTGATAAGGTTTAGCAAAAGCCTAGTTTGTGTACCTAGATTCTGTACCAGCTGGCAAGTACTATTTGGGATCTTACAAATTGCTCTTAATGAATCTGTATTATTTTTGTCAGCTAATCTCTTAGAGGCCTTGTCTCCATATCTTGTTTGTTTCTGCAACCTCTGCCCTACAAGTGCTAATGAGGCTACACTCTGTCTTTTTATATTTGGGTTAAAGGAGGCGATGAGTGAACATGCAACCGTTACTAGGCTCTTTGTTCCTCAGCTCCAGAATCTGTTAGTGGGTGTTTGCTTTTGCTTGCTTTGTCATGAAAAAGTGAAGGAAAAACGATTAAAAAGCTGAATGTTATTAATTAAGTTTATTGCAGGTTTTGTTTGTTAAGTACCACAGATAAACACTGTACAGGTACTGTACTAACTACTACTACTTCTATGACTTTGGGACAAGTTAGAAGGTAATTTACAGAACAACATAGCAATATCAATGGCCTGGACTTTACGGTCTTGGACTTTGGACTCCACAGCGAAACCATTGCAAGGCTGCTGATCTGTGCTTCCCACATGGACATTAATAATCATCTGAAACACAACGGACATTGCAATCTATGATGCTGTTTGTGTTGTGCTCTTTCCTTATTTGTAGTGTACACTGTCTGCACAAGGAAAATGTTTAATAAAAATTTAAAATAAAAAAAAAGGAAAACTCTAAATACACTGAGGACGTGATCACAATAAAAGTCCATATCTATATGCACATCCTGAATTAATTAGTAGAATCCATGCTTTTTTACAATTTATTTACCCAGGATAGCCCGACTAAGATGCAGCATCTTGTTTCCAGTGGGGTCCTGCTGCTACCTATTTATGCAGCTGGGTGGACCAGAGCACTGAGAGGTTAAGTGACTTGCCCATATGAAAAATAAATGTACACTACAAATATATTGAATTCATATATCAAATATATTTATAAGTATATATATATATATTTTTTTATTACAGAACTGTAAAGACACATTAATATAAAAAGCAATACAGGAAAGTAAAGCAAAATTACAGTGGATTACAATTGGTTGGGTATAGAAATACAGCCCAGTTAATACTTTCATGAGTTGCAAGTGAGAAAAAACAAAGTCAAGCTGTCTTAACTAGTGCATCATGTGAGTCAGCCAGAGACACTAACTGCTGGAAGCACAATTCATATAACTGGCTAACAGAATCCACACATTGTATTGGGACCACTTAGGAACGTTACACAGATGACAAACCACTGATGGTATCTGGGCTAGTCTATTTTTGTATTATGGTTCATGCTGATTTCCACTCTACAGTGGTAAGAGATAATTTTCTTTTTTTTTGCTCCTCTGTAATTGTAAGGACTGTAATTCTTTTTTATTGTGTACTAAATCAAGTCATTATTTATCACACTTTGGTTCTGTATTTCTCTTATTATTTTTTTTCTCTGAGTTCTGCCTGATGTGCTTTTTTTACTTGTACCTCACATCCTCCCTGCCTCTCCTACTAACTCTTTAGCTCAGTCCCACCAACTCCCTCTTGTTTTCACACCTCTGTTTACACTACCTCACATTCTGTTTATCTAGGCCTTTGTTCTTTTGTTTCTCCTAATTTCTGGATTTTCCTGCATCTCTTAGGCATCTCTTGTCTATTCTACCCTTACAGCCAGCCTCTGATCTCAGATCCTATCTGCGTGCTTTTGTCTTCCCTTTAGTTTCCTTTCATCTCCTACTGACCTATTCCTACTTAGCCCCCCTTCCCATTTCTTCTTATGTTTTTATTTTATTTATTTATTTAGTTTTTGTTGACTGGATAAGTGCACTAGACAAATCCTGCCTATTTCCAGGCATGACCCGGGGGAGGGGGATACAGATGAACGCCAACAGACCTTGAACCAGATTAAGGTGTTGGCAGTATTTTTAGTGAATGAGGGAAATTTGGCCAGGACACCAGGGAAATTCCCCTACTCTTTTCGATAAGTGCCATGGGATCTTTAACATCCACCTGAACTACCTCCAATCCAGGCAGATGGGACCTCGGTTTAACGTTGCATCTTAGACTTTCATCTCTAGTCCCCTTTATCACCTTCCTACTTCACTTCCTGATTTTTAATTGCTCCACAGTGGATATAAATACTGCTTATGTTGCTCAGTTTTGCTATTCACCTGAAGAAGGGACCTGTGTGGCCCTGCAAGCTTGTGTATAATTCCATCTTTGTACAAGACACTTGTTGGTCCAATAAAAGGTAACAAACCTTCCATCTTCTTCTGGTATTTGCACTACAAATTTTCAACACGGCCTTTTTGTGACCCCCCACCTCATGAAAGCATTTGGGACCTCTTCTCATGAACAGTGGCATTGTGATTTTGTTAATGTGTCCTGAACTTTGAGTTCCCACAGATGTATGAAAACACAGATCGGGCAGGATGTGAAGAATGACAGCTCTGCCATTCATAGGGAGGTGTGAAGAGATGGCAATGATGAAAATCTGTAATGAAAATATTAAAAATACTCGAACTTCCAGACTTACGTGGAAACTGCGCAATGGATGCACGTAACACAGTCATTTAGTGGAATTATATCACCAAATTTTCAACATAGGCACTTTGTGACCTCTGCTCATGAATGGTGTCACTATGATTTTCCTAATCTGTCCCGAACATTGATTTCCCACAGCGACCATGTTATTCTGTGCCAGATGTGTAAATGTATATTTTGGGCAGGATATGAAAAATAACAGCTGTACTGTTTATAAGGAAGTGTGAAAAAATTCCAGTGTTGAAAATCTGGAGTGAAAATATTACAAATGCGCGAAATTACAAGGGTGCGTGGAAACTGTGCAACATACGCTCGTAACACAGTCATTTCATGGACTTTTGTCACTAAATTTTCAACATAGGCATTTTAGCACCTCTGCTCATGAACAGTGTCATTGTGATTTTTTTTAATTTGTCCTGAACACTGACTTCCCACAGCGACCGCGCTATTCTGCGCTGGAAGCGTGAAAACACATTTTGGCCAGGATGTGAAAACTGACAGCTGTACTGTTCATAAGGAGGTGTGGAAAATGTCAATGTTGAAACCTGGAGGAAAATATTACAAATACGCAAAATTACGAGGGTGCGTGGAAACTGTGCAACATACGCTCGTAACACAGTCATTTCATGGACTTTTGTCACTAAATTTTCAACATAGGCACTTTAGGACCTCTGCTCATGAACAGTGTCACTGAGTTTTTCTTAATGTGTCCCAAACACTGATTTCCCACAGTGGCCACACTATTCTGCGCTGGAAGTGCAAAAACACATTTCGGTCAGGATGTGAAAAATGACAGCTGTACTGTTCATAAGGAGGTGTGAAAAAATGCCAATGTTGAAAATCTGGAGTGAAAATATTACAGACTCGTGAAGTTATGAGCGTGCATGGAAACTGCACAACGCACGCTTGAAAAACAGTCATTTTTTTGGATTTTTTCACCAAATTTGAAACATAGGCTTTTTGAGAGCCCACCTCATGAACACTGGCACTGTCATTTCATTAATCGGTCCCAAAAGGTGTTTCTGTGCAGTGACCACAAAATCACCTTTTGGGACCAAATAACACAATGACAGTGGCTGAATTCATGAGGAGGGGTCCCAATAACCCCATGTTGAAAATGTGGTGCCAAAATTCCCCAAAATGCCTGAGTCATGCACCAAAGTTGAAAAAATGCTATTTATGCCATTATACAGCTTACTGGCATTTCTTCGGTTCACGGTGGACTTTGAAGAGTGCAGACATGTTCCCAGTCCACCGAAGATCATTGCGCCAGGCTCCGGAGGTAAGTAAGGGGTTGGGAGGGGTGTGGGGAGGTAGGGTGCACCTGGTGGTGTGCGGGTTGGCGGAGGGGACAGCAACTGGCGTGAGACCATTTTCTTTAAGGGAGAAAAAACAAAACAAAAAGACTTCGCGGGATGGTTTTTTTTTTTCATGCTTGCTTTCAGCACACTGGGGTGGGCTCCCAGTGTGCCACCTGCCTTTTTTTGGGTGGACGGACTTAAGCCGATGGGGATTGGGCCCCCTGTCAGCAAAGAATGACTGTTTGGGGGGCATGATGCTGAGGGGGATTGGGCACCCCCTTGACACACAACAAATAGGGGAAGGGGTTACATTATGCTGACGGGGAGTGGGCTCCCCCATCGACAAATGAATTTAGTCGGGTATGCCGATAGGGGGATTGGCCACCCCCGTTGGCTTTCATGGGGCTGTGAGGCGGCGGCAAGCCACCGCCATGTTTACAAAAAATGTTACACTAGGCAAGGTACCACCCCGCAATGACGGGTTGCTCCCTCATTGCAGCAGAATAGCTGATGCTGCAATGATGAGGTGGCCTCTCATTGCAGCGGCAAAAATCATTTCAACTTGGTGGCACTTTTGGAAACCAATGTCATCAGCACAGTGTGCCTGCATTGGTCCACCAGTGCCAAGCCCCCAAATGCAGTGCCGCCATTGGCTGCCACAGTACTGCACCTCCACAACCCACTTCTATCCTAAGCTGCCGCATAATGTTTCTTGAGCCTGCGTGCAAGCAAACATAAAAAGGAACAAGGTACAACACATTACATATGTGTAAACCAATAATCACTCCAGGGTAAAACAGCACAACAAAGTGCTTACGGTAGATAAAATTTGAGCTTGGATAACCACAGTCCAATAAGACCAATGGGGCCTATCAGTAAGGTGGGAATTCAAGAGCACAACAGGAGCAATCAGTGGAGTGGGGGTCCTGTAGGGTCTGGGGTCAGGGACAGTTGCAGGTAGAAGTTATAAAGTCATGAACAAGAGAATCAAGGGAGAAGAAAAAAGAGGCAGAGTAGATGGACTGGGGAAGCGAGGACCAGAGTTTAGGAAAAGGATATGAGAAGGCAGCTTGGGTGGGGGTGGAGGGATAAAAAAGGGAATGTGAAACAGTGCTACGCAGTAGGTAGGGGGTAAGGGGGGGATAGGAGTGAGGTAAGATAGGAAGGAAGGGACCCAACACAGAATTGGGATATGAAGGAGGTACAGCGTGAAAAATGTCTGGCATCAAAGAAGAGAAAGGAGGGAGAAGAGTAAAGAGAACACTGGTGGGAGCAAGGGGGCCAGTACAAGGAAAAACAGCATAAGTGAAAGAGAGCATCCAGTCTGGGAAGGGAGGATTTAGGAGTGGGGCTGTAGATGTAACCCTCCCCAACTTGGGTGGGCTTACCTTATTCTTCTCCATTGACACTGCAGTGTTCCCTGCCTGGAAGGCTCTCAGCTGGTGCTCTGCCTTTAAGAACCTGACCAGTCCAGTGATGTAAATAGTAAATCCTGATGTCAAGTGTTGCTGTATTCCTGGTTCCTGTATGAGTGTGCGAGGTTATGCCACCGCGTTGTACCTTTACGAGGAACAGTCTGTGTATATGGTGTATAGCCTGTGCTGGGCCTGGGGAAAACGAACAACATGACCAGCTGGGCAGCACCCCCGATAAGTTCCATTGTACAGTCACTTACAAGTATGTATGCCACCCTAATGAATGCAGTATTTGCCATCTGATTTATTTTTCAAGTCATTGTTGTAGTTTTAAACTGTTTTGCAGGCCATCAGGCCTCAGGATTATGAATTTTATTGGGTTTAAAGCACTGGTGAATATGGCTACAGTCAAAAGTAACAGAGTCAATAACCATTATTTTGTTTAATGGCCCCAACTAGCAGCAACGTGGCCGACCCACAGCAATGCTCAGGCGGCGGCCTGCAACAACTTAGACCCTGGGTAGATGGTAGAGACTGAAATTAGTCAGAGATTAAATGTATGTAATTGTTAATCTACCACTGAAGCTTGATTATTGATTTGCAGTAACTATTGATTTGCATGCCCATCCCCGTTCTAATTCCCTAATAAATCAGTTTGTTGTTTGAATGTTAAACTGATTCCTGAGCATACTATTACTGAGTGCTGGGTCAAAGTAAAGCCTAAGAAGTGTCTTATTGTTGCTGCAAATCTTCCTTCACAGGTGCATGGGGTGTATCCAGGAAGTCCAGACCCTCTTGGTAAGAGTAGTAACTGTGAGCATATGGGGCCCTATGCACTACAGGATGGGAATTATGCACCAGAAAAGCGTATCCTGCCTGTGTAGGTGCGCACCTGCGGACAGATGTGCATATGCCAATATTCATGACCGGTGGGCACCTGTCTGTGGCTCCACTCCCACAGTGCGCAGGACTCCTCAGGGCATCCGGGGGGCTGGAGTTGCGGTCCCAACCGGGCATCCGATCGGATAACTGTCCTATGCTGAAAGTGGATCCCTTGCACGTCAAGCTGCAGGTCCGGGTGCGTGAACACCTGGACCCATGTGGCCATGTCCCATAGTCCAACGTCCCCCCAGCATAATACCGGCCTCTGTGGGTGCATGCACCCGGCTGCACAGATTACCCCCACCAGAAGCACCACCACCCCCTGCATATATGCACTCCCTCCTGGCACACACGGGTGCTCCGTCCCCAGAACAGGAATGGCACCCCTCCGCCACACAGAACAGCTTCAACTCTGTAGACACCCCTGGCCCATCTTGCAGTACCCTGGCCGGTACATAGGTACCCGCATAGCCTCCACCTGACCCCTAGGTCAGCATGGTGCACTTCCCAGAGTGCAAGACTGGTCATGGGCTCACACAATGGAGATGCAATCCTGGTGTCCTACACCGTGGGTACCTGGCTGACTGCTATGACCTAAAGCTATCATCCCAGGCTGCAGCACACAGTACGGAGCATAGTGACAATGCGTACTGAGTGCCACAGAGGTACTGTGCATGTTGGGTATGGCAACACCTCACCAGAATACCCTGTGGGTGTCAGAGGGGGGGAGCTGTGCTGGGGCTGACAGTATGGGTGGGTTGTGGACACTTGTGGGGGGGGACCATGAAGGGAATGCTGGGGATCATAATGGCACTGGATGGGGTGGTCTGCGCACCACAGTGAGTCGGACTCCTTGCACCAGCATCAGGTGATGGCCCTGCACCTCCAACTGGTGTGGCTCCATGCCTACGAGAAGGTAGACATGTGGGCTTCCAGCAGGGATGGGAGAGTGTGTACCTGGGGGCATGGCATGGTGGTGGTGGAGGGGGCACAGCACAGCCTGGAGGAATGGGCCAGTGCCCTGCTGGGGGGGGTCTCTGTGCTGCCTGGACAGGATGGTGCCTCCTGGTGTGTGTGTGTGTGTGTGTGTGTGTGTGGGGGGTGTGTGCTACATGCTGCCATGACCGGGGGGACCCTGCGTGTGTGGGGAGGAGTTGGACCCGTCAGGGTCTCAGTGGTCGGGCGCACGGCAGGTGTGCGGGTCTGCAACACAGGTGCATCGACATCAGTGTCGGACACTTGCCCAATCAGCTGCCCAACCCCTCCCAATGCCCATGGGCAGCAAGGGGGGTTATATCCAGGTCCTGCCATGGCCAGAGGGTGCAATCCATGTGAGCACGCAGTGGATTATGGCAGGATCCCGGCTACCATAACCTGCGCCCTCCTCCACCCCTGTGCGGCTAGCACTATGTACATTACTGAATGGCACATAATGCTGACATGCCCCTGTACGCCCCCAACGCATTGCTGTTTGCACGGCCAGGGAATCAGGCACAAACTAGCTGCACACCCCAGTCATGAATGCTGCATGACCACAACTCCATGTCATTCTGACTTAGCTATGCCAATGCACCTGGTTTACAATGCACGTTGGCATAGTGCATAGGGCCCAATATTAGCACCCACTAATATTTGTATAGCGGAATGCAGAGTAAAGTGTTTTGGGACACTCTATGTGTGGGACCACTGGTTAGGGCCGTGGGTAGGTACAACTTCCCAGAGGGTTGTGCTAGTTTAACATTTAACCCACTTAAAGAATTCTCTGGGTGGGAGCACCACGTGAATAGCATTACTATTGAGACTGAGCCTCTTGTGCTAGGTAAAACCAAACCCAAGCCCCTCAACCTGTGCCCGGGTTACCTAGACTATATCACTATAGTCAAAGATAGGGAGGATCATATTCAATACAGTCTCATGGCGAGCAGGAAGTGGGATACACATTTTGTACCTCTGGAGTGCACTACACTTTGGCATGGGACTTAAGGTGGCTAGCATCAATGTGTTCTGAGAAATTGAGATGGTGGTCCAGGGAGATCCCGAGGTACCTAAAGGAGGAGACATCCATAATGGCAGCACTATCTAGGGTATGGAATACTGGCAGGAGGTTGAGCCTGGAAAGATTCTGTCAGGAGCCAAAGTTCATGGAGACCATTTCTTGGTATTGTGGGAGAGTAGGTTTGATGCATTTTTGTTGTGGTGTTTGTTTTACAGCTGGCTTGCCTGATGGGAAGTGTACTGAATGTCCATGTGCTTTGTTTCGATTGTAGTTATACTACTTTACAGATCAACTATGTAGTATTTTTATTAATTCCTCAGTTCTATTCATCTAAGAAGAACATTACATTGCGCAGCTGTTGTCAGTCATCCAACAGGATAGCTCTTCTCATCACCTCACTGCACTATTATCCATGTTCACGACAAAGGTGACCATGGTCATTCTACACCCAAGACCATTTCTGGAATTGTGTGTATGGTATACTGTGTATTTGATGAGGTGAGATGCACATGTTTAACATTTGTCACTTTGTGCCATGTAGCCAGAGCACCAGAATGGACCATGGCATCCAGTGAAGGCAGCCAGCCACTAGCCAGCCACTTCCAGCAACTCAGTCTCTGGTGCCTACATAAGACATCAAGCCACCAGCCAGCACCAAAATCTAACAACATCCAGCAAACTCCATCTAGCCACCTCCAGCAGCCTAGTCTCTGGTACCAGTGCGGGACTTATGTCCAATCAGCCATCGGCCAGCAAAAGCAACCCAGTCTCTGGTACCAGTGTGGGACTTATGTCCAATCAGCCATCGGCCAGCAAAAGCAACCCAGTCTCTGGCTGCAGCACAGGATCGATGTCCAATCAGCCATCAGTCAGCCAGCACCAGCCAGCCAGCATCTGCAACATTGTCTCTGGCACTAGAATAGGGTCTGGGTCCAATCAGACATTGGCCAGCACCACCAAATCCCAGCCACCACCAGCCAGCCAGCACCAGAAACCTGGTCTATGATGCCAGCGTAGGACCTGTGTTCAATCAGACACCAGCCAGCACCACAAAGCTCAGACACCCCCAGCCAGCTACTAACCAGCATCAGCCAGCCAAAACAAACTTTTATTCGGTAATCAGTCTCTTGTGCCAGTGTAAGATCAAATCAAATCAACTTTATTTATAAAAAAAAAGCACCTTTCAAAAACCAAGGAGCTTGTACAAAGTTCATTAAAAGTCAAACGATTAATAAAACCATAATAAACATATTAAAACCCATGTCTGCAGCACTAAAAATTGGCATATGCCATACTGAAAAAAAAGGTCTTTAATGCTGTTTTAAAATTTTGGACAATTGAAGATCCATTGTTAACAGCCAGCAGACAAAAATAATTTTCGTCCAGCAACCTGGCCTCTTGTGCCAGTGTAAGATCCTTTGTCAACAGCCAGTCATTCAAAAAGAACTTCCCTTCAGCAACCCAATCTCTTCTGCCAGAGTAAGACCTGTTGCCAACAGCTTGGCAGCCAAAAAGAACTTCTGTCCAGTAATCTTTTCTCTTGTGCCCGTGTAAGACCCAATGCCAGCAGGCAGCCAGCCTGCCGAAAATAACTTCCCTCCAGGAAACCCAGTCTTCTTGTGACAGTGTAAATTGCGTTGCTAATAGCCAGCCAGCCAAAAAGAACTGCACTCCAGCAACACAATCTTGTGTGCCAGCATAAGACCCATTGTCAACAGCCAGCTAGCCAACAAGAACTTCCTTCCAGCAACACAGTATCTTGTGCCAGCATAAGACCCATTTCCAACAGCCAGCCAAAAATAACTTTCCTCCAGTAACCTGATTCCTTGTGCCAGCATAAGATTTATTGTTAACAGCCAACCAGCCAAAAAATAATTTCTCTTGTGCAGCCCAGCCTCTTGTGCCAGTGTAAGACCCATTGCCAACAGTCAACCAGCCAAAAAGAACTTCCATCCAGCATCCCATTCTTTTGTACCAGTGTAAGACCTGTTGCCAACAGCCAGCTAGCCAAAAAGAACTTCCCTCCAGCAACCTGGTCTCTTGTGCCAGCATGGTCTGCAGCAAAACCAGCCAGCCAGCACCAAAGCCTCCTCCAGCAATAGGGACGACCCTGAAGGCCTCCTTTGTCCACTGTAATGGTGAGTGTGACAGTCACTGTCCAAGCACACAGTATTACTAATGTCCATTTTCCTTCACAGGTTTTGCCCTGGCAGTACCCCAGGCTATTTGTGACCCCTGACTGTCCCCTTGTGCCTCCCTCTTTAGCAGGTATAACCAGTCCACTGACAGCAACACGGTAGCAAGGCACCTCCATTACCAAAGCCTTCTCCTGTACCTCAGCCTCCTCCAAACAGCACCAAAGCATCCTCCTCCACCAGCAAGCATAGCCTCTTATGCCAGCATAGCCACCAGCAAAGCCAGCTAGCCAGCACCAAAGTCATCTCCAGCACTAGAGTGTACTCTAACGGTTGCCTTCATTCACTGTGATGGTGAATGTGATAGACATGGTCCCAGCACATTCTTGCTAGTATACATTTCCCTCCACAGGTTTGTCATGGCAGGACTCAGGCTGTTAGTGTCCCCAGACTAAAACAGTATTTTTCTGTCCCTTTGTGTCTCTCTCTTCTACAAGTGCAATTATTTACAATGGCAACAATAGCACTCAAGCCTCCTCCAGTATCCCAGCCTCCTCCGACCAGCATCAAAGCATCTTCCTCCACCAGCAAACCCAGCCTCTTGTGCTAGCATAGCCACTGGCAGAGCCAGTCAGCTAGCCAGCACCAAAGTCATCTTTAGCAAAAAGGTGTACCCTGAAGGCCATTTTTGTCCACTGCAATGATGGGTGTGATAGTCCTGGTCCCGGTACACACTATTAGTAACATCCATTTCCCTCCACAGTTATGTCATGGCAGGACCAAGGTTGTTAGAGCCCCCTGACTAAAACTTTTTTTTCTGTCCTCTTGTGTCTCCCTCTTCTGCAGGTATGTAGCTAAGGCCGCCAACATACGGATCGGCCTGCTCCACAAGCACAAACACTGCATGACCACTGATGCCCTTAGACTGGCCATCTACAGCTGCATCACCCCCATCGTCGACTATGGTCTAATCATCTATGGCTCTGCTTCCCCTACTGCCCTCCAGAGCATATTGGTGACACTCAGCAAGGCTTGTAGGATTCTAACAGGTGCCGCCTGCCTAACACACACCTGTGACCTGTACACCCAGGCCGAATGGCTACCACTCATTAGTAGAATACAATACCAGACGTGCTTGTTAACCAAAAAAGTTCTCGGGCTCATGCCATCAGGAGTGGCAAAGCTCCTTACTCCCAACAGCAGTACCCAACTTACACGCAGTGCTCTATATCAAACCTTCCAGATCCCCAGATGCCGGACCACAATGGGTCAGTGGTCATTCACACACAGGGCTCCTCAGTGGTACAATACCCTTAACAAAGAAACACTTACAACCGCGATGCTTGGTCCCTTTAGAAGGTAACTCCGACTATGTCTCGCCTCTACCACTCAATGTGACCGTCTCTCCTAAGTAACTGCCTCCTCATTTTACCCTAGTTGAAGGTGACCTGTAACCTCCCTTAGAGCTCCACATTTTTGGCACCAGTTTCCCCCACTCTCACCTGTTACCCTCCCCCACACCACACTGCCTCACCCACCCCTCCCTTTCTAATGGCACTTTCAGATATGGGGCCTTCAGCCCATCCACCTTGCACTTTTGCCACCCACCTCTACCCACTGACAATGGCCCTTTAGCCTGCCTACTTTTTCCTGACTCCCTCCTACCCTATACTAACTATATACTGTTCACCCTGAAACTTGTCTGAAGCTGGCTTATGTTGTCTCTTTCTCCATTTTTGGCTGTATAATAAATGCTTAGACATCTTTGTGTTTTTAAGACTGTAACTATTGTTGACCTTTGTATGTATGTTAACCTACACCCTTTGACATGGAACCTTCGTAAATGAGCAGTTCCTGCTCAAAGGTATTTGTAATCCTAGAGTTTAATAAAATAAATAAAAAAAATCAGTAACCATTGACATTAGCAACAGCAGCAGCAAGCCACCTCCAGCACCTGGGTATGCCCTGAGGGTCTTGTTTGTCTGCTGTGATTGTGAGTGTCTGACAGTGACTCAGCACACATTTTCTAATGTTTGCTGATCTACCTCCATGGGTTTATCATGGCAGTACTCCAGGCTGTTAATGCCCCCAGACTAAAATAGTCTTTTTCTGTCCAATTGTGCCTCCCTCCCCTGCAGGTTTTATTGATAGTGAAAAAAAGGACGTACCATACACGGCCTGGCTTCGACAGTGGGGAAAAAAAGAATAAGTCATCCTTCTCCAGAGACATTGCCTGTCTTATTCTACACAACAACACCAGCATCCTGTCCATTCACCTGGACATGCCATCCAACTGATGAACTGATTCTGCCTGAATATGATCAATAACAACACCAGCATCATCAACGAACATCATTAGCTCAAGAAAAATGGCAACAGAAAAATCAAGCAGCTACAATATCACATAAAAAGCTACAGAACAGGTCCTTGACTCCTACAACAACGCTGATGGCTACTATGATGCCACATTAGAAGAAGCTTGAGGTCTCAGACACGCGGCACAACAAACAAATACACCGCAGATTGGTGCCTTTGGCTGCTGCCGGGACTGCTTTTAGATAATGTTCATAGGTGTTATTCGATTTCTATTCATTATTAAAGGAATAATGCCTGACAGGGTGGGTGTTATGCTGGGATAACATCCCACCTCGGGTGGTTGGGCCTGATGCCACCGGCCGAGGACGTCCAACACCCGAAAAGGGATGTTATCCCAGCATAACACCCACCCTAAAGGGCATTATTCCTATTATACAATGGCTTGTTGTTTTATAATAAAAAAAAATATTTTAAAGAATGTTTTTGTTAGTGTGAAAAGAAATTTTTGTTTCTTAAGAGAAGATGAAACAATGGAGCTCCAACAAACAATCAGCAGGGTTGTTATGCCAGGATAACATCCCTGCTGTGACAGCCAACTGACCAATCAGAAGCCAGATTTCATTCTTGCCATTGTATAAATATCAGATGATCCCTGGCTACTGAATTAATCATCACATCAAAATGGACTCATTGACTGACTTAAACAAATGAAAATTATGTAGGTCACTATCTACTACAGATATAAGGTAAGTGCAATAAATATTAAAAAGTGTAAATTATTTGCCAGGTGTGTGGTCCACCATGCATAATATCACATAATGGGGTAACTGCCTATTACACATTTAATCCTGGATTTTTTCTACTACATTGCCTTTATTTTGATGTTGATGGTCATAGTAAAGAATTTTACCATAGGTTTGGAATTAGGATTTTCAGATTTCAAAAGCTGATTCTGAATCTGATCAGCACCTCAGAATCAGAGCAGAATGAGATTCAGATGCATCCGAAATCCTAACTAACTCATTCAGACTGGATTTTAGTAGACCGGAGGAATCCTTATCCAACTATAACCACATTACTTTTTCGTAGATTTATATTAATTTAAGCCTTTAACATTATACTGAAAGATTTGCCAATTTGTTTCTGCAAACCCAACTAACTAAAGGATATTACCACCAAATTGTTGGCATTTAGCCAACAAAGGGCATAATTTCTTACCAATTCTTGGAGAATCTATATCAGGATTATCTAATTTAAGGAGTAAATCACTAATATATGGACAAAAAAGCATTGCAGGCTTAAACATAACCCCGATTCACTACCTTATTATAAAAGTATCAGAATCATAGAAATCATAAAAAAGTTTCAAGCAACAGACTTGAAGTCCATATAGCTTGCCAGATTAATACTATTAGAAACTAGTTATTATGTCTTTATAATGGGCATCTAAATCAGTCTTGAAAACGTCCATACTAGGGCTCTCCACTACTACACTAGGGAGCTCATTCCAAAACGGAATCACCCTCTGGCTGTACCAACTTTTCCTTAAATTTAGATTCCACCTTGGTGCAAATAATTGTTTATCATGTTTCTACTGCTGTACCTATTTAGGTTGGGGACAAATCCTAAATCTAGTAATAAGTCTGGCTCTCCCATAGCTCTAAAAAGCATACATAAATCCCCTCTTAATCTCCTGTAGGCCAAGGAATACAAATTCAGTGATTTCAATCTATCTGCATAAGATTTACCTTTTAATACAGAAATAGCTTTTGTGGCTCTTCTCTGGACACCTTCCTTCATTTTCTATAGCAGACATATGCCCAAGCAGAAGAAATCAGGTTTATAATTATGTGGATCAGATTACCATCAATCTCAAGCGTTGCCATCATCTCCCACAATAGATGCTTCAAAAGTATGTCAAGGCTGAGTTGGGATCCAGGAATGCAACATATAGTTTCTATTTTCACAACCCTATAAATTTTTCTATCACATATGAAAGTATAAAGCAATTATCACATATAATATACCCAACTCTAAATCCAGCTTGAAACTCAGATAGAATACTCAGGCTATCCAGTTGAATGCTGAGTCTTTCCAAGATCATTTTTTGAAAGATTTTAAGCATTATGTCTAAAAGACTTACTGGCCTCTACATATTAGGATCTGATCTGTTCCCTTTGATATGTATTGGTATTATTTCAGCACCTCTCCATGATTTTGATAATAATTCTCAATCACATTTATTAAAGAACATTGCTAAAATACAAGTACAGCACCAACCCTTAATCATTAATCTGTATACTGCCACAGGCAAGACTGAATGGGCCAAGCCGTCCTTATCTGCCATTAAATTCTATGTTTCACTAATGGTCAGGGACTGGGGCTTTGTTTAATTTTAATGCAGTAACTGTATTCACCACTTCCTCCGTGATAATATATATCCCAACAGGTACTGCGTCAACAGTTTTTAAGAATAAGTCAGTTGCACTTTAAGTGTCCATAGAAACATAGAAACATAGACTTTGACGGCAGATAAGGACCGCTTGGCCCATCTAGTCTGCCCATTTCCCTACCTACAGCATAGGCTGCAGATCCTAGTTAACCAACAGCCTATTTCTTCCTACCCCCCACAAGAATTGCCTTATGTCTGTCCCATGCATTCTTGAATTCTCCCACAGTTTTAGACCCCACAACCTCCTCAGGAAGGCTGTTCCATGCATCCACTACCCTCTCTGTGAAAAAATACTTCCTCACATTGCCCCTGAACCACCCCCTCTATCTTTAAATTGTGTCCCCTTGTTCTTGCACGTCTCTTTTTCTGAAAGATGCTACCCTCTTGGACTTTATTGATTCCACTGAGGTACTTAAAAGTTTCTATCATGTCCCCCCTCCCTTCTTTCCTCAAGGGTATACATATTAAGCTTCTTTAGCCTCTCCTCGTATGGCTTCTCTTGCAGAACCTGCACCATTTTAGTTGCCCTCCTCTGGACTGCCTCTATCCTATGTCCTTGCGGAGATGGGGTCTCCAGAACTGGGCACAGTACTCCAGATGGGGTCTCACAAACTGTCTGTACAGAGGGATAACAACGTCCTGTTTTCTGCTGGTGATGCCTCTCCCTATGCATCCCAGTATACCCCCAGCCCTCCCTACTGCCTTCTCACATTGCTTGCTAACCTTAAGGTCATCTGATATGATTACCCCCAGGTCCCTCTCCTTTTTTGTTGTTGTTACTACCTCCCCCCCATTGTGTAATCTTCCTCTGGGTTCTTGTTTCCCAGGTGCATTATTTTGCACTTCTTTGTATTGACTCCTAGCTGCCATACTTCTGACCATTCCTCCAACCTTGCCAAGTCCCTTCTCATCCTTTCCACGCCTCTTTGTGTATCAACCCTGTTGCAGATCTTTGTGTCATCTGCAAAGAGGCATACTTTCCCTTCCAGTCCCTCTGCAATGTCACTTATAAAGACATTAAAAAGGACTGGACCCAGTACTGAACCCTGTGGTACCCCACTAGTAACCCCTCTTTCTTCAGAGTGGACTCCATTTACAATTACGATCCATTTCAGTGTAACTAATAATTAATTACATGCAATATGGTAATTACACTGTAGTTACATATTTATTGCAGTCAAATGCATTTCAATTGCAATTTCAGTTACAGTGTTGAGTAGTTACATTGTAACTACAGTGTAGTTAACTGACAGTAGCATTTTTTGATAAACTTTTCCAAGGCTGAAGAGCTGGGATGCATCTCTCAGAATGAATATGGAGAGAGAGAGACCTAAAATTTACTGAGAGGTAGAGTGAACTTCTTTCCAGATACATGAAACAACCGGACAAAACCATAGCATGTGAGATAAGTTAGTAGAAACAGCTTTACAACTTTGACCATAAGTAGAATTAGATTAACTCATTTTTTAGAAGTTTATCAGGGGAGAAATAATAATTATGTAGCACTTTAAACTGTACCAATCTAGCTGGAGTTTCTTTTTAACAAGAATAAAGAATAAGCATCTTCCCATAGTCTGGACCATGATTCAGAGGAGATATAAATTCCCAATTCATGTTAGTTTGGCAGTGTCATTAACTGAAATGTCTGAAGCAGCAACTATTTTATAAATCATATTGGCACCCTTTCTCATTTGGACTACTTTCACAAATATAGAAACATAGGATTTGCCAGCAGATAAGAACTGCTTGGCTCACCTAGTCTGCTAATGTTTCCCTGCCTATAGTATCACTGCAGATCCTGCTTGATCTCTGGCCCATTCACCTACCCCTTCCCTTTCCCTAAGATTCCTTTATGCCTATCCCATGCATTCCTGAACCCCACTGTTTCTGCCCTCACCACCTCCACTGGAAGACTGTTCCAGAAATCCACCACTCTTTATGTGAAGAGGTATTTCCTCACATCTCTCCTTAATCTATCCCCTTCAGCTTCTTATTATGCCCCCTTATCTTTGAGTCATCAGTACCACCCCCCCATTTTGTACTCCATCCCTGGATTTCTGTGCCTTAAGTGAATTATTTTGCACTTTTTTCACATTGAAACCCAGCTGCCATACCCTTGACCACTCCTTGAGTATTCTCAGGTGACTGCAGTGATTCCATTAACTTTCCCGCCACTGATGTCAGGCTGACTGGCCTATAATTGTCACCTTCTTCCCTGCTACCACTTCTGTGAAGTGGGACTACATCTGCCCTCCTCCACCCCTCTGGGACCACTTCTGTTTTCAGTGAGCTGTTAAATTGGGCTGTTGGAGGTGCAGTTAGTGCCTTCTTGAGCTCCCTCAGTACCCTTGGGTGGACTCCATCTTGCCCCATTGCTTTGTCCACTTTCAGATTTGAGAGTCTGTTCAGGACTCTCTCTTCTGAAAATGGACTACATTCCACCTCCCTCCCCTCCAAAAAGAAAACTGAGGGGATCTTGTCTGGATTCAAACTCAAAGTCTCTTGTTTATCAGGCTGTAGACCTTTCCACCATATCATCAAGCTGGCATGACAGAATCTGAGACCATTCTTAATTGTTATGACATTTAAGAGAAGGGTCCAGTATGTTTTTTTGGGAGGGCCTGTCTGATTTGCAAATATAGTCAACACTGGAATTTGCAGACTTTATATTTTGTCTGAATATCACAAAATGAGAGAAACTGATTATTGAGAGGGTTCAATATGTCTCCCACTGATTTAATACTAAAATTTACTCCATCCTGTGTCTTTAAAACTTGTGTTATTGAATTGAATATGAGGGTTGTTCCACAGAAGGCAGAATTGTAGTGGTAAGCATTATAGGTTCAATAGTGCTGTAAGTCTTTTACAGAGCCATATTGAGACCAGAATAGTGGAATAATGCCTCGGGTGTGAGGGGGTGTTAAGGAAGTGCAAGTAAATTAGGGAAACGGGTTTTGCTAGGTTCTTTTCCATGCTTGACCAGAACAGTAAATCTTTATCTTTTGATGTCAGGAACTAAAAGAAAGGTTGTTTCATAAGAAAGGATCAGGGAAACCCCTGCCACTCGGGCATGCCAAAGCCTCCGTATTTGCAGGGAGCTATACATTTTTGAAGATTAAGTTTGGGAGATTTTTGATCCCAGAGAGAGGAGGAGATTAGTCTGATAATCTTTTTAAATCAAGTAAAATTAATGAAAGTAGGGAGATTATTCACAATATAAAGGATTTGGGGGGAGATGATAATTTTAATTGAGTTAATGTTGCCCCTGAGAGTGACAACTGCAGTTTGCTCCATTTGACCAAATTTGTGTGAATAGTAGAAAGCAGCAAGGGACAAAAAGTTAGACTCTATGATTTTTTAAATGAATTGTGTATGGACATACCTATAGTAAGTGTGTTAGGCGAAGGGGCACCCAGTAAATTGCAAAATAATTTGAAAGCCAGAGTTCTTCAAACTGGGTTTGATTGAGCATCAGACCTTCAGATTTGTTACCATTTATTTGTAGTCCAGAGATGTCTCCAAAGATTTCTAGGAAAGGTTGCAAAGTGGTGATTGACTAATGAGGCTGAAACATGGGCAATAAAAAATCATCAGCATAGGCTAACACTTTATGGGATTTACCTCCCACTTTGATTCCATGCATAGTCATTTTCTAAATTAGGGGTTCTATTGAAAGGATAAAAAGAAATGGGGAGAGTGGACAGCCTTGCCCTGTGCCTCTGCAAAGGTTAAAGGAACTGGAGGTGATGCTATTAGTTATTATGACAGATTTTGGCTTATTATAAAGAGTTCTGATACATTAACAAATACTAGGACCAAAGTTATATTGTTTTAGAACTGTGAACAGGAATGACTACTCAAGGGTATCAAAAGCCTTGTTGATGTCTAAAGATAAAAGTGCAAAGAAAACTTTTCAGATTTTTGGATTTCCAAATAATAGGGAAGAATCTCCTCATATTATCTGAGGAGTTTCTTCTTTGCATACAACCAGCCTGCTCTTTCCCTATTAATCTCTGTATCACTGTTTGGAATCTGATAACCAGAACTTTTGCTAGTATTTTATAATGTATATTGAGCAAGTATATTGGCCTATAGCTATAGCTTTCCATTGGCTCTTTATGGTTTTTGAGTAATAAGGAGATAAAGGCATCATGCCTAGAGGTAGTGAAAGATCCTTTATGAAATGATTCCACATAGGCTATATGGAGATAGTGAAGGTTGGACTTTGGGATTTATAGAATTCACTAGTGAGGCCTTCAGGCCCTAGTGCTTTACCAGAGAAAAAATGCTGATAGCAACACAGATTTGTTGCCGGGAGATTTCAGCATCTAGGACTGTATTTTCTTCTGAAAGTATAGGGAGTTTAATAGTGGAGAGAAAGTCAGATATTTTAGAGGAATTGTCTCTTCCCAGGGAGTCATAAAGAGAGCAATTATAATTCTGAAGAGTGATATTTTTTTCCTTTATGTCATGTATTACGTTACTGTTTGGGAGTTGAATCCCATTAATCAATCTGAGTGTAGCTTGTTTTTAAAGTCGATAGGCTACAAGCTTGCCAGCTTTCTTTTTCACCTCCCAATAATTCTGCCTAGTATGAAAAAGGGCATATTCAGCCTTACACGGTAATAATTTATTTCATATTTCAGCTGAACAATTTAATAAAGAAAGTTTTGTCCATCTCTTGGGTTTTGTTTATCCAAAGTCTGGAGTTGTGACAATTGCTTTTCTTTTTCAAAATGTTATTTTTGTCTCGGTTTCTTCCCATTAGCAAAGTATCCAGTAACTCTTCCTCTGATGTAGGCTTTAAAAGTTTCCCATGCACATGTTTCAGAGTACTCCCCATGATCACATATGTCAAAAAACAGGGAGGTTTCTTTACTGAGCCAGTCTTTAAAGGAATGATCTGAAAGGAGGGAGGTGTTGAATCTCCACCTAGGTTTCTGCAGCAGCTATTAATACATATGATAACTTTAACTGCATACCATGGTGAGAAATTAATCTACATTCATAATTAACAGAGACAACCTCATTACACAATTTTAATGGTAGGAATATGTAATCCAGTCTGCTGAGAGAGCTATGCCAAGCAGAAAGAGGGAGTAGTCTCTGTCCTGGGGATGTATCATTCTCCATGTGTCAAATAAGCCCAGATCTTGAGACACATTTTGTAGGGCTTTTCCATGATTTAGTGACAGTAGCTATCTTGCCAGATGGTGATCTATTCAATAGTGGTTCACATACCTCATTGAACTCCCCACTCAGTATTAAATCAGTATCAGAAAAGTTGCCCAATTCAAATAATGTTTTCCTGAAGAAATCAGACTGCTTTGAAGCAGCGGAATAAATATTACATGAAGTTATTTTTTTTTCCCCATTAAGGAGGCCTTTTAAATTTTGGAACTGCCCTTTCATATCAGAAATGTATGAGATTTTGGAGAAATTAACACCCTTTTGGATGAAGATAGCCACATTCCTTTTTTGCTGGAGTACTAGCTATGTTCTACCAAGGCTACCCAATTCAATGCAGTTCATTTTTATTTATAAAAAGCACTATTCACACTGATCAAGTACTTGTACAATAAAAACACAATACATATCTTACTTAAAAACTACTCAAACAACCCTTCAGCAAAAATCAGTAATCAGGAAAGGCAAGGTCAAACAGGTACATTTTTAAAGTGATTTTGAAGCTCTCCACCATCAGGCACTCTTGTATCCAATGAGGCAGATAGTTCCACAGGGTGGGGGCCACAAATGCAACGGCCCGGGCCCCAGATGTCTTCATCTCAGCCCTGAGAACCTCTAGCAATCCCTCATCAGTGGAGTGGAGTGGTCAGATGGGGGTAGTAGGGATGCAAGAGCTCTTGCAGGTAACTCAGACCCTGTCCATGTAGTGCTTTAAAGGTCAGCAAGCTGACCGTAACATAGAAACATAGAAACATCGACTCTCTCAGCAGATAAGTACCATACAGCCCACCTAGTCTGCCCATTTCCCTACTTGGTTTGACAATCCCTACTCTTATCTGGACTGCCTTCCCCCTCTCTGCTGTACAGCAGGGTGCCTTTATGCTTATCCCATGCACTTTTGAATCCCTGTACTGTTTTTGCTTCCACCACCTCCGCTGGTAGGCTATTCCATGGATTCATCACCCTGTCTGTGAAGAAATACTTCCCAGCATTCCCCCAAGCCTCACTCCCTCCCTCCAGCCTCATGTTATGTCCCCTTGTCCTTGTGCACGTTTGTCTCTGAAATATGCTCCCCTCCTGCACCCTGTTTATTCCTTTAAGGTGTTTGAAAGTCTCTGTCATATCACCTTTCTTCCTTCTCTCTTCCAGTGAATAGCTGTTTAGTTCCTTGAGTCTTTCCTCATAAGGTTTGTGGTGCAGTCCATGTATCATTTTTGTTGCTCTTCTATGGACTGCTTCCATTCTATGTCCTTCCTGAGATGCGGTCTCCAGAATTGGACACAATATTCCAAATGAGGCCTCACCAGTGACCTATACAATGGCATCACCACTTCACTCCTCCTGCTGGTTATGCCCCTTCCTATGCACCCCAGCATTCTGTTTGCCTTCCCCACTGCTTTTTCACATTGTTTGGCTGACTTCAGGTCATCGGATATGATAACCCACAGGTCTCTCTCCTGTCTTGTGGCAGCTAGAACCTGCCCCCCATCCTGTATTCCTCTCTTGGGTTTCTGTGTCCCAGATGCATTATCTTGTACTTCTTAGTGTCGAAACCCAACTGCCAAACCCCTGACTATTCCTCAAGTAGTCTTAGGTAGTTTCTCATTTTATCTAACCCCTCCTGTGTGTCGACTCTGTTACAGATCTTGGTGTCATCTGTGAACAAGCATACTTTCCTCTCCTGTCCCTCTGTAATGTCACTTATGAAGAAATTGAATAGAACTGGACCCAGCACCGATCCCTGTGGAACCCCACTGGTCACTTCCCCCTCTTCTGATTTTATGCCATTTACTACCACCCTCTGGGTCCTGCCTTTCAGCCAGTTACCAACCCATTTTACCACTTTAGAACCCACAGCCAGATTCCCCAATTTGTTAAGCAACCTTCTATGAGGAACGGTGTCAAAGGCCTTACTGAAATCAAGGTAGACCACATCCACCGACCCTCCCTGATCCACCACCCTGGTCAACCAGTCAAAGAAGTTGATAAGATTAGTCTGATATGACCTACCCTCAGTGAATTCATGCTGCCTTGGGTCTTTTGCACTGCTTGACTCCAGGAACTTCACTACCCTCTCCTTAAGCAGGGACTCCATTAGCTACCCCACCACTGAGGTCAGGCTTACGGGTCTGTAATTGCCTGCCTCCTCCCTACTTCCAGTCTTGTGCAAGGGAACCACCTCTGCCCTCCTCCAGTCTTCAGGTACCTCCCCCGTTTCTAGTGATTGGTTGAATAGGGTTGTCAGCAGACCTGCTAGGACTTCCCTGAGTTCCTTCAACACTCTAGGGTGAATCCCGTCTGGCCCCATTGCCTTGTCTGTCTTTACTTTTCCTAGTTCCTTCAAGACTCTATCCATGGTAAATGGGCTGGTGTCCACCTCTCCCTCTTAGCTTCTCTCTGCTTCTCCAGATATTTCAGTCTGTCTTCTTCTTTCTGTGTCTCTTTGTATTTCCTGAATGCCTTACTTTTTTCTTGCACTTTTTCGACTATGCTAAGCAATCTGACCCATTGACTTGTCACTCTTGCTATGGATCTCTTGATCCTAAGCCACTGTTCTTGTACCCCTCCCCCTGTATCTTCTGCTGCCAGGGCAGTTTTGAGCTGTTCCCCCATCTCCATGAAGCTGGCCTTCTGGAAATCTTGGATCTTAATCTTTGAATGGCTTTCTCCTGCAAACGTGTTGACTGGAAACCATACAGTTCTGTGGTCACTAGTACCAAGAGGACTTCCCACTTCAACATCCATGATTCTGTCCCCATTTGTCAGCTCTAAGTCCAGTACAGCCCCCTCCCTGGTGGGCTCAACCAACAGCTGCCTTAGGTTTGCCCCATACACCTTAAAGGTGATTTGCCACTGAACTGGCAGCCAGTGCAGTCTGAACAGCACAGGCATGACATGACTAGATCAAGACAGCCCAGTCAACAGCCTGGCTGCTGCATTCTGCACCAGCTGCAGGTGGTGGATATTAACCCCAGGTAGCCCTAGGTACAGGGAGCTACAGAAGTCAAGGCGGGAGATCAGAAAGGCTTGGACCAAAGTAGGTAAGTCACCAGGTGGAACAAGGTGCTTAATCTGGGTGATATTCCTCAGATGGTAAAAAGAAGGCTTGATGATGGCCGACATCTGAAAACACAGCATCAGCCCATCATCAAGGATAATGCCCAGATTCTGCTCCCATTCAGAGTTATACAGCTGGCTACCACCAAGCCAAAGCCCAAAGGCAGAGCCAGCCACCAACCCCTCTACCCTACAGCCTGGATCCACCACCAGAACCTCGGTCTTATCCAGATTCAACCTCAACCAGTTGTCATTTATCCAGTCTTGGATCTCAGCAAGGCAGTTGTTAAACACTGAGACTGCACTATCCTGCTCAGGCACAAAGGACAGGTAAAGTTGGGTATCATCTGCATAGCAGTGAAAACCCAATCCATACCACCTTATAATGTCTTCCAATGGCTGCATGTACACCACGAACAACATGAGTGGCAGCACAGAGCCCTGCAGTATCCCACATGGCAGAGAGAATGAGTCAGAGGAATAAATCCCTGACACCACCCTCTGAGATCTGCCGGTAAGGAAAGAATGGAACCATCTGAGGACTGTACCCAACAGACCACAGATCAACTGCAAATGCTCTAGCAACACCACATGGTCCACAGTGTCAAATGCTGCAGAGAGATCAAGAAGAACCAAGATGGAATGGCTTTTCTGATCCCTCACTATTAGGAGATCATTGAGCACCTGAACAAGGGCAGTCTCTGTGCTATGCCTCTTCCAAAATCCTGACTGGAGATGATCATAGATATCATGGATGGTAAGATGATTCTCCAGCTGCAGCGCAACCACCTTCTCAATAATCTTCCCCACAAAGGGGAGGTTAGAGACCAGCCTGTAGTTGGCAGGACAATCAGGGTCGAGAGAAGATTTCTTAAGGAGGGGTGTCACCACCGTCTCTTTCAGGGAGTCCAGAAACTCACCTGTCTCAATGAACACTGGACAATCTCTGCTAGAACTGGTCCAATGACTTCAACACACCCCACAAGGAGGCAGGTTGGGCCAGGGTCCAAACCACAGCAGGTTGACTGCATACTCTGGACAATCTGCATGACATCAACAAACTCCAACTGGTCAAAGTCAGACCAGTCAAACCGAGGAACTGTAACCTCCCACCGACCACCACCACCCCATTGGAGCTAACCAGTTGGATCTCGGACCTAATGTCGGCCATCTTATCAGCAAAGAATCAAGCAAACTCATCACACTTTTCCTGTGAAAATACTCCCTAAATCTGCAGACAGGCTGGATTACACAGTCTGTCCACAGAACAAAAGAGCTGAGCTGGTCGATTCTGTGCTGCGGCTGTCTCCCCGGACAGGAACTCTGCCTTCTTATGAGAGATGGCCGATTGATATTCCCTATAATGGTCCATCAATCTAAGTTTGTCAGCGTCCAGACCCAATTTCTGCCAGCAATGTTCCAACCTTTGTCCCACTCGTCGCAACTCCCTCAGTACCAAAGGAGCTTGTCAGCTTCCAAGGGAATGAGGTGTGTTTCTTACAAAAAGGCTATATTGCATCTATGTTTATTTAAATAAGAAAGGACTTTCTTAAACTTGATAGAGTAACCTAAACCCTGGACAATCCAAGCAGCAATATTCAAGAAACTCATATGGAAATATACTAAGAAAGAAAAATAGTATTATTGCTTTAGGTTTGTAATCCAATAAATCAGTGGAATATATGCAAATAGTCAACAGTAAAAGAAGAACTTAAAAAAATGGCTCAGATTTAACAATAAGGAGTTATTTCAAAGTAACTAGTACTAAACAATATTTAAACCAATTGGACTAATACTCTACAAAATTCACAGTGGTATGTAGAGCTGCCTATATGATACTGATACAGCTCTGAAAAACAAGTATACACAGTACACCAATAAACCGTACAAAGAACTCTGTTCAAATTGTTGTATATTGAATAAACTATTGATTAAAAACACCAGGTAATAAGGAAAAAGGAAAGGAAAAGAGAAAAAGAAAAGGAGAAGACAAAAGGTGGGTGGGACAATTATGATAAACAGGTATCAGAATAGGGCATAGTGTTTAAGGATAGAGAAAGATAAATAGAAGAGGAGGGAAGGTGAGGAGAAGAGTGGGGATAATAAGTACAAGCAGTAGTAAAAGTAAAACAATCAGTAAGTGGAATAATAATTCAAGGGCTGACCAGCTGAAGCACTGGGGTTACCAAGGTGCCAGCATGTGGCGTTACGTTGAAGGTTCCACAATACTTTATAGCTGTTGGCACTTGTAAAGGAATTTGTTAGTTCATCTATGATGTGACAGTTACCTCTCAAATATGTATGTATTTAGAAAGAGGTAAAAAAAAAAAAAACTGTATTTGTCATAGTGCTCCACTATCCTCCAGCCATTAAAATGTATAGAATATAGACTGAGAGGAGGAAGTGAGTTAAATTATTGTAGGAGGGAAAATAAGACATTAAAATATTAATACTGCACTGGCCCAGTGGCGTGGAAGGCTGAGGCAGCGATGCCTTACCTCCTGCCACACCGGCAACCCATGTTCGCGATACGAGTGGTTGTCGGGGGCTGGCCGGGGTTGGAGAGGATCAAGCATCCAGAGGGCTGCTCTCCTCTCCTGGGGAGGGTGGGGAACAGTGGTCAGCATGTTGGCATGCCAGGCCAATACAGCAGGAGATGAAGGTGGAGCAGCCGGTGGGCGCACTACATGTGGATGCATGCGTGGCATGCCCATTGTCGGCATTGCATGCTCTGCCACAGAGAAAAATGGAAATGGCAGCCATGGTCATGCAGCTTGATGGCTGTCTGCCTAATGCCCCATCTCCGAGGGCACCACCCGTACTAGATCCAGTCCAGGTGGGGAGTTGGAGGCTCCCCATCACCTCACCATAGGGGGTAAGCCATGGGGGTAGCAGGGTGGTGGGCCAATTGGGAGATGGGCGTGGACGGATGGCAGCCGGTGGAAGAGGGGATGCCTGGACAAAGTAGGTGCCTACCGGGTGCCATGGGGGAGAAAAAGCAAGACAAGAAAAAAACATTAATATTGCAAACCTGGTAAGTGAAACCTAATAACTGGCTCGGAAGAGATCTCTGTCGTTTATTGTCATAAGTCCAATGTTAAAATTCTAGTAAGCCAGGGCTGAGGTTCCAAATGACCAGGAGGTATATGGCAGCCATACAAATTTCTCCTTATTCTGCCATATTGCAGCCTGTATCACTTGCTTGAACCATGAATCAGGGATTTACCCAGCATTACCATTAGACAGTGTTCAGCATGGCAGTTAGAAGGGTTATACTCCGAAAATAAGTCAGATAAAATCAGAGAGTGAATCACCCTGGTCTGTTCTGAACATACAACATTCAAAATATCCAATTTCAGATGTAGAAAACATCAGATAGTTGCTCATAAAAGTGCATGCATATGAAACCAAATATTGTGTGTGTGTATATGTGTTGGTGTGTGTGTGTGTGGGACGTGACTGAGAATTTGAAGGAGTAAAGAGGAAAAAGCCGATTCAATTAATTGCATTCATGTGCAATGTACAATATGCATTTGAATAGCATTGGAACAGTAATGGAGTAGGTTACAAGTAGACCCATTGCAGCACTGTAATGTACTATACACATGGCTTGAGTTGTGCTTAACATTTAGCAGTCACCCAAGTTAAAGATAATATGCAGGGGACAACAGGATGCAGACTGCAGATCAGAATATGTCTTTATTCTTATAGTCCATGAAAACAGAGTCTGGAAAGCAAGCAAACTGTGCTATTTTTAAAATGAGGCCCAGCTGTGTTCATCTTTGCTTCAGTTTAAAAGCAAAGCAGAGAGATGAATTCCCATTGGCTGCTGAGGGAGGATATGTTTATTGAGAACCAGCCATGACCTGGAACAGCCTAATAGGTGAAAGGAACTAAATATACTGAAAACAACAGGTGAAGACAATGGATGCAAGCCATAAAATTAGGACATCTTTTTGGACATAATCTTTGCAGCGGGACTGGGAACAGTAGAGGATCCCAGAGAAGAGTCAGTTCTGGAGGATGTTCCATTTTCTTGCTATCTCGGATTTGGCTGTATGTACTTTTTTTGGGCTCATTTTCTGCTTGGACTGAGAAGAGTAGACAGATTGTCTCAGAAATGGTTTATTTTTTCTGTAGATTTTAGGATCCCATGGATGATGGTACTTTGAGGAGTGCTTAGTGGCTGTTGAATATGAGTGGAGTGAAGGAGGGGATGGTTTAGAAATTATTTTGTGCTGATCAGAACTCTGTTCAGGTACTTCAGCTGCAGCTGGTGGTGAGTCATACTGAGTGTGGCTTGTAGCTGTTGTTATTTGAAGGGGGCTCATCCCTGATCAAAGTCAGTTTGACAGTTACTTGAAGAGTGCCCTCCCCCTAGCTTGTTTTCAATAAATTCTCAAGCAGAGTCAGTAATAGTACAGAACTGAGGGGGACCTGAAGGGTTATGGATAACTAAAGACACAGGCTATTTCATATAGTCTCCCACCCCCAACCTCGTTTCATGAATTTCTGTAAAATACTTGCACCCTCTCAATGACTTCTGTGGAAAATCCTGATACAGGAAGATTCTCTCACTCCTGCAAAGTAATTGTCTTCATTCTCTGGCATAGCACTTTATTTCTTCCTTGATGGAGAAGTGCAGGAAGTTGGTGATGACAGGTGTGGTTGTGGTGTGCCAGGTTGGGGTTTTGGGGTGAGTGATTGATGGGAATGCTCATTTTCCAGGGGCCGCTGCCTCTAATGATTAGACAGTTCTACAAAAAAATTGCTGAAGGAACAATGTCATACAGTTACCCTCCATCCCCTTAGGGAGCCCAGTAATCCTGATATTGTTCCTGCAGCCTCTATTTTCAGTATCATCAGTTTTATCTAATAGATATTGAATTTGTTTAGTGTGAAAGTCTGAAGACTCTTCTAAATGGAAAACCGTGTCTTCACTTGCAGACTGACAGTTTTCTGTAACTTCAACTCTCCCTGCTGTATCAGCCACTTCCTTACTCCTCTTGTCGACTGCTAGTTTGAGATCCTGTAAATCAACTTTAATACATGTCAGCATTTTCTTGCATAAGCCTAAGGTCAGATTTATTCTGCACAGCTTTCGAAGATGAGGTAGAAGTGCTGCTGCCCCATTGCTGACTTGGAAAGTTCGGATGATTTCACATTGACCAGCACCATCATGAAGCTGTTTCCCCTCACAGAACGCAGGCATTTTAAAATAAATGTAAAACAACAAAAACATGGTGCATATACCCAGTTTTAGTGTTTTTCATTTCCCCGAGTGAAGCACTAATGTATAAAACTGTTTTTACTAGAAAAGAAATATTTTTTGATGAAAATATTTGAGGGTGTCTTAAGTGCTCCAACAGCTGTTCTCAGTCAGGCGTCCATTACCCCTTGTGCGATGTGTACACTAAGCCAACATAATCTTTAAATGGAGGCTATGTGCCAACAGAATCATTATAAATTTCTTCTTTAGAATAAACAGATTCACAAAATGTGTACCCCACCTTGTTAGTGTTATATAGGTGTCAATTTCTGTGGAAGAATTTGCAGTAGTTCATGCTTCAAGCATTCAAAAGGCATTACTGTCCCCGTTTTCTATAACATTAAATATTTGTTCCATAATAAAACCTGATAATTGTACTTTTGTTCCTAAAATAATTTCTTGTACTGTTTCCTATTCTTATTTGGGAAAAAAAATTACTGTTGGTAGGGAATTTTCTAGCATGTATTATGATGGTCATCAGTTTAGATTTTTCCCTTGCAACCAATCCCTATATATACACGCCTTTTACTATTACAAGCTGTATAAATTCAATAAAAGTTGGTTAAAAACTCCTTTAAAATGGCATACATTTGGAATGAAGACATCTCTGCCCATTGTTTTACTTCTTGTAGCATAAGAAAACAATATAAGATACTACCAGCTGTATATGATTCTCTAAGGATGCACCCAAAATAATTATTTGCTTATTTTGGATTTCCACGGAAGGTAGACAACTGTTTCCATCATCGGCTGGAGCCCTAGTTTTAAGCCTTAATAGTACTAGAAAGTGATAACGTTCTGCTCTTATTTCAGGATCAATTCCAAACCATAGGTTCCAATCAATAGCAGACGCCCTGTAGAAAAATAACATGTCATCTTTCTTGGCCTATCTCCAACCAGTCTGCCATTTTAGGGGAAAATAGAACATTCTTCCATTGATTTCATCAACAGTGACCATGCATATTAATCTTTTTATCCGCACCAGAAGGTATAAGGAGACGTAGAGGGAAGAGGATAGGGAGGTGTATCAGTGAAAACAGAGGGATGTAGGGAGAGCAGTGAGGAATGTGAAGACACAAACTAAGAGAATAGCCCAAGCAGTGATAAAGGGGACAAGACATTTTTTAGGTATGTAAACAAAAGATGGAAGACGGGTGGGATCATAAGATTATAAAAAGAATGGGGGGCACTGTATAGAGGGGACAAGGAAAAGGCAGACATCTTGAACAAATACTTTTGTTCAGTGTTCTTAGAGGAAGGAGAAGGGGAGAAGCCACAAAAAAAGTAACAGGAGCATTGGAGGGATGGGGTGGACACCAATTTGTTTTCAGAGGAGAGAGTCCTGAAGGGACTCACTAATCTGTAAGTGGACAAATCAATGAGGTCAGATGGAGTGCATCCAAGAGTATTGAGGGAGCTCAGTGAGGTACTTGCTGCACCTCTGACAATCCTATTTAACAGCTCATTGGAAACAGGAGTGGTTCTGGAGGACTGGAGGTGGGCAGATGTGCTGTAGTTCCACTTCACAAAAGTGGTAGCAGGGAGGATGCTGGCAGCTGAGAAAATTAATAGAATCACTGCTGAAGCAAATGATTGAGGAATATCTTGAATCCAATGGCAGGGGGATAAACTGGGCAGGGAGGAGGAACAGTAGGCAAAGCTAAAAAGGGCTTAGTTAAGGAGACCAACCTGTGAGTCAAGCAAATGAGCAAAAAAAGAGGAAAAAGAGACTGCTGTGGTTCTCAAAAGAAGTGACAGAAAAGGTCAAGGCTAAAAGAGTAGCATTCAAAAGGTATAAGGAGACACAGAGGGAGGAAGGTATACAGCTAAACTACACAGAAATGCAGCACAGATCACTTATTTACTTACATTTCAGAAAGTGCAAAATAGCTGTAATGAGACTTCCTTCTTTGTATAGCATTGCTCAAATCATCATCGACTTCCATGGCAACTTGGAAAATGTATCTCCCATAAATCAGATGCTTCATATCAGATATGTAGGCATAAGAACAAGGAGGCAAAAAAGGGAAAATCAATATCATTCAGAAAATAAAGCTAATCTACTTTTTTTCTAATATAAAAGTTACGATTAGAGGCATGTAGGCCAATAAGGGAGAATGTAAGACAAAAGGGGGGGGGCAGGCAGGGGAAGGGGACTAGATGAAAAGGGGAGCAGGGAGGAGAAAAGGGTAAAAGAAGGAGAATGATTATATGGACCACATCTAGGGGTACGAATTATTGCAATAGTTAAATATGAAACAGCAAATAAAATATCAAAATAAATTTTAGAGCTATAGAATTATAGAGAAATCCTAACTAGCCTTGTAATCCCTGAGATGAGAAAAACAACTTTTGATATTTTATTTGCTATTTCATATATCATGCTCCAGTGTTATTTTTGTTTACTTTCTGCACTGCACTAGTATTGCAGCCTCCTTGTTTCTATGGAAACATTTGCTAATTGGTCTATATACTATTGTCAACCATTTTCTGTACTTGTATCAAAATGTTTCCCTGTATTATTGTATTGTCGTATTGCTGTACTGTACCCTCCCGGGTCATGCCTGAAAATAGTCATTGCTATGGCTAGTGCAACTACCTGGTAAACAAAAACTAAATAAATAAAAATAAATATTTAACTAATGCCTGTTTTTCCCGTTTCATTCCTCCCCCTTTTTTCTTACATTCTCCCTTACTGGCATGGATTCCTTTAATCCTAAATTTTGTATTAGAAAAAGGCTGGTTAGCCTTATTTTCTGAATGAAATTGATTTTCCCCCTTTTGGCTCCTTATAGATGCAGATGTGCAGGGCCCTCTGGGCCCTTCACATCAAGGTAAGACTCCAGCTGGCTATGGAAGTGCAGGGCCCTGTGAGTGTTGTATGCCTGTGCAGCTATGAATGATAAGAATTCATGGTGCTGTCTGAAGGACTGCAAAAATACAGGGCCCATCCATATGGCCACAGATACAGACACACAGAGCAAAGAGTCCCTCTCTCAGATGGAGCACAGGGCCCTCTGGCACCCACAGGTGCAGAAGTGCAGGTCTCATGCCAACAGAAGAATTCTCTTCACTAAATGTTACTTGGGCCCATGTGGGAAACTCTGTACCTACCCTTCCCTGGCTGGGGGGTGGTGTCCCATAACAGTGCTCTACCTGCAGCCTCAACCAATCCAGCTGGGTTGGTGAACTCACCCCTAAACTCAGCTCACTGGCACAGGATCACAAAGCACCACCCGATGGGGTAAAGGCTGGTACTACACACAATGTTCCTTAATAAATATTTGTTTTTTTAATTTTGACTCCAAATTTTCAAGACAGTCATCTTATGACTCCCTCTTACAAAAATGATAATGTGACATTTATAGAATATTATCTAAAGTGTTATTTTGCAACACAAGTGAAAAAACATATCTCATCCAGGATTTGAAAAATTACACCTATCATGTTTATGAGGTGGTGTGAAACAATGGCTATGTTGGAAATCTGGAGTAAAAATATTGGAAATTAGTGAAGTTATGAGTGAACATTGAGATATTTCAAAGGCCTGGAAAGAGCAGAGGCTTACAGTGGGGAAAAGGGGTTCTTTAGGTATATTGGTGAGTAGAAGAAGGTCAAGGGCCAGCTCAGTAGGTTGAGGACAGCTGGGGGTGGGTGGAAGGGGTTGGAGAAGCGGAGTTACTGAATAAGTACTTTGCCTCAGTGTTCACTAGGGAGGAGGCTGGGGAACCTCCAAAAAAGGGGTTGAAGGACACAGAAGGTGCAGCAGACCTGACAATTGGGGTACCTGCTGAAGAACAAGCTGCTGAGGGAGGTAGGCCAGGGGAGAGATATCAGACTGGTTCTGTTGAATGGGGGGGGACAAATGCTGATCTTTCCCTATTAACTCTTCCTGCTGCACCCACCCTTCTCTGCCCACTCCAGCCTGGCTAAAGTCCCGCCCCATCCATGGTAGTGTCCCAATTATCTACCCCTCCTCCGTCATTATCATAATAAACAAGTACATGACAGCCATCGTCACTTTTTGTGGTTTTAGCTCAATTTTTCCCCCAGTCATTGGTAATATATCCCTCCTCTTCTTTACCTCTCTAACCTGCCACCCCATACACGGCCTCTTTCCCCTATATGTGTAGTTGCCGGCTGCCTCACACAAAAGATCTCTGCTTATAACCCCTGTATGCCTATGGTTGATTGTACATCTGCTGACTTCTTCAATTGTAAAATAATGCCGTTTTTTTCCCTTTATTTCAGCCTTGTACTGTACTGTATACACTGTATATACTTTTTCTTCCTTGTATATTATTGCTTTTTGTATACCTGCTTCTGTACTGTACTTTTATGTATTCATGACCAGGTCCACCTTGCAAATGAGCCTTGCTCAATGGTGCCCACCTGGATAAATAAAGATTTTTATTGATTGATTGATTCCTATTGGTTGGGTGTGGGAAGCCCTCCAGTCCCTAAAAAATGATAAATCTCTGGGGCCTGATGCTATTCATCCCAGAGTACTGAGGGAGTTGGTAGATGTTTTGGCTGCACCATTGGTGGATCTCTTTAACTTGTCACTCCAGACAGGGAGGGTGCCAAGGGATTGGAAGCAGGTGCATGTTGTGTCCATCCATAAAGGGGGATCGAGAGAAGAGCCAGAAAACTATAGACCCATCAGTTTGATGTTGGTGGTGGGGAAGAAAATGGACAGCATACTTAAGGAAAGGCTGGGAGGTTTCCTTGGAGGAGATGGGTTACCTGGATGACCGGCAGCATGGGTTTGTGCCAGGTAGATCATGTCAAACAAACCTTATAGAGTTCTATGAGTGGGTGACGGGGGAGACCAGTTGATGTACTGTTCATGTACTTCAACAAGGCATTTGATTCGGTCCCTCACATTGGCCTAAAGGAGAAGCTGGGAGGAATGGGGGTAGGCCCATCCCTGGTTAGGTGGATTGGAAATTGGCTTTCAGATCACACTCAGTGGGTAGTGGTTGGAGGGGAAGTCTCGTCTCCTAGGGAGGTCATAATTGGGGTCCCACAGGGATCAGTCCTGGGGCTACTTCTATTTAACGCCTACATCTCTGATATCAGGGAAGGTATCAGGTGTGAAATGAATCTCTTTGTGGATGACTCTAAGCTGGGGGCAGTGGTGGAGGGGGAGGAGGGGAGATTGTCCCTGCAAGAGGATCTGGATACTCCGGATAGGTGGTCCTGCACCTGGAAATTGAAATTTAACTCCTCTGACTGCAAGGTGCTACACCTAGGGTGGGACAACCCCAACAATGTGTATACCCTGGGGGAGGATGAGTTGCAGGCCATGGCAAGGGAAAGAGACTTAGGAGTCTTGGTGGATGTTAACATGAATAATTCAGAGCAGTGCAGGAGGGCTGTGGTCAGGGCAAATAGGATGCTGGGATGCATTGCTAGGGAGATTACCTCATGGAACAGGGAGGTGATTTTGCCACTGTACAACAGCTTGGTAAGACCACATCTTGAGTACTGTGTGCAGTTCTGGAGGCTGCACCTAAGGAGGGATATCCAACTCTTGGAGAGGATTCAGAGGAGAGTAACCAGAATGATCCGGGGCCTGGGGGATATGACATATGAGGAACAACTAGGGGAGCTCAACTTGTTCTCACTGGAGGAAAGGAGGGACCGGGGGCACATGATTGAGGTCTTCAAGTACCTCAGGGGAGTAAATAAGGTAAGCCGAGATAGGATTTTTTGACTGAAGGAGGGTGGAATCACCAGAGGACACAGCTGGAAGATTAAAGGTGGTAGGATTAGGGGGGAAAGGAGGAGGAGGTACTTCACCGAGAGAGTGGTAGAACCGTGGAATGTGCTGCCCGGGGAGCTGGTACAGGCAGCTACGGTGGAGGGATTCAAGAGAGGGTGGGACAGATATAGGCATAGGGTGAAGCAGAGGCTGGTTTGCCTGGGGGGTAGGACTTGGGGATGGAGTAACAGTGGAAGGAGACAGATAGGGGGCTATGGTACACAGTCAGGGTGCTGAAGCATGAGCAGACTTGATAGACCAATAGGCCTACTCTGCTGGTGTCTAGTTTGTAAGCTGGTCATTCTGACGTATTTTAACACCAAATTTTCAATGTAGTCTTCTTATGATCCCACCTTATGAACCCTGGAAGGTGAAAATTTTTAAATCCTGCCCAAAACATGATTTTGTGGAATGACTACAAAATCACCTTTCAGGATAGATTTGAAAAATTACACCTGTCTTGTTCATGAGGTGGGGGTCCCTAAAAGGCCATGTTTGAAGTTTGGTGAAAAATGTTAAAAACTGGCGAAGTTATGAGTGAATGTTGAGATATGCCACAGTTCACTCATAATTTGGTCATTTTAACATATTTTTACGCCAAATTTTCAACATAGCCTTCTTATGACCACACCTCATGAACCCAAAAGGTGAACATTTTCAAATCCTGCCTGAAATGTGATTTTGTACAGCAACAGCAAAATCACCTTTCGGGCTAAATTTGAAAAATTCCATCTCCCCTGTTCATGAGGTGGTGTCCCAAAAAGGCCATGCTGAAAAACTGGTATACAAATATTAAAAAATGACAAACTTAATAGTAAAAGTTCAAATGCCATTGAAATACATTAAACTGAACTTCCCTTATTTTCTCATTTTCTCATATCGCAGTCTTTGGTTCCAGCAGCAAAACGTGCCTTCGATTAGAGAGTGGGTCTACATCATGGGACATATTCAGGTGAGTGAGAGTGTGTGGGGGATGTGGGGTGGTAGATGCTGAGTGGGGGGTCAGGGAGATGGGTAGGGCATGTGGGGGATCAGATCAGTGAGGGATCATTTCTTTTTTACAGGGTCATTTAAAAAAGACATTGTGGGGCTGTTTTCTTTTTTGCAGGTTTACTACAGTTGTGGATCTGACACTAGGGCTTGAGCATTCAGTGTCAACTTAACTGTATGGTAGCACCGGTGGTGGGCACCCTGATGTTGCCACCTAAGGATTGGGGGGCATGCAACTGCGAGAGGAGGGGGTTTTGGAAAGCAGTACCAGGGGTGGGCACCCCTGTCTGCTTATGAAACACTACTGGGAAACATGAGGTAGGGCTGGCTGAGCTGGTAGAGAGAGGGAATTTAAAAATAAAGAGATAGATAGATAGATAGATTGATAGATCGACAGACAGACAGGCAGACAGACAGACAGACAGACAGACAGACAGACAGACAGATAGATAGATAGATAGATAGATAGATAGATGACACTATTGGGCAAACATGAGGGAGGGCTGACTGAGCTGGAAGGGGGAAGGAATTTAAAAAATGAAGGATGACTAGACAGAGGGAGAGACAGAGAGAGAGAGAGAGACATCACTGACTCACTGCTAGCACACAAGCCGGCAGCATGTCTCCATCTGTGGCTGCAGATGTCAAGAAAGTCCTGTTGTTCTCATACATAGAATGCAGGTCAATGGCTTCTCTCACTAAGCTGAGCACTGTAGATTTTGGGGGACCCACAAAAGGTATTTCTGGGCATTTAAAAAAAAAAGAAACACCAGAATGTAGCTAAACAGTCCCTATCTGCTTAGGTTCAGGTGTTTTTAAAATAAATAATGTTTATGTATTTTCCATGTTTTTTAGGTTTTTTGGGGGGTGGAAACAAGATGGTGGCCATCATGACCCAACATTTTTTCCAGGTTGTGAGACATAAGTGGTGAGAAATCAGAAAGCTCTCACAACTTCAAATTTTTTGTATTGTATCAGAGGGTTATCCAAAAACTCTAAGTATAGGAAAAATATAGACAGCAATGTAAAAACAGCATATGAGGATCTCAGAAACTGCCCAAGCTGCCACCATGAAACTGTTCACATACTGAGACCTTTCCTTCTGGATAGCACATATCAAATTTGGGACAATTTTGTCAAACACTGTCAACGCTATTAAAAGTGCAAAGTTAGGTGTCTAACATATAAACTCTCAATTAACCCTAACTGGTATCCTGTGACTTTGGCAATCACGATTGGGCACCTACTGAAAGGTGACTCAGTCATGGCGCCTGTCATCGGGTGACTGGGAAGTTGGGCAACTGGATGGGGTGGGCAAAATAGTGACAGGATGTCGCTACATGCCTACACATGTGGGGGCAGTGAGCATGCTGAGCCTGGGGTGGGAGGGGATGGAGGGGTTGTAGGGGGTGGTGCTGCAGTGAGCTGCTGAGTTGCTTCTGTGGCTTGGTGGGTGGGTTCAAGGCTGGGGTGGGAATGGTACTAGATTCAGGTCCAGGTGCAGGTACGTTTTGTTGCTCCCGGCCCAAATTATTTTTTCCGCGTTTGCAACCCTTCAACATGCACACCCCTGGAGTTAAGAATCCTTAAGTGGGGGGGTGTGTGGGAAGCACAGACACCCACATAAAGTAGAAAATTCCCACTCCCAGGCGCTGTTTTGCTGTGTGATGGGGAGCACATTGCCAAAATATTTTTTCGGCGGTGTGCCGTCGCCCTAACAATGATTGCCCATCAGCGTTGCCGTTATCACATAAATCCACCCTAAATATATTACTATACTGGTGCTACTATGCCAGTATAATATAAATATATATATATATATATATATATATATATATATATATATATACACACACACACACACACATATATATGTTCACAGTATAATCAAAATTATATCACAGAACTGAAAGTACACAGGGTCTAAAAACCTATACACAGTCAGGTGAGGTTAATGCATATGTAATTTGATTTAGATCCTTGCTTGTACTTGGTACACCTTATCTTTAAACACATTTTTAGTTTCTAACAGTAGCATCAGCAATTTCCTTAGTTGCTGGATTCATTAAAATTTGTAACAGTTCCTCCAGTTTTATTTTGGCAAAAATTAGATAATGAGCCAAAAATTTAGTTTTAGAATCAGCATGCCCATTTACAGTGAAACAGAATGTGGAACAAATCTTCTATTTCTCCTATATGACACTCACAGACAGGACAGATATTTGTGTGATATTTCTTATATTTTTCTTTAAGAATGTTTTAAGAGAATAACTCATGTCTAAATAGGGCAAATGTACGCAAATTTTCACAAAATCAGCCATTTAAAATGAATTCCTTTTTGAAAGTAACAGTATTGTTCATTTAAGCATAGATTGCATAATTTATTATTGCCTATAGAGGTAACCATAATCCAGTTGTTCAGAACCCAAGCTGATGTTAAAGTCATATGAAAGGCTTGCCTGTAGTCCAGTGGCCAAGCAGCCAGCCACTCCCACTTCCTGAGCTATATGAGCAGTTCCTCTAAGCCTCACTGTGAAGCATTTTTTCTTTGCAGCCGGAGGCTATGTTGGTTTGTCCTCTGAGCTGGCTGGGGCCTACCCCCCCCCCCAAGCCTGCTGTTTCTGTGTGTCTCTGCTGGACTTTGGTGTTTGTTTTCCTGCTTCTGTTTTTTTTTTTTAATATTCTTTATTTTTTACTGTTTTTTATATAGTTATATATATGACAGCAGGAGTTCATCTACACAATATTGCTCTTTTGTCTTACAATACATGGAATGTTCTTCAGGATGGCAAATCATGTTTCTACAACATCATTCTGTTATATGTGAAATGACACTAGATCAAAATTCATATCCTACAAAAATTGGTTACTTTCAAATAGCTCTATCAGGGAACAAATGCTTCATCCAGAGGCGAGATATAGAAAACCCATGGCCTCCATTGGAGCTCAAATTGTGACATCCTTCCAGCTCTAGAAGCTACTATTCTCTCTAGATAATATATCTCAGTCATCAATGAATGCCAATGAGAGAGGGTGGGTACTTTAGCTGTTCACCATAGGCGAGTTATAACCTTTTTAGCTGCTGCCAGGTACAAGTATAACTTACTTCTACTTGGTGGAACTTTTCCATCTTCCCAAATATAAAGCAGAATCATCTGATTGGATAATTGAATTTCTGGTCCCACAATATTCTGTATGCTCTTTTCTATATCTAACCAGTATTGGGTAACTTTCGGATAGGCACAAAAAATATGTGTTATATTTGCCATTTTTTCCTCCACACTCTCTCCAACAAAGGCCATGCCTCATAGATAAAAAATTAGCAATTTTGTCAGGGGTATAAAAATATCTACTACGGCTTTTCCATATATATTCTGACCAGTATGATGACTGTGATACTCTCATCAAGTGAAGAGTAGGTTCCAACCATTTCTCATAAGTTATCTGAGTCCCTAATTCTCTATTCCATCTCCCCAAGATATCCTCAGTGGATTCTTTCCAAAAGTCTCTTATTGTTTTATATATTTGTCCAATTAAATGAATTTGTTCCCTGCCTTCTATAGCGTCCCTTAAAAGGGACATCAACATAGGTACGAGAGAGGGCAGAGTATTTAATGCTAATTCTTTCTGTATAAATGTCCAAATCTGTAACTATCTATAATGTTGTGCATGGGGGAATTGATATTTTGCCTGTTGTGTGGCAAAAGGCAGTACTCCATTTACACCCAGATATTGATATAACAAAAGCAAACCTTTTTTCTGCCATTCTTGATGGACCCGAACAGCACCCATATCCAAAGATACACTTTAGTTTAAAATAACCAAAAACTTCAGTTAATGTAGTAGACGCCCTAAGCTCATACCAAGCCTTTAACGTATAACGGGTTCCAAATGTGAAGTTTTGTAACTGTGGATAAGAATTTTGGGGGGAAAATATAATAGGGATAATGTTTACAAGATCATTTAGTATAAATGCAATACATTTCCATGGTTTCTCTACCTGAGGGTTCAGCCATGTCATCACTATTTTATATGTTACTGCCTTATGGTAATCTTTAAGATTTGGAAGATTACAACCCCCCTTTGCCACTGGTAACTGTAACAGAGACCATCTGACCCTTGGCTGCTGCCCAGCCCATACAGACCTCGAAAAAATTCTAGACCAGGATGCGAAGTAGAATTGTGATGCAATAATCAGTAAAGTCTGGAAATAATATAATATCTTAGGAAACAAGGTCATCCGAATAGCTTGTATTCGAGCTGAAAAAGATAATACCTGGCATGTCCAATTCCCAACTAAATTCTCTATCTCTATCGATAGGGGCTCTAAATTAAACAGTTCCAAATGTTCCAGTTTCTGGGGAATATTTACACCCAAATATTTAATCTTATTATTTCTCCATTTCAGAGGGATCTGGTACTTCAGAGACTGAGAGGGGGTGAAATTTAAAGATAATAACTCTGTTTTTTGTATATTTATTTTGTATCCGGCTGTTTCTGAAAACTTATCTATCACTTGTAGGTAGCAGGAATGGACTTTTCAGGTTCTAGGAGTGTTAATAATACGTCATCTGCATATAATATTATGGTACAATCCCTCCCTTCTAAAAGGACCCCCTGAATATTAGGATGTTGCCTTATGGGTTCAGCCAATGGCTCAATGTATATGGCAAACAGTAAGGGGGTAAGTGGGCAGCCCTGCCTAGTTCCCCTTCCCAGCTGTAACATTGAAGATAACTGTCCATTCACTTTAACATATGCCTTCGGAGAGGCATAAATTCTCTGTATCATGTTAGAGAATTCCCCAGGGAATCCAAACTTGCATAAAGTTTCCCATAAAAAAGGCCAACTGACACGATTAAAAGTCTTGTCTGCGTCAAGGCTGAGCAACACTGCCTGTATCTGTCTCTGATTTAAGTGGTCCAATAAATGGATCATTCTGCGTATATTATCTGTAGTTTCTCTGGCTCGAATGAACCCAGATTGATCTGAATTAATCAAATATGGTAACATTTCCTCTAGTCTATGTGCCCATATGGACATAAATAACTTGTAGTCCATGTTTAATATGGATATTGGCCTATGTGAGGTAGTTAAATCTGCTGGTTTGCCTACTTTTAAGATAGGTGAAATATTAGTGTAATCCCATAACGGAGGAGGGGGACCCTCCTGTTGAATTTCTAAAAAGGTGTTTAGTAGTAAAGGAGTCAGTTGTTTACTAAAAGTCTTGTACCACTTGGACGGAAATCCATCTGGGCCAGGGGTTTTTAATGATTTACTTTCTTTTATGGCACATCTGACTTCCTCTGATCTGATAGGGGCTTTTAATCTGGTTTCCATTTCCTTAGTTAGCTTTCTTAATGTAAGGGGGTATAAAAATTCCTCAACTTTGTTAAATTCTGGACCTTGTGGTGTCTCATATAGCTGCCTATAATATTTCTGGAACAGTTGCAGTATCTGCTGTGAGTTAAGAGCTCTTGTTTTCTCTCTGGATCCACTAAATGTGTTATGATTGTGGCTGTCCTATATCCCCTAAGCCTCTAGGCTAAATTTCTCACCCCTTTAGGCCCTCCCTCATACCTATATGTTTTCAAGTAAAATAGCGCCTGTTGTGTTTTTTCGTCTAAAAGTTTCTGGAGCTCAGCCTTTGTCTGATTAATCTGGGTTTGGGCCTGTGTGGTAATAGGAATAAAGTTTGTTTGCATTTCCCTTAGTTTCTCATGTAGTTTACCATATCGTGTTTCCCAATATCTCTTCTTGTATGCTGAATAAGCAATTATCTCCCCCCTGATCGCAACCTTCAGAGTATCCCAAACTATTGTGTTGGATGTCTCCTGGGATGAATTCTCTGCAATAACTTGAGCTATTTTTGAGTTAAAGCTGTCCCTAATAGCTTTATCCTTAAGAAAATATGTATTCAAGCGCCACCCAGTAGATTTCCTTGGTATTTTAAAATCTAGCCTCAAAAATAGGGGAGAATGATCAGAATGAAATCTAGGTCCTATAGTTAAATCCTGTAAGCAGTCCAAATGTTCTTTTGAAATGAAAAAGTAGTCCAGTCTTGAGTAAGAGTTGTGTCTAGGGGGAGAAAAATGTATATCCCCCAGAAAGAGGATAAAAATGTCTCCATACATCGATTAGACCCAATGCTCCAAGTTGAGAGATAAATAATCTTTGAGCTGATGTTATTTGGAAGATGCAGAGGAGTCCAACCGAGGTGTCAAAGTTAAATTGATATCTTCCCCTATAATAAGACATCCGTGCATAGTGTCTAGGAGCTTTGAAAAAAAATCTTTTAAAAAGACAAACAGATGTAAGAGGGGGAAAATACATGTTCACTAACGTGACCTTTGTCCCATAAAGAGTACCTTTTAAGATTACACATACCTTCCCTCTGAATCTACACACTGTGTTTCTAAATGAAAAGGAGAGGTCCTAGGTATTAAAATGGCTACTCCTCGTCATTTCCCTTTAGGAAAGGACGACGCATATACCAAAAACCTGCTCTCCCAGTTCAATTTTGCATGCTCGGTGTCTGTTAAATGTGTTTCCTGGAGATAATAAAAATCACTGGGGTGTTTCTTGATATATTGGAACAGTCTGGACCTTTTAACGGGGTTGTTAATCCCATTTATATTAAAGCGAGAGTGCTTTTACTATCTGAGTAGCCATCTTATTCCCTTATGGAAACATATTCTCTCCTGTTGTCCCCGTCTTAATAATCTAATTCCTGGGGGATCACCATACTGATGTTCCCCCCCAAAGCCATCCTTCTGATCATCACTTTTTTTTTGAAACATTTTATGCCTTTCCCATCTAAATTATTCTTAAACATCTCCTGCTGCGATCTTATCAAACCTTTTGAAATCTGAAACAAATTATCAGTATATGTCTGATCTTTGTCTTGAAAACTATGTACATACACTGTATTCCAAATCAAATTGACTTCCAAGGTAGGGGAGTTAAAAAAAATACTCCCTAAGTGTGCCTCTTGATTGTCTGGGGTCAAAGGAGGATATCTGGTAACACCAAATGCCCAGGCCTCCTGGAGATATCCTGCTCCCCAAATGAAAAATAAAGAGAAATATGCAGACAAGCTAAATAAAAATCCAAATGTTAACTCAAAATACCCTTCCTGTCTGTCTTTGGTTTGAAATGGGCTTTCCTGTAACGTCTGGAGATGCTCCCTCCTCCCCCCCGTAATGTAGCTTGTTTATTTTATAATTAAATAAATTCTGCAGTATACAACTAGGGCAACTTTTCTCAGACCCTTATATCAGTTTATCCCTAAAACAAATCAAGCAGAGCACTATAATCTGCTTTTTAAAGTTATATCCGTTGCCCCCTTCAAAGCAATCATCAGGGCCAGTTCAAACAGCTAAACCAAATGTTTTACCTGTTTCTTTGTTATAGCAAAATTTTCTGCAGGTAAAATTATCAAGCGTTCCTTTTCTCTGTCCAACCTTGTGTGAGAGAGTCGTCGTCTTATAAAGATCCCAGTTCAGACAACTGAATTCCCAGTCCCTCTCATCAGTCATAAGCTTTCAGGGACCTCTAGCCAGAGGACCATCGAGGAATCACAAGCCAAGCTTCAGCTTCTGTCAGTCAGGTTCTTCCCCTTGCCGATCGGTGAAAAGTTGCCAAACGATTAGAAATGTTCCCCCTCTTTGTTACTTCTCTGCCATTTTGTGTTCTGCCCAGATTCACCATATGCCAGCACAGTGGGTCAGTATTCTGTAATCTTAGTGTGGATTTTGTTTTTATTTGAATTCCCACTTTAAGGAGCTCCTCTCTGGCCTCCTCCGCAGTATGAAATTCCTTCCTTCCCGATGAAAGCTGCACCACAAGTCTAGCTGGGTACGGTGTTGTGAATCTAATGGCTGCCTCCTTCAAAGCTGGTAAAACGTCTGCACATGCTCTGCGATTACGCATAGTTTGTGGAGCATAGTAGTTATCAACATAGAAACTAGTTTGCCCATAAAAGACCTTGCCCTTTCGCCATGCTGCTGTTAATACTGTCTCCTTGACTGTGTAGCTAAGAAAGTGCATAATACTAGACCGAGGCCTAGCATTCTGATCTGTAGGCCATGGGCCCAGTGCACGGTGAACTCTCTCTAAAGTTCATTGAATATCTGAGGGCAATTCAAGAGCTGTTTTGAGCAAAGCAATAGTAAACTCAGTAATGTCCTGACCTTCTGAGCCTTCAGGGATGCAATATAATCTTAGGTTCTTTCTGCGAGCTCTATTTTCCATATCTTCTTGTTTTTCTTGCAGTTGTACACATTGATCTTGTAAGAGTTGAATTGTATTCTCCATGTTGTCTACTCTGTTCTCCACTGCTATTATCTGTCTCTCCGATGCATCAGCTCGTTGCTCCAGGCTCACTACGTCTCTGTGAAGCTCTCCGTAAAGATCTTTAATTTTTGCATGAAACGATAATAGCTCCTTGTATATTATACCTAACTTTATGCATTTGTTTCTCAATTTATTATTTAGTGCGTTTGTTTGGTCCTGCCATTCTGCTGGCACTTGAGAGTGTTCCGAGTCGGAGGGCTCCTGGGCCAACATTGCTGCTCGATTTAATTCTGCTCACTGCTGCCCGTAGTTGTTCAATTTCTTACAGTATATTTTTCTTCTTTGCAATGCTCCTTACGTATGTCCCCAATATCTAGTTTTTGTTTATTTTAAATTGTTTGTCATTGAAAGCGTCAAATTGGGAAGATTGGCGAGAGGTGTAGCGGAGCTCTGCTTTTACACGGCCATGCTGCTTGGAAGCCCAACTGGAAGTTCCTCCAGCTTCTGGTTTGTATCTTTCCTCTGGCTGTGTGCTTTCCTGTGTTTTTTGTTTCTTGTTTTTGGGCCTTTTCCTGTTTTCTGTTTTGCTGTGTTTTGGTTTAGTCTTTTTGGGGGGCTTTTATTTTCTAAACTCCTAGCATACTGCTACTACAGAGCTCATACTGCTTGCTTTCAGTTATAACTCTCATATTACTTGCACTGCAACTGCAAACCTACTCAGGACTCATGCTACCGCTTTCAGTTACCTAAAATTGCAGCCACTGCTGTTTACTTTACTTAATATTGTACCCAGTACTTGTGTTTTTTACAATATGCTCACCATGTTCAAACTACTGCAATGCAACTGCTATTATTATCTGTGTGTTTCAGCTCAACTATAGCTGCTTCATGTTGCATACTTAATTATTTTCACCTGACACAGTTTACTGTGACCCTAGCTGTGCTGCACATTTCTGCTCTCATTCTACCTGAGCTTCATTGCACTGCCTGGCTACACCTGCTACAAAGCATTTGTCTCCATGGTTCATTGCAGTTCTAACTCGGAGGTCAGCCAACTAAGCTCCTGCTAAGGCTGTTAATATAGCTTGTTATTAAATCTTGCATTACCGCTGAAAATCCTCAGAGTGTTTGTCACCTTGATTTGGCTATTTCTATTTGGCTGACTTGCCCCCAATTCAGTGCTGTTTAATTGCTATACCATATGTTGTGCAGGTTCTCCTATCACTACTACTGCTTACTGACCTATAAGGTCCACACTTGCTTACGCAACTGTTGCTCCTTGCTTACGCAAACCATTGCTTCATGCCTACTGCCATCCTCTTGGCTTCAGCCAGGGTTTCTGCTGCACTCAATCTGCATTTGACCTTGCAAGGTCTCAGCGCTCGATGCTCATTATGATCTCAGCACTCCGTGCTCATTCTGCTCACCAGCTTTTCAGCTCTCAATCAATTTCTGGGGCATGACAGCCATTCTATTTTGGTGCAGGGTCCTGCAGCCGACGGTCTCGCTCTGCTTTAAGTCTGCATCTCGAGCGTGTCCAACTTGGGGAAGGATCCTTCTCACCTGGCCCATAGCTGGGAATGTCCTCACCCTGGGCTTGGCTTTAGCTGTCTGCTACACGACAGCAGCTCCTGGTGTAGAATTTAAGACTAGCAGTGAAGGGTGGTTACGATGATCTCCTTTGGCTCTAGTGTTCCACTATATGGTGCTTCCCTAGCGAGGCACCTTCACCGCATCCTCCCTACAACTGCCTCTGGTTCACCTGGTTTGATTTAGGGTGGGTAGGCCAGGTGAGTGCCTCAGCAGTTGTTGCTCTCCTCCTGTGCCTTGGATGCACGTATTGTTGCAGAGTTTTCTCGCAACCTTCCATGGCATTCCCGCTAGAGGGTTTGAGTGAGAGCCTTCCTCCAAATTGGAATATTTTCCACCTCCCTTTAATTGGGTTTTCCAAATTGCAGCTGCAGAGCTGTCACTAAATAAACTATCCCAAGCCTGAAGGGAAGGTGACCTAGGCCTTGGATCCCCAGAGATTTCCTCCTCATAGGGTTTTTTTTCTCTCCTCCATTGCCTCAGGTCATAACACTTAGTTAGCTTAATTGTTTCCCCTAGTTTCTTTGGGTAGGTTCCATTGTTGGATGGAGGTGGAGGATGTCCTGCAATTCCCTCTCTCCTTAGGGGATCCCCTACTCTTATTTATTTATTTAGTTTTTGTTGACTGGGTAAGTGTACTAGACAAATCCTGCCTATTTTCAGGCATGACCCGGGAGGGGGATACAGATGAATGCCAACTGACCTTGAACCAGATTAAGCTGTTGGTGGTATTTTTTAGTGAATCAGGGAAATTTGGCCAGGACACCGAGGAAATTCCCCTACTCCTTTCAGTAAGTGGCATGGGATCTTTAACATCTACTTGAACTACCACCAATCCAGGCAGATGCAAACCATCAGTATCCTGCTACGCAGACCTGGGCAGTTATTACGACTACTGAGCATCTCATTGCATTATCAAACTGCCTATACTTCTCTACTACTACGTTACAGTTACTACTCCTATGTCACAGTTACTGCTTGCTCATATGCTTCATGTTGCCTCCTTTTTGGGGATATTATATTTCTTTTTTGGGGATTTCTAAGGTACCTTTAGCCATGGGAACTGTCCCATTGCACCTCTAGGGGTGGAACCCTCTCCAAGGGTTCCTTGCCTTCATATCCCTACAGGGTGGTAATTCCTCTGGAATAGAGAGTGCGAACGGCCAAAACCAAACTAACACAGTTGCACAAACATAACACTATACTGGCTGCGTAGGCCAGTGAAATTAAAAGTTTACCTGTAGTTCAAGTAAGCATTATGGTGGTACTGTGCTTTCAAGATGGCAGCCACACTGGGCCAGGCATGATTCTAGCTCTGCAATTTTTGTTTTATTTCGTTTTAACCTATTTTTTACTTGCAGTATTATTGTGTTTGAAAATCAGGGCCGAGTGTGTTAGACGGCATAATGGGATTTGTGCAGTTGTTTCTATTTTTGCCGGTAGATAATTGTTGGTCAGTAAATGCTCCGCTTGCTACCTCCTTAGTTGGGACCTGCTTGCTACTTCTCCAGTCAGGATTTGCTTATTACCGCTTCAGTCGGGACTTACTTGTTTGCTACCTCTTCAGTTGGGACACACTTGCTATCTCCTCAGCCAGGACCTGTCTACTACTTTTTCATTCGGGACTCATTAGGTTTCTCCTGCTTTTCCGGTATTAGCATCTGCAACCGGAGTGGTCGCAGTGAGGTGTGGACTTTGCTGCATGTATATGGCACCGAGGTGGTTTTAGTTGTCTAAATCACAGAACTGGTGGCAAGAGTCTGCTGCTGAGGCGGCTGATTACAGGACTGTCTGTGGGACCCGTGTTGGAGTGTGAGAACTGTGTTTTGCTGTAACAGAGGTGACTTGTTTGGCTCCTTTAGACCAGAGCACTGGTTTAAATTGGAGTTGGGAGTTGGCACCCTGTGCGTAACTGTGGATCTATTGAGATGCCTTTTGAAGTAACTTTCCCTGATTATTTGGAGCTGCTCCGGGTAGAGCTGAGCTGATTACTGGGCCTCTGAGGGGCCTCGGGGGGTTAGTGTCCCACACAGGAGTGGGGAGTGGGGTTGGTTTGAGGACTTGGCCTGTTATTGCCCCCTCCTAGGCTTCTGGGGCAGTTCACCGGGGGGTGAATTTGTCCCAGAGCCGTAGTGGTGGGCCACTGTCCTGACGGGGTGATTCCCTTACTGCTGGTGGAAGAATCTCTGTGGCCTAGTGATAGTCTCATCACCTCCAAACTGGAAGAACTGAGGATTTATGTTCGATTTTTGGATGTCAGTGGGTCCGGTACAGTGAATCCCTATATTTGACTCTTTTAGACTGTGGTTGGTTGGATTACAGCCAGCCTGACTTACCTCACCGCAAGTACTTTTTTTTTTTTTTTTTTGATTTTATATAGTTTGTGAAAGTTATAAGAGCAGTGAGAGGGCTCAGTTTATATATGTGAACTCTCCCCATTGTAGAGATTTGTGAGAGACTTCTCTGAGGGGAAATTTTCTAATAACTTCTATAATTTTATTTTAGTTTTGTATTGTTGTGTTTGTTGAGTAGCCCAGGTTGTGAGAGGACCCGGTGGGCTTATTTATTTATTTACTTTATGCGATAGGGAGGTTAGGTTTCTACTGTTTAAGTTATATATTTTAGTTGTTTTGTTTGAAGTTGGTTTGATTATTTAGTTGGGTGGGGGGGTGAGAAAAGGTCTAGCTGTGATTTGGGGTTTTAAATTTGTTTAGTTATTGTAGTTAGTTAGTTTGTTTTAACTGTACAAGGAATTGATTTTAATTACTTTTATTGTTTTTTGAGGATTTGCTCTGTTTGAGATGTGTCTTCCTGTTGTCCCCCCGGTCGTATGCTACTCAGCCTCTGCTCTCCACTCCCTCCACCCCTTCTATACCCCCCTCTGGCTTTTTCCATCTACCAACGCTGTCGGGCTTTAGGTATTGCCTGCAGGAGGGGGGAGGGGTGGGGGTGAACAGTGGAGGTGAGATGAGCGGAGCGCTCCCATTAGGGTGACTAAGCCCAGGAGATGCCCTGGGGTGAAGCAGAGCCTACAGCGTGGGCCTTCCTATTTGGTCCCCATACCCAAGGGCACCATCCTTAGTGATGGGCAGGTGGTCAGGTCAGCCCAGGAGTTCTGTCCAACCCGGGTGATGTTGTGCAATGCCAGGTCCATCCAGAACAAGACTGCCATAATCTCAGATCTTGTTGCCTCGATGGACCTGGCTTGCATCACCGAGACCTGGCTGGATAATAATGCAGGACCAGTATATTGGAGGCCGCAATTCCAGCTGGGTATAGAGTGATACATCGCCCAAGGTTGGACCACGGGGGGGTTGCAGTCTGTTTTAAGACCGAACTGGATCTCACTAGTGTTCCAGTTGAGGAAACCTTTTCTTTTGAATGTGCTATTGTAGCAGGTGTGGGCTGTCGAACTGCTGTCATCTACCGTCCACCAGGAGATGAGAAACAATTCCTTAAGGAAGTAGCAGACTTCATTGTCGACCTGGCATTTGAGTTGCCCAGGCTGATGGTCCTGGGTGACTTTAATGCATGGATGATGATGAACTCTCGCAATTTGAACAACTCTTCCTCCAGCTAATGGATTCACTAGGCCTAACACAGGTGGTTACCACTGCTACACATAAAGCTGGCCATTCTCTTGACTTGGTCTTCCTCCTGGGGATCGAGGCCTCTGATGTGGGGGTGGAACCAGTCAGTTGGTCAGATCACTACACTGTGAGATTCAATTTTGGTGCCCCTCCTTGTAGGCTGACCCCTGTGGAGATGGTCAAGTTCTACCCCATGCAGAATGTTTCCTCTACTGGCCTTGCGGTGGTTCTTGACCTATCAGAACTTCCTGTGCATAGCAATGATCCAGAGGCATTGGTTGTGGCTTATAATACTGCCATTACCTCTGCCCTGGATTCTATTGCTCCAGTTTGTGTGCGTCCTCTCTCCCTCCGACTTTGAACCCCATGATTTGATGGGGCTTTGAGGGAGTTGCAGCGACTTGGACGCAGGTTAGGACATTGCTGGTGGAGGTCTGGCCTGGATGCCGACCACCTTAGACTGCTAGAACATTATCAGTTCTATCAGTCAGAAATCTCCCGTAAGAAGGCAGAGTTCCTGTCCAGGGAAATTTCTGCCGCACAGAACCGACCTGCTCAGCTTTTCAGAACTGTGGACAGATTATGCAACCCAACCTGCCTACAGCTCCATAGAGCATTGTCACAATCACAGTGTGATGAGATTGCTCGGTTCTTTGCTGATAAGGTGGCCGACATTAGGGCAGACATCTGTTTGACATGTTCTATGCTAGTTGCAGGTGCCCAGGATCCGGTCACTATCCCTTTGTTTTCCTGGAGTACCTTCGACCACCCGGAAATTGTGGATGTTATGTGGATTGTCCAGGGGCTGCATCCTACTTCCTGTAGTTTAGATCCAGGTCCCACACCCCTAATCTTAGGGGGTGGAGATTCTATTCTACTGGCTGTAGCACAGACAGTCTGGTCCTCTTTTGACTCGGGTGAATATCCCCTGTCCCTGAAAGAGGCAGTGGTGACACCCATGTTGAAGAAGTCATCTTTGGACCCAGAATGTCTGGCTAACTACAGACCTATCTCGAACCTCCCCTTTGCAGGGAAGGTGATCGAGAAGGTGGTAGCAGCCCAGTTGGAGAACCACTTGACCATCCATGGCATTTACGAACCTCTCCAATCAGGCTTCCGTAAGAGAAATAGTACCGAGACTGCACTGGTTTGGGTGCTCAATGATCTCCTGATGGCAAGAGACCAGAGAAAATGGTCTATTCTGGTGTTACTGGATCTATCATCAGCATTTGACACCGTCGACCATAGGGTTCTTTTGGAGCACCTGAAATGTATTTGTGGACTCTCTGGGGTTGTGCTCAAATGGTTCACATCATACCTCACCGGAAGATCTCAGAGGGTGGTGTCAGGGGAATTTTCCTCTGATCCCTTCTCTCTTCTTTGTGGGGTTCCTCATGGCTCTATACTGTCCCCCATGTTGTTTGCGGTGTACATGCTTCCCCTCAGAGACATTGTGAGATGGTACGGATTGGGATTTCACTGTTATGCAGATGACACCCAACTGTATCTGTCCTTTGCACCCGACCAGGAAGGAGCGGTCTCGGTATTTAATAGCTGTCTGGAGGAAATCCAGGATTGGATGAGGTCCAGTTGGTTGAAGTTGAATTCTGGGAAGACCGAGGTGTTGGTTTTGGATCTGGATCACCGGATAGGGGGACCTGTGGCTGGCTCCCCCTCTGGGGTGTTTTGTGGGGATGTCGAGTTACCGGTCTCTGAACGGGTGCGAGATCTGGGGGTGATCTTAGATGTTGGGCTGACTTTACGATCTCAAGTGTCAGCAGTGGTAAAATCTTCATTTTAACATCTGAGAAACATCACCAGAATCAAGCACCTCGTTCCATCCAGTGATCTGCCAACTCTGATCCATGCCTTTGTGACCTCACGCCTGGACTATTGCAACTCGCTTTACCTTGGGCTTCCAGGGGTTGATATCCACTGCCTTCAGCTGGTGCAGAATTCCGCAGCTCGAGTACTTACTGGTACTCCTAGAACGTCTCATATTACTCCGGTGCTGTGGGGTCTGCACTGGCTACCAGTTCAGTGGCGGATCACCTTCAAAGTTGGACTACTGACTTTTAAAGCCCTACATGATCTGGGCCCTGACTACCTGAAAGATCTCCTGACTCCTTACCTCCCTATGAGGTCGCTCAGCTCAGCCGACAAGGGTTTGCTAGAGATTCCTAGGGTTACATTGAAATCAGCTGGGGCCCGGGCTTTTATGTTTGTGGCACCAACCCTTTGGAATTCTCTACCACGTTGGATAAGGGAGTGTACGACCGTGGGGAGCTTTAAATAGGCTCTTAAATCTTTTTTATGGAATAGGGCCTACGGTGTCTTTGACTAATGTTTTACATTTGTTTTTAACAGTTTTTATATTGTTGTTTGTATAATTTGTTTGTACTTAATCTTTTTGGAATACCCCTTGGTATTTGAAAGGTGCAATATAAATAAAGATTATTATTATTATTATAGTTCGGTGGCCAAGCAGCCAGCCACTCCCACTTCCTGAGCTATATAAGCAGTTCCTCTAAGCCTGACTGTGAAGCATTTTTCTTTGCCCCCCCTATCCTCCCCTCCTCCTCCTCCAGAGGCAGCACTGTCTCCTTAGGGGAATTCCTAAGCTACCTTTAGCCACGGGAACCGTCCCATTGCACCTGTAGGGGTGGAACCCTTTCCAAGGGTTCCTTGCCTTCGTACTCCTACAGGGTGGTAATTCCTCTGGAACAGAGAGTGCGAACAGCCAAAACCAAACTAACACAGTTGCACAAGCATAACACTATACTGGCTGCGTAGGCCAGTGAATATACTTTGTTCCCTAATTCTGCTCTTACTGGACAATAGAAGCTGAGATAGATATATCCAACAAAGATTTGTAAAAACTATTAAGGAATTTATCCAGGTTACAAGATAATATCACCAGACCTTCGAGATGTATAATGCAATTGCTAACATTTTGGCCTCTCCTGCCAGCAATACAGGTACCAGGCTATGACCACCATATTTGCTGTTAAGTTTTAAGATATATTGTTTTACTCTGGTTACTTTAGATTTGAAACAGGTTAGGTGTTTTACCCATTTGTAGTTATTTGGGATGACCATTTCCAAATACGTAAACTCATTTACTTGTTTTAAAAAGCATAATTGCAGGAATGGCTATTGCTTTCATTGTTGCTTTAACTGTAATATTAGATGGAGATGGAATGCAAGTTGTAGTATCTAAAGCCAGTTTTCCTCTTTCACAGTAGTTATATTTCTGGGCCGTGTACAAAAACTCTCTATCAAAGCTTGTCCGTGATTGTCAAAAGCCATTTCATCTTGAGTTACTGGAGAGACTACAATGTTTTTTTCACAATCTGATTCACCTGGACCCAAATAATTTAATAGATTTGGTAATATTTCCTGGGAATTATTTACAGTGGGGGTAGGAATTACCCTATCAAGATCTTTTTTGATGGCATTATCAAAAATTAATTTGCAGGTAGTATAGTGTATTGGTTAAGGGAACTGAGCTGCAAACCTGTAAACATGGGTTTGAATCCTATCAGCCCCCATTTGCATACTGTGTTACCTTGAGCAAGTCACTTAACTTCCTTGTGCTCCCAGGTCACACCTGGAAACAAGATCCAGCTTAGTGTGCCTTTCCTGGTTAAACAATCCCCTGCCCTTATACAGGTTTGGACATAAAGTAAGGCCCAGATCTTTCACAGAGATAATTCAGTTGATCTGGGGGGTTACTGGGATGCATAGGGAGAGGCATCACCAGTAGAAAACAAGAAGTTATTATCCCTCTGTACAGACAGCTGGTGAGACCCCATCTGGAGTACTGTGTGCAGTTCTGGAGACCCAATCTCCGCAAAGACATAGACAGGATGGAAGCTGTCCAGAGGAGGGCAACTAAAATGGTGCAGGGTCTGCACGGAAGACATATAAGAGAGACTTAAGGAGCTTAATATGTATAGCCTCGAGGAAAGGAGGGAGAGGGGACATGATAGAAACTTTCAAGTACCTCAAGGGAATCAACAAAGTCCAAGAGGTAGTATCTTTCAAAAGAGATGTGCAAGAACAAGAGGGCACAATTTGAAGATGAGGCGGGCTCAGAGGTAATTTAAGGAAGTATTTTTCACAGAGAGGGTTGTGGATGCATAGAAACGGCCTTCCGGAGGAGTTGTGGAGTCAAAATCAGTGGTGGAATTCAAGCATGCATGGGACAGTCATAAGGCAATTCTAGGGTGTTGGGGTAAGAAGAAGTAGGCTGCTGGTTAACTAGGATCTGCAGCTTATCCAGTAGGTAGGAAAATGAGCAGACTGGGTGGGCCAAGCGGTCCTTATCTGCCGTCAAATTCTATGTTTCTATGTTTCTATCTACTACTTCAATGAGGGTTCCATGTTTATGCAGCAAATTTATGAGGGACATTATTTTAGAAGTGTATAGCCCTAGTAAACTAGCAATCCCTATCACCCTCTGGGAACATCCCAACCATTACTTATTATACATTCTGAGGAGCACAGATTTTTATTTTTAACTTGAACATGTTTAAAATTAACATCAGAGTCTCCCTTGTTCTGGTGGATGCCCAGGGTGGATGATAATTTTAGTACCAACAGTTTCAAATAATTGAACAGCCCACACCACTCCCCAGATATATCTAAGATCCCTAATAAGCTGAGTTGGTAACTGTTGAAATTTAACTAGTTTCACTGATGTAAGGATAATGAGAGGCAATATTCAAAAAAGTAAAAGGAAGAAAGAACTTAACTAACATGTGCTAGTCATAAAAAGTACAACAAAAAATTCACAAAGATAAATAATTACAGTCCTGCTTCAGAGGACAAAGTCCTGAAATGGGGAAATGTTTTCCACTTCTGTTTTCCACTCTGCTTATTTTTTCGTAGGTGTCCACACTTCTTCTTTCAATAGACTTTCCAAGGTACCATTAGAGATCAAAGACTCTAGGTCCAGAGTTCCAGCTCCAAGTTTATAAGAAGCAGGGCACATTAAAAGCAAATAACTTGGCTGGCCTGGTGACGCAGAGGGTTGAGGCATCTAGCCTTACCTCATGTCACGCTGGCAACCCGGGTTTGGGAATGACCTTGGGAAATCAAGGAGCCAGCTGGAGGGGGGAGGGTAGGAGGAGGAGGAATGACCCACCTATGGCAGCTCTCCTCTCCTAGGGGCTGGACGCTGCCCCTCCCATAGTCCCATCACCACCAGGTGGAGGTCCGGTGGTGGTGTAGGTGGAGAAAGCAGCTAGTAGGGTGGGGCACTCCACAGTGCCTGGTGTGCACCTACCTCCATATGCATACGCCAGCATGCCGGCACCCCAGACGAGCACAGGAAGGGATGGGTGAAAAAGGGGAAAAATGCCTGTAAAAATGTAAATAAAAAAAGAGCAAATAACTTTACATCGTCAAGGAAAAATGAGTTTGAAAATAAACAAAAATTAAAATAATACATACTAAAACTATTCCAACAGAATGAGAGTCAGTCGTACACTGCGCCAAGCCCTGCTTCATCAGCATTGTTTGGCCAAAGCCCTTTTGTGCAATGCAGCCTGATTCATGAAGGGCTGGTGCAGTTGTAACAGTTTCCCCACTTTATGGCAGCTTGTGCCAAAGCTTTGGCACAAGCCCTGTACTATGGGTCCCCCAAGGGCGCAAAGTTAGCCCGGGGGGAGCTGGTCTAACTTGTTGTGGTTGGTGCAAGAGACATGCAGCTGTTTTTTTTTTTTTGGCAAACATCCTTGCTGAATTGCACTTGCAGCAAAATTTGATGCAAGTCACCCCTTGCATCAAATCCTTTGCTGCAAGTACCTTGTGCTAATCCAAAACACTTCATGAATCAGGCCCATTGAAATGAGTACAAAATTTACATAAGCATGACTAATATTTGTTGCAAAAAACTGTGTAAATGCTCCATTTAGAGTTTAACTTAATGCCACAAAAGTTGGGAAATGTGGCCATTAGGGTTTCTGACTCAAACTCCCACCCAACCCCCAAGCTGCAAAAGACAAGGCCACACAAGTGACCACAGCCATCATCAGGTAAGACAAATGACATACAACTGTTTCCTGATGACACAAATGGAGTAGCACTGATGAGCTACCTTTGCAGAATTTTATCTGTGACATGCACACCACAAGACATACACATTCTCCAAGCTCATCCCTTTCACTATTGAAGGGGCATCTCTCCTCCTTGCTCTCCTTCTCTTGGCAGACTTACCATCCACTTGGATGCAAATAACTGTCACAAGAACTCGGATGACTTGAGCTTCACTTTCTCAAACCTTTTAGTCTGGGGGGATTCATGCCTCTCTGACACCTGGCTCCTAAAACTTGTCCCTTTTACAAAAATAGCTCATTACATATCCTACTCCTCCTTTTACTGGTTGCTGAAGAGCTGTCTATTTACCCGCTTCTCTGAAACCTGGATACTTCCACTCCTGCTTACTCTCTATGGTGACATCCAATTAAACCCCGGCCCCCTAGCTGGGGCGATTCCAAGCAACCTCTCCCTTTGGTTCTCTAGCAAGGGCCTAAGGCTTGCCCACATGAATATCAGAAGCCTTACCACCAACTTTGCACAACTGGAAGTCTGGATGTCACATTACTCCCCTGACATACTTGCTCTGTCAGAAACTTGGCTGAAACCCCACACACCTGACTCTAGTTGTGCAATCAAGGGCTATAAACTTTTCCGATGTGACCATCCCAATGCAAAGAGGGGTGGGGGGGTCTTGTTCTACACTAGAGATATTAGGCTTCTTCTGGAGGACTGTAAAAAGAATTATAAACAAATATTTAATATATTTCACACTTTGAAATTATATTCACATTTTTTTAATTTTCAATTTTTAATATCTTTCCATATTAGACCGTGCTAGTCAAAAATGACTGGGTGCACCATCTTTCTATTGTAGTTATTAGAGTATTATTAAAACCAAAATTATATTTTAACCACCTGGTTATCCTTTACATTAATTTACAGTCATGGAATTCTTATACATTTTACCCAACTGTATGCCACCAATATAAATGCATTAGAAATTCATTGCCTTACTTTTTAACAATGTCAGCAAAAGCCAAACATCCACCAAGCCTCCTTAAGGATTGCCTCCTATATGTTTACTTTAAGAATAAATAAAAAAATTTAGAACACTTACGTCAAGTACTCTGTATTCCAAATTGTGCCAAACAATGCTACTTTATCTTTCATACTTTAAGTTCTCAATATTCACCTTTTTATTTGTTCTACTATTTGTTCTACTATTCTGTTGATTTCAAATATTTTTCTTCAACCATTTAACTGATAAATAAATAAATAAATATTTAATTATCAATTAAATGGTTGAAGAAAAATATTTGAAATCAACAAAAAATAGAACAAATAAAAAGGTGAATATTGAGAACTTAAAGTATAAAAGATAAAGTAGCATTGTTTGGCACAATTTGGAATATGGAGTACTTGACCTAAGTGCTCTAATTTTTTTTTATTTATTCTTAAAGTGAACATATACAGGAGGCAATTCTTAAGGAGGCTTGGTGGATATTTGGCTTTTGCTGACATTGTTAAAAAGCAAGGCAATGAATTTCTCATGCATTTATATTGGTGGCAAATAGTTGGGCAAAATGTATAAGAATTCCATGACTGTAAATGTATGTAAAGGATAACCAGGTGGTTAAAATATAATTTTGGTTTTAATAATGCTCTAATAACTACAATAGAAAGATGGTACACCAAGTCTTGTTTGACTAGCATGGTCTCATATGGAAATATATTAAAAATTGAAAATTAAAAAAAATTGAATATAATTTCCAAGTGTGAAATATATCAAATATTTGTTTATAAATCTTTTTACAGTTCCCCAGAAGAAGCCTAATATTAGGTGAAATGTTGGGACTTTATAATTAAAAATAATAATGAACTCTAAAATAATTCGTGTGTAGTAGCATTTATTTCTTGAGCAGGCCAGAATTTTGTTGTTGGATTTGAATGTACTGGAAACTTGGCAAGCTCCACCAGATACCTTATTGAATTGTTTTATATAAGATTGGTGATTTCCCTGGACACACAAACTTTTTGCACTACACTAGAAATAACCTTGACATCTCAATTCAGCATGTTAGCACAAGCTGTCTGTGTGAAGCTATACATATAGTCGTAGCCCTGGGCCACACTAAAAAGTTGAATGTATTGTGCATTTATAACCCTCCTAAAAATGGTATATCTAGGTATAGCTGGTCTAACAAATGTTCTCAACTGTCTCTCCGTGTTAAATGGTTATCGTGAACTGGTTCTCATGGGGGACCTGAACCTTGACTGGCTGAGTAAGTGCTCCAGCACATATGTTACTGAGCTGGGAAGACTCCATCTGACCCAGTTGGTTTCCTCCCTGACTAAACTGTCCCCTACTGGTGGACACCAGTCTCTTCTAGACTGGACTATCTCCAATAGATCTGATAGGATCAGTGCCGTGGGCATCTTGCAGGACTCCATCAGTGACCATTCTCTGGTCTACTGTGCTTGGAAGGCCCGTGCCCCTAAGCCATCACCCTGAGAAATACAGTTTTGGGACTTTGCAAAACTGGATAAGAGGGCCCTTATCTCTGATCTTCACAGAGCTGAGTGGGAACCCATGTACCAGACATCAGATGCTGAGCTTGCTGCACAGCACTTCCTCTCCACGCTACAAGCTCTGCAGGACAAGCATGTTCCAATCAAAAAGTGCAGAATATGAGGAACTGCTACTTAATGGCTAAGTAGTGAGCTGCTGGCCACCATCAAACTGAGAGACAAAACCTGGTACCAAGTGAAATAGACTAAGTCCCCTGCAGACTCGACCAAGTACACAAGGCTCAGGAACTTATGTAAAGCATCCAGCACAGCTGCCAAAAGCGCCTACTACCGTCAGCTGCTCAAATCCTCTATAAGTGACTCCCAAGGTTTCTGGAGTCACATAAACTCCATTTTGGGGAGGGACAACAATGAACCCATTATTGAAATGGTTCTGGATGGGAAAAGCTGTAACAACACTTTCACCATCGTTGAGACTTTCAACTTTCACTTCACTAACCTCTCCAGGTATGCAACTCCACCTGGACAAACATCAGGGCCACCTCAGGTCATCAAGGATCTGACTACCCCTATTTTTAACTTTCATCCTGTCACTGTTTTGGAAGTCTTACATCTCTTATGCTCCATTCCTCCCTATGGATCAGCTGGAGCTGGTGAACTGCTACCTAAATCCTTGAGAACTATTGCCCCTCACATTGCTATCTCAGCTACATGTCCATTTGACCTGTTTCTGGCTAGTGGTCTGGTTCCATCCCCATGGAAGACTGGTCGTGTGGTCCCCATCCACAAAAAGGGCAACACCATGAATATATACAACTACCACCCTATTGCCATCTTATCGACTCTGTCCTGAATTCTTGAGAAAATCATAACCGCCAAGGTCTCAGACCACCTGCACCTCCACAATCTTCTCTCCTCAGATCAGCATGACTTCTGGTGAGAGCACAATACTTCCACTGCACTTATCCAGCTCACCACTGACATCCCATTGGCTATGGACAAGAACTTTCTCACAGGGGCTATTTTCATGGATCTCACAAAGGCCTTTGATCTGGTGGACCACCCTGTGCTCCTTTTCATACTGCCCACCCTTGGTTTCTCTCCCATGGCAACCACTTAGATATCCAGTTATCTCTCAGATCATCAGTAATTTGTGCAGATCAACAATGACAAGTCCTCTCTCTTCCACACCTGGATTGGTGTTCCTCAAGGATCCATTTTGGGTCCCCTACTCTCTTCTATTTTCGTCAATGATCTCCCCCCAATGTTGAGCTCAAGTTCCGCCCTTCTATATGCAGATGACATGGTTCTATACCCCAAATCCTCCCACCAATCTGATATCAACTTGAACCTGTACATTGACTTCAAAACCATCCAGTCATGGATGAAGCAAAACAAACTCATCCTCAACAACAAAAAGACAGTTTCCATGCTCTTAGGATCTGGGCCCAAAATCAGGACCTGCCCCCAGCCCTAAACATCAGAAGATCTGATGACTCCCAACTCGATACTGTCCCCTCATTTAAATGCCTAGGAGTCACCCTGGACCCAGCCCTGGACTTTGACCTACATCTCTCTACCACAGTCAAAGCTGTCCACATAAAGCTGGGGTTGGCATGCAAAGCTAGACATAATCTGATAGCGGCAGCTAAGCTGGCAGTTGCTCAGGGGGACCTGAGATGTAAACTTGCCCATGGTATGATTGCCCTTCCAGTATCCTCTAAAAGTCTTCTCCATAAGTGTGACATCTGCTATTATAGCATCTGCCACTTTGCCCTTTCTGCACCCAAGCTCACTCATCACTGCTCCCTCTACTCCAGCCTTGGCTGGCTCTCCCCAACAGTGTTCCATCAGTTCACCACTTGTTGCTTTGTTAACAACATTATCAATGCCCAGAAACCTGACAAGCTGGCTCTCCTGCTAAAAATGTCCCGCTCTGCCTACCCTCTGAGATTGGCTGTTATGTCATACCTTGCCACACCTAAGTGTAGCACCAAAACGGGAGAAAATGCCTTTTCTGTTTTTGCTCCAGAATTATGGATCTCCTTATCATTGGAGCTCAGCCACTCCCAGACTCACTGGATTTTTAAACTGGAACTCCACAAGTTACTTGATGGCTCAGACCACTGCTCCTGTGGGGGGAGCTGACACTTCCTGCGTTCCCCTCTGAGATCTGCTCTGGCACTTGTTCCCATCACTGAGTAAGGCTCTCCCTGAGCTCTTCTTGAACCAAGTTACCCCGGTACTTAATACTCTTTGTTGTACTATTGTATTTGTTGTTACATATGATGCCAATGTTCTGCCAGTTCCTTGTCTTCTGCCACTGTGATGTGTACATTTTATATCAATGCCTCATTAGGCAAATGTATGGCTGTTGTTTACTTGTCTTAGCCATGTATTTTACTGCTGCTTTTTATCCTATTGTATGCAACCTCCCAGGTTGTGTCTGAAAGTAGGCAGCTCTGCTATCTACAGAACCCACCCGGTCAACAAAAACTAACTAAATAAATAAAATTAGGATTGCCTATTATTACTGATAAGGTACCAACCTCAATAGGACTTTTAATAATCTTTTGAACTTGGACTAACATCATGAGAGTATGTTTTGTCCAAGGATTAGTGAAGTCTTTCCAGATCTATCTGGTAAGAATTGCATGAGGTAGTGCAAATCAATCAATCAATCAAAATCTTTATTTATCCAGGTGGGCACCATTGAGCAAGGCTCATTTGCAAGGTGGACCTGGTCATGAATACATCAAAGTACAGTACAAAAGCAGGTATACAAAAAGCAATAATATACAAGAAAGAAAAAGTATATACAGTGTATACAGTACAGTACAAGGTTGAAATAAATAAAAAAAAACAGCATTATTTTACAATTGAAGAAATCAATAGATGTAGAATCAACTATAGGCATACAGGGGTTATAAGCAGAGATCTTTTGAGTGAGGCAGCTGGCAACTACACATATAAGGGAAAGAGGCCATGTATGGGGTGGAAGGTTAGAGAGGTAGAGAAGAGGAGGGATATATTACTGACGACGGGGAAAAATTGGGCTAAAACCACAGAAAGTGACGATGGCTGTCGTGTACTTGTTTATTATGATAATGATGGAGGAGGGGTAGATAATTGGGACACTACTATGGATGGGATGGGACTTTGGCCAGGCTGGAGCGGACAGGGAAGGGTGGGTGCAGCAGGAAGAGTTAATAGAGAAATAGTGAGAGCCAGGGGTAGAAACATGGCGAGTGTCAGGATGGAAAGGGGGAGTTGTGGAATTAGTGGGCTAGCGGTGAGGAAAACATTTGCAAGGTGCTTTCATGTAGCGATCGTAGAGTGCCTTGAAGATATTCAGGCTAACAGGGCAGCTCAGCTTCAAGTACCTTTGTAAACCGTTGCACAGTGTGGGTAAAGAGAAGCTTAGAGCAGCTTTGCTGAAACGAGTTTTGACCCTTGGAACTTGGAGGGCAATTAGGGAATAGCTCCTTAGAGCATAGGTGCCTAACACACTCCGGGGAATACAATCTGAGACATATGAGGGGAGCTTGTTGGTCACCGCTCTGAAGGCCCATAGGGTTGCATTTCTATTCCTTCTATAGTGAAAAGGAGTCCAGCCTAACGATGAGTACAGGGAGCAGTGGTGTGTGGAAAGTGGAAGGCCAGCAATGAACCGGATAGCTCTGTGGTAGAGGGTGTCCAACTTAGCCAGTGCAGAGGCAGTGCAGTAGCTGTAGAGCAGGTCCACGTAATCTATTAAAGATAGGAAGGTAGCTTGAGCCAGTTGAATCTTGGCCTCCTTTGTGAGCAGGTGGTTAATTCTGTAGAATAGTCCTAATCTTTGCCTTAGTTTCTTCTGTAGTTCTTCGAGATGGTCGGTGAAGGAAAGTTTATGATCGAGCCAACCTCCTAGATATTTGAATTTAGCTACATACTCTAGTGTTTCTCCAAGAACAGTGGTAATTTGTGGGATAGCTCCCCCAGCAGGAACTGCCGCATGCAAGGAGGGGGAGAAGAGCATGGCTTTTGTCTTTTTCACATTGAGCAAAAGCTTTTTGTTTATGAGCTGGTATTGTAAAAGGTTAAATTCAGCTTGGAGGTCTTCACAGGCTGCTTCCGGCGTGGGATGACTCAAGTACAGTACAGTGTTGTCTGCGAATAAGTGGATGTTGGCTTTTTTGATGGGGCCATTGATGTTGTTAATGTAGACTGCAAAGAGGAGGGGACCAAGGATAGAGCCCTGGGGCACACCCCTCAGCATAGGTTTTAATGGAGAAAGATCACCTTCAGCTTTAACCTGCTGTTTCCGTTCTCCGAGGTAGTCTGCAAACCAGCACATAGATTTATGGTCCAGGCCTAAGGTGCTTAGGGAGGAAAGAAGCAGGCTGTGATCAACTGTGTCGAATGCCTTACTAAGATCCAAGAAAATGGCTCAGACATGCTTCTTGTTGTCAAGGTCTAGGAGCCAATCATTGGACACCTTAGCTAGGGCTGTTATGGTGCTGTGCTTTGCTCTGAATCCAGACTGAACCAGGTTTAATAGGCTTCTGGATTCTAAGTATACCCCTAGCTGGCCGCACACTATTTTTTCTAGTAATTTAGACAGGATGGGGAGGAGGGAGATCGGTCTGTAATTATTTAGATCGCAGGGGTCACCTGCTTTTAATAGAGGGATGACATGGGCTATTTTCCATTGAGGGGGAGGCTACCCTGGGAGAGTGACATGTTGAATAGGTGGGTGATTGGCACCGCAAGCACATGGTAGGCACATTTCAGATAGTATGGCTCTATGAAGTTTGAGTCTGCTCCCCTTCTGGTGTCTAGTTGCAGCAGCAGGTCTTCCACCTCTTTTAGAGAGACAGGCAGGAGGAAGAAGGCCTCCTCGGTAGAGGGGGACTTGTGGGTTGGTGAGCCCTGAGCTGTGCAGAGGTCATTGGCAGGGGAAGTATCAAATGCTAGCCCTGCCATTGCAAAATGGTTATTGAGGGCTTCAAATATCTCCGATCGGTTAGAGAAATGCTGCCACTGGACTTAATTTCTGCTGGAATGGAATTACCAGGTGCGTGTCCAGACATGTCTTTTAATGTTTTCCAGAGCTTTGAAAGATTTCTTGAGGCAGAGGCTAGCTCCGAACGATAGTAGGCAGCCTTGACTGCTCTGATCAACTTGGTGCACTTGTAACGTGCTCTCTTAAAAAGACATCAATCTGAGTTGTTCTTGCTTCTTCGGGCCTTTTTCCATAAAGTATCCCTTTCTAACAGGGAAGCTTTGAGCTCAGGCGAGAACCAACGGCAGGTGCTGCTCCTGACCTGCACCTTAACCAAGGGTGCATGCTTATTTAAAGCCTCACTTAAAATATCGTAAAAAATAGTATATGCCCTGTTAACCGTTTTGGCTAGGAAGAATTCCTGCCATCACAGTGAATGTTTCAAGTTGTGGACATATGCAAACAAGTTGAAGTTGCGTTTGCACCTCTTGATAGAGAACTTTGCCACAAACTCTGGGATGTGCACGGATCTAATGGTGGTGATTATACAATGATCGCTAATGTCTGAGAAAAATGTTCCGACATGAAAGAACAGATGTGGCTTGCTAACCAAAATTACATCTAAGAGGGAGCTGTCATTAAGGTTCTTTTTATTTGTGCGAGTAGGCTCACCAATGACTTGTACCAGCCCTAGAGTGTCACAAAAGGATTTCAAGGGAGCTGATGCATTTGATAGCTAATCGTAGTTCAGGTCACCAAGAATAATGGTTTCCAAGGAACTGAGCCCTAGTACGGAACTGAGGTGACAGAGGAGATGAGGCCCAGCAGAAGGGGGCCTGTAGCAGCCTATTACACAGAGTGCATTGTAAGGAGAAAGTTCGATCTTTAGGGTCAAGCACTCGAATTCTTTGGGGGAGGATGATACGTCTATGCATGCGGCTGAGTATTTGTCCCTTACATAAATTGCCACCCCACCTCCTCTTGATTGCCTATCCACTCGGAAGAGTAAATAATTTGGGATATTGATTTCATTGTCTGGGGTGGCTGGCCTAAGCCAGGTCTCAGTGATCACTAGGATGTCAGGTAGGGTGTGGCTCACCCAAGCCTGGATAAGGGTGAACTTTTTCAGCAAACTACAGGCATTAAGATGCATAAATGACAAATAGAGGGATAGAGTGTGTCTGCTGGGCCTCTATCTCACATCACCCTGTGTCTGTCCATTGTTTAGCCCAAGAGACTGAGGTGCAAAAAAGGGGGGGGGTGGAGTGGCCCTTTATGTCAATGAAAATATCAAAGCTACAGATATTCAGAATACACATAAGGAGCCAGAAGAACTGTGGGTCACCCTGGAAACAGAAAATGGGACAGCCATACGAACTGGGGTTGTGTACAGGCCTCCAGCCATGGGGAGGATATAGACACATTACTGTTAGAAGATATACAAATCATGACAGCTAAAGGGGAGGTTCTGATAATGGGAGACATCAACGTGCCAGATACAGATTGGTCAATACCAGCTGGAACATCAGTCAGAACTAGACACATGGTGGATTCCCTGCAGGGGAGGGACTCAAACAACTGGTATAACAACCCACAAGAGACAGGGCTATCCTAGATCTAGTACTGACTAACAGGGAAAGGATCACAGATCTCCAGGTAGAAGGTCACCTGGGGGCCAGTGACCATCACGTGATATGGTTCAGTTTGGCCACTAGAACTAAATCATCCCATTTCAAGGCAAAAATATGGGACGTCAGAGGAACTGACATTGATAAGATGGCCAACAGAGTTAAGCTAGCCCTGGCAAAAAGAAATACGGGTGAGGGGGTACAGGCAAAGTGGGCAAGCATTAAAGATGCAATACTTGAAGCAACATCCCATTGTGTTAGAGAGAAAAGGAAGTGCAAAAGAAGAAGGAAACCACTTTGGTTCTCAAAACAATAGCAGGAAGGTCAGGCAAAGGCTGGCCTTCAGGAAATATAAGGAGCATGGCGGGATGAAGATAGGAGGCATACCAAACTTCCTTAAGGGAAGCAGGAAGGCAGTAAGGCAGGCAAAGTCCCAAACCAAGGAAACACTAGCACAAACAGTAAAAGAAGGTGACAAGACTTTCTATAGATACATTAGTGAAAGGAGAAAGTCCAGAGGGGATATTGCTAAGATCAAAGGGGATAAGGGGGTATGTGAGGAGGAGGACCATGTAAAAGCATCTATCCTAAATGGATACTTCTGCTCAGTATTTACTGAAGAGAAGGTAGGGCAGGGCCCACAGCTCAGCACCATAGACACAGTGGGAAGGGAGGTGTGCACTAGTCCCTTCACAAAAGAAAGGGTCCTACAAGAGCTCGATAAGATCAGGGTGGACAAGGCAATGGGACCTGATGGCATACATCCCAGGGTACTAAAAGAGCTAAGGGTGGAACTAGCAGAGCCATTATCAGAACTGTTTAGTGAGTCTCTGAGCACAGGAGAGGTCCCAGAAGACTGGAGAAGGGTCATGTGATCCCGCTCCACAAGAGTGGTAGCAGGGAGGAGGCAGGGAACTACAGACCCATCAGTCTTACCTCAGTAGTGGGCAAGATTATGGAGGCACTCCTTAAGGAAGAGATATTGCAACACCTGGAATCCATAGGAGCACAGGATCCAAGACAGCATGGGTTTACAAAAGGAAGGTCCTGTCAAACTAATCTCATAGATTTCTTTGACTGAGTAACCAGAGTGGTGGACCAAGGGGGAGCAGTTGATGTCGCCTACCTTGAATTCAGCAAAGCTTTCGATACTGTTCCATATAGAAGATTGATTAATAAGCTGGGTAGGCTCGGGGTGGGTCAGAAGTTGGTCAACTGGGTGGCAAACTGGTTGACAGGCAGAAAACAGAGAGTGGTGGTAAATGGTATACAGTCAGAAGAGATGCATGTCACAAGTGGAGTATCTCAGAGATCAGTCCTGGGGCCAGTCCTCTTCAATATCTTCATCAGTGACATTGCAGATGGACTGGAGGGTAAGGTTTGTCTGTTTGCAGATGACACCAAGATCTTCAACAGAGTAGATGATCCAGATGGGGTGGGCAGAATGAGAAGAGATCTGGATTAACTAGCAAAATGGTCGGAAGAGTGGCAACTGGAGTTTAACGCAAAGAAGTGCAAGATCATGCACATAGGGAAGAGAAACCCAGAAGCCACCTATAGGCTGGAGTGAGTTGCTGGCAGTCACAAGGGAAGAGACTTGGGCATCATCATCACTGATGACCTGAAATCATCCAAGCAGACCACTAAAGCAGTAGGTAAGGCTAGAGGGATGTTGGGGTGTATTAGTAGGGGTATCACAAGTCAGAAGAGGGAGGTAATAATCCCTCTTTACAAGACACTGGTTAGGCCCCATCTGGAGTACTGCATGCAGTACTGGAGGCCACACCTTCACAAGGATATTAACCAGATTGAGGCAGTCCAGAGAAGGGCAACCAAAATGGTGCAGGGACTACATCAGAAAACATATGAGGACAGATTGACGGAGCTCAATATGTATACCCTAGAGCAAAGGAGGGAGACAGGTGATATGATTAAAACATTCAAACACCTTAAGGGCATTAACAAGGTGAAAAAGTCTAGAATGTTTCAATATAAGAAAAATAGCAGAGGACACAGCATGAGATTAGAGGGAGGCCAATTAAGGGGTAATGTGAGGAAGTTCTTTTTTACAGAAAGGGTGGTGGATGCATGGAATGGCCTACCTCAGGAAGTGGTGGATATAAATACAGTGCAGGGCTTCAAACAGGCATGGGATAGGCATAAGGGAGCAATACAGATGAGTATAAGTAGATAGGTCATTGACAGAGCAAATGCCGATGGCATATTCATAAGGCAGAAAAAGAAATGGCCAGACTGGATGGGCCTTGCGGTCCTTATCTGCCATCAACTTCTATGTTTCTATGTGTCTAAGACACTACAGGGGCCAACTATGCTGCAGTGTAGTACAGCTTGAGGTCTGGCATGGCAAAGCCTCCCCATTAACTAGGGAGAGACAGCACCCTTCTATCCATTCTGTGCCTGCCCCTGGCCCATATAAAGGACATGAAATATTTGTGAATTTGTTTCCAGAAAGTCTTGGGACTCTAATGGGTCAAGAACAGGATGCTGGGAAGGACATTCATTTTAAAGGTAGCTTTTCTGCCGCTCAAGGAGAGAAGCAGAACCGACCATCTGTTTATGTCTTCTCAAATTTTGTCAAACAGTTTGCCGTAGTTTAGTTTGAATAAAGTGTTCAGTAGTGGTGATATTCTGACCTCTATGTATCTTACTGTATTTTCCATTGTACATTGAAAGGGAAGTTAATGATAAGATCATTAGGGTATGGGCCCCCAACTTTTATGGCTTCTGATTTTTCCAGGTTAATTTTGTATCCGTAAATTTCACCAAACTGTCTCAGTTCCTTTAATAATGCTGGAACTGAGGTTTGGGGAGACGTGAGAAAGAAGAGGGAGTCACCAGCTGTGATCCCTTCGATCTCATCATTTCTCCCAACCACTTTTGCCAAAGGCTCAATACATAAAGCAAAAGGAAGAGAGGAGAGCAGGCAGCCCTGACTGGTACCCCTAGACAGATGAAATCTCTCTGTTAATACCCTGTTTACCCCACAGGCCATTTCTATCCTAAAAGTTTCAGAAAACAATTCCATACTGTCTAGGCTGAAGGTGAGAGCAAAAAAAAAAAAAACGTAGTATGTATAGAAGAAAAACATTCCTTTTCATCGAAAACAAACTTTCCACATCTCAGAAACTGTGTAAGCTGCTGTCACAAAACTTCTCAAGTCTTGAGAACTTGCCTCCATGACAATGCATGTCAAGGTTTTGGAAATTTCATCGAATACAAATAAAGTTATCAAGGTGCAAAAATTGGGGCTTAACATTAAAGTGAGTTGCTAAGTTTATTAAATCAAGATATGGCTTACATTTTCTGGCAGCTTATGTCCGCAAAAGTCGGTCTCTGTAAATGTTATAATGTTCTGTGCAATTATTTTGGAAGTGGAAGGGACAGTAGTTTGGCCTTGCTGAGGCAGCCAGCTGAGCCCTTCTACTTCTCAGTCAATCGATTCCTCCCATGCTCAGGCATGTACTGACATGTACCCAGAGAGAGCACAGGAATGTGCTCCATTAAAGTCTATGAGGGGGAAGTCTTAAGAACATTTTCATATATAATATTGGCCATTTGGAGAGTAATCAAGGGCACTAGTTGACTAATAAGGCCCTAATACTCCAAGCCAGTGCCCATAGGCACATCAGAGAAGAATGGGTTGTCACATGTGGCCAACAGAATTAGCCACAGCTTTCTTCACACAGAGCCCTAAGATCATTTCAAAATAACAAAAGCAGCACACACACAAGTCTCATGTCAAGTAAATACTTTTATTGCCTCATAGCGTGTAGAACATCAGGCTAGCAATCCCTATGTATTGCCTCTCTGCTTTTGTTATTTTAAAGTTTTCTGGTATTGTGGGAAACAGCACCTTTGGAGTTTAATGGTGTGTGCTCCACCATCGAACTCACAAACAAGAGATCATGTTTGTTTGTTTAGGGGAGGGAGTGAGCATTAGTGTTCACAACTCCAAGGAACACCACACCACTGCATGCACAAGACTCCTGAAACTCCAGCGTCTATGTTTTCATTGCCTTACTTTGTACATTTCGCATTCTTCAACCCTAATGTCTGCATTAATGTAGTTTTTACAATGAATTTCCCTTATATTTGTGATAGTGGAATTGTATTCTCATTCATGCAAGTCACACAATGGAAAAAACAGAATAGTGGAGATATTTCAAACTTTGCATCACCAAACTCCTAACAATAAACACAACCATGTCTTAATACTTGGAGCTGCACCATAACGTCTTATGATCCTAAAGTAAATAAGTAAGAGACCTCTTACCTGGGCCCAGGGGATCCTAGGGATGGGGGGGCTCTCAAAGGGAACATCCAGTCCAGTCATACCTGTAAAATAAGAATAAAAATGTAGTCACAAAGGATATACAACTCTTCAGTAACTAACAAGGCAACCAAGGTAGTATAAACATAACTAGAATAATGCATGGGAATCTATTTGTTATGTGCTGTAACACTATTGAAGGATTCCATGATATCATAAACCTCTGGAACAAAGCTTGAGATGTTTTTTGTGTTATGGAATCCCAAGATGGTGATACATGCACCATAGCAGACAGATTACCGTGTGTTATTTTTTGTAATACATGACAATTACTCTGCTGTGATCAGTCATTTTTTTGCATTGTTTACTCACTGCTGGTGCACAAACTGTAACGTGCTTTTGTTCAGTCACCCTGTCGCCAAGACAATCATGGCCCAGTTTCATGGTAAAGATGCCAGTCACTGTCACATGTTCTCTGATGGCCCTCAGAAATAACAAGTGCCCCCCCACCCCCAACAGTTACTGTGCCAACCAACACAACCCTGTCTCTTACAGTAATTACATAGTTTGTGGCTGGAAACTGGATTGCCTGGTCTTTTTTTTTCACCAAATAAGCTAATTTTCCAAAGTCTGCAGGGCTATTTATCTTTCAGATCTGGCAGGTGGATATTTCTGCTGTACTGCTTATTCAGGAATGAACCTCTCTCACACAGCAGTATAAATAGTAAAAAAAATAAAATGGCAGACACAGAATTCAATAAGTGGAGTAAAAATGTATTTGGCTTTTTGCCAAATTCTAAATTATTGCCATTTCTATGATAAAGAACTACTGTGAACAGGAAGGCATGGGCACTGTTTAAAAAACCTAAGAGTGTGCCCCTGTAGAGAGGGTTTTAAGTCATAATAGCGTCAATCTGATGTCAGAACAGTGCTATTACGACTTGGAACCTTACAGAACAATGGTGCTATGAAGTTTGATATGGCCATTGTTTACACAGAGAAATGACCATCCCATGTATTACAAAACAGTACTGGTCTGATGCACATGGTCAGTGTTCTGCCACAGCATTGTCATTGTTCCACTGGACCTGTAGACATAAAGGGAGAAATGGCTTAGTATGAGTAATAAATGTCCTGACCAGCAGGGTTTGGTGGGAAGGGCTTGTGGAGTTTGGTATTTCAGGAGGGGAGAAACCATTACCATGGCAATGATTTTGCTTTGGGAATAGACCCAGGTCACTTGTGGAGGTGAGCATGGGAGAGGTGGACAGGATTCAACGTCCCTGGGACCACTCTCCTTTTCTGGGGGGGGCATGTTGCTTCACTTATCGACCGATACCATGGCAGGATGAAGCCACCAGCTGTTGCACACCCTGCAACACCAACAAAGTACTGGACTGCCAAAATAGCTGACAGTCAAGGGGGGACAGTAAGCTCTTCCAGTCTGGGTTCCATGGGGGAATCTGTGGGGGGTACCGAAGGTATGCGGTAAGTCCCTGGCATAGTGGTGATGGGACTGGGTGGTGGCAGTAGGAGGACGGTTGGTGGTGTTGGACCTGCAGCAGTTGGACCTTCATCCTGCCAGCTGCTGTTTTCCTCATTTTTCATGCCAATCCACTTCTCCTGATGTAGTACGTGGCCTCATCAGGCCTTGATGTGCGCATCAACCCCTGATTGGTGTTCTTATTCAGTCCTGCTTTTCACTGCTCATTGTCAATTTACAATATAGTGATAAAGCTTTATTATTAGAGTTATAATTCCCTCATCCTTCCAATTTTCAAGTTTTTCTTATAATATTATAACAAAAACTTTTTCTTCAAAACCCAGTTGATCTGGTTTATATTAAAAAACATTTTGCTTTGACCTCTAAAAGTTGTTTCACTTTAAAAATGTCCTTTCCAAATATTTCCTTTGTGCATTGTTTTTTTTATGTATACAGTTAAACTAGAGAAAGTATTTATATATCATTATACTGTAATATTGTAGGTACTTTAATACATTTAGTTCCACAGTTAGTTTAATTCTACAGTGTTTTAGTCAAAGTGTTACTTGTATTGATTTTTGGTTCTAGGTCTAGTTAGATGTACTGAACATTGTAAATAATTCTGTCTGTGTCTGGGACTATATTACACAAAACAACAACAAAAAAATAAATAACAAGAAACAAAAATATTTTTATACACCTATTTAAAATAGTGAGTAGTTGGAAGAACACTGAGAAAGTGCAGATTGTAAACATTATAGTGGCACAGTAGCACCACTATAGTTAGGGTTGAGTAGGCAGTTTAATGTTAAAATACTAACTTTATGCTTTAATTTCTTCACCACTATTCAATGGATTTGCATGATATTTTGCATGCATGGTTTCAGGGCCAAGGTCTCTTGACTTGCTAAGTTTCATTGCGGTTGAATGTGTAGATTCTGAGATATGGATAGAATAAAAAGTGAAAAAATTGATTTTATTTTTGCTATTTTTTTTTTTCAGCACCTACTGCCCAGACAGTTTGGAATTTTGTTCTGATGTTTTCAGGATAGAAGGGGTTTGGGCCACAGTTTTGTTTTTCATTTGTTTAGTGAAAAAATATGAATCCGTTTCAGAGTTACAGGGATTTGAAATTTCAGTTCTGAGCATGCTCAATACAGTCTTTTTGCATTATATATTTATTGGCTTTTGCAGGGTAAAACTTACAAAAAACATGAATCCATAGGTAAATCCAGATACATTTGGCACTAAGAATAAAATACATATACCAGACACAGTAAAGAGGAGGAATCACCCCAATCGGTACATCATGGGGGAAGTAACTATAGAAGTATACAAACATAAAATAAATAATTTCCATAGCGTACAGCCCAGAAAGGTCCCAGGGATTTATCATGAACAAGAATGTAACTCAAAAAGGCATAAGGGGAAGTATGTGAAGGAATTAAGGAGAGGAGGAGAAGGTGTGGCTTCCGTTAGCATGGCTGCCTGAGCCACTCTATGCGGTACTGGAATGCTAGCTCCCAAGTTCTAGCTCACCCTTGGACTATGAATTTGTGAAACCCCGAGCTGGAGAATGTTTTTTTTTTTTGGTAACACAGTAAAGGTGACGGAAGAAGGAGACCAATGGTCATTGTAGTCTGCCAGTTAAGGTTTCTGGAAGCCCTAGTGGTTCCAAGGACTAGAACTCTGCTTAACTCTCCTGGCTATGTCAAAACAATTCAAATGTGGGAGAGAAATCACAGAGTTTTTCAAAGAAGTCTCTACAAACAAAAGAACAACATCTCTGTTAGCCGTAGCCAGTGTGAAGGACGCCTACCATCTACAGCATGTAGCAGGAGAAACTGACATTGCTGTGAGCCCGAGAAAAGGTAATCCAGATTTCATCGCTATCTCCTCAGAGCAAGGTAAGCTGCTTTTTGGAAAAAAAAGAAGAAAAAGACAGCACAGGGATTAAGGGAATGCCAGCCTCTAGTGCCACTATTGTTTCAAGGGAAGGTAAAGGACCGTCTCAGAAGGCAGGTGACATGCTTACTGCTGAAGATCTGTGTTTAGACAATGCTAATTGCTCTACTAAAAGCTTGGAGAAAAGTGAGTTACAACCTGAGATAAGAGGAGTAAAGGGTAGAGTACCAAAGCATAGCAGAGATAGCTCGTAGGTGCAAGATTGTAATAGAGAAGAAGAGAGGCAGAACTCAGAGTCCTAAAAGGAGCAGCAGATTTAAAATAAAGTTAAAGGAAAAAGAAAGAAAAAATACTGACTGTAGAGAGAGAGAGACACACACTTAAGCCACACAAATTTTCAACCTTTCGCACTATTTGGTTCTCCGGTTTGTGTATATGATTTCCTTCCCTCCTCTGACAAAGTTGAAAATAATAAAACTTCAGATGGTAATCCAGAAATGGCAGCAGCAGCAGCAAGAACCAGGGGTACTAAACTAATAGAAAAAGGGGAGAAAGGTGACAGAACAGAAAAAGTTGAAGACACAGCAGGACAGTTTAAAACTAATATTATAGATATGAGGGGGGGGAGTGTATCTGTGGAATACCTAACTACAGAGCCAGAACAGCCTGAACATTCAATGGCTAAAAGGACTGAAGAGACTCAACAGGCTATCGTAAAAGAGATGAAGCAGGGGTTTGACCTATTAAATAAAGCAGCAACTGCTCTAATGCTGAAGTTCACTGAAATGATAGACAAATCTGAATCTCTTTTGCTCAGAACTGAGGAATGTGAAAAGAGAATAGGGATGGTGGAAGATGACCTTCCTAAAATAAACAAAGACCTAACCAATTGTCATAAGGAATTAGAAGCACAAAATTTAAAGGTGGAGGACTTGAAGTCAAGGTCAAGAAGGGGCAATCTGAACATAGGAAACCTCCATGAAGGAATAGAAGGCCTAGGTCAAGTTAAATACTGTGAGGAAATGTTAACAGAAACCCAGGGCCCACAGTACCCAGATCAAAGGATAGAACTGGACCAGGCACATAGAGCCTTTGGTAGCAGATATGTCCAGTGAAGACCTAGATTTATGTACATTTGTCCAGTGAAATATCAGGACAAAGAGAAAATATTGACAAAGGCCAGGATTGAGAAAGGGCTGTTCTACAAAGGCATGAGATTGCAGGTCTACCTGGATTTGCCTACTATGGTTCTAGCAAGAAGGAAGGACTTTGACTCAGTTAGAGATAAACTTCTCAAAGAAGGAATCCCTTTCTCATTACTATACCCCGCTAACCTGAGAGTGAACTTGGATGAGGCTATAAAGTTCTTTGATACCCTGTATGAGGTTGAAGAAGCCCTTGTTAAAAGATTCAAATGCAGCTCAGAGACTCCCACTGCAAAATCTCCAGACCCCCCAAATAGCTGATATCATATGTCCAATAACTTGCTTGGAGAAAGGTTAAACATATTGAACAGAGGAAAGTAGTAGAAGGGAAAGGGGGGAAGGGGTGCTCGTGCTCCTCTTTTTTCTCTTTTCTTTTTCTTTGAAATTTGATGAGTAATAAAGGGCACAAGTTAGAGGGTAAGCAAACTAGTTGGGGTTGTTAAGATGTAGAGATGAGGGACTAATGGTTTTCTGTATTACAGCTAACCATACAGTAGAGGAATAGATGCCTCAAAGATTGGGGGGGGAGACACACCTTGAAGAAACTAGAGGGGGTGTGGGAGTAGGAAGGTTAGAAGACAAGGGGGAGGGTAAAAATAGGGGAAGATAAGATCTTAGGCATAATAGTAAACCTTTTTTATACACAATATGAAAATAATAAACAGAGGACTGAAGGAAAAGTAAAGATAGTGGGAAGGGGGGATTTCTTAGATTCAAGAACTTCATACACAAGAAAAATATTTGGTAGGGAGGGGGAAGGAAGGGGTACATGGCTAGCTTTTTTTCTCTTTTTTCTCTCTTCTAAAATTGAAAAACTTGAAGCTAAAGACAAAAGGACATGGGTGTTCAGTCATTAACTTAGGAGAAAATAAGTGTCACATGACAGCTTGGTCATATTGGTATATAAAGGGGTTCGACTATAGCAGAGATATAATGTACTTCAGATATTGGGCCTACACCCCGACAGAGTTTATTCAGATAAAACTTTTCAGTAAGGAGGATGAAGGGATTCTAAAGTTTCGGACATGGAATTTATATGGATGTAAGGAGAGAGTCAGAATAAGAAAAATAGTTAAGGCAGATAACAATAAAGGGGTAGATTGTTTGCTTCTTCAAGAAACCCACTTGAGCACAGAGACGCAAACTACTCTGGTAACCTTTTTAAGGCTACCGGTTACTACACTACCTACTTCAACAACTCCAGCGAGGTGGCAATCTTTATTAAAAAAACATTTAATCCATACCATTTTGAAGTCACTAATTGATCCCATGGGAGATATGTAATTGTGCAGATATCCATGAATAATTAACAAAGTACATGCATTAATTAGATCTAATACCATGGGTGAGAGAAACTATGGCCTATCTGAAGATGTCTTATTAAGGCAACTCTATGACCTGATAGCTTTAGCAATGTTTTGTATAAGGGATACCATTTTTTAGAGTGGACAAATACTATAAGGTTACTTAATTCAGGGCTGGGAAAATGGTTAAGTAAAGTGCTTATAGGGACATATTCTTTGAAGAATAGATATTACAGAGTTTTTAAAGTACTGCTTGTTGTATGTCTAATAATATGTGGACATATTCATCCAAATCCAGGACCTTTGGTCACGAAACAATTCTCCTTGTACAAGGCTCCTCAAAATTCCGGGGATATGGGATTTAGTGATCAAGGTGCCAAGCAGAATGATATTGCTTATGCAAAACAGGGACTTGGCTTAATACATCTGAATGCCAGGAGTATGTTAAACAAAATGGATCTGATTGGCCCCTGGATTATTGATACTAGCCCCGAGATTTTAATAATTACTGAAACCTGGCTGAGTCATAAAATTGAGGAATGTTTTCTAAATTTCCCTGGGTACAACATGTGGCGGAATGATAGAAATAAAAGGGGTGGAGGAGTCTTAATTTATGGAAAATCTAATTTAATTATAACACAATTGGAAATAAAAAAAGACATGGAAGGTTTAGAGATGTTGGTCCTAGAATTAAGACTGCCCTATACTAAGAACATTTTGATTGTGGGGTTATAGTGTCCTCCTAAGATAAAAGTCCAAGCTTGTAATTGTTTACAGGATTTGCTATTTGAGTATAATGATAGCCACGAGAGAATGATGCAGGTGACTTTAATTCTGATTGGCAAAATATCAATAAATCCCATCCTTTGATTGACTTGCAAAAAAATCTGAGTTTAACCCAATTAATTCAAGAACCCACAAGAATAAATATGGCTTCAGTTTCAACCTCTTCAATTTTGGATTTGATTTTTATTAATGCTGCATGTAATATCATAAATAGTGGAGTTTCACCTGATACAATTTCAGATCATCAGTTCATATTTTGTAATAGGATACTATGTAAAAAGCCAGAGGGAAAAAAGAGCATTAGTTGGCGTAGTTTCAAGAAATTCGATTATATTGATTTTATGATGGACCTGGGTGCTATTAATTGGGAATGTATGCAGCTGATTCTATCTGTAGATGAGATGTGGGAGTATTTCCTTAGTGAGTTTATGGGAGTTTGTAATAAACATGCCCCAGTTAAAACTAAGATCTTGAAATGAATTACTGCACTATGGTACTCAAAAGAGCTTAGAAAAATAAAATCATTACCAGGCTAAAAAAAAGGTAGCAAACAGGATTGGGATAGATTTAAAAATCTTTGAAATGTCTATGTTAGGGAAGTTCAAGGGGTAAAGCAGCGTCATTATTCTCATCTGTTGGATAACAATATTTCAACTAATCCAAAAGTTTTTGGAAAACAATAAATACACTTATTAAAGGTCAAGGAACTGAAAAATTAAAGGTGTTAAATGTTGATGGTCAAATGTTGTTATTATCTCAACAGCTGTTGGATTGGCTGAACGAGTACTTCAGTAAAATGGGCATGTCCAGTTTAGAGGATCCATCTAGCACTTATGGATTGTATCAACTATCTCAGTTGAGAGATTATGATTACATTGAACCTTTTGTGTTTAAGGAAATAAAAGTAGAAACAGCAATTAGAGAAATATTGGATTTAAATATCTCTAAAGCCACTGGATTGGATAATGTTCCACCGAAGTTGCTGAAATATGCTGCCCGAATTATAGCTTATCCCTTGACATATTTGTTTAATAATTCATTAAGTACAGGATTGTATACATCAGCCTGGAAACAATCTAAGGTTATACCTATATTCAAAGGTGGTAGTAGGATGGAGATGAATAATTACAGGCCAATTTCTCTCACACCTCAGATATCAAAGTCATTAGAAAAAATAGTCGCTGTCCAACTAACAGAGCATTTGGATTCCTTTGGTTTATTTAATAGTATGCAGTTGGGTTTTCAGAAACTACATAGCATAACTTCTGCAGTTGCTAAAGTTGTGAGAGATATCCAGGTAGCCCTGGACAGGAGGACACCAGTGGGGGCCATATTTGTGGATCTATCAAAGGCCTTTGATTCCCTGCACAACGGTGTCCTCCTGTCCAGGGCATCATCACTTGGGGTGGTGGGTCAGAGTGGAAAGTGGCTTGATTCGTGTTTGAACAACAGGAGCCAGAAAGTTTTGCTGAGTGGATGAGAGTCATGTTCTTTACCTGTTGGATCGGAGGTCCCACAGGGTTCCATCCTAGGACCTTTGCTGTTTAACATGTATGTAAATGGTCTATCTTTTCTGGATTCTAAAGTAATGTACCATCTGTATGTTGGTGATACCATCATATATACATCTGATAAATCTATCGAAAGTTATACAAAAAAGCTTTCAGTTAGCCTTTAATGAATTTCAGGCTTTCTTAATGGATAGTAGGCTTGTTTTGAATGTAAAGAAAATGCAGACCATGTTGTTGCATCAAAAAAGTGACATGTTGGATGGCATGACCCTGGGATTGGTTTCCTCTGGGGGAACCCTGATCCAACAGACACATACATATAAGTATTTGCATCTTTGGATTGATAGTTTACTGAACTGGGATATACATATTAACAATCTAGTCAAAAAATGTGAAGAAGAAAATAGGGGCCCTTTATAGGGTTAGATCAGCAATGACCATGGAAAAAAGGAAAAGAGTGGTAAATGCAATGATTATCCCTATGATTGAATATGGGGACATATTTTATTCTTGTGGGAGAAAACAGGACTTAAAAAAATTAGAAGTTTGTTATAATAATTTTGCCAGATTTATCTTGGCATCTAGATTAACCCGTAAATGCTAATTATATGATCGGTTGGGATGGCCTACATTATCTAAGTGTACCCATGAACATCTATTGGCATTTGTTTATAAAGGGCAGATGGGTAAATATCCAGGGTATGTTGAAGACAGATTGACATAAGAAATACACTGGTCTCATTAAGAAATTGCCAAGTGGCAAGTCTGGAACTGCCTAGTTGTAACTTAGAAATCAGACAACAGTCTATCTACAATAGAGGGGCATTGGGATGGAATGCAATTCCTGTGACATGATTGCCAGCTAATGTAAAGAATTTATGGTCACATATAAAATGTTGGCTTAGGAAAAGCTTACATCAAAAAAGACACTATTGTGTAGCTACATAAAGGGTATTTGTAGATATAATGTAGAGTAATATAGATAGAATTGAATTATGATTTTAGGAATTTCATAGGAAGTGAAACAGTGGGAATTGTTTAAGTATTCTTGGTATAAGTGTATTTGATGTTTTTTGTGTGTATGTATTGCAGTATGTCCTTTTTCATTTAGTTTTAAATGTTCTTAAGGTTATGAAATTTGTAATTGATCCACTGCATGTCGTTATGTAAACCTTTTTGTATGACTATGTATGGAATCTCATTGAAAATGAGCTTTGTTCAATCGAGTTTATCCTTTATTCATACGAGATTCGATGAATAAAATATTTTACTACTACTAAATTACATTAGCGAGCTTATATGGTCCAAACAGTGAGGATCCGAGTTTCTTTGCAAACTTATTTCTTGAATTAGCTCAATTTGATGCTCCAGTAGTTCTGAGAGAGGATTTCCGTTTCTCATACAGTCTTATTGATAGGGCCCAGAAGCTTTAGACAGGAAAAAAAGAGCAGTGGAAGCAGTTCAAGGCTATAGGGACGACCTAGATTTAGCGGATCCCTTTAGATCACTATACCCTGAACTTAAAAAATATTCTTATTACTCCAAGGCATATAAGTCTTACTCAAGAATCAACTCTCAGGCTATGGTACATAAGGTGTTTAATGTAACTTATGAGGCTATTAGAATTTCAGATCATGCCCCTTGCCTTATGGCTCTGGGGCTTGTTTCTCCAGGGGCTTTAGGCCCCAGCCTCTGGAGATTTGATAACACTTTATGGTTTGATAAAAATTTCAAAGATAAACTGATGGAGGAAGTTGTTATCCCTCTGTACAGACAGTTGGTGAGACCCCATCTGGAGTACTGTGTGCAGTTCTGGAGACCCCATCTCCGCAAAGACATAGACAGAGTGGAGGCTGTCCAGAGGAGGGCAACAAAATGGTGCAGGGTCTGCACCAGAAGACATATGAAGAAAGACTAAAGGAGCTTAATATGTATACCCTTGAGGAAAGAAGGGAGAGGGACATGATGGAAACTTTAAGTACCTCAAGGAATCAACAAAGTCCAAGAGGGTAGTCTTTCAGAAAAGAGATGTGCAAGAACAAGGGCACATTTGAAGATAGAGGGGATGGCTCAGAGGTAATGTGAGGAAGTATTTTTTCACAGAGAGGGTTGTGGATGCATGGAACAGCCTCCTGAGGAGGCGCGGAGTCAAGAACAGTGGGGGAATTCAAGAATGCATGGGACAGACATAAGGCAGTCCTAGTGGGGGGTAGGAGGAAGTAAGCTGTTGGTTAACTAGGATCTGCAGCTTATCTGTTAGGTAGGAAAATGGGCAGACTAGGTGGGCCAAGCGGTCCTTATCTGCCATCAAATTCTATGTTTCTATGTTTCTAGGAAGTTGACTGACTTTTGATACAAAAGAATCCCCAGGATAATTCTATACAGACTATGTGGGAGTCTTTGAAACTATATATCAGGGGCTGGGCAATGGCTCAGGAGGGCATTAAAAAAAAGGTTAATTTGGAGCTGAACAATCTAGAAAGGCAGCTATCCATTAGATGAAGAAGAGTATGCATGGATGGCCACTGAACAGTCAAGGCTCAAAGTCCTTGCTTTAAGGGATAAGGTAGAGAAAATTTGGCAAGGACAAGCTGAAAAGGCTATGTATAGGGCAAGGGCTAGATACTACTTTTTTTCTGACCTCACAGATAAGCTATTGGTGTATCAGCTATGCTGTGAGTGGCCTGCCTGCCAGCACAGTGGTGGTGTCACTGCTTACAGCACCAGTGACCCTGGTTTGGGAACAGGCTCGGGTAGTCAAAGGGTCAGCCGGGGGGAGATGGATTAAACAGCCTTTGCATGCTCTCCATCTCGGGGGGAAGGGGGGGCAACATTTCCTGGTGTAGGTGCTTGCAGGTGACCATGGCAATGCTCTAGCCAGGAGCACCCAGTTGGGGCTGGGAGGCATGAGGGCACTGGTGTACATGCCGTTGTGCCTGTGCATGCCATGCCTCCCATACAAAAAGTACCATGAGAAAAAAAGTTCAGCCCTGGCCACTCCTTGAGCTGCCACTGCAGACCCGCCTGATGACTGACTGTGTAGGGGGGCATAGCCATTGGCCATATCCTTCTCCAGCCCAAGGGATAAACTGAGGCTTCGTGGGGGGTGGCGAGTAGTAGGTGGCTGGGTAAGTGGTCTGGTGATATGTGGGACAAAAAGCATAAATTAAAATAAAACCTATGCTTTGAGCAAAACAATAGTAAAATAAGGGGGGGCACTTAACCTATAATTTGAAAGAGATTAATGACACATTTAAAGCTTACTATACCAAATTATACATGCCGGAGGGGATGACTGAGACACCTGATATACAATCATATTTGGATAATTTAAAACTTCCAAAAATGTCAGACTTAGATGCTAACTCCTTACACAAAGATATTACCCTAGGAGGAATTACTGCAGTCATTATGGACCTCCCTAATGAGAAAAGTCCAGGACCAGATGAGCTATCCTTTGAGCTATATAAAAACTTAGCTCAGACTGTTGCACCACTTCTAAGAGACCTTTTTCAGGACTTCCTTGCATCTGGGAAAATGTCGCAATCTTTCAAGCAAGCCATCATAACTTTGAACCCTCAAAAAAGATAAACCACTCGAACAATGTAAATCTTACAGACCAATACCACTTCTTAATAGCGACTATAAGATCGTTGCTAAAATATTATACTTCGATTTATACAGCAGTGACAGGACTGCAGAAGACGATGTGCCCATGATTACTGTCTCTGTGATGCTCTGCCATCTGCTTATGATTATTGTATATATTTGTATTACAAATAAATGGTCTGTGATTGTCTCACACATGTCAGCAGTGACAAGTGACCTTTGACCCCAAAAGGTGTCAGTGGCTGAAGCTGCAGGATGTGAGAACAGACCAGGGAAATGTAATTAACTGCCTTCCTTCCAGAGGGATAGTTTACAACCTTTTATAACCTGCACAGGCTTTTGAAGTAGAAGCTAAATATGAATTATATGATGCTAGCAGGAAGGAAAGTCACTTGGCTGATCCTGTATGTTTTTTCTCACATAGTCGAGAATTAGTGACAGAGTGTGGGATTGTTAAGTTGAAAGAGAAATGTTTGATCAAAGACTGTCATATTTAGGAAATGGCTTTTTGCTGATGTTCACATTAATTAAAATACCTCCTTGTAGAAAATTATGTTAGAATTAACTGTAAGGGAGGATCTAGCTGACCTCACCAAAAGGGGATGGGGAGAGGGAGGTTGAAATGAAACATGCATCTGGGAAATGTGTGGCATATGATTTTTGGACTCTGAGAGAGACAGTTCTCTGGACTTGAAAGCACTTAAAAGGGTAACACTAGATAGGAAAGAACTAAACGTATTTGTGGTAGGATTTCATATTCTGTAACTTCACATTGTTTTTCTTATATGACTGTAGGATAATGATAGAATTGTCCTGTGTTTGATTTTACCTGTTTTACCATTTTCTTTAGTAAACAACATTTTCTTTAAAATACTGCCAGTGCTCTTTTCTGTTATTTTACATGTGATTGCTGATCCTGTGTTTAAGTCTGACAGCTGTTAAGAGCTTGAATGGTGTTACTAAGCTTACTTAAATGTAAGAAATACCTAGGTCTCATATAGAGTTGTAAGGGTACATTTTGGAAACTTAGCTTAGTACCCCTGGGTGAAAGATTATATTGCATTTCCCCAAAGAGAATAAATATCTGCGCCTGTTAAAAGGGTACACTAGCATTAGGTTCACATTGTGACCCCCAAAAGCTTAAGGCTAACAGGTGATTTGGACCCAAAACAGACAGGAGGGTTACCCAGTCTGTTACCTGTTCACACTATTGCACTTCGAGGTTGGCACTGTGGGAGCAGAGGGCCTGACCTGTGGAGTGCGTTTGTAACAGATTTGGTTGGCAACGGTGCAATTTACAATTTAAAAGTATTTGGTAACACAAGCTTTAACTGTTCAGTGTGTCAGATTAATACTGTACAGCTCACGAGCAAAATAAGGCAGTGATTTTTAAAAAGTAAACAGAACTACAACATTGTGCTTACAAAGTTCCTACCTGTTTTATTTTTTTCCAGGTGCAAGTTAGAGTAGGTGTAGTTAGGGAAGAAGATGGCTTCCAACTACAATGAGCACACCGCAGACTACCTGAGGCAGTTGTGCAAGGAGAGAGGAGTCCTGCATGAGGGGAGAGCCAACAAGCAGAACCTCGTGGAGGCTCTGATGGCAGCAGATGCCCAGAGCCTCGAGTCCCAGTTTGTGACTGAAAAGGGCCGAACCTTGGGCATGGATAGGCCAGCAGAGTCCAGATCCGGTGAGGAGGACAGCAGGGACAGTGCAAGCCAATTGCGACAGCAGCAAGAGAAGGTTGCCAGCATTCTGGAGCCAGATGCAATCAGGCTACAGATGGAGCTACAGAGAATGGAGCTGAAGTTTGAACAGAAAAGGTTCGAAGCCCAGCAGCAAAGGGAGCTTGAACAGAGGAAGTTGGAGATGGAAAGAGAGGAAAGAGAACGACAGCTTCAGTGAGAGGTGGAGCGAGAGCGGCAAGAGACTGAGTGAGAACAGCGAGAGGATGAACGACAGCAGCAAGAAGCTGATCATGAAGAGCATGAGCAGCAGAGGCAACATGAACTGGAGAAGCTATGACTCCAACCACCAGCACCAGCACAGGTAAGTGGCATGGGTTTAACTTAACTACAGGACTAGGTTACAAACTAAATTCTAAATTGATAGCTGACATTAAAGAGGGGGAAGATATGGATGACTATTTAAATTAGTTAGAGAAAGTTTGCATTCAGGCAAATATTCCCAGAGGGTCCTGGAGCTTCCAGCTATCTCCGCTACTTACAGGGAAAGCTCGGGATGCATTGGGTCAAATGGACAATCAGGACTGTAATGATTACTGCAAACTTAAAACTGCTCTTTTAAAAAAGTATGAATCAACTGCAGAAGCATACAGAGCTAAATTCCGTAAGTTCAGGAGAAGCTCTGATATGAGCTATGAGGAGCTAGTCACTAAACAATGTCAGTTTTTAAACATTGGTGGGAAGGAATTGAAGCAAACTATGTAGCTAAAATTGAAAATGCTGTACTGTTAGAGCATTTTTTTTGAGCATGCCCAGCAGAGCCGAAAACTTGGCTGGAGGACCGAGATCCAACAATAGTGCAAGAGGCTGCTGAACTCTTGGATCGCTATGCCAGGAGCAGACCTGCTCTGAGAGTGAATGGGGTAGGCATGGTAGTGCAGAAAGGGAAAAGCGTGCCATCCGGGCAGCTAAATCCTCACTGCCTCCACCGAAACCAGGTAGCCCCAGGTTTCAAAGAAATGATTTACCTGAGAAAAGAAATGAATGTTGGGTTTGCAGAGAAACTGGGCATATTGCCAGACAGTGTCCCAAAAGGACAAGCAGTACACAAAGTGGTGCTTGAAGAGAAGTGGGTCATTTGAGCGTCCCTGAAAGCATGCCAGTCAATATGAGGGAACACATGCACCCAGTCACTGTGAATGGTGTATAGACACATGGGTTAAGAGACACGGGGGCATTCCTGACTTTGGTAAAAGGGGATCTGGTAGAGCCTGGTCAGCTTATACCCAATCAATTTGTGACTGTATGAGGATTCACTGGGGAGGAGAAAACCTTGCCACTTGCTAGTGTAGTCCTAGACTGGGGTGAGAAGGGGGGAACTGTACAAAAGGTTGCCATAGCTGAAACTTTAGCTGTTAGTGTTGATGTAATCATTGGCAACAATCTCAGACAGGCAATGATGTGTGTAGTTACCCATAGCCAAGTGGCAAAGGAAAATTGTGGTTCCCTGGACCCCATAGAAGCCACTGTGGAAATCACTGGGAGGCTGGTTCCCCAACCTGGATCTCCTGATATGGAGACTAATGAAAGGGGGGTAGAAATTTCCCCACTGGCCATTAACCAAACAGCTATGGAGGATTACTCCAAGGAAGTGGAGTGACCCATTGTCAGAGGGTTAGGGATGGCAGTGATCCTGAGTGCCCTGATGCTAAAGCTAGGGACCCCAGTTTAGATACTAAAGGGGACCTGTCCCACGCCTTGGGAATGTGTAAGGAGTTTGCAGCTGCTCGGAAAAGTGACTCTAGTCTAGAGAAGCTGAGGGCTTCGGCAGACTCTGATGGAGCACAGGGAGGTGATGAGAAACATAAGGTTTATTGGGACAACAGACTGATGTGTACTCAGGATGCTAAGACAGAGGGAGGGGTGATAGGCAGGCAGCTTGTTGTTCCCCAGGGGTACAGTGAGTAGTTGCACACAATATTCCCATATCTGGGCATCTGGGAATCACTCACACTATGCAGTGATTAGCCCAGAATTTCTATTGGCCCAACTTCACCCAGCAGGTGAAGGAGTATTGCAGGTCATGTCACTGGTGCCAAGAAATAGGAAAGGTGGGTAACAGAACCCAAGCCACCCTAATTCCATTGCCCATAGCAGAGGAGCCATTCCAGAGGGTGGGAATGATATTGTGGGGCCTTTAAATACTCCCAGCTCCTCCAGGAAGAGGTTCATCCTGACTGTGGTGGATTATGCCACCCGGTACCCAGAAGCAGTCGCCCTATCCTCACTGAGAACAAACAAAGTGGCAGATGCCTTACTAGGGATTTTCTACCATGTTGGGTTTCTGCAGGAGGTTATCACCGATCGAGGGGGTTCCTTCATGTTGGACCCGATGAAATGTTTGTGGGAGAAGTGTGGGGTGGTGCAGAGATGCACAACACCTTATCACCCACAAGCCAATGGGCTTGTGGAAAGATTTAATGGCACCCTTAAGTCAATGCTCCAAGCGTTTGCTGAACAGCATGGGAGGGACTGGGAGAAATACCTTTCCCACCTGTTGTTCGTATACAGGGAGGTGCCCTAAGAGTCGACAGAGTTTTCCCCCTTGAAGCTGTTATATGGACACAAGGTATGTGGGCCCCTAGACCTGATCTGGGAGGACTAGGAAGGCAAGCACGCCACACAGGGAACTCCCATAATGGATTATGTCCTTTGGTTTAGGGAAAAGCTGAAGGAGCTTATGGGGACAGCCCAGAGCAACCTGGCAGTGGCCCAACAAAAACAGAAAGTATGTTATGACCACAGAGCCAGAGCTTGCTCGTACATGGTAGGTCAGGAAGTCATGGTCCTAATCCCGGTCCAGAAGGACAAGCTGCAGGCCGAGTGGGCAGGACCATACAAAGTAGTCAGAAAGGTAAATGACGTAAACTACATTGTAGAGTTACCTGACAGATGACATACACAAAGGATGTACCATGTCAACATGATGAAGCCATATGCTAATAGGGCTGACATGGTGTTTGCAGTGTGTAGTCCTGGGGAAGGGATGGATGAAGGAGACCCCCTTCTGGACTTGCTGGAAGAAAGCAAGTGGGAGTCTTCTGTGGAGACAATTAAATTGTCACCCCAGTTGGCCCCAGACCAGATCCAGTAAGTAAGAGAGGTTTTAGCAGACTTTGTCCAATGTTTAGCGCAAGTCTGGACTATCCCCTTAGTGACGCACGATGTGGAGACAGGGATGCAGGTGCCCATACGGCAAACAGCATATTGGGTGTCGGAGGCTGTCCAAAAGGACATTAGGAGGGAGGTGGAGGAAATGTTGGATTTAGGGGTAATTCAGAAATTCCACAGCCCCTGGGCCTCACCCATAGTCCTTGTTCCCAAGCCAGATGGCTCTACTCATTTTTGTGTGGACTATCATGGATTGAATGCAGTCACGAAGTCAGATGCCCACGTGATGCCACGGACGGATGAACTTCTGGACAAGTTGGGAGGGGCGACATACCTTACAACTATTGACCTGACAAAGGGGTATTGGCAGGTAGAGTTAACTACCAGAGCTAGGGAGAGGTCAGTCTTCATCACACTGATAGGGTTATTTGAATTTAAAGTAATGCCTTTTGGAATGAAGAGCGCCTCGGACACTTTCCAAAGGTTGGTGAACAAGGTGTTAAATGGTGCTGAGGAGTACGCTGTGACATACCTGGATGATATTGCCATCTTTAGTGAAAACTAGGAGGGACACCTGTTTCACCTTAGGGAAGTGCTGGTCAGGATACAGAGGGCCAGGCTCACTGTCAAATCTGAGAAGTGCCAGGTGGCCATCGCTGAAGTGGCATACCTCGGGCATGTTGCAGGCCAGGGACAGCTCTGTTCTAACCAAGTGAAAATAGAGGCAAACAAGGCATGGCCCAGAACAGAAATACAGAAGCAGGTCAGAAGCTTTCTGGGGACAGCAAGGTACTATAGGAAATTTATATCCAATTACAGTGTCCTGGCCACTCCCCTATCTGACCTGGTAAAGAAAAGGATGCCTAAGAAAGTTACCTGGGAGCCAGCCTGTGAAAAAGCCTTTATCAGACTGAAGGAGGCACTGTGCAGTGCTCCTGTATTGGCAAGTCCAGACAACAGCAGATCATTTGTAGTCCAGACTGATGCCTTAGATTTGGGTATTGGGGCAGTACTGAGTCAGACATTCAACCAAGGGAAAGATCACCCCATAGTGTACCTGAGTAAAATGTTACTTCCCAGGGAGCAGACTTACTCTACTGTGGAAAAAGAGTGTCTTGCCATGGTGTGGGACCTAAGGAAGTTAGAGCCATACTTATATGGGTGGCATTCTGAGGTACAAACTGACCACAATCCCCTGGTTTGGCTGGCACAAATGGGTAAAATGAATGGTAGACTACTAAGATGGAGTCTTGCCTTGCAAGGGTATGACATGATGGTCTCACACAGGGCAGGGGCCACCAATGATAAAGCCGATGGCTTGTCAAGTCAGTTTGAGAAATTAACTGACTTAGGGAGCCCATCCCATGCAAGGGATAGAGCTCCCAAATTCCGTCTAGGTGGGGAGGATTGCGACACTCTGCCATCTGCTTATGATTATTGTATATATTTGTAATATAAATAAATGGTCTGTGATTGTCTCACACATGTCAGCAGTGACAAGTGACCTTTGACCCCAAAAGGTGTCAGTGGCTGAAGCTGCAGGATGTGAGAACAGACCAGGGAAATGTAATTAACTGCCTTCCTTCCAGAGGGATAATTTATGACCTTTTATAACCTACTCAGGCTTTTGAAGTGGAAACTAAATAAGAATTTTATGACCCTAGCAGGAAGGAAAGTCACTTGGCTGATCCTGTATATTTTTTCCTCACATAACCAAGAATTAGTTTGGGATTGTTAAGTTGAAAGGGAAATGTTTGATCAAAGACTGTCATATTTGGGAAATGGCTTTTTGCTGACGTTCACATTAATTAAAATACCTCCTTGTAGATAATTATGTTAGAATTAACTCTAAGGGAGGACCTAGCTGACCTCACCAAAAGGGGGTGGGGAGAGGGCGGTTGAAATGAAACATGCATCTGGGAAATGTGTGGCATATGATTTTTGGACTCTGAGAGAGACAGTTCTCTGGACTTGAAAGCACTTAAAAGGGTAACATTAGATAGGAAAGAACTAAAAGTATTTGTGGTAGGATTTCATATTCTGTAACTTCCCATTGTTTTTCGTATATGACTGTAGGTTAGTGATAGAATCATTCTGTGTATGATTTTACCTGTTTTACCATTTTTTTTTTAGTAAACAACATTTTCTTTAAAATACTGCCTGTGCTCTTGGCAGAGGAAACCAGAAGGAATGAGTGCTGTGTGCCTGGACTTCTCTACTGGGACTAAAGAAGTAGAACTCTTCTACTGGGACCTTTAATTTAGGGTAAAAAGCAAACAAAAAAAAATTAGTGTGTTTGTCTCAGTTAGCTAAAGTGGTTATCTGTACAGTTATCTAGGTGTAAATCTCAGGTGGCTGAAGGAGCTTGATTGCTGTGCAGTTTAAATTACTTGTAGAAAGATCTAGTAAGTAGGGGAGTGGCTTAGCTAGAAGGAAACTAGATTTAAACACTGCCTTAGAAAGATTCTGTCAGAGGCTTGGCAGAGGACACCAGAAGGAAGGAATGCTGTGTGACTGGACTTCCCTACCGGGACTAAAGAAGTAGAACTCTTTTAAAAGAATATATTTCCCACCTTCCCTCCCCTCCACCGTCCCACCCAAAGCTAGTTCTACCTTTATAGGCACAGGATTTGACTGACAGCAGGAACTTCTTGTTTGGGAGCAGGAAGTGAGTGATCACAGAGCCACCAAAGATGCACCATCCTAAAAGGGCAAGAGTAGCTCTCCGGACCCCTTTAGCTGCTGGAGGTAGGCTTCTAAGCAAGTAAGGGGTCTACTGAGAAATATAGCATTTTCTTGTCTCAGAACAGGACAATCAGGAGCTTAAAGGGCACAGAGGCAGTAAGTAAGTAGAGAGAGAGAAGGGGAAAAAAAGAGGAAAGAGTAAGGATTCCAAACAATAGTGAAGGGGCCAGAAATAAGACATGATGGGAGTGGTGCAGTGCAGTGGCTGTGGAGCATCAGTCTTCCAGGAGACATTCTGGAGGATGTGGTGTTGTCCCATCTGCAAGCACCTCTCTGGGCTGAGGGGGGAAGGTTGCTCATCTCCAGGCTGAGTTGGCCAGGATTTATGGGACCTCCTCTTCCATCCAGGGACCACCAGGGCCACTGCCATTGCCTCAGAGGTTGCCAAGAAAGAGAAGTGGTTGGACCACAGTGGGCACAGAGAGGGTGAGGATGGTGGAACAGAGGTGCATCCCTCCTGTTGTACCTCTCCAAAATTCCTATGCCATTCTGAAAAAGTGTGGTTTCTCTATGGAGGCACCCACAGTGGAGACCAAGGAGGATGCTGGGAACCTCCACAAAGGAGACCCACAGGAGGGTGGTATGGGACCCCACAGGGGAAGAAAACAACTCCTGGTGGGGGACTCCATTGTTAGGAATGTAGAACTGGGGGAGGAAGGGGAGAGGGAGGTAAGGTGCCTGCCTAGCGCCATGGCTTAGAGGGACAGGGAGCAAATCCTCAGGATTGCCAGAGCAGCTGCACAGGGGAGGGAGCTGGATGTCATTGTCTACCTAGGGACAAATGACCTGGCTAAGAAATGGATCAGAGCAGTACAGGAAGAGTTTGTGGAATTGGAGAGGGGCCTTAGACAAGTAGCATGCACAGTAACCTTCTTGGAGGTGCTGTCTGTCTATGGCATATGAGAGGCTAGGGTGCTCCACACCATGGGATTCAATCAGTGGTTGAAAAACTGATGCAGAGCTCAGGGATTTGGCTTCATTGGGGACTGGGGGTCCACCTGGAGTGTTGCAAGCCTATACTGGCATGATGGGCTACATCTGTCCAGGAGGGAAACCAGGATCCTAGGTGATAGGTTTAAATGCTTCACTGGCAAGTATTTAAACTAGCCAAGGGGGGAGGCACTGGAAAGGAGCAGGGAAATCCTAGCCCCCCCAAAAAAGTCATGGTAGTAAGTGCAGTAAACACCAACATAGAGATATTGATAGGGAGAAGGCTAGGGGTAAATGGAGAAAGTGACAAAGGCAAGAAGGACAGGGATGGGGCAAAAAGGAGCAAGGCCATCAGGGAATGGAGGATAATGAGTACCAATGCCTGTAGCCTGGGCAACAAGCTCTCCGAACTGGTGCCCTTGATGGAAGAGGGATGCCTGGATATCGTAGCTGTCACAGAAACATGGTACACAGAGAACCATGACTGGGATGTTAACATACCAGGGTACATAACCTACAGAAGAGACAGGGAGGGGAGAAGAGGGGGAGGAGTAGCTCTCTATGTAAAGGAAGGGATAAAAGCAACTGAACAAAAGAGTAAACAGGGAGGTGAGGAGGCACTGTGGGTCACCTTGGAAACTGGAAGTGGCACCACAGTCTGCACAGGGGTTGTATACAGACCCTCAGGTCAGAGGGAGGGAATGGCCAAGGATATGATAGAAGGCATTCTTAGGATGGCAGAGAAAGGGGAGATACTGTTGATGGGAGACCTGAATATGCCAGATGTTAACTGGAGCACACTTGCTGCAGCCACATTCAAGAGCAGGGCCATTCTCGATGCCTTACAGGTGGCATGCCTCAGACAGCTAGTTTTGGAACCCACTCATGAGGGAGCAATATTAGACCTCATACTCTCAAATGGGGACAGTGAGAGGATCTCAGATCTAGAAGTGGGTTGCCATCTGGGAACAAGTGACCATCAAACAGTGTGGTTCACGTTAAACTCGGCTACAGAGTCAAGCCATACAAAAGTGGGGGTACTGGACTTCAGGAGGGCTGACTTTGGCAAGATGGGAGAGTGCCTCAGAAAAGCACTAGCAAACAGGCAAGAAGGAGGGGTGGAGCAACAATGGGGAATCATCAAAACTGCCATCACAGAGGCAACAAGCCTTTGTGTGAAGCAAATAAATAAATCAAAATGAAAGAAAAAGCCACTGTGGTTCTCAAAAGAGGTGGCAGGGAAAGTCAGAGAGAAAAAGATAGCATTCAGGAAGTATAAGGAAACACAGAAGGAGCAGGACAGAGAGCTGTACCAGTTAAGGCAGAAGGAAGCAGGGAGGGAAGTCAGAATAGCAAAGGCCCAAACTGAGGAAAGGATAGCCAACTCAGTTAAGAAGGGGGATAAAACCTTTTATAGGTACATCAGGGAGCGTAGAAAGACAAAGGGAGGGATAGTGAGGCTGAATAGAATGAACGTTGGGTGGGCAGAGGGGGTCGTGAAAAAGCAGGGACACTGAATGAATATTTCTGTTCAGTATTCACAAAAGAGGAGGGGAGGTGCCTAATCCAATTAACAGAAGCACTCTGGATAGGGGGTCAATCCCAGTCCTTTCACAGAAGAAAGGGTTCTGAAAGAACTCCTAAAACTGAAGGTGGACAAAGCAATGGGGCCTGATGGAATTCACCCCAGAATTCTAAAAGAATTAAGGGGAGAACTAGTGAAACCACTGACTATCCTTTTTAACAAATCATGGTAGGACGGTTTGGTACCCGAGGACTGGAGGAAGGCTGATGTGATTCCCCTTCACAAAAGTGGGACCAAGACAGAGGCAGGAAATTACAGACCCATCAGTTTGACCTCTGTGGTAGGGAAAGTGATGGAATCACTTCTGAAGGAAAGAATTGTTGAGTACCTAGAGGCCAGTGGGACACAGGACCCAAGGCAGCATGGATGCACAGCGGGAAGGTCATGTCAGATGAATCTAATTGATTTCTTTGACTGGGTGACCAAAGTAGTAGACCAGGGAGGGGCTGTGGTCATGGCCTACCTAGACTTTAGCAAGGCATTTGACACAGTCCCACACAAAAGATTAATAGTCAAATTAACCAGCCTGGGAGTGGGTCCCAGGGTGGTAGCCTGGGTAAAACATTGGCTAGAAAACAGAACACAGAAGGTAATTCTAAATGGAGCCCACTCTGAAGAAAGATGGGTTACTAGTGTGGTACCACAGGGTTCAGTACTGGGTCCAGTCCTTTTTAATGTCTTTATAAGTGACATTGCAGAGGGACTGGAAGGAAAAGTATGCCTCTTTGCAGATGACACAAAGATCTGCAACAGGGTTGATACACAAGGAGGCGTGGAAAGGATGAGAAGGGACTTGGCAAGGTTGGAGGAATGGTCAGAAGTATGGCAGCTAGGATTCAATGCAAAGAAGTGCAAAATAATGAACCTGGGAAACAAAAACCCAGGGTAAGATTACACAATGAGGGGAGGTAGTAACAAAAACATAAAAAGAAAGGGACCTGGGGTAATCATATTAGATGACTTTAAGGTTAGCAAGCAATGTGAGAAGGCAGTAGGGAGAGCTGGGTGTATACTGGGATGCATAGGGAGAGGCATCACCAGCAGAAAACAGGAAGTTGTTATCCCTCTTTACAGACAGTTGGTGAGACCCCATCTGGAGTACTGCATCCAGTTCTGGAGACCCCATCTCCGCAAGGACATAGACAGGATAGAGGCAGTCCAGAGGAGGGCAACTAGAATGGTGCAGGGTCTGCAAGAAAAGCCATACAAGGAGAGACTAAAATAGCTTAATATGTATACCCTTGAGAAAAGGAGGGAGAGTGGGGACATGATAGTACCTCAGTGGAATCAACAAAGTCCAAGAAGGTAGCATTTTTCAGAAAAAGAGACATGCAAGAACAAGGGGACACAATTTAAAGATAGAGGGGGGTGGTTCAGGTGCAATGTGAGGAAGTATTTTTTCACAGAGAGGGTAGTGGATGCATGAAACAGCCTTCCTGAGGAGGTTGTGGGGTCTAAAACAGTGGGAGAATTCAAGAATGCATGGGACAGACGTAAGGCAATTCTTGTGGGGGTAGGAAGAAGTAGTCTGTTGGTTAACTAGGATCTGTGGCTTATCCTGTAGGTAGGGAAATGGGCAGACTAGGTGGGCCAAGCAGTCCTTATCTGCCATCAAAGTCTATGTTTCTATGTTTCTGTTATTTTATATGTGATTGCTGAACCTGTGTTTAAGTCTGACGGCTGATAAGAGCGTGAATGTGTTACTAAGCTTAAAAGGTAAGAATATACCTAGGTCTCATATAGAGTTGTAAGGATACATTTTGGAAATCTGGCTTGGTGCCCCAGGTGAAAGATTATATTGCATTTCCCCAAAGAGAATATACTGTATATCTGAGCCTGTCATCAGGGAATGCTAGCATTAGGTTCACATTGTGACCCCCCCAAAGGTTGAGGCTAGCGGGTGATTTGGACCCAAAACAGACAGGAGGGTTACCCAATCTGTTACCTGTTCACACTATTGCACTTTGAGGTTGGCACTGTGGGAGCAGAGGGCCTGACCTGCAGAGTGCATTTGTGACAGCCCCCACTACTCAGTGGGTACAACTGTAGTGGTTAGCTAATAGACTGTCAAAAATATTACCCAAAAGAAGTCATTATGATCAGGTGGGATTTATAGAAGCGAGGAGATTACAACATAATACAAGGGAAAAGCACTTAATGTTATACAGGCTAAAATAGGGATGCACACAGCACTCCTATCATTGGATGCAGAAAAGGCCTTGGATCAGGTCCAGTGGCTTTTTCTATTTGAAATGTTAAAAGCATTTGGAATAAAAAGCACATTTCTAGATTGGATTAAGATAATTTATACAGAGCCACAAGCTAGGGTTAAAACTAACCAGCAGGTGTCTCAGCCATACTCTTTGATGCGGGAAACAATGCAGGGTTGCTCACTCTCATTTTTGCTTTTTGCTCTTTTTCTAGAGCCATTGGCAATAAAGATAAGAGAACAGAGTGAAATTTTAGGAATTAGGGTTAATAATCAAAATCATGTCATAATGCTTTATGCTGATGATATTTTGCTCTCTTTGTCCAATCCTGATACTACATTCTCCTTGCTAATTCAGTTAGTGGCCCAATTTAGTGCATTCTCTGGATATTAGATAAATTGGGAGAAATGCGCAGTATTATACCTGGAGGATCGAAAATGTCTTACCAATTCAACATTATGGAAAATAAAAAAAAGATGAAATATTTAGGGGTTTACTTGATGCAGGATATGGAAAGGTTAGTGCAAATACACTATGATCCTCTTATTAAAAGGATCAGAATAGACATAGAAAGATGGCAGCATCTACCTTTGGTGTTGATCAGGAGAATTAGCATATTAAAGATGAATGTCCTTCCCAGGTTATTGTTTCTCTTTGAAGCCATGCCTATACTAATGAAAAAAGTATTCTTCATAAACTTGGAAAAGATAATTAGGAAATTTATATGGGTAGGCAAACAACCAAGGATTGCCTTAAATAAACTTTAACAGAGAAGGAAAAGAGGAGCCTTAAGATGTCCTCATTTTTGGTTATACTACATAGCTGCTCGGCTGGCGGTGACTTACCTTTGATTTCACCATCCTGAAGATACTACAATAGCTGGTTTTGAGATAGATGAATATAATCTAGAGGGCTTTACTCTAAAGCACTCATTAGCTGTAAATCTAACAGAAGCTTCACTTTATAAGTCTGCCTTGAAAACCACTAAAACTGCAAACAAAATCAGGAAAGCGGCTCAGCAACTTATGAGGGAATACAACTCATCTTTCAAAATTCACCCCAACAATTAATAATGCTATATTCCATCCATCAATAACGGATACAACCTTTCAAATTTGGTATAGAAACAAGGGAATACATCAGTTAGAGCAGTTTTTTGAGCGTGAGGAATTTCTTACTTTTGAAGCCTTCCAGAGTAAATATAATATCTCTGGAACACAAAGACTGCAATATACGCAAATCAAGAACTTTATTTTCAGAAAAACACAGAAATCAGTGGAGGACAAAAAAAAAAACCTCAGGCCTAGAGGAGCTCCTAATAAACTCAGACACAAACAAACATCTTATCTCTAAGATTTACATAGCCTGAGATACAGGCTCATTGACCCTTAATAAAACTAAAGAAGACCGAGAGAAGGACTTGCAGAGATCTATTTCAGATGCAACGTGGTTTAATATATCTAATTTAGATAATCTGGAGATAAAAAATAATAGATTGCTGCAAATTCACTTCAATACTCTACATAAAACTTATTTGACTCCCTCCAGATTGAATAAATTTGACAAGAACATATCTGAAACCTTTCAGAGGTGTAGGTTAGCTAAGGGAACTCTGGGCCATATGTTAGTGGGATGTGATCAACTCAAGAAATACTGATGTAAAATACTGTTTCTATTTGGAAGGATTCTTGGGTACAATTTTCCATTTGACACAGGTATTGGGGTATTTGGTACAAGTGAAAGTTTGTATATTCAAAGAAGTAGACATATATTGCTTAACACTGGGATTTTATTGGTCAAGAAGAATATTCTGCAACATTGGAAAGATGCAAATCCACCAAGCTATGCAGAATGGATAAGCCTAATGCTAGATCATAGCAGGACAGATAAAGCCCTATATATTATGCAAGAGGCTCAAGGCGCATAAGAGGAAATTTGATCCCCAATTTTGTTACTCATAAGTTCTTGAACCCTGATGCTTGGCAATGATGATGAGTTGTGACTTCAGGAATATGTACTATGATTGAAGCACCCACACTCTGAGCTAAGTGAAATGAAAAAAAAACTCAAAAAGGCAGATCTACCACAACGACCAACTGGTCTATCAAATCTCCATTAATAACATATATAAGAAGTTTCCAAAGATGTTCCATAAACTCGCAGAGAGAGAAATAAATATGTAGGCACACAAATATGGCTTCCCAAATGTAGGCACAACTAATACTGAGCATGCAATGAGGGATCTCAAACTTTATAACATTGTATAAAAGTGGGCAGAGAATTGTAGCATACACAACAGAGCCCAGGATGCAGTGAACAAAAATAAGAAAAAATACAATCCCCTGCCATAGTCCAAGAGGGCTAGTAGCTCTGTCTAACTAAGTTCATAATAAGGCATTTAGTCCATCTAGCAGCAATCCAGGGTGGGAACTTAGCAGTCCAATGGGAGGGCACTAAAATATATAATGGTTCACCAAATTGAAGATTGTAGTCTAGTAACCCATCCATAAAATACCGATTGAAACTTAAACAACCCCCATCCTGCCACATCCCAGAATGTGTATATCATTACTAATTACAAGCTAAAGATATATATATATATATATATATATATATATATATATATATATATATATATATATACACACAGTATATATATATATATATTTATATACAGTACACCTCAGCCCCTTAAGTTCAGCATAAAAGTCGATCTCCATCTGAAGTATCATCCTCAGTACCTCAATTCAGCTCCTGTTCTATGATGCCATCCATTTTTTCAGCATCTTTCAGTTAATTGAACAGGTACACCTTACCATTCTAGGAGAGCCAGAGTTTAGCCAGGAACATCAGCTGATGTTGTACTTGAACTGGCGCAGGTGACCCCATACTCCATCAAACAACTTGCGGGGCTGGTGAGTACTATAGGAATGATCAGGGTACAAATAACTGTCTGATTCTCCATACTTGGGCTGGCGATGCCGCCTCGCCACTGAAAGGATCCAGTCCCTATCTTCCACTCCAGTGCAGACCAGGAGAAAAGTTCTCGAGGTGGACAGCTCTGATGTCACTCTGTGTGTGGTAATCCTATATGCATTTTCAAAGGAGAGCGGTGGGTCATCCTCAGTGAGCCCAAGTAGCCTTGGCAAAACAGTGTGGGTGAATTCCAGGCTATTGTCCCCTTCCACCGATTCTGGCAGGCCAAGCACCTTAATGTTCCTCTGCCAAGTCTGGTTCTCCACAACTTCAAGTTGCTGGCACAAAAGGGTATTCTCCTAAATAAGTTTAGTAGAGACATCCACAGTCTTGGTGATGTTAATGTTAGTGTTAGTGTTTAATCTGTTAGGTTGCTCACTTCTTTATTGCCTCCTGAGTGTCACAATTCAAAAATAATTTATTACAGCTAAAAGATCTACAAATTAAAAATGTTTGGCTAATTGGCTAATTTCATTTAGCCAATTACAAAATATTAATGGTAATAAATCAAGAAGAAATTCTTTTCAGGCATTATGGAAAAAACAAATCTCAGGAGGATGTTACAAGCCTTTGAATCCCTTCAGGTTTAACACGACTATTTCAAATTTATCTGGGGCAAGCTGTTTGTTATTAATGCTGGGGGGGGGGTATTGAAATGAATCCAGGGCCTGAAAATTTAAATTTGAAGATTTTTCATGACAATGCATGTAGTAGTGGGTCTAAAAATGACACTTTAGCAACTTTATTGAGTGATAAAGATCCATGTATTTTAGGGTTAAGTGAAACATGGCTCTCAGAAAAACACTGAGATGATGAAATAGGTATCCATAATTATCAAGTATGGAGGGCAGATAGGAAATCTAGAGGGGGGGTGTGATGCTTTTCATAAAATGAATATTAGGTTATTCAGAAATAGTAATACACAGTAGTGAAATAATATTGAATTTTTAGCAGTACATTTAGGGCATTTTGGATTGGTAATATCGATTATTTATTCACCTCCAAAGGCAAATATATTAGATTTGGAAACAATATTAATGAAAATAACTGATGCAGTAGGAAGTAGGCCTTTAGTTTTACTGGGAGATTTGAATTGTGATTGGAAAAATATTAGAGGGAGACACTTAAAGGATATAGTAACTAACCTGGGATTAAACCAACTTATAAAAAAACCTACCAGATATACATCTAATACAACAAATGGATCCATATTAGACTTAATCTTGGTATCTACTCAAATTGAAGTTGAAGCAGTGGGTGTTTTACCCCCATATTTTGGCGATCATAATTTGATCTGGGTTACTTTGCCACAATCTCAGTTTAAACAAAATTTGGTCTATGAAACAAAAAGTTGGTTTAGGGACTTTAGAAAATTTTCAGAATTTTGATTTCTGGATAGCATAAGTAAAATAAATTGGGATTGTTGCAAACTAATCCCAGATATTGATACTTCAATTAAATATTTTACTCAGACTTTTGAAGAAGTATGCGATTTACATGCACCTAAAATTAAAACTAATATGAAAGTCAGTAAACTACCATGGATAAACAACAAATTACTAAAATAAATTTGAATTAAAAATAGAATTTGGAAAACAGTTTTAAAATCAAAACTGGAAAAGGACTGGATTTCTTTTAAAGCTGCTAGAAATAAATGTAAAAGGTTAATTAAGGCTTCAAAAATTTCATTTTATAAAAATAAGATAGATTCGAGTATAGACCCAAGACAATTTTGGAGAGTGGTTAAGAAACTGACTAAACCAGGAAGCGATTCATCAGAGGAGATACTCAGATTAAAAAATGGTGACATTTTTATTGAAAATCCTAAGGACATTAGTGATGTATTAAACAATTTTTTTTGTTGATCTTCCAAATTGTAAAATCCCCTATCAATTAGACTCAGAACAAATTAAAATAGAACTTTCACAAAATGGACCCCCTCCATTTAGATTTAAAACTCTGACTGTAATCAAAGTATACAAAATACTTCAGAATATAAATATTCATAAAACTTTTGGTAATGATGGTCTAGAAGGTAGATTTCTAAAATTAGCAGCTTTTAATATAGCACCAATTATTACATATTTATTTAATTGGAGTCTTCAGATTGGATATTTTCCCTTATCCTGGAAAGAGAGTAGAGTAAAGCCAATTTTCAAGGGGGGAGATGTGGTAGAACTTAACAATTATAGGCCAATAGGCTTATTACCCCTTTTATCAAAATGTTTTGAGAAATTGTTTTTTATCCAAATAATGGATTATCTGGATAAATATAGTTTGTTAACACCAAAACAATCTGGTTTTCAAAAACATTATTCTACCACAACAGCTCTTTTGGAATTTAATGACCTATTGAATAGGTCATTGGGAAATAATATGGAGACAGCGGTTGTTTTTGTAGATCTTTCAAAGGCTTTTGACCTGGTGGACCACCCCTTGTTAATTGAGAGACTGCAGGAAATAGGTCTTAGAGATTATCCTTTGGATTGGTTAAAATCATATTTGGATAATCGATCCCAGACAGTGGAGGTTCAAGGATGTTTATCAGATAGAAGAAATGTTAGTAGAGGAGTTTCTCAGGGATCGATCCTGGGACCTCTTATGTTCCTAATATTCATAAATAGTCTTCCACAGATTACAGAGCAAACAGAGATTCGATTATATGCCAATGATATGGTAATAGTTGCGTCTTGAAAAACGGATAATATATTACAATCTAACCTGCAGTCTGATTTCTCAAGGATAGAGGGATGGTTCACCAGGTCAAAACTAATCATGAATGTAAAAAAAAACAAAATGCATGAAATTTCCATTAAAAAAGAGCGGTGTTATTCATGATTTGTGTATTTACACAGGGAACTTAACCAAGCTGGAACAGGTTAAGGACTATAGTTATTTGGGGTTTATATTTGATGAATATTTGTCTTTTTCCAGCCACATTACTGAACTGATTAAAAAAGTTAATAGAAGAGTGGGAGCATTAAGAAGAAGTACTGATTGTTTAACAATGTTTGATAGAAAAAAATTGGCGGATCAATTAATTATCCCAGTATTAAGATACGGAGAATTAATATATAGGAATACAAACAAAATATTACTGACCAAGTTAGATAACACTTATTACCGTGTGGCTAGATACATATTAAAGGGGAACTATCAGACTTATCATTGTTTATTGCTGAATAAAGTAGATTGGTTGCCTTTGGATGTAAATTATCAGTGCCATTGGCTAACCTTAATTCACAAAATGAAATATTTATCAGTGAAACATCCAATTTCGTTAATATTGTTTCCAATGAAATGTAATCAAAAACGGCTATTGACTAGATCAGTTCATACAAATAAAATAATTGTAGGAAAATTTCAAAATAAATATGGGGACAGGTCTTTGCTATATCAAGCTTCTTTTTTTTGGAATCATCTCCCTGTTGATATGAGAGAAATCACAAGTTACTCCTTATTCACTCAAACTATAAAGGAGCTATATACTCATATATGTGAGTGCTGAATAATTCTAGATGTGTCTTTCAAATTTGTTATGATTTTCTTTTATAATTTTATGGTTGTATTTTAGTATATTATTGTTTGTATTCATCTTTGTTTAAATGTGGAACTTTATCGTATGTATTTAGATAGGATTACACAGGTCTGTCTTGTAAACTGGATTATGTCCAAATGACATGTATTACCTGTATAAAAATACATTTTTACCTACCTACCTAATCTATATTTTAGAAATGGTTTGATCCATCAAATCTATCTTCATCTCCAATTCTGTTACTCAGGGAGTAAGAGCATCAAATTTATGATCACACTTCTGCACAGTTCATACCAGCTTCCCCAAAGTAGTATTCACCAGAGCTAAGTTCACCTTCTCCACCTCTGTAGTAGCCAAGGCTCCTGCCTTAACAGTCTGATCAGGCCTTTCATAAGACCATCACCCCCTTCAGCTGAAAGAAGTTAGTTGAGGCTGCGGCAACTCCCTTTTTCCCAATTGTGCACTCCAGGCTGAATCACAGTATTGGGAAAAAGTCAACACTGAATCAAAAGTGCTCCAAAAACTGTTTTTAATATTAATTAAGCAATTTTCTCTCCAGAGCACAAGGAAAGTGCTGCTTCCTGCTTGGCTGCTCAGCACCACTCCCCAGTATGGTCTTTTGGACTCTTTTGTAAAGGGGTAATCTTTTTCATGAGGAAACAATTATTTTTTCATGTGGTTGCCATCTTGCTTCCATTTATTTCAAAAATGTTTTTTTTAAAAACATAAAAATGACATCCTGCAGAGACACCAATACACGTATCCTGCTAATCAGGACCCTCTTAGGTGAATTCTGCTGCTAGCTTGTGGATATTTCACCCAGAAATGTGTTTTTAACACATTTAAAATCTTTTTTGTGACCTGAATTTTTTTTTTCATGTGGCCATATGAAAAAGGAATAAGACCATACGAAAAAAAGAATTTGGGCTTACTTCCTTTCACATTTTATTCACACGAAGCAATTTTTTCATATGAATGACACAACCTCATGAAAAAAAGAATTTGGACTTTTTTATGTTCTTTTTTGTATGAAGAAATCTTTTTTCATATGAACGACACAACCGCACGAAAAAAGATCCTCTCATAGGAAAAAAGAATTTGGAGAGGTTTTTTTTCATATTCTTTTCTTTGTATGAAGGAATCTTTTTTCATATGAATGACACAGCTTCACAAAAAAAGATCCCTTCATACAAAACAAGAATTTGAACTTAGTTGATTTCCCACATTTCAACTTTAACAAGCCACGACTCTGTCAATATACAGTATGCAGTTCTAGGACAATCTATATAACAAAATAAAGGTCTTAATGAGTACTACAACACTAGCATATAATACCCTTCCCTCAAAAAACAAATATGGGCCATATTAAAAAAAACACATAAAAATTAAAAAAAAATTACAATTCCCATTGGATAACATTGCAACTTTAACAAGCTGTACTGTAACTCTGTAAATCTTTAAAGTTAATGGACAATGTATATAGCAATAGAAAGGTCTTAATGACTAGTACAACACTAAGCTCCTAAGAAATAAAAACTGAGAATGGCCAGCCCCTACAAAAAAAAAAATACAAGTAAGTTCATAAATTGTTTTTCTGGAGGAACGGAAATGCAGAGCCTGGAGGGCCCCTGTGCTTCCATAGCCACATACACATGTGGATAAATGGAGGCACTGAAAGAGGTTCCTGTACTTCTGTAATCACATGGATGTGTTTGGAAACTGTGTGAATGACAATATGATTCTACTACTGTATCTTAAAAAGTGAAGAAGTTCATTGCAAAATACTACAGTAATGCAGCAATTAAGGTTAAACTGACAAAAGTAGGGCAATGTAGTATTAGCGTTTCCAACCATAACACCCCAACCTACAAGCAGCAAAAATAACTTTATGGTTTTGGCTGTCCTGAGTCTTGGCAAATCAGGCCTGGGGTCTTCCTTGGGGTTATCATCCCTATCACTCACCCATTCTCTATAGTCTGCAGATCTGAGCTTATTTGCTGATGGAATGGGGTGAGCGTTAGTGCTGATACTGTAAGCCCAAGGAAGACCTCAGGCCTGATCTGGTAAGGCTCAGAACAGCCAAAACCATAACCTTTTTCCTTTTGCTGCTAGCATGGTGGGGTTTGGGGTGTTAGGATTGAAAATCCTAACATGACATTTCCCTACTTTTCTTGGTTTAACTCTAACTGGTGCATTAACAATGCTTTTTTCAATGAATATGTATGATATATGCATGTATTGAAATATATGCAATCAGTTGTTTTGTTATAGAAGATTAATACTTTGTAGCAGCCCACTTACTAGTTTGTGGTCTGTCTTTTATCATTTACTATTTTTCAGTGCCCCTGCATACTTGAACACTGGTTTTCTCAATGAGGGTGATTGCTTTTCTCTTGGTTCAGAAGGGGCAGAGTATTAAATGGTAGAGTGTGTCTAGCACATTTCACCTGGATCACTTATAGGAATCCTATTGAAAATTGTGCTGTGATTTAAGACTCTGACACTGTTCAAAGTCTGTGCCATGTGGTCTGTGTGAGTATGTGCTATTCTAATTTATTTTCCCATCATTTTTGCATGCAGCCATATTTGGAATTTTTAAATTAAAATATAATCCCTCCTTTCGATGATGTGGAGTCCTGATTTTATCTTGTTAGACTGTCAACCAACGTCATTGAGAAACTATGAGCAGTTTATTAGGTTGGGGTTTAATGGTATAATTAAGATGCACACGAAAGGAGTGGTATTAATGAGATTCTGGTATGACAATTAATTAAGTGTAATGACTTAAGGTATTTAAATGTGTTTAAGAATTTGAGGCTCTGCCCCTGATGAAGACCAGTTTGCTTGAAGCGTTAGGGTTTGTTTGGCGTCCTGTCTGCATGCATCTTTACAATTTACTGTTCACCTAGTTATTAATTAATACTTTTGAATCTGTCTTCAAGTGGTTCTCTGATTCCTAGAGTGCAATTCCTTACTATGTCAGGTCACTTGTGGAGGCCAGTGTGGGGGAGGTGTACAGTATTCAGCATCCCTGGGACCACTCTGCTCTTCTGTGGGGGCCATGTTGCTCTGCTCATCGACCAACACTATGGCTGCACAAAGACACCAACTGCCATATAAGCTGTAACACCAACAGGGTACTGGACTGCCAAACTGGTTGACAGTCAAGGGGGGGGTCCCACCATGGGAGAATCTGTGCAAGTACCAAAGGTACGGGGTAAGTCCCTGGCATGGCAGTGATGGGACTGGACTGATGGCAGCAGTAGTGAGTCTGTCAGTTGTGTTGGCCCTGCGGCAACCAGACCATCATCCTGCCAGCTGCCGTTTTCTTCATTTCACATGCCAACCCCCTTCTCCTGATGCAGTATGTGGCCCCATCAGGCTTTGACATGCACATCAATCCCTTGGGAGTAAAGGCTCCCAAGCCTGCCCCATAGTGTTACCTGTGCAGCAGAATACTGCACAGTCCCTTTCTAGCCTATGAATGATGCTGTATGACAGTGCTGGCCCTCATCCTCATGCTACTCAGCTGGCTCCCTGAGCTTGTGCCAAAACTCAAGTCACCGGAATGGGAATGCAACATGCTACTCACTAGGAAAATGGCTTGCCCAGCACACAGAAACATTAAACCGTCTTATTGATGAAATGTGAAATGGAGGTCCCATCTACATGTTCTGGTGGTTGTTTAGGCGGATGTAAGTGATCCCATTGCACATCTTGAAAAGAGCAGGGGAACTTCCCCAGTATTCTGGCCAAATGTCTCCCATTCACTAAGAATACCACCGACACATTATCCTGATTCAGTATGTCAGTTTGTATCTGAATCCCTCTCCTCTGATGTGAGGCTGAAAATAGACAGAATTGCTTAGTCCTCTTTTCCCAGTCAAAAAAACTACATAAATAAATAACTAAACAACTAAATAAATATTTTTTTGCGTAATTTTTACTCTAAATTTTCAACATACCCCCCCTTCTGAACATGACAAGTGTCATTTGTAAAATACTGGCTGAAACATAATTTCACACCACAAGTGCAAAAACACATTTTGGGCAGGATTTGAAAAATGACACCTATCATGTTCATGAGGTGGGTGAAAAAATGTCTGTTTTGGGACAAAATATTGAAAATTACCAAAGTTATGAGCTCTTCTACAGGTCACTTGAGACAGGGAGGGTACCTAGGGATTGGCGAGAAGCACATCTGGTGCCAATCCATAAAGGGGGGTCGAGGGAAGTACCAGGTAACTATAGACCCATCAGTTTGACCTCGGTGGTGGGAAAATTAATGGAGAGTATACTAAAGGAACGATTGGGGGTGTACTTGGAGGAGGTGGGAGGTCTGGATGTCGGCAACATGGGTTTGTGCCAGGTAGAGCATGTCAAACCAATCTTGTGGAGTTCTACGAATGGGTAACATCAGAACTGGACAGGGAAAGCCTGTGGATGTATTATTCTTGGACTTCAGCAGGCGCTTGACTCTGTCCCCACAATGGTCTGGTGGAGAAACTGATGGGGTTAGGAGTAGGCCCTTTGATGGTCAGATGGATTGAAAACTGGCTAGCTGGATGCACTCAGAGAGTAGTGGTCTGTGGGGAGCTCTCTAACCCTAGAGAGGTTGGTAGTGGGGTACCGCAGGGCTCGGTCCTGGGTCCGATCCTGTTTAATACATACATATAGGACATCAGGGAGGGTATAGGGTGTGAAATGAGTCTCTTCGCGGATGACTCCAAGATGGTAGCAGTAGTTGAGGGGGAAGAGGGGAGGTTGGCCCTGCAAGGGGACCTGGACACCCTGGAAAGCTGGGCTCACACATGGAAATTAAATTTCAATATCACCAAGTGTAAGGTGTTGCATCTTGGTCGGGGAAACCCTAAACACAGGTACACCCTGGGAGGGGAGGCACTGGAGGCCTCAATAGGGGAAAACGACCTAGGGGTCATGGTGGATGCATGTATGAATAACTCTGAGCAGTGCAGGAGAGCGGCTAGCAAGGCAAGCAGGATGTTGGGATGCATCGTAAGGGGCATTACCTCTAGGAGCAAGGAAGTGATTTTGCCACTGTACAATGGACTGGTTAGACCACACCTTGAGTACTGTGTACAGTACTGGAGACCACACTTGAAGAGGGACATACAGCTCCTGGAGAGGGTACAGAGGAGGGCAACTAAGATGATACGAGGGCTAGGGGATTTGATGTATGAGGACAGACTTGAGGAGCTCTGCCTGTTTTCATTGGAGGAGAGGAGAGATGGGGACATGATTGAGGTCTTCAAGTACCTCAAGGGACTAAATAGGGTAAACATGGAGGGGATCTTTAGACTAAAGCAGGGAGGTATCACCAGAGGGCATGGTTTGAAGTTGGAAGGTGGAAGGGTGAGGGGGGAAAAGAGGAGGAGGTTTTTCACTCAGAGGGTGGTGGACCCTTGGAATGCACTGCCTGGCGAGCTGGTTCAGAGATCCACAATGAAGGGCTTCAAGAGAGGGTGGGACAGACACAGAAAGTGGATGTATCAGATGATGGCCTGTCCCAGGGGGTTGGGATGGATGATAGGGGTTTCTGGAGCACAAGGGATGGGAGGGCCTCGGCACCCAACTAAGGATCTAAGGTTCGAGCAGACTCAATAGACCGTAAGGCCTAATCTGCTGGCAAATAGTACGTTAGTATGTTAGTAATGTTACAGTATACAGTATAGGCATATAACACAGATGTACATAATCATAGTCCTGCGCAGACCAGGCTAATATTAGAGTCCACAATCTTGAGAGTGATAGTATACCCCAGCTAAGTGAAACTGCAGGCTGAGTCAGCCTTCAGGTAGTCCCACAAGGACCTTCTAAAGAGGTAGTGAGAGGAGGCACTATGAACAGATAGTAGGAAGGAGTTCCAGAGTCTGGGTGCACAGATAACAAAGTCTGGTCTCCCATAGCTGTATGGGTTTTTGTGAGAAAAACACAGACTTATTACTAGACCTTAAAGGGTAACATGAATTAACAACCCTTAGTGGCTCAGCCATGGTGGGAGTAGTAGCAGTTCTAATCATTTTATCAGCAAAGCAACTCATGGCAAATGCATAACAATTCACTGGGTGTAGCCATCCCAGTTTATCACAGAGCTCACAGTGGTGTGTGATGCAGGCTGCTGAGAGGCACATTGACAAACGTTATAAATTACGTTCCCCTTAGATAAGATGGACTTCATGATATGGATAAAAGTGAGGAGCCCATAGAGTAAGGTGGGTAGGAGCACTCCTCTAGCAAAGACAAGGTGTGCTGTGGGAGTGAGGATATGTTTAACCCTGTAGGCCACACCAAGTTTTTTATTAACTGCCCAGTACACATAGGGGATGTGCAGAGAGAAATCTAGCTGGGGGACAAGGGTATCTCCAAGATATTTGAAGGAACTGGCAATACTAATAGAAGAGCCATCAGCGCTGACCTATGAATTGGCTAACAACCTTAAAAATTCTTATGTCACAAAAAAAAAAAAAGCTATTCAGAAAAACCCAACGAGCATGCTCAGAAGCCAAATTTGTAAAACCTTATAACTCAAGAACTGATGAATACTTTTCACATAATCTTTGAAAGCCACCTTCTTGGACTGAACCACTTCTACACTGAAGATTTTGGAACACAATTCCAAACCATTTTAGCTCTGGATACAACCAAAAAATGCCCCAAAGTACATTTTTTATTGTTTTTATACTCTCTGGTTCTCAAAATCTGGACAAGCAGCTATACCAAAACTTGACAAATTACAGGAACTTTACACCCTGACCACACATGCAAAATGTCATGCAATTTCATCAAATGGCAGCAAAGTTATTAAAGCACAAAGTTAGAGATTTAATATTAAACACACGATTCAGTCCTCATATACAGGCACTACCCCACCTGTATAATAGTACATACACATATAAAACAACAAACACCACTGCTCATAAAGGTGCAAAAGTACAGAGCAACAAACAGGAACAATGAAAAAAATTGTGCAGTTTTTTTCATTGTTCCAACAATAAAACCAGCATACAAAAAAAATCCTTAGTTTAAATAAATTGGTTTTACTCTGCTGCATAACCAAAATGAGAGCCATGACATGGAATAATTGAACTTGCCAGCTAGAACAAAACAACAGCATGATGCTGCACTAAACTGAATCAGCTTGAAGCTATCACTGTTTAAATCACTGCAAAAGTGGAGCTGCACCCAGTTCAGATTGCTAACAAGATAAACCCCATATAGCGATGTTCACAATATTGCAGATATTTAAAGAACAACAGAGTACCTTCTATGTCTGCTCTATTAAGAGAGCCATTTACATTGTAGGAAAAAGCACTGAAAGGCACTCGAGGGCAGCTCCAAGGACCCATCTCCTTCTCTGGCTAGTGATTATCTGAATCTATTTCAACTTGAACCGCTAAAGTAGGGTCTGCAAGCCATGCCCCCATGATTGCACCAACACAACTTATATGGAGAATGCAGGTTTTGCTTGAGGAAGCCAATGAACAAAACAGCAAACAGTGCAGAGAACCCCCCCCCAAAAAAACAAGAATAATCAATAAAAAAACAAAATCTATTTTTCCCAGCAAGCTGACAACAGCGTTCAGAATTCACAAAAAATTTAGCAACTAGTGGGATTACAAAATATCATCCATGACTACTGCCAAATCTCAACAAAGGAGAAAGATAAGAATCAATCACCATGAAGACTGGATAGATACTGTAGTTTTTATTTGGCAGTTCTTTAAGACCACACAGTCTCAGTTTTTCACATACTCCGTTTAGTCATGGGGCATGGTCCTATTAAACAAAGTTTGATATCACATATATAAACTGACAAAATAATTTTAAATAAATATTCAGTAGAGAATGGTATTAACAGTTCAGTACCCTTGAGACATTGGTGGATCATCTGGAAACCAGTGCTCTGGCCAAAAGAGGGGGGGGCATTTGAACAATGTGAACCCCAACTGGCAATGGGCATGAGGGGCTGCTGACCATTGCCATCTTCGTTATTTATTCATTGAATTTTGCTGACCAGGTAGGCCCACTGAGACTAGAAGTCCCTTTTTCAGGGGTGACTCGGGGATGGGGGGGAGATACAGATGGTAACCAACTGAAATTGAACCAAATTAAGCTGTTGGTGATATTTTAGTCAATGGGGGAAATTTGGCCAGGACACTGGGGAAATTCCCCTACTATTTCGTAAGGGGCACTGCGACTGGTGCTGGGATGGCTAGTCTGAAGTGTTTGTCGACTCGCACAAATATGGGTGAGGCTGGGGAGCAGGTCTAATCCCTGGTCTCAGCTTTGCCAGACACCAATTCAGACTTTGTGTTGGCCAGTGAGGCTCTGGTCAATCCAGTTATGGAATTACCTGTTGAGCATGGAGAAACGGCAGTCAGAGCAGCGGTGGGGGCGATCAGTGCCCTCTGGTCGATGGAGCTTCAGAATCTACTCTCGGAAGAGGAATGCCATTTTGCTCTTCTTTGGATGTAGCTTCAGAGGGAGCTGTTGCAGCGGGGAGTGCACTAAGGGATGGATGGTGCGCATCAGAGGATTGGGATGACTGGAAGTACAGCCGAAGATTCTGTGCATTGATCAGAGGCAGTCTCTCGGATGGAGACAGATTTTCTAGGAGCTGCATCAGTGCTGCTGAAAACTGTAACACTTCAGGTACTCTTTTTTTTTTTTTTGCTGATGGAAAAGGGGGACTAGTTAATGCTTCTGTTGTTTGCAGCAGTTTTGACGTATATGGGGTGCCTCCTCCAATGGAATCAGGAAGAAAAGGGCAGGACAATGGCAGGTTGGAATCCAGTTATGGGGGTGGATGTACAGCTGCAGAATATCACTTTTACTATTGGGGTATCATCAGAGAGTCCTGGTAAACTGGCCTAGACAAAGCAACAACCTTCTAAAGGGTCCAAAAAGAGGAGACGACTTTCTAAAGAAGCTCTAGCAAACAGAGAATCCCAGGTTCCGGCTGCTTTTTTGGGCCCTAGTGCAGGCCTTTCTGCTGACATTCCTGGATGGGTGTAGGATGCTCTTGAGTGTGCAGGGTGGGTTAAATCCTTGGATGGAAAAGGCTGGGATGCCAATTTGCCTCATACCTTTGGGGGAACAGCTTCTAAACCTTTAGCAGTTCTCATAGAACCAACTAAACCCATGGCTGTGAGTGAGGGTTCTCCTTTACAACTACCTCCTGGGCAGTAGCAATTTTCTGCTCTGATGGTGCCTCTGCATGCTTCTGCATAAGTGCACCGGGGCATTTTGACTGACATTATGGAATTAGAGGGAGAAGGGGGTAAGGGTGATGCGCCAGAAATGAACACTGCTAGTTCCACTGTTTTACAAGATACAGGTCCTGTTCAACACCCTTAAGATCGTATAGACCAAGCCCCCCCGCAACAGCCAACCAAGGGCCTTGACCCAGTACTCCCAATGTGGGACATAACACCAATGTGTGAAACACTGATGTGAGGGGACATTTATTCCCTGAAATGATAAGACTGGCCTCAGAACCAGCCACAAGATGAAACGCCATGCATTTAAAGTATAAAGGGGGTGCCACAGATTTCCCTGATAATTTGTTGGATGTGCTTTGCTGAAGAATAGCATGAAACATTATGCATATGAGATTTATGCACTGATCCATATGCCGGGTGACACGATCTTTGATGTCAGTTTTAAACACCCGGCAGGCCTCGTACATTTTTGGAAGCAGTATCAGTTACTGAAAAACACTGCTTTATGGAAGCCTTTTGTAGCTACTCCCCTTACCCGTCCCTCTTTCAAGAGAATTACCATCTTATTTTGAAATGAGGGGGTCAGTGTGGCCGATATTACATATTGGCTGGAACAACACTGCTCTGTGAATGGCTATCCTGAGCCCATTTTGGACGATGAGCACCTCTGGACTGGCAGTTGGAGGTACAAAGTTATTTTAAAGCAAGAGAATGGGGTGGTACAATACCTCCTTAACTGCTTCTTTTTGGGTCGGGACAGAGGGTGATCTTTACCCAGGTCAGCCCGGGTGTGTTATCATGGGGATGTGGGGCATTTAAGCAGCGTCTGTGATAAGTTGAAAGTGTGGCTTATGCAGTGAATTCGGACACATCAGTGCTCACTGTAAACACCTAATGCAATGCAACCTCTGCAAGGAGCAGGGACATACCTTTTGCACATGTAACCCCTAGATGGCGCTATCCCAGGGGCTACTACCCCTGCCTGATTTGCCACTAACAGGTTGAGGGGCCTGGATCCAATGGCGGGTGCCTCCACCCAGAGGTCAGGGTTTGCAATAGTTAAACTAACTTGGTCACAGCCCTCTGGGACACCGCAACCCCCCTTTCTTCCCACTAGTGGCCCACACAATATATCAGAATTACCTTCACAGTATACACTTACCCCAGGACTGGTTCCGGCACTGGGACCTCCTGTGAAATAAGATAGTGCAACAATCACAGTACAGCACTTTAACATAGACAAATACCTCAGGCAGTATAACTTTGCTGGAAACAAGCAGCTCTGATTTATTTGAGGGGATATAACAAGGACAGGGGAAATCAGGTTAATTAGCGTATCACTCTACTCATCTACCTATGGCTCTGTGCACAGGCCTATCCCTATCAGTTACTGTCCCTGGGTACCCAAGCCCAGTGGCTAGTCCAAACCGTGGCAGCTGGTAGGGCCCTTTCACACAGAGAAAGGAAAATTAAACAGTCAGCAGTACAGTGATTCCATTTGGATTTAATGTAGCAATTCAACAGGGAGCGACCCTGAATTAGTACTCACGACCTCCAAACAAGATAGGGTCCTTCAATGTCAGCAGGCTACTCTTGAGCTCAAGAGACTCCTCACACATTTATATGGTAAACAGTCACAGGCAAAAGTCACGAATGGCAGCAGGATTCACTTGAGGTACACAAACCTCTTCACACATTTATATGGTAAAAGAAAGCACTATACCAGGCAGGCTGCATCTGTATCCTGATCATAATTACTGCACAATACCGGGAGAACACACAGCAGATTCAGTTCTTGACAGACCGAGTGCAATTCATAATTCCTCCAGTCTTCTACAGGGTGAGCCTGGTTTCTACTCTTCAGATATCCTTTGATTCTCTTCACAGGACGGATTCAGTCCTAACAAGCAGTTACACAAGCTGCAGACCGGAACTCTGGACCTTACACATGTTTTTTGACTAAAACTGTGCACTGAAGGAGCACAGGGTTCCTTTCCCCTTCACTGCCAGAGCTAAACTGAAACTCCAACAGACAAAACCGGGCACTTCCTTTGAGTTCCTCCCAGTTCTTGACTGGATTGGCTGTCACTCACAATAGACTGCTGCTGTTGGTCCAAAAAGGCACCGAAGTCTAAACTACATCTCCCAGAGTCACTGCCCATACAATCCTCTTGTGGCTGGCTCAGATTATGAGTCCAAGTTCTGATTCGTCCAAGGCACCATTTTAGAGCTAGCTTACCCCACACTGATTGGTCCAGTTCAGCAGTTCAAAACCAGAATGGGAACTAGGCAGACACAGTTCTGACTGCAAAGAAAGCAGGTTAGACAAACTGTAATTTCATTATTACTCTAAATGATTTCTGGCAAACAGTTACATCTTTCAGATAGGTTCCCTTTGTACTCCTAGTGACTGCAAAATGGAGTGAATTGGCAGCAGTTCGAGTGGTACTCAAACAGAGAAAACACAGTCCCCATATAAACTAATTATGTCTGCAAGCAGACAGCTCTTAAAGAGGCAGTGCCAAGAGGCTCTAAAAACACTCACTCATAAATGGCTTAACGCCAAACACCATTCAGGCTTGGAGCATTCAAGCAAGCTCCTGGAAGTCTTTTGGGAACCCCATTTGCAGGGGTTACACATGTTCCTGGTCTTCCCACAATAGCCTGGATCAGGCTCTCAGGGCTGACCAAGGTGTTTATGTTGCTCAGGCACAAAAACAACTTTTAAGATTTGAGGAACAACCAGTTCCATCCAGGACTGCAGACTCCAGTCCATTAAAGGTCATAGATACACAGCCACGGGTCATACCCCCTGCAGTCTGTAATGCCCGTGAGCCTCCTATGCCCCCTGGAGCTACTGCTCTGCAGCCTGCCTTGGACTCTGTCCCTGATTGATCAGTTGTGGAGCCATAGCTTATAGTGCAAGAGATGACAGTTCTTGCAGTAGAGACAGTCGTACCTCTACCCTCTTCAGAGTTGGTGCAAGAGGACATGACTATTCCTTCTCCCAGTGTGGGGATGCCCCCATCTGGTCAATGTGTCCGGTCCTCTATGCAAACAGTAACCAGATCCAAGGCAATACTGAAGCCTCCAGTTCTTTTGCCTAACCCTGGGGCAGCAGTCACAATCCCAACAGAATTCATACTCTGTCTTAATGGAAGTAGATGAGGGGGATATTGATGGGCAGTCGGATGTCTCCTCTGTCACTTCATACCAGTCTGACACTGTAGAGGAACTGCCATCTGGGGAAAATTGAAACCAAAAAAGGAAGAAGAACAAGTATTTGTCAATGCTGAATGTTTGCTTGCATGGTATGGGCATTGGTAGTGCAGGAGTAAAAGAGATGCATACTAGGAATGGCAGTGAAGTATTGAAGTAATGCCAACCCCCACCCCCACCCTGCAGAGACTGATAGGGTTTGGGGGTGTGCCTTTGGGTCATCGGGCATAACTCTCATGCCATTCCACCTCATCCCACCCTGTAGACACTGATATGTGTTGTGGCATGCCTTGGGGTCTTCGACCCTAAGACTCACCCCATTCCATAAGGAAATAAGCTGAGATGGGTACAGTATAGGAGAATGGGCTGAACATTAGGGCCGAAGACCCCAAGGCACCCTCAATGCCAGTCTCTGGCTGCAGGGTGAAGGTGGGGGTGGAATGGCATGGTATTATAACCAATGACTCAAAGTCACCCTGCCTGTCAGTCTCTACAGATGGTGACTGATTGAAAACCCTAACGCCCAGGGAGTTTGTTGGTATTTTCACTCCAAATTTTCAACATGGGCTTTTTGGATTCCACCTCATGAACAGAGCACTATCATTTCATTACTCAATCCCTAAAGGTGATTTTGCACAGTGACTGCACCATTCGGTGCCACAGATGCGAAAACACATTTCGGGCAGGATGTGAAAAATGACAGCTGTACTGTACTGTTCTTAAGGAGGTGTGAGAAAATGGCAATGTCGAAAATCTGGAGTGAAAATATGAACTAGCGAGGTTATAAGTATGTGTAGAAACTCTGCAATGCACGCCCATAACGCAATCATTTTGTGGAATTTTTCCACAAGGTTTCGACATGGGCTTTGGGACCTCATCTCCTGAAGAGTGACACTATCATTTCGGTACTCCATCCTGAAGAAGTTGATTTCACACAGTGACTGTGCCATTCTGCGCCACTGGTGCAAAAACATGTTTCAGGCAGCATATGAAAAATGACAGCTACAGTATACTGTTCATAAGGAGGTTTGAAAAAATGGCAATGTTGAAGACCTGGAGTGAAAATATTAAAAATTGGCTAAGTTATGAACATGCATAGAAGTTGCAAATGCGCGCTCATAGCATGAGTCATTTTGGAGTTTATCACCAAACTTGCAACATGGGCTTTTGGGACACGACCTCATGAAGAGTGGCACTGTCATTTCATTAATCAGTCCTGAAAGGTGATTCTGTGTAGTGACCACAAAATCACCTTTCAGGACTGGAAATAAATGACAGTGTCAGTGTTCTAAGGTGGGTCCCAAGAACCATGTTGAAAATTTGGGACAAAACTCAAACGTTGGCTGAGATATCAACCTAAATTGAAAATCCCCATTCACTGCCATTATAGGGCTTACTGTCATTTCTTCAGTTCCCAGTTGGTCTTTGAAGAGTGCAGACATGTTCCCAGTCCACAGAAGATTGCTGCTCCCAACCTCCGGAGGTAAGTATGGGGTGAGGGGTGCAGGGAGGTGGGGTGCCCAGAGGGTGGGTGGGAATGGGGGAGGGCCTGGGTAGATGACAAGGGATTGTTTCTTTTTACAGGTAAACAACAAAACAAAAGAGCGTCAGGACAGTTTTCTTTATTTACAAGTAAATATTAATGTTTTAGGCACACTGGGTGGGCTCCCAGTGTGCCAGACTAATGTATGTGGGGAGGATGCAAGCCAACTCAGGGATTGGCACCCTGATGTCAGCTTAGAAAGAGCAGAGCTTGGGGGAAGGGCATCCGACACCGGAAGGGGTGGCATCCTGGAGTCGAAAGGATTTAAGAATTATTATGGCACACTGGGGTGGGCTCCCAGTGTGCCACATGAGTTGGGGAGGGGTGAGCATACATGATGCTGACAGGGGGATTGGGCACCCCCGTTGGCAATGAAAGATGGGGCGGGGGCAGGCATCCGACACCAGGAGTGGGCATCCCAGTGTTGGAAAGTTACAAAAAAAAAAAATATTTATTTATAGAGATTGAAGAGACTAAATCTTTTCTCCTTGGAGAATAGAAGGATTAGGGGTGATTTATTATTAATGTATCAAATTATGAAAAACCAAGTATTAATGGAACAATGTAATATAAACAGAGTTAAAAAAACAACAAATTTAAGATCACATGATAAATTCTTATCAATAAAGTACAAACGGTTAGGCATCAGAACTTTTACAACATACGAACTGCAAATCTATGGAATAAACTACCAAGGAATATAGTGGAATCACCAACAATAGATACCTTTAAAAAAGATTAGATGATTATTTAATCAGAAAATACATCAATGGATAGGCCCACTAAGAGTGGGAGACAATTCAATGAGGACTCTGCCTACTTTGTCTTTTTGCACCAAAGTTAAACCAAGTTATCTAGGCACACTGGGGTGGGCTCCCAGTGTGCCACAATAGTAGGATGGGGTGGGGGCATGCCAACATGGGATTGGCCACACCGATGTCAGCTTTCAGGGACTGTGTGGTGGGTGGCAGGAGCTGCCAATCTGCAAAACCATGGCCATGGTAACTCCAGCCATGTGCATTGCTGTGCACTGTAATGCACATGGCTGGAGTCTTCTCCACCACTGTGTGCCTGGTTATGGGGGGGGGGAGAGCTGTCACTGCAATCAGAGATGACGAAACTGTCCCTGATAAGAGCGGGCAGATTTCTTTCAAGTCCAGCGCCGGTATGAAACTGCCATCATTGGCAGCTTCCTTGTTGATTGGTGGCCAAGGGATGTGCCCCTGAAAGTGTTCACTGGATTGGACAAACATTGCCACACCTCTGCAATGCTCTACTAACCTCAGTATGTTTCTTGTGTGTTGCACATGCAAGCAAACATAAAAAGTGACTTATTTTATATGGCTTTATGTTTTCTCTGTTCTAACCCTTTTCCTTCCTTATGCAGTGACCCATTAATATCATCACATCTAATGTGACTAGCATTGAGGCACTTTCTAAATGTCAAGTCACTTTTGCCAGTCTTCATAGAGAATGAGGTCATATAATATTCCTGCAGGATACACAGCTGCACACTGTCCCTGATATAGAGCAAGCCCAAAAGGAGTGGGGATGGGGCTCTTTTCTTTGGTCTGTATGGGAAGATTGTTCTGGCTTAGGCATACTGTTTTCTGAACATGCTGTGACTGTTTTAAAAGCCATTGATGTGTGCCCAGGGAGGGCGTTAATAATGGATATAGTACTGAATGACATTGCGTTTCGATTGATTAATATTTATGCCCCTCAATAAAAGGCAGACGGAATCCATTTATTACCACTGATGGAGCCTTTTTTGTATACATCTAAAATTATTTAATGGGGTGGGATTTTAATTGTGGACTTTCCAAATGGGACTGGGAGAGGAAGACGACAAAGGTTTACTCTGATTCTAACTTGCTAAACAATGTATTGAGTAAATCAGGTCTTTCTGATGTTATGATACTTGGATGCTGTTCCAGCACATACCTTTCACAAGGGCTTTAACAAGGTGAAAGAATCTAACATGTTTCAATATAAGAAAATAGCAGGACAAGAGGATACAACATGAGATTAGAGGATGCGATTAAGGGTAATGTGAGGAAGTTCTTTTCACGAAAGGGTGGTGGGTGCATGGAGCGGCCTACCTCAGGAAGTGGTGGATATGAATACAGTGCACAGCTTCAAACAGGCATGGGATAGGCATAAGGAGCAATACAGATGAATATGAATAGATAGGCCATTGACAGAGTAAGGCCTATGGCACATTCATAAGGTAGGAAAAAGCGGGCAGACTGGATGGGCCTTGCGGTCCTTATCTGCCGTCAACTTCTATGTCTCTATGTTTCTAAGGGTTCTCTGTCCTCCAGGATAGACTTTTGGTTTTATCACACAGAACTCTAGCCAATAGTGTTGCAGTAGTATCCTTAGCCACCTCTACCATTTGGCAGTAAATGTCAGCTTAGGATATGGACAGCCTTTCAGTATGGGAAGTGGGTACTGGTGAATGAATATGTCCTTATTAGAAGAGGACTATGTCAGACAGGAGATTTTGAGTTTGTTAGAAGTTAGAAATGAAGTTCAGTTTATGTACGACTCCCCTATAAATTGGTGGGAGGACACCAAACAGGATATATTAGAAAGGGGCTGCTAATTTGAACGACAAGGTGGTGCTGTCTCAGGGATGCTCCTCACAAAAGAAAAGGAGTAAAAATAAAAAGGGAAGAGGTTAAGATACCTCAGATGCATGAAGTGACATAATGAAATATTGAATAAGGACTATTGTTTACTAAGATGTACTGAACTGGATGGATATTTTTAAAGTCGGACAAGAGATCTGTTTAATGTAATGTTGCGCCAGATTATGCAATAAACTTGAATTTAAAAAAAAAAAAAAGACTTATTAATTAGACTTTCCAGTAATGCAGTACAGAAACATTATATTAGTTATCTGGGATTATGGGCACGATATTTAAAGATATTAACTCGAATGAGAGAAACGGGGTTGGATCTTGCAGAAGAACTGGCTATGGTAAAGGGCAAAATGTTTCAGTGTCAATATCAGGCAGTACATGCTCGTGCCCTGAGCTATAATGTAATATTCATGGGACAAAGGCACAGGTTAACCCTTATGACACTCCGGCAGATAAGGTTAACCAGAGAGTTATGACCTCCTGCATGATGCAGAAGGAGTCTGGTTACAGATCAATTTTCCATGCCACAGATAGTACAGCAATACATTGCAGGGAAGTTTCAAGTAGGGGAGGGTGGTCATGTAACCCTTTTGGATAATCTGGCACCCCACAGCTGTCTGATCTCAACAAAGATGGTATGATGGCACCTATCACGGTTGAAGAAGGTGCCAGGCCATCATGTCATTATCAGCTAAGACTGGACCAGGAAGTGATGGCGCACCAGGAACTTGGGAAGTGAAGGTATTCCCAATGATTTTTATAAACTTTTATAGACCAATTAGCTCCTGTGTTAACGGAAGTGTATTTGGCCATTTGACAGTTAGGGACCTTGGGTTCCAGTATGGAAGAAGGCATCATAATCTTTTTGTATGAATCAGGGTTAAATTCAGACATTAAGAACTGAAGGTCACTCAGTTTATTGACCTCCGATTATAAAATGTTAGCAAAATTGGTGACAGCCCACCTAGCCAAAGTAGCACAACAGTTGATTCTGGATGCACAGACGTGCGGTTCCGGGGAGGGCTGTTACACAAAACCTTCTCTTTATTAGAGAAGTGGTGGAACAGGGACTAGATATGAATCTGGATTGATATGTTTTTTCTGTAGATCATGAAATGGCTTTTTACTCCATAAAATGTATCTATTTATGGATGGTACTAGAACATTATGGCATTCTGGATGATTTCCTGAATCTAGTTCAGGTTTTGTATAAGGGAGCCCATGTGGTTCCCATGGTAAATGGCCATTTAGGTATTCTCAAGTTTATTTATAATGGGGTCTGACAGAGGTGCCCTTTGAGCCCCTTGTTATATGTGTTTTGGTTTAGATCCTTTGTTGAGGAGGATGGAGTTGGATGACAGTATTGCCCTGATGCACTTTGAGGCAGGGATGACATGTAGCAAAATGCTTACGCCGATGATTGTGTCTTGGCTGTGGCAGATTTGGACTCTGGGAACAGGGCTCAGGAGTTTTCTCATCATCAGGGAGAGACAGGGATTCGGATCAATATGAGTAAGAGTACAGCCCTGGTGATAGGGAACGCCTCAGGCTCCTGCCTTTCTCATACCAGTCATTATGGAGAATGTGAAGATCTTAGGGGTTTATTTTGGGACTCGAGGAGCAGCGCAGTTGAATTGGGACTCTGTCTTTGAGGTTGCCCAAGTTAAGGTCCAACAGTGGAAATCCTGGAAGATGACCAGGAAGAAAAAAGTATTTTTATTAAGAGCTTTTATAGCACTCCCTTTTTCTGTATATTGCTCATATTTTTCCATTACCTTTTTGGGATGCACTCTAAGATATTGAGTTTGTTTTTTCTCTTACTTTGGGGAAGTTGTTTAAACCATGTAAAAAGGAAACATACCTATAGGCCTTGGAAGGAGGGTGATTTGAATATGTTGCAGCCTTTGGTTTCTTTTCAGAATTTCTTTTATACTAATATTTAAACTGTTGGTAGGTGGGGGTGCAGGGGTAGGGGCTAGGGTAATGCAGAGATGGGAAGAAGGTTTTTACTGCCGGGGGAAAGGTAAATGGAGTTTCATGGAAAAATCACCCCCCAAGTATGTTCAAACCATTCTCAAATATATCAGACTGTGGAAAATCGAATTGAGTTGGTTTATGGGAGTTTCAAAAAAACAGTTTTATTGCAAAATTTTCCAAACAATTTATTTTGAAGATCCAGTGTTTAAGGTTGATTCATCTATTTATTGCTCTTTATTGTTAGAGTGTATGTTGGAAGCCAGGATTCTATCCAAAATGAGGGATATGATGTGGATGTGTGGGCATGATAAATTAAATGTTCGCGGCAATCATAAACATATGGCTCTGACAGAACGAGTCTGTTTGGTATCAGAGTACGGGGACTGGATAGAGATGATGCAAAAATGGTATCCTGTGATGATAGTGACTGAAAATGAGTGACTGTAAAAACAGTCACTCATTTTCATTGATATCATCAAGAGTACCCTGCAAGAGTAGTGACCTTACAGCAAAAGTGACTGTAGGGAGAGCAACTGGAAGGAGGGATAGCGAAGGGGAAGGATAGGGGAAGGGTCTGTAGGAGACTGCTGTGCCCACTACAGCTGAGCTAGCCCTGTGGTGTGGTGATGAGGGTGGCTAGCTCTGGCTGAGCAGGTACATGGTTAGGGGCTGGGGACCGGGAGGGTTACAATTTTGCCTCTGCCTGCGGGTGCGGCACTTAATTTTTCCAGCAAATATGGGCTGTGCCCTTTCCTCAACATGCATCCCCCTGGAGTTAGTAATCTTTATTCAGGGGGTGCAAGGGCTAGCCCACCCACAAAACACTTTTCTTTTGCTGGATGTTGGGTCACCGACAAGTCTATATTGCCGATATGCTTTTGATATACACTCACCATAATAGTGATACGCTATTTTGAGATTGCTATTATGACATGGAACCTGCAACATTTGTTTTTTGAGTTTCTGTTTATTAGACCATAATGGCAACAACTTTATGCTTTCTGGAATACTAATTGCTTCACATCAATAACTTATGCAATTTTGATATATGGTCAGTTATCCGTACAATGGCTTATCTGGAGGAAAAACACAGTTTATGTTATATTAGCATGTGTAAAGCGGGTGATTTGGCACACCCGCTGCCAAAACTTTTTTGCAAGGGGAGGAGGCTACACTGAATGACGTTCTGTTTAAATTGCAAGCTGAACTAGATGGGATATATAGGAAAGAAGTGGAGACGCTGGGGGAGCCATGTTGTGGTAGGTTATTGGAGGGTATTGATTGGGTGGGGTAACCTTTGAAAGATAGAGGGACATAAGAATGTTATAATGTATGTAGCCTATACACATGTTGGATGCATTACTACTTGATATGTTTTGACTTTCACTGTGGTAAAGCTTGCAACCTTTATTACTGATAAGCAAGAGTTAGATAGTGTTTTTTTAGTTAGCTTTTTGTTCTAGATGGTTTCTTTTGTTTTCCATGCTTTCATTTAGAATGACGTACATACTCTATTTTCAAGATCTTGGTTGGTATGAAGTTAATAATGTATGTTTCTTTTTTTGCTTCTGATATAATTTTTTTCTTTTGTTTTCTTTCTGTATATATACTGAATGAAACTGAGAGATATTATGTTTTTGAATTCTAAATAAGAATTTCCCCTACTCTTTTTTCGAGAAATGTCATGGGATCTTTTTTTTCTTACTTTTTCTGTACTCTGGTGGCCCTCAATTGGGTGGGGCACTCCAGCCCCGTCCCCCGACATCTGCCGGCACCAGTCTTTTTCCCTCCGGGCCTACCCTCCCATGTGGGGTCAGTGCTCACCCTCACTGCTTCAGGATCTGGTTCCACTGGTCTGATTGGCTGGGGTGGAGCCTGTAGGTGCCCACCATCATCCAACTTCTGGCAATTTTCCTGTGTTCTCTTCCCTGCAGAGGGGGCATGCAAGGACCCCAAAGGCAGTGCCATGCATGCTCCCATATGCTGCACACCTGGTGTCTGCCTGGCCTCTGCCCCACGGTCTTGGCAGCATCAGTGTGCCAGCCCCTATCCTCTGCTTGGGCCAGGCTAATGCCAACTGCTGTGCTCCCCGAGGAGGAGAGGAGTCCTAAGGACACTCGATCCTCCTCCTCACTGGCCAACCCCTGGCAACCTGCTTGCACCACAAACATGGGTCACCAGCATGGCAAGAGATAAGGCATGGATGCCTCAACTCTCCATGCCACTGGGCCAACCGTGTCATGAGATCTTTAACGTCCACCTGAACAACCACCAGTACAGGTAGACGGGACCTCAATTTAATGTCTCATCTGAAAGATGGACCCTCAGGAGTGCAACATCCCCCTCATGATACACTACAGTGTCAGTATTGGGATTTTACCCCAAGTGCCTGGTGTGGGGATGGAACCCAGCCTTCTGATCTTCTGGCCTCAGAGGTGAGTGAGCAACCTGCTGAGCCACTGACACTGTTGAGTTTGCCAGGGCTTTCAACACTGTCTCCTACCTCTCCTACTTACCAAGCTTGAGGGAGCTAGGCTATCAGAACTATCAGTCTCCTGGCTCTGCTCCTACTTATTGCCATTCATGAGCTATGGGTCTTACCACTTATTAGTGAAGATTATTGTGTTATTACACTGCAGCCCATTATGTATTCCCTGTTTATCAGGGCAAATTTACCACCACTAGTGCATAAATTCAGAGATATTTCAATATTATCCAAAATATAGTTCTTTTCATATAGGAATGAATTAAACAATAATGCATGACAGGGTGTGTGTTGTGGGATTTACCCACGCCTCATGTGTTGTTAGTCACGAGGTGCAGTTGAATACTATAAACCACACAAGGAGTGGGTAAGTCCCACAATTCATACATGGAAATGTATTATTGTAGCTATAAAATGGTGCCTTACTAAAAATAAAACAAAAAACCCTATTTACATCAGAAGTAATACAGTATTGTAAGAAAAACATAACTTTATGATTTAAAAATGTGATTGACAAAATGCATAGGAGTAACCCTCCCCATCCCTGCATTCTGGTTAGCATTACTTATTTTGTTATTCCTTCTGTCTAATTGCTTAGAATATTTGCTTTTTAACTTGGCTCCTGGTCACTAATTTGAAACCTCAATGCAGAATATGTTTCGTTATCAGTGCTGCCGCATCACGTGTGTATATTGTGTGGCACTTACGAAAATTATGCAGCTGACTGTTTAATTTCTGGCAGCTGTGGCTTGGGTGTGCAGGTCTGGAGAAGCCAAGAAATGGCTAATTGGTTTGCCCAGAACAGCCGAGATGCAGTTGACTGTGTCATCTGCATAAGCCATAATACAGAAGACTGCTTTCTTGCCAGCACCACCGGCTTGGGTATGCATCTGTCCCGGCTGGACTGTTGATGTTGTGCTGTCGGCCTAGGTCTGCATATGGGCCATGACTGTGGTGAAAAGCAGCAATGTGCTTAGAATGGCACTAGTAAATGGATTCAGCATCTGTGGAGTGTGGACTATGGAAGGTGGTGGTCGTACTTCAGGAAGGACTTTAAATGAAACCCTGGGAGGGAGGTTATGTATGATTTCAACATGTTATTGTTCAGATGTTATTTAAAACAGCAGTGCAATCAAATTAGGCAAACAATTTGACCTTATCTTTTTTTATTATAAAATATTTCATGCATTTTCCAGTTTTATTTAGTGGTAAAACTTCTAGTTCCACCAATTTGTGTATTTTAAAAATGTTTTAATTTTGTTTTTCCTCAAGATAAAAATATGGCCGCCACATTTGGCTTAGAAATATTGTAGACTTGGCAAAGGTTATGGCTGAGAAAATTTTTAAAAAATGGTGTGCAGAGCAGGAGATACTTAGAAAAGTAGATTTAACAAAGCATGCTAATATTTTTATTAACTGCAAATTAAATTAGCTTTTTAGAAAAATATTTTCATTACTGCTGCCTTAAGGTTTATTTTGTAATGAAAAATGGCGTCTGCTTCAAATTTTAATGTTCTGTGTAATGATCCACATGTTTGTGGCATGCAATTAGATCAGTTAGGACTTCACCCATGAGTATGTTGTGAGATTTACACACTGGTAAATTCCTACACTGACCAATCAAGTTACAGAATTTTTCTTGTCCAGTTCATAATAATGTTTTACTTCAGCAATAATGCACGACAGGGTATGTGTTGTGAGATTTACACATGTCTCTTGTGGTATGTCATGTGGCTAGAAGTCAAGTGATTTTAGAAACATGAGAAGTGATTGAATCCCACAACTATGCACATTCAGGAATGTATTATTGTGATTATAAAATGGCCACTTAATAATATAAGATTAAACACCTTTTTTAGGCTCAATGTAATAGATAAATGGATAAAATTATTTAACTCATAATTTGATCCTAAATCACATAAAATATTGCTGCTGTTGTGATGGTGTCCTGCCCCCCAAGTTGTTCCAGGATTGTGTCAGCCCACTCAAGTCACTCCACCATGATCTGTTCTTTCCACCCCCATGATTGTGTCTGCCCTCCCAGTGTCATCAGTTCTTTCCACCCCTCCCCACAACCCCCCACACACACACAAATGGGAACAGTAGCAGGAGGCTTTTCAAAACATAGGTTTGGTTTTATCTTCTGTTTTAACTGTAATATTTGAATAGTTTTGTACTTGAAATTAGTTCTGTGTGTTAAAAATTACTACTTTGAGTTTGAACTGTTACTTGGGCTGTGATATTGTAACTATTGGGGCTTGGGAACACTTGTTTGGCAGTGATAATTAGAGTGAAATTTAAATGTGATGTTTGCCTGGTGTTGGGGAGGAAATTACAAGAATCATCTTGTCTGTCATTGTTCACTTGGGAACAGTAGCAGGAGGCTTTTTGAGGACAGAGGTTTGGTTTATCTTCTGTTTTAACTGTAATATTTGAATAGTTTTGTACTTGAAATTAGTTCTGTGTGTTAAAAATTACTACTTTGAGTTAGAACCGTTACTTGGGCTGTGATATTGTAACTATTGGGGCTTGGGAACACTTGTTTGGCAGTGATGATTAGAGTGAAATTTAAATGTGATGTTTGCCTGGTGGTGGTAGACCCCTCCCATCCACCCTGTTTTGTAGGCTTTCTTAAATACTGAAAAGCCACTGGGGGTTGGGATTGAATGGCTGTGCATTTCTGTTTGTGACTGAAATTTGAAGCAACAGGAACTGGTGGGCCTGTGACATCATACAGTACCTGATGTCTGCATACACACACTGTTAGTGGGACTGGACACACACTGGACTGTATATGTTTGTGAGACTTGGGAACTTTATTGGTGGGGTTGAAATTGGGTTTGTAAATAACTGCAGTCAGTATAGAGAGAGACTGTATTCCAAGGGGAAGGGACTGAGAAAAGGGGTTTGTGCCATTATAAACAGAGAGGGACAAACAGGTGGCCATAGTCCACCATGGCAGGCATCTTCGGAAGGGTTGTAGGCTGCACAGACTGTGGGATGGCAATAATTCTCAATTGGGCCTGGAGAGAGGGAGGCTGCCCACTCTGTAGACAGCTATCTTGTATCAGGAGTGAAGTATATTGGTTAAGGAGTAAGCTGGGGGAGTTGAGGGGTGTCCAAGGATAAGGGGTGTGATATGAGCAGCAGAAGGGTGGGGCTGCGGGGAGGCTGGGGCAATGCTCAGAAATAACAGGACGTTATGTTACAGCAAGCAGGAGGGGGGATATTAGGGATAGAGGACCCTTAGATAGGGATGTTAATGCTAAGTGGAAAGCGTACAGGGTAAACATTCCGAATATAAAGAGAGTGGAGGGGGAAGAGTCAGGAGGGGCTGTTGTGGGGAAGCCTAGAAGAGCAGACATTGAGAAGGGAGGGGCTGTTGTGGGGAAGCCTAAAAGAGCAGACTGTGGGAAGGGAGCTCCTAAGGAGAACAGAACAAGAGGGGAGGAAGAGGGGAGGAAGAGGGGCAGTTTAGAGGGGCAGTCGGGGGAAACTCGGGTTACTTGATGGAGGCTGCATAGAGTGTTACAACAAATTTGAGCTACTAAGCAACCTAGAGGGGGAGGAAGGGGTTGGTGGAAATGAGGAAACTGATACAGTGGCCGGGGGGAGGGAGTCGGATACCCATAGGTCATCACAGACCGGCAATGGAAAGGATAGAAATAGTCCCAGAGGGAGAAGGGGAAACATAAATGTTAAGCAGATGGGGGAGATGCAACATATTGCAGACATGAGGGAGGAGAGCATGACTGGAGAGAAACTGGGAGAAAAGGAGGCGGGGGAGGGGCCCCCCTTCAGCAGGGGGGTCTGTACCAAGGATGGGGCCCTAGGTAAAGGGGACCCACAGAGTGCCTCTGGAGGTAGGGGTACTGTTACAAGGGGAGGATGGCAGTGTGGGGAAGGGAAACCATCAGGGCCAGGATAAATGGTTTGTATAAGAGAGGGTTAAAGGGGACACATATTCGGGGGTTCTGAGTTAAGTGGGCAAAATAACAAGGGAGGCAGAAAGGGGAGGGTGACAAGGGGGTCTCTAATAAGGCAGGAAGACTCCCATGGAATTGAGATCATGAATAAAGGGGGGATGGGGGTTGAAAGTGCATAGTGGAGGTAACCATAAGGATGATGGCAGTGTTAAGGTTCTGTTATTGGGAGACTCGATGATTAGGGGTATCCAGTGGGAGGGACAAGGGGTGGATGCCATAGCCAGGTGAAGGTAGTGAGTATCTCTGGGCTGACAGTGCACAGAGCAAAGTTTATGGTGTACGAACTGGTTAGAGATTGTGGAGGGAAACTGGATTTCCTGGTGCATTTGGGAACTAACGATCTAGAGGGAAATAGTGTTTTGGAAATCCAAGCAAGGTTCCAAGAACTTGCCAGAGTCTGTCGGGATAATGGATGCAGCATTTCCTTTTCAGAGATATTGCCAGTACCAAAGGCCTCAGTGGAGAAAAAAATGAAGATCACAGAGGTTAATGACTGGCTCAGGAAGTGGGGTGAAGAGAGTGGGTTGGGGGTGTTAGGGAACTGGAAAGGAGTTTGGGAGGATAAGGGACTGTATGCAAGGACAGGCGTCATCTTGCCCTGTTAGGAAGGAAGTCCTTAAACAGGGATGGCTGACTACATTCAAGAAAGGTGGGGTTTAAACTTGTGAGGGGAGGGATAAGGGAGAGGCTGACCAGAAGCCCTCTCCTCCGGATGAGGGGTAGCTTCATACCCATGGGGAAACAGACTGGGGTGGAGGTTTCAGGAGGAGCAGAGGAGGATGGAAGTATAAGGAACCTGGGTGGGGTTTGACAAAGGAGATCAGGGATAAGGGGCGGGGTGGTGTTAGTAAATGCCAGGAGCTTGGGAAACAAGTTGCCAGAGTTCCAGAGCCATGCTGTTCAGGGGGTGGATGTGGCGGTCACGGAAACGTGGGCCAACAAAAACCATGACTGGGACCTATACATGCGGGGGTACACTATGCTTAGGAAGGATAGAAAGGAGTGCAGAGGGGGTGGAGTGGCTATGTTCATTAGAGATGACATAGAAATTGCTAGGGTAGAAGAGGCAGAGGGAAATGTGGAGGCCTTATGGGTCACCTTACGAACCCCAGCAGGAGGTAAGGTCAAGCTGGGTTCAGTATATAGGCCCCCCGGGATGGGCGATGTTCTGGAGGATGGTTTGCTGGACAACATCATTGCCCAGTGTGAACCAAAAGGGGAAGGAGTGGTGTTGATGGGGGACCTTAATATGCCAGTTACAAACTGGGGAACCATGTCTTCTAAGGTGGCCAAGGAGCAGAGGCTGCTGGACGGTTTCCAGGATGTGTTCTTAACACAGCATGTGATGGAGCCCACAAGGGAGGGCATGTCCTGGACATGGTTCTGGCAGATGGGGATCTGGTAAGGGACCTGGTTGTGAGGATCCTCACTGGGAGCGACCACAATACTGTCTGGTTTCAAATAAGCATGGGGGTGAGATCTCAGACACTGGCAGTGGACTTCAGGGGGGCAGACTTTGTGGGCATGGGAAATATTCTCAAGGATCACTTGAAGGGGATTACATCAATGACAAATGTGGAAAAGAAATGGGAGGTCATAAAACTGGGACTTCATGAGGCAGTCAGGACCTGTGCTAAGGTGAAACGTAAGGGAGCAAGGTCACATAAACCATGCCGGTGGTCCAGTGATGTTCAGTTAGAGGTCAGAGAAAAGAAGGCGGCCTACAAAAAATATAAAACAACAAGAGGGAATAGGGATAAGGAAATGTACCATCTTGCATCTAGAAAAGCCACCCGGATGGTGTGGGGGGCAAAGTCCAGTAAAGAGCAGCGGCTGGCACTGGGGATACATGGAGGGGAAAAGGGGTTTTTCTGGTACATTGGGGAGTGGAGAAAAATGAAGGGCCATCTCGGCAGATTGAGATCAGAAGGAGGGTGGGTGGAAGAGGCGAGGGACCAGGCAGAGGCATTAAATGAGTACTTCGCCTCTGTGTTCACTAGAGAGGGGGATGGGATATCTACAAAGCAAGGCATGATGGGGATAGAAGCAGCAGTGAGTGTGATCAGGGGAGCAACAGAAATGGAGCAAGAGGGAGGGAGAGGTACCCCAGGGGTGTCACATCAGGATAAGGATAAAAAGGCCAGTAAGGTGGAGGGGACGGATGATGCTATCTCCACGAAAGGGTGTGATAGCCCTCAAGGCCTAAAGAAAGAAAAATCTCCTGGGCGGATGGCACTCATCCAAGAGTACTATGGAATTGGTGGACATACTGGCTGCACCTGGTGGAGCTCTTCAACTGGTCGGCTGAGACAGAGGATACCTAGGGATTGGCGAGAGGCACATGTGGTGCCAATCCATAGGGGGGTCGAGGAAGTACCAGGTAACTATAGACCCATCAGTTTGACCTCAGTGGTGGGAAAATTAATGGAGAGTATACTAAAGGAACAATTGGGGGTGTACTTGGAGGAGGTGGGAGGTCTGGATAGTTCCTCAACATGGGTTTGTGCCAGGTAGATCATGTCAAACCAATCTTGTGGAGTTCTACGAATGGGTAACATCAGAACTGGACAGGGGAAAGCCTGTGGATGTATTATTCTTGGACTTCAGCAAGGCGTTTGACTCTGTCCCCCACAATGGTCTGGTGGAGAAAAAGATGGGGCTGGGAGTAGGCCCTTTGATGGTCAGATGGATTGAAAACTGGCTAGCTGGACACACCCAGAGAGTAGTGGTCGGTGGAGAGCTCTCGAACCCTAGAGAGGTCGGTAGTGGGGTACCGCAGGGCTTGGTCCTGGGTCCGATCCTGTTTAATGCATACATATCGGACATCAGGGAGGGTATAGGGTGTGAAATGAGTCTCTTCACTGATGACACCAAGATGGAAGCAGTAGTTGAGGGGGAAGAGGGAGGTTGGCCCTGCAAGGGGACCTGGACACCCTGGAAAGCTGGGCTCACACATGGAAATTAAATTTCAACATCACCAAGTGCAAGGTGTTACATCTTGGGCGGGGAAGCCCTAAACACAGGTACACCCCAGGAGGGGAGGCGCTGGAGGCCTCAATAGGGGAAAAAGACCTAGGCGTCATGGTGGATGCATGTATGAATAAGTCTGAGCAGTGCAGGAGGCGGCTAGCAAGGCAAACAGGATGTTGGGATGCATCGTGAGGGATCACCTCTAGGAGCAGGAAGTGATTCTGCCGCTGTACAATGGACTGGTTAGACCACACCTTGAGTACTGTGTACAGTACTGGAGACCACACTTGAAGAGAGACATACAGCTCCTGGAGAGGGTACAGAGGAGGGCAACTAAGATGATATGAGGACTAGAGGATTTGGCGTATGAGGACAGACTTGAGAAGCTCTGCCTGTTTTCATTGGAGGAGAGGAGAGACAGAGGGACATGATTGGGGTCTTCAAGTACCTCAAGGAATAAATAGAGTAAACATGGAGGGGATCTTTAGACTAAAGCAGGGAGGTATCACCAGAGGGCATGGTTTGAAGTTGGAAGGTGGAAGGGTGAGGAGGGGAAAAGAAGAGGAGGTTTTTCACTGAGAGGGTGGTGGATCCTTGGAATGCACTGCCTGGTGAACTGATTCAGAGATCCACAGTGGAGGGCTTCAAGAGAGGGTGGGACAGACACAGAAAGTGGATGTATCAGATGATGGCCTGGCCCAGGGGGGTGGGGATGGATGATAGGGGTTTCTGGAACACAAGGGGGGAGAGTGCCTCGGCACCCAACTAGGGATCTGAGATTGGAGCAGACTTGATAGACCGTAAGGCCTAATCTGCTGGCAATTAGTATGTATTTTATTTTTTTATTTGTAATAGAGAGAGATTATGTGTGTGTAAGAGAGAGAGTAAGAGAGGGAGCTTGGCATGTTGCGAGAAGGTGCTTTAATAGCAGCGGGAGAGAGCGTATGAGAGAGGCAGCATGGTGAGGTGCAAGGAGGTTACTGAAATTGCAGTGGGAGAGACCGGGAGGGAGGTATGTTGTCTGATGAAGTATGTGCTGTTATCAGGACATTAGTGGGCAATGGAGGATTGGCTGGTTGTAATCCAGAAACTGGCACCTGCAGTGATAGCTGTTGGAGGCTGAAAGGTGCTATGGGTTTCATCAAATGTGATTTCAGCATCCAAATAATTAGGTATGTCAGCCATCATACTGTTAAGAAGCTGCTCGAGTGCATTGTTGCTGCATATATGGAAAAAAGTCAAGTGATTTGACATTTATTTGGTTGTCAAGAAGCGGGATTTGTTTTTGCCCATGAAAAATGGCATCTGTTCAAACCTTAACATTTGGGGATTGGATTTTCAGAGGGCCCCTCGAATGATGCAAGGTGGCGTCAAACATCCACCTTGCAACCAATCCAGGTGCGCCAAACACTGTGTGCCTTATTTTGCAAGAAACGCATTCTTTGTGCAAAGTCCCGCACAATGATGCAAATGGTCCATTGTGTCAAACATATGACATGTGGGATGAGAATGACGCAAGCTGAGAATGAGGCAAAGCTGAGGCAAAACACAATGCACAGAGTGAGATGGAGCAAAAGTGACCACAGACTGAGTCAAACATATGGGGCTGGATTTTCAAAACATGGCACAGGGCTTGCGTCAAACCCTGCGCCACGACACTTAGGTTTTGGCAGTACGCCAAACTCCTTCACTGCAACTGCACCCAATTTTACAATCTTGGCGCAGTTGTGACAGTTTCTATGATTTACTGCAGATTATGCCACATATCTGTCACAAGCTCCTGAAAAGGTCCTCGAGATTGCATAGCTAAACCACAAAAGTTGGTCTGCTTATGGCAATTGCTTCACAGGATAGAAAATCCCAATTGCCGGTGAGTGAATGTCGAAAGCTCCATGCGCCACATATATAGGAGCACCCTGGGCTTGCGGTATTCAGTCATTGAAAAATCCTGCCCATGATTCAGAGTGACTAAGATGCAAGTTGAGCCAAAAATATGAAGCAGGTTGAGTCAAAAAAATTAAGCAAACTGAGTAAAAAAAAAAAAAGCAAATTGAGTCAAAAATGGCATACATGGAGAAAAGTGATGCAAACCTGAGTTTAACAATGACACAAGCTGAGTCAAAAAAATGAAGCAAGTTGAGTAAAAAAAAATGAATCAAACTGAGTCACAAAAGGTGCACAGAGCAAAAGTGACACAAGCTGAGTCAAAAATTATCGCAGATGAAATGGCCAAGACGATGGCATGTTACATCCCCAAAACACTGTCAACTAGTCCTGCAAGGGAATATTGGCTCTATAACCAACCCCCGACATAATCCACCGTTACCTTTATATGCTCCAGTGTCAGTTAGACCTGCTGTGGCTAGTCTGACAGCAGCATGCATCTTCGGCACACTGTCAACAGGTTCCACTTTTAAAAATAAAAAAAGGGAACAGTGCATCACTTTTTGATGCAAGCCCCATTGCGATGTGGCGCACCCATTTTTTTGACACAAGCCTGACACCAGTCACTTTGGAGCAGGCACTTCTGCTTTTGCCACAAGCAGTGTTAGAAAATCAGAACTGATGTAAGTTTTGATGCAGCTTGTTCCTTGCACCATTCTTTTCTGGTGCAAGCACCTTGCATCATTCTTTTTTTTTTAGTTGTAAACTTTATTTAGATAGCAGAGCAAGTTACAGGGCAGATAGGCAATATGCAGTGAGCCACTGTTACAGTACATATCACTTGCAAACAAATGCATACTCAGAGTATTATCAGAAATAAAGTAACATCAGGAACATCAAGGACTGTAGTTAGATATTTCAGTAATCTATCAAAACAGAGGAAACCAGGCCTGTTGTGTAGTGGCCTCTAGTGGGGCCCATATTCGTTGATATTTATCCATTTGCCCTCTGACAGTATACTGGGTTCTCTCTAGTTTCATATGTTCTATAAAGGGCCTAACCCATTCTGCAATTGTGGGAGTCGCAGCTAATCTCCCAAGGGCTCTAAGAGCTATCACATTCCCCGGTCTCCATAAGCTGACTGAGGGGGCAGGCACCTTGTCACCACCTCCCAACGGGAGCCCCAGTAAGATCACTGAAGGGTCTAATCTAAGAGGAATCTGTAAGACTGAGACTAAAATGTGCTGAATACCCCTCCAAAATTTCTGCACAAGTGGACAGTCCCAGATCAAATGGAAGAAAGAACCCTCGTGAACTTTACATTTGGGGCATAAGGGAGAGGCAGCTGGGTCAATCCTATGAGCCAACAGCGGGGTGAAATAGATTCTTAGGAGGATATTGTATTGGATTGAGCACAGTCAATTATTGACTAAGCATTTAGTAGAGTTTTTCAAAATATTCAGCTAATCACCTCCTGTAAGGCCATCACAGAGTATATCGGATTCCCATTGGGCTTGATTTTTTCCAAGGGGTCAGGAAAAGCACCTATCATTAACACATAGCATTTCCTGAGTGGCCTAAAAGATGGGTCAGTGGACTGGCCTACAAAGAGCTCCTCCAGAGGTGAATGCACTCCAAATTGGCCAGCCTGTCTCACACTTTTTAGTCTATACACAATCACTTTAATGCGTAAATATAAAAAATAGTGTGAGGCATTCATTTTATAATGTTTGGTTAGGAGCCCAAAAGGGGAACCACCCCGGCTCTTAAAAAAATGACCCAACAAATACAACCCTCTATTGGACCAATTTCTTAGTATCTGTTTGTCCCCTTGTATTAGCTACTCTCCTTTCTAGTAGCACCAATGAAGATGGCGCACCACCAACCAATCAGGTCGTGCCATGTTCCAAGCTCTCCATTGGCCCCTCGTGTAGGGGTTTTCTAACTTCATAGGAGAAGGGAGTCTCTTGCAACTCACTATTATGTAATAATACAAGGGGATAAAAGAAAGGCTCTCCAGGTCCACCCAGGCCAGTCTGTTATTACCTCCCCTCAGCAAATCCTGTATGTGGGCGAGTTGAGCAGACACACAATAGTATTTTACACTTGGTAAGCTCAGCCCCCCCTTTCTGAGTGGCAACCACCTTATTTCCCTTTTAATTCTGGGTTTCTTATTTTGCCATATAAGTTGAGTAATGGCTCCTTCTAGAGCTCTAATATATTTGTATGGAACCCAGAGGGGAACTGTTTGGAAGAAGTATAAAAATTGAGTGACTATTGACATTTTGACCAGGTTCACCCTTCCGATAAGGGTCAAAGGCAGGGCTCTCCAGGAAAGGCAGTCTTCTTTAACCTTTTTCATGATGCAAGTTCAGTTAATTTCCCTGGGGATAGGGTGTGTATAGCGTCCCCCTCTAGCCGTTTGATTTTTTGTTCAAGCTGGGCCTCCTGTGCTGAGCTAGTTTTTTTCTTAAATGAGGTGTATGAAATAGCCTCACCTCTAATAAAAGCCTTAAGGGTGTCCCACACTGTGCCACTACTAGTGGCCTCTGGGGGGGGGGGGTTAATGTTATGAATGGCATTCATGTTAATTTTAACTAGGTTTGAAAGCTTGGCTAGGATGGTAATTCCTAGATACTTTATTTGACTGGAAGAAGCAATTATAGTGTTTGCAACTGAAATTGAATCCTTAGCACTTCCCAGAGGTAACCATTTGCTTTTCCCCCAATTAATTTTATGGCCAGATAATGGACCATATATCTCAAAAATGTCCAACAAGTAGGGGAGTGAATCTCTGTGGGAATGGAGGATTAGCAAGATGTCATCTGCAAAAAGAGATATTCGGTGATCCTTCCCCTTCCAAATAAAACCCTTGATGTTCCAGTGGGACCTAATACCCTGTGCCAGGGCCTCAGTGGTTAAAACATATAACTGGGAAGGGAACAGCCCTGTCTAGTTCTCTTGGACAAAAGGAAGGGGGGAAGAAATTATATTATTAGTAAGAATTTGGGACTTAGGGGATTTGTATAAAGTATTGATCCATTTCAACATCTGGGAACCCATCCCATTCTTCCTCAAAACAGCTAACATAAAGGGCCCGGTCGAATGCCTTTTCAGCATCGAGGGCCAACAAGCCTCATTCCTTCCCCTTTGACCATTTATGCATGGTATCAATAGTTCTTCTGATGTTATACTTAGCTTGCCTCCCTTTCACAAAACCACATTGGTCTGGATGTAACAATCGGAGAAGTAGCCCTTCCAATCTAGAGGCCAAGAATTTAGCAATAATCTTATAGTCTGAATTGAGTAGAGAAATGGGGCGGTAGGAGGTACATTTAAGGGGGGTCTTTACTGGGTTTGGGGAGTACAGTTGTGGTAGCCAAATATTGAGAGAGCGGCAAAACTCCATGGTCCAGGGCTTCAGTCACCACATGGAACATCAATGGACCCACGATATCCCAAATTAATTTATAGAGTTCTGCTGGGATCCCATCAGGCCCAGGGCCTTTCCCTTCTTAGCACCCCAAACTGCTCTTCTCAGCTCCTCAATTGTCACCAGACCATCCAGTGCAATTCTATCCTGTTCCCCCAAGAAAGGCAGATCAACTTTGCCCAAAAATGTTTCCGGGTCAGCTCCTGCAGGGTATTCTCAGGTGTATAGATTAGAATAATAAGATTTAAAGGAGTCATTAGTTTTAGTTTGATCATAGGTGATCCTCCCCATCAAATCTTCTATACCAGTTATAGTACGCTCTGCCTTCTTCTTTTTAGCCATCCCAGCCAACCACTTACCTGATTTGTCCCCCTCAAAGAAGGTATTATTTTAGTTATAATTAGCTCTCTTTCTATTTTCCTGACTGAAAGCTGATTAAGTTTACCTCCAAATTTAAGTTTAGTTAATTTCCCTGGGGATAGGGTGTGCATAGCGTCCCCCTCTAGCCGTTTGATTTTTTGTTCAAGCTGGGCCTCCTGTGCTGAGCTAGTTTTTTCTTAAATGAGGAGTATGAAATAGCCTCACCTCTAATAAAAGCCTTAAGGGTGTCCCACACTGTGGCACTACTAGTGGCCTCTGAGGGGTTTAATGTTATAAAATCCTTAAGGTGCTCTTTAAGTTGCTGAATGAATTTTGGATCTAGGATTAATGAGGGGTCCATCACTACTGTGGCAATGTTGGGATCTTCACACCTTTGGAGACAACCACCTTGAGGGGAGCATGGTCTGAGATAATCAAAGGACCATATTCAGCACCCACAAGGTTGCCCATCATGGGGGAAGGCAAGCAAATATAGTCCAGTCAGGTATACAGATTACGTGCACGTGAAAATAAAGAATATTCCCTGGAGGTTGGGTGACAAAACCTCCACGCCTCCGTTAGGGCCCTACCATCAACTGAACGGCATACAGCAGCAACACTGTGTAGGATAGGGCTTTGCCTTGACCCAGAGTGATCCAATTTAGGGTCCCAATAGGTATTCATGTCACCCCCCAATATTAAATTATCAGAGTAAGGGGCTGGAGTAGTCGCTAAATGAGTGAAAAAGTCAGGAGAATCATAATTAGGGCCATAAATAGACACATGGGTTAATTCCCAGCCCCCGGTATCCAACACAGCTATGACATACCTTCCCTGGGGATCTGCCACAGAAGATAAAACTTTATGTGGGAGGTTGGGCCTAATCTAAATAGCAACTCCTCGGGCTTTAGATGTAAAAGGGGCAGATATAAATGAGCACCCCCCAAGAAAGACCCAGGAGGTCCACCTCCTCTCTCGTGGAATGAATTTCCTGTAGGAAAATTATGTTCCCCTTCAGTTTTTCAATTTGAGACCATACGCGTTTCCTTTTAACCACAGCACAAAGGCCATTGGTGTTCCATGAAATGAATGCAAGATTATCCATTATTGTACAAAAGATTAAATATCCCCTGACTATCCAACCACGTGCACCATTTAAGGCTGTAACAAGCTCCACTGGAGTTTTTTAAGCCCCAATTATAAACAACGAACCCACTAATAAACCAAGAATACCTGCCCTCCAACTTTAAGCAGCAAGAAATATTAAAACACCACAACATAGAAACACAGAAACATAGACTTTGATGGCAGATAAGGACCACTTGGCCCACCTAGTCTGCCCATTTCCCTACCTAGAGGATAAGCTGCAGATCCTATTTTACCAACAGCCTATTTCTTCCTACCCCCCACAAAAATTGCCTTATGTCTGGCCCATGCATTCTTGAATTCTCCCACAGTTTTAGACCCCACAACCTCCTCAGGAAGGCTGTTCCATCTGTCCACCACCCTCTCTGTGAAAAAATACTTCCTCACATTGCCCCTGTGCCGCCCTCTCTCTATCTTCAAATTGTGTCCCCTTGTTCTTGCACATCTCTTTTTCTGAAAGATGCTACCCTCTTGGACTTTGTTGATTCCACTGAGGTACTTAAATGTTTCTATCATGTCCCCCCTCTCCCTTCTTTCCTCAAGGGTATATATATTAAGCTCCTTTAGTCTCTCCTTGTATGGCTTCTCTTACAGCCCCTGCACCATTTTAGTTGCCCTCCTCTGAACTGCCTCCATCCTGTCTATGTCTTTGCAGAGATGGGGTCTCCAGAACTGGACACAGTACTCCAGATGGGGTCTCACCAACTGTCTGTACAGGGGCATAACAACTTCCTGTTTTCTGCTGGTGATGCCTCTCCCTATACATCCCAGTATCCCCCCAGCCCTCCCTACCGCCTTCTAACATTGCTTGCCAACCTTAAGGTCAACAAACCAACCCATCATCGACCCACCCCCCGCTCCCCAACCCATCCTCTCCTCCTGTAGTAGTGATGTCAACAACAAAAATAACATTGTGTTAACAAACTCCTCCCTCCCTCCACTATCCGAACATAGAGATTTTCCCATCCTCTACTTATCGTGGAATTAGCAATCATCCCTTGCAACAATGATAGAACAATACTAATAAAAAATTAAAGGTACTGAATTTTCCCCTCCTTCGCACTTAATACTGGGTGAGGGGGGAGAGGGCCCTCAAGGACTCTCTTGATTTGCTAAAAATGCCAACCCCGGCAGATTGGGCAGCACCTCCCCGAAGCTCCCCCAGGGCTGGCCAAGTCTTGCTGAGATACTGAGACAGGGCCAACCCCTACCCAAATGGTAGAAACAGAGCTGTCAATTATAGCTCATACGTCCCAACATGTTGCTTGGAGGAAGCAGTCTTGGAAGGCACATCACCAGACCCACAGAGCACCAGAAACATTAAAGTATGCATCCATATATTCACCCCCGCAAGAGTTAACAGATTGCATTTTTAATTTTAGAACAGCCCCAAACAATGCAGGCTGTGGCTAGTCAATGAACCAGAAAAAAGAAAAATCCAGTCCTAATATAATAGTCTGCACGGTAGAAATTGTTTAACCCCACATGATCTGGTTGAGCAACCCTTACATGAACAAACCGGAATGTCTAAAAGTCTCGGACTTGAGGACTGCTAGCGGATATTCAAAAGAGCTAAGGACAGAGGTAGCTCAGTAGTAGTAGTCCTGGGGTTTTAGGGTAGCAAATATAGCTGCTGCACAGCGTCATCTGTCCAGACCCCAACCGGCTGAAGAACTTGAAGTATGGATGAGGTGGTGGTGGGGATTTCGACCCAACCATGATAGGCCCCATCAGGAGTTACGGATCAGAGATGTGTACTCCCCCCCTCAACCCCAACCCACTCCACATACCAAGAAAAAACTGTACCTCAGGCCAGTTAGAAGAGTCAACCATTTTGATGACCAGCATGACCACCACGACTCCTGCGCTCCAGCTCTCGTGCAAACTCCAGGGCAGTATCTGGACTGGTGAAGGCCCTCTGGTTAGATCCTGCCGAGCAGATTATCATTTGAGCCAGGTAAGCCAAAGTAAATGCACAGTTAATGGAGTGAAGGAGCTTTTTTGTTTCCGCAAAAGCCTACCTTTGAATCTGAAGCTGGCGGGAGTAATCTGGAAAAAGCTTACTCGGGCTTGCTGAACCAAAATTGCTCTCTTCTTGCGTGACACCTCTAGGACTATTTGCCAGTCCTGGTGTCTAAGAAATTTAACTTATTTAACATGCTTTGGCTTTTGGTCTTGGGAGGGCTTAGGATTGTGGGACCAATGTGCCCGCTGAATCTCTAAGGTAGTTGTTAGAAGCAAATCAAGAGTTGACCTCAGCCAAGTACGAATATATTCCGGGCAGTCTCTTCCATCTAGGCCTTCTGGCAGGCCTATGATCCGTATGCTGCAACGTCGCTCATGATTTTCATGGTCATCAATGCTTTGTTTGAGAAATTCAGTCTCCCTAAGGGCTCTAGAGCGGTCATCACTGCAATGCCACAGCCTGTCCTCTTGGTCCCCCACCCTTGCTTCCACCTCTCCCAGCTGAGTTTCGTGGGTTTCCACTGTCTCTGATACAGTATTAACTGCTTGCTGGAGGTGTTGAATCTGCGCAGTAATGTTGTCAAAACCTGCTTCCATTCGAGTACCAAGACTCCTTGGCCAGTTATCCTCAACCTGACTTCCTTGGTACTATTCTTACACCCTTGCAGCACTCCCGTGAACTGCGATCCTCTGATGATGAGCTACTCTCCTTGCCTTTCTGCTCTACCAAAATGGGTGAACAAGCTTTTTCATATTTTGCGCCAAAATATTGGAATTCCCTACCTCCTCACCTTAAATGATCCTTGTCTCACTCCTCCTTTAAGACTACACTTTTCTGTTACCTTAATGCACTTGATACCTGTGTTTGTGGCTAATTAAGAAGTCTCCTTCCCTATCGTTTCACTCTTTTGCCTACTATTCCTCCCGTTTCTTCAGTTGCTCCTTTGGTTGTGTCAGATTTGTACACTTGCATCCCTATGTTGAATGTTAATGTTGCCATAGCATTCTCTCACTAAAATCCCTGCGTGGATACCTGCACTGTGTATGATGTTGTTTTTATCTTGCGCCTGTAACTCATGTATGTAGAAATGTCTGTATTTTCCTTGGTACTCTCCCGGGTCATGCCTGAAAATAGGCAGGTCTGTTGCCTAGTGCACTTACCCGGTCATCAAAAGCAAATAAATAAATAAATAAGGTCATACTGTAGGTCTTTAATCAAATGCTCCAGATTAAGGTAAGCCTCTGCCATAGTTGGATTGTCACTGTGAGGCTGGGTTGGTACAGGCTGAGAGGGAGAAGAGGTCTGCAGTCCTCCTGTGTCTGGGTTATGCGGCTGAGAGTTAGATCAAGGATCCGGCTTTGGTAGGCCTGCAGCTTCGTCGCTGAGTCATGCAGTTTTGTATGGTAGCTTCACCTGCTTCTTGCCTAATTGGCTGGCAGTATAGCCTAGAGGTTAGAGGAACGAGGTGTGAACGAGCTTGATACATCCAGCAGACTAGACCTGAGTTTGATTCTCACAACCTCCACTTGCATATTGTGTGACTCTGAGCAAGTCACTTAACCACCCAGTGCTCCCAGGTCTCCCCTGTAAACAGGCACTTGTGCCTAGTGGGCCTTACCTGGTTACCAAAAGACTAAAAAAAAAATTCCATGTTTGCAGGCATTTGTACAGTCAGGGCTGTTGAAAATTTAAAGAGAGAGCAAAATTAAAATAGCGATGGAGGAAGATTGCAAGGGATGATACACGGAGCTCTTCACGTAGGCATCCATCCCGCTCCACCGCTAGGCCACGCCCCCTTGCATCATTCTTGTCCTTTTAAAAATTGAGCCCTTGGTCTCATGATCAGCTTGTATGTAATATTTGATCAGGTCAGCTGGGGCTATAGCCATGTGTATGTTGTAAGATGTACATATGGCTAACATCCCAGGCAGACCAATCGGAAACAGGGATTTGTTTTGTCCATTTTATAATGTATGGTTCAATATTCACTTATAAAATGGAAAAAGAAAATCTAGACAGTTTATTACATAGATACATAGACAATGATGGCAGAAATATGTTATCAGCCAGTCCAGTATTCCTACCCTACCTAACTACTCTGCCCTGGTCCTCGTGGCCATTCCTTCCTTATGTTTCTGCCCCCCCCTCTTTTTTCTAGGCAATCCCTTAAGTTTGTCCCAACCCTTCTTGAAGCTGTTAATTGATTTGGACTGTATCACTTCCTCCAGCAGCTTGTTCCACTTGTCCTTCACTCTTTCTGTGAAAACGTGCTTACATACATCCCTTTTGAATCCCATCTCCTGTGAGTTTAAGTGAGTTCACTATAGTCCATGTATTTGAACTCAAGGAGAAACGTTTCTTGGGGTCCACCCTGTTTATCCCATGCAGGTGTTACTTTTATGTCTGTCATGTTGCCCCTTTCCCTCCTTTCCTCAAGGGTGTACATGTTCAAGTATTACAGCGTCTCCTCATATGTCTTGCCCCTTAGTCCAGGGACCATCTTGATTGCCTTGGGTTGTATTGCTTTCTCCTTGTTGTTGTCTCTCCTTAGCTATGGACTCCAGTACCTAGTGCAGTGTTCCAAGTGTCGTCACAGCAGTGACCTATACAATGACAGGATCACCTCCTTACTTCTACTGCTTATTCCCCTTCCTATGCAGCCCAATATCCTGTGTGCCTTGCCCACAGCTCTATTACAATGTGCTGTTGTTTTTAGGCTCTCCGATATCATGACTCCTAGGTCCTTTTAATCCATGTTACTTTCCAGCACTACACCCTCAATTGTACTCTTGGGTTCCTCTTCCCAATGTGCATTATTTTATTTATTTTTTTCATTGAAGCCCAGCTGCCAAATCTTAGACCAGCTGTCCAACCTGCCCAGATCCTATCTGAGTTCCCTTATCCCTTCCTCTATGCCTCTGTGGCATCTATGAAGAGCCAGATCTTTCCCTTGATGGCTTCCCCAATGTCACAGATGAATACATTAAAAGGGCGGGCCCTGCATTGACTCTGGAGGTACTCCACTTGTTACTTCTCTTACCTCTGAAAACTCCCCATTAACTACTACCCTTTGTGTTCTTCCACCTACCCAGTTCTCCACCCAAGTTGCCAATTTCCTCACACCCATAAGTCCCTTAGCTTTTTGACCAGCCTCCTGTGGGGGGACTGAGTCAAAGGTCTTGCTGAAATCCAAGTATACCACATCTACTGCCTGTCCCCTATCTGCTGCCCTGGTCACCCATGTGAGAAGTCGACCAGATTTATCTGGCAAGATCTTCTCCTTATGAACCCATGTTGTCTATGGTCCTGTAGCCCATATCTCTCTGGGAAGTCCACCAATGCCTCCCTTAGTAAAGACTCCATTTTCCCACTATAGATGTCAAGTTGACTGGTCTATAGTTCCCTGGCTCATCCTTCTTTCCGCTGTTGTGTAGAGGTACCACATCCACTCTTCTCCAGTTCCTAGGGGCCAGCGGGCAGTTAATATGTCTGCAAGTGGTCCTGGTATCACTTCTGCTACCTCTTTCAGCATCCTTGGGTGTAAGCCATTAGGTCTCATAGATTTATTTACTTTTAACCCTGTAAGATTTTCCAATACCCTTTTCTCCATTAGTTTGACCATGCTGCTTGAGCCCTTGCTCTCCTCCTTTCCCATCTCATCTCCACATTCTGGCAGTGGTCCATCCTTCTCCCTAGTAAATATGGAACAAAAATATTTGTTTAGTACCGCTGGTTTTCCATTGTCCCCCCCCCATCCTTCTGCAGTCTTCAGTCTTACAGTACCCCCTTTGACTTTACACTTCTCCTGAATGTACCTGAAGAATGCCTTTTCCATTTGCTTCACTCCCTTTGCCAGTTAGAGTTTCATCTCAGCCTTGGCTTCCCTCACCTTCCTGCTGACAAACTTTCCAGTCCACATCTGACATATTAAAGTCCCTTACTACCACTACCTCCCTTTAATTGGCTGCCACCCTAATAATCTCTCCCAGTTCTTGTCTTCCCCCTGATCCTGACCCAGTACTTGGTAGACCACCCTAATCTTGATTTGTTTCCCATTTCTCATTACTGATAGCACCCACATGGTTTCTAGTTTACCTAACTCCCCTAGTCTGTCTATTTTAGTTGGCAAATAATGGAAAGCAATAAGAGCTGCTTTATGCATTGCTCGGTTTTGCAGTTACACACATTGGTGTGCTTTTTTTGGTTTTTCTATTGCTTTTTAGTGTCTGATACCCTATATTCACCAAGTTTGTAGCTCCCTCCTTTGTGCCTGCCCACCCCCTTCCCCACTCCAGGACCCGGCATGGATATTATGGCATCTGAGAACCTATGGAAACTAATGGAGATTACACTTAAATACTGGTTCACTCATGAAGTGCTAATTCTGAATTCACATCCAGGCGATTCAGCAACCTTATCACCACTGAGGTTGATGAGGATGATGGTGAAATCCAAAGAAAAGGAAAAATCATCATTGAACCCCTCCTCTTTAAGTCATCATAAGCATAGAGACAAACGTGGTTCATAAGTGAAATTGATATCTCCATTGATGGAGGGTAAGTCTTCATTGTCGTTCATTCTGGCGGCTTCAAATACAACCCCCTCGACTGTTGTTGAGACACCAAGGTCAGGGCCTAGCTCTGGCACTGCTGTACCTAATTCAGATGGTATGCCACTTTCAACATTGGTTTCCATCCTGACAATGATGGCAGTGACAAACCCACAACTGGACATCGTCGACTCCCAGGCTATGCTGGCATCGTTTTCAGAGGTGTTAACACACCTGTTCCTGGTGCTGACAGAGCTGATGCCAATCCCATCAACAGGGCTTTCCTTATTGTTAGTGTCATCACTGACAGGACCTAAAAGCATGCCTACAGCACCACCGGTACAGCTGCTGCCTCCATTATTGGCTCAGTCAATTGCCCCCTTCATCATTCAAGATGATGACGAAGTAAAATACAATCCAGATCTCCTGGACATGGATGAGGATTTAGAGGATGAAGAAGCGGAGGAAGACTCCTATGGACAGGGTTTTTGTTCCAGCTCAACCCCATCCTCTTACAATGAGGATTCTATGGTCTGTAACCCCAGGTCTCCTCCTAAAGATCCCTCATTTCAAGCTTTATCAAGCAAGTACAGGATGAAATGGAATTTGAGGGTAAAGAAGAAGACTCCAGTAAGAGAAATGTAATGGAGTTCTTGGAAGTCACAGCAGAACCTACTATTGTAGTACTGCCTTTTTACCCTTCTTTGAAGAATACTACATTTGCTGACTGACACAGGTCTAGCACTTTGTCTGCAGTCCCCACAAAAGCTGACAAACAGTACCATACACTGTCTGTCAACCCCTATTATACAATGACAAGAAAGAATGCTGGGCTCTCATTGGTCAGTCTGCGGCTAGACCTGTGATGTTATCCAGGTATAACATCATGGATCTAGTCCCAGCATACAGATGACCACATTAACTCTTTCATGGAATCACTCCATGCAGCCCACTTCACTGATCCCTGCTCGGCAGTCAGCTTTGCATTCAGCAGCATGGTTTTCAAAAAGGCAGCATGAGCCTCTCTTCACTTACTCTAACTAGAAAAAAAAATGTACATCTTGCCTCCCACAGTGTCAGACCAAGAAAATATCCAGTTCCCATTTCCCAAACAAAAATTCTAACCACTTCATACCAGCCTATCTTCATTTTAGCCAAACATAAAAAAAAACGAAAGTTAAGCTGTCAGTGTGATCGGCTTCACTTAACCCCCGGTCAGCAGCTTACCAAGATTAGTGATCACCACTCTCAGTCCCGCTGCTGATTAGTGATCCCCTGGTCCTGCTCATATATGGCATTTACAAAAAAAAAAAAATACAGTCAGTTTGCCTTCATGTTCATTGAAGGAAAACAGAGGGAGAGAGAGGAACACAGCAGAGTAGAGTGCACACTAATTCACACACTACAACAGTATACAACAGCGCCACCTACTGACCAAACAGAAAACTGGGACTTTTTTGTACATATACCTACATACAGAAAAAATGTAAGGGAAAATGTATTTTTAAGAGTTTTTCCTTGTTTTCAACAAATTACTCATTGTATACTAGGAATAATACATGACAGGATGTGTGTCGTGCTGGGATAACATCACTTCTTGAGTGTTGGATGCACTTGACCTGTGGCCTCATGCTAAACCACCCAAGGTGTGATGTTATCCCAACATGACACACACACCCTGTTGTGCATTATTTCTTTATTTTGCCTCCCAGTCTGAGACCGATCCTGTGGTAATCATGGCTTCTCATGATCGCTCTACAGCCCTAAGAGTTATGAGCACTTTATCTCCAGACAAAGAATCCAGGAAATTAGAGGTCATGGGCAAGATGTCTTATGTCTCTGCTACATTGGGACTTAGCATTGCAAATGACTAGGCCTACATGGTTCCACATCAAAATAGTCTTTGTAACTCTGCCATGAGTATTATTCAGACGTCACCTTATAGTGCTACAAAAGAACTTATTAAAGCTGCATCAGCTGGTCTGGATACTGGGAAGCATCTATTGAGGTCAGCATACAATGCATTGGATGCTGCTGCCAGGTTGGCTGCCTCTGGCATCTGCATCAGGAGGTATTCCTGGCTCAGAGTAGGTGGCTTTGTTATTAAATAACCCTTTTCAAGGCTCCAAGTTATTTGGTCCTGATGCGGATAATGCATTCAAAGACCTTCATTTCATTTCATTTCATTCATTTCATTTTTATTGGTTGTACTGGAAAGGCATATGAGCATTGCTGCCTGTTTATACAAGCGTCCAGTTACATACAACAATCATGAGACATGACATAGGCTAAAACATTTAACTAGCAGCGAGGGTTAATACAATGGTACATAAAATCAAGATAATATAGACTAAAGGGCAAACCATGAACTAGCCTTAGTGAATTAACAAATACAAGGTAGCATTAAGCATTCAGTAAGGGTTTAACAATAATATAATATAACAGTGGAAAACAACAGATTTAAGTGCAATCTAAAAACTAGCCTAGGTGGATTAACCATACTACAAGTCTAGAAAGAGAGGCTACATGCCAGAGGTGGATAACCAGAGAGTGAGGGGAAAAGAGTACAGAAGGGAAGCCAGATTAGGGCTCAAACATCCCAAATTGCTCTGAGCTCTGTGAAGTCCTTCACCCCACAAAATATCATAAGTTGCAGTAAGGGTGCTTTGTGGAGGCCTATAGACCATGGATATCATCCACAATATCATGGTAGAGGAGGCAGTCGCTCTGCAGGGCCTGCCGTACATGGTGGCAATGCCAAGGTGACCAAAGGTGCTCATTCTGGTGGCCCTGCCACCCCCGGCACCTTCTGACTCCCTACTTCCTGCCCCTCCACTGTTACTGCTGGGGGTACAAGTGTGGGAAGAAGCTCCCTTCACCTACCAAAATGGAGGGAGATCACCATAGATGAAAGGGTCCTGGAATTATTGGAAAAAGGACATGCACTGCAACTACTTTCCAATCTCCAGTGCACCCTCTACCCTCTTCTCATTATTCTCCATGACATCTATCCCTGCTGAGAGAAGTACAGACCCTGCTTCAAAAGAAGGCCACATAACCTGTTCCTTCTAAAGAAAGGAACAAGCGATGCTACTCAAGATAACTTTAAGATCCCCAAATCCACAGGAGGTCTGAGTCCCATTTTTGACCTCAGGGCTCTGAACAAACTTATAGAATACAAAGTTTTGAATAGTATTTCTTCATGCTATCATTCCCCTTCTGCAAAAAGAGGACTGGCTTTTTGCTCTGGACATGAAGGATGCTTACCTTCATATCAAAATCTGAACATGCCACAGCCACTACGTCTGCTTTAATTTGGAGGACAGTCATTATCAGTTCTGAGTATTGCCCTTTGGCTTATCCTCAGCTTTGCTAGTATTTACCAAATGCTTTGTGGTTGTTGCAGCAGCCCTCCAGAAGGAAGGACTTTATGTCTTCTCTTGTTTGGATGATTGGCTCCTGCAGGGCCAATCCAGAGAAGTAGCCCGACACACTGTATCCAGAATCTAACAATAGCTTGAGGACCTGGGTGTTATGTTCAGTGTACCAAATCCATCCTTACTCCCTGACAATACCTCCAGGATACTGGGGCAGTACTGGACACAGCAGTGGGTAGGGCGTTCCTGCCCACAGAACTGAGACCATGATTGCCCAGGCCTGTCTGTTACATAGGAATCACTATGTGTCTGTCAGAACTATGCTCCACCTCCTGGGGCACATGGCAGCTGCCACTGTAACTGTCCCATTGGTTCACCTCCATATGAGAATTCCACAATGGATACTTCGGGGTCATGGAGGCCAGTTGACGGACGAACTGGAGTAGATGGTTCTCATCACATAGGCACTGAAAAAATATCTCTGCTGTGATGGATGAATCCCCTGCACTTGTTACAGGGCATACTATTCTTTTGCCTGACTCTGGTGCAAATCTTCACAATGGACATCTCTGGGGGGAGATGGGGGCCCACCTGCGTAAGTACTAGACCCAAGGGTATGGACCAACCTTCATTCTGATCTCTTCATCAACATTCTGGAGATGACAACTGTATCTTCTTGGCCTCCAGACCTTCATGGAACACCTCACTCCAGATCCTCAGTTGATAAGGACAGAGAACATAAGTGTGATGCACTATATCAACAAATAAGGGGGCACTCACTCGTACCCTTTGTGTAGGTCAGTGATGACAGTATGGCAATGTGAACTTTCTCATGGCCTTCAATTCATAGCCATTTTTCTCCCAGGAATCCAAAACTTCTTAGCAGACAAGCTAAGTTGGTCCCAGACTCAGGTACATGAACTGGAACCACTGACCTCCATGGTAAATGACCTCTTCGCAAGATGGGGGTCGTCCAGGGTTAGACCTTTTAACGTCCCCACACAACGTAAAACTGACACATTTCTGCTTGCTTGCTCCAGGGCCTGGAGTGTTTTGACAAGACACATTGTCCGTCTCCTGGAGGGGAATTTTCTTTATGCATTCCCTCCAGTGCATCTCATTCAGAGGGTTCTACTCAAGCTGCGGCAGAATGGGCCATCTTCATGGATCAAATGCATTAGAGAGGTTTTGTAATGATTTAACTATTCCAAAAGTATCACCCCAATACCATGATATGCTGGGTGCTAATATTCAGATGGTAGAAGTTCTAGAGGCAATAAAGCAAACTAAAAAGAATAAGGCCCCAGACCCTGACAGCTATTACTCCAATTTTTATAACAAATTTAATAAGGAATTTGCGCAGGTACTCGTGGAGGTTTTTGATGAGTACAGGGAGGCAGGACATCTTTCAAGTGAGATGACCAGGCCTCATCACCTTAATTTATAAACAGGGAAAAGATCCTCTCATGTGTAGTAACTACCGACTTATCTCTCTCATAAACTCGGTTACCAAAATACTAGCGAAAGTACTGTCAAATAGATTAGAGAAGGTTATCTCATCTCTTATTTCAAAACAACAAACTGGATTTATGAAGGGTTGGCTGTCCGCAAACAACACAAGAAAATTACTACATGTCATACAGGCTTCTAATAAAGCCACAATACCCTGTGGACTCCTATCTCTTGACGCATAGAAGGCATTTGACCAGATTTCCTGGTCCCACATCTTCTCGGCCTTACGTCTTTATGGATTTCCCAACACCTTCCTTCAGTGATAGATTTATTATACAAAAACTCAAGTTCTGCTGTGGTAACAAATGGAGTCATCTCTCTATTCTTTGCAATTAACAGAGGGACCAGACAGGGGTGTCCACTTCCCCCCTGTTATTCAACCTCACAACAGATCCACTTAAAAGAAAACTAGACCATGACAAAGAAAATATGGGGATCAGGCTAGCACAAAGTAAACACATGGTTGCAGCTTATGCAGATGGCATCATACTGATAGTCTCTGATCCCTCTAGATCTCTGCTGAGAATTTTGAAAACTATCCAGGACTAAGGTTGTCTCTCATGATGCAAACTTAAGAATAAAAAATTTTTCTTCCTTTAAATAGGTTGTGTATTAAAGAAGAGATCATAAATCTGGGTCTCGCATTGGGAAAAAGAACATATTATATACTTAGGAATTAAAATCTACAATACCCTGCACACAATTATACTTAAAAATGGCAGTGAAATCAGAAGTAGGGTTATAGAAGATATAAGCAAGTGGAATAAACTACTGCTAGGACTGTGGGGGAGATTAGAGTCTATCAAGATGTCTCTGCTACCTAAGCTCCTTTACATGTTTATGATAATACCTTGCAGTTTTAACAAGAGATGGATACAAAGCATAACTTCACAGGTTGCTAGCTACATATGGGAGGACAAAAGGAACAGGCTGGCTTACTCCAAAATGTGTAGAGCAAAAAATAAAGGAGGACTGAGAGCCTCGGATTTTTATCTATATTTCCTAGCTGCTAGGACTGCTCAAATTACCTGGTGGCTTAAGGATGACACAGAAGGGGAATATACTCCAGATTGGGTGTGCAACAAAAGGGAATTATTAGACAATCAGTACATTGACCTCAAATCTTTAAAATACATCAAACCTCCCAGGTCACTAAATAACAAGATACTAATGGTCTCAATCAGGCAGCTAAAATAAGTTAGTCATATGCTGCAGTTAAACCTAAGTCAATCCCTGAATCAACCCCTCTGGAAGAATCCTAATTTTATCCAAAATGGAATTGTCTTAGATAAGCCAGTGTGGCAGACTCATAGTGTTAACGTACTAAAAACTATAATGAGAAATAGAGAGTTTCTAACATTTAATGAGTTAATACAGCAACTTGATAGTCACTGTACTGAACTGGAATTCTATTTGGTCTTAAAGAATACTATCAAAAATAAAATAGATCTAGCCATTCCTCTTAACGACTACTTTAAATCGTGGTTGGGATGGTTGCAAATGTCTGGGTGCATATCCTCCACATACAGGTTATATGCTGATCTGATCAGAGGCTCTTCTGTAGAATCAGCACGCTGGTGGTCACAGGCACTCCAAGTTGATACAGAGGGATGGGATGGGAAAAAAAATCTAGTCATCTCCCTTCAGATTCTTTAATACAGTTAATCTCAAGTTAATTAAGCAATAAGGCATGACCAAGGGTTATGTTAATGGTCTGTTAATCACCTTCTAGGGGTGTACTGTGGCACGAGGTGTAGCCAAATGCCACATGTCCCTAGGAGTGCCTTACTGCTATTATAATAAAACATGTTTTTAAACAGTGTTAAACCTTGTTCAGCATATGGTTAAGCTCTACATGTATGTTAATAAAAGATTAACATAAGGCTGTTAGAATGTTTGCAGCCAATCAGAAAGTTCCATTTCTCAGACCCTTTTTATAATACATTTTAAAACACTTCATAATCTCTATTACACACCATATCAGAGACATAAAATGGGTCTTGCTGTTACCCCAACTTGCCATACGTGCAAGTCTGCTAGTGGAACACTGTTACATATGTTTTCAAACCCTCTGGGACAATATAAAAGACATGGTCAATAATCATCCTACAATTTTTAATCATATAACAATATATCTAACAATGGAAGAACATTAACAGAAATACATTATACATATGTGGACATTTCAGACCTGTGTAATGGTGTATGATGCTATTACTGGAGGAATGTAGCAAGGCTTATCCCTCTAATCAGCTGAAAACAAAATAAAATGTTACATTTCAAGCTTGTATTAGTTCTATTGGTTGCTAAGCAACAGTACACATATAAGGAAGTTAGCCCAATGGATAATCAGCTCTGAGGAAGGAGTGTCATAGCTCCGAAATGTCAGTACGTATGGACGTGGTCTATGCTAGCCAAAATGAGAAGCAATGAGCACAAGGAGCAGATTAGCGCAGCGCAATAAAGAAGTGCAAAGCTGCGATTCAAAAAAGCCGTTTTCGGCCATAGCAGGTGAAAGGTACGCATCACATTGGAGTGGCAGCACTAAAAACACATAGAGCTCTTTTATGGCTTCGGGCACTAAAGTGCATTAGCAATTTAACCACGGGCAAAAAAAATTACTTCTGTAAGGCAATGACACCCATGCTGATGGATTAGGCAACTGAGCCAAAAAATAAAATGGAGGGGCGGTTACTGGCTCTAGTAAGCCTCCAGAACCTAGTAAAGTAAAAAACTGGCTTTGTATCTACAAAATAAAGACAGGACTAAATGAACAAATACAGGCATTAAATGAACAAGTAAATTATTGAAAAAATGGATGACATGTTTATAGTCTTAAAGGTTTGGTGATAAAAAATAGAAAACAGTTTTGCACTACCTATATTGGACTGTTTCATTTCGTCTAGGTAGGCATAACAGAAATGTAGCTGCACAGCAAGCATCAAAGCGAGCACTACTAGTGCTGTTACATATGTTTTGAGGATGACCTCTTGTTCAAACACTCTGGGACAAAATAAAGGACATGTTCAATAATCATCCTATGAGTTTTAATCATATAATAATAAGTACATGCATTATGGGACATTTTGAACCAACTTCCTCATGGTCATATGAACAAAAACATGCCCTCATGCTGATAGGAATGGCAACTAGGCAGATTATTTTAAAATACTGGCTGGAAGATAAAATACCCATGATATAAGAATAGAGAAATGGTATTGTTGACATGCTCAAAACAGAGCATCTAGCTCTAACGGTGAATGAATCTTCCAAGAAGTTTGACAAAAAGTGGGCTACCATTTACCAGATCTTGACTGGAACCTAACAACTCTTATAATTTAAGAAGGGTCTGACACAACCTCTGAACAGATCCCAGTAATGCCTGACACTTTAGTTCCACACTACTGATGGTATTAGTAATAAACTCATAATTTTACTTCGTTTATTAGAGAACCTGAGATGAGGCCTACCCTACCTACCTACTCTTCCCCTCCACCTTTAATTTCTTATATCGTCATAGTATAAACCCTTTGAAGAATTACTGCCAGTACTCCTCTATATGCTTTGCCCTTATATTTATACTTATGGTGGTAAAAACAAAAGTCTATAATATATTTTAAAAGTTATTATTAATCAATTGTTAATTTAGATGTTTCTTTATAGTTTTTTGTACAATGCATTATATAACAAATGACTCATTGGCGTCTGTTTTTCCTTTTTTCTTTTTTGGCTGTTGGACTTTAAAAACTCAATAAAAACTTACTGACAACAAAAAGAATGGGCCACCTTGATATTAGTACTCCTCCTGGCCTCACAGATTTGGTTTCCTGTCCTCCAGCATCTGCCAGTGGAACCTCCTGTTCAATTACTCCTGTGACGGGGTCTACTGTCACAGGACTGGGGATCACTGGTCCATCCAGATCTACGGTCTCTTCTTGCATGCATTACTCCTGAGAACATAGTCATTGCATGTTCTGGAGTGTCCCCAAGTAGTTGATGCTTTGCTGGAAGCTAGGAAGCCTTCCACAAGGCACTCATAATCACCAAAATAGAAGCATTTCTCCATCTGCTATGCTTTCCCCTCTAAATACCCATTTGCATATCCTATAAATACTGTACTAGCCTACCTCCTGTCTTTATCAGACTCTGGTCTGAAGTAATCTTCCTTTATGATGCACTTGGCAGCCATTTCGGCTATCCATACCCCTATTGCCAGATGTACAGTTACATAACTGGCAGTGTCTCATACCTTCCTTAAGGTTTTAAGGTGTCCCCCAATTCATAAATGTGTTCTGTCCTGAGATCTTAACTAGAAGTTGACTTTGGTTCTCTTTGAGCCTGCTGCTGTCTGTGAACTGCACTTCCTTTTATGGAAAGCTCTTTTTTTGGTTGATATCACTTCTTCCCAAAGGATTTCTGAACTTCAGGCACACATTCATGAGTCCCCCTTACCTGATCATTCACAAGGACAGGGTGGTCTTACGTACTGATCCACACCTATTGCCAAAAGTGGTTTCTGACTTTATGCTGAATCAGTTCATAGACCTACCAGTGTATTATCCTAAGCGTGTCAACAAGGGTGAGGCATTGCTCCATACCCCTGAGGTACATAGAACACTACATTTTTACCTAGATCATAGTATGGACTGTAGAAAGTCCTCTCTGATTTTCGTCTCATTTGCCTGTGAGAGAGAGGGTGTGCCTGTGAGTAAACAGTGCCTGTCCAAGTGGCTGGCCAACTGTATTACATTTTGTTATAGGAAGCATGGTTAGGAACTTCCTTGGTACTATGCATGGCCACTGTACGCGAGGTATGGCCACCTCTGTTGCCTGTTTTTAGAATGCGTCTGCTGCTGACATTTGTGCTGCTGCCACACTGAGTGCTGTACAAACTTTCACTAAGCACTACAGTCTGTACATCAACTCATGGAGATGTTCTGGCTTGGGTTTTGCTGTCCTGCAAGGACTTCTGCCCTGATTTTTTATCAGACTTTGCCATCCTGCCTGGGTATTTTGTACTGCCTGGAAATCATTCCAGAGGTGTGGCCCAATACAGGAGACATCCTCAGTGAAGACGGAACAGTTATTCACTGTAACAGTAGATGTTTGAGAGAATCTCCTCCATTGGGAAACAGATGACCCCCCTCCCCCCCATCCAAGTTATGAGCTGGCAGGATATAGGACTGTCCTCGCTGAAGGTGTCCAAATGGGTCTTCTATTTCTAGACTTATGCTTCTCTTTGTGTGCCTGGTACTGGTGTGATCTCCTGGTTCCTCATGATAAGAGGCCCTCTGAGTTTATCTCTGGTGAGATACTAAGGAGCAAGGGGGCCCACCTACATTATATAGGCTCAAATGTTGTACATCATCTTGGGTGGCTCCCAGCTGGCAAAAGTTTCTGAGAGATCCCGATGTTGATGGCTTATGGTTCAAAAGGTGTGGGCCAATGGAGGAGATTCTCTAAAGAGCCACTGTTATGGTGAGTAACTGTTCTTTCCCTGCTCTTCCTGTTCAGATCATTCATATCCACATGCTCAATTAGATCTGTTCTTCCCTTCCCCTCTCCCATGAGTTCCACCACCATGGCTATAAGTCTGTCTGCTGTCGCTCCAGGGCAATAGCAGGTCACTATTAGGTGTGAGATCCATAGCCCTTCCTGTGTTCCTCACAACTGAACCCCATTTACATGTGCCTTTCTCATTCCCCTTCTGGGACTCTGCCCACCCCTGGCATGATTTACAGCACTGCCTCCCTTGTGTGTGTGTGTGGGGGGGGGGGATTGGAGTACCTCCTGTTCCAATAGGCTGAACCTATTGCTGGTACACAGCCCTGATTCCTCAGGCTTGGACTTCCCTCCCCTTCTTCTTTCCTGTCTCCTCTTTCCACTACTGTCTAGCCACCATCTCTGGCTTATGTTGGCCTTATTAGTTGGCTGTGGCAGTAGAGACCTATATGGCACAGCAGCTACAACTGTCAAACAGCATAATTCAGCCCTTGCAGCTTCCAGTTCCACTCTCATGGCCTGTAACCTCCTGCAGTTGCGACAGTGTTCGAACTCTCAGATCACCCTCTGATTTACCACTGTCCCACATGGTAGTAAACCACTACAATGACTTTTTTTTACAGCAAACACCACCACAGCAAAAAAATCTCAGCAGGTCACTGTGGTGGTCTGCTGTACAGCGTTGTTGCGATTCCTGGGGTTTGCCCCCAACCCGAACCAACTGTGACTTGGAGTTGGTTATTTAGAGATGGGGGTGCGGGGAGTAGAGCCCCCCTCAAAAAAATACTTTGTCTCGAAGGGAAGAATGCCGGCAGTTGGCATTGTTCCCATCACTGTCGGGTATGTCAATGACATTATTGTCCATATCTTGACGTGAAACTGTCCCACATCCCCTGCACTCAACCCATATCCCACCATTTCCTCCTACAGCATGGTGTATTTGTACTGAATGTAGCTCTATTAAGGGACTAGTGTGTTACTTCCAATATTCTCTCAGAACTCGGCTTCTATACACTGTTGTGTTTTCCTTCTATTTACTTCTATTTACACATTTTTTATTATGCTACCCCAGATAGGGTATCCCTAGAACCCTCTACTCAGTCTGTCCTACACAATTGCGATTAGTACTATGAGGCTACCTCAAGTAAGTGTCTCTAGGATCCTTTTACACACCTGCTGTGCCACTTCTAATTGTACTATGAGGTACCTGTACAGCGTCCCAGAGCTTTCTATGGTCATGTGGTCTTCCTATGGATACTCTGCAGATGGCACTTAGGCAGATGCCACACTCCTACTCTGCAACACTCACATGATGGGATACCATGCAATGGGATGCTGGTGGGTGAGGGGCTTTAATCCCCTGTCTCCTCTAAGTCTGCTTCTGCTCCTCCCCTTATCAGATACCTGTTTCACAGAGTGTAATTAATGACTCAAGCCAAAAAAAACCCCACAAATATTCATCCAGCTAGAAACCCTCCCCGGCTAGCAACAGTTTTAGAAATTTAAAGAACAGCCCCAAAAACAGAGATACAAAAACATTTACTTCTGCCTAGTCACACAAAGTTTTAAGTATGCATTGAATTAAATTACCATAGAATGTGTTATTTTCCCTGTCAAAATATTTTTGCTCTTTTAGCTGGTTGGAGGTGTTCTGCAAACTTACATTGACAGGGAAAGTACTGTTGCTAAGTAATGTGCCGCATGGTCAGTCGGTGTCTTAGTGTCTTAGCGTACCATGCTGTCTGTTTGTAAAAGTAAAACACAGGAGATGCGATTCACATAGCTTGTTGTAGGGCTTGCATCAAGTCCTACGTCAAACCCATTCTTTGGTGCAGTTGCACCAAACATATTGCCGCAACCTGCATCCGATTCAAGAAGATCGGGCTCATTTGTGACACTTTTTCCTACTTTATGGCAGTTTTCGCCAAATATTTGGTTCAAGCCCCATATAAAGCATCCCAAGATTACCACAGGTTAGACCAGCACTTGTCTAACTTGTAGCAATTGGTGCATGGGATCAAAAATCCCTATTGCCAGCCAGGAAATACCACAAGCCCTGTGTGCCATATGTTCGGTGCACGTGGGGCTTGTGCCATTCCCGAATCTTTTGTGAATCGGGCCCAGGGTTGTTTAGAAGAACCTTTATTTAAACACCAACAAAGATTAAACGGCAAATCAAGCTTCATTTTAAGGAAGGAACTGGAAGGGGACAGGATCAGATGTGTTCCAGGACAGTAGCTGCTTCTTGTTGTTTTCACAGGGTTTCTTGTGGATTTTACTTGGTAGAAGGTTATTTCTTTTCTTTCTTACTTCTAAGGGGCTAGCAGGGTATTGTTTTGGGGGCTGTTGGAAGTTTGAAAACTGGTTTGGTGGCTGTAAGTGGGCTCATTTGTTGGATGTTTCACTGTGTAACAGGCTGCGCTGGTGGAGGCCTATTTCTTCTGATTTAAAACCTATTTGGTGGGATTTGCTTGGGCCTGGTTCTTTGGCTGCTGGGCTTGGAGGGGAGACACAGGGCTGATACACTCTCTCTCGAGTCGGGTGTCTGCCCAAGACCCACCCTCCCCACCCTCCTCCCAGAGTTCTGTTAATTTATGGGGAACACCTGCCCTGCAATTGGAGGAAAGAGCTGCAGGTGCAGCACATGTAGTTCTAGCCACTGGGGGTTGGATTTAAAGGCTGGGACAGAGGAGCTTAGGGAGTTGTTCAATTCCCTTATAAGTTTGCTGTGTTGTACTGCACCTACTAACAAGGTTACCAGTGTACTGTGGGACTGTATATAAGATTAGTGGGTGACCTGATTAGGCAGTAGGGGTGTATCTTGGACTGGGGGGAACCTGGTGGCTCACCCAAGGAAACCTACTTGGAAAGGGATGGAACCACACGTCATTAGGGCTGGCATCTTTGGGAGGGTGGTGGGGTGCACAGGGTGTGGAGCAGCCATGATACTGGACTGGGCTTGGAAGTTCGGTGGTTGCCCAGTGTGCTACCAGCTGGCACAGCTTAGGGAGGAGGTTGCGGGGATTAGGAGACAGCTGGGGGAAGGGGGAGGTATGGTTGGAGAAGGGGGCAGGGGATCTCCCACGGGGTTGCACCAAAAACTGGGAGCAGGGGCATAGGGAAAGGAGTGCAGGAGAATACTCAGGGATCACATAGGTACCCTGGCAGAGGGGGTACAAAAGGACACTACCAAGGAAGCAGGCAGGTAACTGGGGACCCTCACAAAGGGGGGCCAGAGGGACAACATCCTCAGGGAAGTAGGCAGATGGCCGGGGCTGGACAGAAGGAAGCAAGGTGGGGAGGTGGATAAGACCTTACACTCAGTAACCGCTAATTCTCTTCTTCTGCTCGAGGATGAGGGGGTGATGTAGCCAATGATAGGGTGGTTAGAGACGGAAAGGGAGTGGGGGGCAGAGGCGAGGTCAGATAGCAGAAAGAACAGGGGAACCTGGAATGCAGGAAAATGGGGAGCAGTGAATCAGAGCAGGAGGGGCAGGGAAGAGGAGAAAAGCACAAGGAGAAGGACCAGTTGGGAGGAAAGGTAAGGAGAAGGACCAGAAGTACAAGGAGGATTCAGTAAAGGGAGCTGAGGGTTTAGGCCAGGGGAGCACGACAAGCAAGAAGGGACTAAATGGAGACAGGAAGAAAGGGAGGACAAGCCAGGCTAGTTTAGCAGATGGGGAAAAGGACCAGCTGCAAGCAGTGAGGGGGGAGTTAGCAAGGTACAGAAGGATACTCAGGAGGAGGAGAGGTATAGGATTGGAGGGGAGGGGGTACCTAGGGGTAAATAAGGAGGGTGGCATGTGACACCCAGATAGGGAGGATCAAGGAGCCAGCTGGGTGGAGGGCCAGTAGAAAGGATGAGGGACATGGAAGGAAATGGAGGAAAGGGCGGTCAGAGTGCTCCTGTTGGGGATTCTATGATCAGGGTATCAAATGGGATAGGGAGGGAGGAGAAGCCTGGCCAGTTAGAACAAAATGCTTCCCTGGACTAACGGTGCACAGGGCCAAGTACGAGGTATATCAGCTGGCAAAGGATTGTGGGGGTTCCCCGGACATACTGGTCCACCTGGGTACAAATGACATTGAGGGAAATAGCGAGCTAGAGATACAGGCAAGATTCAGGGAGCTTGCCAGGGTCTGTCATGACATAGGTTGCACAGTTTCCTTCTCAGAAATCCTGCTGGTGCCAAGGACTAGTGGGGAACACAAAAGGAAGATTAGGGAGATAAACCAGTGGCTCAGGGAGTGGTGTGAGGCCAGAGGGTATGCGTTGATGGGGGATTGGAGGGAGACCTGGGAGGATAAGGAGCTGTATGCTAGAGATAGGCTCCATCTCAATTTGGAGGGGAGAGGAATCCTTAAGTTGAAAATAGAGGGGTTCATTGGTGAAAAGTGGGGTTTAAACTTGTGAACGGGGAGGGATGGGAGAAAAGGCTGTCAAGGGGGTGCCAATAAAGGAGGGACTCTGTCTCCACCCCCCTGGGGATCTGGAGGATTGCGGGAAAAGGCCGACTGGTAAAGTGCAGACCAGGGGAAAACAGAATCCCCATGGGAACACGAGCAGGGGAAATGGAAGTATAGGGAAAGGGTGGAAGGTAGTCCTGCTAAATGCCAGGAGCTAGGGCAATAACATGCCTGAGCTCCAGGTGATGCTAACTGAGGGAACAGTGGATGTGGCAGCGGTCACTGAGACCTGGGCCACTGCAGGACATGACTGGGACCTGAACCTGGAGGGTTATACTATGTTCAGAAAGGACAGGGGGGAGGGAAGGGGAGGAGGGGTAGCAATGATAGTCAAAAACTGCATTGGCATAGGGGGAGTAGAGGAGGCGGAGGGAACCGTGGAGGCGATTTGGGTCACCTTGATAACAAGGGGGGGCAAGAGAGTGAAAATAGGAGTGGTGTATAGACCCCCTGCACTGGCGGAGGAGCTGGAGGAGAGTCTGGTGGCAGATGTTGGGAGACACTGCAGACTGGGCAGAGGAAGGGTGGTGGTGTTGGGGGACTTAAACATGTCAGGAACAGACTGGGAGACTATGACATCCTCTGTGACCAGGGAACAGAGGTTGTTGGATGTCTTTCAAGATGCGTTCCTAACTCAGCAGGTGGGGGAACTGACCAGGGAGGCACTGGTACTGGATGTGGTCCTAGCAGACAGTGACCAGATTGGGGGCCTGGAGGTAAGGGACCCATTGTCGGGGAGTGACCATGCCACGGTCTGGTTCTGCCTGGACCTAGGAGGAGTAGAAGGCTGTACAAAGACGGAGGTAACTGACTTCAGGGGGATGGATTTTAAGGAAATGGGAAGGATCCTTAAGGAGCATTTGGATGTGATTGGGTCAGACATGGATGCTGATAGTAGGTGGGAAATCATCAGGAGAGGGGTGCAGGATGCTACCAGCACATGTGCAAGAGTAAGACGAAAAGGCGGTAGGGCCTGAAAACCCTGCTGGTGGACCAGAGAGGTCCAGGAGGTGGTGCGGGGAAAGAAGGCAACCTATAGGCAATTCAAGTGCTCAAGGAGTGAAAGGGATCGAGAGGAGTATGAGCTGATGGCTAGAAGGGCCACTAGGGTGGTGAGGGCAGCTAAGGCAAGGAAGGAGCAGAACCTGGCCAGGGAAATTAGGAGAGGGAACAAGGGGTTCTTTAGATACACTGGGGAAAAATGAAGGGTGAAGAGGCAGATTAGCAGGATTAAAACAGGGGAGAGATGGGCACAAGACCTGGGGGAGCAGGCTGAGGTACTAAATGAGTACTTCACCTCAGTTTTCACCAAGGAAAATGGGGGTGCTGCATCATACATGGGAGGAGACAGAGATACTGAGGAGGGGGGGACCCTTACCAATCGGCGGGTCTGGGGAGAGGGGGGCATCACTGACAGGAGGGAGGGCTAAGCAGGGAAAAGAGGTAGCGGAAGTGGAAATCACAGCAGAGGGAGTGAGGGAAGCCCTCAGGTCCCTTAAGATGGAGAAAGCACTGGGCCGGATAAATTACATCCCAGAGTGCTGAAGGAACTTGCAGATGTCCTGGCGAAACCCCTGGTAGAGCTTTTCACCATCTCTCTGAGGACAGGGTGGGTGCCCCAGGACTGGAAGGTGGCGCATATAGTGCCTATCCACAAGGGGGGATCAAGGGAGGTGGCAGGGGACTACAGGCCTATCAGCCTGACATCGGTGGTGGGCAAGGTGATGGAGGGCATTGTCAAGGAGAGGCTGGGAGGACCTGGAAACGTCAGGGTGCCTGGACGATAGACAGCATGGATTCGTCCCGGGGAAATCATGTCAGACAAACCTTGTGGAGTTCTATGACTGGGTGACGAGTGCCTTGGACCTGGGTAGACCAGTGGATGTCCTCTTTCTAGACTTTGGCAAGGCATTTGACTCTGTTCCTCACGTGGGCCTGTTGGATAAGCTGGGAGAAATGCGGGTGGGGAACCAGATGATCAGATGGATAGGCAATTGGCTCCAGGACCAGACCCAGAGGGTCGTAGTTGGTGGGATAGTCTCATCCCCAAGGAGGGTCATTAGTGGGGTTCCACAGGGATCAGTCCTTGGGCCCCTCCTGTTCAACGCCTACGTCTCTGACATAAGGACAGGAATCAGAAGTGAGATGAGTCTCTTTGCGGATGACTCAAAACTGGGGCGGTGGTGGATGGGGAGGAGGGGAGGGTGGCCCTACAGGGGACCTGGAGGCTCTGGAAGATGGTCTAGAAAGTGGAAGCTGAGGTTCAATGCAGAAATGCAGAGTACTCCACCTGGGGCAGAAACCAGGGCCAAGTGTACACCCCTGGGGGTGGAAATGCTACAAGTCTCAATGGCTGAGAGGGACCTGGGGGGTGGATGTCAAGATGAACAACTCTGAGACTTGTAGGAGGGCAGCACAAGGCCAACAGGATGCTGGGATGCATCACTAGGGGGATCACCTCCAGAAGGAAGGAAGTGATACTCCTCTGTATAACTGCTTGGTGAGGCCACACTTGAGTACTGCGTGCAGTTTTGGAGCCACACTTAAAGAGGGACATTAAACTCCTGGAGAGGGTCCAGAGGAGACAACCAAAATGATTTGGGGCTTGGGGAACAGGACCTATGAGGAGAGGCTCGAAGAGCTAAATATGTACACATTGGAAGAGAGAAGGCGGGGGACATGATAGGGTCTTCAGGTACATGAAGAGGGTAAATAGGGAGGAACAGTCAGGGTGCTTGAAGGAAGGAGGAGGGAGCCACTAGAGGCATAGGTGGAAGCTGGAGGGGAAGATTCAGGGAGAAAGGAGGAGGTGCTACTTCACTGAGAGGTGGTGGAGGCATGGAATCGCTGCCTCGGGGGCTGGTGGAGGCAGAGGCGGTGGAGGGTTCAAGAGGGGTGGGACAGGTACAGGGAAGGGTTCTGGAAGCAAAATCCAATGCAGCAGAATATCCGGAACTGGGAAGGGAGAAGCCAGAGAAGGCGAGGGGGGCAGCAAGGTCAGCACCCAGGGTGGGGGCTGACCAAACGAGCAAACACGAAAGACCATTAGGCCTATTCTGCTGGCATTTTAGTATGTTAGTATGCCAATTATTTACATATAACAACTAAAGTCTGATGTGAAACGATCGTGGCAGGCTCTGGTAAGATGATCCTCATTTTGGCATTTTGCTCAGTTCTGCTCTCTTGGCAGAGGGAGTTGCTGAAAAAAAGAGAAAAGTACTATTCAGTTTCAGTATTTTTTATTAAAGAACTTGAGTATGGTGGCAGAATTGTTTTACCATATGTTGTATGTACAGAGCTATCATACCTCATTAAGGCACTCAGCATGTGCCTATGTTATATCTGCTTGCCAAAAACCATGCAGATAGTTCTCTGTTCGGAGGTTTAGTTGTTGAAAGCTTGTCAGCAACCGCTGAACCTGTCTGTTTTTTAGCGTGAATATATGAAAATCAATGTTTATTTTGTCCACAGTGCCATTTACCAATTGCTGTGATACCTGCCCTGTGCACCTGTCAGTGAATTGGTGTTTGAGCTCAATTTTGAAGAGCTTGCTCACCAAAATGTCTAAAGGCTGAAGAAGATCAGTATGGGGGGAAGGGAGGCACAGATATGGGGATGATGCGATTTTTCTCTGTAACTTTAAGCACATCCTTGGTTGTGTGACCACGAAAGAGGTCAAGGATCAGAATCACACGCTGCTCGTCAGGTAGAGTTAGATTTTTGATTACTGACCCTATATAAGGTGCAATCACACCTTCAATGTAAAGTTCTTTGGTTTCAGAATTCACCCAGTGGTCCTCTGATGGTGTGATCTGCCAGTCATTGGGGAAGGGGAAAATTGGATGGCAGTGATCTGTTCACTCCTTGTAGATCACCTGGAGTGGTAAAAATTGATTTGAAAATGTGCAGCATAGAACTGCTGACACCTGCCTCTTTCACCCGAGACCCACTACCTCCACCTGCTATGCCCCAATGTATCCATAGTCCAACCAGCACAGGGAATTAAATTCACTCCTGTTTCATTCAAATTCAGTATGGGCTCAGTAGAGATGAACTCCTGTTTACTGGCATCAGTGATTCTTTTAAAGATCAGATGCACATATATTTAATAAAAAGCTTGAATTCACTTGAATTCACGTACCTGTGTCATGATTAGTGTTTCCTGAAAATATCATGCTGTTTAGTTTTGTGGTTTTCTTTAAATCAACATCTGTTAATGTGCTCTGCAGTAACTGAAAACAGTGAAAATTTTTCTGTCCCTGTCAGTGAGCAATGCCATCATACTTGTCCAACCTGCTGCTTCAGCAATTAAGTCCCTGATTGACTGAATAAGCTGTTGCAGTTCCTAGTTAGAGCAGTCTGTAGAGCTAATTCTTTTCACTTAGAGTTTGTTACTAACCCATCTGGTTTGTGTTTGGAGAGATATGCATAAAATTTATCTTTCTTTTCCCATAGAAAGTTGATCATTTGGGGTGCAGTGCTGAATTGAAGTGGTATGTATGAATGAATGTCTGTGAAAAACTACCTTGTCTGTATCACAGATGTCAGTTCTCTGTCGTCAAAATTCTGCATTCTATTCTGGCTATACAACACAGGGTTGTTGAATGGATATAAAATAAATCAACATTCTGTTAATTCATAGAAGCAGTGTGTCTTTGATGTAGCCTCAACAAATATGTTCGCGTGAGAATGATTTTGTTTTTATGTCAGATTGACAAATGTTTCTGCCACACTCTATTTCAGGAACATGTACTGTATGAACTCATAAAATTCAGTTCTTTGAGGGTTTCTGTTTCTGAAAATACATCATGTATGTGTATAACTAAAAATACTATATAGCATCCTGATGTCCCTGTCTCCTGCCTCTCAGTTGAGGCTGCTGCACCCCACTTCCCTCTGTCGCCAACTCCCACAGTCAGGGCCAATGCACTCTGTTGCCCCATTTTCCTGTCTCCATAGACAGGGCTATTGTGCCCTGCTAAGCCCTGGAGTCCCAGGACCTCTGCCTCCACAGTTTGGGCTGCTGCACCATGCTGTCCCAGACCACCAAAGGTGGGGCTTTTGCTGCACCCTGCTACCCACTTCCATTGCCCCAAATGAGCAGGGCCACTGCACCATGTGCACCCCATCACACAGTCAAGACTGCTGTACCCTGATGCCCCAGTGTATCCTGCACCACAGCAAAGGCTTCTGCACCATGCTGTCCTCTGTCCTCCAACACCACTGTGCTCTGCTGCACCATAGACCCTCTTGCCTCCACAGTTAGTTGTTGCACCATGCTGCTCCTTGCCACTAGAGTCAGATCCTTTGGTACACTGCCCAAAACTATTTGAAAGCAAAAACAAAAAATACTTTCATCTTGTGTTATAGGGTGGGGGACAGAGGGTAGCAGGATGCAGCAGCCTCAGCTGTTTGTGGGGGAGGCAGCAGGGTGCAGCAGCCCTGACTGTATTGAGAAGACAGTGGGCAGCGGGTTGCAGCAGCCTCAAATGGGGCAGGAGACAGGGGGCTTTTGGGGCAGGGGAAAGGGGGAAGCAAAGAGCTGCTGCCTCAACTGTCAGGCAGAAGTCGGGGGCATCAGGATGCCATCATAGTGTTTCTAGTTATACACATACATGATGTATTGTCACACAGTAACCTTTAAAGAACTGAAGTTTAGGAGTTCATACAGTACATGTTCCTGAAATAGCAGAGTATGGCAGACACACGTTTGTCAATCTGACATGAAAACAACATTGTTATCACATGACCATATTTATTGAGGCTACATTAAATACACTCTGCTTCTATGAATTAATGTAAAATGTAGATTTATTTTATACCCATTAAACAACCCTGTGTTTTATAGCCAGAATAGAATGCAGAGTTTTGATGACAGAGAACTGACATCTGTGATACAGACAAGGTAATTTTTCACAGACATTCACTCATACCTTTTCAGTTCAGCACTGAACCCCAAATGATCAACTTTTTAAAACAGTAAGCTAATCTCTATAAACACAAACCAGATGGGTTAGTAACAAACAATTAGCTCTACAGACTGCTGTAACTAGGAACTGCAACAACTTATTCAGTTAGTCAGTCAAGGACTTAATTGCTGAAACAGCAAGCTGGACAAATATGATGCCATTGCTCATTGACAGGGACAGAAAGATCTTCATTGTGTTCAGTTACTGCAGAGCACATTAACATGCTGATTTAAAGAAAAACAAAAAAACAATCAACATGATATTTTCAGGAAACACTATTCATGACACAGTGACGTGAATTCAAGCTTTTATGAAATATGTGCATTTGATCTTTAAGGAAATGGACTTTCAACTTTGGGGAATCGTCAGGAGTTTTATGAGTAGCGTTGATTCCTTAACATTTAGTAAAGCACATCCTATTAAAGAATAACAAGCCCACTGCCTTGAGAATGATATTGTACCCCCATTGTCAGTTAGTGTTTGTGGGTTTGTAGACTTAAAAATTCCTGTAGCAATGGCAACCTGCCCATTCACTACCGCCCCCTCAGAGTGGAATGATTTTATCATTTTTTCAGTTCATTTTCAACCTCCTCCAGCAGTAATGGAGGCTTCACCCAAGGATTTTGTGGGATCTCTGTGTGCAGTTCAGTGGGATCAGGGTTTCCCTTCAATTTTAGGAGATAGTTCTTAAATTTTCTGGCAGTGCTTTCATTTATGCATGCTTTGTATCTGGATTCATGTAGCCACACTGCATTCATCACTCCATGCACACTGGCGTGCTGTCCAATAACAAAATGGACATCTGCTGCATAGGTGTACTGTCCATGTCTTTTCTTAGCAGGTGGAGCACAAACAGCAAGCTCTTTAGCAATAGAATGAGTAACACTGTCAGAGACACCAACTATCTCAACAAGAATGTCAGGAACAATTTGGGTGGTATCAACACAAGAAAAATCCCTTTTGTTTGCTTTGGGATGACGAGACATGAGCCACTTCATGAGAGACATAATGTAATGTCAGCAAGTTGCACTAGTTCAGAGGCTGTAGTTCTGTTTTGATGAGTGCAAAGCACAATTGCATTGCAGTCTACTTAAATCTAATGACAGGTATCAGTTAATCGGTGCGGCAAGAAAATTGAAAGACATAAAGCCACCCAATATCAGTTAGCTGGGAACAGTCATTTACATGCTATTTTCTAGTTCTACAGTACCTTCCTTGCTTCAAGTTAGCTGGTCAGTTCTCCCTTCCTCTCAGCTCTTAAGCACATTCAAATGATCATAGTTTGAAACACTATCAATGCACAGTTCAATGCTGGATCTCCTTTCTAAGTTCAATCCAGTCATCCTATTATTTGCAACATAATTACAGATCTGTACAACTCTGTGTCCCTTAATTGAATCCCATAAATAACATCAAACTTGAGGAAACAACCCTATAACACAGAACTGCAGTGTACACAGCTGAGTTAAAGTTCTTTATCAGCACCAAGGTCAGAGCCCCCATCTCTCTCTCTCTCTCTCTCCTTTAATTAAAACCTTTGCATACAGCTGAACTTCACACAGCTGTGGTTTAGTTATGCAATAAGAAGCACTGAGCAACCAGAATCTAGCACACTTCTGTTATAGAGATTTGTTCAGTGGATTTTGTTCCTTAAAAATGAAATTACTTCTTTGATTGCCTCTAAATAACCATCTTCTGTATATTTCATTAAACTACAATCTCAAATACCCATGTAAGAGGAGAATCAGAAGCAAATGATTTAATACCTTGTATTGGAACAACATAGATGTTACAACAAAAAAACAAAGTGCTCTAGCTTTTGGACCAACCAAGTCCTTCTTCAGAAGCTTTAACAAGTTTTGGGGATGGTAGTATAGTCTAGAAGTTAGAGTAATGAGCTGTGTACATCCAGCAGACCTGGGGTTGATTCCCACACCCTCCACTTGCATATTGTTTGACTCTGAGCAAGGTTCATAGGTACTACGAGTTTGAGGGACAAGCCCTTAATAACTCATCATCATTATACTAATGATGGTAGAGACATTTCTTATTGCCCATATAGCAATCAAGTGCATTTTTAAAAAGGTCTAGAGATTGACATGACACAACACTTGTTGGAAGAGAATTCCATAAATGTGGAACTCTTTGGGTAATAAAATTCTTCCTCCATTGAGTCTTACATGCTTCGGCATGTACTCTAAGTTTATGTGACCTGGTACTCTCCAAGGGTGATTGTTTAATCAAACAATATGCTTCCAAAAGTGATTCATCCTTACAGGCATTATAGGCCCAACACATTTCTCCTCTAAAAAACCTATATTTTTGTGAAAACAATCCTAAATGTTTTAGTCTGTCACCATAACCTAGATGTGCTATATTGAAAGCATATCTAGTCATCTTACGTTGTACTGACTCATAAGCTTTAAAGTTATTTAAAGAAGTGGGTGAACAAAAACGGGCACAATATTCCATGTGCGTTCTAACCAAGGTAGTGTATAATAGAATAAGAACCTTTACTTCTCAACTTTTTATGTGTTTGTGAATACATTTGAGTATACTGTGACATTTTTTTGCAGTAATGTTAATGTGATGATTACATTTTAGATTATTATTAATAGTTACAGCAAGATCTCTTTCTGAGGTTGTTTCCTCAAGTTTGATGTTATTTATATAATAACTAGCCAAACAGTTATTTCTTCCTACATGCATTACTTTGCATTTAGAAATATTAAAAACTAAACTATGATCAGTAGCCCAGGAATAAAGGTAATTTAAATTTTCTTGGAGCTCTGCAATGGAGATATTATTATTGACAATCCCACAGAGTTTGCTGTCATCGGCGTATTTTTGTATCCAAATTCCATTTTTAGCTTGCATATCCGAGATCATAACATTAAATAATAACTGTCCAAGCACAGACCCCAGAGGTACTCCACTACTGACAATTCCCCAATCAGACTTACATCCTCTCAGAACCACTCTCTGCTTCCTATTATCCCGCCATGAGAAGATCCACTTAATATTTAACGGGTCTATATCAAGTCTATGTAGTTGATCTAAGAGGATTTTATGCGAAACTGTATCAAATGCCTTCTCAAAATCAAGGAAAATTACATCAACAGGCAATCCTTCATCTAAAGCCTTGCTCACAGGTTCAAAAAAGCTAATCAAATTAGACATACATGATCTTCCAGATGTAAAGCCATGTTGGGTAATGTCCACGTTCCTTAATTTCTAAAGATGATCTATAATCTTATACTGTAACAATTTTTCCATGAGCTTCCCAATACTAGAGGTCAGACTTATGGGCCTGTAGTTACTAATATTATTTTTCAAACCTTTTTTTATAAATGGGGGTAATATTAGCCTGTTTCCATTCCTGCAATACTACACCTTCTTTTAAGAATATATTAAAAAGGAGAGTGAGTATACCAGCTAATTCTGTACTGAGATTCTTTATGAAAAATGACGGGATACCATCTATGCCTATAGAAGAGCCTGACTTGATACTATTAATCGCTCTCATGATATCTTTTTCCAAAAAGGAGATTGTAGAGCAGGAAGTGGAGATATCTAAAGTTCTCTTTATTTTTAAATATACTAATGAAATATTTATTAAATTCATTAGCCATTTGATTGTCATCCATAACTAACTTTCCCTCAATAAGCAATGGTCCTGCTCCAATCTTACTACCTTTCAGTGAACCTATATAGTTATAGAAGGTTTTTTTTATTATTTTTACAATCTCTTACCAAATTAATTTCTAGATTTTTCTTTGCTTGTCTTATCAATTTTTTTGTAGTATTTGCTAAACGTTTACACTTTGACCAAGCCTCTTGTGATTGATTTTTCTTATAATATTTAAACGCTTTTTTCTTTTTTATATACTCCTTTTGATTTTAGTGTTCCACCAAATAGGCACTCTCTGATTCTTGCTGTTGTATTTAATCCGTGTTGGTACCCATGCCTCAATACAAAAATCAAGCTTCTCTTTAATTTTAAGCCACATCTCATTTGTGTTCAGGCCTTTAAGGTCTCTATGCCAGTTCCATAACTTCAAATATTGTTTAATTTGCCCATAATTAGGTTTATAAAAAGTATGGACTTTAGTATTACCTACTATATTTATCTTGGAATTAAAAAAATCCCATCGAATAGCAGAGTGATCACTATCACCTAAGGGTTCTTGTATACTGGGTAAGGAAACATAATGCTTAATATTAGTAATTATAAGATCCAAGATATTATTATTTCTCATTAGTTTGTCTATTAATTGTTCTAAATCGTTTTGAACAATAAACTGAATTAACCTGTAGTCATTACTATAAAGTGCACTGAGAGTTGGCCAATTAATACTGGGTGAATTCAAATATCCAAAAAGAATAAAATCTGTATCAATACTGATCTTTTCTAGATCTGAAAAAAATGTAAATTTCATCAGCTGTAATTCCTGGCGCTCGATATCCTACCCCAGTTGTTAATGGTTCTAACAAGGAGTTAATCGGTACAATATTTAATTCACTGCTAATTTGATTACTATATAATTTGCAATATTGAAGATTGTCTTTAATATATAGTGCTACACCTCCTCCTTTTTTGGACTGACGATTCTTCAGTACAGCAGAGTAGCCCGGTATATCAGTTGCCCAGTCTCCATCAGAAAACCATGTCTCAGTTACTGCACAAATATCAATCTCATTCTTTATTAAACGATAAATTAATTCCCCATATTTATTATTTAAGCTCCTAGCATTTACTAATAGGGTATTTATTTTTTGATGACTTGAACCTTTACTTAACTTTACTTCACTTAACTTCCCCAGTGCTCCTGGGTTGTCCCTGACCCTAAAAACAGGCAGTTGGGCCTAGTGGACTTTACTCGGTTACTAAAAAATTAACCAAAAAAAAAGTCTCTCCAGGGTGCGGTTAAAGGATTTAAATAAAAAAAGGCCTTTACAGTTATGGATACTCAGAATCAGCCGATATTTTTTGATGGATTTCACAAGTTCTGATTCCAAAATCAGTGCCATTTGAATGCCAGTTAAGCCATCTGAATCTGTAGTGAAATCAGAATTTTTAAGTTCAGCATCTAACTCTTGGCTAACACTATTGTAAGGCCCTGATGCCAGGCAGATCCCCACCACTCACAATTCCCTCAATCCTCATAGCACCCCTTCTCTATAACATTCTCTCTCTCTCCTCCTCCCCCCATCCTATTGTAACTTGCCTGTGTGGTACCCCAGTCTTCTCTGCCCAATGCCAAACTTTCTGGGTCTTGGGTTTACTCTGCTGCTACTGCATCATCATCAGGTGCAAGGTCCTACTCCTAATTCCTTCATTTCAGCTAATCCAGTTCTCAAAATCTGCATCCAGGCTCAATAAATCAATATGCCCACTGTGTAACAGCCTGCCTTCATGCACACCCCAGTGCCCACTGCACAGTGCCTGACTATGCACTGCCTGCCTTCCTTCCTAAAATGAATACATCCAAAATTCACTGCCACGGGTGATTCAAGTCTCACTCCCATCCCTACATGCAAAAGATGTGAGTAAGGTGAATAAAGGGACAAGCCAGAACAAAACCCTGGGCTACCACCAGATGCTTCTGTGGCATCAGGATAATGTGATAGCTCAGGGTTTTGAGCCCATAAGCACCCTTATTGGCTTATACCACATGCACAGGATAAACTGGGACTTGAATCACTCATAGGAGGGCCTGTCAGACTGACACTGAATTTTGGATTCAAGTCTGACTTAGGCTTATGTGATGAGGATGGAAAAAGGCATTTACTGGGTGGGGATGTGCAGTGGCAAGGGTGGGTGCATGGTGATGGGCTGATATTTGTTGTGACACAAATCAGTGGGTAATATGGTAATATACCAGTGGGGTCCCATAAGGTTCGGTACTGGGTTTGGTGCTATTTAACATCTTCATTGCTGATGTATTGAATGGGATTAGGAGTAAGATCAGCCTTTTTGCAGATGACACAAAGATTGGTGCGGAGGTGGATAGTTTGGAAAGGGAGCAGGTACTCCAAGAGGATTTGGCAAGACTTGAATGCTGGTCAGATACATGGCAGCTGGAGCTCAACGCTAAGAAGTGCAAAGTCATGCACTTGGAAGGTAGGAACCTTGGGAACTGCTACTGGCTAGGGGGAGAGCAGTTATCTACTTCAGTGGAGGAGAAGGATCTGGGGGTACTAGTCATAGGGGACATGAATCACTCAGCACAGTTTAGGAAAGCAGCGGCCAAGGCTAATAAGATGCCAGGGTGCATTGCTAGAGGAATCACCTCTAGGAGAAAGGAAGTCATTCTGCTGCTGTACAGGTCCATAGTGAGATCTCACTTAGAGTACAGTGTGCAGTCCTGGTGCCCCTATTTAAAGAAGGATGTCAAACTACTGGAGGGGGGTCCAGCACAGGGTGACAAAGATTATCCTTGGGCTGGCACTGCCAGAGGAGGTGATATCGTTGAAATCTGTTTGCAGTTTTAAGAGGGGGGTGGGACAGGGTCAAAGGCAAGGTCAAAACTGAGGGGAAGCTGGGGAGCGGGGAGTCGGCAGAAGGGGTGATAAATCAGATGGACGGGCAAGGGGTCGAGGGGGGCAGCTGCAGTAGATTAGACTGGGAGCTTTGCACTCGAGCAGACTCAGTTGACCATATGGCCTGTACCTGCTGGCATTTGTGTATGTCTGAATATTACTGTATGAGGGCAGAGCCTGTAGTATGGGACCAGTGGCAGGTATAGACTCAGGGCACCATTACCATAACACAGACTCACACACAATTACAGTGGGATGGGGAAGAGGGAGAATGATTGTCACAGGCTGAGGGAAGAGGGAGGATGTCTATTTTCAATTGCGGAGAGTGTGTGTGTGTGTGTGGGGGGGAGGGGCAGTGGCAACTTGGTAGGTAGCAGGATTAGGATGGACCGACAGCAATGTTAGCAGTTTTGTGGGAGTTTAGAGAGTACTGGGAAGCAGAATCTGAATCTAATACTGATTCTGACCCTTTTTTAGAAATTATGATTTTTAGCCTTTAATTCTGAAAATCATTATTCCTTAAATAAGGTAAGAATGCAAAGAAGCCAATTAATTCCAGTTCTGAAATTCTGAGTATCCCAATTTACAGAATGAAGCTGCTTGGATTGGATGTTTGTTCTGAATACATTTTTAACATGTATAGCTGCTTTGATAGGTGTTTGTTAGTAACTAAGACTCAAAGGTCAGAGAATGGTGCAAGGTGCTTGCACCAGAAAAGAATGATGCAAGGAGCAAGCTGCATCAAAACTTGCGTCAGTTCTGATTTTCTAACACTGCTAGCATCAAAAGCTGAACTGCCTGTACCAAAAAGGTTTGTGTTAGGCTTGCGACCCATTTACTCTGCACATGACATTGACAAGGCCCTGTCCCTCTTTTTAACCATTTTTAACAGGATTTGGGACACACTTGCCCCTCTCAAAAAACTGAGTCAAGTGCCTCCACTACCTGTGGATCACTCCCAACCTCATTGAGATGTTCCAGTCCCATGACCTAGCCATAAGCTAACTTCAAGTCCATCAATGCTGCAGCAGATTTACAGTTGTACAGGTCACTCAGGAACTCCTATACCAAGGCAGTTCAAACAGCCAAGGCTCTTTACTACCAGACCAACCTTCAGACCAACCTAAGGTCCCCTGCCAATTTCTGGAAAATGCTGCACTCCTTATTTGACCCACCATCCCAGTCCCCCCCCCCTCTAGTAGATGGCTCGCTGGTCTCCGACCCACTAACTGTTGCCTCTTTCTTCAACCATTTTTTCACCAACAGTGCCCTACCCAGCCAACCCTCTCCTGAATTCCCTCTAGCTGCCTCACCCTCTCCTTCAGATGCATTTAGCTTCCCTCCAGTCACCCCTCAGGAAATTGTCCAGGCTCTCATGTCCCGAAACCTTTCAAAACACAGCCCTGATGGGCTAGATCCTAAACTCCTTCAACTATCTGCCCTGGCCATAACCCTCCCTCTCATGCACCTCCTGAACCTATCCTTTTTTCCCTGCACTGTCCCCCAAGCCTGGAAAATAACCAGAGTCCTACCTCTCCACAAAGGGGGTGATCCCTCCTCCCCTGGAAACTACAGGCCAATCACACAACTCCCATTCCTAGCGAAACTCCAGGAATCCCTTGTGCTCTCCAGGCCTACCACCTTTTTCAACTCATCTTTCCTCTTCCCCTTCCAGTATGGTTTTAGACAGAACCCCTCCACCATCTCCTCTATCCTCTGAGTGATGGATTCCATCCTCACAGGGATGGACAAAGAACATATTACAGCAGCCATTTTCATTGACCTGGCCAAAGCGTTCGACTTGGTATCCCATCACTACCTCCTAAACAAGCTGACCTCAGCAGGCCTCTCCACCCACACCGTGAATTGATTTTGCTCCTACCTGATGGGCCGCCTGCAGTCAGTACAGGTGGGGGCATACTGTCCCCCCAATCCAGGTTGGTGTTCCCAAAGGCTGCATCCTGAGCCCTATACTATTTTCCATTTTTCTCAATGACCTCTCCTCAGCCTGTGCCTTCTTGCACATACACATGTATGCAGACAACATGGTAATTTACACATCTGGTCCCACATCCACCGCAGTTGAGGCCCCATTCCAGCGTGACTTCCTAAATGTGCTGCAGTGGTTCCAGACAAACAAAATCAAAATGAACACCAAAACTCTACCCCAAGCTCCGCCCCAAGCTTGGCGTTTTATACTGCAACTAGGATAGCTTCTCCCTCCCAGTCCACCGGGAGCTGGTCTCCAAATTGATTCTCCTCATTTTTGATTAGGCTGATGTGATCTACAGCCCCTTCCTCACTTGCTAGACTGGATACCCTCTGCAATGCTTTCTGTCATTTTGCTACTAACATGCCCCCCACTGCACCCATCATTGTTCATTGCACTCTTTAATTTCCTTGCTTCCCCTACCCTTATGCTGCCAGACACACTGCTCTGTCTTCACTGCTAAATACTGGTTTGGCTCACTACCCCTCACCTATCCTCCCTCCTCTCCCCATAGTTGCCTCTGCTTACAAACTACATTCCAAAGACTCACGCACCCTCTCACACATTCCTGTACTGGGCAAGCGGCTTTCTCGTACTGACTTCTTGCTCTCTGGAACTAGCTTCCCTCCGGCTTTCTCCTCCCTCAGGGTCCATGAGTGGGTGTAGGAGCCAGGGATAATTCCCAGGGCCGGCACCAAAGAGGGGCCCAGGCCATCTGGCATGCTACTGTACATCGCTACATGGGGCCCCAGAGTCTGAACTTCTCCTGGGGCATGGACTTCCTCTCAAGGGGCCCTCCCTCCTTTCATTAAAGCATCTATTAAGGCTCTCTTCATGCAATTGCATCCCTTCCCCTGAAATCTAGTGACAGCTTACACTCTATTGTATTTGTATTTTGCAACTGACTTGTCACACTCTTGCACTGTTGTCTCACTGGCACTGAATTATTCTGTTTAAATGACGTTCCTTACTATGTTTATAATTTACCCATGCTTTACCCTTTCCCTGGGTCAAACCTGGAAGCAAGCCTCGGCTCAGTGTGCCTTTCCCGGAAACTAAATTTTAAATAAATAAATAAATAAAATGGGTGGACCATGTCGCAATGAGGTTTGCATCATAAAAATGATGCACCATCCCTTTTATTTGGATTTTCAAAACTGGAGGCTGTTGACACTGTGCCAAAGATGCATGTTGTTGTTAGACCAGCTAGAGCAGGTCTAACTGACATTGGAGCATATTAAAGTGAGGTTAGATTATGTAGTGGGTTGGTCATAGAGCCAATATTCTCTTGGAGGACTCTTGCATTGCACTTTTATCTTTTTACTCTTGCACAGAACCTCGTAACTTTCCTTGCTGCTCTGTGTGCGAAGTATTGTGTTATGTTTCTCCAGTTACACGTTATAATGTTTGGCATTAATAAGATAACTAATCTTGTGAATGTAACATGTTCACATTATCTCCATCCTCTGTTTGTAAATTGTTTGTTTTTCAAACCCATGCTGTATGAAGTATTGTATCCTTGTTGTATGAGTTCATGCCTGTAATTGACTCCAGGTCACCCCAGAAAAAGGGACCTCTGGTTTCAGTGGGCTCACTCGGTGACCAAAATTCGATAAATAAATAAACATGCCATTGTCTTGGCCATTTCATCCATGGCACTTTTTGACTCAGCTTGCATCATTTATGCTCCATGCACCATTTTTTCATGCTAATTACTTCATTTTTTTAATGTAACTTTCTTAATTTTTTTACTCAACTTGCATCATTTTTAGGCACATCTTTGTGTCACTTTTCTCCATACATATGGTTTTTGACTCAGCTGGCTTCATTTTTTGATTTAACTTAAGTCATTTTTAGACTTGGCTTTGCCTCACTTTCCTCCAAGCATGTGGTTTTTGACTCAACTTGCTTAATTTTTTGGCTCAACTTGCATTATTTTCTCTCTACATCATATTTTTGACTCAACCTGCCATCATTTTTGCTCCATCTCACTCCATGCATTGTATTTTTGCCTCAGCTTTGCCTCATTCTCAGCTTGTGTCATTCTCAACCCACATGTCACATATTTGATGCAGCGGGCCTCTTTTATCATTTTGGGATACTTTGCCACAGAGAACATGTTTCTTGCAAAATAGGGCATGCAGTCTTTGGTGCACCTGGATTTGATGCAAGGTTAATGTTTGACACATCTTGCGTCATTCTAAGGGTCCTTTGAAAATCCAGCCTCTAGTCTCTGACTGCATATCTAGATACATTTTGGTGGGCTTCGATCATTAGACCACACTGAGTAACACTAGCAGGCACTTCAAATTAAAGCAGGGTGCAAACCTCAGTTAAAAGCACTAGTTGCTGTGGGGACAGCGCTTGCAGGACGGTTGAGGTTCAGTAGGTAAGTGCTGACCTGAAATAAAAAAAAGTGTTTTACTCAGTGAAGCTGCTTGGATTAGGAGGCTAGTACTAAATACATTTTTAAAGTGAGTAGCTGCTTGAATAAGGGTGTTTGTTAGTAATTAAGACCTAGTCTATGACTACGTACTTCTGTGAGTTTTGGTGCGCTCCAGTCATATGGCAGCACTGGGTAACACCAGCAGGAACTTCAAATTAAAGCAGGTGCAAACCTCAGTCAAAAACACTAATAGCTGTGGGGATAGTGCTTGCAGGATGATTGAAGTTCAAGAGGTAAGCCTTTCCACAGTGAAGCTGCTTGGATTGGGGCTAGTACTGAATACATTTTTATAGTACATAGCCGCTAGAATAGGGGTGTTAGTAATTAACGCCTAGTCTATGACTCTGTACCTGGGTGAGTTTTGGTGGGTTCCATTCATATGGCCACACTTGGTGATGTCAGTAGGGACTTCGGAGCAGGGTTTAAAGCAGGGCACAAACATTCCTGAAACAGCTTACTGACCTCTTGTGCATCCAAACCAAACAGAAGACTTAGTGGTAGGTACAGTATAGGTGATGGAGACAGGAAGTTGCAAGTAGCAGTTCCTGTCATTTGACCAAGGTGGTCAGTATATTAAGAACACTTTACATGAGCATAGTGAGTTCTTCATAGTAAGCAGTGCCACAACGTTAAGTGCCATGAGGTTATGTGCCAAGGGGGCTTAACTGAAGTGGGACTTAGATGATGAGGGGCAGGGAGCAAGTCACTCTGTTCTACTAAGGGGACACAAAATGACCAACTAGGTAAGTTGAGGACTGTACACTGCAACCCATGGTGGAAGGTCAGTTCTATCAGGAAGGGGACTGCCTACCACTTACAAACAGCAAAACCCACCAGTTACTGTAGCACTCAGGAACAAGCAGGCAATAATGGCAGGACTCCATAATACTATAAAAATCAGCAAATCTTCATTCTTCTATCAAAGTGCAGTTTCATACTCACAATGTGAAGCATTAAAATAAGAAAACCAATGAATGGTAGTCCTGTGCAGTGGGATCTGCTCGTCACTCACCCCAGTGCTTCACTTATGAAAGTCTTCATCAGGGGACATCTTCATTCATGATGTTTCTTATTTTAGTGCTTTACATTATGAGTATGAAACTGTACCTCGAGCGAGGAATAAAGATTTGCTGATTTTTTTGTAATACCATGTAGTCCTTTCATTATTGCCTGCTTGTTCCTGAGTGCTACAGTAATTGGTGTGTTTGACACAAAATGACCAGCAGAGTGTGTGATGTAGGTGTAAGATGTATATTTGCTCCACATTGACTTTTTATGCCGTGTTTGAAAAGGAGGTAGTTTAGTGAGTGAGCTGTTTAGCAGCAGAGGGTGTGGTGCTGCCATCTTCCAGAGACTTCTCTGGATAAACAAAGGTTGCCCAGTGTGTAGGAGAATTGGGGCCTTGTTGATGAGATTGCTGCCCTCAGTGATGAAGTGCAGTTCCTGAGGAGAATCTTGGGACAGAACCCCATGGTGTCAGCAGCACCACTACCTCAGAGACCCCCAGGGCCCATGCAGGTGCTGGACTGTGGTGGGAATAGGAAGGGAGAAGGGATGGAGGTATGACATGGAGAAGAGGGACTCCTTCTGGCCAGCTTATGTAACTGATCCCTGGAGAATGGGCTAGTCCTAGCTGAGTAGAAATGGGTGGATGTGGTCTCCCTTCACAAGAATGGGAGCAAGGATGACCCAGAAAACTACAGACACGTTATCTTGACCTTTACATTGGAGAAGGTCCTGGAGACTAATATTAAAGAGCAACTGACTGACATTCTAGAAGTGAATAGGATCCAAGATGTGAGGTAGTATGACATTGTGAAGGGAAGGTCATGCCAGACCAAAATAATAGTGTTATTTGGTTCAGTAATGAGAGCTGTGGACAAGGGACAGGCTTTTGACATGGTGCCCCATGGAAGCCTGGAGAAAAACCTGGGGGATCGAGGGGTGGGTGCAGTGCCAACCAGGTGGGTAACAATTTGACTTGGAGAAAGAACCTAAAGGGTGGTAGTAAATGGATGACAATCAAAAGCCAGGGAGGTCACAAGCAAGGTGCCACAGGAATCAGTAATGGGTGCAGCACTGTGTATATCTGTGACATAGGCAAAGGGAGAAAGGGTAAAATATCCCACTGTGCATCTGACGCTAAATTCTATGCAGGGCAGACACTAAAGAGGGCATTAGGAATATGAAGCGGGATCTAGAAAAACTCAAAGGGTGCTCCAAGGTGTGGCAACTGAAATGTAATGCTAAGAAGTGGAAACTTATGCATATAGACAAGTGTAGTAGATGTAGCATATTAATTGCTCAGGTGCCAAATCACACAGGCTCTGCACCTTACAAAACAAATCACATACAATGACAGCAGCACAATAAATAACTTTCATTAGATTATACAGAAGGTATAATAGTCTAAGAATCAACTGGGTAAGTTCTTATAAAAAAATAGTGTTTTAACCCCCACTTAAAACTATCACCTGACGTAGTCACGTGATGCAAACAGCCTGACAGGATGTCTCTGGATCGGTTCCTCTGTGAATCCAACTTTAAATGCAGCTTTTTATCAGAAAAATGTCAGCTAAAGTCAGCAGTTCTCTCTACATAGACTTCTCACTTACTCACAAGCAGATAGTGGTAAAATCAAATGTCAGGTGAACAAGAACAAGCAGTTATGGAGGTTAATGGGGCGCTGTCACTCCCGCTGTGCCCAGAGCCACTGAAGCACAAACTGTTGTCCAATTCTCTGCAAGACCAAGAGGGGGCAAGTGAAAGGCTGGACCGCTTTTCCATTGAAATGGCATCACTTAAGATGACCTAGTTGAAGCAGCAGAAGATCTCAAACTAGTCAAACTGGCACTGGAGCATTTTAGCCAATGACTGGGGGACGCAAAAACTAGGGTGTGCTTCCTGGAAGATGCCAAGAAAAGGGAAGAGTAAGAGCTGAAAGATCTACAGAAAAAAAGTTAGCAAACTTGAGGACTGCATCAAATACCAGGAAGGTAGGAGCCAGAAAACAACCTGGTCTTTGTGAGGATTCCTGAGAAAGTCAAGGGCAAAGACATGCTCCCACTTTATGTAGACCCCCCCCCCACCAACACTGAGCATCACACAATAGAGAGGGCACATTACTCTTCAAAGCCATGGCCTCCACCAAACAACAAGCTGAGAGCAATCCTAATTAAATGCTTAAACCTGCAAGAAAAGATGCACATCCAAATTAAGGCAAGAGAAAAACAAAATCTTCTGTGGAACCGGCATAGGTTCTATATTTTTGGTGACATAGAACCTGCAGTACAGGACAAGCAAATGGAATATAAAGATGTCAAAAAAACATTACCTGCTGCACAAGTCAAGTTGTGAATGTTGCATCCCACCCATCTTGTGGTTATCACACCAAAAGGGAAAGTAGAATTCCAGTCCACTGACTCAGTGAAAAGGGACCTCCCCAAGATATTCCCAGGACTTCAGTTCCCCTCTAACAGTAGAGCCAAAAGAGCACACTGTGCTCACAAATGATTATTCATGATGTTGCAAGGTACTTTGTACTCCCTTAGCAATCTATCATATAAATAAGTTGATAACATTCTGCAGTTAATGGCGAGAAAACATGGTGAGCTTGGCTCTAACTACTGCTTCATTTGTGGATGTTTGGGGATACTCCTGAAGTATTCAAGATGCATGCATTGTACAGAAAAATGACTCACTATTTTGTAAAGCCATTGGTAGTTTTGCAGCTGGCTACCTGACAATCCTCCTTACACCTGCCATTCCAATCCGCTCCCTCTGCTCCTCCACCAGGGGCCTCTTGTGGCTCCAAGGACCAGGCTGAACATTTTGGGTGACTGTGCATTTGGGGTGGCAGGTCCGATCCTCTGGAACTCGCTTCCTAGATCTGTGAGGGAGAACCCATTGGTGGAGGCATTCAAGAAGGGTCTGAATACCTACCTTTTAGAGAGGCATTCCCACATTAATTGCAGCTGTTTTAAAATTTTTTATTTATTATTAATTATTAATGCCTATTTAGTGTTATATTTTTAACCTGTAGTTTGTATAACTCTTGTACAACTTTGTTTTAACTGGCAGATGCTTCTCATCCAGAGCTGTTGGTGGAATTCAGGTCAGGGTGATGTTAGACGTGTTTGAGGTGGCATGGACATCCTTTAGATGGCATTTTGATTTATCCTTAATAAGACTTGGCCCCCCACACCCTAATGAACATTAACAGCCTTGTTTCCATCGATCGATGCCATATGTACAGCAGGACCTATAGGCTAAATATACACTGCTTCCTTTGCATTATAACGCCTAAAACTCTCCTACTTGAAAATGCCTATGTTCCTGCTCCCACTGAGTACAGAACTTAACTCCTCACTACCCACCATTACTTGCCTGACCTGTATGTTGCTACTCCCCTTCCTACCCTTGTTCTTGTCTCCTACCCTGTCCATGTCTCATTCTGTAACTCCCATTTACTTTAGTGCGATATCTTGTTTCTGCACTGCACTAGATACTGCTTTTTGTTTGCATTTATAGCTACATAGTGTATAGTATCCTTGCATAATCTAATGGCACCTCTGTATGCTACCTGTGTACTATGTCTGAATCTCTGGTTGTAATGAACTTTTTACAATGTACCATTGTCATGGATACTGTGAAATGTGCCTGTTTCTTGTACTGTAACTGTCACTGGTGCTTCTTGTACTGTAATCTGTTCCTGGTGCTATAGAGAAATGCTGTGTGTAATTAACTCTGAGTTGCACCTGGAAAAGGGACCACTGGTTCAGTGGGTTCACACAGTTACCAAAATTAATTAAATAAATAAATACATGTGAGGGCTATGTAAGCACCATGCTAAGGGGATTTGAACTGTTACAGACCATCTTCCTCATTGCCCCCCTTATAGCAATGGATACACTGCATATACAAAATGCAAAGTGATGCTGCACTCATGTTTGTTAGCAATATGAATAAGTGAATGAGACATTGGGCCACTCCATAGGTGTCTATCGTAATTACAATCCCTAATGTGTATATTATTTTACAATATTACACAAGACCAAGTTCTGGACATGAGAATGCATTTGGGGTCATAAGAAGGAACCAAATGGCAGCACCTATAGTAAATGCCTCACAGACATCTTTTGAAAGAGGGCAGAAAACTACCACTTGGGTCCTCTCCAGACCCATATGCCCACCTTGGTGAGAGTAAACTGGAGAACTACACTGCTAAAAATGGTGTCCCTGCTGGACCATGGGTGGTGGTACAGCTATGGCTCCTGACACTGGTGACCTGGGTTCAAGAATGATCCTAGGTCATTGGGGCCAACCAAAGAAGAAGAAGAGGATTTAGCTTCCCCATAGACACTGTCCTCCTCCTCCAGGGGAGGGGTGTCATTCCCACTGCAACACTGCTACCTGGGTTACCACAGGTGGAGGTGCAGATGGGACAGCAAAACGGAAAGGATGACATCTGCTTTGCTCCAGAAGAACTGAACATACGTGTGGGCATGTGTACACTACCTTGGAGCTCCTTGCATGTGGACATCCTTCGGGGGAGAATAGAACATGGAAAATGCCCCACAGCCACACAATAGTGATGAGCCTCAGTGCTGAGCAAAACCAGACCCTGGCTGTGGCCGCCAGCATGACAGGATCTTTCAGGTAGGGGAGAGTAGGGGGTCCTCTTTCCTTCCACGCCCAGGGGGAAAACCAAGGCAAAATGGAGGACACGCCTCCATGAAAGCTAAGGGGATGGGCAGGGTCACTGGACACTGCAGGGATTCCATAGGTCAGGTTGGCTACAGTGAAGGGGGGGTATAAACAGATTAACAAAAAAAAAAAAAAGAAAATAAGGTCCCCTCTATGGAGTGAAGATATCCCAAGTAAGGTCACATGTTTTATCAGGGTACAAAACTGCGCTGTGCAGCAACAAATAGGGACTGCCAACCCCAACCTAAAAGTATAAAGTCTGAAAGAAAGTGCACTGCACTTGAAAGCAACAGCTGGGGCACTGCACCATAATATCATGGAAATAGTGATAACTTCAATTTAAATCAGTAATTAGTGTCCAAGCATTTACAAAGCACACTGCTACTCAAAACAGTCAAATCAGCATACATCATTATTCTAAGTAAAATTAATCACAGATTTTTAATCCAACACTCAAACTGCAGCAGGACTACTACTATGGGAAAAGTTACAAATTACAATACCGCATAACAAAAACAGGTCCACTGCTAAGAGGGTGCAGCTGCAGCCAAATCATACAATTATTTCAAAAAGCCCACATAACCAACTGGTTTTGTATTCACTTCATATCATCAGGGCCTCAGACGTAGTGAATACTAAACTGACTGGGTTTTAGATGATTCTGTGGAGCTCTACATGGTGGTTTGCTCCTTTTAAAGCTTTTTTGTGTGTTTTATTTAATACAATAGTATTTATTCAACTATTCAGCTGAGGGTGCTACTTCTTGAAATAATTACAATAATGCATGGCTTATTTTTCTTTATAACAGCTTTTAACTTTACTTTTTCTTTCATTCTAGGTTTTCCTAGGAACTTATTATATGTGGCTCCTCTGGGACCATCCCCAGCTCAAGGTTGCAAGGGCACTCAAAGTCTGAGCGGAGGGGGGATATTTGCAGATGCCTTGAAAAGCAACTTTGGGTGATCACAGCATTCTCCAACTTTTCTGTATTTTATCACTCAGCCTTAAGGACACGTTTGATTACTTGTACACATTTGGGTTTTAGCACATTCATTTGTAGCTTTTCCCATAGTAGCTTATACTTTTTGTAATCGTAGTCCTGCTGCAGTTTGAGTGTTGGATTTAAAATGTTGTGATTCATTTTACTTAGAATCATCACGTATGCTGATTTGACTATTTTACAGTGTTTGTTTAATGTTATATTATGAAGTAGGAATGGCATTCATACTTATGTATGTTGGCATTGAATATTAATTAGGCAACTGTGTGTAAGACAGTACCTATGCTCAGTTCAATCACAACCCCTGAGTAAGACTCGCGAGAGTCAAAGGGCTGGGGTAGCTGTTTGGAGTAGCAGTGTGCTTGTAAATGTTTGTAAATGTTTTGACACTAGCTACTGAATTAAAGTTATCACTATTTCTGTGTATTACAGTGTGGCGTCCTGTCTGTCACTTTCAAGTGCAGCACACTTTCTTTTGGACTTTACAAAACAGTGGTATTCTGTGCCGGGCTTGACAGGCACCTATCACTAGAGGTAAGCACCACAGCCCAGCCTCCCCGGCTGGGGAACCTGAATTGGGCACCAAAGATGTGGCCTCCCTCTTGGCAGGGACAACAAACTAAATACATTTTTGTCCTACAACCGGTAGGGTGCATGGGCAAGAGCCATGCAGGTGCACCAAATGTTGTGCGCACTTCTGTCAAATGATGTTAATGTTAGTTTGCAAATGGTTCTTGTTATTGTTTGTTTAGTTAATGTGTAGCAGCAATGTGTCTTTAATGGTTCATACAGTGAGCAGATTCTGACGTTTCTATTTTATATTCTATTGTAGGGGACCTGGGAGGCAGACAAAAGTGATGGGTATGCAAAAGTGAGGTCATCCACAAATAACATGTCTGAACTGGCTCATGGCAAACCAGGTATAAGATAGCTACAAGGAATATTAAAGGGGACCAGACTTAAAAGAAACGCTACATGATACTCAGACATCATAAGCAGCTTGACGCACAGATAGCGATGATGCAAGAGACACACACTAAGAAATCTGATCACACTCTATGGTGCAGGGAGTGGGTGGGGCAAGCCTTTGCTGCTGGCAGTAGTAACTCTAGAGCAGGAGTGACCATACTGCTAGCCCACTTGGTCCCTTTTAAATTACCGTCAGAAGTAAAAGATTCTGAGGGGAGATACCTGATTTTGAGAGGCTTGCTGGGAGTTTCTGACATCTCTGCTCACCTTACTGTCAACTCATGTGGGCACTTCAATCATTCTAGGGGTGTTGCGAACCTGGTACAAGGCAGAACTAGACAGAGCCCTGCTACACATGAAAGGGGCTGTCACTGGTCCAAAGAACCCTGATAGACTTCAAAAACACATTAGGGGTTATAGACTCTTGGACAATGTTGTACCCTCATCAGAGGAACTTTACTTTCCACTCCCAGGTTCATGGTATAGATTGCTGTATAGCTTCTTTTGGTCTTGCAGTTTCTAGTAGGAGGGAACCAGGGGAAATTAGCTCCATATTGGTGTCTGACCATGTCCTTTGACACTGATGGTATCTACTCAGCTTAGCTCTGAAACAGACAGTTCCTGGAAGGTCAACAACCATTTGTTAAAAGACCCAGCCTCGTAAAACTCATCAAGGAACAAACCAATCCTTTTTGAACTTAACAAGGAGCAGTATCAGACTTTAATACTATTTGGGGTGGACATACAAATGCACAATATGGGGTGAACTTAAAAGATTAGGCTTGGTTAGGAAAAAATAAATGACTTCTGGAACATACTGCATTCCTTGACAACATTAGAAAGCAGGAAAAACAGATTAAAGCCATCTCTACTTAGGCTCAATGGCTAGAACTCATAGCAGCAAAAGAAAAATATGCTGAGTTACTTAGGGATGGATCTGAAAGAGACATCTTTAAGGCAAAGCTAAAATATCTTGATAGAGGCAAGAAAGCTGGTAGGCTACTGGCTCTCAGGCTGAGACAGAACAAAGCAGCTAGAATAATACCAGCTTTACTGAAGCCAGCCTAAGTCTCGATTATTAACTCACTCTAGAGATATTGTGAACAGCTTTGGAAGTGCTATGAGAATTGTACTCCATGGAAGCCCCAGTAGATGAGTGGGAGATAAAAGCCCTTTTACAGGCAGCCAATTTATCCAGAATCCAGGATACACAGAGAGGTGCACTGGGCAAATCGATTACAGTCATACAGGTGACTAAGGCCATTAAGGACCTAAACTTAGACAAAGCCCCAGGTCCCCACGGGTTTCCCCCAACTTTTATAAGGAGGTTGGGAAAGAGCTTGCACCACATCTGACTGCTCTGCTCAACAACACTTATGAGAAGGGCACCGTGGTCCTTGGCTTTCAGGAGGCTTTGATCACGTTGCTTCCTAAACTAGGCCAGGATCAGGTGCTGGTAACTAATTATAGGCACATCTTGCTATTCAACCTGGACATACAAATTCTAGCAAAATTATTGGCAGAGAGGGTGACAATAGTTTGACAAGGCCTAGAGGGTCAGGAGTGGGTAGACTTCATGCAGGATAGGCTATCTAGGGATCACATGAGAAAGGTAGATAATATCATCTCTGTGTCTGGGGCATCCAGTGTCCCCACAGTCCTGGTGTCACTAGGCACAGAGAAACTTTTCAGTAGGGTGATGTGGGATATTCTATTTATAGCTTTGGATGAATTTGGATTCCCAGAGGAGTTCATAAACTAGGTATGCCTCCTATACTCCCAATCCTCTGTAAGAGTCACATGTAGTGGCCTAAAGGCACCTCCCTTCAGGTTGGGCAAAGGGACTAGACGGGTGCCCCATCTCCCCGCTAGTTTTCAGTTTCTATCTAGAAACACTGACTTGCACCATACTGGTGAAAACTAGAGTCTCTGGGTTAAAGTGGGAGAGAATAGATACACTATTTCTACTTACACAGATGACATCATGCTGCACTTGGAACAACCTCAGATCTCAATCCCAGCAGTTTTTCAAATTCTAGACAAAGTTGGCCATTTATCGGGCTACAAGCTAAATCTTGACAAGACCCTCATTATGTCCCTTAATGTATATATTAACAAAACGGAGGTGATGCAGTGTGTGTGTGTGTGTGGGGGGGGGGTGCATGGGCACCAAAATCCATTAAATACCTTGGCATCACAGTCAGTAGGAATAAACTACTGACGATAGATCAGAACATCAATAAGCTCATAGTTGCAATCTGAAGAGATCTGATCAGGTGAAGAGCATTGCTCCTCACACTATGGGATAAAATTAATGTCATTAGATGGACATCCGGCCATGTACACTATATCCATTGAGCATGACAGGTCTGCTCCTACCTAAACAGTAGTTCGGTAATCTGAGAACCACCCTGTCAGAATTTCTCTGGAATGGGAAACTGCTCAAAAGAGAAACATAGAAACATAAAATCTGATGGCAGATAAGGGCCATTTGGCCCACCTAGTCTGCCCAGTTTATTTATATGGCATACATATTTTCTACCTTCATTATTGCTGCAGATCCACTTGATCTTCTGTGCTGTCTCTCCACCCCCCACACCCCTATGATTCACTTATGCTTATGCCAGCCATTTTTGAACCCCACCAGTTTTCACCACCACTACCTCAGCTGGAAAGCTGTTCCAGGAATCCACCAGCCCCCCTATAAAGAAATATCTCCCAACATCTCTCCGGAACCTACCCCCTTTAGCTTTACAGCATGTTCCCTTGCTCTAGAGCACCCCTCCTTCTGGAAAACACTCCTCCTGTACCTCATTATGCTAACCTGACTCATGCTAACAGTAAGGAAAGGGGGTCACAGTTACTGGATTTTTTCTCTACTACTTAGTGTGTCATGCCTGTCATTTCCTGTGGTGGAGACAAGACACACCTACCATGGAAGACTGATAGACAATGCCAGCACACACAACTATGGAAGTAGATCTAGCTTGGAAATACAGTATCGAGCTTAGAGCCCTGACTAGTTGCAAATTTTCAAACCTTCCTACTGAGCTAAAGGACACTCCCATGGGTACTTCACTGAGGGCCTGCAGACAGCTCCATACATTTTGGGGGATCAAACCTGAGTTCAACATACACCAGCCTATCAAGCACAATCCAAGGTTTAAAATAGGTCAAGGACAACACTACTGTACCTTTTGATATTTCTGAACTCATAACCATCTGATAGCAAAACATGTATTCCAGTTTCTACAGCTGCAACACATGGTCATTAATAAGTTAGGCCCACACCCAATGCCTGTGTCACAGCAAGATCCATGGGCTGATCTCAGTATTGTAGTGAATCAAAGACATGCTATATCAATAGTGTATAGGAAACTCAGGCAGGTAGCTACTAACTCTGTGAATCTCCAGCTGGACTACTGAATTTCCAGAACTGTAGGCTACAAAAAACTCTGACAATGTATGGCTCAGTTTACATAAATATGTCAAACTGGACCATCTCGGGTTAGCACACATTACAGACTATTAAACAATATATACTATACCCCCATAAAGTAACATGGGGAGGCTAGAAACAGATGCTTGTACACAATTCAAGACCCAGAGAGGAACATTAAAACACAGTATATTCTGGGACTGCCCTGTTGCATGCAGGTTCTGGGCACAGACAAAAGAGAGGCTAGACTCACTGCTCAGTCTACAAGATGCTTTCAATCCTCTCACCTATCTAGCTGGTCTTAGCTTAGAAAATCTGGTAGGGCAGCAGCATTACCAGAGGGCCCTAATAGCAGCCATGACATGGTGTGTCATTGCCAGGCACTGGTTAGATGACCAGGCTCCAAGCTATACAGAACGGCATGCTGCTGCTCCAGAACCTCTGCAGATGGGAAAAACTGTTGGCCAACATAAATTATAAGCAAGAAACATCTGCTGCCAGATGGGAACATTTGCATGTGTTGCTCTAATTGCCTCAGGAAGGCATAGTATGGTGTTTCACTACACCCTGAGGTATCTGGTCAAAACACTGACCACACACATGTGCGGTCAAAAATTGCACAGGCATAAATGCATGCACAGTCTCGGAGTTTGTATATATGATCCAGCGTGGTTTTGGACCGCTGGATAACATGGACCACATGGCACTGTTTTTGCCTGTGCCGCTTTTTGCGCCATTTTGACACAGTGTCACACCCCAATATACAGATTTGTTTAGCTATGCCAGGTCTGCACAGAGTCAACTGAAGTATGTGTGACTTGACAGCCAATCCAAGTTTCATAGCACAACACTGTTGGCCCAGAGTCATATGAATCAATTCCAATGGAGTTACCAGCAAGTAAGCTGCTGCTTATTTAGTTTTTTTTTCCTGTTGTAATTAGCCTGTTTGCTTTTTAATCTGTTCCATTGTTCTGATTGTTTCTGAAAATTTGCAAAACATCAGTGTACTTGGAGCTTGACTACGACACCTGTATGCAAGTTTTTAATGCCACAGATGGATTCATACTGTATATATACTTGTACATGTGCCTTCTGATTTCTCAATAAACTATCAACTGAAGGGCCTCCCAAAACTCTTGCAGCAGCAGATTCCAGAAAACTGAAGCAGCCACTGCACAGGTGCAGTCCCCTGCAGATTTAAGCAAGATCTAGGAACCTTCAAGAGTGGAGAGGGTAGTCAGGAGGATATGGACACAGGAGCTCATTTAGGTAGCCTGAACCCAGATCATGTAGGGATTTGTATGTTAACAAACCTATCTTGAAGGTGATGCCTCACCTCACAGGCAACCAGTGCAACATCTGCAGAGCAGCAGAGATATTCTTGGAGTGGAAACTCCAGCAATCAATCAAGCTGTGATGCTCTGCACCAGCTGCAAGCAGTGCGTCAAAACCTCCAGATATCCCAAGATAAAGAGCATTACAATAGTCCAGTTTGGATGTCATGAAGGCATGCACCAGGTTCTTCAGGTCCTGGCATTAAGAAAGGCCTTGATCCAGGTGATGTTCCTAAGGTGAAAAACCTGTGGACTACAGCTGACACCTGATGTTCTAATGTCAACTTATGGTCCATGATAACATCCAGATTCTTCACCTTATATCTGACTGTAAGCTGAATGGACACAAGGTGTAATCCAGCCACCTCACCCAGTCCACCCACCGGATACTCGAGTCCACTAGTAACATGTCTGCCTTGTCTGGATTTATCCTGAACCAGCTGGAAGCCATCCAGTTATTGATCACAGATAGGCAATCATTTAGTATGCCCACTGCATTTTCCCAGGGCAAACGCTAGGTACAGTTTTATTTTTATTTATTTTAGTCTTTGGTAACTGGTAAGACCCACTAGGCACAAGTGCCTCTTTCAGGGGCAACCTGGGAGCACTGGGCAGTTAAGTGACTTGCTCAGAGTCACACAGTATGCAAATGGAGGTTGTGAGAATCAAACTCAGGTCTGGTCTGCTGGATGTATCAAGCTCATTCACACCTCATTCCTCTAACCTCTAGGCTATACTGCCAGCCCACTTGAATATAGAAACATAGAAAAATAACAGTAGAAGGAGACCAAGGGTCCATCTAATCTGCCCATTAGTTCCCAAGACCTACTCAGGTTCCATGATGTAGCCCCCTTCTGTTTTATGCCCCCTACTGCTCCCATGGATTTTATTTGCACTTTTGCTCTATCCCACTCCAGTTTGAATGATGTCATGTTCTTTGTTTCCACTGCCTTAGCAGGCAGCCTAGTATATGGTTCCATGACCCTCTCAGTAAAATAATGTTTCCTAAGCTCCCTCATGAAGCCCCCCCATTTCCATTCATGCCCTCTAGTATTGGAGTCGGCAACTCTGTTGAACAGATCAGATGAGGGCACCTTATTTATTCCTCTCAGTAACTTGTATGTTTCAATCATGTGCCCTCTCTCTCCCTCCTAGTCTCCAGCAAGAGCATATTCAAAGATATTCAGATACTTTATGGGGTCTCATTTAGGGTAAAAAAAAAAGAAAGTCAGTATGTGTTTCTGTGTTGAGGAAGGGGACTGTATCAACTTAGTTTGCTAAATCAGGAGGAGAGGAGAGAAGTTAATTGGGGGTGTGGCTTAGACAGTAGAAAAGAAGGTGTCTCCAATTACAGCTTCCTGCTGCTAGCTTTTGCAGAAGGAATCTTGCTTTCAGAGCAAGAAGCAGCTGACTAAAAAGATACAACTTTTCTTACGAATTGCCCTCCCTCACACCCTAAGCCAGTTCTACTTTTATAGCCACTGGATTTGACTGACAACTGGAACTTCATGTTTTGCAGTAGGAAGGGAAGGATCACTGAGACACATTAGTTTCGTTAACCTTGAAGGAAAAAAGTAGCTCTCCCCCTCAGCTGCTGGAGGTCTGACTCTAAGCAAGGAAGAAGGAGACTACTGAAGAATACAGGAAGTTCCTGCCCCAGAACAGGAAGGGCGAGAGTTGTAAGGGCACACAGGCAGTAGGAAAGTAGGTGGAAAAAAAATAGAGGGAGGAGAGAGTAAGCATACAAAGCAACAGGAGAGGGACACAAAATAAGACATGATGGGAGTGGTGCAGTGCAATGGCTGTGGGGCGACAGTGTTCCGGGAGACATTCTGGAGGCTGCGATGCTGCCCTATTTACAGAAACCTCTCTGGTCTGAGGGAGGAGGTTGCCCATCTCAGGCTAACCTTGCTAGGCTTCATGAAACCTCCTCCCCACTCCAGGGACCAACCAGAGCCACCGCTACTTGAGAGGTTGCCAAGAAAGAGGATGGGTTGGACAAAGGTGGGCTCAGAGAGGGAGAGGGTGGTGGAACAGAGGTACATCCCTCCAGCTGTACCTCTCCACAGTTCATACACTGTTCTGGTGGAGAGTGGTTCCTCTATGGAGGCACCTGCAGTGGAGACCAAGGAGGATGCTGGGAACCTCCGCAAAGGAGACCCACAGGAGGGTGGCACGGGACCCCACAGGGGAAGGAAACAACTTCTGGTGGGGGACTCAATCATTAGGGGTTAGAAGTGGGGGAGGAAGGGGAGAGGGAGGTAAGGTACCTGCCTGACATCACGGTTTGGAGGGACAGGAAGTGAATCCTCAGGATCGCGGAAGCAGCTGCACGAGGGAGCTGGATGTCATTGTCCACCTAGGGACAAATGATCTGGCTGGGAATGGGATCAGAGCAGTGCAAGAGGAGTTTGTAGAGTTGGGGAGGGGCCTTAGACAAGTGGCACATATGGTAACCTTCTTGGAGGTGCTACCTGTCTATGGCAAGGGTAATGCTAGGTACTCACACAATAGATTCAATGAATGGTTCAAAACTGTGTGGAGCTCAGGGTTTTGACTTCATTGGGGACTGGGGAGCTATTTGGAGGGATGCAGCTATACTGGCGTGGACGGTCTGCATCTGTCCGGGGGGAACCAGGATCCTAGGGCGATAGGTTTAAATGCTTCATTGGCAAGCATTTAAACTAGCCAAGGGGAGGCACTGAAAAGGAGCAGGAAATCCCAGCCTCCCCACAAAATGTGGTAATTAGTGAGGTAAACACCAAGGTAGAGAAGTCATTAGGGAGCAGGACAGGCGTGAATGCAAAAAGGCAATGGCAGTAAGGACAGGGATGGGGGCTAAAGGGTAAGGCCATCAAAAATGGAGAGTGATGAGTACCAATGCCCATAGTCTGTGTACAAGCTCCCTGAACTAGTGGCGTTAATGGAAGAGGCATGCCTGGATATTGTAGTAGTCACAGAAACATGGTACCACAGAACCATGACTGGGATGTAAACATACCAGGGCACACTACCTACAGGAGGGACAGGGAGGGTAAAAGAGGAGGAGGAGTAGCTTCTGTAAGGGAAGGGATCAAAGCAACAGAGCTAAAGAGTAACAGGGAGTAGATACGGCACTGTGGATCACCCTATGACAGGAAATGGCACCACTATCCGCATAGGGGTTGTATAGAGACCCCATCTCAGGGGGGGAATGGACAAGGAAATGATAGAAGGCATCCTTAAATGTCAGAAAAGGGAGATACTGTTGATGGGAGACCTGAATATGCCAGATGTTAACTGGAGCACCTTTGCTGCAGGCACATCCAAGAGCAAGGTCATTCTTGATGCCCACAGGGACATGCCTCAGACAGCTAGTATTGGAACCCACTCAGAGGGAGCAATCTTAGACCTGGTACTCTCAAATGGGGAAGGAGAAAGAATCACTGATTTAGAAGTGGGTAGCCATCTGGGAACAAGTGACCACCAAACAGTGTGGTTCACGATAAACACAGCCATAGAGTCAAGCCATACAAAAGCAAGAGTATTGGACTTTAGGAGGGCTGACTTTGGGAAATGAGAGATGCCTCAGAAAAGCACTAGCAAATGGGCATGAAGGAGGGTGGAGAAACAATGGGGAATAAACAAAACAGCTATCACAGAAGCAACAAGCCTTTGTGTAAGCAAATCAACAAAAACAAAACAAAGGAAAAACACTATAGTTCTCAAAAGAGGTGGCAGGAAGGTTAAGGAGAAAAGGATAGCTTTCAGGAAATATAAGGAAACACAGAAGGATCAGGACAGAGAACTTTATCAGTTAAAGCAGAAGGAGGCAGGGAAGGCAGTCAGAATAGCAAAGGCCCAAACCAAGGAAAAGATAGCTAACTCTATTAAGAAGGGGATATAATCTTTATAGGTACATTAGGGAGCCTAAGAAAGACAAAGGGAGGGATACTGATGCTTAATAAAGGGAGGAATGTGGGCAAAGGATGACAGTGAAAAGCAGGATACTGGAACAAATATTTCTGCTCAGTATTCTACAAAGGAAGAGGGGAGGTACCTAAACCAAACAAGAGAAACACTCTGGATGGGGGGGTCGATACCAGTCCATTCACAGAAGAAAGGGTTCTGAAAGAACTCTTAAAACTGAAGGTGGACAAAGCAACAGTGCCTGATGGGATTCATCCCAGAATTCTAAAAGAACTAAGGGTAGAACTAGTGACACCACTGACTACTCTCTTTATCAAATCATGGGAGGATGGGGTGGTACCTGAGGACTGGAGGAGGGCAGATGTGATTCCACTTCACAAAAGTGGAAGCAGGGCAGAAGCAGGAAACTACAGACCTGTCAGTTTGACCTCAGTGGTAGGGAAAATGTTGGAATCACTTCTGAAGGAAAGAACTGTTGAGTACCTAGAGGCCAATGGGGCACAGGACCCAAGGCAGCATGGATTCATAGTGGGTAGGTCTTGTCAGACAAATCTAATAGATTTCTTTGACTGGGTGACCAAAGTAGTAGACCAGGGAGGGGCTGTGGACATGGCCTACCTAGATTTTAGCAAGGCATTTGACACAGTCCCACACAAAAGATTAATATACAAGTTAGCCAGCCTTGGTGTGGGTCCCAAGGTGGTAGCCTGGATAAAAAATTGGTTGGACAACAGGATGCAAAGGGTAATAGCAAACAGAGTCCACAGTGAAGAAAGGAGGGTTACTAGCGGGGTACTGCAGGGTTAAGCACTGGGACCGGTCCTCTTCAATGTCTTTATAAGTGACATTGCAGAGCAGCTGGAAGGAAAAGTATGTCTCTTTGCAGACAACACAAAGATCTGCAACAGAGTTGATACACAAGGTGGAGTGGAAAGGATGAGATGGGACTTGGCAAGGTTGGAGGAATGGTCAAATGTATGGCAGATCAGATTCAATGTAAGAAGTGCAAGGTCATGCACCTGGGAAACAAAAACCCAGGGGAATAGTACACAATGGGGGGGGGGAGGTGAGATACTAACAACAACAAAAATGGAAAGGGACCTGGGGGTAATTCTATCAGATGACCTAAAGGTGAGCAAGCAATGTGAGAAAGCAGTAAGGAGGGCTGGGGGGATACTGGGATGCATAGGGAGAGGCATCAACAGTAGAAAACAGGAAGTTGTTATCCTACTGTACAGACAGTTGGTGAGACCTCATCTGAGTACTGCATACAGTTCTGAGACCCCATCTCCAGCAAGACATAGAGTGGAGGCTGTCCAGAGGAGGGCAACCAAAATGGTGTAGGGTCTGCACCAGAAGACATACGAAGAGAGACTAAAGGAGCTTAACATGTATACCCTCAAGGAAAGGAAGGAGAGGGGACATGATAGAAACTTTCAAGTACTTCAAAGGAATCAACAAAGTCCAAGAGGGTTGCATCTTTGTGCAAGAACACGGGGCACAATTTTGAAGACAGAGGGGGACAGCTCAGAGGTAATGTGGAGGAAGTATTTTTCATGGAGACAGTTGTGGATGCATGGAATAGACTTCCTGAGGAGGTTGTGGAGTCAAGAACAGTGGGGGAATTCAAGAATGCTTGGGACAGACATAAGGCAATTCTAATGGGGGTAGGAGGAAGTAGGCTGTTGGTTAACTAGGATCTTCAGCTTATCCATCAGGTAGGGAAATGGGCAGACTAGGGGCCAAGTGTCCTTATCTGCCACCAGATTCTATGTTTCTATGTTAAGCTTCTAGACGCCGCCATTTAAGAGCCCCTAGAGGCCCTGGATCATCTTGGTCACCTTTCTCTGACAGACTCCAGCCTATTCTAATCCTTCTTTAGATGTGGACTTCAAAACTGGACACAGTACTCCAGATGAGGCCTTACCAGGGATCTATAGAGTGGGAGTATCACATCCCTGCTCCTGCTGTCAAATCCTCTCCCAGTGCGCTTCTAGCATTCTCTTGGCCTTGCTATAAGCTGTGTTGCATTAGCTGGCCTGTTTAAGGATATTGCAAATAATGATTCCTAGGTCCCTTTCTCCTTGTGAGTTACTGAGCTGGACCCTGATAAGTCAGTATACTGTCCTTGGGTTCCCTTCACCCAGATGCATCACTTTGCATTTTTTACGTTGAACCTTAGCGGCCAGACATTAGAACATCTTTCCAGCCTCTGCAGGCCCTTTTGTACATCACTAACTGCCTGTTCACAGTCCACCCTTCTGCCTAGCTTGGTATTGTCCATGAATAGGGCAATTTTGCTCTGAATACCTGTGCCGATGTCACTGATAAATGCATTAAACAGGACTGGCTCCAACACTGAACTTTGGAGCACACCGCTAGTGACCTCACCTTCATCTGAACTCTCTCCATTGAATACCACCCCTGCTTTCTGTCCTTGAGCCAATTTCCTACCCACTTGACTATGCTCTTTGCTGTGCCCAGATCTTCCAATCTTTTCAGCAGGCGGTTATGTGGCACTGAGTCAAAGGCCTTACTGAAGGTCGAAGTAGAGGAGATCCACTGGGTGGCCCCTGTCTAATTCCCTAGTCACCCAGTCAAAAATGTAATTAAGTTCATCTGGCATAACCTACCTGCTACAAACTGATTCTGTCTGTCATCCTGAAGACTGTTCTTATCTATACTCTACCAGATCTTGTTTTATTAAAGCTTCCATTAGCTTCCCAATTACCCACGCAAGGCTAACTGGTTGGTAGTTGCCTGCCTCCTCCTAGCTCCCTCCCTCATGGAGAGGTACCAGATCTGCTCTTCTCCAGTCTCTCAGCACTACTCCTGACTGAAGTGAGCTGTTGAACAAACTTGCCAAGGGGTCTGCCAATCCTCCAGCCAGTTCCTTCAGCACCCTCAGGTATATTCCATCTGGCCCTGGTGAGTTGTTCTCCTAAGTTGCTCCAGGGCCTTTCTGACCCTGCTGGTGGTGAATGATGGTGTTTCCATTTGTGGGACCCCTTTGTCAGCTGCCTTGATGCCACTTTCTGAATAGGACCAATGTGTTTTAGTGAACATGGAGCAGAAAAAGTTATTCAGAACAGTGACTTAGAGGGCGGAGGCGCTGGTCCCTTACCTTGACCCACATCAGCGACCTGGGTTTGGGAATGAGCCCTGGGGGTCGGAGATCGGCATGGGGAGGAGGGCGGAGCTGGATGGAGCTGCCGACAGGCAGGCTCTCCTCTCCGGGGAGGAAGTGCGGTGTTCCTCGGCTGATGGGTGACCCCCAGTGGAGGCTGGAGGAAGCTTGGGCCTGAGAGGGACCTAGACAGTAGGCCGGGGGAGGAGGCCATGATGCAGCTGTTCAGCTTGACTCCTGGGTCTCCTGGAAATAAATCAGAGAAAATGCCAGTCGGCAGGGTGAAGACCTACTCCCCGCAGGCACCACTCCTGGCTGGGCAGGTAAGAGCCGGTGATTCCAGGGGACGGGCTGGGGGTAGGTCAGATGGGACTGACCAGCAGGGGGAGAAAATGTGCCATGATAAAAAAGAACAGTGACTTTCTGTCTATCCCTTCCACGATTCTGTTGCCATTTTCAAGTCTACCTATCCTCCTTTCTTCCTTTTTTCTGTATATATCGAAAAAAGTGTTTATTCCTGCTTTAACCCTCTGCTAGCTAGAGCTTGGTCCTGGCCTTAACTGATTTCACCCCACTCTTTACCTCTTTATTCTTCTGAATGTAAACTTCTCATTCGCTGTCTCCCTTGGTTCTTTTATAGCTGTTGAAAGTCTTCCTTTTGGTCCTAATTGCTGTCCTGACTTGGTAAATGAACCATATGTTTTTTTAATGTTTGTTCTTTTTCACCACTGTCCTTATGCACATCTTGGTAGCCTCCAATATGGCTTGTTTAACCAGTCCCAATATGTGTTCTACCTCCAAATGCTCATGGATCCTCAATAGTTTTTACTGGCTAATTTCCTCATTTTGTTGAAATTAGCTCCTCTAAAGTTTAAAACTTATGTCCTGGCCCTAGGGCCAACTCAAATCACACAGAGTTGTAGTTGCTGTTGGCCTGCAACTCCCCAATCCCTGCAACACATACTACTTCCAAATTTGTGAGAACCACATCCAGCATGGCATCCAGCCTAGCTGGAGCATTGACTAGTTGTGTGAGTAGGCAGACTTGTAAGGCATCTACCACCTTTGACTTCTAGAAGAACCAGCTACTGGGATGCCCCAGTCATCATTATCAGGTATGTTCAGATTTCCTACCACCACTGTATCCCCTTTCTGTGTTACACCTTTGATTTCCCCTATGAGCTCCTCATCCCTGACCTTAGCCTGACCTGGAGGCCTTTATACCACTCTGATGTAGATCTTTCTCCCCCCTGTTGCTAAGCTGAGTTGCACCCACAGGGATTCTACATCCTTCTTTTTGTTAATATTGACTGAGATGGCATTTATCCCATCTCATACATATAATAATAATAATAACTTTATTTGATAGAGCCCTTTCACACGGATTAATGTTTTAGTGGACTGTGTGAAATATACCATTGTTTACTACATTGTGATATTGCAGCCAATTATAGTACTTTATGAGCCCTACCTCCTGTTTACAGGAAGCAGGAAGAGTGCCGTAGTTCTCTGGGTTTCTACCAAACTACAAGGCACTACATTTGCCCCAGAAATGTAAAATATCTAAACTCTGCAGCTTTTGGGGGTTTGTAAAAGCGCTTGTGTTAGTATTGGAGATATTATATACTGTATCTGAGAACTTTAGTTCTCGAGCGCTGCATGACCCGTACAGTCACTTCCAGTCTCCCTAGAGCTTAAATCGCAGCCCCGCAGTGACCAGGGCGAGTGCGGGCAGGGTGCCTCACAGCGCGCAGAGACACGCGCATCGGCGCATGTCTGCTGTATCTGCTGGGACACTGGGCCCTGAAATTTAGTGCAGTGACAAAACAAAAATGGCCGATCCAGCAAGAGATTTTAAATGCTGTCTTGTATGCAGTATGTATACAGATAAAGATGTATGCCCAGACTATATATGTGAAAATTGTAAAGTGATTGAGGGGTTGAGAGCTCAAATTGTTAGACTAGAGCAATGGCTACAGGTTTAATTAGAAATAAGTAGTCTCGAGGACTATATTGACTTTGTAGTAGACACTATGGTTACTGATTTAGCCACACAACCTATCCCTCATGGTAGTAATTTTAATGTGGAACAGGAGTGGTGCGCAAGTCTCAAAACTATTGGTAAAAGGGAGGAGAAATATTGGGGAAATTCAAACATTGCACTTAACAATAGGTATAGTATTTTGGAAGATACACCTTGCATTGAAAATCCACCTACAGATACTATATCAAAACAAAGCCCAGTTGATGTGACACATAACATCAGTGGGTCAAGATGTATGGGCATTCTGAGAGATGTTCTGGTTATAGGCACTTAATGTTATGCTATACAGACCAGACATTATGTAAAAATAGAAACATGTACACCACCATAAGTGCTCTACCTGGAGCAGGTATTGACAATATTAAAAACCCACTTCCAGGGTTACAAGAACACACTCAAAATCCACTCACACTTATACATGTGGGGGTAAATGACTTGGGTAGATGGCCTATTACTGAGATTCAAAGGGATTTTGAATCAGTAGGGAATACAATTAAAAATCAGGGGGGTGATCTAATTATTTCTGGATTACAACCCGTCCCTAGAGCCAGCCCCTCTAAAAGAAAATATATTATTTACTTAAATGGGTGGTTCAAATGATGGTGTCAAAGAGAAGGGTTTATATTCCTTGAAAATTGGGATTGGTTTTAAAACAGGATTTGTTTGCTAGGGATGGTATGCACTTAAATAAGCATGGAAAATTGATATTTGCAAACAGGCTAAGAAAACAAATTGATTACAGTTTAAACTAAGAAATGGGGGGGGGCATTTATTCTTGTAGACCAATAGTTCTTAGACTTTGTCACAGTGAGCCTCCCCAAATCCATGGAAAAGATTTTGAGCCTCCCCTAAAAACTGAAATAATCTTGGGCCTCCCCAAAGAAAAATAACATATTGTACTTTCTGATACACCATGAATATATTGAAACCCCTTTTAGTACTTGGCTCACATTCAGTTCTTTTCTTATACTGACGGAAAGCTTCAAAAAGAGCTCCTGTGCTCAAAGGTGTTATCTGAACAACAAATGAAATAGATATTGTTTTTCAGCTTATTGTACCCCCACAGGCCAGCCTACTTGTTCTGCCATTTTCATTCTTGAACCATTGTTACCCCTTGTTGCAGTACCTTCATGGGTCAGACTACTTTCTCTGTTTCCTCTCTATGTGAAATAACCTTCCTACATACTTTGCCTCTCCCCCTCCTTCCCTGCTCCTAAGCAACTTCTCTGGTATTACTTTGCTGTTTCCTGCTATTGCTCTTAGCATTTCTATGCTCAACCCTTGTATTTGGGCTATTCTGCTATCAGTCTACAAATTGATCAATACCACCATGCATTACTAGTTTATTGTTCATATCTGTTTGCACTATTGTTCGCTGTGTATTTCTTGATGGTTTTGCAGTTACCTTTTGAAATGTATTCACTCCCTACCCTTCCCCGGGTACACCTGAGATGAGCATTGGCTCATTCACCTTCCCTTGTCATCTATTAGTAAATAAATACACTAAATTCACCTACTATTATCCTCCTTCAGTTTGCTTCATCTCTTCACACAAAATATATAAAACTCAAAATTCAAATACGTACTTTTCAGACTTGCTTGAGCCTCCCTGAACAGGTTGGAGCCTCCCCAGGGAGGCTGGCCTCACCATTTGAGAACCCCTGTTGTAGACAATAAGACTAGTACAGTTGCTTTAAATTTGCCAGATTGGAATTTTTTACTTATTAACGCTAGGAGTTTAAACAATAAGTTTGATGAGCTAATGTATACCCTGACTCAATTGAATATTCATATATGTGCAGTAACCGAGACATGGTGGCAGGATGCTGATATCTGGGAAAAGGATATTACGGGCTACACATTGTTCCATAGGGATATAATTGGTGCTGGGGGGGGGAGTAGCACTTTATGTTTTAGACAGTATTACAACAGAAAATATTGAAATAACCCAATGGCCTAGTATTGAAGCCTTATGGATTAAAATTCTCCCAAAAACTGGTGAATACATTAATTTAGGAGTTGTTTACAGGCCCCCGTCTATTACCCAGAGTGATGATGCCCAACTATTAGAATTTGTAAATAAGTTCTCATCAACATCTAGTGCCATACTTATGGGGGATTTAAATTTACCAGGTATAAATTGGAATATACTACAAACAAATACCCTTCTGAAAGCAATTATTTGAAACATTTCTGGAGAATAATATGGAACAAACAGTAAAGATAAATACTAGGGGTGAAAATATTTTAGATTTAGTATTGAACAACTTGGGTCCTAATATTATTAACTGTAATTACCTCCCTGGTTCCAGTGATCACTCCATGCTTTGCTTTACTTATAAAATTAACCTAGAATATGACCTAGTAGTATTTTAATATATAACTTTAAAAAGGCTAATTTTGGGGGTTTCAAATGAAATGGCAAATTGGGATTGAAATTGATTTCAAGTATAAGTCACTTTGAAATGTGCAGATTTTAATACTAAATTAACTATTGCCACAAAAAACATATTCCCAAATGATGAAAACAGAAAGTAAAAAGCGTAAATCACCTTGGATGAATGCAATAGTTAAAAGCATATAAAAAATAAGAACAGGGAATTCATGAAAGCCAAATCAAGCGGTTCTCAAAAAAATTGGGCAGATTATAAATACCAATTAAGGTTGTCGAAAAATAGTATTAGAAATGCTAAACGCGATTATGAGTACAGGTTAGCTGTAAATGTAAAAGATAATTATAAAACTTTTTATACATATATAAATAAAAAGAGGGGAGGTGCACCTGTTATTGGCCCAATAAAAAACCCAAATGGTGATTTACTAACTGATAAATCGCAAATGGCTACAGCTTGCAATTATTTTTCCTCTGTTTTCAATAAAAAAAAAACTAGCCCAAACAAAAGTCATAATGAGCAAATTACAATCAAACAATACATAGTTGAGAAAAGCGGAAGTGGAGAAACTACTTCTGAGATTAGATCCCAATAAATCAGCTGGTCCGATGGACTCCACCTCATATAATGAAAGAATTGGCAATTCTTTATCTGGACCAATCGCTGCTCTCTTTACAAAATCTATTACAGAAGGAGAAGTTATAGAAGCATGGAGACAGGCCACGTTATTCCTTATTTTAAAAAGGATCAAAGCAGAATGTTGCTAATTACAGACCCATTAGCTTAACATCTGTCCTGAGTAAGATCCTCGAGGCATAGTAAAAGTCACATAGGGAATATTAGGCAACCAGATACTGCACAACATGGTTTCATAAAATTCATTCTAGATCATGTATGACAAACTTGTTACATTTTTATGGTGGTGTCAGTGAGGCATTAGACAAAGGTGAAGCTGTGGATGTTATTCTTCTTGATTTTTCTAAAGCCTCTGACAAGGTACCACATGGTGAATTAAAAGATGCAACTATAAAAATGGGTTTAGAGGGGAATATTACCAAATGGATTGAATCTTGGTTGACTGGGAGAACTCAACGGGTCTGTATAAAGGGCTTTTATTCTGATTGCGAACAAGTGACCAGTGGGGTCCCTCAGGGATCTGTTCAGGGCCCTTGTCTCTTTAATATTTATATTTCTTCATTAACTTCATCAACGGATGTCTGGTTAACCAAATTTGCTGATGACACCCGTATTGGCTACACAGTTAATAAATCTGAAGATGTAATTACCTTACAATATGCCTTAAGTGAATTAGAAAGTTGGGCAAAGGTAAAGAAACTCATGTTTAATATTGACAAATGTACTGTGATGCATTTTGGAAAGAATAATTCAAAAGCAAATTATATAATGGGTGGTAGATTGCTTGAAGTAGTTGAAGATGAACGTGATTTGGGAATCAGAGTAAAAAATGATTTAAAGTTTGGACTACATTGCCAACAAGTTATCAAAAAGGCTGGGGGCATTCTTCATTGTATTAATAAACACATAAAAAGTAATAGCATTAAGGTCCTGTTTCCCTTGTATTCCTCACTCATTAGGCCACACCTGGAGTACTGTGCCTAGTTCTGGGCACCAGGAGATAAGGGTGCTAATAATGCCCTAGAGCGAATCCAGAGAAGGGCAACTAAAAAAATGGATGAAGTACGGGGATTAGAATATGATGATAGACTCAGAAAACTTGGACTTTATAGTCTGGAATATCGCAGATTGAGGGAAGATCTATGTTTGGTGTATCGTGCCCTACAAGACGATAGTTTATGGGATAACTTGGGATTAGTCTTTAGAGAGGTGGTTTATGAAACCAGGGCTCATCCATTACAATTAATGGTAGAACGCTGTAGAACAAAACAGAGAAGTTCATGGTTCTCAGTTAGAGTGTCTAGAATATGGAATGGCCTGCCACTTTTAGTGGTGGCCAGTGAAAGTATGCATTTATTCAAAAACAGATTGGATGCTTTTTTGTGCACAAACTTAATTAAAGGGTATAATTAATAAATTGGCAAGCAATATGGACCACGGTCTTTTTGGCTCTGTTTTACCTATGAAACCTATGAAACATACAAAATTCAGTAAATTCAATAAATGTCGGTAAAATCACAGAAAATCAGGAAAAGCTTTGCTCCATAAGAAAGTCTTCAGTGCCTGCTTAAAGCTTTCCGCTGTCCTGCACTCCGTAGCTGATGTGGTAGAGAATTCCAGAGGGTTGGGGCAATAAACACAAGCAGAGCCCCAGATGAATTTAAATTAACCCTCGGAATCTCCAGCAACCCCTCGTCAGCGGAGTGGAGCTGTCGTATAGGGGTGTAGGGAATCAGAAGCTCTTTCAAATAGTCAGGACTAAGTCCATGTAGGGCTCTGTAGGTTAACAAACCTACCTCAAGGTGATCTTTCACTGAACCGCAGCCAGTGCAGATCGCACAGCACTGGGGAAATATGAGATCTCCTTGAGGCCCCAGTCAATAAGCGTGCAATGGCGTTCTGCACTAGCTGCAAGCGCAGATATCAACCCAGGAAGCCCTAAGTAAAGGGAGTTACAGTAGTCAAGGCGCGAGGTCACAAGGCGTGGACCAAAAGCGGGCAAGTCACTGAGGCGGAATGAAATGCTTGATCCTGGCAACATTCCTAAGATGGTAGAAGGCTAACTGATGACTGCCAACACCTGATGATGAAGGGTCAGCCCATCATCAAGTATCACTCCCAGGTCACGACCCATTCAGAGGTAAGGATCTGAGCGCCCCCAAAATAGACCAGAGGCAGATCAGTCCTCAACCCTCTGTCCTGCGACCTGGGTCCACCACCAAAACCTCAGTCTTCCTGCATTCAACTTTAACCCACTGGCTCATCCAATCCTGGATTTCAACGAGGCAGCTGTTAAATACCGAGATAGCACTAACCTGGTCGGGGGCAAAAGACAGGTAGAGCTGGGTATCATCAGCATAACAGTGAAACCTCAGCCCATGCCATCTTACAATGTCTCTGAGGCAGCATATACACTGCAAACAACATGGGAGACAGCACCGAGCTCTGGGGCACCCCAAAAGGCAGAGAGAGAGAAAGACAGAAGAAAATATTTCTGAGACAACTCTCTGAGTTCTACCAGTGAGGAAAGATGAAAACCATCTGAGCACTGTACCAGACAGCCCACAGATGGACCTCAGATGCTCGAGCAGGACCCCATGGTCCCACAGTATCAAAAGCTGAAGAAAGATCAAGGAGTACCAAGATGGAGCGGTTTCTCTGATCTCTCGCCATCAGGAGATCATTGAGCACCCGAACCAGAGCAGTCTCAGTACTATGCCTCTTACGAAAACCCGATTGGAGAGGTTCTTATAAATTATGGATGGTTAAATGGTTCTCCAGTTGAGTTGCCACAACTTTCTCGATAACCTTTCCCATGAAAGGAAGGTTTGAGATGGGTCTGTAGTTCACTAGAGTCTCTGGGTCCAAAGAAGCTTTCTTCAGAAGAGGTGTCACCACCGCCTCCTTTAGGGAGCTTGGAAACTCACCCGATTCCAGGGAGCACCAGATAATCTGAGCTAAGACTGGGCCAATGATATCACTACAACCCAAAATCAGGGAGGTAGGGCCCGAGTCTAAGCTACAGCATGTGGGCGCATCCCTGGACAATCCTCATAATGTCAATGAACTCTGGCAGGTCAAAGGTACTCCAGGAAACACAGGACATAGTGACCAAACACCACCAACAGCATCCCCATAGAACAAGACTGATGGATCTCCTGCCTGATATCGGCCACCTTATTTGCAAAGAATCAAGCAATCTCATCACACTCCATTTGTGAAAAACTCGACGGAGCTGCAGACAAGCTGGGTTGCACAACCTGCCCACAGTTCGAAGAGTTGAGCCGTCAATTCTAGCAACAGCAATTCTCCTGACAGGAATTCTGCCTTCTTATGGGAAATCGTTGATTGATAGAGTTTATAATGCTCTAACAAAATAAGGTGATCGGCATCCAAGGCGGATTTCCCTCCAGCGACGTGCTAACCTACGTCCCAACCTCCGCAGCTCCCTCAGAGACCTATCAAACCATGGGGCCCGAGGGTGAAGCGGAAGGGGATGAACATGAACAGGAGCAATCAGGTCAAGAACTGAAGAAATAGCCTTATTATAGGCCATGACTAACAGCTCTGGATCTGTGCTGGTCTCACCGAACACCGAGAGGTCAATCACTGCCACCAGGTCTTCAGGGACCATGTCCCGCAAAGGGCGGTAACTGATCATCTCCACAGGGGCAGACCTACCCAGGAGGGCAGAAATATTTAACCTCACGGTGTAGTGATCGGACCAACCGACAGGTTCCACCCCCAAATCAGAGGCCTCGATCCCCAAGAGAAAGACCAGATCAAGAGAGTGACCACCATTATGGGTAGCTGAGGAAACAACCTGTGTGAAGCCCAGTGATGTCATCAACTGGAGGAAGTGTTATCCAAAAAGTGAGGATTCATCGTCAACCCAGGCATTGAAGTCACCCAGAACCATTAGTCTGGGTGACTCCAATACCATGTCGGCGGCGAAGTCTGCTACTTCCGCAGGAACAGCTTTTCATCCCCTAGTAGATGGTAAATGAGAGCTATCCTGCACCCCACACCAGTTACCACAATTCACTCAAATGATTCGGCCTCCTCAACCGGTACAACAATGAGGCCCAATTCGGTCTTGAAACAGACCGCTACCCCCCCCCCCGCGATCCAGTCTCAGGCGCTGTATCACTGAGTACCTGGGAGGAATAGCTGCCTCCAAAACTGGGGCAGCATTTCCATCTAACTAAGTCTCGTGATGCAAACCAGATCTGCTGTTCCAACAAAATCTGCAATAAATGCAGTTTTGTTCTTAATGGATCTGGGATTGCATAACAACGCCCGGGTCGGACGATGTTCGTGAGCCATCCCGTCTACTTGCCCACCTGAAAAGGGGGTGCCCTTGGGTATGCGGACTAGACATGGATCACCACGTTCCAGACACCATTTTGCCCCAGGGCGTCTTCTGGTCCTAATAACCCCTATGGGAGAGAACCACTCATTCGAGCTCCAATGTCCATGCCCCCCTGCCAACCCCTCCCCACCCCCACTGTGAGCAATCCCCAGTGCCTGACAGTGCTGGTAAATGGAGGCAGGTGGGGGGGAGAACGGGTGGAGGGCATGGGGAGAGGAGGCCGAATAGCACAGGACTGGGGGAGCAACCAGGCACATTCTGCAAAATGCCACAAAACTGTGGCAAAACAACACAAAGAATCCTAATTTCCTAACACAATCAGAGATAAAGTTGCAGTCTAAACTTAAAAAAGCTGCTAAAAGGCATTAAAACATAAAACACCCCAAAATCCAAAACCAACAATATAGTGCGATCCCCCTCCACCCACCTTCCCTTCTATCCTGTCTGAAGAGGGTGTAGCCCGGGACCGAGAGGTCTGAATCATTTTTCTCTGAGGCCCAAATCTTTATGATGGCCACCAGGTCCACACAGGACTCTGCCATCATCTGCATAACAGTCAAACTGCAAACTGTACCTACGAATCACTTCTTCCAGTGGCAGTAAATACACTGCAAATAATATGGGAGACAAAATGGAACCCTGAGGGACTCCACAGGTCAGGTTAGCTGGCCAAGAGAGAAAATTCCCCATGCAACCTGCTGCACCTGATTGAGAGGAAGGACTAAAACCACCTCAACACGGCACCACCAAGCCCTACTAAGTCCCTCATTTGAGTCTTTAAAACCCCACAGATCTATGGTGTCAACTAGGGAAATCTGAGGGTGGGATATTGAATGGTGTCTGTGTATATGTGTGTGTGTGTGTTTGTGTACAATTCAGTGTGACCACAGAGGAAAGGTACTTAGGGGACATTATTAGCGGTAATTTCAAGGCATGGGTACAGTGCAACAGGGCACTAGAGAAAGCAAACTGGATGGTGGGATGTATAAGGAGGTTTTTTTTCCAGTAGGAGGAAGGAGATACTGTGGCCTCTGTATGGGTCCTTGGTGAGTCCACACCAAGAGTACTGTGTCCAGTTCTGGAGACCACATCTGAAAAAGGATAAGAACCATACAGTCTTTCTAAAGACGAGCTACAAAGATGATACAGGGTCAGCATATGAGGAGTTCTAATTAATCTGAACATGTACTTTTGGGAAGCCAGGAGAGAGAGAGAGAGCTAATCGGAATGATCTGCTCAAAGTGGTGATAAATGCTGAGATGGTGACAGGATTCAAGAGAACATGAGATAGCTATAAGGGACTGGTGACAGCAGAGACAGTTATGTGCAGGGGTGAGGTACTGAACTGCTAGTACAGTGTTGACCAAGGCATGTCCAAGGATAGGTTGGAACCAGTTCAGGTAGGACTACGGCCACACAACTGTGTCAGGGTCTGACAAATGTTTAAATGCAAATTTCCAAAACCAAGCAGAAATATGGGAAATCTTACAATGCAAAGTTGAACAAGCTCTTTATACTTAAAACATTATTATTATTGGGGGGGAGGGCTTGCAAGGTTCCAGATGTTTGTCTCAGCAACTGTGGGGGCAGTGAAAGAGAGCCCAGATTCTACACTTTTGCAATCCACTTACGGGGCATCTGGAATATAAGGCAGATCAGATAGGGAAGATTTTACAGCCTGCTATCAGGACTTGTTCAAGCCTCCCCTCCCTGATATCTCTAGGTAGTTACAATATTTAACTAACCTCCCTGTACCACAGCTGACAAAAGAACAGCAGCCTCCTTCTACCACAGCTGATAAGAGGAACAGCAGGAGGGCCTCATGATGTCTATCACCATTGAAGAAGTCCACAGTGTTATCTGAGGTCTTCACACTTTAAATGTCCCAGACCCAACGAGTTTCCTGCAGAGTTTTTCAAAAGCTTCCATGACTCTTTAGTCTCTCTGCTCCTCATAATATTTTGGTCTGTCCAGTCGGGCTCCTGCCGCCACCCTCTTGGAGATGGGTGATTATGTCTGTGATCCTGAAACCAGAGAAGGATCCTAGTCTCTTGATGTCATATAGACTAATTTCTGTGTTAAATTCCAACTAGAAGATCTTTATGGTGGTGTCAGCAGCCCAGCTGGAAAGGCTGCCCCTTTACTAGTTGGGAGAGACCAAGCAGAATTTGCTAGAGAACCACAGACCTTGATATGCACAAAACACTACATCTAACAGATTATATTGCCCAGTGATATATACTGTCTGTCTTGGTGAGTCTGGATATGGAGAAAGCCATCAACCAGGTGTCCTGCCCTTTTTAAGGGCACCCTGTTGGGGCTGGGCTTCTCCCACTGTTTGTGAAACTCCTACAACACATGCAGTGGATGTCCCATACCTGGACTTCAGTAAGGTATTTGATTCAGTGCCGCATGGGAGATTAGGATGTAAGCTGGAAGGCACAGGGCAGGGGAGAAGATGGTGGGATGGGTAGTGAACCTTGCAGGAGACAGCAGAGGGTGGTGGTGGGAGGAGAGCTCTCATCTCCCAGGGTGGTGACAAGTGGGGTGCCACAGAGCTCTGTTCTGGGGCTGGTGTTGTTTGGGATCTTCATAGCAGACATCTCAGTAGGCATCAAGAGCAAGATCAGTCTGTTTACAGATGACACCAAGATGGGAGCAGTAGTGGATGACTTAGAAGGTGGCAAGGTTTGCAAGATGATCTGGCAAAATTGGAGGCCTGGCCAAGTACTTGGCAGCTGAGGTTCAATGCCAAGAAATGCAAGGTACTACATTTCGGCACAAAAAAACAAACGAGGGGCTACCAGCTGGGGATTCAACTAGCCAAGACGGAAGAGGAGAAGGATCTGGGGTGATCATAATGGGAGCAATGAACAACTCAGCACAGTGTAGGAAGGTAGCTGCAAAGGCCAACAGGATGCTGGTCGTATTGCCAGAGGCATATCCGGGGAGGTGATCCTGCCACTATACCAGTCACTAGTTAGATGACACCTGAGTACTGCGTGCAGTTCTGGAGACCATACCTGAAGAAGGACATTAGGTTACTGGAAGGGGTGCATCAGGGGGCAACAAAAATTATCAGGGGGCTAGGGAACACCCTACTGGAGCAGGTTGAGGGAGTTGAACATGTACTCCTTGGAGGAGAGGATGGATGGGGGGACATGATTGAAAACCTTTAAGTACATGAAGGGGATAAATAAGATGCTAACGGAGGAGCTTTTCAAATTAAGGAGGGGAGGACACGAGGCACGATCTCAGATTGGAAGGGGAAGGTTCAGGAGGGAAATGAGGAGACACTTTTTACAGAGAGGGTGGTGTCTGGGTGGAATGCATTGCCAGAGGAAGTGGTATCCCATAGAACAGTGGGCTGCTTCAAAGGGATGGGCCAGGATAAGGGAAGGTCACTGGGGCAGGGAGGGAGAGGCAGTTGTAGTATAAGGGCTGCTAGCTGTACAATTGAGCAGACTTGATAGGCCATAAGGTCTTTATCTGCTGGCAATTTCATATGTTTGTATCTATAACTCTATGCAGGCATGGGTGAGGGTAAACTGCAAGCTGACGGACCCTTTAGCTGATTCCCAGAGTACCAGAAAGGGATGCACCCTCTCTCCCCTCCTCTTTGCTTTGTATCGAACCCTTGGTGGCTGCAGTTCATAGGGTGCACTGAATTTAAGCTTTCCTTGTATGCAGATGATATTTTGTTGACATTATTGTTCACAAAACTTAATTGGTATTAGTATGGGAGGAGTCGTCAACCTTTGAAGAACTGACTGGATTTAAGCTAAATTTTAAAAAACGGGAGTCCTCCAATTTCGTTTTCACCTCCTCTCAGGATATTAGTAGTAGTACATAGTAGTAGGTTTATTTTTAAGGTGCCATTCCCCAGAGGCTCAGGTCGCCGTACAAGGAATAACAAGGAACATTAATGAATACTAAAACTTGCTTCCAATTTCAGTGGCACAGATACCCTATTAAATACTTAAGAATATACCTCCCCAAAATTTAGACAATCTAGACTTGGTTAACTATGAATAGCTCTCTAGAAGCTGGCAGTGAATTTGGAAGAATGGACCCATCTGCCCCTGAGGTTTTTCCTCCAGAGTTGACACCGTACATATGAACATAATTCCTAGGCTTCTCTGTTTGTACTTTGCCTGTTCTCCCGAGCCGTACAATATTTACTTTAAATCGTGGAACAGAATGATGTCCTGATTTCTTACAGGGGTGAGTAGGTGACCCTGAATAAAACTGGACAACTTCACAATTGCACCAGGACAAAGGCAGACTTAAAGAGGACAGGAAATAATTTTAACTGACTGCTGTTTATAAAGTTCCTAGTCTCAGAAATGATACGCATTCTCCAAAATTATCCATATTTAACTACACCTGAATAAAAAGTGATACGAAAAAATTGTTTTTTGCATTGTTTTGTTTTTATGGGCAGCATTCTGTTGCAGTTCTCCTCATGGAACCATTAATTTGGAGTTTTAGCTATGTCACAGTTTGTGCACAGAACTCTGAGCATAGTTCTGATAGGTCAGCAACTCATAGGTGGCATTCTGTGCACAAACCGTGACATAGGAAAAATTCAAATTACGGTTCCATAAAGGAACTGTAACAGAATGCTGCCCATAAAAAAAAAAAAAAAGTAAAATACAGTTTTTGTATCACTTTTTATTGAGGTACCATTAAATATGGATAGTTTAGGTGACTGCATATCATTTCTGAGAATAAAACGTTATATACTGCTGCCAATTAGCACAAATGTCCTGTCCCTTTTATCTGCTACATTTTAACATGTATTTCCTGGCTTCCCACCTACTCATTTTGTGCCACTGGCTTTTGCCCTCATGCTCTGCCTGGTAGAAACACATTGCATTCCACATCAGTGACCTGTATGATTTGGACTGGATACCTCTTCGCTCCACCAGGTAGCAAACAGCCAGCTAGATGTCCCAGATGTACAGCAGTTATATTTAGACAGTGAAACAGACTCTATGAACATCACTTTTTCTTCCTAAACTGGGCTCTGGCCTATGACATGATCTTTACATCAGCTAATATAGACTATACATTTCGTAGATGGGCCAGATTGGGCCTTCAATACCTTCACCAACATCTGGATGTGCAGGGATGGTTCCATTTGCGGAACCTAGGCTAAATTAGGTCTTAGCTCCTGAGAACATTTTAGGTATCTGCAGATACATAAATACGTACTACATGTGGGATTAAATCTGGTCCAGATCCCTGACCCAAAGCCCAAATTAACTGCTATTATATTAGGTACTTATGAAGGCACAATGGGGACATCTAATGAAAATTTATATAAGGAACTTCACGAGCTGGAACCCCACCACCACAGGGTATACTGGGTAAATGAAACTGGGACATGAATGCTAACTGCTCATACTATCAATGGTTAAAATATGCATTGCCTGCTTTGAACATTATTTCATCACTTGGCTGGCAAGAATTTGTCGGGAAATGTAGGGCTAGATTTTTGAAGCCTGGACATACAGCAAAGTTCATAGTGGACTCTTTTAGTTGGAGATAGTGTGGCACATTTGATAACCACCACCATATCTTCAGGGAATGTATGGTGCCATGATCTTACTGGTATAGTATAGAACAGGAACTGATACAGCTATTTCCAGGGTACTTTCTCTGATACCACACTGGTATTGCTGTCAATCCCTGAGGATGGGGTTTGTCTGGGTGAACCATTGATTTTATATATTGTTATTAGCTGCAAAACAGACAATTACATATTTATGGTTACAGAATCAGCCACTTGCACTGAAACACTGGTGATTTACTGTGAATAACATTTACTGAATGGAAAAATTAACTTACAGAATGTGCAACTGTTACTCCAGTTTCCAGGCCTGCTGCCAAAGGTGGATCATGTACATAGTGAGCTATGATGATTCTTTCTTCCCATAGGACTTTGCTGGGACTTTATTTGTTGTTTACTACATGGTGCCATGCAAGAACTACTCCTTCCTCCTATTCTCAAACTGTTAGTGGACTTCTACCTCTCCCCGAGATACCAATGATGTACAGGGAACCTCCTGCTACTATTATAGTGTTATCAGACTCTACTCTGATTGTTTCATTTACCCATATGTCTGGTATTTGTTACTGTTTGTCTCTATATGTAGAATGTGAAACCCTGTCGTATGTCCTGTATTTATACTGAAAAACTCAATGAACTCTATGTATGAAAAAGAAAATGGGCAGACATGATGGACTACGAATCTTCTTCTGCCGACTCCTGCCTATGTTTCTGTGTCAATGTTTCTATGATTTTGATGCACTTCCCAGAGTCATTAGAACACTCAGCCTCCAGCCTCATGTCCTTACACCTCTGGGGTGTGCATTGAAATCATTTAAACCACAGGCTGTCATGGCATATTCCTTGCCAATATCCTTAAGCCCTAAGTCCCTAAGTATTCTACCCACTCTGCCACCCACCCACCTAATTGCTGACAATGAGCTAGTGTCATAGAGTTTCCTCTTGAAGAATGGTCCAGCAAAGCGGTTAAACAGGAAATGTTTAGTATTGGGAACTCATCTCTAGATTGAAGTGTGCATCATTTCTAATAGGCGGAATTCAACTGTAGTTTTAAATGAAGACAGGTATAAGACAAGCAGAAAATTTCAAATAATTTTGTAAGAAAAGGGAGAAACATAGAAACATAGAATTTGATGGCAGATAAGGAACATTTGGCCCACCTAGTCTGTCCATTTCCCTACCTAATGGATAAGCTGCAGATCCTAGTTAACCAACAGCCTACTTCCTCCTACCCTCCACTAGAATTGCTTTATGTCGGTCCCATGCATTCTTGAATTCCCCCACAGTTTTTGACTCCACGACCTCCTCAGGAAGGCTGTTCCATGCATCGACAACCCTCTCCATGAAAAAATGCTTCCTCAAATTACCTCTGAGCCATCCCCCTCTATTATCAAATTGTGCCTCTTGTTCTTGCACATTTTTTTCTGAAAGATGCTACCTCTTGGACTCTGTTGATTCCCTTGAAGTACTTGAAAGTTTCTATCATGTCTCCCCTCCTCCTCTCTGGGTATACATATTAGCTCCTTTAGTCTCTCTTCATATGTCTTCTGGTGTAGACCCTGCACCATTTTGGTTGCCCTCCTCTGGACAGCCTCTGCCCTGTCTATGTCTTTGTGGAGATGGGGTCTCCAGAACTGCACGCAGTACTTCAGATGGAGTCTCACCAACTGTCTATACAGAGGGATAACAACTTCCTGTTTTCTACTGGTGATGCCTCCTATGCAGCCCAGTATCCCCCAGCCCTCTTTACTGCCTTCTCACATTGCTTGCCCACCTTTAGGTCATCTAGTATAACTACCCCAGGTCCCTTTCCATTTTGTTGTTTTCAGTATCTCACCCCCATTGTGTACTCTTCCCTGGGTTTTGTTTTCCAGGTGCATTGCTTTGTACTTCTTTGTGTTGAATCTAAGCTGCCATACATTTGACCATTCCTCCAACCTTGCCAAGTCCCTTCTCATCCTGGGTTCTCATCCTTTCCACCCTGAGTTCCTTTGGTTTTCTGCCTTAGTTGACCCCAAGAGTAGCAACACAACAAGAAAGTAATTGAAAAATCCACTCACCCTAGCCCCATATTATGAGCATGAGTAGCTGACCCTTAAGCCCCACTGAACATATGTTTTCGTTGCCCTGAACTTTGACAACTCTTGCTTCTTGAGGAATCACTCTGGTCTTATCTTGCTTCAGAACTCTTAAGCCCCCGAGATAGTCTCAGAAAAATCCAAAGAAACAAAAAAACTGAGAGAGATATGGGGACCAAACAGCTGTGGACTGGGAATGAGTAACAGAGCCTTATGCCACTAGATCAGTGTTTTTCAAAATCAAATATTGGTGGCCTCAAAGGGTCTCAAAGTGCAGCTACACAAATTTACTGGTGGCCTCACTTCTTATTTCATTCACCTTGGATCCCCTGAAATACCCCAAGCCACTTGATATAACACACATCTTTTCATACAGTATACAATAAATCAAGTCTGTGATGTACTGTCACTTTAAATGTGCCTTCCATGTTTTTCTCAAGTTAAGAAACTGTCCATTCCATTACCTTTATACTTGGCATTCTTAAGAGCTTGGTGGCTGCAGAAAATTGTGCTGGTGGCTGCATGCATCCACAGTGGCCTCATTTGAGAACCACTGCACTGGAAGACTAGTTTGAATCCTCCCCAGATCAGTAGTGACTAAAAGCTGTTGTTTAAGCAATAATCCATGACAAGGTGTGAGTTGTTGTCAGATTTACCCATGCCTGGAGTGGTGTCACGAGATCGCAGGATGAGTGACGAAAACCACACCAGAAGCTGGAAAATCCCACAACAACCCACAACCTGGAGTGGATTATTGTGATTATACAATTCTCAATACAGTTAGAAAATAATTAAAAGGTAAGAAAGAGATACACATTTTTTTTAAATGTGTTTATGCTGTGATATGCTTATGCATAGAAAAGACTTCCTCTTTTGTATTGAACTCTGTGGCAGAAAATGCAAGCAACATGAATGAAGCAGCGTGTTACAAAGAGCTGCAATAAACAAGATGAAGCTGAAATCGAAGTTTTTTAAACTGTAAGATAGTACTATTTTGCAGAATGATTAGATACAACTAAGACAGTATGTAAAAGCGAGCATTTTTTAAACCGTTTTGATAATGTTACATTTATATGGCTGCATAGTGAGAGCTATGTTGATGTATTGCTAACAGAGGAGGAGGGGATATATAGGGTCTGAAATGGCCATGACTAGATACCAAATGAATCACATAATGTTGCTCCATGCAGTAGTGAATTTGAAGCACATAATGAGAACGGATGAATCAGTGGGCTTCCTTTCTCTGTTTCTCCCTCTCCCTCAACCAACTTTATCTTCTTCAGCTCAGTGGTGCTTCTGGTCTTTCTCCCTGCCCCATAACCCTGACATTGCCAGTTACTGCTTCCAGTGGAGCCAAGCTTGGTGGCATTCCTTCCTGCTCCCTGCGGCATCCTCCTTACCTCAGTCTACTCCTCAATTGTTGCTAAGTAAAGGCTAAGTGTTGCCTCCTAATGTGGCCATAAAAGGTGAATCTATGGCCACAACACTGGGGGCACGCTACTCACCCTCTGACCTACCAATGTATGACAAAAAGACTTGTGGATCGAGTGGGGTTCACTTGGGGATAAGGTTGCTTTGGGTCTTTTCACTATTAAGATATTGGGCCCAATTCACAAAGCTCCCAGGAATGGCGCAAGCCGCTTGTGCCACAAGGAATGGCGCAAGGTGCAGCTTGTGCCACAAAATGCCCTGAGAGCAATTCACAAAGGCAACCTGCATGAAATGCAGACTGCCTGTGCCAAAGGGGACTTCTGTCTGCCTTGTGCTACAAAAGGGGCTGCAGCATGGCACTAGGAACCTTGCGGCAGAGGTAGTCTACCATATCCCCTATATCGGGATTCACAAAACTGCCCCAGAGGGACATATTCTAAGCACCCATAGACCAGCCAGGGCTGTTCTAAAGGTACTTAGAATATGTCTCTCTGGGACAGTCCAGTACTGTGCGACAATGTGCCATGGTCCCCCCCCACCACAGCCCCAGTTCCCCAGTAATACAGGTTGCAATTTCCCTGGTGGTCTAGTAGCTGCCACCCACAAGCCCCAATACCCCATCAATATAATATTTATATCTCTTGTGCCCCATCAATATAATATTTAATATCCCTGGTGGTCTAGCGTACCCCCTCCCCAGCCCTGATCCCACATCAACATAATATTTAATAGCCCTGGTAGTCTAGTGGACTGCCCCAGCCCTGATCCCCCATTAATGTAATTTCCAATATTCGTGGTGATCTAGTGGACCCCCCCACCCTGCAGTGCCCCACCACCCCACTTCCCCCATCTTGTAACCCAGCTGTTGACTGGCACAGCCCACCAATCACCACAGTGGCCAGCTGCCGAATAAGCTCTGACTGATTGCGTACTGTATATAGTAGGTGTTCAGTGACTGACAGCTAATCACTGAGCACCTGTTTGATATAGCACATGCTCAGTCAGATCTTAGTCGGTAGCTGGCCGTGGTGGTGAGCAGTGGGCTTTGCCAGTCACTAGCTGGGTTACAGGATGGGAAGAGCAGGGTGGTAGGGCACTGTGGGGTGGGGGGGGTCCACTAGACCACCAGGAATCTTGGGAATTACATTAACGGACAGATAGCATTTATAGTATATTGGCTGAAATGTCATTTTCACAAGAAGTGCAAAACATGCCTTGTCCAGGATTTAAAATAAATGACACCTGTCACATTTTCATAAGGTGGTGGGAAAAATTGCTATGTGGACAGTTTAGAGTCAAAATATTGAAAATTAGTGAAGTTATAAGTGATTGTTAAAATATTGCAAATTTAGTCATAACCTAAGCATTTTACCATATTTGTACACCAATTTTTAACTTTTTTTTTGTCTCCTGATCCCTCGTAGGGGTCTCAGCTCCTGCTCACAGCCTCCCATGCCCAGGTTTATCTCCTGGGCAGGGCCTCTAGTGGGTTCCCCTCCCAAGGTCACTGATAGCGTGTCCTGGCTTGCCCCGGGTAGGAACCATGGGAGCAGGACCCCACCTGGTGGACATAGTTGGCAGTGGAGGCAGCAGGTGGGGCTTCATGCTTGGGACGGTATTTTGTAAAGGTATGAGGGCGGGACATGCAATGATGGCCTATGTTCACCCCGCCCTCACTCTGAATGGCACTGGCACAGTGGATCCCCAGCTCCACTAGGGTCCTAGAGATGCCAGACACACTACCCCCCAGAGAAGGAGAGCAGTCCCTAGAATGTTCAGTCCTTCTCCCCCTGGCCAGCCCTCCAACATCCCGAGTCCATTCCCAAATCCAGGTCATTGACATTGCAGATGGATGCACTGTCTTTGCTCTGGCGGGCTGGCTTGTACACCAATTGTTAAGCATAGCCTTCTCATTACCCCACCTCATGAACTTGGTAGGTGAAAATTTTCAAATCTCCACCAAAACATCATTCTGCACCACCAAAATGTCATTCCATGCCACAGGTGTGAAAACATTCTTTGGCCAGGATTTGAAAAATACCATCTGTCACATTCATGAGGTGGTGTACAAAAAGACTATGTTGAAAATTTTGGGTCAAAATATTTTAAATTACCAAAGTTATGAGGGAGCATAGAAACATTTTAATATACACTCATAACTTTGTAATTTTGCATATTCTGACTCCAAATTTTAAATATACCCTTCATGATCTCACCTCATGAACAAGGGTGGAGAGAATCTTCAAATCCTGCCCAAAAGATGATTTTACCAAGTGACTGAAATCACCTTTCAGCCAGATTTACATGCTTTCACCATCATTGTTCACGAGGTGGGGTCCCAAAAAGGCCATGTTGAAAATTTGGGGTGAAAATATGCAAAAATGACAAAGTTATGCATGAAAGTTCAAAACCTTGTTGAAATGCATTGAACTGCACTTACCTTAGTTTCTCATATTGCAGTTGCCAGTTCCAGAAGCAAGACGTGTCTTTGATCGGAGAGTGAATCTAGCCTGTGGGGCATGATTAGGTGAGTGAGGGTGTGTGTGTGTGTGTGTGTGTGTGTGTGTGTGTGGTGCTTGGTGCTGAGTAGGATGTCAGGGTGGGTGGGTGGAGTGTTTGTGGGGGCAGATCGACAAGGACTGTTTTCTTTTACAGGTTTAAAAAATTGAGAAATTTTCTTTATATTAGGTCACTTTCTAACATGGGGATTGGGCACTCCAGTGTCGGGCTACAAAGTGGGGAATGGGAGTGGGTGAGCTGGAGAGGGTTCAAGAGAAGTGCTGGGAGTGGGCAGCCCACTCCACTTAAACAATTAAGTAGGTAGATATATAGAGACAGACAGAGAGACAGAGACAGACAGGCAGAACAGGGATGGTGGCTCACTGCTCTCAGTACAGCCCACAGCATGACTTCCAGCTATGGCTCCATAACTCAAGGAAGTCCTACTGTTCTCATACAAAGTACGTGGATCAACAGCTCCTCTAACTAAGCTGCGCACACTGGATTTTGGGGTGCCTAGAAAAGGTATGTCTGGCAACTTTAAGAAAAACAAACACTAGAATCTAGCTAAACAGGTTGTGTTTAGCTAAGTTCAGGTGTTTTTTTTTAAAGAGACAATTTTCTAATGTATTTTCAATGTTTGTAAGTTTATGAAGAAAAAAACATGGCTGTCATCTCGACTGATGTTTTTTCCAGCACGATCAGTTTTTTTCCCCACACAATCAGTATTTTCCCCCCACGACAAGTAAATCATGAAAATAAGCAGTTGCAATAGTTTGTTTTTACTGTCCCCAATAGTTTTTAATTACAGATCGCATTTTTTTGGTTAACTCAAAAACAAAAATGCTTATAACTCCAAAACCGTATAATATTTTTTCAGGAAACCTTTCAAAGACACACCCTTGGTACAGGCCCCTTCACCCTGAAAATTTCATGAAAAACCATCTAGGCTGTAGGTGAGAGCAAAAAATATGCAATGTTAAGTATATGCAATTTGTTTCCGTTTTTTTGGCACTCTGTATCTTGGAAAGCAAACAAGATGTCATCACAAAACTATTCATGTCTTGCAACTCTGACAGCCAGACCATGCATGACAAATTTTGGGCTATTTCATCAAACGATACCCAAGTTATTAAGTGCAAAAATTGGGGTAGAACATTAAACAGCCTACTCATCCCTGACTATGGGGTGCTACCATGCCCCTATAATATGACAGGGACAGGCGTGGTTTATGTGCTGATGTCACAGTGACTTTTACAAAAATGTCAACAAGCTGAATTGGCATGTTATTTACAAGATAATTTGGTTATCCAATACATACACTGTAGTGACTGTCTCCTTTTTGTGGCTGCATAGCGAGAACTATGCTGATGTATTGCTGATGGAGGAAGAGAGAAACAGGGGGTCTGAAATGGGCATGACTGGATAATGAACACATCAAATAATATTGCTGTGCACAGTAGTGGGTTGAAGCACATAATGAGTATGCATGAATCTGTTCTGTCTCTCTCTCTCTCTCTCCCCCTCTCCCTCCCCCTCTCCCTCCCCTTTCTCTCCCCCCGGCCCCGAGACCTACTTTATCTTCTTCACCTCAATGGTTCATCTCGATCTTAATTCCCTGCCCCCAAACCCAGCACTGCTGTTTACCACTTCCAATGGAGCCACACTGGATGGCACTCCTTCCTGCCCCTCCCCATTCCAATGCTGTTGTTTATTGACTTGTCAACATCAAGGAAAAATCAAGCAGTTAAGATGAGTAGCTAAAAAAAAAACCTCCCTGCCCTTTGGTTTTGTGTTGAGATCCAAACAACAGCGAATTCAATTGGTGTAGTGCTCTACAATGGGTGAAGTAAAATGGTGGCATAGAAACCCATATTGGTTGATAGGCTGGAATGATTTCATTCCTGTTTTTTTTATACAATGTTCAGCAGCGAAATGCAAAATAAATACAGTACTGAAAATCCTGAGGTCTTGCAGCATGTCCCTGCAGAAACCACCTTCCAATGATCTCTGCTACTTGTTGCTAGGAAGCTGCTCTAACTACAGGGGCTGGCTTGGGTCAAATATCCTCATTCCTGGTGCCTGTGGTCCAGCTTCTATTGTTGATCGCGACTGATATGGGTGGTGCATATGAATCATTTGCACCCCCCACAGCTCTGGTCTCGATCGCTTGCACCTCCCAGGCAGGGAGAGCTCAGGGGCCACTCCTCAAAGAGAGAGGAGGTAAGTTGGTGCCACTAAAACAGGAGGTAAGTTCACACCACTGGTAAATGTAGGCAGTCAAATTAATGTCACTATGAAAGGCTGCCATTTGCCATACTTCACAAGATCCTTTGGGGTAAAACAAAGAAAGACAGATGCAATACTTTAAGCATATTGTCTAAAATCAAGTTGACAAAATAATACACTGACATAATGAAAACATTTTTAAAAAATGGGGTTCAGTCCCCCCTGCTGGACACTGTTTTCCCTCTTTCACCTCCCGGAGTCCATTCCCCTCATGCCCACCACTCCATTCACCGAAAACCTTCCCACTCTGTTCCACTCACTCTCCCCTCCTTTCCCACACCTGGTACCAGCCCCTCCTGCAGAGGGCAGGACTCACTCACACTTTGTGCTCATCAAAAACTCTAACATGCACTGCAGCCTGTTGACTCTTCCACTGCTGTAGCCCTTCTCTGATGTCAGCTGCAGGGGATTTGGGGAATTGTAGTTACAGAAAATGCTAGCTTGCAAGTCAACAAAAAGTCTGATACAATATATTATATTGCAGTAAACAGTAAGCAAAACATGTTTTTACACACAAAGATCATTTTAGGATCAGCTTCACACCGGGGTGTGGGGCTTTTGGTGCTGTTTCCACTTTAATTTTATGACTCTTTTCAGCTTAATGCATTAGCAGCCATTTTGACTCTAACTAGAGTTTTTTTTCTCTTCTGCAACAAAGAGTGCCAGCAAGGAGCTTGCAAGGTAGAAGTGCTTTGTATGACTCTTAGAAAATATAGGCATTAGAAAAGATGCAGTTGCTCACCATTGCAGAGTGCAGGAATAGGAAGAAAACATGCTTCTTTGCCCTGAGATTTATAAATTTAACAGTAGACAAATGCAAGTAAAGGTTGATATGAAATGCTAATAACAGAACATTTTTCCTAAATGTATAACAAATTCAAATTCTGCTTTTTTTGTGCAAACCTTTCTAATCGATTGAAGAGTAGTTTGAAAGGCAAATGTACTTGAAGTAAAAGTTTATCGATCCTTTGTTGATGACATGGCTTAGTCTAGGCATATAAGGTGGAGTTACTGTTCATTGCTGGTCTTCAGTGTCACGTTTTCTGTGCAGGTGGGCTTGTGTAAAAGAACGTTAGGCAGATCATGCATGGTTTGCAGTGCTGTGCATTGAAAACTAGGTAGGTCTTCTTAGTCTGAGCTGGAATGTATTTCTTAAGGAATTGATTCCTGGCTCAAAATGCCATTTACAGAATTGTACAGGTAGGTGTTTCTGAACTGTTGTGAGTCTGGATTTGTTTTCAAAGGCCTGGCTGCAGATTAGGGCCATGGTGGTTATACTAGCAGACTTTTACTAGAATTGATGCTGTCTTCTGTGATCGTCACGTTTGTTTTTATTGCTTGCTGGTTTTGGCATCAAGGTTGTGTGTTTTCTGGATGCTGTTGTTGCTGACTGTAGTAATTGGTGCTTCTACATGGTGCAACTATGTGCTGAGGTAAAAATTTTGTTTTGAAGGCATGCTTTTTGGTTTTTTGCTTGAGTTGTGGCCTGATTTGGAGGAGGAGTTCCTGCTAATATTGAGCTCCACAGATGTCTTTCATTTATGTTAGACCTCCAATAACTGTGTAGAGATGCATCATTCTTAACCCAGTTACGCTCATTATTTGCCTCGACTCAAGGCCGGCTTCATTTAGAAGGGTGAAGGAAGTTTCCCTTACTAAGTGGTTTATGTGTATGGTCTGTAGTCCTGTCTTCTTGCAGATTCTGGGCAGCATGCTTCCTAAGAAGTTAACCCACGTTGGCTCTTTGGTATTGGCAGCTGATCGTGGGTCTGTCATGCCTGTCTCTTTGGATGGGAAGAAAGGCACTGGAGGATTGGTAGGCAATTTGGACAAGTATTTTAAATAGCCCTGGATAGGGCAGAGTGGTTCTCCAGATCTTTCAAATAGAAATCCCTTGCAGTTTTGTCTTGTAGGGTCTAGGTAATTTTTGTGATTTTTAGTTTCTTCACTATATATCTTGGTTAGGTGTCTGATTCCCCCTTCTGTAGTGTTTATGTAACTCTGGCACCGGGTATTGAAGGGCTACTATCCCTGCCTTGTGGGCCCATATCAAGGTTGAGAGGCCTGGGTTCCTATTTTAGATATTAAACAGGTTATTTCCCAAGATAACATTATTGTGCAGTGCCTCCACCCAGAGTATACTTTTTAGTGGGTCTGATAATAACCAGGTACAACTCCCCTGGGATGCTGTACCCACTCACAATACCACATTGTCACCCCACACATGGATTAACAGTTAACAGATCCCAAAACAAACCTTTTTTTAATTATTGACTCACTCTAATATTATGCTCATGACACCTAGTTTATAAAAAATGGTTAACCAACAATTTTTTACAAGGGGATAAGATTTAGGAATGGGTAATTGGAAACAGAGGTTAAACAACAGTTTTTAATTGGCATTTTGTAGATCAGCAATAGGCTTGGCAATGGCATTAGAAAATCTGCCTTGTGTTGTTGTCTGTTTTGCTAGCTATGGCACTTACCTGCATCTTGACAGGCACAACACACCCATGAAAGTACTGTATCAAGCTGTTTCCAATTATGAATAGCTCAAGACATCTCCTGCAATGATGTCTTGATGTCTGCAATGTTTTCAAGTCCATGAGGCCTGCTGTAACAGGCCCACACCTTCCATGCTATGTTGCCTGGGCTTTAGCTTGAAAAGCCTACAGCCTCAGTGGACTGAGCCAGGATATTTCTTCATTTCCTATACAGATGCACTCCAAAATCTTACCTTCAGTTCCAGTACATTACCTTATGCCTGATGTTTAAGCTGGCCCACCTTCTTATCCTTGTCAAACATAAGCAGCCCCAGTGGACTCTATGGTCAGCCTCCATCCCCCTACTCGTAACTCCTAACCCTCGGCTGGCAGTTGGCAGGAGATCCTTTGCCTTTTTGGCTTCATCCACCTGGAATTCTATCCAGCACTTGAGTCTATCTAGCACATCCCTCCCATAATTTAAACAGCTCCTAGCACAACACCTCCTTGCCCTCTCTCCCTGTACCTGTTTTCGCTAACAGCATCTGACCTTGTGGTACAGCTATCACCGTTTGGGCAACGTTATCCTTGTTTAATGACTATTAGCTAGCCAGAACTGATATCTCAATTGTCTTGAACATTACTGTAGCCAGATAATATTTACAATGTATGTACATTATTCATCATGATGTAACTTGTTGTCATCATCACCTATGTTAGCACTATTTTGAATGCTGGTGTATTTCTACACCTCAGTCTGGTTTATGTAACTATGTATCATGTTTCTGCACTGTTATTTTGTCCTGGGTCACCTCTGAAAAAGGGACTGCATTGTCTCGGTGGGCCAACCCGGTTACCAAAATTCAAATAAATAAATAAAATCAGTCAATTGCTTCACCAGTGCACACACTAACAGCTATTTAACTTAGTACCAAACTTAAACTGTAAAACAGATTTCACACTGCAGTAAAGTTCCACAGCAGGAGCTGAAAATTGTGAGTTCTTCCCAGATGACTGTTGGCACTGACACATAATTCAGTAGTTCCAATGGGGCAGCACTACTGAGCCCAAACATTCCCCACCCACCCCCATTTGTCCTCTGCACATTTTTGTTTATTCTTGAACTGTCCCTGGTTTCCTGCATAATATTCATTGATCTTTCGTGGTCTAGGGGTTGCAAGGGGAAATGCTAGGAGAACTGTCAGAGCAGATGAAAAGCACTTTGCCTATAGAGATACAGGTATTTTAATTATTATTTAAAGTGACATTGTGGGTAGGGAGGTAGAGGTAAGTGCTTTTGAGTGCTTGTAGGCAATTCATTAACTTTTAGTGGACAGAGCGGAAAAACAAGCTGGGTAGAATATTACTGGCTGTTATGGGATGAGTGATTACCACCTGTGACGTTGGTGTCTGATTTGGAAAGGAACTGAACAGGTTCAGTGCCATCCAGTACTTTTCACAGCAATGAACAAAGAGACCGCTTACCTTGTAACTGTAGGTCTAGGGCCCAAACCGAGGGCTGGCCTTTTATAGGCACATAGACAGAAAGGGAGAGTAAGCTCTTCAGGGTCAGGTAGACATGAGTCAGCTAAAAAGGAATCTTGCTATGAATGGAGGCAAGTCATGTGTAGGCATGTTGCATCACTCATTTCAGTGCCAGGAGACTGGAACTTAAATACAAAGGGGGACTTCAGACAGAAGGGAGATAAAGGGTAAAGGACTCTGGATAACTTAAAGAAACAAGTGACAAACTAACACACTCATAGCAAACTCTGGTCACACAGTTGCAAGACATATGCACAGGTAGTTCAAGGTGGGGGATTGGGGACAGGTTGTCGGATACAGGGACTGTGAGACCATCAACTTCTTGAAGGTGTTCAGGGAGACAGAGAGCTGCCCAATTTGTAGGGGACCCATGGGCCTCAGTGCCGAACTGACTGTCCCCAGGGCTGAGATGAGGAGCACCATAACACTGGGAACCACTGGGACTGCATCTCCATCCTTACAGCATGCAACTTTTTCAAGTGTGGGGAGGGTAAGAATGGACTGCAGTGGGTGGGGGAGGAGGATTTGGTGGAGGTGAGTGAATCTACTGAACCTCAAAAATGTTATGATCTGTTTAGTAGATTTTGAGTTACAAATGTTATTTATATTGTTTTAACATGTTACAATGGGCCATTAGTTACTGACATGCAGTTATGGAACCTGTGCACAGATCAGACTGAAATGTTCAGAATTTGGTGAGGGGGATGGAATCTGCGACCTTGAAAATTTCTTTATGATCTGCTCTGTAGTTTTTGAGTTACAGGTTTCATGCCAAGGTGACAGTTAAAAAGATCTGAACTGGTTTCATGTATTGCAATGGTAGTTACCAGTCAGTAGTTACTGGACCTGTGGACAGATTGGGATGGATTTGGTTGAGGGTATTGAATCAACACACTCTATTTTGTCATGATCAGCTCTGCAGTTTTTGAGTTATGGGTTTATATCACAATAACAGTTTAGAAGATTTAACATTGTTTTTATGTATTGTTGTTACTGTATTGTTGTTACCGACCCGTAGTTGCCAATTCTCTGCATGAATTAGGCTAACACAGGAACTGGTGAGGGCCACAGAATCCACAAATTCAGCAACATTTTCTGCTGCTCTATTTAACTGGTTTGGGGTTTCAGTTTTTACAGCAAGATAGTTTAGAAGATTTTACATTGGCTTCATGTATTGCAATGGTTCAATAATTATTGTCATGTAGTTACTGACCCTGCATGAATCAAGCTGAACTGTTCAAGATTTGGTGTGGGAGACATCATCTACAAACACTTGAAATGTCATCATGATCTGTTTAGCAGTTTCTGATTTATAAGCTCATGCCAAGATAAATTTAAACAATTTGATGCTGTTTCCATGTATTGGCAGTGGGTTGGTGGTTACTGACCAGCAGGTACTGTCACTGTGCAACGGTCAAGTTGAAATATTCAGGATCTGGTGGAGATGTCTGAATCTACACACCCTGACAACTGCATTATAATACATTTGTACATTTTTGAATTACAAGTTTCAGATGAAGATTGCAGTTAACAAGATCTGATGTTTGCTTACACTTATCACACTCCCAATAGCCCTGTGTGGTGTGACTAGGGCTGGCTAGTTCATTAGCTTAATCCTGCTGCCACCAACCTGGTTACAACTCTCTCAGGGCTGTTTCTTCCAGTCCCACCACAGACCCTTGCTCACACAGCACAATGCCAGGCACCTGCTCACACAGTGCAAAGACCTTGGACAATGACCACAGAAGTGTGGGCTGAACCCTGCAAATGATCTGATGAGGGGCTGACCCTGCAAGGTATGTCACAAGAGAGTAGATACTCTTGAGCTAGTGATAAGACCAGACCCACCATATGAAAGGGAACTGAAGGGGCTCTTGTATCTAATGGAACTCATGGGGCTTGCCTAGAAGCACCAAGTCTTTTCCACAGCTTTTCAACCTTAAAATAATTATCAGAAAACACTCTAATCTTATATTTAGGATTAGGAAATTAATGCCTACAGACATAATACATGTCAACAGAGTCTTCAGTATCTATGAAATAAAATATACATTGTTCTCAGTTAAAGAGGTCTGTCTCATCCACTTATTTAGTTAAGCTTTTAAGGGTTATGTTGGCAGCATTCTCAGTTTCATCAGTTTAATCTTGGATCCAATGTGAGAGGGGGTTGGATGAATACCTTCATTGTTACTAGGCAGATTATTTCCCACTGATAATAATGAGCTTTTAAATTCAGCTACAACTGGCATTACAGATTGGAAAGGTGGTTTCAGATTTTCCTGGGTTCCTTTTTATCCTTTGTTTTTATATTTCTTAATTTACTTTTTCTTATGTTTTACCAGCCCTATAATTGAAGGGACTGTTCATTTAGTGATATGAGATGTAAATTTTCTATCCTCTGCACCTGGCAGGGTAAAAGGAGGAGGATGGTTAACTTGAATGCACCTGTTAATTTCTAATTTCCCTGTTTCTACTCCAAGATAACAGTGGAAAAGACTTGACTTTCTATTCATGTATTGCAATGGGTCTGTAATTACTGACCAGTGGTTGCTGAACCTGTGCCTGGATTGAAAGCTATTTTCACAATTATGTGAGGGTGATTGAAACTACAACTCTGAAAATGTTATTATGATTAATTCAGTAGTGTTGAGTTAAAGGTTTATCAAGATAACAGTTTAAAAGATTTGGTTTTCATGTAAACCTAAATTCCCATCTATATTTGGAAAGGTTATACACTCCTTTTGCCCTCTGCCCAGTAAGTGCTCCCCATTCTTGTTGAAAATCAAATCAAATCAAATTTATTTATAGAGTGCTTTTCAATATATCAAAGTGCAAATACATATCAAGAATAAACATCAACCATAATAAATAATGACATAAAACAGTAAAACAGCCATAAGCTTATTCAAATGCTAATGCAAATAAGTGGCTTTTCAGAGACACCTTAAATGATTCTGTGGACAGGCACTCTCTAATCTGACAAGGTAGAGAATTCCACAGGGTTGGGGCCGTAAAAGAAAAGGACCTGGCACCAGATGACTGATGATGAACACTGGGAATCTCTAGCAATCCCTCATCAGTGGAGCGGAGTGGGCGGAGAGTGAGATAGGGATGAAGGAGATCTTGCAAGTAGCCCTGTCCCTGACCGTATAGGTTCTTATAGGTCAGCAACGTGACTTTGAAGGTGATTCTCCACTGCACTGGCAGCCAGTGCAGTTTGCGCAGCACAGGTGTGATATGGCAAGTTCTTGGTAACCCAGTCAACAATCTGCCTGCCGTGTTCTGCACCAGCTGCAGGCGACGGAGATCCGCCTCCGGCAACCTTAGATATAGAGCATTAGAGTAATCAAGACATGAGGAAACAAAAGCGTGGACCAACACAGGAAGGTCATCATGCGGAACAAGGTGCTTTATCTGGCCGATATTCCTCAGATGGTAAAAGGAAGGCTTGACAGTGGCCAATACCTGTGTCTTCAGCGTCAGCTCACTGTCAAAAATTACCTCCAGATTTCACACATGTTCAGAAGGTCTCAACTGGTTACCCTCTAATAAAAGACCAGAGGGAGACCCAGGAGTCAACTTCCCTACACGGTGACCCGGGTCCACAACCAATACCTTAGTCTTATCCGGATTCAGTTTCAACCAGTTCGCACTCATCCAGTCCTGAATCTCAGTGAGGCAGTTGTTAAAGACCGATAATGTGTCACTCTGTTCAGGTACAAAGGACATATAGAGCTGAGTATCATCTGCATAGCAGTGAAAACTCAGCCCATAGTGCCCTATAATGTCTCCCAATGACAGCATATACACCATGAACAACATGGGGGCAAGCACAGAGCCTTGCGGCACACCACAGAACAGAGCAAAGGGAGCATAAAAAAAGTCCCTGAAACTACCCTCTGGCTTCTGCCTGTGAGGTAAGAGTGGAACCATCTGAGGATTGTCCCCAACAGTCCACAGAGTAGCCACAGGTGATCCAGCAACATCCCATGGTCCACAGTGTCAAATGCAGAGAGATCAAGGAGAACCAAGATCAAACGGCTCTTCCGATCTCTGCTATTAGGAGATCATTAAGTACCTGAACTAATGCTGTCTCAATAGTGTGCCTCTTCCTGAAACCAGACTGGAGAGGATCAAAGACCTCTTGGGTGGTAAGAAAGTGATCGAGCTGCACGCGACTACTTTCTCAATAACCTTGCCCAAAAGGGTAGGTTAGAGATCGGTCTGTAGTTAGCGAGACAGTCAGGGTCAAGGGAAGATTTCTTCAAAGGGCAGCCTCCTTTAAAGACTCCAGAAACACCCCTTGGTCCAAAGAGCCCCAGACTATCTTCACAAGGACTGGTCTGATCACATCCATGCACCCCACAAGGAGGCGCGTGGGACCAGGATCCAAACTACAGCAAGTCGGTCGTAAGCCCTGGACAATCTTCATGATATCCATGATCGCTGGCTGGTCAGAATCTATGCAGGTAGACTGAGGGCATGTAACCTCACATCGATCGCTGCAATGCTCATTTGAATGTGTACTGCAGATCTCTGACCTGATCGATGACACCTTTATCCTCAAAGAACCGAGCAAACTCATCAACGTGATTTGTGAAAAAGCTCTCCGACCCCGCAGACAGGCTGGATTGCACAGTCTGTCGACAGTCCAAAAAAGCTGAGCAGGTCGGTTTCTTGATGCAGCTATCTCCTGGACAGGAACTCTGCCTTCTTATGGAGATTTCTGATTGATAGTCCACATAATGGCCATCAATCTAAGTCTGTCACCTTCCAGGCCGATTTCGCCAACAATGCCAATCTTCGCCCCACTCTCCTCAATTCCCTCAATGTCCCATCAAACCAAGGGGACCGAGGGTGAAGAGAGAGGGGGTGAACAAGGACAGGTGCTATGGAGTCCAGTGCCCTCAGCACCATGTTGTTATAGTGCACTACTAAGGCATCCGGTTCCATGCACTTCATAGGCCAACTCGATAGGTCCAGCACCGCCATCAGACCCTCAGGGGTAACTCCCCTCAAAGGGCGGTACTGGACCATCTCCAGAGAGGTAGGTCTCTTAAGGGGTCACAAATGAACCTTATGGAGTGATGGTCAGACTACCCAACTGGTTCCACCACCAGTTCCGTGATCTCCATCCCCAGGGTGAACACCAGATCCAGACAGTGACCTTGAATATGGGTAGCAGCGGTAACCACCTGTGTGAAGCCCAATGAAATCATCAATTGGAGGAAGTCTTGACCAAAATGCGAGAGTTCATCGTCGACCCAGGCACTGAAGTCCTCCAGGACCAACACCCTGGAGGGCTCCAACACCAGGTCGATAATGAAGTCTGCGACTTCCTGCAGAAAAACGTTCTCATCACAGGGTGGACGGTAGATGAGCAAGATTCTGCAGCCCACACCTGCTCCCATGATACACTCAAAGGATCTAGGGGACACCACTGAAACCTCCACAAGGCCCAATTCCGATTTAAAACAAATAGCGACCCCCCCCTCCCCACGATCCAACCTCGGGCGATGTATTACCGAGTACCCGGCTAGAACAGCTGACTCCAATATGGGACCAGCATTTTCATCCAGCCAGGTCTCGGTAGTGCAAGTCAGGTCAGATGACTCAACAAGATCAGCAATAATTGCTGTCTTGTTTTTATAGACCTGGCATTGCATAATATTCCCGGGTTGGATGAGAGGCCTTGGAGGAGCAGGCTATTGCCACTCTCAGTGGAGCCCTTGGGTAAGGAACCAGGCATCGCACTCCCTATCCTGGGCCCATTTCGCCCAGGGCATCTCCTGACCCCACCAACCCTATTCACCCACCCCGCTGCCCCCTCACAGCCAGGGAACCCCCCTCTCTCTCCACCTCCTTCATGCAATCCCCAAGGCACGACAACGCCTGTATACCTCGGGTTGCAATGGGGGGCTATCGCAAGGGCGCAGGTCCCTCAGCCTAGAGGGGGAGTAGCACTTGCCCATGGAAGCCTGGTCCCAACACATGCTGCCCAAATATTTAAAAACAATTTTAATCAACCAATTTGATTTAAATACTATCAAAACCATAAACTAGTTTAAATATCTTAAACAGCAACCTCGCTTTCCACTTTTTAACATAAAATAAAAAGAAAACAAAAAAACCTAAATAAAACAATTATCCATTCCTCTTCACGCAAACTCCTCAAAGATAGTCTTAAGCAGTCTGGGCAGGTTTTAAACTCCTCAGGAAAAATTTATAATAGTTAGGACACAGCGTCACAGTTTCTTCCGACTTATACTTTACTAAGAGCAAGAATAATGAGAAACCCTCAGAGCTCTCACCCCTGAGGAATCTGTCTCAAAGCCTATCTCTCACATAGGCAGAATAAACAGTCATAAAGTCAGATCTTGAAATAAAAAATGAAGCTCTCTCACTGCTTCACCGAAATATATAAGGGGGAAGAAAAAGGAACAATCTGACCTGAATAGTAATTGAGTAAGAATTAAATTTATAGCTGTTCCATATACTCCATTTAGAGAAGGCTAAACCTTCGCTGTAATTAACAGATTACATTCCAGTCCTCAGGATTTATTCCAGCCGCTAAGGGGGGAGCTCAATCGACCAGCCAACAAGAAAGAGACTCTCCCTTAGGTCGTCCCCCAAGATGTCACTAGGGAAGTCAGCCAACAACTGGATCTATGCAAGCAGGTTCTCCAGCCTACCCATCAAAATCCAGAAACCACGGGTACCCTGGGCCTGTCCTCTGACAGCACACCCTTGATCTCCGTAGCGCCGCCTGCCCCAGTAAACCACCCTGGGTTCAGGCCAGCACTTTAACCAAAAGAGAAAATCTCCCCCGGTCGTCCCCCAAGGTGCCACTGAGGAAATCAGCTAGTAACTGGAGTCCATGCAAGCAGGCTCTCCAGTCAGCCCACCGTAAAGCCCAGGAACCACGGGCACACTGGGGCCCGTCCTCCGACAGCACCACCCCAGTCTGCCCCAGTCAACCACCCCGAAAACTACCCTGGGTTTGGATCAAAACTGACAGGCTCACCCACTCTAGAGATGGATGAAGATGTAATAATCCGTAGAGCCCAGAAGCGAAAACTGCCAAGTCTCCAAGGAAAGAGCCCAGTCTCGAAGACCCAATCTCCAACTCCAGGTCATGCTGAGCTGCGACAAAACAGATCCAGACAACAAATTCCAATAGACAGCTTATACAAGAGCTGGATCCAAACGTTCTCTAAAGAAAAGAAAAGCTCTGAAATAAATCCCTCTGCAAATGCCGCAGTCAGAGAGGTCCAGTGTTCCTGGTGACAGGCCTTCTAGTAATCCTCCGAGAAAACGCCACAAACACGGCTGCAAGCATAACTCTCAACACTAACGGTGAGTAAAATTGGGGCAGCCAGGATCATACAGTTGAAAGCGTACTCCAGCACTGCCACAGCGCTGTAATAATTCGGACCCATTGCTACCAGCAAATACAAAACCGGTAACATTTACCTAAAACTATAAAACTAAAAAATCAAACAAAAACTGTTCAAAACAGTTAAAAATAACTATATGAAAGTTAGAATAAAGTTAAAACAAAACAAAAATGGAGCTAGAACAGAGGCTGACCCAGCGTGGTCATCTGTGTCTGACCATGCCTATGTTGTGGCTTTTTTAACATGTTCTTCACAACCTGTGCCCTTCCATCCTCCTCCAGTACCAACTCCTCCATCTACTCTCTCCCCCATATCCCTTCAGGTTACCACTTCCCTATCACTGTCCATGAAACCTTACTTGCCCTTTCCTCCCTCAACCCATCAAAGTCCAATCATGATGATCTTGACCCTAAGTTACTACACCTCTCACTCAGCTCCTGCTATTACAGCTCCCCTTACTCACCTGCTTAACCTTTCCTTCACTCTCTGCACTGTTCCCCAGTCTTGGAAGATGTCCAAAGTTATTCCTCTTCAGAAAGGGGTGACCCATCTTCTCCTGGTAGCTATTGTCCCATCTCCTTCTTCCCTCCCTCTCTAAACTGCAGGAGAAACTGGTCCATGCCAGACTCATCGATTTCTTCTCATCTACTAACTTCCTATCACCTTTCCAGTCTGGCTTCCAGAAGCACCATTCCACAATCTCCTCCCTGCTGCATGTGTCTGATGCCATCTTCCCCAGGATGGACCAGGGGCTCATTACTACAGCAATTTTTGTCAATCTGGCCAATGCCTTTGACTCTGTGCCCCACCCGTTTCTCCTGGACAAGCTGAGAAATGCTGGCCTCTCTGCCCCCACTGTTGCTTGATTCAGTTCTTGCCTAACCGACTGTTTACAATTAGTATAAGCTGGTGGTTCCCGTCACCTCCCCTTCCTGTCTGATCAAGGGTTCCACAGGGCTCCATCCTTGGACCCATCCTTTTTCCAGTCTTCCTTAATGACCTCCCCTCTGCCTTTGTCAACTCACATATACACATGTATGCAGATTACACAGTCATCTTCCCTTTGGTCCTTCCTCTGCAGCTGTAAAAAAACCTGCTCCAGTGGGACTTCAACAATGTTCTCCACTGGTTGCATTCTAACCAATGCAGAGATAACACTAAAAAGACAGTCTTCATGACTTTTGGTACCAGTCAGAAACTAGCCAGACACACTGTCCCCGCTGTCTTCACCACTGTGGATGGCACCCCACTTGAAATGGTTCAGTCCTTTAAGTACCTGGGGGTGTGGCTTGACAGTAAACATGACTTCTCAGCCCACATTGATGCCATCCATGCCAAGCTCCACCCAAGCTTGGTGCCCTCTATCATTACAAAGACTGCCTGTCTCTGCATGTCCAGAGGCGCTGACTACCAAAATGGTGCTCCCTGTCTTCGACTATATGGATGAAGTCTATGGCTCTGCCCTCCACTTCCTAACTAGACTGGATACCATCCTTAATGCCTTCTGCCGTTTTGCATCTAACTCTCCTCCACGCACACATCGTTGTTTGCGTTACTCCTCCCTTTCCATCCTCCATCTGCCATCTTGCTAACAGGCCTATTGCACTATGTTCATCTCCAAATATTGGTTCAACACCCTTACCTCCTATCTCTCCTTGCTCCTATCCCAAATCCCCCCCTGCCTCCCACTCCCTCTGCTCTAGGGACAATCACACTTTTGCCATTCCTCACCCACGTTCCTCTGCTGGGCAGTTTGTATTCTCCTATAGGCTTCCCTCTCTCTGGAACAAACTTCCCTCCTTCCTCCGTCTCTTCCCATCCCTTAGCTCCTTCCAATGCCTGCTGAAACTTCACCCCCCCCCACTTGCTCCAGCTTCCCTTCTTCTGGATACACTTGAAGTCTTGATTTTAACCCATGCAAGTTTTTGGTTGTGATTCTAAGCACTGCTAAAGTTCACTGCACTTTGTTTAATTGTGGTACATGCAAATTCTCTTTATTCTATTATTGTAACACATTTCACATCTGTCTGTTCAGATGTTGTTTTGCCATTGTCTACCACTCTTTTGCTCCATCTCCCCCTTCCCCGAGCTGCACCTGGAAATGAACCTTAGCTCAGTGTGGCTTTCCCAGTTACCACATTTTAAATACATACATACATACTATACATGTATTGCAATGGGTAGGTAGTTATTGACCTACAGTTATTGAACGTGCACAGATCCAGCTAACACTTAATAGAATTTTTTATGTTGGTTGAAGAATCTACAAACTCTGAAAATTATATCGTGACCTGCTTAGTAGTTTTGATTTACATGTTTCGTGCCATGATAATAGTTTGAAAGATTTAACGATTTGTGTATTGCAAAGGGTTAGTAGTTACTGCCCTATGGTTACTGACCTTGTGCATAGATCAGACTGACATGTTCAGGAGTTGGTGTGGGTGACAGAATCTACAAACCTTGAAAACAGTTTCATGATCTGTTCAGGTGCATTTGAGTTACAGTCATGACATTGTGTGTTGTAAGATGATCATTCAATTGCAGCGCAACCACCTTTTCAATAACCTTACCAACAAATGGTAGGTTAGAGATAGGCCAGTAGTTAACTAGACAGTCTGGATCCAGGAGGATTTCTTAAGGAGTGGTCAAACGATCGCTTCCTTGAGGGGGCCAGGAAAGACCCCACTCTCCAAGGACTTCAGACAATTTCAGCAGATCCAAACTACAACTTGTTGGGTGCAATGTTTATATGGTCTTTACAATGTCCATGAATTCCGGCAGTTAAAAGTCTGACCAGACAGACTGAATGCTTGCCACCTCCTGTCAATCACTGCAGTCCCTCATAGGACAGGCTGGACCGATTCCAGACATGACACTGGCAACCTTATCTGTGAACAATCAAGCAAACTCCTCGCATCTTAGCTGAGAAAAAGCTTCTCTGGGCTGGAGACAGATTGGATTGCACAATCTGTCAACAGTCTGGAAAAGCTGAGCGGGTCAATTTCGCACAGCAGAAATCTCCCTGGACAGGAATTCTGCCTTCTTATGGGTGATTTCTGATTGATAGCTATCATATTGTGCCATCAACCTAAGCCTGTCAGCATCATGGCCGGACCTCCACCAGGCTCTCTCCATCCTTCGACTGACTCGCCTCAACTTCTTCAAGGAGCCATCAAACCAAGGGCCTTGGGTGAAGGGTGAGAGGTCGAACATGAACAGGAGCAATCTTGTCCAGAGCATCTCCCACAGCCTTATTATAGGCTAGTACAAGATCATCTGGACTCATGCATTCACCTGACAGGCCCTATACGTCCAGCACCACTGATAGGTCACTGGGGTTAACCCCCCTTAAAGGGCGGTACTGAACCATCTCCATAGAGGCAGACCTATTGAGGGGGTCCTAAAGCTGAATCTTATGGTGTGATGGTCAGACCAGCAGACTGGTTCTACCCCAGATCAGCTATCTCCATACCTAAAAGTAAGATCAGATCCAACGAATGAACCCACATGGATCGAGGAGGTAACTACCTGTAGGCCCAGCGTCATCATCAGCTGGAGGAGATTTTGACCAAAATGTGAGAGTTCATCGTTGACCCAGGCATTGAAGTCCCCAGAACTATCCATCTGGGGGATCTCAACACCATGTCGACGATGAGGTCTGCTATCTCCTGCAGGAATTCTCATCCATCTCATGGTGGAAAGTAGATGAGAAGAATCCCGCAGCCTACACCCTCTCCCAGGATATATTCAAAGGATCTGGTACTTCCCAATGGCACATCCACAAGACCCAGCTCAGCTTTAAACATAATGGCCACACCCCCACCCCTACGATCCAACCTTGGATGGTGTATCACCGAGAACCCGGCTGGAGTTGCTGAAGCCAATACAGGACCTGCATTTTCATCCAGCCAGGTCTCAGTGATGAGAGCCAGATCAGTTGTTCCAACAAGATCAGCTATAATAGCTGTTTTGTTTTTAATAGATCTGGCATTGCATAACACTGCCAAGGTAGGATGAGCTGTCCGGGAAGACCTTGGCACCTGCTCACTAACATCAGAGCCCTTGGGTATGGAGACAAGACAAGGAAAACCTCTTTCCTGATTCCATTTTGCCCCAGGGCATCTCCTGGACCCCATGACTCCAATCTGCCCTCCCCTTTCCTGTCCCCCACCAGGTCCAGATCTCCCCCTTCTTACTGGTTCTATGCACAGATCAAGCTGTAATTCTCAGAATTTGGTGGGGGTGACAGAAGATACAGTACAGTATAAACCCTAAGAATATCATCATTATCTGTTTAACAGTTTGTGAGTTACAGGTTTTATGCCAAGATGACAGCTTAAATAATCTGATGTTTCCATATAAAGCAGTGGGTCAGTGGTTACCAACCTGGGGTTACGAACCCTGTGCATTGATCAGAAATGGTGTGTTATCAATTTCATAATAAGTAAAGACATTCATTTATTGCTAAAACTATGCTAATGTACTGGTTAGGGTGGAAATATAAAGCCTAAATTCAATGTTAGGAAAAAAAAGGAGTCATCTGATCCTTGGTGAATCACTAGCATTGTGTTTCCTGGTGTTTGAAGAATCACACAATGCAGTGTTGGCATGACTTTAACTTTAGCACTCTCTCTCTCTCTCTCTCCAAGCATTCTGTGCTTGGAAAGACAGTGCCAAAGCTAGCATAATGCCAACAATGCATTGCATGATTGTTCAAATCCAACAAACCCCATGCCACAGATGCCTCAAGACTCAGGGGACTCCATTTTTACCCTAATATTAATTTACAGTTAGGCTGTATGACTGTTATTGTTATACTTAAAAGAATTTAAAGCATGAGTTAATTATTTCTCTGCTGTCTACACAAGACTTTGTATGGAGCACTGAACTCATACTGGGGCCTATTCACGAAGGTGCGGAGTGGGCTACGCACCACGCAACTAGGGCGCGTAACCCATTCCGCACCTGCCCAGACCCTGCACGCATTCACAATGCACATATGCACCCCATGTATCTGATCCCCTCAGCCAATCGCGGAGCTTCGCATGGGGGTAGGCCTGGGGGCAGTGCAGGGGGGGAGCCAACACTCACATTCACTACGGTGTGGAGTGCTGTGTGCGGGGGGGTTGCCAGCTACACCTTTGCAGGGCAGCTGTAAACCATTGAGGCCAGTTACACCTCTCTGGGAAGCAGCCGCTGGATGTGGCCGACACAGAGGGGGGCTTCTGCCCCCTCACTAGGGATGCCCCTGCCATCAGGGCACACCAGAAGGTCAGGGGTGGTCAGCCAAGGTACCCCCCTCAACAGCATAGTCAGCACTCTGCATGCCGGCTGACAACATGGTGCTCCACGGGCACAAGGGATCCACTGCAGGATCCTGCCAGGGCAGCCGATTATTGGCTTCCCACCTGGATCCACCACTCCGCACCTGCCTGCCCCCCACAGACTTGTGCACTAGGGAGGTAGGACCACATCCAGTAGTCAGGTGGGGGCTGGTGTTTGTGAATGCGGCCCCCACACAGATCTCCCAAGGGTGCTGAGCTGCCTGCCCGGATACATGCTTTTGGGGCACGCATTAGTGAATAGGCCCCACTGTGAGTGTTAAAGACAATGTTATGGATTACCGCTATTATGACAAACAAGTAATGTAAAGCAGTAGTGCTTATTATGTTACAAATTTTGGCCTATACTTTTTTCAGTCTGCTTTAATACTTTTTTTTAATATTTGAAAGAAAAAAGGGGGTGCTTCTTTAATATTGCTTGGAACAAGGAATTAGTTATTAGTTTCAGCTGTTTTTATCGTCCCATGAGGCCATGGAGCACAGTCTGCTACATTCTAGTTCTTTGTAGTCACAAGAAAAATGACTTCAAACGATGTCACTTTTACTTTGACTTTGAATTGCAGAGACAGAAAAAAAGGCAAGAAGCCCATACAAACTGTCCCTTTTTAGTTATAGTAGTCTTCTAATCCCTTCTCTGCTAAGTATTTATTCAAACTATTCTTATAGTTGATAAAATTACTGCTATTCACAACCTCTGAAGGTGGTCTGTTCCATATGCCCACTATCCTTTGTATGTAGTACTTCTTTCGTGCCTCCATTTTGAAAGTATTAGGCTGGATTTATTTTTCACGCCATCTTACATTTTGCTGTGTTCTGTATTTCAAATTCAGTCCTTCCACGAGATCCTCTTTATTAAAAATGTTATACATCAACAACAAATCTCCCCTAATGTGTCTGTTGTGTAGAGTGTTTAATCTGAGGACTTTCAGTCGGTCCTCATGTGACTTAGCTTCAAACCCCTTGATTGATCTTGTAGCCTTACTCTGTATACACTCTATTTTATTTCTGCCAGTATTATCTAATGCCCCCCAAAACTGTGAGCAGTAATCAAGTTGAGGTCCAACATATGCATTATACAGTGGCAGTTGTAATTCCTTGGATTTACTAACAAAATTCATATTTATTGTATTTATCAAATAGTTGTTTTTTCCTAAACAATTCTGTACATTGGCTATGCATTTTGAGACTGTTCATTACTATGATCCCCAAGTCCCTCTCTTTAGATGTTTCCTCTAATAACTCTTTATGTAGATAGTATTTGTAACCAGGATTTATTTTACCAAAATGCATAACCTTACTTTTTGAGTTGTTAAATGTCACTCCCAGCTTCTGAGCCCATGTTATCAGTCGGTCCAAGTCTTGCAATTTTTCATGGTTTTCAACAGTATCAGCTCTTCCTCCTAACTTGGTGTCATCTGTGAAAATACAATACCAAGATGATAATACATTATCAATGTATGAAATGTACAACTTGAATAAAACAGGACCTAGTATAGAACCCTGTGGCATACCGCTGGTCACATTATTAGCAGGTGATTCATAGCCATGCAATCTAACCCTTTGTCCTCTTTTATAAACTCAATTTTCAATCCAGTTAATCAGTTAGCGTTGAATTTTAAACTCGATTTATTAACTTAGTGTGTGATACCACATCCTAAAGGTTTCTTAAAGTCAAGGTATATGACACCTGATAGTGAACTATTGTCCAGGTTTAGGCTTATTTGTTCATAGAAACATAATAGATTAGTTGTGCATGATTTGCCTTCAGTGGAGCCTTGTTGATTCCTATCTTTTAAGTCCAGTTGCTTTTCTTGCATAATTAGGCTCTCTTTAATGAAACTTTCCAGATTTGTTCCTATTATACTAGTCAAGCTAATGGGTCTATAGTTCTGTGGGTTGCATGTAAGCCCTTTTTATACATTGGGAACACTATCACAGTTCTCCAATCTTCAGGCACCATACTCATTTCTAGGGACCCGTTAAATATATCTGTCAATGGTGCAGCTAATTTATATGCTAACTTTTTGAAAAATTTAGGTCCTAAGTCATCTGCTCAAGGTGATTTTTTTTAAATTATTTATTTATTCTCCTGTAGCTACCCAGATGCTTCCCAGTAGCCTTGCAGCCCTACCTATGGGGATCCGACTGCCGTCCATCTCTACCAGGACTGCTGGCACCCAGTAACCCCTGCAGCTTACCCCCCACAGCAGGATGGCAGGGAGCCCCCTTACTCCCCAACCCAATGGATCCAGTTTGGGTGCCAGCATCTGACAAACTCATGGATGGCCATCAAGCTGCATCAGGTGCCACCATTTTCCCCTGTACTATTTCCCCCTGAGTCGAGGTGTGCCATGATGCCAGCGGGCATAAGCACGCACGAGTCCAACTCGTCTCACCCAGGCATCTGCCCCCGACTCTACCCCCTTGTATGGCATGCATCCCCTACCCCAAGCCTCTGCCAGGGGGCAGTCGGACGCCGACCATTGTGAACCCCCCACCCCAGACAGGGAGAGCAGTCCATTGGATGCTCAATCCCTCTCCTTACCTGCCAGCCCCTGTCAACCTGTGCTCACTCCCAAACTCAGGTTGCCGGCATGGTGCGAGGTGTAGTGTCCAGCGCTTCAACTCTCAGCACCACTGGGTCAGCTTGCTCAAGGTGATTTTGATGTTTCTAACCCCCGAAGCCTATCTAACACCTCAGATTGCTAAATTTTCCCTAGGATAGCATCATCACCTACTTCCCTGTTTGTAGTGTGCATCACTTCAGAAACACTTCCAAAATAATTGCTAAATATCTCAGCCATTTTCACATTTTCAGTTATTTAATTTCCTTTGTACCTAAGTGGTCCTACTACAGATGACTTATAATTTAGGGAATTTATATAACTGCACAGAAGCTTTGGATTTGTTTTATTTTTAGCTAGCCTCTCCTCATATGATTTCCTAGCTTTTCTTATTTTACGTTTACATGCTCTTATAGTTTTCCTGTGCCTAGTTATGTTTGATTCTATAGGGTTAGTCTTCATTATTTTATATCATAACATGAGTTCTGAAAATACTGTCTTCTGATTCATCCAGACAGGTCACCTGACCATTGATTAATCCCTGATATACCCACAGTTGCATGTTCAAAGGGTTTTATTTTACTATTTCTTTAGGTAAAACTCTTAACATAACATTGCCCATGTTATACGCGGATTAACCCACTGCAGGGTATGGGTTTACTAAGCATTCATCCACCCTGGGTGATTGAAGTCGCTTAGCATCACCTCATGACTCCAACTGCCCCCACAGGCGTGAATTAATGCTCAGTAAACCCATACCCTGGAGTGGATTAATCCCTTCACATCCCTTTTTTCTTGATAGTAATTTCTTGATACTAGTGTCCTTTTCTGCTGACACATTTCTATGATTCTAAGATACATTGGTAGTTAACTAAGGTGGGACCGTCCCTCTTCTGTTATATATTTTTTGGGGGGTAGTATAATGATGATTGAGAGATAATTATATACCTGTATATAATTATCTCTCAATTCATGGAGTTTTTGTTTCAGTATAGTCCTGGCCTGTTTAGCATCCCTTCCACCTATTTAAATATTCCAATCCCATTTTTTCATACAGTTTTTAATACTTTCATAGTCCCCCTTGTTGTAATCATATCTCTCAATACCTTATTGTTGTGAATGGTACTTCTATTTACCATAAGCAGTGTCATATTATGGCCACTATTCGATAATGGGTCTAGTGTTATGTATTCACAATTATAATTAAAATCTGTGAAAATCAGATTCAAAACATTCTCACCTCTTGTTGATTGATGTATGTGTTGAGTTAAACTACATTCATTAATAATTTCCAGGAACCCATTGCTTATGTTGGTGGTAGTTGCTTCATTAGCCCAGTTTACTTCAGGCATATTAAAGTCTCCCACAATCAGAGTATCCTTACTTCTACAGGCTTCATCGAAGATATCAGCATACAGATTAATAGTCTCAGTATTCATCATGTCTGGTGGAATGTAACAATAATTACTGGTGACCCTATTTATCAACCTAAATATGAGTGCACTCAAAAGCTGTAGTAACCCGAAAATGGGTTATTATGGCATTCTCAAAACTTCCTGTCATTAGCAGTATCACTCATTTCTACTGCGGCACATGACTCTTAGACTGTGTGTGGGTGGCCCGAATACCAAAAACAAATTGCGGCTCCATTTCTGAGGTTGTTAACTGATCGGCCCAGTCCTCACAAGTAACTTTTTTTTTTTTTTCACTATTTGTCTAATTCATGTAGCCTTTACATGAAAACACTGTATTGTTTTGGTCACAGTTTCAGGAGACCGCAACCCTGATCGGCAAAGGACTGCAGTAACTACTTTCACTGCGGTTCCCAGGTCACTTCCACAGTGCGAGAAAAAAGAAAGAAAAAAAAGTCTCAAATGGAGACAGTGTGTGTGTGTGTGCTCCCGGACGCACGCCTGTGTCTCCGTCTCTCACTTGAATACTTCTACTATGACAAAAAAGAAAAAAAGCATGCACCAGTAATTATAAAAAACAATAGATAGGCAAGTGTGAGTTAAGGAATTTTTTTACACACCTTTGGAGTGCGTGTGTGACCTCATAAACCACTTGAGCTTTGCTCTTGAGGTTTATGGGTCATCACACACCTTGGGTGTGTAAAAAAATTCCATTACATACGCTTGCCTATCCCTTATTCTCTATGTTCTCTATTATCAAGTGCCTACCTTTTATATTGTTTAATTTTATCCATGTAGTTTCAGTTTATCTACCTTCACTGGGTTCCCATTCAGGAGGCTGGAATGTCTCCTTACAATAAATGGCTACCCTCACTCCTCATGTTCACTCTTTCTTTACTGAATAACAGGTACCCATCAATGTTTCTATTCCAGTCCTCCCTGTTACTACACCAAGTTTCCATTACTGCAATGATATCAGGCTTCAACTCATGTACTCCAAATCTTAATTCATCTATTTTATGGGTTAGACTTTGTGCATTTAAAGCCATGATGGCTATTTCCTTAGCTATCCTGTGACCATGTGTGCCCAAAAACAACAGAAAATAGTGCTGAAAATCTGTTCCAAGCCATAGTAAAATGAACGTTCTTTTATTATTTCAGATGTAAAAAAAAAGTTCTAACTCAGACTCAAAATGGGGGCAAATAGGATATTGTACATGACAGGAGATAAGGTGCAATCTGAAACAGAATAAAAAAGTATACTGTAGATACAAATCAATGATAGGGGATGACTGCTGGGGAGCCAAGGGAATTGTGAGAAATTATGATGCTTGCCCACCATATCTCTTGTCACTATGGTGTAAAAAAAGGCTAGATGAACTTGTCATTTGCTCCTGCTGAGCATGCAAGACAGCTACAAAACAAACTCACAAAAAAAGAAATAAAATGATCAGTTGGAGGAGCTATGGCAATGATGAAGAGCTGGTAATGAAAGTCGTAATGTTGTAAGACTGCAACAATTCTGCCGCTGCTGCTCTGTGCCTCCAGGATCCTCTTAGTGGTACCCCGACAGTATCCGCCATGGTCAGATACCAGTGGCTATCTCCTTTTTTTACTGGATGTTGGATACCATCAGATATGGATGGTGTCTGACAATAGTTCTGGTCTCCTTGGATCCAAAATGGATCAGTTCAGAGGGCACAGGATCCAACTGTTAGATCACAACCAACCCTAAGATTAAAATATTACAATCCTGCTGACCTGGTGGCACTGAGGGTTGAGGTGTTGGATGCTACACCTTACACCATACTGGCGACCCGGGGTCAGGAGCAACCTCGGGTTGCCAGGGGTCAGCAGGGGGGAGGGAGGGAGAGGATCGAGCATCCAAAGGACTGCACGCCTTTCCCGGGGAGGGGAGGGTTGTCGTCCTGCTCCTTGGCTGCCCCCTATTGGAGGCTGGAGGGCAGCACTGGAGGTCATGAAACACAGAAAAGTGGTTATGTGATGTGCGCATGCCTCCACACATGCAAGTTCATGCCACAAGGGGGAAGGGGTGTACAGTAATAAAAAGTAAAAGATTTATTTTTTATTCAGGATAAGTTGTTTCTTCACATCTTAGGCTGAAGCCTTTTTTCAAGATGGACCTGACAATAGGACTTTAAAATTGTTCAAATACAAACACAACACAAACATCACTTTCAATCTCTAAGACCTTACAAGCATATAATAAATATTGTTATATTCCAACAAACCTTGTACAACTCATTTCACAACAAGAAATACCAATTAAAAATCCAAGAGATTTCTTATTCATCCATTGCACATACATCTAACTTTCAATTCCTCTGTCAGAAACTTGGTAATCAGAGATGGTTTATAGCCTGATTTACTTTTTGTATCATTCAACAGTTTACCAAATCATTGACGTAAATCAAAAATACAGTTGGACCCAAAATGGACCCCTGTGGTACTCCTCTAACAACTTTAAGCTGTTTTGAGGTTACAGCATCAAGTTGAACCAGTTGTGTTCTTTCAAATAAGTAGGAAGAAAACCATCCCAGGGTTTCACAGTCTAGGCCCAATCCCTCCAACCTCTGGAGTAAAATCCTGTGGTCCACGATGTCAAAGGCTTTGGATTGGGAAGAAAATGGAAAAAGAAATGGAAAATGTAATATGGAAAAAAAAAATATTAAAAAAACATCTGTCTGGGGATACAATACACAGGCTAGGTTGGATCCAGCAGCCGGATAGTGTGGCTATCCATTGGATGGTGCTCAGATCCTGCAGAGCAATTTCTGAGCACCACAAGATCCTCCTAGATACTGTGTCATTCATCACGTTGCTATCCCGATGTGCTAAAATTCTAATACTCAGAACAATTAATGTGTACTTATTGAGTGGGCAAGCTGTGGTTTGCATCTTGACTAAGAATAATAAGTAAGCAATAAGATATTGCAGGCATGACAAGGTGTTTGTTGTATGGCTTAATGACATACCCTGGCACATTTGAGGCATGAGATATTGGCACTAAGTGCCTTCAGCCCCCAGAAAGTGTAGTCAGTCAAAGCCAATGGCACCCTGAAGTGTTTTGTTATGCTTATAAAATGGATTGCTTCCAAAAATGTTTGTAAAAAAAGAAAAATCACATTGTAAAATAAAAATAATTTTTGAACTGTTTGGTTTTTTTAACATAAACAGCACAATTGTCTCTCCATTGTTGCTAGGAGAACCTAATAATGGTTTCATGTGTGATTAAACTTTATTTTATGTTTTGACTCTCTTAATTCTCTGTAGTTACACACCTCGATACACTTTAAAGTTTATACGTGTGGTGGAGCAGAGTCTAAATAACAATGGTGGATTTGCCAAGTTAATTGTTTTTTTCAGTGCAAGGTGCCACAAAGCTGGTTTGAAATATGTCTGCAGACACAGTGGTCTTTTGATGTGTCTCCTCTACTGGTAAAGTGTGTTTAAGCTAGAACCACTGATTAGGCAGTACTTTCTATACATGCAGCATAAAAACATTTTTAATGAAAATGCCTTGTTTACAGTCTTTTTCTTGTTTCAGGTGGAGCAATAAGAAATTCTGGAGTGGGAAACAATTAAATATGAGCGTGATGCAGGATGAAGGGGAATAAGAGTTACCAGTGGATGGGTTACTGCAATGAGAAAGAGGAAGAAATTGGCCTTATAGCTTGTGAAGCCTTGTAGATGTGGTGAAGAAAAGCAAAAAAAAAAAATCATGAGATGAGTGGTTTCAGTACTTGTTTTAAATATGATGTATGTCTCTGGGGTAGATGTGGGTGGAAGATTATATAGAAATGTGGAAATATATGATGTTTCCTACAGATGGCAAGTGGGAGATACGGTGTTTTTTCCTGCACTAAGATGACTGTGAGAATTTATTTTTGAAACATTTCTAGGAGACATTACTATCAGAGTATGCCATGTCCTGGTTGTTAGAAAAATTCCCAGACTAGTAATTTTCATTCCATAAACCCATTGTTTCAGAATTGTTTTGACCAAACTGCAGTACAATCTCCACTTGTTTTATCATTTGCAAGTGTACAGTGCTTTTTATACATTCTGCATCCCAAAGCACTTTGTAAGCAAAGGGATATACTGCTTTGATGATAAATGGGTGCTGGCAGCCATTCTGCAACACAGCCATAGACAATTGATTGAACCAGTTTTATTGAGAGGATGACTACTGGTATAGATATTGTGAATGATCCTCTAGTCTTGCACAGTGCCATGGGTTCTTTGAGTTCCACGAGGACAGCACTAAAAAATGGCCAGAAAGAAACATGATTCAATATGTCCATGCTCCAGTCCATCCATTTACAGAAAGGGGTATAAGCAGGATCCCACTGGAAACAAGATGTCCTATTTCAGCAGGGCAATCCTGGGTATATGAATTAAAAAAAAATATCATTGAAGAATGGCAAACCCAGATGTCTAGACAGCACAGCATTATGCTAGTACTGCACAGCAATGCCAGCATTTAGTGTAGCAGCCCAAGTTCTTGTGTGGTTTGAGTAGTTCACGAAATCAGAACCAAGTTTTTGGTGGTGTCACTTTTTATGTTGCAATTCGGGAAGTCTGCCATGCACAAGACATCACTGTAAACGAGCTTTACTCAATGGTTTTATCCTGAAATAAATCAATGAATGAACTTCACATGACTATCTCCAAAAACTATTTCTCTCCAATGAGAATTAAACCCTCAAAGTTTGAAAGACATGACCCTTCTGTAAATCATTTGTTACATCTATAACTTGCAGTGTCACATAATGCTCAGGTAATTATATCTAAATGGACTACAGCACTGGTTGCTACAGTCCACATAGAGACATTATGATGCATGAATCTGGAGCTCAGCCAAATATGCCAAAGGCATCTCCATTACAAAATAGAAATGTACATTTACATATGACTCATCAAAAGTGCAAATGCATCGTAATACAGAGAATTTAAAGTATGTCACTTCCTTGAAATATCCCAGGCCAGACTAATAGCTTTAACAGAAACTCTACAGAGTGTACTGTGCTTCTTCCTTTGCTCATTAGACAGATCCCATGACTAAAACATGATGTCAGCTGTTACAGGGTGTGCAAATGCCAGAAGTATTTAACTTAAAAATAAACTACTATATTTGGCTAAGTGCGCTTAGCCATGGCATGCCCGCATAACATCATCAAACTAATATTTGTCAATTGTGTTATTATGCAATCAATGCGTCATGAATCCTGACCCATTGTCATGTAATTATCTTCAGTTTGTAACGTTAATAGCTCTCTTTATGCTTGTTCACTTATGCTTGTTCGTTTGTTTATTCTGTGTTCGTGCATTCATTCTTTCATTCATTCATTCATTCATTCACAGGCAATATGTTAAGAAAATATGGATTGTTGTAATGGAAAGCAACCCACACCCTCCTCTAAAGCTGGGAAACAGAAAGGTAAGGGTATATCTTAAGGGTACATCTTAAGAATCATTCCTTATGCTGTGGCACCATGTAATTTGGTCCAAAACCTTGATACACTGTGTAACCACCCCTTCTAGTCCAGGTAATCAGTATGTGTTCTGTGATGAGAGTCCCTTTACTGTATTTTTATTTTAATTGACTACATTACATGTAGTAAGGATTGATATGTTAATCTGACCATTTAATTTTCTGATATTAGCTGTTATGACCCCCCAACCATCTTACTCTGTCTGATAGTATTTTGAATACATTTCCAAAAGTCATCACTCCCTGCAGTCTGTTTTTAGTAAAAAAAAGAATTACTGATATTTTTCCCATGAATGTATTATATTAAACATATACCACATGTTCATACAAATGGTTCCCCAACCAGAATAAAGACCAAACCCAGTGTGGGACCTTGAATTGACTGGATCCTCATTAATAGCACCAGTAAGATTACCAAAGCTGAAGCACAGTCTGTGTCCCTAAGTGGCCATAATATTCTGAAGCTTGCTACTGTAATTCATTTATTATTTTAAGACTAGGAAACAAATCCAGTTTTAGCCACATCTCAGGACTGGGTGCAAGAAGTACAAGAGAGTACAAAAAGTACAATTTGCATCTGACATTGCAATTAATGTAGAGAACAGTTTGGAAAGTGGTTTATGTATTTATTTATTTGAAATGTGCATCAAACAGATGGTGGGATGGCCCCATGGGACAACATCCTGTTCTCATGGGGATCCTTTGGTGCAACAGGGTACATAAAGGGCTTAGTTTATAGTGCAGTACAATTGGGTACACAAGTGATAGTCCCTAAAGGATGCACAGACACTATTTTCTCATAGTACTGCAAATGGACCAATGTAAAGTCTTTGTATCCTTGCAATGAAGATAATTATCAGTGTAGCACTGCCCATTGTACTAGACATTAGTTAACTAAACAAAAAGCTTTGCTGGCACAAATGGAGATCATTAATTATTGTACGTGTTTATGCTGGAGGACTCTGTCCCACCTACACCTCTATTTAAGGGAATGGGGTGTAGGGGGGCAAAGTAAGCGTAAGCTCAGAGATCATGAACCTGAGACGTTACATCCAGGCTCCTGATTCTCCAGTCATGCTGGCATTTCTTAAGGTCAAGCCACTTTAAAAATGTTTTCTTCCCTTTGGTGAATGTCTGCAATAGGTCAACAGTCATTCGCTTCTGTTAGTGTGAAACACTGGAGTTCACTGCCAAATTATCTCCAGTTTTGCAGTAATCTCAACAGCCTTAAAGGCTTACTGAAAATTCATTAAACAGGTTTGTGCAAATATACCTTTTACTAAACTTTTGCCCATCCTTTCCCACTGGTCCTTGTTTTGGTTATGTCCTGCCTGTAACAGTTATTTGTTTTATCTGTCATCTGTTGTTATTGTACTATGTCTGCTTGCTTCTTTGCTCCCTGCCGAGTCGTACTTGTTGTTCAAGATTTCCTGATTAACAAAAAGTTTTAGTTTAGTTGCCATATTGGTCCTTGTAAGAACAGATCCAGAAGCAAATGGTTTGATACCTTTTATGGGAGCTACTTAGATGTTAGACACTTCGTTATTTTTGTAACATCTATGTTGGTCCAATAAAAGGTATAAAATCATTTGCTTCTGGATCTGGTTAACAAAATAAATTTAATTAGCTAGAAAATAATGCATTTGTTCTTTATTGGAATGACAACTAGTATCTTCTGACTTCAAATATTATACTCACGCCTCTACAGTTAGGGTTGAGTGTGCAGTTTAATGTTAGACCCCAAATTTTGCACCTTAATAACTTTGCAACCCTTCAATGGATTTGCTTGAAATTTGGTATGCATTGTTCTGTAGTGTAGCTCTCTTGACTTGCCAAGTTGTGTTTCAATTGGATGTGTGGATTTTGCACAGCACATAGAGAAAAAAGTGTGTTTTTTGCTTTTTTTCACCAATTGTTCCTGAATTTTACCCATTGCCCTGCACCCACACCATTATGAATTTTAACCTGAACTTGTTAGGGTAAAAAGAGCTTACCATAAGGAATAAGCCAGCATTAGTTTGGTGAAAAAATATTATTCTGATTCAAAGTTATTCAGTTTTGAAAATGTGGGTTCTGAGCATGCTCATTTCAGTCGGATAGATGCACAGCTGCGAACAAGGATTTCAGCTCATGAACAACCATCTTGTTTTCACTTTTAGCCCAAAATAAAATGTTATTACTTGCCCCACAGGTGCATTTTGTCAAAAGAAATGCCTGGGTTTTGTTCAGGGTGAAGCCCTCTACAAAACCATGCATTTGATTTCCATTAGATAATAAAAAAAAAAGGCAGTTTTTTATATTTGAAAATCCCTGTTCATGACTTGCTTCCAATCTCCATTCGTGAGGTGTCCAAATCCCCATTCATGAGCCTAGCCCCATTTGTGAGCTGTCAAAATCCTTGTTTGTGAGATAACGATCAGATGGCCCTATCTCACGAATGGGGATCGGCTCGTGAACGGGGAATTTGACAGCTTACGAATGGGTATTCAGCTTACGAATGGGGATTTTGACACCTCATGAACAGGGAACATAAAACAAAATCCTTGTTTGTGAGCTGTCAGAATCCCTGTTCGTGAGCCAAATCTCCATTTGTGAGCTGTCAAAATCCCATTCATGAGATGAGGACCAGATGGCCCTATCTCGCGAACAGGGAATTTCTGTTCATCAGCTGTCACTATCTAATGAACGGGGATCGGCTCGCGAATGGGGATTTTGTCACTTCACAAATGGGGATTTGGCTCATGAATGGGGATTTTGACAGCTCATGAACAAGGATTTATAAAACTTTGCCAGTTCACTGCTAAGAAACGGTAAGGACATTTGGCTTGAAATTTGCAGGGTGCAAAGTGGGTGTCCTACAGATGTGATGTATGCTGGTTTGATGTAAAAAAATTGCATTGGTTACATACTTATGACATTCCAAAGTTGAGAAATTTCCCATATGATAACACTGCGGTGCCCATGACGCCTTTCAGTGCCAGTATCTTGAAAATGAAGAGAGATACAGCTTTTTCGCTACCTGCAGCTTAGATCACCTTATGGTGATCTAAGCTAAAAAAAACAAGTTTGGAAATCCTACATTGCACTTGCAGTGGAATTGTTTCCCTACTTGCTACGGTTACAAAGATATTGGCAAATTAGTGTCACAAGTGTTCCAAGGCTGCCTTTCGAGTGCATTTCGGTGCCTACATTTCATAAACAATGTGAAATACAGATTCAGTCAATTTACATTACATAGAGGTCTTACTGTCATGATTACAACGACACTTGAATTTTGTTCCTAGCTGCCACGGTTCCTGAGATATAGACAAATTAGTGTTACAAGGGTTCCTTGTCCCATAGGGCTGCTGTATGGCTCTGTAGCTATGGTGGTGGGAGCACAGGGCCCAGAGGGCCCTGTGTTCCCACAGATGCATATCATTATGCAGAAATGGGCAGCGTTGTGGCGGCCCCGCACTCACACCAACACATGTTATTTACTACTTATATTACATTTTTTCACAAAGTAAGGAAATTCATTGCAAAAAACTTCATTTACTGCATCAGTTAGGGTTAAGGAGACAAAAGTGGGGAAATGAGATGTTATGGTTGAGTCTCAACCCCCCATCCTCCACAGACCGACAGATGCCAGGGTATGCCATCAGACTTAACTCTCACTTCATTCTCCTATCCTGTAGAGTGTCAGCTTGTTTACACATGGAATGGGTAAGAGTTGGGCCTGATGACCCCATGGCACGCCCCAATGCCTGTTGGTGCCTATAGGATGGGGTGGTGGGGGTGGGGTGGTAGGAGTGGTAACCCTAACATCAATTTCCAACTTTTGTCACTGTGACATCAATCCTAACTGATGCATCAACAAAGTTTTTTTTGCAATGAATATATATATATATATATATATATATATATATAAAATATATTATATTGCATATTATCAGCATATAGTGGTAATGACCTGCAAGCAGAATTAAATCATTAGACCTGCTATAAAGTTCTGCTGTAAGTGTTAACACACATGTTCAGTTATTTATTTATTTATCTATTTATTGAAAATTTATGACTGGGATAGGTACACTGAGCTGGAGTTCATTTCCACTTGCAACCTGAAGGAGGGGCTGCAGTAGGGAGTGATACATCAACAAACATATATTAATAATAATTGTTACATGTACATGAACAATAAAACAAGGTACCATTAAATTCCAGAAAAAGAAAAAAAAAACAGTGTAGAAAGTGTGCAAAGTAGCAGTATGGTTTACACAGAGAAGCTTGTGGTGCCTGATGTGGAAAACTTAGGTCACAGACATGATGATTGCTGTTAAACTGGCCTTGTGTCAAATGTTGTTTATATAAAAATGTATTTAAAGCAGCAGTGCAATTAACCTATTTAAAAAAAATGTTTTCTAGTTTACCCCCTGCACTGATGTTGTGGTCCATTCAGTGCACGAATTTGACGGCAGAATTTTAAAAAGATTACATGAGATATACCTTTTTTAATTATATGTTAATTAAGTCACGCAAATTGTTTTATCATCTGCCATGTTCGTTTTTCTGAATGATGTCCCATAATGCAGTTCATGCTGTGATTGGTATGTCTGATGTACTCGTACTCGTTCTGCTGGCGGGAGTTTTGATGCAGATATTTTGTTTTGGCTCTGCAGTATGCTGTGGTGGAGATATATTTATCATCATGTTGCTTGGAGTGGGTACATTAATGTGGCTGAGCTGCTTTTTGTTGGCGGGTGTACGCTATCATAATAACAGGGTCATTCACTGTGCATGGGCATTGTTGCAGAGGAGTGGTGGATGGTGGACCTGCCCCTCATGCATTTTGCTGCAGTATCCCAAACTGAGCTGATTCAAGCCTCGCTTCCTCCTTCTTCATTTTTTTAAACCACTGATTTTCTATATTTCAATATGTTTTTTATTAAAGATAAAAAGATGACAGCAACTTGTGGGGTGTCAGGATTGAGCCTGTGCTGGTGCTGTAAAGTCACATTAGCAAAATATTCATGTGGCAAGGACACTAACCACTACACCAAATCAATCACAGTTACAGTGCCTGCAAGACAAGTTGGCTTTATACAATGTTTTGCCTACCACAGACAGATATCTATTTATCGTCACTCACTAGATCGAAAGAGGTGTTAACTCCTTACTCACACAGCATATCTGGTGTGAAACGATGATTGAATAAATGATAATTGAGCAGGGCATATTTACAAAGCTTCAGGCAAAAGACAAACAACATTGACATGCCTCCATTAACGAAAGTCTCTTGTCGTCTGTCTTCAAATAACAGCAAGTGGTAAAGTGACCTGGTCTTACACCAAGGCTTAAAATATATTTGGTCATTTAGGACAACCAGCACTTTGTCTCTTAAAAGGCAGAATATATCCTAAACCTTAGTCTAAGAACACATAATTTTATCCGGTGCTGTTATGTGAAAAACAGAATGAATTCAGTATCTCTTTTCAGTTGTCTGCGTCTATGTGCCTAAGACCATTTCAATTACCATAAATACAAATCATGCCTTCACCACAGTTATGTATCGTCACCCAGTGGAGCTACTGGGCTGCTATAGAGCTGCATCTTTATGTGAATACAGTGAACTGCTACAATACAGCTGCTTGCACTTCATGACCGTATCAACAAAGTGACTGTCTGTGACGGGCTAATATGCAGTGGTTCAGTCCAAAAAAAATTCAGTCTCCACAAAAATTGCCTAACTAAAAGCAGCTTTTCACCAATGTACTGTGCTCACTCTGTCTCTGAGTTACCAGAGGTAGAAACGCTGCCACTAGTACAAAAAAGAGCCATGCTTTTGTATGAACTGCGCGGTTGAAAATTACGAAACGGGAGCGTGCGTCAATAACAAGAAAACTTTGTGTCATGAGACAGCTCCCAGAGCATCCTGGTAAGCCTTCTGGCTCAGACAAAATCATAATGCACCGGGCTTAAAATGGCAATCCTGGCGAGTGTGTGTGCTAGTCAGAGGATTAGAACTTCGAAATCGAAATGGAGGAGGTACAGTAAATGTCCAAAAAAGTAAAATTCTACTAGAAAATTGGTTTATGATGTAATATGTATTCATTGCACTGCTGCTTTAAATAAAACTGATCACATTTTAAAAGTACACAGAATTCCCATATCACTTCCATGCTTAAAGGATACCGAAACAACATTTTGACAACAAACTATTCAAAAATCTGACTTCACAGGGGACTAAAGGAAAGGCTGCTGTATTTATTAATGTTAAAACTACATTTATATAATTCACCTAAATGTGGTTTCAAAGCACATGAAAATGTAAAATCAGCCTTCCAATTTAAAAAAAACTGCCTTACCTACTTCCTAAAATGGCCGCCAAATGTGTTAAGTGATGAGATCACTGGAGCCAGAGTCAGAGAGCTACATGGCTCTCTATAGTGCTAACTAGTTCTTTTTTCTCTTTGTTTAGAATAGTTTCACTAAAATGGTCAAAACCATATGCATTATTTTGATCAATACACATGTTAGGCTTTGGTTCTGTTCATTTTGTTTACTTTAACATGCTGAAATTGTGTTTTAATCCAGTTTTCTCTTTGGCAAACCACAGTGCAGTACAAATCTTAAATAACCTGGTGGTCTAGTGGTTATGGCGGATCCAGGATGTTACAATGGGGGGAGCTGGGGTGGTGTGCATACCTGATATGCATTTTTAACATTTTTATTAAACCTTTATAGTGTCTGCTATTATTCTTTTGTAGTACGTTTTTGACAGAACCTACAAATGTAATCAATAGTTTCGAATGTAAACATTTGTACAATCAATAAATCAGAATTCTTCAACAAAGTGAAATGCAGCAGCAGCAAGCAAATAAGTTACAATGGGGGTGGAGGGTGCGGTCGCACCCTACACCACCCCCTAGATCCACCACTTGTTTGTAGCAAAGTTCTTGTGTAGTCCAATGTCAGAGTTCACACTTTCACAGAAATCAAAAATATGCTTGTCTTCTTTTTCCATGGGAAATAATAAGAAGAAGAATCAGCATTTATATAGTGCTTTTCATACACATTGTATCCCAAAGTGCTTTACAAGCAATGCTAGACTGGTAGTGAAGTGACTGATTGTGTGGTGGCAGCCATTTCACACATTAATACCCACACATAGCCTTGGACAATTGCATGAACTGATTTTATGGGAAGGGGAATGTTGGCCAGGAGAATGGGGTCGAGTAGTGATCATGGTGCTGGCAGCCCCACATCTTATATCTCACAGTGATCTACTCATATTTCTCTCCTTCTGTCTTCCCCCTTCCCTGAATATTTATTTATTTAGTTTTTGTTTACTGGGTGGGTGCATTAACCACAGGTGTGGCTATTTTCAGACTTGACCTGGGAGAATTACAGAGACATCTTCACAGAAACAGACAAAATTACAGTATAAAATATTCAGTATTACTACAAGTACATATAACATCAAGATAATAACTAAGAGAGTAATACAATATCCGTTAGCAGAAAAACAAGTAAACATACAAAACTGGAAGGTAGTTAAAACCATTTTTCAGACTGTGATAAGTGCACCGTATGAACATTGACATATTCATGGCAGGGGTGAGGCCGAAGAAGGAGAGGGAAATACCTTAGTGAGCTGGCAGAGGAGTGCAATCTGCCTAGGGTGGCTTGCAACAGGTGCATTGGGCATGCTTAACAAGAAGGGTGTGGTGCATCATTTTGAAAGTAGCATGGCTAGGTGCAGAGCGGACATCAAGAGGTAGGGAGTTCCAATATTTTGGGGCGAGGCTTGAGAAAGCAGTAGTACCTTTCAGGGTTTTACACCTAGGAGTGCAAAGCAGAGAGAGCTCAGGAGATCTGAGGTGACAGGAGGGGGACTGAGGCACTAGCATGGTGGCTAGGGATGAGGGCTGGTTTCACCTTAAGATATTGCCCTGTAGAGACCCAAGGGCAAGCTGTCAATGGGCAGAAGGAGAGGGCCAGTTAAAGTCAGAATATAGCAAGCAGTAATGCTATAGATGAGGTAAGGTGGATGCAAAGCAACAGATATTATTATATGTGATGTCCCATTTGTTGAGAGTACTCTTAACAACATTTACAAAGTAACTGCACCATGAGCAAGAGATGGTAGTAGGATGCCTCTAGCAATAGCCAGCTTGGCTGGGGGCGGGGTAAGGCTTTACTTGTCCTGTAGGCAATACTTACTTAGAGTTAACTGACTTGCAAGTAGCCATGATTTGCTGGTCAAAAGTAAGTGTTTCATCAAGTAGGACTCCTAGGTACCTCAAGGAGGTTACACTCGTAAGAGAGGAGCTGTCCAAACAGGAGAGATTGAATAGGCTATGTCATGTATTACGTTTGGCAGGGGTTCCAAATAGCATGCCGTGAGTTTTGTTTACGTAGAGGACAAGCCTGTGATTATTAATCCAGTCTTGTATATTGAGAAATGCAGAGGAGAGACGATTGTTCATTTCTAGTATGTCTGCTGAGGAGATGTATAGTACAAGGTCAGCTGCGTATAGGATAGATGAGCATGAGGGTGTATTGGGTGATATGTGATTTATGAAAACAGAAAAGAAGAGAGCCCAAAATGGAGCCTTGTGGAATATCAACATTTATGTGTGCCGAATCAGATATTGAGGAGTTGATTTTCATCTTTTGGCTTCTATTGGTCAACTAGCTATGAAACCATCCAACAGACTGTGTAGAGAAACTGAGAGTACAGAGGGCAGCAAGTAGTAGGGGGTGATCAATAAGATTCAATGCTTTAGAGACATCAATGAACACTGTTCCAGTCATGAGGTCTAGGTCCATAGAAGTCAACACATCATTAGTGAGTTGAAGCAATGCAGTGGAGGTGCTCTGTCCTTTCATAGGTTTCATAGGTATGATCAAGCCTGAAGATAGATATCCTATAAGGCTTGCCTGTCCATAATTTAAATTGAAATTTCTTATTACCAAAGTGGTGACCCAACCCAGTCTTGAATTTGTTCATGGTAGAACTATCCACAATGTCTGATGGAAGATCATTCCAAACTCCTACTACCCTACAATTATACCAATGTTTACATAAATTATGATTCCAGGTCTGCAGATAAGGCTGTTCTTTATGCTTTCTGGTACTAGTCCTACCTAGATTGTGCCTAAAACCTAATTCAGCTAGGAAAACATCATCCTTCATAAGTCTGTAGAGTAAACACAAATCTCCCCTTAATCTTCGATAGTATAGGGAGAAAAGATTTAGGCTGACCAATCTCTCATAATAGCTTTTGTTATTTAATCCCTTAATTAGCTTTGTTCATTTTCTTTGCACCCCCTCTAAGGAGTTAACAGCTTCCCTGTTTTGTGATGACCAAACCTGAACGCAGTACTCCAAATGTGGTCTAACCAGAGCACTGAAAAGTGGAATAAGCACCTTCACCTCTCTACTGGTTATGTGTTTAAGTATACAATTTAAGTTTTGTGTTGCTTTTCTAAGTTGTATCCTACAATGAGTTCTGAACTTTAAATCATTTGTAACCGTAATCCTCAGATCTCTTTCTTCTTTCACATCCCCAAAGGAGTATTATCCAGTAGATATGACTCTTCATTATTATTTTTATCAAGGTGCATAACCTTACACTTGGTAGTATTTAATATTGATTTATTTAGGTTTGTCCATTCAAGAATTAGGTCCAAGGCATTTTGTAAGGTAGCCTTATGTTCTGCATCATTTACCACTGACCCCAATCTATAATCATCTGCAAACTTATACATCCAGATATTTTGGTTATTAAGTTTAAAGTGATATATATATATATATATATATATATATATATACATATATATATATATATATACACACTGTATGTGTATATATATATATATATATATATATAATTAAAAAGACTAGGCCCCAATACTGAACCCTGAGGGACTCCACTGGTAATCGGAGCCCAATCGGAAAATTCCTCGTTGATAACCACTCTCTGCCTTCTACCCTGGAGCCAATTCAGAACCTAATTACAAATATTACTATTGAGATTAATGCCCTCTAGTACTGTTAATAAATGCTTGAGGGGCAATTTGTCAAAGTCCTTTGCAAAATCTAGAAAGATCATGTCCACAGAGTTACCCACATCCAGTTCCCTATTCACATTTTAGTAAAATGTCAATAAGTTGGTCTGGCATGATCTAGCCTTTGTGAACCCATGTTGTAAGGGATCTAACATATCACTGTTATCAAGATGTTCTAATAGTAAATCTTTAATTAGGCTTTCCATAATCTTACCCAAGGACGAGGTCAAACTAACTTTGCAGAAACCGTTTTGTGTGAGTGACAAAAGATCATGTTTAGAGAGGTATTCAGTAACCTGAGTAGCCACTAGTTTCTCAAGAATTTTATTTAGCATGGAGGGAATGGCAATAGGCCTATAGTTAGAGGTATCCTTTTTATCTTCTTTTTTGAAAATAGTGGTAACATTAGCTATCTTCCAAAAATTCGGGACATGATTCTGGCAAAGGGACATAGTGAATATTTCAGACAGGAGGGCAGCAATGAAAGGAGCAGCTAGCTTTAGGAGTTTTGGCTCAAGACAGTCTGAGCCTATACTAGTATTGTTAGAGATTTTATTTAGCAGTTTCAGAACATCTACTTTTGTAATAGCTTTGAAGAAGAAAAGTGAACGTTTTTGAGTGCTGATATCTGAGTATGAGGGAGTTGCAGGGAAATTCAATGGGAAGAAAGCTTTATATTTGGATAAATCAGTAAATAGTTTATTGAAAGAATTGGCAATGGTGAGTGGGACATTACAGTGAACACCGCCAATAATCATGTCATTTGTAGAAAGAGACTGTTCAGAGCCCAGGAAGGATTTTACATGAACCCAGAATTTCGTAGGGTCACCTGCTGCTTCCAGTATGCAGCCTTTTGCAGTATGAACTCTTACCTAGTCTAGTTTGCTTTTTGCATGCATTGCACTGTGTTCTGTAACTGTCATAGTCTACTTAAAGGCTTGATGCTTTAAAACGTTTCCAGGTTTTGTCGCGTGCTTGATAGGAGATGAGAAATTCTTTATGTAGCCACCTTGTCTGTTTTACACAAACACGCTGTGTGCACTTTGGAGTGTGTTTGTCTTGTAGGGTTGTGAATGTAGTAATAAAGAAATTATGGGCACCCTCTACTTCATTGGACTGGAACATTGGTCTAGTCAATAGATTATACATCATAGAGGAAACTTGCCTGATCAAGTTTAGAGAAATCTCAGAAAGAGATAAAGTGGGGTGATGGAGCAGTGACCACTGAGGAGCCCCAGTTCTAAAAAATGGGAGTGGTTACTTATGGAGTCAGGGAGTACGCCTGAGACAGCAATTTTATCTGGTCAGTTAGTGAGGATCCAATCAATAAGTGTGCCATCAGTGGGGTTCTGTGTCAGTCTGGTGGGGTCGTTTATCATTTGGTGCATATTATATTCCTGCACTAAGCATATTAAGGAGTTTTTGTTTTTTCCTAGCCAATTTTGGTTCAGGTCGCCATGGATAATTAATTCATTTCGTCCGGCTGCAATGGTATAGTACTCCAGCAGTTCCGAGCAGCCTGCTTGACCACCTTTGGGGGGATTGTAAGCACATATAATGTGGATTTTTTTGCCCCAAGGAGAACAAGGGCATATAGGGATTTGCAGGCACCAGTAGTAGGGTTTTGCAATAGGGATAAGTTTAGGAGGTTTCTGAAGTAGAGCACAACTCCAGCCCCCCCCCCCCGCAGGCCTGCCTATCCCTTCTAATAAGAGAATAATTAGGTAGATAGCATGAGGAGTCTGGGATTGATGACTTAAGCCATGTTTCAGATAGGCAAAGGATGTCTGGGTCATGGGTAGATAGCCATGCTTCTAGTTCAGCGAAATTGTGGATGAGACTTCTAATATTTAGGTGGACAACATGAAGGCCCTTTACCTTTGTCCAGTATGAGGTGTTTGATTCATTTGAGGACAAGGGGCCAGGGTTTGTCTCCATGTCACCAGACAGAAGGTACCATAGCTTGCAAGGAAAAAGCTGGGGTGCTATGATTATTTTCCTCTGAAAGCAGTGCTGAGTATGAGCAGCGATTAGGTATGTGAGACATCTAGGAAGCAGCAAGGGAGTTAAGTCTCCATGCTTTCACTGGGTAACAAGTAGATTTGAGTAGGAGAAATCAGGCATTGAATGTATGAGCTTCACATTGCTTGGGGAGCTAGAACTAGCCATAAGGAATGCTAGTAGAAAGAGCACAAGGCTTAAAGAAAGTAGGTACAGAGTCTTTCATGCCATAGTTTGCAGGGTAGCCAATTTAAAATCGGGAAGTGAGAGGAGAGAAAAGGTGACTAGAGCACAGTGCCCAAGTAATGATGCAAGACTTGTAGCTCGCATAGAGAGCAGTGTGCAGAAAAAACCCTAGTGGGTAGACTCTATAAGGAGCAAGTGGAGAAGTGGACTGTTTGTCATGTGATTCCTAAAATCTATATGAGTAAATGCCCACTTTGGGTGGGCAGGAAGTTACCAATCCAGGAAAAACAGCTGTAAGCAGTTGCTTTTACCTGAGGGTCTGCGATGTCCAAGCGGGCATGTGGTACAGGCATTCGGCTTGCTGTGGTAGGCATGGTCGGTCAGCTTGGAGTTTGCCCTGTAGTGGTAGTGCAATTTGGGATGGAGAGTGGCAGGGAAGTGATACCTGGCTCCCTTGGTGGCAGCGTCCATGGAGGTCTTTAGTGGGGAACTCTAGTGCAGTTCTTTTCGCCACATGCCCAGGAGGGCTGTAGTCACCTAGGGGAAGGGGAAAGCAGTATTTAAGCTAAAGAAGGGGACGGCCTTAGATTAGAACAGAAGAGAAGGGCATATTACCTGGGGAAGGAGGGGGAAAGAAAGATGTAGCTGAGAAGAGGAGTGGTGGAAGAAAAGAGAGAGGGGGTGTCCTTTTGCAGGTTCCCAATCAAGGGAGCACTTAAGGCATGCTCGCCCCAAGACTGATAGGGGAGGTAGGGTAGGGTAGGAAAGTGGTGTGGTCCATGGCAGTTGAAGCAGAGTAGAGTATGTAGAGAGAGAGGTAGGGGCCTGTGCTTGCCAAGAAGGAGATGAAAGTGGGGTTAGCAGTACGGTGCAGTAGCAGCGGAGATACACCATTGGAGCAGGTTTCAGGAGAGAAATTAGGTTACATATAGAAAAACAAAACAGAGCAAAAAATGCTGGCTTGGCGCCGTAGCTAGTTTACACTTTGGATACAGAAGCAACCAATTGGAGAGCGTTCTCAATAGCCAGTTAACCAATCAGACTGAGGCTTGAGTGAAAGCCACCAATCCAGAGAAAGGCGCCAAGACTCTGGCTCATGGCTGAAATGCAAAGACTTACGGTTAACAAATATATGGAACTAAGTCTATTTCACTGGCACTGGCTACTAGTAATGAAAAAGAGAGCCCATGGTTATGTAAAACAACAGTCCAGTGGAAGATACCAATCCAGAAAAAACAGCTGTAAGCAGTTGCTTTTACCCGAGGGGTCTGCGATGTCCAAGCGTGTGTGTGGTGCAGGCATTCGACTTGCTGTGGTAGGCAGGGTCGGTCAGCTTGGAGTTTGCTCTGTAGCAGCTGCGCAGTTCAGGATGGAGAGCAGCTGGGAAGTGGCACCCAGCTCCCTTGCTGGCAGCATCCATGGAGGTCCTCTAGGGGGAACCGCAGTGCGGGTCTTTTCACCACAAGCCCAGGAAGGCTGTAGTCATGCGAGGGGTCTACAATGTCGAAGCAGGCATGTGGTGCAGGCGTTCAACTTGCTGTGGTAGACGCAATCGATCGGCTTGGTGTTTTCCCTGTAGCAGCCATGCAGTTTGGGATGGAGAGTGGCAGGGAAGCGGCACCTGGCTCCCTTGCCGGCTGTGTCCGTGGAGGTCCTCTGGGGGAACCGTAGCATGGTTATTTTTGCCACAAGCCCAGGAGGGCTGTAGTCACACAAGGGATCTGTGAAATCCAAGCAGTTGTATGGTGCAAGCGTTCAGCTTGCTTTGGTAGGCACAGTCAGTTAGTTGGTTTGGAGTTTGCCCTGTAGCAGCCAGGCAGTTTGGAATGGAGAGCAGCAGGGAAGCGGAACCTGGCTCCCTTGCTGGTGGCATCCATTGAGGTCCTTTGGGGGGAACTGCAGCATGGTTCTTTTCACCACAAGCCCAGGAGGGCTGTAGTCACCCGAGGGGTCTGTGATGTCCATAAATGGGTGAGTGGTGCAGGCGTTCAGCTTTCTGTGGTAGGCACAGTTGGTTGGCTTGGAGTGTGCCCTGTAGTGGCCATGAGTTTGGGATGGAGAGCGGCAGAGAAGCGGCACCTAGCGCCCTTGCTGTTGGCATCTGTGGAGGTCCTCTGGGGAGAACTGCAGCATGGTTCTTTTCACCACAAGCACAGGAGGGCTGTAGTCACCCGAGGGGTCTGCAATGTCCAAGCGGGCATGTGGTGCAGGTGTTCAGCTTGCTTTGGTAGGCACAGTCAGTTAGTTGGCTTGGAGTTTGCCCTGTAGCAGCCGGGCAGTTTGGGATGGAGAGCGGCAGGGAAGCGGCACCTGGCTCCACTGCTGGTGGTATCTGTGGAGGTCCTCTGGGGGGGAATGCAGCGTGGTTCTTTTCACCACATGCCCAGAGGATCTGTAGTCACCTGAGGGGTCTGTGATGTCCAAGCGGGCACGTGGTGCAGGCACTCGGCTTGCTGTGGTAGGCGTGGTCGGTCAGCTTGGAGTTTGCCCTGCAGCGGCCATGCAGTTTGGGATGGAGAGCAGCAGGGAAGCGGCACCCGGCTCCCTTGCTGGCGGCATCTGTGGAGGTCCTCTGGGGGGAACCGCAGTGTGGTTCTTTTCACCACAAGCCCAGGAGAATATAGCAGTACCTTGCAGGAGTGGCCTTCTCAGTCCCCCTGTGGTATTCATTCTTCACTCCTTCTCCCCACACCAAAAACTGGTGGGCTCATCACCCTTCTGCATTATGAATGCAGGTAGTACAGTCCCTGGGTTTTTTGAAATATCAAAAATAACAAATCTTTCCAGTAAGGCTGATAGCAGCAGGGCACTAGGGGAAAGATGGACTTTCCTATCATTAAGAGATCTAGGCTTCCTTTCATTAGGCACTATTAAATGACGGGTGTGCACATCACTGTGCACATCATTTAATAGTGCCTAATCATAGGTGGCTTCGATCTTATATGGGTAGGAAAGCCAGTTTTTCCCCTTGTGCCCTTCTACTATCAGCCTAGCTTACTAGAAGATCATGTTTATTATTAATATGTAAAACTAACATGGGAGACTGTACTAACTGGATTCATGATACGGAAGGGTAGTGAGCTTACCAGTTTTTGATGTGGGGAGCAGGTGAAAAGAATGAATGCCAGAAGGGACTGAAGAGTCCAATCCAGCAGGGTACAGCTGTATTTAGGCTAGGGGAAGATAGGAAGGGGGAAATTGAGCAGATCATTGTGAGATTTGAGATGTGGGGCTGCCAGCACTGTGATCACTACCTGACTGTGAATGAGAGCAGCCAGCAATGACAAATACTCAGAGTGGCAGGGCTGCAGCCACACTGTTATTTAAATTCAGTGTTGGGAGATTACACTCTGGTGGGGGGGGGATGTTGACGTTTGTTAGGATAGTATCGAGGGAGCTGTGTATAGCTCATTCAAGATTTGGAAGGGTGGTAGCCAGCAAACTCACATTGTGGAGTAGGGCACAGAAAAGTACTGGAGAAGAATTGCCAGTAACTGTCCTGCGTGGTTCTGCAGATCACAGGTAAAGGAGTAGACCGACACTGGAAGTCGGGTGGATTCGCTCAAGGCATTAGTATGCCTCTCCTGCTAATAATATCGTTATCCATAGTAAGTGCAGCCCTTATGAGGGTATGAACAGCAATTTTTCTGGTGTGTCCTGATGCTTCCTGCTTGGCCCTCCAGAAAAACCTAGTTATTGGTTAATAAGGTGGGAGAAAAAAAACACAACAAGGGGACTGTACATACTGCCTTCACTGTGCAGAAGAGTGGTGACCCACTCAATGTTTACTGTGGGAGCAGAAGTCAAACATGGAGAAAGTAGACTGGAGAGTGACTTGGGAGGCATTTTTTAACAGTGCCAGCTGATGAAGTGTATCGGTAAAGGTGTGCAGAACTCTCTGAGGTACAAGATTACAATCTGAGGTGTGATAATTCTCTTCATGAGACTACAAGGTCACATGAGGCACCAGACAGTACTAAGGACAGAGTATGGATGGTGGGGTGTTCAACAGAAGGCAGGCTAGGTGCAGGGAGTTCATGTGGAAAAAGACTACAAAAGAAGTTTATTTGTGGATTACCAAGAAAGCATGAGCTTTGGAATTGGGCCAGACCAGTACTTCGCTATAAATTTCAGGGCATCACAGAACACTAGATCATCAGGTATTTGAAGTGTTGTACTGTACTGTGGTTTGCCAAAGAGAAAGTCGGCTGAATTACAAAACATTTTTAATTTTTTTTTTGCATCATTTGTTTATTGAGTTTTTCTTTTTTTTTCAATATACATGACAAACATAACACACAAGACATACATAAAAGTAGATCCACAATGTATATACATCAAGATCCATTTCCATCATTTGATTACAGACTAAAACAAAAGGCCAGTCATAAAAATCAAACATAAAAATACACTCTTCTTCATCCAAGTATTCTGTGGGATAAGGTCACTCCCATTCTTATACAAATAACAATGTGCCAGCAAAGAGAGAATTATATAGTCTCAGAGCCACCCTTCACTTAACGTTATGGTGTCTGCCACCAACAAGGATGCCAGGTATGGCTGCCAGGTCTTATGAAAGAGCTCATCTTTATCTTTTATAGCATAAGTCAGGCGATTGAGAGTGAGTGCCTGCAGTAATAAGACTTTCTACTGGACTATAGTAAGTGGTGCGGCAGACACCCATGTATTCAAAATACAATCCTAGCCATTCCTTATATTTATTGCACAGCAGTATACCCTGATGAAGTTGGGATATTAGTCTCCAATTCTCCTCTGATATAGAGAACCCAAGGTCTCTTTCCCATAACTGTCTGGTTTTCCCTGTTTTGTCTGGGAGTAGAGTCTTCCCCTCTTTGGCCATTCTATGAATTGTACCCTTAGGGTTTTTCTGTCCCACTAATATAGAATGTTCTAGTTGATCCCATGTGGAGTCGCCCCCGCAGAGTCTACCAAGAGATTTACAATATGCCCTAACTTGGAGGTATCAAAAATGATGTTGGTGCCCCAAACCCATTCTAGCCTGCAAATTCTCAAGAGTCCAGCCCTGACTGGGTAAAAAAGATGTTTTAGACACAGTATACCTTGCTCCCCCCATTCCCAATATCCCGCATCCTCTAAGCCCTGCAGGAAAAAAGGGTTTCCCCCGAAGGGCAGGAGCAATGTATCATCCCGACCCATACCTATGTGTCTACTCAGCCCTTTCTAGCTTTCTATTACCGTTCTAATCAAGGGGTTTAGATCAGATAAGTTAAGATATGCCTGCCAACCTCTAATAGATAGATATGCAGAAACCCTACCCCGGCATCTCCTCTCTTCTAAGTCAAGCCACCTTGCTTCCCTGGGTCTACCAATCCAATCTTGTATATAACGACACTGTATAGCCATGTGGTAAACCCCCAAATCTGGAAACTGGAGCCCTCCCTTTTCCATAGAAACTTTTAACCGAGCTAGGCCCCACCTTGAGCATTTACTCTACAAATAAAATCAGAGAACGCTGTCTCCAATCTCTTAATATCGGCCTGACGTAACCCTACAGGTAGCATCTGAAGGGCATAAAGTATTCTGGGAAGAATGTTCATTTTAATTAAATTTATTCTCCTCAACCATGAGATAGGAAGTTTGTGCCACCTAATCAAATCTGTTGTTATAGTTTGCAAGAGTGGGGTCTAATTAAGATCATATAAACTTCCAATCCTGCTTCCCACCTTTATGCCAAGATAAGTAAATGCCCCTTGGACTGTTTTAAAACCCCACTCTGACCCCTATCCCTTCTCAGGGTGTTCTGATTCACCAATTCTCATCTCCTCCAATTTCTCTAAATTTAATTTATAGCCAGAACATTTAGAAAAGGTATCAATCAGTGTTAGTAGATGAGGAATGGATTGGGATGGCTTAGTTATTTATAACAACATATCATCAGCATATAGCAATAATTTGTGCTCCCCTCTTACCTATAACTCCTGAAATGTCTGGGCTGTTTCGAATGGCAATAGCTAAAGGTTCAAGCACCAGGGCGAATAGGAGGGGTGAGAGTGGGCAGCCTGCCGAGTACCCCTACTTAATACAAAGCTATCAGAGAAGGTTCCATTAATTAAAACCCTGGCCCTAGGGCCCCTATACATTTGTCGGACCAGGCCAATAAATTCTCCACCCAGACCAAACCGGGCCAGGACTTCCATCAAGTATGTCCATTCCACTCTATCAAACACTTTTTCTGTGTCCATTGATAGAATATTCACTGGCTCCCGCTCATTTCCATCCCCCCATGTTACATTAAGGAGAGTTCTCATGTTATGATAGGAATGTCTGTCTCAAATAAACCTGGTTTGGTCTGGGTGGATTACTCCCGGTAGCAATTTTTCCAACCTAGTAGTCATAATCTTGGCCATGATTTTAGAATCACAGTTTAAAAGAGATATTGGTCTAAATGAAGCACACTCATATAGATTCTTCTCCAGCTTTGGAATTAAACAGATAGTTGCCTCCCTCAGGAGCGAGGCAATTCTCCCAACTCCTCTCTGGGCTCCTTAAACACTACTTCCAAATGCTTGACCAGGTGCTCTTGCATGACCTTATAATATTCGGCTGGAAAGCCATCTGGCCCACTAGACTTCCCTCTCTTAAGGACTGCAATAGCTTTGGTTATTTCTTCTCTGGTTATTGTAGAGCCTAGCCAAGTTCTCTGGGCCTCTGAGATCTGAGGCAAAGTGAGCCTATCCAAAAACGCAGACATTCCATGTTCCTCTGTCCCAATTTGAGAACAGTATAATTCTTGGTAAAATCTCTTGAATCTCTCTCTAATAGATTTTTTATCTTGTTGGAGCATGCCATCTTCTCCCCAATAGCACGTATTAAATGTGGTCCACGCTTTCCCCTTATTAAATTAGCCAGCATAGTTCCGGGCCTATTTCCCCATTCATAAAAATGTTTCCTCACAAAAAGGCAGGATTTCTTCGCCTCTCCCATCAATAAATTATTTAATGCCTCCCGGGTTCCAGCCAACAGCAGGTACACATCGTCCCCCCCTCCCCTCTAGCTACCCTTCTTTCTAAGACTCGAAGTCTCTGCTCCAAGTTCATACTACGTTCTTTAACTTTTCTTTCGTAATGCACTACATAACTAATTATGGTCCCTCTCATAAACACTTTTCCAGCTTCCCAAAAGATAGCCCTTGAAGAGGCTGTCTTTAAGTTAGCCTGCACATATGTCTTCCATTGTTCCTGCAGATGCTCTTTAAATTCTTTTTTTGTTAACAAGTAATTAGGAAATCTCCATTCTATATTTGGTCGTTCTTCCTTCCCCCATCGCAAGGTCATTATGACCATAGCATGATCGGAAATCTGGATTGGGCTATGTTTAATACATGCAAGATGAAAATACCATTCCCACAGTAGGAAAAGATATTCAAAGTGGGACCAGGTACTGTGGGTATGCAAAAAAAAAAGGTATATTCCTTAGCAGTGGGATTGGCTGAACGCCACCCATCGATAATATCTAAATCAATCATACCTTCTAACCAGCCCTGAATGGCCCGTTTAGGGGTTCCCTTAACCTCCAAGTGATCTAACGTAGGATTGAGTAGGCAATTCATATCTCCTCCCATTATTAAATTCGGAAATTGCTCTTCAGTTAACAAATCCAAGAGTGCCTTGTAATAGAGTGGGTAGTGGACAGCAGGTGCATATATGCTCCCAAAGGTGACCTTCTCCCCTTGTATATTCCCCACAACAAATACATAGCGCCCCTCGGATGGATCTTTTACCACCCGTTCCATCTGAAATGGCAATTTCTTGTGTAAAAGAACAGCCACCCCTCTTTTATGAGAATTAAAGAAAGCCACGTAGCATTCCCCAACCCAATTCCTCTTCAATTTAACATGCTCTTTCTCTGTAAGGTGGGACTCCCCAAATCCCCATCCCTCGTCTCCAATAATACTTTTAGATTGGCTGTACATTTGGATCTTAGAACTAGTAACAAACTGCAGAATAACACACAAACATTAACTATATACAAATCTTCCCCCCATCCCCTCCCCACCCCCTCCACCCCATCATAACAGTAACTGCAAAAAGCAGGAATTTTACACCCCTTTCCCACTGTAAACTAAGACACCCTCGCTCCCCTCCCGCCGCATATACTTGTAAGATATAGTTTCATAACTGCATAAACATTCCTTCCTCTCAGCTAACTTGGCTATACTTAAACAGAGCAAGCTGAAACATAAAAAAAGAGAAAGGGGAGAGTCAAAAAATATAGTTCAGCTCAACAGTCCTTTTCAGCAAATGTTAAGTATCCAAGCTCGTTTAAAAGTACCTTAGGTATAATGCACCCAGTTCCAGCAAGGCCCGTAGGATTGAGCCAGATCCATAAAAAAAAAAAGAATACTCCACACAGATCAGGATGAGACAACATCACCCCATTTTTTTTTCTGAGGTCATGAACAAACACTTCCGCCTTCTGTACCTCCCAGAATAAAAAGACAGCCCCTTCATGTTTGATTTTGAGGGCTGCAGGATACAACATATAGCATTCCACCTTACCCTCGCGTAACTGCGTCATCACAGGGTTGAAGGCCCGATGGCGTTTCAACAGCCAAGCAGAGTAGTCCTGCGATATGAACAACTTATGCCCCTCATACTGCAGCCCAGAATTCTCCTTATAAGCTTTCAGCAGAAGCTCACTATCAGGATAATTATGAAATCTCATAATTATTTGCCTTGGAGGCTGATTCGATCTAGGTTTAGGCATGACTGCCCTATGAGCCCTCTCAGTTTTGAAACGGCCATTTTTAGGTGAGAGTCCAAGGAGCTCAGGTAGGGTTTTCGCACAGAACTCGATCACGTTCAGTCCTTTCATTTCCTTCTGGTAGACTCTGAAGTTGCAAATTCAAATGGCGCTGGTAATTCTCCTGGTAGTCGAAAAGTTCTTTAAATTCCTCCAGTTCCCTTTGTAGAGCTATAATTTGTTCTGGCATAGGAGATGTGGCATCCTCTATATCGGAGACACGTTGCTCAACCTCATTCAGTCTGGTAGCTTGGGTGGCATGTAAATCCACAAATTCCTGCAGTTTACGGTTGAAATTGGTGGCCAAACTAGTAAACCTGAGCTCCATTGCAGCCAGAACTTGCTGGGTGACCTCGCACCCAAGGCACTAACTTCAGCGACTGAGAGAGAAGAAGAGGCGTGCTTGATATTTTCCACCCTGCCTGGTGGTGATTGCCTTTTGGGGTTTTTCCCGGTGGTTCACAAGCTTTTCACCGCAGTGGACACCACAAGGTCATCCATCCTCAGTTCCTCCACAGATCTCTTATCTCTTATTTAGATTAAGTTTCCGTAGAAAAGAAGTTTGAATCATATATTTAGCAGTGGTATTAGGAGCAAGGGAAAAGTGCGTCTTCAGTCTTATTGGCTCATTAGCACCCCCACAAAACATTTTCAGCAAGTTAAAGTAAACAAAATGAACAAAACCATAGCCTAACTTGTACTGATCAAAATAATCCACATGTTAGCACATGGTGTTGATCATTCTGGTGAAATAATTTAAAACAAAGGGGGAAAGAAGAACTAGTTAGTACTATAGGGAGCCATGTGGGTCTCTGCCTCTTGCTCCAAAGATGTCATCACTTAACACACTTGGTAGACATTTTAGGGAGTAAGCAAGGCTGCTTTTTGAAACTGAAAGGCTGATGTTTACATTTTTCAAAAGGTATGAAACTGCATTTATGTTATTTACATAAATGCAGTTTTAGCATAAATGTAAATAGCAGCCTTTACTTTACCTCACTATGAAGCCAGATTTTGGAGTCTGCAGTTTAAAAAAATGCTTGTTTATGTACCCTTTAATGTGCTTACAATAAGCTTCACAGGAACCTCCTGTCACTACATGGGTTAACAATGCACTCCTATAAACATTAGACATTCTAAACCTTATGTTAATCTTGTACATTAAAACTTGGTTTCTATTTACATAAGTTATTTTGAATCACAGATAAACTACTAGAGATGCAGTGAAGTTCAACTTCGCTAGCGCAACAGAGGCAAAGTGGCCCACTCTGCCTCGACATATAGCTACGCGAAATGCCCATTGAAATGCAGTACTTCTCATCATAATGACTTTGCATTATGACTCCGCGTTACTTCACTTTATTTTCTTTTAAAGGCGGAGTGAGTAAGCATTGTAACAGCCCACAGATCACATGGCTCACAGTCTGCAGGTCACATGCTTCAGGCAGGAAGTTAATCATGTAAGAGGGTGAAAGACTTTCACTTTCGCCTTACTTAGTGTGGGAGAAAGAGCTGTGTTTGAGAGGAGACAGAGAGATAGCAAAAAATATAAACCCTGTGTCTGAACCTGAGCACCTTCTGGGCTAGTGGTCCCCTCCCTGAAGCAGGAGGTAGTGGTGCCATGGAAGCACCACCCCCGGTGGCACCTACCAGCGCCCCCCCCACCAGTGCCACCACCTGTCATGGCCCCTGCACCAGCAGCTCAGTAGGAAGTGAGGGAGGAGCCACAGCAGTCGCAGCCACAGCAGCAGCAGGTTTCCCCACCCCCAGCCCCAACTGAGCACTAGCAACAGCTGTCAACAACATCTGGGGCCCCCCCACCTGTGCCCGGTCCTCCCCGCAGCTCATTAGTGTGTGAGTTCTTCACTACACTGCCTGTGGACACCAGTGTAGTGAAGTGCAATCTGTGTGGTGAGGTGGTGCGCCAGGGCCACAAGGGAAGTCATCTGGGCACAGATGGTCAGCGCACCCACCTATTCAACCACCACCATGCATATTGACAAGTCAAGCTTGCTGAACAGGGCAGGAATATGCCTGCTGGTCCTGCTGGGCAAAAGGTGGCAGCATGGCCTTCACCTGCATGTGGTCTGGATGTACATAGTGGGATGCATGCAGGGAATGAGGCACACAGCAGGCATGGTGGAGGCAGTGCCACACAAACACACACACACACACACACACACACACACACACACACATATGCATGGGCTGCAGTACATGGCATGGATCAGAAGAATGACACCAGTGCACAGGCACAACCAGCGCGGAGCTGCCCTCATCACACCCATGCCACAAGGCCCAGCAGCCTTGCCTGCACACACAGGGGGCATGCGCCACACCACACATGCATGCCACCACATGCATGGTGCACCACCACCACCCAAGTGTGCACCGGGCAGCAGCAGTGGATAGCAGGCAAGGGCAGCACACACATCAGGGCAACCATGTGGTCCCTCAGCCACCATGGCCATGGGCGGCCACGCTGAGGCTGATCAGCAGCCGCAGGCTGCACATCAGCCAACAGGGAGTGTCTGACACCCTCACAGGGTTGGATGCCTGAGAACATGACCATGTTTTCACTGGGGGTTTACAGGTCACCAAACAGGCTCGTGTGGGGGTATCTGGAATGCCAATGTCGGAGCTTGGCATCTGCTGTGCAGAGGTCACCAGACAATAGGATCTTGGAGTAGACATAGCACTATGGGGGCCCTCTGTGCATGGCCATACCCAGTGGCTGCCAGCAATGCAAACCTGGCTGCAATGGTACCAGTCATGCAGTCCAGTGATGCGGTTGTGGCCTCCCAAGTTGGCGGAGCTCATCAATAAGCTGTGCATGACCCCTGTCCTGATGCTTGGCCAGCTGATGCACCTCCACCTGCAGTGCAAGGATCTCCATGGCAAGCAGTGCTTGGTTCTCCACAGATGTCCACAGCAGCTGGGTGTTCCCTGCCAGCCGATCAGCATCCTGCACCTCCTGGGTAGGATGCTGGCCTGCTCAGGGCGGCATGGCACACTGCTCAGCACCCTGCTCTGGTGGACGCTGCACAGGGGACCTCACAGGGGGTACTGTTGCAACAGGTGCACCGTCGGTAGACCCTGTGTTGTGCTGCCCAGTGGTGTCTGCATCCTGCTGCCTGACCATCTGCTGGACAGTGCTCAGCGCTGCTGCATCTGCCACAGCACCATCACTCTCACCAGGCATGGCAGTGGTACCACACACCACTGTGCCGGTGGGGATGGGTGGAAGCTGCGCAGTTGCAGGCGCAGCACTGTGCCCTGATGATGCCTGTGATAGTCCCTGATGTGACTCAGGCACCACACGCCCAGAGCTGTCCAGGATCAGAGTGATGTCATCAACAGAGTCAGACATGGCCCCCAGCTGGGAGTCTGCAAAGAGCACAGGCAGGCTTGCATCCAGCAGGAGCTCTGCCAGCGTGTCGTCTGACTCCAGACCAAGGACGTCCACCAGCCCCACAAAGATGCACTGCAGCCAGTCCCTGCCACAGATGCCCATGGATGTAGATGGCTCCTCCTCCTCCAGGACCATGTCTGCGTCTGCCTCCGCTTGGGCCTCTCCACGGATATGTGATGGTGCTGCAAAGAAGGAAAGCAGTGTTAGTGGTGCTGTGGCCCCCATGCACCTAGCCCACCCCAGGTGAGCATGCCACCACTGCTGCAATCCTTTGGGGCAACATGCACAGCAGCAGGCAACCCACACACGTGGCTTGCGGCACTGCAACAGGCACACCCGCATGTGACAACCCACACCCGCCATCCACAACAGTAGTGTGCATACTCACCATGCTGTGAGGGGCTGACACCCATCTGAAACCCGCCACCGGGCACATCTCAATGGAAACGTGGCTGGTGGTGGCCACCACCAGCTCCTCAGTGGCCGGCAGAATGGGTGTGGTGGACGGGTCTCCACCGGTCCTGCTGCGGGATGCCCTGATGGCTGCCACCTTCTCTTTCATGCGGTGCTTGTCTGTTCCCTCCTTCTTCCTGCACTCCTGTGTGCTCCGCTGGTGCCTTCCGTGGTCATTGACGTATGTTGCCATGGCGTCCCACCCTGCTGACCTATCCTATGGGGTACATGTGGCACCACTCAGCAGGGCCTCCCTGTCCAAATATGCTTCAAACAGGGCCTGCTGTTTGTCTTTGGTGAAATTGGGCCTGTGCTTGCGGGCAGGCCCACGCTCCTCCTCCCCTTCCTGCTTGGACATTCAGCTACCTGTGGACAGTGACAGCACAGGGGTCAGTGTCAGCAGGGCCCAGTACAGTGCAGCATTGCAGTGTTGGTGTAAGCCTCTCATTCCCAGCATTTGCATCCTCCTACCTATAGGCTGAAATACTGGTTCATGCCCTGTGCTGTACCATGGCTCTTATAAGGCGCAGTGTATGAAAATGAGCCTATACGCAATGGTAATGATATGTTAATTCTTCCTAATGTGCTGTGCGTTGGCTAATGAGGCGATTTGCATTTAGCGACTGAATATCGTGATCTTGCGCAGTGCTCATTCGATTTGCTCTGGAGCATCCCTGTGGCGCATGTACTGTGCATGCACATTGCACGTGCCTGCAATATGGATGTGCACACACTGTAGCACAGGCCTTTCATGTGACTGTCTGACTTGAGTGATGGGAACCCAGTGCACATGTGGCACTGGTCACCTATCGCGCATGCATGCGCAATATGGCACACACGCCTAGTGCGCAGATGACAGTCATATGCTATGACGCATGCAAGGTATATATATGTTGCTGCGTGGGATCATGCCCTGTGCACTCGGGGTTAAGAATGTGACCCCAGTCACCCGCCAGGCTATGGAGATATGCGCATGCACAGTGCTGCGCGATGGACCCTATGGTGCACTCCAATCACACATTCAAATGCTGTACAGCACTGCACAACAGTACCCAATTGTGCAATGACCATGTGCCCAACCACATGTGGGCTGTGTAGGTCAGAACACCACTCACAATCCTAGTACGGCTCAATCATTGTGCACAACAGTGGCACACGTCATGCACTGAACTGGAATGAGGTTGAATTGTGCAACCTTGTTGCACTCGTGGAGCCCTATGAAGCCCAGCTGTTTGGGCAGTTACCCCTGCAGCAGTCATGGTGGGATGTCTGGGACCGTGTGGCTGAACAAATGTTGCAGTGCACAGGGGTGAAGCACAATGCAGAACAGTGCAGGCACAAGTACAGTGACCTGCAACGCGGGGACCCTGAACGTCTGCGGCGCCTGCAGGCACAGGTTCGGTGTGCCGCTGTGCCACAGCCAGGTCAGTATGCACATGTGTCTGCCTGTACAGGGCACATCTGTCATATGTGTTTGATTGTGGCCATATGCTGCTGGCAGGGGGGCTGAGCAGTTCTGGCTGTCACTGCATGTCACATGGCTGTCAATGGTGTCAAGGGTGGCAGTTGGGGAAGAGATATGCAAAGATCACAGGTTGGGAAACCAAATGAGCTTACCCCCCATAACAGTGACAAAGGACAAATGGCAAGTACTGTTGGTGATGCTATGAAAGGAGGGCAGGATGGGAGGGGAAAGGGTGGAAGGTGGTTACCCTTAATGCTAGGAGCCTTGGGAGGAAAACTGCAGAGTTACAGGTTCTCATGGCAGAGGGAGAGGTGGACATTGCAGTCATCACGGAAACATGGGCCACCCAATACAATGACTGGGACCTGTCTGCACCAGGGTACAGATTATTTCGTAGGGACAGGGTGATTGGGAAAGGAGGGGGTGGCACTATATGTGAAGGAAGGACTGAAGTGTGTAAGGGAGGAAGGGGAGGAGGGTAGTACGGAGTCACTTTGGATGCAAATCCAGGATTCCAAGAATAGGATTCTTAGAATGGGAGTGGTGTACAGGCCACCATCTCAGACGGAGGAGTTAGACAGAGAACTAGCGGGACAGATCAGAAGGACCTGCGAGAAGGGTAGTGTGGTGATTGTGGGGGACTTCAACATGCCAGGAGTGGACTGGAGTACCCCAACAACCAGGAACAGAAGGAAGCAGGTACTGCTGGATGCCTTCCAGGACAGCTTCCTGCTGCAAATGGTCAGTGAACTAACCAGGTTAGAAAATACCCTTGACCTTGTGCTGGCAAATGGGGACTTTGTGAGAGAACTTACAGTGGAGGAACCGCTGTCAGGAGTGACCACGCTCAGTATGGCTCACATTGGATATGGGCAAGGAAGGGTGGACTCTCACAATAGTGCTGGACTTCAGGAGGCCGACTTTGGGAGGATGGAGGAAGTGGTAAAAGGTACCTGGCCACAATTCAATCTAGTATGGACACTAACCAGAGGTGGGAGCTCATAAAGCTGGGGATAGTGGAGGCAAGCAAAACCTGCTGCAAAGCCCAGAGCAAGAAGGCTAGGGCTAAGAAACCGATCTGGTTGAGCAAGGAGGTCATGGAAAAGGTAAGGAGGAAAGAGCTGACTTTAGGAAGTACAAGAAAACAGGGAGTGGGAGGACAGGAGGAGTACTTGACAGAATCGAAGGAGGTGACAAGGGCAGTAAGGGGAGCCAAAGCATCTACGGAACTCAGGCTGGCACAAGGCATTAAGAAGGGGGAGAAGGACTTCTTTAAGTACATCAGGGAGAAAAGGCGCTGTAAGGACCACATAGTAAGGATTAGGAAGGAGGGGTTGGGTGGAAGCAGGGGTGCAAGGCGGAAGCACTAAATGAGTACTTCTGCTCAGTATTTACTAAAGAGAAGAGGAGGTGACACCCAAGGTGGGAGAAATGGCAGAAGCAGGGGGGGGTGACAGATGGGAAATCATGGAGAGCAGAGTTTGAGAGGGTTTGAAGGCACTGAGGGTGGACAAGCGCCAGGCCCAGATGGCATCCACCCCAAGGTACTGAAGGAGCTGGCAGAGGTCCTTGCAGGACCTTTGGCAGACCTATTTAATGCCTCACTACATTCTGGGTGTGTACCCCAGGACTGGAGGATGGCTCTTGTGGTGCCCCTCCACAAGAGTGGCCCCAAGGATGAACGGGGAAACTACAGACCAGTGAGCCTCACATCCATCGTGGCTAAGCTAATGGAGACTATCCTGAAGGAGAGGCTGGTGGCCCTCCTAGAGGCCAAAGGACTACAGGACAGCAGACAGCATGGCTTCATACTTGGCAGATCCTGCCAAACCAACCTGGTCGAATTCTATGACTGGGTAACTAGGCAACTGGACAGGGGCCATGCAGTGGATGTCCTGCATCTGGACTTCAGTAAGGCATTCGACTCAGTGCCACATGGAAGGCTGGGAAGGAAGTTAGTAGGCACAGGGGTTGGTGCAAAGCTGGTGAGATGGGTAGGAAACTGGCTACAGGGAAAGGCAACAGAGGGTGGTGGTGGTGGGTGGGGAGCTCTCACACCCAAGGGCAGTGACGAGCGGTGTTCCACAGGGCTCAGTGTTGGGACCAGTGTTGTTTGGGATATTCATTGCAGACATATCATGGGACATCAAGAGCAAGATCAGTCTGTTTGCTGATGATACCAAGGTAGACACGGTGGTGGATGACCTAGGGGGATGGCAGAGGTTGCAGGATGATCTGGCAAAGCTTGAAACCTGGTCAGACACCTGGCAACTGGGCTTTAATGCCAAAAAGTGCAAGGTGCTGCATTTTGGGATGAAGAACCCAAGGAGGAATTACCAGCTAGGGGGAGTGCAGCTATCCCAGACAGAGGAGGAGAAGGATCTGGGTGTGCTCATTACAGGGTCAATGAACAACTCGGCACAATGTAGGAAGGCAGCTGCAAAGGCCAACAAAATGCTGGGTTGTATTGCAAAGGTATGTCCTCGAGGAGGGAGGAGGTGATTCTGCCACTGTATAGGTCATTAGTTAGACACACCTGGAGTACTGCGTGCAGTACTGGCATCCGTATCTGAAGAGGGACATTAAGTTACTGGAGGGGGTGCAGTGCAGAGCGACAAAGATGATCAAGGGGCTGGGGGACTTATCATATGAGAGGAGGTTGAAGGAGTTGAACATGTACTCACTGGAGGAGAGGAGAGACAGGGGTGACATGATTGAAACCTTTAAATACATGAAAGGAATAAGCAAGACGGGTACAGAGGGGCTGTTCAAAGTAAGGGAAGGGAGGGCCACCAGGGGCCATGATATGAGACTGGAGTGAGGAAGGTTCAGGAGGGAGATGAGGAGACACTTTTTTACAGAGAGAGTGGTGGCTGGGTGGAATGCATTACCTGCTGAAGTGGTATGCAGTAGAACAGTGGACTGCTTCAAACAAGGATGGGACAGGACAAGGGTTAATGAAGGGGAAGGGTGGAAGGGAGGGGCAGCTGCAGAATAAGGGGTGCTAGCTGCACATTCGAGCAGACTTGATAGACCTCTAGGCCTTTATCTGCTGGCAAATTTTGTATGTTCGTATGTGGTGGCCATGCAGGGGCCAGGGCCACAGGGCGGGCATCGTCCCACCCTGCACCATGCAGGCTGTGGGGGGTGGGCTGTCTGTGCATGTCTGTTCACTCATGTCCACCTCTCTTGATGACTTCCACAGGGCTGGAGGATTGCAGGAGGGCCAGGGTGGCCATGGCTGAGGTGCAGGGCAAACCTAGTGGAGCAGAAGCTGCGCTGGCATGATGACGGCAGCAATGTAGGCATGTTCACATGACAGTACTGTGTGTCTGTGTTGGCCAGTGAGTTGGATACAGTTGCCACGGCCATGTGTGGACACTGCTGTGGTGGCCGTGCTGTCCGGGGGGGGCGTGCTAGTGTTGCGCTGCTTGTGTATGCACTGTATTAGTGTCCACTGTGCCACCTGGGGAGGATGCATGTGGCATCCACCATGTGTGTGCACACGGGTGTCTGTGGTCTGCATTGTGTGCCTTGCCTGTGCGCTGATGTGTCCACTGCACAGCCTGTGTGTCTGTCTGCACTAGTGTGGTGTGTGGTGTGGTTGGCTGGTGCTGCCCTTTTGCATGATCCCTGTGTGGTCTGTCCACTGGTGTGTGCTGGTGCTGTCCAGTGCACATTGTGGGTGGACAGGGGATCCTTTTGGAATGTTGCTCATTGACTGTTCTGTCCCTTCTCCTAGGTGGTCCCAGGATTCCAGAGGGGAGGAAGACAGGATGGGTAGTCCATGCTTTGGGGAGCTTCCTTGTTCAGTAGCGGCACCTGACAAGCTTGATGTTGAGGATCCTGTGGGACACTGTATCTCTCAGGAGGGATGTCCACCAGCTGGTGGCAGGCCATGCCAGGCATTAGGCACAACATACTGTATATAGCCTATTCGTTCTGCCCTCCCCAGTTGCCCTGCCCTTCTCCACTGGTTGTTGTATATCACCTGGACCCTGTCCCCCACATCTGTGACCCTCTCCTGTGCCCGATTGTTTGTTTTTACTCTTGCCATGTTGGCACTCTCTTAATATCTGTATATTAAAGCTGTTTTATTGCTACATCACTGTGTCTGTGTTTCCTTTGCAGCTGGCATGTGGAGCCATGCTGCAGCTGTCTTGTGTGTTGTGCTTGGCCATGGGACTGATGCAGAACACCACATGCCATGTCCCTGGTGTCCATCTGCTGTCCCCTTGGGCCACTGTGCATGTGTGCACTGGAACTGTGCCCAGTGTCTGTGTCCTGTGCCTGGCCCTGTGTCGTGTGTGTCTTGTGGCCTGTGTCTGCTCGTGTGCATTGTGCCCTTGCCGGACAGCCCTTGTGTATGCCTGTCATGTTACCCAGCTCTGGTATGAACCACTGTATGGTGCTGTGCCACTCCCCACTCCAGGTGGTGGACTGTATGCCCATCAGTGGCCTGTGCCTCCCTCGCCCTTGGACCACAGCCCTCTGTGTTTGTTTATCCTCATGGTACCATGGCCACTGCACTTGCGCCACTGCCTCGTGGGTTTCTCATGCGGGGGTGTACTGTTGGCATGCCACTGGTGCTGTTGTGTTGGCCTGGTGCTTGTGCCATGATCAGTGGGCTGGTGTAATGTGTGCATCATTCCATGGTGCCCTGTGCTGCCTCTGGGACTGTGCATTCCTGTTCTGTGCTGTTCCTTGCTGGTGGGGTGCTGTGGCCCTATGCCCCTCTGCCACCCTTGCCTGTGTGTCCCTGTGGCCTGTTGCCCTTTCTCAGCCCAGTGAGTTGTGTGTTCTGGCCTGCTCCCATGCATTCATGGTTGCGCAGGAGCAACTGTGGTTGCACTGTGGACCATCCTTGCCATATTCAGCCTGACTTGAGCCACCACATCTAGGTGGCGCATCATTTGAATATGGCTCCCTTTTCCCCATGGCGCATCTCAATTGCGCTGTGCCAGACTTGCGCTCACCTTTGGTGCATGTCTGACTAGCTGGGCCTATATAAACACATTTTTAAACAGAATGAAAATATACACTGCACCACAACAAACAGTAAATAATTATCAAAAATTACTTTCATATATTACTGTGTGTACATAAACACACAAATACTAACACACACTACTAGTACAAAACAGTTAGAAAGACTGCCTTTCTTATGTGAATCTCACTCCACCACAGATATGCCCCTCCCCCGAAGCACACTTCAACAGTGTCTGTCAGTACACGGGCTGAATGTTCTAAATTAATATTCAAAATGCACACAAAAACAATCAACACTCAATGAACTAAGCACAGGAGAGTTTCTTATAGTCGACGTACTAAATTTGGAACAAAATAATTTCATCAAAAGTGATTTTTTTAAAGCTTTTTCGATGGTTTGATTCTCAGAGCTCTGACAGCAAACTGTCTCCAGCTTTCCACTACACACACTACGTAGAACTGAAGCTGTGCAAGACCATATAGAGCCCATGTGACCTGCCATCCCATGAATCAATGCAAAATTTGCCTCAAATAGCAATAAACAGGTGAAGCAAAGCAAAGTCCTTTAAAATCAATGGCTCTTTGCATTAAAATTAAGGGGAAAGCTGTAATACGAGGCAAAGTAGTGTGAAGTCCGTTGGAAACAATACACTTTATGTTCAAATTTATAGGCAGAGTAATTTGCTTCGCATTGTGGAGCACTATGAGGATTGGGGGATAATATGCAAAGTGCTCCACGTAACGAAGTGGGAGCACTTTGCCCGCCTCTATAAACTACAGTTGAAAATCCACAATATGACATGTGATCCGAGTACTGCATATTCCAATAGGAAGTCAGTTGTACTTTTATAGTTTCATTGATATCTTTTGAGTGATATGTTTTGCCACTGTTTTATTTAAATATTATAAATGATTTACTCTTTATAGTAATAGTTGTCATTAACATTGTAAACATATCGGGCCCGATTCCATGACACATGGTGCAACTTGTGGGCGTATGCCAGTTGTGCCACGCGGCGCTATGCCGGGGACCCTGAGCCATATTCCAAGACAGGCAGGGTCCCTAGCACCTATGGCCTGCGACTGCAGCAGGCGGTGGCTAGTGCCCCGGGCATGGTGCAATGGACCTGGATGCTGCAAGTTGCAGCCCTCTGAGAACTGCCCCTGGAGCCCCCCCGCCCCAGAACACCACCGCATGCACCAGTAGGCATGGGGGGACTGGACAGGTGGCACTGGTGTTCAGGGGGCACATCGGGAAATGGACTCCGGGGTCCCTGACATTTGGGGGATGTCTGTGTTGGGGGGCATGGGGAGCACAGCTGTGTACTTTCTTCAGTGCTGCAGAGTGGTCATCCGTTGATTGGCACCGATGGATGCCCCATAGACCATCTCCCTGATGGTCTAACTCCACTGTGCTATTGAGGCTTCTGAAATAGCGTATGTGGGTTACGGCAGCAGCCCTTTTGGAATACGGCATAGTTTCTGCCATAACCCAACCTTGCGCCATGCTGTTGCAGGCATAGTGAGTGGTGTAACCCACCTTTGGCACAACCTGCATGCGACATGGTGCAGGTCGCGACTTGGAATCGCGACTTGCGTATCTCATAGCTCAAGCTGCGATTTTGCCATGGGGTTTGGCATAAATTGCTTTGCACCATGCGTAAGTCATCTTGGAATGGGGCCCATCATTGTTAAAAAAACTGAGTTTATTTTCTAATACTTACCTGGTAATATTGTTTATACATTTTTTTTTCACCTCTACCTCATTACAGCAAGTTTATTTTGTTACTTCTGTCACTGAATGTTTAACTTCAATAACAGTTTTAATTATTTAATCATTACTGTTATATAGTATAACCACAAATTCTAAATATATCAACTTGTTCGTTGTATTTAATTCTATATTATAATGTAAGACTATCATAGGGTTGGTTCTGCCTTCCCATGGCTAATATACAGATGAGGCACACTGACTAGTCTTGAGAAGGATGGAACATGTGTCTGTGTCTTCTCTTTTTCAGCCTTTACTGATTGTGTGAGAGGCCATTTGGCACCATACATTTCTGCTTAAAGCAAAATCAGCCTAAATTATGTTGTGGTGATTTGTATGTACTGTACTGGCCATGATACTTTGTGTTATTGGGATATGTGTAAAACTGTATCTCTTAAAATCCTGCCTTCGTTGCCAATGTCTTACCTGTTCAACCCTTGTTTCAATGTTTTTATGCCAGGGTTCTTTGTCTTTTAGATTGCCTTCCTATTTTGGGCTCAACATGACCCAAACCATCAAGACCATCATAGGCTGCTTCCTCCTCCTTCCCCTAACTGAGATGAGCACACTAATGAGTCATAAGAAGGATGAAACACATGTCTGTGTTTTCTGTTTTCAGCCTTTGCAGATTATGTGACAGGCCATTTGGCACCATACACTTCAGCTTAAAGCAGAACCAGACTAAATTATTTCATGGTGATTTTCATATACTTGCCATCATGCTTAGCATTATTAGGTATGTGTAATTTTGTACTGCTATATTATAATGAAACATGTTTATGTAAACAATAGTTGCAAGGCAAATGCTGACTGATTTCTGTGTAAGCAAGGTAAGAGGGTTTCATATCACTGTTAGTTTGGTTGTGCATAGTATTGAGGTATATTCAACCCAACAAAACAGTGCATGAAACCTTACTACCTTGCTGTTGAGGGACATGTGGAGTTAGAGTCAATTTGAGACCCTAGCTCTGCATTTCCTTATTTTGTGCTTTGTTCATGACTCTAAAGTTATCTCAATGTAGTTTTCTAAAAAGATTTTATTCCTATTTGCAGTGTTACAGCGGGAGGCAACACTTGCCTCCCAGATGATGAAGCAGCATGGAAGAAGAGCCTGATGGGAGTAAGCTCCCCAAGGGCAAGAGCACAAGAAATCAGAGATGGGGACAAGGTAGAGGACAAGGGGGTACAAAGCAGGAAAGCAAAAAGAAAGGCATAAAAGAGACAGGTAATGGAGACGGTAACAAAGGAAGAGGTCAGGGGGAGCTTCCGAGAACAGCACAGGCATAAGGGGGAAGCAAGGAAGTGGGCAGGGAGGAAGTAAGGTATGAAGAACCATGTACACCAATGCAAAGAGTCTGGGAAATAAAATTTCAGACCTGGAGGTCATCATGGTAGAGGCTAACCTGGATCTGGTGGCCATAACGGAATTGTGGTGTACTGAGATCCATAACTGGCACATGGCCTTACCGGGCTACCCTCATTTAGGCTAGACAGGGAAGGGAGGAAGGCTTGTACTATATGTGAGGGAGGGAACCAAGGCCATGGATGTACAGGGGCGCCCAAAGAAAAAGAAGGGTTGGAGGTGCTGTGGGTCATCCTGGAGACAAGCACTGGGGCAGCTATCCATACAGGGGTGGTATATAGACATCCAGCACAGGGAGAAGACTTGGATAAGGTAGTTGGGGAAGCCATCAAGATGGCAAGTAAAGGGAAGGTACTGCTAGTTGGGGACTTCAATCTGCCAGATGTGGATTGGAGCTTTCCAACTGCAGCTTCAACAAGGAGCAGGGCTGTCCTTGACTCCCTACAAGGGTCTTTTCTCAGGCAGCTAGTGAAGAAACCCACTAGGGATGGGGCAGTACTGGACCTGGTGCTTACAACTGGGAGGTCCACATCAGGTACAGTCAAGGTGCATCTTTAAGGTTTGTTATTTTGTTTTTTGTATTTTTTGCACAGTATTACCATACACATCTTGTTTGTACACAGATGCACTTTTGTAGCATGTAGCTACATTGTTTATAGTAAATTTTGCACTATTTGACCAGAAGGGCAAGAGTGCTTGGTTTCTGTGTTCCAGTGTGCTTACAAACTCGGACAGCATTGCAGATATCATTGGGGGCAGTCCCCTTTGTACTAGCAATCACCATACAGTGTTGTTTAACATTAAGACAGGAGGGGAGGCAAATCACATAGGGAAAGAACTCTTGTGCCCTTACTGTCCCACCCGTTCACTCTGATCCTCTGGTGAGAGATTGTTAGAGATGCCCAGGGTATCCCTAAAAACATCAGGGGGAAGATCTTTTGCCTTTATGGCACCTACCCTGTGGAATTCTCTACTTCACCAGATATCAGAAAGCCAGACTGTAGAAGGTTTTAAAAAGTTATTGAAGACTTACTTGTTTAACCAGGCATTTTCAGGAATTTATTGAGTGCGCACTGATATGTTTTATTTGTTTTTAGATCGCAATATTGTGAGTTTTTAATGTGTATTGTAAAGGCGCCCTGAGCATAGGAAGGGCCCTCATACAAATAAAGTATTGATTGATTGATTGATTGACAAGGGTCCTAGACTTTAGGAGTGTGGATTTCAAAGAAATGAGCGACTGCCTCAGAGAATACCTTGTAGAAGGGGATTGCTAGGGATAGGTAGAGGCACAGTAGGGATAGTAAGGGAGGGCATAATTAGGGCAACCGGCCTCTGTGTTAAGAAAGTGAGAAAATCAGAAAGTAAAAGAGACTGTTATGGTTCTCGGGTAAGTGGCCAAGGTGGCAAGGGAAAAAATGGCGGCATTCAGGAGGTGTGAGAGAATGCAGAGAGTGGAGGTCAATCATTTGTAAAGAAATTAAGAAATGAGTGACGGGGGAAGGGGAGGAGAAATCTGACCCCATACTCACCCCACAAAACTGCTGACCCCCATCATGGTCTACATCCAAGAATGGAATAGTGGGAGGAATATGGTGAAAGAGTGAGCTTCCAGTCAGAAGCCCCTGGTCTGACAGAATTAGCTGCATGCAATTCAGTGACAAGCGGGATTTTCTGGTGAGGCCAGGGTATTGTGAAAAATGATTATGCTTGGCCACCAGAGCCCCTATCCCTGTGCTGTAAAACAAAAGAATAGCTGAACCTATCCTTACCTCCTTGTACGCAAGTGAGACAGTTACAAATCAAACACAAAAAATAAATGATCAGCTGGGGGAGAGCTACAGTTATGATGGACAGCTGATAATGAAAACTGTAACTTTGCAAGATTGTAACAATTCTGCTGCTGCGTGGTTCCCCAGGATAGCTCTAAAAAAATAGGTGATACACCTAAATGTGGCTATCCTGGTGTGAAAAAATTCTGGTAACTAAAAAAATAATAAATGTTTACAGAATGAGTGGGCAAACTGGGGTTTGCATCATGATTAAGAATAATAAATAAGCAATAAGACATGATAGGGTGTTGGTAGTCATGGCTTAAACACGTACCCTGGGGCATTGCGAGGCATGTGATGGTGTTACTAAGTACCTTCAACCCCCAGGAGGTGCAGTTAATCCATGACAACTGACACCCTGAAGTGTCTTATTGTACTTATAAAATGATTGCTTACAAACATGTTTTGTTTTTAAAAATCACATTACCAAAAAACATATATATGAATTTTTTTTAATGTAAATGGCAAAATTGCCCCATAGTGAATACTGTTACTAGAGGGTACTGTGACAACCTAATGTGCAGTGTGATGGCCTCATGTGCTGTTACACTGTCTTTTTTGTTTTGACTCTCTTAATTCTCTTCTGTTATACACCCTCAGCACATTATAACATTTGTGGGTTTGGTGCTGGAGCAGAGACTACATAAGGATAGCAGAACTGCTGAGTCGATTACTGTTCCTTGTGTTCATTCATTTATTTGTTCACTGGGTAGGTGCACTGGTCACAGAGACCATTTTCAGAAATGCCTTGAGCTTTGACAACACACAACAGCACAGTATGACTGTAATACATGCTGTGCAGAATAAGACATAAATACAAAGCAATGGGATTACATAGCAAACAGAACTCACAGGGGAAAAAGGATGGGCAGGTGACAACTGGGGTAGGTAATGGTCCTAGCAGGATAGTGAGATGTAACGGATGCGGAGCAGCAGTGCATATGGATACACTTTGAAGAACAGGGGTATGCCCTATTTGTGTGAGGGTGATGCACCTGGAAAGCAAAATTTGGGAGTTAAAGAGAAAGCGGTGCTGAGGTTGGTCATGGGAGCAGGTCATGTAGGGAGTTGTGGAATTTGTTTTGCAAATCAGGGGGAATGGTTGAGAGGTCAAGTGTGAGACAAGGGGAGGGCAAAGGAGAGGGTGAAAACCCAAATACTGGAAGCACAGGGTGATCAGAAGGAGGAGGGTAGAAGGAGTGGGGGGTTGGGGATGGCAAGAAGTGGTCAGGAAGAGAGGGAGAGAAGGAGGTGTAGTAAAGGAATAGTAGATGGCAGCTATGGCAGGGCCAAAATGGGAAGCAACATAGGTAGTGTAGGAGGGGTTGAAGTGAAGAATGGGTATACACCATCTACAAAATATTGGGGACATGGGGGCTCAAGTGGAGACAGTGGTATTTGATGATGAGAGAGGAGGGGGGGGAGATAGGAGAGGAGATTAGCAATGATCCAGGAGGAATAGTAGGGGATGGGGTAGGATTTGTGAGAGAGGAGGAGTTAAGAGGAAAGACTGCATAAGAGACTAGCACAGTCCCGTGGGATCAGAAAGGGACAGGATGGAGATGGAGGGAGTTGATGGGCTAGTTGGGGGTAGGTAGCAAGGTGGAGAGGCTAGGCATCCCAGGCATGGGGTGGTAGCTGGTGCAGGAGAACACAGGCAGTGGATACTAAAGGGGAGGAGAAAGGCTTGGGGGCAGGGGCAGTAATATCAAATAGGGAGCAGTTAGTTGACAATAGTATACAAGGCTGAAGTTCAGGGGATACCAGGGTGCTAATAGTGTGGGATTCCACATTCAGGGGAATCAAATGGGGGGATGTGGTGATGAGAGGAGGGGCTGTATTAGAGAAGAGTGCATGCAGGAATGACTGTGCACAGGGTCACACACCATGTGCACTTGTTAGTTAGGAAGCATGGGGGTGCCCAATATTGTGGCGCATATAAGCACAAATGATCTGGCAGAAAATAGCATGATGAGGTGCAAGCCAGATATGAAGAGTTGGCTAGAATATGTACAGCAGAGGGAAAGACTCTCTCCTTCTCAGAAGTCCTGCTGGTGCCTATGGGGACTTTAGAGAGGAAACAACATTTTTGAGTTTAATACTTGATTGAGGAAATGGTGTCCAGCTATGTGGTTTGGATTAGTAGGAAACTAGGGAGATACTTAGGAGAACAAAGAGTTTTTTGCTAGGGATAGATTGCACCTAAGCAAGCAAGGAAGGATGTCCTGAAGAATAAATTGGGGGGAGTATATAGGTACCAGGTGGGATTTAAACTGGTAAGGGGGGTTTGACGAGATGGGGCAGCCAGTAAAGTGCAACATGGTAGGCCAGAGGCCTCTTCCCCCCAACAAGTGAAAAAGAGGAGAAGGCAGTCTCAAACTTGGTGAAGGGTAAAGGGTTTGGGAGGATAGCCAGAGATAGGGGATGGGTTGGAAACACAGAAACAGAATTTGACGGCAGATAAGGACCACATGGCCCACCTAGTCTGCCTATTTCCCTACCTAACAGATAAGCTGCAGATCCTAATTAACCAACAGCCTACTTCATCCTACCCCCACTAGAACTGCCTCATGTCTATCCCATGCATTCTTGAAGTCCTCCACTGTTTTTGACTCTACGACCTCCTCAGGAAGGCTGTTCCATGCATCTACAACCCTCTCTGTGAAGAAATACTTCTTCACATTACCTCTGAGTCGTCCAACCTCTATCTTCAAATTGTGCCCCCTTGTTCTTGCACATTTCTTTTTCTGAAAGATGCTACCCTTATGGACTTTGTTGATTCCCTTGAGGTATTTGAAAGTTTGTATCATGTCCCCTCTCTCCTTCCTTTCCTCGAGGCTATACATCTTAAGCTCCTTTAGTCTTTCTTCATATGTCTTTTGGTGTAGAGCCTGTACCATTTTGGTTGCCCTCCTCTGGACAGCCTCCACCCTGTCTATGTTCCTTGGAGATGGGGTCTCCAGAACTGTACACAGTACTCCAGATGTGGTCTTACCAACTGTCTGTACAGAGGGCCAACAACTTCCTGTTTTCTACTGGTGATGCCTCTCCCTATGCATCCCAGTATTCCCCCAGCCCTCATTACTGCCTTCTCATATTGCTGTCCCACCTTTAGGTCATCTGATATGACTACCTCGAGCTCCCTTTCCTTTTTTGTTGTTGTCAGTACCTCACCCCCCATTGTGTACTCTCCACTTGGGTTTTTGTTTCCCAGGTGCATTACTTTGCACTTTTTGCGTTGAATCTACGCTGCCATACATTTGACCATTCCTCCAACCTTGCCAAGTCCCTTTTCATCCTTTCCACCCCACTTTGTGTATCAACCCTGTTGCAGATCTTTGTGTCATCTGCAAAGAGACATACTTTCCCTTCTAGTCCCTCTGTAATGTCACTTATAAAGACATTAAAAAGGACCGGCCCCAGTACTGAACCCTGAGGTACCCCACTAGTAACCCTCCTTTCTTCACTGTGGACTCCATTTACTATTACACACAGTGTCCTGTTGTCCAGCTAGTGTTTTACTCAGGCTACCACCCTGGGACCCACTCCCAGGCTGGCTAATTTGTTTATTAATCTTTTGTGCGGGACTGTGTCAAATGCCTTGCTAAAGTCTAGGTAGGCCATGTCCACAGCCCCTCCCTGGACTACTACTTTGTCACCCAATTAAAGAAATCAATTAGATTTGTCTGACATGACCTTCCTGCTGTGAATCCATGCTACCTTGGGTCCTGTGCCCTCTGGCCTCTAGGTACTCAACAATTCTTTCCTTCAGCAGTGATTCCATCATTTTCCCTACCACTGAGTTCAAACTGACAGGTCTGTAGTTTCCTGCCTCTGTCTTGCTCCCACTTTTTCGAAGGGGAATCACATACTCCCCCCTCTGGTCTTCAGGTACCACACCATCCTCCCAAGATTTATTAAAAATGGTAGTCAGTGGTGTTACTAGTTCTTCCCTTAGTTCTTTTAGAATTCTGGGGTGAATCCCATCAGGCCCCATTGCTTTATCCACCTTCAGTTTTAAGAGTTCTTTCAGAACCCTTTCTTCTGTGAAAGGACTAATATCAACCCCCATATCCAGAGTGCTTCTATTGACTGGATTAGGTTTCTCCTCCTGCTTTTCCATTGTGAATACTGAACCGAGGTATTTGTTCAGTATCCCTGCTTTTTCACTGTCGTTCTCTGCCCAACCACCTTCCTCATTATTCAGCCTCAGTATCCCTGCCTTAGTCTTTCTTTGCTCCCTAATGTACCTATAAAAGGTTTTATCTCCTTCTTAACTGAGTTGGCTATCTTTTCCTCGGTTTGGGCCTTTGCTATTCTGACTGCCTTCCCCACTTCCTTCTGCTTTAACTGGTACAGTTCTCTGTCCTGCTCCTTCTGTGTTTCCTTATACTTCCTTAATGCTATCTCTTTCTCCCTTACCTCCCCTGCTACTTCTTTTGAGAACCATAGAGTTTTTTTCTTTCATTTTCATTTGTTTATTCACTTCACACAAAGGCTTGTTGCCTCTGTGATGGTGGTTTTAATGTTTCCCCATTGTTACTCCACCCCACCTCCTTGCCTGTTTGCTAGTGCTTTTCTGAGGTACTCTTCCATTTTGACAAAACCAGCCCTCCTGAAGTCCAGTACCTTCACTTAATGCAAGGAGTTCGGGGGACAAGATGCCAGAACTACAGGCATTGATGGTGGGGGGGTTGACATAGCAGCAGTAATAGAGACTTGGGCCACACAGTGCCATGATTGGGACCTGAAGCTCCCAGGTTTCACCATTTATAGGAGAGACAGGCTAGTTGGCAAAGGTGGGGGGTGGCTTTGTGCATTAGGGAAGGGATCGAGTGTAACAAGGATGAGCACAAGGAAGGGAATGTGGAGGCAATATGGGCCACTTTACAGGATACAAAGGGTAGGAGGGTGAACCTGAGGGTCGTCTACAGGCCTCCATTGCAATCAGAGGACATGGACAATGAACTGGTGGATTGTATTAACAAACATTTTAGTTGGGGTAGGGATGGGACCCTGGTACTGGGGGATTTTAGCATGCTGGGGGGGATTGGAGTACCATGGTGCCGGCATCTGCAATAGAGCAAATGTCATTGGACACCTTCCAGGATGAGTTTCTGACTCAAATCGTGGGGGAGCTGACCAGGGAGGGAAGCATCCTGGACTTGGTACTGATGGACGGGGACCAGGTAAAGAACTTGGTAGTGGAGTACCCTTTGGCAGTGCGTGACCACTGTGATTTCAGGTTTGCTAATCCTGGCTGTGGGGGTGGGGTGTCATGGAAAACCAAGGCTGCAAAGCCCTGTCATGAATGGTAATCATGAAAGATGATTAAGAAGTGTTTGTAATTTATCTCAGGATGCTTTGCTTTGCTTTCTGGAAAAGGTCTGCTTTCATACTGAATGAGTCCTACATGCCATTGATCTCAGCTGGGTACCTGGCCACCTTCTAAACTCTGAAATTTATTGCATTTATCATTATTTATTTTTTTGTATAATTAAATTGGGTATGTGGGGCACCGGAGGTAACCATAAGATGCAAGCACAGAGCAAGTGTTTCAAATCTGCTTCCTGGACATGAAGTCAAATTTAATCTTTGAATTAAGCCAGAGGGGTGATGGAACTCTAACTGTGATGTACTGTAGAAACAGTCTGCCACATCTGCACATTACACAGTCATGCCCAGTGATACAGTACCTGGTGGATGCTAACTCCTGTTCCACCTATTTTGGGGAGGGGGATGCTTGGATGGGTGCTAACATTTGTACATTTGTACAGTAACAGGAGCGGAGGTAATGGCATTGAACTGTTCCTCTGCTGTGCTACTTTGTTGGATGCTGAGGGGCTTACTGTGTGTATAATGTACAATATACAGTTGTGTATAAATTTGTTCGATACATTTTCCCCTGAAATGTCACCCCCAATATGAATTCCACAGAACATCTCACCTGCGTGACATTTGACATTCAGTGTGCTGTCTCAGTCCAATCCAGTATATTCCATCATCATGGCAGCAATGCTGCAAAGTGTGTCAGCAGAGAATGGGAGGAGGCTTGGGGTATACCCCAGAAAGCTGTGGAGGGTGTCCCTCTCTACTTACCAGGACTACCTGGAGGAGGGAGTGATTTGGCAGGTGACTGAGCCTGCAGAGGTAGGTGCAGTACACACCTGCCACTGGTTGTTGGTACATGCTTTCCCTGTTTGTGTGCATGCTTTGTCACTGATGTTGTCTCCATCTTTATGTCTCCACAGAATTTTCATAGAAATCCAGGATAGATAGTCATTGAACGGTGGGATCAACTTGATAGATCCACGTCCATGGTGTAGGCCCAGAGGAAGCTGTGGCCACTGTTTATTCTGGAGTTCCTCTACTGGAGGGTGGACAGCAGGAATGTCCACTACAAAGATGATATGGGGGAGTTGTGGCCCTGGAGGAGCCATCAAAGATACAGCAGCTATGGGGTGGGAGGTACTGTGTGCTGGCTGTATACAGTTGCAGCCTTGCATATGCAGCCCACTCATGACTGTCCTCTGTGTTCTTCTCCTTTCAGAAGTATCATAGTCCTCTACATTCTATGGTGTTGGTGGAGAGGTGGTACACTGCCACCACCCCCAAGGGTTCCAGCAGGAATTCAGATGAAGGGGGGAAGACTAGGCACCATCTAATTTGTCCATCTGTTGATAGGATACATGGATTTATCATATAAATAAATGTTTGTATACTGTACTACACCCACTCACTTTTATTCTGGTAATCAAGGACATGCCGCCTGATGGGCCTGTCATATTGTGTGTGGGGGCCTAGGTTATTTGCAATGAAACTGCTGTTTGGCTGTTTCCCACTGGAGTACCAGTGTCCAGCACTGAGACTTCTATATAGCACCTGTGATGCCTCCCCTAAGAGTGTTCAAACTGTTTCAAAGTTCTCTGCAGTGAAACTGCTGTTTGGCCAAGGCCAGGAAATGCATAGAGCCAAACTCTGCAGTGACAGTCGAGGAGATGACCACAGGGGATATGTCACCATGGAACAAGTTCAGGTCATCCACATAAAGGAGTGTATGATACCCCAGACACACCTTGGGGAGAGGGTCAATGAAAATGAGGTGCTGCAGAACTTGTTTGAAATGTGACTGGGACACAGTGGACTTTTTATGTGTATTCACTACTGGAAGCATGGGTTTAAACTAGAACTGCTGACTTGGCAGTACTCATGTAATATAATAAACTTTTTTAACGAAACCAGCAAGCTGGAAGTCTCTTATGTTTTTTTTTTCTGGTGGAGCAAGAAGGAATGCTGGAGTGGGAGACAGCTGAGTGTGAGTGGGAGGCAAATTGGGGGATTATGAAACATTACAAGTGGCTGGGTTACTGCAAGAGAAGAGAGGAGAAAATCAACCTTGGAGCTCATGAGGTTTTGTAGATAAAGTATGGAGAAGAAAGGCAAATTAAAAAATGGTGAGAGTAGTGATTTTGATGCTTGTTTTATTTATTTATTTGCTTTTGGTAACCAGATAAGTGTTCTGGGCAAAGACCTGCCTATTTTCAGGCACGACCTGGGAGAGTACAGATTACAAAAACCATAATAGAATAATAGCAAGAAGTAATATACAAGTATCCATGCATGGATAAGCAACAGTTTCCTAGCAGAGATAATAGTATCCACGCAGGGATAAGGCACAGTTCATAGCAGAGATAGTTGTATCCACGCAGGGATAAGCAACAGTTCATAGCAGAGATAGTAGTATCCACACAGGGATAAGCAACAGTTCATAGCAGAGATAGTAGTATCCACGCAGGGATAAGCAACAGTTCATAGCAGAGATAATAGTATCCACGCAGGGATAAGCAACAGTTCATAGCAGAGACAGTAGTATCCACGCTGGGATAAAGCAACAGTTCATAGCAGAGATAGTAGTATCTACGCAGGGATAAGCAACAGTTCATAGCAGAGATAGTAGTATCCACGCAGGGATAAGCAACAGTTCATAGTAGAGATAGTAGTATCCATGCTGGGATAAGCAACAGTTCATAGCAGAGATAGTAGTATCCACGCAAGGATAAGCAGCAGTTCATAGCAGAGACAGTAGTAGTATCCACGCTTGGATAAGCAACAGTTCATAGCAGAGATAGTAGTATCCACGCAGGGATAAGCAACAGTTCATAGCAGAGATAGTAGTATCCACGCAGGGATAAGCAACAGTTCATAGCAGAGATAGTAGTATCCATGCTGGGATAAGCAACAGTTCATAGCAGAGATAGTAGTATCCACGCAGGGATAAGCAGCAGTTCATAGCAGAGATAGTAGTATCCACGCTTGGATAAGCAACAGTTCATAGCAGAGATAGTAGTATCCACGCAGGGATAAGCAACAGTTCATAGCAGAGATAGTAGTATCCATGCAGGGATAAGCAACAGTTCATAGCAGAGATAGTAGTATCCACGCTGGGATAAAGCAATATTACAGGGTAGAATAGTTTTAACTAGTATGTATGTCTCTGGGGTGGAAGTGGGTGGTGGATTTTAGAAAGTGTGGAACTACATGATGTTTACAGCTGATGGTAATTGGGAGAGGCGGTGCTTTTTTTTTTTTCCTGCATTAAGAAGGCTGCCAGATTGTTTTTAAACAATTCTAGGAGACATCAATATCTGAATGAACTGGAATGAACTGTGTCCTGCTGCTAGAAGAGGTCCCAGACTATTGGTTTTCATTTCTTAAACCCATTGCTTCAGAATCGGTTTGACCAAACAGGATGCAGGACATTCTCTAGACACTCTTACCATTTTTATTTATATAGTTCTTTTCTTACACTCGGTGTCCAAATTTCCAAAGCACATTGCAAGCAAAAGGAGCTACTGGGTGTGCAGTGATTATAAATATGTGGTAGCAACCAATCTACTCATTAACACCAAAACACAGCCATAGACAATTGACTGAACCAGTCTTATTGGGAGGACAAATGTTAGCCTAGGTATTATGGAAAATCCTCTATTGTTGCATAAAGAGCTATGGGTTCTTTGAGCTCCACCAGGACACCACCAAACATGGGTAGAAGGCACCTCAATTCAATAACTTCGTGCTCCAGTCCATCCATCTGCAGAAATGGGTAGTTGCAGCTCATGGGAATATTGGATAAATAAATTAAAGAAAAATCTCATTGAAGAATGACAAACAGAAATCTAGATAGCACAGCATCCTACTAGTAGTGCACTGAAATGCCAGCATTTGGCATAGCAACCCTAGTTCTGACATGGTTTGAATAATTCACCAAATTAGAACCAAGTTTTCTGTGCTGACATTTCTTATGTTGCAACTTGGTTGCCAAAAATCTGATATTTGCTTTGTACAAGTCACCATTGTAAATGAGCTTTGCCAAATAGTTTTATCCTGAAATAAAAAAATAGTGAATGAAATTCTCAGAATTTAATCCCCAAGATAATTTCTGTCCAATGAAAATGAAACCCTCAAAGTTTGAAGGACTTGACACTTTTTATCTCATTTGTTACAGCTCTAATTTGTTCTGTCACGTAATGCTCACATAGTTATCTAAAGACTACAGAATTAGTCACGTCAAATCATCAAAGTAGAGACATTATGATGCACGAGGCTGGAGCTTAGCCAAACATATCAGAGGCCTCTCCATCACACAATAGAAATTTGCATTAATATATGACTCATCAAAAGTGAAAATGTGTAATACAGTGATTTAAATCACGTCCCTGCCCCGAAATCTCCCAGTACAGACAGAAATAACTTCCCACACAAAATCTATAGCATGTACTATGCTTCTTCCTTAGCTCATTAGACAGGTCCCATGAGCCATGACTAAAATAAAACATCATCTATTACAAGGTGTGCAAATGCCAGAAGTATTTGACTTAATGATAAACTACTATATATAGTGAAGTAAGTTTAGCCATGACATGTTGACACTACACCATCAAACTAATGTTTGCCATTTGTGTCATTATGCAAACAATGTGTCATGAATCCTGACCCATAAAGTCATGCAGTGATTATTAGTTTGTAAAGTTAATACCTCTCTTTATGCCTGTCCATTGGTTTGTCCGTTTGTTTGCTCATTCATTCTTTCTCAAGCAAAATGTTAAGAAAATAAGGATTGTTGAGGTGAAAAAAACACACATCTTCCTCTAAAGTGGGAAAACCAAAAAGTAAAAAATAATCCTTAAGGATCTTTACCTACCAGTATGCTGTGGGTCCATCTAATTTGGTATGAAATCTTCCTGCATTTGTAACACCTTTGCTAGTCTAGGCCAAGCAATACGTGTCCTGTGACGAGAGTCCTTGTACTGTGTTTTTTTAGACTGACCTTGTTACACCCAATAAGGATGGCTAAGTTAGTCTGACTAATTTTCTGATATTTAATCTTATGATTCCCCACCCCCCTCCCAGCCATCGTCTACTTTTTCTGACAGTAGGTTTGAATGAATTTCCATTCTTTTTGCCATCAATCCATACTATCCATTTTCTATAAAATAAATTACCAATGCTTTCCCCATGGATGTATTGTATTAAACATATACCACATACCCATGACATTGGCTCCCCAGCCAGAATAAAATACCAGACCCATAGTGGGAGCCTGCACTGACTGGTTCCTCATGAAGAATACCAATAGGATTACAAAAGCTGAAGCATATACTACTGTAAGTCCTTGAGTAATCATAGTATTCTAAAGCTTGATACTGAAATTCATTTATTAATTTTAAGAGTAGGAAACAATTCCAATTATATACAACACCTGTGGTAAATATATTGGGTACGTATGTTATTTTGGGATAAATACTTATTTTCACTACGAACAGTAGGGTTTTAAATAAGCTGTGAAAACTGATTAGCACACACTGCTAATCAGTTGCAAAAAATGCATAGCACTTGCCTCAATTTGATTAGCAAAATTTAAAAATAGTTTAAAATGCATATACATACAATTTAAAAATATTTTAACCTGAATAAAATCCTTATTGAAATTAGCTTTGTCTTTGCTTCATTTGTTTTCATACCCCAACACACTCATACACTCACACTACACACATGGGCCATACCTGGGTAGCAAAAAATTAATAGACACACCACTCACTCCAGCAGACCTAGGCTTGATTCCCACAACCTCCACTTGCAATACTGTGTGACTCTGAGCATGTCACTTAACCTCCTCATCCCACTCACTCCAGCAGACCTAGGTTTGATTCCCACAACCTCCATTTGCAATACATCTAAGCCCCACCACCCTCCCCACCCATGTCCCCACAGACACTAACCTACATAAGGAAGTGCCACCCTGAGTCTCACTGCCATGGCCCAGAATAAATTCCGGCAATTCCTCCTGTAGTTAACAGCATAAGTAAAATAATATCCACTTAGTAGTGCCACCCAAAGTATCCTCAGAGAGTCTCACCGCCGTGTTCTTGGCTGCTGGCAGTCACTCCCAGTAGTGCTTTGCAATAGCAAAGCACTACTGGGAGTGACTTCTGGCATTCAGGGCCATGGTGGTAAGACTCTGTGAGGATACTATGGGTGGCACTAAATGGATATTACTTTACTTATGCTGTTAACTATGGGAGCGATTGCTGGAATTTATTCCAGGCCGCGGCGGTGAGACTCAGGGTGACACTTCCTTATGTGGGTGAGTATCTGTTGAGACATGGGTGGGGAGGGTGGTGGGGCTCAGATGGGGAGGGAGAGAGTCATAGAATGCATCACAGTTTTTTGCAATTCAAAATCAGAATGGATCACCCGAGCAGCCAATTTTCATCGCAAATTATGATGCGATACCGGCTATTTAAAACTCTGATCAGAGTTTGTTTCACTTAGAACACAATTTATTTCACTTAGATCATGTTATTTCCACTTAGAACCTGAAAACAGAACACAGAGTACAAGGGACATATACGACAGTGTTGTATACGACCCTGTCTCATTTGTAATGCAGAGAGAGTTAAGAGCAAGGATCTGTTCTATCCTCTCCTATTTCTGACTCCTCTTGTCTTTTGCCCATCTGATCGCACAACCAAATTCTCTTGTGACACTTAAGAAACTGACCACTCTGAAGGTCTCACACCCACACTCCGCCATCTCCCTGCCTTTATTTGCTGTTTCTATCTTTTCTTGACCCCTTCACTTCTCTGTGGTGAAAACCTATATGGGAATCTTTATGTGAAACTGAGATCCATTGGTTTGCAAATTATATAGTTATATTGTTGAAATGTGGAACTCAGGGGGTTAACCTTGACAAGCAGTTTGACCTGCACAAGCTCATTTGCAGAGTTGTGAACAGGAGATGTATCTTAAAAAGAACAGGATGCAGCATTTAACTGCCAGGTGGCAACATTCTATAGAAAGAGAGCAATGTTCACTTGGAGATTTAGAGAGATATTGAGATTTAGATTTGGAGATACCCTCAGATGAAGAACTTTGTTTTGAAGTGCCTGTACAAGAGCTATCCTGCACATTTAATATTTTTATTTCAGTTTTGAACTACCTGTATTAAAAGCTATAATACACAATTATTATTTTTTATTTTATTGTTACTGATGATAATAAAATGTTACTTGCAAATTTTATAACTTCTCCTGGTTTGCGTATGTTTTCTGACCTATGCCTCTGCAACTGCAAAGAGTTTACAATGGAAAGCAAGGCAATTTTAAGCTAAAGCAAAGTAGCCTCAAATACAATCATTATAAACAGTGCGGTACATGTTAAATACATATTCTTGCAGTAGCATAAGCAAGCAATAATACCCGACAGGGTGGGTGGTATTAGGCAATACTGGACCACCCAGGGGCATGATGAGGCCCGACGCCTCAGGCAGAGGGTCTTATAGCTCCTGGAATGTCCAATTTGCCCATACCACCCACCCTGGAGGGTATTATTGAACTTAGAAAATGGGCGTGTGTGCAAATTGTAATGAAGTAATAAAATAACAGATGAAAACCCTTTGAAAATGAATAGAAAGTGTAGAAAAAAAAGTTTTTGTAAAGTAGTCCCTCTGTGTGCTGTTCCATTTGCTGTTGCCCCCCCACACACGCACACAAACATGCACACACATTGGCGGAGGTGACTAAGCTGTTCTTTTTTTTTATGGCCCGCCCATCTACTTGCAGAACAGATGGAGCTTTTTGTAAAGTCCCCCCCAGCAGTCTGTTGACATCGTTTCTGAGCTAAAAAAATTTCTTATTGTTCTTTACCATTTCTGCATGACTTCTTTTGCCTTGGAAGTGCAGCTGACAGGCGCAAGTCCTTGCGTGACCCTGGTAATTAAACCAGGAAGTGGAGACTGCAAAGTATGCCTAAGGGAAAATATCAGTGAAATTTACCCCTTTTTTGTTTTTATTTTGTTATTGAACTCAGCCGCAGTATTCAGGTACATCACTGTAGTGTGATGGTGGAGGTGAGGATTCGGTCAGTTGACGTACCGTGAGAGGGACTCGGAACTGCAGTTCAGGACTTGGAGCTGCAGTTTGAAGGAGGCTGAGTGAGCCAGCACCACAAGAGAAATGTAAGCCGGGGAAAACACTTTTTTTTTAAAACTGTGGCTAGTAGGAACAGAAGCAGCCGAGGAGTGAGTGTCAGTGTGTGACAGTTGCAGCATTTATGTAGAGACTGCTGTGGGGCTGTTCACTCGCTAAGCAAGATAAAAAACATGGTGGCTGGCAAACTCGGGGTGCCCATGGACACCCTAAGTAATGGGGCACCCCGAATTTGGACTTGCTTTCCAGCGGCCTCTATCGGAGGTTAATGTATCCCCCTGCTATGGCTCTCTGTCAATCAGAGAGCTCATAGCAGCTAGCCCATTTTCTAACCACACATAAGTTGTAAGGCTTTCATAATTAACTCATGGCTTTGCCATGCATGAGTTATGGGTCCTACCACTTACTAGTGGAGATAAATGTGTTATTCTACTGCTACCCATTATGTAGTCCATATTTCAGACACATCCCAGGAGTGGATACAGAAAGTAAAAGAGATTACAGAAGATACAACTTGCATAGACATTTAAAGGATAATGTAACAGACCAGGAGATACAGCACAGCTTGCACTTACAGAGCTTTTGAAATGAGCATTGAACAGATGGTGGGATGGCCCCATGAGACACGATGGCTTGTTTTCATGGGGATCCTTAGGCACAGCAGGGTACAGAAAGGATAGCCAGCCCAGTGGTGCTGAGGATTGAGGCGCTGGATGCCACATCTTACACCATGCTGGAGACCCGGGTTTGGGAATGGACTTGGGCAGCTGGGGCTCGGCTGAGGAGGGAGAGGATTGAGCATCCAGAGGACAGCTCTCCTCTCCCAGGGTGGGTAGTGGGCCATGCATCACTCGCCAGAGGCCCCAGATGGAGATCGGGGACACTGCAGGAGTGATGCCGTACCAAGGGGTGGAGCATTAGCGGGCATCAGCACATTACCTGCATAGACGTCATTGCACATCTGCGCTCCAGGGGCAACCTTATGAGGAAAAGGTCCTGCTCCCTGGATAGGCGACGGCACTTCTCGAGCCCCACCGCAACACACCCAACGCCAGACTCATTCCACTGGCTTTCCTGATCTCTCATCTTGCCTTGGTTCCAGCATTGCAGGGGTGCCCTGGAGGATCAGGTAGGGTGGGGAGTGTCTGTCCCTGATTTCTCAGTGGGGTGGCTTTAGGTGGGTGGTATCTTTTAGGCGGGTGGTATCATGGGGATGGGGAGTGAGGATGCCTGAGAGAGTTCCAGGGTTGCGGAGATAAAGAGAATTGACAAAAAAAAAAAAAACAGGTTACAGAAAGGACTTAGTTTATTGTTCAGTACAATTGGTTACACAAGCGATAGTTCCAAAAGGATGCACAAACATTATTTTCTTACAGTACCTCACATGGACCAGTGTAAAGGCTACTCCCTGTGTCTCCTTGCAATGAGGATAGTTATTGAAGAAGCCCTACCCATTTTATTATAGACACCATGTTCCACCATTAGAAGCCACGGCATCTATTACATCTTTTTGTTTTTGGCCATGGCTTCTAAAGGGGTACTTGTAAACACGGGTGGCTCTAATTACAAACACGTTCCAAGCTTAATGCCATTCTCCTTGTTATGCTCTCTACACAGTTTCCCCAGTACAGCCTCCTATGTAAAGCAGAGTAGACCAGAGACAGGGAAGTTGTAACATACTAATACATGTATGCAATATTACTCTCTTTTCCATTCTGCAATAATACTGTCTTTGCAATTAGATTAGACCACATGGTCCCTTTCCATGCTAATCAGAAAACACCGACCGGAGAGCACTGACTGTGAAGCAAGTCAAGCTTCTTTATTGGGCACAACAAATTCATGTTTTGTTTTATTCCTGTTCGCTACATGGAGAAATTAAAATTAAATATAAAAAGATCATCTTCTACTGTCTCCTACCAGTACATACTTACAGTATAGAAACTGCCCCGTAACTCCTGAACCATCATTGTGTAAAAAAACATATAGCAGTACTGCCACACACTGTGAATACAAACAGTTGCAACAGTATGTCACTGACACAGCTTAACTGAAGGCAGGCAAAGTAGGCCATCTGAGCAGCAGGAGGGAGGGGGCATAGAGAGTAGTAATGATTGGGCTGATTATTTCACGGTCTCCAAGATGCTACCTTTAGAATACACAGATGCAAATTGGGGACAGTTTCTATCAATAAACTTTATATTGGTTGCAACTTTTATTTGGGGACAGCTTCAAAATGGGGAAATACAGTAACTTGCTATCTAAACAACAGGCTTTGCTTGTACAACTAGAGAACATTCATTATTTCACTTGTTTATATTGGGGGCCCTGCTCCTCCAAACGTCCATTTGAAAAAAAATAGGGGTGGGAGGGCAGAGCCCCCACATAAACAAAAAATAAGTGACAGCTCACAGACAGCGAGCTGAGCAGTTTCTTTTGAGCTCATGAGTCTCCTGTTATGCCAGCACTGCATAAGGTCAAGTCAGTCAAAAAACATTTTGTTCTCTCTGCAAAAGTCTGCAATGGGTTAACACTCATTCTGTTTTTTATACTTTGAAACATTAGAATTCTCTTCCTAATCATCTCTAGTGATGCTGTAATCCCAATAGCCTTAACAACTTACAGAAAATTCTTCAAACAGATTTGTTTAAATATACCTGTCCCTCAACGTTTGCCCATCATCACCCATATATCCTTGCTTATTTATATCCTGCCTGTAACAGGTAATTGTCTTTATCTGTCATCTGTTGTTATTGTACCATGTATGTGTCTTTGCTCCCAGAGGCAATTGCTGTTTCAATGGCCTTAATGGTTAACAAAATAAAATGATTTAACTAGAAAAGGGTGTGTTCTCTTTTCTTAACCTGTACTTTGTACCTCTCCAGGCCATCCTTGGCACCTGACTTCTTCAGGAGCTCCAAGATACCTCTGTATTTCATGCTTCCACCTACCTGTTACCACCGGCCCTTGATGGAGCCTTTTTCACCTATCCAAGCAGGGTTGGATATATCCATGACAGTGGTCATTTATCAGGTTGTGGTGCTTTGGTAGGGCAATGGCCCAGATATACCAGGGCCCGTCATGCATAGATAAAGGGCCATTTTTCATTATTCAGTGCCCCCGGAGATGCCAGCCTTTAAAATGCCATGCATGAACTTCCACACCTGAGCATATTACCATGTGGCAACAGTCAGTATCTCCCCTCACCTCTCAAGATGCATCTTACCCACAGTTCCACCTGGGTCACACAGGTGGCACTGCTATGGTGGTGATGCACTAACTCCCTGGAGAAGGAAAGCATCCTCTCAGATTCTCAGTCCCTCTCCCGCAGCTGTCCCCCAGTGGCACGTGCTCATTCTTGAATATGGGTTGCCAGCCCCAGAAAATACAGATCAGACAATTGATTTTTTGAATAAATATGATTTGTTAACACCACAACAACATGGTTTTAAACCTAATTACAATACTGAGATGGCCTTGGTGGGGTTCACTAGCTGCATACAGGGTGCTCTAGATAAAGGGCATTCTGTTGCAGCTGTTTTTGTGGCCTCACCAAGGCCTCCAATGAGGTTGAACATAGCCTCATTACTGGTATAGTTCAAAAATCACACTTTTCTACAGAAGTTACTGCTTGGATTGTAGATTACTTAAGCAGTAAAGCACACATTATGTCTATTGGAGATAAATTCTCACAACAAAAATCAATTGTTTGTGGTGTGCCCCAGGGTTCCATCCTGGGGTCACTAATACTTTCCCTATATATGAATTCTGCTCCCAGTGTTTGTTCACAGACATCAATGATTATGTATGCAGACAATGCAGTTTTATTTGGAGTTAGACCAAAACCTATGATGCCATTGAGAAGGTTCAGGGTGATTTTGTTGCCTTTCAAAATTGGTTACTTCAGAATTATATGTTTTTGAATTAAAAAAAAACAACAAAGTTATGGTATTTTCAAACAAACGGAACAGCAAGGATTTTATCCCCATTACTAACTTAAATGGGAACATGATTGAATTAGTTTACCATTTTAAGTACTTGGGGCTATCATTAGATTCTAATTTGTCTATTGAAATTCATATAAATAATGTGAGGAAAACAAGTCATCAAAGGTTAGGTGGTTTGCGTCAAGTAAGATCCTGTTTAACCAATGAATCTAGGATTTTACTTGCCCATTGTTTTTTATTCAGCATGTTATATTACAGAATAATTGTTTTTATTCTGCTGCTAGTAATAATTTGTTAGAATGTCTTCGGGTTAGTTATAATACTGTACTTAGGTTTATGTTAAATAACCCCTTTCATACGCACCACTGTTCCCTTTTTCAACAGTCAAACTGCTTGTCCTTGGATAATAGAATTCGGTATAAAACAGGCATTTTTATGTTTAAAGTCTTTTCAGGTAATCTTGCAAATTCTATTTCTAGTCTTTTTTTCTAGGTCTATATGTGGTTGTGGCACTAGATCCCAGTATAGATATACCTTTAAGCTACCACTGTTTCATAAGGTAATAGGTCAAAGATCTACAGTATATTATATAGGGCCCCTACATTTTTTAATACATTACCTGGTGAACTTTTAAATCTTAGATCAGTTATTAATTTCAAAAGGGGATTGATGCTGTTTTTAAAAGATTTACAGCTTTGTGATTGTAAGAAGTGAGGTCTTCTTTTTACTGTTTGTTTGTTAGTATAAGTAATGTCTATTTATGCTGTCTGTACCTTTATAATGTGATTTTGTCTATTTTGTACTTTGTGATTTGATGTATATTGTTATATTGTATCTCCCCTATGTTTTTTTGTATACTCCCACTTGTCGCCTGAGAAAACGGGCAATTTGCTCATCAGGCCTACAAGAATAAAAAATAAATGAAATGAAATAGTGTGTTTGTTCATAAATGGAGCAGTCACTAGTATCTTCTGATTTCAAATATTACATATCTATAATTTTACATATCATCAGTATATAATTTCTGTGTTTTTTCAGCTTTCAGACTTATTATTAATATAATCTGTTGGGAAAAAACACAGGATTTAAAAACATTTTTGAATCCTTTTGCCTTTATTAGATATTGACTTATGGATGTTGTAGCAACATAATACTGCACACTGATATATCAATTTAGCTGACTCAAAGCTTTCATTAAAAATATTCAACTTCCTAGCCCCAACAGTTCCAAAGTTATCCCATTTTCAACAAATCATCTTTAAAAAGGTCCAACATTTAAACCTTTGTTGATAGAAACTTAATTTTTTAAAAATGAAAGCTTGGAATCAGATCAGCAAGACCGCTGGCATGCCATAATGTTAGCATCCAACAGGCAACGTTGAACATCCCCCACCCCCCCACCTCCCCCAACACCAAGAATGGGTCTGCACTCCTGGTTAACCCTCCCTGTCCATGCCTGGAAATGCACACACTGCTCAGTCTCCTGTTCTCACACAACAGCACTGCCCTGCTCGGCCTCAGCACGTCTAACCCACCACATAATCCATCCCCTCACTCAACAAGGCATTTGAGGCTGCTTCTCTCTCCTCTCTCTCCCCCTCCTCTCTCTCCTCTCTCTCTCTCTCTCCTCTCCCTCCCTCTCACTGTTCACAATAGCAATTCACTGCAAAATTTTTATGGCACTGCTTGTACTTGTCTTGTGTTCTTTATTTAGGGTAATCACCGAGGGCTATAACTAAGCTATTGTGCTGTACTCAAATTGTAATTGCTCCTTCACTGTATGATTGTCATGCACCTACTGTTTTTTTCCATGTAACTGTAACCATTACTGTATTGTACGTTGAACTAGTTTGCTTACTCTGATGTGGAACCTTTGTAAAACAGCTTGTGCTCAAAGGTCTTATCCAAACAATTAAATAAATAAATAAATAACGATCATATTGATTTTTATGAAGCTTTTTTCTCCCATGCAGCATGCAAGTAGCTATCAGCCCCATCCCCCATTTCCCCCACCAGTGTACACCTCCCATGGTTCTCCAGATGCAGTCTCCCAAGGATTACCCCATGTGGCGGGGGCAGAGGGCCATCCTCCTCCCTTGCCAGTGCACACTTCAGAAGTCTCCAGTGGCCAGGTGCTGCCATGCACCAGGAAAAAGTGGGCAGGGTTGCATAAAGTGCTTATGTCCCCTTTTCCATTTTCTCCCTCAGTCCCCTGCCATGGCGACATGTAGGGATGTGCATGTAGAGGGATGCACACCCTATGGAATCGCAGCCCCTCCCTTCATGTCACTCACACCTGAACTACCATCAGGCCTCCAGCTGGTGACAGTCAGAAGTCAAGACAGCATGACTCCCCTTGCTGGGAGAGGAGTGCAGTCCATGAGACACTCAATCCCTCCCCCGGCCAATCTCCAGCGACCCGAGTACATTCCCAAACCTGAGTCACTGGTGTGGTGGCAGGTAAGGCACTCTGTGCCTCAGCCCTCCATGCCACTGATCTTGCTCAAATTGATATGCTTGTCATGTGCCCATACATGTCTGTTCATGTTCTTACACTTTGTTAGAAAAAATATGTACATCCATATTTTTTATTTTAAAAGATAGTACCAATATATGTTTTTTAACATTGACAATGTGAATTGCCTGCTGTATTCTTATTTTGATAAATTATTTTCATATTGCTGTAATTTAATGAATCACTATTTAAAATGTAAGAGGGTTTGAAAACATATTTTTTTCACTTTTTTCTAAAGTTAGTATTACTATATTCTTTAATAAGGAACAGTGTAGTTTGCAACCAAATTTTCAATTTTTGCATTCCTTTAATAATACTGTGAACATTTTACTGTCCCCTCTAATAACCCTTACTCTTCCTTGTGTAACCCCATTCAAAAGGGGATTTACCTTTGGCTCTCTCCAGAGCACTGCTGCTGCCTTCCCCTGCATTGCTTCTTCATTCCTGGACTGCAACTGTTTATTTATTTATTTAGCTTTTGTTGACCGGGTAAGTACACTAGATAAGTTATATGCCTATTTTCAGGTACGACACGGGAATTGTGGGATGTGAGGGCTGAACTGAACTTGTTCCTTTGTCCTTCAGGCTTGTGCAGCACCCTTCTCATCATGGCCGGTGAGCCATCGCCTCTTCTACCCTGGCCCCTGTGGACTGTGATAATGGTGCCACTAAGCCAAACCAGTAAGCAGCCCTTTTCTTTAGCGCAGCTGCATCAGATTGCATGTGGACTTCACAGCTGTTGAGGTCAGGAAGCCAGCAGAAAGGAGGTAGCTCAGTTTCAAGTGATTGTCAAAGTAAGAAAAGTGCAAACTGCCACAAAAACAAAACCACTCCTCCCATCATAGCACTAATTTCAAGGACTGTCAACAGCACTCCCCTGCCACTAATGTGCATGGATGACAGCAGGGATTGAGAGGTACTGATCCTGATGACTGGAATCCACACTGAGGGACAGAAACATGCCTAAAATAAAAGATAAAATAAAAGATTACTGTGGCAGCCAAGCTGGTAGTTTCTCTGACCGCAAGATTGCTGGAAAGAAGTCAGAGGACACACTGCCAGGCCAGAAGCTTTGGGTAATCCTTGGCTCAGCTTTGCAGAGCCAGCTAGCTGCAAACTGTCTCAAGTTTCAGTGTATCCTGGCCCTGTAAAACTCATAAATTCAAGGACACTCTGATAGTTCAGGAGAAACAGTAAGGCCTGAGTTCAGCTGTGCAAAATCAGCTTGTTGGAAGCTGGCTCAGGTTATGGAGAACTTGTGCACATGCTTTCACCAGCAAACAGCAATTGAAAGCAAGGAGCTTATCGTAATGAACAATGCATGATATGTCATTCTATTTGATCTCCTGGTTTCTGGAAATGGAGGACACATGAAACAGAGTCAGATTTCTCTGGGAGGGTGAAGGAGAGAGACCCATGAGCAGGGCTACTGAAAAACTGTTGGGAAAAAATTCCAAAAATTGTAGGGATATTGTGGTAGTTGTACTTTACATCCACAGTGCTCTAGAATATATATGTTATTGTCTTCTGATGCACATATTGACCTCATTAAATTATTAACTAGTATCAATTCCATATGCTTATAACTTGAAGAAAGGTTTGTAATGCTAAAATATATCAATATGTAGTATGTCGTCTAAAATCTCAAAACATTAATCTCATGCAGTGCTAATTATTTTATTTAATGATCTATGGCTCATAAATTTACAAGTTCCTAGTTGTACAATGTTTATCAAAACATAAATACAAGTACATCTTTTCACTGCATTATGCCATGTGTTATGATGCACTTGTTTTATTCAGGCTGCAATGATTTTTGTTTGTTTAAAGGAAAATGTGAGATTTCACATGCTTTATCAGGTTGTTTTGTCACGTACAGTAACTCTCCCAGGTCATGCCTGGGAATACGCATCTGCATGCCTGATGCACTTTACCTGGTGAACAAAACCATATAAGTTTTTCATTGACATCTTTGCATATGAACATATAAGTAGCAGAATGCCAAGAGAAGGGACCAGTGTCATTAGTGCCCTCAAAAGCACACTCAAGTTTAGAAGCAGCAGGGGTATCCTAAATCCTCAGCCATTTCGATACAGAACCAATAAGAATAAAACATACACAATGGCAAGACAAGGTGTTTTATTTTTATCACACCCTGTCCCAAAGGTTCTGGGTGCTTAAACATGAAAAAACAATAAATACAAACATTGAAATCATCAGTTCAAATACTTAAGAATCATCGGAGGCACAAAACAATATTAACTAACTATAAGATCAAATGCTATGGTGAATAAGTGACTTTTCAGGCCCCTTTTAAAGGCCTCCACTGTGAGGTAATTCCTAAGATGATACAGCAAGGAGCTCCATATTGCAGGTACCACCACTGAGAAAGCCCTGTTTCCAGATTGCTTTAGATGGGATCTTGAGATGGCTAGCAACAGCTCTTCAGTGGAGCGGAGAGAGCAGCTGGGAGCATACCAAACCAAGAGGTCTAGTGCAGAGGAAGACCAAGAGAAAACTAAAATATTAAATGACTACTTCTGCTCAGTCTTCACAGTAGGGGGGGAGGGGAATGAACCAATGTGTATCAGCAGGCACCGGTGAGAGTGGATACAAGTCTATTTTCAGAAGACAGAGTCCGAAGGGATTAGAAGACCTAAAGGAAAATAAAGCCATGGGATGCGACTGGATCCACCCAAGGGTACTAAAAGAACTGAGCACAATGCTAGCCACCCATCTGGCAATAATATTCAGCAACCTATTGGAGGTGATGGTAATTCCAGAGGACTGGATGAGGGGCCAATATGGTCCCTCTGCACAAGACAGGCAGCAATTATAGGCTAGTTAATCTCACGTCAGTGGCTGGGTATTAACGGAAAAGAGAGACCAAAGGAGTACCTAGAGGCAAATGGGCTGCAAGACCACTGGCAGCATGGTTTCACAGGGAGAAGGTCATGTCAAGCAAATGTTTTAGATTTCTTTGAGTGGGTGACTAAGTAAGTATATCGAGGAAGGCAGTGGATGTTTCTAGCTGGACTTCAGTAAGGCTTTTGACACTGTGCCATACAGAAGGCTAATTAAGAAACTTAGAAACCTGTGGGTTGGAAAGAAAGCGGTAAACTGGATATCAAAGTGGTTGCAGGATAGACAGCAGAGGGTGGTGGTAAACAATAATCCCTCAGGGGATGGGGTAGTGGCCAGTGGAGTACCACAGCGATCAGTACTGGGTTCTGTCTTCTTCAATGTCTTCATAGCTGACACTGCTGAAGAACTGGAGGGGAATGTGTGTCTCTTTGCAGATGACACAGAAATCTGTAATAGGGTCGACATGCAGAAAGAGGTGGAGAAAATGAAAAGGGATCTTGGGAAATTTGAGGAGTGGTCTAGGGTGTGACAACTGGGTTTCAGTGCCAAAAAGTGCAAAATCATGCCCCTGGGGAGGGAAACCTGGTACAATGTATAGGATGGGAGTGGTACTTACAGTCGCCAAGCAAGAGAGGGACCTTGGGGTAATTATATCGGATGATCTCAAGGTGTCAAGCATTGCGATAAGGCAGTAAGCAAGCTTAGCCAGATGCTGGGTTGCATAGTGCTGAGGATTTCTTGCAGGAAAAGGGAGGTAATGTTGCTACAGTATCACTCTTTAGTGAGACCTCCACCTAGAGTACTAAGTTCAGTTCTGGAGGCTGTATCTTTGTGAGAACATTGACAGGGTGGAAGCAGTCCAGAGAAGGCTACCAAAATGGTATGGGGGTGCACGAGAAACCATATGAGGAGAGGCTGTGGGAGCTCAACTTGTACTCCCTGGAGGAGGGGACAGTGAGAGGGGACATAACTGAGATATATAAGTACTTCACAGGGGGTGAATAAGGTGCAAGAGGGAAGTCTCTTTCAGTGGAGGAGTACAATGAAGCCCGCCAGGATGAAGTGCAGTGTCTCCGTTTCTTGTATGACAAAAGGGACTAATTCCCATTGAAACTGTATTGTTTACTGCAGTAACTGCTGCAGCATACTGCAGAATTGGGCTTAATCCTGGCGAAGCTTGGGGGAGGGACGTGAAAAAATACTTCTTCACAGAAAGGGTGGTGGATGCCTGGAACAGCCTGCCAGAAGATATGGTAGGGGCGAAGACAGTGGAGAGATCGGCACATGGGCATAACAGGTAGAGGATGGGGAGAAGGGAAGAACACCTGTGAGCAAATAGGCTCCAAGGTGTAGAAACAGGCAGGAAAAACAGGGCAGATTAGATGGGCCTACCCAGGGCCCCTAGTGCTCAGCAGCAGCATTTTCTGATTTCTGCGGCAGGGCTCCAAAGCTTCTGCGGCAGCATTTTTTTAAATTAATGTGGCATGATTTATTCATTTCTGAGGCAGAATGATGTCCTGCCATTGGCTAAAATATGATATACTGTCACTGATGACATCACATGACAAGCATAGAGGAGGGGCTTCAGGATAAACAAGATGGGTAGGAATCCTGGCCCTATGGAAATACTGTATATCTGAATGAGAATTCACCAAAAACAATGAATTCTGCAGCACTATATATATTCTGTGGCATGAAGCAAATTCTGCAGAAAATTCCACAACTCCAGAATTCCAGGGGCCTTAGGCCTAATGGTCCTTTTCTGCCAGCAAATTCTATGTTTCTATGTTTAGGTTTCTATGTCTGAACTAGACAGGGCCAGATTCATGCAGGGCTTTGTATAACAAAACAGTCTTGAAGGTGGTGCACCACCTAATGGATAGCCAGTGCAGCTGCAGCAGCACAGTCATAATATGATGTCTGTATGACACCCCAGCCACAAACCTGCATGTGGCATTCTGCACTAGCTATAGGTGATGCAGTAAACCTACAGATAGCCCAAGGTAGAGAGCGGTACAGTAATCAAGTCTCGAGGTCACAAAGGCATGCACTAGGGCTGCCAGGTCCTCTTGCACGAGATGAGGCTTGAACCAGGAGAGATTCCTTAGCTAGAAAAATCCATTGCAGATGACACCCCACATCTGGTGTTCTAGTGCTAGCCGTGTGTCAACAATAACTCCCAGATTCTTAACCCTATCCAAAGCTGTTAGAAATGTGCCATTCAGAGATGGCAATCTGATGGTATCAAATCTTTCAGCCATACTCTGAGGGCCTAGTTCCACAAGTAGCAACTCCATCTTGGTCAGACTGAGACTCAACCAGCTGGAAGCCATCCAGTTGGCTATTTCTTTAAGGCAACGCTCCAGCACAGCAGCCGCTTCCTGCCCATCTGATGCAAAGGACATGAAGAGCTGAGTATATCTGAATGGCAGAGAAAACCCACACCATGCCATATGATAACCCAGCTCAGCAGCATCATGTACACTGCAAACAACATGGGGAACAGAATTTAACCCTGGGGAACACCACAGCTGACCACTACAGGCTGCAATGAGAAAGCTCACATAGCAACCTGCTGTGCTCTACCAGTAAGGAAGGATTAAAAAACATTTTAAAGTTGTTCTGGCAAGTCCCCCCACCCCGATTCCCCAAAGTGCTCCTTCAAAACCCCATGCTCCACTGTGTCAAACACTGTTGAGCGATCAAGAAGTACAACAAGGGATCATTCTCCTCTATCTTTCACTAGGAGCAGATCAACAAACACCTTAATGAGCATGTTCTCCATACTGTGGTGAGGCCTGAAACCCAATTGGAAAGGCTCATAGATGTCAAAACTCTCAAGGCGAGTCTCAAGCTATACTACCACCACTTTCTTGATAATCTTTTCTAGAAAATGAAGGTTTAAGACTGGCCTGTAATTTGCCAACACCACCGGGTCTAAAGATAGTTTCTTTAGTAGTGGTCTCACCAAGGTTTTTTAAAGCGCCAGTGAGAAATAGCCCTTCTGCAAGGAACCCTTGACAATGCTGGAAACCATTAGACCCAGGGTCACCCAACAGTCCAGCTGGGTAGGCCCTGGATCCTAATAACAGTAGGTAGGGTGCAGTGATGTATTCACCTCAAGCACCTCCTCGACAGAAACTGACTGGAACTCATTCCAGACCACAGGAGTGCCCTCATGCCTCTACTCTCCAATACTGCTGGCTCCAGACAGGGCACCTGTTAAGATCCCAACTCAAATGGAGGAAACTCAGTCCAGGAAGAAAGAACCAAATGTCTCACACTCTCCCTGTGACAACACTCCTCCAGATTGCCGACAGGCAGGTTTTATTAGGCAGTCTACAGTACAGAAGAGTTGCGCTTGTTTATTTTCTCCTGAGGTAATAACCCATGCCAAGAACTCTGTCTTTTTCAGGGTTATTACACTCTAAAAGTCCTTATAATGAGAACTCAGATCCATCCTATTGTCCATTGAACCCAGTATCTTCCAGGAATGCTCCAACCTCTGCCCTGTTGTCTTCAACTACCTCAACTTGTTGTTATACCATGGTGAGCTGCAGTGGGAGGACAGTGGGCAGACAAAGATCAATGTGATGGATTTGGGTGCTACTGTAATGGCCAAATGATAGCTATCATGGCTACTCCACACCTTCAATGCATGTTGCCTCCACACCTGGGGTGTCCAAGACTGCTTGAAGCTTTTCTGGTAGCAAAGCATGCTTAGGGTGGTATTGGATCATCTACACATAGGGGAATGGTTACCATAGGACCCCTGCCTGAAAATGAACAGCATGGTGATCTGACCACCCCACTGGATCCTCTGTGACATCATAGATGTTCGGTCCCAGAGAGAGAAGATGAGGTCCAAGATATGGTTGTGTTCATGGGTAGCAATATAAACAGCCTGTATGAGGCCCAGTTACACCATCAACCAGAGGAAAGCTGAGCAAATTGTGAGGTTTCATCATTGACCCAAAAACTAAAATCTCCCAACACGCTTAAGTTGGGGGTGTTCAATGATAGGTTGACGATGAAATCTGCAAATTCCCATAGGATCTCCTGTTCCCGCCCGGAGCAACAGACCAGGAAATTCCTACACCTCACACCCACAGCTACCTTCAGTGCCATGAATTTAAACTACCCCATTTTCTTCAATGGGTATGCTGTTAGCTTCAAGCAGGATCTAAAACAGATAGCTACCTCACCACTCCTGCGCTCCTGCCTTAGGCAGTGTACTACTGAGAATCTGGTTGGGATTGCCGCCTCCAGGACTGGACCAGAGTCATCACAAAGCCCAGTCTTGGCACAACTTTCCAGGTCATACTAAAGCAAAAGACAAATAAGAGCAAGAAGGCTTTTATGCACATATTGCTCCATCAGTTAGTAGTAGTTCAATGTAGCTCCATTCAAGATAAACTTTTTGAGTTTACTTTTAAATTCTATCTTTGTTTTACTAGCAATTATATACAAGGGTAGCAAGTTCCATAGTTTGAAAATCCTCTGGGTAAACAAGAATTTCCTTCTTCTTGTCCTGAAGGCTCGCCCATACATTTGAAGGGGGTGATCTCTGGTTAGTTTTGAATCTTGATTGAAGTTAAAATTTAGGTCTGCTGGGAGATAACTGTCCTGCATAATGTCATAATGTCCCTAGATGAAATCTGACACCACAGCCATTTTATTCCCCAGGGACCTGGCATTGTACAACATGCCCCAAAGGGGACGAGTCAGTGCAGTTAGCCTTCTACTATTTGCCCACTATTCCTAGGGAACTCCCTGGGGATTAGGACATGGCCGAGAGGACTCCCCTCCATGATCCTCTTATACCCAGGGTGCTGACTCGGTCTGATACTCCCAATCATATTCTCGCTGGCTCCTACCCTTGGAATGTGCTTCCTTTCGGTGCTCTGCTTTCTCATTATCCATAACCTCCAAAAGTGATCCAATACCACCTTTGGAGGAACCGGGGGCTGAAAAGGAGTGAGTGAGTGGAGGAGCTCTGAGGAATTGGAACACACCAGAGCCACAAACCCACACACATAATATACTTCACTAACTAAAAAATATAAACTTAACAATACATAACTACCAAAAATAAATACCCAAATCAATTTAAATACCCTCCATCGTAACCCCCACACACTATAATTAAGCAATAAGGCATGAAAGGGTGTGTGTCATGGTGGGACAATGGCACACCTAGGGTGGGTCGAAGCATTAGGCTAAAAGCCGAGTGCTTCTGCCACCCTAGGTATGCCGTTATCACACCACAGTGTAAACCCTGAAGTGCCTTATTACGATTATAATATGCCTATAAAAAAACGACAAAACTTTAATGATTAAGCAATAAACAAAAGAAACAAACCTAAATTTATAACTTTATTATAATTAATATAGACATAAAATAGAGATAAAATAGTCCCTTCAAGAGCTTCACTACATCCCTCCACATTGCTTACACTGACTTTTTTGTAGCTGATTTTATTACATTGAGTTTAGCAATATTTTTATATGCAACCTCCCCGTTCCACTTGAATCCCATCAGTGTCAGTGTTAGGTAGGGAAGGCAGCTGGTGAATATCTAGTTAAATAATAATAATATAATTAATAATAATATTAATAATAATAATATCATCTTTATTTTTATGGTGCCTTTCAAATATCAAGGCGCCTAACAAAGTTTAAAATCACATGTCAGACATCCCAGCAACATTAATGATATAAAACAACTAATACCACTACACAGTCATTCGCCAAATGCTTGGTACCATAAGTATGTTTTTAAGGCTTGCTTAAATCCCTTCACGGTCGTGCACCCACGTAACTGACAGGGTAGAGAATTCCAAAGGGTTGGACCACATGCATAAATGCTTGGGCCCCAGAAGATTTCAAACACACCCTTGGAATCTCTAGCAACCCCTCATCGGCTCAGTGGAGCAATCGCCCAGGGCAGTAAGGGACCAGAATCTCTTTCAGGTAGTCTAGGCCCAGTCTGTGTAGGGCTTTAAAAGTCAGAAGACCGACTTTGAAGGTGATCCACCACTGTACCGGCAGCCAGTGCAGTCCGAGCAGCACCAGCAAAATATGACAGGACCGGGGAGTTCCCGTCAAAAGCCGGGCCGCTGCGTTCTGCACTAGCTGCAGGAGACAGATTTCCATCCCCTGTAGCCCTAGGTAAAGGGAGTTGCAGTAATCTAAACGAGAGGCCACAAAGGCGTGGACCAGCATAGGAAGATCACCGGACGGAACAAGATGCTTGATCTTGGAGATATTCCTCAGATGGTACAGAGAGGATTTAATGACAGCTGACACCTGCAAATGCAGGGTCAGCCCTTCGTCAAAAATTGACCCCAGGTTTTGCACCCATTCAGAGGTCGGGAGTGATAAGCACCCAAGAAAAAGTCCTGAGGGACAACCAAGCCCCAACCCCCCATCTGGTGTGTCAGATCCACAACCAGCACCTCAGTCTTTTCCGAGTTTAACTTCAGCCAACTGGAATCCATTCACTCCTGGATTTCTGTGAGGTAGCTATTAAAGGCCGAGAAAGCTCCATCCTGGTCAGGTGCAAAAGAAAGGTAGAGTTGGGTATCACCAACATAGCAGTGAAACCTCAGCCCATACCTTCTTACAATGTCTCCGAGGGGCAGCATATACACTGTGAACAGCATTGGGGACAACACTGAGCCCTGAGGAACCCCACATGACAGAGAAACTGGATCTGAGGAAAGAACCCTGGACACCACTCTCTGAGTTCTTCCCATGAGGAACAATGTAAACCACCTGAGGACTGTACCCGACAGGCCACAGATGAACCTCAGGTGCCCAAGTAGGACCCCATGGTCTACAGTGTCAAACGCTGATGAGAGATCCAGAAAAACCAAGATGGAATGGCCCTTCTGATCTCTAGCCATCAGGAGATCATTGAGCATCCGAACCAGCGCTGTCTCAGTACAATGTCTCTTTCGAAATCCGGACTGGAGGGGTTCACAGATGTCAAGAATGGTCAAATGGTTCTCCAGCTGTACAGCCATTACTTTCTCAATCACCTTCCCTAAAAAGGGAAGGTTAGAGATTGGTCTGTAGTTTGCATGGCAGTCTGGGTCTAAGGAAGCTTTTTTCAAGAGGGGTATTACCACTACCTCTTTCAGGGAGCTAGGAAACTTATCTGTTTCCAAGGTGCACCAGACTATCCGTGCTAGGACCAGACCGATGGAATCAATACAACCCAAAATCAGGGAGGTTGGTCCTGGGTCCAAACTACAGCATGTAGGGTGTGCACCCTGGACAATCCACATGACATCCATGAACTCCAGGTGGTTGAAGGTACTCCAGGAAAGCTGAGAAGCAGTGGTCTCGTGCTGATCCAAAGCAACGCCCATAGAGTGTGCTGGTTGGGAGTACCGCCTTGATGTCAGCCACCTTAGTCGCAAAGAATCGAGCAAGTTCATTGCACTGTACTTGCAAAAAGGCTTTTCAAACTTGTTGACAGGCTGGATTGCACAGTCTGTCCACAGTTCGAGACAGCTGAGCTGGTCGATTCTGAGCAGCCGCAATCTCCCCAGACAGGAACATTGCGTTCTTACGGGTGATTGCAGATTGATAGACTTGGTAAAGGACCATCAATCTAAGGTGGTCGGCATCAAGGGTGGATTTCCACCAGCAACATTCTAATCTTCGTCCTAGTCACCGCATCTCCCTCAAGGTCCCATCAAACCATGGGGACCGAGGGTGAAGGGAGAGAGGACGAAGACGGATGGGAGCAATGGCATCTAGAGCCACTGAAATGGCTGAATTATAAGTCATCACAAGGGCCTATGGGTCACTGTTTGCCACAGGGAGGGATGATAGGTCAAGTACTGCTGCCAGGCCTTGAGAGCTTACATCTCGTAAAGGGCGATACCTGACCATCTCCACAGGGGTAGACCTATGAAGGGGGACACTAAAACTGAATTATATGAAATGGATTTTCACCTGCTCTGACTCTACTTGCTTGGTCTCAACTGAAAGCAGAGAGGTGATGTCTTTTAGAACTCTCGCAGCCTCATAAGCCACATAGCTTGCTGTGAGTGTGGGGAGTTTTAGAATTCTAGGAGTCTGTAGTTGGAGTGCAGTGCAGTAGCTCAGAGAATGAGCAGTGAGGAGAGCCAGTTTTTCTCACCCTAGTCTGAGAATATCTTTTGCCTGACTTGTGAAGTGGTGGAAACCATCTCCAGGATTTCCTGATGCCCTCATCCCCAGTGGGATGAGAGGGACTGCAGAGGATTTGAGGGGCAATCCCTGATCCAAACTAGAACATTTTTGAAGCTACCTTTGGTGTACAAACTGTGAGTAGATTCTGTCTGAAAGTTACCCAGGCTATGTACCTGCCTTGTTTTCTGTGGGCTGACACTCTGATAAAGGGACCCATTCACCCATTTCTGTAAGACTTTTCTCAAGAAGTTTGTTTAAAGTTTGCTGACAACAGTGAATGTCCCAGGTGTGACTATGCACTTTGTTTAGAACTTTAATGTTACACTCCTTTGTGGTGTGTCAGATGCTAAAATGTGCTAAACATTTGAAGAAAGCATAATTTCTACTGTTCATTATCTGTTGAGGTGTAACTCTGAAAGAATGGCTGGGTATGGACGAGGAAGCAAAAAGTGGGCAACCCCCCATCTGGAGTGACCAGTTCAGCACTTCGAGTTCTGTAAGGGCACCTGTTCTTTCAGCGCATATGGCCAATGCCTGAAGAGTAAAGTTTACCCTTGTATGTGGAGTTTGCTAGTCTTGAGCCTAGTGTGCTCCGTTGTGGTCAGTGTGCCACATTTCCTTCTGTAAATCCTATGCCATATGGGAAGTGTTCTAAGTCATGGCCTAGTGCCACTTCCAGGAGAATTTTGGGTGTTTTCATCATGGCTAGTACCACATTTCAAGATGTCTAATCCTATGCTATAAGCAAAGTTTAAGTTTCTGTTTTCTACAGATGTTGTTCTGCATTGCCTTGTGCCACTGTGACAGGATGACCCCTGTCATAGTGGACACCCCTGGGATAAACTGAAACCAATTCCCCAAGCAGTTTATATGTTTTATATAATGTTCAACATGCTGGTTGGCTGGTTATAAATGAAGTGCTGAAGTACTTATAATGCTTTCTGTGCATATTAACCTAAAGTAAAACTGTTTTGATATAAGAATAACAAAAATGTGTGTCTGCTTTTTCTAGATGTTAGCCCTCTTCCAAGATATACTTTGCAGCAGACAGCGTGAGGTAATATGACCCTGCAGGAGAGTTTAGGCGAGCACAGAATGTTCTGACCACAGCTCTGACCTTTAATAATGTTGTAAACAAGTTATGTGATGTTCTCCAGGTGCCAAATAACTGTTCTATGTGGTGCAACAGTGGCCTCTAGTGGCTAGTTTTATATTATGTTTGCTGTTAATCAAAAGGCAGGGGAAATTGTTTTTTCAACTTCTAGTGAGCTTATAAAAAGCCCTACCTCAGTGTTGAAAGGAGAGATAGATAGGAAGGTGAAAGACCTCCTAGTAGTGTGGGCTTTCATAGAAACACAGAAACAGAGAAACATAGACTTTGACGGCAGATAAGAACTGCTTGGCCCACCTAGTCTGCCCATTTCCCTACCTACAGGATAAGCTGCAGATCCTAGTTAACCAACAGCCTATTTCTTCCTACCCCCCCACAAGAATTGCCTTATGTCTGTACCATGCATTCTTGAATTCTTCCACAGTCTTAGGCCCCACAACCTCCTCAGGAAGGCTGTTCCATGCATCCACCACCCTCTCTATGAAACAATACTTCCTCACATTGCCCCTGAGCCGTCCCCATCTATCTTCAAATTGTGTCCCATTGTTCTTGCACATCTCTTTTTCTGAAAGATACTGCCCTCTTGGACTTTGTTGATTCCACTGAAGTACTTAAAAGTTTTTATCATGACCCCTTCTCCCTCCTTTCCTCAAGGGTATACATATTAAGCTCCTTTCGTGTCTCCTCATATGGCTTCTCTTGCAGACCCTGCACCATTTTAGTTGCCCTCCTCTGGACTGCCTCTATCCTGTCTATGTCCTTGCAGAGATGGGGTCTCCAGAACTGGATGCAGTACTCCAGATGGGGTCTCACCAACTGTCTGTACAGAGGGATAACAACTTCCTTCCACTGTTTGATTCATGCTAGGCTGAAGAAAAGCCTTGGAAACTGTTGAAGCTAAGCAGTTGTCTTGACTCATCATTTTTGTTTCTGTATATTTTACTTGATGAAAATAAAATGATAAATGCAACCATGCATTTTTTTGCACCTGACTTGTGGTCTGCCTGAAATTATGTTTTCCTAAACCCACACCTGGTGACAGCCACAAAGTGTAAACTCTTGGGAGTCCATCTTTGCTTTTGTGTACCAACTGTTTTGGAATAAAGCCACACTATAGAATCCCAACCTGGTATGGGTACTCTAGCTACTGCTTCCTGTGTGGATTTGCTGGGTACCCCTGTCAGAAGTAGCAAACCTAACAAAGCCCTCAGCAAAAGTTCTCTCCTCAGGACCTGGGTTTTGGTATAGATATGTTTTTGTCCAGTACACAGTTTGTGTTTCTCTGTTCATATTGCTTTGTAACCCCTGCCCCTCTTTTTTTCCCCTAGACAGAAAAAGTATGGGAGGTGTGGCTACTAGTTAAATAAGTGGCCAGTGTGGGGGAGGGGTTTACATATTCTCCTGCTTTCATCTCATTTTTCACTTTGTAGAATTGTACACATTAATATCGAGAGTTCCGTCTAATGTTCTTACAGAGATTAATCGACTGTGGCAGAGATATCCAAATGGTTATTTTCCGGGTTTTCTTTGTTTTTCTAACAGGAGTGAAGACTGTCCTAACAAACATAATAAAACAATTAAGAAATAAGACAATATAGTGTATGCATTGTGGTTGGATAACGCACAGCTCAGGTGTGTTGTGAGGCATTGCTGAGTGCCTTCACTTCAACTACCTGAGAAATGCTGTTACCCCACTACAATGTAGACCCTGGAGTGTCTTACTGCCATTATAAAATGGGTCCAAGATTTTTTTTTTGGGGTGGGTGAGGGGGGTTAACAAATGTACCAAATCAAAAAAAAAATATTTATGACTTTTTTAAAATAGTCCCAGCACATCCCAGCACTGACATGCCATCTCAGGTTCAAAAATTATGTACAGCAAAATAGATGTATTTCTAATTTACTCTTAAACCCTCTAGTTTCCCCAACCCACCCCCATTTACCCATTCCCTTGCCTTTCTTTCTAATTCTTTATAATATTCCCTCCCTTTTCTCTGTCTTGGTTATTTTCTGTCTTGCCAGCATTCAAGAGATGGAATGTTTACTACAGATGGAATACAAGAATTCAAACATCTGCTCAATTCTGCTGGCAGAATGTTTACTCCCACTAGCACACACCAGAAGGCCTCAAATGGAACCAGGGCTTTTGTTTCATCTGTAACACCTTAAACAACACAGTAAGCAGGTGAGGATAGAAGGGGGAATTTTCATGGTCAACAAAGAAACACCATAAATTAAAACTGCAAGTACTGTGGTACTTCAGTCTTAAAGTTATGTATGTGTTTAAGAAGAAAATTATTAGGGCAAATAACATTTAATTATTATGTTTATAAATTTAAGACAGTTTTATTTTTAGGGCCTAGTTGAAGGTTTTTAGTGAGTAAAGGCGACAGCCACATTTGTGATTGTGGTCAGGGATGTGTGGTATTATTGATTTTATTGTGAAGAGGCTACTGGACCTTCTTCCAGTGCTGTTGTCTTGGGATATCAGCACTGGGATCAGAGCTTCTCAGCCATTTAGATTACTGGATTTTTATAGTCATATTATAAGTAAGCAATAAGACATGATGGGCTGTGTGTTAGACAGTTCTAACGCACGACTGGGGGCATAGTGAGGCATGAGGCCACAGGCTGAGTGCATCCAGCCTCCTAGCCATGTGTTAGAACTGTCTAATGCACACCCCGGAGTGGCTTATTGTGCTTATGAAACAGGCATCTAAATTGTAGATACATGTCAAAATTAAAATTATTTTGATAGAGTAGTAAAAAAGTGCATTTTTTGTCTTTTCTTTAAATAAAATAGTTTCTCCACCTGGATGAGTTTTATGTGTGCGTTTTTTTTAGCTGAGGACTTCTGTCCTACTGTGGTCTCAGTAGAAGTAGTCCTTGTGCTGGTTGTCATGCCCTCCCCCCCCCCACACACACAGTCACTTGTATGATTTTATCTTGTTTGCATATTTTTTATTTTATGTGTTGAAGTGCAGGAACGTAGTAAAGGTGTGAATGAGTGACTAGCATGCAGAGCTGAGACTGTAGAGTAGAAACGGGAACATCAAGTGTCAGAGAGGGCAATTTTTTTTGTTTCTGTATGAAGTAATGCTGAGGTGGGGCATTAAGGGAAATTTTTTTTTTTTTAAGGTGAGACAGGGAGTTGAGACTACTGAGCATGAGAGTGAGCGATGGATCGAGTGGGTGGGTGGTTGGTAGATCATGGCTGGCATGTGTTGTTGTTCTTTTTAGTAATGTGATCCATTCAGGTTTTTTTACTTAAAATAGTCAGGAAATTATAAAAGTGAGGGGTGGGGGAGTGGGGGAATAGTGAAGAGCCAGCAGGCCAGTGAAGTGCATAACAAGTGAAAGATCATGGCAGGTCCAAGTGGGTGAGTGAGTGGGCAGGCAGATGGGCACAAGGATTTAAATCAGTCAATCAATCAAATTCTTTATTTATCCAGGCGAACACCATTGAGCAAGCTCATTTACAAGGTGGACCTGCATTACACAAGTCAAGTAACAATGCATTTATATACAGACAAATAGACAGTAGATGTAAGAGTACAACAATACAGGTAGGCCTGCAATACACAGGATAAGTAAAAATACATTTGGGTTCAGGTAAAAGACAGTTGGTAAGGGTATACATAACAATAGGGTAGCAAGTCAGTAAAAATGTATACCAAATACAACAACATACATGGTTTAGTATTCCTGTAAGATAAAGGCATTAAAGTCCAGCGAAGAGATTAGTTGAAGTGGATGCTACAAGTGAAGAGATATACATAGTCAGTTTAAAAAGACCCAGGCGTATGAAGGGGGAGACATGTGTTGGGAGAAGTGGGCAGCCAGTGGGGGGGGGTCTGGAACTGGGATAATACTAGGAGCGAAGGAATGAGATGCTGTGGGTATACAAGGAATAGGTGGGTGAGGGAGGGTGAGATTTAGGGCGGTAGATAAGTAGGTGGCTCAGGGACAAGTTATGCACTGATACAAGAAGGAAGGAAGGAGGATGGGAAAAGCAGGGAGAATGTGGAAGGGGGGTATAAGTAAGCTAGGATCATCGGAACCAGTTGCAGGCTTCTGTAATGTATTTTAAGTATAAGGTCTTAAACACAGTGAGACTAAGTAGTACATTGGCTATATATAAAGTCGGGGTAATCAATTAGGGAAAGGAATGTAGACTTGAACTAGCTGTCTCTTGGCCTCTGTAGTTAGTAGGTGGTTTAACCTGAAGAAAAGACCTAGCCTCTGCATCAGTTTTTTTAACAAATCCTCCAGGTGGTCTGCAAAGGAGAGTTTGAAGTCTAGCCAGACCCACAGGTATTTGAATTTCGGCACAAATTCCAGGGTTTCTCCTAGTAGGGTGGTGATGGGGGGGGGGTGAGGGTAGAGCAGGGTAGGCTTTAAAAATGGAAACTCCATCCTGTTTGCCAGGACTAGTTGTAACCATGCGTTAGACACTTCTAAGCCATGGCTGTTAACCAATCACATACAGTAGCTCAAAATCTTGAGCCCATTTAATAATAAAGAATAACCTACCCTTCCACTTGCAAAAAGTTGTGAAATTAGCATCCTATTTCAGTGAATGGCACAATTCATACCTTTGCTGACACCCATTATTTCAGTTGCTGTGACAATTCTGGCTGCTTCAACACAGATGTTAAGTGCTTAATACCCACATGCTTAGCCAGTGGATTCTTCATCCAACCCACACATGCTTAGCCAGTGGATTTTTTCAGCCAACCCAGGCAGTTAATCAGATGAAAGAAGCACCACACAAAACCTCTTGTAACCCTCCTCCCCTCACCTCCCACTGTATTGTTTTTGCCAAATCCAAGTCTGTATGCTACATTATCATTACACAGTATGTCAATATATTTGAGACTTCTTTTAAATGTTCCTAGTTCTTACACAATTTGTAAAAAATCCAAAATTGCAAGGAATTGTGTAAATATTGCAGAGAGAATGGTGAAAGTTGCAGATTTTGCAATAAAATTGTGGATGCAATTTTCCAGTGGTCCTTCCCCTGAGTGAATTCAGCAGTTAGCCAACAGGTTGAAAAAAAAACTGCTTGAAAGTGTTTGCAAAATTATTTTTGTTCCCTCCAGGAACATCACCAAAGTGCCTGCCCTGGGCTTTGTGTGCTGTCAGATCTTGTCCTGATATAGGGCCCAAGTCACCAAAGGTCCTGACAGATTGTTTACCCCTTAGGGGTGAATGAAAGCAAGTCACCTTGTGGGGTGAAGAGGACACTAGAGACCAACAAGGCCCACACCCTTTGCTACCTGGAAGTGCTTTGGGTTTGCTGTACCTGTAACATTGCGCCTGCATCCACAACTCATGAGATGTCCTGATACAGCCAGTCTGCAGAGTCTGCTAAGGTTGTGAATACTGGGGCAATACCCCTTCAATTCTTCTGCTAGTCAGTACCTGGTAAAAATAATTGCTAGGCATTCCTGTGCAACTCTTTGTCATTCAAGGCCCATTTGTAGAACTGCAGCTGCCATGAGTGGCTAGAATTTGTGTTAAATAACTTGTTTAGGATTCCCAACTACCAGTGTTCTATCAGTATTGGCACACTGTGGTTCAACATGCAGGAAGGGGTAAAACAAATGCAGAGAGATTTGGGGAGGCTTGAGGCATGGTCAAAGTGGTGGCAGCTTGCATTCAATACATACAAATGTAAAAGCATGCATCTTGGCTACAGAAATCAGAGGGCAGGGTACTGTATGGGGGTAGAGATCTGGAGGAGACGGAACAAGAAAGGGACCTAGGCATCATTATATCAGGGGACCTGAAGGTGGAAAGGCAGTGCGGGAGGGCAGTGGCTAGTGGGAGTGGAATGCTGGGATGCATCGGAAGGGGGATCACCAGTAGAAATAGGGAGATCATAGTACCCTTGTACACCCATCTAGTTATACCATATTTGGAGTACGGAGTCCAGTTCTGGAGGCCATACCTCAGGAAGGATGTGGGGCGACTAGAGCGGGTTCAGAGGAGAGCGACAAAGATGGTAAAAGGGTTAAGCCACCTATCCTATGAAGAAAGGTTGAGAGATCTGAACATGTACTCCCTGGAACAGAGGAGGGAGAGGGGGGACATGATCGAGACCTTCAAGTACCTTAAGGATATAAACAGGGTGCCAGTGGGGAGCATCTTCCAGATGAATGTAAATCAGAGGACGAGTGGGCATGACCTGCAGGTGGAGGGGGGGCAGTTCAGGGGTAACATTAGGAAATACTATTTCACAGAGATAGTGGTGGAAAAGTGGACAGACTCCCAGAGGTGGTTGTTGGAGAAGAAACAGTGGAGGGATTCAAAAGGGCATGGGACAACCACAGGGGAGTGTTAGGGGGGGGGCACAGATCCAAGCAGATAGCTGGACAAATGGGCAGACTTGGTGGGCCTTGTTTGGTCCTTTTCTGTCATCACATTTCTATGAATCTATGAATCTCTAAAACATTAGGCCTGCAACTGCCCACTGTGTGCACACAATTAATAGATAGTTTTGGGAGCTTCCAAGAGACTCTTTCTTGCTGTTGTTTCGTTTTTGTTTATTGCTTCGTTCTGTGTTTTATCCCTTTGTATTTTTGTCTTGGTACCTGTGTTGACAGCAGTGGTTCCAGTATTCACCTGCCTCTTCAGATTGCACTTGGGGGCCTTAAGTGGGGTTACCTTGGGGTGTACTGTGGGAAAGAGTTTTTTCCCTTCTCTTGACTGAATTGGAGTAGCAGGGTACCGCTGCAAACCCAATTACCCACTGACTGAGATACCTTTGGGCTGCCTGGTAAGAACACTAGTCTGCTGCTCTTCTCTGTCTCTTCTCTGAGCAGCAGTCCTATTCAGCTTCTTATAGTACACTGATTCTGTTGGACTGCACTTTCCATTCTGGACTTCATGCAGTGGGGTCCTGAGAGGTGCAGGCATTGAAGAGGAACCCCCTCCAATCAACCCAACCACTGTCAAACTTCCTACCATTTGGTGCCCTGGAGGGTCAATGATCAGCCTACTTTCTCCAAGCCTTTCATGCTGTGACTCTCAGAACTGCATTTATATATGGGCTCTTAGTTTAAGTGGCCTCCAGCATAACAGTCTCCAGTATAACATGCAGTGTTTTTCCTGTGTGACTGTAACACCTTGTGACCAGTGGTAAGCCTGCTCCCCTGCATTACCTATCTGTAGAGCTACCTCAAAGCACCGCTGCTTTATCAATCTGTAATACCTGTCTATAAAGCTGCTTTATAGTACCACTGTTGTTAATGATTTGTATTTTCTATCATTAGAACTGACTCATAGCAACTCTGCTTGTAATAATTTGGATGTCTACTTATAGAGCTGCCTCATAGCATCTCTGCTGTTTAATTGTTATTGCCTGTTTTTAAAGTTGCTTTATAGTACCACTGCTATATAATTTTGTACTACCTCACTATAGGGCTGATTCATAGCACTGCTGCTATTTACACACTTTCAGTCGCTTCACTACCAGTCTAGCATTGCTTGTAAAGTGCTTTGGGATACTGTGTATGAAAAGAACTTATATAAATGCTGATTCTTCTTCTTCTACCTGGCCTTGCCTCTCTTAGAGTACATTGATTTGCTTATTGATATCAAAGGAAGTGTATCCCTTCTTCACTAAATTCATTTTGCTTGCTTCCTCTTCCTTGTATCCCATATGGCTCCCTTCCACTTTCCTGCCCTTCCCTTTCTATTGGTCCCCCTCCTCTTCCTCCTTCACTTGTTTCTTCTCAGTTTTCATTCAGTGCTAGGTGTCTCAGCTCCTCCCTTTCTTATACCTGCTTTACCTCGTCTATCTCTCAAACTCTCTTTCTCTCCACTTCCTCCTATGGTCTCTGTAGGTCCTTCCCTCATCCCATCTCCTTATCTAAACTTTGAAGATCTTTGGTGCTGTCTTCCTCCCTTTCCATCTGCCCATTGTCAGTATCCTTCCCTCCACAACTTTTGTCACTCTGGCTTCTAAGTTTTTATTTATTTATTTATTCATTGAAATGTTTCAACAGGAAGGCACACTGAGCAACAAGTTGCTTGTCTCCCTTTTGCTTCTTCTGTCAGGAACTGTTACTAGCTTACTAAGTAAGGTAGGAATAAATAGGCCAAGGTCCATCTAGAATGTCTCCCACTGTTATATTGGTATATTAGTTTGAGTTAGTGCCCCATTTAAGATGTTTATCTAAAAGTGTTTTAAATGTTTCAAGATTAGTAGAGTCAACAATATTCTGTGGAGGTAAATTCTAGGCCTTAGCTGCTCTGATCGAGAAGAAGTTCTCTCGTTTGTTAGCATTTGATTTGGGAATTACTAATTTTCTGCTGTGGCATCTAAGGTTAACATTTCAATTTGAGAAATATAAACTGCACTGTTGTGCCACACAGGGTCCTCAAGGATTTTAAATAGTTGTAACAGACCCCCCCCCATGTCTTCTGTTTCTAAGTGTAACTAATCCTGTTTTGTGTAGCCTGTAGTTGTGGTTGTGATTTTTTAAAGCTGATATTATTTTAGTAGTCCTATTTATATTTATTGATTTTTTCAATCTTCAGTTTACATACCTTTGAGCTAGAAGCTCATTTACAAAGGTTCCACGTCTAATGAGACAAAACAGAAATATAATACAAAACATAAACATACATACAGTATCTAGGAAGTCTTAGTTACATTGTTTTGAAGAGGTTTAGCAAACATGTTAGTAAACAGTTTTTGCGTAAGTGCAATACATGCGGTTCAGGTGTAGTTATGGCTGTTGGCTGAGCAGAGTGGACATTTACGGTTGAAGAGATGGATTAGCCCGGTGGGGCTAGGAGGATTACAAGGATAGGACAGAGGACATTTGGATGGATAGAGATGAGAGGCCATTGCAGTTTCAATGGCTAGGTACTGAAATTGGTAGGGGAATGGGACCATGTGCTGGTATGGTCATTGGGAGGTGGAATGAAGTGAGGAAGGGAGGTCTGCAGGCAGTAGTGAGGTGGAGGGTTGGTGTTGAGTTGGGGGGTGAATTTCCAGTTGGTACGTGGGGGGAGGAGTGAAGTGTAAAATAGTAAGTGCAAAGGTAGAACATGTTGGATCTGTTCAATTAATCTGCTGTCTTGTTTTAAGGGTGGGTTCCAAAAAGGGGAACAGATATCAAGATGTGTCTAATATTAAGTACGGTATAGGGGTGTTATACAGAATGAATTTTTTATTAGTACAGGATCATTTAATGCAATTTTAAATCACGTTAGCCATCTGTGTCACCTTTTTACAGTGTCCTGTAGCAGAGAGGGAGTCATTGATAATGACCCCCAGTTCACCCTCCTTAGCCACTGATCATAATGGGATGTTGTTAATCTGGTATGTGTACTGGGGGGTTGGCTGGTCCAAGATGGAGGACCACACATTTGTCTGAGCTTAGCTCCATTTTGTTATCCTTTGTCCATTGTACTATTTTTTCAAGGTCACTGACTAGTAACATGAGTTTTTCCATTGTATTTACATCTCCTCTTAGTGTCATCTGCAAATTGGGCAAGATGATTTGTGATGTTAACATTAATATTATTAATAAAGATGTTAAAAAGAGTAAGTCACAGGACAGAGCCCTCGGGGACACCACTGGGCACTTCACCTAATGGGGATGGCTGACCGTTGACCCTTACCTGCTGTGTTCTTCTAAATAACCAGTTGCTGACACAGTTCACGGCCTGGTAACTTAACCCAATGTTGACTAGCTTGTTTAATAGTTCTAAGTGGAGGACTTCATCAAGCAAAATCCTGGCTCTAACTCTGTACCACCCTCACCCTCCCTGACAAATTGTCCTAGCATTTTTCATGTCAATATGAGGAGCCTTTTCTCAAAACTTGACCACCTAAGGCTCTGGGTTCTACAAAGTAACCCTGATGTTCTGGTTCTCACTGAATCCTGGCTGTCTGCTAGGATCAGTGATAGTGACATCTCATATCCTGGCTACACACCCTTTTGACAGAATCTGGGTAGGAGGGGTGAGGATGTCATTATGTATGTCCTTTGTACCTTCTCTTGTAGTGTGATCCTTCATACTGTTGTCCCTTCCTCCCATTAGATGGTCCAATGTAAAATATTTTTCCCTCACTCTCTTCCCATCTTCCTTTGTGGTGTTTACCAGTCCTCCAAGTCAAATCAGATTCTATCATTCCCTTCCCTCCTCTCTACTCACACTCTCCTCTTCTGGTGAACTTACTGTCCTTGGGGAGTTTAACTTAAATTAGTCCTCTGCTTCTCTCAAATCCCTTGCTCAAACAGTTGAGTCACTTGCCCTTTCCCAACTCATCTCTGACCCTACCCATTACAATCATTTCTCCTTGAATCTCTGGCTCCTTGCTGAATTTGTGCTGCAGGTACCCTTCCAGACTCCATCAGTGACCAATGCATGACCTACTGTATCCAAAAAATTAATTGTCCTAAAGCCCCTCAGAGGTACATATGGGCCTAGTCTTTCAGGTCTCTAAACCTGGACAGTCTGCTGGATGACCTGCAGTTCTCCAACTAGGCTCCTTTTATCTATTACACTGACATAGACGTTGCCCTCTCCCTCATTTCTTCCCATTTCATATCTGACTGAGACTAGCATGCCCCCTTGAGGAGATCTCCAGCATGTGGGTTCCATCTGCCTTGGGTCAGCTCTGAACTCACCCCTCTTTATAAGGCCCATGACTCAGCTTGGTCCCTCCATAAATCGTCTGGTTCCTGTGAGGACTGGTTGAGGTATCGTTAATTGCGTAATGCCTGCACAAAATCTGTCAGAGATGCAAAAGCCAGTTATTTTGCCTGAAATCTCTAGAACAATATTAATTCCTCAAGTAAGTTCTGGAAGGTAAGTCACTCCCTACTTGTCCCCCCACTCCCATGTATCTAAACTACACTCAAACTCAGCAACCCTACCATAGTCATCTCTGAGCACTAGGAGGTTGCCATTACTTTCAACATTCATTTCACCTCTTGTGTCCTCCCTACTCCTCCCACTCTTACTTTTTTAGCTACTTCTACTTCCTCCTCTTCCCTTCTTTGTTTACATATTCTCAAGTCTCAGCTTCTGATGTCTTATCTGCTCTTCTTGTTCTTAATCCTTCCAAAGGGCTCAGTCCTGACTTCTTTACTTCTCTGCCCTTGCCATCACTGCCCCGCCTTTCTGTGCTACTAAATCTCTTCTTCCAGCATTGCACTGTTCCTGCATGTTGTAAACAGCAAGAGTTCTTCCTTGCCACAAAGGGGACATCACCTGTATCCCTGGCAACTATCACCCTATTTCTCTCTTCCCCTCACTGGCCAAACTCCAGGAAAGGCTGGTTTTTTCTCAGCTCTTGGTTTCAAAACTCCTCCTCCTTCCTCTCTCCCTTCCAATCTGGCTTTTGGAAAGTCAGTTCTACAGTCTCCTCCCTTCTGCATGCCACTGACTTCATCCTGAATGAGATGGATAAGGATTGTGTATTGGCTGCCATGTTTATTGACCTGGCTAAGGCTTTTGATTCTGTTGCCCATCCTCTCCTCCTTGATAAGTTGGAGTGTGCTGGGCTCTCAGTATCGGTAGTGGACTGGTACCATGCCTGCCTCTCTGGTCATGGCCAGTCTGTACAGGTTGGAAAATTTAGAAACATAGAAAACTGACGGCAGATAAGGACCACTAGGCCCATCTAGTCTTCCCATTTACCATACAAATAACAGTGCCCTCTGACTCTAATTTGTGTCGGCTCCCCTTCCCATAACATCTGTAGTGCTCCAAAGCTGAACTCTGGGCCACATCATTTTCTTTCTTTTTCTGAATGACCTCCCCTTAGCATGTGACTCAGCTAATATAATACAATATATAGGCTGATTACACAGTCCTTTATGCCACTGGAACCTTTCCAACATATCACTTGTATCAGCCTCTTTGTCAATGTAGGATCACATTAACAGTATCCAATCCAAATTTGAGTAGTCTTGCTTCCTAATCCCCAAATTGGACTCATAGTCCCTTACATTCCTGAGCATCTGCCCAGGCATACTGTCTGGCAAGGTTGGCAGTGATACTACATACTCTAGACATGTAATTTCATCTGCCAAGGTATTGGTTGGTGAGGGGGGTGCTTTCATCAACAGCAAAACTGGGTGTAACAATATTAGATCTGAGGCATTACCTGTTAAATGTTGAGTATGGAATGCCACTGTCTGATATAGTGTTGCTCCCCTAAGACAGCATGTTATTTTGCCATATTCAGGGTAAGTTATGGTTTTGCCATATGTCTAACTTCTAGCTATAGTTTTCTGCCTTGGGGACATTACTGAGCTCTGCATACATTTTGTTAAATAGACAGATCTTGTTACCCATTATGGCTTATTCTGCCATGCTTACACCTTGTCCCGCAAGTTATTATTTATAAACTCTAAAAAAGAAGGGTCATTAAACAATCGGCAAATATAAAGATTCCCTAGAAACAGAGAATGACCAACAGCCATGTTGCTCAGTAGAAATAGAAGACTCGTACTCCCCAAGGTTAAGGTTTAAAATATAAATATAGTCTAAGTCAAAGTTGCTCACTAATGTCCTTTCTGCGGGTTTATGTGATAACGGTGAATGCCTAAAGGCGATTACCATTATCACTCAGTCAGAGTGCTGAAAACATTTTCAGCATTCTGACAACCCCAACGCCTCAGGACAACGGCACCAGGACACTATTTTACTGCTTTCATTTAGGGGGCTGTGCCCCCCACATCCCCCTACTTAAGGATTCTCAACTCCAGGGGGGTGCATGTCGAGGGGGGTGAAAACAGGAAAAAAAAGGTTTGGGCCAGGCGCAATACAATTGCACTAGCGTCTGGACCCGAACCCAGTACTTCTCCCACCGCATCCACTCGCCAACCCCTGATGCCATGACACAGCTCAGCCAGCCACTGCAGCGCCACCACCACAGCCTCTCCACCCCCTCCCAGCCCACACTCACCATGCTCGCTCCCAACCCCCCACACGCGTACGCATAGTGCCATGCTGTCGCCCAATTCGCTCACAGCCTCATCCGGTCACCAAACCCTCCCCATCACCATGAGGGATAGTGCTGGGAAGGAGTTGCCATAACGGACAGTGCCCTTCCTCATGCGCCCTCCTCCCGGGTTACCCCTTTCTGGAGGATTGTAATATCTCAGGTGTTACTGCTTGCTGGGATTCAGACTGCTTAACCTTTCTTGCACAGGAGCAAAGCACAGTATGGACCCAGTATCTTTTAGTCACACCACAATCTTTAGCAGTCCATGATGTGGCCTCCATATTTAGGTCTTGCTGTAACACTCTGAATTTATGCTTGAAACCAGACAAAGTTTGTATCTGTCTCAGTGTCATGGGGAAGCTATTCATGGTCTTAGGGTCAAGGCGAGGGGAGGATTTTGAATCTGCACAATAATTTGGCTAGCAGAATGAGGAACCCTTCCATGGGTGTTGACTTAAAGGAGTGGATATTTTAACAATATCACTAGAGCTGCTCAGAGAGCTGGGTGCCCTGTGACAAATGCTTAACATCAAAAGTAAGTAGTCACAGCATACCATTCCCCCACAGAAATTCAGGCAACAAGTAATTCTTCTGATTAGATTTATTTTCACAGAACTAATAAGAACTTACCGACAGACAGCTTTACTCAGGACAGAAAATCCCCCTGACAGCGTTTTGCCTTTCAGCTTTATCATGTCAGTTCTGGCAAAATAAATCTAATCAGAAGAATTGCTTGTTGCCTGAATTTCTGTGGGGGAATGGTGTGCTGTGACTACTGGCTTTTGATGAGTGGGTATTTTAGTTGCCTTGCAGACTGCTCACTAAAGGCAAAAGGGTGAATTTCTTAATAGGTTGAACAGTAAGTCCCCCCTTGATGGTTACTCCTGAAGTAGTGAATCACCCACCCACGCAAGTGCTGAGGAAGCAGTGGTGAGCCATTCTAAGCAGCGCTACTGCATATCAACATATATTTTTGAAAGTGGTGTTGAATCTTTTTAAAATTAATATGCTATTGTGTTTACAAAAAGACAATACATAATTCCCATAGTGGAATGATTCAAGAAACAAAAAGCATATCATGATATGGTAGACAAAAAAACATATATTGAACCAGTGTGTTGCAACCTGAGAGGCCACCCTAAAACAGATCAATTTAAGTTCAGCTTTATTGTTCGACTCGGTAGGAGTCATTACAAATATTACAAGTACAGAGAAATACAATATTAAAAGTTGTTCATTAAAAACATTATCTCAGCCAGAGATTTGCAAATACAGTATAGAATATCATTGTTAATGGCATTTCCAGAGCCATTGTTAAATACACTTTTTCACAAAGTTTGTGGCTATTGCACATGTAAAGAGTTCAAGTGGGTCAGCTAGCCTATCAATGAAGTTTGGTGTTTACAGATTACATAGGCCTGTAATAGTTCTAATTCCCTTTGTCTATTAGGTGAGTGTGTCTCAATAATTCAGCAATCAACTTTACTTGAGCCGAATATAAATAGCACGCTCAGTAGGCCGGGACCTCTACAAATTGCGTGATGAACCCTGTAGTCCCAAAAAGCCCCAAGCAAGGGACATTAGTTAGTCAATGACTTGTAAAAAGTTAGTCACCCATTGGACAGTTTCAAAATGGGAATAAAGATAAATTTGAAATTTATGAACAACAGGTCATGGGAGAGAAGAAAACATACTATATAATATCGTGAAGATGCTTGATTCACAACCAGAGTCACTGGAAAATTGTGGAAAATGGTACCCCAAAAATGCAAAACCGTTTTGCAGAAATTGCAGGGAAATTACAAGGGTTCACTATACATCCCCAGTGCTAAATAATCAATCCTTTATTGTTTATTGCAACATGCACTGATTGGGCAAACTGCTAGATAAATATATTGCCACTTGTATATGCTTTCAGTATGAAGCAAGGTTTGTGTTTCTAAAATGAATTGCAAATTAATCATTATGTAGCACATCTTTTAAAATCTAAAGAAATTCATTTTATACAGTGTTAACTAGATTTTATTTAGTAATTCACAATTAGTATTGAATAAATCCTGAAACAACATATTTTGCCAATGTCTAGATATAAAATGTAAAACAATAAAGCCTGTTTAACAACTACTTAACCTCGGTACAAGAAAAAATAAGCAGATAACAGGTGTGCCAAATCAAATTCCTGTAAAAAAAAAAAAAAAAGCTGTATTTTGTTAAAATAATTGCTGTTGTTAATCAGAAGTGTAAATACGAGCATTTTAAAATTACATGATAAAAGTATAAAATCATACCAATAGCTTTTCCCTATGACATACAACAGTTTGTAATACATGAGACTTTTGTTTTACGCTGGTTACAATGATCTTTGTCTATTTGAAGGTAATTGTACAAATATACTTTACCTGTTTTATCAGCATGTTTTCAGAGATTCTTTTTGTAGGCTTTGTGCAGTACGTGAATGTGTGGGTAGCAGATTATCAAGTAAGGGATCACTGTCACCAACACCATCAGAAGCATATTCAGGATTGTAAACATTAGGGCCATCCAAACTCCTTAGACATTTGTATCAAAACCGACACAAAAAGGAAATATGCATAATAGGAAAACCTACTCTAAAACAAGCATTGTAGTTAATGCTCAGTGCTTTCTTTTGAACATAAAAAATAAACATACTGCAGTCAACTGTACTTGTTTAACCGGAAGTGGCACACTGAGCTGAAAACTTGTTTGCAGGTGTGACCTGGGAGCACAGGAAAGTTAAGTGACTTGCTCAGGGTCACACAATATGCAAGTGGGGGCTGTGGGATTCAAACCCAGGTCTCCAGATTTGCAGCTCAGAGCCTTGAACCACTGTGCCATACTGCCTGCCTGCTTGTTTTGATTGCGATTCATGTGGGCATGCTAGTATACATCTAACTCCACTGTTTGCTGAGTGTGGAAGTTTTTTCTGTATGTCTCACATACACTGCTATGCTTATCTGTGTGTATGTACTTGAAGCCCCTGCACACTGGTGCTGTCACGGTGGCCTTTCCCTGTTTACACATAACCAGGTTGTGAAAATTGTTAAACTTATTTAGGCGAATGGGGCAATTCGCACCTTCACTCACACCTATTTTTTCAGTCTCTGTGGAAGCAAAATGTTTTCTGATAGTCTGCTTCAACACAGATTTTAAGTCCATAAGTGAAATTGATAAAGAAGAATCACATTGAACCCCTCCTCACTTCACCTCGCTCCATATTGTTTTGTCCAACTCCAAGTCTACTTACCAAATTCTTAGCATGTTTAAGTATCTTTCTCTGTGAATTTTAATATTTTTGTACAATTTCAGTCAAATTTGAATACATTGCAAGAAATTGTGAATTTTGTATGGAGAATGGTAAACATTTTGGATATTGTGGTAATACCTTGGGTGCAGTTTTCCAGAAGCCTTGTTCATAACATTACTCAAGTATTTATTCTTCTCTGTTATACGTGTTAGTTCACCCCACTATTTTTCAACATTTTTGTATGAATCCATCTTAAACACTTGGGGGCCAATATTCAAAACTTAGCCCCGGGGCAAAATTAGCACTGCCTGGCATGCAAAAATAGCCTGGAACCATTTGCACGCTATATTCAAAGGAATAGCTCAAGGGCTAAATCAGTTGAATATAGTGTGTAAACAAAAGTGTGCAAACAGGGCTGAGAGTGGAGTGCAGAAATAGGCTGGCAAATAAGACAGCTCTGAATATAACAACTGGGTAGTGCAAACTGCAACAGTAGCCCAGTGTACACAGAGGTGAAGTAAGGCAGAGTTGCAGTAGGTGGTGAATGTGGGTGATAGCAATGAAGTGGTGCACAACAACTGCAAACAACATTGCAGGCCAAACACAGCAGAACTGTGCTATGGTTTTGACAGGTTTGCCTGCGGCTAACTCATTTGCCCAGTGCTAACACATTAGCCCAGGGCTAAATTTTGCTTTAGAAAATGGGTACGCTGCAAAGATTGTAAATGCAGCATTCTGATTGGCTGAGAGACGCTGGCACTGGGGTTGTTATTTCTTAACAACGGCCCGGTGTAAAACAAGTTCCTTTTTTTTTGCCAACAGTGCCTACCTTATATCCTTGTGCCCAGAACTTAGGTATACGCTGCCAAGCACGTGAAAATGCTAGTCCCTCACACAACCCGACTCCATATGGAACTCGGCTTCCCCAAAAGACACGCAGACTTCAGAAGTCAACTTTGAACTTATCTCGGCAAAACAGTTAAAAAAAATGTTCAGAAGTGAGAAAGTAGGCGATAGCAAACAACTAGCCAAAAAAAAAAAAAATAAAAAAAAAAGTAAGTGACCGTTTCAAAGATTTAAGCGCCTCTGAGGTAAACAAATTAGAAACAGATCGTGAAGAGCAAGCCACAAAATGGCAGACAATGTGGGCGGTCCAAGTTTTTCAACAGTGGGTGGCATCTAAACACATAAGTTACAATTTAAAGGCAGACTCCCTTGACAGCATAATATCTCTGCTCAGGCAATTTTATGCAGAAGCACGAACGGAGTCAGGAGAGCTATATTCAGTCAGTGGCTATTGCTCTCTCCGTGCTGGTCTATCAAGATACCTAAATTCACCAGAAATAGGGCGCAATGTATCACTAGTAACAGACCAACAATCCAAACATCCAACAATGTCCTGTCCTCCATCCTCAAACAACTTCAAGAAACAGCAAAACACAGCTTCCCACCATCCACCTATCACTGAGCAAGACCTGCAGAAACTCCATTTGTCAAGCACCCTCTCACCCAACACTGCACCAGGTTAGTCAGGAAAGTATGGTTTGACGTACAAATTCATATATGCCTAGGCTTAGAGGGCTGAAGAGACTTACACCACAGTCATTCAGCAATAAAAACTAATGAAAATGGGCATAAATATATAACTTTAAGCCATAACCCTGAAACAAAAACACAAAAACCCCTGAGCCCAACAAAGAATCTCAAAGAGGCTTCATTTATGAGAGACCAGAAGACCCATTATGCCCAGTAAAGTCCTTCCTAAGTACCTCAGCAAAATCCCAACAGACTCAAAATGCTTCTACCTTCATCCTAGAAAGCTCCCACAAGACTACTTAGACAAGGAACCTACATGGTACACCCATGAACCTATGGGGAAAACTTCCTTGAAACTTCATGGCAAAACTAAGCAGTGAAGCAGAATTGAGCCAAAGATACACTAATCACAGTATCCGGGCAACTGCAGTTCAACTCCTGTCCAACGCAGGACTAGCACCAAGACAGATTGTCAGTGTCACAGGACACCGCTCAGAGTCAAGTCTTGCCGATTGCTGGATGGCTTCCTCCACCGACAGAGAAAACTGGAGCAATATCTTTGGTGGACACCAGAAAACACCAACTGACCCAGAAATCACAGAACAGCCTTCATCATCAAACAAACCGACAACAGTGCCACCTGCACCATCCAGCACACACGCACCACTACTTCCAGAAATAAAACGTATGATCTAAATTCTATTTTTTTCTCTTCTCTATATAAAATTTCTACATTGTTTGTACATTATTTCCCATACTAACATATTTTTCTGTTTTTTCTTTAGCATTCCCTGACAATCCATTCAACTTGGTACAGTGCAGCTTCACAGGACCAGTTAACTTCATAAATTACCAGAAGTAGAAGAAACACTACATCTTACTTTTTGTTCTCACAAAGTAAAAATTACAACCCGAGATTAATAGTATTTCAGTTTATTTCTCCTCCCCAGTCCCCAAAAGAGGGACTATTTTTTTTCAACCCTACTTCAAAACAAGTTTAAAGTTCAATAAATTTACTCATTCAATTGTAAAAATGCACTTCCTTGTCTCACTGTGGTTATTCCATTTTCTAAGTGTAATAATACCCTCGAGTGTGGGCGTTATGGGATATATAACGGACCTTCCAGGGGCTATAAGGCCCTCCACCTGTGGTGTCAGGCTTCATTACGCCCCTGGGCCGTCCGTAATATCCCAATAACACTCACCCTCTCGGGTATTATTACTTACATATTCAAAGCTCCTATGAAATGAGCCTACTTAGGCAATCCGTCGGCAAACAGCCACATTACCATCTAATTATGGCCCGCTTTGCATGTATTACCATGTAGTTTGTCCAGCACTATTTCATGGTGCAGACAACTCCACCTGTATGTTGGGCTGGAACTACAAGTCGGTAGCTGCAGGCTGGGTTGTGTATATAGCACCACCTGTATGTCAGACCTGATCCACAGTTCGGTAGCTGCAGGCTACATTTGTATGCAGCAGAGAGTAATGTGCCCCAGGGGATTAGCACCACAGGCACGGATGGTGGTGCTGCATGCCATGGACATATTTTTGACATTACTATGGCGTGTAACAGACACTACAGTAACATAGTGGCCAGTATTGTGAGGGACACAGCAATACCCATGGTGTGTCAGGCATCAGTGACAGCTGCCAGCCACACAGTGACAGGCCCAGCTGGCAGGTGTGTTCAAACAGTGGACACCACTGTCATGCTGTCCTGTGCCCCCATACGCTGCGCCAGTGGCGTGGTATTCCCACAGTACCAAACACATGGTTGGCCATGTGTGACATGGTGACTGTAAAGGTGTATGGTATGTTCCCAGGGCGGGCAGATACATACCATCAGTCAGGCACACTGATGTCAGGGGCAGTCCCGGCACTGGAACACGTGCACTGTGTGGATGGCCCCTGCTGTGTGGCAGCATCTACTATGTGGTGCAGCCTGGCCACCTGCACACCCTCCTCTCAACACCCTCCATTCCCCCAGTGCTGCATATATATGCTGGGTTGTGTTGGTGTACCCCAGTGGGGGGTCTGGAGATGTGTACTGCATGGATGCACTGCTATGGTGTCTACTAGGCACTGGGGTACACACTGTAGCCTGGCAGGGTTCAGACCAGTGCCTGTTGACAGTGATGTGGGTGGTGCCTTCTGTGAGCAGCACGTTACTTCCAAGGCATATGAGGTGGCCCAGGGTGGCCATCTTCCCTCCCTGCCTCCTCATTGACTGCAGTCAGCAGGTGCACCATGCCACTATTGATGCTGACAGACTTGTAAAAGGTTGTCCAGGCCCCCCATCCTTGGTTTGTCCAGAGTTAAGACTAAATTTTCATAGGCAATAATTAGCGCTGTGCTACATGTCACGCTAACACATGTTGCATGGTGCTAAAGTTTTGAATATACCATTGCACCTGTATGCATGTCCCTGCCCCTCACTCTGCCTCATGCATAAATTGTCTTTCACCGCTAAGGTAATGTTGTGCTGGTGCTATTTGGGCTTTTGAATATGGTAGCCCGGCACAAACCTGGTGCAACTGCGGCGCAATCGGTTTGCACCTTGCACAAAGTTTTGAATATCTGGCCCCTGATTACATCCTAGGCAACTACTTCTTAGAATGGGTTCATACGTCCCCTTAATAAATCCTCAGGTACCACTTGTAGCTGGTTTAAATAAGAAGCTAAACATTTGTTTATTGCATCCTTGAATTTAGGACAACATAATACCACATGAAGTAAGGTTTCAAAATCCCCAATACCACAAGTCACTTTTTAAACCTTTTATATTCTCAGATGTGACTCTGTTGTCATATCTAAATTTTAGTATCATGGAAGGAAATCTCTCAAGTCTAAATTAAAAAAAAAACCTCTCCTGCCCATTCCTTCTGTCAGAAATATAAGATATGGTTCTAAAGTATGTGTTTGCTTATTTTTTTGCAAAACCACATGTAGCATTTTAAATTCCTGATTATTTCCATGTCCTCTACTGCAGAATTATTTTTTAATCTTGACTTAATCAGAGTTAAGTAAGTGTGAGATATGTTAATTTCTTTAAGGAATCAACACAAGATGTTCCAGATTTATCAAAGTTAAAATCTATGTTACATCATGAAACCAAGGAGCTGGCTTATCATTAGAGAGCCACGTTCTTTTTTTCTTCTAGACAGCTTTTAACTAATTGGTTGTTTTCCACATTCAAACATTTTATCCAAAAAGAAATGTTTCTACTTTTAATCAGTGCTTCCATTTTTGATCTTCCTAATTCTGTCAACTGGCTAGAAACTGTGGGAAGGGGAAAAAGTTCCAGAATGCCCTAAAGGATCTCCTGGGGAGGGATGATAAATCTCAGCCAGTAATGCTCAGCAGTAATAATGGATTTTTCACCCTTGACCCTGCTCAGTAGCAAACATATTTAACAAAACCCTCAGTGATCTTACTGCGGTTCTTCCCTCTAATAACATGCCTGACCCCACTTCCCCTCCAAGCCAGGATCATATTCCTGCATCAACCAGTAGCCCCAATTACCCCAAGTTCTACTTCAAAACCATCTCTGTTGTGGATACAATAAAATACGTCAAACAGGTCCTGGGTAAAACCAGAATGGGTAATGATGCTTAAAAAGCTTCCTGCATGAGGTCCTTGACATGGGTCAACTGGTGGGTTCCATAAATATTGACCTAACCAAAGCTTTTGATTTAGTTAACCACTCAGTATTGCTCAACAAACTCCTCTCATTAGGCCTCTCCACTGAAACAGTGTCTTCGTTCCAACATTACCTCACTGACCACTCTCAATGCATTAAGATCAGTGGTGCCTTATCTGACACCAGAAGTTTCTCGACTGGAGTACCCCAGGGTGCAATACTGGGCCCTCTTCTTTTTGGTCTCTTTATTAATAAAGCACCAGAAGCCTGCATGACCACAAAAGTGCTTCTCTATGCAGATGATGCTGTCATCTACACCAGTGGACCTTGCCAGGAGGTTCTCACCTGAGATCTGCAGTGCAGCTTTGGTTCACTGGAGATGTGGTTCATGCTAAACAAATTGATCCTGAACTACAAAAAGACCAAAACTATGTTGTTCACTAGTACACAGGTGAGGAAAAAGCTCCATCCCTTCATCACTGTAAATGAAAATGGGATCGCTTTGGAACAGGCTGGTTCATTTAAATATTTAGGAGTTACTATTGATGATAATCTCTCATTTGAGCCACATGTAGACATCATTGTCAGCACTGTTAATAGAAAACTGGGTGCCCTGTACAGACAAAGATATAACCTTACTCCTGAAGCCAAGCACATTGCTGTAGCCAGCACCATCCTACCTTTCATTGATTTTGGCATCACGTTGCATGGAGCAGCCACTAATGCTGTTCTTAAAAGGGGTCAGGCTGGTTCTCAATAAGGCAGGCCGCTTCTTGCTTGGGGCCGATAGGTGCTGCTTATACTGTCAAACTAATTGGCTTCTCCTCCAAGACAGGATTAAATATCAAACATGCCTTCTGGGGAAAAATCACTCCTGGGTCTCACTCCACCCACTGTTGAAAACTTGCCCAATCCTGTTAACAATCAGTACACCACTAAGTACATGACCAGAAATGCCCTGTCTCTACCCTACCACAGAACAAGCTTAGCCATGCGCTCCTTCGCCGTCAGGGCCCCAAAATGGCTAAATGATCTACTGGATTCCTAGTTAGGCCTCCCCAAATTATTGCTCTTCAAGAGGGAGCCAAGAAAGACTCTCATGCTTGGCCCCAGCTGTGGCTGCTACAGCTGATCTCTTCTTATCCCATTTGCCCTAACTGATCTGTCCCTGACAGTGCTCCTTAGAACAGCCCTTGCCACTGCTATTTTTTAGTTGCTAACTTCTATACATTATTGTGTCTTCGACAGTGCTCCTTTGTGTGCTGCCTAAGAGTATGTCTTTAATGTTATATTTTTATTTTTTGAATTCTTTGTTCATACTCTGCAATCTATCTATGACTTGGAACCTTTGTAAATGTGCTCTTATACTCAAAGGTGTAACTCTGAATTTACAAATAAAATAAATAATTCTGCTCTGACTATTTTCACCGAGGTATTTTAGGGACCTGTAGAATGGCTCTATAAAACTGGTTGCAGAAGGGTTGTTCTATTAACACTACCCTCTCTCCATTCCAAATTTCTGTTATGTATAAGGCTATTCTATTCATCTTCATCTCAGCAGCATGAATAGTCAGAATGAGGGAAACTCCTCCATATCTGGCATTAAACATAGTAGGCCATCTTACATTTGTATTAATGTTGTTCTTAAGTAGTCCTTATGAGTTACCTCAAAATAATAACTAGAAAAAACAGTCCTAAATAACAATAAGTTTTCTCTAGTCCAAGATTAATATGGTTTGTTTCATTTTAATCTTGTTTTCTTTTTCCCATGCACTAGAATTTTACTTTTTGCCATATTCATTCATAATTTATTTTCAGCACAATATTTTTCTAGAGAGGCCATTTACAGTTGAGACCTATAGGAGTTACAGACAAGAAAATTAAATTGTTTGTATACATTAATGCTGGAACTGATACCCTGTTCACATGTGGGAAATATCCTGAATAATCAAGAAGGAGAGGAAGATCATTAATAAACAAGTTGAACAATAACGGTGCTAATTATCAACCTTGTTTCACAACCATAGTCAATGTGAAACTATCTGACATATTTCCCTTCAAGTCATATCTGACAAATGACCAGTTATCTATATAGAGATTAATAATATTCTGAAGAATGGTATGGTCTATTCAGTAAGAATAGTTTTTTCCATAACAGGGGTCTAGAAATAAATGATCCTGGTCTGAAAATGTACAAAATTAAATAAAGTTTGAATGGAAAAAAAATGATCCTGGTCCTGGCCAAGAAAAGGCTCCCTTAAAATCAAGGACGTCCAGATAGAGTGGTAAACATTTTCAACATATTTTTTTTAGCTAAGTGTTGTAATATAAAACACTGGTCCACAGTAGCATACGGTTTTCTGAAACCTGCCTGAAATGGACTAAGAATGTTTTCTTTTTCTACCTATGAATTTAATTTTTTTAAATAATTCAAGGGGAAAATGTTTCCCAATCAATAAAGCTAGTAGGTCTGCAATTTTCTGGAAGGACTGGGCTACCTTTTTAAAGATTGGGACTATTATATTCCCTTTTCACTCTCTAGGAAAAATATCAACCTATATCATTCTATTAAAGAGTACCGCTAAAATATTACTCCACTAGCAAATCTTTATTTTGTAAATTTATAGGGGTATTTTATCAGGGACAGGCAGCTTATTACCTCTTGTTACTTCCATTGCTTGTGCTATTTCTATTTATGGTGGCGGTTCCGAAAATGTAAGCAATAGTCCAATGGGAATTGTATGTATGACCTTATAAAGTTAATATTTTCTGACTAGACCATTTAATAAAGGTTCTCTTGATGGTATTAATGAGCCTGTTTGCCTTTCCTGTGATTGAAATACAGTAATCATTCATTATGAGGGTATTATTATTCCCACGTTCTTTTCCTTCCTGGTCTGTATCAAGTTTTTCCATTTATCATGTATGACTGTTTAGGGTTATATGCATTTAAGTGCATCACTACACATGTAGCTGCATTAAATGCCATACCGTTTCTGATTGCCAAAATTTCTATTGCCTTGGGGTCATTGATTAATCATTGCTGTTCTGATACAGTTTTGACTGTGCCTCCCAATTTAGTATAATCCACAAAGACGTTAGTCCACCCCTTCACACTTTTGTCCATATCTGATATGAATGCCATGAACAGAGCACGATGCAGGACAGAGCCCTGGGGTACACCACTCATCACAACCCCTTCCTCAGAGAGTACACCATTTATTCTGACTCATTGTTTCCTTTTTATTGACCAGTTATTAATCCATGTAGTTATGGAAATGTTTATTAATGCTTTTTTTAGTTTATTTACTAAGGGCTCATGAGATACCTTATCAAAAGCCTTTTGGTAGTTGAGGAAGATTATGTCTGTTATTTTGTTATTGTCCATGTTCTCGCGTACCTTCTTGTAAAATGTTAGAAAATCACTCTGGCATTATCTGTTTTGTGTAAATCCATGTTGATTCAGTTTTTTTTTACCCATTATGTTTTTAATTTTATGTTAGGTTTGTCAAGAAATAAGACCTACATAATTTTCTCCACTACTGAAGTCAGACTAATTGGTCCATAGTTCTCTGATTTCATTTTGTCCCCCTTTTTGTGAATTGGTACCACCGTTGCCATGTGCCAATCCAATGGTATTTTTCCAGACTTTATAGCTTCATTAAACAGTATAGGCAATTGTACCTCAATCTTGTTAGCTAATTCTGTAAATAGTCATTGGTGAATTTGGTGTAGGCCAGCAGAAATTGTTTGCCTTAAGTTTTGCTGTCTTTTGTCTCAGGGTCAAGATATTAAACTGTATTTGTTCACTCTCACATTCTCCAATGGTTTTGAATGTTTTCTGGTCAAAAGTCACTCTTTTTCACATAAACAGAGCTCCGTTGGTAGCCACTGCCACACTCAGTCTGCCACAGGAGTCACTGCAAGAGCAGGCCCACCTGCACCTTCCCTCCCAGGACCAGTGCCCAGTGCTTCTGCATCACATCCTGTCCACTCCTGCCCAAGGTGGGAATTCAGAATTGGACATTGACCCGGTCTCACATACAGGCAGAACTAGAAAGGGGGATAGAAAAGGGGGAGGCGGTGGTGGTGGGAAACCTAAACCCGCCAGACAAGTTAGTCGGAGCGGACAGCATCAGGCATGCAGAGCAAATATGGGGGGCAATCGAGGGGGTCATTCTTGAGGCAAAAAAGTCTTGCATGAAAACAGTAATTAAAAGAAAAAGGTACACTAGACTATTATGGTTCTCTGGCATGGTCAGGGAAGCTGTAAAAGCCAAAAAGAAGGCCTTCACCAAGTACAGTACAAGGAAAAACAAGGGAATGAAGACTGGAGAGACTACCAAATGAGAACAAGAGAAACCAAACGGGCAGTCAGAGAAGCAAAGGCAGACACAGGGCTACATATTACAGAGAGGATCAAGGGCAGGGAAAAATAGTCCTTTAGATATATTAGGGGAAAAAAGAAAGAAGAAGGAGGAGGAGGAGAAGGAATTGTTAGGCTAACGGAGGGAGGTAGGGTAATTGATGGGGACAGACAGAAAGCAGCTGTTCTTAATGACTACTTTTATTCTGTATTCAAAAAGGAAGACAGAGGGCCTCTGACAGAAAGTGGCATTAAGACAGTTGTAAGAGGGATCCCTGAGATGAGGCAGCAAGTATTTACCAGTTAAAGGGTTTGGAAAGGGTTTACAGCCCTTGGGATTGATAAGGCTCTAGGACCATATGGGATACATCCAAGGGTGCTCAAGGAACTGGCAACGGAACTAACTGAACCCCTGGTGGAGCCATTCAGTAGTTCATTTCAGACAGGGTAGTTTCAAATGACTAGAATGTATCAGATGTATTTCCACTTCATGGGGGGGGGGGGGAGGAGCAACCAGGTAACTACAGACCTGTCAGTCTTACCTCTATTATGGGTAAACTGATGCAGACATTTACCAATACCTGGACAGAAATGGACTCCAAGATAATAAACAGCATGGGTTCATGCCAGGAAGGTCTTGTCAAGCCAATCTGATAGTATTCTTTAACTGGGTAACGAGAGTAGTGGATAAGGACCATACTGTAGATTTACTCTGCATTGATTTCAGCAAGGCTTTCAACTCAGTGTCTCACAGAAGGTTGCTGAAGAAGCTAGAGAATCTGAGTACAGTGAAAGCCTCAGTTAGATGGGTGAGAAACTAATTAGAAGGGAGACAGCAGAGGGGTTTTGGTTAATGGAGTCAAATCAGGGTGTTTTGCTATCTTTTGTCTCAGGGTCAAAATATCAAACTGTATTTGTTGACTGTCCCATTCTCTCATGATTTTGAATGTTTTCAGGTAGAAAGTTATAAGGGAGACATCAGAGGGTTTTGGTTAATGGAGTCAGATCAGAAGAGAGGGTGTTCACCAGTGGGGTTCCACAAGGATCAGTGCTGGGTCCATTCCTTCTCAATATGTTCTTTAGTGACATGGAGCAAGACTCCAGGGCAAGATGTGTCTCTTTGCAGATGATGCTAAGCTCCAGAGGAAGGACCACTGGATGGGGCGGGGGGGGGTTAAGCTGTGCACAGCCTCTAAGGAAAGAGACCTAATGATCATCATCGGTTACTTACTAAAATAATCAAACCAGTGTAACAAGGCCTACACTAAGGCAAACAGGATGCTGGGGTGTATAGGAAGGGGTACTAACAGTGGAAGTAAGGAAGTATTACTACCTCTCTATAGATCATTGATGAGGGCCCCACCTGGGGTACTGTGCCTGGTTCTGGAATCCTCACCAAGGAAAGATAAGGACAGGCTGGAGACAGTGCAGTGTAGGGTGAACAAAATGATTCAGGGCCAGCAGGGCAGATCTTACAAGGATTGGCTCAAGACACTGAACATGTGCTGTACTCTCTGGAGGCCAGACGAGAGAGGGGAGATATGATAGAGACCGTCAGGTTCCTCAAAGGATTAAATAAGGTAAACTGTGAGGAACTATTTAGTATAAGTAGCAGATCAAGAACATGGGGGTATGAGTGGAAACGGGGGAGAGAGAATCAAGAGGGAAGTGTGAAGGTTTTATTTTACAGAAAGGGCAGTGGAGCCGTGGAACAATCTGTCAGCTGATCTAGGGGGCACCAAAACTGTCGATTTTAAGCACAGCTATGACAGAGTGAAGGGTTTAGTGGTTGCTTAAGCTGACAGTGGTAGGACAGGGAACATGCGGATGGATAGTGTGAGTTAGAAGAAGAAGAAGAATCAGCATTTATATAGCGCTTTTCATACACAGTATCCCAAAGCGCTTTACAAGCAATGCTAGACTGGTAGTGAAGTGACTGAATGTGTGGTGGTGGCCATATCGCACATCATCGGCCACACACAGCCTGGATAATTGCATGAACCGGTTTATGGGAAGGGGAATGTTGGCCAGAACACCGGGAATGTTCCCTGCTCTTTGTGAAGAGTGCCCTGTGTTCTTTTACTTACACCTGGACACCCACCAGGACAACACCAGGATGGACAGAAGGGACCTCGGTTTAACGTCTCATCCAAAGGACGGCACACCCCAGCAGTACAGCACCCCCCAATACTGCACTCAGATGCCAGCAATTTTTAGATGCAAGTCCAATCCCGGTGTGGGATGAGAACCCATGACCTTCTGGTCCAGAGGCGGATGTGCTACCAACTGAGTCACGCTGTATGTATGGACAATAGCTCACAAGTTTGTTAGGGTTTATCAGCTGACTGGATGGACCAGTGGTATTTTTCTGCCATCATTGTCTATGTTTCTACGTTTTTATAGGCTAGGATAAGGGCACTACCAGTCAACTCTACCCAGCAGGATCTTCACAGTTCCTAATCTCTGCCTTAATAGGGTAAAATGGTGTTGAATTTACAAATGACTATTTTGTGGATAATTACAAAAAAAAGAGAATATTTCCATATTTAAGCGCAGGGATAAAGACATGGGTAGGTGGGTAGCTAATCATGTTGTTACCACTAAAGTTAAATTGTTTCTTATTTGGCAGATGACATGTAGTTTTTGATTCCTTTTTTTGGTATTTAGTGAGATATGGGTTGCATAGAACAAATAGTACTCTAGAGTACTTCCCAGATATTTGTAGCACTGACTGCTCTCTAGTGATGGATCATTCTGACATTGAATTTCAAGCTGCTGGAGCAGAGAGATGTGTACTTCCTATTTCTACTGGGTACCAAATGGAAGTGGAATAAATGTATTTTTGGCCATGGCATGGATGGGGTACACCAGAACTGCTGCAAACTGGTTGCAACCCTCAGATCCAGAGTCAGCATGTATAAAGGGATAACTAGCAGCACACCAGGATGCAGGGGTGGGAGTGTCACAGGTTGGGATACAGAAAGGAGGGCTCAGGTAGATAGATCCAGTTGTTAGAGAGAAAGAGAGCAGGACTAGGTCAATGTAGATAAGGAGTGACAGGGAAGGGATCCTGAGGCAGGCAAGGGCTACCACCAGTGGCCATCAAAAATAGGTACCAGCCAAAGGCTGGGAAGGTGGAAGGTGACCACAGAGTGGTATGGACTACTGCTGGGTTAAGCAGAGGGGCTCTTACCATACTGGAGGGTCCGGCAAGGGGAAATGTGGCAGAATAGCAGGAAGGTAGTTGGGAGAGAGGATTCTGTTGTGAGGTATGCTGGCAAGGTGAGTGGGGTGCTGGTAAACTCAAGCCATATGGACTACTCTCACTCTGCCCTACCTGGTGTATGAGTTGCTATGCAGACATCATGGTAAGTATGGACAGACATGGACAGGAGAGAGAAGAGGAACAAGAGTTAAGGTTCCTTCAACACTGGAAGGGATTCTGGGACAGATGCAGCATGTACATGGTGGACAGGCTTCTCCTGAGTCAAGAAAGGGTGGAGTTTTGGCACACAGGGTAGATAGAGTGGTGGGGGAGGCTTTAAACAAGTACAGGGGAGGATAGATCTAAAGAAAGCATATGACACCATGAATCATAGTATGCTCTATGAAAGTAATACAACACTGGACAATCACATACTCTGCAACAGTCAAATGACTAAATTCAAACTAAGATAAATTGTAAAGTGTTTGCATCAAAGGATCTCTGTCTGACGCAATGACATTTAACATGGGTGTGCCACATAGATCTGTCCTGAGGCCCATTCTTTTTCTTTGTTATATTAATGATCTACCAAATGTCTATACCTGTGCCAAATTCTAGTTGTACGCAAATGGCATTGTCCTTATGTGTGGATAAAGAAGAGACACCCTTGAAAGGAACCTAAGTCCTGGCATGGCAAATCTTTCCCAATGGTTGTTTAAAAACACTTACTGTAACTCTAAATTATGAAAAGTTTAGATCTCTGATAATTTGGTCTACCCATTGTCAAGAATTGAGACTTTTAAGATATATGCTAATGGAGTCCTTTTTAAAATTTGAGCACAGAGTTAAATACTTGGGAGTTAACCTAACTCCACCACACGCTGATTATGCAGAGAGGGGTCATTTAGAAACCAGGGACTCCTAGACAGACAACAGGTTTTACAAACCAAAGCAGGCAAAAATCATTACTGTAAAATAAGAACTTTCATGATATATATTTAATCAACTAAGTTGGCAACCACTAAAAATAAGGAGGAACATACACCTAGCAATTATGATGTACTGCTTGAGAAGTTTCATATATTACTTGGCACTTGGCAGAAAACTTCCAACTGCTCTCAAACGTCTGCTCCTGAAAAACTGGAAGCAGCATAAATGATTATCTATACATCACTAAAGCTAGAACTGCTGTATGACTCTATGATTTGTTAAATATGCAGTGGAGTGAATGATTTATATAGCTTCCTTTTAAATAGGTGTAATTTGTATTGTATTAACTTCACCCACCTTTGTGACTGCAATTTTTAATAAACAGACAATGAATTATGACAAAGCATCATTTCTGTATGCAGGCCCTATACTGTATAATGCACTCTCCACAGATATTAATGCAGCTCCCAGCCTAGCTACTTTAAAAGAAAATGAACACAGCACCCTTTGAAACAGAGAACATACAGCCTTAAGTTGGGAGCTTAACATAACTTGTTTAACTGTATATATGTGGAATGTGTACTGTAATTTGTACTGATGTATATTTGTGTGGATAAATGTTAACCATTTTAGGCATCAGTTAGGACCCTATTGTAAACAAGCCTCTGGGCTTAACAGGCCATTCTGTACAAATATATGCAATCATACTACATGTGGACCCTCTCCTCCAATCAGAAGCCAGAGTTCTAAACAGTTTATTCCACAGCAAGCTCACAGCTATCTTTTATTCTCAATAATAGAGCATGGGAGCATCATGTGATGCTCCCAACCAATCACAGCACTTCCTTCAGTTGTACGTGATTTACTCTTATTTCCATAAGAGTGCCTCACACACTATTCCTTCCTAACATGTTTCTGGCCAGTGCTGCTTGCACTACACAGAAAGGGACTGCAAAAAAGATATTTTTTGAAACAAATTGTGGCACGATCTTTAATAGGTTGACTCTTATGGATAGAAGAGTGTCAGCTCTTGTGCCCTTAGGGTACCAGAAATTCTCACCTTCAGTTCACAGTTCTCTTACTCAAAGAACACGCAAGGCAACACTCTTATATCCATAAGAGGCCCTCCAAGCACCCCATAAACATATAAAATGACTGTTGAAAGCTCAGAACAGTCATTTTATTGTTAATGCACTAGGTGGCTCACTACACTCGGCAATAATGAGATTTTCTCATGAGGATAAAGTACCTGGCCCCAGCCTCATATTTTATTCACTCAACAGTCACATTATTGCCCCATACAGTGAGCCAACTAGCACATTGTCACATAAATATAAACGAGAAACATATACGTTTCTTCTTTAATGGAATTATCACTAGTATCTTTGGACTGCAAAGGTTACATGCGTTAAATCAATCGATTAGTAATTGCTTCTAATCAAGGCTGTATTCGATTCACAAATAACACTTCTGGGTCCCAAATTATGACTTGATGCCACTTATTTTATGTGCTATATGAAAGAGTAAAATGTTTAGAAACACAAAATGTAAACTTCCTGAATTCTGGTTCCACCTTTGCCTATTTCGTGCTATACAATGGACTCTGAAAATGAAAGCCTCCACTGTGATTGGCTTACAGTCCAAAACGTGTGGTATTATCAGAGCACAGCCACACAGTTTTGATGGGGTTTCTTAAAACTGTCCCCAAGTTACTCTCTTAAAGCACTTCACCCAAGGTACCTCTCAACCAGCCAGCATTAACATGCATAACACTAGTCTTCCCAATGCAGAACAAATGGCCTAAACGTGTAGCATTTTCTAATTTTGAAGAATAATACATTTAAGAATAGTGAACCTGATACATTTAGTGCTACTGAATGTTTCTATCAAGTTAGTTTCATTTTTCTAATAGTTTGTGAGCCCAGAAATATCTCTAAAATTACTAGGAACATCAATCAATCTTGTAGTATAGAATACATATCGCTATGCAAAACCCATAGCAGTTGAGAGATGTGTTTACCTGTGTCACAGTACTGTACCCCTATCACATTACATTGTTAAAGCATTTCACCTGTGTCAAAGAAACAGAGAAACACAGAAACTGCCTGCAGATACAGACTGAGGGTCCATCCAGTCTGCCCATAACATTTTTTACCGTCTCCCTGACCTACCATTTCAGAGGGGGTTTAGCCGTGATGCCTACCCTGAACTCTCCCCCTTTTCTACTAATCCCTCCACCCCTGCCACCTCACAAGCTCCTTCTCTTGGACAAGATCTGTATTGCAAACAGCTACTACCATATCACAGTGCTGCTTGGTATCAACTGCATGAAAAATAATGCAATTAAATGAGAATGATACAAAGCAGTACTGTGGCACTTAGCAGCTGTTTGCAATACAGGTTAGATGGTGGCTGCAAGGAGGTGAGTGGAGGACTGTACTGGTCACTGTTGTGAGGGCTGGACAGGGGTTGCTTACCACAGGGGGTGCCAGTGGCACGGAAAGACAACAGGTTCATTCTCTTATTTGGGATAGGATGAAGGAGGGGGGAGTGACACTAGTCACTGTGGATGTCAAGACATTAAAGAGACCCGACAGAAAAAAGAAACAAAACATGCAACACAGCAGTAAGTTTTTTTTTAAATTTAAACAGAATGGGATGAGTGAAGGGTGCCACTAAACACCAGGGACTAGACAAAGATCAAATATACAAGATTGGGCAAGGAAGGGGGTGCCACTAGATGTGTGGGAAGTTTTTTTAATTTGCACTGGTGACAATAATGCACCAGATTTCGGGGCAGATTTCAGATTTGCTCTGACTATCAAGCACAGCCTGGTAAGATCAATATTGGTGCTATTCGAGAACCACTAGCGCAACCTTCACTTCCAGGTCATTGTTGCTGCATGTGTGTTCACAGCACAAGCACGTAGCCAGTGGTGTCTTATTGCTAACATAATTTATGCCATTTGTAACTCTGAATATCTTATCTTGTGCACTTAGTTGCTAACATTTAATTTTCTCAAGAAACCCCTAAGATGCCTTGTTTCAGTAAAAAAATTAGGTTTCTTGTCCTGTTTCCAAATTAGCTCATTTTAAAGAAATTATGTTTAGAAAGGGTTAACTTTGGAACTGATAAAGCTAGGAACTTATTTCTTTTTTCAAATCTTGGAGTCATGTAAGGCCCCTGTAGAGTAGGAGTCCTCCCAACTGACTTAAGGGTAGAGTGCACCACTACCTTACAATGCCATCAGGTTGCCATAGTTGTTTGGGTGACTCCTGGCTTCTTTTTCTCCTTCACTTGTGAAGGGTGGTTCATAACCAAATAACAGTACTAGCACTGGCACCTTCACCTAGAGAATATTTAAAGTAGCAGTGCAAAAATATTTTCCTAAAAAACTAGTTTCAGTTGCAGTTAGTAAAAATATTAGTACACCTGTCAGATCTGTTTCACTGGGTACCTCCGATACTGCACACCATAAGTTTTTTTTTATTTGTCTCAGTCCAGGTCTACAATGGTATTTCTAAACCAAATGAAGCAGTCTTTTTTTCTTAAGAAAAAAACTAATTTAAGACATTCAGAAATTACTCAAAGTTGTGGTGGAACTTGAACATTTTACTGCCAAATAAGACTTAAAGATACAATGCAAAGAACAAAGTAATGCACCTGGGAAACAAAAACTCAAGGGAAAAGTGCACAATGCGCGGGAGGTACTAACAATGACAAAAATGTAAAGGGACCTGGGGGTAGTCATATCAGATGACCTAAAGGGAGGCAGGCAATGTGAGAAGGCAGTAAGGAGGGTTGGGGGGTGCTGGGATACATAGGGAGAGGCATCACCAGTAGAAAACAAGAAGTTGTTATCCCTCTGTACAGACAGTTGGTGAGACCCCATCTGGAGTACTACATACAGTTCTGGAGACCTCATCTCCACAAGGACATAGTTAGGATGGAGGCAGTCCAGAGGAGGGCAACCAAAATGGTGCAGGGTCTGCACCAGAAGCCATACGAAGAGAGACTAAAGGAGCTTAATATGTATACCCTTGAGGAAAGGTGGGAGAGGGGAAACATGATAGAAACTTTCAAGTACCACAAGGGAATCAACAAAGTCCAAGAGGGTAGCATCTTTCAGAAAAAGAGATGTGCAAGAACAAGGGGGCACAATTTGAAGATAGAGGGGGGATGGCTCAGGGGCAACGTGAGGAAGCATTTTTTCACAGATAGGGTTGTGGATGCATGGAATGGCCCTCCTGAGAAGGTAGTGGGGTCAAAAACAGTGGGTGAATTCAAGAATGCATGGGACAGACATAAGGCAATTCTAGTAGGGGGTAGGAAGAAGTAGGCTGTTGTTAACTAGGATCTGCAGCTTATCCAATAGGTAGGGAAATGGGCCGACTGGGTGGGCAAAGCAGTCCTTATCTGCCATCAAAGTCTAAGTTTCTATGCTTCTACCTAGAACCTTTTATATTGATCCCAAGCAATGGCAAAGAGTTTCCCTAATTATGATGCACTTTTTCCTACATTGGCAGTAGTGAGAAAAGGCTTTCTACAAAACACAAACCCTTTATGTATGGATGCAGCCCTAAATATAGGGAAAAAGGGGTTATTGCAGATTTTGTGGTCAGCAGTGAACTGACTGGTCTTCTGGTACACTACGTAGGCCCAGCCTAAATAGCTGGTGAAATGGTAGCCACCAATATTCACCCTGAGCAGCCATGGTCAAATAAATGTTCTCCTGGACTGCCACTAGTAAAGCCCTTCCATGCACAGTCCCACCCATCCCACCCTCACACCACAATACAAAGTACAGTTTAATGTTGGTAACCCCTGTACTGTAGGTCACTACCCTCACCCATCTGGCACCATTTTCCCCCTTGAACCTCTAGAGCGCTCCCTTATAAAGTCACTGGGCACCCAGTGCTGAATCAGTACAGACCTTTAATGTTGCAGCACATTGGCAGGCAGCAGTGCATTTTAAATTAATCTGTGAGCAACCTTTCAACTAGAACCCTTAATCATAAAGGCCATGCATTTACTAAAATGGCAGCTGGACCTCATCCCTGAAGTACCGAACAGTTCCCCGGCCCTATGGCCAAATGCAGCAAACAGGTGCCAACTGAACACTTCCCTTATCTTGGTCTGAGTGGATCTGTTTGGTGCACCATAGTGGACAATAACTTGCCCAGCAATATATGAGCAACAGTGGAGGCCTATCGATCCTTTGCTGGGTAGGTCTGCATGTACCTTGAAAAATGGTTCATGACCACTAGGACATTTGCAAGGTTGTTGCAATCAGGTTGCAAACTGAAGACATCAATACAGACTAGTTCCAATGGGACACTTGTCTCAATGATGATCAAAGGGGCAGCCCTTTTGGGTAAAGTCTTACATTGCATGCAGTTGACTGCACCATTTGCAATAATCCTCCACCTCACTATCCATTCTTCGCCAATAGAATCAAGTATGAAAAAGGTCCAAAATCTGTCTGGCTCCTACAGTAAATGTCCCATTTCATTGTGCAGTGCTCTGTGTACCATCTGTTGAAATTCTGGTGGGCAACAGCAGTTGTCATGGGAAACCCTGCGGGCCTTGTGTCTTCCCAATAAAGTAGATTGCCTTTTTCCCCATAATCTATTTATGTTCCTGTGGCCAATTGACCCCCATTGTGCTTCAACCCACCCAGCCCTGTCACCCCACCATCCCTTGGTCTTACCTTATTCTTCTGAAGTCTCCCACAAGTTATTCCTTATGGCATGGTTGGTGATGACCAAGCCCCCTGCAACACAATCCAGAAGTGGAGGAGGGTGCCCAGTCAGTGAGTTCAGAGCCTGGACTGGATGGTCATCTTAGTAGCCTGCATTTTTCTTTCTGCTTTCCAACTGCATCCCCTGCTGCACGTCAATCTAGGATTGTGGCAGTAAATGAAAAGAGCAATGAGCCCTCCCTCCCTGGGGGAGGAGAGCAGTCCTTAGTATTTTCTTTTTTTTTTGGTTATTGTATTTTTCACTCGCTGGTCCCCCACTCCTTCGGGCTCCGCAAGTTCCCCCCGCCCCACTGTCCTTACCCAGCCCTCCTCTGGTTCCTCGTATAGCAGCCGATCCCCGTGATATCCCGACGTATCCCCTCCTCCGAGGGGGAAGGCACTGAGGGGAGAGGGATGACCTCAGCACATACTTCTAGGGCCCAGGGATGCTGCCACAGAGAAGGAGGCACTAGGAAGGCACTGGAGGCACTCAGAGAACAGAGAGCCATCATCTGGCAGCCAGTGAGCGATTTTTCCTGGTTTTCTTTGAGGTGCGTGACGTCCGGACGTCAAGGCTAGAGCCGACATCTGCCATGCACCACCCATCAATGACCCCGATGTGTTGCCCTACCCCTAGCCTCCACCAGCGGTCGCCCAATATCGGGTTGCAGCCCTCCCTTCCTGAAGACAATGAGCTGTCAAGTTGTCGCCCCCCGGCTGGTCCTCCAGCGACCCGAGCTTGTTCCAAAACCCGGGTCACTGGCATCACAAGCAGAAATCCAACCGCTGTGCCAGAGGGCTGGCCCCTTAGTATTTTCAATCCTTTCCTCCTGACTCCTGAGTGTTCAGAGTCTGCTCCCAAACTTGGATCACTGGCCTGGCTGATGGTAATGCTACGCTACTACCAAGCCACCAGACCAGCTTAAGATTGTCTTTTAAGCTCAACTTTGGCCACTCTTTGAACAGTAGTTGGGTGTCCCCATTCTTTGGCATAATCTTGATTGCACCTTCCCCCACTGGAGAGCATGCAGAATGTCTCTGAGGCCAGGATATTGTCTTTACGCTGTTTTTAGATCAAAGTGACTCAGGTTCAACAAAGACGTTCTGCGAAGGAATGCAAAACTGAAAAAAGTTGGGGGGTAGTTGCTGTAGGCCCTCAGGCTGTCTACCAATTGATGCACAGTGGTGGTGGTGGGGGGGGAGTTGCTTATTAGAGCTGTATGGAATGCAGAATTCTATCAGCAGAATTCATACAGAATGGTAATTTCACTTCCAAAATGATTTCTAGAATTTCTAATTGAATTCCACGGCATTTCAAAAAGCATTTCCATGTGAACTGTGGAATAAGTTTCCGAAGATTATGTAAATGGTGGAATAGTTTTCACAGCTTGTGGAAAAGTAATCCACAGTTTATGTAAATGACATATTACTAAGCCTCAAAAACATACTCCTTTTGAAATGTAGGAATTTCACTTCCGAAAGAATTCTGTGGAATTAGGCGTTTTCCAAAATTCCTTAGAATTCCGTTTTGTCAGAACTGAAAATTCTGCACAGCACTATTTCTCATCTGTGTGCAATCATTTACGAAGCACTATGACAGTGATCAGTAGAATCTTGACCCAGATTGCATTAGCAGCATTGCTGTCTATTGTGCATCCGCACAAGGTATCTGCATCCACATGATTCAGCCCTGGCCAGTATTCCACAGAGTAGTTGTACACAGACAGTGTCAACAGCCATCGGTGTCCACCCACATCCAGTTTTGCCATGGTCTGTGTATAGGTCAGCAGATTATTTTCTGTTTTTATTGTGATCTTGGCTTCATACACGTAATCATGAAATTGGTCCATGATGGCCAGTTTGAATGCTAGAAACTCCAGTATCTGGACAGAATAATTTCATCTGGTGGGTGATAAACTGCTGCTGGTGAAGGTTATGAGTCTTAAGCTTTCAGTTGACGCTTGGTAGAGGTCAGCTGCAAGACTTCTGGGACTGGTGCCAGTATGCAAAACAATGGGTTTTGCTGCATCAGCCAACACTGACAACAAGGGATTATCACTTGAATGGGGTACAGTTGGGGAGCGCCACAGAGGAGAATGATCTAGGAGTGATCATTATAGAGAGCATGAACAGCTCTGCTCAGTGCAGGAAGGCAGAAGTAAAAGCCAACAAAATGCTGGGGTGCATTGCAAGAGAGATCTCCTCCAGAAGGAGGGAGGTTATCCTGCCACTGTATAGGTCATTGGTCAGGCCCCACCTGCAGTACTGCATGCAGTACTGGTGCTCTTCCTGATGAAGGACATCAGATTGTTGGAGGGGGTGCAGCAAAAAGCCACAAAGATGATCCAGGGATTAAAGAGCAAGCCCTACTAGGACAGGCTGGGAGAACTGAATATGTATTCACTGGAGGAGAGGAGGGATGGGGGATATGATAGAGATCTTTACGTATCTAAAGGGGATAAACAAGACCAACACAGAATGGATTTTCCAGATGAGAAAGGGGAGGGACACAAAAGGGCATGGACTGAGATTGGAGGGGGAAGATTCAGGAGGGAGATGAGGAGAAATTTTTTCACTGAAAGAGTGGTGGACAAATGGAACACTTTACCAGATGAGATAGTGTCCCGTAAGACAGTGGGCAGTTTCAAGATGGGTTGGGACAGGGTAAGGGCAAGGGATACTGGGAAGAGGTGGGCAGGAGGGGCAGCTGCGAGATGAGGTGCTAGCTGCACACTCGAGCAGACTTGATAGACCATGAGGCCTGTTTCTACTCGCAATTTCATATGTTCGCATGTTTGTAACACTGGTAGGTTGGTCAAATGGTTGATGATTTCCCAGAATGCTTCTTCGCAGGTGACATCCCACCAAGGTTGAAAGTGTGCTTGGTCCTTGTAGTAGGCTTGGGACTCCTTTGCTTCCTTGGGGCTGATCTTCCAAACTTTGTTAGTGGAAGAACACTATGGTTAAGTTCAGCAGGGTCCTCACCACATGGAAGCAATCTTTGATGAAATGTCAGTAGTATGCAGACAACCCCAAGAATTACTGGAAGTCATTAAACTTTTTCAGTCAAAGCCATGTTATCACCACTACCACTTTACCAGAATCCATGTGAATGCCATGAGCAGACATAATATGGCCTACAAATTTCGCAGACATTTGAAAGAACTGGCACTTGTCCATTGACAAATTGAACCTAAATTTCTCCAGACAGTCAAGTATTTTGAACAGCTATTATATTCTCCTAGGGTATAGCTTTGTCCATAGAGACCAGGCACTCTAACAGAGTCACCCACCTAACAAGTGATAGTCTTGAGGTTCCAGTGAAGGTGGGACAGTCTGTTCTGGTTCCTTGTCACAAGCTCCAATACACATGGGTAGTCCTGGGCCTATTTCAGGGAAAGACACCATATGCAGATGAGGATTCTTCAAAGGTCACTGCATGCAAAGAGGTCAAGGGCCTTGAAACCATTGGACAACCTGATTGTTGTTTAATGATCCCCTATGACAGCCTCAGCCACGGGTAATCCTCTCAAAGGATGTGAATGCCACATCCACAGTTGTTTGCTGCTTTTCTCCTCTTGGGTTCAGATTTCTCCAGCTGAGTTTCAGACCAGGTATGTGCTTCTTGGCCTGCTGTTTTATTAAGCGGCATGCCAGGACCTTGCTGCACAACTCTCTGTCCTCCCAGTATCTCTGTCAGAGTCACAGGAGAGCTAGTTCGGCTTTGCAGGCCAGCAGGGAGTCTATCTCCATATGTGGGTTAATCAATTCTGTTTGGAGTGGGGAGTTTGTGTCACAGTTTCGCTGAGCCTTGAATTCTTTGTCCCTTATCATCAGTGCATCTTCTAGGGCTACTAATTCCAATTCTTTCTCCTTTTGCTTCCGAGATGCACATCCAGTTATCAGCGTGCCTTGCAGTGGTGTTAAAACTCCCAGAGGGTGTTTACTATTGTTTCCTGTGCCAACTGATATGAAAAATGATTTCACTCTTCTTTGATCCAGGCTTTAAACTGTGGATCGTGGAGCTATAATGAGTCCTGTCTCCGTGGCAGGGCCCCATATTAAGTCCAGCTGGCCTGGGATATAGGTCAGAGATGAGCAGCAACTGTATGGCTGCAGATTTGACCATGGGGAGGATTTTCTGGGAAGCTAGCCATATGTCCAGGTGTAAGGACTTGCTAGTGGATTGTGCCGCGCCTATATATCCATTAAGGCCTGATCTTACATCCTGTGTTTCCCATCTGCACTGCTTTTACATGAGCAGGGCTAGAAATAATGGCCTTGAGGGTACATTTCCCTTGGAAATGTGAGCTGTGCCGGATACATTACCTGGGCAAAAGTTACCTTTCCACACACAAAATGGAAAAACACTGTATATAATGACTAGAGAGGTTCAGGATCACAATTTAGACTTCCTCTTCACTCTTTGTCTCAGAGGAATGGCTTACAGGTTGTGTTGTACATGTTTCTGGAAAACTTTGACCTTTCTTTTACATTTAGCTGTCTCTGGTCTCCTTTCTTTTTCCAGGGCCCAAAGTGACAAAACACTGGTTGGATCATACTCCTTTATTTGTGTTGGTGTCAGTCTGATATTCATCAAATGTCTCAGCATTTTGGGAATCAGGCAAGAGCTCCAGTCAGTTTCAATGTGTTTCATGATGGAAAAGCCAGATTCAACAATACTAGAACTTGAAGTTAATAATAAGACAGTGTTCAGCAGAGCCATGATGTTGGGGAAACTCGTCTTTTGTTTTAAATAGTTTTTTAATTAGTGTGTGAGGATTATTACTTAGTAATGGTTCAAGATCAATAAGACGAAGAGCATATTTCAGAAGAAGACAGAATTCACCAAAGTATAATGTATGACTAAGGTCTTGGCATTCTAGTGCCTTTAAAAAGTGTTCAGCTAAGAGTGTCACATCTTTTTTGCCATAGGCAGCATAATCATCACTGTCCGGTACAAAATGTGGCCGGTTTGTAGGATTGAAAACTTGGCACGTTCGCACAACATTGCTCTGTTAATCAGTTTCTTCCACTGGGGAAAGAGCTATCATGCTCCTGAACTGCTCTCTTTCATGGAATTAACAATTCCATTTCTGAATTGGGTCATTTCTTTTATTAAATCACAAGTAGAGCCTCCGGCTGGTCTGCTTTCCCAATTAACCTTTGTGGGGCTTTACTTTCTGCTTTTCTGATCCACTTCTTTTAAATAATTGCTACGCTAGTAGGAAACACTTTGTTGTTTTTGCTCTATCTCTAATTTCGGCCAAGGGTTAAAACGGTGGAACACGGTCACCCTTTGCTGTCTTAATTTTACACACGCTATCTCTTTATCCCTAAGAGCTAATCCTCCGTCTCAGTATACCACTAGCCTTCCTACCCAAGTGAAATAGTAACACTATGGCGAAGTATAGTCTGCTGTGGGCACTCTTGTCATTTGTCCTTTTACTCAGCCTGGACACTGCCACATGGGCTCTCCCATGTAACCAAATGGCAAAAGACTCCTCAGAGGCTTACCGCAACTATATTTTCTAACTTGATTGCAGAGACAAAGCTCGGATCTGCAACCTAACCCTATCCTCCTTGTTAGAGGCAGCATCTATTACCCTTTACATGCCAGGAGGAAGCTGCCATGGAGATGTGCTTTCACCCTAACCTGCCACTGTGCAAGGCTTTGGTTCCTAGCCATGATCATTATTCTGCTATCTGGGGACGTCAAACTAAATCCAGGTCCACCTACCTGTTTCTTTTCCCCAAATGAGTTATCTGGCATGTCCAAGAAAGGATTATTAATTGCCCATATCAATATCAGAAGTCTTACCTGTCACCATGCGGAACTCGAGGCCTGGGTGAAACTCTACAATCCTGATGTACTCTGTCTCACAGAAACTTGGCTAAAACCCCGGAATACCTGATGAAGTATGCTCCTTGCCTAACTACTCTCTGTTCCGGCGGGATAGATCCTCATCCAAGCAAATTCTTCAAAAACCACCTCAACATCTCTATTGTCCCAGTATCTGCCTCTCCCGCAGTGTGCGAATTCATACAGGCAACTATTGTATTGGGGGAAAAGAAGCTTCATATTATCTGTGCCTATAATCCACCTGCCTGGGGGAATAGTAGGTCTTCAAGAACTCCTTGACATCACCTCCCAGACTGTAAATCATAATGAGGCTGTCATCCTAGGTGATCTTAACCTCAATTGGTTAGGGTCAGCTCAAATATCCTTGCAATCACTCACGCTTAGTTATAATTTTCACCAGTTGATCTCTGAAGCAACTAGAGCCACGTCATCCCATCAAACGGGTACACTCCTAGACTGGGTGATGGTTAACCGTATGGAACATGTGTCAAAAGCAGGAACCTTGCAGATGCACTAACAGACCACTCACCCACTTTTGTATCCTATCTATGGTTGCGCCTCCATCTCCTCCATCAAGACTAATCACGTTTACAAATCTAGCTCATATTGACCAGGATGCATTTTCATGATGTCTCCAATATCGACTGGGCAGGTATCTATCAAACAAAGGATGTGGAGGTTGCTCTACAGATATTCATAAATTAATTTCTTACCATTCAATATAAACATGCCCCCAAGACTACTAGGAGGGTCAGAGGAAAACAGACGAGGTGGCTGCATAAAGACCACCTTGCTAATCTGCGCCAGAGGGACAAGCTTTGGATTCGCTACAAACAAACTGGCCTACAGTCAGATCTTATTGTCTATCGTGAACTAAGGAACAGATGTAAGAGACAAGTTAGAGTTGCTAAAAGCAAATACTGCAAGGACCTTCTACAAAGCTCAGCCTGCGACCCGAGGAAATTTTGGGCCCATGTCAAAACATTTCTCGGTACCTCGCAGTCGGTCACTCCTGATGAAATGATCATAAATGGGGCACATTGTAATGACCCTAGGACCATCTCAAACAGTTTTAACAATCTTTTCTCTGATCTTTCATATTATACCTTGGCTTTACAACCTAGTGGATCGCACTCCAATCTACCTACCACGTACCATCAGACAACCATACTGCCCTATCGTATGATGCTCCTCCAGCGCCACCATTCTATTTCAAGGCTATATCAAGAGCGGAAGTTCTGAAATTACTGAGATCCATATCTGCCAATACCAGCTCTGGTTCTGACTCACTGGAACCTCGTCTTCTTAAGCTGGCTGCTCCACTCATTGCCTCCCGATTGCCAGAATCTACACTTTATCCCTTATCCATAGCACTGTGCCAGACCTATGGAAATCTGCAAAGAGTAACGCCTGTCTTTAAAAAGGTGACCCAAAGGACATGGCCAATTACAGACCTATAAATTCTCTCTGTTCTTAACAAGATCCTAGAGAAAATAGTTACATCACAGACCACTGACTACCTTACACGCTACAATCTCCCTCAGACACTCAGCATGGTTTCAGAAAAGGTCATAGCACCACCACGGCTCTTCTTCAACTAACTACTGATATTCTGTCCAACATGGACTCTGGAAAACTCACAGGTGCCATCTTCATTGACCTCACTAAGGCTTTCGACCTTGTTGACCATCCCTGCTTTCTCCACTTCCATAAATTCCATTCTCTACCCCTGTTGGGACTGGTTCTGTAGCTACCTGTCAAACAGGTCACAAGCTGTCAAATTTAACCCTCCCTGTCCAACACGTCTACTATCAACCTTGGGGTCCCCCAGGGCTCTCATCCTGGGCCCTTCTGTTCTCAATTTTTATCAACAATGCAGCTGAGGTCCTGAATCCTGCTCAGCTATTCTCTGCGCTGATGACCTGATCATCTACACTAGTTCTTCTAGTATTGCCTGCATAAACACATCACTTACTTCAGACTTCAATAAGGTCTTAGACTGGCTACTAGACCGTAGCTTGTACTAAATGAAAAGAAACGAAAGCCATGCTCCTAGGTTCTGCACGAAGATTAAGACCTGTTCTAGTTTGCTGGAGGTTCTTCACCCAGGAGGATTTCCACTTGAAAATGTTACTTCCTTCAAGTACCTTGGGATCCTCCTGGACCAGTCCCTGATTTTAATCTTCACATTCAGTCCTTGTGCAAAGCTGTAAACTCGAAACTAGGAATAGCTTACAAAAGCGAGCTACATGCTTACCTGACCAATTAGCAATTGCCGAGGGTATTCTACTCAACCCTTACCTATGGTGCTCTATTCTTACCTCTGCCCATAAAACCTCCCTACTGAAATGGGACGTAACTTATAACAATATATGCCGATTTGCCTCTTCGTCACCTCGACTCAAACATCACTGCCTTCTTTATAAGGATCTGAATTGGCTCTCACCCTCTGCCAATAGACAATACTACCTTGGATCACTAATGGACTCGATCATCCAGGAAAAAACCCGTCCCAGCTGGCGGCATTGCTGGTCCCTCAACCATCCTCCCATGGCCTGCAATCAGCTGACAAATCCTTGCTCTATGTTTCGAGATGTCGGACGACTAAAGGCACAGGGGCCTTCCAATTCTCTGCTCCCAGGCTATGGAATGCTCTTCCACTTAACCTTCGGCTGTCTCAGTCTCACTTTGGATTTAAAAGTGAATATCGTCATTATCTATCCTTAGCTGATGCTTGTACATGCTTTGACCCAACCTGAAGCTCCTGAGACTTACCAGTAATGTCACCCCTGCTCTAATCCAGCTTCAAGACTGTCTCCTCTTCCGCTCCCCATACTTTTCCTTCTCTTTGTAAATAACTTCTTGACTACTAGCTCTCTTCCTTCTTGAACCTTGTTGCTGACCATCCACTGTTGTTTTGCCAATTACCACCCCTGACCTTCCTTCTGTCAGTCTTTCTTGTTATATTTGAACATTCCTCACATTTCTCTCTATATAACCTTACTATCTTATTAACCCTTTCACTCCACAGGTCGGGTCCATGGTTTCTGCACTTATTATATATCTTACTGCCATTATCTGTATAATGCTTGCCATTATTTTTTGTTGTTTCTACCCATTGTATTTTTGTAGCACTGCTGTACTGTTCCTCTATTTGTACTATTGTACCCATGTTGCTGTTGTTCAACTGTTCTCCTTTTGTTGTACTCTCCCGGGTCGTGCCTGAAAATAGTCATTTTATGGCTAGTGCACCTACCTGGTTAACAAAAACTAAATAAAAAAATAAATAAATAAATAAATACTCCTGGAAGTGGAAACATTTCACTGTATGGGACCAGGCATTCTCCCTCTAATCACTTGCCTTGTACGAGTGTGATTGGACATCCTGGGGTCTCAACCAAGGTTTTGGCTGTTCTGCTTCCTGCTAGGAATCCTGCCACCAGGCTTACCTACTCTGTGAAGTGAAACCATTTTGCCATATGGTGCCAGACCGCATCCCTGTACTCATTACTTGCCCAGTGCAGAAGGTGCTGGACTGCTTTCTGATTCTGTCTTAGTCTGGGTTCCTGTGCTCCTCGGTGAAGGTTCAACTGTTGGATATTTTGGGTTTTCATGTTCCTATCAGGGACAAGACTGTGGTCCAGTTGTACATGATCCTCAGGTTCCTCAGGATCTGTTCATGTGGCCCCTCCAATCCACAAATATGTTCCAGTTTGGGATCTGAACCTTAAGCTCCAATCTCTGATGAGACCCCCTGTTAAGCCTGGTTCTTCCTATAACTTGATATATCTGTCTTTGATGACTTTATAGTCTTGTTCTTGTTATTTTGGCCAGACAGGTGTCTGAACTAAAGGCATTGGTTTATTAACCATCTTTCAGGATAGGGTGGCATTACATACTCATCCCCAATTTTTGTCTAAAGTAGTGTCCGATTTCACATTGCATCAGACCATTGATTTACCTGTGTTCTCCCCTCAGAACTCAGGTGAAGTGCTGTTGCACTGCCTGGGTATCCAAGGCACCCTTCAATACTACCAGGATCATGCCAAGAACTGCGCCCAGTCCTCTTCAAATGGATCCTCCCACATCGTATTCTACTAAAGGCAGGTGGAGCAGAATCTGCTGGGCACTGTTACAGGGCACAGCACATGGGACATGGCAGCTTTGTGGCCTGTTTTCAGTGCACTTCAACCATTGATATTTTCAATGCTGTTACCTGACACATGATCTACATATTTACTAAGCACTACAGTTTGGTTCTGGTCTCCCATAGGAATGTGTGTTTCCTCCTCGCTGTCTTACAAGATCTGGTCTCCTGTGGGGTCAGTCCTCTGTTTTCCCAGCCACCCATTTGGGGTTGGTACTGCTTGGTAATCATCCAGTGTATTATAGCTTTATGGAGATACCTCAATGAAGATAAGTTAATTACTTACCTGTAAAAGTACATCTTTGAGAGGCTCTCCATAGAGCCATAACCATCCTCCTGGTCTGGTGCACCCTTTATGTGAGCTCTTGGCATGGCACTGCTTAATGAGTCTACCACTGTAATCACATTCCACCACTTCCTGTGTGCCAGGCAGTGTTTGCTTTGTGCTCTCTACTTCTATGTGCTTGATTGGAGGAGAAAGCCCCAACCCTGCTGCTGGATGTTTAGAACTTTGATCAATGTCAAGAAACTGAAGTAGTTCAGGGCTGACCACATTATACAGGTGATGATGTGCATGTAAATACGCCAACATGAGTGGACCAATCTTGAAAAAGATTCCAATGAAGTACTGATGATGACAGCTTATAGACCAATGTATTATGGCTCCATGGAGAGCCTCTCAAAAATCTACTGTTACTGGTAAGTAATGAACCTTTTCATTAAGGTACAGGAACAAGCCTCTGAGGGAAGGAAAGGGTATTGCAAACAAATATCTACATCTGCCTTTGAGCTCGAAGGTCATGGGCTTTAGTATCACACTGGTATTGGCATCAAACCATAAATGCTGGCACCCGAGTGCAATACTAAAGGGTTGCTGTACTGTCAGGGTGTGACATCCTTCAGATGAGATGTTCAAATGAGGTCCTGTCTTCCGTTTCTGGTTGTTGTTTAGATGGGTATTGAAGATCCCATGACACTTCTTGAAAGGAGTAGGGGAATGTTGCCATTGTCTTGGTCATGTTTTCCCCCATTCACTACCAATACCACCAACAGCTTAATCTGGTTCAATTTCAATTAGTTTGCATCTGTATCCCCCCCTCCCCCCGGCGCGTGGCTGAGAATAGGAAGTATTATCTAGCCATCCTTTCCCAGTCAACAAACACTAAATAAATAAGGCTAAGTACAAAACCCAACATGTAATACCTTATGGTTGGCTAGGTCCATATAACAATAGCCCAACTGTGGCCCTAACTAACTTTAAAAAATAGGTGCTACAGAACACATAGGCCCTGGTGTGGTACTCATGGTTACACTCTGGCTCAATAACCTTCACACAGTTCCTACAGTCCTGGCTGGATTTACTGACTCTCATGCTGCAGTACACGACACACCACAGACACTAATTCAACTCTCCTATGCCAGTCATGTTGGATCAGGCACACCCTCATAAATCAGCTGGGCTCTTGCTCTGTTTGTCTCTTGAGGCATTAGGACAGATCCCAGTCTGACAACCTTACTGGTCAGTGCAACCCCAAGGCACTTCCTTCTTACAGGAAGTCAGCTAGCAGTGGTAACTGAGTGGCAACTTCCAGACCTTGTTAGCTACTTTTCACCTCCAGACCCTTTAGGTACATTCTGGGGAAAATTATTTCAGTAGCTACACCAAGGCTCAGCTGCAGGGCAGCATACCTGTATAGGCAGATGCATTCAGCTGCAGATTGTAATGTTTTAGTCTCTCTCTTTCTCTGGTTCTGCACCCAGTAGTCTTCTCTGTGGCTGTTAATGCATGAGCTTACCTCTAGATCCTCTATGCAGTCACTTTCGCTCTTCCACAGATGGTAGGTCTGCCCCTTTCTTCTATCTGTGGCATACTGACTTGTGCTGGAAAGTCTCACACACACACACACACCACACACCATGTATCCAGAGGTATTGTGCAGATTCTCGACCATTTTGGTTGCAAGCTTGCAAGGTAGATTCGAACAACACGGAGGTAGATCATAGAAACCAAAATGATCGAGAAGCTGTAAAACACCTCTGGATATAAACAATTTGCTCCAGTAAGAACTGACAATTTGTAAATGCCCTCGCTAGTTTCAGCAATTCTCCAGAACTGCCTGAGTTTGTAAACCTGCTTCTTTCAAATGTATGCTTGCAAGCCAGTGACGGCTTCAAAAGCAGGGACTTCTTAATAGGATAAACGAAGGCGAAGCTACCTTTATCCTGTTTACATATGCACTGGTTCATAGCAACTATGGAACCTTTAAGAAAGAAGTAATTTTACACAAGACCAAAGTGAGATGTGAAGTGTCTGAATAAAGTGTTTAAGCGTTAACATTATAGCTTGGTGTGTCCATGCTTTGTCTCCTGTTTCGGCAGGCAGGAGAGGTGTACTTGTTGCACTTTAACTCTTGACTGTTCCACTTTGGATGGAGCACCTGGCCTGAGAAAAAGCACACTGGTGAATTTTTGTTTCAATATGTGGCACTGTTACTATTTATTTATTTTATACTGAGCTGGTATCAGCTCATTTCCAGATACGTCCTGGGGAAAGGGAAGAGAGGAAAAGATAACAGATACAAAATACAGACTGTAAAATACATAGAATGGAAATAAGTATGTCATAAAAAGCAGGTAAACATGTTTAAGAATAAACTGACAATCGATAAAAATTACCATGCAGTAAATTGTGGAACTGAACAAAAGAACAAATAAATAGTTATCAACTTAACAAAGTAAGAAGCAGGGAATGACTGATACAAGGGAAGTGGGGAAGTGTGAAGGACAGAGTATTAGACAAATTACAGGTAAAGGAGCAAACCCAATATCTGTAGCAACTGCAGGACTGAGTTGAGAAACTCACAGAGGAGAGACTTAAGAGCAGGAAAGGAAGTAGCACAGGGACTAGAAGGGGAAAGGGAACTCCAAAGTTAGGGAAATGAAATGAAAAGGCACTTGACCAGCAGTAGATTTCATTTGAGGGAGAACAAAAGAGCCAGAGCAAGCATTATGAAGAGAGTAAGAGGACAAGGTTGAAGGAAGAGGAGAAAGCTAAGATACTAGGGGATAGAGCCAAACCCAACTGTGGACTTAAAGGAGACATAGTGGGTGAAACTCCCGGCATCAAGAGAGGGGAGGGAGAGTGAAGAATACAAGGTACAATGATGAGCACACATGGGCTTATTGAGGGCAAAGTGACAGAAAAAGAGTGACAGAGAGGATCCAGCCTAGCTAAGTAGACTTTGGAGCAGAGCTACAAACAAGGGGCTAGATTCACAAAAAATTGCAAAGCACAGCACAAACGTCTGCGTTTGCCCAGGTGTCAAATCTTGCTATTCTCAGTCGGGTAGCATGCCGCACTATCTGACTGAGAATAGGGCCAGGTGGATTCTGCGCTAACTCCATTTCCGCTAGTCCTAACCCCACCAGCGCAGCCCCAACATGCAGCCAGGATTATGGCTCCACAGTGAACAGCACAGGTGTGCAATTTTCAATTCACTATAGCAAGGTGCCATGTGGTCATTTGAATGCCCCTTAGGGGTCCATTTACATAGAATGCAGTGAGTTTAGCATGTCCCCCCATCCCCTGCATCAGAAGCAGCCCTGTGTCCCTGCTGCCTAGTGCCCCCCCCCGCTGATCGCTGGCCTGAGTAGAAATAAATAAGTTCCCTTAGTACTAGTGGTCTCCCACTATGATCGCTGATCACCAGCCTGAAGTTCACAATAACATTTTCCCCTGATGCTACTGGTCGCTCCACCACTGATCGTCATCCTGATCACATATATAGATGCAACTTCCCTGGTAGCTAGTCATCCCTCCCCCTGCCAATTGTGATCGCCAGCCTAGAATGAAAGATAGAGTTTCTCTGGAGTCCAGTGGTCCCTCCCCCCACCTGATGCCTGCTCCATTTGACATAACTGTATTCCCTGGTGGTTAGATGTCCCCCCCATCCAATCACTCACTCAAACTATAAAACATTTTCCCTGGTTTCTAGTGGACCCTCCCCCATTCAATACCCATCCCCAGTGTGACAAGTGCCCCCTCGTAACACAGCCCTGGCCCTGCTTCCATCCTGCGATCTCTGCCCTGCCCTCAGCCAATCCCTCCTGGTGGCTAGTGGTCCCCATCCCTGATCTGCTCATGTATCTATGCAGTATAGATAGATAGATAGATAGATAGATAGATAGATAGATAGATAGATAGATCTTCATTGCAAAAAAACTTTGTTAATGCACTAGTTAGTGTTAAAATGAAAAAAGTAGGAACATGTGGCATTAGGGTTTCCAACCAAACATCCCAGCCCCACCCTGCAGGCAGCAAATCATCATGGAGTATGCCTTGGGGTTGTCAAGCCTAACGCTCACCCCATTCCATCAGTAAATAAGCTGAGATGTGTACAGTGTACGACAATGGGGAGAGTGTTAGGCTTGCCAACCCCAAGGTGCACCTCATGCCTGATTTGCTGCCTGCAGGGTGGGTGTGTAAGTACAGGCTGTTCCTAATGCCATATTTCCCTGTTTTTTTTGCCTTAACCCTAACTAGTGCATTAATGAAAATTTTTTGCAAGGAATTTCCTTACTTTTTGAGATAATATAATCCTGTCCTTATTTTCCTGTGGGAGAGCAGGGCCCTCTGGGCCCTGTGCTCCCATCCGTCCATAATTTTTGAGATTGTATGATTGTATTCTTACTTGGCTGTGGGAGCTCTGATCACACCATAAATGTGTATAAGTATTTTGCTGTGAGAGCGCAGGTCCCCTAGGGCCCTGCACTTACAATTTTAGCAAAATTGCAACCAGATTGTCAGCATAGCCTTCTTATTACATGATTTCATGAACCCAATACTGAACATTTCCAAATCCACGCCAAAACATGGTTCTGTGGCAGCGAAATGTCATTTCACACCACAGATGTGAAAAGACAGTTCGGCCATGATTTGAAAAATGACACCTGTCATGTTCATGGGGGGTGTAAAAATATGGCAATCTTGAAAATTTGGTGTCAAAATATTTACAATTATCAAACTTATGAATGAGTGTAGGAAAATTTCAGTGGATGCATGTAACTTTGCTGTTGTTACATATTTTGACTTCAAATTTTCAACATAGCCTTCTTATGACCTCACCTCATGAAAAAGGGTGGTGAACATTTTCAAATACCACCAGAAAGGTGATTTCATTAAAGTGCCGCAAAATCACCTTTCAGGATGAATTTGAGCAATTCCACCATTACTATTCATGAGCTGGGGTCTCAGAAAGGCCTTGCTGAAAATTTGTTGTCAAAATATGCAAATAATGTCAAAGTTATGCAGAAAAGTTGAAAATCCCATTGAAATACATTGAACTTCACTTACCTTAGTTTTTCATATTGCAGTCAGCGTTTCCAGCAGCAAGATGTGTCTTCCATCAGAGGGTGGTATCTTCACCCTGGGACCTGCTCAGGTGAGTGTGTGTGTGTGTGTGTGTGTTGGGGGGTTTAGAGGGGTACGTGGTGGTGGGTGCTGAGTGGGAGGTTGGGTGGGGGTGGGTCGGATCACCAAGGGACCATTTTCTTTTTGACAGGTTTAAAAAAAAAAAGACATCAATGGACCTTTTTCTTTATTTTAGTGAGGATTACAATCAGAGGGTGAGGGGTGCCACTAGACACCAGGGAAATATTAAAGACACCGGAATGCTAATGGGACAGTAGGGGATGCCACTAGACTCCAAGGAATTATTAAATACAACAGAGACAGCGATCAGAGGGGTGGGGGGGTGCCACTAGACACCAGGGAAATATTAAGCAGAACAGGGACACCAATTGAAGAGTGGGGGGTGCCACTGGACACCCGGGAAAATATAAGGCAAATGAAGAATGGACTTTTCCCTCATGAAACAGACTTTCCCCTCATGAAAAAGTATATTTTTTCATGATTCATAAGAAAAATTATCTTTTTTATCTCAAATCACAAAAAAAGATCTATAATCTTCTAAAAACAACATTGCAAGGGCATTTCTCCAACAGTTAAGTGCAGAATCCAGCTAAGGGGTCCCGATAAGCAAGCTACATGTGTTGGTCACTCTCCAGCATGTCACTTTTTTGATTTTCCAGACTTGAATTTTTAGGGAAAAATGGAAAACTAGATGGTGGCACACGAAAAAAGATTCTTTCCCTCACAAAAAAAGGATCCCAAACGTGAAAACGTCATACAACAATTTTTAAGTATTTACTGAGCATGCTCAGAACCCGGAATTTTAAAATGTTATAATTTTGGAATGGATTAATATTTTTTCACATAGGAAATCCTTTGGAGCCAAGCCCTTTCTACCTTGAAAATTTCAGACCAAAATTCCAAACCTTCTGGGTGCTAAGCGATGGTAAAAAAAACACAACAAAAAACAGCGATTTTTTATGTTTCTTTCGCTGCCCGCATCTCTGAATCCACACTTCCGTCCAGAACAAAACTTGGCAGATCATGAGATCTGCCCCACAAGACTGCACATGCAAATGTTTGTGCATATCCGTTGAATGGTTGTGAAGATATTAAAGTGCAAAAATTGGGGTGCCTACTCAACCTGAACTATAGTGGCGCTTCTGCACCAATATATGCTGTATATATATATATATATATATATATATATATATATATATATATATATATATATATATACCATAGAAGCCACTTTAAGGGGATGGCTCCATGGCAGACTAATAGTCCCCTTAAAGTGATCATCTCCTTTAAGAGAAGCAGTACAAAACAATGACAGGGAACAAGTACACTCTCAAACAAACGTGTCACAATACTGTACCAACCAAACTAACAAATCACAGACATAAAACACTGGAGACAAGCACTTTTAAGTGATATACAGCTCTTTTTTTGGTTTAGTGCTGCTTGTCTCAGTGAGTTATAAACTGTAAGCTTTATTACTGTAATTCGCATTAAAATCAACTTAAAGAGACTTCTGTGACTTATCTGACATCGATGATGTTTACTCAAAAAAGTTGGTTATTTTCTTCTGCTTTGCCTCCAGAGTAATGCTCCACAGTATCTCACCCTCCAGCTCAAAAAGCTGCTCCCACTGTTGGATGTATCCTCGGTGTAGGCACCAGTCATGAAGCAATCCGATGTGGCCGAATGCTTCCTTGTTTGAGACTGGAATGCTGTGCTCCTTGTTCGCATCCTCAGTCAGATCTTTTTCTTCTTGTTCCACTTCATCCTCTTGGGATACTGAGTTACAGATGGCCTCTATGGACAGCTCACCATCTGTCTTGGCCTGTGCATCAATGTCCACGAAAAGTTCGAACTCCTCCTCTGTGAACGTAAGCGGGCAAACAACGTCACCAAGAGTGTCAAGGTTTTGTTATGCAGCTGCACACTCTGCTGGCTCATCACTGTCAGGAGACCACAGGAAACACAAAAAGAGACTTGGGAGACAAAAAACAGCATCTAACCCTCCACCCTCAGTAACACCCTACATAGAGTCACTTAATTACAGCATCTGACTCTGGCAGGCTTAGGTGTTAATGATTTAATGAGCCGCGAATGAGCTCCTGACAGCTGCAGACAATGACAGGATTATGACACTGCGGCTGATAATTGTGCCCTTAAACAGAAATAGCTGTCCCTTATAAAAGAAGCTGCTCTCATTGACTAATACAGTCACGTAATCAGTGCCCTGGAAGTTGTCCCCTTTAAACGAACGTCCCCTTTAACCGCGTCCTGATTAAGTGGTTTGTATTATATATATATATATATATATATATATATATATATATATATAATAGTGGCATTGTAGTGCCACTATAATAATAATGTGATTATTGATATCTCATGTCCTTTTGCACAAATGATTTGATATGTATTTGTATATGTTTTCTCGCTCTATGTAACCTTTTTGTACTGTACCTAATTGACGTGGAACCTTTGTAAAAGAGCCTCTGGCTCAAAGGTAGTAATTCCTAGAGTAATAAACTAAACTAAACTAAACTATACTTAAGGTTGCGTAGCCATTTTTATGTTAAACCTCAAAATTTGCACTCTAGTAACTTTGTAACTGTTTGTCTGATTTGCCTGAAATGTGGAATGCAGATCCACCTACCATGGACCTTTGGATCTGGAAATTTTTATTCCAGATCGGATGTACAATTGCGGAACCGTAGCACACTCAAAAAGTGAAATTTGACACTTGTTGCAAATTCTTTGTCCAGCCATAATGGACTGAAGAATGCATCTGAGTGTGTTCAGATGTATTGGTCTATATGTGGCCTGGGTTGAACTTGTGCCTTTTGAAGATCTGGTGAAAAAATATTGCTCCATTCAAAAGTTATTCCAGTTTTTCATGTCCCATTATAGCCTATGGAAAAATTTATATGCGAACTGCGAAAACTTTCGCGATCACGTTTTTGTTGTCGAGCTTCCTGAAATTGTTTTCGTGCTGCTGCTGCCATCTTGTTTTCAGTTAGCGACAGAGAAAAAATGCTGTAATTCAAAACATACTGCAGTTTGGTAAACACCAACAGCTGTGTTTACCTAATCGGACCCTGAGGAACATGCCCTGGCATTAGTTTTTCACCAGCTGGTCTGGAAATATGTTTTTAAAAATGTTTCCATATTTTGATCACGGCAACATTTTTGTTGCCACACAAACAATTGTGCTCAGGAGAAAAAGTACCCTCGGCAACATTGAGCTGTGCACAATAACATTCCCATTATAGAGATAGGAGAATAGTGAAAACATTAAAATAATTGCGGTAACACTGCACAAACACATTGTTAAATGTGTTGACTTCTTTATCACTTGATTGTGGCAAGGTGGATTGTGCTATTGGCCTGAAATGTTTATGGTGGCAAGCCATGGTCCCACTGATGTGTCTTTTGGTGGTTTGGTATGAAAACGTGGAACAGGCCCATAGTTATGGCATTCCAAAGTTGAGAAATTTTCCCTAGGATAACATTGCGGCAGTTGTTTTCTTTGTCACTTCATTGTGGCAAGGTGGATTGCGTTATTGACCTGAAATTTTCAGGGTGGCAAGCCCTAGTCCCAAAGATGTGCCTTTTGGTGGTTTGGTATGAAAACATTGAACAGGCCCATAATTACAGCATTCTAAAATTCAGAAATTTTCCCATAGGATAACATTGCGGCGCCCATTGCGCCTTTCGGGGACCGTATCTCGAAAACAGTTTGAGATACGGATTTTTCATTGCAAAAATTCTTAGTCCCTACTGAAGTAGTTTGGAAAGCCATGAATACCACGACATTTGAATTTTTTTTTCTACCTTGTACGGTTACTGAGATAGTTGGGAATTACTGTTCCAATTGCACATTTTCATGTCCGTAGGCTACTATTATGCCCTCAAAGTTAGCACTCACAGTGTTTTGCTGTGCCCGTAGCTTGGAAATGATGCAAGATATGGATTTGGTTGATTTATGTTGAGAGAGCTACTCACTGTCATGATTACAACGACAGTTGGATTTTTTTTTTCTATCTGCTACTGTTCCCCAGATATTGACAAATTAGTGTTACAAGGGGTTCCTTGCCTTATAGGGCTGCTGTATGGCTCCATACTTATGTGTAAGCCCGGAGAGCCCGCAGTCCCACAGACACATATCATTATGCACAAATGGGCAGCATAGTCGGGCCCCATGCTCCCACCAACACATAACATTTACTACTTATATTACACTTTTTCAAAAAGTAAGGAAATTCTTTGCAAAAAACTTTGTTAATGCATCAGTTAGGGTTGTTTCCACACCGATAAAAATGTGGAAATTCAACATTAGGGTTACCACCCCACCATCCCAAGCCCGCATCTTCAAAACCCTAACTCCGCATTCTCCCCACCCCACCCCTACACACACACACACACAAGACTGTAAGTCACTATACGAGTTACTCACATCTGTCAGCACAATAATCACTACACTGTACTCATTTCACATAACACTATATAATGAAAAAACAAATACAGTATGATCGACTCTATACTGCCAGCACAGTTTGATGACACATTTTAGCTGGCATATATTTTCCATACAGTGAAACTTAGTCTGTACAGATTTTCTGAATATTGATTTTTATGTGTCATAATTCAACAACTGGCTCACTGCAGGTATCGCTGGTACCACATAGGCATGTGATAGCAGTACAGATAGAGCTGACACATACTGTACATACTACTGTTCAGATACTGCTCAGGTATGAAACTAGCACCATTACATGTTGTTATACTGTTGCATTACCTGGAAATACTCATTAGCAGCATGTTATGGTTAGCTTTGGATGTTACAACTGTTGCTGTCACATGTTGCCTGTTAACTATACTATAAAACATTACTTTTCTTATTACAACCATTTGTTAATAGGACTGACTCACTCTATCAGAAAAAAATAGGCAAACATCCAATGACTGTTGCTAGGGTTATGCAAACTCTTATTTCCAATATAGCTATCTATAGATAATATACTGTGTGTTTCATCATTTCTTTACAATTGAAATATAGGCATCTGCTTCAGTCCTGTTATTGATGTTTGTAACAGAAAAATACTTACTGTGCACCATCTCACATGATTGCCCACCATGCGTGTGTACCCCCTAGGAACTCTGATGGCAGCAGAACTCATACAGTTGGTGGACCATGATGATGGATGTGTCTTGTAGAATGTTTAGAGAGTTCTGCGTTACTTCTGTTACCTGATGCTGGTTGTCTCTGATTGGTTGTGTTGCCTTGGCCTGTCCCCTGCCTGCATGTGTGTGTGAGGGTGGGGGGAATGCGGAATTAGGGTTTTGAGGATGGAGGTGTGAGGGTGGGGTGGTGGGTTGGTAACCCTAACATTGAATTTCCACACTTTTGTAGGTTTGGACCCTCCCACCCTGGCAAGTAGTGCCCCACCACCCCACTCCCCTATCTCTTCCCTGAGCCGGTGACCGGAACAGCCCTTCACTCTCCGCCATGGCTGTCTGCCAACTCAGGTGTTAATGAGCGCGTACTGTATACAGTAGGTGCTCATTGATAGACAGCTCACTCGGGGGGGGGGCACTAACCACTATGAGGTATGGGCTGGGGTGATTGCAGGATGGGACCAGGGATGGGGCTGTGTTGTAGAGGGCTTGCCACACCAGGGATGGGGATTGGATGGTGGGAGGTTCCACTAGGTACCAGGGAAATGTTTTAGAGTTCAGGCAAGGGATCAGGTGGGGGAAGGGACCACTAGCCACCAGGGAATACAGTTATGTCAAATTGGGTAGGCATTGGGTGCGGGGAGGGACCACTGGACACCAGGGAATACAATTATGGTGAGGGATCGGGTAGGGGGAGGGACCACTGGACACCAGCGAAACTCTATCTTTCATTCCAGGTTAGTGATCAGCAGGGGGTGGGACCACTAGTCACCAGGGAGGTTTTATGTATATATATGTGATCAGGACGGCAATCGGCGGGGGGACCACTAGCATCAGGGAAAATGTTTCTGTGAACTTTGGACCAGTGATCAGCGATCATGGGGGGGTGAGACACTAGCACCAGGGCAAATGTTATTGTGAACTTAGGGACAGCCATCGGCTATCATTGGGGGGGGCACTAGCACCAGGGAAAATGTTATTGTGAACTTCGGGCCAGCAATCGACAACCATGATGTGGGGGACCACTAGAACCAGGGGAATTTATTTGTTTCTATTTGGGCCAGCGATTGGTGGGGTGGGGGGGCACTAGGCACCAGGGACTCTTATGTATTTATACTCAGGCTGGTGATCATGTTGGGGCTGCTACAGTACCTCCTATGCAAGAGGCCCTTGCACAGAGCAGATGGTCTGTGAATTGGACAGTGCTGATATTCATGTCCCATCCCCCTCAATACTTTGCCCTGGCACAAACCCAGTTTGAGTGCACAAACCGGGCTTTTATAAATACCAACTCAGCGCAAAACCTGGTTTGCTCAAGCAAACCCAGGATTGCGCTGGGGCAAAATTTTGTGAATCCTGGCCCATGTCTCCTAGTCAAAAATGGGCAAAATCATATTATACTATGTATATTACAAATGTTATTAGGCAGGGTTTTTTTCTGCTTCAACTGGAGAGTATTAGATTCCAGCTGGTAATGTAGTTTATTAAATTTAAGCTGAAGTCTGAAGTTTCAAAAATGCTCCACCATAGTAGACTATTGTGCCATCTACATAATGAATTTACCTTATGTAATTAGTAACAATATTTTGATATTTCTTGCCATGCTGACTTAATTTATTTGTTATTTTATGTTTTACTACCTACTGCTTTTTCCCTTTGTAACTCTCCCAAGGTCATAACTGGAAATAAGTTTGTCAGGCAAGTGGTGACATTCTTGGGGGAGAAGATTCACAAATATTGGGCCCTATGCACTAAGGGGACCGATATGCATCAGTACAGGCACCTACTAGCTGCAAAACTATATGATGTGTACCCAGACCCCGAGAAATGCACATGGTTGGGATTCTCGCCCCCCAGCTGGCCTGATACGTGGCCACATAGGTCCGTACATGGGGCAGGGCCAGCTGGGGGGGGTCAGACCTGGTCCAGAGTGTTTGTTTCCAACTGGAAACTTCGACTGGCCCCACAACAGATCCCCTGCTCCATGGGAGCAGGTGATCATGAAATGTGGTGGACTGCATAAAAACTGCCATCTCCCTTATAGCCTGCTGGAGTTTTTCTTTGTGTTCAGCACCTGTGCCCCACAGCCATCTTAAATCCCCCCAGTTCTCCATAGCATGAAGGAGGTCCATGGCTACAGGGCACCATAGGGGCATCTGGATACCAGTATGGGTGTGTACACCCATTATGACAGCCCTCTGGCTGCCATAATGGACCCCCCCAACATTGGCCCAGTGGAACATATACGGCATTGTGCATGCCACTCTGTTGATCTAATGTGGGCATGTTCACTCCCCACCCTCACCTGGACTGGCTGCACATTTGTGTGGGCTCTGGCATGGCCATGAGCAGGGTTCTGCAGTGGTCACCCAGCGTTCATACATCCACAGGTGTATCATGGCATATAGGGCCAGGAGTCCTTGTACAAAGGGCCCATTGTGAACAAAAGCAGCCACACCATTTAACACGGGGGTACACCAAGTTTTTAGCTGTGCTTTGCAGACAGGCTTAATTTCAGCATTACAATCTAAGAGAAGTCCTCCAAATAACCCTTGAATCAGGATAGAGGCTGCTCACATATACCTCGCTGCTATGGCTCCAAAGACCGTGAACAGTTAGATCAAAGGCTTTAGTGAGGTCCACACAGACATACATAGATACATAGATACATAGACAGTGTCGGCAGGTAAGGGCCAATGGCCCACCCAGTCTGCCCATTTGAGCTTGTAAGTTCAGTTTGTTTTCCTAGAAGTCTGTTGCCCCTTACCCCTGACCTCCAGAATTCCTTTATGTCTATCCCATGCATTCTTAAATCCCGTGATTGTTTCAGCCCCCACCACTTCCTCTGGCAGGGTGTTCCACTTGTCCACCACCCGTTCTGTGAAGAAATTCTTCTCACATTTCCTCTGAATCGTCCTCCTCCAGCTTCATCCCATGCCCTCAGTCCTGGAACATCTTTTGCTTAAAAATAGTGTTTTCCTGCACCCTGTTCCTCCCTGTAAGATACTTGTATGTCTCTATCATATCCTCTCTCCCTCCTCTCCTCCAGGGAGCATGTTCAGTTCCTTCAACCTGTCTTCATAGGACTTGTGATGCAATCCATGCACCATCTTTGTTGCCCTCCTCTGAACCTTCTCACCCTGTCTATGTCCTTACGTAGGTATGGTCTCAGAACTGTACACTGTACTCCAGGTGGGGCCTCACTAGTGTCTTGTATAGCGGGAATTATGACCTCCTTTTCCTGCTGGTGATGCCTGCCTATACATCCCAGCATCCTATTTGCTTTACCTGCTCCTTGTCACACTGTTTCCTACCTTGAGGCCATCAGAGATGATAACCCCAAGATCCCTTTCCTGCTTGGTGCATGCTATATCCTCACCCCCAACTGATATATTGTGCCAGGGTTTTTGTGCCCCATATGCATTATCTTGCACTTTTGCATTGAATTTCAACTGCCAAACCCCTGACCATTCTTCAAGTTTCTGCAGGTCGCTTCTCATTCTGTCTACACCCTCTGGTGTGTCTACTCTGTTACAGAGCTTTGTGTCATCAGCGAACAGTGAAATTCTGCCTTCTAGGTCCTGCGCCATGTCACTGATGAAGATGTTGAATAGGACCGTCCCAGCACTGATCCCTGTGGTACCCCACTGGTCACTCTTCCTCTCTGGAGTGACAGCCATTTACCACCACTCTCTGTGTCCTGCCACCCAGCCAGTTACCTACCCACCACACTACTGTCCTGCCCACACCCATATTCCCCAGTTTGTGTAATAGTCTTCTATGTGGCACAGTGTCAAAGGCCTTGCTGAAGTCCAGATAGGCCATATCCACTGCCCTCCCCTGATCCACCTCCCTAATCACCCAGTCAAAAATTCAATGAGGTTGGTCTGACATGACCTCCCTGGTGAAACCATGCTGCCTTTGGGTCCTGTAGTCCATTGACAACCAGATGTTCCACCAATCTCTCCTTCAGTAGTGCTTCCATGATCTTCCCCACTACCGAGGTGGAGGCTGACTGGTCTGTAGTTCCCTGCTTCCTCTTTGTTCTCACTTTGTATAAGGGGATTACATCTGCTGTCCTCCAGTCTTTGGTACCTTCCTGTTTCCAGTGATTGGCTAAACAGGATAGCCAGAGGTTCAGCCACCACCTCTCTTAGTTCTTTAGGACCCTGGGTGCACCCCATCTGGCCCCATTGCTTTATCAACTCTTATTACTTCCAGTTCCTTCAGGACCCTTTCTCATGTAAAGGGACTTGTGTCCATTTCTGCACCATTCTCACCCTTGTACTCCCTTCAGACCCATTCCACCTCCTCTTCCTCAGTAAAGACTGAGCAGAAATACCTGCTCAATATGTCAGCTTTACTGTTGTCATCCTCCACGCGCCCCCATCCTCCCCTTCAGTCTCACTATCCCTCCCTTGTCTTTCTTTTTTCACCTATGTACCTGTAAAAGGTTTTGGTCCCCCACTCCACTCTGATTTTGCAATGCTCTCTGTCTGAGCTTTGGCTTCCTTACTGACCTCCCTGCCTCCCTTTGCTTCTCCTGGTACTTCTCCCTATCCCCTCTGCCTGTGTTTTTTGTATTGCCTGAATGCAATCTTTTGGCTTTCACTTTTTGCTACCTCTTTGGAAACCATAATGGTCTCCTCTTCCTTTCTTTCTTGCTAACCTGCTTAATACATAATCTTGTTGTTCTTGTAATCCCCATTTTAAATACTGCCCACTGTTCCTCAACCCCTGATTCCTGTCCCATTCTCTTAATGCCTCTTTCAAGTATCTCCCCATTTTCCCAAAGTCTGCCCCCTAAAATCCAGGATACGTGTTTTGTGTGTGTGTTGGTTCTGCTCTTCTGTGATTTCAAACCACAATGACTGGTGGTCACTGTTCCCAGGTGCTCCCCCACTGTTACCCCCATCACACTGTCCCTGTTTGTGAGCACAAGGTCCAGTATTGCCTTCTGCTGAGTTGGTTCCATGACCAGTTGCTTGAGGAAGGCACCCTGAAGGGATTCCAGGATAAATCTGCTCCTAGTTGATGCTGCTGCTGGGATGCTCCAGTCCACATCTGGAATATTGAAGTCTCCAACCAGTACTACCTCACCCTTGTCTGCCATCCTTTGGATGGCTAGCATCAGCTCCCTATCTGTTTCTTCCTCCTGGGCTGGTGGTCTATAGACCACACAGTGCGGATGGCTGTCCCATTTTCCTTTCCAGCTAACCCACAGTATCTCTCCCCATTTTGTTCCTCCTGATCTCTGTGGCCCTTATGTCATTTTTCACATAGAGTGCCACCTCCTCCCTTCCTGCCTGCTCTGTCTCTTCTGAATATGTTGTAGCCAGGTATGGCCATCTCCCAGTCGTGGTTATCATTACACCAGGTTTCAGTGATGGCCACAATGTCCAGGTCTGACTGTACCATGACAGCCTCCAGATCTTCCATCTTGTTGCTAAGGCTCCTGACATTTGCACACATGGCTTTCCATGATTTGACCTCCTAGACTGTCTCACTGTTCTACTCAGCCCCTGCCTTGGTTGTCATGTTATCCCTCGGTTCTCCTTGCTGTCTGCCCTTCTGCTGAATTTTGCCCTTTCTGCTATCCACCTCTTGGGCACTAATCTCCATCTTTTGACACTGCTTTGCAGAGATAGCCACTCCTCTGGTTCACTGGTTCCACTGCTAGCTGTGGGGGGTGAGCAAGTAGGTACCCTCCTTGCTGGCCTGCCACCCCCCTTTGCTAGTTTAAATGCTTGTCAATGTAGCATTTAAACTTATCATTGAGTGCTTGGATTCCCCTCCAGGATGGATGCCCTTATTAGTAGCCTGTAGTACTGTATATGGCTGTCAGCTGGTTATTTGGTAACCTCACCAGGGCCTGTGCCATACTGTGTTATTTTCCTGAAGTCAAACAGATCTGTTCAAGGCAAGCTGCTGCTTCCAAGGAATTCACTCAGTTGTTTTGATACTATTTTTATGTTTGCTTGCACGCATGTGCAAGAAACATAGTGCCATCATCCGAGATTTCGGAGGTGTGTCACCCCCTCTTCCAATTCAGTCAGTGTGTTGAAAGGCGCGGCCCCTTAAGCCAATGCATGCTGGAGCTGTTCAATAAAGCTCCAAAACGCAGTGGCATACAGTTGAAAGGGGAGCTACGCTCAGTGAGCAGTGATAAGATATCGCCTGCTTATGCGCGCAGCTCCCACACACACACACACACACACACACACCGCACAGAAATGCACGCATACCGCGTGCTGCCCTTCCCCCGTCAGATAGCCGCGGGGTGCCCAGTCCCGTCGGCTTGTGCTGCGCCCCCAAAGCCTTCCACATGTCATGCTGGGTGCCCACCCCAGCGTGGCAACTCATACAATAGCCGCAGGGGTGCCCAACTCCCTGTCGGCTCCACTGTCCTCCCTCCCCTAGTAGGGTGCCACGCTGGGAGCCCACCCCAGCGTGGCAACTGATCATATGGCCGACGGGGTGCCCAACTCCTGCCGGCCCATGGCCTCCTCCAGCCATCCTTGTGCCATGCTGGGAGCCCACACCAGTGTGGCAAACGTCCCACGCCGCTCTTTTTTTAACCTGCAAAATAAAACGGTCCCACGGGCGCTTCTCCCAGCCCCCTCCCACAACCCGCACCCATCCACTGAGCACCCTGCTCCCCACACCCCCTACCCATACCTTACCGAGCTCGGGCGCGACGTATCTTCGTGGACCGAACACGCCTGCACTCTTCAAAGCCGACCGCGAACTGAGGAAATGCCGGCAAGCTGTATAATAGGCTAGATAGGGGTTTTTCAACTTTATTGCATATCTCAGGCATTTTTGGAAATTTTTGCACCAAATTTTCAACATGGGGTTTTTGGGACCCTTCTCATGAATGATGTCACACATTTGCTATTCTGGGCCCAAAGGGTGATTTTGCAGTCACTGCGCAGTCACTGCAAAAATCACCCTTCGGTCTAAATAATGCCATGACAGTGACATCATTCATGAGAAGGGTCCCAAAACCCCATGTTGAAAATTTGCGCAAAATTCCAAAAATGACTGTTTTATGAGCGCAAGCAGAAGTTCCTATGCATGCTCGTAAGTTCGCGAATTTTCAATATTTTCACTCCAGATTTTCAACATTTCCATTTTACTACACCTTCTTATGAGTAGTACAGCTGCCATTTTTCACATCTCACCCAAAATGTGTTTCCGCCCATGTAGCGCACAATGTCGCAGTTGGTATGCAAAATCAATGTACAGGACAAATTAAGAAAATCACAGTGACACTGTTCATGAGCTGAGGTCTTAAAATGGCTATGTTGAAAATTTGGTGAAAAAATTCCAAAATGACTCGTTTTGAAGGCGTTGCAGCAGTTCCTACGCACGCTTGTAAGTTCGCGAATTTCAATATTTTCACTCCAGATTTTCAACAACATTGCCATTTTACCACACCTTCTTATGAGTAGTACAGCTGTCATTTTTCACATCTCACCCAAAACTTGTTTCCGCCATGTAGCGCAAATGGCGCCAGTCGGTGTGTGAGATCAAGTCTGAGACAAATTAAGAAAATCACAGTGACACTGTTCGTGAGCTGAGGTCTTAAAATGGCTATGTTGAAATTTGGTGAAAAAATTCCAAAATGATTGTTTTATGAAGGCAAAGTACAGTTCCTACGCGACGCCGTAAGTTCACTTAATTTTTAATATTTTCACTCCAGATTTTTGACATTGCCATTTTACCACACCTTCTTATGAGTAGTACAGCTGTCATTTTTCACATCTCACCCAAAACGTGTTTCGCTTCTATGTAGCGCATACAATGGCGCAGTCAGTGTGCGAAATCAATGTATGGGACACATTAAGAAAATCACAGTGACACTGTTCATGATCAGAGGCACCAAAATGCCTGAGTTGACAATTTGCTGTAAAAAATCAACCTAATTATATTACGGATATGCGTTGCACAGTTTCTATGTACGCTCGTGACTTCACCATTTTTTTAAATATTTTTACTGCAGATTTGCAACATTGCCATTTTTTACACCTCTCCATGAACAGTACAGCTGCCATTTTTTACATCCTGTTCGGAATGTTTTTGCACCTGTGGTGCTAAATGCCGTAGTCGCTGTGCATAAGCAGGTTTTGGCTAACAAACTGATATTCCCCCTGTTCATGAGGTGGGGTCACAAAAAAAACATGTTGAAAATTTGGGTGAAATACATACGAATGCCTGAGGTATTAGGGTTTCCAACCATAATGCCCAACCCTGTAGAGAATGACAGGCATCAGGGTGTGACTTGGGATTCTTGCCTGTAATGCTCTATACCATTCCACACCCTGCAGCCAGTGAGAGGCATCGAGGTATGCCTTGGACTCTTGACCCCAAAGTTCACCATTCTCTATGCCGCACATATCTCACCATATTTCCTAATGAAATGGGGGTGTATAAGAGCAAAGACCCCAAGGAACACCGTGGACACTTGTCAGTGTCTGCAGGGTGGGGTGTGGTGAAATGGCATGGCCATTATGCCTGGGATTTACCCAAACGCATACCCCAATGCCTGTCACTCTCTGTAGGGTGGTGGTGGGGTTGGCTTCAGTTCAATACTTCACTGCCATTCCTACTACGCAGCTCTGTAACTTCTACACTACCACTGCCAATGCCAGCAAGCAAACATTTGACATTGACAAATGCTTGTTCTCTTATATCTTTGTGTGAATGAATGAAGGTTAGAAGCATGACTCCAGTAACTAGGGGGCGTGGCTTAAACACCGAAGAAGATGGACGCTTGAACTAAAAGTTCAGTCCCCAGCTAATGCAACTGGTCAGTCATCATGGTCATCCAGTGTCCTAATCTCCTCTCAAATGCCCAGATGCTGCTGTAAACTGAGTCTGCGGGTTTTTTACTGCGTTTAACAATCCAGTACATTGCTTTTTCGCACCGGTCCCTGTGTGACTCGCTTCGGATCTGAGTGGGCCCTGAATCCACCGACTCTGCGTGGTGGTCCCCCCCGTTACGGGCTTCCTGACAGCAAGCGTTCTACAGCAAGCACCGGTAAACAAGCGGCACTGCCTTACTATCCAAGACACACCTTACCATTGAAGAGTGCTGCTGATACAGTCCCAGAATGGCCTCCTCTAAACTAGCTCTACAAAGTCCAGGTGCAGCTCCCACGGAGGATCCTACCCCCAAGTGGATGTGGGTACCTCGCTACAACGTATCACCACTATGCTCGAGACCCTCCTCACAAGGGTGGACACCATCTCATCTACTTTATCGGGGACAGTTGCTGAAGTGAAAGTGCTCAGTGACAAATTGAATGTCACAGATCAGCGCACAGAAGACCTGGAGGCTGGGCAGGTTAAAACTTTGCAATGGCTGAGGGAACAAGATGACAAGCTGGCTATTCTGTGGAAACAAGCAGAAGACCAAGAGAACCGTGGGCAGTGCAATAATATTAGGATCCTCGGTATTCCTGAGGGTGCTGAGGGTCAGAATACAGAGAGGTTCCTTAACGAAGAAATCCCAAAAATGTTAGGGGACAGATGGCATGGCCCAGTAGAGGTAAAGAGGGCACATTGTATTCCCGGAGGCCCCCTGCCTCATAATACCTCCCCCAGGCCCTTAATCACCTATATACTGTGCTATTCCACGAAAGAAAAGGTCCTGAGGGCTGCAAGAGAAATGGGAGAAGTAATGTGGCATGGGGAAAGAATATCCTTCTTCAGGGATTTTTCAGCAAATGTGGCTGCCCGTAGAAAAAGTTTCATACCCATAAAGAAAGCACTAGCTGCCCAAGGGTTCAGATATGGGTTCCAAAATTTATCCTACTTGTATGCATCCAAGGATGGCAGAGATATAGTGGCAGAGACACCTCGGGATATTGAAAAATGGGCCTCTAAATACTGGCCCCGAACACCGCTCAGCACTACATATCCCAAAAGGGTATGGGTGCCAGATCCTCCTCCTACAAGACAAAATGGGAGGAATCAATATTCTAGGGATGGCTTTCGGGAGGACTACAAGTCAGAACAGCTTAATCTGGTTCAAGATCAGTTGGCATTCATCTGTATCCCCCTCCCCCGGGTTGTGCCTGAAAATAGGCAGGATTTGTCTAGTGCACTTACCTGGTCAACAAAAACTAACTAACTAAATAAATAAATAAAAGAACGGACAACACTTCCCCTAAATGCTTCCCCCAGGTCTCCCACTCGCTGTAAGCCACCAGGCACTGACAACAATGGCAAATTGGCACCAAACGAGCGTACAGAGCCTCCCTCACCCTCTCTACCACAGCGGGGACCAAATCAAACTGTCCATGTACGCCAGCGCTCACCCAGCGCACAGGGATCTCCCTCCAAGGGTCCAGGGAAGGCACCACCCACAAAACAGATCAAGGAAGATTATTTTACCCAGGAACAACTGGAAGTACAAGATATTCCAGATGACCTTATGATGGAAGTAGCTGATCACTCATCTTGGGTGGACCTCCCCCTCTGGCCTAGCAGATTATCAGAACTTTTCTGACACGCCAGTTAAACCAGGACTGTTAACCTTTGTGCAGGCTGTGTCCCAGGACATTTCCACATCCCCGATAAGTCCTGCTACAACAGGAGAGCACGTTCCAAATGACTGAACTTCATATGTTTGTAATCTGTCTCTATTGTTTAGTCTCCTCTCTTTGGGGTATCTGATACGGGGATCCCATGCTATAGGGTACGCCCACCTTACATCTGCTTTGTTGGGCCCCCTAGTCGCATCCTAGACTGCCCATATAAGGAGGAGGCTATACATATACATTTATATAAGTAGATATGGAGGTCGTGGTACCTGGTTCGAAACTGCCCGGTTTATGACCATTATATTTCATCTAGCCTGTGCTAGCTCATGACTAGCGGCTTAATATTTACAGCTCCCATTGCCAGAGTAATTCAGATCAGGGGAGTTTGCCGAGGGTACGGAACCCTGTATTAACGCATATACTAGCAGGGCTTATGTGCCTAGCTGGTCTCATATGTGCTTCTTGTTCCCCCTTTTTTGACATAGGGTGACATCTGACCCTTTTTTCCCTGCCTCCTACTTTTGGACACTGGCTAGGTACCTTCGTCTTGTTTGCATAGTGGGGGACAGAGTTTGGTGAAACTAGTGGTTCCTTTTCTGTTGTCGCTCATCCCCATATAGGTGTAAGGCTAGCGTGGCTAAGTGCTCCTTCTCAAGGTTAGGAGGATTGCACCTCATGCAGACAACTATTCACCTTTGGCTTTGTGCTTATTTGTTTAAAGTTGCTACTCTTTTATTGCAATACTTTATAGAAAGAATCCCTCTAGTGGGGAAATAGTTATTGAACCTTTAACTAGTCAGTCAAGCTTTGACTTGTGCAGTTTGTATTTTAATCTTCATTGTCTTTTCACTTTCTTTGTGTCAGGTTCCTATATACACCTCTATTAAGTGACCAGACCACTTCCCTTCTTGCTTTATCTATCCTACTATCTTGGTATCAGATAAATCCCCTACTCCTGCTTTCCTCTCCCTTCTGGACTCGAGTGGTAAGTACCTCTACAATACTTAGAGGATTGAATCATGACGCAGACTGCCAATACAGGTACTAAACTTATATCATGGAATGTGAGAGGCTTAAATGACCTGGTCAAGCGATCCATGGTCCTCAGACACTTACTCTCCTTGCAGGCGGATATCGCACTTATCCAAGAGACCCACCTCACTGCAAGAACTGTGCAGTGGCTCAGGAAAGCATGGGTCGGTACTGTTCTAGCAAGCTCAGTATCAACTAAATCCAGGGGAGTGGCTATTCTACTCAGGAAGTCATGTACCTGGGTACAGGAACAAGTAGTCTCTGATTCTCAGGGCTGCTGGTTGGCAGTTCGTTTCTCACATCCAGGGGGCCAAGTGATATTAGTGAATATCTATGGTGCTAACATGGATAACCCAGAAATCCTTTTAGATCTGAGCAAGGCTGTAGAAACCCTGATGTCATCACACTCTCAGATCCCAATCATAATGGGGGAGACTTTAACCTCGTATAAGATATCTTCCTTGATAAATCGACACCAACCCCACAAGCACACCCTGAGACAGTGCTGGCCCTGCAAGGAATGATGGAGGAATTGGGCATGACCGCTATGTGGCATAGAGACCACCCATCGGGACGTGACTACTCCTTCTTTTCTCTCGCCCACACCTTATATAGTAGGATTGATTTCTGGCTTGCTAACGCACTGGTGGCCGTGGATATTACATGTGCTAGGATACATAATATCCTAGTCTCAGATCATGCCCCGGTGTCCTGTTTCTTTGCTCCCTGGTCAAGAGGGATCTGGTACGAGATGGCGGTGTAACCCCTTGCTTCTGAGGGACCCGCAATTTCAAGAGATGGTGCAGGAGACTACCTGGGACTATTTTTCTTTAAATCATGCTACAGACATGTCAGCAGCTATAGCCTGGGAGGCATTCAAGGCCATATTGCAAGGGCAGATTATTGCCTACACAGCACACCAAAATAAACAGAGGAGGTTAGAGCTAAGCAACCTACAATCCGAGCTCTCCATATTGGAAACCAGATTCAGGGCCTCTAATACTCGAATACTAGATGCGACACTACTGCGAGAGATTGTTGGGTTAAAATACCGTATAAACAGCATATATCAGCATAAGGCAGAATGGACACTACTCAGATTCAAGCACAGATACTGGGAGGGTGGAGATAAAGGGGGGAAGCTCCTGGTCTTTCAATTAAGAAAACAACAAGCTGCCTCTTGAATCCATGCTCTTAAGAATGCAAATGGTCTTGTGGTTATGGGCCCCAAGCAAATTAATGAATGTATACAACACTTCTATCAGTGACTGTATCAGTCACATGCCACTCTGGACCCCGACCAACTGCACCGGAAACTGACGGACTTTTGTGACAGCACCAATTCCCCTCAGCCTCCCGAAAAGGTGAAACAGGTTTTAGACAAGCCCTTCTCAGAAGCAGAACTCCTGACTGCCCTTAGTCAGCTGACCAAGGGTAAGTCACCTGGGCCAGATGGCATGACCACAGAGTTATATCAGGCTATGAGTGCACAGATCAGCACTCCTCTTCTTTCTGTGCTGCAAGAGGCCCATGAGTCTGGTATCCTCCCCCCCCCACTATGCGAGCAGCTCTAATTACCCAACTCCCAAAAAAGTCAGATGACCCTCAGAACTGCGCCAATTCTCGGCCAATATCTCTTATCTCAGTCGACTGTAAAATAGCAGTTAAGATGCTTGCTACCCATTTGATGGAGGCCATACCTCTTCTCATTCACCCCTCCCAAGTTGGGTTCGCCAAAGGGAGAGCCGCAGCGGATAATATCAGAATGGTCCTAGACATTAAATGGCTCGTGATGCAATCAAAAATCCCAATGGCCGCAATGGCGGTGGATTTCTCTAAAGCATTTGATTCCGTAGAATGGCCCTATCTCCATGAAATACTTCGGCTTTACGGGTTCAGTCCCTACCTTAGACAATGGGTCCAGGTATTATATAATGCCCCCCTTGCAACAATCTTAACAAATAAGGATATATCTCCTCCCTTTCCCCTACAAAGAGGCACAAGGCAGGCCTGTCCCCTATCTCCTCTACTTTTTTTGTTGGCTCTAGACCCGCTTACACAGAAACTGCAGGCTACTGAGGATATCAAGGGCATACAGGTGGGCCAATGTACTTATTTAATTGCCTCCTATGCAGATGATTTACTCCTCACTTTAGCACAGCCAAAGGAATCACTCCCTATTGTCTTACAGACCCTGAGGGAATTTGCTCAGCTGTCTGGCCTACAAATTAATTTAAAAATAAACAGCATTACTCATCTTAATGTGGCTTGCATAAATTTGTGCATGTGAGGTCTAGACCTAACATGGGCCCCACATATTTTTTCATACCTGGGTATTAAAACCCCTTTTAACTGAAAGCACCTACAGCAAGAGAACTTTGGCCCCTGATAATGTTATTAACGACAGAGGTAAGCTGATGGCGACGTCTTAACCTCTCTCTCCCTGGCAAAGTGGCTGCTATCCATATGTTACTACTACCTAGAGTAGCATATCTTCTCAACAATCTTCCTCTTACCCTCTCAAGCAAAGTTTTCCAGCCCCTAGACAACTTGATGTCCCTTCTGCTTTGGGAAGGCAAGGCCCCTAGATGGAGTCGCAGTAAGCTGAGGGCCCACTGGACTAAAGGAGGCTTGGGACTCCTGTGGCTACAGGGATACCACTGGGCATATACAGCAGCACAGACTATCAAGTGGTTTGTTCCCTCCTTTTCTGTGCCGGCGCAGTGGGTTCAATTGGAGACCCAATTGATGCAAAACATCCCCCCAAGCATGCTACTCACAAAAGCCCCAATAGACCACCGCAAGCTCACACCGGTTATGCTTGAGACCAGGAGGGCCTGATTCAAGCTCATGGCAGCCTCCAACACCATTAAGGCAGCGAGCTATATTCCATTCCAGTATATGGCCCTCTGGCATAACCAGCTCTTCTTGGTAGACAATAAACCTATACATTGGGCCACATGGGAGAACAAAGGGATCTGCATTGTCCAAGGCATGTATATGGCCAGCTCTACTACACTGATGTCCTTTGACCAGCTTAAAGCTCACTACTCTCTTCAAAATCACGACTTCTGGAGATATCTGCAATTACGTAGCATGATTCAGACTTTCGGTAAGGAGCAGGAATGTGACCCTAAGTGGCATTGGTTGGCCTCCTTACACATGAAAGCCTCATCACAAGGCATCACAGGGCGTTTTTACAGCACCTGGCAGGAGACACAACCGGATCACACTGAGTCATATAAGGCTGCTTGGAGCCTGGATCTCAAGATCCCCATCACTTCAGAAACCTGGCCCAGATGCCAACATTCAGCTCATTCTACCTATATGGATGTTAGGAGCCAACTAATACAACTCAAAATTCTCCTTCCCTGGTATTGTACACCAGTAGTCCTCCACTCCTGGGTATTCTCCCCCATGCAAGATGTTGGAGATGCGGACATGACCTGGCAACATCCTACATCTGTTGTGGGAATGTCCAGCCCTAACTCCCTTCTGGTCACACATCGCTAGGGAATGTTCTAGGGTATTGGGATCACCCATAGACATTTCAAATCCACTGCTCCTCTTGGGAGACACTGCCCCTCTGGACCGTCTGTCGAAATCCCACAAACTCTGGCTTCTTGCAGCTCTTTTGGAGGCCAAAAGGCTTCTACTTCAGTCCTGGAGACAAACCTCTCCTCCATCTCTTTCCCTGTGGCATTCTGCTTTAGCTAGACTTGCTATTTACGAAAGGCTCACATATGCGAACAGAGGTCAAACTACGGTATACCTCCAGAAATGGGGAGCATACCTCAATTCCCCTCTATGCAAGGTTCCACCCACTCATCCAGCAATCCCACCCTCCTGAAGGAGGCTCTGGAGTACACAGGACCATCAGAAGGTCACCCCCACGTGCCATGTTTAGCTTGATTGCTTGGCTGATATAATAAGGTGTGCTGAATCGTATACTTTTTTACTGTCATTTTCCTTCTTGTTTTATCCGTTTTTCCACTCCTTCTGGCTGGCTCCCTTGCCAATGATAGAAATAAAATGGTTTACTTATTCATGGAGGTGGATGGAATCTCTGGCCATTTATTTGTAAGATGTGTTGGACTATATTGGGCCTTACATATAGGCTACGTTAATATCTGATACCATCTGTTTCAACATATTGAAGGATAATCAGGTATAATATGTTATCTGTAGTTCTCTAAAGGTTGCTTAATCAAATGCATAGCCTGGATTGCCTATATTGATGTACTCTATTCTGTACACAGAATGTATGTACTGTGCCTGGCTTGTATGGATCTTGAGAAAATAAATAAAAAAAATTATTCTATGATAAAAAAAAAATGATTCCAGTAACTATACAGACCAGTTTTGCCGATGTTTTTTAACGTATATTTAACTGAGTTTGTGTCAAAAGACAAATGTAAGTCATTCACAGATGTAGAAACAGACAATGGGCAACCACTAACATCATAACAGAATACATCATCCTGGATCCTAATACTTGATATTTTAGTTTGGGTTCCTCCTGTAAGTAGAGACTGTATACTGTCACAAGCTCACCCAGATAACAATTCTTACAAAAAAATAGATCCAAAATTGTTACACAAAGTGGGGCATATTCCATTCTTATCTGGTCCCTCATTGCCAATAGGATGCTCAGTCATCTGTCCTGCATTGGCAGCTCAGCAGCTGTGATCATAAAATGCTCCCAGCAGCACAAAGAAACAAGCATTTGTCAATGCCAAATGTTTGCTTGCTGGCATTGGCATTGGTGGTGTAGGAGTTACAGAGTTGCATAATAGGAATGGCAGTGAAGTATTGAACTGAAGCCAACCCCATCACCACCCTGCAGATAGTGACAGGCATCGGGGTGTGCCTTTGGGTCATCAGGCATAACGGCTACGCCATTTCACCACACCCTACCGTGCAGACACCGACAAGTGTCATGGTATGCCTTGGGGTCTTTGGCCCTTATGCGCACCCCATTCCATCAGGAAATATTGTGAGATGGGTGTGATATAGGAGAATGGGGTGAACTTTGGGGCTGAAGAGTCCAAGGCACACCTCGATGCCTCTCAGTGGCTGCAGGGTGTGGATGGGGGTAGAATGGTATGAGCATTGCAGGTGACAATCCCAAGTCACAGCCCTGATGCCTTTCGTTCTCTACAGGGTGGGGTGTTATGGTCGGAAACCCTAATGCCTCAGGCATTCGTTGGTATTTTCACTCCAAATTTTCAACATGGGTTTTTTGTGACCCCCACTTCATGAACAGTGGCAATATCAGTTTGTTAGCCGAAAGCCGCTTTTGCACAGTGACTATGGCATTTGTCACCACAGGTGCAAATACACATTCTGAACAGGGTATGAAAAATGACAGCTGTACTGTTCATGGGGAAGTGTAAAAAATGGCAATGTTGAAAATCTGCAGTGAAAATATAAAAAAAACTGGTGAAGTCATGAGCATGCGTAGAAACTGTGCAACGTGCACCCGTAGTGTAATTAGTTTGGGAATTGTTTACAGCAGATTGTCAACACAGGCATTTTGGGACCTCTGGTCATGAACAGTGTCACTGTGATTTTCTTTATCTGTCCCAAACAATGATTTCCCACAGCGACTACTCGTTTCTGTTCTGAAAGTGTGAAAACACATTTCGGCCATGTTGTGAAAAATGACAGCTGTGCTTTTCATAAGGAAGTGTGGAAAAATGCCACTGGTGAAAATCTGGACTGAAAATATTACAAATTCATGAACTTACGAGGGTGCGTGGAAACTGCGCAATGCTCACTCGTAACACAGTCATTTTTAAGAATTTTTTCACCAAAGTTTCAAAATACCCATTTTAAGACCTCTGCTCATGAACAGTGTCACTGGCGGAAACATGTTTTGGGTGAGATGTGAAAAATGACAGCTATACTGCTCATAAGGAGGTGTGGTAAAATGGCAATGTTGAAAATCTGGAGTGAAAATATTGAAAATTTGCGAACTTATGAGCGTGCGTAGGATCAGCGTAACAAATGCTCATAAAACAGTCATTTTTGGGAATTTTTTCACCAAATTTTTAACATAGCCATTTTAACACTTCTGCTCATGAACAGTGTGACTGTGATTTTCTTAATGTGTCCCAGACATTGAGTTCGCACACCGACTGCGCCATTGTGCACTACATGAGCGGAAACACATTTTGGATGAGAAGTGAGAAATGATAGCTGTACTGCTCATAAGGAGGTGTGGTAAAATGGTACTGGTGAAAATCTGGACTGAAAATATTACAAATTCATGAACTTACGAGGGTGCGTGGAAACTGCGCAATGCTCACTTGTAACACAGTCATTTTTAGGAATTTTTTCACCAAATTTTCAAAATAGCCATTTTAAGACCTCTGCTCATGAACAGTTTCACTGTGATTTTCTTAATGTGTCCTGAACATTGATTTCATACACCAACTGCGCCATTGTGCGCTACATGGGTGGAAACACATTTTGGGTGAGATGTGAAAAATGACAGCTGTACTACTCATAAGGAAGTGTGGTCAAATGGCAATGTTGAAAATACAGAGTGAAAATATTGAAAATTAGCAAACCTATGAGCGTGCGTAGGAACAGCACAACGCACACTTGTAAAACAGTCATGTTTAGGAATTTTTTCACCAAATTTTCAACATAGGCTTTTTGAGAACCCACCTTATGAACACTGGCACTGTCATTTCATTAATCAGTCCTGAAAGGTGATTTCACACAGTGACCACGAAATCACCCTTGGGGCCCAATTAACGCCATGACAGTGACAGAATTCATGAGGAAGGGTCCCAAAAACCCCATGCTGAAAATTTGTGCCAAAATTCCAAAAAATGCCTGAGATATTCAGCAAAGTTGAAAAAACCCTATTCATTACATTATACAGCTTACCGGCATTTCCTCAGTTCGTGGTCGGCTTTGAAGAGTGCAGACGTGTTCCTGGTCCACCGAAGATCATCACGCTGAGCTCCAGAGGTAAGTATGGGGTGAGATGGGGGTGTGGAGAGGCAGGGTGCACAGTGGGTGGGCGCGGGATGGAGAGGGGGGTGAAGACAGCAGCGAGGGAAGGTTTTTTTCTTTCAGGTTTTTTTTTTTTATATGGACTACGCGGGACGTTTGCCACACTGGGGTGGGCTCCCAGCATGGCAGCTGGAAGGCTGTTGGGGGGCAGTGGAGCCGATGGGGGATTGGTCACCCACGTCGGCCATAGGACCTGTTGCCATGCTGGGGTAGGCTCCCAGCGTGGCACCCATAGTCTGGGGGGGAACAGTAGTGCCGACGGGGGATTGGGCACCCCCGTCAGCCATACAGACTGTGGGGGGGACAGTAGAGCTGACGGGGGATTGGGCACCCCCGTCAGCCATACAGTGTGTGCGTGGAGGAGGTAGGAGTGCATGAGCATGCAATGTGCATGTGCACATGTGTGTGTGTGGGGAAGGGAGTGCTGCTCACCTGCGGTGCCTCCTCTTTCAACTGTACGGCACTGCATTTTGGATCGTCGCACTATGTTTCTTGCAGATGCATGCAAGCAAACATAAAAATGACTGGCTTCCTTTCAGCTGCCTATTCCCCTGTGCTATAAGTCCCCAAATGCTGCAGAGATATTTTTTCTGAGGAGGAAGAAATAATAAATCTATTAATATAACTAGATAGCACTTTGAGTCCAGAGCCAGACAGTATTAATACTATTATATTAAAAAAGCGAGTAAGCAGTTGGTTAACCCATTTTCTATACTTTTTAACTATTCAGTAAGTGAAGGTTATGTCCCTGATGACTGGAAAAGTGCATTGGTGGTGCCGGTCCATTCAACAGGTAGTAGGGGAAAGGTGGATAATTACAGGCCTATTAGCCTTACATCCCATTCTTGCAAAGTAATGGAGCGTCTTATTAAAAATAAGTTAGATTTACATTTAGAAAGTACGGAACAAACAGATAGAAAACAACATGATTTTACCAGGGACGGTCTTGAGCCACTAATTTGATTGTGTTTTATGATAACATCAGTAAAAGTCTGGATAAAGGCTGTCCTTCAGATGCAATACTGCTTGATTTCTTCAAAGCTTTTGCTAGAGCGGTCCTTGAAAAATTGATTAACAAGCTTATTAATTTACAGGTTAATAGTTTACTCATTAGATGGATTTTTAATTGATTATTAGACAGAAAACAAAAAGTGTGTATCAATGGTATTACATCTGAAGAAGGGTTAGTGGGTAGTGGAGTTCCACAAGATTCTGTACTTGGTCAGATCCTGTTAGGTATCTATGTTTGAAATATGAATAATGATATCCAAACCTGTATTAACAAGTTTGCTGATGATACCAAACTGGGTGGTGAGGTTGACACTATTCACAAACACTTTCAGCTGAATTCAGATTTGGCCAAAATTGAAATCTGGGCAAAGGAAAATGATATGAAGTTTAACACTGAAAAATGTGTGGTGCTTCATATTGGGAAAATAATCCTGAATACACATATATCCTGGATCAAACTATTTTGAAATCAGTCACTTGTGTTAGAGACTTAGGTATTGCTGTTAATGACTCTATTTCCTCTCATAGCCACTGTATGAAAATTGCAAAAACAGCACAGTCTTTTATAACTGGGATTAGGCATGCATTTGTCAATAAAACAGAATAACTTATTTTACCCTTATATAAAACCTATGTGTGGCCCATTTTGGATTATGGCTCTCAGTTTTGGACACCCTGTTTGGAAAAAAATATTAAAAGATTTTGGAAGGGGTTCAGAGAACAGTAACTAGTCTTATCCCCCGACTAAAAACACCAGATTATCATACAAGATTAAAAGAGTCTGGATTACATTCATTAGAAGCACGAAGGCAAAGGGGAGATTTATTGATACTATACAAGTTATTCCATAGCGCCCACAGTATCAAAGAATTTAATTTGCAATATAGTATTGCATAATCATTATTGCATAATTTGCAATATAGTATTGCATAATCATGAGGTTAGAGCAGTGCAGGAGGACATTGCAGAGTTGGGGAGGGGCCTAAGACAAGTAGCAAACACAGTATCCTTCTCAGAGGTGCTGCCTGTCACAGGCATGGGGGAGGCGAGGGTAATTGGCACCATGCAGTTTAATGAATGGTTGAAAAAATGGTGCGGAGCACAGGGGTTTGGCTTCATTGGGGACTGGGGTTCCACCTGGAGGGACACCAGCCTATACTAGGCAGGATGGTCTGCATCTGTCCAGGAAGGGAACAAGTCTTTGAGCAATCGGTTTAAATGCTTCATTGGCAAGCTTTTAAACTAGTCAATGGGAGGCACTGACAAGCAGCAGAAAATCCCAGCCTCTCCCTACAAAACAGGGTACTAAATGAGAAAAGACCAAGGTAGAACGGTCAGTGGGGATGCTGCAAAGAAGGTAAGGCCATCAAAAATGGAGAGCAATGAGTACCAATGCCCGTAGTCTAGGTAACAAGCTTCCTGAATTAGTGGCCTTGATGGAGGAGGAACATCTGGATATCGTGGCAGTCACAGAAACATGGTACACAAAAACCATGACTGGGACGTAAACATACCAGGATACACTATCTACAGGAGGGACAGGGAGGGTAAAGAGGGGAGGAGTAGTTCTTTACATAAGGGAAGGAATAAAAGCAACAGAACAAAAGGGTAAACAGGGAGGAGAAGAAGCACTGTGGGTAAATTTGGAGACAGGCAATGGCACCACAATCCGCACAGGGGTTGTATACAGACCCTTCTCAGGGGGAGGAAATGGACAAGGAAATGATAGAAAGTATACTTAGAATGGCAGAAAAAGGGGAGATATTGCTGATGGGTGATCTGAATATGCCAGATGTTAACTGGAGCGCAGTTGCAGCTGCCACTTCGAAGAGTGCAGTTATTCTAGATGCCCTACAGGGGGCATGCCTTAGACAACTAGTACTGGAGCCCACTCGAGAGGGAGCAATATTAGACTTGATACTCTCGAATGGAGATGGAGAGAGGATCACAGATGTAGAAGTGGGTAGCCATCTGGGAACTAGCGACCATCGAACAGTATGGTTCACAATAAACACAGCAATAGAGTCAAGCCATACAAAGACAAAAGTACTGGACTTTAGGAGGCTGACTTTGCCAAAATGGGTGAGTGCCTAAGGAATGCACTAGCAAATGGGCAGGAAGGAGGGTGGAAGAACAATGGGAATAATAAAACTGCCATCACAGAGGTAACGAGCCTTTGTGTGAAGCAAATAAACAAAACAAGATGATGTAAGAAACCACTACGGTTCTCAAAGGAAGTGGCAGTGAAGGTTCAAGAAAAAGAAAGCATTCAGGAAGTACAAGGAATCGCAGCAGGAGCAGGACAGAGAACTGTATCAGTTAAATCAAAAGGAGGCTGGGAAGGCAGTCAGAACAGCAAAGGCCCAAACTGAGGAAAAGATAGCCAACTCAGTTAAGAAGGAATAAAACCTTTTATAGGTACATCAGGGAGCAAAGGAAGACCAAGGAGGGATAGTGAGGCTTAATAAAGGGAGGGAGGGTGGGCAGAGGGAGAATGTGAAAAGGCAGAGATACTAAACAAATATTTTTGCTCAGTATTTACAAAGGAAGAGGGGAGGTACATAAAACAAACAGTAGTAACACTCTGGATACAGAAGTTGATACCAGCCCATTTACAGAAGAAAGGGTTCTGAAAGAACTCTTAAAACTGAAGGTGGACAAAGCAATGGGGCCTGATGGGATTCATCCCAGAATTCTAAAAGAACTAAGGGCATAATGCCTGTATGTATTTCTTAGAAAACTTTGCAGCCTGATCGCGGGCAGAAGTATAATTAAATTGCCTCCTATATCCCTGGTGGTCCAGTGGACCACTCGCAGCCCGATCGAGGGTGTCAGTTATCAAATATTAACAACCAATCCAACCCTGGTGGTCCAGCGGTACCCCCTCACCTGCCACTGAACCCCACCACCCTGCTCCCCTGGTAAGCGAAGGGTGGTAGCTTCACACCCGCATGCTGCCCCACCACCTGCTGACTGACTCCGTACAGTAGGGCTGTACGCTCATTAGTCCACAGCATGGGCCAATGGGCATGCAGCCCCTACCATACTACATAGTCCAGAATTATGAATGGATCCATCCACATTTCTGGACAGTGTAGACGTTATGAGCTGCATGCCGAAGCTGGCCGCTAATGGACCAATGATACCTTCTATTGAAGTCAGTCAGCGGTGGCGGCCTGCATCGCGGGTGGGGGCCGCCACCCACCGCTGACCAGGGGAGTGGGGTGGTGGGGCCCAGTGGTGGGTGGGGAAGGGGTACCGCTGGACCACCAGAGATGGATTGGTTTTAATATTTTATAACTGACAACTCACCGATCAGGCTGCGAGTGGTCCACTGGACCACCAGGGATATAGGAGGCATTTTAATTATACTTCTGCTCACAATCGAGCTGCGAGCAGTCCACTGGACCATCAGAGATATAGGAGGCATATTTAATTATTCTTTTGCCTGCGATCGGGCTGCAAGCGATCCACTGTATCTCCAGGGTTATTGGACCATTAATACATTACTAATGCCCGTGATCGGGCATGGGGGGGTGCTACCACAAAGGTGCGCCGGAGCTCGGGTGGCCACCCACAGCTGGCAGCTGCTGTGTTGCACCCTTCAATATGGCAGCTCACCTGTGGGGCGGCCAGCTGTTGCTCCTTTTATTTTTCCTTCAACTGTGTGTGGCACAGGTATGGATTGCACCTGTATCTGCTCAGCACATCCCGGGCTGAATATCGGGATGTGCAGTGTATGCATGGGCACGCCCCCCCACTTGCGCCACATACATTACTGATGCACTCCGGTGCATCGGGATTTGTGCCATGCACATTCCTCATTTGAATTTCATGCCGGGGTGCATCAGTGGGTTGCGCATGGCACAACTGTGTTGCGCCATGTGCAACCCTTCTGAATATCCCACCCTATATGTAAATCTGAGGTTGAGATAATTTTGGTGCAACCATGTAATACGTTCTGGTGTATCTGGGTTTCCCTGCTAGATACGTAGACAATCATCTATGTATTAATTCCACTGCTTGATGTATTTGAAATATGGATTGAACTCAGGGTTATTAACCGTTGTAAGCTCCCACCATCCCCCAAACAAGTTTGCACAGCTGGGGGCCATGCTGGATCCCATAGCTGTGCCACAGAGCTGTAGAAAGTAATAATTTCCAAATTCAAAAAATGTTATGCCTAAGAACAAAATCTAAAGCCTCTAAAATAAATTCTATAGGAATCTCCTCATGACTTTCAAAGTTTTCTAAGAAATACATACAGGCATTTATGCCTTTGTCATGTTGTATAGACATATACAACGCTTCCACATCAATCCCCAACCAGCACATATTTTCTTCCCATATGATATTTTTAACCATATTGAGTATGCCAGTGGTGCCATTAAGGTGTCCTGGCAGTTTACTAACACATGTCTGCAGAAAAAAATAAATGAACTGCCCCAAATGCTCACACATAGAACTGTTCCCAGACATAATGGGGCATCCAGGGGGGTTGTTTCTGTCCTTGTGGATTTTTGGTAAAATATGGAACCCCGGCATAATGAGAAGAGGATTCCAGATACATTTTAATTCATTTATTTCCCTGCAAGTCACCTGTACTTCTTTTTCTTTTTCATGCTTGGTACAAACTTTTTCTTCTGTATAGCATTTAACAGTTAATAAGATAAAATGTGTTACCTTTGGCTTAACAATGTTAGATAGCTGTTGAATTTATGCATTGTTAAAGTGCACTTGTTGCAGCATGATCTTGTATAAAACATGTGCTCTCTTTTTTAATTTAAGTTATATGTTTTGGTTTAAGGATATAAATTACTATGAACAGGTCACAATGATAACAGGTGACCCTGATTAATTAATTATGCATTATGTATAAAAAAGATCAATGCCTTGTACTTACCACGCCATCTGATGAAGGGTTAGTTTACTCAAAGCACCGGGGCTAGTTGTGGTACTCCACACATCTGTATTGTCTGCTCTGAATTTTGGTAATTTTACAATAAAGCAACACTTGGTTATCCATTTGGTGCAACTATCCTTTTGTTGAGTGCATCCCATTCGAAGCCCACCTGCATTCTGCACTCTGACCATGTGCAGCCAGGTTCTTCAGCCACGTCATTGCATGCCCAGGGAGTATGGGCATGGATCAGTGGCCAGGAATCATGACTGCCAGCCTGCACAAGGATGCCCCTAGGTGCAGAGTGGCGTGGGTGCTCTATGCACGATTGGTACATAATTAATGAATGGCCCCCATGGAGCACAAAAAACGGAAAATAATACCTTAGTTTTCCTGATATTTTACCGCTGTGTAATTTTTGCTCTCAGTTACAGCCTAGATGATGTGGAATCTTTTCATAAACTTTTCAAGCTTGAAGGGGTCCAGGCCAAGGGGGTGCCTTTTGAAGGTTTCATGAAAAATACTATAGGCAACAGCACTGATTTACCATGATTAAAATACTGACATTCCCATTTTCAAGACTTGAAATTCCAGGAATTGCACCAGTGATTGTTAGTCTAATTTCTGGATTTTACCAGGATTCTACTGTCATTATTTTAATATGGGGATAAATAATCAGAGTAAAAGAAGACTTAATATAGACAGCATTAAATGAAGCAAATAAAACAAGCACTGGAAGCAATTATACGAAAAACATAAATTCTGCAGAATTACTAATCCGGTCTAAAATGCCAAATTCCATGAAATTCTTTGTTTTTACCAGTATGAAGGCAGTCCAAATTCTGAAATTTTATCAGTTTTTCTGGTAAAAGCTGAAAATTAGTGGACTTGATTATAGGGTTCCAGAATTATACAAATGTTTTAGTTAATCGACAGATGCAAATGGTAAAAAGAGAAAAAAGATAGTGAGTGCTTATTTTCATGATTTACTGTTGTCTGAAAAAATAGTGATCATGTGGAAAAAAATACTGATTGTGTGGAAAAAAAGTACTGATTGTGCTGGCTGCCGTCTTGTTTTTTTCTTTTAATCTCAAAGACATTGTAAATACATAAAAATGATACACTTTCACAAAACACCAGATCCTAAATGGAACCCATTTAGCTAGATTCTTGAGTTTGTTTTTTGAACAAATAGCCAGAAATATATTTTCTGGGCACCCCAGAATCCTGGGTGCCCAGCTTAGTGAGAAGAGCCCTTCAGCTGTGTTCTTTGTATAAGAACAGAAGGACTTTCCTGACTCCTGCAGCCACAGATGGAAGCATGCTGCTAGCTGCAGTGCCAGCAGTGAGCTGGTGATCCCTCAGTCTCTCTTTTTCATCTGTCTGTCTGTCTATCTATCTGTCTGTCTATCTATCTATCCATCTTAATTATTTATTAAGTGGACTGGGTGCCTACCCTCGGCACCACTTCTTTCTCCCCTACCCTCCAGGTTGCTCACCTGCCCTTCCCAATTGTTAAATATATTATATGAGCAGACTGGGGTGCCCACACCTGGTACCACTTCTCGTCTCGACCTCCCTCCCCTTCTGGTGGTTTCCCCCATTCCCATTAAGTATGTGGTGGCACTGTAGCTCAACACCGGGGTGCCCAGTCCCCAGTGTCAGAATATCTAAAATAAAGAAAACCATCCCTCAGTGTTTTTTGTTAACCCTGTAAAAAAGAAAATGATTCCTCACCAATGTGACCCTACACCCTCCATCCCACCCAACCTCCCAATCAACACTCACCATCCCACCCACCCCCACACACACACACACCACACACCCTCACTCACCTGAATGTGTCCCGCATAGTAGATCCACTCTCCAACTGAAGACATGTCTTCCTGCTGGAACCAGCCACTGCAATATAAGAAAATCAGATAAGTGTGGTTTAATGAATTTCAATGAGGTTTTCAACTTTGATTCATAACTTTCTCAATTTTACATATTTTGTCCCCAATTTTTCAACATGGCCTTTTTGGGAGCCCACCACATGACCAATGGCAGTGAAATTTTGCAACTCTGGCCCAAAAGATAATTTGTTATGAAATATACATTGACATTTTTCTACACTTGCTCATAACTTTGGTATTTTTAAATATTTTGACCCCAAATTTTCAGTGTAGCCATTTTTTCATACCACCTCATGAACATGACAGATGCTATTTTTCAAATCCTGTCCAAATTTAAATTTTTGCACCTCTGGTGCAGAATGATGTGTCAGTGGTATAGAATCATGTTTCAGCGGGGATTTGAAAATTTTCATCGATCATTGTTCATGAGGTGGAGTAATAAGAATGGTATACTGAAAATTTGGTGTACAAATGTGGTAGAATGCTAGGGGTGTAGCCAGCAGCCAATGAAGTCAGATGTGCTCTGTGAAAACTCCTGCTCCTTAACCAAACATATTAAATAAATGTTTTATTGACTTGCAGTCACATTTCAAGACAATAGAAGCTGAGATATAGTGACTTTGCTTCAGTGCCTAATGAATTTTTATTAATCCTGAGGATGAGGAAAGACAAGGTGGGATTATGATGGAGGCTGGAAAGGACAAGACAGCGTATGGAGAGCCAAGCCACCCAGCAGTGAAGTACTGAAAGCAGTATGAGAGTTAGAAAAGTTTGTCCAAGATATAGACAAAAAGGTAGATATACCATCAATACCTGGGTGGCTGTGATGGAAACCAATCTCAAAGACATCTCTGTGGAATCCAAATGTGCAGCAGACCAAGCAGAAAAAGTGATGGTGGCCTCGGCTGGTGTAGTGGAATAGAATGAGTTACTATGAATGTGCACTGAACAGTTCAAAAATGATACCAGGCAATCTAATGTTAGGCTTTTTGAGTTCTCAAAGGTGGGGAGGTGCAGGATGTCCTGTAGTATGTGGGCAACCTAATAAAATCAGAATTTGGACTGGATGTTACAGTGCACTTACTTAAATTATTCTGAATAGTCCCAAGGAGAAGGCAAGTGGAGGGGGAAGGTCCCAGAACCATACAATTACCATGATATGTATAAATATTAGAGGCACTATTCTATCAGCAGCAAAAAAGAAGGGACAAATCCAACTTTCTAATGGTACTAGACTGTTTTTCTTTCTGGACTTATCTTATGCCCTGAGACAATGAAGGAAGGCCTTTGATGGGATTCAAGTTGAATTAAAACAACTTGGGATTTCACACTCCCTTTTATTACCAGTGAAGTTGTGCATATCATGTTCCAATAAGGTCTTTATGTTTAATGATCCAGGAAAAGCTTGAAAAAAAGTGGCCAAACTCAAGGAAAACTTTGCCAGGCAAGGACTTGAAGCTGAGGCGGACAATGTTTGAGACATTATTACTATCACACTATGATTGCTTTGCTTGTTTACATGTTATAAGACAATAAACTACTGTCAAAGTTCTCTGTTGGGGGTTGGGGATACTGAGTTAGTGCCCCTTTCAAGCCTTTATAGGTTAAAATATTCTGATTGCCTGTTTAAAAGTTGAAAATGTTTATATGGGTTGCCAGTGTTATCACTGTAATTAATAGGCTCCACATTTTTAGATTGTCATGGATTGGCTGGCACAATGCTACCCGGGTTGAGTTCTTATACATATCAATTGGATCAGTGCATTCATGTGGGTGACAGGGCAACTTTTAGATTGAAGTAATAGCCTTGACTGTACTCATAGCCATTGGCTGGCAAAGGCAAGATGGCTGCTGGATATCATGATAGTCTCCTTGTAGAGTAAGGAAGTGCATCTTTTACTCTCTCCCCACATGCAGCCTTTTCTCCTGAGCCCAGTTATGCCACCATTCATTCAAGTGACAGCATAGTACTGTACATATACAGCTCAGTTTATAGGTGGAGTGTTAGTATAATCGTTCTCCTTTTTTACGTTCGCTTGCGCGCATGAAAATTTAGGAAAAATAGCACACTTGAGGTGTGCCTCCCACCCAATGCACTGCTCCTTGAGCAGGCGGGCGGTCCGCACCAATGGGCAGGAGTCCAGTATGACAGGGTGTTCCTCTGCTCAAGGAAAGCACCGCTGCCATACTGAGCACTGCCCTCGGCCATGTGCTGCCCCCGCGCGTGTCACACTGCACCCAAAGCTTTGGTGTGCCATGCTGGAGCCCACCCGCATGGCAAATGTTGTTTGTCAACCGGGGTGCCCAACTCCCGCCGGCTCCACGGCCCCCAAGCCATCTCTGCTGCCATGCTGGGAGCCCACCCCAGCATGGCAAATGGTCATTAGTTTGCCGACGGGGTGCCCAATCCCTCGTCGGCTCCCGGCCTCCCCAGCCATCTTCTGCCATGCGCGGGCCCACCCCAGCATGACAAATGTCCCACGTCGTCTTTTATTTTTTTACCTGTAAAACAAAACGGTCCAGCGGCGCTCCCAGCCCCCACAACCCGATCCACCCACTGCGCTACTAGCCTCCCACACCCCCTCACCCCATACTTACCTCCGACTCCGCGCAACGAACTTGGTGGACCGGGAACACGCCTGCACTCTTCAAAGCCGACCGCTTGAACTGAGGAAATGCCGGTAAGCTGTATAATGGGCTACATAGGGGTTTCAACTTTATGCATATCTCAGTCATTTTGGAATTTATGCACCAAATTTTCAACATGGGGTTTTGGGACCCCTTCTCATAGAGTGATGTCACTGTCATGGTGTTATTCGGGCCGAAGGGGTGATTTCCGCAGGCACTGCCAAAATCACTGCTGAGCTTGAATAACGCCACCATGGCTCAGTCGAAAAATAAAGCCAAAAAATGAAAAAATGTTTATTCAGTGTGTTGCGCGGTTCCTACGCAGGCTCGTAAGTTCGCGAATTTTCAATATTTTCACTCCAGATTTTCAACATTGCCATTTTATCACACCTTCTTTTCAGTTGTACAGCTGTCATTTTTCACATCTCACCCAAAATGTGTTTCCACCCATGTAGCGCACAATGGCGCAGTCAGTATGCGAAATCAATGTATGGAAAACATTAAGAAAATCACAGTGACACAGTTCATGAGCAGAGGTCTTAAAATGGCTATGTTGAAAATTTGGTAAAAATTCTAAAATGACTGTTTTACGAGCGCAAGGCCAGTGCAGTTCCCACGACGTCAGACGCTTGCAAATTTTCAATATTTGCACTCCAGACTTTCAACATTGCCATTTTACCACATCTCCTCATGAGCAGTACAACTGTCATTTTCACATCCTGCCTAAAACGCTCCGCTTCTGTAGGTGCACAATGGCGCAGTCGGTGTGCGAAATCAATGTATGGGACACAGTAAGAAAATCACAGTGACACTGTTCATTAGCAGAGGTTTTAAAATGGCAACGTTGAAAATTTGGTGAAAAAAATCCTACAAATGACTGTTTTACGAGCGTGCGTTGCACAGTTCCCACGCACGCTCGTAGGTTTGCGAATTTTCAATATTTCCACTCCAGATTTTCAACATTGCCATTTTGCCACACTTCCTTATGAGCAGTACAGCTGTCATTTTTCACATCCTGTCCAAAACGTGTTTCCGCCTATGTAGCGCACAATGGGGGTAACAACAAGGTCATGCTGACAATTTATTGTGCAAATACCAGCAATCGCACAGTGCATTAGGGTAAAGCACCATACATGCCAAACACCACTGCAAATACCTGCAAGCGAACGTTCGGCATTGGCAAATGCTTGTATCTTTTCTTTTCCCAATTTATAGCTTGAAAAACAGGACTTATTTTTTTTTTCTTAATCATAATTCTGTATAGTAGAATGTACTTTTCTATATATGTTTTAGATTTAATAACTGTTCAGTCTATGGAACAGTCTCCAGACATTTAAAAATTTTGCAGAATAGAGTTTGTTCTGGAGACTGGGGGGGGGGGGGAGAGACCAGATGAAGGACACCTCTTATTACTGGAATATGCTTTTCATAATTCTGCCTATACCTGAATTGTGAAGGTTACTTTTGTGACATTTCATGAGTGATACAAACTCAGAACAATTACTGGGACTCTATTTTTGAATAGTTCATGGTCATGGCTGCAATAGCCATTTTCAGAAAAATCCTGCAGTTTCATTAATTGTCATTGTTGGGCAAACCGCTCCAATGTTGTAATGTGATGCAATAAGTATAGTAACCTTTATATGTCGTATCCTTTGATACCTGCTATGTCTTAGAACCAAGGAATTTTATAATGTATTATTATTTTTTTTTTTTATTTAGTTTTTGTTGACCAGGAAAGGACAAAACCAGCATATTATAACAGTAGAATTTCATATAGCATACAGCACAGAAAACAGTGGGGTACAAGATAAACACATGGGGTGGGATATTCAGACTGCGCCAGGCTGAGGCGCAAGCCTGGGCGGAGAGCAACTGGGATTTGCCAGGGCGCTGACAGGGTGATATTCAACAGTGCTGTGCTATGGCTCAGCACCGTTGAATATCGCTCTGTGGCCACCCACATTGTGCATGGCATAGTGGCACTGCACCAGTGCAAGTGGCCAGAGAGGTGCAGGGGGATGTGCCAGTACGTGCCATTGCGCTAGGCGCATCAACAGTGATATTCAAAGGTGCACATGCAAATGGGGCCATTTGCATGTCATTATGGCTCATTTGCATGCAGGTGCGCCCATCCCTGGTGACTTGCACCTGGCGCCCTGCCAGGCTGCAGCCATCAGGGACCGACGCCCCCTGCACAAGCGGCAAAGTGCCCCACTGCCCGATCGCGGGTATATGTATACATTTTAAAATGTCCTCTATCCCTGGTGGTCCAGTGGACTGCTGGCAGCCTGATCGCATGCAGCAGTCTAAAGACAGATCAAATCCCATCCCTGGTGGTCCAGGTACTCCCCACCCCCTCCCACTGAGCCCTGCCACCCTGCTCCCCGGTCAGCAGTGAGCAGCAGCTCCCCACCCGCAAGCCGCCTGGCTGCCGCCCGACTGACTGTACGGTACAGCTGTCGCCCATTGGTCCAGGCGTGGGCCAATGGGCGCTGATGCAGACCGTACTGTACTCACAGTCAGATATATGTGAATAGACATTCACATATCTGAATTTGTAGTAGTACAATGCACGGTTTACGCGCCAGTGGCCCATGCTGGCGGACCAATGTTGCTCTAACTGTGCGCAATCAGTCGCAAGCGGCTTGCTGGTGAGGAGCTGCCATCCACCGCTGACGGGGAAGTGGCTGGGCTCAGTGAGAGGGTGGGGAGGCGGGTACCGCTGGACCACCAGGGATAGGATTTGATCTGTCTTTAGACTTCTGCCCATGATCGGGCTGTGAGCGGCCCACTGGACCTCCAGGGATATAGGATGTTTTATATTTATTACATATGCCTGCGATCGGGCTGCCAGCGGTCCACTGGACCACAAGGGATATAGGACATTTTGAATTTATTACAGATGCCCATGATTGGGCTGCCAGTGGTCCACTGGACCACCAGGGATATAGGACATTGTAATTATTATACATATGCCCATGATCGGGCATGGGGAGGCGCTACCCAACGGAGGGTGCCGCCAGAGCTCGAGTGGCCACCCACAGCTGACAGCTGCCATGTTGCGCCCTGCAATATGGCAGCTCACCTGTGGGTGGCCGGCTGTTGCTCCTTTATTTTTTGTAATAACTGTATGTGGCGCATGTAGGGGTTGCACCTGTATGGGCTCCGCCCATCCCGGGCTGAATATCAGGATGTGCGGGGGTATGCATGGGCACACCCCCCCCACTTGCACTGGCATACATTACTGATGCACCCTGGTGCATCAGGATTCTGCCTTTTTCCCCTTTTGAATGTCGTGCGGGGTGCATCAGTGGTTGCGCAGAGGCGAACTGTGTTGCGCTGCGCAACCCTTCTGAATATCCCACCCATGGTATACAATGAATATACACAGAGAGTACAAGGAATTCAACAAACAATCATCACTGCAAGGGAAAAAATAACACATGTAAGTAGAGAGGGCACCATTAAACACAGTGGGAAGAATTTCTCAGAGGACTAATAGGGGAGTCAAGGGTAAGCAGCCAGCAGCTTGGTTCTAAGAGCAGTGAGCTGGGATAGGGGAGTCTCAGAAGTGTTAGTGGAGCCTTGGGTATTGTTTAATACATGAATAAAAATAAAGTTTAAAAAAATCCTGTAAAACATCCAGGTTATGGGTGAACATTTCAGTATTTCAATGTTCACTCATAACTTCATTAATTTTTAATATTCTTACTCCAAACTTTCAACATAGCCATTTTTCTATACCACCTCATAAACGTGAGTGGTGTCATTTTTTTCATTTCCTGGATGAGATGTGTTTTTGCACTTCTGGTATGAAATGACATTTTGTCCAATATACAAGTGCCACATGTCTATAAAGGGAGTCATAAAATGACAATCTTGAAAATTTGGGGTCAAGATTTAAAAACAAAATATATATTATACAGGTTCAGTCATGCCTGTATATTAGGGTTGAGTAAGCACTTCTATGTTAAACCCAAATTTTTGCACCTTAATAAGTTTGCCCACTTGTAAACAATTTACATGAAATTTAAAAAGCATAGCCATGTGCCAGGATCTCTTGATCCTGCAAATCTCATGTTGATCAGTTTAGTGGGGGCAAAATTACAGAAGTGCAAAAAAACGTAAAACTCACAATTTTTGAAAATTTTAAAACACTTTTTTGCCACCCAACAACTAAAAAAAATACGAGGCTTTGAAACCTGAAACTTTCAGGTTTAATAGAGCTTGGTCCAACATGTGCTTTTGTGGTTTTCAGGTCCAGCTGTTAAGTAGTTTGTAAAATATTTAAGAAAAATGTTCCATTTCTGAGCATGCGCAGTTCAAAAACTTAATATTGTATTCATAACTGAATTTCTGCAAAGGCATGATGTCCTGTCATCTTTCATTATGTGTGTCGTATCATATACCGAGATGTGTCATACAGCACAACACCACCGTCTATGATACGACACAATAAGGGAAAAAGCAATCCTGAGATTTAAGAACTGTTTGCCTGGTGGCTAGTGGTCCCTCCCCCCACCCAGTCACCTGCCCAATATTATAATGATGTTTTCCCTGGTGGACAGTGGTCCTCTACCCCCTCACCCCATCACCCTCCCCTTATGTCCTGTTCTTGTATTTCACTATGTGTGTCATATCATGTAATGTGGTGTTCTGTATTGCAGAACACCGGTACCAGGTCAATATAGGGTTGCAAAAACAGTGCGGCAAGAACCACACTATGTAAAGTGCACAAACATTTACATCAATAAGGGTATCAATCAATCAATTAATCAAACTTTATTTAACCAGGCAGTTACATCATTGAGTGAGCTCATTTGCAAGATGGCCCTGGACACAAAAGACATATGCAAATACAGTAGTTCAAAAGAACAAAGTTCAACAAACAAAGTAAAACTAACAATGTAAACAGTAGGCATCAGGAGCCGGGCTTAGTTAGCAAAAAGGCAAATACAGACATAGGTAAAACAAGAGATGACAGGAGGAAGAGGGCAGAGGCGAAGTGTCAAATGAAATGGGGAGGGAGGTATGTGTAAGAAAGAAGGAGAGCAATGGCGAGTGAGAGGATGGGGGGGCAATGCTGCCTGAACAGAGGACCCCGGGGGAGAGGGTTGACAGTGGCAGGAATAAAATGAGGGAAAGGAGGAAAGACAGGAGGATGGGAGGTACATTCCCCACATAGGGATGCTGGCCAGCAGGGAAGAGTAAGGAGGGTAGGGTACATGCTGCAGGTTGGTGGGGTATGCTGCCCAAATATGAGTGATCACCTGAAGCAGTCACGTGCCATCTTCAGGCATCAGTGGAGCAGCTGCCTGAATGTGTAAGGACCTGGCAGGAAGGAAAACTTAAGGACTTTTTGCATATTGTTCCAAAGAAAAGGTAAGAAGGTGATAATAGCAGTTGTGCCATGCTGTGTCATTGTTCAAGGTATCTTGAGATAGACAAAGGAAGAGTTCTGTAGGCCACACACACACTCTTGGTCCATTCAAAGAAGTTGCTGATATAGGGTGGAAGCTTGTCAGAGAAAGCCCTGAGGAGCCACATAAGGGCATTGATTTGCCTCCTCAAGGTAAGGGGACAGCCAGTCGATTGCCTGGTACAGCAGACAGTGGTGGGTGCGAAGGGGCATGTCTAATATAAATCTCAAGGTGCAGTGATAAAGGGTGTTGAGCTTTTGTAGAGTCTGCTGGAAGCAGTGACTGTAAAGAAAGTCGGTGTAATTGAGCAACGGTAGAAAAGTTGTTTGGACCAGCCACTTCCTGGCATCAAGAGTGAGTAGGTGTCTTATGTGATAGAAGATGCCAAGGCTCTGTCTTAGCTTTTTTGTTAGCTCATTTAGATGTACCATGAAGCTGAGTTTATTATCCAACCAGACACCCAGATATTTGAACTTATCCACTACTTCCAAAGGTTCACCAAGGAGGGTGGTAATTTGGGAGTTAGCAGGTGTCCCTATGGTATGGGAGACGTGCGGGGAGATGATCATGGCCTTGGTCTTTTTGGCATTGAGCAAGAGCTTAAGGTTCAGCAGGTTATGTTGGAGGGTGGCAAAGTCATGCTGTAACTCCTTGTGAGTAAGATCAAGGGAGGGGTTGATTGTGTAGAGGACTGCATCATCTGCTAAAAGGTGAACATTTCCCGTGAGTATGCAAGAGTCTACGTGGTTTATGTAAAGTGCAAAGAGGATAGGGCCCAACATAGGAGCCTTGCAGGATGCCTCTGGGCAAGGTCTTAAGTGGGGACAGGTCCACTTGTGCTTTAATTTGCTGTCTTTGGTTTGTACGATAGCAATGGAGCCACTTTAAAGCACAGGGGTTAGGCCAATGCTACTCAGAGTGTCATGCAAGATGGAGTGATCAACCGTATTAAAGGCCTTGCTAAGGTTGTGGAAAAGAGCATAGATGTGTTGTTTATTACCCAGGGCTTTTAGCCAGTCATTAGTCACTTTGGTGAGGACCGACACAGTGCTATGCTTGGGTCTAAACCCCAGTTGGACTGGGTTTAGGATATTTTCATAGTCCAGATACTCTCTCAATTGAGTGTTGACAATTTTTTCCAGAAGCTTGGATAGTATAGGAAGAAGAGAGATTGGTCTGTAATTGTTCAAGTCGGTAGGGTCACCAGACTTGAACAGAGGGATGATATGCTCAATTTTCCAAATAAGTGGTAGCTTCCCTTGGGTCAGCGAGCTATTAAATAGATAAGCGATAGGAGCTGTCAGGTGATAGTAGCCTGCTTTTAGAAAGAACGGTTCTAAAGAGTCAGCACCAGCACTCTTTTTGGTGTCCAGCAACAGAAGAAGGTCCTCCACCTGTTTTAAGGATACTGGCTGGAAACTAAAGGAAGGGTGGCCCATACTGGGGACAGTACTGGGGCTAATGCCTAAACTGGCAGCTCCAGGGGCACTCAATTTGCTAATAGGCGAGACATCAAATGTGAGGCCTGCAGTGGCAAAATGATTATTGAGCTGATCAAGAACATCTGACCTGTCTGTGTAAGAGTTATTGCCCACCACAATTTTGGTAGGAAGTAGGGTGGCAGGAGAATGCCCCTCAACCTCTCTCAGGATTTGCAAAAACTTGGCAGAGAAATTTTTTTTTATCCTCGAGGGCAGACTGAAAGAAACGTGATTTCTCAGTTCTGATTAGTTTGCTGCAGAAGTTCTTGGCTACCCGAAAGGAAGGAAGGAAGGAAGGCCAGTCTGAGTCTGACTGCGTCTTCCTTGCCCTTTTCCACAGTGTGTCCCTGGCCCACAGGGCCTTCTTTAAGGATGGACTAAACCAATCAGGCACCCCTGTTTCCTTGATTTCACCTTTCTTAATGGTGCGTATTTATCAGTTATCCTCAGTAGCAGGTCCTGGAAGATACTAAAGGCTTCGGATATAAAAGGTGCGAGATAGAAGTTCTGCCACTTAATGCTCCCAAGATCTGCCAGGAAGGCAGGGAGACAGAAGTGTTTTAGGCTATACTTTAGCTTAAAGGTAGAGGTAGACGGTTGGTGTGGGGAGCACCTAACCCAGGCAATGGCACAGTGGTCACTCAAATCACTATGGAAGACCCCTGCATGGGAGATATTATGCAGCTTGTTAACAAGCATAAGATCCAGTAAGGAGCCTCAGTCAGGTTTTGTTTTTTTTTAGGTCGGGTGATCTCGGGTGTAATCTGAGTTAGCTCGTGCTCATCGCAGAAGTCCTTGAGCATGTTGGCACAGGCATCGTTCCAGTTAAGATTAAGGTCCCTCATTATTACACATTCAATATTCACTTTTTCCAAAAGGGAGCGGTGGTGTGGTTATATACACAAGCCATCAGAAGGCTGCCTATAGCATGCAGCTACCAGGAATGCTACTCCAGGCGATAAGGTTAGCTTTAGAGCAAGACAATCAAATTCCTTAGTCACTGATGTACGGACAATATCGGAGGTTAGAAATTTGTCCTTAATATAAATGGCAACACCACCACCTCTGGTGGACCTGTCACACCTGAACAGGTGGTATCCAGGGATGTTAAGCATTTTATCAGGTTCGTGATTCTTGAGCCACGTATACCAGTGGTAGGGAATTACCGCTACCCCCGTCGATCTGTGCTGAAACTTGAAAGGGATAAAGTTGCTGTGTGTGGTGCCTGATCAAGCCACTCCCATGATGGAGTGACTAAGGCATCAGCACACGGCAGGATTGGAGACCTGGGAACACGATTTGATTCCACCCCCCAGGACTCCTGTTTTTGCCATTTTTTATTTCGTAAAAAAAGGAATTTGAACCCCTTCCCAAGTTTCTCCCCATCCCCAAAGTCCAAATCCCTTTGGAGTTGGTTATTTTAAGTCCAGGGAGTGTGGGGGGCAACCCCCCCATGTCTGGGGGGTGTAGCCCCCCACAAAGGCAAAGAGGTCCCATTCATTCCTATGGTGTGCACTTTTATTGTGATGGTCAATGTCTTGACCGATGATATTTGGGCGCACAACATTTTGCTTGTGGCATTGATTGCACTTTTATTTTTGTGGAACTCTGCCTCATCGGATTAGAGAGTGCTTGCCCACCAAGACCTTTAAAGCCTCGTTGAAAACATATTTATTTAACTTGGCTTTCAGAGAATGTTTAGTTTTATTTCTGCTGCCTTTTTATCTTTTTATATATTTCATTGATTGATTGTTTGTGTGTTTATAATGTACATGCACTTTGGTTTTTGAAAAGCGTGTTATAAATAAAAACTGATTTGATTTGATTTGTTAGCAACATTATGAACCCATGCCTTCTTTGTTTATGTAATAGGTATGTTCTCAAGGCTAACACTCGCCCCATTCTCATAAAGTCTACACATTTGACCTTATTTACAGATGGAATGGGGTGAGCATTAGGCTTGAGAAGCCAAGACACACCCCACACCTGCTTTCCTGCCTGGTTTGGGAGGGTGGGGTGTTAGGGAAACCCTAATGCCTCATTTCTGAACTTCAGTCGCTTTGACCCTAACTGGGGCATTAATGAAGTTTTTATGCAACACACACATATATATATGTAAATATGGGATAATTGATGGGCAAGAGTGGAATATGGAAACTATTCTCACTCCTGCAGAGTGAGCTCTGGATAATTCACGGGTGCCAAAGGCTCACGATGTAGGAGTGAGAATATTTTCCATATTCCATGATCTGCCCATCATGTGTGCTATTTAAACCATGGAGGTGAGACCAATTTCAGTGAGAGAGGTATGTTTGTTGTTATGAGGATCATGTCACTTTAAATGATGCTGGTGCTGTGGTAGTGTGTGTGTGTGTGTGTGTGTGTGTGAAGTTTTATGAATGGGTTGTTCTAGTGAGCTGTTGTTGGTTGGTGTGTGTGTGTGTGTGTGGGTCTTGATTAGGTGTGCTGTGTTTTGGTAATTGGTTGCCTGAGGGAGGTTCTGTTCTGTGACAATGAATAAGATGGTAATGATTTCTTTTGACAGGTTTGTGTCTTCATGTTTGGCTGTTTAAGATTTATTTAAACATTTCAGGCGTCATCTGTTTGATTCAGTAATGTACTAAACTTGGGTTTTGAAATACAGCACAAGAGATTTGGAGATTGTTACATTTAGAAGGAGTGCTGCAGCTGTCATTATCTATCTCAATTGTGTTAATTTCAGTGTAGGGCCTGTTTTAGAACTCAACAAATTACAGGGGTGTTTCTTAGTCTTTTCAGATGCAGGTGAGTGATGTCAGTAGAGTAGGTATAAATGGTATTTATTTTAACTCTGCTGATGTCATCAGGATTTATTTCACTCCAGTGAAAATAACATGGTTTATTTCACTGGAATTGGTCTCACCCCATGGTATAAACATATATATATATATATATATATATATATATATATATAGCAATAGGGTGGAGATAAATCTCCACTGATAAATGATATTTATCATGTGATAAACAGCTGATAATGTGTCTACTATGTGTATAAATGTGAAATCTCAAATTTATGCACACATAGTAGACACGTCATCAGCCATTTATACACACAGTAGACTCTTCATCGGTTTGGCCATGTCCAAATCTGTACCTGCAAATCCCCCGGTCTACTTCCAACTTTCCCAGTTTCTCCAACAACTGCCTGGTGTCAAAATCAATTTTCTCTTCAAAGCTACTCACCATCAGCCACAAGCAAAACAGAGCAGAGCAAAAAAAAAAAATTAAAAAGAAAGAATCGCTACTCATTACAACAATGCTCTGCACTTAATTGCAGCCCTGATCCACACACACCAACTGCCACCACTCCTCCTCACTTGATCCACCCCCAGATGCACACTCTGACTGCCACCGCTAGCACTGAAACTTCATCTGCTCTTCCCAATGTAAAATTGAAAGAAAAAAAGAGAACCCAACTCTGTGACGCCGGCTCCGTTGAAAATACATCTTAACTGTAGTTACCTTTTTTCCTCAGTCAGCTCGACCTGCCTCTCGCTCCTTCACAAGTTGCCACAACATAGGTATGTCCCACTTTCATTAATCCAATGCATGGCTTCCCACTGTACTTTTCAGGAGGCAAAACATTTTTGAAAGTAATGCACTGATTAATAAAGTAAATAATAAACAGCTTTGATGCCCAAAGCTTTTTCCAAGCTGCACCCTCCTTCAATTTTACCCACTAAGATGGTCCACCATTTTTTCTTATATTTTTTCAGGAGCTCAGGCTGCTCAACCAATCAAAAGCAGCATTACCAGGATGAACCAATGTCCTGACATCATGGCCATAGCAACGGCCAAAGCAACGGCTATAGTGAGGGCACATTAATACAAAAAGGAATACCTACAAAAGGAAAAAGCTTACTTTTAAAACAAAAGATACAATAATTTAACAGTAAACACAAGCTCTTTCCATATTGCATAAATTAAATATGCAACGGGGAGCTTGTGTGATACATTATTTACCTGCACTCAGGCAGTTTGACCTTGGGCACATCACTCATGGCTAACGTCACTCTTGAGGTTACTCGAGATCAAACTGCCCTTGAGCAGATAAATCGTATATTACACAGCTCCCCATTGCATATCCCTTTTATATATATATATATATATATATATATATATATTACAATAGTAATAGAAAGAATACCAAGGTGGGATTGTGAGGTTAAAAAGGGAGGAAGGGGGTGTACGGAGATGGACCTAGAAAAAGCAACAGTCCTGAACAAATATTTTTGTTTAGTGTTCACAAAAGAAGGGGAAGGAGAAGGCCCACTTTTAGGGGATAGGAGTACCAGTGGGACAGAGGTGGACACCAGCCTGTTTGTGGAGGAAAGAGTCCTAAAGGAATTCGAGAATCTGAAAGGGGACAAGGCTATGGGGTCAGATGGGATGCATTCCAGAATATTAAAAGAACTTAGAGAGGTGCTGGCAGCACCACTAACAGCCCTATTCAACAAAGTGATAGCCCATGGGACTGGAGGAGGGCAAATGTAGTCCCTCTGCACAAAAGTGGGACAGGCAGAAGGCTAGCAATTACAGGCCAGTCAGCCTGACCTGAGTGGTGGGGAAATTAATGGAGCCACTGCTAAAGGAAAGAACTGTGATTTTTCTTGAATCCAGCAGAGCATAGGATCCAAGGCAGCATGGATTCACAGCGAGAAGATCTTGTTAAACAAATCTGATAGATTTCTTTGACTGGGTGACCAGGGAGGTAGATAGGGGAGGTGCAGGGAATGCGGTCTAGATTTCAGCAAGGCCTTCGACACTGTCCCACATAGGAGGTTGATAAATAGGTTGGGCAGCCTGGGAGTGGGCCCCAAGGTGGCAAACTGGGTCAGAAACTGGTTGAGTGACAGGACACAGAGGGGGTGACCAGTGGGGTGCCACAGGCATCCATGCTGGGGCCAATCCTCTTTCATGTCTTCATAAGAAACATTGCAGAGGGGCTGGAGGGAAGGTATGTCTCTTTGCAGATGACACTAAGATCTGCAACAGGATCAACACTCCGGGAGTGGTGGAAAAAGTGAGAAGGGACCTAAACATGCTTGAGGGGTGGTTGAGAGTGTAGCAGCTAAGATTCAAAGCAAAGAAGTGCAAAAGCATGCACTTGGAGCATAGAAATCCAAGGGGGGAGTACAAGATGGGGGTAAAGTACTGATGGCCACCAGTCAAGAAAGAGACCTGGGGGTAATCATATCTGATGATCTAAAGGTAACCAAACAATGTGAGAAGGCTGTGGGGAGAGCCAGTGGGATGCAAGGGTGCATAGGGAGAGGTATCACCAGCAGAAAAAAGGAGGTGGATATGCCAGTGTACAGATCACTAGTGAGATCTCATCTGGAGGACTGAGTCCAGTTATGGAGGCCACATCTCCAGAAGGACATAGACAAAATAGAGGCAGTCCAGAGAAGGGCAACAAAAATGGTGCAAGGACTGCACCAAAAGTCATATTAGGAAAGACTAGAGGAACTCAGTATGTATGCCCTGGAGGAGAGAGGGGAGCTATGATAGAGATGTTCAAGTACATCGGGGTATAAACAAGGTACAGGAGGGTAGCATCTTTCAGAAAAGTAGATGTACAAGTACAAGTACAAGGGGGCATGATATGAGGCTAGAGGGAGTAAGCTCAGGGGCAACAAGAGGAAATACTTTTTTACACAGAAAGAGTAGTGGATGCTTGGAACAGCTTTCCTACAGAGGTGGTGGGAGCAAAAACAGTAGGGGAATTCAAGAATGCATGGGATAGACATAAGAGTACTCTACTTCATTTGGACACAATAGTTGGAAAAGTAAACTTGGAAAAGTAAACAAAGACTTTAATAAATACTTATTCCATAAATAGGCACACAACACTCTGTGAAATTTTAAAATAGCACCCCCCTGAGTATGGGAGGTGCTATTTTAAAATTTCATGGTGTGATGTGTGCCTGTTTATGGAATAAGTATTTATTAAAGTCTTTGTTTACTTTTCCAGCTATCGAGTCCAAGCAAAGTGGTCATTAAATTTTGCTGGTTCCAGAGGGAAAGCCGTGTTTTCATTTGCTTTGGTTGTGTCCCACTAATATGGCTCCTTCCTGCTTGCTCTGAGCCTCTGTAGAAAAGCTAAGAGTACTCTAGCAATAGGGAGGTGAAGGTAAGACGCAGATCAACTGGGGTCTGTGGTAATGCGTCAGGTAGGGAAAAGGTGCAGACTAAGTGGACCACACAATCCTTATCTGCTGTCACCTTCTGTGTATCTGTGTGTATTGCCCGTAAATGTTTAGGGAGGTGTATGTGTCATTCTTGTAGTACTCATTAAGACCTTTGTTTTGATGTATAGATTGTCCCTTAAATCCAAAAACTGAGGGAGTTACGGCTTCTTTGAAGTTCCAATCTTATTCTATGGGAACTTTCTTTTTTTAATTTTTATGTTTTTTTGATGTGTGCCCTAAATTTATTTTAGGTAGATTATGTATTATTATTTTAGTACTCATTCAGATCTTTGTTCTGATATATAGACTGTCCGTTAAGTCCAAATATTGAGGGAGTTATGGCTTGTTGATGTTCAAATGTGGGGAAAAAAACTTATGTCCAAAATATTTTTTTGCATGAATGAAAAAAAAAACATATGAAAAAGGATGGCGTCATATGAAAAAAGAATGGGAAAAAACTAAATCTAAATTCTTTTTTCGTATGTGGGCATTCTTTTTTGGTATGAATGAAAAAAAGTATATGAAAAAGGAAGTCTTTATACAAAAAAAGAATGAAAAAAAAAAAACTAAGCCCAAATTCTTTTTTTGTATGAGATCATCCTTTTTCATATGAACAAAAAAAGCAAATGAAAAAGGATGCCTTCATACAAAAAAAAAGAATTTGGACTCAGTTTTTTTCCCATTCTTTTTTGTATGAAGTCATCCTTTTTTGTATTATTTTTTCATTCATACAAAAAAGAACTGGAAAAAAAACCTAAGCCCAACTTCCTTTTTTGTATAAAGCCATCCTTTTTCATATGAACCAGTTTTTTTTATATGCCCATACCAAAAAGGAAAATTGACTCACGAAAAAGGATTTTTAAATGTAAAAATTTACATTTGTGGGTCATTTTTCCAGAAACTAAGTGCAGAATTCACCTAATGGGGTCCAATTAGTAAGATACATGTATTGTGTGTGTGTGTGTGTGTGTGTGTGTGTGTGTGTAGGATGTAATTTTTGTGGGTTTTGACAAGTTATTTTTAAAACAGAAACAAGATGAAGCTATATGAAAAAAGATTGTTTCCTTACAAAAAGGATTGATCCTTTTTCATGTGAACCAAATTATTTTTTCATTCCAAGCAGCTATCCAAAAGACTGTACTGTGCATGCTCAGAACCAAAATTTTAAAAATTAATAACTTTTGAAGGGATTAATATTTTTTTTCACAACAGTGAAACACACCTTTGTGGGCCAAGTCCTTTCTACCCTGAAAATGTCAGACCAAAATTCCAAACCATCTGGGTGCTAGGCGATGACAGAAAAACAACAAAAAACAGCAATTTAGTTTTTACATTTTTTGCTATCCGGATCTCAGAACCTGCACATCCAACCAGAACAAAACTTGGCACGTCAAGAGATCTACCCTAGAAACCGCACATGCAAAATTCCATGCAAATCTGTTGACTAATTGTGAAAATATTAAAGTGCAAAGTTTGAGGTTCAACATAGAAACCCCTGCTCAGCCCTACCTATAGAGGTGCTACCGTGCCACTACAATATATAGTGGAGCCAGCCAGAATGTAATGCAGTAACTTGCAGTAAATGACATGTCACAAAATATTGTATGACAAAAGGGCTTAGTTACTATTAAATTACACCGTTTTCTGTAGTATACTGCAGCATTTTGTGATATACTGCTGTATTACTGCATTGCATTCTGTCTGGCAGGGCTGTAAATATATTCGTTGCAAAAAAATACTTTGTTAATGCATCAGTTAGGGTAACTTAATGCCACAAAAGTAGGGAAATATGGTATTAGGGTTTAACACCCCACCCTACCCCCAGCAGCAAAAAGAAAAAAAACATTAGAGTTTTTGGTCTCTGGAGTCTTGGTGAATGTTAGAAACATAGAAGTTGACAGCAGATAAGGACCGCAAGGCCCATCCAGTCTGCCCATTTCTTCTTCTACCTTATAAATGTGCCATCGGCCTTTGCTCTGTCAATGGCCTATCTATTCATACTCATCTGTATTGCTCCCTTATGCCTATCCCATGCCTGTTTGAAGCCCTGCACTGTATTCATATCCACCACTTCCTGAGGTAGGCCATTCCATGCATCCACCACCCTTTCTGTGAAAAAGAACTTCCTCACATTACCCCTTAATCGGCCTCCCTCTAATCTCATGCTGTGTCCTCTTGTCCTGCTATTTTTCTTATATTGAAACATGTTAGACTCTTTCACCTTGTTAATGCCCTTAAGGTGTTTGACTGTTTCAATCATATCAGCTATCTCCCTCCTTTGCTCTAAGGTATACATATTGAGCTCCGTTAATCTGTCCTTATATGTTTTCTGATGCAGTCCCTGCACCATTTTGGTTGCCCTTCTCTGGATTGCCTCAATTTGGTTAATGTTCTTGTGAAGCTGTGGCCTCCAGTACTGCATGCAGTACTCCAGACAGGGCCTAACCAGTATCTTGTAAAGAGGGATTATTACCTCCCTCTTGTGACTTGTGATACCCCTACTAATACACCCTAACATCCCCTAGCCTTACCTACCGCTTTAGTGGTCTGCTTGGATGATTTCATGTCATTGGTGATGATGGCGCCCAAGTCTCTTTCTTCCCTTGTGTCTGCCAGCAACTTCCCTCCCAGCCTGTAGGTGGCTTCAAGATTTTTTTCCCTATGTGCATGATCTTGCACTTCTTTGCATTAAACCCCAGTTGCCACTCTTCTGACCATTTTGCTAGTTTATCCAGATCTCTTCTCATTCTGCCCACCCCATCTGGATCATTTACTCTGTTGCAGATCTTGGTGTCATCTGCAAACAGACAAACCTTACCCTCCAGTCCATCTGCAATGTCACTGATGAAGATATTGAAGAGGACTGACCCCAGGACTGATCCCTGAGGTACCCCACTTGTGACTTGCATCTCTTCTGACTGTATACCATTTACCACCACTCTCTGTTTTCTGCCCGTCAACCAGTTTGCCACCCAGTTGACCAACTTCTGACCCACCCCAAGCCTACCCAGCTTATTAATCAATCTTCTATGTGGAACAGTATCGAAAGCTTTGCTGAAGTCAAAGTAGGTGACATCAACTGCTCCCCCTTGGTCCACCACTCTGGTTACCCAGTCAAAGAAATCTATGAGATTAGTTTGACAGGACCTTCCTTTTGTAAACCCATGCTGTCTTGGATCCTGTGCTCCTATGGATTCCAGGTGTTGCACTATTCTTTTCTTAAGGAGTGCCTCCATAATCTTGCCCACTACTGAGGTAAGACTGACGGGTCTATAGTTCCCTGCCTCCTCCCTGCTACCACTCTTGTGGAGCGGGATCACATGAGCCCTTCCTCAGTCTTCTGAGACCTCTTCTGTGCTCAGAGACTCACTAACTAGTTCTGATAATGGCTCTGCTAGTTCCACCCTTAGCTCATTTAGTACCCTGGGATGTATGCCATCAGGTCCCATTGCCTAGTCCACCCTGAACTTATTGAGCTCTTGTAGGACCCTTTTTTTTGTGAAGGGACTAGTGCTCACCTCCCTCCCCACTCTGTCCATGGTGCTGAGCTGTGGGCCCTGCCCTGCCTTCTCTTCAGTAAATACTGAGCAGAAGTATCTATATAGGATAGATGCTTTTTAATGGTCCTCCTCCTCCTCACACACCCCCTTATCTCCTTTGATCTTAGCAATGCCCCCTCTTGACTTTCTGCTTTCACTAATGTATCTATAGAAAGTCTTGTCACCTTCTTTTACTGTTTGTGCTAGTATTTCCTCAGTTTGGGCCTTTGCCTGCCTTACTGCCTTCCCTGCTTCCCTTAGGGAAGTTTGGTATGCCTCCCTATCTTCATCCCGCTGTGTTTTCTTATATTTCCTGAAGGCCAGCCTTTTAGCTGTGACCTATTCTGCTACTGTTTTTGAGAACCAAAGTGGTTTCCTTCTTCTTTTGCACTTCCTTTCTCTCTCTAACACAATGGGATGTTGCTTCAAGTATTGCATCCTTAATGCTTGTCACTTTGCCTGTATCCCATCATCTGTATTTCTTTTTGCCAGGGCTAGCTTAACTCAGTTGGCCATCTTATCAAAGTCAGCTGCTCTGAAGTCCCATATTTCTGCCTTGGAATGTAATCGTTTAGCTGTAGTGGCCAAATTGAACCATACCATGTGATGGTCACTGGCCCCCAGGTGACTTTCTACCTGGAGATCTGTAATCCTATCCTTGTTAGTCAGCACTAGATCTAGGATAGCCCTGTCTCTTGTGGGTTGTTGTACCAGTTATTTGAGGCCTTCCCCTGCAGGGAATCCACCATGTGTCTAGTTTTGGCAGATGTTCCTGCTGGTATTGACCAATCTGTATCTGGCATGTTGAAGTCTTCCATTATCAGAACCTCCCCTTTAGCTGTTATGTTTTGTATATCTTCTAACAGTAATGTCTGTGTCCTCCCCCTGGTCTGGGGGCCTGTAGACAACCCCAGTTCTTATGGCTGTCCCATTTCCTGTTTCCAGGGTGATCCACAGCTCTTCTGGCTCCTTATGTGTATTCTGAATTTCTGTAGCTTTGATATTTTCATTGACATACAGGGCCACTCCACCCCCCCCTTTTTGCACCTCGGTCTCTTCTAAACAGTACATAGCCAGGTACTGAAGTCTCCCAAGTGTGGTTACTGGTAAACCACGTGTCGCTAATTGCTACTATGTCCAGTTTAGCCTCTGTCATTATTGCCTGCAGGTCTGAGATCTTGTTTTCTAGACTGTGAGCATTTGTGTACATGATTTACCATTGGCCAGATTTTGGTGTGTTAATTGTTGGGTGAGGTCTGGTGTTTCCCCTGTGCATCGTATTGGGGGGGGGGGTTGGACCTTTTTCCTTACCTGGTGATGCAAATGAACTGCAAACATGCTGAACTCCTGTTTGACCACTAGCTGAAGGGGGAAGGGGTGTTCTTCCCATTCGATGTATGGGGTGCTGCACCCCTCTCCCCATTTGCTAGTTTAAATATTCTGCAAAGACATCAAACTTCTGCCCTAATCCACTGACTGCCTCCTTAGTCAAATGCAATCCATCAAATTTAAAGAATTTTCACTTTCAAAACTGTTGCCAGTTCCCTACAAATTTGTGTCCTTTTTCATGGCACCAGCCCTTGAGCCACATGTTTTGCTCCCCTACCTCTCCTTCTCAGATCTTCTGTCCATCTGCCCCCCTCTCCCAGACTGGCAGGATCTCAGAGAATGAGATGCCAGATGAAATGGATGATAGTTTGTCTCCCAGCCTGGTAAGGTGTTCCTTGGTCTCCACAACTGACCAGCTGGTGAGATCATTAGTCCCTATGTGTATCAGGGCACCAATGTTTTCTCCTGCTTGCTGAACAATATTAGCAATGCAGTCAGTGTCTCTCCATGCTGATGTACCTGGGAGACATATGACCATTACCCCTGGCTGGAGATAGGTATCAACTCCTCGAATCATGGAGTCTCCTATGATCAGAAGGTTTTTGGATTTCCTTTTTGCTTCTTTTGTTTTGGTTCCTGTTTTGGGTGAGTTTTGTTGTGCTAGCTTCTGTGCTGCAGTGTCCTGCTCTGCAGTGTTCTCAGGCCCTTTGTTTGATTTTGGAGATAGAGGCAGATACCTGTTTGTAGTTTTTATATGGTTTGTGGAGGTAATATGTTGGAGAGCACCGAGTGATGGGGCACCTGATTTGCCCCTCCTAACCACCTGCCAACCTCCCAGACCAACTACCCTCTGCAGTCGAGGTGCGTCTGTTGGACGTTGGGGAAATGGTGGGTGGTTCTTATAATATATTTCCTCTTGAATATGAAATTTGAGGTACGCAATCTCTGCCCTTGCTGCCTGGAGCTGAGCCCTAAGATCACCAATAGCTCAGCATATAGGACAGTGTCCTAAATACTGTAAAACTGCCCTTCAGAAAAGTGTTCCACAGTACCTGCAGTTAATGACATCCATTCCAGATAAGTTGCTGGGTTTATAACCTGGTCAGAGTAATTAGAAGGAAAAAAATGCAAGCAAAAGTTAGATTTTGTGTTTTTTTCTTTGTTTTTGCATAACTTGTTATAACAAGTTAATTTACTAGTGCCCCTGTAAATGAGGTCACCGTGTGGATACCCCACTGATCTGCCCCTTCCTGCTTTGCCACAGGAAATGTCATGACTGTGCTACCCTATAAAAAGAGTGTAGTGTGGGGTGGTTGGGGAAGGGTTGGGTGGTGGGCCCTTCCTGCCGAAAAGAAGAACCATGGACGAAAGAAACAAGTCAGTAAGAGCAGAAACAATCAGTCAGCAACAAATGCAGTAACTCTGAAAGCTTATCCTAATGATAGCTAAAACTGTAAAACCTGTAAAGCACCACCTGTAAAAATTTCACAGAAGATATATAATGTAAGAAACACTTTGCTGCAGAGAAAAATAAAGCAGTAACAGAAGATATACCTTGCAGAAGACAATTTGAATCAGAAGATTACAGCAGCAATCTGGTAGCACACACCTGTAGGCATACCTTGTAATAATGCAGCAGACGGTACACCCAACAACAACAATTTGAATCAGAGAAAAATAAAGCAAAAAAAGTTAGCAACAAACAGTAACGATCCCTGCGAGTACAAAATAAAACTAACAACACACAGTAAATCTGCCTAGCCAAAAGAAGTCTTAATCATTTCCCTTGCTCTGGTAAGGTTCTTTGCTCTATTCTGTCAAGCAACCTAGAAGGAAAGCGCTCAGGTGAAGCTAGGTGCCTTGGTCAGCAAACCTAGTCTTCCACCTCAGTGGTGGGATGTTCTTTGGGGTTGTTAACCCTAATGCTCACCCTTCTCCATGGCCTGTAGACTTCAGTCTGAAGCACAAGGTACAGCTGCAAGGCAGTGCTTCATAGTGATACACTCTTCAAAGGCAGATAGGTATATCTCACCACATGTTGCCAACACATTTTGTTGTATCTTTCTTCAAGCAGGGCCCTCTGGGCCCTGCATGAACAAAAGAAGATAATGTGTAACATTGCTCAGGGAACAGAGTGGGCATCAGGTTTGACAACCTCAAGGAAGACCTCACCACTGATTTGCCAAGACTACAGAGACCTAAAACCCTAATTTTTCCTCTTGCTGTTTGGGGGGTTGGGAGTTAGGGTTGATAACTCTAACACCACATTTCCCTGCTTTTGTGGTGTTAAGTTGAACCCTAACTGGTGCATTAATTCCATTTTTTGCAAATAATTTCACTTCTTTTTGAGATAATGGAATTGTATCCTCATTCATGCAGATGAAGTGCAGATGTGCCGGACCCTTTGGACTCTATCCACCTACCAAAGTGCAGGACCTGGCACATTCCCTCCCTCCAGTCAGGTAATGCAAGTTGCAGGTTTGTTGGCACGGGGCTGGGTACCATATAGTGAAGACAACTGTCCTCATTCTCTCTTTACACATTCATTCTTTACACATTCACTCCTTATATATTCACTCTTTACACATTCAGTTCCTTCTTCCCACAGTCACTCTTTGTTCTTTCAGATTAAAAGAGACCAAGAGATCTGAAAGAACAAAGAGTGAATGTGTAAAAAGCAAATATGTAAAGACTGAATTAGGACAGTTGTCTTCACTGTATGGTACCTAGGCCTGTGTGGACAACCCTGCAGATTGGCATTCCTTGGCTGGGAAGGGGTGTCGCATAACAGCAGCATCCCGGCCCCCTTACCCCATCCAGCTGGGTCACTGAGTTTGCTGCCAAACTCTGCTCACTGGCAAGGGATCACAAAGCATACCTGTTGCCGTCAAGACTGGCACTACACACAGAGTTTCTTAATTATATCTTTTTTTAAATTTGATCTCAGAATTCAAGAGTCATTTTATGACTCCCATTACAAAACACGAAATGTGGCATTTACAGTATATTGGCCAAGATGTCTTTTTGCAGTAAAAGTGCAAAAAACACATCTCATCCTGGATTTTAAAATTGACACCTGTCATGTATATGAGGAGGTGTGGAAAACTGGCTATGATGAAAGTTTGGAGGCAGTGTGACAAGGCAGTGAGGTGGGCTAGTGGGATGCTGGGGTGCATAAGGAGGGGCCAATAAGGTAACTGTATTCTCTTACCCATTTTATAATGAGCAGAAAGAGGGAAGTGGTGTTGCCTTTTTATAAATCACTCATAAGACCCCACCTAGAGTACAGTGTCCAGTTCTGGAGACCACATCTCTGGAAGGCCATAGAAAGAGTGAAGGCCATCCAGAGGAGAGTATCTAAAATGGTGCAGGGTCTGCATCAAAAGGCCTAAGAGGAGAGACCAAAGAACCTCAATATGTAAACTCTGGACTAGAGGAAGGAGGGTATGATGGAGACTGTTAAATACCTCATGAGGATAAATAAAGTACAAGAGGGAAGTATTTTTCAAAAGAAAAGGTGCTCAAGAACAAGGGGGCATGCTATGAAGCTGGAGGGGGTAGATTCAGGAGAGATGCAAGAAAGTACTATTTCACAGAAAGAGTGGTGGTTTCCTGAACAGCCTTCCAGTGAAGGTAGTAGGGGTAAAAACAGTAGTGAGGTTCAAGAATGCATGGGGGAAGCACAGGGGAAATCACAGTGGAAAGGAAGAGGGGGAGAAAGAGCTGTAGATTGAGTACAGTCTGCAGTAACACTGTAGGGAGGGATGGGTAGACTGGATGGGCCAAGTAGTCTTTATTTGCTGTCAAATTATGTGTGTTTAGTGTGTTTCTGTGATTAAAAACATTTGCAATTTATTTATTTACGATTTTTACCAGGAAAACATACTGAGCAACATGCTCGATTCCAGATGCGACTTGGGGGCCGAGACCCACTTACATAAATGGAAATACATTAGCAAAGTTACGAGTGAACATTGAAATACTGCAAAGTTCATAACCTGGGAATTTTACCGTAGTTGTACATCAGATTTTTAGCATAGCCTTCTTATTACCCCAGCTTATGAAATGATAGGAGAACATGTTCAAATCCCTGCTGATACATCATTCCGTACTACTGAAACATCATTCCATGCCACGTGTGTGAAAACACATTTTGGCCAGGATTTGAAAAATTACAGCTTAAACATTCAGGAAGAGATGTGGAAAAATAGCTATTTTGAAAATTTGTGGTCAAAACATATAAAATTACCAAAGTTACAGGCGAGCACAGAAAATCTTCAACATATGCTCATAACTTTGTCATTATTACATATTCTGACCCTAGATTTTCAACATAGCCTTCTTATGACCCAATCTTATAAACAAGAGTGGTGAAAAATTTCAGATTCTGCTGAAAAGGTGATTTCACCATGCGACCGCAAAATCACCTTTCAGACTGATTTGCATAATTCCATCATGATGGGTCATGAGGTAGGGTTCTAAAAAAGCCATGTTAAAAATCTGGGATCAAAATATGCAAAAATGACAAAGTTATGAATCAAAATTCAAAACCACATTGAAATACATTGAACCACACTTGCAGAGGTGTGTCTTCGACCGGAGAGTGTATCTACACTGTGGAACATGTTCAGGTGAGTGAGCGTATGCGGGAGGTATGGGGTGCTGGGTGCTGAGCAGGAGGTCAGGATGGGCGGGGGGGTGAGATAAGCAAGGAGTTGTTTTCTTTTTTTACCAGAACACTAAAGAAAAAAAATATCAAAAGACAGTTTTCTTTCTTTCAGGGGACTTATCTAACACTGGGGATTGGGCATCCCAGTGTCAGGTGACCGTTTGGCTGCACCAAGGATGGGAACTCTGGTGCTGCCACCTACAAAATGGGAACCGTGCGGACAACCTGGAGGAGGGCCAAGACAAGTGGTACCAGAGGTGAGTCATTCTGCTTTATGTTTTGTATAAGTAGAAAACTTTGGGAAGGGTGGCGAGTGACCTGGAGGGGAAGGGAGAGAAAGAAGAAGTGATGCTGGGGGTGGGCACCCTGGTCCACTTAATAAATAATAAAATTGATAGGTAGATAGACAGGCAGACAGACAGAACAGGGGTCAGTGGCTCACTGTTCTCACAACAGCCCACAGCATGACTTCCAGCTGTTACTGCACAACTCAAGAAAGTCCCGCTGTTCTCATATAGAGAATGCTGGTGAACAGCTCCTCTCACTAAGTTGGGCACCCTGGATTTGGAGTGCCCAGAAAAGATATTTCTGGCAAGTGTTTCAAAAAAACAAACATCAGAATCTAGCTAAGGGGGTCCCATTTAACTAGGTTCAGGTGTTTTTTTTAATTTTTGAAAATGTACAAACAAGATGGTGGATGGCACAATCAGTATTTTTTTTCCATATGATCAGTATTTGTTTCAGCACGACAGTTAAATCATGAAAATAAGGACAAACAATCTTTAATTTTTTTACTTTCCACATCAGGACATTAACTCTAAAATCATTATAACTCTGGAACCATATAATGTTTTTTCACAAAACATTCTAAAGGCACACCCTTGGCCTGGGCCCCTTCAACCCTGAAAAATTCATAAAAAAATTCTACACCATCTAGGCTGTAGGTGAGAGCAAAAAATACGAAAAGTTAAGTATAGGGAAAACAAACATGATTTTTCTCTTTTTGCTCTCTGTATCCTGAAACCAAACGTAGCACATTTTGAGACTCCGAGACTGAACATACATGCCAAATTTTGATCTGTTTTATCAAACATTGCCAATGTTATTAAGGTGCAAAAATTGGGGTTGAACATGAAACAGCCTACACAACCCTAACTATAGGGGCACTATCATGCCCCTTTTATATATATATAGAACACATTTTGTAATCCTGACCATGGGACAGCTTATTGAGGGTGCCATACGGGGTCAAGCAATGAAGCTACATTTCACATACCGGATGCTCATGGGTTTAAGAGGGTGGCCCTTTGCCGTGGGTCCCCTCCCCCTGCCATGACCTCCTGAGGATCACCAAATGACTTTTTCTTCTACTCCTCGGGGTGAGGCACTTTTCCAAGTGGACCTCCCCCTAACACCGCCAAGCCAGCAACCGGATCCCTTCGACTGCACTCCCCACCTAAACCCTGGACTTTGCACTCACCTACTTGGGCATGGGGGAACAGAACTTGCACAAACAAAAATCCTGCACAGCCTTACTCACTACAATCTTTCCAGGATGCCGACTGCCAAAAGAGTGCAAACCTGATTTTGAATACAGTGACTGAGTGCCCATTGGTCCTGACCCTCAGTGACATTTCAGGTGGCGGATTTTAAAGTTGGCTCTCGAACCCTGCTGGCCACACTCGCTTGCCGGATGCCCAGGGGTTTGAGAGGGTGGCCCTTTGCCGGGGGTCCCCTCCCCCTGCCACGACCTCCTGAGGATCACCAAACAACTTTTTCTTCTACTCCTTGGGGTGAGGCGCTTTTCCAAGCGGACCTCCCACGAACACCGCCAAGCCAGCAACCAGATCCCTTCGACTGCACTCCCTGCCTAAACCCTGGACTTTGCACTTGCCTACTTGGGCATGGGGGGAAAGAACTTGCACAAACAAAAATCCTGCACAGCCTTACCTCGCTACGACCTTTCCAGGACACCGACTGCCAAAAGAGCGCGAACCTGATTTTGAATACGGTGACTGAGAGCCCATTGGTCCTGACCCTCAGTGATGTTTCAGGCGGCAGATTTTAAAGTCGGCTCTCGAGCCCCGCTGGCCACACTCACTTGCCGGATGCCCAGGGGTTTGAGAGGGTGGCCCTTTGCCATGGGTCCCCTTCCCCTGCCATGACCTCCTAAGGATCACTGAATGACTTTTTTGCGCCCCTCCCACCCAGTTCCCTCCTCCCATTAAATGGACCTTTGCCCGCCCTTCCCAGGGAGAACCTATCCTCCTCCCTACCTGCCCCCGCCATGCAAGGATACCGCCCCCACCAGACAATTTGCCTTCTAATCTGTGCACATGTTAACTTGTTTACTTAATCTACTGCCTCTCTCAGTTCTACAAGCTGTCCTACACTGTTTAAACCTGTTATTGCCAAACTCAGGAAAAGCTGATCTAAACAGAATATCTCTGAGCTTGCTGCCTGCCTGTCATAAGCTAATTTTGTTGTTCTACCTCTGCCTTTATTAGATGTGTACAAGTTAATTTGAATATTGACTTGTTGCCTGTTGAATAACATTATCTTTCTCCCCACTGAGGTTACTGTTCCACAAACTGTTCTACCTCTGCCTTTCTTAGATGTGTACACATTAATTTGAATATTGACTTGCTGCCTGTTGAATAACATTATCTGTCTCTCCACTGAGGTTACTGTTCCACAAACTGTTCCTACAGTGTTTAAAGTTATCTTTGCTATACCTGGGGTAAGCTGAACTCTACTGTAAATCTCTTAGCTTGCTGCCCATCTGCCCTAAATTAACCTGCCACTAGAGGTTTATTCTACTAGTCTAATTGCCTTGCACTCTACCCTGACCCCCTTTCTTCTCCTGCCAAAGGGAAGGAATCTGGTCCATAGACTGTCTTGCTGGTGAACCCTCCCCTAAGGTTTTTGCCTCTGCTTCCTACCTTAGGAAATGCAGACTCACTCCCGGTCATAACTTAAGCTACCATGCAGGGTGCTGGACCTATGGTAGCCCCTGCCTACATAGCCTTTATCCTGAGAGCCGGACTGCTCTCCTCATCGTCCCCAACCCCCCCTGACCTGGATGCACCCTTGGGTAAGCCCTATCATCCGCCAAAGCCCCTGGTGAAGGAGGCCAACCCACTGCTCATCTCTTTATATGGGATAACCTGTAACGGAAACTGCTACAACCTCTTCTATGGTACCCTCCTGGAAAACAGGTGGAGATACTCTTTCTGTCCCTCCAAAATCATTAAGTACCTTGCCAGGCTCAAGCGTGCACTAGGGGGAGATGTTGAGCCCAACCCCAGCCCCCACTCCCCTAGCCTTGCTCTCAGTGACCCTGCCAACCCACTATGGGCTGTGGCCAGGGGTCTCCAGCTGGTCCACATGAACATAGGCAGCCTAAGGCACAAAATCCATGACCTTGAAGCATGGTCAGCACTGTAAAAACCTGATGTACTAGCAGTGACGGAGACCTGGCTTAAACCTCATATAGAAACATAGAAACATAGAATTTGACGGCAGATAAGGACCGCTTGGCCCACCCAGTCTGCCCATTTCCCTGCCTACTGGATAAGCTGCAGATCCTAGTTAACCAGCAGCCTACTTCTTCCTACCCCCACCCCCTAGAATTGCCTTATGACTGTCCCATGCATGCTTGAATTCCACCACTGTTTTTGACTCCACGACCTCCTCCAGAAGGCCGTTCCATGCATCCACAACCCTCTCTGTGAAAAAATACTTCCTTAAAATTACCTCTGAGCCACCTCCCCTCTATCTTCAAATTGTGCCCCCTTGTTCTTGCACACCTCTTTTTTTGAAAGATGCTACCCTCTTGGACTTTGTTGATTCCCTTGAGGTACTTGAAAGTTTCTATCATGTCCCCCCTCCCTCCTTTCCTCGAGGCTATACATATTAAGCTCCTTAAGTCTCTCTTCATATGTCTTCTGGTGCAGACCCTGCACCATTTTAGTTGCCCTCCTCTGGACAGCTTCCATCCTGTCTATGTCTTTGCGAAGACTGGGTCTCCAGAACTGCATGCAGTACTCCAGATGGGGTCTGACCAGCTGTCTGTACAGAGGGATAATAACTTCCTGTTTTCTACTGGTGATGCCTCTCCCTATGCATCCCAGTATCCCCCCAGCCCTCCTTGCTGCCCTCTCACATTGCTTGCCCACCTTTAGGTCATCTGATATGACTACCCCCAGGTCCCTTTCCATTTTTGTTGTTGTTAGTATCTCACCCCCATTGTGTACTCTTCCCTGGTTTTTGTTTCCCAGGTGCATTACCTTGCACTTCTTAGCATTGAATCTAAGCTGCCATACATTTGACTATTCCTCTAACCTTGCCAAGTCCCTTTTCATCCTTTTCCACCCCACCTTGTGCATCAACTCTGTTGCAGATCTTTGTGTCATCTGCAAAGAGACATACTTTCCTTCCAGTCCCCTCTGCAATGTCGCTTATAAAGACATTGAAGAGGACCGGTCTAATGCTGAACCCTGCGGTGCCCACTAGTAACCCCTTTCTTCAGAGTGGACTCCATTTACTATTACTCTGTGTCCTATTCTCCAGCCATTTTTACCCAGGCTGTCATCTTGGGACCCACTCCCAGGCTAGCTAACTTGTATATTAATCTTTTGTGTGGGACTGTGTCAAATGCCTTGCTAAAGTCTAGGTAGGCCATGTCCACAGCCCCTCCCTGATCTACTACTTTGGCCACTCAGTCAAAGAAATCTATCAGATTTGTCTGGCATGACCTTCCTGCTGTGAATCCATGCTGCCTTGGGTCCTGTGCCCCTCTGGCCTCTAGATACTCAACAATTCTTTCCTTCAGAAGTGATTCCATCATTTTCCCTATCACTGAGGTTAAACTAACAGGTCAGTAGTTTCCTGCTTCTGCCTTGCTCCCACTTTTGTGAAGGGAATCACATCTGCCCTCCTCCAGTCCTCGGTGCCACCCCATCCTCCCATGATTTGTTAAACAGGGTAGCAGTGGTGTCACTAATTCTACCCTTAGTTCTTTTAGAATTCTGGGATGAATCCCATCAGGCCCCATTGCTCTGTCCACCTTCAGTTTTAAGGGTTCTTTCAGAACCCTTTCTTCTGTAAATGGGTTGGTATCAACTTCTGTATCCCAGTGTTTCTGCTGTTTGTTTTAGGTACCTCCTCTCTTCCTTTGTAAATACTGAGCAAAATATTTGTTTAGTATCTCTGCCTTTCACAGTCACCCTCTGCTCCACCCCCTTTATTAAGCCTCACTATCCCTCCCTTGGTCTTCCTTTGCTCCCTGATGTACCTATAAAAAGTTTTATCCCCCTTCTTAACTGAGTTGGCTATCTTTTCCTCGGTTTGGGCCTTTGCTGTTCTGACTGCCTTCCCAGCTTCCTTTTGCTTTAACTGATACAGTTCTCTGTCCTGCTCCTTCTGTGATTCCTTGTACTTCCAGAAAGCTTTCTTTTTCTCTTGAACCTTCACTGCCACTTCCTTTGAGAACCATAGTGGTTTCTTACATCGTTTAGTTTTGTTTATTTGCTTCACACAAAGGCTTGTTACCTCCGTGATGGCAGTTTTTATTATTCCCATTGTTCTTCCTCCCTCCTTCCTGCCCATTTGCTAGTCGTTCCTTAGGCATTCACCCATTTTGTAAAGTCAGCCTCCTAAAGTCCAGTACCTTTGCTTTTGTATGCTTGACTCTATTGCTGTGTTTATTGTGAACCATACTGTTCGATGGTCGCTAGTTCCCAGATGGCTACCCACTTCACATCTGTGATCTCTCTTCATCTCCATTTGAGAGAGAACCAGGTCTAAGATTGCTCCTCTCGAGTGGGCTCCAATACTAGTTGTCTAAGGCATGCCCCTGTAGGCATCTAGAATAACCCACTCTTCAAAGTGGCAGCTGCAACTGCACTCCAGTTAACATGTGGCATATTCAGATCACCTTACGGCAATATCTTCCCTTTTTCTGCCATACTAGGTATACTTTCTATCATTTCCTTGTCCATTTCCTCCCCCTGAGAAGGGGGTCTGTATACAACTCCTGTGCGGATTGTGGTGCCATTGCCAGTCTCCAAATTTACCCACAGTGCTTCTTCTCCTTCCTGTTTTCCCTTTTGTTCTGTTGCTTTAATTCCTTCCCTTATGTAAAGAGCTACTCCCCTTATGTAAAGATACTCCCACATGAGGTAGACCTGCCTGGCTACAATACCTATAGAAGGGATCATGTAGGCAAGAGGGGTGGTGGGGTCCTTATCAACACCAAGATGAGTCTCAGTGCCTCACAGATGGAACTCCCCCTTCTTTATGACTCTGTAAATGAGATCATCCTCGTTAAGTTATTACATGGAGACACCAAACCACTGTACGTCGGGTGCGTTTACCTCCCACTCCAGACTGCTGCCACTTCCCTTGAATCCCTAATACATGCCATGACCGAGCATCCCCTGTGGGGAACTCATCCTCTTCGGAGACTTTAACCAAAATTGGCTTGCCCTTGGGACCTCGACTAATAGGAACCCGGTCCTTGACTCCAACCTGACTCAAATTTTAAACCTGCCCACCAGGCTTAATACCAAGTCTGACAACCACTCCCTACTTGACTGGGCCCTTGTTTTCTGCCCTGACCATATTCTTGCTGCCGGGATTATGTCTGACTCCCTGAGTGACCACTCCTCAATCTTTTGTGCGTGGTCCAACAAGCCACCTAAACCGGATGCCAGGATTATAGAGGCCACAAATTACACCAGACTTGTCACCAACAATTTCTGCTCTGATCTTCATGCCATCAATTGGCACCCTATTCTCACCCTCCCCACCCTGGATGAGGCCCTAGAATACTTCACCTCTTCATTTCTGTCCATGGCTAATGCTCACACACCATGCAAGAAGCTCAGGGTACAGGGAAAGTGTCACAAATGGCTAAGTCCAGGCCTTAAATGCAGCATGTTGCTCTGTGACAAGGCCTGGGGATTGTTCAAATCCACTGGCAGTAGCACAGACTGGGAGAAATATAGAGAATTAAGGAATTACTGCAAGAAAACCTCCAAATATGCCAAAACTAAGTACCTACATGATCTCCAGACTAGTCACCTCCGTAACCCCAAGAAATTCTAGAGCCAAATTAACCTGTTACTTAAGGGTGCCTCCCCTGCACAGGATGGAGCTATGCTCATCGGAGACACCTTGACTAATGACCCCTCCATAGTAGCGGAGGCCTTCAATGTCTCCTTCTCCAACCCAGGCGGACCCTCTCCCCATATCCCACCTGGTGATCCCTTCTCCAGTGACACCACCTGGGAAAATGCATAACCCCAGTTTCACCTCAAACTCGCCAAACCTCCTGAAGTACTGCCCCTCCTGCTCAGGATTAACCCTCATTCTTCACCAGGACATGATCTGCTTGAACCTAGACTGCTGAGGGCTGCATCCTCTGCCATTTCCCTCCCTGTCACTTGGCTCATCAACAGATCCTTCCTTGAAGGCACGGTCCCGAGAAAATGGAAAGTAGGCAGCATAGTCCCAGTTCACAAAAAAGGGCCTAAGGACAGAGTGGGGAACTTTAGGCCCATTTCCATCCTCTGCCCTCTCATTAAAGTTCAGGAGAGACTGGTCCACAACCAGCTATATGACTACCTAGATCATCACTCACTCCTAGCCGATATTCAACACGGCTTTAGAAAAGGCCACTGCACTGACACGGCCCTCATCCGGCTCACATCTGATGCTCTTGACACCATGAACCAAGGCTCCCTCACTGGAGCCCTATTTATCGACCTATCAAAGGCTTTTGACTTAGTCAACCACAGCCTGCTGCTCATCAGACTTTGCCTCCTTGGTCTAGATGGCCTCTCCTACTCCTGGTTTGAGAGCTACCTACTAAACAGAAGTCAAAAAGTCACCTGGAGGGGAACACAGTCCTGCGTCCATCCAGTGGTCTCAGGGGTATCCCAGTGCTCAATCCTGGGCCCCTTGTTCTTTACTCTCTTTGTCAATGACATAAAGTTGGCTTGTGGGCTGAGCAATCTCATCCTTTATGCTGATGACAGTGTTGTCTACTGCAGTGACCCGGTACCCAGTGTTATCGCTGCTAAACTCCAATCTAGTCTCAATACACTTGAAGCCTGGTTCTCCACCAACTCTCTAGTACTGAATGAGGAGAAAATGAAGGCTGTCCTGTTTGGGCCCTGGTGCCTCGGCCCAGATAGGAGTGACCTTCTCCAGCTTAAACTGAACCAGGGGAAGCGGGTCGAGATCCTCAACAGGATCAAATACCTGGGGATACTTCTTGACCATGAACTGTCCTACAAGCCCCCACATTGACTCACTAACCAAGTCCATCCACCAGAGACTTGGACTTCTCTACTGACTGGGTAACTCCCTAACTGATGGGGCTTGGCATGCAATCTCAAACTGCACACTCCTCCCCTACCTCTTCTACGGAGCCCCCCTACTGCAGTTCCTACGAGAAGGGGAACTCAAAAAACTAATGGTACTTTACCACAGAGTTGCACGCTTTGCCACAAACTCTCCTCCTAGGATACATCACTGTGAGGTCCTTGCAGACCTCTACTGGCTGACCTTACGCCATAAACTGGCCTACTCCACCTTCTGCCTGACTTATAAACTGACCACCACCAACCCTCCTCCTCACTTCCATGGGCTGCTAAACCCCAGAGTACAAAGCAAAGAAATTACGTCTTTGTCCAGCCGACCCCTATTTCCATCCCCGAATGCGCACCAACTCGGGTTAGCGCTCTTTCTCTTGCGCTGCCCTGAACCTTTGGAACACCCTCCCAGCTAATCTAGTCGAGAGGCCCTCTCTCCAAGGATTTAAGGTCAGCCTTAAGGTCTACCTTCTGGAACTTAGCCTATGTGGCTGCACTCACTAGTCATCCTTTCTCCTACCAGACCTAATGTCTCTCTCATGTCCTGTTGTCAAATGGCTGAACTATGACCTCTACTACTATAACTCTGTATTGTTACAATTGTTCCACCGGATTTGTCTACCTGTAATTACTGTCTCTCCAGCTGATGCTGTCTCACTTCTACTCCTTGTACTACTGTCTGATGTATGTAATATCGGTGTATGTAATTTAACCCCGGGTCGCCTCTGAAAAAGGGACCAGTGGTCTCAGTGGGTTTACCCGGTCATCAAGATCTAAATAAATAAAATACCACATGGCTAGGGGGTATTTGTGTAGACACCAGGTAAATCATCAGATAATGTGATGATGGGCTTGACTTCCTGCCCAGAACATCTGGGTGGGCAAACCAGGTTTTTCTAAGGAGGTGGTGATTAAATTAAATTTCCAACTCTGTGTCCACCACAGAAGCATTGTCAGGAGCAGTGTCATTTTCAGACTCCTGATCGTGGTTTTCTACAAGGTCTCCATAATCCTCCAGGATGTTCTCTTCCAGGTCCATGTCCATTTGTTTCAATGGTACAAATGAATCTGCATGAGGAGCCAATGCAACAATAATAGTGCCTCTTACGTTGTCTACAACGGGCATTTCCAAAGGGCTGTGTTCCATACTGTGCTACTGGCATCAAAGACTAAGGGAGTGTGGGATTTGAAATTTACATCTGTGCTTGGATAATATAGTTATTTTTCCAAATCTGAGCATGACACAATATGGCTGTTAACAGGTGTTCTGTCATTTATACTCTGAGTCTCCAAATTCTGGCCACTGTTCCTGGTAACACGCCTCCAAACTGAAGAGTTTGGTTCAACAATCTCTCTGTCAGGGACCAACTGACCAGATAAGTAATAAGACATAACAGGGTCTGCATTCTGGTGAAATAATAACTTGCCTAAGGTGCATTGCTAGGCACAAGGCACAGCTGAGTGTCATTAAATGCACCTGAGATATGCTATTATATCACTATAATGGCGCACCATAGAGTGCCTTTCAACAGTTGTAATTGTTTTAATATCTGCCTGAAAATGAATAAAAATAAGAAGAAAGTATTTTAAAAAGATACGAATGAAGACGTCATTGAAACATGTTTTCATTCTTACTCTGAAAACAAAAAAATAGTTCATATTCTGGTACCAGGGAGTAGCTAAAAACAATAAAAGACAAGGAAAACCCTGTATGGCACATGCTTGTATTAAAAGAAATTAGGTCCTAATTTGCATTTCAAACTAATACAAGCACTTTTATTGCAACTTTTTTCAAAACGGTTGCACTTGGCAGGTCGTTGGGTGTGTGGGGGGGGGGGGTTCTCTTGAATGATTTAACTAATCCCTGATTTAATTTTAAATACATGTGCTGTTATGAAGTTCAAAACTTCTGTTTAAGCAGTTTAAGTCTTCCTCTACCCATTTAACGGTGTTTTCACGGGGGGCGTTAATGAGCAGCTAAAGAAGTAAGACGCATTCTCCTCGAGCTCTGCACCCCAGAGACCTAAATATATTATTTTCTTAATTAAATCAAAGTAAATAGATTTGGATATTGCTGCATAATGATGGACGACTACCTTGCCAATGCAACTGGGAAACCCACTAGAAGTGCTGGAAAGAATCTGAAGAAACAGACAGCTGGGCCCACACCAGAAGGTACAGGCCCAATCTCCTTCTCGGCAGCAGAACTTACTGTGTTGGGGTGAGAGGTGACAATGCAGGTGCTGGCGACATTGAATCCCCGATTTGAAAAGCTGGAGTACCAGATAGAAGCAAAGCTGCAGGAAATTGCGGATAGAACCGCAGCACATGGGGAAAGATTAATGGAGGTGGAGGACCATACAGCTAGAAACGTATAAACATAGACTTTGACGGCAGATAAGGACCACTTGGCCCACCCAGTCTGCCCATTTCCCTACCTACTGGATAAGCTGCAGATTCTAGTTAACCAACAGTCTACTTCCTGCCACCCCACTACAATTGCCTTGTGTCTGTCCCATGCATTGGATTCTCCACTGTTTTGGCCCCAGCAACCTCCCCAGGAAGGCAGTTCATGCATCCACCACTCTCTCCGTGAAAAGATTTCCTCACATTACCCCTGAGCTGTCCCCCCCTATCTTTAAATTGTGTCCCCTTGTTCTTACACATCTCTTTTTCTGAAAGATGCTACCCTCCTGGACTTTGTTGATTCCCTTGAAGTACTTGAACATTTCTATCATGTCCCCCCATCATTCCTTTCATCAAGGGTATACATATTAAGCTCTCTCAGTCTCTCTTCATATGATTTCTGATGCAGACCCTGCACCATTTTAGTTGCCCTCCTCTGGACTGCTTCCACCCTGTCTATGTCCTTGCGTAGATGAGGTCTCCAAAACTGCACACAGTACTCCAGATAGGGTCTCACCAACTGTCTGTACAGAGGGATAACCACTTCCCTTTTTCTACTTGTGATGCCCCTTCCTATGCATCCCAGTATCCCCCTGGCTCTCCTCACTGACTTCTCACATTGCTTACCCACCTTTAGATCATCCAATATGACTACCCCCAAGTCACGTTCCATTTGTGTTGTTGCTAGTATCTCCCCTGCTATTGTGTACTCTTCTCCTCGGTTTTTGTTTCCCAGGTGCATTACTTTGCACTTCTTTGCATTGAATCTAAGTTGCCATATGTCTGACCATTCCTCCAACCTTGCCAAGTCCCTTCTCATCCTTTCTACCCCCCCTTGTGTATCAACTCTGTTACAGATCTTTGTATCATCTGCAAAGAGGAATACCTTTCCCTTCAGACCCTCTGCAATGTCACCTATAAAGATGTTAAAGAGGACTGGACCCAGTACTGAGCCCTGAGGTACTCCACTAGTGACCCCCCTTTCTTTGGAATGTGTGTCACTCACTAGTACCTTCTGTGTCCTGTGCTAGGGTTGAGGATCTGGTGCAGCCCTTGCCGGAGAAAATTACCACCCTAGAGAAAGAGCTACAGGATCTGAGAGAGGCTCTAGATTATCAAGAAAACTATTATAGGTGTACCAACTTGCATTTACGAGGGCTTCTGGAGGGGAAGGAGGGGCCAGACATACTGAAATTTTGTGCCGAAAAACTTCCAAAAATACTGAAATTGCAGCCTAAGGGTGGGAGGCATAAAATTGAAAGGGCTCACAGAGCTGTACGGCCAAAGCCAGGTCCGGGCCAGCCCCCTAGAAGCATAGTTATCTGGTACCATAACTTCCAGGATAGAGAATCAGTAATTAAAGCTTTTAAAACAAACCAGCCTGTCGAAATAGATGGAGTGAGAATTCATGTCACACAAGACTGCTCAAATAGGCTTCTCAAGAGAAGGCGAGTGTTTACCACAGCGATGGCCCAGTTGAGAGAGATGCAAGTGGAGCACTATATGATATATCCAGCGACTCCTAAGATAAAGCATGAAGGTACAGTGTACTTGTTCTGGGAGGTGGAGAAGGCGAATACATTCATAAAGGAGCTCAAGAAGAAAATAGGTTGAAGTTGGTGGTGACAGGATTGAAGGAGTGAGAGAGACTTGAGACACTGACTTTATTTCTGGTTGGGAATATAACTCCCTGTTCACTGGAATGGAGTTTGGGAGGATAAGGGACTATATGCCAAGGACAGGCTTCATCTTGCCCCGTTAGGGAAGGAAGTCCTTAAACAGGGGATGGCTGACTACATTCAAGAAAGGTGGGGTTTAAACTTGTGAGGGGGGGAAGGGATAAGGGAGGGGCTGACCAGAAGCCCTCTCCTCCAGATGAGGGGAGTAGTCTTCAAGCCCAAGGGAGGGAGGGGGGAAACAGACTGGGGGTGGAGGTTTCAGGAGGAGCAGAGGGAGGATGGAAGTATAAGGAATCTGGGTGGGGTTCGACAAAGAGGATCAGGGACAAGGGGTGGGTGTGGTGTTAGTAAATGCCAGGAGTTTGGGAAACAAGTTGCCAGAGTTCAGGCCATGCTGTTAGGGGTGGATGTGGCGGTAGTCACGGAGGCGTGGGCCAACAAAAACCATGACTGGGACCCAAACATACTGAGGTACGCTATGCTTAGGAAGGATAGAAAGGAAGGCAGAGGGGTGGAGTGGCTATGTTCATTAGAGATGACATAGAAATTGCTAGGGTAGAAGAGGCTGAGGAAACATGGAGGCCTTATGGGTCACCTTACCATCCCCAGCAGGAGATAAGGTCAAGCTGAGTATAGTATATAGGCCCCCCGGGATGAGTGATGTTCTAGAGGATGGTTTGCTGGACAACATCATTGCCCAGTGTGGACCAAAAGGGGAAGGAGTGGTGTTGATGGGGGACCTTAATATGCCAGGTACAAACTGGGGGACCATGTCCTCTAAGGTGGCCAGGAGCAGAGGCTGCTGGGCGGCTTCCAGGATGTGTTCTTAACACAGTATGTGATGGAGCCCACAAGGGAGGGGCATGTCCTGGACGTGTTTCTGGCAGATGGGGATCTGTGAGGACATGGTTGTACAGGACCCCTGACTGGGGCAACCACAATACTGTCTGGTTTCAAATAAGCATGGGGGTGAGATCTAGGACACTGGCAGTGGACTTCAGGGGCAGACTTTATGGTATGGGAAATATTCTCAAGGATCACTTGAAGGGGATTACATCAATGACAAGTGTGGAAAGGAGATGGGAGGTCATAAAATGGGGACTTCATGAGGCAGTCAGGATCTGCGCTAAGTTGAAACGTAAGGGAGCAAGGTCACATAAACCATGCTGGTGGTCCAGTGAGGTACAGATAGCAGTCAGAGAAAAGAAGGCGGCCTACAAAAAATATAACAACAAGAGGGGATAGGGATAAGGAAATGTACCATCTTGCATCTAGAAAAGTCACCCGTATGGTGAGGGTAGCAAAGTCCAGTAAAGAGCAGCGGCTGGCACAGGGGATACGTGGAGGGGAAAAGGGGTTCTTCTGGTACATTGGGAGGCGGAGAAAAACTAGGGGTATCTCAGCAGATTGAGAAATCAGAAGGAGGGTGGGTGGAAGAGGCGAGGACCAGGCAGAGGTATTTACTTGAGTACTTTACTCTGTGTTCACTAGGGAGGGATGGATCATCTACAAAGCAAGGCATGAAGGGATAGAAGCAGCAAGTGGGATCAGGGGAGCAACAGAAATGGAGCAAAGGGAGGGAGAGGTACCACAGGGTGTCACATCTGGGTAAGATAAAAGGCCAGTAAGGTGGAGGGGACGGATGATGCTATCTCCGCAAAAGGATGTGGTTAGCCCTCAAGGCCCTAAAGAAAGACACATCTCCTGGGCCGGATGGCATTCATCCGAGAGTACTATGGGAATTGGCGGACATACTGGCTGCACCCCTGGCGGAGCTCTTCAACAGGTCACTTGAGACAGGGAGGGTACCTAGGGATTGGCGAGAGGCACATGTGGTGCCAATCCATAAAGGGGGGTCAAGGGAAGTACCAGATAACTATAGACCCATCAGTTTGACCTCGGTGGTGGGAAAATTAATGGAGAGTATACTAAAGGAATGATTGGCGGTGTACTTGGAGGAGGTGGGAGGTTGGGATAGTCGGCAACATGGGTTTGTGCCAGGTAGATCATGTCAAACCAACCTTGTGGAGTTCTACGAATGGGTAACATCAGAACTGGACAGGGGAAAGCCTGTGGATGTATTATTCTTGGACTTCAGCAAGGCGTTGACTCTGTCCCCCACAATGGTCTGGTGGAGAAACTGATGGGGTTAGGGAGTAGGCCCTTTGATGGTCAGATGGATTGAAAACTGGCTAGCTGGATGCACCCAGAGAGTAGTGATCTGTGGGAGCTCTGAACCCTGAGAGGTTGGTAGTGGGTACCGCGAGGGTCGGTCCTGGGTCCGATCCTGTTTAATGCATACATATTGGACATCAGGGAGGGTATAGGTGTGAAATGAGTCTCTTCGAGATGACTCCAAGATGGGAGCAGAGTTGAGGGAGAAGAGGGAGGTTGACCCTGCAAGGGGACCTGACACCCTGGAAAGCTGGGCTCACACATGTAAAATTAAATTTAATATCACCAAGTGCAAGGTGTTGCATCTTGGTCGGGAAACCCAAACACAGGTACACCCCTGGGAGGGGAGCGCTGGAGGCCTCAATAGGAAAAAGACCTAGGGGTCATGGTGGATGCATGTATGAATAACTCTGAGCAGTGCAGGAGAGGCGGCTAGCTGAGCAAGCAGGATGTTGGGATGCATTGTGGGGATCACCTCTAGGAGCAAGGAAGTGATTCTGCCGCTGTACAATGGACTGGTTAGACCACACCTTGAGTACTGTGTACAGTACTGGAGACCACACTTGAAGAGGGACATACAGCTCCTGGAGAGGGTACAGAGGAGGGCAACAAAGATGATAAGAGGACTAGGGGATTTGACATATGAGGACAGACTTGGAGGAGCTCTGCCTGTTTTCATTGGAGGAGAGGAGAGACAGGGGACATATAATTGAGGTCTTCAAGTACCTCAAGGGAATAAATAGGGTAAACATGGAGGGGATCTTTAGACTAAAGCAGGGAGGTATCACCAGAGGGCATGGTTTGAAGTTGGAAGGTGGAAGGGTGAGGGGGGAAAAGAGGAGGAGGTTTTTCACTGAGAGGGTGGTGGACCCTTGAAATGCACTGCCTGGTGAGCTGGTTCAGAGATCCACAGTGGAGGGCTTCAAGAGAGGGTGGGACAGACACAGAAAGTGGATGTCCCAGGGGGGTGGGGATGGATGATAGGGGTTTCTGGAGCACAAGGGATGGGAGGGCCTCGGCACCCAACTAAGAATCTAAGGTTCGAGAAGACTCGATAGACCATAAGGCCTAATCTGCTGGCAAATAGTATGTTAGTATGTTAGTAAGTTGTGTTGTTCATGTTTAATATTACAAGTTCATGGACTCTGGAGATCTGTGGCTTAGCCGATTGGGAATGGGGGCTGAATGGGCATATTACTGGAAGAATTTGTGTTGGAGCCTTGGAGGTACAGAGGTGAATGGTGGAAGAAACAGAAGAAGGCATCGGAAGAGCCCCATGTGGAAGGTAGGCCGGAAGGAGTGTCTGGTGGTTCGGGCCTAGCGTGTATGGTTATTTGTAATCACGCGGCCTACCCCACCGGCCTCCGACCGGACCAGCGACTGAAAGGAAATTTCATGGATGGCTGAGTCTGTGGACTTTTGATAACGGATGGGAAGGGGGACTGATGTGGCCATGGGCAAGATTCGAAGGGGGCCATAATGAGCTGACAGGGGTCGTAATTGTGCAGTTGGGGAAGGCTACTTTACATCTCATACATAGCATGTTATTATGATATCAATTAGATGGGCCAAAATTGGCCATAGCTGTCATGGTCTCTGGGGGGGGTGAGGGGAGGTAGCCGCTCAATCAGCAACATTTGGGAGGTGCTGTCGGGATGGCAGAGGAAATTACTGGTGAGCGAAGGCTTAAGAGGTCGAAGGGGTGTCAGGGAGATAAGATATGGTATAGGGGACTTAGTGGTAGTAGGTTTAACATGAGAAAGGGGGATGGAAGGGGGAATATGGTAGTAGGGAGGGTAAAGTCAAGAATAATCGAGATTCACATAGAGGTGGTAAAAGCAGAGAGGTGTGTGAGGATAGTGAAGCTTCTGGAATGGCTGCTGGGACGGTTAATTTTGGACTTGGGTGGAATATGGGGAGAATCGAAGGGAGGTTAAGAGGAAGGGTAAGTGTTGGAAGGGCTTGGGGAGGAATAGGAAAATAAATAAGGAAGGGAGATAATGGTGGGAAGTGATCTGGTGGTGCAACCCTGGAATGTCCGCGGTCTCTCCTCCCCGGTTAAACGGAGTGCTGTGCTAACAGCGTTAAGAAGGGCACAAGTGCAGGTGGCTCTGCTGCAAGAAACACATTTGACATCGGTGGAGCATGGAAAACTCAAAAGGGGATGGGTGGGTGCGTGCTATGCAGCCTCTTTTAGCCCTCATAAACAGGGAGTGGCAGTCTTGGTGCATAAAAATCTGCCATTACAGATCACAAAAGTCCTTGCAGATTCAAGGGAAGGCAGATATGTTTTTGTTACGGGGGTTCTTCATGGTATGAAAGTCACGTTCGGGAGTGTATACGCACCAACTAACTTAGATCCAGGGTTCTATAACAACATAATGTCTATATTGGTGAGAGAACAATTTGAGAACCTGATTATGGGTGGGGACTTCAACTGCACCCCTGATGCTGTCCTTGATCACTCGGAGGGGAAGGGACGCAGAGATCCATGCATTAGGAAATGGAGGGAGGGATTGGCAGAATTGAATATGGTGGATGCCTGGAGGACTGCATACCCTCAGGATAGAGAATATACATTCTATTCTAATCCACACAAAACATGGTTGAGGATTGATCATATTTATGTAACGATGAGTTGGTATGAGAAGCTCAGGAAGGTGACACATGGGCCCATACAAATTTCAGACCATGCAGGAGTGGTGGCATCCTTTCAGTCTCCGAGTGAAAGGGGAGAGATGCAGACATGGAGATTCCCTACTTATATGCTAGGCTCGCAGGAATTCCAGGACTATGTGAAGGAGAAATTTAAATTTTATATGGAAGTGAATGCACTGACTGCCACCTCCAAACAAATGCTATGGGATGCTGGTAAAGCGTATATGAGGGGAGCGATAATAGGCTACATGGCAAAGTACAAAAAAAACAGATTGGAAAGACAGAAAGCTCTTCAGCAGAAGTTGATGATATTAGATGGGAGGGTAGCGAGGGGGGAAGGGGGCGAACAAGCAAGACAGGAGTTGGTAACAACCAGACAGACAATTAATACCCTGCTGATGGATGAGGCCAGGCAAAGGTTATTTTATTTGAAGCACAGAATATATGAGTGGGGCAACAAGCCAGCATCTTTGTTGGTAAACCTTGTGAGGGGCAGAAAGAATGCTGTGCACATTCCCGGCATCAGAAACAAAAATGGGCAGACTGTCACTAAGTATGTGGAGATAAGGGAGACATTTAAGAAATGTTATGAAGAACTATATAGAACAAGTGAGGAGGGAGGTGAAAAAGAAATGCATGAATTTCTGGTTAAATATAAATTGCCCCAAGTAACAAGACACCAACGAGAGCTGCTAGATAAAGAGAATACCAAAGAGGAAATCACTTGTGTCATTAATGCAATGAAACCGGGGAAAGCTTGTGGCCCAGATGGCCTGCCTGCAGAGTATTACAGATTGTTGAGGGAGGAGGTAAAAGAGGTTATGTGGGAGGTATTCAGAGAAGAAAGAGAGTGTGGACAACTACCCGACACGTGTGGGGGTGCTTTAGTATGTGTGATTCCTAAACCAAATAAAGACTTAATGGAATGCTCATCATAAAGACCTTTATCCCTTTTAAATTGTGATGCCAAGGTGTTTGCTAAAATTTTGGCTACCAGGCTAGAGGGTATACTTCCAGAGCTGATCCATTTGGATCAAACTGGCTTTATAAAAGGCAGGCATTCTTATCACAATATCAGGAAGGTCCTTAATGTGTTGGAGCAAGCCAAAAAAGCGGGGAGACGGGCAGCTGTACTGTCAATGGACTCAGAAAAAGCATTCGATAGGATTGAATGGCCATATCTGTTTACAATTCTAGAATGCTTTGGGCTAGGGGAAAGCTTTAATAAAATGGTAAGGGCGTTGTACCGGAACCCCAAGGCTGCTGTACTGATTAACAGGAACCCAACAGAGCAATTTACGCTTCACAGAGGGACAAGGCAAGGGTGCCCTCTTTCCCCCTTGCTATTTGCAATGGCAGTAGAGCCACTGGCTATTGCCATTAGAGAGGATTTAAGGATACATGAGATAAAAGGGAAAAGTGGGAGACAGCATAAAATCACACTATATGCTGATGACATGATGTTATATGTGATGAGCTTTTCACAGTCTATGCATGCACTGCTAGAAACCGTAGCACAATTTGCTGTATTCTCTGGATACAAACTGAATCTAGGAAAATCAGAAATTATGTTCCTGGGTGAAGGGGGGAGAAGGGGGCGGTACATGGGGCCTGCAGAGGGTGGGTACACACTTTACCTGTCTGGGGATCAAGATAGGAAGAGACCTGAGATCACTATACAGACTGAACTAAAACCCACTATTGAGATTAGTAAGAGAGGACTTAGGTAGATGGAGGAACTTGCCTATATCATGGCTAGGACGTATCAATCTACTTAAGATGAATATTCTTCCTAGAATTTTATACCCACTACAGATGTTGCCCATAGGGCTGTCAGGGAAGGATATAAAGGCATTTGAAAAGGATTGTTCTAAGTTTATATGGCAAGGGAAGAAGTCCAGGGCTAGCTTGAATAAGTTGACAGCTGACCAGGCTATGGGAGGGTTAAACTATCCAGATATGAAGGTATATTTTTGGGAAGCACAAATGAGGATTATTAAGGACTGGGTGTAAAGGCCGAAAGAGGCCAGTTGGATGGACCTGGAAGAGAAGGGATATGGGGTTCAGATCTCTTCCCTGCTAGTGGAAGGAGGTAGAAGGGTACTGCGAGAAAAGAGGGACTCAAGTATTTTAGTGAATGGTGTAATGGATAGCTGGGACCAGATTAAGAAGGCAATGGGGCATCAAAAGGGGGAATCTTTTATTTTACCACTGGTTGGGAACCCATTCTTCACTCCGGGCGTAGGAGATCCCTCATTTCAGATTTGGGAAAAGAGGGGGATAATGTGTTTTAATGATATAAGGAAAAAGGGAGGTTTGCCCATTTAATGAACTTAGAGAAGCACTGGGTTTCCCAGCCCATCATTTGTTTAGATATTTCCAGGTGAGGAAATATATTCAAGGTATTGAGAAACAGAGGGTCCCAGGAGCTAAGATCCAAGTTTTGGAGGAAATGCTGCAACAATTTAAGCAGAAACCAGTAGTTATTATAAGGAAGGTTACATCTCTTCTGAGACTTCAGTGGCCATATATGACAACTAAAACTAAGCACCTGTGGGAAAGGGACCTGGGAGGTATATTGTCCGAGGAACAGTGGACCTTAATGAAAGGGATGCACCAGAGACTTTTACTTTGTAACAAATACAAGGAGGCAGCATATACATTTGTACATAGGCTATATATTCCACCAGTTGCAGTGAACAGATACAACCCAGCAATATCTGCTGTGTGTCAGAGGTGTGGGTCATCCTTGGGTACCTATATACATTCATTTTGGACATGCCCGATACTTCAAGTTTTTTGGGAGGAGGTGGCAAAAGAGTTGACAAATATGAAGGGGCAGCTGATCAGAGTGGAGCCAGTCTTAATGTTATTTGGCATAGATGACACGCAGTGGGAGGAGTGGGGGGGTGCTCGAGAGATGGGTGAGAATACTTTTGGCATTGGCAAAGCAATGCATCTTAAACACATGGGTCTCTAGTGACAAACCCACAATTAGACAATGGAGGAACTTGGCATGGGATGCACTGCAGCTTGACAACGTGACATATAAAGCTAAGGGGTCGGGAAGACCAGTTTATGAACATGTGGGAACCCTGCTGGCACACTATGAACCCCGTGGAACAGGAAGTGTTAAGATGAGGGTAAAATAAGATATAAGAAACAGAAGTGGAGAGATCAACAGCAAAAAGCTGAAATGTAGTAGAAGGGAACATGTATAGTGAGGGATAGGCTCCTTTGCTAGGGGATGCTGGGCCCAAGGGGAAATACAAATAAAGGAAAGGCTATTGTTGGAGCAATGCATCAGATGCTATAGCTGAACACATAGATGCTCTTGTCGGTTGGAGTGAATTCTCGATTACTCGGGGGTGGGGGAAGGATAGGGGGAAGGGGGAGGGTGGCATATGGGAGGGAGTTTGGGAAGGGAGGGTAGGTTCCCCTTTTTCTTTTTTTCTTTCTCTTGCTTTTTCCCTAGGGGTTTATCTTTTGTGTCTGTCTTTGGTTTTTCTCTTCTATTGGTTCCTTTTTTAGGATGTAATATAGAAAGATCAAATCGTTGAGGCATGTATCTAATCTGTAAAGGTTGTAGAAGGTCTGTAATAATGATACTTAAATTAATTGGCAGAATACACTGTAGGTTTAAAATGAGGCCTGTAAGATCTTAGAAAGGAATGCCATGTGTCTGCTAAGATGTGAACCATTGTTTTTTGCTTTGGTATGGAAAAGATAAATTAACAAAAAGATTATGCAAAAAAAACCAAAACTGTGTTTTCACACATTGCCCCTCTTTGCTTACAATATTGCCTCCCTTCCTCACCTTCCTCACCCCGTTTCTTTTTTTTTCTTTGTCTTTCCTCACTTTCAACAGACAGAATGTTTAACATGGAATATAGGAATTTAAAATTCTGCACAAGTTCACTGGTAGAATGTTTATGTCCCAACACACACACGCATACACGCTCGCGCTCGCGCGCGAAAGGTCTCATGTGGAGTCAGAGCCTCAGTTTGATCTGTGGCAGGGTAAGTAGCAGAGATTTCCCTGGTAAGAAGGTAATGATAGGAGGAAGATTTGTCGTGGTCAGCAAATGAACACACACTAGTAATGCAAACTATGAGCAGTACTTCATTTTTCAAATTTCTTTGTGTATAGAGAGTGTGAAGATCAGGAAAAACGTTTATTTATTTATTTTTAATTTAAGATAGTTTTAGTTTAAGGACCTAGTTGAAGAACTTTAGAGAGTAAAGGTGGCAGCCATGTTTATGATGGCAGGTCAGTTCTGGATGTAGGGAGATTAATTTGCTTGTTGTGTGATATGACTACTAAAAAGTCCCAGTCCAAATGTATATAATTAGAGCAACATAACTGCACACCTTGAAGTGTCTGTTAGTCAGTCAGGTGACTGCATTCCCTTTAGCAGATTTTGCCGCCGACATGGTCTTGGAATCGCCCAGATTGATGGTGCTGGGTGATTTCAATGCGTGGGTCGACGACGAATCTTCACTTTTTGGTCAACATTTCCTCCAGGTGATGGCATCGCTGGGCTTCACACAGGTTGTTTCCACAGCTACCCATAAAGGTGGTCACTCTCTTGATCTTGTTTTCCTCCTGGGGATTGAGGTGTCCGACTTGGTGGTGGAACCAGTCAGTTGGTCTGATCATTACTCAGTTGGGTTCAATTTTGAGGCCCCCGTGCAGGTCGGCCTCGTGGAGTTGGTCAAGTATCACCCATTGCGGACGTTGTCCCTGAAGACCCGATGGCAGTTTCTGACTTCTGCTGTTTGATCTATTTTGCTCTGATCCTGAGCAGCTAGTGGTGGCCTATAATGAGACCATCTTGGCTGCTCTTGATCAGATTGCACCTACGCGTGTTCGCCCCCTTCCGCGCCGTCCCATTGCTCCTTGGTTTGACGAGGCATTGAGAGGGCTGTGGAGGTTGGGGCGTAGGTTGGAGCGTCGTTGGAGGAAGACTGCCTCGGAGGCCCACCATCTTATTTTGCTAGAGCATTATAAGCTCTATCAAACAGAAATTTCCTGTAAGAAGGCAGAATTCCTGTCCAGGGAAATTTCTGTTGCTCCGAATTGACCGGCTCAGCTCTTCAGAACTGTCAACAGACTGTGCAACCCAGTCTGTCAGCAGATCGGTTGAGTTTTTACACAGAATGACTGCGAGGAGATTGCTCGGTTCTTTGCAAATAAGGTGAAAGACATCCGGAGGCAGTGTCCCCGACCCCACTCTAAGGTTGTTGCAGTTGATCAGTGTTTTGTCACAGAGCCTGAAATTTCCTGGAGTCCCTTTGATCTGCGGATTGTACACTTACTAAGGATTGTCCGCGATATCAAGTAGCTGTGTTTGGATCTGGGTCCCTACTCCTGATTATGGGATGTAGTGAGTCTATCGGCCCGGTCCTCGCGGATTATCCGTGCCCTGAGACGGAGTTTTTCCTAGTTTCTGAAGGAAGGGTGGTGACTCTTCTGAAGAAAGCTTCCTTGGACCCAGATGACCTAGCTAACTACCGCCCGATCTCTAACCTCCCTTTTGTAGGGAAGGTTATTGAAAAAGTTGTGGCGGCCCAATTGGACAACCATTTGACCATCCATAGTTTATACTAACCTCTCCAGTCTGGTTTTCATAAAAGGCATAGCACCGAGACTGCTCTGGTTCGGGTGCTTAATGATCTCCTGATGGCGAGAGATCGAGACACTGCTTATTCTGGTTCTCTTGATCTGTCGTCAGCCTTTGATACTGTGGATCATGGGATTTTGCTCAAATGTCTGAGGTCCATTTGTGGACTTTCAGGTATGGTCCTCAGATGGTTTTCATCTTACCTCGAGGAGAGGCAGAAGAGTGGTCTCGAGTTACATTCTTCTGGGGCTTTCTCTCTGCCCTGCGACAGGGTTCGGTGCTTTCCCCATGTTATTAAATTATACATGTTACCCCTTGGAGACATTGTAAGATGGCATGAGCTGAGGTTTCACTGCTATGCTGATGATACCAGCTCTACCTGTCTTTGCACCCTGACCAGGTTAGTGCTGTCTCGGTGCTGAATAAATGCCTTGTAGATATCAAGACTGGATGAACACCAGCTGTTTAAAGTTGAATCCAGGAAAGACTGAGGTTATGGTTGTGGACCCGCCGTAGGGTTGGGGGTTTGGGGTGGGGTCCCTCTGAATAATTCTGGGGGGACCAGATCCCATTTCTGAACGGGTGCTGTAACCTGGGTGTAGAGTTTGGACAATGACTTGACCCTTCGTTATCAGGTGTCTGCTGTTGTCAGGGACTGTATTTTTTCCATCTTAGAAACATTCCAGATTAGGCACCTGGTTCCTCTTGGTGATTTGCCGTTTTTGGTCCACGCCGTGACATCTCACTTGGATTACTGTAACTCCTGTACCTAGGACTTGTGGGGTTGATATCCACCGCTTGCAGATAGTGCAGAATGCAGCATACGTTGTTGATGGGGTTTCAAGAAGATCTCATATTACCCCAGTGTTGGAAGCTTTCTGCTCTGGCTGCCAATACAATCGCGGATCACCTTCAAAGTGGGTCTTTTGACCTACAAAGTCCTACATGGGTATGGTCCTGACTACTTGAAAGAGCTCCTGTTACCTTACACCCCTTTGAGACAGCTTCGCTCGGCTGACGAGGGGTTGCTGGAGATTCAGAGGGTTAATTTGAAGTCTTCTGGAGCCCGTGCTTTTGGTTTCGTGGCTCCATTCCTCTGGAATTCTCTACCCCGTCCGCTCTGAGAAAGTACAATGGTGGACAGTTTTAAAAGGGCTTTAAAGTCCTTTTTATGGGATAAGGCCTTTCCATCCATATTGTAATTGGTTTTTATTTGTTGTAATTGTTGCTCTGTTTTATTGTATTTTTGATGTTTGGTGTTTATGAATTTTTGTACAGCGCCTTGAAAATTTGAAAGGCGCTTAATTAAATAAATTTTATTATTTATTGTTATTATTACCCATTTTATAATGAACAGTAAGTGATTTTGATGCAGTGTCTTTACAGTGCATTTACCTTTCTCTAGCTTTACTTTGTAGATTGGGAAATAGGGCAGTTGCTTCAATATGACATCGGACTTAACCTTTTACACATCCATTATCTTGTGCTTACTCCACAGTCCCAGATTCCTAAGCAACACTCAGTCTCCAATCCAAAGTGCTTGCTCAAGGACATACTTTTCATTCTTATACCTGTTCTTGTTGGCTTGGTTGCTTTTTTCTGCAGTCTCCTGTACAGGGCAATAAGCCTTCTGAAGTTTTCTTTAGATAGTGTATGTACTGGAAATAGATCTCAGGTAATGATCCATTGGCAGAACCTCTGAAACTCAAATCCACAGTTAATCTGACCTCTCATCCAAACATCAGAGAGTAGGGAGAAAACCTAGTTGATTAATTACATGTGCTTTTATAAGTGTTGCTGAATGAGCTAACCTGCTGGCTCCGTTTGGATTACTGAGGTGGTTTCAGTATTTCAGATACTGGGAACCCTCTAGTCCCTGACTGAACTGGGCCAGCCTCCAAAACATGTTGGTATTCATTCATGGTATTCAGGATGGGCCCCTGATCATACACTTCGGGTTCTTCTATAAGGGTAGCTCTGATCATAAAAACCCCACAGAGAGAGTCCTTCAATAAGCTGTAATGGAAAGCCCTTCAGATGTCATTCATACCACTCCTGAAAATAATCATCACCTGTGAGCCACCATCCAGGATAGCTGACAAACAGTCTCTTCAACCATCACAGGGACTGCTGTTGGCATCCTTATCAGTCCCTTTGACAATCCCTACTCATGAGAGACTGTAGATGTGTTTTGCTTTAAGGAGGTTGCTTTCTCAGGGACCCCAGTGCACTCCCTCACTGGGCTGAATGGAAGGTTCCCTGACACCTTACAGGCTGTTTCAGTTTCTCATTCTTTTTCTGTGCATTCTTAATGGTGTTGCACTTTGGGCAGAAGTGTCCATAGTCCCTGCAATTGTAGCTGAATCCTTGGAGTCTCTGACACCCTCCTCACCTAGATTAATCAGTACTGTCATTTTGGGCCTGACCTGTCCAGTCTCTGGGTTTCCCAAAAGTCATTGTGTGCTGGGCCTTGTCCATGGGGTACAACAGGTGCATTTTGGAATGCTGTCATTTGCTCCTGAGGATCCTTCATCTGCCTCATACCCCCCGAAAAAGAGGCAGAGCACCTCTGTACATAAGGGAATTGGAGTCCTGAGTTGAGCTGCTGGATTGCAGAGTCCTGGCGGCTGAGTGGAGAGGTCATAGTGGCTACAATGAGTAAGCTGACCATGGATGAGACAGCAGTCAAGCCAGCACACATGGATGAGGAGAGGGGTTTTCTTGGCAGAGGAGTGTTGCATACTTGTGGACTATCAGAGAGCTAGAGGACTCGGGAAGGCACAAACCCACCAATACTTTGAGATGGATCTTACCTGCTAAGAAAAGACACTCTGAGTCTAGAGGATGAAGCACAGACATTTTTTTTTCTGGTGGTGCACACTAGCTGAACTCTTCAGAAGGCACTTTCTAAAAGAACTACAGATTCCTCACATAGTTAAATTAAAATTGTGCATTGTGGAAAGGCACTTCTCTAGATCAGTATCCCCCTTCATGCACATTTTTGGTAGGTGTATTTTACTGCTGCCAATAATCTGAAAAGTTACATAAGGTCAGGAGCCTTTTCTCCTTTTTCATAATAATTTATCGAAAGTTTTGCATATGTTACTTTTTACTGCTGTTTAATGAGCATAAGTTTAAATTGACATTTCAACCAATCCTATTGACTGATTTGGATGTATGACATCATAGCAGTAACTAGTTTAAATTGCAGAATCCATCTGACTAGCTTATATTTTACTACATGAAGTTGAGCCATACACAGCACCTTGTGGCCAGAGCAGTTTTCAACTACTTTTAAAGTTATTCTCTGAGTTTTAGCTTTCTACTTGCTTGGTAAATCGAGTGCCCTCTGAAGATTTTAAGTGCAATAACCTTTTTGAATGTCAAATGGCTACTGCTGATGCACCAGTTTCTTACCAAACTAATGTTCATAGTTACATAGTAACAAACAAGTGAGTATGCAGATATTTCTCTTGAAAATCTTAAACTGCGGCTCTTTAGTTTCACGGGAACTTGCTTTATCTTTAGTGAACTTTGAGTCTGTAGACACTATTTATGTAGACAGTTGAATAGTAGCAAAATGTGGTCAGTTCACTGCAGTTTTATCGCAAGTTAATTAACAGAATTGTAAAAGGACATACTGTTTTCAGATGCCTTTCCAAACTGCACTTGCACTGAAATTAATTCACATATTTTGAACCCACATCATGAGATTGGAGTAAAGCCAGACCTGCCCATGTCCTTCCAAACAGAAAAAGACGATCCTAGAACTACTAGAATATCAGACTGGCCTAAGCGAGTACAGCCTCAACAGTGGTGATTACTTTTTTATGGAAAATTGGATTTTTAATTAAAACTGCCTCAACTACACAGTACTAGGCCTGATGTGTATTAGTTTAACATAAGTATAAAACTATCTTGGTAATATGGTTTTAAGGGGAAGAAAAGCGGCAAATTCGGACAGTAGTATTCCTGCTCCCATATGTATTGAACAGAAAAGAGTAGATGGAAAATAAAAAGGCAATAGTAAAAATACAAATGAAAAAAGAGCAAATCAAAAAGAAATAATAAAGGGACAAGAAATTGGAATGCAGATGAGTCTAATCAACCTAAAATTATGCATATCCAGAAGAATAATAAGAAACAATCTCCTTTTGACCTCTCTAACATAGGACTTTTCATTCAGACTCCTAAAAGTGTTTCTGTAGACACAGTATGTATGACTTCTACTCCAAGTGGTATTGACTTGGAAGCAGGTTATGGAAGAGATTTGAGAAGGCTCAATTCAAACATGACTAACAAAGAAGCAATTAAAGATAGGTCTTCGCTGGAAAAAGTACCTGACCACTTAATTAAGTTTGATGACCCCCCAGAAAGCACAGAGACCAATAAAGCTGAATGTGAGGGTTGAAATCATGAAGAGCCAGGCAACTGGTTACAGAGTTTCCTGTTTCTTCCAGAGATTTCAGAGAATAGGAACTACATGATAAACATCACTTTTCACATCCTAATGTTAAAGAAGATAGGGGAATGGATAAGAACAATAAATCCACAATTGGGGTGCCTTAAAGGAGCTGCAAGATACAATTGTGAGGTTTAAGAGTTTGGATGGAATTCAGAAGAATAAATCTGCTTTCAATTTTAGATCAGACTCTGGTAATGAGGAAAAGAGAATATATAGCAGTGTCCAGTCTGGTCAAGATTTAGAACATGTTTGGAGTGTCCCTGTTTATTTTCCCTGCTATCTGAGCAGTGATTTCATTGAAGTAATGAGAAACTCATACATAGCAAATGTAATGCTAATTGAAGAGCTGGTGATTTTGAGAAATGAACTGGACACTACTAGGGAGAACATTGCCATAAATGGGTCTCATCTCGATGATGTGCTCAGACTGCTGAATAAAATTAAGCATCCTGTAGTGATTTCATCTATTGAACTATCCCTGAAGGAGGCTTCTATAATTTTAATAAGATCTGATTTTAGCCCCATTATAATTCCTGAGGATAATAATGGAATTGGTTACATATATATTAAAATAATTAAAGCAAAAGGGGACAACATTTGAATGTGTGTATCCTAAGAAAAAAAATGTCTGCCAAGATGTTAGGTGATTACTTGGTCTCAGCTGGCCAATATACATTGCACCATGAGAAGCAAGATAGAAATAGAATAGGAAGTGTGAAATTGGTGACTGATGCCCTCTCTGTAAAAATATAAGACAGATAAGGACACAGGTAATTTAACTACTTCAAGTACACAGCTAATGAAGGAGGCTTGTGTAATAAGAGATAATATTAATAGTTTAAAGAGTGATTGGAACTTTTGGATATCTAAAATGAATATGGATGTAGGAATTTTCCCTCTGAGTCAGTTACAAACACAAAAAAGTAGAGGATAATATGAGCTATATAAAGTAAGCGCTTGAAGGGCAATGTGTTAGGCCCAAGAATCAGATTTGAAGTCAAACAAATCTTGTGAATCTTGAAGACTAGTATTCTGCATCTCTGTGATTTGAAAAATGATGTACTATGTCCAGAAAGAGTGTTAAGGAAAAAGACTGTGTATCTTTTAAGGGCAGTTGTGAGACAGGAGGTCAATGAGAATGATATTGTAAAACTGATTAGACACACAGATGATAATTGTAAAAACTGTATATTTATCTTTTGTGATTCAGCTAGAACAATTGTGAAACAGGAGGTCAATGAGAATGATATTGTAAAACTGATTAGAGACACAGATGATAATTGTAAAAACTGTATATTTACCTTTTGTGATTCAGCAAAAACAGTGGACTATTTTGAGATAAATAGTACCTTTCTGGAGAGGACTAAATATAGGTTGACTTTCATAAATAGGCAGTTTACTAACCCACAGCCAGTGAATGACATAAAAACTGCAAGCTTAGCTTGTTTGGTCTTCCTAAAATTCTAAATGAAAACAGAAACTCTCTGATTAGATCCTTGGATAATTTATTTGAATACTTCCTTTAGATCCCATTAGAAAAGGCTGGGGTGGCTGATAGCCACAGATGGGGGTTGTGCAGGTATGAGCCAAATCAACATTACATTTAAAAATGTAGAACTTGTGTATAGTAATTTTGTCAAATGTTGTATTGTTGATGAAATGGATTTATATGTAGTCACTAGTTACATTTTGGAAGCTCAGCATGTTAAATAACAAGAGGCAGATGTGGATCTCTCTCTATTTTGTACTGGAAGGTTCTCTAGAGAGAACAATATAAAGTTGAAGCATACATAAAATAACTTTTTTTTTAACAATTTTTGGAACTCATTATGGGGAGTAGTGGATTATGGAATGTTACTAGGTTTTGGTATGGCTAGGAGGGACCAAATCTCTTTTAAAATTAAATCTGGGGAGACAACATATGGAATTTTCATAAAAATCAGCTGAACAAGCTGTGTCCATATATTGTGGAACATAGTACTGATCTCTTATACCCCAGAGTTCAATCTAGGGAAAAACAAAGAGTTATATATCTGTTGATAGGGCAAATACTGAAAGTAATTGTAATTTCAATAGAAAACAAAACAAAATGTTGAAGATGGTACAGTCAAAGGTCAGGTAACAATAGAAAAACAGATTAATTATGCAGTTCTAACTTTCAACAAATACTTAGCCTTAGCATGGTATGACTATTGATTTAACTCCCTGAATGGCACAAGTCATACTAAAGAAAAAGGGCAGATTGGGAATTGTAAGGATGATAACCACTTTAATATCATGGAATATTGCTGAATTATTAACTAAATTTGTGGACAAGGAATGGCTTGAATTTGTTAACAACTATAGCATTATTTGTTTACATAGACATGGCATGAAAACAGTGTGGACATTGTACTGAATGGCTACTGCTGTTTTCATGTCCTTGACAGGAAAAGACTTAACATAGGGAGGGCATCTAATGGCTTGTGGCGTTATTTAAGATGGGATCTGTGTAGGGTGCTAGGATTCTTTATACAGAGAATTCCTATCAAGTATTTATTGTTAAAACATTCTCTCTTACTTTTTGTCTTTTGCATAGCTATATATTCCACCAGTATCATCAAAATATTATTGCAATACAATATGGGACAAATTTAACTTTACATAAAATTCAACCACAGCATCATGAGCTGTGAATATTAATAACTGGTGACATGGATGTAAGGATTGGTCAGTTTGATGTCTATTCAGACAATACTGTTATTAACTAGAATGATACATGGGCACAGCATTTTGTTAGAAAGTCTTTTGATTCAAAAGTTAATACGGGGGGGTTTAAATGGATTGTCTTAATGTGTGAATATAATTTTGACCCCTTAAATGACAGATTGCTCAGAGACCTAGAGGGAGCCCAGCTTTTTTTTTTTTTGGCATACAATGAGTTTCAGTCCTGCATCTTATGTTGTAGAATGATATGATGGACGTTTGGTATTGCTGTGTACTTCTAACCTGAAGTGAAAGCAATCATCTTCTTATTGTTCTGATGTGACAAGGATAGACATTTTGTGGTAATCCTTCTGAATCAGTCCTTTACTTTTCATGAAATTTAGGAGTAATGTTAGAGTTAAGTGGGATGTCAATTTAAAACAGATAATAAGCAACTGTCTTGGGATTTCCTGGAAAATCTCTTATTCAATTTGCAAGAATGAGGTTCTTCTGTGCTTATGAATAATAAAGTAATAGAATTTTTATAGCATTAAGAGCTCACTTATATAAAGATCTGGACTTTAAAGAGGGTAGTGTTATGGTCATGTGGTTTGATAAAGATTGCAAAAGGGAAAAAGCGACATTGACAAAATGTATTTGAAAAAAACAAGCTGTCTAATGAGAGAGGCAGGTACGGAATACGTAATGAAAGGAAAAAAGTTAAATTATTCTTAGAAGAAAAAAGGAAATTGTTCCATATAAAACAAGGGAACAGAATGTTGCTGGCTAGTGAGTCTCATTAGCAGAGGAGAGACTCAAGGAACTGAATATGTACTCTCTGGAGGAGAGGATTGAAAGGGGAGATATGATGGAAACATTCAAATACCTAACAGGTATTAATAAGGTACAGGAAGGCAGCATTTCCCATAGAAAAAGAAGCTCGAGGACAAGGGATGATGCTATGAAGTTGGAGGGAGAAAGGCTCAGAGAAAATGTGAGAAAATACTTCTTCATGGAGTAGATAGTGGACACCTGGAACAGCCTTCCAGTGGGGGTGGTGGGTGCCTAAACAGTGGCAGGATTCAAGCTTGCATGGGACAGATACAAGGTGCCACTGGTAGTAAGGCAAGGGAAGGACACGACCAGAGATCAGATAAGGTCTGTGGTGGGACAGTAGGCATGGAAAACTGGGCAGACTAGGTGGGCCAAGAGGTCCTTATCTGCCAACAACTTCAATGTTTCTGTATTTCTGTAATGGTTCACAACCATTTTGGTTGTTGGTTGCTGGGGGGATGAATAACAGTAAATATGAGATTAATACATATATTTCACTAGATTGTTGGAATCACCATTTTTTGCATATATTCTGTAGTAAGGATATTAATGACAGTTTTTGGGTTGAACTAGAAAAAGAAAACAGAGTAGATTTCCCACTGATTCATAGAAAAGAGACATATACAGCCTTTTGCTCATTGAAAATAAAAAAAAAGCTCCTGACCCAGACCTTATTCCTGCTTATGTCTTTCTATCTCATCCTCAAAATTAGAATACTTTTGCTGTGGTCTTTTTCAATAAATGTATTTTGGACAGATCCATGCCAAATTATTATTATTATTTTTTTTAGATGCTTTCTTTATTCCCTCCTTGGCTGGGCAGATGTTACCTATGGTCCCCCCCATCTGTCTGATCCATGTCCCCGTACCACTCCCAGTACCTGAGCTCGACCCACTCCTCCATTTATCTCGCTGGCTGCTTCACAGGTACTTACCCCACCACCATGGAAAGCCAAGAGTCTGGATCTGGGAGGAGCTGTCTTGAGTCGGAGAGGTGCAGCACCGACGGACCAGATGTCATCAGGCACACCAGAGGATTTTTTGTACATTAAGTTGGTTCCCCACCCCATGGCACAGACATGCAAGGCATCAATGATGCTGCCATGCACTCTTCCACGCAGTGCATTTCCAGTGCTGTCTGTGCTGACCCCACAGAGAACCACCTGCCTGCACCAATCCCCAGTCACCACCAGAAGACAGCACAACTATGGTAATCCCACCCCTCCCTTCCCGGAGGAGGAGAGCACTTCCTGGGATGCTCGATCCTCCAACCTCCAGCCGACCCTCTGAGACCTGAGGTCACTTCCAACCCCAGGTCATCAGCATGGCGTGAGGTGTGGCATCCAGTGCCTCAACCCTCAGCACCACCAAGCCTGCCCATTATTATTTTTTTTTCAAATGTTGGTGACTGGGAGAGGTACACTGAGCTGAAGCTCATTTTCATGTACGACCCAGGGGAAAGGGTAAAGGGTGTGGAAACAAATAAATAGATTACAATATAGATATGTCATTTAAGTAATAAAAATAAAGGGTAATATACTAACAATGATAGACTGGCAATAAAGCAAGACATTTGTAGCATAGGAAGCCAGCTGTAAAGGAAAAACTGTGGGAGGCAGAAAAGGAGGGAAAGAATATAAAGGGATGAGGTGAAGACTGCTGTAAGCATTAGAAATCAGAGGTAATTAGATGGGTGGAGAAAAGTGTAGGGCAAAAGGAGGCAAGTTAAGAATGTGCACAGAAAGAGAGCACCTCACTCCAGCTGTCATGAGGAGGAAGGACAGCTGCAAGAGGAAGGGAGGGATTAGGAAAGGATAAATTTTAGAGAGTGCAGAGAAGGAGATAAACAAAGGGAGTTTGGAAGAGAGTTCCAGAGGGAAGGGAGATGGTAAAAGAAGGCTTTCTGCCCCAAATTGGAATGAGGATAAGTGAGAGAGAAGATACAGGCATCTCTGGAGCATAGCTGATAGGAGGAGGGGGATAATGGGAAGAGGAGAAAGGAGAGGTATGAGGGGAGAGACCCAAACTAGAATTTGGAAATAAGGGTGGTGGTGTGGTGTTGGTGGTGTAAGTGAATTGAGGGAAGGGAGAGGGAAGAGTAGAGGAAACAGTGGTGTGTGCCGGGAGGAGCACTGGAGGCAAAGCATCAAAAAGCATTAAAATGAGAGTCTAGCCTGGAGAGGGATGAGGTGGGGATGGACCCAAGGACCACACTGGTATAATCAAATACAAGTGGGATCATTTTGATAAGGAGCTCTCGGCAGACAACAGGAGAGACGGAGTCTTTGTTCCTTATATTGCTCCTTGCTTAGGGCGGAGTTTGGTGTGCATATAGCTGATGTGTGAGGAGATATCAAGACAACTATCCAGCCAGTTGCCAAGATACTTGAAGACAGGGACTATATCAAGTGAGGTGCCATCTAGGGTAGAAAAGGAGAGAAGGGTGGAAGTTTGGCTAAATTTTGTGTGGTACCAAATGTTATGGACACTTTCTTTTGGTGTTTACCTTGAGCTGATTTGCCTGGAAAGAATGTAACACCTTTGAGAAGTCACTTTGCAGCCAAGACTCCACCTCAGGGGTTGAGTGGCTGGAGGTGTAGAGTACCATATCATCAGTGTGTATATGAATGTGGGAAGAGACACAGACAGATGGAAGACTGTTAAGAAAAACTGAAAAGGATGGCTCTGTGGCAAGAGACACAGACAGATAGAAGATTGTTAAGAAAAACCGAAAAGGATGGCTCCATGCCAAGAGACACAGACAGATGGAAGATTGTTAAGAAAAACTGAAAAGGATGGCTCCGTGGCAAGAGTCACAGACAGATGGAAGATTGTTAAGAAAAACTGAAAAGGATGGCTCCGTGGCAAGAGACACAGACAGATGGAAGATTGTTAAGAAAAACTGAAAAGGATGGCTCTGTGGCAAGAGACACAGACAGATGGAAGATTGTTAAGAAAAACTGAAAAGAATGGCTCCATGGCACTGAGCAAAGGGGTTCACTCGGCATACTGGTGACCTGGGTTCATGCCCCGAGCCCAGGTGTCAGCAGCAGAGACTGTCAGGAAGGGAATCCAGAGCATCCATTGGATGTTTGCCTCCGGGGGCAGGGCCTTGGTACCTGGAGGTAGATTGGGTGACATGGCAAGGTGGTGTGAAGCCTCAACACACCCCTGCACATCCCCGCCTCCGATCGCTGTCATGCATAGGCCCAATCAGGGTGGAGGAATTGGGAGGGCAGAGAATGGAAAAAGCCCCCCTTTGCAACCGGATGATGGCCTCTGGTCCCCTGATACCATGAAGCCCAGGAAAGTGTCTAGACTGACCCTGCAGCACTCAGGATTCAGAGTTGTGCTTAGTCCCGAAGAAGGGATTTGTTGGGTTACCCAGGGATGGCTGCTAGGGGCAGTGGATGGTGGCAAGGGGACAAGTGGTGCTGGGGTGCACCTTGGAGGCCAGAAGGAGTGGTCAGTCGGGGGTGCCCGGGGTGGAGCAAAAAAAAAAAGAAAAAGGAAGATTGAAAAAAGGACAGAGCCTAGAATGGAGCCTTGAGGGACACTTGCTTGAATGGGAAGGGGGGGCAGGCAGCATCACCTGCTTGAACACATTGTGTATGACCCATAAGATAGGACTTAAACCAGTCCACAGCTTGGGTGGAGAGACCAGCTGACAGAAGTCTGGATAGATGAAAAGGATGGGACACAGAGTCAAAAGGTTTGGTTAGGTCAATAAATATAGCAGCGGTGATGTGACCATGGTCCACATCAGTGAGAATTGTATCAGTGACACAGAGGAGGGAAGTAATGGTAGAGTGACTTTTCCTGAAGCCTGATTGAAACAGAAAGAGGAAGCCTGAGGAGTTAAGAAAGTCAGAAAGTCTTGAGAAGACAAGGGAATCCTGTAGTTTAGCCAGGGAGGAAAATTCATGGAGAGGTTCAACAACAGTACCTATTTTGAATAAGAAACACTGAAAAGACTTTCAAATGTATAAACCCATTAGTCTTATAGATATTATGGCCAAAGTCTTCGCACAAATTCTTCTGGCAAGATTTTTGGATCGAATCAAATACCTGGGGGGGCTCTAAGAGTGTCAGCCTGGGTTTAGAACTAGATATAGTACATCTGATAATTGTTTTGTTTGTCTCACTCAATTAAGAAATGTTTCTTTTTAAGGAAACAAACATTATATACTGCATTTATCGATTTTACTTCACATTTGATACTGTGGCTAGAGGTATGTTATGGGATTTAGGAAGCTTATTAGCATTATCAATTCAATTCAATTCAAGTTTATTACAGGAAATTACTCCATTCAGCAGACTCATTCACAAGGAGGTCCTGGTAAACAATGACAATAACAAAGACATATATGTACTTATACAGACAGATTTGCTAGTACTATTACAATAGCATAATGGGAATGTGGTACAGGTAATAAGGGTACAGAAATTACACTAGCTAATACCTATGAACATCTAACTATTGTTGGAAAAAACAGTTAGGATAGCATTTGCAACACATATAATTCTGAACAACCACTTTTGAAGGCAGAAAAAGACAGAAAAAAGTGCATGGATTTAAGTGCTATGGGTATTTTTGATGAGTGGCGCAGCAAGGTGCTTGGGAGTGAATTTAGGGCTGAGGGGTCGTTATGGTACAGGTGGGGTCAGGGCAGGGGTGGTAGTGATGTTGGGGGAAGATGGGTAAGGGACAGAATAGGTGGCAGAAGGGTGGAGGGACAGGTGAGCTGATGGGGGTGTGGGGGGTCTGGGCAGGGATGGTAGTGTGGGAGGGGGCAGAAGGGTGGAAGGACAGGATAGGTGGTGGATGGTGGAGGGCCAGGGTAGCTGGAGGGGGGGTGAGGGAGTTCATATAACTATTTAGTTTTTGGAGTTTACTCTTAAATCTGTGCCCAAATTAGAATAGGGACTAGGGTGCAGTTCTCTTTTGACCTTCTCAACAAATACAGGAGTGAGACAGGGCTGTGTCCTGGCCCCCACACTGTTTGTATTTATCTGAATCAGATACTGATAGCATTAAATTATACATCATCTAACTCTCCAAAAATTAGTAATGAGTATTGTCTGGTGAGCAAAGCAGGAGACTCCACCCTCCCAGTCCCATGGGTGATCCTAGCACCCGAGTGTGTTTATCACTTGGTGGAATAATGTAAAAATAATTAGAGCATCAAAAATGCAGAAAGAAGCACTCATGAAAAACTCTGCCCACACAAAAAAATTAATTTATATCAAAAGGCTGATGACAACTCAACACTTGCTGATGCATGGAAATATCAAGTTGTGTAGTGCAGTCAGAATAAATCTTACAACTGCTGTCTGGTATCTGTTTCTTTAAAAAGTAAATCTTGAACATGACATAACGTGTGTGTCTCTTTAAAACCTAAATGCAGTAATGTCCAAGACAAAAGGAGACAATTTCCATCACATCCAACTCAAAGTTCATACTGCTGATTTAAAAGCTGTAACTTTTGCATTGCAACCCTGAAAATAGTCCATGAAGTGCTGTGTATTAAAGTGCTTGGTGCAATAAGAAAAGTGCCAAGAAATACAAATATAAAGTGTTAATATGTACAAATAAAGTTGCAGGCTGGCAAAACTAGATATAACCACAATCAAGCTGCAAATGCAGGAAACAGGAGCATACTGGATGTTATCATGAAGCTTGAAACAGTCCACACTGGAAAATGCATCACTAAAATGTCACAAGAAAAACTTGCTCATTGCATATACTCAGTCTGAAAATTTGGGGTAGGATTTTCAAAGCATGATGCAGGGCTTGCATCCAGGTCTGTGCCACCACATTTAGGTTTTGGTGGTGTGACAAACCCTTCACTACAGCTGTGCCTGATTTTATAATCTCGGGTGCAGCTGCAACAGTTTCCACGGTTTACGTCAGCTTGTGCCAAATATCTGGTTCAAGCACCATAAAAATAGCCCCCACGATTGCTGCAAGTTAGATCAGAAAAAAATATATCTAACTTGTGGCAATTTCTGCATGGGATAGAAAATCCTCATAGATCACCGCAAACCTCATGCACCGTATCATCAGCTTGCAACGATCTAAAGCTTTTGAAAATCCAGCCCATGGACTTCATTTGTATTAGTAAAACCTGATAATGTTAGGCAGGATGAAATGTTTTTGTGAAACCATGCCAGAAGTGAACAATAAAATCTTGAAGGTGAAAATGTCCTATGGCTCAGGTCCAACATTGGGGAGGGGGATTTCAAAAATCCAACATATGCTAATTGAAAAGGTAGGGCACCAGTATGCTGTGCAGACTAAAGCCACCAATCATGGTTGTCACCCAAAACACTTATGTGTAGCAGCTGACAAATGGGTTGTACTAAGGAAAGAGCCTGCTAAGATGGTTAAGTACACAGGGGGTATACCTCCTTTTGTCTGGATATTCCAGACCAGAGAAACGTTTTACTAATATGAATGACGCCCATATTTTCAGACTGAGTATATGCAATGAGCAAGTTTTTCCTATGACATTTTAGTGATGCATTTTCCAGTGTGAACTGTTTCAGGCTTCACGGTAACATCCAGCATGTCACTGTTTCCTGCATTTGCAGCTTGATTGTGGTTACATCTAGTTTTGCCAGCCTGCAACTTTATTTGTGCATATTACCACTTTATATTTGCATTTCTTGGCACTTTTCTTATTGCACCAAGCGCTCTATAATACAACACTTTATGGACTATTTTCCGGGTTTTGTGATGCAGAAGTTAGTATTTGAATCAGCAGCATGAACTTTGAGTTGGATGTGATGAGAATTATTTCCTTTTTATTTATTTATTTATTTATTAGAAAAGTCGGATTTACAACCTTTGAGAAATGGCCTCATTTACAAATGCACCTTATCACGGGGGGGGGGTAGACAGAGTTACATAGTGTGGTTACAACAGTGAGAACAGTACAGGTGCAGAACATTAAACATAGAGTACACATAGGTTACATAATAATGTTACTTTTAATAGGTTACAGTCAAATACAAGGTACCCAAGGGTTACGTTAGAGGTACAGCCCTGGACATACCTAGATAATACATTGAGAGGGTGGAGGTAGGGATGGGGGTGGGGTGGAGGGAGGGGAGAAGATAGGCTGTCCAGAGGATGTTGCCAAGTCAGAGAGGCCTGACAGGAGGATCCACAGTGGAATTAATTAGATGCATCTACAGCAATGAGCATCGAAGTGATGGTTCCGGAGGGCGATTTTGAAGGGTCCAATTTTGGCAATGTCTGTGATGCAGGGTGGGAGGGAGTTGAACCAAGCAGGGGCTCGGTAATGGAAGGACCTCTGGGCTAGTGAGGTCTTGGTTCTGGGCACCAAAAAGGTGGCCTTGACAGAGCTACAGGTAGCAACAGATGAGGACGCATGCCATAGGGAAGTAAAGACCCCCGGGAGGGAGAGCCCTAGAAGAGATATTTTGGCAAGTAGGCAGGTCTGGTAGTGCAGATGCTCCTCAAAGGTGAGCAGGTTGGCAGTGGAGTACAGCAGGCAAGTGTGAGTGTGGCTAGGTGCCCCAGTCAAGAGCCTGTATGCCTTATTGATTGAGAGCTGGATTTTAGTCAAGGTGGTATTGTCTGCCACAGCATACATGGGTAAGCCATAGTTCACTAGCGACGGGACGGAAGAGGTATTGGCCAGCTGGAGGGCAACTTGGGGAGACAATCTCTATGATGGTATAGTAGGCCTATCCAAGAATTTATGGTGGATGATAGGGCATTGATGTGGGTGTGAAAGGTGACAGCCAAGTTGAAAGTGATGCCTAGGTATTTGTAAGAGGTCACTTGCTCCCGTGGGTATAGAGTACTGGGGAGAATGAAGAGATGGGCATTCTTGGCCTTATTTTGGTGATGGGAGAAGAGCATTGACTTAGTCTTCTTTAGGTTAATGACAAGTCGGTGGTCAAGGAACCACTTTTCTGCTTGGTTGTAGGTGTGCTGGAGGGATACCTGGAGAGAAGAGGGATCGAGGTGGGATGCAAAGAGAACCGCATTGTCAGCATAGAAGAACATTTTTCCTGTACAGGAGCTGGGGAGAGTGTTGAGGTAGAGGCTGAAAAGTACAGGGCCCAGAATGAAGCCCTGGGGTACCCCGGAATAAACGAGCTGAGGATTGGACAGGGAGCCATTTTTCTTCACACACTGGGATCTAGCAGAGAGGTAACTGGAGAACCAGGCAAGGGGATCAGTGGAAAAGCCGAGTTGGTGGAGGGAGTTGAGCAGGAGGGGGTGACAAACAGTGTCAAAAGCCTTGGAGAGGTCTATGAACACTGCGCCGGCAAGGTTGCTGGAGTCAAGAGCAGAGTGCAGGTATTGAGAGAACTCCAGGAGAGCAGTAGTGGTACTGTGTCCTGGGCAGAAACTATGTTGTTCTGGGCACATTATGTCATATTTGGCCAGGTACTCAGAGAGTTGAATAGACACTATTTTTTCTAGGGCTTTAGAGAGCGGGGGGAGGATAGAGGTTGGCTTGTAGTTGTTAGGTGCAGACCGATCTGCACTCTTATGTATAGGAGAGATTTCAGCTGATTTCCAAGCACTAGAAAACTGACTGAGGCACAGAGAGCAGTTTAGTAGGTCTGTAAGGGGGACTAGGATGACATCCAAGACCAGGCAGAGGATCCTGGAGTCTAGGGGGTCACAGCTAGGCTTGTTGCTGCCAAGGGCTTTTAACAAGTGTGGCCTGGCTACATGGAGGGATATAGTGTGCAGGTAGAAAGGAGGGCGATCCAAGGCAGGGGGGATAGAGGTGGGGATCAGGTCAAAAAACTTGTTTGGGAGGACAGAGCTTAGGTCAGAGAAGGTAGTATTGGGGCAATCAGCTATGCGAGTTGGGTCTGTAGTGATGTTGCCATCGATGGAGAGCTGGGATGGTGGGGGGGCTTGGACATTACTGTATTTAGCTTTTAAAGAGACACACATGTTATGTCATGTGCAAGATTTACTGCATAAAGAAACAGATACCAAACATCAGTTGTAAGAATTATTCTAACTGCACTACACAACTTGATATTTCCATGTATCAGTAAATGTTGAGCTGTCTTCAACATTTTGATGTAAATGAATTCTTTTGTGTGGGCAGAGTTCTTTTTTGAGTGCTGCTTGCTGCACTTTTGATGCTCTAATCATTTTTACATTATTCCACTGAGTGATAAACACACTCAAGTGCTAGGCTCATCCACAGGAATTGGAGGGTGCAGTCTCCTACTTTGCTCACTGTGTGTCTTCCCGTTTGAGATGCAGGGCAGGATTTTCAGCATGGCAAGACTGCTGCAAGCCCCTTGTACACCAAAGATACGGCGCACCAGTCTTGTAGCAATCTAACAAAATTTTCTATTCTATGCAGTAATCAGTGCAAGTTAGACCATCTTTTTGTGGTCTAGCTTGCATCAGTCCCAGGGACCATTTTTATGGAGCTTGCACGCAAGATTTGGTGCAAGCTGCCGTAGAGCAGGAAAACTGTTGCAATTACATCCAATCTTTGAAAATCAAGTGCAATTGCAGCAAACAGCATTGGCACTGTGGCAGTTTCAAAGTGTTCTGGAACAGGGCTTGATGTAAGCCCTGCACCACCCTTTGAAAATCCAGCCTCTCTGCACTTATTCTGTCCTTTTTTCTTGGAGCTTGGAGTCTGTTTTTTCTTGGATCGAGTCTTGTCCAGTCATAGCTCATGCTCATGACTTGGTGCTATTGGCAGTGTCCAAGCCTGGTCAACACAGAAAGCTGGATATTCTTAATCAGCATGCCAGTTTATTAAAACTCATGGGAAATCCTACTAAAAGCCAGACTGCAGTTTGTGGTGCTAGGAGTGGAAATATGTTATGGAAACTTGGAAAGTTAAGAGTTAAAATCTTTTAAACCTTATATGTACTTGGATGTTACCTTTACATCCAAAGGTCTTTGGTCAAGTCATTTAATAGCCTCCTTAACCAAGTTAACACAAACTGTAATGGCTTTAAAACAGTTTAATAAGAAGGCTGGTGAAATAGTGTTAGATCAATGACTGAGGTGACAAAAGCCGAATATTTTTCCCAATCTTTATATGCGCAGGAAATTTGGGGTATTATTTTTTTGACAGTTTGAAAAAAACACCGATCCAAATGTATAGAGTTTTAGTGTGAGTTAGTAAGTCAACACCAATAGCCTATCTTAGGGCAGAATTGGGGGTTCCTTGTTTTTCTGCATTAGCAGATGCCCATATAATAAATTACTGGATAAAGCTTACACATCTTCCTGAGCATAGATTTCCAAAAATGTGTCTTATGGAAAACTATAATTGGATTCATTTGTGTTATCAAATGTCACCATGACGTGCCTTTATATGGAATCTGTTTGAGTTGAAAATTTTGAATTGTTATGTTGCTCAAAAGATTACATTAAGTGCTGAATGTAATAGTTATGTCAAGACAAGGATAGTTAATTGTCATGTAGAAGTTGATATGCAAAAAATGAGTAATTCTAGAGTTTTGCATTGGCTAGCAGGATGTGACAATAGATGTATGCTGAGGTATTACTTAGATTTTGTATTAAACTTGGTTAAAATGTGTATACTGTCTACAGATTTGAATTATTTCACAGTAATGTTTTACTTGCAAGGTGTAAAAAAACTCTGAGACCAATACAAAACTGTAATAAGCCAGAAATTGAAAACCTGTTGCATGTCATTTTTGGTTGCACATGGTACAACAAGGCTAGGTCAATTTGCTTGAAGCCTATTTGGAATTCTTTGCACTCTATGGAAAAGATGAGTTGTTAACATTCCTATTTACAGTTGAAGACAATTTTATTAGCTCCAACTCGACTAATTATTTGGCCACTGTTAAAAAAATTCACACTAAAAAAAGTTATTGGACCCTTGATGTACCACTTCTTTGTTGTAATGTGGATAATAAGGTAACATTCCTGCCCTGTTCTATCTGTCATGTGGTTGATATGGTATGTAGTTTAATTTGTTGAGCCTTCTAAAGCTCTGGATTTCTGTAGGGACTGTGCAATAAGTACTCTGTTATGATGTATTAATTTTTGTATACCAGATTTTATAATATTTATATATTGTAAAAGATATTTTTATGATTGAACAATAAAATACTTTTTGAAAACTTTTATTTAACTTTTGAACTTCATCTGCCTCCCAAATGCCTACAACCCTGGCCAACTCTTCCCTTTGCCATCACGCTCCCAATCCATAGGTGATGCCCCTCCTTTTCTGTACAGTTGCTAGAGAAGATGTTCCAGATGGTTATTCTTCTCCTTCTTGATCTGTCATCTGCATTTGACACTGTGGATCCACAGAAATTGTTCATCAGATTTGGTAGACTTGCAGAGGGGACTGGTACTGTTCTCAAATGTTTCCAGTCATTCCTAAATGAGATAGAGCAGCTGATGGTGAATGGTTCTTTCTGGTCATGTCTGGTTGCTCCCAGCTGTGGGGTCCCTGTCATCCATTTTGTTTTCAGTGTGTACATGCTTACCCCAGGGAGTTTATAAGACAATACAGTGTGAGATTTATTCTGATGATACCAAGCTGTGTATGTCTTTTGGACCGAACAGGATGTCATAGTGTTGTTGCTAGAACTGTGTCTTTTGTAAATCAGAGCTTTAATGGCTTCCAACTGGTTGAGGCTTAACTGGAGAAAACTGCATTGTTCCTGGTAGGGAGTGATCATCAGTTGTCAGCATATCTTTTTGGGGGTTCAGCTGAAAGCAGAGAGGGAAGTGTGCAGTTTGGGGAGTCGTCCATGATGGACAGTTGACATTTGTGTCCACGTGTCTTCTGTGGTCATGGGCATCTTTCATCATCTTAACAATCTTGCTAAACTGCACCACCATCTTGATGTTGACAACCTCCGTAGTTTGCTGTAGATCTTTGTCTCTCCTACACTAGATACTGTAATGAACTCTATAAGGGTTTACTTTGTGGTCCATTGCAGTCTCTTCAGCTATTCCATAATGTGGCAGTGAGGTTTTTGACTTGTGTTTTGAAATCAGATCATATTACTCCTTCAATCTAGATCCCGAGGTGGCTGCCAGTTATGTGGCACATTGACTATAATGTACTTTGACATGTTTACATGCTCTGAATGACTGACAGATAAAGGTTCCCCAGCACAGCATGTGTTCTCATTTGCAGGCTTCAGAGGCAAAATACTGAATCTTTTGCTTCGGCTGCCTGGTGGTCATGTCCACATAAATCTTTGGCCATGAATACCAGGCAGCATAGATAATATGGTCTGTATGGCAACTTGAAAATGTTTTTACCTCCACTATTTTTGTTGTTAACACCTGGAAGAAAATCTTTAGTGAAATGTATTGCACATTTTCAAGTGCAACATCTTTTGCAAGAGTGGAAACCAAGCAATTTCCCAACCAGGATATTTTGATTCACTACAGTGGCTCTTCACCAATTTGTCACCTACATTTGCAGTGCTAGAGATGGTGATTCATTTTTTTTTTATTTTATTTTATTTAAACAGCAGTTTGGAAAACCTTTGAGCCATAGGCTCATTTACAAAGGTACCTTGTCACAGTAAGACAAACCAAAATACACAGTATAGCAGTACAACACATAGGTATAACAGTAAATTAAGACATAGATACAAACAAGCTGGTACAGGTAGGATGGATGCAAACAATACCAGAGTTACGTTGTCCTTAGCAGCTTAGTAATAAGCTTTGCCATAAGTATTGAGTACGGCTTTGACTAGCGGCAGTTACAGCATCGGGTGTTAATAAGGTGGTTACGTAAGGAAGTTTTGAAGCACGATATAGTTGGAGCTTCGGAGATGGAGGGGGCAGTGTGTTGAACCAGGAGGGGCCCTAAAGCTGAAGGCTCTTTGGCCGTGAGAGGTCCTAGCTCTAGGGATAACAAGAGAGGTTTTCCCAGAGGTCCGAGTATGAACTAGTGGGACAGAGCGGCGTAAGGTGGTGGTCAATCCTGGTGGGGAAAGCCCAAGGAGGGTCTTTTTTGTAAGGGTACAGGTAAGATATTTGAGGCGCTCATTGAGATCAAGTACCAGCACTTTAGCATACAGTAGACAGGTGTGTGTCATCCTAGGTGCTCCAGTAATTAACCTGCAGGCCTTATTCAGAGTAGTGCGAATTTTATGGAGTGCGGTCTGATCAGCAGCACCATACACGGCAGTCCATAGTCCATAGGGACAGTATAGAAGAGGTGACTGCAGTGAAAGAGCCTCCGGGGAGGCGGTGTTTATACCGATGTAAGATGCCCAATCGGATATTAGTGGCAGTGGCTAGGGCCGCCATGTGTCCATGGAAGGAGAGGAGGGGTCAAAATGGATCCCTAGGTATTTATAGGAGCAAACTTGTCTGAGTGGGAATGAGGACCCAGAGTGAATGAGGAGTTTGAAGTTGCAGGACTTGTTTTGGGGATGAGAGAAGAACATGGTTTTGTTTTTTAAGATTTATCACAATCTATGTTCCTGAACCTGCCCTCGGCTTCAGTGAAGAACTTCTGCAGCTGAGTCCTGGAGGGCAATAGGGTTTCGACTTGAGACAAAGATGACTGCATCATCAGTGTACAATAGAATGTTCCCTGAGCAAGAGCGTGGAAGGGTGTTAAGGTAAAGGGAGAGAATAAAGGGGCCCAGAATGGAGCCCTGGGAACCAGAAAAGATGAGGACAGATGTCTGAGTAGGTCCCATTAATTTTTACATGCTGTGAGTGGTCAGACAGATAACTGGTGCACCAGGAGATAGGCCCAGCAGCAAAACCGAGAGACTAAGGGCATCAAGAAGGAGGTGGGAGACAGTGTCGAAAGCTTTTGACAGGTCAATGAAGACAGCACCAGCCAGAGAACCAGTGTCTAAGGAGGAGTGGAGAAAGTTGGAGAACCTCTAGGAGGGCTGTGTTGGTACTGTGGCCCACTTGGAAGCCATGCTGCTCAGGACAAAAGGACATTGTAGGTGGAGAGGTAGTCAGAGATTTGAGAGGCCACCACTTTTTCCAAGGCCTTGGAGAGAGGAGAGAGAATGGAGATCGGTGGGTAGTTCCAGCCACAGTCCTATCACCACCTTTAAAGATAGGGGTGACAGTGGTGACTTTCCAGGCAGTTGGAACCTTCCCAGGCAAAGAGAGAGGTTGATGAGGCATGTGATCGGGGTAAGGACTGTGTCTAAGACCAGCCATAGGATACACGGATCCAGGGGTGTCACTGCCTGTACTATTACTCTTGAGGGCAGTGACAAGGTGACGGCCTAAGTTCTTGGGCAGAAACACTGTGGAGGAAAATAAGGGTGAGAAAGATTTACGGACAGGTGCTGGGGAGAAGGTCAAAAAAATTTGTAGGGAGGATAGGGCTAAGGTCAGTGAATGAGGTGTTGAGGTGGTTGGCTATGAGGGCTGGGTCTGAGGAGATCACACCATTAATGTTGATCTGGTGGGTGGGGGGTGTGCACTCCCATTTAACTGTTTAATGTTATCCCAGAAGGTTCTGGGATTCCCCCATGAGGCAGTGAGTGAGGACCGATAGTGCTCAGACTTGGCCTTTCTGATGGCCCGAGTGCACTTGTTTCGGGCAGCAGCATATAACTGCCTGTCATTGGGCTGGCCAGTCTCAATGGCATGGTGCCATAGGTTGTCCCTATGTTTGAGTTGGTGGATCAAAGCTGGGGTAACCCAGGGGGCATTCTTCCTTTTAGAACGGCGGGTCAACATTGGGGCAAAGATATCACAGGCATTATTAAAAGTTTGGGTAAAGAAGGAGAGAGCTGTGTCGATGTCAGGTTGCCAGTATAGGAGACCAGTCAATTTGGGACAGAAGTTCCTTAAGTTTTATTAGTCCACCAGGTATTAGACGCCACCTGGCATGTGGACTGTGCTATGGGTTTGGGACTGAGGTTGACCAGTGGAATAGAATGGGGAGTGATCGCTGAGAGAGTCTGGGAGGACTTGTACATTGGGGATCCGATTAGGACGGTTGGTGAGTACCACATCAAGCAGGGTACTGAGCCTCTCTTGGGGTTAGTCCTGGTAGGGTGGGTAACTAGTTCGATTAGGTCTATTGCAGAAAGGAGTCTCGGGTAGAGGAGGAGGAGGGGCTGAGCCAGTTGACATTTAAGTCACCCACCAGAATTTGATCAGCGGAAGGAGGTAGAGAGGTAAGGTATTCTGTAAGAGAGGCAATGGCCTGCGTTTGGTCCCTGGGGGGCACGTATGCAGTAGTCAGATAAAGGGGTCCCTTTAAAGGGTCAGGGGTTAGTTTCAGCGTAAGCGCCTGGGCCCTGGAGTCAAGGATGGGAGCGGGCAGGGCTAGTACGGGGAGAGATTCCTTGACATAAATAGCGCAGCCACCAGCCCGTATCCCAACACGGTCGGACCGGAAAAGGGTGAAACCAGGAAGGGAGACTAGGGAGTCAGGAGAGGATTTCGACAGCCAAGTCTCAACCAGGGTGATGACATCAGGGTTAATTGATGTGACCAGGCATTGTGGTGAGTCAAACTTTTTTAGGAGGCTACAGATATTCATGGAGACCATGCATAGGCTGTGGTGCGAGTTGGGGAGCCCTGGGAACCGGGCCAGGGTTTGGATGAATGTTCCCTGACAGGAGTAGTAGCATGACTAACACCCTGGCTGGGAGATGGTGAGAGGTTTTCCTACGATTGACATGAGAGGGGGAGGGAGGCTAAGGGAGCAGGGGGTGGGCAGGGAGGTACAGGAGGGGAAAGCAAGAATAAGAAGACACCCAGATGTGCCTGAGGTGAAGAGAAAGCTATGGGGAGGGCAGGGAGGACAGGGACACACAGAGGTCCCAAGGGGCAGGAGAGGAGGTTCAGGAGCAAGGGGAGGGAGGGGTGCCAGGACACAGTGTGGACTAGCAGATGGGTAAGTGGGTAAGTGCACTGCTAGTGGGGATAGGCACAGGAAGAGCGTGATGCAGGGCCAATACATTGTGGTGAGCAAGATCCCAGGGAAGTAGTGCTGTACAAGTAGGAGTAGGAAGTAGTGAGGGAGCATAGGTCCCTCTAGTGGCCAGCAGGTATAACCTGCAAATGGGAAAGTGGGGAGATAGGTTCTGGGCAACAGGACGTGATGTCACCGGATGTGATGTCATGGGGTGGATCCTTAAATTGACAGCCGCCCTGGGTGGGAGGGGTGGTTGGGCGAGGAGGGGCAGAGGTGGGCGCAGCAGACTGGCTAGCACCCTCTGCAGGTCATGACGAAGAGAAGAGCTCTCTTTACCTCGAAAGTTATCAGGCTGAGATTTGCTTCCTCAGCTACTCAGGTGAGCTGCTTGTTGCTTCAGTTGCTTGATTGTCCCGAGTGCCTACCTTGGGGGGAGCTGCCTATGTAGTGGAGAAAACAAAGCCTCTCATTACTATGCAGTGGGAGAATATGTTGTGACTTACACAAAGGAGCTCCACTCTAAGCAAACAGGGCTATTCCAAAATGAGGTCACACTAGGACCCAGCTAACCTAATGCCTTCAGTTACAAGCACAATTCGCTCAATACCACCATATTAAACAAGTCTGATCTATATTAGCTGCTTAGTATATCTGGCTTTAAAATGTAATCAGCAATTAGCTCCAAATACCACCATATTAAACAAGTCTGATCTATATTAGCTGCTTGGTATATCTGGCTTTAAAATGTAATCAGCAATTAGCTCCAAATACCACCATATTAAACAAGTCTGATCTATATTAGCTGCTTGGTATATCTGGCTTTAAAATGTAATCAGCAATTAGCTCCAAATACCACCATATTAAACAAGTCTGATCTATATTAGCTGCTTGGTATATCTGGCTTTAAAATGTAATCAGCAATTAGCTCCAAATACCACCATATTAAACAAGTCTGATCTATATTAGCTGCTTGGTATATCTGGCTTTAAGATGAAATCAGCAAGGCAACTCTAGAAAAACCAGTGAGTCCCTAGCTTTACACTTCAGCATTACTAGCACAAAGAGAAGCAAATAACAAGCCCACCCAGTGGTGAACAGGAACAAAGTTCATAAAATATAAGTGTTCATCAGGTAGCACCCCTCTGCAGACATCCAGAAGAAGAGAAGAGGCTCTCTTTACCTCGAAAGTTATCAGGCTGGAGATTTGGCTTCCTCAGCTACTCAGGTGAGCTGCTTGTTGCTTCAGTTGCTTGATTGTCCTGAGTGCCTAGCTTGGGGAAGCTGCCTCAAAAGTTATCAGGCTGGAGATTTGGCTTCCTCAGCTACTCAGGTGAGCTGCTTGTTGCTTCAGTTGCTTGATTGTCCCGAGTGCCTGAGGGCCTAAGGGCCTAAGCCCTACAACACTCTTAAGTGTTTCATCTCCTGTTAATACAGTCCAATGTTTGTGAATAATACTTTTAATTCCTGTTGCCAAATTGCTGTATTGAAACATTGCTGTAACTGGTTGAGTAGATGTCTGATTTTTGGTTTTTGGAATCAATTGAGTATCCCTGGGTATGTTTGTTTGGCTTTCTTACAGGTTATTTTTAATAGAGCTGTAGAATACCCTCTGAGCCTAAATATTTGGTACAGAAGGGTTGCCTGTGTTTCAAAGGCCTCTGTGGTATAACAATTCTATTTTATCCTTAAAAATTGTCCCAAGGGTATACTTCTTATCAAATTATAGGGGTGGCTGCCACTCTCTGCACATAGCAAAGAACTACCTGCAGTTGTTTTTTTGTATGCATACAAAGCACACACATCAGTTGTGAAGAATCTGTACATTTTCTTCCAGGCTATGTCTTTCAGCCTATTTATGATGTCCATAGTGTCTCAGAGATAGGCCAGGGCCAGGGCCATTATCTCTTTTAAGATACAAAATCCATATATTTAGATAGAGAGATAGATAACACTTTATTTTTTATAGAGGTAACGTCATTAGGGAAAAATATCTTTGTTTACAAGACAGTTCTGTGTGCTGAACATTTCAGTTACTATAAAAACAAAATATAAAATATAAATCACAAAAAACTTTTACAAGTGTTTGAGAAGCAGCTTTCTAATTATTTTGCCAAAGCAGGTGCAGATGACAAAGTGAGAACAGAATAAGGTAATTTTTTCCAGTGTAAAGCAGCCTGAAAACTTATCATCTTTTCACTGAATCTTCTATTGCACTTGGCAAAAACTATTTTTTTGATGTTCATTGATCCATTCCATTCATAGACTTGATCTGCTTTTATACAAAATGCAGTACTAGTAATGCAATGATTTGATTGAAACAAGAGGTTCTTGTGCAATAGTTTCAGACAGGTTTTAGTACTGTACATCTTGTGCCCAGGGACTATCAGTTTAACTTTTCAAACATTCCACAAAGATGAGTAGTAAAACTAGAACTCAATACATATTGGGACAGTTTGTAATGTAACATCTAACAACCCTTTTGCTGCAGTTTGGTATATCAAATTACCATATTCCAAAGATGGTAAAACTAGTTGCTCAGTGCTTGTTTTCCTAGCATGTCTTTTAATCCTTCCTGATGACTCCATATGGTGTCATAAAAAAACATACCTCTTTTTCCTGATGACGCCATATGGAGTCCTAAATCATGTGATGTAGTGCCTGATGACGCCGATTGGTGTCCATATCTTTCTCTTGGTGCAGCTCAAGCATTTGTTTACATTTGATGAATTGCGTTGTACCAGCTAATAGGGGACATCGTACCCATACTGATTTTACCTAATGTAATATGTGTTCCCATTGGCTATTTTTGAGAAAACAAGCCTTAAAGGGAAACTGTAGAAATCAGGCAGCTCCTACCCATGTAAGATGTACCCTTCGGTTTAGCTCTAGTCCACAAAAGTGGCATTTTTCTTGCACCGCTAAGGTGTTTATTTTATTTTGTAAAAGTCCGTGAACTGGAAGTGTGGTGGACGCTGGGGGCTCCATTAAGTGTAATAGTGCGGCGCTGCTCTGCTTGCTTGTATTTGCTTGTTTATTAAAAATAAACTATGCCAGGAAATTAAATAATACACAGATTTTTTTTTTTTTATTTAATATGCTTTATTATAGCATTAGAGTTACAATATATTTATCGAATAATATGCAAATCATCTTGTACAGACTGTTAAGCAAACAATATGTGATATATATCTAGACATTGTAGATCTCAATTAGTACACAAGCTATGGATTATAGCGTCTACCAACATTCGTAACCAGAACTGATTAATTGAGATAGAATTAGATTTATCTAACAGGAGTATCTAACTCTTAAGACATAATGCAATATAATAATAAAACTAATAAAACCTTATATTCCCCTTCCCAACCCTCCCACATTGCCACTACAATATATAACTATGGAGTAGTTTCCTTCCGAGACAATGGAAGGAATAGTCAAACAACCAAATAAGGAGGAATAAGAAGAGCTTGATCATTAACCATCACAGAACTATATCAGGTTCGGATCCAGACTAGGGCTCTCCTAAATGGATAGTAAGGTGTACAGAGGTGCCCATGTTTTCTGGTATTTATTGCTATGTTTGGATATATTGGCTATAAAGTATTCTGCTTGCAGAGCAAATAGAATTTCTTTGTGCCATTCTGCATACGTGTGAATTTGCTGATCCAACCAGTGACGTAGTATAATTTACTTAGCACAGAGAGATATCAAGGACATATGTTTCCTTTGGTTACCTACTAGAGTTTCTCCTGAGTCACCCAAAATACAGATTTCTGGTCGGAAAGCATTCTGAAGCCCCAGTATAGGGTCCAGTTTGGATCGAATGGCAGCCCAAAATGGGGTAACTTTGTCACATTCCCAGAGAATATGAAGGAGTGTACCTCTCTGTGAACCACATCTGGTACACAATTCTGTTGCGTGGTGCCCCATTTTATTGAGTTTTTACAGGTGTATAATATAGGTCATGCAGCACATAAAATTGAAGCAGCCTATATCGGTCCCACCTGACATCTTTATACAATCTTTTCCAGATTTGTCGCCATTGATGGGGTACCTGAGAGGTAGGAGGGAGGGACCTGTTCCACGTGTAGTGTTGGGCACCTTCTAGTTCACTACTACGTACTTGGAGTTCCTTATAATAAAAGGTAACATAGTGGGGACGATGGTCTCTTAGGAAGTGAGCTGAGTATAGGACCAAGCATGAACCGGTCCCAAAGACCACTACCTAAATGCTGTGTTAGAGCATGGGAGATTTGAAGATATTTAAAGCAGAAGGAAACTGGTAATTTGTATTTTGTCCTAATAGCTGAGAAAGCAAGTAGTTTGCGATTTTCGGTTAAATCAGCAACTGTAACTCCACAATCCAACGGCCAAATGGATGTAGTGATAACTTTACCCCCTATTTTGAAGTTGGGATTTTTAAGGAGGGGTTGGGATGAGTCCTTCATTAATAAGTACCCGAAGGTTTTGTTCATCTGCGTATGTATCCGTATAGAGGCCATAACTGGCATGGATTTACACTGCTTGGGGACTTTGTTAGCAATGAGATAAGGAAGGCTCTTAATATCTATTCCTGCTGTGCTGCATATTGATTGTTCTATTTGTGACCACAATGGGGGGTCTTCTGTGGGTTTTAGCCATCGTGAAACTATGGCACAGTTAATGGCCAGGTAGTAGTGGTAAATATTGGGAACTTGTAATCCACCTCGTTCTTTGGACCTCTGCAGTTTAATAATTGCTCTTTGAGGTGGCTTATTTTTCCAAATAAATTTTGAGATAATGCTATGCACTTGGTGAAACCAAGATTGGGAAAGAAATTGATTTAGCATTTGAAGGGGGTACAGCAGGCGGGGCAAAACATTCATTTTTATAATGTTGATGCATCCCCAGAGGGAGATAGGAAGCAATACCCAGCGATTTAGGTCTGTCCTGATGTTTGTAAGTAATTGGTCCAAATTATATTGCTTCATTTTGTTTTCGGATTGTGACAGGAATATGCCCAGGTATTTTATTTTATCTCTTACCCAAGTGAGCCCAAGTTGTTCGGTGTTTGCTTTTAGAGTATGATTGTTTAGTGGCATTACTTCTGTTTTAGCTACGTTTAATTTATAGTTGGAGAGTTCCCCAAATTCTTGGATAATGTTGAAGGTGGCTGGTATAGACATGGATGGGTTTGTAACGTGGAGCATAATATCATCGGTGTACACCGATAGTTTGTATTGAAACTGGTGAATTGGAATACCGGATATTGATGTAGATTGGTTAATCTTCCTGATAAGTGGCTCTAAGAATAAATTAAATAGGTAAGGGGATAGGGGGCAGCCTTGCCTTGTGCCCTGTTGAAGAGGGAAGGACGGTGACATGACCCCATTGCATAGTACCCTGGCGGAAGGATGGGAGTAAAGAATTTTGATCCATTTTATAAACTGCTTGGGGATTCTATATCTCAAAAGTAAATCGAACAAATATTCCCATGAGACCCGGTCAAAAGCTTTTTCTGCGTCAAGGGAAACTAAGGCTGCTGGGATATGGGAGTCCCTTGTCGCAGAAATAAGGTGGGAGATTTTTCGTAAATGATTTGATGAGAGGCGCCCGGCCACAAAACCAACTTGTTAAGGACTTATTAATGTAAGCCAGACCTTGGCCAGTCTATTGGCCAGGGTTTTAGCTAGAATCTTCATATCTACATTTATTAGTGATATTGGGCGATAGTTCGACAGTAATGTGGGGTCCCTGTCTGGTTTAGGGAGCACCACGATAGTAGCCTCAGTGAGGCTAAGATCTGAAAGGTCGTGTTTGTATATGTAGTTGTATGTGTCGAGCAAAATTGTACTCAATTGAGATCTAAAAGCTTTATAAAAGTTGGCTGTGTAGCCATCTGGGCCCGGTGAATACACAGATTTATGTAACATGATCTTTACTGAAAGACTGTGAACCTTTACATGAACAACATCATGCTTCATTTACAGTATGATAAAGCAAACAGCACAAATAAAATACAGTTTCCTATACTTATTATGGGATTTTATTACAAAAATAAAATAAAATAGTTTATTTCAATGAAATTACACATTTTAACTACAGCAAATATGCAATCAATCATAGAGAAACCTCCAGCACTAACAAATGTATCCATTTCCTGTGTCAGTTCATTGACCTACGCTGGAAGTGTTCTTCCTAGTTACATCACTTGACCTCACAAAGCCCTTCCTTCCTGCATCACTTCCTGATATGTCCTTCTAAGGTAATGTATAAATATGCTCTTACTAAACTAGGGGGAAAAACAAAAAAATTGATAATCAGATTCATAAACTAAAATCAGTGGGTAAGAAGAATTAAACACTGCAAAAATTCCAACCAGTGGAGTGGAACAAAAAACTCAAACTGTAATAACAAGAGATTCAGATATTGATTTCTGACTAAAAAAATGGTAAAAAACTTGCAAAATTTATATTTAGACAATTACAGATGTTTATTGTATATTTTTAACAATTTTAATCAACAATTTTACAGAAATTTTATATTTTTGCATGACTAAGTAGAGCATAATTATATTTAGATAAAATCATCAGAATTTATTAAAATATGAAAACAACCTTACATAACATTAAATCCAGTTAAACAGACATTACCAAATCTCACTCATTTTCAAAAACCTTTTGTTCTGAAAAACTTTTCTTTTTACAGTTTTAAAATTGGATGTATGGTTTTTAAGATATGTAGGTTTAAGCACAGTGTGTTTGTATGAATGCTGCAGATCTAAAACCCCTTTAGGCACACAGGTGTTCTAGCAGCAGGCAGAGGGTACCCGAACATTCTAAGTGACAATAGGATAGAATGAATTAAGACACATAGAAGTATGTCTTAATGCTCCTAGCTTTTTGTTGGTATTATTAACAGCTGAAGTTATAAGTCCAGCAAATGATAGCTCTGAATCAAAAACTACACCCAGATCTATATTCACCAACCTGAGAAATCTGTTCACCATCACTTGTAGAGATATGCAACTGAGTTTTTTTTAATCTAAAATGAACCAGTTTAGTTTTTTGGGGCATTTTTTCACAAGCCTTGATCTGGAGAACTACCCCTGTACATTGAGAAAATCTGCTTGCACTTTTTCCCTAAGGTCTAACAAATCTTTACGTGTGGAAAGCGGCAGCATGTGAGGTAGGCGTCTGAATCACGGCACTGTCCAAAATGGCAACTCGATATAGGCAAAAGCCCAAAAAAGGCGAGGGGGCAGGGAGGGTGAACGGATGTGGTGGGGTGGGTGACCCTAGCAACAAGATGTCACTACGTGTACACATGTGCGAAGGGAGTGAGCATGGCGAGCATGGCCTGGGAGGGGGCGGAAGGGATGTAGGGGGTGGCGCTGTGCTCGGCTGCCAAGCTGTGCCACGGCATTGGGGGTTGGCCTCCACTTTCAGTGCTGGGGTTCGGGTCTGAGTCAGGGTGCTACTGTGCTTTTCTTGTGCCCATCCCCAAATCTTATTTTTTTACTTTCGCACCCCCCAACATGCACCCCCCCAGGAGTTTTTTATTTATTTATTTCATTTTTGTTGACCGGGTAAGTGCACTAGACAAATCCTGCCTATTTTCAGGCACAACCCAGGGAAGGGGGCTACAGATGAATGCCAACTGACCTTGAACCAGATTAAACTGTTGGTGGTATTTTTAGTGAATGAGGGAAATTTGGCCAGGACACCGGGGAAATTCCCCTACTATTTTTTTCGATAAGTGCCATTGAATCTTTAACGTCCACCTGAACTGCCACCAATCCAGACAGATGGGACCTTGGTTTAATGTCTCATCCAAAAGACAGCACCTCAGAAGTGCAGCACTGCTCTCATGCTGCACTACAGTGTCAGTACTGGGATATTAACCCAAGTGCCAGATGTGGGAACTGAACCCACAGCCCTCTGATCTCCCGGCCTCAGAAATGAGTGTGCTACCTACTGAGTCACTGACACTTTTGAGAATCCTTAAGTAGGGGGGTGCAGGGGGTGAAGCCTCCTCATAGAAAGCAAGTATTTTTAGTCCCCAGCACCAATTTTCCATTTGTCGAGGTTGTCATGGTGGCAAAATTGTTTTCGCCACCCTTATGTCGCTCTTCTGAGGGTCGCCCTTCTGCAGTCGCTCACATCACATAAAACTATGGAAAGCAAGGTAGTGTCATCCACGTACAGTCTGACCAAGGAAAACTGAACTGCTCAAGGAAGCTCATTATTAGAAAGCAAAAACAGGAGGTACCCCAAGATAGAACCCTAGGGCACTCCTTGTACCACATCTTTCCTTTGTGAGAGAGCCTGAGAGCCTGACATTCTCTGGGAGCAATTCTCCAGGTAGGACTTAATCCATTTCCAGGGACCATCTCTTATCCCCAAGGCTGCTATCTTGCCCAGTAACAGAGGGTGGTCAACCATGTTGAAGGCCCTAGATAAATCAAGAAAAATGACTGCCATCTCCAGCTTGGAGTCTAAGGATGAGGACACTAGGTCATTAAATTCCAACAAAGTAGTTGTTGTCGTGTGCCCCTTCCTGAACCCTGACTGGAAGGGCATCAAGAGAGTGTATTTGCTCAAATATTCAACCAACTGTAAATGTATATGATGTTCTAAACATTTAGAAAACAAAGATAAAAGTGCTATCGGTTGGTAATTCCCTGGATCAGATGCGTCTCCACCCTTAAAACTGGGTATTATGTTACTTTCTTTCCATACTGTTGGAAAAAAAAAAAACTTTGATGTAGGCTCTAATTAAAAAGAAAAGTAATAATAGGGGCTATTTCCTTGGCTGCAAGTTTTAAAAATGTACCTTCTATACCATCAGGCCCAGGAAATTTGTGTGCATCGAGACCCTGTAGATTTTCATGAAGGCCCGAGACACTCAGCACCCTAAACTGGAAAGGTGGGTGCTTTACATCTATAGTAATAGTTTTCCCATCAACCAATCATCAGGAAAAGAAGAGATTTCCCAAACATGGTAGGTTTACAAAGTAGGAGTTGAGAATCAAGTCACAGAAAAAACACAAAAGCAATATCTAGTAAAGACATAAGCTTACCACACTGAATGAAATAATTTCACAGTTCCTTTATTGGCAAAAGACAGCAGCAGTGTTAAAAATCCAAGCTCGAGAGACAGTCAGTTGCTAGCATAGTCTGTAACGCAGTAATATTGACCCATAGACTTTAAACTGCAAACTTTCACCCAGTACTGTGGGTGCACGTTTGGAGTGTTTTTTTAACTTTTGCATATGTTCAACACGAATAAATGGTGTATCTAAAGAAGGCTGTTCACTTTGCTTATTTTTTGGAAAAAGTGTTTGAGACCAGCTCTTTCAACAGTGAAAACACTTTGGTTCATGCAATTCTACCTAAGCAACCAGGACCAGGATTCGGAAAATTTTGCCCAACCACAAACCTGGGTTTTCATGAGCAAACCAGGTTTTGCGCTGAGTTGGTATTCACAGAAGCCCGGTTTGCACGCTCAAACCAGGTTTGCACCTGGGCAAAATATGGAGAGGGCTGCAGTGCAAATGAAGGGGAGGTGACCCAAATATCAGTGCAGTCAAATTCACCGAGCTAGGGAACCCCACAAGGGCCTTTTGCATAGAGCAAACACTGTTGATCAAGACCTTGCCTTACCCCATACAACCCTAGTCATTGGCTGAGGTACTGCTGAAGCCCTGCTGCATGACCCTGGGGTCCAGCGGTATCTCCCCCCAACCAGTGCCTGACCAAGGTTTCCCTGGTGCTAGTGGCTCCCCTTCTATGAGCGCCAATTTTCCCTGGTGCTAGTGCCCCCCCAAGATCATTGATCACTGGCCTGAGTATAAAAATATAGGTTTTCCCTGGTGCTAATGGTTCATTCCCACCCACAATCACCAATCACCAAATAAGTACAAAAAAAAAAAGTTTCCCTGGTGTCCAGTGGTCCCACCACCCACCCAATCCTGTGTCCAATCCATAAGTATTATTCTCTGGTGTCAGTGGTCCCTCCCCACCCGATGCCCACCAGAGTGAAAATAAAGGTTTCCCTGGTGTCCAGTGGTCCCACCCCCACCCAATCCCATGCTGGTAAAATATAACATGCCCCTGGTGTCTAGAGTTCTCCCACCTGATCCCATGCCCAATGGAAAATAAAGGTTTCTCTGGAGTCCAGTGGCTCCCCCCCCACACTGATCATCAGCCTGAATAAAAAAATACAAGGAGAGAGAGGAGAGAAAGTCTGTTTGGTGGCATTGTCGAATGTGCCATCGGCCTTTGCTCAGTCAGTGGCCTATCTATTCATACTCATCTGTATTGATCCCTTATGCCATTCCCCATGCCTGTTTGAAGCCCTGCACTGTTATTCATATCCACCACTTCCTGAGGTAGGCTGTTCCATGCATACAACAACCTTTCTGTGAAAATGAACTTCCTCCTTAATCGTCCTCCCTCTAATCTCATGCTGTGTCCTCTTGCCCTGCTATTTTTCTTATATTGAAACATGTTAGACTCTTTCACTTTGTTAATACCCTTAAAGTGTTTGAATGTTTCGATCTTATCACCTCTCTCCCTCCTTTGCTCTAGGGTGTACATATTGAGATCTGTTAATCTGTCCTCATATGTTTTCTGATGCAGTCCCTGCACCATTTTGATTGCCCTTCTCTGGACTGCCTCAATTTTGTTAATGTCCTTGTAAAGGTGTGGCCTCCAGTACTGCACACAGCACTCCAGATGGGGCCTAACCAGTGTCTTGTAAAGAGGGATTATTACCTCCCTCTTCTGACTTGTGATACCCCTACTAATACACCCCAACATCCCCCTAGCCTTACCTACTGCTTTAGTGGTCTGCTTGGATGATTTCAGGTCATCGGTGATGATTGTGCCCAAGTCTCTTTCTTCCCTTGTGACTGCCAGCAACTCCCCTTCCAGCTTATGGGTGGCTTCAGGGTTTCTCTTTCCTAAGTGCATGATCTTGCTTTTTTTTGCGTTAAGCCTCAGTTGCCATTCTTCTAACCATTTTGCTAGTTTATCCAGATCTCGTCTCATTCTGCTCACCCCATCTGGATCATCTACTCTGTTGCAGATCTTGGTGTCATCTGCAAACAGACAAACCTTACCCTCCAGGCCATCTGCAATGTCACTGATGAAGATATTGAAGAGGACTGGCCCCAGGACTGATCCCTGAGGTACCCCACTTGTGACTTGCATCTCTTCTGACTGTATACCATTTACCACTGTTCTCCATTTTCTGCCCATCAACCAGTTTGCTGCCCAGTTGACCAACTTCTGACCCACCCTGAGCCTACCCAGCTTATTACTCAATCTTCTATGTGGAACAGTATCGAAAGCTTTGCTGAAGCCAAGGTAGGTGACATCAACTGCTCCCCTTTGGTCCACCACTCTGGTTACCCAGTCAAAGAAATCTATGAGATTAGTTTGACAGGACCTTCCTTTTGTAAACCCATGCTGTCTTGGATCCTGTGCTCCTATGGATTCCAGGTGTTGCACTATCCTTTCCTTAAGGAGTACCTCCATAATCTTGCCCACTACTGAGGTAAGACTGACTGGTCTGTAGTTCCCTGCCTCCTATATTGGGACAGAGGCTGTCGCTAGTTTAGAAGGGGGGGAGAGAAAAAGAGAAGAAGATTAGGGTCAGGAAGAATGTACTGTGATAACTGAGAAGGAATGGAATATGGTACAGGGAGGAATTAAGAGGAAATGTAGGTATGAGAATGAAAAGAATCCTTTAGAACTGGGTAACAGGTATAGTGCCCTACAAATAGAGGAGGACAGTAACGCAGAGGAGGAAAATATAGTTCAACTGTGCTTACGCAACTGGATGAGATGTATGCTTGTGTGACTTCAATGCATTGTGTCTATTTGCCTCTCTATCCATGGGATATACCACCCTGTAGGGGTATGACACAAGGAATCCTAGAGGTGGGTTCCCTCCCATAGGTGCTGCAGGAATAATACCCTTGGCTAAAGGTAGCTTAGGAAGAAACCCACAGGAAAGAGAGCTGAGCCACTGGAGGAGGAGGGGTGGATGGTGGGGCAACAAAGAGATGAATCCTGGAACGTCCAGGAAGAGTGGCCTTTCAAGGCCTGATTGGGAAGTGACATAGTTGCTCTGCCCATTTAACCTCATACTTAAAGTCTTCCCATTCATTTGTGCTCACACAACTGAATGAGATGTATGCTTGTGTGACTTCAATACATTGTGGCTATTTGCCTCTCTATCCATGGGATATACCATCCTGTAGGGGGGTACGATGCAAGAAACCCTCGAGGAGGGTTCTCGCCCCATAGGTGCCAAGGGAATAATTCCATTGGCTAAAGGTAGCTTAGGAAGAAGCCCAAAAAGAATACCCAAAAGTGTGTCATGCATCTAAGAGGTGAGAAATCAGAAGACATCTAGACTGGAAATAAATGTGATAGACATAGATAGAAAGGACAGGTGAAAAATGATAAAAGGCGAGGACAATGAATGAAAGAAAATTGATGAGATGCAGAAGGGCAGACTTTCTAAAGAGAGAGGGAGAACAGCCGGGGCCACCATCCGACTCCATCCAACAGCAGAACCTAACTAAGGAACCTATGAAATCACTAACCCTGACTAATATTAGGGAGGTGAGGAAAAAAACCCTTTGAGAAGGAAACCTCTGGGGATCCAAGGCCTAGGTCATCTTCCCTCCAGACTGAATGACATTTTGATTAGAACCATTCATCGACACCACTACAGCAAATTAAAGTAGAGATCGAGGAAGGACGAAAAGTCCAATTTTAGAGGAAGCTCTTGCTCTGTCCTTCTAAATGGACAGTCATCGAGGGATGCGAGCGATCTCTGCAACTATATGCTCAAAAGCAAGAGAGGAAGTATGATGATGGAAAGAAGCTTTGAAGGCCTGAATGGTTGAAGGTGAGACATGAAATGAACAATGTACGTTGATGGAGATGAAGCCAGCCAGCCCCTAGCAAAGGGGCAACAGACATGAAGGCATGTCTCTGAGTGGAGAGCAGGTCGAGTCAAGGTAGCATGGATCTGATATGGTTATGCTTGAGTGTTTGATGCACAAGAGTAAACCCATATAAAGGTCAGATGAGTGAGGTATATCCAGATGTGGGCATGAGAGGGCTGAATCGATGAGGTAGCATAAGACCCAATGGAGGTATGCTCAACTAAGCAATGTAAATGAGCAGACCCTGAGGTCAGACTGAGTGAAGGAGAACTGGACTTGGCACATGAACACCATCCAAAATAAACTAAGAGGAGGATACAAATAAGGAAGGTGATGGCAGGATAGGGCTAGATGGACTAGAGTAAGAGGAGGATATGAATAGGGAAGGTGATGGCAGGATAGGGAAACCCCAAAAGAAAGCAAAGGTCGGTGAAGGAGTGGAAGGGAAGGAAGAGGGAATGGGGAGAGGAGGGCGACAAGTGGAGTTGACAGGGGTAGACACCTCTGATACAGTGGAGATAGGTAGAAAGAAGGACCAAGGCAAGCAACTGAGGTCGATGATAGAACAGGAATTGTGACCACAAAGAAGGCCAACAGCATGAGGGGTGCCTATAGAATGCTGTACTACCGAGAAGGACACACAGTCATAGCACAGGAGTAAATAGATGCATAGATGGAGATGCCAATGCAACATGACAGGAAGGAATACAAGGAGTGAAGGAGAGGTTAGTAAAGGAGAAAGAGAGAGCAATTTTGAATGGAAGTAGGGGGCAGGAAACTCTGGCACAGAGTGAGAGATGGAGCAAAGCAAAAGGAGGGAGGAAGAGGTTGACGTAAAGGGAGAAATGAAGGGAATGGGGAGGTGCATTAGTGGAAAAGTGCATCTGTCTGGCGAGAGAAGGACTGGGTGCAGTACCCTAAACCACAGCCACAAGGATAAACACTGGAAGGATCACTTTGGAAAAGACCGCATGGCAGATTAGAGGAGAGATAAGCAAGATGCAGTGTGTTAAAGCACAGAAATCCTGGGATGGAGATGTTGTGGATGGCATTAATGGGGATGAAGAGTCCATTCACCTTTTAAGACACACTGAGCTGCTCAAAAGAGGAACAACGGCAAGAGAAGTACCATTCATGTTGGTAAAGTTTAAAGGGGATGAGATCCTAGGAAGCTTTGGCTGGTGCCACAAGTCAGAGACACCATCCATTTAGCATTGATAACGATGTGGTGGGACTAGAACCAGCTTGAAGTATTGTTGAAATTATTCAATATATTGTACACGTACAGGACAGGGACCGAGGCACCTGAGGTGAAAAACAGTATGTAAGCAACATAGATACGCTAGTTGAAAAAGGCAGCAGATGGGCTCAATAGTTAATGGAGTGACTGACCGATCGATCAATTAAAAAAGTGGTGAAGGGGGAAGATGCACTGAATCTGTCACCAGCTGCAAAAAAGGCCCCCAGGTCAGGAGAGCAAGTGAACAGATGAAACAGGATGGAGAGAGCTCATGGGCAGGCCAGCACACATGAAGAGCAGGGAAAAGATTATAGCAAGTGGGCAGTGAGCAGCCAGCATGGGCAGGTTCATCCTGGGGAAGGAGAAGCGGCAAGCAACAGAATCCCATGGCAGGCTCCCCCCAGCTGTAGCACCTGATGGTACCAAAGCCATCTCAGTTGACAGGGAGCAAGCCACTCTTCCCAGCAGACCATGCACACTTGCCCGGGGCACCAAGGACGTCCACTTCATGCTCATGCCAAACGCAAGGAAGAACGATGGATGTGGCTGAGCAGGAGGGCAGAAGGAGCAACACAAACTGAAGCAGGGAATGGGATCGGAGAATATGAGCGATGCTAGAGGCCAGAGGCGAGCACTAATGCACAGGCAAAAGCCCAAAATAGAAGTACTGGGAGAGGAGGCTGACGTGAGGCCTCTGGCCACAATGAAGAGACGAATCCTGGAATGTTCAGAAGGAGTGGCCTTTTAAGCCCTGACGGGGAAGTGATATAGTTGCTCTGCCCAGTGAACCTCAGGCTTAAAGCCTTCCCTGCATTAGGCAAGAGGCAGGACAGTCTGGAATTAGGGAACTACCAGAATTGAAGGGGGGGATGGGCTAATAATAAATAGTTGACAGACTGGAGGTGACGAGTGGGGCAGGGAAGTATTAGCTAATATGAGGGAAACTGTAGTGTTGGTAGATTCCATTATAAGAAACACAGATAGATGTTTTTGCAAGGGAAGGAAAGAAACAGCACGGGTAAGCTGTCTGTTGGGAGCCAAGATAAGGGACATTAGAAACAATTTGGAGGGATTCATGAGTGGGACTAGTCCAATAACAGTGCTGCATGTTGGTATTAATGATATTAAGAAAAAAAAAAACAGGAAAACATACAAAATGACTGAAGAGGTGGGAAAGAGATTAAAGGAAAAATGATGTACTGGCATTATATCAGAGGTACTACCAATACATGGAGGAGGAATGGGTAGAATAAGGGAAATAGTAACATTGAACAGATGGCTAAGTAGGTGGCGTGTTAGGGAGGGGTTTAAATTTTAGGAAAACTGGGAGGACTTTATGAGTAACCCTGGGATGTATAGGAGGGACAGGTTGCATTTGAACATGGAGGGGGAAAGATTGTTGGGTAATAAAAATAAATAAGTCTATTAAAATGTGTTTAAACTAAAGGGTGGGGGAAATGGGGAGGGTGGACATCCAGTCAGGCAGGGAACTGTGGACAAGCAGACAAATTAAAAAAGCAGGGAATACAAATGACCAAAAAATGTAGAATAGGGGATCTAAATGTTATGCTGACAAACGCAAAGAGTTTGGTAAAAAAAAACAAAAAAACCAAAAACAAAACGAAAAAAAAGGAAGAATTAGAGGATATGATGACAAGGGGAGGATGTAAAGATATGCGCTGTGACAAAGACAAGGTGGGATGCGAATGATAGGTGGGATAAAACATACTAGGATATAATCCATACAAAGGGGATAGAATTGGCAGGGGGGGGTTGGCAATATATGTGGCAGAAGAGATTACTGCACAGTTGGTGGAATCGAAGAATAACGGTAAGTTGGAACAAATGTGGGTGAAAATCTATCTGGAAAAAGAAATGAGGATCTTGCTAGGACTAATCTACAGAGGATATATTATTCTATCCCCTAAACTCGGTATGCCGACACTCAGCATACTGAGTTAATCTGCCCGAAATCCATAGCTCTGAATGGACTGTATGCCCAACAGTAATATTTCGGGCATTATGACCAAAACTAAATGCAAAATGCAGGGGGCTTTTCACCCCACGCCCTCCATAACTAAAATAACCAACTCCAAGGGGGAGCAGACCCCAGCATAAAAAAATAAATGTTACGGGGGTGTGTTCCCTTAAAGGATATGACCCAGACCAGAACCTGGGTCTGAGGCAGCATGTTGGCAGAGCTGCTGGTGGTTTAGCCCTGTACACCACTGGAACAGCTTGGCCAACTCCATGGAACAATTGTCTCTTAACATGCACCAGCAGAGGTAAGGTAGCAACCCGTCACATCCGCTACCTTACCCCTGTTGAAGTCCATCTGATGTGTGTCAGGATAGTGAGCCATGGGAAAACATAAGGGTACCTCTGCAGACCGCCGTCACAGCTTGGTGAGTTGAATGAAAAGAAGTTGGACACCTTAAATAATCTGGAAATGGAGGATAGGATTATACTAATGGGAGATTTTAACATGCCAGGTATTAACTGGATGACCAGAGTGGGAAAGACACCATTAGACAGGGATTTTGTACAAATAATAAATGGTCTAGGAATGGAACAGCATGTGGAGGAAGGTACAAAAGAGCAACATATTTTGGATTTAGTACTGAGTAATGTGGAGGAACTAATAGAGAACTGCAAAACGATGGAACCACTAAATGGAAGTGACCGCAAAGTTGTTACATTCAGCATCAAGGGGTTGCAATACAAAACAAAGGGTAAAACCAGGATTAAATGTTTTAATAAAGCAGATTTTGAGAAAATTAGAGAAGCAGTAAGAGAGTGGGATTTGGAGACTAAATTTGAGAATATATCACTGAATGAAATGTGGGAAGTACTGATAAAGACAATAAAGGATCTAGAGGCTAAATATGTCCAGGAAAGGGAAAATATAACTCAGAAGGGAGAATACCCCGATGGATGGATAGAGGGGTAAGGAGGATGGTAATGAAGTAAGAAAAAGCATAGGAAGGCATGTAAACTGGATAGTCAAGGGACATGGGAAGAATATAAGGACAGGACCAGGACTGTAAAAAAAGAATAAGGAGGGCTAAAAGAAATCAGGAGATTCATCTAGCTACCCGGGTTAAGGACAATTACAAATCCTTTTTTGATTATGTAAACTATAAAAGGGGAGTGGCACAAAAAGTGAGACCACTAGAGGATGCTAGTGGTAACACAGTGACTGATGATAAGGAACTTGTGCAAGTTTTAAATAAATATTTTGGTGCAGTATTTAAGCCAAAAAATAGAATAGTGTACAGGAGGGATCATAATGAATATGAGAGAATATTAATTAATGAAGGCAATATTAGAGATTGACATTAAATCTAATAAGGCGCCAGGACCAGATGGTTTGCATCCTTGTATACTGAAGGAATTGGCAGATGGATTAACAGCTCCAATGACTAGAATATTTCAAGCCTTATTGGATAGTGGAGAGGTTATACCTAGTTGGAGGGAAGTGACTGTTATACCAGTTTACAAAAAAGGGAGCAAAGGACAGTGTGGTAACTACAGGCCAGTGAGTTTGGCTTCAGTACTGGGTAAGGAATTGGAGAAAATAGTAAAAGAGGAATTGGAGGAATCTGAAAGTTCAAGCTCACTGCAGGATGCAACGCAGCAAGGTTTCGCTAGGGGGAAGGTCATGTTTGACAAATTTTCTAAACTTTTATAATAAGGTAAGTCAAGAATTGGATAGGGGGAATCCAGTGGATGTGGTGTTCTTGGATTACAGAAAGGCCTTTGATACAGTCAGGCACTCTGAACTGATAAGCAAGTTGGGAAACATGAAAGTTAATGTGCAACTGGTTAAGTAGATCAACTCATGGTTGACATGAAGAGCACAGAGACTGAACAGTGGTGATGAGTGGAGTCCCAAGGGATCAGTGTTGGGTCCATGCTTGTTCAAGATGTGTCTCCTATGAGCTGTGATGGCTCAGTATGGCTAACTAAATTCTCAGATGACTAAGTTGGGAACAATGATTAGAAATGAGAGGGAAGCAGAAAACTTAAGAGAATTACATAGATTAGAGGAATGGGCAGAGAAGCATGGGTTGGAATTTAACACAGAAAAGTGCAAGGTTATGCATTTGGGCAGAAACAATAGTGGAGCAAAATATGTACTAAATGGCAAGGAGCTTGCAGAAACAAGGGAAAAAAGGGATTTGGGCATAGTAATTACAGATGATTTCTCATTTAAACTACAGTGCAGTGAGATACCAAAGAAATGTTATAACTTACTGGGATGCATTCGAAGACACATACATAGCAGGGATAGGAAAGTTTTGATGACATTGTTTACATCATTGGTGAGGCCACACTTGGAGTACTGCAGTCAGTTCTGGGCACCTTATACAAAGGAGGGGATTGGAGCATTGGAAGGGGTACAGAGAAGAACTACAAGCAGAACAACAGGTATGAAGAGATTAAGCTATGAGGACAGAATTAATAATTTGGGACTGTGCTCATTGGAATATAGGAGGATGAGGGGAGGTTTATGTTTGGTGTATAGAGCATTTGAAGAGGATGACCTATGGGACAGTATTGGTCTGGAAATGAAGGAAGGGTAATTTAAAACTAGATCACACAGCATAAAACTGCATAGTGCAATCACTAACACAAACAAGAGGGGAATGTGGTTCTCACAGAGAGTGGTGAGAGTATGGAACAGCCTCCCACTGTAGAAAGTGAGAAGCAGGAATATGGAGGAGTTCAAGACTAAATTGGATAAATATTGGATAGATACTGGTAGAGTGGTTATAACCACTAAAGGAAATGAGCAGTTAAAGTCAAATTGCCCATCTATGCTATAAGATAACCTATGAAACCTATATGATTCCCTGGCATCTAGTGGTACACCCCTCCACTGATCGTCAGCCCAAATATAAAAAAATATGTTACCCTGGCTCTAGTGGTACCCTCCCCCCCGGCAATCACCAGCCTGAATATGAAGAAATATGTTACCCTGGCTCTGGTGATACCCCCCCGCCTAGTGTCAGCCCGAATACAGAGAGATATGTTACCCTGGCTCTAGAGGTACCCTGCTCCACTGATCGCCAGCCCAAATATAGAGAAATATGTTACTCCAGCTCTAGTGGTACCGCCCCTGCTGATCACCAGCCGAATATAGAGAAATATGTTACCCTGGCTCTAGTGGTAACCCCCTCTGCTGATCGCCAGCCTGAATATAGAGAAATATATTTCCCTGGAGTCCAGATGACTCCCTCCCTAACCATGTTCTGGTGAATGCTCAGGAAATATTGGTCAGTCTCTGTTGTCCAGTGGACCACCCACTCCAGCAGGTAGTTCCCCACCACCCTGCTCCCCCATCCCTTCCCTAAGCCAGTGACCGGCACAGCCTTCCACTCTCGACCATGGCTGGCTGCTGACTGAGTTGTCATAGAGCGTGTACTATGTACAGTACATGCTCATTGATTGGCAACAGTTGTCAATCAATGAGTGCTTGTTGTATACAATACATGCTCAATATCAGCTCAGTCTGTGGACCGGAGGGCTGTGCTGGTCACCGACTCAGGGAAGGGATGTGGGAGTGGGGTGGTGGGTACTACCTGCCAGGGTGGGGTGTCCACCAGACACCAGGGACTGACATATATTTCTTGAGTGTTTGCCAGTTCAGGGTTAGGGAGGGGGGTCCTCTAGATGCCAGGGAAACATATTTTCTATATTCAGGCCGGCAATTGGTGTGGGGGGGGTTAACACTAGATCCAGGGTAACATATTTCTCCATATTCAGGCTGGCAATCAGCAGAGGGGATACCACTAGAGCCAGGGTAACATATTTCTTTATATTTGGGCTGGTGGTCAACTGAGTGGGGTTTACCACAAGACGGCAGTGTGGGGGGGAGGACCAGTGAACACCAGGGAAGCCTTTTTTTTCATCGGGCATGGGATCAGGTGGGGGGGCAGTAGACACCAGGGGCATGTTATATTTTAGCAAGCATGGGATCAGGTGGAGGGAGGGAACACTAGACACCAGGAAAACCTTTATTATCTATAGGGCATTGGATTGGCTAGAGAGTGGGACCACTGGACACCAGAGAAATTCTTATTTTCACTCTGGTGCACATCATGTGGGGGAAAGACCACTGGGCACAAGGGAGGAACTTATGGATCGGTTGTGGGATCGGGTGGGGATGGGAACCCTGAACACCAGGGAAATACATTTTTTTGTATGCAGGCCAGTGATCGGTGATTGCAATTGAGGGGGAACTACTAGCACCAGAGGCATTTAATTCTTTCTATTGCTGCCGGTGATCAGCGATCATGAAGGGGAGACCACTAGCACTAGGGAAGATTATTTTGTTATGCTTGGGCAAGTGATCATGAGTGAGGGGGGACCACTAGTACCAGGGAAAGCCTATAGTTTTATACTTGGACTGGTGATTGGCAGGGAGGGCATGCTAACCTTTGGTGCGGCCTATGTAAATGGACCCATAATGAGCATGCAAATTGCCACATAGCTTCTTACATGCCTAATGGGCAGATTTACATGGCTGTTTTTGTGAATTCTGAGTAGTGCACATTGTTGTCTAAACATTCTTGGAGTGTAGGGTAAATAATAAAAATCATAATAATAATACAGATTCTTGTGTCTCAGAGTCTGCCAAGAAACATTCGTAAACAAGCAAGGAGTACTAATAAAGGTTATTATACTATTATGCCAAGCATGTGACAAAGAAAATCACAAGGGAGATGGTTTTCTCACAACTCCTGAAGAATGTACATAATCTCCAGAATTGCAGATCTTAGGTTCTCTAACATATTGTTCTATTGCTCCCTGCGCTCCTTCTTCTAGAGAAGCTACAGTGGGTTGTGGACAGCTAAATACTACAGATAACAGCATAACAACAGAGATTACAACATAGTTACAGATATGAGAAACAATATGTATTGGTTCTATGTCATTCTCCACTGGATAATGACTTTGGAGACAGAATTACTAATGTGTATCATATGAGACAGAATATGCTTCCATTAGCATTATAGCTTAGACAAAAGAAATGCTGCCAGGTTCAAATGACATGTGGCATTTCTTGCTTACATACAGTATAAAACATTCTGTCTCTGTCAGCTTGCTTAGACAAAGAGAACTGCTAACAGGCCTATTACATGTCATATCTTCCTGAGTGTAAAACACATTACATATAATTATATCAGAATATAAGTATACAATAATCACTGATCCCTCTGAGTCAGCTTATCAGTGATTAGGTAGATTATGTATAGAATATCTATAAAAGACAAACATAATCTAGATAAATGTATTATAGTGAGATATAAATCATGCATGACAATATTAGTATATCTGAGCAGCAAAGCACATTCCTAGCACCCATGCTTATATGATGCGTGCTCATATCTATATATAAGTGCAAAATAGCAGTATCACAGTACAGTAGACCAGGAATACAGTGTGAGGTGTATGTGAGATGTATGTGGGACAACAGGGGGCATAACCCAGGCATAACAATCTCCTCTTTGTTGCCCTAATTGCAAAAGTGGCAACACTACAAAAAGATGGAGGTTAGGCACCATTCGTCTACAGGCCCAAGGCCCAAGCCTGATAGAGGAAGTTGAACTCATCACAGTGGTATATACGGGTTTTCCTTAAACAACAAAATGTAATTATAAGGGAAAGTGTTAGTAAACCTTGTATAACTATAAACATTTGAAATAAAACTTCTCCAATGGGGGTTTCAATATCAAAACAATCAATAAATACTGATATAAATAAGGTGTGTATCTGTCCTATTGGGAAGAAATTAAAGAGACAAATATAAGTTGCCTGTATGAAAAAATAAATCTAAGTAAAATCAAGATAGAGCATCAAGATAGTTAGGAATAGACTTCATGATATCTGGTTCCGGGATTGGAACAGGTGTGATTACCATGTAACCTATTACCTGTTTAGGGAGTAAAAACAGAAGTTAGAAAAGTTCACTTTGCATAACTTTTAGTCCATATTATAAGAATGTATAGCTGGTCATCACACAATGTTCCACATCAGCAGAATATACCACCTTGGAGAATGGCATTTTCCAGTTGGTAAGTTGAACAGGAAACAAAATGTCAATGTCCACAATGCATAAACTACAAACAGTTCCAGGGATAAATCCAGGGTTTCTTCAAATGTCAGATGAAGATTCATAGTTCAAATTTGATGCATTCAGATTTTCCAAAGGTTGATAAAAATGTTCAGGAGGCAGCAGTTTTTTCATAGGCCTCAGTAGAGGGTGCATTAGATTGCACATTGCGTTTTACAATGGAATAGCAACAGTGTTCAGCGGAAGATGATCACACGGCTGCACAAAGTGTAAAAGTTTATAACAGCACTCAGTTTGTATGAGGTGCCAGCCAGGCTTAGAAAACAAGCAGTGAAGAAAATGGATTTCTTTATTGTAGATCAAATAAAGAAGAGACTTCTTGCTGAGTTAGGGGATTGCCCCTAACACAGACTAACTTCATAGTATGCATAACAATGAGCTTGATTGTAGAATCTTAATTGACTGGACTGAATATAATTTATTTTAAAGTTTACAAGTAGAAGCCTAATGTCAGTTATTAGGTCAGTATTCACGAGTTGGTAAGACAAGTTGGAAGATGTCACATCTGCATAAAAGGTGATGTTCCTTTCAGGTATGACAATCAATGTTCAGAGTCAGTCACGATTTTAAGACCTCATGGTAAATATGGAAAGGAGGTAGTTTCAACCATTTAACAATAAAAGTTCCCATCAAGATGATTAATAGAATGGACGGTTGCCAGATGATCAAAGATGGATGTTGCCGGATGAAAATGCAGCAATAACACTGTGAGAGTCACAAACATGGCTTCCTGGATTGTGCAGGAATAAGTTTCAAAACATGAAGCAATACTGGAGTATGTGGTGACATATCCAAGGTTCCTTGCCATTGACAAGGGAATAGTGCTAGATTAAAATAAATATTTAACACATGCAATAGAAGTGCAAAATGTGGCAATGCCACTGACCCATACATCTGTCATGTATGAGATCAATGATATATCCTAATTCCAGATCCTGGAAGAGATTACCAAAGGGTTGTAAGAACATAATAGCTATAGGCAGTACAAAGGACTTTCCTATCTATGTGATGCTGATCTGCAAAATGTAAGCAGACATGAATTCATTAATATGAACATATGTCAGGTCAAACCTCTTCACAATATCCTTAATATTGTAAATGTAAATCACTCTTACTGAGCAAAATCATGCATACCATGCAGTGGGGGGAGGGGGTATAATATTATATTTCATACTCTCATGAACTTTTAACATACATGCTTGAATAATGGCTATATCAGCTCTATTTCAAATAGATGTGTCAGAGACAAATAGACCTGAGTCTAAATCTGTGTTTGTTTGTTTTTTTTAAATAAGAAAACAAAACAAAACCAAAATGCCTAGTGCGTTTGGGTAGGTTTACAGTCATAAGATGTACAACTAGCAGTTAGGATGTGAAAATCCTGTGTGTATATGTGTGGTGCTATCAGTCCCTGTATAAGGAGTCATTAATGAGTACCTAGTATGCTGCCAGGGTATCCAATCACATCATTATTTAGAAAAACGTGGGAAATGTTTATTGTGAAACATATAATAAATCATTCCAATGTCTAAAGGGTGAGATTTAAAAATCACTGGGATCCACATGAACTGCACATTATTAACTAAGGTACCTGGTTTGGAAGTGGCTGTTAGACCACTGAGTGGGCAAGGGTATTGTTTTGGGCACTCAATATTAAGTGTCACTAATTATAGGGCATCATAGGGTTAAAAACCTTAAGGTCTAATCATGGCTTTTATTGCCATATAAATCGGATGCAAAATTTCTGATTATCAATAAAATGTAAGCAGGAGTCCAGATCAAGTCTTGCTGCTAGAATTGATCCAAAGCAATGATCATAACATTCAGCAGGGTCTCACTACCCTTCTGGACAATGAACATGTCTTTTAGGACTTTAGTGTGAATTCCACAGGATGTAATTAAATCATGTGGGCTTGTGAGGTATTCTGCCTCAACAATCTGTTTAGGTTTAGGTCACTGGTTCTTATCTGCAATAAGATGTGCAGTTGGGCTTGTAAGAAGACCCATACTATTTAAAAGAATAATAAGCATGAAAGCAAGCATCCGTATCTCTCTCTCTCTCTCTCTCTCTCTCTGGAACCGAAAAGAAAACACAGTTAGTTTAGTATTATTCATCCCACCGGGGTATGGAAAAGTAATTTAATCTCCTTTAAATAGGTTCATTTGATTGACATGTAGCCATTTATCAATGACTGTTGTAGTGAGGCAGTCTAACTTGATAGACTGTTGGACTGAGTTTGTTTACAATGAGATAGGGCCTGTTTTTGGACCTTGCTCATACATTATGAAGCAAACAAGTGTACTTTTTGGATGTCTTGTTTGAGATATTTAACATATTTATCTACTGATGCTCCATCAGCAGTGGCAGTACACAGATCCAGAAGTAAATGTTCTGGGAGTCTCATGGACCGTCCGGTCATGATTTCAAAATGGGGTACACTGTATACCTGCAGAGCATGTCCCTCTTATTGCCATAAGGAGTAATGGCAATAATGAATTTCAGTCCTTTTGGGGGTTTTCTGAACAAATTTTTTATAACATAACTTTGATCTGCCTGTTAGCCCATTCCACCTGTCCTGATGACTGTGGGTGGTAAGGGGTATGAAACTTTTGTTTTACCTATAACAACTCCAGAATTTCCTGCATTACTTAGGCTATAAAGCCGGATCTCTGTAATCAGAATTTATCTTTGTGGTAACCCACACCTGGTAAATAACTGGTTTACCAAGACATCTGCAGTCACTTTGACTGTGTTGTTCTGTTTTGGGATAGCTTTAAACTGTTTGGAAAATAGGTCGGTGATCACTATTGCAAACTAGTTGTTCTTAGTGGTTGGCATAAGGCCAATGTAGTCAATCTGGAAATTGTTCCAGGGGCCTTTTGCCTCTGGGATAACAAAGTACCTGTATTTTTCCTAGCTGGTATAGCATTGTTTTGTGCACAGATCAAACAGTTACTAATGTAGTGTTCTACATAATTTCTCGTGTGGCCACAAGACAGAGGATTTTAGCCTGTCTAGGGTTTTTACTGACTCACTGGTGTCCACCAGTTGGAGTATCATGTATTCGGTACAGTATATAAAATCTACTCTCAGGTGTTCGGAAATTACCTGTAACTTTTCATGAGTGTTACAGCAGTGATGTTCCAAATGAGTAGACCATCACTGGATAGGTGAATGTCATTTTCACTTTCTATAAGAGCTATTTCTGCAAGTTATTCCTCAGTTCCTTTATTAAGGAACCTATACACTGCCCTCAAGTGAGGGTCCTTCTTATGGAGCATAAGGTTCACATTTTACAATATGCTCGAACCTTATGAATGTACAGTATTTAAACTGATTAGAGTTGTGCTGTACACAAGCAAGTCACTGTATTTCACAGCGATGCTATAGAGTACTGGAACAGAAGTGTGTCTTCTGCCAAAGAAATTCAGTTTAGAGAGAAACAGACCCAATTAGAAACTGTAATAAAAACATAGTATCTGCAGTGCTTTCTGTAATTATCTCAAGGACATTTCTTGAAGCTGCCAGAACTTAACCCTTTCATGGAGTGCTGGTATCATTTTAAGTAAGGAAAAATATTGTTATTCCTTTCTTAACACAAGCTGTGTCTTTCTCAAAGATGTTCCAGCTTTCTAAACCATTCACAAATATTTCTTGTAATTAGGAGACTCCTCGCCTCCTTGCTTTTCTTTTTATTTGCTAGGCATGTTTTAACATTGCCTGTGAATTGTACATAGATGATGATGGAATTACTAGCCATGCACACTCTGTCATCACTAGGATGTACAATGAGGAGTCCAAACCCTGCTATCTGACCCTCATTGGTATGTGTGGCTGAGTCATCAGTCATAACATGACACACAGTGGTGTCTTTTAACACTTCCTGGGGTTCTGTCAGAAAGGGCACTGAGACAGGTAGCTCAGGGGGTTGGAATGAACAATCATGGGTCTCTCCTGCAAATTGTAGGCCATGGGCCAACAAGGATGGAGTTTTGATAGGATGGACAGTGATGTCATAATCCTGTAAAATGAGAGGCCAGTGTGCAAGTCTGGCATTGGATACAGAGTCATCTTTTACTCTGTCTGACAATAGAACATTAGTTGGTAAGTGATTGGAATGCAGCACAATGGGTGCATATCCAATGATGTACATAAAGTATCTCACTGCCCAGCATGTAGCCAAAAGATTCCTTTCACAAAGGTTGTATTTCAGCTTCACTGGAGCAAGCATCTGGGATGCATAAGCAATGGGTCTGATGTGTCCATTGTATGTTTGGGCTAAAGCTGCTGAGATTTATATATCTGATGTGGCAGTTTCAAAATAATGTCCTAAAACTGTTTTAGGATTAATCAATGCTGAGGCCATGGTTAGTGATCCCAAAATAAATGCCAATTATATCAGTATTAGGATACCTTGTACCTTCTTACCTGTAGTGCCTGCTATTGCAGCCACAGTGTGAGATGATCCAGGTGTCACTGGTGGAGGGGGTTCTGCATTATGTGCAGGCAGTGCTGGCACTATCAAGGGTGCCTGCGCAGTGGAGAAAAGTGTTATGTAAGCTGCACACATGCAGTTCTCCAGCTATGGATTGTGGTTCAGTAGCCATCAGGGGTGGAGAAAGTAGTGCTGAGATAGCTGTCAGCTCAAGTTCAGAAATCAAACATGTAACCCTCCTCTCAACGTGGCCTGTGATGCTGAAAATATCACAGCCATGGGGCTTTCAGAATCAGGGTTATCCCCTTCCCCATCAAATGTAAAGTGGGTTTCCTCACCAGAATGTTGCTGGATGGTAGCAACATTGTTTTTAATGTTGCAGTTTAAGGTATTAATGCACTGTATAGGAAAAGCAGTACGTTCAGTCTTCTCAGGGAAAGCTGATGTTAAATTGCATAGGAAAGAATCATAACAATTCATGTAATTAATTGCAATGTGTTCTTTAACCAAGGCCATGCTAATAAAGCAAACATAAGCTGTTTCTGCAGCATCAGATGCTGACTTCATGACAGATTGCATATCAGCCTTATTCAAAAGTACGTCAACATCATTTTTAATGAGAATTTTCTGTCCCTCAGAAACACTAGTGTTACTGATAACATTATTAATTATGGCAAAAAACTCCAGTATGTTTTGCTTGGTTATGGCAGCAATCACAGGTCTGTGTGACTGCAGGATTGAATCTCTATGGTGTGGTGGTCGGCCATTTTGGATTACCTCATGGGCATCATGAGTTACTGTGCCATGACCATAATCACATGACCATGAGCAGCCATCTTGGGGATGGTATGGGGATGCAACCTGATGACATGTGTGTCCACCATTTTGAGACTCTAACAATTCTCCATTTTGTGAATCACAGAAAAACAAGTGGCTAGCTTTTGCTTTAGTCCACCCCACAGCATACTGTGAGTGTTCAAAATTAAACTCTTCAGCATCAGAAAAGGCAAGGTCTTTGGGCATTAAGTTAGTATGCCCTGCCAATACCTTTGGCTGATGGCGCAAGTTCGCCATGTCTGACTTTTTACTCCTACATTCTAACTCAGATACAGGAGTTAGCATGCTATTAAGTGCCTTGTTTTCAGATTGCAAAACAATCACATCTTGTAAAACTTGCTTTTTATCAACAGAAGCTGTGTCATGATTTATATTGAAAACCTTCATTTCAAGTCTGCTGTAATTAAACCATACTGAATCATGCTGTACCGTCATGGTCTGGTGTTGAAATGCCAGCTCGTTAACTTTTTCAGTAATTGCTTCAGACTTGTCATCTCTAAGTTCCTTGTTTTCAAAATGTAAGGAATCAGTGTTACTAGCCAGAACACCATTAGTTTTAAAAACTCTTTTTCTAAGTTTTGACTTTTTAACGTTATCTCTTAAGGCATGCAGGTTGTGGCTGCTTCTCTCATTAAAGAGAGACTCATTTCCTAGACGGACAGATTGTAGCTCAGACAGTAGTCCAGCTATTTTTTCTGTATGAGAAGCACTTTTCAGACTAATTTCCTGCTTGTAGGCAGAATTCTCCATTTTGCAAGCAATATACACACTTTTTAAAACACATATCTTATTTAGAACAGCATCAAAACAATTAAACAACGTTGCAATTAATAATCCTTCAGGATCATTGTTACCATTTTTCAATTCCCCATAATGGGCTTTGATGATATCCCTTAAAGGGCTACCATTGGATTCTGCTAACTCAGCAAAACCAAGCCAGCTACTCTTGGTGCGTAGGGCAAACAATACAAATAATAATAATAATACAGATTCTTGTGTCTCGGAGTCTGCCAAGAAACATTAATAAACAAGCAATGAGTACTAATAAAGTTTATTATACTACTTACACCAAGCATGTGACAAAGAACATCACAAGGGATATGGGTTTCTCACAACTCCTGAAGAATGTACATAATCTCCAGAATTGTAGATCTTAGGTTCTCTAAGATCTTGTTCTATCTCTCCCCATGCTCCAGCTCTCTGCTCTTCTAGAGAAGCTACAGTGGGTTGCCGACAGCTAAATACTACAGATAACAGCATAGCAACAGATATTACAACGTAGTTACAGATATGAGAAACAATATGTATTGGTCCTAAGTCATTCTCCATTGGAAAATGACTTTGGAGACAGAATTACTAATGAGTATCATATGCAACAGAATATGCTTCCATTAGCGTTATAGCTTAGACAAAAGAAATGCTGACAGGTTCAAACAACATGTGGCATTTCTTGCTTACATACAGTATAAAACATAAGACATAACAAAGGTCTTCTGTCTCTGTCAGCTTGCTTAGACAAAGAGAACTGCTAACAGACATATTACAAGTCATATCTTCCTGAGTGTAAAACACACTGCATATAATTATATGAGAATATAAGTATACAATAATCACTGATGATCCCTCTGATTCATCTTATCAGTGATTAGGTAGATTACGTATGGAATATCTATAAAAGGCAAACATAATCTAGATAAATGTATTATAGTGAGGTATAATAAATCATGCATGACAATATTAGCATATCTTAGCAGCAAAGCACATTCCTAGCACCCATGCTTATATGATGTGTGCTCATATCTATATATAAGTGCAAAATAGTAGTATCACAGTACAATAGACCAGGAATACAGTGTGAGGTGTATGTGAGATGTATGTGGTACAATAGGGGGCATAACCCAGGTGTAACAACATGCGCTATTAATTGCAGAGCCATACTCCTGGCTGCATGTTGGGGTGCCACTATTAAGGTTAACAGTAGTGGTAATGGGTTAGCACTGACCCATCCTGTTTTTTTTTACAGTCAGATAGTGCAGATGTCTATTCCAACTGTGAATAGCAATCTTTGACATATAGGCAATTGGAAAGAGCAACGTAAATTTTTGTGCTATGCTTTGCAACTTTTTTGAGTCTAGCCCTAGGTTTAAATGAATGGTTACCAAAATTTCCAAAAGGGAATTTTAGGTGTGCCATTGTGTGCATTGTGGGAATACTAATAAAACAGATACATATGTGCATCCTAGAAATGGCAAGCAGCATATAATTAGATAACTTATTAACTGCAGTATTGAGGGAATAATGTATACACTGTCCTGTACATGTGGTTTGCTTTACATAGGACAAACGAAAATAGCTCTTAAACTCAGGATTGCAGAACATAAAACCACAATATGCACAAATAATGAAAGTTATGCCACAGCAAAACACTTTAGAGAAGTAAGACATACATCAGTAGAGATGCAGAGAGTTTAAAATACTTGGAGTAGGCAATGCAAAGTGCTCACTCCGCCTTGTCATTATCACTTCTCATTGAGGTGGAATGAAAATGCAAAGTAAGGCAAAGTCATTGATTTCCTCATTATGATTCTAAGTGATCCACCTGGTGTTTCAGACTTGGCAGCCCCCACACATCACATGGCTTACAGTACTGTAAGTCACATGCTCTCTAGCCAGGCAGGAAGGAAGTCAGTCACACAGACCGTTTCACTTTCTCCTGTGCAGACTGAGAGAGAGGAGTGTGGACTACAGAGAGGAGTGTTTTGATTGCTGATAGTTTGAGATCAGAGTGAGGAGGAGAGTTAAAGCTTGATAGTAATAACCCAACAGCTTTTCTAAAAGCTACATTTTTTTTTCTTTTCTGTACTGTTTTTTACTTAATTTGTTCTTTCTGTAAATGTTATTTTTTTACCTCTATACTTACTTAGTTGTTTGTCAGTGTGTGTGTGTGTGTTGTGCTTGTGTCATGTGACACAGTAGTGATTGTTCGGACTGAGGGAGCACAGTAGGAGAGATGGACCAGGGTGAGGGAATGTCTGGGGTGGGGGCAGCTCTGGGAGAGTGTGGTAGTACGCGTTGTACCATCCACATGCAAGGGGGGCATGGGCACCCATTTGTTTTGGACCACTCTAAACTTGTGAGTGTCCAACCCCCGGAAGCAGGACCAGCACCGCCTCCTGACTCTGAGGCAGTTCAATCACCACCACCAAGTCCAGCACAAGGCCCTTTGGAGCAGGATGTGCCTGTTCCCCCAGGCCCAGGTGTGGATCCCATCAGTGTTGAGCAGTGTGAGCAGCCTACTGCCAGTTCATCTGGCTCTCCCCTGCCTGTGCCTGGTCCTCCCCGCACCTCCATTGTTTGTCAGTTTTTTGACTGTGTTGGGGGGGGACAGCAGTGTGGTGAAGTGTCGCCTATGTGCGGTGGAGGTGCGCTATGGCCCCCGGGGGAGTTACCTGTGGACTGGGGGCCAGCGCATCCATATGCTTAATCACTACCAGTTGGAGTGGCAAGCTGCCACAGAACGGACCATGTCTGCACCTGCTGGCCATTCCGTGGCAGAGGGTGCCGCTGTGCATAGCAGCATCCCTAAGAAGAGGAGGGCCACAGCAGCACCTGTTGCTCCACCAGCACCACCACCACCAGGTCGGCCTGTTGAATGAATGGACACCAGAGAAGTGCATGTAACACTGTCTGACTTGGCAGTTCTCTGAAGTGCTGTCGAGGAGAACAGCAAGAGGATGAGTGCTGTGGAGCAGAGACTGGATGACATAGAGGGACATCAGCTTCAAATTATGTCCATGCTGGAACTGCTGCTGGATCATCATGGGATCCCACATTAGTTTTGTTACCTCACACATGTTCCCCCCACCTTCCTTGCTGTTTCATAAAATGTATTCCTCCACCATCCCTGACCCTTGTAAGTAATTATACCCTTTTTTTGTTGTCTTCCGTATGCGTTACACTTTGTATTCTCAGCCCACTTCCTTCTGTTAAGTGTGTGTGTGTGTGTGTGTGTGTGTGTGTGTGCACTGTTTTGGTGCCTCATTTTTCTGCATCCGCAAAAGTCATCTGTCTTGTGTCCAGAAAATTGACAAGTGGTAACACAGTGAAACGAGAGTGTTTCAGCACATACAAACTCCCCCAGAATTAATGGCGCACTCAGTCATGTGCACAAAAGTGGCACAGAGTCCCAGATTTTTTCTGCAGTCCCAAAATGCATCCTTCATGTGTGCAGAAAATTGATAAGTGGTAAAAGAGTGAAATGACACTATTTCAGCACATACAAAGTCCCCCAGAATCAATGGCGCTCTCAGTCATGCGTGCAGTGGTGGCACAGAGTCCCCGGATTTTTGCTACAGGCCCACAATGCATCCTCCATGTGTACAAAAAATTGACAAGTGGTAACAGAGTGAAATGAGACTGTTTCAGCACATACAAAGTCTCCCAGAATTAATGGCGCACTCAGTCATGCATGCAGTGGTGGCACAGAGTTCCCAGATTTTTTCTGTAGGCCCAGAATGCATGCTCCATGTGTCCAGAAAATTGACAAGTGGTAACAGAGTGAAATAAGACTGTTTCAGCACATACAAAGTCCCCTAGAATTAATGGCGCACTCAGTCATGCGCACAAAAGTGGCACAGAGTCCCCAGATTTTTTCTGCAGGCCCACAATGCATCCTCCTTGTGTGCTGAAAATTGACAAGTGGTAACGGAAGTGAAAAGAAACTGTTTCAGCACTTATCCCAGTATAAAATGATGACTGTGAGGTTCGTGTTGCTGGTCCAATGTGTTGTGCGAGACGATTCCACCAAATGAAATGTGATCATCTCGACAGGATTGAAAGGTGCCCTTTGGATGTACACTAATAGTAGTCTTGTGTGTATATGTGTATATATATATATATATATATATATATATATAGTTGTGTATTTTGTAGGTGGTGATGAGGGGGTTGAACTTGACATGGACATGTACTCATGCTATTGTTCTGCAGCACACAGGTGACTCATAAACTGTTGGTGTGCACATTCCAGTGCTCAATGAGAATTTTTTGCACTTAAATGGAAACTGATAACTCTCAAGCACATGAAGGTAAGTATTTCTTTTTTTTGGGGGGGGGGGAAATCATATTTTCGGTTCTGTATGTAATGGTTTCTTATTTTTTCACTTCTTCACAGATTTCATCAGCATCCTTCTGGAGTCCGGTTGTTAATGATGATCGTGGTCATCTAATGAAATGACTTCTGTGTGTTGTATGTGTGCCCAAGCTCGGGGGAGGCGTGTGCCTGATGTTGAAGAACTTTTTTGGATAAGGCCACTTTGACAGAACAACAAAGCATCTCGAAGTTTCCTAAAAATGACTTCTTACAAGTTACAACTTCATTGTTATGTGTCCCTCCCTGGTTCTCAAATCTCAATCCCTATTGTCAAGTTACATTTCAGAGACACATCTTGTCAACTACTAAGACGACCTGTTGTGTGCAATATTTGCAGCAGTCCTTACAAAGCAATGAAATGGATGAAATAAAATCTTCATACTTACCAGAATGGATTTCACATGGACATTATATCGGTTCCTCTCTGTACGGTATAGCTACAGCATCTTTCCCAATGAGTATTAGCGATGGAGCCTGTTTTTGTTCTCCTGTAAAAGAAACAAAAAAAGTGTACTGTATGTGTTTTGCCACTGCGGCTCTGAAAAGCTACAGAAAACAAAACATACAAATTAAGGAAGTGAGGCAGCATAACAAACATGAGTGTACATACTCACTTTATGGTTTAAATATTAAGAAGCTGGTGGTGGCGGTGCACTGCTGGACTGGTGGTCTGTGGGGGGCAGACAGACTCATGGTGGCAGTCTTGCATAACATCAGTCCTGGTGGTGATGGTGGTCTGTGGGGGGCAGACAGACTCATGGTGGCAGACTTGCTTAACATCAGTCCTGGTGGTGGTGGTGGTCCAGGGGGGCAGACAGACTCATGGTGGCAGACTTGCATAACATCAGTCCCGGTGGTGGTGGTGGTGGTACGTGGGGGGCAGACAGACTCATGGTGGTAGACTTGCATAGCATCAGTCCCGGTGGTGATGGTGGTCCAGGGGGCAGACAGACTCATGGTGGCAGACTTGCTTAACATCAGTCCTGGTGGTGGTGGTGGTCCAGGGGGGCAGACAGACTCATGGTGGCAGACTTGCATAACATCAGTCCAGGTGGTGATGGTGGTCCAGGGGGCAGACAGACTCATGGTGGCAGACTTGCTTAACATCAGTCCTGGTGGTGGTGGTGGTCCAGGAAGGCAGACAGACTCATGGTGGCAGACTTGCATAACATCAGTCCCGGTGGTGGTGGTGGTACGTTGGGGGCAGACAGACTCATGGTGGTAGACTTGCATAACATCAGTCCCGGTGGTGATGGTGGTCCGGGGGGCAGACAGACTCACGGTGGCAGACTTGCTTAACATCAGTCCTGGTGGTGGTGGTGGTCCAGGGGGGCTGACAGACTCATGGTGGCAGACTTGCATAACATCAGTCCCGGTGGTGGTGGTGGTACGTGGGGGGCAGACAGACTCATGGTGGTAGACTTGCATAACATCAGTCCCGGTGGTGATGGTGGTCCAGGGGGCAGACAGACTCACAGTGGCAGACTTGCTTAACATCAGTCCTGGTGGTGGTGGTGGTCCAGGGGGGCAGACAGACTCATGGTGGCAGTCTTGCATAACATCAGTCCTGGTGGTGATGGTGGTCTGTGGGGGGCAGACAGACTCATGGTGGCAGACTTGCTTAACATCAGTCCTGGTGGTGGTGGTGGTCCAGGGGGGCAGACAGACTCATGGTGGCAGACTTGCATAACATCAGTCCCGGTGGTGGTGGTGGTGGTATGTGGGGGGCAGACAGACTCATGGTGGTAGACTTGCATAGCATCAGTCCCGGTGGTGATGGTGGTCCGGGGGGCAGACAGACTCATGGTGGCAGACTTGCTTAACATCAGTCCTGGTGGTGGTGGTGGTCCAGGGGGGCAGACAGACTCATGGTGGCAGACTTGCATAACATCAGTCCAGGTGGTGATGGTGGTCCAGGGGGCAGACAGACTCACGGTGGCAGACTTGCTTAACATCAGTCCTGGTGGTGGTGGTGGTCCAGGAAGGCAGACAGACTCATGGTGGCAGACTTGCATAACATCAGTCCCGGTGGTGGTGGTGGTACGTGGGGGGCAGACAGACTCATGGTGGTAGACTTGCATAACATCAGTCCCGGTGGTGATGGTGGTCCGGGGGGCAGACAGACTCACGGTGGCAGACTGCTAACATCAGTCCTGGTGGTGGTGGTGGTCCAGGGGCTGACAGACTCATGGTGGCAGACTTGCATAACATCAGTCCCGGTGGTGGTGGTGGTACGTGGGGGGCAGACAGACTCATGGTGGTAGACTTGCATAACATCAGTCCCGGTGGTGATGGTGGTCCAGGGGGCAGACAGACTCACAGTGGCAGACTTGCTTAACATCAGTCCTGGTGGTGGTGGTGGTCCAGGGGGGCAGACAGACTCATGGTGGCAGACTTGCATAACATCAGTCCCAGTGGTGGTGGTGGTGGTACGTGGGGGGCAGACAGACTCATGGTGGTAGACTTGCATAACATCAGTCACGGTGGTGATGGTGGTCCGGGGGGCAGACAGACTCATGGTGGCAGACTTGCTTAACATCAGTCCTGGTGGTGGTGGTGGTCCAGGGGGGCAGACAGACTCATGGTGGCAGACTTGCATAACATCAGTCCTGGTGGTGGTGGTGGCCTGGGGTGGGGGGGCACACCGCCTTTTAAATACTGCAGTTAAAACCTGACAACATTAACCACATCATCATCATCCTCATAAAGAAAACTGCCCTCACAGTCATCGATGTCTGAAGTCTGACAAGCTGGGAAATTCTTTCTCCATTGTGTCATCATCTACGTCAGTGGTGGGCTGTTTCAGGCAGTCACTGCCAGTGCCACCAGGATGCTCCATTTCCACATCAGCAAGACCACCATGACTAGGCCGGGGTATGAATACCGAGGTTGCAGTCTGTGCTGGTATGTGCCTCTCATTCATTTAAATGAATGTTAGCAAACTAACATTTGCAGGAGACAGGTTTGTCCGACGATCCTGACTATTGCACCTGCTCAGCTGAATACCCTCTCAGCACTTACACTGGAGGGTGGGCATGTGAGGTACTTCAGTGCCACTGCAGTCAGCTCTGGCCATTCACTGACCTTTCCACTCCAGTACAAAAGAGGATCTTCACTTATTGTCAGATGCCTGTTTTCAGACAAATATGACTCAACCATTCTCTCTGCCACACTAAGTCCAATTGTTGATGCATCAGCCTGTTCCCCAGAATCATTGATTTCACAAATACCAACTTGGGACAAAGCCTCCCAAAGCGGGTTGACACCATCCACTTTGGATGACAGACCACCTGGAACTACATTCCCCTTCCCTTGCATGATATACTTGCTGGTCATCCAGCTACATCTTCAGCTGGATTATGCTGCTGAGGTTTACAAACCTTGGCACGTGACTTCTGTGCCCCATGAACCAAGCGAACCAGTTGACCACTGATATTTTTTACCTGTTCAGGCCCTCCCTCCAGTATTGATGCAATTCCACATTTGTGTTGTGGGTCCAGCATTGTTGTCATGGCAAAGTTGTCAATACGCTAATTGCTCACAATGTGATGATTCTGGTTGAATACTGTCAGCATGTGTTGCAGCAACATACTGCTACCATTGTCTCAGGCAACATCAAGGCTATGCTGTGCATTCACCAATGTCTGCCTCAGCACCCACGGCAGTGGAATTGATTGGCTAATGGAGGCAGACTCACCACTCACTGCCTGTGTGGCATGTTCAAAAGTCCGCAAAATTTTTATTACAGAGTCCATGAGGCGCCACTGTTCAGTCGTCATAGACATGGAGGCCCCAGAACTGTCACAGCTGCTGTGCAAACAAGATATTCGGAGATGGCTTTGTATTGTTCATACAACCTCTCTGCCATGTATAATGTGGAGTTCCATCGGGTGACAACTTCCAGCTTCAAGTGGTGCTGAGGTAGGCTGTTTTGTATCTGCAACTGCTGCAGTTGGTCACGGGCCTTTCCAGATCTTGAAAAGTGAGAGCAGATATGCCATGCAATAGCCAGCATTTCCTTTATGTCAAGGTGCTGCAGAAACTTCTGAAACACAAGATTTAAACAGTGGGCCATGCATGGAACAAGAAAAAAACACCATTCGTGATGCATTTCACCACATTTGACCCATTGTCAGTTGCTATGAACCCAGCTCTCAGGGACAGAGGGTGTAGCCATCTGTCAATTTCAGTCAGTACCATGTCCAACATGTTCTCACCAGTGTGTGTGAACAGGTCACACTGTGCATAGCAATTGTTGCATGCTGGCGAATTCCAGGAAGATTGCTACTGTGACAATCCACCTTTCTGCACTGATTATTCACACTACCAGCATCACAAACAACTCCCGGCACCTGCGCCCAGAGTGCAGTTATACACAGATATGAACTCCCCGCTGTTTCACCACTTGTCCACATATCCATATTTAAATGGACGAATGGAGAGAAGGAGGAATGTTGAAGGGCATGTCTTACTGAGTCTGAGACAGTGCGGAACAACTCGGGAACAGCATGGGTAGAAAAGTACGTCCTGGATGGGACTTTTCATTTTGGACAGGCATGGGCAGCAAACTGCCGGAACCCAGAATTCTCCACAAAGGAGAAGGGCAAAAGATTGATTGCCAGCATTTCCGCTACAGCAGCATTAAGTTCTTGTGACACTGTATGATTGGGGGGGGGGTACTTCAGCTTATGCTCAAAAACACTCTGTAGTGTGGGCTGACTTAAATGTTTTACATAGGGTGTGTTGCTGGTCACAAATGGCTGTGCTCTGTGATGAATGCCATTGGCAGGGGGTGGAGGGTGGACATTTGATGAAGACAGTTACACAGGTGATGACGACAAACCCAGAAATGCTGTTATTTTTCCAGATTTGGCAACTGGGGTTGATGTACCACTTGCACTAGACATACTGCATTCACAGCCACCACAAAAACTGCTACTCTCACCAGCACTGGACAACATTTCAAAGTCATTATGGTCCTCCACCTCATCATGCCTGTAGTATTCCTCCACTCTTATTACCGCACTATTGAACACATTTAATTTCCTACTGGGCTTAACAGTTATGGAAGGGGATAACGTGCTGGCTATGGTTGCCGCCGGTGATAGAGGTGAATGCCCCAGTCTGGTATTAGCTACCAGCTTGTACTGGGCCCACAGAGCCAAATGCCTGTTCTTAAGATGCGTATTATGTCCTCCTGTTCCAAGATGGCTCCCCTTTTTACCTCGACTCACATGCACATGGCAAACCTGGCAGACTGCAACTGAATCATCATTTATATCTTGAACAAAAAAATCCCAAACAAGGGAGTGTGATGCTCTGCTTTTAACATGTCCATGATGATGTGGCTTATTTAAGTCTGTTATTTTAAGCACTGAAGTGGGGGGGGGGGGCTCGTGATGTTTCTGGCACTGCACACCTGAACTGCAACTGACCACCACGACTACCTATCATATTTATCACTGGGTCATCATCATCATCATCATCCACTAAAACCGCAAATCACAAGTTTTTATGGGGGGGGGGGGGATTCCTGCAAACAGATTCAGACACAGCCACTGTTAATTTATTTTTCTCCGGTTCCCAACTGGGGTCAATTGCATCATCATCATATTCCTCAACGTCACCGTCACACACATCCACATCTTCTGCTTGGATGCTAACATGTGGACTGCATGTTGCAACAACAGCAACATCATCATCATCAGCGTCATCACATTCATCATCAGCATCTACACCGCCATCATCATCAGCAGCATCATCACATTCATCATCAGCATCTACACCGCCATCATCATCAGCAGCATCATCACATTCATCATCACATTCATCATCAGCATCTACACCGCCATCATCATCAGCAGCATCATCACATTCATCATCAGCACCTACACCGCCATCATCATCAGCAGCATCATCACATTCATCATCAGCACCTACACCGCCATCATCATCAGCAGCATCATCACATTCATCATCAGCACCTACACCACCATCATCATCAGCAGCATCATCACATTCATCATCAGCACCTACACCGCCATCATCAGCAGCAGCATCATCACATTCATCATCAGCACCTACACCACCATCATCATCAGCAGCATCATCACATTCATCATCAGCATCTACACCACCATCACCTGATATTTTTTCACCACACTGTAAATCACTGCATGGAAAATGCGTGATGTTAAGTGCCACGGTGGATGGAATATCACATTGAATGCTATCGTTGACATAATTATCAGAATCAGGTTCAGTTAATGGGATGTTACTGGGAAGTATGACATCATCTATGCTGTCACTCACTTGCACTGCTTCACACTCAATATGTTTGGATATGGTACATTGGTCTGAATTAGAACTTGATGCAACAATGCTACTACTACCTCCACCACCACTAACACCAGTAACTCTAACATCACCAGCTGGGAAAACATCATCTCCTCCATCATCTCCTCCAACTATCAGTGAAGCTACTGATTGGGCTGTAAAAAACTTTGCAGGAGAAATACCTTTCCTCACATCAGCAATGCACTTCTCCATCCGTGTACTACTACCACACCCACAGACCCTCTTACTGCCAACATTGCCATGGCCAGAAACAGCTTTACTTGCATGTCTCTTTGCAGACATTTTGGAGGATCAACCATAAATATTATTACCAAATTCAGATTTTGATACGTTCACTTTCTGACTGGAGGGATGCTAGCTGGATGTGAAGCAAAATAAACAACTGTGGCTTCAGCAACAGGTAAGAAACTACTGTGTTGTGACACTGTCACGGAATTAAAACAACTTCAGTAACCAGTGGTGTTGATGGGGTCACAAAAACAATCCAGTCTGGTAAAAAATACCTTTTCAACGTGGGGGTGGGAGCACTGAATATAGACAGAGCTGATTTTTACGGCGCTACAAGCAGCAAAACTAAGAACAGAGAACACGATCGCAGTACAAAATCAGGCAGCTGCAGTGGATAGCAGGTTCACACTGCTGCACTTAGTTGCACTTACACTAGTCTGTGTCATAAATTTTAAAAGGTGTACTATATTTGATGCACACAACACTGCACACACAACACAGAACACTTTGTGTGCAATGCTGAACGAGGAATGCGATGCAAATGCAAAAGTTCAATGTACTGCCACGTAATGTAAATTTGTAATTTAAACAGCCTGACCTTATGAAATGCTGCACCACATTCATACAACAAACAGCAAGAAAATTTGTGCTATTACTGACAATTTTACTATGTGTACAGTAACATGGTCAGTTATATAACAAAAATATAACCAAAACACAAAGAAATCATTAGTTCTCCAACTTAAATCTACCTACCTACACACAGATATGCCCCACCCCCACACAATACACTTCACTGTCTTTCACCACACACACTCAATGTTGTAAATTAACATTCAAGATCCATACACAAACAAAAATGCTCGATGATGTGAGCACAGGAAGGTTTCCTACAATTGATGAACTACGGTTGGATCCCCCCCAAAAAAGTAAAAATACTTTTTGAACAGCTTTTTAAAAGATTCCTTCAGACAGCTATCAGAGCACACTGTCTCTTGCTCCTTCCTACTCATACTACCCCGAACTGAGGCTGTGCAGATCAATATAGAGCCCATGTGACCTGAACTCCCATGAATCACTGCAAAATCAGCCTTCGGAGCTCAAAAACAAGGCGAAGTGAGGCGAAGTGAACTGCCACCAATGCCCTTTGCCTTAAAAATTGAAAGAGTAGTGACCAGTGGAGGCAGAGTAACGCAAAATCGCTGTTCCAAATGCACTTCGTGTTCCTCATTATAACGCACAGTACTCCGCTTCGCGTTGAGGGGCACTTCGAGAATCCACCTGCACTCCGCGAATGCTTTGGCGGACTGGATTGAGCCCACTTCACCCACCACTATACATCAGTGACAGTATTAACATTCATGGACATTGAAAAGGTGAAAATGGATAGCAGATGTGGTGACTTGACAAAAAAACTCCTGAGGTGTGAAGCCTTCTGGATTACTATATTAGAGACTGCTGTGCCCTTCGAACTTAGTGATAATATACCAATACATTCTTTTTGATCTACCAAATTATTTGTTGAGCATCTTGCTGCTTATTTGCTGTTTATTTAATTATTTATTTGAGTATTTAATAAGTATCTATATGTGGGTAGCACTTTATCACTTTGGAATTTGGGGTTAAGTATTTCTGCACTTGAACCTATTTTATGTTATTGTACTTAATGATGCTGTTAATGCACTGTTTCTTTAAGAAACTGTTTTTAACTAGTTTCACTACACCTAAACAGAAGCTCTTCGGAAGACGTCATAGCGACGTTAAAATGTTATTCACGTTAGTTTATGGTGTCAACTCAGGAGTGTGATGGTCGGCGGGTGAAAGTTTGCAGTTTAAAGTTTATGGCTCAGTACTACAACACTGTGAACCACGCTAGCAACTGACTCTGTTTCTCGAGCTTGGATTTTTAACACTGTTGCTGTCTTTTGGCAATAAAGGAACTGTGAAATTATTTCCTTGAGAGTAGTAAGCAGTTATCATGGCGTGCTGACCATTTTACCATTACAGCAGCTGTGTGCTGTACATCGGTGTTGAAAATTTTAGAGGTCGCACAGGGGTCGGTAACCAGTTCTCTTTCATACGTCAACTGCAGAGGCTTAGCAGGACCAGTACTCTCAGGATTGGTTAACTGATTTAACAGTCTGACAAAATTTAGGAAGGTCATTATTTTTTCTCAGTTTTTGCCTTTAAAATTTTGCTTTGGCTTTCTTTATCTGCTCTTTTCACTCATTCCGCTTATGTTTAAAAATATCCCAGTCCCTCATCAATTTTCTTTTCTTAGCCAATCTCCAGATTCTATTTTTATCCTAATTATCCTCAATATTTTCTCATTTATCCAAGGAGCCTTAGCCAGCTTTAACATAATTTTACATCTTGATGCATGCAAATCACACAAGTCACCAAAGGTCCCAACAAAGTATTGTATTCCACAGCCCAAACCAATCTGGGAACTAGTTTACATCATTCCCAGTTTATACTTCTCACACTGTTCTTAAACCTTTCAGTGGAAAATTTTCTCATATCCCTAACTCAACAGTAATTACTAAAGTTATCTGGTATCTGTTCCTGCTCAATAATAATCCAGATCGGATTATAGTCCCCTAAATATGGTGGGGATGTGAATATTAAATCCAGAACTGAACCCTGGTTAGAGACACTAGTATATCCAGTGGGCATTTGGATATGTTGTTTGACTTCTAGAACTGGAACCAGCTCTTTTAATTGCCTCCCTCTAGGCTGAAACCAATCAGAGTTCAAATCACCCATTAGGATAAGAAGCTTATCCCCCAGGCACTCATAGATTTTATTTACTACCACATCTAATTTAGTTATTTTAACTTTTGGCAGAGAATACATCACACCAACAGCTATTTCAAGACTGGTTAAATAAACTACTAAATATTCAATATTCTCACTACTGCCTAGTAACAAGATCTCAATAAGGCCTATTGAGTGCCTTATTTACAATGAGCCTCCCTGATCTCTTTTTCTCCTGTCTGACCTAAACATTTGATACCCTGGGAGCATAACCTTCCTGTTCTCAATCCCTTTGAATAGTGAAGCTTCTGACAGTTCAAATATATCAGGATCTTGCTCTTGTACCAAAGTTAAAAGCATATCCCTCTTTCGTATAACATGCAGAATCCGCAGTTTCCTAATATTAACCTCAGGTGGGCCTGGGCTTAACTCAACATCAACCCTCAACAGCACCTAATATATCACCCAGGAAGCACAGTTCTAATTCAAAACAGTCAGAGGATTGTTGAAATGACCAATTGTCAGCAAATTTGTTCGACAATATCTCGTCCAATTATTAGTAAAAACATTACCTCTGTTTTTAAGTAAAATAGGGGTATAATTTAAGTCCCTACACAGGGATTACTGATAAATCTGAAAATCTGTAGACACTCTTTTTAAACCCATATGAACAGAGACACAAGCCCACAAGACAGCTAAACCCCAACAATATCATTATTCTCAACAAGTACATTTTTTAAACTATATATCAACACTAAAATAAAACAGAAACAAAATGTCTCCTCCAATTAAAAAAAAAAAGACTACATTAAATACAATTAAAACTGAAGCATTCAAACAAACTCCCATTCCCATTACAAAATATTTTTAAAATTAATCTTAAAGATAAAGTCCTGCACTTGTGAGTAACAGAATAAGCTGCCCAAGTCCCAAAGTCTCCGGCGGACATGGCAGAGATGCCTCTCTGCATGCTACTGTTCCGAATGCTGCCGCTTATCAGGTAGGTGCAGACATATAAACATGCTGGCTCCTCCCAGGCTTTCAAGTGACCGACAGATTAAATCCAACTTCAAATCCATGTGGAAGCAGTAAACAGACTGGCTGGGGACCCTCACCATGGCACAGTCACCAAAACTTATGGTGCTGACACAGGGTTTACTTAGGCTGGTCACAGTCACCAGGTGCAGGTAACATACAGAGCAGTAGCAGGGAAGGAGCAGATGTAACAGGTAAATGTGATTTGCTATCGGCACAGACACAAAACCTTGCAATGCAGATTCAATGCTGACTCCTTCTGCTTTACACAGCTGTTCACAGTCAAAGATGTCACAGAACTACAGGTTAACTACACACAGAGGTGGCAGAGAGGGAGCTGTTATAGCAGATGGAACTGCTTTACTCACCTCCTCTGATGTGCCTCTCCACCTGCTGCCGCTCCGAATAAGTTCTCAAATATCAAGACCAATCCTTGAGACTATAGGATGTCCAGTGGGGGAGGGATCAATCAAAGATTTGTGTATCTTTGGTAACAGATATAATGTCAGAGAGACCAGAAACCTGACCTTGATGAAGTTTGCCTCATCCAAGGTAATTTGGCCTGACCACAAATGTTTTGTTTAAAAGCCACAGTTGGGTTTACCTGGAGATGACAGTAATAGTCAATAGTATTCAACTGATGCGATGCCTCTGTTTTATACCATTCTCTGGGCATCACCACATTTCCACCCTTGTCAGCACTTTCAATTATTGTATCACTCCTATTTGATAGTTCTTTGAGTGCCTGTTTTTCAATGGTGAAAATGTTGTGGAAATGCCCAGTGTGGTCATAAGCTGTACGTAGTTCTTCAACATTTTGATTAACCATACTTTGCCGATAGAGTGGAGTGAAAGCACATAGTTTTACCTTAAAGGTATATTAATATTTATTTATATTTCTTTTCTTTGTGAAAGTAGTAGGGTAAGTGGCACTTTGATACTTGATAGGCAGTGTTTGGGGTACCTTGAAACTTGGGTTTAAAATTGTAACAGTTGGTGTGTGGGAAACTACCTCAGGAGCTTAATCTTGAGGTGAACAGATTCAGGAAGTCCTGTGAATCAGGTGTGTAATTGGGGGTGGAGCTGACAGAGGCTTAGTGCCCTCTTACAAGAGAACTATAAAAGTACTTCCACTCTAATGTGTCCAGCACGTTTGTGTCCCAGTGAGGGAGTGGAACAGTGATGAAGTGGAACAGGTGACTGGCGTCATAGGTATCGGCATGCATCAGCCGAAGGAAATGGAGAAGCGTAGGACTCTGCTGGTTGACTAAGGCTAGGAACCTATTCACTACTGTGTAACAGTCACTGCTGGGAAGGGTTGAAGATTAACAGTAGGCCAAAACTGGGAATAGATGCAACACCCTATCTAGGATAGGAGTATAACGAGATGTAAATGTAAACAAGGCACAGGGAAATACAAATAGAAACAAATAAATAAAGGAGAAAACTAAAAACACTTTATCAGGGTTAAGGGTACAAAAGTATTTCCAGGTGACACAGGAAGAAAAGAAGCTGAGGATGCTGGGAGTGGTGCAGTGCAGTGGCTGTGGGGTGGCAGATTTCAGAGAGACCTTCTGGAGACTGCATTGCTGCCCCATCTGCATACACCTCTCTGGGTTGAGGGAGGAGGTTGCTAGACTCCAGGCCAAGTTGGCTAGGGTTCGTGGGACCTTCTCTCCCACCCAGGGACCACCAAATCTGCCACAGTTACCTCAGAGGATGCCAGGGAAGAGGAACAGCTGGGCTGTAGTGGGCTTTAGAAGGTTGGGGGTGGTGGGACTGAGGCACATTCCTCAACTGGTACCACTATGTAATTTCTACACCACTCTGGCAGGGCAGGACTGTCAAAAGGAAGCATCCATGGCAGTGACCAGGGAGTACGTGGGGGCCCTGCATAGTGGAGATGCCAAGGGCACTGGTTGAGGACCCCAGAGGAGTCGGATATAACTTCTGGTGGGGGGGGATAGATTTGGGAATAGAAAATGGTGGGGAGAGGCAGGTTACAGTAGGTGCCTACCAGGTGCCATGACCCTGAGGGATGGGAAGCAGATCCAGAGGATCACTATGGCAGCAGGACAGGATAGAGAGCTGGATGTCATTGTCCACCTGGGGACTAATGATCTGGTTAGGGACAGGGCTGGGATAGTTCAGGAGGAGTTTAGGGAGTTGGGGGGTCTTAGACAGGTAGCTCGCTCAGTGGCTTTCGCTTTGCTGCTGCCTGTCTACGACAGGGGACAGGAGAGGGATCTTCACATCAGCAGCTTTAACTCATGGCTGAAGAAAATTCATGGTGCAGAGTGGAGAGGTTTCTTTACATTGGGGAGTATAAAGGCCTATACAGGGGTGATGACCTGCATTTATCAGGGAGGAGAACTGCAGTCCTCAGTGGACAGTTTAAATGTTACTTCAATGAACATTTAAACTAGCTGAAGGGGGTGGTGGAAGGAATCAGGAAGGCAGAAACTGCCCCCCCCCCCACAGACTAGAGTACAGAGTAAGAAGAACCCAAATGGCAATGGAATCTCCCAGGGTGCAAATTAATAAAGGAAGCAGGGTGGTAGAGGTAGAGGGGGAAGGGAACAGGAGCATTAAAAAGAGAGGGGGAATGAGAAAAGGAAAAAAGGAAAAAAAGGGGGACAACAAGCAGAGTGGATATACACTTTGGAAAGCCATGTGTGAGAATGCTAGAAGTCTAGAAAATAAGATTCAGGACCTAGACGCCATCATGGCAGATGCCAACCTGGATATTGTGGCCATTATCAAGTCATGGTGCACTGAAGACTGGGACGTGGCCATACCAGGCTATACTCTGTTCAGGAAGGACCAGGTAGGAAGGAAAGGAGGGTGTGTGGTGCTTTATGTGAGGGAAAGCATAAAAGCAATAGAGATACAGGGAATACAGGGGGAGGCAGAAGTACTGTGGGTTGTCCTGGAGATGGGGAATGGAGCCACTATTTGCACTGGAGTGATCTATAGGCCTCCAGCACAGCAGGAGGAATTAGATAAGGTATTGGCAGGAGCCATTGGCAAGATGGCAGAAAAGGGGGAGGTGCAGCTTGTGGGGGACTTCAACCTGCCAGATGTAGATTGGCGCCTCCCAGTAGCAGCTTCAGCCAGAATCACGAACATCCTGGAGTCTCTGCAGGTGGTGTTCCTCAGGCAACTAGTCAGTGAACCCACTTGTGAGGGGCAATACTGGACCTGGTACTCACTAACAGGGACAGTACTGTGGACATCAAGGTGGAAGGCCACCTGGGGACCAGTGATCACTGTATGGTGTGGTTCACAAGGGCTAGGGTCCTGGACTTCAGGAGGGCACATCTTATAAAGATGGGTGAAAGCATCAAGGATGACCTGGCAGGGGGTTATGGCCTGTGAGGGATAGAGGAACAGTGGACTTTCCTTAAAGGGAGCATAGTAAAGGCACCAAACCTCTGCATCAAACAAGTGAGCAAAAGCAAGAGGAAAAAGAAACCGCTATGGTTCTCAAAAGAGGTGGCTGAAAATGTAAAAGCTAAAATGGTAGCATTCACAAGGTATAAGGAGACACAGAGGGAAGATGATAGGGAGGGGTATCAGGGGAAACAGAGGGAATCAGAGAAAGCAGTAAGGAGCACAAAGGTGCAAACTGAAGAGAGAATAGTCCAGGAGGTAACAAAAGGGGATAAGACATTTTTTAGATATATAAGTGAAAAGATGAAGACCAGGGATGGGATTGTAAGGTTAAGAAGGAAAAGGGGGGGCTGTGTTGAGGGGGGTCAGGAAAAGGCAGACATCCTGAACAAACATAGAATTTGACGGCAGATAAGGACTGCTTGGCCCACCCAGTCTGCCCATTTCCCTACCTAATGGATAAGCTGCAGATCCTAGCTAACCAACAGCCTGCTTCTTCCAACCTCCACCCCCTAGAATTGCCTTAGGTCTGTCCCATGCATTCTTGAATTCCACCACTGTTTTTGACTCCACAACCTCCTCACAAATGCTTTCATTCAGCATTCACAGAGGAAGAAGGGGAAGGGCCACAAAAATGTAAAAGTTACAGAAGCTTTGGAGGGAAGGAAGTGAACACTAGTCCTTTTTTGAAGAAGAGAGTCCTGAAGGGACTCGCTAATCTGAAGGTGGACAAAGCAATTGGATCAGATGAGGTGCATCAAAGGGTACTGAGGGAGCTCAGTGGATTATTAGCTGCACCTCTGACAGTCCTTTTTGTACAGCTCATTGGAAACAGGAGTGGTTCCAGAGGACTGGAGGAGGGAGAATGTAGTCCCACTACACAAATGTGGTAGCAGGGAGGAGGCTGGTAATTATTGACCAGTCAGCCTAACATCAGTGGTGGGAAAATTAATGGAATCAATGCTGAAGGAAAGGATTGTGGAATATCTTGAAGCACGTTGCAAACGTTTCAAGGCCTAGTTGTTGTTTGTCTGGAGGTATGTAGACTGCCATTATGACTAGTGATTTAGATCTCCTTCCCAAAAGGATTTTAACAGACAAGCATTTACATTCCCTCATGGGTTTGCCATGGTTAAGTTGATTTCCTTGCAGGTCGGCCCTTAAATAGATTAGGCAACCACTACCGTTTACCTTGTCGATCCCATCTGAATAAGTTACAGCCACCCAATGTGATGGGAGAAAGCCATGTTTCTGTAAGGGAAATAATAGGTTTAACAAGTGCCACTCAAGCTTCCAGTTGTGCAAATTTTGGTAGGAGGTTACCAATGTTAAGGGATACAATCTTTAGCTTCCCTTTGGGATCCTTAACAGATCTATCACAATTAAATGGGCTTGGATTAGGGTGAGCATTACCAGACACGAGGAGAAGAATGAGTGAAAGTTTTTTAGGCCCCTCAGTCCAGGGGATAGTCTCAGTGAATTATTAGTACACAGGTGGATTTTTGGGGTGAACCTTGTAGCCATAAATGACATAAGGAGAGGTAAGGCACAAACCAGGTGAATGACAGGTATCATCATCTAGGAAAGAATGTAGCACAAAAAGGGGGTCAGCGGTGTTGGCAGGTAGTCTAGTGACACCCATTTCCCATGAGCACCATTTTAAGTATGGGAAGTTACCAGAGCCAATGTATTGCCTATTGTCCTCCCCCTGTGATCCAGCCAGTATAATTTCAATGAAAATTACTGTTACATACAGTATTTTGGCAGGGTGTGGAGGCAAAAAATTGGGAAGGGGCATGGTTATGATGGTGGGCTAGATATGACGAGTAGGCCTATGGGGTCCCCTACTTGAAACAGGCTGCCAGCAGCTCATGACCCCCCACAAGCAACATTCTCAATGTTTGCACAGTGGGCAGTTTACAGTATCAGCCACAGTGCTGCAGGCAGTTAGCAGTATCAGCCCTTTGCAGTTAATAGTAGCACTCTAGGACTATATGCAGTTAACAGTATCAGACCTTTGCAGCAGACAGTAACAATCAGTGCAACTCCCCCTAAGAAGCAACAATAAGCAATAATCACTAATGTAATACCACCAGGCCTCTTTCCAGCTGTCCATGAGTCATGACTCAAACTAGTACACCAGTACACTCCCACAGTCCCTTAGGAGCTGTCTTTACATTAAAGGAAAACTAAACTCATTTTTTGGCAAGTCACTATGTTAAAAATCTAAGATCATAGTGGCCAAGATAATCAGGTACCAGATATTCAAAACTTTGCTTGGTGGGCAAAATGACTGTGCTCTATTTGCCTAGGGTTTGAGCCCATACACAATATTCAAAGGGGGCTTTTGCACATGCTAACAGGTTTAGCACATGGAAAAAAAATTATGTATGCAGTGGGAAAAGGGAGGGGGCAGGGACAGGAATACCAGTGCAGCCTGATATTCAGTGCATATGCGCTGTGTAACAGGGTTAGCACAGGCCACTTTGCATAGCACAAATACCGTCAATCTAAAGCCCGATTTAGCCATCCCAGTGGTGCTAAGGGTTAAGGAGCTGGATGCCACAGCTCATGCCGCACCAGCAACCTGGGCTCAGGAACAAGGCAGGGCCATCGGGGGTCAGCAGGGGAGAGAGAGGATAGAGCATCCAGAGGACTGCTCTCCTTTCTCTGGGGAGGGTTCTGGGGACTGCTCAGAGTCCTAGCAGCCCCTGATGGAGATTAGAGTCAGCACAGGCATGCCAGCCAATGTAAGAGAGGGGAGGAGTGCGGCAGACATCAGCAGGTCAGCCATGTGCGGACATCATTGCATGCTGCACTCCCATGGGGAACCAACAAGGAAAACCCCCTCCCAGGCTCGCAGAGATGATGGGGGCAGCCTGCCCCAAGGGGTGATCCAGGGGGCTACGTCTGCCTGAGGTGTTGGGGGAGTTCAGTTGAGACTAGGGTTCCAGCAGGGAGTGGCAGTCCTCACCGCGTGAGCACCCCGAAAGGATGCCTGGCCTGGAAGGAGCATAAATAAAGTTCACAAAAAAAATAAAAATAAATAAAGCCTGACTTACTGTGGGCAACCCTGGCAGCTGCCAGAGTCACTGCAGCCAACAACCAAGTTGGTGTTTGGGGGAGCACACCTATCCCCTCACATCCAGTGCCCCCCATCCACCAACTTCATCCGTATGAAGTAAAATATGTCCCTGGTGTCCAGTGGTCCCCCTTGATCACCATCCTGTATATTGTGTAACAAGTTCCTGGTGTACTATGGTTCCCCCGTCTTCTGATCATCATCCCGAATATTGTGTACCATGTCCTTGGTGTCCAGTGGTTCCCCTGTCCTCTGGTCACCATCCTGTATACTGTATAATAAGTCCCTGGTGCCAAGTGGTCCCCCCCAGTCACTATCCCATATATTGTATAATAGTTTCCTTATATACAATGGTCACCCCTTCCTCCAATCATCATCCTGTATGATGTGAACAATTTCCCTGATGCCCAGGGGTCCCCCCTCTGATCACTGTCCCGTATTCTGAAATAATATTCCCTGGTGGTCTGTGGTCCCCACCAGTCTTCAATCCCTAGCCCCGTTCAATATACAAGTTTACCTGGCACTAGTGGTACCCCTCACCTGAGGCATGTGGGTAGCTGGTTCTGATGACAATATGATATTTTTTCTGCATTATAAAATGTGTAGGGGGGTGTCTGTCAGGAGGAATTACTGTCTTGCTGAAACTGACACATCAACACCCCCCCCCGTATAAGTTCAAAGGACAGGATGTAGGTTAAACTACAGATATCTGAGATGCAATTACTTTGTCAATTTGCTTTGAAGCCAGGGACCGATATATCCATTTTATAATGCCCTCAGGGAAATCCTTTGATTTGCACTAGGTGTCATGAGAGAAAGGGGACTATGCCTGTGTTTTGGGTGCATTCCCAGAAAGCTAGCTAATTACATCAAAGAGACTTTGATGTCTGTGTGAAGCAGATCCCAGACTGAATTGAGAAGTCCAATATGCATTTGCTTAGGGTATCCAGTGAATTACATCAAAGAGACTTTGATGTCTGTGTAAAGCAAATCACAGACTGGTTTTGGGGAAGTCACATGAAGAGAGAAGATTCACTGACGTCACCTATTGTTTTTAAATATCTTATTAGGACATCCTGTGTTACAAAATATGCATTTTAATACACCAAGGCAGAGTTAGGTGACCTCAGAGAGAAGGCTGGCTCCAGACTGCTTTTATGTATAGTGAGCAGACCTTACACAGACACATTCATTTTCTGACTGAGAAAAAAGGAACATTGAAGCACTGAAAGATTAAGAAAGTAAGATACATTAGATAAAACCAGTCTGAGTGTATGGACTGTAGGAATTTGCACTTTTAAACCTATTTTGTTGTTAAGACTATGTGTTGGGATATCGTGTTCTGTATTTACTGTTTTCCTAATTTTTATCTATTTTAAAGTAAAGATATATTTTAAAAACATAAACTGCCCGGTGTGCCTTGAAACTTCTTTTTTTTATTAGTGAAGCTTAGATGGTTATAGTTGACACTGTGCATGAGCTTATTGTGGTACCAAACTGGGAAACAGATAAGAGTTCTCTAGGTCTTGCATAGAGTTCTAAGGGTTCATTTTGTAATACCTGGTTAGGTGCCTGTAGGCAAAGATATCTGGCCCCCTGAAGACAGAATTATCTGAGCCTGACAATTGGGTATGCTAACAAGAGGTTATCAGTTTGAATCCCTCCAGAACTTGGGACAAAGGTGACTCAAGCCCACAAAACAGACAAGAGGGTTACCTTGTTCTGTTAACTGTTCACAATTCTACACTCAGAGGTTGGCACTTTGGGAGTAGAGGGCTGACCAACTGAGTGGGGTTGTGACAGATTGGTTGGCAGTGGTGGCATATAAACTTTGGTGGTATAAGCTTTATTGTTCAGTGTGTCAGCTTGAGACTGTTCAGCTCACTTGGAAAAAAGAAAGGCAGTGTTTTAGTTCAAAAGGAAACAGAAATATATCCCTTGGCTTACAGTCAAGTTCCTACCCATTTTATTTTTTTCTAACATGCCAGTCAGAGTAGCAGTAGTCAGGAAAGATGACTTCCAACTACAGCAGGCACACTGTAGAGTACTTAAAGCAGTTGTGCGGGGACAGAGGAGTCCCATTCGAGGTAACATCCAAAAAGCAGAACCTTATAGATGCCCTGATGGTAGCAGATACCCAGAGCAGCGAGTCACTGACCGTGACTGAAAAGGACAGCAGGGCCACTGTCAGTGAAGGGCCACAGCAGCAGGGGAAGGTCACCAGTATCCTGAATCCAGAGGTACTCAGGCTACAAATTTAGTTGTGCAGGATGGAGCTGGAGTTCCAGGAGAAGAGGGAGTGAGAGAACCGAGAGGCAGAGAGGGAACAGCAGGAGGCAGACCATACAGAGCGTGAGCGCCAGCAAGCTGCAGAGGAGAAGCAGAGTGAGAACACCAAGAGGCAGAGCAACAACAGAGGGAAGCAGACCGTGAGGAGCGTGAGCACCAGTGAGCTGCAGAGGAGAAGAGAGAGGTGCACCAGAGGAAACATGAACTAGAGAAGATACAACTCTGACCAGTGGCACCAGAGCAGGTAAGTGGCTTGGGTTTAACTGGGACTGCAGGATGGGTTACAAATTGAATTCCAAATTAATAGCCAAATTTAAAGACAGGGAGGACATGGATGCCTTTTTAAATTGTTTTGAAAAAGTTTGTATTCAGGCTAAAATTCCTAGAGAGTCTTGGAGCTTCTAGCTATCCCCGCTACTTACCGGGAAAACTCGGGATGCATTGGGTCAAATGGACAATGAAGACAGTGACGATTACAGCAAACTTAAAGCTGCACTGTTAAAAAAAGTTTGAATTAACTGCTGAATCATACAGAGCTAAATTCTGTAAGCTCAGGAGAAGCCCTGACATGAGCTACGAGGAACTAGCCATGAAACAACGTCAGTTTTTAAAACGTTGGTGGGAAGGAATCGAGGCAAACTCTGTTGATAAAATTGAAAATGTGATTTTATTAGAACAGTTTTATTGGGCATGCCCTGCAGAGCTAAAAATCTGGCTAGAGGACCAAGATCCCAAAATAGTGCAACAGGCTGGTGAACTCTCGGATCACTATGCCAAGAGCAGACCTGCTCTGAGAATAAATGGGGTTGGCGTGGCAGTGCAGAAAGGAAAAAGCATGCCTTCAGGGCAGCTAAAACCCTCACTGCCTCCACCAAAACCAGTTAGCCCCAGGTTTCAGAGAAAAGATTTCTCTGAGAGAAGAACCGAATGTTGGTTGTGTAAGGAAACTGGACATATTGCCAGACAGTGTCCCAGAAAGGCCAGCAATAATACACAGAATGGTACCAGGAAAGAAGTGGGTTGTTTGTGTGTCCCTGGAAGCATGCCAGTGAACATGAGGGAACACATTCACCCAGTCGTGGTGAATGGTGTACAGATGCAAGGGTTAAGGGACACAGGGGCATCCCTGACCTTGGTAAAGGGGGATCTGGTATAGTCTGGTCAGCTCATACCCAATAAATACATCACTGTACAGGACTTTGTGGGTGGGGAGAAAACATTGCCCCTCGCTAGTGTTCTCCTAGACTGGGGTGAAACAGGGGAACTGTGCAATAGGTGGCTGTAACCAAAACATTAGCAGTGGATGTGATCCTGGGTAACAATCTCCAGCAGGGATTGATATGTGCGGTTACCCGTAGCCAAGCAGCAAGGGAAAATTGCAGTTCAGTGAATCTCACAGAAACCAGTGTGGAAACCACTGAGAGGCTGGTTCCCCAGCCTGTGTCTCCAGATGGGGAGATTGATAAAAAGGGGAAATTTCCCCAGTAGCCAGTAATCATACAGCTACAGAGGGTTACTCCAAAGAGGCAGGGGCAACCCCTTGTCAGAGGGTTGGGATTGACAATGATCCTGAGGGCACTGATGCTAGTTCTAGGGACCCCAGTTTAGTGACTGAAGGGGACCTGTCCCATGCCTTGGGAATGTGTGAGAGGTTTGCAGCTGCTCAGAGAAGTGACCCTAGTTTACAGAAGCTGAGGGCTTGGGCAGACTCAGATGATGCACAGTGAGGTGATGGCAGACATAAGGTTTATTGGGAAAATTGACTTATGTATACTCAGGCAGTACAGACAGAGGGAAGGGTGCTAGACAGGCAGCTTGTCGTTCCCCAGGGGTATCGTGAGCGGTTGCTCAAAATTGTACATGATATGCCCTTGTCTGGTCATCTGGGAATCACGAGCATTATGCAGTGGTTAGCCCAGAATTTCTACTGGCCTAACTTCACCCAGCAGGTGAAGGAGAATTGCAGGTCTTGTCACCGGTGCCAAGAAATAGGGAAGGCGGGCAAGAAAACCCAAGCCACCCTGATTCCATGCCCAGAGTAGAGGAGCCATTTCAGAGGGTGGGAATGGATATTGTGGGGCCTTTAAATACCCTCAGATCCTCAGGGAAGAGATTCATCCTGACTGTGGTGGATTATGCCGCCCGGTACCCAGAGGCAGTCACCCTGTCCTCTCTGAGGACAGACAAAGTGGCAGATGACTTACTTGGGATTTTCTCCCGTGTTGGGTTTTCACAGGAGATAATCACCGATTGAGGGGGTTTCTTCATGTTGGACCTGATGAAATGTTTATGGGAGAAGTGTGGGGTGGTGCAGAGATGCATGACACCATATCACCCACAAGCCAATTGCCTTGCGGAATGCTTCAATGGTACCCTAAAGTCAATGCTACGGGCATTTGCTGAACAGCATGGGAGGGACTGGGAGAAATACCTTCCCCACCTGTTGTTTGCATACAGGGAGGTGCCCCAAGAGTCAACAGCATATTCCCCCTTCAAACTCATATATGGACACCGGGTACTTGGGCCCCTAGACTTGATCTGGGAGACTGGGAAGGCAAGCATGCCACCCAGGCAACTCCCATTGGGGATTACATCCTTAGGTTTAGGAAAAGGCTGAACAAGCTTATGGGGACAGCCCAGAGCAAACTGGCAGCTGCACAACAGAAACAAAAAGTGTGGTACAACCGCAGAGCCAGAGCTCGCTTGTACATGGTGGGTCAGGAAGTCATGGTCCTTATTCCGGTCCGGAAAGACAAGCTGCAAGCTGAGTGGGCAGGACCTTACAAAGTGGTTAGGACGATAAATGATGTGAACTACATTGTGGAGTTACCTGACCAAAGACAGACAGAAAGGATGTACCATGTCAACACGATGAAGCCATATGCAAATAGGGCTGACATGGTATTTGCAGTGTGTAGTCATGGGGAGGGGAAGGACGAAGGAGACCCCCTTCTGGACTTGCTGGAAGAGAGTAAATAGGAGTCCTCTGTGAAGGCAGTAAAATTGTCTCCCCAGCTGACCCCGGGTCAGATCCAGAAAGTAAGGGAGGTTTTAGCAGACTTTGCCCACTTGTTTAGTGCCAAGCCTAGACTAACCCCCCTAAGTGACACACGATGTGGAGACAGAGACACAGACACCCATACAGTGGACAGCATATCAGGTGTCAGAGGCTGTCCAAAAGGACATTAGGAAGGAAGTGGAGGAGATGCTGGATTTAGGGGTATTCCAGAGATCCCACAGTCCCTGGGCCACACCCGTAGTCCTTGTACCCAAGCCAGATGGCTCAACTCATTTCTGTGTAGACTATCATGGACTGAATGCAGTCACAAAGTCAGACACCCACCAGATGCCCCAAAAGGATGAACTCCTGGAGAGTTGGGAGGGGCAACCTATCTTACGACCATTGACCTGAAAAAGAGGTATGGCAGGTAGAATTGATGGACAGATCTAGGGAGAGGTTGGCCTACATCACTCTGATAGGCTTATTTGAGTTTAAAGTAATGCCTTTCCGAATGAAGAACGCCCCAGCCACTTTCCAAAGGTTGGTGAACCAGGTGTTAAATGGTGCTGAGGAGTATGCCGTGGTGTACCTGGATGACATTACCATCTTTAGTACCAGCTGGGAGGAACACCTATGCCACCTTAGGGAAGTGCTGGGCAGGATACAGAGGGCCGGGCTCACTGTCAAAGTCGAGAAGTGCCAGGTGGCCATGGGAGGGGTAGCATACCTCGGGCATGTGGTAGGCCAGGGACATCTCCATCCTAACCAAATAAAAATAGAGATAATCCAGGCATGGCACAGCCCAGAAACTCAGAAGCAGGTCAGGAGTTTTCTCGGGACAACAGGGTACTATAGAAAATTTGTACCCAATTACAGTGCCCTGGCTGCTCCCCATCTGACCTAACAAAGAAAAGGATGCCCAAGAAAATTATCTGGGGCCCAGCCTATGAGGAAGCCTTTTCCAAACTAAAGGAGGCACTGTGCAGTGCTCTCGTTTTGACAAGTCCTGACTATAGCAAACCTTTTATAGTTCAGACTGACGCCTCAGATGTGGGTATTGGGGCAATACTGAGTAAGACATCCAGCCAAGGAAGGGATCACCCAATAGCCTACCTGAGTAAAAAAGTTACTTCCCAGGGAGCAGTCATACTCCATGGTGGAAAAGGAGTGTCTTGCCATAGTGTGGGCCCTAAAGAAATTGGAACCATACTTGTATAGGCAGCATTTTGTGGTGCAGACTGACCACAGCCCCCTGGTTTGGCTGATGCAGATGGGGAAGAACAATGATAGATTGCTAAGATGGAGTCTTGCTTTGCAAGGATATGACATGACCATTCTACATAGGGCTGGAGTGACCAATCAGAACTCAGATGGGCTGGCTCGTGTCTACAAGGAGTGAACTGATTTGGGAAGCTCATCCCATGCAGGGGATAGAGCCCCCAAATTCAGTCTAGGTGGGGAGGATTGTGGCATGTGGACAGCTGGTTCTGATGACTATATGATATTTTTTTCTGCAATATAAAATATGTAGGGGAGTGTCTGTCAGGAGGAATTACTCTTGCTGAAATTGACACATCAACCCCCCCCCAGGTATAAGTTCAAAGGACAGGATGTAGGTTAAACTACAGATATATGAGATGCAGTTACTTTGTCAATTTGCTTTGAAGCCAGGGACCAATATATCCATTTTATAATGCCCTCAGGGAAATCCTTTGATTTGTACTAGGTGTCTTGAGGAAAAGGGGCCTATGCCTGTGTTTTGGGTGCCTTCCCAGGAAGCCAGCTAATTACATCAAAGAGACTTTGATGTCTGTGTGAAGCAGATCCCAGACTGAATTAAGAAATCCATTATGCATTTGCTTGGGGTAATATAATAATAATAATAATAATAAATAATAATAATAATAAAATGTATTTAGTTAAGCTCCTTTCAAAATTTTCAAGGCGCTGTACATAAAAACATGAAAACACCAGCATAATCAATACATACAGTAAAACAACACAGCAATTATTACAAGCTAAAATAACTAATTACAACATAACAGGAAATGCCTTCTCCCATAAAAAGGGTATCCAGTGAATTACATCAAAGAGACTTTGATGTCTGTGTGAAGCAAATCACAGACTGGTTTTGGGGAAGTCACATGAGGAGAGGAGATTCACTGACATCACCTATTGTTTTTAAATATCTTATTAGGACACCCTGTGTTATAAAATATACATTTTAATACACCAAGTGGAGTTAGGTGACCTCAGAGAGAAGGCTGTCTCCAGACTGCTTTTAAGTATACTGAGCAGAACTTACACAGACACATTCATTTTCTGACTGAGAAAAGAGGAACATCGAAGTGCTGAAAGATTAAGAAAGTAAGGATACATTAGATAAGACCAGTCTGAGTATATGGGTTGTAGGAATTTGCACTTTTAAACCTATTTTGTTTTTACAACTGTATGTGTTGGGATATCGTGTTCTGTATTTATTGTTTTTGCTAATTTTTATCTATTTTAAAGTAAAGATATATTTTAAAAATAGAAACTGCCTGGTGTGCCTTGAAACTTCTTTTTGTATAAGTGAAGCTTAGATGGTTATAGTTGACACTGTGCATGATCTTATTGTGGTACCAAACTTGGAAACAAATAAGAGTCCTCTAGGTCTTGCATAGAGTTCTAAGAGTTCATTTTGTAATACCTGGTTAGGTGCCTGTAGGCAAAGATATCTGGCCCCCCAAAGACAGAATCATCTGAGCCTGACAATTGGGTACACTAACAAGAGGTTATCAGTTTGAATACCTTCAGAACTTGGGACAAAGGTGACTCAAACCCACAAAACAGACAAAAGAGTTACCTTGTTCTGTTAACTGTTCCCAATTCTATGCTCAGAGGTTGGCACTTTGGGAGTAGAGGGCTGACCTGCTGAGTGGGGTTGTGACACCGCCCACTGATCACCCTTCCCATAGCAAGAATGAACTCCCTGGTGCCTAGCAGCCCTCTGCACCACCAGCACCATACAAACTACCTTGCCACCCCCTCATTGACATCCATGCCACTGCTCTGATATGGCAACCAGCGCAAACCTCCTTTCACCTCCTCAGCTGCCTGTCATATGGACAGTCAGAAAGCATGCATCCTATGTATTGTACAGGGTGCACATCCTCTGTACTGTACAGGGAGTGCACAGCATGTGTACTGTACAAGGACAGAACACAGGCTGCACACTCCCTGTATAGTACAGAGGATATGCTTCCTGTACAATACATAGGATGCACGCTCCCTGACTGCCCTTATGGTGGCTGACCGAGGAGGCGAGAGGGGGGCTGTATCAGTTGGTATATCAGAGCCTTGGCACTGGCATCAATGGAGGTGGTGGCTGGATAATTTGTGTGATGCCAGTGGTACAGGGGGGCTGCTAGACACCAGGGAGTTCATTCTTGCCATGGGAAGGATGATTGGCAAGTGGAGGGTACCACTAGCTCCAGGGACTACTTTGTCATTTACAGGGCAGGTGATCAGAGGGTGGGAAGTACTACTATTGCAGGAACTAAGTTGTCATTTACAGGGCTGGCGACTGGAGGGGTTACCACAAGGGATTGAAGACCAGGGGGCACCAGAGAATATTAGTTTCAGTTTATAGACCGGCAAGCAGAGGGTGGGGGAACACTAGGCACCAGGGTAATGTTTTTCAGACTATGGAACAGCGATTGGAGGACATTGGGGACCACAGACCACTAGGGTATATTATTTCACACTACAGGATGGTGATTGGAAGATGGGGGAACCATGGACCACCAGGGTATATTATTTCAGCCTAAGGGATGGCAATTGAAGGGTAGGGGGACCACTAGGTGCCAGGGACATATTTTACAATTTATGGGATGGCAATTGGAGTGTGGGAGGTGCCACTAGACTCCAGGGAATATGTCCATTGCATGGAATCAGGCAATCAGAGTAGGGTTGGAGCTGCTCACAGGGGAGCAAATCTGCTGCTGCTTCTCATGCAAATTAGCCCATAATGGGCATGCAAATGGCCCCTTAGCATCTTGCGTGCCCAATGGATTCATTTGCATGGGCCCATCTGAATATCATGCTTGGAGCTACCAGTGCAATTGAGTCTGGGGGCACTATCCCCTGCACATCCCAGAGCCATGTTGGAGCAGTGCTAATCAATTTAGTACTGCACTGACATACCCCTATATTCAGTCAGATAGCACCAGTACGCTATCCTACTGAATATAGAATCCTTGGTATCATGGGTAATGGGCAAGAATAGTGAAAAACTTTGCACTCCACTTTGCCCATTTTTAAATATCAAGCTCCAAGTGACAATTTAGAATATAATGCTTTTTACCTTCATAGGAGGTATTTTCAGTGGTTACGTTGTTTAAAGTTTGTAAACACACTTCTCAATTTTCAGAAAAGTCATGCCATGATCTAGCCTTAAGATGGTGCCGATGTTGGACATGCTGATGTCATAGAAGCGAGACCGCAAATAGTAAGCCATAGAAGCCCTATGTGCTGGCCCATTTATGATCCTAATATTTAAACTGTAAAGCACACCGACATGCTAAATGTCACTTAACACATTCATCAGAGTCTGATGAATGTGTTAAGTGCTGATCAGCATATCAGTGTGCTTTACACATTGCATGTATTTCCTTCAAATTAATGATACTGCACCCACGGGCAGTGGTCACGATCCAGCCATAGCACCTCTACGGTGCCAGGACCCTGATCCACCCACCCCCCAAAGAGATAGATAAGGTGCCACTTGCCCCCACAGGCAGTGGTCACGATCCAGCCATAGCACCTCTATGGTGCAAGGAGCCTGATCCACCTCCAAAGAGATAGATAAGGTACGATGCTTGAAAAATTGCCATGATTTCTCTGGGCTGTGTGAACGCTAAACCAGATCATCACTTGCAATTTGCTGTTTTCAATTTCAGTGCCTTCTCAGGGTAGCGCTATTGGCTCCACACCTGTGTAGAGCTCCCTGATTGGCTGGTCTCACTCACCTGAGGCAGAAGCACCCAAGTCGTGTGGCTTAATGTAAGCCTGCACCCCTGTACTTGGCTTCTAATTTATATATTTTAATTTAGCCTGTTCTGCTCGGCCTGTGTAAAGTAACTTACCATTCCCCCCCGCTGCAGTTTCTCTCCAACTGTATGTGCACTGATTCAGTGCTAGCTCTGCAAACTTCCCCTTGATTTTCCCCCAGTTAAGCTTTCACTCTGTATACTGCCTTAAACTGAGTTTGTAAAAAAGTTTTACTGGCTTTGTTAATATATTTTTTTTATCCTATTTAAGACTGTACTGGGTTTACATGCTTACTGCTATGGACTTAGTTAGAAAATTCAGTGAACTGTAAAATCTGTGTAGCCTCTGTCTTGAGCCTAAGGCTCCTGCCCTTGACTTTCATTCTTAATCATCTTTCTTTGTCCCCCTGTCCTCCTCTGTCTCTGTTCTGTCCCTCCTGCCATCCCCCATCAGTCTGTTCTTTTGTACTTGTTTTGGATTCCCGTGTTAGCCGGCACCTTAACTCTGTCTGAGACCGCCCCCTGACTTGTCTTTCAAGTTGGTGCTCAGCTCTCTTTGTGTGTCTCTGTTTAGACACCCCCCCACCTGCTCCTATTTAATCTGCTGTCTCCTTCTTTACAGGTGCCACCTGCCCCCAAGGGCAGTGGTCACGATCCAGCCATAGCACCTCTACGGTGCAAGGAGCCTGATCCACCCACCCCCCAAAGAGATAGATAAGGTACGACGCTTGAAAAATTGCCACTATTTCTCTGGGCTGTGTGAACGCTGAACCAGATCATCACTTGCAATTTGCTGTTTTCAATTTCAGCACCTTCTCAGGGTAGCTCTATTGGCTCCACGCCTGTGTAGAGCTCCCTGACTGGCTGGTCTCACTCACCTGAGACAGAAGCACCCGAGACGTGTGGCTTAATGTAAGCCTGCATTCCTGTACTCAACTTCTAATTTATATATTTTAATTTAGCCTGTTCTGCTCAGCCTGTGTAAAGTAACTTACCATTCCCCCCTCCGCTGCAGTTTCTCTCCAACTGTATGTGCATTGATTCAGTGCTAGCTCTGCAAACTTCCCCTTGATTTTTCATCCCACTCCGCCTCCCCCTCCCAGGCCTCCTTTAAATGCACACAGTCTCCGCCCACTCCTATCTAATGTTTCAATTTATTGGTTACTTACTGTCCACAACTGAAATTCTTCCCATCCCCTTTTTGCAACTAAGCCTTCTAGCAGCTTTATCTCATTCTGTCTTGCTGAGGCATACCATTTTGGTACTTTAGGTTTGCTTATTGCTCACTAGCATATCCTGTCTTGCTAAGGCAGTTGATTTAGGTCAGGTGATCTCTCGAGTACTTAGTCTGCTCCAGAGTAGTAGCTAAGAAATTTGCTTCAGAGCCTCTCTGCCCCTAGTACTACTCTATAGTCAGGTGAACTCTTTTCTTATTAGCCTGACTAGGAGCTGTACTTAAGGATTACTGCTTCAGGCTCCACTGCCTATAGTAGTATTCTGCAGGGATTAAGAAATTCTCCTCTATTGAGAATCCCTTCTCTTGCCCACACTTGTAGTGCCCATTGGGTGATAGTCTCATAATGAGGGCATATTACCTGCTTCTATGCTTGTCTCTGCTCATCTTACTTGTATTGGACCCAAACGTGAATCAAAAAATAACTCCTAGAGTAGAGAATGGCTCTCTTTTTACATTGTTCGACCAGGACTTTTCCTATCAAGTAGAAGAACTTGCATGTGCTCTAACTTCACCTAGCCCACTGCTGGTCCTTCACCTGCACCGGCATACAGGAACTCTCCTAGAGCCTGCAAACAGGGCTACACCACCTTCTGCATACTCCCCCCTACTCCCATTGACTCTCTCGGTCAGGGTATTATTGTATTCAGCATCAGGAAAACTGGGAACTAGCCTCAGAACTCTCTATACTGCCGCAGACAAATCACATAACCGAAAGAAGACCCAACCACCCACACTTCTCCTAGGACTCTGCAGGAAACTCTTGTTCCTGCTTTTACTATGCTCAGGAAATGTTGAGCTTAATCCAGGCCCTCTGGCACCCATGGAATCCCCAGCAGAGCTACAAAGCCTCAAGGGGCTTATATTCTTGCATGTTAATGTATGTAGCCTATTAAAAAAAATCACTTCTGTTCAGGCCTGGGTATGTCATACTGCTCCAGATGTTCTGGTGATTATGGAGTCCTGACTCTGACTGGTGACCAGTAACAACGAAGTTAACAACCCCTCCTACTCTTTGTTCAGAGCCAACAGGCAAACCAGAGGTGGTGGGGTAGCTATTTACATCAAGGATAAATTCCCTGCCTCCATAATTGACTCAACCTCTGTCCCCAAAGAATTCAAAAGCTTGTCATTAAAAATTGAAATTGCCTCCGGTGTCTGATTACGTATAATAGGATGCTACAGACCCCCATCAGCTGGACTACAGTTGTTAAAACATCTCAAACATCCTGCGTTCAGCATCTTCAGACTGTATCATGCTAGGGGACTTCAACTTAGACTGGCTCTCCAGTGCATCCACCCCACTTAAAATGTTCTGTGATTCCCTTGGGTTGTCACAGCTAATAAATGAATCTACTCATCCTAACAAGCTCAACCCTAATAACAGTACTCTCGTGGATATCATTTTAGTTAACAAACCCCATTTATTCTCCCATGCTGGTGTCTTCTTCTGATATTAGCGACATATTGCTTCATCGCGTGTAAGATCCGCTCTAAATCCACAACTGTACCAAAATTCTCCTTTAAAAGGTGCATACGCAACTTTGATCTCCATGGTATATATCAGACCTAAGTGACTCATGCGATGGCAGGACTTTTATCTAGCCAAGTCCCTGACTACGGCTTATGATATTTTCTCAGAAATTGTGCTAGGGGCTCTCAACAAGTATGCTCCCATAGTAAAAGTTTGTGCCAGAAACAAATCCTGTCGGTGGTTTACAGAAGACCTGAAAGATGCTTTGCGGAGTAGAGATGTACTCTGGAGAACTGATAGGAAAACTAATGTAATAAATGACTGGAATTCTTTTTGTAGGGCGAGGAACCTCTGTGCCAAAATGGTCAGAGAAGCCAAAGCTAATTTCTACCGCTCTCAGCTGGAGAGTTCCTCAAGAAATGCCTCCAAATTCTGGAGGACTATCAAAGACATTGAAGGTCACACCACTGTAAATTCCCTACCTACTAAATTATTGATCGACAATACTGTCATCTCCAACAGACTGTCTATCCTCGATCCTCTCAATAATCATTTTGCCACTGCAGGGCTAGCCTTTGACTCCTCTCCCATGAATTTCCTCTGCCAACAACTTAGATTGGATACACAAGAAAACCCCATCCTCAGTCCATCCTTCTCTCTGCAGCCTACCTCCCTGAAAGAAGTCGAAGATCTTCTCCTTCAGCTGGACACTAGGAAAAGTGCTGGGGCTGACCTCATTGACCCGTACTTCTTAAAGGTCAGCTACCATGTCCTCGCAGTCCCAATTACTCATCTCTTCAACTTATCCTTGTCCCAGGGTGACCTACTGCCCATTTGGAAAAATGCACTTGTGGTCCCTTTGTTTAAGTCAGGAGATCCTGCTGACCTCAGTAACAACAGGCCAATCTCCCTACTCCCAATCCTGTCAAAGATGCTGGAGAAAATAGTGAACTCCCAGCTTTGGAATTACCTGGAATCAGAAAAATTGCTCAACCCATTACAATCCGCTTTTAGAGCACAGCACAGTACAATCTCTGCTCTAGCCAAGGTGACAAACGACTGGCAGCTTGAATTAGACAAAAAAAACTTTGTCTGCGCAGTTTTCTTGGACCTAAGCAAGGCGTTCGATACCATTGATCACAGACTGCTTCTGTCGTCCCTCTGGAACATTGGTTTGGATTTCCTATCCCTTAAATGGTTCTCCAACTACCTCTCAGGACGACTTCAACAAGTAAAAGCAGAAGGGGAAGTTTCTCCACCAAAACCCCTATTGAGGGGTGTACCGCAAGGTTCCATTCTTGGTTCCTTGCTCTTCACCATTTATATTAACAACGTAGATGCCCCCATCAAAGACGCACAAATACACCTGTTCGCAGATGATACAGTACTCTATGCTAGTAGCCCCACACCTGAAGCAGCCTGTAAAGCCCTTCAAAATGAATTTACTCTGCTGCAACATCAGTTTATAAACCAGAATCTGCTCTTAAATGCAAAAAAAAAACAAAGCAATGTTCCTCTCGCCTTCAAAATGCAATAAATCCTGCAATTGCTGGGACACTCCCGGAGATCACTACCATTCTAGGTGAGCAGTTGGACTACTTACCAAAGTTCAAGTACCTGGGGGTCTGGTTAGATCATAGACTTACTTTCACAGATCACTTAGAAGAACTGGCAAAGAAACTTAGACAAAGACTTGGTCTGTTCTTTAGGATTAATAATCTTCTCACAAGAGACGCTAAACTGAAACTGGTTCAAACTACCTTTCTTTCCCTTTTGGATTATGCAGACTTTCGATATAGTCAGGGACTTGTAGGTACCCTAGCCAAACTCGATACACTTTATCACAGAGCCATAAGATTTATCACGGGTCTTCCATACTCAACCCACCACTACGCATTGTACACGGCAGTGGGATGGTCATGCCTTGCTTACAGACAGCAAAAAAATGCTGCGGTTTGGACGTCCAAAGCTATCTCAGATAAACTGCCCCAGTATATCTCTGTCTGTTTACCTTTGTGCACTCTGGGGAAGTATGCCCTGAGAATCACCTCATATATCTACCTTTATGTTTACAAAGTAAAATCTCACATTGGCAGAGCAGCCATCAGCTTTGTGCTCCCTCAACTGTGGAACAAGCTGCAAAAAACTTTGAAATTAACTCACCCCATCAGCCTAGCAGCTTTTAGATCTCTATATCTACAACATAATAAGGAGTCCTCTGTCTGTCTACCCTAAATAGTGACTCCTATAAGTCCAAGCACACTCTAATTACTACCGTTAAAAGACTGATCACATTTATAATCGACTCTTTCCTCTCCCCTTTTTCTACCCCCATATCTGTCCCTTCCACAGTCCTTTGACCCTGGTTCCAGCTCTAAATTCTCCATACCGTATCACTATATATCTTTTTATATTAGGTTTTATTTGTGTTTGGGACACCTGATATGTATATTTCTTTACTTTTATGAGAAATTGTGTCCTACCGAAAACTAGCTGTATTTTCTGTTCCAAACATATACTACTGTCAATGCTACCAGCTGATACTTTGTATATACTGTATTATTGTATCTCACTTTATTTGTATTATTACTATTTTCTTGTGTGTTGCATCCCATGTATATTGTCCCTTGTTCCTTGTTAAGAAACCCAGGTCCACCTCGAAAATGAGCTTGCTCAACTGTGATCGCCTGGTTAATTAAAGACTTTGATTGATTGATTCAGACTGCAGCAAGAGGTGCTTCTGGAATGCAGTGCTGGACAAAGCTATGGAATGTCAAGGTGGTGCATAATTTCAGAATGTTGAGAAGGACATGCAATCTCAGAATGTAGCAGGGATGTACAATCTCAGAATGTGGTGGGGACACTCAATCTCACAATGCGACAGGGACACACATCTAGGAATTTGGTGGTAACAGACAATTTCAGAATACAGTGGGGATGCACACTGTCAGATTGCAACAGGGCATACCATTTTATACTGAAACTGCTTTTCCCTGCCACATTCCAGAATTGTATGCACCTACAACATTTTATAATTATGCATCACATCCCCACCACATTCCAACATAGAGTGTCCCTGCCACATTCTGATACTGTGTGTTCTGCCGCATTTCAAAAGTGCATGTTGCACCACATTTCAAAGTTGTGCATCAGTGTCACGTTTTGAAATTGTGTCATCACCACATTCCAAAATTGTGTTACTGCTGCATTCCAAAATCCTGCATCCCCATCACATTCCAAAACTGAATGTCACTGACACATTCTGATATTTTATGTCCCCACCACATTTTGAAATTGTGTGTCCCAGCTGCAATCTGAATTTGTGCATCTCTACTGCATTCTGAAATTGTGTCACCACTATGTTGCAAAACTGTGCATCTCCATCACATACCTAAAATGCTCGTCCTCACCAAATTCAAAAATTAATCATTTCTGCTACATTCTGAAATTGCATTTTCCAACCACATTCCAAAACTGAATGTCCCCATCACATTCTGAAATTATGTGGCCCAGCCACATTCTGAAATTGTACCTTCCCACCATATTCCAAAATTGTGTGTCACTGCCACATCCCAAAATTGCCCATGTCACATTCCAAAAAAGCTCATCTCCACCATATTGCAAAATTGCATATCCCCACCACATTCCGAAAAAAATCCCTGTAACATTCCAAAAATATTGCATGTCCAAGCCATATTCTAAAACTGTGCATCCTTGCCACATTCCAAAATTGTGCATATCCATCACATTCCAAAAATGGCCCTGCCACACTCCGAAAATTACCCATCCCTCCACATTTCCAATAAGTGTTTCCCTGCCACATTCTGAAATTGCATGTGACCACCACATTCTAAAACTGTGCATCCCCACCACGTTCTGAGATTCCATGTCCATACCACATTGTGAAATTTCATGTTGCCACCACAATTTGAATTAAAGAGCTAGTGTACTGTCTAAATCCAATATTAGATTTTAAAAGCAGCCAACCATTACCTTTTATATTTGAGGTACTTTTTCTTTTCCTTTTCCTTTTGTTTAATTAGAAGATTGTTTACCTGATGTTACTAGGTGTGATGTGTGGAACAGCACTCTACTTGGCAGCTGACATGTCTAGCTCTACTGCCTCACACTACATCATCAGGATTGTGATCTCACTGACTGTGACATCGCTGCTGCTTAGGAACAGCAAGGGAGTGACTGCCAGCTCATTCACCTGTGATCCCACTGTCAGTGATATCACAGTGCTGATGATGTCATGTGGGGCAGTAGGGATAGATACAGTATGTCAGCTGCCAGGAAAAGAGCTGTTCCACACATCCAGCACAATATTATCACATAGAAGACTTTCTAATAAGCAAAAGGAAAAAGAAAAATACTTCAGAAATAAAAGGTTACAGCTGACTAATTTTTAAAATTTGTATCATTTTCCTGTTTTGGCTCCACTAGCTCTTTAAGCATTCCCACCACATTCTGAAATTGTGCAACACCACTTTTTGCCGAAATTATTCATCCATGACATTTAATGAAATAGAGGATAATGTATGGGGATTTATCGGTAACCATGCCGTAATCACTTCAAAAGGTTACCATGACAACTTTGTAAACCTCAAGAGTGACGCTTGAGAGGTTTACAGTTGTCACAGTAACCTCGAGAAGCGGTTTCAGCGAAGTTACCAATAAAACCCCACATATTATATTTTATAGTGTATGGGCAAAAACTCAAGTGAGCACCAGTTTTAAAGAAGGTAGTCCTTACTTTATAACATTTCCCCAAAGTGCCTGTCTTGATTAGGGCCAACTCTCACCGCTGTGGCCGTTCATTGTGCACTACTTGTGCAAAGCCGCGCATGCACAGATTCGTTCCCCTTGTTATGATATCAATGTGACATAGTCAAGAGGGATTAACAACCTCTTGACCTCACATCGATACCATGACAACGTTATAAACTGTTTGAAATCAGACAATAATAATGGCTCCCCTTACATTATATTGCTATATCCCTGCCATATTTCACAACTATGTGTCTTCCATATTTGGAAACTGCATATCTCTACCACATTTTAAAACTTAATGACACCACCACATTCTGAATTTCAATATCCCTGACACATTTCAAAATTGTGTATTCCAGCTACTTTCTGAGATTGTATCATTGCTGCATTCCACAATTACAACCTGGTGGTATTCTGATAGCCCATCCCTGCAGTATTCTAAAAATTGCACACAACTTCAGCATTCTAAAGTCATGTTTGTAGCGGTCCACCCCCCTCCCCGGTCACATGCTGTACTTATGTACCCTGTATCTGCACATTATGGAAATACATGCCCCGTACCCACCCAGCTTCAGCTTTTGTTTTTCAAATGTTTATGGTAAACTGCAGTTTTATGTAACATGGGAGACATAAGTCCTGTAAGATAGCTTGCAGGAGAGGACTAGGCTGGGAGTTGTGGTAATGACAGCATCAGTAGCTCATCACTGAAACTGGCTTTTTTGAGCAAACAGTGAAATTAAGGTTGCAAAATGACTTGTAAGGTTTAACAAGTAAGGATTAAGTCATGAGAAAGGATGGGTCTACCCTGGAATTAATCCATGGTTGTGGGTGTTGGGGCACAAGACTGAAGGACGAGTGCCTCCAACAACCCAACCATGGATTAATTCCACTGCAGACCCATCCTTTCAAGTGTATTAATCCGCTTGTAACGTGGCATTAAAGTAGGAGTAATGCCATGTTACAATTTCTAGTAAAATGAAGGCAGATACAGTTTTTTCATTCAACATTCTTTATCTTTGGAAGCAAAACACGCTTGCCATTTTCCATGAAAAAATTGGAACACCGCGATCACTTATATGGCAGGCAACCAACATGTCCCGCTAACATATTTAAGTAATTTGACAGCAATGATTGTTGTAATGATTATGCTTATTTTAAAACAAATAGAAAACTTAAAGATTTCAAGAAAGCCTTTTCACTATGTTCTAATTCCAGTTTCTGGAATGGTGGATTGTGGGATTGATTGTGTGACTGACGCATGACATTATGTCACACTACAAATTCCACTATTCAGTAGTTACAATTATTTAACTCTTTACAACTTTTTGCATGCTTTCAACATTATTTAACTATTTAAACCTATTTTTATTACTTCAACAAACTGCTTCGGAATCAACTATTACAGGTACGGTTTATGTAACATTTTTACTTGCGATGAGTGGTTTCTGCATCTTTTGGGCTACTGAAGTAATTAAAATGTACTGGCCCATTGATAGTAAATTTAGTTAGATTGAATGCTGTCCATGAGCAGTTTGGATCCTGAGGACAAGAATTCATGTAACCCCAGGCTGGTACACCGTTCGTATCTGACAGCAGTACCAGGTGCGCTGGGTTCGGGGAGGAATATGTCACTCAGCACAAAGGCCAGGTTTGGCTACTCTGCACAGGGGCACCCAAGTAACTCCGAACACAGGAAGCAATAACTGTAATGTCCAATACCAGAAGTGGGATTCTAAAGTGTGGCTTTTATTCACATCCGAACAGAATAACCAAAGCATAGATGGACCCCCAAGGGGCTACACTCCTGGTAATGTAGATTAAAGGAGACCAGAACACATCCTCATCACTTTAGCCCTCAAGCTCTGAACACACTGGGCACACAGCCCGGACTTGAACCACAGCTCTGGGTTACGCAGCCCGAACTTGTACACGGCTCTGGGTTTTCTGTGGCTCGGCTCCCTTGCCAGCCACTTGGACACCTTCCATACTTCATGGAAACATTTTCTGGTGGCTCCCTAAACCATCTAAGAGCACCTCGGCTCCATCAGGGAATCTTCCTATCAATCCCATGTCTGGGTACTTTCCTCAGGCACTGGCCAAGTACCTGAGAGAAAACAACAGTTGTCTCAGAGCAAATCCATAGAGGTGAATTTGGTTACTACTGATGGGGGGTCTCCCACCTCTCACTCCCACAATTCATACCCGGCCATTTCTCTGGACTGTAAACACCTCATCCTTTAACACTTTGCTGTGTAGATTCTTGCTAAATGTCTTTCACATTCTATCTACTTGTCTTGCTTCTCATTTGTGCTGGACTTGAACATACTTAAAAATAAGTGGCATTGTCCATTACTCTAGACCCCCCACAGGTTAAGCAGTCCAATCCCCACATTCTTTCTTTCCATTTTGTGCTGGCCTTGAACATACTTATAAGTGGCTTTGTCCATTACTCTAGACCCCCCACTGGGTTAAGCAGTCCAATCCCCACATCTTCCAACTGTACTTGGCTGTCTTTTCCTGACTCCACAGTAACAGTCCTTTTAGTTTCCTTCTGTTTCAGGTGAGAACACTTGGCCCTTTTTCAGAGAGAACTCACCCTTTGGTTGCAGGTGCCCTACAGGTGTTTCCTCCACAAGGAATCTCTTGCAGAGCTTCTGGTGCCTCAGCACAACTGAGACAGGCAGCTTCTTTCCCTTAGCCGGACCCAGGGGGGTTGTCCTGGAAAACAGGCAGACACCTTCCCCCCATCCCCTCAGGGATGGGGCTCTGAACCATTGATAGCAGTCTCCACCACTTCAATTATCAGTTCCTGTGTTCCTCTTCAGGTGGAAACACACACCAAAAACAAAAGTAGCTCTGAAACAGAGCTTAAAGCTCTGACAGCCTGCACACACTCTGCTGCACTACAGTCTCTCCCTAAGACTGCACACAGACTGGCTTCAAATTCCCCAATGTTCTACTCTAACCTCCAACTGCAACATTCCAGTGTGGCTCATGCAGCTGTGACAGTTCTAAAATGATGTCATCCCTCAGTCTTAGCTGAAACTGAGAACAGAGTGAGACAGTGTGAAATCCATTTAACTGGAGTTTCACAAGCTGCCTTCCCTGCCTACCACTAGGTCTTACTGGGATTCTAGTAACCCCGGGTAACAGAGAAGTTACATTCAGATTTGAGGTAGGCAGCACAGATGGGTCAGGTTGTTGTGGTTCTAGCGCTTTATCAGAAAGTCTTCCTATATTTGAATTACATGAGGAAGATGTGTCAGGTTTGGCTTTTTTGTAAGAGTTCCTTGTATATGAGTAGGATGGCTCATTTTCTTCAGTGGTACTTCCTGATATAACAGTGCATGAGGAAGATGGGTCAGGTTCGGTTTCTTGGTGTGCGTTCCATCTGTACGAGCAAGATGGCTCGTTTGGTTCAGTACTACTTGTCTGAAGAGATGAAGCATGTCAGGCTTGCAGGTATTTGAGGAACACGGCTCATTTGTTTTAGCTTTTTGGGGCCAATTCTCACTGTTGATGCTACTGACTTTGTTCAGAGTGCTGATTTGGGAGCTATGGTTGGAGAGTATCATTGACCACTTCTGCAGATTGGAGATTCACATTCACAGATGGAGACCAGTAACTTTTTAAACTGGTCTTGCATCTGTGGCCAGTGATTGTCATCATTTCCCTAGGTGCTAACCCAACCTCCGATAACAAATGCACTGCTGTACTACAAATACAGTTATTCGTATATCGAAGGCTGAGTTCAACATCTAGGGAAATTTAGGACATCATGTCACCGAGGTAATTTTGTCCCATTGCTTGTAAGCCATACCAACACTGCTTCTTGTCCAGTACATGCTGAGGAGATCTTTTGGGATGCAAGTAAAAGGATGGTGAATTTTGAGGGCAGCGGTATATATATATTTTTATATAGTGCAATGGGGCAGTTGTCACTATTTGGCTGTGCATAAAGTATGCCACATAGTGCATCTCGATCATGTTCTGAGATAGATAAATGATTTTTTGTTGTCTTATTAAATGGCACTGATCGGTATTCTCTGTCATAATCATCTTTTCTAAGAACAAACGAGTTGTGCTTCAGCTTTGTCAACCCTTCTCTCCCTCATCTGGCAAATCCTAACTGTAACTCGAACCACAGTTGGCGAACTAAGCCGTACACCGACTGTGGATTCAATTTGGGACAAGTGTGTATTTTTATTAGATCTGCATCTGTTATTCTAGGATGGTGGGCAGCCATATCGTGTCCTGCTTGCTGATACTCTTTCAGAACAGCTAGAAAAACATTGTTAGCAGCTCTAAATTCTGAATCCATGCTGATGTTCACTTTCCTATTAATTTCAACGCTGTTTAAATGTTTATTAATACCTGCGCGAATGCCAGTAAAAGAACTGATGCTATATTGCTTCCCATCAGTTTTTCTAACAGATCCATATAACTGACAGAGCAATATAGCCAAGTCATTAATCGGTATTGATTTCAAATCTTTCTTTTCTCCTACAGATGTCATCCAGTCAAGAAAAACATTTACTGACCATTAGGTATTTTTATAAGTATTTTTCTCATTTTTTTGTGTTCTAGCTTGTCAAGGTCATCTTCTGTTACAAGTATATGCCTTTTTTCTTTAGGTAGTTTTACAACAGCAGAACTACACTGGTCTCTTCTCTCCAGTCTCTTTCTTTTTTCTAGAACATTGCCTTCATTTTCTTTGGGTGCTGCAAAAGTATATTTTTCTGCTATGTCAGATCTTTTTCTTTTGTCGTAAAGCTTGCTAGGCAGTTTTGATTTTAGAGTCTCTGTATTTTTAAAACTGTCAACACACCTAGCAATTCCAGGAACTCCACACAGGGAAAATGTTATTGTGTAGTGATCCATTGTATTTGCAAGATCAATGAATGACCGCTGGGCGGGTAGGTGGGACACAGCATTTGATAATTATTTCTATATACATACATTGCAGAATATGCATACATTAAAATACTGCTTTTACTTGCTGTGGTTTCATTTAGTACAACATCAACAACCAGGGTCTACTGTGGCATTAGACCATGGTTGGTGATGTACCACATGATATATTTACACCAATCTGAATACTTTATTTTGTTTTGGTTTTTTATGCCATGTTACAAACCATATTTGAAGTAAAATGACTAATATTTTTATTTCCTTTTTGACACTATTTTACATTTCAGTCCCTATTCTACCCTAAAATAGTACAAACATTAGAGTTACTATGTTGCCCCTCATTGTGGCTGCTTTGTGTACCACGTTCATATTTTCAAATGCCACATCTTGCCCTCCACAGACCAGCATGGCTAGAAGGGAAGTTTAAAAGGGAAGGCATATCCCTGTATTACAGTACACAGCACTACATCAGTTCACAAAGGCACACACAGTACTTCTGCTGTGTGTGTGGGGGGGCACAACTACTACGCCTGTTGAGAAGTAGATAAAATATTATGGACTCTTGTAACACTCAAGGGGAAACATACTGTGTAACCACCTCCACTTGCAAGGTCAGGGATGCAGCCTGGTATAACCATAAAATGGCTGGGTCTTTAGACCTTCTGATGGATGGCACCCTCTTTCTAAAGGTGTTACAAGTGTTCAGTGTGGCACAGTGCCTCCATCTTTAGGAATCCTTTTGACAAATACACTGCCAGGGTATCATAGGTATCATCATCATAGGTATTTACAAGCCAGAAGATAGTATACTACCCTATAAGGCTTGCCAAACATAATTAAATTAAAAATTTTCTATTACCAAAGTGACGGTCAATCCCATTCTTAAATTCTGTCATAGTAATACTATCTACCAGTTCTATTGGCAAGGTATTCCAAATCCCCACAACTCTGCAACTATACCATTGTTTTCGAAAATTGTGCTCCCATGCATGCTGATATAGTTGTTTGGCATGTTTCCTAGTACTAGTTCTTCCAAGGTTTCTTATGAGCCCCATTTCTCTCATTAAATCTACATCATTCATGTATTTATATAAAAACACAAATCTCCCCTTAGTCTACGATAAGATAATGAATAAAGGTTTAGACTGAGTAATCGTTCATAGTAATTTTTGGTTTTTAATCCTTTTATATGCCTAGTCAGTTTTCTCTGAACCCCTTCTATTGATAAAATATCTGCCTTATTTTGGGGAGACCAAACCCGAGCACAATATTCAAGGTGGGGTCTCACCAATGCACTATAAAGTGGGATCAATACCATTCTATCCCTACTTACAATATGTTTGAGAATGCAATTAAGGTTATGGATTGCTTTCCTAATTTGGTTCCTACAGTGTAATCTAAATTTCATATCATTAGTAACTGTAATACCCAAATCCCTTTCCTCTGTTGCTTCTCCCAAGGTGTTATCATCTAAAATATATAATTCTCTTATTATTCCTACCAAAGTGCATTACCTTACATTTGTTTTGTTTAATTCTAACTGATTTAGAAATGTCCATTTATAAATTAAATCCAGAGGCTTGCTGCAGGGTAGCTTTGTGTTGAACATCATTAACCACTAATCCCAATCTACAATCATCTGCAAATTTATACATCCAAATGTTGTTATTACTCATTGTTAATGAAGCGATGTATATGTTAAATAGACAAGGACCCAAAACTGAGCCCTGGGGACCCACTAGTCACAGGAGCCCAATCAGAATATTCTCCATTAATAACCACTCTCTGCCTTCTTTCCTGAATCCAATTTGAAACCCATTTACATATATTACTAGGCAAATTAATGGCTTCCAAGACTGACAGTAAGCCATTGTGAGGTAGTTTATCAAAAGCCTTGGCGAAATCAAGAAAAACCACATCCACGGAATTTCCCACATCCATTTCTCGATTCACGTTTTCTTGGGTACTGGTCTCTTTCCTTCAAAACTTTTGAAAACAACTATTCTTCCCACTATCACCTCTGTTATCAATTGGGTTGTTAACTTATTTCTTTATTCTGGTATAAAAAATGGGTAAGAAAATTCCTGCCTTCTGATTGGCCAGAACTTGATTCTAGCCATGGCCCTAATAGACCACTACCAATGGCTAAAATCAAGTCCCTGTCAACCAGGACAACTCACATACAAAATTCATAAATCACGTACTTCCTAACTTTCATCACAAACATGAATGCACTTCTACTCATATATAAAAACCTTCAACTAGGCCTAAGAAGTCCATTAAATTGAAGTAAATATTTTAATGTTATTTATAGTCATGAGCCCCTCCTTACACACATACACATAAAAAAAATCAAGTACTATTCAGTTTCCATTGCTAGTGTTCCTTTAATGAACATGAAACATCCCTCTCCTTTCCTTACCAGTTTGTCAGAGAACTCCATGCTCCTTACCCTACAAGAGATGATAAAATTGAGGTTCTGTCTTCTCTTGAGGTGTGTGTGTGTGTGTGTGGTGTGTGTGTGTAACTCTATAAAGAATTTTGAATTCATGTATTCCATGTTACCACTCTGTGTGTTTGTGGGGGCATTACACTGTTGGGATAATGCAGAGCTTTGAATTCCTCTATTCCATGGTATACAATCACACAATGTATTGAATGTGTAGAAAGACAGATGACTGCCAGCTGAGAAACATCTGTGGGGGACTATTTATTTTACATTATTTAGCAACATTTTATTATATTTTTTGTGACTGAAAACTTTGAGTGTTCAATTTTTAAAAGTTGTATATGGGCCCATTTCATATAAGCAATAAGGCACTTCACGGATGTTGGTTGTATTAGGTTTACCCCATGGTCAGGGGCTGAAGGCATTCAGCTTCACCTCGTGCCTTACAATGCCCCTGACTGGGGGGAGGTACAACCAATGCCCTGCCCTGCCTTATTGCTTAAGTGTTTCCAGATAATTTTAAAATAACAAGTTTTTTTTTCATCAAAAAGTCCTCCCTTGATTGTACAGCGTAGTCACACTTTCACCCAATTTCACTGCTTCCATTTATCTCTGAGATCTTGGAGCGATTTGTTGCTGACCAGTTCCTGGAATATTTGTAATCACAATCATGTCTTGAACCCTTGCAGTCTCATTTCAAGAAGATCTATTCCAGTGAAACAGCTCTCTTGAAAATCAATAATGGCATTCTCGTTGATAGGAGAAATTACCTTTTTACCGTTTTAATTTTGTTGAACTTTATATTACATCTTCTTCTGACACTCTTAGCCATCAGGGTTTTATGTGAGTGATTGTCATCTGATGTTGGGGTGTCTGACATGTCCTTATCTTGGTTTAAATCTTATTTTTTAATCTGTCTTTTCAATTATCTTTTGGGTTGTTTTTACCATGGTCTCATCCACTATATTCTAATGTTCTCCAGGGTTCCATCTTGGGGCCCCTCCCATGTTGTTTGTATATGGCTCCTTTAAGGAAGCTGATTATATCTCTGAATTTTTCCTTTCATCACTGTGTGGATGGCATTCAGATTTATATTTCTTTCCCAGATTTTTCAACTACTGCAATGTTGTTTTGGTGCTCCCAAAAATGTTCTCAAAATTAATTCAGATAAAACTGAAATGTTTCATATACCCCCATGGTCAGCTATGTCAGACTCCTATCAAGCCATGTATTTGGGCATACAGTAAATTAGCCTCCCCATCTGAGAAAAGCACTGCTGTGCAATTGGGTAAAATATTTGGCCTACGTTTTTATCAGAGACTATGACTGCAGTTTAATGGGTGGGAGCAACTAGCCACACCCGCTGCCTGAGCTATTTAAGCCAGCTTCCTGCAGTCTCATTCAGATGCAGTCTTTCTTTGCTGTGGCTGGAAGCTCTGTGCTTCCACCACCCCCTTTCCCTGGTGTTTGTCTCTTGCTTCAGTTTGTGCTTTGGGGGGGATTTCTGCTGCCTCGGGCCTCTGCTTTTGAGGTCTGTATTTTGGTTTTTGCCTCCTGGCTGCAGTTTTGCTTTTGTTTCTCAGCCCTGCTGCACTTTTCTTCTCAGTCCTGTGTTAGTCTCTGCTTTGTTTCTCTTTGAGGGTTCCTAGTTCTCACTATCCTGCCTTTGCTATTTATTTTGCTTTGTGCCTACTACATTCAAGCTGTACTGTGCTTCTGTACCATTCAGAATACTCCATGCTTACCTACACTGTTTTGTACCATTGTTGTCTCCTGTTTGTTTAAACTCCTGAATTGCTTACACCAGTGGCAACCACTCTCTTCTGGGTTCAGTAGTTTCGATACTCACTCCAGCAGCACACTGCTTCCTGGTTTGCTTCCCCCATGATATTACATTCCATGCCATTGCATTTTCTAACAGCATTTATTCATTCTCTGCAGCTTCCACATGCACGCCTCCAACCTCTAATGTCTGCTGTCTTTTCGTATCAAATGCAGTCTCCCTGCTTACCTACACTGTTGTTTCTACCATTTGCAGTCTCCTGTTCATCAACACTCCTTAACTGCTTACACCTGGCTCATAGCCTAGCAACTACTGCCTTTGGATTTAGTGGTTTCATTACTCACTCCAGCAGTACTCTGCTTCCTAATTTGATTCCCCATGTTACTGCATTTCATACCAGTACTAACTGTTGCTCACTACCTTGCCATACTCAGTGTTATCAATGCCAGTGCTAACAGTTGCTCCCCACCTCATGCTGTCTCGCTGTCCTTTATGCTAACAGATGCACTTCACCTCATATAGTCATACAGTCATATACTCAGTGCTAACAGTTGCACTCACTCATACAGTCTATTAACTTACTCTGTGCTAACAGTTGCATAACCAGTCATGCTGTCTATTGCTGTTCTCAATTTTTCCAGTTGTGATCCTAATCCTGCACGCTCAGTTGCATCCCTGCTTCTCTCTCTCTACCTAGCACGGCTCTGCCCCCTTGAAGTCCGCATCTTGAGGTTGGGTCCCTCACCAGGGGTGGAGTCCTTCTCTTTTACCATTAGAGTGAGAAGGTCCTCCACTCTGTGGGAAGCCTTTGGCCATTCTAACTGCACCTCTTGATGCAGCATTTAAGATTTCAGCTGCCAGTGGGTGGGGCCTTAAAATCCTAGGGGGTTTCTTTAGCTGCTGACAGCATCAGCAGCATCTTTGAAAGCTATTCTTCCTACAACCACCTATGGTGCACCTGGTCTCCATTCTATACTCTCTCTGCCCCTCAAGGGAGAAGACTCTTCAATTGTCCTATTCTTGCCCCTCCAGGGCTCGGCCTTACCCCTCCTGGATTTGGCTTCTTCCCCAAGGCTTCACTTGGAGGCTGGGTGGATGCCTTTCAGTGGCTGTTGCTCTCTTCCTCACCCTGGGGGAGGCGTGCCCAAGCAGGGTTCCCCTTTAGTTGCATAGGCCTCTACTCACAGCACCCCCACTGCTTTCGTGTTAGAGTGATAGAGTGAGAGCCCTTCCTCTAAACATCTCCCCTGAATTGGGTCTCTAAATTGCTGTAGTGAGCCATCATCAATTCATCCCAAGTCTGGAGGGAAGGTGACCAAGGCCTTGGACCCCCAGAGGTTTACCCTTCATGGGGGGTGGTTTCCCTCACTTCCTTGATGAAAGCCATAAATGTTAGGTAATCCCTCAAGTAGTAGATCTATAGTAGTACATTTTGACCCAGGTAGATTTCTGCTGTTGAGTTAGGATTGGATGGTGTCCCTCTTTCTACTTTGCCTTCCCTCTCTCCTTATGGAAGTCATGCCCCTTCTGCTATTAGTACTGAAATTGTCAGCCATTGCACACTCCTCCTATGTCTGTTACATGTTATCACTACTGTTAATCCATGCTCATCCAGTTTCTGCAGTCACTATTTTCTGCTCGACTTTTTGGGAGGCTCCTTCCTAAGGTACCTTTAGCCTAAATGAATTATTTTCCTGCAGCACCTCTAGGGGTGGAACCCTCCTCAAGAGGGTTCCTTTTGCCTTCATGGCACCACGGCAGGGTGGTAGTTCCTCATGGAACAGAAAATGCAAAAGGCCAAAGTATCTATCACAATCAACAACACAAGCATTTAAATACTATCAGTCTGTCAATGAAGTTGCACAAGCATATATGCATCACTAAGTTGCATACACATGTTCAAATCAAAGGCTATGACTGCAGTTTAATGGGTGGGAGCAATTAGCCATGCCCCTACCTGAGTTATTTAAGCCAACTTCCTGCAGTCTTATTTAGATGCATTCTTTCTTTGCCCTACCATCCTTTCCTCCTCCTCCTCCAGCGGCACGCTTCTCTCCCTGGGGGCGCTTTCCTAAGGAACATTTAGCTCAAAGGAATTATTTTCCTGTGTCACCTCTAGAGATGGAACCCTCCTCAAGAGGGTTCCTTTGCCTTCACAGTGTCCTGACAGGGTGGTAATTCCCCATGGAACAGAGAGCATGAAAGGCCAAAGTATTTATTTATCACAGTTAACAACATAAGCATTCAAATACTATCCATCTAGCATGATGTTGCACAAGCATATACTCATCACTAATCAATCAATCAATCAAAACTTTATTTTTATAGTGCCTTTCAAGAACCAAGGCACTGTGCACTTTGAATACACAGATATAAAAACTAAATAAAACAATAATATAAATTAATTAAGAACAATCTGGGAAGGCTAATGTAAATATGTTTTTAACATTGATTTAAAACTACTGATGGTCAGGCATTCTCTTAACCGACGAGGTAGAGAATTCCACAGGGTTAGTGCTACAAATGAAAAAGCATGAGCACCAGAGGTTTTTAAATGAACCCTGGGAATCTCTAGCAATCCCTCATCGGTGGATTAGAGAGGATGAGTGGGGGAGTAGGGAGTCAGGAGATCTTTCAAGTAGTCAGGTCCCTGTTCGTGTAGTGCTTTAAAGGTAAGTAAGCCTAACTGATAGGCGATCTGCCACTGAACCAGCAGCCAGTGCAGTCCATGCAGCACAAGCGTAATGTGGCTGGTCCTTGAAGTACCAGTCAACAACCTGGCCGCAGTGTTCTGCACTAGCTGCAAGTGGTAGATGTCAACCCTAGACAGCCCTCGGTAGAGGGCATTGCAGTAGTCAAGGTGGGTGGTAATGAAGGCATGGACCAGTGTTGGAAGGTTGTCTGGTGGAACCAAGTGTTTCACCCAGGCTATACTCCTCAGATGGTAAAATGAGGATTTAACCATGGCTGACACCTGAGATTTCAGGGTCAAGCCGTCGTCAAAAATAATGCCCAGGTTACGCACCTGATCTGAGGTAGTGAGCTGAACACCATCAAGCCATAGGTCCGACATATGCCCAGCCCCCAAACCCAGCCCTGGGCGACCTGGGTCCACTACCAACACTTCAGTCTTATCCAGATTCAGTCTCAGCCAGCTAGAGCTCATCCAGTCTTTGATCTTGCAGATAAGGTGTGTACACACATTGAATCAGCTGTAGCATATTCCAGACATTTTCCAGTTTCAGTTGCTGGTTAAGCAGTCTACTTCTACCAGAATTTAAGTATTGTATAAATGCTTTAAATTAGTTTTTTCTCAAGAAAAAAAGAGGATCACTTCATTTGGCTTAGAAACAGCAAAGTAAAACTAACAAAGGGATAAGATGAAAAATATACAAAAATATTTGTAAGGAACAGAATAGGAGGAAACACCCCATGCATGCTAATACTGTATTTTCATTACTTGAAGTTGGAAACTAGTCATTTTTGGGACAACATTTTTTGCTGCACTGTTGCTTTAAAAAGCTACTGACGCCTCAAAGAAAACTTTAAAAAACAATAATTAGGTACAATTCTGCTTGCAATCCATTTATATTTTATGTAGTTCTCCTCCCTATAATGTACTACTACCAGACTTTTGCAACGCCCCTTCCACCAGCACTCACCATGACACTGCTGACAATGATTGCTCACTCCCGAAATTCTACTTCAAAGTGATCCCAATGCACTTACCCCTTACATATATTCACAAAACCATCCACATTTCAGGGTACAGTGGTGACTCCCTGGACCTGAAGCTGATTGCACTTGTCCTAGATGAAATCCTTGAACCCCTGACAAAGATCTTCAACCTCACATCTGGAGTACTGTGTACAGTTCTGGAGACCCCATCTCCGCAAAGACATAGACAGGGTGGAGGCTGTCCAGAGGAGAGCAACCAAAATGGTGCAGGGTCTGCACCAGAAGACATATGAAGAAAGACTAAAGGAGCTTAAGATGTATAGCCTCGAGGAAAGGAGGGAGAGGGGGCACATGATAGAAACTTTCAAATGCCTCAAGAGAATCAACAAAGTCCAAGAGGGTAGCATCTTTCAAAAAAAGAGATGTGCAAGAACAAGGGGGTCAATTTGAAGATAGAGGGAGGACAGCTCAGAGGTAATGTGAGGAAGTATTTCTTCACAGAGAGGGTTGTAGATGCATGGAACAGCCTTTCTGAGGAGGTCATAGAGTCAAAAACTGTGGGGGAACTCAAGAATGCATGGGACAGACATAAGGCAATTCTAGTGGGGGGGAGGAGGAAGTAGGCTGTTGGTTAACTAGGATCTGCAGCTTATCCGTTAGGTAGGGAAATGGGCAGATTAGGTGGGCCAAGCAGTCCTTATCTGCCATCAAATTCTATGTTTCTATGTTTCACTCTCTAAGGTTGGCCCAATCCCCATCTCTCTGGAAACAGGCAATCACTACACCTGTACACAAAAGCAGTGCTAGGTCCCTGCATACCAACTACAGACCCATCTCATCCTCCCCCCTTATCTAAAGCCCTGAAATGAATCATATCGGACCAGCTAACCGAGTATCTGGTAAAATATGATATCCAGTGCTCTGAACAACATGGATTTAGAAAAGGGCACAGCACTACCACTGCACTACTGGAATTTATGGGATTCATCCACACCACCCTTGACCAAGGAAACTGTGTGGGTACAATATTCATTGACCTTACGAAGGCATTTGATACCGTTAATCATCCACTCCTACTCAGCCAACTGTCTACTATCAGAATCTCCAAGGATGCCCTGCTTTGGATAACAAGCTACCTTGAGGGAAGTGTCCAGCGAGTTAAGATTGCTGATGTCACCTCTGATAAGAAACCGGTCCTCTCAGGAGTACCACAGGGGTCCATCCTTGGACCCTTACTCTTTAGTCTCTTCCTGAATGGCCTGCCTAGTGTCTGCCATCAGAAAATACTTCTCTACGTAGATGACACAGTCCTGTTTTCTAGCCATCACGACACCAAGCATCTAGAAGGGCAGCTACAGCATGACTTCATATGTGTTGAGGAATGATTCGGCTCACACAAACTTGTCATGAACTACAGCAAGACAAAAGTTATGACTTTCTACAATGGAAGGAGCAACTCCCTACCTTTCATCATCACTAACCATTCTGGGGTTACACTGGAGCAGGTTCCTCAGTTCAAATACCTCGGTGTTACTCTGGACTGTTCCCTCACCTATGCTCAGCACATTGACAATGTTGTAAAGGCCACTAACATACAGATTGGCCTGCTCCACAGGCACAAACACTGTATGACCACAGAGGCCGTTAGACGGGCTATCTACAGTTCTGTCACCTTCATTATAGACTATGGGCTTGTCATCTATGACTCCGCTTCTCCTACAGCCCTCTGCATGATATCTGTGGTACTCAACAAAGCATGCAGACTTCTTATGGGTGCTGCCTGCCTAACACATACTTGTGACTTGTACGCCCAACCTGCATGGCTCCCTCTCATCAGCAGGATCAAATACCAGACCTGCCTCTTAACCAAAAAAGTTCTCCTTGGGCTTATGCCACCTGGGGTTGAAAAGCTTCTGACTGCCTGCTGCAGCACCCAACACACCCGAAGTATGCTAAGTCAAACCTTCCAGGTCCCCAGATGCTGGACCACTATGGGCCAGAGGTCATTCACCCGCAGGGCCCCCCAGTGGTTTAATTCACTCAGCAAGGAATCCCTTTCAGCTACTACACTCAGCCCATTTAAAAGGCAGCTATGACTTCACCTCTCTACTACCAGCCAATGTGACTGCTTCTCCTAGTTGGTCAACCTCTACACTCATGCCTGGCATTGTGTGGCCCTAAACTCCCTCTGGTCAATTATCTTTGTCCCTCCACTTTCCTCTATCTCACCTTACCCGTCCCCCCATTCCTCCCCTACCTCACCCACACCCTCCCATCTTTTAGCACTTCAGACTTCTGTTCCCTCTACCTTGCACTTCTCATACCAACCACACCCCAGACAATGGCCCTTCAGCCTGCCCACCCTTCCTGACCCCCACCCACCCTCCCCCCCTACTGGTTGCTCATCTGGCCTTACTATCCTTTTGCTGTCTCTCCACTTGAAATACGGTATTTTGTTTTTTGAGACTCTGTATTAATGTTTACCTTTATTTGTATGTTAACCTTCCATCCTTTGAGGTGGAACCTTTGTAAATATGCAGTTCTTATTCAAAGGTATTTGTAATCCTAGAGTTTAATAAATAACAAAAAATCTAAAATAATTTATCACTAAGGAAATGTGTATGAATATGATTGTTATTCCTTAGAGTTTATTTTGAGTTCCTCTGCCTCTATAGCTTACTCCCTACTCCAAGTCATAATCCTCTGTTGTGACATCACAGTATGTTGCCATGGGAGTAAGTGTTATATCACAAGCAATGCTCTATGACTTCAGGTAGGGAGACAGCAGCAGGAATAGATGAAGTCTTCAGGAGCAGAAATCCTGTTTTCATACAAATGACCTCAATAATAATTAATGGGGAGGAGAAATACAGAACTAATGGGAAATACAAGGTGTACTGTGTCTAAATATTATGTTTTGTTAAAGTTCACCTGAACGTGTCACCAGCTCTTTAACAATCTGGGTGTTTTCATGAATTATGATTTTTCCTACAGTTCACTGGCTGCTGTTATCTCTAAGTTCTGTTGGTTTCATTTAATCAATGTCATGCCTATCAGGAAATATGTGACTTCTGAACATACCAAATACCAAATCATACATAACCTGGTTATTTCCAGACTTGACAGTTGTAATAGTCTTTAAATTGGTTTACCTGCTTTGAAATTGGGTCTTCTGTGACATACTATATTCACAATGCAGCTGCTTGACTGATCACTGCTGCCCCTTGTTTTGATAATGCCACCCCCTTTTTTGAAACTCCTCAATTGGCTTTCACATAACCTGAACATTTAAAATACTTGTTTTAGATTACACGTCTCTCTACACTGACCAGCCTTTTTATCTTCCTATCTTCATTGATATGTTCTCCCTGTTTGCTTCGCTCCTTTGAGGCGAGTCTAGTAGTTGTTCTGAAATCAACTTTATGTTGGCTTCAGCCCATGAGATTTGTTTTTATTGGACCAATCCTTTGGAATTCTATACAGTTTTCTGTCCATAAATCACCCAGCATTTTGAGCTTCATGTTGCCCTCAAAACCTACTGTGTCTGTTTAATTGTTATTAACTGTATTTGGGTTTGTTAGTCTGTAATTTGTATTTTGCATTGTCAATGTTGTATTTTTCTTTTTGTGATGTACAGCACTCTGATGGTGTTTGCCTCATGCTTGATATATAACTATAATAATAAAAACAATAATGCAATTGAACCAGTACAAATCCCACCATTTCTGAACACAGTAACTACTCAGTTCCCAGCAAGACCCCTCCCACTGGTGAAACAGTAAAAATGCAAGGTATTGCTTTCAGATCTCTGATGAGGTCACACCTGGAATACTGTTCACAATACTAGAATCCACACATAAACAGGACAGGGACCAGTTGGAGTGTGTCCCGAAGACAGCCACAGAAATGCTTCAAGAGCAGGAGGGGAGAGGCTGATGAGACATAGCATGCACTGGTGGCAAGAAAGGAAAGGGGGGGCATGATAGAGACTTAAAAGTATTTGTGGGCTGTCAACAGGGTGACCTGGGCACAAGGAAAGAAGGCACTGTGATGAGAAGTCACACATGGAAGTTAATTTGGGGGAAGGTTCAAGAAGGTGGTGGGCAAATGGAATAGACTGCACAACGAGGTGATCCACTCAAAGTCCATTACTGGGTTCAGACACAGGTGGGACACACAAGGGAACAGTACAAGCTACAGGAAAAAAGGATGGGGTATTCCGGAGAAGGGGTGTTGACAAAACCTCTATGGTTGTTGGATAATAACTATGGCCCAGTGTAGGTTGGGCACAACTTCAGTAGGCATATGGGTAGAATAGATAGGCCATTGAGTATTTTGTGCTGTCTAAGCCTATGAATTTAGCTCTCCTGGGCAGGGATATCGATGGAAAATACAGTTTAAAAATGGGAAAAGTGAGCTGGCCCAGTGGCATGGAAGGTTGAGGCAGTGGACAACATACCTGCTGACAGTGATCCCAGTTCAGAAGCAAATTTGGGTTGTGAGGGATCAGCTGGGGGATATGGGAGAGGATCTAGCATCAGGAGGACAACTTTTCTTTCCTGAGGAGGGGAGGTTTGGCACCCTGCTGTTGACTGCCACTGACTAGAGGCAGGGTGGTAGTCCAAACATTGGGAAAATTGAAAGGAGGATGCTGCTGGTTTGACGCAGAACATGTACCTCCACACAGCACATTCCATCATCCACACAACAGCAAGGGATTGGGAAAACAAGGAAAAGTGGCTTGGGCTGTATGAAGCCCTTCCTGCATGCCTTCCTCCACCCATGCCACCACTGGATTGCCATCATCTGGTCCAGATGTATTTCCCAGTGAAGTAGAGGAGAAGCTGGCCCCTTCACCCTTGTCCCTGCCATGGGGAGAGTATCTATGGGAGATCTTGGAGGATGGCAGTTCTCAGGAGGTGGTTGTGAGTCCACGGAGGCAGGGATGGGGTTGGTAGCTCACCTGGGTCATGCCTGGAAAAAATGCTGTATGGAAAAAAACAGGAAAAGGCAAAACAATACAGAAATGTTATCTGAGCTGGGCTAACCACAGTAAATACAGTTTAAAATGGGTAAAAGCAGGACTTCACTGAAAATAAGGTTTTGTATCTCAGCTAGGCTATCCACAGTAAATACTTTTGCTAATTTTGAACAATGTGTATAATGGTCCCATTTCCTGTAGCTGTATTTATATTTATATATTATATTTGCCACTTTTTGTTGTCTGCTCTCCCTTGTTAACAACGGCCTCCCCGGTCACACCTATAAACGAATCCTGCATCAGTGTTTCTTTCCCAGTCAACACATTTTAAATAAAAAAACAGGTAAAAGCAGGACAGCTGTGGGATCAAGATGTAGCACTGCAGCTCAGTTATCACAGTTAAACATAGTGTAAAATGTGTAAAGGCAGGGCCCCAATGAAACTGAGAGGATGTGTCTCAGGTGGGCTACCCAGAGTAAACACAGCCTAAAAAAGTACAAATGTAGGACTCTACTAAAAATGCGACATTACACTGTACCTGGGCTGCCCGGGTTACATTGTAAAAGTGGTAAACGTAGGACCCTACTGAAAATAAGATGTTGCACCTTGCTCTCATGAGAAAATTCGGTGTAACAATAAGTAAAAGTAGAACCCTTATGAAACTGAGCTGTGGCATTTCAGCTGCACTATCTTGAATAAATATGTTGCAAGAATAAGTGACTGTGGAATCCTAGTGAAAATGAGATATTGCATTCCATCTAGGCTGGGTTATTCTGGGTATATACAGTGTGAAAATGGGTAAAAGTAGGGCTTCACTACGAATAAGATTCTTCACCTGTGCTGTCCTTGGTAAATACAGCACAAAATGGGTGAAAGTAGGACCCAAATGATAATAAGATGTTGAATTTGACCTGAGCTATCCTGTGTAAATGCATTAAAGGTGGTAAACTCCAGACACCTCTGAAAACAAGATATATTGCATCTGCACTCAGCTAACCTGGATAAATACAGTGTTAAAATGGATAGGAGCAGGAACCCTCTGAAAAAAAAAATACTGCATGTCACCTGAGCAATGTTACCTTCGGGTAAATACAATTAAAATAGGGCTGAATGCCAGCTGACTAGTGCAGCAGTAGCACTACCGCTTGCAATCCATCAAACCCAAGTTCAAGCCCTGAGCCTGGGATGTCCGGTGCTGACCAGCGAGATGGGGTTCTGGCATATGTCTTGGTTCAGGCACCTCCTGCCTCGGGGAAGGAGGTCACCTCCTTTGGCTGCACAGCTGCCTCCTGGTGGCTTAGGGGGAGAGCATGGGATGTGGGAATGAATACTGGTCCCTCTGGAGCAATCTTATGTTGGTATGCACCTACTCCACTGCTGAGTGACATGGAGGTGTCATACACCTAGAGCAGGTCCAGCAGGAGAGTTCCAAGTGAAGCTCACCCACCCTTCGGGGGGCCCTGATAGGCGCTCTGCCAGGTCAGTCCTCAGAATCACACCCTTGGGAGGCATAAGGGAGGGCTAACACTGGATGAAATACCCAAGGAGGTGCAGGCCGATGAAGCTGCCCCACCCCCACACCAAGACTTTGCTGATACCACCTGCACATCACCATCTCTTCCTCCTGAACCTCAGCCATTGAATTTAGATTCTCCTACAGGCTTGAGAAACTTGGGGAGGGGCCTATTCACAGGGGACAAGCTTTGGGTTACAGTTGGGAGACAAGAGAAGTTGTTGTGCTGAAGCTGGTGGAAGGTTGGACTCTCAGTGAGCTCCTATTGGCAAGCAGACAGAACTGGGTGGATAGAATCAGGATCTGGAAGCTGGAGAGGAGAAATGGTGAAAAAAACAGAAAGTATAGAAAAAAATGGGTGAAAGCAAGACCCCACTGAAAATGAGATGTTGCATCTCAACTGGGCTATGTCAGGTAACTGCATCATAAAAATGAGTAAAGTCAAGATCCAGAAAAAACTGTACCTCTTCCCTTTCAATCCTTGGCCCAGATGGCTCCCCACTGGTGATGGTCAACTCCTTCAGGTATCTTGGGGTTACACTTGATCCATCTCTTGATTTCAATCTTCACATTGCAGCCATTTATAAGGTGGTTAACAAAAAACTGAGGCTGGCCTATAAAATCAGGTCCTTCCTCAGTTCTGCTGCTAGGCTTGCTATAGCTCAGTGAATACTCTGTCCTTGACTTACATATGGCTTTATGGCCTATCCTGGTGCAAACAAAGGAGCTGACCAGAAATGGAGCTCATGCTACAATAGCATATGCCGATTTGCACTCTCTGCACCCAGACTAACTCATCGCTGCCAACTCTACACATGACTAGGCTGGCTCTCCCTGTCCTCGAATTGGCTCTATACTGCTGGCTGTCTGATTGATAACATAATCAGAACTGGAACTCCTGAGTCCCTTTCCACCAAGTTAAATCATCCCACTCAGGCTTACCGCCTGAGATCTTCCGAAAAATCGCCTCTTAAAATTCCTAGATGTTCCACAAAAAAGGGGGACCTCGCCTTTTTAATATCTGCTCCCAAAACTTGGAACTCCCTCCCTCTCAATGTCAAACTCTCCAAATCCCACCATGCTTTTAAAAAGGGTCTTCGCTCCTTCCTTAGGGACTCTGACATTTGCTCCTGCTCTGCCACTTTTGAGCTTCCCAACTAGTTGCTATACCTGCTCCACTCAATGGTACTTACTCTCATATCTGCACTTGTGCCACCTGCCTGAGTACTGTCTCCTCAATATTGTATCAAACTGTTATTCAAACCACTGTATATACTGTCTTGTGGACCACTTCTACATAAATCAGGTGAGACGTGGTTGCTGTACTCCTGCCTGTACCGCCACATGCAACTCTCCCTGGTTGTTGCCTGAAAATAATTAACATTCTTATCTAGCGCACTTAAGTATTGTATTATTCTCTTCTTCTAGCCGTTGTAAACTGTCTTTGAATCATTTGTAAACACTGCTTTGTTGTTTAAATTTTTGCTTAAATCCTGTTGTGATATGCATAATGTATTCCTGTCTGTACATCATTCCACTGTTTGTAACTCTCCTAGGTAGTGCCTGAAAATAGGCAACATTCTTGTCTAGTACACTTACCCAGTAAACAAAAACTAAATAAATGAATAAAACAAAATACAGTATGACATATTGCATCACAGCTGAGCTATCCTCAATAAATACATTGTAAAAATGGGTAACAGCAGGTCTCCATGGAAAATATGTTAATGCATTGGATCGCAACTTGATTGGGCTATCCTTGGTAAATACAGTGTAAAAATAAGAAAAAGCAGGGCCCCTCTGAAGATACAAAACTACAGCTCAGCTGGGTCATTCTATGTAGCTAACATGTAAACATGGTTAAAGGCAGGACCCCACTAAAAACAAGATATGACTTCTCTGCTTAGCTACTCTTGAAAAATGCTTAGTAAAATGGGTGAAAGCAGGGCCCCAATGAAAACAAGACGTGGCATCTCAACTGTGTTATCCTGGGTAAATAAGTTATAAACATATGTAAAAACAAGATCACACTAAAAATGACATATTGCATCTTAACTGGGCTAAACTATCCTGGTAAATACAGCTTGCAAATGGGTAAAAGTAGGGTCGCACTAAAAAATTAGGCCCTACATCTCTGCTGCATTACAAGAACCGATGGCAAAGAAGCATTACACCACACTGAGATTGCTAACAGGTTTAATGTGATCTTTTTTGGACTAAATTCCTTCTGGCCCTGCACCTCAACTCTGTAACAGCATAGAGGATGATCCAAACCTACTGAGACCTAGAGCCCTGTCACCCAAATTTTATTTCAGATCGGTCTTGGAAAGTGACACACTAAAATATATCAAAAAGGCACAAGGCAAGACCAGGGTGGAGAATGCTACTGATATGAAGCTACTAACCATGGCACTGAATGAGATAACATACTCTATTACAAAGACCTTCAACTTCTCTCTGCGGTACTCTCAGTTTCCAGAGAAACAGAAGTCAGCACTGGTCACACCTATATTCAAAAGTGGAAATTGAACAAATTTAGCAAACTACAGGCCAATCTCTATTCTCTCCCCACTGCCCAAGAACTTTGAGAAGATAGTGACCAACTCACCTCCTTCCTGGAAAAATATGATGCCCAATGTGCTCAACAACATGGGTTCAGGAAGTTACATAGCACCAATATGGCTTTGATTGAGTACTCCAACTACAGTACAGTCCCGATTATCCGAACCACTTGGGAAACATCCATTTGGTTCAGATAATCAGGAGTTCGTACAATTGAGACTGTCTATTGACATTGCTGAGGAGCAGCATTAGCAGTCATAAGCCTCCCTAACAAGCTTCCATCATAACAGCCTGCTCACATACCCTTTTACATCACCTTTTACTGTGTTTGAATAGAAGATAAGGATACACTATATAGTACAGTACCTATTGGTTGTTTGTTGACTGCAGAGATTTGCAGGAGCAGCACTTTCTACAATCATGATCAGGAACTGGAAACACTCAGAGTCATGTGATGCAAGCCGACGACTAGCACCCTGATCCTATAGCTCCAGCCTCCCATCCCAATATACTTCAATTTTATAGCTTAAAAGGCAAACTGAACGGAGATTTTCTCTCCCTACCTGTCTGAAGATATGCCCTAGGGATCCTCAGCAGCAAATGGATGTTGAAATGCAGAGATCGCAATCAAAACATACTCTGCCCACCACTCCAGTAAAGGCCCCAAAAAAGCCAGGGCCTCTCCACCTGCAGGAGACTCAGAAACTGAGCCTGCCATCCCGGAGAATGAACCCCTAACCCTAACGCAGTTCCTGGCTGAGTTTAAGCCTTTTCAGGCAAAAATGCTTTCCATTACTGAAGAAATGAAATCAGTAACTCAAGCCCTGGAGGACTTATCTAAAAGAACAGAGGATAGCGAAGTTAGAATCACTTCATTGGAAAACTGTTTCACCGAGCAGGAACCGGATATTGTAGCATTAAGGCAGAAGATGAACAGAATGGAGAGCAAAATTGAGGACCTAGAGGGATGAAGCAGGTGAAATAATGCTGTCATCATCGGTCTCCCGGAGAAGGAGGAGGAAACCGATGTGATCCTGTTCACACAGGAACTCTTGGGGAAACTAGCAGGCCCTACACCCTTCGGCTCCAGCTACAGGGCTTTGTGAGCTATGCCACCACCCGGGGCCTCCCCACACCCATTCATATTTAGATTCCTGAATGATCAGGAAAGGCAGTACTTCTTCACCAAGATTAAGGAAATACAAGAAATAAAGCAGGAGGACTCCAACCTGAGAGTAGCGCAGGACCTGCCATTGTCAGTTCGGCAAAGGAGAGCTGCGTACCACCCATTGGTAGTCAAATTAATTGTCTCTAGCACTTGATTCTGAATGGGCTACCCAGCAAAGTTACAAGTACTATTATCCAGTGCCTGGGTCAGTTATGAGGATGTTAACGCTGCTGCCGCAAGCCTGAAGGCAGCCTTACCAGATCTGTTCAAGGAGGGCTGAACTGGACCTGAGTACTGGTCTGGTCAAATTTGCTTGTCAGGAGTGCAGGATCAAGATGGACTATCAGCGAGAATCCTGTTTCTCTCCTTTGCTTTGTTCAAGGTAATTGTACCCCTCCATGTTCTGAAATGACTGGTTTACTACACGCTTAGTTGGGGACTGTATTTCCTTTCCGCTTCTTCGGGACCGACCTGAGAGCAGTTCGGTGAGACTCGTGTGATAGTACCCTACTCTGGGAACTGTATCTGGCTGGTTTCTCCTGGGGGAAGATACATTTAGAGTTTGAACAATAAACAAGTTGGACACTGTTGTCCCCGTGCAGCTTTGCACATTCGTGCAGCAAATCTTTATGTACGGTTTTCAGCAGCCTACTAGTCATCACTAAAGGGAGCTTGTCATCCCTGAAATACAGGGAAGACTGTTGTTTTCATTTCAGACTGTGTTTCACTTGTTATTTTATTTTATGTCTTTTCTGTTCATGTCTCAGTCTGATACCAATGTGGATTGAATGCAGGGCAACTATAAGGAAACTAAGTTTTCCTACTGGCATGTATCAGTGATCCTATTTAAAAACAAAAATAGAAATGTTTACTCCTCGCTGCAGAGGTACCTGGTGTACACAGGTTATGGGGGGAAGCATCAGTGCGAGGGGCTTAAATGCAAATAGAGCTATTGTTTTAGTCTGGACCTTGCAAGGTTTCTCTTAAACTATCCTCCAGCCAGCTACAGGAGGGTGTAGCAGGGCACAGTGAGAATAATTGCCTGCTACTGTATCATATGGCCGAAATAGCCTTATTGCTTTCTGAATTTGGTTAAAGTTGAGTTATATTAAACATAAACAACCCCAAGGGCAGGGGCTGGTGTTTTTACTAAGAAGAGTTCATGATCCTTTGGGAACTCCTCTCATAGATGGCGGTGATTATATTTAGTTGAGCTAGTTGCTCCAGAAGTTCAGCGGGGGTTATTTGGTGGAATTGCCTGTTAGGTATCTATTTCAAGGGATGGGAAGGTGTGGAGTGGGAGCTGGGAGGTTGGATTTCTTGTAGTCCTGGACCAAAATGTGTTTTTGTTGGTTGAGTGGGGGGCAGGGAAACTTTGTTATATTTTTTGGAGGGTTTTCTCTATTTCTGTAAAGGGTTGTGGGATGTTAGAGGGACTGGGGTCCGGGGGGAAGGTGGGTGGGACTGGGGCAGATCGGGGGTTGGCCTCGCATGTAGAGTATAAGGGATCTGTAGATGTCACCTAATGGAAATCCCTTAGAGTGGTGGTTTGAAAGAAGGAACTTACTGGTCAACAGAGCGGGGATACATACTTTGCAGATGTCATATGGGTAGTACCTACGAATGTATCACGTGGAATATTAAAGGGGCCAGGAACAAGACAAAGAGGTACAAAGTCCTCAAACATCTATAGATGCAAAATGGCCATGTTATATGTTTACAAGAAATGCTTATGCTTGAATCGGAGGCCAATCTTTTTTAGACGTCAATTTGTGGGGCAAGCCTATATGGCTGGGGATAACACAGCTAGTAGAGGAGTAGCCATCTTAATAGCAAGATCTACTCTTTTTGTTTGTGAGCAATGTATTAAAGACCTGAATGGCCGCTACATTTAATTATTTGCTTTTGTTAACCAGGTAAGCACACTAGACAGCCAAGTGCCTATTTTCAGGTGCGACCCGGGTGGATTACAAGGTACAAACATGAACGCCAGGCAAATAAAGGGTACATACAATAGCATCAGGCACATAAAATACATCAGGAGGTAGTTAGCAGCTTAATACAGGCAGGGGGCAACAGATGTTTACAGACAGCCCAGAATATCAACATGATACAGTATGATACATCAATAACAGGCGAATCAGGGTACATACAAGATCATCAGGCACATAGATAACATCAAGAGGTAGATAAACAGTGTAGTACAGGCATGATCAAGCAGACATCTATATGTAGGGTCAGCCAAGGGACCCAGTATCTATGGTAACTCAGATGGCAATGAGCCATCCAAAAGGACAAAGTGCTTATGGTAGCCGGGGACTCGTCGCCCAGCGGTTGAGACCAGGTTATAAAGGCTCAGGTGCAGAGACAGGTGGAGACCAATTTTAGGAAGCCCCATAAGGAGGCTTTGAAGCAGAGATGGGAGGGGGAGGAGCGGGTACTGGCAGGCAGGGAGTTCCACAACCTAGGTCCATAGGCAGCGAAGGCCCGATCACCCGTTTGGGTGCTGGTTTTAGGAATCAGGAGGACCTGAGAGTCGCTGGATCACAGGTGGTAGGAGGGATTTTGCTGGCTTCTCACATTCAGGTGAACCATTTTTATGCCTTTGGCAGATTGCCAGGCTGGGAGAGACTTGAGAGAGGTCAAAATGACCGGGAGGCCCAGGGGTTTGGGCTGTGCCCCCATCTAGGCCAGGGGGGACCGAGCACCTGTTCAGGGGCAGCAACCTGATCTGCCGCAATGGGAGGAGTATGCAGGTTTAGTGCAGGGTATGTTACCCCCTTGTGGCACAAGCGGGGGGCAAGTCCCACGTCCCTTAGGGTAGAGTTATTGTATCAGGCAGGGGGACAGGCCCCAATCAGCAACAAAAGAAGCAGAAGCCAAGGACCAGTGCAATACAGCAGCACTGGGGTATTCCGAGTGGGGCCTGAGGCAGCAGATTAGCAAGGGTGGCACTACACTAACCAAGGGACAGTCTGCTAACAGCAAATAACACTAAGTACAGGCACCCACTAACTAAGAGACAGTTAGCAACAGCAAAATAACACAATGTCAAGTTGTAGTAGCACTGATGGCAGTGGGCTGCAAGTAAATAGCACTGGGTAGCTATATGAGCTCTAACAGTCAGAAGGTTGCATTGAACTAATCTAGTAATGGCTATGCTAGTACTAGCCCAGTATGACAGAGAGAACATTTTCTTGCACAAATAATACAGTGAGAATTACAAGACCTTAGTAACCTGAGTAATTCATTCTAGCATTGAGAGGTAATGACTGTTAGCAAGTCAGTAAAAGTCAGATTCTTGCCTCACCTAACCAGGAGGGGAGACAGGCCCACTGTATGACTGCCACAGGGCCGATCTGAGGGGAAAAAACAGATAGTAGCTCAAGGGCACTGGGAGAGGTAGCACTGAACCAGCAGCTGTAAAGTTAAAGTTGGTGGCCCCGGAGCTGGTGGGAGGGGCTAAAAAGCATTTAATGGGAGGAGGAAACGGGGCGGGTGGGAAAATTTAACCCTGACCCAGCTGTACAGCCTCTGATGCAAGCTCCTGCTGAATCAGCACCGGTTTGTCCATATAAAATATTTAGTCCAGGCAGCAAGGTACACAGAATGCTCCAAATCGGCCTTTACTTCAGGCACATGATTTCGGTGCCAGGGGAAGACCGCCCGGTGAATGTAGGAAGCCGGCACCTCAACCCCAGGTCATCCGGTGTCGGTGTCTTGAAGGTCGAAGTTGGGGGGCCTGCTGAGTAAAGGGCTCCCAGTGCCTCCCCCAGGGTCCGAGATTAGATCAGGTCTGAGCTGCGGGGCTCAGGAGAGGAGCCTTAAGTAGGGCTGAAGCAAGCAACACGGCAGAACAGGAGGAGCCAATCAGGCGCAAGGGTGAGATTCAAAGTTGGTGCCTAAACTCCTCGGTCTCTGGGACAATCAAGAGCAAGATTTCGAGTAAATTTAACCCCAACCCAGCCATGCAGCCTCCGATGCAAGCTCCTGCCAAATCAGCACCGGCAAGTCCAAATAAAATATTTAGTCCAGGCAGCAAGGTACACAGAATATCCCAAACTGGCTTTTACTTCAGGCACAGGATTTCAGTGCCAGGGGAGGACCTCCCGGCGAATCAACCCCGGGTCATCCAGTGTCAGTGTCTTGAAGGTCACAAGTTGGGAGGAGGCCCACTGAGTAAAGGGCTCCCAGTGCCTTCCCCAGGGTCTGAGATTATTCAAGGCCTTCTGAATCAAATGCAGATGGTAATAGGAAGTGTGTACAGTCCCAATGTGGACTCACCAGGTTTTTTTCATAGATCTCTGAAGATTCTATCCCACTTGACCCACCTCCCTGTTTTATTGGGTGCAGATTGGAATTTGCCCTTTTTCCCTGAGGTGGACAAAGATGGGAAGAAGAGAGTAGGTTTAACTCCAGCTCAATGAGCAATACGGAGAATGTCCGATAATGCAGGGTTATGTGACCCCAGGATGGTTTTACACCCGCTGCTCAGAGAGTTCACTTTCATGTCAGAAGTGCATAAAGCCAGATCGAGGATTGACTATTTTTTAATGAGTCAATCTATGGTTTCGGGCCTTTCATCATGTACAATAGTTCCTGGGGTTATCTAGGACCACTCCATGGTCCAATGCTCTCTGGATCTCAATCCCAAACTTCCCAGACAAACAATTTGGAAATTGAATAACCAATTACTTAAATCAGCCCAAATAAGATATAATATTATCCAGGGCATAGAACAATATGAAAAGGATAACTTCAATGCAACTGGCAAAGGGGACATTGAATGGGGAGCTCTGAAATGTCTTAAGGGGGAGTTAATTAAAATAGCAGTGTATAGGATAAGGAAGAGGGAGAGTAACGCAAGGCAGCTCTTGGGTCAAATCCGGGAAATAGAAAGGACTCTCTCACCAGTTACCCTGGTAGAGACCAAGGAAAGGTTGATTGGTCTTAGGAACCAGTATAGTGAAATCCTGAGGGAAAAGGTGGAATACACCATTCTCAAAACTAAAGCAATGTACTTAGATCAAGGGGAGAAGTCAGGCCATTTACTAGCTCTGAGGTTAAGGGCTGAGGAACCTTCCAAAATTATACAGAGCATTAAATCCCAGAGGGATGGAACAATTGAGTTACTTACCCAAGACATAATACTGGAGTTTGAACAATACTATAGGGAATTGTATAGCCCCATGACCCACCAACCTCAGAGAGCAGTAGTAGAGGCATACTTATCTTCTGTTCAGCTACACACGGTACTGGCCGAGCTGAAGGATGGGCTGTCATCCCCTATTTCTGAGATGGAAATTTTGATGGCTACTCAGTCTCTCTCTTTGGACAAGGCTCCAGGCCCAGATGGGGTTTTCTCCAAATTTTTAGAAATGTTTCATTAAACTATTAGTCCCGAGTCTGAAAAGACTGTTTCTCAGCATACTTACATTGGATAGCGTTGATAAACAACTTGTTTGAAGCCCTCATAATAGTTATTCCCAAAGCTGGAAAGGCTCCAGATAAGGTCACCAGTTACCACCCCATATCACTAATCAATTATGATATAAAGATCCTGGCTAAAATTCTAGCGACTAGATTAGCGAAGGTCATGCCTTTCATTATACATAAGGATCAAGTGGGGGTTTATGGCAGGCAGAATGGTCTCTGAGCATATTCATAAACTGTCTCATGTCTTCTCTGTGTTCAGGGACTCTGATATCCCGTGCGGGCTGATGTCCCTGGACGTGGAGAAGGCATTTCACAGAGTTGACTGGCTTTGGAAAAATTTCTGATTCCCCCTTCCCTTCATTAACAGTGTTTTTTTCTTTATATAACCACCCTAGTGCAAGATTATATTGTAATTTTTTTTCCCTTTGGTTTTTCCGTTGCTTTCTGGTACCAGACAGGGGTGCCCCCTTTCGCCCCTCATTTTTAACCTTTACCTTGAACCTCTCCTTAGCACAATTAGACAAGATCCAAGGGTACAAGGAGTGGTAATAGGTACCCAAGAATTTAAAGTTTCCGCATATGCGGACGATATCCTTCTTCATTTGATTCATCCTCAAGAAACCTTCCCAGTGGTACTGGAAATTATAGATGGCTATAGTAAAATGTCTAATTATAGAATAAATGTAGAAAAAACCACGGTGTAATTCCAAGCTACACAAGAACATAGTGACGGACCTGAGATTAAAGTGGAGCCCATACACTCTTAAGTATTTAGGGATGTATTGGCAAGGAGTCACTCCAAGATAGTGAAACTAAATTTAGACTCCGTTATTAACATGGCTCAACAAGACTTATTAAGATGGCGCAAACTTCCACTTTCTCTTTGGGGCCGGATCAACCTAATTAAAATGAATGTTTTACCACGGTTGTTTTACCCTATTAGCATGCTCAATGTCTGGTTGCCACTGAAATGGTATTAAAAGCCCATTCAATAATCTCCAACTTTATTTGGCAGGGGAAAACCCCTTGCAGAGCCTACCACAAATTGGCAGCCCCCAAAGAAAAAGGTGGATTCAGACTGCCACATCTGGGTTTATATTACTGGGCTAGTAGCGCCGGTAAGTAACTATAATGGTTACTGACCCCAACTGAGGAGCTTGCCTTGCCTTATGTCCCCTCATGGGTTAAATTAGACATTGAGCTGATTAAGGCATCTGGCACTGATCCGCTTGCCCTTTTATGCTCCACAAAGAAAAATCTCCCTCCTAAGTTGACATCTACACTAATAACTGTTTCCTTACAAATACATACTCAGCTATGTTCTTTTCTATGATATTTAGCCAGAACTATTCAAATCAAACGTTGTGCCATAACTGTAATCTGAAGATCGGGGGTAAGATGATCTCAGACACCTGGTTACCTCAGCTGCAGGGTTTGAGGGTTAAAGACCTTTTACAGGAGGGAAGACGTTACCCGGTAGAATCCATTCTTAGTAAGTACCAAATTGGACCTAACCAGGTCTTCAAGGTTTACCAAGTAAGACATTTGTTAGTACAAATGCAGGATGGGCTCAGGGAAGGTAGGTTGTCTGGAACTTTTTTTGAAACCATCTCTCAAGTAGTATGAGAGCCACATGTTGTGTCCAAGTTATACAGTTACTTATTTAACCAAGCATATGCGGAGCTTGATGGAAAGCCTCACTATTGGGCAGGTCAATTCCCAGAACAAGATAGGAAATGGGACATAATCTGGCAGCACACTTACCGACACATTACCCAGGACAGATTAAGGGTAATGCAGTTTCAGTCTTGAAATAACTTGTTCTGGACCCCATCCAAACTAAATAAAATGGGTCAGCTACCCAATCCCTTATGTAATAAATGTCACCAGGAGGAGGGACCCTCCATCATATATTTTGTGACTGCCCTCCAGTAAAGGAGCTCTGGGATACAATTAAAAACAAAGCAGACCCTCTGCTTGACATAGGACAACTCTTCACTCCAGAGGTGTGCTTAGTAGGAGACTATGCCAATGTAAAAGTGAAGGTCAGAAGGTTTTATCTGGCCATGATCTCTTCCTCTCTTAAAAAACTAGTGCTGAGACATTGGCTGGATGATCTCCCTTTAACTTACATGGAATGGTTGCGGGAATTGTTGTTTAATCTGAATGTAGAAAAGTTTGGGGTGAGCACGAGGAAGTGCCTCCCCAGATATACCAAAACATGGGAGAGGATACACACTTTATACTTGCTTCAAACTGGAGTGCAGTCATCCTCTCAGGATTGAGAGGACTGGTGTAAGTCTGAGAATTGAGCTGCCCTCTGAATAACGTTGAAGGTGATTCTGATGATACTGTTTTCGCATGGGGAGGAGCGAGGTGGAGGGGTGGGTAGGGAGGATTGGGGGGCAGGGTGGGGAGGGGAGAGTAAGAGGTGTTCAGTATCAACTGTTAGTCTTGTCAGATCATTATCCATCTGTATGTAACACTCCTTGCTCTGTATTGGAAAATAAATAAACCTGAATTTAAAAAAAAGGAACTGGAAACACTCACTGTACTGTGCAAAGTCGTTTTTTATTTTAAGTTGTATTCCTACTCCACAAAAGAATCCATTAGAGCAGCACAGTGCTACAGTTATGAAGGAAGGACCCACAGCAAAACACCGCTACACTCCACTACACCATGGATGCACACAATCCCCATACCATGAACCATGCTTCACCAACCATCTGCTCACCTCCTGCCTGTTTACCACGACCCCTGCTACACCTGTGGGACATTCTCATTTGTTATGATGTCATATCCCCAATTCAATATCTACCACTCTCCAGTATATTTTCTGTGCTACAACTATGTAGTTCAAGTTCAGGTTCAAGTTTTTTTTCAGGAAAACTCCATTGAGCACGCTCATTTACAAGGAGGTCCTGGTAGGACAACTTAGTACACAGTATTCGCAATATTACAATACAATACAATATAGTACAACTGTGATACAACAAGTTTGAATAATGTTGAGACAGGTAAACAATGTACAGTAATACCATATAATACAACTGCAATACATCAAGTTCAAATAGTGTGGAGACAGGTAAACAATGTACAGTAGGAGGGGAGTTATGGTTAAATTATATGCATTTCAGGAGGTAAGCTAACAGACAGGAAAGGAGAAACGGCGGAAACATGAAAGAAGATTACAATCAAATGCTTTATGAGACTATAACAGTTTCTCCGCTAGGAGGGCTACTAGGTGCTTGGGAGGGGCAAATTTCCTTAAGCACTTTGTTGACTCAGGTTTTAAATACATTTAAGGAGATTGGTTTGGGGAGTTTTAGTATGGCTTTTAGTTTATTCCAGGTGGACGGTATTACATGGCTAAATGCAGCTTTACCATAAAGTGTGTGGAATTTGGGTACTTTTAGTAGTATGAAAGTATTTTTTCTAAAGGCGTAGGAGCTATGCTAATGATGAAAAAGGGAGGTGATGTAGGAAGGGACTTTGTTCTGAAATATTTTAAGAGCCCAGATACTAATGTGTAGCGTCCTTCTTGTGGCCAGGGAAGCCCAGCCTTCAGCCACATAAAGGGCACAATGGTGGGTTCTGTAGGGTGCTGTGTAGTGCACACAGTGCTGCAAACCACACCATGAGCTGCATTACAATGATCTCCCACTCATCTCCTGCCCGCTTGACACCTGATATGGTAATTCTCACTTTACTTTTTACTGCATAGTCAAATTACAGGATTGGGAAAATAGTATTATAGGCACAATAACAGTGCTGTATTGAGAACAAGGGAGAGCAAGGACTTAAGGAAGTTATCAATGATAGTGCAGTACAACCCTGATCTATAATGCAAAGAAAAAAAAACAGGTGACATAGGTCAGGTTCACTAGATAGGGAGTTCCAAATGACTGGGGTTCATTAGATCAGGATTGTACTGTATATATATGGTGCCTTGGACAGTGGTGAAATGGTCAGGGCTATCTATATTGACTTGACAAAGGCCTTTGATCTTGCCAGCCATAAACCTTTGCTTAACAAACTATTTAATCTGAGCCTGTCTCTGAGCACACTAACATGATTTGAAAGTTATCTGGCAAAACAAACACAGAAAATAAAAATTTAAGGTTTATCCTCTGATGACAGGAATGTACCTGTTGGAATGCCCCAAGGCTCTATTCTGGGTGCATTACTATTTGGCTGTTCACAAATCACTTGCTGGATCCCTATTAGTCTGCCAATGTTCTCTTGCATGCAGATAACGCAGTAATCTGTACAAGGGACTCTGATATAGGTAGACTGTTACAAGACTTATAATGTAATTTTGAATCTGTTGAAAAATGGTTCATGGTCAATAGTTTGGTCCTCAATTATAAGAAAACCAAGACCATGCTTTTCACAGGCCATTATCAGAAGAAGAAAGTACCCTCTTTTGATATCTGCAATGCCCAGGGATTAAATTTGGAGCAAGCAGATGTTTTTAAATACCTCAGGCTACTCTTTTTTTTTTTATTTCTTTTTATTTAGTGGATGTGATCACAAGTCTGATACAGTCTACATTTTGTTGGTTTACAATCGTTAAAGTCATTACAGTACATGTATGTATGATCTATGCATATATGTACAAACCATTGTATCTGAATAAAGTTATTTTTATACAATATGACTGAGTTTATTATTTCGTAATCATTCCTACCCCCTCTATATTGTGTATTAAATCATCTTTTCCTGTGACAACAGCTATTACTGCAACAGTGAAGGTTGTCCCCGTTCATTTATTCAGAACCAAAATTCCTCAGTCAACTGAATACTCCTTCTGAATAACCCCTCATGGAGTAAAGTCAGAATCATGTCTAGAAATATAAAACACCCATGCCCTCCAGAACATCTCATTCACTGGGATTTTGTTGTGCAATTTGACCATCAGAGATTCCATATAATAAATATCGGAAACCATCGCCCTCCAATCTTTAATAGTAGGAACATCTGGTGACATCCATCTTCTTATTATAGTCTTTTTGGCTGCCAGAATATAGATAGGTAATAAAGTCTGGTGCCAAGATGGTTGATGGGGGGGAAATACAGCCAATAAGGTCATCTCGACAGTTAACTCTAACCTCTCACACAGACAATCTGATATCTCTTGTGGTAATGTACACCAGTAGGGTGTCAGACATTGACACATTCATAAGATATGACCAAGGTCAGCATGTCAACACATACAATTCCTCCAGCACCTGCCATAAGAGGAGGGGAGGTACTTAGTGAGGATAGCCAGGGAATGAAAAAACCTGACTCGGCATTTCCAGGCAAATTCACACCATATAGTGGAATGAGTTATCCTGCAGGCCAACAGGGAAGCTTGCAACCAATCTTGTTCAGATATATCTATTTCAAGATCCCTACACCAGCTCCCTAAAATGGAAAGCGATGAACTGCCCATCCCTTCCCTAAGGATATGGATGACCGGATATGGTATCCTTGAGGTATTTCCAGAACACTGGGATGGGATCTCGCTGTTTAGGCATTACATCTCTCTCTGTCTCAGGAGGTAATTTTTAACCTGGGTGTATCTGTAGAGCTCACTGTTTGATAAGCCATAGGTTGTTTGAAGGGTTTCAAACTGGACAATACCCTCCCGAGAAATAAACTGCCTGAAAAATTGGAGTCCTACCCTCCTCCATTTTGCAAAAGTATGGTCTGATGAAGTGGGGAAAAACTTGTCATTTTCTGAGACTAATGTATAAAAGAAAAATAATTCTCTAAAGTCCTGATGCCTTTTCAACCTGTGCCATTGCTTTAAAATTTGGGCAGTAAATAGTGTGAAATCCCTCAAACAAGGAATTTTAGTTACTGAGGCTAGGGCTATCTTTATGATATCATCTAAATCATTCATTGCAAATTCTAAGTCCTTCCAGGGCACATCAAAAGCCAGAGCCATCCACAGGGACAATACTTTAAAGAAAGCTGCCACAGCATAAAATTTTAGGTTAGGTAGGTTGGCTCCTCCCTGTGAGAGCAGGAGCTGCATCAAGGACATCCTAATCCGAGGCCTCTGGCCATGCCAGATAAAGTTAGAAATTATTTCATCCCACAATTTAAACTAAAAAGTGGAGGGAAAGGTGGGAATATTCTGAAATAAGTACAACAATTTAGGCAAGATGATCATACTAATAGACTCTATCCTTTGGAAGAAATTTAGAGGTAATTTGGACCAGGCAGATAAATCTGACTGGATTTGTACCGACAAGGGTTCATAATTTAGTAACTCCAAATTGTCCAAATTCCTGGGGATAGTTATGCCCAAATATTTAAACTGTGTTTGGTGCCATTTTATTGGATATTTTTGTAAGAGATTGGGATGGGGTAAAATTTAAAGGAAGCAGGTCTGTTTTAGCTATATTTAGTTGAAATTCTGAAACCTCTGTAAAATGTGCCAAAGTTTCCCATAGGGCCGGGAGAGAAGTCTCTGGAGAGAGGGCTGACACCAGAATATCATCTGTGAATAAAGCCACCTTATATTCTCTCTGACCTATGGGAACTCCCTCCACCTCAGTGATTCTCTGGATGGCCTCTGCCAGAGGCTCAATATAAAGTGCAAATAGGAGTGGGGATAAGGGACAACCCTGTCTCATGCCCCTTTGTATGGTAATTGGTTGGGAGAAGGAGCCATTAATTCGAATATAGGCTTTAGGGGATGTATAAATATTTTTCAGACAGGTGAGAAAAGAGTCCGGGAAAGAAAATTTGGAGAGAGTGGCCCATAAAAATCCCCACCCCACCTTATTGAACGCTTTATCAACGTCCAGGTTTATTATTATGGAGGGTATCTTGCTCTCCTGAATATATTCCATGATTAAGAAAAGTAGACGAAGGCTATCCAAGGTACTTATCTGTTTTACAAAGCCAGATTGGTCATTTTGTATTAACTGAAGAAGTACTGCTTCTAATCTTTTAGTCCATATGGCCATAAATATTTTGTAATCCACATTTAAAATTGAAATTGGGCAATACGATGATGGGAGAGTGGGATCCTTGTCAGGTTTAAGTAAAAGGGTAAGGACAGCATAGCTCCAGGAAGGAGGAGGGGCTTTCCCCTCTGCCACTGTGCCACATGCTAGTAGAAAACTAGGGAGTAACTGAGGAATAAAAGTTTTATACCATTCTGGGCCAAAACCATCTGGGCCAGGGTGTTTCAGGGATTTAATATGCTTGACCCGTTGAAGGATCTCTTCAAGTCTGATAGGACATTCTAATTGGTTAATCTGGAAGTCAGATAGTTTGGGTAAAGGGAGCCTATTTAAAAAAAACTCAGGCTAATCTTGATGATACTCTATCCTTTGTCCCACATGTGGAGGATCTAGTTATAGCAGTAAACAGGTGACTAGAAGCCCTGTTCAGAAACTGCAACAGTCTCACTTAGGAAACAAGACATCTGATTGTGTCTTTTTCAGTACTGTCACTCACTGGCTATGGGAGCACTGTTAATTTTGCAGTATTAGGTTCTCTCCTGGATAGGATAAAGGTGATCTGCAACAAAGCCTGCTGATTTGTTTTGGGTGTTGACAAATTAACCTGCAGCTGTGAGTTATATACTCATATCAATTGGCTACCACTATTTGGAAGAATCAGGTACTAAATCTGCATATTTAAGAAAAAGACCCTGCTGGGACTTACCCCAACTTAAAAAAAATTGCCTCCATTAAGTTGACATCCATTATGTTGACAATCAGTACAGGAGTATGACAAGGAATACTTCAATGATACTTTTCTGTAGAACACAACAAAGCAAGCATTCCTTTGCTGTTAGCACTGCTGATTGGCTGAATGAACTACCGCTATCTTGCTCAGTTTAAAAGATCATGTCTAGAATCACTTTCTGTACAGGGCTGCTGTAAATGTATTTAATTAGCTTGTGGCTTATTTACTTGATGCTCTGTTTTGCATTGTTTTACTGTGAGGTAATGCTTTACTGTAATGCATTGTGCTGAACATGCAATCTTTGAAAATGATCACCCACGGATGCATCAATTAAAATTTATAAGAAACAATTAAAGTGGTGCAAAAGAGAAATTAAGAAGGCGAAGATAAATATGGAAGTCTCATTAGCCCATAAAGCAAGAAAAGATAATTTAAAAGAGTTTTATGCATATATATCCACGCTAAAAAAATGCATTCTCAGGTTGGCCCTATTGTACATGATAATAAAACAGTGAAAGATAATGCAGAGATGGCAGAATTATTTAATAATTATTTCTGCAAAGTCTATAATAAGGACTCAAGACCTAAAATAACAATTAAAACAATAAAAACTAATATTGAAATAAATGAAGCAGCTATTAGATGTAAAATCCAATGAGTGAAGAAAAATCCGTTCCCTGGACCAGATAAAATATCTGCAAGATTATTACAAATTATGAATGAGTACATTACAAAACCATTAAAAATGTTGTTTGAACTTTCCTTAAATACAGGTACATTACCATCAGATTGGAAATTGGCACATGTGGTGCCAATTTTTTTAAAAGGTGATACAGCAAGATAAGAGAACTATATACCTATTAGCCTTACCAGTGTTTGTTGTAAGATCTTGGAATCCATAGTTAAGGATAGATTATCTACTACTTTGGGGAACTGTGACATGGTTCAGCATGGCTTTAAACAGGGTAGGAGTCGGGGTCAGACTGCCCACCTGGATACCTGGAAATTTCCAGGTGGGCCCCCTCTGTTTGGTTCCTGTCCACTTTCTAAGCTCTGAGAATCTTTGGTTGTATCTTATATTTTTTAATTAAGTAGGCACTGTAAGTAAATTCATAATGCAAACACAGAGGTGGTGTATCTTATTGAAGTGGAATAGTTATATGAGTGTGATACCCTGGGCCCTCCCTTATTGATTTTCCATGTGGGCCCTTGTGTCAGCTTTCCAGGTGGGCCCTCTGTAGCCCAGTCTGACCCTGGTAGGAGTTGTACAACAAATCTATTATGCTTTTACGAGATGGTTAGCTCAACCCTAGACTTGAATATCCCATGTGACGTAATATGTTTAGATTGTGCCAAAGCCTTTGATCTTACCCCTCATTGAGCTATTATGACAAAACTAAAAAAAACCTTGGCATTGATGAAATTCTCATAAACTGGGTAAATGAATAGCTTAACAATTGAATACAGAGAGTTGTGATTAATGGACATCTATCTGGGGTAGAATTTGTCACCAGTGGGGTACCACAGGGATTTGTTTTGGGTCCAGCACTATTCCAGATTTTTATTGCTGATTTATCATGTAACATAGACAGTTGGATGTCCAAATACACTGATGACACCAAGATAAATGGCCTCTCTAGTACAGAAATGGAAACACCTATTATACAGAGAGACTTGGACACAGTTGTTAATTGGACACATGAATGGGGTATGAGACTGAACTTGAACAAATGTAAGGTGATACATATGGGGAAAAATAATAATAGATACAATTATCACATGCAGTATATCCCTGTACCTAAAGCTGATAGGAAAAAGGATCTGGGCATTGAGATCTCTAGTGACTTTAACAGCAACACACAAACTTCAGAAGCAATAAATAAAAGCAACAAAAACCTCTTGGGCAATAAAAAAGGAATATAACATCTAGGGAAAGTGAAGTCATGATGTCATTATATAGGGCATAGGTGCACCCATATTTGGAGTTTGCTAGTCAAATCTGGAACCCTGTCACAGTGTGTGGGAATAAACTTCAGACTAGGCAAATTTACAGGTTTCAAACATACCTTGGTATGATATTTATTTTTCAAAAGTTTGAAAAATGATAAATGAAAACAGAAAAATTGCAAAGAAAATCACTACTTAACATCAGCAGCTTCTCCCATAATACAGTCCTGTATCTTAGAGCTCCTAAGATCCTTCTCATCTACATTCAACAGCTTGTCTGCCTCTCTTCTCCTCTTTCAGGGCTGAGCCCCACTGAACTGAACTCTACTAGACCGAACTGAAGTAAACTCTGTGCAAAGGTTTTTATATCTTCTTGGTAGGGTCACCTGACTGAGCCCTTACATGTCTGGATATGTTTCAAAACTAAGGGGGGAGGGGATTGTGTCAGGGGATTTCCTGGTTCAGTTAAAGGTACAGTGTATACATCCACAGATATTTACTTTCTATATCTCTGATCCACAGTGAGTAAGCTCTTTTATACATAGAACCTTATACAGTAACATGTTTATAGTGTGAATTCATGAAAATACATTAAGGATTTCTTATAACTGTATTAATCATGAAATTATTATTGTTTTATATGGCTTCTGAGTCCTTTTTTCTTTAAAATGGTTTTATTACCTGTATTCATTCCTGCTATCTCAAATAGCCTTCATGCTTTTTCATACACAGAATGCACTTATGAACTTTACACAACACCTCTCTGGGTGTTTGGCACCATTCCAGGGACTAGATGGATAGAAATGGAAAAAGAATGAAAGGAGAGAACTAGTAGGAAGTTTAGTAGGGACAGTAAAGAGCTACGACAGGTGGCCAACATAGGATAGGGGGAAAAAGAAGAAAAGCAAAGAGAAAAGCGTTAACTGTTGCACAACAGAAGTTTTAGTAGCTAGGCAATAAGGAGATAGAAAAGTGGTCCATCAGTCACAGCTGAGGGTGTAGCCTAACTCTGCCACAAACTCTTTCAAGAAAAAAATGAAATAAATAAAATAGAGAAAGTTCAAAGAAAATTTATAAAGTTAATAAAAGGTCTGGAGGGACAACGTTTTGCAAAAAGATTGCAGTCCTTAAACCTAATGTCTCTTATCACAAGACGTATATGTGGGGATGTTCTGCTTATGTATGATATTATGCAGGATCCAATATTCATTAATGATTTAAATATTGTATATAAAGAAGGGCATATGGAAACAAGAGGTCATCCATTACAAATTGTGGGAAGTACTTTTACACACTAAGGGTGGTGAATGCATGGAATGGTTTGCCACTCAAGGTAGTGATAAGTAAGAACAAAACTGAGTTCAAAAAGAAACTGGATGCTTTTATACTAAATGGGGGCTGTTTGAAGTATTATTGAAACAGGCTATAGGAGCAATAATGGGCACATGCCTTCTAGCTCCTGATGATTCCTAGTATGAACCTTAGTATGAAAGGTATTTCCTAATAAATAATACAAAACATTGGTGCCTTACTGCCATGGTTGATCACTCCACTCAGCCGACAAGGGGTTGCTAGAAATCCCAAGGGTGAACTTGAAATCATCTGGTGCAAGAGCCTTTGCGTATGCAGCCCTCTCCCTTTGGAATTCTCTACCCCGTTGGTTGCGGGAGTGCCCAACTGTGAAGGGATTGAAGCAAGGCTTAAAAACCTTTTTGTGGCACCAAGCCTTCTCAGTTAATTGATTGATTTTCTTTTCTGATTTATTGTTATCTGATTTTAGTTGATGTTTGTTTGATTTTGACCTGATTTTATATTGTTGGCGCCTTGGCTCTGAATAAGGCGCCTTATAAATAAAATTTATTATTATTATTAAAACAAACATTTGTCAATGCCATATGTTTGCTTGCTTGTATTTGCTGTGTAGTTGTTGAGTACAGATAGCACAGAGGCAAAAATTAACAAGTAACAAGCTATAATAGTGAAATTGTCAATGTTACCACAGTTTTTGAACAGATTTCCCTTTTTATGATTGCAAAATCCTCATCATGCAGATTCATTTAGAAATGGAACAAACAGAACTGTGGAGATACTTCAAGGGCCACTTTTTATGCCAACCCGCTTCCCCTGATGCAGTATGTGACTACGTCAGGCCATGACACGCACATCAACCCCTTGAAAGGGAAGGCTCCCCCACCTGTCAAAATGTGTCAACTGTGCAACAGAGCACTGCAAAATACCTGCCTAGTCTCCGAACACTGGGGTATAACAGTGCTGGCCTCCATTCTTGTGCTGGCCAGGCGGCTCCCTGAGCTTGTCCCAGAACTTGAGTTGCCAGCCCTTTATGTCAATGAAAATATGAAAGCAATATCATGCACATAGGGAAGAGAGACCCTGATGCTACCTATAGGTTGGGAGGGGAGTTGCTGGCAATCACAAGGAAAGAAAGAGTCTTGGGCATCATCATCACAGATGACCTGAAATCATCCAAGCAGACCACTAAAGCAGTAGGTAAGGCTAGGGGGATGTTGGGGTGTATTAGTAGGGGTATATGAGGAAGTTCTTTTTCACAGAAAGGGTGGTGGATGCATGGAACAGTCTACCTCAGGAAGTGGTGGATATGAATTCAGTGCAGGGCTACAAACAGGCTTAGGATGGGCATAAGGGAGCGATACAGATGAGTATGAATAGATAGGCCATTGACACAGTAAAGGCCTATGGCACATTCATAAGGTAGTAAAAATGAGCAGACTTGATGGGCCTTGTGGTCCTAATCTGCCGTCAGCTTCTATGTTTCTATGGGAACACAACTGGTTTCTCCCTTGCCAATGTCCAGGCCTGCACACAACATTTCTTCATTTTTTTGACATTTTGACCCACATTTTTTAACATAGTCTTTTTATGACTCCCACTTCTGAACATGACAGGTGTAATTTATAAAACAGTGCCTGAAAGGTCATTTTGCACCACAAGTGCAAAAGCACATTCTAGCCAGGATTTGAAACAGCACCTGTCCCATTCATAAGGTGGTGTGAAAAAACAGCTATGTTGAAATTCTGGGGTAAAAATATTGAAAATAGTACATGACAGGATGTGGTATATCATTAAATATCATCACGCATTGGGTGCATTGTGAGGCACAAGGTAACGCCAAGTGCCTTCAATCACCCAAGAAGTGACAATATGCCATGATATACTACACCCTGGAATGTATTATAAAATGGCCCTAAAGTGTTAGGAAATGGCTGATCTTGGTAATCAGTTTTGGACTGTAACAATATCATGAGATGTCGTCATGGGTCAAAGACTGTTCATGACCATTCAGCTTCTAGGATTTGTCCTATCCACTTTATAATGAAAGTTTCATCACATCAGCTCCAGCCTGCTCCACTGGCTTGTCACTGAACACACAGACTAGCTTATCCCAGCCAAGAGAATACTGGTGAGGGGTGGCAGTTCAGTATGGACTATACAGGCTCTAATTTAACAAGTCTGAAATTTTAAGAGACCAATCCTGATGTAGCTGGGCTCTGTTCTGGAGAAAGAGACTACAATCAAGCAGAGCTGAATTATTAAAAGTTACACACTCCTATTCACCAAATGCACAAAGTCAAGGCTGGTAAAAGTCGCCTAGTAAATCTGTCTGCTGTTGTCTCCATCGGACCCCATGAAAACGAAATGCTGTACTTTAGTGTGGCTTTCCTTGTTGAGAAAATGTTTAATTAAACAAAGTTTCATGAGCAACATGCCATAAAGAAGAAATACAAGTCCCCCTCCCCGGGAGAGCTGTTTATGTCAGCTAAGGCAGAGCATGCTTATAGCAGGAACAGGCATGCCGCAGCAGAAATGGCATGCCCCACACCCTCACACTGCCACATTAATTTTCTGAAATCTAATATGCCAGGCTGGAAGTACAGCACAGCACCACTTAACCAGAAGGATAGCTAGACAGATGGAGGTGGGCTACTTTACTCTGCTGATGAATCCACCTCGCCCACCATCAGCACACATCTGCTGTGGGCCCCCGGTGTGGGCCATACATGGAAACATACTGTCAACTACTACAAAGCAAAGGTGTCATGGCAGTACTTAAGTGTACAGGCATACTTCTCGACTGTCACACATTACAGGTACATCGTACGTTGTATTTCTCAGAAACCCTCAGTCCCAAATGGAGAAAACGCAATATTTCATATTGCCCATTGAAACTGAAAAGTGGAAATTCAAATACTCTATGGTTCTCAGTTATATTTGTGCACTGATATCCACTGCTCTGTGTTTGCAATGTCATGGTTGATATGTCACATGTTTTGTTCATTTGCCTCATATCTTGATACACATTTGATTGATGAAAGGTTGGGAGGTATGTACAAGAATGCTAGATATGATGGGAAATAATTAAAAATAAATTAGCATCACTGTTTATTAGAAAACCAGCTTCTTTGCTGCATTAGAGAAGCTACTGAGGATTCATACCATGTCTCAGGTGTTTAATACTGAAACTATCTGCAGTGTTTCTTCACAACAAGAGACATCGATGGACCTTTAAATGAGTTTATAAATTAGCATTATACTGCCAGCTTTATGTCTTCCCCAAAGGACAGCAACAGAATACCGCCTCTGAGCCAGTTTTATTCAATTACTGTTGTATTTTTATTATTTACCTGTTCAGTCACAATTTTAAAAGGGTTTCCCCATAGTTTGTCTGCCAGTAAATTGATTGATTGATTCTAGCTGCACAGGTTCTGTGGGTGACATATAGGATTATAGGCAACTACAGGGTGATAGGCAAAGCACCCGGGGGGGGGGCTAAATGTCGCTGGCCCTAAGGGTGTAGTCCTGTCCCCATCAGGAGTCCAATATGTAAATGCAGGCCTCTGGCCCTTAAAGAGTGATGAGGTACTTCCTGAGGCCCAAATAGGGGTTCAGGGTTTGGTAGCTGGTGATGAGGGTACAGGATAGGATGCAGGGCTGAGCTGGTGCCAGACAATGTATAAACTTGCTAGCAATCCTAATGGCATGACAATACCAACCTACTCTTAGGTCTAGGGGACCTCGAATGTAAAATAGCATATAGAAGTGAAGAAGGTAAAGGGGGTGTTCCGCGCCTTTGAGGTCTGCATAAATAGACAATAAAGGGGAGAGGGCACTGGTATTCTGGTGCAACCAACCACTTGGGTAAATTGCCATGCCGGAGACCAGTAATCAGAACATGTCATAAGTAACCCGATGGCTAATGACTTTTGATTGCTGCGAGATCCTGGAGAAAGAAGGGGGGAGTGAGGAGGCTGAGCAAGGAACCCCTTGAGAAACTATACATGCAATATCTAAAGTGGACATTGAGAGGAAGGTGTCGTCACATAAGTTCTTATTATAGCAAACCCACTAAAGAATTGTACTAACTCACTGACCCCCGACTATGCAGGAGCAGAATAAAACACGCAAAGTCAACCTATGAGAAGGAGCAATGTGGGATACAGTCAGTCCTGCTGTGTATAACAAAATAGCTGTATGCTAGGCATATTCTGAGGCCAAATGACTGGGGTAACTGATATGCAGCCCAAGTTTGGTGAATAGCGATGCACTCTTGTAGCAAGTCCAAGGGCTTGTGCAGGGGATCCACAATAAAGAGTGGTGGAAGTTTTTGCCCAGAGACTGGGGGGGACCTAAACCCAAACTGAAATACCCCAGTCCCTAAGCACTGAGATTATTGGGAGCCCCAACTGCCACGTGTGCGAGATCACAATATCACTGCATGGCAGTTCACTGAGCACCCCCCCCCCCCCAAAAAAGGAAACTGAATAGCCAAGTATGTGGTTTGCTTGCCTTGTTGGCCACTCATTGAAGCTCTGGTTAGGCTGGTGGAGAGCTTACCCCAGTCTGCATCTCCTCCTTCCCCCCTGCATTATTTAATGTCCTGAAACATTTGAGATATATAGACATACATTACATTACCAGCACATGAGATAAACCCACTGCACCATCGATGCCTGTTCCAGACCTGGGAGCAGAGTCTCAGTCATTGACACCAAGTTAAGTTGGCAGGCCTGGGATGTTAGAAGCTTGACAGTTGTTAAACATTCTTGAAGGGAGTGGGGCCACTGCAGTGATCCCCCACCCATGAGCTCAGGTCTTGAATGGTGTGCTGTTCCAGGAAGAGGCACTTGCCTTTGTTTTTGGGTCCTCATCTGATGAGGATTTGTGGAGGGCAGCAAAAAGGTTTGCAGACAAAAGATATTTTACTGTCCCTGATGTGGCTTCTGCTGTGACTACAGACAGTACCTTCAGTGGAGGAGATTTCCTGAAAGCCCCTCTCACTTTGTGACACTGGTTCCCCATAGGATTTCACAAGGGGAGTACTGCTTGCAGCACCAGGCTGGAGGTCAGAGCAGGGGTGGTATCCATGTCTGGCATCAGCCCTCTGGGTTTAAATAACCTATTGCCTTCCTCTTTTATTCATTTCATTCCTTCAGGCCAGGGCCAGAGAGTGAAGCTGAGGGTGACCAACCAGGTATCAAAGTGGGAGGGAGACTTGGAAGAAGTGGTGACTGAGAAGGGTGGAGACAAACAGAATAGGGGAGGGAGGACTGGCTACTTGGGGGTGGAGACAAACAGAAACAGAGACTCGGAAAGAGTGGCAAATGACACCACTCAGCTGCTTAGGAGTGGCCAATGAGGGGGAGACAAATGGAACCAGGGGAGTGAGAGCAGGGGTGATATCCATGTCTTTCAGTGGCCCTCTGGGTTTAGATAGCCTATTGCCTGCCCCTTTTATTCATTTCACTTCTTCTGGCTAGGGCTGGAGAGTGAAGCTGAGGGCAGTCAACCCAGTCTCAAGGGAGAGGGTGCAGAGGCGTTGTTAGTACTGGGCTTCTGTGGCTTGGTCCCCGGTGGTTTTGTCTTGGGCCCCAAACCTTTTCCTATCCACTGATGCTCATTTTTTAATTTGCAAAGTTAAAAGTTTAGTTTTCTGATTATTCCAAACTGCATCCGTTCCCTCACCTTGGCTCAGCCAGGGTAAGGGAACGGACGACAGTTTGGAATAATTGGAAAATGTACCCTGCTGGCTTGTGACTATTCCTTGCAGAAACCTGGCTTTACCTCTGTGGTAATGCCCTCCTCCTTCCTCCTTCACAAAGTATAATAACTTGTGCATATGATGTATCTAATACAATAACTACTGCAGTGTATGAGAGTATCTGATTGGGTACTCACTCACCACAGGGTAATGATCTTTACCAGCTTGGTTGTGATGTGCGCGCACTGCATGGCTGATTATGCCCCCTCAGATTCACTGCTGCTGGGCCAGTCAGTCTCAGTCCTCCCTCCCAGGACCTGCTGCTGTTTCTTCAAGGAGGTGCTATTAGATTCTCTCGTCCTCCAGGCTCGAGCTGTAGCAAGGCTTTCTGTCACAGTCACACATGGGCTACTATACAGTTTCTTCTTCCTTCCCTAGTCCCCTCGGGGTCTCCAGTTCAACATCTAGGAGCGTTCTCTCAACCCAGCACCACACAGTCTGGATCCCTCCCAAGACTGTCTCTGTGACAGTTTTACTTTCAGTGCTTAGCACGGCAGCCTTAGCCTTAGCCTCAACTGCTGCCAGTTCCTGTAGGTGCAGCCCAGTGCCCTGCCTGGACATCCCCCCACCCCCAGCAGCCAGCCAGTCAGCTGTATTTTACAGCTGCCACGGGACTGCTGTCAGTCTCCCTGCCAGTTGACACTGCTCAACCTATTCACCAAACCAGGAAAGAATAGGAGAGTGGAGACCAAGATAGATGATCATGTGGAGAGGAACTGTCATCAGGAAAGCTAAACATGTTTAGGTTTTTAAGGCTGCCACCTGCCATGATGAAGGAAAAAGGTAAGTGAAGGTCTGGAGGAGGGGGTGTGAACAGCGAAGACAGCCTCTTCCCAGTTGCTACTCCTTCCCAGACTCCCTCGGAGGAAGACTCAGAAAGAGCAGTGACTGGGAAGTGGGGGAGACAAACAGGGCCAGGGAGAGCAGACCAAACACAGATGGAGACAAACAGAACCAGAGATGCAGAAGAAGCATCAAATGACACCGCTGAGCTGCTTAGGAGCAGTGAATGGAGGTGAGGGGAGACAAACTCAACCAGGAGAGGGAGAGCAGGGATTGTATCCATGTCTTGCTGCAACCCTCTGGGTTTAGGTAACCTATTGCCTGCCTCTTTTATTCATTTCACTGATTCAGGCCAGGGTTGGAAAGTGAAATTGTGGGCAGCTGCCTGGGTCTCAAAGGGAGAGGGAGACTCGAATGGTGTAGCGAGTGGGAAAATGGGGAGACAAATGTGACGAGAAAGGGGACTAGAACCATGTATTCTTTTGATAAAGTTATTCTTTTTGAATATGCATCATCTTCAGACACGATGGTTGCCAGATCACAAGAGCAAGTGTATATGGAAAAGTTAAATGACAGGTCTGATGGTTCTCATGAGAAAGCTAACAGGAAAAGCCAGGCAGGAGGCAGTAAAGCAATAAACCCATAAACCCAGTGGGGGTATGCTTCCTGGAGATATTCCCATGTTGAGCAAAAGGAACCAGGTGGACATTGTTATGGTAGCAAGGAGGTGCTGAAGGGTGGGGGGGGGACACATACACACACACACACTCTCAAAGAGGGCTGGGCAACATGGTCTTGTCACTCAGAGTGAGTAGGACCCTCCCCACTTGGAGCAAGGCAATATATTGAGGGGCTTATAACCAGCTCACTCTCTTGGACTGAAAGACCTAAAGACCAGAGCCCCTGCCATTACAAAGAATAACTGAGGTAAGATAGCACAGTGAGGGAAAAGTGCTTCTTTAGCTAGTGCAGATGAAGGATTTGTAGGAGAAGATAGCTTAGACTTCTGCTGTATAATACCTGTCTGTTTAATGTGATTTTATTTTCTGTTCCTTAGTAAATGTGCAACCCTTTTGTTTCTGGTAAATACATCCTGTTGTAAATACTTGTAGTATTCTAGTAAACAGTCTATCTTCATAGAATCAAGGACTATTTGTGTGTTATTTAAAAGGGTAATTCTATTTCTGCTGGACTCTGTTGCAGTCCATCTCTGAGAGGGCACTCTACCCACAGTTATTGTGTTGACCTTTCTGACCTTGTGCAAAGGAGGAAGTCAGAAACAGGCTTTCTGGGCCCTGTTGGTAAAAAACCCAGGTGGTGGCAGTGAACTGGAAGTCCCTGGTGAGGGAGTTGCATCACAACAAACAAAACCAGGGGAGGGAGGCTGGCCGGGGGGCGAGGATGGAGACAATCAGAACCTGGGACTTGGAAGGAGTGGCGAACAACACCGCTCAGCTGGTTACTCAGCAGCATCATGCAGATGAAAGGGGCAAGCCATATCCATGATAGGGGGGAAGGGGATGGGGTGAAAGGGAAATTGTTTAACCAGGAAAGTCACACTAAGCCGGAACTTGTTTCCGGGTGTGACCTGGGAGCACAAGGAAGTTAAATGACTTGTTCAGGATCACACAATATGCAAGTGGGAGCTGATGGGATTCAAACCCAGGTCTCCAAGTTTGCAGCTCAGTGCCCTTAACCACTATGCTATACTGCTGGTCGCTCCTTTCAACTACGAGATGTTTCCACCCAGCAAGCAGAGAACCGCATCATGATCAGCTTTGCTGAGCCCTGGGCTGCCACTGTTAAGCCCACTACAGCCTGAACTGTATTGGAGCTGCCAATGACACACCTCTGAAATGCGGTTCTTGTAACAAAATATTTGCTGTGCATGCATGCCCATGCAGACATAAAAATAAAAAAAAACCAGGGTTAATACAACTGTACAGAAAATGATATGTTCTACCTTTGCTAGAATATCCTGAATAAATACAGCATAATAATGAACAATGAGTAAAAGTAGGACCCCACTGAAAATGAGAAATTGCATGTCAACTGCACCCTGGGTAAATACATTGTCAAACTAGGTGCAACCAGGACCCCACTAAAAATAAGACATTGAATCAAAGCTTGGCTATTCTCTATGAAAGCATTTTTTAAGGATGGATAAAAGCCTTACCTCAATGAAAACTAGACCATTTAAAAGTAGCTATTGTTGGCTGTTGCCAACTCTTGTTTCAACTTGCTTTTCACTGAAAACGTGGGGACCTTTGTGGCTCACTTAAAACATGATCTCACCAGCTTCTTCAACCTTATGCAATGGTGTACCATTTAGGTGCTGGATTGAGAAAACGGGGGCATTTAGTGGAGTGTAGGGGTCAAATTAAAAATGTATTCCTCTATGTATGCTTGGGAACTACACAATGGACCCCAACATGAGAACAGAGTAACAGGAATTGCATTTAATGGACTGAAGCAAACATCACTCTTTCACAAATGAAACAGAATCTTGTCAATTGCTACCTGTTGGCTGGACCAAGCAATCTTGTCATGTAACTGTTAGAGTTCTGTGCCAGTAAATGGCAGCTGTTGCTTTCAGCCAGTAGATGTAATTACTCTAACTCCGAAATAACTACTGAATGGCTGACATGAACCAGACTAAGGAGTAGGTTTCCAAAATGAAATAAAATCTTTTTTTCATTTCACTGTAAATTAATTTGGCCTGGTTTTTGTGGGATATGCAGGTACTTCTTTTCTCCATGTTGTCACGTAGAATTTAATTTCATTCACTTTCCTCTTTGAAGACAATATTGGCTACTGGATGCTTTCTGGCAAGATGGAAGCAAATTAACCAACTGACTGCATGTACCTGCAGTAGTTTTGCATTAGAAGTAAAGTCCAGTTGCTCATTACTCGTAATGGTGTAAAGAACTGCATAAAATAACCTGCTGAGGTTTGTTTCTAAATACATTGTTGGTGCCATCCAACACTCCACATGCTTTGCTTAACAAGTCTCAGCCTTTTGTGCCTCAGGGCAGGGGCGCCGACAGCGTGAGTGCTCGGGTGCTTGAGCACCCACAAAGTTTATATGAGCACCCCCAAATTCTTTGTCCTCCACCTCGCGTCCTTGCCTTTTCATTTCCCCACTTACTCTGCCTGCTTGCCTGAAGGATACTCCGTGAGCGTGAGCCATGTGAGTGACCGACGAGCGACCGTCCCTTCAAGTTTCAACTTTTGCAAATTGACCCCCCATAGTGGCAACCTGGCACTGGCACAAACAACCGCAGCTGAGTCGAGTCGAGTCGCTGAGTCATAATACAATCAAAACAGTATAATGCTGCTGAGTTGCTGCACACGAGGAGACGTGTAGAGCCACTGTCACAATCACAAACAAAAGCACAATTGGTATTCGCGGGATGTGCCGCTGGAGAGTCATCCAAAGCAAGCAGATCGCTAGCAGTGCCTGGTCCACCCTGCAACACACTGCCACCCAGCAGAACTCGGGATCCGTCGGACTCGCCATCCTGGGGAAGAGCAGCAGCCCGACTCTGACCTTCAGGCCATATGGCAGACATCTGTACTGTACAGACTGTATGGTACCCCACTGGAATTGGGGGGGGGCAAGTGTGGGTCCGGAGGGCATGGGTGGGGTATGCTAAAATATTGTTGACTGGTGCTGGTGGTCACTGGATTATCCTATCCCGGAACAGTACCCGTCCACCACCCTTTTTAGCAGCATAGCCTTGCTCTTTAGATCCAAGCCCTAGGGTAGCAAGTGCCCACTCCCCAATTAAGTAGCAATCAGCAGCCTTAACAGTGGCACCTTACCACTCCCGCAAGGCTACTGCATCGGCTCAATCCAGAACATGTTCTGCCGACCTCATCACCTGCAAATTGCAGTGCTGCTGCCTTTGCCCTATTCTGACCTTTGTCCTCTTCCTCTCCTAGCCAGACCTCACACACGCTTCCAGGCAGCCCCTCGGACATCGGACCCCTCTTCCTCGGGTGGATAGCTCGACTGGGTGTGACGACATACACTGGACACCTGGGATGATCATGATGTGAATCAGTCCTCCGACCTGAGTCATGACTGCAACAGTGCATCTCACACACACACACACACACTGTGAGGTCTCAGGTATGGGTCCCGCCCGGGCCGATTTGGGAGCTCTGCAGACGCGGTGGTTGCTGTGTGTCACACTGTCACTGTCACAGAGACTAGCGAAGCGAGAGAGAGAGAGTTAGGATGGAGCAGCCAGCATCCGCATGTGAGAGGTATGGGTCCCGTCCACCCTGGCCGATTTGGGAGCTCTGCGGAGTGCGGACTGCGATAGTTGCTGTGTCACAATCAGAGAGCGAGACTCAGAGAACAAGAGAGAGAGAGAGAGAGTTAGGAGCAGCATGTTGTTCCTTCCAACTTCATTTTATAACAGTTCTCTCTCTTATCTCCTCTCCTGATTCCGAATCCTGAATGTTTTGTTCCTTTAATTTAGGGCATTATTTTTATATTTAATGGGGACTCTTGGGGTCTTGGGGAGCCTGGGCTGGGAGTTCTAAAGAAACTTTGTGAGGTAGGTAGGAGTCTGGACTCTGGAGATAAATCACCACCTGGCACCTGCTGCTACTAGCCTGCTAGCTAGTGCTATACACTACAGTCTACAAGACTTGTTGCTTGAGTTGCTTCACCTGTTGACACCACTCTGCACAGGCTACCGCTTTGTACTCGCCGCTGTAACTGGCTGGCTCCCCAGCGCCTCCAATCGCCTGGATAGAAGACAATAGACACATGACTTGTCAAGGAGACAGTCACGTGATGCAAGTAGAAAGCAGCTTCAACTGAGAGCTGCCAGCCTGCATATCACATGAGGAGTGAGGGAGAGTCAGCAGAGTCAGTCAACCGCGTGCAGTGAGGAGGATCCATTGCTGTGTTGTGTGAGCTGAGCGAGGATCATTTTTTTCCTGAAATTGTTACTGGTCGTCGTCGGTCAAGAACTGAGCTAGCTAAGGGACCAAGGGTGTGCTGTACTGTACCCCAACTACCTGCCCTGGCTGTTGCAGACAGGCAGAACCGCCTTATAACTTAAAAAAAAAAATTAAAACTGGTCTGCAGGTTAACTATATAGACACACAGACAGAGTGTTCAGTAATTGTTCACAACCACAGACTGTAGTCTGTGACACTGAGTTTCTGGCTGGGTGGGGAAGGGATAGCAAAGCAACTAAGCAAGATTAAGGACAGAAATAGAACAAAAAAAATTTTTCTGGCAACACTAGTCTGCAGTGCAGTCACCAGCAGTCAGTCAGAGAGAGAGAGAGGAATCAGGACAGACTAGTAAAACCAAACAGCATGTTTTTACAAAAACATTTTGCAGTGGGTTCAGGCTAGGAGGGCCAGGCTCAGGCAGGCTGTGTGTGGGTTGTCTTTTATTTGCAGCAAAGTTAGCTGACTGTGAGACTGACGGGATGCAGCCTAGTACTTCAGTCTAGTCATGCCCGGCCGGCCGTACAAGTAAAATATTAAAGTCAGAGTGCTGATTGCACAGAGGTGTCTTCTGTGCCCTATAGTGCAAGGCTCCAACAAGTGAATTGGCAGTGCTCTGTCTGTGGGTGCTTGCGAAGTCTGTGTGAGTGGGTGAGCAGCTGAGTCTTATCCTGAGATGGTCACAGTCCTCCTGTCCAGTCTGTACCAGTGTCTGACCGTCCGAAAGAAAAAATACAAGTAAAATATTAAAGTCATAGTGTTGATTGCACAGAGGTGTCTTCTGTGCCCTATAGTGCAAGGCTCCAACAAGTGAATAGGCAGTGCTCTGTCTGGACGCTTGCGAAGTCTGTGTGAGAGGGTGAGCAGCTGAGACTAACCTAGCCTGTCAGTACTGTTATAGTCCTCCTACTGTCCTGTCTGGACAGTCCTTCAGTGTCTGACCATCCAAAAACCAATAAAAAAAACCCAAAATAAATCAGACTATTAGGATTTAAGAGGGGTCCTTGTGTCAAAAACAAAGTGCTGTGAACTGATTGTCTAGTGCTATTCTGACCGCCACTGACTTTAATGTTTTAATCATATTCTGTCCAGACCAGCAACTAACAGTGTAACCTATTCTGAATCAACACAAGAGAAACATACAGTGTAAGTTAAAATGGACAAGTTTATTAAAAAATGGGCTAAACAGAGTGAGGCAAGCAGTAAAACAGCAGCACCATCAACAAGTGATGTAGCAAGTTGTGAGACTGAAGCTGAGGAAACAGCAGCTGCTCAAGTTCACATTGCTAGGGATGTGGACGTGGTCGATGTTGAGGAGCCATGTGCAGCAGCAGCACTCTCGTCTGTAAAAGGAAAACAAGACAGGAATCATTAGTAGTCGCCAAGAAAAAGGCAGAACCTTTCAAGAAAGGTGGCTTGACCGTTCAAATGGTTACTTTATGATTCCAATGAAAAAGGCTTTTGTTCAGTGTAAAGAGGCAAGAGAGAAAACTGCTCACATTTTCCACAAAAGCTGATGAAGCATCTCAGTTACTGGTTATAGTGCATGGCATAAGGCAATAGAAAGATTTGAATCCTATAAAAAGTGGCTGCCACAGTGAGGCTGTAATGAAAACACATGTCAACAAATGTGTACAGCATTATGTCTGATGCCAGTAGGCAGCGAGCAGTAGATGCAAGGATTGCACTTTTAAAAATGATGACAACTTTAGATTACTGGCTCGACAGGGCTTGCTATCAGGGGCCATACAGATGAGAGTTCAAATTATATGCAAGTGCTAAAAGTGCGAGACACTGATTGTCCACAGTTGCAGCAGTGGTTGTTAAGGATAGCTACAGGTGGTTGTCTCATGACATAATGAATGAAATGCTGGACATTATGGGACAAGATGTGCAAAACACAATTGTTTCCAAAATCAAAGCAGCTCAGTATTTTGCTGTAATGATGGATGAGACGACAGACATTACTGTTCATGAGCAAGTCTCAATTTGTTTTCGATTTGTCAGTGAGGATTTCGGAATTGAAGAAGCATTTTTAGGATTTCATGAAACACCAGCTGTAGATGCTGCTACACTATTCAGTATCCTTAAAGATGTTTTGTTACGTTTTGACTTGGATATAAATAAATGCCGGGGTCAGTGTTATGATGGGGCTGCTACTATGGCTGGTATTCACTCTGGAGTGCAGGCTAGGCTAAATGCTGTTGAGCCCAGGGCCCTTTTCGTACATTGTTTGGCACATTCCTTGAACCTTGTAGTACAAGACTGCATCAGCAAAATACAAGAATGTCGAGACATACTAAATCAGTTAAGGGAACTCATAACATTCATTAGAGACTCTCCAAAACGGCTAACTTTTTTTGAAAACATACAAGTGTATGGAAGACACTAGGCCTGGCTCTTTACGACCATTTGCTCCAACAAGGTGGACAGTCAGGGCAAATAGTTTAAATTGATTCTAGAAAACTATTTAGCATTATTGGAATTTCTGGACAGTGTATCCTCAGAGAATACTCGGGAGTGTGGGGCAAAAGCAGGAGGGTTCTTGGCACAGCTACGATCATTTAAAGGATTTTTCTTCTTGAGTCTTCTCTTAAAAATTTTCTCTCACTGTGACAGCATAAACACAGCCCTTCAAGCAACCTCTCTTCAATTTCTAAAAGCTAATTGTATGGTTCAAACTCTTCTTGACACTATGCAACAATACAGAGGGCAGTTTGACAACTTCTGGAGTACAGTGGATGGAAGAGCTGAGGAACTGCAGTTAGATGAACCAGTTCTTCCACGTCAACGCAAAGTTCCTCATCGTATAGATGAATGCTCTCAATCAGTTACTGATGCATCCCCAAAAGACCACTTCAGGAGAATATTTTTCCAAGTGATTGATCAGGTTGTTGCTCAGTCAAAGATAGATTTCAGACTCCAGCTCAGAAGCTTATGTTAGATGCAGAACAATTTGCGATAGGACAAGGGCCATTAGATTCATATCTAATTTTATGGCAATGACTTAGATGCAGGCGCCTGCAACTACACCGTGACATGTTCATTGACATTGCAAAGCTAGTGGAAAACTGTTGATTCATTGCAAGATGTGTACTGTGTCATCACAGAAAAACAAGCCATTCATGATTTACTGCCAGAGTTTGTAAAATTTATTCAAATCTTACTGACAGTACCAGTATCAACTTGTACAGCTGAGCGCTCTTTCTCAGGACTCAGGAGACTGAAAACATATCTTAGATCAACAATGTCACAGAGACGCTTAAATAGTGTTGCTCTGCTTCACATTCATCAGGAACACACTGATGCATTAGACATGGACAAAATAGTTGATGAGTTTATTGGGAGAGCAACAGTTCGTAAGAACGCCTTCTATATGGTTAAATAATGTGTAATCATTCATGGCATTTGCAGTTATGTTTACTATTGAAAATCATCAGCAACTGTCTCTAGAAACTTACAATTACTCCTGCTTCTGACCTGGCTAGTCCTAAAAAATTGTAATACCATTACACTGACACATGCTTCCCCCTTCCCCTTGTCGTTTCTGAAAAGAGCTCTGATCATGGTACCTTTCCCGGTTATCAACTTTAAAATAAATAACGTGCTAAGTGAATCCTTTGAGCACCTGGTGGCATCAAAGAGCCATTCAGGGCACTCTTCCATGTCTTCTTGCACCACCTGGAGGGATCAGAGACCTCCAATGGAAGAGTGCCATGGAGGGCTCTTTGATACCCCCAGGTGCTCTAAGGTTGTCCTTTGTGATTTAAGATACAGCATCACCACTCCACAGAGTGCAGGAGTGCCCTCTTTGTTGCTTCCATGTGCTGCAAGAACACATGGAAGTTCCTTGTCTTTCTGCAGCACCTGGTGGAGGTAAACTAAAATCTTAAAGAGCATCCTTTACAACACCTGGATCATGCATCAAAGAGCCTCCAGTGCACTCTTAGTCTTGCACACTGTGGAGTGGTGACACTGTCTGAAACCTAAAATCACAAAGACATGCTTAGAGCACCTGGGGGCATGAAATGGCCTCCAGGGCACTCTTCTATGTCTACTTGCAGCACCTGGATGCATCTAAGAGCCCTCCAGGGCATTCTTATACCCTGTGGAGTGGTGGCGTGGCACTGTACCCAAAAGTCACAAACGCATCCTTAGAGATACTTGGGAGCATCAAAGAGCCCTCCATGGCACTCTTCCTTGGAGGGCTCTTTTGATGCCTCCAGGTTCTGCAAGAAGACATGTAAGAGTGCCCAGAATAGCTCTTTGATGCCTCCAGATGCTGCAAGTAGACATGGAAGGAAGAGTTTCCTGAGGGCTGTTTGATGCCTCCAGGCTCCAGCTGCTGCAAGAAGACATGGAGTTCCTTGTCTTTTTCAGCACAGAATGGAGGCAAACTAAATCTCAAAGGACGGTCCTTTCAGCACCTGGAGATCAACGAGTTTAGGGTACTTTTGCACCCTGGGAGTGGTGGCACTGTTCGCACCTGCAATCACAAAGGACATCCTAGAACACCAGGGGCATGAAAGGGCCCTCCAGGGCACTCTTCTGTGTCTTCTTGCAGCACACAGAGTTATCAAACAGCCTCCACCCAGGGAAGAGTGCCGAGAGGGCTCTGCAATGCCCCAGGTGCTCTAAGGATGTTCTTTGTGATTTAGGGGCAGCACCACCACTTCACAGGGTGCAAGAGTGCCCTAGAGGGCTTTTTGTTGCCTCCAGGTGCTGAAAGAAGACATAGGAGAATGTCTGATTGGGGCTCTTTTATGCCTCCAAGTGCTGCAAGAAGACATAGAAGAGTGCCCTGGAGGGTTCTTTTATGCCCCCAGTTGCTCTAAGGGTGTTTATTGTGATTTTAGGTTGCAGACAGTGCCACCACTCCACAGGGTGCAAGAGTGCACTGGAGGGCTCTTTGATGTCTCCAGGTGCTCAGAGGATGCCCTTTGAGATTTTAGTTTGCCTCCATTCGATGCTGAAAAAAGACAAGACTCTTCCATGTCTTCTTGCAGCACCTGGAGGTGTCAGTGAGCCCTCCAGTCCAGGGTACCCTTGCACCCTGTGGAGTGGTGGCACTGTCTGCAACCTAAAATCACAAAGGACCTCCTTAGAGCACCTGGGAGCATGAAAGGGGCCACCAGGGCACTTTCCTATGTCTTCTTGAAGCTCATGAAGGCATCAAAGAGCCCTCCAAGCCAGGGAACAGTGCCATAAAGGGCTCTGTGATGCCCTGGTGCTCTAAGGATGTCCTTTGCAATTATAGGGTACAGCACCACCTCCACTGAACATGGTGCAAGAGTGCCTTAGATAGAGGGCTTTTTGTTGCCTCCAGGTGCTGCTTGAAGACATAGAAAAGTGCCATGGAAGGCTCATTCATGCCCTCAGGTGCTCTAAGGATGTCCTTTGTGATTTTAGGTTGCAGACATTGCCACCACCACCCCACAGGGTGAAAGAGTGCCCGGCTGGAGGGCTGTTTGATGCCTCCAGCTGCTAAAAGGATACCCTTTGAGATTTTAGTTTGCATCTACCAGGTGCTGAAAAAAGACAAGCAAATTCCATGTCTTCTTGCAGCACCATCCTGGAGGCATCAAAGAGTCCTCCAGGGTACTCTTCCATGTCTTCTTGCAGTTGCAGCACATGGCTGAGCCTGGAGGCATCAAACAGCCCACGAAGTGCACTTTTCCATGTCTTCTTGGAGCACATGGAGGCATCAAAGAGCCCTCCAAGGCACTGTTGCACCCTGTGGAGTGGTGGCACTGTCTGTAACCATCACTAAGGGCATCCTTAAAACATGTGAGGGCATCAAAGAGCCCACCACCCAGGCACTCTTCCATGGGTCCTTAACTGGAGGCATCTAAGAGCCCTTCAGGATACACTTGCACACTGTTGAGTGGTGGCACTTCATCTGCAACCTAACATCAGTACTCTGACATGCTTGCAAAACTGAGAGCATGAAAGATCCCTCCAGACGGGCACTCTGTTATTGATCTTAGCACCTGCTCAGGCATCAAATAACCCCAATGGTACCCTGGCATCCTCTACATTGGAGTAGTTGTGATGGTAGCATACTCATTCCAAAATGTATCAAAATAACCACCAAAATGCACCAGAAAGCATGAAAACCCCATAGTTTGGGGCCTAGGCAGCCCCCAGACCCCCGGCCTTTTATTATGAGTCTGAGCACCCACAAACTTTTTAAAAACCTGGCACCCCTGCCTCAGGGGATTTTGTGTATCTGTTTTTACTACCTGTGTTTTCTGATTTCTTACCATAAATATTACCTGATTGAAAGAGGAAGACTTTTTGAGACCCAAATTGCTAACTGGGTGAAAGTAGGATGGGTCATATACATTGAATGACTATGTGAGAGAGAACCTAGAAGCTGTATGTGGTTCATTGTAACTGGGAATTGTCATACAGTATTGTCCAGAAATAATGCAAATCTACAAAGTGTCTTAAATCATTTGAAAATTACTTAGCTGTACCAGCAGAGAGATGCTGTTGTTGTCTGACTGTGGTACCCATTAGCTAGGGCCTGCTGATGCTTAATTCACTGCCTCTATAAAATCTTACTGCCAGTCTGACATGTGGTTTGTAAGCAGGGCAAGATCTCTAAAAAGTGTATGCACTAGGGCAGGCTAATAAGTTATGGGGCTTGGACAAATGTCCCCTGGAATATTTCAAACAATGAAAACAAAACAATGCATCAGTAAGGCTTGCACTTCTTTTCAGTTAATTTCTCCACAAAAACACTAAGTTATGGAACAGTGGAAGAGAACAGCAATGACAAACATGTGTGGGAAGTATGCTTAGAATACACCCTTATCTGAAGACCTGCCAATGCCACTACAATTGTCTTCACTATTTTCACGCTGTCTGCTTGCCTCCATACATGCAGTCACCCCATTTTGTTACCTCTTTTGATCTCTTGCTGGTTGCTGCACTTTGTTTATTGCAACAGTCTGGGATTTGCAGAGAAGGTTTTTTAGTTTTGGCACTTTTTTTTATACTTTCTCTGCTTACCTGTTGGGTTACATTCTCCACCTTCAGCCCGTCCACAAGCCCTTGATTTAATGCCTTCTGGAATTGTCACTGCTGGATACCAGATACTGTCCCTCGTATAATGTTGTCAAATTACTGCTATAGGTGGGGCTTGCCAACAGGGAGTACAGCTAGCTGTAACTCTCCTGATCTGAGATTCAGAGGTCCAGACACCATGACTGAGTGAGGAGAGTGTAGTGGTGCCTTCTGCTCAATCACTAACATTGTTTTCACTTGCTTTTTCCTCCCACTGGGTCTCATCTTCCATTGGGAAGCTACCAAGACAGGAGATCTCTCTGCATCAGTCAGAGGTGGAGAGGGACCAAGCCTACCCACCATACTCTGACACTGGCAAGAGGATTGGACATATATGCCACCACATCAAATGTCAGTGTCCTGCGTCACACCAGCAGTAGGGCTTCACGCTCAGTCTGGAGCCACGTATTCCTGCCCACATGACTCCCTCCTCCTGGACCACAAGTGGGAAGTCATGTTGTAGGGGACACCCACCTTTCCCAAGGCAGGAGACATCCAGGATGGTTGCTCAGCACTGCCATTACTGTTACCTGATGGGTGGTGCACCCAGCTAGAAAATCAAACTGGAGCCATCAGCACTGTAAGCCATGCCACTTACCATTAGGCTACTGAGCAGCTCTAGGTGTGGCACTTTTGGTGATAGACATGTTATCAGCCTACTACTATCTGTGAAAACATAGTGGGGTATTCTCTTTCAAGTTACTATCAAGAGGTATTTATGGTTCAAATACAGCACATATTAAAATCACCCAGAGAACTGCAGGTGTACTTTTGCTGCAATATTCAGCAATGCGTAAACAGCTTGCTGTACCGCTCAAACTCTGGCCACAACAGGTCTCATTCTTTGGTCCATTTATTGCAAGTTCTACTGACCAGGTAACCTCCTGAGGTTCCCTTGGTCCTAAGAACCTCCAGACATATTTCACCTCTTAAAGGAGACATCATAATTTGTTGATTTCCCAGAATCCAGCTTTACACACATTGAAAGACTTTCTGGGACACAGATTATTCATGTTAAAATTATTCGGGTAAAGACAGATGTCATCAACTATTGTAACCAGCCTCTCTTTTCACTCAGCTCAAGGCTGGTTACTAGAGGTAGCACTCAAACGGTTAAGCCTGATCCTGAGAGTTGTCCTCTAGGAGGGAATTTGCTTTAAGACAGGGGGCCAGATTTTTGAAAGACTGGAATTACCACAAGCTCCAGGTGCATCAAAGATATGGCACACTGGGCTTGTGGCAATCTAGAGGGATTTTATGTCCCTTGCGCCCAATCGGCACTCACTAGACCATCTTTTTTGTGGTCTAGCTTGCATCATTGCTTGACACCCCTTCCATGGAGCTTGCAGTCAAACTTTTCCACAGGCTGCCATAAAGTGGATAAAATGTTGCAACTGTGCCTGAGATCGTAAAATAGAGCACAGTTACAGCAATCGGTAATGCTGCAGCTTCAGTGATGCAAGGGTTTGACGCAGGGCTTAACACAAGCTCTGCCCCACCCTTTGAAAATCTGGTCCCAGATGTCTAGATGTTTGTGCACAGAGTGTTCTGGCTCAGCTAGAAGTGGGAAACTCTGTCATGAATATGCATGATCCTACCCACAAGGATGAAAACAAAGGCAGCTCTACCACTTATGTGCTCAATTCAGAAGTCAGGACAAGTAGCAGCGACAACTAGTACCAGCAATCAGAATGCTTGCTAAACATTTTATTTTTGTGCAAGCATAAATTCAAAATACATGAAATCATTCACATTTAGTCAAGCAGGCCCAGGAGACACCAAAAAAGAAGGCCAACAACTCTGACTGATTTTGTGCATAGTGCTTTTTCAAGAACTGAAACCGGTCGGGGTTGTTGGCGTTCTTTTTTGGTGTCTCCCAGGCCTGCTTGACTAAATGTGAATGGCTTCATGTATTTTACACTTATGCTTGCACAAAAGTAAAATGTTTACAAATATTCTAGTGGATGGTGCTCGTTTCTGCTGCTACATGGTCCTACCCTTCCCCCAATTGTCAATAAAAAGAGAAGGAAAGTGTGGGAAGAATTAGTTCCAAGGACTGATAGAGGCTCCAATGAATGGAAGATCAGCAGTGGGAGCCCAGCTTAAGGGGCCTGTGGGCCATGGGATGGCGACAGTGTCCCTGGCTCAAGGTGGCACTGGCCCCCTGGCGAGGTCTGTGGAGAAACACAATCAGGGCACAGTTACTCAAGGACCTGAAAGATCAAGACCAGCATGGCACCACCAGGGGTTGTGGAGGGCCACCCCTCAAGGGAGGTGACCAGGATCCATGAGGATCCGCTCCCACCATGTACACTTAGAAGTGAGCTGGCTTGAGAGAGTGCCCCAGCTTGAAAGAGAGCACATTTGTAAGTAAGCCTTGCATTAAAGATACTATGGGAACATAGTAAAAACCTACAGTAGGTACCATCATATAGAACACCATAGCATGGTAGCTAAATAAAATGGGTCAACAGGAGAAAGGGGTCTGGCAAGAGTTGGGGTCCTTAAAACCCTAGTATAAGACCAGGCATGGGAACCTGTTCTTTGGGCCACTAGGGCTATCAGTGTAATTGTCAGTGGAAGGCATGCATAGCTGGAACAACTAATCAATTAAACTTAGTAATAATGTTATAGTCTGACTTGCTTTTCATAATGTTGTCCCCCATTGGGCACAGTAAGAGATGTGCTGTTACTGTTACTCCCAGGGAAGTGGTCATTCGGCCTGGGAGAGCGCCTCTGCATGAATGGTCTTGGGAGAACCAGCGCTCCAGGGAACCTGACAGGGAGGTTAGGGATGGTGTGTGAAAATTGAAATGTGACTTTGACATAGATCCAGTGAAATCTTAGCAGCAGTGTCCCTTAGACCAAAGGTGGCAACTTGGCAGTCATGGGAACTAGTGCAGGGCAGATAAGCCTTGGGAAGACTGGAAGACAGAGATCGGGACCCCAGTGAAAAGATTATTGTACAGTGTAATGCTGTGAGTATGGTGAGTGGTGACCTGAACTCAAGATCTGAGATGGCAAGGAAATGACCTTAATGCTGTGTACCAGCTGGTAGCTTAATAAATACACCCAGCTTGATGCCAGCTCTATGTTTGGATCTCCATTTGTGTGGTCTCATGTTAATGGTGCTTCAGCACATGGTAAAGGTGCCCCTAGCCCCTTTTCCCCAGAGCCAAGGTGGCATGGTAAATGGTGTAGGTACTGGTTTCTATGGTGTAAGGCGGGGACTCCTCTGATGAGAGATGCCACCACTTATCTTTAGACACAGGGGGTTCCCCGGCCTAATACTATGACAAGGTACTTCAGCATTGTTGCCAGGAGGTGACAGTCCATTGCCTCAGGGAGCACAGTTTCCTATTTGAACTCTGTAGGAATGGGTTGTCTTGTTAGTCAGAAGGTAAAATCAGTGAAACAAAATTTGTGTTTAATACCTTATAGTGTATGGTGGAACACTCTTGTGTTTGGAGATCCATACACTTGAAAAAGTCATTCTGCTGCAGTAGTGACGTCACTACTAACGCAGAACGACTTTTCATTCTGCATTAGTAGCTACGTCACAATGCAACCATCAGTGCTGTTCATAGGACAGTAGGCAGTTGAAGTGTTGTGTGTGTGAGCTGGCCAGTGGGCAGATGGTGGTGAATTGTGGTTGGTGGAGTGTAAGGACTGCTATGGTAACACAAAAAGTAAGCAATTTTGGCTGTTTTTTACCATACACTATATAGAATAGTTTATGGTGTCCCCAATACACATCGATGCTCTTCTTACACCTCGTGGTTACCATGATGTCAAAGGGGCCTCTCGAGCTTTGCTCTTGAGGTCCTTGATGTCATGGCAACCACTCAGTGTAAGAATAGTATTGTTGTGTATGGGCTACCATACACTATCCTATATTTATTTGAATCACAGAAAATTAAAATAGTTAAGTAAGCTGCAAAGTATAACTACAGAACATCTATTCCTCTGTACTGTACTTCTTGAAATTAAACTTCTCTCAAGTCCTTTAAGTGCCAGAAGTGTTCAGCTTTGCTTCATAGTTCTTTCACTCAAAGAGCTCTTGAGAAGACACTTGTAAAACCGTCAGAGCCACAGTAACTATATACATAAACATTTAATAAAGCACAGCTGTAACTCACAGCACACAAATGGAACAACTGTTCATTAGCAGTGGACCACCGAGTACAAACAATATTTCTAGGATTATGGCAACTATTTTTAACCCCTTCAGTACCTATAAGAAGCTTCTAACTGAAAACCTCTTAAAGAAACATAACACATTCCTCAAAATTAAAAACATTTTTTTTGGTCTACTGTTTTTCACAATGTCTGGCACCTCTTCTATATGCGGTCCTACTGTAATACACCACGGTTGTTCTGAATCTTGGCTGGTTTTTATCATCTCTTAGATTTTTCAACTGGTATACCCACTTGTATATCTTTGGGGAAAACATCATCCCTCATCCACAGGTATGTTGTAGATATATGCCACCTGGTCCCTCTTAACAACTAAGTGATCCACCTATATGAGGCCATTTCAGGGTCAAAGTTTAAATAACTACATTAACTAATAAAAAATAAGTTAATTTAGCTGGTTAGGAAGCTCTCTAAGCTTCTGAAACCTCATTCCTGGTGGTAATCAGCTCAGAACTAGGTTCCAGTACAGGCATTACTTGAGGAGTCTGCATGTCCTCTGCCTGTATATTTTTACTTCCTGAACTATTAGGCATTTCCCAACCACTGTAGATATTCCCATCAACATTAATTCAGAAGTTACCATATAGACTCTCAATAATCAGGTTTATACCACATCAGTGATGATATCACAGTGGCCTGTGAACACCAAAGCCAGACACTGAAATCAATGAGAAACTTTTAAATCTTCATCCTATCACCAGATTTAGCATTGGTATATCCAATAGCCTGTTTCAAGAAAGCCATGTTTAATATCGTATTTATATGGGGTGACTAGGTGATTTAAGCTTTTTCAGTGTAAGAGGCCTATATTCAATACTCTGCAAATGCATGCTAAGCAACCAATGTTAACCCAGTAGTATGTGGGCTCAAAGGGGGCTCAATAGAAATGAAATGAAATGTTCACCACTGGGTGGGCTTGTTATTTGATTCTCTTTGTGCTACTAATTGCTGAAGTGTAAAGCTAGGGACTCACTGGCTTTTCTAGAGTTGCCTTGCTGATTTCATCTTAAAGCCAGATATACCAAGCAGCTAATATAGATCAGACTTGTTTAATATGGTGGTATTTGGAGCTAATTGCTGATTTCATCTTAAAGCCAGATATACCAAGCAGCTAATATAGATCAGACTTGTTTAACATGGTGGTATTGAGCTAATTGTGCTTGTTACTGAAGGCATTAGGTTAGCTGGGTCCTAGTGTGACCTCATTTTGGAATAGCCCTGTTTGCTTAGAGTGGAGCTCTTTTGTGTAAGTCACAACATATTCTCCCGCTGCATAGTAATGAGAGGCTTTGTTTTCTCCACAACATAGGCAGCTCCCCTCCCAAGCTAGGCACTTGGGACAATCAAGCAACTGAAGCACAAGCAGCTCACCTGAGTAGCTGAGGAAGCCAAATCTCCAGCCTGATAACTTTCGAGGTAAAGAGAGCCTCTTCTCTTCGTCTGGACGCCTGCAGAGGGGTGCTAGCCCGCCCCAACCACCCTCCCACCCAGGGGCGGCTGTCAATTTAAGGATCCACCCCGTGACATCACATCTGGTGATATCACGTCCTGTTGCCCAGAACCTATCTCCCCACTTTCCCATTTGCAGGTTATACCTGCTGGCCACTAGAGGGACCTATGCTCCCTCACTACTTTCTACTCCTACCTGTACAGCACTACTTCCCTGGGATCTTGCTCACCACAATGTATTGGCCCTGCCTCACGCTCTGCCTGTGCCTATCCCCACTAGCAGTGCACTTACCCACTTACCCATCTGCTAGTCCACACTGTGCCCTGGCACCCCTCCCTCCCCTTGCTCCTGAACCTCCTCTCCTGCCCCTTGGGATCTCTGTGTGTCCCCGTCCCCCCTGCCCTCCCCCTAGCTTTCTCTTCACCTCAGGCACATCTGGGTGTCTTCTTATTCTTGCTTTCTCCTCCTGTACCTCCCTGCCCACCCCCTGCTCCCTTAGCCTCCCTCCCTCCCTCTCATGTCAATCATAGGAAAACCTCTCACCATCTCCCAGCCAGGGTGTTAGTCATGCTACTACTCCTGTCAGGAACATTCATCAAACCCTGGCTGGTTCCCAGGAGCTCCCCAACTCGCACCACAGGCCTATGCATGGTCTCCATGAATATCTGTAGCCTCCTAAAAGTTTGACTCACTACAATGCCTGGTCATATCAATTAACCCTGATGTCATCACCCTGGTTGAGACTTGGCTGTCAAAATCCTCCCCTGACTCCCTAGTCTCCCTTCCTGGTTTCACCCTTTTCCGGTCCGACCGTGTTGGGAGACGAGGCGGTGGCTGCGCTATTTATGTCAAGGAATCTCTCCCCGTACTAGCCCTGCCCACTCCCATCCTTGACTCCAGAGCTCAGGCGCTTACGCTGAAACTAACTCCTGACCCTTTAAAGGGACCCCTTTATCTGACTACTGCATCCGTGCCCCCCAGGGACCAAACGCAGGCCATTGCCTCTCTTACAGAATACCTTACCTCTCTACCTCCTTCCGCTGATCAAATTCTGGTGGGTGACTTATATGTCAACTGGCTCAGCCCCTCCTCCTCCTCTACCCGAGACTCCTTTTCTGTAATAGACCTAACGCAACTAGTTACCCACCCTACCAGGACTAACCCCAAGAGAGGCTCCAGTACCCTGCTTGATGTGGTACTCACCAACCGCCCTAATCGGATCCCCAATGTATAAGTCCTCCCAGACTCTCTCAGCGATCACTCCCCCATTCTATTCCACTGGTCAACCTCAGTCCCCAAACCCATAGCACAGTCCACATGCCGGCGGCGTCTAATACCTGGTGGACTGATAAAACTTAAGGAACTTCTGTCCCAAATTGACTGGTCTCCTATACAGGCAACTCCTGACATCGACACAGCTCTCTCCTTCTTTACCCAAACTTTTAATAATGCCTGTGATATCTTTGCCCCAGTGTTGACCCGCCGTTCTAAAAGGAAGAATGCCCCCTGGGTTACCCCAGCTTTGATCCACCAGCTCAAACATAGGGACAACCTATGGCACCATGCCATTGAGACTGGCTGGCCCAATGACAGGCGGTTATATGCTGCCGCCCAAAACAAGTGCACTCGGGCCATCAGAAAGGCCAAGTCTGAGCACTATCGGTCCTCACTCACTGCCTCATGGGGGAATCCCAGAACCTTCTGGGATAACATTAAACAGTTAAGATAGGAGTGCACTCCCCCACCACCAGATCAACATTAATGGTGTGATCTCCTCAGACCCAGCCCTCATAGCCAACCACCTCAACACCTCATTCACTGACCTTAGCCCTATCCTCCCTACAAATTTTTTTGACCCTCCTCCCCCAGCACCTGCCGTAAATCTTTCTCACCCTTATTTTCTCCTCCGCCATGTTTCTGCCCAAGAACTTAGGCCGCACCGTGTCACTGCCCTCAAAAGTAATAGTACAGGCAGTGACACCCTGGATCCGTGTATCCTACGGCTGGTCTTAGACACAGTCTTTACCCCGATCACATGCCTCATCAACCACTCTCTTTGCCTGGGGAAGGTTCCAACTGCCTGGAAAGTTGCCACTGTCACCCCTATCTTTAAAGGTGGTGATAGGACTGTGGCTGGAAACTATCGACCGATCTCCATTCTCTCTTCTCTATCCAAGGCTTTGGAAAAAGTGGTGGCCTCTCAAATCTCTGACTACCTCTCCACCTACAATGTCCTTTGTCCTGAGCAGCATGGCTTCCAGCCGGGCCACAGTACCAACACAGCCCTCCTAGAGTTCTCCAACTTTCTCACTCCTCCTTAGACACTGGTTCTCTGGCTGGTGCTGTCTTCATTGACCTGTCGAAAGCTTTCGACACTGTCTCCCACCCCCTCCTTCTTGATGCCCTTAGTCTCTCTGGTTTTGCTGCTGGGCCTATTTCCTGGTGCACCAGTTATCTGTCTGACCACTCACAGAGTGTAAAAATTAATGGGACCTACTCAGACATCTGTCCCATCTTTTCTGGGGTTCCCCAGGGCTCCATTCTGGGCCCCTTACTATTCTCCCTTTACCTTAACACCCTTCCACGCTCTTGCTCTGGGAACATTCTATTGTACGTTGATGATGCAGTCATCTTTGCCTCAAGTCATAACCCTACTGCCCTCCAGGACTCGCTGCAGAAGTCCTTCACTGAAGCCGAGGCTGGTTCAAAGATATAGATTGGTGATAAATCTTAAAAACAAAACCATGTTCTTCACTCATCCCCAAAACAAGTCCTGCAACTTCAAACTCCTCATTCACTCTGGGTCCTCATTCCCACTCGACAAGTTTGCTCCTATAAATACCTAAGGATCCATTTTGACCCTCCTCTCCTTCCATGGACACATCGCTGCCCTAGCCACTGCCACTAATATCCGATTGGGCATCTTACATGGTATAACACTGCCTCCCGAGGCTCTTGACTTCATGATCGCCTCTTCTATCCTGTCCCTAGTGGACTATGGACTGCCGGTGTATGGTGCTGCTGATCAGACCGCACTCCATAAAATTCGCACTACTCTGAATAAGGCCATGAGTTAATTACTGGAGCATCTAGGATGACACACACCTGTCTACTGTATGCTAAAAGCTGGTACTTGATCAGCAGGCGCCTCAAATATCTTCTGTACCCTTACAAAAAGACCTCTTGGGCTTTCCCCACCAGGATTGACCACCACCATATGCCGCTCTGTCCCACTAGTTCATACTCGGACCTCTGGGGAAAACCTCTCTTGTTATCCCTAGAGCTAGGACCTCTCACGGCCAAAGAGCCTTCAGCTTTAGGGCCCCCTCCTGGTTCAACACACTGCCCCCCTCCATCTCCGAAGCTCCAACTATATCGTGCTTCAAAACTTCCTTACGTAACCACCTTATTAACACCCGATGCTGTAACTGCCACTAGTCAAAGCCGTACTCAATACTTATGACAAAGCTTATTACTAAGCTGCTAAGGATGACATAACTCTGGTATTGTTTGCATCCATCCTACCTGTACCAGCTTGTTTGTATCTATGTCTTAATTTTACTGTTATACTTCTGTGTTGTACTGCTATACTGTGTATTTTGGTTTGTCTTACTGTGACAAGGTACCTTTGTAAATGAGCCTATGGCTCAAAGGTTTTCCAAACTGCTGTTTAAATAAAATAAAATAAAATTAAGTTTGGTGCAACTTGTGCAGTATAAGACTAAGACCTAAGAGGTTGGTACTTATATGTATCTTTTTTCAGTGAAAGAATTCACATTTTGGCATTGACTGCATATGGTTCTAAAATGCTGTTCCCGCGTGTTGATCTGATTTATTTTATTACCCCGCAACATGCTGTATCAAAGAGAAAGTTACTCATCAGATCATAATTTTTTTACATGCTCTGTATATTTCCAACACTGTTTATCATGCACATGATAAAAGATATAAATAAGAAGTTTTTAAAAAAGTTATAACTAGTAAACTGATGTTGTAGAAATTGAATGTGCAATGCTTGACTCAAAATATGCAGTTTAAAATTACTTGTGGGGAAACAGGACTTTTCTAACTCACTTATGGTGCAGTCACTTATTTATGGTCTTGCCCTTTCACACTTGAAGATAAACTGCATATCTTGAATAATGCCATTGTATTTTCTCTGTTTCTGTCACTTTCCCTACGCTTACCCTGCAGGTCATAGAAACACAGAATCTGTGGGCAGAAAAGGTCACTTGTCCCATCCAGTCTGCCCAGAAGTTCCCTGCCTAATCTGTCTCTGCAGATCCTAAATGGTCTCTTACAACCTTCCCTTCTGCTTGCTTAGTTACTAATATACCCCTATGTCTATGCCACACATGCTTGAAGCTCCCCACTGTTTGTCCCTCAGTCACTTCTGCTGGCAGTCTGTTCCAGGTGTCTACCACCCTTTCAGTGAAGTAGTGTTTCCTCTCATTCCTCTTAACACCCCCTCCAGTTTCATTGCATGCCTCCTGGTCCTGGTGCTCTTTCTCATTTGAAAGAGACTACCCTCCTGCACCCTGTTCACTCCTGTGAGGTACTTGTAGGTCTCTATCATGTCACCTAGTGTTCTCCTCACTTACAGACTGTGCATGTTGAGATCCTTGAGTCTCTCCTTGTAGGGTTTCTCGTGCAACCCTGCATCATTTTAATTGCTGTGCTGGGCTCCTATGCCCTACAGTAGGTACATAATTTTGCACTTTTTGGCACTCTAACTGCCATGTTTTTGACCACTCCTCTAGTTTCCCAAGAAATCTGCATGTTCTCTCCACCCCCTCCTGAGTGTCCACCCTATTGCAGATTTTGTTATTATCCACAAAAAGGCATAACTTCCCTTTCAGTTTTTCTGCAGCTTTACTAATGAAGACATTGAAGAGGACCAGTCCCAGTACGGAGTCCTGTGGCACTCCAATGGTCGCTCTTCCTTTATTAGAGTGAGTGAGTGCCATTAACCACCACCCTCTGTTATCTATCAATTAACCAGTTTCTAATCCAATTCACCACTTTGGATCCCACACCTAGGATACCCAATTTCTTTGCCAGTCTCCTATGTGGCACAGTGTTGAAGGCCTTAGAAACATAGAAACATAGAATTTGATGGCAGATAAGGACCGCTTGGCCCACCCAGTCTGCCCATTTCCCTACCTAATGGATAAGCTGCAGATCCTAGGTAACCAGCAGCCTACTTCTTCCTACCCCCACCCCCTATAATTGCCTTATGACTGTCCCATGCATGCTTGAATTCCACCACTGTTTTTGACTCCACAACCTCCTCCAGAAGGCGGTTCCATGCATCCACACCCTCTCTGTGAAAAACACTTCCTTAAATTACCTCTGAGCCACCCCTCTATCTTCATATTGTGCCCCTTGTTCTTGCACACCTCTTTTTTTGAAAGATGCTACACTCTTGGACTTTGTTGATTCCCTTGAGGTACTTGAAAGTTTCTATCATGTCCTCCCTCTCCCTCCTTTCCTCTGTCTAGATGGGCCATGTCCACTGCCCTGCCCTCATCTATTTTCCTGGTTACCCAATCAAAGAACTCAATCAGAGTCATCTGGCATGACCTACCCCATGTGAATGCATGCTGCCTGCGGTCTTGCAGCCCACTGGATTCAAGTCACTCTACCAGTTTTTCCTTTAGCAGTGTTTCCATTAAGTTCCCCACCAATGAAGTAAGACTGCCTGACCAATAGTTGCTAGTCTACTTCCTGCTCCCAGTCTTATGTAGAGAGACCACGTTCCTATCCAGAGGGACTACATTTGCTCAACCAAGTATATTACAGCACTAAATACTCATTATACAATTTATGGGATCCATTTCTGTCAACATTTCCTACCTAGCCAGCTCTGTGCTGCCTAGTGGTAAGGGACAAGCAAGAGACACATTCTTTCACCAAACGTTGCCTCCAGGGTAGCCCTGTCTCCGAGACAGCCCTGCATTGGAGGCACACATTATGGATAGGGCTGCTTCCCAGAAAGAACTTTAATCTGTACAGCTAAGGTGCTGAGCTTCACTGCCGTGCCAGATTGGTGGTATAGTGGAAAGGTCCACAGCCTGACAAACAAGAGCCGTGAGTTTGAATCCAGACAAGATCCCCTCAGTTTTCTTTTGTCAGAATTTCACTAGCATGGTGATCCACAGTTGAAGAAAGTTAGAATAATAAATATGTAGGAAAAGGGACTTAAATCTGAGAAAGAATGAGTGCAACAGTAAAGTGCTACCTCCAAGGCAGGGCCTCCTGGAGGCAACTTTCATTGAAAGAATGCATCCCTTGCAGGGGACGATTGCGGCATGTTGGCAACAGGGGTTTTCACATCAAGCCTGGGACATCATGAGTTGAATCTGGCAGCAAGGGCTTCATTGTATCCTTTGGAAGCTCTTCTGTTGAGAGGAAAGAGACACAACTCTCTTCTATGAGCAGCTCATGGTGGCGGTGTGGTGGAGGCACCTGTGGGTGACCACATGCTGCCGTGCCTCACTCCTCATCAGAATGCTGCTGTGTGTGTGTCTCTGAGTGGTAGGTAAGATAGGAATATGGAAATTGGTATGCCCCTCTGGAAGACTCCAGATGATGGCTGCCATGTCAGACGTGTCATTGCAGTTCTTACAGTAGCATAATGAAGGGTACTATGATGGCTAAACAGAAACTCTGCCATACAGTGTTGCACTGTCTTTTTGCAGCCTTTGCTCTAGTCTAGTGTTCATTTAAAAGTCAGTACCACTGTCTCACCAACACCATTAAATGCACAGTGGCATAGGGTATTTTGGTGTCTTTGACCAAAGCAAAGATGCAGAAATGTCTGAAGCTCCTCAGAGGTGAACTATTCAACTGGCAGGAAAAAGGTCCCACAACATAGAGAGTAATACATGGCTGTCTGTGAACAACACAATGGTAATTTCAAAGAGTGAAGCTTGGGGCAGAATAAGCCATGAGGCCAAAGGGTTGACATCTGCAAAACCTCAGGCCATATTAAATATATATCTAGAAGCCCAAATTGAAGCCCACAAAGTGGAAAAGTACCATAAGTATGTGTTTGGCCTTTCGAACAGAAACATACATGCTTATTGTAATGGTAAGGGTAATTGGAGGTTAATTTAAAAAAAAAACAAAAAAAAACAACCCTTCATATTTTTATTGATGTGTCCATGGTAACTCAACAAAGGAAGAAAAGGTTCCTTGCTTATGTGGGAGATGATATTGATATTGGAGAATTGTTTTCCATTCTTTTTCCTGCAACACGTTAAGCAATATTCTCAGAAAACAAATGCTTATTTTGTGATTCTCAACATTTAAAAGATTATTTGACACTGAAACAAGCTGAACATTTGTCATTCTTTGAGCATGAATCTGAAGTACAGAATGATGTTGCTGTAGACAAGTAAATGAAAGCTTCAGAGAAAATGTAAAAATCCTTTAAAAAAAGCTTTTGTCTGAATGATTCTTCTTCATGTTTTCCGGATGTTACTCTGCATTGTTTTTCTCCTTTGCACTCCATGATCACTCTTCATTATTGAGTTACCGCTGAATAGTTGTAATAAGAGAAATGAGTACTAAACAATGTGAAGAGCCCTCATGGAGTGTAGAATTGCAGTGGATTCTTTTTCCTTTTCTAGTTAAGAAAATACTTAAAGACAGGCAGAGAAATTGTTATTGATGTAGACTATAAATGTGACATTTCCATGTAAGGGCCCCCTGTCTGGGTGTTTTGATTTAATAGATGTTAATGTTGGAGTATCTTTTTTCTTAGTTTATACTGACTAAGGAAAGTCCAGCTCAATGTACCTTTCCCAGTCAACACATCTTAAATAAATAAAAGTTCAACATTAGGGATAACCTTTCTTTTCCTCAGTTGAACCATGGCTTGACTGTTTGTCTAATTATGAATTAGATTTCATTTTTAGCTATCTGAATATCAAAATAATTCTAACATTGTTACTGTTCTTTGCAGTATACCTGAAGGATGAAGCTTCTTGCAGACGTGCATGCAGTTTAAAATTTATGAAGGCAAATGGTTTACTGAGGATTGTGCATTCACCTTACTTGTGTATTGAATAATTATAAAGGAATAATGCCCGACAGGGTGGGTGTTATGCTGGGATAACATCCCACCTCAGGTGGTTGGGCTCGAGGCCAGCGGCTGAGGGTGTCCAACACCTGAGGTGGGATGTTATCCCAGCATAACACCCACCCTGGAGGGCATTATTCCTATTATACAATGGCTTATTGTTTCATAGTTAAAAAAATAATTTTAAAGAATGTTTTTGTTAGTGTGTAAAAATATTTTTGTTTCTCAAGAGAAAAAAAAAAGCGCATCAGCATGCTCCATATCCTACAAACAGTCAGCAGGGAGTTATGCCAGGATAACATCCCTGCTGTGACAGCCAACTGACCAATCAGAAGCCAGGATTCTTTCTTGCCATTGTATAATGTTGAATAGAAAAAGGGTGTGGATCTTCTTGATGGAATACCACTAGTATCTTCTGCATACTTTAACCCAGCAATATAGGGAGCCATCAACTTTCCCATCTTTTGGCAACGGATCATGAAAAGTTTTTTTTATTTTAGTTTTATTTATTCATCTTAGATCACAATACCTTTGAGCACAAAGTGGCTCATTTACAAAGGTTCCACATCATTGAGGAAAGGGTATACAAACATACAAAGGCTAAGAAACAAAACATTGTTATGAGAAACAGTCAAGCGAACAATGACAATCTTTGTAAAAAGCAAACATAAACCATAAGTTAGGTGGTGAACAGAGAGAAAAAAAAGGCAGGGGATCAAGTGAGACAAGGGAAGTGGAAGCAGCCAGAAGCCTTGTCAAGCAAAAGATAGATAGAGCGAGGACAGGGTACTAGGAATGGTGGTGGACAGGGGAAGCAGAGTGGGGGAAGAGGTAGTTGGTATAAGGAGGAAGAGGCTGGGTTGGGTGATGGGAGGGGGTGAAGTGCGGCTACAGGTATTTCCCAGGGAGGGGGGAGGGAGAGCTTGGGTGGGAACTTCCCACAAGGTGGTATAATTGGGTGAAGCAGTCACATGAGCTGTTGACTGTGAGATGTTGACAGAGCATATGTTTAAAAGGACCCAGTTTTGGTATGGCCAAGAGGTCGCTGTTGAGTGCATTGAACTAGTGAGGTGCTATGTAAGCAAATGAGTGCTGTTCTTGAGTTGTCCAGCATGTAAGAACATGGAGAAGTTGGTTGGCTGCAGTTCTGATGTACTGAGAACTGCAGTGAGGGGTTAAGAGGCCGGCAGTGCCAGGGGGCAGGAGGCCGAGAAGTGCTTTTTTAGCTAACAGACCGGCTTGATATTATGTCCTACCACTTAGCTGGAGCCAGCCTGTTTGAGCATACAGGTCACATGTGTGGGTGTGGTGTGCAGACCCAGTGAGGAGTCTGCATGCCTTATTTAGTGTCATGAATATCCTACAAAGAGATGTAGTAGAGGCTGTGACATATATTACCAGGCCACAGTCGACAATAGAGGTGGCTGAACTTTGAATTGAAGTTTTGAGGGCATCAGGCGATAGACAGTGCTTGTGTCTGTGAAGTAATCCAATCCTGACATTGACAGCTCTGGCAACATTGTCAATGTGCAGAGCGAAAGATAATGAGTTGTCCAGAGTCACCCCTAGATATTTGAAGTGCTGTACTTGTTCCAGGGTGACACCCAGGCAGTTTTTGATGATCAGGGGATGGGATTTGTGTTTACTGCAAGAGCTGCAGAACATCATGACTTTAGTTTTCTTGTAGTTCAAAACCAATTTGTGTTTGTAGAACCAATCCTCAACTTCCTCAAAGCTACTCTGCAGGTGTTGTTCCAAGTACTTGGGGTCAGGGTCACAAGTGAAGATGACGACGTCATCCGCGTAGAGGAGGATCCATTGGTGGCAGGCCAGTGGGAGGTTATTGAGAAAGATGTTGAAGAGAATGGGTCCTAAAATAGAACCCTGCAGTGCTCCAGAGCGGACGGACTGCTGGTCAGAAATGGTACTGGTAATTTTCACCTGCTGGGAGCGGTCTTCAAGATAGCTCTTGAACCAGTGCATCGTGTTGGGGGAGAGACCAATGGAGGTCAATTGTCATAGCAGAAGAGAGTGGTGAACAGTATCAAATGCCTTTGTTAGGTCTATGAATGCAGCACCAACTAAGTTACCTTGGTCAAGGGATTGGTGAATGAAGCCAGTGAACTCCAGGAGTGCCGTAGTAGTACTGTGCCCTTTTCTGAAGCCATGTTGTTGCGGGCATTGTATTGAGTGTTTTTCAAGGTAGTCCACAAGCTGATCCGCAACAATGCGCTGAAGCACTTTGGATAATGGAAGTAGGATAGATATTAGCCTATAATTTGCGTGTAAGGCCTGATCTCTATTTTTATGTATGGGGGTTACTAAGGCTGACTTCCATAGTTGGGGAAATTGTGCCAGATGAAGCGAGAGGTTGAGAATCTTAGTAAGGGGCTTCAGTATTTCATCTAAGGTGAGGGCAACAAGTTTAAGGTCCAGCAAATCTCCACTGTGTCTTAACTTATCTAGTACTTTGCTAAGATATTTCTTGGCTGTGATCAATGAGACCTTTCTGAAGTAAAAAGGAGGTGTAGCCAGGGGGTTGTTATCGGTACCGCAAGCACTAGTTGGTGCAGGGTCCTCAACGAAGTCTGGAGGGAGGACATTGCTCAGGTAGGTGAAGGAGTTGTTACACATGTTTGCTATAGTTAGGGGATCAAGGGTAGGGGTTCCATCAATGTTTAGCATGGATGGCTCATCCTCTGGGACTTTCCTGATAACCTCTTTTATGTTATTCCACAAGTTCTAACTGTCTCCCCAAGTATTAGCAAGTGCCTCACAATAGTATTTTGCATTCTTGATGCAGATTGCCTGTGTGTATTTGTTCCTGAACTTTTGATGTTCTTGTACATCTGCTTGCTTGCCCAAAGCCCTTGCTCAGTGCCAATTGTGATCTCTGAATTTTAACATATTAATAAAATCAGGAGTTATCCAAGGGTTTATGGTGCCATGGATTTTCATCTTTTTTATGGAGGCATGGATGTCGCAGGCAGCACTGAAGTGCTTAATGAAGCGTTCCAAGGCAAGATTGATATAATCGGTGGCATTGAGCAGTGACCAGTCTAGATTGCACAGGTGCTGTTTTAGGGGCTCAAGGTGTCTGTGTTTTAGGACCCTACTGTAGAAGGTCCACAGTGGAGGTTTAATGAATTTATTGGTCCAACAGCAGGTAATGGAGGAGTGGTCGCTTAATGTATCTAGGTGCACTGTTACGTTAGAGATACGTTTGGGGTGATTAGACAGTATCCAGTCAAGAAGTGTACTTGTACCAGTCTTGTAGTTAGTCCTTGTGGATGAGGTGATGAACTGTGAGAAGTGTAGTGCGGAGATAGCATCCTTGAGTGGACCTGCATCTGGGGAGAGCCAATTAACATTGAGATCACCTAGAACTATGGTTTCAGAATTTTGGTTCAGGGTACGGATGTAGTCCATTAAGCTGTGAAAGCCTGGAGTGTAGTCGCTGGGAGGGATGTAAACGGATATAACCGTAAGTGCCTTATTATGTGCACCAAGTAACATAGAAACATAGAAACATAGAAACATAGAAGTTGACGGCAGATAAGGACCGCAAGGCCCATCCAGTCTGCCCATTTCTTTTTCTACCTTATAAATGTGCCATCGGCCTTTGCTCTGTCAGTGGCCTATCTATTCATAGTCATTTGTATTGCTCCCTTATGCCTATCCCATGCCTGTTTGAAGCCCTGCACTGTATTCATAGCCACCACTTCTTGTGGTAAGCCATTCCATGCATCCACCACCCTTTCTGTGAAAAAGAATTTCCTCACATTCCCCCTTAATCGGCATCTCTCAAATCTCATGCTGTGTCCTCTTGTCCTGCTATTTTTCTTATATTTAAACATGTTAGACTCTTTCACCTTGTTTATGCCCTTAAGGTGTTTGTATGCCTGATCATATCACCTCTCTCCCTCCTTTGCTCAAGGGTATACATATTGAGCTCCGTTAATCTGTCCTCATATGTCTTCTGATGCAGTCCATGCACTATTTTGGTTGCCCTTCTCTGGACTGCCTCAATTTGGTTAATGTCCTTGTGAGGCTGGCAGCTCATGCACTTGCGCAGTACTCCAGATGGGGCCTAACTGAGTGTCTTGTACAGAGGATTATTACCTCCCTCTTGCGACTTGTGATACCCCTACTAATACACCCTAACACCCCTAGGCTTTCCTACTGCTTAGAGGTCTGCTTGATGATTTTAGGTCATCAGTGATGATGATGCCCAAGTCTCTTTCTTCCTTTGTGACTGCTAGCAACTCCTCCCAGCCTATAGGTGGCTTCAGGGTTTCTCTTCCCTATGTGCATGATTTTGCACTTCTTTGCATTAAATCCCAGTTGCACTCTTCTGACCATTCTGCTAGTTTATCCAGATCTCTTCTCATTCTGCCCACCGATCTGGATCATCTACTCTGTTGCAGATCTTGGTGTCATCTGCAAACAGACAAGCCTTACCCTCTAGTCCATCTGCAAGGTCACTAATGAAGATGTCGAAGAGGACTGGCCCAGGACTGATCCCTGAGGTACCCACTTGTGACTTGCATCTCTTCTGACTGTATACCATTTACCACCACTCTCTGTTTTCTGCCCGTCAACCAGTTTGCCACCCAGTTGACCAACTTCTGACCCACCCCAAGCCTACCCAGCTTATTTATCAATCTTCTATGTGGAACAGTGTCAAAAGCTTTGCTGAAGTCAAGGTAGCCGACATCAACTGCTCCCCCTTGGTCCACCACTCTGGTTACCCAGTCAAAGAAATCTATGAGATTAGTTTGACAGGACCTTCCTTTTGTAAACCCATGCTGTCTTGGATCCTGTGCCCCTATGGATTCCAGGTGTTGCACTATCCTTTCCTTCAGAGTGCCTCCATAATCTTGCCCACTACTGAAGTAAGACTGCCGGTCTGTAGTTCCCCGCCTCCCTGCTACCACTCTTGTGGGCGGGATCACATGAGCCCTTCTCCAGTCTTCTGGGACCTCTCCTGTGCTCAGAGACTCACTAAACAATTCTGCTAATGGCTCTGCTAGTTCCTTCTTTAGCTCCTTAAGTACCCTGGGATGTATGCCATCAGGTCCCATTGCCTTATCCACCCTGAGCTTAGCAAGGTCTTGTAGGACCCTTTCTTTTGTGAAGGGAGTAGCACTTTAATGGCAGGCACCTGGGCAGAGAATCCAAGGTTGCCATAGGTAAGGCATGCCCCATAAACGTCTCCTTCAGATAGTTAGCACAGTCACCTCCCCACTTTGTTTGCCTATCCTGCCAGAAAAGGGTGTATCCAGGTATGGCGACTGCAACATCAGGAACCTTCGGGGAGAGCCAAGTTTCAACAACTGATAGAATATCCGGATTTTGCCGAGAGATTCGTACTTGCAGATTGTCTATCTTGCTTAACAGGCTGCAGATGTTGATAGTTGCCAATGTGATAGATCCAGTTTTGCCTTGGCCCCTGGTGGAAGTAGACCCTGCTGGACCAGGATTGGGATGTACACTGCCAGACATAAGCAACAGTAGTAAGATAATTCTGAAGCAAGCATCCTTTCATTAGCCTGTAACCCAGTTTGCTGGAACATAAGAGACTGGAGTGCCTCCTGTGTTTGGAATGTGATACAGTGAGGCACAAGGGAAGTGCCAGGAGGGGGTTAGAAACAAATGCCCCATGGGTTAGCCAGTTCTGAGGCTGTGCCAAGAGCCAGTGATAAGCCCAAATACCCTTGGTTAGTATAAAAAAGTATTGTGAAGCCAGGGCCATAATGGATATTGTGTGCAATTGTGGTTTGGTGATAGAACTGTTGCTTGTTTTCCTGTGTAGTTTCATGGTTAAGAAGTACCAATAGAAGAAGTATTTGAATGGAGAAATGCAGCCAGCCCATTCTAAAGCAATGTGCATAAGTAGAGCAAAACGTGCTTAGCAGGAGTTTTGAGGAGGGTATAGTGTTGGGGGGAGAAGCTATACCCTCTAGTGGCCGCACAGTATAACTGATGAATGGAAAAGTGGGCACTTAGTATATATCACATCATGTGAGCCTTTACAGTCTGTAAATCTAAATCCTCAGATAGGACTGGCAGGTAGGGAAAGGTAGGGAAATCAGGGGCCAAGGAAAGTTTTGTATATATCACATCACGTGAGCAGGGGCCAAGGAGAGTTTTCCCAGTGGCCGAGGTCATTCCTGTTTGCGGCCTTAGACGGTGAAAACAGCTGAAGTCACTGATGAGTATGCACCCTGTCAGGGGCCTCACACTGGGAAGAGAAAAGAGTAATGCAGATTAGATAAGGAGCCTGAATCGGAGGGTGGGGGAGACACAGGGAGACAGTTGGCTAGCGGGGAGTAGAAGGAACAATGAACAGCTAAATTGGCATGTGGGTACATGGCTGAGGCATGGCAATTAAGATTAAATGGAGAATTTAGGCAGTGCAGGGAAGTGGGTGTGGGGTTGGTTGCAGAGGCAGGAAAAATTAAGATTTAGAGTATCAATTAGGCAACAAATTTAGGGTTATACTGGGCAATGCTATCAATAAGCAGTTAAAAATTTAAACAAGCGTTTGGCAAAGAAACTTTAAACTTTAAATGCTGAGCTAGGAAAGGTAAATTAAACTCTAAAAAGCTGAGCTAGGTAAGGCACTTTAAACTCTAAAGCACTTTGCAAAGAAACTTTAAACCGTAGATACTGAGCTAGGAAAGGCACCTCAAACTCTAAAAAGAATATGAGCTTGGGAAGGCACCTTAAACTCTAAAAAATGAGCTAGAAAAGGCACCTTAAACTCCAAATTTTGCAAAGAAACTTTACATTTTAAATGCTGAGCCAAGAAAGGCACATTAGGTTCTAAAAAGCTTAGCTAGGAAGAGTCTTAAACTCTCAACGCTGAGCTGCAAATTCGGCAGAATATAGTTTTAACACACAGTTACAGGCTCAAAGAATGCATAAATGAAATTAAGCAAAACAATGTAATTGAGCACTAAAGAGCTGTATTTATTTATTTTGTTCTTTATTTGGTTTTGGTAACCGGGTGAGTGCGCTAGGCATAAGAATGCCTATTTTCAGGCATGACCTGGGTATAGATACATCAGTATAGAAATATAGAAACATATAATTGGAGTTTCAGAGTGAGCTGAGCTAGGAAACAGAAGTAGGATTCAGTTACAGCCAATCAGTGTCTGTTACAGATGAGAATGGGACAGTCCTGGAGAGTCAGTTCTGGCATCCGATTTTCAAACCAGCAGCAGCAAGTGTTCCCATACCTGAGCTGGTGGGCTTGAGCTATAAGTCAGGGGCTGAGGAGAGTTTTCCCGGTGGCCGAGGCTGTTCCTGTTTGTGGTCTTAGTCCTTGGGGGTGGGCAGCGAAAAAAGCTGAAGCCGCCGATGAGTAAGCGCCTTGTCAGGGGCCTCACACTGAGCTGGTGGACTTGAGCTGTAAAGCAGGGGCTGAGGAGAGTTTTCCCAGTGGCCGAGGCATTCCTGTTTGCGGTCTTAGTCCTGGAGGAGTGGATGGCGATAACAGCTGAAGCCATCGATGAGTAAGTGCCCTGTCAGTGGCCTCACACTGGGGCAGTTAGAGGCAGCAAAAAACAGGATCAATTACATTTGGATAAGTCTTTTCAATACAGTATAGATACATCAATATAGAAATATAGGAAACTAGACAATGACAGCAGAAAAAGAACAAAGGTCCATCCAGTCTGCCTAAGGTCCCTATTTAGCCCTAGAGTCTACTGTTCCTCCATGGTCCTAGTCCTTCCCACTCCCCACATTCTGCTTCCTGATTCTGATGCCCGAAGCAACCACTATACCCTCCATTCTGTTCCAGCAATGCTTAAAACTACTAACAGTATTTGCACCCACCACCTCGGCTGGCAACCTGTTCTGTGGCTCCACCACCCTTTCTGTAAAATAGCATTTCCTCACATCCCTCCTGAACCTCTCTCCTGTTAGCATCCACTCATGACCATGTGACCAAGAGTTGATATTCAAGTTGGGTTTCATACAGGTTGTTACCTCTGTAACCCATATTCATGGTCACTCTTTGTACATGGTCTTTCTACTGGGGATGGAGGCCTCTGACCTGGTGGTGGAACCAGTTTAATGGTCAGATCATCACTCTATAAGGTTCAATTTCCAGGTGCCCTCTTACAGGCCTGCCCTTGTGGAAATGGTCCGGTACCGCCATTTAAGGGGTTTGATCCCAGATGGCCTGGTGGTGGTATTGGACCTATCGAGCATTCAGAGTGTAAGCACGGATCCAGAAGACCTGGTGCAAGCCTATAACAAGGTTGTGGTGGAGACTCTGGATTCCATTGCTCCTGTCTGTGTTCATCCACTCACTCTTCGCTCTTGGTCCCCTTGGTATGATGGGACCTTGAGGGAGTTGAGATGAGTGCGATGAAGGCTGGAATGAGGCTGGCGGAAAGCTGGCTTTGATGCAGACAGGCTTAGATTGATGACCCATTATAAGGATTACCAATCAGCCATCTCCCATAAGAAGGCAGAGTTCCTGTCCAGGGAGATCGCCACTGCACAGAATCGACTGGCTCAGCTTTTCCAAACAGCTGACAGGTTGTGCAATCACAACTTATCTTCAGTCGCGGAGAACATTGTCACAAAACAAATGTAACAAGTTTGCTCATTTTTTTTGTAGGTAATGTTACTGACATCAGGTCTGAAATCTGTGCAGTGCGTTCTGTTGGGAGTAGCAGTGGTCGGTGGGAGGTTGCTGCCCCTCAGTTTGTCTGGTCTGACTTCGACTGGTTGGCAATTGAGGATGATCCACCTCAGGCACTTACCCTCTCTTTCTAGCACTTATAGTATTGTTAATCCACCTAGGCTAGTTTTTAGATTGCACTTAAATTTTTTGTTTCCCACTGTTATATTATATTATTGTTAAACCCTCACTGAATGCTTAATGTCACCTTGTATTTTTTAATTCACTAAGGCTAGTTCATGGTTTGCCCTTTAGTCTATATTATCCTAATTGTATGTACCATTGTATTAACCCTTGCTGTTAGTTAAATGTTTTAGCCTATGTCATGTCTCAAGATTGTTGTATGTAACTGGACGCTTGAGTAAACGGGCAGCAATGCTCACTTGCCTTTCTAGTAGAACCAATAAAAATTAAATTAAATGAAATGTGTGGATTGTCCAAGAACTGTGGCCAACCTACTGTAGTTTTTGGACCCGGGCCCAACTCGCCACCTAGTGGGTTGTGTTGAAGTCATCGGCCTGGTCCTAGCTGAGATAGTTAGGTGCTTATTAGAGATAGGTGTGATTCTGGACACACTGAAGGAGGCTGTGATAATGCCCCTACTTAAGAAAATCTTCTCTTGACCCAGACTGTCTGACTAACTATAGGCCAGTCTCTAACCTTCCCTTTCGGGGGAAGGTTATTGAGAAGGCAGTCATGTTGCAGCTGGAGGTCCATCTTACTATCCATGACATCTATGATCCTCTCCAATCAGGATTTCAGAAGAGGCATAGCACCGAGACGGCCCTTGTTTGGGTACTCAATGATCTTCTGATAGCGAGAGATCGGAGGACTCATTCCATCTTGGTAGTCCTCGATCTCTCTGCGGCTTTTGACACTGTGGACCATGGTGTGTTGCTAGAGTGCCAGCAGTTCTTCTGCGGATTATCTGGTATGATCCTCAGATGGTTTTAATCTTTCCTCTCTGGCAGGTCTCAGAGATTGGTGTCTGAGACTTTTTCCTCAGACCCAGTCTTCCTGTCTTATGGGGCACTGCAGGGCTCTGTGCTTTCACCCATGTTGTTCACAGTGTACATGTTGCCATTGGGAGACATTGTTAGCTGGTATGGGCTGAGTTTTCACTACTATGAAGATGATACTCAGCTCTACATGTCCTTTGTGCTCAGACAGGATGATCCTGTCTTGGTGTTTAATAGCTGCCTGGCCGAGAGCCAGGACTGGATGAATGCCAATTGGTTGAGGCTGAACCCTGATAAGATCGAAGTGTTGATTGTGGATCTGGGTCATCGGGCAGAGGGGGCATGGGCAGGGCAGCCCACTAGGTTTTGGCTTGGGGGCAGCCAGCTAGTGACCTCTAAGTGCGAAATCTGGGTGTTATTCTTGATGTCGGACTTGACGCTCAAGTCTCAGGTGTCGTCTGTTGTCAGGTCCTCATTTTACCATCTGAGGAATATCACCTGGATCAAGCACCTGGTCCCGCCTGATGACCTTCCAATGTTGGTCCACGCCTTTGTGACCTCTCACCTTGACTACTGTAACTCCCATACCTAGAGCTACTGGGAGCTGATATTCACTGCCTGCAGCTAGTGCAGGATGCAGCTGCCAGGCTGTTGACTGGCTTACCTCGATCTTCCCATGTCACACCTGTGCTCCGCAGCCTGCACTGGCTGACTATTCAGTGGCATAACACATTCAAGGTCGGGTTACTGACCTATAAAGCCCTACTTGGACAAGGACCAGGTTACCTACAAGATCTTCTGTGCCCGTATCACTCCTGCTGCCCACTCTGCTCCATTGAAGAGGGATTGCTAGAGATTCCCAGGGTCCATTTAAAGACATTGGGTGCTCAGTCATTTATGTTTGTGGCCCTGACCCTGTGGAATTCTCTACCTCACCAGGTAAGAGAGTGCCTGACTGTGGAGAGTTTTAAATCTGCATTAAAGGCATATCTTTTTAGCCTTGTCTTTTTAGATTATGAATGAATTACTGGTTTGTTGTTAATTGATTACTGCATTTTAATTATTGTCTTATTTATTGTCTTAATTATTGTGCAAGTACTTGGATACATGGTGACTTGCGTTTTTTAAAAATAAACCAAGTTGAAGTTGAAATAGTTTCCTACAGCTCACCTTGTTAATTCCTTTTATGAATTTGAAGGTCTCTATCATATTACCCCTCTCTCTTCTGGTCTTCAGCGAGTACATGTTCAGTGCCTTGAGATGCCCCTCATAGGACATGCCCTGCTGGCCCTGAATAATTTTTGTTACCTTGTGCTACACCGTCTCAAGCCTATCTCTATCCTTCCTGAGGTGAGGACTCCAGAAATGGGTGTAGCACTCCAGGTGTGGCCTCACCAAGGATCTGTACAAGGGAACTATTATCTCCCTTTGTCTGCTATCAATACCCCTCTTGATACATCCAAGCATCCTATTTGCCTTGCTATAAGCCTTGTTGCATTGACTCATTTGCTTTAGGGAGTCATTAATGATAACTCCTAGGTCTCTTTCCTCAGCCATGGTACTGAGTCTCACCCCCTTCAATCCAGTATTCCATCCCGGTGTTCTTGTTCCCTACATGCATTACCTTGCACTTGTAAGTGTTGAATTTCAACTGCCAAACCCTTGACAGCCACTCCAGCTTTTGCAAGTCTCTCTGCATTTCCGTTATTCCCTTGTCACTATCCACCTTCCCACAGAGCTCAGTGTCATCTGCAAAGAGACACAACCAGCCCTTGATGCCACTCTTTGGCAAGGGCCCACTGTCCTTCCAAGTGAAAATTGAGCAAAAGTAATCGTTTAGGAAGGCGACCTTTTGCCCATTTGCCTCAGTTACCCTGTCCTCTCCGTTAGCCACACAATTCACCCTCCTTTCTTCCTTTTTTCACTGATATACCTGAAGAAATGTTTTTCTCCATCTTGACCTCCTCTGCAACATGTAGCTTTGTGTCTGCTATGTCCTCCCTAACCACCTTCCAATTTATCAGCAAATACTCTTCCCATTCCTCCTCCTCCTCCTCCATTTCTTTAAGTTTGCAAAAGGCCTTTTTTTTGGCCTTCACTGCTTATCTGACCCCTCCCAAAAACCATAGTGGACTCTTGAATGTGATCTTTTTGGTTATCATTCTCCTGCATACATTAGATGCCCAGAGAATGGCCTCCTTAATTGCCCCATTCCTCTTCTACCCCACTTATGCTGTCCACCCTTACCAACCTGTCCCTGACCAGCTCCTTCAACCTATCAAAGTGAGTAGCTTGGAATTCTAGTCAGTATGTCTCAGAGTGCAGGAAAGGAAGGCTGCCTGTGATACGAGCTCCTCAGTCTGTGGAGTAGGCTGGGGAAGCAGGGCTACACTGCTGGTTTTAATTTTGAAAAGGTATAATACCATTGTCATAGAACACATGTAGCCTTACCAGAAAATGTTATTACACTCACATACCTGTGGTTCTGCTTGCCTTCCTGTCTTTGTACCCCCTTAGGAGGAAAGCTAGAGGAATGGTCTATCTGCTGGATTTTGGGGGAGCAGTAAAGAGGTTGGTTTGGCATCTTAAAGAAAGGCTTCTTGTGGCAATGGCTGTGGATATGCCACTGCAGTGACAAGCGAGAACCGCCCATAAAAATGAACATACTCCTGCCTCTGTCTCACTTGTTTTCTTTATTCTGCTCATGAATAAGATAGAATATACAAATGCTCTTCTGTTTTTTACACTTTGTTGACAATGTTGTGTGGCTGCATACTCTGAATGTTGCTATTTTGTAAATAATTGTTCTAGAACAGAATTGTTTTAGAATAGACACTGTTTCCTGCTTTTGCATGTTAATATATTCATAATTTTTTAGCTTGCTTAGTTTAGCGGGGGTAGGTTGGGGGATATATTATACTGTGAGTCCCTTTAAATTTTGTGAGCTCCCATTACCTGGGAACGCCACTCTATTTGAGTGAAACTTGGTAGGAAGACTTTCTCCATTCTGTTTGTAACAGCCATATCCAACACTGAAGCACTGAGATGGTTGATTAGCTAATAGTCACCCAGGAGTACTGAGTGAATAGTGAATCAGGGAAAGTTAAACTGAAAGGTCCATCACTGAGTCTGCAGCCTGCAGGTGTGGCTTGGGTAAGCACAGTGAAGCAGAAACCGCATACGCAAATGCAAAACAAACACCAAGCATGGCCCTCGGGTTAAACTCGATGCGGAAAGACATATTGTAAGCTGACAAATGCCTCCCTACACTACAAACCCCGAATAGAGATAAGACTTTCCTTATTCCCCTGCATATTGTTTTAAGAGTAGTTTTGAGTTTATGTAATTAACTTTATGATTCCTAGCTGTAGATTCTGACCGATTTCTGATTTATTCTATACTATCTTTTCATGCTATAAAACGTGAGCAATGTTTTAAACTGACTGATTTCAAATAGAGTTGTTCTAAAGGCCTCCTTCCGTTTATTTTATTTTTTATTCTAGTGTCCTACAACACTATGTATTTGGGAAGATCCTCTTCTAAACATATTACTCCTGTCCTTAATAACCAACGTTATTTTCTGGCTGGGCTCTATTGTAGAACTGTTATCACACTGAAGCCTTAAAGTGATTGAATTGATATTATGAACTGGTGATCGTAAATAGATGAATCTGATTAGCCGAGAGCTCTTTGAAGCCATGATGATATCAGGCTACATCATCACGGCTTCAAAAAGTCTCTGGCCACCAGCCTCCTCGCAGATAGAAATTCCTCTGATAGCTACATTTCCCCACATTCCTTACATGCTTTACCTCATGCAGCTGTGCCCACTGCCTCTGGAAAAAAGGATGGAGTTCCCCAACATGAGCGTGTTTCAAAGCAATTTTAAAAAAACAACCATTGTTCATTCCTCCTCACACAGTCCACTGTAACAAATACCGCAAAGTAGAAAACACATTTAGCATGGCATCAGGCATGCCTCGAGCAACTTCCTGTGAAACAAACAAACAAACAAAAAACTGTCCACATGATGTGTGTGCGTACCTGTTTAGTTGCTCTCTCTCACTGCCCCCCCGATCAGAGTTTCACATAAATAAATACAGTTCATTTTTGCAAGAAGCACACACTGCTGGGAGGTGAGAGTTCACAGCAGCACCTCTTCAATCATCTCCACTTACAACAGCGCCACCTGGTGCCCAGAGAATTATAGGAACTTTTTTCTGAAAACATACTCCTCCACCACTCTAAAAGTCATTTTTAAAATATTTTAAACATTTGTTTTTTTGTATTTTTTCACTAAAACTGTTAGGCCAGTTCATAATAGCAATGAGTCATTCCAGGGTGTGGTATATCATGGGATATCATCACTTCTTGGACAGTTGGATGCACTCAGCCTGTGGCCTCGTGCCCAACCACCCAAGGCATGATGATAACCCATGATATACCACACCCTGTCATGCCTTATGGCTTAATTATACAATGGGCAAAAATAAAATACACCGAATCCTGCATTTTTATTGGTGGGCTGGCACCATTTCAGTGTTGTAAATCCTCCGGTGTACCCACTGGAAAAGGTGCCAGTCACCAGTTAGCCATAGCATAAACCCTCGCAAAAATCACTCCGACTGCTGGAAACCAAACAGTGGCAAACACAGTACGATCCTGAGCTTACTCCCATAAGTGGTCACAGTACCAGCGGTTCCCGCTCTTAACCCTCTAAAAAATTTGAACTCTTATTTTTTTTAAAACAGCTCCTCAGTAGCCATTCACAACAGCCTTACCAGATATCCATCACATTTGAATACCCACTGCACTCGCTCCATCACAGAAATATACCAGTCAGTCTTACGCACTTCTCAAACATCAGCCCTTCAAACTTTCAGATGCCGGCACCCTGCCATTTTCAATAAATTTTCTCTGGACTGAACAGTGAACCGGAAGCACGATGTCATACATTACAGCCCTTTACACTGCACAGCATGCAAACTTTGCGAACAACATAAAAACACAACTGTAAATCCTGCCTATCACATTTCTAAAAAACAAGCATACCTCAGTTCTCGGCCATGACACACCGCATTTAAAAAAAACTGAAGCCTCAGGGATGTGGGGAGTATCTCTACCTAGCAACAAAGAACTATTTTTTTTGGTGGAGCAATAAAATGAACAAAAAAGAATTAACGAAAACAAAAAGTATTTCTAGATTTTTTTTCCAAACAAAAAAATGGGGCCATTGTATAATACTGTAGCCATATACCCCTCCAGGGAGTGGGTATACTGGCAGATTTCCACTTCTGGTGTGGTTAAGTTCCTCGGCTGCAGCTCGGGACCGAACCACCCCAGCCGTGGCAAATCCACCAGCATACCCACACCCTGTCAGAGTATATTGCTTAATTAAACCATGCAAACTGTGGAGCCCTGTTCTTCTTTAAGTATCTAGTGATTTGAGATTCTCAAGAGTCTGCTTGCATTATATAATTTTTCTACAGCTGCATTGGATTGTTGGATTTTATATCTAAGTAAAGTGTGTTAATTGTGACGGATAGAAGTAAGAAGCAAGACACTGTATTATACCAACTGCCATCAACTAGTACAATAACTATATATTTATTGTATTGGCAAGTCATTATTATTCTACAGGGTTTGGAGCTTGGGGCATTATCATTAAATATTGTTCTGTGTCAGAGATGGTTAATACAAGAATGCAGAGGCAATTAAATCCAGAACTTTCGCCTTTGGCTGGAAACTTAGATGCTTGTAAAAAAAAATCACTAAAATTAAGGCAAACTAAGATCACGAATCACATGGAGAATGAGACTAGTATGATTATTAGAACCTCCACACCAAAGAGCCCAAAGGATGCTGTTGGTCATAAGGGAAACATGGCTCAAGAAAATAATGAAAAAGTTAGCCCTTATGTTACCCTAAAGGAGAAAGATGGTAACAAAGCTCAGGAAGAGTGTACAAAAATTCGGAGTGTAACCGCTGAACAATCCCAAGAGCCACACTTATATGCTGAATTGGAACTTTCCCCCAGTCTTACTTTCTCATCTAGCAGTGATTATTCAGTGGCTAGTTATGGGAACACCACTAGTCAAGAAAGTAGGGGGAATGGTTAGACAGGTTAGATAGCATTATGTCTGATTTACAACATGCTATTAATGGGTTAAAACAATATGAGAAACAAGTAAAACATCTAATTGAGGATGGAAGACGTACTTGTCACAAAATCACCAATGTTACTGAAGTTAATTAAAAAGTCCACTAAAGAACTCATTGCATATACCAGACACTTGTAGCAAAGATTTAATCAGGGTACTGGGGCATCAGCTTACAGAAAACCTAATTTAGATGGAGCAATTAGTGATTAATAAGAATTTGATAGAACAACTGAGAGAAGATGTGGCCAGAAATGGCCTCAAACTAGATAGGTTACAAAGGAGTGGTGAACTAGTACACTCAAACACGGAACAGGATACCCCAAGGACTGAGACATTTGACTTGAGTGTCTGCAAGCAGAGACCAGATTTTTATTTTTATTATTTATTTATTTATTTATTTTAATTTCGGATTAATACCTTTGAGCCAGAGGCTCTTTTACATAGGTTCCACATCAAGTACAATTACAGATAAGAGCAATATTAAGACAAAAACAAAATACAGCAGAATGGTACAATCAAAATTTACAACAGAGGTGTTCCAAGCAAGGCAGTGACAGACTATTATTACTTATTATATAACCATAAGAGACAGTTGCAGCCATCCAGCTTGGTCAATCTTAAATGAGAGAGAGAGAGAGAGAGAGAGAGAGAGAGAGAGGGGAAAAGGCAGTTGGCCAGAGAGGAAGGTCAAGAGTAGAGGGGGAAAGAGACTATGCCAGGACAGCAGGAGTCTGACAGCTATGGCAGGGGACAGAATTGAATAGAAGAGGGGTGGAGGCTCAGCTGAAGTTTGAATTTAGGAGGCTAGGGGAGTCAGAGGGGCAGGGAGGTCAACAGGGGTGGAAAGGGAAGGGAAATGAGCTATTGGCTGATGGTACAAGTAGAGTGGTCATGAGGGAGCAGACAGGTGACATGAGGGAATGAAGCGGGGAGAGGGGTGAGGGAGAAATAGGGGCTGAGGTTATGGGAAGAGGGGTATGCAGAGGGGTGGGGAACAGGAAGGGGAGTAGAGGTGTTCTAAGATAGGCGGTAGACTGTAGGAATAGTCCTCGGAGCTAGGAGAAGCAAGCACACAAAGCTCTGGCCACAAGGGCTTCTCAAAGATTGCATTTAAATAGGCCCAGCAAGGATGCATTTGTGATTTCACTACATAGTGAGTTAAACCATTTAGGGGCTTTGGCTGTGAACGAGTGCTGTCCTTGTGTATTCCGACAATGAGGGACCTGAAGGGTGAAGTAGTCAGTACTTCTGGTGCGACGTGTGTTTCAGGAGGGGCTGAGGAGGTTCTGCACTCCCAGGGGTAGGAGACCAAGGGAGGCCTTTTTTTACCATAAGGCAGGCATGGTAGAGTAGTCTATCCTGTAGCTGTAGCCAATTAGCCTGCTCATAAAGGTCACAGGTGTGAGTCCTAGGGGCAGCCCCGGTAAGAAACCTTCAGGCCTTATTCAAGGCAGTTGAAATATGAGTTAGGGTAGTGTTGGCAGCTGATCTATAGATCACTAGCCCATAATCTATTGTTGTGATGACTGAACTTTGGATAGCTTGCTTGAGGGCTTTAGCTGTAAGACAATGCTTGTGCCTATATAGGATGCCAATGTGGGAGTTCACAGATCTGGCAACGCAGTCAATATGACTAGAAAAGGACAAGGAGTTATCCAAAATCACACCAAGGTATTTAAAAATTTGGGTCTGCTCCAGACAGGTGCCTGAGCAATTACAGACTGTCAACTGTTTGGATTTATGTTTATTGTTCGAGCCATGGAAAAGCATTGTTTTTGTTTTTTTGTAGTTGAGCACAAGCTTCTGCATGACGAACCATTCCTCCACTTCTGCAAAACTTTCCTGGAGCTGTCTCTCTAGCCAGGTTGGGTCAGTGTTCTTAGTGAAAATTACCACGTCGTCTGCATACAGGAGAATTTATTCTGAGCAGTGGGCTCAGAGTTTGTTGAGAAAAATGGTAAAGAGTAACAGTCCCAAGATAGATCCTTGGGGAACACCAGAATGGACAGGAAGCTTAGTTGAGAATGAGTTACCTATCTTAACTTGCTGCGAGCAATCTGAGAGGTAGCTGTTAAATGATCTTAGGGTGTCAGTTGATAGTCCTAGTTTAGCAAGTTGTAGAAGCAATAATGGATGCTTGACCATATCAAATGCCTTGGTCAGGTCAATATAGGTGGCACCAATGAGAAGGCCTTGGTCCAAAGCTTGGTGGATGTAGCCAGTGAATTCCAGAAGCACAGTGGTAGTGCTGTGTCCCTTTCTAAATCCGTGCTACTGGGGGCACCAAAGGCTGTATTTCTCCATGTTATTCTACGGTCAGGAACAATTCTTTTGAGAGCTTTAGATAATGGGGGGAGGATGGAAATGGTAATTACCATGGTAATTACCATGATGTGCCCTGTCTCCGCTTTTGGGGACAGGGGTCAGCTGGGCTGACTTCTATTTGTGAGGGAACTGAAAGAGCATAAGGGACTTGTTGATAATCCTAGTAAGAGGGGACAGGATAACATCAAGAGTAAGGGTGACGAGTTTCAGGTCAGTTGCCTCCCCACTTATTCTGGTCTTACCGAGCACTTTTGAAATGTATTTTTTGGCTACACTCTCAGTAACAGCCTTAAAATAGAAAGGAGGATGTGCATGCTCTGTGACTGGCAGTGAATCTGTGCTGGCCTAGGGGTGGGTTCAAAGATGTTTGGTGGTGGGACATGGCTGAGATTGGTAAAAGCAGCCTTTGAAAGAGTCAGTGATAGTTGTAGGGTCGAGGGTAATGTTGCCATCTATATTGAGCATTGAAGGTGGTGATCTAGTATCTTTCCCAGTAATGTCTTTAAGGTTGTTCCAGAATTTCTTACCTTCTTTCCAGTCGGCTTTTCTGTAGAAAGTGGCTTTTGCTAGGTGACTAGCCCTGGTACAGGCATTTCTAGCAGTCTTGTAAGCCTGAATATCAGCACTTATGTTAGTAGCCCTTGCATGATACCAGAGATGGTCCTGCAAATTCATTTTTTGAGGGAGGTCAAAAGTAATCCATGGATTGTCAGTTCCCCTAATTTTCCATTTTTTATAAGGGGCATGAATGTCGTAAGCTGCATTAAAATTTGAGATGAAGAATTAGAGGGCAGTGTCCATGTCCTCTGCTGAGTCGATATGCGACCAGTCTTGTTGTTGTAGGAGTGTTTTTAGTGGTTGGAAATGTCCTCTGTTAAGTACCCTGCTATAGACAGTTTTGGGCGGGGGTTTTACGAATTTGTTTGACCATTGACACAGTATGGAAGAATGGTCACTTATGGTATCTGGAAGTACTTCAGTATGCGTGATATAGTCCAGATGGTTAGTGAGCACCCAATCCAGTAGCATACTGGTCCCTGTTCTGCAGTTAGTTCTAGTGGGCGTCTGAACCAGTTGTGTGATATTAGCTGCAGACAAGGCATCCTTGAAGTTGCTTGCATTTGGCAAGAGCCAGTTTACATTAAAATCTCCAAGCATTATTACCTCTGAGTTGTGTTTTAAGTTATGAATGCAGTTCAGTATTGAGTTTAGGCTCAGGGGTGCTGACTTGGGGGAATGTATACCAAAGCAATCATCAAGGCCTTGTTATGGGCCCCAAGTAGTAGTTTGATAGCAAGGAACTGTATCTCAGTCCCAAGGCTAGGTAGGGTCAGGACATGTCCCATTAGGGTCTCTTTCAAATAAATGGCACAACTGCCACCTTGTTTAGTAAGTCTATCCTGCCGGAAAACTGCGTACCCCAGAATAGTAATAGCATTATCTGGAATCATGGGGGACAACCACATTTTGATCAGTGATAAGACATCAGGATTATGTTGGGAGACCAATCGTGAGTGCATTGAGTTTCCTAAGTAGGCTGCAGATGTTGATGCTGGCAAGGGTGAGGGTCCCAGTATTGCATTTGACATTGTGGTTATCCTGAGGTGGGCCAGGATTAGGGTGGATATTTCCGGAGATCAGAAGGAGTAGGAGTAATAGCCATTTGAGTGATTGCTTGAGGTACCTGCTATGTAGCTGACGTTCCTTTTTTCCCAAAGGATGTATACAGGCTTTATGCTAGACAGAGCAGATGGTGGAGGGAAGCAATGGAGCGCGCTGTGAGGGGTCTGTGAGCATTTCCATGGGCTTGGAAGTAACTGCGGGGGGATGGAGAAGACTCTGTGCATGGAGTCACTACTAATTACAGTCCCATAGTTATACAGATTGTAGTTTTCAGAGAGTGAAAACTGTGCGGGGGATGCGTACTTACTGATAGAGTCAAAGGGTGATGATAGTAAGAGCAGGGTAAGGAGGAAAGGCAAAAGGAGGAAGGTTGACATGTTGGCCGATGGGGGTAGAACCCCTAGAAAGTATTTAAAGCACAAAGTCAGGTGTCAGGCATGCTTTCTTTGCAATCCTAGATTTCAGCTTGAGAAACAGGGCAGATGATAACAGGGCCTGCTTTGAATGGCAGGCAGGCATGCCTGGCAGAGTCTTGGACTCACTTAAGCCACGGGGTAGATGGGCAGTGGGACTGGTGAGGATAGTCAAAGAACAGGCATCAGAACCAGTAAGAGGACCAATGAGAGCAAAAGAAGAGCCGAAGGGAGGAGCAACAGTGTATTTAATAGAGGCCAGGGTCAGGGCGGGGGGAAAATACAATAAATCAAAACAGAAGCAGACAGTAAAAATTCTCTTGAAAAGCCATGCTGGAAACTTTGAAATTCAAAGGGAGACAGAGCAGCCAATAGCAGTTCAACGGCTGGGAGATTGCAGCCAATAGACAAGCAGGATGAGAAGAGCAGGAGCCAATCTGGTCAGAGACTGCTGTAGGCTGAAAAGCATACCTTTCAGGCAGTCTTGGAGAGTGCAGTGGCCGGCAGGGAACTGAGCCACTGCCGCTAGGGAAGCCTGGTTGCCCGGGAGGGTAGCTTCACCTGAAAGAAGGAGAAGCAGAGGGTTAGGCCCTTTTTATTTGCAAGAGCTGTTTCACTTAAGCGGTAGGAGTGACTGGGGTAAAAACAGTAGGAGTGTCTAAGGACAGACAAAAGATTGCAAGGAAAGGAGCAGTTGAATGGCAGGGAGGGGTTGGGAGGAAGATTACAGGGGGTGCTTGACTAAGTGGCACCAAGGAGCAGAAACAATGGGCAAGTTGAGTAGGGTGATAGATTGTTTTAGCACAGAGGATTACACACTGAAAAGTAGGTTGATCAGGCAAGCATTGGGGGGTACAAGGCAATGTATGTGTTCCACCGGTGATAATTTTCAAATGCTGGGAGGGAAACACAGGGTTTTGGGAAGGTCTCAGAGTGGAAAATCTATGAGGGGAAGCTGGCTGAGAGAAAGCAGCAGTGAGAAAGGGCTTAGTTAGAAGAAAGTGGGGTTCAGTCTAATTCTAGTTCATAGCATTTAAACAGGCTAGCAAAACTCTAATGTAGTAATCTACAATAATACAGGCAACATCATAGGATTAGCTAAAACAGTAAAAATAAAATAAATCAAAACAGTAGCAGACTGAAAAGCTGTGCTGGAAACCTTGAAATTCAGAGGGAGACAAAGCAGCCAATAGCAGTTTAACAGCAGGGAGATTGCAGCCAATAGACAAGCAGGATAAGAAGAGCAGGAGCTAATCAGGTCAGAGACCGCTGTAGGCTGAAAAGCGTACCTTGCAGGTGGGCTTGGAGAGCACAGTGGCCATTGAAGAACCTAGATTTTAACACAGTAGTTATCCTTGAGACCCCAACAGATCCAACAGATGAGAAAAGGAAGGGAAACAAATGTAGAAAAAGGAAGAACAAGCAAGTTATGGAGAAGGTTAGTGTTATGCTGGAGGAAAAATGTAAAGATAGTAATAATAATAAGAAAGAGATACCAAGAACGAATCTTACTAAAATTACACCATCTAAAACACTAAATGATAGCTCAAAAGGAGATAAGGAAAATAATGTGCTTATTCAGGAGAATACGAGTGGACACCTCTAAGTCATTAATAAAAGAACTGAAAACTCTGGAAACAGAAATTAAACAACTTAACATAGTTCTGGGGATACAAAGATCACATGATATAAATAAAGATAAGGAAATGGTAGAGCTAGAAGGTAAGGGATGCCAGATAGATAAACATGAAAAGAAAAGGAAGACTATGAACAGGGAAAATCAACCCCTTATCAGATGCATAGATCCAAGCAATTGGATCGAAACTAGTGAGGTTTTACAGAGCTTTCAATTGAAAGAAAGCATTAACACATTGTTGGACATAGATAGATATCCATGAGGAAGATATCTTGGAGGTTAAACTCCAAAATCTGGATTTTGCTATTTTGGTGGATGTATATTTTACAACTGCTAGAGTAGCTAACTATGTATGGTTAAGTGGTGTATGTTTACAGAATGATGACTTTTACATTAGTTTCCCAAACAGACATATTTTTAACAAGAAAGAAGATTCAATAGACAGAGTAACAAGTGAAGTGGTCTCCCTAAGCCTGTTTGGTTTGCAGAGGTCAGAAAACGAGGATGATAGTAAGCTGACTGAGACAATGTTTAACTTCTTTACGAACATTTTGCAAATTTCTATGGAAAATAAAGAGGTTATTCAAGCTGATAGAATTGGTCCTGAGAGTCAGGTTGAACTATTAATTAGAGACAAGAAATAGTAAATATAATTAAACAAAAGAAGCATATTCTTGATAATTTGGGGCTATACATGGTTCAGTCTGAAGTTTGGGTAAATCATGTTCAGAAAGTAAACCCTTGTTTAGGGCTAGACGAAAAATGTATGAAAAATAATAGATATCAGGTACTGGCAGGATATTAAGATTGACAGTTAATCCTAAGCAATAGCTCTACGTGTGAAGGTGGTTTTATAGACCCAAAATAACAGAAAAAGAGAGTATTTCACTTGTAACTTGGAACACTGCAGGTTTGAAGAACAAGTTCAGGGGTAAGGATTGGAAAGCTTTTATTGAGAATCATGATGTTTTAATGATACAAGAAACATGGCATGAAAAGGAGTAGAAAATTGACCTGAACGGATATCAAGTTTTTCATTCTCCTGGTAGGAAGGTGCATAAGCCAAGAAGATGTTCAGGGGGCATTGCCTTATATTTTAAAGTTGGTTCTATTACGAAGGCAACCTGTATAAAAATGATGGAGAACATGATTGTAAATTATGTGGATACTGGTAATTTTAAATTTGTGAGTGTTACTTGTGTTACTGTCCACCTAGTAATTCTAGATTTTACAACTCAAATTTTTGGATGCAGTTAAAGGAGTTGATTGGAAATCTTAAGCATGTATACACTAAAGAAGGAATTTAAATTGCTGGAGACTTTAGGGATTCATGATGGTTATGTTGAAAACCCTTACTATGCATATAACAATGTGGGCATCATGGTCACAAGAAGGTCAAAGGGCATGAAGGTGAATTCATCAGGCTGGAAGTTAATAGAAATCATGAATGATTATGATTTCTACCCACTGAATGGGAGATTAGCTGGAGATGAACTAGGGGATTGGACATTTATTGCTGCTAAGGGTGCATAAGTGGTGGATTTAATATTGTGGTCAGGTCCCCTTAACATTTGGAACAAACTGTGTGTAAAAAAAAAAAACAAACAAACAAAAAAAAACGAGCTGAAAGTGATCACTTCCCAATTCTTCTTTTGAGTAAGGACTTATGTTATGAGGCCCAGTCTGGTCAAAATGTGATTCCTTTTTCTGAAATTAGGGTACAAAAGAAAATTCTCTGGTGTCATGATTCTGTAGAAAAAATACGGTATGTGCTCATGAATTCCATCCTGTTGACTGATCCAGAAACTCTTGAACGTTGTAGCCTTAATTTATTGAAGGAGGGTTTATCACTCTTGTTTAAAAACATAAAAGAAAAATTGGAAAGTACAATTAAATTAGGACAGGGGAACCCACAAAATGATGGCTGGTTTGATGTGGAGTGTAAAAACGTAAAAAAGAGAATCAGAAAGCTAAACAAGGCATACATAGTAAACCCCTCAAAAAAGAATCTGCGAGAATTAAATACTTACAAGAAAGAATAAAAGCTACTCATAAAAGAAAAAAAGGGTCTGTCAGTTAAAACAATGGGAACAAATGCTGAATGCCATGGTAAAAAAAGATTCCAAAAAGTTTGGGATCTTAGTGACTAAGGGAACAAATGGGTATACAACTAAAATAGATACATACATAACAGAAGATAAGTGGCGAGAGTATTTTATAAATATATTTTGGGATCCTGGGGCAGACAGCTCATTCCCAGAAATGGATATTAGTGACCCACCACATTTATGCTTCAATTATGAAGAAGTTTTAATGGCAATTAACACACTCAAGGTAAAAAAGGCTCCTGGGCCAGAGGGTGTACCAGCAGAAATACATCTTGCTCAACCCCAGTTATGGTGTAATTTTTTAACCAGGTTTTGCAACAGGGGTAGGATATTCAGAAGGCGCCTGGCAATGGCGCAAGAGGGGGCGCAGGACAACTGAGATGCACTGGGGCCAGGACAGGGCAATATTCAAAGGTGATGTGCCAAGGCACAGCACCATTGAATATGGCACAGAATGCATCTGGCGCAAGTACAATGCGCTGGTGCATTCCCCAGACAGGGAGGTCAGGGAATGCTCCAATGCAAATGCAGTTGCGCTGGACGCATCACTCACGATATTCAGTAATGGGCATGGAAATGAGGCCATAATGTATGCATGGCACAAATGGGGCCATTTGTATGTCATAGAAACATAGAATTTGACGGCAGATAAGCACTGCTTGGCCCACCCAGTTTGTCCATTTCCCTACCTAATGGATAAGCTGCAGATCCTAGCTAACCAACAGCCTACTTCTTCCACTTCTTCCATTATGGTCACATTTGCATGTGTTGCACAGGGTAGCCCAGAAAAATGCACCTGGTGCCCTGTGTAGCTGCTGTCAGAATGGGGTGAGTCCCTAATAGTCTAGTGGACCCCCCCGTTTACCCGATTGTGGGCATTTGAATATAAAAACCCATCCTGGTGGTCTAGTGGTCCCCCCCTCCCGTATGCCCGATCACGGGCATTTGAATATAGAAACCCAACCTGGTGGTCTAGTGGTTCCCCCTCCTCTCCCACCCACAGAGGAACCCCGGCAACCCAGCTCCCACTGTTATCGGCGGGAGGCTGCACCCCACCCTCCGAATGACAGCTTACAGTATGACCTGTAAGCCAATTGGTTCACAGTGTGGACCAGTGGGCTTGCAGACCATATTGTACTACACAGGCACACATATGTGAATGGCCACATTCAGTCACACATTTGTGCCTGCATTTTCAGTATAGTGCAAGCCCATTGGTCCACACTGTTGAACAACAAGCTTACAAGGTCATACTGTAAGCTCATTCGATGGCGGCCAGGCCATATGCAGGCAGGCCGCTCACTGATGATGGGGGAGCTGGGTGGCCAGAGGTCCCTCTAAGGGTGGGAAGGGGGAACCACTAGACCACAAGGTGGTCTTTTCATGTACCATGCTTGCGATCGGGCATACGGGAGGGGGGGTGCACCTGGCCACAGGGGAGGGTGTATGTGCTTGCAGATGGTGTCCCTGCTAGGTGGGTGGCCACCCATGGGCAGTGGGTGCTGTGCTGCACCCTGCAATACAGCAGCCCACCTGTGGGGGCCTGGCTTTGAGCCTTTTTTTTTCCAGCTCAACTATAAGCCCCCATATAAACTGCAACTCAGGGTTGTGCCAGCATATGCGCTGCACATCCTGGGCTGCATATCGGGATGCATCGCATATGCATGGGCATGTCCCTGCATTTGTGCCACATGCATTAACTTTGCACCCCGACACATCGGGACTTGTGCTGTGCAAGTCCCCCCTTTCAATATCGCACCGGGACGCATTACTGAGGTTGCACCAGGCGCAAGCCCTTTGAATATCCTGCCCCAGGTATGTAAAAGAAACAAATTTTCCTGAAACCTGAAAAGGGACCCACATAGTACCAATACATAAAAAGGGTTCTACTTCTGACCCTGCAATGTACTGCCCAATCAGTTCACCTGATACAACTTTGGAAAATATTTTTTAAATTTACACTACAGAAGTTCATGGTAGACATAGAAAAAACTGGTGGAATCTCCTCACTTCAGATGGGATTTAGGAAAAATTTCTCCATGTGTGATAACATCTTTATATTAAGACACTTAATTGAAAAATATATACTAGTATGTAAACAAAAATATACGCAGTATTCATGGATTATTCAGTGGCTTTTGGCTCAGTTTCTAGAAACACTCTGTGGAAAATCTTGCTAGAAAGGGGAAGTAACAATAATTTGGTTTACACAGTTTTTAATCTGTACAGTAACATGTGGGCTTCAATAAGAACCGGAGTCACAGGAGAAGTTTCTGCCTCCCTATTTCCTAATAAAGGGGTGTGTTAGGGGTGTGTATTAGCTCCTACCGTATATTCTTTATATATAGATAAGATGCTAACTGAGTTGAATGAACTGGACTCAGATTCACCTAAAATTAATAGTGTCACATGTGCCGCCTTAGCCTACGTGGACGATATAGTCATTATTTCCTTATCAAAAATAGGCCTTCAAAAGAAATTGGACTTACTTTACAAGAAGTCACTAAATCTGGACCTTAAAGTTAATCCGAATAAGACAAAAGTGGTTATTTTTGGTAATAGAATAAAAACTACAGGACAATGGTGGACAGGATCTACTAAAATTGATGCTGTAGACTCATATGTATAGCTGGGGATTCATTTAAAAAAAAAATTGTAAATGGAAAGAGCATGTAGATTTGACCACAAAGTGAAAAAAACCCAGGTTGGCCCTAGAATGTTTTAACTATAGATATGGTGGGAAATCTATTGAGCCCCTTATCCAAACAATCAAGGTAAAATATATGTCACAAGCCCTGTACGGGGCTGAAGTCTGGGATAGTAAGAATATTGGCAAGTTAACCATACCAATCTTGAAAGTATTGAGGAAAATCATGGGTTTAAGACATACTTGCCCAGCTTCTTATATAAGGTCCGAGTTGGGATTAACCAATACTGCTGCAGCTGCAGACAGCTGGAAGCTACACTTTTGGTTAAGATTATTAAGAATGCCTAAGGATTCAATTTTCCTACCGGTGGCTAATTGAAAAACTATACTGGTATGAAATAGGATTTAAAATGCATCTCTGGTATACCTCCCTGATGAAATTGTTAGACAGGTACAAGTTCTCAGTCCTAATGAAGTGGGTGGACACAGATATTGTGATCAGTCTACCGTATAAGAAATATATCTTTAAAAAAGTTAGTGCATACTGGAACAAGACAGATGAAAGAGCAGTTATTTTTTATTTATTTATTTTTATTTATTAGATCATCGGTTTACAGACCTTTGAGTCATAGACTCATTTACAAAGACACCTCGTCAAGAGAGCAATACATCACAGCAAACAAACAATACAGTACAGAATGCTTAGATTAAAAAAGCAACCAGTGTCACAGGCATTCACTGGTGGTACACGCTTGGTAATAAGTAGATCACAGTAGTCATAATATAGGTTCATGAGTACCACATTAGGTAGCAACCAGAGATATTTTTATTACATTAGTCAGCAGATGTTGCATGAAAAGGAGACTGCCTTCTCCAAATGGTTTTCAAGAAATAATGTGCGTTTTGGTTTCAAACATTATCTAAAAATTCTACAGGACTATGACCAAAGAAAGATTTTCATATCTTACAAGTTTTAACGTTTCCCTAGTAACGTCCTTCTTGTAAGGCATCAAAAACTACCTCAGGAACCGGAAGAATGTAACTGTTCTAAAGGGGTAAAGAAAATCTCCTTCATGTCTTGTGGGATTGCTCATGGTATGAGAAAGAAAGAGTTTATTGGCTTGGCCCATTTATCAATTCTATTTATAATGTAGATCAAGAAATACCACTATTTTATTACATACTGCACATGATTGGGCAGTAATCAGACTTGCAACATTTTTTGTTGCTATTAGCAAAGTAAAGAAAAGGTTGCTTGGGAACCAAGTGGGATATGTGCAATGATGTAATATACTGCTTGGGAACAGAAGTGCAATATGAATGATTGGTCACGACTGTAGTTTTATTTTATGATGTATAATTACTTGTATTTATGATGGTCTCTCATATTTTTATATTGGGTTTTGTAATATATATTGTGAAGGCTATTTAGTCATACAATAAAGATTTTTTAATTGATTGAAGTCTGCCCATCTAAATTCAGGGACTTCAGCTCTGGATTGCGGTTTACCAAACCTGAGGGCCAGTTCAAACCAAATGGAGTTATGGTCACTGTTCCCTAATGGCTCCCCTATTCCCACAGCTCCTACCACCTCTGAGTGAGCACCACATCAAGAATTGTGGTCTGCCTGGTGGGCTTAGCTAACTCTACCAGCAAACAGTTCTGGAATACATCCAGTAAGACCTGGCTTCCAATACTCCTAGCCACTGGAATGTCCCAATTGATTTCCAGCAGGTTCAGATCACCCGCCAACATAATTTCTACCTTAGCTACCCCTTTCCTATTCTTTCCTGAGCTCTCTGTCCCTCTCCTCCCATTGCCCTGGCAGTCTATAGATCACCACCAAGCGCAGTTTCTTGCTTGAGGCTGCCATGAGTTGCATCCATAGCCACTCAGTCTCACCATTACTACCCCTGATGCACCCATTTTCTGTCAAATCTATGCCCCCCTTGATGTAGAGGACTACTCTTACCCCTCTACCTGTTCCTCTATCCCTCCTGAACAAGAGCACCCAGAGACCATCAGTTCCCAGTCCTTATTTTCCGAACACCATGTTTCTGTTATGCCACAATGTCCACCTCAGTGTTGGCCATCAGCACCTGGAGCTCACTGATTTTATTACCAAGACTCCTGGCATTAAGGCATAGCCCCTTCCACCTGACCCTGATCCTGCTTTACTACTACCCTTGTGCTTTACATGTTCTCGAATTCCCTTGTTTTTCTTGGTGCTTGCACACTTTCACCTCACCCAGACATAATTTTCTTTGTACCTGTTATGTTGCTACAAGCCCCCAGATGTGGGGGAGTACTAGCTAGAATCCCCTTCCACTCCCCTGCCATTGAGGTTCCCCGAGATCCAATCTCCCCTGCAGCCAGTTTAAATATCTGATACAGATCAATCTAGAGTGATACACTTGTAAGTATAATGTTACGGTTAAAAATAATTGGTATACATAAATAAATGCTGATATATACCAACACATGGAAACTGTATCAGCAGCACAAACTATGCCAATGAAACTCCAAGTTTTCATTTAAAACATTTAAAAACATTTCATTTAAAACAAAATTAAGTTCCTAGTCCTAATAGTTCCAAACTAACTGTTTTCTTTTTTGTGTGTGCAGTTTCATTCTTCTTCTTGCATACATAGAGTGTGCCAATCTTTCAGGTTTTTGACGAGCTGGATCCTGCTGTCATCAGTAGCTGCCTTTCTCGCCTTTTGTCCCTGCCCATAAGCCTTGTACACGCATGCTACAATATCCTGAGAGGATTCCCGGCAATGCATGGTCATCCATGCTGCCCAGAGCACCACTGTCAAGCCTGTCATCAGGATTCATTGCATACAGTGGGTAGATGCAGTGGGCTGGGAATGGGGGTATTTTTTACTTGGAAGGCTGTAGGAGGGTGGCATGAGTGCTAGAAAGGGGGTGTATTTTGTACTTGCCAGACACTAGAATTGGGCACTTGGTGTCGGGAGCACAATTGGGGGGTGTTCTGTAGTGGGTCACTGAGACTTGGCATCTGGTGGCCACAGTTGGTGCTACACCATTGTTTTCACACAAGCTGTGTGGCGATCTTTCTGTGTCCCACAGCTTGCATGAAAACTCTACAAAAGTGGTTTTGCAACTTGCAACATCCTAATGTCAATATTTTTGAAAACCTTTCTGTTGTTTACAAAAACAACACCTAAAGAATCAACCTTACGCCCCACACTATCCACCACATAAGTTTCAGATTTAACATCCAACTAATTTTCTTGTTTTGATTCACAAAGGTTTCCCTTCACTTTTCCCTCCACTTTTGGGATTGAGAGGACTCAGAAAAATAGAAGTCTTATCTCACAGAAATGGAGTTCAGCTCACAGAAGTTACATACATCAGTTTCACAAAAATCCAGTTATGAAAAAAATTCTGAGAAAACCATAGATACATAGATACATAGACAGTGTCGGCAGATAAGGGCCTATGGCCCACCCAGTCTGCCCATTTCAGTTTATAAGTTCAGTTTATGTTTTCCTAGAAGTCTGTTGCCCCTTACCCCTGACCTCCAGAATTTCTTTATGTCTATCCCATGCATTCTTAAATCCTGTGATTGTTTCAGCCCCCACCACTTCCTCTGGCAGGGTGTTCCACTTTTCCACCTCCCGTTCTGTGAAGAAATTCTTCCTCACGTTTCCTCTGAATTGTCCTCTCTCCAACCTCATCCCATGCCCTCTAGTCCTGTAACATCTTTTTCGTTTAAAAATAGTGTATTCTAGCACCTGTTCCTCCCTGTAAGATACTTGTGTGTCTCATCATATCCCTCTCCTCCTCTCCTCCAGGGAGTACATGTTCAGTTCCTCCAACCTGTCCTCATAGGACTTGTGATGCAATCCATGCACCATCTTTGTTGCCCTCCTCTGGAGCTTCTCTCTACCCTGTCTATGTCCTTACGTAGGTAAGGTCTCCAGAACATACACTGCTTGTACTCCAGGTGGGGCCTCACTGAGTGTCTTGTATAGTGGAATTATGACCTCCTTTTCCTGCTGGTGATGCCCCTGCCTATGCATCCCAGAATCCTATTTGCTTTACCTGCTGCCTTATCACTGTTTCCCTACTGAGGTCATCAGAGATGATAACCCCAAGATCCCTTTCCTGCTTGGTGCATGCTATATCCTCACCCCCAACTGATATATTGTGCCATGGTTTTGTGCCCTATATGCATTATCTTGCACTTCTTTGCATTGAATTTCAACTGCCAAACCCCTGACCATTCTTCAAGTTTCTGCGGGTCCCTTCTCATTCTGTCTACACCTCTGGTGTGTCTACTCTGTTACAGGCTTTGTGTCATCTGCAACTATGAAATTCTGTCTAGGTCCTGCATGATGTCACTGATGAAGATATTGAATAGCACCAGTCCAGCAACTGATCCCTGTGGATTCCCACTGGTCACTCTTTCCTCTGTAGAGTGACAGCCATTTACCAGCACCCCTGTGTCCTGCTGCCCAGCCAGTTACCTACCCACCACACTCACTGTCCTGCCCACACCCATAATCCCCTGTTTGTGTAATAGTCTTCTATGTGGCACTAGTGTCAAAGGCCTTGCTGAAGTCCAGATAGGCCATGTCCACTGCTCCTCCCTGATCCACCTCCCTAGTCACCCAGTCAAAAAATTCAACCAGGTTGGTCTGACATGACCTCGCCCTGGTGAAACCATGTTGCCTTGGGTCCTGTAGTCCACTGACAACCAGATGTTCCACCAATCTCTCCTTCAGTAGTGCTTCCATGATCTTCCCCACTACTGAGGTGAGGCTGACTGGTCTGTAGTTCCCCGCTTCCTCTTTGTTCCCACTTTTGTATAAGGGGACTACATCTGCTGTCCTCCAGTCTTTGGGTACCTCCCCTGTTTCCAGTGATCGGCTAAACAGGATAGTTAGAGGTTCAGCCACCACCTCTCTTAGTTCTTTAAGGACCCTGGGGTGCACCCATCTGGCCCCATTAGCTATCAATCTTGTACTTCCAGTTCCTTGGGACCCTTTCTGCGTGTAAAGGGACTTGTGTCCATTTCTGCACCATTCTCACCCTTGTACTCCCTTCACCCATTACCTCCTCTTCCTCAGGAAAGACTGAGCACAGATACCTGTTCAATATGTCAGCTTTACTGTTGTCATCCTCCATGAGCCCCCATCCTCCCCTTCAGTCTCACTATCCCTCCCTTTGCCTTTCTTTTCCTTATGTACCTGTAAAAGTTTTGTCCCCTCTACCCACTGATTTTGCAATGTGTTCTTCTGTCTGAGCTTTGGCTTCCTTACTGACCTCCCTGCCTCCCTTTGCTCTCCTGGTACTTCTCCCTATCCCTTCTGCCTGTGTCTTTTGTATTGCCTGAATACAATCTTTTGGCTTTCAGTTTCTTTGCTACCTCTTTGGAAAACCATAATGGTCTCCTCTTCCTTTTCCTCTTGAACCTGCTTAATGCATAATTCTGTTGCTCTTGTAATCCCCATTTTAAATACTGTCCACTGTTCCTCAACCCCTGATTCCTGCCCCATTCCCTTAATGTCTCTTTCAAGTATCTCCCCATTTTCCCAAAGTCTGCCCCCTAAAATCCAGGATCGTGTTTTGTGTGGTTTGGTTCTGCTCTTTCTGTGATTTCAAACCACAATGACTGAGTGGTCACTGTTCCCCAGGTGCTCCCCACTGTTACCCCCATCACACTGTCCCTGTTTGTGAGCACAAGGTCCAGTATTGCCTTCTGCCGAGTTGGTTCCATGACCATTTGCTTGAGGAAGACACTGAAGGAGTCTAGGATTAATCTGCTCCTAGTTGATGCTGCTGCTGGGATGCTCCAGTCCACGTCCTGGAATATTGAAGTCTCCAACCAGTACTACCTCACCCTTGTCTGCCATCCTTTGGATGGCTAGCATCAGCTCCCTATCTGTTTCTTCCTCCTGGGCTGGTGGTCTATAGATCACACCTGAGCGGATGGCTGGCCCCATTTTCCTTTCCAGCTTAACCCACAGTATTTCTCCCCCAATTTGTTCCTCCTGGATCTCTGTGGCCCTTATGTCATTTTTCACATACAGTGCCACTCCTCCTCCCTTCCTGCCTGCCCTGTCTCTTCTGAATATGTTGTAGCCAGGTATGGCCATCTCCCAGTCGTGGCTACCATTACACCAGGTTTCAGTGATGGCCACAATGTCCAGGTCTGACTGCACCATGACAGCCTCCAGATCTTCCATCTTGTCGCTAAGGCTCCTGGCATTTGCACACATGGCTTTCCATGATTTGACCTCCCTAGACTGTTTCGCTGTTCTACTCTAGCCCCTTCCTTGGTTGTCCTTTATCCCTGGATCTCCTTGCTGTCTGCCCTTCTGCTGAATTTTGCCCCTTTTCTGCCTATCCACCTCTTGGGTGCTAATCTCCATCTTTTGCACACTGCTTTGTAGAGATAGCCACTCATCTGGTTCACTGGTTCCACTGCTAGCTGTGGGGGGTGAGCAAGTAGGTACCCTCCTTGCTGGCCTGCCACCACCCCTTTGCTAGTTTAAATGCTTGTCAATATAGCATTTAAACTTATCGTTGCGTTCCCCTCCAGGATGGATGAGGCCATCAGGTTTGAACAAACCTCCATCTCTCAGGTGGGTCCCCAGTCACCAATGAATCCAAACCTTCCTCACAGCACCAGTTCTTCAACCATGAGTTAAAGTTCCTGGTGCATGCACCTCATGCTCTCCTTGCCTCTTGCAGGTAGTACTTGAGAAAGTGACAGAAGTAGCTACTTGCTTGAGACCCTCCCAATTTCCTAAACTCTTCCTGAACTTCCTTTGGCTCCCATTGCCAGGTCATTAGTACCTAGGTGGATAATGACATCCAGCTCACCCTCCCGTCTTGCCTTCCCAGTGATCCCCAAGATCTTCCTTCCATCCCTCCCTGCCATGGCACCTGGTAGGCACCTCACCTCCCTGTCCTCCCCCTCCTGTGTTCCTAGCTAGATCCCTCTTATGATGGAGTCTTCCACCAGTATTCACTTCCTCCTCCTCTGGGGTCCACTGCTTTCCCTGCTGAGGTCACCTCCTTGGCTAACCTCCACATCCTTTCCTTCCACTTCTCTGGATATCTCTATTTGGTTGTCCCCGTTTGCCAGTGTGGCATATGAGTTCTTGAGTGGAATAGGATCTGGGATGTGCTTCCTGACTCTCTCTAACCCTCCTGGGCCCTGTCATCCAAGTGCTCCTCGTCTCGGCATCCTTTGAGGCAGTTGCATTGGACTGGGTGGTCTCTGGATAGGGGTGATGGTACTCCTGACCCAGTTTACTTCCGCTCTGAGTCTGGCTACCTCATCCCACAGTCCAGAGAGATGCATGCAGATAGGGCAGCACTTCAGTGTCCAGAAGGTCTGCCTGAATATGGCTGCCCCACAGCCACTGCATTGCACCACTCCCCACATTATACTGCTATTCCACTACTTGTCTGCTACTGAAGCTCTCCTAGTTCCCTTTTATTAATTTACTGTCCTAAAATCCTGCCACTGATTTCAGATACTTTCTTTTAAAAAGAAAATAAATCAATAAATAAATAAATGAGTCAAAACACTTGTCATGCTGAGGGTGGGCTTCTTCCCTTGCCCCTCCTACTCCACACCCTTACTATCCCTGTGTTTAGCTCCTGTCAATCAGATTTAACAGGGCATATAATTAGAGTTGGGGAAGGGGGGAGGGGGGCCAAAATTTTCAGCAATTAAAGATAGCAAAGAAATACACCACCACTACGTTTTAAATTTTCAACAGCCCAAAAACAATTCTAAGTAAAGACAACAAAGAAAGTACAGTGTCCCTAAAGCCCACAATCTAAGTTTAAAAGAAAAATAGCAATTACCAGTTACTTTAAAGCACTAAATTGAATATGTTTCCTTCCCCTTCTGGCTTCTTCTACATAGACAATGACATCATAAAAAAGGCCCATTGGCCCATCCAGTCGTTTCATCCTTTCTAACAACTCTGCACTGGCCCTAGTGACCATCCCATCCCTTAATTGTTGCCCCCCTTCAGAATACACTCATATGCCTGCTTATTGATTTGGCTTTTAACAACAACAACATGGGCTGCACAGGGTGGAGATGGTACAGCCAGTAACTAGAGAAAGCAACCAGAACAAAAAACTGATGCTACTCACCTGCATTTGAGGAACCACTCAAGTCTCAAGTTATGCTTAACCAAATGCTTCTTTATTATGCACAACCATGCAGACATAACACAGCAACCGCTACAGGCATAGGTTTTGGGACACCAGAGTGGTAATAGAATGCCTCAACATTTCACTCAACTGCACTTGAGCTTTGTCAAGATACAGCAGTCCTGCTAGCAAGACACATAGAAATAAGGTACATTTAAAGTGATACACACCCTATTATATACATCACCAAGAAAAGAGTCAATACACAGCAAGTATGATCTTAGATCATAGTATGTAGTTCATATAACAGTAGTGCAAAAACAGTAGTCCAAATGTCAAAGTGCTTATTGTACAATTTTGGATACCAAAAGATCATTGTGGGCCAGTTGCTTGAATGTGGCAAAACACCTCCAGATGATCAGGAATGCCGCATTTTAGATAAATAAGGGCATGTTGGTACCAAAAGAAGCAACAAGAACACCAAACAGATGAATTAAAAACACTTTTAAGAATCACCGATCTGGCCTTTATCATTTCCTCCAGCAGCTGGTTCCACTTGTCCGCCACTCTTTCCATAAAAAAGTGCTTACGGACATCTTTCTTGAATCTCCCCCTTCTAAGTGAGTTCCCCTTCATTCCTGTATTTGAGCTCAAGGAGGAGAATTCCTTGGCATCCACTCTGTTTATCCCACACAGCTGTTTGTATGCTTCTGTCATGTCACCCCTTTCCCTTCTCTTCTCAAGGGTGAACATGTCCAAGTTCTATAGCTTCTCCTTGTATGATTTGCCCCCTATCCCCTGGAACATCTTTGTTTCCCTGCACTGTAATGTTTCCACTTTGTCACAATCTTTCCTCAGGTGTGGACTCCAGGACATTGCACAGTACTCCAGAGGTGGTCTCACCAATGATCTGCACAGTGGGAGGATCACCTTCTGACTTCTGCTGCTCATCTCCCTCACTATACATCCAACTTCCTGTTTGCCTTTCCCACAGTTGTGTTACAGTGTGCTGTGGATTTTAGGTTCTCCGATGTCATGACCACTAGGTCCTTTTCCTCCATGGGACTTTCCAGCACCACCTCTTCATTTTGTACTGCACTCTTGAATTCCTTTTCCAAATGTGCATCACCTTACATTTCCTTGTGTTATCTTTGACCAGCTCTCCAACTTTCCCGGATCCTCACTGAGTTTTCTAATACCTTTCTCTGTGTCAAACCTTGTGCAGAGCTTTGTGTCATCTGTGAAGAGGCACACCTTGCCCTAATGACTTACCCTATGTCACAAATAAATACATTGAAAAGGACAGGGCCCAGCACCGAGTCCTGGGGTACTTTACTTGTAAATTCCATGACTTCTGAGATCTCCCCATTTACTGCAACCCTTTGCGTCCTTTCCCATCACCCAAGCCCCCAATTTTGCCTCCATACCTAAGTCCCTTAGCTTCTTGAGCAGTCTTCTGTGAGAGACTAAGTCAAAGGTTTGCTGAAATCTAAGTACACCATGTCTACTACCTGTCCCTTGTCAGCTGCCCTGGTCACCCAGTTAAAGAAGTCAGTTAGATTTGTCTGGAAAGACCTCTTTCTCATGACGCATGCTGCCTGGGGTCCTGTAGGCCATGTCCCTCCAAGAAGTCCACTAGTTCCTCCTTCAGTATGGACTACATTACCTTTCCCATTACAGACATCGGGCTGACTGGTCTACAGCTCCCTGGCTCATCTTTCTTTCCACTCCTGTTCAGAGGAACCATATCTGCTCTCATCCAGTCCTTAGGGACCACCCCAGTGGCCATTAAGCAGTTGACTATGTATACAAGCAGTGCTGCTATCACTTCTACAGCCTTCTTGAGCATCCTAGGGTACAAGCCACCAGGTTCCTTAGATTTATCTACTTTCAACCCTTTAAGCTTTTCCAACACCCTTTCCCCCATCATTTTGCCCATGCTGCTTGTGTGCTATCCTACTCCTTCCCTCCTTACTCAGCAGTGGGACATCTTTCTCCCTAGTAAATACTGAACAAAAGTATGTTCAGTATCTCTGTTTTCCCTTTGTCCCCGTCCTCTCATCCTTCCTCTCTCTCTTAAGACTCACTATTCCCCTTTGACCCTTTGTTTGTCACAGAGATATCTGAAGGATGTATTTTCTCCTTGCTTTAATCTCACTGTTAGCCAGACTTCTGACCCCCCTTCCACTTCCATTATATTTCATGAATGCCCTCCTCTTTGCTCTTACTGCTTTCTTTACTACTGCCATGAACCACAATGAAAAAAATGAACTTCGCATGCTGGAAAATAGCACTTCTATTTATTTATTTAAAAGAGATTTACCAGGAAAGACATACTGAGCTGTGAAGCACATTTCCAGATGAGTCCTGGGGGAGGGATAAGTACAAACAAGTAGAAGCACAGTAATAACAATACACAGTATGTACAATAATATACATTACAAGTAATAACAATACAACAATACACAGTATGTACAATAATATACATTACCAGTAATAACAATACAACAATACATAGTATGTACAATAATATACATTACCAGTAATAACAATACAACAATACACAGTATGTACAATATTATGCATTACAAGAGCAAATAATAATGCAGGTTAAACATCAGAAGTGCGAAGTACCCAGCACACACAAGGTGGTAACATCACAAAATAGGAAAGGGATGGAGAGTGAGTAAATAGAGGAGGGTGAGAAAGAGAGGCTAGAGGGCTGGGGTGAAAAGGCAAAGTAGTGGTGGAAGAGAGATAGGAGAAGAGAACAGATTATGGTGGGTAGAGATAGGAGAATAGAGTATAGAGGATTAGGAAGAGGTAGAAAGGGTGATTACTGGGGGTGGGAATGAGTGAGAAAGAAGTAAAGGAGTGAGAGGAAGTGGTGGGGGGAAGGGGAGAGAAAGGGGGATAAGCTGGGTGGTGAGAAGTACAGAGGTCAGTGTAGATAGGAGAAGTGGAGGGCAATGGGGCTAAGGGCATTTACAGGAGGAGGCAGAGTGGCCTTGGAGAAGAGAGGAAAGAGAGCATTTGGAGGTGGCAGAATGAATTGTTAGTGGAAGGGAGTTCCAAAGATTAAGAAGGCAGAAGGAGAAACCAGACTGGCCAGCTAGGAATTAATGAGAGGGGAGCAAAAGAGATTGCTAACCTGAGTTACGGAGAGAGTACATGGAGGGGGGCATTGGCGAGAGGAGAGAGCTGATGTAAGGAAGGAGTGAAGCCAACCAGAATTTAGAAATAAATGAGGCACAGTGGATGAGATGGTGGTCATTCAAGGAAGGGAGGGAGAGATCAATGTACAGAGAACAGTGCTGAGTCCGGGGACAGGCCAAGGTAAAATGGCAAAAGCAGAGGAAGAGGGGATCCAGTTTGGCTAGGGTTTATTTTCTATATAATTTAAAATCTACATATTTTCCAATAAAACCACCTATTAAAGTATCATTCTTTGGCCAAACTCAAACAAAATTTCAAGTTTTAATTCAGAGCCATTTTTTGTGCTATTGGTGAGCAAAAAAACATTTTAAAAACATAGTTTTAGGAGTTTTTAACCTTCTAGTACTTTAAAACCACTTAACTGATCATTACCAAATTTGCAGGATCCTGGAACTAACGTAAGCGCAGGCCAAATTTCAGGCTATTCTGTGCAGGGCAGACACATATTAAAGTGCAAAAAAGTGGGATTTAACATTAAGCTGCTTAACCCTAATATAGGGCATATGCAATGAACCTGGTTAAAATAATTTATTTATCATGAGATGAGATTGACCTCTCTGATCCCACAAGTGGTATGGGATAAGTTGTTTTAGATATGAGACATTGCATATTGGATTGATTGACTGACTGACTGACTGTCTGATTTATAGAAACATAAACACATAGAATTTGATGGCAGATAAGGACCGCTTGGCCCATCCAGTCTGGCCACTTCTTCCTACCTACACTATTACCGTAGATCATGCCAGATCTATAGCTCTTTACATTTTTAAAATCAAATGGGCCCAAAGAGCCTTGAGACCCAAACTGAAAGACCATAAGGCACAGCCATGCTCCAATGTAGCCTGACTCCTTTCTTTTCAAACAAAGGAGTCTCTCCTAACTTCAACTTGGAAGGCAGATCTGTGGTAGAGCGAGCTGCGCTCTACCTTGGCATCCAGAAGGCATGAAGGACACTTTTCTATCTCCTTTGATTTCCTACTTAAAGTCTGTTGCAACAGCGCTTATCTGTCCTATTCTGTACTGTCTCTTTTTCTTATGTGGGTTGGTCACCTACAGAAGTCCTCCCCCCACCTTTTCCATTTTTTCCTCTCAGTTCCTCAAATTTTATGGCTTTCTGTACCAGCAAAGAATGTTGCTAAAGAACAGACTGAAATGAAAGGCTGAATGACCAGCCACAAAATGCAATGTTGCATGGTGAATAAATAAATGTGTATATGATATATAAGTAAAGTGTCAGCAGTGCTTTACAGAAAAAAATAATTGTTATCTGTTCTAAAGTGCTTGGGGCTATGTTTAAAAGTGGTAGAAGACAGTATGGGGCTGTAGATAAATGCCGGTTGACAGTTGCTGTGTTCTTATGTCAGGTGCTGAGAAATGGAATGTGGATCTGCCGTTCCCTCTCACATCTTTTGATTTATAATTTTTATTTCAGGATTGTAAATAAAAACTTTAAAAATGCCTTAAATCATTTTTATTTGGTAAAACAAAAATGCATGGCAGCTTAAAAATCCTGAGCCCTTACATTCTGTCAGTGGGCTATAACACAGAGCGGGTCAAATATTTCAGATTACTGCTGAAAGCCGCTCCATGCCCAGAAATTCCCCTGTATGCCTCTGTTGCCAAAATGCTCTACACAGCCTAGAGGTAGTGAGAAAATATATCCCAGGTCAAGAAAAGCAAAGAAAATTGATGTTTCTTTGAAAATATTCCTGGTGCTCCATGAAACAGGGCTGTACACAGTCAGCTGCGCAAGAATGATTGACAGCCCAGCCCATGCTGCCAAAAAATTGCCAGTTATATTTAAACTCCCTATGTGGAAAGAAATATTGGTTTTCTGACTGTGGCAAGATTGAATTTTTTTATATAATATATCAATGCATTTATTTTATTTTGAATATTGGGAAGAGCAAGGAGAAATCACTGCCAGTTGCGGCATTTGCTATGCACTCTCTCTTTCTCTGACTCACTCTCTCCTGAGAGGCATTCATTGACTTCAAAATGGAGAAACATCTCCCCTAAAAATATAAAATTGCCATTCATTAAGTAAATAAACCTGAGCTGATAAATAAAAATATAAAAAGATGTTTATAGAGACACAGAACAACACACTGTTTTGTTCTTCCTCCCCCCCCTTGCTTATTTTATTTCATTCATTTCATTTCATACTTCATACTGGGCACATTATTATTATTATTAGTGGACACAGCTGAAGGGATACAGGACCTACAGGAAGATCTGGAAAAGCTGGGGAGGTAGTCCAGTATCTGACAGCTTGGCTTCAATGCCAAGAAATGCAAAGTTATGCATATTGGAGCCAACAATCCTAGGACAGAGTACTACCTGGGTGGAGTCCGAGTATCTGCATCAGAGGAGGAGAAGGACCTGGGAGTGATGATCACTAGTGACCTGAAGCACTCCACACAGTGCAAGAAAGCAGCAGCAAAGGCAAACAAGGTGCTGGGATGCATATCTAGGGGGATCAGTAGTAGAAGAGAGGAGGCTATACTGTTCTTGTACAGGTCACTGATAAGGCCGCATCTAGAGTATGGAGTTCAGTACTGGTGCCCACACCTCAAAAAGGACATTAACCTGCTGAAGAAGGTCCAGAGGAGGGCTACAAAGATGATAGCTGGTCAGCAGTGTAAGGCATATGAGGAGAGGTTGAGGGCACTGAACATGTACTCCGTGGAAGACAGGAGAGAGAGAGGGGACAGGATTGGGACCCTCAAGTACTTGAAAGGGATAAATAAGGTTGATAAGGAGAGTCTCTTTAAGATGAGTGGCAACTATAACACGAGGGGGCACAATCTTAAGCTGGAGGGTGGGAGGTTTAGGAGGAAGGTCAGGAAGCACTTCTTCACAGAGAGGGTGGTGGACACTTGCGCTGCCAGAAGAGGTAATCTCATTGAAGACAGTGGGCAGCTTTAAGAGAGGCTGGGACAGGCATAGGGGGAGGGTAAGGATCATGGGTAGGAAGGATGGGAGGAGTGGGGAGAGGGGGCAGGGACAGTAGCTGTGAACCCTGTAACACAAACAGACTTGATAGACCAAATGGCCTTCTGCTGGCTTCTACGTATGTTTGTATGTATGTACATATTATAAGCTAAAATCCGTAAGTGTAGTACTGTGCTTTAAAGTTGTTACATTTTGTGTTCTATTGAAAAAAGTGACTTAAAATAAAATGTTCTATACCTCTGCAAGGGAGAATCTCAGTATAGCTACTTTAAGAGTCAGTGGCCTCCAAGCTTGACTATTTATACTGAAACCCAAATGTCAGTCGCGAGAGGGAAGGGCCATAGCTCATTAGATCCTATTACATATTCATGGTTGTTTTTCCTGTGAAATATGATTAAAAACAAGTCTGTTACTAAAAGGGAAGGATCCTGACTTTACAGGGATATAACATTTTTATATTTTTCGTTCTCTATGTCTTATATTAGCCTAGGAATTTATTGTATTAGAATAGTAGGCAGATCACGTGACTGGTGGGAGGTTTATAAAGACCCTGAAGACAGGGTGAACTTCAGTTTAGTCTTGTGAATGATCTCAGTATACCCAAAACCAGGGTGAGAGGAGGACATACAGAGGTGTATGGCCCTGGGACACACAGAGGAAAAGAATCTAAGAGCTTGTGATGATCCAGACTGTGTGAATACTACAAGAAGTAGTGGATTGCTGTTTATTTTTTATTTAGTTTAGTTTATTTTTGTGAATAAAGTCACACTTTGGTGTGTTGTACCTTATCTTGGCTGTTTGTGTTACCCTTATCCCACACCCTACGAGCGGTGTCAGCTGTGGGATCCTGATTGTTTGTCCAGGTGAGCAGGGGGACTCCAATCAGCTGGTACCAGCCCTGGTACATGGATAACAACAAATGGTACATGTCGAAGAAGCAACCAGATGGCATGGAAAACATAGATCATGGTGTCCTGACGAGGGCCATGGCCAAGAAGATGGGAGAAAAGCTGCTGCCTGGCCTTCAACCTGCGACTAGAGTAAAGACAAAACCTGACCCTGTCTTTGATGTCAGCATGTCCGAGACAGGTGAGGGACTCGCAAAAGAGCCTCCAGAAAATCTTAATGAACTTTTAAGGTGGCTAGCTGTAAAACAGTTAGAGATGGAGAAGCAAAGGGAATGGGACAGCCAAGTAAGAGAGATAGAAAGGAGAAGGCAGGACCAGAGATGGGCCAACACTATGAAGGCCCTACCAATTATTGGGACCAGTCACAGTCATGATGGGGCAGGCACCAACCCAAAAGACAATAGATTAACCAAAATGACTCCCACTGATAATATTGAAGCATATCTAACCACCTTTGATAGGATTGGCAGGGCATGTGGGTGGCCCCAGTCACAGTGGGTAGTCAGACTAGCTCCCTATCTGACTGGTCTTGCCCAGTTGGCATATAGCAATATGGATAGCCTTAAGGCTGGCAACTATGGGTTGGTGAAAAAATAAATTTTATGGCGTTTTGACATCAACCCAGAAACTTATCAACAGAGGTTTCATTCCCTTTGACACCAGAATACAGACCCCCCAGAGAGACTTATACAGGCTGAATGAGTTGCGCACTAAATGGCTGCAACCCGAAGGGAAGATAGTTATGGACATTTTAGAACTACTGGTGATCGAACAATTCCTGCAGATCCTGCCTTCAGATTACAAATATGGGTAAAAGAACACCACCTAGAATCTGCTGAAGTTGCTATCACATTAGCAGAAGACTTCTTGTCTGCTGATCAACCCATCAGGAGAGGCTACCGGAATATGGATCCAACAATCGCCAATGCACCCCAAATGGTAAGACAGATTTCTTTTACCCCATCTCGCCCACCAGGAAGATCTACAGGGAAGCCAGAAGGGAAGGCTGGAAGAGGTGGGAGATCATTTGCACCAGATATTCTGTGTCATTATTGTCAGGGGTTGGGCCATATAGCCCGGTTCTGTCCTAAGAAGAAAACAGAGCCCACACATTTAGCTTTGTTTAACTGGGGCTATTTTATAACAGATGTACAGAAAAACATTAAGACTGTGATGGGGTTGTTGGACTATGAAGAACTCCCTTAGACACAACCCATTCTTTCAAATATCTTGGTATCTGGCTGGACAGCAGCCTAGACTTCTCTGCCCACATTGAGTCCTTATGCTCCAAACTACGACCTAAGCTCAGAGCCCTCTATCATCACAAAAACTGCCTCTCTATACCAACCCACCGTGAAATGGTCACCAAAACCATTCTACCCATTTTCAACTATGCTAATATTGTTTATGTTTCAGCTCCTGCAACCTCCCTTGCCAGACTCGACACATTACTAAACACATTCTGTCGATTCATCACCTCCCCCCTCACCCCTTCACTCACCACTGTCTCCTCTACTCCTCCCTATCCTTAGCTCCACTACCTGCCAGGCATCAAGTCAATAGCCTCACTTTCATCACCAAATTCTGGTTTAGGACACTACCCTCCTACCTCAACTCTAAACTATCCTCTGCCAGCTCGTCCATGTACTTGCTTCACTCTAGGGATGCTCGTACCTTCTCCCTCCCCTATCCCCGCACATGCTCGGGACAGGCAGCATTCTCCTATTGTCTCCCACACATGTGGAATCAGCTTCTCTGTGCAATTTGTCACTCCCCTACCCTATCCACTCTGAAATGTCTACTACAACCAGTATCTTCCACCACTTGCTCTTGTCAATCTTCATTCCCATCCCCCTCCTTCACCTCCCCATGTCTACCCTCTTTCTGGCACTTACCAAAGCATCCCAGTCCCCCTGTATGCTTTGATCCCTGTTTGCAATCCTCTGTTTCTCACCACTGACTTGTGCATTGTATTCTGAATTTTTGAGATTTCAGACACTCTCACACCCTGATGTACTTTTTTGATTTTACATCCTATGCCACTGTGTATTATTACTATATTACCCTTCCTCTCCACGTAGCACTTTACTGTACTTAATCCCTGTGAATGTACATTTTATGTGTATTAATTTCTGTAATTGTATACATTTATCTTATTTTGTTCCTTACCTATTTTTATTGTACTTTATCCCTGTATGTACCTTCCCCCGGGTCGCACCTGGAAACAAGCTTCAGCTCAGTGTGCTTTTTCCGGTTACCAATTTTTAAGTAAATAAATACATAAATAAAACTTGGATTCATCCAGACCTCTTAGACACTGAACCTGTAGCAGGATCCCTTGCTGGTGTTGTGTGTATTCATGGTGACATTCACCATTACCACACCACTAGGATCGACATAAACATTCAAGGCCAAACTGTTACGGTCACCACACGACTTGCTCCCAAATTGCCTGTGCCAGTTCTGATTGATCATGATTTTCCAAATTCTGGTTCCCTTACTTCCAAGGAGGAACAAGTAGTCACAGTGACTACCAGAGCCCAGCGTAAAAAGGACAGACTGATTGGGGACACATTTCCTTTTGAAGGGGATGTTATAGGGACTCCTGGAAAAGACAAAAAATCCAGAAGTGAAAAGAAATTACTACAGAAACAATGGAATAATGGCCATAATGGACTATCTGAGAAAGAACTGTACTCTGTATTTGTCTAGTATGATATTGCCAATGAACAAAGGTGTGATACATCTCTAACCTTTGTCTTACAACAGGTGGGCAAAAGTCTGAACAAAGGAGCCCCTGAATTTAAAGAAAAAAGTAATATCTTATACAGGGTGTGTACTAATCCCAATACTGGTGAGGAGGTAGAAAAGATGGTAGTCCCTGAGAAATTTAGAGCCCAGTTAATGTATCTTGGGCATGATCTACCTTGTTTGGGGCATGTAGGGAGGGATCAGACCCTAACCACACTATTAGAGGTCTTTCTTGCCAACAATTCATGAACAAGTGGCCGAGTATTGTACGGCATATAAGGAGTGTCAGAAATTGGCCCAGACAGGGGAAAAGGGCATGGTGCCTCTGATGCTCCTACCCATAGTAACTATGACCTTCAAGAGGATGGCCATGGATATTGTGGGCCCCCTAGAACAAAGTTCAAGGGGCAATAGGTTCATCCTTGTCATCTGTGATTATGCCACAAGCTATCCAGAGGTCATACCTCTCTGATTCATAACAAAACCTAAAATCGCTGAGTAATTGGAAAAGGTTTTTAGTACGTTGGGTATTCCCAAAGAAATCTTAACCGATCAAGGAAGTAATTTTAATGCTGCTGTATTAAAAGTACTGTACCACCTGCTGAGGGTAATTGCTGTCAGGACATCACCCTACCACCCACAAACCAATGGGTTGGTAGAGCGATTTAATCAGATCTTAAAGAGAATGATTCGGAAATTTGTACATGATGAGGGGAAAGATTGGGACAGATATCTTTCATTATTGTTGTTTGCTTACAGGGAAGTCCTCCAAGCCTCAACCGGTTATTCCCCCTTTGCCTTACTGTATGGAAGAAACCCCTGAGGACCATTAGGCTGTTGGTGAACTGGGATCTGCAGCCTATCCAATAGGTAGGGAAATGGGCAGACTGGGTGGGCCAAGCAGTCCTTATCTGCCATCAAAGTCTATGTTTCTATGTTTCTGTGTCAAAGAATTCTTGGAAGAGGGGACAGGAATTGTGTGAACCAATATTGTAGAGTACATGGTACAGTTCAGAAAGCGTTTAGTTACCTATACAAAAATGGCCCATAAGAATAGCATAGAAGCCCAGGAGAAACAGAAACATCTCTATGATAAGAAGGTTTTAAATAAGGATTTTCAGGAAGGAGACAGGGTACTTTTACTGCTACCTTCTTCTGAAAATATATTACCCATGATGTGGCAAGGACTTTATAAAATCCTGAGGCAGACAGGGCCAGTTACTTATGAGGTGGAAACTCCCAAGAGACCTGGTAAAAAAGTGGACCATGCCAATGTGCTGAAGAGATGGCATGAGAAACCCAAGCAGAGTGTGGGTATGATTGTTATCCCAGAAAGAGAAGAGTCAGAGCTAGATCTTGCTTACAGGAGACTAGAAGAGACAGAAGGGATAAAGGAAATCCAAATTAACCCTGCCTTGGACAATACCCAGAAGGAAGAAATTGTTGATTTAATACAGTCCTTGTCCTCCACATTTCTAGTATTCCAGGCAAGGTAGTGGGCATAGAACACCACATCAGAACTGTCTCTTCCCCAATATGACAGAAACCCTATAGGCTCCCTGAAAGGGTAAGAGCTGATGTGAAACAAGAAATTGAAAAACTCAGTCACTTGGGCATCATAGAACCTTCTACAAGTGCTTGGGCATCCCCAGTAGTAGTGGTACCAAAGAAAGAAGGTGGGATCAGACTGTGCCTAGATTTCATAAAACTAAAGTATGTGTCACAGTTTGATGAGTATTCCATGCCACGAATAGACAACATTATTGACCTCATTGGGAATGCCAGATATATTATTACTTCGGACTTAACTAAAGGGTACTGGCAAATTCCCTTAGATCCACACTCAAAAGAAAAAACTGCTTTCATCACACTAGTGGGACTATTTCAATTTGTGACTAAGCCTTTCAGCCTCCATGGTACCCCAGCAACTTTCAAAAGGTTCATGGATCACATTTTGACACCTCACACAACCTACTGTTCAGCTTATCTGGATGACATTGTTATCTATAGCCCAGATTGGAATACCTACTTGACTCATCTTTCTGCTGTCATTCAATCTATTAGAGAGGCAGGGCTGACCATCAACACCACCAAATGTGCCATGGTAATGACAGAAACAAAGTAGTTGGGGTTTCTGCTGGGAAACAGACAGGTAAAACCTGAAACTGGTAAAACAGAAGCAGATGCCAAATGTCCAGTACCCCAAACAAAGAAGCACTTTAGGTCTTTCGTAGGTCTGGCAGGGTACTATAGAAGGTTTATTCTGAACTTTCACTCCATAGCGACACCCTTGACAGACCTAACACAAAAAAAATGTGCCAATAAGGTGAAATGGAGTCCAAAGCGTGAAGAGGCCTTTCAGACCACAAAGGTTGATCTCGGTTTATCCCCTGTGCTGAACTGTCCTAATTTTGACTTACCATTTGAGGTGCATACAGATGCCTTGGAGACAGGGATTAAAGCAGTCTTTAGTCAAAGAATCCAAAGTGAAGAGCACACAGTTATCTTTATTAGCAGAAAACTTCATGACAGGGAGCAAACATATGACACTGTAGAAAAGGAGGGCCTAGCAGTGAAGTGGGCTGTAGAAGCTTTACACTTCTATTTATGGGGCACAGAGTTTACTTTGGTCACAGACCATAACCCCTTGTGTTGGTTAAACCAGATGAAGGGCAAAAATGTATGCATTATGTGCTGTTACCTTGTCTTACAGCCTCACAGGTTTACTGTTAAGCACAAGCCTGGGACCCAGCATAAAAATGCTGATGTAAATCAGATGACAGATGTAAAAATGTAAATATGTATATATGGTATGAGGTACTACGAGGGAAAATAGTACCAACTCAACCCCAAGGTAATTGTTATAGCATGTATAGCTACTGTACAGTATGTATGGAATGTACTGTTGCTTGTTATTGTTAAGAGACCTTGGGGTGGTGCTTCTGAGGAGGGTGGGTGGAAGCTCCAACTAACCCCGTTTGCCTAATGTGGTTTGACACCCCTTGGGGACTGACTTGAAAACCAGTTTGTTTGAAAATGTTGGTTTCCTCCTAATGGGGGGTACAACTGCGCTCTATCTTGGCTTCCAGAAGGCATGAGAGACACTTTTCTATCTCCTTTGGTTTCCTATTTAATGTCTGTTGCAACAGCGCTTATCTGTCCTATTCTGTACTGTCTCTTTTTCTTATGTGGGTTGGTCACCTACAGAAGTCCCCCACCACACCTTTTCCATTGTTTCCTTTCAGTTCCTCAAATGTTTTGACTTTCTGTGCCAGCAAAAAAAGTTGTTAAAGAACAGACTGAAATGCAAGGCTGAATGGCCAGCCACAAAATGCAACGCGGAATGGTGAATAAATAAATGTGTATATAATATGAAAGTAAAGTGTCAGCAGTGCCTTCCAGAAATAATTATCTGTTCTAAAGTACTTGGTGTTATGTTTAAAAGTGGTAGAAGGCAGTATGTGGCTGTAGATAAATGCCCATTGACAGTTGCTGTGTTCTTATGTCAGATGCTGAGAAATGAAATGTGGACCTGCTTCCCTCTGACACCTTTTGTTTTATTATTTTTATTTCAGGATTGTACATAAAACCTTATAAATGCCTTAAATAATTTTTATTTGATAAAAAGAAAATGCATGGCAGCTTAAAAATCATGAGCCCTTACACTCTGTCAGTGGGCTGTAACACAGAGCGGCTCGAATATTTCAGATTACTGCTGAAAGTCGCTCCATGCCCAGAAATTCCCCTGTATGTCTCTAGGCTGCATAGCACATTTTGGCAACAGAAATAGTGGAGAAATGTATCCCATATTAAGAGAAGCAAAAAAAAAATTGATGTTTCTTTGAAAATATTCCAGGAGCTCCATGAAACAGGGCTGTACACAGTCAGCTGTGCAAAAATGATTGACAGCCCAGCCCAGGGAGCCAAAAGCTTGCCAGTTATATTTAAACTTCCTCTGTGGAAACAAGCATTGGTTTTCTGACTGTGGCAAGACAACATTTTTTGTATATAATATAGCAGTGTATTTATTTTGAATATCGAGGCGAGCAAGGCAAAATCGCTGCAGGTTGGGGCATTGGCTATATGCTCTCTCTCCCACTCCCTCTCTCCTGAGTGACATTCACTGACTTCAAGACAGAAAAACAATTCCCCTAAAAATATAACATTGCCATTCATTAAGTCAATAAACCTGAGCTGATAAACAAAAATATAGAAAGATGTTTATAGAGACACGGAATGACACACTGTTTTGTTCTCTCCACCCCGCACCCCCCTTTTTGCTTATTTGCTTTCATTCATAGCTACTGTACAGTATGTATGGAATGTACTGTTGCTTGTTATTGTTAAGAGACCTTGGGGTGGCGCTTCTGAGGAGGGTGGGTTGAAGCTCCAACTAACCCCGTTTGCCTAATGTGGTTTGACACCCCTTGGGGGCTGACTTGAAAACCAGTTTGTTTGAAAATGTTGGTTTCCTCCTAATGGGGGGGGTACAACTGCGCTCAATCTTGGCGTCCAGAAGGCATGAGAGACACTTTTCTATCTCCTTTGGTTTCCTACTTAATGTCTGTTGCAACAGCGCTTATCTGTTCTATTCTGTACTGTCTCTTTTTCTTATGTGGGTTGGTCACCTACAGAAGTCCCCCACCACACCTTTTCCATTGTTTCCTTTCAGTTCCTCAAATGTTTTGACTTTCTGTGCCAGCAAAAAAAGTTGTTAAAGAACAGACTGAAATGCAAGGCTGAATGGCCAGCCACAAAATGCAACGCGGAATGGTGAATAAATAAATGTGTATATAATATGAAAGTAAAGTGTCAGCAGTGCCCTCCAGAAATAATTATCTGTTCTAAAGTACTTGGTGTTATGTTTAAAAGTGGTAGAAGGCAGTATGTGGCTGTAGATAAATGCCCATTGACAGTTGCTGTGTTCTTATGTCAGATGCTGAGAAATGAAATGTGGACCTGCTGTTCCGTCTGACACCTTTTGTTTTATTATTTTTATTTCAGGATTGTACATAAAACTTTATAAATGCCTTAAATAATTTTTATTTGATAAAAAGAAAATGCATGGCAGCTTAAAAATCCTGAGCCCTTACACTCTGTCAGTGGGCTGTAACACAGAGCGGCTAGAATATTTCAGATTACTGCTGAAAGCCGCTCCATGCCCAGAAATTCCCTTGTATGTCTCTAGGCTGCATAGCGCATTTTGGCAACAGAAATAGTGGGGAAATGTATCCCATATTAAGAGAAGCAAAAAAATTGATGTTTCTTTGAAAATATTCCAGGAGCTCCATGAAACAGGGCTGTACACAGTCAGCTGTGCAAAAATGATTGACAGCCCAGCCCAGGGAGCCAAAAGCTTGCCAGTTATATTTAAACGTCCTCTGTGGAAACAAGCATTGGTTTTCTGACTGTGGCAAGACAACATTTTTTGTATATAATATAGCAGTGTATTTATTTTGAATATCGGGGCGAGCAAGGCAAAATCGCTGCAGGTTGGGGCATTGGCTATATGCTCTCTCTCCCACTCCCTCTCTCCTGAGTGAAATTCACTGACTTCAAGACAGAAAAACAATTCCCCTTAAAATATAACATTGCCATTCATTAAGTAAATAAACCTGAGCTGATAAACAAAAATATAGAAAGATGTTTACAGAGACACGGAATGTCACACTGTTTTGTTCTCTCCACCCCGCACCCCCCTTTTTGCTTATTTGCTTTCATTCATTTCATACTGGGCACATTATTATTAGCTAAAATCCATAAGTTCAGTACTGTGCTTTAAAGTCATTTCATTTTGTGTTCTGTTAAAAAAAGTGACTTAAAATAAAATATTATTTACCTTTGCAAGGGAGGAAATCTCAGTATAGCTCCTTTAGGAGCCAGTGGCCTCCAAGCTTGACTATTTATACTGAAGCCCAAATGTCAGTCACAAAAAGGGGAGGGGCCATAGCTCATTTGGTCCTATTACATAATCATGGTTGTTTTTCTGGTGAAATATGACTAAAAACAAGTCTGTTACTAAAAGGGAAGGATGCTGACTTTACAGGGATATAGCATTTTATATTTTTAGTTCTCTATGGATTATGTTAGCCTAGGAATTTAGTGCATTAGAATAGAGGGTGGATCACATGACTGGTGGGAGGTGTATAAAGACCCTGAAGACAGGGTGAACTTCAGGTTAGTCTCGTGGATGATCTCAGTATACCCAAAACCAGGGTGAGAGGAGGACATACAGAGGTGTATGGTCCTGAGACACACAGAAGGAGAAGGATATAAGAGCTTGTGATGATCCAGACTGTGCGAATACTACAAGAAGGTTAGTGGATTGCTGTTTGTTTGCTTTTGTTTTTTTGTTATTTTTTATTTTAGTTTATTATTTTTGTGAATAAAGCCACACTTTGGTGTGTTGTACCTTATTGTGATTGTTTGTGTTGTCCTTATCCCACACCCTACGACAAGACCCACTAACTTACAGGGGATTTCAGGCTTATTTTGACCATGACTATGCACCTGCTGTTCTAACTCACTGGAAAGAAGACCAACACTTCTTCTGACCCCTCCAGGAAAAAGGACTAAAATGTTAAACTCCTTTCCCATCCAGGTTGAAAGTTTTCTTCTTGGAGGGGGGCCAGAGCTCTATCACACCCCTGAAGACACTCTCTAAGCTTTGACAGCTAAAGGCATCCATCCAAACCTACCACAGAAACAACTGCCAAAAAGACCTCCCAAAGTCAGACACCAAGACACTTCCACCAGTGATGACTCCAGGCACAGATACTCATTCACCATGTTTCAGGAGGTTAAAGAACTTTTGCACACCTTCCAGACACAGTGAGAGGAGGAGCAACACCAACTAAAAGCTGATACAGTAAATGAACATACGAACATATAAAGAAGCCAGCAGAAGAAGGCAATTTAGTCGGTCCAGTCTGCTCATATTGCAGGGTCCTCAGCTTATGCTACTGACCTTGCCCCTCTCTTTCTGGTCCTCATCAGTCCCCCAACCCCATATTTTGCCCTTATGGCTATCCCAGCCTCTCTTGAAGATGTTCATCGACTTCATCAAGACTACTTTCTCCAGCAATGTATTCCAACTAGCCACCACCCTCTGCATGAAGAAGTACCTCCTAACTTCCTTCCTGAACCTCCCCCTTCCAGCTTTAGACTGTGCCCCTCATGGGTCAGCTGCCACTTAGCTTACAGAGACCCTCCTTATCCACCCTATTTATTCATTTCAAGTACTTGAAGGTCTGCATCATATCTCCTCTCTCCCTCCTCTCCTCCAGGGAGTACATATTCAGGGTCCCCAACCTCTCTTTTTACATCTTACCCTGCTGACCTGCAATCATCTTAGTTGCGCTCCTCTGGACCATCTCCAGCAGGTTGATGTCTTTCTTAAGGTGTGGGCACCAGTATCTTAATCCATACTCTAGATGTGGTCTCTCCAGCGACCTGTACAAGGGTAGTATGATCTCATTCTGCCTACTGCTGATTCCTCTGGCTATACACCCCAGCATTTTGTTTGCCTTTGCTGCTGCTTCTTTGCACTGCATGGAGTGCTTCAGGTCACCAGCGATCATCACTTCTAGAACCTTCTCCTCCTCCACTGCTGCTACCTCCCCCCCCGGTGGTACTCTGTCCTTGGATTGATGGCTCCAATGTGCCTAGCTTTGCATTTCTTGGCATTTAAGTCAAGCAGCTAAATCCCTGACCACCTCTCAAGTTTTCTCAGGTCTTTCTGCAGGTTTTGTATCCCTTCCACTGTGTCTACCCTCCCGCAGAATTTGATGTCATCTGCAAAGAGGCACATTGATGCCCTACCCAACGTCATTGATGAAAACATTGAATGACAAATGGGGTCAGGATTAGGGAGGGGATGGGCAAGGAATCCACTGGAAAGTTAGACTCTGCTGAATTGTTGCTTCAGCACTGCATCTACCGCTGTTCATGTTTCCCCTATCCTACTTAAAACCACACTCTTGATTTCTCTTCCATTTCTTCCTCCTTCCTTTTCTTGTTCTCCCTGCAGAAATCTCCCCCTCATGAAAGCTACTAACCTGTTCAGTCCAAAAAATGGCTCAACCCTCCTGTGAGCACAATCTTTCACTGGCCCTACAGTCATCTTGTGACAAGATCTTGTAAATCCCATAGCAGAGGACTAGTGAGTGGCGGCAATGTGACTCTTGCCTGAGATATTGCCATTGCACAGCTTGAACAGCCAATTCTTTGTGCCTGCATGATTGTGCATATGCTCACATGATCGCATAATCATGTAGATGATCCACCACACTACCGTGCGAGAAATGGCCACTACACAGAATGAATGGCTGGCAATGTGTGCTGCTCCCACATAAAGCAAAAACAAATAAGGGAAAGGGAGAAATAATGTGGGACAAGCAGTCTCATACAGAGAACAATGTAAACTCCTGAGCAAAACCACTCTGCCCCCCCCACTTCCCTCTTGGTGCTGAGCCTAGACAAGAGAGCAAAATGCCCATTAAGGGCAAATCTGTAGCAGCAAACTACAGGGGACAGAAATGTAATAATGTTATAGTCAGAAATGATTGATGTGGCTGGAGATAAATACCTAGATGTGCCCCATGGTCTCAAATAACACTGCATGAACCTTGCACAAGTAGTGCACCCAGAATTTGCAAAAACATATGTTGTGCGGATCACCCCAGATCATCAAAGCTATAATTAGTAAAGACTCTAGCTGTTTTCTTACAGAAAAACCCACTCAGTTACCTCTCAAGTATTTGCTAAACTGTAAATGTAGGCACCAGCATTCTGTTATGTAGAACTGGCAGTTAGTGCTGATTTTGCTCTGTGACATGTTTTAAATTTTGTTTGTTTTACAAATGTGAATTTATTTTTTTAATAAAGTATTTATATTTTATTAAAGATAAAAGTGTGTGTGTGTGAATTATTTAATTAGATTGGCAAATAAAATAAAATTACAAGTGTTGTTTTATCATTTGCAGTTCCTAGGCTGCAGATTCATACCATACACTTCATGGTGATTTCTGTGATTTTTATGGTTCTGTGTAGTTTGATGACATTGAAAGTTTTAAAATCAAAACACTTACCCCGCTAGCTGGACCTGACACACATAGAAAACAAAAATATTGAAGTAGAGCTATTTAGTAGCTGTTTTCTTACTGAAAACCCATTCAGCTCTCAAGTATTTGCTAAACTGTAAATGTAACCATTTGTGTACACCGGATAAGAAATGTCACACAGCTCTGCTGTTGTGAACTGATTCTAAAGCAGTTCTTGTTGCTGAGACTATGGTCTCCTTCATCACTGTCATATGAGACAGTATGCATTGTAAGCACAAGAAAAGCAATAAATCTGGCTGAGGTGGAGATCCTCGGGGTCATAAAACTACCATAAAGCTAGCAGACTAATTTAGGAAAAACTCCTAATAGCAGACAGAAGGATGGACACACTAGGACTTCACAGGCAAATCAAAACACTCTGCATAACGTATGTTTTTTTTTTTTCAAATTCTGGGTGTACTACTCTTATAAAGCACCATCTTCTGTATGAGGGAGCAGACATGACTAGAGCCATGCCAAAACAGTTTGTAGCAGAGTTCCTCTTAGCTGCATACCTAAAGGGAAAACAAAATCCAAGAAACAAGGACAATGGGGAGGGCTGAAATGCTGCCAACCAAAACCATTAAGCCTCTCCCTTGAACCCCCAACTGCAACCCTGATTCCCCCACTGCTATATGCTTGCTACTTGGCTGTGTGCTGCGTAATAGATACAATAATAAAGGTCAATAATGGAGCCTAGATATGCTCCATTTCTGCTATATTCACACTCTGGCTGTTTTATTCCCCAATATGCGCCCCCCCAACAAAACTGTTGGAACTATGGACTATTAATTTTCCTCTATTTTTTCCATAACTTCTGAACTGCTAAGAGTCTGAGGCTCAAAATCTGCATTATAACCAAATGTACAATGAGGGCTTCTGCATCTAGGAACTGGAAATAAGAACTATAACAGACCTAGCTATGCAATGGTTTTGTTATTATGAATTAACCCTAAAATGTTTGACCCCTCAAAGAAGGGCTTAACCCCCCATTCCAATGGTGTTTATGAATGTGTACCTGTTCCTATTCTGTTAGTGAAAGGCAGGAGAGCCCTTCAAGCCTAATCACAAAACACAGTGGCACAAACCTAGGGAGGTCCATGTTACCACTCTTCCCTGCAATAATAACAGTAGTGAACTACTAGCAATGGTGGACAGGCTCTACATTATGCCCTTAGACACACCCATACAACTAGCTCTCTGGACCCCTTCCTCACTAGTGACCCCCCCAGTTGAGGAATTAGAAAGATCTCACACAACTCCCAACCACAAATCCCACCTATGTGAACAACACAGCATAGGCAGCTTAGCTACCAGCTAGTAGCCATAACCTCTTTCCATAGAGGTACAGACAATTATATACCTCCCAGAGAAAAGGTGCACAGAGATATTGCCCCCTAGCAAGGAAGCTGAGGACCTGTTGGGCTAATTTCCCATGCCTCATTACCTATTCTCTGTTTCATCTGTTATTATGGATTTATTGTTTATTTATTTCATCACTGAAACTTTGGAGATAGCCTTTGAGCACAAGTGCTCATTCACAAAGCGTCCACGTCAGATACAGTCACAGAAACATTACAAGTACAATTAGCAGTTCCAGTGGAATTGCAGTCGAGTCAGGCTCCAATCACTTAAGGCAGAACAATTACATAAGTTGTGAAAAATTCGATACATTCCTTCCCTTGCTTGACTACGGAGACATTATCTTTATCTCCTCCCCAACCTTGAGTCTATCTAAACTGGACATACTCTATCACCATGTTCTTTGCTTCATTACTAACTCTGCTTACAGGACCCACCACTGTGATCTTTATGCAGCAGTTGGGTGGACCTCTCTTGCCACCAGTCACCTCCTGCATGTTGGCATTTGGACCCTCAAATTACTACTCCACAAACTGCCTGTCTATTTAACACCTCTCATACACATCTCGCATAGCGTCTACTCCCTAAGGAAATCCGACCTTATCCTACTAGATGTTCCCAGACACGCACTCACAGCTGGCCAAAGAACTGTCTCATACGCCTCCCAAACATTTGGAACCAACTACAAGCCATGCTGAAGCTAAGCAACATCGTATCAATTAACTCCTACAAAACACTAGCTATCTCTAAATTAAAAGACATATGTAGGTGCTACTAGGCCCCCAATGCCAAATCAACTTCCTAGGTACCAACTGGCCCTCTACTTATTAAGTTGAAATGTGTTGCTTAATTTAGGGCAAGGTTAAAGCTGGAATGTACTGCATATATAGCATAAGGACTTCTATTGTGTATACCTCTTGTATTATGTATTTTTTCTTTGTTGTTCTACATTTTATATCTCCTGTCTATGTAATTGCGAACCATATGTGTATGTGCCTCAGGACCTCCTTGTAAATGAGCTTGCTCAACGGAGTCTTTCCTGCAATAAACTTGAACTTGAACTTGTATAAAAAGTCACAGATTATGTACAGTGAGAAACCAAATAAAACTGTTTTAATGGTTACAACTGCATTGGACTACAAAGGCAAACTGCAAAGATCTCTTAAGATGATTAAAATTGGGGAGATTCAGCACTGTATCAGGCAATTTATTTAACCAGTTAGCAGCCCTGACAGCAAATGACGGCCTTCCCAGCTAACTACACCAGAACGGAGACTTAAGGGCATTCATAGCCATGTTCCTGGTGTTATATTGCTTGGAGACCGTGCAGAAGCAATTTGTTAAAGCAGGCGGTGTTAGGCCTAAGAGTGCCTTTTTGGCTAGCAAACAGGTCTGGAGTTTGATTCTGCAGTATTATAGAATATATTTATAGTATTAGATGATTCTGCTAGAATGTTAACTGTTGTTTTAACCTTTTCATTGCTACCGCCCTACTCTGCTCAGCAACCTACTCATAGAAACAATCTCTTTCTCATAGCCACAACCCCCTGATGACATGGAAACAATTGGACGCACAGCCAACTCCAGATGATGAATAGTTATGTCCCTATGAGGATCTTTACACAAAATGTAAGTGGCCTTAATAACTCAATAAAAAGATCCAAAGCGTTTTCAACCAGGGGGCACTGTGGAGAGCAATATGGCTGGATGTGTGTTTCCAGAGCTCCACTGTAATGAATTCTAAGCTGCTTCAGTTTTCCTTTTTTTTTTAGCTTTTTTGGTTTATTTCAACCTTAGTTTGTTTTGTGAGATCAAATGACCACCCAGAGAGGTATGAGGTTATAGGAAGGAGCAGATTTTAGACCTGAACACATGGATAGATTCCTTTCCCCCCAAGACTGGAACTGGGAAGGCACATCCACAGCAGGGGACAGTGGGAATGTTGCCTCTGACTGTAGAGTCGACCTCCCTGGCTATGCTGCACCCTGACCTGGGCACTAAGGCAAGGAACACACAGAAACTGACTTTGGTGTCTTTACAGTTGGTTCTTTTGGAACTACAAAGCAGACATGAAAAAAATGTTTGGTAAAGTCCAAACATTGCTCTTTGAGATTTCTCAGCATTGTGGTGGAATTGAAGTCAAGATTATATCGATCGAGGAGTGAGTTGGAGCAGCTGAGAAAAGTACCAAAAGTTTATCTGCGAGGGTCTTGACTGTAGAGGGAGCAGTTAATGCTTCCCACCATGAACAGCTTAATACCATGGCAAAGCTGGAAAAGATAAAAAATACTCTGTTATTGAAAAACTTACATTTGATTGGTTTCCTAGCTAGTATTCCTAACCAAGAATTGAAAGCTGCAGTGGAGAGACTTCTAACAATGGTTATTTCACCTGACCACCCAGTTCTTCTGGATTCTGTATTTAGGTCGTAAGTGAAACAGAAACAAGATTTGACAGCTTCACTAGAACCTAGAGCAAGATATGTGATATGCTCATTTGCTTTAACTGACCAGGGAAATGAAATTCTCTATGAGGCAAGACTAAAGAAGGTTTTTTTGTATGAGAGGAGTAAATTGCATCTTTACCCTGACTTTTGCATTGCTACACAGAGAAGGAGGAAATGATTTCTGACTATAAGGGGTGAATTTCGGCAAGCCGGGGTAACCACAGTTTTACAAGCCCCGGCAAAATTAAAAGTTAGTTTTCAGTCTAAGGATTACTTCTTTGAGGATGTTGACGCAGCGAGAGCCTTTTTTTGAGAAAAATGTGGCGTTGCCAACTCATTTGGGATCTGACCAGGAGGAGTCAGATGAAGAGGTGGAAACTATAGAAAAACACAGTATATACCTATTTGCACTATTTGACTTTATTCGACTATACTTTTCTTAGTTGAACAATAATTGAATTATAGATTGTTTTATTTAGTTATTCCAAAAGAAAAATAAAAGGAACAATGAGTGGATGTGTTTTTTTTTTCCTTGCTTTAAATGATGAACTTATTGTTTAAATTCTTTAGATGGGATGAAATAGCTTGGAGTACAGGAAACAGTTAAGATAGAAGTATCTAGGGCTCTTAGTTTAATCTTTGTATATAAGTAACTGTTTACCCCCTCAAAAAAGTATTCTTTTTATATTTTTTAGGATTATTTTTCATGATATGTTAATTTTGAGAACCGTTCTTTATGTGCATTTTTAAAAAATATGTTTCTTTTTCTCTCTGAAAAAATAAAAAGTATGAATACAGAAGGTTTTCAACTATTAAAAATATTAAGTCACAGGTGACATTCCTCCAGGAAACTGACCTCAATAGGGACAGTCATAACCTTCTTAAAAAATGAGGATACTCCCAAATTTTTGCCTCCTCTTACGAACAAGCAAAAGAAGAGGGGTTGCAATCTTAATCCCACAAACCACCCAATTTACAGTGCACCACAAGATTACAGACTCACAAGGAAGGTACGTCATAGTGACTGGAACAAAAACAAAGAAATGCACTCAAGGAGTCAGACCACAGACAGAGATGCAGTTTGCAAGAATTTAATGGAGAGCCCAAAAATACAAGGATACGTTGCCTGGTAGCCCAGTGCTTCGATCGTTAGGTCTTCCTCAGTAGCGTGTCAAGACAGTAGTCTGAACCCTTTTTAAATCATATAATTAAAGAGAACATATAATTAACACTGATAACATTTGTGAAAATTTTTTCCAAGCAAAACAATTTTATATAGATATATATACACACAGAGACAGGTAATGCATACAAAAGGGGTCTTTGGGAGAAGTCAACAAAGAAAATTACAAATGTGACAATAAAACAAATAATTTGTCACTTCATTTATGTTTCAATTACACAAGCACAACCATCTATATTCAAAATAAATCAAAATAATTTCATTTAGCTAGTTTTAAATATGGTTTGCTAAGTTATAAAGCATGACTCACAGACAGAGCTTTTTTCATAATTTATTTTTATTTTATTCAATTTTGGTAACCGGGTAGGCCTACTGAGCCCCAAAGGTCCCTTTTTCAGGGGCGACCTGGAGTAAGTTACAGAAAGATACAGGTACAATAATGGAACAGAACACATCAGTACAATAGGAAGAATTCAAGTACAACTACAGCGCAGACATTGAGGCGAAGTAAGTTACAGGCGAAGACAGTTGCATTATGTAAAAAGTAACAGTACTACTATCTGGAGAAGACTATTACAATAAGAGTCAAGGGTAGTAGTGCAGGGGAAATGTAGTGCTTAATGTTAATAGATAATATCTAAACAATTTATGCCCCTATTGAGTCACTCCAAAGTGCACTCCCCCCCCCCCACATAAATTATGAGTGTAAATGAATTTATTCTAGGTCATAACACCTTAAATTTGTCATAATAGTAAATGAAAAAAATCTTCTTCCCAAATATAAATAATATGGGGGGGGGGCGCATGAGGTATGGAGAGAAGTTAGGATAAACTGACAGAGGGGCCAGTGGATTTACACCAGGATACATGTCATAGTGACTGGGCTCCAACTTAATACATTAGTGACGCTGGTAAGCATTTACTTACCACCAAGATCTGACACCTCAGATGCTCGAATAATTACAGACAAGATACTCCCACATACACAAGGCATTATACTAATGGGGGGTTATTTGAACTTAGTCCTCAAACACAGGATACCACTAATCCCACCCACAGAGAGTAACACTTATCAATAAATTTTGGAAGGAAGTGTCAAACTGTGCAATTGGGATGGACGGACATTTGAAAATCCAAACATCCATTGCAAAGAGACTACATACCACAACTCCCCCCTCCCCCCAAGGTACATATGCCTGCCTAAATTACTTCTACCCACAGCAAGAACACCTGAACAGGGTTTGTGCATGCTCCCATGGTCAAACCTTACCCTCAGACCATGCTCCCCTAACTCTTGAAATACAACTAGGTAATATAGAATGAAAATAAACATGCTGCCCCTTCAATGCCATACATCTTAAAGACCCCAAATTTCAGCAGCTAATACAGGACAATATCCCATGAATACTGCAAGAAAATTCCAACTCAGACACCTCTGTAGCACTCTTCTATGGCACCCTTAAAGTGGTCCTCAGAGGTGACATAATAGCATGCTTGGCAAAAAAAGAAGAAAGCCAGAGAAGAAAAGTACAATCACTTCACACCTAGTTACAGAACTGCAGACTAAGCACAGAGCAGAAGATAAGGGCCCATTCCTCGCTCTGTACTGGGCTACCAGAGCACTACAAGACTTACATGAACAACAAACAGAGAGAGAGCCCTTAGTTTCCTTAAACAAAGATACTACAATGGGGTGGGGTTGGGGGGGTTAGAGCCACAAAGCTCCTGGCTCACAGACTTCATAAACAACAAACCCAATCATTTATTAGTAAGCAATATGACCCACAAAAGCAACAAATGGTACACTCCTCTAAGGAGATCCTAAAAGTCTTTAAAACCTATTATGACAGCCTATATTCCACAGCTGATCACCACCCCAACCTAGATAGACTCTCACAGTTTCTTCAGACATTAAAGCTGCCCAGAGTCACCAAAGAGGAGACACAACAACTCATTAAACCCATTTCATATCAAGAAATAGAACAAACCCATTCTAGATGCAAAACATATAAAAGCCCTGGCCTAGATGGGTACTCCACGAAGTTCTACAAAAACTTCAAAGAGAGCACCCTTCCCCAGCTTGTAAAAATCATTAACTATGTGCAAGCCTCTGGACAAGCCCCTGACACATGGAGATATGCCACAATCTTGGCAATCCTCAGACCAAACAAGGATTCAACTAAGGGAGACTCCTATAGGCCAATTTCCATATTAAACATGGACTATAAGTTACAGTATATACCTCTATCATGGCCAGAAGATTAGATAAAATACTCCCCTCACTTTATGATCAGACTGGGTTTGTCCATACCAGACAAAGACACGATAATATCAAACATACACTACATTTTCTCTAGCTCATACGTACTAATGACAAATCTATTCTACTTCTTAGTTTAGACACAGAAAAAGCTTTTGATAGGGTGGCATGGCCATTCCTACAACAAACCCTTCATAAACATGGCTTTCCTCTGGAATTTTGCCAATGGATAAACACAATCTACATGCACCCAATAGCCACTGTGAGAGTCAATGGACATTTCCTCCAAACCTTTTACACTAGCCAGAGGCACATGATAAGGCTGTCTGCTCTCCCACCTCCTCTTCGCCCAGTATATAGAACCTCTAGCAAAACTGATCCAAGCCAACCCTTATACTGCTGGTGTCACTATTGGTCACACAGCACATAAAATGGCCTCTACGCAGATGACCTGCTGATTTATCTGACCACACCTGAAACTTCACTCACTTCACTCTGGAAGACACTAGAGCAATTCGGACAAGTGACTGGGTATAAAATGTATCGGACAAAAACAGAAGAGCTAAGTATAGCATATCAGCCCACACCCAATACTAAGCAGCAATCCCCTTTTTGGTGAGACATAGACTCCTTTAGATATTTAGGAATAAAACGATCTAGAACTGCACAGCAATTACATGAATTAAACTACACCCCAATCACATGACAGATACAAGCTGATCTCCAGACCTAGGAAACACTTCCCCTTGGACTCCTACAAAGAATCACAGGAATACAGATAAATACTCTTCCCAAACTATTATATCTATTTCAAATATTACCAATCCCAGCACATGCCACATACTTTGCTAGGTGGGACAAGGCCACATCCAGATGCGTGTGGCAGGACAAAAATTTGAGAGTTAAATATAAAACCATGCAGCTACCTAGACAGAGAGGTGGCCTCGCCCTCCCCAGCTTAAAACTATACTACTAAACCACACAGTTATGCACTGCCTGCTACCTGCTTACCTCTCCATATGACAGCCACTGAAAACAGGTGCAACTGATCCAAGACCAACTACAACCATTAGATGACATCCTCTTTGCCTCCCCAAAACATGCCTCCCTTCCAGAAAAGTTACCATACACATATACCTCCTCAGATTGCTGGCACAGAACCTGTCAAGCTGCTCAGAATGAACCACAGTGAGGGGTTAGAACCAAGATGGAACCGAGAAGCTAGGCTGCTGCAGCAAGGAGCTCTGCATCTCAGCTAAAACCTGATACTAGAGGTAGGGAAGAAGAAACACATGACAAGGGAAGTTCAATAAAAAAACTAAACACTGTGGTATTTTATAGTGAACCCCAATTTGCTCTGCCTTTTTATAATGGAGTAGCTAAGCGTTTTTTTTCCTTGGGTTGCTCTGCCTTGCGAAGTACATCGACTCTGCCCTCCCCCCAACACACACACACACACATCAGGAACCAAATGAGCAGTCAGTAAGTTAAAACTGGTGTCCTGGTACATCAGTTATAAAAATTGAATACTGTGTACTTGTGATGCAAATGGAGTCGATATCTTCATTCTACAATAAAACATTGTCTGTTTTCACCCTCCCATAAACCTGAAAGCTTAGTTTAATGCAAACTATCAATGAGGGGAGTGTCTCTAAATACAAGACTAAAGGTTTTTCTCAGTCTGGCTCACTGATTCACTGACAGGACTTATTTAAGTAAATATGACAGTTACCTTGATTGTTGGATTTCTTCCTGGAGTTCTTCCCCTGTGACTTTTTTTTTTAAACAGCTTCCACTTTTGTTATCTGGTAAACCTAGAAGTAGTTTAAAATACAGTATTGAGGAAAGTGTTGTCTCTGGAGGGAGTAGTTAAAAAAATGGCATGACGTCAGGAAGTTTAAAAAATACTAGCAAGCTGAGTAAATCCTTTTGAACTTGAACATGCATGGCAAATTGTTTGAAAAACATTAATGAGCTTCGCTCCTATTTTGCAACTGCGGACCAAAAGAAACAAAAGCCGTGAGTGGAAAAATCTGCAAATTCAATGACAGCCTGAAAAACAAGAAGCACTCCCAGATCACCACTAGGTGGGACAAGTTTAAGAGAATGCTTAGCCTCTAAATCTGTAGGAAAAAAGCCTAAACAAATTGGACAAAATGACATAAATTAATTAAAAAACTGTCTGAACAGAGCATGGAGGAAAATAATTCTCCCACAGAACAAGACAGAGAGGATAGAAATTTATAAACCAGTTGCTGGGCAAGGGAACAAAAGAAGAGCAAATTACCCTCAACATGGATAGAAGACTCTTATTTACCCACTTGTTGCTCCCCAATCCAGTGGGCACTGTTCGAAAGATACCCTTACCCCCCTTAATGGCATTGCTTCTGCTACAAACTTCCCAGAATTTTATTTTAGCTCCCTGTCACCCCCACAGGTGATCAACTACATTAAAAATAAGGATCCCAGGCCCAGTCTTGGCGCTCATGCCACTGACTACCGAATCCTTAAGCTGGTAGGTAAACACATAGCCTTTCTCCTAACCAATATTCTCAACCACTCACTTTGAACAGGTGTTTTCCCCAGCAAATGGAAAAGTGCCACCATAAAACCCCTCCACAAATCCAGATCCAAAAATCATGTCAGCAACTTTAGGCTTAGAAAGTATATTTTTGTTTACTAATGTATGTTACATTGCCATATGTATTTCTCTCTGCATTTTTTGTACTCGTTATCTTAATAATCTGGCTGTACTCTTTGTGTGTTGTAATTGTACCTCCCGGGTCGTGCCTGAAAACAGTCACTTGCTGATTAGCGCACTTACCCAGTTAACAAAAACTAAATAAATAAAAATAAATAAATCTCTCTACTCGCTCCCCTTTCCAAAATTATGGAAAAAATTGTTCTCGATCAAACTATTGAATTTCTTGAAAGCTATAACTTACTCACAGAATCCCAGCATGGCTTTAGGGCCGGACACAGTGCAGAGACAGCACTGGTGAAATTCATTAACTTTATTAACAAGACCAAAGATAAAGGTTTCTACATTGGCTCAGTGTTCGTAGACTTCACCAAGGCATTTGATTTAGAAGACACCTGGTACTCCTTACCGCACTCTCACATATAAATTTCTCTGAGGAGGTACTGAATTGGATCAGGAATTATTTAAGTGGAAGATCACACAAAACAATGATTGGGGAACTATTCTCAGATTCATGTCCCATTAAATATGGGGTACCCCAGGGTTCCATCTTGGGTCCCTTGCTTTTCTCCCTTCCCATAAACTCACTTTCAGATATGTGCAGCCACACTAAGTTAATCCTGTATGCTGATGATGTAGCACTCCCCTGTAAAGACAAGAGTCCCTCAACCCCTCTAAACAAACTCCAGCACAATTTCAGCAAACTGCACTCCTTGTTCTCCTCCCATGGACTGGTCTTCCACACCAAAAAAAATAAGTCCATATTATTCTCGGGTGTCAGAAAGACCACTGATTTTACCTTCACTTTAACAGACAACAATGGTAACCCTATCAAAAGTGTCACATAATTCAAATACTTTGATGTTCAGCTTGATCCTCACCTGTCCTATGAATACCAAATCAGTCATCTAATCAAAAAGGTACATCAATGGTTCAGGATGTTTTTCCTCGTGAATCAAATCCTAATACCTCAAACAAGGGTACTGGTAGAAAACAGCTTCTTGCTGCTGTTAATCAACTATGGCTATTTGGTATATTCCCCCATTACTTCCCAAAGAAATCTTAATAGACTAAGGGCAACCTATCATAACATTATTAGATTTGTCACTTGCCTTCCCAGAAGTACTCATCACTGTGAACTTTACAGGGCAGCGAACTGGCTACCACTTGAGGACAAATTAAACAGTAAAATCCTGACTTTCTTTCTACAGAGTCCTCCATGGCCACCTACCAAATAGCATTGTCTCCATTTTCAAGAGGCCCTCCAATGCTCAAACCACTAGACTTACTTTTGATCATTCCTTCACAGTCCCTTTCTGGCACACTACCCAAGGCCAGCACTCCCTCTCCTTCAGGGGTGCGAAACTGTTCAACAGCCTCCCCTACTCGCTGGTCCATTGTCCCTCCCTTGGATTATTTAAACTCAAGTTTAAACAATACCTCTTGGACAGTTCAGTTTGTGATTGCACATAAAAAATGTTACTGTAGCTGGCTCCGGTGGTGCTGAGCGTTGAGGTGCTGGATGCCACACCTCGTGCCATGCTGGCAGCCTGGGTTCAGGAACAGACTCGAGTCACTTGGAGGTCAGCTGAGTTGAGGAAGGATCAAGCATCCGTAGACTGGTCTCCTTCCTCGGGGAAGGGGGACAAGTGCTTTATGCTTTAGACTGACACCCAGCGGTGGCTGGGTGTCAGCACAGGTTTGCAGCCAGAAGGAGGTAAGACCCACATTCAAGGCATGAGGCTGCCTCTGTGGAGGCAGAGCCCAGTCTTCACCCATTGCAGATTAGTGGGTCCCGGGGAGAAAACCAGGAGGAAAATGAAGCTGGAAGGCTCCATGATGGCCCGCTTGCCCCCGCACTGTCCCCCCAGAATCTGGACACTTGCTTCCAGGGAGGGGGGGAGTCAAGGCTCCTCTCATCATGTCTATCATGTGAGGGTAACCCATGAAGGATGTGCCAGGGAAGGATCAGAGCGGGATGCCAGGCCAGAGAGGTGAGCTCCTCTGAGGGAGGGGCCAGAACTGCCTGCCAGCTCTGCGGAAGGCGGAGAAATTGCAAATTAAAAAAAATATATTTTTGTACCCATGACTGTCTACCTGTGAAACCCTTGACCAGTTATTCTCAGTTTTCTGTATAACTCCTGCCCCTTAGTACTCTGTGTTGTGTTGCCACTGGACGCCTGTAAAAATGGGCAGTTTAGCTCACATACTTTTCCAGTATAAAAAATAAAAATTAAAATGAAATGAAATAATTCTCCAAACATTAGGAGGACACAAGTGACTTCTACACAGTTAGAAGCACAGACAGAAAAGTAATTAAATAATTAAAAATCCGAATGTGGCAGAAGTTAATAAAAACATTATACAAGGTGATGGCAAACGAAATATACAAGAGGGAGCTAAAGCCCCACAAAGCCCAAAAATTAATAAACTGCAGCCACAATCAACACAAGGATAATCCCAAATAAAACCTGCACATCAGAATGAATTTAATGATGATGAATGTTATCTCAGAGGTGCAGTGAGAGACCCTGATGATGTGACAGAGGACTTCAGTGAAGCATCAGATACAGAACAATGGTCCCACTTCAGCCCAAGTAAAACAAACACAAAAATTGAGGAAACAAAGGAAAAATAGGGAGAAAGATCAAAAGAAGGTGCCTAGCATATTTACTGACTGGTCCTCAAATGAGGAAGAATGGCAAATGGATCAACTCCTTCCAAGGAATGAAAGAGATGAGGACACACGGAAAGCTATTAAAGGAATATCCCAGCAGGAGAACGTCAGAGGGGAAACCAGCAGTACCACTCCAAGGAGATCTGAAAAGGAAATACCCCATAGAGGGGACAAGTACAATATGGGTTCATATAATACCAGGGCATAACCAAGAGACAGAAAAAAATAAGGGGAACCATAAAGTTGGAAAAGTTAACCCATGGGAGGACCTAATAGGAGAAGTAAGAAATGTTTTTTTTTAGAATGGAGTCAAAAATAGAAGGGGTCCGTCTGGAGGGGAAAGGTGTCAAAGAAGAAGTAAAAGATTTGAACAGAAGGCATGGCTAAGGGCTCAGCAAAGATGGACGCGTAGTCAGTGAGCTCCTACGCCCACCTGATTTGCATCCATAAAATATCCAGCACTGGCGGCTTTTTTATGTAAAACTAATACCTTGAAAGCCAGAGATACCTTTACTGCACTAGAATATGTTTTTTTTTTTATTTAGTTGTTTAACCAGGAGTAGCACACTGAGCTGAAAGTTTTTTTTACAGGAGCAACGGGAAGATAAGTGACTTTCTTGGGTCACACAGTATGCAAGTAGAAGCTGTGGGATTCAAACCCAGGTCTGGTCTGCTAGATATCACCAGATTTGCAGCTCAGAGCCTTAAACCACTGCGCTATACTACCTCCAATTTACTCTTCTTCAGCTGGAATATGTTTCTTACCCCAGTCGCTGAGCCTCTAGGCTTGCTGGACTCCACCCCTTCCTAGCATGGCATCGGAGGAGATGAAGTCCATGGACCCTGCTATCATCCAGTCTATGTTTCCCTAGCTGGTTATTAAAATAGACATGGTTACGGCAGCATCAAATAAAACCATGGAAGCTATACAGAAGATTGAAACTCACCTATTCCATATAGAAAAGACTGCCCAGGCACATGACACCATGCTCAGAAAACTCCACGAGGGGGGCCGCAAACAGCATAGACTAATAGAGCTCTTGCTCCATAAAGTCGATGACCTAGAGAACCAGAGTAGGCACAATGAAATCCAATTCCTGGGATTACCAGAGGGGGCTGAATGATCTGATGCAGCTGGCTTCCTCCAAGTAGTGCTTCCTGAGCTACTCCAATACCAGGGACAGCCCCCACTACAAATAGAGAGGTCCCACCATACCCTAGCCCCGCGGCCTAAGCCAGGTGAATGGCCCCGGGCACTGCTCACCAGAATCTTGGACTACTGACAAAAGGACACAATCTTGACAGCCGCTCGATCAGCCGGTCCAAGGTACTGGCAGAACAACAGAATCCCAATTTATCAAGACTATTCCAAAGACCTGGCTGATCGTCGGAAGGCGTACACTGATACCCGCAAACACCACCACAGGCTGGGCCTTACATTCTCCCTCAGGTACCCGGCTACTATGTGGGTCATGCATAACGGGATCCCCCTTGATTCTGAGTCACCGGAACACCTCATGGATTTCCTCAGAAGGACATGGCCACAGGAGATGAGATGCCCTGGACCACCAATCCCTGGTAAGCTTGGCTCTCGGAGTTACTCCCAGGACCCCCCTCTTAATATGGATCCGCAGACTGAATTGGCCCATTCAGATGGATCATGGTCTCTGCCCCCAAGGAACCAAAAACATCAGGCACCCAAGCAGCTGCAATGGGGGGACAATCCAGTGGCCAGTGCAGGACCTCACAGCCCGAGAAAAGGCGACTTGCGCAGGATAATGGATGACGCAGAAGAGGAGCTGCTAGGGCAGAGCAGATATGCAGTGTTGAAATCTCCCTTCCTGAGCCTTGTCGACATGGAACTGACAGCATCCGAGGATGTAGCCAACCTTCCTGACCCCATTGATGCATCTACCAGTAGGGAGAGAGAGAGAGAGATACCAGCCCCTCCAGAATGATGAGACAAGCAGGCCCGTCGAGTGGACTGTAAGAAGGCCGGGCCACTCGCACAACAGATCCGCTGCCCATCTGGAGAATCTCTCCTCTTTCCCCTCTGACTCACTCTACCCCGGGAGGCTCAGCAACTGGATCACTGAGGAGATGAAGAATTGAGAAGACCAGCTCCAGATAAGAACCGGGGTTCAACTTGGTGTGGTGGGGAGGAAAGGGAGAGGTTTTCTAGCAGTTGATAGGGTGTGGGACTAGTATCACAGTGTGGTCTAGGTCCTCGCCATGAGCTGTCAGCTTGGGGCGGTGCAAGGCCCTGTCTTCCCACTCTTTTTCTCGTTCTTCCTCCCTCCTCCCTCTCCTCCTTGAAGCCTACCTTAATACCTACCTTAACTTCAGCAAAGCTTTCCATACTGTTCCACATAGAAGATTGACTAATAAGCTAGGTAGGCTCAGGGTGAATCAGAAATTGGTCAACTGGGTGGCAAACTGGTTATCAGGCAGAAAACAGAGTGGTGGTAAACAGTATACAGTCAGAAGAGATGCAAGTCACAAGTGGGCTACCTCAAGGATCAATCCTGGAGCCAGCCCTCTTCAATATCTTCATCAGTGCCATTACAGATGGACTGGAGGGTAAAGTTTGCCTGTTTGCAGATGACCCCAAGATCTGCAACAGAGTAGATGATCCAGATGGGGTGGGCAGAATGGGAAGAGATCTGAAAAAACTGGCAAAATGGTCTGAAGAGTGGCAACTGGGGTTTAACGTAAAGAAGTGCAAGATCATGCACATAGGGAAGAGAAACCCTGAAGCTACCTATAGGTTGGGAGGGGAGTTGCTGGCAAACACAAGGGAAAAAAGAGACTTGGGCATCATCATCACAGATGACTTGAAATCATCCAAGTAGACCACTAAAGTAGTAGATAAGGATAGAGGGATGTTGGCGTGTATTAGCAGGGGTATCACAAGTCATAAGAGGGCGGTAATAATCCGTCTTTACAAGACACTGGTTAAGCTCCATCTGAAGTACTGCGTGCAGTACTGCAGGTCACACCAGCACAAGGACATTAGCAAAATGGAGGCAGTCCAGAGAAGGGCATCCAAAATGGTGCAGGGACTGCATCAGAAAACATATGAGGACAGATTAATGGAGCTCAGTATGTAAATCCTAGAGTAAAGGAGGGAGAGAGCTGATATGATCGAAACATCCAAACATCTTAAGGGCATTAACAAGGTGAAAGAGTCTAACATGTTTTAATATAAGAAAAGCAGCAGGACAAGAGGACACAGCATGAGATTAGTGGGAGGCCGGTTAAGGGGTACTGTGAGGAAGTTCTTTTTCACAGAAAGGGTGGTGGATGCACAGGACAGCCTACCTCAGGAAGTGGTGGATATGAATACAATGCAGGGCTTCAAACAGGCATGGGATAGGCATAAGGGAACAATACAGATGAGTATGACTAAATAGGCCATTGACAGAGTAAAGGCCTATGACACATTTATAAGGTAGAAAAGAAGGGCAGACTGGATGGGCCTAGCGGTCCTTTTCTGCCATCAACTTCTATGTTTCTATATAAGCTGTACTCCAGTGGCAAGCAACTGGACTATTGTGTACATATGCATAAGGTGTAAATTGGCAGGTTTAGCAGATCCAGGATGGCAGTAAAGGGGAAATGGCCTGCCAACGTGCTGCACTACTAATTGCGGGCTTAGGAGGGGCCAATATTGATGAACCTGCCAAAGTATTATGCAGCCCAGCACAGCCTGAAAAAAGGCACTACAGCCATTCTGGCAAAGCTCCCCTATGAGCAGCACAACAGCATCTACTTCCCTTGGGGGTGACCCCCCTCCTCCCAGGATACAGATGGGGGATGACCCCCCACCACATGCCTGTTTTTCTCCCATTAATAATTTTGCTCACATTTAACTCTTCCCCCAGCCTCTCTAATGCCCCACTGTATATATCTGGCAAATTGCAAAGAGCAGGGCCACCCATTCCCCACAGAGGTTAGGTCCCCAGCTGCTCTAGGGTAACGAACTCAACTCCCATGTGGCAGACAGCAATATCCCTTATTGATTTCCTCTTTCCTTGCCTCTCTTCCCCCCCCCCCGAAGCTGCTGCCAAGGAAGGTAGTCAGACATTACATTCCAGCCTATAGGCTTCTTTTTCCTTGTATCAGCCGCCACTCAGATGGGTGGAGGAACCATCATGGAACACACTTTCCCCCTCACATCTCTCTCTTACTGCTGTGAGTATATCTTGCAGAAGGCAGTGAAGAAGGTGTAAAAAATTGGAGACCCACCCCCCAAGGAGGGTGAAGGGCCCTGGGTGGTGAAGGCCACCCAGCCACAATTCACTCTACTCCCAAGGTTGGCAAGCTTCAGCTTTTGTAAATGGTTGATGCTGGTTAGCAGCTATTATTAGTGGTTCTTGTTCGTACCGGGTCATAATGTCGTCCACTTGATAGCGTACGGCATTATGCGCGAACCCCGGACCTGTGCACTCTCTGTGTTGGACCCCCCCGGAGTTAGAATCCTAAGTGGTGGGGTCTGGGGGGTGCAGCCCCCTTCTCACTACACCACCTTCCTTAAACAACTTGTACTAAATATTTTTTTGTTTTTTGTTTTTCACCCAGGACTGTTTACCCATGTACCTTGTAGGACCTGGTCCGCCATTTATGTATTGTTATGTTATTGCCTGCATTGTATATTTGTTGTAACCATGCACCCAGGACCTCCTTGTGAATGAGCTTGCTCAATGGAGCTTTCCTGCAATAAACTTGAACTTGAACTAACGGGGGGTGTGGGGGCGGAGACCCCCACAGAACAAATAAATCTAGAAATCGCGTAACTCAATTAAGTCGCACGGCAGAATTTTTACCCCATGCCATTCTTGTTTGGTTGTGATGTTTCAAAGACATGAGTGGTTATGGTGTTGGTTTGTATGTACATGGCTTACAGGTGTCAAACCCTCAGGAGGGACTTTTGGTCTAGATGTGTCTCTGGATGGACGGGGGGCTGGATCTGGCTTGCACTCCTCTTCTTTTACTTGCACACTATGTAATTTATCACACCATGAATGGCGATGGTTGAGATTACACTCACCACTTGGAATGTGAGAGAGCTTAATACCACTGTACAACACACACACAAGCGCTCTCTCACATAAAGAGACTGAAGTCAGATCTGGGATTTCTGCAGACCAAGCAAACTGTTCTCAGCATGTAAATAACTGTTCTAAGTTGCTAATCATTCTCCTTTCACATTTCCTCTTGATCCTTCCACTCTTCCCTCATCCTCTATGGCTTCCCCCACCCCTCCCCTGTTGTATCTCCTGAGCTCGGTTGCTCACTTTAAAATGCTTTGTCCCATACCTTCTCACCTCTGATGAGGCCCCTGGGCTGATGCCATCTCTTACCTTGTTGATTATTAGATATTAGGCTGAGTCCGTTCTCAGTCATTTTCCTGTAAAGGATCATTTATAAGACCCCACCCCCTCTAATATGACCCTTTGAATTCCAGGTTTTAATCAAATATGCACCTTGGCATACATTGTACAATGCCACATCATAGGAATCATAGGAAGATACTGAGCTGAATGGACTTACATCCTATATGCTCGACACTATCGTCTAGTTTCTAATCTGATACATATTCCTATCCCACTTGGATTTGAACTCAGCAATAGATTGACTGGCTACAACCTCCAACGGCAACGCATTCCAAGCATGCACCACCCGTTGGTTAAACCACCATGTAGTTCTCACTTTATTACATTTAGGTGCTGTTAGTTGCATTGGGTGGGACCTAGTTTTGTACATACAGCTATTAAATTTTAGCCCCGTAACATCCCACAAGTCATCATTTTGCCAAGCGCCACACACCAAGCACATGTCTCCTCGCTTTCTACGTTCCTCCAAGGAGTACATGTTCAATTCCCTCAATCTAGTCCCATAGTTCTTTCCTGTCATACCACAAACGACTCGTGTTGCTCTCCTCTGCACCCTCTCCAACAGGACAATATCCTGTTTTTTAAAAAGTGACCACACCTGTGCTCCGTATTCCATGATAGGCCTCACCAAGGATACATACAAGGGCAAAACAACCTCCCTGCTTCTAGATGATATGTGCCTCAATATGCAATTCAGGATTTTGTTTCCTTTCTGGGCTATATTCTGACAATGAGATGAGAAATTCACATTACTAGAAACTGTTATACCCAAATCTCTCTCCTCATATGTTATTTTGAGTGGTATATTTCCTAATTTATAGTTTAGGATTCCTATTACCCAAATGCATAATGAAGCATTTATCTAGGTTCAATACCAATTTGAATTTGTTAGACCATGTAGCTATGTCATCTATTACATTTTGTAAGTTTGAGGTGTTTAATCCAATATTTACATGTACTGGAACATCTCTAGTTATATACTGTTGTAATGTTTTGTATAATTCCTTGTCTTGCTTGTTCTCCGTCTCATATTTTTCCAATATGTATTGTTCGTCTGATGTGGAACCTATGAAATGAGCTTGTTCTCAAAGGTGTTATCCGAAATTTCAATAAATAAAAAAAATAAAAATAACCTCTACAGATTACGCACAATTAGCAAGGGAATGTGTAGGACAGGTGATCTACTCCTCGGCCCTGACACGTAATAAAGGGGTGGCTATCTTAGTTAGTAAAAAGCTGAAGTGGACTATGCAGAAGTCAGAGGTGGACACACTGGGCTGCTGGGTTTTAGCCCTGATGGGGACTCCTCAGGGGCCCATCCTGCTTGGGAATATTTATGGCCTGAACACGGATAACCCCAAGTTTTTCCACTCCCTGGCCCAAAGAATAAATGCCCTCACCCTAGCAACCACCTCTTTCCTTCTGGGGGGAGATTTTAACCTTGTGTTGGACTCCACCTTGTACAAAAGATGGGGCTGAACAGAGCCACATCATAAAGGAGCAGCTGCCCTATCACAGCTGATGAAGGCTGTGGGTCTAGTAGATATTTGGCGGACATTTCACCCCAGAGACTGCAATTACTCCTTTTACTCCCCAGTGCATGGCTCCCATAGTCGGCTGGACTATTGACTCTTGGCCCCAATCACCCAGGCCTCAGTGGGCTCAGAAATAGCCCCATAGTGATTTATGATCCAGCCCCGGTGCAGCTCCATCTCCTGTGGGGTCCCCTACCCCCGGTCTCCCCATCGTGGAGGCTAGACCCACTACTCCTGAGAGACCCTGACTTTATAGACTGGGCTTGTAAGATAGCCTCACTTTTCTTTCAGGAGAATCCCATGGATGACACCTCTCCCAGGAACACCTGGGAGGCATTTAAAGCCACCCTTGGGGGGACAATGGGGTATGCCACTGCCAACAGGGAAAAACCACTAGTTCTCCTGGAGATTCAGCTCAAGGCAGCAGAGTGGATGCTCAAGGCCACACCAAGGGCCAGGGCAAACTCTATGCTGGGTAGAGAGATAATAGGGCTAAGGATGGAGATTAATGACATTCTCACCCGTAAGGCGGAGAGCTCAATATAGAGGTTAAGACATAAGTACTGGGAGGCGGGGGAAAAGGAAGGCAAGGTTCTGGCTTACAGATTAAGGAAGCAACAAGCCGAGAGGTTTATAGTGGGCCTCCAGGACACCAGTGGACTAATCCAGACCAAGAGTCAAGAAATTAATAATGTAATGAAACAGTTCTATGGTACCCTGTACTCCCCCTCCTGCCACCCAAGCCCAGGATAGGTAGACACTTTCCTGACCCCCCTTAATATCCATCAACTCACAGCCCAACAGGCTGTGCTACTGGACACCCCCATTGGGGAGCAAAAAGTAGTCACAGCTTTAAAGACCCTCAAGACAGGGAAATTACCAGACAGGTTCCCAGTGGAACTATGGAAACATCTATCCCAGGAGATAACCTCCCCATTGAGCCTAGTATACAGTGTGGCACTAGAGAAGGGTACCTTTCTACTCACCCATAGTGAAGCAGTGATAACCACCCTTCCTAAGAAGGGCAAGGATCCAACCAACCTGGCTAGTTACAGACCAATATTCCTTATTAAGATGGACAACAAGGTGTTTGCTAAGATCCTTGCCCTCAGACTTAGTCCCCTCTTGCCCCAGCTAATTCACCCATTTCAGGTTGGCTCTTTTCCAGGCAGATATAGCGCTGACCACATTTGGTCATTGATAAACATAGCCTCAGTTGCTTGGAATCTCCTAATCCCCTCTGCAGCACTGGCTGTAGATTTCAAAAAAGCATTTGATTCTTTAGAGTGGGATTATCTGCAGTCAGTGCTGCAACATATGGGGTTCGAGGAAAGCTTTTTGGGGTGGATCTGGGCTCTGTATTCAAACCTGACCGCTGGAATTCTCACTAACTCCCTCCTCTCTGGCCCCTTCTCACTAGGTAGAGGCACCAGGCAGGGGTGCCCTCTGTCCCCACCTCTTTTTGTACTTGCTCTGGAGCCTCTGGCAGTGGCTATTAGACAGCACCCAACAATTCAGGGGATCACTATGGGGCAGAGAGCTACCCCACCCTTATGTAGGCTGATGACCTACTGGTCCCCCTTGCAGATATAGGGTCTTCCCTGGGCCCCCTTGTAACACTTTTTGCCCAGTATGCCAATCTTTCAGGACTCAAGGTAAATCAGAGCAAGACTGAGGTGCTCCCCCTGAATTCCCTCTGCCAGGAATCAATGATTATACCCTACAATCTGAGATGGGCCCTTGAGGGCATTACATACCTAGGCATCTGATTTACGGGTGATATCTCCCAGCTTTGGGACCTCAGACTCACACCTCTCTTATCCCAAATCCGTGCTGAGTTGGACAGCTGGAAGCTGCTCTGCCTAACTCTGGCTGGAAAAATAGCAGCCATTAAGATGGTGACCTCCCCTAAACTCCTCTACATCATTTCACATATGGCAATATATCTTCCCCCAAGATGGTACATCCAGATAGACAAGCTGACTGTGAACTTTATATGGGAAGGGGAAAATCCAGATATGGCCACCAGAAGTTGAGAGTGCACTGGAGGTACAGGGGATGGAACCTGGCATGGTTTGAGGGATGCTTATTGCCCTACAGGGCAGCACAGACCCTCAAATGCTTCTCCCCTCATACTCCCTCCTCCCCACAGTGGCTGCAGATGGAGGAGGCACAGGCTGGAGTACCAGTACTCTCCTGTCTGCTGTATGGGCTCAAGGTGAGCAAGATAAAGGTACATCTCACAATAGGACTCTTCATGAAATACTGGAGATTGGTACATAACAGGGTGAGCACTAAACCTACCCCTCCGACATTTACCCCCTATGGGGCAGTTGGCTACTACAAGTGGGTAAGGAGCCAATACTGTGGCCACACTGGGTTCAGAGAGGGGTGTCCCATATCCACCAGCTTCTTGACTCTAGAACTAACCAGGTGGCCCAATTTCAAGACATCCAACAGCTATACCAAATTCCTTGATCTGACTTTTGGAGGTATTTGCAGATCAGAAGTGCAATACAAATATACCTTTGTCACTGCCCAAAGTCCCCTAAGCCTATCAACCTGCAAGAGTGGCTGACCACAAAGAAAGGGGTGGCAAGGAAAATATACACAGCCATTAGAGAGGGCATCCCAAATAAGATAGAGTTCCAGGGTACAGTGGGAGAAAGTGCTGGGCAGACATCTCCGACCAGCGGAGGACTGCAGGCTGGACAGCAGCCCATAAAGGATACCCCGACCCCAGGAGTCGGATGATACAGAACAAATTCCTGCATTTTTGGTACAAAACCCCCAAGGCTTTATTTGTTGCCAAGCTCCTACCGCATGACTGCTGCTGGAGATGATCAGGGTTGCCAAGTGACCTCCTGCATGTTATCAGGTCTTGCCCAACCATAAAACCACTATAGGCACAAGCCCTGGCACTCGCTCAAGCAACTCTGCTTAAACAGGTCCCACAAACACCAGACTTCTGGATCTTGGGGATTCCACCAGACTCTCTGCACATCTCCCTATCTGAGAAAAGATGGCTGGCCCTTCTAGGTATAGGTTCATAGGTTCATAGGATGTTTACGAGTTAAGGGGACCAATGGTCCATAGGAAACTCACCACCTATAGATGAAAACAAGGCATTTATTTAATAAAACAGTCTTTCTTTGTCCCATGTAATAATCAAGTCTATTTTTAAAAAATACCCATACTCCCACTGTTAACAACATTAGATGGTAATGTATTCCAGGCTGGAATTATTCTCTGAGTGAACCAGTTGTTACGCCTGTTTGTCCTATTAATATTCCCTTTTAATTTAAGATTATGAGATCTTGTGGTAAAAGTGTCGATATATCTGACTAACCATAGAGTTTCCATAAGGTAATCATCTTTAATAGCATTATAAGTAAAACAAAGATCTCCCCTCGTTTGTCTATATAGTAAAGAGTACAATCCCAGGTGCTCAAGTCTTTGATCATAACTCAGATTTTTTACAGTAGTTATGTGTTTTGTAATTCTTCTTTGTACACCCTCCACTAATTTTTACTTTGGATTGTTGTTGGTGCACATAATGGAGCACAATATTTAAGGTGAGAACGTCCTAAAGTTGAGTAAAGTGGTATCATGATCTTAGGATCTCTGCTTTTGATATGTTTTAGGATGCAGTTGATAATTTTATGACATTTTTTAACAGCTTTTTTATTATGCATTTCGAAGGTTAGTTTATTATTAATTATCACTCTCAAATCAGTTTCGATATTGGTTTATTGTAGTTATATATTATTTATCTTGTAAATGTTTTTAATATTGTTATGCCCTAAATACATAACTTTACACTTTTTAATATTAAAGCTCATTTTATTATTTTTTGCCCAGAGTACTAGATGATTGAGGTTATTTTGCAGATTAGTTGAAGATGATATGTTGTTTACTACACAGCCTAATTTACAATCATCTGCATACTTAACTGTCCAGGTATCACCAGTAGTTTGCATAGATGAGATTAATATTTTAAATAATATCGGTCCCAGTACCGAGCCCTGAGGTACACCACTCATGACAGGTCCCCATTCTGAGAGGTATCCTCTTAGGGCTACTCTCTGTTTCCAGTCAGTAACTCATGAAGAGATCCAATTCCCAATATTTTTTAGGATTTTAAACTTAAGTTGTTCAATCAAAATCTTGTGTGAAACCATGTCAAAAGCCTTGGAATAATCAAGGTATATGACATCCACCAGCAAACCTTCATCAAGGGCCTCACTCACATATTCGAAGAAATGAATTAAGTTGGTTAAACAGGATCTACCTGATTGAAAACAATGCTGGTCAAGCACCCCCTGCTTATCAAATGGTGATCCACAACCATATCCAGTTTCACCGAGCTACTTAACTCCCTTACTGCAATGGCATCCTTAGATAAAATGACACAGAGGGTAGGGGACACCTTAGTTACCTATCATGAGAGCTGGGCACCCTTTATGGCCTATCTGGGTGCTAAAGAAGGAGTTGTATGAACCCCCTGAATGCTCCCCTTGCTGTACAACCCCCCCCCGATGGGTTTTGGTTCCTCGACTGAGGAAAGACAAGGAGTATGTATAAAAAAAGATACCAGTTCAGTAAAGTTTAGTCACAGAATGTACACAAAATGCCCCATGATGCTTTGCGGTCCCCTACATCTTTTATTTTTCAGAGCAGAAGAGTAATAGGTGAGCATAGGCAAATTTCTATTGTTGGCCAAAATGCCATGAAGCTTAATCAACTATTTCTTCAGTGCAGATGTATAAATCTAATTTATGATTTGGTTTAAGACTTGCTTATAATGAATGTGAGGTTGCAAATGCACCTCTACACTACCAATGTAACTGGTGAGAGGCAGACCAGATAGTGCTTCCATGTCATAAGGCACAGAAATGTATGTTTATTCTTCTGTACTGTTTTAAGTTGCAAAGGCAATAAGAAAGTAAAAAAAAAAGATTTGAACAAAAAAGTTTCATAATTGGAGGAGAGGATGTCTAAAGTGGAAGATGCAGAAGTGGATATGAAAAAAGAAAAATCAAATGCAGGAACTACAGGAAATGAAAGGTAAATTGATGGATCTTGAATGGTGTTCAAAATGGGACAACCTAAAGATATAGGGACTACCCAAAGGAATAGAAAAAAATGAATATTAGGTTACTGTGAGAAATGGTTAACGGAACTGACTGGAAGGAAGTATCCAGAAGAAAAGAAAGTTGCATAGGTTACACCTGACCCTAACAAGAGTTAATCATACATTTAAACACCCAAGGGTGGTTTATGTAAAATTTCTAAAATATCAAGAATGAGAACTTGTTCTTCAGTCTAGCAAAAAGAAAAAAAAACTGAAAACTTGAAAATAATGAGATTCTTATATTTCCAGTCAGACCTTGGATTAGAGTTGCAGAAGAGACATATGCCTATAAAGACATAAAGAAATTTCTGTGGGAAAACAAATCCCCTTTGGACTCCCTACTCCATCAACTTTAAAAATCATATATATATACATAGAGCTATATTTATTTATTTATTTATTGAATTCTCGGATTACAACCTTTGAGCTACCAGTTCATTTACAAAGGTTCCACGTCAGGAAGAAAATACAAATGTACAAGCGTAAAGCACAGTTTAACATTGGGCATAAGACAGAAGTCAAAAGCACTAAGACTTAACAGAGGACCTGGGGATAGGATGTGTAACTTGACACACAGACAGAGTCATGGCTGAATCAGAGGTAAGAACAAGAGGGGGGGACGGTAATTGAGTGAAAACGGGAGGTGGAGTAGAAATAGGTGTACTGCAAGCAGAAACCTCTGGCTCACCTTGTCAGGAGGGCATGGGGGGAGGAGAGGGTGAAGAAAACGGGAAGGGTCATTGGCCCCAGGGGAAAAGAGGGGGGTAGGGTGGGACTAGGACAGGAGGCAGGGGAGGGGAAAAGGTAAGTTGGGGAAGGTGAGGGGTGAGAGTTGCTGGGGGGAGTGGTAGAATGGGTGTATAGCATAAGTGCATATTTAGTGGGGTAGACAAACCATTTGTAACAGGAGGGTTGGTCAGATAGGGCAGGTGATTGCCTATGGCGAGACAGGTGGGATCTAAGCGCGGATTTGAACAAGCCGATTTTCCTAATGGTGGTAAGTTCTGGTGGGAGGGAGGTGAGCCATAGCGGGACCCAGTATTCGAAGGATCGCTGACCTTGGATGGTACGACGAGAGGGTATTTTGATGGGGATCTTGTTGGATGTCCTCGTGGTCCTTGTTGGAGTGACCTGGTGTATGAGGGAGCTGGGCCCCAGTGGCAAAAGGCCCAAGGTGGCTTTTTTTTGGCAAGGAGACATGTCTGATAATGGGCCCTGTCATCCAGGTTTAGCCATCTGGTTTGCTGGTAGAGGTGACAGCTATGGGTCAGTTGCGGGGCTCCGAGTGCAAGTCGGCAGTCTTTGTTGAGCGTGGTGATGAGTCTCTTGAGGGTGCCGTCAGGGGCTGCACTGTAGATAGCAAGGCCATAATCAATGGTTGAGAAGACCAAACTGGTTATGGCAAGCTGGAGGGCTTTATCAGTGAGGCAGTTGCGATGCTTGTAGAACAGGCTGAGCTTCCTGTTAGCTGTAGAGGCTACATGATCAATATGTGAGGTGTATGAGAGGTAGCTAGCAAGGGTAAGGCCCAGATATTTGAATTTGAGGACCGTTTCAATGGGGATCTGTTGTAAGTTCTGGATGTTCAGAGTTGCAGCCCTGTGGCGGCTGTGTGCTGGGGCAAAGAGCATGGATTTTGTCTTTTTGTGGTTGACTAGGAGTCTGGCTTTGTTAAACTAGTCTTCCACATTGTAGAAGTCCTGTTGGAGACACTGCTCCAGTGCAATGGGGTCAGAGTGGCTGGTGTAGATCACAGCATCATCTGCGTAGAGAAAAATTTTTTGGTGGCAGGCACGCGGAAGGTTGTTTAAGAAGAGACTAAAGAGGAGGGGGCCCAGGATGGATATACTGTATATATACATATATAGATATAGATATATATATATATATATATATATATATTACTGGCAATATATATAATACTGGAGTAATAGCGCCAGTGTATTAGGGTTGAGTGTAGAGAAAAAATACAACAAATATGTTGCAGGTGATACCTTTTATTGGACTAACAAAATTATTTTTAAGACTAGCTTTTGAGAGGTGAAACTCTCTTCCTCAGGTCAAAAGTGAAAACAGATGAGCAGTGTGATAGATATAAAGGCTGGATGTGGATTTGAAGCCTAGACTAGCAGGTTACAGATCAAAGCACTGCAGTCAATTTGCACCCTTAGGGTTGAGTGCAATCTTTTATGTTAAACCCGAATTATTGAACCTTAATAACTTTGAACCTGTTCAATAGATTTACACACAGTTTGGCATGCATAATCTCTCGGGGTAGAACTCTTAACATGCCACATTTTGTGTGAATTTGTTTAGCAGTTTTTGAGATATGACGTGACAAACAATCCTAAATGTACCAGTTTTTTGCCGTTTTATTTCATCATGCACATCTCAAAAATGGCTTTATGTTGTGGTCTGAAATTTTCAGGGTAGAAAGCCTTTGAGTCACAGTTGTGCCTTTTGAAGGTCTGGTGAAAAATATTAATCCATTCAAGAGTTATACAAGTTTTAATTTTCCCATTATTTTCTATGGGAAAATTTAAGTGTCCTGCACGAAAGCAAGGTTGATTTCACAAGTATGACACGTATGTGCGAAAATAGTCTATATCTATTTTCTCACATACCACATATTGAAAAAGCATAGACCTAATTGTGCAGCTCTGGTAGTGAAGAGGACAAAACACAGGGATGGGACATCTAGGGTCTTTGGTCTGAGACCAGATTCTCCATATTTTTGCCCCCTACAATGAGGGTGAAAAAAAGAAATACTCTGACCACAAACCCAGGACCCTGGCTTAATGTGTTGTTCCTTTTCCTTGTGGTAATAATTGCTGACATCAGGGTGCCCAGTCCCCATGTTGGCAGTCAAACAGCCCTACTCTGAACCAATGTTTCCACTCCCAGTGTCCCGAGATGTTCCTGTGATCATTCTCTGTTATAAAAAAAGAAAACAGTCCCCCAACATCTGTGGTTTTTTTTCCCTAAAAAAAAGGAAATGGTCCCTCATCATCTCCCCCCCTCCCCATCTTGACCCTCCCACTGAGCACCCCACCACTCCTTGCCCTATACTTACCACAGGGGGTCACGTGCTGTCATCTTCTGTGGACCAGGACTCGTCTACACTCTTCAAAGCCAAACCACAAACTGAAGAATCAAGGTAAGGGCCGTATAATGGCTGTCAATGGCGTTTTCAACTTATATTGATATCTCAGCCATTTTTGCATATTTTTTCATCAAATCTTCACTATGGGCTTCTGGGATCCCACCTCATGAACGCCGTACTGTCATTTCATTAATTGACCCGTAGGTGATTTCACAGTTGCTGTGCAAAATCACCTTTCAGGACTGATTAAGCGAAATGCCAGTGCCAGATAAGTCCCAAAAAACCATGTTGGTGCAAAATACCAAAATGCCGAGTTAGTACTGTCGTTGAAATTTTTCTGTGCACGCTCGTAATTTCAGCAATTTTTAATATTTTCACTCCAAATTTTCCACATTGCCATTTTTTCACACCACCTCATGAACAGTACAGCTGTCATTCTTTACATGCTGCCCAAAATGTGTTTTCACACCTGTGGCCCAGAATGGCATGGTCGCTGTGTGAAATCACCTTGCAGGACAAATGAAGAATATGACAGTGGCAGTGTTCATGAGGTGGGTCCAAAAAAGACCATGTTGAAAATTTGGTGAAAAAAATCCTAAAAATGGCTGAGTTAGTCGCAGTCATTGAAAAGTTTCTACGCGCACGCAACTTTGTTTATTTTCAATATTTTCACTCCAAATTTTTAGTATAGCCACTTTATTACATCACCTCATGAACAGTATAGCTGTCATTTTTCACATCCTGCCTGAAACATATTTTTACACCTATGGCATGGAAAGGCATTTTTCCATGGATTTCAAAATTTTAACCTATGGGGTTCATGAGGTGGGGTGATGAAAAGACTATGTTCAACATTTGGGGTCAAAATATGAGAAAATGACAAAATTATGTCCATTCATTGAAATGTAGGTACCCATACTCATAACTGCAGCACTCTTTAAATATTTTGGCCCCAGATTTTCAACATAGCCTTCTTATTATCCATATATATATATATATATATATATATATATATATATATATATCAAAACATTTCATTAATGCACCATTAAGTAGGGAAATATGACCTTAGGGTTCCCAAGCCTCAGACCCCACTATCACTGTGAATGAAGGAACAGGCACAATGGGCACTTAAGGTTTCTGACCCCTACACCCCACCCCTTTCTTTGGCTTTCAGTCCTAATACCCCAACCCCACCCTGCTTACAGGAACAGGTGTGAAGGGTGTGCCTTGGCATTTTGAACTCAAATGCTCATCCCATTCCAAGACTAAGTAAGGTAAGATGGGTACAGAATAAGAAAATGGGGTGAGCATTAGGGTTCAAAATGCCAAGGCACACCCATCACACCTGTTCCTGCATGCAGGGTGGGAGTGGAGTATTAGGGTTGGAAGCTGAGGGAGGGGGTGGGGTGTTGGGGTTTGGAATCTTAAGTTCCCCTCATGCCTGTTCCTGCATGCACAGTGGGAGTGGGATCTTAGGCTTAGGAACCCCTAAGGTCATATTTCCCTACTTAATGGTGCATTAATGAAGTTTTTGCAATGAAAAAATATATGTATATATATATATATATATATATATATATATATATGTTTATAAAACCAAAGTTGTAGAAACACCACAGGAAGCAGAAATCTATGTATACCAAACTTTAAAACTTAACTTCAGTACAGGTGTTCAAAAGGAACAGGGGACTGAAAGAGGCCCACCTTAAGTAAACATAAAGGAGAAAAGATAGAACTGAAAAAAAAGCAGAAGACATACTGAAATAATGAAATAATAATATAACTGAGGAAAAAATAAATAAATAAAAAAGGGGGAATGGTGTTAAGTTTTAGTTAAGATAGGTTGATACAGTAGGTTATAATAATAATTGATTAATGTTTCTTCTCTTCTTATCAGTATTGGTTAAACACTATTGCTGAGGGAGCTCTGTGCAGCCTAAATAGGGACTCCATTTTGTATACTATTTTGGGGTATAGGGTCTATGAGGGTATAGGCTCAATACTAGGAGGGAAGAGAAGAGGGACATATATATATATATATATATATATATATATATATATATATATATAATTTAATATTTCCCAAAGAAAAAGAAACTGTGCTATATTTCAAAAACACAGAATTTTCCTACCTATCAAGTATATAAGAAAATTAAATATTTTAGTCTGAGAAACAACATAGAAGAAACTTTAAATGCAGCATCAACCATTCAGTACAGATTACGTGTCTGACATAACTATGAAACTCATGAGCAGGAATCTGAATTGCGTTAATGGACCTATTAAAAGGAAAATAATAATCACGTATGTAAAAAGACAAGGAATCAACTGTCTATTACTTCAAGAGACACATTTATCAGATGAAGAGTTTAAAAACTTTTGCAGATATTGATGACGGCATACATTCTGTCCCAAACAATAAAACCAGGGGAACTGCCATAATTTTAAATGTATATATAAAATAGCAGAAAACATCATGGTATATGTCCATGGAAGGTTTATGATATGTAATAAAGGACAGTAAATATGCATCGGCAAGCATATATGAACTCAATGAGGACCCAACTTTTTTAGTAACTTTTTTGTAAATTTATCCAAGTTTACAGAACCATATTTAACAGGTGGGGACTGCAACAAATATTAAACTCCAGAATAGAAAGAACAGGTATATGCCCAACCCTGTCAAAGGTCACAAAAACCATATAAGCAAACATGGAAAATCTGGGACTACTGGATTTTTGGCAATATAGAAATAATACCCATGAATACTCATTTTACTCTAGCAGACACCATACAAATTGCAGAATAGATTGAATCATGGGAACATTTAGAATAATTAATGATATAACTCAAATCACTTATGAAGGAATAAATTTAACAGATCATTCACTGATAAAACTTTCAATAACATTAAGGGGCAAACTACAAGCTAGAAGATGGAAATTAGACTCATTATTATTACATGACCCAGAATTTGTACAACATATAAAAAAGCCTTAAACCTATTTCAGGAAACAAATAAGGAAGTAAACTCAACATAAAATACCTGATGGGATGCAAGGAAAGCCATAAATAGAAAAAATGTGGTGGAATACACAATCAGAAAAAGGAAGGAAAGAAGGAAAAAGTAAAAAAAAAATAGAAAGAGGTATTAAAAGGGCTGAACAAAAATATATACATACAGGTAGAGAAGAGGATAAACAAATAGTAATGCATCTAAAAACACAATATAATACAATGCTAAATGAAAAACCTGAATGGTTAAGTTTAAAGAACAGATCCAAATATTATGCATGTGCAAATACGGCAGGTAAAATACTAGCTTATCAACTTCAGTAGTATAGAGTTCATATATCTTGTCAAATGTTAAATTTCAGCCAATCAGCGTGTGTCACGTCATTTGACTGGTGGGCGTGGTGTAAAATGGACCAATCAGAATCGTCCCTGTATGGTGCAGAACGTCCCGTCCCTCTGCACAGGACGTCCCACCTTAAACGCAGGGCGTCCCACATCAAACACAGGAAGTGACGTACAAAATGCAGGAAATGACATATTCTCAAACTCAGAAATGACACATCATTGCCGTTCTACATCCTTATGTCTTTCCTTCTCCATCCCCAGTCCCCTCAAACCTCCACGACACCATCCAAGCTCAATCCCAAATCTGTCCTCCGTCCCCTTGAACCGCAACCACCCCATCCTAGCTTGAACCTGAATCCATCCTCCGTCCCTCGACCCTCTGCCACAATATCTTGGTACAAACTCTCATGACCTCCCACCTTGTCCCACCACCACCCTTGCACCCATCACCTACCTCGAACTTGAGTCTCTCCCCTCCTCTCTCCAAGCCCCACCACCACCACCTACATTGCACCCCATCACCTACCTGGAACCCGAGTCTCTCCCCTCCTCTCACTTTGCACCACCATCACCTACCTGGCACTCCCTCAACCTCCCCCTGTCGATCTGTGGTATGACTGCAGGGTGCCTTTTACTTGGGATTTTGTGTGAAATGTGCTTTGAAGCTCAGAGGACTGTAAGAACATTTATCTCTTCAATGTAAGGAAGTTCTTTTAACACAATGCATTTTAAGTATTTATGAAAAAACAGTGATTTCTCTTTTAGTGTGAAAAAGAAAATGAGTTCTAGCTTTAAAAGCAGAGACAGCGTGTGTGTGTGTGTGTGTGTGTGTGTGTGTTGAAGCTGATGTTTCAAGGGTTTGTAGCCTAAGTAGACTGCTTCAAATCCTAAAGTCTGATTTAAAAACATACATACATACTCTCTGCATTCTGTTTTTCAAGAGGGTTTTATCCTCTCTGCATTTCCTGTAAGAACATTTTATCTTTGCTATACAAAAAATTTCTGTTAAAAGAATGCATTTTAAGTATTTATGAAAAAACAGTGATTTATTTTTTAATGTGAAAAAGAAACTGAGTTCTAACTTTAAAAGCAGAGACTGTGTGTGTGTGTTGAAGCTGATGTTTCAAGGGTTTGTAGTCTAAGTAGACTGCTTCAGATCCTAAAGTCTGTTTAAAAACTGTCATACTCTCTAATAATAATAATAATAAAATGTATTTGTTATAGCACCTTTCATATATCAAAGCACTGTACATTCAAAATAAAAGCAAAATACAATAAATACAATGAAATCAAGAAAATCCAGAGTAAGCTTCCCCCACAAAAGAGTCTTAAGAGCCTGCTTGAAACACCCCACCATCCTGCACTCCCAAAGCTGATGTGGCAGAGAATTCCAGAGGGTAGGTGCCACAAAACCAAAAGCACGTGCATCAGATGACATTAAACCCACCCTCGGAATCTCCAGCAACCCCTCATCAGCCGAGCGGAGCTGTCGCAGAGGGGTGTAAGGGACCAGGAGCACTTTCAAGTAATCAGGGCCCTGTCCGTGTAGGGCTTTGTAAGTCAGTAGACCTACCTTAAAGGTGATCCACCACTGAATAGGCAGCCAGTGCAGATTGTGCAGCACAGGGGTAATATGAGATCTTCTAGATGCCCCAATCAACAAACATGCTGCCGAGTTCTGCACTAGCTGTAAGTGGTGGATATCAACCCCAGGAAGCCCTAAGTAAAGGGAGTTGCAGTAATCAAGGCGTGATGTCACAAAGGCATGGACCAAAACAGGTAGGTCACTGGACGGAACAAGGTGCTTAATCCTAGCAATGTTCCTAAGATGGTAAAAGGCCAGCTTGACGACTGCCGACACCTGATGATGAAGGGTCAGACCATCGTCAAGCATCACTTCTAGGTTATGCACCCATTCAGAAGTGAGAATCTAGGCCCCCCCAGGACTAAACTGGAGGGGAGCTCAGTCCTCAACCCCTCTGCCCTATGACCCGGGTCTACTGCCAAAACCTCAGTCTTTCCTGGGTTCAACTTTAAACTGCTGGTGCTGATCCAGTCTTGGATTTCAACGAGGCAGCTGTTCAATACTGAGATAGCACTAACCTGGTCAGGGCAAAAGACAGGTAGAGCTGGGTATCATCAGCATAACAGTGAAACCTCAGCCCATACTCTCTTACAATGTCTCTGAGGGGCAGCATATATACTGCGAATAACATGGGGGACAGCACCAAGCCCTGAGGTACCCCACAAGGCAGAGAGAAAGCCCCAGAAGAAAATATACCCTAGACAACTCTCTGCATTCTATCAGTGAGGAAAGATGTAAACCATCTGAGAACTGTACCAGACAGCCCACAGATGGACCTCAGATGCTCGAGCAGGACCCCATGATCCACAGTATCAAAAGCTGATGATAAATCAAGGAGAACCAAGATGGAACGGTGTCTCTGATCTCTCACCATCAGGAGATCATTGAGCACCCGAACCAGAGCAGTCTCAGTACTATGCCTCTTACAAAAACCCGATTGGAGAGGTTCGTATAAATTATGGATGGTTAGATGGTTATCCAGTTGAGCTGCCACAACTTTCTCAATAACCTTCCCCACAAAAGGGAGGTTAGAGATAGGCCTGTAGTTTGCTAGGTTCTCCGGGTCTAAAGAAGCTTTCTTCAGGAGGGGTATCACCACCCCCTCCTTCAGGGAGCTAGGGAACTCACCTGACTCCAGGGAGCAGTGGACAATCCAAGCTAAGACCGGGCCAATGATGTCACTACAACCCAAAATCAGGGAAGTAGGGCCCCGATCTAAACTACAGCAGGTGGGATGCATCATCTGGACAATCCTCATAATATCTACAAACTCCAGCAGATCATAGGAATGCCAGGAAACTCTGGGTTCTGCGACATGGCACCAATCAACAGCATCCCCCATAGAGTGAAGTTGGAGGCGTTCCTGCCTGATGTCAGCCACCTTATTCACAAAGAAGTGAGCAATCTCATCACAATCATTTTGTGAAAAAAACTCGACGGAACTGCTAACAGGCTGGGTTGCACAGTCTGTCAACAGTTCTGAAGAGTTGAGCCAGTTGGTTCCATGTGACAGCTGTTTCCCTGGACAGGAATTTTGCCTTCTTACGGGAAATTTCTGTTTGATATAATTTATAATGTTCTAACAAAATAAGGTGGTCGGCATCTAAGGCTGTCCTCCGCCAAAGATGCTCCAACCTATGCCCCTGTCTCCGCAACTCCCTTAGAGTCCCATCAAACCAAAGGGCCCCAGGATGACATGGGAAGGGGTGAACATGGACAGGAGCAATCAGATTGAGAGCTGAAGAAATGGCCCTATTATAGGCCATAACTAGCTGCTCAGGATCTGTGCTAGTCTCGGCCAATAACGAAAGTTCAATTACCGCCATCAGGTCTTCAGTGACCACATCCCACAAAGGGCGATAACTGGCCACCTCCACAGGGGCCGACCTACCCTGGGGGCAGAAAAATTGAACCCAACAGAGTAATGGTCGGACCAACCAACTGGTTCCACCACCAAGTCAGAGGCCTCGATCCCCAGGAGGAAGACCAAATCAAGAGAGTGACCACCCTTGTGTGTAGCTGAGGAAACAACCTGTGTGAAGCCCAGAGATGTCATCAACTGGAGGAATTGTTGACCAAAAAGCAAGGATTCATCGTCGACCCAGGCACTGAAGTTGCCCAGAACCATCAGTCTGGGTGACTCCAATGCCATATCGGTGGCGAAGTCTGCTACTTCCTGCAGGAACAGCTTCTCATCACCTGGTGGACAGTAGATGAGAGCTATCCTGCACCCCACACCAGCTACCACAGAACATTCAAAAGACCCGGCCTCCTCAACTGGTATACTAGTTAGGCCCAATTCGGTCTTGAAACAGACCGCAACCCCCCGTGGTCCAATCTCAGGCGATGTAAAACTGAGTACCCGATGGGGACAGCTGCCTCTAAAGTAGAGGCAGCATTCCCATCCAACCAGGTCTTGGTAATGCAAACCAGATCTGCCCTACCAACAAAATCTGCAATAAGGCCAGTCTTGTTGCAGACAGATCTGGCATTGCATAATAGCACCCGAGTTGGATGAGATTGGTGAGCTGTCCCAATTACTTGCCCTCCCAAATTGGAGGTGCCCTTGGGTATGGGAACTAGAACTGAATCACCATGTTCTAGGTACAGTTTTGCCCCAGTGCGTCTTCTGGCCCTGACCACCCCATGGGAGAGCACCGCTCATTCAGGTTCCGCTGTCCATGACCCCCCAACCACCCCTGACTCCCTCCACTGTGAGCAATCCCCAGCACTTGACAGTGCTGATAAATAGAAGCAGGTGGGGGAGAAGAAAACAGGTGGAGGGCACAGAGAGCAGAGGCCGAATAGCACTGGATGGGGCAGGCAGGCATATTCTACTAATAGTTGTAGCAAAATAGTAGGGAAAGGACATAAAACACCAAATTCCTGGATCCAAAGTGGAACTGCAGACAGTTAAAAGCCCCAAAACAATAAAAAACATATACAGTGATCCTTGCCCTAACAAAACATATTAAACTACCCTCCTCCCACTAAAAGATGACTTATAACCCTAGAATAAAACAACAATAATACAATCCCCTCTCACAGGATATGAAGCAAACACACAAATATAGATTCTCACTCTTCCACAGCCCTCACACAGCTGAGGAAGAGAAAAAATAAAAACCAAAAACATACAGTAACACAATCCCCTCTCACAGGATTAAAAAATATAACCACAGCCCTCTTACAGCCGAGGAACAAATAATATGGAAAATAAAATATAGGCTCCCTGGTCCTCTTACCACCAGGAAACCAAAACAAATTAAAAAGTCTGGGAAAAAGTCATCTGTCAGTGGAGGAGCCGTAGGAAAAATTCACAATAATATAAATCCAAGTCCAACCAACAGTTTTAATAATCCAACATAGGTAAAACCCAAAATAAAAAGTCAGCAACAGAAATTTTATCAGTTCCAGATTAGGGCTTCCTGAAAGTGGCAGCACACGGTCTCAATATAGATACGAAGGAGAACCACACAGTCTCCAAGACAGCCAGAAAAATAGACAGGCCAAGCCACTGAGAGTGGGGGCTCCCCCCTCCCACACCCCCAAACTGCCTAATCAGGTATTTATTTTACCACCAGGACCTGCAGCTACAGATATCCCAAGGCCAAACCACTGAGACCAACCCTGAGATAACTTAGGGGTCCCCCACTAGTCCCTAACTCTCTAGGAAGAAGTGAGGTAGCTCCTGTTTGGTCCCAAGTGGCACCCAAGATCACCCAGGCATGGGGGGGTAGAGATGCCCACAACCAGACCACTGCTATGGCCCTGCTTCTGGACTCAAAACTCAGGAGACAATTGGAGAAGAATGTTACAAGAAAAAAGGGGCTTTGATCAATAAATCAGACCCCCTCACTCACAATACTCCAAAGAAAGCCCACAGCAGTCCCTCCAGCTGGTATTGAGAAGTATTACACTGCTGGAGATCCTAGTTCCAGTTCTTCTTCTTTACCCAGCACAGCTCCTTTCAGAACTGTTTGCAAAATGAACCACAAACATACATTTTCTTTTAAATGAATATATCAGAAATCTGGTATTTTGATGTCAGTAACTAAACATATTTTTCTATTTTATTTGAAAAAGGTAATTTACAAACATCACTGCTTATCAAAAGCATATATTTATATAAAATATATATTAATGTACTGGTGAAAGTATTTAAGAGCGTTTTAACTTCCAGAAAGCAACAAAAAGTGCTCTGCATTACCTACATAAAACTGAAAATCCAGTAGACTGCTTCATGGAGACTTTTATACTCTGAGAAACTTAAGAACATTTCTATTAAAAGTTCCTATTAAACATGCCCTGCCCAACATTACAGTATAAAAATCACATACTAGTCATTCTATGCATCAAAAGAGATGACATAACTATATTTAACAATGGAGGTCTCTCTTTTAGAAACCTTTTGCCAGTCTTATGACAGTCACATAGATGATACTTGATATTAATAAACCCACTACTAAACATGCTGATTCATGGTGCTAGTCATAAGAGATGACATAACTATATTTATCAATGGAGGACTGTCTTCTAGAAACCTTTTGCCAGTCTTGTGACATTCACATAGATGAATACTGATATTAATAAACCCCCTACTAAACATGCTGATTCATGGTGCTAATCATAAGAGATGACATAACTATATTTATCAATGGCGGACTGTCTTCTAGAAACCTTGTGATAATCACATTGTGTGACTTCATCTGGCCAAGTCTTGTATATAGTTAGGGTCCCAAAGACCAGAAATTCATAGTTTTGAAAACGTTATGATCATTAGCAGCTGGTCTGATTCAGAAGATCTATCTGATAGTGAGATAATGGAAACTACTGTTGTATCAACACCAGAACCACAAGGTATGTATTCTTTCTGAAAATGTTTAAAATGTACCTGCTTGTATGCTTTTTTATTACAACTAAAAGTCAGTCTTCTTTTTTTTGTCTGATTGGTAGGGGATTTGACAGATAAATACAATGTTATATATCTTTTAGGGGCCATCTGTCTTTTTACATATGTTTTGTAAAATGGTGGGGGTAATCTTTGCACATTGTGGTTGGGGGGGTTGGTTGGTTCGTATTGGGTTAATGTAAATGTTTGCAGATAATAAGCAAATGTATTTATATTGCCTTAAATGCTCCTTAGTGCTAGTTTGAGAAAATAGCATGCATTTACATTGTTTTACATAAGTAGCCTTTGTCTGGCATGTGTGTGTGTGTGTGTGTGTGTGTGTGTGTGTGTGTAAGATAAATACAATGCTATATATATGTTGGGTACATCTGTCTTACTACATATCTTTGAGTAAAATGGGATTAGCATGTGTTGGGGTTATGGCTTAACTGCTTTGTAGTTTGAGAAAATATGTGACATACATTTATGTCATCTTAATTGTTTTTTAGTGTAAGTGTGTGTGAATGATCTTTGGAAGATGTCTTCATAATGATGTAAATGAAAACTAGTCAGCCTTTGATTGGTAGTTCTTCTTTGGGGGCAGACGTGATGGACCTAGAGACTCTTTTTAAGGAAGTATTTTTTCACAAAGAGGGTTGTGGATGCATGGAACGGCCTTCTGGAGGAGGTTGTGGAGTCAAAAACAGTGGTGGAATTCAAGCATGCATGGGACAGTCATAAGGCAATTCTAGGGGGTTGGGGTAGGAAGAAGTAGGCTGCTGGTTAACTAGGATCTGCAGCTTATCCATTAGGTAGGGAAATGGGCAGACTGGGTGAGCCAAGCGGTCCTTATCTGCCGTCAAATTCTGTTTCTATGTTTCTATAGATACTCCTCTAATGTCTAAAATGCTTAAGTGATAGGCTGATGCTCTGCTTTTTTTTTTTTGTTAACAGTTCAAACGTGTGCTTCATGGAAAAGACAACATAAAAAGAGACAGTCAGAAGTTTGTGAAAACAAACAGAAGCCTACTGAAATTGCCACTACCAGCACTGAAAGTTTAAATGCAATAAATGACATTTGTTTAAATTTTAACTAGAGGGTACAACCTTCCACCAGCTCAGGGGTTGCAGACAAAGCTGTGCCTCACCCCAGGATTGAGAAAAGGGACAGTGTTGCACTGAAGTCATTGCTGACATTTTTTCCATTAATAGCTGGTACCTTGTTTAAAGGACTTGTGGATCATGGCAGGTTACAGGGCACATCATTGTTTAAAAATGACCTTTTAAATGGTACTGTGGTAAAACATGTATTTTCTTTGATATGTGTAGCTAAGGAATTTAACTCAGAGCTGAAACATGCTCTGCAGGTAGCAGAAATGTATCAAACAATCAAAGCGCTGGAACTGAAACTGTCTCATAAACAGTGACAAAACAGAAAATCTCATAGGCTGAATAAAAAGGGGGTCAGCACTAAAAGAATGAAAAAAAAATTGTAGACGAGTGAAAAGAAATACATGGGATAAAAATTAAAAAACCCTAGAACATCTGAGAAAGAAAATAAGGCGTGACAAAATCATATTACACCATAGAGCATTACAGCAGCTTGTTGAAAATCAGCCAGATGCTGAATTAGAAAACCAGCAGCCCCCTCCAGTTTTTTTTAGAAAGAATTCAGCATTATGAACATGTGCTATGAAACTTTAGAGCAACAGAATTTTATCAGACATTTAGGTTTGTAAGTCTTGATAAATTAGCCTCATTCAGCTGGGCCATTCAAGCTATGCAATCAGCAATTCAAGAACTCTTAGACCACATTATCCCTCAGTTAGGGGTACATAACTTTCTACAATTGCGTTTGAGTGCTGGCTCTTTAAATCACCCCTTGTTCTCAAGGAGAACACGCCCCGAAGAGTTAAATGCTGGTATATTCTTAGATCACATAGCTGACATGTTACAAAGCAATGCTGAAGTCATTGCTGATGATTCTTTACAGTTGGTGGTAACAACCATCAGAAACCAGGAGGGTGGTGGGGTGGGGTGTAGACGTACACTGAGTTCTATCCTCTATAGCAAAATAATTGAGAAAAAGAGACATTACTTGATTGATTTAAACAATAGAGATAATGTTTTTTGTTTTGCTGGAAGTGTACTTGCGCTCCTAAACAGACCCATGTCCAACAATCAATTGATCTGTAAGGCTAAAATATTGCATGCTGAGATAGGTTTGTCAGAACACACACCTGTCAGTTTCAGTGATGTACCAAAATCTGAACAGTTTTTAGGAGTAACTATTAAGGTTCTCTATTGTAATGAAGGAAATTGGCAAACATTTTCAATGGGGTCTGGGAGCTATCCTAAAACACTGTTTGTATTACATCATAACAATCACTTTTACGGTGTCACAAATGTCAAGAAATTTATAGGGGCCAGATACCTCTGTGAATACTGTCAATCAGCCTTCAGTCACAAAAATCGTCACTCATGCACTCTTTTGTGTAAGGTGTGCTGTGATCCAGTCTGTGCAGAACAGATTGCCAGTATAGTGAAATGTCCAAAATGTTACAAAATTTGTAGAAGTAGAAACATAGAAACATAGAAGTTGATGACATATAAGGACCGCAAGGCCCATCCAGTCTGCCCATTTCTTTTTCTACCTTATGAATGTGCCATAGGCCTTTGCCCTGTCAATGGCCTATCTATTCATACTGATCTGTATTGCTCCCTTATGCCTATCCCATGCCCGTTTGAAGCCCTGCACTGTATTCATATCCACCACTTCCTGAGGTAGGCCGTTCCATGCATCCACCACCCTTTCTGTGAAAAAGAACTTCCTCACATTACCCCTTAATCGGCCTCCCTCTAATCTCATGCTGTGTCCTCTTGTCCTGCTATTTTTCTTATATTGAAACATGTTAGACTCTTTCACCTTGTTAATGCCCTTAAGGTGTTTGAATGTTTCAATCATATCACCTCTCTCCCTCCTTTGTTCTAGGTTATACATATTGAGTTCAGTTAATTTGTCCTCATATGTTTTCTGATGCAGTCCCTGCACCATTTTGGGTTGCCCTTCTCTGGACTGCCTCAATTTGGTTAATGCCCTTGTGATGGTGAGGCCTCCAGTACTGCACACAGTACTCCAGATGGGGCCTAACTAGTGTCTTGTAAAGAGGGATTGTTACCTCCCTCTTCTGACTTGTGATACCCCTACTAATACACCCCAACATCCCTCTAGCCTTATCTACTGCTTTAGATTGTAGATCCTTAGATTGTCTGGAGAGGCACATGACCAAAGCTGATTTAGGTATGATCCCCTCTGTGAATCAAGCAAGCTATGTGAAGAATGTTTTGCCATATACAAAGGAAATCATAAATGTAAAATGGGCAGATGTCCTAGATGTGGTTCTCTTATGACTGCTGACAAACATTTGTGTTACATGTCTCCACTGAAACAAGTGAAGAACTCTGAGAAATATATAGTGTTTGATTTTGAGGCCAGACAAGAAACAGGAACACACACACCAAATTATGTCTATGCCAAGCAACTGGATGATAGCAGATGTTGGGCATTTGAAGGAGACGATTGTGTAAAAGATTTTGTCAGGCACTTTATAGATACACCATTCAAACACTACACATTTATAGCTCACAATGGCAAAAGCTATGACAGTTATTTTATTGTTAGTCAGCTAGTCAAGGAAAAAATTGGTATCAAATTGCTCACACAAGGAGGGAAATTGCTCTCCATGATGGTATCTGCACTACACATTAGATTTATAGATTCACTGTGTTTGTCTAAAATCCCAGGCACATTTGGCTTTGAAAATGAGATCGTAAAAGGGTACTTTCCACATTTATTTAACACCAAGGCCAATGAAAACTATATAGGTCCCCTGCCTGATGCCAAATTTTATGGGGTAGATTATATGATGCCTAGAGAAAAAGCAGAGTTCATGCGATGGTACCTAGTCAACCAACATACAAAATTTGATCTGAAAAAAGAGCTTTGCTACTATTGTCAGTTAGATGTTGAAATTCTTTGAAAAGCCTGTGACAGATTTAGACAAGAAGTGATGAACATGACAACCATGCAGGTTTTAAAACAGTCAGATGGTGACATTTTAGAACATGAAGAGGTTTGTTTAGATCCCTTTCAATATACGACCATAGCATCTGTCTGCATGGCCACATACAGATCCATGTTTTTGAAAGAACACACACTCACAGTTCTCCCCCCAGAAAATTACCATGGCCTGCAAAAGAGGTTCTCCACACCTGTGATACAGTGGTTAATGTACATAGCAGAGAAAGAAAACATTGCTATTCAGCACACACTACGGGGTGGGGAATTTAAAGTGGAGCCATATTTTCTCGATGGTTACTCGATAATTAATGGGGTTCCCACTGCCTTTGAATTCAACAGGTGTTTTTTTCATGGTTGCAACATCTGTTACTGTGAAAAAGATAGAAATCCTATGACAGGTATGACTTTTGGGCAGTTATTCAATCGGACCATGCACAAGGTTAATTTTTTAAAAAGTCAGGGGTTTGCCATTAGAGTCCTGTGGGAACACGAGTGGAGGGAAATGTTGGCCACAGATCAGGGGCTGACTGATTTTTTGAGGGACAAGGAACTACTCTGATCTCTTGAACCTAGAGAGTCACTGTTTGGGGGATGGACAAATGCCATTTCTCCATACTATAACATACAGCCCAATGAGACAATCTGCTATTATGATTTTACCAGCCTGTACCCTTTTGCCAACAAAACTAAACAGTACCCAGTGGGTCACCCTGCCATCATTTATGAGAACTTTGCTGACATGAATCAGTACTTTGGTTTGGCAAAAATAAAAGTTTTAACCCCTAGAGGTCTCTTTTTTCCAGTGCTGCCATCCAGGATTGGAAAAAAACTTGTATTCATATTATGTTGTGCATGCGCAGAAGACAAAGCTCAGATACCATGTACACACAATGATGAGCAAAGGGCACTGACTGGTACCTACTGTACTGTGGAACTAAACCTGGCACTGGAAAAAGGGGACACAATCTTAAAAATTTATAAAGTGTGGCATTTTAGAGAGTCATCAACAGAACTATTTGCAGATTACATCAAACTGCATCTGAAAGGCAAGCAAGAGGCATCTGGCTTCCCTTCATGGGTAAAAAATGAAGCAGATAATGTCAGGTACAAACAGCAGTATTTTGAAAGAGAAAATGTGCATTTGAACCCTGCTGACATCGCTGTTAGCTCCACAAAGAGACAGATATCTAAACTGTTCTTAAATTCTCTATAGGGGAAATTTGGACAGAGAGTTAATTTGCCGACCACCAGTTTAGTATCAGACCCCGATGAGCTTTTCCAGTATGTGTTTGCCCCCTGTTATGATGTGGCCTTGTGTTGGTTCATCGATGATGAAACAGCGTGTTTATGCTGGAAATATACCAAAGACCGCTACCCAAATTCTAACAATGTCAACATATTTATAGCTAGTTTCACCACTGCATATGCCAGACTAGAACGCTACAAACTGCTAGATAAGTTACAGGACAGGTGCCAGTATCACGACACAGACTCTAGACTGAGTGACTGGAAGCCCCCTCTTGGTGACTATTTAGGGGAATTGACTAGTGAGCTTCCTCCAGATGAGCACATCACTGAGTCTGTGTCTGCAGGTCCCAAGACGTATGGGTCGCAGTCCGGGGGACAAATTGTCATTAAAGTGAAAGGCTTCAAGCTTAATGTAGGTAACTGTGAACACATTAATTTTGACAGCTTAAAAGATCTGTTTTTTGATTACTCAGGGTCACAGACATCTACTGAAATCACAGTGAGGCAACCCAGCATAGTTAGAAACAAAAAGCAGTGGTCCCTTGAAACAAGAACGCTGTCCAAGACCCAAAGAGTAGTTTATGATAAACGAGTTTTACAATCAGATTTCAGAACATTTCCTTATGGATACTGAGGACTGAAAATGGATATCAGGTTGCAGCATCCCTTTACTTGTCTGTTGTCCGGCCCATCTAACAGTGGGAAAAGCTTCTTCATAAAGCAGTTGTTGGAAAATTATGATACCACTTTATCACATAAACCTGAAAATATTGTCTGGTTTTACAGCTGTTGGCAACCTTTGTACAATGAACTGCTGTTAAAGTTTCTGCAGATTAAATTTTGTGGAGGGGCTACCAGCGTTTTTCACTGATGATGATCTCTTACCCCTGGGGAAGGTGAATTTTGTTGTTATAGATGATTTAATGGACTCTGCCTGTCAAAATAGGGAAGTCGAGTATTGGTTTACCAAGTACAGTCATCATAAACAGTTAACGATATTTCTAATTGTACAGAATGTATTTTGTCAAGGCAAGAAAAGCTGGACCATCACGCTTAATACCAAATATATGGTCCTGTTTAAAAACCCACGGGACAAGCTGCAGATACAAATACTAGCCAGACAGATGTACCCCAGTCAGACCAAATTTTTTTTAGAAGCTTTTGAAGATGCCACAAAAAAACCTTACGGCTATTTATTGGTTGATTTAAGAGCTGGTACACCAGATGAATACAGGCTGTGGCTTACGTCTTGAAAAAACATTCTGGTTTTAGAAATACATGATGCTGTATTGTCATTATGTCTGAAAAACTGCAGAGAAACCTCTTTGTTTTAAAGTTACTTGTCAGAGGACCTCCCCGTTTAAGAAAAGCTATTTTGTGCTCAGCCTCTGATGACTTGATATCCGCCATCACCAAGGTTGCTTTAAACACCCTGAAAGGAAATATACCAATGTCAGCTAAACAGCTAGCTTTTCTGAGAAAAAGGGGTAGAGTCATAAAAAATTTAAGCAACAGGAAAGTGCCTTTAAAAAGAAAAAAACAGACTGTAAACCAGACAGGTGGATTCATAGGGACATTGTTGGGTATTTGTATTCCTTTGATTACTGGACTGCTGGCTAACAGATAATGGCTTTTACTGAAAAAATGTATCTGGTACCTCAACAGCAATTGAACCGTATGAAAGCAAACTATCCCGATGAGGATATGAGAAAAGTCGCAACTTACAGCTTGGATACAGAAATGAGATCTATACTATCACAGACTGATTTATCAGATCATGACAAAGCCAAATTGTATTCTGCAGTGTTGCAACATCACCTCAGTCTAGTACGTCAAGGAGAACAGGCTAAAACCAGTTTGACCTTACACATGCCTGAGAGTGAGGCAGTTTCTGAGCAACCCCCTACTGAACTCTTTCTATCACAAGTTCTATAGAGAAAAACATTTTGAACAGTATTTCTCAAAGGTCTGAAAAAAATACTGAGATATTACTATAGCAAATGGCAAAGAACAAGAATATTCTCTTTTGGAATAATATGGGGGAATTGATGTATAAAGGTAGTGCTGTTTCTGGGTCTCATATGATTGATTTGGTAAGGGCTGCTACAACCACTCACGCTACCCCTGATCACAAAAAGCCAAAGGGGTGGGATGTGTTTGTCAAAGTGGTGGCAGAGGCTAACATACCCACATCCGTCTTTGGTCATTCAGCAAACAGGAGATAAGTTGAAAATCGAAAAACAGCTGATGTAAACGCCCCTGAACCCTCTCCACTTAGCAAATGGTCAGTGACACCCAAAAGATGAAAGACATTTAAGAAACCAGCCTGGTTCTCTGTATAAATCTGAATATTATATACCTTAGTGACTGATATGTACTGACTATTTTGACCTTTTTTTTTTTTACAAAAAAGTACTAACAGTGATGTATGTTATAATCCTACCTCATATTGAATACATTAGCATGTTTTTTTTAAAAAAGGTACTTATATTTCTGTATGTTATCATCCTACCTCATTGAATATGGTAGTATTTTTTTACAAAAGGTGTGTATACTGATACATGTTAGCCTACCTCATCTTTAGTATCTAATCATGTTTTTAAAAAAAAAGGGGGCATATCATAATCCTAGCTCAGCGTTATGTCACGTGTAATCTGCCTTTTTAACAAGAGGCTTTTAGTTTTCTGTATCTTATCTATGATTTTATCTGTCATTGTTTTACAATAAATACCTTTTAATTTTTTATATATCACATCATTATTGAAGACATTACATATCTGAAAATTTCAAACACGTCCCCCAGAAAAGCTAACAAAGACACAGAGATAATGAGGGTATATATGATTTTATAAAATGAAGGTTGTAAGTTACAAGTGATTGCATATTTTAAATTTATTACAAGACAAACAAGTCTGAACATGTTGCCATCCCACTGATACAGGCCCTGACATTTTTCAATGTCTGAAACGGTGACGTACAAAACTAGTTACCATGGCATCATTTTTGAGCAAATCATTAGAGTACATATTTATAACTCGATCATAAGAACGTCCTTTACATCTGTGATGTAAGAAAAAGATGCAGTGAAATCCCCAGGTAGTAGAGAAGGTATATTGCAACTGTGTGTTTTGGTATAGAATGGTCTTTGCATTTCTGTTTAAAAAGACACCAATCCTTTGTGCATAATTGTCAGGATGAAAACTGTAGCTATCAAAGAACTCTCCATCCCCATTTTCTGAAATGTTTACAGCTAACCAGTGCTGTCTAGGGAGGTCATAGGGGTCAGTATTGATGACTAGTGCTGCCGGAAGGTTTCTCAGTCTCTCCTTGTGTAGCAGATCATAGGGAAACACACCCAGAAAGCAGTCACAGATGTGTGAGTCATTTGTTACAGTTTTTTTTTCCAGCTGCTTTATGTTCATTTTTATGGTTTATCACATATAATCAAACATAACATTTCTTCTTTGGTTTATTTCAATGACATTATCAAACACAGCATAGACAATGAGATTAACTGTTTATGGAAGGCCTTCTGCAAATCTGATTTCTGCTCTGAGGTTCTCAGTTTTAATTAAAGAGTAATGATCAGCACATTCTTGGTCCAGAATGAAATCAAAGGCAAACAGTGTGTACTCTTGGGTAAATTCCTGATGGTTGACAACTAATGGTCAATCTTTCATGTTTTTCCTACTGTCTGTACTCGATTAAAACATTCTCTCACAGCATTTCCATTTCTAAAATTAGGCTGCAGAGGTTTAGCAGGGATTTGTTCACTGTCCAGATACAGAGCCACAAAATTAATGTTATAATGTTTAAAATTAAAGAGGTTTTGAGTGTAGGAACCACTAAAAGCATCATTGTCAACAAATCCTATGACCATCATTTTTGGTAACTGTCCCAAAAACAAATTATCGTGGTTACAGACCCTGCTGCCTGCTGGGAGGCTGACCACTTTCATCCCCACTCTGTCTATAGGGTATCTAGCGTTGGAGGTCAGCAGGGCTTCCGAGTGTCCCAGACGAACACTGGGGGTCACTTTATCCCTTTTGACAAACAGAGATGCGGCCATGATTTTTAGCTTATAAGGCTCAGCATCTCCACTCATCAGGCAAAAGCTGTACCTGTTGTGTGTCAGTTTAATTTTAATATCCACACCATTCAGCATCAGTTTCTCTTGAAAAAACAAGTCCTTGTGCAAGTGTCCCAGCAGCTCTACAACTCTACTGAGATGTGTGAAGGAGCTTCTTTTATTAAACCTTACATTGTCACCGGCTCTGTCTGTGATTTTATGTTTCCCCAGGGTGTTTTTGTAAAATAATCCTGCCGTGAATTGTGTAGAAAGGGTCTCTTCACTGAAGTTCAGCACAGATTCTATAATAGCCGGTAGGGGTAACAGTTATTGCTCTGACTGATGAGCTGATCACCGACAGTCACATCCAGCTGGCTGAAAATGGTGGCCACTGGGTAGTTTATAAGCCCCACTTTGGCCGCTGCTGGTATATCACCACCATCCGCTTCAGTGATTTTGCAAACTAGGTAAAGAAGCATGTTGTTTAGATCCAAATGGTCTTCACCATTCCCTGCTATATAAAATTCAATTGGTGAGTTTTCTGAAAGGGCAGCCAGAGGGGGTATCTCTATATAAATGCTTTTTTCAATGCTTGCCTGTGTGGGAGCAATGGCAAACAAGTCCAGTTCTGATTTTGTGCATTCTTCAGAACCACAGTGTATGAAAGCCATGTTTTTTAGAATAAATCTCTATGTTTTTTACATCCCCTCGAAGGTCCTTTGGACTTTGACCTCTTTCTTTTATGTGACATTTTGCATTATGAGACATGTCTTTTTTTTTTCTTCTTTTTTTTTTATTTATTGCATGCCAAGATATAGTAATTCATAGGATTCATAAGGCATAATAAGGACTGGAAAGCTAAATGGGTGGAAACAACTGAGCTACGAATACCTTTTATACTATACTGTATTAATTGTTGCCATTAACTCTTTATTACATTTTTCGTTACAGGAATATGATCCAACAAATTTGAGTACAGACACAAAATAATACGTACATATACATGTCCATACATAAAGTAAAACAAACCCTGTAACATACCCCCTAACCCCCACCCATCCCATCCCCCACCCCTGACCCTCCCAGCACAAGTCCAATGAGGTGTGCTACCATCAAACCGTAGTAAATCTACACTCTCCTAAAGAGAATAGAGAGCATAAAAGGACCCCAAATCCTATCAAACCTGGAAAGCTTATTCTGGAGGATAGCTGTCATCTTCCACCCTCAAACTGGCTAATAATTCTCCAGCCATTCAAGATAGCTGAGCACAACAGAATCCTTCCAGTGTCTGAGAACAATTTCTTAAGCGTGGCAGCAATCAGGACTATATGGAACCTCCTATTCTTGATGGGAATATGAGAGACATCTCCCAGAAAACATATTTCTGGAGTAAAGAGGTCCCCTAGTCCCAATAATGGATTCGCCTTTGCTTTTAATTTCTGTCCACAAGGAGGTTACCTTAGGACAATGCCAGAAAATATCCATCAAGTCCCCAATCCCGGCTTGACACCTGTAACATGTGGAATTTGTAGCAATTTTCAACCTAACCAATTTTTGTGGGGAATAATAAATATTGTGAAGAATTGTGAACTGCATCAACCTTAACCGATCCTTCAAGAAGAATTTATAACAGTTCATCCATAAAGCCTTCCAGTTGAGCACAGAATCAGGAAAGACTGAAGCCCAATATGAACCTTGAACTGGATTTGGAGAAAACGCCCATTCAAATAACACTGAGTATATTTTGGAAATTATGCGTATAGACCCACCAACGGCCCCAATACATCATAAAAAGCCAACCTAGGACCTCGAATTGCCCCACTACCCATCTTAGAACCAAAAGGTGCCTAATCTGATATATTTTAAAATTGCCATAGTAGGCATCTCAAATTTGTTCAGAATCTCAACAGAGGAGAATATGTCCCCATCGGGCTAAAGAAAGTCTTCACAGCACCCCTCAGGTAAGGGCAGCCACGCCAGACTAAGAATTTTATTACCTATTACAAAATGTGGATTACCCTCAAATTGACTGGACCCAATCATTAATGTGATCATATTTCAAAAGTCAAAAAAGTTGGGTATGGGCTCTCACAGAAATCCCAATTGGAGAACTGCAACTGAGGGGCAACAATCTGGGAGTAAGGTGAAGCAAAGCCCTCAGGCCTCAAACCATATTTCCAAGTCAGGGCCAATTCAATTTGTAGCCAAAGTGGCATATAGGAATGTTGTACTGAAGCATCTCTACCCTTCACCCACCTCAGATACTTGTTGGCATGGGCTGCCCAAAATATAGGGCAAAATGGAAGCTTTAATCTCCCAGTAATTTGGGTGCTGCCAACTTTGATAGGCCATACGAGACTTCTTATAACCCCACAAAATTAGCTATCATATTATGTAACTTCCTGAACCAGGCAAGTGGTATCCAAATATTCAACATACTCAGAGGGTAAAACAATCTAGGAAAAACGTTCATTTTAACTAAATTAATCCTCCCCATAAGGAAATTGGCAACTTCTCCCACCTTTCTAGATCCAACTCAATGGCACGCACTAAGGGATCTAATTAACTGAAATATCTTAGTCCTGCATCTTGTTAGATCTAGACCAAGATATCTTATAAAATCCGACTTCCAGGACAGACCCAATTCCGCTTATCTCCTGCTTAAAAACATTTTTATTAAGGGAAATACAACTGACTTGTCTAAATTTAACCTATAATTAGCCAGTTTGCTAAACACCCAAATAACCTCAAGGAGAGCAGGAATGGAGACCCTCGGGTTAGAGACCGAATCAACAAGTCATCTGTATATGCAGTTATTTTCACAGTATAGTCCAGAATTTAATACCTTCATTTCTTGTTTATGTATAATTGTCCTGATGAGAGGTTCTAGGTAGATTAAAAGGATAGGGACAAGGGACATCCTTGCCTAGTACCAACATAAAGATTAAAGGGTCCGTGGTACTATTACAACTAACCCTCGTAGTAGGGTTTGAATAAAGGAACTAATCCATTTTAGAAAAGGCTCAGGAAACCCAAATTTCCCATCAGTAGTTAGCAGAAACCCCAGTGAACCCTATCGAAGCCTTTCTCAGCTTCTAAAGACAGCAGGGCCATAGCGTGCCACTACCTCAGACACCGAGGAGGCATGAGCCAGGGTTCGCAGGTGATCAGCGGACGACCTCGTCCCTCATAAAACCAACTTGCTCTGGGCCAATGAGTCTGGGTAAACCTGACTGACACGCTTCTGCAACAACTTGGCCAAAATCTTAATATCGTAATTAAGCAGGATATAGGCCTGTAACTAGATGGTTGTTCGGAGGTTTATCCTGCTTTGGGAATTAAGACAATAAGTGCCTCAAATAAAGACTGATCCTGCAACCTGATGACATAAAATGTGTCTCAATAAACTGAGGCTAAAGGGATAGTAACTTAGAAATCTTTTTAAAATTAGACGAAAACCCGTCCAGCCCAGGAGTTCTATCCAAAGGAGACTCTGAATAACCAATTCAATCTCACCCTGAGTGATGTCAGCCATTAACTGCGCCTGTTGGAATTAGACAACAAAGGGAGATCCAACCCTCAAGAAAGGCAAGCATCTCCTTCTCAGTGGGGAGTTATCCATTTTACTATACAGAGATTTAAAGTATCTAAATTCTTGCACTATCTCCCCTAGGGTGGTTTTAACCTGGCCATCTGCCTTAGATAGAATCCCTGGAATTATAGAGATGATTCTAGTTGTTTAACCTCCTAGCCAGGAGGTACCCGCCTTTTCACCCTGGATCAAGGTAACTAGTCTTGGTCTTGATTAATGCCAATTCTGCCTGCTCCCAGCAACTTTAAATAAAGATCCCCAGTTTAACCAGTTCCAGCTTCTCGTCCTCAGACCGCGAGACATAGAAGCCTTTACTTTATTCGGTTCAGCAACTCGGATAGAATTTGTACCTCTCCTTCTTCCTTTTGGATGCCTGACCTATTAATATGCTCTTATAAATGCTTTAAACGCATTCTAAACAACATCGGGTCAATATTATCCCTCACATTATTAGCTATAAATTTTTCATTTGTGTGGAAATAAACCCACTATTTTGGGACTGTGCAGCATCTGATTATTAATCCTCCACCTACTGCCCCTCTTAGGAAGAGTAGAAAAAGAGATTGACGCCACTACCACTGCATGATCGGAAAGCGGCCCCGGCATAATCTCAGACTCCAGCACTCCGGGAAGAAGAGTACCAGAAAATAACAGGTAATCTATATGAGATGCTGAACCATGAACTGCAGAAGTAAATGTATATTCCCTAGCTTTCAGGTGAACAACTCTCCATACGTCCACTAAGCCAGTCTAGTCCAACAACTCCCCTAGGGCCCACTGAGCTGGAGAAAAAACTGCAATATTTCTCCTAGTCCTATCCATCAGTGGGTCCAATACAAGGTTCAAATCCCCTAGAATCATGGGAATCTGCAACAGGGGTCAGGATTTGAAGCTTAACAAAACCCCTGAGAATCCGAAAATTGGGACCATAAATAGACCCAAGAAGTACCTCCACATCCTGTAGCTCACCCCAACAAACACGCATTCGCCCTCACCATCCTGAATGACCTGCAGCGGTGCAAAGGCACAGACCTCACGCAGAAGCATCATCACACCTCTGCTCTGCGCTACCCCGTGAGGAAAAACTGACCCCATCTGCAGACGCCTCATAGAGTTCACTTTGTTTGAAGCAAGTGCGCCTCCTGCAGGAACACAATGTCTGCCCTTAGTACCTCTAAGTGCTTTAAAATACTGTACTGTTTAACCTTCTGACGTTCCCTTTATGTTCCAGGTTACAACTTTAAAAGACCCACACAGTGCCATTATCCAGAATCTCTAACTCAGACCATGGTATGTCCCATTTAACGGTACACCTTATTACCCAAATTAAGGACTTGTGCATGATTTATCCTCCACAATCCCCATAACCACTATAATATCCATTAACATTAACTCCCCACTATCCTCCCTCCCCCATCCACACGTCCTTGATGACAGTATGCATCACTGTATCCTCCCTCACTGTCCCTCGACAAACCACTGATAATCATAACAGTCAACATTAATTTCCCCTGGGTAAGAAGACACCCAACAGCAACAACTTCCCCATCCCACAATCCCCCATCATCAACACTTAACATCTATTAACACTTCTCAAACACAGTGATAAAGGGAATAAACTAACTAATACATATTCCTTATATTCCACCCAGCCTCATATAACCTAGAGGCAAAACACAAGTGACCACCCCAAAAACAGTATCCGACCCCCCCTGCCCCCCCACACGAGGCTTTAGTCCATGTAACAGTCTGCCAGCAGACATGAAGCCAATTGGCTTAACAGTCCATCCACAGGTATGCGAGCTGGAACCATTACTTCCCCCTTACCAATCCCAGGGATCAACCAATGTCCAGATTACACAGAGAACCAAATGCGGGTTACAAATCCCCGGACCGCTGCAGGACATCAGGATCTGCACTGTGTGAAGGAGTCACCACTAGGGGGGATCCCCAGAAAATGAACCCCACATCCTTTCAGTCCCAAATTAGAAGGGCTATCCACCAGGACCTCTAATGCGCAGTAACCACCAAGAAATCCAACACACAACTAAGAAAACTTTCCTTTGTCCCAGAAATAAATACATCAAAGGAACTCATCCTCTATTTATGTTGAAGAGGGAACGATCTGAAGTGTGGCTAAGGCTTTGTCTGGGTCGTCAAACCTTTTCCATGATTCCGATATGTAGACATGCAGCACCGCAGGATATACCATTTTGAATTTAATCCCTGCAGCAATAATTTTTGACACGAGGGGGTGAAAAGACACTCTCCTCTGCCGAACCAAAAATGGCAAGTCCTGGGTGATCCTTATATCAACCTCCTCCCATTTCACAGCTTTAGCTTCCTTGACCTTCTGTAGAAAACTTTGTTTCTCTTGGAAATTCAGGAATTTTGCCATAAAAATACGCTGCGGTGCCCCCTGTTGTGGAATAGGGCAGAGGCTCGTGCGCCTTTTCTATATTATAACGCTGGCCAACGGGTGAGGGACCAGTGATCTTCCACAAATTTTGAAAAACTTAACTGGCTCAAGCTTCTCTTTTCAGGCAGGCTAATCACCACTACGTTGTTCCTCCGACTCCTGCCCCTCGAGATCCTCCACTTTGGCTTCAAGGGTGGCAAAGCACTGCCTTAACTTGACCAGCCCAGGTCAAACCTCTCCACCCGTTTTCCACCAATCTAACCCGAGCCTCATTGCCATCGGACACTCTCCTGCTCAAATCCTCCAAGTGGATGTAATCGATTTAATTTCTGTGGCCATTTCACCATTTCAGCCTTAAAAGGCCTAAATTCCTCGAGAAACTTGGCTGGCGTTGCATGGGTCTTCTCACTGCTCGGGTAATTAAGCTGGATGGTTGTGTTCATGGCTCGCGGCTTCTTTCGAGGCCTTTTCGGGTTGCCGGAGGGTGTGCTTCACTGCTGCCTTAGGCATCTTCTCGTCCATCTGAACACCAACCAGACTTCTTGAGGTTACCGGTCCACAAATAACCCCTTAAAAGACGCCAAAATACAACTGGAGATCCCAGGAGAAAGATAAATAGACAGGGTTTGTGCAGAGCAGGCAGAAAGCACAGCTAGCAAGAGCACTGCATCACATGACTCCCCGAGACATGTCTTTTAAAGTAGTGGGGAGGTCTGATGAGAAGCAAAGGGTGTACTCTGCACTTTCTTTTTTGACCTCTCTTGACCACAGTCAGCCCTGAACCACCCTGAGTGGTCTTATTGCCTCCTGACATCCTTTGAGCAACAGCACTAGTCACATGCCCCACAACATCCTTTGCTACATTTTTAGCAGCTGTTTGTAGATGTGGTTTGGCCATTTTGAACCCCCTTCTTAAAAATGGAACTGCTTTTCTAAACAGACTATGAAATATCCCTCCTATACCAGAACCATACATAGTAGGAAATCTGTGAAAGCCTGGAAGGCTGTATCCTGCCTGTGCCTTGTAATAGCTTCTGTACAAGGCAGGGTCTCCATAATGTCGAACAATCGCCATCCTTGTTTAAATTTTAAAGTAATCGCTGGGGGTGAAAATGCAACTTCACAATCACCTTTCCAAATCAAAATGGCACAGGTTCATTTTGATCATTCTTTATTTCAATAGTGACTGCATCAATCTGATGTTCATTGACTGTTTGATAATGAGGTTTATCGTAGGTCACGGTCACTATCTCATTGTCTTGGCATCTGACGGGTACGCATCTCAGCAAAGGCACTAGACTGTCACACACTATTTCATGTGTGATAATGTCAGTGTAGATATATAATGTGTAAAAACCCCCATTAATATCTGTAGGGTTCTTTGTTAGAGTCTTTCCGACACCTACCTCAAGTCTACTATAACCCAAAAGGTACTGTAACTGCTTGTGCATAAACAGAATACATTTGATGTCGCTGTCAATGCTTATTTCTCTCCTGATGGCTTGTTGTTCCAAAACCACTGGCAGTTTATTTGTTTCAAATATGCTTTTATTAATTTGATTAATAACAATTGCCATGTTAGGATAATAGGCTGATGGAATTTTCAATGCATTAGACTCAACAAAGGGGCTGGTTGGTGGTGTTTTACTATGGGCTATGCTTAGAGACTGACAGAGCATACTGAACCTGTTTTTCTGTGCAGACACATTGTCCCAGGTATGAGGGTATTGAATTTTTGCTAATCCCACTTCCCATTCACCAGGCAGTTCCAGCATTTGTGGTAACTTTACTGTAAAAGTAGATATAGTATTGTTGAGGAAAATGTTGTGCGAGGCATTGCTAGGCAAGGTGATATAAAAAACATTTTTGAGCATTTTTAAATCTTATCCACTTCTAATGTCCCGAACCTGTGTTGCCTCGATTCAGCTATTGACTTTATCAGGCCACCCTAGCCACTTTACCAGATACCAAGTTTTTCTGCTGTGCTTTTTCTCTGCCAGGATTTTCTGCACCCTATACACTCAGTCCTCATCCAGTTCAAGTTTCTGAAAATCTTCTGCATAGAAAGTACCTTTGATGTCTTCCCCCTGTTAGTCTTTTAGCTTATAGGTGGGTCTCAGTGTTTTTAAGATCTCTGTCACAATAAATATCTCATCTGTGTATGTCTGTTCATATCCCTTTTCAAACACCCCTTTCATCTTTGATATTCTCACGTGATCACTTTTCTGAAGGGTACCCTTTTGTGTTTTGCCAAGAACTGTTTTGCCATAGATGATCTTCCATACATCCAGGGCATTGGAAGGGTTAACATCCGCTGGTCTGCATGTAATGCTTCTGTGATAGGTATAATTATAGCTGTGCACCAGGTCAGGCAACACATTAATATATTTCCTTGTGTTTTGGGCTGTGAAGTAATGCCACATGCGTGTCTTTAAAGTTCTATTGAACCGTTCTACAATGCTAGTCTTAACTTCATTGTTTGGTACAAAATGGTGTATTTTATTTTGTTTTAATAATGCCATTAAGAAGGCATTTAGAAATTCTTTACCCTGATCAGTCTGCAACTTCTCAGGTATGCGTCCACTTTTAAAAATTGTTTTAGAGGCATGCATCACTGCCTTGCCTGATTTATCTTTTAAAGCCGCTACCCAGGCATGCTTGGAGAGCACATCAATGCACGTCAGTATGTATTTAAACCCATTATTGTACTTTGCATATTGACTCATATCCACTAAATTGACTTGCCATTGTCTATCTATGTCAGAAACAATGACAAGATTTCTCTTATATCGAATTCTTGCTGGTCTGTGTAACGTAGAGGGGTCCTGCTTGGCAAGCCATTCTGCAACACCTTTCCTGGTCACACCTTTATCAATTTCTTTTGCAGCTTTATATAACTGAGTCACACCACTAAAACTGCCCACTTTTCTTGCATTCAAATATATATTCTGAAGCAGTTGATCAGTCATCTTCTTTCATCAGTACCAAAATACATCTGTTAACTAACCAACCTCTTGTCACCCGTACAATTATGTATATGTCTATGTGTGCTTTTATCTTAAAAATTCTATGACAACCATAAACTGCAATATGTAATTATATTTTATTCATACATACAAAACATAAACTGATACATATATTAATTACATACAAAAGCCATAACATTGTTTTAAAGAACATATATATACCCGCAACACATAGTATGCATGCAATGATTACATAATATCCTGTTTCTACACTACCAGATTCTTTCACATTCTACCATACCCAGAGACAGTAACTTTTGGGCTGTATGTTTCACAAAAGCAAGGGTTTTATCCACTTTCCCCTGGTGACAATGTAGGCACAAAACATACACACATGTGCCATGCACCACTCAAAATAATCAGGGTGATCTCTGAGGGGTACTGTTGCAGAATCAAAAATACTATTCACCTTACATATATCTGTGTTGGTTTTTTTGTTCATTGCATCGATATACATATGCCACAAAACTGGGGCCATACTTTTAATCTCAGTCATTGTCCTTTCTGCCAGTGAAGGTGCAGCACTTTCACAGCATACGTTTATGTACGGCACTTTCCAAAGTATACAGGGGTCTTTAAAATGTCCTTTATCACACGGCACATTGTAGCCATCAAGAGTGACTGGAATATCGGGAGCATGCTATTATGTTCCATCTGAAAGTACATAATACATGTTATACAGATTAGCGTGTCACTTTTTTATTCAGAAAAAATGACTGCTACATCACACTTGTTAAATACAACGTGATACATTCTGCAAAAATGTGATGGATACACATGATGCTTAGTGCTCTTTCATTTCATGGAGCATCATAACAATTGAAGAAACCACTTTCACAGTATGAGAAATATCACATTCTTTTCTTTGCTTTAAACCAGACACACACATTGCTGCAACTACCAATATATACAAGTTACAAAGACATTCAGGATCTTTTACAAATCTAGGCACAATCACTGTAATGTTTTCTAAAAGTGTCAACTCAGATTCTTTCATACAGTTATCTATATCCTCCCACATGTCTGAGGGGGCACGCAACATCAGTTCCATGGCAGAAGATAAGTCAGAAAGGGATGCTTCAAAGTCGGGCTGCCTGACCACAGAAGGATTGCAGTAATGGCTTATGACCAGATACACAAGTCTTGGACACTCTCTTTGCTTGCATCCCACATGGTTCTCTGTAAAATAAAATATGAAGCTTTGGGTTCTACAGCATTTACACATAACCTGTAGCAGATCAGCAGTTAAATTAATTTTCACAACAAAAACAGAGTCCCTTAATTTCTTTTTAGAAATTTAACAGGGTCCCCGAAGTTCTTGTTAGAAATTTTTAAAGCAGCATTTACTGACTAGACATCTGGCCTCTTTTCTAATCTCACTGTCTGTCTGTTGTAACATATCTGTAAGTAAGCCCATGGGGTCATCAGCTCTTTTCACATCATTTAAAACATGACTTACAGATTATATAGTTTCGTTGCTCATGCTTAAGCCCTGTTGTTTCATAGCTATTGCTAAGATCACAGGCATGAGATGCCCTATATGTATGGCTTCAGAAACATTTTTGTATGCTTCTCAAGCCATCAAGTCATCAAAGATTCATGTATGGTTTATCTGACTAGGGTCATCTATCTCACACCCAGGACAGGCATCAACCATTTCACAATGTATCACTCTCTGTATCACTGCAGCAATTACACCACAAATGGTATGGTACATAACATACTTACAATACACACCATGGTCAGTTTTGGGGGGCTTAATACGTAGGCCTGGGTTTTCACCTGAGGAAACCTGTCTAATCTCAGTAGATGAAGATGATTGTGGCTGTGTAGTGATTACAGTGTTTTCTGTTTTTTCAAGCATTTTATTGCCTCTAACTTTCTAACATATTGACCCTCACACATCTCATTAATAACCACATCTGTATCTTTCACACAGCAAACACAGTCAAGCAGTAGATTTGCAGAGACTCGAGTATCCATGCTGTCCCAATAAGACTGTTGCTCCATTCCATATCCATCACTCTGGTAAAGCAAAAAGAAAACAACATTGGTCCTTTTACTCAGTAGGTTACAGTTCATCTGCTAACTCATCTGTTCAGTTACACTCTGTATACATGTCTCCACTCACTCATTTTTTTAGTGTTTAAAAACAAAACATAAAGTTACCTCCACAGTGCAAGATGCTTTGCCATATTTTTCTTCTTCTTTAGCCTGTTGCTTTTTCTTATCTTTTCTTTTCATAGCCTGTGGCTTGCTTGTCATGGCAGTGTCACCATCTGTCTGTTGGCTGGTTGCTGCTTCTGCCTGTGTCTTGGCACCGTTATCTGACTCTCCCTCCACATCACTCTCTGTTCTGGGCTTCATTTTCCCATCTTTCTCCACAACAGACTCACATGCTAGCTCTTCTTCAAGGTCTTGCAGTTGTGCCTCTTTGATAGGTGTATCAGGATCAGTTTTTGCTTTTTCCGATTCACCAAACTGTGCAACAATATTTCTTTTTATGTCACAAATCCTTCCACTCACCCAAGTTCAAACTGAACATTCTTTTTCACACTTTATGTAGCACACATTCACAGGTTTGGGCCTGAAAGGCAACTTCTCTTCTGGCTTTTCATCTCCTGGCTGTTCATTTGGTGGCATAACAGTCTCTTCCATGACTGGAATGTTAGTTTGAGATGCTGTGTTCTGGGCCATCTTCTTGAATCTCTTGGATAATCAGCTCAGATCCTATAAAATAGATTTGATGAGGCTCTGAAAGCTATTCTGGCACATCTTCAACCAGGGGTTTATATAAGACCCCTGCCAGATGAACTCACACTATGTGACCATAACAAGGATGGCAAGGGTTTCTAAAAGACAGTCCTCCATTGATAAATATAGTTATGTCATCTTTTATGACTAGCACCATGCATCTGCATGTTTAGTAGGGGTTTTATTAATATCAATATTTATCTATGTGAATGTCACAAGACTGGCAAAAGGTTTCTAGAAGACAGTCCTCCACTGATAAATATAGTTATGTCATCTCTTATGATTAGCAGAACGAATCAGCATGTTTAGTTGGGGTTTATTAATATCAAGTATCATCTATGTGACCGTTATAAGACTGGAAAAAGGTTTCTAAAAGAGTAACCTCCATTGATAAATATAGTTATGTCATCTCTTGTGATACATAGAATGACTAGTATGTAATTTTTATACTGCAATGTTGGGCAGGGCATGTTTAATAGGAACTTTTAGTAGGAATTTTCTTAAGTTTCTCAGAGTATGAAAGCCTCCATGAAGCAGCCTACTGGTTTTTCAGTTTTACGTGGGTAATGCAGAGCACTTTTTGTTGCTTTCTGGAAGTTAAAATGCTCTTAAATACTTTCACCAGTACATTAATATATATTTAATATAAATTTATGCTTTTGATAAGCAGTGATATTTGTAAATGATCCTTTTCAAAGGAAATAGAAAAATATGTTTAGTTTCTGACATCAAAATACCAGATTGCTGATGTATTCATTTAAAAGAAAATGTATGCAGACAGTATGACAGTTTTTAAACAGACTTTAGGATTTGAAGCAGTCTACTTAGACTACAAACCCTTGAAACATCAGCTTCAACACACACAGTCTCTGCTTTTAAAGTTAGAACTCATTTTCTTTTTCACATTAAAATAGAAATCACTGTTTTTTTCATAAATACTTAAAATGCATTGTGGTAAAAGAACTTCCTTACACTGAAGAGATAAATGTTCTTACAGTCCTCTGAGCTTCAAAGCACATTTCACACAAAAAATCCCCTGAGTAAAAAGGCATCCTGCAGTCATACCACAGGTCGACAGGGGGAGGTTGAGGGAGTGCCAGGTAGGTGATGGTGGGGCAAAGTGAGAGGAAAAGAGAGACTCGGGTTCCAGGTAGGTGATGAGGTGCAATGTAGGTAGTGGTGGTGGGGCATGGAGAGAGGAGGGGAGACTCAGGTTTGAGGTAGGTGATAGGTGCAAGGGTGGTGGTGGGACAAGGTGGGAGGTTGGGAGAGTTTGTGCTAAGATATTGTGGCAGGGGGTCAAGGGACGGAGGATGGATTCAGGTTCAAGCTAGGACGGGGTGGTTGCGGTTCAAGGGGATGGAGGACGGACTTGGGTTTGAGCTTGGATGGTGTCATGGAGGTTTGAGGGGACTGGGGATGGAGAAGGAAGGACATAGGTACATAGAACAGAATGATGTGTCATTTTCGGGTTCGAGAATATGTTATTTCCTGCATTTCATATGTCACTTCTTGTGTTTGACATGGGACACCCTGCATTTAAGGTGGGATGTCCTGCGCAGAGGGGGCGGGACTTCCTGCACCATACGGGGATGATTCTGATTGGTCCATTGTATGCCACACCCACCTGTCAAATGACGTGGCACATGCTGATTGGCTGAAATTTAACATTTGATGAGATATATATGAACTGTATACTACTAACTTCAGAGACAGAAAGAGAAGAAAGAACCTTAAAAGAAACAAACATGGAAGAAGGAACATCAAAAAATAGTGAAATTATCAACCATGAATTCAAAAAAATATTATTCAAATTTATGTAAGTCAGAAATAGGAAACTTAACAGAGCAATAACTAAAAAAATGTAAAGAAATCCAAAAATCTCAAGTAATAGAGAAATCCTAAATAAAGATTTTACAGAATTAGAAGTGGAAAATTTCATCAAAAAACTTAGAAAAGTGAATGTCCCAGAACTGCACAGATATCCAATATAATATTACGAAATCTTCAACACATACTGTAATTAATAACAATCTTAACACAATTATTTAATTCTTTTCTTGTACAAAATAAAGTTCCGGAAAGCTCCAAGAAGCCCAAATTATAGTAGTTAAAAAAGAGGGTAAGATCTGAAATAATGTGTATCTTACTGTCCAATGCCATTACTCAACTTGGATTACAAAATTTTATTCTGAAATACTACCAGAAGACTGGACAAAATTCTACTAATGATAATTCATAAAGATTAAACTGGTTTTATAAGGAACAGATGGAGCTTAAATAATATTAGAAATGCTATTAATGTAATTCATAAAAAACAAGGTACAAATACAGTAGTATTAGCATTAGATGCTGAGAAGGCCTTTAACAGGATCGAGTGGAACTTTCTGTTTCACATAATGGAAAAAGCAGACTTGGGACAAAAATACATACATTGGGTCAAATTATTGTATAAGAATCTGACTGCAGTTATACTAACTAATCATGAGACTTCACAGAAAATAAAACTACAGAGAGGCACCACAGAGGAATGCCCACTATTCCACTTACTATTTACACTAATAACAGAACCACTAACAATGCAGATTAGAGAATCCATAGATATAGCTGGAATTAAGGCTGCAGAACAACAAATAAAAATATCATGCATTGTGTCTTTGTGCCTCTGTATATGTTGTATTTCAGCGTTGAGTCCCGTGTAAATTAACCCCAGGTTGCCCCTGAAAAGGGACATTGTCTCAGTGGGCCTACCCGGTAAACAAAATCCAAATAAATAAATAAAACATAGATGATGTTGTGTTATATATTGTAAACCCAGTAGAGACTATACCTAAAGTAATGGAAATTATTACTAAATTTGGGAAATTATCTGGGTATAAAATAAACTGGAATAAAACAGAACTATTGAAGGTCAACCTTAAAAATAACTTATTGGCCTGGGCAGGAATGCCATTCAGAATAGTAGATACATTAAAATACCTAGGGATAATACTAACTAATGCCATTACAAAAATAATGGAAATAAATATATATATTTTACTAACCAAAATAAAAGCAGACATACAGACATGGGAAAACTTGTCAATTACACTCTTGGGTAGGGTTCAGGTTATCAAAATGAATATTCTTCCAAGAATTTTATATATGTTACAATCTGTACTGCTTACCATCACAAAGAAAGTATTTGAGGAATTAGATAAAATTATAAAACACTGTATTTGGAAAAGGAAGAAAGCTAGACTGTCACTACAAAACTTGTAATCATCTCACAAACAAGTTGGTTTAAAATTACCAAAGTTTAAATGGTATTGATATGCTGCAGTTATAACTCAAAACAAAGAACACCATGCCACAGACCCATTGCAATAGGTATATGCAGAACATCTACGGAATAATAATAATAGTTCATATGATCTGAAATATGAACATCTGTAGCCATTGCAGAAAGAGAAAGAATTAAAAAAACATTCAAAATCCATGTACAAAATTTACAAAACAAGTCTAGATAGAATATCACAAACTAAGCAAGAAAAACTTAAAAATAAGAATCCATACTCCTATAAAACTGGAAGAATTGGTAAACAGTTAAAAAATATAACAGATGGAGACTTAAAGGGATACTGCAAGTAGGAGATCTGTATCAAGAAGAACATTTTATGTTATTTTCAGAACTGCAAAAGAGTTTTATCTGACTGAAAATGAGAAGTTTACATACAGTACATAACATTTAGAACCTACAGTACTTGGAAAAAGTTTTAGGAAATGAATTGATTAAGCCTAGGCTAATACCAGCAGAAGAACTAATAATGAGAAAGAATGTTCAGGTAATCTCAAAAATTTCTAATAAAAATACAAGAAACTCAAACAAGTAACCTAAATAAACTAAGACAAAGTTGGGAAAAAGAATTGGGTAGTAAAATTGATGAAAATAAACGGTTTAAGATTATAATAAAAATATTAAAATCGTGTTAAGTAATAAATCAAGTACAGTTCAATATTTTTCACCGAATATATTATACCCCTTACTTGTTAAATAAAATGAATCAAGCAATATCTGTCATGTGCAACAGATGTGGGACACAAAAGGGAACATTAACCCATGTTATTGCTACTTGTGAACTCATAAAACTGTTACTTCAACATTGAATAGAATCCCACACTAAGATACAATCCAGAGCTTTGCTCACTGGGTACTTCTTCAGTTCAACAAATACCCAAAATGACCAGTGTAGAAAACTATTAATCTGACTTTTGATAATATAAGGTGATGCACAGCGAGATTCTGGAAAGATCCAGTTCCTCCAGACTATTCTTTATTGAAAAATGTATACACTGAATGCGAAGGGTCATTAGATTGATATCCAACAATGTTTTCCCCTAAGACATATGTATGTGATTAAGGTAATGCTATATGGGACCTAGACTAGGATTTGTCATTCTCAAGACTGTGGCAGATTAGTTGTTGTATTTATGTTTATGTATGTTAAAGCCCTTTTGATGTTTTTTTTTCTTATTCTTAGGTATCCTTTTATATGTATGGACTTTTCAACATAATGTTTGTTACATGCTATACTGTTTGTGTTAAATGTATTAAATGTATTGCAAAACTTGAAATAAAAAAAGGTTAAAAAAAAAGAAAAGAAAGAAATTATTATATATGTAATGAGCAAGAGCAGATTTTTCTTAAAATACAGGAACCAATCCAGAATTTAATAAGGGAAAATGTAATATAACTAAGAACAGACATCTTAAGTGAAATTTAACAAGATTAATATAAGAGAAGAAAGGGGAAGAGGATGGGGGAAGAGATAGCCCGTAGTAGGATTAGAGATAAAGGTGGGGGAGGATAGGCGTGATGGGGATTGAAAACCGAGTAAAAAGGGTAATGATCTCTGATATCAGAGGACTCATAAACCCAGTGATTTAGCTTGATAATAAACTGAACCCCCTCCTCAACAAAAAAAGAGTGAATAACAATTTTCCTTACTACTGGCCATATCCCATACAACCCAATTCTACCACCCATGGCATAGATCAGCAATACCGAAATTGGTCATGACTTGGATTAACTTATTTCCATCAATTCCAACACAATGGACAGATGCTAAACTTTGCAACCCATAAAGGGAAAGGGGCAGGAAAGGTACACTAAGCCAGAACTTGTTTCTAGGTGTGACCTGGGAGCACAAGAAAGTTAAGTGACTTGCTCAGGATCACACAGTATGCAAGTGGGGGCTGATGGGATTCAAACCCAGGTCTCTATGTTTGCAGCTCAGTGGCCTTAACCACTACACTATACTGCCTCCACCTTAAAGACAGATATCAACTGCAAAACAGATCACTACACATACAGTACCTACAGGTCAGACACTATCTACAGCAACAACATAGAGGTTAATGTATGGTCCACTATCCACATCAAGTGTGTATAGCTATCAAGAGGCTGCCATGGTGACTGTTTGAACCTCGAGAGCGAAGCTTGAAAGGTATGGTCACCATGGAAACCTCGAGATGACTACACACGCTTGCTGTGGCTATTGACCATATATTGTCTTTTATAGTTTATGGCCCACACACACAGAAAGAAACAAGTCTCTCTATTTTTTTCAGAAAACAAAACTCACGTTTATTCCTAGAATTCATAGCGGTCCAAAAAACAAGGTAGTTGACATGGTGGGAGGATCAAGCAGCCAATCACATAACAGAATATAGACAAATGGATAAAACACATACATTAAAACTAACACTGATATAACTTTTAAAAGAGTCGAATAAATAGCAAATAACAAGTATTCAAGCTGTGTACCTTCTTCAATGAGGTCTCGTAACAGTGAAGTCTCACAATGCAAATATGGTAATCTGTGGGAAGAAAAACAGACCAAAAAAAGGCTGAATCAAAGGTTAAAGTACCGCAGCTGCCATTCTTTGCTACAATAGCACTGTGTGAACTGACTATCACTTTCACTCATACAGCACTATTGGTTGCAGCTGCAGCTTTACCAACTAGTACGGCACGAAAATGTGTTCCAAGTTGTTGTGCTGTGGTAGCTATGTATCTAGTGCAGCACAACAATGAAAATGATGTAGCTACTGCAGCACAAAAACATTGTTCTAGATATTGATTTCTTCCTAGACCAATGTTCTACCATACACTGTAAAAACATACTGTAACTAAGACATATACAAGAACAAACCCAACCCTCAACACTATTACAGCTAATAAAACAAACAGACATCACCCACCCCCTCATCTAATTTCACTTCTATACCAAGCTGCAGAAGATCAACAGCTAGACATAACACTCCCAATACAAACAAAATGGGCACAAGAGATTAATATATGAATAATTATGCCAAAAGGGTGGCAACAGAGCCACACAGAGCCACAACCTCCCCCCTGCTTAGGGAATACTCATGCAAACTAAAAAAAAATGTTTTTTAAGACCCCAATAATACAGACAAAATACCAGGCCAAATTTTCAGCTGCCTGTTGGAGAAGATGTGGCAGTCAGGAAGCCTACCACACACACGTTGTTTGGGACTGCCGAATACTGTAATACAAACATACTCGACAGAAGTACACAGCATCCTAGCAGAAACATTATCACTTAATCTCCCCTACAACTGCCAGGTTTTTGTCTTGGTACCCTTCCCCTCCACGATAAGGAACCCCAAGGTGAAATATCTACTACACAACCTAATTGCCATGGCCAACATAGTCATTATGAAAACTTGGCTATGCCGGACATCTCCCTAGGCTGAGGAATGGACAATCCTGGTTAGCCAAACATACAACGTGGAAAGAATCTTTACTTTGTCTGAATCCAAAAACAGATTCATTCATCACCAGCTAGACACCATGTATCCACTATTCATTCATCACTAGATAGAAACCATGTACAGTATCCACTATATAACTCCTTTTGAAATCAAAATGGTAAGCTGCCAATCCAGGCTGAAAAAATATATGTTTATTGTTACATTGAGGGGGGAGTCAGGGTGTGCTCTGACTTGTTGTTTTTGTTGATGTATGCCATACACAGTAGCACCCCTCATTTAAAATCCCATTTATAGTTTGTGAATGAGCAAGGGTTAGCAGTTAATATTGGATTTGGTTTGGAAATGGAGAAGTATGGCCTTCTCATTTAACTAGCTCCCCAGCAGCTACTTGCACATTGGCTCAGCACACACCTTATTTAAGCCAATTTTGGGCTGATACACCCTATAAAGATAAGCCATTTGAGGCAGTTTAGAGTAGGGACCCAGCTGATGGGTGGTCTACCTCAAAGTTGGTAGCTGGGTGACTATACGGCATACTAAGAGACCCCAACTCCTTTCGAAATCAAAATAGTAAGTTGCCAATCTAGGCTGAAAAAATATGTGTTTATTGTTACATTGGGGTGGGGTGAGTCAGGGTGTGCTCTGACTTGTTGTTTTTGTTGATGTATGCCATACACAGTAGCACCCCTCATTTAAAATCTCATTTATAGTTTGTGAATGAGCAAGGGTGAGCAGTTAATTAAGCAATATACCATGACAGAGAGTGAGTATGTTGGTGGATTTACCACACCTGGTGTGGTTCGGTCACGAGTGCAGCAGTGGCTGCTTTCCCCACCAGAAGTGGTAAATCCACTCATATACCCACTCTCTGTCATGGTATATTGCTATTATACAATGTTCAACTTGTTTTTTGGTTTTATAGTGATATAAAACTTTTACAGTGGGTATACTGGAGGATTTATCACAGTCATGTGATGTGTTTTGACCAATGAAGTTACAGGATTTTCTTACCCCATTGTATAATATTGGATTTGGTTTGCACTATATAATAGAGGTGGACAGAGGCTTTATACTGTAGATATTCATCATGTGGTACTTCTGTACGGACAACCTAGAAAAGCATAAAGGCAAGTTAATATCAGTAAAACAGTAAGACATTTCAATAAGTGTAAACTGAGTAGAGGAGATATATCCCCCTATCCCAAACTCTTTACTCCCCCTCCTCAAGTTACACAAATTACTTTTTCCCTACCTAGTTACTGTTATATGAGTAAGCAGCTGTGAACTTTCTCTATGTGGTACCAAAGTGGCAGTTATAATGAGAATAATATATTTACCCCTGTGCTTTAATGCAAGGAATATATAATGATTCAAAAGTGTGACCAATGTTTTGAATATTGAAACAACATAGTGCTGCAAGTCCAAGGAGGGAGTATTCTGTAAATCCCTCTGCCTGGGTCATCTTTACAAAGTATTTTGATCAATGTATTATGAAAAATATGAAAACAATAAAAACTTGCATACAAAAAAACAAAAAGTTTATTTTAATGGAAAAAGGAAGGCTTTATTTTCAGTTAGTTAGGTTGATTAGAGCAGGTTAGTTATGAACTATTCATCTACAAGAGGTTAATGAATGGTCAGGCGATGTGTTCGATCAATGTAGTTGCAAGGGTTCTGAACAATTCTAAAGCCCATTTTATAAAAGTGACTTTTGCATAGAATATGAAGAATTGCTTATTTCTGTAAATTGCTTCTGCAATATAAAATATATGTCACTTATAATCCTGGGAGTCTGTAATTTGTTGTTGAAATTATCAAAGTAGTAATAACACCTTTCAAGATAATGCTACATCTGTACTGAAGAATGTTTTACAAGCATAAGCCTTACCTACTGACAAAGGTGGTCTATACTCTGGCATGATATACATTATAAGGGGCTTGGTGGGTCTATCCAATGGGCAGAAAGCCCTGAGTTCATGATTGTAAAAGTTACTAGTTTCATTGGCGCATGGTTCTCCACCCGAGGTAACTCCTTTCAGAGGGCTGGATTAGAGGCGTTGCCCTTTGGGAAATGTACTGTAGTACAGTGGGTCTTGGCATTAGTTGACTCTGACTGGGGATGCAGGATATAGGAGGCAAACTAAGGGGTTGCAGTCTATGTTATGGCTAGGCACTTTCTACGTTGCATGGCAACTGGCTGTATCATTCATTAAGCAAACAGGTCCCCAATTTACCTTGCAGTCATTAATGTCCTTTAGCCCTTTTGAGTCTATGTGCACATGTGCACACGTTAGACTAAGTTAAACATGGTACTCAGACATCAAATTGCAATAAAACAAATACGTTTATTCACAATTGTGTACACAGGCCTATAGGCATGATCATGCAAGAGAGTATATATAGCACTGTTCTCACTTTCATAGGAACCCTCCATAAAGAACACACTTTCTGATAATGGTCTAGTCCAGTATCAATTATACACTGAGAATTACCACTCCTATTAGGATCTATGAATGACTGACAGCTACAGTGGCAAAACCAAGAGTCCATTGTGGAAATCAAGTAAAGACATTCACTAGGCATCTCACAACCTCTGATCTTCTGGTGATGTGACACACCTTTCATTCCAGACTCCCAGATGCCTTTATTCCTGTTTTGCACTCCCTCACAGGAATGTAACTGTGTGAACCTATCTCCCACTCCCTTGAGTATTGTTATGTGGCATTAATAGCATCTGGGAAGACTCTTTCCTCCCAGTTCACACACTTTATGCTTCAGGGTGCTTAGCTGTTACTTCTGCTCAGTGGTGGAGCTCAAACCTGCACTCTTCTTACACCATATCTAGCCTGAATAATGCAGATGTTATATATGAGAATTTACTCCAAAGGCACGCATCATACCCTCAAAATCCATACCTGCCACCTGGCTACCCTGGAAACTGGGAATTTTCCCCATGAGCAACATTCTCATGCAGGATCATGATCTCAGCCATAAGGCAACTCCAGCTTTATGTATCTTTCTTGGGCCCAAATAGTACACAGTTATGGAACATATCCTCCAATTTCTGGGCGCCTTACCTTCATCTCACAGCTCACTGGATAGTTTAACTTTCTTGTGAACTCACAAGGGAAAGAAAAGTAATCATCAGAGAAGCTCTGCACAAATGTGTGTCCTTCAACTATCATTCTTATATGCCAAACACAAAGGATTTAGCCTTCTTTCTCCTTCAGTCAGTCAGTGACCCCTTGGAGCACCTGTTCTTCTGCCTCCTTGGAACTCAGAATCAGACCCAAAAGGACCTATATGAATATCTCTTGAGGGGATCTTATAGCTTGATGGTTGACATGCCTGAAACCTTCTCTCCCACCCCTAGCCTGGTGTATCTCTTGTAGCTGGTAATTTTAGATTGCAATGTATGACCAGTGGAGATTCCACCTCAAATGGTCCCCTTGAAGTCTCTCACCCAGGTGCAAGCAAAGACCTATTTGAATTTTCACTTTTCCAGGAGTTATGCACCAGACCCCTCAGCATTTTTATTATTGTTCATCTCATACTCACCATGGTTCTTAGGGCCAGATTCCCAGAGTCATCCTATATTTATTTATTGATTTGAAAATTGGTCACTGGGAAAGGCACACTGAGCCAAGGCTTATTTCCAGGTGCAACCGGGGGGGAGGGGGAGTATAATATTACAGCAAAACAGCTTCAACGATGAAGTACAAAGTAAAGTGCATAATAGTGTACAACTAATGGGACAGAAGTACAATGATATTGGAAGAACCCTAAAGTAGTTCACTGAGCAGCATAAATGTGCAAAAAAAGTCCACAGTGCAGGTAGTAAAGTAACAGTGCAAGAGCTTTTGAGAAGAGTCTATGATAGAAAGTGGTGTTAAACTGGTGAGCATCACACATAGGGATGGAGGTACCTTGCAGAGGACGGTCAGGTAGAGGGTTGGCAAGAGCAGAAGGGGGCAGGGAGAAGTTTTAGCTGGTGTCTGAGGGAGAGGTGTGAGGGAAAGAGATGAAGAGTGGAGGGGAGCTAGTTCCAGAGCTTGGGGATATGATAGGAGAAGGTGGATTGCCCAGCAGAGGAGTGCAGGTAGGGAAGGAGAAGGTGGATTGCCCAGCAGCGGAGTGCAAGTAGGAAAGGAGAAGGTGGATTGCCCAGCAGAGGAGAGCAGGTAAGGAAGAAGAAGGTGGATTGCCCAGCACAGGAGTGCAGGTAGGGAAGCAGAAGGTGGATTGCCCAGCAGAGGAGTGCAGGTAGGGAAGGAGAAGGTGTGCAAGTTCTTGGATTGAAAGGAGTAGGAGGCAACGGGGATGGGGGAGAGGAGTGAGGAGAGTTATAAATGGAGGGACCCAAACCAGTATTTGGAGATGAAGGCTGCAGTGGGAGTGGCAACATGAAGGAAGAGGGAGGATTGATAGGAGGAGTAGAGAGAGCAGTGGTGAGTTCAAGAGGAGGAGGTAGTTGCTAAGCCACAGAAAGTGTTGCAGAGGGTGTCCAGTTTGCTGAGGGAAGAAGAGGGGGCCATATCGTCAACCATATCCACATAGTCAAAAACTAAGAGAACCATTTTGGAGGCCAGCTTCCAGTGGACCTGGGGAGAAAGGCAGTGGGACACTTTCTTCCTTAGCAACTTGCACCTATGCCCCATCTAGCTGAGGATAAAGCTGTTCTAGCCCTGAATAGGAAAAGAATCTGCACTATCACCCCTTTATGAAGTCTTCTGGGTTTTCATCTCAAAACATTAACTATGGTGCTAAAGCCTTGGTTAGGCCCCTCTTTCATTAAAGCTCACTTTAAAAATAGCTTACAATTCTATCCAGTCTGTACTGAAAGAGCTCAACTCACCCCTTAGGTGCCCAGCCCATCACTTCAATGCCCACGCATATTCTGTTTATCAGCCAGGAAAACTGCTATGGTGAAGAGTCCATGATGCTTCTGGGGAGCTTGCACTGGGCCTCATGAGCCACTGACCTATCTCCTTGAGGGAAACTGGCCCTGGCTACACCTCTTCTCCTGACTGTCTCCCCATATCAAAAAATGCCTCTCTGTTTTCCCAGGATATCCTTCTCAGAGGTTTCAGGACAGCAAGCAGCATAGATTTATGAGAGGAAGGTCTTGTCAAACAAATCCCATTGAATTCTTCAACAGACCTGGACATGAGCAAGGCACTAGACATACTGTACTCAGACTTCAGTTAAAACCTCTGTCTCGATGGCCCATAATAGGCTGTTAAAGAAACTGGGGGATCTAGGGGTTGGAGAGGGCTGAAAAGATGAATGAGGAATTGGCTTCAAAACAGGACCCAGATAGTGGTTATAAAAGATCCACATCAGAGGTTGGGAGGGTGATAAGTGGTGTAACTCAGGGGTTAGTCCTTGGCCCAATACTCTTCAACATGTTTATTTGTGATATTGGGGCAGGCATATGGAGTAGTATGACACCAAGATTTGAGGCAGTGTAGACAGTGAGGAAGGCATAAGAAAACAAGAGGACCTTGCAAAACTGGAGAAGAGGCCTGGAATTTGGCAATGGAAATTCAATGCCAAAAAGTGCAAGGGTATGCACCTGGGGAGAAGAAATCCAAACAGACTACTGGATGGCAGGGGTACGCTTTGCACAAACTACGGAGGAAAGAGACTTGGGAGTTGTAATCAGCAACAGTCTTAGGACCTCAGCACACTGATATAGGGCATACAGCAAAGTGAACAGGATGCTTGGATGGATAGGGAGACCTTCTCAAGTAGAAGGAGGGAAGTAATACTGCAACTATACAGGTCATGGTTAGGCCACACCTGGAGTACACTGTCCAGTTTTGGAGCCCACACCAGTAAAAGGATATGTGACTATCTGGAGTTAGCTCAGAGAGTAATCAAGGGCCTGCAGGGGAGGTCCTATGAAGAGAAGCTGGATGACCTTGGCATGTACACCTTAGTGACTAGAAGGGGGGTTTATGATCAAAACCTTAAAGTACCTGAAAGGTATCAATAAGGTGGACAGCCAAAGACTGTTTCAGCTCAGCGAGGGAAACATTATGCAAGGGCGCAACCTGAAACTGGTGTGAGGTAGGTTCAAGAGGGAATTGAGGAAGTATTTCTTTATAGAGAAGGTGGTGAACAAAATGGAACCACAGGGGACTGTTAAAAATAATATGGTCAATTCCTTTAACCATGGGTGGGACAGATTCATGGGACTCAGCAGGGTATCAGCAAGAGGCAGGGCAGGGGTAATCAGGAGATAGCTCTTGAGAAAGTTGGTATTGTCCAGGCAGCTTATGGGCAGGCAAGTGTTAGACTTGCAACTTGACTGAGGTAGGGACTGGACAGACTGGATGGACCTATGGTCTTTATCTTCTAGTAAAATTCTGTTTCCAGGTTTCCATGTTTATACACCCAGTTGCCATAGCAACTGATTTCCTGTCTTGGGTCTTTGTTTACTTGTTTTTTTTTTATTTACCTAGTTTCTACTGATCAGGTAGGCATGCTAGACAATTACAAAGCCTATGTTCAGGAACAACCCACTAGAATTATAGAGCAAAGCAATGAGGCAACCATATCATTTGGGTCGCACCTGAAAACAAGCCTCGGCTCATTGTGCCTTTCCCAGTTACCAAAATTTTAAATTAAAAATAAATAAATATCACAGAGTAAACATAGAAGAGTCCAAGGTTGCAGGAAGGCACTATGGCACACATTATACATAAACTACAAAAGCAAATGCAGAATTGAACTGTACAATGGTGGCCAGGATCTGGTCACAGTATCAGTCCTGTATACAAAAATAGTCATAACTGAAGTACACAGTCTGATACAATCCATAAGTAGTGTGAACACCAGAGAGTGCAAGGGACCAATCAGGTTAAGTGCATATACAGACAAAGTCAACCTTTAGGAAGTCCCATAGGGGCATTCTAAAAACTGAGTGGGAGGAAGCACTGTGGACCAGGGGTGGAAGGGAGTTCCAATGCCTGTGTGCACAGACAATGAAGGCCTGGTCACTTGAGGCAGTGTGGGAGTCGGGGACAACCTGCAATTGCTTACCATTAGATCTAAGGGGGTAGCTCGAGGTAAACACTTTTAATTGATCAGTGAGAACAGAAGGGTTTGCAGTTCTGATCACCTTATTGATGAAACAGCCCAAGACAAATAAACGACTGTTTGCCGGGGATAGCCAGACCAGTTTTCTGTAGAACTCACAGTGGCGAGACGAGCAGCAGATAGGGCAAACCTGTGGCTATTATTATAAGTTGCATCCCATTTACACAATGAGGACTTTGCAATATATGCACAGGGAATGAGCCCATGATTAGGATTAGGGTGAAGCATCCCTCTGACTAGGGCAAGACGAGCCATAGTGGTAAGGATATTCTTGGCTTTATAGATCAGACCAAGTTTGCGGTTAACTTTCCTGCATACATTAGGGATGTACAGTGAGAAGTCAAGCTGTGGGTCTAGAGTTGCTCCAAGATATTAAAAACAATAGTCAGTGGTAATGGGAACCATCAGTGCTAAACACCTCCAGAGGTTCGAGACAAAATCTAATTTTACCTCAGGACCCAAAGAGCATTGATTTTGTCTTTTTAACATTGAGGACAAGTCTGTTCACAGTAAGCCAGGATTGGATGCAGTGGAAATCAGCGTTCAACTGGGAGCTGAAGGGCCTGATATCACCTGAGCTAGTAAGTAGCACTAGGTCATCAGTGCACAGGGTGAAACTGCAATAGGCATGTACCAGGAGGAGGTCATTTATGTCTAATGAGAACAAAATGGATCCAGTGATGGAGCCCTTGGGGACACCAGGATTGGCAGGAGTGAGGTCAGACAGTGTCCTGTTAAACTGCAAAAGTACAAAAAATAAAACAGTCTCCTCGGGGGGGGCGGGAGAGAGATATTAAGGTAAAGGAAGCAGTGGAGACTATGAAGAGGGAAGTGTAGGGTAAAATGACAGGAGTGGAAGAGGAGGTCCTGTGTAAAAAGGATGGATTTAGGGGTGGCACTGTACATCAAATCCGCATAGTTAAACACCCACAAGATCATCTTTAAATAATCTTGCAGCAAACCCAGAGTGGCAGGTAGGACTTGTTGTAGCACAGAGTGCCAAGCTTGGGGTGAAGTTTTTTGCATGACATGAATGTGGAAGAAGAACGCTAGGTTTCAATCCAAACACATATTGAGGTACTTGATGTGTGGGACTACATCAAGGGGGCACCATCAAGAGTCATGAAGACCTGGGTAGCCGGAGTCCTAGTAAGCATCTACAAAATGCAAAGGTTATGGAGACATGGCAAAACTACAGTCTCTAAGTTTATTTGATGATAGAAGATCTCAGACTAACGCATACATTTTTACTCCAACCACTGACATAAAAACGGCCCTTTTGCATACATGTTCGGATTGAGGTTTTTGCAGAAATGTCTGCAGGTTATTCATCATAATTGCAAACAACATCCTCCCTAGCTTAAGCAAAGCTCAAGTAAGCTGTTAATGCCAAAGTCTATATTTGGTATTCCCCTCAGCTCTGGAACTCTTTTCCTGCTAATATTTGGTCACCAAAGCACTTGTATTATCATTTCAGTGCCGGACTACACATATGTTAGTTTTATTTGGGAGTGGTACTGTCCTAAGGTACTTGTGTTCTGTCTCAGGATGCCTGTTTTAGGCAGGTGCTGTATATAATATACGGTACACAAACTGTATTGTGCCATGGCTAGGATAGCTGAGAAACAGAGACTTGAGCTGGAACCTCCTTTCCAAAGCATAACAGAAATAGTCCAAAACAGAATTTATGAGGGCTGGTTGCTATGCCCGCACAATTGGAAAAAAAGGGTCGATGGGGTAAGTAACTTGTTGCCACTGGAAGGACGACTAGGCAATTCTGCCTATTTTCAGCCTCCTCCTGGGGAGGGAGAATACAGATGGAAAACAACTGACACTGAACCAGATTCATCTGCTGGTCATATTTTTTAATGAATGGGGAAAATATAGCCAGGATAGTCAGGGAAATTATTTATTTCATTTTTGTTTAGTGGGTTGGTGTACTAGACAAATACAATGCCTATTTTCAGGCAGGACCCGGGAGAAGTACAAACAACAAGTGAAATAATATTACAGACACAATAAGTGCACAGAAAAAAAAATACAGAAAATAATGAGACCTCAATCAACAATTTGAGCAACACAGTCACAGTTGGAGTTAAAAAAAAATATAGCAAGACAGAAACTATTTTTGAGAAATGCCATGAAATCTTTAACATCTACCCGAACAACCTTGGTTTAACATCTCATCTGAAAAAAGGTGCCTCTGTAGTGCAGCACCCCTAATGCTGTCCTGCAATGTCAGTATTGGGATGTTCCTGGTGTAGGGATGGAACCCACAGCCTTTTGATCTTCTGGCCTCAGAGGCAGATGTGCAACCTGCTGAGTCACTGACACTATAAATACTGACTGATAATGTCAAGCTGATGTGTTCTGTTTTTTGTCTGTTTACCTGAATCACAACTGTATAAGGGCCTTGCTGCCCTGTGTGATTGACTGGTTAACAAATACTAAATTAATGTTTACATGTGAATACGGGCAATTGGTTTGCTAGTGTTTGCATAGTAATATTCTGGCATAATTATGTTACTCATGCAAAACATACTGCATTTGAATTCCTGTTGGAGTTATCGTGTCCAGAGTCTAGCCACAGCCAATGTAAATCTTCAAGCAGGCAAATGAACTACTATACCTCTGATCTAAATGTCATTCATTACAATTCAGGAGCCCACCTTTGGGAAACTGAATCTACTATACAAATGTCTAGTATAAATTCCCCACCCATTTAGTTCCTTCAACGACCTCCGATGATATCAATAATTTGGAAAAAACATAAGTAAACACAATTTTACTTGTATCTAATATCCTTGCCTTATTCTGTTACCTTTTTTACTTATGCAGTTTTCATGAAAGCACCATCTCTGTTGCTTTGTCTGGCTGCTTGTCTGCAAGTGACATCATAATCCTCTGCTTCTCATATCATACTCAGGTGCATACTAAGTAAGGAAGAAGACAAAGTGGCCATTTAATCCATCCATCTGTAAGCCACTAGTGTTGGCTAAAAATGAATTTGCTCCCATTAGGTAAATATATAATGTGGGGCCTTAAGAGGTAAAACTAGAGCGATCCACAACTTCAGCTGATGGTGCATTCCATCACCTGCTGTGTGAAAAAGGAATTCCTTTTGTTAGTGTTGATTGGGAATTTCACTCATTTTCTTGGTTTGACTCCTTGTTATATTAATTCAGTTGTTATTGCAGACCTAAAGTGTTCATTAGATTATGATTATTGGAAATATTATACATTAGTAACAGAGCACCTCTCAAATGCCTCTTTCTGTTCCAGAGGATATAGCACTAATGTGTATCTTATTCTGTAGTTGCTTTACTAATTTAGTCATTCTCCTCTGTACATCCTCTACCATTTTTATGTCACGTTTCTGATAAGGGCTCCAGAACAGGAAACAGTAATCGAAATGCGGTCTTATGAATGATCTGTACAGCTTAATGATAAAATCCCTTCTTCTGCTTATAAGTGTCATTTTATATAAGATATGATATAATCATTTTTTTTTTCTTTATAACTTCTTGATGTAGAGCTCTAGGGTTAAGGTTATTAGTGACTTTCATGCCCAAGTCTTTTTTGGATATCAATGTGCGCAGTACTTTATTATTTAGTTTGTATTTATGTTGATAATGTTTTCCATAGTGTATAACATACAGAATAATACATGGGGGGGGCGTGCATAATGAGAATTTAATGCACACCTGAGGTGTGGGATGCTACATAAACCTACACTGAGGATGTGCTTTAAATTCGAGTTTTGCACTTCACCGGATGTGTTGTTTTATATAATTACTGGGTGAGCATTTTCTCACCTGCTTCATTTAAATTATTAAGCAAAAAAGTGTGTGGCCAGTACATAGTGCTGCTGTTTATAATAGTAAAGCAGCATTGATGCTGCTGTTTAAAATCCCCTCATAGCAGAAGTTTGTGATCACTAAGCCAACCCCCCACCAATCCTTTTTTTATATCTCTTGTCTGCTTTCTAGTTTGGCATGTTGCTTGGGAAGCTGCAGAGGCACTGGTATTTCAGTCGTGCGCAGGCTGAACTGCCATTTTTGCTTTCACTTTTTTTTTTTATCCCTGAGGCTTTAGATATCAGTCTCAGATTAATTGTGGAAAATATTCCCATGGTTGTGGGAACCTGAGAGGTCTGAGGCCATGAACCGGAGTTGGATGGGGCAAGTTAAATGGAGATCAAGGTGGACCGGGAAAGCAGAGCAGAGATTGCTTCCAGGTCCCTAGATCCTGCATTGCAGCATGAAGAAGAAATAACTGGTAGTATAATTTTTTCCCCCCTTCTGTTTATCTACCCTAGTCAGCCAGTGAATCCAGTTCCATATTCTGTCATCTGGTGGCGTAGATGGTGAGGTGAGGAGACAGTCCATCTGGCAGCAGTTTGTGCATGCACATAACACAGAAAGCCCAGCACATGTTCGCTGTTATAACCCGCAGGTTATAATGGTGAATTATTTATTTAATTTATTAGTTTTTGTTGACTGGGTGGGTGTGTTAGGCAAAAGCTTGCCCATTTTCAAACACAACACAGGAGGGTACAAGGTACAGTTACAGTCAACAAACAAGACATTGGAGGACTGCAATCAGCAGGTGATGTTATACAGCAGATATCAGAGAATCATATACACAGGCAATACAGTAAACATGTTTATGACAAATAAGATATAGATAGATAATGAGTGCTAGACAGCACCGCTATCCTCACAGGGACAGAGAGGGAATAAACCAACATGAGGTAAACATCCACATAGGGATGACAGTGAAGGACAAAGCAGAATTCCAGGGGCTAGGCAGTAGTGGATGGGTGCGTACTGATACAGGGCCAGGGGAGGTTAGGAGCAGTCACAAGAATCAAGTGCATAAAGGTAAGAGAAAAGTGTAGACTTGAAGGAGGAATGAAATAGTGAGCACTTAGAGGTGGGAGGTAGAGAGTTCCAGAATTTGGGGGTAAAGGGGGCAAAAGCTTGCTCCCCCATTCTAGTGGAACAGAGTAGGACAGAGAGGAGTAAGGAATTAGAGGACCTAAGTGGGTGGGAGGGAGGCACAGTGGTGAGCATTGCCCTGAGACTGATGGGGCGAGGGTTCCTAGTCAGAGTCAGTAAAGCAGCCCAGGGAATAGGACCACAGACTTAGAGGGTACAGCTAGTGCAGGGGGGAGTACAGGAGACAGTGGTGCATAAGGTGTGGGGCCGATAGGGCAAATCTGAAGATATTATTGTAAGTGGTGTCCCATTTATGAAGAATAGAGGCATTGGCATGAGAAAAGACAGGGAGGGCATACCATAGCCTTGGGAGCAGTAAACCTCTGGCCATGGAGATCCTGGCAGCAGGGTTGAGGGAGTGGTGCACTCAGTAGTTGGCGCCTATCCTGATGTTAACTGACCTGCATACCTCATTAATGTGGGCAGAGAAGTCAAGTGCAGGGTCCAAAGTCACTCTAAGGAATTTGAAAGAGTCGGTTGTCGTGATTGCAGTCCCATCATTACATTGGATGCGAAGTTTAGGAGTCTCAGCATGAACTTTCCTGACAGACCTGAAGAGCATGGCCTGGGTCTTTCATAGATTGAGGACTAGGGAGTTTGAGAAGAGCCAGGATTGGATCTGATGGAACGCCAATGACGGTTGGGTGTTCAGGTCAATGACTTGACCGAGGGGATGCATAGAGTACCAGGTCATCAGCATATATGATGGCACAACAATGGGTAAAGGAAGTGGGACTATCATTTACAAAAATGGAGAACAATGAGGGTTCCAGAATGGATCCTTGTGGTACACCGCAAGAGATAGGTGCCGAAGAAGAGAGGACCCTGTTGAAGGAGACTGATTGGGATCAGCCGGAGAGATAACTCCTGATCCAGGATATTGTGGAGCTGGAAGCACCAAGAGACTGACATTTATGAACTAACAGGGGATGGCTAACCAGGTCAAAAGCCTTGGTGAGGTCTATGAAGATGGCACCAGTAAGAAGACCTTTGTCCATGTTGGACTTTATCTCACTGGTTAGTACAGTAGGGGCCGTGGTGGTGCTGTGCCCCACCCTGAAGCCATGTTGAATTGGGGACTGTAGATTAAAATGTTGTAGATGGGCAGAAATCTGTTGGTGGATAGGTTTCTCCAAAGTCTTGCTGAGAGTAGGTAGTAAAGCGATGGGGTGATAATTGGACAGAATTTTAGCGTCCCCTTTCTTAAAGACAGGAATTATCCTGGCAGATTTCCAGGCCAGTGGCACTGTGGAGGTACAGATGGAAAAAGCCTAGTAATAGGGGTGGCAAGGAGTGGGGCATCAAGCCTCAGGATCCGGGGTTTAACACCAGCCGGTCCAGCAGTACCATGTGTGGGAATTGACTGAAGTAGTTTAAGTGCATCCAGGCGTGAGATAGGGGAAGGAACCAAGGCTGGAGGAGCATCGTGTGGAGCTGGGGGGGGCAGGGTGATGCAGGCTGCAGGAGGGGGGAATATTGGGAACCTCAGTAAAGATTGAGTTGAAGCCATTTACAATAGCCCAGGCATTGTTGCAGATAGTCATTAATTAGCATGTCCTTAGGAGTGAGTGGCTTGGTGTTCCCCACGATCTCAATAATCTGGTGCCAATACCTACTTGGGTCAGAGGCAGAGGAACGTAGGAGTCTGTGGTAGTAGCAGATCTTAGCTGCCTGAATTTCCTTCTTGCAGATGTTGCGCAAGGTACGATATGCATCAAAGTCAGACTGATTGAAAGAGGACTTCCATTTGGACCAGAGCTTGTCTCGCTGCTTGAGCAGCTGCAGTAGGGGGCGCAACAGCCACTTGGTCACTCTCCCTCTGATCCTGCACATAGAGTATGGAATATGTTTGCATTGTAACATAAGCAAAGCTGTGTTGAAGTATTCTGTGACCAGGCTGATATCATCAGTCATAAACAGTGGAGACCAGTCGACATGTTTTAGGCCGGGGCAAGACTAGCGAAGTTGGCAAAGGATAAAACTATGGGAGGAAGGGGAAGCATCTCGCACACAGTAGCCTGGGCAGTGGTCATTGATTGAGTCGGGTAGCACCCCAGAGAAAGAGTAACAGTCCTTCCTGTTGGTAAGGATCCAGTCTAACAGAGTACGGCTGTGGCTACTCTGAGAGATACGAGTAGGGTAAGCGATGAGTTGAAAGAGGTTGGCCATACTGATTGTAGAAGCAAGGGAGGATGAGTTGGGGCCAAGCCAGTCATGGTTAAAGTCACCGAGACAGGTCACCTCATTGTTTTTGGTTAAGGCAGGAATCAATGCAGAGAGCTCTTCTAGACCCAGCTTGTTATTACGCAGAGGTACGTACACCCCAACTATATGTAGTTTTTTTGCCCTGCCAAGGAGTAGGAGAATGTGTACAACCTCACAATTGGTGAGGGAGGTGGACAGGAGAGAGATATTCAGGTGGGCCTTATAGTACAATGTCAGGCCACCACCATGCTTGGGAGAAGGTCGGTCAGCTTGGTACATGTTATAGCCTGGTAGAGCACAATTAGAGTCAAGGATGGTAGGTTGCAGCCAGGTTTCTGATAGAACAAGAATGTCAGGATTATTTGCCTGGACCCAGACCTCCAATTCAGGGAGATTGGCAGCAAGGATCTTGATGTTAAGGTGGGCAAAGGTCAATCCTGAGGACTGGGGTAGAAGATATGAGGTGGCCGAGTGGATCTGATGTGGGTTAGCCAAGGGACCAGGGTTGGTTTCAATGTCACCAGCTAGGGTAAGAGATAGTGCAGTAATCCATAGAATTGCTAATGTGAGGGCACAGGAGACTTGTGCAGGTGAAATAAGTTTTTTGAGGACGATGTGTCTAAGGAGAGACCCAAGGAGTCTGTAGCTAAGGTAGACTGGGTGAATTGTCATGTCGGAATCTTCCGCCACTAAGTTGGAGAAGACAAAGTCCAAGGGAGGCGCCACAGATGGGGAAAAGGGAGATTCAGGGGCAAAGGGGAGAGAGTGGAGTGCCAGCAGTGCAAAAAACATGGGAGCGAGGTGACACTTAGCAGAGCTAGACATTATGGTGGATGGCTCCTCATGGGCTCAAAGCAGGTAGGAGGAGCAGAAGGATCAGTGAAGGAAAGGCAAAGATATGAAGGGTGTAAGGGGCTAGGAGTAAGGACAGGACATGGACCCAGAGGGGTAGCAGAACAGGTCAGCCTTAAAGAATCTGGCCAGGACAGGCAACAGAGACCAAGTGGAGAAGAGAGAAGTCAAATAGCAGGTTAAAACACCCCCACAATAGGCTTAATATGTACTGAAAGGTTTGATGTATGCTGGAGCAGATTGGAGAAATGGCGACGCCTGCAGGTAGGATAGAATAACCTGCAAATGGCAATTTAGGCAGATAGGGAAAAAAACTACTCCAAACCCTCAGCATGTGACTCCAGCACCCTATATAATTAAACACAGCTAAGGGTGCGAGGGTATTGAAGGAAGTGGGAAAACCGAGAAGAGAGAAAGCACGAACCGCACGGCAATGGCTTGTCTCAGGCCATGGAGAGGCACTCCTCAGTTCTGTGGTGCAGAACAGCTCAGTTCAGTACTGGAGCTGGTGTCCTTAATTCGGATTGCCTGCCGTAAGAAAAAAAGCGAGGACAAAAGGGCCCTTTAAAAAAAGACGTCAAGTTCAAATCCAGCCAGGACCTGGCATGAGCCTCTAAGCATTCTCCATACCTGGTTGCTTGGCAGGGGGTCCCCAGCAGTTCCATGGGTGGAATGCCCCAAGAAGATTGTGGAGTGCTGAAAGAGAAAAAAATAAATAGGAGGTGAGTGGAGGGGGAGTAATTGTAGCACGAGGGGGTTAACAGGAGCAGGTCCAGGACAAGTTACCAAGTTACAGAACAGTAAGCTAAAGGGAGAGCTAAAACGGAGAAGGAGGAAGGTGAGCTGGAAAGAGAGAAGTGGAGGTGAAAGTTAAGGTAGGGAGGGGATTAAAGGAGAGGTTAGGGAGGTACGAGGGGTCCCTCTAATATGTACTTTTCAGTTCAAAACAAAGAAATGTTCTTAAACTAAGATGGGTAATTCATAACATTCATAGGATCAGATTAGTTCGGTAAAATTACAATTTGCCTGCAGTTCGAAGCAGAAGACTCTACAGTTCATGCCCACGAGCGAAGCAGATAAAAATCCCCTAGCCACAGATTAAAAAAAAAAACTAATTACCCAATCGGATTAGTTATAACAGTCTAAGAAGCTGATCGAGATTGTTAAAACCCCACACTTAGGCATAATTCAAAAATGTACATTCTTTTCCCCTGAAGCAAACATAGCATTTCTATGAGAATGTCCCCCAGAAGTTTAAATTACAACTTGTAAGACACAAATCCACTGAAAACCAAGGAAGAGAAAGCACAGACAGCACAACAACGGCTTGTCTCAGGCCACAGAGAGGCACTCCTCGGTTCTGTGGTGCAGAACAGCTCAGTTCAGTACTGGAGCTGGAGTCCTTAATTTGGATTGCCCGCCATAAGAAAAAAAGTGAGAACAAAAGGGCCCTTGAAAAAAAGGAGTCAAGTTCAAATCCAGCCAGGACCTGGCATGAGCCTCTAAGCATTCTCCGTACCTGGTTGCTTGGCAGGAGGTCCTCAGCAGCTCCATGGGCAGAATGCCCGAAGAAGATTGTAGAGTACTGGTTGCTTGGCAGGGGGTTTCCAGTAGCTCCATGGGCAGAATGCCCCAAGAAGATTGTGGAGTGCTGGTTGCTTGGCAGGGGGTTCCCAGCAGCTTTGTGGTCAGAATGCCCCAAGAAGATTGTAGAGTGCTGGTTGCTTGGCCGGAGGTCCCCAGCAGCTCCGTGGGTGGAATGCTCCAAGAACTGGGTTTTCCTATGGGAGAAAATGCTCCCCAGTTATTCTAACACACTTAGCAATATTAAACATCATGCCATTGACAGCAGCCCATGACAAAATGTGGTCCAGGTCCAACTGCAGCTTAGATGCATGATATGGTGATGCCAAAATTCCCCTTATCTTGCTATCACCAGCAAGCTTGAATAACCAGTGGTCTACATTGGCTCCAACATCACATATGTAAACCCCAAACAAGACTGGTCCCAATACAGAGCCCTCTGGGACCCGCTCATTAACTGACCAGTTATCGACAGGGTACCTTTAATGCTCACCCTTTCAGCCTGGGAGCTGGATGGACTGACAGTCACTAAGCAGGAACGGGACATTGGGATTATCACATCTGATTACCTCAAAGTGGCAGGGCCATGTGCAATGGGTAGGGCCAGTGGGATGCTGAGATGCATAGGGAGAGGTATCTCCAGAAGGAGGAGGAGGAGGAGGAGGGAGGTGGTGAGGCCACTGTATCAGCAGAGATATTTTGTACAAAACCTTCCTTCAACCCAAAGTCATAGCCAAAGATAAGGTCCAGCTACTTCAACCAACTGCAGTAGATACAGTTCCTCATTTTATAATTTCTTGTGTTTAAAAAGAAAATGTGTAACAGAGAGTTGATAAGAAACAATTATATCCTTGTTTTGGCCACTGTCTAGTCAGCAAGTTATTTAAAGTAAATGTGAAGTCCCCTCATATGTTTTCTGTATCCTAAAGCAAGTTATTTTTGATAAATGTAAAATCCCCTGATCACTTGTTTTTCCATCTAAGAATGACCACATGTCTCGGCAAAGTGTCAAATGTATCTTATTACCGAGGTATCTCATGGCCACTATACTTTTACACCCTTGTCTCATGACCCTACTCTCTTGCCTTTTATGGTCAGAGTGTCTAAAAACTGAAAAATTTCCCTTGTTTTGCAATTCTTGTCAAACACTGTATAAATATCAGACAGACTGTATGTCCAGTGTGTCCAAGGGGAGTAGCCAATGTGGCTGCCATAGATAATTGGGTCACCCAGAGGAATGAGGAATGTTGCTTCATTCCCCCTGAACACCTGTAGCTCTGGTGGTAATAAGCCATCAGTTGTTTAGATTTGATCATGTTAGAGGTAAAATTGTTAGGGCTTATTTGGTATTAATAAATTGCAACTAATTTAAAACAACATTTGGTATGAGGTGGCTTTATTGGATTACCAGGGACCACTAGCCAAGAACCTTATGTTTTACAAATTGTCCGAGCCAGCCAGCAGGTGGTTTTGGTTCTGGTCTTGGTAGATCTGCTAAAGCCTAGTGTTTATTCTAAACAGGGTCCGTGCAGGTAAGGGTCATAACCTAACCGTGGGGCTGGGAAAAAGAGTCTAATGGACTCTAAGTGTTCGAGTGGACTTGAACCTATAGGAAAAGGTCTATGGTGCAGCTGTAAGCTGGGTAAGGATAATGTATATTTATGTGGGGTTCTGAGGACCCAGGTTTAAGGATATGTGGAGAGATGTATTAAGGAAAAGTCTCTCAAACAAGTAAGGGCAGCTGCCCTTGTAATTTGTGCTTGCTAGAAGTATATACTGTTAGAGCCGATGATGGCTTTCACAGTTCAGACTGCTTTTAGAAGAAAAGTGTAACCCCTCAATAGCGCTATCCCAAGGGCTACTACCCCTGCCTGCTTAACTACTAACAGGTTGAGGGGCCTAGATCCAATGGCGGGTGCCTCCACCCAGAGGTCAGGGTTTGCAGTAGTTAAACTCACTTGGTCACAGCCCTCTGGGACACTGTAACCCCCACTAGTGGTCCACACAATGCATTAGGAATATCTTCACAATGTACACTTACCCCAGGACTGGCTCTGTTGACTGGACTCTGGGGACCCCCTGTGAAACAAGATCATATAGTGCAAAAACCACAGTACAATACTTTAACATAAATGAATACCTCAGTCAGTGTAACTTTGCTGAAACCAACAGATCTGATTTATTTAAGGAGCTGTAACATGGAAGGGTGAAATCTGGTTAATTTGGTTAAACACATTAATAAGCACAGTACTGTGCGCATATTCAGAGTCCAAAATCGTCACTTTCACTGGGTACCCAGGATGGGGGGGGCTAGCCAGGATCAGTGCAGCTGGTTGAGGCCCTGTGATGGAAAAAACAGTTGCACAATACCCAATTGTAATCCGGAGCCAGAGGGCTCAGTTCGTGAACAAATGAAAAAAGCAACAATTAGATGACACACTTGCAATTCGATAAACAGATGGCAGGGAGCTACCCTACTTTGTACTCACAAACTCAATGCTGGGAACTGGATGGAAGGCAGATTGTCCTGGATTGCCAGGAGAAGCAGACCATGTGGACAAGATCCTTGTGACTGGACCCCACTGTAGTTTAGAGCAAATGGATGTAGTCTGGATTAAGCTGGGGTTTACTTCCAGCTTCATGCACTCAATTTACTGTACAGGGGATTTGAAACGTGATTCCCCATAAGCACTACACACATTTATATGTAAAAGGAAAGTACTATACCAGGCAGGCTGCTTCTCGATCCCGATTGCAATTACTGCACAATACCCGGGAGAACACACAGCAGATTCAGTTCCTGACAGACCGAGCGCGATTCAGCAATTTCTCCAGTCTTCTACAGGGTGAGCCTGGTTTCTGCTCTTCAGATCTCCTTGATTCTCTTTACAGGTCAGATTCAGTCCAAACCGGCACTTGCACAGGCTGCAGACCGAAACTCAGGGCCTTACGCGTGCTTACCGTGCTAAAACTATACACAGCAGAAGCACATAGCTCCTTTTCTCTTCACTGTCTCATCTCATCTGATCTTTCCAGTAGACAGAGGTGGGCATTTCCTTTGGGTTCCTCCCAGTTCAGTTGGCTGGTTTGGCTGTCACTCACAATCAGACTCCCCCTGTTGGTGCAGAAAGGCGCCGGAGTCCAAACTACAATTCCCAGAGGCATTGGTCATACAGTACATAGGTGGCTGGCTCCACAATGAGAGTCCAAGTTCTGATTTGCCAGCAGCAGGCTCCATTTCAGAGGTCCCCCCACACTGATTGGTCCAGTTCAGCAGTTCAAAACCAGAATGGAGGGCTAGGCAAACACAGTTCTGACTGCAAAGAAAAGCAGATTAGACAAACTGTATTTTCATTATTACTCTAAATGATTTCTGGCAAACAGTTACATCTTTGAAAAGTGCTCACTCTGCCCACTTAGCGACGGCAGAAACAGAGCAATTTGGCAGCAGCTCGAGTGGGACTCAAGCAGGGAAACACACAGTCCCCTAATAGAAACTAATTATGTCTGCAAGCAGACAGCTCTTAAAGAGACAGTACCAGAGGCTCTAAAAGCACTCACAGATAAAAGGCTTAAACGCCAAACACCATTCAGGCTTGGAGCATTCAAGCAAGCTCCTGGAAGCAGGGGTGTAGCCAGAGATTTCAGATCTGCACACCAAGTGGACTTACTGCTACCCCCCTTTGTTAGGGTGAGCTATCCCCCCCCCGGGGTGTAGCCAGACAATATACAAATGTACACCAGGACCGTGTGTGTTGCCTCATTTGGCACAATAAATACAACTTATGTATCTCATGACAGTGGTTGTTGCCATGCATGGATAAATACAAATCCTATGCATTGTTCCCTAAGACACCCACATACCAGCCCAGAGCCTGTAAAGTTGTATTGTCCTTGGGATGCAAAGAGAGTATTAGTGACCAGTCCTTCTAGTTTTGACTCCTATGAATAAAATTACAGAAAGGTTCATTATTTTCTTTGTTAGTTTTCATGGAAAAAGGAGGCAGTTCAGAGCCTATTTGCTACCCCCCTTAAATAAAATTGCACACCATGGAGTGCTTGGAGTATGCCTGCCTACACCCATGCCTGGAAGACTTTTTGGGAACCCCCATTTGCAGGGGGGTTACAAAAGCGGTGTCTAATCAAATAACATTAGAGAAGCAACATTTAGAGAAAGAAAAATAAACTACTGCGGATGCATACACAGTAGGTGTGACTACAGATGGGTTGATTTGAAAATCCTTTCCCTCCCATGTTCCCTATCTGTGTAGTTTCAAGTTTTTTTTGTATCAATTTCAAGTTCCCTTGCCTCCTATAGAGGCTGAAACATTTGATCCCAAACCCAGGCACTGGGGATCTCCACCAGTTGGATCTCAACCTAGTACCTAGTACTGCTACAGATTTTTAAACTGCAAACCGGAGCTCTGGGCAAAGACTTGGTTTGGCAGGTTACTGAAATGGCCAAAAGAAAACCTTTAAAAGGGTTAATAGCTGCAGTGTTTGGAGATTATCATGAAGGTCCTGCAGTCGTTTTTCTTAATTGGACCGGTGTATCAGAAAAGAAGAAGGAAAATACCTTGGCACAGGGTAAGTCTGAATTTTTTTTTATTTAAAGTTTTTTTATGTCTGTCTGTTTTATTTCTGTGATACATATACTAAACAAGCTAATGCTCGGTCTCTTTCTCGCATATTTTCCAGCGTATATCTGTGTTCTGTAATTATGTTCTGTTGTCAAGGTTGCAAGATAACATTGACTGCCTTTGGCACAGAACATGTTACAGTAAAAAAGAAGCTTCTTTGCCTCATATCTGACTGCTTTAATTAGTTTTATTTTTAATAAAACATTTGTGCTGCCTAGATAGGGTCAGTGAAGAACTTTTAGAAACATAGAAACAGACTTTGATGGCAGATAAGGACCGCTTGGCCCACCTAGTCTGCCCATTTCCCTACCTAGAGGATAAGCTGCAGATCCTATTTAACCAACAGCCTATTTCTTCCTACCCCCCCACAAAAATTTCCTTATGTCTGTCCCATGCATTCTTGAATTCTCCCACAGTTTTAGACCCCACAACCTCCTCAGGAAGGCTGTTCCATATGTCCACCACCGTCTCTGTGAAAAAATACTTCCTCACATGCCCCTGAGCCATCCCCCCTCTATCTTCAAATTGTGTCCCCTTGTTCTTGCACATCTCTTTTTCTGAAGGATGCTACCCTCTCGGACTTTGTTGATTCTACTGAGGTACTTAAACTTTTCTATCATGTCCCCCCTCTCCCTTATTTCCTCAAGGGTGTACATATATTAAGCTCCTTTAGCCTCTCCTCATATGGCTTCTGGTGCAGACCCTGCACCATTTTAGTTGCCCTCCTCTGAATTGCCTCCATCCTGTCTATGTCCTTGCGGAGATGGGGTCTCCAGAACTGGATGCAGTACTCCAGATGGGGTCTCACCAACTGTCTGTACAGGAGAATAACAACTGTTTTCTGCTGGTGATGCCTCTCCCGATACATCCCAGTATCCACCAGCCCTCCCTACCGCCTTCTCACATTGCTTGCCAACCTTAAGGTCATCTGATATGATTACCCCAAGGTCCCTTTCCATTTTTGCTGTTGTTACTACTCCCCTCATTGTGTAATCTTCCCCTGGGTTTTTGTTTCCCAGGTGCATTACTTTGCATTTCTTTGCACTGAATCCAAGCTGCCATACTTCTGACCATTCCTCCAACCTTGCCAAGTCCCTTCTCATCCTTCCCATGCCTCCTTGTGTATCAACCTTGTTGCAGATCTTTGTGTCATCTGCAAAGAGGCATACTTTTCCTTCCAGTCCCTCTGCAATGTCACTTATAAAGACATTAAAAAGGACTGGACCAAGTACTGAACCCTGCGGTAGCCCACTAGTAACCCCTCTTTCTTCAGAGTGGACTCCATTTACATTTACCTTCTGTGTCCTGTTGTTCAGCCAATGTTTTACCCAGGCTACCACCCTGGGTCCCACTCCCAGGCTGGTTAATTTGACTACTAATATTTTGTGTGGGACTATGTCAAATGCCTTGCTAAAGTCTAGGTAGGCCATGTCCACAGCCCCTCCTTGGTCTACTACTTTGGTCACCTAGTCAAAGAAATCAATTAGATTCATCTGACATGACCTTCCCGCTGTGAACCCATGTTGCCTTGAGTCCTGTGCCCCACTGGCCTCTAGGTACTCAACAGTTCTTTCCTTCAGAAGTGATTCCATCACTTTCCCTACCACAGAGGTCAAACTGACAGGTCTGTAGTTTCCTGCCTCTGTCTTGGTCCCACTTTTGTGAAGAGGAATCACATCAGCCTTCTTCCAGTCCTCAGGTACCACACCATCCTCCCATGATTTGTTAAAAAGGATAGTCAGTGGTGTCACTAGTTCTCTGCTTAATTATTTTAGAAATCTGGGGTGAATTCCATCTGGCCCCATTGCTTTGCCCACCTTCAGTTTTAGGAGTTCTTTCAGAACCCTTTCTTCTGTGAAAGGACTGGGATCGCCCCAGAGTGCTTCTGTTAATTGGATTAGGCACCTCCTCCACGTTCTCTTTTCTGAATACTGAACAGAAGTATTCATTCAGTATCCCTGCATTTTCACTGTCACTCCCTGCCCACCCACCATCCATTCTATTCAGCCTCACTATCCCTCCCTTTGTCTTTCTACGCTCCCTGATATACCTATAAAAGGTTTTATCCCCCTTCTTAACCGAGTTGGCTATCTTTTTCCTGTTTGTGCCTTTGCTATTCTGACTACCCCCCCACTTCCTTCTGCCTTAACTGGTACAGTTCTCTGTCCTGCTCCTTCTGTGTTTCCTTATACTTCCTAAATGCTATCTTTTTCTCCCTAATCTTCACCGTCACTTCTTTTGAGAACCATAGTGGCTTTTTCTTTTGTTTTGATTTGTTTATTTACTTCACACAAAGGTTTGTTGCCTCTGTGATGGCAGTTTTGATATTTCCCCATTGTTGCTCCACCCCTCCTTCTAGCCTGTTTGCTAGTGCTTTTCTAAGACACTCTCCCATCTTACCAAAGTCAGCCCTCCTGAAGTCCAGAACCCTCACTTTTGTATGGCTTGACTCTGTAGCTGAGTTTATCATGAACCACACTGTTTGGTGGTCACTTGTTCCCAAATGGCTACCCACTTCTAGATCTGAGATCCTCTCATTGTTCCCATTTGAGAGTACGAGGTCTAAAATTGCTCCCTCGTGAGTAGGTTCCAAAACTAGCTGTCTGAGGCATGCCACTTGAAGGGCATCAAGAATGGCCCTGCTTTTGTATGTGGCTGCAGCAAAGGTGCCCCAGTTAACATCTAGCATATTAAGGTCCCCCATCAACAGTATCTCCCCTTTCTCTGCCATCCTAAGTATGCCTTCTATCATGTCCTTGTCCATTCCCTTCCCCTGACATGGGGGTCTGTATACAACCCCTGTGCGTATTGGGGTGCTATTTCCAGTCTCTAAGGTGACCCACAGTGCCTCCTCTCCTCCCTGTTTACTCTTTTGTTCAGTTGCTTTTATCCCTTCCCTTACATAGAGAACTACTCCGCCCCTTCTGCCCTCCCTGTCTCTCCTGTAGGTTGTGTACCCTGGCATGTTAACATCCCAGTCATGGTTCTCTGTGTACCATGTTTCTGTGACTGCTATGATATCCGGGCATCCCTCTTCCATCAAGGCCACCAGTTCAGGGAGCTTGTTGCCCAGACTATGGGCGTTGGTACTCATTACCCTCCATTTCTTGATGGCCTTACCCCTTTTTGGCCCATCCCTGTCCTTATTGCATTTGTCACTTTCTCCATTTACCCCTGCGCTTCTCCCTATTGACATCTCTATGTTGGTGTCTACCTCACTTAGTACCCTGATTTTTGGGGGCTAGAATTTCCCTGCTCCTTTCCAGTGCCTCCCCCCTTAGCTAATTTAAATGCTTGCCAATGAAGTATTTAAACCTATCACCTAGGATCATGGTTCCCCTCCTGGACAGATGCAGACCATCATGCCAGTATAGGCCTGCATTCCTTCAGGTGGACCCCCAGTCCCCAACGAAGCCAGATCCCTGAGCTCTGCACCAGTTTTTCAATCTCTGTTTGAATCCCATGGTGTGGAGCACCCTAGCCTCATCCGTGCCATAGACAGGCAGCACCTCAGAGAAGGTTACCATGTGTGCTATTTGTCTAAGGCCCCTCCCCATCTCCACAAGCACTTCTTGCACTGCTCTAATCCCTTTCTTAGCCAGGTAATTTGTCTCTAGGTGGACAGTGACATCCAGCTCCCTCCCCTGTACAGCTGCTCCTGTGATCCTGAGGATTCGCTCCCTGTCCCTCCAAGCCATGGCACCAGGTAGGGACCTTACCTCCCTCTCCCCTAGTTCTACCTTCCTAACAATGGAGTCCCCCACCAGGAGTTGTTTCCTTCTCCTGTGGGGTCCCATACCACCCTCCTGTGGGTCTCCTTTGTGGAGGTTCCCAGCATCCTCCTTGGTCTCCACTGTGGGTGCCTCCATAGAGGAACCGCACTTTTCCAGAATGGCATAGAAATTGTGGAGAGGTACAACTGGAGGGATGCACTTCGGTTCCACCACCCTCACCCTCCCTGAGCCCGCTGTAGTCCAACTTGCTCCTCGTTCTTGGCAACTTCTGAGGCAACGGCAGTGACCCTGGTGGTCCCTGGGTGGAAGAGGAGGTCCCACAAATCCTGACCAACTCAGCCTGGAGAGGAGCAACCTCCCCCCTCAGCCCAGATAGGTGCCTGCAGATGGGACAACACTGCATCATCCAGAATGTCTCCCAGAAGACTGCTGCTCCACAGCCACTGCACTGCACCACTCCCATCATGTCTTTTTTCTGGCCCCCTAAATGTTGTTTGGAATACTTACTCTTTCCTCTGTTTATTTTCTTTTTTTTTCTTCCCCTACTTACTTACTGCCTCTGTGTCCTTTTAGCTCCTGATCTCCCTGTTCTGAGGCAGGAAGTTCCTATATTTCTCAGTAGTCTCCTTACTTGCTCAGAGTCAGAACTCCAGCAGCTGGGGGGGACAGAGAGCTACTTTTGCCCTTCTAGGATGGTGAGACTTTTGTATGTAGTTGTTGGTTGGAGCAGGTAGTGTTGAAGGTGAAGAGATATGATGTCATAGATTGCAATGTGCAGAAAGATTTGTAGTTTGCAGGCAATATGCCAAGCCACTGCTAGGTGAAAATGTAATGTGTTAACAGCTATGAATGACTTTATCATACTTCTAGTTAAAACCGGAAACTTTTTGTAAAAAAGCAGAGTGCCATATTTTGGCTATGCGCCAAAAGGTGTAACCATGTTATACTAGATGTGTCTACTTACAGATGGTATGTTGTGCTGTATTTTAAAGGAGTTGGAAGGTGTTTAAAAAATGTTTTGTTCTGAAAAGATTTGGCATGGAGATATGTATAAATTTGTTGGTTTAAAAGGTTGTCAGTATTACAAGACAGGCAGGAGGTAACACATATATCTAAAACACTTACAGTTTTCTAACCCCCAGCTCCCTTGCACTTCTGATCACTCAGGCCTTCTCTGCCTGTGCTGCCCTACCCACCCCTTGTGCAACTAAACCCCCTTCCTCATTCTATCGCTCCCGGCGTAAACTCTCCATCTGCCTCCCTCTGACCAGAGCACTTCTCTTTCTACTCCTAACAGGGAACATACATCCCAACCCAGGCCCTGCTCCCTCCCACCCACCCACCCAGCCCACTGGTCTTCAAGTAGCCTCCATGAACATATGCAGCCTGCTAAAGAAATTTGACACCCTACAGTGCTGGGCCTTGGCTCATCAACCAGACATCATAGCCCTGGTTGAAACCTGGCTGTCCAAATCCACCCCTTACTCATTTGTCTCCCCTCCCAGGCTATACCTTATACCGGGAGGACCAAGTAGGCAAACGAGGGGGAGGCTGTGCAATCTACACCAGGGACACAATACCTGGTCACGCACTCCCCACCCCTACCCTTATAAATGAGGCCCAGGCTCTTACCCTCAAACTCACCCCAGATCCCTCTAGGAGCCCTCTCTATCTCACCACAGCCTACGTTCCCCCAAAGAACCAGCACCCGGCCCTGGTATCTTTAACGGACTACCTGGCCACCCTCCACCATAAGGCAGAACAAATCCTAGTGGGGGGACCTTAATGTAAATTGGCTCAGCACCTCCTCATCCGCGATCAGAGACTCATTTGCCACCCAAGATCTGACGCAACTCGTCACCCAGCCCACGAGACTTAACCCTAAGAGAGGTACCAGCACCCTTCTGGATGTTATTATAACTAACCGACCCCGTAAAATCCAAAACATCCAGGTCCTCCCAGACTCCCTAAGTGACCACTCCCCTATCCTATTTCATTGGGTAGGCCCCAATCCCAAACCCAAAGCCCAGACCACCCTCCGCAGGTGCCTCCACCCTGGTGGGCTGAAAAAACTTAAAGTACTCCTCACCCAGATAAACTGGTCCCCCATTCAGCATGCAACCAACATTGACACTGCCCTCGCCTTCTTCACTCATACCTTCAGCATGGCCTGTGATCTCTTTGCACCCTTCACCAAAATCCAGTCCAAAAAACAGAACGCACCCTGGGTTAGCCCGGCCCTCCTACAATTACTTAGAAACCGGGATAACCTCTGGCACCTTGCCACTGAAACAGGTCGTCTGTCTGATAGGCAAGCCTACAATGCAGCCTGGAATAAGTGCTCATGGGCCATCAGGAAAGCCAAGGCAGACCATTACCAGGCCTCCCTTACCTCCTCCTAGGGCTCAGCCGGACTTCTGGGATAATATTAAGCAACTTAACGGTAGCTTGCTCCCCTGCCCCATTCCAGCTCACTAGAAATGGCACTACCTCCACTGAGCCTGCCACCATAGCTAACTGGTTCAACACCACTTTCACTGACCTTAGCTCAGTCCTCCCTAGTAATTTCTTTGACTCTCCCCCCAACCAACCTCCCCCTGTCCTCCAGCACCCCAGCTTCCACCTGCACAAGATTTCCACCCGGAAGCCAGACCCATCTAATCAAAGCTCTCAATGGCAACAATCCCGGCAGTGACTCACTGGACACCAGCATCCTCAGGCTGGTGCTAGATGAAGTCCTTGCCCCACTCACCAGCCTAATTAACCAGTCACTTTGCCTGGGACAATTTCCCACAGCTTCGAAAACAGCCATTATCACACCTATTCATAAAGGGGGCGACAGGTCACTGGCCAACAACTACCGGCCAATCTCCATCCCCCCCAAAGCCCTGGAGAAATTGGTGGCCATTCAAATCACTGATTATCTGGCTAAGCATAACATTTTATGCCCAGAGCAACATGGCTTCCGTGCTGGTCACAGTACCAGCACTGCCCTTATTGAATTCTCCAACTTTCTACCCTCCTCCTTGGATACCAACTCCCTAGCTGGTGCAGTGTTCATTGACCTCTCAAAGGCTTTCAACACCGTCTCCCATCCACTTCTGCTGAATGCACTCTGCCACACTGGTCTCTCAGCTGGCCCCCCTAGCATGGTGCACTAGCTATCTTGACACTCGATCTCAGTGTGTAAAAATTAATAGCACACTCTCCGATACCCGTCCCATTCTCTCTGGGGTCCCCCAAGGCTCCATCCTGGGCCCCCTTCTCTTCTCACTCTATCTGAACACCCTGCCCAGTGCATGCCCTGGCAAAATTCTACTGTATGCAGATGACACTGTCCTTTTTGCCACCCACTCTAATCCCATCTCCCTTCAGGACTCCCTACAGCAGTCTTTCAACAGTGCCTAGGCTTGGTTTAAGGAGCGCAGACTCATCATCAATCTTAATAAAACCAAAGCTATGCTCTTTTCCCACCCCCAAAACAAAGCTAGCAACCACCCACTCTATATCCTTCCAAGTACCAATCAGCCACTGGAACAAGTCTGCTCCTACAAATACCTTGGGGTTACCTTCGACTCAGCCCTCACATTTCACAACCACATCGACACCCTAACATCCGCCACTAACACACGGCTTGGCATCCTCTTCCGCCATAGAACCTGCCTTCCCCCCAAATGCTCTCCGGCTCACTGTTACATCATCCGTTCTGTCCCTTGTAGACTATGGTCTACCAGTATATGGTGCTGCCGACACCACTGCACTCAACAAAATTCACTTAACCCTGAATAAAGCCTGCAGATTGATTACTGGTGCCCCCAGGCTCACACACACCTGTCAGCTGTATGTCGAGGCTAAACTGCTTACCCTGGATGAACGGCTCCGATACCAAACCTGTCTCCTCACAAAAAAACCCTACTCGGGCTCTCCCCCCCTGGGGTAACAGCATCCATCCACCAGAGTCCTCCCACTATTGCAACACGGTCTTCCTACAAGACCACTCTAATGGTCCCCAGATCAAGAACCAGCCGTTGCCAGAGGTCCTTCTGCTATAGAGCCCCAACCTGGTTTAACTCTCTCCCTGCCCCCATCACCAATGCCACCACCATCTCCAAGTTCAAAACCACCCTTGAACCATCTTCAGCACTGTTAACTGCTCCTGTCTCTGAACATAGCCTCCACCTCTGCTTCTCTTGACAACACCCCCGGCAGCTCTCCACCTAGCCATCCCCACCACCACTTCCCTGTACACCGTGCCTATGTTTAACCTGGCCAGTGCCAGCTGTTTCAGTGTTTACCAACTGGATTGCTCACTTGATACCAACTTGTGTAACACCTGTTATCAATTACATGTACCCTGTAACCTAATTGTATTTGTCTGACCACAGTGTGACGTGGCACCTCTGTTGAACGCCTATTGTTTTGCAAATCTATGCTATGTAACCAAAAACACAATGTATGTCTTTATGTGATGAAGTACCTTTGGAAACGAGCCTCTGGCTCAAAGGTTGTAAACTGATTCTTAGAAATAAAAAAAAAAAATAATGAAACTATGGGCATTACCTCAGCAAACTGGTGTCAAATAATGTCAGTCTTATTTCGTGTTAAGTATTTCTTTTTGTGTACGTGTGTGTGTGTGTGTGTGTGTGTGTGTGTGTGTACTGTCTTGGCCAGCAGTTTTATTGTGTGCTCTATTATTATTTAAAGATATTTTAATACCAGTAGTGTTCAAGGACACTATAAAAATAGTTGGGTTTGAGCCACCCTTGCGTGCATACTGTGTGACCTTTTGCATGTTATTTGACCTTCTTGTGTTTCAACATTTTATGTTACTACCAGTTCAAACTTGATGTGTGTTCCCTACTTAAAGCATAACTTTTCACACAAAATGTATGGTTTCATGGAAGCACACCAAGAGTGAACCATACAATTTGGCTTTTTATTACAGAACTGGCATTCTAAGTAAAAAGGAACAAAAGTGTTTTTTTTTTTTTTCTTTCTGGGCTTGTAGCCAACACAGGCAATACTCAAAGCCTTCCTCCACAAACATTTGGTTGTAAGTGCAACTCCTTTGTTCCTTAACAATATCACATGATTCCTATACTATGGAAGGCACTCAAGCTGGAAGGGGGAATTATTCATCACCTCCCCGTACTTTTTTTTACTTTTTTATATATATACAGTACACTGTTAAAAAGGACTGTTACAACTGTTTTTGAGTTTTTACCATCTACAGTTAAAAACAATGACTTTTGTTTTTATGTGTGACCATGGTGTAATCATTTTTTTTTCTTTTTAAAATGCATTCTAAGAAATATGTACGTACGGTATTACCATCAATCCAGATCTTTTGTAAACTCAGCTGACATTTTGTCATGCTTAGGATAAGGGAACCCAGGGATGCTTGGCTTCTTTTATCCTATGAAACTAATCTTGTTTTATTTTTTTGACTTGTGTATGTTTGTTTTTGGTTTTGTTGTTTGTCTGTGTGTTTCTTCTCTTTCTTCTAGAGAAAAAGAAGTTCCCTATCTTTATAGTAAGGTATGAAACTTACTAAACTAGTTGCATATAATTCTGTTATAATTTGAAGTGTGCTAGGTGGGGACGGCAATGGGGCCACCCCATTACCATTTATCCAGTGCACTTTTTTTTTTTTTTAAGGTGTTGCACGACTGGCTACTAATATTGCCAGACCATTTCTGGTTCAATATCCATGTTACCATCCACAGATAACATTTTTATTGCTACAGTAGTCAAGCTGTCTCTTCCACCAGTAGGAGCTGGGGGGGGCATACTATCCTTCCTTCCAGTGCAATACCCACAAAGGTTGCAAGGTACATCACTGTCTCCCCAAAGGGGTAGATAAAGAAAATGTGTATTTGCCAATAATTATTTCTTATTTACAAGTTTTGAAATGACCCAATGTACTTTGACAGTATAACCTATCTCAGTCCCTCTGCTTTTTCTAGTGCAAACAGTTAAACCTCATACCTATCATTGGTACAAGGGCTTATGCCCTCAGCAAGTAATCAGTTAAGCTAGAGGGGGAGTTGTGTATGTATTTCCACATATTCACATCTTTTGATTGTCTTTTTAGCTTTCTTATCCTGTCAGACAAATATAAAACAACTTCTCATAGCCTTACAGCAATGGATGCAATCATCTGCTTTCTATAAGTGCAAACAAAGTTTTTTTTTTTTATAATTTTAAAGTTCTAAAGCATTTCAGACCCTGAAAAAGTCTTACAAATTAACAAAAACAGAGTGGTGGATTGCTCCAATAATTCTTTCAACCAAAACTAAGTAATTTTTACCAAGGACTGCAACTTATAAACTTGAACTGTACCACACACCCTCTGCAATTTATTCCATGGTTATGTTCAACCAGTTAAGTCACAATGCTCTAAGATTCCTGGACTTTGCACTTACCACTTTTATTTGTCCTGTGTGTAAAATGTATTTTATGCATTATGCTCAATACTGACATTGTTATATTGCAAAAATGTTTGTTTTATGTTTATGTTACAATGTTTTAATATACATCTTGCTACACTGTATCAAGTGTGTATTCAGAAAACTGCTCCACGTTTAACAATGTTTTTGATGCCCATAACCAAACCTAGATACTGGGGCCAGCATTGCTGACCCATCCCTACAATATGTTCCAAGCAAAACCCCAGGCAAATTAATACTCTGTTTGTCTCATTATTCACAGGTACCCCTGAAAAATAAGTGCACTCTATGCAAGTTTTGTCATTTTAAATCTTAACAATTATAATATGCAGAATTTAGATTGTGCTCCAAACCTGTGCTTCAAGCCTTACCTCACTCAGTACTTTGGAATATTTCACTAAACAGGGTAAAGAAGGTAGACGCTTTCACTTGTCACAGGTGCAATAGGCACTACTATTAGTTCGCATAGGCCAACAATATATATATTTGTCCCACTATTGCATAGTCTAACATGCATATTGCCATAAACTAAATGTTTAAAGTGTGTTATTGTTAACATCACAAGATTTTATAACACAGGTCTCAGTTAGGCCTGCCAGCAAAAGACAGACAGGGAAATCATGTTCATCACTGTCATAACCTCTTCTGCAATTTGAAAGAGGGTGTAACCATAACATTGTCATGGATTCACAGATGGTCAAATGGTATAATTCGACCTCGGCCTGCACCCCCAGGTGTGCAGTTGATGTCCCATTTTCATTTTCTCTTTCCACAATTGTCAGAATTTAGGCTCTATCACATCACTCTTTACAAAACAAAAATTCATTGGTTTAAAAAATTATTTATGTGTTCTTAACTCAGTTTCTAACACACTTTGCAAGTCTGCAGGTTTCCACGGTGTGGCACACGTAAGATCTCCACATTCAACAGCAGTGATACTTTCATCTAAGTTGCCAAGACCTTCGTCTTTTTCCTGAAAAGAAAACAACTGTCACAGCTTTGATGTCATCACCATCTTTGTGCCTGACTGGTTCCATGTAAGGACTATTGAATGAATCAAGTTATTATTATCTCTGCAAATGTAATGTTTTCAGCAAAATGACACCTATTTGTAGAACTTTGAATCAACTGAAAAAGGTCCAGTCAGTTCAGACTCTGTAATCAAGCTTATTGTTTCTGCTTACTACAAAGTTAAGTCTGGGGTAGGGGCAATCCCCTAACTTCAGCAAGAATATTTTTCTTCAATTGATCTTCAAGCAAGACATCCATTTTCTTCACTGCTGCTTCTTCCAAACATGGCTGGTACTTTCTACAAACCTATTGCTGTATTGTGGACTGTGTTCTTAATGGTTTATTGTAAACTATTACTTTTTTATGGACTGTTAGTCTTTGTGCTGGGGTGTAATCAACTACCACAACACAAATTCCATGCCAGTGTGTGTGTGGCTACTCCATTAAAAGGACTCAATGCACAATCTAATGCACCCCTGGCCAATGTGTCTGCCAATCAGCCATCCGGCAGCAAGCAACATGAACACTGACTTTTCTACTATGCTGGTGTTTTGTTTTTAAATTACTGTCTGCACTGCCCCATGTGCCTTGTGGGGTTACCACCTTTCTGCAAATAACATTTCACCTGTACTGTAACTACGCCAACTTGTGGTTACTTATATGAACTTAGGAACTGTTAATTTCATGGACTGTTATTCATATAAACTTTCTAAACTGGTTATATATGTTTTATAAGGACTTATCTGTCAAGAGACATTATCAACAGATTCTTCAGTCAAGCTCCAAGGGTGTGTCACACCTCAACACCAGGTAGCATCTACCTTATCCACGCTCAAAGTGGATTCCATGAACTCTTCTTCATCAACAAAATTGTTGTCATATTGTGTTATATGTGGTATCACATTAACATCTTTTCACAAATTTCAATTGTGGTGTTGACATCCCTGAGTTCTGCACTATGTTTTACAAACTCACAATTTGTGCTCCATCTGTAACCACCCCTGTAACAACTCCAGAACAGGATGCTTTTTATAAATGCCTTAACTATCTGTATGCTGGCAACCAGTTTTAAAAAAGGTTTTTCATGTAATCAATTATAAACTGTTTTTCTAGCTTTAAAAAATTGTAGCTTGTATTATAATAGCTTAGAAATTATGTAAGGTAAAAGTATTAAAATGCAATTAACAGATTAAGATCAAAAGTGTTTAGTTATACCAAACTTATATACTAAACAAAGTATTATCTGTGGGGGTTCAAGACTCCCCTTACCAGTCTTCTTTCACCCCCATAATCAGAATTGTTAAAAGTGTTCCCAGTTAACACCAGGGCTCCCTAGCCAATTAACTGCTACTTCAGTACCTGAAACCCTTATAAACAATGTACAATTTATGCATATACCTGTTGTCTTAAATATCTCCCATTGAACTATGGCTGAGTTTAAACATGCATTCAAACTAATGTGTCCTTATTTTATGTCTCCCTAATAATAGACGTAATAGCAGCACATTATCAGAGATCACAAGATAGAATCGCAGGCAGTAAGTTTTAAAAACATGTATTTAATAATTAGCATCTTTATTTTTATGTTTACTTTTGCGAAGGCTCAGGTCCCCAATAAGGGTCCCTTGCCTTTGAGGTGGGGATTGTTGAAAGTGGCCAGTGGCCAAAGTTTAGTGACCAGTGACCAAACTTTTATCAACAATATGTAATTGGCTAACCAAAAGGTTGAGGAGATAGAAAGGTGTAAAATGGATAGTGTATAGGCTGCAAAGGGCTAGTAAAAGGTGAAGGTGGCTAGTAGATGACTACATGATACCAACATGTAGATTGATGTGCCTTGTAAGTGCAGAGGTGTTTGGAGAGTAATTGTTGAAACCATGCAAATAATGATACCACTGTGCAAATTGTTGTCTGTGTAGATGCCCAGGTTTAAAATGTGTTGGGGCCCTTCAAATAACTGTAGAAAATAAGTGAAGAGCATAAACTGTGTTTAAAAATAAATGTTTTAAAGAAAATTAGCTTTGCTTTGCTCAGCAGAGATATTTTGTACAATACCTTCCTTCAACCCAAGGTGATAGCCAAAGATAAGGTCCAGCTACTTCAACCAACTGCAGCTTAGATACAGTTCCTCATTTTATAATTTCTTGTGTTTAAAAAAAATGTGTAACAGAGAGTTGATAAGAAACAATTATATCCTTGTTTTGGCCACTGTCTAGTCAGCAAGTTATTTAAAGTAAATGTGAAGTCCCCTCATATGTTTTCTGTATCCTAAAGCAAGTTATTTTTGATAAATGTAAAATCCCCCTGATCACTTGTTTTTCCGTCTAAGAATGACCACATGTCTTGGCAAAGTGTCAAATGTATCTTATGACTGAGGTATCTCATGGCCACTATATTTTTACACCTTTGTCTCATGACCATACTCTCTTGCCTTTTATGGTCAGAGTGTTTAAAAACTGAAAAAGTTCCCTTGTTTTGCAATTCTTGTCAAACACTGTATAAATATCAGACAGACTGTATGTCCAGTGTGTCCAAGGGGAGTAGCCAACATGGCTGCCATAGATACTTGGGTCACCCAGAGGAATGAGGAATGTTGCTTCATTCCCTCGGAACACCTGTAACTCTGGTAGTAATAAGCCATCAGCTGTTTAGATTTGATCATGTTAGAGGTACAATTGTTAGGGCTTATTTGATATTAATAAATTGCAACTGATTTAAAACATCATTTGGTATGAGGTGGCTTTATTGGATTACCAGGGACCACTAGCCAAGAACCTTATGTTTTACAATAAGAGTTGTGGACAGACTGCCAGCAGACGTGGTGGAGGCAAACACAGCAGACGGCTTCAAGCATGCATGGGATAGACATAGGAGAATATTAGTAAATAGGCAGGAAGGAGGGAGGGTTGCCGGACATTAGTTAGGGACTGTGGAGACAGACGAGGCTGGGACCATATTAACAGACTGGGTGGGCCAAACAGTCCTTTTCTGCCAACTAATTCTATGTTTCTGTCTGTGACTAAGCCAGTATGTATCCAGTTTAATTTTACTGTCTTTAGCCCAAGCATCCTTAGTTTTCCTTCCAGTAACATATGTGGTACTTTGTCAAAAGATTTTGCAAAGTCCTGATATATTACATCACTTGGGTATCAGAGTCTAAAGTTCTGCTAGTCTTTTCATGGTATTCGAGTAGGTTAGTGATGCAGGATTTACCCTTAATGACACAATGCTGAGAACTATCTAAGATTCTCAGCTATGATACTTCCTTTAGTTTATCTTTAATATGATATTCCAATATGTTTCACACAATTGATGTTAAACTGATTTGTCTGTAGTTCTTTACTTCAGATTGTAAACCCATGCTAAATGAAGGTATAATTAAGACATTACTCCAGTTGCCTGGGACCACACCAGAATTTAGTAATGAGTTACAGATCTGCCAATTCTCATGACAAAACTTTTAGCATATACAGGTTCATACCACCCAGGCCTGGAAACTTGTTTTGTCTGCAGGCTTTAATTTAGCTTCTGCAACAGTTCATCACTTCAGTCAATATGTTTCTTGTGGGGTGTTGGGACTTGACCATGAAACAAGTTGATATCCTCCTGTAGTTTGAAAATTGAGTAGAAAAATGTATTTACAATAGCTGCTCTCCCATTTCTTTCTCAGTATTTATCTGGTGGCCATCTACAACTGGGGGGGCTATTTTTCTGTCTGAGCCTCTTTTTATTTATTCATTTATGTATTAAATTTTGTTAACCGGGTAAGCCCACTGTGCCTTGAAGGTCCCTTTTTCAGGGGCAACCCAGAGTTAGTTACATACAGCTGAGCAAGTACAATCAAGAAATATAGAGTAGGACATTGCGTACAGGAGTACAATGACATTGTACTATCTAGAAAATGTCTGTATATTTCCATTCTTGTCACTGGCCAATCTGTTTTATAGTTTCAATTTTCCTGCCTTATTAGTGTTTTGTATGTCTGTTTGTTTTTTTTTGGTTCTTTTTATATGCAATTTTGCCAGGATCAGATCTTGTGCATTCAATAGACTGTATGCCCTTTTTCCTGTTAAATTTTAAATGACCTTTGATGGAAGTCAAAGCGGTTTATACTTTCATTGTTGTGTTTCATTAGAGCTGGATAAATACTTTTCTTATTTGCAATTGTGTGCATTTAAAGATATTTTGTTGTTCAGTGTTAGATATTTCTGCAAGTTCCGTATCCCAATCCCAGTCTACCAGTTTGTTCCTCACTGCCTGCAGGTTAGCCTTATTGTAGTTATAATAAAGGCTTGATCCATTTCCGTGTGTTTCCTACTCTGAATTTACTTTCAACCATACAGAGGTTGCTAGCGCTGAATGGTTCATGTGCCCTGCAATAGGTGACGTTTGATTGGATGTCTGTAAGAATCAGATCTAGATTATTATTACCCCTAGTTGGTCTGGTGACCATTTGTTTCCCAACCACAATCACGTATAGTAGAGATAAATGGTTTAACAATGCTATTATTGTCATTGCCAATTTCCCAGTTTGCTGTTGGAAGATTAAAATCCCTCAGCATCACATCACCACTATTGTTAAAGACTTCCAGTAGTTCTTCCACTAAAGCTGTATTGCAAATGGTATCTGTATCTGTTGGTCTGTAGCAAACTCCCTCCTTCCCTCTCTCTGCTAGTGGTACCCCTTCCTATGCACAGCAGTATCCCATTAGCTCACCTAACTGCCTTGATGCACTGCCTGGCCATCTTTAAGTCATCCATTATTATTAACCCCAGGTCTCTTTCCTGCTTGGTGGTCGTCAGCACCACTCCTCCTATTTTGTACTCTGCCCCTAGGTTTCTGTGCCTGAAGTGCATTACTTTGCACTGTTTCATGTGGAAACCCAGCTGCCATACATTTGACCACTCCTTCAGTTTTCTCAGGTCTCTGCTCACCCTTTCCAACACCCCAGAGTGTCCACCCTATTGCAGATTTTGGTGCCATCTGCAAAGAGGCAGGCCTTCCCTTCCAGCTCCTCTGCACTATCACTTATGAAGACATTAAAGAGGACCAGTCCCAGCGCTGATTCCTAAGGCACCCTGCTGGTCACCATCCCTTCCTCAAAGTAAGCTTAATTTACCACCACCCTCTGCTGCCTATCCCCTAGCCAGTTTCTTACTCAGACCCATTCCTAAGCAGTATGTGCCATGATCAGTGATAGCAACACAGCAACCTACAGCCCTGTTGACAAAATCGGCAGTTCACCGACAGGTCACTGTGTTGGTGCACCTGAGACAGGGGCACGCTGTCTCCCGGTCCTGCACCCCCTCCATGAATCAACTCCGACTCAGAGTTGATAATCTATAGTACAGGAGGTGTGGGGGCAGAGCCCCCTGCATGGGGGGGTTGGAAGGTGAAGCCCCCCGATGAAAACACAGACCAGGAGACAATCGGGATTTATGTCGACCGCAACTTGTGGTTGACATAAATCCTGTCGCTGTGATGCTGGTCTACAAAAGTGTTGTCAAACCAGCATCATAGAGCCTTCCTAAGCTACCCAGTTTGCTTATTAGCCTCCTATGTGGAATGGTGCAGAAAGCCTTTCTGAAATGTAGGTAGGCCACATCCACTGCTCCACCCGCCTGTAAAACAATGAACCCCTGCTGCCCTATTGGGAGCTTCATTATTGTTTAGTGAAACTCTGACACAGTGGGATGTATGACAACCCATTCCTCTGTCTTTTGTTCTGAAGCTGTTCAAGTGGAATCCATCATTCATATATAAATCATGCCTGTTTTAGAAGGCATCCCAGTGTTTAATCAAAATAAAAGTATTTTAATTTGCCCATTTGTGAAGCCACTGATTAATTAAACCACCTACCTCTTGTCTGCCGTAAGAAGCCCTCAGCATGGGGCAAATTTCTGAAATTAGGACTTTGTGCCAGCTATTTTTTAAACTTGCTTCTAGTGACATGTAGTCCCGCTTTATGTTGCTATCAAGACATTTCCCAATATCATTTGTTTCTATATGTATAGCTATTGCTGATTGTTCTCCAGAGTCTTTCATGATTTTCTTAGCAAGTTGCTTAATGTGTTTTATTGTGGTCCCTGTTAAAATATGTCACCATTCTATTTTCTTTGTAACCTCTGCAGATGTATTTATCCACATTTCTAGTCATTAAATCACCAATAACATACAATTGGGTAAATTTAGTGGTGTTTTTGGCTTGCTGTGTACTATTTTCACTGAGTAAAAAGGTCACATGGGCTATAGGTATATTAAAGGGAAACTGTCATCTTCAGGATTTCACAATGTCTGACAGCCCATAAAAAGCTAATTTGAGTGAGCCATTGTGTTTAATGGTGAGTCTTTGTAGTCCAGAGTTATTCATATGTAAATCAGCCTGTAATTAAGGGCTGGGGGCAGCCATGTTTTTTAGGCTCTTGACAGGCAATAATGTCACTGAGGGACTTAGCTCTGCTTTGGCTGTAGATAATCCAACAGGTTAAATAGGAAATTGTCTGTTTTATTAAGTGTGCTTTAAGGTGCTATTACAACACTTTCTACATTTATAATAATTGTTTTATATGTGCATTGAAACTAGTGAGTTATGACCTTTACATTTCAAACTGTTTGTAACTTTCAAACTGTCCCCTCCTGCCCCCCCTGCCCTCCCTCTCACCACTGCCTCTTTTTTGTAAACTCTTCGCTCTAGGTACCAGACTATGGTTCTTGCTCCAGCCCAACACCTGGACAATTAGGAAATCTGTACCTGCTTCTTACTGCTGGGCTCAGCTTCACCACTAACCCACGATATCCCAGTCAAGCCAGGCATCCCTCTCTGATATGCCCACAACCTGGGCTGATTCTGATTTTCCTTGCACTGTCCCCTCCATTGTAGTTGCCTTCCCTGCTTCCCCCCTCCTATTTGCTTTCCTCAACCTTTTATCACCCTCCCATTCCACTTTCCCCTGTGTTTGTCCAATATTAGTATATACTCTGTTATTTTATTTAATCTCATTGCCCTGAAATCTACTTTGCTAATTACTAAACTGTAAATTTGCGTTATGTACTTTTTGCTGTCTGCCCTTGACATGGAACCTATGTAATGAACCTGTTCTCAAAGGTTTAATCCGAGATATTCAATAAATAAATAAACAAAGGTGTTATGAGAAAAATAAGTCTCGTGCCTTTTCTTTGTAAGTGCATATAGACTGTTTTGCTGAGCACATACTATAAGGTAAAATTCATCCTTCAGCACAGTATGGTTTGATAGCATGATAGTGTAAGCCCCTTTGGGAGCTTACCAGTAAGGGCCCTTTAATTCTGGGCTGTTGGGTCCACCTGGTAGCGAGTGAAGCTGGGGCTGACAGTTCCCCTAAAAAGTGGTGGTTTTGGCATGTTTGGAGAGGATCAGAGAGGTTTGAGGAGGCCTGGGAGTGGGAGGTAGGGCTCCCGGGTTGAAGGAAGGAAAAGTTTGGCTGCTGGGCCAAGGTTCAGGGCCAGGATGGGGCAATTGCCATCCCAGTCCTCCCCCTGTCCATTTCAGCCTCGTTGGGGTAGTGGTGGTGGTCGGATGCAGTATCGCTTTGGCTGTAGTAGGAGATGAGAGCTGGGGCCTGGTGGTAAAGTGGTGTGGCCTACCTCATGATCTCCAGCACTGGGCTAGGCCTCAGGCGGTGTCTCAGTTTGCACCAGTGGTTGCCATGGGTCAGGCAAGGTGCAGTGGTGAGAGCCTGTTTCATGGGAGGCAGTGGTGAAAACTTGTCTCTTTTGTATACTCATGTGTAAAGCCTGTGTCCAGTGGCATGGGGTGTAGGGCCAAAGTGATGGAGCAGTGTCACATGTGATCCCTAGGCCTCCGGGCCTTTGAGAGAGGACTAAGTGTGGGTCACCATTTGCCATGGAGTCACCATCCCTGGAAATGAGTTGCGATTGGGACGCCCGGGCCAGTGGAGAAAAGCACCTTGCACACTCTCAGTGAAGCATCAGAAAGGACTGCGAAGGTAAGTGCAGGAGTAGAGACTGTAGTGTTCCAGGGAACCTGTGCTGCAGCTTCCATCAGAAGGGAGTTCTGGCTCCCAGGGAACAACCTAAAGTATTGTGCAGTGAAGATCTTTGTGGCCCCCACAGAGCTGTTCTCAGCTGTGTCATGGAGTTGTGACGTGTTTTATTCATCAAATCAAATGTTATTTTTTAATTTTCTAACTGCACCTGGACATTGGACTTATTTCTTGAAAAGACTGTAGTGTTCTAACCAGTTTGCCCCCTAGCTCCCCAAGGGAGGACCCCCTGCACTCTGCCACTCCTGAGGACTCTCAGTACCAGTCTGCTGCACCCCCTGAAGTCACCTGCTCGGTGGCACCATCATCAAGCCAGGTATGAACTTTTATTTTCTCAGACTGTGTTTGCTATGTTGGTGGAGTGACTCCTTCTCATTTGTTACCGTCAGAAATACTCCTAGACATGGGGAGGAGAGCTTACAATAGTAATTACACCTCTGTTCCACCTACACTCAGAAAACTGTACTTTGGAACGCCAGGGTTCATTATTGCAATATCAACTTCTATCTGACTTATAGTGAAGCTCCCTTACATCCCCATGTAACCTATTGGCAATTTAATTAAACATATCATCTATATGCCAGCATTATAGTTCTCATAATTATCAGTATGGGCCACTTCTCTAAAACATATTTTCTCACATTCCTCACATAGTATAGTTATGCCAAAAAATTGGCAGACTGGGTGGGCCAAGTGGACCTTATCTGCTGTCAAAGTCTATGTTTCTAAGTCATATGTGAGTTTAATAGCTATTAAACATTTACCTTTTCATTAATTCCCTCTTCAGTCACTGTTGCATAAATATCCTTTCAAAATTAGGGTTGCTGCCTATAAAAAACATAAACAAATACAGAAGGTGGGGTGGAAAGGATGAGAAGGGACTTGGCAAGTTGAAGGAATGGTCAAATGTATGGCAGCTTAGATTCAATGCAAAGAAGTAATGCACCTGGGAACAAAAACCCAGGGGAAAATTACACAATGGGAGGTGAGATACTAACAAAAAAAATGGAAAGGGATCTGGGGGTAGTCATATCAGATGACCTAAAGGTGAGCAAGCAATGTGAGAAGGTAGTAAGGAGAGCTGGGGGGATACTGGGATGTGTAGGGAGAGACATCACCAGTAGAACACAGGAAGTTGTTATCCCTCTGTACAGACAGTTGGTGAGACCCCATCTGGAGTACTGCATGCAGTTCTGGAGACCTCATCTCCGCAAGGACATAGACAGGGTGGAGGCTGTCCAGAGGAGGGCAATTAAAATGATGCAGGGTCTGCACCAGAAGACATACGAAGAGAGATTAAAGAAGCTTAATATGTATACCCTCGAGGAAAGGAGGAAGAGGGGGACATGATAGAAACTTTCAAGTATCTCAAGGGAATCAACAAAGTCCAAGAGGGTAGCATCTTTCAGAAAAAGAGATGTGCAAGAACAAGGGGGCACAATTTGCAGATAGAGGGGATTGTTCAGAGGTAATGTGAGGAAGTATTTTTTCACGGAGAGGGTTGTAGATACATGGAACAGCCTTCCTGAGGAGCTAGTGGAGTCAAAAACAGTGGGGAAATTCAAGAATGCATGGGACAGACATAAGGCAATTCTAGTGGGGGGTAGGAAGAAGTAGGCTGTTGGTTGAGTAGGATCTGCAGCTTATCCATTAGGTAGGGAAATAGGCAGACTAGGTTGGCCAAGTGGTCCTTACCTGCCATGGAATTCTATGTTTCTATAAATAATGCATTAATAATATATCTTCTGTCTATATACAGTGGCACCTGTAAAACATTTCTTCTTTCCATACTTTAGCAGGCATTCACTTTACTTGGCTGTGCAGCCCCATCCCTATCCCTTACTTCTCTTTGGTAAACTGAGTCAGCATGACTCTATCAAGTTACTGTGCAAACATAAAAAAGTTTCTTTACAACGGGCCCCGCTACTGGCCTAAGTATCTCCCAAATATAGTACATAAATTCCTATGATATCAGGCTTCTGCAGCTCTCCTGCAGCATGGAGCGTAGGAGCTTTTCTGTGGCCATCCCCTGTGCTTAGGTGAACTGCAAAACTGCAGCGGTTTGCCCCCTCTCTGGGCTATTGCCCACTTACCATTTAAATAGATTTTACGAAAGTTTAGTAACTTGGTGCAGTTAGCACTGTCTCCTAAAACATATTATATTTAAAAAAAAACATCTATTATCAGATGCTTATGCATGTGCCAGGTCATGAGTGGAACAGAGCAGGAGTGGAACAGGATTAGTGTCTTTTGTGTCAGCAGCTGTCCACAGGTATGTAAGGAATTCTACCAGTCCCCTAACCTAAGGTAAGGTAAAGCACCTATTTACTTCCTGCTGCCTGCGTAAGGGATTACTAGAACTATAAGCACTGTTGTGTGGGAATAAACATACAAGCATACAAAAAATGCCAGCAGATAAAGGCCAAAAGATCTATCATGTCTGCAGAGTAATGCGGTTCTCTCATTGATTACGTAGGGTTTCGCCCCCCCATTAGGCATTTGCCCTCCATGATAGCAGTCACCACACACACATTTTCACTTTTAATTGAACCTTCCACATTTCTTTGTCTCATCCCTGCTTAAAGATGTCCAGTGTTTTTAGGGATACCACATCATCTGGCAACTCATTCCTCTGAGCCACCACCCTCTCAGTGAATAAGTGCCTCCTAATGTCCATCTTGACTTCCTCCCTCTGGCTTGAGGCAGTCTCCTCTGGCGGGTTTTGTTACTGCTAAGGTTGAAGAGACCCTCAGATTTCACCTTGCTTATACCATTGAGGTATATAACTGTTTCAATCATGTCTTTCCTTTCCCTCCTGTTATGTAGGAGTACATGATGAGGTCTCTGAGTCTCTCTCTCCGCACATCCTACCCTGCTGACTCTGGATCATTTTAGTTGCCCTCCTCTGTACTATTTCCAGAAGATTGATGTCCGTTCTTCGGTTCAGGCACTAGTGCTACACAGTGTACTCCAAGTGTGGATGCAACAGAGATCAGTAGGGCAGTAGAATGACCTCCGCCTTCCTGTGTGTTATTTCTCTGGCTACGCCACTTCAGCATTTTATTTGTTCTGGCACCTGCTTCCTGTAATGCACAGAGTGTTTCAGGTCACTTGTTATGATCATCCCCAAATCTTTCTCCTCTTTTGATTTGGTAACCAGCACACCACCCAGACGGTATTTGGTCTTTGGATTCTTTACCCACAAGTGCATGGGTTTGCACTTCTTTGCATTGGCCCCTAGTTGCCAAATGCCTGACAGCCTCCAAGCCTGGATAGACCTTCCCTGAGATCATGTATTCTCTCCTCTGTATCCACCCTCCCACAGAGTTTGGTGTCATCTGCAAACAGGGAGAGCTTACACTTTATTCCATCTGCTATGTCACAAATAAATATATTAAACAGCACTGGACCGAGCACCAAACCCTGTGGGATCCCGCTAGTGACTGCTCTAGCCTCTCCACCACTATCCTCTGACTCCTGTCCTGAAACAAATTTTTTTAACCCAGGTCTTTAACTTTACTCCTGCCTCCAGATCCTCCAGCTTCCTGATTAATCTCCTGTGGGGAACAAAATCAAAGGCCTTACTAAAATCCAGATACAGATGCCCACAGCCTGGCCCTTACCCAGTTTTGCACACCCAGTCAAAGAAATCAGTTAGGTTTGTTTGGCAAGATTACCCCACAGCAAACCCATGTTGCCTGTCATCCTGGAGCTCATTATCCGCAAGAAAGCACACCAGGCTTTCCTTCAGTATGGTCTCCATAAGCCTTCTTACAATCAAGGTCAGACTAACTGGTCTATAATTGCAAGGGTCATCCTTCGGCCCACTTTTGTGGAGTGGCACTATATACACTGTTCTCCAATCTAAGAGTACCTCGACCCAACACCAGTGGGCTGTTAAGCAGATCCATCAGGGGACCTGCTAGCACATCTGTTAATTCCCTCAGCATTCTCAGATGTATATCGTCCGGGCCATGGGAGATGTCAACTTTCAGGGCCCTCAAACCCTTCCATTCCCTGTCCTCACCAATATCTCCATCAGTGTCACTTCTCACCCCTTTTTTCCCTTAAAGCATTGTACCATCCTTCTCCCTGATGAAGACTGAGCAAAAATACTTTTAGAACTTCTGCCTTCTCTTCTCTGTCTTCTGCCCACCCCACCACCCTTTTTTAGCTTGCAGTCCCTTCTTTCACATCCCTTTTCTCCCTGATACATTGGAAGAAAGCATTCTTCGCCTTTCTCACCCCCTCAGCTAGTTGCAGTTCTTTTCTGGTCTTGGCTATCTGGACTGCTCTGCCTGCCACCTTAGCCTTAACTCTATGCTCTGCCCTGTCTTCCTCCTTCTGGATCATTTTGAATTTCCTGAAAGCTGACCTTTTATCCTTCACTGCCTGAGCTATCTGCCTATCAAACCAGCTGGGACTTTTGGCCTTGGACTTTTTAGTTTTCATTTTTACACACTCAATATTGGCTGCCACCCCCCCTTGATTATGGCCCATTTCTGGTCCACGTCCATCTCTTCTTTGATACCAGTAAGTTGCCCACTTAGAATCTTACTCATCTATTATAGTCTGCCTTCCTAAAGTCTAGTACTCTGGTTTTGGTGTTATTTTTCTCCTTATCCAGGTCCAGATGCATCCACACAGCTTCCGAAAAGGGCATAGTACCTCCATGGTGCTCCTTGAATTCACCAGCCACATTCATCATTCTTTTGACCAAGGTAAACTAGTAGGAGCAGCCTTCATAGACTTAACAAAGGCTTTTGACACAGTTAACCACCCGCTCCTCCTTGGTCAATTAACTAAGATTGGACTGTCTTGCAAATCACTGAATTGGTTCAGAAGCTATCTGGTTGGCAGGACACAATGGGTGAACATAGCCATTGTCGCATCCAACCAACTGGTCATCAGATCAGGGGTACGACAAGGCTCAATACTGGGTACACTCCTCTTCAGTATCTTCCTGAACAACTTGCCTGCAGCATGTCACCTAAGGTCCTTTCTTCATGCTGATGACGCAGTCATCTATACATCCCACACTGACCCAAGCCTTCTTGAAAGACAGCTACAGCTTGGAGTCAGACAAGCTGAGCAATGGTCTAGTATGCACAAACTAGTACTGAACCATAAGAAAACTAAATTGTTGCTGTTCTCGTCCACCCATGGCAAGCACAGATCTCACACTCTTACTGTCGGAAATAGCCTAGGGACACCTCTGGAACAGATCCAGCACTTCAAGTACCTAGGTGTTACCCTGGACAGTAATCTCACCTACATACCCCAAACTGAGAATGTTGTCAGGATGGCCAATGTTAGGACAGGGCTCCTCTACAGATACAGATGGTGTCTAACTCCGGAAGCCCTTAAACTTGCAATCCACAGCTCAATCCTATCAGTCATTGATTATGGCCTGGTCATATATGGTGCTGTCTCCACCACATCACTCAAAAGGTTAACAGTCACCCTGAACAAGATATGCAGACTCTACATGGGTGCCCATCACCTCACCCACATGTGTGAGCTCTACTCACAATCTGATTGGCCCCAGCTTGCTGGCAGGATTAAATACTAGGCGTGCCTACTTACAAAAAAAACTATCCTTGGGCTCCTCCCACCAGGGGTAGTAAACCTCCTGAACAAATCCACCAAGACCCAACACACCTGCTCATCTACTACTGATCTCCTTCTAGTTCCTAGATGCTGCACTTCCCAATGTCAACGGACCTTCCTGTACTGGGCACCACACTGGTACAATGGTCTATTCTCTGAATTCACTAACCTTACAGAGATGGGGCACTATAAGCATCTACTATGGCAGCACCTTGCAACTGAAAGCCATTGTGACTGTATCCCATAATATATAGGTCCTACCTGCTTTCCGGCCCCCCTCCTGCCCAGCCTCACCTCTCATCTAATCTCTTCTCACTCTCCCTCTCCCTCTCTCCCCCTCTCTATCTTCCTCTCTCCCTCTCTCCCTCTCAGCTACTTTTATACCCATCAGCTGTTAACCGTCAGCCCTAGGTGTACAACATATTCAGTTGTCAGTTTCGCTCACTGTACTGCCTTACCTATGTTGTTTGCTGTATTGCCAGTGCTTGTTGGAATCAAAATATTTCTACTTTTGCTGTTTAATATGATGTTTTGTTATTGCCAATTTTTGTTGCTTATTTTAGCTTCCCTTCATCTGTTTGTTACCCTAATCCCACTGACATGGAACCTTTGTAAATGAGCTATGTTTAGCTCAAAGGTATTTGTAATCTGAGATAAAATAAATAAATAAATAAACAAATAAATAAATGGTGATCGCTCCCACCCAAGGGATCACCCACTCTCACCTCTTGAACATATGCTCCATTTGTCAGCACCAGGTCTAGGATAGCTCTTTGCATGGTGGGCTCCATAACATACTGGGCCTGATTCTCAAATGGGGCTGCATCAGGCGCAAGCTGCGGGAAACAGCAGCTTGCACCAAAGCCCAGGAACCCTGCACCAGACTCTGGTACAGGACGAGTCCCAGTGCCTAAGTGCCCATATCTCAGGTGAATCCTCTCCTAGCGACAAACACATTCAAGACAGGAGAGGTCTCAAGAAGCCCCTGTGGACAGGCAAGCGCCATGTCCTCCCATACCTGGTGTCGTACCACATGCCCGTTGTCCCAGTACAATGTTGGTGAACCCTGGTGGTCTAGTGGGCGCTCCCACTGCCCTGACATGCCCGTTACCCCACTGGAATAATTATTGTACCTGGTGGTCTAGCAGTCCCTGCCCCTGCCCAGATATGGCTAGTAGACACCATCAGAGCATATGACCTTGCAGTCTAGTAGTTCCACCCCACCACACCCCTGGCATGTACCACTGCCCCCGCCTCAGCCCGTCCCAAGCAGCATCAGAACACCACTCCACTAACCACCATAGCCAGCACTGACTCATCAACAGTCCGCTTGTTTTATGCTACTGTATCAGCATGCATACCGGATTATACTACATGCACTCCTAACAAGTGGGTTGGTGCCAGCTGCGATGGTGAGTGCAGTGGTGTTCCAGCCCTGGCTTGGGGTATGGGTTGGGAGGGGGGCGGGATGGGCACAACATGCCAGGGTGTGGTGGAACCACTAGATCACCAGGGTGTCATATGCTTCTGACGGTGCCTACTGGCCATATCTGGTCGGGGGCAGGGACCACTAGACCATGAGGTACAATAATTATTCCAATGGGGTAAAGGGCATATCGGTGAGAGGGTGCACTAGACCACCCTGTTCTCCATGGGCTACACCGCTCCAGAATTTCATTCTTAGTGCCGTTAGACCAGCATTGGCTGGTCTAAGGGTGCTTAGACTTTCTCCTGCTGGTGGTATTCTGAGAATCCCACTTGGGGGCTGTGTCAGCTTACATCTGCCGCATGTACCCCTGTGCCGTGTCATGGGTGCAAGGGTGGTGCTAGACCTGTTTGGGGCAGACAGCCTGCCTTTGATGCAGGCTGCCTTTGAGAATCACGTGGGGATGTTTCTTGGATGCAAGGTGCACCTTGCACCATATCTGTTTGGTGCAGGCACCTTGCTTCCAAAGTAGGGCTTTAAAAATCAGGCCCATTGCGTCAGAAACCCACTCTCAAATGCATATAACATCAACTGTGACCTGGTACAGAATGTAGCTGGGATTGTCTGATACACACTAGGCAGAATGAAGTACCCTATAATTACCACCTCCCCCCTTGCTTGCATCGCCAGTGTTTTGGACCCCAGCTCCCTGTCCATCTCCTCTTCCTGATTTGGTGACCTGTACACCACCACCAGTCTCATTTTTTTTCCTTTTTGTGGACTGTACCTGCACCCACAATACTGCAGCCCTCCCCGCCTCCTCCTCACTTGTACAGATTATTCCCTCCCTTATGTACAGTGCAACTCCCCCACCTACCCCCCCATCCTTCCAATATAGTTTGTACCCAGGGACAGAGAGGTCCCCATCATAGTTTGGTGTGACCCAAGTCTCTGTGATAACTGTCATATCCATGTCCACCTCCCCCTCAGCCATCAGCACTTGTAACTCCGCCATTTTGTTCCCCAGGCTCTGTGCGTTCAGGGATACCACTGTCTACAATGACACCTTCCTCTCTCTCCTCTCCTGCTCTCTCTGTCCCTCCTCCAATCTGTTCTAAGATACTCCACCACTCTTCCTATCTTACCCCCTAGCCCATCCCCTACACCATCCTTCCTCTGACCTCCTTCTCATTTCCCTGTTCTCTTTCCCACCATGAACTTCCCCCCTACTGTGAATGCCCCTCCCTGCTCCATAGACTGATCCCTCTAAAACCCTCCTTGACTGGGGGGGCAGTTGGTCCTTTACCACCTGGTGCCTAAGGGTGCTATGACACTTGCTGCCTCCCTTATCAGTTTAAATTAAGGGTGCTACCCATATAATCTCCCATCTTTCCCTTCAGCACCCAGTTACTGCCCCTACTGAAATGAAGCCTATCTGGTACACATAGAGTCTTATTATCTCAGGTTCCCTCCCAACTTCTTATGCGGCCATAACCCTCCTCCCTAAACCACGCCCTCAGCCGTTTATTGATGTACAACAACAGTAGCACCCCTGGTGCTCCTCTTTTCCTCCATCCCTACATCTCTCCTCTCTCCCTCCCCTATGCTCTCCCACACTATTCAGTTATCTATCTCTGTTGGTTATTCTCAGTGCCTACATGGTACATATTCTGTAAATTGTTGTTATTATATGAGGAGTTTATTGTATATAGTTCTGTAAGCAGATGTCTTCTGAATTATTTTATCACCCATTGTCATGGTCACTACCCTTAGTGTTCCTGTTATATTGCTGTAATGTTAATATGTTCCTGTTATATTGCTGTAATGTTAATATGTTCCTGTTATATTGCTGTAATGTTAGTATGTTCCTGTTATATTGCTGTAATGTTAATATGTTCCTGTTATATTGCTGTAATGTTAATATGTTCCTGTTATATTGCTGTAATGTTAATATGGTCGTGTTATATTGCTGTAATGTTAGTATGTTCCTGTTATATTGCTGTAATTTTATGTTCCTGTTATATTGCTGTAATGTTAGTATGTTCCCGTTATATTGCTGTAATGTTAGTATGTTCCTGTTATATTGCTGTAATGTTAATATGTTCCTGTTATATTGCTGTAATGTTAGTATGTTCCTGTTATATTGCTGTAATGTTAGTATGTTCCTGTTATATTGCTGTAATGTTAATATGTTCCTGTTATATTGCTGTAATGTTAGTATGTTCCTGTTATATTGCTGTACTGATTATATGTATCCATCCAGGCCCATTATATGTATCCATTCAGGCCCACCTTGTAAATGAGCTTGCTCAAAGGTGCCCCACCAGGTTAAATAAAAATTGATTGATTGATGTCAGCAGTCCTCCTTTTCCTGACAGCAATTACAGAAATGAAAGAAGAAGAGAAAACCTGGCCCCTCAGCTTGGAAGGATGGAAAGTGGATCCAAAGGATTGCTAGGGCAGCAGGGCAGAAGGTGGAGCTGGATATCATTGTCCACTCAAGGACATATTACCTGGCTAGAGATGGGGCTGGGACTGTGCAGGAGTATTTTAGGAAGCTGGGGAGGGGTCTTAGACAGTTAGCACACTTAGTGGCTTTCATGGAGGTGCTATCTCTCTACAGCAAAGAGGAGGACTGAGATCGCCCCACCAGGAACTTCAACTTGTGGTTAAAAGAATGGTGTAGAGAGGAGGGGTTCAGCTATATTGGAGACTGGGGACCCACCTGGTGGAATAAGGGCCTATACAGGGGTGATGGCCTACATCTGCCTAGAATGGGAATCACAGTCCTTGGTGAACATTTGCAATGTTACTTTGATGAACATTTAAACTAGCCAAGGAGGGTGACAGAAAAAATTATGAAGGCATAAACTGCTCCCACAAAGCGTGAGGCAAAGAGATGGGAGGACTTGAGTGGAGGTAAATCCTCCAGTGTGTAAAAAACAGAGAGGTTGAAATGAAAGGGGATGGGAACTAGAGCTTTAAAAAGAAAGGGAAAAAGCAGAAAGGGCAAAAAGAAAATGAAGGGTAGCAGTTAGAGTGTTATAAAATGAGGAAGGCCATGTGTGAAAATGCAAGAAGTCTAGGAAATAAAATTCAAGACCTAGAGACCATCATGGTGGAGGCAGACCTAGATATCATGGCCCTTACTGAGTCACGGTGCACAGGAAACCATGACTGGAACATGGACATCCCAGCCTATACTCATTTCAGGAAAGATAGCGTGGGCAGGAAAGGAGGAGGAGTGTGACGTATGTAAGGAAAGGTATCAGAGTGACAGAGATACAGGGAATCCAGGGGTGAGTGGAAGGGTTGGAGGTACTGTGGGTCACCCTGATGATGAGAAATGGAGTCACTATTCAAACTGGTGTGATCTACAGACCTCCAACACGGGGAAGAGTTTAGATAAGGCATTGGTGGAAGCCATTGGCACAATGGGAGGAAAAGGGGAGGTGCTGCTGATGGGGGACTTCAGTCTGCTGGATGTAGATTGGAGCCTCCCAGCTGCAGCTTCTTCTAGAAGCAGGGACATCCAGAACTCCTTGCAGGAGGTATTTCTCAAGCAAATATTCAAGGAGCCCACTCATAATGGGGCAATACTGGACCTGGTGCTTACTAACAGGGGCAGTATTGCAGATGTCACGATGGGAGGCCACCTTGGGACCACTGATCACTGTACACTGTGGTTTAACATAAGAACGGTGGTGGAAGTGAAGCACACGAGGATAAGGGTCCTGGGCTTCAGGAGGGCAGATTAAAAAAAAAAGTGGCTGAATACCTCAGACAATCTAGCAGTGGGGGGATGACGTGGGTGGGGTGGAGGAAAAGCAGGCGAGGCTAAGGTAAGGCATAGTGAAGGCAACACACCTCTGTGCAAAGGAAGTGAGCAAAAACTAGAGGAAAAAGAGATGTCATGGTTCTCGAAGGAGTGGCTAAAAACGTAAAGGCTAAAGGGGTAGCTTTTGGAAGGCATAAAGAGAAGCAGAGGGAAGAGGACAGGGAGGCAGGGAAAGCAGTTAGGAGCTCAGAGGAGCAAACTGAAGAAAGACTAGCCCAAGGGGTAATGAATGGGGACAAGACATTTTTTAGGTACATAAGTAAAACTAGGAAGACTAGGAGATGGGGTTGTGAGGTTAAGAAGGGTAGGTGGGGACTGTGCAAAGGAGGATCAGGAAAAAGCTAATATCCTGAACAAATACTTTTGTTCAGTCTTCACAATGGAAGGCGAAGGAGACGGACCACATAAAAGGAACAGGGGCAATGGGAGGGGGGAAGTACTAGACACAAGTCCCTTTACAGAGGACAGAGTCCCAAAGGGACTCGCAAATCTGAAAGTGGACAAAGCTATGGAGCCAGACAGGGTACACCCCAGGGCACTGAAGGAGCTCAAGGAGGTACTGGCTGCACCTCTGACAGTCCTCTTTAATAACTCACTGGATCCAGGAGAGGTTCAGGAGGATAGGAAGAAGGCAGATGTAGTTCCATTTCACAAAAGAGGTAGCAAGGAAGAGGCTGGAAAGTATAGGCCAGTCAGCCTGACATTAGTGGTGGTAAAGCTAATGGAGTCACTGCTAAAGGAAAGGATTGTGGAGTATCTTAAACCCAGCAGGTTACAAGACCTGAGGCAACACAGATTTACATGGGGGGAGGTCATGTCAGACAAATCTGATAAATTTATTTGACTAGGCAACCAGGGAAATAGAGAAACAGATCAGGATGGGGTGGTGGATGTGGTCTACTTAGATTTCAGTAAGGCTTTCAGCACTGTTCCACTCAGGAGGTTCATAAGAAACTGGGCAGCTTATGGATGTGTCCAAAGGTAAATAAACTGGGTAACAAATTGGACAAAGGGATAGACAACAGAGGGTCGTGGTAAATGGAGTTCACTCCAGGGAAGGCAAGGTGACTGGGGGGGGGATGCCACAGAGCTCAGTACTGGGACCAGTCCTCGCTAATGTCTTTATAAGTGACATTGCAGATGAGCTCGAAAGAAAGGTCTGCCTCTTTGCAGATGACATCAAAATCTGCAATAGGATGGATACTCCAGGGGTGGTGGAAAGAATGTGCAGAGATCTCAGAAAATGTGAGGAGTGCTCAAGGGCATGGCAGCTGGGGTTCAATGTAAAAAAGTACAAAATCATGCATTTAGGGCACAGAAACCCAGAAGTGTAATACTAAATGGGAAAAGAGGTATTGATGGTCACTAAACTGGAAAGGGACCTGAGAGTAATCATATCTGATGATCCCAAGGTGGAGAGACAGTGCAACAAGGTAGTGGGTAGAGCCAGTGGGATGTTGAGGTGCATAGGGAGGGGTATCAGCAGCAGAAGGAGGTAGGTGGTCTTGCCACTGTATAGATCACTGGTGAGACCTCACCTGGAGTACTGTGTCCAGTTCTGGAATACACTTGTCAGGAAGGACATAGACAGAGTGGAGGCAGTCTAGAGGATGGCAGCTAAAATGGTGCAAGGCCTGCATCAGAAGCCATATGAGGATCGACTGAAGGACCTCACTATGTACACCCTGGAAGAGAGAAGGGAGAGGGGGACATGATAGAGACTTATAAATATCTCACAGGGACAAATAAATACAGAAGGGGAATCTTTTTCAGAGGAAAAGATGCACAACAACAAAGGGGACATGCAATAAAGCTGGAAAGGGAGTGCATTCAAGAAAGAACTGAGGAAATACTACTTCACTTAAAGAGAGGTAGATGCCTGGAACAGCCTTCCAGCAGAGGTGGTGAGGGTGAAAACAGTGGCGGGCTTCAAGCAGACATGACATAGGTGCAAGGGAATCTTAGTGAGAAGCATGGGGAGAGAGAGCCAGAAATCAAGTAGTCTGCAGGAAAAAAAATGGCAGACTGGGTGGGCCAAGCAGTCCTTATCTGTCATCAAATTCTATTTCTATGTTTCTACAAAAAAAAAGCACCATCCATCCTAGCCACATAAAAAATCTGTACTTTACAGCCCAGCAATCAAATGTCTCCAGAGATGCTCAGAAGAAGAGACACAAAACTAGCACATCACTGCTCTCCATAGTTCCCTTACTCAACAAGTTCACACACACCTAAACAAACAGACAAGGAGATGGAATAAGCAGTACAAATACCACCTGAAAACCTACTACAGTTTGGAGAAAGAAACGCACCTGACTGTGTGCCTCTGGTTGTGACCAATAACCCCATGGCATTACTACTCCAAAACATTATAAAGGAATTAAACCCAAGTTTGATAAAGATGGCAAACTTAAAACACATATTCCTTTGGCTAGGAAAAGCACACTTAGCTGAGACTTGTTTCCAGGTGCATTCTGGGAGCACAGATAAGTTAAGTGACTTGCACATGCTCACACAGTATGCAAGTGAGGGCTGTGAGATTCAAACCTAATTCTTCAAGGTTGCAGCTCAGTGCTCTTAACCACTACATTATGCTGCCTCTCTTAAGGTGCTTTTACATGGTGCCTACCTGAAGCTACAGTCAGTTGGCGTTTCCACACATCTGTGATCACAGCTCTACAAGCTTTACACACAGACCCCTGCACCAGGCTGTCTTGGCCCTTCTGCTGTATTAGCCATGTTTCCGGCCAGCCAAGAGAGCCCAATTTGCTGACATTTACAGTTTCCACCCGAGTTCAGCTGAACAAATCTTCTGATGCTATGAAGACAGCTGAACTCAGGAAACAATATACTTTCATGAATCGAGGGCTCAAAATTGCCGTAAAAGCACTCCAAAAGTGGAGCCGTGATTCTGGGCATGTTTTGATGCATATTCATAGCCCAAGGGTTATGAGTATGCATCAACACATGCCCAGTATTGAGGCTTCACTTTCGGAGTGCTTTTACAGTACTTTTGAGCCCTAGATTCATGAAACTATATCGTTTCCTGAGTTCAGCTGTCTTTATAGCATCAGAAGATTTGCTTAGCTGAACTCAGGTACATTACACGGAGAACGAGTATGGGGAAGTATTACATAGAAAATCACCATGGGATCCCAGAGGGTCTCACACAATTTTCTCAAGGGGAAATGTAAGCACTCCTGTTTCATTACATGGTAACCCTATTCATTGCGCAATGATGCGCTGAAACGGCAAACCCAGGAAAACAGGGAACGCCATTTCAGCGAGCACTCTTTCTGGCAGAGGATCACATTGCCTGTACACACAAAAAAGGCAATGCTGTAGTTGATCTGCACCGATCAATGCGGTGCAGAGCCCTGCGTATAAAAGGGCCTTTATATAGTTATAACGTACAAACAACCTCCAATCTCTACAACTTACTCAGCCAAAGCAAACTGCCATAAATCAGGACAGGAAACCATAAGGAATACTGCCCTGCAACAGTGCAAGATGCAAAACCTGTCCCTACATATGCACACAATCACCATCAGAACATCACAAAACAAAGTAATACACACACATGGATTATGCACCTGCAAATCAGACAATGTGATCTACCTCATACAGTGCACAAAATGCCCAGAAGGCTGTTGTGTGAGAAAAGCAAACAACCGGCTTCAAACCAACATGGCTCTCCAACAGCACTCCATATCAAATAAGATTTGGAGTGCTGTTGGGCCACTTGGCTCATATCAAAAAAGATAACAGCACCACCACTTCTCCCAGCTGAATCACTCACTCCTGGATTTATCAGTACTGGTATTTAAAGGTAACTTCAGAACTACGCAAGAAAGAAAGACATCAGAACTTCAGTTCATTCAGCAACCTAATTTAAAACAATACTGTCTCAGTAGAGACACAGGATTTATGACACTTCATGGGGACTTCTCACCCATTTAATTACACCATAACTTATGTGGCAAAGTTGCTCTGTATTTATTTGCTTAGCAAAACCGTGTGCCTCTATAGTTCTCACCTCACCAAGAGTGTGGTAGCAAAGCGAGGCAAGCTGCAGGAGGAAGTTGTCACCTGCAGACTGATGACAGCTGCAAAAGAGGCTGGGACAGGGTGAAAAGGATAATTTCATGGAGGGGGAAGGTGGGGGATGTCAATGGGAAGGGAGAAGTGGATAGCAGGAAAAGAGAGATCCCTCAGTAAATACTGGGGGGGGGTCTGCAATCTTGGCAGATAGAGAGACTATATGGCCTTTTTTTCTGCTATTTTCATATGTTCGTATGTTCAACCTCCTGCCATCAGGAACAAGGCTTAAAACATAGATACATAGATACATAGACAGTGTCAGCAGATAAGGGCCTATGGCCCACCCAGTCTGCCCATTTGAGCTTGTAAGTTCAGTTTATGTTTTTCTAGAAGTCTGTTGCCCCATACTCCTGACCTCCAGAATTCCTTTATGTCTATCCCATGCATTCTTAAATCCCATGATCGTCCCAGCCCCCACCACTTCCTCTGGCAGGGTGTTCCACTTGTCCACCACCCGTTCTGTGAAGAAATTCTTCCTCACGTTTCCTCTGAATCATCCTCCCTCCAACTTCATCCCATGCCTTCTAGTCCTGGAATATCTTTTTTGCTTAAAAATAGTGTATTCCTGCACCCTGCTCCTCCCTGTAAGATACTTGTATGTCTCTATCATATCCCCTCTCTCCCTTCTCTCCTCCAGGGAGTACATGTTCAGTTCCTTCAACCTGCCCTCATAGGACTTGTGATGCAATCCATGGACCATCTTTGTTGCCCTCCTCTGAACCTTCTCTACCCTGCCTATGTCCTTACGTAGGTAAGGTCTCCAGAACTGTACACTGTACTCCAGGTGGGGCCTCACTAGTGTCTTGTACAGTGGAATTATGACCTTCCTTTTCCTGCTGGTGATGCCCCTGCCTATACATCCCAGCATCCTACTTGCTTTACCTGCTGCCTTGTCACACTGTTTCTCTACCTTGAGGTCATCAGAGATGATAACCCCAAGATCCCTTTCCTGCTTGGTGCATGCTATATCCTCACCCCCCAACTGATATATTGTGCCAGGGTTTTTGTGCCCCATATGCATTATCTTGCACTTCTTTGCATTGAATTTCAACTGCCAAACCAGTGACCATTCTTCAAGTTTCTGCAGGTCCCTTCTCATTCTGTCTACACCCTCTGGTGTGTCTACTCTGTTACAGAGCTTTGTGTCATCAGCGAACAGTGAAATTCTGCCTTCTAGGTCCTGCGCAATGTCACTGATGAAGATGTTTAATAGGACCGGTCCCAGCACTGATACCTGTGGTACCCCACTGGTCACTCTTCCCTCTGTGGAGTGACAGCCATTTACCACCGCCCTCTGTGTCCTGCCACCCAGCCAGTTACCTACCCACCACACTACTGTCCTGCCCACACCCATATTCCCTAGTTTGTGTAATAGTCTTCTATGTGGCACAATGTCATAGGCCTTGCTGAAGTCCAGACAGGCCATGTCCACTGCCCTCCCCTGATCCACCTCCCTAGTCACCCAGTCAAAAAATTCAATGAGGTTGGTCTGACATGACCTCCCCCTGGTGAAACCATGCTGCCTTGGGTCCTGTAGTCCATTGATAACCAGATTTTCCACCAATCTCTCCTTCAGTAGTGCTTCCATGATCTTCCCCACTACGGTGAGGCTGACTGGTCTGTAGTTCCCGCTTCCTCTTTGTTCCCACTTTTGTATAAAGGGACTACATCTGCTATCCTCCAGTCTTTGGGTACCTCCCTGTTTCAGTGATCAGCTAAACAGGATAGCCAGAGGTTCAGCCACCACCTCTCTTAGTTCTTAAGGACCCTGGGTGCACCCCATCTGGCCCCATTGCTTTATCAACTCTTATTACTTCCAGTTCCTTCAGGACCCTTTCTCATGTAAAGGGACTTGTGTCCATTTCTGCACCATTCTCACTCCATGTACTCCCTTCAGACCCATTACCCTCCTCTTCCTCAGTAAAGACTGAGCAGAAATACCTGTTCAATATGTCAGCTTTACCGTTGTCATCCTCCACGCGGCCCCCATCCACCCCCTTCAGTCTCACTATCCCTCCCTTTGCCTTTCTTTTTTCACTTATGTACCTGTAAAAGGTTTTGTCCCCTCTACCCACTGATTTTGCAATGTGTTCTTCTGTCTGAGCTTTGGCTTCCCTAACTGACCTCCTGCCTCCCTTTGCTTCTCCTGGTACTTCTCCCTATCCCTTCTGCCTGTGTCTTTTGTATTGCCTGAATGCAGTCTTTTGGCTTTCACTTTCTTTGCTACCTCTTTGGAAAACCATAATGGCCTCCTCTTCCTTTTCCTCTTGCTAACCTGCTTAATGCATAATTCTGTTGCTCTTGTAATCCCCATTTTAAATACTGCCCACTGTTCCTCAACCCCTGATTCCTGCCCCATTCCCCTTAATGCCTCTTTCAAGTATCTCCCCATTTTCCCAAAGTCTGCCCCCCTAAAATCCAGGATACATGTTTTTGTGCGGTTTGGTTCTGCTCTTTCTGTGATTTCCAACCACAATGACTGGTGGTCACTGTTCCCGAGGTGCTCCCCCACTGTTACCCCCATCACACTGTCCCTGTTTGTGAGCACAATTTCCAGTATTGCCTTCTGCCAAGTTGGTTCCATGACCAGTTGCTTGAGGAAGGCACCCTGAAGGGAGTCCAGGATAAATCTGCTCCTAGTTGATGCTGCTGCTGGGATGCTCCAGTCCACGTCTGGAATATTGAAGTCTCCAACCAGTACTACCTCACCCTTGTCTGCCATCCTTTGGATGGCTAGCATCAGCTCCCTATCTGTTTCTTCCTCCTGGGCTGGTGGTCTATAGACCACACCTGTGCAGATGTCTGGCCCCATTTTCCTTTCCAGCTTAACCCACAGTATCTCTCCCCCATTTTGTTCCTCCTGGATTTCTGTGGAAAATTATCAAAATCATGGGTGCATCTTAATAATTGGTGATATTCTTGATTTAATTTGATTTATTTATGATTCGGAAATAACCATTGAGCCAACAAAGGTTCCATGTCATGGGACAGATCACAGACATACACACAGTGATGGTACAGAGCAAATGGACATAGGTGTACAACAGACATAGTTACAATCCAGAATCTTTATACATACTAATAGTTAATAAATCAGTTGTAGGGGCCTAACAGAAGTCTGGGAATGCCAAAATTTAGAGCGATGCAGAAAGGGCCCCGTGAGACCTGCTAGCACAAAGGCAATAACAAGTGGTCAGACAACGGTGATATCCCCCTCCAAGGGAGGGGGGGGGAGCTGGTAGAATAGGGGGCTTGAAATGCATTTTCTGAAAAAGTACAATGTTGTATATTTAGTATTTGACTGTATTTTCTGCATACAATCTCCAGAGCTCAGTCATGGAAATGAAAATTTTAGGAGGGACAGAGAACACTTTTGAGGCAAAATCAGGGACACCCCTGAAAATCAGGGGGAGCTGACAGGTATGTGTGTCTCTATCCCCTAAACGTTTAGCTTTCTTCTTTCGAATTAGCTTCCTGCCTTTGACCTTTTCTCACACCTCTATAATTTAGTGTGACACATCTACAGTTTTAAGGTGTCAAGTCTCTGTCTGCCCTTTCCTATGTTAATTCTTTAATATCAGCCTTTTGCATATGCCTGCTTTCTCTGCTCAGTCGGTTAATGCATCTGATGAAGTGATCTATGTGGTTGCAAAAGCTTGTGTGCTGTAACATCTCTGTACAATTTATTTTCTGGTCCAATAAATGGTATCACAATTTGCAGTTAATCCTTTTAATTATGGGAAATGACTTTGATAGCAGAGAACTTGTCAGGTAGGTGCTTCTGGGTCTCTACCCAGAGTCAGATGAGCCAACAGCACCTATTAGGGGGCTGGCGGGCATGAAAGGGGTGTGCCAGCAGTATCCCATGACACTCTTCCTCCAAGCCTGACAGAGGCAAGCTACCGAGAAAAGAGAGTGGGCAGTGTAGTCAGAGGCTAACTTAATAGCACAGGACGTAGCCAGCATGGCTGATGGACTATCTGGGAGCAGCAGAATAGAGTGGTGGGGTACCAGAGGTTGGTGGGGCAGAGGGTTAAGTATACAGCATTTACTGGGTTGGTGGGTGGGAGAGAGGTTAGGTTAACTTATACAGATTTGGAAATGATGACATTGAGGGTGGGAAAGGATATAACTGCCTTTATTATAAATGAAACTTTGATAGGACTCAGGGAGCGGAGGTAGGTATGGGTGCTGCTAGGGTGGGGGAATGGGGGGTACTGTAGTTTGGATTGGCTACAGGAGGAGACTGGTAAATGTATGTGGGTGGGGCAGTTTTATTACATTGTAGAGCTTTTCAAACAAAACAAAAACAGATGCTCAAAGCTGGATGAAATTGGGAAAATGTTGCCCTACTAGGCTTTCACAATGATCCTGACTTTACACGAACTTTTTTGGCACAGCAGTAGTAGTAGAATTACTATTTAACAGTGTTAAAAACAGTCATTACAGTCAGTTTTAAAAAGATTTTACAATACACAAAAAATCACAGAAGCTTATTATTATTATATAAGGAATAATGTGTGGGCAACCATACACAACAAACCTGTGTTTCCATCAAGGGGTTAAAATAACAGTGTATGAACCTCAAGAGCACAGTTCGAGAGGTCCATGCTGTTAGCTCAACCCTGAGATGGAAACACAAGGCAAGTTGTGTATTGTTGCCCATATTTTAATTATTATAGTATATGTTTTTTTTTTTAATTGAAGGCTAATTAGACTTTACCTAGTTGCTTTACTTCTCATTTTATTTTCAGCCTCTTCACATGCAGATGCAGAATAGCAGCAGCTGATGAGGCACACTCCTTACTCTGCAGGAACCAGTAACACAGTTGCTCCCCTCCTCAACAGTACTGCAGCAACTTGTTGCCAAGGCAGCCCCTGGTCACACTACAAAGAACAATAGTGAGAAGGAAGGAAGGAAGGAAGGAAGGAAGGAAGGAAGGGTGGGTAAGCAAGAAAGACAGACCATGTTCTGTGAACTGCTGCCCTAGTCCCGCTTGGTCTATCCATCTGTCACCCACTCCTACCAGCCATCCCCTGAGTTACTCTTCTGTCTGTCCCCAGTGACAACTTTTTTTTCTATTTGTTTCAACTGTGTTTTTAATAAGATAGAGCTGCAGTAAGAAAATGAAGGTGATGACAGTTATGAATATCAATAGACGTACCTGAACATTTCCAGGTCATACCTGAAAATAGGCATTGGTTTGCCTAGCTTACTTACCTGGTAAACGAAAACTAAATAAATGAATTAGCTGGGAAAACTAGTGAAGGAGCATTAGTTGATGATTATCATAAATTAGGCATGTAAATTTATTTATTTATTTTCTGTTGACCAGGCACGACCCAGGAGGGTTACAGACAAAGTGAACATCAAATTACAATGATACGAAAATATCAAACATAGAAAGCAGAGATCACTACGATGCAGAAACATCATGGTAAGCAAACATACTAGGATAACATGTAACAATTTATCAGTACGGGGGTAAACAAAAGCAACCAACTAAGTGCTGAAGTATCAAGAGAAATCACAGATAAAATCCCAAAATACAGGGAATCAGGGACACGAGCATTTATTATTGACCAGAAGGAGTTTACAAAGATCATTCTTGAAAACCTCGTGTGGCTTTGCGCATCTATTAAATAAGTTTCTATCGGAGCTTGGGTCTTATCCCAAGGATTCATTTTTTCTTTTAATTTGTTTTTATAAATTTTGTATCATAGAGCATACACCATATCGCATATAAGGAATAGGGTATGCAAACCCCAATACTGGATGTCCATGAGATATGTCAACAGAAAACTATTCACTGAATTGTTATAGTCCATTCAACTACTGAGGAAAGCCAGACCTGATAAACCCAGGAATTAAAGTAATATTGTACAATATTCCACTCTCACCAACTCTTAGGTATCACAGTATTTCATCAATATTCCTTGCCCCTCACTGGTAAGAGAAGTTGATATAGAGGGCTGGATAGCTTGAAAGATAAAGCCCAAGTTTTGAAGAAGTCCCGGGCTCAAATAATCTGCTTACTACCCTGCTCACTGTAGCAGACCACCTCTGCCAAGCAGGGAGACAATAACTTTAATAAACAGAGAACATTTGAACAGTTCACAAACTAAGTGATATGTACCCACACACCATAATATATAACCAGCTTACCCCCCCCCCCAACCATGAAGGTCACTAAAGTTCAAGAAATACACAAGAAGCTTGGCAGAATATAAACATTTTAAAATAGTGCATGTTACTCATCAAGGGTTCAAAATTAGCCGAGGTATAAACCTCCTGACCCCGTTGACAAGGACGTGTAACCAGACTAGTCAGTCCTAGAAGGGGGAAGGTACTTCCGTTCTCCCTTCTTTACCATGCACAGTCTCTGCAGACGTAAACTGTGCTATTAGTTATTATGCAAAAGCCAATGCAGAATCATGGTCTGAGAAGACACAAGTCTTTGCTTTGTAGTGGATCTGTAGCTATGCAGGGAACAGGAGCTGCACAATCACCCCATGCTCCAGCAAGGACTTTTTGATGACCTGTAAGTCCTTCTTTGTAGCTTGCATTTGAGATAAAATATTGGGGGGGGGGAGCCAGCTTTCTATTTTCCCAAGTAAAGTCCCCCCGATTCCTAGCAGCTTGTAGCAGTGGGATACATGCCTCTGCTGATGAAAGTGTGGCTATAGCTGTAAGTGGTCTCAGGGAGCCTACTCCATATGGGTGAGCTAGTTGGAGTACAGTGAATGCTCTCAGTACTTTAACCTGAGTCTTCAGGCAACAGTTCTAGGTCAGCAAAGACCTGTTTTTCAATTGTCTGTAAAGTGTCTAGTTTACCTGCAAATTGTTCCGGGAAGCCCACAGTTCTTATATTTGCCTGCCACTGCGTGTTCTCCATTGTTTCCACTTTGGCTCACAAAAACTACAAATCTCTTACAAAGGAGGCATTCCATTCAGCTTGTCTTTCTGATTCCTCGGAGAGACCTTTAATCACGGTGGCATTGTCTTTGATTTGAGAGTCATTCTCAGTTAGCCTTGTCTCCACTGCTGCTAATCTCTTGTTAGTTTCCTCTCCTCTATTCCATATTTTTTGCAGCATGGCTAAAATTTGTGCTGTTGGGAGAGCAGTCACCAGAGATCCACCAGGCTGTGCAGGCTCAGATCCCCTCATGGAAGTAGTGGACGGTAGAAGGGCTTCCAGTCCATGTGCATTGTTTCTAGTCCCACTTTGGACCCATAATGACTCCTCAATGCTTCCTTTGCCCAGTGGTTCATCTACAGGTGAGCTCTGAAAATATATTCTGGTAGGATTTAACTTTTATGAACCATGATGAGCGGCCCCATCCCAAGGATTCTTAACTTGTTTAATAATCCCTATACTAAATAAAGCTCAATGAGGATAACATAGCTTATTCACTGAGTTGCCCTTGTCTTACAAACTCAAAATATTTAGTTCTTTTCTAATAAAAGCATTATAGAACTTCATAACAGTAAGTAAGTAAGTAAGATTTTATTTATATATGGCACCCAATCCGGGAGGCTCTGGGAGCCATTACAGGTATTAAAATCAGGGTTCACAGGCAACATGCAAGACATACAGTACATAGGTTAATAAATAATTAAATAATTATTAAAATCAACTAAAACCTTCTGAGAATGCATTCCTAAAAAGATAGGTCTTCAGGCCCCTTTTAAAAGCCTCCAACGATGGGGCCTCCCTCAAAGATTTCGGAAGTGAGTTCCAGAGTGCCAGGCCAGCCAGCTCAAAGGAGCGATCTCCCAAGGTTTTCAGCATGGCCCTCGGAACCACCAGGAGGCCCTCTGTGGAGGAGCAGAGGGAATGTACCGGGATGGCTGGAGTAAGGAGGTACATGTAATATTGTCACTCTGCTTTGCTTTTGAGTAAGCTATATTCTTTTGTTTAATTCATTTCTTTACTGATGGGGACAACCATGGAGGGAGAGGTTTTTCTGATCCATTATATTTATTTATGGTGGGTACATGCATATGGACTAATGAACAGATTTTACTATTTAGCTTTTCCCGCATTTCTGCTAAAGTTAGATTTTCAAAATCTAATTCCCAATTCCATTTTGCCATTTCACTTCTTATTAGATCAAAGTTTGCTCTATCATACTTGAAAATTATTGTACTACCAGTATAATTTCCCAGAGCCCCATGGTACTTAAAATTAACCATAGCATGATCGCTAGATCCCAATGGAGGCAACACTGTACAATTATGGATGTTGCTATTTAAGTTACTCAAAACTAAGTCCAAAATATGTGCACCCCTGGTGTTATTTAATACATATTGTTCAAACCCAGCTAAATTTAAGGTATCCAAATAATTAGTTTCCATAGGGGTATTAGCAATTTGTGTATCCCAATTAATTCCAGGGAGGTTGAAGTCTCCTAGTAATATAACATTTTCATCTGTTGCTAACTGTTTACTGAAATCTAATAATATAAGATCAGGGGACCCAATGGATGGTGGTCTGTACACTAGGCCAATGTTAATTTTTGCTGCATTTGGTGGGAAAATCTTTATCCACAGGATTTCAGAATTACCCCACCTTGCTGTATCTAGGCGTTCTGAGGATATATTATCCAAGATGTACAAAGCTACACCCCCACCTTTGGACAGAGTCCTATCTTTATTATAAAGTGTATATCCAGGGATAGCCCTGTCCCAAGTATCCTTTTCATTCCACCATGTCTCCGTAATAGCACAGATATGTATATTAGAGATATGCAATATTAATTGCAACTCATCCAATTTATTAGTGAGGCTTCTGGCATTAACTAGTAAAAAATTCCAGTTGGATTGAATGTTCTTCCCGGAGTGTGCAGCTGTAGATTTTGTACCCTCCTGTTGAGGAAGTTTAAATGATTCTCCACTATGTGTCTGAATTTCTGAGCTAGCATTCGCTTCCCCTGCTTATTTAAATGCAGCCCATCTCATGCAAACAAATGAAATCCTTGGAATTCATGCCAGTGGTCAATATAAGCATGCCCTTCCCTGAAACACCATTGCTTTAACCACCCATTGAGACTTAGTAAATGTCCTTATTTAGCATGTCTCTGGCCCAAGGGACCGGTAATACCCCAGAAATTAGCAAATCACACTCACTTTTTGAGGGATACTCCCAAATGCTCAAAATCCTTTTGTATTTCTGGTAGACTCCTCCTACCAACATCATTTACTCCAATGTGCAAAACTACTACTGGTGTATTTGTATTTTTTTAGCAGGCCAGGTAGATGCTGCTTAATATCCCCAATACCAGCTCCTGGTAGTACACTGACTGTAGTGTGATCATTTTGCTTATTACATAATACATGATCAGTGTAACGTAACATAGTCACCTATGTATAACATGTCACGAGGGTCATTATTCTTCAATAATTTATTGTTACTGTTTCCTACTTCCTTATCATCCTTGGTGTTAAAATATGACTGACTTTGTGACTTGGGGCAAGGTTGGGTATTAGATTGAAACAATTCCTCAGTATTTAAATCTGGTGTAAAGGGCCTGGTAATCCACACTCCCTGCTACAGATAGACATCAGGTGGCCAAGGTGGTGTGAGGTGGGCTGTGCTGCTTGCTGTTGTTGAACTGCAGTACCGACGGACAGGTAGGGGGACCAGGTGGTAGGTGTTGCTTCTGTGGGTGGAAGGGGGTCACTAGCTACCAACTGGGTATGGGTTGGGGCACTGCTCAAGGTTCAGGATGGGGCTTTGTTGGGGGGGGTTGGACTTCTTTGCTAATGCCATGCCAAGGGCAGTGTGGCTGTCAGAGGGGGCAATGGCAAACTGGGAGGCATTCTCAGGACAGGGAATGGGTGTGGAGAGGGACCACTGGACACCAGGAAAAATGGCGAACTTACCAGGACTGGGATAGAAGGGGGGGCACCACTGGATGCCAAGGATATGTCTTTATTTAATGGGACTGAGATTGGAGGGAAGGGGCACCACTGGACACCAGGGATATTTCCTTATTTAACGGGACTGAAATTAGAAGGAGGGGGGCACCACTGGATGCCATGGATATTTCTTTAGTTAACAGGACTGGGATCAGAGGGAGGAGAGCACAACTTGCCACCAGGGATTACTGTGTTGGGGGGGGTACTGATGCACTACCCCCGGCAATTGCTAGAGGTGCGCAGGATTAAGATGAGGCTTAGGTTGGCGGTATTTTCTTCACACAAGGGGACCACACAAAGCATCCTTGCACAAAGCAAATACAGTGAATATCAGACTGTGCTGATATGCAGTCCCCCCCCCCCAATTTGCATATTTTTGCCTTGTGCACCCCTCCACTTTTTGCCTGGGAGCAAACCCTGTTTGCCGGCACAAACCAGACTTTTAAATATGAGGCTTTATATTCTGTTTTTAATCTTAGTTGTTTATGACTGAAAATCAACTTACCAGTAGAATGCCAGGCAACAGCTGAAGCTATCTCAAGACCCAGGTGAGTCTGTCTTAAACCAGATTTACTTAACTATCCCCATGTTAGCTACTTGAACATAAACAGCTAAGGTGGTATCATGCCAACCCCTGAATTCTGACAAACTAATTTCTTTAACTTTTTTAATTCCTAATTCTGCATGGAATAAAAATATCAAATGAATTAATTATAGGTATCATAGGTACTTCAAACTAATATGGACTTGTATCTGTGGTGCTTGCCAGAGGTATTAACACAAAATTTAACATTGTCCCCAATTGCTAAGTCCATGTTTAGTTTAAAGGAGTCCATATTTGGGCTATCCACTACCTCGGCTGGGGGATGGTTCCATGTTGAGACCACCCTGTGGCTAAACCAGTTCCTTCTTCACAGGGTATTCCATTTGCCCAAGTATAATTGCTTGCAATGTCTTCTATTACTGACTCCATTGTCAGTAATAGCTATTCCTAGTTCATTACTAAGGGTAGGGTCACTTAATGCTCTGAAAAGGAGACACATGTCTCCCCTCAGTCTTCTATACTGGAGCGTGTACATGTTGAGCAGTCTCAACCTAGCCTCATATGGCTTGTCTCTCATCCTTATGATGGCTCTAGTGAATCTTTGTTGTACTCTCTCAATTCTTAAGATGTCTTCCTTGTAGTATGGGGACCACACCTGGGCACAGTATTCAAGGTGTGGCCTAACCAAGGCAATGTACAAAGGGAGTAATACTTTGATCTTTTGGCTAGATACTTGCCTGAATATACAATTGAGGTTTTGATTAGCTTTATTAATTTGGATTTTATGGTGGGATCTGAATTTCAAGTCAGGATTGATAATTATTCCTAGATCCTTTTCTTGGATCGTTTCAAGTAGAGTATCATTCCCTAGTTTATATATATAGTGTTTGTTGTGCATTCTCAGGTGCATAATTTTACACTTGATGGGGTTCTGAGCTAATTTTTTATTGCCAGACCAAGTTAGTATGTTATCAAGAGTTAGTTGAAGGGCAATGCTGCTTGCTGTATTGTTCACCACAGTACCTAGGCGACAATCATCTGCAAATTTTAATATCCATATATTGGGGTCATCAATGGTGATAATGGAAACATAAATGTTGAAAAGATAGGGGGCCCAAGATGGACCCTTGGGGGACCCTGCTTGTGATAGGAGCCCATTTAGAATATTCGCCATTTATAAAGAGACTCTGCTTTCTTCCCTCTAGCCAGTTAGCAATCCAGTTGACAATATTGTTTTTTAGTTTAAAAACTCTCAGAGTGTGTCAATGAGCTCTAGATGTGGTAATTTATCAAATGCTTTAGCAAAATCTAGGAGCACAAGGTCCATGGAATGACTCTCTTCAATTTTCTTAGTAACTTTTTCATAGAAGGATAGTAGATTCATTTGGCAGGATCTAGATTTAGTGAACCCATGTTGGAGAGGGTCAAATAACCCAGTTTGATTGTGAGAATCAAGAATGAGGTCTTTTATAATATTTTCTAAGATCTTTCGTATTAAAGAGGTTAGGCTGATGGGTCTATAGTTCTCGGGGTTGGTTTTTGGACCTTTCTTATGAATGGGTACCACAGTTGCTATTTTCCAGTCGAGTGGGACTTCCCCAGTATCAAGAGAATGTTGGAGAATATTAATTAGAGGTAGATAGATAAATTCAGCAAGCTCTTTTAACACCCTGGGATGAATTTCATCAGGGCCTGGTGATTTATTTATGTCTACCCTTCTTAACCTGTCCAGAACTTCATCAGGTTTAATGATAAACTGCTTGGGAGATGAATTTACAGCTGTACTTGGTAAACCAAAACTGATCTTTTTGAACACCATACAAAAGTATTGATTCTGGATATCAGCAGCCTCTTGGTTACTAGCCATCGTGCTGGAATCAGTTAGAAAGGGACCTATAGTATTTGTTTTACGTCTGGATTTGTTGACATAAGCAAAGAAAGTTTTTTTATTATATTTAACCCTAGTGGCCAATTGGATCTCATGCTGGGATTTTGCTGACTTAATCTTGGTTTTTATATTTTTAACCAGTGATCTATACTTCAGGAGAAAGTGGGTTAACCCACTTTTAATAAGCTGAAACAATTTAACTTTTTTGTTGATCAAATGTTTGATTGTGGGGTTCATCCAACAGATGTATTTTTATGATTGTTGCCAAATTTTTTTATTCTAGGAATATTATCCTTTATCCGATTTTTTAGTTTATTGATCATAAGCCCCCATTTAGATTCTTCTGAATGATTGGTAAACAATTTGTGCCAATCCCAATTGGTTAGGCTAGTTTTTATATTATCAAAGTTTGTTTTATAAAAATTCAAGGTTTCAGTAACACCAATAGCTGTTTGTTTTATGTTCCCAGTAACCTGAAAATGAACAGTATTGTGACCACTGTTACCCAAGGGCACATTCATTTTAATATTAGATATACAGTGTTCAGTGTTAGTTAAAATAATGTATAGTAGCTTGTCATTTCTGGTGGCATACTGGACTTTTTGTTCTAACCCAAGTTCATTGAATATGTTTAAGTAGAGCCTGTCAGTGTTGCTAGTTGCAGATGCCATTGTCCAATTAATATTAGGTAAGTTAAAATTGCCAAAAATCATGAGGTTATTGGATGGATCAAGGTTCCCAATATAATTCAATAATTTAGTGTCATTTTCTGGGGTAATTGAGGGTGGTCTGTACACTAGACCTAAGGTATATGGGGGATCTGTCTGGGGGGGCAGTTTGACCCAAAGGGGTTCCAGGCTAAGAGTATCTCCAAGGATTTCCTTACATGCAATTGTTTCTTGAAGATAGATGGCCATACCTCCACCCTTCCTGTGGTCCCTACTTTTGGAAAAAACATTATATCCTTGGATAGTTTTGTCCCAAGGATCGTTTTCGTCCCACCAGGTTTCCGTGACTAGGGCAATTTGAATGTTGTTAGTTACTATCAGGTTTTTAAATTCATCAAATTTATTAGTCAGACTTCTAGCATTTAATACACCTCTCTTGTTTCATTTTGTTAAAGATATACTCCTGTTATCCTTAGTTTATCTCTGGAGAGTTTTTAATCTCACAGTTTCAGGAACACTGCTTAAATCTGAGTAGGTAACTGCAGATTGAAGATTTCTTTGTTGAGTGCCCAGATTATTGTATTTTGTTAACAGATTAACTGTCAATGGTACCTCTATATTAAAAGTTCTGCCTATATATTCGTTGGGATGAAGAACTTTAATTGGACTTGCACTAGTCTCTTTTTTCCCAGAGGCCTGGCTATCAATTGGATCAATTAGTTTATTTCTTATTTTCTTGTTGTATAATTATCTCATTTCCGGAGACACCTCTTTGTTAGGGTGTGACTGATTAAAAGATTTAAGTTTTTTAAATTATGTTTTCCCTTTTTTCTTTTGCTGTCTTGCTTTCTTCCTGATTTATTTGCTTGTTTAATGGTGTCACTGGAATTCCAATTTAGAAGAAGATAAATTCTTATTCCATTTTTTGGATTGTAAACCATTTATTTTCTGCTGGAGTTTATCAGGTTTGTCAAAAATTGTATTCTTAAATGAATCTAGATGTGATTTTATGTCAATCAAAGATTTCATTAATACAATGTTTGCCGTAAGTGGGTGGGACAAAGCTTTTATAGTACTTTTTGACAAATCAGTTGGGTATTGCTTAAGTAGATCAGGATCCAAAGAGATATTATTCATGTGCTGATTTATACATTCAAAGCTTGTATTTGGTGAGTTAACTGTATTCATCATATTTGCAAACTCCTCATAAATCAGTTTTGGAGACTTTGTTTTATGGCTAACCTCCCTGACCTCAAAGCCTGGGTTTCTCACCATGGCTCTGATATTCTCAGAATCCTGGTTAAAACCCTCCATTCCCAACTCTGTGTGTTCTCTTACTGGCTACCACGTGTTTCATGCTGATCACCCTTCTTCAGAAAGGGGTGGGGGCCTCATATTATTCTACAAGACTCACCTTAACGTTACTCTTCTGCCTGGTCCTACCCTTGCCTCTTGTTAAGACTTAGACTCCTTACTGGTCCTAGGTGGAACCAAGAAACTTCACATTGTTTGCACTTACAATCCTCCCAGAGATGGTAAGGTTGGACTAACTGAATTTATTGACTCTCTCCCCCCCATGATAGGGAAAAATGAGATCATTCTCATGGGGGATTTTAATTTAGACTGACTCAATGCAACTCAATGGCCTTCGAGTCACTTCTAAGTAAGGCCCACCTCTCCCAACAAATAACTGACCCTACCAGATATTCCACCAAGGAGACTCACCACTCACTTACTCACTGATTGAGTTCTAACTAATAGGAATGACAGGATCACCACAGCAGGTAACCTTGCTGACTCAATTAGTGATCACTCTCCTGTCTTTTGTATGTGGAACATCAGCTCACCTTTCTGCCCCCCCAAGGAACTAATTCTGAGACACTTCTCAACTCTGATGCCTTCCTTGCTGATCTCAGTTGTATAGACTGGACCCCTCTGTACTTCTCTTGTGATGTTGACATAGCCATTGAATATTTCAACCTCCCTTCAAGAGAAGCACATTCATGTTTTCAGGTGCTGGGTTAGAGGGAAACCTACTAGATGACTGCACAGCCCCCTACTCTCCATGCTCAATTCTAGAGACATATGTTGGGCCAAATTCAAATCTTCTTCCTTATACTCTGACTGGCTTACCTGTCGGCCATGAGAAATGCATGTAAAAAATAAATTAGGTTGGCCAAAAGCAAGTACTGCAGGGATCTTCTAGCTTTGACCAGAGACTCCAAGAGCTTCTGGTCCCAAATCAAAGGACTCTTGGATAATCGTAAAGCCAAAACCCATCCTGATATGGTAATTGGTAATGTCAGCTGTAATAATTCTGTCACCATTCCTAATGCCTTCAACTCATACTTCTCAGATCTCACTCAATTTGAGTCTCACGTGTCTTGTCCCTCAAATCTTTACACCCTGCCCTTCTATCCTCCTGCTGTACCTTTGTACAGTCTCATGTAGAGAGGTTCTACATCTTCTAAACTCCATCTCACCCTTTGGTAGTGTTGGCCCTGATGGGACTGAACTGAAAATACTCAAGCTGGCCACCCCTCTCCTTGCCTCCCCTGTCACCTGACTCTTTATTTATTTATTTATTTATTTATTTGAACATCAGTTTAACAACCTTTGAGCCAGAGGCTCATTTACAAAGATACCTCGTCACATGAAGGACAGACAGTGACACAGAAGACAACAGATAATACAAATTCAAGCAAGTAACATAGTAGGCACAGTTGGTTCCAATGCAAGTGTAGAGTAAATAGACAGGATGAGGGTTAGTGGGGAGAGATGTAAAGGAGAAAGGGGGGTAAGAGGGGAGTGGGGAACTAGGGAGAAGTAAGGAAAGGGGAGTGCTAGGGTGGAGGAGTGGGCGGGGGGAGTTTAACCTCTCTATTACCACTTCCACTGCCCCGAGAAAATGGAAGGTGGCTAAGATAATACCCATGTTCAAAAAAGGTGATGCCAAATCCATTAATAACTACTGCCCTATAGCAAATTTGCCTACTCTTTGTAAACTTCTGGAAGAACATGTTTCATCTCAGGTCTCAGACCACCTACAAAAATATAACCTGCTATCCTCTGCCCAGCATGGATTTAGGCCTACTCATAGCACCTCCACTGCCCTTACCTGGTTCACTAGTGCTGTAAAATCTAATCTGGAGAAAGGTATGCTCTCCAGAGCCATTTTTGTTAATCTTACTGAGGCATTTGACCTGGTTAAATACTCCCTCCTACTACACAAGTTGGCATTCCCTCAGAGTCTTCACCTCTGCCTCAAAGTGGTTCTCTAGCTACCTCTGCAACCATCCCTGGTGTCTTGGCCAAATTTCCTCCATTCACTAGAAATACCACCAACAGCTTAATCTGATTCTGTTTCAGTTGGTTACCATCTGTGTCCCCACCCCGAGTCACCCCTAAAAAAGGGACTTCTAGTCTTAATGGGCTTACCTGGTCAACAAAATTCAATAAATAAATAAATTATCAATGATATCCCTTACATCCCTTACCACTGTCACACTCTTCTATATGCTGACCGTTTGGTGCTCTACTCTAGCTCTGAGTCCCTGAGTGGTATTAATACCAGGCTCACCTCCGACTTCTACAAAGTCCAAAACTGGTTGATCCAAAACTGCCTTGTACTGAATGTTGGCAAGACCCAGGCCATGCTCTTTGGGTCTCCTCAAAAGGTTCAGGCCTGCACAGCCAGTCTTGACATCCCATGTCTTGATGGCTCCCTTGTCTCTGTGACTAACCATTTCAAATACCTAAGTGTTACACTTGATCCTGCCTTGGACTTCTTGCAGCACATCTCAAACATCTGCAAGTCTGTAAATTTCAAATTTGGACTTGCCTGTAGGATCCAATATGCCCTCACTCCAGTGGCCAGGGTTGCTATTGCTCAGGGAGTCCTATTTCCCAGCCTATGATATGGGCGTACCTCCTTTTATCAGGCTAATGCAAGCTGCTTCCACAAATTGAATGTCTCCTATAAGAATGTGTGTAGGTTTACCCTATTTTATTTAATTTAGTTTTTGATGACTGGGTAGGTGTGCTAGCCATAGCAATGACTATTTTTAGGCACAACCCGGGAGGGTACAAAACAGAGACAATCAGTTAACAGATTACACAATATGAAATCACAGTATACAATCGTAAGAATACAAAAACAAGGCAGAGTTAATAACAAGCTTAGTAAAAATTAGTAAACAGAGAAGAATTAAATGAAGTAAGAGTAAAGGGAGGTAAAAATTACAAGAAAGTAAAATGAACAATTTGATTAGGTCATAAGTGCTAACATTACCATGGAATCCAAGAGGATTAAAGCTGGGTGGCAGAGACGATTATGGTAGTCAATATAGGATAAGGTGGGAGAAGTAAAGTAGAAATAGGAATTGAAAGAGGAGTGTTGGATAAGATAGGAGGATGGGGACTTAGTGAGGAATAAAATTCCCAAGGAACAAAAGTTAATAAACAGGTTATAAGAAGAAAGTGCTTAACTTTGGACGGGTCAGTAAACTAAGAAGAGGTATAAGTGCAGGAAAACAAAAGGAAGGAGATGAATGCTAAGGTGGTTAGAAACAGAAGACAAATGCTAGGGTGGTTTGAAACAGGAGCATTGGCAGGAGTCAACAAGATAGTGTCGAAGCTGTTTTTTGAAGGAGGCATGGGATGATGCTGAACGAGTGCTTAAGGGGAGAGAGTTCCAGAAAAGGGGAGCATAGTAGGCAAAGGCACTAGCACCTTGGATATCACAAATTTTGAAGACGTGTCCCTGATTTTGGTCCTTTGTCCCTGATTTTTTTAAGTCTTGTCCCTGATTTATGAGGCAGGAGGTTAGAAGTATGTGCATCACCCTTTGAAAATCCAGCTCTATATGTCAATAAATAGTTTTAAGAACATGCCACTTCCAGCACTACTTCCATTTTCCAAGCGTATATAGTCTCTAGGCACTGTTCTTTCCTTACTCTCTTCTTCCAAACCCTTGATATTCACCAGCTCTCAAGGCTCTGTTCTCCATTCTTCCCAGACTCCCATATCTCCTCCTGTATCTCTTAGGCTGAGTGCTGCCATGTCCCATCTCCCATTGCTCCTTTGTGTGTGTCTGCAGTGCTGGAGATCCACAGGGTATACAATGAAAGTCACTTATAGCAGACTTATCCATGGTATGCCATTTTTTCCACCATATCCAATGTTCGGGATAGACAGAGGAGGTATGCTAACAAAAAGACAAATTGCAAAGCTTGAGAAGCACTGTTAATGGTGATTATTTTGTTGTTGAGGAAATGGCTTTAACTTGAGCAAACACTTCTCTGGTAAACTGTATGTTTGTTGTTGCGTACAAGAGATACTGGTTGATTCAGTGAGGGAGATAGGTAGGGTGGTGGTTCATGACTACATGCTTTTTTGTTACAGAACATTATATTTATTGTACAGCCTGGTTGCCACATTGTCTTAGAGATAACTTTCTGAGAGAGTGAGTGAGTGATTTCACATTGGTTTGTGAGAACTTTCTGTGAGCTTGGCAGTGGGAGGGGTGTAGTACAGTGTGCTCTGGTGGCTGTTAAAAGCATTTACTTTGTTAATTCAGCCTTCATGCTTCAGATTCAGTTTTTAAAAAGAAATTTGTAATTTTTGCCTGCCACGATACTGGATAGAAATAAGACCAGAAACTGTGGATTTTGGGCAAAGAAAAGTAGACCACAAGATTGTAGACAGCCATCTTGGGGAGGCTTTCCATTTCTTTTAAGATCTCAGCTTTTCTTACCAGAGGTATTGCAGCATGTTTGCAAGACACCATGGTGAAACAAAGACAGGTATGCAGGTCTGTGGAGCAAAGCCCCTTAAGAGCAGTTAAGTTTAGCACCAAATTAACACATGGCAGCTCTGGAAACAAAAGAAACAAGCAGGCAGTGCCTGCTTGAGTGACTGCAATTCGCTGTCAGGACATCTGACAGCTGTCTGCTATACACAGCCCACAACATCTGGTAAATGAAGTGTATTTAACATAGCGCTCTACTAAATGCAGTTTGGCTTAGCATTTTTGTGCATTCTGACTAGCTTTTCACTATAGGTGGGTCCAATATAAGTGATGTACCCGTAAAAATACAATGAAAAAATCTTCATCTTCACCTTCAAGGTAGAGGTTTTCCATTCAGATATAGTAAAATCACTCTAGTACTTCAGGTACGACATAGATAGCTTATCAATTCAAAATAGTAAATGCACCTAAAACAAAAGCTACTGGAAGCCCAAGCTCTTCTCAACAGACTACTCAATCTTCCATCTCCATCACTGTTTGTCTGAACAGAAGGTCAGCTTGCTCTGGCAGAGTAAAACTTCTCTACACCTCTAGTTGCCTCTATGATCAGGAAAGAGAAAGTACAGTTTCCTGCACAAAGCAAAATGCAGGGAGCACTGCGGCTAAACAACTTAAAACTACTAAATATATATGAGGACATTTATATAGCACCACACCGTACTTGTTGATACAACTGGAACAGTGCTTAAGAGTGGCGCTATCCTCCTACATAGTTAATAGTTTTATGTTGATTACAGGCTGCTTGTGTGTTTGCCCTTTGTCTCTGGCACTGGATTATAAAGCAGTATCTGGATTTTGCTGCCCATGCACATACAATATACTTAATATGTATTTAACATGTAATTGACTGCAGCACTGGGTGGAGCCACATATAAAAGTTGTCCATCAACTGATGGATAATTTTTCCGTTTTTGCTTAAAGAAGACCAACTCTGGTGTGCCCACAAGCAGTCTGCTGGTTATGCCAAGCAGCCTTAAAAAGGATATAAATAAGTGGGGATCATTTTTTCCCTAAGGGAAACCCGATTATAAGTTGCTGTTATAACCTGAAGGTTATAACAGCAAACACATGCTGAGTTTCCCTTGTTGTGTGCATGCCCCAGCTTCAGCACTTCCTTTGCTTAGCACCAGCCACCAGTCCTTAGCGCTGGACTCTGCCACTTGGCGGTAAATTTATTTATTTATTTATTTAAAGTAACTGGGCACTTCAGGCTATAAAGATTAATCATTTTAAAATAAATAAATACATTTAAAAAGTAATGAAAATGTTTCCCTTCAACAGCCGCTTTTGACCACGTAAATGCGCTGAAATCTGACCGGACCGCACAGGGATGTCTTTAATAAAGTTGCTATGGTGAAAAAATGATCCCCAGCAATTATATAAAATAAAACATGGGTGGCATGTTTACCTCAAGATTTTACACTTCGCTTTCAGGGTTTATGTAGCATGCAACACCTCAGGTGTCTGTAAAATCTTGTTAAACACACCACCCTATGTATTATTCTAGATGTAATTTGTTACTTCAAAAAGTGCAGTATCGGTAGAATGCTCAGCCCTAAATTTGAGCTGAAATGAGGGAGGATGTTTTGGATGTGAAGGATGTTCAATTGCTAAGCATGGACTTCTCAAGCAGTTTAGGCAGAGCAGGGTTTGGGAAGTTCAGAACATACCTACTTGACAAATCCACCTGCAATTCCTGATTGCTATGTATATGCTTTGCACTGTCCTTCACATAACTGTATAAAATGGTTTTCTTGGCTGCTGTTTCTGGGTATTCCTGTTTGTATTTTTTCACTGCCTCTCATATATTATGGTGTCCTTATTTATTGTACCCCTGCCTTACGTCTCCTCATAATTCTATACAATTTTGCTGCTTGATGCTTGACTCCCTGCAAGAATTATAGTACGGTATTTGATTGTTACTCTGCACTATCACATATTATCTTGCACTGCATACCATTCATACAGTATGCAGTCTTTTACTGTCTGAATTTTTCCTGTAAATGGGTTTCAATACTCAGTATACTTACTCAGTAGTGAAAAACAAATATAAAATGAAGAAAAGATTTAAAGGCAAGCAGAACAGAGTGGAAAATATTTAAAGGTAAGTAGAAAACAGAAGAAAAGATTTAAAGGTAAGCAGAAAATTGGATCTGATGAGTTTCCACTGATTACTAGTTTTTGGACTTTGGGAATCTTATTGTTTTATTTTTCACACTTATTCAAATTAAGAGTCAAAACTGTGATCAGTTTCATTCCAGGATTGTGAATATATTATTGTTATCTTTCGCTGCCTGCAAAATCATGGAAATGAAGGGTGACTGAAAAGGAGAGTGAGATGTCTAGTATGCAATTGAGGGCATAAGATGAATGCATAGGAGGTTGTAAACTACAATGTTCTTAATGAAAAAAGGCGTAGTGTTGCCAGAATTCAGAAAAAATAAAGCAATTATTTCTAAAAAATGTTTTTGAAGTCTTGCATTTCAACACAGTACATTAATTCATGAAAATTGTATTGATAAAATCTGTTGAGACAAAAATGATATTATAGGGGCATGGTAGCACCCCTATAGTTAGGGTTGAATAGCATGTTTAATGTTAAACCTCAAATTTTACACTTTAATAACTTTGCAACCAATCAATGGATTTCCTCAAATTTTGGTATGCACTGTCCCATGGGGTAAATACTTTGATGTGTTAAGTTTCGTTCTGGTTGGGTGTGCAGATTTTGAGATTCAGTCAGTGCAAAAAGTCATAAAGTTTTCACTTTTTGCAGTTTTTTTCTCATCGTCCTGCATCCAGATGGTGTGGAACTTTAGTATGATTTTTTATGGTAGAACAGGCATGCTTTGTTTTGTGTAAAAATATTAATCTGTTGCATAGTCATTATGTTTTTAATTTCCCATTCTTTTCAATGGGGAGATCACTTTTTAGGATAGAAGGAGAAAAATCAACCAAGGATTTGTTCTTGCAAAAAAGGATTCACTCTCACAACACCCATTCCTTTCTTATGAGAAAAAATCCTTTTCGTGAAAAAAAATCCTTTATTGCCAGCAGCTATCTTGTTTTCTGTTTTAAAAACATAAAATAAAATTTTCAAAAGCCATAAAAATTACATCCTGGAGAAAAGACCATCACACCTAGCTGGCTTATCAGGACCCCCTTAGGTGCAATATGCACTTCAATGTTAGAGATATGCCCCAGAAATTTGTTTTATTTGCTGTTAAGAATCCTTTCTTGTTACCGCATGATATGAAAAAAGAATCCTTTTTCATATAATGAGTCACAAAAAAGGATCCTTTATTATGAATTCTGTGCTGTCCCCCATGCTGCAATGCATTTCCCTGGTGTCTAGTAGCACCCCCTCATCTTCCTGTTGTTTTAAAATTATATTTATATAATCCAACACCGGGATGCCCACCCCCAGTGTCAGATTCCCACCCCATTGTTTTAATAATTTTTGTTGACATTAGGAGCCCAATCCCCATGTCAGCATTCAGAATCCACTCCCAGCAGAGTGGGACACTGGGGAGAACACACCCGGTGTCCTGAAATAGATTTAGTTGATATTTACCTGCAAAAAAAAAAACCTTTCCCCAATGTCTTTTTTTTACTGAAATAAAGAAAACAGCCCCTCATCATTGCCGCCATTCCCCTTCCCACATCCTGACTCTCCCACTGAGCACCCACCTCCCCACACCACCCCCTTACCCAATACTTACCTCTGGAGGTCATATACTGCCTTCTTCTGTGGACCAAGACATGTCTGCACTCTTCAAAGCCAAACCGTGAACTGAAGAATAAAGTTAAGTGCCCTACAATGTACTGTATTTCAATGATGTTTTGAATTTATGTTGATATCTTTGCCATTTTGGGGAATTTTGTCACTAAATTTTCAACATGACCTTTTTAGGACCCCATCTCATAAACACTGCAACATTTCGTTAATCAGGCCCGGAAGGGGATGTCACGGTCGCTGTATGAAATCACCTTTTGGGACCTAATAATGAAATTTCATTGCCAGTGTTCATGTGGTAGGGTCCCAAAAAGGCCATGTTGAAAATTTGGCAAACAAAATTCCTTAAAATGCCAGTGTTAGACATGTTTGTTGAAATTTTTCTATGCACGTGCATAGCTTTGGTAATTTTCAATATTTTGACTCCAAATTTTCAACATAGCCATTTTTTCACACCAAATCATGAACAGTATAGCTGCCATTTTTCATGTCCTGTCTGAAGCATGTTTTCACACCTGTGGCACTGAATGGCATTTTGGCATGGATTTGAACATTTTCACCTATGGGGTTTATGAGGTGGGGTCATAAGAAGACTATGTTGAAAATTTGGGGTCAAAATATGAAAAAGGTGCCAAAGTTATGACCATTTGTTGCAATTTTGCTACACACACTCATAACTTCAAAAATGGTAAATAATTTTACCCCAGATTTTCAACATAGCTTTCTTATTACCTCACCTCATGTATGTCACAGCTGTCATTTTTCAAATCCTGTCCAAAATGTGTTTCCACACCTGTGGCACTGAATGGTATTGCAGGTGCACAGAATTAGGTTTTGGCAGGGATTCAAAAATGTTCTGTAGCGGGTACACAAGGTGGGGTATAAGATGGCTATTCTGACAATTTGGTCACTGTTTTCCTATAAATGGAAGGGCCCACAGCTTCATACATATACTCATCTACAGAGGGATGGGAGTGCAGGGTCCAAAGGACCCTGCGCTCCCACAGTAAAATAAGGATACTATTATACTGTCTCAAAAAGTAAGGAAATAAGTTGCAAAAAACTTTGTTAATGCTCCAGTTAAGGACAAAGCAACAAAAGTTGGGAAATGAGGCATTAGGGTTTCCCTAACATCCTACCATCCCAAACCAGCCAGGAGAGCAGGTGTAGGGTGTGCCTTGGGCTTCTTTAGCCTAACTCTCACCCTGTTCTCATAAAGTCTTCATATCCGACCTTATTTACAGATGCAATGGGGTGAGCACTAGGCTTGAGAAGCCCAAGACACACCCCACACCTGCTTTCCTGCCTGGTTTGGGAAGGTGGGGTGTTAGGCAAACCCTAACACCTCATTTTCCAACTTTTGTCATCTTGATCCTAACTGGAGCATTAACAACATTTTTTGCTACTTATATCAATTATATGTGGTTTTGACTGTTTCAACAAAGAATGTTATCGCCAATATATTTCAAAGTGGCATGAAACAATATTGGTATACAGTATGGAGAGGTGTACTGAAACATAAAAACTGTATCAATAGGACTTATTCTTCTCAATATGACTCTAAGCTTTCATTTAAAAGTAATAGGTTTTTAGCCCTGCTATTTCAAAGTTAAAACTTTATTTCATTAATTTATTTATAAATGTCTAACTTTTAAACCATTAGGGCGAGAAACGTAATTGTTATTTTATATGAAGATTCTAATCAGGTCTATAAATGTATTATTGATGCATAATTTCAGTATACTTTTAAATATTATTTTGAAACATAAATTGGCTAATAATTCAAACAAGATGTGTACACTTTTTCTGAATATACTACATTCCTTTTCAGAAGATGTAAGTAGTTGCCCCACTGAGGAACACACACGCATGCACGTACGTACTCACACACACACTCACTTTTCTAGCTTACCAAGAAAGACATTTTATGCTCAATCATCCATATTTGCCTTTGTGCTTCTGTTTGCTTTTAATTAAAATTGTTTGTTTACTTTATATGAGCAGCTAAAACTCATGCTAAGCTCAAGTTATGTCAAGCAGTTGTGGAAAAAGACTGCATTCAAATGTGCATGAAAGACTACTTACTACACTGCATGTCAAACTATGAAGTATCAAGTGAAAAACACAATAAATGAACCACTGGCAAGTTTGAAAACAGTAATAAAAGTCTGAGTGCACACAGTCACAAAAACTGGCACTATAACCACTACAACACATTAGAACCACCCACAAGTCTGTCAAGCCAGGCTCACTGGTGGTCTCAAGCCTTTTTTGCAAAACAGTTTATAACTGTACTGGAAAGGGTCAGGGACCAACATGCAAATGGCATGCAAGTGTGGGTGACCCTCGGATAGCAATTCATAGTCACTTACAATCCTCCCCCATAGAACTAGTAGAGGCAGGCAGTAAGGAGTGGCCCAGTGCTGTAACCAGAAACAGACAAACAGCAAAGGTACAACTTGGGGGGGCACTACACAGAGGATCCATTTGAGTAACGGACTGAAGGGTATCACTGGGCTATCAGGAACTGCTTATCGTACATAGTAGTGGAATCACAGTTTAGGGAGGGATGGTTAATCCCAGGTGGCATACCCGTTTAGCACACTTTTGCAGCATGGCAAAGCCGCCATGGGACTGGTGCTATGTCATGTTGCAGCTTGATTGGTGTCACTGACTAATATGTTAGGAGACACAACTCCATTTGTGCTCAGCAACGTCTGGAACACCTATTTTCATTGTACAGAGTTGGGGGGGGATTCTTACCCCTGTCCTGTCACAGGTTTTGTGTAAAGTGCAAACAGAGTCAAACATCTTAAAGGTGAACAATGCAGGTATTATGGGTCGGGGTGGGGGCAGTCCACTGGGAGAAGTACTATAATAAGGGTTATCCGTATGAGAGAAGAAGTGGGAGCAGCCAGCTGGGAGGGTTATGGGGTAGGTATCTGGGGATGGGGTGGGATTTGACTGCCATCCTATCTCACTCTGACAACAAAGTAACTACTCCAGTCATCTTAGTACCCAGATTTGGAATTATACTTTATGAGTTTTGGGAGCTAGGGAGGCCCATAAGGAACCCATCTCTAAACTGACCCCCCCCCCCACTTCCCATCATACCTCTCAACTGTTCCTGATTTTCAGGATGTCCCTGATTTTGCCTCAGAAATTTCTTCTGTCCTCCTAAATTTGGCATTTCTGTCACTGAAGAGTAGGGATTTGAATCACAAAATAATGCCAACCATTGGTGTTACAGTCTAGTTCTCGTTAAGAAAATGCTATTCACACTAAGAAGCATGTTATACACAGCTTCTGGAACTAATATTATTATTTTTTCAGATGTGTCCCTGATTTTGGTAATTTGTCCCTGATCATTTTAAGCCTTGTCCCTGATTTGTGATGAGGGAGGTTGAGAGGTATGCTTCCCATTATAAGTCAACAGCAATGATGTGTGAGCTACTGGAGCTCACTTTAGAGCTAGGGGGGATGGCCCTGGAAGGCCTTCCTGTAATTCCAAGTCTGTAAGTACCCAAATAATAGTCTAATCCTCTTAAGGCAGCCCAGCTGTCAACTGCTAACTTGTTTCCTTTCGGTCTAGTCATACTGTGCTTCCACTTACAGTTTCCCTGAATAAGTAGAAAACTAGAAATTAAATGCTGGCATTTTTCATTATCAATAAATAAATAAATATGTCTGCCAAGGGGGTGATGGTGTTAGAAAAATGCCTCTTATCTTCCTTGCTAGTCTGCTTCTATCAGAGGCTCTCAATAGGTACTCCAATTATCCAGTAACAAACTTAGCTTTTTTACTTTCCTTTAGTAGTTTTTAACCACAAGAATCTATTGTTCACACTGTAATAAAATAAAACTGGACACGTTTAGTTAAGATTTATTCCTCAAAAAAACAACTCTTTTTTTTTTTTTTCTTGAGAATCTTTTGCTTGGGAAGAGTGTTCTACTGAAAAGACCCAGCTGGTTCCTTACTGCTATAAGATATCCCAGTGTTTAGAAAGTGTTGATACAGAAGTACTTTAAAATTACAAATAGGAGCAAATTTTGGAATATAGCCATAGTTATGTTGGACTGTATCCCATACCACATGAAATCTACCATTTCCTCAATTGTACCTCCAGTATACAACATGTTTAATTTGCACTTATATTGAATTTACTTTTTTCCAAGTCTGGCGTAATAATTCATGGCATCTCTGAGTCATTGCAGCTAAAGTGTCCTTTTACATACCACAACAAAGACTCATATGACAAAAGGTGAATTTACTGACTCTGCATCAGTGGTGATGTCATCAGGGGTTATTCAATTAAACTGGGTAATTCCCTGATCATCTTTCACCATGATACTCAATATTTTATCACAGTGAAAGTTCCATTCTCGGTGCTCCTAAAAAAGATGAGTAGTAAGAATGTCAGGGTTAAGATAACATTTTTAAGGAAGCAGACTGTCCCAGATGTTGATTACAAGAAGAGAAATTAAATACTTTCCAGTAAAGTTTTGAATCATTAAGGGGGCGGTGGTAGGCTTTTTGGCAGTGACGTACACTCGTTCTGGACTGATGGATCTCTCCATGTGATATTGTGGGTGTTCCCATGTCATCAGCTAAGGAAAGTACAAGGAAAAGTTAAGACACTTTCAGTGAAAGTTCTACCAAAGAAGAAACCAAGCAGAATTAAAAAAATATATATATTGAAAAGAAGACTATTTCTATAGTTAAAATCTGGAGATTATTGCAGAGGAAGTGAACACTGGCTCTTGATGAGGCAGAGGCTACTAATCCCACTGCACAAGTACCTATCTCCTCTTGTCAGGCAGGAGTGAGTTTAATGTTATGAAGGGTTAAACTGTGTCAGCCCTCTCCAACCTAGAGGTCAGGCATGACAAACTTGAATTCCATCATGTGAGGTAAGAGAGGTTAAAAAGAAGACACAAAAAGATGGTTTCAGCATGTGGGATGATGATGATCCCTGACATTTGCCCATGGAACAGTGGCCTGCCCAAGGCCTTTCATATGTTCCAGATTCTGTACTGGATCTTGGTAAGCACAGATGGAGCCCCACTGTGGTGGTTAGCCAAACTAATGGAACATCAGGGGGGTAATAATCTCTATGACGACAGAAGGCCCCATGTAGTTGTGTTGGGGCAGGTATCCAGACCAGGGAGGCAGAAAGTATTTATACAGTTTTTTAGTGCATTTTTGTCTTTTATCAGGTGTTGTAACTAGCAGTAACAGGTCTAGCTGGAAGGCCCCCTGAGCCTTCTGGTCCTATATGGAGAGAATAATTTTAGAAAGCATTAGTAGTCTGCCCCGTATGGCCCATCACAAGAAATAGTAAATGGAAGTTTATTGACTGAATGACTGTTCCCACTCTTAAGGTCCAGTTTGGCTATCATTTCTGCCACTTGTGGACTGCAGTGCTGTACAGTCAGTGACAGTAACCCATGATCTCTCCTTGCTGCTACCATGTAAAGCAGTCACACTGTACCATAACCCCAGCCCCAATAACATCAGTGACAGGCTGATCTGATAACACAACAGCTGGGGATCCGCTAGACATGCTGATGCTATGGATACCATTCCTAAGCCCAGAACTTAGCTGCAGGCCAGGAGGGGAACCATAGCATCCCAGTGGATGCTGTCCTTCAGGTGAAGTGAGTGGAATGCCCCACTGCTTTACTGCCTCCTGGTGGCCCAGGTTGGTGGCAGCAGCAGGAGTGGAAAGAGGTTGGGTGGAATTAGCTGCGCAGTTCAGTGGTGCTCCTTCCACTTATGCTGCTGAGAGTGGAAAGCAGGTGGTATAGGAGAATATAGAAAATGAGTGGGTAAGGCCTGCCCCTATGTCCACCTCTCCAGTTGGGCAACACAGAGACTAAGGGTGTCCCATATTGTCCCCTCCTTTGCCATTAAGAATACTACTCCCAAGCTGGCCAACTGGCGCAGGGGCAGGTTGCCTACCTGTGATGCTGGCAACCCGGGTTCGGAAACGGACCCGGGACATCAGAGGGCTGGCCGGGGGAGAAGGATTGAGCATCTGACAACTGCTCTCCTTCTCCAGGATGGAGGGGGTAGAGTGTTCAGCACAGTATAGACACCTAGTGGAGGCTGGGTGTACCAATCACACTGACGCCAAGTAGCTTAGGGGGTGGGGCGGACGCTGGACATCATCATTGCACGTCCCCACCCCCGCACACCAGGAAAAATGCTATCAGACACCCTTGAGAAAACTGCCTTCAGCTTCAATTAGCTCCCAGGCTGGCCTTCGAGCTATCCCGCCATCTGCGGCACTATGGGCCAGTGCCACAACCCTGCCCTGGGGGGTAAGCCAGGGGGTATCAAAGAAGACGTGGCCATAGGGGAGTGGAAGCAGGGGGTCCATGACCAGGCAGAGGTACCAGGTGGCCAGCAGTGGAAAAAGTACAATAAATATAAAAAAAAAAGAATACTACTCCCAATAGAAACTGTAGCTTCAGCGAGAGAGAGAGAGAGTGAGTAAGTGGTAGGGGAGTTTGTGAAAGGCAGTAGAGTGGTGTAGTTTGTTCCTTCCAGAGACTGACTTCCTAGTGGAAAAACTCGAGGTATTGCCGTTAGCTAATGGAGATCCATGCCCAACCCCACCACCAAGGGTAGGAGTAATAAACCAGTTTATTTTTTGAAAAGTTTGTATCATTCATGGTTGAACTAGGGAGAATTTTATCAAACAGTAACTTCAAACCTTTCCTGACTCTTCTTGCTTTTGGCAAGTCCAAACATTTAGAGGTTTACACAGTTCTAGTATTGCCTTCAAAGTTTAAAAAAATCAATTAATGATAAAACCTAAGGAAAAACAAACGTTCTTGGGACAAAGAAAACATTTAGAAATGCTTAGAGTGGCTGTAAATCTTAAACCTGATTTTACTAAATTTAGTAATCCCAGTACACCCCAGTTCATGGATCATAACCATTCTGTAGTTTAATTAAGCTTTCTTCCCTTTAACCTCAGCCAGACATCAGATCAGCAAACTCCCAACCCTGTGTAACCACTAAATCCTTGCAAACATCCTTAGATATTACCCCCCCCACACACACACACACACAGAATAGGGTTGGGAGGAGGGGTCATAACCTCCAGAGACAAGTATCTGGTGGACAGAGAGATCCGTGGAGGTGGGGCCCAAGACAGAGTGCTGTTTTTTTCAATGTCAAAGGCCGAATTATCCTGTGTTCTCTCTGCACACTTCCCCAGGTGCTGCATGCAGCCATAAATGGCCTAACACACTGCTATAATGGCATGTCAATGCCAATCCCCTCATGAGGGAGAGGGCTCCCTGTCCCAGCATGAGGGATTGCTGTGACGCTGGGTAGTGGTACCATCCCAGTTCAACTGTCTAGCTGCAGGGGTTTGGGCTTGCTTCTGAACCTGCATCATCCCCTGATCCCCGTGGAAACATAACACACTTACTCTGGGTCTGGGTCACTGAGTAGCCCAGAATCATAATCATTCATAATTATTCAGTGGAGAGGGGCATGGAAATAAAAATGAAATGGACACTTCAGTGACATGCCTTCCTCTTGCCAAAAATGTGTCCATTTTTATTTTCTATTCCTTTTTCTTTCTTCCTAATAAATTATTTCTTTATTAATATATACATTTATTTAAACAAATACACCATAAAGGTATAAAAGCAGCCCATTTTCAGCTATATGCGGGGGGAGGTAGGGTACAGGGGAACAGCAGAACAAGTATTAGTGCAAAGGTGAACAGAATAAATTATACATACAAAGATATACACAAAATATATGCAAATAATACTTAGTAATAGTAAATAGGAGTGCATTACCCATTTACAGATTAGCAAAAGTTGATGGCGATGCGGATGGTGAAATGGTATACATACAGTGCTAAAAATATTTATTTAGTTTTTGTTGACCAGGTAAGTGCACTAGACAAATCCTGCCTATTTTCAGGTACGACCCGGTGGGGGTACAGATGAATGCCAACTGACCTTGAACCAGATTAAGCTGTTGGTGGTATTTTTAGTGAATGAGTTTAGTGAATGAATTTTAGTGAATTTATTTATTAAAATAAATGTAAAGATAAGACTGCAAAAAACATGAGCACACGTGCAAATATGCAGAGGAGACACTCTACTGCAGTAATAATAGGAAAAATATATATCACAAGGGAGATATGAACAAGCTATACAGCATGGACTGTGAGGAGCTACAGGAGGTGGAGCAGGGTTAATTCCTTAGGCTGCTGGAATATTTAGAACGCATAGGTTTTTAGGACAGAATATTATGTCAGCAGCAGCCAAAGGGTTAAAGGGCTGCCTCACCCACATGGGTCCTGTGTGCCCGGGTTCAGCATGAGTGGAACTTACTATCAGGTTCCTGTTAACTCCAGGAATTCCACAGGACATGAATAGTTTGGGGTTGCAGCCTCCCCATGCAAAAATTCACCTCCAAAGTACTAGTTGTGGATGGCAGCGCATTCTTGCAAAAAATACAGAAGCACTTCGGATTTTTCATTAGTTGTCTTTTATTTTCTCAAACTTTTAGTCTCAGGCAAATGAATTCTACGTTCCGCCTATTTCAAATAAAGCTTCTTCAGGAAAACTGCCTAAAACTGATAGAAATAATAACATAATGATTTTCTGTTTTTGGTAACTAATTCAGAATAAATTCTCAAAACTTTGTGCCTTTCACTTACAAGTGTACTGTTGCTTTAATTTATTTATTTTATTATTTATTGAAAAGTTTCACCAGGAAAGGCACGCTGAGCAAAAACAATTGCTCGTCTCCTGGTGCGCCCTGGGGAGAAAAGGAGACAGGAGGGACAAATTCTAGTAAAAATGCAATACAGAGCAGTACAATCAGAGTAACAGATGAAGCAATCAATGTTAGACCAGTAACAGTACATTAGACAAGCAACAGGATTTAAAATCATTAAGAAAACAATGTTGTAAGTGCTGACTATGCTGAAGTGCTAGCATGCTGGGGTTATTCAAGAACCTTTCAAGAAGCTTTAAGAACTTGTGTAAACCACACTCATAACTCTCACATGAATAGTCAATTCTGTGGAAAATGAAATAACATTGCTTAATTTCCTTTACCACTAATTCTCATCTTTTCACCACAAAAATGTGATTATAACAAGTTATCTGTTTTTTACCTCAAAGCCCCTTCTTTTTAAACTGTTAGTCAATACATTCAAGGTACTGTCATGTTGTCTGGACCTGTTTAAAACAATACTTTTTTACTTTGTTGAACACTAGAGACTCAGGGGAGCGTGTGTACTAAATAATAAATACTTAAAAGAAAGTTCTGTTTTTAATAAAAATGATTAAGCAGTGTAACAGCTGTATAAACGGGCCTGGATATTCAAAGGGGTTGCGCCTGGCGCAACCCCGGAATGTCACCTCAGCGGGATATTGGAAAGGCTGCCCAGCGCAGTGCAAATCCCGATGCGCCGAGGCACAATGTAATCGTATGCAGCGCAGATGCAGGGGGTGTGCCCATGCATATGCGGCACATCCCAATATTCAGCCCGGGATGTGCGGCGCATATGCTGGAGCAACCCTGCATTGTGCCACATGGGGGGCTCAAAGTTGAGCCCATGCAGAGTAGGAACAACTCCCAGCCACCCACAGGTGGGCTACAGTATTGCAGGGCACAATACAGCAGCCCAGCCATGGGTGGCCACCTGCTCACCCAGAACACCATCCACAAGCACACACTGAACCCTGGTGGCCAAGTGGAACCTCCCTCTGCCCATAGCCGCAATCGCGCGGTATATGTTTAAAGATAAATTCCTGGTAGTCTAGTGGCCCCCGCAAGTCCCTGATTCTCCGATAAATATAATACATGCCCATCCCTGGTGGTCTAGTGGTCCCCCCTCCCACCTGAGTCCCCGATTCCCCGTAATTAAATGCCCTGGTAATCCAGTGGCACCCCCACCCTCCACCCACACAAGACCCCTTGCCCACCTGCTCCCCTCCATCATCGTGGGCAGCTGCATGATGCCCGCATACATCACCGCCTGCTGAATGACAGATATAGTATGGGCTGACCATGTTCCCAGTGGGACCAATGGGCTTGCAGGACATATTACTAGACAGTCCCAACTTTCAGAATGACTTCATTCATATTTGGGACTGTCTAGTACAGTGTAGCCCTGCAAGCCCATTGGTCCACACTGGGACCAATGGGCTTACAGCCCATACTGTACCTGTCATTTGGCGGTGGCTGGGCGGTAAGCAGGGGATGCAACTGCCCACCATGACGGGGCGGGAGCGGGGTGACAAGGGATTCTCTGTGGGTGGGTGGGAGGGGTGAGGGTGCCACTGGATCATCAGGGCATTTAATTACGGAGGTTTACCGTGATCATGGCAATGGGTGGGGGTTCCACTAGACCACCAGGACAGTCATATTGACATATATCAGGGAATCTGAGACTTGGGTGGAGGGGGACCACTAGACCACCAGGGATGGGCATGTATTATAGTTATCAGGGAATCGGGGACTCGGAGGTTGGCCACTAGACTAGCAGGGATTTATCTTTAAACATATACCATGCGGTCGTGGCTACAGGGCGTGGGATGTCCTGGGATCCCCACTGCACACGTCATGCTGTGCAGGGCGCCAGGCACAAGTCACCGGGCTGCTCTGTGCAAGGCATGCAAACGAGGCCATAATGACATGCAAATGGCCCCATTTGTGCCCTGCATATATTATGGCCTTATTTGCATGCCCCCTGCTGAATATCACAGGTGATGAGCCTAGCACAACTGCACTTGCACTGATGCATCCCCGTGCTCCCTATCTGTGGCTTGTGCCAGCGCATTGCCACTGTTCCATGTGCAGTATGTGCACTGCCCATGCCATATTCAATGGTACTGCGCCATGGCGCATCCCCATTGAATATCACCTGGACCTGGCCCCGGTGCATCACTGTTGTGCTGCACCCAGGCTTGTGCCACTGCCTGGCGCAGTCTGAATATCTGGGCCACTATGTTAAAAAGCAATTAGGTGTTATACAATGTTAAAAATTAAGATAAGCTGAAAGCTACATATGCTGTATAGAGAATGTTTATTATTTGGTATGAAACTAGTGTACAATGAAGTAAAATTGTATTGTTTTAAACAGGTCAAGACAACATGAAAGTACCTTGATTGTACTGACTAACAGTTTAAAAAGGAGTGTTAAGGTAAAAAACAGATAATTTGTTATAATCACATTTTTGTGGTGAAAAGATGAGAAATAGCAGGAAAGGAAATTAAGCAATATTATTTAATTTTCCACAAAACTGACTATTCCTGAGAGTTATGAGTGTGGTTTGTACAAGTTCTTAAAGCAACAGTACACTTGTAAGTGAAAGGCACAAAGTTCTGAGAATTTAATCTGAATCAGTTACCAGAAGCAGAAAATCATTATGTTATTATTTCTATCGGTTGCAGCCAATTTTCCTGAAGAAGCTTTATTTGAAACAGGCGAAACAATTCATTTGCCTGAGAAAAAAGTTTGAGAAAATAAAAGAAGACAACTAATGAAAAAAACATAAGTGCTTCTGTGTTTTATTGCAAGAATGCACCTCCACCCTCAACTAGTACTTTGGTCCAGTATGAGTGGGACAGCAAGATTGATGAGTCAGCTGGGACAGTCGGAACTTGGGCAGTACAAGCTGCTGTATAATACATCCAAGTATGTAAGTACTGTTGTAAGTAAGCCTAACGGAGTTGTGTCACTGCTGTCTGACCTAGGTTAGGGACTTAGAAACCTGTTACAGTATGAACGTACCATGTTACCTAGCTTTAAGTAGCCTTCCTGTTCTGGAAGGCTGATTTCCCGTGTTTTCCCATGCAGGCCTATTACCCACTGGTGTTAATGATGTATCGGTTTGCTTGCACTGGTATAATCCTGCTTGTTCTACAGGTTACCTCAGTATGCTTCCCAGCCCCTTGGCCCTTTGGTGCCTCCCTCATCAAGATGCTTTAGCTGACTTTTTGTGCTACAACCTCATTGCTTCATGTGATAGGCCCCTGCACCTGACCTTGCTACTCAGGAAACAGGATATCATACTCCTGGGTAATTTTGTAATGTGCAAACTGTACTGTCCTACTGCCTTCATTGGATGGATGGTCCTGACCCATCCCCACTGACTGTCAATCCTGCATACTGTTCTGGTGGGGGATGTGGAACCCAACCTTAGGAATGCCACCCCCCCCATATACAGTTCTCCCTGCCTGGCATAACACAACAGACCTCAAAGCAGCACATCTGAATATCCTTAGTATACTATGCAACATGGTGGAACTTACTGACTGGGTAGGAAACTATAACCCAAATATTCTTGGCCTGACCGAAACTTGGCTTATTAAGCCTTCAGTCCCAGAAAAAAAAGGCATTACTTCCCTTTTGGATAATATCAGTATAAAGGTTGGCTCAAATGAGTTGTTGGCTATAGGTGATTTTACTCTAAACTGGCTGGGGAAGAATGGTAAGATCTATGACCCTCTGCTTAAACACAGAAACATAGATTTTGTTGGCAGGAAATGACCCTTAGGCACATCTAGTCTGCCCTTTGTCCCTGTCTATTCCATCACCACTGACCCTACTTGGTCATTGGTGTCACTCCTTCCCCTGTTCCTCTATGTAATATGGCACTGCACCCATCCCACACTTGCTTGAATCTCCCCACAGTTTTTGCCTGCACTACCTCCTCTGGCAGGCTGTCCCAGTCATCCACCACCCTTTCCATGCAGAAGTATTTCCACAAATCTCTATTAAACTTCCCCCACTTAACTTCATTGCATGCACCCTTGTTCTAGTGCATTCCTATCCCTGAAATAGACCTCACTTGCACCTTGTTCACTCCTGTGAGGTGCTTGTAGGTTTCAATCATGTCCCCTCTCAGGACTCCTCTCTGCTTGCTGGGCTTGGCCTCAAGCAACTTATCCCCCACTAGACTCTCCCTGATGGGACTCAGCGCACACCCTCTGGGACTGGATTCTGTCAAAGAGGGTGGAGTTGATCCCTCTGTATAGGACCATCCCAGATGTCATCATGGACAATATCCCCACCTACTTTGTGTAGAAAAATAAGTTGCCCAGAGTACCTCCCAAGGTCAGTCTCCTTAGAGGCCTATCTTAAATTGGATGTGAGCTCATTTGACTGATTGATTGATTCAGTCATTCATTCATTGATTCATTGATTTATTAATTGATTCATTGATTCATTCATTGATTCATTGATTCATTCATTTATTTTAAATGTTTTATCTGGAAAAACATGTTGAGTTGTTAACAGATCATTTCCAGATGCATCATTGGGGTGAGGAAAGAGGAGAGAACAGCACAAAATACAAAGTACATTGTTAAACAAAAATGGAAATGAGTGTAACAAAATGAGCAATTATAGGCAAATCTCTGAGCAGGAATTCTGCAATACAATGATTGCAGAAAAAGAACAATAAGAGCAATATGCAGTGAGCAACAATGCAGTAATATAAATAAAATTATACAATGGCAAGAAAGAATCTTGGACTGTGACTGGTCAGTTTGGGGCTGGACCCATGGTGTTATCCCAGCACGATGCCACAGGTCTACTGTCATCATTATGGACATTATGGCTGATCTCTTTCTTTGCATCTCCTCTTAAGAAACAAAAATATTTTTTCACTCTAATAAAAGCATTCTTTAAAATGATTTTTTATTTTATATATAACAACAAGCCATTGTATAATAGGAATAATGCACTCAAGGGTGTGTGTCATGCTGGGATAACGCCATGCCTGGGGCATTGGACACACTCGGCCTGCAGCCTCATGCCCAACCCCCCCCCAGGCATGGCGTTATCCCAGCATGACACACACCCTGTCGTGCATTATTCCTTTATTGTAACATGGCATAAATCTTGATGCTGAAATTTACAATTTCTATTGGTCCAAATATAACAGGTAGTACTACAGCAACCATGGTCTAATTCCCAAGTGGACCACGGTTGCTCATGTAGTACCTTTATGATCCACCAAAGCATAAAGCAGTAGCAAAATGATTGCTCTTTCCCACCTATCCACCCAGCGGTCTGTCATTTTTATCCATGAAAGTAAAAATGGAACAGTTTAATGTAACCTTCTCTATTTGCGGATTTGCTAGAATTACACCTTGGGTGGACACCCAGTATGGAGAGAAAGCAAACAGAGCAAAACAAAGTAAATCTGCACCACCTAATACCAGTCCTGCTGTCAAATGAAAGATTAATGAGGTCAGTAACACTAGTAGTAAAACTGAGTGTGAGATACCCAAAAATAACAGAGATGCCATAATTACAGCCGACGATCTCGATAAGTTACAAACACAAGAACGCTTTGTGGTCTTTCTTTTAAAATTTTAAACCAATGTGTTTAAAAATTAGACACCACCAGGTGTTTCTGTTCAGTCACTTACTCGCTTACTGGTCTTGTAGTTATATGCAAATGCGACATATGTCACAGTACCGTTCCCACAATGCACCACAGCATGAGTGGAGAAGCACCAGTAGTGAGCACTGTAGAAAGTAAACAGTAAGTTTTTGCACAGTTTTAAAATATGTTTCCAGATTACAAAGCTTAAAACTTGTAATGGAAGATATTTTTCCTGGAGAAAAATAGCAGCCGTGATATCTTCAATAGGTGTGTTTACATTTTTTTCCTACTATGTTTACAGCATGTTTTACAGCTCAGCATAAAGCATTTCAAAAGAAAATCACTGTGTTGCTTTTCATTTATTGAAAAAATATTACTCATCCAATGATTGCCATGTTATAGGAGGATTAAGCCACTAGAAAGGATGGGTCTACTGTGGAATTAACCCATGGCTGGGACGTTGGAGGCACTCGGCCCCAACCCCACAACCATGGATTAATTCCACAGTAGACCCATCCTTTCTCATGGCTTAATCCTTACTTATTGTAACTTTAACTGCTTGTACACAGGACAGTCCTGAAAACAGGCTTGAGCTTAGTGCGCTATCCTGTTGAAATATAGGTAAAACTCAGACTTGCGCCTAGTATGCTATCCTGTTGAAATATAAGTAAAATTCAATTAAAATTCAGAATAATAGAGGGGTTGGGTACTGCTGGAAAACTAGGGGTTAGGGTTGTACTAATGACTATACGGGGTGAAGGGCAGTCGGGAAAAGTCCAAGATCCTGTGTCATGAGCATCAAATCATATTAAGTCCATCAACTCTCAAATAAACGCAGACTTCTGTAGTGTCCAGTACTGACTCACTGTGAACAGGAAAGTTCTCAAGTTTAAAAGAGATGCAATCTATGCTCTTTGGATCCTGAGGAAAAATATAGAGAATAGTGGATGGGCTACCATGCACAACCAGCCTATTGTGCCACAGAGGGGTTCTGATTACCTCAGACCTTGAGAGCGAAGCTCAAGAGGTCTTGAGGTAATCAGAACCCTGAGGTGGCACAATAGGCTGGTTGGGCATATGGTAGCCCATCCACTATTTTTTATAGTGTATGGTTCACTTAAAAATATTTCAAACTCTCTTTTTGAGTAAAATAAAGAAGTTTAGCTGCTTCGTTTCAGTGTGTGATGAAAAACTGGTTGCTAGGGTCCATGGTGAGGTTGTTAGGTAGCAGCCATCTGTGCGTGTGTAGTGTGGTCTTCTGTTGGTTCAGTGTTTCATTGGGGGGGGGCTTTAAAAAAAAATATGGCGCCCGTTTCTCTCGCTAAGTGAGAAGTGTGTTAGCGGTGTGTTTTTTTAAAATAAATTATCTGGTTGGTCTGCCTGTTTCATGTTTGTTTGTGCGCTGCTTCCTCTGTTCATGCTGCCATCACCAAAGACACTGCTTATCTGATTGATCCTGCGGTTTGTGCTGGACAGTTAGTGTAGCGCGTGCACATAGACTGCTGGAACCTCTAGAGGTTTTCAAAATGTTGTTCTGCTGCAGTAGGGTACAATCGCATTCCATTACCTTTTGAACTGCAGCAGAACAACATTTTGAAAACCACTGATTTCCATGCAGAACAGGGGCTTACCATACACTATAAGATCTTGTCCTGAGTCCCTGAAGTGTCTACTGCTGATACAACCCATATTACTAATGCCCACTCCTTTAAAGAAACACTGTCAACTCTTTTTGCATCACATAGTTTTTAGCTGAAAACCCACATTTTATGATTGCTTACAGTCTCTAAAATTCATTAATGCTGCTTTTTTTTAATCTTTTTCCTTTCTTAGTAAGACTGAAATGTGTGCTAATGGTGTAATCATATCCAACCTTGTTTTGTTTTACATCCTTGTTCTTCTCTTATTGCATGCTTTCTGAACATTAGGAGCACCCCCAGAGCAGCAGCTCAAGATTTAATACTCTCCTTTCCTCCCACTGCATCTTGAGTGTAGAGTCCATGAAAGAAGCAGTGAGAGCTGATCAAGGACTGTAAACAAATAAGTTGTTGTGCGATGACACCACCATGGTGGGCAGTCTGTTTTTTACTTTTAAAATGAAAAAAGGAATCAGAATAAAACAACTAGCTGCATCAGAAATCTCTACAGAATGTGAGCAATCATAAAATGTGTTTTTTAATCTCGGGACACTTTGAGGCCTAAGTGGGTTGACAGTGCCCCTTTAAATATCTTGGAGTTATTCTTCACTCACAGCTTGACTTCTCCCTGCACATCCCTAATGTGTACAGGGCTAAAAACTGCAAATCTGGCATGTCCTATGGGGTCAAGAATATCCTTACCCCTGGGGCACATCTTATCCTAGCCAAAGGAGTGCTCCTCCCCAGCCTTAACTATGGGCTCATTTCCTTCACACAAATTGCAAAGTTCTATTTTCTTAAATGGAATGTAGTTTGCATTAATAACTGCAGGTTTGCCTAGTCAGCAGCTCATCTGATGCACTGCTGTGAACACTATGGAAAGCTGGGCTAGCTATCTCCAGCAACTAGTCATTTATTTGCCCTGGGCTGTTTTGTTGGTGGTTATCAGAACTGCTATACCACCTGTTCTACCTAAACAGTTAAAGGAAACTAAGTCCAGCTATCCTTTCAGGTGTAATGGTATACCCCTGCTGGCTGTCCCTAAGACTCCTACAGCCATAAGAGACCAAGTCTTCTCTCTCTATGCACCTGGGCTCTTCAACTCCCTCCTACTACCAGTTTGCAGTGCTCCTTCCTACTCACCATTCAGGAGCTCCCTCTGGGACCACGTGGAGGTCATCTCTGCTTGCCCTTGTACTTAACTCAGTGGGCATTTTCCTCCCTCCCTTTCCTGGTGAGGTCATCTGCCTTATCTTGTGTTCACACTGCCTATGGATAGGATTTTGCCTGTGAGCCTTAAATGTGACCATTACTGTGTGCTGCATTGATACTGTGAACAGTTCTTGGACTCTTGTGTTCTACTGTAACCTTTTCTGAATGTGTTATTGTATTTAATATATATATTATTTACCTTACTTGCCTTTCTGTAACCGTGAATTCTTTTATGTTGCATTGTGAGATGGTTGCCTCATTGCCTCACTTTGTAATCTTGCAGGTCACACCTGAAAATAGATACTGTAAATGTCTAGTGTGCTTTCCTGGTCAATAAAAACTAAATACATTATGACAAAAGTAAGATCAAAGGGAAAAGAATACAAATCAGATAGGAAAGATGTGGAGGGGAAGGAGGGGGGGGGGGCTAGGCGAGACAAGAGCTTAGGAATCTTGAAGGAAAACACAGCCTGGGCAGCAGAAGTCTTACTATGGGCAAAAACAAAGAGTATGGGTCAGAGTTTCTGAGATGGTGAGAGGAGGGGAGCAGAGAGAAGACATAAGGGAGCTGTAACAACAGGAGAGACACCCAGACCAGTATGTGGAGATGACAGAGATGAGGTAAAAGAGATGTCTCCCTTTAGCGGGGAGGCAATGATGAGTGCAGGGTGGGAAGTCAAGGACAAAGTCACAGGAGTGGAAGAGAGGGTCCAGCTTAGTCTAGGTGGATTTCAGCTCAGTGCTGCATACCACATCTCTGTAGTCAAATGCCTGGAGGATTATTTTCACAATTCATGGTGGGCAAAGAAGGGGATACAGGCTTTGTTCCAGTAAAGCCCTGAGTTTAGGATGGAATTTCTTGTGGACGGAATCAGTGAGGCAGTATACATCAAAAAGATAGTCCAACCATGATGATCCAACTGGATAGATTGATGTGCATGAGAACTATTGTAGTTCAAATGTTCTACAGTTCTCTGCACTACTGGACCTGGAATATGTACCTGTTTATAGACTACAAAATAGCAGAAGATATCCTTCAGTGAAAACTTTTTTTTTTGTAAAATATTTTTATTGATATGAAAAAAGAGTATAATAAAAACAACAATGGACATTGCATCAATGTCCAAATAACTGATGGATACGAATGCAAGTGATGATCGTAGTTACACTTAATTAGGTACACATATGACTACAGGAATGTAGAGCAACATTATACACTAGAAGCTACCAGAATGTTTCTCACAATGTTAAAATTACAGTTAGCAGAAGTTTCTAATATTTTTGTAATAAAATAAAATGCCAGTTACAGGATCCTACAAAAAGAAGAGACCCTCCTCCAGCACCCATTCTAATTGGCGCCAGACTCAGTCAAACTGCTGGCCTTTTCCAGTTATTACACTTTGGGCCTTTCCAATTTTAAGACAATTTAACAAGTTGTTGGCCCATTGTTGAATTGTTGGGGGATTGTCTGCGAGCCAGCATTAGGCTAAGGTGCTGCAGGCATTAATGAGGGCCAGGAACCAGAGCATAAGGTCATGTTTAAGCATCCACCACCTCAGGTCAGCACCAAACAGGAATTCCAATGGTGATTTGGGAGGTGCAGCACCCAGTAACCCTGTCATAATTTTATGTACTTCTTTCCAAAAAGCTAACATCTTGGGACACATAAGTGTCATGTGGAGAAAAGTACCCTTCCCCACCTTACACTTAGAACATATGGGCATTTTTGTCAGATCAAGACCATGTATCTTTGATGAAGAGATGGAAGTCCTACATAAAATTTTGAGTTGAGTCTGTCTCAATCTATTGCTTCTTGAACAATTATTGACATGCCCAATGGCATCAGACCACATTTCAGCAGTGAGAGAGATACCCAGATCAGTCTCCCATAGCTTTTGTGTTCAGAGTGTGGGGTCTGCTCCTCCCTTCAAATGAATGCCATAATATACAGAGGGTGACCTAATTTAGGGGGTGTGACCAGAACAACTGTTCCTCCAATGTGTTAGCAACCAGTCCCCCCTGTACGAGGTAAATAATTTAGATAGTGTTGTGGTGGACTTCCAAATATATGAAAAGTTCTCCCGGTGAGGGTGCCCATTGTTTCTGGAGCTCGCTAAAAGCGAGCAGTCTCCCGCCCTCATAAAGCTGCATGAGAGATTTCAGCCATTTCTTTTGCCAGTGGAGGAGTCCACCATGTAAAAACATGTTGTAATGAGGTGTACATTTTAATGTGGACCATATAGATGCATATTGGGATGAGGCAACTGGGATATTGGCGTACTCATGAACTGCTTTCCACACTTTCAAAAGAGTCCTAGTAAATGAGTTAGCACACTTCATAGAGTGTGTGGAAGTCAGAGAGGAGGAGAGGAGGTCCCTCCTGAGGTCTCTACCCTCCCATTCTCCCTCCATAACCAGCCAAGCTGGGGTCACTGGGGCATGTCCCACTGGAAGGAATGCCAGTTGGGTTGCCCAATAATACAATTTAAAATTTGGTAAGCCTACAACCCCACATGATATGGGCTACTACAGAATTTTCCGGCAGATTCTGGCATTTTTCTATCGCCATAAAAATTTATGAATGATGCTATCTAGGTGCTTAAAGGACATGTCCGGGACATGGATAGGTAATGACTGAAATAAGTGTAAGCATTGCAGCAGAATGCTCATTTTGACTGTAGCAACTCTCCCAAAAAGAGTCAGTGGAAGATCCAACCATCTGTCACACTCCTGTGCAATCTTGGTGAGGAGAGCTTCATAGTTCAGGGAGAAAAATCTGGAGACACTGGAGGAGATATGAACCCCTAGACATTTAATTTTGGTCATTGCTTGAACACGTTGTGAACTGCCATCTAGATCATGTCTATTTTTGTCCCCAATGGCAAGCATCTCACTTTTAGACCAATTTATTTTGTGGCCCGAAAGAGAGGCATACTCCTGTAACAAGGCTTGGCTATGTGGAAGGCTCTCAGCCGAGGTCTGGAGTTTTAATAGCAAATCATCTGCAAAAAGGGCAATTTTATGTTCTCCCCATACACCGAAGCCCACCACACCTGGATGATTATGAATAGCTGCTGCAAAAGGTTCCAATGCTAGTACATATAGCGAGGGGGAGAGGTGCAACCCTGATGTGTTCCCCATTGCAATTCAAACCCTGAAAACAGGGACTCATTAGTTAGGATCTGAGAGGTAGGGTGGGAATAGAGGGTTTTTATCCATGATAGCATATATGCCCAATTCCATATGCTTGCAAAGCAGCAAACATATACCCCTACTTCACGTGGTTGAAGGCCTTCTCCGTATCCAGGGCAAGGACCACCGCACCATGAGATTTATGGGAAAAGACCCAATAGTGAATGATACTAAGAGTTTTATGAATATTGTGTTTCCTGTCTTCTCTGCACAAACCTACTTTGGTCAGGGTTGATGATGGTTGATAAAAGACATTCAAGCCTGGCAGCAATGATTCTGGCCGATATTTTGTTGTCTGAGGTAAGCAGGGAAATTGGGTGACAAGAACAGCATAAAGTGGGGTCCTTGCCTGGTTTAGGGAGTACAGTTATGGTTGCCAACCACATGGAGGGGGGAGCAGTCCCCCACTGATACTCTCTTCATAAACATCCTGTAGGGGTCCTATAAGTTCTATGTGTAAGATCTTGAATAGGTCCACTGGTAAACCATCTGTACCTGGAGCCTAACCCCCCCCCATTGCTTAAAAGCACTAGGAATCTCTGTGGTTTTAAGTGCCCTATCAAGGGATACAGAGGTCTCCATGGCTATTGAGGGAGGACGGCTCAGAGGTAATGTGAGGAAGTATTTATTCACAGAGAGGGCTGTGGATACATGAAACAGCCTTCCTGAGGAGGTCTTAGAGTCAAAAACAGTGGGAGAATTCAAGAATGCATGGGACAGAAATAAGGCAATTCTAGTGGTGGGTAGGAGGAAGTAGGCTGTTGGTTAACTAGGATCTGCAGCTTATCCGTTAGGTAGGAAAATGGGCAGACTAGGTGGGCCAGGCAGTCCTTATCTGCCATCAGGTTCTATGCTTCTATGTTACATAGCTGGATCTGCTAGTGAATGGTTTTCTATATGCAGCAGCATAACTGCTGACCCCACAAGGGCCTGCTCTTCTGTAGCCAGAAGTCGGTGTGTATGTCTTATACCTGTGGCTAAAGAGGTGCAGGATGGTCAGGGGCATATGCTTCTGCAGACAAAAGAACTGTTGCAGTTTTGGTATCATGGGTTTAATGGTGGCTTCACTTCTGCAGCCAGAGATCGGTGTGTATGTATTACACCTGCAGCTGCAGAAGGGCGAGCCCCTCACAGGCCTACATCTGCAGACAGAACCGTGTGTATGACTTATTGTGTGGATGACTACCTGTGGTTACAGAAGATCAGGCCACATAGGGGCCTGCACTTTGGCAGACAAAAGAACTCTGGGAGGACTTTTGCCCATGATTCAATGGGGGAAATTAACTCATCCCACATTCCACATAAAAAGCCAGCCTCTTCCAGCAACCCACGTTCAGAGTATCTAGAAGTTCCTGGGTAGCTGCGTGGTCCTGTGGTTGTGCCCTTCCTCTTTGCTCTGTGTGTTTTCCATTTTCCCCTTCTTCTGTCTCTTGTTCTGTTCTTTTTCTTCCCCCCTTTGTCCTTTCTATGGCAGTTCGCTGCCACCCCACTGTCTTCCTATTACTCCTTTTGTCACTCACTCTCCCTTCTGCTTTTTTCTTGCCACCCCTGCAACATTTATCTCAGCAGTCTCTCCCCCCCCATCGCCCTGTACCTCCTTCCGCTCCAGTTCCCTCTTCTGTGCTCCATCAGTCTTCCCCCTTTTTCCTCATTCCAGTGGCCTCGGCTGCCTTCATTTTGGGGTCTCCACTCCATCCCATTCAGTTTTTGGAGCCTCTTCTCTTCCAGGTTTGTGATGAAACCGACATCGCCGCATAGTCTATCCTTTACTCTCTGCTTTCCGCATCTACTGTAGCTCCTTCTCCCTCTGCTTCAGTTCTCACTTGTATTCACTCCTGCAGCACTCTTTAGACCATAACAATACATTTTTTCTCTATAATTCAGAGAAAATGTTTTCCTGCCTCCAAGTTAACCGTTATCAAAAGTAAGGATTGTAGTTGTTGTAAAGAACAAAATGATCATGTATGAACATATTGTATAGTTACTTCGTGGTTTGCAACATAACTAAAGATAGTACTTAAAGCTATAGTCAAAATTGCATGTACTAGCCTCACATTTTCACCCTGTGAATCATGTCACCACATTCATGCTAATCCATTCTCATGACTCACTAACATTCTAGTTTATTCTTTCATTTTAAATTTTGACCTGGGTTCCAATGCAGTCAGTGAACTTACCTATATTTTAGCTCTTATTCTGTAACAAAATAAACCATTCCAACAAACCCTGTCACTTTATCAATCCATATCACACCAGGAGCCCTTACCCCGCTGTTATTACAACATCAAAGGAGTTGCCCATGCCATTCAGTTCTACTCTGCCCTTTAAACATTTTCCTCCAAACTTTTGCTTCTTTGTGCAGCTCCTGCTTTCATTCCATTGCATCTTCCTAACCAGATAGACTGCTCTCCCCTAATCCTCCATTGCTCTCACCAGGAGACCTCTTGGACTCTGTCTCTGCAACTTGGACTTGGACTTCATCGAGCGTAGGCAGGATCACCCTCGTTCACCAACATCAGGACTCCACAAACTCAAGCCGGACTCAATATAATAAATTCTCTTTCATTCAGAATGCCAGCATTTTCTCCACTTATCCATCTTCAGCTTGACTTCATCCATCAAGTCCAATTCTGCAAAAATTCAGCTCAGGCAAATTCGTCCCACTGAAACTGTTCCATCTACAACATGTCCAGCAATTAGACATAGGGTATTGGGTTCATCTTTTCTGTAGCTACCAGCAGTAACACCTCCTACCAAACTCGAGAGAAGAGTACTCCCTCTTTTCTCCAAGTTTGCAAGACTTAAATTCTTCTGCCGGGGGTCTGTTTTTCTGAACATTAGTGGAATGTCAGCTCAACCATCTGCAGATACAAAGAAGGTCCACAGGGTGCCCCCGAACGTTTTCATTCATGCATCTATCTGCAAGGCCTCAATTTTGAGGTAGGGCCTCAGGGTTCCCCTCTAATTCCTCAGACACCTATTCATTGTTCAAAGACTCCTGGAAGCTTCTGCTTACACAGTCAGCTCTGAACAAGATCCTCACAAGTCAGAAGGTCCTCAGGGTTTCCCCTAGAGTTCCTCAGCTACTTACCCATCATTCAAAGACTCCTTGAAGCTCTGCCTTCTACAGGTTCTCATCATCAGAGTGTCTTTATCTCATACTTTCGAGAGGTCTATAAGCATAGGTAGGGATTGACTTCATCCACCAGAGATGGGAGTCTGCACCTCTCAATCGATTAACAACTTATCGAACTCTCTTCTCAATCCCAATTCAAGCAATCATTCAACTTATCACAGGCTAGACGTCATCTTTCAGAGGCATGAGTCTGCACCGATCAGTCTGCAACATTTTGAATTATCATTATGAATTCAAGCAATCAACTCGTCACATCTCAGGGATCAACTTTGTCCACCAGAGGTGCTCTTCTACAACTTTACAGCTCAAGGTGACTGCAGCTTACTGATGGCAGTATGGTAGTATGGTTCCCACAAACTATGAGAGAGCATATGTCTCCCTATTCAGGTTCATCGAAAGCTCGAGTTCCTCTGCCCAAGGTTTACTCCCTCAATTGCAATTTGAAGTTCTTTATTGGCTGTATGACCTTTTCACTCTTCCATTCTCCAGCTTCAGATCAGAAGAAGATCCTCAGGGTTCCCCTCAGACCTCTTCCTATGTGCATTTATTTTGAAGAGACCTCTTTAGCCTTACTCCATTAAGGACAAGCCTGCCCCTACCTTTCATCTGATCCATAAAATTAATTATCCAGATTCAGCTGCCATCCAGAAGCAGGAATAGTATGACTGCTTCCTAATTGCTACACCTCAACTCACCAGAGATCCTGCATCTAGCCTGCTGTCCCCAACTTGTTCCTGCTGCTTCTCTGAAATTTCAGATTTCTCCTTCAGTTCAAATCATTCCCATCAGAACTTCAATCTCATATCACTTTATTTGAGGCCTGCCTTTCCTCAAATTACTCCAGCCCCTGCTCGTAATACTTGCTGACTTTCCATTGTCCAATCATGATGCTTTTCTTTTTTTGTATAATATTTTTATTAGTTTTCATAAGAAAAAAACTTAGGAAACCAGAGTCACAAAGGTATTGTCATAGACATATATGTAACACACAGCAAATTGGAGCAAAAATCCATGCAAAACATTGGCAAACCCCAAACGGTACAACATAGGGGGAGTTAACCATAGTGTATTATCAAGACTTATCCCAGCAGCATACAGCCCAAGAAAGAGCCCCGGGGAGAAGAACCTATACCCATAATTACCCATAAGGCCCAAGATTGACATACCAGCCCGTCGATACGTAGCTCCCCCACACATGATCACAATAATGAATCCAAAAAAGCATTCTCAAGGAGTACAAAAGTGGAGAACCCTATGCAATAACAGTAGGAACATGCTATAATGGCTGATAGAAACATTGACCTACAAATACTATATCTTCTAATGGAATACTAGGCAATGGGCCTTACCAGAGATGGGGATAAGTCCGAAAGGAGCCATAATCAGAAAGATTATTGTCCAGTCTTAAGAGGATGCAGTCCAAATCCTTCAGTGAGAAATATGTCCAATGTGACATCATAAAATAAGAATGCAGACTGCAGTCCACAAAAAACAAAAGTAGAAGGCTCCCCAAGCAACCCCAAATATAAAACGATAATACAATATCACCCAACTGCCCAGATCCATAATGAACATGCCAATAGTCACCATCCTAAAGGAGTCACAAATCTGCAACAAATTACCAGACAGAGACCAGGTCAGTCCAGCATCCCCACTTAATCCCCTTCCAAAGTATCTTCATCTCCAACCTCGCCCAGTTCGTTCTCCATAACAGAAAGCAGCTTCTCTGCTTCGCATAGGTCATGAAACAAGTAGATGTTCCCCTTCCTTGAAACTCTGAGCCTGGCTGGGAGTAAAAGTTGATGGGGCATCTTTAGGTGCCGGAGAAGGCTCCTCACACCATCAAAGGCCTTCCTGCACTGGCAGGTCCCATAGGACAAGTCCGGGAAAATAGAGATCGTTGCCTCCCCATACTTGAACTGATAATGGCATCTAGCCATATCCAAAATGTGATCCTGGTTTCTGACTCCCCTACTGACCACAGTAAGTGCCCTGGGTACCAAAGTGTCCTCAGAGGTCCTATGGGGAGTAACCTGGAAGGCTTTATCAAATGAAAACGGTGCCTCATATTCTCCAACCCCAAGCACTCCAGGCAAGAAGGTCCTTACAAAATCCAATGCGTCCTCTCCTTCCGCCCTCTCCAGTAGGCCAAGAATGCAGATTTTTTTTCTCGGACCTGGTACTCTACCTGTTCCAAATGACGTCTAAGCAGGGTGTTATCCAAAATGAGCTTAGTGGCAACATCCATTGTTTTAGTCAGGTTAGTGTCCATTTTTGGAAAATTCTGCTCTGCCAGATCCATCCTCATTTCCAGGGATACAATTCGAGAAGTAAGTGAATCAAATGTATGGTCCAGATCCTGGACTGTTTTGACCAGCTGCCCCAGGGTCATATTGATTGTAGACAGGGAAACCTTCCCCGTAGCCTGATCAACAGAGGTCCCGGCTGCATTCCCTTGTATGGGCCGATCGTTGTGTCGACCTTTTGGCTGGAAAAAATTGTCGACTGTGGCATTTCCACTCTTAGTTTTCCCCATCACCACTGCCAGGAGGGATCCTGCCACATGTAGAGAAGAGGCAAAACAGAAAAAAAGACACAGGTGCAGTAAATTTAATACTATTTTGCAGAGGGTTCTCTAGAGCATCACAAAAATGATGCTTCCTGCATGGCTGCTCAGTGGTGCCCCCCATGATGCTTTTCTAATGCGTACCAACCACATACACCTATCCACTGGGAATTACTGACTCATCAGAATCCAAGTTCTACTACCTCCTCAGCCACTCCTCCACTGCTGATCTATTACTGTTTACTATAGAAAGGATACCCTCTATAGTAAGGAAGAATACTTCCCAACATTTCTCATCTCGCCCTATGGCACACCGGAATCAAATGACATTCTTCAGGGCTATTGTTGTCCCGTCGAATTCCAGCTCTACATAATTAACCCGACAAGGAAGAAACTGTTTTCCGGGATGCTCTCCACCAATCTATTGTTAGGCCAAACTCTCCTATATAAACAGTTTTTCTAAGCATCATTCTTGGAAGGTTGCAATTCTAATTGCAGCTCCACAAGCCCCCATACTATAACTAGTCTGAGCCATCTATGAACACAGATTGCCTGATGGAATTCCCATTTCCCTCTTCTCGATCTGCACAATGGCATCCTATCGCTTTCTTCCTCCGATGTACACAGATGTACAGACTCATCGAACATGCAAAGCATATATTTGCACAAATCATCAGTCAATGTCTGCAGAGCTCTGGCCTCCTCTTGTTGCCATGCGTATGCTCATCTCCTTGTCCAAAGTGTACAACCGAAACAGATGTTTTGTCTTGCACCTCAGGATGCACTGCAGTGTCTGTAACCTATGGATATTCTGCTATCACGAGCATTCCCGAAGCACCTGGAATTTCAAGACTTCTACCAACGTATCTCCAAAAATCTCCTCATGGAAGCCACTGCTCTTATACAGAGAAAATTCTGATCTGTGTCCATATTGCCTTCTCAGTCAGTATCCATCATCAAAGGCCAAGTCGATGTCCATCTCATCACATGGTTACTACGGTAACGTCATGCCACTGCAAATCAAGCAGCTGTTTCTTATCTCCATTCCTTCCAAGTCTTCATCACATCCAACTCCAACAGACCTAGTCAAATCTTTTCTTCCTTGAATCATCAGTCTCATCATGACAAAGCCTGCTATGGTTAGCAAATCAAAGCCTTGAGCATTCATTCCAATACTCCTATCTCCGATGTTGTACCATCTAAGTAATCCATAGGAATGCATCCATATCACAAACTGAATTCATAACCTTCTGCATCAATGCAAGCTGGACCTCTCAGGTGACTTATCCTTGCACCTGCTGTCAAGCTACTCAGCATTTCATGTTTATCCAGTCAATTTAGGATTTCTACCTCCACTTGTCACTTCCTGCATTCCACTGCTATCCAGCCTTGCAAGCATCACTTGAGGCGATAAAGTAAATTTAACCAATTTCAATCTTAGTATGCCTTCATCATCATAAAAGCTGTTAGACGACCTTCTTTTCATGATTTTCTTATGAGACTTGTGGCTTACTACTGGTTTCCTCAGCCGTTGCAGAACTTTCTGTACCTTAGAGAGTTAACTGTTGCTCCAAACTCTTCAAAATCTTACTTTGTCAATACAATAATATCATTACATCGGTTCTACCAAGCCGGTTCTACAGAAAACCTGCTGACCGGCTTTAGAGAGACATGCACAATATCAACCGTGATCACAGTCCGCATTGTGCCATTGAGAAGACAAGTGTGTTTTCTCTGGGGGGCTGTGCCCCTCACATCCCCCAGAATTTATTATAATCACCTCAATGGTGGAGGTATGTTGAGGAGTGGATGCAAGACCTGTAGAATCTGTGCCGGGGTCCCATCTTGCTGTAGCGTGACCATTACAGTGATACACAGTGACCGATCGTTTTTTCACTGTAACTGCCCGGTTGCTGTAATATTGTTAATTAAGTTACAGTATATCCATTACATTCAGTTTCTTCCAAGCTCAAAACTGTCAGACTTCATAGAGGAAATCAGATTTCATCAACCTATGCATACCATGGCTGCTCTGAATCTTCTTAGCTTCCTCAGTCATGCAGCAATATCTTCCACATGATTCATCAAGCATCTGAGAACTCTCCTTCTATGACTCAGACTAAGATCATTTGCATTCTCAGGTCATTCCTTTGGATCGAGCAACATCTCCATCACAAAAAAATTTTTCTGCTCCCGATAGCAAGATTCTCAGAAGATGGACTCTTCATGGCAATATGAATCATCTCCTATTCTGAATAGGAAATCAAATAAGGATTTTCATGATATCCTCTTATCATGCCTAGAGGATGGGCAGTTCATTAACCATGGGTCCTCAGAGGTTTTCTCCACAGGGGTTTTTTTCCTCTCCTGTGAGTTACTGTTCATATTCTCCGTGAGTTGGAGGGGGAAATCTCTTTGGGCCTTTTATTCCCTATCGCTGCCCAGCTCATCTGTTGTGAGTGGGAATAGAGAAAGGCCAAAGTTAAGTCTCATGAGCACCGTACACTAGTCACCAGGCATTGAATGGGAGGGCTTTTGCCCGTGATTCAAAATGGGGAAATTAACTCCTCTCACATGCCACATAAAAGCCAGCCTCTCCAGCAAACCACATTCAGAGTGTCTTGAACACCCACCATCCTCCCTGCCTCCTCCCACCTCCTCCAACACTCTTCTGACCCTTAGTGCTAGGTCTTGTATTCCCTATCGCTGCCTAACTCATCTATTGAGGGTAGGAATAGAGAAAGGCCAAAGTTAAGTCTCATAAGCACCATACACTATTTACCAGACATTGCAGGGATTATGGATTTGTATCTGTGGCTGCAGGGGTCTGTGCTTCTGCATGCAGAAGTAGTACTGTGATTTTAGTATTGTGGTTTTCCATTTGCAGCCAGAAGTGACTGTGTATGCCCTGTGGTGTGCATACCACAGACACAAATCCATGCAGGTAGCACATCAGTGCTACTGCATTTGTGTGCTCTGGGAACAGTTGTATGTTGTTTGTCTTACCTGATGATGGCTGTTGGTGGTTGTTTGAGTGGTCTTGTCCTTTTGCTGCTGGGGGGAGTTAGGGTTGGAAAACGTACGCACATTTCCTTACTTTTGTACTTTTGTACTTACTTTTAACTTTGACCTAATTGGTGCATTAATGCAGTTTTTTGCAAATAATTTAGAATATGTGTAATCTATATGTCCATTTTTGTAACATGGATATACATATGGTATCTACAGGTTCGGGGAAGGATGAGGTTACCTGGCACAAAAGACCTAGGTTTGGCTACTCTGCACAGGGGCACCCAAGTAAATCCAACTACAGGAAGCAATAACTGTAATGTCCAGAACCAGAATTGGGATTTTTCAGTGTGGCTTTATTTATTAACTCACTGAACATGAACAAAGCACTGCATGGTCCCCCACAGGGCTACATAACTGTAATGCAGATTAGAGGTTAAACACAGCAGTCCATTTGAGGAATGAACACAATACAACAGTTGTCTGGCTTTGGACCCACCAGGCACTCAGCCCGGACTTTGCATGCGCATTGGATACATAGCCCGACTGGCCCGGCTCCCCTGCCGGCCACTCGACTGACGGTCCACTTGGCGAATGAACCCAAACTCTACTTGGAAAGACATCCCATCAAACAAGGAGGCTCCCAAACTGTGGCTCCCCACACCACTTGAAGTCTGCGACTCCTACAGAGATTTTATTTTCGTACTTCCAATTCAAAACTCCCATCCAACAAGGAGACTCCCATCCTGTGGCTCCCCACACCACTTAGAGTCTGTGACTCCTAGAGAGAGTTTCAAGTTGCGACCCACGTCTGGGTGCCCACCCCATCACTGGCCAAGCGCATGAGGCAAGTAGCAAAAACACAGAAGAAATCCGTAGAGGTGGACCTGGTTACTAAAGATGGGGGGGGTTTTCCCACCTCCAGCTCCCACAGCCCATACCCGGCCATTTCTCTGGACACACAGAACTTTAGACTTTAAAATGTAGATTGACGGTGGATGACCTGAAGCACCCCCTCTACAGTGAACTTTAAATCCATTAACACTTTAAACAGATGACTGCTCTATTTGTTTGTCCTATTTGACATAGTCCTCCCAAATAGCAGTCCCCAATACTTGAAATCCAACTGAAGAAAAGAAGTTGTTTGCCCCTTCCAATGGGGCCAAACACTCACCCATTTGTTGCAGGTGCCCCACAGGCGAAAACTGTAACCTTTGCTGTTATACATGAACAGACTGAACTTAAATTAAAACAGGCAGCTTTCTTCCCAAGGTGGGAGAAGGGGATTGCCCCTGGAACCCACAAAGAACTTTTCCTCACCCCCCCCAGAGGGAGGGGGGTAAACAGACAACTACTGGTGTCCTTCTTGTTTGCTTAAGGACGAACTGAAGACTGACTTTGAATTCCCAAGGTTCTAAACTTACTCTGAGCTGAAGATTCCAAATGTGGCTCATGCAGCTGCGACAGTTCTATTATGATGTCATCTCTGAAGTCTCAGTTGTGACTGAGGACAGAGTGAGACAGTGTGAAACCCATTTAACTGAAGTTTGACAAGCTGCCTTCCCTGTCTACCACTAGGTCTTACTGGGATTCTAGTAACCCCGGGTAACAAAGGGGTTACATATGTATGTAATACATGTTTTATGTTTCTGTTGAATACGGTTCCATGGCATAAGTGCACCGGCAATACAGTGCCGGCATTACAGCACCAGCGATGTGTCTCCTGGAAGAACCGTGACCCTGACATTGCGGCGAATGGCCAGTAGGGTGACGAGGGGAAGGCAGGTGGCTGAATCGCCCAACACGTAGGATGCTGAGGGAGTTGAAGGCAGCTGCCCAGGGGGAATACAGTACACTGACCCCCACCCACAGTGCCCGTCATGTGATAGTGAACCCCACCCCTTGTGGCCAGCAGTCCGGTGTAGAGCACCCACCAGGAAAGGCTAACTGGTAGAAGCCCCCTCCCCGACAGGTACCTCCCCCGGTACAGTAAACCATCCCCCCCATCCCACTAGAGTGCAGGCCACTAGCACATCCCTTTGCACCCCTCTGCAGCCAGCAAACCACTATGATGTCATTGCAGGGGTCAGAGTGTGCATGCAATGATAACCCAGTGGTCCACTGGCCATGAAGAAGTGTAGAGGGCTGTGCCGGTGGCCCACCCCCTAGCAGGTTGGGGGGATGGGGTGTTGTATCAGGGGAAGACCTGGCATGAGAGGCCACTAGACTGCAGGGGCATACGGGCAACATCACATGCATTGCTACTCCCTAACACAGACCACGGCCGGCACCACATTGTCTACAGGGATCAGGGCCTGGGTGGGAGGGGAGTGCACTAGACCACCTGGGCATGTGGGGGTACATCCACACGGGGGTTGATTGGGTGGTGGGTAGGGGGCTGATAGGAAGGGAGTGCATCGACCTGTTCCCCATTACCGGTGGGTGCTGCCATGCTCCCTGGGTGGGGTCGTCTACTTCCCTGGTCATGACATTGCTGCCGTGTGCACCCATCTTGTGGAGCCTCACTTGTCAGTGGTGTGTTCCACCATCGGCAGGATGCTGGTGTTCTGTTTGCCAGTGCCTTTTTTCAAGGCACGTTCTGAGGGTGGAACCGTTGAATTCATCTTAATTACTTATTAGATTTTTTGCTTGTTTTTGACACGTAGCTTTAAAATATATCTAGCATATATTTTGGAAATGTATATATTGTACAAAAGCTTAAAATATCCAGGACTTCATCTTCCTGGCCAGTGCTGATTTTTCCCCTTTCCTGTTCCCTTCTCTGGGACGCAGAAATGAATGATGCCCAGGGCATGTACCTGTGCATGTATGGGACATGATGGTGGTGTTGGCCATGTCCCAACCCTCCTTAGGTGCAGCTACTCCAGCCATGCTGTGCCACAGCCTTTTCTAGGAGGCAGTTAAGTGGCAGGATAGCATGCCTCCCCCGACAAAGGAGAAGAGCAGTCTGATGGACGCGCCAACCTACTTTCCCCAGTTAGCCTCCAACAACTCAAGTTTATTCCCAAATTTAGATAGCCAGCATCATGAGTGGTAGCATTACTGCTGCAGCAGTGGACCAGGAGGCAACCTTCTGGGAAGTAAGGGTTTCATGAGCAAAGACAGTACTGTATATGGTTTGATAAAAGCACTGGAGTGAAAAGTGTTTGGGCCTGGGTGCATTCTCTTATTCGTGAATGATGACAGCCAAAAACTAGATATAAATACCTGATATCTCTCTGACTGTCTATCTATCTTATCAATTTTTACAGGGTGCCACCGCATAAACAGGTTGAAGTGGCACATGGGCCACAAAAACCATGCCCACAGGTGGTGACTAGTAAATTTACACTTTTGCCTGCAAGAATTAGGAGTGGAGTCTTTATTAGTTAATGTTTTATTCTAACACTGCTGGAAAGATGATTGTTCTGCTGGATGTTTCCCTCACATTTGTAAGGACTTCCTCCAAATGGTCCTGCTGGTTCACAAGTCTGTGGTCTCAATCTGGTCATTGATGAGCTTATCAAGGTTCCATTTGAGTCAGTTGCCACTTGTGATTTCCCAATAACTTTCCTGGAAGGCTCTGGGTCATTGGTTATTACGTCTACCTACAGTGTTTCTGAATTACAAACTTTGCATGTTGACCTTCTCTATTTGTTTTTTCACCAGGATTGGGTTACACTCAGGACACATCCTACATTACTCTCCCAATGGTAGTGCCTGAGTTCACATGGAAGCAGTCCATGAATCTGCCTGTGTTTTGTTTAATCCTGGAAATCCTAGAAAACGGCCTCTGTATTACCTGGATGTTTGCTGTGCTCTCAGTTTTTGCCTGAACTGGGCTCGAGTAAGCATGCAGTCAAATCAGCTGTTTGTTTCATCTGCTCAGCAGACTTTTGGGAAGGCTGTTTCTAAACAGGGTCTCTTCTGAAGGTCTCCTCTTGTATCAGTTTCTGTCATCAGCAGGCTGGCAAGGAATAGCCAGCAGTGCCAGGTAGAGTGATTGTGCATGCCATCAGGGGCATTACAGCTTTGCTGGTATGTTGTCATTCAGTCAGAAGATATCAGAAATGGGGGCAGGCTCACTGGAAATGTAATTGTTTACAAAACATTTATTGGTCAAATATCGTAATGCCAATATATATATATATATATATATATATATATATAGTACTGCTTGTCATATTGACATTTTAAGGAGGAGCCTCGTCTTCAGAGTATCTAGTTACTGTTTCACAATGCCATTAACTAGATAGCATCAGGCAGATAACTTTTGGTAGCAGCTTCCGATATGAGACTTCACTCTAATGAATTTGGTTCTTTAGAAATTCTTTGCAGCTTTGTCTGCAGTGCTGGCACGTATAGTACAAGAAGGCTGTCTGCATGACCTCCAGTCCCTCTGAGAACTTATAGAGGTCTGGTCACTGTAATATGAAAAAGACTTTACTGAGATTGGTATCCCATTATATGGGCAAAGCAAACTGAGCGACTCAGATATGAGTGACTCAATTTGTGCACCCGATGGAGTAGCGAATATGATAGTATAGTGAGGGGAGGGAATATCGAGTGTGGGGAACCAGAATAACGAGGGTGAATGACGGAGGAATTGTATAATGATGTGGGCTAAATGGAGGAATACAGCCTGCTACTGCTGAGCTGGCCACCCGGAGTGATAGATAAAGTTACCGCTTAAAATGGTGATGGTTCTGGGTTTGAGATTGCCTGTAGGTAAATGTTTTTGTGAACTGTTTTGGCTGTTAATATTTTTCTTTTGTTTTCTGTCCTCTGGTTCCCCTGTGTTGCCCCAGCCTCGGTATCCCCCCTGCATACTGTAGTCCCCTCTCATGTACTCCCCTTTCCCCCTGTGTCCACCCCCCAAGTTGATTATATTAATATTGGGGTTGTGGGGGCATAGACCCCTTATAAAATGTTACTTTATATTGTCCCCCTGTTGCACTGTATAGTGCTGTAGCTGTCTTGGCAATTGCTGTGGTAGTTGTATAGCCTATTTTGTTTTTGGCAAAATGTACTCACTCTTATGCAAGTCGCCATTACATATTCACTCTTATGACATAGAACCACAGAGATCAAGAGGGTTCAGCATATGGCCACCAAGCTGATTAATGGTTTAAAAGATAAGTGCTACAAAGAACTTGGAGTAGTCAAATTAGTTAGAGAGAGAGAACAAGATTGCAGTTTTCCAGATACTAGAGGGAGTAGATACAGTGGAGTATACCCAGATGTTTGAACTGGTGAGTACATTCAGAACTAGAAGACGTGTCGTCAAACTGGAAGAGGAGAGCAGAATATGAGGAAACATTAGAAAGCATTACTTCACACAGAGGGTTATTAACTTTTGGAAAAGTCTACTTAGTAAGGTTGTAGAAACTCACACTGTTAGGCCTTCAAAGCAGGACTAGTTGTATTCCTGACATCAATGGCACTAAAGGGTTTCACAGCATAAGTAAGGTAACATTCCAGCTGTTTAGCTTGGATGTGTGTCCCTACTCAAATTAGGTATAGACAGTGCCTTGCGACAAGAGGCGGATATAACGTGGACCCTAAGTTCCTTCCATCATCACAACAATCAGTTACTATATAAGCTAATTTGGTTACTTATGAGTAGTTCTTTGAGAGAATCTCCTCCATACAGCTGTGCTAGCCCAACCCTCTGTTACACAAAAAGGAGGACTGTTAAAATAGAAACATAGAAAGATGTAAGTTGATGGAAGAAGGAGACCACTAGGTCCATCTAGTCTGCCCATTGGTTTTAGATCTATTTTGACACTCTAGTTTCACTTTGTAGTCAGGGCTCCCTTTTGTCTATCCCATGCATTCTTGAACCCCTCCACAGTTTTGACCCCCACAACCTCTTGGGGCAGGCTGTTCCAGGCATCCACCACTCTTTCTGTGAAGAAAACCTTCCTGATGTTGGTAGAGAACCTCCCTCCTTGCAGCCTGAGGTCATGTCCCCTGGTCCTGGAGCCTTTCTTGAAGTGAAAAAGCTCCTGTGCCTGTGCCTTGTTAATGCCTTTATGTACTTGAATGTTTCAATCATGTCCCTCTCTCTCTCTCTCTCTCTTCTCTACTCCAGGGAGTACATATTCAGTTCCCTACATCTTTCCTTGTGGGACATGTACTGCAGACCCTGAATCATTTTTGTCACCTTTCTCTGTACTATATCCACCCGGTCAAAGTCCTTCCTGAGGTGAGGCCTCCAGAATTGGACTCTGTATTCCAGGTGAGGCCTGACCAGCGATCTATACAGTGGTAGTGTCACCTCTCTCCTCCTGCTCGTGATTCTCCTCCCAATGCAGCCCAGCATTCTGTTGGCCTTCAGTGTTGCCTTCTCACACTGCCTACTAGCCTTCAAGTCATCTGAGACTATGATTCCCAGATCTTATTCCTGGTTTGAGGCTGCCGGTCTTTCACCTCATAGGTAATACTCCTTTCTTGGATTTTTCTTTCCTATGTGCATGACCTTGCACTTTTTGGCATTAAATCTCAGCTGCCACACTCCAGACCATTCTTCTTGTTTCTTCAGCTCAGCTTCCATATTGCTCACTCCTTCTGAGGTGTCCACCGTGTTAGATATCTTGGTGTCATCTGTGAACAGACACACATTCCCTTCCAGTTCATCAGCGATGTCTGCTATAAAAACACTGAAGAGCAGAGGTCCCAAAACTGAGCCCTGGGGCACCCTGCTGGTCACCCTGCCTTCCATCGATTGTGTTCCATTAACCTATACCCTCTGGGTTCTGCCTTGTAACCAGTTTTGTACCCACCTGACTACTTCTGGACCAACCTCTGTGTGGTCAAGCTTCTTTACCAGCTTTCTATGTGAGTTGAAGGCCTTACTAAAGTCTAGGTAGACCACATCTACCGCCCCACTGTCATCCACTAGTTTTGTAACGTAGTCAAAAAACTCGAGTAGATTTATTTGGCATGACCTACCTCCTGTGAAACCGTGCTATTTAGGGTCTTGTTGGCAGCTAGTTTCGAGGAATGCTATGATCCTCTGTTTGAGTAGTGTCTCCATTAGTTTCCCTACTATAGATGTGAGGCTCACCAGTCTGTAATTACTAGCCTCTTCACAACTGCCTGATTTGTGAAGTGGAACCACTATTGCCTTTTTCCAGTCTTCGGGTACCAAACTGCTCTTCAAAGATTTCGTGACTAGAAGTCCCAGAAGGGCTGCTAATTTTGCCCCCAGTTCCTTAAGGGTTCTGAGGTGCATCTTGTCTGGTCCCATGGCTTTGTCTGCTTTTAGTTTATTTGGCGCTTCCCGTACTTCGGCTTCTATAAGGGACTCATGTCTACCCCTGCTCCTGGGGTGTTGTATTTTTTCAGGGCTGGGCCATCCCCAGGGTCTTCTTTGGTAAACACTGAGCAGAAGTATTTGTTGAGGATTTTGGCTTTCTCTGAGTCACATTTGGTGCATTTCCCTTCTTCGGTAGCAATCTTTACTATCCCCTCTTTAGCCTTCCTACATTCCCTAGTGTATCTAAAAAATTATTTGTCTCCTCTCTATGCCCCTTCTGCTATCTTTTCCTCTGTCTGGGCTTTTGCCTTTCTAATTTGTTTGTTAGACTCTCTCATTTTTTCCTAGTATGACTCCCAGTCTTTCTCAGTTTGGTTTCCTGGTATACGCAGTATGCCTTCTTTTTTTCTTTAACTGTGGTAGCCACTTCCTTGGGAAACCATAGAGGATTTATTTTTCTTTTGGCTTTGCTGACCCATCTGGCACATTGATCTGTGGCACTCTTTATCAGTCTCTTGAGTCTCCCCCACATGATCTCCACTTCCTCAACCTGTATTTCAATTAAGTGGCTACTTATGTTGTTCCTCATTTTTTGGAAGTCAGCCTTTCTGAAATCTAGCACCTTTATCTTTGAGTGGCTGGTGTCCTGTGTTATGTTTACCTTAAAGCTTACCATGCGATGGTCGCTGTTGCCCATATGGCATCCCACTTCGATGTCCTTGATGCTTTCCAAGTTTGTGAGGACAAGATCGAGAATGGCATCTCCCCTTTTTGGGGTTTTAACAAGCTGGCACAGTCCCGCACCTTGTGGTGACAGTAAGAAGTCCCTACTTCTTGTTGTTGCTGCTGTTGGTGTGCTCAAGTTAATATCTGGTAGGCTGAAGTCCCCCACCAGTATTACTTCACCTTTATCAGACATATTGTGGATTTCCTCCATTAGGTCTCTGTCTCCTTTATCTCCTTGATTTGGGGGCCTGTACACAACGCAGATTCTGAAGGGTTTTCCCTTGCCCATCTCTATTGTTGGCCACAGTGACTCGAAGTCCCCAGGTTGCCCTTTTACTTCTGTGGCTTTTATTTCCTCCCAGATGTAAATGGTTACCCCCCGTTTGTTTGCCCTGCCTATCTTTCCTGAACAGAATGTAACCTAGAATGGCCATATCTCCTCCATGGTTTTCTGAGAACCACGTTTCTGTTACAGCCACCCAGTCCAACCTTTCTGTTTCCAAGATGGCTGTGAGTTCAGGAAGTTTGTTGGTTAGGCTCATAGTATTTGCAGCCATTGCCTTCCAGGAATGTACATCCTCTTTGGGGCGAGGCTGTACCCTCTTCCTGGACTGCTCCAGTTTGCACTTTCCGGCCAAGAGATTATGGAGATTGCTGGATCAGGCGGATGTTGGCTCTAATTTGTTTTCTGTGGATGTATGTGCACATTTGGTGTTTTGGCGAGTGATGACCAGCCCACCGATGACATGGTGTGAGCTGCATCATACTCCCCTTTATTTAGTTTAAACTACCTCTATAGACATCAAATCTTTGTCTGAGTGCTCACATACCTTCTCTGTTTAGCTGCAATCCATTGTATTTAAAGAAATCTCTTTCCTAAAAGTTGTGCCAGTTCCCTACGTAGTGGTATCCCTTGTCTTGGCACCAGTCATGCAGCCATGAGTTGAATTCACCTACTTCAATCTCTCTGACTCACTTGATGCTTTTTCCTACACTGCCAGTACTTCTGAGTAGGCTAATTTGAATGGAAGGGAAGAAAGTTTGTTGGCCAGATCCTCTAAGTGTTTCTTGGCCTCCTGAGCTCTGGGATTTGTCAAGTTGTTCTTACCAAGGTGTATTGTTATATGTGTAACATCCCCTGATTCCTGCACAATTGTCTTGATGTGGTTAGTGTCCCTACTTGCAGAGGCTCCTGGTAGACACTTTACCATGTTGTCGCTTTTAACATTTTGTGTTAGGTTGTGTTCCACTCCTCGGATCATGGAATCCCAAGTATGAGAATTTTGTGTTTGTTTCTATTTGTGTCCTTTTTATTTTGAGTATTAGTATTTTTATTTTTATCATACTTTGTATTGGTTTTAATTGGCATGTTAGCCTTTTTTGGTTGGTTTGATTTCTTTTCCTTGTATTACTTTGTCTGTGCTTGGTAGCAGTGGAGCGAACCTTTTTTTTGTTTGGATGGCTGGGAAATGCTCCTGGTTTTTGGCTTCCTTCCTGGGCCTCCTATGATGCCTCTTTTCCCTTACCACCTTCCAGTCTCTGGGCCCTGCCTCGAGTCCTGGCCGCTGACTGACATGCTAGTACTGCTGCTGACCCTGACATTGCGGTGCATGGCCAGTAGGGTGATGGGCGGGAGGCAGGTGTCTGACTCGCCCAACACATAGGATGCTGAGGGAGTTGCAGACAGCTACCAAGGGGCAATTCAGTACACTGACCCCCACTCCCAGTGCCCGCCATGTGATAGAGATCCCCCACCCATCATGGCCATCAGTCCGGTGTAGAGCACCCATCAGGAAAGGCTAACTGGTAGAAGCCCCCCCGACCACGTACCACCCCCGGTACAATATCCCAGCCCCCAGCCCACTAGAGTGCAGCTACTGGCCTCCACACCCCAAAGACCACTATGGTGTCATCGCAGATGTGAGCGTGTGCACGCAATGACAATGCAGTGGTCCTCTGGCCATGGAGGAGTCTGGAGGGCTGTGCTGGTGGCCCGCCCCCAAGCGGGATGGGGTGGTCGGGGTGTTGTACCAGGGGAAGACTTGGAAGGAGAGGCCACTAGACTCCAGGGGCATACGGACAATATCACATGCACTGCTACTCCCTAACATGGACCACGGTGGGCACCACACTACCTACAGGGATCAGGGACTGGGTGGGTGGGGAGTGCACTAGACCCCGGGCATGTGTGGAGTACATCTACACATGGGTTGATCAGGTGGTGGGTGGGCTGCCAGAAGGGGAGGCATTGACCTGTTCCTCATTACCGGTGGGTGCTGCCATGCCACCTGTGGCGGGGTGGTCTCGCACACCCCTGGTCATGACATTGCTGCCGTGCACCCATCTTGTGGAGCACTCACTTGTTGGTGGTGCATTCTACCATCGGCGAGATGCTGGTGCTCTGTTTGCTAGTGCCTTATTTCCAGGTGCGTTCTGAGGGTGGAACCGTTGAATACATCTTAATTACTTATTAGATTTTTTGCTTGTTTTTGACACATAGCTTTAAAATATATCTAGCATATATTTTGGAAATGCATACATTGCACAAAAGCTTGAAATATCCAGGAATTCATCTTCCTGGCCAGTGCTGATTTTTCCCCTTTCCTGTTCCCTTCTCTGGGACGCAGAAATGAATGATGCCCAGGGCATGTACCCATGCATGTATGGGTCATGATGGTGGTGTTGGCCATGTCCCAACCCTCCTTAGTTGCAGCTACTACAGCCATGCTGGGCCACAGCCTTTTCTAGGAGGCAGTTAAGCTAGCATGCCTCCCCCGACCAATGAGAAGAGCAGCCTGATGGACGCGCCAACCTACTTTCCCCAGTTAGCCTCCAACAACTCAAGTTTATTCCCAAATTTAGATAGCCAGCATCATGAGTGGTAGCATTACTGCTGCAGCAGTGGACCAGGAGGCAACTTTCTGGGAAGTAAGGGTTTCATGAGCAAAGACAACATTGTATATCGTTTGATAAAAGCACTGGAGTGAAAAGTGTTTGGGCCTGGGTGCATTCTCTTATTCGTGAATGATGACAGCCAAAAACTAGATATAAATACCTGATATCTCTCTCTCTGTCTGTCTGTCTGTCTGCCTATCTATCAATTTGTACAGGGTGCCACTGCATAAACAGGTTGAAATGGCGCATGGGCCACAAAAACCCTGCCCACAAGTGATGACTAGTCAATTTACACTTTTGCCTGCAAGAATTAGGAGTGGAGTCTTTATTAGTTAATGTTTTATTCTAACACTGCTGGAAAGATGTTTCTTCTGCTGGATGTTTCCCACAGATTTGTAAAGGACTTCCTTGGAATGGTCCTGCTGGTTCACAAGTCTGTGGTCTCAGCCTGGTCATTAATGAGCTTACCAAGGTTCCATTTGAGTCAGCTGCCACTTGTGATTTCCCAATAACTTCCTGGAAGCCTCTGGGTTATTGGTTATTACTTCCACCTACAGTGTTTCTGAATTACAAATTTTGCTTGTTGACCTTCTCTATTTGTTTTTTTCACCAGGATTGGGTTACACTCAGGACACATCCTACATTTCTCCCAATGGTAGTGCCTGAGTTCACATGGAATCAGTCCATGAATCTGCCTGTGTTTTGTTTAATCCTGGAAATCCTAGAAAACTGCCTCTGTATTCCCTGGATGTTTGCTGTGCTCTCAGTTTTTACCTGAACTAGACTCGAGTAAGCAAGCAATCAAATCAGCTGTTTATCTCATCTGCTCAGCAGACTTTTGAGAAGGCTATTTCTAAACAAGGTCTCTCCTGATGGTCCCCTCTTGCATTAGTTCTGTCATCAGCAGACTGGCAAGGAACAGCCAGCAGTGCTAGGTAGAGTGATTGTGCATGCCATCGGGGCATTACAGCTTTGCTGGCATGTCGTCATTCAGTCAGAAGATATCAGAAATGGGGCAGGCTCACTGGAAATGTAATTGTTTACAAAAAATGTATTGGTCAAATAGTGTAATGCCAATATATATATATATATATACAGTACTGCTTGTCATAATGACATTTTAAGGAGGAGCCTCTTCTTCAGAGTATCTAGTTACTGTTTCACAATGCCATTAACTAGATAGCATCAGGCAGATAACTTTTGGTAGCAGCTTCCGATATGAGACTTCACTCTAATGAATTCAGTTCTTTAGAAATTCTCTGCAGCTTTGTCGGCAGTGCTGCCACGTATAGTACAAGAAGGCTGTCTGCATGGCTTCCAGTCCCTCTGAGAATTTATAAAGGTCTGGTCACTGTAATATGAAAAAGACTTTACTGAGATCAGTATCCCATTATATGGGCAAAGCAAACTGAGCAACTCAGATATGAGTGACTCAATTTGTACACCCGATGGAGTAGCGAATATAATAGTTAGCGATGGAGGGACTAGTGAGTATGGGAAGACAGAATAGCGAGGGTGAATGGCCTGGAAACTGTATAGTGATGTGAGCTAAATGGAGGAATGCAGACTGCTACTGCTGAGCTGGCCAGCTGGAGTGACAGATACGGTTACCACTTAGAATGGGGATGGTCCTGGGTTTGGGACTGCCTGTAGATAAATGTTTTTGTGAACTGTTTTGGCTGTTAATATTTTTCTTTTGTTTTCTGTCATCTGGTTTCCCCGACTGTGTTGCCCCAGCCTCGGTATCCCCACTGCATACTGTAGCCCCCTCTCTTGTATTCCCCTTTCACCCTGTGTCCACCCCCCCAAGTTGATTATGTTAATATTGGGGTTGTGGGGGCATAGACCCCCTTATAAAATGTTACTTTATATTGTCCCCCTGTTGCACTGTATAGTGCTGTAGCTGTCTTGGCAACTGCTGTGGTAGTTGTATAGCCTATTTTGTTTTTGGCAAAATGTACTCGCTCTTTTGCAAGTTGCCATTACATATTCACTCTTATGACATAGAACCACTGAGATCAAGAGGGTTCAGCACATGGCCACCAAGCTGATCAGTGGTTTAGAAGATAAGAGCTACAAAGAGCTTGGAGTAGTCAAATTAGTTACAGACAGGGAACATAATCGCAGTTTTCCAGATACTAGAGGGAGTAGATACAGTGGAGTATGCCCAGATGTTTGAACTGGTGAGTACATTCAGAACTAGAACGCATGTCATCAAACTGGAAGAGAAGAGTAGAATATGAGGAAACATTAGAAAGTATTACTTCACACAGAGGGTTATTAATTTTTGGAAACGTCTACTTAGTGAGGTTGTAGAAACTCACACTGTTAGGCCTTCAAAGTAGGACTAGTCATATTCCTGACAGCAATGGCATTAAGGGTTTCATAGCATAAGTAAGGTATCATTTCAGCTGTTAAGCTTGGATGCGTGTCCATACTCAAACTAGGTATAGACAGTGCCTTGCGACAAGAGGCGGATATAAGGTGGACCCTAAGTCCCTTCCATCATCACAACAATCAGTTACAATATAAGCTAATTTGGTTACTTATGAGTAGATTTTTGAGAGAATCTCCTCCACACAGCCGTGCTTTCCCAACCCTCTGTTACGCAAAAAGGAGGACTGTTAAAATAGAAACATAGAAACATAGAAGTTGACTGAAGAAGGAGACCGCTAGGTCCATCTAGTCTGTCCATTTGTTTTAGACCTAATTTGACACTCTAGTTTCCCTTTGTAGTCAGGGCTCCCTTTTGTCTATCCCATGAATTCTTGAATTCCCCCACAGTTTTGACCCCCACAACCTCTTAGGGCAGGCTGTTCCAGGCATCCACCACTCTTTCTGTGAAGAAAACCTTCCTGATGTTGGTAGAGAACCTCCCTCCTTGCAGCCTGAGGTCATGTCCCCTGGTCCTGGAGCCCTTCTTGACGTGAAAAAACTCCTGTGCCTGTGCCTTGTTAATGCCTTTATGTACTTGAATGTTTCAATCATGTCCCCTCTCTCTCTTCTCTGCTCCAGGGAGTACATATTCAGTTCCCTACGTCTTTGCTTGTAGGACATGTACTGCAGATCCTGAATCATTTTTGTCACCTTTCTCTGTACTCTTTCCACCCGGTCAAAGTCCTTCCTGAGGTGAAGCCTCCAGAATTGGACTCTGTATTCCAGGTGAGGCCTGACCAGCGATCTATACAGTGGTAGTACCACCTCTCTCCTCCTGCTCATGATTCCCCTCCTAATGCAGCCCAGCATTATGCTGGCCTTCAATGTTGCCTTCTCACACTGCTTACTAACCATCCAGTCATCTGAGATTATGATTCTCAGATCTCATTCCTGGTTTGAGGCTGCCAGTCTTTCACCTCATAGGTAATACTCCTTTCTTGGATTTTTCTTTCCTATGTGCATGACCTTGCACTTTTTGGCATTAAATCTCAGCTGCCACACTCTAGACCATTCTTCTTGTTTCTTGAGCTCAGCTTCCATCTTGCTCACTCCTTCTGAGGTGTCCACCGTGTTAGATATCTTAGTGTCATCTGTGAACAGACACACATTCCCTTCCAGTCCATCAATGATGTCTGCTATAAAAACACTAAAGAGCAGAGGCCCCAAAACTGAGCCCTGGGGCACCCCGCTGGTCACCCTGCCTTCCGGCGATTGTGTTCCATTAACCTGTACCCTCTGGGTTCTGCCTTGTAACCAGTTTCATACCCATCTGAATACTTCTGGACTAACCTCTGTGTGGTCAAACTTCTTTACCAGCTTTCTGTGTGGAACCAAGTCGAAGGCCTTACTAAAGTCTAGGTAGACCACATCTGCTGCCCCACTGTCGTCCACTATTTTTGTAATGCAGTCAAAAAACTTGACCAGATTTATCTGGCATGACCTACCTCCTGTGAAACCATTCTATTTACGGTCTTGTTGGCAGCTAGTTTCGAGGAATGCTATGATCCTCTGTTTGAGTAGTGTCTCCATTATTTTCCCTACTACAGATGTGAGGCTCACCAGTCTGTAATTACTAGCCTCTTCACAACTGCCTGATTTGTGAAGTGAAACCACTATTGCCTTTTTCCAGTCTTCAGGTACCATACTGCTCTTCAAGGATTTCGTGACTAGAAGTGCCAGGGGGGCTGCTAAGTTTGCCCCCAGTTCCTTAAGGGTTCTAAGGTGCATCTTGTCTGGTCCCATGGCTTTGTCTGATTTTTGTTTATTTAGCGCTTCCTGTACTTCAGCTTCTGTAAAAGGACTCATGTCTACCCCTGCTCCTGGGGTGTTGTATTTTTTCAGGGATGGGCCATCCCCAGGGTCCTCTTTGGTAAACACTGAGCAGAAGTATTTGTTGAGGATTTTGGCTTTCTCTGGGTCACATTTGGTGCATTTCCCTTCTTCAGTAGCAATCTTTACTATCTCCTCTTTAGCCTTCCTACGTTCTCTAATGTATCTAAAAAAAATATTTGTCTCCTCTCTATGCCCCTTCTGCTATCTTTTCCTCTGTCTGGGCTTTTGCCTTTCTAATTTGTTTGTTAGACTCTCTCATTTTTTCCTAGTATGACTCCCAGTCTTTCTCAGTTTGGTTTCCTGGTATATGCAGTATGCCTTTTTTTTTTCTTTAACTGCGGTAGCCACTTCCTTGGGAAACCATAGAGGATTTATTTTTCCTTTTGCTTTGCTGACCCATCTGGCACATTGATCTGTGGCAAGTTTTATCAGTCTCTTGAGTCTCCCCCACATGATCTCCAATTCCTCAGCCTGTATTTCAATTAACTGGCTACTTATGTTGTTCCTCATTGTTTGTAAGTCAGTCTTTCTGAAATCTAGCACCTTTATCTTTGAGTGGCTGGTGTCCTGTGTTATGTTTGCCTTAAAGCTTACCACATGATGATCGCTGTTGCCCATATGGCATCCCACTTCGATGCCCTTGATCCTTTCCGAGTTTGTGAGGACAAGATCAAGAATGGCATCTCCCCTTGTTAGGTTATTAACAAGTTGGCACAGTCCCGCTCCTTGTGGTGACAGTAAGAAGTCCCTATTTCTTGTTGTTGCTGCCATCAGTGTGGTCCAGTTAATATCTGGTAGACTGAAGTCCCCCACCAGTATTACTTCACCTTCATCAGACATATTGTGGATTTCCTCTATTAGGTCTCTGTCTCCTTTATCTCCTTGATTTGGGGGCCTGTACACGACGCAGATTCTGTACAGTTTTCCCTTGCACTTCTCTGTTGTTGGCCACAGTGACTCGAAGACCCCAAGTTGCCCTTTTACTTCTGTGGCTTTTATTTCCTCCCAAATGTAAATGGCTACACCCCCCTTGTTTGCCCTTGCCTATCTTTCCTTAACAGAATGTAACCTAGAATGGCAATATCTCATCCTTGGTTTTCTGTGAATCACGTTTCTGTTACAGCCATCCAGTTCCAACCTTTCTGTTTCCAAGATGGCTGTGAGTTCAGGAAGTTTGCTGGTTAGGCTCCTAGTATTTGCAACCATTGCCTTCCAGGAATGTACATCCTATTTGGGGCGAGGTTGTACCCTCTTCCTGGACTGCTCCAGTTTGTACTTTCCGGCCAAGAGATTATGGAGATTGCTGGTTCAGGTGGATGTTGGCTCTAATTTATTTTCTGATGATTTATGTGCACATTTGGTGTTTTGGGGAGTGATAACCAGCTCACCGATTACAGGGGTGTGAGCTGCATCATATTCCCCTTTATTTAGTTTAAACTACCTGTATAGACATCAAATCTTTGTTTGAGTGCTTGCATACCTTCTCTGTTTAGCTGCAATCCATTGTATTTAAAAAAATCTCTTTCCCAAAAGTTGTGCCAGTTCCCTATGTAGTGGTATCCCTTGTCTTGGCACCAATCACGCAGCCATAAGTTGAATTCACCTACTTCAATCTCTTTGACTCTCTTGGTGCTTTTTCCCACACTGGCAGCACTTCTGAGAAGGCTAATTTGAATGGAAGGGATGAAGGTTTGTTGGCCAGATCCTCGAAGTGTTTCTTGGCCTCCTGAACTGTGTGATTTGTCAAGTTGTTCGTACCAAGGTGTATTGTTATATATGTAACATCTAGTGATTCCTGCACAATTGTCTTGATGTGGTTAGTGTCCCTAACTTGCAGAGGCTCCAGGTAGACAATTTACCACGTTGTCACTTTTAACATTTTGTGTTAGGTTGTGTTCCACTTCTCAGATCATGGAATCCCAAGTATGAGAATTTTGTTTTTGTTTCTATTTGTGTCCTTTTTATTTTGGGTTTTAGTATTTTTGTTGTTATTGTATTTGGTTTTGGTAGTATTGTCGGTTATATTATGAGTATTAGTATTTTTGCTTATATCATAGTTTGTATTGGTTTTAATTGGCATGTTAGCCTTTCTTGGTAGTTCGATTTCTTTACCTCATATTACTTTGTCTGTGCTTGGTAGCAGTGGAGCGAACCTGTTTTTTGTTTGGATGGCTGGGAAATGCTTCTGGTTTTTGTCTTCCTTCCTGGGCCACTTATGATGCCTCTTTTCCCTTACCACCTTCCAGTCTCTGGGCCCTGCCTCGAGTCCTGGCCCCTGACTGACATGCTAGTACTGCTGCTGACCCTGACATTGCAGTGCATGGCCAGTAGGGTGATGGGCGGGAGGCAGGTGTCTGACTCGCCCAACACATAGGATGCTGAGCGAGTTGCAGACAGCTGCCAAGGGGCAATTCAGTACACCGACCCCCACCCCCAGTGTCCGCCATGTGATAGTGAACCCCCAACCCTCATGGACATCAGTCCGGTGTAGAGCACCCATCAGGAAAGCCTAACTGGTAGAAGCCCACCCCGACCAGGTACCACCCCCGGTACAATACTCCAACCCCCAGCCCACTAGAGTGCAAGCCACTGGCCTCCACACCCCAAAGACCACTATGGTGCCATTGCAGGAGTGAGCGTGTGCATGCAATGATAACCCAGTGCTCCGCTGGCCATGGAGGAGTGTGTAGCGCTGTGCCGGTGGCCTGCCTCCAAGCGGGATGGGAGGGTTGGGGTGTTGTACCAGGGAAGACCTGGAAGGAGAGGCCACTAGACTGCAGAGGCATACGGATGACATCATATGCAGTGCTATTCCTAACATGGACCACTGCAGGCACCACACTACCTACAGGGATCAGGGACTGGGTGGGTGGGAGTGCACTAGACCACCGGGGCATGTGTGTAGGGTACATTCACACAGGGGTTGATTGGGTGGTGGGTGGGCTGCAGGAAGGGAGGGCATTGACCTGTTCCCCTTTACAGGTGGGTGCTGCCATGCTGCCTGTGGTGGGGTCGTCTCGCACACCCCTGGTCATGACATTGCTGCCGTGCACCCATCTTGTGGAGCACTCACTTGTTGGTGGTGCATTCTACCATCGGTGGGAAGCCGGTACTCTGTTTGCCAGTGCCTTTTTTCCAGGCGCGTTCTGAAGGTGAAACCGTTGAATACATCTTGATTACTTATTAGATTTTTTGCTTGTTTTTGACACATAGCTTTAAAATATATCTAGCATATATTTTGGAAATGTATACATTGCGCTAAAGCTTGAAATATCCAGGACTTCATCTTCCTGGCCAGTGCTGATTTTTCCCCTTTCCTGTTCCCTCCTCTGCGACGTGGACATGAATGATGCCCAGGGCATGTACCCGTGCATGTATGGGTCATGATGGTGGTGTTGGTCATGTCCCAACCCTCCTTAGTTGCAGCTACTACAGCCATGCTGGGCCACAGCCTTTTCTAGGAGGCAGTTAAGCTAGCAAGCCTTCCCCCCCCCCCCCCGAAAAATGAGAAGAGCAGCCTGATGGACGTGCCAACCTACTTTCCCCAGTTAGCCTCCAACAACTCAAGTTTATTCACAAATTTAGATAGCCAGCATCATGAGTGGTACCATTACTGCCGCAGCAGTGGACCAGGAGGCAACCTTCTTGGAAGTAAGGGTTTCATGAGCAAAGACAATGCTGTATATTGTTTGATAAAAGCACTGGAGTGAAAAGTGTTTGGGCCTGGGTGCATTCTCTTATTCGTGAATGATGACAGCCAAAAACTAGATATAAATACCTGATATCTCTCTGTCTGTCTGTCTGCCTATCTATGAATTTGTACAGGGTGCCACTGCAAGAACAGGTTGAAGTGGCGCATGGGCCACAAAAACCCTGCCCACAAGTGATGACTAGTCAATTTACACTTTTGCCTGCAAGAATTAGGAGTGGAGTTTTTATTAGTTAATGTTTTATTCTAACACTGCTGGAAAGATGATTGTTCTGCTGGATGTTTCCTATATATTTGTAAAGGACTTCCTCCAAATGGTCCTGCTGGTTCACAAATCTGTGGTCTCAGCCTGGTCATTAATGAGCTTACCAAGGTTCCATTTGAGTCAGCTGCCACTTGTGATTTCCCAATAACTTTCCTGGAAGGCTCTGGGTCATTGGTTATTACGTCTACCTACAGTGTTTCTGAATTACAAATTTGGTTGTTGACCTTCTCTATCTGTTTTTTCACCAGGATTGGGTTTCACTCAGGACACATCCTACATTAGTCTCCCAATGGTAGTGCCTGAGTTCACATGGAATCAGTCCATGAATCTGCCTGTGCTTTGTTTAATCCTGGAAATCCTAGAAAATGGCCTCTGTATTCCCTGGATGTTTGCTGTGCTCTCAGTTTTTACCTGAACTGGACTCGAGTAAGCAAGCAATCAAATCAGCTGTTTGTTTCATCTGCTCAGCAGACTTTTGGGAAGGCTGTTTCTAAACAGGGTCTCTCCTGAAGGTCTCCTCTTGTATCAGTTTCTGCCATCAGCAGGCTGGCAAGGAATGGCCAGCAGTGCCAGGTAGAGTGATTGTGCATGCAATCAGGGGCATTAAAGCTCTGCTGGCATGTTGTCATTCAGTCCGAAGATATCAGAAATGGGGCAGGCTCACTGGAAATGTAATTGTTTACAAAAAATGTATTAGTCAAATATTGTAATGCCAAAATACATATACAGTATTGCTTGTCATACTGACATTTTAAGGAGGAGCCTCTTCTTCAGGGTATCTAGTTACTGTTTCACAATGCCATTAACTAGATAGCATCAGGCAGATAACTTTTGGTAGCAGCTTCCGATATGAGACTTCACTCTAATGAATTCAGTTCTTTAGAAATTCTCTGCAGCTTTGTCTGCAGTGCTGCCACGTATAGTACAAGAAGGCTGTCTGCATGGCTTCCAGTCCCTCTGAGAATTTATAAAGGTCTGGTCACTGTAATACGAAAAAGACTTTACTGAGATCGGTATCCCATTATATGGGTAAAGCAAACTGAGCAACTCAAATATGAGTGACTCAATTTGTACACCCGATGGAGTAGCGAATATGATAGTATAGTGAGGGGAGGGAATATCGAGTGTGGGGAGACAGAATAGCGAGGGTGAATGACGGGGGAATTGTATAGTGATGTGGGCTAAATGGAGGAATGCAGCCTACTACTGCAGAGCTGGCCACCTGGAGTGGAAGATATGGTCACTGCTTGGAATGATGATGGTCCTGGGTTTGGGACTGCATGTAGGTAAATGTTTTTCTGAACTGTTTTGACTGTTAATATTTTTTTTTTGTTTTCTGTCCTCTTGTTCCCCCGACTGTGTTGCCCCAGCCTTGGTATCCCCCCTGCATACTGTAGCCCTCCTCCCATGTATTCCCCTTTCCCCCAGTGTCCACCCCCCCGAGTTGATTATATTAATATTGGGGATGTGGTGGCATTGACCCCCTTATTAAACGTTACTTTATATTGTCCCCCTCTTACACTGTATAGTGCTGTAGCTGTCTTGGTGATTGCTGTGGTAGTTGTATAGCCTATTTTGTTTTCGGCAAAATTTACTCACTGTTATGCAAGTCGCCATTACATATTCGCTGTCATAACATAGAACCACTGAGATCAAGAGGGTTCAGCATATGGCCACCAAGCTGATTAATGGTTTAGAAGATAAGAGCTACAGAGAGCTTGGAGTAGTCAAATTAGTTACAAAGAGGGAACAAGATCGCAGTTTTCCAGATACTAGAGGGTGTAGATACGGTGAAGTATACCCAGATGTTTGAACTGGTGAGTACATTCAGAACTAGAAGACATGTCGTCAAACTGAAGAGGAGAGCAGAATATGAGGAAACATTAGAAAGCATTACTTCACACAGAGGGTTATTAACTTTTGTAAAAGTCTACTTAGTAAGGTTGTAGAAACTCACACTGTTAGGCCTTCAAAGGACTAGTCATATTCCTGACAGCAATGGCATTAAGGGGTTTCACAGCATAAGCAAGGTAACATTCCAGCTGTTAAGCTTGGATGTGTGTCCATACTCAAACTAGGTATAGACTGTGCCTTGCGACAAGAGGCGGATATATGGTGGACCCTAAGTTCCTTCCATCATCACAACAATCAGTTACTATATAAGCTAATTTGGTTACTTATGAGTAGTTCTTTGAGAGAATCTCCTCCATACAGCCGTGCTATCCCAACCCTCTGTTGCGCAAAAAGGAGGACTGTTAAAATAGAAACATTGAAACATATAAGTTGATGGAAGAAGGAGACCACTAGGTCCATCTAGTCTGCCCATTTGTTTTAGACCTATTTTGACACTCTTGTTTCCCTTTGAAGTCAGGGCTCCCTTTTGCCTATCCCATGCATTCTTAAATCCCACCACAGTTTTGTCCCCCACAACCTCTTGGGGCAGGCTGTTCCAGGCATCCACCACTCTTTCTATGAAGAAAACCTTCCCGATGTTGGTAGAGAACCTCCCTCCTCGCAGCTTGAGGTCATGTCCCCTGGTCCTGGAGCCCTTCTTGAAGTGAAAAAGCTCCTGTGTCTGTACCTTGTTAATGCCTTTATGTACTTGAATGTTTCAATCATGTCCCCGCTCTCTCTTCTTTGCTCCAGGGAGTACATATTCAGTTCCCTACGTCTTTCCTCGTAGGACATGTACTGCAGACCCTGAATCATTTTTGTCACCTTTCTCTGTACTATTTCCACCCGGTCAATGTCTTTCCTGAGGTAAGGCCTCCAGAATTGGACTCTGTATTCCAGGTGAGGCCTGACCAGCGATCTATACAGTGGTAGTACCACCTCTCTCCTCCTGCTCGTGATTCCCCTCCCAATGCAGCCCAGCATTCTGTTGGTCTTCAATGTTGCCTTCTCACACTGCCTACTAACCTTCAAGTCATCTGAGATTATGATTCTCAGATCTCATTCCTGGTTTGAAGGCTGCCAGTCTTTTGCCTCCTAGATAATACTCCTTTCTTGGATTTTTATTTCCTATGTGCAAGACCTTGCACTTTTGGCATTAAATCTTAGCTGCCACACTCCAGACCATTCTTCTAGTTTCTTGAGATCAGCTTCCATCTTGCTTACTCCTTCTGAGGTGTGCACTTTGTTAGATATCTTGGTGTCATCTGCGAATAGACACACATTCCCTTCCAGTCCATCAGCAATGTCTGCTATAAAAACACTGAAGAGCAGAGGCCCCAAAACTGAGCCCTGGGGCACTGCGCTGGTCACTCTGCCTTCCGGCGATTGTGTTCCATTAACCTATACCCTCTGGGTTCTGCCTTGTAACCAGTTTTGTACCCATCTGACTACTTCTGGACCAACCTCTGTGTGGTCAAGCTTCTTTACCAGCTTTCTGTGTGGAACTGAGTCGAAGGCCTTACTAAAGTCTAGGTAGACCACATCTACTGCCCCACTGTCATCCACTATTTTTGTAACGTAGTCAAAATACTCAAGCAGATTTATCTGGCATGACTACCTGCTGTGAAACTGTGCTGTTTAGGGTCTTGTTGGCAGCTCTGTTTCGAGAAGTGCTATGATCCTCTGTTTGAGTAGTGTCTCCATTAGTTTCCCTACTATAGATGTGAGGCTCACTGGTCTGTAATTATTAGCCTCTTCACATCTGCTTGACTTGTGAAGTGGAACCACTATTGCCTTTTTCCAGTCTTCGAGTACCATACTGCTCTTCAAGGATTTCTTAAATAGAAGTGCCAGAGGGGCTGCTAATTCTGCCCCCAGTTCCTTAAGGATTCTGGGGTGCCTCTCATCTGGTCCCGTACTTCGGCTTCTGCAAAGGGACTCATGTCTACCCCTGGTCCTGGGATGTTGTATTTTTTCAGGGCTGGACCATCTCCAAGGTCCTCTTTGGCGAAAAATGAGCAGAAGTATTTGTTGAGGATTTCGGCTTTCTCTGGGTCACGTTTGGTGAATTTCCTTTCTTCAATAGCAATCTTTACTATCCCCCCTTTTGCTTTCCTACGTTCCCTAATGTATCTAAAAAATGATTTGTCTCCTCTTTATGCCCCTTCTCCAATCTTTTCCTCTGTCTGGGCTTTTGCCTTTCTAATTTGTTTGTTAGACTCTCTCATTTTTTCGTTGTATGACTCCCAGTTTGGTTTCCTGGTATATGCAATATGCCTTCTTTTTTTTTTTTAACTGTGGTAGCCACTTCCTTGGAAAATCATAGAGGATTTATTTTTCTTTTTGCTTTGCTGACCCATCTGGCACATTGATCTGTGGCAGTCTTTATCACTCTAATGAGTCCCCCCCCCACATGATCTCCACCTCCTCAACCTCTGTTTCAATTAAGTGGCTACTTATGTTGTTCCTCATTGTTTGTAAGTCAGTCTTTTTGAAATCTAACACCTTTATCTTTGAGTGGCTGGTGTCCTCTGTTATGCTTACCTTAAAGCTTACCATGCAATGGTCGCTGTTGCCCATATGGCATCCCACTTCGATGTCCTTGATCCTTTCTGAGTTTTTGAGGACAAGATCAAGAATGGCATTTCCCCTTGTTGGGGTTTTAACAAGTTGGCACAGTCCCGCTCCTTGTGGTGACAGTAAGAAGTCCCTACTTCTTGTTGTTGCTGCCGTTAGTGTGCTCCAGTTAATTTCTGGTAGGCTGAAGTCCCCCACCAGTATTACTTCACCTTTACAGACATTTTGTGGACTTCCTCCATTAGGTCTTTGTCTCCTTTATCTCCTTAATTTGGGGGCCTGTACACGATGCAGATTCTGAAGGGTTTCCCTTGCCTTTTTCTATTGTTAGCCACAGTTACTCGAAGTCCCCAGATTGCCCTTTTACTGCTGTGGCTTTTATTTCCTCCCAAATGTAAATGCCCCCCTTTTTTTGCCCTGCCTATCTTTCCTGAACAGATTGTAACCGGGAATGGCCATATCTCATCCTTGGTTTTCTGTGAATCATGTTTCTGTTATAGCCACCCAGTCCAACCTTTCTGTTTCCAAGATGGCTGTGAGTTCGGGAAGTTTGTTGGTTAACCTCATAGAATTTGCAACCATTGCTTTCCAGGAATGTACATCCTGTTTGGCAAGAGGTTGTACCCTCTTCCTGGACTGCTCCAGTTTGCTCTTTCCGGCCAAGAGATTATGGAGATTGCTGGTTCAGGTGGATGTTGGCTCTAATTTGTTTTCTGAGGATGTATGTGTGCATTTGGTGTTTTGGGGAGTGATAACTAACCCACCAACAGCAGGGGCGTGAGCTGCATCATACTCCCCTTTATTTAGTTTAAATTAACTGTATAGATATAACATTTTTGTCTGAGTGCTCACATACCTTCTCTGTTAACATAGAAACATAGAAACATAGACTTTGACTGCAGATAAGGACCGCTTGGCCCACCTAGTCTGCCCATTTCCCTACCTAGAGGATAAGCTGCAGATCCTATTTAACCAACAGACTATTTCTTCCTACCCACCACAAAAATTGCCTTATGTCTGTCCCGTGTTTGTTTAGGTGCAATCCATTGTATTTTAAAAAATCTCTTTCCCAAAAGTTGTGCCAGTTCCCTATGTAATGGTATTTCTTGTCTTGGCACCAATCATGCAGCCATAAGTTGAATTCACCTACTTCAATCTCTCTGACTTGCTTGGTGCTTTTTCCCACACTGGCAGAACTTCTGAGAAGGCTAATTTGGATGGAAGGGATGAAGGTTTGTTGGTCAGATCCTCGAAGTGCTTCTTGGCCGACTGAACTGTGTGATTTGTCAAGTTGTTTGTACCAAGGTGTATTGTTATATGTGTAACATCCCCTGATTCCTGCACAATTGTCTTGATGTGGTTAGTGTCCTTACTTGCAGAGGCTCCTGGTAGACTCTTTACCACGATGTGGCTTTTAACATTTTGTGTTAGGTGGTGTTCCACTCCTCGGATCATGGAATCCCTGAGTATGAGAATTTTGCTTTTGTTTATATCTGTGTCATTTTTATTTTGAGTTTTAGTATTTTTGTTGTTACTGCATTTGATTTTGGTATTGTTGTTGGTTATATTTTGAGTATTAGTAATAGTATTTTTGTTTTTATTGTAGTTTGTATTGGTTGTGTAACCAGGGGTTGGGTTGATGTTGTTTTTTGTTTTATTAGCGCTGCGCGGTGCCTCCATTATGTAACCCACTACCTGGCTTCCTGGGTTTGGGGATAAAATTGCTGCTCTGCATTTTGGCTAGGTTTGACTTCTAGTTAGGGGTACCCAAGTAACTCCGGACACAGGAAACAATAACTGTGATGTCCAAAAGAGGAGTGGGATTCTAAACTGTGGCTTTTATTCACAACAACAGAACAATAAAGCATAGATGGACCCCCACAGGGCTACACTCCCTGGTAATGCAGATTAATGGAGACCAGAACACATCTTCTCACACATTGTAACCCTCAGGTTCTGAAACACACTGGCTCTCAGTCCGAACTTGTACTCTTCTCTTAGTTCCCTGGTGTGGCACATCCGGCCAGCACTTGGACACACTTTCCATATGGCATGGATATTTATAGGTGGCTCCCTCTACCACCCATGAGCACATACTGGCTCCATAAAGGGAAAATCTTCCATCTAATCCCACGTCTGGGTACTTTCCATGAACACTGGCCAAGTGCCTGGAAGAAAGCTATAGGTGCCCAAAGTGAACCCGTAGAGGTAAATCTGGTTACTCCAGATGGGGGGGGTCTCCCACCTCTTGTTCCAAAATTTATACCCAGCTATCCATTTGGAATCAACACCTTTCTTGAAACACACTGTTGTAGAATGCTGTCTCAAAATGGATATCACACTTAGCACTCTACAGTCTCTTGAAAAATAGTGTCCTGACTTGTAATGTTCTTTAAGTGGCTATGTCCATCCCTGTAGACCCCCTCTGTACAGATTACATTTTAAGTGACACACAACTGTAGTGCTGTACTTGGCTGTCCTTCCTTGACCCCACAGTAACAGATACTTTACACACTGTCTGGTGAAAACATAGGCTCTATTTCAGAGCTGACTCACCCACTGGATTGCAAGTGTCCATAGGCTTCTGGAAAAACAAACCACTTCTTGTGCTTCAGCACTTGAAACAACACACAACAGGCAGCTTTCCCTCTTCAGCAGGGCCAGGGGATTGCCCCTGAAGTTGTTGGCTTCTGGGTGGGGCACTGGAACAAACTGGGGAATGGTCTCTACCACTAGACCAATTTCTTCTGTGTCTCTATCTAGGGCAAGAACACACACCATCTATCTCTAGGTAGCTCTATAGCAGAGCTTAGCCCTGAGGGGCTGCCAACTGCAGCACACTTCCTGCTTCCACTGAATCTCCCTGCAGACTGATTCAAAACCTCCCAAACGTTCTAACTAACTCCCTGCTGCAACATTCCAATGTGGCTTATGCTGCTGTGAGAATTCATATGATGTCATCCCTCCAGCTCAACTGAGACTGAGGACAGAGTGAGACAGTGTGAAGTCCATTTAACTGGAGTTTCACAAGCTGCTTTCCCTGCCTGCCACTAGATGTAAGTGGGATTCTTGTAACCCGGGTGACAGGGGGGTTACATCCACCCTCGGCCAAGAAAATGACTGTCTGCAGTCATTACCCGGCCCAGGCCATCTTACCCTATGTGTTGACTATGGGAAGGTAGCACTACCTTCTCCCCTACCATGTGCCAGCACAGGCAGACAACACTAGAGGACCAGAGACTCTAAGGTCTTACAATGGACACCTAGTGGCTCTGGTAGAATTGTCCAGAGCATAGCCCTAATAGATCAGTACTGTGGCCCCTATGGCCAGTCAGGACCATAGCCTGTCTATCCCTCCTAGCCCTCTGGGGAAAACCTATCTGTCTCTAAACCAAATGCCCAAAACAAACAAACAAGGGAACCTCCCCCCCAACCTGGGACACCTGCAACCACACACAAGGAGCTAATGCTATACATTACTCCCACACTCCCCCCACAACCATACCTGTGGAAGGAAAAGTTACACACAGAAACCACAACATCCTGTACTTTAAACACTACAACATTAAAGTACTGTGAGGAACTCCGCTGAGTCCCTCCTCCTGTTCTTGCCTTCTCTTCTTGTCTTCTTCAGGAACATCTGCAAGAAACAGAAAGACAAACGCACTCCTAATCTGCATACACAGTACTATCTAACTCCTACCATCAAAACACTGGAGAATCCCAAAAAATATTTGTTAGAAAAGTAAAAAAAAAACAGTATAAACAGTAAAAACAGTAGAAAATAACGACATTATTTACAATACACCTTATTTTCAGGATGGAAGGCCCTGAAAGTCTCATCTAGTGACAATAGTGCCCGAAGGCAAGTCCAATAAAGAGTCTCTCCTGGGCCAGAGCCCGGTGAAGCACAGTTCTAGCAGGCTGAAATCCCAAAGGGGAGAGTCTTTGAGGACAGTTCAAACATCTGGAGTCTGCCAGTGTAGGGTGTGTACTGCAAAGTCATAAGAATAGAAAAGTCTGGACTTACCAGTCCCTTGTAGAACGAAAACAGTACACCACCTGGTCCTCCGCTGAAGACTCTCCCTGGCAGCATTCTTCTCATACAGCTAGGTGGGCGTCTTCCGGAAAACAACAGGAGGGCACATCTGGAAACTGCTGGGTTAATGTCATCTAGGAGATGGAACATTGGAACAGGAAAAAAGAAAAAAATAGCTGGTCTGAAGTCATCCGGAATCCCAAGTGATGAAACAGGATACAGCTGGGCTGGTGTCCTCCCTGAATAGGAAGTATTCTGGTGGACCAGAATATGGAATCTGGAAAGCAAGTACACTGCAAGACTGATGAATGTGGGGCACCTGATTCTTGGAACGCCAGACTGGCAGAACAACATAGGTACGGCAACAGCTGGATGGCAGCACTGGCTACCACTGCTCTGCTCTCCACTTGGTAGGAATGGGCTTATTCACAGTGAGGTCTTTGCATTGTGGCCAATAGCACAATAGGTCAGGTGCTGGAATTACTACCCCGTCTGGGCGCTCATAATCCAGACTGTGAAAGGTTTCATGTCCCTCTCCATCCACAATTCGAACAGTGTCAATAAACAGTGTCCTGCCCCTTTTCCACTGGCTGATTTTTAATTGTAACTCTCTATTTTTGCCATGTCTGTTAACACCAGGATGCACATGTTTCAATGCCTCTTGTATTATCCAGGATTTCCTGCTTTTTTCAATCTCCTCCCAGACTCTCCGAGGAAAGGTAGAAAAGAGTATCCCATAGATTTAATTTGCTTTCCTACGAACCAGTCTTTCCTCTTTACTACACTCGGTCAACTTGTGACCTCTGGCCTGGCTTGGGGGCAGCCAGTCCTGGTTCTGCCAGCTACGCATACTCAATGCAACATAGAATGGATCTTTAACTCTTCCTTGTTGGGTCAAGGCTGTAGAGTCACTACTCTCTTCTACTATCTGTTCTTCCTAGGCAAGAGCTTGAGGCCGTGGATCCGTACCTTCTTCACAAGGCCACATAGGTTCCCCCCTTCTTCTTCCTCGCTAAGAATCTGTGCCCAGGAGTGAGCAGTTTTCCTCACTCTTGAGACTGTCCACTCTTCACTGGGCGCGGAGGTCGATACCTCCCATTCAAAGGCCTCCCTCATCTCGTCTTCACCTATGAGACTTGGGCTAGGCCCCTCTCTCCAAGGGTCTACTGATGCTCCTTCCGCAGCATCTCTCTGGGACCTGGACTCTGATACATGAGTACATTGTTCTGTCTATAAATCTGCACTCTCTTGCTTCATGTCACACTGTGAGGGGCCTTACCTATCAGGCTCCGCCTGGTGCTGTGTGTTTCCAACTGCAGGTTCTTGAAGCTTTGTCCATGTGGGAGCCAAATGAATCTTGGGTGCTTTAGTCAAGCCGTATTTCTCTGGACACCCAGAACAGTGAGGTACCATGAAGATGTCCCTTCCAGCATTTAAGCACATCACATATACTTGTACTGGATATCCAGGAATTGCCACATAAGGAGGCAATCGTACCCCATAGTAACATCTCTCAATATCTCTCAACTTGTTAACTTCTTCTACTATCATAGCCCGGGCATGATCCAGGTAAAGGGTTGGTCCCGAAGCCATGACTGCAGAAAAAACAAACGAACGCTCACTGTTAATTCAAGTCCCACTTCATTGGAAAAACTTTTTACAAACTGGCTCCCTTGCTGCTGTGTTCACATTACTACCCCACCTTGTAATGGTGGCAACAGCACTCCTGCGCATCAACGTTCTGTTTATGAGTCAAGCCGCTGCACACCCAATTTACACACACCTCTGATAAAGTTCACTCAAACTGTAAAATTGCACTGGTTGCTCTCCTAGCATATTTATATGATTTTACTGGACGTCTCATTCACTTTGTAAATCTCTGCTCTAGCTTAAAGTCCCCTAAAGCCACAGTATTTCATCACACAGGATTGTCTGTATTTCTTGCTGCATCTCTCATACAACTCATAGTCTCTCACATGGCTTTGAAAATTATACTGTTGCTGAACCTATAATTATGCTCACAGTCTATTGCTCAGAATTCTTGCTTTTAGCTGATTAAACTTGACACAGTCCTTCTTTGAAAAACGATCCCACTGCTACACACAGATTCAGATGGCTTTTTGGTAAAATCACACAGTTTGAACTGTTTTTTAGGTTGGTACTCACTTTAATCAGTGCCTTGTATTTGCGATGTTAAACACAGCCTACAGCGGATCTTGGAGGCCTCTGGAATAAAGCGGGTTGGTAGTCCTGCCGATTGTCCCTCCGAACACCTCGCTCTCTTCTCAGATGAATCAGAATGCAGGTTGAGCCCGATTTTAAACAGAAAAGTCCGATTTAACTATTTTTACAATGTTTTCAGTCACCACAACCCTCCTCCTTGCAAAACTGCTCACACACTCCTCTCTCTCGCCCTCTCGAACACTGTGCAGTCCTCTAGAGCTGGCTTGGGGGTGGGACTGATTGCAGTCTCACCAGTCACTTGACGCCATGCAAATGAGCCTCTTTCCTCTCAAGCTCTTCTTCTGGATGGCAATCATCGAGCAGGCAAAATTTAAACTGCAAACCACACTTTTTTTTTTCTCAACTGTAGCTCCTCAGGGGGAGCACCATTTCAACCATTTTTCATGGCATTTTTCTCAGCGACTCTCTTAGTCCATACCACAAGCATTTCCAAAGTCTAGGGCACAAATCTCCCTTTGTTTCCCACAGTTTTCCGTACTTTTTTCTGTCACGCAACACTTAAAAAGCTGGCAAACATTGTAATTTGATGCACGACAAGGGCATACACACTCAGGCTTTACTGCTCCTTGGTAAACAGTTGACACATTTACAGCAGCACATAGACAGCAGCACACAGCGTACATTCAGTTGGCAATGCTTCTACTTTTTGGGCTACCTACTGCCAGATAGCCAATAAGCTAGCCACTATCCGAGCATCCTTTCTTGCATTTTCACCATATTGCAACCAAATCCCAGCGGTAGCCTCCAATTTGTAACCAGGGGTCGGGTTGATGTTATTTTTTTATTAGCGCTGTGCGGTGCCTCCATTATGTAACCCACTACCTGGCTACCTGGGTTCAGGGAGAAAACCGTTGCTTGGCATTTTGGCTAGGTTTGACTTCTAGTCAGGGGCACACAAATAACTCTGGACACAGGAAGCAATAACTGTAATGTCCAAACCAGGAGTGGGATTCTAAAGTGTGGCTTTTATTCACAACAACAGCAGAATAATAAACTATAGATGGACCCCCATGGGGTTACACTCCCTGGTAATGCAGATTAATGGATACCAGAACACATCTTCTCACACACTGTAACCCTCAGGTTCTGAAACACACTGGCTCTCAGCCCGAACTTGTACTCTTCTCTTAGTTTCCCTGGTGTGGCACATCTGGCCAGCACTTGGAAACACTTCTCTGGATTCCCTGGAGTGGCACATCTGGCCAGCACTTGGACACACTTTGCATATGGCATGGATATTTATAGTTGGCTCCCTCTACCACCCATGAGCACATACTGGCTCCATAAAGGGAAAATCTTCCATCTAATCCCACATCTGGGTACTTTCCACGAACACTGGCCAAGTGCCCAGAAGAAAGCCATAGGTGCCCAAAGTGAACCCATAGAAGTAAATCTGGTTACTCCAGATGGTGGGGTCTCCCACCTCTTGCTCCAAAATCTATACCCGGTCATCCATTTGGAATCAACACCTTTCTTGAAACACACTGTTGTAGAATGCTGTCTCGAAATGGATATCACACTTAACACTCTACAGTCTCTTGAAAAATAGCATCCTGACTTGTAATGTTCTTTAAGTGGCTATGTCCATCCCTGTAGACCCCCACTGTACGGATTACATTTTAAGTCACGCACAACTGTAGTACTGTACTTGGCTGTCCTTCCTTGACCCCACAGTAACAGATACTTTACATACTGTCTGGTGAAACATAGGCTCTATTTCAGAGCTGACTCACCCACTGGATTGCAGGTGCCCACAGGCTTCTGGAAAAACAAACCACTTCTTGTGCCTCAGCACTTGAAACAACACACAACAGGCAGCTTTCCCTCTTCAGCAGGGCCAGGGGATTGCCCCTGAAGTTGCTGGCTTCTCTCCCCCATCCCTCCTGGGATGGGGCACTGGAACAAACTGGGGAACGGTCTCTACCACTAGACCAATTTCTTCTGTGTTTCTATCTAGGGCAAGAACACACACCCTCTATCTCTAGGTAGCTCTATAGCAGAGCTTAGCACAGAGGGGCTGCCAACTGCAGCACACTTCCTGCTTCCACTGAGTCTCCCTGCAGACTGATTCAAAACCTCCCAACATTCTAACTCCCTGCTGCAACATTCCAATGTGGCTTATGCTGCTGCGAGAATTCTATATGATGTCATCCCTCCAGCTCAACTGAGACTGAGGACAGAGTGAGACAGTGTGAAATCCATTTAACTGGAGTTTCACAAGCTGCCTTCCCTGCCTACCACTAGGTCTAAGTGGGATTCTTGTAACCCCGAGTGACGGGGGGTTACAGTTTTAATTGGTGTGTCAGCCTTTTTTAGTGGTTTGATTTCTTTACCTTGTATTACTTTGTCTGTGGTTGGTAGCAGTGGAGTGAACCTGTTTTTTCTTTGGGTGACTGGGAAATGCTCCTGGTTTTTGGCTTCCTTCCTGGGCCTCCTATGATGTCTCTTTTCCCTTACCACCTTCCAGTCTCTGCCTTCCTGCCTTGAGTCCTGGCCCCTGGCTGACATGCTGGTACTGTTGGTGACCCTGACATTGCGGCGCATGGCCAGTAGGATGATGGGCCAGAGGCGGATGGCGGAATCGCCCAACACGTAGAATGCTGAGGGAGTTGCAGGCAGCTGCCCTGGGGCAATACAGTACACCAACCCCCACCCCCAGTGCCCGCCATGTGATAGTGAACCCCCACCCCTTGTGGCCAGCAGTCTGGTGTAGAGCACCCACCAGGAAAGGCTAACTGGTAGAAGTCCCCCTACCAAGTATCACCCGAGTACAATACCCTAGTCCCCCATCCCACTAGAGTGCGGGCCACTGGCACATCCCTCCATACTCCTCCACAGCCAGCAGACCACTATAGTGTCATTGCAGGAGTGAGCATATGAATGCAATGACAACCCAATGGTCTGCTGGCCCTGGAGGATTGTTGAGGGCTGTGCCGATGGCCCACCTACTAGCAGGATGGGGGGTTGGGGAGTTGTACCAGGGGAAGACCTGGAAGGAGAGGCCACTAGACTGCAGGGGCATACGGACGACATCACATGCACTGCTGCTCCCTAACACAGACCACGGCGAGCACCACGCTGTCTACAGGAATCAGGGACTGGGTGGGTGGGGAGTGCACTAGACCACCGGGGCATGTGTTTAGGGTACATCCACACAGGGGTTGATCGGGTGGTGGGTGGGCTGCCAAAAGGGGTGGGCATCAACCTGTTCCCCATTACCAGTGGGTGCTGCCATACCGCCTGTGGCGGGGTCGTCTCGCACACCCTTGGTCATGACATTGCTGCCGTGCCCGCCATGCACCCATCTTGTGGAGCACTCACTTGTCGGTGGTGCATTCTACCATTGGTGGGATGCTGGTGCTCTGTTTGCTAGTGCCTTTTTTCCAGGCGCGTTCTGAGGGTGGAACCGTTGAATGCGTCTTGATTACTTATTAGATTTTTTTGCTTGTTTTTGACACATAACTTTAAAATATATCTAGCATATATTTTAGAAATGTATACATTGCATAAAAGCTTAAAATATCCAGGACTACATCTTCCTCACCAGTGCTGATTTTTCCCCTTTCCTGTTCCCTCCTCTGCCTTTTCTAGAAGTCAGTTAAGTGGCGGGGATAACAAGCCACCCCCCACAAAGGAGAAGAGCAGTCTGATGGACGCACCAACCTACTTTCCTCAGTTAGCCTCCAACAACTCAAGTTTATTCACAAATTTAGATAGCCACCATCATGAGTGGTACCATTACTGCCGCAGCAGTGGACCAGGAGGCAACCTTCTGGGAAGTAAGGATTTCATGAGCAAAGACAATGCTGTATATTGTTTGATAAAAGCACTGGAGTGAAAAGTGTTTGGGACTGGCTGTATTCTCTTATTCGTGAATGATGACAGCCAAAAACTAGATATAAATACCTGATATCTCTCTGCCTGTCTGTCTATCTATCAGTTTGTACAGGGTGCCACTGCATGAATAGGTTGAAGTGGCGCATGGGCCACAAAAACCCTGCCCACAAGTGATGACTAGTCAATTTACACTTTTGCCTGCAAGAATTAGGAGTGGAGTCTTTATTAGTTAATGTTTTATTCTAACACTGCTGGAAAGATGATTGTTCTGCTGGATGTTTTCCACAGATTTGTAAAGGACTTCCTCCAAATGGTCCTGCTGGTTCACAAGTCTGTGGTCTCAGCCTGGTCATTAATGAGCTTACCAAGGTTCCATTTGAGTCAGCTGCCACTTGTGATTTCCCAATAACTTTCCTGGAAGGCTCTGGGTCATTGGTTATTACTTCCACCCACAGTGTTTCTGAATTACAAACTTTGTTTGTTGACCTTCTCTATTTGTTTTTTCACCAGGATGGGGTTATACTCAGGGCACATCCTACGTTACTCCCATTGGTAGTGCCTGAGTTTACATGGAAGCAGTCCATGAATCTGCCTGTGTTTTGTTTAATCCTTGAAATCCTAGAAAACGGCCTCTGTATTCCCTGGATGTTTGCTGTGCTCTCAGTTTTACCTGAACTGGACTCAAGTAAGCAAGCAATCAAATCAGCTGTTTGTCTCATCTGCTCAGCAGACTTTTGGGAAGGCTGTTTCTAAACAGGGTCTCTCCTGATGGTCCCCTCTTGCATCAGTTTCTGCCATCAGCAGGCTGGCAAGGAATGGCCAGCAGTGCCAGGTAGAGTGATTGTGCATGCCATTGGGGCATTACAGCTTTCCTGGCATGTTGTCATTCAATCCGAAGATATCAGAAATGGGGCAGGCTCACTGAAAATGTCATTGTTTACAAAAAATGTATTGGTCAAATATTGTAATGCCAAAATATATATACAATATTGCATGTCATACTGACATTTTAAGGAGGAGCCTCTTCTTCAGAGTATCTAGTTACTGTTTCACAATGCCATTAACTAGATAGCATCAGGCAGATAACTTTTGGTAGCAGCTTCCGATATGAGACTTCACTCCAACGAATTCAGTTCTTTAGAAATTCTCTGCAGCTTTGTCTGCAGTGCTGCCATGTATAGTACAAGAAGGCTGTCTGCATGGCTTCCAGTCCCTCTGAGAATTTATAAAGGTCTGGTCACTGTAATACGAGAAAGACTTGACTGAGATCGGTATCCCATTATATGGGCAAAGCAAACTGAGCAACTCAAATATGAGTGACTCAATTTGTACACCCGATGGAGTAGCTAATATGATAGTATAGTGAGGGGAGGGAATATCGAGTATGGAGGGACAGAATAACAAGAGTGAATGATGAAGGAATTGTATTGTGATGTGGGCTAAATGGAGGAATGCAGTCTGCTACTGCTGAGCTGGCCACCTGGAGTGGAAGATACGGTCACCGCTTGGAATGATGATGGTCCTGGGTTTGGGACTGCCTGTAGGTAAATGTTTTTGTGAACTGTTTTCGCTACTAATATTTTTTTGTTGTTTTCTGTCCTCTTGTTCCCCCGACTTTGTTGCCCCAGCCTCAGTATCCCCCCTGCATACTGTAGCCCCCCTCCCATGTATTCTCCTTTCCCCCAGTGTCCACCCCCCCGAGTTGATTATATTAATATTAGTAGGGGCATAATCTCTTATTAAACATTACTTTATATTGTCCCCCTGTTGCACTTTATATTGCTGTAGCAGTCTTGGCTATTGCTGTGGTAGTTGTATAGCCTATTTTGTTTTCGGCAAAATGTACTCGCTCTTATGCAAGTCGCCATTACATATTCGCTGTTATGACATAGAACCACTGAGATCAGGAGGGTTCAGCACATGGTCACCAAGCTGATTAGTGGTTTAGAAGACAAGAGCTACAAAGAGCTTGAAGTAGTCAAATTAGTTACAGAGAGGGAACAAGATCTCAGTTTTCCGGATACTAGAAGGGGTAGATACAGTGGAGTATACCCAGATGCTTGAACTGGTGAGTACATTCAGAACTAGAAGACATGTCGTCAAACTGGAAGAGGAGAGCAGAATATGAGGAAACATTATAAAGTATTACTTCACACAGAGGGTTATTAACTTTTGGAAAAGTCTTCTTAGTGAGGTTGTAGAAACTCACACTGTTATGCCTTCAAAGCAGGACTAGACGTATTCCTGACAGCAATGGCATTAAGGTGTTTCACAGCATAAGTAAGGTAACATTCCAGCTGTTAAGCTTGGATGTGTGTCCATACTCAAACTAGGTATAGACAGTGCCTTGCGACAAGAGACAGATATAAGGTGGACCCTAAGTCCCTTCCATCATCACAACAATCAGTTACTATATAAGCTGGTGTAAGCCCCCTACAAATGGGGGTTCCCAAAAAGTCTTTCTTGAGCTTGTCTAAATGCTCACTACCAGGCTGGTGTCCTGTGTTTTAGCAGTTTAAATGTGATTACCAGAGCCTGTATAGCCTCTGTGTACTGTCTCCTTAAGAGCTGCCTGATTGCAGCCTAAGTAATCTGAGAGAAAGCTCTGTTGTAAGATGTAACTATTTGCTGAAAATCATTTAGAGTGATAATGATAATGTAGTTTATCTAACCTGCCTTCTTTCTAGCAAGAACTGTTTTGTTTGTCTCCACTATCTTGGTCCTGGACTGCAAATTGGATCAATCAGTTCTGGTGGGACCTAAAATGTAGCCAGACTACAGGAACTGTCTGAAGTCAAAATCTGTAGGAATTGTAGTTTTGAACTTTTTGCGCCTTTTTTGCAACTGAAGGGGGAGCTCTTGCTTTGACTGACAGCCAAATCAGCCAACTGAATCTTTTGGATCTTGGGGAAGTCCCGTGCAGCTGGCAGTTTTCAGTTAGTTCTGAGCTGGGAAGTGAAATGAGAAGTGCTCAAGTGCATTTTGGGCAGCAATCATGAGTGGATTCGCATGGGAAAACTGTGAAAGGGCTGAGTTTTTGGCTTGCATGTCTGCCAGCTGCTCCTGAGAGGGAGAGAAGAGAATTATTTTGGACTAAATCCAAGTTTGTGTGACTAAAGTAAGCTACTGAACTGAGCCAGGCTCAACCTGAAGAAGACCGAAGATTTTGCTGAATGCGATCGCCTGTCAGAAGTTCCAGCTACCCCTAAGCTCCCGGTGTGTGCAGAGACTTTGCGATTGTGACTGGAGAGCGCTTTGCCTGGTATAGTAGAATTCCTGTACATGCAAATGTGCTATGAGCTGCTAGTGGGTTGTGAGTTAGTTCCCCACTGTGTGAACTGTGTTCTGCTTGTTGGAAGCTGTATCCAGCCCAAAATGGACTGCATCTGAATTTGTCTCCATGCAGTCTGGACCTTGCCAGACTGGTCCAGCCAGACTACCCACTGCACAGAGAAGCCATCGATGAGAGACCTGCCTGGGGATCAGCCCCCTGCTCCATGCTTGAACAGGAAAGACTCCTCTGCAACTTGTGTGGGCCCTGCTTCTCCTAGCATTCCAGATCAACCACCCACCATCTCGATTTTCGTCCAGGCTGTGTTTAGTCTTGGTTATCATGAGTAAATACCAGGGTAGCTTCCTGCAACAACAGCTTAATCTGAGTGTGTCATCTGATTGTCTTGTTTCGTTTCCTTTACGAACTGAGCCCTCTGGCTCCGGATTACAAATATTGTGTACTGTGCATATTGTGTTTTCCATCACAGGGCCTCAACCAGCTGCAACCCCGGGCAACAGTCCTGGCTAGCTCATCTCTTCTCCACCTGGGTACCCAGAGGTATGACTGTGTGGGGGGGGGACTCAAAGCGCATGCCTAACTGCTTGATTGATATAACCTTTAAGCTAATTAACCTGATTTTGCCCATTCCTTGTTCAAGTCCCCTGAATAAATTAGATCTACCTTTTTCTGCATGTAATCTGACTGTGGTTCCAGTTTGTGCTCAAAGTACTGTACTGTTGCTATTTGCTGGGCATAACCTTGTTTTACAGGGGGTCCCCAGGGTCAAGTCAGAGGAACCAGCCCTGGTGGTAAGTGCAAACAGTGTGGGTACTTGTGTGGTGCACCAGCGGTGTTGTGAAAGTGATTATTATGCAGTGTTCAGGCCACTAGAGGGGAAAGAGGGGGGTTACAATGTCCCAGAGGGCTTTGCCCAGGTTAGCTTGACCACTACCAACCCTGACCTCCGGGTGGAGGCACCCGTTTCAGAACTCAGACCCCTTAACCTGCTACTAGCCAAGCAGGCAGGGGTAGTAGCCCTTTGGGATAGCGATACCTAGGGGTTACACTAATTTGGTTTCTTATGAGTAGATCTTTGAGAGAATCTCCTCCATATAGCCATGCTATCCCAACCCTCTGTTGCACAAAAAGGAGGAGTGTTAAAATAGAAACATAGAAGTTGACAGAAGAAGGAGACTGCTAGGTCCATCTAGTCTGCCCATTTGTTTTAGACCTATTTTGACACTCTAGTTTCCCTTTGTAGTGAAGGCTCCCTTGTGTCTATCCCATGTATTTTTGAATCTCCCCACAGTTTTGACCCCCACAACCTCTTGGGGCAGGCTGTTCCAGGGGTCCATCACTCTTTCTGTGAAGAAAAACTTCCTGGTGTTGGTAGAGAACCTCCCTCCTTGCAGCCTGAAGTCAGGTCCCCTAGTCCTGGAGCCCTTCTTGAAGAGAAAAGGTTCCTGTGCCTGTACCTTGTTATTGTCTTTATGTACTTGAATGTTTCAATCATGTCCCCTCTATCACTTCTCTGCTCCAGGGAGTACATATTCAGTTCCCTAAGTCTTTCCTCGTAGGACATGTACGGCAGACCCTGAATCATTTTTGTCACCTTTCTCTGTACTATTTCCACCCGGTCAATGTCTTTCCTGAGGTGAGGCCTTCAGAATTGGACTCTGTATTCCAGGTGAGGCCTGACCAGCAATCTATACAGTGGTAGTACCACCTCTCTCCTCCTGCTTGTGATTCCCCTCCCAATGCAGCCCAGCATTCTGTTGGCCTTCAATGTTGCCTTCTCACACCGCTTACTAACCTTCAAGTCATCTGAGATTATGATTCCCAGATCTCTTTCCTGGTTTGAGGCTGCCAGTCTTTCACCTTCTAGATAATACTCCTTTCTTGGATTTTTCTTTCCTATGTGCATGACCTTGCACTTTTGGCATTAAATCTCAGCTGCCACACTCCAGACCATTCTTCTAGTTTCTTGAGATCAGCTTCCATCTTGCTCACTCCTTCTGTGGTGTTCACCTTGTTACATATCGTGGTGTCGTCTGTGAACAGACACACATTCCCTTCCAGTCCATCAGCGATGTCTGCTATAAAAACACTGAAGAGCAGAGGCCCCAACACTGAGCCCTGGGGCACCCAGCTGGTCATCCTGCCTTCCGTCGATTGCGTTCCATTAACCTGTACCCTCTGGGTTCTGTCTTGTAACCACTTTTGTACCCATCTGACTATTTCTGGACCAACCCCTGTGTGGTCAAGCTTCTTTACCAGCCTTCTGTGTGGAACCAAGTCGAAGGCCTTACTAAAGTCTAGGTAGACAACATCTACTGCCCCACTGTCATCCACTATTTTTGTAGTGTAGTCAAAAAACTCAAGCAGATTTGTCTGGCATGACCTACCTGCTGTGAAACTGTGCTGTTTAGGGTCTTGTTGGCAGCTAGTTTCGAGGAATGCTATGATCCTCTGCTTGAGTATTGTCTCTATTAGTTTCCCTACTATAGATGTGAGGCTCACCAGTCTGTAATTACTAGCCTCTTCGCAACTGCCTGATTTGTGAAGTGGAACCACTATTGCCTTTTTCCAGTCTTCAAGTACCATACTGCTCTTCAAGGATTTCTTAAATAGAAGTGCCAGAGGGGCTGCTAATTCTGCCCTCAGTTCCTTAAGGATTCTGGGGTACATCTCGTCTGGTCCCATGGCTTTGTCTGCTTTTAGTTTCTTTAGCGCCTCCCGTACTTCGGCTTCTGTAAAGAGACTCATGTCTACCCCTGGTCCTGGGGTGTTGTATTTTTTCAGGGCTGGGCCATACCCACAGTCCTCTTTGGTAAACACTGAGCAGAAGTATTTGTTGAGGATTTCGGCTTTCTCTGGGTCACGGTTGGTGCATTTCCCTTCTTCAGTAGCAATCTTTACTATCCCCCCTTTTGCCTTCCTACGTTCCCTAATGTATCTAAAAAATGATTTGTCTCCTCTCTATGCCCCTTTTGCTATCTTTTCTTCTATCTGGGCTTTTGCCTTTCTAATTTGTTTGTGAGAATCTCTAATTTTTTCCTTGTATGACTCCCAGTCTTTCTCAGTTTGGTTTCCTGGTATATGCAGTATGCCTTCTTTTTTTCTTTAACTGTGGTAGCCACTTCCTTGGAAAACTATAGAGCATTTCTTTTTCTTTTTGTTTTGCTGACCCATCTGGCACATTGATCTGTGGCAGTCTTTATCACTGTTATCAGTCTCCACCACATGACCTCCACCTCCTCAACCTCTATTTCAATTAAATGGCTGCTTATGTTGTTCCTCATTGTTTAGAAGTCAGTCTTTCTGAAATCTAGCACCTTTATCTTTGAGTGGCTGGTGTCCTGTGTTATGTTTACCTTAAAGCTTACCATGCGATGGTTGCTGTTGCCCATATGGCATCCCACTTCAATGTCTTTGATCCTTTCTGAGTTTGTGAGGACAAGATCGAGAATGGCATCTCCCCTTGGGGTTTTAACAAGTTAGCACAGTCCCGCACCTTGTAGTGACAGTAAAAAGTCCCTACTCCTTGTTTTTGCTGCTGTTAGTGTGCTCTAGTTAATTGCAGGGAGTAGCCCGGGATTATGTGGGGGAAGAGCTCCTCCCCCACAGCCTATTTAGCTGAAGTAGCTGACTCCCACTCTGCTCAGAGTGAGTCACACTCACTGCGCCTCTGGCGTGCTTGGGGCTGTGGTTGCTTTGTGTCCCCCCGTGCTCATTCTCTTGTCTTGATCTCGGTCTTGTCTCCTCCCTCCGTTTAGTACATTGCCCTCCTTGTTTGTTTGTGTTGCTTTTTTTTTGGGGGGGGGGGTTATGCCTTGCTCCTGCCTCTTCAGCTTTCTTCATTCCTCTACCTAGGCGGTCGTCTGTTAGCTGCATCTATTCTTTCTCCTGCTGCTTACTCAGCTGATTTCTTTGTCCTGCAACCGCCACCCCTTGCCACCTCTTAGTTCGCGTCCATCGGATTCTCCTCCTACTCCAGCTGCCGCTGCCAGATCGACCTCACTTACCCCCATCAAGCTGCTTCCTGCTTAGCACAAACAACCTCTACCACAATTCATTCTGTACTCCTCGGTCCTACCTAGCTCATTCTTCCAGACTCCATTGAACTGTAAGCATTTCCGTGCCCATAGCTTGAGTCAGCTTGAGTGCGTTTGTGCAATACAGGGTTCTGGTTTTACTCACTCTGACAAACTACTGATCGGCTCCTGCACTACTACTTCCTGGTTTTGCATTCCCGGCTCCTCACTTGTCAGCCATGTCCGACTCAACCGGAATCGACCCTTCTGCTAATTTGCTTGCTCTGCTTCCTAGCTTATGGACTCGCCTACGGTGGAATTTCTGACCAAGACTTTGCTCCCTGGCTCGGGCGCTTGCCGGATCTGCCTTTCCACAGGAATCGGGCTGTTTCCTGCATAGCACAGTATTCGTGTATCCAACTGCAGCATTACTCTCTATTTCCATTTATTGCCGGCCATCGCCGCATGGGTATTCTACTTTTCTTTGCTAGATGACACTATAGTTCAGCTGAGCTTCCAGCTCACCGGGTCGTTTTCCAACTCCTCTTATTGGGCTATGGGATGTTATGGCACTTATTGTACTACTACTGACATTCTGCCACATTGGAATCCTTCCAACTGTTACTAGCACTCGGTATTGGATCTGTTTTCTTTAGGATAGAACTGTGTCTTCTATGTTGCCTTACAGCCGCCAGGTGGCAGTTAGCAATTTCCAATATCACCCTGCAATCAACTGTGCCATAGCTGCTTTCATGCACTGCAAACTAATTAGTCCCTGTTTACTTGTTCCTGCCTTCATCCGCACATGCCTACGCCATCCTGCATTTACTGACCTCCATGCAAGTCCACTATTTCATACTGCTTGCTGACCTGCGTGACATCTGCACTTGCTTACACAACCATTGCTTCTCGCCTGCACAAACCATTGCTTTCTGCCTACTGCCATCCCCGGCTTCGGCCTTCGGGATTCTGCTGCACTCGTTCTGCACTGGCCTTGCATGGCCTCAGCTCTCACTGCTCATTTCACCTTTCAGCATGACCATGGACTTACTCCTGGATCTTCGAACCACAGCACTCAAATCTTCTATTCTTTGGACGCTTTGCCCTGCTTCTCTGCTACTACATCTGCATCATGCAGCATGCTTCCTACTACTACTTATGTACAGGTTCCTTCTTTACCTTACTTGCTCGTCTTACCTGCTTTGCCCTCCCAGGACTTGGAGGTCCCCACGATTAGCCTGTCATTATAATCTACTGCACTCCTCCTGAGCAGGCATACATCTAACCTATGTTTCCTTATTTGCTGAGATCCCTACCTACCAGGACATGACTCTCTGCATTGCATGCAGTTCAACATTCAACTATCACATTTCGTCAGGCCTGTGCCCCTACGGGCCCAGAGGTCCTTTGTTCCTATATTCTACTACATCTTAATCGCCTGCTTCTACAACCTGCTTTCGCCCATCGGACTGGGAGCTTTGCTCACTATTTGCCTGCTTTCACGACTGCCCGCCCATCGGGCTGGGAGGTTTGCCTCACTAATCGCCTGCTTTCTGACTTGCCTTCGCCCTTCAGGCTTGGATGTTTACCTGCTTCTGCTCTACTTCTGCCTTTTCCAGCTCGGGGCCTGGAGATTCCTGCTTCTACTATACGCTTACCTGCTGCCGTGTCAGCCAGCTGGAATCTCTTTATTATGGATTTGCATCTGGCTGTTTCTTCATTCCTCCTCTGTTCTTGGATGCTGTGCCCTGCTGCTTCAGCCATGTGGAATTGCTACTGCTTCACCCTTTCCAGGACACTTAGTTGAGCCTCTCATGAAGACCTTATCCTGATTGTGCTCTACCGCTTTTTGGACCCTGGGACAACGCTACTCCAATTGACTCCGCCTGTTCAGTTATCTCCATCCAAGACTCTTATGCTCGACTATTCAGGTCTTGTTATGTTATTGCTGCCTCAAACATTGCATACCTACAGTTTTGAATGCTATTCCTCGTCAAGTTGCCATCTCTATGCCACGGTCTCTTCAATGCGATCCCTGCCATCCTTGATCTTATCGATACGTCAGTCCTCAGCACCATTCCATTCTCTATGTATGCCTTACAAATGCAGTCCTACTCTGCTCTAAACTGACCCAAGACACATCTTCTGGAGGCTGTATACCATGCACTATTCTTAATGGCTGACCTCCGTAGGTCTGGCTGCATTTTCCTGTTACCTGGAGCTAGTCACCTCCCTCCTTACCTCTCCGGCTGATGGAAAAGCTGCACTTCTCGTAGAGGGACTAACTGCCATGCTCGATTCTACCAGCAGTCTTCCATGGGTCTGACTGCACTTCCCATACCTGGAATCAGCTCTCTCTCTCCTACCTCACCAGCTGTCGGTTAAGCTGCGCTTTCTTTAGGGGCTGATTGCCACGTCCTGTTCCTTCTCATCTGCCTTCGTGAGTGCAATCCTCGCTCATATTACCTCTCACTTCGGATTAGCAGTCCACCTGCCTTACTTCCTTTTTGGGCTCACCATATTCTACTACTTGGATGCTTCACACCTCACACCAGTGTCTCCGATTATCCTCTACAGCTTGCCATTATTCCAGCTCAGCTCTACAGCCATTGCCTTCATATCAATTCCTAAGACTATACTTCACTTATCAGAACTGGATTCATCAGTCGGTAGCCTGGTTAGCTGTCTCTCTCATTACACGACTATACAAGTTCTCTATTAGAAATCAGGAATGTAGTATTTCTATTCATCCTGCCTTATTTACGCCAAGTTTGGATGCAACTACCATGCCTGGTCTCTGTATTGAATTGCCAACATCAACTTCATCTCCACCATCATACATTTCCTGGATTATGCCCTCTATCATTGAAATCTGGAAGAGGTTCTTCATGTATCCACTCTCCATCATTTCGATTGTACATGGATTCTCGGACTCGGACTTTATTAGGAGGAAATTACTTCACTGGACATTTACAATTCTGTTCTTTCTTAAGCCCCATTTATCTGGATTGAATTCTACAAATTAGAATTCAGATTTAGCTGATTAATTTAGTTTAATTAGGCTCTCTTTCCTTTAGTATGCCCTGAAGGACGGGCAGGTCAGTAGTCATGGGTCCTCAGAGGTTTCCCCCCAAGGGGTTTTTTCCTCTCCTGAGTGCTACTGGTCACTCTCTCTGGAGTTGGAGGAGGTGATCATCTGTTCCTGTCATTAGGTTGTCATGCACGACTTCTTCAGCATTCAGTTAAAGAACAATCGTTGATATATATTATTCTTTTTGGGGGCTTTCATAATTCTAAACCAAGCTTCCTTCCTACAGGTGGGATACAGAGAAAGGCCAAAACCATCAAATATTATCAAACAACTCAATTCAAGCATCCAAGTACCTAAGCACAAAGATTCTATACTATGACCTAATAAACAGTGTCCTCTTAATGCTGGCCTCTGTATCCAACAACCATCTACATCATTCCACTATATATGTTACATAAGCACTGAGCTATGAACCACACATAATATCTGGTAGGCTGAAGTTGCCCACCAGTATTACTTCGCCTTTATCAGACATTTTGTGGATTTCCTTTATTAGGTCTTTGTCTCCTTTATCTCCTCAATTTGGGGGCCTGTACACGACGCAGATTCTGAAGGGTTTTCCCTTACCCTTTTCTATTGTTAGCCACAGTGACTTGAAGTCCCCAGGTTGCCCTTTTACTTCTGTGACTTTTATTTCCTCCCAAATGTAAATGGCTACACCCCCCCTCTTTTTTTGCCCTGCCTATCTTTCCTGAACAGATTGTAACCGGGAATGGCCATATCTCATCCATGGTTTTCTGTGAACCATGTTTCTGTTACAGCCACCCAGTCCAGCTTTTCTGTTTCCAAGATGGCTGTGCGTTCAGGAAGTTTGTTGGTTAGGTTCCTAGTATTTGCAACCATTGCTTCCAGGAATGTACATCCTCTTTGACGCGACGTTGTACCTTCTTCCTGGACTGCTCCAGTTTGCTCTTTCTGGCCAAGAGATTATGGAGATTGCTGGATCAGGTGGTTGTTGGCTGTAATTTGTTTTCTGTGGATGTATGTGCGCATTTGGTGTTTTGGGGAGTGATAACTAACCCACCGACAGCAGGGGTGTGAACTGCATCATACTCCCCTTTATTTAGTTTAAACTACCTGTATAGACATCAAATTTTGTTTGCTTGCTCACATACCTTCTCTGTTTAGGTGCAATCCATTGTATTTAAAAAAAATCTCTTTCCCAAACGTTGTGCCAGTTTCCTATGTAGCGGTATCCCTTGTCTTGGCACCAATCACGCAGCCATGAGTTGAATTCAGCTACCTCAATCTCTCTCTGACTTGCTTGGCACTTTTTCCCACATTGGCAGCACTTCTGAGAAGGCTAATTTGGATGGAACAGAAGAAAGTTTGTTGGCCAGATCCTCGAAGTGTTTCTTGGCCTCCTGAACTGTGCGATTTGTCAAATCATTTGTACCAAGGTGTATTGTTATATGTGTAACATCCCCTGATTCCTGCACAATTGTGTGGATGTGGTTAGTGTCCCTACTTGCAGAGGTTCTTAGTAGACACTTTACCGCAATGTCACTTTTAACATTTTGTGTTAGGTGGTGTTCCACTCCTCGGATCATGGAATCCCCGAGTATGAGAATTTTGCTTTTGTTTATATTTGTGTCATTTTTATTTTGAGTTTTAGTATTTTTGTTGTTATTGCATTTGGTTTTGGTATTGTTGTTTGTTATATTTTGAGTATTAGTATTTTTGTTTTTATCGTAGTTTGTATAGGTTTTAATTAGCATGTTAGCCTTTTTTGGCAGTTTGATTTCTTTACCTTGTATACTTTGTCTGTGCTTGGTAGCAGTGGAGTGAACCTATTTCTCGTTTGGATGGTTGGAAAATGCTCCTGTTTTTTGGCTTCCTTCCTGGGCCTCCTGTGATGCCTCTCTTCTCTTACCACCTTCCAGTCTCTGGGCCCTGCCTCAAGTCCTGTCCCCTGGCTGACATGCTGGTACTGCTGGTGGGGGGTTGAGGAGGTGTACTATAGAGTTTCCTGTATTGGAGGTCGTACATTATAGTTCAAGCATCCTGTAGTTAGGCTGCATGATCTGCTATAGCACAGCATGCACGGCAGGGTCCTTAGTTGCCATTTGTAGATCCTGTTGTACAGTACACCACAGTTTTCGCAACTGACAAGGTCCATTTTTATGTTTTACTTGAGTGATAGTGCTGATTCCTGTTTCTTGGCAGGAAGTGTGGATGAAAAAGAAAACAGAACAGTGAGTATTTTATTTTGTATTTTTTGTACCTTGCAACCTCCTATCAGGTGTTGTGGGTGGCACTACATGCCTATAAAGCAAGAGCACTTGGGGAGGGCGGGATTAGGGGGAAGGTGGATGGGCGTATCTGACTGTTCCCTATGTGCTGTAGAAAACAATCAGGTAGCTCTTGAACAGACAAGATCTAGCTTGTACTCCTGCAGAGTAAGATAGAATCTGGTTACTAGCTCAGTTGTTCTACCCTTTGTCACAGAACAGCTCTGTGGAGTCCCCGCTGCTGCAGTAAAAAACCCTGCCTGTGGTCCATGTGTCCCAGCTCCCTGCTGCTGCTGTGAGGGAGAGGAGACTGATCCACTGGCTGCAGGACAATACCCACCCTTCTCAAACACTGGAGTGCCCAGGGAACTGCTGCAGCACAAGCTGCTGACAACAGTAGAAGCTGCTGATGAGATGGAACCTGGATGCGGCTATGCTGATGTGAGTTCCACTTGTAGGGCTTCAGTTAGCAGATCTGCAGACAAGAGCACAGGAGAATTTAAATCTCCTACTTGTGCTTCCCTCAGGTGAAGATCAGTGAAGCTCAGCAGACATTATGGTTATGGACTGGACCGCACTTGGCATGTACCTCCTAGGGTTGCCCTTTGTGTCTGAGCTGTTCTGCTGGAGCAAATTGAAAGAAAAAAATGTTTTTCTAAAGTTTTTTTTTTTTACTTAGTCAGTTCAGGTAGGAAGTGGGCAGTGACATGCAGAACCTATATAGAAGAGGACTTGGGTGGGTGGGATTAGGGGTAGGGTGGGGCAGAACCTTTGTTTCTCCTTCCAGCTGAAAAAAAACAGTCAGTTTGTTAAGGTCTGCTACTTAGTAGCACAACTAGAGACTGGGGAAGAGGTGGGTCTCTCTCTCAGTTGGTGAAGATCAGTGAAGCTCAGCAGACAGTAAGGCTAGTGGCTGGACTGCACTTGGCGTATGCCTCCTAGGATTGCCCTTTGTGTCTGAGCTGTTGCTTCTGGTTGTTTCTGGCTGAAAGCTTTCTATTAGCTGACCACTATTTCAGTAGTGAGTACAGCAGACAGTAAGGCTATTGGCTGGACCACTCTTGGCGTATGCCTCCTAAGGGTGCCCTTTGTGTCTGAGCTGTTGCTTCCAGCTGTGAGTTTTCTATTAGTCGACCATTATTTCAGTAGTGGTACAGCAGTACAAATGCTGATTTACATGCAGCAGCCAGGAATTCTGGGTAAGTGTTCCAACTGCTCCTTATGCTAAGAGGACAGCCACTGGCTGGGTCTGAGCAGAGCAATCGAGGAGAGAAGTCACATCAGCGGAGATAGGAGCCTGGACTGTGTGCTCCAAGGGGGATTCAGCAAGGTAGAACTGCTGTCAAGGAATCCCTGCTTCTGCACCTGTCACAGTCTGCCTTCCCTCTGAGACTGGTCTCTCTCCCAGTCGGTGAAGATCAGTGAAGCTCAGCAGACAGTAAGGCTAGGGGCTCGACCACACTTGGCATATACAGTGGCGTGAAAAAGTATTTGCCCCCTTCCTGATTTTCTCTATTATTGCATATTGTCACACTGGATGTTTTCAGGTCTTTAGAGAAATGTAATATTAGATAAAGGGAACCTGAGTGAACAAATAACACTTGTTTTTTTTTTTCATTTCACCTATTTAATGAAAAAGTTAACCTAACAACAACTGGCACTGTGTGAAAAGTAATTGCCCCTTACACTTAATAACTGGTTATGCCACATTTAGCTGCAATGACTGCAACCAAACACTTCCTATAATTCAATATCAGTCTTTCACATCGCTGTGGAGGAATTTTAACTCACTCTTCCTTGCAGAACTGCTTTAATTCAGTAACATTTGGTAGGTTTTCGAGCATGAACTGCTCGTTTCAGGTTCTGCCACAGCATCTCTATTGGGTTTAAGTCTGGACTTTGACTAGGCCACTCCAAAACTTTAATTTTACTTCTTTTTAGCCATTCTGATGTGGACTTGCTTTTGTGTTTTGGATCATTGTCTTGCTACATGACCCAACTACGCTTCAGCTTCAGCTGACGGAAGGATGACCGGACATTCTCCTTAAGAATTTTCTGGTACAGAGCAGAATTCATGGTTCCTTTAATTTTGGCAAGTCATCCAGGTCCTTAGGCAGCAAGCATCTCCACACCATCACACTACCACCACCATGTTTGACTGTTGGTATGGTGTTCTTACTGTGGAATGCTGTGTTTGCTTTAGCGAGACATTATGGGATCCATGTCATCCAAAAGTTCCACTTTGGACTCATCTGTCCATAGAACATTTTCCCAAAAGGCTTGTGGATCATCCAGGTGCTTTTTGGCAAATGTGAGACAAGCATTTATGTTCTTCTTGGTTAGCAGTGGTTTCCGCCTTGCTACTCTCACATGAAGCCCATTTTTGCCCAGTCTCTTTCTGCTTGTGGAGTCATGAACACTGACCTTAGCTGAGGCAAGAGAAGCCTGCAGTTCTTTGGATGTTGTTTTAGGATCCTTTGAGACTTCCTGGATGATTTTACGCTGCGCCTTGGAGTAATTTTGGCAGGCTGCCCACCCTGGGAAGATTCACTACTGTTCCAAGTGTTCTCCATTTGGAGATTATGGCTCTCACTGTGGTTCGATGGAGTCCCAGAGCCTTAGAAATAGCTTTGTAACCCTTTCCAGACTGATGAGGGCAACACATTTTTCTGATCTTTTCAGGAACTTCCTTTGATCATGGCATAATGTGCTGGTTGAATCTCTGTGCTGGCAACGTGACTCTGATGGTAAGGTCAAAATAAGTGAGGTTTATATTGAGCAGGGCTGGCTGTAATCAAGCCTGGCTGTGTTCAATCAGCTGACTCTAATTATCCTTTTAATTGGGTTGATTTAACTAGGGGCAATTACTTTTCACACAGTGCCAGTTGGTGTTGGTTAACTTTTTCATTAAATAAATGAAATAAGTAAAAAAAAAGTGTTATTTGTTCACTCAGGTTCCCTTTATCTAATATTATATTTTGTCTAAAGACCTGAAAACATCCAGTGTGACAAATATGCAATAATAGAGAAAATCAGGAAGGGGGCAAATACTTTTTCACGCCACTGTACTTCCTAGGGTTGCCCTTTGTGTCTGAGCTATTACAGGTTACTACTTGGCTTTTGTTTTTCACTTGTAACCTCTGTGGTTACAGGTAACTGATTGGATTGTTACCTGTGTATTTTTATCATTATCTTTAACTGTATTTCTTCTGTGTTCTTCCTGTACCTTCCCAACATCCCCTTCCTTCCTCCTTCCTATCTTTACCTGCTGTGGCACTGCAAATGAAAATGCATGTCCTATATACCATTGAGGAGTGGGTCTGGACAGGGCCTGGTGTCCAAACCTTTGTGTTCTCTCACCAAATGACACCTCCTGGCCATTAGTGGGGTAACACAGTCAAGACCAAGGAAACATAGAAAGTACAGACAATATGGGCAGGTAAGAACCATTAGTCCATACAGTTTGTTCAGCCCTACCTCATTCCAGGTGCCAGTGTATTACTGGCCTGACCATAACTGCTTAAGTAATAATAATGAGTTTCCTCATGGTATGGGTTGTAGTCCCTGGCTGGACTGCCAGAGGGCAGCCTCTCTGTGAGGAAAGGCTGGAAGTCATCCCCAGAGCTGTCAGATTGCTTCTCCAGCTGCAGACAGCTAGTGTCACGGGTTGAAGACGTGAACCTAGAATCCCCCATGTGGTAGACAGATGTCTTAACTGCTAGACAACTGGAGTGGCTGTTACATTTGTGTTTGCCAAGGCTGGATTTCTCTCTGTTACTTTCCAGACAGAACTGAGGTGGAGGAGCACACCCACACCATATAGCCTTTGGATTGTGCCTGAAATAGGTATTTCATTATCTAGTTTACTTACCCAGTTAACAAAAAAACCCAAAAATAAATAAATATAGACTGCTTCAGTGTGTGGTGCAGCACATCTGTCAAGATGCCGTGACATGAGCCACTCCATGGATACTGCGAAAAGTTTCTCATGGGGTCCTAATGTCCAAGTCTGTAGTCCAATATGCATGACTCTTTGAAGCAGAATATCTTAACGATCAAAAGTTGTTAATAAGTGACAAGCCTTTACTGTGCAATGCGTTTATAACCGCTGCCCCCCCCCCCAAGGACTGGTGCAGCCTGGTGTATATTAAGGTATGGCTTGTGTGTTTATGTTTTGGTATATGGCAGCTTTCTGGTGTATTTTATAAATTTTGAACTTTGCTGTTTTACGTCTCTGGTTATTGCTGTTCTAACTATGAAGTGCCCAGAGGGCTTGGGATTGGATGCCATACAAATAAAATTGCCTTGCCTTGCTCTGAGGTCTTTGATTGCTTCCAGGGTCTGATATGTTCATGTTTGAATAGTGCAGCACCTCCACCTAATGGACTCCTAGAAACAACAAGATTCTAGAGTGTTGCTCACCAGCGTAAATGGGTAGACTGGATGGGCCTGGCAGTCCTTATCTGCTGACAGAATCTATGAATTAATGTATCTATGAAAATAGCAATATTACACCACAAACACCCATGGCAGAAAAAACGTAACTGTATGCAATAACTCCCAGCAATATAAGCTTTAATGTAGTAATGCTATTTGATACAAATGAAAAATGCACACATTGATGTGGTTTATTTTGGGGAAGTAGGAACATGGAAACAGGGATCTGGACAGGGAAAATGAGATAAAGCAGGAAATAAAATATTTAAACAAAAATACTCAGGTTAGAATAATTCCATCCTCCAAGCAACAATCCCCATACACTGTCCCAAACAACACCCTCCCTCTTGTGTGCCAGATATACCCCAATGTCCCTTCGGGGGGCTCACAGAGTCTATGTGTGTACCATGTGAGGTAACAGGTTCCAAGCCTGGTGGTTGAGAATGGTCAAATACTGATGGAGATATTTACTGGGGGACATAGGTCCCAAATAACATTCCCAAGGATGGCCTGGTGGCTCTGAGGGTTGAGGCGCTGGATGTGACACCTCACTCCGCACCTTCAACCCGTGCTCAGGAATGAACACGGGATGTCAGAGGTCCGTCAGGGGAGCTGGAGGGGATTAAGCATCTGAGGGACTGCTCTCCTCTCTCAGAGAGGGAGAACTGCTGGCTCCACTGAAAGACTGCCACAGGGTGGCGGCCCAGTGGTAGTGTGAGACATGAGCGACAGTAGTGGGAGGTGCTGTGCGACTCTGCAGTGTGCGTGTGCCTCCACACATGCATGCTGACGTGCATGCACCAGCAACAGGGGGGCTACAAAGGGAGGAACAGGAGGAACATGGCGGCAAGGCAGGCGTTCATGAAGCTCTGCTTGCCAATCTATCACCCGCCTCACCACAGGAACACAAGAGGGCAGAGCCTGATCGGGCCAACTTGGTAAGAGCTAGGGTGGTAGGGGTCAGCAGGGCAAAGGGTGGATGGCAGCATAGCCTGTCATGGCTGAGGAGCATAAATTACAAATAAAAAAAATAACATTGCCAAAAAAAGCTATTTAGAATTAAACTAAATAAAGGCAGAGCTAGACACTTGAGTGAGTGGATGGGATTTTGTGAGCTCCTGCTAAAGGCTATTTCTTTTTTATTTCTAATACACTAAATTTTGCTTAAATGAGCTTTAAATTGTTTATAAACTTTTAGCCTTTTCCCTAACACTATGGGTAAACCTCAGAGAACCACCTTGCAACACTCACCGGTGGATTTCTTTAAACAAAAACAACCACCAGAGATTTACTGCCACCAGAACAGAAAGCACCAGAGGGTCCTTCATGAACAGAACTTAACCAATATAAAAAAATGCGTAAGTGTTTGTGTAAATTGATGCAAACAGACAAAAAAGAAAATAGATGACTTTACTAATCATCTGGTAACCGTTGAGCAATCCATGATGAGTATCCAGGATAAGCTGGTGGAATCAGCATAGCAGGTAAACAGAGCAATGGCATCCTTGGCCTCGCTTGTCTAGGAATATGTGCATCTCAGGCTCCAACTACAGTATACCACAATGCACTGAGGGAAAGGAATATCTGCATGGTCAGAGTAACTGAGGGCTTTGAGACCGACAATCCTGTGTCTTTTGTGGAGGACTGGTTGCCTAAGCTGTTAAAATTGGATGATGTACCTCAGCACAGTCTCACAAACTTGGTTTACCGAGTAAACCAAATGGAGAGCAGATATAGCTTACAAACGTACATGCCAAGAACTGTGTTGTTGTTTTTTTAGCAAAGTCAGCTTGAGAGACAAAATTCTTCATTCTTCCAAGCAGCACTGTGAATTGTTGATTGAGGATGACCCACATAGTTACTACACCGATCTCGCCTATTCATCTCAGCAGAGGCATAAGGAATTTGTAACAATGGAAAAGAGACTGAGGGCCCTGAACATTCCTTTTGCTTTATTGGTGCCAGCCTGATATAGGTGGCAGTTGGGGGCAAGTCCTGTCTGTTCACTAAACCACAAGATGCTTAGAAGTTGTTAGAGAAGCTGGAGAGGGAAAGAGAGAGAGTTTGTCTCAGACATTGGAGCAACACTTGGATTCTGAAATGTCAGCCACGAATGCATTAATAAACATGGTTTGGGACTAATCACTACTGGCAGAAGGTCACTTTTTTGCAAGACAACACCTGCTTTGATTGCTGAAGTCCAGGGAAGGCACATCAGTCCTCACTCTGAAACTGTTTCTGGGTCCCAGAGAAGAAATCTGTTGTCTTAGCTCACCCCAAGGACTGAGCTAAATATATCACCTCTCTCTCTCTCTCTCTCTCTCTCTTTCTCTCAGTCTCTGTCTGTCTCTCTGTCTGTCTGTCTCTGTAGTAGATCTGAAGATGGAGCTGGAAGTTGCAGAAGTCTCAGACACCAAGCTACAGTGCCCACTGGCTAAAACAGTCATATAGCGTGAAGTAAGGGAGGTGGAGCAGCAATAGACAATCAAAATTGGAGGTCAGTAAGGCAGGGAAGAAAGGGAGTGCACAAAATGAGTGAAGAGAACAGAGTAGAAACAATACTTATTTGCGTGATGTTGTAATTGAAACAGAGGGACAAAGCAACACACAAAACAAGTAGTGAGACTATAGTGGAATCATTATATGTGTGTGTGCTGTTGTAAATGATATAGAGGGACAAAGTGTTAGCTAGCAGAGTAGGCTTCAGGAAATTGGTGTTACACCAACCCTTGTATACATACTGTCTATTGAACATAACCTAAGCTAACAGTGGATCAGCCAGGTGTGGCTATCCTGAGAGTATATAAGTTATCTGTTGCTAAGTAGGTTTGTAATGCAGCCGAATACAGGTCCCCCTGTGGCAAACCTCACTATTGGAAACCCACACAACCACAACTGGGTAACTCCAAAGGGCCCAAGGCTGGTTCACATGAATGTCTGTAGCCCTCGGCCCAAACTCCATGAGGTTCAGTGTTGGGTAGACCTATATAAGCCTGATATCTTAGCTGTGACAGAAACTTGGCTGAAACCAAGCATCTTAATGCATGAGATTGAACTCCTGGGATACTCTGTCTTTAGAAAAGACAGGGAGGAAAAGAAAGAGGGAAGGATACTAATCTACACTAGGGATACCCTATGTGTATCGCTCATGTAGCTACTCCCCATAGACTGCATCGGCTGTGAAGCTATATTTGTTAAGATAGCCCTTAGGAATGCCAAGTCCCTGATGCTGGGATGCCTGTATAATCTTCCCAGAGTAGCCACCCAGGCTATAGACGCCCTAATAAAGATGTTGTCTGAACATGTCCCAGCTGAATTAATCATGTTGGGGGACTTTAACCTTAACTGGGCAGTGGTCCCAGATCAGGGGTTCAAGTCATCACTATTGGGCGCGCATCTAACCCAGGTCATTACCGCACCCACTAGGCTAAATACCAAAATGGGCAATCATTCCACTATTGACTGGGTGCTGGTTTCCAACCCCAATAACATACAGTCAGTGGGCATATTCTCGGATGCCTTGAGTGATCACTCACCCATATTCTGCATATGGAAGAACCTATCTCCCAAAATTTCACCAAGAGTGTTCACCACAAGGGATTTCTCTAAGTTCTCTGCTCCAGCTCTCCAGTCTGACCTATCCAGCCTTGACTGGAGTCCTGTCTTGCACCTCCCAAACATAGACAAAGCTCTGAAATTCTGCCAGAATTGCTTCATGTCTGCTGCTAATAAGCACGCTTCTCCCAAAAAGCTCAGGGTTAACAGGCAATGCTATAAATGACTCTACCCTGAGCTCAAGATACTCGTGACACAGAGAGACAAGGCCTGGGTCAAATTCAAGAAGACTGGCCATCTCTCAGACTGGGTTGCATACAGGACATTCAGGAACCAAAGTAAATCATGTGCTAAAGTAGGAAAGAGGGAATGCGTTAAGAATCTCCAACAGGACACCTTAACTGACCCTAGGTGCTTCTGGAAGCAAATCACACATCTGGTGAAAGGCAGCAGCAAACCCTTGCAAGGGCTAATTGTCACTGATAGCCAGACAACTGATGATGACCAGGAGGCAGTGAATGCCTTCAACAGCTTTTTTACTGATATGAATGAGTACAAAGCTAATTTCCCTACCCGGGTACCAGACCAACAATGCCCCACTAGCCCAGTACTCCAGCACCCAGAATTCCACCAAGGAAGGTCACATGAAAAGAAGTGCTCCCTCTCCTAAACAAAATAAAGGTCAGAGGTACTGCAGGTCTAGATGACTTGGTACCTAGAATACTAAAAGTTGCTGCCCCAGCCATAGCATCTCCTGTTACATGGCTAATGAATAGGTCCCTAATTGAAGGAGTCATTCCAGCCAAATGGAAAGTGGTGTATGTAGTCCCTATACACAAGGGAGGCACCAAGGAACTAATCAAAAACTATTGGACAATATCGCTCCTCTGCATCCTGGCCAAAATCCAGGAGCAGCTTGTCTATAATCAGCTGCATGACTACGTGGAAATAAACCAGCTGCTAGTAGGCAACCGGCACAAGTTCATACAAAAGTATGGTACAGACACTGCACTTATTAAATTTACTACTGGCATCCTCAAGGCCCTTAATACTGGCACTCCCACTGGTGCTATTTTTATTGATCTTACTAAGGTCTTTAATTCGGTCAACCACAATCTTCACCTAGGCAAGCTGAAACACATGGCCTAGATCAACACTCTCTAACCTGGTTCGAGAGTTACCTGTCCCACCTCATACAACAGGTCAAGCGGAGGGGAACCATATCTGGCCTGCTTCACATAAAGGATGGGGTACCCCAAAGGCTCTATTTTGGGGCCTCTCCTGTTTTTTTTGTTTGTGAATTACCTTAGCAATCACTGTGGTGGCAGTGCAGTTATTCAATATGCAGACAATGCAGTACTCTACAGAACCTCGGAGGGCGTATCTAACCTTGGAACTCAGCTCCAGGAGGACTTCATGGCCTTGAAAGGTGGCTCTTGGCCAACAAAGTGCTGTTAAATGCCAAGAAAACAAAAGCCATCTTGTTCAGACTTAAAACACTAGGGACCAAACAGAAGCCACATGCTCCCCCTCATCTCCTCATCTGGAGCACCCATAGAGGTGGTGAGCTCCTTAAAGTACCTTGGCCTGGTCCTCGACCAAGGTCTTACCTTTAAATGCTATATTGACCATGTTACCCGAACCACACACCAGAAGCTAGGTCTGCTATAAAGACTGAGCTCACAACTCATCCCAGAAACCAGGATAACAATAGTAAACAGCATACTCCTGCCCAACCTCACCTATGCAGCGATCATCATGCAGCCACTTACCAATTTGGAAATTGCTAATATGCAAATATTCTACTATAAGCTGGCCCATCTCACAACCAATTCCCATCCAAAGTAAAACCACTGTGAGGCACTTGACTCACTAAACTGGCCCTCCTTTAAACATCGACTCCAGTAACCACTCCTGTGTAACGCATACAAAATTACAAATGACTTTCCCCTGACAGGCCTGGCTAGTCTGCTGGTTCCCAAGCACCCAGGTTGACAGCTCTGCAGCTCTAACAGGAAGTTTCTGGAAGTTCCTAGAGTAAGGATGGCAGCAGGGAGCAAGTCATTCTTCCATACAGCCCCAATGCTCTGAAATGACCTCCCTGACCATCTACAGACTGCTAGCTCTCTGGACTCCTTCAAACAGTGGCTCAAAGTGCATCTGTGGGCAAACAGCCTCTGCATGTGTTCACGATAATTGTAAAAAAGGCCCAAGCAGACTAACCCACCTGGGCAGTTATACCCCTGCTCAGTTGCTCCACTATATAAGGTGTATAGTGTCAAAATGCTCAATTTGGGGTCTTATGCTTGTTTCCTTAAACCACAGTTGCTTGTACTAATAATTTGTCATTATCTGATGTTACCTCATGTCACATCTACTCTAATGTGTTAATAAGATGTCTTTCCCATTCACGAAATGGAATGCGTCTCGGAAATGTAATGCACTTTGAAAAGCTATGTTTGTTCCTGCAATTACCTTGTTACTCTGTAATGCTAAATATCTAATAGGTCTTTATGTAACTAATCCCAGGTTGCCCCTGAAAAAGGGACCTATGAGCACAGTGTGCTTACCCGGTTAACAAAATTGAAATAAATAAATAAATAAATAAATAAATAAATATGAAATGATGCAGGAGTTGCATCAAGAGCCATACGAGGAGAAACTGAAGGACCCTCAGTATGTGCACCCTGGAACAGAGGAGGGAGAGGGGAGACATGATAAAGACATATAAATACTTCAGGGGGTTAAAGAAGGTACAGGAAGGGAGTATTTTTCCAGAAAAAGATGCACAAGAACAAGAAAACAAGCAATAAGGCTGGGTGGGGTAAAATTCAGAAGAGGATGAAAGAGTGGTGGATGCCTGGAACAGTCTTCCAGCAGAGGTGATGGGGTGAAAACAGTGTTGACCTTCAAGCATGCATGGGATTCGCACAATGGAATCTTGGTTGGGAAGCGGGGGGACAGAGATCAAGTAGGGTCTCCAGTGACAGTATAGGCAAGGACAAATAGGCAGACTGGGTGGGCTAAATGGTCTTTATCAGCCATCAAGGTCTATGTTTCTATATGGGGGCAAGGAATCATCTGATTGGTCAGTTTTTTACACCCTTTTTCTGTTGCATCCCAGAGCCCTCTACCCCACAGTCTGCACAGCACTTAGTTCTCATGGGCTGTCACTGGTCTGGAAGGCCAGATTGCCTGCTTACTGGCTGCAGCATGTCCCAGGTTTAGGCTGGTGCCCCCTCACCCCGGCAGCAATCTAATGGAATCACCTGTGGCACTGTGGTTCTTTCGAACTCATGAAAATGCCAGCAGAAGCAGGCCTTATGGTCTATTGAGTCTGCTCAATTGTGCAGCTAGCCCCTCAACTTGCAGCTGCCCCACATCCCCCAACCCTCTTCATTACAACCTCCCCCACCCTGTCCCAACCCCTCTTAAAGCCACCCACCGTTCTACAGGATACCACCTCCTCAGGCAGAGCATTCCACCTGTCCACCACCCGTTCAGTGAAAAAATGTCTCCTGGTTTCCCTCTTGAATCCCCCCCCCAGTCTCAACTGATGTCCTCTCATATCACTCCCTCTTCTAAGCTGGAAAATCCCTTCTGTATTAGCCTTATTTATCCCCTTAAGATATTTAAAGGTTTGAATCATACCCCCCATCTCTTCTCTCCTCCAGGAAGTACATGTTCAGTTCACCCAATCTATCCCTGTAGAACTTTCCCTCCAATCCCTGGATCATCTTGGTCACCCTACATTGCACCCCTTCCAACAATTTGATGTCCTTCTTCAGGAATGGGTGCCAGTACTGCACACAGTACTCCAGGTACGGCCTGACCAGAGATCTGTACAAGGGAAGGATCACCTCCCTATTTCTGGAAGAGATTCCCCTCGCGATACACCCCAGCATCCTGTTGGCTTTTGCTGCCACCTTTCTGCACTGAGCTGAGTTGTTCATGCTGCCCATTATAGGCACCCCCAGATCCTTTTCTTCCTCTGTGCTTTCTAGCTGAACCCCTCCCAGCCGATAGCTCCTCCCCTGGTTCCTAGCTCCATAATGCAGTACCTTGCACTTCTTGGTGTTGAACCCCAGCTGCCATGTTTCCGACCACTTCTGTAGTTTGGTGAGGTCCTCCTGCAGCCCCTTCCACCCCTTGATGTCACCTACCACAGCTCCCATCTTCACATTGTCAGCAAACAGAGTGATCCTACTCCAGATCCTGTGTGAGATATCAGCTATGTATATCCCAAACAGCACTGGTCCCAGTACCAATCCCTGTGACACCCCGCTCATCAATTCCCTTGGTGATGAAGGTTCCCCACCACCACCACCACTCTCTGCTGCCTTCCATTCAGCCAGTTGATGATCCATCTGGTCATCTTCATTCCCACCCCTATGTATTCCAGCTTCCCCCCCCCAGCCTCCCATGCGGCACAGAATCAAAGGCCTTGCTGAAGTTCAAATACAGGACATTCACCGCATGGCCCTTGTCCAGTTCCCTGGTCACCCAGTCATAATACTCAATTAGATTTGTCTGGCAGGATCTGCCCAAGACAAATCCATGTTGTTGGCCATCCTGTAGACCATTGTCCTCCAAAAAGGTCACTAGCCTCTTATTTAGGATTGTCACCATGAGCTTCCCCTCAATTGATGGGAGGCTCACTGGTCTGTAGTTACCTGGTTCATGCCTAGGGCAACTTTTATGAATGGGCACCACATGGGCCATCCTCCAGTACTGTGGTATGCATCCTGTGTCCAGGGACGTATTGAACAGGTCAACCAGTGGTCCTGCCAGGATCTCTGCTAGCTCCCTAAGTACCCTAGGGTGAATGCCGTCTGGTCCCGGTGCCTTGTCCACCTTCAGTGCCCTTAATCCTTCCAGAGCCCTGTCCTCTATAATCCCTATGTCAGTCACCCTCCCCCACTACCCACCCCACCCTCCTTGGGGTATCTGCCCCTTTCTCCTCTGTGAACACATAGGAGAAGTATTCATTTAATGCCTCTGCCTGATCCACTCTCTTCTCCATCCACCCTCCTTCCTTCCCAATCTTCACAATCTGGTCCTTGTTCTTCTTTCTTTCTCTAATGTATCAGAAAAAGTCATTTTCCCCTTTTTTAATACCCTGTGCCAGTCTCAACTCTCTTGAAGCCTTGGCCACTCTGACTAGCCTGGTAACCTCCCTGGACTTCTTTATATACTCATGCCCTTTTTTTAATAATATCCCATTTTTGAGTAGCATCCATGTCTGGCTAAATTCCTGCCAGAGACCTACCCCAAATTTTCCCCATCCTTTTTAAGTCCGCCCCTTTAAAGTCAATCACCCTGGTCCCCATACCCTCTTCTATACCCATATTGAGCATGAACCACATCGAATGGTGGTCACTCCCAGCCAGAGGGTCCTCCACCCCCAATTCTCTTCCAACCTCTCCATTTGAAGTACCAGGTCCAGCGTCCTCTCCAGTCTAGTCGGCTCATGTACCAACTACATGAGGAAGCTGTCCTGAAATGCTTCTAGTATGACCTGCTTCCTTGCACTTGCAGTAGTTGGGTGCTCCAATCCACCCCAGGTAGGTTGAAGTCTCCCACCACCACCACTGTGTTTCCCTTCCTACAGACCCTTCTGATTTGCTCAGCTAGTTCTCTATCCGGGTCATCCCCTTGTACTGGCGGTCTGTATACTACCCCCATTCTCAGTGTCCTACCTTTCGAGTCCTGAAACTGCATCCATAGGGCCTCTGTTCTGCCTTCCTCCCCTTCCTCCCTTACACACCTTATCCCTTCCTGTATATAGAATGCCACCCCCCTTCCTTTCCCCTTAGTCCTACCTTTCCTGAATATTCTATACCCTGGGATCATCATATCCTAGTCCTGGTACTGGGTGGCCTATGTTTCCATGATGGCCGCAATGTCCACCTTCCCCACTGCCAGGAGAGCCTACAGCTCAGCTGATTTATTACCTAGGCTTCTTGCATTCAGCATGACCACCCTCCACCCCATTTCCTTCCTTGCCTTTCTCTGGTTTTCCTTCCTCCTCCCCCCCCCCCGTGCCTCTACCCTGACTCCTACCCTGCTAACATGGGTGGTAAGCTCATCTGGCTCCCCCCCTCTGGGACCCCTGCCTGCCAGCTGTCCACTTGCCACCCCAACCCCACCCCATCCTAGTTTAAACCTACCATTGCTGCTATGTTCTTCCCATGCTTCAGGCGTTAGTTAGTTAGTTAGTTAGTTAGTTAGTTAGTTAGTTATTAGTTACAGTAGTTAAAAAGTACCTCTGCATGGTTTCTGACCATTTCCTTTGTGGCAGAGGGCATCAACAAACATTTATATGGCATCCAATTGCCTGACTCTCTGTCCATGTCCATGGAGGTGGGCAGAGTGTTGTGGGGGCATTCATGAGAACTCCATGCGCTCTTCTCCTGACAGCAGCTTTGAAAGCTGAATTTGAACTTTGTGTTTCCTCATCATGGACGGAAAGCCCATCGTCACTACTGATAGCCACTGGCTTCAGGAAGGGCTAATGTTCACTGTGACTTGGCCATGAAGAGGAAGGACAGTAGCTGAGGTGAGGGGCAGTGCAGGTAGTGCTCCCAGGCCAGGAGTAAGAAGGTAAGCTGCCTAGGAGTGGGGTTACATTAATGTTTTGATATGGTGTCCAGTATGAATATTGTTTCACATTTCTGTGATCACTGTATGTACAGCGTTCTGGGTTCTAGAGAGGTGCTTTATAAAATAAAATGAAATTATATCCTAGTGTAGCCAGAGGCACGGTGTGCCAAGGGGCTACCCTCCTTGCCAACTGTCTCTGGTGCCCGGGCAAGGGGCCTGGGTCCTGCTACGGTGACAATAGGGGATGCGGGCCCAGAAATATTTAAAATAGCATGGTGCCTCCATCCAGAATAAAGTATTAGTGGGCCGGATACCTGCTTTGCACAGCTCCCTTGGATACTGTGCCTACCCACCTCTACCAACCAACCACTCTGCACACCTGTGTTCCAAATACCTTGTTCCATCATAAATCATATATTTCAGCAATAAGTGCATGCAATGAACTTCACTAACACAGTAGATTCAAACAACAAATTCACAGCTTTATTTGGGGGTAAGGAATAGGGAAAGGAATACCTGGATTTAGGGTTGCTGTGAAGGGAAGAAAACATTAGTGAGATATGGAATTTCAAATATGTGGGCCTGCAGGCCAAGCCCTCCCCCACTGGTACCAGTGTCCCTGTATTGTCCCTAGGAGTACCCACTAGGTGCAGGCCTGATTGGTGCTGCGGGTTGGTCAGCTGTTGGGGCCTTGAAACTGTAAAGCTTAAACTTTGAGAAATAACAACTTCCCCTTTCCCCTCCCAGGAACCAAGTCCTGGGTACTCATGGTTTGATGATCTCAGCACCAGAGGAAAATGGAGCTCCTTGGAGTTGTGCAGCAAATTGAGAAGCAGGCCGACCAGGATCCCTCTGTCTGGATGGAATTTGCTTGAGGATCTTGCAGCTGGTCACCTTGATTGTAGTTCTGGCCGCTTGTCACCTTCAGCCACTTTTGGACCATTGCAGAGCACTGTGGAAGAATAACACCAGCCCCAGAAGGCCCAGACCTGAGATTGGCTCCACAGCCCAGCCCCCAATGATGGGTTGCAAGTGCTCTAGCACCCCAGAAAACACCAGTGACCTCCTGAGACAGTGAGTCCCACTTGGAAGGGTTTAGCAAGTTTCCTGCCTGGCTCTGGGTGAGGACACCCAAGTGATGTGGGGTCCTCCTGCAGTCCCTGCACTGAGCTCTCAACAAGCAAGATTTTCCAGGCAGTCACCCAACAGAGTCCAGTGCTAATTTGGGTGGGTGCTAGCCTCTGTTTTAATCAGCGCCAGTGCAATTCAGCAGGGGGAAAACTCAGCAGCAACAGCCCCCCTGCACACCAGTCCACACTTTCAGTTTAGCAGTGTCCAAGTCCTTTCCTCGGCTGCAGCAAGATCTCCACTCTCAGCCACTTTAACCAGTTCACTCAGGACACACACAATTCCTGACTAGCACCCCCATGACCAGAGATGCTCTGTCCCGTCAAGAAATTGCAATTATAGTCCCACACAAGCAAAAGACGTTTCAGCAGCAACTGTAGCACTCAGATAATCTGATCAGTCCTTTTGTCTAGCTCAATTTCCTAGTGCAGGGTACCTGCAGCATTTAGTTTCTCCCAACACTTGTTAAACAACTTTTCAGTACCTGGAGAAACATGGTCTAGTCTCTTTCTCGCTTTTTCCCTTAACAACTCAGTCCTGCAGTAGGCACCTGGGGAATCCTTCGGCATCCACAATCCTCAGATTAGGGCCTGGGTAAGCCCCTGAAGTCCAGTGTCCGCTTTCACAGCACAATCCTGACTTGTACAGAGCCCAGCAACAGACTGACTCAATCCCAGTAAGTCCCCACTGTATCAGTCAAAATCCCAGTCTTCTGATTGGCTGTTGAAGCCTTTCAATAATCAATAACCAAAGTGATCAATATTTCCTGCTTGTTTGTTGGGGCATGATCTAGGCCCCAGAATGAGTCCCTTCCTTTTCCCATGAGATCCCTCTATCACAGTTTTGGGCGTCTACATCACTGATTGGCTAAAGAAATGGGGTTAAGTGTCACAAACATATCAGCTCCCATTAGTTCATATGGAGTCCATTTCAGTTTTATGCAGTGTCTCCCCTTTCTCAAGCTGCTACCACCCAACACATTACTTTATTGTCACCAATACCCTACTGGAATGTAGCCCCAACTGCCCTCTGTTAAACGATCCTACTCTTATACCATTAGCCCCAATGCCTCAGCCATTGCTGCTGTCAGAACTCTATGCCCCCAGGCAGCAGACAACTCCACATTAATAGTTACAGGGACTGCTCATTAATATTCATGAGCTTCAAGCAGCCCCTGTTATATCGGGTGATTTAGGACTCCTAAGGGCAAATGTTTAAGCCCCTTCAGGTCTCCAGTCCCCAACAACATGAGGACGAACACTGAGACTGGAGACACACCTCCTGGCAGACCACAGACTGATTGGTTGCCACATCAAAGCGCAAGCCACGCTTACGCAAATGCCGACCCCAAACTAGGATGCCAGCAGCTCGTGATTAACAATCCATGCCAAATGGGGCTGAAAGGAGATAGAACAGCAGGGGGGTGGGGGAAACTGCATGACCAACAAGGTAAGCCCCCAAAAGGGGGTTACACTAGCCTATCCTAACACATCCTTGTAATGTCCAAGAATTGGTCTCACAAAATGGGGCTCCATATTAAAACCCTAACACATCTATAGTTGCTGTATATTTATTAAGAGTATGTAATGGGTTGCAGCATGAGCTGTTTGACACTGGTCCTACTCTGGAGGAAGAAAACAAAACTGACTGGAGCCATGCAGATAGTCATCTTTGGCATCCACATACTCGCAATGTCTATTGTTCTTCAGATTCTAATGGCTACCCAGTAATTTACCATGCATGACAACATTAGCACTGAATACTGCACGCAGTATGCCATGCTGCCTTCTAACTTGATAATCTAATTCTGGCTTGCATTCAGAATTTATACATACACAGTATAGTAGTTTTATCATAATACTACCCTAACGTGATTTACTGTTTGGCTCCAAATGCTTCTTTTAATAAATCTGGAACCGTTTCAACACTGACATCAACATCTGGGAGCAAAGACTGGTTCCAGAGCTTCATTTTGCATGCCACAGCACTCATGATAAGGGAGGGCCTTTTGATAAACTTGCGTGCAAACTTTCAGGTCTTATCCTTATTCTCATTTATGTATAAATTGGACACACGTAAATGATAAATCCGTGACTAAACAAAAAGTGATGTAGGGACTTGATCTGAACACTTTTTTATTTTTTATTTATATTCCCCATTTTTTAATTATGCATTTATATGAGCCTTCCTCATAGAAACCTTAGTTGGCTTCCTTCCAAGGCTGATGCTGACGTCCTCTTCCCCTATCCTGTTCCCCAGGTCTGAGCTTAGCTACCTCCTATTCCTCTCCAGGGCTTCCCATGGACTCATGCCACTGGGTCTAACCTTTGCCTGGGTGCCCTGGCCTATTCCAAAGTAATATCTGCCCTTGCCTGTAGTATCCTACAGCACTAAATGTCAGAAATCCCTACGGAACCCTGTTTCAAGCAAACTACTGCATGTATGAACATCTTGGGCAGTGCTCTGACGGAGAATTTCTACCACATGGCTCATTCCCCCAGTCCACAAGGGCAGTCATAAAGTGGCAGATGCCATTTTCCCTGCCCAAAAGTTTAAAGAGCTGGTGACATGTTCAGGAGAACGTTAACAAAACCTAACATTTAGACACAGTCAATCTTGTATTTCCCATTAGTGCTATATTCCTCCTCCCCATTGTTAATTGCTGAGGTTATCTGTATGAAAACAAAATCTTTTCCCCTGAAGAGTTTATCTGTTCCTGCTGCTTTCTCCCTACCTGAAGTCACAGAGCACTGCTTATGATATCACAGTTACTCCCATGGCAACAGATTGTGATGTCACAACAGAGGATTATGATTTGAACTAGGGAATAAGCTATAGAGACAGATGGACTCTAAAGAAACTCTAAGGGATAAAGATCATATATTAATGCAAATTTCCTTAGTAAATAAAGGGGAAGAGAAATATAAAATATAAATAGAATGCAGGCAGAATTGTACCTAATTATTATGCTTTTTAAAGTTTTCTTTGAGGCATCAGTAACTCTTTAAGTGTCCCACTGGACTGCCCATAACCTCCAGTCATCCCAAACTGTATCCTTTAAAAATGCATTATTTTGAATTGCAATATCCCTTTGGATCAACCAAGGAGAGAGTGATGTTTTTTCCACTGCCATCATTTGTTCTTGCTGAGGTCTTGCTGAAAAAAAGGAAGCCACTCAGCAGACCTTGAACTAGTATCATTGACAAAACTAACAAAATGACACAACAGCAGTGTCAGTGGCTCAGTATATTATTTTATGTATTGATGTCTTGGATTACACCATTGAGCAGATGCTCATTTATAGGTTCCACGTCAGTTATATAGACAATACAATACAGATGATAGGGTTACATATGGCACAGGTAAGTTACAGGATATAACAGCATTAAAAAGCTTAGGCAGTATAGCAGCTAGCCAGCATCAGAGGTTAACACCCTACTTGGAAGCTCTCAGAGGTGAGAAGAAGAAGGAGGGTTGCAAACATGGGTGGAAGGAGTAAGGTAGTTGGGAGCATCTGAGGGGATAGGGAAGTGGGAGAGATGTCATGATTTGGGGGAGGGGTAGGTGTAACCTAAAGTGCTGGGATTGGGGTCCCTCAACCCAGTGAGTTGTCAGGAGGTAAGTGCAGGTAATTGGTTGATGCTCCAGGAGGGTGCTAATGGTATCAGTCACATTTATTAGATTTTACTAGATGCTGCCAGAGTCTGCATTTGAACAATCCAATAGATGTGGCATTGATACCATCAGGAGGTAAAGCACTGGTGCTGGAGGACTGGAAGGTAGTGGGTTCTAGTCCACTCCAGAAACCTGGGCTAATAGACAATACGGTCACTGCAGTGTGACACTGGTGGGTTCAGCACTGTTTAGGGGCAAATCTTCAGATGAGAAATTAAACTGATGTCCCATTGCTCATGCATGCACACCTCTACCCCCAAGTGATGGGGATGAGTCCCAAGCCCCACTAATCAATTTATGGAGCACAGGTTTCTGGCACAGTCATTTAAGTGGTGGTGCCTCCATTCCAGAAAGGTCCTCCATAGGCAAATACTAGGGGTGCTGTCCTTGGATAAAAAAGAGGTGTCATGAAAAGTAACTCCCTCTCTCTTGCTGTAAAACTCTATATGGGAGAACCACACATGCATTGTCCTTTAATACCCTTTTACGTTTTGCTTCAGGCATCCTTCATCAGGACTACACTCTTCGGTTCACCACGCCAGCACTTGTGCTTGAACTGGCAACAATTGATAATGCTGAGAAAAAAAATCAGTTGTAAATAAGTTGACATTGTTGAATAAACCCACTTCTCCAGTCTGGAGATAAATTATGGGCAATAGGATTCTCATTGACACGTAAATTGTACGTACACGGTCTTTCATGGCATTTCATTGTGTGAACTATGCTGAGGTCCCAACGCAGCTTCATCTCACCAGAACCTCATGAGCTGACTGAATATTTTGGCTTGGCTAATTTTCTTTTAGGCAGCAGTCCCTGGATCCCTTGACTAATCTGGCCTTCTGCCTGCTTCCCTCACTGTACTGCATTACTCTCTCAAGACTTGGAGCTTGTTGGGCACATGCTAGTTTTTTTACTCTGCAGTGATGGTTCAATCTTTCCCCTCCTGAGCACAGTTGTAAGTAAGTAGGAAAGTAACCCGCAGGCATCTTACACTAATTTCTCCAAGCTACAACATTCATTAATTGTTAAAGTCACAAAGGGGGTTAAAGAACTTTCTGAATGGCTCATTTTTGCACTGTTTTCCTAGCTGAACAACAAGAACCATAATTCTTCACTTCAGCTTCCTGTTGCCTTAGCATTATCTGATTCAGTGGTGCTGTGAGAAGGATTGTCTTGAGATTTTGAAAGACTCCTAATTGGCTCCCCAAGGCATAAATGGTGATCTCTGTCCCCTTCAAGTAGTCCTGCGGGGCCAAGGAGATCCCAATATGGCTGCAACCATGCTTAAGTTTTCAGGCTTCTTTAACATTTCTTAAAGTAAAATAGCCATGTGTGCGATGCCCATACTGCATCCGGACAACAAAGCTAGCCATTTTTTGTAGTGTACGACCCCCTGCACTATCCGTTATGGTCATACAAAGGTTTGGGGGGGCACTGGCAAGTGCATGCTCCAGTCTGTGTGTATGGCCTTACATGCTCCCTGCCATCTTCTGGCAGGGAGCCAAAACATTTATTTTCAGTCCCTCATCACGGGCACATACTCTCAATTCTCAGTCCCACATTGGCAGCTCTGTTTATGGTCCCAGTGTGCACATGGTGGCATGAAAAAAGGGGTGTCTTCTCCTGCAGAAGTCCCTCAGGGATTGGGAGCACCAGCACAGTTTGTTGCAGCCAGTGGAACTGCAAAGAAGCTGTGTCAGCAGCTGAAGGGAGCAAGAAAGTTCAGCCTCCTTGTAGGAGGGGCTTCAGACTAATAGTTATTATCTTCCTCCTCCTGAATTATTCATCTTTTTATTTAGGTTCATGTAAAGCTCCTCTGTCTTGTGTTTGTCAGCTCTTTGGTGCAGCAGCAGGGCTGCTGCTTACAATGTTGGTGACCCAGCTTTCAGAACAAGCCCCAGGACATTGGGGGACAGCTGGTCGGAGGAGGACTGAGGGTCCCATGGGATGCTCTTCCCATCCAGGGAGTAAAGACAGCAGGTTCCACTGCTATACTGCCACCTGGGTGACCATAGTTGGCAAAGCAGTCAGACAGGCTTGTGTAAGAAGGATGTCAGTTGATGCTGTGCACAGCCATGCAATTGCATGAGCATTCTCACTTGGTGCCCATGCTACCGGCATCCTGTGGATGGGAAGTGACTCCAAGGAAATGCCCCACAACGAAACAGGATCAGGACATAGCCTCTCAGGCCCTATCAAACCTATTGGCCAGCCTGGGGACCTGCCCCATCCCCCCTGAAGTAATCCACCATGGCTGTAGGAGGTGTAGCATGAACCCCTCTATTGGGGGCAGTAAGTGCGTGAGATGTTAAAAATGGGGTTGGGAGCATGCAAGTAGAGTGGGGCTGCACTGGTGATGGGGAGTTAAAACAGAATATTGAAAAGTGCTCTTTCTGTCTTATGTTTCTGAATGTACTTATTTGCCTAGTTTTTGTATTCTCCATTATGCATTTATCTGTTTAATCTGCTCTCACATGCCAAGGCTTTAATACCAAGAGCATTAATAAATCTTACTATTACATTGTTCCTTAGTCATATGTTACCCACAAGATTGCACAGAACCTCCAACCAACCCTGTTAGAATTTTTAGTTAGTTAGATGGCAAGTTGTTTTCCCAGGATAGCCCAGCTGAGATGCAACATCTCATTTCCTGCAGTGTTCTGCTGCTACCCATTTCCACAGTTGGGTGGACTGACGAACTTGGATGACTTGCCAAAGTCATACAGTGAGTATTTGACTCGGCTGAGGTTTGAAACTGATCTATCAGTTCCCAAGTCAGTGCACCAGCCATGAGAGCACATTGCCTCCTAGCTCCTGAGTTCCAATATGTAACCTGGGGCCTCTCCAGACAGCTTTGTTTGATTCCCACATTCCAGAACTGAACTCTGGTCAACAGGCATGGTACACATGGAAAACAGTCAACAATCAAAGTGAATCAGCCCACTCCAGAAAGTCCATTCAGAAAATTTCTTCAAGTTTTATTCAATTTTTCATCAAATTCTAGCTGTGTCCTGATCCACCCAGTGTTTCACACTGTTGCTAGGGCTTCATCAGGGAGAATCGTGGCCCACCTGTTCTTTAAAAGTAAGAACATTATACAGTTCTAAGAATTATTGACACAAAAAATGTGTTTAACTTTAAAATAATATGCTGGTTCTGCTCATACAATGATGTGCCGTACTTTTTTTATATACTGCTAAATGTGTATCTATGTGTTTCATACATAGGTTATTGCAATTTACACAGACTTCTGACAGGAGAAATAATTCTAAAGATAGGAATTCAATAAGGGCAAAGTGAGCAACAGCTTTCTATCTGTACAGTGAACACTCTAGTATAAGAGCACTATGGTTTAACAAATTGTATAAAGTGCCAGAAATGCAAAACATATAGAATAGTGTATGGGTGACCATACACACAAGTATAGTTTCATCCGGGATGTGATTGTCACAGACCTCGAGAGCGAAGCTCGAGAGGTCCGTTTGACATTATTACATCCCCGAGATGGAAACAAAGCTTTGTTGTGTCTGGTCACCCATATACTATTTTATATAGTACATGGTTCCCAGAAATGTCTACAGTTTAATTTAAATACAAGGTTTCATACCTTGTGTTCACACACTCGCTTGCTCCCTGTCATCGCTGCAATCCCGCTCTGCCTCCAGTCCTCGCTACGGTTCCGCTCACCACCCGATATTTCAAAGCACCGGTTATTTAAAAAAAAAAAAGAAAAATGCCAAACTGATTGTTTGGACACACAGAGCCGACAATGGCAGTTTGTGTCCAAACTATCTTAGCGAAACGCTTGCCCCTCCGCTCGCTAAGCGGTGCTGCCATTTTACCCCATTTGTTTTTTGAACACTGAGCTGCTTTAGCCAGTCAGGTAACAGCTCAAGGGGTAGACGTTGTTGTAGTATCGTTGTGATGTCAGAACGATACTACAACAACTTTTCTTGACCTTTGAACTGTCCTACAACAGGCTTTTGGAAAGCCATCGCTTTTTATCCACAATAAGCGCCTAACCATATACTATATGAATAGTACTCTATTTAATATATCTGTTTTCTAAAACATAACAGGTGGGTCACAACTCTTCCTGATGAAGCCCTAGCAATAGGGTGAAATCTTGGGTGGCACAGGACATGGTGAGAACTTGAAGAAAAATTCAATAAAACTTGAAGAAATTTTTCTAAACTGAGTTTTCTGGACTTGGTTGATTCACTGTAATTGTCCAAACTGACTTCGTACAAAACATTACCTATTCCTGAGGGTACCCAGGGACCTCTGTATGAATTCTGACACATGGAAAACAGACACACTTATTCATTGGTTGATTTATTTCAACTTTTAGTTAACCAGCAAGGCCCACTGAGTTGAAAAACAACTTGTTTCCAATTGCATTCTAGGGGCAAAAACAGAGGAAGAGATGGGGTAAAACAACAAAAATAACATGCTACACCGAAAATTAGGGTTGCTCAGGTATACTTTTGTAAAAACAGTATATCTGACTGTTTTTAAAATTTTAGAATATTGGTCCTCAAAATCCTATGTCTTAAAAACTTTGGCTATTAACTCAAATTTTAGAACATCCTGAAATCCTAAATCAAAATATCCTAAACCTAATCCAGTGATATCTGATGGTGTAATCAGATTATCCAGATACCTAATTATCCTAAATCAGATAGGATTTTGAATGCAACCCTATAAAAAATCGTACAAATCATAATGGAGAAAGGAAACACAAATAGTATTATCCAGAAGGTCAGTTTTGCCACATGGTAAAATATAAGATCTACAGGCTAGAACAGAACAGTGGAGGTCAGAAGCTCATGACTACAGTGGTCCCTCTTTATAAGGAACACCAGTAAGGAGCCAGCAAATTTGTTCACTATGGCAAGGTGTTAATATGTCTGATTAGGTAACAATGAGAACCATTACAGGTGTCCACTATAACAGAAAGTCCTTATAGAGGGTGCACTGTATCTGGAGAATTCCAGCTAAGCAGGTAAACAAAACAAAAGAAAATAGGTACCGGCGAAATCACTGTGCTAGTATGGCTAACAATCACCCCTGTGGGCATAATAGGACTTGAGCAATTTCTTTCATCTCTTACCACAAGGCCATTGGATAGCCCCAAGGTACAGGTTCAAAGAGCCGCTGACACCTTGAGAAGAACTTTGAAAAACGTAATATTTGCACACAAAGCAGCTTATATTTCTCATGAGCTCTATATTTCTTATCCCTATTATTTATTACTGAGGTCATATGCATGAAAACAGGAGAGTTGTTCCTTGAGGGTTCATCAGCTCCTGTTGCTTCTTCCCAACCTGATGTCATAATACTCTGCTTGTGACATCACAGTTATTCCCATGGCAACAGACTGTGATGTTACAACAGAGCATTATAATTTCAGTAGGGCATAATCTGTAGAGTCAGTTAAACTCTAAGGGATAAAGATCTTGCTTTTGTGGGAACTTCTTCAGTAATAAATAATGGAGTGGAAGGAAGGGGGGAACATTGTTTAACCAGGTGTAGCACACTAAGCCTAAGCTTGTTTCCAGATACGGCCTGGGAGCACAAGGAAGTTAAGTGATTTACTCAGGATCACACAGTATGCACCTAGGGGATTCAAACCCAGGTCTCTAGATCTGCAGCTCAGAGCCTTAACCCACTGCACTATACTGCCTCCAGGAGAGGAGAAACATATACAAGATATATGAAATATAAGCTGAATTGTGTCTGAATATTATATTTTCCAAAGTTTTCCCAAAGGCATCAGCTGCTTTTTAAATCACAATTTTAGAAGTAAAAAAGTGCAACAGCATGACTAACATTTTGACATCATGAACAGTGAAAAACAAAGTGGTATTTCTATAAATATTTTGAACCGAGAATATCTGTATTGTACTGTCGGAAAGAGACCACATACAATTGGTACCAAAATAAGTACTGTAGTGAGTCACACACCCAGTTTATGAGAGCTTGTAGGCCCAAGCATGCTTCCCAAGAACTTAATATATGATCCACTGCATTGCCCAACTAAAACTGTTACCAAGTCGACTCTTAGTATGAATAACAACCCCAATTGTTTTTGCACACTCTCCACCTACACATTCTTTTCCCCATTTTCATTTACGACTTGTACTCCCTTCATAGCAATTGCTTTAATAGGGGAAGTCTAGTCATTCTCTGCCTTGCACAGAAAGGATTGCCAAAATACATTTGTAGCCAACTGGTATGGCCCTTGCGTTCTTCAGCCAAACTGATATTATTTTAAAGCCTTGTGCTATACATTCTTTCAGGAAAGACCTTTACCTTAGCTACAAATTTATGGCTGGACTGACATATATATATATATATATATATATATATATATATATATATATATACACATATTTTTTGTTTTATTTTTTTTATTTTGAATATCTGGTTAATCATTATTTTATTAACTAAAAGGTATAACATTTAAACAGTATTAAACTTTAACTCCACTGTTTGCATTTTACTCATTTAGATCAGACAGAGTGGGTTTGCTTCCTGCTTTCTGCTCATAAGTGTGCAAACATGGGCCCAATGCAAATCCAGCAAAATGGTAAGGGGAAAAGAAGAAGAAACCGCAGGAACTGAGACTCATAATATTTTATTTTTAATATGTTACTGATTTGTAATTGATGGGTCACACACACACACACACACACACACACACACACGCACACATGCACACACAATGTATACAGTCAGGGCTCCAGATAAGATTTCTGGGGGATAAGTACTGTACTCCTTATTTTGAAGGTGAGGTGAGTAAAACCAAATTCAGATGTGTCCATCTGTCTGGACAGAGTGGAGTGAGAAGTACATTTTTAAAAACAATGTAGTGTTTTTCTAGATAAGAATTGATCAAGTGCCAACAATGCTTCAGATAATGTTGTAAGGTAGGAATAATTTACTCACTAGTTTTAAAATATAGTGATTAAAACAAAACTGGGATGCCGGCCCAGTGGTGCTGAGGGTTGAGGCACAGGATGCCACACCTCACACCTCGTCAACAACCTGGGTACGGGAATGACCTTGGGTCGTCGGGGTACCAGTGCGGGGGTGGTGGGAGCAAGATTGAGCTGTGGCTCTTCTTCCCTGGGGAGGGGAGTCACCCTCCCATAGTACAGCCATGGGTGGAGGCAAGGTAGCGGCGCAGGGAGGTAGGAGTGACCGGTAGGGTGGGGCATCCTGCAGTGTGTGGCATGCGCGTGCCTCCACACATACACACTTGTGCCAAGGACACATGTGTTGGGGATGAAAACCAGAGGGAAAAAACTCCACAAATACATAATAGAAAAAAAAACCGGGATGCATACTAGTGCTGTAAATCTGGAAAAAAATACTCCTTTTGAATCACCACTTATGTTATGAAGCTCTATTCACTGGAATGGAGTATTTGCAAACATTAGATGAGTACTGGTACTCATTAAAAAAACTTTCTGAAGAGTATTTCCTAAAATGAGGTGGATAAAACAGGTTGGTACTCCCCTTATCTGGAGCCCTGTATATGGTATAATGTCATTTATCCAAATGTGCTGGGGGATAATGCAGTTATTTGAATAACTAGGGTTTTGAATAAGTGAGAGAATTTTAAAATACAGTCCGCTAAGCTGGGAGACACACCAAAGTTTTGGATATTTGAGAGATCTTACTCCGAGAGGGTTCCTTCAGTAGGTCATCACAAGTAGGACTGGCCCCGGTAAGCGGCGTCGGGCGCCTGACAATTTTCTAGCAATCCCTGACAGGGGGACCGCCCACCCAGCGTCATGTGACCTATGTCAAGCGGGTATATAGTGGGCGGTCCCCACGCCCCCTACTTTCCGCTCGTCGCCTCATGCTAGTCGCCTACAGACTCCATTCAGCATCCGTCCGGAAAGTATTTTTTCGCGCGTTTTTTAAAAAAACTCGCTATTTCATCTTTCAGTTTAAACAGTTCATGTCTTCTCCGAAGAAAAAGTGCTCCAAGTGTGGCTCTCAGATATTGCACAGACGGACATTCCAAGTGCGTCATCTACCTAGGCCCAGACCATCCAGTCTCCTCCTGCCCCGACTGTCAGTCTTTCAATCAGACTACCAAAAAGCGGAGACAGCAGGCATTGGAGGCCCATCTTCTCAAGGCCCATCTACTTTCACTTGAGAAGAAGATGGACAAGCTTAGGGACTCATTCGACAAATCTTCCCCTGAAAACCACAAGGAGAAGACGAGGGAGCGGGCTCACTCCACGGACGACGTCAGGCCCTCTACCAGCAAGGCCCAGACACCGTCAAAGCACCCGGGTAAGGAGAAACTTCATGCAGATAAGTCAGCCGCTGGCTCCTCTGGCAACCACGCTGCACTAGCTGGTAAGTCGGCCTCCGGCTCCTCCGTAGACCACCCGGTGGCCGTTCAGTCAACTCCCCTGGCTGGGGGCAGTCAGCCAGCCGTGGTCGTTAAGTCGGTCAGGGGTTCTCTCCCCGACCGCCTGACCACGGCCGCTAAGGCAGCTGTCCTCGATGACCACACGGGCTCGGTTCCCCCATCAGGGTCTTCTGGCGCTACTACCAACATCCAGCGGGACCGAAGGGAGACAGCCCCACTCCCTCCTGTTATTCCCTCACCTGTATCCTCTCATTCTACTTCGGACACGTCCGGCAAGGCTGATGGGGTCGCTGGTGAACCAGCTGATTTCGGGGGTTCTTCCCTGTGCTCCCCCACTGGGGACCAGGGTCAGGAAGCTCCTCCTCAGCCAGACGGCCTTTCTTTGGAGGCCCCTCCTCAGCCTGAGGATGGACTGCGGGCACTTCCAGCTCTGCCAGTCTCTACAGTTCCAACGCTGGAGCCACTGGCGATTCCAACACTGCCTGTTACACAGCAGTCCCGATGCTGGGACTGCCGGCACCTCCAACGCCACCGGTCCCTACAACAGTCCCGACACATGGCCCGGTGGTCAGGCCTATTCCATCGGCCCCGACACCGGACCCAACTCCTACCACTGAGACCCTTCATCCGGTACCGACACCGGCACCTCTGATGCCGGATCCTTTTCCAGTGCCGGATCAGGTGGCGCCGGTGCCAATGTCGGTCCCTATAACATGGACTGTTCCAACACCGGACCCTAATTTAATATATACTACAGAGGGTCCGATGTGGGTTCCCCCGATGTCAGGGCTGACGACGGGGTACTATAACCGCCCCTCACTGTCCCCCATTACCCACATGGGTATCCTGGGGATCCTTACCCCAGAGGTTCCCGCTCCTGGATGGAGTCCAATGGGACAGTTTTATCAGGGTTATCATCCATATACCCATTACATGGGTCTGCATGGGTATTACCCTCCACCAGTTGCTGTTCTCCCTCCACCTCCTCCTCCTCCTCCTCCCCCCCAGCCTCAACCAACTCCTCCTTCACCCCCTCCAGCTGCACCGGAATTCAAGTCTTTCTTACAGTCTTGGTGGCAGGGAGCGAGGTCGGAGTTGGTTTTAGACCTAGAAGCAAGACTCCCACCTCTGCCGCTTCATAGGTCCCCTTCGCCGAGCAGTTCGGGTCCGATTGTCCACCTCTCAGGGAAGACTCGACTGGACGTTCCCCTCTCTCGCTTTGAATGTCATCCAGTGGAGGAGGCCGACAATAGTTCTGATGGGAGAAAGGACTCTTCAGAGCAGGAAATCGTGGAGGAACCCAAGCCGAGAGGCAAGACCTCACCAAAATCGCCACCTGAGGAGCCTTCCTTCTCGGATCTCTTGAGGGCCCTCAGAGATTATTTCGATTGGGAGTCAGAGGAACAGGACCCAATGAGACAGCGTCTCACAGAGCACCTCGATTTAGAGTACCTGTCTCCAGTCCCAGTTCCTCCGTGGATGGACCCCCCACCAAGACCTCACCACCACTGTCTGGCAGATGCCTCACTCTATCCCGACTGTCCCCAAGTGGGCAGACAGGCTTTACTGGGCACCTAAGGATGCTCCTTTTTTGAAGACCCATCCAAAGGCAGACTCTGTGGTCATTTCAGTGGCTCATGATCGCTCCGCTACGCCCAAGCACTTGAGCACTACTCCTCTAGATGAGGAGTCGAGGTAGATGGACCAGTTTGGCAAAAAAGTCTATTCTTCGGCCACATATGTGCTCCGCGCCATCAGTTACATGGCCCATATGGTGTCCCACTAAAAAGTGACCATGGCCAGGTTGGAGGCAAAGGTCCAGTCTATGGATCCTTCACCTCTCAAGGAGGAACTCGCCAAGAAACCTTGCCTCTCCAAAATTTCTTGTAGGCATGCTTTACGGGCCACTTACGATTCGGTCAATTCCATGGCCCGTACCTCGGTGACTGCCGTGGCCCTGAGACGGCATTCCTGGCTTCGCCTCTCTGGCCTTGCTAACGAGGTTCAGTCGGCTATTCAGGATGCTCCTTTCCAGGGCTCGGTGCTTTTCGGAGGTGACACCAAAGACATAATTACAGAACTACAGGATAAGGGTGTTGCCCTTAGATCTGTTCAGTTGATGTACCGATCAGGTGCCCCTCAATGTAGACAGCAGCAACCCTTTTGGAAGAGGACCTGGCAGCAGGGGAGATCCACTCAGGTGCATTGCCAAGGCAAGCGGAAGGCCACGGGTACCGTTATCCCCCCTGCCTCCAAGAATCTGCGTCAGTCAGGGGGTCCTTCCCCTGACAGACCCACCACTTCTGACTCCTCGCCCCACTGCCTCTCAGCCTCCTGGTGAGGAGAGATGGGGAGGTTCACCTCCACGTGCAGGAGTGGAGGGCGATTACCTCCGATGAGTGGGTCCTGCAAATAGTGGCCTCAGGTCACACTATAGAGTTCCTGGAAATTCCTCCGGGAAACCCTCCAGTGAAGTCCTCATACTCTCGGGACCAGGCTTTCCTCATCCAAGAGGAAATAAATTCACTCTTGCTAAAACAAGTGATCGAGCAAGTCCCTCCAGGACAAACAGGGAAAGGCTTCTACTCCCATTTTTTCTGGTTCCGAAAAAGAACGGGGACTTCTGACCCATTCTAGATCTCAGTCAGCTGAATCATTTTGTTGAGTACAAAAAGTTTCAAATGCTGACACTGCAGAGCCTTCTGCCACTACTGTTGGAGAATCACTGGCTCTGCGCCCTGGATATGCAGGATGCCTAACTACATATCCCTATTTTCCCCAACCACCGTCGGTTCCTGCGGTTCATGTTCCGGGAGGAGCACTTCCAGTTCCGAGCACTCCCCTTTGGCCTGTCTTCAGCACCTCGGGTTTTTACCAAGTGCCTAGCGGGGGTGGCGGCATTTTTACGCCGCAGGGGTATTGCAGTGTTTCCCTACCTGGACAATTGGCTACTAGCGGCCCTTTCCAAGGATGCATCATTGGGGGCTCTGTCATTTACCCTGGATCTGTTCAGTCGACTTGGGATCACTGTCAACGTGCCCAAGTCATACCTCATTCCCACCCAGAGACTACAGTTTATTGGGGCGGTCCTCAACATGGTCCAGTGCAGAGCTTTCCTTCCTCTGGACAGAGTGGAGACTCTGGTCCACCAGGCCACCAAGGTGGTGTCTTGCCAGACCATTCCGACCAGGGAGGTCCTTCACTTGTTAGGCCTCATGGCAGCTTCCATGTGTACTGTTCCCCTAGCCAGGCTCCACATGAGGATCACTCAGTGGTCCCTGAGGTGCAATGGGACCAGCTTTTAGACAATCTGGACCATCTGGTTCTCATCTCCTCAGCGGTCTGGAAGGATCTTCTATGGTGGGTGAATCCACACAATCTTTCCTTGAGTCTCCCGTTTTGAAGACCAGCACCTGTGGCCACTCTCACCATGGATGCCTCGAACATGGGGTGGGGTGCACATCTGGAGGCCCACCAAGCCCAGGGACTTTGGTCCATCTTGGAGCTTTCTCTTCACATCAATGTTCTAGAGCTCAGGGCAGTCCTGTATGCCTTACAGGCTCTCAACCCCTGCTGCCCGAGGGAACACTGCTGATCCAAACGGACAACATGTCGGTGGTTTGGTACATCAACAAACAAGGAGGAACCCAGTCGTACCCACTTTGCAGGGAAGTGACCAGGGTGTGGAACTGGGCAGTCCTGCATCACTTGTCCCTAGTGGCCGTGCACATACCGGGCATTCTAAACAACCTGGTGGACAGTCTCAGCAGATCAAGGACCCCTGCTCACGAGTGGGAACTTCATCAGGAAGTGGCGGAATCCATCTTCCAAAATTGGGGGCGGCCGGAACTCGACCTATTTGCCTCTCAATTCAACGCAAAACTTCCCAAGTTTTGCTCGTTCATTCCAGAGCCAGGTGCTTTCTGGAGCAATGCATTGTTTCTATCCTGGACAAGGGAATTTTTGTACGCCTTCCCTCCATTTCCCATTCTGTAGAGGGTCCTCCTCAAACTACAGACGGAGAAGGCCAAGATGATTCTCATTGCTCCTCTTTGGCCAAGACAGATTTGGTTCCCGCTGCTTCAGCAGCTATCCAGGGAACCATCGGTTCCACTTCCATTGACACACGACCTCCTTACTCAGGATCAAGGTCAGCTGGTTCATCCGGAGCTCAGGACCCTGCATCTGCATGCATGGCTCCTGCAGACATAGCCATCTCTCGTTTTGGGGTATCCTCTAGAGTGGCACAGATCCTTGTCAAAGCCAGAAAACCTTCCACCTGCTCCACTTATGCATTGAAGTGGAAGCGGTTTTCCATTTGGACGACTGCGAAGGGCTGGAACCCTTTTTCTTGCTCGGCCCCACAAGTCATGGAATACCTCCTTCATTTATCGGACTCAGGTCTAGCCTATTCCTCTCTGAAAGTGCACCTCTCAGCTATCTCGGCATACCATGAGCTGGTGGATGGTAAACCCGTGGCTCAGTTGGATATCTCAAAGACTTTTTTGAAAGGGACTCTCCATCTGAAACCCCCCATCTGCAGCCCAACACCACCATGGGACCTGAATTTCGTCCTGGAAAAGCTCACCTTGCCTCCTTTCGAACCAGCAATGAGCTGTGACCTATGCTTCCTATCTTGGAAGGCATTATTTCTGGTTGCCATCACTTCAGCTCGAAGAATTTCAGAGCTTCACGCATTGGTTTGTAAGGAGCCTTACCTTATTTTTCACTGGGACAGGGCTGTTCTCAGAACCCATCCGAGGTTCCTTCCAAAGGTGGTGTCGGAAGCTACTCTGAACTAATTGGTAGAGCTTCTGGACATTATCCGGCTCCTGCTAACAGGGGTGAGGCACTCCTCCATACGATAGATGTGCACCGGATTCTCCGGTGTTACACACACCAAACCAAGGACTTTCGCTCTTGCGACTAATTGTTTGTCTCCTTCACGTCTTGAACTCAAGGCAAACCGGTTTCCAAGCAGGGCCTTTCCAAATGGTTGGGCAACTGCATCAGATACTGTTACCAAAAGTATGACAAACTCCTCCCAGGTGTTATCAGGGGTCATTCTACTAGGGGCATGGCTGCTTCTGTAGCCTTCCTTCGTAATGTTTCTGCAGCAGATATTTGTGCTGCTGCTACTTGGAATTCTGTCCATACCTTTACCAAGCATTACAGTTTGGACATTGCTTCTAGGCGGAGGGCTAGCTTTGGCCTAGCTGTCCTGCAGGGTCTGTTGTCCTAGGCTGGGTCCTTTTCGGACCTCAGTCTTTTCCATGGGTTTTGTTTTGTCCCTCACTAGTTTCTCACTGTCTCTCCTTAGAGGGACTGCTTGGGACTCAGTCCTACTTGTGATGATCTACTGAAGGAACCCTCTTGAAGTAAGATAGTACAGTTACATAGGAACTTACCGTAACAGTAGATCTTCGAGAGAGGTTCCTTCAGTAGGTCATATTTTTCCCTCCCTCCTTCCCCTCATTTTAATTTTTACAGGGTCTCCAATCCTGTTCGCTCCTGCTATTAGGCCTCTTCCTGGCTCCAGTAGGAACTGGAGGGCAGGCATGGGACCGCCACTATATACCGTCAGCTGGCGTCGGTCACGTGACATCAGGTCTAGCCGGTCCCCTGTCAGGGATTGCTAGAAAAGTCTGCCATGCGGCCCGATGTCAGGCGACGTCAGTCCTACTTGTGATGACCTACTGAAGGAACCTCTCTCGAAGATCTACTGTTACGGTAAGTTCCTACGTAACTGTACTTTTTGGTTAATTGAGGTTTGAATAACTGGGGTTTTAGTGTACACACACCCATTTGCTGGTCTCTCCTCTGCCCTAGCCCTACCAGAAACAACTGAGTTCAGTACTTACAGGCAGAAGGAAATGGAATGCTAAGTCCAGCACAGATCATTGGGATAAGATGTCCAGCCTATTTCTCACACAAATTATCACTGAGCACACCAGGACCAGCTACAAAACAGGCACCATGACGCTATGACGCTACTCGACTGGATACTAGTTACAGAACCTGATAGGATTAAAGTTGTGAAAGTTCTGCCCAATACCCTAAGTGACCACTCCCCAGTGCAATGTCTATGGGGAGTTAAACAGACCAGGCCACCCCCATGGATTACAGTCAGTCAAGTCAAGTGGAACCAACTACCTCTTTCCTGTTTCAGCGCCTCCTCTGCCTCCTCAGATATCATCTAAGACTCCTTCCCTTTCCCTCTTGCTCCAGTTTCCCGTCCCCTTAACAGTCCCCATACACCTAGTGTAATGCTTAACTACCAGCCTCTCTTTGTTTGATTATTATGCACTTTCTATTGTCTTTGTGTGCTAGGAATTTGCACACTTTTTGTAACACTGTATTTGTCTAAACTTTGTATTGCTTTTTACCCTTTGCTCCCCTTCCCCAGGTCACACCCAGAACCAAGCCCCAGCTCAGTGTGCCTTTCCTGGTCACCAATTTTCAAATTAATAAATAAAATGTATTAGAACTTGTTAGATGCCATTCCCGATATTGACTTTGCCATAGAATTCTTTGTCACCAAGTCACATGTGCCTGTGATAAATTTGCACCCTTTAAAAAGTACAAGGCAAGAGGAACACTGTCCAGATGGATCACCCACGAACTCCTTGCTCCTATAGAAGGCAGTATAGCACAGTGGGTTAAGGCTCTGAGCTGCAGATCTAGAAAACTGAATTTGAATCCCACAGCCACCTGGTGCATACTGTGTGATCCTGAGCAAGTCAATTAACTTCCTTGTGCTCCCAGGAGATTGCCGGCGGGGTGCCGCGGGGTTCGGTGCTGGTCCTTTTTGATGTCTTTGTGGGTGGCATTGCAGAGGGACTGGAGGGAAAGGTGTGTCTATTTGTGAATGACACGGGGATCTGAAGTAGGGTTGGTGCACAGGGTGGGGTGGAGGTGATGAGAAGGGACTTGGTGGGGTTGGAGGAGTGGTCAGGTGTGTGGTGGCTTGGATTCGACATGGGGAGGTGCAGAGTGGTGCACCTCAGAGGAAGGGGCCCAGAGGAGGAGTGCACAGTGGGGGGGTGAGATGCTGATGACAGCGGGGGTGGAGGGGGACCTGGTGGTGGTTGTATCAGATGGCCTAGAGATGGGCAGGCTGTGTGGGATGGCAGTGAGGAGGTATGGGGGATACTGGCATGCATAGGAAGAGGCATCACCAGTAGAAAACAGGAAGTTGTTATCCCTCTGTACAGACAATTGGTGAGACCCCCATCTGGAGTACTGCATACAGTTCTGGAGACCCCATCTCCACAAAGACATAGACAGGGTGGAGGCTGTCCAGAGGAGGGCAGCCAAAAGGGTGCAGGGTCTGCACCAGAAGACATATGAAGAGAGACTAAAGGAGCTTAATATGTTTACCCTCGAGGAAAGGAGAGAGAGAGGGGACAGAATAGAAACTTTCAAGTACCTCAAGGGAATCAACAAAGTCCAAGAGGGTAGCATCTTTCAGAAAAAGAGATGTGCAAGAACAAGAGGGCACAATTTGAAGATAGAGGGGGGACACTCAGAGGTAATGTGAGGAAATATTTTTTCACGGAGAGGGTTGTGGATGCATGGAACAGCCTTCCAGAGGAGGTTGTGGAGTCAAAAACAGTGGGGGAATTCAAGAATGCATGGGACAGATATAAGGCAACTCTAGTGGGGGGTAGGAGGAAGTAGGCTGTTGGTTAACTAGAATCTACAGCTTATCCATTAGGTAGGGAAGTGGGCAGACTAGGTGGGCCAAGCAGTCCTTATCTGCCATCAAATTCTATGTTAAGATTCAGCTCAGTGTGCTACTCCTGGTTAAACAATGTTCCCTTTCCTTGCTGGCATGAAGGAGATGGACAATCTGTGAGCACTGACCAGGGAAACAGGGCTCTCTGTCCAACTGCAAAGGTATAAAGAAGCTCACAATAAGTGCACCAATATGATGAGAAAAACCAAATCTGGCTTCTATAAGGACCAGCAGACCCAGAACTGGAGCAATAGCAAAAGATTTTGGGACAACATCTCAGAGCTCCTAGGCAAGGGAGTTAACACCGCTCCTCAAATGCTCATGGTGGAAGGTCTAGAGGTCCTTGATCTCATCGAAATTGCCAATTACTTCAACACAGCTACTGACCTCGATTCCATCACCCCACTTAGCCTGCCCAGACCCCCTGCAGGGGACACAGTTCTGAAGACTCTCAGCTGGTGGGCTGTGAACCAGGGTACCCTAAATTCTACTTTATGGCTGTTTCAGTCAAAGACACCTCGAAATACATCAGTAGGGTACTTGGCAAATCTAGGTGTGGGAGTGTTTTGATTTATGTGAAACTTCTTGCCCTGGCAATAGAGAAATTATCTCTCCCCATCTCTAGAATGTTTATCTTTTCCCTGTGTTACTTGCAATTCCCTGAGAAGTGGAAATCTGCGCTGGTTGCACCAGTTTTCAAAAGCAGAGCCCTCACTAGTCTTGCCAATAACAGACCCATTTCTATCCCCCCCCCCACATCCAAGGCCCTCGAGAGAACAGTATCTGATCAACTTGTCACATACCTCGAAAAATACAGTATCCAGTGTGTACAGCAGCATGGCGCTCCACAGCACCAATACAGCACTGTTGGAATACACCAGCTATGTTTATGAGGTCCTTCATAATGGTGACCTCATTGAAGCTATATATATCAACCTTACTAAGGCCTTCCACTTCGTCAACCATAAGCTCCTACGTAACAAACTCTTTGTCCTGGGTTTGTCACAGAACACAGCTGTCTGGTTCTACAGCTATCTCACCAATCATTCCGTGAGTGTGAAGACTGATAAATCCTTGTCTGACACTAGGGGAGTATCTATTGGTGTCCCCCAGGGCTCCATCTTGGCCCCACTCCCATTTGGCCTCTTCATAAATCAACTGCCCGACACCTATCAGACGGTCAGTGTACTTCTCTAAGCTGTTGATCCTGTCATCTATCCCAGAGACCATGTCCTTAACAGCCTCACTGCCACTGTCCAAAGTAACTGACACTAGAAAGCTGGTTCTCCAACAACAAACTGGTCCTCAATTACAAAAGCAAATGGAGACCACGGCTCCTCTCTAGTCTTCCACAGAAGAGGAATATTCCACCCTTTGTCATCCAAAATAGCCAGCGACAAAACTTTGAACAGGTGGAGACCTTCAAATACCCTGGAGTTCGAGCAGGAAAAAGTGCGCATAGGAGATGTGGTGCAAAAGATAGAAACATAGAAATCGTCGGCAGATAAGGACCATTAGGCCCATCCAGTCTGCCCATAGGCTCTATACATGTATGCATCCACTCACCCTAAGTGGTCAATGGCTTTTCATCACTCCCTTCCCACCCAAGGTTTCCCTGTACTTGTCCCAGGCATGTTTAAACCCCTCCACTGTGCTTGCCCCTACCACCTCTTGTGGCAGACTATTCCAAGCATTCACCACCCTCTCCGTGGAAAAACTTCCTCCTCACGCTTTCTCTTAATTCCCCCAATTTCATATCGTGCCCCCTTGTTCTGGTATCTTTTCTACATTAGAAAAGATCTCCCAACTGCACCTTGTTTATGCCCTCGAGGTACTTAAAAGTTTCTATCATGTCGCCCCTTTCTCTCCTCTCCTATCCTCCAGTGAGTACATATTGAGGTCTCTTAGTCTCGCCTCATATATTTTGTGGTGTGAACCATGCACCATCTTTGTCGCCCTTCTCTGGACAGCCTCCACCATGTTTATGTCCTTACACATGTGTGATCTCCAGTACTGCACACAGTACTCCAGGTGAGGCCTTACTAGTGTTTTATACATGGCATCACCACTTCCTGCCTCCTACTAGTAATACCTCTGCCTATGCACCCAGGCATGCCTCTAGCCCTTCCTGCAGCCTTTGCACTAGGGTTCGATCTTAACAATGTTTTACTAGCCCTGAACCTAGTGCAAATTGGCCAGGGCTAGTGCAGCTAACTCTCTACTTGTCTGTCTTGACTAGTGCAGGTTTTCATGGCTGTTAATGAACTTGAAAAAGTCCCTGCTTTAGCAGGCTGTGGCCCTTTTGCTAATTTCCCTCAATGTTCCAGGTGGCCTGGCGTGATTAACAGCTCATTAAAAGCTGCAGTTATCTGGCAGTTCAAGAGGGGGGCTCCAACAAAAGACTTGATGTGAGTCATTATCACCCAATTGTTAGGACATTCAGCTAGTGTGCATGTTGTGATCAAGGGTAGAGTTGTAAAGTCACTAGCTTCCAGTTTGCTGAACTTGTCTTTGATTTGTTCCACAGTATTAAGACCAGTGTGCCTCATTTCCAACCTTTTGAGTGTCTGTATCCAACACTGCAGTGACAGAATGCTATGATGTATACACGTTCTGCCTAGCCAGGTGGCTGTCAACTCTATACTTTCCCATGACACCACTGCAGACTAGACTCTGAAGTTGGCATCCATAGACCCATAGTTGCTATTACTGACTGGTGTAGGGGTCCACAGCTCCTTTTAATGGATCACACCAGTCAATGCCATCCAAGCAATACCACCCATATACCACCTAGCATGTCATTTCATCCTGAAAACAATGCTTTGGAGCATGTATGATACAAAGCAAATCCTTAGTAAACCATAATTTGAAAGGTTAATAGGTATTCCTGGTGTGCATAGATCATTCTATATAGAAAGGGAGGTAGTACAGCATCCTGCCTGTATACTGCTCCCCCTTTGACTGATGAAAGGGCACTGTTATGAAACATAGAAACATAGAATTTGATGGCAGATAAGAACCATTTGGCCCACTCAGTCTGCCCATTTCCCTACCTAATGGATAAGCTGCAGATCCTAGTTAACCAACAGCCTACTTCCTCCTACCCCCACCCACTAGAATTGCCTTATGTTTGTCCCATGCATTCTTGAATTCCCCCATTGTTTTTGACTCCACAACCTCCTCAGGAAGTCCGTTCCATGCATCCACAACCTCTCCATGAGAAAACACTTTCTCACATTACCTCTGATCTGTCCACCTTCTATCTTCAAATTGTGCCCTTTTGTTCTTGCACACCATCTTTTTCTGAAAGATGCTACCCTCTTGGACTTTGTTGATTCCCTTGAGGTACTTGAAAGGTTCTATCATGTCCCCCCTGTCCCTCCTTTCCTCGAGGGTATACATATTAAGCTCCTTAAGCCTCTGTTCATATCTCTTCTGGTGCAGATTCTGCACCATTTTAGCTGACCTCTTCTGGAGTGCCTCCATCTTGTCTATGTCCTTGCGGAGATGGGGTCTCCAGAACTGCACGCAGTACTCCAGATGGGATCTCACCAGCTGTCTGTACAGAGGGATAACAACTTCCTGTTTTCTACTGGTAATGCTGCTCTCTATACATCCCAGTATCCCCCCAGCCCTCCTTACTGCTCTCTCACATTGGTTGCCCACCATTAGGTCATCTGATATGACTACCCCAGGTCCCTTTCCATTTTTGTTGTCCGTATCTCACCCCCTATTGTGTACTCTTCCCCAGGGTTTTTGTTTCCCTGGTGCATTACTTTGCACTTCTTAGCATTGAATCTAAGCTGCCATACATCTGACCATTTCTCCAACCTTGCCAAGTCCCTTCTCATCCTTTCCAACCCATCTTGTGTATCAACCCTGTTGCAGATCTTTGTGTCATCTGCAAAGAGACATACTTTTCCTTCCAGTCACTCTGCAATGTCACTTGTAAAGACATTGAAGAGGACTGGTCCTAGAACTGAACCCTTCGGTACCCCACTAGTAACCCCCCTTTCTTCAGAGTGGACTCTGTTTACTATTACCCTCTGTGTCCTGTTCTCCTGCCAATTTTTTACCCAGTCTACCATCTTAGGACCCACTCCCAGGCTTACTAACTTGTATATTAATCTATTGTGTGGGACTGTGTCAAATGCCTTGCTGAAGTCTAGGCAGGCCATGTCCACAGCCCCTCCCTGATCTACTACTTTGGTCACCCAGTCAAAGATATCTATTAGATTCGTCTGACATGACCTTCTCACTGTGAATCCATGCTGCCTTGGGTCCTGTGCCCCTCTGGCCTCTAGGTAATCAACAATTATTTGCTTCAAAAGTGATTCCATCATTTTCCCTATCACTGAGGTCAAACTAACAGGTTTGTAGTTTCCTGCCTCTGCTCTGCACCCACTTTTGTGAAGTGGAATAACATCTGCCCTCCTCCAGTCCTCAGGTACCATCCCATCCTCCCATGATTTGTTAAAGAGGGTAGTCAGTGGTGTCACTAGTTCTACCCTTAGTTCTTTTAGAATTATGGGATAAATCCCATCAGGCCCCATTGCTTTGTCAACCTTCAGTTTTAAGAGTTCTTTCAGAACTCTTTCTTCTGTGAATGGGCTGGTATCAACCCTCCTATCCAGAGTGTTTCTGTTGTTTGGTTTAGATACCTCCTCTTCTTCATTTGTGAATACTGAGCAAAAATATTTGTTTAGTATCTCAGCCTTTTCACAGTCACCCTCTGCCCACCCCCCCCCTTTATTAAGCCTCACTATCCCTCCCTTGGTCTGCCTTCGCTCCCTGATGTACCTATAAAAGATTTTATCCCCCTTCTTAACTGAGTTGGCTATCTTTTCCTCGGTTTGAGCCTCTGCTGTTCTGACTGCCTTCCCTACTTCCTTCTGCTTTAACTGATACAGTTATCTGTCCTGCTCCTTCTGTGATTCCTTGTACTTCCTGAATGCCATCTTTTTCTCCCTAACCTTCCCTACCACCTCCTTTGATAACCATAGTGTTTTTTTTACATAGTTTTGTTTTGTTTATTTGCTTCACACAAAGGATTGTTGCCCTAGTGATGGCAGTTTTGATTATTCACCATTGTTCTTCCACCCCTCCTTCCTGCCCATTTGCTAGTGCATTCCTTAGGCACTCACCCATTTTGGCAAAGTCAGCCCTCCTAAAGTCAAGGCCCTTTGCCCTTGTATGGCTTGACTCTACTGCTGTGTTTATTGTGAACCATACTGTTCAATGGTCGCTAGTTCCCAGATGGCTACTCACTTCTACATCTGTGATCCTCTCTCCATCTCCATTTGAGAGTACCAGATCTAAGATTGCTCCCTCCCGAGTGGGTTCCAATACTAGTTGTCTAAGGCATGCCCCCTGCAGGGCATCTAGAATGACCCCGCTCTTGGATGTGGCTGCAACAAATGCACTCCAGTTAAAACTGGCATATTCAGATCCCCCATCAACAATATCTCCTCTTTTTCTGCCATTCTAAGGATGCCTTCTATCATTTCCTTGTCCATTTCCTCCCCCTGAGATGGGAGTCTGTATACAACCCTTGTGCGGATTGTGGTGCTATTGCCTGTCTCCAAGTTGACCCACAGAGCTTCCACTCCTCCCCTGTTTATTCTTCTGTTCTGTTGCTTTGATTCCTTCCCTTATGTAGAGATCTACTCCTCCTCCTCCTCCTCTTTTACCCTCCCTGTCCCTCCTGTAGATAGTGCACCCTGGTATGTTTACATCCCAGTCATGTTTCTGTATGTACCATGTTTATGTGACTGCCACAATTTCCAGATGTTCTTCTTCCATCAAGGCCACTAGTTCAGGAAGCTTGTTACCCAGACTATGGGCATTGGTACTCATTGCTCTCCATTTTTTGATGGCTTTAACTCTAGTAGCCCCATCCCTGCCCTTACTGACTTTGCTTTCTCCATTTACCCCAGTCCTGCTCCCTACTGACCTTTCTACCCTGGTCTTTACCTCATTTAGTACCCTTTTTGGAGGGGGAGACTGGGAATTCCCTGCTGCTTATCAGTGCCTCCCACCTTGGTTAGTTTAAAAGCTTGCCAATGAAGCATTTAAACCGATCACTGAGGAGACTGGTTCCTTTCCCGGACAGATGCATACCATCGTGCCAGTATAGGTGGGTATCCCTCCAGGTGGAACCCCAGTCCCAGGGCAGAGCATGTTAAATCAATACTTTTGTGCCTGTTATATATAAACAGATATGTCAAAGTTTCTTATATCCCAAGCCCCCTGTGTTTGTTTAACTCTCTCCAAAGAAATCCTAGAACTGACCCTGGCTCACTTCACGTGTAAGAAAACTTTCAGAAGTGCAGGTCTGGTTAATCACAGACTGGGGGATGAGAGTGTCATTCTCTCCCTGACTCTGTACATTGCCCTGCAGGTCAGGGTGGGACTGTGGTGAGGTGCATGGTGATGTTGGCTATTGTGTATGTAGAGATAGAACTGCTTGATTGAACATTTGCTATTATGGTATTCTCTGGTTTGGTGGGGAGAGGGTGAAGAAAGAGGAAGCAAAGGGCACATGGTAAAAAAATAGTGAGGGTACACACTGCATGTGATTGGATTGCAGTCTTTGTTTTGCTGGGGCAGAAAGAAATGTGGTAGCAGGATAAATAAGCAATAAGAAAAAATTACTCACCTTAGTAATGTTGTTTCTTCTAATGGAGTCTTGCTATATTATGACAGATGCAGTTTGTCCCACCATTAGAACTGCTCTGGAGGTGAAAGAGTTAACTTCCATGCAGAGCATGGAACTTGGAGCGCGAGCTCGGTTAAAAAGGCTCTGTTAGGGTGGTTTCAAACTGAAACCGTCAGATCTTTACGAGCAAAACTCACTAAGGCTCTGTGTGGAAGCTGTAACCTACACTAGCCAACTGGCTACTAAAATATTCACACATTTTCCTGGTCCCAACACCAAGACTCAAGTCAGGGGACCAGAAAAATAAGATAAAATAACTAAATAAAACACAACACCCAAACATAAAAGGGGGCATCAATAAGTGCCAACAGTGGACTGCCCACCCCATACCTGAAGTAGAAGTTCTGAGAGGGGCAGGCTGGGGGAGGTCATAATATAGACTCCATTAGAAGAAACAACATTACTAAGGTGAGTAATTTTTCTTCAAACAACATAAGTCTTGCTATATTATGATACGAACTACACACAGCAGTACCTCCATGGAGGAGGGACAGAACCTACTGGGAATAGGCTCTGAAGCACGGCTGTGCCAAACCGACATCCCTCCTGGCCTGGATATCAGGGAGTAATGCTTGGTGAAAGTGTGTACTGTTTCCAAGTAGCTGCTTGACATATCTCCAAGATAGGGATGTCTCTAGCAGCAGCTAGAGATGCAGCTGTACCTCTGGTGAGTGAGCCCTCAGGCCTGAGGGGGAACCTTACCCAGTTTTTTGATAGCAAATTGGATACAAGATGATCCACCTGGCAATGGATCTCTTAGTGGCAGGTCTCCTTTCCCAACCTCACCATAAGTGAGAAATAGTTGGAGGGAGTCAAACCTGTGACCCTTGTGCGCTCTATGTAGTAACTTAGGGCCCTCTTAACATCCAAGCTGTGCAGCCTCCTCTCACCAGAGGAGGAATCATCAGTGAAGAACACTGGAAGTGAAATAGATTGGTTAAGGTGAAATCCAGAAACCACCTTAGGCAAAAACTTCCTGTTAGTCCTGAGGACTACCTTATCCCTGTGAAAGGAAATAAGTCAGTCTCCACTGATAAAGCCTGTAACTCACTTATGCGCCTGGCAGAAGTGATGGCTACTAAATACAGTTTCCAAGTCAAATACTTGAGCTCTGCGAAGACAGAGGCTCAAAGGGAGTTGCATCAGCAGAGCAATGCAAACATTAAGATCCCAAGCAGGGCAGGGTCCCTGAATGGAGGATTGGTATGAAGCAATCCCTTAAAAAACTTGGAAAATACAGGGTGAGCAGAAAGAGAAGAGGGCTTGCCTGCTGAAATGAAAGCAGAGACAGCTGCCAAGTGCACTTTCAGGGTAGCTGCTCTCAGTCCCAATGAATTGAGATGGACCATATAATCCAATACAGTGGGTAAATCAGCAGATTCCGAGGAAATATGCTTCCCAGAACACCATATGGAAAACCTTTTCCACTTGGAGTTATAGGTAGCCCTGGTGGAAGGCTTCCTAGCAGCTTTCAAGATTTTGAGAACACCTTGAGAAAGTTGCAGATCAGCAAACTCTAACTGCTCAAGAACCAGGCCTTGAGGTTGAGGGATTTGAGATTCGGATACCAAACTCTCCCCTGAGCACAGGTTAACAGATTGTGGTTCCTGGGGAGACACAGGGGAAGATGGACTGCTAAGGACAGAAGGAGTGGGTACCAGGGCTGCCTGGCCCAGTCTGGAGCAATCAGGAACATCTTGCAGGGCTGAGACCTGATTTTGACTAGTACCTTGAACAGGAGAGGGAAGGGGGGAAAGGCATAGAGGAACTCCCCTTCCCAAGCGAGGAGAAAGGCATCCAGTGGGACTGAGCCTAACACTGGGGGCCTGCAACAAAAAAGTGGAAGTTGATGATTGTCTGGGGCTGCAAAAAGATCTATCTGAGGAGTGCCTCATCTGGCAAAAACTATCCCCAGTACTAGGGGATCCAGAGACCATTCGTGATGGCCCTGGGAAATCCTGCTGAGAGCATCTGCCAGGACATTGTCCTTGCCAGGGAGGTGAACTGCTATGAGGGAAGTGTTCAGGGAATAAGCCAGAGACCACAACTTCATCGCCTCGGTGCACAAGGCCGAAGACCGAGTGCCCCTTGTTTGTTGATGTACCACATTGTAGTGGTGTTGTCTGTTCTGACCTGTACCACCTTGTTCTGAACAGATGCAGAAAAAAACTGAAGTGCTAGATAAACAGCTCTGAGTTCCAACAGATTGATGTGGAGCAGAGATTCCTGAGGGGACCATAACCCCTGGGTGGAGAGGTCGCCCATGTGAGCTCCCCATCCCAAGAGGGACGCATCTGTAGTAAGGGTCAAGGAGTGGGACAGAGAGATGAAAGGCACCCCTTGTCTCAGATTGCTCTAATCCTGCCACCACTGAAGGGCCTGGATCAGGGTTCGAGTCACTGGGATCAACTTAGATAGGGGATCTCTTCTTTAAGACCAGCAAGCTCTCAAATGGAACTGAATGTCCCTCATCTGAAATCTTGCTCCTTGTACTACAGCTGTGGAAGCAGCCATGTGTCCTAGGAGCTGCAGGAAATGTCTTGCTGGTCGAGAGACCTGCAGAATGAAGGATGAGGCCAGGGCCACCAAGGTCCTTACCCTTTCTAGGGGAAGGAAGGCTCTGGCCTGCTTTGTGTCCAGTTCTGTACCTATAAAGGTGAGTACCTGGACAGATTCCAAAACTGACTTTGGAAGATTGAGAAGAAAGCCCAGAGAGGTAAGCAGCTGCTGGGTAACTAGCAGGTGTGATTTGACCTGGTCTGGAGACTGACCCACAATGAGCCAGTCGTCCAGGTAGAGAAAAATGGCAATCTTTTGCCTTCTTAGATGATCAACTGCTACTGCCAGACATTTTGTGAACACCCTTGGGGCAGAGGTAAGGCCGAAGGGCATTGCTCTGAACTGATGATGACCTGAGGGCAGTTTGAATCTGAGGTACTTTCGATGGGAGTTTCTGATAAGAACATGGAAGTAGGCATCCTTGAGGTCCAGGGAAGCTAGCCAGTCCCCTGGCCTTAGGGAGGGTAAAATCATTCCCAGAGTCACCATTTTGAATTTTGGTTTTAAAAGGTGCATGTTCAGATATCTTAGATCCAGGATAGGCCGCCACTCTTCTGTCTTTTTTTGGGGTAAGGAAGTACCTGGAGTACAGACCCTTGCCCTGGTGTGGGGAAGAAACCCTTTCTACAGCTCTGAGAGCCAGAAGGGTGGAGACTTCTGTTTCCAAAGCAAGAGTCTCTAAAGGGTTTGCAGGTGGAAAAGATCTGGCTCTCATCTTTGGAAATTTTTTGAAGCTGAGAACCAGACCCTGGCTCACTACTTCCAGGACCCACCTGTCTGATGTTAAAGACTCCCAGTCCTGGACGAAGTAAGCCAGCCTGCCCCCTACAGGTAATGGAGAGCCGACCCTGGGCATCCCATCAGGGTGCCTGTTTGGCAGGGGCTTTAGGCTGAGGGGTGGGAGCAGGCCTGCTTGTACCCCGTCTGCCTCTCCCTCTGAAGAACCCCCTCTGAGCATAGGCTGAAGGAGGCCCAGTCTGGTAAAAGGCCTGTGAAAAGGCCTGCCCCTACCATCAGGGGCTGCCTCTGAGGAGTGGCTTGCGTTCCTTGGCTTGTGCACTCCTATAAGTGGTTCTATATTCATCCATTTTCTTCATATAATTCTCTGTCTGCTCCCCAAACAGAGAATTTCCCAACAGGAAAATCCATAGCCTTAGACTGGGTATCCTGTGACAAAGTAGTACACCTGAGCCAGGCCAATCTACAAAAAGCCACAGATGTAGCCATGACTCTAGAGGATACATCATTAGAATCCACTGCAGCATGGAATGCACCTTAGATGCCTCAATACCATCAACAGCCACCTGCTCCAACTCCTTTGCAAGCTGGCCAGGGACCTGTTTGGCTAAGGCCATGACAGTATCCCATCTAGATTTTTGGTATCTCGCAACATAAGCCATATAGTTTGCTTGTCTGAGTCCCAAAGATGCTGCCATGTATTGTTTTTTGGCCATGGCGTCAATCTTCCTGAAGTCCTTATCAGGAGGATGTGAAGCCAGGGCAATATTAGCTTTATCACAGGCTGCAGCCTGAACTACCCCAACATGACTGCATTGCTGTGAAAGAAAATCTGTATCAGGACCTGACAAAGTGTACCTCCTGTCCATCTTTTTATCTACAGGAGGCACAGAATTAGGAGCTTTTAAAATTTTTATTGTTTGTTTCCTAAAAGGTAGAAGACTTGGGGAGGTAGAAGACTTGGTTTGCTGGCCAAGGCACCTAGCTTCACCTGAGCTCTTTCCTTCTAAGACTGCTTGAAAGGCAGAGTAGAGAAACTTACCAGAGCAAGGGAGAAGGATTAAGACTTAGTTTGGCTAAGCAGATTTACTGTGTGGTGGTGTTTTTATTTTTTACTCACAGGGATTGCTACTGTTTGTTGCTAACATTTCATTGCTTTATTTTTTCTCTGATTCAAATTGTTGTTGCTGGTATACCTTCTTCTGCATTATTACAAGGTGTGCCTACAGGTGTGTGCTTATTTGAATGGATTTCATTAACTGCAGGTACTGTGGAACAATTTTCAGAAGGACAGTCTTACAGGATTTAGGACACTGTCCTACATGCTGGGCCTTTGGAGATCTTAGGTCTCAGCTCCGGGCAGCATGGGCAGAGATTGCACGCCTCAAATTTCATATTGAAGAGGAAATACATTATAAGAACCACCCGCCATTTCCCCAGCATCCAACAGAAAAACCTCGACGCAGAGGGTAGTTGGTCCAGGAGGTTGGCAGGTGGTTAGGAGGAACAAATCAGGTGCCCCATCACTCTCTGCTCTCCAACACATTACCTCCAAAACCATATAAACACTACAAACAGGTATCTGCCTCTATCTCTGAAATCAAATAAAGAGGCAGAAGACACTGCAGAGCAGGACACTGCGGCACAGGAGCTAGCACAACAATACTCACCCAAATCAGGAACCAAAACTAAACAAGCACAAAGAAATCCAAAAACTTCTGATCATAGGAGACTCCATGATTCGGGGAGTTGATACCCATCTCCAGCCAGGGTGATGGTCAGATGTCCCAGGTACATCAGCATGGAGAGACACTGACCGCATTACTAAAATTGTTCACAAAGCAGGAGAAAACATTGATGTCCTAGTACACATAGGGACTAATGATCTCGCCAGCCGGTCAGTTGTGGAGACCAAGGAACACCTGACTAGGCTGGGTGACAAACTATCATCTATTTCGTCCGGCATCTCCTTCTCTGAGATCCTGCCAGTCTGGGAGAAGGGAGCAGATGGACGGAAGGTCAGAAAGGGAGATAGGGGAGCTAAACACGTGGCTCAAGGACTGGTGCCAGGAAAAGGACACAGATTTGTAGGAACTGGCAACAGTTCTGGGAGCGAAAGTTCTTTAAATTTGATGGACTGCATCTGACTAAAGAGGATTCAGTGCATTGGGGCAGAAGTTTGGCGTCTTTGCAGAATATTTAAACTAGCAAATGGGGAGAGGGGTGCAGCACCCCATACGTCGAATGGGAAGAACACCTCCCCCTCAGCTAGTGGTCAAACAGGAATTCAGCGTGTTTGCCATTCATTTGCATCACCAGGTAAGAAAAAAGGTTTGTCTCCCCATACAATGCACAGGGGTAATGCCAAACTTCATCCAACAACTAACACACCAAAATCTGGCCAATGGAAAATCATGTACACAAATGCTCACAGCCTGGGAAATAAGATCCCAGACCTGCAGGCAATAATGTCAGAGGCTAAGCTGGACATAGTAGCAATTAGTGAGGCGTGGTTTACCAGTAACCACACTTGGAGACTTCAGTACCTGGCTATGTATTGTTCAGAAGAGACCGAGGTGCAAAAGGGGAGGAGTGGCCCTGTATGTTAATGAAAATATCAAAGCTACAGAAATTCAGAATACACATAAGGAGCCAGAAGAACTGTGGGTCACCCTGGAAACAGGAAATGGGACAGCCATAAGAACTGGGGTTGTCTACAGGCCCCAGACCAGGGGAGGACATAGACACATTACTGTTAGAAGATATACAAAACATGACAGCTAAAGGGAGGTTCTGATAATGGGAGACTTCAACATGCCAGATACAGATTGGTCAATACCAGCAGGAACATCTGCCAGAACTAGACTCATAGTGGATTCCCTGCAGGGGGAGGGCCTCAAACAACTGGTACAGCAACCCACAAGAGACAGGGCTATCCTAGATCTAGTACTGACTAACAAAGAAGGGGTCACAGATCTCCAGGTAGAAGGTCACCTGGGGGCCAGAGATCATCACATGGTATGGTTCAATTTGGCTACTACATCTAAATCATCCCATTCCAAGGCAAAAATATGGGACTTCAGAGGAGCTGACTTTGATAAGATGGCCAACAGAGTTAAGCTAGCCCTGGCAAAAAGAAACACAGGTGAGGAGGTACAGGCAAGTGGGCAAGCATTAAGGATACAATACGAAGCAACATCCCATTGTGTTAGACAGAAAAGGAAGTGCAAAGAAGAAGGAAACCACTTTGGTTCTCAAATACAGTAGCAGAAAAGGTCAGGCCAAAGGCTGGCCTTCAGAAAATATAAGGGAACACAGCGGATGAAGATAGGAGGCATACCAAACTGCCCTAAGGGAAGCAGGTAAGGCAGTAAGGCAGGCAAAGTCCCAAACTGAGGAAACACTAGCACGAACAGTAAAGAAGGTGACAAGACTTTCTATAGATACATTAGTGAAAGGAGAAAGTCAGAGGGGTATTGCTAAGCTTAATGGAGAAAAGGGAGCATGAGGAGGAGGACCCTGTAAAGGCATCTATCCTAAATAGATACTTTTGCTCAGTATTTACTGAAGAGAAGGTAGGGCAGGGCCCACAGCTCAGCATCACGGACACAGGGAGGGAGGTGAGCACTACTCCCTTCACAAAAGAAAGGGTCCTACAAGAGCTTGCTAAGCTCAGGGTGGATAAGGCAATGGGACCTGATGGCATACATCCCAGGGTACTTAAGGAGCTAAAGGAGGAACTAGCAGAGCCATTAGCAGAATTGTTTAGTGAGTCTCTGAGCACAGGAGAGGTCCCAGAAGACTGGAGAAGGGCTCATGTGATCCCACTCCACAAGAGTGGTAGCAGGGAGGAGGCGGGGAACTACAGACCGGTCAGTCTTACCTCAGTAGTGGGCAAGATTATGGAGGCACTCCTTAAGGAAAGGATAGTGCAACACCTGGAATCCATAGGGGCACAGGATCCAAGACAGCATGGGTTTACAAAAAGGAAGGTCCTGTCAAACTAATCTCATAGATTTCTTTGACTGGGTAACCAGAGTGGTGGACCAAGGGGGAGCAGTTGATGTCGCCTACCTTGACTTCAGCAAAGCTTTTGACACTGTTCCACATAGAAGATTGATAAATAAGCTAGGTAGGCTTGGGGTGGGTCAGAAGTTGGTCAACTGGGTGGCAAACTGGTTGACGGGCAGAAAACAGAGAGTGGTGGTAAATGGTATACAGTCAGAAGAGATGCAAGTCACAAGTGGGGTACCTCAAGGGATCAGTCCTGGGGCCAGTCCTATTCAACATCTTCATTAGTGACCTCGCAGATGGACTAGAGGGTAAGGCTTGTCTGTTTGCAGATGACACCAAGATCTGCAACAGAGTAGATGATCCAGATGGGGTGGGCAGAATGAGAAGAAATCTGGATAAACTAGCAGAATGGTCAGAAGAGTGGCAACTGGGATTTAATGCAAAGAAGTGCAAAATCATGCACATAGGAAGAGAAACCCTGAAGCCACTTATAGGCTGGGAGGAGAGTTGCTAGCAGTCACAAAGGAAGAAAGAGACTTGGGCATCATCATCACTGATGACCTAAAATCATCAAGCAGACCTCTAAAGCAGTAGGTAAGGCTAGGGGTGTTAGGGTGTATTAGTAGGGGTATCACAAGTCGTAGAGAGGTAATAATCCCTCTGTACAAGACATTGGTTAGGCCCCATCTGGAGTACTCTTGCAGTATTGGAGCCACACCTCCACAAGGACATTAACCAAATTGAGGCAGTCCAGAGAAGGCAACCAAAATGGTGCAGGGACTGCATCAGAAGACATATGAGGACAGATTAAAGGAGCTCAATATGTATACCCCTTGAGCAAAGGAGGGAGAGGTGATATGATCGAGACATTTAAACACCTTAAGGGCATAAACAAGGTGAAAGAGTCTAACATGTTTAAATATAAGAAAAATTGCAGGACAAGAGGACACAGCATGAGATTAGAGGGAGGCCGATTAAGGGGAATGTGAGGAATTCTTTTTCACAGAAAGGGTGGTAGATGCATGGAATGGCTTACCAAAGAAGTGGTGGCTATGAATACAGTGCAGGGCTTCAAACAGGCATGGGATAGACATAAGGGAGCAATACAAATGACTATGAATAGATAGGTCACTGACAGAGCAAAGGCCGATGGCACATTTATAAGGTAGAAAAAGAAATGGGCAGACTGGATGGGCCTTGCGGTCCTTATCTGCCGTCAACTTCTATGTTTCTATGTTTCTATGTTTAGATTTATGTAAAGTGATGGACAATCTCCTGGACTCTGGGATATCCATCATCTCTACATAGTCAGGCTCCTCTTGCTCATCCAAAGCCTTCTCTAAAGGAAGCTGGAGGGTTTCAGCAACTTTTTTATAAAACAAAAAATGAGAAGGAGACTCAGAAAGCCTAGGGGGAGATTCACCTAAAGGTCTGTCTGGGGAGATGTCGGTTCAATGGGCACATCCAGACTTTCAAAGTCACATTCACACTGATCATAATCATCCTCCCCTCCTCAGGTTATAAATTCTTCTATATCATATTCTTGAACCCGGTGGAACCGACGAACCGACCTTTGCCGGATAGTGGTGGTTCGGAGGAACTCAGGACAGTGACTGGACAATCTGTATTGCCCTGGCTATCTCTGCAGCAGTTGGAGAAGGAATTTTGGACTCCACACCTGCTGACTTTCTAGTTCTCTTTGCTGGAACTGGCTCCTCAGAGTCAGCTTACGTTTGCCGAGGAAGTCTGGCCCTGGTCAGAGGGCACTCCCTCTCGGTTCGGCTGGCACCGAACTGGGCTGGCCATCGGGTCAGCGGGCTTTTTAGCCTCTCGTTCCTGAGCCTACCAACTCTCTTATCTAGGGTGGCTGCAGGAAATTCTTACAAATCTGGCAGTCTGCATTGAGGTGGTCAAACCCCAGACAATAAACACATGTGGTGTGTGGGTCAGCCTTGGCAAAGGCTTCCCCACGGACACTACAGTGTTGAAACCCAGTGGGCCGGTTTTTCCTTTGGGTTTCTCAGACATAATGCCAGCCTAACCAAAAACTTGCCCTTTTGATGGCAGTGCCAGGCAAGACACCCTTATCGGTTCCCAACCGTGTCACAGGTCGTGGAAAAAACCGTAATGAAATCTGTTTTTTTTAGAACCGATAAGAACGGAACCGCACTCTAATAAGCCTTAAAAGGCTTCAAAACCAAGTTTAAATACAATTCGATCGGTTCAAACCGAACCGATAAACATTCTAAGTTCCACACAGAAAACCTATCTATTACTTACAATACCATAGACAGAGCTTGAACGATCGGTTTGCAGTTAAAATAAATAATATCGCGTTAAATTCAACCGAGAAAAAGGCGCTTTAAACCGAGGAAATGAACCGAGCAGCAGGAGGAATCTCCGGAGCGACTGTTCAGTGAGGCGGAGTAAAGAATCTGACGGTTTCGGTTTGAAACCACCCTAACAGAGCTTCTTTAACCGAGCTCGCGTTCCAAGTTCCATGCTCTGCATGGAAGTTAACTCTTTCACCTCCAGAGCAGTTCTAATGGTGGGACAAACTGCATCTGTCATAATATAGCAAGACTTCATGTTATTTGAATCAGAGTATTTCTTGGCTTGCATTTTTCCTGTATAACTGATCAAAATTTATCATCATTATTGTGGGCTAGTGCAACCGTCTGCGGGCTAGTGCAATTTTTAATCAACTTGTCCGGCTGGCTAGTGCAAAAAAAGTTAAGGTTGACCCCTGCTTTGCACACTGCTTTGATACCTTCAGGTCATCAGATATGATATCCCCTAGGTCCCTCTCCTCTTTGGTGATGATTGGCACCTCCCTCCCATCCTGTAGGTCTCCTCAGGGTTCTCCCTATCCAGGTGAATTATCTTGCACTTTTTTGCATTGAACCTCAGTTGCTACATCTCTGATCATCTTTCAAGCTTCTCCAGGTCCCTCTTTATTATCTGCACCCCTTCTGGAGTATCCACCCTGTTGCAGATCTTGGTGTCATCTGCAAATAGGCAGACCTTTCCTTCCAGCCCCTCAGCAATGTCACTAATGAAGACATTGAACAGGACTGGTCCCAGTACTGATCCTTGTGACACTCCACTGGTCACCCCTCTCTCCCCAGATTGGATCCCATTTACCACTACCCTCTGCCTTCTGTATGTCAGCCAGTTTCTAACCACAGTATCACCTTATGCCCCATGCCCAGACTACTCATCTTGTTGTCCAGCCTTCTGTGTGGGACAGTATCGAAGGCTTTGCTGAAATCCAGATAGGCAATGTCTACGGCCCCTTCCTGATTCACTTCCATAGTCACCCAACAAAAATTCTATCAGATTTGTTTGACAAGACCTTCCTGATGTGAATCCATGTGCCTCAGATCCTGGGCACCAATGGATTCCAGGTGTGCCACTATCCTTTCTTTCAGCAGTGTTTCCATTATCTTCCCCACCACTGAGGTTAGGCTGACTGGCCTGTAGTTCCCCGCTTCCACCCTACTGCCACTTTTGTGCAGTGGGACTACAGTACATGTGCCCTCCTCCAGTCCTTTGGAACCACGCCTGTGTTGAGTGACTCTGTGAACAGGATGGCCAGAGGTGCTGCTAGTTCTCTCTGCAGCTCCCTTAATATCCTCGGGTGTATGTCATCTGGCCCCTTGGCTTTATCCACCTTCAGCTTTGTCAGTTCCTCCAGAACTCTCTCCACTGTGAATGGACTGATGTCCATTTCTCCCTTCCAATTGCCTCTGCTCCCCAACTGTGGTCCTTGATCCTCTCCCTCTCCCTCCTCCACTTTGAGCCTCACAGTCCCCCCTGCTGTTTTTTCTTCTATCGCTGATGTACATATAGAATGTCTTGTCCCCTTTTTTCACAGACCACACTAAACACTCCTCTGTCTTTGCCTTAGCTTTCCTAACAGCCTTCCCTACCTCTCTGAGACATTCAAGGTACACCTCCTTGTCCTTCTCCTTCTCCCTTTGGGTCCCATTATACTTCCTGAAACTTGCTCTTTTAGCCCTTACTTTGTCTCCCACCTCTTTAGAAGACCATAGTGGTTTATTTTTCTTTTCCATTTGGGCACTATCCTAATGCATTGATTAGTTACCTCCAGAATGGCTCCTTTTAGTCTCCCCCACTGTTCCTCCACCCCCTCCATTACCTCTACCTTCTCAAGGGCTGATTTTAAACAACTGCCCATTTCATTGAAATCCGCCCTCCTGAAATCTAATACTTTTGCCCTTGTGTGACTAAATTGAGTCCCTGTCTCCGTGTCAAACCACACCATGTGGTGGTTGCTGGATCCCAGCTGCCCTTCCACCTGGATTCTTTTGACTCTGTTCCCATTGGTCAATACCAGGTCTAGAATCAATTTGTCCCTGGTTGGCTCATGCACCAGCTGACTGAGTCCAGCTCCCTGCAGGGATTCCAGGATGGCCGTGCTTCTGGCTGAAGCAGCTGTCTGGGTGGTCCAATCCATGTCTGGCATATTGAAATTTCCCATCAACAGGATTTCACCTTTAGCTGCCATATCATGAATTTCCTCCACTAGTACCATGTCCACTTCCTCCCTCTGTGCCGTAGGTCTGTAGATCAGCCCTGTATGTATTGCCGTGCCATTTCCTGGTTCAAGGGTGACCCGCATTGCCTCGGTCTCACCCTGCCTTCCCTGTACCTCTGTAGCCTTTATGCCTTCTCTGGCGTACAGGGCCCCCCCTCCCTTTTTGCCTTCCCTGTCCCTTTTGAACAGTGTATAGCCTGTTACATAGATGTCCCCAGCTGTGAGTAGCAGAATACCATGTCTCTGTTACTGCTGCTATGTCAAGGTCTGCATCTGTCATCAAGGCTTCCAGGTCTGGAACCTTATTTCCCAGACTGCGGGCATTTGTGAACATGACCTTCCATGTTTTACTCCCTGCCTTCCCTCTGTTCCTGTTTTCTCTACTTTGCCTCTTCTCCCTGCCCCGGTATTCATGCTCATGTGCTCTTGTCCCCCCTTTATCCCCCCTTATAAAAGTTTCCTCTGCCTGCCCCTCACTATTTGCTTGCATTGTTCCTGTTGTCAGTTTGTACTTTTGCATGTTCTCACGAGGGGGGGATGTTCCTAAGCCACCTGACTCTCCTGGCTCTCCCCCCTTGGCCAGTTTAAATGCTCTCTGCTGAAGCATTCCAACTTCTCACTAAGGACTGAGGTCCTCTTTCCAGACAGATGCAGGCCATCCTTCTGATACAAGCTCGCATCTTCCCAGGTTGGGCCCTAGTCCCCTATGAAACCAAATCCTTCCCTTCCACACCAATCCTTCAACCAGGAGTTGAAGGATTGGATGTGGAGTGCCCTGGCCTCCTTCATGCCTTGGACAGGTAGCACCTCCGAGAATGACACAGAATGGGCTACCCATTTCAGGTCCTCTCCCAGCTTACTGAAATTCTCCTGGACTCTGGCTAACTCTAACCTTCTCCTCACCAAGTCATCCCCAGGTGGACAATGACATCCAGCTCCTCCCTCCTGGCTATCGCCCTAGTGATCCTATGGATTTGCTTCCCATCCCTTCATGCAGCGCTTCCTGGGAGGCACTTGACCTTCCTCTCCCCCTGCTAGTTGTCCCTAATTTCACACCCTGTACAATAGAGTCTCCCACTAGGAGAAGCTTCCCCCTCCTCTGGGGTCCCTTGCCCCCCTTCCCTGGGACTCTGGATTGGAGGTCCAGACCATCCTCCCTGGTCCCAGCTGTGGGTGCCTGTGTGGGGCAGTCCTATTCCTCCAAAACAGCGTAGGATTTATTAAGCTGGACTGGTTGGGGGATGTGTCTCTGACCCCTTCCCACTCTGCCTGAGCCCACTGTGGTCCAGTCATCCTTCTTCCTGGGCAATCTTTGAGGTTGATGCTGAGGATCCAGTGGTCGCTGGGTGGGGGGTGGATGCTGCCTGTAACCTGGCCACCTCTGCATGGAGACAGGCAACCTCCTCCCTCAGCCCAGAGAGGTGCCTGCAGATAGGGCAGCATTGCAGCCTCCAGAACAGCTCCCTGAAGACTGCTGCTCCACAGCCACTGCACTGCACCACTCCTGTCATGTCTGATGTGATCTGGCCTGCAATATAACCTAGGTATGCCCTCTAGATGAACCCCTATGCTCCTCCCTTTCCTTGGTGTGGAACTTCCTGTGTGGTGTAGGAAGGTGTAACACTGTGGGCCCACACCCTATAAAATGAGGACTAGCCCAGGGGTGGGTGGGATGAGGGTGGGTGGGATTACCTTCTGGCTGAGTCCAGAAACAATCAGCCAAGGACCCCTTTACCCTATGTTCACAGAGCACAAACCCAAATGAAAAAAGAAAGAAAAAACAACAAAACAAAAAAAAAACAGATCCCACAAAATCCGTTGAAATGTGAGACCTGCCCTAAAAGTAACAGACGCAAACAAGTACAAACAGTTCCAAGCTACTAGAAACTAAATACTTCACTCCTGCCCCTCCACAAACTTAGCAGCAACAGAAAGATCAATCTACCTGAGCCAAACTAAGTCTGCTTCTGCACTACTGCTGTATGAGAGACCCACTAGTATTTAAACCACAATTAGCTGTAAATTGATTCTAGCTGAGGGGAGAGAACAGAACCTTCCAGAAAGTTGCTACCAATGCCTGTTGAAAAAATAAATGAATATCTGGCTCACACTATAGATCACACACACAAAAAAGGAAAGCTGCCAGTTTATTTTGCACTATAAATGAAAGCACTTACACTTGAGAGTTTGTTTTTAAATAGCCCAAAGTGCTCGTTTATTCAGCAGGATGCCAACCACAAACCAAAGCTCCTGCACTTCGACCCTAATCCGGGTCTTCCTTAGGTAGCATATCTAAAGTGCATACAGGCAATAGGTGCTTATATTTCATTAAATTTAAAGTGCTACACACTAGAAAATGTGAAAAGTAATAAAACACACAACAATTCCCTAAAAAAGTTTAGAAAACAGTACTAAGCATCAATAAAGGTTCAGATTAGAAGCCTAGGAGTAAATATTTACTGTGATTGGTTTTACAGTCTCAGACTTTTAAGTTATTTTAATTCTGCTTTCTGATTGGCTAATAACATGACTGACCCTAAAGTTGGTTTATAGAGGAAAATTGCCAAATCTAATACAGCAGATATTCCCGGCAAACATTTGGAATCCAAAAATTAATCATCATATGTCATAGAAACATAGAAACATAGACTTTGATGGCAGATGAGGACCACTTGGCCCACCTAGTCTGCCGAATTCCCTATCTAGAGGATAAGCTGCAAGAAAAAATTACTCAACTTAGTAATGTTGTTTCTTCTAATGGAGTCTTGCTATATTATGACAGATGCAGTTTGTCCCACCATTAGAACTGCTCCGGAGGTGAAAGAGTTAACTTCCATGCAGTGCATGGAACTTAGAGCGCGAGCTCGGTTAGAGAAGCTCTATTAGGGTGGTTTCAAACCGAAACCGTCAGATCTTTACGAGCAAAACTCACTAAGGCTCTGTGTGGAAGCTGTAACCTACACTAGCCAACTGGCTACTAAAATATTCACACATTTTCCTGGTCCCAACACCAAGACTCAAGTCAGGGGACCAGAAACAATAAGATAAAATAAATAAATAAAACACAACACCCAAACATAAAAGCAGCATCAATAAATGCCAACAGTGGACTACCCACCCCATCCCAGTAGAAGTTCTGAGAGGGGGCAGGCTGGGAGAGCTCATAATAGCAAGACTCCATTAGAAGAAACAACATTACTAAGGTGGTAATTTTTTCTTCAAACAACATGAAGTCTTGCTATGTTATGACAGATACAGAGCTACACAGCAGTACCTCCATGGAGGAGGACAGAACCTACTTAGGGGAATAGGCTCTGAAGCACGGCTGTGCCAAACAAGAGCATCCCTCCTGGCCTGGATATCCAGGGAGTAATGCTTAGTGAAAGTGTGTACTGTTTCCAAGTAGCTGCTTGACATATCTCCAAGATAGGGATGTCTCTGGCAGCAGCTAGAGATGCAGCTGTACCTCTGGTAGAGTGAGCCCTCGGCCTGAGGGGAACCTTACCCAGTTTTGATAGCAAAATTGGATACAAGAGACAATCCACCTGGCAATGGATCTCTTAGTGGCAGGTCTCCCTTTCCCAACCTCACCATAAGTGAGAAATAGTTGGAGGAGTCAAACCTGTGACCTTGGTATGCTCTATGTAGTAACTAGGGCCCTCTTAACATCTAAGCTGTGCAGCCTCCTCTCACCAGAGGAGGAATGGTCAGTGAAGAACACTGGAAGAAAATAGATTGGTTAAGGTGGAAATCCAAAACCACCTTAGGCAAAAACTTCCTGTTAGTCCTGAGGACTACCTTATCCCTGTGAAAGGAAATAAAGTCAGTCTCCACTGATAAATACTGTAACTCACTTATCGCCTGGCAAAGTGATGGCTACTAGAAATATAGTTTTCCAAGTCAAATACTTGAGCTCTGCCGAAGACAGAGGCTCAAGGGTTGCATCAGCTGAGCAATGCAAACATTAAGATCCCAAGCAGGAAGGGTCCCTGAATGGAGGATTGGTATGAAGCAATCCCTTAAAAACTTGGAAAATACAGGGTGAGCAGAAAGAGAAGAGGGCTTGCCTGCTGAAATGAAAGCAGAGACAGCTGCCAAATGCACTTTCAGGGTAGCTGGTCTCAGTCCCAAAGAATTAAGATGGACCATATAATCCAATACAGTGGGTAAATCAGCAGATTCCAGGGAAATATGCTTCCCAGAACACCATATGGAACACCTTTTCCACTTGGAGTTATAGGTAGCCCTGGTGGAAGGCTTCCTAGAAGCTTTCAAGATTTCGAGAACACCCTGAGAAGTTGTAGATCAGCAAACTCTAACTCCTCAAGAGCCAGGCCTTGAGGTTGAGGGATGAGATTCGGATACCAGACTCTCCCTGAGCACAGGTTAACAGATTGTGGTTCCTGGGGAGACACAGGGGAAGATGGACTGCTAAGGACAGAAGGAGTGGGTACCAGGGCTGCCTGGCCCAGTCTGGAGCAATCAGGATCATCTTGCAGGGCTGAGACCTGATTTTGACTAGTACCTTGAACAGGAGAGGGAAGGGGAGGCAAGACTTCCTTTCCCAATTGAGAGAAAGGCATCCAGGGGACTGAGCCCAACACTGGGGGCCTGCAACAAAAAGTGGAAGTTGATGATTGTCTGGGGCTGCAAAAGATCTATCTGAGGAGTGCCCCATCTGGCAAAAACTATCCCAGTACTAGGGATCCAGTGACCATTCGTGATGGCCCTGAGAAATCCTGCTGAGAGCATCTGCCAGGACATTGTCCTTGCCTAGGAGGTGAACTGCTATGAGAGAAGTGTTCAGGGAATAAGCCAGAGACCACAACTTCATCGTCTCGTGCACAAGTCCAAGACCGAGTGCCCCTTGTTTGTTGATGTACCACATTGTAGTGGTGTTGTCTGTTCTGACCTGTACCACCTTGTTCTGAACAGATGCAGAAAAACCTGAAGTGCTAGAAAAACAGCTCTGAGTTCCAACAGATTGATGTGGAGCAGAGATTCCTGAGGGGACCATAACCCCTGGGTGGAGAGGTCGCCCATATGAGCTCCCCATCCCAAGAGGGACACATCTGTAGTAAGGGTCAAGGAGTGGGACAGAGGAATGAAAGGCACCCCTTGTCTCAGATTGCTCTGATCCTGCCACCACTGAAGGGCCTGGATTAGGGTTCAAGTCACTGGGATTAGCTTGGATAGGGGATCTCTTCTTTGAGACCAGAAGGCTCTCAAATGGAACTGAATGTCCCTCATCTGAAATCTTGCTCCTTGCACTACAGCTGTGGAAGTAGCCATGTGTCCTAGGAGCTGCAGGAAATGCCTTGCTGGTCGAGAGACCTGCAGAGTGAAGGACGAGGCCAGGGCCACCAAGGTCCTTACCCTTTCTAGGGGAAGGAAGGCTCTGGCCTGCTTTATGTCCAGTTCTGCGCCTATAAAAGTGAGTACCTGGACAGGTTCCAGAACTGACTTTGGAAGATTGAGAAGAAAGCCCAGAGAGGTAAGCAGCTGCTGGGTAACTAGCAGGTGTGATTTGACCTGGTCTGAAGACTGACCCACAATGAGCCAGTCGTCCAGGTAGAGAAAAATGGCAATCTTTTGCCTTCTTAGATGAGCAACTGCTACTGCAAGACATTTTGTGAACACCCTTGGGGCAGAGGTAAGGCCGATTGGCATTGCTCTGAACTGATAATGGCCTGAGGGCAGTTTGTATCTGAGGTACTTTCGATGGGAGCTTCTGATAAGAACATGGAAGTAGGCATCCTTGAGGTCCAGGAAGCTAGCCAGTCCCTGGCCTTAGGGAGGTAAAATCATTCCCGAGTCACCATTTTGAATTTTGGTTTTAAAAGGTGCTTGTTCAGATATCTTAGGTCCAGGATGGCCGCCACTCTCCTGTCTTTCTTGGGGTAGAGAAGTACCTGGAGTACAGACCCTTGCCCTGGTGTGGGAGAAACCCTTTCTACAGCTCTGAGAGCCAGGAAGGTTGAGACTTCTGTTTCCAAAGCAAGAGTCTCTAAAGGGTTTGCAGGTGGAAAGGATCTGGCTCTCATCTTTGGACATTTTTTGAAGCTGAGAACCAGACCCTGGCTCACCACTTCCAGGACCCACCTGTCTGATGTTAAAGACTCCCAGTCCTGGACGAAGTAAGCCAGCCTGCCCCCTACAGGTAATGGAGAGCCGACCCTGGGCATCCCATCAGGGTGCCTGTTTGGCAGGGGCTTTAGGCTGAGGGGTGGGAGCAGGCCTGCTCGTACCCTGTCTGCCTCTCCCTCTGAAGAACCCCCTCTGAACATAGGCTGAAGGGGGCCTGGGTCTGGTAAAAGGCCTGTGAAAGGCTGCCCCCTACCCTGGGGGCTGCCTCTGAGGAGTGGCTTGCGTTCCTTGGCTTGTGCACTCCTATAAGTGGTTCTATATTCATCCATTTTCTTCATATAATTCTCTGTCTGCTCCCCAAACAGAGAATTTCCCACCACAGGAAAATCCATAGCCTTAGACTGGGTATCCTGTGACAAAGTAGTACACCTGAGCCAGGTCAATCTCGAAAGCCACAGATGTAGCCATGACTCTAGAGGATACATCATTAGAATCCACTGCAGCATGGAATTGCACCTTAGATGCCTCAATACCATCAACAGCCACCTGCTCCAGCTCCTTTGCAAGCTGGCCAGGGGCCTGTTTAGCTAAGGCCATGACAGTATCCCATCTAGATTTTGGTATCTCGCAACATAAGCCATATAGTTTGCTTGTCTGAGTCCCAAAGACGCTGCCATGTATTGTTTTTTGGCCATGGCATCAATCTTCCTGGAGTCCTTGTCAGGAGGATGTGAAGCCAGGGCAATATTAGCTTTATCACAGGCTGCAGCCTGAACTACCCCAACATGACTGCATTGCTGTGAAAGAAATTCTGTATCAGGACCTGACAAAGTGTACCTCCTGTCCATCTTTTTATCCAGAGGAGGCACAGAATTAGGAGCTTTTAAAATTTTTATTGTTTGTTTCTTAAAAGATTTATGTAAAGGGATAGACAATCTCCTGGACTCTGGGATATCCATCATCTCTACAAAGTCAGGCTCCTCTTGCTCATCCAAAGCCTCCTCTAAAGGAAGCTGGAGGGTTTCAGCAACTTTTTTATAAAACAAAAAATGAGAAGGGGACTCAGCAAGCCTAGGGGGAGATTCACCTAAAGGTCTGTCTGGGGAGATGTCCGGTTCAGTGGGCACATCCAGATTTTCAAAGTCACATTCACACTGATCATAATCATCCTCCCCCTCCTCTGGTTCATAAAACTCTTCTATATCATATTCTTGAACCGGAAGAGCCATCCGAACCGACCTTTTGCCAGATAGTGGCGGTTCGGAGGGAACTGGGGAAAGTGACGGTACAATCTGTATTGCCCTGGCTATCTCTGCAGCAGTTGGAGAAGGGATTTTGGACTCCACACCTGCTGACTTTCTAGTTCTCTTTGCTGGAACTGGCTCCTCAGAGTCAGCTTTACGTTTGCCCGAGGAAGTCTGGCCCTGGTCAGAGGGAACTCCCTCCGGTTCGGTTGGCACCGAACCGGGCTGGCCATCCGGGTCAGCGGACTTTTTGGCCTCTCGTTCCCTGAGCCTACCAACTCTCTTATCTAGGGTAGCTGCAGGGAAATTCTTGCAAATCTGGCAGTCTGCATTGAGGTGGTCAAACCCCAGACAATAAACATATGTGGTGTGTGGGTCAGCCTTGGCAAAGGCTTCCCCACAGACACTACAGTGTTGAAACCCAGTGGGCCCAGTTTTTCTTTTGGGTTTCTCAGACATAATGCCAGCCTAACCAAAAACTTGCCCTTTTGATGGCGAGTGCCAGGCAAGACACCCTTATCGGTTCCCAACCATGTCACGAGGTCGTGGAAAAAACCGTAATGAAATCCGTTTTTTTTAGAACCAATAAGAACTGGGAACCACACTCTAACAAGCCTTAAAAGGCTTCAGAATAAAGTTTAAATACAATTTGATCGGTTCCAACCAAACCGATAAACATTTACAAGTTCCACACAGAAAACCTATCTATTACTTACAATACCATAGACAGAGCTTGAACCGATCGGTTTGCAGTTAAAATAAAGAATATCGCGGTTAAATTTAACTGAGAAAAAATACTTTAAACCGAGAAAATGAACCGAGCAGCAGGAGGAATCTCTGGAGCGACTGTTCAGTGAGGCGGAGTAAAGAATCTGACGGTTTCGGTTTGAAACCACCCTAACAGAGCTTCTCTAACCAAGCTCGAGCTCTAAGTTCCATGCACTGCATGGAAGTTAACTCTTTCACCTCCGGAGCAGTTCTAATGGTGGGACAAACCGCATCTGTCATAATATAGCAAGACTTCATGTTGTTTGAAATCCTATTTAACCAACAGCCTCTTTCTTCCTACCCCCCCAAATATTGCCTTATGTCTGTCCCATGCATTCTTGGATTCTCCCACAGTTTTAGACCCCACAACCTCCTCAGAAAGGCTGTTCCATGCATCCACCACCCTCTCTGTGAAAAAATACTTCCTCGCATTGCCCCTTAGCCGTCCCCCCCATCTTCAAATTGTGTCCCCTTGTTCTTGCACATCTCTTTTTCTGAAAGATGCTACCCTCTTGGATTTTGTTGATTCCCTTGAGGTACTTAAACATTTCTATCATGTCCCCCCTCTCCCTCATTTCCTCAAGGGTATACATATTAAGCTCCTTTAGTCTCTCCTCGTATGGCTTCTCTTGCAGACCCTGCAGTATTTTAGTTGCCCTCCTCTGAACTGCCTCCATCCTGTCTATGTTCTTGCAGAGATGGGGTCTCCAGAACTGGACGCAATACTCCAGATGGGGTATCACCAACTGTCTGTACAGGGGGATAACAACTTCCTGTTTTCTGCTGGCGATGCCTCTCCCTATACATCCCAGTATCCCCCCAGCCCTCCCTACCACCTTTTCACATTGCTTGCCAACCTTAAGGTCACCTGATATGATTGCCCCCAGGCCCTTTCCATTTTTGTTGTTGTTACTACCCCCCCCCATTGTGTAATCTTCCCCTGGGTTTTTGTTTCTCAGGTGCATTATTTTCACTTCTTTGCATTAAATCCAAGCTGCCATACTTCTGACCATTCCTCCAACCTTGCCAAGTCCCTTTTCATCCTTTCCACGCCTCCTTGTGTATCAACCCTGTTGCAGATCTTTGTGTCATCTGCAAAGAGGCATACTTTTCCTTCCAGTCCTTCTGCAATGTCACTTATAAAGACATTAAAAAGGACTGGACCCAGTACCGAACCCTGCAGTACCCCACTAGTAACCCCTCTTTCTTCAGAGAGGACTCCATTTACAATTATGTTCTGTATCCTGTTATCCAGCCAATATTTTACCCAGGCTACCACCCTGGGACCCACTCCCAGGCTGGTTAATTTGACTGTTAATCTATTGTGTGGGACTGTGTCAAATGCCTTGCTAAAGTCTAGGTAGGCCATGTCCACAGCCCCTCCCTTGTCTACTACTTTGGTCACCCAGTCAAAGAAATCAATTAGATTCGTCTGACATGCCCTTCCCACTGTGAACCCATACTGCCTTGGGTCCTGTGCCCCACTGGCCTCTAGGTACTCAACAATTCTTTCCTTCAGAAGTGATTCCATCACTTTCCCTACCACAGAGGTCAAACTGACACGTCTGTAGTTTCCTGCCTCTGTCTTAGTCCCACATTTGTGAAGGGGAATCACATCTGCCTTCCTCCAGTCCTCATGTACCACACCATCCTCCCATGGTTTGTTAAAAAGGGTAGTCAGTGGTGTCACTAGTTCTTTGCTTAATTCTTGTAGAATTCTGGGGTGAATTCCATCTGGCCGCATTGCTTTGTCCACCTTCAGTTTTAGGAGTTCTTTCAGAACCCTTTCTTCTGTGAAAGGACTAGGATCGACCTCCCTATCCAGAGTGCTTCTGTTAATTGTATTAGGCACCTCCCCCACCTCCTCTTTTGTGAATACTGAACAGAAGTATTTATTCAGTATCCCTGCTTTTTCACAGTCCCTCTCTGCCCACCCACTGTCTATTCTATTCAGCCTCTCTATCCCTCCCTTTGTCTTTCTACGCTCCCTGATATACATATAAAAGGTTTTATCCCCCTTCTTAACTGAGTTGGCTATCTTTTCCTCAGTTTGGGCCTTTGCTATTGTGACTACCCTCACTGTTTCCTTCTGCCTTAACTGGTACAGTTAGTTCTCTGTCCTGCTCCTTCTGTGTTTCCTTATACTTCCTAAATGCTATCTTTTTCTCCCTAACCTTCACCGCCACCTCTTTTGAGAAGCATAGTGGCTTTTTCTTTCATTTTGATTTGTTTATTTGCTTTACACAAAGGCTTGTTGCCTCTGTGATGGTAGTTTTGATATTTTCCCATTGTTGCTTCACCCCTCCTTCTAGCCTGTTTGCTAGTGCTTTTCTAAGGCACTCTCCCATCTTGCCAAAGTCAGCCCTCCTGAAGTCCAGAACCTTCACTTTTGTATGGCTTGACTCTGCAGCTGAGTTTATCATGAACCACACTGTTTGGTGGTCGCTTGTTCTCAAATGGCTACCTACTTCTAGATCTGAGATCCTCTCACTGTCCCCATTTGAGAGTATGAGGTCTAAGATTGCTCCCTCTTGAGTAGGTTCCTAAACTAGCTGTCTGAGGCATGCCACCTGAAGGGCATTGAGAATGGCCCTGCTTTTGGATGTGGCTGCAGCAAAGGTGCTCCAGTTGACATCCGGCATATCAAGGTCCCCCACCAACAGTATCTCCCCTTTCTCTGCCATCCTAAGTATGCCTTCTATCATATCCTTGTCCATTCCCTCCCCCTGACATGGGGGTCTGTATACAACCCCTGTGCAGATTGTGGTGCCATTTCCAGTCTCTAAGGTGACCCACAGTGCCTCCTCTCCTCCTGTTTACTCTTTTGTTCAGTTGCTTTTATCCCTTCCCTTATATAGAGAGCTACTCCACCCCCTCTTCTCCCCTTCCTGTCTCTCCTGTAGGTTGTGTACCCTGGTATGTTAACATCCCAGCCATGGTTCTCTGTGTACCATGTTTCTGTGACTGCTACGATATCCAGGTATCCCTCTCCCATCAAGACCACCAGTTCAGGGAGCTTGTTGCCCAGACTATGGGCATTGGTACTCATTACCCTCCACTTCTTGATGGCCTTACCCCTTTTTGCCCCATCCCTGTCCTTATTGCATTTGTCACTTTCTCCATTTACCCCTGCGCCTCTCCCTATCGACATCTCTATGTTGGTGTCTACCTCACTTAGTACCCTGATTTTTTGGGAGGGACTAGGATTTCCCTGCTCCTCTGCAGTGCCTCCCCCGTCGACTAGTTTAAATGCTTGCCAATGAAGTATTTAAACCTATCACCTAGGATCCTGGTTCCCCTCCTGGACAGATGCAGACCATCACGCCAGTATAGGCCTGCATCCCTCCAGATGGACCCCAGTCCCCAATGAAGCCAAATCCCTGAGCTCTGCACCATATTTTCAGCCACTGATTGAATCTCATGGTGTGGAGCACCCTAGCCTCACCTATGTCATAGACAGGCAGCACCTCCGAGAAGGTTACCATGCATGCTATTTGTCTAAGGTCCCTCCCCATCTCCACAAATGCTTCTTGCACTGCTCTGATCTGATGCCTTTCTTAGCCAGGTCATTTGTCCCTAGGTGGACAATGACATCCAGCTCCCTCCCCTGTGCAGCTGCTCCTGTGATCCTGAGGATTCACTCCCTGTCCCTCCAAGCCATTGCACCAGGCAGGCACCTTACCTCCCTCTCCCCTTCCTCCCCCAGTTCTACCTTCCTAACAATGGAGTCCCCCACCAGGAGTTGTTTCCTTCCCCTGTGGGGTCCCATGCCACCCTCCTGTGGGTCTCCTTTGTGGAGGTCCCCAGCATCCTCCTTGGTCTCCACTGTGGGTGCCTTCCTAGGAGAACCACACTTTTCCAGAACGGCATAGAAATTGTGGAGAGGTACAACTGGAGGGATGCACCTATGTTCCACCACCCTCACCCTCCCTGAGCCCACTGTGGTCCAATTGCTCCTTTTTCTTGGCAACCTCTGAGGCAACGGCAGTGACCCTGGTGGTCCCTGGATGGGAGAGGAGGTCCCACAAATCCAGGCCAACTCAGTCTGGAGATGAGCAACCTCCTCCCTCAGCCCAGAGAGGTGCCTGCAGATGGGACAACACTGCATCCTCCAGAACATCTCCCAGAAGACTGCTGTGACACAGCCACTGCATTGCACCACTCCCATCATGTCTTATTTCTGGACCCCTAATTGTTGTTTGGAATACTTACTCTTTCCTCTGTTTGTTTATTTCTTTTTTTTCTTTCCTGTCCCTACTTACACCTCTGTGTCCTTTTAGCTCCTGATCTTCCTGTTCTGAGACAAGAAGTTCCTGTATTTCTCAGTAGTCTCCTTACTTGCTCAGAGTCAGACCTCCAGCAGCTGGGGGGGACGGAGAGCTACTCTTGCACTTTTGGGATGGTGAGTCTTTGGTGGCTCTGTAATCACTCACTTCCTGCTCCCAAACAGGAAGTTCCTGTTGTCCATTAAATCCTGTGCCTATAAAAGTAGAACTGCCTTTGGGTGGAGGGGAGGGAAGGAGGGCAATATAGTCCAAGTAGAGAAGTTTAGTTATACCAGCTGGTCCTTCCTCCTGGTGCTCTGCTTGTTCTCTGGCAGAAGCTATATATGTCAAATCTTTAGGTTATTATCACCTATTAAATTTATAGGTGGGAGGTCAAGGTTTAAGTCAGGAGGTCCAAACTTAAAAAATTAAAGACCAAGATTATTTTGATGGCATATTAATATAATGTACTCAATAAATCCTTTAATTATTGGGAATACTTATGAGAATAAGTAATAAGATAGTAAAAACGGGGGGATGGGGTGGGGGAATGTTATGGAAATCCAACTGGAAACAAGTGTTGAATTATAACCTGTGAATCAATTTTATCCAAATTATGTCATTATTCAATGTTTCTCTATCATAATTGGGTATGGAGAAAGGTAAAAAAATGAAAAAGAAATTTAATAACATAAAAAGTCCATTCAGACCTAGGAAGTCTGTGCAGGATTAAAGTCCCCAAGTTCTAAGCAAGTGCTGGACTACTTCTACGCTGTGTGGGCATACAGTAACATGCGGTTCTCATAATCCAGTTATATGAAGTGTGGGGTCCTCCTGGTCAGGGTTCCTAAACAAAAATAAAAGCAAAAAGAAAATTCAATCATCAGGGTGAGACATTCTATTAATTATATCATGTCTTATTCATAAATAAGGTGTGAAATCAACTCCTTCATTAAGTCCCAATGGTATTGCTATATCTAATAACATCCATTTTGTTTCCTTTTGAGACCATGTATTCAATCTGTTACCTCCTCTGGGTTGTCTCAATACATGTTCTAGTACTGTGAACTTGAAACTATTTGGATTACTATGGTGGACTCGTAGGAAGTAAATGGATGACACCGTATCTTTTGAACCCCTCCCAATGTAGACAATCTGGTGGCCATAATTAACAGAAGACTGGGTGCCCTGTACCATAACCAGAACAATCCCATTGGGGATGCTAGATGCCTTTGTGTGGCCAGCTCCATTCTGTCACTTATAGATTATGGCCTCTCAGTCTATGCAGCTGTATGCGACACAGTGCTAAACAAAGTAAAGTTGATCTGTAATAAGGCATACCGCTTTGTACTTGGTGCAGATAACTGCATACATCAATTTACCCTTTACACACTCACTAACTGGCTATCTTTATGCAGCAGAATAAAGCTCCAGACCTGTTTTCTAGCCAAAAAGACACATCTGGGCCTAAGACCCCCTGCTTTAGCAAATTGCTTCCACACCATATCCAACCAGTGCAACACTGGGAACATGGCTAATAATGCCCTTAAGCTTCCTTTCTGGTGTACTCAGCTGGGCAAGCAGTCATTTGCTGTCAGGGCTACTAATAGGCTAAATGAACTACCTGATACACTGCTGAGTCTCCCCTAGATTAATCAATTTAAGTGATCTTTGAGGTCTGCCCTTGCAGTCAAATGCAACTGTAACCGTTAAACTGTTTTATTCGGTTTCTCTGCACATACGAACACACTAAAAAGCCAGCAGAATAGGCCAAATGGTCTGTCTTGTCTGCTCAAAAGCCAGCAACCTAGTGGTTGCTCACCTTAGCACCACCCCAGCCCCCAGAGGGTCTTCTTTAGTTTCAGTTTCCCCTTGTACCTGTCCCACCCTTCTTGAAGCCTTCCACTGTGCCATATCCTGTAATTTTTTATGCAACTGTCTGCATGAACTTTTTCAAAACTGTATGTCATTTTTCTGTCTTACGTGTTTTGAGTCTGACTCAACTGCATTTCCTCTGGAACTGCTTATTGTACTTATGATGTTTTTTTGACCATGTATTTGACATGGAACCTTTGTAAATGAGCACTTGCGGTCAAAGATAATCTCCAAAGTTTTCAATAAAATGAAATAGTCCCTCATCTAATACTTGAAACCTGCACTTTTCTAGTTAAGATCTTGAAGCTTAATTCATAGCTTCATATTGGTTAGATTTTGTGATCCTTCTCTGTTAAATATTGCTAGATAAAAGTCATGGGCCAATTGGTGAGGTGGTAGGGCTACAGCCTGTGACCTCAGTGAGCCAGGTTTGGGAACAAGCCTGGATCACTGTGGGCCAGCTTGGAGGGGGTGGAGAACTGAGCATCCCAGAGGATGCTCCCCTCTTCCTCCTCCAGGAAGGAATTGCTGATGTTTTCACTGTGATACTGCCACCATGGTGATTAAAGGTGGCAGTGCAGCCTTGGGGGACCAAGTTGGGGGGGATTAGCCAGGGACCCATGCTGTGTGTGCACCTGAACTGGTCTACCTCGTGAATCAATGTCTTCCAGGGCTAAGAGGAGATGCAAAGCCAGAACAAGGAAAAATGGCCCAAGTTCCTGGAACTCTGGTACCTCCAAGCTGGTCCTTAACACTGGGAATGCCCTGGGGTACACCCCCCACCCCATACCCCACCTAGGGGGGTAAACCAAGGCTCCATGGAGGTTGGCAGGAGGTAAGGTAGGTTGGGGCACAGGGAGGTGCTGGTGGTTCAGTAGGGAGACAGTGCCAGTGCCACTATGAGGGTGGAAAAATATGATAAAAAGAAGAGGGGAGTCATGTTGCACTACCGTGCTGTTGAGCCTGGTTTGGGAGCAGACTTGGGAGCCAAACAAGCAGGTTGTGGGAGGCAGGGTGGTGGTGTCTCAGGAAAGCACTACCAGCCAGAGTGAGATGGCACTGGATTCCGGCAACACAGTAATTCCTATGGAGGCTCAAGGGGCTTGCCTCACCTCAGGATGTGGTCTGTGCATGTACTGGGCTGACAGTCAGCCATTACTAGCTGCTAAGGGGAGGCAGGTGGTTAAAGAAACCTAGGTAAAACCTTACCTTTGTTATGATGGAGGCCAGGTGCTCCTTTAGGCCTGCACTGTGGACCTCACCCAACAGATCGGGGGGGGGGATTAGTTGAGGACAGGTCTAGGGGAGCCTCCACAGAGCACAGCTCAAAGCCAGAGGACTGGGCAGATAGAGGTAGCAAGAAAAAAAGTTAGGTTTAAAAAATAGTGCTAAACAGCTCTTCTGTTGGGTACACTGACAACAGAGATGTCTTTCAAATATGACAGGCATCCTTTGAGACAGATACACGTGTTCTTTCTATGATTTCAATCAGTCACACAGCTTGGAATCCTATCACTACTGTCAGTTTGTTCAGTTGTAGCATATTTGATATGCAGTATTAGCAAACCGTAACATGTTAGATGCCAGTTATATCCCTTAGCAGACCAAACTGCTTAGTGAATTGGCAGTGGGCAAATATCATGTTGTGGATATGTCACTACCAGGCTGTAGTAGTTGAATGCAATTAGCATCTAATGGTTGTTTGGGGGCTTTTGTGTGATGAGTTATGGTTGTCTCAGTTCAGTTAATAGTAAACAGTTCATATTACAAAAATGTTAAAACACTAGACATTAATTAGTACCTATGTTGGTAGTCTAACATAAGGGGCCAAGAATCGAATGGGCATGGAGTATGAACACCTGCATGGTAGTCTCTGTATGACATGGTTGAGGAACAGTGGTGGTGCAGTAAAAGAAAGCTGGGCTTGTGGGCTGTGCTGAAACTGTTATGGAAGAATACAGGACTTGCGTACCCCTCCCAATCCCTGTTTCTTGGTGGACCTCACTCCCCACTCCCCTCATCTCCCCAAAGCTAGCCTTATTTTAGACTCTCAAAATTAGTTCATGACCGTAACTCTGAGGAAATGACTGTGATACACTGAAGATGTTAACAAGGACACATAGCTGAACTGCAAAAACAGAAACACAGAAAACATGGAGCAGAGAAAGCTCCAAGGCCCATCTAGTCTGCCCAAGGTCCCTACCTATTCCCTATTGGCTTATAGCCAGATAGAGTCATTACTCCATACTCCTATCCCTGCGGTCTGACACATCTCAGCCATTTCCCACTCCCCTGCACCCAGCTCCTCCTCTAAGGACTATCAGTCCCTTGAAATCTGTCCTATCCTTCCTTGAAGCCTATTATAGGCCCCACCTCCACCACCTCCTTTGACAATCTATTCCATTTTTCTTCCACCCCCTTGGTAAAAAAGTATTTCCTGATATCCTATTTAAACTGCTCACCTACCAGCCTCCACTCATGAACACTCATTACTGTGTTCTCATTCTTGGTGGGGACATCCCCGTTATCTACCTCACTTGCCATACATCACCACATTTACATGCTGCTAGTTTTCCGATTCCTGTCTTGAGGCAGCTTTTTTGATAATCAGGTTTTTTTGGAGGTGATTGCTGTTTACATGATGCTTTGTTTAAATAGCTGAAAACCCTGTCAGGTAGTGCCCGTGTTTACATGTGGCATAATAATCTCATTAATCGCTATCCCCAAACATGCATTGTTTAACTTTGAGAAACTCCTGACCGTGACATTGTCGAGACTGTCTCGAGACTGTCATGCGCAATTTTTTCTCTAGCAACCTGGTGTCTTACCTGATTAGTGCTGTAAGAATGATTCATGTTTGTGTATTTTTCATTTAGACTCCATTTATTTTGTATTTTGTGCTCCTGATACAGCAGCAGAATTTCCTTTTCTTTTTTTGTCTGGAATGGTAAAGCACTTTGTATACAATATGATATTAACACCAGATTTCTTCCTGATTGGTGATGGTGCAGGGTTCATAAAAACTACCACTACATCAGTGGAGTCCTGTAGAGCCGTACCGTCCCTCCAGGGAACTCCAGTCCTTGACATCTGGTGGGGCATCTGCATGACTCAGGGATAAGCCCATAACCAGTCCTGACATCTGTCATCCCACGCGGCGTTACTGATGTTGGTCCACCTCCCCAGCCTCCTCCTCTGGACTTATGCTGTCTCTTTCTGGGCCCACTGAGGTGGAGGGGTAAACAGTTGGGGCATTCTGGATAATTTTTTTTTGTTGTTGTTCATTCCCTGGCTTTGTGTCCCTTCAAGATACATTTCACTCCAATGCCCTGTTCTGCATTTCGTATGAATTTTACTAATTAAGTACAGTAGTCTTGTCCGAGAACTACCTCACAAAAGAAGAAACAAAAGTGTGAGATGTGAAAAGATGGCTTCAGTTTGATCTTTGATAATGGGTACGAGAGAGAGAGAGAAATGACAAACGTAATGTCATTCTGTGGTGAGAGGGATTAGGTTCATAGGTGCAGTAGTTCCGGGAACAGTTGAATTTTGAAGCACTTCTAGATTGATCTGTGTTTTTCCCCTCTAAATCCATGGCAATTTCCCTGTGTTTTTCCTTCAGATTTTCCTGTAGAGTACAGTGCTTACTGTTGATCTGGTAGATCAGTTTTTGATGGATCGCGAGTATAACTCTAAGCACGAGGGTTGGGGGAGGGTTTAGTTCCACTGTCTTTCCTCAAATCAGTTTGGCATAACTTTCAATTTCCTCTTTTTCTTGTGTTTCAACTGAATGAAAGGACCATTGGGAGTGTCAGTGGTAATGGAAATAGACTGTGGTGGGGGACACCCCTTCCAATCTCACCTTATCATTTGCCAGCTCCTTGCTGTTCTGCCCCCACTTTGCATTCGTCTTTCCTGTCTGATCTGTCCTCTACAACTTTTGCCCTTTTTCTTTTATAGTAGTAGTGAGTCTGCCTTTTGGTATGTTGCTTTCTATGAAACTATGCTGCTCTCACTTCCCTCCTTCTCTCACCGGAAAACTTAGTGTGACACATGTGCAACACTGCGCAGACTCCAACTTATCCAGATGAGTTTCATTTCCTCCTTGCTGTGGTTACAAACCCATCCAGACTAGTGGGCTTAAATCGATTTAATTCACTTTAAACTTCAATCAGTGTTTTTATTTCTTGCTGAATCATACGCCACATTTACATGCTGTCTGGATTTCTGATTCAAAAAACAGAAAACCAAAAAAAAGTCTTGAATCGGAAAACTAGCAGCATTTAAACATGCTGATTGTCTCTGTTTCTATCTAGCTTATTTATTTCTCTTAGTAATTTGTAGATTTTGATCTTAAGCCCATTTCCCTCTCAGCCTCCAGAGTGCAGATGTTTAGATCTGTCAGCCTTTCCTCAAAGGATCTGCCCTGCTGCCCCTGGGTCATTTTGGAGGCCCTGTACTGCATCACCTCTAGCCTGTCCCTGTTCTTTCTCAGATGCAGATTCAAGAACTGGGCACTGTACTCCAGGTGGGGACTCACCAGGGATATGTACAGAGGTACTATCACCTCCTTCCTCTGGCTGCCAAACTCAGCCCCTATGAAGTCCAGCATCCTCGTTGCCTTGCTGTGTGCTTTGTTGCACTGACTTGAGGTTTTGAGACTGTTACTGATGATAACCCCAGGTCTCTTTCCTCCATCATCATGGTTTTCTGAACCTCTCCCATCCAGTAGTCTAACAAAAAACAAACAAGTGAATGATGTATATAACAAATGGTGTGGATGCTTAGACATATGCTGTGTGTTATAGTATGCAGACATACGGTGCTCCAAATAGGAGAATTCACATGATGAAAAGTAAAGGAAAAGGTGTGATAGAATATTGGGATTGCAAGAAATTCTTCCTAACACTTTACTGGAGTCCTCAGCCTCTCCTTTTTCCACCATATTACATGGTAAAACAAAGAAACAGAATATTAAAAGAAACCCCCATACTGAAATGCAGAGGAAGGATAAGAGCATTGTAAGGAAGATGTTGGGGTGTCTGTGGTGGCACCAATTATAATAAAGACACAGGACACAAATTATGACAATAAACTTCCTTATATTATAATTGCACACAAATAGCATTACAAAGCATGGCACAATATCCTTTGGACAGATATTGTGTAGCAGTCAGCACACAGTGAAAAATTGTGTCATCAGGGAACCATTAGCCATAAGTGACCATATTATGGTAGAATTTAAAATAATTGTAAATAAGATAATAGATAAGGGGCATACTATAATAAAATGCTGGAATAAAGCAAATTACAGATATATGAGACAGTACCTGAATAACTGGAATTGGGAAAAGGAATTTAAAGACTCTAGTATCCAACAATGTTGGGATAAGATTAAGATAAAGTTAGAGCATTGTGTCACACATTATGTACCAATGAAAATTAAATACAACTCCCAGGGTAAGATACCAACATGGCCAAATCCCATATTAAAAAAACTCATAAATAAAAAGAAAAAGGCTTTCCAGAAATACAAAAATAAACCCTCACTTGGTAAATGGATAAACTTTAAGGAAAAAGCTAAACAGTGTAAAAGGGAAATTAAAACAGCAAAAGCAAACTAAGAACTAAGCGTTGCAAATTTAACAGCTGATAATAAGAAACATTTTTTTAGCTATATAAACAACCAAAGGAATAGTGCCACAAGAATTGGACCAGTAAGCATACTGTAGAAGAAGAAATAATCACTGAAGAAAAGAAAATGGCAGATGTATTTAATAAATATTTTATAAGTGTGTTCCAAACTAAGAAATTCAACAATGAAATAAAAACCTGTATGCAACAGAACAAACCTGACAGTATTAAAATTGAACCCTCAGCAGTATTGACTAAACTGTTGACTCTTAAAATCAACAAATCCCCAGGGCCCAGTGAGATGCATCCCAGACTGCTCAAAGAATTGGCAATGAACTGGCTGGCCTAGTTGGGCATCTTTTCAATAAGTCTCTGAAAAATGGGGAAATACCAGATGACTGGCGGTCAGCCAACGTGACACCTATCCAAATAAAAAGGGTGAAATCAGATGTTGGAAATTATGGGTCCATTAGTCTGACATGTATCCTGTGTAAAGTTATGGAGGAATTTATTAAAGAGCCCCTACATCACTATATACAAACAAAGGGTCTCATGGACATCACACAACATGGTTTTACACATGGGAGATCAAGTCAGATGAATCTGATGAGTTTTTTTAGCCTGTCAGCAAGGCTATGGAGGAAGGTTTGCCAGTGGATGTAGTGTACCTTGATTTCTCCAAGGCTTTTGATCTGGTGCACCATGTGAATCTCATTGGTTTGCTCCAGGAACTAGGAGTTGAACAACGGAGTAACTCATGGCTCAATGATAGGAGGCAGAGGGTCAATATTAGACAGCATGTATCAGAGTGGGGTATGGTGAGTGGAGCCCCGCAGGGCTTGGTGCTGGGCCCAATGTTGTTTAATGTTTGTCTCTTCGCTGACCACTTCTAAGAATTTGTGGATATCCAAGTTTGCAGATGACAGCAAAGTAGGGGCAATCATAAGAACACAAGAGGATGCACAGAATCTGCAAAAGAACTTGGATACAATAATCATCTGGGCAGAAGCACATAAAATGAGATTCAATATAGGAAAATGTAGTGTTATGCACTTTGGTCCAAATAATATTTGTGCAAACTATAAATTAAGCTGATATACTCTAAAAAGTGTGAAGTGTGAAAAAGACCTTGGAATATTAGCAGCAAATGACCTTGCATGTAAGTCTCAAACTACCAAAGTGGTATAAAGCTCAAACAGAATGATGCACTGTATCTTGCACAATATTAAAAGTAGAGGTAGGACCGTGATACTGCCATTGTATGGTGAATTGGTGAGGCCTTTAATGGACTACGGTGTGCAGTTTTGGAGTCCTTATCATATAACAGATATCAAGAACTTGGAAGCAGTGCAGAGGAGAGTAACAAAAAGGATTGACATGCTTCAGTCCCTCCCATATGAGGATAGATTGATGAATCTGGGATTATATTCATTAGAATATCATAGGTTTTGGGGAGATTTATGTTTGGTGTACTCAGCATTTCGGAACCTGGATTTGTGGGAATGTGTGGGCTTGGAAAGAAAAACTATTGTTAAATCTGCAAGGGCCCATAATTACCAATTAAAAGGATAATTGTATAGGACAAATAGAAGGGAGTCTTGGTTTAACCAGAGAGTGGTGTCTTGCTGGAACAAACTTCCACATAGCATAGTTAATAGTGACTCAATTCATAGTTTTAAAAATAAATTAGATGTATTTTATGGTGTCACCTGGACCCTATAAACACAGATATTGAATATACCACAATGAGACTTCTTGGCATAAACTATTGTCTCAGATCTGACTTTTAAGACACAGAATCAGGTAAATTGGCCAAATATTTCCTTTTTTTCTGGGGGATGGGTGCAGGCACAGGTCTTCCAAGATGGACTTCATGTCTCCAAATTTTCAGCTCTCCGGAAGCCATTATTATAACCAGCTTTGTGTATAGTTACATGATGCAAAATAACTAAGGCGTCTCAGTTCCAAGGACTGCTTGCTATTCGGTCTTGGATGCTCAGCACTTCTACGCAATAGACCTCATTCCGCTGTCTCTCCCAGAGATAGATAAGACTTGGTATATACTGAAAACAACTACATTCCCATGGACAGTATGATTTTGCAGATCTGGTACATTTTGATTCCTACTGCTGAGGCGTGGTGTGTGTGTGTGTGTGTGTGTGTGTGTGTGTGTGTGTGTGTTGCCCCAAAGACAAAGCAATAGCTTTAGCACTAAGACAAAGCAAAACCGATATCCAAAGAAAGTCCTAGCTAATAGCTTGTTCTAACAAAAGCCATATGTATAGTATTATATGCAATATCTTACATGCAGCACCAACATATCTAATACTCTAATGAATTATATGTCTACAGCATTGTGTAATGAAAGGAGAGTCACCTTCCAATTACTAGGACTAAATATGACCCTGGCAAGACCAATTCCTAACATATCTATAATCTAAAATGCTATATCCAATAGGCAGTAGGTTCTTTGTTAACTCTATCCCCAACATTTGGAATGCCCTTCCCAATGCTCTACAGGTAACTTCCTCTCTTGGTGAATTTAAGAATCGCTTAAAAGCATATATACTAGAGTGAAATCAGTGTAACTGTTACTGTTGATAGGCCTCAGCACTGCTATACCGGTTGTTGTCACTCAATTCTATAGCTATTGTCCTTCCATTCATTGAGACAAAAATGTAAACCCTTTTGGTACACTGATGCAAATTCATATATAGTCTTATGTATGTTTATTGTTTCACACAATTGTGTCTCTGTAACTTAACTTGTTCCATTGTATTCGTTGATGTCCAATACCTTAACTGCAGTTGTTATCCTGTTGAAAGTCTCTGTAATTAATTCCAGGTCGCCCCTGAAAAAGCACTCTCTGAGGCCCAGTGAGTTTACCCGGTTAACAAAATTCAATAAATAAATAATATCCCTACATTCCCCGCTTTGACACGCTTCTCAAAAATATAAAATAATTTTGCAAAGTGGTGTCACAAAAGAAAATGTTATGTCATTTAGACTGGAAAATATGAGCATATTTCAACATACCTCATTGTTTATAATACATATTTTTTTTTTTAAACGTGTAAGGCTGCAAAGCATTGTGAATGCAATGAGTACTAAAATAACTTGTAGCATAATTAACAATTTAAAGCTAATCCTTATCTAGTATTTAAAATGAAGAGATTAACAACGCTATTATGAAGTAAATTATTTAAATTATTTTTAGTAAGAGTGGAGTAATATGCACTTTGAAGGTTGGAGCGTAATTTATGACATCAGTGTAATCACCAGGTTCACAAAGAAGATATTGTTCTTTGTGAAGTGGCCCTGTTAAGATAACCACTTGACCAATGACAGTGCAAGTAGAAGGTGTGAAGCAGAAATTTGGAGTAGTCACTGGACATGCCAGTGCCCTGTAAGTAAATAATGTATTGTTTTAAATTATGCAATACTAACCAGCCATGTTGTGGTTGACTTTTATTTTTAGGGAAGCTCCATTTTATGAGTTTTACAGAGCAAGTAACTGAAGTGTTGATCCGCACCCAGCTGGACAGCTCAGTGTGTAGTTGCACCCATATGTCATATTTGCAGGAAGACCGGGGCAGTTACATGAAACACGTAACACCTGTACATGTATTTACAGAGCAGCAGGCTGTATGGGGGTGCTGCCATAGGATATGAGTTGTGGAGGTTGTACACTTCTATGGAAAGTGTGTCAACCTCTCCTTATAAGTATTGCTTTTTAAGTGACCCACAGAATGGACTGTGGCCAGTGTGCCAAAAACCACCTCAGCAGGGTCAAATATTAGTACAGGGTATTCTCTCTAGTACAGAACCCACTAGTGTAGCATTTGCCCTGACTGGGGTACAAGGTAACAAATTCCAAGCTTCTAGCTATCACAAAAGAAAACAAAACTTTTAACAGGCCTAGGTCTCAACCCATTCTCTGTGGATGTCTTGTGATCTGGTTACTTATAGGCAATACCATCTGATAATGTAGTTATTTGAGATGAAGTCCGGGAAGTACCCTGTCTCCACATCTTTAAGCAAATTATAAATCATTGTGAGAACAAAGTTCTCATATGCTGTGCATATTTTGTTTTTTACTTATGTGTTTGCGTCAGGCCATTAAAAATTGTTTGTGACTAATGTATTGATTTTAGATGGTGTTTTAGTAAACAAACAAGTAATAAATGCATATTGATATGATATGATATGATATGATATGATATGATATGATATGATATGATATACATACCATACATACTTTTTTGCTAGGCCTGTAATCCCATATTTATAACTTTGGTAACCATGTCTACATCCTGATGCTTAAAATAATTATTTTATGATCTCCGTGCCAGAACGATTACATCTGGCCAGGACAGATGCAAATAGGCCTGAGATGGTACTAGAAAGTCATTTCAGGTCTTGAACTTGTCTGGTATGGGGAACTTGTCTGGTATGGAATACTCCATGCTGGGGTCTCCTGTTTTGCATAGCTATGGAATTTGGGGCTCTAGCATGATATGAAATTTTAATTTAAAATGTAAACGTAAACAACTATATTCCCATGGACAGTATGATTTAATTTAATATATGTCATGACATTAATACTTTTAAGGTTGTCTAACTTATGGTTCGAAAGGACCCAGTCAGCCAGGCAGGGTGGAGGAATTTATTGTTGCTTGTGGGGCTCTGAATCTGAGCAAGAAAGCTAGACATAAAAGGGACCATTGGATATTTGTTAAGCAACAGTGTTATTTACACTCTGATAAAAATACTGTTATAGTCCTGACTTTGCCGGAGAGACCACTGTGGAGTCGCCATTTGTAAGGATGATTTTGGGGGGTCTGTGGTAGCACCAATTATAATAAAGACACAGGACACAAATGATGACAATAAACTTCTTTATATTACAGTTGCACACAAATAGCATTACAAAGCATGGCGCAATATCCTTTGGACAGATATTACATAGTAGTCAGCACACAGAATCAGGTAAATTGGCCAAATATTACCTTTATTCTGGGGAACGAGCACAGGCAAAGTTCTTCCAAGATGGACTCCATGGGCGGGATATTCCAAAGGTTAGCCAGCGCAATAGAAGCGTCATGCGAAGTCCGAAGTGCGCCATTGTGCGATATTCAGCAGGAGGCAAAAGCTATACCATCAAAACATGCTGAGCAACAGCGCAATGCAAATGAAGGCATGCACAATCAAGGGGTGGATCCATACATAAAGAGCGCAATCGCGATATTCAAAGACTTCACAATGCGCACAGCGAACAATGGAAGTTGCGCCTGCGAAATGAGCCAAAATAAAAAGGCTCAAGGAAGAGGCGCAGAACGCTACAGGGATGCCAAGTGGGAGAGAGAGAGAGAGAAAGACAGACAGTGACAGGCCAGGGCAGGCAAGGAAGCAGTGTGGGCCATAGGCTGCGGAGGTCAGTGGGGGGTGCCTGGTGCAGTGGAAGTAGCAGTCAGGACAGCAGGGTAACAGAGCAACATCAGCCGGGGGGGTCACAAGCCAGGGAGATGGACAGTGGCAGCTTCCACATGGACGCTGTAATGAGGGGGTGAGAATGCAAGGTGCAGGGGCCGTGGCCGTGGATGGGCCCGTCGGGCGTACATCCCCAACAGGCAGTACCGTGCCCACATCAGCTTTGAGCTGTACACAGATGTAGAGATCATGGGCTGGTATCACCTGAACAGGGCAATACTGAGGTGGCTCTGTGAGCTGTGCAGTGATGTGATGCAGGCACCCTCACGATGGAGTCACGCTCTGTCAGTGGAGACCAAGGTGACAGCCTGCATGTGCCTGCTCACCACGGGCACCCTCCAGAGGCCAACAGGGGACACCACAGGCATCACACAGTTGTCCACGTCATGCATCCTCACCCAATTCCTCAGCGCACTACTGCCACATGCTGTGGAGCACATCCATTTCCCCAGCACCGCGGCAGAGCGTACAGCAAACATGCAGGATTTCCACAGGGTAGCATGTATGCCTGGCATGCTAGGGGCCATAGACTGCACCCATGTGGCCATTCACATGCCACCTGGCCCTGATGAGGCCGCATATAGGAACAGAAAGGGCTTCTCCAGTGTCAACTGCCAGGTGGTGTGTGATGCCACTGGGTGTACAATCAATGTCTGTGCCACACACCCTGGCGGAGCACATGATGCCTTCATATGGCATCAGTCCGCACTGTGCCATCACTTCGAGAGTGGGGACATCCCCACAGGCCATCTAGTGGGTGAGTACGCATGTAGGAAATGCAAACTCGGGGCAAGGCTGGGAATGCCACAGGTGCCATGGCAGTGGCACACAGGGATATGGGCAATATGGACCTGAACATGATACTGATCTCCACTATCTCCACACAAGTGACAGTGGATACCCACTCCGTCCCTGGCTGCTCACACCATACCGGCGCCCCATGACCCCATCGCCGCACCGCTATAATGAGGCACATGCCGCCACACGCAACATCATTGAGCGGGTGTTTGGGATGCTCAAGGCATGCTTCCAATGCCTAGACACCTCCGGCGGTGCCCTACAGTACAGCCCCTCAAAGGCCTGTGGGATATTCCTGGCCTGTTGTATCCTGCACAACATGGCCAAAGACTGTGGGATAGCCCTACAGGTTGAAGAGGGGGACAGCGATGCGGGCACCAGCGGCGCCGGTGTTGATGGTGATGAGCAGCCCCCCTTTGGACGGCGGGACCCCCGACTGATTCGGCAGGCCCAGCTGCACCGGGACACCATCACGGAGGAGCATTATGCATGACACAGGTAAGTCAAGGGGCCATGTGCAAACAACACTGTCCTGGCACAACCCACAGGCACACAGAGTGACACACCAGGGGTGCATGACGGCAAGGGAAGTGGAAGGGACCAGGCACACAAACACACCATCAGGGAGGGGCGAACAGTCATATGGACACACACACACACACACCAGGCACAAAGCACACATGGGCAGGTGCACAGCAGAGCAGGAACAGACATGGCAAACACACAGATCCACAGACCACACCCACCACCTGTACTGTCCAAAGTACGTGTGTCAGATGCTGGGCACCCTTGCACCTTGGTGTACAGTACAATGCAGGCATCATCATGCACACGCACCTGTGGACAGCAGTTGGGATGGTGTGCAGGTGGTCCGTATGTCGGCGTGATGTGCAGGGCACCCACCAGTGCACTGCCCACCATGACGCACAGTGCACACAGGGCAGCACCAGACAGGGCCCGCACTGGGACACAGGTCAGTCATGTTGCACCGTTTCATGGCCACTGCGGATGCGTGGGTGGCCCCGCCGTGACCCAACAGCACTGGCAGGCTGAGCAGGGGCCACATGGGGTGGCACCGATGGACCACCAGGGGTCCCACTGCACGATCACGACCTTGTCCGCAGTGGGGTCTGTAGTATGCCAAACATGCCTGCACCAGGGGTGCTTGGGATGCCCACAGCAGAACCCGGCATTGACAGGCTTGGTGTCGCATGACACCAGGAATGGGGAGTGGAGAGCATACTGTGTGGGGTGTGCAGTACAGGAGCACCTGCTTGTGTGCCCAATGCAGCCACGACAGCGAGCAATGCCTGGGTCTGCCTGTCAATGGTGGCGGTCACATCCATCCGCATATGGACCATCTCTGCACAGTCCAGAGCACAGTCCCTGCTGTGCCGCTCCACAGCCACACACAGTGCCTCCACAGACGTTGCAACCCACATTTGCTGCTGTACTGATTCCCACAGCAGGCGGGTGTGATCTTCAAATGGGTACTCTGCCACAATGGCATCCTGTCCCCCAGGGTATGGAAGGTCCTGATGCTCAACACCCCTTGAGGGTGGGCGCTGTTCACCAGGACCAGGAATGGGCATATCAAAGGGCGGTGGGCATGTGCCACCGCTGGACACTGTACCCCCAGACCTGGTGAGTGACTGCTGCTGCTGCCCCTCCAACCGCTGTGCCCCAGGGACCACTCGTTCCACTGCTGTAGCCGCAACAGTGCCAGACATCTGCACAGCCACTGGTGCTGCCCCACTGGTGCTGACAGGCACAACCTGGGGCTGTGCCGACATGCTGGCACACACGTTGGAACCAGCTAGGCCCAGGGGCATGTGCTGGCCTGCTGTGTGTCCATCATGGGACACACACTGTCACTGCCCATTGCAGTCCTTGCATCATCAATGGTGCAGGCGTGCACACACAGTCACACAGCGTGCTGGCATGCTTGCATGCCAGACTGCTGAGACACAGGCTGTGCACCCCCACACCCGACTCACCGACACCAGAGTTGGCAGCCCGGTGTGCATGCTGGTGCAGTGCATGCTGGCTGGTGACAGAGGTGGATGGACCCTCCTCCATGTCCAGCAGGTCTTCCTCACTGCCTGGACCCACCACCACCATCCCCTGAAGACGAACAGGATCTGTAACAGAAAGAGAGGACATGTGAGTGCATGTGAACAACCTTCCCCCCCAACACCACCACCATGTCATACCGTGCAGTGATGGGCTTCCACCTGTCTGAATCCACCTCCTGGTACGCCCTCAATAGCACTCCGCTGCACTGATGCAGCTAGTCGGTCCTCAGCCGGGGTCAGCTCCACCACCGCTGGCTGGCCCCCGCCAGTGCCAGCACGTGCCGCCCTGAGGGCTGCCACCTTCTCCTTCACCCTCCTGCGGTCTGTCCCCATCTTCTTTTTGCATTCCTGCACGGAGCGCTGGTGGCTTCCGTGCAGGTTCACTGCCTGAGCTACCCCCTCCCATGCAGCCGCACGGGCCTGAGGGGTGCCCCGCCGTCCACTCAGTAGTGACTCCTCCTCCAGGTAGGCCTGAAAGAGGGCCTCTGTCTCCGCCGTGGTGAAGCTGGGCCTCCTCCTCCGCCCACCATCCTCACCCTCACCTTGGCTCTGCTTGGTCATGGCGATCTGTATGGGTGGAAGTGGACACCTGTCACTGTGCAGTCTACAGCGTTATCCCATGACCATTGTCCAGAACATCCCACAGCATGCAACCCACCTCTCACCTGCAGTAACTGAATCTGGCCAGCGCAGCCCAATGTCGCGACATTTATAGCGCAATGCATGCAAATTAGGAGTGCAGCAACTGTAATGAGATGCAATCGCGCCACTGCACCTTGAATGGCTGATCAGATGATTTGCATGTGTCGGCTGAATATCGCGCCGTTGCGATTTGCGCAATACGGTTGAGCCAGGTGAGCCAATGGCGCAGATCTGTGACTGTGTGGTACACTGCATTGCGCATGCCCAGGTAGCTTACGCAGGTGTCTGCCGCGCTGATGACGTGCTGTGTGCGATCGGCAGTTCAGGCCATGGCCACCATTGTGCCAGTGGCGCTGCAGCACTGGGCACCATATGGCGCTGTGGCACTACTGCGCAATAGTCCACTGTGGCACTGGCGCACTGGTGATCGGTCACGCAGGATTGGAACCTATGGTGGTCTATTGCGCAACATTTCCACGTGGGGTTGCCGCGTTGTGGGGCGCCATATTGCCTGCTGTATGACCCAAAATATGGCAGGCAGAAGAGCTCCCCAATGGAGCCAGGTGGAGGTGGCCAACCTGGTGGCCCTGGTTGAGCCCCACTATGAGGCACTGTACGGGGATGAGCCCCTCACCATGGCCCGCACCCAGGTGTGGCTGCAGGTGGCCACTGACCTGGTGAGGGTCACAGGGTGGTGCCGGTCTGCAGAGCAGTGCAGGCACAGGTTCAGTGACCTCCGCAGGAGGGAGCCGGACGTGCTTCAACGCCTGAGGTCACGTGCCACGAGGGGCGTTGTACCTAGGCCAGGTGGGTGTACCATCTCTGCACCTGTATTCTCCGTAGGGGTGTGACTGTGTTTTGGTGGCGGTGCATGGGGGATGGCTCTGCCATGGTTGGCTGTGTCAGTGTGTGCAGGTGTGAGATGCATGGGTCTGGCTGTGTGGGCAGGCACACTCACTGGGGCAGGGGGCAGTCTGCTTTGGGGTCACACTGATGTTTTTCTCAACATTTGTCACCCACAGGCCGGGCGGAGAGGATGCAGGCACAGGCTGAGGAGGGCCGTGGCAGGGACCAGATGGCGGACGGAGACGTGAGGGGTGGGCCACAGCGGCAGCAGCAGCAGCAGCAGCCACAGCTGCTTGATGAGTGTGAGTATCATTACATCATGGATGCTATTGCATGCTGGAGGGGGTGGGCATGACCACCAGCCATGGACAACACAACCATGCACGACACAGGTGACAGTCATCACTGTCCAGTGTCACTGCACGTCTGTGTGTGCATCACTGGTGGTCCATGCATGCACTGGGCACATGGCTGTGGAACTGGCATCCCACCACATTGCCACGTCACTTGACAGCCTTGTTTGTGCTGTGATGGACATGAGCAGTGTGTGTGTGTGTGTGCAGTGGTGCACATAGCTGGTGCTGCCTGGTTGGGTGTGTCATGTGCATGGTCACTGTGGGTGGGTGCATACCATCACAGGTGCGGGGCACTGGGCTATATGCCTTGCAGGATGGGTGGTGTTCAGGGTTGTGGACAGTCACAGCCATTGACTGTGTTCCCTTTTCCTAGGCCTCAGCATCCTACGCAGGATGGACCGTGCCCTCCAGCGGCTGACCAGGGTCTCCATGGTGACACATGACATCCTCCAGGACATTCAGCGCCATGGGGTGAGGCGATAGCGACAGCACCAGGCAGCAGCAGACCAGCCTGCAAGGCGATAGATGTGCTTCCCTCCCACTTCACCCATCCCTCCCACCCTGCCTTCCTCTCTCGCAGTTGTTCACCCCTACCCCTTGCCCACCCCTACCTTGTACCCCTACCCCTTGTCTTGTACATATCTGTATATAGTTTTGTTCTTGATCTTGTTGTTGTAATTTTTGTTTTCAAATATATATATATTTTGTTATGAATACTGTGGAGGTCTCTGATTTGCAGCTGGCTATGGTTGCTCAGTTGCAGTGGTGTGCATGCCATCTGGGGTGATGTGGTCCTGGGTATGTGTGTGTGTGTGTGTGTGTGCATGTGTGTGTGTGCATGGGGAGGTGTCTCTGGTGTGGCAGTGACTTTCAGTCGCTCTTGGCATCTGCTGCCACCCACTGCTGGGTGCCCAGGGTGGGTCTGGCTTGTATGGTTCTATGCTACACGAGGTTGCAGTGTGCCGGGGGGGATGCATGGTGTTTACTGCAGTGACAGTCACTGCACATGGGTGGTGTCTTGGGGTCATGGTGCAGGGTGTGCTGTGGGAGGGGCTTGCTGTGCACTGTGGCTGTCAACCCCTGTGTGTGGCAGTCTCAGCCTGACAGTGGTTGTGCTGGGGCGCATGGCCCTGCTGTGCTTTTTGGCTTGTCCCCATGGGCCAGTGGATCATCCATCCCTCCCCAGTGATGCTGTGCTTGGGGTGTGCGGGTGTCTTGTTGGTTCTGCAGTGTGTTCCTGTGCCCATGTGTGGCATGGCTGGCGGTGGGCCCCAGCCTGCCTCCCTGGTTGTGCAGTTCCATTGCTCTGCTGGGGTGGGGCTCTGCTTGCGCTATGGCACCTCTGGTTGCTCAGCTGGGCTAGCCTTGTTGCGTATGGGCGCAACCTTTCTGCTCAGCTTCCCTTCCTGGATTTAAGCGCAATGGGCGCAGTTTCTCTGCGATATTCAGGCGTTGGCTGCTTGCGCAATTTGTTTTGCTCCATGTTTGAATATTGCGTCTGTTGCGCCTATGCTCAATTGACTTGTGCTTGCTCCTGCTGTTGCACACTTTTTCAACGCAGTTTGAATATCCGGCCCCATGTCTCCAAATTTTCAGCTCTCTGGAAGCGATTATTATACCCAGCCTTGTGAATAGTTACAAGATGCACAATAAGAAAACAATTCTCATCACAGTAATCTTGTTTCTTCCAGGGGATACTCCAATATTCCTAACTCTTATACAGTATGCCTTTGAGCCAGATCTGCCCAGAGATGGAACGTTATGCTAATGATGAAATCATTGGCATGTGCCACTTTTTCAAATGCTGCCACTTATCAACTGCCTAAATTCTACCCTCAGATTTTTCTCTCTGCCTGTGAAGACTAGACGCTCTGAGATCATCTCCTCCTCATCTCATCATGAAACTTAAAAAAATGCATATGTTTTATTTTATTTTCATTTGCTGCCCTTATCTTTTGTTTATAGTAAAACCGTTAGCTTATTTTAGTTAACTGCCACCTATCAACTGCCTACATTCTATCCTCAGATTTCGTGGATGCCTGATAAGACAGAGCCTGAGAGGAACTTAATAATTATCTATAATAATATTGTTAATAAAACACCCAGAAAAGAACCTCCAACCGGAGGGGAACACATTAACAAAACACCGCCAATGTCAGAATCACCTGAAGAGGGGAAACACCTTTGAACACACTTCCAGATATAAAAGCCAGAGTGTGGCACACATACCCCTGGTATTATAGCATGGAGTGCAGAGGCACTGGTTCTAGCAGGGGAGGCAGGGTGGGAGAGTTAGGAATATTGGAGTACCCTGGAAGAAACAAGATTACTGTGTAAGTAATTTTTCCTTCTCACCCCAGGAATACTCCAATATTCCTAACTCTTATGCAGACTTAAAAGTAGTACCCTTGGAGGTGGGCACAGGACCTATTTTGGAAACAAGCTCTGCAGGACAGCTGTGCCAAACCTGGCATCACCCCTAGCCTGCATATCCAGGCTATAATGCTTGGTAAAGGTGTACACTGTTCTCCAGGTAGCTGCTTTACAGATGTCCACCAAAGGAACATCCCTGGTAGCTGCTATGGTAGAAGCTGTACTCCTTGTGGAATGGGCTCTAAGCCTTGCTGGGGCCTCCTTCCCCACCTTTGATTAGCAAAACTGGATATATTGGAATATCCAGCTAAAAATGGACCTCTTAGATGCTGGATTTCCTTTTCCTACATCCCCATAGGTCAAGAACAGTTGCTTCCTTTCCTGCCTATGGGACTTTGTGGCTGTCATGTAGTAGCTAAGAGCTCTCTTGACATCAAGGCTGTGCAGCCTGTGCTCACCAGAGCATGAATGCTCAGTAAAGAAAACAGGCAATAGAAATATAGAAACATAGACTTTGATGGCAGATAAGAACTGCTTGGCCCACCTAGTCTGCCTATTTCCCTACCTACAGGATAAGCCGAAGATCCTAGTTAACCAACAGCCTATTTCTTCCTACCCCCCACAAGAATTGCCTTATGTCTGTCCCATGTATTCTTGAATTCTCCCACAGTTTTAGACCACACAACCTCCTCAGGAAGGCAGTTCCATGCATCCTCTACCCTCTCTGTGAAAAAATACTTCCTCACATTGCCCCTGAACCGTCCCCCATCTTTCAATTGTGTCCCCTTGTTCTTTCATGTCTCTTTTTCTGAAAGATGCTATCCTCTTGGACTTTGTTGATTCCACTGAGGTACTTAAACATTTCTATCATGTCCCCCCTCCCTCCTTTCCTCAAGGGTATACATATTAAGCTCTTTCAGTCTCTCCTCATATGGCTTCTCTTGCAGACCCTGCACTATTCTAGTTGCCCTCCTCTGGACTGCCTCTATCCTGTCTATGTCCTTGCGGAGATGGGGTCTCCAGAACTGGACGCAGTACTCCAGATGGGGTCTCACCAACTTTCTGTACAGCCAAGGTGACAGACTGGTTCAAATGAAAGTCAAAGACCACTTTTGGAAGAAATTTTCTGTTAGTTCGCAGGACCACCTTGTTCCTGTGGAATGAAATGTAGTCCTGCTCAATACAGAGAGCCCAGAGCTCACTGATCCTTCTGGAAGAAATGATTGCTGCTAAGAAAACTGTTTTCCATGTGAGATATTTCAAAGGTGCTGAAGATTTGGGCTCAAAAGGGGGGCCCATAAGTTTGGCAATACAAATATTTAAATACTAGGCTGGCACCGGTTCCCTGACATAGGGTTGCAGATGGGCCATACCTTTAAAGAACCTTTTAAAGATAGAATTTGATGCCAAAGAGACATTCTTCCCAGCTGAAGTGTAAGCAGACACTGAAGCCAAATGAACTTTTAGGGTAGAGGGCTGCAGGCCCAATGAATGCAGATCAGTAAGGTAGTCTAGCACAGCTGAAACCCCTGCCTGGGCTGGTACTATATTCCTGGTGGAGCACTAGATAGAACATCTTTTCCATTTAGAGGCATAGGTTTTCTTGGTGGAAAGTTTCCTGTACCCCCCTTAAGAGATCCAGGACACTTTCCAAGAGATGCAGATTTGCATACTCTAAGTCCTCAAGAGCTGTGCTTTGAGTCTGAGAGACTTGAGGTTTGGGTACAGGAGTCTCCCCTGACTGGAGGTTAGCAGGTTGTGCCTCTGGGGAAGGTGTATTGGTTCGACCACAGAAAGGCAGAGCAGCAGAGAGAGTACCATGGCTGTCTGGCCCAGTCTGGGGCTATCAGGATCATTGAGGCTGACTGGGCCGTGAGCTTGAGTAGCACCCTGTACACCAGAGGGAATGGAGGGAATGCATATAGGTACCTGTCTTACCAGTTCAGAATCAGAGCATCTAGGGGTACTGTTCCCATAGCATGGGGTGTGCAACAATACTGTGGCACATGGTGACTTTCGTGGGATACAAAGATCTCTATCTCTGTGGTACCCCATTTTCTGAAAATCACTTCCACCACCTGTCTGTTTAAGGTTCATGCATGATGGGCCTGGTTGATTCGACTCAAGGCATCTGCTAAGGTATTGTCCTTGCCTGGCAGATAAATGGCCTGAAGAGAGACTCCTAGGGAGTAGGCCAAAATCCAAATTCACATGGCTTATGTGCAGAAAGGATCTGACCTTGTTCCTACCTGCCTATTTATGTAATACATGGCGGTGGTATTGTCTGTTCTGACCTGTACCACCTTTCCCTGAATTAGTGGTGTGAAGGCTTGCAGTGCCAGGAACACCATCCTGAGCTCCAGCAGGTTTATGTGCTGAAGCAACTCTACACTTGACCAAGTGCCATGGGTAGTGTGATCCCCAGTTGAGCACCCCACCCTAGAAGTGATGCATCTGTTGTGAGAACCACTGATGGGGGCTCTTTTTGGAAGGGGGCCCCCTTTCTGAGGTTGGCTTCCTCTTTCCACCACTGAAGGGCCAAGAGTAACATATTGTTACTGAGACCATCTTTGACAGAGAATCCCTTTTTTGACACCAATGAGCTGTTAAGTGGAATTGAATGTCTCTCATCTGGAACCTGGAACCTAGAATTGTGCCAGTGGCAGCTGCCATGCGGCCCATTAACTGCAAAAACTGTCTTGCAGTTTTTGGTCTGATGGGCTGAAGGAGCCTGCCAATTGCAGGATACTTTTTACTCTGTCCAGAGGTAGGTAAGCTCTGCCCTCCTGGATATGTAATTCTGCTCCTACGAACTGCAGCATTTGTGCAGGGATTAGGACTGACTTTTTGAGATTTACCAGAAAACTCAGAGACTCCAGGAGTCCTTGGATGAGCTGTAGATGTTCCTTTACCTGTTGTGGTGACTTTCCCACCACAAACCAATCATCCAGATAGGGGAACACTATGACACCTTGCCTTTGCAGATGTGCCACAACCACTGCCAGGCACTTTGTGAACACTCTTGGTGCTGAAGTCAGACCGAATGGCAGGTTAAAAACTGGCAATGACCTGAAAGGAGTCTGAACCTGATGTATTTTCTGTGAGACTCCCTTATAGGGATATGGAAATAAGCATCTTTTAGGTCCAGGGATGCCAGCCAATCTCCTTTTTGCAGAGCTGGCAGAGTCAGTGATAAGGTTACCAATTTGAACCTTGGCTTTGTTAGGTGCCTGTTTAGCACCCTTAGGTCTAGGATAGGCTACCACTCCCCATTTGTCCTTGTTGTTAGAAAGTATCTTGAATAAAACCCTTTTTCCTTTTGTTGTGGAGGCACAGGTACCATTGCTTTTGACAGCAATAGAGTTTGAACCTCCTTTTCCAGCAGCTTTCTTTCCGAAATGGAAGCTGGTTTGAACACTCTGGTTCTTAGGAAGGGAAGGGATTTGAAGCTTAGGGACAATCCTTGACTCACTGCTTCCAGGACCCACTTGTCTGTGGTGATCTGTTTCCAAGCCTGGAAATAATGAGTTAGTCTGCCCCCTACTGGAAGTCGGAAAGCAGTCTTAGAGGACAAGTCAGGGGTCCTGCTTTGCCTGGGGCCGAGATTGGGAACCATGTTTGGAACCCCTTCTGCTCCTGCCTCTGAAGTACCCTTGCTGAGGGTACTGTTGTACTTGAGGTACGGCCATGGCCTGATAAAAAGGCCCAGAGTGGAACTGTCTGCCCCTGCCTCCCCTTCCATATGGTCTTGTGGATGGGGGAAGTTTTCTCTTTGGCAGAGTTACTTCTATAAGTGGCCTTGTACTTGTCCACTTTCTTCATTTAGGCCTCTGTGTGAGTTCCAAAGAGGGAGTTACCCTTGACTGGGAAGTCCAGAGCCTTAGTCTGAGTGTCTTGGGTAAGGTTTGTGGCTCTTAACCAGGCAAACTCCTCTGAGCAATTGCATTTGCCATCCGCCTAGCAGCAGTGTCATTTTTGTCTGCTGCCATCTGGAACTGATATTTGGCAGCTTCCAAGCCAGCTCTGGCAGTTTCAGTAAGGTCTGCTGAAAGGTTAGAATGAGCCTTGTCTGCCATAGCCATGACAGACTGCCAGAAGGATTTTTGGTACTGGGCCACATAGGTCTGAAAGTTAGCCTGTCTTATGGCCAAAGACACTGATAAATTGCCCTTTTTGGCCATACTGTCTATTTTCCTTGAATCCTTCTCTGTGGGGTGAGAAGCAAGAGAAACGTTTGCCTTATCATAGGCTGCAGCTTGTACCACCCCAGGGTGGGAAAATAAAAATTTAGCCCCATCCCCGTCAAGCTGGTACTTCTTGTCCAGTCTTTTATCCAAAGGTGATACAGATCCAGGTGTTTGGAGGAATTTTATTGCATCCCTTTTAAATAACTTACTTATTGGGAGCAATAGCTTTCTGGTGGGTGTTAACCCAATCATTTCTAAGTACTCTGCCTCCTCCTCATCCTCTATCACCTCAGTGGTAGAGATATCCAGTGCACCTACCATTTTTTCTGACAAAAACAAAATGAGATGAGTAATCCTCTGAAGACTTGGGAGGAGAGCCAAACTCCTGCTCAGGAGAGACTTCAGGCTTTACAGGCTCTCCTTCATCCTCCTCCTCCTCATATTCCCCATAGTCATCATGTGCCTCATGCAGAGAGGACTGGGTAAACTTAGCCGAGGTCTGGACTGTAAACTGCTGTCCGGCAGGCAGCAGATCCTGCAAGGCTTGTAAAACTTTAAATGCCTGTGCAATTTCCAGAGGAGTAGGCATGATTACAGACACAGCAGAAGTCCCCATAGGCTGACCAGCAGGGGGGTTCAGTGTGTTTAGTTTTCATAGTTTTTTCTTGGGAACCAGTGAGTTAGCTGGTTCAGCTAGTCTTTTTGTACCCATATCAGGGGTAGAAAGTGTGGTTCCTGTGGTTTCACCCACAGCCACAGAGGGTATCGACTGGTCAGAACCAGAGGGACCCTTAGGTGGAGGCAATTTCTTTTTAAGCCTTTCCAAATATTTTTCATGTTTTTTTTCAGGGAAGGTCTTACGGATTTCAAAATCTGTCTTTAAATGATCATAACCAAGGCAACCAACACAAGAAATGTGTTTATCTGCCTTGGCAAACACTTCTCCACACGCTGTACAATTTTTGAAACTGGGTTCACTGGTATTTTTCTTAGGTTTTTCAGACATTTGAACAAAAAAAAAAAAAAATTGCAACTGTTAGAAAAAAATGTATCGGTTGCGGTCAGTTCAAGAATCGATCGGGAACCGATTGGAACCGTGAACCAAAAGGAAAAAAAAAGTTCAGTAACTGATATTAGCAGTTACGAAAAAATAAATTTAAATAACTAATTACCTCAAATAAGAGAGTTTTAAACTCTGCTAAGGCTAAAAAAGCTCCAGTTCCCCACCAGTTATACCGAACCGTAAGAAACCGAGAAAATTAGTAATTTAACTATAATAAGCTAACGGTTTTACTATAAACAAAAGATAAGGGCAGCAAATGAAAATAAAATAAAACTTACATGCATTTTTTTTAAGTTTCATGACGAGATGATGAGGAGATGATCTCAGAGCGTCTAGTCTTCATAGGCAGAGAGAAAAATCTGAGGGTAGAATGTAGGCTGTTGATAAGTGGCAGCATTTGAAAAATGCATGTGCCAATGTTTCCATCATTAGCATAACGTTCCATCTCCGGGCAGAGCTGGCTTAAAGGCATACTGCATAAGAGTTAGGAATGAGTTGGGTGAGAACTAAGGCATCTCAGTTCCAAGGACTGCTTGTTATTCAGCATTGGATGCTTAGCACTTCTACATAATAGACCACATTACGCTGTCTCTCCCAGAAATAGATAAGACTTGGTATGTACAGAAAACAACTACATTGCCATTGACAGTATGATTTTGCAAGTCTGGTATATTTTCATTCCTACTGCTGAGAATAGTGTGTGTGTGTGTGTGTGTGTGTGTGTGTACTGCCTCAAAGACAAAGCAATAGCTTTAACACTAAGACATATCAAAACTGATATCCAGTGCAACTGCACTGAAAGAAAGGCCTAGCTAACAGCTTGTTCTAACAAAACCTGTATGTATAGTAATATATGCAATATTTTACATGCAGCACTAACATGTCTAATAATCTAATGAGCTATATGTGAAAACCTTTCTAGGTGCCTCTCAATCAGTTACTCCTGGTGAAATGATTTTAAATGGCACACATTGTAATGACTCCAGTACCATAGCCAATGCCTTCAACCACATGTTCTCTGACCTGTCCCATTATACCTACTCCTTCATGCAAGCTAAACCTCTCTCCCAGTCCCCACCTGTAAACCAGTCGCCCTTGGCAAACACTGGATCTGATGTGCCACAAATCGGGTCACCTTTCTGCTTTAAGGCTATAACTAGATTTAAAGTCCTTAAACTACTGCTGACCATCTCGGACAATACTAGCTCTGGTTCAGACACAATTGAACCGGGGCTCCTGAAACTTGCCACTCCTCTCATTGCCTCCCCACTATCAAAAATTTGCACGCTGTCTCTCTCTCTCAGTGTAGTACCTGACCTTTGGAAGACTGCCCGCATAATGCCTGTCCTCAAAAAAGGGTACCCGAAAGAAATGACCAAATACAGACCCATTGTGAGCCTCTCAGTGTTGAATAAGATTCTTGAGAAGCTTGTGGTTAGCCAAGTAATTGAATACCTAACTAAATGGAACCTTCTCTCCAAAACTCAGCATGGTTTTAGAAAAGGCCATAGTACATCGACTGCACTGCTTAAATTTACATCAGATACTCTTTCCAGTATGGATGCTGGGCGACTTACAGGAGCTGTATTCATTGACCTTACTAAGGCCTTTGACCTTGTAGATCGCCCCATGCTTCTCACAGCTCTTTGCAAATTAAACTTCTCTCACCCAGTTGTTGACTGGTTCAGAAGCTACCTGTTAGATAGGATCCGTGCTGTGAAATTTCATTCCTCCTTATCTAACAATCCTTCCATCAATATTGGAGTTCCTCAGGGCTCTATTTTGGGGCCCCTTCTCTCTTTGTAAACAATATTGCAAATACTTTTCAATACTGCTCCCCTATTCTTTATGCGGATGACCTGGTCTTTTACGCAAGTTCCACAAGTGTTGCCAGTATAAACTCATCCCTTACTGCTGACTTTAAAAATGTCTAAAACTGGCTTGGTGTCCATAAACTGGTACTAAATGGGCAGAAAACAAAATCTATGCTGCTAGGATCTGCTCCAAAGCTGAGGGCCTGCTCTGTGCCCCTGATGGTATGTGACTCGCATAGGACGCAAATTAAATCTGTCAAGTCCTTTAAATACCTGGGTGTCCTGCTAGACCAATCCTTTGATTTTAGTTCTCATATACAGGCTACATGCAAAGCTGTCAACACTAAACTGGGTATTGCCTACAAAACAAGCTACCTGCTAATGCCATCAGCCAAGCTAGCTATTGCTAGAGGGATACTGCTCCCTGCCCTCACCTATGGTGCTCCTATCTTTGCTGCAGCTCACAAAAGTACCCTGCAGAAGTGGGATGTCACCTACAACAATATATGCCATTACGCCTCTTTGTCTCCTTGCCTCAAGCATCATTTTCAACTATATAGTGACCTTAACTGGCTCTCTCCCTCATCTAGCAGGAAATACTCTCTGGGCTCACTTATTGATTCTATTATCAGAGAACGTACTCCCTCCTCGCTTGCGGTATTACTTGCTCCTGCTAAATCCTCTCATGGACTTCGATCAGTAGACAGATCTCTGTTGTATGTAGATAGATGTCGTACATCCAAAGGTTCTAGTGCCTTCCAGATTGTTGCCCCTCAGCTGTGGAACTCTCTTCCACTAGGTCTTAGACAATCGAAGTCCCATCCTTCTTTCAAAAAAGAACTGCAACGGCATTTATTGCTTGCTGACTTATGCAGTTGTTTCAACCCCACTTGATATAACTTCACATCAGTCACCCTTTCTCCCTGATATGCCCCTCCTCAATGTTTCACTCCTGAGACTCATCACTTTGTCTCCACTACTCCACCCTCTCTCATCTTAATCCCTTCCTATTAACCTCTGGTACAAGTTTCACCTCTCTTTTTAGCTATGGCCTATTACTCTGTCTACTATTTATTTTCCCAAACCTATTCTGTGTTGTGCTTACCCTCACTTGTTTCCTTCCCATACCGACTGCCTCCTCTGTCTGTCACACCTACCTGCTGTATCATATCCCTTACTAGTCTCTCCTAACTCCTGTGAGTTTCATTATTTCTCTTATCCCTACCTATAGCATTTGTTCTTTAATACTTATAGCTAGCTGTTGGTACTTCTTGAAATGCTTTGTAACTCTTATTATATTCTACTGTATTTGACCTACCATACCTGATTGCTAGACTACTTATGTTAAGTCATTATTTTTTCCTGCCAATGTTCTGACTACTCCTGTTTATTGTTATTGTTTCTTACTGACCATACTTGCAATGTCCTGCACTCTTGTAATATTGTATGCTTGTCTTTGTTGTACTCTCCCGGGTGGTACCTGAAAATAGTCATTTTATGGCTAGAGCACCTACCCGGTAAACAAAAACTAAATAAATGAATATGCCTACAGCATTGTGTAAAGTGGAATATGTACTGATTTGCTGTATCTCTTGTATCCATTTTGTAGTTGCTCACACTTTTGTGTACAAACTGCTCTTGATGGTTCATTTGTGAAGTGATATGCTATAGTTTTCATGCTTGCTGAATTTCTGACACCATCACTATTGTATTTTTCTTTATTGTACAGTATGTATGCATGATCAATTTTATTGTATATTTCTTTAGTGTGTGTATGCCTATTTAATTGTAGTAACCTCCCAGTTCATGCCAGAAAATAGTCACTCTCATGTCTAGTGTGCCTACCCATTAAACAAAAATTAAATAAATAAATAATGAAATGAGAGTCACGTTCCAATTACAAGGGCTAAATATGAGCCTGGCAACAGCAAATCCTACTCCATCCCCTGACACTAGACAGTTTACCAGAGACGCTTATGGAATCAGTGACTTGCAACTACATGACAGCCTATATGTTGATGGGAAAAGCTCAGGGACCTCTTCAGTTGTGGACATTCTAAGATGGCCACCATGGTGGATGGCTGTCTGTGAGCTCTCCATGATTGCATGGAGCCCGTTTTTGTTTCTGTGTTAATAGCACTTCTTAGTTGCAAATGTTCAGCAGGCTTTAAGGGGTTTTATTTCTGTTAGTTTTTGCTGGCTGTTTTAATTTTGCCTGAGCTTGAGTCCATTTCCCTGTCATTGATAGCCTACAGCCATGAGTGAGCCAACAGCCATGAGTGAGAGTCTGTGGATCTATTTCAACCTGCCGTGGACATGTTTGATCTTGCCGCCGCTTTAAAGAGCTAGTATACTGCCTGAAATCTTCCTGCAATTAATTGTAACTTTCAGATGTAGTCAGCTATCACTTCTTATATCTCAAGTATTTTCTTTTCTGCATGCTAATTAGAAGATTTTCCACCTGACAGTACTGGGGTGATGTGTGGAGCAGCACTCTGTCTGGAGAAAAAAAAAAACTGTTCTGTTCCTTCCACTACATCAACACTGAAACCACACTGACCATGGCATCACTAGCAACCAATGAGAAATATTTCTCACTGCCAGGTTTCACTTTCACATAAAGCAGTAGGGACTGGCTTTCCCTGGTTACTAGTGATATTACAATTTCCTCCATTTGGGTTGGTAGCTTGTGAAAGTTACTGCTCAGGCTGCAAGGATTGTGATGCCTAAAGGTATTTGGTCTCATTTCTGATGATGTAGTAGGAGGAACAGAACTGACTTTTTTTTTTCCTCCAAACAGAGGGCTGCTCCACACATCATCACAGTACTGCCAGGTGGAAAATCTTCTAATTAGCAAACAGAAAATTAAAAATACTTCAGATACTGAAAGTGATAGCAGACTGCATCTGAAAATTACTATTAATTCCAAGCAGTACACTAGCGCTTTAATTTACTGTTGTTCCTCTGGAAAAGTGCTGCCACACTACAAGGACCTGTCTGCTATGGCTTATGCCTACTTCATCTTTTAACAGCTGAGAGCCATGAGTGAGAGTCGGCAGGTTTGTTTGGTCATGCTGCCACTTAATTTGCCACTGTTTCTCTGAGAAAGTGCTGCTGGTCCATGGGGACTTACCTGCCATGGCACCCTGCTCCAGAAAGTACTGCTGCTCCATGGGGACTTACCTGCCACAGCACACTGCTCCAGGACATTTTGCCATTGCAATACTGATTGACTTTCCGTGGCCATAAACTCTTGAATTTGGTACCTGCTGGGTTGCGTCTCCTCCATTGCTGAGAGCCGAGTTATACTGAGTCCAGCTGCAGTTGTTGATTATTTCTACAATTCTCTATCACCGTGATCTGGCTGGAGTGGTTTCCAGGTTTCCATCTGCTATACTGCTGGAAAGCCGAGTGGGTCATGACTGGTCCTCTGCATCTCCTTGAGATCATGGCTGGCTGTTCCTGCCATATCCTGGCAGAACCTCAGACTGACTGGTGTTCACCTGCAGGAGCACTCCCTATCTGGTGAATTGGTGGGGAGTACTGTTTGGAAACTGAGCATCTAATGGAGATTTCTTCTGAGCCACAGGACAGCCAGGTCGACTTTCTTCTGGTCTCCAACTATACACTGGCTGAATAGTTTATATAACTGAACCTGCTGTTGAGACTACTTTCCCAGACTGGTGAACTGCTTGTACATGTGTATTGTGAGCACTGAAGTGGGTGGTGAGAATACCCTGATTTGGTGAGATGTTAGCTTATTTGGTGTCACTTGCTCACTATAGTTATCTGCTATGTATCTGCATTTATTCACTGCATCCATTACCTGACAATCTACCTTTTTCTTGGACTTAGAATTTATCGGACTTAGTTTACGGATATTTCTTTGCATTGTTTAATGGGGCTGTACTCAGTAAGAGTGTGGAATGCCACCACTGTCACATCATTTTAAAGGGCAAAGTTTAGATTTTATTTTGGTTTTGGATTTAAGAGTTGAGGCGTGGGTAAATAACGAATTGTACACTAGAGTGAATGTGGCTTGGTGTGAGTGTCTGAGGGGAGCTGGGTGATTGGAACTGAGGTAGTTGTATAGGTAGGATTAATTAGCTAGGTTATGGGGGGGTAAATTTGTTAGTTTTGTAATTGGTGATAATGTGTTCTCCTGAGCAGCTACCTCACCCCCGTTGCATGCACTGCATCCCTTCTGGGATTTCCCCCTGCCTGCAGAAGTGTATCACTGATGCAGGGGGTTAGGGATAACCAGAAGGCATCTGAGGAGGGCTAGGGTATGGGATGGGGGGGCTTTCTGGGGGGGATGATCAAGACAGTGCAGACTAGGAGATGCCCCAGGGCTGGACGGGGATTGGAGAGGAGTGGTAGGTGTTTAGTCCCAGTCTCCTGGGTTTCCACCAGAGTAGACAGGCAGCTGATGGTCCAGCTGCCACTACCTATCCTCTTCGGGCATTGCTTTGTGATGCCAGGTTAATTAGGAATAGGGCCACTATTATTGTGGACTTTGTTTCTTGTTCCACAGTTGATCTGGCATGTTTTATGGAGACCTGGCTAGGTGATGATGCCAGTCCAATTTTGGAAGCCATGGTGACTGCCGGCTTCTCCACAGTGCAGTACCTGAGGGGGGATCACTAGGGGGGAAGGGTAGCCATGTTTTATAGAACTGAGCTGGATATGGTGGTGCACCCTGTGGAGGGACACCTTGTCCTTTGAGTGCATATCCGGGCATGGAGGTCCAGGTGCAAGGTACAAGGTGCAGAGTCCTCTTCATAAATCATCCACCTGGGCAAGCAGGGGACTTTCTGTGGGAAACCTTGGAGTTCACCACCAACTGGGTGTTGGAGTCGCCAAGGTGGATTATCCTCAGTGATTTCAATCCCTCGGTCAGCGATGAGTTCTCACATTTTGGGCAGGAGTTCTTTCAGAGTATGACAGCTCTGGACCTGTCACAAGCAGTTGCTGCTGTGACTCATCAACAGGGACATGCGTTGGACCTGGTGTTCCACACAGGACTTGAGGTGGAGAACCTCATGATTGGTCTGATCAGTTGGTGAGATCATTGTGCCATTATGTTTGAGTTCAGGGCACCCCTCTGTAGTCTACCCCCTGTGGAGGTGATCAGGTACTACCCTTTGAGAGGAGTGGGCCCTGAGGGACTCTTGGTAGTACTGAACACCTCAGGCATGTTGACAGCTTGTGCTGAGGGAACAGAGAAGGCAGTTGTAGCCAATAATAGAGCATTCACAGCAGCCTTCGACCTGATAGCTCCAGTCTGTGTTCATCCTCTTCTTTCATGCTATGGTTCACCATGGTTTGATGGTGCGTTGAGGGCAATGAAGGCTATGGGACAGAGGTTAGAATGGTGTTGGAGGAGGTCCAGGGCCCAGGAGGGCAAACTTGCTTTGAATGCTCACTACAGTGACTATCAAACAGCAATCTCTCATAAGAAGGCAGAATTCCTATCCAGAGAGATAGCGGCTGGGAAGAACCGACCAGCTGAGATGTTTTCATGCAGTGGACAGGCTCTTACATCCAGTCTGCCTAGAGCCCATGATAGTCAAGTCATCTGTGAAATATGAGGAGTTTGCTCAGTTTTTCTCAGAGGTGTCCTCTTTTAGGGCTGGGATTGTCCGCTGTATTGGCACTGGATGTTGCAATGGCAGTCAGTGGTCATGGAGTGAGTTTCGGCCACTGATGATGGACAAGGTTGTTAAAGCGATCTCAGGCTGCAACCAGCTTACTGTGAACTGGACCCTGGCCCAATGCAGCTCTTAGTGGGATGCACTGAGCAGTGTGGTCCAGTGTTCACTGGGATCATTCGATGTTCTTTGTTGGAGGAGGTCTTACCTGTCAAACTGAAAAGTGTGCTGGTGATGCCCCTTTTGAAAAAAAATTACTTTGGATCTGGATGTACTAGTGAACTACAGACCTGTCTCTTACCTGCCTTTTTTAGGCAAGGTTATTGAGAAGGTTGCTGCATTACAGTTACAGACTCACCTGGTGACCTCTGACATGTATGAGATCCAGTTCGGGTTGCGGTCTAAATTCAGCACTGAGACTGCTCTGCTCAGGGTGCACAATGATTTGCTCATGGCAAGAAATACAGGATAGTAGTCAATTCTCATTCTCCTGGATCTCTCCTCAGCGTTTGACACCATTGACCATGGGCGGTTCTTGGACCATCTCAGGGAATACATGAGACTCACTGGCAAAGTCATTAGTTGGTTTGAGCCCTTCCTTAGGGGCAGGTCTCCGCAGCTTGTGACGGGTAATTTCTCATCACAGCCAAGGGACCTGCACTGTGGGGTACCCTAGGGATCAGTCCTTTCGCCCATGCTATTTTCAGTGTACATGCTACTCTGGGCAGGATCATTAGACAGTATGGAGTTGGGTTTCACTGTTATGCAGATGACACCCAGATCTATCTGTCTTTTTCACCCCAGGACAGGGGAGCAGTGGATGTGCTGAACAAATATTTGGACAAGATCCAAAGCTGGATGTCTTCAAGCTGGCTGGGACTCAACGCAGACAAAACTGAAGTACTGGTGATTGAGCCAGGTAAGGGGGGGGATAGCAGTGTCTGAGAGGGTATCGGACCTCCACCTTGGTACCTCCAGGTACTGGGTGATATCTGCATGGAGAAAACTGCACACAGCACGACCACGCTGTGATTAGTGCATATGCCTTTCAAACATCAGGGGAATTACAGTGATACAAAAGTATCGCTACCCCCTAACGCTCACCACAAAGGAGGAAGTGTTTAGGAACACTGCCAGCCGGGTGCTCGGTCAAGCCACTCCCATGCTGGAGTGGCTAGAGCATCTAGCCCTGCAGTGAATGGGATTGGGGAACAGGGTTTCATTCCCATCTTGGGAATCTTTTACTTTTTTTTTTCTTGCCGCAAAGTCTACACCCCCTTGGAGCTGAGTATAATAAGTCTGGGGTGTGTGGTGGGCACGGGGGACAAAGCCTCCCAGAAAACAAATGGAAAATGGTTGAGCGTGTTTTCACACCATTTGCTGCTGCACAGTTGTGGTGTGCATGGTGGTGTCTGTGACATTATGACTCCATGCCATACCTCCAGGCTTGACACTGCCCAAAAGATGAAGAATCCTGGTGCCATTCTGGATGAGGGGCTGACATTTGAGGCTCAGGTGTTGGCAGTCATTCAGAATGGTTTCTACCATCTTAGAAATATCAGCCAGCTTATTCCCCCTAAAGACTTGCTATCACTGGTGCATGCCTTTGTGACATCTTGTCTCGATTACTGTAATGCACTCTACCCTGGAGTCAGTGGACATACGTTATGGCACCTGCAGCTAGTGCAGAATGCAGCTACGAGACTGTTGACAGGCGTTTCTAGGTTAAGCCACATTACTTTTGCACTGTGGGACCTGCACTGGTTGCCTGTTAAGTGGTGTATCTCCCATAAGATTGGTTTGTTTACCTATAAGGCCCCGCAGAGGTTGGGTCCGGGCTACCTGCATGAACTTCTATATTTGTATCTTCTCATTCGCACCCTCCATTCTTCTGAGTAGGGGCTCCTGGTTCTCCCCAGGACTAGACTTAAAACATGGGGATACAGAGCCTTTGAGGTGGCAGTTCTTGTATTATGGAATTAATTACAGAGGGGTCTGAGGGAGGCCCCATCAGTAAAAGCCTTTAAAAAAGGACTTAAAACTCATCTGTTTTAGCCAGCCCGGTGGCACAGAGGGCTGAGATGCTGGTGCCTTACCACGTACCACGCTAGTGACCCAGGTTCGGGAATGAACTTGGGCACCAGCGGGTCGGCAGGGGAAGGAGTAGGATTGAGCATCCGGAGAGCTGCTCTCCTCTCCTGGGGTGGGTTGGGGAATGACGTTGCTCTGTAGCCACCCCGGTGGAGACCAGGGGAAGCTCAGTTGCAACGTGAGTAGGGGACTTGGAGGAAAAACTAGAAAATGGCATCTCCTCCTACCGGATGACGGCCACCTGGACCAGTGCATCCCCGAGCTCCACGACAGCCAACCTGGCTTCAGCAGCACCCAGGGCCAATGCCTAGGCCATTAGACTGTTTGTCCTCAGAAGAGAAGGACCCACCCGATGAAGGGTTACGTCGGGTTACCCTGAGGTGGCTGTGATGTGGGGCGGTGACAGGAGAGGTGCGAGTCCTTGTGGCAATTGGCCTGAAGGAGAGGCAGGTGAAGGATGCACAGGAGATAAACAGATTAAAAAAAAAATTCATCTGTTTGCTCAGACATTTGGTATTTAAATGAGTTTTAGCTGGTATTTAACTATGTTTTATGGTTTTTAAGTTTTTAAAGAGCTACTACTGTTTATTATGATGTCATCGCTAACTATTATTGGTTGGATGTGTTGTTTTATTTTTTTATTGTAATGGTGCCCTGATCCCCCAGGGAAGGGTGCTACAAACAAATAAAACTACTACTACTACTATTGTCCATGTTGCCCACAGCCCCTCGATGGAACAGGTTCCCCACAGAAGAGGAACCCAACCTTGGAAGTAACATATATGCACATAATTCTGAGATCACTGTTGAAGTCCTTTAAAAAGTCTTAGGAAATTTTGCAGTTGAACTTTAGTTATTTATTTATTTTTTATTTTATTCTTTTGGTAACCAGGTAAGGCTCACTAGGCACAAGGCCTCTTTTCAGGGGCAACCTGGGAGCAATGGTGGGGTTAACTGACATATTCAGGGTCACACAGGGTCACAAGCAGAGATTGTGGAAATCAAACCCAAGTCTGCTGGATGTACAAAGCTCATTCACAGCTCATTATTCTAGCTTTTAGCCTATACTGACAGCCCAAACTGCTAATTATGTTGCTATCTTATTTTACAAACATACACATATAAACACAGCAAAACCCACAATCAGGTATATATTTTTCCAGGATACAGGTTATACAGAGTGATACATCATTCCTGTTCTATTGTTAACCATATCATCCACATCCCAGAAAATTATTTCTATTCTGCTTTCAAGAACTTTAAACTGGTTAACTGAAATAGAAAACTACAGGGAGGGTTGGCTAGGGCAATACATATGGGAGTCCTCACAAGGCTCTGTGGCGGTGGATGAAGGGGTGAGATGGAGGCATAACGTGGTCACCCACTAAAGTGAAATCCTGGTCACTGTAAATTTAAATAGCATTCCTACCTAGTTGCGGAACAAAATCCAGTTACACCCCCATCATACAGACAATCCAGTCAATTCAAACTTTTCCAATGCTCCACGTTGCAAGTTGCCCCTTAGCAGTAATCTTTGCCATTCTGCACAGAGCAATCATCAAGTCATAACATTCTGGGACTGCAGATGGCTGATCCTGCAGTCGTCTACAAGTGACTGCTTTATTTGCAGCTGCCAAGATGATAGCTGCTAGTTGTTTTTTTATATTTAGCCCCACATCCTCAAATCATTGCCCCCAGGATCCAGTAGTGGCTCTAGCCACAAATGGTTACCAGGGCACAGCTGGGGCACAACAGATGGCAGCCAGTGCACTGATATATTGTTACTATAGGGGAAGTTCTGCACCATATGGGGCACCAACTGGAGCACAGCATTTTTTTACCAGGGCATGTGCCCTGGCAGACCCTGGTGTAGAGCCACCAATGTCAGGATCATGTAGCAAAGACCATCTGGGGATGGAAACTGCAGGATCTGTTGAATGACTTTCAGTTTACCAAAGAATTTGCCAAAAATAGCCTGATTCTGGGCAGACCCACATAATGTGTGTATGCATTGCCTACTGATCTCTGCAATTTCTCCAACATCTGGTGTGTTAACAAATCTGAGGGTGTTCTTCCATGCCTTTTCTTTCAATATGGGAGAGCTAGCAGTCTTGTGAATATCCTGCACACGAGGTACCAAAGTTTCTGAAATTGGGGCATTATGTTTCCCTTTCCCAAATGTCTCTTACATAGTCTGTGGTGTAGGGATTGAGCCCCTTGAATATACTATAAGGTCTGGAAATGATCCTAGCACCTTCATTCTCTTGCAGTGCCTCCACAAAGTGGAATATTAGAGGGTTAGTTCCCTCAAACACCCTCTTTCCATTTACTAGAGATAGCGTGTGATGTCTCACTGGCAGGAACTGAAAGCGGTCCTCTCCCTTTAGCCCAAATTCCCTCAGTGCATTTCAAATGATTTAGCTGTACCACAATTTTATTTTCATTGGTGGTTGAGGTAAATTATACTGCAATCTATGGGATACAGGGAGTACGAGATGCAGAAACTGATGTAGAGCTAATAACCATGGAACAACTGAAAACTGGAAGCTCTATAAATACTTCCAATTAAAGGTTTTTGCTACCATAATGTGTCAAGCAAATGACTGAGATTACAGGATAATCTCATTTCATGCAAATGGGTAAAATAACTTAGCCAAAAAGAGCAAGTAATGACAAAATAAGAGGCTCAGAGGCTTCTTATGCTATATAAATCTAAGTTAAATGACAGAGAGCACAGTGAATTGAAAAAATGGGGCATGATAGGATATACAGTACAGTACCATTACTCTTATAAGACCGCTAAAGGTTATGGGTTATAACCCTAATTCCAAATCATGTACCCTTCACAGAGGAGTCAGTGGTGAAAGATAAAGAAGGGAGACAAGTTACAATTAAGGGGAAAATACAAGATGTAAGTTTAACCTTGGTGAATGTGCATGCATCCCCAGGGTCTGATTTCTTATTTTTTAAAAGAGTTAGGGAGCATGGGGCTGTCAGATCATGCACCAATGTTTATGAACATTGCCTTGGAGCTAATTAAGATACCATGCTACTGATGGATTGGACTACAAAAGTGCAGATAATTAAAACTATTAACCAAACAGTGAGGACAACACATAGGGGATTAGCCCTATCATTTTATGGGATACTGTTAAGACAACCCAGTGGGGTCAGCTAATTGCATTGGCAGTACAGAAGAAGAAGAAGGAAAGGAACAATGACAGGCATAGCTACAAAATGAGATCAAACACCTTACTGATCAACAAAAAATAAAATGGACAGAAACTAGAAAAGCAGAGACAAGCTGAAAGAAAACAGCTTTTGGAGAGCTACTTAAGTACTACACAGAAAAACTGCAAAATCCATGCAGTGCAAGACAGCAGCAGCAAGGGCAAACAAGACGCTGGGATGCATACCTAGGGGGATCAGTAGTAGGAGACAGGAGGTTATACTACCCTTGTACATGTCACTGGTGAGGCCACATCTAGAGTATGGAGTGTTGTACTGGTGTCCACACCTCAAAAATGATATTAATCTACTGGAGAAGGTCCAGAAAAGGGCTACAAAGATGCAAGCAGTTCAGCAGGGTAAGGCATATGAGGAGAGGTTGAGGGCACTGAACATGTACTCCCTGAAGGACAGGAGAGAGAAAGGGGACATGACTGAGACCTCCAAGTACTTGAAAGGGATAAATAAGGTGGATAAGGCATTTCTCTTTAAGGTAAGTGGTAAACATAATACAGGGAGGCACAGTCTTAAGCAGGGGGGGAGGTTTAGGAGGGAGATCAGAGCTTACTTCATGGAGAGGTGGTAGGCACTGGAATACTGCACTGGAAGAAGTGGTCTCATTGAAGACAGTGGACAGCTTCAAGAAAGGTTGGGACAGGCATGGGGGTAAGCTAAGGACCATGGGTATGGAGGATGGAAAGGATGGGAGGAGTGGGGGGGTGAGTGCAGAGTTAGTAGCTCAAGCTGTGGACCCTGAAATATGAGCAGACTAGATAGACCAAATGGCCTTCTGCTGGCCTCTTCATATGTTCGTATGTATGTGTGTATGTAAAATACTATAACAGGGTCTAAAGTGGCAGAGATACTTCTGTAGCATAGAGATAGTGAAAACATAGAGAGCAGCCCATGATTGCCTCTAGAGTAGATCCACACTCTAAACATAGACTGAACTCTACCAAAAAAAGCAACCATTTCTTTAAAATACTATACTATACTATACTATACTATACTATACTATACTATACTACAGTACATAAGCCAGGGAAACCTACACCAGCCCCAGCAGATAAACAACTGCCAGGCACCCCTGCAGCTGCAGCAGGTGATGGTAGATCAGAGCAACCAACTGATAGGCCCTATATCATTAGAGGAGATAAATGAGACAATTAAGAGGTGGCTCCACCCATGAAGTCCTGGAATGCCACACCTTATCCTTCAAATCCTCCCTCAGTGGGCTTCTATACAGGAGTAGTCCTTGTGACTGCTACAACTAGCTATCTACTGTCACCTTGTATATCTCCTTCTGGTTTTGTCTATTGTCTTGCACACCAACATGACAATTTCAGCATAATATTTTCTGAGGATGGTGCACAAATCTGTGGTTGTAATTGTTTGTAGGTTTACCTCTATTCCCTTTATGCTGTACCAGCTTTCAAATACCGAGATGGCCCAGATGGTGGTTTTCTGGGTATTTAATTCATCTTTCTGGTTTTCAAGGTCTTCGAGCTGCTGTGAAGTGAGGTCTGGGTAAGGCGCTTGATGTTTGTTTTTTCTTTTCTTTTCTGCAGGTTGATTTCATGTGGGAGGAACAGCCGGTGTTTCTGATGACTGTAGCAGATGAGTCCCAGGACTGCTGAGTGATGCCAGGTTGGTTGTTTTCTCCATGGGTGCTGTGCTGACAGGAGGCAGTGCTAGTTCAGCGACACTTTGTGAGGTGGATGGCAGAGCGGTTGAGTTGCTGGGTTCCTCTTCCCTGACAGGAGTGTCTTCTTCCATGGAGACTTCAAGGTGAGTTATTATGCCAGGGATATCAAGTGTGAAACAGTTTTCTGCCATTTTCAGTATTTGATTGTCAGCGTGAGGTGGGACAGCGACTCTCTGTGATTTTAATGGACATTCAGATACCGGACAAGTTCATAGATAGCAACGGTACCTAATTAAACTGTTGCCTATGCTGTGTCAAGTCTTTTGGTTTTCTGTTTTTTTGTTTTTTTTTCAACTTTTCAGTCATATTTTTTGCTGCTTTTGAGAATCTGCAGCTGAGTAGAATACAGGTTGCCGCTACAGACAGAAACAGAAGTTCTTGTTTCCATTTCACTGAGCTGTGCCAGTTGCTGTTTCTGTTTACCATTGGCACAGCTCAATGATTTGTTGTTGTTAGGTGGCTTGGGGCAGAGAGTAGTCCCGGTTGGTTAAAATATTTTCTGAGAAGGACACACGTCAGAAGATGTTGTAGCCAATCAGTTTACAGGATTTTTTGAGCCCATTTTATAATAGCATCTAGAGAACAGTATAGAACAAGATACTACACATTTGGGTGTTACACTAACCAAACTAGAATAAACAAAATTAATCTCCTTCCAAGATTCTTATAATGGTTTCAATTACTGCCAGCTTAGCATGCTAGAGAACATTCCAAACTAAACTTGGGAACATAGACTAGCTAGTGCCTGATATTCAAAACATTGCCCTGGCGCAAAACACAGTTTGCTCATGCAAACTGAGTTTTGCACTGCAGTGCCATATTCAAAAGCCCAGATAGCGTGGGAGCACTGGACTTGCACTAGGACAAAGAGTGGATGGGAGCACAAGGCAGGGACCTGACTATCAGTGTAGTCTGATATTCAGAGTATTTGCCCCATGCGAGGGCATCTAGCATGACCTCCTTGCACTTAGAAAATACCGCTGAACAAAACCAGGTATTAACCCGGTGCAACCCTAGTGGCTGTCCAAGGTACTGCACAGGCACTCCCCCAACACAGTATGCCCCAGTGTCTCCTGGTGCCCCCTCACTCTGATTACAGTCCTGGTGTCCAGGGGTCTCTCCCCCCTTCCCCATTCTCCGTTCACCATCCTTGTAGAAAATATATATTTCCTGGACGTCCAGTGGTCCCACCCCTCCCCCATTCTCCGATCACTGTCCCTGTATACCACAATAGATGCCCTGGTAGCCTAGTGGTCCTCCCCAATCACAGATTGATGGCACATTATTTATGTTCCTAACAGTTACCTGGTAGTCTAGTGGTCCCTCCTCATTCCCAGTCATCGTCCTGTGCATCACTGAAACATATCTTTGGTGGTCTAATGCTCCCCACCCCCCACGGGAGGTAGTGACCCACCACCCTCGCCCCATCATGACCCACAACCCAGTGACTGGCACAGCCCTCCTCTGTCCACTGCAGTCGGCTGCCGATTAAACTGTCACTGAGTGCGTACTCAATGATACAGCTGAGTTGTCAATCAGTGAGCACGTACTGTATTATACAGTGCGTGCTCGAGTAAGTTCAGTCAGTGTCCGGCTGTGGTGGAGAGATGATGGCTGTGCTGGTGCTGGCTGTGGGTCGAGGATGGGGGGTGCAAAGTGGTGGTCACTACCTGCCGGGGAGTGCACTGGACCACCAGGGATATGTTTCTATGTATTGCACAGTACAGTAATCAGGGACAGGGAGGGACCACTAGACTACCAGGAAAATGTTAGGAACATAAATAACGGAGTCACGTGATGCATCAAAAGCACTAGCAGCTCCTTTGCTCCGCTTCCGCTCTCCTGCTATATCTTTTACAAATCTTATCATTTGAGTACATTGGAACTTTGCTAATCTTACCTCCATAGTTGCAGGAACCTTCCCGGTGGCCGATTTTGTGGCTCTTTGGTGTGGTTTTCAAACAGGATGGACATGGAGATGCAGCAAAGTCTCCTGTGCCATACACTGTCCCACATGTCGGACAAGGCCTCAAAGAAATCCAAGGGTTCTGTAGCTGGGCCATCCACTACCGTTACCATGGAAGCCACCCTACTCTCTGAGGAGAAATTCCTTGTTGAATTACACCCAATAAAGGATTCTTTGATAAGGCTAACTACGGAGCTTACTTCGATTAGAAAAGATCTTGGGGACATGAATAGACGGGTTGGAGATGTAGAAGCCCGTTCTGTTTCATTGGAGAAATGGCATGGCCGTACAAATCTGAAGCTAACCTCCCTATGGCAGAAACTTCACAAAATGGAGCTGAAGTAGGAGGATTTATGGGGACAGAGTAGGAAGAATAATCTGGCTGTCCTCGGTCTTCCCAAGGACTCTGAAGGGACTGCTCCCATCTAATTTGCCTGGATTGGTGGTAGTTCAGGTGGATGTTAAAGATCCCATGGCACTTATCGAAAAAGAATAGGGGGATTTCCCCGGTGTCCTGGCTAAATTACCCTCATTCACTAAAAATACCACCAACAGCTTAATGTGGTTCAAGGTCAGTTGGCATTCATCTGTATCCCCCTCCCCCGGGTCATGCTTGAAAATAGGCAGAATTTGTCTAGTGCACTTACCCGGTCAACAAAAGCTAAATAAATAAATAAATTTGCACAGAAGCTTTTGGAGAAATTACCTGGACCATCTCCAAATGGTCTGATCTATGTGGTGGAACACGCACGTCGATCTTTGCACCCCAGACCCTCACCTGGTTCTCCACCTCTTCCCTTCCTTTTAAAATTGCTTAAATACTTGGATAAACAGCATGTGTTGGCCAAACTTCGTGACCTGCATTCCATTTCTTGGGAATGCACTCAGCTGTGTATTACCCAGGATTTGCCAGTCTCAGTCAAGCAAAAACAGGCTGCCTTTCATCCGGTATTTTCTAAATTGATTCCAGCTGTTATCAAGTTCCTTATGTTGTATCCAGCCCACTTGCAAGTGCATATCCAAGACTTCTGGCACTCTTTTGATACCAAGGACTAAGCTGCAAAAGAAGTCCAACAGCTGCTACCGGACCTTTTTAAAGCTAGCTGATCTACCCTTCATGTCTTTACCTTGTAAGGCACTTAATGGACCAGCTTAATGTTACATAGAAACATAGACGCTGATGGCAGATAAGGACCACAAGGCCCATCCAGTCTGCCCATTTCTTTTTCTGCCTTATAAATGTGCCATCTGCCTTTGCTCTGTCAATGGCCTATCTATTCATACTCATCTGTATTGCTCCCTTATGCCTATCCCGTGCCTGTTTGAAGCCTTGCACTGTTGCTGCAACGTGTTTAATACACTTGACTATTTCGGGAACAGACTGGCTGTTACTCCTGTGTGCTCCTTCACTTCTTATGCCTGTCATTATGTGGACTTTCACTGCTTGCTAATTCAGCTTGCTTTCCTGTATAGGCAGTTTGCACCGCTGAATGACTAATCAGTCGTCCTGCTGGGAAGGAATTCAGCTGGGCTCCATTGTTACTTAACTGTGCTACTGTTTGGAGCCCAATGCTTTGATTTGCTCTCCTACCCGGATGGAAGCATCTTGCTGTTCAGTGGCCCCATGTTAACTTTCAGCCTGTGCATAACTCGACAAACAGCAATATTCTTTTCCATGCCAACATTGCTCCTGTATTGGAAGAGCTCTCAGGGATTCGGCTTGGTGTTCCAGGACTGTACATAGCCTCTTACATCCTTTTTAAGTTTTTACAGACTATAGTTTTGGACTTTGGTACTACAGAGGCTACACTCTTTTCTTTGTTATGGGCGATGCCTATCTTTGACTTTCAAAGTGCCTATATAAATAGTTGGGGGCTCCTCTATGTTAAGTTTTTACTTCCCATTATTTTTTCATTCTCCTTTGGCATTTCTGTTTGGCTCGGTTACATTTTTTGGGGACTTGGTAAAACTGTAACAATACTTGAGCCTTTGATCGTTATACAGTCTTTCTTGCCTGAGTTATGTCCATTACCTAGCAGTTCCAGAGTTACTGATGATGCTTAAGTGGTTTGATGTTGTACCTTTTTAAATGTTCCTGATTTGTTCTCATTTTCAGGGCTTTATATGGTGTTGTTTGACTTATTGGTGATAGGTCCACCCTGGCCCTACTGCTCATTAATTGTAAATATGCTACTGTTCTATTCTCCAGTTTGCTATTGGCCTCTCCTATCCCACCTTGTAACTGCTCGATGTATCTGCTACCCTTATCCTTTAGGGCGATGTTGCATGAATATGCTGATTACCGCCTGCCTTGTTTGTACCATGCTATTATCTTCCTCCCACTTGCTATGTAATCCCTTGATGTTACTGCATTGACCTTGCCCTGTCTGTTGCTCTTGATTATACCTGCTCTTGTTGTTGTCTGTTATGCCTGAATGTATCTCTGTAATCTCCCAGGTCACACCTGAAAATAAGCACTTGGTTGTCTAGTGTGTAGCTGGTAAACAAAAGCAAATAAATAAGTTATTGGTGGGTGGTGAGGGTTTAGGTGGCACGGTGCTAGTAGTTGATAGTCTCACGAGCTGATTTGAAGTTTGGGGTTCTGTTTTTGTTTTTATCATGGGGAGTGCTTTATTTTTAGGTGTTCCTGGGGTTGCATTCATTGTTTTTGCCACCAATCAGCAGGGATGGGTTGAGCATCTGTGGTGGTTTGTTTCCTCTGATAGCCTTAGGCAATCAGTGTTATTTCCTTCCTTATGGCATTCCAGACCTAATTTACCACTAGTTTCAATGTCCTGGATTAAACTAACCCATTTTTTACTCCCCTTGTTTGTTAGGTCCAAGTTTATTATTGAAGGTTTCATTCTCTGAAGTTTTTTGGGGAACTAAACTTGAAGGGATTGTAAGAGGGGTTTTGGCATTATGGTTGCGGAGGGGGGATCTGGTTATAAGGGGTAGTGGAGGTGGGGTGGATCTGGTGGGTTGAGGGTTCCTACTTTTTTATATCACCTGTTTGTGATTTCAGTATTAGGGGATGGGGGATAGGTTGGTTCACCACCGGAGGTACACCATAAGTTTGCAGGTTTGACTCTACAAGTGTCTCTCAATTAACGGATTATACTTTTTATACCAATTGGAATACTGTGGCGGTTGTATATAATTCTTGTTCTCAGAATATAAAAGGTGCTCAATCCCCTATGAAAGGAGCTAAGGTTTTACTTCATCTTCACAAACTTGGGGTGGATGTTGCCTTTCTTCAGGAAACTCACCTGCTCCCATCCCAGGTTCTCCTTTTTAGGCATTCATGGGAGGGACAGGCCTTTGACACAGGCATAGGCTCACAAAAAAGGGGTGTTGCCATCCTGGAAAAGTTCCCTTCCATCTGCTTCAGGTAGGTTTTTTATCCTGCAGGCCCTCTTGGGCCCCTTGGAAGTTATTTGGGGGGCTATTTATGGGCCTATGGTAGACGATCCCAGTTTCTTCGCAACTTTAATGTCACTTTTGGCACCTTGGTCTTCACTGCCTATACTTCTTGGGGGAGACTGGAATCTGGTTTACTGTAACGATACTGACAGATCCAGTCCTTGCCAACAGTCACTTACATCTGGCCAATTGGCCCTCCAAGATTTTATGGACTCCCTGGGCCAACTGGATCCCAGCCGTGAACTGCACCCAGACCAGCAGGAGTATTCATTTCATTCACTCTCTCACAATACTTTTTCAAGAATTGACGACTTCTTATTGGGGATTGAGCACCTTCCTGGACTTTCGTCTTGTCCTTATGCTGCTAAGGTCTTGTCTGGTCAACACCACACACTACTCCAGTTATGTCTTTCTCCATCTTTAGAACGTGACAAAGTCTGAAGACTTAACAATCAGTTGTTCAAATCTGATTATTTGGTTCAACATGTTCAGTGCTTTATCTCCTCTTTTTTAGAAGTTAACTCCCCTTCTATGCCTAAGCTTGATTTTTTATGGGGGGCCCTGAAAAGTTCACTCTGAAAGAAATTAATTTGATTGGCCTCCAAAAGAAAAATGGTGAGTTCGAAGGAATTGTCTTCTCTGTTAGCTCAAATTAGGTCTTTGGAAAGACAAATCTGTTCGGCCTCCTCTTGTTCAGACTGGGAGAGTTTAGAAAGCCTTTGATCAAAATATAATACCTTATTAGGAGAAAAGGCAGGATATTTAATACTATGTTCCAAAGCAAAATATTTAGATCATGGTGAAAAGACTTGCAAGCTCCTGGCACAGACAGGATAATCTCCTCTCTTTGTATGGAATCAGGCCAGCTTCTCACCTCTCCTCGAGACATTGCTACGTATTTTCAAGATTATTATCAATTATTATATACGCCGTCTTCCTCCTCTTTCAGTTTAAACCATTTGGAGGCCTTTTCGTGAGATATAGATTTTCCCCCAGCTAACTGCCTGTCAGATAGAGATAGTGAAGGCCCCTCTGACTATATCTGAAATTCTTCACGTGATTGACGCCTTGCCACTTGACAAATCCCCAGGGCCAGATGGTTACACTTCTAATTTTTACACAACTTTTAAACATCTGCTGACTCTCGTACTTCTTGACACTTTTCATTATATTTTTCAAGAAGGCTTTTCTGATTCCTCCCTTACTGAGGCCACCATAGCAGTGTTACCAAAACCTGGTAGAGACCACTTGCTGGTCTCGAACTACTGGCCAATTTCTCGTATAAATGTTGATTTTAGAATTCTCACAAAGGTGTTGACCATAAGGCTGAGTCAAGTCTGGGACCACCTAATCAGCCAGGAACAAGTCAGTTTTGTGGCAGGGCAGCTTTCAGCAGATCATCTGCGCAAACTTTCCCATTTAATTTCTGTGTCCAGGATCTCTGGTGACCCTGCAGTGCTGGCGTCCCTGGATGCAGAAAAGCATTTGATAGGGTTTCTTGGGACTATCTGCTTAATCTGCTCCCTTAATTTAATATCCCCCCAACGACTTTTATTTAGTGGGTCAAGGTGTTCTATTCTCACCCCTCGGCCCGCATTCTTTGTAACAGCATCTTGTCTAACTCTCTTCTTTTATGCCAGGGTACTAGGCAAGGATGTCTGCTTTCACTTTTTCTTTTTAATTTGTTTCCAGAGCCTCTGATTAGGAAGCTCAAGGTTTCCTGTCAAGTCTCAGGCATACCTATATGGCCTTATCAATACAAACTTCAGTTTACGCAGACAACATCCTCTTACATGTTACTTCCCCTGCCACGTCATTGCCTGCTGCCCTGGATGTTGTTAAGGATTTTAGTAACATTTCTAACTATAAGTTAAATCTGACCAAAACAGAAGTGATGAAATTGAATGGTGCATCGCTGAGGGCCGATGCTGAGCATCTAGGTTTGGTCTGGGTTCGAGATAAACTAAAGTATCTAGGCATAAGCTTAAGTGCATTGCTGGCAAAAAGGAAACAATATAATCTTGATTCAGTATTTACCTGTCTAAAAATAGATTTAGAGTGCTGGCCCCATTTGCCCATTTCCATGTGGGGGTGTTTGAATATCATAAAAATGAATGTGTTGCCACGTATATTGTACCTGCTTCAGATATATAATTATATCCTGCCAAAGTCATGGCTCCTTTAAATTGATAGAATTATTGCCTCTTTTTTATGGCTTGGTAAGACTCCGTGAAGAACTTTATACAAACTCAGGTACGTTAAAGAGAGGGGTAGCCTACAAGTTCCTAATTTCTATTTATACTCTATATCTGTCAACTGTGCCAGATTTTTTCAACGGCTTGGGCCCCATCCTGAAGATAGTACTGGGTGTTACACTCCATTGTGGCTTGAAATAGAGCATTTCCAATGTTCACAGCATGGGCTGGACATTCAAGCCCCTTTTATATTCCCCACAAGAAACTTCTCAGATCATTGCAGGGTACTGCTATAGAGGCCTCGCTACAAATTCATTTACAGTTATGTTCCTTGCTTAAACTCCAGTGATTTAAATACACTTCCCAACCCAAAATAGGAAACCCCAATTTTAAAATCGGTGGACAGGTTCTCAGTAAAGCTTTTTGGCCATTTACCACAATAAATGCTGTGGAAGGCCTTGTGCAAGATCAGAAATTTCTTACTTTCCAAGCAGCCCAAGAAAAATATAATTGGACCACCTTTTCTTGTTTCAAATACTTCCAGCTCACACACATGATCCTGTACCATTTTGGTACTGAGCACTGGGATAACTCTTACAGGACACAGGTCCTTTCAATGGCAGTATCTGCCCTTAAATTCCACGTCATCTCATATTATTACCATCAGTTACAGGAGCAACTAGCCAATATGGAAGGGCAAATGTATTACTGGGATCAGGCTTTATCTTCTGTCAATCCTCCCCGTAACTGGCCTCAAATTTGGAAGCGTTTATATAAATATGTAAAATGGGACAGATATTGCTTTCTCCCCTTCCAAACTACATAATATGGGTAAACTTCCCTTCAATACCTGTTCTAGATGTCATAAGGAACCGGTACATTGTTTCACATTCTTTGGTTATGTGAAAAAGTTACCCCCTTCTGTGCAGCTATTCTGTCATGTCTTGATACCCTTCTAGGGCTGGCTGATGCCTTTTCTCCTTAAGTGTGTTTACTAGGGGAATATAGGAGCACTTTAATTGGCAATTAATGGCCTCACATGGCACTTATTTCAGCATGCGCCAAAAAAGTGATATTACATCATTGGCTGGATCAATGTGTCCCCTCTGTTACTGAATGGCATAGAGAGATACTTTTTGCTCTACAAGCAGAGTGGATTACAGCAAGTTTGACAAACACATTACATAAATATTGAAGCATCTGGGAGCCCCTGTATGTCCTATTAACCATTTGAACTGTCAGTCTTTTTGTATAAAATCTGGTGGCATATAATTCCATTTAGTAACATCTACCTTCTCTTATATAAATTGCCCAATCTTTATGATTGGGTTTATACAATGACCGTGCTGAGAACTCACAGAAGATAAAATTGTTATCTGTATTGATGATGAACCCAATTCATAAGATAGCAGTGTTATCTTATGAATCAGGTTCACCACACCCACTGTCTCCACAGTCCAGTTCACCACAATGAGTGTCTACTAGATGCTGAGCTGGTACTACTTTAACTTTAGTGGCAGCATTCTCATTAACGTGGCCATTAAAAACAATGCAGACAAAATGTCAGATCCCCATACAAAATCAGCAATCAGTTTGTGTGTGTGTTTTTTTTTCTTTTCCTCCATTCAGGTAGAAAAAGACTGCAATCAAAATGGATTGTCTGTGTGTCAACTTGATTTTTTTTTTGTCATGGGGGGTGTACACCATAACATCACTGCTAAATCAGTATGACAGCTTGTCCACATGCCGACAGTAACCTCTCCCTTCATGATGTTTTTTTGTGTGTGGGGGGTAGGTATGGCAAGCAGAAGCAACTTCTTGTCCATTGCCGTTAGTACGATGCAAGACAGCACTAAATCTGTTCCCTATGAAGCTGTCTTAAAAGTCAGACAAGCCATGTAATTTTGTCCATGGTGGCCTGAATATAAATAAAACTCAAAGAGCAATGCAGGTGTAAAATAGTCATGCTTGCGAATGACACCAACAAAAGGTCACTGAGGTAAAAAAAAGTAAATGTTTCTCATGCCAAGAGTCATCAACGAGTGGCAGTTTTGAATAACACAGCACAAAAGCATCACCCTCACTGTGTCACGGAGATTAACTAAGTAATACTGTAGATTAGCAATCATACATAGCACTGTTGGCAATTCGCTCCAGTCGTTAGGCATCAAAATCTCATTGTTGTAAACTTCGTTGTTATCAGAGTGTAAAAAAAAATCAAAATGAATGTAAGTTTTGATTTGGAGCTGCTGGACACACTGGCAGATTATGAGGCTGAAGAGGAGCCTTTAATTGACCCAAGATTAGAAGTAACACAAGGTAGTCTGGCTAGTGCAGAAGAGCCACCAGTAAATACAGGTATTGTAATCAACACTGAAGAAGGGGCAGGCACAAGTACAAATGTAGTCACAACAAATGGTACCATAGGGGCAGCATTAGTTAATGAACCTGTGATGACTGACCAGGATACCACTGCAATAAACAGAATGAGCTTGTTGGAAGAGAGCTTAACTCATTCATATAAAGTAATGAGAACACGAATACAGTGAAAAAGACACAGTATGATCTTGCCCTCATACTTAGCTTTTTAAGTGAAAACCATAACAAGCAAAACCAATTAGAATCCATTGAGCAAAGCAGACTAAACACACTCCTAGCAGACTTTTTCCTGAGATAAAAAAAAAGATGGCACACCATATGAGCCTACAGCCTACGAGCTGTATTCCAAACATAGACAGACATCTGCGTGCAAAACATTATGAGGTGTCCATAACTAAAGACAAGTGTTTTGAGCTTACAAGGAAAGTAATGGGGGCAAAACAGAAGCATTTGAAATCAATGGGCATGGGCGGTAGAGCAAACGCTGCAGATGAGCTCACAGAAGACATGATAAACATTCTATACAACAATCAGCAGCTTGGACCACACTCACTGGTATCTGTTATGAATAGTTTTTGGCTTGTCTGCACAATGTATTTTGGGATACGAGGTTGTACTGAAGTCAGGAATATTAAATGGGGAGACGTATTTATAATGTCTCAGGGGGAAGAAATGGACAGGGAAATGATAGAAAGTATACTTAGAATGGCAGAAAAAGGGGAGATATTGCTGATGGGTGATCTGAATATGCCAGATGTTAACTGGAGTGCAGTTGCAGCTGCCACTTCCAAGAGTGCAGTTATTCTAGATGCCCTACAGGGGGCATGCCTTAGACGACTAGTACTGGAGCCCACTCGAGAGGGAGCAATATTAGACTTGATTCTCTCAAATGGAGATGGAGAGAGGATCACAGATGTAGAAGTGGGTAGCCATCTGGGAACTAGCGACCATCGAACAGTATGGTTCATAATAAACACAGCAATAGAGTCAAGCCATACAAAGACAAAAGTACTAGACTTTAGGAGGCCTGACTTTGCCAAAATGGGTGAGTGCCTAAGGAATGCACTAGCAAATGGGCAGGAAGGAGGGGTGGAAGAACAATGGGGAATAATAAAAACTGCCATCACAGAGGTAACGAGCCTTTGTGTGAAGCAAATAAACAAAACAAGATGATGTAAGAAACCACTATGGTTCTCAAAGGAAGTGGCAGTGAAGGTTCAAGAGAAAAAGAAAGCATTCAGGAAGAACAAGGAATCACAGAAGGAGCAGGACAGAGAACTGTATCAGTTAAAGCAAAATAAGGCTGGGAAGGCAGTCAGAACAGCAAAGGCCCAAACCGAGGAAAAGATAGCCAACTCAGCTAGGAAGGGGAATAAAACCTTTTATAGGTACATCAGGGAGCAAAGGAAGACCAAGGGAGGGATAGTGAGGCTTAATAAAGGGAGGGAGGTGGGCAGAGGGAGACTGTGAAAAGGCAGAGATACTAAACAAATATTTTTGCTCAATATTTACAAATGAAGAGGGGGAAGTACATAAAACAAACAGTAGTAACACTCTGGATACAGAAGTTGATACCAGCCCATTTACAGAAGAAAGGGTTCTGAAAGAACTCTTAAAACTGAAGGTGGACAAAGCAATGGGTCCTGATGGGATTCATCCCAGAATTCTAAAAGAGCTAAGGGTAGAACTAGTGACACCACTGACTACCCTTTTTAACAAATCATGGGAGGATAGGGTGGTATCCGAGGACTGGAGGAGGGCAGATGTGATTCCCCTTCACAAAAGTGGGAGCAAGGCAGAAGCAGGAAACTACAGACCTGTTAGTTTAACCTCAGTGATAGGGAAAATGATGGAATCACTCTGAAGGAAAGAATTGTCAGTATCTAGAGGCCAGAGGGCACAGGACCCTAGGCAGCATGGATTCACAGCAGGAAGGTCATGCCAGACAAATCTGATAGATTTCTTTGACTGGGTGACCAAAGTAGTAGATCAGGGAGGGCTGTGGACATGGCCAACCTAGACTTTGCAAGGCATTTGACACAGTCCCACACAAAGATTAATATACAAGTTGGCCAGCCTGGGAGTGGGTCCCAAGATGACAGCCTGGGTAAAGAATTGGCTGGAGAATAGGACACAGAGGTAATAGTAAATGAGGTCCACTCAGAAGAGCGAGAGGGAGGTTACTAGTGAAATTTAAGGTTCAGTGTAGGACCGGTCCTCTTCAATGTCTTTATAAGCGACATTGCGGAAGGACTGGAAGGAAAAGTATGTCTCTTTGCAGATGACACTAAGATCTGCAACAGAGTTGATGCACAGGGTGGGGTGGAAAGGATGAGAAGGGACTTGGCAAGGTTAGAGGAATGGTCAAATGTATGGCAGCTTAGATTCAATGCTAAGAAGTGCAAGGTAATGCACCTGGAAACAAAACCCAGGGAAGATTACACAATGGGGGTGAGATACTAACAACAACAAAAATGGAAAGGGACCTGGGGGTAGTCAATCAGATGACCTAAAGGTGGGCAAGCAATGTGAGAGGGCAGCAAGGAGGGCTGGGGGTTACTGGGATGCATAGAGAGGCATCACCAGTAGAAAACAGGAAGTTGTTATCCTCTGTACAGACAGCTGGTGAGACCCCATCTGGAGTACTGTGTGCAGTTCTGGAGACCCAATCTCGCAAAGACATAGACAGGATGGAAGCTGTCAGAGGAGAGCAACTAAAATGGTGCAGGGTCTGCACAGAAGACATATGAAGAGACTTAAGAAGCTTAATATGTATAGCCTCGAGGATAGGAGGAGAGGGGACATAATAGAAACTTTCAAGTACCTCAAGGAATCAACAAAGTCCAAGAGGGTAGCATCTTTCAAAAAAGAGGTGTGCAAGAACAAGAGGGCACAATTTGAAGATAGAGGGGCGGCTCAGAGGTAATTTAAGGAAGTATTTTTCACAGAGAGTTATGGATGCATGGAGCGGCCTTCGGAGGAGGTTGTGGAGTCAAAATCAGTGGTGGAATTCAAGCATGCATGAGACAGTCATAAGGCAATTCTGGGGGGTGGGGGTAAGAAGAAGTAGGCTGCTGGTTAACTAGGATCTGCAGCTTATCCAGTAGGTAGGGAAATGGGAAGACTGGGTGGGCCAAGCGGTCCTTATCTGCCGTCAAATTCTATGTTTCTATGTTTCTATGTGTGATGAGAATGGGAATCATTATCTGGAGTACTGCAAGGAGCGTCAAACAAAAACCCGTACTGGCAAGAATGTAAACGACAATTGTAAAATCCGGCCCAAGGCATACAAAAACAAAGCGGACACAAACAGATGCCCTGTATGCATTTTTTAAAGTGTACAAAACAGAGCGGCCTACCTGTACCAAGACCCCAGAAAGTCCATTCTTCCTGGCAATAAATAACAAGCCAGTCTATCTAGCAAAGGTGCAATGGTACAAGAATCAGTCCATGGGAATAAACAAGTTGTCATCTATCCTCAAGACCATGCAAGGAGAGGCAGGAACAGAAACTGACAAAAAAATAACAAACCATAGTGCTCATAAGCATGTTGTCCAGAAGCTACAGTAAATGACTGTGGTATACTGCCAAAAGAGACTATGCAAATAACTGGGCATAAGAACCCTAAAAGTATTAACAACTACTCTTGTTTAAATGAGAAGCAGCAACAAAAAATTTCAAACCTTATCATTGGCATCAAAGTGGATTCAAAACCATTGCAGCCAGTCAAAATGAACATCATGCCATCAGCAAGCATGTCAAGTAAATGGGATGGTTACTTTAACCAGCCATGCTTCAAGGCCAGAAACATCTCATTTAACTTCAACACAGGTTAGTAAAATATTTAGTACATCAAGCATCAAATTATAATAGTAGTAAAAGCAAGCCACATATAAATCGTAGTGTGGTATTGCAAGTATATACCCTGAATAATTTTTTGTCTGTGTCTTCTGTGGTAGTAGTATGAATAATCTGTTGCTTTGCAAGTAAAAAGTTAAAAATTAATAATAAATCTGTTAACTATCAAAACATATCATACATATCATAAAAAAACAGCTTTAACAATTGTGCAGTTGTAAAAATGTTGTCAACAGTAAAGAAAGTAAGTTAAGTCAAGCCACAGTATTACCCTTAATGCAATTTAGTAAAGAAATAAATGTAACTGTTTATTTCCTGCGACAGCCAGAGTGTAACTTGAGCATAATGAGCGGTAAGGCAAATCATAATGACAGTTTAGTGAATAAAACTACAGTGGTATATTGTTTCCTCATATTGTGTTATGCTTACTATTTTAGGACCTGAAATTGCATCCACAAAAAGAAAGAGAATCCATGTTATCACCAGTGACAGTGACAGTGAATAAAGAACAATATAACAGTAGTATTGGATATACATAACATCATGGAAGCAGTACTTTACATGGTGAATAGGTACTGGTTAAGAATGTGTTAAAAATATTAAATGAATAGACTAAATTGAAATCAAATAACATACTCAGAGTAAAATCATTAAACAGTACTTTACACAGAAATAAAAACAGCAGAATACATAGTAATTCTGATACAGAGCATAACTGTATCTAGGTTGTTTTGTATGCATAGGGATTGTGTAGGTGGTTTCATTATAGTTGAATATCTGTTGTAAAAAAACTGCGATCAGTGTGACAGGTATTTTTCTTTCTTCTTAAACCCTTGCTTCCCAGATATCAGCATCAAACAAGGAAGACGCCGACACCTTGTGAAAGTGTGTAATCAGCCACTAAATAACTAAGTCGCAGTGCAAACAGAGTATTTTTTGATTAAATGTTCATACTTAACAACTGATTGTTAAACTTGTTGCACTGATTTCCATAGTAAAATTAACCTTTTCTCTTAATCTATGAAAAAAGCAGTTTAAAAAATCTTTATTCACAGAGTGCCTGAAATCATTAGCATTCATATACTGTGCTTCAAATAAATGTCTGTGTAATGTAATAGTATTTAATAGCAATCCCATAACAAATAAAATCAAATGTATGTAATGTAAACATCTGATAAAGTTATAAAATATGGTATTGAAAATGCAGTCAGTCCACGTACAGTATATAAGTTAGAAAGAGATACTGAACTATTAATATTAATAATTAGTTAGCACAGCCAACATAAAAAGGTAGCAGGAACTTGGAGTTTGTGTCAAAATCCTTCATCGCCACACTGACTGTAATAAAATTAAGTTAATAAAAGTGTCAATAAATAAATACATGTCTGTGTGTATTATGAGGTTCAAGACTGAGTAAATGTTGTATATAAAAGAGAACTAGCAATGGCAGATGAAAATAAAAAAAAGATTTACATTGCCACTGACTGTTCTCCCTTTTGTCGTGACATACAGGTAACTCCCTATATATTTCTTTGTGACTCTATTAACTTTAACAAGCTGTTAAATCAGAATTGTAAAAAAATTCTGGGCATGTCGGGGGCAGGGGGGGTCACAGTAGCAGTTTCATTGGTAGGGTGGTAGGTGGGCAGAGGAGCGTATCCGCTCTCAGGTATACCCTATAGCATCACAGTGCTCCAGACAGCAAAAACGAAAAAAAAAAGAAAATGCACACTGCCGGCCATGAAAGCATACCTTGTGTTTCTTGTGGTTGTGTTGTCAAGCAGTTTAACATGTATTAGAAAGGTGTCTTAACTACTTATATTGCAGAAACAGTATGTAATGCAGTAAGGTGTGCGTGTGGGGGGGGGGGTTTAGGGGCGGCTCTCAAGTACCACTGAGAATCCATAACAAAAATATTTAATCACAGTCCTATATTGTGTACAGTTGTGTCTCACATACTGGCATAGTATATAATGGTGCCACAGGAATATTTTAACAGAAAAGAAGTGAAAGTTCAGAGAATCGGAGAATGCGGTTTCAGCAATAGCCAGGACAGTTACCCACATGGCAACAGGTAAACGTACTCACCAACATGTGTCTCGGCCAGTAACAGTAAGTGAAATGTAAAAAAGTTAAGTAAAAAATAAAATGTAAAAAGAAAACATTTTCTGTGTAGAACAAAAATTCCAGTAATATCCACGTGATCAATCGTCCCCAGCCATGATGCTACACTGTCGGCACATGTGCACCAGTGACCAGGAAGAGGTAAAAACAACCAATCACATACATTTTCTCACAGTGTATTATTAAATGAAAATAGTGAAACAACGTGCTTACTGACATAGCAATCATTTAGCAACCATGGTCAGGGAAAGAATATGAATACCACCTGTCTGTTATACAACCTAGCAACGCTGCATTGCTAGGTTGCAATCGTAGCAGCACAGACTACCAGCAGCAGCAGAATAGCACTCTAAAGTAAATAATATCATTGCTAAAGATACAGAATACACAAAGAAAGGGTAACAAAAACGCAGCTTATGTCTAGAATTTTCAGCTCGTTCTTTGTATAAACTGAATATGTAATCTGTTTGGTGTGTAATACGTTTTTTATCTTCATTCAAGGACTGTGGCCTCTTGATCCCTCACTCGTGGTGGGACAAGAGGTCACAGACCTCTCATTAAGATAAAAAATGTATGACACACCAACAGATTACGTATCCTCTATACCTACTTTACTATGGAGTATTTTCACAATCTGGTTCTTCCTTTTAACTCATAAGTGTTCTGTTATCCTCCAGTGGTGGGGTAGGTGGTTGAGGCTGGGAGAATGGTGGCATTTCTGTGTTTGGGTTGTTATTGTTATTGGGTTTTTTGTTTGTTTATTCCAGGTTTACATTACTATGTACAGCTCAATACAGTTACGTCTACTTTGTTATTCCCAAATTCCATACTCTGTATAATGCTAGACTGGAGTTGGTTTTGTTTTGCTGTACCTTTATGCAGGCTGTGTTTTTGTTTACTCAATAAAGCATATTTAACATGAAAAAAAGGAATATAATTAACAGGCCAGCAATTGGGTGGGGGTGCACTAGACTACCAGGGCATTTATTGTGGTATATGGGAATGGTGATCGGAGAACAGGGGAGGGGGTGGGACTACTGGACTACCAGGGAATATATCTTTTCTATGGGAATGGTAATTGGAGAACAGAGTAGGGGGTTGGGACCACTTGACTATCAGGGAATATATTTTTTCTACAGGGATGGAGATCGGAGAATGGAAGAGGAGGGACCACTGTACTACCAGGAAATATTTTCTTTGTACGGTTACAGCAATCAGTGAACAGGGGAGGGACCACTGGACTGCCAGGGACATATCTGTACACTACAGGGATTGGGATCAGAAGGTGGGGGAGGCCACTAGCACCATGGATAGTTTCCTGGACTGGGCTATTTGTGGTGCTAAAGGGCCTCCCCCCCCATGCAAATGACCCCATAACTGGCATGCAAATGGTCCCTTAGTGTCTTACATGCACAATGGCTTATTTGCATGGGGACTTTTGAATATTGCAACTTTTGCCACAGAACAAGCCATTGCCAGGACCCTATTTTGGGGGTGCTATCCGGTAGGGCTAAGTGACTTAGCCCTGGGCAAAATGGGACCTATATTCAGACCACTAGCACCCTGCGCTATTTGCCTGAATATAGCATTTTTGCCCACTGGTGCTATTGCAAGACGGAGTGCAAATGTTTGTATTCTAATTTTGCACTTTCTTAAATATCCATCCGCTAGAGTTTCATAGGAGGGTGAAAAGCCAAGAGTGGAAAGAAGATTTTGCAAATGTCAAAACCTAAAAGGTGTCATGGAGACATACAGTACTATCCTACAGCAACTGTATGATATATCCTGCTCTGGTGTAATTCTCAGTTTACAGCCCAGTGGAAGGAAATCGAGGACACAGAATTAGAAGGAGTTCCAATTCAGGCAGTGCCATTTGATGGGGACTTAACGGCACTGGTTCAGAGCATCTCTCTTTTGGGGTACAAGCTACCATGAAATGTTGGTAGATTTTGTGTGGAAAATTCAAAGTAGAACAACTTTTACTAGTTACAGAGTGGGTCACAGGAGAAAAAGAAATGATTCCAGCTAACATAGATCCCACACATCATAGATCTAAAGACAAGAAACTTATGCATCCTAGACAGATAATGCAACAGGGGTTGCTTCAGATCACCCAAACCATAAATGCACAATTGGCACTACCAATAGTAGATCATGTTTGATATCGGCAAACAAGAACATACCTATTACATAAACAAAGAACAATACGGAGGTAGGGCAACCACTCTTAGTTTTAGAGAAACCCTTATAATTATTATATATTGCATGGTAGATAAAACAATGGGGTATTTTCTACCACATACAAAGCACTTGAACACACCCAGACTCTTCTCTCCATGGGAATCAAATTAACATGGAAGCAAGCCTCAATATCATAGGCCACCTTAATTTAACACACACCCCTGCCCTAATTATGAGTTTAGATGCTGAAAGGGCATTTGGTCAAGTAGATTGGAAATATCTATATGGGGTCCTTGCTGGGTTTGGGTTTTCACATATCTTTGTGGAAACCATGCAGCGACTATACAGTGAACCTCAGGTGTATGTCAGAGCCAATAGTCAGATATCCAACAGCTTTCTATTAGGTCAGGGAACTTGTCAAGGGTGCCCACTGTCACCATTATTATTCACCTTATATAGTAGAGCCACTGGCGCAGTGGATAAGGCAAGATCTTGGAATAGGGGGAGTGAATGTAAATGGACACGAACACAGAATAGCTTTGTACAGTATGCTGATGATGTGTTACTATATATGACCACACCCGATAGGTCTCTTCCAAGAGTGATGGAGATTGTGGGGGAATATTCGGTGTTGTCTGCCTACGCACTGAATGCAGCCAAAACAGAAATGCTCAAATCTAATTTTGTTCCCCAACAACAATTGCAGAGGACATTCCCTATGAAATGGAATCTAACTAGCTCAAAATACCTAGGCATAACACTTAAGAATAATAACATATTCTTATATCAGGATAATCATGTACCACTGGTTAAGCAGGTGGGAGAGGACATAAAGAGGTGGAGCTTGCTTCCATTACCACTGTATGCAAGAGTGCAGGCGATAAAAATGAATGTGCTGCCTCGATTCTTGTTCATTTTTCAGAGTGCTTCAGTTAGTTTTTCTAAACAATGGCTGATAAATATGCAGAGGAAGTTCCACAAATGTATCTGGGCATATAGGCCACCTAGGATGTGTAGCAACCTTCTTCTATCTAAAAAAAAGCTGGGGAGACGGTATCGAATTTGGAAGAATACTGACTGGCCACACAGGTGAAGTGGCCAATGCTGTGGGGGCAACCACAAGTGAGAGTACATTGGTGCGCACTGGAGGTGTCCCAGGTGGGGGGCCAGACACCAATGGCTTTTCTATTTACCCCATTTCCACAGCGTCAATCAGTGGAAGGGTGGTTTTCGGGCGATGTAGGCTACCTTAGCAGCATGGGGTAGATTTCAAACCTACCCCCTAATAAGAAAAGACATATGGAAATACTGCAGGTTCATTAAACATGGGCTATTTTGTCTGGGATCTTTGGATCCCTGGTACGAACTCCAAGCTCAAGTGGGAGTGCAGTTTCCGGCACAGCTACTCGGGGCGACACAATACTATACTGGAAGGAGTGTTGACGGGAATTCGGGTGGCTTCCAACAGACACCTTCAGATACTATCAGATAAGAAACTATATTCAATCTCAGCAAAAAAATATAACAAGGCCCTACCCTCTTTGACGGCTACTGGAACAAGATATACTGACCACATCTAATCCTAAGGAGGTGATTTCTCACATCTATCAAATTATTCTGATGCGCAAGGAGGATGGGGTCACATATACTGAAAAAAATATGGGAAGAGGTGGCAGGATTCCACCTGACAAAAATAGAGTGGCAAAGAATCTGGGAGAGGTATTTTCAAAATCTCCTCATCAGCTTGGTGGTGAGAGTTCACATGGAAAGTGAGGGATCACTACTTTATCACGCCACACATTAAAACAAAATAGGATGAAACAGGCAATGTGGGTTGCTGGCAAAATTGTGAGACACAAAAGGCCACCCATACGCATATTTTCTATACCTGCCAAGTTATTAATTATTTTATAACACAAGTGACCAGGAGGTTAACAGTCCTCTTCCAGATCGCATCCCCATTGCGTGTGTATCACTTAATATTGGGCTTGCACCTCCCAAAGCTCATGGGGCAACGGCAAACTATCTATGGCTGATCTGAATTGCAGTGGTGAGGAAGCCACTTACGTGGAAATGGTTGAATCCCACTCGTCCCATCATAACAGACTGGGAACAGATTATAAATGAAATACAAGAAATGGAAAAACTGACATATTTGACCAAGGACAGAATGGATAAATTGTTTGAGAAAGCTGGACAAAATGGATGGTAGAAAGCAAGTAGCTCTCTACCTATAACAAAGGGTTGGTTCTGGGAAAGGCAAAACAGGGGAAGAGACAGATTGGACGGGCCACAGAGAGAGAGAGAGAGAGAGGAGACATTAAGTATTAGAAGTGTGGTGCCACTCTCGGCTCCCCAGGGGACCCAAGTGCAAGCCACTAGACAAAAGTAAGAGGGGTTCAATTTGTAACTATAAAACTTTTTTATGCCCTTTGTTATGGTTGGAAAAATCATAGTTTTACAGTTGTATGGTCTGTTTATTTTTAAAGATGTTGTTATTGTATAGGTACACCAAAGATAATGAAAATTATATATTAGGGGACTACAGATTGATAAGTCTAAACCTGTACCAACTTTAAGTTCATCTCTTCTGTATAAGAAGGGGCAGCATTCAATTAGGGGTTGCAGGTGGACACAATTTTCTACCCTGTATTCAAAGCAAGCTGTTTTGTACCCTGATGAGTGATACATATTATGCAAATTTGCAATAGATACTTGTATCTTAGAAAACCTTAAGTAAAGTAAGTTAAAAAAAACACGGAAGCAAGAAAATTAGGGAAAGGGAAAAACATATTGCACTGGAATAGGATTTGGGATCACACACAAAACACCTACTCACACGGATGGCAAGAATTTACAAGGAAGTTAAAGACTTGATACTTTAGGGTACCCCAAATACTATAGTAGCTAAGATGGGAGGAGGTAGCATGGCAGATTACTGGTGTAGATGTGGAACTTTAGAGGTTGGACATATTCACATTTTATGGGAATGCTCAGCCATGCAGATGTTCTGGGAGGAAATTAAAACGGCATTAAATCAAACAGTAGGAAAGCTTCCTGAACTGGGACTATTGAATCTAACCTTGGGTTTCCTACCATCTACAATTAAAACAAAGATAATGTACACTGGCATAGTATTCTAATAATGTCAGCTAATAAGGCATTACCCTGAAAACAAAGGCATGAACCTCCATGCATGCAAGAATAGGATGAACGTATAGTTGAGATACATCAGCTTGAAAAATTAACTCACTCTCTAAACAGAAGGAATCATATTTTCCTCAATGGCTGACTGACACGGACAAAGTATTTGGGCACCAGACAGCCCCCTTTCATTCTCTGAAAGAGTTAATATTAGGTAAACAGTACTATCAGAATCTGGAGAATGAAACACAGATATAGTATAATGCTTGTGCAGGTATGTGTTATGAGGATTTTTCACGCACCCAAAGTGTGTGATAATGCATAAACCCCGAGACCGAAGCTCAAGAGGTTTATGAGATTATCACACACCGAGGGAGTGTGAAAAATCCTCATAAAACAAACTTTTTACAGGCATTATTTTTTTGTAATAACTAGTGAAAGGTTTCAGAGAGAACTGTAACCTGCATTTTAGTGAGTGAGCATGTCTCTCAGTGGCCACTGTATTCGCACAAACACAGTGTGCTTTCTTTCATGCTTCAGTGAAGTAAGAGCGCAATGAGGAAAACACCGTAATAACTCGCTGTTAAGTTATTACGGAATTCAGTGGATTATTATGGCATTTTAGCGAGACTGGGTATCCAGTCATTATAGGGTCACCAATTATTATTATAAATTCCAGACATTCAAAGTATCACTATGATGCTGTCACAGGCTATAAAAATGGACAAGCCTAAATCCTCTGTACTTCCTATTGACTGGGGGTTTCCTCAAGGCTCTGTATTGGACACCCTCCTTTTCTCTGTCTTTATGAATAAGATGACTAACTGTGTCAATAGCTGTAGCATTCATGTGTTTCCAGATAATACAGTTATCTATACCTTGGGACATATGTCAACTACATTGAGCTTAAACTGGAAAGTGACTTTAAGAACATACAGTCCTGGTTTAACAAATTAGTGCTGAATCGCGGGGGGAAAAAAACATTGCTAGTCTCTTTGTTTCTAAACAATGGGTATGTTAAATAGTTCTGCTGTCTGTTGTATCACTCAATAATGTGGTGTCAGACAATGTGATGTAGTACAGATGGTCTGTTACTTGACCAAGAACTGGATTTCTCTTCCCATGTCAGTTCAGTTGTTACAAAATTGTTCGCTAACCCGGGAGAAGGATATGGATTGCATAGCTGCCTTTCCCTTATTCTGGGAAACGAATTGTGGAGCAAATGCTATTAGTGTCTTAATTATGGTGATATTGTTTATGCGGCTTCTCAAGAGTTTTCATTTGACAACCTTTTCTATGTGTTGTGTAGATTTCCCCTAAATTGGGTACCCAGATTCACCACTGTATAATGTTGGATTACTGACCTATAAAGTCCTACATAGTTGGGGACTGGACTGTCTGCAAGAGCTCCTGGTTCCACACTGCCCAGCTCACCCTGTTCATTCCTCCAAGGGAGGCCTTTTGGTGGTTCCCAGGGCTAGGCTGCGGCTTTTGGGAGATCGTGCTTTCTCCGTGGCCATGCCTGCCCTTGGAGCTCATTCCCAGGGTATCTTAGACAGGCCCCCTTGGTGGATGCCTTTAAGAGTGGGCTCAAGACATTTTTATTTGAACAGGTATTTCAATTACTATTGCCTATACTAACTGTCCTTTTCGTTTTTTATTGTTTTTTATTTGTTACTTTGTTTATTAATGCCGTGGTCTGTATTTTAACTTTGTTTATGCCCTGTAGTGTGGTAACTTATCTATGCTTGAGATGAATGTTTTTATTATTGTACTAGATTTTGTGTATTGTACAATGCTCCAAGCCCTCAGGAAGGGCGCTATATAAATAAAGTGTGTCTGTCTGTCTATCTTTCTATCACCCAAAAAAACCAAAAATCAGACTCATTATATGTTTTTTTCTAAACCTCCATTAATTTTTCATCTCGAAAAAAAGTCAATTAAAGATTTCTTTTGAAGATTTGCTACCATGGCAACAAGGTCATGAAAATAAATGTCTGTCTTGCGCGTAACTAAAGAGACAGTGCAATTCTTGTATTCTACTGGCCAGAGTACAGATCTGCCTAGATACAGAGCTTGTTTACCAGAAGTCCTGAGAGCAGTCTGAGTTAGCTGACAAGGGGCCCGATTCAACTAAAAGTCACAAAGTACAGCGCAAATGTTTACCCAGGTGTCTAAGGATGCTATTCTCAGTCAGACAGCACGCCTGCACTATCCAACTGAGAAAAGGGCTAGGTCAAGTTAGTAGTAACCCCATTACTGCTAGCACTAACCCCACTAGCACCGCCCCAACATGCAGCCAGGAGAATGGCTCTGCAATGAATAGCACAGGTGTGCTATTTCCAATTCACAAAAGCAGCCATGTAAATGAGGCCATCAGGCATGCAAGGCACTATGTGGCCATTTGGATGCCTATTATTGGCCCATTCACATAGGCTGCACTGTAGTTTAGCACACTCACCCTCAGCCCCTGCCCCAGAGGCAGCCCTGTGTCCCTTGTGTCTGGCGCCCCCCCGCCAATTGCCAGCCTGATAGTAAATGTATATTTTTCCCCAGTGCTAGTGGTTCTTCTACCAATCTCTGGCTCGATTGTAAATGTATACCTTTCCTTGGTGCTAGGGGTCCTCCCCCACATCAATCACTAGCCTGACTATAACTATATATATTTCCCCCAGCACGATTGTAGCTATATATTTTTCCCTGGTGCTAGTGCCCCCCCACCCAGGATCACTGGATGAATATTAACATACATCTTTCCCTGGTGTCCAGTGGTCCTCCCCCACCCAATCACCTGCCTGATTTAATAAAACACATTCCCTAGTGTCCAGTGGTCCCTCCCCCAACCCAATCACCTGCCCACTGTCTGGACACTGTTTCCCTTGTGTCCAGTGTATCCCCCATCCCAATCCCCTGTACATGATAGTTTAACCATTCCCTAGTGTCTAGAAGACCCTCCTCTCTATCCCCAATCCCCTGTTTATTATAGTTAAACCATTCCCTGGTGTCTAGCAGATCCCCCTACATCTCCACCCTGGAAGGTAGTGCCCCAAACAACTTGATTTCTTGTTTATCTCATTTCACAGTGATCATATACACAGCTTACTGACTGATCTATCAGTGAGAGTGTACTGTGACAGTACATACTCATTGACAGCTCAGTCAGTGGCTGGCCATGGTGGAGAGTGAAGGGCTGTGCCAGTCACTGGCTTGGGGTCAGGATGGGGGGAGCATGGTGGTGGGCACTATGTGCTGAGGTGGGGGGTTGGAGGTCCACCAGACACCAGGGAATGGTTTATCTATAATATACAGGGGTTTGGGGATAGGGAGAGGGGTCCACTAGACACCAGGGAATGGTTGAGCAATCATTTACAGTGGATCAGGATGGGAGGGATACACTGGACCTGAGAAACTGTCCAGACATTGGGCAGTTGATTGGGTGGGGGGAGGGACCACTAGACACCAGGGAATGTGTTTTTTATGCATTTTTTTTTACAACAGGTGGGTGATCAGGTGGGAGGAGGGATCACTGGACACCAGGGAAAGATGTATGTTAACATCGGTCCAACAATCAGCGTGGGGGGGGGAGGACTACTAGCACCAGAGAAAAATATATAGTTACAATTGGGACAGCGATCGGCAGGGGGACCACTAGCACCAGGGAAATATATATAGTTACAATCAGGCCAGCAATTGGTGGGGAGGACCACTAGCATCAGGGGACTGTTTAGTTTTTATTGGGCATGGATTTGGGTGGGAGTAGGGACGACTGGGCACCAGGGTCTATTGTGCCAAGGGTGAGGTGAGGTGAGGGGGTCACCGCAGTACCTCTGCCAACCACTAGGGTTGCATTGGATTAAGGCAAGGTCTCAGTCGGTGGTATTTGCACCACACAAGAGGATAGCACAAAAGGCTCTTGCACAGAACAAATGTTCTGTGAATCAGACTGCGCTGATATGTATGTCCTCTCCCCATCATTTGCATTGTGCCCCCCTCCACACTTTGCCCGAGCACAAACCAGGCTTATGTGAATAGGAACTCAGTGCAAAATCTGATTTGCAAAGTTTTGTAAATCCTGGTACAAGATTTTTTCTGAGTAAATACTTTGAGTTCAGAGACAGGAGAAGGATAGAGCAGTAGTTGGAGACTTAGAGTCTTTAGCTACCAAAAGGAAAGGTTGGCAATAATGAACTAAAACAAGCATGAGAATGAATCTGTATTCAGAAAGGTGCAGTCTCCAGAGGCTGTGCATTAGAAATGGAAGAGAAATTATTTCAGAGAATGACAGCAAAGATGGCCAACAGAGATAAAAATGGATGTTTGAAACTATGATCAGCAGCCTAAGGCTATTCTGGGAAGTACAGCAGAAATAGTCTGCCCATTAAGCCTGCTGCATGGACTCACTTTTACAGCACCAGTCCAGTGCCAGCAGTGTAGTTTGAATGCAGACTAAACCAATCAAACCAATCAATCATACTATATTAATTTTTTTTTTTACAACTTTGTTTATCTCTTCAGCTCCTGAACTCTCTCCAGAGAGGTCTCTCAGAGCCAGCCTTTATCCCACCTGCCTGAAGCTCCTCTCTTGCTCCTTCCCAATTCCGCTCTCCATCCACTCCCTCGACCACCCAGCCCCCCCTCGGCTCTGAGTCCCCCGGGGTGGGATCACCAGATAACTCCTCCTGGTGCTCTGTCTATAATCTAGATAGGTGACAGGGGATGGAGGAGAGCAGAGGAATAAAAGACAGAGCCTGACATTGGGCATGGTTGGCTGGCAACCCTGGACCCTCCTTCACCTATCAGAAGGTGGAGGGCATTTTTTCTACTTGTGTGTTACACCCTCTCCCCCTCCATCCCTGCAAAGCCTGAGCATGCCATGATTCCAGGGACGTCTGTCACGGCTCTGTGTCCCTGCTGCTGAGCCCTGAGCATTGCAGTGCCTCCTGTCTCCACTGGGGGCTGCTGAGGTGCTGGACTTAACTCTGGATCCCCCCGAGAGAGGAAAGCAGTCCTCCAGATGCTCAATCCTCCCTCTCCCTCCCCTGCTGACCCCCAGCAGCCCAGGCTCGTTCCCGAACCCAGGTCGCAGGCATGGCGAGAGGTGTGGCATCCAGCGCCTCAAACCTCGGTGCCACCGGGCCAGCTGTACTGTATTAATTTTACCTGTTAATCTAAACAAGAACTATATATTTTCACCTTTTTTTTAGGAGAAGTTCAAATAAAGACATTACAAAACACAGTCACACTTGTCAGTGAATAACTACTTCCTCACTGGCAGCTTTTTTATCCACTTGTTCTGTCTCATGTATTTAGATTGTATTTATTTACAGCATTGTTTGTATTGTGATTAGTGATTTTAAAGAGGAACTGTCATCAACAGAGTTTCTTAATGTCTGAAAGCCCATAAAAGCTAATTTGAGTGAGCCATTGTGTTTATTTGTGAGTCTTTGCAGTCCAGAGTTACTCATATGTAAATCAGCCTGTAATTAAGGGCTGGGGGCAGCCATATGTTTCAGGCTTCTGACAGGAAATTATGTCACCAAGGAACTTGGCCCTCCATTTACTATAGGTTAAACAGGAAATCATCTGATTTATTAAGTGTGTTTTAAGTTGTTATTTCAACACTTTCTATATTTATAATAATTGTTTTGTATGTGCATTGAAACAAGTGAGTTATCACCTTTACATTTCAAACTGTTAGTAAAAATAATCCATCTTTAGGATTGCTTTAACCTCTAGACTATACTGCCAGCTGATCATTAATAACTACACATCTCAAGGCTGGCTCTGTGGTGTCAACATGTATTGGGGCCCCATATCAGGATTTCTAAACCCTGGCTGTGTTCATGTCAGTACAGATTTCTGGGGCTGTCAAAGCACCAACTTCTGTCTTATTCCATTCCCACTCTTACAGCCTTTTCACTTACAATTTCGGATGTGAACTCAGGTCTACAAGACGCAAATGTGGCTACGTACCTACTGGCCTGGCATCATGGAGCCAGCCTTGAAATGTGTAGTTTTTGATTAACAGGTGGCAGCACAGCCTAGAGGTCAAAGCAAAGAGCTGTGAACAAGCTTCTTTCATCCAGTAGAATGGGGTTTGATTCCAACGTGCTCTTCTTGTATATTGTGTGACCATAGCAAGTCACTTATCCTCCCTGTGGTCCCAAAACAGATGCAGAAACAAGCTGTAGCTGTGTTCCTTTCCTGGAAATAGACAGTAAAAACAATCTGAGTATGTTAACTTGAAAATAAAAAAAATAGGACACCATTAATTGTTTATTAATTGCAAAAACACATAGACGGACAACACTGTTAAACCATGCATAACCTGAAATGCATTATTAAAGGAGTATTTTACTTTTTTTGATGAAGTTAAAAGTACTGTATAATAGTTTCTTACTGAAATACTTTGGATGGAATGGCATTTTCTACTGTGAAAGAAAAAATTAATCTGGTTGATCCTGCCGCTCATGCCCTTCGAGCGTGTCTTACACTCTGCAGCTCTGCCAATGGACTGCAACTTTCCAGAATGCCATTCACACTGTAATGTAAAAAAAGAAAGAAAAAAGGGAGAGACAGGCTGTGTGTGTGTGTGTGTGTGTGTGTGTGTCATCTGTGTGCATGAGTGTGTGAATGAAGTGTGTGTGTGTGTGTGTGTGCACGCATGTGTGCACATGCATGTGTGTGTGTGTGTGTGTGTCTTTGTCTATCTCTGAGAGAAGTGCCACACTAACTGAACTGTGCTGAAAGGGAAAAAATTATCACCATTAATTAAATAAAATAATATATGGGTGAGTGGGTGTAAAAACAGAATTGTGCACACACCCTTGGTGTGGGATGTTTTTATAAACCCCTTGGACTTTGCCCTTGGGGTTAATGTAGCATCCCACATCTTGTGTGTGTAAAATTCTGGTTACACTCACCCGCCCTTATATTATTCTATATTTTAATAATGCAGTTCAGATTATGCATGCTTTAACAATGTTGTCCATCTATGTGCTTTTGCAATTAATAAACAATTAATGGTGTCCTATTTTTTTTCTTTTCAAGTCAAATCTGAATAGGAAGAGCATAATATTTTCAGAGTCATAACACATGCTCAGATAGTTTTCACAGTCTTTGTCCAGGAAAGGAATGCAACTACAGCTTGTTTCTGGGTGTGTTTTGGGACCATAGGGAGGTTAAGAGACTTGCTCTGGTCACACAATATGCAAGAAGAACATGTTGGGAATCAAAACCCATTCTGTTGGATGAAAGAAGCTTGTTCACAGCTCTTTGTTTTAAACACTAGGCTGTGCTGCCAGCTGTTAATCAAAAACTGCACATTTCAAGGCTGGCTCTATGATGCCAGGCCAGTAGGTACGTAGCCACATTTGTGTCTTGTAGACCTGAGTTCACACCAGAAATTTTAAGAGAAAAGGCTGTAAGAGAGAGAGTGGAATGAAACAGAAGTCAGTGCTGTGGCAGCCCCAGAAATCTGTACTGACATGAACACAGCCAGGGTTTAGAAATCCTGATATGGGGCCCCAATACCTGTTGACACCACAGAGCCAGCCTTGAGATGTGTAGTTTTTAATGATCAGCTGGCAGTATAGTCTAGAGGTTAAAGCAATCCTAAAGTTGGATTATTTTTACTAACAGTTTAAAATGTAAAGGTGATAACTCACTTGTTTCAATGCACATACAAAACAATTATTATAAATATAGAAAGTGTTATAATAACACCATAAAACACACTTAATAAAACAGAGGATTTCCTAGTTAGCCTACAGTAAATGGAGGGCCAAGTTCCTTGGTGACATAATTTCCTGTCAGGAGCCTGAAACATATGGCTGCCCCAGCCCTTAATTACGGGCTGATTTGCATATGAATAACTCTGGACTGCAAGAACTCACACATAAACACAATGGATCACTCAAATTAGCTTTTTATGGGCTTTGAGACATTAAGAAACCCTACTGATGACAGTTCCACTTTAATGATGTACAGCCCTCAGAGCCGCTGGGATTGGACACTCAACAAATAAATTCATTACTACTACTAAAAAGGGTAACCAATGCCAGCAAGAAGTGACCATGGTCTTACCACCAAAAGAGATGACAGAGTGGACTATTATGGATGATGCTTTGAGGAGAATGTAGCTTCTTAAGGGAGCTTTAAAGCACATTTTCTTCCACCATCAGAAACTACCTATTAATAACCAGAAGCATGAAACTAGCAAAGTATTCTAAATCAATTAACTTGACTGAAATTACCCCAGGTGTCAGCATGGCTCAGCTGGTAGCACATCTGCCTCTGGGCCAGAATGTTGTGGGTTCCAGTCCCACACCGGAATTGGGTTCATACCTAAATGCTGGCACCCAAGTGCAGTATTGGGGGCTGCTGTACTGTCAGGGTGTGGTGTCCTTCAGATGAGATGTTAAACTGAGATCTCTTCTACGCATCCTGGTGCTGTCCAGGTGGAAGTAAAAGAACCCAAGGCATTTTTTGCAAAGAGTAGGGGAATTTTTTATTGCAAGCACACTACAAAACTTTTTACATTAGGACAAAACCACACTTTGTACAAAAACATATTTACAAACATATAGAAACATATTTCCACAGCACAGTATTTCATTATTCTTTTTCTTTTTCCCTCTCTTTTATTCATTTATATATTTTTTCCCTTATACTGCATCCTACCCCATTTCCCCTAGTAACCTCTTCTTCCTTTATACAGTCATACAGTCTCCCTAATTCTCACCATTTTCATTGTAGACCATCACTAATCCCTCCTTCATTTCTAAGCATATTTTAGAAAATAAGAAAACCCTCGACACCACATATTTACCTTGTTTCTTGGATGAGTTTTCCAGTAATTCTCATAAATTTCCCTCATTCTTGAAACAAACAGTTCTCCTATACCCTCATAGGAGATTTCCCTTTGCTGCAAAAGCAGCTGGCAATTAGGGTTACCACCTTTTCAGAAGACCCAAGTGGGACATTTCTTACTGAAATATGATTTTTCGCAGGACAGTATGTAACCTCGACTGATACAACAGACTTGTTTTCTCCATATACTCAGAATTAAGGCTAAGTGTAGTAGTTTCCTAGTTTCTTCCATTGTTTCTTATAATTTTAAGTTGTTTTAATTAAAGTATTGTAGTTTTCTGCAACATTTAGTGGAAATTCAGAAAAAAATATTTTCTACTATAAAATCAGGACATTTAGTATTTTTCATGTTTTTTTGCAGGACACAGCTGCCCAAATCAGGACTGTCCTGCTAAAATCAGGACAGGTGGTAACCCTACTGGCAATGACTCTGCCACATGTAATACTTTAAACAGGCAAAAAAAATCTGTAGTGTAGCACTATGGTACTTATCTAATAACTCTGGTACAATTCCTAGCACCAAATTTCTATGGTGATTGTATTCATCTAAGGCATCTTCCACTCAATTGCTAAAAAAAGGCCACAGGCTTCTTGGATATTTACAGTGAAACAAAAAATGATCTTGTGTTTCTTTACTATCACCACAACCAGGATATAAACACTTGCGGTCTTCCACAGCCTTATGTTTTTGGTTTCCCTTCACTCCAATTCTCCCATAAGCCATTAGCCACTGCGTGTCCCACATCTTTTTTGGAATCCTTGGATTATTCAGCATTCTATACACGTATTGATTCTCACTAGATGTACTTCCCTTAAATTCTGCTTCCCCTATCCCTGTTTCTTTAACTATCCTCTTACACATTCTTTTACTGTTGCTGCCCGCTTTTTGTGTCCTTGTTATTTTTCATTTCAACATCTTTTTCAAAGTAATTTTATAATATTCTGGCATAACTATTTTGGCAATAGCTCTCGCTTATTCCCCTGTCCAATCCTTTATCCACTCCCCCAAAACATTAATCCCCCATTTACCCCCTACATCATTTTGTCTGATGAAGATCTTGTATAAGTTTGAGCACCAAAAGATGGTGTAAAAAAATTAAAAGGATTTATCATACCCAAGCCCCCTTGCTTCTTATTCTTATGTTATTTCCCTCTTTATTAGGTTCAGCCGATTGCCCCATATTAGTTGAAGAAATAAACACAATAACCTGGATTCCAGCTACACTGGTACAGTAAAAACTCTTGCTATATACAGAAAACATGGTATTAAGAACTGTTTAACTACAAAGACTGTCTTCAATTTAGACATCTTCCATGATTTCCATCGGGCCACCTTCTTCTCTCCAACCACTATTGCTTCTAACCAATTTTTTTCCCATTTCCCCTTTTCCATAATAGACCCCTAAGATTTTTAAATTTTCTTCTGATATTGTAATTTTCCTTTCCTCCATGGTATCTGTTATTGTAGATCCCAGCCACATACTGTACCTCTACTCTTCTGGACATTTATTATTGCCCCGGATACCCGAGAGAATTGTTCAAGTTCACTCATTAAATAAGGGACATCTTCTGTAGATTGTAAAAATATACTCAAATCATCTGCATATGCAAAAGCTTTTAACTTATCCCCTTCCTGATTCCCTTTTACCCCTTGAATTTCATTAGTCTCCAATATTGTCCAAATTAAAGGGTCAATAGCAAATATGTATAAACTCGGACTATGGGGACATCCTTGCCTGATCCCCACCTGAATTGGGATATGTTTCCACTCCCTTTACACTATCTCAGTTCTTATTACTGCCTCTTCATACAGTAACCTTACCTATATCTGAAAATCTTTGGGAATCCCATATTTATCTAAAACCTTGAATAAGAAATTGTGATCTACCCAATCAAAAGCCTTTTGCTGATCTAAAACTATCATACACACCCTACACTGTGTTGTCTTGGCATACTCAATCACATCTCTTGTTAACACCAGGTTTTCCTGTATTTTCCTGCCTGGAATTGCACAGGTTTGTGCTTTATGTATAACATCTCCTGCCGCCCCCCCCCCAATCTTTTCTGAAGAATCTGAGTCAAAATCTTAAAATCAGAATTAAGAACACTTATTGGTCTCCAATTTCCCAACTCTTGTTTATCACCCCTTTTAAATAAAAAAATAACCACCCTTATTGAAAACTCCGCTGGAATCTTTTTGCTGTTAAACATAAAATTATATACTCTCACCAAAAAAGCCGCCATTATTCCTGAAAATGTCTTATAAAACTCATTAGGAATACTATCCTCCCCCAGAACTATTCCCTCTTTAAGACTCTTTATCACCTCATGGACTTCTGTTTCCAAAATGTCCCCCTTTAAACTCTCCTCATGGACTGAATCCATTTTTGGTATGGTTGCATTTGCAAGATATTTCTGACTCTCTGTGCTATCCACCTCTGTGCCCTTATGTGCCTCACCTAAATATGCCTCTATTATTTCCCTAACCCCCTCAGTGTGCTCCACTATATGACCGTCCTTGTTTTTTAGGCTTGTAATCCTAGATCTGTTCTTCGACTCATTAAAAGCTTCACACGGATTTACAAAAGGTGTTTTTTGTGTACCCAGACTAAATTCCATCTTCAGTGATGTGGCTCTGTCATACTGTACTTCTTTCATTTTTTTTATTATTTCTAGTTGTTCAGGCACATTTTCCCTGGCTATATAAGCGGTTTCCAAAAGTCTATACATCCGATTTCTAAATCCCAGGTGTTTCATGAAATTAGAGTTAGCTGTCTGTCTTCCATAAGCTTTAAACCAACAACAAATGTCCTTCTTAGTATCTATTCACCAGTTATAGAGATTATCATATAATCCAATTACAGAAGCCCTATGCACTAACAGACCCCCTATAGCTAATTTAACATCTTCAACCCACAAGCTGGTAACATTCATTTTCCACCTTCCCTTAAATTGCTCAATCCCAGTTTCTGTACTAATAACACTTTTAATAATTAAATGATCTGTCAATGCTGATGAAATAACCATAGATTTACAAATTTCAACCCTTTTGGAAACAAAAACATAATCTATTTTAAAGAATAATGTACCTTTTGAAAAAGTAAAATTAACCAGAGTGACAGCTTTGTCAAACACATTTTCTAATTTAGCTCTATCAATACTTTTTTTAGGGCGTAAGAATCGCAATATAACTTTTTCCCCGTATTTTTCCTTTCAGCAATGTCTAATGTACAATTAAAATTCCCTCCATAATAAATATTTCTTGAAGTACACAGAAATGACTGAATGAATTCAAACAACCCCACCCTTTCTGCCTTTATTTTTGGATCATAAACCACGATAAACCTACTCGACTGGCCATACCATAGGCCATCCCCACTAAAGCCCTACCTGGCTGCACATCTATTATTTTAGACAGTTTTAAACCCACCCCTGAAAACAAAATTCCAACCCCATCAGCTTTCTCCATTCCATATGACCAATAAGATGGCCCTCACACCCCTTCCTTCTGTGCTTGTGCCATAGTACAGACTGAATTAAACCAAGTTTCCTGTATAAATACCACCTCACAAGCGAGGCCATGTAACTCTGCCCACATAACTTCCCTTTTCTTCCCTTTCAAAATATTGTACACATTTGCAGAGGCCACTGAACACAAAACCATTTATTTCACTCCCCCTTTTTATTTTTATTTTTTCCACATTCCTTGTCATATATACCAAACTACTTATGTCATTTTCCTTCTTTTCTTCTTTTTGTTCTTCACATAATCCCCCTGCTGTTTGCCTGGCTTACCGGGATTTTGTGCCCCTGAAGACACAACAGAAGACACATCCAATTTTTTATTCCCTGTTAGATTCTCTTCCCCTCCTTGAGGACCCAGAACCTTGAACATATTCCCCAGTTTAATCTCCAAACTGTTTTTATTGCTCCTCAAACTTCTACGCCCGGCACTGTCTTGAGTGCTGGAAGGAACTTTTGGGGGAAGGGGCATCACCATATCCCCATCATCTCTGTTACTTAATAACTCTTCATCTCCCTTCTTATCTTCCACCACCTCATTCACCATCTTGACCTCTTCTGTCTCTGTCAATATCCCAATAGAGGGAATCTTGTCGACTTTCTCATTTTTGTCTCTGATCTCTGATATTCTTTCTTTAGACTATTTGATTTCTTGAAGCTCAGAGGGCCCAGCTTCTTCCTTATCTGTGGGCTGGGGGCAGAAGGTGCTTTCCTTGCCTCTGACAGTTGGGCCTTATTTATCAGATCTTCAGGATTCATGCTTCTAGAATTATTTCTGGCCGCCTATGGGCAGTCTTGGAAAAGGTGACCAAATTCTTCACACAAATTGCGCCTGACATGATTACAACATTCAGAATTGTTATGTCCCCTTTCTCAACATAGACCATACCTGATAGTATCACATACATTCGACAGATGTGTACGAGACCCACACTGATAACATGCTTTTGGTTATCCTGGGTAAAAGATAACCCCCCTATTTCTGCCCAGGAAAAAGCTGTTGGGGATATACTCAATTCCCTTCTCATTTTGGTGTAGTTTTACTCAAAATTTCCATCCCCTTGTCCATATAAATTCATCATCTATAATTGCTTCCGGAGGCCCCGATACTGTACACTTCAGGCTCAGCCACTGCACAATATTCCCCACATGAATGCATTCATTCCTGAACATCACAGTAATTGTCTTAATCAGAGGTCAAAGGAATAGCCATATAGGGGGCCTACTGAGGCGAATGTCATAGTAATTCATACTTTTGCCAGAAGCGCTCCAGGCCCCTCGAGGACCTAAAGCTCACATCAAAAACATCTTCCCCAGATACATGGATCAAGGCATGTATCTCCAATGCTATAAACTTCATTGAATTTTTTAGTAATATTCCAGGCCCCCTTTATACCTCAGATGAACTGCAAATCTTCTGGGGATGGGATCAATATAATTTGCTGAAAAAGATTGACCTGGCCTCCCTCTACCCTAGGAGGTGGTTCCTTGTCCTTGTGTCCTTACCATGATCTTTAAGTATGTCCGCATATGATTTTAAGTTGTTTTTGTCACTGCCCCTACACCCAAAGAATGAGCACCCGAGGGGCCTGGTACTACCCTGAGTGGCACATCAAGATTGTCCCCTCCATTTGCTGTTGTGACTTTAATATCATTTAATGGGGCCCTATACACAGCTTCCACCTCCATCTGCCCGATTCCCTGCTGAGGCACATCCCCCCATCACTATAACATACCAGGGGCTTAGAAAGAATATCCCCCCATGGAGAGAACACACCAACCTTCCCCACCAAACTTGTATCCTGGTCATTTCCAGCCTGCTTAGCGTTCAGGCTCAGTACAAACTTACCGCTCTGTGAAAAGCCTCCCAGTCTGATTCCAGCTTCCACTGTCCATCCTCCCCTTGTTTCTACCCAGCACCCTGCAAAGAAGACCCCGGAGACCAGGTCCCATTCAGCTCCTCGCCTGTTGGCAGGCCAAAAGCGTGAATCACCGCCTCCCTTGTTGAACGACCTGGTCCAGTCACTATTTTGTTCCCCCAAGTCCCATCCTCATTCCAGGTGGAAAAACCACCTCCAACAGTACTCATGCTTGATACCAGTCTCTGCCTTCTCCAGGGGTCCTTTCATCGCTCTTCCATCCTGCGTTCATCGTCATCCTCCAGGATCCTCTGAATCTATGGCCACTTCTCCTCCATCACCTGCTCCAGGTGAGCTGCTGCCAAATTTTTGTCAGATACAGTTGTGGGCACAATCTCCTTGCCCTCTACCAGTGGCCCCATGAGCTGATCCGAGGAATCTAACTTGGAGATATCAGTCACTTGGGCCAATTGAAAATTATCTTCCTCTTCGGAATTTCTATCTTCCCTGAAGGCACCTGCCTCCTTGGGATCTCTCTGAAGCTCCACTACCTCCATGGCTCCCTCTGTCTCCTCTGCAGTTAAACCAACACTGGCCATCTCAACTCCACGCCACTACTCCCCCTACAGAACAGTAGGAGAATGTTTTATTGCAAAATACATAACATCAGAGAAGAGCACTTAAGAAATAATAAAAAGCAAACAGAAAAAAGTAATGATCACAGAAAAATCCCCACAATCCCAAAAACCAAAATCAAGGAAAGAAACAGAAAAATACTAAAGAAACCCGCACTGTATCATCAATATCTCATACACAGTACTAAAGAATAAGTAATCAGTGCAACCAAAAAACATGTTTCCATAATGACTGAAACTTTCCTCTATCAAATATCCTCGACTCCTTCATTTTAAGTTGCTTTAAAGCTTCTGTAATTTGATTAATCAATACAGTATTAGGGGTATTCACATGCTGTAAATAAAATTGACAACGTGCCTGCCAAAGATAATATTTAATATAAGCAAACAGCACATTTAATGCACTGGGATGGTACCTAGAGTAAATACCCGAATAATCCCCCAGTATCAGACATTCATATTGGATATGCTAAAGTGGAGACCAATGCCACCTAGTGGCTAAATCAAGCCAAAACTGTCTAGTATAGGAACATGAAATAAAAAAATTTTCCTGTGATTCTTTCATGCCAATACAAGAAAATCTCAAACACAACCTGTCAGTCACAGGTTTATGCTTCCAGTTACCCTTAACCCCCAATTTCCCATGACAACACAGCCACTGGACATCCCAAATATGATCAGGGATCCTAACATCTTTAAGAATATTCAAAGCAAACTGAATTTTGGTAGGAAGGCAGCGAGGAAAATCAACCCGCAGTGCATGATGTCTATCCATCACAAGACCATATATAGAGAATAATGTATGAGGAGGTGGTTGATACGAGAATTGAATGCACACCCAAGTCCAGTGATGCTACATAAACCCCGAGAGTGCAGCTCGAGGGGTTTACTCAAGCATCACTGGATGAGGGTGTGCGTTCAGTTCGAGTACAAATCACCTCCTCGTGATTTATTTTATATAATTGCTTGGCATCAATTTTTACGCAGTGGAGATAACATACAACATAAATACAAAGCCCCACCATAAAAGACAAGAGAAAGTATAGCAGAAAACCTTAAAACAAACATTTCTGACCTTATCTACGATCCCACAACAGCATGTAAAGAACGGGATTCAGTGTGGTCAGGAAAACATTTAGGGGAATAGAAAATTGAGTACAGAGAGGAAAAAAACAGTAAGACAACTACAGCAGTCTCTAAAAAATGTATTTTACAGTTGTTCGTCGGTTGGTTGTCTAGGTAACCTGCCCACATGGTCACGGAGTTCCTGTGGAAAGAAAGGGACTGTGTCCAAATTACTGATTTACCTTTCAGTAAAAAATCACGGCTAAACACTTCTTTACACTTGTTCCTTACTGTTACAGATTTTACTGTGGTGTACTTATGGGAGGAACACTTTATTTAACTATTCAGTGAACTAAGGAGACCCATAACAGAGATGCGGCGCTCGGCAAGTAAGAGCAGATTTTATTTCAAATTCCAGTGGGGTTTTTTTTCACTTGCTCTCCCTGGGCTTATTTGTACACTCTAAGAATGATCACAGCATCACTAAGACGATCAAGCGTGAGAATCTCATAACAACCAGCTGGTTGTTACAGGAAATATCAACCACTTAAACCTATTGTAAAAATTGATGACCAGTAATTATATAGATTTTCTTTGCATGGAAGTAATCTCAAGTTTACTTAAATTCCACCATTTCACTTTTTTCAGCATAGAGGTGGCAAAGTCAGGAACCTGTAAAGGCACACCTAATCGAGGAAAAGTCACCTCCCATTTTTCCAAAAAAAAGGTTGAAACAAACAATGAGTGCACTCCGCCCAAATTGAAGAGTGTCCCACTGTCCTATAAAAAGAAGAAAAGATGCAAAACGACTGAAAGAACACTACAGGGTTCCACATACCCAGCCCTTCTGTAGAAACCTTAAGATATGTAAAATCCCTTTTAACCAGATTTAACCATCCACCCCAGACCATCTGAAAAAAGCAACTAAATAGTCTAGTTTCAAGGTCAGTGGATAGAGGAAAAATGTGTGCAATATATAAAAAAAAAATGGGATTAAAAATTGCTTAACAATACTAACCCATTTCTTTTTCCCCATCCCCCAAGACTTCCATTGTGAAACCTTTGCATCCGGTAATTGCAACCTATCCTCCCAGTTAATCCTTGCCATATTGTGTTCACCAAACGTAATACCCAGAACCTTAATAAAGTGTCAAGATACCTGCACAGCACAAGTCAAATGTACTGGGTTCCCATCTCCAAGCTGCAAGGCTGTGCTCTTTTGATGGTTAAAGCCTGCCCCAGTAATCCCGGAAAAGGCAGCCAATATCTGTAAAGCATGCACTCCAGCTTGAACAGAATCTGTCAACAGACAGATATCGTCTGCATAGGCCATTATCTTCTGAGGAAAACCTCAAGACTGGGAGACAAACCAACAATAATGGGGTCATTCAGGATTACTGTAATCATAGGATCTAAACAAAACATATACAGAAGAGGACTAAGGGGACAACCCTGTCTAACCCCCCCTCTTCAGGATAATCAGTGTCCCGGTGTCCCCAGCAAACCACCCACCATAGGAATGGCCACAGCATCTTTATACAAAATATGAATCCAGGTAATCAAGGATGAAGGAATGTCATAAACTTGTAAAACTTTAAATAAAAAGGAATGAGACACATTATCAAAGGCTTTTTTTTTATCCAAAGCAATCAGAAACCCCTGCAATTTCCTTTGCCTCCCAAACTCAGACATTCCTCAATAATTTGAGGTTCTGTTGAATGTTTCTCCCAGGAATGGAACAGGTTTGAACCTGATGAAATAAGACAGACACAGCCTTCTGCAGCCTACAACACAGAATCTGTGAAAAGAATTTATAATCAGAATTTAACAGGCTAATCAGCCTCCAGTTCCCCAAATTCTGCCTATCACCGGTCTTATAAAGGTAAATCACCACAGCCAAGGAAAAATAACTTGGCACAGCAGCAGCTGTTAAAAGTTCATTAAAAACTTGCACCAAAATCAGGGCCACAAGCTCTTTATAGGCTTGGTAAAACTCATTTGTAAGCCCATCCTCCCCTGGGGAAACCCCTGAGCGTAATTTAGAAATAACATCCAAAACCTCAGACAATGTAACTGGACCAGCAATATCAACTGCAATATCATGTGACAAAAAGGCAACTGGCAAGTGATTAGTGTATCCCAAGCAACATGAGAGACAAACTCCTTTCCCAATGAATTCTGAATATGCTCAGCAATAACATCCAACATCTCAGCATTAGACGTACGCAGACGTCCAGACCTATCATAAAGACCAGCCATTTTCTTGGTTGCCAGCTTCGTTTTGCAGGCCTCAAATGGATCTGAAAAAGACTTGGCAGTACCAAATTTAAAATCAGCCAATAAAAAAGCAGCACGCTGAAAATGATAATCTCTCATTTTACCCTTTATAATATCAAGCTGTGCCTTAATTCTACGGTCTGCTACAGTACGTAAGGATAGGGGTTTATAAAATTGATCCCTCAAAGCCAAGTACTCCAGATAGTGCTTACTACCCTTAGCTCTCCCCATGTCAAGAAACAGTTTCTTAACCTCCATTTCAGTATCATGCCACCAGGAGTACAAAGAGTCATAAAAAATGGCCACAGAACTTCGAAATGCAAATAATAAACCTACTTGGGTCTTAACATCAGGTTTATCTAAGACTGCAGAATTAAGTTTCCACCGCCTAGGCATCCCAGGAAATGAGGGAGGCTCATGTGAAAATTGAATATCACACTGTAAAATTCTCTGATCAGGAAAATTCACGTTTTAAACAAAAACCATTATACAATGGCAAGAAAAAATTCTGGACTCTGATTGGTCAGTCTTGGGCTGGACCCGTGATGTTATACCAGTACAACATCACGGGTCTAGTCTCAGCCTCACTGTGAACCTGTAGATGAACTTTTGCTTGATTATGTGCTGCTTGATGTGCTTGATGATGTGCTTCATTGTTTCATCTTCTTTTAAAAAACCAAAATATTTTTCCACACAAAAACATCTTTAAAATGATTTTTTTTATTCTGTATAACAACAAGCTATTGAATAATAGCAATAATGCCCTCCAAGGTGTGTGTCGTTTGGGATAACGTCATGCCTTAGTTATTGGATGCACTCGGCCTGCGGCCTCGTGCCCAACCACCTGAGGCGTGAAGTTATCCCAGCACGACACACACCCTGTCGGGCATTATTTCTTAATTAACCAACAACCTACTGGAAATGAAAAAATACTCAATGCGGGCACAATACGCACTATGCCTATATATAAAACTCCAACAAAGCCATTTGCTTTCGAAAGGACTTAATGCTACACACATTCAAGGAAACCAGGCAAAAAAGTGCCATCTACAAAGTTACAGGGAATGTAGAAAAACACCATCAAACCGTATCCTTGTCTTTCTTTCTCTTCCTCCCTATTTTTTTCTTAGAAACTAGGACACTATGAGTAGTATCCTTGTCACACTCCATTTCTGATACCATACCAGAAAGAGAGGAAACATCAGACTCAAAGCCACCCTCCTGGTCCTGAAGCACTTAAAAATAAGTTTGTGTGGAAATAGGGCCAACTGAAACTTTTGACTTAAGGGAAGATCTAGTCACCCGTTTTTGTGGGAGAAAATCAGCCTTCACCTGGGTGGGGCATCTGCCCAAAGTCACCCTCTACTCTAGGGACTAGCCCTTGTTCTGGAGCAGCAGAAGTAGTGGGGGCAGCCTGAGCCAAATCAGCCCAAGTAGGGGCTGAAGAGGGAGACCCAGATGCCTCATCAGGAATGTCAGGCCTAGGCTCTGGTCTGGAAGGCCTACACCTCTCCTGGGCCTCAGAGACCAAATTCTCCTGATTGAGCCCACCAGTCTGATTTTGACCAGCCCAAGGGCACTGATGATAAGTGTGGCCAAGTTCATCGCAAAAATTGCATTTGAAAACATTCCTACAAACAGAGCTAGCAAGATCATATGCCCCACATAAGGCACAAATAACCATGTCACAAGTGCTACTAAGATGTATGGGGCTGACACATTTGTAGCAAGCCTTAGGTTGGCTTGGATAAAAAACACCCCTCTATCCTTCCCTGAGAAAAAACTGTTGGGTATATGCTGCACATCATTACCAATCAGATGCAATTTCACTTTAAACCTCCAGCTACCATTCCAGATACCTTCACTATCAATGAGAGCTTCAAGAGGCCCCATAACCTGACATTTCTTTTCCATCCAAAAATAAATATCCCCAACATTCACCCTCTCAATATGAAATATCACAGTCACTGATTTGTACAGGGGTTTAGTAATGGGAATAGCCCAAAAAGGAGTCCATAAGGGCAACAATTTAAACATTTCATATTTTTTCCAGAACAAATCAAGTCCTGCAAAGGTCCTGAAACTAATATTGAAGGTATCTTTCCCCCTGATATTAATCAAAGCAAAAATGTCAGCTGCTTGAAACCCCATGGAACCTTTCAAAAGAGATTTAGCCACAGAACGCCTGTCGGAGTGCTCCTGCAGACCCCCTCTGTAACGGAGATGGACTGCATTACATCTAGGGGCTTGCTCTACCCTATTATTTTTAAACAAGTCTGAAAATCTGGGCCCAGTTTTACTGCCTTCTCAGCGTGGGCAAGGGGGTGGACTAGCAGTTTGTTCCCAGCTCCCAGCAGTATCAGAAATATCCAAATCATCATCAGTGGCTCCCAACACAGGAGGTACAGCCGACGAGTCAGTGACCCCGAAGTCAGGGGAAAGTACAGGTCGCACCCCACCCCACTTCCCGGTAACACAGTACCTTGTCCAGGGACAGTCTCGGCCAAAGAAAATGTCTCCCAAGTCGGATCAGGAACCCAGGCCCCATTCGATGTTTGAATCCAGCCAGCTTTATGTAAAGAATCCTCCTTAGACCACTCGACTAAACCAGCAGCCGTGTCCAGGCCCGAGATGCAGAAAGACTTCTGCATAATTTCGGACGTCATCATCGGCTCTGTCAGAGGCAGCTGAGCTGCCGGAATCTCCCTGACAGCAGACGTCAAAGCAGGCTCCAATGGAAAAGGTAGGGACTGTACCGCTGCTGCTCTGTCTAAGATGATACCCACAGCCGCACCACGCAGCACAGCATTATCCGGTGGTAAAATCAGACTGGCTTCCACAACAGGAGATAAAGCCCCAGAATCCTCCATTTCTCTCGGTGCTCACTCTACCGCTGTCCCCTCCATAGCAGACAAATCCTCCGGACTCAGCTTAATATCGCTCCCGAGACAGGATTCACGATCCCTAGGCAAAGAAGCAGCTGAGGACAGGGATAGAACCTCAGACTACATCATACTTCCATCCACCTCACCCTCCATCCCACAACTGACCACCACTCTGCAACAGAGCAGCAATCCCTCTGCAGGCAGAGTAGGGGAATTTCCCTGGTGCTCTGACCAATATTCCCTTCCTATAAAACCGGTTCATGCAATTGTCCAAGGCTGTGTGTCAGTGTTAATGTGTGAAATGGCTGCCACTACATGTTCAGTCACTTTACTATCAGTCTAGCATTGCTTATAAAGCATTTTGGGACACAGCGTGTATGAAAAGTGCTATATAAATGCTGATTCTTCTTCTGCTCTTCTTCTATAATTCCAACTTGAAATAAGCTGAAATCTGGACTTTGAATGGGTGTAATATTTCAGGTGTGGGAGGTTTCATACTAGTATGGTAGCAAAGACATCCAAGGTCTGTGTTTAAGTCATTGTTTATCTGGAGGGTGGTCTATTTTTGTTAACATGTTTGACTTAAACTATTGCATTTATTCATAGCAAACACCATGGTAACACTGAAAATACAACTCCCTGATCAACCATGACTCTGTTTGGTCAGGAAACTGTAAATATGTTCATTCAGCTATTTTACAGTGTATTTCCTATGTTTTATTATTATTATTTTATTTTTATTCAGACGGCATGCCGGCGCAGCAGCACAGTGTCCATCTGCGACACCGACGTCCTGTGTTCCAGAACGTAGCCAGGAAGTCAGAGGGTCAGCCAGGGAAAGAAGGACTGAGCATCCTAGGGGTGACTCTCCTTCTCTGGGGGGAGGGGGGTTGAGTGCCTGGCACAAGTCAGACTTTTAGCAGAGATTGGGGGTCTCACTGCGACCGGCACCCAGATTACTTAGGAGGCATGTGGATGCTGGCATCATTGCATGTCATGCCTCCTCCTTCAAGGGCCAAAAATTATCAGCTGCTATCCATGATGCCCTGCCACTTCCCCAGCCCCAATCATCTGCTCTGGCACCCCCAGACTACCTATCCTGTTATCTACTGTATCCAGCCAACTCTGCTCCCCATCCTGGGGGGCAAGTCAGGGAGGCAATGCCAGTTAGCACCATTCTCCCATCATCACAGGGTCACGCTGGTGAGGTGGCCCCACCCTGGGCAATCCAGGGGGTATCGCCTGCCGGGTAAGTTCTTGGGGGGTCGAGGACGGGGTCTGAAGGTCAGTGAGGGCTGAGGTACTAGGCAGTGCTGCAAAAAAGTATACTAAATATACATATATATATATATATATATATTTTTATTTATATTTTATATGTCAGACTAACCTGATTTTTTTCTGTGAATGGGTGACCAAGGAAGTAGACAAGGGCCATGCTGTGGATCTACTGTACTTTGACTTCAGCAAGGCCTTTGATTCAGTGTCACACAAAAGATTGCTCAAAAAGATGGAAGACCTGTGTGCAGCTAACACTGTAGTGAACTGTATGGATAGTTGGTTAGAAGGGGGCAGCAGAGGGTGGTGGTCGATAGTGTTAAATCAGAGGAAAGAGATGTTTCGAGCAGGGTTCCACAAATTAAGTTATGCAGTGGGAATTGACCCTCATGGCTCAGAACTTCTGTAGATCAGAAATAATAATAATCATAAAAATGTTTAAAGCTTGAACTACCCTGGTCAGGACATATTTTTTTTAATAAAAAGTAATCTCTGGTAACAAGTAGTGAGGTTGATGGTTTGACCTTAAATCATCTGGCACGCGAACAACAAATATTAATTGGGTACAGCCACAGCTTGACCATTACACAACTGTGTGTTACTTCCATATTGGTACTTACCCAATCAATGGATTCTTATGGTGCCTCCTCCTCTTCTTCAGATGCTATAGGACTGGGACAAGGAATGTCCTCCTCTCTTTACTGGTAGTGGGTGCATTAAACCTTCAAAGAATAGCAGTCTGCTACAGCTCTTGTTTCTCCTCTTCTTTACCAGTGACAGGGTGGATCTGATTCCCTGCCATCAGACTTCAGGGGCCACCTGTTTCCCTTCGGGGGGGGAGAAAGGATTTGAATTGCTGGCAGCCATGTGAGCTAATCCCTGACACCAGACTTCTGTGTGCAGCTCTTCTCTCTCTTTTGGGTGAACCATGGGTTGGGATGGGGCGGGGTCTGAGGATGAGGGTAGGGGCAGCAAACAGGGTTCCTCGCCACCAGCTGCAAAAGTGGCTTTCAGTCTCAGAGAGTTTTCTTTACTTTGGCCACCAACAGTGGTGGTGGCTCTGATTAAAATCAATGAGGGAAGGGACTCAGTGATGTATACCTCACTGCCTAAGTGCACTACATCTACCGAGGGACACTACAAATGCAGGATTTTGTAACGAGAATTCAGGAATGGGACATTAATGAGAACTGGAATGTTTCAGCTATGGAGGAACACCAGCAAACTGTCATTCTGTGGCAGACTGTGGTGCACTGCCATTTCTTTATTTGCATTTAAAATTGCTGGTGATTTAGTACACAGGAAGATATTTACAATTTGTACTGCTACATATATCCAGTCATTACATGCAGGGTCTCCAGGGCTATAGATATTCACTAAGGTCAGAAGTCATATAATGTTACAGAGCATGTCAGATAGCTATTCATCTACAAACCATGAAATTTCTATTTACAGTTTATGACTTCATCTTAAAGTACATGCTACTAAATTTACATAAAAAGAGAGCTGAGATTTTTTGTATGATAGAGGAACAGAGGCTATAGCCTTTCAAGACATGAGAAAAGGACATACCTAGAGTTCATCTAAGGTTTCTTTGTTCTTTAACAACAGGACAATGAACGAACTGACATGACAAAAAGACAGGACAGCCACACACACAAACACTGTTCCTAAGGAGAGAAGAATACCAGTTTATTACTTACAGCAAATGTCTGGCAGCAAAGGTCGCTATAGTTTTGGGTAGATATGAAGTCAAACATTTAGTATATTGAATGCTCTTTACCATGTATCTTTATATAGCTCATTTTTTCCAGTATGACAGAGAAATGTATTGTCCATAATAATAATGTATTGGTGGTTTATCCACTTTGCATGTATATGTGGATTTTTATGCATATGTTAGTGGATAGGGTTCTATGGGAGAGTGCTGGAACTACGTGTAACATGACTGCAATAAACCATTTGTTTGTGGACATTAAATATGCTTAGATGTAGTGTGCCAGAGAGGCAGTCTGCAAGAGGACCCAACCATTTGGTTGTAGGAAATGAAAAAAGAAATGCTATATTTTAAGTGCAGTCAGCAACATCACTAACGTGAACAGTTTTTTGTATTTAGAATACAAACACACAGGAGGAACACGCTGCAAGGGATGGTTATATAAAGCACCACTTGTTAAGTTTTGACACACTAAAATAACATATTTCCCTCAACCATTCTGAGGCTGAGATTACATCTTTAACACATCAATAACTTTGCCTCCGGTTAGCAATGCTCAGTGAGGCATGACTAATCAGTGGATGAAAGTGTCTTTGTGGGGATTAGGTTTAATGAAAAGAAAGTGGATAGTTATTTTGGTAGTTGAAAATCTTTCATAAATCAAAGTGAACATTGACAAAGCAGGTTCATACAATTACGGAATGAAGCCATTGTTGGTAAAATTAAACAAACAGTTACTTTAATATAAATCACTGGACAAGATTTTATTAGTAAGAGAATTCACAGGACTAGGAGACGGCACAATATTCTGCAGGTGTGTGCAACGTTACTTTAAATGAATGTAATAAGCAACCTCATTAGTGCTTCACAATTACAAAGAAACTTTGGTAACATTGTTTTTTCTGCAATGTTTCCTTTTTGATGGTAATGTAATACTAATTCTTCAAGTACAAATTCTTAATAGCAGTGATAGAAAAGTTTTTCATATATAGTTTTTATATCATATACATGGTCCTAATGAGACAACATGTAATACTTATCAAGCAATCAGAAAGGGATCACTATAGTGGACACCATAAGCTGGATTGCTTTTTGAACAAGGGGGATTTGCTTTTTAGATAGTTAAAATACTGGAAAACAAGCATGTGTCATTTCCTTCAAGAACTGATACTGTTTTGTAAAATTTTCAGCCAAACAGAGAGGTTAACCCCTTAGATGAGTGATGGTGAATGCAATGTGTCTTTTGTAACAATAACAGTTTCTTGAGGAGTACTACCATGGAACCTCCTCATTCTTCATACAGGCAGGAGCTGTCACAAAGGATGCTATTTACTTTTATTTACTCATATATTTGTAAACTGGTGAGCTGGAAAGGCACACTGAGCGGAAACTTGTTTCCAGGTTTGACCAGGGGAAGGAGGTTATAGAGGAAATGGGACAAAAAGGCAAATAATACAATCATAAAATATAGACAGAATGGCAAAAATCAAGAATTAGTTACTAGATATAACCACTTCAAAACGCATTAAGAAACAAACAAGTACAATGAATAAGGCAGACTGTTTACCAAACAGAAACAAAGAACATTTACAATACCTGTAACGAGTGTATGCAGACTAAAATGCAGTGATATATATATAAAATTATATTAATAAATTAAAATGCACATTTCATGATTTATTCAAGTTTTTTCTTCTAGTTATCTTGTTACTCAACTACTCCTCTGCTCTTTCACTCTGGCTCTGCCTCTGTCGACAGAAGATGGAATAAGAGGAAGTGAAGCCGTCCCCCAGCTTCAAGTTCTGCATCACATGTGGGCACTAGATGTTGAACATGGACCCGCACATGTTGTAGCCCTACTGCCTAGGGGCAAACCATGATGTTTCTGGCTGTGACCAATGCCACGCAATGTTTCCAGCATTTTTTGAAGATCACACAGCCCGGCGTCTTCTCAGTCAGCCAGCCAACTGGGATTCAAAGATTCAACCTAAGAGTTGCAAGAAGTCCTTAGCTGCAGCAAGGTTGACTGCTTAGCCTGTGGCCCTGGAAGAAGTGGCACTGGCTGCCACAGTGGACACCTCACTGGCCTCAACAATGCTCCTGGATGGGGCCAACATCAATGGGTCTTTCTTAGACTGATTCTGGAACATATGCTAGACCCTCCATTGCTTTGTGGAGAGCCCTGTCCACCATGGTAAGAAGCACAAGTGCTACGAGCACCAATCATAGAATCAGGAGAGACTGCTGTCCTCCTCCTCCCCCCCTCAACTCCACCAATCTCTTGACACATGTTGAGTGCTCCACTGCAGTCGAGTTACCCTCAGTTGGGGGCATGGTCAACAGCTCCAGTGTGTCCCTGTCAGGCTTGTCAACCTTGACACCAGTTGAGCAGGCTGTTAAGATTTTTCTTGACCCTGTTGACCAGTTGTTGGAGGAGACTGTTGAGGAGTCAGTCTCCCAGACCCTGGTTGTCCCGGTCCTCTCCCAGGAGGATGTGGGCCGGTCGGTGTCCCTGACCAGATCCAGTTGGAATCAGCCTCTGCTGGTGGTCATCCAACTGAAGCCAATGTTGGTACTGTACATGTGGCTCAGCATGTGGTCTATACCAACCCTCAACTGACTTCTTCTAAACGTTTGCCCTTGGGACGATGGTCAAGGTTGATATCAAGGTGCTGTTCATGTTCTTGATCCCACTCAACTAGGAGGCACTGCTATCAACATTCCTTGACTTCCTCATCCTCTGCTGAGGAAAGGCACCACTGCAGGATGTGGTAGCACTATGGAAAAGTCCTCTGACAGTAATGGGCCATTGTGGGGTGGGGTGGGGCTCAGCCCCCTAGACTTACAGTCAACTGGCTTGTGCCAGTAATGCCCACCCTGGTCCACTCTCGAGAGATGTCCCCAGCATCTGCCTCTACACCCTTGCAGGTGGAGCCACCTCCACCACAGCCTTTGGTGAGAGTCCCAATCAAGGACTCCTATGCTGCAGCCAGCTTGCCAAGTTGGCTGTTGGTGGAAATCATCCAGTTGGAGGACATTGAGGTGGTCCATGGCAGCAAACAGTCATGATATCTTTTTGAAGAGTCCTCAGATGGATCATCCATGTTGTTGTTGAGGATGCACACCTTCAACTGGCCTCAGTCAAGAAACTGACTACTGACCATGGGACAGTGTCATTTTTGGCTCCCCTCCACCTGATGTCTGAGTCCATGAATGTGTCCTTGGAGCCTGTCCAGAAAAAAAGCAAAATACCCCTTCACAGACATTTTGGACAAGGACAATTCCCCTGGGGTATCATTACAGGGCACCGAAATACACAATCTCAACACCCAGGAGCCTGACACCAACATCTCGACACTTGGAATCCTGACTGTCAATAATTATGCCCGTCTGTCGAGAATTGCCCATGGTGGAGTGAACAATCAATTATAAGGAGGGTGCAGGGGGAAAAGCCCCCGAAACATGGTAAAAACCTCTGCCATAGTCAATACTCGACAGTCGGGATTCCGAGTGTTGAGATGTTGGTGTCGGGCTCCCGGGTGTTGAGATTGTGTGTTTTGACATTTGGTAGTAAACACTCCCCTAGTGCTGCTGTTCTCATAGCTGAGGTCATCTTAGAACAAGCCCTACAGCATTGGCAGCATCCAGCACCCTCCACTCATATGGTCCACAAGTAGGAGTCTCCTACAAGGTTTCCTCCTTTCAGAGTTCTCAGATCACTCCTCAGGTGAGGGGCTGGTCCTGGACTCAGCATTCCAAAAGTCTGAAGACCAAGGGGATGTGGACAAACCCCTGAACAAGGAGTCAAAGAAGCTTGACCATGCAGCCAAGAAGGTCTACACCACTTCCTTTTTGGGTCTGTGTCTGGCCAACTATGCTGTCCTGATGGGAAATGTTGGTCACTCCCTGTTGGGAGTGCTGAATGAAACCCTTCCTTACCTTCCTACTGAGAAGCAGCTGCTGGTGAATTTGGTCAAGGACCAGGGTCAAGCGCTGGCTAAACACCAGCTCCAGATGGCCTTGAACATGGATGATTCCAGCACCTGTGCCATGGCAGTGGCCATTATGATGCATCACCAGGCCTGGCTGAGGCTCTTCACCTTCACAGCATTCACTCAGCACAAGCTGGCTGATATCCCCTTCCTGGGGATCAATCTCTTTAGCTCAGGGGTGGAAGGACACCTCACTAGGATTAGGAAGTCCAACATCACCCTGGACTCTGTGATTTTGTCCCAAAAGAACCCTAAGGCCCTGAAGCCTCAGAAAAAGGCCTTTCAGTATAGGTCCTTATAGCCAGAGCAGCCTTGGCAGCAGCCCCAGTAGGGGCAATACCAAGCCTGGCATCCCAGAGCCAAGTTCTCTCAGAGGCCAAAAATAGGCAAGGGTTGGGGAAGTCGTGCCCCTCTGGCCCCTGCAGCCGGTTCCCCCTCGAAAGCCACCCAGTGAGTTTTGCTTGTAAAGTCCCTTCCCCAGCTCCCAGTGGGAGTTGGTTTCTCCACTTCTGACCACATTGGCCCATCATTACCACAGACAAGTGGGTACTGGAGGTGGTAGGCAGAGGGTTGCCTCTTGACTTTGAGGCTCTCCTGCCTTACCGATCCCATGCTGCTTGGGAGTCCTGGGTACTGCAGGACACATCCACCCTAAGGGAGGACATTGCTCAGCTCCTGACAAAAGGAGCCCCAGCCTGTGTCCCTGATGCCTTGGCAAAGCAGGAGTTCATGTCCAGGTACTTCCTGGTCCTGAAACAGACAGTGGAGGGTTGGCACCGCATACTGGATCTGCATGATCTGAACCAGTTCATGTGAAAGTACAAGTTCATGACAGTCACTCTGAGCCAGATTATACCATCCTTGGAGCAAGGCATGTGGTTCTGCTCCTTGATCTCTGGGATGCATTCTTCCAGATCTCAGTCCATCCATCTCACTGGTGGTACCTTCAGTTCCACACAGAGGGGGTTCTCTGTCAGTTCCAGGTCATGCCCTTTGGACTCTCGTCCATGCCCAAGGTCTTCATCTAGTGCATGGCAGTGGTGGCAACCTTTCTGCAGTGCAAGGCATCAGGGCGTACCCCTACCTGGATGACTGGCAGATAGCCCGGCCATTCAAGGAGGCCCTAGAGTGGTCCAGAGATTTGGCCCTCCAGACCTGCAGAGACTTGGGCCTGTTGGTCAACCCGGTCAAGTCCAAACTGATCCTATTGCATGTCATCAAGTTCATCAGGGAAGAGCTAGACTCCCTGTGGGCCACAACCCATCTCCCTACAGACCAAGCCCAGGACTTTACCTCCTTTACCCAATAATTTTAGTTTGGGCACTGGTGCCCTTCCCTAGATTTCCTGTGGCTGCTGGGGTACATGGCATTCATCACCAGCATTGTCCATTGGACATGCTGGTGGATGCGCCACGTGCAGTGGGAGCTGGACTGCCAGTGGTCCTAACGCCTAGGTCACCTGGACCAGCCAGTCTTTGTGACCTAGCCAGTTTGGGATGACATCCAGTGGTGGCTGATCCCAAAACATCTGGAGGAAAGAATCCCATTTGTCTACCCAGAACTGTCCATTACTCTCATGGCAGACACATGTCTGGTGGAGTGGGGAGCACAACTGGGAGAACACAGAGCCCACAGGTTCTGGTCACACAGGGAGTCCCATGACCCCATCAACCTTCTGGAGCTCTGAGTAGTGCACCTGGCTCTCAAGGAATTTGCTCCTCTGATGAGGGGTCAGGTCATGCAGGTCCAGAGGGACAATACCATGAACATGTTTCACCTGAACAAACTACAACACTCAAATGCACAAATACAAAAACCATGAGATGGCAAATACCGCAGTAAGGGTGTTTAATGTGAAAGCTCTAGGACAGCACTAAGAATGAAGAACCTGCATAGGTTTGAAGTGCCAGGGTATTAGTGCTGTCCTCTAGTTTTCACATTAAACACCCTTTTTGCACCATTTGCTGTTGGTGGCTTTTGTATTTCTGCACTTGAGTGTTGTTATTTGTTTCAGAAGCTTTTCTAGTGCTGCAGTCATTCTATGTGCCTTATTTACCTTGTTTTCTCTTTTATACCTGGGCTGGCAGGGTGGAACTCACTCCCTTTCCCTGTGTCAGGAGGCCCTCTGCACCTGGACCCTCAGGCGCTGCCTGGGTGCATATCTCCTGGCAACCCATTTCTGGGAAGTGAACAGTCAGATGATAGACACTCTCAGCCTGATGGAAGAGACATTGCATAAGTGGTCTCTGCATCAGTGGCAGGTATACCACCCATTGTTCAAGTGTGGAATCCCTCTGGTGGATAATTCTGCCTCCTGGGAGAACAGAAAGCTGAGTCTGTTTTGTGCCCGCCCCCCCACACACACACACAGTTCGTGACACTGTTGGATGCCTTCATGAGATTCTGGACCCCGGGCCTCATGTATGCCTTTCCTCTCTTCCCCTGTATCCACAGGGTGGCAGTTGAGGCCAAGAAGGAGAAGGTGCAGATGATTCTGATAGCTCCACGTGGCACAGACAGTTCTGGTATCTGGATCTCCACAGCATCAGCAGCAAGCCTCCATTATGGTTGCCTCTTCACCCAGACTTGCTGACCAGACACCAGGGGAAGGACCTGCACCCAGGCCTTCATTCCCTGCATCTCACAGCCCAGTTCCTGAGTGGCTAGAGTTACAGGCCTTGGGCCTTTCGGAAGCTGTGCTTCATGTTATGGAGGCCTCCCAAAAGGAGTCAACTCACCAGTGCTACACCTTTAAATGGAAGAGTTTTTTGTGTATAGTACAAGGGTGCACATCATGGGAACAAGAGGGAGGGAGCAGTGTGTATCAGTAATGACACTGATTGGTCACGTTCTGCCCAGGATCATCAGTGACACACACCATTCAACCTCCTTCCTCCTCGTGACATGCTCTGCACTATCGTGCTGTACTGATCTGTTGCTTAACAAAGAGAGGGTGATGGTGCACTGAATGGGAGGTGATTGGGCTAGCTATATATATTTTTTTTTACTTTATGTTTAATGATTTTAAATGTATACAAATACAACTTTTCCATGACTTGGAAAGATAGTATGGGTTACAAAAAAAAAAAATTTACAGACTAGGATCACGGCATTCCAAAGTCAGTTTGTTACCCTATGGGGGGGAGGAATCCGGGGTAGCATATTTTTTTTTTCCTAGGTGATCCTGTCATATACACTGTTCTCTATTGTAAATATCATAAAATATTGCAAATATTGTTTTTACCTTTTTCTCAGTATCATCAAATTTATGTACCACTAGACGTTTGTGAAAATGGGCATTTTTGCTCACATACTTTCCAGTATAAAAAAAAATTGAAATGAAAGAAAGAAAGTCCAACATATTCTGCACGATGAGCTGTGATGCAGCAAGACTTGGGCAAGCACAACAATGTGATATGTATTGAAACAGAAGAACTCCTAAACCACGACTAGATGGTTATATTGTCCAGTATCCTTGACACTCAAAACGGCTTCACCCAAACGACAGGTGCTAAGAAAATACCTATTTTGATATGCTGCAAATTGTACAGTTGGGACATTGAGCTAAATTGACACAATCCAACATATTGAATAAGAGACATTGGCAAGAGTCTAATAAGAATTTAGAGCAACAGGGGAAATGCCCCATAAGATTTAATAAAGAAAATGTACCTGTTACCCAGAGCTACCTGGCGGTTTTGAGGCACACAACTGAGAGAAACTGTACGAGGAGCCACATCCATGCTATCATCCTGTCCTCCAAACTTATTGCATGGAGACCAGTGCTGGCCAGCAAGTGGCCTCCGCCATCAGGAAAAGATATGGTAGCGGTATTACAGTGACAACACCAAGCTGGTACTCCGTCAAAAATAAACTTAAATGCTCTGCCTTGGTACTATCGTTAAATGCTTTTCAGTTACTGAGTTCAAACTAGAATATGCCAGCAGCCATTCACTAAGTTAAAAAGAAAACTATAAATGTCTCAGAACTCGATCAATCCTTATCACAGCACTGCGACTATTGGTGACATAAACAACCTGGTTACAAAGTTACAAGAGTTAGTCATTTTTATTAAAAGTCACTCATCTTCAGTGTCCAATATTTCAGACTCCCTCTAGCCAAAAAGTCCTTTTTAATTGATTCCACTAGTTTGCCAGCATCAGAGGGATCTGTGAAAATATGTTTTCTTGCATTGAAAAGTCTGAGTCAGGCAGGCATCTGCAAGGCATGGGCAACCCCCAAGTCGTGAAGTGCAGACCTAACTCCATCAAAAGCTCACCTTCTTTGGCGAGTTGCATAACTTAAGTCCAGGAAAAGATAAAAAGTCACCCCGTTTGGTATGGAAAGGCATCCCAATACTCGTGCTGTTTGCAAAGCTCTGTCTCTCTCATGCCTACCATCCATCATAACAAGCAAGGTGCAGGGCAGGGAATCATCTGCAGACTGCCTTTGGGGTGTTATTTAGTATGCTTGCTGTACCCACAGGATGGAGTCCAGATTCAGTAATGTCTGTAGGTAGTGCTCCAGAAAGGCCACCCGGTTTCGACCTTCCTCGCCCTCTGGCAATCCAATTAATCAAAGGTGAGATGCTCAAGTAGCATTTTCCAAATGTTCTAAGTGAGTGCAGAGCAGTTTTTTTTCTTTAACAAGACTGGTCTCTGCCACCCTCACTTTATTTGCTGTCCCCACCACTTCCTTGGAAGCTCCCAAAGCAACTTCAGCAGATGTTTCTAAGGTGGTTATTCTGTTACTGCAACTCTCCACCTTCTGATCTAAATCCCAAACTGCCTGAGGGACAACTTTGAGGGTAGGTTTTTCGTCGTCACCTGTTGTGTGTCCTTTCCCAACGGTCTTGCCAGCCGTTGAGCTGGAGGGTGCCATCTTCTGTTTGCTCTGATCTGTTTTAGGGCGCCCCATCCTACAAAAATCAATTTGATAATTAACCAGACAAGTCCTCTCAGGTTCCCACATGCAACAATGAAATTAAAAGTGGAAACAAAGAACAAAAATAAATATTTTAGTAGTGTTTAGGGAAGAGCTTTAGGGAGTTAGCAAAACTGCATGCTACTCAGTCGACTGCAAGCTCTGCCCGCCAGGCTAGTTATATTTTAATACCACTGGTTCCCTCACAATGGATCAGGGGTCAGGAGAGGAAGCATTTATGTAATTAATGGCATTCCAGAGATTTTATTTATTTATTTATCAATTTATTGAATTTTGTTAACCGGGTAGGCCCACTGAGACAGACATCCCTTTTTCATGGGTGACCTGGAATTAGTTACATTAAAGACAACATTCAATTGCAAAGTCTTGGGTTAAAGATATACATACATAAACAATTACAATTGTGGTTAATTACAATGAGGAATTTTACAAGGCAATATGAAAGGATTTCATCAAATAGACATGAGGGGGAAGTTCCAAACATTAAGCTCACGTGCAGGATGTTACTGGGGGAAGATTGGTTTTGAGCAGATTTTTAAATGTCCCAAGAGAGAGATATTGTTGTAGGGGGACCAGGAGGCCATTCCACCGCCCAGATCCCTTACTAGAGAAAGACCACTGACCGGATAGGGTCCTGGCTTTAGGAACCTCCAAAAGAGACTGCTCAGTGGAGTGGAGATTCCTGGTGGGCACTTTCTTTTCCACTGTACCAGTGAGGTTTGGTAAGGATCCGGTTAGGATTTTGTATGTTAGGCCGAGTACAGAGTAGTTGAGATTTGAAGGAGGGGTCAGGCTAATGAAGGGTGGTGCTTTAAAAAACTGGTGTCAACTCCAGGAAAAGGGCCAGAAGCCAGCAGGTTTTTTTTTTTTCCTCTTTTATGCAGCAATTCTTTGGGAGGATGGGGGAAGTGATGGAGCATGAAACATTACTGGGATTGGGAAAAAGGTAACCATGATGCTGGCACTGGCCACCTGGAAGAGATGGGGATACTTTTCAGAAATGTACTAATGGTCTGAATGTTTGTTATGAACAGGGAAAAATACTCAGTACTCCGACCGGAGTACCAAGTATCCTATTATCTGTGGTATTCATAATTTAATAGTCTATACTCACATGGTCCTAGTTGTGAGTATGTTGGGGGGTGAATATTCTGCCTGCAGAATTCTGAATTCTCGTATTCTATGGTAAACATTCTATCCTACTAAATGTGGGGAAAGATGGGGGGAGTTGGCAATGGAGAAAATAATATTAAGAAATTGGAAGGTGGGGAAACAAAAGTGAATGGCTAGAGGACTCAAAGTATTTTAAAACAATAGTCCTGTAGTTCTTAAAAGCTCATGTATTGGAACCAGGGATGGGTGAATCAGAGATGGATGAACTTGTGCAGAAGAAAACTAACTCCTCCCCCTAATCTAGTAGGATAACATTTCCATTAAAACTGCTTGGACTGGTGTGAAATGCAAATGAAGTAATAAAAGTGTTTTTTTTAATGCTGTGTATAATTTTAAGTTACATTAAAAGAAATTGCAGTACTAACTGGAAGTAGATCCATTTTCTTTGTATCATATTTTGGACTGTAGTGGATCCTCCACCCTAATGTTCATTAAGTAACACAGGCATTCTGAATCTTCTGTAGAGTGTGCATATAATTTTAAGTGCCACACATAGAATTCACAAACTGATTTAGACAAAGTCCCACACTGCAATGGCAGTTGTGGACCAAAATCCCTGCAGCTGCAGAGATTACAATTCACAGTTGCAGCACCTTCGGCAGAAGTTATGGCTGGTCCCACCAGCCAAGAGATCTCCGCAGCAGTGGAGATTTCTCGGGCAATACCACCCACAACCCACCGTAAATCATGAAGCCAGTCATAATCCAGCTTTACCTTTGTGAATACCTGCAGCTGCAGGAAAACTGTGACAACCTGTAGATCTGCAAGTGGCAACTCACCTGTGCCATGTTTTTCCTGCAGCTGCAGGTATTTGGGGGCATCTGTAAATCTAGCCCATAGTTTTCATTGGCCAGTGTTTCTATTAGAGCACAGCTAGCTCCGTTTGCAAGATAGTTGTTTTATATGAAAACTACATTAAATGGGTTAGGGCATCAGAGAGGTGTGTGGTTTTTGGCAGATGGATGTGTTGTTGGGCAGTCAATTTTGAAAAGCCTCTCATATAATAATTCTTTACCAACTTATGAGGCCTAGTTCTGGGTGGGGGTGGCAGTCACAGATTTCCATTAGAGCACAGGCAGCTCTATCTGGTGAGTTGGGGGAAGTAAAATGACAAATGGACTATGGCCTTCATGAGGAGAAACATAAGAAACAAAACCATAACTTCAGCTCTGTAACAGAAATTCTTTTCTTTCAGTGACACAATATGGGACCATTTTCTTGATTAGCAAATGCAGTCACATCTTTATTTGTTGCATTTTAAATCTATATTTATTTACAATTTATTTTGTGTTTTAGTGTTTTTTTTTACAGATATGTCTATTTTATAACAATAAGGCACTCCAGTGCATGGGTTAGGTATGGGATTTGCCCACTTTTCTTGCAGCTTAAGGCATTCAGCTACATTTTGGACCATATCACAGGAGATGTAAGTCCCACAATGACCCATGCCCTGCTAGGTCTTATTGTTTTAGAAGATGCCATTGGCTACAGCTCACATTAAATAAAAATAATTCAATAACTAACAGCAATGACATGGCAATACAGGAAACGTTAATGGGTGCTTTTTGGTCTGTAATATTTTTTTTTTAGTGTAGAAATCCCTCTGTGACACTCTATGTTTGTGTCATTAAGTAACAGTAATGTTGATGTTAAGCAGATATTTAGTGCTGAAGGACCTGTTTCTAATCGTGTAGTCAAAGGTAGAAAAAGGTAAATGAGAATGCGCTCATCAGCATCCGGCACACGTTTCCAGCCCCAGATTTTGCCCATGGAGAGTCCATGACTGCTGGAGGGAGCCTTCTTGAAAAAAAATTTACAAATCTGACAACATGTATAGAAAAACAGAGTGGTGAGGGGGCACTGTGGAGCCTGAGCAGTGAGGTTGACTGGAACATTAGCTCTCCAACTTTGAACTTTATAAACTACAAAGGTGTCACTTTCAAAGGAAGGTTTTACAAATTTTATTTTAGAGTTTAATAGAAATACTGCTAGTGCTCAATATGGTGAAGCCAAATCATGGGCAGGCATCAGGTGAGATATGGAAAGAGTCAGGGAAGTCAGAAGCAGCAGGTCTGCATACCAAAGCAGTGTTGCAGTGTGGATCAATTGAGGAGGTGTCCAAGGAAACACTGCAGTGTCTTGGGCAAAAAAAATGCATCATCTTCTATGTCTGTGATAAACACCAGGTTTGATTCTCTGACTTCAAAATGGTAATGGTAGAGGCCTCATTGTGATTAGGAAATCAGAGGCGGTGGATGTGAAAGGCACGCATAAAAATGCAACAGTACCTTTAAGGCAATATGCGAGAAACTTACAGCAAATGCACACCAGGGTGGAGAGTCTTGAGAATCAAAAACACTGTATAAATATCCAGATTCTTGGCCTTCTAGAGGAGGCTGAGGGTGACCATATGCCCTTTTTGTAAAGGACTAGCTGGCAGAGCAACTTTGGGCACAATCGAACTCAGCAGAATGACCAATGATAAAGACATAGTGAGTCAAGCTATGTGAATAACAAGATGGCAGCACTCTACATGTGATCTTGGTGGTGCTAGACAACATGGACACAAGAGATAGACTGTTGAATGCTGCAGAACGGCAGTGGCTGTTATTATATGAGAGAACCATTATTGTTACGGTGATAAGAAAACAGTTTTACACCTCTGGATGTCCTTCTGTTTGCCTTTTAGTGTCTATTCAATAATCTGATATGTTTTGATCATTTTGTTTTAAATTAACTATTTTTCCCTTTGTAACTACCCTGAATCCCTCTCTCCTTAGCGGTTGCTGCTCTATCTTTTCCTACTGCCTGAACATTCTATCACCTCAATAATGCCATTCTAGGCTAGTCAGATAAACAGCATGGAATGGTATGCTGATATCATGGAATGTCTTATGAAATATAAAAAGAAAAAGCAGTAGTGCTGAGGAGAGTGAAACTCCATCTAGACCTGAGAGCACACCAAAGCTAGATTATTTATCAAAAAATGATCAGAGCACATCAGAATACCTAACTGGCATAGGAAGGAAATTGGGAAGGCAGTTAACTATGTAGAAATCGTTTCCTATCACCTTTAATATTCCCAGACATAAACAATGCTACCAGACAAAGGTGGAGAAAAGTTTTATGGGGTCCGGAGTGTTGTACATAATGTGGGAGGGATGCTTGCAGTGCTGTTTCTTGCTAAACTGACTGGTGCACAAAGAGAAAGTGTACATGGATCCAGTAGATGTTAGAAAATAGGTGGCTGGGAGAGGAGAGGAGAGGAGAGGAGAGGAGAAGAGAGAAGATGTGCACGAGGGAAAGAAAGCAAGGAAGATGCCATTGACAGTGAAGCGGGCCGAATGTCTTGTGTTTTTTCAATTTGAACTTTCTCCTAGTACACAGCGCTGTCAATCACCCACCCTCATCGAGGTGAACCAGTAATTTTTCTACCAAGGACTTTTCTTTGCAAATTGTTGAAAGTGTATAAATGTTTTTAAGAAATCTGCAGTTTTCTTTAGAGGCAGCACAGGCGTGGTGGGTAGAATTTTAATGACGGGCGCAGGGCTTCGACGGGCCCTGCACCAGGAACCCCGAAACTGGCGACAAAGTGAACCCCTTACTGCAACTGCACCTGGCTTTCCAATCGCTGGTGCAGTTGTTACAGTTTCCCTGATTTATGGCAGCTTGTGCCAAATGTTCTGCACAAACCCTGTGTCTTTGGCTCCGGGGTGTGGTGCAGGCTAGGCCATAAAATCATGGTCTACGGTCCTGCACCCAGCGCATGTGTTTGAAATTCCAGATCCACTGCCAGAGACTGCTGCAAGTTCCGTGAGCCCTATAGGTGGTGTACCGGGGGCGTACGGATTACAACTCAATTCGAAAATCCAACCTGTTAACTTTTCTTCTTTTTTTTTTCTTTTTTAATCATGATATGTATTTCAGATTTGGAAGCTGGACAACTGGCTGGTTTGAGAAGTATGTTGATGACACTTAGCTGAAAGGACCGAGCATGAATTAAGTACAAAGGGGTGCAATACAAGTAGACCTAGATAAGATAAAATAATGGTCTAGGAAATAGGATATGCAGTTTGGCCTAGAAAAATGTGCTGTAAGGCACTTAGGGAGAAAATAAACATCCAAAATACATATTACCTTTTAGGGAAAAAAAAAATGGTGGACATTGAAAATGATCTTGGAATTCTGACTGACAATAGCTTCAGGTCATCTAAACACTTTTCAGATGTTGTTTCTAGTGCAAATTTTGGCACTATGCACTAATGGGCGGGATGTACATGCAAAATGTGCAAATCCTGCCTGCGCCCCTTTGTACCTGCACACAGGTGTATGCATTCCAGTATGCATGATTGTCAGCTACTAGACTGTGCCCCTGCTCCTCCCCGGCATGCAGCCATGTGGTGGAGGAATGTGGCAGCGTGGGATACCAGTGGGAATCCGATGGGATGCCCATTCTGGGTCCCATAATAGATCCCCTCAGTGCACGGGCAGGGGAGCCTGTGATGGTGTGCACCCACCTGGAACAAACACCGGGTGTTTGCCCAAATGACCACACCAGCCCTCCCAGACTGTCCAGTGGACTGGTACAGCTTTGTATGGGGGGATTCCATTGTCGCCGCACCCCGCTGGTAACCTGTGTGGGAGTACAAAATATTTACAATAGGGTCCCTCCTCACAACATGTTTCAGCCCTGGAATGGCACATAGTGTCATTGTGCTTGGGCGTGGCATGGGGCACGCTCCTGCCCCACCCACTTCGCTGTCAGACCTTCTCTCAGTACACCCCAATATTTTGGTTGCCTTGCTGTAGGCCTTGCTAAACTGGGTAGATTGTTTTAGGGAGTCACTTAGGATGACATCCAGATCCCTTTACTCAGAGATAATATCTGACTTAACTCCTCCCAGGCAATATTGTGTACTGGGTCCTTATTCCCTGTGTGCATTACTCTGCACTTTATGGCACTGAATTTCAACTGCCAGACTTTGGAACACCTCTCTAACCTTTGCCACTCCTTAACCCCTTCACCCCTGTCTACCCTGCAACAGAGTTTTGTCATCTGTAAAGAGACACATTTTGCCCTGTATTCCTTCTCTTATGTCACCGATGAACATATTGAAAAGGACTAGCCTCAGTACTGAACCTTGTGGAATTCCCTTCATGACCTCCCTCTCCCCCGACTTGATTCCCTCTTTACCACCACCATCTGCTGTCTCCCCCAAGTCAGCTTCCCAGGTCTAACTAAATCCTTCGCTGCACCCAGATCTTCTAACTTCCTTAGCAAACTTCTGTGTGGCACAGAGTTGAATTAATTAATTGTTCTTAATGATTACTTTTGCTCTGTGTTCACAGTGGAGGATAACAAGCCCTTGTCTGAAAGCAGCATAACGGTTGCTGCAAGAGGGACCCCAGAAATGGTGCAGATGGTAATTATGAGAAAAGATGCATAAAAGGGCTTGCAGCCTTGAAAACAGCTAAGGCTCCAGGGCCAGATAGGATGCACCCATTAATTAGTTATTTCTCTCTTGTACAGAGCTTCCCTTTGCCCGTGTCTGGATTATGATTCACAATTCTGGCATCCCCACAATCAAGATGACATCAGTAAAATAGAGCATGTCAAAGAATGACAACTGAAATAATTGATGGATTAAGTGACCATTCATACAAGGAAAGAGTAAAATCTCTTAACCTTATGCCTTTCCACACTAGGAGGATTAGAGGTGATGTGCTGTTTCTATATGACATAATTAGTGACGCTACCCTGATGGTCCAATTAAACTCAGAGATTAACTCTGATAGTACACTTACATGGTGGAATCTACTTCAAATACAGTAGTTTCAAAACTGATAGATGTGAATTCTTCTTCACAGAGGGAGTTATAGGGACTTGGAATAGGTTGCCACTGGAAAACATAATCCATAAAAATAAAATGGATAAAAAAAAAAGACTGAAAATACTACCACTGTATCAGGTGACTTAAAACACCACCACTGAAACAGTGGGGGAGGAGTAATATGGGCTCTTATGCCTTTTTAGCTCTTATGATCCACAGTATGATTTGTAGTATGTGGAAAAAGATAGCTAATAAACTTTAATGTAACAGAATACTGATATTGGCCCCTATGCATTATGCTTATTCACTGCAGACCCGCAGCATGTAGGCATGCCTAAGTCACTGAGCCACAGATCAGGGATTTCCCAGACACCTGGCACATGCACGGAAGGGACTCAGGCCCCTTCCACACCTGAAGCCCGGGCTATTCGCATAGCTATGTGCATGGACAGTCTGGCGGCATACCGGCACTCCATGCCATTCATGGAGGTGTGGAGTGTTGGTCGAGGGGAGCACAGCACATGGCAGCAGGGATGCTACCATATACATTGCATACCCCCTTTGGTTTTCACCTGCCAGCTGTGACAGGACCTATCTCCTCCCGTACCTTGCTGATCCCACCCTATAGGCAGACAGGGAGGGCTGGGGCAGCCATTCAGGCACTCACCCATCAATGCTATATTCCCTGGTCCAACCCAGTCCCACAATCTCCTGAGCCACATGGAGCAGGGGATCCACTTCTATACCAAGTCAGGCATCTGAATGGATAACCACCTGTGTCCTCCTATCTGCCCCTTGTGCACCACAGTGCTGGGGACACAGACAGGCACTACACTGTGGCTAAAGTTCATAAAGTTCATGCATGGATGCTTGGCCATCACGTGCCTGTCCGTGGGTGTGGCGATGCGTGGCATGTAACTCTTGCATGTAACCTGCACTGCTTGGTGCAAAGGCACCATTGAGAGGCTATTGGGTTCTATTTATTTCATTACTATGAATCATTATGTCTGTCACACTAAATAAATAGCTAAGCCTAGCCATTTAAAATGCGGCAGTTTTTTGTAAATATCAGGTTATAACCCTGTTTGTAAGCTATAACCCATGACAGATTGTGGGTGTATGAGGGCATTAAATGCACACAATGTGAGGTATAACATCAAAGGCTGAGTACCCTCCAACCACCCGGGAAGTGCATTAATGCTCCCATACACCCATGGCCTGGAGTGGGTTATTACTTACATTTATAAAATGTGGTGTTTCTTCAACAAAAATAAAAGAAACTGTTTTCTTTTTTAGCTTAAAACAGGAGAAATGTTCTGGTATCCTGCAGCATTGAAAGTAGTTCCAAACAATATATATCAATTCTGGCAGCTTTATTATAAAATGGAAATCACGATTTATGAAGAAAAGTGAACCGTTAACTTTTTAAAGTGAAGTGTTAACTTTTTTAATAAATTGCCAAGGTGTTTTATTTTCCCCTGACTAGTACCTCAGCCAAAATTTCCAAGTCATGCTGCAAAGTTTTCAGGGCATTTGAATCACTGCCCCTCCACCACCCCCCCACACACACACACAGTTTCTGTTCTTGCTTCCAAGATTTTTTTTAGCTTTATTCACCACTGTCACTGTAAGAGCCACCTGGATGGAAAGAATGAATGATGCAGCTCAGGTGCAGTTCTTGGCAGCCGTGAGGAAGCAGTGGAGCAGGCAGTGTAACAGAATCACTGATGATGCTACCTAGTTATGGTTCCTGAAAGCTACAAAGATGCAGGATAGAAACATAGAAACATAGAATTTGACAGCAGATAACGACCACTTGGCCTTACCTAATGGATAAGCTGCAGATTCTAGTTAACCAGCAGCCTACTTCTTTCTACCCCCAACCCCTAGAATTGCATTATGGCTGTCCCATGCATGCTTGAATACAACCACTGTTTTTGACTCCACAACCTCCTCCGGAAGGCCGTTCCATGCATCCACAACCCTGTCTGTGAAAAAATACTTTCCTTACATTACCTCTGAGCCACCCCCATCCTCAAATTGTGCCCCTTGTTCTTGCACACCTCTTTTTGAAAGATGCTACTCTCTTGGACTTTGTTGATTGCCTTGAGGTACTTGAAAGTTTCTATCATGTACCCCCTCTTCCTCCTTTCCTCGAGGCTATACATTTTAAGCTCCTTTAGTCTCTCTCTTCATATGTCTTCTGGTGCAGACCCTGCACCATTTTAGTTGCCCTCCTCTGGACAGCTTCCATTTTGTCTATGTCCTTGCGGAGATTGGGTCTCCAGAACTGCACACAGCACGCCAGATGGGGTCTCACCAGCTTTCTGTACAGAGGGATAACAACTTTCTGTTTTCTACTGGTGATGCCTCTCCCTATGCATCCCAGTATCCCCCCAGCCCTCCTTACTGCCCTCTCACATTGCTTGCCCACCTTTAAGTCATCTGATATGACTACCCCCAGGTCCCTTTCCATTGTGTACCAACTGCGAGAGTGTCAATTATGCGAGTGCATGCAAATGAACCACCAGCATTGAGGAAGACCTGCAAAGATCAAGGGGTTCCTGGCAGCCACAAGAGAGCACTGGAGCAGGCTGTCTGCTTTTTAATGGCATGAGGGTGCCAATTATGCAAGCGCACCAATGTGACTGAGGTGCGTTTCATGACAGCTGCGAGGAGCTGATGATGCCGGTATGTTTACAGAACACTGACACTTTTTGGGGAGCTGAGGCAGGGGAGCCAGGGAAAATGTTATATGGAGCCGAGGGACGCAAGCTACTGGGGACCTACTGCACACCTGAGAAAAATCTTGGCTGTTAAAACTTTTGTAAAAGCAGTCAACTGACAAACTGATTTGACATGTTATACTAAGGCTGTTTCTGGGTAGAATAGGTCAGTTTGCTAACAAACTGCGTTGTGGTAGGCATTAATGAATGGCCAGGTGATGTGTTTCTACCAATTAGGTTATCTGATTTTTCCTATCCATTTTTAAACCTAAATAGTAGGTTTGGTTTAGCATAAGGGATTTGAGGTGGCATTCCATCAGAGACTATAATATAAAATTGTAATTATGTTTTTTTAGTTTTAAGCATGGCACCTATTTCTCATAAGGGCTAGCTTTGTGGACTATATATGTACTTTATATTGTTGGGAAATCACCTTGCAACCACAAAATGTATTCATAATTCATTCTGGGAAATGCCATTTATTTTTTAAGTGTAGCTCTCCAATGGATATAAAGCTAAGGGATATTGACTCTAGCTTAGTTATCTATAGCAAGTATTTTCTAAAAAGTTTATACTTGTATCATGTTCTTTCAACACATGGAATTTGTATTTATATGTAATTGAAAAATGAATAAAATATAAGTTTAAAAAGAGAGAGGGTTATGCTGCTTCCGAAACCATGGGGCAACTAAATATCAGTACTGACAATGTAGCAGTAACTTTATAGAAAAGCCAAAAGATGCATAGCTGATCTGGGTGTGACAGATCTCTTGGCAGGAAAGAAAGATCTGATGGTTATAAGGATCTGGGCATGAGAAGTAGAGTTGGTCACATGGTTGCTGTTTGAATCTCATTGGGTGGTTCTGGGTCCCTGATGTACTGTATGTTTTGCTATAGAGAATCCTTGTTAGAATATTAGCTTCCAGCACAACATTATCAGACTTCTTATTTTATAAAATGTTTCTTGTAAATCACTTGAAGGTAATGAATCCCTGTATACAGCACATCTGAGTGTATCTGACATATTTGGCTACTCCAATTCAAGTACCTCTACATCAATCTAGTACTTAGAATGAAGAACAGATAGAAGGAAAGAGACACTTCCAATGCATGAGTTGAGTGGTGCTTGTAACCAAACAGAAGCACTCCAATTAGAGCAGAAGGTCAACAGTCTTGAAAAAGGGCTAGGTATTGCACGAAACAGGTGTAAGATATGAAGAACATATAGAATAGAGGATAGGACCCATACACAGTAAGGCTATTCTTTGCCCGAGTGGTTACCATGATGACGAAGATCTTGAGAGCGAAGCTCAAGAGGTGTTTCATCATTGTGGCAACAATGAGGAGGTAGAAGAGCCTTGTTGTGTAAGGGGCTCCATTACACTATTTTATATAGTGTATGGGCACACAATAAAAACACAAAAATGCCATGACAAGGCTTTCTTTTGACCCAGCAAAACATTTATTGTGTCACATAGCAGAACATGAACATTTGAAACATTTGAAAAACAGAGTCAGAGTTCACTCGATGTCATACTCAGTGCCATCTAGCCTCTACATTTTAAAGACAAACTCTGCTAGTAGTGGGTCTAACTGTTCAAGTTAGAGGTCTTTTAAGAGTCTGTGCTCATCATTGTCTTGCAGAAAATTATAGATTAGTCTGGTGTCGTTTTCTGTTTTTTTGGCATTGTTTTAATTTTACTGCTCCAGGATAAATTGTTCTCTCTCAGATAGCTGTCTAGACATTAACGCGACTGCCATCTCTAATCGCTGTGTCAGCCACTAAAATACAGTACTCTTCCTGTTGTATTAATGGTGCTTGGTGTAATGTTTTCTTTTTTTGATTTATTTTTGTACAGTATTCTGACAGTTTACTGCATGCTTCAGATCAACATTTTCTGATGGACTATTCAGCTCACAGTTGTCTGTGTTGTGTGACACATAGTGCAGCAGAACAACTTTTTTGAGCTCCCTGGAAATTTAGCAGAACAGCCCATGTCTATACACAATATGGCTTCTTTTTTTTTTTTTGCATAGATTTATCAGTAAGGCATCTTTTTTTTTAGCAACAATTGTTGCACATTGTTTCATCCCTGGCAGGAGTGAGTGTTTCGTTTTAAGCATTTCAACAGTAGACAAAACCTTGTGTGTAATTAACATTTTTATATTTATAATGTAGACCACTAGATCCATTGTAGCACACTGGAAAAATCTGACTGATTGAGAACTGTCATGTAAACAATTCAGAAACAGGATCCACATACAAAAGATATATTGTTAAAGTTTGCTTTATTGAGAGACTTTTAAAATCACAGCTGATATATTCTGCCGGCCAATGTTTCACGAAACTTTGTTTGTCACTTCCTCAGGGCAGTAATGGAAAATTTCTAAAGAGAAAAACAAATTTTAATCATTTACCATCTTATTATGTTGTTGAGTTCTACCTGAGTCAAAAACTGAAACTTTGACAGAATTAATTTAAAAGAATCCTCATATTTCAAAAGACATATTGGTGCATACTTTTCATTAAACAAATACACTTTTCACAAATTATAACCACTGACATTTCATTTACAGCAAAGTTTTTTCTGCAGTACATAAGTCCTGACAGAGCATCTATGGTTTTCAAATAATGTACTGGATATGTGACATTACAAAAAATATTATACCCCTTTATATAAATCATGGGTATGCTTTATTCCAATCTCTTCTTAAGCTATTCTCCACATTTACACAGTATTTATTTGAAAAGGTTTCACCAGGAAAGACAACATGAGCTGTAAACAGCTTGATTCCAGGAAGTGTCCTGGGGGGAAGGGATACAAAAATGGGTGGATCGAGCAAAGATAAAACAATCAAATACATACAGTGCAAATCAATACATCTAGTTGTGTACTAGTACTATGGAATGCAAATACCAAACAGTCAAATACATAGAGTGCAATTCAGATACATACAGTGTTGTGCTAATACAATGCAATACAATTGAGTACAAGACAACAGAAGGTAACTCTTCCTCTCCTGCTGGCCCTGCGCAGTGGGATCTAGCTCTTCATAGTCTGTGCACTCAGCTCTCTTTCTGCTCCAGGAGGTGCCTGTTCATTTAGTTTTTGTTTGAATTTTCAGCAGCACTTGAAAAAGGAATTGACCATATAAATGGAAATCGCTTGTTGACTTTACCTGCCAGAGGGATAGCCTGCTGTGGCATTCCCCCACCCCCACACTGCTGCCAGTCAAACAGACTTTCCTTTGTTAACAAACACAGCAACAATTCCCAGTGTTTGTGGGATTGGGATCTCCGATTTGTCACAACAGCAGGGAGTTCTGAAGAAATGAATTCCAAAAAGGATACAAGAAATGCCAGCTAATTAATAACAAGATGGTGGCCACGCTGGGCTAGCCATTGTACTGTGCTTGTTTGTTGTTTGATTTGAGCTCTTTTAATTCACTTAATTTATTTTATTTTTGGCTGCTAGAGTTTGTGAAGTCATCTATCATTTTGTTCGTTATATTTGTTTATTTTATTCGCTATTGGTCACTGACTGCATCGTTATTGTATTGCTACAAAATAGTTTTATCTGTAACTAGTGGTCTGACGTTTTTTAATAGTTCAACAGCCCAATATTTTTGTCTTGGGAGATCCTCCATGGTTGAATGAACTAGGTGGCAGCATTCCCTGAATTGGATGAGTGATAGGGGCTTTACTGTTCATGGTGGGAACATTCTTTGGTGGAGCTGGACCGGGCTATGAATATTTGTTGGTACTGAGTCATGATTAGTTTGGATTACAAGTGGGAGACTGGTGTGGACTAGATTGCTGAAGAGTCAGGAGAGAGGAGCCTGGATTTGTTGGTTCCCTGGAGTGTTTCTCAACCATTTTTGGCATCATTTATTGCTAATCCTCCTGCACTAGAATCTTAATTTGGGACTACTCGAGGTAATGTGAATTTTGGGGTAAGCTACCAGAGGTGGCCTCTGTTGTTGGCTGGGTTCAGGGTGGATGACACCAGTCTCGGGCCTGCTGAAGGGCGGGTATGAGTTACCGGTGTCTCCTAGGCTTCCTGGGGGGATCTGTTGGTGAGTGAATACTGGGCTGGGGGCCGTTGCTGCAGACCTGACTGGGGGCAGTGACCTCTTGGATAAGTGGTTATTTTCCCTTCATGTTGCTGGTTTTTGAAGTACTAATGTTCCTGGATGTGGAATTACTACTTGCTACTAAATTTCAGCATCTTTGAGAACACTTCCTACATTGTACTGGTCTGCAATTATCTCTTTTTACTGTATTTTTCTCTCAGGCTCTTGGTGAGAGCAGAGTCTTAGAGTAAGAACTTTGGCTTTGGCCAAGGGAAGTGAGAGATTGCTTGGCCCCTCAACAAAACATTTAAAGCTGTCTGCCCAGGTTTATTATTGAGGTGTGCTGGACTACTGGTACTAAACTAAAGTTAAGCAATCCTGAACTGCGAGAGGATTTATATGGGTTGAACATGGACTAAAAATCTCTGCAGGACTTAAATTTGGACTGATGTTTTAAATAATCTGTTTATTTATCTGGATGTTGGGGTGATATTGGTTATTTTGGTGATTAGTATTTGTGTGTTGTCTATGAATTGGATGGTGATTGTAGTGAATGAATGGTGGACTGGACCTTTTGGTTGGTCTGTGTGAGAGACACCTCACTGAAGGTGAGTGTATATGTGTGGTGACAATAATTGTAGTGTGAATTGTGGTTGTAAGATTTTGGGTTTTATTTAATTAATTATTATTAAGATGTGTTGGGAGGGTGTTAAGATGGTCAGGCATTATTCTCCTACTCTGCGCTGGAATCTATGTCTCTTTGACTGCCTCCCACTATCAGTTGAAGTCTATAAGAGATGTCGAGCATAAGGGATAGTGAGGAGACGAATGAAAGGGATGAGGACTGGACATAGTGGGAGAATGGTGAGGGATGGGCAGATAGAGGTAGTGGGGACTAGGAGATGCCCTGGGGTGAAATGGGGTCAGGAAAGGGGTGTTCCCTGCTTGATTCCCATACCCAAGTGCTCCACAAATGGTGGGCAGGTCCTAGGATCTTCCTTGATAACCTATCCAACTCGAGCGGTGTTGTGTAATGCCAGATCGATTAGGAACAAGATTGCTATTATAGCTGATCTTGTTGGAACATCTGATCTGACATGCATCACCGAGACATGGCTGGATGAGAATGCAGGCCCTATTTTGGCATCTGCTGTTCCAGCTGGGTTCTCGGTGATACACCACCCAAGATTGGATCATAGGAGCAAGGGTGTAGCCATTTTGTTTAAAATGGAGCTGGGCCCTGTGGATGTGCCAGTGGGATGCACTCAATCCTTTGAGTGTATTCTGGCAGCAGGTGTCGGGTTCAGGATACTCCTCATCTACCGTAAACCCGGTGATGGTAGAGAATTCCTGAAGGAGTTTGCAGACTTCATTGTCGACGTGGCATTGGAGTCGCCCAGATGGTTAATTCTGGGTGACTTCAATGCCTGGATCAATGATGAACTCTCACAATTTTGAAATAATCTCCTCCGGCTGATGATTATGCTGGGCCTTACACAGGTGGTTACCTCTGCTGCTCATATAGGGGGTCACTCTTTGGTTCTTGTGTTTCTCCTGGGGATGGAGATCATGGGATTGGGGGTGGAACCAAATGGTTGGTCAGACCATCACACCATAAGGTTCAGCTTCGGGGCATCCCCAAATAGGTCTGCCCTACGGAGATGGTCCAGTATTGCCCTTTGAAGGGGGATACCCCAGAGGGCCTATCGGCGGTGCTGAATCTATCGGGTTTATCAAGTGAATGCATGAGTCCAGGGGATCTTGTGCTTGCCTATAATAAGGCAGTGGGTGATGCCCTGGACTTAATTGCTCCTGTTCATGTTCGTCCACTCACTCTGCACCCGAGGACCCCTTGGTTTGATGGGTCCTTGAAGGAGCTGAGAAGAGTGGAGCAAAGGCTAGAGAGAGAGCCTGGTGGAAATCTGGTCTTGATGCTGACAGGCTTAGGTTGATGGGCCATTATGTAGCCTATCAATCAGCAATCACCCATAAGAAGGCAGAATTCCTGTCCAGGGAGATTGCTGCTGTGAGGAATCAACCTGTTCAGCTCTTCCGGACTGTGGACAGACTGTGAAATCCAGTCTGTCTTCAGTCTGGAAGAGATTTTTCACAAATAAAGTGTAACAAGCTTGCTCAATTCTTCACAAGTAAGATTGCCAGCATTAGGTTGGTTATCGGCCCAACTCTCTCTATAAGGGATTGCAGAGATCGGCGGGAGGTGTTGAACGCCCGTGCTACCTGGTTTGACTTTAGTTGGCTGGAATTCATGGACATTGTGAGGATTGCCCAGACTGTGCGACCAACAAGCTGTAGTTTGGATCCAGGCCCTACACCACTATTGTTAGGTTGTGTAGATGTTATCTACCTGATCCTTGCTGAAATTGTCTGGAAGTCCTTGGAGCAGGGGGTCTTTCCTGATCCCCTCAATGAGGCGGTCATTCAACCACTCCTTAAGAAACCCTCCCTGGACCCAGACTGTCTAGCTAACCATAGACCTGTCTCTAACCTACCCTTGGTGGGCAAGGTTATTGAGAAGGTGGTTGTGTTGCAGCTGGATGATCATCTTACAATCCACAATGTCTATGATGTTCTCCAATCTGGGTTTAGGAAAAGATATAGCACTGAGACTGCCCTGGTCGGGTCTTAAATGATCTCCTAATTGCAAGAGAGATCGAAAGGCTCGTACTTTTCTAGTCCTTCTCAATCTCTCTGCAGCATTTGATACTGTGGACCATGGTGTGCTTTTGGAGTGCCTGCGACTTCTTTGTGGACTGTCTGGTACAGTTCTACACTGGTTTTGATCTTTCCTTATAGGCAGGACACAGAGGGTTGTCACTGGAATTTATTCCTCTGACACCATCTCCCTGTCCTGTGGGGTGTCGCAGGGCTCCATTTTGGCACCCATGTTGATCGCAATTTATATGCTGCCATTGGGAGATATCATTAGGCGATACAGTTTGGGTTTTCACTGCTATGCAGATGACACTCAACTGTATCTGTCCTTTATTCCCAGACAGGATGATGTGATCTCATACTTAACAGCTGTCTAGCCAAAATCAGAGACTGGATGAGCACTAACTGGCTGAGGTTAAATCCGGATAAGACCGAGGTGTTGGTCATGGACCCGGGTCACCCTGAGGTGGGTCTTAGGGCTGGGCTTCCATCAGGCTTATGGCTTGATGACATCTAGCTCTTGACCTCAGACTGGGTGCATAACCTGGGCATTATTTCTGATGACAGTTTGACCCTGAAATTGCAGGTGTCTGCCGTTGTCAAATCGTTCTTTTATCATCTTAGGAACATCGCCCGAGTGAAATGCGTGGTTCCTCTGGCTGATCTTCCTACATTGGTCCACGCCTTCATAACCACCCACCTTGATTACTACAATGCCCTTTACCTAGGGCTTCCAGGGGTTGATATCCATCACTTGCAGCTAGTGCAGAATGCAGCAGCCAGGCTTTTGATGGATACGTCCAGGACTAGTCATATTACACCTGTGCAACACGAACTGCACTGGCTGCCAGTTCAGTGGCAGACCACCTTTAAGGTCGGGTTACTGACCTATAAAGCCCTACATGAACAGGGACCCCAGTATCTGCAAGATCTCCTTACTCCCTACTGCCCCTCCCACTAACTCCAATCCACAGATGAGGGATTGCTAGAAATTCCCAGGGTTCAGTTAAAAACATCTGGGGCACGTGCATTTTCTTATGCTGCCCCTTCCCTGTGGAATTCTCTACCTCATCGGATAAGAGAATGCCTGACCATCTAGAGTTTTAAATCTGAGTTCATGACCTATTTGTTCTTTAAAGCTTTTTCTGCAGGTTTTTAATAATGATAATGTATGTTTATCTGATTGTATGGTTTGATTTTTTTGTTGTTGTTGTTCAGCGTCTTGGTACTTGAAAGGCACTTAAAAAATAAAGTATACATTTACATTACAACATAAACAGGAAGCGGTAAATGACAAAGTGAAGTCAGGACATTGGGAGAGAGAAGAAGTCTTAGTCTTTGGGGGAGAGATAGGGTGGTAACGGTACAATGTGCAGATATAGCTGAGGTAGTATTAAGCTGTAGTAGTTGCAACATAGTTAAGGGGCTGAAGGAAGGGAAGGGGGTAGCGGAAATGGACTGCCAAGTAAGTGCAGGTCCAGATCCAAAAAGCCAGACTTTGACAGTTGCTAAGTGCTCAAATGAATTTTGAGGAAGGGGAGTTATAGCACTAGAGGCAGGGAAGGAAGGGTAGGTGAGAAAGAGGAGGGGGAAGCCAAGAATGATCCCCTTCAGGATGCTGAAAACCTTACAATGGGGAGGGGGGATCTGGAAGAAAGGAGTGGAGGGAAGGGGGCTAGGAGGAGGGGCAAACCAGGAACTGAATACCCTTCAGGATGCAGTGAACCCTGCAAGGGGATGGGGCCCATTTTGGGATGAGAAAAGAGGAGGAGGGGAGAAGTAGGGGGATGTGGGTGTAGGTGGGGGACGAGAATAGAGGGGGGTGGTGAGAGGGATAGTGGGTTATCAGAATACCAAAAAACCCTGCAAGGGTCAGGGCCTGGTGGTGAAGGTGTGGGGGGAGGTGGTAGTCCCTTCAGGATGCTGAGAACCCTGCAAGAGGACAGGACCTGGAGGAAAAAAGAGAAGAGTGGGGACAATGGGGTAGTGGGGTGATGTGAGGTGAGGGGCAGAAGGCAGGGTAAATAGGGTCCAGGAGGCACCAGCTAGAGGTAGCCAAGGGAGGCGGGGGGAGGAGTGGGTGGAGAGGAGAGGAGAAGAATATGGTGGGCGGGGCAGAGGGAGGTTGTTTGGGAGAGAGAGATATTAGGTGCAAATAGGTATTAGGTGCAGATACAGTAAAAGGTGTAATTTGCCTGTTCATTTTCAACTTGATTCGTATTCCTTGTTTTTTTCCCAAATTACTATTTACCTATGTTCATTTCTCAGACAGTGGCATTAAAGGAGCAATTCATTACTCCTAACTGAGTATCTGTGTAGACAATTCATATTCAAGCTAGTTCTTTAACACTGCTATTATTTTGCTTCCTTTTAGAATAATGTATGGTGTGATGTACCTGGGTTTACTGTGATTTTTAATATTTCTTAGTGTTTTTTCACTTTCCCCAGTGTCTAATTCTACTCGCATTCCACACCGGTAGTAATAAGTTGTTATAGCAGTAGTAGTGAATAATTATTTTAAACAAATATAAATAGGGATTTACCCAGCTGAGTCAAAACTCATTTTCAATGGGTTTTCGCAATCATGCAACACATGTATAAAGAGCAAGGGAACAACAGCAATAAATATATGTGGTAAAATTATACTATCACTATAATATCAAATGATTTATTAATTATGAATTGCATATAGAATAATATATGGGTGGGTGTGTGTAACCATAATTTTACACACACCCAAGGTATGGGACACTACATAAACCCTGAGAGCAAAGCCCGAGGGGTTTATAAACACCTCCTACATTGAGGGTGTGTGTAAGATTATGGTTTTATACACACACACCCATGAATTATGTAATTATTAGTGATCATTTTTTTTTTACCAGCAGCAGGGTCAACCAGATAGACTTTTGTTGTTTTGAAGGCAGGATCAATTAGGTAGATAATAAAATTATTTAAAAAGTTACCTGCCTTTATGGTGTGAAGGAAAGCTTGAGTGTCAGTACTGGTGCTCGGTAACAGAGCTGCCATGTTATGTGAGATGTTTAGCCCACTCAGACAGAGTAAGCACCAATGAGCTTTCTGTAGGGGAGCTTGATTGACAAGTGCTGACTACAACCTCCTGGCTGTAACCAAAAATATCAACCAGGAGGTTGTAACTGGATATAAAAGTTCTGTTATCCGTGTGTAAAAAAATGATCACCAATAATTAAACATCTTAAATATACATACTAGGTACAATTAGCAATCCAGAGGGTCCCATATTTATAATTCAACCTTCACCATAAATAAATCCAAAAAGGGTATCTTATTTATGGTTCAACCTATTTTGTAAATTGGACAATTTGGTTTATTGCCTGTGTAATAAGCCAAGTACACACATTACCAAAAACAATTGTTGATTGCCTGATCTTAAATTTACTGGAAGAGAGTTCCAAATTCTAGATAACATGTGAAAAATAGAAGTTCGGCCAAGGCTCATCCTAGTGGGGAGAATCAAGTATTCAACCACCTGAGCAAATTTAAATCCATGTCACATCATTCTCTTAATAATACAACTTGTAATATAATCACAGACTTGTTTTTATGAAATTTAAATATAACATTTAAATTTAAAAACATGCAGTCACCTGCAGTCTTAACCAATCCAGGGTGAAACATAACATGTAATAATGCTGGGTGCGTGAGGACACCATGGATGAGTATTAAACCGGCTATATATCAAGGCTAGTTTTGCCAGCTCCATCCCCAATGCCCTAGTGTAAAACAGGTCAACATACTCTTCTACAGTGAGCTACACCTTTAAAACTGTAAGCCATCAGCATCAGGACCGCTCAAAACTTTGCCTAGCTAGGGCCACCCATGTTGACATATATTCATGTCACCTACATAACGTGGCAGCCCCATACCTCCTTAACTCATAGTTCTTTCTCCCACCATCATCAAGATTGTTGAATCACTGAAGAAACAACATTGTCATTTACTCAATTTTTCTCATAAATTGTTACCATCATCATAGGCATAATTGTTATATGTTGCCGTCAAAAACTCCTTTGTTCCAGTTTTGATGCTGCAATCCAAAGATTTATAAAGACAACAATGATCCAGTTTGTATTTGTTGTCTGTTCCTAGCCCGTGATGTTAAAACATACTTAATCTGGCCAAGACTCAACCAAGCCACTAGGAGACACTAATAAAAAGTTTTAGAACTTTTTCTGGAAAGACAGAAAATGGATGTTTCAGCAAAACCCCGGGCTCTGTTCTGGCTTTTTCTGCCAGACCAAATACTGACACAAACTGCAATTAGTCACAGAGGTCAGTGATGGTTTTCCTGAAGCATGCATTCCATTTTAAGAAAAAAAGAGGTTAGCAAAGAGAAATCGATGAAGGACTCACTGATGCTGTGGCACCATTCCAAACAAAAGAAGGTTCTAGTGTCTCTGGTAGAGTCCTGGTCTCCACATCAATTGGGGTTGATGAATGATAAGTTCCAGTTAAAGGCCTCACCAGTGTCCTCAACTCAAGTAGCCCCGCCCCCGACCATTCCAGTGATACGAAGGTAGAGGTTTGTCTCTGGTGCCAAACTTTCAATATGGCCTTTTTGTTACTTCATCTCATGAACAAGGCAGTTAACAATTTTCATATCCATGCCAAAAAGTTATTTCACACTCACTGTGTGAAATCACATTTCAGACAGGATTTGAAAATGTTCACCTACCAGGCTCATGAGGTGGGGTCCTAAGAAGGCTCTGTCCCAAAAAATATGTGATTCTGTGAGCCACTGTTAAGGGGGTTGCAGATAAAATTGGGTAGGCTATCACCCATCATATACTCATATAACAAATCCACAAAAAACACATTTCTGCACTGTTCATTAACTTTCAGTTCCTGGTAGCAATACCAATTGGTGAATACCTCAGTCTGTACAATTTCATCAAAATTCAAATAACAGGCACACCACAATATATTACGGATTCCAAAAACTTTATTGCTATATTTACTCAATGTATTTAGTTAGTTAATTCTTACAGCATTCAGTTTACAAATAAAATAATAGGTTAGTGTGCATTACAAGAGAGTAATTCCATTGAGAGGATCTGGGCACATAGGAACCTCAAGAGCATCGCTCTTGAGGTTCCTATATCCCCAGAACCACGAGATGAAATTACTCTACTTGTGATGCACACTAACCTATTTGTTATTTTTTTAATATATGAATCAGATGTTTTTTTTTTCATTTTGTAACAGGTGATCGGCTGCTGCAGTGAAGGACTCTCTCAGTCCTGGCCGAACGCTGCATTGTCTCGCTCCTCCACCCTCCCCGCATAATCAGGCTGAACTAGGAAAGCTTAGTAGGCAGTCCTACATTTTCTGTCTTTGGGGAATGCAGGATCAACCAAATAATTCCATTTTTTGGAAGAATTAAAAGGAAAATAAAATGGGGAAATGTCCAGGACATGATGCAGTTGCCATGTTTTTGAAAGTGTTCTGCCTGCCCACAGAAAGAAAGCGGCCATTAATGAGTCATGTTTTGAATCCAGAGGATGCTGTTGTTTAACTTCATGTAGCCTGTTGTAGGACAGTTCTGCACTTGCGTTCTTCAGTTTTACTGATAATAGTATGGTTCGGAGTTCCAAACGATAGTATTATGGGCTTCGAACAATACTATTATCAGTCTGCACCGATGGTATTATCACTTTTGCAGCAGTGATATTACCAGAATTTTTTCCTATGCTTTAGTATGGTATTATTTTCAAAATCCATATATTAAGAAAGGATTAAGACACAATGAGGTGTAGTTTATGGGCTGATAAGTGCATGCCCCAGGTGCATAATGAGGCACGAGTTGCTTGCACCAAGTGCCTTTAGCACCTGGGAAGTGTCTTATTCCACTTATAAAATGGGTCTCAAAGTAATTATTTAAAAGGGGGAAAAAATAACAAAAAAGGCAAAAATAAAAAAAAGGTTTCAATAGCTCAAATAGTAAAAAATATTCCCTCTAATAAACTCCCAGGTTGCTCCCAGGTCACCCTTGAAAACAGGCACTTGTGCCTAGTGGGCCTTACCCGGTTACCAAAGAATAAAATAAGAAAAAAACTACTCTGACAAGTGTTTTATAGGTGTAACGACCAGGTGGTATGCCGTTTGGATCTGACAGCAATACCAGGTGGGCTGGGTTCAGGGAGGAATAGGTCACTCGGCACAAAGGCTAGGTTTGGCTACCCTGCACAGGGGCACCCAAGTAATTCTGAACACAGGAAGCAATAACTGTAATATCCAATACCAGAAGTGAGGTTCTAAAGTGTGGCTTTATTCACATCCAAACAGAACAAACAAAGCATAGATGGACCCCCTTGGGTCTACACTCCTGGTAATGCAGATTAAAAGAATCAAGAACACTTCCTCAACACTTTCGCCCTCAGGCTCTGAACCTACCGGGCACACAGCCCGGACTGGCACACTGCTTTAGTTTACACTGCCCGAACTTGTACACTGTTCTGGGATTTCCCAGGCTCGGCTCCCTTGCCAGCCACTCGGACACCTTCCATATGTCATGGATACATTTTCTGGTGGCTCCCTAAACCACCTAAGAGCACCTCAGCTCTATCAGGGAATTCTCCTTTTAATCCCACATCTGGGTACTTTCCTCAGGCACTGGCCAAGTACCTGAGAGAAAGTAAAGGTGCCTCAGAGCAAATCCGTAGAGGTGAATTTGGTTACTACTGATGGGGGTGTCTCCCACCTCTTGTTCCCACAATTCATACCCGGCCATTTCTCTGGACAGTAAACACCTCATACTGTAAAGCTTGGCAATGTAGATTATTGCTAAATGTATGTCACATTTCCTCTACTTGTCTTGCTTTCCCTTTGTGCTGGACTTGAACATACTTTTAAATGGCATAGCCCATTGCTCTAGGCCCCTCACTGATTAAGCAGTCCATTCCCCACTTTACAACTGTACTTGGCTGTCTTTTCCTGACCCCACAGTAACAGTCCCTTTAGTTTTCTTCTGTTAAGGTGAAAAACACTTGTCCCTCTTTCACAGTGAACTCACCCTTTGGTTGCAGGTGCCCTACAGGCGATTCCTCCACAGGAATTTCTCTCTGAGAGCATCTGGTGCCGCAGCACAACTTAAATAGGCAGCTTCTTCCCTTAGCCAGAACCAGGAGGGTTGCCCCTGGAAAACAGGCAAACCTCCCCCCCCATCCCCGCAGGGATGGGGCACTTAGACCAGTAACAGCGGTCTCCACCACTTCAACTACCAGTTTCTGTGTTCTTCTTGCTGTGGAAACACACATCTTCCTAATCAGTAGCTCTAAGACAGAGCTTAAAGCTCTGAGACCCTGCACACAGACAGCTGTACTACTGTCTCTCACCAAGACTGCACACACACTGAATTCAAAATCCCCAACATTCTATGCTAACCTCCAACTGCAACATTCCAGTGTGGCTTATGCAGCTGCGAAAGTTCTATGGTGATGTCATCCCTCAGTCTCAGCTGAGACTGAGAACAGAGTGAGACAGTGTAAAATCCATTTAACTGGAGTTTCATAAGCTGCCTTCCCTGCCTACCATTAGGTCTTACTGGGATTCTAGTAACCCTGGGTAACAGGGGGGATACACTCACCCTGGGCCAGGAAAATGACTGTCCACAGTCATTATTTACCCAGCTTAGGCCATCTCACCCCATGTGATGACTACAGGGAGGTAGCGCTACCTTCTCCCCTACCATGTGCGAGCACAGGCAGACAACACTAAGGGCCTAGAGGCCTTTGGCTGATGCATCAGCCTCTACTCTACCCTCTGACTATGGGTACCTAGTGGCTGCAGTAGAACTGCCCAGAGCATAGCCCTAATAGTTCAGCACTGCAACCCCTACTGCAGGTCAGGGCCACAGTCTGTCTATCCCCCCCAGCCCTCTAGGGAAAACCTATCTGCCTTTAACTCAAATCCCAAAACAAAACAAACAAGGGACCTCCACGACTTTGGACACCATGCAACCACACACCAGGAGCTAATACCATACCATTGCATTACTCCCACATCCCCCACAACCATACCTGTGGAAGAAAAGAGTTACACACAGTAACAACAACAACAACAGTACTTTAAATACTACACTCTAAAGTACTAGTGAGGAACTCCAATGAGTCCCTCCTCCTCCTCTTCTTGTCTTCTCTTCTGTCTTCCTCGGGAACACTTGCAAGAAAAAGAAAGACAACACACACTCCTAATCTGCATACACAGTCTATCTAAAACCCCTACCATCAAAACACTGGAGAATCCCAAAAACATTTTTTTTTTAGAAAAGGTAGAAAAACAGTATAAACATTAGAAAACAGTAGAAAACAATGACATTATTTACAATACACCAATTTGGGGGATGGAGTGCCCTAAAAGTCCCATCTAGTGACCACAGTGCCCGAAGGCGAGTCCATTAAAGAGTCTCTCCTGGGCCAGAGCCCGGTGAAGCACAGTTCTAGCAGGACAAAGTCCCGAAGGGGAGAGTCTTTGAGGACAGTTCAAACATCTGGAGTCTGCTAGTCTAGGGTGTGTACTGCAATGTCATAAGAATAGAAAAGTTTGGACTTACCAGTCCCTTGCAGAATGACAACGGCACCAACCTGGTCCTCAGCCAAAGACTCTCCCTGGCAGCATTCTTCCAATACAGCTGGGCAGACATCTTCCAGGAATGACAGGAGGGCACATCTGGAAACTGCTGGGTTGATGTCATCTCTGGAGATGGAACCTTGGAACAGGAACAAAAAGGAAAACAGCTGGTCTGACGTCATCCGGTTACCAGGCGATGAATCAGGATCAGCTGGGCTGGCGTCCTTTCTGGATCTGAAGTCATCTGGTGGGCCAGTTGATGGATTCTGGAAAGTCAGTACACTGAAGAACTGATGAATGTGGGGCACCTGAGTCCTGGACGTCCATACTGGCGGAACAACAAAGGCACTGCAATGGCTGGAGTGGCAGCACTGACTACCACTGCTCTGCTTTCCATTTGGTAGGCATGGGCACATTTGCAGGGAGGTCTTTGCATTGTGGCCAATAGCACAACGGGTCAGATGCTTGAATTATTACCCTGTCTGGGTGCACATAATTCACACTATTAAAGGTTTCACGTCCCTCTCCATCCACTATTCGAGCAGTGTCCATTAACAGTGTCCTGCCTCTCTTCCACTGGCTGTATTTTTCATGAAACATTCTGTTCCTGACATGCTTGTTTGCACCAGAATGCACACATTTCATTGCTTTGGCCCAAATCCAGGATTTCCTGTTGTTCTCAATCTCTTCCCAGACTCTCTGAGGAAAGGTAGGAAAGGACACCCCATAGATTTCATTTGCCTTCCTACGAACCAGTCTTTCCTCTTTACTAGCTTTGGTCAACCTGAGACCTCTGGCCTGGCTTGGGGGCGGCCAGTCCTGGTTCTGCCAGCTACGCATTCTCAATGAGACAAAAAATGGATCCCTGGCTTCTTCTTGCACAGCCAGGGCAGTGGCATTACCACTCTCTTCCATGCATTTCTCTGAGGCAAGAGCTTGAGGCGGTGTACCAGTTCCTTTTTCACAAAGGCCACATAGGTTCCCCCCTTCTTCTTCTTCCTCACTGAGAATCTGTGCCCAGGAGGGAGCAGTCGTCCTCAATCCTGAGATTATCCACTCTTTGCTGGGCATGGAGCTTGAAGCCTCCCATTCAAAGGCCTCCCTCATCTCGTCTTCTCCTATGAGACTTGGGCTAGGCCCCCCTCTCCAAGGGTCTACTGATGCTCTGCCTGAATTGTCTCTCTGCGATCCAGAATCCGAAACATCAGCACATTGTTCTGTCTGTAAATCTGCACCCTCTAGCTTTGTGCCACATTCCCCTGAGGGGCCTTCTCCAACAGGCTCCGCCTGGTGCTCTGTGCTGCCAACTGCAGATTCTTGAACTTTTGTCCATGTGGGAGCCAAATGAATCTGGGGCACTTTAAATAAACCATATTTCTCTAGGCACACAGAACAGTGAGGTACCATGAAGACATCCCTTCCAGCATTTAAGCATATTAAGCACACTTGCACTGGATATCCAGGAATCGCCACATAAGGAGGCAGTTGTCCTCCGTAGTAACATCTCTCAATGTCCCTTAACTTGTTTACTTCTACTGCTACCACAGCCCGGGTATGATCCGGGTAGTGGGCTGGTCCTGAGGCCATGACTGCAGAGAAAAACAAACACTCACTGTTATTGAAAGTCCCACAACATCACTGAACACTTTCTTTCACTTTCAAAATGGCTCCTCTGCTGCTGTGTTTACATTACGACCCCATCCTGTAATGGCGGCAGCAGCACTCCTACGCATCAACATTCTGAAATTGGGTCAAGCCACTGCACATCCGATTTACACACTCTACTGATAACTTTGCTCAAACTGCACAAACTTGCACTGCACTTTTTCCTAGCACATTTATATGATTTACCACGGACTTTTCACTTGCTGAAGACATTGCTCTAGCTCACAGTCCCTTAAAGCCTCAGTATTTCAAGCACCGGATTGCCTGTAACTCTTGCTGCATATCGTGATACAACTCACAGTCTCTCTCACAGCTTTGAAACTTACACCGACGCTGAACCCATAACTATGCTCACAGTCAATGGCTTAAAAGGCTTGCTTTTGCTGGTAAACTTAACACAGTCCTTGTTTTCAAAGCGATTACACTGCTGCACTCAGATTCAGCTGGCTTTTGGCAAAAATCACTTGTTGGAGCACTTATTTCTGTTGGTACTCACTGTTATCAGTAGCTGTTTGCTGCAATGGAAAAAGGCCTGCAGCCAGTCTTGGAGGCCTCTGAACAGAAGTGGGTTGGCAGTCCTGCCGATCATCCCTCTGAACACCACACTCACAGTCCAGTTGATCGAGATGCGGGTTGAGCCCGAATTTAGACAGAGAAGTCTGATTTTTTAAACTTTTACAGCTCTTTCAGTCACCACGACGCTCCTCCGGTAAGCCAGTACACACACTCCAATCACACTCCTTCTCAAATGCGGGGCAGTTGCTGTAGGGCTGGCTTGGGGGCGGGACTGATTGCAGTCTCACCAATCACACGACACCATGCAAATGAGCCACTTTCCTCTCGAGTGCTCTTCTCCTCACGGCGATCGTCGAGCAGGCAAATTTAAACTGCAAAACCACACTTTTTTTTTTCGAATTGACTCCAAGGTGGGAGCTCATTTCAACCATTTTTCATGGCCATTAACACAACAAGTCTCTCAATTCACTAGAAAGCATTTCCAACGTTCAGGGCACAATTTTCATTTTGCTATCCCTAGTCTTCCAAACTTTTCTTTGTCACAACAGTTTTTAAAAGCTGGCAAAATGCTGTAATTTTTGATGCAAGACAAGGGCATACTCTCAGGCTTTACTGCTCCTTGGTAAACAGTGGGCATTTAACAGCAGCTCGTGGACAACTGCACACAGCGACACATTAGTTAACCTTGCCTCAGCTTTTTGGGCTACCCACTGCCAGATAACCAAAATGCTAGCCCTTTGCCCGAGCACCTTTCCTCCCTCAAATTTCAAACTCAAATCCTCAGCTGTGCCTCCATTTTGTAACGACCAGGTGGTATGCCGTTTGGATCTGACAGCAATACCAGGTGGGCTGGGTTCAGGGAGGGATAGGTCACTCGGCACAAAGGCTAGGTTTGGTTACTCTGCACAGGGGCACCCAAGTAATTCTGAACACAGGAAGCAATAACTGTAATATCCAATACCAGAAGTGGGGTTCTAAAGTGTGGCTTTATTCACATCAAAACAGAACAAACAAAGCATAGCTGGACCCCCACGGGGCTACATTCCTGGTAATGCAGATTAAAAGAATCAATATCACTTCCTCAACACTTTAGCCCTCAGGCTCTGAACCCACCAGGCACACAGCCAGGACTGGCATGCTGCTTTGGGTTACACAGCCAGAACTTGTACACTGTTCTGGGATTTCCCAGGCTTGGCTCCCTTGCCAGCCACTCGGACACCTTCCATATGTCATGGATACATTTTCTGGTGGCTCCCTAAACCACCTAAGAGGACCTCAGCTCTATCAGGGAATTCTCCTTTTAATCCCACATCTGGGTACTTTCCTCAGGCACTGGCCAAGTACCTGAGAGAAAGTAAATGGTGCCTCAGAGAAAATCCGTAGAGGTGAATTTGGTTACTACTGATGGGGGGGGGTCTCCCACCTCTCGTTCCCACAATTCATACCCGGCCATTTCTCTGGACAGTAAACACCTCATACTGTAAAGCTTGGCAATGTAGATTATTGCTAAATGTGTGTCACATTTCCTTTACTTGTCTTGCTTTCCCTTTGTGCTGGACTTGAACATACTTTTAAATGGTATAGCCCATTGCTCTAGGCCCCTCTCTGATTAAGCAGTCCAGTCTCCACTTTACAACTGTACTTGGCTGTCTTTTCCTGACCCCACAGTAACAGTCCCTTTAGTTTCTTTCTGTTAAGGTGAAAAACACTTGGCCCTCTTTCAAAGCGAACTCACCCTTTGGTTGCAGGTGCCCCACAGGCGATTCCTCCACAGGAATTTCTCTCTGAGAGCTTCTGGTGTCGCAGCACAACTTAAATAGGCAGCTTCTTCCCTTAGCCGGAACCAGGAGGGCTGCCCCTGGAAAACAGACAAACCTTCCTCCCCATCCCTCAGGGATGGGGCACTTGGACCAGTAACAGCGGTCTCCACCACTTCAACTACCAGTTTCTGTGTTCTTCTTGCGGTGGAAACACACACCTTCCTAATCAGTAGCTCTAAGACAGAGCTTAAAGCTCTGAGAGCCTGCACACAGACAGCTGTACTACTGTCTCTCGCCAAGACTGCACACACACTGAATTCAAAATCCCCAACGTTCTATGCTAACCTCCAACTGCAACATTCCAGTGTGGCTTATGCAGCTGCGAAAGTTCTATGGTGATGTCATTCCTCAGTCTCAGCTGAGACTGAGAACAGAGTGAGACAGTGTGAAATCCATTTAATTGGAGTTTCACAAGCTGCCTTCCCTGCCTACCACTAGGTCTTACTGGGATTCTAGTAACCCAGGGTAACAGAGGGGTTACATAGGCAGTAGAGGGCTCCCTTTATGTATTCTTTACATTATCTGCCTATAACTGCTGCTTTTTCTAGTATTAGACCTCCCCCCACCCACCCACTACCATTTTGTTTCATGTTCTTGCAGTTGTTTACAGGTTTTTAGACATTTAGAAAAAAGATCTTCAGTGCTGTACTCAGAGTGAGTAATGGGTAAGCCAATCAAAAGATTGTTTTCTGCTGGCTTACCCATTACTCGTGCTGAGCACATTACTGAAGGTCTTTTTTCTAAATAAACTTCAACTCTGGTAGCACTCAAAAAATAACATTCTTTTTGCTTTTATAGAAAGTTTTGCTAATAGCCTCTGGTTTTCCTGAGGGTGAGCGTGTCCCACTGTAGCAGCCGTACCTAACGCTTCTCACGTAGCACTTACCAGATCGCTGTAGGAACTTTGGGTTGTCACATATGATGGATTTTTATTTATTTATTTTTATAAAGTATACATAAAGTATTATGGAGGACCGGGTCCGGATTTTATGTGGAAGCTGCTGCCATGTTCACCAGATCAGTAACAAACGAGTGGGGCTGCAGCAGGTTTGAAAGCCATGGCACACACTTCCATTAGTTGGCTGCAGTCAGTTTTTACCACATTAGCACAGGTCAGACTTCAGTAAAAAAAAAAGTTATGCAGGGAATTGGTTGTATGTGTGATCTGTTCAGCTGCTGCAGGTGGGGAGGGGGTGGGGATGAACGCTGACGAGAGACTACAGATCAGAATTATTGTTTTCATTTGGTTGGCAGGTGTGGATTTTTTGGCTGTGCAGTGTCCTTGAAAGCTTAACTAGAACCGGTTGCCAGATCATGGCTGGATAAGAACAGTGGTGTTCACCCATTTTTTTCTCTCATTTTTTTCTCCTTTTGCTGCATTTGAAGTCAACTCTGGAATGACCCAAGACATAAATTTACTGAACCCTTAGGCATCCTGAACCTTTCTTCTAGAAACTGGATAAGAGCACACCAAAATATGGCTCTTATCCAATCAGAATACAGGAACATTTCTACCCATTTTATAAAACTTAATAATCCATATCAATTGTAGCTATACTACTAACAAATTCTTTAATGCAGGCATCATGAAAATACATTCCATTCCATTAAAGTTGTGAACTAGTGCAAATACAAAGTGCTAGTGCAAGTGCCTGGACAGACTAAATTAGTATACAGTTCTGTGAGCCATGACTATACCAGAACCAGGAATAGCCTCAGCCAGCCACACGCTCCTGCTACCAGCGGTGTATAGCCCTATTGACAGACTCTGATCCACTGATGACAGTCACTCTAATCCCTATAATGGGTGTTGTCAACTCACAAGTAGTGCTGGCTATGGTGATTGCACAACTTGTGAGTAAACATCATAGTCAGCACTACCTCCTGGGGATACTTCTTTTCAGGCTGTTCTCAGGCAGGTGCAGAATGCTGTAGGGGCAAAGCAGAGGAGTAAGTCTCCTCTAAAGGTAACCAGCATGATCTCCTTGAGGAACCCTCAGTACCCACCATTGTGATTCCTCCTGTCTCTCCAGTCCTAGAGGATGCTACTATGGCTGCACACCAAAGAGCCAACACACTACCTAATGCTCCTAGGAAGGCAGATAAACAATATCCTGCCTCTAGCTCTAGACCATTCTTCACTTCACAGCCTGAAACTGACTCAGTTGTGATTATGACTGTTTATGATTGATTGAGGGCTCTACACCACATGAGCTCTTTGCCTCCTGACAAGAAATTCGGAAAACTTGATGTTATGGAGAAAAAAATGTATGCGTCTGCCTCCCTGGGACTCAGAATTAATACCCATCAGACCTACAAGAGCAACTATCAAAATAGCCTGCTGAAATCTATGTTGCCAATCATAAACACATTTTCTGATAATTTATCTAAACAGATGCATCCAAGACTATCACAACAGAGATGAAAACTGGCAAACATTTGCTCAGGTCAGCCTAGGATGTCTCAGATGTCTCAGCAAGAGTTACTGCCTCTAGTATTTGCCTGCATCAATACTCTTGGTTAAAAGTGGTAGGTTTTGCTACTGATGTCCAGTGAACTGTTATTAACTCATTGCATTGTCTCCTGGGCAGCTATTTTTTAACAGATTGAGCAATGGGCAGTTTGTATTTCATACAGAGTTATTGGAAGTAATGGGCTAACTACCCATTTAAGAAGAGAAGCTGTCTGTCACTGATGCTGAAGTGACACTTTGTGAACTAGTCTTCAAAGATTACTTTGAGATCGCTAAAGGCTCTTAACCCTGCACCTCAACTAGGTAGTAGTAGGGTCCAGTTCAGAAAACCATATACGAGGCCTGCCCAAGGCATGGGTCATGGTCAGACCCCTCAGCCCAGGTCTCCCATATCAAGATCCCTTCCCAAAGCAAACAAAGGTGCTGGTTTAGTCACACAGCATGCTGCCCCCAGGTCTTTCTGACTCTCTGCTGCCTTCCTCTCCAGCAAGCAGCAGGGGATACAGGTGGAGAGGAGAGGCAAAACTGTCACTCCAACAACTAAATTGGAGGGACATTACTATAGATGAGTGGGTTAAGGAAATTATAGGACAGGGTCATGCCCTGAAGTTGCTGTCCAACCTTCTAGTGCATCCTCCTTAACCTTATCATTACACTCCAGCTCACAGTTCACTCCCACAAGCAGAAGTAAACTAACATCTTCAGAAAAGAGCAATAGAACCAGTTCTTCTCCATGAGCAGAATAAGAGGTTTTACTCCAGGTACTTTCTGGTCCCAAAATGAAAGGGGATCTGCATCTTATTCTGAATCTGAAAGGATTGAATGAGTTTACAGAGTGCAAAACGTTTTGAATAGTATCTCCTCAGTCTCCCATTTTCCTGCTACAGCATGGGGACTGGTTGTGCATGTTGGACATGAAACATGCATATCTTCATGTCAAGATTCAACACAATGGTGGTAAATACCTCAGAATTATGCTGGAGGGCAAGCATATTCAATGTCATGCCTTGCCCTTTGTTTTATCCTTGGTGCTGTGGGTTTTCACCAATTGCTTTGCAGTGGTGGTAGTGGCACTCAGGAGGGAAGGAATGTATGTTTTCCCTTATCTGCATGATTAGTTCCTGAAGAGTCTATCCAGAAAATCTGTAGCACACACTTTTCAGGACCCACCAACTGTTTAGCCAATTGGGGATCATGGTGAACAAACTAAAACCAATAATGATTCCAAGTTAATACCTCGAATATATTGACATGGTATTGGACACATCAGTGGTGTGTGCCTTCCTTCTGGAGGATCAGTCAGATACACTGCTAGAACAAGCTCATTGAATTTCCAGCATCTCACATGCCCACCAGGGTAATATTGAGGCTTCTGGGAATTATGGCAGCAGTCATCATTATGGTACTCCACAGTGGACCCAATGGGTTTAATGGCACCAGCTGTCAGATGACCTGGACCAGTCATTCCTAGCCATATCTCCCTTATAGCATGTACTGTTTTGGTGGATGGATTACCCCAATCTGATGTTGAGCACTCCATTCCTTAACCCAATACCTCTGCAAACTTTAAGTTTCTCAGTTAAGGGGAAGATGGCAGCCATGCTGGGCCAGCCATTAAGAGTAGCAGCTAGAGTTTAGTGGAAATGCTTTAAAGTGCGTTTTAGAGCTATTTTTAGCTTTTTATCATTTTAGTTTCGGAACATGTTTTATGTGTTTTCTTTTTTTTTTTTTTTGGTTCAAGTGAATTTGAGGGTTGTCTGCCTCATCACAGTCCAGTGGACTGTTAATGCAGTTTCACTCATTTTGCCCAGTTATGGTGTGCTGCACTGGTCCGCTTTAACATTGGACACCAGCATTTTTATTCATCTCGAGTGGCCATCTGCAGGTTGCATAATGCAGTCAGCGTCTGCTTTCTGTGAATGGCTAGTGATTCAGAGGCAGTGTGATGGGGTGTGTTCTTTGTCTTGGACTGCTGCATTAGATCCAGAGGAGAGAGGAGTGGTGGTTTCAAGAGAAGATTCCCCGTGGATTTGTAGTGGCTGAGTGGGAGCTGTGAAGGGGTACCTCTCTTGAGTAGAAGCCAATGTTTGACCCAAAGAAGTATCTGTTTGATGGTTTGATCAGTAGACTTGTCAGAGGTGGGTCCTGGGCCTGGGTTTTCCCCTGGGGTAACCAGGAAGTGCCGACCAGAGGATCAATGGCTTTCTGGGTTTGTCTGGTGGTCTCAGTGGGTTGCCTAGTGAGGTTGGGTGTACCCTTGAAGCCTAAGTGGGTGATTTACTGGGTTCTGAGCACACGCTTTCCAGCCAGGTCATTCCTGGGGCTGATACTCCTTCAAGGCACATTACCTGCCATAATCCAATTTTCTTGGGACTGCTGTATAGTTGTGGCTTCAGGCGCTGAAGATCTCCTGGATTAATGCAGAAAGATGGACATTGAGCACAGGACCTCACAGGCCACAAGTATCTTAAGACCTAAGCTGGGTTAATAATATTATTTGTTCAGTAAGGAGGCAGTGAGAGGACCTCCATTTGGGTTCTAGTGATTACTTTAGTTTTTGAAATTTGCAGCAGTGAAAGTGCTGCTTTAACTGGCTGACTATTTTTGGGGAAAGAGATGGTGAGAGTCCTCCTCTCTACTTCAAATCATCAAGAAGCTGTGGCGAGCTTTTCTCTTTTTAAAAATTGGACACTGTAATCACTTAAGACAGTAATGAACCATATGTCTGGTTTACATTTTTACTGTTTAAAATGGGTTTGCTGCTGTTTTGATACTGTGCTCTGACTAGGATTGACAATAGTTTATTGGGATTTTGTTGAGTTTCTGGGGTTGAGTTTTTGGGAGTGAGTGAGTGACTGGTCTAATTGTTGTTATAGGGGGTCAAATTGTTGTTTTGGGGGAGAGTGAAGAGTGAAGAGTGAGAGAGAGTGTGTGACTGATTGATTTAGTGAGTATTTGACTCAAAATTTTAGCTGCTAGCTAGTGATTGCGGCAGGATGTGTTGGCAGGGGGCCTCTACAGGCAGGTACTACTCTTCCACCGAGCATCATGCCCTCCACCCCTCTGACTGCCCCCCGTTACCAGCAGAGGTTTATGGGCATTGTCGCACTCTGGGTATAGCGACGGTGTGTCGCAGAGGGGGGGACTCGGTGGGGAAGTGGAGTGGCGTGAATGAATTGGGGTTGTGAGGTCAAGAAGATGCCCTGGGGTGAAATGGGTCCTCTCTGCCTGCTGCCCATACCCAAGGGCTCCACTATGTGTGGGTAGGTAGCACAGCCAGCATCAACTACCCATCCAACCCGAGCGGTGTTATGCAATGCCAGGTCAATAAGAAACAAGACAGCTGTAATAGCTGATCTTGTTGGGTCACCAAGACCTGGCTGGACGAGAATGCTGGTCCCATTTTGGAGTCAGCTGTTCCAGCCTGGTACTCGTTGATACACCGCCCAAGACTGGATCATAGGGGTGGGGGGTAGCCATCTGTTTCAGGATGGAACTGGACCTTGTAGATGTGCCAGTTAGGGTTATTAGATCCTTTGAATGTATCATGGGTGCAGGTGTGGGTTGTAGGATATTTCTCATCTACTATCCACCTGGGGTTGAGAAGGATTTCCTCCAGGAAGTCACAGACTTCATTGTCGAGATGGTGTTGGAGTCCTCCAGGTGGTTGGTACTGGGGGACTTCAATGCCTGGATTGACAATGAACTCTCACACTTTGGTTGTGGCTTCCTCCAACTGATGGTTTAGTTGAGCTTTACACAGGTGATTATCTCTGCGACCCACATACAAGGTCATTCATTGGTCCTAGTGTTTCTGCTGGGGATAGAGATCTCCGATGTGCTGGTGAAACCTGTTGGGTGATTCAATCACCACACTATAGGGTTCAATTTTGCAGCCCCCCCAATAGACCTGCCGCTATGGAGATGGTCCAGTACAGCTCTTTACAGGACGTGACTCCTGATGGTCTTATGGCAGTGCTGAACCTATCTGAATGTTAGCATGGGTCCAGAGAATCTTGTGCTAGCCTATAATAAGGCAGTGGAGGCTGCTCTGGATTCCATAGCTCCTATCCGGGTTCGCCCCCACACCCTTCGTCCTCAGTCTCCTTGGTTTGATGGGACCTTGAGGGAGTTGAGGAGAGTGGGAAGAAGGTTGGAGCATTGCTGGCAGAAATTGGACCTGAGTGATAACAAACTTAGATTGATGTCCCATTATAACGACTATCAATCTGTGGTCTCCCATAATAAGGTACAGTTCCTGTCCAGGGAGATTGCAGCTGCATGAAAATTGACCAGTTCAGCTTTTCTGGATTGTGGACAGGCTGTGCAATCCAGCCTGTCTCCAGAACTGGGGAGCTTTTTCACAGAAGAAATGTGATGAGTTTGCTCAATGTTTCATGGATGAGGTTGCCACCATCAAGTTCAAGATCTGCACAGCCCATTCAAATGGGCAGAGCAAAGATCAGTGCAAGATCACAAGTACCCGGTTTGTCTGGTCGGACTTTGGCCAGTTGGCAATCGAAGATGTTGTAAAGATGATCCAGGGCTTGCAGCTGACTTACTGTAGTTTGGACCCTGGTCCAACATGCCTCCTGGTGGAGTGTGTGGAGGTAATAGGACCGGTCCTGGCTGAGATAGTCAGGTGTTCGTTTCCAGGCACCCTGAAGGAGGTGGTGGTATGCCCTCTCCTGAAAAGACCTTCTCTTTACCCTGACTGTCTTGCATACTACAGACCTGTCTCTAACCTTCCATTTGTGGGTAAGGCTATTAAGAAGGTAGTCGCGTCACAGCTCGAGGAGCATTTGACCACGCATGATAGCTACGTTCCTCTCCAGTCCAGTTTCAGGAAGAGGCATAGTACTGAGACCACGTTGGCTCGGGTACTTAATGATCTCCTGACATTGAGAGATAGGAGGAGCCATTCCATCTTGGTCCTCCTTTATCTCTCCACAGCGTTTAACATCGTAGACCATGGAGAATTGCTGGAGCACCTGCGGTTGCTCTACGGACTGTCTAGTACAGTCCTCAGATGGTTTCACTCTTTCCTCACAGGCAGGATGCAGAGAGTAGAGTCTGGAGCATTTTCCTCAGCTCCTCTCCCTCTGCCCTCTGGGGTGCCACAGGGCTCTGTGCTCTCTCCCATGTTGTTTGCGGTGTACATGCTGCCATTGGGAGATATTATTATGAGGAACGGGTTGAGTTTTCACTGCTATGCAGATGATACTCAACTGTACATGTCCTTTGTGCCCAAATAAAATGATGCTGTCTTGGACTTTAACAACTGCCTCTCTGAGATTCAGGACTGGATGAGTGCTAACTGGCTTAGGCTGAATCCGGATAAGACTGAGGTGTTGGTTCTGGATCCAGGTCATTGAGGTGTGAAATCACTGGCTGGGCAGCCGTCCAGGTTCTGGCTAAGAGGCAACCAGCTAGTGTCCTCTGACCGGGTACGGAATCTGAGTGTTATGTTCGATAGCGAGCTCACACTTAAATCTCAGGTGTTGGCCATTGTCAAAACCTCTTTTTACCATCAGAGGAATATCACCCGGATAAAACACCTGGTCCCTTTAGATGATCTTCTGACTTTGGTCCACGCCTTTGTGACCTTGTGCCTTGATTACTGCAATGTCCTATACCTAGGGCTACCAGGGATGGACCTTCGCCACCTGCAGCTGGTGCAGAATGCAGCTGCCAGGTTGTTGACTGGCTTATCGCGATCTTGCCATATCACACCTGTGCTCTGCGGCCTGCACTGGCTGCCAGTGTGGTGGAGGATCACCTTCAATGTCGGGTTACTGACCTATAAAGCCCTACACAGATAGGGACTGCCGTATCTGCAAGATCTTCTTTGTCCCTACTGCCCTCTTCGCTCTCCCCGTTCTGCCAACAAGGGATTGCTAGAAATTCCCAGGGTCCATTTGACAACTTTGGGAGCTAGATCTTTCGCTTTTGCAGCTCCAACCCTCTGGAACTCTCTGCCTCATTGGATCAGGGAGTGCCCATCCATTAAGGCCTTTAAAGCTGCCCTAAAATCTAATTTATTTGATTTAGCTTCTTCAGATATATAGTCCTGCTGTTTTATTATGTGCTTTTATTGATATGATCTGACTGATAATTGTTTTTAATATCTGTACAATGCTATGATCTGCTGGAATAGCATTTATAAATAAAGAATTGCTTGCTTGCTTAACAGAAACTTAGAAACATAGACTTTGACGGCAGATAAGGACCACTTGGCCCACCTAGTTTAGGCTGTGGGGCATTTCTGAGTGCCCACATGTCTCAGTGTCTGTGGTCTCAGAAGGACAAATCTCAACACATCAATGTTATGGAGATGAGAGCTGTTCTTCTTGGCTTACGGGCCTTTGTGGATCATTTAAGGGATGGTCCACTATCGATTCAGATGGGCATCTTCAGTGTCATGCATAACACTCTTATCCTCTGTTCAGGGAAGTAATGAGAGTGAGGCAATGTGCTCTGGATCATGACATCCTTCTGTCTGTTGTGTTTCTTCCAGGCATCCAAAACATCTTAGCCAGCTGGTTCAGCTGGTCACGGGTTCTGACCTATGAGTTGTATCAACTGGACTTGGTAGTGAATGACCACTTCATAAGGTGGGGTCATCCAGAGTTAGACCTTTTTGCATTCCCACACAGTACATACCTTGAATGTACATAGGCCCGTGCAGTTCTATCTGGATTGTACTAAGGACTATAGAAAGACCTCACAATTGTTTGTTTTATTTGCCCCTATTAGGGAGGGTTCTCCTTTGTCTAAACAAAGCTTTTCCAATTGGTTTGCACTCGGTATCACTTTCTGCTACCAGAAGCATGAAAAGGAGCTTCCTAGTGCTGTCAAAGGACATGTGGAGTTGCTGCCTCCATGGCCTGTTTTTGCAGTGTTTACACAGCTGACATTTGTGCTGCCACTACTTGTAGTACTGTTCATACCTTTACTAAGTACTATAACTAGGATATAGGCTTGCACAGATGTGTCAGCTTTGACCTTGCTGTCCCAAAGTTGTGTCTCAGTGGAGAAGATATCCTAAAAAAAGAAGTTTTGTTACTTACTGGTAATAATACATCTTTGAGAGAATCTTCTCCATTGAGCCACAGCTTACCCTCCCTCTGGCCCCCTGTTGGTCCTTATGGTTAGTGTGGTCAGCTGTATTTCCCAGCTGTGCTTTCTGTGGACATTCTATAATTATATTCTTATGAATTATTATTCTAGTCCAGTACCTCTCTGGTGGGCCTGGTATTGAATTTGGTCTCCCAGTCACTGCTGGCTTTGGTACTCTATGCGCTTGCTTTCAGTAGAGAGCTGAGGAGGTATAAGCCACCAACATTATATACTTACGTCAGTGTGGGCAGCCCCAGCTAAGCAAAGTTTCTGCATGGTCCTGATGCTGATGCTGACAGCTTACAGTTCCAAAGGTGTGCCTCAGTGGATAAGATTCTCACAAAGATCTTATGCTACCAGTTTAAAAACCTACACTGCGGTGTGAGATAGCAAACTAACTGTGAGACAGCACAGTTAAAGCATTCTTTATTTATTTTGTTGTGATTCTATTTTTATTTGCCTTCACTTATGATATCAGGGGCTGAACAGTTTGTTTGGGGGCCGGGCTTCAGAGAGAAAACAGGAAAGAGGGCAGCTTGTAGTCCATGAAGGTTGAACAGGCTACAACTCGAACAAAGGCTACCTTATTTTTTGTTCATAGCCGAACATTTATTGGGGATTTTCCTGTAGGAGGTGTCTGTGCTTATAGGCACATAAAGATAACTTGATAAAAGTAACTTTGTTGCAGGTAGTTACGTGACTTCAGGGTCCGTGACTACAAAGGGAATCGCCCAGAGCAAGCGGCACGAGTTCAAGGAGTCACGCATAGAGACAAGTACATCTGTGCATGTCCTGGGTAAACGCAGGGACAGGGGCAGGCCACTATAGTGCAGAGACTAACAAAGGCATCTAGTAAGTGTCTCTAAAAACTTTCCTCTACAAATTGCATATTATTATTGTGGGGCCTAATTGAAACTTAGACTTTCTTAATATAGAAAAGTAAAACTAATTGTCCTGCTTTAACATTTAGTATTTAATGCAACATTCTAAAAAAAAATGTAAGCCTCCAACCCCTCAAATGATTTCTTAACCATATTATGCAATGAGGGCAATAGCTCCAAATGCAGCAACTGTCTAATGTAGGCAACAGATATTACTGAACCCAGCACTGAATGCATTATATGTCCCAAATGTATAGAGATGGGACATTTATTAACAGAAATGAAAACTTTAAAGGAACAGGCTAGAAGAGAACACTTTGCACTCAGTAAACATTGCTCCTAAAGAGAAAAGAAAGAGAGAGAAAAAAAAGACACAGAAGGACATTGATGAGTCTGACTCAGATGCAGATCCTGAAATAAGTTCTATAGAACAAACATTTGAAAACAACAGAGTGGTTCACTTTAACAAAAAAATCAAACATAGAAACAGAATTTGACGGCAGATAAGGACTGCTTGGCCCACCCCGTCTGCCCATTTCCATACCTAATGGATAAGCTGCAGATCCTAGTTAACCAGCAGCTTACTTCTTTCTACCCCCAACCCCTAGAATTGCCTTATGACTGTCCCATGCGTGCTTGAATTCACCCACTGTTTTTGCCTCCACAACCTCCTCCGGAAGGCTGTTCCATGCATCCACAACCCTCTCTGTGAAAAATACTTCCTTACATTACCTCTGAACCGCCCCCCCCATCTTCAAATTGTGCCCCTTGTTCTTGCACACCTCTTGTTTTGGAAGATGCTACCCTCTTGGACTTTGTTAATTCCCTTGAGGTACTTGAAAGTTTCTATCATGTCCACCCTCTCCCTCCTTTCCTCGAGGCTATACATATTAAGCTCCTTTAGTCTCTCTTCATATGTCTTCCGGTGCAGACCCTGCACCATTTTAGCTGCCCTCCTCTGGACAGCTTCCATCCTGTAAGCATACAGTAAACATCCAAAAAGAAACAAAGGGCAGGAGGGCTTTTGGGAACAGAAATACACATGAAACAAAGATATACCCCTATCTAATAGATATGAGCCTCTAAACACAAATAAGAGAAGCGAGAATTCAGAAAAAACTGATAAAGCACTTGTCATAGGTAACACTATTTTGTGTAGGACAGATAGCAGAATCTGCAGAAGGGACAAAATAAACAGAGAAGTAAACTGTTTGCCTGGTGCAAGGATAAATGACATAAAAACATACTGCCTAATGTAATGAGTACTGTCATAAGTACACAAACAGTAGTGGTTCACATAGGGATCAATAATGGATGGGATCACGAAAAGGACATTACAGAAGACATTTTGGGACCATGTGATCTCATAAAATGTAAAGGTCAGAAGGCTGTAGTATCAGGTATTCTACCAGTGCTAAAGGAGTATACAGAAAAAAACAATACGATATAATGACTAAATATCAGATTACAAAACAGGTGCACTAGGGTGAGGGTAAACTTCATTGATTCATGGGAGGCATTTTTCCAAAATTCTGATTTAGACTCTAAAGATGGGCTGCATGTAAACCAAAAGGGAACAAAATTGCTCTCAGTTGATAAAGCATCACCCACAGAATGTTTAACCTAAATTGCAGGGGTGGGGGTGTTCCTCATGCTGAACACACAAAAACTTACCCCACAACCAAAAACCACCAGAAACAAAATAATGTTCATTGCTTTCTAAGCAATGCCAAAAGTCTGAATAACAAAATAGAGGAACTAGAAACATTATTAAAACCCAGTGGAAAAGCCAATATGGCATTTATTACCAAGGCATGGTGGAAAAGCAAAGATATTTCGGGGAAAATGTTAATGGTTACAGACTAGATAGAATTGGGGGGGAAAGGAGGAGGGGTAGCAGCATATATACATCTGAAAACGTGCAGTCTGCAGATATATTGGACAAAATAAAGGCAGGGGGCAACACCAAGACTTTATGGATAAGAATCCTAAGTAAAAATTGGAAACATATCATAAGTGGTCTGTGCTACAGACCACCTAGTGCAAATAGTGAGATACTAGAAGAAATCGTTGTAGAACTGGAAAAAGCATGTGCACTGGGGAGAGTAATCTTTCTGGGAGATTTGAACCTAAACAACATTGATTGGGATACCATGACTGGAACTAACCATCTAAGTAAAGTATTTCTAAAAACCATTGAGCAACTGGGTCTAATACAACATGTAAAAGTTCCCATACAGGGGGAAAACATCTTGGATATAGTATTATGTAATAATGAATTAAATGTTATAAACTGTGAAATGCATGCACCACATTGAAACAGTGGCCAAAACAACATTCATTTTTCTTATCAGGACAGCACCCCTATAACAAAGGGTTACAGTGAGATTTATAACTATACAACAGCAAATCATATTTGTATTAAAGAAGATTGACAAAAACTGACTGGGAGGCTGAACTTAGAAATAAAACTACCACCGAAATGTGGGAAATTATTAAACTACACATATTTACAATATGTGGTAAACACATAAAAAAAGAAAAAGTATAATAGCAGAGAAAACAAACCAAAATGGCTGAAAAAATGTTTACAAAAATTACTAAGAAAGAAATGCTCTCTATAACTCATACATCAAAGAAAGAACAGAAGAAAATTGGTTAAAATATAAAGAAACTCTAACGAAATGTAAAACCAGAATTAGAAGAAATAAATAATGGAGTTTAATTTAGCAAACAAACCAAGCAACAATAACATGAAGGGATTCTACAGATATGTAGATTCTTTACAGAAATCCAACAATGGCCTCACTTCAATAACGCTAGACAATGGAATTTTTGATGACCCAGCAGAAATGGGCTAAGTGTTTAATGCATATTTTGCATCAGTATCTTCAAAGGCAGACCCATATATAGGAGACTTTGAACAAAATAACACATCTGCGCTAGAAATAACCAAAGATGATATAACAAATAAAATAAACCAGCTAAAAAATACACACTCAGCAGGGCTGGATTATATATCCCCAATACTGTTAAAGCTATTAGCTCCGCATGTATCTAAGCCCCTAAAAACAGTATCCTATCAGCAATACAAAATAACAAAGTCCCATCAGCTTGATTAACACCTTCCATGGTGCCAGTGTATAAAAAAGGGATGAAGGGTAAATTGTGCAAACCACAGACCTATCGGTCTAACATTGGTTCCTTGGAAAATCTTGGAAAGTATTTTGAAAGATGTGGTTGTAGACCATCAGATGAAGCAGGAAACACGAGATGAGGAGCAGTATGTGTTTACGGCAGGCAAATCATGTGCAACAAATGTCTTGTTTTTCTTTGAAAAAATATCAATAGCACTGGATAGAGGCCAGGCAGTGGACTGGGTGATTCCATGAAACGGGGTTACCAATGGTGTCCCAAAATGTACATACCATCTATAAATTATGTAAAACCTGTGCCCAGTGAATGACTATGCTGCAAGAAAATATGTGATGTGGAGAGATAGATTACATAATATGAATGCCGCCAGTCGTTAATTTCCTCAAGAAAGAAACATGATTTGTGATAAAAGCTGTAATTTTGTTGTGACTAATTTGTGACATTGTGGCACAGAATGTAAACAGTATTCATTATTTTAATTAAAAAAATGCTCTTTACCACAATAAACTGCTTTGACTTATTGTCCTGTGCCCAGACTTTGTTTTCAAACCATTTAGTTAATGTTAAATGTGCCTGTATAGCACTTACACAGCAGAGTAAATGCGGTAGCTAAAGTAACCACTTGTGTCTCCAGTGGTTACATTCATCCTTTGCCTCCAAAATGTGCTTATGTTAATAAATCCTCCAAAAACTGTACTGTGTTTTGATCAGGGAACTTCTGCAAAAGACACAGCACTAAGTTTCATTGGAAAATACTGTACTGCAGGAGCGCTGTGTCTGACCTTTCTCCCCATGATCTCCTGGTGTCCAGAAGTCCCGGATGTGTGTTCACTCCCACCCTGGTGCCTCTACCCATCCCCAATAATCATGTTAGTTCACTTATGTGCACCAAGAGGGGAGAAGGCTCTCAGAGTGGTTAAAAGCACAAGAATTTGTATCGGAGTCCCAGTTCTGCTCTTGCCAGCTCGCAGAACAATCCCGGTGTCCAGCCAGCAGCATGTCAGTTACGTGAGCAGCCACATGGAGCCCTGGTAGGCCATTGTTACTTTCAGGTCTAAGAATACAGCTGCAGAATGGCTCGTACAAATGGGATGTTGCTTAGAGTACAGTGTACATCTGTACATATTTTGAGGGGCTTATTCTAGCAAATAGTATAGCAATTTTATGATTTTAATGAGCATTAGTGCCCTGATGCAGTGTTTGAGGACTACAAATGAATTGCAGTCTCTGTGTGTTCACCACCAAATGGGCTCATTCTCAGTATTGCTGTGTGTATCAGGCTGTAAGGTTGGTGGAACAAAATGTTTCTGTGCACTTACTGTACAGTACAAATGTGAACATTTTAATACATATTTTTTCTTGTGAAATGAGGCTTGGAGATATTGTGTTATTGGAGAGGCACAGTTTAAGTAATGGAGACCCCCAACATTATGTGACTCTGGCTCCTTTCTTTTTATAAAATTCCAATGGGCAGTTATATTATACAAACACATTCTAGCGTTATACAGCAGTTTTAATCGGTGGCACATTTCTTTTGGGCAAGTTAAGTTGTTTTTTTGAAGGGGAATTGGTGATACAGTTTTAATGGGCCCCAGAGGCCAAGCACCCATATATGTGTGTGTGTGTGTGTGTGTGTGTGTGTTTGTCTGTTTTCTAAATGCAGCCTTAGCAAAAAATAATTGTGTTCACAGAAGTGATTTTGTTCTTGGTAAATGATTTTTTTACATTATTTCTAAGGCTGTGTGATTTGGCTGAAGTTTGGGCCTCCTTGATCTTGTACCAATCGTGCAGTTGTAGTCCCTATTTAAAGTGGTTTTCTAACAAAAATGATACAGTAATTGTATTGCATGAGAAATGTAAACTACATATGCGTTCTGTGTTATTACTAAATGTGTTTTAGGCAAATTTTTTTCTTTTTGTCAGTATCTTTGGTCTTTGTTACTTTCAGCACCATGTGCTTGCAGTCCCTGTTATGTTAGCCACCCTTAAACTGTATTTTATTAACATAAAGAGCCCTTCGAGTAAACAGTGCTGGTGGGATGGTATATTTCAGCTTTCTGTTTATTTGGGGCTTGATTCAGCAATTATATGCATTTTATTTTTTTCACAGTTTGCATTTTGGCCATACTTTTGTGGTCCTGGTTACTTTAGGCACCATGTGCTTGGGGTCCCCATTATGTTAGCCACCCATAAACTGTATTTTATTAAAATAAAGTACCCTCCAAGTAAATTGTGCTGGTGGGATGATCTCTTTCAGCCTTATGTTTATTTGGGGCTTGATTCAGCAATTATCTGTGTTTTATTTTTTTCAGAGTTTGCATTTTTGCCTACTTTTGTGGTCTTGGTTACTTTAGGCACCATGTGCTGGCAGCAGGTCAAGAATTCCCAGAACACCCCTACCTCATGCAATATTTTGGTAATGTGTTGATTGCCATAGTATTTTGCCATCTTTCTGCTCACAGAGAGTGTTGTTTAATGCTGTTTCACAACACCACCCTTCTTCTGTGACCCATTATGATTTTCCTGTGATATTCATGCCAAGGCTTGCACACAAACAAGGTGGGGCTTACGAGTAGTTTGGTGCCATTCATTCTTGAATTGGCAAAATATTTCCTGAGCAGGGAGGGCATGCTTTATGTGTGAAATAGCATGAAATGCCTTTTTCTGGTGTGACAATATGCCAGAATCTGCATGTAACCACACACATTTGCCCCACATGGCCCAAGGTGTGGAATTGGGGGAGTAATTGTACTGCAAAATGTGTGGAACAGTGGTTAGCATGGTAGCTGATGATCTATTGCCCCATAGTACATCAGCAATATGACCTCACTGACTGTAGCATCAGTGCTACTAAGGAACAGCGAGTAAATGACTGCCAGGGCAATCGCCTGTGAAGTTGCTGAGATCATAATGCTGCTGATGTATTGTGGGGCAGTAGAGTTGTCAACTGCCAGTCTAACATCTGTTAAATATATCCAGCACAGTATTATCACATCACGACTTTCTGATGAGAAAAGAAATATACTTCAGAGATAGAAAGTTACTATGGACTACTAGTTCAAATTTGTGTTTTCTTGTCTGCTTGTTTTGGCTCTAATAGCTCTTTACCTTTGTGTCTTCAAGTGGAAAAGCCTTACCACGTTCTCACATGTGCATCTTGTAATGTTTTTTTTAAGAAACATGCAGTCTCCTCCTTATCTGTGTGTTCACCAAGCAGGGATCCATTGCCACTTTCTTGTATGTGCATGTCTTGTAGCAGTTCTTAACAAAATGTTGTGTTCTCTCCTCAACTGTGCATTGTTCAAGTAGGAAAGCATTGCCACTTTCCTGCATGTGCGTCTTGTAACGGTTCTTAACAAAATGTAGTGTAGTCTCCTCCTTAACTGTGTGTTGCCATTGCTAATGCAGAAGTCCAGTATATATACTGCAAGAACTATCTAACCAAAGAGCCAGCCAATGGTGGGTGCAGCCATTCCATTTGCACTTTCTTCTGTTTTGGCAACAATGACATTAAATGAAACAATCTTGGTAATATCAAAACCATACCAGGGACCCGCCAAATACAGAGTGTAAAGTCAGTGAAAGCAGGACTGGTTGCAGTCAGAGACTTAACATGCTTCTGTAGACAATGTCAAAGAAAGCTACTATGTGACAACAGAGGTATGTAGGACAGTGGACAGTCAAGCATTTAACAACGGCTTCTATGCCCACTTTACAAAAGACCCCTGTTTGCCTGCTGCACACTGAACAGTCACATGAGCCAACACCAGAATCTTCTGGAACCAGTGGTCACTCAGCTGAAACTACTTTCAGCATCCCTATATCAGTGGCCATTTGCACTAATCAGAATGACATTGCCTGTAATGATGTAGCCCCCACAACAAGCACCCAAACTGATCTTCCCGAGGACCCATGTGTTCTGCTACCTAACACCACCACACAAAGTGTGCAGCCAACGAAAACAAGAATCTCACCTCAGGCCCAATTGAAGTCAACAGACTGTATGCTGTTTATTAATCAAATGCGTTCTACATTGGTGAGGTCACAGCAGTACATAAGCACCTGTACACCTTCAAATTCCTGCACCAGCATGGGGATTCAACAGTTACATGGCAACGGCTTTATGACTATGACAATGTAAAACATTCCCGAATATTTTATGGGCTACTACAGCTTCAGAGAGAAAGAAATTTTAAAATTAGCACTGAAGTATGGAAGAAATATGTGGAAAGTATTCCAGACTGACACAGAAATGGGATTAGGAGTGTACTGGAGCTTGTCACAAGAGTTGAAAGACATGTCTGCTGGGCAGAACAATTAACAATCTTTTGCAAATTAAATGAAATACACTTAGCTAAAATGCTTTGAAATAATTTTCATTTGCTTGCAGGACAAGAATAGTTTGTTTTCCAGCCATACACAATGGACTTAAATGCACTGCAGGGCAGGGAAGGATGATTTGAAACAGATCTTGTAAATATTTCACATTTCTATTGCTTGATGTTGGATGGTTTGTATTGTGTAATGGATAATGTTAGTATTATGTAATGAATGGTAGCTTTAATAAAATATTTTCCCCTCAAAAAGGTCTTTGGTGTCCATGTTATGTGTGCAACCTTAAAGATGCATTATCCTCATGCACATATAACAGAGTTACCAAATACCACACCCCATATTCACTGGTAGAGTACACAAGTTAAACCTAATAACAAATGTTTCCTAATATGAGTTACAAAAACACACATGCACGTCACAGTTCTTTGGTGTCCCTTGTTACGTGTGCAACTTTCACGACCCATTTTCTGATGTGGAAGTTCTCTCCCAATATATTCACTTAATAAGTGGTATGGAGCATCATCATAAAACACATAACAAAATTCATCTACTTTGGGTTTTAAACATAGACACTCATGTCACACTTTGGTAACCCCTTTTCATGGAGTTGCCTGACTGCATATACTTGGATTTCTTGAAGGTTTTCGATACAGTCCCCCACAAGGCACTAATTCAGAAAGTAATAAATCTAAAGTTAGATTACAGAATTATAAAGAGGATACAAACATGACTGAAAAATAGAACTCAGAAGGTGTGTATTAATGGTTCTTTCTCGAATCCAAGGCCAGTGACTAGTGGAGTGCCTCATTGCTCTGTGCTGGGGCCAGTGTTGTTCCAAATATTTATAGCAGATATGGGTAAACACATGACTAGCTGGGTTAGCAAATATGCTAATGACATAAACGTTGCATACAGTATATTGCAAACACGGATAAAGACAAAGTTGTATTACAAAACGATTTAAGCAAAATACTCGAATGGGCTAGACAATGGGGAATGAGTTTTAATAGGGAGAAGTATTGTGTTATGCACCTGGGTAAACAATGCCAAAAAGCTACATAAAGTACTTGTTGAAAGGATCCCCTCAGAGAGAAACACAGGAGGAAAGAGACTTTAGGAATACTATACTAATAAATAAAACCTGACCTGCACATCACATTGTGAGAAACAGATAGCCAAAGCTAAGGAATTACTCTGGACAATAAAAATACACTTTAGAAGTAGAAGTGAACAGGGGATAATGCCATTGAAGAGGTCATACATTAGACCAACACTGGACAATGGGAGCGCAATATGGGGACCGCTCTGTAGAGGGATTACAGACAAAATTGACAGAGTTCAAAGACAAGCTACTAAGTTAATACACAACATAAAGAATTTACCGTGTAGTGAACATTTACATAACCTGAACCTAATGTCACAGAAGACCAGAAGAATACGAGGGGACTTACTTTTGTGCTATGATATCATACATGACAATTATTTGTTCAGTGAATTTGGTTTGGAAATCAAAAATGACCAAAAGGGAAATAGAGGACATCCATTACAACTAAGACCCAAGAAATGTAATATAACTAAGAGGAAAGCTTTTCATACTCAGAGAGTTGTCAATCCATGGAATAAACTCCCCTTAGAGATCATAACTAGCAAAGATAAACAACTATTCAAACCAGATTAGACAATTATATATTAGAAGGAAACACTCTGTCTTATTATGGATAAATCAGTTGGAGCGCTAATGGACCAACCGCCTTCTCAGCTCCTTACACCTTAGTATGGACCTTAGTACTAGTACATAACAGCATGTTCATAGTATGTCTGCTGAACTCAACTGGTATGCATTTTATGTGCCTGTATATTAGGCCTAGAAGCATAGAAACACAGAATTCATTGGCAGAGAAGGACCGCTTGGCCCACCCAGTCTGCCCAGATATTCACTGCCTAATCTGCCACCACTGACCTTATCTGGTTTCCAGTGACCCTCCTGACTCCATTCCTCATTTCTAATGTACACCTCTGTTTACCCCATGTATGATTAAAGCCCCCCAACACTATTTTAGCCTCCAGCACTTCCACTGGCAGTCTGTTACAGGTATCTAGCACCCTTTCATTGAATAAATATTTCCTCACATCTATCTTGAACTCCTGAACCATCTCCTACTTCATTGCAAGCCTTATGGTCCTGGTGCACTTTCTCATTCGAATGACACTGTTTTATTAAGATAAATGTTAATTAAAACATGCATTCTGAGCAAAAAGGCCATGGATTTAGAACATTAAAATGCACTAAGTTTGTACAGCTCTTTCTGGAAAAGATGGCTTGCAGTTTATTTCCTTTATTAATTTATCACACGGGTGGTCAAACCATGATCCCAAATATGTATATGCCTGCACCTGTTGCAGATGGCAGACACTGTATGAAAATATTTTCAACACATCTTAATTCTTATTGAGCTTACTGTCTAAACTAAATAATATTATTTGAAACTTTACAGCATGTAGAACCAGTTTCTGCTTAACAAAGTATTGTTGAATGATAACAAAAGCTGTATGGAGCATAACCTGTATCTGATCAGCTGAACCTTTGGTAGTACAAAAAATCATGTCATCCACATAGGGTGATACAGGACTAGTTTCTGCTTAAAGTGTTGTCGGGTGATATCAAAAGCTCTTTGGAGCACATCCTATGTCTGATCAATTGAACCTTTGTTAGTGCAAAGAATCATGTCGTCCATATAGAGATGATACAAAATATCAGACTTGGTGAAGGAAAAATAATTCAGATAGAGGATAAATAATAGTGGACCCAATAAGGATCCCCATGGTACACTTAATAGGTGATAAACTTAATCTAAAATTCTTCAAAGTAACCAATTGTTGTTGAGCAGTTAGATAATCTAAAAACTATTCTAAGGCACCAGGGCCCATAACCAAAAAGTCTAATTTGTTTAACATAATGGCATGATTAAGTGTGTTGAACACTTTCGACAAATCAATGAAAATGACACCTACATGTATTTCTTTGTCCAGAACACTTTAAATATTATCAACAACCTTTATGTGAGCTGAGGTAGTGCTGTGTTTTGATCTGAATCCCAAGTAGAATATGTTAAGTTTATTGTGTTTATCCAAAATGAATTTCAGCTCATCACATTTTGACCCAATGGGTAATAAAGAAATTGATTTATAATTACCAATAGAAACACAGAATTTGTGAACAAAAAGGATTGTTTGGTCCACCCATTCTGCCCAGATGTTCCCTGCCTACTCCTTCTCCGCAGACCTCAACTGGTCTCAGGTGACCCTTCCACATCCCTGTCTATTTATTAATATTCCCCTATGTCTAGCCCATGCATGCTTGAAGCCATCCCACTAGTTTCAACTCCACCACTTCAGGGGTAGTCTGTTCCCAGAGTCTAACACCCTTTCAGTGAAATAGTACTTCCTCACATTCCTCTTCGACTTTGACCCACAAGCGTCATCTCATGCCCCCGGTCCTGGTGTTCTTTCTTATTTGAAAGACACTCTACTCCTGCACCCTTATCACCCCTGTAAGGTACTTGTGGGCCTCTATCATGTTCCCTCATGCCCTCCTCTCTTCCAGGGTGTACTTACTGAGATCTGTGTCTATCCTGACAGGGCTTTTGTTGCAACCCCTGCATTATTTTAGTTGCTCTCCTCTGGACTGCCTCCACCCAGTCTATGTCCATTCTAAGGTGCAGCCTCCAGAACTAGACACCATATTCTAGGTGGGGTCTCACCAGTGAACAATAACTGGAGCAACATCACCACCCTCCTCCTGATAGAGATATTCCTCCCTATGCACCCCAGCATCTCACTAGTCCTACCCACTGTTTTGTCGCACTGACCTGCTACTTTGAGGTCATCAGCTTTTTTAAATTAAATATACTTTATTGAATTTTTACAATACATTACAAACCAAACATTTAACAAGAGAACTGACTGAACAATAAAGCAAAACATTCTTAAGCACACTGGTGTAAGTCAAAGTCAAATACTACCATCCAGACATAGTAGGATAAGAAAAAGGACATGGCTAGACAGTCAAAATACAAGAACATAGCATAGTACAGTTACACTAAGTGAGTAGGCATAGTCAGCAAGTTACTTCATCAATCTTTATGGGTGCTACAGAGTCAGTGGTGAATATGCTGCAAAATTAACTTATCTAGAGTCAAAAGAGTATATAACTTTTCCCATCGATGAATGTAGTCTTTGAGCCTATTACACCAACTAGCAATAGTTTTCTCAGCCCATAAAGCAAAAAAGTATTTCAGCATGCCATTCCTGACAGGAAGGAATATTAGTATCCAGCCAGTGGCACAGCAGTACTTACGTTGCACAGGTGGCTATAAGCGCCATGTAATGTTTCTGGGAGCCAAACAAATGACCTTGGCAGGCTCCCAGAAGACAACCAGAGGGAGTAAAAGCATCTACCAAGCTTATGAGAGGATCCAATGTGGCACTGATGGATTGCCAAAAAGGTTGCGCTTTAGACCAGTACCACAAAATGGGAAGGAGGTTACCTGGACCAGACTTGACACCAAGAACAGGCATTTGGGAAACTTGGATTGCATCTTGACTAACTGTTCAGGTGCATAATACATACTGTGTAGAATTCTAAACTGCATTAACCTATATGAATCAAACATGATGTATTTGTAAAGGTCTGTCCAGATGTGTGTCCAATCATAAGTGCCTTGCGACCCAGGTAAATTGATTTGCCAATATATACTCAAACCATTGGATTTAATTGGAAGTAATGCATAAATATTCTTATACAAATTAAAGATAGTATGAGAAAGACTTGTCATGGACAGAATGATATCACTATGTATTGTACTATAGGGGAACCCCCTGAAATATGAAGATAACATGCGAGAGACTTGAAGGAAAGAAAAAACATCTTTAGGAGTTGATTGATAGTGTTGTTGGAACTGGGTAAAGCTTATAAATTTATTATTCATAAAGAGTTAATCAACCGCTTAAGCTGGGATGTTCCATGGAGATGAGCCAATCGGTGGTCAGCAAGTGTGAAATTAGAGTTATGGGCAACCGGCTGTGCCCAATCTGTCATGGCATGTAGTTTTAAAAGGTGGCATAACTGATGATGGGAAGTAACCGAGGCTGCTATAAGAGTGTTTCTAAGTTTCCTGTGGAGATTCTTGGACTTAATATAAAGGAGAGATTTAGGGTGAATATGAGAGGAGGCACATAAGGCTTCTTTGATCTAAAGCCATCAGGAAGTGTAAGGCTCTGTTAAGGAAGGGGAAGCTTCTGGAAGCCATTCTAAGTATTTGCTGACTGCTATGGTTAAGTAGTAAAGACAAAAGTCCAGAAGGTTTAAGCCCCCAGAAGGTTTGGTTGCTGTTAACTTGTTATAAGCCTGACAAGCAGATTTTCCTGACTAGATAAAGTGTGATATGGAGCTATGAAGTTTAAGGAACCAGGTCCTGGGGATCATAATATTCAGCATAGATAAAGGATATAAAACCCTCGGGAGAAGATTCATCTTAATAAGGTTGACCCTACCCCATAATGAAAGGGGGAGATGCCCCCATCTATTCAAATCAGTCTGGAGGGACCTAAACAGGGGTTCCACATTCTGTGCAAACACTGCAGCTGGACTCTTGATAATTTGGAAGTCCAGATATTTTAAATTATCAGACTTCCACTTAAGCCATAAAGTCAAAGTGGCATGCTTAACGACTTCTGCATAAAGAGGCATAACTTCTATTTTTGTCAACATTCAACTTATAGTTGTACAGAGTATCAAATTCAATGATAACCTGAAGGAATGAAGCAGGAAAGTAAGTGGGTGGATGAGGTGTAGTAAAATATCATCTACAGAGACAGAAATTGTATAAGAGACTCCCTCAATAGGGATGCCAGTAACTCCCAGGGTGTGCTTTAGCTTTAAGATGAGGAACTTGAGGAAAAGATTAAATAAGAAAGGAGAAAGAGGGTATCCCTGCCTCATACCCTTGTACAAATGAAAGGGAGTAGAGTATAGTCCATTACAAAACGATTGTCAGCAGATGCAGTAGTATATAAAATGTTTACCCATTGGATGAATGAGTCTGGATAGACATATCTGGCTAGAGTAGCAAACAAAAAGTCCCACAAAACTCTGCCAAAATATTTCTCTGTGTCTAGGGAGGCCAGTGCTGCAGGGGTGTCAGGCTACCTAGATGCAGATATAAGATGAGTCAGCTTCTGCAAGTGATCAGAAGGTAACCTATTGGGCATAAACCCAACTTGTCCCCTTGAGATTAAGGCATCCCAAACCTTGCTGAGGTGGCTGGTGAGTACATTAGAAAAAATTTTAATATCTTAATTAAGTAATGATATTGGTCTGTAGTTCCCCAGCAAGTTGGGGTCCCATCCTGGTTTAGGAATAAGCGTAATTAAAGCTTTTGTCAGTTCAGTCTCTCCCAGACCCTCTTTAAATAATAAATTAAAGAGGCCAACTAGCAAAGAACTGATCTGCTCTTCAAATCACTTGTAAAAGTTTGAGGAGAAACCATCTGGGCTCAGAGCTGTATCCAGGGCCAGAGTTCCCATAGCCTGATGGGCTGCTTCTGAGATAATGTCACCAGTCAAGGAATTCTGCTGCGCTGGGGTCAACCACCTGGGAAAGTTAAGTGTGTCTAGATACCTGTCAATAGCTTCCAGATATGGGGCAACATCCCAAATACTACAAAGAGCTGCATAATAGGTACGGGAGGCCTCAACAATCACATCTGGTTGGGTAACTAAGTTTGGGAAGCCATGGAGCTGTAAGCCTTGAACAGTGTGGAAAGCCTCTTGTTGTCTAATCCTAAGGGACAGCAGTTTCCAGCCTTTTCCCTCTGTTGAAATATCATACTCTGGCCTTGTGTATCACCAACTCAGCAGCCTCTCTGTTAGTTTAGGCATATGCACCTCACAAGTTATTGAAGCACGCCCAGTAGAAAGAGGGGTATGTTTAGATAAAGCGCATTCAATTTGCCTAATCTGAGTAAAGAGTTGTGCTCTTTTTTCTCATTGTTTTTTCCACTTAGTGGAGAGTCTAATGAATTCACCCCATAAGCTACACTTAAAAGCTGACCAGAAGGTGCTGACTTGTGCCACAGACCCCATAATATGTTGAAGAAAATCTAATATAAAATTCCAAATGTGAGATACAAGGGCAGTATCTTTCAATAATTGATTATTAAGCTTCCACCTTCTATCAAGTTTCAAGTGTTGTGGGAACGTAAGCAAGAGAGTAACTGGTGAGTAATCGGAAACCACCCTCACCTGTACCTCACATCCATCTACATTAGAAAGGTATTCCTTCCATAACAGGAACTAATCTAGCTGGGACAATGTACCATGCAGGGCAGAACAGAGAGTAAAATCCTGGGTGGTAGGGTTCAAGGTGCACCATGGGTCTAATAGGCCCAGAGTGTCTTGAAGGTCTTGAAGGGCATATTGCACATGGGAGAAGTCACATCTAGAGGGGGGCTCTCAATCTAATGATTGATCCAAAAGAATGTTCCAGCCTCCTGCAAAGGAGGAATGGAAGATGAGCATGTGGAGTAAGGGAATGTAGTAAAGTCATAGGAAATTCTGGATATCTGAATTAGGTCCATATATAGAGCTTAATACAATTTCTGATTGTCCCAATTTACCCCTGATAATGATATAGCTACCTTCTGTGCCTGCCATCTCCTTGACTGATTGGAATTGTAAGTATCTAGCAACTAAAATGGCCACTCCCCATTTCTTGGTATTGTCCCCTGCCCCAAAGACTTGGCCCACCCAGTCCTACTGAAATAAAAGAAGCTGGTCTCACTTAATATGCATTTCTTGGAGGAAAGATATTTAAGCACTTTATAGTATTTCATTGGAGTCGGTGTGCCCTTAATCTTCCAGGTAACACAAGTAACAGAACTAGCCATAGGGAAAAAGTGAAAGGTGTATAACAGTACTAATGGCCAGATGTATAACCATACTATTGTTAAGAAAGAAAAAGACAAATATCCCAGAGTGCCCTACAAACCCACCCTATTCTCCACTAACCCATCTCTATATAACAAAGGTACTCCTCATAAAAGGAAAGACAGAAAAAACATCTCAAGTATGTTTGAGGGAGAAACCATGAAACCACAAACTGCAGACAAGAAAACATAGAACAAAAAGACAAGTCTCATCAAGGGGACAAACGCATACAATAAGAACGATGAACAATGAATAAAAGTGTGTGAACTTTCAAACACTGTACCACAAGATGGGAAATCCCCCAACAAAAAAAAAAGTCCCTCCAGCCTGCTCATTCTGTTGCATGCCAGCTTATCCAGGAGGAGGTCCACTCAGTAAATGGACAGTATAGATAAAAAAAAAAGTAATCTAATATGCAGTAATGAATAACAACAGCACTCAAGAAAAAACATGAACAACAACTGTGAAGCACAAAACCAAGAGGCTAAAAGATAAGAGTGCAAGCTGTCAAATAAACAACAAATTTGTTCTGATCCCCACAGTCATAATAAGGTAGCCCAAAAAATAACCCAAGTGTAACTTCCACTCAAAAAGTAAACAATGCACTGTGCATTAAGACACCACTTCACCAAAAGGACACATGAAAAACTAATACAAAATAACAGAAACATAAGTGTGCACATGAGCTCAAGGAATCCTGGAACACTATAGTAATCAATGTACTATACTTCATACATCACCCCCTCCCCCCCGTCAGGTAATGCAGAAGTCGATAGAGTGGTGGATAGTAGCACTAACAAGCAGAAGAAAGGAAGAAGCCAGGATGCTCCTGGGGCTGTAATAGTCACTAGCAGCAGCGAGAATGAACCCCAACTGCCATGGCATTGAATCCAGCTGATCCGCCATGTGAAGGTTAAAGGAGGCTGTGGAGAAGTAGTGTAAGGAGATGTCTGAGGAATGTGAACATGAACAGTGCTATTAAGGAAACCAGAGGTCAGGAAGGCAGTAAAATGTGTTAGTGGCTCCACGGCATTTACAGCAAAAAAAGGCAAACTGGGCTCAAACATTTGTCATTACTGGCCTGGGAGAAGTATGATATGAAGTTGCTCACCCCCACTGGTAAGAGCCAATGTGCATACTGCAATGGTTGCCCTCGAAAGTGGCTGGTGGACTACAGAGGTTTAATATTACCATCCATGGTCCTAGGTGGCCATAAGACAGTTGAGTCCATATGCAGAAGTGAAGTTGTAAAAAGCTGTCAGTCCACCATGCTAGATGTGGAAATCTGAGCTATCGCAGCACCTCCAGGCTAGCAGTCAGTGGCTGGGGGGTGGCTTTCAGAAAATTCTCAAAAGAGATAAGAAGACAATGGTAGTATTAAAAGGAATAAAGGAATATAGTAAATCAAATATGACCAAAAATTCAACTGTAGGGAAGACTAGTAAAAGGTATCAACTTAGTCCGTTGGACTTAAGTTTTGAAGGAGGAACCTGCATGGGGTGGTGGAGAGAAAAAGTTCAGGAAAAGGAGAGGTAGTTCCAGCTGGGCTTGTTCTGCAGAGTGAAACTGTTTGTTCTCCCCCGTATTGCACCAATCATCCAGGCAGAATATATGATTCAAAATCTAATGTCAGCAGCATGAAGTTTAGATTTGATATCTTTGTATTTGGCCTGCTTCACACAGATCTGAAGACTGAGATAATTAAATAAAAATAGGCACCTCCCTTCCTATTCGATCTTGGACAGATCTCAAGCACTGGACTGAAGATGCAGTTTGTCCAAATAGTTTAGCAGTTTGAAAATAATCACCCATGGATGTTCACCCTTGGTGGGGGGGGCGGTTGGAGCGCTCTATGAGCACGTTTGATGACATGAGTAGGCCCATTCAGTAAGGTACCACTATAAGCTCACACAATTCTTGTATAAATTGGATTGGGTCACAACCTTTAGCCTTCTCAGGCAAGCCAACTAAAATTAAATTATTACGGTGGCTCCAACCTTCCTGGACATCCACTCAGTCCTCCATTTTTTAAGACGGTGTTGGAGGGCAACTAATTCATCCCAGTCCAAGGAAGTGTGATCTTGGAAGGAACTGATCCATACTTCAGAATCCCCTATATGCAGAAGCACGGAATCCAGTGCCAGCTTTATGGTATAATATTCAGCAACAAGCTCAAGAATAGTTCCTCTAATAACAGACAGATCTCAGGAGATAGTCTAGCGGCCAATTTTCAAAAGGGCCTTGTTTTAGGTTTTTGTTGCCCCCTCCCTGTTAGAGATGGTCTGTCATGTTCACAAGTTAGGTATGTCCTTGAGCTTTCAGGAAAAGTATGTTGTGGTGTTAACGTCAATGGCAGGTACCAAGATACAAGCCTATCTTTGTTGAGCCCCTACCCTGTGAAAGTGATATCTGGCACTGCCAATGAGAGAGGCTTGACTGGCACTCAGGGATCAATATCTCAAAAAGGTTTAAAGATATGTGTTGTTTGGTGGTGGAAACATAATAATGTCTTTTCCTTTTTCAGTTTATTGCATGTTTAAAATAAATATTTTCTGTTTAATTGCAGGAAGTGGCAAGTACACAATGTATTGGACTTGTACCATCTCCAGCAAAAAAGTTTCGTAGATCACACCGAGACTATGCAACTGTTTGTATTGTTTGCCAAAACAGAGATGCTTCACAAAATCTTGTTGCAGCCAGATCCAGAGGTCAAGAAACTCTGTTCAGATGTATGAGAGAAGCAGATGATGAATTGTGTAGAAGCGCTAAAATATCAGGGTGCTGGATGAGAGAGGATTCACTGTTGCCATTCGTTAGCATCGCCGGTGCTATCAAAATTACACCAGCAAAGAAAACCTTTCACACAAACACAATCAACAAGCAGGTCATCTAGACTCAGAAAAGCCTAGAACAAGCAACCAGAAACCGACTATGAGAACAAGACTTACAACCACAACATTTGCAGCTAACGAATGCATCGTCTGCAATTGTGTGAAGAAACATGGTGATTCACATCTTTTCCAAGTGAGAACATTTCAAAGGCAAAGGAACATTCTGTCAGCAGCCATGTCTCTTAGTAACACAGATCTATTGACTAAGGTACAAAGCCAAGTTCTCATAGCCTTGGAGGCTAAGTACCACAAAAACTGTCTAGCTCAGCTACTGGTAAGGGCTAGAGAAGCCAGTGAAACTAGCACTGAACAGAGGAGAGCACTGATGTCTTCACAAGAACATTTAACATACAGTACTTGTAAACCAAATTCAGGGTGACTTAACATGTGGCAGGGCAATTTATATGACATTCCTGTTGACAAAATACAGAGGATATTTGGACACGTGGTTATGCTGAATTAGGACATGCCGTGCTGAAAGGTTACAGAAACGTCTTGTTAGACTTTTGGAAGGTTCAATTACATTCCATCAGTCTCATTCAGCAAAAAACCAGAGCTGGTGTATAGTAACAAAATAAATTTAAAAGAAACAATCAACAGGATTGCTGAGTTTCAATGAAAGGTCCAAGAAGAAGCAATTGAGGCAGACCTGGAGCTTCCTGATGATGATGAGTATGAGAACTTCAGTATTTTTCATACAGCAACAACAATTCGTGCATCTACCAGAAAAGCACTGGGGATTTCCACCAACCCATGCATTGACTGCAGAGAGATTTGTTTTGAAAGAGCAGAGTCCCTAGTGTCTGCTGATCTGTACCAGTTTCTGAGTCTGCTCATGATGGGTAAACCAACAGAACATATCCAAAACATTCCTGATGCACAAAGAAGAGTCTTAGCAGTAGCCCAAGATATAATTTACAGTGCTTCAAATTCTCACTATAAAACACCAGAGCATATTGGACTAGCCATATCAGTCCACCATTTGGCTAGGAGTCACCAATTGTTGGATATATTACATAGTCAAGGGCATTCCCTGAGTTATGATGATGTTTGCAGAGTTGAGACATCCACAGCAAGTGGCGTCATGTCATCAATTACACAACAAGGTGGAACATTTCTTCCAACAAATATCATGCCTGGAATATTTGCACATGCCCAATGGATAACATAAATGAAGAAACTCGGAGTGGTCAAGGAACTACACATGTTCTAGGCAGTTTGCTGTATCAGGACAATTTGGGGTCCAATGTGTCTGTTGGACCAAAACCTAAAGTAGTTGACATTAGGGAAAAAGCTGTGAGCAAACTTACATGCCTTGGTATTCTACAGTGTCCTAACCAAGTCAAGAGAAAGGGTCCACTCAGTCGCCTATCTGGTGAAACTGATGTGAAGTCTTGGTTTTTAACAATCCAATCCACATCTTTGATGCTCAACATAGACTGGGTATTTGCTCATTTATGGCCCACAAAGATCTTCACTCTTGAGTTTGAGCCCATACAACCAGAGGATCAATGTGTACTAACTTGGGGTGGGTTTCATACAGTCCTTTACTACAACTTCAAAGAGGAAAGATTCAAGACCACAGTTGGTTACAATCCTGTAGTACCAAGCCTTCCTACCCATAAGGACACTATATACAAAGGACTAAAAACAATCGAGAAACAGATGCAGACACTGGGCCAGGAAACTCCAGTGATAACTTTGGACCTTTAGTTGTACATCCTTGCCCAAGAAGTCCATTTCTGCAACTGTGAGAAGCTGAAGCATCATGTTTTAGAGAATGTGAGGATTCCACATCATGGAGCTCTACCAGAAGATACTTGACAAACGCTATGCAGACAGTGTATTTGAAGATTTGCTAGTTAAGGCAAAGGTATTTGGAACAAATGCTGCAGCTGTGATTATGCAGGGAAAAAACTACAAATGTTGCACATTAGCCCACAAACTGATGTCTGAAGCCATATGCCGGCTACAGTGGCAAGCATTCTTTGCCTGGGTGGTGCAGAAAAAGAAAATACAAATCAGCGGACACAGATCAAATTGGACTGAAGTGCAAAACTGCCCTGCAACTAATGGCTGTGATAGCACCAGAAGGTGAAATGAATGAGGAAAATAAAGCTTTGTTGATTTATTTCAAGACCTTGAAGCCATGCTGAAAACTCTACAATGTGATTTTGAGGAGTTCATTAACCAAGGACAAAAGCAGCGCTCAACATTTCACTTCTGGCAGCAATATATCACAGAGGTGCAAATCACTCTTGACTACATTGCAGCTGAGAAAATTCCAAATTGGAACCAGCACCTACAATGCTTTGTTGACATCCTTTGCTATGCCTTCGCATCAATTGCCAAAACTATGCCAGATGGGGTCCTGTGTACCTCTCAGAAATGTTTCTGCTTCCCAAAACTGCACCAGCAGTGCATGAGCAATTTACCAATGGGAAGCATGTTGTCACATGGTCAACCTCAGCCTGCTTTAACAGTGTCTGGTCAGACTTAGTCCTGAAACAAACTGTGATCAGAGATTCCAAGTCAGGGGGTATCATAGAAATAAGCAGACAAGAGAAAGCAACTCTCACGTGGTATCTCACAGTACATGAAAGAAGTGCCATCATGAGGAACTTCAAGTACATGTGTGGACTGGACAGTCTTGAAGTGCAGATTTATCATGATCTTAGACCACAATCAGGAAACATAATGAAGATGTTATGAGGATTAAACATAGAAACACAGAATTTGACGGCAGATAAGGACCGCTTGGCCCACCTAGTCTGCCCATTTTCCTACCTAACAGATAAGCTGCAGATCCTAGTTAACCAACAGCTTACTTCCTCCTACCCCCCACTAGGACTGCCTTATGTCTGTCCCATGCATTCTTGAATTCCCCACTGTTCTTGACTCCACGACCTCCTCAGGAGGCTGTTCCATGCATCCACAACCCTCTCTGTGAAAAATATCTCACATTACCTCTGAGCCGCCTCTCTATCTTCAAATTGTGTCCCTTGTTCTTGCACATCTCTTTTTCTGAAATGATGCTACCCTCTTGGACTTTGTTGATTCCCTTGAGGTACTTGAAAGTTTCTATCATGTCCCCTCTCTCCCTTCTTTCCTCAAGGGTATACATATTAAGCTCCTTTAGTCTTTCTTCATATGTCTTCTGGTGCAGACCCTGCACCATTTTGGTTGCCCTCTTCTGGACAGCCTCCACTCTGTCTATGTCTTTGCAGAGATGGGGTCTCCAGAACTGCACACAGTACTCCAGATGGGGTCTCACCAACTGTCTCTACAGAGGGATAACAACTTCCTGTTTTCTACTATTGATGCCTCTTCCTATGCATCCCAGTATCCCCCCAGCCTTCCTTACTGCCTTCTACACATTGCTTGCCCACCTTTAGGTCATCTGATATAATTACCCCGTCCCTTTCCATTTTTTACTGTTGTCAGTATCTCACCCCCATTGTGTACTCTTCCCTGGTTTTTGTTTCATGTGCATTACCTTGCACTTCTTTGCATTGAATCTGAGCTGCCATACATTTGACAATTCCTCTAACCTTGCCAAGTCCCTTCTCATCCTTTCCACTCCATCTTGTGTATCAACCCTGTTGCAGATCTTTGTGTCATCTGCAAAGAGATACTTTTCCTTCCAGTTCTTTGCAATGTCACTTATAATGACATTAAAAGGACTGGTCCCAGTACTGAACCCTAAGTTGCCCGCTAGTAACCCTCCTTTCTTCACTGTGTACTCCATTTATTACTACCCTTTGCATCCTGTTGTCTATCCAATTTTTTATCCAGTCTACCACCTTGGGGCCCACTCCAAGGCTGGCTAACTTGTGTATTAATCTTTTGTGTAGGACTGTATCAAATGCCTTGCTAAAATCTAGGTAGGCCATGTCCTCAGCCCCTCCCTGGTCTACTACTTTGGTCACCCAGTCAAAGAAATCTATTAGATTTGTCTGACACGACCTTCCCATCGTGAATCCATGCTGCCTTGGGTCCTGTGCCCCACTGGCCTCTAGGTACTCAACAATTCTTTCCTTCAGAAGTGATTCCATCATTTTCCCTACCACTGAGGTCAAACTAACTGGTCTGTAGTTTCCTGCCTCTGTCCTGCTCCCACTTTTGTGAAGAGGAGTCACATCTGCCCTCTTCCAGTCCTCAGGTACCACACCATCCTCCCATGATTTGTTAAAGAGAGTAGTCAGCGGTGTCACTAGTTCTACCCTTAGTTCTTTTAGAATTCTTGGGTGAATCCCATCAGGCCCCATTGCTTTGTCCACCTTCAATTTTATTAGTTCTTTCAGAACCTTTTTCTGTAAATGGACTGTATCGACCCCGCCTTCAGAGTGTTTCTCTTGTTTGGTTTAGGTACCTCTCCTTCTTCCTTTGTGAATACTGAGCAGAAATATTCATTCAGTATCCCTGCTTTTCACTGTCACCCTCTACCCACATTCCTCCCTTTATTAAGCCTCAGTATCCCTCCTTTGGTCTTTCTTTGTTCCTAATGTACCTATAAAGGTCTTATCCCTTCTTAACAGAATTGGCTACCCTTTCCTCAGTTTGGGCCTTTGCTATTCTGACTGCCTTCCCAGCCTCTTTCTGCTTTAACTGATAAAGTTCTCTGTCCTGCTCCTTCTGTGTTTCCTTATATTTCCTGAATGCTATCCTTTTCTCCTTAACCTTCCTGCCACCTCTTTTGAGAACCATAGCGTTTTTTCCTTCGTTGTGTTTTATTGATTTGCTTTACAAAGGCTTGTTGCCTCTGTGATGCTGTTTTGATCCTCCCCATTGTTCCTCCACCCCTCCTTCTTGCCTGTTTGCTAGTGCTTTTCTAAGGCACTCTCTCATTTTCCCAAAGTCAGCCCTCCTAAAGTCCAATACTCTTGCTTTTGTATGACTTGATTGTATGGCTGTGTTTATCATGAACCACACTGTTTGGTGGTCACTTGTTCCCAGATGGCTACCCACCTCTAAATCTGAGATTCTTTCTCCGTCCCCATTTGAGAGTACCAGGTCTAAGATTGCTCCCTCCTGAGTGGGTTCCAATACTAGCTGTCTGAGGCATGCCCCCTGTAAGGCATCAAGAATGATCCTGCTCTTGGATGTGCCTGCAGCAAAGGTGCTCCAGTTAACATCTGGCATATTCAGGTCCCCCATCAACAATATCTCCCCTTTTTCTGCCATTCTAAGGAAGCCTTCTATCATTTCCTTGTCCATTCCCTCCCCATGAGATGAGGGTCTGTATACAACCCCCGTGCGGATTGTGGTGCCATTTCCTATCTCCAGGGTGACCCAGAATGCCTCATCTGCTCCCTGTTTACTCTTTAGTTCTGTTGCTTTGATCCCTTCCTTTACATAGAGAGCTACTCCTCCTCCTCTTTTACCCTCCCTGTCCCTCCTGTAGATTGTGTATCCTGGTATGTTGACATCCCAGTCATGGTTCTCTGTGTACCATGTTTCTGTGACTGCCACAATATCCAGGCAACCCTCTTCCATCAGGGCCACTAGTTCAGGGAGCTTGTTACACAGACTATACCATTGGTACTCATCACCCTCCACTTTTTGATAGCCTTACCCCTTTTAGCCCCATTCCTGTCCTTACTGCCTTTGCCTTTTTTTACATTTACCTCTGTCCTGCTCCCTAATAACTTCTCTACCTTGGTGTTTACCTCACTAATTACCATGTTTTGTGGGGGGAGGCTGGGATTTCCCTGCTCCTTTTCAGTGCCTCCCCCTTGGCTAGTTTAAATGCTTGCCAATGAAGCATTTAAACCTCTCACCTAGGATCCTGGTCCCCCCTGGACAGATGCAGACCATCGCACCAGTATAGGTCTGCATCCCTCCAGGTGGCTCCCCAGTCCCCAATGAAGCCAAAACCCTGAGCTCCACACCAGTTTTTCAACCACTCATTGAATTCCCTGGTGAGGAGTGCCCTAGCATCACCCTTGCCATAGACAGGCAGCACCTCCGAGAAGGTTACCGTATGCGCTACTTGTCTAAGGCCCTTCCCCAACTCTACAAACTCCTCTTGCACTGCTCTGATCCCATTCCTAGCCAGGTCATTTGTCCTTAGGTGGACAATGACATCCAGCTCCCTCCCTTGTGCAGCTTCCTTCTTGGTCTCCACTGCAGGTGCCTCCATAGAGGAACCACTGTCCACCAGAAGAGTGAATGAATTGTGGAGAGTTACAGCTGGAGGGATGCAACTCTGTTCCATCACCCTCTCCCTCCCTGAGCCCACCCTGGTCCAGCCTCTCCTCTTTCTTGGCAACCTCTGAGGTAGTGGCATTGGCCCTGGTGGTCCCTGGGTGGGTGAGGAGGTTTCACAAATCCTAGCCAGGTCAGCCTGGAGACGGGCAACCTCCTCCTCAGACCAGAGAGGTGCCTGCAAATAGGGCAGCATCGCAGCCTCCAGAATGTCTCCCAGAACACTGCTGCCCCACAGCCATTGCACTGCACCACTCCTATCATGTCTTATTTTGTGTCCCCTCTCCTGTTTCTCTGTATGCTTACTCTCTTCTCCTTACAACTCTCACCCTTCCTGTTCTGGGACAGCAACTTCCTATCTTCTTTAGTAGCCTCCTTCTTCCTTGCTCAATGTCAGACCACCAGCAGCTGGGGGAGTGAGCTACTTTTTTCCTTTAGGGTTGACAAAACCAATGTTTCTCTATGATCCTTCCTTCCTACTGCCAAACAGGAAGTTCCTGTTGACAGTCAGATCCAGTGGCTATAAAAGTAGAACTGGCTTAGGGTGGGTGGAGGTGGGATGGAGGCAATTAGTAAGAAAAAGGCTAGCAACAGGAAGTTGTAATTTGAGTCACCTGCTTTTATAGTGTCTAAGCCACACCCCAATTAAGCTCTCTCTCCTCCTACTGGTTTAGCAAAGTCAGCTGATACAATACCCTTCCCAGCACAGAACACACACTAACTTTCTTTCTTTTTTTAACCCTAAATAAGACCCCTTCTACTTCTAATAAAGTATCTGTCTACTTAATCTCAACAGACACTGACTCCTGCTGAGATATAAGTTTTAAATTAATAAGAAAATGTAGCTTTTTTAGTTAGCTGCTTTCTGCTCTACAAGCAAGGCTAGCAACAGCATTATTAGCATAATGTTGCTCCATCACATATCACTACTGCCCTGTTGACTGCAAAAGAACATGACAAGGCTGCCTTAATGGAATTTGTTAAAAAAGACTCAATACTGCTGCAGTGCCACTCAATGACCCTATTGAAAGGATGAACCTACCCATGTTTACAAACATACAGCACTCTAACAAACCCAAAAGCAGGGACAAGGTAAAATCCATAGATTCAGATAGACAGCTCTTTGCAAGGCTTCTGGTGATGTCAAGAGACAGAAAGATAGACCTGTAGAAGTTCTTTGCTTATGAACTTTCAAGCCAACCTCTGGCTGTTGCTAATGTAGATGGTTCACTAGCAAAACATAACAAGGCACAAACACTCAAGGACCTGGAGGCCATAGGTGATTCCTCATTAGATCCAGCTATAGTACCTTCATGAGAAACATTTACTCAGAAAGACACACCGCAACCACTTTCATAGACCATATGTAATGTCTTCAGAAGCTGACATCGAGTATTCAAACTTTTGGTGACATGTTGGATGGACTGCAAAAGTCTGTGGAGAGTTCATTTAGGGAAAGTAACACAGTTCAGGTAATATCAGACAGGTACAACAATAATGTGTCTATCAAAACTGGTAAAAGGAAAAGATGAAGAGAGAGTGGGATCTCCAGAAATCAGAATTAGTGCAAGAAACCAGATACTACCCAGAAACATGAAGGCATACCTTTCCAATCCCAAAAATAAGGAGAACTTCAACAACTTCACTTTTGAGGAGTGTTGTAAAACCATGCCTCATATTCTCACATGATCCCGAACATTGGTGCTATCAGGTGGTTTTGAAAATCATGAATGGGTGGTGGAAATAACTCATGGACAAGTAAAGGATCTTCCTGAACTCTTCTCTACCCAAGAGGACCTCGATAGTAGGATTTATCTGCATGTTGGTGACTCAGTCACTCGCTACAAGACAGAAAATGCGATTATATGTTCACCAGACACGGATGTTCTTGTGTTTGGAACATATTTTGCAGAGGAGTTTGGTATAAAGCTATGGTTCAAAACCAGAACCAAACTGAAGACCCGATACATACCACTGCATATCATAGCTGAGAAACTTGGCAGCTCAATATGCAAGTTACTTCTGCCATTCCACACCATTACAAGCTGTGACAGCACCAGCTGTTTCAAGGGCAAAGAAAAAAAGAAATCCTTGCAAATACTAAGAATGAACCATGAAAATGCGCAGAGGTTGGCTGAATTTGGAGACTCTTTTGAAGTCACGAATGATGTCATCAATGTCTGTCAAAAGTTTGTATGCAGACTCTACCAAACAATAGGACGTATTAGTTCCGACATCAACCTAGTAAGGTACAAACAGTTTTGCAAGCAAGCACAGCAGAATGATAGCTTGCTAGCATGTATGGACCGTCTGGTACAGCACATAAGGAGAGCTAGTTACCAGTGTGCTGTTTGGAAAGCAGCACTAGTGGCTAAGCTGTTTGATGCATCACCTGATGGACGTAGCTGGATACAGACAGAGAAGGGTCTTCAGCCTCAACTAATGATGCAAGAATCAGGTCCAAAAGACTTGATAGAACTTACCACATGCCAGTGCACAAAGTCTAAATGCTCCTCACGGAAGTTCAGGTGCATGATGATAGAACTAAAATGCACACCATGTTGTGGGTGTGATGGACACCCAAGCACATGTGACAATACGTATGAAACAGGCGAAGACAACATCAGTTATGAAAATGGTGATTTGGAATCAGATTATGACACTGACAATTATGGCTCTGAATAAACAAGTTAAATGTGCCTCTAAATTAAGAATACATGCTATAGTGAAAAGTTGCATGATGATAAATATGATCATAAGTCTTCATTAAAATGTTATTTCAAACAATGATATATTTGCTGCATTAGAATTCATAGTTTAATTTGTGCTCAGGATGGATCTTATTACGATAATAACATCTTATAGTAAATGTTTTGTGGGTCATTTTTTGGCTGAAAAAGACATTTGCATTTCCATGGGTGTCATTATTATTCAAAAGTAAATTCTCTCACTTTTTCTATTCAGCCCGGAAATAAACTTATTGTTTGAAAATTTATTGTTTCTCTGTACGTGTGTACAGTGTATGCCTTCAGGAATGAGATTCAGTTATAGGAATGCATTCTTGGCCAGCAACCTTAGTGTGTGCACAAGTCAAATATTACAATGAAATTGTGGTATAATTTCTGAGCAAATGGAAGAAAAGTCAGAGCAATAAAGAACAAAATTAGTTAAGATGCTGTTAGACATGCTTACTAGACATAAGGCATGACAAATTTGTTTTAGATGTTATATTTTACTTATATTTAGGGTTCATTTATGGACATTTAGGTTCACTTTATTCAAATTTATTTTAGCAATTTACAAAAATTGGAAACTAATACCCAAAATCTACAAACATGATATTAAAAATAACAGTTTTACAATTTCTTCGAAATTCAGGATTTACTTGCTTACATCTTTTTTCAGCTACTGTATATCGTCCAGATTTTCTCTTCAAAATTCATTATTATCAACCATGTGATGAACACCACAACATACCTTTTCTGAAAGCTGATCAGTAGAGCTATCTTATGCAACCATCAAACCTTCTCTAGGGGGGTGCAACAGGATGACTATTTTGAAAATTGGCTGCTAGACTAAGAAGCTGTCGAGCTTGCCATCAATGGTTGGTGGATCGGAGGGAGCTTCTGAGGTGTCAGAGGGCTTGCTATGTTTGCAGGCCAGAGATCTGCTGTTAACAGTCAGGCCCACTGCAGCTTCCTCCATAAGTGCATCAAGGTGAGACACTATTGAAAGAACTAGCAGGCAATTTTGACACCAATCACACGAGAGCAATAGAGTGCAGGAATCTACCACAAAAAAGAGGATTTACCAGATAGAATATACAAAAATGGCAGATATTGAATGGAGCTCTCCTGCCTAGCAGTCATTTGCTACAGGTCATCACATGACTCCCCTTGAGGTCATCAGTTATGATAATACCAAGGTCCCTTTCTGCTTACTGACTGTCGGAAGCCCCCAGTCTATACTCTGCTTCTGGGTTCCTATGTTCTAGGTGCATGATTTTGCACTTTTTGGTACCGAACCCCAACTACCATAATCATGACCATTCCTCAAGTTTCCCAAGATCCCTGCACATTCTTTCCACCCCTCCTGAGTTTCCAGCCTATTACAGATTTTGGTATCATATGCAAAGAGGAATACCTTCCCTTTCAGTTTTTCTATAATGTCACTTATGAAGGCATTGAGGAGGACCGGTCCTAGTGCTGAGCCCTGTGGTACCCTGCTGGTCACTATCCCATCATTACAGTGAGTGCCGTTAACCACTATCCTCTGATGCCTATCCATTGACCAGTTTCTAGCCTTATTCACCACTTTGACTGTTCATTTTTTTTAACCAGTGTTCTGTGCAGCACAGTGTCAAAGGCCTTGCTAAAGTCCACTGCTCTCCCTTAATCTATTTCCCTGGTTACCCAGTCAAATAAATCAATCAGATTAATCTGACATGACCCTGCATCCCGTAAATCCATGCTGCCTGCAGTCTTGTAGCCCACTGGATGCAAGATACTCTACCAACCTTTCCTTTAGTAGGGTTCCATTAATTTCCCTACCACTGTAGCGACAGAGACCAGCCTATAGTTGCTAGCCTCTTCCCTGCTGTCGCTCTTCTATATAGGAACCATGTCTGCTCTCCTCCAGTCCTCTGAAACCACACCTGTTTCCAATGAACTGTTGAATAAGCCAATTAGTGGGGCAGTTAGTACCTCTCTGAGTTCCTTTAGTATCCTTGGGTGTACCCATCCAATCCCATAGCTGTGTCCACCTTCAGAGCTGCAAGTCCCTTCAGGATTCTTTCTTCTGAAAATGGACTTGTGTCCATCTCCCCCTTCCCCTTTGTTCCTACTGCTCTGTGGTGTTTCACCTCCCTCCATCCACTTTGAAGATTGAACAAAAGTTCTTGTTCAGGATATCAGCTTTTGCGGAGTCCTCTTCTGGTCAGTCTTCCCCTGCCACTCTCCTTATCATCACTATTCCTCCCTATCCTCACTGTCCCTCCCCTTGTTTTTTTCTTCTCACTCATGTGCCTGAAGAAAGTCTTATCCCTTTTAGTTACCCCTTGGTTTATCCTTTCTTCTGTCTGCACCTTTGTTACCCTCACCACCTTTTCCTCATCCCTCTATTTTACTTGGTATACCTCTGTCTTTCTCTCTCTGCATTTCCTTATACCCCAGAATGCCACACTTTTTTTCCTTTACCACCTTGACCACTTCCCTAGAGAACCATAACATTCTGTTTTTACTTACTTCCTTCACACAGAGGCTGTTTGCCTTAATTATGCCCTCCCTTATTTTCCTCCACTGTGCCTCTACCTCTCCCTGGTAATTTCCCCATGAGGCAGTTGCTGAGGCAGTCTTCCATTTCTTTAAAATCCATCCAGACCCCTCCCCCTCACGTGGTTAGAATCTGTTCCCATCTTAATGTTAAACCATACTGTAAGGTGATCACTGGTACTTACAGTACTGCCCACTGTGACATCCGCAACACTGTCTCTGATTGTAAACACCAGGTTCAGTGCTGCCCCATCCTTAGTGGGTTCTTTGACTGGCTGCTTGAGAAAAGACCCTTGTAGGGAGTCAGGGATGGCCCTGCTCCTTGCCAAGGCTGCAATTGGAAGGCTCCACTTCACATTTGGCAGATTGAAGTCACCAACTAGCAGCACCTCCACCTTACTTGCCATCCTGATGATGGCTTCCCCTAGGGCCTTATCCAGCTTCTCTCCCTGTGCTGGAGGTCTGTATTTCACCCCTGTATGGGTAGTGGCCCCACAGCCTGTCCCCAGGATGAACCTCAGTACCTCCAGCCCTTCCTTTTCCTCAGGGTGCCCCTGTACCTCTGTGGCCTTGATTCCCTCCCTCACATATAGCGCAACCCTCCTCTTCCTCTCCTCTCTTCTCTGTCTCTCCTGAACATAGAGTAGCCCAGTATGGCCATGTCCATGTCGTTGCTGCCAGTGCACCGCAACTCCATTATAGCCACCAAATCCAGGCTAGCCTCTGCCATGATGACTTTCAGGCCCAGAATTTTATTTCCCAGACTTCTTGAACTGGCACACATAGCTCTCCATACCTTAGTCCCTCCCTGCCTACTTCCCTGCTCCCCCCATCCTGCCTGTAATGCTGCTTGAAGCTGCCCCTAACTTGCCTCTTCCCTTTTTACCTTCTCCATTCCTTGCCTCCTTTACTGATTTGTTCTTGCTTTCCTGATTTATATGCCTCTTGTCCTTTGCCTTGTCCCAACCCCTGCCTTCTTGCACTCCTCTCCTAGGGGAGTTTACTCTCTTTATGCCTTCCCTTCCTATTGCTCCATCAGCTGGGGGGTGGGCAATTGTTGCCTTTGTTAGTTTTGCAGCCTCCATTTCTGGTGAGTTTAAATGCTCATCCAATTAGTGTTTAAACCTATTACTAAGGATTATGGTCCCCCTTCCTGGCAGGATGCAGGCCATCTCTCCTGTAGAGGCCTATAGCTTCCCAGGTTGGTCCCCCCAGTCTCCAGTGTAACCGAAGCCCACCTCCATACACCATGCCTTCAACCAATTGTTAAATACCCTGGTGCAGAGTTCCATTTCCTCTCCCCAGCCACATAGGTAACAACTCAACAAAAGCCACCATGCCTGCCACCTGCTTTAGGCCCTACCCCAGCTCCCTGAAATTTCCCTGCAGTACCCCATGTCTGTCCTTTGCCAGGTCATTTGTCCCTAGGTGGAGAATGATGTCTAGCTTGCTGTCATTTCCTGCTGCTCTAGCGATCTTCTGGATATGCTCTCCATCCCTCCAAGCTGAAGCAGCTCTCAGGCACTTCACCTCCCTCTGCCATCCTCCCCCCTCTCACAAGTCTACCCCACAAACAATAGAGTTCCCTACCAGTAGCTGCTTCCTCTTTGCCTGTGGGCCTCTTCCTCCCTTCTTGGGACCTCATGTTATGAGGATGCTCACTTCCTCCCTTCCCACTGCTAAGGGTGCCTTCTCTCTCAGCTGCCCCATCCCACCAGTATGGTGGGAGAATTCTACAGTGGTACAGGCTGAGGAGCACGTACCCTTCCCAAAACCCCCACCCTTCTGAAGCCCACTAACATCCAACCACTCTGCCTCTGCCTAGGCATCCTCTGGGGGAGCAGTGGCATACTCAGTGGCCCCTAGTTGGGGCAGATGTTTCTGTGCACTCTTGCTAGTTTGGCCCAGAGACTAACAACCTCTGACCTCAACCCAGAAAGGTGAGAACAAATGGGACAGCACCACAATCTGAATGTGTTTGAAAGACTGCAGCCCCCCACCCATTGCACTACACCACTGCCATGATCTTTTCTTCCTTTACTATTTGCCTATTTAAACTTCTTGCACCCTACTGCCTCCTTTCTACTCCCATTGTGTTCTTATCTCTCTCTGCCACCTACCTGACACTAATTTGTTATCCTACCCTCAACAGGCTGTCTATTGTTTGCCCTTTTCTAATACACGTACCTGTGTCTAACTTGTCTGGGGTGTACCCTACCCTTACCCTCTTGCCTGATCTTTATTTCTTACCACATTCTTTAGCTTACATGTAACTTATTTGTTATCCTACCCTAGATAGGCTGCCTCTTATTTTCCCCTTTTCTAGCCCTCCTACCAGTGTGTTCCTCACCCTTCCCCACCAACTTGTAGCTACTTTCCCTGTTGCTGGTTGTACCAGTGCATTGTGATTACCAATGTGTTTTCTCTTACCTTGCCAAATAGCTTATCAAGCTTAGAGTTTGATTTGAATATTGGTAAAACTGAGGCACATTTCCAATCTGATAGGAATTTGCCCACGGTTAGTGAAAGATTGAAAACATATGTTAAAGGAGCAGCAATGACTGGAGCTGTGAATCTCAACAGTTTAGCAAGGATGTTGTCAAGCCCTCCTGATCTGTGGAGATTACACAGAAGCATAGAAATGTAGACAATGTCAGCAGAAAAAAGACCATTGTCCATCCAGTTTGCCCAGTTCTACCCTACTTTACTCCATGACCTACTGTTCAGACGGGGGTTTTGCCCTCACCTCCTCGCATCACTCCCTGCTTTAATGCTACTCCCTGAATAACTATTACGATCTTTACCCTGTTCCAGTCATGCTTGAACTCATTAATGTTTTTTGTGCCCACCACCTCTGCTGGTAGGTTGTTCCACAGCTCATCCACACTCTTGGTAAAGTAAAACTTTCTCACATCCTTCCTGAATCCCCCCCCCCACTCCCACCAGCTTACATTCATAACCCCTTTTTTCTGCCTACCATTCCTGCTAAATAGTTCCTCTCAGTCTGCCTTGCTTATTCCTTTCAGGAACCTGAAGGTCTCTATCATGTCCCCACCTCTCCCTTCTAGCCTCCAGTGAGTACATGTTTAGTGCCCTGAGCTGATCCTCATAGGATCTACCCCACTGGCCCTGAATCATCTTGGTTACTGTATGCTGCAATGTCTTAAGTCTGGCACCGTATTTTATCAGGTGATGACTCCAAAACTGGACACAGTATTCCAGATGGTGTCTCCTCACCAGTGATCTGCAGAGAGGCAGTATTACTTCTTTCCTCCTGCTATCAAAACCCCTTCCAGTACACCCCAGCATCCTGGTTGCTTTGCAGTAGGCCTTGTTACACTGGCTAATTTATTTTAGGGAGTTACTTATGATGACCCAGGTTCCTTTCCTCTGAAGTGGTGCCAGTTAACCCCTCTCACTCTGCATTCCTTCCTGGGGTTCATGTTCCCTATGTGCATCACCTTGCATTTTTTGGCCTCACCTTGCACTTTTTGGCATAAAACACCCAGACCTTGGAACACCTCTCTAGCCTTGGCAGGTCCCTCTGCAACGCCCTTACCCCCTCCTCACTGTCTACCCTGTCACTGAGCTTAGTGTCATCTATGAAAAGACACATCTTGCCCTGTATACTGCCTTCTATGTTGCAGATGACAATACTGAAAGGGACTGATCTAACCAGTTCTCTTAACACATCTCTCACAAAAATATATGAGAATTTGAAAGTATGTAAAGACTTTGTAGGGTTACCAAACAATTACTTTTAAATGATATTTGAGTTAGAGTGTCATCCCCCAGGATGAAACCCAATTCTGCAGTATTTTGTAGCACTCTGCAGAATGCTGCAGCAGACCTACTGAATAAAGCAATGTAATTTCAATGGCAATTAGTCCCTTTTGTCATGAAGGAAAATGTGACACTGCCAGGATGAAGTGAATGCCACAGTTTCTTGCATGACAAAAGGGACTAATTGCCATTGAAATTACATTGCTTTATTCAGTAGGTCTGCTGCAGCATACTGAAGAGTGCTTTAAAAGTGGGTTGCATCCTGGGGGATGCCACTGTATATCAGATTTTACAGCTTCTGTGCTCATACAAATGTAAAAACTGTTAAATTCTTCAGCTATGCTGCCATTTAAAGGGGCACTGTCAACCATTTTTGCATCACATTATTTCTAGTTGAAAATCCACATTTTATGATTGCTCACCCTCTGTAAAATTTATTTATGTTGCTGTTTGTTTTGTCTGCTTCCTTTCTTAGTAGAACTGAAATGCATGCTAATGGTATAGTTATACCAAACCTTGTTTTGTTTCAAATCATTGATCTACTGTCATTGCATGGTTCCTGGACATTAGGAACACCCATAAATAGCACAGACAGTCAGGGTGCAATAACTTCCTCTCCTCCTACTTCGTTATGAGTGACTATACTGTGTTAGGGTGTTTCCAAGTCCAGGAAAGATGCAGTGGGAACTGATCATGGACTGTAAATAAACATGTTTTTGTGTGATAACACCAGTGTGGTGGGCAGTCTGTTTTTCACTTTTAAAAAGAGAAAAGGAATCAGAATCAAACTATTGGCTAAATTAACAATCTCTACAGCATGAGAACAATCATAAAATGCATTTTTTAAACAAGACACACATTGAGGCCAAAGGAGGTTGACAGTGTCCCTTTAAAGGGATTAATTTACAGTATACCTTATATGAATTTGGCAAGTCAGATTTGTCCAGATCCTGCAAAGCTTTCATTAATTTAAAAAAATCCTTGGGGTTCAGGTTCAGCTTTTCAGTCCTACTCAAAGCCTCCTTTAAGTAATCCAATTTGATATTTTTTCCCACAAATGACAATTTTGTGTTTGCAAAATGTAGCCATCTGATTGTCGATTTGATCTTTTGGCCTTAGTCCAAAGTTTATTTCGTATATTTTCCAATTTGGATAGTTTACTGGTATACCAAGGTGCACTATTGAATTTTATGAATTTCCATCTTATGGAAGCATGAGCAATATATATATATATATATATACATATATATATATATATATACACCACCAGAAACTCCTGAATAAAAAAGAACCAGGGAGAGCTTGTCAACTGGTCAGCCAGATTACTGATGTTTACTAAATTGCTGCCCTAAATTACTCCCTAAAGTAAGTGATTTGATGTTATTGTCATGTGTTGTTTTCCTATACAATGTATAAAATAAGGTGTGGGGAACTATACACGCCACAGCTGTTTTCCTGCCTCAGGGTTATCATGGTGACAAGAACCTCTCCAGCTTTGCTTTTGAGGGCAGTCTGTGATCATGGTAACCCTGAGGTGGGAAAACAGCCTTATTGTGTGTAGTTTCCCATACATTATTCTATATGTTATTCTTAGGGAACAATACGTACCAACTAACACTACTCGATGGGAATAGGGCAGTTTAATATCAAGTACTATTAATTCAGGGACAATCATTTCTAAATCAAGTTGGATCATTATCATTTCACGTTCAGATGCACCATAAATTAAGATCTCTACATGTTTTTTATTTCGGTCCTGACATCAAAGTTTATAACCCGCTATATTTACAAAGGAGCTGGGGACCCTGGAATTTAACTAGGACTCAGATATAAATATGAAGTCAGGTCTGTATTAAATAACCCACTCCCCTAACAATGTCATTCTTGGAAGAAAGTCTCTTGGCATTAAAATGGACTATGCCAAATCCCTTACCTCTCAAAATGTCTGCTGAGATATTTGCTCCATTTGGTGGCCTTGGGTGGTTTTCTTTAAAAAGAAAAAAATGGGATCAGAATCAAACTACCAGCTAAATTAGCACAGGATGAGAACAATCATAAAATGTGTTTTTTAAACATGACACACTTCAAGGCCAAAGGGGATTGACTGTGTCCCTTTAAAGATATTAATTCACAGTATACATTAAATGAATTTGGCAAGTCAGATGAATCCAGATCCTGCAAAGTTTTCATTAATTTCCAAAAATCTTTGGGGTTCAGTTTTTTTAGTCTAACTCAAATCCCCCTTTAAGAAACCCAATTTGATTATTTTTTTCCCTCACAGATAACAATTTCTTGCTTGCAAAATTTACCAGAGTCTGATTGTTGGTTGAATCTTTTAGCTTTAGTCCAAAGTTTGTTTTGTATGTTTTCCAATTTGGATAGTTTACTGGTATACAAAGGTGCGCTCTTGTGGGAGCCACTCACACAGACAGCCATTGCTGTGGGAGTGATGCTAAAGGGGCTCCACCTTTGTAGCAGAAGAGGTGAATATCCCCACAGAGAAGGAGGAATAAACACAGAGTCATTTAAAACATATAATTAACCATTTTGGACTGCAATTTCTGAAACAAGGACACCCAGAGAATGCTACAAATCTAACAATGGGCTGTCCTCACCCTGGAGCTCCCAGCCTAGTTTTGACTAATAAAAACAACCACATTTTTAAATAAAATAGATCACATTACAACATAAATAATATTCAACGTAATGTGAACACCACTCTATCCCAATGATAGCAGGCAAAGAGGTGGGGTACACATCCACTTACCCTCCAATCCCAGTATGGATCCCTGTATTTATACAGAAAATGGTGAAAAATTTAAGTCAATAGCACCACATACACAAAATAAGATGTCCCATAGTAAATCTGATATAAACATGATGCCCCAGTTGTATATCCAGTAATAACTATGTACCAAATAATAAAAGGTTAAAATTAGTATCTATTACTTCAACGTACTCCTGCCTGCAAACTAGAGCACCACAATAAGTCAATAAGAAACAGCAACTAAAAAAAGAGAATAGAAGGAAGAAAAAGTAAAAAAAAAGAAAAACAAATGTTTAAAGACTGACTTTTGTCCTCCCATGATGGACTACCCTGAATCACTCCCACTACTCCAGCAGGAGTCAGTCACACAGAGAGCCACTGCTGCAGAGTACCACTAAAGTAGCTTCACTTTTGTAGTAGAAGAGCCTGCCCCCCACTGATGTCACCCACCTTCCTTCACCTGGTCTCTGCAGCTCCCCCCCCCCCATTTACTGGACACACAAATGGAAGGGCAATAAACTTTGCAACAGTTAGTGGATCAGCTCAGCAGCCAATCCTCTGTGATTGCAAGCAGGATGGCTGGAGGCACAGAGCAGCTGAAGTCAGTTTGTGAAGGCTGTTTGTCTATTTCAGCTAATCCACTTTTGTAACAGAAGAGTCCACCCCCACTGACATCACCCACCCTCCTCCAACAGGTCTTGGCAACCACCCTCAATTACAGGAAACACAGATGGAGAGACAGTGAACTTTCCCAATGGTCAGAGGTTCAATTTAGCAGTCAGTCATCAATGGTAACACTACTGTTCACATGTAAAAGTAAAAATCTTGAATACATTAATGGATTTAGTGTTAAAAAAGGGTAAATGTGTAGTACAAAATCCAGAGTTACCATACATTACTTCTGAATGCTAAGATTATCCATGCGGAAACACCATTTTCAGAGATGTTCTCATTATAGCTGCCTTTAGTTGCCAATTTAAATAGTGCCAGTAGGGCAGTTAAGACATGGCAGTGTCAAGACGTCAACACATCTGTAATATGTGAAGCATGTGATGTATGTGAGCCTTGAATGGAAAATTAAGCTGATATTTTCCTCCTGCCAAAGAGTCATGCATATAGCATTAGTGACAGATTTACTACTAAAGAATTAATATTTACCAAGAAGTACAGACTTTCTATCTGTCTTTGTAAAACTCTCAGGTTTAAAGAGTGCTGATAAGGAGGGGATAATGGGAGGAAGATGGTCATTTAGGATTATTGCAGGATTATATGGCAATGAGTCTAATCCAGCCAATCGGCGAGGAGAATGGCTGTACCTCTTATTCCACATACAGCTATCTCCTTGCACTGTTTGCCCAATGCACTTGATGCTGGCCAACCCACTGCAATACGGGGGGGAGCACAAAAATAAAAAAGGTAGTAATCTCAAACAAAAAGGAGTTTCAAGTAAACCTATAATATGAGGGTGTACTTATTGTTGTTTTGTACTGTTTAACAAGTGTCTTTCACACTGGTTGGGCAGATAGACCCACTCAGCTTCACGGTCCTCTCATCCAACCAGTATGAGAGATTCTTATTTAACATTAGGAAACAATAATTAATATACCCATAATCATTATAACGTATAGTGGAGCATTTTTCTTTATATAATTCCATCCCTTTCAAAATGCTGTTGTACCACAGTTCAAAGATCGTGGAATGTGATTATACTCTTTTACGGTACAACAGCATTCTGAAACCTCTAGAGACTGCACAAGTCAGTTTGCAAGCCCTCACAGTAAATAATACATATTTAGTGCTACACTGACTCTGTTTAAAGCTATGCAGAAAGGCATCTTTCTATAAAGGGGCAGGATGAAATGCTGCTCACTGTTGTAAAGAAATGTCGCAACAGGAAAGGCCTTAAAGGCAATCTATGAGACTATTATAGTACTCCTTGTTTTTGTCCCTTGTTTTAAAATACAACTATTGTGTAATTCAAGAAACTTATTCCTTCCTGTATGTCTTTTGATAAGGATTGTGACGTAGCAAGTCACAGCATCCACACCCTTGGGATGTGTGAGCTATATTATGCCACCCAGCTCAGTGAATGAAAACTCACCCAAACAGCCAAAAAACAACAAGGAAAGTCCCTTTTCACTGTCAATTATACGCAACATAGAACTGCATAAAGGACTATAATAGATAGACCATGGAGACTCTGTTTCACTGGTATTGGCTACAATAAAATGTATACTAAAAATATATTCTACAGTGTATTCTACAGTACAATATAGTCTTCAGTACAGTATATTCTACAGTTGCCCACCCCCAGAAGCTAGCAAAGGAACAGGGGACCTGGAGGGGGGAATATTGTAGTAATGCACAGTGCGAAAGACAGAGGAAGGGAAGAATAGAAGGAACACAGGTACCCAAGGTGTGGATAGACAGTCAGAGGGAAGAAAACAATAGAAGGGCAGAAGGCAGAGTGGGCCAGGCAAAAAGATCACATGGGAAGGGGGGTAGTGTAGGACTCCCCCCTTCCCCTGAAGGAAAGAATTGTTGAGTACCTAGAGGCCAGTGGGGCATAGGACCCAAGGCAACATGGGTTCACAGCGGGAAGGTCATGTCAGACGAATCTAATAGAGTTCTTTGACTGGGTGACCAAAGTAGTAGACCGGGGTGCTGTGGACATGGCCTACCTAGACTTTAACAAGACATTTGACACAATATCACACAAAAGATTAATAGTAAAATTAACCAACCTGGGAGTGGGTCCCAGGGTGGTAGCCTGGGTAAAACATTGGCTGGACAACAGGACACAGAAGGTACTTGTAAATGGAGTCCACTCTGAAGAAAGAGGGGTTACTAGTGGGGTACCGCAGGGATCAGTACTGGGTCCAGTCCTTTTTAATGTCTTTATAAGTGACATTGCAGAGGACTGGAAGGAAAAGTATGCCTCTTTGCAGATGACACAAAGATCTGCAACAGGGTTGATACACAAGGCGGGTGGAAAGGATGAGAGGGACTTGGCAAGGTTGGAGGAATGGTCAGAAGTATGGCAGCTAGATTCAATGCAAAGAAGTGCAAATAATGCACCTGGGAAACAAGAACCCAGGGAAGATTACACAATGGGGGAGGTAGTAACAACAACAAAAAGGAAAGGGACCTGGGGTAATCATATCAGATGACCTTAAGGGTTAGCAAGCAATGTGAGAAGGCAGTAGGGATGGCTGGGGGTATACTGGGATGCACAGGGAGAGGCATCACCAGCAGAAAACAGGAAGTTGTTATCCCTCTGTACAGACAGTTGGTGAGACCCCATCTGGAGTACTGCGTCCAGTTCTGGAGACCCCATCTCTGCAAGGACATAGACAGGATAGAGGCAGTCCAGAGGAGGGCAACTAAAATGGTGCAGGGTCTGCAAGAGAAGCCGTACGAGGAGAGATTAAAGGAGCTTAATATGTATACCCTTGAGGAAAGAAGGGAGAGGGGGGACATGATAGAAACTTTTAAGTACCTCAGTGGAATCAACAAAGTCCAAGAGGGTAGCATCTTTCAGAAAAAGAGATGTGCAAGAACAAGGGGACACAATTTAAAGATAGAGGGGGGTGGTTCAGGGGCAATGTGAGGAAGTATTTTTTCACAGAGAGGGTAGTAGATGTATGGAACAGCCTTCCTTAGGAGGTTGTGGGGTCTAAAACTGTGGGATAATTCAAGAATGCATGGGACAGACATAAGGCAATTCTTGTGGGGGTAGGAAGAAATAGGCTGTTGGTTAACTAGGATCAGCAGCCTATCCTGTAGGTAGGGAAATCGGCAGACTAGGTGGGCCAAGCGGTCCTTATCTGCCGTCAAAGTCTATGTTTCTATGTAGGACAGCAAAACTGGGGAGGGAAGTTACTTCATGGAAAGCCATGTATGCCAATGCCAGGAGCCTTAGCAACAAGATGGAGGACCTGGAGGCAGCTACGGCACAGTCAGACCTGGACATTGTGGCCATCACGGAGACCTGGTGTAATGATTAACCATGACTGGGAGATGGCCATACCTGGCTATAACCTATTCAGGAGAGACAGGAAGGGGGGAAGAGTGGCACTGTATGTGAAAAATAACATTAAGGACACAGAGATCCAAGGGGAACAAAGAGGGTGGGGGAGATAATGTGGGTTAGGCCTGAAAGAAAAATTGGGGCAGCCATCTGCACAGCAGTTGTCTACAGACCACCAACCCAGGTGGAAGAGACAGATAGGGAATTGATTCTTGCCATACAAAGAATGGCAGACAAGGGGGAGGTGATGCTTGTTGGAGACTTCAACATGCCAGACGTGGACTGAAGCCTCCTAGCAGCAGCACTCAGGAGCAGATTTATCCTGGACTCCCTTCAGGGAACCTTCTTTAAACAATTGATCATGGAACCAACTCGACAGGAGGCAATACTGGACCTGGTGCTCACATATGGGGACAGTGTGATGGGGGTCACATGGGGGAGCACCTGGGGAACAGTGACCACCGGACACTGCGGTTTGAAATAACTGAATGGGCAGATCCCTGCCACACTAAAACATGTATCCAAGACTTTAGGAGGGCAGATTTCTGGAGATAGGGAAATGCTTGGAAGAAGCACTAAATGGAATGGGGAAGGAATTAGGGGTGGAGGAACGGTGGGCAGTATTTAAAACAGGGATAGCAAGGGCAACACAATTATGTGCTAAGCAGGTTAGCAAGGGGAAAAGGAAGAGGAAACCTTATGGTATTCCTAGGAGCTAGAAGAGAAAGTGAAAGCCAAAAGGACTGCATTCAAGCAATACAAAAAGACACAGGCAGAAGGCGATAGGGACAGGTACCAGGATGAGCAAAGGGAAGCAGGGAAGGCAGTAAGGGAAGCCAAAGCTCATACAGAGGAGTGCATAGCTAAAACAGTGGTTAAAGGGGACAAAACCTTTTACAGGTATGTGAGTGAAAAAAGGAAGGCAAAGGGAAGAATAGTGAGACTAAAGAGTGAGGGTGAGAGTAGTGTTGAGAATGACAACAGTAAAGCAGACATACTGAACAGATATTTCTGCTCAGTGTTTACAGTAAAAGGGGTGGGTAGTGGGCCAGAAGGGAGTACAAAGGGGGGGAAGGGCACAGAAATGGATACAAGTCCCTTTCCATGGGAAAGGGTCCTAAAGGAACTGGAAGGAATAAGTCAATAAAGCTATGGGCCCAAATGGGGTGCACCCCAGTGTGCTGAGGGAGCTCAGAGAAGTGGTGGCTGAACCTTTGGCGGCCCTGTTTGGCCAATCCCTGGAAACAGGTGAGATGCCCAAAGACTAGAGAACAGCTGATGTAGTCCCCTTATATAAAAGCGGGAACAGAGAGGAACCGGGAAGCTACAGACGAGTCAGCCTCACCTCAGTAGTGGGGAAGATTATGGAAGCACTACTGAAGGAGAGATTAGTGGAACACCTTGTGGCCAGAGGTCTACAGGACCCAAGGCAGCATGGTACTACTTGGGGGCAGATCGTGCTAGACTAACCTCACTGAATTTTTCAACTGGGTAGTAAGGGGGGTGGATCAGGGTGGCAAAGACCGTGGCCTATCTGGACTTCAGTAAGGCTTTGACACTATGCCCCATAGGAGGCTGTTAAACAAGCTGGGCAATATGGGTGTGGGTAGGAAAGTAGTGCGGTGGGTGGAGAATTTGCTGGATGGCAGGACACAGAGGGTGGTGGTAAATGGATGTCACTCTGCAGAGGGAAGGGTGACCAGTGGAGTGCCACAGGAATCAGTTCTGGTCCTCTTCAACATCTTTATCAATGACATTATGGATAACATAGAAGGGAGAATTTCCCTGTTTGCTGATAACACAAAACTGTGTAACAAAGTCGACACACCAGAGGGAATGGATAGAATGAGGAGACACCTGCAGAAGTTTGAATGGTCAAGAGTGTTGCAGTTGAGATTTAACGCAAGAAAGTGCAGAATAATGCACATGGAACACAAAAACCATGGAACAACATATCAGCTGGGGGTGGGGGGATATAGCATGCTCTAAGCAATATGTGACCTAGGGGTTATCATCTCTGATAACCTAAAGGTTACGAGTCAGTGCGACAAGGTGGCAGGTAAAGCAAATAGGATGCTGGGATGTATAGGCAGGGGCATCACCAGCAGGAACAGGGAGGTCATAATTCCTCTGTACAAGACATTAGTGAGACCACATCTGGAGTACAGTGTCCAGTTCAGGAGGCCTTACCTATGTAAGGATATAGACAGGGTGGAGAGAGTTCAGAGGAGGGCAACCAAGACGGCACAGAGTTTGCATCACAAGTCTTACAAGGACAGGCTGAAGGACTTGAATATGTACTCCCTGAAGGAGAGGAGGGAGAGGAGAATATGATAGAGTCATACAAGTACCTCACAGGGAGGACCAAGGTGCAGGAAAACTCTATTTTTCAGAGAAAGCGATGTTCCATGACTAGGGATCATAGGATGAAATTGGAGGGAGGGAGGTTCAGAGGTAATGTGAGAAAGTATTTCTTCATGGAAAGGGTGGTGGACAAGTGGAACACCCTGCCAGAGGATGTGTTGGGGGCCAAAATGATTATGGGATTCAAGAATGCACAGCATAGACATCGGGGGGATCCTAGCCCCTCAGGATCCTCAGGATCATGGGAGCAGCTACACGGGGGAGGGAGCTGGATGTAATTGTCCACCTAGGGACAAATGACCTAGCTGGGAATGGGATCAGAGCTGTGCAGGAGGAATTTGTGGAGTTGTGGAGGGGCCTTAGACAAGTAGCATGCACGGTAACCTTCTCGGAGGTGCTGCCTGTCTATGGCATGGGTGAGGCTAGGGTGCCTGCACCATGGGATTCAATCAATGGTTGAAAAACTGGTGCAGAGCTCAGAGCTTTGGCTTCATTGGGGACTGGGGGTCCACCTGGAGGGATGCAGGCTTATACTGGCGTGATGATCTGCACCTGTCCAGGAGGGGAACCAGGATCCTAGGTGATAGGTTTAAATGCTTCATTGGCAAGCATTTAAACTAGCCAAAGGGGGGAGGCACTGAAATGGAGCAGCGAAATCCTAGCCCCCCCCCAAAAAAAATCAGGGTAGTTAGTGAGGTTAACACCAAGATAGAGAAGTCGATAGGGAGAAGGGCAGGAGTAAATGGAGAAAAAGGCAAAGGCAGTAAGGACTGGGGTGGGGCAAAAAGGGGTAAGGCCATCAAAAAATGGAAGGTAATGAGTACCAATGACCATAGTCTAGGTAACAAGCTCCCTGAACTGGTGGCCTTGATCAAGGAGGGATGCCTGGATATCATGGCAGTCACAGAAATATGGTACACAGAGAACCATGACTGGGATGTCAACATACCAGGGTACACAATCTACAGGAGGGACAGGGAGGGTAGAAAAAGAGGAGGAGGAGTAGCTCTCTATGTAAGGGAAGGGATCAAAGCAATGGAACAAAAGGGTAAACAGGGAGGAGAGGAGGCACTGTGGGTCTCCCTGAAGACTGGAAATGGCACCACAATCCGCACAGGGGTTGTAATCAGACCCTCGTCTTAGGGGAAGGAAATGGACAAGAAAATGATAGAAGGCATCCTTAGGATGGCAGAGAAAAGGGAGATGTTGTTGATGGGGGACCTGAATATGCCAGATGTTAACTGGAGCACCTTTGCTGCAGCCACATCCAAGAGCAAGGCCATTCTCGATGCCCTACGGGGGCATGCCTCAGACAGGTAGTGTTGGAATCCACTCGAGAGGGAGCAATTTTAGACCTGGTACTCTCAAACAGGGATGGAGAGAGGATCTCAGATCTAGAAGTGGGTAGCCATCTGGGAACAAATGACCACCAAACAGTGTGGTTCACGATAAACTCAGCCACAGAGTCAAGCCATACAAAAGAGAGGGTACTGGACTTCAGGAGGGCTGACTTTGTCAAAATGGGAGAGTGCCTCAGAAAAGCACTAGCAAACAGGCAAGAAGGAAAAGTGGAGCAACAATGGGGAAACATCAAAACTGCCATCACAGAGGCAACAAGCCTTTGTGTGAAGCAAATAAACAAATCAAAATGAAAGAAAAAACACTATGGTTCTCAAAAGAGGTGGTGGGGAAGGTTAGGGAGAAAAATATAGCATTCAAGAAGTATAAGGAAACACAGAAAGAGCAGGACAGAGAACTGTACCAATTAAAGCAGAAGGAAGCAGGGAAGGCAGTCAGAATAGCAAAGGCCCAAACTGAAGAAAAGATAGCCAACTCGGTTAAGAAGGGGGATAAAATCTTTTATAGGCACATCAGGGAGCGAAGAAAGACAAAGGGAGGGACAGTGAGGCTTAATAAGAGGGAGAGTGGGTGGGCAGAGAGGGACAGTGAAAAAACAGGGATACTAAATGAATACTTCTGCTCAGTATTCACAAAAGAAGAGGGGAGGTACCTAATCCAATCAATAGAAGCACTCTGGATGGGGGGGGGTCAATACCAGTCCTTTCACAGAAGAAAGGGTTCTGAAAGAACTCCTAAAACTAAAGGTGGACAAAGCAATGGGGCCTGATGGGATTCACCCCAGAATTCTAAAAGAACTAAGTGGAGAACTAGTGACACCACTGACTACCCTTTTTAGCAAATAATGGGAGGATGGTGTGGTACCTGCGGACTGGAGGAGGGTGGATGTGATTCCCCTTCACAAAAGTGGGAGCAAGACAGAGGCAGGAAACTACAGACCTGTCAGTTTGACCTCAGTGGTAGGGAAAACGATGGAATCACTTCTGAAAGAAAGAAATGTTGAGTACCTAGAGGCCGGTGGGGCTCAGGACCCAAGGCAGCATGGATTCACAACAAGAAGGTCATGTCAGACACATCTAATAGATTTCTTTGACTGGGTGACCAAAGAAGTAGACCTGGGAGGGGCTGTGGACATGGACTACCTAGTCTTTAGCAAGGCATTTGACTCAGTCCCACACAAAAGATTAATAAACAAATTAGCCAGCCTGGGAGTGGGTCCCAGGGTGGTAGCCTGGGTAAAACATTGGCTGGACAACAGGACACAGAGAGTTATAGTAAACGGAGTCCAGTCCGAAGAAAGGGGGGTTACTAGTGGGGTACCGCAGGGTTCATTACTGGGTCCAGTCTCTTTTAATGTCTTTATAAGTGACATTGCTGAGGGACTGGAAAGAAAAGTATGCCTCTTTGCAGATGAGACAAAGATCTGCAACAGGGTTGATACACAAGGTGGGGTGGAAAGGATGAGAAGCGACTTGGCAAGGTTGGAGGAATGGTCAGAAGTATGGCAGCTTAGATTCAATGCAAAGAGTACAAAGTAATGTACCTGGGAAACAAAAACCCAGGGGAAGAGTACACAATGCGGGGGGTAGTAACAATAACAAAAATGGAAAGGGACCTGGGGGTAGTCATATCAGATGACCCAAAGGTTAGCAAGCAATGTGAGAAGGCAGTAAGGATGGCTGGGGGGACACTGGGATGTATAGGGAAAGACATCACCAGTAGAACACAGGAAGTTGTTATCCCTCTGTACAGACAGTTGGTGAGACCCCATCTGGAGTACTGCGTGCAGTTCTGGAGACCCCATCTCTGCAAGGACATAGACAGGATGGAAGCAGTTCAGCGGAGGACAATTAAAATGGTGCAGGATCTGCAACAGAAGCCATACAAAGAGAGGCTAAAGTAGCTTAATATGTATACCCTTGAGGAAAGGAGGGAGAGGGGGACATGATAGAAACTTTTAAGTACCTCAGGGGAAACAACAAAGTCCAAGAGGGTAGCATCTTTCAGAAAAAGAGATGTGCAAGAACAAGGGGACACAATCTGAAGCTAGAGGGGGAACGGCTCAAGGGCAATGTGAGGAAGTATTTTTTCACAGAGAGGGTGGTGGTCTCATAGAATGGCCTTCCTGAGGAGGTTGTGGGGTCAAAAACAGTGGAAGAATTCAAGAATGCATGGGACAGACATAACACAATTCTTGTGGGGGGGTAGGAAGAAATAGGCTGTTGGTTAACTATGATCTGCAGCTTATCCAATAGGTATGGAAATGGGCAAGCTAGGTGGGCCAAGTGGTCCTTATCTGCTGTCAAAGTCTATATTTCTATGTTTCTAGCATTTGGGGGAAGGGGACAACTCAGTTCAAGAGAAGCTTGAAGAGGCAAAATTACATACACAATTGGGCAGACTAGGTGGGCCAAAGGCCCTTATCTGCCATCAATATCTATGTATCTAGTAGTAGTTCTAGTATGTGCTGTCCAGTGAGCATCCAAACATTTCTTTAGGATGGAAATACGGAGTTAATGAAAATAGCTGGTTGTAACGTCAAAGTTTCTTAAAATTGTTTTGATTTAAAAAAAACGCTGAACCTCTACCACAAAATCTAATTTGCAAGTTTAAAATAAAATATTTTATGACCATATCGCAGAGTTCTCATAGAATGTTACTAGCACAGGAGGCCTAAAGGCCTACAAAATGCTTGCCCTATTACACAAGGGGGAATGCTGAGGTTCAGGATGCAAAAAAGTGTCAGGCTTGGCCTTAAAAGACTCCATATCTTTATTGCCAACCACATCAGGAGGAAGACCGTTCCACATTGCAGCTGTTTTCTGGTTGTACCGGTGGGCCCTGCGCTGGGTGTTACAGGTTTCCCTGAGGAGCTATGTATTGTACTCTTGTATTAAAATCTGTATCTTTACCTCACATCCCAAACAGTCCCATAGGTCGTCATTGATGAGTGCACCAAAAAGCAAACAAAGTTCACCTCTCAGCCTTCTGTACTGCAGAGAAAACAGTCCCAGAACCATGAGCCTACTTTTATGATTCAAATTCCTTATGCTAGGAATCATTCTAGAAGCATTTCTCTGAACTCTTTGAAGAGCACTTGCCTCTGCCTTGGAATTTGGTGCCAATTATTGTGTACAGTACTCCAAGTGGGGCCTCAGAAAAGACGAATACAGTGGCATTACCACCCTTTTATCTCTACTGCAGATATGCCTCCTGATACAATTCAGTATCCTAGATGTTGTTTTCGCACTAGCATGGCACTGACATTTGAATTTAAGGTCATTGGCAATTAACACCCCTAGCTCTCTCTTTTCAATAGGTTCTCTTAAAACAATGTTGTTTAAGAGATACTGGACTTTAGGATTTGTTCTACCGAAATGCATCACTGTGCATTTGTCCAGATTACATTTCTATTTATGTTCCTTAGCCCAGTTCTCAAGTTTGTTCAGTTCATCCTGCAGCTTATTGATTTCTCCTTGTGTACTCACTATTGTGCCTATTTTGGTATCATCAGCATATTTTGAGGTCCAAATACCGTCCCCACAGCTCATGGTTGCAACGAAGAAATTGAACAAGGTCGGTCCCAATACTGAACCTTGTGGGACTCCACTAGATATGTATGCCCAGTCCAGTTTCTCACAATGGATCATTACTTGCTGTCTTCTCTGATGCAGTCATGACTGGATCCAGGCTACAATATTAATATTTAGGCCTGATGCTGCTAGCAGTTCAGTTAATTCAAAGTGAGGAACCGTGTTGAAAGCTTTGCTGTAATCAAGATAAACTGCAGTACATCAACTGGTTTCCCTTTGTCAAGTGCTCTACTGACCTGGTCATACACTGGAGGAGATTAATCTGGCACAACTTCCCCTTTACAAAGCCGTGTTGTACTTCATCTGTTATATTTTGTACATTGATGAATGTCTCGATTTTATCTTTAAGTCTGCCCTTCTCCATGCCTTGAAATTGCTGCATTCTGTGCATCTGTGGCCTGATGTATACAGGGGCAATGAGACAGCTCAAGACCCGTATAAGTGATTATAAATCACTTGTGTGATTTCAGCTAGTCAGTGTGCAGCGATACTGTACGTCTTATCCTGTGTACAATGTGCTCTCATGTGCGAGTGTCAGAGGGCAGCAGTCCACTTCAGCACCCGAGGGAGGATGGTATACTGTAAGTAAATTTAAAAAAAGGCTGTAAACCAATTATAAATCACTCAAGCTAAACTTGACTGATTTATAATGAGTTAATTGGGCCTCTGAGGAGTGTCTCTTATGGTATCCTATCCTAACAGTAGTTTACTTCACCTACCCCTCCACCCTTCTGTTTCCCCTCTCTTTCTATCCCTCTCCCCACCCCATTCCCTCTGCTTCCTTTCTCCCTCTCTTCCCTTATCATATTCCTACTAGTCCTTAATTCACACTGCTTCCCTTCTCCTTCCCCTCCCCCTACCATATTCCTATTAGTCCTTCATTTCCCTGCCTACCGCTCTCCCCCTTCATTCCCTCCCTCTCCTACCCATCCCTCCCCTGCCTATTTCCATCCAACTCCCTGCCCTTTCCCTGTACTCTTACTTGCTTCTCACACCACTCCTCTCTGTTATCTGCTGTATTTACAAGCCTTACCGCCTAGGTTTTAGTACAGTAGTAGTATATACTATCTGCTATATCAAATAATTACTTATAATTCTTTTGGGAAGGCACTTTTTATAAATAAAGTTGATTTGATTTGATTTGATAATTTGACCTTTATTTAGCTTGTTTTATTTTCGGGGTATTGGATGCTCTTATAAGCTACATAACCCTTGTAACCCTAAAAATTGCCCACTACTAACATGTTTACTATTACTTTACTATTGCTTTTACTGTACTTGTGCTATGTTACCTGCATACTCCCTCCATGTTCTTTCTCCCCCAGGACACACCGGGAGATGAGCAACGTGTTGCTCAGTGTGCCTTCCTGGTGAAACATTTCAATAAATAAAAAGTATAAGAGACACCTTTTGTGAGGTTTGGGCAGACAGACCTGCTTCACTTCACTATGGGGTCCTCTTGCTCAAACGCCACACTCAGAGTTTCTTATAGCATAAGACATCCCTCAAAGATGCCATTAACTTATAGCATACTGTAAGTTGACTATTCACAAACAAGATTATCTATAACGGCCAGACACTTTCAGTGACAGCAACATACAATACCTCAAATAAGACTGTGTGCAATGTTTTATAAATTAAACAACCAAGAAGAGGAGGTAATTGGGACAAACTCATGTTAAAAAGAGAGAGGAAGTTGATAAGACTTTAATTTACAGATTACGAGATTTAGACTAAATGATAAGATTGAGTGGATAAAAGTCTAGTTAAAAGCTGAATGTTTCTTCATAACACTTTGACTATGTTAAATTACCCAGTTGAGGCTCACTGTTTAAAAAAAAATGGTGGTTGGTGATGGAGCACCACGTACTCACTGTGCATTACAATGCTGTTCCCTGGATGATGGATTTTCAATTAAGGACGCTTTGAGACTGCAACTAAGTTTGGAAATTCCTTTTGTTTTAAAATCCTCAAACCACAGCAAGCAGCAGAGGGGGTAAGTGTTCAGTTTTATTACTTTTCAGTCCTACTGCGTGTATAATAGACAGGGAAAAGTGTCTCCTCTTGTTGCAGTTTGCTTTTTGGGAGAGTTTTCATTCACCAAACTGGGTAGCATAATACGGCATGTATGCATCCCAAAGGTGTGGACATTGTGAAGTGTTACGTCACCACTGCCTGGTCCATTCTCTACAAACTGCATTTATGGAGAAAGTCCATATACAGTACATTATAATGATCCTTATCAACAGATACTGTACATGTTCTGGTCTCAGCCTTTCTAGATTCTGTGAGAAGCCCTTTAGCACCATAAGTTTAAACTTAAACAGAACCAGTCTGAATTGTTTCATGGTGCTTTGCATGTTTCCCATGATTCTTTGCATTATTGGGGTGTGTGATTATATATTTCTTTAAATTACACAATATTTGTATTCTGAAGCAAGGTAAATAAGCAATGAGTTATAATAACAATCCCACAGTTTGCCTTTAAGGTCTTTACTATTGTGACATTTTATTGCAACAGCGAGCAACATTTCATCTTCGGCTTCTATACAAATGTTATTTTTTTTTATGTATACTTGTCCAGGTCCATCTTGGAAATGAGTTTACCGCAATGATGTTTCACCTGGTAAAATAAAGATTGATTGACTGATTGATTGATTGACTGATTTCTGTATAGCTTTAGATAGGATCAGTCTAGCACTAAATAGATATTATTTACTTTAAGGGTTTGCAAGCTACAGTATAATGCACTGTAATACCAGCTCAAAGACAAAATATCAATATTTTCTTAGGAAATGCAGGACTTTATGCCACACATTTGGCTCTCCAGGTGCATTATAGTGGACCTTTAATTAATTAAAAATGCACATATATTTGGTGCCTACAAACGCCAGGTGCTCAGCAAGAAACAAACATAATGATGTCACAACACTACAGTATCAGCACTCTTTACAGAGCAGCTGACACCATTAGGACAGCTTTAACTAAAAGTAATATTTAGACACAGTTCAGCTTGTTTTTCACATTAGTTCTGTATCCCCCCCCCCATTATTTATTACTGAGGCTATTTGCATGAAAATAGGATATTTGCTCCTGAACAGTTCATATATTCCTGTTGCTTTCTCTCTACCTAAGGTCATAATGCTCTATATGTGACATCACAACTACTGCTATGGCAACAGATTGTGATGTCACAACAGAGGACTATGACATGAAGTAGGGGGTAAGCTAGAGAGGCAGATGATCTCTAATGGATATAGAGCATGTTTCCATGCAAATTTCTCAGTAATGAGTAATGGGAAGGAGAAATCTATAGAATACATATATAATGCAAGCTAAATTGTACCTAAATATTATGTTTTCCAAAGTTTTCTTTGAGGCGTCGGCAGCTCTTTAAACTCAAGAGCTAACAAAGACACATAAACTATACATCTCAGTTAATACTGGGCTGGATTGAGGTAATCAGGGGCCATAGGCCCAAGACAAATTTGGGGCCCCCCACACCCAGGGTCGGGTCCCGTAGTCTAGAGCCATCTGGTATTTATTTTTCATATCATCAGTGAACTGAAATTTTTTTAATGATTGCACATCCACTGTGTTTATTATTGTAAACAAATTTGTCAACTTCAGAACATTTGTGAATATTTCTCTTTCTCGTTTACATGTTGATCCTTGGCATATGTACTGTACAGTATATCTGTGGGATCCATTGAGATACTGGCATACTGCTGAGGACTCCATGTTTCTAATATCTTAATAGTCCCTTAGTTTCAGCCATTGCTTGTGCCATGGTTGCTATATGAGGGAGAATGCATGAAGCTGTAGGCATGTGACAAATATACAAATTAAAGAAAATGTAATATTAAAAATATACATCACAGCAATAAACCACAGTTAGCAGTTTAGGAATGGCAATTACCACAACCAAATAGCTCCAAGCCTGATTTTTTAAATTCTTGTATCAGTCCCCTGGTTTCAGCCACACACCAATGCTATGGCGGACATGGCGGAAACCGTATGGAGCTGAAGCCAGTGGATCAATATGAGAAACTTTGAAATACAGCTTCTAATTCAGTAGTCAAATGGGAAGCTTTTTAGTATACTTAGTGTCACAGCTGTTATCAAAACACCTCTTAAATCTGCACAGTCTCTGGTCTGTGATCTCTGCTATAGTAGTCTAACATTTATTTATTTCATTTTGTTGACCAGGTTAGTGCACTAGACAATTAAATGCCCATTTTCAGGCATGACCCAGGAGGTTACAAGGGGCTAGGGTCAGTAAACAACAGGTACAGTACAGCAGAAATGAATTACATTCACAACAGCATCAAAGCTCATTTCTAGGTGCAACACCAAGCCATGTCACACTGTATGCAAGTGGCAGATGTGGGATTCAAACCTGCAGTTCCAAAGGTAGTTGTTGCGAAACTCCAGGTAAGGGTTGGTGCTGTTAAGAGGCCAGCAATCCCCAGACATATAATGCTCCAGAATAGCAGCACACATAGGTAAGAGAAGCATGGAGTTTAAATAATCACAATTCAATCCAATGTATTGAAATAGTGCAAGCTCAAGCCACAAGCCTCAGCCCCAGTGCTTCATCTTCACAGCCTTCATCGAGGGTTACGTTGCAGGTTAGGTAACTGTCTTTAGTGCCTAGCAAAGGTGTAAAATGTCAAGTGACATTTCAGTTCAAGCCGCTTTCCTGTAACTGATTCTTTGATTTAAGTCTATTTTGACTCTGTGCTTCTGTTACCTATGAGTGCTGTTATTTTGGAACTTTGGGATTCAAATATGGCCTGCCGAGTCTCCAGTTTCACAGCTACAGTATGTGCTCTAACCAGTAGGCTACACTGCTTCCATTATTGAGTTTGTGGCATCATTTCTAAAGCACTGTATGCTGAGTGAAAGAATAGGATAACTACAATAGCCAGATGCAGGTCACCAGCATCATGGGCTGCACCCCTACCCCTGTACAAAGAGGCCAGCTCTGTCACAATGAGTTTCTGACATTTGCTTCTCTCAGCTTCTGTCCTGTTCCCAGCCTGCACTTCTCATCCCATCACCTAGTTCTTACCATCATTCCCCACAGTCCTACTCAGACCCTGGCATAAGGATCTGGAGCAAATGGAACAAGAAGCAAACACTATCTGTAAACAACAAACATGGCAATGAGTTCAGCAATTTTCCATGTCTTTCCTTCCAAATTCAACTCACCTTGTAGTAGTCTCCCATCCTTTATCCAGCCCATCTATTCCAGTCCTGACTTATTCCTTCACTAAAATAGATATTTATTTTCTTCACAGGACCAGTGTGGTATGAGAGCTTTAAAATTCAGACAGACCTTGTGTGGACAATATTTTATCAACAGTCCAACAAATGAATTTTTAAGCAACATGTGCTAGTATTCTCTAAATAAAAACTAAAGAACAAAGCCATACAGTATAGTAAAATAAACATTTAAAATATAACAGTATGCACTTCAATTATTTTACAGAAGCAGCAGGTACCAGCTTACCCACCAGATGTTTCAGTCTCTTAATTCTATGATCTGACTCATATCAGGCTTAGAATGCTATTTCTTTATACAGGTGAGTGAGGGCCATGTGAATTCGCCACATAGACCTAAAATGTTAATAATAAATAATGCCTTGCAACATATTGAAATATAAACAATCCTTATGGGGAAATTTAAATGAGAGGATAACCACAGATGCAGTGTAGTTTAAATTCAAGTGTCCTGACACGGTTGTAAAGGCCCCATCATTTTCTGTCCTCCTCGTATACTACTTATGCGGTTAAAGAAAGTATGGTTCTCTTAGTCAGCCAGAATGCTCTGAACACTGGTTGGAGGGCGGTGAGAATGATGGACACTCAACTACATGCTCCCTATTTTGAGGAATAGAATAGGGAAGCAGGGAGACTTTGCCTGGCTAAAATTTACAAAAGGTATGCCACCATCACCTTTCTAGTTAGTCTCCTTCCCAGAAAATCTTATTGTTGGCTCCAGTCATGTGCTGTTCCTCCCTTGTTCTCTTTCTGCCTGCAGGAGGAAGGCACATGAGGGTGGACCGGGGGTAGGGAGCCCCCATCATGGAACCAAAGCGTGAGCAGCAAAGGAGAGAGCCTTTGGACGGCTGCAGGAGTAGGACACATCGCACCAATCACAAAAAAGTGAAGTCATGCTTCCAGTTTGACCACTAAGCAAAAATCTCCTGGGTGAAAGACTTAAAAACTGCATCTTGAGGAGTTTACGAGGGATGTGCCTTTTCAGATTTATCTCCTTCTAACTTTCTTTTATATTTATAATCTGAAACTAAAACCTGGTTGATTTACTTTTCTGTTCTTTAAACTTTTATTAGAATTTTATATGCTTATGTTTTGCATTTTAAAAATATTTGTAAACATTCCCGCCGTATGCTAATTTTTATCACGTGAACCCACAGCATAAAAACTCACCTTTACCTGTGACTGCATACGCAGTCAGTTACATCAGCTCAGTTCGACCTTGGCTGAGTCATTTACAGCTTATGGTTCGCTGTTTGTGAGCTGCTGCTCTTTCTAATCGTTTCTTTTACCGAGTACCGTGTTTGCAGTATTCAACACTCATCTGAAGTTTATAACCTGTGGATGGGTAAATAAACAATATCACTCACAGGTCAAGAGCTGCATATTTTGTCACTGATACATAAGTTTTTCTATAATTAAGCATTTTTTACTCATGGAGCCTTCTATTTAAGCGTCTCTTTTAACCCACATACCATATGTTCCTACTAGATATTTATACTTGATCCTGACTTTGCAGTTATTATAATAATGGTCGCACTCCTTTTACTCAACCTTAAGATTTTAGGTTTGCTCCCCTGTTTTGCACCCCTAGGAGTTTTATTCCTTATTACTGCAAGTTTTTGTTTACGTTTACATTTATTCATACAGAGAATTCATTATGGTGATCTACAGAACCTGAAGACCTGGATTCTCGAACTTATCAAGGGGACTAAGTGATCTCTCATGTTTGTTGAAAAACAGAACTCGGACTTCAGAATACATTACTTTTTTCTGGCCATCGCATTGTGAGATCCTGACCTCTTCTGTGGACCCTCAGGGAGATATCTAGAGGCATTTCTAGCTAAATGGTAAAATAAAAACAGTGTTTGTGATATTGCATTCAGGCGGGTCTGCAGAGACTGATTTTAAAGACTTACTGAAGAGCTCACTTTCATTAAGGAATAAAGGAAGTGAACTTAAAAGTGATTTTTTTTGTCAGCTCAGGACAAACTCTTTATACTTTTTATTGTCTAAGCCTTTAACTATTTTGGGACTTACACCTCATACAATTCTTTTTTTTAAGATGTATACTCGTAGTGGTAAAATAGTTGAATAAGATATTAACAGGAAGGGAAGGGGAAGGGGAAAAAATGTTTTTTACTCATACTGAAAATAATGATGGTATCAATGGTAATATCGGTAAAAAATTTATTGGCACCAGGGGAGTACAAACTTGTAGTGGCCCACAAAAGGAAAAGAAAAATGGCTGTGTGTTTACACAGGAATTAATTATTTCAGCATCTACCCCTAAAGACTGCTCAGAATCAATTTTTTTCCCATCACCTCTGTATCAGTCTAGGGAGGAGTTGGTGAATGATCCCAAAATAGAAAGCTCTTATTCAAACATGAAAAGTAGCTTGAGGGCCTTAACCTTGGACAACTCAGAACAACTGAGTTTGAATGGAACTTTGCAATCGGATTTAAATGCAGAAGTAAAAAATGATAGATATGTAAACCCAGTTACTCCTAATATTGGAATTAAAACTAAAGGAGAGTGAAAAGTTAAGAAAGGATTACGGCCAACAGTCAAACACACACGACAAGGTAAAATAACTGATTTTTTTACACACAATCTTAAGAAAAAATCATTAAATTACCCACAAAACAGCCTCACTTCTACACAAATTCTGAATGATCACCCTTTTAACAAACAGCCAGAAATTTCACTGTACCCAACACGGTTCTAACTCTTTAGCCCTGGGCAATCCGAATGCAGTATAGATAAATATTTGAATCACTCATTAGATTCACTTATACTGACTGGATCTCCCAAAAGAGTGTTCACTAAGTTAGATAAAGAAGTAGAAGTTATAGAAATAAATCCAGAACTTTTAAAATAATGCCCAGACACAATTTCAAAATATACAATTAAAGCATTATCACACCCAATAATGGCCAATATAGTCATTTTAGAGGCATATAATGGCATAAAACATCACATTGAAAGATTATCTGATTTCATAGTTAACTTTATTTCAGAACTGAATGAAAAATGTGAAAGTCTGGGGAAAATAATTCAAATAAATCAATGCAAAGACCCTCTTTCTCCTCCATTTTCATCCCCTCTTCTCCAAAAAACTAAAAAGAGAGCCAATAAGAACAAAACGGGACCTATAGTCAATAAGGATGGAAAATCCAATAAACTTAGAAAGAAACTTTCTAAACAAACCAAAAAGGAAAAACTAGATGGCAAAAAGCCTGGAAAATTCCTCAACAAGTCCAATATTAATTTAGATGACAAGAACCTAGGAGGATCATGAACTGAGAACGATCTTGTTGAGCTATCAACATTTCACTTAACAAATGAGCCAATTAACTTGAGGAATCTTAATGGTCATGAGGCAGTAAGTAAAATGGAAAATCCTAATTTAGGACTAGATTTAAATCCTCCTCTACTACAGAACCCATTAAGCACTCATTTCCCTCCACTTCCCCGTACCCCAAACAGTTAACTTTCACAGGAAATGAGGTGGTCTTCAAATTTGAAAACATATACCTAAAAACCTATGAAACTAATGATACGCTTCAATCCCTTATGGTTTACCTCTTTCAATCAGAGTTAGAACTCCCAGAGGCAGCAAATAATATTAGGTGTGTCTATCGTGATAAAACAGTTTCTAATTTTCTTGTGTATGTACTTTCAACAAATATGGACTCTGCTAAAAAATTCTGGGCTAAACAATGCCTATTAAATAAATTAGACATTTCGATCTCTTCTCCTGTAAACTGGTTAACCATTTGGAAACACGTGTATGGGTTTGACAATTTATCTCCACCATCTCTTACAATGGAACTTATATGTTCTACTTTATCAACTTTAAACTGGAATTTTGATAGGAGGATTCAAACAAACTACCTTTCCCTGTTTTGTGTCAAAAGATTAGAAGGGGAAGAAAATCAGTTACTATCTCCTCTTATTAGGTCTCTTCTTAAAGTTTGCACAGATATAGAATTTTCCCCTTTTGAGCTAGGGATTATTAAGAGAGCACATACAGAATTTACAGATACTCAGATAGACATTGAAATAAAATATCCACTTTTATTCAAGGACTTATTTTCCAAGGCTCACATACCAGATAGAGTACACGTACACTTGACTGAATCCCATTTACTGGTTACTACCAATAAGTCCAATTGGAGCAGAACGAGGGCTGGTGATGATTAACCTTAGAATATCCCCTTTCACCCAATTATTGCAAGAAAGAGAGCATAGTCCAGAAATATTTAGTCTCAACTGATTTTGTTAGCCTTTTGACATGGAATATAGCAGGCTTAGGGACAAAACTAAATGATATCCACTGGAAGGATTTAGTCATGCAATCAGAAATAATGTTATTCCAAGAAACATGGATGTCTGCTGAAGTATTCCTCAATGGTTATGAGCCATTCAGTTTACCAGCTATAAGGGAAAAACAGTTTGGTAGATTAAAGGGAGGATTAACTACCTTTGTCAAAATCAGAAATGGTATTCAAGTTCTCCATCACAATGCTTTCAAAAACATCTCTCCGTTAAGTGTAATTAAATGGGACTCATTCACTTTCTTGGTTGTGAATGTGTATGTCCCCCCCCCCCCAGGCCTCCCAGAAAAAGTTTTTGAAAATCAATGGGCTGAGCTAATATGGATTATTGACTCCATTTATTTAAATTATAATATTGACATAATCTTAGTGGGTGGAGATATCAATGCCAGAATCTCAAATTGTGATAATCTCTCATCTATTCGATCTTTGATGTATATGGGTGACGTAAAACTAAGAAATTCTACAGACACCTGCTTAAATAAGGCTGGGTGCAAGCTAAAAGAGTTTATCACTAATAATAACCTGCTGATTCTGAATGGGAGAGAACTGGGAGACTGTGAAGGGGCACATACATACTACTCCCTAAAAGGGAATAGTGTTTTTGATTTTGTTTTAATTTCATCAGAAAGTTTTGAATATATAAAGAACTTTCAGATAATAGTAAGACCAGAAAGTGACCATGCTATGCTAATGGTCAGTTTTGACACTTTAAAAGATAAAAAAAATAGTCACAAACAGTGAAATTTATCCTGTTTCATTAGTCCCGATGGGGAAAAATCGACTTTGTATAAATAATAAGAATATGAAGATGGTTGAACATATTCTTTATTCCTTTGACACAACCGGACTAATCAGTCCAGTGCATTCAAATACTTCTAATCAGGTTATTATAAAAAAATTCAAGGAGTTAGTTTCTATCATAACATCAGAAATTTATGTAAATAACACACAAAAATCCACCCCACTGACTTGGTTTGACTCCCAATGCCTGAAAGAAAAACAGAAGTTGGGAAAATGAATTAGAGAAAATATTAAAAACCCCTCTAGTTCAGGTAATGTAAACCTAACTCAGGCCCATAGGGCATATAAAAAGTTCCTAAATCTTAAAAAATATGAGTTCATACTAAAAAGATGGGCAGCCATGCACCAAACTATAACAACGAATGATGCTAAAGCTTTTTGGAGCATGGTTGCAAGGGGAGTCAAATCCTATCAAACTACTCTGACTACTTATATCCCTAAGGAAACCTGGGTAACCTACTACTCAAATTTATTCAAAAATGTATCCTATCAACATTTTGGAAAGGACTATGCTCCTTGGGTTACACTCAGCAACATATACTCCCTTGGTTATTACAATTAGTAATGTAGCACTGGCTATTTCAAAACTAGCAAATAATAAAGCCCCTGGGCCGGACAAGGTTCCAGGAGAAGTTTATAAAGAAAATCTAAACTTCTGGATACCTTTTTTAGTAAATTTGTATAATGCCTGTCTAAGAGAAAGATCCATTCCTACTTCTTGGAAAAAAAAACATAATCATTCCTATTCACAAAAAAAAGGCTCATATTATCTACCAAGCAATTATAGACCAATAAGTCTCTTGGATATAGTTGGTAAAATCTTTGCAAGTATTATACTAACTAAACTGCAATATTGGGTGGAAACCAAAAGTCCCCTTTCCAACTTTCAAGCTGGATTTCGAAAGGGGTTCTCAACTATTGATAACGTATTTGTTTTGGCTCATCTGTTGGAGAAATATGTCTAATTTAGAAAAATGAACCTGTACATTCTATTTATTGATTTCTCAGCTGCGTTTGACTCAGTGAACAGGAGGATTCTCTGGGAAATCCTTGTGAAACGTGGTCTCCCCTATTCCCTGTTACTCCCCATTTACCTCCTGTACACTAATGCAGCTACATCAGTAAGATCTGATCAGATGGGAAACATTTCTGAATACTTCTCTTCTAATAAAGGGGTAAAGCAGGGCTTCCTATTGGCGCCACTATTATTTAATTTATATATAGATTCCCTTCTAAGCTTTCACTTGTGTAATTACTTGGACTCCCCAAAAATAATGAATTTTCATCTTCATTCTTTAGCCTATGCGGATGACCTAATTCTTTTGTCTTTGTCTTCCAAAGGTTTACAAAACAAATTGGATCAACTGATAACCAAATGTAATAACTTACACTTGGAAATAAACTTGGAAAAAAAAAAATAAAGTTGTTTGGTCAACAAATAACTAACCCTAGGATCTTTTATAAAAATAAGCGTATTGAAATAGTTCCTTCATACAAATACTTAGGTATAATGCTGTCTTCTAAAAATCTTTGGAACATGCATATAAAGGAACAAATTGCCAAAGCAAATCATGTAGTAAAAGCATTATTAAGGTTTAATCATAAATATGGAGGACTCTCTGGATTCCCAGCCATTACGGCAGGGGAAACAAAAATCACTCCCCTTCTCTTATATGGGGCTGAGACTAAAAAAGTTACCAAAATTAGAATTACCTTTGCTATACTATTACAAGGCCATTTTACAAGTCCCATCAGCAACATCCAGCCCCACAGTAAGAGCTGAATTAGGCAGAATCCCCTTGGCGGAACTCATTAAACTAAAGTTAATTATTTATTGGCTTAAATTAATAAACAATAACAAAAATGGCTTACCCTTACTTTCTGTCAAAGAAAAAGAAGCATGGTATAATGAGGATTTCCATTCCCCATGATTAAAAACTTTTTTGTATGACTTAGATAATTCTGCCTACTCACACTTATGACGAGATAATCGTCTTAATATAAAGATTCACGAATCTTACAAGGCTGCAATAAAAAAGAAAAATTTTCACCTGGCATTTGTCATGCAGATGTCCCTTGTTCGTTCACAAAGACAAGCCCTATGGTTGAACCAAAGCAAAACAGATTCAAATCTAGAGGCTTCTCTTTATATACAGATAGCCCCCAGCTATCGGAAAGCAATCACTTGGGCAATAGTTGGACTAATTACTTCAAAACAGATGTATTACAATTCATTAGTTATATAGAATGACACTAACAAAATTTTTTTTTATGTAATAAAGGTTTAGTTGAGACCCTTTCGCACATCATCATACAATGCCCTCTATACAATTATGCACAAAATAAATACCTTAAGGATTTTTTGGTGAAATACACTGTCTTAGCTTATGATCCAGTTTTTATTCTGATGCATCCAGGGACAGTTGAAGATACTATCAGGATTGGAATGTTCATAATGTCTGTTATAAGCCATAAAAAAAAGGCCTATTTAAAGAGACTAAGAACTACAAAACAAACAAAATTCCTAGTCTCATAATCTTTTTGGTCCTTCATTGAGCTCTGTTTATGATACCATTCTATTTATATAAATACTCTGCCTCTTATCATGAACTGTATCTTAGATTCTCACCCTCTTAAATTACCACTACTTTTAATCATTGTATTTTTTATGTAATTTTCTACTCATTGTAATGTCCAAAAAGTTTTGTCATGAAATTTTTATGGAAGAACAATAAACTTGAACTTGAAAAAAAGTGTCCTGACACAAAGGGGGTCTTATGTTTTTGGGGCCCCAGCAAGTTTAGTCATGGAGGGCCCCTACCCCTCTATGGTGACAGGCAACTTCATTTCATTATGATGCCATTCTGAAAGCTTCTGCCCAGCTCACTGACTCCCCTTGTGTGCTGTTTCAGCAGGGCACAGTAAGGCACCTAAATAATTAAAAAACATTTAACTCTTGAAGGCTGATAACTTGCACTGGGTCAGACTGAGAACCCTTTGAGCTGGGAGCCCCAGTGGCTGCTGGGGCTGAGGACCCCTAATGGCTTTGGGCAGGCAGCAGCAAGCTGAAATGAATAAAGCAGCTGTAGCAGTGTTACTGTCTCACTCAGACTGTCAACTGAAGCTAGGAAATGGGGCTCATTTTGTAAAAGTTTTTGGAAATTTATGATGATAAACCAGACACCACAGCAACTGCAGGGAAATCAAATTGCCTTTCCAGGTGGGCAGATGACCAGGCAAAGTATGCAGCTCAGAGGTTTTAACTGGTTAATGTGGTGTTAACAGGTACTGGCAGTGCTTTGTTACAGAAATTAGTCTTAAGTGTGCCAGACATGAATGATAACAAGTTAGACTGGCTATGTTTTCTCTAGCCAGGATGATTCACTCGGGGCTAGGGGCCCCTTGCAAACAGGGACCTTAGGCCTAGGCTGTGTTGGCCTATGTCTTAATCCACCCCAAGGTAATAATAGTTCTTTAGTAGTAAATCTGATGCTAATGCTATATGCATGACTCTCCTGCAAGAGGGGAAATTCCAGCTTAGTTTTCTTTTTAAACATTTTTAAGTTTCACACACATCACACACTCAGCATGTTATGGGTGTATCTTAACGTGGCTGCATTTTAACCGCCCACCTGCGTTCTTTAAATTGTCAGCCAACAGCAGTGATAGTGAAAGCACCACTGACAATCACATTTCAGCATCTTGGAACATTGTTTGTTACATTCAATGCAAGAAATGTCCACAAACAGGTTATGTGAGGGAGACTGAACTACCTTTTTGAACGTGAATGAACACACACAGACGTGATATTAAAATGAAGAAGACTGAAAAAACCAGTGGGACAACATTTCTCTCAGTCTAATCACTCCATCTCTGACTTCTCTGTCCTGGTTCTCAAAAGACATTTCAGAAATATGCAACAAAGAAGAGAATTTGAGGACAAACTTCTTTTCCTTCTGAATATGGTGCAGGATGACAGGAATGCAGACACTAGTTTTATATCCCATTACATGATTTAATGTGGTTTCTTGTTTCAGATACAACACGTTGATATTTATTTATTTATTTTATTTTATTTTATTGACTGGGTAAACCCATTGAAACCCTGACAGTCCCTTTTTCCGGGTGACCCGGGCATTAATCACAGTTAAAAACAATCCATGATGGTACATTACAATAACATGCCGACATTGTGTCAGTTATACAGTGAACATAGACTGGAGTACAACAGACATGGCAATGTTTATTATACAAATTCAAGAATAATAATATGGCAATTTTTTTTTGTTTTACATGTTTCTAAAATGTTTACATATTAAATGGTTCTCTTTAACCTATGTAACTATATATTTCAGGGGTCAAAACTGGCACTGGCCCACTAACCAAATTCTGGTAGATTTTGTATCAGGCTAGTAAGATTTTCCTTTAAGTAGCCCAGTGGGCTTATACTGCAGAAGGTAACATTTCATTAAGTACACTGGCTGGGCCAGTGGAAAAGTCTGTGGGGCTAGTGGATTTTCCCAGTTAATTAGCCCTGCTGGCTAGTGGCAGCAAAACTTAATTTCGACCCCTGTATTTACAGGTTTTTTTTAACTAGTGGGTGGTGATTACATGGGCTTTAGACTCACACGTGCAGAACTACTAATGTAAGTACTTCAGCCAGCCCAGTGGTGCTGAGGGTTGAAGCATTGGACACCACACCTCACGCCATGCCATTGACCCGGGTTTGGGAGCGAACTCGGTGCTGGGGGTCAGCAGGGGAGGGATTGGATTGATCACCTGCTGGGCTGTTCTCCTCTCCCGGGGGGAGGGTACTAGGATGTCCGGTGCTCTAGCAGCCCCTGGTGGAGACCGAGGGTGCTACAGAGTGCTGGACTGCATGTAAACAGTGTGGCCCGATGCAGGCAGGGTTGCCATGTGCTGCAATGTCAAGACGTGCACCATGCATGGGGGAGGGGGGAGAAGGGCATATATATGTGATTCCACTTCACAAAAGTGGGAGCAGGGCAGAAACAGGAAACTACAGACCAGTTAGTTAGACTTCAGTGGTAGGTAATATGATGGAATCACTTCTGAAGGAAAGAATTGTTGAGTACCTAGAGGCCAGTGGGGCACAGGACTCAAGACAGCATGGTTTCACAGCAGAAAGGTCATGTCAGATGAATCTAATAGATTTCTTTGACTGGGTGACCAAAGTAGTAGACCAGGGAGGGGCTATGGATATGGCCTACCTAGATTTTAGCAAGGCATCTGACACAGTCTCACACAAAAGATTAATATACAAGTTAGCCAGCCATGGAGTGGGTCCTAAGGTGGTAGCCTGGATAAAAAAATAGCTGGACAACAGGACGCAAAGGGTAATAGTAAACGGAGTTCACAGTGAAGAAAGGAGGGTAACTAGTGGGGTACCGCAGGGTTCAGTACTGGGACCGGTCCTCTTTAATGTCTTATAAGTGACATTGGAGAGCACCTGGAAGGAAAGGTATGTCTCTTTGCAGATGACACAAAGATCTGCAACAGGGATGATACACAAGGTGGGGTGGAAAGAATGAAAAGGGACTTGGCAAGGTTGGAGGAATGGTCAAATAGGTGGCAGCTCAGATTCAATGCAAAGAAGTGCAAGGTAATGCATCTGGGAAACAAAAACCCAGGGGAAGAGTACACAATGGCGGGTGAGTTAATAACAACAATAATAATCGAAAGAAACCTAGGATTATTTATATCAGATGACCTAAAGGTGGGCAAGCAATGTGAGAAGGCACTAAGGAGGTCTGGGGGGATACTGGGATGCATGGGGAGAGGCATCAACAGTAGAAAACAGGAAGTTGCTATCTCTCTGTACAGACAGTTAGTGAGACCCCTTCTGGAGTACTGCATGCAATTCTGGAGACCCCATCTCCGCAAAGACATAGACAGAGTGGAGGCTGTTCAGAGGAGGGCAACCAAAATGGTGCAGGGTCTGCACCAGAAGACATACGAGGAGAGACTAAAGCAGCTTAATATGTATACCCTTGAGGAAAGGAGGGAGGGGGACATGATAGAAACTTTCAAGTATCTCAAGGGAATTGACAAAGTACAAGAGGTTAGTATCTTTCAGAAGAAGAGATGTGCAAGAACAAGGGGGCACAATTTGAAGATAGAGGGGGGACGGCTCAGAGGTAATGTTAGCAAGTATTTTTACACAGAGAAGGTTGTGAATGCATGGAACAGCCTTCCTAAGGAGGCTGTGGAGTCAGAAACAGTGGGAGAATTCAAGAATGCATGGGACAGGCATAAGGCAATTCTAGTGGGGGGTAGGAGGAAGTAAGCTGTTGATTAACTAGAATCTGCAGCTTATCCGTCAGGTAGGGAACTGGGCAGACTAGGTGGGCCAAGCGGTCCTTATCTGCCGTCAAATTCTATGTTTCTATGTAAGGGAAAAAACCCTTTGGCCTTGGATAGGTGACGGCACGCAGGTCCACTGGCCACAAGTGCAATGCTAGACCTCCATTACTGCCCCTTCAATAACCTGGGGGTGTTAGTCCCGGGGGCTCCATAGGTACTGTAACGTCTCTGAGGTTGGTGGAGGCCACAGCGGGCGGTAGAGCTGGGGATGTGTCATGGCCCGAGAGAGTTCCAGGTGCCCGAAGGAGATAAAGAAACTTAAAAAAAAATAAATAAATAATGTAAGTACTTAACGGGCACACACACACGCACACTTAGTCTTTAGTGTCTCTTTTGTAAGACATTTAAGTCACATCAGAAAATGTATAGACCTACTTCAAGATAACATTCCTTCTGTGACATTTGATCTACACAGAACTATAGTTTTAAAGGATGTTTTCTCATATTTGGTTGTGTTTCTTATCTAATTACCTCATTAATCTGTCACATTCACATGTAAAATATGTAAGCTCTGGTATTTTAATGTGAGCTCTTAGAAACCTGCCATTTTCTTTCTGAAGAAGGACCTTGTAGGTTCAAAAGTGTAAAGACCTCAGGTCAGACACTGCTGGAAATTCCTAGGGTTAGGACTAACACGGGCGGCAAATCCTTCTCCTACATTGCCCCCCACCTGTCTAACAAACTTCTACCATCAGTACAGGAAGCCCCTTCTTTTCTGAACTTTTGTACTCGGCTGAAGACCCACATGACTGAGACCACCATATGTCACTGTCATGTAACGTGATAGTCCTCTCCCCTCCCACAAACCAATGCCAACCCTATCACTTTTTTGTTGTACTGTTTCTGGGAATAACTTAAGTACCAGACTATTATCCTCTCCACCTAGCCGTGAGCTTTCTTCTGCCTTTTTAAGAGACTGTGCAGATTAGATACTGTGTGACATTTACTGGCTAAGTGTGAACCTCTTATTAGTTTTTACTTTATTGTTTTCCTCTACTCCCTGGTTGTGAGAGAACTGGGGGAGGGGGGATGTGTTTTGTATTTTCATGTTTGAATTATTTGAGTTGTTTTTGAATTTTTGGCTTGTGTTTAGGATTTATGTTTAATTAGATTTATTTTGGGGGTTTATTTAACTAAAGTTTTTATTTTACATTATTGTTCTGGTTTAGTTGTATTATTGCGGCATGTGTCGGCCCACAATCCCCATGGTGGTGCGCTATTCATCCTCCTTGCTTCACGCCCTCCGCCCTTTTTATCCTCCCCCTCTCCATTTTGATATATACCAGCGTTGTAGAGCACTGGGAATTGCTCGAAGGAGAGGGAGGAGGGCGGGGGGTTGTGAACCGGGGAGGATGGACGAGGGGGGCCTTCGTATCCGGGTAGTGAGATCTAGAAGGTGCCCTGGGGCAAAATGGAATCCAGACCGTGGTTTGCCCTGTCTGGTGTCCATACCCAAGGGCACTACAGAATTTGGTAGGCAGATGGGCTTGACAGCCTCCGAGGTTCATTCAACGCAGGCGGTGTTATGCAATGCTAGGTCCGTCAGAAACAAGACCAGCATTATTGCTGATCTTGTCGGTTCGGTGGACTTGGCTTGCATCACCGAGACCTGGCTGGATGAAAACTCAGACCCCACGTTGGAAGCCATGACTCCGGCCGGGTACTCGGTGATACACCACCCGAGATTGGACCTCAGGGGTTGGGGGGTTACAGTCTGTTTTAAGATGGAATTGGACCTCACGAATGTAGTTGTGGGGGAGACTGAGTCCTTTAAGTGTACAGTGGTAGCGGGTGTTGGTGTTCGAATCGTACTCATCTACCGTCCACCAGGTGATGGGAAACGGTTCTTACAGGAAGTGGCAGACTTCATCGTCGACATGTCGTTGGAGTCACCCAGATTGATGGTTCTGGGCAACTTTAACGCCTGGGTTGATGATGAACTCTCACAATTTGGTAATCACTTCCTCCAATTAATTACTTCTTTGGGCTTTACACAGGTGGTTTTCACTGCTACCCATACATCTGGACATTCCCTGGACTTAGTCTTTCTCCTAGGGATTGATTTTACTGATTTGGGGGTGGAACCAGTCATATGGTCAGACCACTGCACCATGGGGTTCAATTTATTACCCCCTGAGAAGGCCTACCCTGTGGAGATGGCGAGATACCGCCCTTTACGGGATATTTCTCCCCAAGGCCTTGTGGTGGTTCTTGACCTCTCATCCCCCGAGTTGGTGAGCAGTAGTCCAGAGACCTTGGTGACGGCCTATAATAGGGTAGTTACTTCGGCTCTGGATACTATTGCTCCTGTTCATGTACGCCCCCTCTCCCTTCGTCCCAAGGCACCCTGGTTCCATGGGACGTTGAGGGAGATGCAGAGACAGGGGCGAAGATTAGAATGCTGTTGGCGCAGATCCGCCAGTGATACTGACCGACTTAAATTGATGGACCATTACTCTGTCTATCAATCTGCAATCTCCCATAAGAAGGCAGAATTCCTGTTCAGGAAGATTGCTGCTGCTAGGAACCGACTGGCTCAGCTGTTTCGAACTGTGGACAGGCTGTGCAACCCAGCCTGTCTACAAGTTCGGAGAGCTTTTTCACAATTAGATTGCGAGGAGCTCGCTCACTTCTTCGCTAATAAGGTGGCTGATATCAGGGCGAATCTGCATCCTGCGGCTTCTAAGGGGGATGCGGTTGAACAGCGTGAGTTCACAGTGCCTCAATTTTCATGGTGTTCCTTCAGCAGACCTGATTTCATGGATGTCATGAGGATTATCCATGGTATGCGCCCTACGAGCTGTAGTTTGGAACCTGGACCGACTTCCCTAATATTGAGTTGTTGTGACATCATCAGTCCAATCCTTGTGCAAATAGTCTGGTGCTCCCTGGACTCGGGTGAGTTTCCTAGCTCCCTGAAAGAAGCGGTGGTGACACCGCTCTTGAAGAAAGCTACCTTGGACCCAGACTGTTTTGCAAACTACAGACCTATCTCTAACCTACCCTTCATTGGGAAGGTGATTGTGAAAGAAGTGGCGGTCCAATTGGAGAACCATTTAACCATCCATGACATATACGAACCCTTCCAATCCGGTTTTCGTAAAAGACATAGCACCAAGACTGCGCTGGTTCGAGTGCTTAATGATCTCCTGAGGGTGAGAGACCAGAAGAGACATTCTATTCTAGTTCTTCTTGATCTCTCTTCAACTTTTGACACTGTGGATCATGTGGTGTTGTTAGCACGCCTGAGGCAGATCTGTGGAATATCGGGAACCGTCCATGGATGGTTCACCTCATTCCTCACTGGGAGATCACAAAGAGTTGTGTCGGGGATTTTTTCCTCTGGCCCAATTCCTTTGTTATGTGGGGTGCCTCAGGGTTCTGTGCTATCTCCCATGTTATTTGCGGTGTATATGCTGCCCTTTGGAGACATTATAAGATGGTATAAGCTGAGGTTTCATTGCTATGCAGATGATACCCAGCTATACCTGTCTTTTGCCCCTGACCAGGATGGAGCTCTCTCGGTGTTTAACAACTGCCTGAAAGAAATCCAGGATTGGATGGATTCTAGTTGGCTGACGTTGAACTCAGAAAAGACAGAGGTTTTGGTTGTGGATCCGGGTTTTCGGATAGAGAGGTCGCCTGCTGGTGCACCCTCAGGAATTTTTCTTGGGGGTGTATCACTTCCAACCTCTGAACGGGTGCATAACCTAGGGGTTATCTTAGATGACAGGCTGACACTACAGTCACAAGTGTCAGTGGTCGTCAAGACTTCCTTTTTACCACCTTAGGAACATCACTAGAGTGAAACACCTAGTTCCGTCTGACTCGTTATCAACGTTGGTCCATGCCTTTGTGTCCTCACGCTTGGACTACTGCAACACCCTTTATTTTGGGCTTTCTGGGATTGAAATCCGCCGCCTCCAGCTAGTGCAGAATGCAGCAGCATGGGTTTTGACTGGGACAAGCAGGTCTTGCCACATCTCCCCGGTGCTGTGCGATCTGCACTGGCTTCCTGTTAGGTGGCGGATCACCTTCAAAGTCTGTTTATTGACTTTTAAAGCCCTACATGATCAGGGTCCAGCTGATCTGAAAGATCTCCTGGTTTCTTACTGCCTGGGCCGATTACTCCGCTCGGCCGATGAGGGGGTTGCTAGAGATTCCAAGAGTGAGCCTAAATTCATCTGGTTGCAGAGCTTTCTCTTATGCTGCTCCCATTCTTTGGAATTCTCTACCCTGTCAGTTGTGGCAGTGCACCTCCATGGAGGAGTTTAAGAGGGATTTAAAAACGTATTTGTATCAGTCTGCCTTTTTAGATCATCGATTGTGATGTATCATTCTGAGATTGAAGTTCTTATCTGTGTTTTATCTGTGTTTTATTATGTTTGTACAGCACCTTGGAAATTTGAAAGGTGCTTTAGAAATAAAATTTATTATTATTATTATTACTTATTCACTACTGTTCGCCACATGCCTTATGTCACCCTCATAGACCTCAATGCTAGGTTTTTATCATACAATTCACAGCTTGCTTATCTAAATGACTTTGAAAAATTGTTATTGGTGTTAACCTGTTTAATTATCTGCACGTACTCTGTAACCAATTGCATCAGTGTTTCTCACCCTGTAATGTTATCTCTGGGTCGCCCCTGAAAAAGGGAGCTTCGGGGTCCAGTGGGCCTACCCAGTCATCAAAATATAATAAATAAATCTCTGTTGGTCTAATTCAGATCACCTATTTTTTGCATCTTGTTGTACAAGGACTAATGTGGCATCAAACAATTTTTATTTTTATTTTAGCATGAGTAATCTTAGCATTTAGAAGTACAACACAGCAACTCTGGGTTTTGCATCTTACATTTACTAGACTTTTGTTACCTCTAAAATCAAAGTGGTTGATAGATCTTTTTACTTTTACAAGTGCAAAATAGCGTGGAACATGAACAGAATTAGACAGGGTGAGAAAAGTGAAAAACCACAAAGAAATACTGGTATTCAGAATTAAAGCCAACCATATACCTCACCCTAATATCATTCTAACAGGAGGCAAAATAATATCAGTGCCAAAGAACACATCTGACCACAAAGCATCTATTTAATGTTTTCAATTTTGTATATGGGCAGTCAGAAGAAGTGAACTGCTCCCTACACCGCGCAGTCTGAGAAGTGAGCTGATTTAGAACAGCAATTTAAAAAAAAAGACAAAGAAACAGATCAGTTTGAAAACGAACAGTTAAATCACATCTTATACAAACATAGAGAACAGCTTAAGAAGAGATTGGACCAAGACACAATATATCATGATGTACAGAAAGGGGTATAATATTGGCAGTATGTGACATATTATAGGGGCGTGGTAGTGCCCCTATAGTTAAGGTTGAGTAGGGTGTTCAATCTTAAACCCCTAACTTTGCGCTTTAATAGCTTTGGCAGCGTTCAACAAAATTAGCTCACATTTTGCATGTGTTGTCTAAAAGGCAAGGTCTAAATAAGTTTTGTGATGGCAGCTTCTGCAGTTTCTGAAATCCAAATACATCATTTTCCTATAGATGTCAAATGTTTTTCCTATACTTAACATGAGATTTGGGTTTGCTCTCATCTACAACCTACACAGAATGAGTTTTTTTCCAAAACTTTCAGGGTAGATGTGTACTATGCCAAGGCAGTGCCTTTGGCAGGTTTTGTGAAAAGATATTAAATGGTTAAAGAGTTATAATGATTTAAAGTTTTTTTTTTTTCTTTCTGTTCTTAACATGCTCAGTAGGGTTTTTGGAGTCACATTCTGATACAACACCAAAAAATTATGGGTCACAAGACCATTTTTGGTTTCTCATCACTTGCTTCACACAGCACTAAATGTTTTTTTGTGCCGTGAGCATCGCCATCTTGTTTCTCTTGCCCTCAAAATACAAACATGGAAAATACATAAAATAGTGTAATTGAAAAAAAAACACCCTCACACCTGAACCAAGCTATGTAAACAGGAACTGTTTAGCAAGATTCAGATGTTTGTTTATTCAAATAATGACCAGAAATACCTTTTCTGGGAACCCCAAAATCCAGGGTGCCTAGCTTAGTGAGAGAAGCTGTTTACCCATGTTCTCTGTATATGAGAACAGCGGGACTTTCTTGAATTCTGCAGCTGGAGCCCTGCTGAAGGTTGCAGTGAGAGGAGTGAGCTGCCGATCCCCTGATCTGTCTGCCTGCTGGAGTGAGATGCCGGTCCCCTCTTCTGTTTTTGTCTTTCTTTCTTTCTTTCTTTCTTTCTTTCTTTCTTTCTTTTCTTCTTTCATTTTTTATTAAGCAGACCGGGGTGCCCACCCCTAGTACTGCTTCTTTCTTCCCCCTCCCATCCAGGTGGCCTGCCCATCCCAATGTTTATAACCTTTTTTTTTAATATATAAGCAGACCAGGGTGCCCGTCCCCAGTACCGCTTCTGTGGACCCCCCTTCCTTCCATGTCATCCACCCCTGTTTGCTGTTTGCCCAACAGAAGAGAGTTTCTGCTGAAATAAAGATAACTACAACTCATTGTTTGTTTGTTTTTACCTGCAAAAAAAGAAAAACAGTCCCTCACTGATCTGACTCCCCACCCCAACCTCCCACTCAGCACCCACCACCCCATCCTACCCCCCAACACACACACCCTTACTCACCTGAACATGTCCCATAGTGAAGATCCACTCTCCGGTCAAAGACACGTCTTGCTGCTGGAACCGCCGACTGCAATATGAGATATTAATGTACAGTGAGTGTGGTTCAATGTATTTCAATGGGGTTTTCAACTTTGATGAATAGCTTTGACATTTTTGCATATTTTGACCCCAAAATTTCCACACGGCCCTTTTGGGACCCCACCTCATGACCAATTGTGGTGGTGGATTTATGCAAATAAAGCCCAAAAGGCAATTTCGAGTTTGCTTGGTGAAATCACCTTTCAGGCAGGATTTGAAAATTTTCACCACACTTGTTCATGAGGTGGGGTCATAAGAAGACTATGTTGAAAATTTGGGGTCAAAATATGTAAAAATGGCAAAATTATGCATGTACATTGACATTTTTCTACACTCACTCATAACTTTGGTAATTTTAAATATTTTAACCCCAAATTTTCAACATAGCCATAGTTTAACACCACCTCATGAACATGGCAGCTGTCATTTTGCAAATCCTGGCCAAAATGCATTTTTGCACCTGTTGCGTGGAATGACGTTTCAGTGGCGCAGAATGATGTTTCAACAGGGATTTGAACATTTTCACCTGCTGGGTTCATGAGATAATAAGAAGACTGTGCTGAAAATTTGGTGTACAAATATGGTAACAGGTCCAGGTTATAAGTGAACATTGCAGTAGTTTAACATTCACTCATAACTTTACTAATTTTCAATATTTTGACTCTAAACTTTCAACATAGCTATTTTTCAACATCACCTCATAAATGTGATATGAGCCATTGTTTAAATCCTGGACAAGACATCTTTTTGCAATGTCATGCATATAAGGTGAATCATAAAATGAGTATCTTGTATTGGCTGACAAATGCACTCTTTGCCCTGTGCATCTGTATCTGCAACCACATAGAAGCACACAAAGGTTTCCAGCACTCTGGGTCACTGTGATGAACTGTCAGTAAAGAAAGTTACCAGACACATGCTGCAGCCATTGTAATTCATTTATTTAGTAAGTAAGAAAGCACATATCCAAGCAATGGTCTCCATTGCTTGAATATGTGCTTTCTGACTTGCTAAATAAATGGATTACAATGGCTACAGCATGTGTCCAGTGACTTTCTTTACTGATAGTTCATCATAGTGACCCAGACTGCTGGAAACCTTTGTGCAGTACTGTTGTTAGAGGATTAGCAACCTACTTTTCCACAGCACCCTCAGAAGGTCTGTGTTGCACTGAACTTTTCTGTTCCTGGTAGCCACATAGAAGCACAGGGGCCACAGGGCTCTGCACTTCTGCAGCCCACCACACAGCCCCATGAATTCTTCACATCCATTGCTACATGGAAGTGCAGGGCCCATGAGGGCCTGCACTTCTGTAGGTGGATGGAGTCTTCCCTTGGTGCAGGGCATCTGCATCTGTTCATGAGGATATGATTCTACTATCTCAAAAAAAAAAAGAGGAAATCCTTTGCAAAAAAACTTTGTTAATGCACCAGTTAGGGTAACTTAATGACACAAAAGTAGGGAAATGTAGCATTAGTGTTTCCAACCCTAACTCCCAGCCCCCACTGCCCAAGCAGCAAAATGAAAAAACATTAGGGTTTTGGGTCTCCAGAGTCTTGCCAAATCAGTGGCGGGGTCTTCCTAGGGGGTTTCAACCCTAATGCCTACCTCATTCCCTGAGCAAACAACATCATCACACACAATCTCCTTTTTTCTTTCAGAGTTCTGCAGGCCTTATGTGAAGAAGACTACAAACGGTTGTGTTAGCAACATGTGGAGAGACATGCTTCTCTACCTTTGAAGAGTATATCACTATGAGGCACTGGCTTGATGGAGCTGTTCCTTGTGCTTTGGACTACAGGCTACAGGCTGGGGGAAGGGAAGCATTAGGATTGACAACTCCAAGGAAGACTCCACCACTGATTCACCAAGACTCCTGGGACCCCAAAGCCTAATGCTTTTTCCTTTTGCTGCTTGGAAGGTTGGGGTGGGGAGTTAGGGTTGGAAATCCTAACACCTCATTTCCCTACTTTTGTGGTCTTAAGTTACCCTAACTGATGAATTAATGAATTTTTTTTGCAAACAACACTTTGTATTTTTGAATGCCTTACATGCTCAATCAGAACTTATGGACTGTAGGCAAATCATTGCTGTAAACAAAATGTCAATGGGTATGATTTGGGAAAACCCTTTTAAATAAAGTGTATTTAATAAGTGAGGCACCACTACATCTGTTGCAATATAAGAATTCTTATAAATGAATTCTACCTGGGTTTCAGTCTATGACCCAAACTGAACTCAGCAATATAATAAGATGCAAAATCATTGAAATTTATGTTTATCACGTTAGAAGTTTGGCAGTATCATCTGAAGAAGTGAGAAAAAGAGTCAGCAAACACTGGCAGACATGATGTATTTGCTAAGATTTTAAAAAAGCTGTTAATAAAACAAGCTTTAAAATAGATATTCTTGGTGAATGGGTGAGTCCTATGTAAGCCCCCCCCCCCGTGTGGGGCTTGCCTATTTAAAGGCAATGGCCCCTGGTTGCCCTACTGCTGTCCTCTGCCTCTGGTCCCCTTGACTGCTGAATTGGGACCAGATGGCTTTCCAAGGAGCCCCTGGTGAGATTTGAGCCAGAGCTCCATCCCCATACCTCCGTGGCCACTGCCACCAAATCCTTCTGTTCCTCTGCCCCCGGGTGATAGTGGAGCCAAGGTCCTGAGTGCTGTTGCACCTCCAGGCAGCAGGAAAAACTTCTCTGCCAGTTCCAGAGTTATTCAGGGCCAGACTGGGTGGTGAACAATCATGGCAGCGCATGCACGATTGTTCTTAAAGGAGCCACAGCTCCCAAAGAAGTAGTGTGGCCAGGCGGTCTTAATTAAAAGGACTTCCCCAGCTCCAGAGCAGACAGCGGCACCAGGAATTAAGTGTTATGCACCTCCAGGTACATTATAGGGGGTTTCCAGTAGCACATCATATAAGTGACCCAAAATGAGCAATTAGGATTATAGCGACTCATTTTGGGTGCTGTTGTTGTGGGCTACCCTGCAGAATAGAGAGGATGTGCAAAAGTGACTAGGCTTAAGGGTGAACAGAAGGGAGGAATAGTGAGGGGAAGGAGAGGGACAGGGAAAGGGATGTCAGGCACTGGTGTACCTGCTGCTGCCAAGCTAACCATGTGGCATGGTGATGTGGGAGGCTAGCTCTGGCAGTGCAGGTACTGGGTTTGAGGCTGGGAGTGGGTTACGTTTTGCCACAGCTGTGAGCTGCGGCACATAATTTTTTGCCAGGTATGGGTTTTGCTCCCTTCCCTAACATACACCCCCCTGGAGTTGAGAATCTTAATTCAAGAGGATGCGGGGGGCACTGCCCCCCCTGCAAAAACACTTTATTTAGTTCCAGAAGTCAAGTCACTGTAGTGTGTATATCGCCAATTTGCTTTTCCGTGATATACACTTGCCATAATAGTGATCACTGTTTTGTGGTCGGTGTTATGACATGGAACCGGGTTTCCTGGTTCCCAAATAGGCAGGGACTGGGAACTGTATTCATGAGGTGTGCATGTGTACCTGTAGCACCAGAATGGCTCAAAACTGTGCCTTTTCTTTTGGGAGCCCTAAAAGGCAATCAGGGTTCCTTTAAATCAAATTGAAGGCTTCCTGGCCCCATGGCCATCTCAGCAAGTGGAGCCAGGGCACATAGTTAACAGCCCCTGAAAGGGTTTATAATAAATATTGTAGGCTGTAAAAGGCAGGCAGCCAGATGTAAGCAAACATGGCAGCCACCAGTAATTTCCCTGCCATTGGGGCTGCTGGGAAGGGGTAAAAGGGCACCATGCTCTTGCCCTGGAAAATGCTGGCCAATGAGGTGCAGAGCTGGGGGTGGCTATATAATGGGCTGTGCCCTGAGATCTGCGAGGAGTTCAGCCAAGAACTGAGAGGTGGAGACTGTGTTAAGGGGCTGCATGAGCCAGAAGCTAGCCAGTGTGCAGTAAGGCCCTTCCAAAATCAGGAGTTTTCAGGAAGAGTACTGCTTTTTCCCAGCAGGGAAGTCATTCAAACCACTATCCTGTTTTCCCAGTGGGGAATTTATTTGAACTGCTGTTCTGTTTTCCAGCCAGTAAATTTATTTGAACTGCTGTTCTGTGCTGCTCCCAGCTGGGAAGCAACTTAATTGGGCTGGTCTTAGACTGTAAAGAAGCCTAACTGAACTTCTGCCGTTCAGCGATCACATACAAGATTGTAATATATGTTGAAAAGTAATGCCAAAAATGTACAGGGGTATTTTCTATTCTTTTTTAATTTATTTTAATCTCTCACAGAGATAATATTTGGTGCACTAAATGTATCAGCCTCCAAATCCTTACTGTTATTCTATATATGCCCACAATGACTAATTTTTAAAATTGAATTACAGTTCAAAGAAGACAAAATAAGAAATAAAATAAATAAACTGAGTGGAAGAAATAGAGAAAATGGAATAGATGTGGGGGGGGGAGAGAAAAGAAAAGGGATGGGGAGTGGCAGATAAATAAGGAAAAAACAGATAAGGAAAAGCTTTTCCTCCATCTGTTTTTTTTTCTCTCTGATTTATGTTATTCTATTTCCCTTTTTCTGCCTCCCCTATAATAAATCTGAGGTTAGTTCAGATTATAATTGGTACAATTGGCTGAATATGTCCTCAGATGTAATACTTTTTTTTTATTAGGAAAGGTTTTATTTGCAAAAGAGGAGGACAGTGATGGAAGCAAGTTTTGCTCCAAACTTTGTTAATATGTATCCTGGCAAATGGGAGGAAGAAGTTGTATGGGACCCAGAAATTAATCCTTTCTTTAAAAAGGTAAATCTCTGGGGATGCCTTATTGATGACATCATAATGGTGTGGACAGGAACTGAAACTGAATTGTTTGAATTTGTGAAATATTTGGAAAAAAGTTATGAGAACTTAAGGTTTGCTCTATATTTCGGTTATAATCAAATAAGTTTCCTTGACTTGATTATATCAAAAGATGGAAAGGGAGGTGTCACAACTGACTAGCTCTGAAAATCAATGGACAGAAATACTTTGCTTCATGCTAATAGCAGTCACCACTTTCACACCATAGCTGGGATCCCCAAGGGACAATTTATCCAAGTAAAAATAAATTATATGGATGAGGAAAAATACAACATCAGAGCTAATAAATTTCAGAAAATCTTATTTGACAGAAGGTACTCAGAACAGATCATAGATAAGGCCAGGAGTGAAGTGGACAATATAGCATGTAGTGACCTGTTGGCAGTAAGGGTCCCAAAAAAAAACAATATATACTTATAGTGCTCAGTCCAACAAGATGAGTGGTATTATTAAAAAATACTGGCATATGGTCAGTATGGATCCAGTTCTCAGGGATCTAAAAGATGTAGAGCCAAGAATGGTACATAGAAGGGGAAAAAACGTCAGGGTTATGGTGGTGCACTCGATACAGCCTATATTAGATAAACACAGAATGTGGTTGCCATCAAGGAATGATGGATGTCACAAATGTGGCAACTGCAAATACTGTCCAAATGTAATCACTACAAAAGTTTTCACAGATCCTAAAACAGGACAAGATATAAAAGTTAGAGGGTTTATCACATGTGCAACAGAGGGGTTCATTTATATGGCAACATGCTCCTGTGCCAATTACTATATAGGAAGGACAAAATGTCAATTCAAAACCAGAACAGGTGAGCACATGAGAGCTATTTAGAAAAATGACCTCAGATCTGCTCTAGCGGCTGCCATTGCCCAAGCAAGAAACAGGAGTGCCCATGAAGTGTCTTTCTTGGGAATAGAGAAACCTATTAAAAGCCCAAGAGGGGGTGATAATGATGGGGCATTGTTGAAAAGAGAGCAATGTTGGATCTTTTCCATGGAAGGTATGGATGATAAATTGGAACTGGGTCCTTCTTTGAAACATGTAGATTAAAGAAAGACATTTATTTTTCTTCCCCCCTAAGAATAAAATCTTACCCCCCACCTCAGCATTCTTTATCACCACTGACTATAACTCAAAAATGGTGTTCCTATCTCTATCTCTCGAGTGTCGCAACAGTGAGCCGCTTTCACACCTAGGATATATATTGGGACTAAATAAAATAGATTGCTTGTTTTTAATTATTTATTTTTTGACTTCACAGATATGACCAACCACGGCTTACCTGGCTCCCTGGGAGACTGTGTGAGATGGGATTGCTGAAGTGGCTTGACATAAGAATCCCTGTCTGTTCAACCAACTTGCAATTCTTATTCCACTGGAATTCTCATATCTTTTATCCTGCAAATGCCTTACATCATTGGAGATGAAGCACCAGGATGTCTGTGATGAACTGAATGAAATTAAGATAAAAACCTTTGCACTGAACTTTTTTCTTTCATTGTACATGCTAACTAATGCTGGGAACTTCATGGTGTTATAGAGAACCAACTAGCTCTTGCATTGGCCTCATACCTTGAAAAAGTGCATAGTTGTGTTAAAATGTTTTTAAAACCGTATATAACTTATGAAATAGCCTTTTTATCTGTTTGATTAAATGTATATTGTAATTTATGGTTTTCACAGCAGATTTTGCACTTTGTTGAATGTGGTGATTTTAAATGTGAGGATGTTCCTTTAACTGGATGCTGGACATAAAAGGGCAGTGTAATCCAGAACACATTAGGTTTTGAAAAAGCGCCAAGGGTGTGAAACATGTTAGGTGACGTGATGTGGATTTGATTTTGATGAGAGGAGGGGAACGTCTCTGGAAAGGAGCTCCTTGTGTGTTATTTGTATATGTTATACAAGTCAATTTTATGTGGGTGTTTTACACTGGAAGTACTTCAGTAAAGTGAAGTACTGTTTGGACTCTATCAAGATATGTTCACTGCTAGAAATCCAGCTCAGACCCAAGTTCTGCACAATTACAAAACTGAAATCAGAGAGTAGGCTGCAATAATCAGATGCAGAGGCAAGGTACTTAAATTTCAATGCTTTACTAGCCAGCTTAACATTACACTATACAGCCAAGCAAATTGTCTGCATCTGGCAGGTCACAGCCCGCCAATCACTATTTATAGAAAGTTCTAATGTTATGATGTCACACAGCATGTGCATCATTAATATTCATAAAGTAACATTAACCATATCCTCACATCTCCCCCTTAAGTATGTTTCCTACTTAATTACTAAATTTATAACTATTAGAAAAAGTTGTACTTACTAGTCCAAGTCCCTTTAAGTCCTGTAACATGCAGGCATTTTGATTGGGTGCCCGCTAACCCAGCTGTACTGAGTGGGGCTTGCTGAATGGCTGCGCAGGCTTGTTGGGGCAGTCACCATCGCTGGTGGTGTCACTGGTGGTGGGTTCTTGCTGGGGTCCAGGTATGGCTGCACTGCCACTGTTTCTGCTCTCACTGCTGTCAGCATACTTTCTCTGTTCACCACTCCCTCGGGACGAATCTCCTCTTCGGATTGCATTTCTCTCTCCCTCTCCCTCCTGGCAAGATGAGGGGCTTGGTACCCACCGCTGACTGGACTGCAGTGCTGGAGGCCCCAAAAGGTTTCAGCGATTGCACCAAAAGTGCTTACCATTGGCAGAAACAACATAGGACCAAGGGTAAGGGTGTAGACAGGCATACTCACTGTACACATTTGTGTACAGTTTTGTTGAGTGCCTGTCACAAACCATAAGCCATTCTGTTAATATTATCATCCTAATCTGTAGTATTTGGGTTAGTGTAGGCCACTGAGGAGTGTCAATACATGTATAACCTCATTAGGGAGTAATCATCTGACAACAATCTGACTTGTTTGGAAGGGGGTGCCATTTAGAAAGGATGTGTACATTTTTTAATGGTGGTGGTGTAACTGTTGGAGATTGTGTATAAAATGGAAATTTCTGGCTACACCCCTTCCAAGGGGTCTGTGCAGGCAATATGACAACCACAGGGGTCCATTCATGCTGGTCAGTGCGCATAGGCACCTGCTGTCCTGGAACCAGCTGAGGCACGGAATGTGCAGTTCTATTATAATAATACTGTTGCTTTCTCTGAGTAGACTCTAGCATAGAACATACATTTGTTTCTGGAACCTTAGGCTTCAGAAGTTCTGGCTTTGTAGGAAGCAATGTGTTGGTACGATGACCCATTAATAACGGTGCTGGGGACCCCACACCTTCAAAAGGCATGTTTCTCAAATCAAGCAGCACAATATATGGGTATGTCGCCTTTGTCTTTCATGGCTTCCTTTAGTAAATTCTTGACAGTTTGGACAGCTCTCTCAATCATTCCATTACTCTGGGGGTATCTGAATGATGATGTGATGTGCTTGAAATTATATTTCTTGGCAAAAATCTCTGGCAAATTGTGGCCCATTGTCTGTAATGAGAGTTTCTGGTATGCCATGCCCAGCAAATTGAGATTTAATGTGACTGAGCACACAATTTGACTTGTAGTATTTTGTAGTCTGGACATTTTACTAAATTTCAAATAATAGTACACCATCAGTAAGTATGTATCTCTGTTAAAGTCAAAAAAATCAGCTCCCACCAAGGTCTATCTGGTACTTCATGAGGATGCAATGGTTCTTTGGGTTGGGCTTTCCTGCAGGTGGCACAGATGCCACAGTTGGTGACCAGAACACTGATTTGACTGTTCATTCCTGTCCAAAACAAGACATCTCTAGCTCTTCTTCTGCATTTCTCTATGCCGAGATGGCTGCCATGTATTTTGGTAAGCATTTCTTTCTGTAATGAAGCAGGTACTATCAGTCTTTCATCTTTAAGAAGTAGATCATTCTCAGTCATGATTTCTTCCCAAAAGAGCCAGTAAGGCCTGATGGCCAGATCTATTTGTGACCTCTCAGTGGGCCAACCTTGCAGTAAAGTTTCTTTTAATTTTTGTAGTTCTGGGTCTCAAACTGTTTCCTCCTGAAACTGTTTCAGTTTATTGTCGGTAATGGGTACTTTCTGAATTGTATGTACTTCATTTGTCACTCTCATTTTCTGGCAGTGTCCCAGTTTGTACTGCTCTGCTAAGGGCATCACCAATATACAGCTCTTTCCCAGCTTTCTATATGACCTGTAAATCATATTTCTGCAATTTGACATCATTCTCTGTATTCATGGTGGGGCAGTGTACAGGGTTTTTTGAACAAACTTTCAAGAGGCTTGGGATCTGTCTCTACCAGCACCTTCTGTTTAATACTGGTGAAATTTAGTGCATCCGTAGATGATTGGCAACATTTTTTTTCTATTTACATATAGCTGTTCTTTGTTTTAATAAGTCATCTTGAAGCAAATGCAATAGGTCTGTTACATTGCAGCAGAGATGTTCCCAGTCCTTCAGAGCAAGCTTTGACAGACAGGACCACTGTTTTGTGCATGTCATAAAAGGCTAGCATCAGGGGGTGCATGATAATTCTCTTTAATTCACAAAAGACTTGCTTGTGTCAGGAGTCCCAAAACCAAGCCGTTTTAACATTTCTCTTAAAGGTTTATTAAGTGTTGACAAACTGGGTATGAACTTGGCTAAATAGTTCACCATCCCCAGGAATCTCTTCAGTTCAATAACAGTTTGGGGAGTAGGTATGTCCACTGCTGCTTTTATTTTCTCTGGGTCCGCTACTAGCCCTTTCTGGGTTAATACATGTCCTATGTATGGAACTTCTCTCAGACCAATTTTAGATTTTTTTCAAATTCAACATTAGGTGGCACTCTCACGCTCTCTGTAGGACCTTTTGCAATCTGCCATTATGCCCCTGTACATCACATCCCAAATTAATATGTCATACATATAAGTCTCTATACTCCAAGCCTCAAATATCTGAGATATTTTCCTCTGAAACACTTTGGGGGCTAAGCATATTCCAAATGGCATCCTTTTAAACGTACAGAATCCAAAGGGGGTATGAACTCACCTTTAAATGTCATTAGTTCAGAACTGGGCCCAGCCAGTTTGATTTGCCAGAAAGCATGCCCAGCATCTAGCACTGAGATTTTGGCACCAGCCAACCATACTGCAACTTCTTCTATAGTTTCCATGAGGTAGTGTTCCCGTTTAATTGCTTTATTCGGGTCTCTCAGATCAATGCACATCCTCACTTTATTAGGCTTTTCAATGACCACAATGGAGTTAACCCAGCTTGTAGATCTTTCAACTTTCTCAATAACCCCTAGTCTGTCTATATTATCTAGCACATCCTTAACTCTGTCTCTTAAAGCAAAAGGTATCTTCCTAGGTGGGTGTATTACTGGAGTAACAGACTTGTCTATTTTGATATGGTGTTCTCCCTCGAGACACTCCAGCTCCTGGAAAACAGCATACTTAGATAATATCTCTTCAGTGGATTCATTCTCTGTGTTAAGTGAGAACAATTTCTGCACCTGCTTTATCTCTAAGCATGTTGGCAGTCCCAGAAAAGGCATAACATTAGCATCAACAACTTGAAATGTCACTACGTGGTACTGATTTTTGAATCCCACAGCCAATAAAACTTTCCCATGCACATTCAACTGGGGACCAGATCGAGCCTTTGACTTTTGAATAGGTGCTTTTTACACAGTTCTATACATACTCATGGGAATCACATTGCACTGGGTACCAATGTCCAGTTTAAAAATCATAGTCTTTCTATGAATACTGAAATGCACTTTCCAGTCAGTGCCACAGCTCAGTCTGCTAGCATTTCAACTGTGTACTGTGACAGGGAGATCCTGCCACTCTTGAGGACTGACCTTTTCTTAAATCTGTTGCAACAGTTCTATTTCTTAGCCTAATCTGTCCTTTACAGTTTCTAGTCCATAAGGTTGGCCACCTATGGGCATCCCCTTCCCTTTCTTGACTATGCTATAGTGTTCTCTTTAATTTTCCTTTTCCCTGTCAGGTCCTTATACAGGGAGGTTATTTTGGTGGCCTCCGAGCTGATGTAAAACAACAGGCTGTGTTTATCATTGTTGGATTTAGTATGTAATAGCATTACGTCATAAAATACCTTGATGTATATGCCTTATGTTTATGAAACCTGTAAATGTTGAAAATACCATGGCACTAGGTGTTTTTGATAAAAGTAAAAAGTAATGCAGCCCATACCATACTACACATTCCAGATATGTGAATGGATCCCATTCACATATCTGGATATATAATACAATATGAGCTGCATCTCGTTAACTCACGCTGTGGACCAATGGGCGTGCACTACGATGGTGTCAGTCGGTGGCCAGCAGGGCGTCAGGTGGGTGGGGTGCTGTCACCCCGCGCTGACCTGGGAGGAGTGGGGCGGTGGGGATCAGTGGGCGGGTGGGGAGGGGCCACTGGACCACCAGGGATGATAGGTTTCGATTAATTCTACTGCAGCCCACGATTGGGCACACAGGTCCGCTGGACCACCAGGGATATTGGAAATATCATTAATTTACTTAGCCCGCGATCAGGCACACAGGTCCACTGGACCACCAGGGATATTGGAAATATCATTACTTTACTTAGCTCACGATTGGGCAGATAGGTCCACTGGACCACCAGGGAATTGGGAAATTTCTTTATTTACTTAGCCTGTGATCAGGTGGGCAGCGGTCCACTGGACCACCAGGGATTTTGGATTATACTATCTTTTACTGCAGCCCGCGATCGGGCTGTGGGGCACACTGTCACACTGCAGAGGGTGTCAGTCCCCGGCAACTGCTGCCTGGCAGGGGCGCCAGGTGCAAGTTGCGAGGATTAGGCGCTACATGTCAATATCAAGACCATAATGACATGCAAATGGCTCCCATTTGTGCCTTGCATACATTATGGCCCCATTTGCATGTCAACCTTTGAATATCGCGGTTGCTGCACCTTGCACAATGGAACTTGCACTAGCGCATCCCCATGCTCCACTCTGGCTACTGGCGCTGGTGCAGTGCCACTGCACCATGCGCACTGTGGGTGGCCAGGGTGCGATATTCAATGATGCTGAGCCATGGCGCAGCTCCGTTGAATATCGCCTGGTCAACGGCCCAGCGCAGCCAAGTTGCGCTGCGCCCAGGCTTGCGCCACAGCCTGGCGCAGTTTGAATATCTGGGCCTTGATGTGCAAGTGTTCAAAATATAGTTATTGATGGATATCAGCAATTTAATTTCCTTGAAATGAAACTAAATAACCAGGGGAGATGTGCAGGGGGGGTCTAATAATGTTAGTAAAGGCGAACTCATGTATAGAGAGATTATCTCTGATTGCCTGCCCTTGAACGGGGCTGCTTCAGCTCCCCCACAGTCGGCCAGCACCCAGCCAGCCACCGGCTGAGACCAGGACACCCGCCTGCAGCTCCTTGGAAGCTGCCTGCCCTTGAACGGGGCTGCTTCAGCTCCCCCATGGTCGGCCCGGCGCAGCCAGCCACCAGCCGAGACCAGGATGCCCGCCTGCAGCTCTCCTTGGAAGGTGCGGGACAAGCGCAGCCAATTGAAATACTGATGCTTCCAGCAAACCTGCTCTGATTGGCCAGGACTTTTCCCCTGCTTCAGCCACCTGGCACTTTTTACAAATAGATTTTCGATAGAACTAAGCACATTTCAACTGTGTAATATAAGTTTTTCAATTGTATTAGCTGGATTGTAATTTCTACTAGTGTTTTAAAGTGCTTACACCTCTTCTGTCTCAGTACTCCTCCTGCAGCCCCCCCCCCATTCCAAGCACTCTGCCTTGGTGCCGAAAAGTCTAACTACCTTTTGTCTTACTAAACTGCTCAAATCTAACCCATCCTAACCTCTATGCTATTTAAGACCTGCTCTTTTTTCTTCTCTCCAGCTGCCTGCCCTTGAACGGGGCTGCTTCAGCTCCCCCAGTGGCTAGTTTTCCATTAGCAGGTTATACAGACCTGCCACTAGAGGGATCCTTGGTCTTTCTACACAAATCACTGTACTCAATAGTGGGCAATATGGCCTGCAATATCATTCTACTTCTAATCCTGGCAAAATTATGACTTATAAAGCACTGATCCATGCTAAGTCAGAAGTCATCCCAGCCTGGGAACCCACAATCATAGTTCCTGCTGCATCTTCATATTGCTTCCCTACTCTTAATCTGTCGGGTTTTCATTTTAATTTTCATCCCTCTCCTCTGGCCCTCCTCCCTTCACCAATGTCTTTCTGTGCACTTACCCTGCTAGCCTTGAACGGCCATGTCAGCATCTCCTATGCCCTGGCTAGACGTACCTCAATGACTGAACACCACACAAGAACCCATATGAAAAGAGCCCACTTCTACCTGATAAATGGCCTCAAGAAAATGTTTCTAATTCTCCTTTTCTGTTCAGGCAATGACGAACTAAATCCAGGTCCCCCAACTCAAATCACTTCTCCGTCTGAGTTTGCAGCTGCTCCTGGGATGAAACTGATGATGGTCAATATTCTAAGCCTGCTCAAAAAACCTGATCATCTCCAAGTTTGGGCAGCCCACACTGATCCAGATCTGATTATAATTACCGAGTCATGGCTAAAAAAGACCAACACTGATCCACAAATTACTATACCCGGCTTCAAGCTCTTTAGGGCTGATAGGGATTCGAGGGGGGGAGGAGTGATTGTATACACCAAATCAAAATATGATGTTAGCAGCATTTCCTGTAAAACTAAGCCCAAGGAATATGAGATTGTCTCACTTAAACTTCATCTTCCATCCTCAGAGTGCATCACAGTCATTGGTGGCTATAGACCCCTGTCAAGAGGCACAGAAATTCTTAACTTGTTGAAATTCATAACTTTGGCTGCTAACACGGAAAAAATAATCTTAGGGGACTTCAATATGGATTGGCTCACTGCTAAATCCCACTCCCTAAAAGCCATCTGTGATGAGCTGGGTCTTACACAGATAGTAACTGAACCCACAAGAATCAATGCTTCTAACTCTGCCAACAGCTCACTCTTAGATGTCATCTTAACTTGCATCCCATAAAATCTCACATTCTGCAGTTTTCCATAATGACATGAGTGACCACAGTATCGTTGTATGTACAAGATTCCAATCTAAAACCCAGCAGCACCCTAAATTCAGAATCAAATGCTCGTTCCGTAAATTCAGCTCAGTAAACTTCCTAACCAATCTAGCTACGATCAGGTGGCAAGACCTATATCTTGCCAAATCTGCTGATGCTGCCGTCTCTGTCCTAAATGACAACCTCACCACCCTAATTAACAAGCATGCTCCTTTTATTAAAATGAGGGTGCAGAAAATCTCGCATCTGTGGTTCACCCAAGAGCTCAAATCTGCACTTACCAATAGAGACAAGCTATGGGCTAGGGCCAGGCACACAAAGGACCCAGCAGACTGCCAGGCATTTAGAACTGCCAGAAATGCCTGTGTTAAAAGTGTACATGCTACTAAAGCAAACTTCTACATCTCCACTCTGGAGCAGGCCAAAGGGAACTCCCAAAAAATCTGGAAGGCACTGAGATCCATTGAAAGCCATCCGCTGCTTCCTCCCTTCCCACCAAGATTCTGGCCAAGGGCCAGGATGGTTGAAAATAAACTGTGAATCACCGAAGAACTTAACCTTCACTTTGCCACTGCCGGGTTGGCAGTCCCTCCCCATATACTAGCAGTAAATAGCAACACTAACCCAGATGCTACACATGCTACTCCACCTCATCCCTTCCAGTTGTGCCTGTTTAGCTACAAAGTTGAAGACATAATTTTAGCCTTGACACCAAGAAAAGTGCAGGGGACGATGGCCTTGAATCATTTTTCTTGTGGTTAGGCTATGCCCAGCTCACAGCCCCATCCTTCACATCTTCAACCCTCTATTACCACAGCCACTGTTCCATCCTGCTGGAAATCTGCCCATATTCTTCCTCTCTTCAAATCAGGAGATCCTTGTGACTTAAACAACTACCATCCTATCTCTATCTTGCCCGTTCTCTCCAAAGTGCTGGAAAAACTTACATACAACCAACTAAAAAATCACCTCGAAGTGCACTCACTCCTAAACCCGGCCCAATCTGGCTTCAGGTCAAAGCACAGTACCATCTCAGCCTTGGCTAAAGTCTCTAATGACTGGATCCATGCTATGGACACCAAGAAGGTTACTAGTGCAGTCTTTCTAGACCTCAGTAAGGCCTTTGACACTGTAGACCATCACCTTCTAATCACCTGTCTTGCCTACATAGGTGCCACTCCACTTACCTTACAGTGGTTTAACAGTTATCTCACAGGAAGGATACAAAAAGTCAAAGCTGATGGCCTACTATCTGCCCCCCTTCCCATTGCCAGAGGAATCCCTCAGGGCTCCATCCTAGGACCAATCCTTTTTGCCCTGTACATCAACAACCTTGACTCCCACATAAAGAACTCTATCATACATTTCTTTGCAGACGATATGGTTTTGTATGCATCAAGCTCGTCCTTAACTAAAGTCAGGGAAGCACTCCAAGCTGACTTTATCCAGTTAGAAAGCAACCTTATCAATGCCAAGCTTCTCTTAAATGCCAAAAAAACCAAGACAATGATTTTCTCGAGACTTGCTTTGTCTGGTGCCCTACCTACCCCACCTAAAAACTTCATAGTTACCTCCCTAGGTGAACCCTTGGAAGTTGTACCTAAATTTAAATATCTAGGTATGTGGATAGACAACAAGCTTTCCTTCAATGACCACATCGAGGATCTATCAAAGAGGCTTAAAGCATGCTTGGGTTTCTTCTTTAGAAATAGGACCCTCTTTTCTCTCACGACCCTCAAAAGACTTGTCCAAGCAACATTCCTTCCCTTGCTTGACTACAGAGACATTATCTTTATCTCCTCCCCAACCTTGAGCCTATCTAAACTGGACGTACTCTATCACCGTGCTCTTCGCTTCATTACTAACTCTGCGTACAGGACCCACCACTGTGATCTTTATGCAGCAGTTGGGTGGACCGCTCTTGCCACCAGATGCCTCCTGCATGCTGGCATTTGGACCCTCAAATTACTACTCCACAAACTGCCTGTCTGTTTAACGTCTCTCATACACATCTCGCATAGCGCCTACTCCCTAAGGAAATCCGACCTTATCCTACTAGATGTTCCCAGGACACATACCACAGCTGGCCAAAGAGCTGTCTCATACGCCCTCCCAAACATTTGGAATCAACTACAAGCTATGCTGAAGCTAACCAGCATCGTATCAATTAACTCCTACAAAACACTAGCTATCTCTAAATTAAAAGACATATGTAGGTGCTACTAGGCCCCCAATGCCAAGTCAACTTCCTAGGTACCAACTGGCCCTCTACTTATTAAGCTGAAATGTGTTGCATAATTTAGGGCAAGGTTAAAGCTGGAATGTACTGCATATATAACATAAGGACTTCTATTGTGTATACCTCTTGCATTATATATTTTTTTATTTGTTGTTCTACATTTTATATCTCCTATCTATGTAATTGTGAACTGTATATGTATGTGCCTCAGGACCTCCTTGTGAATGAGCTTGCTCAATGGAGTTTTTCCTGCAATAAACTTGAACTTGAACTTGATTGGTCCGATGTCTATATGACAATTAAATTTACAGTTGGAAAGAAGGATTATATTATATTGAGTATATACATCCCACTACTTTCTGCAGAATGTTACAGTCCAAGTATCTGGCATAAGTTCGACTTTCAAATGCTGAATATTATTACAAATTATTCAGGATCCAATCTAATTATTATGAGTGAATTTAATGCCAGGATTGGTCTCTTTACCAGTTTTAAGGAAGATTCATTTTATGAATATACTTTTGAAGAGGTCTATATATATCAGCGATCCTTGGTGGATAATAAAACTAATAAAAATGGTCTATCCCTGATACAAACTGCAAGACAGTTTTTTTGGTCCTTGCTAATGGCAATATAAAGGGTCAGAATTATATTGTGACAACATATTTTTCTCAACTGGGTAATCAGTCATTGATTACATTTAGTTTTATTTATTGAAAGTATCGGAATTACAAACCTTTGAGTCAGAGACTCCTTTACAAAAGCTCCACATCAAAGAAGTGCAAGACAATTAAGGGTGCAAACATACAATAAGGAGGATCCAAATAATACAGTGTATCGACAAACAATAACTTATTGACACACACACAGTGAGGTAGTAGCTACAGATTAAACAAATAGTACATTCTACACAAGCATTTAGGCAAAGTCAGGTCATGCAAAACCTGGTACAAAACTTTCAGAGTTATAGTACTCAGCAATACGCTGAATTTAAGGGTAGAGGGTGTGGGTAAGTGCGGGATGCAGGGAGAGATGGGTGGGGCTGATGCAGTCAGAGGAGACCTTGTTAAAAACTGGACAAGAGGGGGGGGGCTAGAAGCAGTCATATTGACTGGAGGAAAGGAGGTGCTCCCTGAGATTTGCTTTGAAAGGGCCAAGTTTCACTTCAGATGAAATACAGGCTGTAAAGGCATTCAGCCAGAGTGGAGCCCTGTACATAAATGCCCTCTGCCCCAGGGATGTCCTACAGTGGAAGACAAGGAGGGATGCTTTAGCGGAGCTTCTGGTTGCTCAAATTATAGGGGCAGGAGTAATAAGGTGCTGGATCCCCAGACGGGTGAGCCCTGAGATGATTTTCTTGGCTAGAAGACTTGTTTGACGTCTGAGCCTGCAATCAAAGTTCAGCCAGCTAGTCAATCGGGAGAGGTCACAGGTGTGAGTGTGCGTGTTGCACTCAGCCACGAGACAACAGGCTTTATTCATGGTAACCTTGATCCTATGGAGAGCTGTGTTGCAACCGACCTGTAGAAAACAATCCCGTATTCGACTATGGATAGTACAGAGCTTGTTGCAGCTAGACAGAGAGAGAGAGCATTGGGGGGGGGGGGGCATACAGTATCTGTGTCTGTATAACAGACCAATTCTGACATTTATGGCAGTGCTGACTAGGTTAATATGATCTTGGTAAGAGAGGGAGGAGTCAAGAGTGACACCAAGGTATTTAAAACTGTTGACTTGCTCCAGTGGGCAGAGCTGACAATTTAAAATGTTTACATGTACGTCCCTGTGTTTACTTTGGTGATGCGAGAAAATCATTACCTTTGTTTTTCTGTAGTTTAAAACAAGTTTGTGAGTGGCAAACCAGATTTCAGATTATGAGAATAATCTTTGTAGGTCTTGCTGAAGTGGGGAGGGGTCAGGATGGCTCCTGAAGATAACAGCATTATCTGCATAAAGGTGCATCCGACCGGAGTAGCCCCTTGGGAGGGCATTTAGAAATAGACTAAAAAGGAGGGGACCCAGGATAGAACCCTGGGGTACCCCGGACTGGACAGGAAGACTGGAGGATAAGGTGGTATTGATTTTTACTTGTTGTGACATGCCACTGAGATAGTTGGCAAACCAGGAGGTGGCATCATTGGACAGACCCAAGGATGGTAGTGACTCGACCAGGAGAGCATGATTGACTGTATCGAATGTTTTTATTAGGTCTATTAAACAGACCAACTAAGTGTCCATGGTCTAGAGCTTTATGGTCATAGTCTGTGTATTCCAGAAGGGCCGTGGTGGTGCTATTGCCCTTTCTGAATCCATGTTGTTCCTGGCAAAATAAGTTGTATTTAGAGAGATAATCTGAAAGTTGTTCTGAGACTATTTTTTCAAGGGCCTTGGAGATGGGGGGAGGATGGAGATGGGGCGATAATTACCAGGGGAGGTTCTGTTGCCTCCCTTCAGAATGGGAGTGACCACTGCAGACTTCCACTGAGAGAGAAACTGACCTAGGCACAGGGAGAGGTTGAGAATTTTGGTGAGAGGGTGGAGGACTACATCAAGGGCAAGATGAAGTAATTTAAGGTCCAAGGTATCCCCTCTAAATCTTGATTTCCCCAGGACCCTGGTTAGGTAGGATTTGGCTTCACTAGGGGAGATTGCCCGAAAACGAAAAGGTGGGGTCCCTGCAGGGGGTTGGAGAGGAGTTGTAGCAGAGGAGTTGTCAAAGAAACCTGGGGGAGAACACTGCTAAGGCCAGAGAAGGTGGTGTTGAGTGAGTTAACAATGAGCAAAGGGTCCTGGATAAGGGCTCCATTAACACTAAGCAGTGGGGTGGAGACACAGATTTTCCATTCAGTTCCTTGATGTTGTCCCAGAAATTCTGCCCTGATCCCCACAAGGACAAGAGCCTGGTTTGGAAATAGGCAGCCTTGGCATTTATTGTTTCCCTTCAGATACAGTCAGAGTGCACTATTTTTAAAATTGAACCCGGAGCAGAAAGTGATCAATTTCAGCTTACTATGAAACTGAGATTGCACTTTTCCCAGAAAGCTGCACCTTCTGCTCCAGTGGTGGAAGTCCAGATAACAAATAAATGCAGACTAAGGTGGAATGAGAACTTGGACATTCTGAGCTCATTTCAGGAAAGTGTTTTTTATATTGTGTGTATGTTCTTAAATTGAAGTCACCAGAACTATTGTACAGCACCACTAGAACCTGTTTTGGCAGTGTGGCAATCTGCAGAGTTCCCTAGTCCCTTCCTGCAGCTGGAGCCATCTGCATGAATGAGAGAGCTAGGTGGACATGCTCTCTCCCCGCCACCTAACATCCCCACCACACCTACCCCAGATCTCCTCCCCTTACTCTCACCTCCCTCACTATCCACCTCCATACCTATCTACTCCTGCCACCCCTATTCACCTGCTTATCCCCACTTCTCCTGCCCGGTTAAACTTCTTCTATGCCCCCTGCTTCTTCTAACCCTTCCTACCTTCTTTCTCTACCACTCCTCCCTGCCTTTTCTCAACAAAACATCCATGCTGTGCTCACTTCCCACCTCCCACTGGCAACCTACTCGAATCAGGGCCTAAGGCCCCTGCCACTTGTTTCTGCACAGTACTCTACTAGACAAGGCCATAGGCTGCACCGATGGATATATACTTGTGCAACTCTCTACCAAAAAAAAAAAGCTAACTTGTAACTTGTTGCTTACCCATCCAGCATTCTGTATATACAATTCTACTGCTTGTACTGTACATTTACACTGTTTGTTTAACCCTACGTACTTGGTTTACCCTTACCCTGTACTTCCCTCATTGTCCTTGACGTGGAACCTATGTAAAAGAGCCTTTGGCTCAAAGGTATTAATCCGAAAACCAATAAATAAATAAATGTTTTATTTTAGTCTTTGGTAACCGGGTAAGGCTCACTAGGCACAAGTGCCTGTTTTCAGGGGCAACCTGGGAGCACGGGGTGGTTAAGTGACTTGCTCAGAGTCGCACAGCATGCAAGTGGAGGTTGTGAGAATCAAACTCGGGTCTGGTCTACTGGATATACCAAGCTCGTTCATACCTCATTCCTCTAACCTCTAGGCTATACTGCCAGCCCAAAAAATACAGTGCAATGTCTATCTACCCTGTTTTCTAGAAGTTGGGCTAGTGTTTTGGAAACACATCAAAGTTGCTTGTGGGTAGAAATGAATTTTGTCACATTGGTTTGTATTTCTTTCAACCACAATAAGTATTTATTTTGTGTAAATGAAGAGACGCGTGATTCTAGGAAACACATTTGTTGTCACAATCCTATATTTATTTAGTTTTTGCTAACCAGGTAGGGAGCACTAGGCAATCAAATGCTTATTTTCAGACATTGCCCAGGAGAAATACAACGGTAGGACATTTCAGTTCTTACAAAAAACAAGAGCAGGATATTACAGGTTTAAGAACAGATAAGACAAGATAGGTAACATTCAGTTATAGAGTAACAGTAGTACAAACTAGTGTAAGAGTTCATAGTAGTACATACAGCTATCCATTCATTTAGGACTCCAGTAAGAGTTTACATAAGTTCAAGGAGAATAGTAAGAACAGGTTTGGAACAATGAGCACAGTTTAGCATCATTTTACAGTAACACTTTCTTGCTAAGCAGAGGAAGTAACAAGTAAGAGTCACACCAGAGGCAGGTCATAGTTCTAGCCTTAGGGCTCTGTGGTAGAGTGTGGGTAAGTGCATCTATACATAGGGGACTTCTTTGATGTGTAATACTGGGTTATTCAATGATGGGCAGGTACACTGGGAGTGTTGCAGTAGATGGGTTCGAAGGGGACTATGGAAAGTGCAAACTCTTTGAACCTGCCAGATAGGGGGATGTAAATTGCTCCACAGCTTGGGAGCTGTATAGGAGAAAGACATACCTCCATACTTGATACGTGACCTGGGAACCTTTAGTAGGTCAGTACCCGAAGATCTAAGGGTGTAGCAACTAGTGAAGGGTTCAAGCTAAGAGTTCAGGGAGAGTGGTGTTTGGCTATGTAGTACACTATGCATGATTTTACCTAGTGTGAAATCCATGAGGGCTGAAGTTGCAAGCCAGCCTAGTTTGTTGTATAGAAGACAGTGATGTGTGAGGTAATTACAACCTACGGCAAAGCGGCATACGTTGTTATGTCTCACTATCCATTTGCGTAAGATGCTGCAGGAGACATTTGCAAAGATTGGAAGGCCATATATAAGTTTTGGTAGTAAAAGAGAGTGCACTATAGTATTCCTAGCTATAGGAGAGAGGTTATTACAGGCATGATAAGCTATGCCCAGGCTTGAGTTTGCAGCCTTACATACAGTGAAGTCCACCAAGATAAAGTGCAGTGTCACAGTTTCCTGCATGACAAAAGGGACTAATTCCCATTAAAATTACATTGTTTACTGCAGTAACTCTGCTGCAGCATGCTGCAGAATTGGGTTTCATCCTGGAGAGCTTCAATGTATGGAGGAGATGTGCTGGGTGAAGTCAAGGGAGGGGTCAAGGGTGATTCCTAAATATTTGAAGGTAGTGACTGTTTCGAGAGGAGTGCCAGTGGTGCTACATACAGAGAGAAGTGTGAAACTACGTAATCAAAGGGGTGTGCCAAAGAGCATAGCCTGAGTTATAGAAAGGTTCATTAGAAGTTTATTTTTAATGAGCCAGGATTGTACTACCTGTAGTTCAGATGACAGATCATTGTTGATGCTGCCTATGTTAGGGGAGTGCCTGATAAATACTAAATATTCTGCGTAGAGGAAGGGGGTGCTTGGCTTGAAACAGTGATAGACTGAGTTTATATGAAGGGAAAATAATAATGACCCAAGGATCGAACCTGGGAGGATGCCTAGGGTGATAGGAAGAAAGCTGGAGTAGGTAGAGCTAATCTTAACCCTTTGTTTCCTTTTGTGAGATAACAGGCAAACCATGGTAGAGTGTGTTTGGATATCCTTAGAAAGCTTAATTTGCAGAATAGTACCTGGTGGTTGACCATATCAAAGGCCTTTGTCAAATCTATGAACACTGCATCAGCATATTCCCCATTGTCAAAGGAGGTGTGGATGGTGTTAGTTAGGGTTAGTAGTACACTGGTAGTGCTATGGCCTTTACGAAAGCCATGCTGAACTGGGCAGAGTAGGTTATAGCTATCCAGGTATTCAGTAAGTTGGGCAGAAAAATTTTTTTCTAAGATTTTGCATAGTGCCAGGAGAATGCCTATGGGTCTATAGTTGGATATTATTTTGGTGTTTCCTTTTTTGAAGACAGGGACCATGTTTGCCTGTTTCCAAGTAGTGGGAACTGTGGAGGGTGAGAAGAAGAGGTTGAGGATTCTTGTTGGTGAATAGGCCAGCTCTTGAGCTATTCAGCACCTCCCTGGACACGGGATGTGTATCCAGGGAGGTGAATAGACCTATTCGACATCTGTTCAACACCTCCCTGGACACAGAAGGTGTTAAATAGGTGTTGACCTATTCAACACCTCCCTGGACACAGGATGCGTACCACTAGACTGGAGATTGGCTCATGTGGTGCCTATCCACAAGAGCCCAAAGGAGGTGTTTTGGTAATTGGCACCTGTCCGCCCATGTCCTTCGTGGGTAAGCTCATGGAGGCAATCCTGAAGGAGAGACTAGTAACCTTCCTAGAGATCAATGGCCTCCAGGGATGGGCAGCACCACAGGTTCATCTCACAGAAATCATGCCAGACCAACCTAATAGAATACTACGACTGGGTCACAAGGGAGTTGGACAAGGGCCATGTGGTGGCTGTCCTGTATTTGGACTTCAGCAAGGCCTTTGATTTTGTCCCTCATGGGTGACTGGGTGCAAAGCTGAAACAGACAGGGGTGGGGGCCAAGATGGAGAACTGGATCAGGAACTGGCTAGCAGATAGACTGCAGCAGGTGGTTGTGTGGGGGGGGGGAACCTCATCTCCTAAACCAGTGACAAGCTAGGTGCTGCAGGGATCTGTGCTGGGGTGAATGTTGTTTGGACTATTCATATCAGATATCACACAGGGGATTGGGAGCAGGATCAGTTTGTTCACAGATAAAACTAAAATGGGAGCTGTGGTGGAAAACGGCAAAGGCAATAAGGACAGGGATGGGGCTAAAAAAGGCCATCAAAAATGGATGGCAATGAGCACCAATGCCCATAGTCTGGGTAACAAGCTCCCTGAACTAGTGGCCTTGATGGAAGAGGGATGCCTGGATATCGTGGCAGTCACAGAAACATGGTACACAGAGAACCAGGGTACACAATCTACAGGAGGGACAAGGAGGGTAGAAGAGGAGGAGGAGGAGGAGGAGCTCTCTATGTAAGGGAAGGAATCAAAGCAACAGAACTAAATGGTAAACAGGGAGAAGAGGAGGCACTGTGGGTCACCCTGGAGACAGGAAATGGCACCACAATCTGCACAGGGGTTGTAAACAGACCCCCATCTCAGGGGGAGGAAATGGACAAGGAAATGATAGAAGGCATCCTTGGGATGGCAGAAAAAGGAGATATATTGTTGATAGGGGACCTGAATATGCCAGATGTTAACTGAGCACCTTTGCTGCAGCCACATCCAAGAGCAGGGTCATTCTCAATGCCCTAAGAGGGCATGCCTCAGACAGCTAGTGTTGGAACCCACTCAGGAGGGAGCAATCTTAGACCTGGTACTCTCAAACAGGGACGGAGAGAGGATCTCAGATTTAGAAGTGGGTATCCGTCTGGGAACAAGTGACCACCAAATAGTGTGGTTCATGATAAACACAGTTGTTGAGACAAGCCATACAAAAGTGAGGGTACTGGACTTCATGAGGGCTGACTTTGGCAAAATGGGAAGAGTGCCTCAGAAAAGCACTAGCAAATGGGCAAGAAGGAGGGGTGGAGGAACAATGGGGAAACATCAAAACTGCCATTACAGAGGCAACAAGCCTTTGTGTGAAGCAAATAAAGCAAAACGAAGGAAAAAAACACTATGGTTCTCAAAAGAGGTGGCAGAGAAGGTTCAGGAGAAAAAACAGCATTCAGGAAGTATAAGGAAACACAGAAGGAGTAGGACAGAGAACTGTACTAGTTAGAGCAGAAGGAATTGGGGAAGGCAGTCAGAATAGCAAAGGCCCAAACCAAGGAAAAAATAGCCAACTCAGTTAAGAAGGGGGATAAAACCTTTTATAGGTACATTAGGGAGCGAAGAAAGACAAAGGGAGGGACAGTGAGGCTTAATAAGAGGGAGAGTGGGTGGGCAGAGAGGGACAGTGAAAAAACAGGGATACTGAATGAATACTTCTGCTCAGTATTCACAGAAGAGGAGGGGGGTACCTAATCCAATCAATAGAAGCACTCTGGATAGGGGGGTCAACACCAGACCATTCACAGAAGAAAGGGCTCTGAAAGAACTCCTAAAACTGAAGATGGACAAAGCAATGGGGCCTGATGGGATTCACCCCACAATTCTAAAAGAACTAAGGGGAGAACCGGTGACACCACAGACTACTCTTTTTAATAAATCATGGGAGGATGGTGCAGTACCTGAGGACTGGAGGAGGGCAGATGTGATTCCCCTTTGCAAAAAAGGGAGCAAAGCAGAGGCAGGAAACTATAGACCTGTTAGTTTGACCTCAGTGGTAGGGAAAATGATGGAATCACTTCTGAAAGAAAGAATTGTTGAGTACCTAGAGGCCAACGGGACACAGGACCCAAGGCAGCATGGATTCACAGTGGAAAGGTCATGTCAGACGAATCTAATAGATTTCTTTGACTGAGTGACCAAAGTAGTAGACCAGGGAGGGGCTGTGGACATGGCCTACCTAGACTTTAGCAAGGCATTTGACACAGTCCCACACAAAAGATTAATAAACAAACTAGCCAGCCTGGGAGTGGGTCCCAGGGTGGTAGCCTGGGTAACAAATTGGCAGGACAACAGGACACAGAGGGTAACAGTAAATTGAGTCCACTCTGAAGAAAGGGGTGGTACTAGCAGGGTACAGCAGGGTTTAGTACTGGGATCAGTCATTTTTAATGTCTTTATAAGTGACATTGTGGAGGGACTGGAAGGAAAAGTATGCCTCTTTGCACATGACACAAAGATCTGCAACAGGGTTGATACACAAGGGGGGAGTGGAAAGGATGAGAAGGGACTTGGCAAGGCTGGAGGAATGGTCAAAAGTATGGCAGCTTAGATTCAATGCAAAGAAGTGCAAAGTAGTGCACCTGGGAAACAAAAAAAAAACCCAGGGTAAGAGTACACAATGGGGGGGGGGTACTAACAACCACAGAAATGGAAAGGGACCTGGGGGTAGTAATATTAGATGACCTAAAAGTAAGCAAACAATGTGAGAAGGCAGTAAGGGGATACTGGGATGTATAGGGAGAAGCATCACCAGCAGAAAACAGGAAGTTGTTATGCCTCTGTACAGACAGTTGGTGAGACCCCATCTGGAGTACTGCATGCAGTTTTGGAGACTTCATCTCCGCAAGGACATAGACAGGAGGGAGGCAGTCTAGTGGAGGGCAACTAAAAGGTGCAGGATCTGCACCAGTAGCCATACAAAGAGAGACTAAAGGAGCTTAATATGTACACCCACAAGGAGAGGAGGGAGATAGGGAACATGATAGACACTTTCAAGTATCTCAAGGGAATCAACAAAGTCCAAGAGGGTAGCATCTTTCAGAAAAGGAGATGTACAAGAACAAGGAGGCACAATTTAAAGACAGAGGGGGGACAGCTTAGGGGCAACATGAGGAAGTATTTTTTCACAGAGAGGGTGGTGGACGCATGGAATGACCTTCCTCAGGAGGTCATGGGTAAAAAGCAGTGGGGGAATTCAAGAGTGCAAGGGACAGACATAAGGCAGTTCTGGTGGGGGGTAAGAAAGAAGTAGGCTGTTGGTTAACTAGGATCTGCAGCTTATCCAATAGGTAGGGAAATGGGCAGACTGGGTGAGCCGAACGGTCCTTATCTGCCATCAAAGTCTATGTTTCTATGACATAGGGGGGATGGCTGAAACTACAGGGGGATCTAACCAGACTTAAGTGGTCGGCAAGATGGCAATTGGGATTTAACATGAAGAAGTGCAAGTTTATGTGCACTTCGGGGCAAGGAGCCAAAGGAGGGAATACTGGTTGGGGGGGTGCAGTTAGGGGTCACTGAGGAGAAAAAGGATTTGAGGGTCATAGTAACAGGGAGCATGAACAACTCTGCTCAGTGCAGGAGGGCTGCAGCTAGGGCCAGTAGAATGCTGGGATGCATTGTGTGAGATTCTTGTCTAGGAATAAGGAGATGATCATGCCCCTGTACAGGTCCTTGGTCAGGCTACAGTTGGAGTACTGTGTGCAATACTGGCACCCATATCTAAGAAAGGATATCAAGGTTCTCGAGGGGGTGCAGCGGAGGGCGATGAAAATGTTACAGTGGGTGGAGGGCAGAACCTATGAGGAAAGACTGAGTCAGTTGAATCTGTTCATCCTGGAGGAAAGAAGGGATCGGGGGGACATGATCGAAACTTTCAAATACTTGCAGGAGATCAACAAATTGGACGCAGAGGAGCAGTTTAAGCTGAGAAAGGGAAGGGACATGAGGGGGCGTGGGATTAAGATTGGAAGGAGGAAGGTTCAGGAGGGAGATGAGGAGGCATTATTTCATTGAGAGGGTGGTGTCAACATGGAACACTCTACCAGAGGAGGTGGTGGCATGTAGGACAGTGGGGGCTTTCAAAGAGGCATGGGACAGGGCAAGGAGGGGGGGCTGTGTAAATGACTCTGAACAGTTTCAGGAGGAGAATGGAGGGTTGGAGGTAGGAGCAGCTGCAATGTAAGGGTGCCAGCTGTGCACACGAGCAGACTTGATAGACCATGAGGCCTGTTTCTGCTGGTAAGTTTTTGTATGGTCATATGTTCAAATTTAGGCTCCAGACTGTCTAGGCCTGCTGGTTTGAAACATAGAAACATAGAAACATAGACTTTGACGGCAGATAAGGACCGCTAGGCCCATCTAGTCTGCCCATTTCCCTACCTACAGGATAGGCCACAGATCCTATTTAACCAACAGCCTATATCTTCCTGCCCCCCACAAGAATTGCCTTATGTCTGTCCCATGCATTCTTGAATTCTCCCACAGTTTTAGACTCCACAACTTCCTCAGGAAGGCTGTTCCATGCATCCACTACCCTCTCTGTGAAATAATACTTCCTCACATTGCCCCGAACCGCCTCCTTCAATCTTTAAATTGTGTCCCCTTGTTCTTGCAAATCTCTTTTCTGAAAGATGCTACCCTCTTGGACTTTGTTGATTCCTTGGAGGTACTTGAAAGTTTCTATCATGTCCCCCTCTCCTTCTTTCCTCAAGGGTATACATATTAAGCTCCTTTAGTCTCTCCTCATACGCTTCTCTTGCAGACCCTGCACCATTTTAGTTGCCCTCCTCTGGACTGCCTCTATCCTGTCTATGTCCTTATGGAGATGGGGTCTCCAGAACTGGACACAGATTCCAGATGGGGTCTCACCAACTGTCTGTACAGAGGGATAACAACTTCCTGTTTTCTGCTGCTGATGCCTCCCTATACATCCCAGTATACCCCGGCCCTCCCTACTGCCTTCTCACATTGCTTGCTAACCTTAAGGTCATCTGATATGATCCCCAGGTCCCTTTCCTGTTTTGTTGTTGTTACTACCTCCCCACCCATTGTATATTCTTCCCTGGGTTCTTGTTTCCCAGGTGCATTTTTTGCACTTTTTGCATTGAACTAAGCTGCCATACATCTGACCATTCCTCCAACCTTGCCAAGTCCTTTTCATCCTTTCCACGCCTCCTTGTGTATCAACCCTGTTGCAGATCTTTGTGTCATCTGCAAAAGGCATACTTTTCCTTCCAGTTCCTCTGCAATGCCACTGATGAAGACATTAAAAGGACTGGACCCAATACGGACTCCCTCACAGTTCCCACTAGTAACCTGGGTTCTTAGAGTGGACTCCATTTACAATTACCTTCTGTGTCCTGTTGTCCAGCCAATGTTTTACCCAGGCTACCACCCTGGGACCCACTCCCAGGCTGGTTAATTTGACTAATAATCTTTTGTGTGGGACTGTGTCAAATGGTTTGGATTCTGGGATCAACTTAAGCAGCTTGAGGACCTCCTTGGTGGAGACCTTTTTGAATAGGAAGGAGGGATGATTTGGCGTAAGAGGAGAAGGTGGTAGGGCTGGGCCCTCTTTGACTATTAAATATGTTTAGTGTAGGGTAGAGATATCAGTGAATAATTTATTGAAGGCATTAGCTATAATAAGGGGGTTGTTGCAGTTTACTCCATCAATGTCAAAGTCTGATGAAATAGTGAGGTTGGAGTAACCAAGGGCGTTTTTAAGATGGCTCCAAAATTGTCTAGGATTTTTGTGTGATGAGGCCAGATGAGTTTTGTAGTAGTTGCTTTTGCTTTGTTGAATTGCTTGCTAACTCTTGTTTCTTAGGGTTCTATATGTGGCCCACTCTGATTGGTTGTTAGTAGCTTTGAATGATGCCCAGTGTTTGTCTCTGTGTTTGATTAGTGGCATAAGTGGGTGTGTAAGCCATTTAGTTTTTTGGCCCCTAACCCTCCTAGTGGTAATGGGAGCATGTTTGTTTTGCTGCACTAGGAATACTGAGTTAAAGTGATTCAGGGCCATGTTTATGTCTGATGTGGTCCAGAGGGCAGTCCAGTCTTGACTGGCCAGGTCAACTGTAAATTTTGTAGTGTCTAGGGTGAAGAAGTTTAGAAAATGGATGATACGGGGTGGTGGCCTGAGCACTTTAGTTCAAGAGAGGATGGAAGCTTGTGCCAGTGCTCAAGGTCTGTGTGTATTTGAGTGGAAAGGGTCTGTACATTTTTGTTTCTGGAGTCTGTCAGTGAGGAGTATAGGGAAGTGTGCAGCACATGTGTCTTGAGACAAAGATGATTTCTGAGCAGAATCACTGACTTGCCAAGAATTGGCTAAAGTCTTTTATTTTGTTGGATGTGGCACAATTTTCTACCAAGATCTGGACATTGTGTGTACAGTCTGTTCCATCTGTAGCTGTGGCATCCCACTCTGATACCCAAGATGCTGTCTTCAGACAAAATGTGAATGTCGTGTACCTATATTATGACTACTGTGATCTACCTATTACCAAGCGTGTGCCACCGGTGAATGCCTGTAACACTGGTTGCTTTTTTAATCTAAGCGTCATATACTGTACTGTTTTGTTTGCTGTGATGTATTGCTCTCTTGAGGAGGTGCCTTTGTAAATGAGTCTTTGATTCAAAGGTCTGTAAACCGATGATCTAATAATAAATAAAGAACCTTGCCTGGCACCTCTTTGCAATTAGATTTTTTGAAGATATGAGTCTATTTGTGATTAATGCTGCCTCTAGATTGGTGTAAAGTAATTAGATCATTTTTACATAGACTGGGGGAAGGCTATGTCTAGGCAGCAGGCTAAATAGATACAACCATCACAACCAGTCGAAAGCCTTTCTAGCGTCACGCAATTCTAGCACCATTGTTATTTGTCATTGTTATTTTTGTTATTTTTTACTTGCTGGCTGCTTGGGGACATTCCTCATGTCACCTGTCATGTCCCTTCACAAAGCCCACTGGAAGTGGCTGATTAGGGTCAGCTGCACTGTACCTAGTCACTTGGCTAGTACCTCATCATACATTTTGGCATCAGTACTGAGCAATGACATTAGGCAGTAGTTCATGCAGGAGGAAGCTTGACTTCAGAATGAATGTGATCAGCCTGACAGTAAGGATACATCCAGTGATTCATTTGCTAAGGCCTCATTGTAGACTTTGTGCAGTAAAGGTTCCAGTACTTCCTGAGTGTCAGTATAATAGTTGACAGAATAGCCTTCACAGCCAGGGGCTTTTTCTGTAGACAGATCTTGGCCTGTGTTTCTGATTCCAAAAATTGAGATTTCTATAGCTGATGTGCCTTTTTTTTCTGTGTTATCTCTGGCAACGGAAGATATTGCAGGAATTTTTCCATTGCCTCAGGTCCTGTGTCAGCTTCAGTCTGATACCGTTTTCTGTAGAATGTTTTGAAGCTGTTATTGATCTCTACAGGGTCTGTAAGACAAAAGTATTCACCTAGAAACATAGAAACAAAGAACATAGAAAATTTATGGCAGATAAGAACCACTTGGCTCATCCAGTCTGCCCATATGCCCTACCTGTGCCAGTGCCCTTTGCCCCTTCATGGTCATTGGCTTTAGCTCCTCCTTCCCAACTCCTGTATTCCCTTATGCCTATCCCATGCATGCTTGCTTGAATTCCCCCACTGTGCTTGCTCCTGCCACCTCCTGGGGTAGACTGTTCCATGCATCCACCGCCCTTTCTGTGGAAAAGGAACTTCCTCACATTGCCCCTTAACCGACTCCTGACCAGTCTCATATCGTGCCCCCTTGTTCTTGTACCCCTCCTATAATGAAATATGTCTCCCACCTGCACCTTGTTTATGCCCTTTAGATACTTGAAAGTCTCTATCATATCCCCACGTTCCCTCCTCTCTTCCAGTGTATACATATTGAGGTCCCTCAAGTCAACCTGCAAGTATTGTTTCACTACTGATAATCCTTCTACAGTCACACTTATGCCATCCTCCGAGAATGTGCAGGCCTAAAAAAAACCTTTTGGAGGAGTATCAGTTCCTCCCCTCTATCTTGTGCCTTCACCCCTACATGACTCACATCTTTCAACATGGACTGTTGAAACATGAGGCCATGCCAACAGGTAACCAGTGAGGGCTAGTAGGCAGGGGAGGCCAAGTGGGTTAGTGTGACCATAGCAGGAACACCAGTAGTGAAACAATGGTCACAGATGAGTAACTTTGCCTTACAGCCACCTGCATATGTTCTACTTAGTGCTGCTCATGCAGACTATTAGCAGCACCCAGGCTAGAGTGGGTGAAGCCCTCTGCTCAGTTGAAAAGAACTTAAGGGCAGAGAACCCAAAAGCAGCATCCCTCCTGGCCTAAAGGTCTAAGCTGTAGTGGGTCACCAGTGTGTTTGCCAATACCCAGGTGGCAGCCCTGCATATCGTACTTATCATGATGTCCCTGGCAGCAGTGGTAGGAGCAGCTCTGTGCCAGGCAGAGTGAGCACAGATGTCTTCAGGCAGCATACATGAGGCCACTAGATACTCATTTACTTCATTTTGGTAGACATAAGCAGGCAGTTGCCCATCTAGAATGTCTCCAACACCATATGGGTGAATTATCCCACATTAGGAGCCCAGTTGAGGTACTTGTCCAATCTCAGTTTAAACGTATCAAAGTTATTGGAGTTTACAACATATTGGGGAAGTTTGTTCCATGCTGTGACAGCTCTAACGGTGAAGTAATTATCTCTCTTGGCTGTATTTGCTTTGGGTACCAGTAACTGCTTATTGTGAGATCTCAGATTGGGAATGTGATGGTTGAAAGTTAGAGAACATTGTGCACTAAGGTCTGGATTGTGCAAGATTTTGAAAAGGAACAAGAGGTCACCTATTTCTTCTTTCCTCAAGGCTGACAAGTCCTGTAGTTAGCATCAGTTACTATATGACTGTAACAGCCTTTTCACTCACCTTGGGTGCTCCAGGGCCTCAGATCCACACTGTACACACCCCTGAGGGGCCTGACCTGGGTTGCATATTGGACAAAGAGTTTGGCAGGGTTCCTCCACCCAGGGAAGTGGCAGGGGATACCTGTGGACAGAGAACAGGTTACCACCCCCAGGAAAATACATAAGCTGCCCCCAGACACTTCCCTCAAAACAGTAATGTCCTCCCTCTTGAGCACAATGAGGCACAATAACAAGATACAACATGCAACCAATAACAGTATTTATTTTGATGGAAAGTGAAAATGGGGAGGTTAAGCAACAATCACAAGAACAGCACAGCGCTGATGCCCCACACAACTCCCCACCTCCCACCTTTGTGTGCACAATGGCCAGTGTCCCTTAGATGCAGTGGATACCTCACCAAAGTGATGATGGTGCTCAAGCTGGGATGCTTTTGTTGGGGCCCGATGTTTTAAACAGATAACTTTGTGGAAATTCAGGTTCGGGCTCAAGTTTCTGACAGAGTCCTGCCCAGGACCTAACCCTCTGATTTTTACCTAGCTAGCTAGCTAAATGAAGACTCCCCAAAGCCACAGCCCGGGGGTGCTCACAGTTCAGAAGTTCACGGTGGGGGGGGGGGCAGGTCAGTAGGCTGGATCTAGTACAGTACCGTGAAAGTATCTTGATGGTGGTGCACCACAAGGCCACAGAGATGGATGACTGGAGAAAGTGAAGAATGCTGGTCTTCACCTGCCTGGCCTTGCTAACTCCGCGTCACATGCCTTTATAAACAGTTTTCACCAAGCAGTCCTCTCGTCGTCTTCCTCCACTGGTCTTCTTCCTTTTCTTTGGTCTAGGGACAGTGCAGGCAAAGTCCCCTAGACCAATCTGTTGCACACCCTGGAAACACAATTACAGCTGGGCTTTTGCCCAGATTCTTACCCAAGCACTCACACTTTTGGCTTCTCTATGCACAGCAGTGCTGGGCCATTGCACAGTCTCTAGGCACATCACGCTCGGCTCTCCCCTTGGTGAAATTTGCACTCTCAAAACTTACTCCTCCATGGGGGAGCACAGTGGCTCAGTCTCTGTACAAGGTTGCAGTGCTTAGCCATTTATACTGCACACACACACAGTCTCTCTGGTCACACTGCAGCTAGTCACTTAGGCTCTGTTGCTTGCTACGCATGACGTCTCCTTTTTTGCTGGCAAGAGATACCCACAAAAACTCTCTCTCCCTCTAGGCAGCAGCAACAGGAGGCTCTCTCAGGCACTCTGTCCCTACTGCCAAACTGCAGCCAAACAGACTGTTGGGGTAAAATGGCAGGCGGTGGGCTTGTAGCCCACAGCAGTCTTTCCTGCACTCCAGCTCTGGCTGATCTCCCCCCTTTGGCAGACAAAACAGCCCATTTTATCACTTTTTCACAGCCCTTTTCCAACTGGCTGTAATAGTCCAGGGCTTTTCTGTGCCTTTTCACACTTTCCCAGCAGCCCCCTGTTTTCTGTAGTCCTATGGGGGTTGCCATCTTTGCTTGTATAAGTCCCCAACAGGCCCGGCTGTATTGTGTTTATTATTAGCCCTTACTGACCCATGGCTCCCTTCCTGCCCTAGAATCAGGGATATATTTAACTATCGGCCATAGCCAGGAACTCACTTTGGGAACCATGGCTCCTTTAAATTTCTCCATTGCGCCACACCGTGCATGTGCATTGGGAGTGAGGTGGCCATGTTTTTTATTTATATTATGGTCTGGGGTTCTCGCTGCCAAAAAACAGCCTTCCAAGCACCCAAAAGTGCAAAGACATCGATCAGAGCTTGGCCCTTATCTACACAGGGGGCTGAGACATGGATTTTGGCAGCTTCTGGCCTCAAAAACAACTGGGTCACCACAGGGTCCAGAGCCCACCCAGCGCCACTGTCAGGAATGGGTGGAGGAGTGGAGGGCTGTAGTCCTTTCAGGTAAGCCTATTTGGGATGCTTACATGACACAATCCACTGCACAATGGTTTGATTCATAGCAAGAGTGCCTTTGAACTGTGCAGTGTGGTTAAAAACAGATGAGTAGTGATGCTGATGAATTCATCCATTCTCTGGTGGATGAACAGAGGGCACACCTAACATCTAGCAGATGCAGCTTATCTTCAGTAGGACTAGCATAAGGCCTGGGCAAAATATACCAGCAGTTTCAAGGACTGATTCAGTTGGAATTCAGAAACCACCTTGGGTGTGCCAACCCAGTGGCACTGAGGGCTGAGGTCCTGAACGCCTTACTTCGCGCTACACCAGTGACCTGGGTTTGGGAATGGACTCGGGTCGTCAGGGTGCTGGCACAGAGAGGGGAGGGTAGCAGCAGGATTGAGCAGCTGGAAGGCAGCTCTCCTCTCCTGGGGTAGTAGCCAACCCCCCCCGGAGTCCCATTACCACCGGGTGGAGGTCCTGTGGTGAGCATAGACAGAGGGGGCGACACATAGGGAAGGCGCCTTGAGACGCAGCATACATATGCCTCCACATGCACACGTGCACTTATGAGGTAGGGGATCAGGACCGGGGAGAAAAAAAAACAGTAAAAGCATAATAAGGCATATATGGAAAAAAACCCACCTTGGGTAGGAATGGCCTGCTGGTGCGCAGCACAACAATGTCCTTGCAGAATAACGAATAGGCTGGGTCAATCAAGGGGACTTACACCTCAGTGATCCAACTGGCAGAGGTAAAAGTGAGCAGAAACACCACTTTCCAGTACAAGAACCCAAGGCCACACATGGTCATAGGCTCAAAAGGCTTTTCCATGAGTCTGGCCATGATCTGGTGCAGGGCACATGAAGCAGGAGGCTCACAAAGTGGGAACAGGTTGTGCAGACCCTGATAAAAACTGCCAACCACTCACTTTGGTGTCAAGGAGTGTAAACACGCTTTAGTTAGGTATGCCAAGATGGCAGCCAAATCCAATTTCAAAAAAGGTGTTAAGAAGCCTGTAGTAAACAGAGTCCAAAGGTGGTCAAGTACATACTCGGCAAGGCTCTCCATGGGTGCCTAAGCACCACACTAAGAACCTCTTCCACTTAAAAACACTGGTCTTGGGGTTGGAGCTAGCAACCGAGCTGTACTGAAGCAAGAGGGAACAGTTATCTACCAGAAACGGCAGATTTTTGAAAGAATCTCTTTCACTGGGCCACACCTTTGGAACTGTAAGCCATCAGCGTCAAGACCTTCTGGAAACTTTTGTTTAGCTGGGGCCACCCACAGTGACCTACAATGTTGGCACCTATAAAACATAGACAACCCCCTCACTCCTCAGTTTCCTGCCACAGATAAGCTTGGGGGGCCATTTACCAAGAGGAACCAGGAGACCACACCAGGATCTGGCCCACAAGGAGAGGCTGGAACTGGTGAGAGAAGACATAAAAAGCACAAATAACGATGCCTTCTGTAAAGGCCGTGCAACAGCCTGCCAGCTAGTACCTCACAAAAGGGGAAAAGAGGCTGGGTGCACTGTGGCAAAATGGAGGAGATTTTCACTGGTAAGTAACTGTTCTATCTTCACGGAGGACATCTCCATTGGGCCACACTTTTGGAACAATTTCCAAGCAATACAAAGTGCCCAGGCAGGATGGCAAAGTTTGATATGCAATCAAGGCGTAAGGCCTTGCAGGACAGCAAGACAAAAGCTAGTACATCTGCATGAGATGATATCCAGACTGTAATACTTAGTAATGGTGTGGACAGTGCTGCATGTGGCAGCAGCACAAATATCAGCAGCAGACACACCTGAGAAACAAGCAACAGAGGTGGCCATACCTCAAGTAGAGTAATATCACCAGGAAGTTCCTTACCATACTTCCTATAACAAAATGTAATACAGTTGGCCAGCCACTTGGACAGGTACTGTTTAGTCACTGGTATACCCTCTCTCCCAGGGTCGAAAAACACAAGCAGCTGAGAGGACTTCTTGCAGTCCTTCGTGCACTCCAGACAGAAACACAATGTTCTGTATACATCAAGGGTATGTAGTAACTTCTCACTTTTGTTAGTATGCTCAGGATGATACACTGATAGGTTGATGGTCTGATTCACTGTGAATTCAGAAACCAACTTGGGTAAGAAAAATGAGGATGTGTACGCAGTGCCACCCCATCCTTGTGGGAAATTAGGTCGGGGTGCACACTCATGAGAACCTGAAGTTCAAAAACCCTTCAGGCCGAGGTATAACAACCAGAAAACACCTTCCAAGAAAGGAAGCATAGTTCACAAGTTGTAGCAGGTTCAAAAGGAGCCAAAGTCAGCTTCTCAAATATAGAATTAAGGTGCCATGACAGAACCAGTTTACAAATCGGGGATGCATTTGCATAATACCCTTCAAGAATGTTTGGGACACTTCCAGTTGTGCCACCATGCACCCATCAATAGGGGAATGGAAAGTCAAAACAGCAGCCCAGTGCACCTTAGTAATGCAGTACTGCAGAACAGAGTCTGAGAGAGAAAGGAGGTAGGCATGTACAGTATTAGGACACATAAAAGGGCCCTCAGAGTGGGAAGCACGCTAAATAGTGAAACGCTTCCACTTCAGCGAATACATATATCTAGTGGAAGGCTTTCTAGCTGCCAACAAAATGTTAGCCACTTTGGAAGAAACCCCAAAACATGCAGTCTATGTCCTCAGGAGCCAAGCGTGGACCAGGGACCAGTGGAAACCATATAGATACATAGATACTGTCGGCAGATAAGGGCCTATGGCCCACCCAGTCTGCTCATTTGAGCTCATAAGATCACTTTAAGTTTCTCTAGAAGTCTGTTGCCCCTTATCCCTGACCTCCAGGATTCCCTTATGTCTATCCCATGCATTCTTAAATCCTGTGATTGTTTCAGACCCCACCACTTCCTCAGGCAGGGTGTTCCACTTGTCCATCAACCTTTCTGTGAAGAAATTCTTCCTCACATTTTCTCTGAATTGCCCTCCCTTCAACATCATCCCATGCTCTATAGTCCTGGAACATCTTTTTTGCTGCAAAAAATTGTGTTTTCCTGCACGCTGTTCCTCCCCGTAAGGTACTTGTATGTCTCTATCATATTCCCTCTCTACCTTCTCTCCTCCAGGGAGTACATATTCAAGTCCTTCAGCCTGTCCTCATAGGACTTGTGATGCAATCCCTGTATCATCTTTGTTGCCCTCCTCTGAACCTTCTCCACCCTGTCTATGTCCTAACTTAGGTAAGGTCTCCAGAACTGGACACTGTACTCTAGGTGGGACCTCACTAGTGTCTTGTATAGTGGAATTATGACCTCCCTTTTCCTGCTGGTGATTCCCCTGCCTATGCATCCCAGCATCTTACTTGCTTTACCTGCTGCCTTGTCACACAGTTTCCCTACCTTGAGGTCCTCAGAGATGATAACCCCAAGGTCCCTTTCCTGCTTGGTGCATGCTATATCCTCACATAAGAACATGTTGGCAGAAGGGGACTGTGTGATCCATCTGATCTGCCCAGATTGACTATCCCCCTATTCTGTTCTTCTTCCGAGATTACCGCAATACTTGTCTCATGCTAGCTCAATATCAGTGACTGTTTTGGCCTCCACAGCCTCTAGTGGTAAGCTATTCCAAGGGTCCACCACCCTCTCTGTAAAGTAGAACTTACAAATGTTGGTTTTAAACTTACCCTGTTAGTCTCAAACTGTGCCCCCTTGTTCGCGTGGTCTCGTTTTTGTGAAAGAGGTTTTCTGCTTGTACCTTATTTATGCCCTTTATGTATTTGAAGGTTTCTATCATATCCCCCATTTCTCCTTTGCTCAAGGAAGTATATTTGCAGTTGCTGTAGTCTAGATTCATATTGCTCCTAGTGCAGTTCCTGTACCATTTTAGTAGCTCTTCTCTGTACAGCCTCCAGGCGATCTATGTCCTTTTTTAGATGTGGCCTCCAGAACTGTACGCAGTACCCGAGATGTGGCCTCACCAAGGACCTGTACAGAGGGAGTATGACCTCTCACTTCCTACTTGTAATGCCCCGGCCAATACATCCGAGAATGCTCACCCCCTCAACTAATATGTTGTGCCAGGGTTTTGTGCCCCATATGCGATATTTTGCACTTTTTTTGCATTAAATTTCAACTGCCAAACCCCTGACCATTCTTCAAGCTTCTGCAGGTCCCTCCTCATTCTTACACCCTCTGGCATGTCCACTGTGTTACAGAGCTTTGTGTCATTAGCAAACAGTGAAATTCTGCCTTCTAGGTCCTGTGCAATGTCGCTGATGAAGATGTTGAATAGGACCTGTCCCAGCACTGATCCCTGCTGCACCCAATGGTCTCTCTTCCCTCTGTGGAGTGACAGCCATTTACCACCACCCTCTGTGTCCTGCCACCCAGCCAATTACCCACCCTCCGCACTACTGTCCTGCCCACTCCCATATTCTCCAGTTTGTGCAATAGTCTTCTATGTGGCACAGTGTCAAAGGCCTTGCTGAAGTCCAGATAGGCCACATTCACTGCCTCCACTGATCCACTTCCCTTGTCACCCAGTCAAAAAATTCAATAAGGTTGGCCTGGCATGACCTCCCCTTGGTGAAACCATGCTGCCTTGGATCCTGTAGTCCGTTGGCAACCAGATGTTCCACCAGTCTGTCCTTCAGTAGTGCTGCCATGATCTTCTCCACTACCAAGGTCAGGCTGACTGGTCTGTAGTTCCCCGCTGCCTCTTTGTTCCCACTTTTGTATAAGAGGACTACATCTGCTGTCTTCCAGTCTTTGGGTACCTCCCCTGTTTCCAGTGATTGTCTAAACAGGATTGCCAGAGGTTCAGTCACCACCTCTCTTAGTTCCTTTAGGACCCTGGGGTGCACCCCATCAAGCCCCATTGCTTTATTGACTCATTCCTTCCAGTTTCTTAAGGGCCCATTCCTGTGTAAAGGGACTTGTGTCCATTTCTGTGCCCTTCTCACCCCTTGTACTCCCTTCAGGCCTGTTCCTCCCTACCTCAGTAAAGACTGAGCAGAAATATCTGTTCAGTATGTTAGCTTTACTGTTCTCATCCTCCATGCTGCCCCTATCCTCTCCCTTCAGTCATCACTATCCCTCCCATCACCCTTCTTTTTTCACTTATGTACCTGTGAAGATTTTGTCCCCTCTAACCACTGATTTTGTGATGCACTCTTATGTCTGAGCTTTGGATTCCCTTACTGACCTCCCTGCCTCCCTTTGCTTCTCCTTGTACTTCTCCCTATCCCCTCTGCCTGTGTCTTTTTGTATTGTCTGAATGCAATCTTTTTGGCTTTCACTTTCTCCGCTACCTCCTTGGAAAACCAGAATAGACTCCTCCTCTTCCTTTTCCCCTTGCTAACCTGCTTAATGCATAATTGTGTTGCTCTTGTAATCCCTGTTTTAAATATTGCCCACTGTTCCTCCACCCCTGATTTCCTCCCAATTCCAGTTAATGCCTCTTTCAAGCATGTCCCCATTTTCCAAAATCTGCCCTCCTAAAATCCAGGATACATGTTTTTATGCAGTTTGGGTCTGCTCCTTCTGTGATTTCAAACCACAGTGACCGGTGGTCACTGTTCCCAGGTGCTCCCCCACTGTTAGCCCTATCACACTGTCCCCATTTGTGAGCATGAGGTCCAGTATTTCCTTCTGCTGAGTTGGTTCCATGACCAGTTGCTTAACAAAGGCACCCTGAAGGGAGTCCTGGATAAATCTGCTCTTAGTTGATACTGCTGCTGGGAGGCTCCAGTCCACGTCTGGAATAATGAAGTCTCCAACCAGCACCACCTCCCCCTTGTCAGCCATCCTCTGGATGGCTAGCATTAAATCTCTATCTGTCTCTTCCTCCTGGGCTGGTGGTCTGTAGACCACCCCATGTGGATGGCTGACCCCATTTTCCTTTCCAGCTTAATCCACAGTATCTACCCCCCATTTTGTTCCTACTGGATCTCTGTGGCCTTTATGCCATCTTTCACATAAAGTGCCACTCCTCCTCCCTTCCTGCCTGCCCTGTCTCTTCTGAATATGTTGTAGCCAGGTATGGCCATCTCCCAGTCATGGTTATCATTACACCAGGTCTCTGTGATGGCCTCAATGTCCCCTCCCTGGTTGTCCTCTATCCCTGGTTCTCCCTGCTGTCTGCCCTTCTGTTGCATTTTATCCTTTTTCTGCCTATCTACCCCTTGGGTGCCTATCTCCATCTTTTACTTGCTGCTTTGTAGAGATAGCTCCTCCTCCTGTTCTCTGGTTCCACTGCTAGCCATGGGGGGTGGGCAATTAGGTACCCTCCTTGCTTACCTGCCCCCCCAACTAGTTTAAATGCTTGTCCATTTAGCATTTAAACTTTTCGTTGAGTGCCTGGATTCCCCTCCAGGATGGATGCAGGCCATCAGGCTTGAACAAGCCCCCATCCCTCCAGGTGAGTCCCCAGTCACCAATGAATCCAAACCCTTCCTCGCAGCACCAGTTCTTCAATCATATGTTAAAGTTCCTGGTGCATGTGCCCCTATGCACTCCCATTCCTTTCACAGGTAGTATTTCTGAGAAGGTGATGGATGCACAGTAACCACTTGTCTGAGGCCCCCCCCCCACAATTTTTTCTTACTGAATTACTTAGGCTCCCCATTTGCCAGGTCATTAGTTTCTAGGTGAATAATGACATCCAGCTCTCCCTCCTGTCTTAACTTTCCGGCGATCCCCAGGATCTTCCTCCCATCCCTTCATGCCATGGCACCTGGTAGGCACCTCACCTCCCTGTCCTCCCCCTCGCATGTTCCTAGCTCAATCCCCCCATACGATAGAGTCCCCCACAAGGATTCACTTCCTCCTCCTCTGGGGTCCACTGCTCCCTCCACAGAGGTCACCTCCGCAGCTGACCTCCACATCCTTCCCTTCCACTTCTCCAGGTGTCTTTATCTGGTTGTCCCCATTTGCCAGTGCAGTATATGAATTCTGGAGTGGAATAGGATTTGGGATGTGCCTTTGTCTGACTGTTCTAACCCTCCCTGAGCCCACCGTTGTCCAAGTGCTCCTCGTTCTTGGCATCCTTTGAGGCAGCGGGGTTGGACTGGGTGGTCTGGATGGGGGCGAAGGTACTGCTGACCCAGATTATCTCTGCTCTGAGTCTGGCTACCTCATCCCGCAGTCCAGAGAGATGGCTGCAGATAGGGCAGCACCTCAGTGTCCAAAAGGTGTGCTTGAATATGGCTGCCCCACATGCACTGCATTGCACCACTCCCCACATTATTCTGCACTTATACAGCTATTACATTATTTGTGTAATTACACTATTTGTCTGTTAGATATTACACTAGTTGTCTGTTTCTGAAGCCCTCCTTCTAGTTCCCCCTAACACAGAAACATAGAAGTTGACGGCAGATAAGGACCGCAAGGCCCATCCAGTCTGCCCATTTTTTTCTACCAGCTTATTAATCAGTCTTCTATGTGGAACAGTATTGAAAGCTTTGCTGAAGTCAAAGTAAGCGACATCAGCTGCACCCCCTTGGTCCACCACTCCAGTTACCTAGTCAAAGAAATCTATGAGATTAGTTTGACAGGTCCTTCCTGTTGTAAACCCATGCTGTCTTGGATCCTGTGCTCCTGTGGATTCCAGGTGTTCCACTATCCTTTCCTTAAGGAGTGCCTCCATAATATTGCCCACTACTGAGGTAAGACTGACTGGTCTGTAGTTCCCTGCCTCCTCCCTGCTGCCACTCTTGTGGAGTGGGATCACATGAGCCCTTCTCCAGTCTTCTGGGACCTCTCCTGTGCACAGAGGCTCACTAAACAGTTCTGATAATGGCTCCACTACTTCCACCCTTAGCTTCTTTAGTACCCTGAGATGTATGCCATCAGGTTCTATTGCCTTGTCCACCCTGAGCTTAGCGAGCTCTTGTAGGACCCTTTCTTTTGTGAAGGGACTTGTGTATACCTCCCTCCCCCCTGTGTCCATGGTGCTGAGCTGTGGGCCCTGCCCTACCTTCTCCTCAGTAAATACTGAGCAGAAGTATCTATTTAGGATAGATACTTTTCCTTGGTCCTCCTCCACACACTCCCCCTTATCCCCTTTGATCTTAGCAATACCCCCTCTGGGCTTTCTCCTTTCACTAATGTATCTACAGAAAGTCTTGTCCCCTTCTTTTATTGTTCATGCTAGTGTTTCCTTGGTTTGGGCATTTGCCTGCCTTACTGCCTTCCCTGCTTCCCTTAGGGAAGTTTGGTATGCCTCCCTATCTTGTTCCCGCTGTGTTCCCTTATATTTCTTAAAGGCCAGCCTTTTGGCTCTGCTCTTTTCTGCTACTGTTTTTGAGAACCCCAGTCCCAGCCCCACTTCTGGTCCATCGTCCACAACCTCACCCTTAACTACTCCCCTCTCAAGTTCCTCTAGCTTGCCCCAATGTCTGAAAACACTCCATCTGAACAACCACAGTCTTCTCCCCAAATTTGATTTGCTGCAGCCTCTGATAGCTTCCTTACACCCAGATATTATCATTCTGACAGAAACTTGGCTCAACAACAAAACAGCTGACTCCACCCTTGCCATTCTTGGTAATCCCCTATCTCATCAAGATCGAACAGGGGGGTGGTGGTATAGCCATTTATGTCTCCTCTGCTATGATCCTAACAATTATCGTCCAATAAGCCTAACCTCTATCATAGGTAAAATTATGGAAAGATTGCTCAAAACTTCTATTATTAATCACATAGATAGAAATAATAAAGCTGATATTTTTCAACATGGATTTGTGTCTGAGAGGTCTGCTCTAACTAATCTTTTACAGTTTTTCGAACCAGTTAGTGCTGCCTTGGATAGGGGTATATCGGTGGATGTGATATTTTTAGACTTTGCCAAGGCATTCAATAAAGTTTCACATAAAATCTTGTTACAAGAATGAGCAAGAATCAGTGTACACCCTAACATCATAAACTGGATACAACCATGGTTGGAGAATAGGACTCAGAGAGTGTCAGTTAAAGGTCGTCTATCTGATGTTGGTATGGTGACTAGTGGAGTTCCTCAGGGCTCAGTCCTGGGACCCATACTATTTAATATTAAAGTTTCCACAATGTCTACATTTGACAAAATATGGGTATCAAAGTATGCTGATGATTGTAAGATTGGCAACTTGGTAAGCTCAATATCAGATAGGTGTCTCATGCAAAATCATTTAAATAATTTATTATCTAGGGCTAATACATATGGAATGTATTTCAATGTGGACAAATGCAAAGTTTTGCATTTGGGTAAGAATAATATGTCCTTTGATTATTTTTTAAACAATACATCATTAAAAAATATTACTGAGGAGAAAGACTTGGGAGTTATAATCTCTAATAATTTAACCTTTGATAGAAATACCACAATAAATGTTAAAAAATACAATAAAATTGTAGGCTCAGTTTTGGGTAACATTAAAAGCAGAAACCCTAAAGCAATTATGCCACTCTATACCAGTCTAGTACGTCCATATCTGGAATATTGTTCCCAATTTTGTGCTCCAACCTCTATTAGGAGTTTGAAACTAGTTGAGGGAGTACAGCGTAGATTCACCAAGAAAGTTATAGCCTTACATGATCAAAGTTAAGATGAAAGACTAAGAAAATTAAAACTTTTCTCCGTCAAATATTGACAAATTGGGGGAGATTTATGTTTTGTATATAAAACATTAAAAGACGACTACTTAAAAATAACAATAGGCTTAACAACAGCTTCTAATATTAATTCAACTAGGAGTCATAGCTATAAACTCATTGGTGAGAAATGCATATCCACTAAACAGAATCACTTCAATACACAAAGAGTGGTTGGAATGTGGAATGCCTTGCCAGAAAGAGTTGTAATAGTAGAAATATAACAACATTTAAGCAGAGATTGGATGACTTTATGGGGGGAAAAAAATGTTAATTCCACCCATAGGGTGCATGGGTGGCGACTACAAGAAAGGGCATTTTGTGCCTACTGTACTCGTAAACTTCTATGAACCTATGCTATCCAACACATCACTATTTTCTCCATCTCTGCCCCTAAAGAATATGAGGCACTTACCTTATGATTAACACTCCCGTTCTCTGTCCCTATTTTTATTGCTGGGCCTACTGTCACCCAGGGTTAAATTCTTCTGCGATCACCGACCTACTCACTTCTCTAGTTTCCCTTACCTCCTCAGGTGAAGTCTACATCATGGGTGATTTTAACTTAAACTGGTTATCCCCATCCTTGCTTAAAGCAAAAAACAATATAGCCACCCATAATTTGTCCCAACTCATCCTCGACCCCCCCCAGAATTAACCCAAAAACAATCACTCCCTTATACACTGGGCTTTTACTTCCCACCCCCACAGGGTCATCAAATCCAGCGTGTTAGCCGATGCCTTAAGTGATCACTGTATGACCTAACTTGTACATCGCATCCACTGACCCAAGGCCCTCCAAAAAACTATGGTGTCTTATTCCCACAAATCTATGGACCTTGTCCCGCTCCTTTATTTTTTTTAATTTTATTTTAGTCTTTGGTAACCGGGTACGGCCCACTAGGCACAAGCGCCTGTTTTCAGGGGCTACCTGGGAGCACTGGGCGGTTAAGTGACTTGCTCAGAGTCACACAGTATGCAAGTGGAGATTGTGAGAATCAAACTCAGGTCTGGTTTGCTGGATGTATCAAGCTCATTCACACCTCATTCCTCTAAACTCTAGGCTATACTGCTATACTATCTCTAACCAGCTGTGCCCTTATATCTGCTGCTGAATCAATTGACACAGTCACTGACTACTTTAAAGATAAATTCCTCAAAGTGTGGAACCATCATGCCCCTTTATGCTGCATCAGAGTTTGTGGGAACCAACTCCCATGGATCTCTCCTGAGCTTATAGCATGCCAAAAAGCACAGGACACAGCCTGGAAGCTACACAAAGCCTCCAAGCTAAAAAAAAGACTATGACACTTCTCGCTTCCTCAGAAATAAATGCACCAAAGTTACCCATTTGGCTAAAGCCGTTTATTTTAATTCGGCCTTTCAAGCCAACATAAATAATCCTGCTATATTCTGGAAGGTTATCCACGCACTCTTTTCCCCCCACCTTCCCTCCTACCCCCCTCCACAACATAAAAAACACCCTCATTACTGACTACCTGATTGTTGCCTCAGAATTCAACTCCTACTCCACCCCCTGTGCTTCTGCTCTACTATTCTCCCTACCTCCTGCCCTGCCAGACCCCTCCCCAACCTTTTTTTTTTTTTTATTTAGTTGTTTAACCAGGTATAGCACACTAAGCTGAAAGCTTTTTTACAGGAGCGACCTGGGAGCACAACCTGTTCCCATACACCCACCCAGCTTAATCCCTTCTCCTTCTCACAGATCAGTGCCTCAGTCACCTTAGCAGCATTACTTCCTCTAAATCTTTCCAAAGGCAGCTCACCTGAGGGTCTCGACCCCAAGCTGCTTTTTCTTTCTGCCACAGCTATTTCTGCTCCCCTGGCTGACCTGCTCAACCTCTCTTTCAATAGGACTACCATTCCCCCTGAATAGAAACATGCTGTTGTTCTTCATCTCCCCAAAGGAGGTGATCCTTCCACCCCAGGTAACTACCTCACTACATCTCTGCTTACTACCCTTGCCAAGCTGCAAGAGCATCTGGTCCTTGCCCAACTCTCCTCTTACCTTTCAAACTCCAACTTCTTCACACCTTTCCAATCTGGCTTTTGAAAAAAACATTCTACCACTACATCCCCGATTAGGCTCATTGACTCCATCCTCTCTGGGATGGACAGTGGCCAAATCACGTCCGCTATCTTTGTCAACCTCACGAAGGCATTTGACATCGTTTCCTACCCCCTACTGCTGCACTCTCTATCTGCGGCAGGCATGTCTACTGCTGCCACAAACTGGTTCTGGGCCTACCTAGTAGGCAGGACCCAGGCAGTAAGAACAGCAGTATTCCATATCTCCTCCTCTCTCCATCAACACTGGCATCCCACAAGGATCTGTGCTGGGCCCTATCCTCTTCTCTATCTTTCTCAATGAATTGCCGTCCATCTGTACATCTTCATCAGTCCATATGTATGCTAACGACACAGTCCATTACTATTCTGGCCACTCCCCCCGATGTGGCAGACAAACTTCAGCATGATTTCAATAATGTTCAGTGCAGGTTTTGCGAACATCAGCTCTTCCTAAATGCTAAAAAGACAGTCTTCATGTCCTTCGGCACAATGCAGAGACTCTCAAGACTCCCCTCCCTGCCAACCTTCCATATCCTCGATGGGACGGTCCTTGAGGACACCTCCTCCTTCAGATATTTGGGGTTTGGCTAGACCAACACCTCTCCTTCTCTGTCCATGTTGATGCCACCCTGAAAAAGCTGTGCTTCAAGCTAGGTGCACTATACAGGAACCGGAACTGCATTTCCTCTCCCGGCAAGGCGTGAACTTGTTCAGAAGATGATCTTACCCATCTTCAACTACTGCGATGTAGTCTATAGTGCTGCTCCAAAGACCTCCCTAGCCAGGTTGTACACCCTCTTTAACTCCTCCTGCCATTTTGCTTTGGATGCCCCTGCCCTTACCCATCACTATCAACTCTACCACTCTCTGTCTTTCCCCTAGCTTGAGAATAGACGCCTCCTTCACTGTGTCAAATTTGTCTCTAAATTCTGGTTCAGCTCGCTCCCTACCTACCTCTGCTCCTCCTTAACTATCCTTCCTCCCCCTGCCCACACACCTAGGTCATATGACTCCTGTTCCCTAGCTATCCCATGGCACTCGTCCTCTATCGGCCAGGTTGCCTTCTCTCATCGCTACCCTAAATTGTGGAACTCTCTCCCCCCCCCCCCAAATTCACCACTCCTCCTCCCCCTCTTCTACTTCCTCTACCTTGTGGAATTTCCTCTTGGTAAACTGCACTTGTAATTGACCTCTACTTAGCCATCTCCAGTTTACCCATCTATCACTCTACTCTCCCTCTCTCTTATGGTCCAGTCCACCTTTTCTTACTCACTCAATTATACCGCAGCTCTGTCTGCTCTCTGTTTTAACTGTATACACCCTTTGTCAGTTGTGATGTCAGTTGTAATTAGGCTCAGTTTGCAACTCTTTCACACGCAATGCTTTGTATATTGTAATTACTCTGTCACATTTAATGCAGTGTATATTGTCAATTGTTTTCAACTGTATTGTGTAACTCAACTGCAATGTCATTATTTTCAACTGTATGTGCATTGTGTACCTACTCCAACTCCCCTTTCCCCCAGAATGCACGAGACGAGCAAACTCAACGTGCCTTTCCAGTTGAATTTCTTAAATAAATAAATAAAAATAAAAGAACCAAAGTGGTTTCCTCCTTCTTTTGCTCTTGCTTTTCTTCCTAACACAAGGGGATGTTGTTTCAAGTATTGCATCCTTAATGCTTACTCACTTTGCCTGTACCCCCTCTCCTGTATTTCTTCTTGTCAGGGCTAGCTTAACTCTGTTGGTCATTTTATCAAAGTCAGCTCCTCTGAAGTCCCATATTTTTGCCTTGCAATGGGATGATTTAGTTCTAGTGGCCAAATTGAACCATACCATGTGATGGTCACTGGCCCCAGGTGACCTTCTACCTGGAGATCTGTGATCCTTTCCTCCTTAGTCAGTACTAGATCCAGGATAGCCCTGTCTCTTGTGGGTTGTTGTACCAGTTGTTTGAGGCCCTCCCCCTGCAGGGAATTCAGTATGTGTCTAGTTCTGGCAGACGTTCCTGCTGGTATTGACCAATCTGTATCTGGCATGTTGAAGTCTCCCATTATCAGAATCTCCCCTTTAGACATCATGTTTTGTATATCTTCTAACAGTAATGTGTCTATGTCCTCCCTCTAGTCTGGAGGCCTGTAGACAACCCCAGTTCATATGGCTGTCCCATTTCCCATTTCCAGGGTGATCCACAGTTCTTCTGGCTCCGTATGTGTATTCTGAATTTCTGTGGCTTTGAGATTTTCATTAACATAAAGGGCCACTCCCCCCCCCTTTTTTTTGCACCTCAGTCTCTTCTAAACAGTACATAGCCAGGTACTGAAGTCTCTCAAGTGTGGTTACTGGTGAACCATGTCTCGCTAATGGCTACTATATCCAGTTTAGCCTCTGTCATTGTTGCTTCCAGGTCTGGGATCTTGTTTCCCGGACTGCAGGCATTTGTGTACATGATTTTCCATTGGCCTGATTTTGGTGCATTAGTTGTTGGATGAGGTCCGGTGTTTCCCCTGCATGTCACATGGGAAACTGGACTTTTTTCCTTACCTGGTGATGGAAATGAACTACAAACATGCTAAACTCCTGCTTGATCACTAGCTGAGGAGGGAGGGGTGTTCTTCCCGTTCGATGTATCGGGTGTTGCACCCTCTCCCCATTTGCTAGTTTAAATATTCTGCAAAGACATCAAACTTCTGCTCCAATGCACTGACTCCCTCCTTAGTCAGATGCAGTCCATTGAATTTATACAACTTTCACTCCCAAAACTGTTGCCAGTTACCTACAAATTTGTGTTCTTTTTCCTGGCACCAGCCCTTGAGCCACATGTTTAGCTCCCCTCTCTCCCCTTGTCTGACCTTCCATCCATCTGCCTCCCTCTTCCAGACCAGCAGGATCTCAGAGAAGGAGATGCCAGATGAAATGGATGACAGTTTGTCTTCCAGCCTGGTCAGGTGTTCCTTGGTCTCCACAACCAACCGGCTGGCAAGATCGTTAGTCCCTATGTGTACCAGGATGTCAATGTTTTCTCCTGCTTCCTGCATGATTTTAGCAATGCAGCCAGTGTCTCTCCATGCTGAGGTACCTGGGAGACATCTGACCGTTAACCCTGGCCAGAGGTAGGTATCAACCCCCTGAATCATGGAGTCATCTATGATCAGAAATTGTTTGGATTTCCTTTTCGCTTTTTTTGTTTTGGTCCCTGTTTTGGGTGAGTTTTGTAGTGCTAGCTCCTGTGCTGCAATGTCCTATTCTGCAGTGTCCTCTGCCCCATTGTTTGATTTTGGAGATAGATGCAGATACCTGTTTGTAGTTTTTATATGGTTTGTGGAGGTGATACATTGGTGACCACTGAGTGATGGGGCACCCAATTTGCCCCTGCTAACCACCTGCCAACCTCCTGGACAAACTACCCTCTGTGATCGAGGTGCTTCAGTTGGATGTTGGGGAAATGGCGGGTGGTTCTTGTAATATATTTCCTTCTGAATATGCAATTTGAGGCGCACAGTCTCTTTCCATGCTGCCCGGAGCTGAGCCTTTAGATCTCCGATGGTCCAGCATGTAGGACAGCATCCTAAATCCTGTATAACTGCCATTTTGAAAAGTGTCCCCCAGTAACTGAAGTTAATAATATCCATTCCAGTTGAGTTGCTGAGTTTATAACCTGGTCCAAGTAATTAGAAGGAAAACTAAAGCAAAATTATATATTTTTTTATATATATATATTTTTTTTTGTTTGTTTTTGTATAACTTTTTATAACAAGTTAAATTAATTGTGCACCTGTAGGTGAGGTCACTGTGTTGATACCCCTCTGATTCTCCCCTTCCTGCTTTGCGTAGAAAATGTCACGACTGTGCTACTCGATAAAAAGAGTGTACCATTGGGTGGTTGAGGATGGGGGTGGGTGATTGGACCCTTCCCCTGCCAAAAAAGAACAACCATGGACAAAAGAAACAAAGAGGTAAGAGCAGAAACAATCAACCAACAACAAATGCAGTAGCCCTGAAAGCTTAGCCTAATGATGGACAAAACTGTAAAACCTGTAAGCACCACCTGTGACAATTTCACAGAAGATATACCCTGCAAAAACACTTTGCTACAGAGAAAAATAAAGCAGTAACAGAAGATATATCTTGCAAAAAACAGTATGAATCACAGAAGATTACAGCAGTAAAATATAAGCAAAAAACAGTAATGAAACCTGTGAGCACAAAAGCAGATAGTAACACACGGTAAATCTGCCTAGACAAAAGAAGCCTTAATCTTTTTCCTTATTTATTTATTTATTTAGATTTTGGTAACCGGGTAAGCCCTCTGAGACCAGAGATCCCTTTTTCAGGGGCGACCCAGGATTAGTTACAATGAATACATACAATAGGTGTAGAGAACAATAGAATTGGGTGAATACATATTTAGTTACAATGAGTACATACATAGACATTGGGGTACAGTGGAGTAACAGCTGATACATGTTGGGGAGAAGGTATCAAATGAGGGGCAAAGGACAGCAGGAATCACAAGGATTAAACAGGTATTAAGGCAGATAAACAGTACTTTCAGCATTTTTCCATAAGAGAGTCAAGGGGTGGGAAGGCGTGGTTCAGCAGATGGTAGCTGGGGAGTAGGTCGAGGAGTGGGTTTAACGATTACACCCACAGAGGCTGAGGTCCAGGAGGTACGCTTTGAGGCCAGATTTAAACCCTAGGAGAGTAGGTTTGTCAAGTAGACTTGCTGGGAGGGCATTCCATAAGTATGAAGCTGCATATTGGAAGGAGCGCTTGCCTTGGTTGGTGCGAACACGGGAGATGGCAAGGGAACGACTTGCTGTGGATCGGAGGGTTCGGCGATGGACTTTAGGAGTGAGTAGCCCATTCAGGTGAGGTGGGGGGCCAAAGGAGGTGAATTTAAAGGCCAGACAGGCTGTAGGATAGGCCAGCTTATGCCGTAGGGAGGGCCAGTTTAGGTCCCGCGAGGGCCTCACAATGGTGCCTCCTAGGGGAGGAGTTTGTTGCAAAGCGAGCTACTTGGTGGTAGAGCATGGAAAGTTTGTTGAGCTCTGTCTCTTGGAGGAACTGTAGTACAGGAGAACCATATAGAATGGAAGGAAGGAGGTTACAGTTGGCTATGGCTCATCGTGCCTCCGCAGAGAGGAAGTTTCCCAGATGGTAGAGGAGACCAAGCCTCTGGTGGATGGATCACGTTAAGGCGTTCAATGTGTAGTTTACAGGTCAGCTCCTGGTCAAGGAGGACCCCAAGTTACTTGAACTGGTCAATGACCACTACTGTCCTCCCTTGAGCAGTGTTGAGCTGGAGTAGCTCACTTCAGTCTGTGCCCATGCGTCTAGTCCCAAAGAGGACTGCCTTGGTTTTATCTTCATTCAGCTTTAGGGAATTAGAGGTGAACCAGACCTCAAGAGCTGAGAGACAGGCCTGAAGTTTGGAGGAGATGACACTGGGTTGCGGGTCACTGCAGTAGGTAACGGTGTCATCCGCATAAAGGATGAGGTTTCAGGGCACACAATCACCTTCAATGTCATTAAGGAAGAATAGTAGGGGGCCCAGGATCGAGCCCTGGGGTACCCCAGAGATCATGGGTCTAGTGCTAGATTGTGTTCCTCTCCAACGGACTTTTTGGGATCTGTTAGTCAGGTAGCTTGCAAACTAAGAGAGCGAGTGCTCATCCAGACCCAGTCGGTGAAGTCTGGAGAGGAGAAGTTTGTGGCTGATCAGGTCGAAGGCCTTGGACAGGTCAATGAATAGGGCGCCTGTTGGGGAGCCTTGGTACATGGCCTTGAGGACGCCAGATGTGGGACGAATGAGGGCAGTGTCAGTGTCGTGGCCTTTCCTAAAGCCATGTTATACATTGGCGAGGAGTCAGTGTTGCTCAAGGCAATCCTGGAGTTGGTTGTATACAAGCCTCTCCTGCACTTTCCCAAGAGGGCTGAGTAGGGAGATTGGCCTATAGTTTCCCACTCTGTCCCGGGGTCCTTTTTTGTGGACGGGGATAACAGTTGTTACCTTCCACTTACTGGGGACAGTTCCTTCGAGGAGTGACCTGTTGATTAGCAGGGTGACAGGGTAGGTGATAAGTTGGACAGCAGCCCTCAGCAGTCGAGGTTCAAGTAGGTCATTTCCCGGGGAAGAGTTAGGATTTATTTTGAGTAATAGGGGAAGTACAGCTGACGGTTCAACCAGTTTCAGGTGGAATAGGGGCCGAGGAAGCACCCTGTCTATTTTACGGTGGTAGGGAGTCCCGGGGGGAAGGGGTGACCATTAGGATTGGAGAAGGAGGCGCAAAAGACGTCAGCAACTGCAGAGGGGTCATTGGTCAATGTATCCCCAACTAGAAGTGAGTCATCTTGTGCATTTGCAGTACCTTTGAGAAGGGAGTTTATGTGGCCCCAGAACTTCTTAGGGTCACGTAGGTGGCTGGTTTGGAGGTCTCTCAGGTACTTGGACTTGGCCTGTTTGGAGGGTTTTTTACATAGGTTCCTCAGATTCCTGTAGTTCTCCCAGTCAGGTGTACGGCCCGAGGATTTGTAGAGTTCCCATGCCCTGTCACGGAGAAGCATAGTTTGCTTTAGGCTAGGGCTCAGCCATTTGTGGCACTTCCCCTGTACCCTGAGCTTCTTCCAAGGGGCATGCAGGTTGGCTAGGGGAATGAATTAGAGAAGTCATCAAATGCCTCATCAAGTGACGGGAGGGAGACAATAGGGTCCCAGTCAATTTTCCCCAGGTCAGAGCAGAGGTCTGCTGATATGAACCTGCTGAAGTTACTGGCTTCTATGACCCTGGTAGCAGCTTTGGGGGTTTGTTTGACCTTGTTTGACCAGGCACAGAAAATGGGAGAGTGGTCACTCAGAGAGTCTGACATAATCCCAGCAGTCAGAACGTGGTCTGGACAAGAGTCTAGTGCCCAGTCGAGTAGGGAATGATTGCCAGGCTTAGCGTTGTACCTAGTTGGCAGATCTATGACTTGGGTAAGTGAGGAGTCAAGTATTAAGTTCTTGATTGTGGAGGCCCCCGGGGCAAGCCAGTTGAGATTGAAGTCCCCAAGGAGGATGGTCTCCCCCAAGGGGTGCTCCAGGAGGGCATTGGTTAGGGATTCAAGGGAGGAGGTGGCAGATTGGTGCAGGAGGCAGGCACACCCTATATAGAGGGGCTTGGTATCTCTGAGGAGCACTTTGACAAATAGGATCTCACTCTGAGATCCACAGAGAGAGGGGAGATCAATCAGGGAAGCATTCAGGGAGCAGTTGAGGTAGATGAGAACCTCACCTCCTTTTTTCCCACTCTGTCCTTTCTAAAAGCCTGGTAGCCAGTTAGGTCCACTTCCTGGGGAGGATTTGAGGCTTGAGCCATGTCTCGGTCACAGCTAGTATGTCAGGTTTGTAAAGTGATGTCCAAGCCTCAAGGTCATGGATTTTGTGCCTTAAGCTGCCGATATTCATATGTACCAGCTTGAGTCCACTGGAGTTGGCCCAGAGGGGGTTGGAGGTGTCATTTAGGGTGAGATTAGGAACATAAGGACCGGGGTTTGGTTCAATGTCCCCCCCTAGTGCTAGCTTGAGCCTGGCAAGGAGGCCAGTAGTATTGTGAGGGAAAGGGGGGAGCATCAGCAGGTCATACTTGTTCCGGTTGGAGGCTACGTTATAGCAGCTGCTCTTCAGGGGTGGACCGTTCGTGATTTGGCTAAGCTTGTTTAGCCCCTCCTGCGTAGGGTCTGGGGGCCAGGAGAAGAGTAGGGAATTCCAGCACAATTCAAAGGTGAGCCATTCCAAGGGGAGGGGTAGGGAAGAGCTCTGATAATGTTGTTCCTTGCTCTGTCCTTACAGCAAACCTAGAAGAAAAGAGCTCAAGTGAAGCTAGATGCCTTTGCCAGCAAACAAGGCTAGACAAAATTAGTTCCTGCACTATAATGTTAATGGTGTAAAAAAAAAAAAGAAAGAGAAGCACAACAGTAGCCCAAGTGAAATCAGCAATAAGCAGTAAAATAAGAAATAAAATCAGCAATGAGCAGGTGCTGCACTGAAATTAATCTGATTACTACCTCTGGACCAGCAGAAACAATCAGCTACACCAGCAAAAACAAAAAAAGCAGGTACCTTTCGAAAAGAAGTCAAAAAGTAACCGGCTACCAAGTGAATTCAACAATAAGCAGCAAAAGAAGCAATAAAATCAGAAATGAGCAGTTACTTCCCTGAAATTAAACTGATTCCTTCCCCTTCTAGCCTCTTATGAGAAGTCAAAAAGCAACCTGCTACCACCAATCTGAGTCAGCCCTGCCTCCAGTTATCATGTAGCTGAGGCCTCAGGCCAGACATTTAGCAGCCTTCCACCAAACTACAGGTCTAGACAAAAATCAGTTCCTGCTCTATAATGTTAATGGTGTAAAAAATAAGATAAGCAGAACAGTAGCCCAAGTAAAATCAGCAATAAACAATAAATGAAGAAATAAAATGCCCCCAACAACATGGTTGCCATACTGGTCACGGTACTACATCGGCCCTCCTTGAATTCACCGGTGCTATCCACAGCTCGTTCGACAACAGCCTTCTAGAACTGGATCGGTCTTCATTAACCTGACCAAGGCTTTTGACACTGTACATCATAATCTGTTAATCACACAGCTATGTTAGAAACATAGAAACATAGAATTTGATGGCAGATAAGGACCGCTTGGCCCACCTAGTCTGCCCATTTTCCTACCTAACAGATAAGCTGCAGATCCTAGTTAACCAACAGCTTACTTCCTCCTACCCCCCACTAGGACTGCCTTATGTCTGTCCCATGCATTCCTGAATTCCCCCACTGTTCTTGACTCCACGACCTCCTCAGGGAGGCTGTTCCATGCATCCACAACCCTCTCTGTGAAAAAATACTTCCTCACATTACCTCTGAGCCATCCCCTTCATCTTCAAATTGTGCCCCCTTGGTCTTGCACGTCTCTTTTTCTGAAAGATGCTACCCTCTTGGACTTTGTTGATTCTCTTGAGGTACTTGAAAGTTTCTATCATGTCCCCTCTCTCCCTTCTTTCCTGAAGGGTATACATATTAAGCTCCTTTAGTCTTTCTTCGTATGTCTTCTGGTGCAGACCCTGCACCATTTTGGTTGCCCTCCTCTGGACAGCCTCCACTCTGTCTATGTCTTTGCGGTGATGGGGTCTCCAGAACTGCACACAGTACTCCAGATGGGGTCTCACCAACTGTCTGTACAGAGGGATAACAACTTCCTGTTTTCTACTATTGATGCCTCTTCCTATGCATCCCAGTATCCACCCAGCCTTTCTTACTGCCTTCTCACATTGCTTGCCCACCTTTAGGTCATCTGATATAATTATCCCCAGGTCCTTTTCCATTTTTACTGTTGTCAGTATCTCACCCCCCATTGTGTACCCTTCCTCTGGGTTTTTGTTTCCCATGTGCATTACCTTGCACTTCTTTGCATTGAATCTGAGCTGCCATATATTTGACCATTCCTCCAACCTTGCCAAATCCCTTCTCATCCTTTCCACTCCATCTTGTGTATCAACCCTGTTGCAGATCTTTGTATCATCTGCAAAGAGACATACTTTTCCTTCCAGTTCCTCTGTAATGTCACTTATAAAGACATTAAAAAGGACCGGTCCCAGTACTGAACCCTGCGGTACCCCGCTAGTAACCCTCCTTTCTTCACTGTGTACTCCATTTACTACTACCCTTTGCATCCTGTTATCTAGCCAATTTTTTATCCAGGCTACCACCTTGGGGCCCACTCCAAGGCTGGCTAACTTGCATTAATCTTTTGTGTGGGACTGTATCAAATGCCTTGCTAAAATCTAGGTAGGCCATGTCCACAGCCCTTCCCTGGTCTACTACTTTGGTCACCCAGTCAAAGAAATCTATTAGATTCGTCTGACATGACCTTCCCATCGTGAATCCATGCTGCCTTGGGTCCTGTGCCCCACTGGCCTCTAGGTACTCAACAATTCTTTCCTTCAGAAGTGATTCCATCATTTTCCCTACCACTGAGGTCAAACTAACTGGTCTGTAGTTTCCTGCCTCTGTCCTGCTCCCACTTTTGTGAAGAGGAATCACATCTGCCCTCCTCCAGTCCTCAGGTGCCACCCCATCCTCCCATGATTTGTTAAAGAGAGTAGTCAGCGGTGTCACTAGTTCTACCCTTAGTTCTTTTAGAATTCTTGGGTGAATCCCATCAGGCCCCATTGCTTTGTCCACCTTCAATTTTATTTGTTCTTTCAGAACCCTTTCTTCTGTAAATGGACTGGTATCGACCCCCATCTTCAGAGTGTTTCTCTTGTTTGGTTTAGGTACCTCCCCCTCCTCTTCCTTTGTGAATACTGAGCAGAAATATTCGTTCAGTATCCTGCTTTTACTGTCCCCTCACCACATTCCCTCCCTTTATTAAGCCTCAGTATCCCTCCTTTGGTCTTTCTCCGCTCCTAATGTACCTATAAAGGTCTTATCCCCCTTCTTAACAGAACTGGTTATCCTTTCCTTGGTTTGGGCCTTTGCTATTCTGACTGCCTTCCCAGCCTCTTTCTGCTTTAACTGATAAAGTTCTCTGTCCTGCTCCTTCTGTGTTTCCTTATATTTCCTAAATGCTATCCTTTTCTCCTTAACCTTCCCTGCCACCTTTTTTGAGAACCATAGCATTTTTTTCCTTCGTTGTGTTTTGTTGATTCGCTTTACACAAAGGCTTGTTGCCTCTGTGATGGCTGTTTTCATTACTCCCCATTGTTCCTCCACCCCTCCTTCTTGCCTGTTTGCTAGTGCTTTTCTAAGGCACTCCCTCATTTTCCCAAAGTCAGCCCTCCTAAAGTCCAATACTCTTGCTTTTGTATGGCTTGATTGTATGGCTGTGTTTATTGTGAACCACACTGTTTGGTGGTCGCTTGTTCCCAGATGGCTAACCACCTCTAAATCTGAGATTCTTTCTCCGTCCCCATTTGAGAGTACCAGGTCTAAGATTGCTCCCTCCCGAGTGGGTTCCAATTCTAGTTGTCTGAGGCATGTCCCCTGTAGGGCATCAAGAATGACTCTGCTCTTGGATGTGCCTGCAGCAAAGGTGCTCCAGTTAACATCTGGCATATTCAGGTCTCCCATCAACAATATCTCCCCTTTTTCTGCCATTCTAAGGAAGCCTTCTATCATTTCCTTGTCCATTCCCTCCCCCTGAGATGGGGGTCTGTATGCAACCCCCATGCGGATTGTGGTGCCATTTCCTGTCTCTAGGGTGACCCAGAGTGCCTCATCTGCTCCATGTTTACACTTTAGTTCTGTTGCTTTGATCCCTTCCTTTACATAGAGAGCTACTCCTCCTCCTCTTTTACCTTCCCTGTCCCTCCTGTAGATTGTGTATCCTGGTATGTTGACATCCCAGTCATGGTTCTCTGTGTACCATGTTTCTGTGACTGCCACAATATCCAGGCAACCCTCTTCCATCAAGGCCACTAGTTCAGGGAGCTTGTTACACAGACTACGGGCGTTGGTACTCATCACCCTCCACTTTTTGATAGCCTTACCCCTTTTAACCCCATTCCTGTCCTTACTGCCTTTGCCTTTTTTTACATTTACCTCTGTCCTGCTACCTAATAACTTCTCTAACTTGGTGTTTACTTCACTAATTACCATGTTTTGTGGGGGGAAGCTGGGATTTCCCTGCTCCTTTTCAGTGCCTCCCCCCTTGGCTAGTTTAAATGCTTGCCAATGAAGCATTTAAACCTCTCACCTAAGATCCTGGTTCCCCGGACAGATGCAGACCATCGCACCAGTATAGGTCTGCATCCCTCCAGATGGCTCCCCAGTCCCCAATGAAGCCAAAACCCTGAGCTCCACACCAGTTTTTCAACCACTCATTGAATTCCTGGTAAGGGTGCCTAACATCACCCTTGCCATAGACAGGCAGCACCTCCGAGAAGGTTACCGTATCGCTACTTGTCCTAAGGCCCCTTCCCAACTCTACAAACTCCTCTTGCACTGCTCTGATCCCATTCCTAGCCAGGTCATTTGTCCCTAGGTGGACAATGACATCTGGCTCCCTCCCTCGTGCAGCTCCTCCCACAATCCTGAGGATTCGCTTCCTGTCCCTCCAAGCCGTGGCGCCAGGAAGGCACCTTACCTCCCTCTCCCCTTCCTCCCCCATTTCTACCCCCCTAATGATTGAGTCCCCCACCAGGAGTTGTTTCCTTCCCCTGTGGGGTCCCATGCCACCCTCCTGTGGGTCTTCTTTGTGAAGGTTCCCAGCATCCTCCTTGGTCTCCACTGTAGGTGCCTCCATACAGGAACCACTATCCAACAGAAGAGCGAATGAATTGTGGAGAGGTACAGCTGGAGGGATGCAACTCTTTTCCACCACCATCTCCCTCCCTGAGCCCACCCTGGTCCAGCCTCTCCTCTTTCTTGGCAACCTCTGAGGTAGTGGCATTGGCCCTGGTAGTCCCTGGGTGGGGGAAGAGGTTTCACGAATCCTAGCCAGGTCAGTCTGGAGACGGGCAACCTCCTCTCTCAGACCAGAGAGGTGCCTGCAAATACAGCAGCATCGCAGCCTCCAGAATTTCTCCCAGAACACTGCCTCCACCACAGCCATTGCACTGCACCACTCCTATCATGTCTTATTTTGTGTCCCCTCTCCTGTTTCTCTGTATGCTTACTCTCTCCTCTCCTTACAACTCTCACCCTTCCTGTTCTGGGACAGCAACTTCCTATCTTCTTTAGTAGCCTCCTTCTTCCTTGCTCAATGTCAGACCACCAGCAGCTGGGGGGGGGGGGGGAATGAGCTAGTTTTTTCCTTTAGGGTTGACAAAACCAATGTTTCTCTATGATCCTTCCCTTCCTACTGCCAAACAGGAAGTTCCTGTTGACAGTCAGATCCAGTGGCTATAAAAGAAGAACTGGCTTAGGGTGGGATGGAGGGCAATTAGTAAGGAAAAAGGCTAGCAACAGGAAGTTGTAATTTGAGTCACCTGCTTTTATAGTATCTAAGCCACACCCCCAATTAAGCTCTCCCTCCTCCTACTGGTTTAGCAAAGTCAGCTGATACAATACCCTTCCCAGCACAGAACACACACTGACTTTCTTTCTTTTCTTTCTTTTTTAACCCTAAATAAGACCCCTTCTACTTCTAATAAAGTATCTGTCTACTTAATCTCAACAGACACTGACTCCTGCTGAGATATAAGTTTTAAATTAATAAGAAAATGTAGCTTTTTTAGTTAGCTGCTTTCTGCTCTACAAGCAAGGCTAGCAACAGGAAGTTGTAATTTGAGTCACCTGCTTTTACAGTGCCTAATCCACACCCCCAATTAAGCTCTCCCTCCTCCTACTGGTTTAGCAAAGTCAGCTGATACAATACCCTTCCCAGCACAGAAGAGTTCTGCTGGGCTCTCACCTGAATCCACTACCTGGTTCAAGAGCTACTTGGAGAACCGCTTCCAAAGAGTGAAAATAGCAGATGTTCTCTCAGATGCACATCCTGTTCACTCAGGAGTTCCTCAAGGCTCCATTCTTGGGCCACTTCTTTTTAGCCTCTTTCTGAATGATCTTCCACAATCGTGTCCAGCATAAATCCTCCTCTATGCTGACGCCGCCATCATCCTCTCCACTCACCAGGATCCGGGCCACCTTCAAAAGAATCTACAGCTTGCCTTCACCTCAATTGAAACTTGGTTTAGTACACATAAATTGGTTCTCAACTACAAAAAAAACAAGTCCATGCTCTTCTGCAGTCTGCACAACAAATACAGACTCAATCCATGTACGACCAAAAACTGCCTTGATGCAACCCTTGAACAGGTTCAATCCTTTAAATATCTAGGTATTACCATCAATTGTAACCTTTCATATGCTACGCACATTGGCAACATTGCCAAGGCTGCCAACACTCACATTGGCCTACTCTTCAGGTACAAGCAATGCCTTACCTCAGATGCCTTAAGGACTGCAGTACAGAGCTCAGTAATCTCAATAATCGACTATGGCCTGATCATCTTTGGCTCTGCCACTGCCGCCACCCTCAGGTGCATATCCATTGAACTAAACAAAGCTTGCCGTCTCGTAACCGGCGCCCATCGCCTCACCCACACATGTGATCTCTACGCACAGACTGGGTGACTTCAACTTTCAAATGGATCAAGTACCAAACCTGCCTTATGACAAAGAAAATAACACTAGGCCTTGTTCCCCCAGGTGCCCAAGCTCTCCTCTGCCCAGTGCGGACTACTCGCATCACCAGGAGCTCTGAATCTCAGCTTCTGCGTATCCCGCATTTCCGCACCACACAAGGGCAAAGATCAATTGTGCACAGAGCTCCCAGCTGATTCAATGGTCTCAGCACTGTCATTGCCTCAATGACAATGCTTGGATCATTCAAATCCAGTCTCCATCACATCCTGTCTGCATCTAGCTCCTGTGACTGTCCTTTCTAATTGTTCTCCCCTCTCCTCCTTGCTCTTTTCACCTAGCACTTAATCCTCTCCCCCCTCAGCTCCCTCTCCCATACACCCATTCATCCTTCCCTCCTCCCACCCTCCTTTCCTACCTCCCTGTAGCACTTTAATTGATATCTGACAAGTGCCTATGGCTGCACCCCCCTAGTGTGTCTCTCTTCATACCGTGTCAACCCTGTTACCAGACCTCCTTCTGGCATTTTTGCCACTGTATTGAATATATAAAACTGTATGTAACTGCCTGGCTGTAACCCACTGTTATACTGTTATTCAATGTCTTGTTTGAATTGTACCTCAACTGATGTGGAACCTTTGTAAAAGAGCCTTGGCTCAAAGGTACTTGTAATCCTAGATTCAAATAAATAAATAAAAATAAAAAAATTAGCAATGAGCGGGTACTGCACTGAAATGAATCTGATTACTACCTCTAGACCATCAGAAACAATCAGCTACACCAGCAAAAACCGCAAGCAGATACCTTTCTAAAAGAAGCCAAAAATCAGCCTGCTACCAAGTGAGATCAACAATAAGCAGCAAAAGAAGCAACACAATCAGCGATGAGCTGTTACTGAACTGAAGTGACTTCCCTTGACTAGTGACCAGGTGTGTTGTTGTTGTTGTTGAATTTTGTTGACCCGGTAAGCCCACTGGGCCTAGAAGTCCCTTTTTCAGGGGCGACCGGGGGATACAGATGGTAAGTAATTGAATTTGAACCAGATTAAGCTGTTGGTGGTATTTTTAGTGAATGAGGGAAATTTGGCCAGGACACCGGGGAAATTCCCCTACTGGCTGCTTGGTAGCCGTCAGTGGGGAGTTGCACTGACGTCACGCTGCATGATGGCAGCAGTCCAGCAACCGACTTCGGAGATGGTGGATGACCAGAGAGGCAGTTCTGAGCTTGAAGTTATATCGCCAGTAAAGCGCTTACCCGAGTTTGTTGTGGAGGCTCCCTGTCTGGAAACAGCACCGGAGGTGAACATGAGTATTTTGGAGGTGGCTGGCGATGTTCCAGCGAGCGGGAGTATGCTGATAAGCGGAGCGGAGGAGAGACTGGCTTTCCATTTCCAGCTGAGAATCACGCTGTAATGGAGGTACAAGCGATACTAGGACAGGCTCGGAGGAAGCGAAATTACCGATTGTGTTGCAGAGGGGACGGAAATTATTGAGGGACCGAGAGTCACGTTAATGCGCCGCCGTTTTGGCTTACCGGACACTGCTTCCCAGGATTTTTCCAAGGACTGGTCGGAGGATGCGACTTTACAAGGGGCAGGCTGGACTAAAACTGACTCTGGAAGATGGATTCCTGATCCAGAATGGATGGATTTTTCACCGGACGAGACGAAGACTAAGCATGCCACCGATCAAACTTTACTGGGCCCAGGTACTAGTGTTACATCTCTTAAAAGTGCTGTATTCACTGAGGGTGGGGAGAGTGGTTTGGTTTCTTTGAAACCAACCACCTCCTTTAATATTACGGGGGATGTGAATGAAACTGTTGAAAGGCCATCACAAGATAGGGGTGTGGATCCTCATAATAAGCCTCCTATGTCAGAACTTTTAAAAATAAACTAGAACAGGCTCCGACGCTAATGCTGTTAGACTTAGATACAGAGGGGTCTTGCTGAACATCCAGACAGGTACTATGTGTTTAAACATTTGTTGAAGTCATCTATGGGGTTTTCTGCTGCAGACATATATGCACTAATACACATTTCTGGAGAGGACTCCTTTGATGTAAGTTTTCAGTCTCACAATTTATTGGACAAATTTTGGGATAAATACACCACTCTTAAAACCACCTCAATATGGAGTCCTTTTTTTGTCATACCCCTCACTAGACCCCAAATTCGTTATGTTACCATTATGTTTAAATGAGGGGTAAATGTTAGCTGATATTTATCACTGGTTGCAATCTAAATCGATATTTTGAGTCCTCCGAAGCCTTATTAGACTCTGAAGGCATATGGACTGGAGGTTGGAAGTTTAAAGTGAAACTCTTTCTGGTTAACTCTGAGATAATGCATCTTCCTAATAGTTTCTTTTTAGGGAAGGATAGAGGCGTTTGTTTTTACGGGGGACAACCCAGGGCCTGCTATAAATGTGGGGCAAGAACTCATTTAAGTAGTGTGTGTGCGACTTGTTGAAATGCCCATTGTGTGGCAGTTTCGGACATTCCATCGATATGTGTACCAATATTTTTCAGTGTAATCTCTGTGATGAAAAGGGCCACGCTTTTCATCAGTGTCCCTGGGCCCGCAGAAATTGCACTGAAGGGTGGGACCAGGACGAATTATTACGGAAAGCCCATGCAAAAAAGCATGGACCTGTTGACAGAAATACCTTTGTAAATCAACCTACCTTAGGAGCAGAGCATGGAGCACCTACAAAAACAGCAGGGCCTGCTGTTCCGGTATCTCCGATTTCTACAGATAGCCATGTCACTTCTAAACCTTCTGCCCCTAGTAGACCCATTATCGACCCTTCCATGCCACCCCCGTTTGAAATAGTTAAGAGTAGAAGACTGACTAGGGCATCCACGAAGCAAGTAACTGTACCTCCCTTGCATATTGATAATTTCTTTTCCCCCCTTCAAGAGGACCCTAAGGACTCAGATTTGGAATCTGATACTTCCCATGTATCAGAACTCGTTACAGAGGATGATGAGATTAAATCAACCGAACTAGCCAAAGAGAAGAAAGGAAAAAAGGGAAGAAGAGAAAAGTTAGTCAAAAACATAGTCCTTAATTTTCTTTTTGTTCCATGTCCATATTATGGCTAGCTTCCTACAATGTTTGCAGTTTAAAAGCATTCCAAAGACAGTTACCTATTTTAATGTATTTAGGGACTTTGAATCTGGATATCATTCTTTGCAGGAAACTAGGCAAAATCTCTCTTTGAAGTCACTCAACTACAAAGGAAATGGGTTTGGGGCCCTTCCTTCTGGACTTTGGTTCAGACTCTGCAGATGGGTTGGGGTACTCTTTGGGAATACAGCATTTAAAATTTCCAGAGTTATTGACCTTCACCCGGTCGAGTGCTCATTTTAGATTTTTCTTTTGGTGAGTTATTTTTGCTTTGGTGAATCTGTATGCCCCACAAACTAAGTCGTCTCGTATAGAGCTTTTTGAAGGCATTAAACCATATTTGTTAACCAAAAAGCACATTATTTGGGGGGGAGATTTTAATTGTTCTCTGGATACTCATTTGAACAGATCACTGAGTAAAAAAGTTTATTGTGATTCTAACTATCTTCACAAATTAATACAGGATACAGGCCTTACAGATGTTTATAGAAGTTTACACTCCCAGGGTGGAGAAACATATTTCAGACATACTTTTTCCACACGTATTGATATGGTTTTTGTCTCTAAGTACCTTTCTCCACACGATTGTTTGGTTCGGCCTACTGAATTTTCCAACCACCATATACTGTTCAGCACTATTTCTTTACAGGAATACCCCCCAATTTTTCCTCTTTTCATAACAGATGGCGGTTAAATACTTTCTTTTTGCAGGATGACACTTATTATTCTAAGTTGGAAGTTTTTTTTTCTGCTAAATACTCTACCATGAGTTTTTTTGATAATTATTATGACTGGTGGGTACAACTGAAACTGGAGATAAAAACTATGTTTATTTCGTGGGGTAAACTAAAGGCTAACTCTGATTATCTTCAATATTTATTGTATAGAAATAAATTATATAAACTGATGTCCTTGCCACCTAAAACTCGTGCCTTATTCCATTCTCAAATTCAAGATACAAAACGATCCATGAAGGACTTCCAATATGATAGAGCAAAGTCTTTAGACTTAGAATTCAAATATGGGATAAAGCACAGTCCGACGTCAGATCCCTTTCAGGCATGTAAAACCAGGATTGCTCATACAGTGATGACAGGCCTTGTTAACCCCCAGGGGGAAATAGTTACTACCGAGATTGGGATGTTATCTATTGTTCAACAGTATGTTCAGGATTGCTTCTGTCTTCGATACAGTACCTATGGAGACATTTCCATTTCATAAATTTCCTACCACTCCTAAACTACCAGAAGATATTTTGCAATCATTGATACTCCCTATCACTTCCCATGAAGTGGCAGAAGTCATAAAATATTTGAAATCTGGAACCGCTCCAGGTTTAGACTGCATACCAAAGCGAGTTTTATAAAATCTGTTCTACATATATGGAATTTTTCTTGCCACTAGTTTTTAATTCAGTTCTGAGTACTCCGCCTGTTGAACACTGGTCAGTTTCGCTTCTGACTTTTCTTTACAAAAAAGGTGACAGAACACATATCTCTAACTGGAGACCAATTAGTTTACTAAATACAGATTATAAAATATTGACTAAAATATTACATAACCGACTTTTAAAGGCTGCTGAAATTCTAATTCACCCAGCACAAACCTGTTCTATACCTTCTAGAACTATACAACACAATTTATACTTGGTGAGAGATATTTTTTCTGTGACGCCGAATAATTCTTCAGGTTGCGACATTATAGTTGCTTTAGATCAAACAAAAGCCTTGATACTGTTTGCCATTCCTTTTATATTCTACCTTGTTGCATTATGGTATCCGGAAATGTTTGTACGATGGATTACTAACCTGTACAGTCATGCAGTAGCAATTCCACTGGTTAATGGCCTCATGGGCTCCGAAGTTAACATTAAGAAAGGGGTGAGACAAGGATGTCCTTTAAGTCCCCTATTATATATTTTCAGTTTAGATCCAGTCATCAGGACCATTGTCTCAGACTCTCAGATTTTGGGACTTTCCCCCTTCCCTGGTTTAGACAAAGTGAAAATCACGGCCTTTGCTGATAATGTTACTCTGCTTTTAGCTAACACTGTATCACTACAGAAGGCGTTGAATGTTTTTTCCTTTTTTGGGAAATTTTCAGGTGGATCTTTAAACATAGGGAAAAGTTTTATAATACCCCTACAAAAGACTTTGTTAACAATCCTTCTTATTTGAATATCCCTGTAACACATCTTCCCCAGAAAATATTAGGGATATGGTTTGGGGTTGAGGATCTGGCCCTTTATAATTGGAATAAAAGGCTAGAGATTGGAGAGGCAAAGATAAATATATGGAAAAGCTGGACTTTTGGTAAATTAAAAAGAGTGGCAATCATTAAACAGTTTTTGTTGCCTCAGTTTACTTTTCTAAGCCATGTTTTCCCTCCCCCTATCTCTGTTGAGACTCGGTTATACAGCTTATTTTTTCAGATGCTCTGGGGAAATAGACTTAACCCCATAAAGAGAGACTTTACGTACCTTCCAAAAAGAGGGAGGTCTTGCCATGATTAATCAATCATTTTTTCCACGCCACCTTTTATTTTCATCATTTTCTTTCTTTGGTTTCAACCATCATTAACTTGGCACTTCTGGGTACAGTCGATTTGGCATAAGTATTTTTTAAGTGGTCTTTACTTCCCCAAATTATTAAGTCTGATTCTTTACCTCTATATGGACTGGCTACTCTTAAAAACTTTATCAATGGAAAATCCATTGCAGAAATTATTAACATTATCACAGAAATCTTTTATGCCTATATTGTTTATGATGTTCAGAAGGTGACATTGCTTTTTCCTCAGTGTTCCCTTCTAAGATGATTCTAGCATTATACAAATTAACAGATTATAGACTTCGGTAAAAACTTGGGATGTCATTTGGATGTCAGCTCATGGTAGATTAGGGGTCAGAGGAAATATGAAATATAAACCCTTGGATGAAAGGTACTGTCTCAGGTCCCAATGTGTTAACATTGAAGAAAGCCAACAACATTTTTCTAGATTGTTCGGACAGCCAGGCCTTTTGGTCACAGGCAGCAGTGTATTGGAAAATGCCACATCTTATGTCTTTAACACAACACTCTTATTTTGGGATTATACAGGAGTATGGAAAATTATCATAAAAGCACTTTGAATGCCTTTTGCTTTGCTACAGTATTTTTATGGCAAGCCAGATGCAAATTTGTGTTACAACAACAACAGATATCTTTTCCGTTATTGTTGAATCTGTACATAATGACTTACTTTCTTTATATGCAAGTGATAGAAAGCGTTTTTCGACTGCTCAAATGTCTGTTTTGTGGAAAAATTTCCCTGTATTGTAATGTTTCTTTTTTTGTTTCTTGTTTTTTGTACTTTTTTCATAATGTATGTATTTTGAATAATTATGTTTTTTTGCTTTGCTTGTGATGTTATGTTTTTCTCAATAAAAACTTCCCCTACTCTTTTCGATAAGTGCCATGGGATCTTTAACATCCACCTGAACTACCACCAATCCAGGCAGATGGGACCTCAGTTTAACGTCTCATCTGAAAGACGGCACCTCAGAAGTGTAGCACCCCTCTCATGCTGCACTACAGTGTCAGTATTGGGATATTAACCCAAGTGCCAGATGTGGGAACTGAACCCACAGCGCTCTGAGGCGAGTGTGCTACCTACTGAGCCACTGACACTGACACTGTGTAAATGGACTAAGAAGTGTGGACTTGCTAAAAAGTAAGGTCAGGGTATTCATAGATGCCCTAAACAAATCCTTATGTGATGTGAGTAGGAGTTTAGTCCCACTCAAACTCAGACATGTTGAAATGCTTAATGACCCAAATGAGTATTTGCTCTCTGGAGAAACTGTGGCATAGGAAATGAAAAAACTCTATGTGAATAAGGCTATGGGACCAGATTTAGTCCCTAACTGGATTTGAAGGGATGATGCCGATATACTAGCACCTTGGGTTTGTAATATTTTAACAAACCACTTGAAACTGGAAAATTACCTAGCTGATGGAAGCAAGTGAGGGTAAGACCTCTTCTCAAAGTCACCTCCTCCCATTGAGATTGGAAACAATTTTCAACCAATTTCCTTAACTAGTGTTATTTCAAAAATGTTCAAAGTTTTATCACTAAATGGATTATAGAACTGATAAAGGGAAAGTTGGATGTAAACCAGTTTGGTTCCTTTAGGGCAAGTTCCACCACTTTGGCTGCTATAAAATTTCCAAATTTTCACCATATTCCACTCACCACTGCCACCTTTACCAGACTCTTGGCTGGCTCCCACTACACTGCAGATTTGATTATGGGCTTGGCTGCCTCCTGGACAGTGCCATCAGGCATGGTGAAGCCTCCCCTTATGTATCTCTCCTCAAGATCAGAACTCCCTCAAGGTGACTGCGTGCATCCTCAGTCCCCCCCCATGGATATCCCAAAAGTCTCCTCAGCTATGGGTAGCAGAGCGTTATCTGCAGCTGCTCCCACTCTGTGGAACAGAATCCCCATGCCCATCCACTCTCTGGACTCCCATGCCACTTTCAAGACACATCTCAAATCCTGGCTGCTTGATGAGGCCACATGCCGTTGCTAGCTTGGATAACCATCCTCCCTTCCTTTCTGACTTTTCCCTCTTGGGCTGCTTTGGCCTCCCCTGCCCTCTTTCATTTCTTTGGACTCCTGTTTTACATCCCTCACTGCCTGCTTCTTGGGCTCTCCCACTTGGCTGTATGTTTGTTTGTTTGACATTATGCATTAATTTGCACTGGCCACTTATCCTTAGTAAATAATTGTATAATAATTGTTGCTTATCATGATGTACTGATTATTTTTTTGAGCCGCTCATTAATTTTACTTTCCTATGTCACTTTCTTTGTTCACTAATGAATGTCTGTATATCCACTTTGTTCACCAATGATGTCTGTATATCCACATGGTTTGTACTCATTGTATAACTTGTCACTACCCCTGTAACTGCCGCCTGTATGGGCCGGGTCGTATCTGAAAATGGTCCCCTGGATCAGTGCACTTACCCAGTTACCAAAGACTTAAATAAATAAATAAAATTTGTGTGTAAAAGCATGGGATGAAGGAGAATTTGTGAGGGTAGTTCTTATAGATTATAGAAATGCATTTAACCTTATAGACCATACTATTCATTTACAAAAATTGGACAAAATGTGACATTCCTTTATGTTTGAGGTGGTGGGTATATGACTTCTTGGAGGAAGAGGTCCAGTGGGTGGAGGTAAATGGATTTCAAACCACACAGGTTGTGATCTTTGGTAGGGTCCCCCTGGGAACCAAATGAGGGCCAATTTTGTGCTTGATTATGATAAATAACTTGGAAACTGGCCCATGTATTAAATACACAGATGACACTGCAGTTATAGATAACTTCATGGAGGGGGGAGACGGTACAAATGCAGGCTGATTTAATGCAGATTCAAGGTTTGTCAGAGAGATACCACATGCAAATCAGTCCCGAAAATGAAGCTGTCTTTTTTTTTTTTAAATAATTTTCATTTGTGTTTAATGGATTTACAAATTACACAGTATGGCTGCAGTACAGTAGAGTGTTACAGGATGGAGGAGTGACCACAACGGAGGTTGGAGGGAGCAGGAAGGAGCAACTATCATGAGTGGAAGTAGTGAGTTTCACACTTTTTTTTTTATCAGCTTGTTCCAGGACATAGTTTACTTCGTTAGGCAGGGTTGCATTATGCATGTTACCACACTTCAGGGTTGATCTCTGTTCCCCATTTGCTTTTTTTTTAAGTTTTCCAAGACTGTACCAAAGTAGAGGGAGTAATAGTAGCTGTCAACCCCATTCAGCGAAATAAATATTTTAACACTTTGATCAATGCTGAACTGGGGAAAGTGTTTCTGAATTAAAAATGAGAGTTAAAAGTTATGGAAATCACAGCTGAAAAATCGAGCTGTGATACTGGGCACAGGCCCATAGGCGTATGCCCAGTATCACAGCTCTGCTTTTTTGGCAGTGATTTTGATAACTTTCAGCCCTTATTTTTAATCCTGAAACACTTTCCCCTGTTCAGCATTGGTCATAGTGTTCAAATATTTTTTAGCTGAATGGGGATGGTTCGAAGTGAGTACAAGTGTCCTGGTGACTGAGCAGTGGCGGCAGGCGCAGTCAGTTGGGAGAGGTTCACTACACTTGGGATCGGAGTGATTTCTAGTGTGGCATTACAGATGCAGCTGACTGGCATCTCTTCCATGGATAATGTCAAAATCTACCACGGCTGGGAGGTGCCAGTTAGCCAATCAGATTTTTAGATTCTGAGACCCCACTGTATAACATGCTATAATCAAACCCACCTTGGAATATGGATGCCCAGTGTGGAATGAGGGATTAACCAAAAGAGAAGTGGAGGATATTGAAAGAATCCAGAAAAGGGCTGTCAGAACAATCCTACAATTCAAGATTAGTTATGATGAGGCCTTAAAGACGTAAAGGTTAGAGAAGTTATGTAAATGTGGAAAAAGTACTGGGAAGAAACAGTTTCAATATATCTGTGATTCCAGTCAGACTTTTTTCTTACTACCAGCCGAAGAAAATGTTGGATAGTGTTTGAGAAAGCAGGGGAAAGTGACAAGCACCAAGAGCCAGAACTCAGACAGTCAAAAAGTGCAGTTTTTCCAAATCCTCTTACATGCTGTTTCCCCGGGGGGATGTAACCATGTAAGAGGATTCAGACACTGAATGCACTTTTTGACTGCACTTTAGATATATAAGTTTTTGCAATAAATTATTAAAGTTTGCATTCTTGTGTGCAGCCTTGTCACAAACGGTATCCTTACAGAGGAAAGGACACACAAGCATAGCAGCTTGTGGTTACCCCAGGATGCAACCAGGTTGGTATGGTGATGGTGTGGAGGGGGCACCAACACTGAAGCAGATTGCATACAGCGTCCTGGTGCAGAGATCACTTGTGGGACATATCTTTTCCACCAGGTCACTATCCACACCAGCAAGATGAGTGAAAAACAACAATCCATCCTGGGACCAGTTCTCTTCAATGTTTTCATAAGTGACATTGCAGAAGGACTGGAGGGGAAGGTATGCCTTTTTGCAGATGACAGTAAGATCTGCAACAGGGTTGACACTCTGTGGGGGGGGGTAGAAAGAATGAGAAAATACCTATGCAGGTTAGAGGAGTTGTCAGTAGCGTGGCAGCTGGGATTCAATGCAAAAAAGTACAAAATCATGCACTTGTGCAGTAGAAATCCAAGGGAGAAGTACAAAATGGGGGGGAGGTACTGGCAGTCACCAAGCTGGAACCGAACCTTGGAGTACTCATATCAGATGACCTAAAGACAACCATACAATGTGAGAAGACTGTAGGGAAAGCTGGTGGGATGCTAGGGTACATTGGGAGAGGCATCACCAGTAAAATGAGTGGTTTTGCCACTGTACAGATCACTGGTGAGATCTCAGCTGGAGTACTGTGTCCAGTTCTGGAGACCACGCCTCCAGAAGGATATAGATAGAATGGAGGCAGTCCAGAGGAGGGCTACAAAGATGGTGAAGGGACTACATGAAAAGCCCTACAAGGAGAGGCTGGGGGAACTCAGTATGTATTCCCTGGAGGAGAGGAGAATGAGAGGACATGATATAAACTTTCAAGTACCTCAGGGGCATAAACAAGGTACAAGAAGATAGCATCTTTAAAAAAAGAAGATGTGCAAGAACAAGGGGACACGGAATGAAGTTGAGGGGGGAGGTTTAGGGGTAATATGAGAAAGTACTTTTCTACTGAAAGAGTGGTTGATGCTTGGAATAAACTCCCAAGGGAGGTGGTGGGGGCCAAAACAGTTGGGGAATTCAAAAATGCATGGGACAGACATGGGGTACCCTACAGAGAGGAAAGAAAGGATGAGCTGCAGATCAACTAGGATTTATGGTTGAAACAGGTAGGAGAAATGGGCAGACTAGGTGGGCCACAAGGTCTTTATCTGCTATCAACTTCTATGTTTCTGTATGTTAACAAGACACTGAAACGGGACTCCAATGACCATGCCTCCAGAGTTTTCTAGCACAATCTGGAGCAACAAGATCTACCTGCTTTTTCACCAGGAACAGAGCATTTGTGTTGTTCATGTGAATTCATATCAGATGACTGGCTGAGCAAAATGTTTGCAGGACCGGACAGATTGTTCTCAACTCAAGCACAGTGATGTGCAGATGCTGCTTTTGTGGAATCCACAGCCCATGTGCCCACAAGTCCCCCAGATATGGTCCTCAATCCAGAAAGGAGGCATCAGTAGTCAGAACTAGTTTTGGGTATGGCTGGATGAAGAGTAACCTCTCAGACAGAGTCTCCAGAGCCAGCTACTAGGAAATTGCCTCAGTGACCATGACCAGGTGAAACAAAAGTGCCGATCTCTTGGACAATTGCAGATTGAACTCCCACTAGAGACGATGCACATGAATTCAAGCCCACTTGATAACGAAGGTCGTGGACACCATCAGGCTGTGAAGACTGAACAGATCTTGAGCCAGGAGTCTTTCCTTAACCTAAAAGGAGCAGGCACCATTGGTTCCACAGCTTGCCATGACAGCAGCCAAGCTCAACCTCCCTAGAGTCTAGCTGGACTCCACACTCTGTGACAGGACCTGCTGCAACTTCTCCATGTTTAGAATGAATCCCAGATTAGAGGTCTCCACAGTAACCTGAACAACTGACTGAGTCTCTGAGACTGACTGGCCTTGAATCAGTCAATCATCCAAATAGGGAAATGTGTGGATCCTCCTATGATGGAGATGGGCTGCCACCACTGCCAAGAATTTGGTGAATACCTGTGGCACTGAAGAGAGGCTGACAGACATTTTCTGAACTGACACATAATATTCTTGAGCTAGACTCTTGGGAATCAGTGGTGGGAATGCTGGACTGGGATGTGGAAATATGTATCCTTTTGGTCTGGAGTGCAAAATCAGAATCCCATTCCCAACAAGGAGATCACCTGCCCTAAGGTAACTATCCTGAACTCAGGTGGCAATTCAGACTGCCTAGTTCCAGAATGTGGCACCAGCTGCATGTCCTCTTTGTAACCATGAAGTATCTGGACATGTACCCACTGTCAACTTTGGTGGTCCCCAACCAAGAGGTCAATGAAGGATTGAGGTGGACAGCTGATGGTGCCCTCTCCCAAGTCTCTTTGCTAAAGAACCGAGTTTGTCAACAGACCTTCCTAGCCCCAGAGTCACCACAGTCACCACCCTTACCTCAGCTATAGTGATTGCCATAGGGCTTATTGCTCTGTAGATGTCCTCTGTTTCTGTCTCAAAAGGACGATAAAGAAGAGGTCTGTCTCTGCTGCTGTAGATGCCTGTTGCTGCTCAACGTAGTTGTACACAAGACCACCTTCATGGTCTTTTTGGATTCCTGTATGTCCTGTAGGATGTTCTCCACCTGTGGGCTGAACAGGCAAAGATCTATCAAAAGGAATATCCAGAACCTTGTACTGTATGTCATGATTAAAGGGAGAGAAGTGCTATCAGCAGCGCCAAGGACCAGTCCAGAGGCCATACTTTGAGAGCCCCCATCTACCTGACCCATGGTGAGCAGAAAATGGTGCTTGGTTGCTGCCATGCTGCACTCCATAAGTCAAGAGGCCTTTTCCTGGTACTCGGGTGGAGGGTCATTTCTCAATTCAGTTGCCACTGCCCACAGGGCATGATTGTAGCATACAAAATAGCCAGAATCACTGGCCTCTTGCTAAACCAGTGTCCCAACAGTATATATCCTATGACCCTACTGGCCTAGATGCTTGGACTCCCTGCTTGGAGGGTAAGCAGTGGATTCCCCAGCTGTTTTGCTCTTGTGCTGGATGGTGTCGAATACCAGTCCTGAAACTTCCAGTTGTTCTGTGAAGACTTAAAATTCTCAGGGAGAACTGCACACCATTATTCTCCATGATGAGAGGTAGGACAAGACCACACCACTTTTGTCAGGTCTAATACAACACTGTAATGAACAAAGGGGCTGTCTTCCACTGGACCTCTAAATGCTTACTTCCTTGTAGCCACTACTTATTTAAGAGGGATGTCGAAAGAAGGTGAGATCCTCCTAAGAATGTAGGAGAAGGATTCCAAGTCTTCAGATGTGCCACCATCCTGTTCTCCATCCTGTTAACTCTTCTTGTCCAATTTGAACACATCACTATCCAGACAATACAGTGACTGTAACTGTCTGGTGAATGCATGTCAGGACTCCCACGAGGGGTCAGACCTGACCTAATCCTGTTGTCTGGCTGTGAACCACCCACCCCTGTAGGCAGTGTAAATATCCCCACAGTGTACGAGCAGCCTGACGAGATGAGTGGTGGCCACATGGGGGTAGAGGTGGAGATGGTATCAGCAAAGGGACCACTGGTGTAGCCAGGGATAGAGAGGCTACCATGGTAACACCAATAGGCCCAGCCAGGGACTGAGGTACAGGTGGATGTAGTGCTGGAGTAGAAAACAACTTGAGAATCCTTCAGGTCTTTGGCCCATCAAGTCCAATCATTCAACATCTCCACAAATGTCTACATCTCCGGTGTTTTGTTACATTCACGTTGCAAGCAACAGTACTGGTGCAGCACATAGTGATAGGTGAACAGGATCAATAATGATGCAGATTCTTGTGGTGCTGATGTCTATCTTTCCCTTCTTCATTTAGACTTCTCTTTCATGTGCTGATGAGAAAAGTGGGAGGAGCTTGTGGATGAGTGGGAGCAAATCTGAGATAGATGTGATGAAGTCAAAGATCTGGAGCAAGACCAACATCATATTTTTGATCGAAGGGAGGAAGAGGGTAGTCTGGTCAAGGGAGAGATCTCTCGATTAAGTGCTCAACTACTGCAAAGTGTGAGACTCACCCCAGAGCCCATCCCAGATGCCTGGGACTCTTCCCAATGCAGACCTTGATAGGGGCCTTCTAGGGTATTGTCTCAGGTGATTATCCTCTGGAGAAGGTTGGTGTTCAGTGACTGTCATATATCCTCTGATGTAAACTGCAGTTATGGTTTAAATGAGTATTTTAAACCAATGAGAATTCTTTCTGGATTTTTTATGTATGATCTGAGTGAATATACAATGAAGCCCACCAGGATGAAGCGCAGCACTGCAGAATTCTGCAGTAGAGTTACTGCAGCAAACAATGCAATTTCAATGAGAGTTAATCCCTTTTGTCAGGCAGTAAACCTATAACACTGCTCTTCATCCTGGTGGGCTTCACTGTAGTATGTAATTTTATAAATAACTGTCATAATCTTCCAAAGGAGGACTTGGTTGATTCAAAAGCTTAGGCACGTTGTTCTTTTTGCACCATCTATGTAGGTCCATTAAAAGGTATCAAACCATTTGCCTCTGGATTTGTTCTTATAAGAACACATAAATATGGCAACTAAACTAAATATGTCTATCATTTTAAGCAGTGAGACCACAGGCAGGACCACCACTGCGTCAACTGAAAAATCAACCTTGGGGCAGAGCTACCAAGGAACAACCTCACGTTAAAGTGGAAGGAAAGAGCTGAGGTATGGCTAGAGCAAGGGGTGAGACAGAAGGGAGGAGCCAAAGCTCTAGTCAATGGGTTTTCGGAGGACTTTGCACATGCTCAAATGACTTTGATGTGACTAAGTAGAGTGAATCCAAGTACTGTAGTTGCAATAACACTTTCCTCCTGTTTCTGCTTAATACATATCTGATTGCCTATGGGATGCCTTGCCCTGCTTGAGGCAAAGGATTACACTTTTGGTGACCTTAGGTTCTTGTTACTCAGTTTAGCTTGGCCATGCTGAATGCATACTCCGTGCATTCGTGGAGATTTTCATTGTATGTTTTTTTCTGTTTGTTTCTCCCCATTCTTCACAAGTAGCATCTAAACTGTTTGCATTCAGTTTCTTTTCCAGGTCTTGGATCTATTGAAGTGATTGTGCCCCATCTTGACCCTTCTTTTTCCTCTTAGCGTGCAGGCAATTTATTACCTTTTGAGTGAGAACTGTTTGCATCCCTGACAGTAGCCCAGGACGTATTTCAGGCAGCTCCTTGATGTGCTCTTTGATCTTCTCCTTGCAGCCTTTCTTGGATAACAAAATAATTCACTCTCTATCTTTCTATCTTGCTGAGGTGGGGGGAGGTTGCTTGCAGATCCACCTCAGTTTGTCCTGGCATATGGTTTGAGATCACCATTGACAGCATGTTCACCCCCCCCCCCCCAAATTCTTTTAATTAACTTTTTCTCTTTCAGTACAGAATTATATACTGGCTCACAGTGAGATTCAAGTATTACATGGGGTGCATATACACCCAGCATTAACAGTTTAACAATGTTTGCTTATCATATGCAGTAAGGCTGTTGCATTTTCATCACTGTTATAATCATTAGCATTTCAAACTTGCATGTTAAGCTGGAGGAATGTAGAGAAACAGAAAAGGAAAGACTAGGAAAGAACTGGAGCAGAAACAGTGTGCAGTAGTGAGATTCCAAGGTAGAGTACAGTAGAACAGAGCTAAGCAGGAAAGTGGAGAAAAGTAAGAGACAAAGAGAAACAAAGAACAAGAAACAACATCAATGAGAACTGTGCTGTGCTTATATATTATTAGTACATGCTTAAAGGGGAACAGTCAGTATCAAGGGCCCCACACTCAAGTATAGGACTGGTTACAATGTGCACTTTATGTACAAACATTTTGGTTTACTTCCTGTGTACTGTAGAACAGTAGATTATGTCACATGATAGGTCTATATCCATTTATGTGGATTCATAATGTATATGCTGTAATATACTTTAGAATTGAGACACTGTCTCTTTAAAAGGCCTCTAGGAATGAACTTATAAAAATAGCCTTAATTGTTCTAATGACTAGGGTGAATCTGGTACATATCCAGGTGAGGGAGACAGTTTTGTGGATCCAGGAAATCATAACTCTTAGAGAAAACTGGGTATCTAGCATTCCATGACAGGAAGAAGTCAGGGGGATGACCAAGGGGTAAGGGGTTAAGCCAAATGCATGGACCAGATGCCACTGGGGTTGACATGAAACCTGACATGGAACCACAGTGACACCTAAAGGGAAAGGTAAACTACTGCACCCCATCACACTGTGGGCGTGGCTTGAAGATGACCAGCCTGTATGTATAAGACACACATTTTGAACTCAGAGCAGTTGATAAACAGTTTAGCTGGGGGTCAGATCACCTGTCCAGCTGGCATATACTTGCAGACCAGAAGTATATGTGTAGGTCTTGAAAAATCTCCAAAACCAGTCCTGAGTGTGTGGAAAGTTTGACTTGCCACATATTGAACAGAAAATTCTGATTTTAAGTCAGAATTTTGGAAACCAAGACTTAGCACCAAGGAGAGCACCTGAAGCCTTTTTTTTAAAAGGACATTCAGAGGAACTGACTTGGAATAAAAACTTGCTACAGATCTGTTGCTTAAGGACTCATCTCTACAAGGACATTTTAAAATCTTGTCTGGACTCTAACATCAAAACAAGGTATAGTTTTAGAATAACAGTATCTAGTGTTTTCTGTAAGCTATCCAGTTTTACTTTTGTTATTGTCTGCATTTCAAAGTTCTTCCAAACTGTAGACTTTTCTGTATTGCTTTTATTTTAAGTAAAATTATGATTTTTCTTATCAACTGTACCTGGGGGTCTGATTGTGAGATCTAAAATTTTAACAGAAGGGTTTTGAAAAGACTGTGTGCCTTGAACCACTCAGCTATCATACAAAACTACTTAGGCAAGACGTAGCCAGTGGCTGTGGTGGGATTCAAATACTGAAAGTAGTGCTGAGTCAAGGAAACTAGAAACTACAGTTTCCACCCTCCCACTGGGAAAAGGAAGGTTGGTAAGTCTTCTGGAACCCTTATTCCTGCTCACGAGTTCTTGAAAAGGGGGATTCTCCCTGCAAACAGGAGGTCCCACCCAGCTTCCCGGGGTTTGGGGGCCAAGGGCTTGTGACAGATTGTATCAGACTAGTTTTGCTTAGTTCTAGGCTGATATCTTCTGTTATTATACATACGAGCATCCCCTGTAGCTGACTTCAGAGCAGAAGGCAGCAGTGAGAGATCCGATAGCCTGCAGTGCTTGTTAGAGTTTATATAAGCTCTGATCTTTTGTTTGCTGGTCCTGTTGTTCTTCATGGGCTACATACAGTCACAGAGGACTCCACATTGCCCCTGGAGAAATGCAGACCCAGAAAACATCTTACTAGAGATTATAAAAGATGGCGTGACCTGTTTGGGGGTCTAACTAAGCTCCACTCTTAAGGGTATGGTCCAAGCCAGCATGGGAACAATGACATAAATTATCCTGAGACCTCCAGAAATGGAGCTCTATACACCTGTCCATTTGGGGACGAGTAAATGTATTAAAAATGGTAACTCTGCCTAAGCTGCAATGTATTCTTGCCAACTTGCCTGTATCCCTCCCAACCTCCTTTTTCAAAAAGATAAATCCAAAAATGTCAGCCTTCATATGGGATCATAACACACCAAGGATAAAGATGCAAGTATTGAAAACAGACTGGCAACATGGAGGGTTTGAACTCCCCAACCTCCATCTCATCCATGACAGCACCATTATTAGACAGGCCATTACTTGTGCCAGGCCTGACCTTCTCAAGCCTCCACCATGATGGACTGATATATAGCTCCATTAGCTATGGTCCCCCTTCCTCAGGCTTTAGTTCTATCTGATTGGAAGCTTGGCCCCAATACTTCACCCTGTACCAGACACACCAAAAACACCTGGACTAAGCATGCGTCCCAACTCCACTGGAATAACAAGACCTCTAGATTACGCCCCATATGGCACAATCCCCAGATGCAGATTGAAAATGAACCCATTTGGTGGCACATGTGACATGAAAAAGGAAGAGTTACTCTAGGGGACCTCTATCATCCAGCCACTGGGACACTGAAGTCATTTGAGGATCTCCATCTTATGTACGATATCCCTCGCATAGACTTTTGGAGGTTTCTTCAGCTCTGAAACCTTCTTGGAGTAAAGGTTCCACCCACTCACAGGCTCCTGCCATCTTTCACAGCAGAAATGAATTGCTGCGATCGGCGCGGAGATTCTAAGGGGTGCTGTAGGTTAGGGCAGCCAGCCCACACACAAACTAAGTCAGGAAACCCGCACTGTTAGCCCGTATACAGATAATCCAGGTCGAAACGAAGGTGAAAAATGAAAATATTTTATTAGGTGCTCCAGCACATAAGGACCTTCAGGCATGCAAAAACAGAATGCTCACTAGCCCCAACGCTTTGACTCAAACGAGAGTCTTCCATCTGGGATACCTGGTTGGAGAACATCAAACAGGTCAGCCGTTTAGCAGGTCACTTTCTCCACCTTCAAAAAAGAGAAATGCCCCCCCCAGCCCAAGGTGCACAAACTGAAATGGGAGCAAGAACTAGACGTCACAGTTCCCCCCAGAAGAGTGGAATACTACCTGGCAGGCAGCCTATAAGGCAAATGGAGAATTACAGGCCAAGACTATGCAAAACATAATTTTGCACAGAGCATATTGGACCCCACAATGGCTGTATAAAATGGGACTCACTAAAGACAGTGATTGTAGGAGATACGCCTCACCCCAGGACAAACTTGACTCATATATTATGGTCCTGTCCCGCCATTGAGAGTTACTGGGATAGGATATGGGGCATATGTTGTGGAGTTGTTTCTTTACCCCTGATCAGGGACCTCAGACTGGGACTGTTTGGGCTTACCTCTGATGCACCACCATCTAACCCCTCTGCAACTGCACTGGGCTAATGGAGCCCTTGCGACAGCAAAGTGTATCTTACTTAAGACACTTGAGAGACCCCGAATGCACCTGCTGTGCAAGAGTGGCAGGCCATGATGTCTCTTACTTCTTGATATGAAAAATAGCCCATGCTGCAGGGGGAAAACTGGCACAGTACCTGAAGGCTTGGGGACAATACCTGGACTCCCAGAGTTCTGGACCTCTAAATCTGCCCCCTCACAGGTGAGCCTACCTTACTTACAGACGGGTGCCCAATAAATTGAGCGTGGTATACAGTTTTGCTAGGTCATCTAGACCACTTTGCTGAGATATACATAGGTCTTTAAGACCCCCTGAGCCTTAATCAGTAAATATATCTCTTCAAGTGGGTTTTCACCCTCATTCTTTCATCAGATATTGCATACACAAAATGAGAATACCCTCCCTTGATCTCTAGATATGTTTATATTTACTTTCTCCCCTCTAGCCCCGGGCAAAGGTACGTGGTTTAAATTATATGAATCCATTTACTGTTATTAATTGAAGTTTGTTACAGATAAGTAACTATTCACTTCTGGGGTTCATGAGAGACCAGCCCTCTTGGATAGTGCAACAGGTTTGATATGTGTTTTACTACGCCAGCTTTACAACGGTCTCTACCAGCTCTAAAAAAACTCTAACTGGGCAAGGTGTTATAAAGTTTGAGCCCTATACGTCAGGTATCACATTATGACTTTAACTTACTGGGAACATGATTCTGTAATGGGTTGCTAGATATCCTGTAATATCTAGAATGTAGTGCGTGTCCGTAGAAAGTTGACTGATATTGCGTTACTATACAAATTATATGAAACTGTACTTAACTGTTACCTGCAAGTATGAATGTTGTAAATGTATTTTGTAGACAAAAATGAAAATTCAATGAAAACTTTTGTGGCAAAAAAAGCTGCTCTAAATAATGGAGTGACAAGATGTAAGAAATTATAAACTTAAAAAAAAACTAAAAAATTGCAGGCTCTTTAGAGCAGCTTTTGGGTGGAGGAGTATACTGAACACTAATGGTTGTGTTAATATAGGCAAGGCCCCTAGTGCTCTGTGGCAGAATTTTCTGATTTCTGCGGCAGGGCTCCTTGGCTTCTGCAGCAGTATTTTCTGATTTCTGCGGCATAATTTATTCATTTCTCTGGCAGAACGCAGTCCTGCCATTGGCTAAATATGTCATGTCATCAATGACATCATATGCATAGCATAGAGGAGGGGCTTCAGGTTAAACGAGATGGGAAAGAAAGCCTAACACTGTGGAAAAACAGTATATTTGAATGAAAATTCACCAAAAACAATTAATTCTGCGGCACTATATATATTCTGCGGTATGATGCAAATTCTGTGGAAAATTCTGCAACCACAGAATCGCAGAATTCCAGGTGCCTTGAATATAGGCCACAAACCAGTAGCACACCCCTAAAAATGCAGGAATTTATAAGAAATAGGATTAAATCTAATGAATGAGTGAGAGTAGAGTTTGATATCCTTCTGATACGATTATTAATTGGAAGAGGTGTGGCCCTTTCTGTTTGCAAGCTCCCTACACACCAGCCACCAACCATAAGCTGCTAGGTATCTGCTGTCTTTACAGAAGTGAACATGGGGAAGCTCGAGAGGAGTCTCACAGAGAGAAACAGTGAGCACTCCAGCTCTGATGAGAGAGTTATATTTAAAATGCTGGAGCAGTTTCCCATCCAAGGGTTTCATTTTGCCATCAGTGGACTGACTCATGTCAAATACCAGCTGGCATCTAAAGACTGAGAAACCCATTTTGAAAATAATGGCATGGCAAGATGTGAGTAAGGAAGTATAAACTTTAAAAATTAAAAAAATTGCAGGCTCTTTAGAGCAGCTTTTTTGGGAGCACGGGGGGAGTATACAGGACCCTAATGCAGGGGTCAGCCTTAAACTTTTTATTCACTAACCCACAGGACAAGTTGTTTAAAAATTGCACTTCCCTGCAAATAGTTGCACTAGGCCACAACTGTAATGGTAAATTTTGTTCACTTATACCGGAAAGAATGCAAACCAAGAAATACTCTAATTATTGCACATTTATCCTACTCCCACACTGCTTCCTGTCCCAGCAAAAAAAAAAAAGACTGCAATGCAATCACACACAGTGTGCCCCCCATAGTTTGCACCATGGCCTCCTCTTATAGAAACACAGACACTGACAGCGAAAAAGGGCCACTGGACCCACCCAGTCTGCCCATTTTTATTATCTTCATTTCCATTTCCTCTTTCTGTGCCCCCTCCCCTCACACCAATCTAGACAACAGTAAATGTTCAGTAAAGCAATCCTAGCCCTGCACACACAACAGCCAACATCATCATGCACATCACCACACTATCACCCATACTCAAAGGGCAATGAACTGAGTCAGGCAGAGAAATAAACTCTCAGCCCCCCACCCTGTGGTCAACCAGAGACCTGCACATCTGGAAGTTTTTGTACAATGTCAAGTGAGCCAGGGGCAGATCTAGGACTTCTTTGGGAAGGGGGCTACAGAAACCTAGAGGGCTTGGGAAATAGAAAACTTTATGAAATAATTATTATAGTGGTGGTGCGGTAGCATCACTATGGTTAGGGTTGAGCAGGGGGGTTCTATGTTAAACCTCAAACTTTGCACTTTAATATCTTCATAACTGTTCAGTGGATTTGCACATAATTTTGCATGCGTGGTCTCGGGGGGGTAGATCTCTTGATGTGCTAAGTTTTGTTCCGGTGATGCACAAATTCCAAGATCTGGACAGTGAAAAAAGTTGTCACTGTTTTTTGCTGGGTTTTTTTGTCATTGCCTAACGCCCAGACGGTTTGGAATTTTGGTCTGAAATTTTCAGGGCACAAAGGGCTTTGCCACAGATATACCTTTCATTGGTTTGGTGAAAAAATATTAATCCATTCCAAAGTTATTACATTTTAAAATTTCAGTTCTGAGCATGCTTAGTACGGTCTTTTATATAGCTATTTGGAACAAAAAAAGGATTTGGTCCATATGGAAAAGGATCCTTTTTCATGCAGAAAAAATATTTTTCCATATGGCCACCATCTTGTCTCTGGTTTAAAAAAAAACCAAAACCCACAAAAATGACATCTAGGACAGACACCAACACATGTGTCTTGGTCGTCGGGACCCCATTAGGTGGATCAGTTGCTTTGGCTTCTCAGAAGGAACTAGAAGGGAAAGGATCAGATTTGTTACAGTACAGTAGCTTCTTGTTGTTTTTACATTGTTTCTTGTGGATTTTACTTGGTAGAAGGTTATTTCTTTTCTTTCTTACTACTTCTAAGGGGCTAGCAGGGTATTGTTTTGGGGCTGTTGGAATTTTGAAAACTGTTTTGGTGGCTATAAGTGGGCTCATTTGTTTGATGTTTCACTGTATAGCAGGCTGCATTTGTAGAGGCCTATTTCTTCTGATTTAAAACCTATTTGGTGTGATTTAACTGGGGCTGTTTCTTTGAATCAGAAACCTATATCTTCTAATTTCATGCCTATTTTGATGTGTTGTTGGTGAAGCTGTTTGAATTGGAGACCTATTTCTTTTGGTAGCAAACCTATTTTAGGGGCTTTGAGTAGAATTGTGATTCATTTTTGTTGGCTTCACTAGCTGCAAAGGTTAGTGCATAGTGGGGGAAGGGTGCTAATGGTCTGATCAGGTGGGGCCTCAGTTACCTGATTGTTTGTGGAAGACTTGGGTTGGTTCCACCCCCCCAACCCCTCACCCCACCCACCCCTGGCCCATGATTTCCTTTATACCAGGGGTTCTGACATCACTTCCTCAAACGGGCAAAGGATATGCACCTGTCATAGCAGAAGCAGACATCCAGGAAAGGAACAGCAGCGAGTGAAGAGGTGACTGCTATCTCAGTGGAAGGGAAGGGAAGTAACTGCAAATCTAGGAGCTTTCATTGTTACTTCTTTGCATTGCTATTGCATTGTAGAAAGGAGGAGTAGGAGTTTGAAGAAGGTTGTGCAATAGCTACTTAAAGTCTCTTTTTAAGTGTGGGTGGGAAAGTTAGGAATGTAAAAAGCAGTTGCTCAATCTTTTTAAATGTGTAAAACAAAGGGGGTAAGGGAAATTAAGAAAATAATGTTTTGCACTGATAGAGGGGAGGGGGAGAGTTGGGGAGTGTTTGCATTCTGCATCTGGAAGGGTGGGGGTCAAGCTGTGGGTAACAACAGCAATGGGTAGGGTGGTAGGCTGCAACAACTGCAGTGCACCAATCTTTCTAAAAATTGCCTGGAGTGTGGGAGGATGTTTAGTGTGCAACCACATAGAGAAACTTAGAAAGGAGATTGAGGGTCTGCAGGAGGAACTAAGACAGGCAAGGCAGACTGAGGGTGGGTTTAGCCCAATACTGGAGGTAGGAAGAATGGGACATGAGGGAGGGTGATTTAAGCCAACAGTGGTGAGGAGAGGGTCAGAAGAAGGGAAGTAGGGACAAGGGGGCCCAGGCCAGGAAGAATGATTGCCAGGGAAACCAGGTCAGCAGACAAAAGACAAATGGAAGGAGGAGATAGGGACTTGTGAGGGGAGGTGAAGAAGTGGCAAAAGTCATGGAGTGGAAAGGAGAGAACAGGTTACTATGAAGAGAGAGGAAGCGGGCATTTGTGAAGGGTCTTCAGAAAATAGTTTGCACTGCTAGAGAGGAAGAAGGTGGAGGAGGAAATGATGAAATTAGAGGAGTAATTGATAAATGCCTGGACCAAACCAGAGCGGGGAGTTCTGCTGGGAGGAATGCAACAGGGCAAAGGGAAATAATGTGCAGGAGGAAGAAGAGGAGCCAGAAATGAGAGGAGATGAATGGAAGCAAGCAGGAGTAAAGTGGTGGAATCTTAGTGCTGGGGGCTCAATATTAAGAGGAGTCAGGTGGGGTAGCAAGCGGGAGAGGCATAGTCGCATTTGGGTGGAGGCCATGCCAGGAATGACAGCAGAAAGGGTGGGACAATCTGTTCTGAAATATGCTAGAAGGGGTAGGGACAAGCCTCATTTAATTATACATCTTGGGATGAATGACCTGGCTGACAAGACAGTAGATATTGTCCAGAAGAGGCTTGAGGAACTAGAACAATTATGTGAGGGGGCAGGAAGATCAGTAACTTTTTCGGAGATACTTCCAGTGCCCAAGGCAAGCACAACAAGAAAGCTGAGAATAGAGGAATTTAATGGATGGCTAAGAACCTGGTGATGAGCTAAAGGGTATGGGCTGTTGGGAGGGGAGGGACCTGGGAGGACAGTAGTCTCTATGGCAAGGACAGACTACACTTGAGTGAGGAGGGAAAGAAAGTGTTGAAACAGAGAATGGAGGAGTACATACAGGAAGTAGGGAATTTAAACTAGGAGCAGGGGGTGGCAATTGGGCAAGAGACATGCAGAGACCACAGGTTGGGAAACCATATGAGCTTACCCCCCATAACAGTGACAAAGGACAAATGACAAGTAGTATTGTTGACGCTAGTAAAGGAGGGCAGGATGGGAGGGGGGAAACGGGTGGAAGGTGGTTACCCTTAATGCTAGGAGCCTTGGGAGGAAAACTGCAGAGTTACAGGTGCTCATGGCAGAGGGAGAGGTGGACACTGCAGCCATCACAGAAACATGGGCCACCCAATACAATGACTGGGACCTGTCTGTACCAGGGTACTGGTTATTTCGTGGGGACAGGGTGATTGGGAAAGGAGGGGGTGTGGCACTATATGTGAAGGAAGGACTGAAGTGTGTAAGGGAGGAAGGGGAGGAGGGTAGTACGGAGTCAATTTGGATGCAAATCCAGGATTCCAAGAATAGGATTCTTAGAATGGGAGTGGTCTACAGGCCGCCATCTCAGATGGAGGAGTCAGACAGGGAACTAGCAGGACAGATCAGGAGGACCTGCGAGAAGGGTAGTGTGGTGATTGTGGGGGACTTCAACATGCCAGGAGTGGACTGGAGTACCCCCAACAACCAGGAACAGAAGGGAGCAGGTGCTGCTGGATGCCTTCCAGGACAGCTTCCTGCTGCAAATGGTCAGTGAAACAACCAGGTTAGAGAATACCCTTGACCTTGTGCTGGCAAATGGGGACTTTGTGAGACAACTTACAGTGGAGGAACCGCTGTCAGGGAGAGACTACCACTCAGTATGGCTCACATTGGATATGGGCAAGGAAGGAGTGAAATCTGGCACAAGAGTGCTGGACTTCAGGACGGCCGACTTTGGGAGGATGGGGGAAGTGGTAAAAGGGTACCTGGCCAGAATTCAATCTAGTATGGGCACTAACCAGAGGTGGGAGCTCATAAAGCTGGGGATAGTGGAGGTAACCAAAACCTGCTGCAAGGTCCAAAGCAAGAAGTCTAGGGCTAAGAAACCAAGCTGGTTGAGCAAGGAGGTCATGAAAGGTAAGGAGGAAAGAGCTGCCTTTAGGAAGTACAAGAAAACAGGGAGAGGGGAGGACAGGGAGGAGTACTTGACAGAATCAAGGGAGGTGACAAGGGCAGTAAGGGGAGCCAAGGCATATACGGAACTCAGGCTGGCACAAGGCATTAAGAAGGGGGAAAAGGACTTCTTTAGGTACATCTCAGGGAGAAAAGGAGCTGTAAGGACCACATAGTAAGGCTCAGGAAGGAGGGGGGTTGGGTGGAAGCAGGGTGCAATAAGGCAGAAGCACTAAATTAGTACTTCTGCTCAGTATTTACTAAAGAGAAGAGGGGGATGACACCCAAGGGGGGAAAAAAGGCAGAAATGGGGAGAGGGGGTAACAGATGGAGAAATCATGGAGTGCAGAGTTTGTGAGGGTTTGAAGGCACTGAGGGTAGATAAGGTGCCAGGCCCAGATGGCATCCACCCCAGGGTACTGAAGGAGCTGGAAGAGGTCCTTGCAGGATCTTTGGCAGACCTATTTAATGCCTCACTACATTTGGGTGTGTACCTCAGGACTGGAGGATGGCTCATGTGGTGCCCCTCCACAAGAGTGGCCCCAAGGATGAACTGGGAAACAACAGACCAGTGAGCCTCACATCCATCATGGGTAAGCTAATGGAGACTATCCTGAAGGAAAGGCTGGTGGCCCTCCTAGAGGCCAAAGGATACAGGACAGCAGACAGCATGGCTTCATACAGGGCAGATCCTGCCAAACCAACCTGGTGGAGTTCTATGACTGGGTAACTAGGCAACTGGTCAGGGGCCATGCAGTGGATGTCCTGTAAGGCATTCAACTCAGTGCCGCATGGAAGGCTGGGAAGTAAGTTAGTAGGCACAGTGGTAGGTGCAAAGCTTGTGAGATGGGTAGGGAACTGGCTTCAGGGAAGGCAACAGAGGGTGGTGGTGGGTGGGGAGCTCTCACACACCCAAGGGTAGTGACGGGTGGTGTTCCACAGGGCTTGGTGTTGGGACCAGTGTTGTTTGGGATATTCATTGCAGACATATCATTGGACATCAAGAGCAAGATCAGTCTGTTTGCTGATGATACCAAGGTAGGAGCAGTGGTGGATGACCTAGGGGGATGGCAGGGGTTGCAGGATGATCTGACACAGCTTGAAACCTGGTCAGACACCTGGCAACTGGGGTTTAATGCCAAAAAGTGCAAGGTTCTGCATTTTGGGATGAAGAACCCAAGGAGGAGTTACCAACTGGGGGGAGTGCAGCTAGCCCAGACAGAGGAGGAGAAGAATCTGGGGGTGCTCATTACAGGGTCAATGAACAACTCGGCACAATGTAGGAAGGCAGCTGCAAAGGCCAACAAAATGCTGGGTTGCATTGCAAGGGGTATATCCTCAAGGAGGAAGGAGGTAATTCTGTCACTGTATAGGTCATTAGTTAGACCGCACCTGGAGTACTGCGTGGAGTACTGGTGCCCGTATCTGAAGAGGGACATTAAGTTACTGGAGGGGGTGCAGCACAGGGCAACAAAGATGATCAAGGGGCTGGGGGACTTATCATACGAGAGGAGGCTGAGGGAGTTGAACATGTACTCACTGGAGGAGAGATGGGATGGGGGACATGATTGAAACCTTTAAGTACATGAAAGGAATAAACAAGACAGGTACAGAGGGGCTGTTCAAAGTAAGGGAAGGGACGGACACCAGGGGCCATGATATGAAACTGGAGGGAGGAAGGTACAGAAGGGAGATGAGGAGACACTTTCTTACAGAGAGGGTGGTGGCTGGGTGGAATGCGTTACCTGCAGAAGTGGTATCCAGTAGAACAGTGGACTGCTTTAAAAGGGGATGGAACAGGACAAGGGGGAGGGTCAATGAAGGGGAAGGGTGGAAGGGAGGGGCAGCTGCAGAATAAGGGGTGCTAGCTGCACATTCAAGCAGACTTGATAGACCTCTAGGCCTTTATCTGCTGGCAAATTTCGTATGTTCGTATTCTGCACTTATGTGGAAAAATAACCCAGAAGTGTGTTTTTTTACGTTTAAAAATCCATTTTTGTGACCTGATTTTCTTTTTTAGTATGAGCATACAAAAAAAGAAGTGGTCCATACGAAAAAGGATGGCTTTATACAAAAAAAAAAAAAGAATTTGGATTTAAGTTTTTTCCCCCCCAATTCCTTTTTTTGTATGAAGGCATTCTTTTTTTGTATGAACAAAAAAAGCATACAAAAAATGTTGCCTTCATAAAAAAAAGAATGGGAAAAAAAAAACTAAGTACAAATTCTTTTTTCGTATGAAGACATCTTTTTTTGTATGCTTTTTTTCATTCATACGAAAAAAGATTTTGGACCTATTTTTTTCACATTCTTTTCTCGTATGAAGGAATCCGTTTTTGTACAGTATGCTTTTTTCATTCATACGAAAAAAGAATTTAAACTTAGTTCCCCCTAATTTTTTTTTTGTATGAAGGCATTCTTTTTCGTATGAGTGTTTTGTTTGATACAAAAAAGGATTCCTTCATATGAAAAAAGATTTTGGAGTTAGTTTTTTCCCCTCATTTGAACTTCAACAAGCCATAACTCCTATAATATTTGGATTTAAGGGACAATATCTTTGTCAAAACAAAGGTATTGATGAGTACTACAAGAATAATGCATAATCACACCCAAATAATGTAGAGCCCACATAAAAAAACATAAAAAAATGCAAATTCTCATAGGGTAACATTTGAACTTCAACTCCCTCAATATTTGGACTTAAGGGACAATCTATATATCAAAACAAAGGTCGTAATGAGTACTACAAGAATAACACACATTATCAATTGAAGATTTAGGGGCAATATAAAAAAGGCATAACAAATAAAAAATGCTAAGTCACATAGGATAACATTGGAACTTTAACAAGCCATAGAATGAAGGAAAGAAACTTCTGTTTCAGGACCTCTTCTGCAGCAACACAGATGTATGCATGTATGGAGGGATGGGCACCCAGGGCCCAGAGGGACATGCACTTCCACAGGCAAACGATGATATGATTATACTATCTCAAAAAGTAAGGAAATTCATTGCCAAAAATGTTGCTAATACACTAGAGTTAAAGCGACAAAAGTAGGAAATGTGGTGTTTAAGGTTTTCAGCCTAACACCCTATCTAAATAACTTGGTGTAACGGAAAAAACATTACGGTTTCACCTCTCTTGCATCTTCATAAATCAGTTGTGAGGTGTGTGCCTTGGGGTTTATCAACCCTAATGCTTACCCCATTCTCATGTACTGTACTCCGCTCAGCTTATTTACTGATGGAATGGGATGAGCGTTTTAGTTGACAACACCAAGGCACACCCCCACGCAATGAATTTATAAATATACCAGGCACAAAAGTATTGATTTTATTATGTTTTGCACCAACAATAACATATATTTTTAACACTGCCCTCTCATCAGCCCAAGGGAAATAGTGCCCAGGCATGAAGCTATATAATCCCTATTTCTATTTAGGAGGATCTATGCACCCCAGGAATGCCCATTTTAACCCAATTATATAATATTAATTATTAAGATTTATTTTTGTACCATACTGTACTTGTTCCAAAGCATTTCTTTTAGAATGAACGGACATGTCAGGTGTGTTAAGGGTGGGACTGCATGGATGGCTTTGACTGGCATGGTCTAATAAGAAGAGCTGGAGACCACTAGACCTACCAGTAATGGCAGCTATGGCTCTATGGATGGTCATTTAAGTCTGGTCTGCAGTGGTACCCAAGGACTGTACAGATCTGGGAGACTGGGAGGGAATGGGGGGGCTGTGGTGTGACTTGGCAAAAAACCACCACCTCCTCTTCCTGACCCTTGATCCTAAAAAGAGTGCTGGGGCTGACAATATTGAACCTCTCTTTCTAAAATTAGGCCACCCTATACTGACAGCAGTGATAACTCACCTTTTCAGTCTTTCTTTCACAAGCTGTGAAGTCCCATCATCATGGAAAACTGCTCATATAACCCCACTCTTCAAGTCTGAGGATAAATCCTCAGTGCACAAGTACTGGCCCATCTCAGTATTACCAGTGCTGGAAAATTGTTTGAGAAGCTGTTGCATGACCAGCTAAAATAATACCTTGAGATGTACAACATAATTAACTCCATGCAATTAGGCTTCTGGGCTAAACATTGCACAACCACTGCATTTATAAAGATTATGAATGATTGGTCTACAGCCCTCGATCACAAGCTCACCAATGCTGCATTATTTCTAGACCTTAGCAAGGCTTTTGATACAGTGGACCATATCATCCTGCAGGATAAACTTATGAATGTTGACCTAAGTCCAGCTGCCGTCGTATGGTTTAGATGCTGCCTTACCGAAAGACAACAGCAGCTAAAGGTAGAGCGTCTGTCCACCACCTGCGTGCATATTGGTAAAGGAGTGCCACAAGGTTCCATACTGGGACCCTTGTTATTTATGGTGTACATCAACTATCTAGGTTGCAATATTGTTAACCCCAACCTGTACTTTTATGCAGATGACACCATTCTCTATACTGTGAGCCAATCTCCAGAGTTAGCCATACGTTCCCTACAAGAGGCATTTTCAATCAAATTCAAGCCAAACTAAACAAATCAAAGCTCCTTTCAAACACAGCAAAAACTACTCTCCCACAAACCTGTCTGTCCCCACCCCCCATTCTAGGCATCACCACTCTATCCAATGAAACACAGGAATTGGTAGACTCATTCAAATATTTGGGCACGTGGTTGGATAATAGACTATCTTTCATACTGCATGTAGAAAACTCTGTAAAAAATTCAACAAAGGCTTGGGTTTTATTTCCAGAACAAATCTTGTTTTAATCATAAAGCTAAGTAAAAATACTTGTTCAAACCACATTCCTCCCCTTATTGGACTATGGAGACATTATGTACAGAAATGCCACTGCCTCTAACTTGGCCAGTCTAGAACTGCTGTACCACAGAGCACTGCACTTCATTACTGACCTTCCTTTCAACACTCATCATTGCCTCCTTTACAAGGAAGTAGGATGGTCCTCTCTTGATACCAGAAGACTTCAGCACTTAATCACCTGGTTCTTTAAAGCGCTGAGCAACTCCCTTCCCCAATATATTTCTACACTCTTCTGCAGATCCCTAGGGCTATACAACCTTAGAAAGCACACTGTCCTTCTGCTCGATGTCCCCAGGCACTCTTCAAGATATGGAAAGATGGTCTTCAGCTGGGCTTCTCCCATGGCCTGGAATGTTCTCCAAAAAAACTTTTAAATTGACCTCACTCGTCAGTCCTTGGTTCTTCCAAACACTCCTTGATTAACATTGTGTAGACAAATGTACCTGTCACTAGCATTATATTTACAGTACAACTCGTACTACCTGTGGTAATTCTTGTTACATGTTACTGCAATCACCTATGTAAAACCAATTATAATCTGTTACTTTGCTATCTTGTTCTATAATGATACTCATGCAAAACTGCCTTCATTGCCTACCACTGTTTGTTATGCTAAGCTAAGTTTTATTGCTCAGTACCACAGTACCTGTTTTTTTATATATTGACATTCCATGTTCTATGTGCTATTTAAACTGTACTAACATGCTGTAATTATGTATTTGCTGTTATTTCTATGCTTATCAAACTGTTTACTCTATGTGTTGTTATTTGTATGCTATCAAATTAACCCGTCAAAGGCTTTTGACCTTGAGGACCATTCCCTACTGACTTCCAAACTGTCTACCCTGGACTTCACCCCTGAAATCACTGCCTAGTTCTTTAGCTACCTCTCTGAAAGGCAGCAGTTCATACAGATTGACAGCGCCAAGTCTGCACTTGCCCACACTGTCATTGGCGTTCCACAGGGATCCATCTTGGGTCCTCTTCTATTCTCTCTGTTTACTAATGATCTGCCCTTGATGAATGGTTCAAGCTCTATCATATTTTTTGCTATGACATGGTGCTCTATTCTAGCTCAGCTGACTAGTCCACTATTAACTACAATCTGAACACTGACTTTGATATCCTCCAACACTGGCTGAAGAAAACAAGCTCATCTTAAATACCAAAAAGACTGTCTCCATGCTCTTTGGTTCAAAACCTAGGATCAGAACCTGCTCCCCAGAGCTAACCATCAAGAGCCAGGATGGCTCACCTTTAAATGGGGTCAAATTCTTAAGTATTTTGGAGTAACCCGTGACCCTGCCTTGAATCTCAACTTACATTTGTCTAATGTCACCAAAGCTGTCAAACAAAACTTGGGTTCACCTACAAGATCAGGCATAATCTCACCACGGCTGCCAGACTGGCAATTGCCCAGGGTGTCCTCTGGCTGAGCCTTGCTCATAGCTCAGGCTAGTAGCATGTCAGGAGACCAATAAAGGATTAATGAACAAACGGAACATCTGTTACAATAACATCTGTTGTTTCGCTTTATCCATGCCCAAAACTATGCATCACTGCTTACTTTATTCCAGTCTTGGATGGCTCTCCCCCTCATAATTTCAGAGATACACCACTTGCTGCCTCATTTATAAGATCTCAGACTCCGGTATACCAGCTACTTTGGCCAGCATGATCAAACCGGCTACTTCAGCCTACTTCCTGAGATCAAACGACATGTCCTTCTTGGCTATACCCAAATGTGCATCAGAAATGTGAGACAGTACTTTCTCAACGTTCACGCCCAAACTTTGGAACTCTCTCTCCCTCTAGAGCTAAGGCTCTCTCCATCACACATGGTCTTCAAGAAGGAACTCCTTAAATTCCTTATGTGCAATGATAAATGCTCTTGTGGCTGACTCTGCCCGGCCCCTACGATAATTCCCTCTTACTTCCCTCCACATGACAAAGTGTTCTAAACTTATTCCACTGCTATGCAATTTATTTGCAAATGTTTGTGTCTGCCTGCTCTGGGCCTGACTGTATTCTCCTTGTTCATCATTCTTGTTTTGCTGTCTTCCTCTGGACTTTGATTGTATCATCTTGTTTTGACCCTTATAACTGTCTGTAATGCTGTACCACAGTTAAATTCTCTGTTCTGTAATGTATTGCCATAGCACTGCTGTACCATAATTAATTATTCTGTTCTGCAATGTATTTTTAGGTTGGAGCAGAGCCAGGAGTGAGGGAGTGGGGTATTGTTATAGGCTGCAGTCACCAGGAGTGGCATTCTCTGGGGGGATCCGATGAGCTGCTGCTGTGCTGCCGAGGATGAGAAGGGACCAGAGAAGGCAACCAGGGAGGACTGAAGCGGAGGACTCTGAGTGATAAAGGGAAGTGATTATTCAGTGTTATTGTTTTCATGGTCTGGGGTGGTGGTGTTTTCTTTCATCCAGTAGGGTGGACTAAAGGGAGGTGCTAATTGTTTGACTTTTTTTCACTGCCAGGGAAAGGGTGCTTCTTTTGTCCAGCAGGGTTAGAGGGGAATATGGGTGTTTGTCCAGGGAGAGTGCTTACTGTTTTGAATCTTTTTTGTTCTTTCACTGTCAGGGGTGAGGGTGTTCTTTCATTTGGCAGGGCGAGAGGGGGATACGGGTGTTTGACCGGGGACAGCAGCGGGAGGGGAATGGAGCTTTGAGGGCTGCTAAAAGAGGAGTTGGTGCATGGATTAGGGGAAGGAGTACAGTTCCATTACCAATTTTGAGTAGGATCACAGGAAGCGGCCATGAGAGAAGGGACGAGGGGCTCTGGTGGTAATAGCTGGGCCGATAGACTCCTGCAAGAGTCGGGGATGGCCTGAAAGACCAATTGGGCTTCTGCAAAAGAGCACGAAGGTCTAACAAAGGGAAGGGCGAATATATGAGTTGTGGATGCACTGTAATTAGCCAGTTGGAGTGGAGCAAGGCGTGGGAGGGGTATTGTTATAGGCCTCGGGCACCAGGAGTGGTGTTCTCTTGGGGGGATTCAATGAGCTGCTGCTATGTTGCTGAGGATGAGATGGGACCGGAGAAGGTAACTGGGGAGGACTGAAGTGGATGACTCTAAGAACTAAAGGGAAGTGATTAGCCAGTGTTATTGTTTTCACGGTCTGGGGTGGTGGTGTTTTCATTCATCTGGCAGGGCAGACTAAAGGGAAGTGCATATTGTTTGCAGTTTTTTTTTCACTGTCTGGGAGAGGGTGCTGCTTTCATCCAGCAGGGCGAGAGGGGACTACAGGTGTCATTCTGGGGAGAGTGCTTACTGTTTTGAATTTATTTTGTTTTTTCACTGGCAGGGTAAGAGGGGGATACAGTGTTTGACTGGGGAGAGCAGCGGGAGGGGAACAGAGCTTTGAGGGCTGTTAAAAGGGGAGTTGGTGCACGGATTACGGTGAAGAATACAGCTCCATCACCAATTTAGAGTAGGATCACGGGAAGCAGCTGTGAGAGAAGGGCCAAGGGGCTCTGGTGGTAATGGCTGGGCTGATAGACTCCTGCAATAGTCAGGGCAGCCCTAAACCCACACTTCCCCATCCCACCCTCCCCAGATAATCCAGATATATTGAGGTGTTGATGCTTGGCCATTGGTGGCTGCTACATTACTCTTAGTTTACTATTGGTGGATAACATGGCCAGGTGTAGTCACTAAGGTTCCCAGCTCATCAGGCAAGACAGCGAGTACCTGGGAGTGTATCAAGGCAGGGGAATCCTGTTAGTCAGAGGAAGGGTACACTGTAGATTGGGAAAGGTACACTTGTGGGTCTAAATAATAAAGGAGGTTTAAGGGCACCATTAACCATTTTTGGCATACAAGAGCTATAGTAACATAGAAGTAGGAAATGGAGCGGTACAGGGAGGGATACACTAGAGGTGGAACAGCTATAATGGGGTGGTGGGTGGTACAGGGGCCATCAGGGAACAAGAGAGGGCACCATGAGTAGAATAGTGTGCTGCATAGGGTGTGGATTAGCTAATTGGATGAATATATTATGGAGAAAAGGAGGGTGTCCAATCTGCCACAGGCTAAGGAGGCTGGAGAAAAGAGCGCAGTGGCTTGGTGGAGAGCTTTAGAGGGTGTGGGCGGAAGGGGTGGAAAAGGGAGCAGGAGGGCCTCTCCCGGGGGTAACAGGAGGGAACATTAGGAGAAGAACATCAGGTTAGGGGAGGGGACAGGGAGAGGATGCAGGATCACATCTGACAAGGGGCCAAGCATTAGAAGCAGGTCAAGGGACGGGGGAAGGAGCTAATGCATGGCAATACAGGGGTGGCAGGCAGCAGGTTTGCAGTGCTGTTGACAATGATGGAGGAGGGGGAGTTAAGGGAGCACCAGGAGAGGGAGGCAGGGGGAAGGGGAATGGAGTGCACAGGGGTCAGGCATTTGGAGGAAGGTTGCAGGGAGAGGGCACAGCTGAAAAGAAAGGTGTTGGCAGCAAGGGTGAAGGAGGGCAGTGCTGATAGGTAAGACAGGGATGCATAGTTAAAGGGGCAGGGCCTGATGGAGGAAGGGGAAGATGGATGATAGCATGGGACCAAGGGGTTGGGGAACCACAGGTGGGGGGGAGGGTGGGGAGCCATAGAGAAGTGAAGAGACATAAATAGGCAAGGATGGGCAGACGCTAGTAATAGACAAGGAAGTAAATGGGGGAAGGGAGGAACGGGGCATCAAGAGGGGTGTGTGCTAGTGTTTGGGGACTCCATACTGAAAGGGATGAGATGGAGCAATAAAGGGAAAGACATAGTCTAATATGGGTCGAGTCTATTCCTGGGTTGATGGTGGGGCAGGGCAGTCCATCCTCAACTGCACAGGGAAGGGACGGAAGAAAATACAGGTTACTCACCTGTAACAGGAGTTCTAGGAATGGTATATGTTGTTCATCCACACTTACTGGCAGGTTCCTTGATGCTTTAAATCTTGCCGGAAGGTCTTCAAGTTGGCTTCTCCCACCCACCCGGGTGGTAAAACTCTCGGCTCCGCCCCATGACGCCAGATCTGGCCCGCTGGAAGCTCAGGTTGTGCGTTGAAGCCGGGAGGTCGGAGATATAGGATGAACAACATATACCACTCCTAGAACTCCTGTTACAGGTGAGTAACCTGTATTTCTAGGGACATGGATGGTTGTTCATCCACACTTACTGGCAGACTCCTAGCAGTTCTCCGGGAGGAGGGAGGCAAGGCGACACCCCTACTTAGGGAATAAAGACTGGAGAACCTGACGCCCAAAACCAGCATCCCGGCGTGACTCAAGATCGATGTGGTAATGGGTAATAAAGGTGTGTGCTGATTTCCAGGTAGCAGCCCTGCAGATTTCCTGGATAGGAACGCCCCTGGAAGCAGCCACCGATGCAGCAGTATGACGGGTAGAATGAGCTCTTATCCCTCTGGGAGGCTCCATGCCCGCCAACTTGTAGCAGAGATCTATGCAGGAGGTGACCCACCTGCTTATAGTCCGCTTGGCTGCAGGTCTGCTAGGTGCTGCTTCAGCGTAGGTGACAAACAGCTGGCGAACCTCTCCCCGAATTTCAGCCGTGCGCTCCTTATAATAAGCGAGCGCCCTTCTAGGGTCCAAAGTATGGAGCCTGTATTCGGCCTCCGAGGTGTGATTGGGGTAGAACACCGGCAGAGTCAACACCTGGTTAAGGTGAAACTCTGACACCACCTTCGGAAGGAATTTTGGGTGGGGGCGAGGACAACCTTGTCCCTGTGGAAGACCAGGTAAGAAGACTCAATGCAGAGCGCCTGGAGTTCTCCCATCCTTCTGGCTGACGTGATAGCCACCAAGAAGGCGGTCTTCCATGACAGGTGAGAGAGTTCACACCTGTGCATTGGTTCGAATGGCTTGCCCATGAGCTTTGCCAGTACCAGCAGTAGATCCCACGGAGGTGGAGGTTCTCACACCGGAGGGGAAATGTGATCAAGGCCTTTGAAAAAGTGCCAGACCACCTTCTCCTGCGCCACCGACTGCTCCCCAGCCCGCACCCAGTAAGCAGAGATGGCTGCCAGGTGCACCCTTAGGGTCGCCGATCTAAGCCCTTGACTAGAAAGGGACCATAAATAGTCCAAGATGCTTGCCAAAGGACAGGAGGAAGGGTCCAAGCCTCGTTCTGACACCAAATGGAAATCTTTTCCATTTGAAGGCGTAGCATTTTCTGGTCGACTCACGGGACGCCCAACAACATTGAGGACCTCGTTGAAAGACCCAAGGCCTGGAACTCTAGCTGCTCAGGAACCAGGCCGTCAGGTGCAGGGATTGAAGGTCCGGATGGAACACCTTCCCTGATTGACTGAGAGCAGGTCCGGTGAGCTGGAAGCTGCTTGGAGCCTGGAGCTGAGGCTGAGGAGATCTGGTACCTGAATCGAGGGCCAGTCTGGGGCTATCAGAATCACCTGTGCCTTGTCCTCCTTGCTTTGAGAAGCACCTTGTGAATCAAGTGAAACGGGGGGAAGGCGTAGAAGAGGCCCGGGGTCCACAGCCTCAAGAAGGCATCCCCCTGCAGAGAGCCCTGCTGAGGGGGGCGGGCATGAAACAGCCTCAGCTTCGTGTTCTCCCTTGAGGCAAACAGGTCCACCTGAGGTGTGCCCCAATGGGAGAACAGATCTTGTACTACCACTGGCAGGAGAGACCACTCGTGAGATGCAGCCCCTATCCGGCTCAGGGCATCGGCCAAGGTGTTGGAGGCTCCTGCCACATGAATGGCTAGGAGATCCACCTCCAGGCTGCGCACGAGTGACCAAATGCAGAGAGCTTCCCTGCACAGAAGCATGGAACACGTCCCACCCTGGCTGTTTAGGTAATACATGGTCGTGGTATTGTCCATCTGGACTCGGACCACTTGACCCCGGAGAAACGGAGCAAAGGTGGTGAGAGCTAGGCGGACCGCTCGGAGCTCCAGCAGGTTGATGTGGCATCGGGACTCCCGCGGGGACCAGAGGCCGTGTGCTCGGTGTTCCCCCAGATGGGCACCCCAACCCATCAGAGAGGCATCAGTCGATAAAGAGACCGCTTCGTCGGGGCAGACAAACGGATGCCCTCCTGCAGATGAGGTGGAATGGTCCACCACCGAGAGCTGCTCACATCTCCTGGGTCACCATCACTAGCTGGTCCAATGGATCGCAGCGTTGTGACCACTGGCTGGCCAGTCCCCACTGAAGGGGGCACATCTGCCAGCGTGCCCAATGGGCCACGCTGGTACAGGCCGCCATGAGACCCAGGAGGCACAGGAAGTCCCGGGCAGGGTGCGATTGCCCAACCAGAAATGATTGGGCAAAGGAGGTAAGAACCTCGGCCCTGTCCACTGGGAGCCATGCTCTGGCTCGAAGAGAGTCGAGCTCTGCCCCGATAAACAGAATCACCTGCTTCCGCTCGAGTTCCGACTTGGCCTTGTTGATGAGAAGGCCGACTTGAGAGCAAACCTGGAGGGCCAGATCTCTGACCGCCCACCTCCTGTCTGGAGGGGCTGCTATCAGCCAATCATCCAGGTAAGGTACACCGACCCCCGGCGCCAGAGGAAGCTGTCACCACTGCAATGCATTTGGTGAAGACCCTGGAGCTGAGACAGGCCAAGGGCATGGCTCGAACTCAAGAGGGACCCTCCGCCGAAAGTGAAGGAATCTCGATGTGACGGACGGATAGGGACGTGAAAGAACGATCCTGCAGGTCCAGAGAGCAGAACCACATGCCGTGTTCCAGGGATGGTATTATCTGAGCCAGAGTGACCATCCTGAAGGTTCGAGACCTTAGGAACTTGTTCAGGTCGTGAAGGTCGAGAATGGGGCGCCAGCCCCCCATCCGTTTCGGAACCAGGAAGTACCTGGACACAAACCCCGGGTTTGAGGGAGGGTCCACCACCTCCCTGATCACCTCCTTTTGGAGGAGGAGAGTGATGTTGGCCCGATGAGCCGACAGTGAGGCTGCGGACCCCGAGACCCCCGAGGTGCGACGGCTCTGAAGGGCGGGGCCTGCTCGAATTCTAGAGGCAGGCCTTTTCCCACCACCTCCAGTACCCACCTGTCCATGGTAATAACGGACCAGGCAGAAAGGAAGTGCCGGAGCCGTCCCCACAGGGGAACCTGGGGTGAGGTGACGGGGTTGGGGCGACACCCCTCAGCCCGTCACTGGCAGGCTTTGAGGAGGAACCGCCGAGGGACCTCCTGGCCTTTACCTCCCTGCTTCCTGTTGGAGGAAGCTCCGGGCTTGGGTTTGGGATGCCAAGCCCGACTCTGCTGGCCCTGACGTTGCTGGGCCGGACGCGCCACAGGCACAGAAGGACTAAAGGGCTTAGGCTGTGGTTTGCGGCCTTTGTCCTTCTGAGCAGAAGAGACCGAATCCAAGGTAGCATTGGACTTCTCGATCCTCTGCAGGTGACCTTCAACCCCAGGGCCGAAGAGGTCAGTCCCCAAAAAGGGAACATCTGCCAACTTGTGCTGGGTATCCGAAGTAAAGGTGGATATCCTCAGCCAAGCCCGACGACGACAGCCACTGCGCCACCACAGACCTGGCACATGAGTCCCCAATGTCTAAAGCAGTCTGAGCTGCTGCTTGGCCACTGCTCTGCCCTGGTCCCGCACTGCCTGACCGTGGTCTGCAGATCCGCTGGAAGATGAGGGACTACTTCATCCAGGGAGCCCAACAGGGCATGAGAAAAATGTGCCATGAGGACGGCCGAACTGGCCTGGCTAAGGCCGAGGGAGGACAGAGTATAGACTTTTCGCCTGCATAGTCCAATTTCTTGACTCTTGTCGGGAGGTTTGTCCCATCCCTAGCGTTTCCGCACGCCGGAAAACGCTGTCGGTAACCAACCCTCCGCCGAGGGTGTTCAAACCGACAGGGAACCGAGGGACCGCATACTTCTGGCCATCCTGGCCGAAGGCGCAGGACAGGCAGGCGTGCCAGAGCCCAAGGCCGACTCACTATGGCCTCGGCCACTGGAAAGGCCTCCCAGAGGGAATCCTGTCCAGAATCCCTGTGAGGATACCTGGCCCATTTAGAAACGGGTTCGAGCTTCATCCCGGTGGACTCTGAGATGAGCCGAAGCAATCCTAGGAAGGACGAAGGGCTATCGTCCACCGACTGTCCTCCTGAGGACTCCAAGTCCATTCGCTTGGAGAAAAGGGAGGAATCATCCTCAGACTCGGAAGAGTCCTCAAAGAGCTGCCCTGGGCCTGAGCCACCCTCCACCTGCCGAGGTCTATCGGGAGTGAGGGTGACAGACAGCCTATGGGGCAGTCCCGAGCCGACTGAGAATTTTTGGTCAGAGCCCCAACTAACGGCTGTGGAGGCGGAGGTTCCACCAGAATCGGTGGGGCAGCTGGAATTGGCCGAACAACCGGCCTGGGAACAGGCTCCTCAACTAGAACGAGGGGTTGTTTCGCCGCCCCGTGACAGCCACTAATGGCCGGGAAGACGCATGGCGCCGGCTTACTCGTCAGAAGGAGTTATTGCTACATGAGTTCTCATACCTCTGACGCAACTTGCGCCGAACCTCTCCTCGGCCCGAGGAGGAGGAAGAGGATGAGCAGCGGGCGCCGCTGTCGCGGCATCGAGATCTCCAGACTGCCTGGTGATGGCGGGATCAGCTGGACCGCAAGACGCCCGAGACCGAGATAGAGAACCCGGCTAGCCGAGGACGCAAAGGGAGGTGTCGCGAAGTGGCACCCTTCGTTCGGACGATTCAACTGAAGGCTCCGGAACCGGAGGCACAGCCGAGCTGACGGGAACCTCCAACTCCCACCGGGGAACCGGGAGAGGATTCGGCTTCTCCAGCCGACAACCCGTCCAACGGGTCGAGAAAATCTCAACGCGCCGACGGAAGTCTCGTCAACTGGCCTGATGGGGACACCGTGAAACCAGTGGCCGAGGTGTAGGGGTCGACTGAAGTCGACGGCCGACAACTGGGGAGAGGGATCTTCCAACTCCTGCTGCCGACGGTGAGACTTACTTTTGTCTCTTTTGGACTGAGAAAACGGTCCAGAAGAAGTTGGACCCTCACCTTTGTCGAGAGGGTCAGACAAAGCTCCTTAAAAGAAGCCGAATAAGAGGCACCGAGAGATAGCGGGACAAATGTCAGGCCGAGGTAGAGCGGCCAGCACCGCCTTCGGGAGGGCTCATTCTGCTCGAGCCGATCTCATTGAAAGCCCGCCGCCGCGAGCCACCGCAGACCGGGCCTTTTGACTTAACCGGAGGAAATCTTCATGGACACCCCAGTTGTAAACGGGGCAAGCATGGTCTCGATAGCTACAGGCCGGAAAAGGAAGAGCACAGGCTCCAGGCCTGTGAGTCGTGCCCAAGGCCCAACAGTAGACGACGTGGAGCGGATCCGTCCAAGACATTTTCTCGATTCAAGAGGGGCATTCTCGGAAACCGGAGTCGATTGTCCATCGCAGCCGCCGAGGGAGAGAAGATCGAAGTTTTAGCAAAACTTTTTTAATTTCGAAAATTCAAAGAATTAGGAACCAGTCTTATACACAGAGCGTTAAGGAGGGAACCTGAGCTTCCAGCTGTAAGGGAAGATTCATGGCCATGGGCGGAGTGAGAGTTTTACCACCCGGGTGGGTGGGAGGAGCCAGCTTGGAGACCTTCCGGCAAGATTTAAAGTGGCAAGGAACCTGCCAGTAAGTGTGGATGAACAACATATCCATGTCCCTAGAACCACATGTTGTGGTGCACATGGGGTGGGAACGACCTGGCGGGGGAGACAGTGGATGTAGTAAAGGGGAGATTCAAGGAATTTGAAAAGCTGTGTGAGGAGGTGGGAAAATCAGTGGCCATCTCAGAGGTGCTCCCAGTACCCTGTGCAAGTACTGGGAGGAAGATAAGGATAGGGGTGTTCAACACCTGCTGCAGGAATGGTGTTGTACCAAGGGGTATGGGTTGGTAGGTGGCTGGGGCAGAACCTCAGTCAATAATGACCTGTATGCAGGGGAAAGGCTACACTTGAGTGGGGAGGTGAAGAGAGTACTGAAGCAGAGGATAGTGGAGTACATAACAACAAGGATAGCTTTAAACTAGGAAAGGGGGGGTGGCAAGTGGGCAGCTGGTAGGCAGGGTTTCCAGAGAGGGAAGCCAGATGAGCCTACTCCCCAAGCTATAGGGGAGGGCATCAGGGTAGGGGCAAAGGGGGGGGTTAATCGGGAAGGGGAAGGGACAGGAGCAGGGTAGAGGGGTAGTGTCACTGAATGTGAGGAGCCTAGGTAACAAACCAGCTGAGTTACAGGCTCTCTTGGCAGTGGGGCAGGTGGACATTATGGCCATAACAGAAACTTGGGCCACCCAGTACCATGACTGGGATATGATGATCCCTGGATACAGGCTGTTCAGAAAGGACAGGGCAAACAGGAAAGGTGGAAGGTGGCAATCTATGAAAAGGAAGGAATAAGGTGCATAAGGGAAGAGGAGGAGGAAGGCGGACAGAGGCCCTGTGGTTGCAGTTTCAGGATTCAAAGGGCAGGGTACTAAGAACAGGGGTGGTGTACAGAGCACCAGCTCAAGGGGAGGAGCTGGACAGGGAGTTGGCAGAACAAATTAGGAGGGTTTGCAGGAAGGGGAACACAGTGGTGGTAGGGGACTTCAACCTACCTGGGGTGGACTGAAGCACACCAACCACCACAAGTGCTAGGGAGCTGGGGACATTTCAAGATAGCTTCCTGGGTGCAGTTGGCACAAGAGCCAACTAGGTTGGGAAGGACTCTGGATCTTGTACTATCAAATGGGGAAGCCATAAGGGACCTGGAAGTTGAGGACCCTCAGGCTGGAAGTGATCACCACTCATTGTGGTTCACGCTCAGAATGGGGAAGCAAACTGGAGGTTCGGGTACCAGGGTGATTTGTTTTAGGTGGCAGACTTCAACAAGATGGGGGAAATTCTGATAAGTCATCTGGAGGGAATCCAATCAACCATGGATGACAATCAAAAATGGGGTATTATTAAGGCAGGGCTGGCAGAGGCTACTGGGACATGTACTAGGGCACAGAGTAAGAAGGGAAGGACAAAGAAGCCCAGTTGGCTGACCGAGGAGGTAATGGAGTGGGTGAGAGCCAAGAGGGAAGCTTTTCAGAAATTCATGAGATCAGGGAGGAAAAAGATAGGGAGTAGTATATGAAGAAGTCCAGGGAGGTTACCAGACTAGTCAGAGCCGCCAAGGCATCCAGAGAACTGAGGCTGGTGCAAGGCATTAAGGACAGAGAGAAGGACTTCTTCAGATACACTGGTGAGAGAAGGAAGAACAGGGACCAGATAGTGAGAATTAAGAAGGACAGAGGGTGGGTGGAGAAGGGGGAGGAGCAGGCAGAGGCACTAAATGAGTACTTCTGCTCAGTATTCACAAAAGAGGGGGAGCAGATACCTCATGGGAGTGGTGGAGTGGGTAGGGGAGGGGAAGGGGTTACAGATGGAGAAATTACAGAGGGCAGAGTACTGGAAGGACTGAGGGCACTGCTGGTGCACAAGGCACTGGGACCTGATGGCATTCACCCTAGGGTACTCAAGGAACTGGCAGAGTGCCTGGCAGGACCACTGGCTGACCTGTTCAGTACCTCTCTGGACACAGGATGCATACCACAGGACTGGAGGGTGGCCCATTCACAAAGGTGGCCCAAAGGATGATCCAGGTAACTGTAGACCAGTGAGCCTCACATCAATTGTGGGAAAGCTCATGGAGACCATCCTTAAAGAGAGGCTGGTGACATTTTTGGAGGACAATGGTCTCCAGGACAGGCAACAACACGGGTTTGTCTCAGGCAGGTCCTGCCAGACAAATCTGATTGAGTACTATGATTGGGTGACTAGGGAACTGGACAAGGGCCATGCAGTGGATGATCTGTACTTGGACTTCAGCAAGGTCTTCAATTCTGTGCCGGATGGGAGGCTAGGGGGAAGCTGAACTATGTAGGGGTGGGTACTAAGATGGTCAAATGGATCACTAACTGGCTGAAGGGCAGGCAGCAAAGAGTGGTGGTGGAGGGGAAACTCTCATCGCCAAGAGCAGTAACAAGCAGGGTGCCACAGGGATCAGTATTGGGACCTGTGCTGTTTGGGATATTCATAGCAGATATCTCACACGGGACCCAGAGTAAGATCAGTCTGTTCGCAGACAATACCAAGATGGGAGCTGTGGTGGATGACATCGAGGGCTGGAGGGGACTGCAGGGAGACCTGTCTAAACTACAGGAGTGGTCGGAAACTTGGCAGTTGGGGTTCAATGCCAAGAAGTGCAAGGTACTGCACTTTGGAGCTAAGAACCAGAGGAGGAGCTATCAGCTGGGAGGGGTACAGTTGGGGAGCACAGACGAGGAAAAGGACCTGGGAGTGATTATAACGGAGAATATGAACAACTCAGCTCAGTGCAGGAAGGCAGCAGCAAAAGCCAACAAGATGCTGGGCTGTATAGCGAGGGGGATCTCCTCTAGAAGTAGTGAGGTGATCATTCCCTTGTACAGATCAGTGGTCAGACTGCACCTGGAATATTGCATGCAGTACTGGCGCACATTCCTGAAGAAGGACATCAGACTGTTGGAAGGGGTGCACGCAGAGCCACTTACAGGGCGGAACAGGGTGCAGGAATACAGTATTTTTAAGCGTAAAAGATGTTCCAGGACTAGAAGGCATGGGATAAAGTTGGAGGGAGGACAATTCAGAGGAATCGTGAGGAAGAATTTCTTCACAGAACGGGTGGTGGACAAGTGGAACACCCTGCCAGAGGAAGTGGTGGGGGCTGAAACAATCAGGGGATTTAAGAATGCATGGGATAGACATAAAGGAATTCTGGAGGTCAGGGGTAAGGGGCAACAGACTTCTAGGAAAACATAAACTGAACTTACAAGCTCAAATGGGCAGACTGGGTAGGCCATAGGCCCTTATCTGCCGACACTATCTATGTATCTATGTGTATGTATAAGATGATCCAGGGTTTGAAGGGGAAATCCTACGAAGAAAGGCTGAACATACATTCCCTGGAGGAGAGGAGAGATAGGGGAGATATGATTGAGACCCTTAAGTACCTGAAGGGGATAAGCAAGGCTAATACAGGAAACATATTCCGGATCAGAAGAGGACGGGATACTAGAGGGCATCAACTGAGGTTGGAGGGGGAAAATTCAGGAGGGAAATCAGGAGACATTATTTCACAGAGAGGATGGTAGACAAGTGGAACACTCTACCCGAGAAGGTGGTTTCCTGTAGGACGGTAGGCTGCTTCAAGAAGGGATGGGACACAGTGGGGGGGGAATGACTGCGAGGAGGGGAAGGGAGGGAAGGAAGGATGGGAAAACTGCAAGTTGAGGGGCTAGCTGCACAATTGAGCAGACTCAATAGACCATGTGGCCTGTTTCTGCTGGCATTTCATATGTTCATAAGCTCTATTCTGAACTGTGTTCTGAAATGTATTGTCACCATGTAACTTCTGTCACCATTTCTGTAACTCTCCAGGGTCATGCCTGAAAATAGGCAATTCTATTGTCTAGCGCACCTGGTTAACAAAAACAAAATAAATAAATAAAATGTTTACTGTATTGTATCCTGTCCTACTCAGGGCCTCCTTGCAAATGAGCTTGGCTCAATGAAGCTTTTCCTGGTAAAATAAATAAATGCAAATACAAAGAAAATACCTGAAGAGCAGACCATGTATACCTCTTGGCATTTTGTTACTGAAATGTTGGATTCAAACACTCAAAATGTAGGAAAGTGAGTCTTAATAATGTGGGCTAAATCATCAGGCAAAGACAAGATCAGAAAACTGGAAGCTAGTGACTTAACAGCACTCTACCATTGATCACAGCCTGGACACTAGCTGAAAGTTCTACTAATGGAGTGATAATGACTCACAGCAAGTCTTTTGTGGGATCCCCCTCTTGTACTGTCAGATAACTACAGCTTTAAATGAGCTGTTAACCATATCAAGCCATCTGGAACACTGAGAGAGATCAGCATAATGTCGACAGCCTGCTAAAGTAGGCACTTTTTTAACTTCTTTGAAAACCATGGAAAACCTGCACTAGTCAAGGAAAGGAAAGGGAAAGGGGAAATTGTTTAACCAGGAAAGGCACACTAAGCCAGTTTCGACCTGGAAGCTCAAGGAAGTTAAGTGACTTGCTCAGGGTCACACAGTATGCAAGTGGGTGCTGATGGGATTCAAACCCAGGTCTCCGGGTTTACAGCTCAGTGCCCTTAACCACTATGCTATACTGCCTCAAGATGGACAAGTAAAGGGATAGCAGCGCTAGTCCTGGTCAATTTAAACTAGGCCCCAGGCTAGTAAAACAATGTTAAAATTGACCCCTGCCCTAATAATTTTTATTTATTTATTTAGTTAGTTTTTGTTAACCGGGTAAGTGCACTAGCCAGCAAGTGACTGTTTTCAGGCACGACCCGGGAGGTAAAATTACAGAACATAACGATACAGTAAGGATAACCTAAAATACATGATGCACAGAAATACAGGAAGATACATATGGCAGGATACAATGCATGACAAAGGAAAATACAAGGCAAAATACATTTCAAGGACATTTTCCATTGACTATACATAAAGTGCATTGAAGGACCTAGGAAAGGGGAGAGGATAGTGTAGGGGTAAGCCAGAAACAAGATGGAAAATGACAAAGGGGAAGGTGAGGAGGGAGGAAAGGATAGAGGGAAGGATAGAGGGCAAGGGGCCAAACGGGGGGGCTAAAGAAATGGCTAAGAATATAAGGACAGAGAGGTGGCAGGAATAGGGAGGCAGGAGGAGTAGAGGAGGGATGGCTGGGGAGGGAGGGGAGGAGGGTTAAAAGAAAGCCGCTAAATACTGCAGCGGCGAGAAAGTTCCAACCTGCGGCCTAGTCGGTGGAGCCAAAGACGCGCTGGAGAAAGGGTGACACGGGGTTACGCAAAGACGGCAACAGCGCAAAAGGTGCAGAATGCGGCTGGGCTGGTGGAACCAATAGACGGCAGGGCAAGGGTGATGATGCCGGTAAGAGGAGGAGAGAAGCGAAAGAGTTACGGCAGTAGCGGAAAAGGTAACAACGCCAAGCTGAGCCAGTGGAACCGAGAGACGGCAGGGCAGGGAAGAAGAGGTCGGTAGGAGGAGGTAAGTTTACGGCAAGTGGAGGTAATAGGGAACAGTGCTCAGCTGGGAGAGTGGGACGAGCGAACGGGCAGGGGTGACTCAGGAGAGGTAAGGCGAGGCAAGCAGAGAAAGGAAGGGGAGGCAGAGGGGAGGGGAAAAGGAGAGTGCAGGAGATGTGGTCGGGGAAGAGAGGAGCAGGGGAGTTGAGGAAGGAAGGCTGAGAGGTGAGGGAGAAGAGAACAGGGATCAAGGGAAGCCAAGTGGTGGCAGGAAGTAAACAACAACTTGTAAATGGCAAAGCTAATATTTGCATACAGTCAAACAGATTCAAGCAGCAATTATAGTAAAACACCACATAAAACAACCATTGGGAAAGGCACAAGTGCTAGCAATAAGGAAGTGGGGAAAACAGGTTAAGAGCAAGGATCAGGTAGGATCAAAGCAAACACATTTGTCCAAAGCAGTAAGAAAAGTCCTGAGTTTGCCCTTAAAAGTTGCATGAGTAGGGACATCCCTTAGTTCCTGAGGCAGCAGGTTCCACAGGTGAGGAGCAGCATAATGGAAGGAGCCCATGCCCTTTTTTGTCCGACAGAGGGGGATGGATAATAAGGTCTGATCTGCAGATCTAAGGTTCCGTTTATTTTATATAGGCCACAAACCAGTAGCACACCCCTAAGAATACAAGAATTTTTAAGAAATGTGATTCATTCTGGTGAATGAGCAGGGGTAGAGCTTGCTATCCTTTTGATGTGATTATTAATTGGGAGAGGTGAGGCCCTCTCTATTAACAACCCCCCCCCACACACACATACACATACACATACACATATATACTAGCCACAAGCTGCAAGGTACTTGCTCCCTTTATAGAAGTAAACATGGAGAAGCTCAGGAGGAGTTTCACAGAGAGAAGCAGTGAGTACTCCAGCTCAGACGATCAAGTTATATTTAATACGTTGGAGCAGTTTCCATCCAAGGGTTTCACCCTGCCATTGATGGATGGGCTTATGTTAAATACCAGCTGGCATCTGAAAACTAAGAAACCCATCTTGAAAAATAAGATGTAAGTAAGAAAACATAAACTTTAAAACATAAAAATTGCAGGTTCTTTAGAGCAGTTTTTTTTTTTTGGGGGGGGGTAATGGACCCTAATGATTTGATATAAGCCACAAACCAGTAGCATACCCCTAGAAAAGGAAAGAATTTATAAGAAGTGTGATTACATCTGGTGAATGAGGAGGGCTAGAGTTTTCTATTCTTCTAATGTGATTATTAATTGGGAGAGGTGTGGCCCTTTCTGTTAGCAACCCCCCACCCCCACACTCACACACTCACACTAATCATAATCTACAAGGTATCTGCTCTCTTTACAGAAGTGAACATGGGGAAGCTCGAGAGGAGTCTGAGTGAGAGAGAGAAGCAGTGTGTAATCCTGCTCAGATGAGTGAATTTATATTTAAAATGTTAGAGCAGTTTCCCATCCAAGGGTTTCACCTTGCCAATCCATTGCTAGATGGGATAATGTCAAATACCACCTGGCATCTGAAGACTAAGAAACCATTTTGAAAATAAATGAGGGACAAGATGTGAGTAAAAAACTATAAACTTTATGCACTGGACACTAATGATTGAGCTGAATTTTAACTACCATTTGTTTTGGACCACCTTTCTCCTTTAGTTTCCTGGCAACTTCCTTGTTGTCTATGCTGCTGCATAGCTTTGTGTCATTCAAAAAAGAGACACATTTTGCCATGTATACACTTTCTGCTGTCATTAATGAATATGTTGAACAGGTCAGCTCCAGGACTGACTGCTGCAGCACCACCCCACTAGTTGCCCCTAGCCTCAGAGTCAATCCCATTCACTGCCACTCTTTGTCTCTCCCCAACCAGTTCCCTATTCACCTAGTTAGCCCCCCCCCCCCCACCACCACCACCACCAACCCCAGGTCTTCCAGCTTTTATAAGAGCCCTCCACTCCAGTGTGGAACAGAATTCATAACCTTGCTGAAACTGAGGTACAGCACATCAACTACTGATCTGGTGACCCAAACAAAGAGAACTATCAGGTTGGTACGACATGATTTTCCAGCTACAAACAGAGCAGTTACATAAGAACTTACTATAACAGTAAATCTTTGACAAGATCTCAGTCATCAGGTCACACTGAAGGAACTTCACTGTTGGTGAAGCAGGATCCATAAGGAAGATTTTCCAGCAGTACAACTGGGGCCATCCACGCCGACATCACCTGCTGATGTCATCAACCCTATAAAGGCATGAGTGGCCCCGCTCCCTCCTCAGTTCTTTCCCCCAGAGACCAAAGAAGCAAGCACGTGCCACAAGGGACAGAGGAGACAGAGAGTTGCTCAGGCTGAAATAAAAGTCTGGATACACCAGATAGCCAGTCTCAGAAGAGGACCCCCCAAAAAGGGAGATGATGGGAAGTAAAGGCTGACTTGATGACTGAGATCCCCTTGAAGATCTACTGTTACGGTAAGTTATTAGATAACTGTACTATCTTCTTTGGAGGTAATATCTCAGTCATCAGGTCACACCGTAGGAACGAGTCCCAAGCAGTTATAGTGCAGCAGAACAGTCTGGGAGAAAGGCCAACCAAAGCCTAAGACAGGAGGCCCTGCAGCATAGCCTGGATGAAGCCTGCTTGGGCTCTAGAAGCAATGTCCAGACTGTAGTGTTTGATGAAAGTGTGGACGGTATTCCAGGTGGCAGTCATGCAAATGTCAGTGGCTGAAACCAACTGAAACAGGCCACTGAGGTAGCCATGCCCCTTGTGGAGTGGGCTTTCACTGCCTCTGGCAACTCTTCGCCATGCTTGTTGTAGCAGAAAACAATTCAATTTGCCAACCATTTAGAAAAACATTGCTTGGAAACTTTAGCACCCTCTCTTCCTGGGGTGAAGAAACCAAAAAGCTGCTTTGTTTTTCTGCAGTCCTTAGTTCGGAGCAGATAGTAGTTCAAAATTCTGCGCACATTTAAAGTATGGAGCAGTGCTTCCCCTGGATTGGCACGCTCCAGGAAATAAACACGTAGGTGAACAGATTGGTTAAGGATACACTCAGACACCAACTTGGGGAGAAACTTAGGATTTGTGCACAAAGACACCCTGTGTTTGTGAAGAATCAAAGAAGGCTCTTCACACCAGAGAGACTGAAGCTTGGAAATCCTTTGAGTAGAAGTAATAGCAACCAAAAATAACGCTTTCCAAGAAAGAAAGCATAACTCATAAGTCGCAGCTGGTTTAAAGGGAAACGGTCAATTTCTTAAAAACAAAATTTAAATCCCAAGCCAGGACAAGGGAATAGATGGGAGGTTTCAGATGCAGGATGCCCATGAGAAAAGTACGGGACACCTCTAACTGAGCCACAGCTGCCAACAGGCTTGTGAAAGTCAGAAATAGCAGAAAGGTGCACCTTGAGGGAGCAGTACTGGAGGCCTGAGTCAAACAGAAAGATCAGGTAATCCAGAATCTGGCTCACCGGTCAGGTAAAAGGGTCCAGATGATACCTGGCAGCCCAGATGGCAAACCTCTTACACTTCAAGGCATATGTGGCTCTAGTGGAGGGCTTTTGAGCTGCCACGAGGACAGCTACCACCTGCTGAGATGTTCTGAATTGGGTGACGGCTATGTCCTCAAGAGTCAGACGTGCAGATGAAGGGACTTGAGATTCAGATGGACCAGGATCCCCTGAGCTTGTATCAGCAGATCCCTGAAAAGGGGCAGTGTGGCTGGATGCTCCTCCGCTAACTGTTGCAGTAATAGAGACCCTATCTGCCATGGCCAGAAGGGTGTGACCAGTGTTATGCTGGCCCCCTCTATCTGCAGCTTGACTAGGACCCTCTGAATAAGAGGAAATAGAGGGAAGGCATATAGGAACTGATGGCATACATCCCATGGTACTAAAGGAGCTAAGGGTGGAACTAGCAGAGCCATTATCATAACTGTTTAGTGAGTCTCTGAGCACAGGAGAGGTCCCAGAAAACTGGAGAAGGGCTCATGTGATCCCGCTCCACAAGAGTGGTAGCAGGGAGGAGGCAGGGAACTACAGACCAGTCAGTCTTACCTCAGTAGTGGGCAAGATTATGGAGGCACTCCTTAAGTAAAGGATAGTGCAACACCTGGAATCCATAAGACCACAGGATCCAAGACAGCATGGGTTTACAACAGGAAGGTCCTGTCAAACTAATCTCATAGATTTCTTTGACTAGGTAACCAGAGTGGTGGACCAAGGGGGTGCAGTTGATGTCACCTACCTTGACTTCAGCAAAGCTTTCAATACTGTTCCACATAGAAGATTGATTAATAAGCTGGGTAGGCACGGGGTGGGTCAGAGATCGGTCAACTGGGTGGCAAACTGGTTGGCGGGCAGAAAACAGAGAGGGTTGGTAAATGGTATACAGTCAGAAGAGATGCAAGTCACAAGTGGGGTACCTCAGGGATCAGTCTTCATCAGAGACATTGCAGATGGACTGGAAGGTAAGGTTTGCCTGTCCCCAGATGACACCAAGATCTGCAAAAGAGTAGATGATCCAGATGGGGTGGGCAGAATGAGAAGAGATATGGAAAAACTGGCAAAATGGTCAGAAGAGTGACAACTGGGGTTTAACGCAAAGAAGTGCAAGATCATGCACTTAGGGAAGAGAAACCCTTAAGCTACCTATAGGTTGGGAGGGGAGTTGCTGGCAATCACGAGGGAAGAAAGAGACTTGGGCATCATTGTAACAGGGTTAAATAGGACCCTGTCCCAGTTGTTATGGAGAGTTTGAATGCAAGGATCTGTCCTTTCTTTCCTGTCTCTGGTCTGTCTGGTTGCACAACCAAATTTCCCTGTGAGACCTAGGATTTGATCACCCGACAGTCTGACAATTCTCTGCCTCTCGCTATCTCTCTACCCTCACTTGCTGTTTCTGTCTTTTCCTCCCTTGCATATCTACTGGTATGAAAATATATTTAAATCATTATGTGGAAATGTAACTGATATTGGGATCCCTTTGTCTAGAAATTATATAGTGTTACTGTTGAAATGTATATAATTATAGTTTGAGATGATTGAAAAAAGTTATTGGGAACTCAAGGGGTTAACCTGAGAGCAGTTTTTAAGCCCTTTTTCAGAAGCTGTGGAGAAGGGGCCTCAGTTCTGGGACATTGTGTTCTTGTTGCACCTGCCTGAAATTTACAAGAACATTTTAGACAAAAACAGGATGCTTGCAAGGACTTATGAGAGAGAGCTGCAAAGTTTTGAGAGAGACACAGAGATTGAAGGAAAACTCAAATGGATCTCTGTTTATTCTGCCTTTGTAAATAGTTATACTGTACAATTTTATTTTTATTTTATTGTTATTCATGAAAAAACTCTGGTTGCAAATTTTACAACTGCTCCTGGTTTTATGCTTCCTGACCTGTACCTCAATGACAATCATCATCACAGATGACCTGAAATCATCCAAGCAGAACACTAAAGCAGTAGGTAAAGCTAGAGGGATGTTGGGGTGTATTAGTAGGGGTATCACAAATAGTAAGAGGGAGGTAATAATCCCTCTTTACAAGACACTGGTTAGGCCCTATTTGGAGTACTGCATGCAGTACTGGGAGGCCACACCTGCACAAAGACATTAACAAAATGGAGGCAGTCCAGAGAAGGGCAACCAAAATGGTGCAGGGACTGCATCACAAAACATATGAGGACAGATTAATGGAGCTCAATATGTATACCCTAGAGCAAAGGAGGGAGAGAGGTGATATGATCAAAACATTCAAATACCTTAAGGGCATTAACAAGGTGAAAGAGTCTAACATGTTTCAATATAAGAAAAATAGCAGGACAAGAGGACACAGCATGAGATTAGAGGGAGCCTGATTAAGGGGTAATGTAAGGAAGTTCTTTTTCACAGAAAGGGTGGTGGGTGCATGGAACGGCCTGCCTCAGGAAGTGGTGGATATGAATACAGTGCAGGGCTTCAAACAGGCATGGGATAGACATAAGGGAGCAATACAGATGAGTATGAATAAATAGGCCACTGACAGAGTAAAGGTACATTCATAAGGTAGAAAAAATGGGCAGACTGGATGGGCCTTGCGGTCTTTACCTGCCATCAACTTCTATGTTTCTATGTTTAAGGAACCTCAGGCTCCAAGAAGCAGGCTCCTGTCAGGTGCTGACAGGCACACCCACACCTGCTCTCTCTATTCACTCGCCAACTTACTCAATTTTGAGGAGAGGCTCCTTTACCAATCCTGTCTGTTGGTAAAGAAAATACTCCTGGGTCTCTCCCACCCCAGAGGTGACCTCCACCCTCAGTGCTGCCTCCACAATAGTATTGACCCACAGTACCTGTAAACCCACCCTCACAGTTCCCAGAGACAAGACCTCGCTCGCACAACAGTCCTTCCCATATAGGGCCCCTCTGTGGTACAACTCCCTCCCCGCTGCTACTACCAGCCTCCCTAGAATAGGCCCCTTCAAAGTTACACTCAGAAACCACCTCTTTGCCTCACACTGCTGCATCTGCTGATAGACCATGACCCCCCCCCCGGCTTCTTCCAGCCACCCACAATCCCCCCGACAATGTCCCCTGACAGCTATTTTCCCCACGAAGAGCGCTTCTTATTAGCACTATCTTCTATATCTTCCTCCCTGATAATCCCTTCCTTCCTCCCTTCTCTCTCCCCCTCCCCCCTTTTAGACCGCCCTTTAGTCACTATATAGGGTACTTATGTTCCCTCCCAAAGCAGTGCCCACTCATGTTCCCCCCCCCATCCCTGTAAAGTTATGCTAGGTTATACCTCTGTTTTCTGAAGTTTTACTATGTTATACCTGTTATACACCACTATGACTCCTTCTGAAAGGATGGGGGGGGGAAGGGAAGGGGTGTCCTTATTTATGCGGGCTCCTCCCTGGAGGTTTCCTTGTCCCCTATCGATATGCCAAGCTCCACAGGGCCTGAATCGATATTTATCAGAATCGTATTGGGCGGCGCAAAGCACCTAACTATAGGCTGTATTGACAACCATCCTACTGGTGGCACCTCAGCACTCCAGAACCTAGTTCGCTCCCTAGCAGGGGCACAGCTCGTAGAGCTGCTGGTCCTTGCGGACTTCAACTTGAGGTGGGGACCCACCACTGAGCAAAACTACAGGGCCACATTCCTTGATTCAAACTTGACCCAGGTCATTACTGAGGTCACAAGGCAAAACCAAAAAACAGAGAACCACTCCATCCTTGACTGGATACTGGTCTCCAAACCCCGCTAACATACAAGTGACTGGCGTGATGTCAGATGCCCTAAGTGATCACTCACCCACTTTCTGTATCTGGAAAAACTCTCCTCCCAGGATTTCACCCAGGCTCATTGTGTCCAGCGATTTCTCTGGTTTCTCTGTTGAGGCCTTCCAGAGCTCCTTAAGAAATGATGACTGGTCACCGATTAGACTCCTAGGCAGTACTGATGAAGCTGCTCAGTACTTTCAACACACTTTCTCTGTGGTGGCCAACCTACATGCCCAGGTTAGGAAGAGACGAGTTAAAGGCCATTGCCACAAATGGATCTCACGTGAGCTAAAATCCCTAATGAAAGCCAGAGACAAGGCCTGGAAAAAGGCAAGAAACTCTGCTAACCCAGCAGACTTTGCTGCCTATAGATCACTGTGGAACCAGTGCAAAAAAAATCTCAAAATCAGCCAAAGGGGACTACATAAAATCCCTCCAGCGGCAAACCCTATCTGACCCTAAGTCCTTCTGGTCTAGACGTCTAGTATCAACTCCCTGTTAAAAGGTACAAAAACACCCCTGCAGGGTAACATAATCTGTAACTGCAAAACACTTACTGATGGAGGGGAGGCTGCCACAGCCTTCAATCACTTCTTCACCGACCAGGAAGCGTACAGATCCAGCCCCCCACACTGCTCACAGGGCCCCCCGGCCACAGAATCTCAGGACCCTCCGATTGCCCATTTCCACCTGCGGACACTGCGTGCCAAAGAAGTGCTGCCCCTCTTACAATCCTTAAAACCTAATGGATCTCCAGGACCTGATGGACTGGACCCCAGGCTGCTTCGGGCCGCTGCCGCAGCCATTGCCCTACCTGTAAATCTGATAATAAACAGATCCCTGCAGGAAGGAACAGTACCAGAAATGTGGAAACAGGCATATGTAGTCCCAATCCATAAGGGTGGAGCTAGGGAAATGATAGGCCATTACAGACCCATCTTCGTCTTATGCCACCTCGCAAAGATCCAGGAGTGGCTAGTGTACTGCCAACTAAGGGACTACCTGGAAGCCAACAGGCTCCTGGTCCCCTCACAATATGGCTTTTGGCAAAAGCATGGGACTGATACTGCCTTATTAGACTTGCCTCCGATGTCCTGGCTGCCTTGGACAATGGTACCTCCACAGGGGCCGTTTTCATCGACCTTACCAAGGCCTTTGACCTGGTAGATCACCCACTCCTGCTAACAAAGATTGGCCAATTTGGACTTGACCAGCACTCCCTCAACTGGTTCCGTAATTACCTCACTGACCGCTCTCAACAGGTCAAGTGGAGAGGGGTCACCTCCGAACCCCTATCTTTAACTGAGGGGGTCCCACAGGACTCAATCTTAGGCCCGCTATTATTCTCCCTATTCATCATTGACCTTCATGGCCATTGTGGGAGCAGCTCAGTAGTAGAGTACGCTGATGATGCAGTACTACATAGAACTGGGGTGCACTCATCTGACCTAGGACCCCTGCTCCAAGCAGACTTCACCAAGGCTGAGACTTGGCTAGTTGAGAATCGCTTGGTACTTAACCCCATTAAGACAAAAGCGATACTGTTCGGGCCAAAATCCTTGGGTCCCTCCCGGGCCCATCTTCTCCTACTCGCTACCATATCTGGCTCCAAAACTGAGGTAGTACAATCTGTCAAATATCTTGGCCTCACATTAGATCAGGGGCTCACATTGAAGCCCCACGTGGACCTGGTAACAAAAAGTATCCACCAAAAACTGGGCCTCCTCTATCGTCTAAGCCATAACATGATACCAGAGACAAGATTGGCAATCGCACAAAGCATCCTTCTCCCAACCTTAACCTATGCAGACCCTATCATACTCGGCATCGCAAAATTGGACCACTGTAGACTACAAACCTTGTACCACAAACAGCGTGCTTTGCAACTAAATCCCACCCAAGGACCCACCACTGTGAAGCCCTCACAGCACTCAACTGGCCCTCCCTGGACAACAGACTCCAGTACCCCCTATTAAGCTGGACCTACAAGCTCCTCGATGTCCAACCTCCGGCAGGGCCAATCGGATTACTTGCCCGAAAGCAGACCAACCAACCACTCCATTCCTCGAGCAAAAAACTACTGGAAATCTGTATGGCCTGCTCTGCAGCTGAGAGTAAATCCTTTGCTCACCTAGCCCCTACCTTGTGGAATAATCTCCCCTGCCACCTTCAGGAGGCACTCCCCCAGCCATATTTCAGAAGGGACTCCGCACTCACCTCCTTAATCTTAGTCCCTACCACTGTTCCGATTGCTAGCCTACCTCACCTTGTGTCAATTGTGTTTGTACAAAACTGCTCCCCTCTAAGGGTAATGACTAATGACTGTATAACCTTGTACTCTGTTCTATGCGGAACTTCTTGTGTATACTTAAAGCATTTATCACCCCACATCTGTCTGCCGCCACTGTTGTATTCTGTAATTTAATGTACCTACTGCCCACTTCCACAAAACTGAATACTGTCTTTGTAGTCCTGTATGATATGTCCTGCACTGTATTACCTGCCTGTATGTGCAATTTATATGTAACTAACTCCGGGTCGCCCCTGAAAAAGGGACCTTCGGGGCCCAGTGGGCTTACCCGGTTAACAAAATTTAATAAATAAATAAATAATATCAACTCATGTAGCTACACTACCGTAAGTTGCTTGTCAATATATTCCCTTGTTGCATTGTCATGTTATGCTTATTGTAAACTGTATGTGTCTGACGAGGAGCCTTTGGAAACGAGTCTATAACTCAAAGGATTGTAATTACGATTTGTACAATAAATAAATAAGAGAGAGACAACACGTCTTGCCAGAAAGCTCTAGGCCCTGGATCTAGCAAGGAGAAACTGGGCAGTTTTGCGTTGAGTGGGGACGCAAAAAGTTCCAACTCTGGATTACCCCATCTGGCGAACAGATCTTCTGCTATGAATAAAACAAGTTCCCATTCATGCAAGGTGGACTGAGTCCAGCTGAGGCTGTCTGCCAGAGTGTTTAGCATGCCTGGGACATGGACTGCTGAGAGAACCAGACTGTGATACAGTGTCCAGTACCAGACTTTCATGGCCTCCCTGCACAGGAGGTACGAATGCATTTCCCCTTGCTTGTTGATGTAGTAGACAACACCGAGATTGACTGACTGATTCAACAGTTGACCCAAAAGGAGATGGTTCTGAAAGGCCTGCATGGCATACAGGACCACCCGCATCTCCAGGACATTGATATGCAGGGACAACTCGATCTGGGACCATGTCCCCTGAGTCTGAAAGGCACCAAGGTGCGCACCCCAGCCTGAACTGGAGGCATCCGTGGTGCGGATCTGCTGGGGAGAAGAGATCTGGAATGGGACCCCTTGTAACATGTTCTGGAGGTCCATCCACCACTGAAGCACATTGTGGACTGGGGAAGAGACCAGCGCTAGCTGCTCTAGGTTGTCTGTGCATTGGTCCCTTTTCACCTGGAGTGTCCACTGGAGCACTCTTATATGCAGTCTGGCCAAAGGGACCATGGCAATGGCCACAACCGTAAGTCCTCATAGCCTCAGGTACAACCTCATAGGAACATAACGGCTCTGTGTGACCTCCTGAACCTGGGCAGTGAGGCACTCCACCCTCTTGAGGGGCAGTAATGCCCTGCCCTGCGCTGAGTCCAGGACTGTCCCTATATACTGTGGCCTCTAGGATGGAATCAATGTGGACTTGGGCAGGTTAACAGTGATGCCCAGGGAGAGAAACACTGGAGAGTCCTCTCCAGGGTTCAGAGAAGCTGATCTTTGGATGGAGCCTTGAGGAGCCAGTTGTCCAGGTAGGGGAAAAACGTAACAGTCTTTCTCTCTGGAGGGCTGCTGCCACTGCTGTTAAGCATGTTGTGAAAACCCACGGCACAGAGGATAAGCCAAAGGGCAATACTCTGAATTGGTAATGCTTGCCCTGAAAAAGAAACCAGAGAAACTGCCTGTGTGGTGGACACACCAAGATATACGGATAAGCATCCTGCATATCCAGGAAGCACAGCCAGTCGCCCTGCTTGAGTAGGGGCAGTAGGCCTGGCAGAGTGATCGTGCAGAATTTTTTTGTACTGGACATGAAGATTAAGGTCCTGGAAATCTAGAATAGGCCTCAGATCTCCAGTTCTTCTGGGAAGCAGGAAGAACCTAGAGTAGAAACTCCTGTTCTTCTGGTGCCTGGGCAGTGGCTCAATGGCCTTTTTCTGCAGAAGGAACTGTGCCTCCTCCCAGAGAACTGTTAAATGGGCCAGAGTTAGGTGGAGGGTACTGAAGGAGTCTCCGGAAGCATTTCTACAAATTTCAGAGTGTGACCCCTCTCTATAATTTGAAGAATCCAGGCATCTGAAGTGATGGTTCTGCATTGATTGAGATGGAGGGAGACTCGACCTCCGACCACCACCTCCTGGTTGATGACTGGAAGGGAGGGGGTCTGGAAAGGAGTCAGGTAGAGGCACATCTGGTTGCTGGGGCCAATCCATCACCCCTGGATCGCTCTGTGGCAGAGTCTGATGAGGAGGGGGTAGGCAAGGCAGAGGAGGCTTTTCTTTTGCCCTGGGGATGGGAGCCTGCTTGGAACTTGTGGGACACTTTATGCAAGGATGGGCATTGTTTGCTCTTAGAGTGCGAATTGTAAAGCAAATGGACAGACTTGACAGTCCTACCAGATGCCTGTAAGTCTTTAATTACGTCCTGGACAGCTGGCTCAAATAACTTAGAGCAACTGAAAGGGTCATTCAGCACCTTCTGTTGGATGTCCACTGCAAACTCCGAGACCCTCAGCCCGGAGTGCCTACAAAGGTAGATGCCTATGGCAGCAGCCCCGGCATCAGTGTTGGAAATGTCATACAAGGCCCAGAGGAGATGCTTACTAACATCCTCAGCGGTCTGCAATGATTTGAGACTTCTGTTTCTGGGAACATTCTGGGAGGACTTGGGCAGCCGCCTTTCCCTTCCTCCAGATGGTGTTTTGGTACTTGACCATATGCAAAAGATAGTTAGCAATCTGAAGTCTCAAGGTGGAGGAGGCACAAACCCTCTTGCCCCAAAGGTCAGTCCGCCTGGATTCCCTGTCAGGGGGTGAGAGCTTAAGTGCTTGGAAACCTTGGACCTGTCATGTGCTGCTTTAATGACCACAGAATCAATCTCAGGTTGGGCAGCATAATAAGACAGGCCTTGAGGGGCATGAGAGAACTTATCTGCCCTGTGTGGCATTGCAGCAACCATGTCTGGTCTATGCCAAGCTGTGGTAGTGGCATTCTCAGGGCAGAAAGCATTGGAGAAATTACCTTAGGGGGAGATTCTGGAATTTCCAAGAGGTCTACCAGGTCTTGTCTGGCGGCATCCTCTTCCCTAGTGTGGAAGCCCACAGCTGAAGAAGACAGCTGCTTCGTCACATTTAAAAAGGTAGGGTCTTCCGGAGGGGACCTGGGAGTATGTTTAACAGAGTCCTCGCTGACTGAAGAAGCAGTGGGCATATCTGAGGAAAGAATTTTGTCGTCCTCTTCCTCAGAGAAAATCAGGACAGGATAGTACTCCTCTTTAATGTAGACCTGCTCTAATTTGAGGTCTGACAAACAAAGTACTGGCAGCACCCTATGAGGTGCAGAGCGAGGTGGCCCAAGAGGCGTCGACAACGACAGGGCCGTTGACAGCACTGGGGATCCAAGCCTGTATGAGCCCAACTGGTGCACTAGGACTGTAGTGATCTGGGTCAAAACTGACTTAAGGTTGACAGCAGGAGAAGGATGCATCGATGGTGGAGGGGTCATCGGCACAGAGTGCGACAAACCATCCATCGGGACATGAAAGCCCGAGAAGCCTGACATCTGAGGGCCTGGGGAAGCATCAGGCTGTGACGGAGGAGCAGGCATTGACGATCCTAGGGTCGATGGACACGGGGCCATCAGCCCAAGGGTTGACAGCTGGCCTCCCTTAGAAGCGGGAGGTTGTGCTGTTGGTATGGGCCTGGAAGAGGCAGAGGCCTGGACAGTACAGGATGTCGGTGCAGCCACAGCCGATGGAGTACCCCTGGAGGATGAAGAAGAAGCCATCAGGGAGCTGGAGCATCGTGGGGGGGGGACAGTCCCATCTGCAGTCTTTTTTGTGACTCCTCCCCCAAGGACTTGTCTTAGGCCTTCGAGCCTGGGAGCTTGATGAACCTTCTGGTGACAGAGAAGGAGGGACCCCAGAGGACCCCTGCCCAGAGCTGGCTACCTGTTGCTCTGTGAGGATTTTTTTCGCAACCTTTTTGCGTTGCTTAAGGGTTGTTTGGTTGAATTTCTGGCAGAGCTCACAGTCAGAGACATCACGGTCAGGCCCAAGACAGCAGACACAGGGGTTGTGGTCATCTGAAGAGGCAATCTTATTTCCACAGTGGCAGCGACAGAAGAGGGAAGTGGAGGGAGTAACGCTCAACATAAACAAGGTAAAGGAATCTCTTGTTTAAAAGAGATTCTGAAAGCTAGGGTAGAAGAAAAATCGTAGGTAACAAGGGCACAAAACTGCATTGGAGCTTCTGTGGAGACCCATGTGAACAGAGTCAATGGCGGGAAAGAATTGAGGAGGGAGCGGGGCTGCTCATGCCTTTATAGGGTTGGTGACATCGGCAGGTGATGTCAGTGTGGGCGGCCCCAGTGGTACTGCTGGAAAATCTTCTGTGTGGATCCTACTTCACCGACGGTGAAGTTCCTATAGTGTGACCTGATGACTGAGATATCCCGAAGAAGATCTAAAGTTTATACTAAGGTTATTGGGTGGAAGAAGGCATTATGCCATCGAGATTGCTCCCACCCCACAGGTGGTAATCCTTTAAATTTCTTTCCCACATGTATTTATCTAAGTTTGCTTTGAAACGGTTTAAACTTGGGTGATTTACTGGATGGTTGGAGACAGACAGTCCAAAGCAAGGCAACCAAGATGAGTGTGGGTCAGCAGTGGAAGTCTTATGAGGACAGGCTGGGAGCCCTGTGAATGTACTCCCTGGAGGAGAGGAGAGAGAGAGACCTTCAGATACCTGACGGGGATTAACAGAGTCGACTGGGAAGGTCTCTTCAAACTCAGGGAGAACCAAACCATGAGGGGGCACAGTTTGAGGCTGGTGGGGAAGGTTTAGGAAGGATGTTAGAAAGCATTTCTTCATGGAGTGGGTGGTGGCCACATGGAATGTGTTTCTGGAGGAAGTGGTCTTAGAGAAGACAGTGGGTGGCTTTAAGAGGGCCTGGTGTAGGCATAAAGGGAACACATGGGACCATATGTGTGTGTGTGGGGGGCCGAGTTGGGGAGAAAGGGAAGACAGAGGAGGAGGGGCAAGGTCAATGGCGTAAGCTAGGGACCCTGCAGTAATGAGCAGACTCAACAGACCAAATGGCCTTCTTCTGCTGGCTCTTTCATATGTTCGTATATGCTGTTCCAGATTTCTACAATGCGAAGCATGAAGAAATATGTCATCAAATTTGTTCTAAAAGTTTACCAACTACAATTGGTTTTGAACAGAAACATAGAAATTGTCACTAGATAAGGATCGCTAGGCCCATCCAGTCTGCCCATAGGTCCTATACATTGTATGAGGCCACTGATCCTACGTGATCAATGGCTTGTCATCACTCCCTCCCCTCTCAGGCTTCCCCTGTACCTGTCCCAAGCATACTTAAAGCCCTCCACTGTGCTTGCCTCCACTACCTCGTGTGGCAGACTATTTCATGTGTCGCCTACCCTTTCTGTGTAGAAAAACTTCCTCACATTACCTCTTAATCTACCCCCCTCCAATTTCATATTGTGCCCCCTTGTTCTAGTACTTTTTCTACATTGGAAAGCTCCCCCGCCTGCACCTTGTTTATGCCCTTAAGGTACTTGAAAGTTTCAGTCATGTCCCCCCCACTGTCTCCTCTCCTCCACTGAGTACATACTGAGGTCCCTTAGTCTCTCCTCATATGTTTTTTGGTGTAAGCCCTGCACCATCTTTGTTGCCCTTCTCTGGATAGTCTCCACCTTATCTATGTCCTTGCACAGATGTGGTCTCCAGAACTGCACACAGTACTCTAGGTGAGGCCTTACCAATGTTTTATACAATGGCATCACCACCTCCTGCCACCTGCTAGTGATACCTCTGCATATGCATCCCAGCATACAACTGGCCCTCCCTGCTGCCTTTGTACACTGCTTTGATACCTTAAGGTCATCAGAGATGATAACCCCTAGGTCCCTTACCTCCTTGGTGACAGTCAGCTCCTCTCCCCCCCCCCACCTGTAGCTCTCCCCAGGGTTCCCCTCTACCCAGGTGCATTGTTTTGCACTTCTTTATATTAAACCTCAGTTGCCACATCTCTGACCATCTTTCAAACTTCTCCAGGTCCCTCTTCATTTTCTGCACCCCTTCTGGAGTATCCACCCTGTTGCAGATCTTGCTGTCATCTGCAAACAGGCAGACCTTTCCTTCCAGCCCCTCTGCAATGTCACTAACGAAGACATTGAACAGGACTGGTCCTAGTACTGATCTCTGAGGTACCTCACTGGTCATTCCCTCTCCCCAGATTGTACCCTATTTACCACCACCCTCTGTCTCCTGTCTGCTAGCCAGTTCCTAACCCAGTTCACCACCTTGTCTCCCATGCCCAGACTACTCATCTTGTTAATCAGCCTTCTATGTGGGACAGAGTCGAAGGCTTTGCTGAAATCCAGGTAGGCGACATCTACTGCCCCTCCCTGATTAAGTTCCCTTGTCACCCAATCAAAAAAAGCTATTAGATTCATTTGACATGACCTTCCTGTTGTGAATCCGTGTTGCCTCAGATCCTGTGCACCACTGGATTCCAAATGTGTCACTATCCTTTCTTTCAGCAGTGTCTCTATGATCTTTCCCACCACTGAGGTGAGGCTGACTGGCCTGTAGTTCCCCGCCTCCTCCCTACTGCCACTTTTACAGTAGTGTGCGATCAAGACGATACAATATACAGGAGACTGGTAGGGGCAATACAATGTCATGGTTAATATAGTAGAGAAACATATAGTACTAAGGGAAAAGTAAAACAAAATACAGTATTTAACAATGTGGCAGAAACAATATGAACAGCAATGCAAATAAGTGCAATGTAAGGACCAGCCAGTCCTGGGTAATAGAAGGAGGAAAGCCAGCTGCAATTGAAGTCACCCAAGACTAAGAGTTCCCCTTGAGATGAGTAAGTAAAGAAGGTAGAGAGCTGGTCATGAATGATGTCCAGTTTAGATCTTGGAGAGAGATAGATGCCACTTACAAACATGGGGACAGAAGAAGGGAACAAATAGTTACATGATAGGGAGAGAAAAAGAGCACAAATAGTTGCACGGGAGCAGGTCATAGGAGGAGGAGGAGGAGAGGAAGGCAGCCAGATGGACGACTTTATAGGAGAAACTGCAATGAATACACATCAGCATTCCACCGCTTCTCACCTGATACTGTCTATAGACAACATACCCCAGGATCCTGATGGCTCCATTAGTAACCCTGGTAGAGAACAAGGACTCAATAATAACTAGGACATTTGGGAGGAACTGCAAGGCACATGTAGCCTAAGTTGGTACACATAGGAAGTAAACTTCTAGCATTAAGCTGAAACTTGCCAAGGCCCTTAGGGCAAGGGTTGGGAGAAAGGAGGGAAGCACGGGACTGAGCTCCATATTTTTGAAGTGCAGAAGCAGTAAGGCAATAGTGAGCTTGTGGTAGTAGGATTTCCGGCAACAAGGAGGTTTCGGAGGAAGGGGATTGCAAGCAAGGGGAGCCGAAAAGGCACCACAGGGCTTAAAAATGAAGGAAGGAAGAGCAGAATAGGAAAGATGGGGAGGGGAGGGAGAGATTGACTGAAAAGAAGGGAGGTGAGAGGAGTGGACTGGTTGTGTGGGAAGGGTGAGTGATAGAAGAAATACAAGGGGGCAGGGGCTGAATGAGAGAGAGACGGGGGAAAGGTGGTGGCCCTTAGCAGTGATATTATGACATACAAGAAAGAGAGCAGACCTTGATGTAATTAAGCTGCTGAAGGAAATTATAGGTGCTAGGGCCACTAGACCAGCATGCAGAGGTAACCTAAATGCAACTGGTCACATAAGAAAGCTGTAGGAGTGCAAAACTAATATGCAGCTTTGCGGGGACTGGAGTTTGAGAAGCAACACAAAAGACTGGGCAAGATGGGCACCCAGATCAGAGCGAGTTAAAAGCCACTAAAGCTCACTAGGTGAGAAATAAGAGCATCTCAGAAGGGGTAGGCATAGGAGTCAGGAAAGTAAGTTGTAACCTTGAGATAAAAATAATGCAAAAATGGCTTGTTTTAAAGCAGCGGTACTAGTAGCCTTAGGACTAAAGAATGTTTAAAGGGTTTTGCTGAGGTCAGAGGTGGATTCAAACTATGCACAGACAATGGTGTCATCGACATACAGGCAAATGTTGACTTTGTGACCCTTGCAGAGAGATGGGAGGTTATTTACAAACAGGATGAACAACAAAGTATTAAGGATGGATCCTTGATGGACTCTGAGGCTGAGAGGGCTAGGGGGTGGGAATTCACCATTGAGTTTTACCATTTATGATCTGTTGGCCAAAAAGGATCCTAGCCAGGCCTCAGACTTCCGTAATCCTAGGAGATGCAATTTGTGTAGGCCGACGCTGTGGTACAGTGTTGAAAACCTTTGTGAAAACAATGAAGCTCACACCACTGTGAAGGTCACAGTCAAGAGCAGATGTTAGGTCATTTGTCACTTTTAATAGGGCAGTATAGATGGAGTGCTTCTAGCAGAATCCTGATTGCACCTCGGTAAATATGTTGTGGAGGAGTAAGCTAGTGGCTGTGTACTAGTTTTTTAAGGAATTTGCTTAGTCCAGACAAGACTGAGATACATCACTTGTTTGGATCTGAAAGGGGGAGCATGATTTGAGCTGAGGGATGATAATGTCAACTTTCCTATCATCTGGGATCTGTCTGTATGAAGGAAGAGTTTAAAGACAGTTTTAACGGGGTTTGCCAGTTGTGTTGCTGCTAGTCTCGGACTCATAGGTTTTATAATATTGTAGCCTGCAGTTTTGTGGTGTTGAGCTTCTGCAGTAGCTTTAGTACCTCATCTTGGGTGATATCAGTGAAAATAAAGGTCGGAGGGTATGTGATAAGGGTAGATGAAAGAACCTTAGGCAGGGTTTCTGCCTGGTATGAGGGTGGAGATGTAGTAGAGAGTTTGAGGTTTGTGACCTGCTGGTTTAAGGCATTTCAACATTAGAATTACCTGTGATCAGGATGCCATTGTGAATTAGATGAGATGTGAACTGGGAATGATCTTTGCTTAATGGAGTCAATACCTGACCACAGGTTCTTTGGTTTGCTGCTATTCTCTCAGTATCCAGCACAGTACTCTGTCTTTGCTCTTCTGGGCATAGTGACCACCCAATTCCTTTGCTGTCTGTACAGATCACACTCTAGAGTTAAAAAGCATTACTTTATTCAGTCTGAAATGGATGCTGCGGTAATCATGGGAGCTCACAATAGGTACATAATGCCTCAACTAGGCTTTTTACAAGACTGATTTTTATGTTGTCTTGTGCACACACGCAACTTATTGAGGTAGCTTGGAATAGCAGGTTTTGGAGGTGTGGTCGTGTTGTGGCCAGTGGTGCCACTGCTTTTTTGGGCTGGGCTCCATGGCACAAATTAGATTGCATGCTGTCTATGACAGCAGTGCAAAAGCATGCCACCAACTTGAAATGATTTAGCCGCTGCAATGAGTGAGCTCCCCCTCATTGCAGGGCGTGCCTTGCCTGGAGTAACATTTCAATAAAAGACGGCAGCGGCTGTTGCCGTCTGCCTCACAGTCCCAATCAAGCCAATGTCAGGGTGCTCAATCCCCCTGTCAGCATGCCTCCTTCCCAGTTCAGTCTGCCGACGGGGAGCCCAATCCCCGTCAGCACAATGGCTACCTTATCATTTAATATGTGTGCCGAGGGGGTACCCAATCCCCCTCGGCATCATGCACCCCCCAGACACATTTCTGTGCTGATGGGGGGCCCAATCCCCATTGGCTTTGGTCCCCCTTCCCCAAAATACAGATGGCACACTGGGAGTCCACCCCAGTGTGTCAAAACACACCTGCAAAATAAGAAAACCGACCAGTGTTGTCTCTATGGGTTTTGTTTGTTTGTTTTTACCTGAAAAATGAGAAAACAGTCCCTCGACATGTCCAAGTGCCCCTACCTCAACCAGCCCACCCTCTGCGTACTCCCATTCCCCCACCCCCACCCGATACTTACCAGGGGAGCCTGGGCGTAATGATCTTTGGTGGACCGAGAACAGGTCTGCACTCTTCAAAGCCAATCGTGAACTGAAGATATGCCGGTAAGCTGTATAATGGCATAAATGTTTTATTTTTCAACTTTGGTGCATATCTCACCCATTTTTGCCAATTTTGGCACCACATTTTCAACATGGGGTTCTTGGGACCCCACCTCATGAATTCAGTCACTGTCATCTCGTTATTCAGTCCTGAAAGGGGATTTCATGGTCACTGTGTGGAATCACCCTTCGGGACTGAGTAACGAAATGACAGTGTCACTGTTCATGAGGTGGGCTCACAAAAAACCTGTTGCAAATTTGGTGAAAAAATTCCAAAAAATGACTGTGTTACAAGCATGCATTGAGCAGTTTCCATGCATGCTCGTAACATTTTGAATATTTTTAATTCATATTTTCAACATTGCCATTTTTCACACCTCCTTATGAACAGTACAGCTGTCATTTTCCTCATCCTGCCCGAAATGTGTTTTCGTGCATCCGGCGCACAATGGCGCAGTTGCTGTAGGAAAACAATGTTTGGGACAGAGGAAGAAAATCACAGTAACACTGTTCATGAGCAGAGGTTCCAAAATGTCTATGTTGAAAATTTGGTGACTAAATTCCACAAAATGACTATGTTAAGAGCGTTCATTGCTCAGTTTCCATGCACAGTCGTAACTTCGAGAATTTTTAATATTTTTACTTCAGATTTTCAACATTGCCATTTTTGCACACCTCCTTATGAACAGTACAGCTGTCATTTTTCACATCCTGCCTGAAATGTGGTTTCACAGATATGGCGCAGTCACAGAGGGAAATCAACGTTCGGGACAGATTAAGAAAATCATAGTGCCCACTGTTCATGAGCAGAGGTCTCAAAATGCCTATGTTAAAAACTTGAAGAAAGAATTCAAAAAAATGACTAGGTTACGAGCGTGCATTGTGTGGTTTTCATGCACGCTTGTAACTTCAAGAATTTTTTATATTTACACTCCAGATTTTCAAAATTGCCATCTCGTCAGATCTCCTTATCAATGATGCAGCTGTAATTTTTCACATCCTGCCCGAACTGTGTTTTCACACGTTGTGCAGAATGGCACGGTCGCTGTGGGAAATCAACATTCCAGACAGATTAACAAAATCACAGCACCACTGTTCATGAACAGAGGTCCCAAATGCTTTCATGAGGTGGGGTCACAAAAAAGCCATGTTGAAAATCTGGAGTGCAAATACCAACAAATGCCCGTGGCATTAGGGTTTCTAACCGTAACGTCCCACCCTGTACAGACTAACAGGCATCAGGGGAGTGCCTTTGGATTGTCAGCTGTAATGCTCACGCCATTACACCCCCACCTCCACCCTGCAGCCACTGACAGGCATCAAGGTGTGCCTTGGACTCTTCGGCCCCAAAGTTCACCTCATTCTCCTATACTGCACCCATCTCAACGTACTTCCTTATGGAATGGGGTGAGCGTAAGGCCCGATGACCCCAAGGCACAATGCGACACTTATCAGAGTCTGCAGAGTAGGATGAGGTGAAATGGCATGAGCGTTATAGCTGACGACCCAAATGCACACCTCAATGCCTGTCACTCTCTGCAGAGTGGGGTGGGGTTGACGGTTCCATAATTCACTGCCATTTCTATTATGCATCTGTCTAACTCCTGCACTATCAATGCCAATGCCAGCAAGACAACATTTGGCATTGACAAATGCTTGTTGATATTTGTATTTGTGTCACTGATATTTGTATGTATTAAGTTCTTTAATTATTAATAAAACAGTTTTTGACCTGTTGACAGCCCAGTATCAAGAGAGTTTTTTCATGTTATACTGTATAAAGAACTTGCATTATTAATATGTAGAAAAATAAAGTTATCAAGTTACACTATACAAAGAAAAACTACAACATACAAGGTCAGTGGCAGGCAGTTTGTTTTTATCTTGTGCGTCTTGCCTAATTTCAAACATTTTACTATTGTAAGTTGAAAAGAAAAAAAAATACTCACCAGAGTAATATTTCTCCTAGAAGGTATACCTGTGAGTCATACAAAGAGCTAACCCATTTCTGTTGCAGGTCTCCCTCAGTGGGGACAGCACCAGGGGATACTCTAGCTCTTCCTTGTGTATTCCCTCCATTTCCACCAATTCACAAAATGCTGTTGAAACTGAGATGGGAGGATGCTGCAGTGATTCTGACAGCACCAATCTTGACAATGCGGCCTTAGCACTCACTGGTGCTGACAATGTCACAGAGAAAACCAAGAGAGTTGTCACTGAGACATGACACTCTGCACCAGGGCAGGGTGGCTCACCCAGACCCCAAATCCCTTGATTTGATAGCATGATTCTTGAAAAGTTAGTATATTCTAACTTGAACCTTTCAAACCAGGACCTGTACTCCAGGTAAGGGTATACTCAGGCCCCGAGATGCCACAGGTGGGCCATCACCAGTGCCATGCATTTGAAGAATCCCTTTTCCAGCTAGGAAACAGGAATCATCTCCACTACATTTAACTCTAACAGCTTTCTTACCAGTAGGTCACATTGTTTCTTTTTCACTACAGTCTGTGATTTAAATTGCTTAGCAGTGGCTAATACTGCACTAAAAAACATCTGATTGTCATCTCGTTTATTCCTCATTGCAAGATATGTAATACCAAAGAAAGGATGTGTGCACAGGAACCCCAAGTTCAACCACATCAGCCTGTAGCTCAGTGGTTACAGCATCAGGATGGTATTTCGGGGGCCTGGGTTCAATTGCCAGTAGGTCACATTATGTCTTTCTCACTACAATTTGTGATTTAAATTGCTTAGCAGTGGCTAATACTGCACCAAAAAACATCAAATTGTCAGCAAGGGTGCCGGAAGATGGTAAAAGCTGAGGGGGCTGAGAATCAAAAGGGCACTTATGAGGGTACAAAGGGCACTTTTTCTATACTAGTTTTTGCCATACAGAAATAAAAAGGGAGTGGCTACCACTCCTTTCGCCCCCCCAGTTCCAGCACCTAGGATTGTCAGCTTTCTTACGTTTAGTTCCAGCAGGGTTTTCTCTTGTAATTAAACTGAAAACGCTCTAAATTTGCTTCAATTTGGTAATTTTACATACAGTATTGAAGGGTTAAACTCTCTCTTACTGCCTCTAAAACCCACTTGTCTCAGTGGCGGAGCTAGAGGGGGGCTGGGGGGGCGGTGGCCCCCCTGGCTACCCCAGCTTGAGTAGTGGTACCCCACCACCTTCATTATTCAATGTTTAGAGCCCACTGTGGAGCCCATGATTGACTGAATGGCCCCCCCCCCGGCTCCCAAATGCTCCCAAACCTGGCTCCGCTACTGATTTGCCTGTGGTAATTGTTTCCCACTTTTTGAGGTAAAAAAGTACCCTCCCACTGGCAATGGCTGTTATGACAACATGGACAAATTTGTCAGGGCTTAGGCTTTGCCTAAGTTGGAGAAGCTGATGCAGATTTCTTTCTGGCACCCCTTCTGCCTTTTTTCTCTGTGTCCCTCTGAACTGTGTGTATTCACGGAGCACATAGGGTCTGCTATAAGCCCCTTCCATATCATAACTTCAATAGGGCCTATAAGGCATTGTGCGCCTCTTCTTCAGATTTTTAAGTTGATTTTTGCTCAGCTTTTTCATGTATATGTCTGTTTTGTCACCAAATAAAGAAGTACCTTCTAAGGCAAAATCAGCTGCCTTATTTTGCATGTCCTGTGACAATCCAGTTTGTTCTAAGCTGTGCATAATCTCCCAGAAGATAAGGACTTTGCTAGAGCCCTAGATGCAGTGTCATTCACAAAATAGCCATTTGAAATTGGTATTTAGCCACTTCCAAACCAGCTTTCACTGCATGTGCTAGGTGAAGCTTTACTTAGAAAGGCAAACTCGCACAAGAGGGTGGAGGTACTGCATCCGCTTTTAGCTATTAGGTCAATTTTCTGGCGTCTTTATCAAGAGGTGCTACTGAGAAAAAACAGGTTGCTCACCTGTACGCGTAGTTCTGGGAGTGGTATATGGTTCACATCCACACTCTGACAGTTCCACTGGAATGGTCTGATTGGCCAGACATCTTTAAGCTAAGCTCTTCCCACCTCCTGCGCAGTATATCTCTCAGTTCCACCCTGTGAAGTCAGATCTTGCATGCTGGAAGCAGGGATCTGTGTGCCAATTGCCAGGTAGGGTGGGTTGTGTGGATATGAACCATATACATCTCCTAGAACTACGGTTACAGGTGACAGACCTATTTTCCTAGGGGCTTGGATATCATTCACTATCTATACTGTGGAATATTCCTAGCAGTTCTCTGGGAAGAGGTGACAAGCCATGGGGGGGGGCACAAAACAACCTCAGTTTGGCATTCTCCCAGGAGGCAAACAGGCCCACCAAGGCTATGCCCCCATTGGGAGAACAAGTAATTCACCACGCCTGATGCAGTGACCACTCATGCGACGTCTCTCCTACCTGGCTGAGAACATCCACCAGTTCATTGTTCTGTCCTGCAACAGGGATCATCAGGAGATCTGCACCCAAGCTGCGCATGAGGGTCCAGGAGCAAAGGACACACGGGAAGGGAGCAAGTTCTGCCCTGCTTATTCAGGTATAACATGGTCATGTGCCATCCATCTGGACCTGCACAACCTGATCCTTGACTAGTGGAGTGAATGCCATCAGAGCCAGATGCACTGCATGGAGCTCCAGCAGGTTTATGTGGTGACAGGACTCCCAGGTGACAGGGTATGAAATTCAGAAAAAAAATTACTTGTCCAGTGGGACACCCAAGTACGACAAATACCTGCCTGTAAACTGATTTACATGCTGCCCCATATTTTTTAACACAGTACTTCTCTGCCATCGTCAGCGATAGTGTCATCATCACTGACAGTCCTCGCAGTGGTCCCATTTCCTTTTCTAGAGCCATAAGATTTTGTACTGGGCCATCTTTTGCCATTTTCCCATTTTTGGTAGAGACAGAAAAGTGGTGGTTGAAACCCTCAGCTAATAAATTTTGACAAAGTAAAAATAAAAATGTATCAATAAAAACACATGAACAACGCCTGAGTTTGGTCTGATTATTTCAGGGAGGTAGTAGGTTCTGGAGTGTTTAATTTTATCCTACCCTTCCTCTGCCCCCCTGTCACTTTCCCCTCCTTATACCTTAAAAGGGTTTGGGGATATTCTGATTTTCTGCTCTGCTGCCCCAACACGTCCTTAAAGAACTTACTGATCTGCCCCTGCCCTGCCACAGCCAAGTTCACTCTCCCCTATAGAGCCCTTAAAAGGGATTTCAGAATTAATAGTTAGATTTTAAATCCTTATTCTTTAAAAGGATTTGGAGATATTTTGATTGTTTGCTGTGCTTCCCCCACTAAGTCCTTAAAGGGACTTATTGATCTGCCCGCTGTCTCAGCCAGGTTCAGTCTCCCTTCCTAACCCTTACTGCAGTATTAAAAGGCCTGTACTGAGAAAAAACCCCAGCCCTTATCACTTTCTGCTGCTCAAACACTGCTGTACTACTGATCGCACCTCCAATACCGTGATCTGTGTTTCTGGAATGAGCAGCAACTCACATGGGGGTGGGATCCAGCAGTCAGCGCAGCCAGCAACTCATAACAACATATCGACTGAATGCATCATTATGTGACCGAGGCCACAATCCCATTAGCACACGTTATGCAGTCGCCATGGTCACATAACAGTTGCACTTGGGGGAGGGGGAAGGACTAGAGTGATGATTGCAGTTCATTCTTGGCTGAGAAGGAGGATTGATGCCTGCTGGAAAAAAAAGATCAGCCTGACTGCCTGAGGAAATAAAAAGGTCAGCCACAGCTAGGTGCCCCAGAGGGCAGGCAGTTAGGGGAATGTGGTGTCTCCAATCAACAATGCCTGCCCTGGGGCACTGAAAGTATAGGAATTTCACACCCTGCAAGGTGACCAGAATCCATGGGCTCTATGATCTCCCAGGTACACTCCCCACCAGAGATGTGTCCATTGTGAGCGTGACTGTCGGTTCTGGGCAGACAAATTGGACTCCTTCCTCCAGGTGTTCTCGGATTAGACACCACTGGATGGTATCCCACATCGGCTGGGTCACTGTGACCTGCTGGTCCAAGTGGTCTAGGCACTGGAACCACTGATGGCCCAGCTTCCACTGGAGGTGGTGCATCTGCCAGCAGACCCAACAGACCATGATGATGCAGGACACCATGTACCCAGCAGCCTCAGGAAATTCCGGGCAGGGTGTAATAGCCCAACCTGAAATGATTGGGCAAAGGAGGTAAAATCCAGTGCCTGGTCTGCAGGGAGGTGGGCATTGGCCCGCAGGAAGTCTAGTTCTGCCCCGATTAACTTTATCACCTGCTTCGGTACCAGTTTGGACTTGTCTGGGTTGACCAACAGGCTGAAATCTCAGCAAGTCTGGAGAGCCAAATCTCTGGACTTCTGCATTTCCTCTCTGGATGGACCTGCTAACGACCAGTCTTCCAGATAGGGGTACACTCAGACCCTGAGATGCTGCAGGTAGGCCACCACCAGTGCAATGTATTTGGAGAGACCCTGGGCATTGAGGAGAGAGACTGAAGGGCATGACCTGGAACTGGTACAGGACCAATTCCACTTAGAACTGGAGGCACCGGCTATGGGATGGATGCACGTGAATGTGGAAAAATGCATCCTGGAGGTTTAGGGAGCAAAAATGAAAATTATGTACCTACCGTAATTCTTGATCTTTCTGTATACAGTATCTTCACCATTCATCACTGGTGGGTCTAGCCAGAGGTGCTAGGATCCCATGGGAAGCTTACAGCTATAAGCTTTCTTCTAGTTTCCTAAGGAGAGGCCGACATCGGAGATGGTACTGCCCTCGAGGCTAATGTATTGCATGGCACTCGTGAGTTGGCCAGTAACTGATGCCGGCCCCTCCACCACCTCAGTTCAGCTCGAGACAGAGGAAAAAAGAGGGGAGGATGGGGTAAGGGAGCCCAAGGGATAGCAAAAAGGAAAGGATATACACTGAAAAAGGAATAAGCCGGCTACAGGAGGAGGGGTAGGACACTAGGAGGTCTGGGAGGGGGACCCCAGCCACTGGGCAGGCCAAGGGGGTGGTTAAGAAGATGGGAGTGAGAGAGAAAGAAAGTAGAGAAAGGAAGGAGGGGGAGAGAGAGAGTGTGCACCCCAAAAAGGCAGGGCCTGAAGGAAGCTCTCCTAGTGACCAAGAGGGGAACCCACCTACTCTCCCCCCCTTTTTTTTTTTGCAGGGGAAAAAAAACCCAGAGGCAAGAGAGGGGAGTCTGAGTGGATAAGCCTCACAGGCTCAATAGTTCTTGAGAGACATCACTGGATGCCGTGCAAGGCACAGCTGATTACTGAAGCCTCACAGGCTGAAGCCTTCTTGAGAAGCACCACAGGATGCTGATGTCATTGCAACACAAGGAACCACCCTCCTGGTCCACTCCACTTGAGAAAGGCAAGGAAAGGGCAAGGCAAATTTTATTTTTCCAGTACCCAATCCCGGAGGCTCTGGGTGCCTTACACAAAAAAAGATACAACAATACAATAGTGAAGCAGTTCTTATAAAATATCAGTACTAAATTCAAGAACATAAAACCATGTGGCAAGATCAGTAGTAAAATAAAGCAAGAAAATTTATAGCTGTTGTTTCCAGTTTGGAAGGGTGAAGTACAGTCACAGATCCACCTCAGGGAAGGCTGATGAAAACAAGTGGGACTTCAATCCCTGCTTGAAAGCCTCAAATGTCCAGGATCCTCTAACATTTGCAGGCAGGGAATTCCAAAGGCCGGGTCCAGTGACACTAAAGGCATGGTCGCCGGACACTTTTAGCATCACCCTTGGAATGTTGAAGAGCTCTCTAGCTGAGGACCAGATGGAGATGGTAGAGGTGACAGGTGAAAGGATATCCGCCAAATAACCAGGACCCAACCCGTATAGGGCCTTAAAGGTGAGAAAGCCCACCTTGAAGATGACCCTCCACTGGACCAGCAGTCAATGCAAAGAACGCAGAACAGGGGTCACATGACTCGACCTGGGTCAAGCAAGAAGAAATGGGTCACCGGATCTCTCACTTCCCCTCCCCCATTGCAAAAAGAGGTGGGGAAATGACTCACCCTGGGACAAGATTCCCTCAGGAAGGGGCCACCTAATTAGGAGAAGCCCTGAACCCTGAGAAGGATGCTTCTTTCCCTTGGGCCCAGAATTGCCAGAAAGTGGTGGAGGCAGAGGACTTAAGCCTCTAGATGTGGCCAGGGATAGAAGAGGGGGTCCGAGGGGACCTTGCCCCATGGGAACCCAGAAGTGGGTTACCAGAGAAGAAGAAAAGTGGAGCAAGCTAAGGCTCCAAGAAGTAGATAGAAGGTCCTTGGAGTCCTTGTGATGAAGATGGGGACAGAAGAATGAGGGCAAGCTTAAACTACCTGCCTAGGATTGAAAGAGCCAAGAAACTCTGGAAAAAACTTAAGGAACTCCTGGCCTAAGGGGCCCGCCCCAGAGAGTCCCCATCAAGGTCATGACAGGCACAGAAGAAGCCTCTAGTACAAAAGAGGGCACAAGTAGTTTCTTTTTTTAATTACTCTATTCTCCCAACCTTTGCTGGAGCCCGCTCCGTTGGGAAACCTACCTATCTAACCCGCTTTGCTGCCTTACCTGTAACCAAGGAGACCCCATGGAGCCGTGGCTGTAATCCCAAGTGAAGTACGAGGTGGGGCCTGTACACCCCGAGAATTCGACTTTTGTTGGGTCCTTCTGGTGGTCAGGCAAGCAGGAGCCATTAGGGTCTGCTAAGGCGCTCCTTCCTCTTGGTACTCCAGCTTGTTTTCTCCTGTTCTCAAGGAGTGGCACGCACCCTGACATCATGACGTCACCGCCAACAAACCCTCTCTGTAGGCATCAACGCTTGCTGTGTCTCTGGCTTCTGCCAGAGGTCAGTCCAGTCAAGCGCCGAGCTTGGATCCCTCCTCCCTCCCGGGAGAGGAGAGCTGTCCTCTGGACACTCAATCCTTTCCCTCCCCGCAGACCCCCAACGGCCCGGGCTTGTTCCTGAACCCGGGTCACCGGTGTGGCACAAGGTGTGGCATCCAACGCCTCAACACTCAGTGCCACTAGGCTGGTCTGTGGTAGTTTCTTTTGAAACTACCAGTATCTACACTTACCAGCAGCACAACCATTCCTGTGCCTCACCCCACCAGCTAACTGAAAGAGGGCAAGAGCTCCTGCTTGCCCTCTCCCCAGAGGTGGCTCCCTGGTGCTTCAGATGAAGAGTCAAGGAGCCCAGAGGTGCCAGCGAGATTATACCTGCAACTGGCCTCAATTAGGGAGAAGGCAAGCAGGGAGGAGGCACTGTCCAGGAGACTGGGGCTCAAGAGGGGATGGTGGGCAGGAAGCAGTGATGAATGGTGAAGATATACAGTAAGATCAAGAATTATGGTAGGTACATAATTTTCATATCTTCCCTGTATCACTTGTTATCATTCATCACTGGTGGGTGAGTACCAAGCACCACAACTGTGGTGCTGGCACTTCCCTGAGGGCTGAATCTTCCCTCAGCCTCCTGTGGGGGACAACCACAGAGAGGAAGGGGCCCCTTATGGGCCTGCCTAGGCCTGAGACTGGTGAGGATGAGGCAGAGACTCCCACTGCCTGGCAGAAGGAAGGCGCCCCAACAACGTGCACCTCATCCTTCAGGAGAAGAAATGGGCTCCTTGGAAGGGAGAGGCAATCACCTACACTGGGCCAGAGGTGATAACCTGGAAAGGAGAAGCCACACCGCCCACTTAATGCAGACTGCAGTTCCTGCCAGCCTGGAAGTTACCTCACTGGCATCATAGGACGCCCTCAAGTGGTGTCTTGCTAGCTCTAGACCATGCGCAGAAAGGCTAATGGCTTGCCTGGTTGCCTCTGTGTCAGGCAAAGATGCCAGAAGTTGTCCCAGCACTGTCCACAGAGGATTAGCATAGGCAGTCTGGTGTGCATAGTGCACTGAGATGCACTAAAGGAGGCATGCCACTGAGAAAACCCTCCTACCCCAGTGGTAAGACTCAGCTGAGTCAGAGTCTGGAGGCGGTCATGCCTTGGGCAGCAATTCCTGGAAGTGGTATCAAGGAGCTCCACTCATGAAGAGGGATGAGGCATAGCACCTGGAGCCCACAGGGGTGTGCAATACCTGCGCTGACAGTCCCTTGGGGCTAGAGACCGGGGCAGAGGGACACTGCCAAACCTGATGTGACGCCTCCATGAAAGGGATAGGCCATGGAGGGATAACAATATTTTTGGTGCTAAACTCCCCAAGGAAAGTGTGAGTCACATGGTCAGGATTCCAGCTTGCAAAGTGGGAGATGTGGAGCTCCCCTAGCATCCCCGACAGGAATCACTGATAGCTGGTGATATCAGTGTCTGAAGACAGGTGGACAGAGGGATCCTCTTCCTCAAGGGAGGAAGACAAGGAGGCAGAGGACCCCAGTTCAGAGTCAGGGCATCTGGAGGCTCAGGTCTAAAGATGACTTCGTCCAGGGCTCTGAGGTACTAGGGGAAAGCAGCCACCAACATCCTGGACTGCTCCCAGGTAACTGGCCCTGAAGGGCCCCGGGGCCTGGCAGAGGTGGTGGAGGATGCAGAGGATTCGACGGCAGAGGGGAGGTCTGGAGAGTCAGCGCAGGATCTCAGCTAGGGCTATGAGAATGCACAGGGGACCTTCTCGGGGGGAAGGGCAGTGCAACTCACCCACTGCAGGTCGTCCAACCAGACAGGTGCAGCCAAAGTGGTACCCATAGAAAAGGCCCCCACGATGGGGTGATCGGAGCTGGTCTGTCCCTTGCAGGCAGTCCCTAGTCCCACCTGTTGCAGACCCTACCTGGTCCGGAGTAGCGAGGATTGAAGGGTCTGCACTGCAGTTCCTTCCAGAGCCACCAGCTGTTCTGGAAGAGTGCTTGCATTCCAACCTCAACCTCCCCATGCCCACTTCCCCAAACAGGGATCTATTCCTTGGCAGGCTCCTAGTACCCAAGAGAAGGGGCTCTGAAATAACCCTGGCACCAGAGAGTGCTAGAATCTATCCCAGAACCCACCCCAGCCCGAAATCTAACAGGCGTGCAGCAGAACGGATAAGTCGGGCGGACTCTAACCCGGTGCCGCACTCAGTGAAGACCTTCTCTACGGTGCCAGAATCAGTGCTGGAGGCATCCCCAGTGCTGCAGGCCACACCAGAGGACACAGAGGAGTCAGCCCCAAGGGCAGGTTAAGAAAGAGTAGCGACCTATCCCATTGTACTGGAGACTGAACAGTTGCGTGTAGTAGAATGACGGGACTCCTGAGAGTTGAGCAGCCAGTCTGAGTCTTCCCAATCTTCCTCCTCTGATGAGGAGATCAGGGAGACCACCAAAGAGGCTACCTCTGAAACTCACCCTCTTCCGGAACTGCAGACGGCACTGGAAGGGGACCAAGCACCGATGGTGGCACTGCCTCACTCACCAGCACCAAGGGAGGTATCAGGAGCCAAAGTGGTGCCAACAGGCGGCACTGAGGACTCCACTGGTTCTGGACCAGTGTATAGCTGTGACCGTGACACCAGGGGTGTCCGCATCTCTAAAGAAGAAGCGGACCATGAAGGGTGCCTAGCAGACCCCTCGGAGGAGGCTGACTGTCCACCCGACCGCTCACACAGGCCTCCTGTCCCAGTGAGACTGGATCTATCGGAGGCCTGCTCCCCCTTGGTAAGTATAGTACCGGAGGGAAACCCAGAGGAAGGGCCCACAGTCTTGGCCTTGGTGTCCCAGGACTGACAATGCCCTCTGAAGGTAGGAGGATCCTGACCCACCGTCATTGTGTGCACCTCGAGGACCCGGTGCTCCATGGAGAAACGGGCATCGCAGTTGTTCATACTGTGTTGCGGACCCAGGCAGGTTAAACTGCGATTATGGCGGTCCGTCACAGTCATGGGCTTGCCAAAGGGGCACCGATGCATAGGGGCATGCCCCGCTTTAGATTTCGAACTAGGCCCCGAACTGGACATAATCACGCAAACAAATGAAAAAATTAACTATAGAAAAGACTCTGCACCATATAGCTAACTAAAACAGATAAAAGAAATAAAAGAATGTTTTTACCAGTTCTGAAGAGTCTAGTAGTAGCGGCAGCGGCAGAACTTTGGCAGACTTCTGATGCTAAGCAGTACCAAAATGGCGGCTCAGTTCCCACAGGGTAATGCACCTCGACGGAGGGAAAAGAAGAACTGAGGTGGTGGAGGGGCTGGCATCAGTTATTGGCAGAGACCTGTGAAATTATTTTTATTTTTTATAATTTTTCTTTTTAATTTTTTGGAATTTGTTTTTATTCATTGAAAATGTTGTTTTATTTCTTGTTATCACATTTACATTCATAAACTACCTCAAAATGACCTTATACACACTAGAAATCACATTCCTAGTATACTACATTGTATTAAGCAGCATTATGCTATGGTCTTGCAAGGTTTTGTGACAAACAATTCCGCTGTTGCTTCCTTGTGGACCATCTCTGTGGTAACAACGGAGCCTGAACAACAATTGCTGCAAGCATTTATTTAGATTTTGCCTACCAAAAAGCATTTTTTTCACTTTATTCATATGTTTTTTTCATTTTATTCCTTTTATATGCTGAATTTCTTGCTATTTCTTGGTATACCTTGAATTTCTTGTTATTTCTTTTTATACCTTAATTTCTTGTTATTTCTTGCTATTTCTTATTTAAGAAAAACACAGGTCTCTAGTTATTGGCTAACCCACAAGTGCTATATAATATGTCAGCCTGAAGGGCGGCACCATCTCTGACGTCGGCCACTCCTCCTTAGGAAGCTAAAAAAAAGCATAAAGCTATAAGCTTCCCGCGGGGTTCTAGTGCCTCTGGCTAGACCCACCAGTGATGAATAGTGAAGATTGACACAGGGAAGATCCACATGTTCTTCTCCAGTGATGGGATCATCTGAGTCAAAATGACCATCTGGAACTTGGGTTTCCGCACCAACTGGTTCAGATTATGTATATCCAGTAGGGGGTGCCAACCCCCCTATCTATTTCAGGATCAAGAAGTATCTGGACACATAACCCTGACTGACCAGGGCATTTGGGATACGGGCTATTACCCCTTTTACAAGGAGCTGACCAATGTCCTCCCATAGGACAGACAGTGCATCCTGTGACACCCGGGACTCACAAGGCACATGGAAGTGGTAAGGCGGGTCAGCCTCAAAGTCCTCTGCCCACTATGTCCAAAACCTACTTGCCAGTTGTGATAGCTGACCAATGTGGCAACAAGTGATATAGCCAACTTTTGATGGGGACAGCAGGCAGGGACAGGACGGGTGCAGAGACAACACCACACAACCTGCCATTGGGTAGCTTGGGGGGGGCACCAACAGCAGCGGCTGGGGGGAACCACTACCCCTGCTCCCCTCCCTTCTTAAGACCCTGACCTTGGACTTGAGCTTGGGGTGCCAAGCCTGGTACTGCCCCTGCTGGGGTTGCTGCCAAGGAGGCTGTGACTGAAAGGACCAGTACTGTAAAGCTAGTTTCTTGTGCTTCTTTTTCTGGTCATTCTGGGATGATGTCACAGCATCCAGGGTGGTGCTGGACTTCTCAGTGCAGGTGAGATGTCCCTCCATCCCAGGGCCGAACAGCTCAGTGCCTAAGAAAGGGACATCAGCCAGCTTGTGCTGGGTGTTCTCCATGAAGGTGGACAGTTGCAGACAGGCCCTGCGATGCATAGAGATAGCCACTGCCATGGCATGGGCACATGAGTCGCCCATAACCAAGGCTGTCTGTAGCTGTTGTTTAACCAGCAACTGACCCTAGTCTTTGATGATCATCACCTTCAACTGCTGATCCACATGAAAGTGAGGAAGGTTTGCATCGAGGACCCCCATCAGGGAGTGAATGAAGTTGGCCATCATCATGGCATAACTAGCCTGATGGAGACACAGAGATGTCACAGCATACACCTTTTTAGCTGCACAGTCAATCTGGCTGGACTTCTTGTCCAGAGTCTTGTACACATTCCCCTGGCATTTGAACTTGTGGGCACCAAATCTATGACCAAACCCTCTGGAGGGGTGGTCTAAGAATCCTGAAAGGGAACTCCTCAGGACCATGTACTTGCGGACCATGTGGGCAGAGGCTGCCAAAGCTCAGAGCTGGTCCCAAGATGACTTCAGCCACAGAGAAAGCAACCCCTGGGGATTCGTCCCAGTCTAAAATGTCTGTGAGGGGGTACTTGGCCCTTTTTTAAACTGGCTCACGTGGGACGCACATGGACTCTGAGATGAGTCAGAGAAGTGCCCTGAAGAACACCAAGCCCTGCTTGGTAGACAGCTCCTTGACTGAGTTGTGGTTGAGGAGGGGAATCTGATTAGAGTTGTCTGAGGACTCCTCAAAAATGTCCTTCAACCATTTCTCACTATGGTCCTCCCAGGTATCCTCACCCAGGGTTATCCTGACTGTCAATAAGCCTGGCAAGCTGGTAGCCACATGGGCCTCCTTTGTCAGAGTGCCTAACATGGGCTGCGATGGTGGTGGCTCCACCCTAAGAGGTGGAGAAGCAGGTGCGGGGGACATCTGTATGGTGTGGACTGGGAGGGTGGGTATCACTGGTGATGACCAGGTGACCAAAGGTCCAGAGGGTAGAGCCTTACCCTTCCCTGCAATGGTCCACTGTTGCCAGAGGAGTTCCTCATTGCACTGGCACATCTTGCGATGGTGCTTCTCATTACCCGAGGAAGAGTTGAGCAGGAACGTCTTGATTGTCACCTCAACTGTCAACCACCTCATCAAAGGCAAGAAGAGCCATCCAGTGGGTTGGAATAAACCATGTGCCTGCCTACATTAAGTAACATGAGCATGGAAGACCTGATCACTGGTGGAGGCTGCTCCTGTCGAGAGCCAGATGGGGACACCGACTAGACCGTGTCCTCTTGGGTTAGAACCGGGAGCACTGAGGTCTGCAAGATATGAAAATGATGTACTTACCATCATTTCTAATCTTTCAGAAAATCTTTACTGTTAATTTATACCTATGGGTCTGTACCAGAAGCCCTAGGACCTTGTGGGAACAAAGTCTTCTGCAGTTTATGGCTTGGTGGACTGATATCAGTGCCAGCAGTACCCATCGGACAGGCATAATGAATATAGAAACCCAGGGGCACAGCAGCAATGCGGAGGTCTTCTGGGTCACCCTAGGAGCAGGAAGTAAGTACCCTATCCGAGTTGGGGTTATATACAGATCCCCAGCCCAGGAAAAAGAATTGGACAGGAATCTCCTGGAAGCCATCCTACAGATGGCAGACAAAGGAGAACTGCTGCTGGTCGGTGATTTCAATCTACCAGATGTGGACTGACTAGCACTAAAGAGAGCAGGACTACAACAGCTGGTGACCACTCCAACATGAGAGGAAGCCATCCTGGACCTTGTGCTCTCAAATAGCGACAGGATCATTGACACAACAGTGGGCAGCAATCTGGGTACCAGTGACCATAGGATCATCTGGATCACCATCACCAGTAAAGAGGAAGTCAGCCACAGCAAACTCAGTGTCCTGGATTTCAAGAAGACCAACTTTACTCAAATGAGGGCTTCCATAAAACAAATACTTAGCAAGGAAACAGAGGGCACAGTGGAACAGAGGTGGAAAGCCCTGAAGGAAGCTTTACTCACAGTAACTGCCCAGTGCACATAGAAATATAGAAACATAGAAGTTGATGGCAGATAAGGACCGCAAGGCCCATCCAGTCTGCCCATTTCTTTTTCTACCTTATAAATGTGCCATCGGCCTTTGCTCTGTCAGTGACCTATCTATTCATAGTCATTTGTATTGCTCCCTTATGCCTATCCATGCCTGTTTGAAGCCCTGCACTGTATTCATAGCCACCACTTCTTGTGGTAAGCTATTCCATGCATCTACCACCCTTTCTGTGAAAAGAGAATTTCCTCACATTTCCCCTTAATCGGCCTCCCTCTAATCTCATGCTGTGTCCTCTTGTCCTGCTATTTTCTTATATTTAAACATATTTAGACTCTTTCACCTTGTTTATACCCCTTAAGGTGTTTAAATGTCTCGATCATATCACCTCTCCTCCTTTGCTCAAGGGTATACATATTGAGCTCCGTTAATCTGTCCTCATATGTCTTCTGATGCAGTCCCTGCACTTTTAGTTGCCCTTCTCTGGACTGCCTCAATTTGGTTAATGTCCTTGTGAAGGTGTGGCCTCCAATACTGCGCAGTACTCCAGATAGGGCCTAACCAATGTCTTATACAGAGGATTATTACCTCCCTCTTACGACTTGTGATACCCCTACTAATACACCCTAACACCCCCTAGCCTTACCTACTGCTTTAGAGGTCTGCTTGGATGATTATAGGTCATCAGTGATGATGATGCCAAAGTCTCTTTCTTCCTTTGTGACTGCTAGCAACTCCCCTTCCAGCCTATAAGTGGCTTCAGGGTTTCTCTTCCCTATGTGCATGATTTTGCACTTCTTTGCATTAAATCCCAGTTGCCACTCTTCTGACCATTTTGCTAGTTTATCCAGATCTCTTCTCATTCTGCCCACCCCATCTGGATCATCTACTCTGTTGCAGATCTTGCACGAAGCAGATCTCTAAGTCAAGAAAAAGGAGGAAACCACTTTGGTATTCCAAGGATGTAGCAACAAAAATAAAGGATAAAAGGAAAGCATTCAAGAGATTCAAGGATACTAACAATGAGGCAGATATGGAAGTCTACAAAACCAAGCTAAAAGAAGCAGAGAAGGCAGTAAGGGCAGCCAAAGCCCAGACAGAAAACAGAATCAAATGAGGAGTGAAGAAGGGGGACAAAACTTTTTACAGATACATCAGAGAATAAAGGAAAACAAAAGGAGGCATTATAAAAATAGCAACCAAGAATGGCAAACAGGCAGAAAATGACAATGAAAAAGCAGAGATTCTAAACAGTTTCTTCTGCTCAGTCTTCACAAAAGAAGACGAAGGCAATGGACCCAAAATGCAGAACACAGGCGGACTCACCATAGAAGGGGATGCTGGACCATTTACAAGAGACAGTGTCCTAAAAGCGCTTCTCAAATTAAAAGCAAATAAAACAATGGGCCCAGATTAAATCCACCCTAGAATTCTGAAGAAGCTGGCACAGGAAATTGCAGGCCCATTGGCAGAATTATTCATACAGTCTCTAGAGAGCGGGGAAATACCTCAGGACTGGAGATGGGCCACAGTGGTACCCTTTCACAAAAGTGGAAGCAGGGAGGAGGCTGGAAACTACTGGCAAGTGAGCTTGACCTTGGTAGTGGAGAAACTTATGGAGTCCCTACTTAAGGAAAAAATAGAGAAGTTCCTTATGGAAACAGGGCAGCTAGATACTAAGCAGCATGGATTTACAGCAGGACGGTCATGTCAAATGAATATGATCAAATTCTTTGACTGGGTCTCCAAAATAGTGGACCAGGGATTGGCGGCAGACATAGTCTATCTTAGATTTCAGCAAGGCTTTTGACTCTGTCCCCCATAGAAGATTGGTCCATAAGCTAGAGCACTCCGGGCTAGGGCACAAAACAGTCAAGTGGGTTCAAAACTGGCTCCACAAAAAGAATGCAGAGGGTCACAATCAATGGAACACTACCTAGCGAGGGAAAGGTGATCAGTGGTGTGCCTCAAGGATCTGTCCTTGGCCCAGTCCTCTACAGTATTCATCAGCAACATTGCTGATGGCCTGCATAGAAACATAGAAGTTGATGGCAGATAAGGACCGCAAGGTCCATCCAGTCTGCCCATTTCTTTTTCTACCTTATGAATGTGCCATTGGCCTTTGCTCTGTCAATGGCCTATCTATTCATACTCATCTGTATTGCACCCTTATGCCTATCCCATGCCTGTTTGAAGCCCTGCACTGTATTCATATCCACCACTTCCTGAGGTAGGCCATTCCATGCATCCACCACCCTTTCTGTGAAAAAGAACTTCCTCACATTACCCCTTAATCAGCATCCCTCTAATCTCATGCTGTGTCCTCTTGTCCTGCTATTTTTCTTATATTGAAACATGTTAGACTCTTTCACCTAGTTAATGCCCTTAAGGTGTTTGAATGTTTCGATCATATCACCTCTCTCCCTCCTTTGGTCTAGGGTATACATGTTGAACTCCGTTAATCTGTCCTCATATGTTTTCTGATGCAGTCTCTGCACCATTTTGGTTGCCCTTCTCTGGACTGCCTCAATTTGGTTTATGTCCTTGTGAAGGTGTGGCCTGCAGTACTGCACACAGTACTCCAGATGGAGCCTAACAAGTGTATTGTAAAGAGGAATTATTACCTCCCTCTTCTGACTTGTGATACCCCTACTAATACACCCCAACATCCCCCTTGCCTTACCTACTGCTTTAGTGGTCTGCTTGGATGATTTCAGGTCATCGGTGATGATGATGCCCAAGTCTCTTTCTTCCCTTGTGACTGCCAGCAACTCCTCTCCCAGCCTATAGGTGGTTTCAGGGTTTCTCTTCCCTATGTGCATGATCTTGCACTTCTTTGCATTAAACCCCAGTTGCCACTCTTTCAACCATTTTGCTAGTTTATCCAGATCTCTTCTCATTCTGCCCACCCCATCTGGATCATCTACTCTGTTGCAGATCTTGGTGTCATCTGCAAACAGACAAACCTTAACCTCCAGTCCATCTGCAATGTCACTGATGAAGATTTTGAAGAGGGCTGGCCCCAGGACTGATCCCTGAGGTACCCCACTTGTGACCTGCATCTCTTCTGATTTTATACCGTTTACCACCACTCTCTGTTTTCTGCCCGCCAACCAGTTTGCCACCCAGTTGACCAACTTCTGACCCACCCCAAGCCTACCCAGCTTATTAATCTGGTATGCCTGTTCCCAGATGACATAAAGCTCTGCAACAGGGTAGATATAATTGAAGGAATGGCAGCAATGGAAGCAGATCTAAAGAGCCTAGACGCATGGTCTAGGAACTGGCAGTTGAAATTCAATGCCAAAAAATGGAAATTCCGTACCTACCGTAATTCTTGATCTTCTTGGATGAAGTCTCCACCACTCATTCACACTAATGGGATCTACTCCAGAGGTGCTAGGACCCAGCAGGAGCAAACTTTTTGCAAGTGGGCCGGTGCCAGAGATGGAGCCGCAAGGAGCGGCACTGTGAGCCCCGGGTCGTGCGGTAAAGACTATCTCGGCGTTGACCCTCCTACTGCCTCAGTACCTTTTTTTTCTGAGAAGGTGCAGCGTAACTAACCTAGAAGGACTAACCTAAAAATGGACATAAGATAGTCTGAATGACCCATGTAAGAAGGGTCAAAAATGAAGTCTTCACAGCCCAGCCATTGATGGAGCGAAGACCAAAAACAGAGAAGTGAGCTCGGGGGATGGTGGGTGGGCGTGTGAATGAGCGGTGGAGACTTCGTCCAAAAAGATCAAGAATTACAGAAGGTACGTAATTTCCATATCTTCCTGGACATAAAGTCTCCACCACTCATTCACACTAATGGGAGAGTACCGAGCTAATAATCCCCTGAGACGGGCAGCAGAAAATAAGAGCTTGCATACTTAGGACAGAAGTCAGTTAAGAATAGTCTTGCCAAACGACAGATGTCATCTGGCATGGACATCCAAGGCATAGTGCTTAACGAAAGTATGCACTGAGCTCCAGGTAGCCGCATTGCAAATATCTGCAATGGGCACATTGCGGATTTCCGCCAGAGATGCCGCGACTGCTCTAGTATAGTGAGTGTACACTCTGCCTTCCAGCTTGACCCGTGCCATAGAATAGGAGTGGTGAAGGCAAGCCACCAGCCACGCTGAAATGCATCCGATAGCGACAGGTGGACCCAGCTGGGTCTTGCTGAAGGAAACAAACAGTTGTTGAGCCTTGCGAATTTCCTTTGTTCTATCCAGATAGAATTGCAGCACTTTTTTAACATCTAAGGAATGAAGGGTACGCTCTCCTTCATTCTGGAAGTTCGAAAAGTAGGTAGGCAGGACCAAAGGTTGATTTAGATGGAATTCTGAGATAACCTTAGGGAGAAACCTAGGATGGGTCCTAAGAACTACTTTGTCCTTGTGAAATACAGTGTACAGGGGGTCTGTGACCAATGCATGTATTTCAGAAACTCTACGGGCTGAGGTGATGGCCACCAGGAAGGCCATTTTCCAAGTGAGGAATTTCAACTCGTAGGTAGCTAGAGGCTCGAAGGGCTTTCGAGTGAGCATATCCAGCATGATATTAATGTCCCAGGCTGGGACTGGATGTCTGATGGGAGGCCTAGTATGCAGAATACCTTTAAGAAACTTCTTAACTACAGGTAACTGAGCCAGTGACATGGAAAGTACCAGCTCATGATAAGCTGAAATAGCACAACGGTGAACTTTGACTGTAGAGTATTGCAGACCTGAATTTGAGAGGTCTAAAAGGTACTCCAAGACTTTATTTGGTGGGCAGGAAAAAGGGTTCAAAGAGGATTTTACATACCAGAGAGAAAAATGCTTCCATTTGGCTGTGTAGGTTTTTCTGGTGGCTGGCTTACGTGCAGCCAAAAGAATATCTGAAACCCTATGAACCTATTCACCTCTATCTCTTCAGGAGCCAAGCATGAAGGTGACGTGACCTCAGATTGGGATGGACCATGAGACCCTGGGTCAGAAGGTTCGCCTGAAGGGAAAGTGCCTTCGGAGGGATTTCTGACAGATTGTTGAGCAGCGGGAACCATATCTGTCGAGGCCAGAAGGGAGCAATGAGAATCATTTTGTCCCCGAGACTCGAATTTGAGAAGTACCCTCTGAATTAGGGAAAGAGGAGGAAAGGCGTATAGAAAGCGTTTTGTCCACTGCAGCATGAACGCATCCTGATAGAAAATGCCAGGTCCTGGATTTCTGGAGCAGAAGAGTGGCAGTTTTGTGTTGAGTGGGGGATGCAAAAAGGTCCGGGTCTGGAGTTCCCCACTCTTTGAATAGTGACTGAACTACGGTTGAGTCGAGAGACCACGTGTGAGGATCTGTCTCCATTCTACTGAGATGGTCCGCCAGTTTGTTCTGCACTCCTGGCAGGTAAACCACGTGAATTAGATCCTTGTGCTCCAGGCACCATTCCCATACTGTCATATCTTTCCTGCATAATGGGTCAGAATGTGCACTGCCCTGCTTGTTGATGTAATACATCACTGCTTTGTTGTCCATTTGAAAGAGAATGTTCTTGTGACAGAGAATGTCTTTCAAGGCCCGGACCGCATAGAGGATGGCTCTCATTTCCAGGATGTTTATGTGAAGCTGGGACTCGACCTGAGCCCACGTAGCCTGGGTGTGGAGATTCTAGCAGTGAGCTCCCCACCCCATCAGGGACGCGTCCGTGGTAATGGAGATCTGATGATCCAAAGGTGCAAAGGGATACCCTTCCAGAAGGTTGTCCTCTGCGACCACCAGGTGAGTGACTTCTTCAGAGGTTCTGTCACCTTGATGAGAAAGGACTGAGGGTGAGTGGTTGGAGACCACTGAGTACTGAGCATCCACTAAGAGGTTCTCGTATTGAGATGTGCTATGGGTACAGTGAACACCGAGGATGCCATGAGACCCAGCATCCATTGCATCGAGATAGCTCGAATTGAGTTGTTTTCTCTGATGTACCGGGCCATCTGTAGGATATCGCTCCTTCTGTCCTCCGGGAGAAAAGCCCTCGCACAGGAGGTGTCCAGAAGAGTTCCTATGAAAAGGAGCTTCTGGGAGGGCTGCAACTGTGATTTGTTGAGATTTAGCAGGACTCCCATGGACATGAGGAAGTCTGAAGCCGTAGCTACAGTGTCCAGAGTTTCCTGTCTGGAGGGGCTTGCTAGAAGCCAGTCGTCCAAATATGGAAATACTTGAATTCCGATTTTCCTGAGATGCGCTGCAAGAATTGCACAACACTTTGTAAAAACTGGTGGCGCCGAGGATAGCTCAAAGGGCAGGACTCTGAACTGATAATGTTGACCCAACACCACAAACCTTAGGTATTTGTGCAGCTTTGTATGTATAAGAATGTGCTGGCAGGCATCCTGCATGTCCAGGGAGGCTAGCCAATCATGTTGATGAATCAAAAGTAGCAGGACACCTACAGATATCATCTTGAACTTTTCCTTGTAGAGGAATTTGTTTAACTTTCTGAGATCCAGAATGGGGTGCATGTCTCCAGTTTTCTTTGGAACTAGAAAGTAGTGGGAGTAGAAACCTGTGTTTTGTTGATCCAGCAGAACTACTTCTACTGCCCTGTTGTTTAGAAGGCCTTGTACCTTGGAAGCAAGAAGGTCTGACTGTACTGCTGACAGCCTGGGCTGTCGTTTGGGGGATGATCTGGAGGGGTTTCTGAAAGATTGAGCGAGTACCCCTCGTGGATTATCCGGAAGACCCATTTGTCTGATGTTATGGATTTCCACTTGTTGTAGAACTGAGTCAGACATCCTCCCACCACTGAGGAAGAGTCCCCTTCAGACAGTTGAGGTGGGACCTGGGCCAGAAACTCAGAAGGTGGCACTGGACGCTTTGAGGCCCTGTGCCTTCTGTTGAGTTTTCTTTTGTGGCTGAGGGATGTGGTTTTTGTTAAAATCTCCTCGCCTTTGCCCCAAAAGGACTGAATGGTTGTGAAATTGACACTTGTTGACACTCCCCCCCTGTGAGAGGGTGGGTGTGGGTCGAGCCGTCTTAATGGCAGATCTAGTCTTCTGTGTGGCCTCCAGAGCTTGTTCGATTTAGGGCCCGAACAGATACATACCATCAAAGGGTAAAGCCATGACCTGCTGCTGAGCATCATTTGTGAAGCCTGAAATATGTAGCCAAGAGTGGTGATGGGTGCAAATGGCCACCGCTGCTGCTCGGGATGCAGTATCAAAAGCGTCCATAGCTGCTTTAACCTGCTGGTTGTTGGACTTGATACCCCTGGTTATGGTCTAAAGAAGCTCTGAATTAGTGTCCGATTCGGGCAGAGCTTCTACCATCTGTCTGTGTGAATGCCAAAGTACATACTCATATTGGGAGAAATAGCCCTGGTAGCTGGCAATACGCATACCCAGGGTGGAAGCAGCAAAGACTCTCTTACCTAAGGTGTCTATCTTGTGAGATTCTTTATTTATAGGCCGGGCTGTAGATGTCTGAGGGAGAATGGCCTTATCATTCTCTGCTACGACTACAATGGGGTCAGCAAAACTTGTGAGGCCAAAATGGGTCGATCCCTGGGAAGAGCGTACTTCCTATCTATGGACTTAGCCACGGAAGGGATGAGAGCGGGATTGTTCCATACCATCTGGGAGGGGGTCTCGAAAGATAGTTGTACCGGAGGGGTTAAATCCACAGGGATCTCCGGGACATGTAGGTATTGGAGTCTTAAAAGCTTCCCAGGATCGATTTCTGTAGTCTGGAGAGAAAGAGTAGAATTAAAACTTTTCAGTGGAGACTTAAAGGATAGGTATTTGACCACAGGCTCTGCAGCAGGATTGATCCCTGCTCCTACCACATCATCATCACCCAGCCGAAGATCTGGGTCAGGTTCAATATCATCTCCTGACAGTCCAGGAAAGGAGTGAAAATCAATAGAAAAAGAAGAAGAGAAAGGAATTGGAGTCGAGAATCCTTGAAGGCTGGACGACGACGCACCAAGCCCCGGCAACAAAGAAGCATATGGAGCCGAAGACAAGGGAGTCTGCACCATCAGAAACAGCCCAGCACATGACGCCGACAGAGGCTACAGCACCGAAGGAGCAAGCAGTGCCGCAGACGGTGCTGACAGAGCCTGTGGCACTGCAGACAGTGCCAACAGAGCCCGCAGCACTGAGGACAGTGCCAACAGACCCATTGGCACCGAGGACAGCACCAACAGAGCCCCTGGCATTGAGGATGGTGCCGACAGACCCCCCCGACACCGCGGACGGCGTCGAGAGTCCCCGGCACCACAGACGGTGCAACCCCCTGCGCCGCAGCCATGTGAGGGGGGAAAACACCTGAGCATGGGGTCGGCACCGAAGAAGGTGCCACGCAACTAGGAAGGTCCAGCCACCCTACCCGCTCCCTCAAATGGCCTGAAGGTCTCGGAGTGACCAAATCAGGCAGCTGGACCAACCTCCGAGCCCATTGCTCAATAAGAGTGGCCCACTGATGAAACTGCTCATCGGAAGCCCTTCCAAGAGGCGGGGAGGGACTCCGATGTCCAGGAGGTCGGCCACCGGAGACAGAAACCGGCGACTTCTACAGAGGAGGAGACCAGCGCCTGTCCCCAATGACCAACTGTCGATGCGCAGACATACCAGAAGGTGACCTCGAGTGATGCCTCCTCTTTTTTGACTTGTGAGTCAAAGAAGAGCTCGAGGACGAATGATGCTGAGAATGGGACCGTTTTCTTTTATGCTTTTGGGGGGACTGTCCATTGTCAGACCCCCCCCTCCGGAGAAGGTGGCGGACCGGACCCAGCCCTGCCGACTGAACAGCTTTCTTACGAAGTCTCCCTACTGTCACCTGACCCGCTCATGGTTGACTCCGTCAATGGAGGGCTGAAGACTTCTTTCTTGAAGAACATTTAAATGTAGTTGGTACTTATTTCGTAATAAACTACAAAACAATAAATTGAAAATGATGCTGCTAGTTTGAAGTTTGACTCCCAGAGGGCGACCGACATCGTCACTGAAGCGCACTCGACAGCGGTATTTCTCCCAATATGAGTATGTACTTTGGAATTCACACAGACAGATGGTAGAAGCTCTGCCCGAATCGGACACTAATTCAGAGCTTCTTTAGACCATAACCAGGGGTATCGAGTCCAACAACCAGCAGGTTAAAGCAGCTATGGACGCTTTTGATACTGCTTCCCGAGCAGCAGCGGTGGCCATTTGCACCCATCACCACTCTTGGCTACATACTACAAAGGAATTGAGGCGGTTGGAGGGTCGACGCCGAGATAGTCTTTACCGCACAAGCCGAGGCTCGCGGTGCCGCTTCTCGTGGCTCCATCTCTGGCGTCAGCCTTCTTGCAAAAAGTTTGCTCCCGCTGGGTCTTAGCGCCTCCGGTGTAGATCCCATTAGTGTGAATGAGTGGTGGAGACTTTATGTCCAGGAAGATGTACAAGGTCATGCACCTAGGTGAAGGAAACCCAAGGAAAACATACGTACTTGTTGGTGAACAATTAACAGAAACAAAACTTGAACGGGACCCTGGAGTACTTATTTCCAATGATTTAAAGGTGAGTAGACAATGTGAAAAGGCAGCACAGAAAGGTAGTAGCATCCTCAGATGTATTGGTTGGGGCATTACAAGTAGGAAGTGAGAGGTCAAACTCCCTCTGTACAGGTCCTTGGTGAGGCCATATCTCAAGTACTGTGTACAGTTCTGGAGGCCACACCTATAAAAAGGACATAGACCGCTTGGAGACTGTACAGAGGAGAGCTACCAAAATGGTACAGGAACTGAACCAGAAGCAATATTAATCTAGACTACAGTAACTACAAATGTACTCCTTCGAGCAAAGGAGAAACAAGGGGGATATGATAGAAACCTTCAAATGCATAAAGGGCATAAATAAGGTACAAGCAGAAAACCTCTTACACAAAAATGAGACTACACGAACGAGGGGGCACAGTTTAAGACTATCACAGGGTAAATTTCAAACCAACATTCATAAGTTCTACTTCACAGAAAGGATGGTGGACCCTTCGAGTAGCTTACCACCACAGGTTGTGGAGGCCAAAACAGTCACTGCTTTTAAGCTAACATGGAACAAGTACTGCGGTAATCTCGGAAAAAGAACAGAATTGGGAGGCAGACAATCTGGGCAAACTAGATGGATCATACGGTCCCCTTCTGCTGACAAGTACTTGTGTTCTTATGTGGCGCTTGTGGGTTGGCCAGTAACCGACACTGGCCCCCTACCTTCCTCGGTTCTGTTTACCAGTAGAGAAACAAGTGCGAGAGAAAAAGAGAGAAAGGGGGACTAAGAGTCATAGCCCAAAGGAATAGGAAAGGGATACAGAATATAAGATCATAAAAATAATAAAACCTGACTACTAACTTATAAAAACTAAGAAGTGAGGCTAAGGGGCATGAGGGAGCTGGTAAAAAGGGAGCCGGAGTCTACAAGCCACCTGACACAAAGGTGGAAAGGGCGGCAGCCCAGATACGGGGCTCTGGCTAGAAGAGACCAGACAAATGTCCTAAATAAGGTTTGAAAAGAAGATCTTGTACAATCTGTACAAGATTAAGTGAGGTTAAAAAGAGACAGAATAGGAAGTGACATCCTCTTGCCACTCCTCTAAGAGACAGAAAGAAGGGGAAAAAAAGGAACAAGGGATCTTTATTATGTCCTGCCCCCCAGACTAAATGGCACTGGCTTGCACAGGATCTCAATAACCACTGGCACAGCTGGAAGGCAAGGTAGACAGTGTAAACTGTCTAATCCCAAGAAGGGTGTGGAGAGAAGCAAAGCTTGCCAAATTTTTCAGGGTAACCAACCTTGGGTGACAAAAGGCAGAAAGGAGGAGGAGGATGAAGAGAGAAAGAGAGGGAATAACAATTCCCTTAGAAACTGAGTTTTTATTTTTTGGGGTTTACATTCCTCTTTTTTTTTTTTGACGAGGGACAGGAACACCAACATGGAGTCATTCTCCCTTACCCCCCCTTTTTTTTTGTTAATGAAAACAGGAGGGGAAAGAACCCCAAAATGGAGTCATTCTCCCATACAACCCCCATTTTTTTGTTAAAGAAAACAGGAGGGGGAAAAAAGAGGTGCAGAAGGGTCCTTGCCACAGCAGGGCCGACCCCAAAAACTTATAAGGGAGTGGCAAGAGGATTAGAAGAGAAGACACAGGGTGAGATGTCCAGAGGCCCTAGCTCCCAACTAAGAGGGGGATGGTGGGAAGACATGTGAATGAACAATGAAGATATTTTGGAAGATCAAGAATTATGGTGAGTATGTAATTTTCACATTTTCCAAGAATCAATCTTCACTGTTCATTCCCACCTATGAGTCAAAGTACCAAGATTTCCACCCAAAAGGGCAGAGATGGCTCACCCTGAGGGAAATGGTTATTACCTCAGCCCTCTATAGGGGGTAACCACAGAAGGGCAGGGACTCCTCAAGGGCATGGTGGGCCTGAGACTGATCAGGGGCAGGCGGTGGCTCCCGTGGCTTGGGAGCAGAAGGGCGCCCCGATAGTTCACACCTGACTCTGCAGGAGAAAAAATTACTCCCTTGGAATCACAAACTGACCATACTACGGCAGGCCAGGGGTGCCAACCGGGAAAGGCAAAACCACGCCATCTGCTGAATGCAGACTGTGGTTCCCAGCAGCCTGGATGCTACCTCGTTGGTGTCATAAAATGCCCTTGCTTGATGAGTCACCAACTCCAGGCCCTGGGCAGAAAGGCATATGGTTTGCCTGGTTGAGTCGCTGTCTGCAAGTGATGCTTGGAGCTGAAAGCATCATCCACGGGCACCTGCTGTAGCCTGCCTGATGTGCAGAAATGCATATCATGGTAAGCGTCACCAAGAAAAACCATCTGCCCCAGACATCAAAACTGGGGGCAGTCATGGGGCAGTTAATCCCAGAGGGGGTCTGCAGGACAAGAATCCCAGAACAGGAATGTGGCATGGCACCTACAGACTCCACAGGAGCACAATATCTGCACTGGACATACTTTGGGGCTGGAGAGGGGGCAGAGGGATAGAGCCAGATGTTCCTGGATGCCTCTGTGAATGGCTGAGGTCACATAAGGATGACTGTAGTGTCTCTGCTGTATTCACCAAGGAATGACAGCACCAGGGTAGCAGTACTGCAATCAGAAATGTGTTGCAAGCTCAGTTCCTGCATAATCTCCCCCACAAACTGTTGGTACTGGGTATACTCAGCATCAGAGGAGAGGTGGACAGAGGTATCCTCTTCCTCGGAGGAGGAACGAAGAAAGGGTGAGGAGCTGGAGTCAAGAGGCAGTGGTCCAGGGACTTCAGGCAGGAAAATGGCCTTGTCTGCTGTAAGCTGATAGTGGGAGAACACACCAGCTGTTGTCCTGAACTGGTTCCAGGACAAAGGCCCAAGAGGACCAAAAATGCCTGTGAGAGGAAAAGGAGGAGGGGCAGAGGAGAATGAGGAGGAGGGTCATGGAAGATCAGGCCAGATCTTCTTCCAGGGCTGCAGGAATGTTCAGGGGACCTCTTCCAGGGGTAGAGCCTGGCAAACTCACTCATCAACAAGCGGCCAACAGCTGTGGACTGATCAAGACGGGGAGAAGCCTCCAGGTGGGCAGAGTGGAGACGTACAGATCCCACGGGGAGGCCCATATTCCAACCTGTGACACAGTCAGATAGTTCTGGAGAGAAAGATGGGTCTGAACAAGTGCTGTAACTCCTGTTAGCCACCCACTCTAAGCAGGGAGTGAGCCGCAGGCCGCAACTCCAAAATCCTCCCCTCACCATAAAAGACTATGCCCCTTGGGCCAGGCCTAGTCTCCACACTGGAGCCTCCAGGGGAGGAGGTGCCAGATCTAGCACTGTGAATGGCACCGGCTCCTTCTCTGGTGCTGCGAATGGCATCAGTAACACGTATGGCACCAGGAATGGCACTGAGACCCGAACTAGCACTACAAACGGTGCCAGAAAGGGTCTCAGTACTGACCACAGATACCAACCCCCCTTGGAAGCTCCCGGCCCCAAGCTAGGCACAGAACCAGACCCAGTAAGGCCCCATCTTCACCAGTTTCCTCCACAGGCCCAAAGTCTTCACCAAAGTCCTCTCCTGGGTCATCCGACCGCTCACGAGAACATATCACCACTACCTCAAGGGCCCAAGAAGGACTGGCTCCAGAGGCCTTCCCTCTCCTGGCACTCTGGGTGGCACCAGAAGGGAGCTTAGTCTAGAAGTCAGTACCACCTTACTCACTGGAACCAGCCTGATTACCAAGAGCTGAGGAAAGGCCATGCCGCAACACCATGGTGCCCACTGGTATAGACTCAGCATACAGCTTCGGTCTCACCACCAGGGACATTTGCTGCCCCAGAGGGTCAACAGGTGGGAAGGGGTGCTCAGTTGGTCCCCTAGGGGAGACTAATTGTCCATCAGACCCCTCTCCAAGCTCTCGGACATCTCAGCAAGACGAGTGTGTGTGGAGAGACCTGGTTTTCCTCAAAACATATAGTACTGGGAAGAGGCTCAGCGGAAGAGCTGAGGGACTTATCTTGGCATCCCTGGAGTGATGTCTGTCTCTGAAAATGGAGGGCTTGTGATCCATTTTAGCATGTGGAACGCGAGGGCGTGGTAGTCTATGAAAAAATGGACATCGTACCTATCCATGTCATGGTCAGCACTGAGGCAGGTCCAACAGGTGTGTCGGTCCCTGACAGTGATGCATCCCCCACAGGGGCACAGAAGCATTGGGGGGATCATCCTTCTGTTTTCTTCTCCTTAGAGAATTTCTTCTTTTGCTTCTCTGAACTGGATATGGTGCCACGATGAAAATAACAAAACTAGTACAGAAAAGGTTCGGCGTCACACTGGGGAGAAAAAAATGATAAAAACAGCACTGGGAGACAGCTGGTGCTAAGGGCACAGTGTCAAATGGATGGCAATGAACCAAGGAAGGAGTGTGACACAGTTACAAACGAAGCCAACTAGCACTCCCACAGTGTCCACTTGACAGTGGGAAAAACATAAGTAAGGAAGGTGGGAGACTGGCATCGGTTACTGCCCGGCCCACGAGCACCATGTCATCACATCTGCCTCCTGGGCAGTGCTGGCACCATCAGTCCCATAAGCTGTAGACTGCAAAGACCTTTGACTTTGCTCCCATGTGGCCCTAGTGCCTCTGGCACAGACTAACAGGTGGGAATGAATGGTGAAGATTGATTCTTGGAAGACTGAGTCCTTGACCTTGTCCCACAGTGGGTCAGCAGACTTGAGAAAGATCTTGCTGGCCTGCTCAACCGCAGTCTATGTTGACCGGCTCAACTAGGGAATCAAAGAGCCCTTGACCAGCCCCTCAGCTGAGAGGTGCTCAACTGTCGTTTTGAGTGGTTGGGTGAGTTGAGGGACCAGGAGGACCTTGATCACACCTGGTCCCACGACTGACAACAGTGGTGTTTGCATTTAGGGTCACGGTGGGCCGGGCTCTCCCCCAAGGTCTGGTGGGCCAGGTACATTTGCCAGAATTCTCCTGGTGAATGACTCTCTGATGTTGGCCCCAGGGAAAGGCACTGAGACCAGAGAGGTGCCCACCGCAGCACCGCCACTTCTGCCTCAAGGGCCACAAGCTGCGGAGCTGACAGCCACAGCTGAGGCCTTTTAGAGGCCCTTCAAATTCTGTTCTGAAGGTCAACCCAGCAAGAGCCAGAGCTTTCTGTCCTCAAAGGACTCAGGAAGCATGCTTAAGCACAGGCTGCACCCAGCCATGTTGTGTTGCTAGCCTAGACAGTATACACATGTGTTCTGTAGGTTGGTGACCAACATCTTCTGCTGGCACCGTATGCAAAATTTAAATCCTGGCTTCCATTGCTCCATCATCGCTTGTCAAGGGGAGCCGAAGGAACCTGGAGAAAAGAAGTAGTAACTCAAAAAAACTTTGAAAGTTTGCCAATGGCGCACTAGAAACTGAAGCGGAAGCTGCGAAGGAGGTGGCCTATTCTTCCAGTGGAAAGAAAGATCTGACATCACAGGGTGGAGTCGGGGGATATACTCCCAGGGTGGTGGGAGGAGCTTAGCTTGAAGACATCCAGCCAATTAGACCATTGCAGTGAGTGTGAACAGTGAACTATATCCATGCCCCTAGAATAACTTTGGTTTCTCGCAAGCAACTGTTGGAATAACTCTTCAGGGTTACAGCGAGTATAAATGAACTCAAAGCCTTCCCTGGTTACCACATATCTTTTCTCAGTCTTCATGTCCACAGCCTTACAGTCTGAAAGCATAGCAAGAATATTTTTAGAGGCATTCTGAAAAGACTTATGGATGGGTATGGACACACTTTTTGTTGAGGTCAGATGAAGCACACTCATGAACTCTGCCTCCTCTATGTCCACTTATGACGGTCCCTTCTCCTCAAATGCGTCCTCTGAAGGGAGACAAGGAAGGGCATCAGAAACAGGTTTTTCAAAGCTTTGTATTGTTTTCATAAATTACTATATTTGTTTAATGTCCTCTAAGGAGGGCATGTTTTTCTCTTGCTCCAGTTTCTCTATTTGCTTCTTAGGCAGGGAAACCTCATGGTGCCTTTCTTTTTGCTTGCTTTTCAACTGTAATTTTATGACTGACATCAGAGGAAACCCTGTGTTTTTACTGAAAAATGGCTTAGCAATCTTTTCTGTCTGCTTTGGTGCCAGATACAACTGCTCTTTTACAGAAGAGTGGTTTGTAGCTTTTTATGTCTCCTTGGTGCCAAAGACCACTGCAGAGAATAAAAAGCCTTCTGAAGCATACTGTCAACATTCTGTGTTTTTTTCCTCATATTTTTATACATAGGTGTTTTACAGGAAAATACCTTTGTGAAGCTGTTGTGGAAGCTGGTGCAGACAACTACTATTTAGCTGCCATTTTCTTTGTTTCAGGGCTGAAAAATGAAAATTATGTACCTACCGTAATTATGATCTTTCTGTGTATCTTCACCATTCATCACTGTTGGGTATCTGCCAGAGGTCAGGACCCCGCTGGAGCTTTTTTTTTTTTGGCATGGAGCTGATACACCATCATGCCACCCTTCAGGGGCCGACGACTGCATGGCGCTTTGGCGGGTTGGCCGTTAGGTTGTGTTGACTCCGGCCCCTGCCAGTTCTGAGTTGCCGGAGAGGTAAGAGGAAGGGAGTGGAGGGTGGGACAAGGAAGTCCAAGGGACAGAAAAAGGAAAAATGTATGAACCAAAAGGAGAAATAACGACTGAGAGGACAGAAAAAGAGAGGAGTCGGAAACTAAAGGGGATTGGGAGGGGCCCCGATCTCTGGAAAAGGAAGAGGGAGGTAGGGTGGGTAAAGAATTTAGGAAGAGAGGGGAGAATGTTAACACATCCCAGACCCTGGTTCGTCTCCAGATTGTATAGGAACTGCAAGGAGTAGCAAAGGCTTTCTGCCAGAATTCAAGGCACGGAATAGCTGGCAACACTCCCAAATAAGCAGTCAGCTATTCTGGAAGAAGGACAGGGTACAGAGATTCAACACCCTCTCAAGGAAAGATTTTTGGTGAAAAAAGGGATTTTTTTTCCCAAGGAGAAATAGGGTTGACTGAAACAGGGAGGAGGAGGAGAAAGGAGGCAACTGTCAACTCCCACCCCACAGGGGTGGAGCCACAAAACCGGGAGGAGCGCTCCACTCCCAGCCATCCACCTCCCCGGGAACACATCCCTGCGTGCCCCTGTTTTGACCCCACCCTAAGAGGGGAGGGGAGGGCACAGAGAGGAGGGGACCCAGAGACTGAGGACCCAGGGGATGGAGGGCGGATTAGGAAGAATGGTGAAGATACAGAAAGACTGGTAATTACGTAGGTACGCCATTTCTATACCTTATCTGTGCCACCACCACCATCACTGTTGGTGAGTAATTTGTGCCCCCAAAGGGGGTTTTCTTACACCCTAAGGGATAAAATCCTTAGCCCCCCAGTGGGTGACACACTGCTGGGAACCTTCAGGGCCTGAGAGGCCTGAGAGTGGGGAGAGGAGATGGAGTCCCCCTCGGAGGGGAAGGAAGCTGCCCGACAAGTGCCGCCCCGCCTGCGGAGAGATAGTAAGCCCTGGTGAGTGAGCACCACTCCCACGCTGGGCCAAGGGGTGACAACCAGGAAGACACAGCCATGCCGTCCCTACTAGTGCAGATCGGCTGTTCCTACGACCCCTTGTAGCTACCTCATTGGCATCATAGGATGCTCTCACTTGGTGCCTTGCTAGCCCAGGCCATGCGCAGAGAGCAATGGCTTGTCTCTGGTTTGCCCGTCAGGCAACGAGGCTAGGAGCTGACCCAGCCTGGACCACAAGAACCTGCTCATAGACTGGCAGTGGCCTGATGTGCAGAACAGAAAGAAGTAACCGTGTCGGTAGAAAGTTCTCCGCCCCGAGAAGTCAAAACTGAGGAGTCTTGATCTGGGGGCCGGTCACGGTGAAGGGCGGAAGCCCATCAGAGTATCCAAGACGCTAACCAGACTGTGGATGAGGAGCAGAACCTGAGATCTGGGTGCCAATACCCTCTGGCTGAGATCGCTTAGCAGGAACCCTGAGAAGGCCTCACCATTTAACGCAACGACCTCCCAATAGGAGCCGCCAGGCTGCACCACAAGGGTGGCCTTACAAAAATCGCCTAGAAAGTTGTGCTACCGAGTGCTCAGGGATTGCTGGTAGTGAAGCTGAGTAAGGTGTAAGTCCCCTCCAACATCCCTCACAACGACGCCGTTACTCAGCGAGATCAGTGGTGCCGAGAGATGTGGACAGAAGTTTCCTCTCCCCTGAAAAGGGGATGAGGAGTTGGAGGTCACCGCTGTTCAGTGGGTGGCAACACGGGAGTGAGGTTGAAAACCCTGGCTGTCCATCTGCTAACATAAGCAGGAATGGTTCCAGCCACTATTTCTCCTGAACTGCCCCCTGTGGGAGAGGCTTCGCTAGGACCCAGGATGCTTGGGAGCCGAGGGAGAGTGTGGCAGAGAGATGGGGACAGAGCCGAGAAGAGATGTCAGCTGGCCTCCTCCTGGGTAAGGTTCGAATCCATGGGCACCCATGGAAGAAGGTGCCCCAGAAGACCCCACAGCCAACAGATGAACAACCATATTGGTACTGCCTTGGCTGCGCCCGGAAGAATCCCCCCCGTGAGGCGACTGAGGCCGTATAGGTCCAGAAGGACGGTCCCCTACCGGAAAAGAATGGGACTCTCTCAAAGAGACCGAGGAGGAAGAGCGGAGATCCACACTACAGCTTCTCCCAGAGCCCAGGTGGACCCCCGAAAAAGGCAGACGTGCCGACCCCACACCCCTCGACCCCTCGGAGTCCGAAAGAGCCCTCCTCCTCCTCGAGAGAGCCAGCCTAGGTAGCTGGCATCTCTGGCCAGCTCCCGAAGGGGCTATCCAGGGCACAGTACCCTCCCCTTCTGTAGGTGCTCTGATTGGCCCCAAAGTTGGGCGATCGAGGCACACCACTGGTGGGGGTACCACTACTGAGGGGTCAGTGAAACCGCCAAGACCAGGCTGCAGAGCTATGGTGGCCTGCACCACTGCCCGCTGGTCAGCACCCCTGACCCTAGTCTCGGGTAGCCACCGACCCCACCCTCAGAAGGGGGGCTGATTCCAGCTTGTCAAGGAGACTACTGGGCTACCCACCTCAACAGCGAATCCCAAAGGGTCAGACTGCATGTGTCAGGACTCACAGCTCGGACCTCAGCCTCCAAAGAAGGTAGAGTTCCCGAGGCCCCGTGCCAAACCGGCCGGAGGGCGGGCACTGCCATCCTGCCACCAGGCCCTGAGAACCAAAGCTGTGTCCAAGCCAGTGCCAGTGCCCCCCGCAGCCCCGCGAGTGGAAACCGCAGGAGGCACGGCCCCAGCCAGAACAAGAGGTCCAGCGCCGGGACCAGTGATGGTGCCATCTGGTCCCACAGCACCACGAGCGGCGCCGAGGGCAGAGACAGTGCCGCCGATGCCCCAGACGGCACCGCTGATGACACCGCCCAGCTCCCCGGGCAGGAATGGCTCCGAGGACGGCACTGAGGATGGCGCAGCTCAGCTCCCCGGCGCTGTGAATGGTGCCAAGGGCAAAAGAGGTGCAGAGGACGGTGCCAACAGAGGAATCTGAAGGCCCATGGCGCCGAGCCTCGAGGACATGATGCCGAGGGCGAGACATGGAAAGATCAGCGCCAGAGTATCTCCCAATGGCGCTATGAAGTGTCGGTGCTGCGGAACAGCTTCGACAGAGGCTACCGCGCCGCCGACAAGCTGCAGCTGACAATGACTCTGTTGGGACCCACAGTGCCGTGAATAGCTCGGTGTCCAATGGCGCCAACCAATGGAATCGAGGATAGCGCCGACCCAGGCCTTTGCGATCCGCGGGTCCGATACAGGGGGAGCCTTCACCCCCAAAGGGGCGATTGCCATGGCGGCACCTCCTGCCGGCCCCCTGGAAGGAGCGGGACAGGCCTTCTGCGCCGCGGAAGAAGCCTCGGCAACTGCTAGGCTACTATAGCCGAGGCTCTCCACCTCGGTCCGTATAGAACCGTAGAGGACCCGGAGGAAAGGCCAAGAGAGCTGGTTTGGCAAGAGGTGCACCCGACTCAAAGTCGGCGGAGCTCACTTCACTTTCCACGACGTTGCTCGGCGACCAGCGTCCATGGAGAAACAGTATGCCGTGACGAATCCATGTCGTGAAGCCGGCCAAGACACGTAAAGACACCGCCGAGCTGGTCAGTGCCGGAATACCCTTCGGCTGCATGGGCATCGGTCGCATGGGGGCCGAATCCATCTTAGAAGATTTCTTGCCCTCCGACCGAGACATGACCTACGGGGAAAAAAACAACAAAAACAGACTCGACATCGCAGAAAAATGTAATAATGGAAAGATCTTACCGGGCGACGTCGAGTATGGCAACACAGAACCGGCAGGAGGAACCGACGGACTTCGGCACTGAGAAAATAGTAACGGAGAAAACTGCGAAGCAGGCCTCAGTCTTCTTCCAGGGTCCCATGAGGTGACCTCTACGGCGGGAGACGAAGAACTGGCAGGCAGGTGGAGTCGACACAGCCTAATCCGGCAACCTGGCGAAAGCCACGCAGTGCATCGGGTCTCGAGGGCAGCTAATGGTGTGTCGCGGGTTCGCCACCTTAAAAAAAAGCTCCTGGCTGGGTCTCCTGACCTCCAGCAGATACCCAACAGTGATGAATGGTGAAGACTGGACAGATAAGATCTCTGCAGACTTAACAATTTTCAAACTGATCTGGGCCCAAACAATCAGGAGCAAAGGTCATGGCCCCTCAGTTTTGTCGTGAACAATGCTTTAAGCAATAAGGCACAACAGGGTGTGGGTTATTGGGATTTGCCCATGCCTCTGTGTGTGTGCTCACGGCATGAGCCGAGTGACTAACCACACAAGAAGTGGGTAAATCACCCAATAACTCACATCCTGGAGTGCCTTATTGCGATTATACAATGGACCCATGTGTGAAATAAATAAAAAATGTGTTTAATTATGTTTTTTATAAATGCCATTCCTCAGCTGTGGGTTATGCAGAATTTACCCACGGTCATGTGACATGTTTTGACCAATGAGCTTACAGGATTTTCACACACCATTGTACTGTATAATACAGGATATACAAAGTTTAAATCATGTAGAAACATTGACTTTGACGGCAGATAAGGACCGCTTGGCCCACCCAGTCTGCCCATTTCCCTACCTATTGGATAAGCTGCAGATCCTAGTTAACTAACAGCCTACTTCTTCCTACCCCCCACCAGAATTGACTTATGTCTGTCCCATGCATTCTTGAATTTCCTCACTGTTTTTGACCCCAAAACCTCCTCAGGAAGGCTGTTCCATGTGTCCATCACTCTCTCCGTGAAAAAAAACTTCCTCACGTTGCCCCTGAGCCGACCCCCATCTTCAAATTGTGCCCCCTTGTTCTTGCACATCTCTTTTTCTGAAAAATGCTACCCTCCTGGACTTTGTTGATTCCCTTGAGGTGCTTACCCTGCACAATTTTAGTTGCCCTCCTCTGGACTGCCTCCATCCTGTCTATGTCCTTGCAGAGATGGGGTCTCCAGAACTGCATGCAATACTCCGGATGGGGTCTCACCAACTGTCTGTACAGAAGGATAACAACTTCCTGTTTTCTACTGGTGATGCCTCTTCCTATACATCCCAGTATCCCCGAGCCAGGTCATCTGATTGGACTACCCCCAGGTCCCTTTCCATTTTTGTTGTTGTTAGTACCCCCCACTGTGTACTCTTCCCCTGGGTTTTTGTTTCCCAGGTGCATTACTTTGCACTGAATCTAAGCTGTCATACATTTCACCATTCCTCCAACCTTGCCAAGTTCCTTCTCATCTTTTCCACACACCCCTCTCCTTATGTATCAACCCTGTTGCAGATCTTTGTGTTGTCTGCAAAGAGGCATATTTTTCCTTCTAGTCCCTCCGCAATGTCACCTAAAAAGACATTAAAAAGGACCGGACCCAGCACTGAACCCTGAGGTACCCCGCTAGTAACCTCCCTTTCTTTGGAGTGGACTCTGTTTACTAATACTCTCTGTGTCCTGTTGCCCAGCCAATTTTTTACCCAGGCTGCCACCCTGGGACCCGCTCCAAGGCTGGCTAATTTGTTTATTAATCTTTTGTGTGGGACTGTGTCGGATGCCTTGCTAAAGTCTAGGTAGCCATGTCCACAGCCCCTCCCTGGTCAACTACTTTGGTCACCCAGTCAAAGAAATCTATTAGATTCACCTGACATGACCTTCCCACTGTGAATCAATGCTGGCTTTGGTAATGTGCCCAGCTGGCCTCTAGGTACTCAACAGTTCTTTCTTTCATAAGTGATTCCATTATTTTACCTACCATTGAGGTCAAACAGGTATGTAGTTTCCTGCCTTTGCCTTGCTCCCACTTTTGTGAAGGGGAATCATATCTGCCCTCCTCCAGTCCTTAGGTACACCATCCTCCCATGATTTGTTAAAAAGGGTAGTAAGTGATGTCGTTAGTTCTCTCCTTAGTTCTTTTAGAATTCTGGGGTGAATCCCATCAGGGCCCATTGCTTTGTCCACCTTCAGTTTTAGGAGTTCTTTCACAACCCTTTCTTCTGTGAATGGACTGGTATTGAACCCCCCCCATCCAGAGTGCTTCTACTGATTGGATTAGGTACCTCCCTCTCCTCTTCTTTTGTGAATACTGAGCAGAAGTATTCATTCAGTATCCCTGCTTTTTCACTGTCACCCTTTGCCCACCCACCTCCCTTTTATTGGCCTCACTATCCCTCCCTTGGCCTTTCTTCACTCCCTAATGTACCTATATAAGGTTTTAACCCCATTCTTAAGTTGGCTATCTTTTCCTCGGTTTTTCATTTGCTATTCTGCCTTCCCTGCTTCCTTTTGCTTTATCTGGTGCAGTTCTCTATCCTGCTCCTTCTCTGTTTCCTTATACTTCCTGAATGCTAACTTTTTCTCCCTAACCTTCCCTGCCATCTCTTTTGAGAACTATAGTATTTTTTTCTTTAATTTTGATTTATTTGCTTCACACAAAGGCTTGTTGCCTCTGTGATAGCAGTTTTGATGTTTCCCAGTTATTCCTCCACTCCTCCTTCTTGCTTGTTTGCTAGTGCTTTTCTGAGACACTCTCCCATTTTGACAAAATCAGCCCTCCTAAAGTCCTGTACCCTCACTTTTAATGGCTTGACTCTATGGCTGTATTTATTGTGAACCACACTTTTTGGTGGTCACTTGTTTCCAGATGGCTACCTACTTCTAAATTTAAGATCCTCTCTCCATCCCCATTTGAAAGTACCAGGTCTAAAGATTGCTCCCTCCCGAGTGGGTTCCAACACTAGCTGTCTGAGGTGTGTCCTCTGTAGAGCACCAAGAATGACCCTGCTCTTGGATGTGGCTTCAGCAAAGGTACTCCAGTTAACATCTGGTATCAAACACACAGGAGTGCGGCGCGCGTATTTTATGGAACACATACAAACAAGAGGCTGAGGTACTTATTCTTTCTCACCTGTTTGTATGTGTTCCATAAAATATGCACGCTGCACTCCTGTGTGTTTGTTAGAAGTAAAATATTTGTGTTGCCATTGGGTTGTGCATTTGAGAAAGAGTAATGTGCCCAGGGACATCCCAGTTTCCACTTGTCTTAGTGGCACAGCTGGTTACCGCAATCAAAATGGTATTCTGGGTGGCCTGAGTTCAAGTCCCAGCAGAGGCACTCATTCTTTCTCACCCTTATTTGTATGTGTTAACATCTGATATATTCAGGTCCCCCATCAACAATACCTCCCCTTTTTCTGCCATCCTAAGGATGCCTTCTATCATTTCCTTGTCCATTTCCTCCCCCTGAGACGGGGGTCTGTACACAACACCTGTGATGACTGTGGTGCCATTTCCTGTCTCCAGGGTGACCCACAGTACCTCTTCTCCCTGTTTACCCTTTAGTTCTGTTGCTTTGATCCCTTCCCTTATGTAGAGAGCTACTCCTCCTCCTCTTCTTCTACCCTCCCTGTAGACTGTGTATCCTGGTATGTTAACATCCCAGTCATGGTTCTCTATGTACCATGTTTCTGTGAACGTCACGATATCCGGTGTCCTCATCATCAAGGCCACTGGTTCAGGGAGCTTGTTACCCATACGATGGGCGCTGGTACTCATTGTCCTCCATTTTTTGATGGCCTTACCCTTTTTGCCCCTTCCCTATCCTTACTGCCTTTGCCTATTTCTCCATTTACCCCTGCCCTTCTCCCTATCGACTTCTCTATCTTGGTGTTTACCTCACTAACTACCCTGTTTTTTTCTTTGGGGGGGCTGGGATTTTTCTTCTCCTTTAGAGTGCCTCACTCTTTGGTTAGTTTAAATGTTTGTCAGTGAAGAAAAAATTACTCACCACAGTAATCTTCTTTCTTCCCAGTGATGCTCAGATATTCATAACTTTATGCAGTAAGCCTGGAGGGTTGGACTGCCAGGAGAGATAGAACACATGCAAATGATGGAACTCTTTGCATGTGAGCATCTTTCAAACACTGCCTCTACTAACTGCCTGTGTTCTAAACCTCTTCAGATTTTTATAAATGGAGCCTGGAAAGTAGGCCCAGAATTATATAGTACTATAATTTTATTATTAAAATTGGGGTTTTCCCAATAATGTAAAATTTTAAGCAGTAAAAACTCCAACTGGAGAAAAAATTCAAGTAGGTTAGAACAAAATGCCTGAGAAAAAACACCCAAAAAATGCAGAACACAATGAACTGATGTACCCCAACTGTTAAAAGGTGTAGGGTAAGGAACACTCCAAGGGTGTATGATAATAAGGGTGGCACCAGCATGCGGAGTGCAGAGGCTGAAGTTCTTGAAGGGGAGGTAGGGAGGGAAGTTATGAATATCTGAGCAAGAAGATTACTATGGTGAGTAATTTATTCTTCTAACCCCAGTAATGCTCAGAATATTCCTAACTTTATGCAGACTACCAAGCAGTGCCACTGTAGGTGGGCACAGAACTTTATTTTGGAAACAGACTTTGCAGGACTGCTGTGCCAACCCTAGCATCACCCCTTGATAAAATATCCAGGTTGCAGTGCTTTGTAAACGTGTGTACTGTTTCCAGGTAGCTGCTTTATATATGTCCAGTAATGGAACATCCCTGGCAGCTGCTAAAGTAGCAGCTGTCCCTCTTGTGGAATGAGCCCTCAAACCTGATGGGGGCTCCCTAACAGCCTTTGTGTAACAGAACTGGATACACTGGACTATGCATCGAGAAATTGATCTTTTCAAAGCTGGATTACCTTTTCCCACATCCCCATAGGTCAGGAACAGCTGCTTTCTGTCCTGTCTATGGTCTTTTGTGGCTGTTGTATAGTAACTGAGAGCCCTTTTCACATCTAAACTGTGGAGTCTTCTTTCACCAGAAGTGGAATGGTCAGTGAAAAAGACAGGAAGAGTGATGGACTGGTTTAAATGAAAGTCCGAGACTACCTTGGGGAGAAATTTTCTGTTTGTTCTAAGGACTACCTTATCCCTACGAAAGGAGATATAGTCCTGATCTATATAGAAAGCCTGAAACTCACTGATCCTTCTTGCAGAAGTCACAGCCATGAGGAAAACTGTTTTCCAAGTTACATATTTTAGATGAGCTGTGGCCATGGGCTCAAAGGGAGAGCCCATGAGTTTAGCTATGCACACATTCAAATCCCAAGTAGGCACTGGTACCCTATGGGGTAGATGCAGATGATTTAGACCCTTAAAGAATCTTTTAAAAATGGGATCCAAAGCTATGGTTACCCTTGTTTCAGCAGAGATGGCTGACAAATGAACCTTCAGAGAACTGGGTTGCAACCCAGAGGAATGCAAATGAGAGAGATAATCCAGGACCATTGGAATCTCAGCCTGTCCTGGTATGAGTGATCTGTTAGAGCACCAAAAAGAAAACCTCTTCCATTTAGAAAGATAGGTTTTCTTAGTAGAAGGTTTTCTATAAGCTTTCAAAATGTTTAGGACAGATTGAGAAAAATTTAATTTTGCACATTCTGTGTCCTCAAGAACCAAGCCTTGAGGTTGAGTGACTGCAGATTCGGATACAACAAGAGTGCCCTGATTGGAAGTCAGTAGGTTGTGTCTCCGAGGGAGATGTATCGGTTTTGTGACAGACATGGAGAGCAGAAGAGAGTACCATGGCTGCCTTGGCCAATCCGGAGCTATCAAGATCAGTGATTCTGGATGGGATTTGAGCTTGAGCAGCACTCTGTGAACTAGAGGAAAAGGAGGGAAAGCATACAGGAACATCCCTGACCAATCCAGGGTTAGGGCATCCAAAGGAAATGTGCCTTTGCCCGGTGGTCTGCAACAATACTGTGGCAGATGGTGGTTCTGGTGAGATGCAAACAAGTCTACTTGTGGAGTGCCCCACCTTCTGAAAATAGCCTGTACTACCTGTCTGTTTAAGGTCCATTCATGATGGGCCTGATTGATTCGGCTCAAAGCATCTGCTAGAATTTTGTCCTTCCCTGGCAAGTGGATTGCCTGTAAGGATATTCCCAGAGAATAAGCCAGAGTCCAGATACGAATTGCTTCTGTGCAGAGGGTCTGACCTGGTGCCTCCTTGTTTGTTTATATAATACATTGTGGTGGTATTGTCTGTTCTGATCTGTACCACCTTTCCTTGTATTACAGGAGAACTGCCCTGAGCTCCAGTAAGTTTATATGCTGGAGGGACTCTGCAGCTGACCAGGTACCCTGACTAGTGTGCTGCTCTAGATGAGTGCCCCAGCCCATTAGGGATGCATCTGTTGGAAGAACCATTGAGGGATTCTCCTTTTTGAAAAGGGATCCCTTTTCTTAAATTTGATTCCTTCTTCACCCACAAGAGGGCCTGTAACAGTGCCCTTGTTACTGGAATGAGCTTTGAAAAAGGGTCTTTTTTTCTGGGACCAGTGAGCCCTGAGGTGGAACTGGATGTCCCTCATGTGAAATCTGGAACCCTGCACAGTGCCTATGGCAGCAGCCATATGACCCAGCAGCTAGAGAAACTGTCTTACAGGTTCTGCTTTGTGCAAGATGAAGGAATTTGCCACTGACTGAAGGTTTTGCACTCTCTCCAGAGGCAGATAGGCTCTGGCCTGCAAGGTATTTATTTCTGCTCCTATGAACTGCAACACTTGTGTGGGGGTGAAAGCAGACTTTTTGTAATTTATCAGGAATCCCAGGGATTCTAGGAACTCCTGAGTTACCTTTTAGATCTTGCTGTACCTTCAGTGGGGATTTTCCCACTAGCTAGTTGTCCAGGTAAGGGAAGACAGTGATGCCCTGTCTCCGAATATGTGCTACTACAGCAGCTAGACACTTTGTGAATACCCCTATGGCCGAAGAAAAGGCCAAAAGGCAGGACTGAAAACTGGTAGTGACCTGAAGGGAGTCTGAATCTGAGATATCTGCAGTAAGACTCCTTTATGGGGATGTGGAAATAGGCATCCTTTAGGTCCAGTGATGCTAGCCAATCTCAATTTTGGAACGTTGCCAAAATCACAGTTAGCGTTATTATTTTGAACTTTCTTTTCTTTAGATGCTTGTTTAAATCTCTGAGATCTAGGATAGGCCGCCAATCTCCACTTTTCTTTGTTGTTAGGAAATACCTGGAATAAAAACCCCTTCCCCTCAGGGATTTTGGAACTGGTTCTACTGCCTTCAGCTGTAGCAGGTTTTGAACCTCTGACTCTAGCTATGTTTTTTCCTGCTAGTGAGAGGGAGCTAAAAACTCAGATTTTCTGTGGAGGAAGGGATTTGAATTCCAGAGACAGACCTTGACCCACTACCTCCAGAACCCGCTTGTCTGTGGTAACTTTTAACCAGGCATGGAGGAAGTGAGACAGTCTGCCTCCCACTGGTAGGGAGGAAGCAGCCTACAGTTCAGAGGGTCTGTTTTGACTGTGGCTGAGGCTGAGTTTGGGATCCTCGCCTCGAGCCTCTCCTTCCCCTGCCCCTGGAGTATCCCTGCTGTGGATACTGCTGGTACTGGGGTAAGGCCACTGGCTGAAAGAAGGGCCTGGTATAAAAAGACCTACCCCGGCCTCCCTTTCCATAAGGCCTGGTAGATGGTGAAGCTCTCTCCTTAGCAGAGTTGCTTCTGGCCTTATACTCATCCACCTTCTTCATGTATGCCACAGCGGACTTCCCAAAAGTTTCCATCTAGAGGAAAATCCAAGGCCTTAGACTGGGTATTTTGAGTGAGGTTTGTGGTCCTGAGCCATGCAAACCTCCTCTGTGCCACCGTATTAGCCATCCATCTGGATGCAGTATCATTGGTGTCAGCAGCCATCTGGAATTGATAGTTAGCTGCCTCTAACCCAAACTTGGCAGTTTCAGCCAGGTCGCCTGACAAGGGAGAAGGATCTTTCTGGGACATAGCCAGGACTGACTGCCACAGTGACTTCTGGTACTGGGCAGCATAAGCCTGGAAGGTAGTCTGGCGCATAGCCAAAGAGGCTGACAGGTACCCTTTTTTGGCCATGCTGTCAATTTTCCTGGAGTCCTTGTCCGGAGGGTGTGAGGACAGTGGGACCTTGGCCTTGTCGCAAGCAGCTTGCTGAATTACCCCTGATGGTCTGAATGTGAGAAAAGATAATCTGCTCCCTCCTGCTCTAATTGGTATTTTTTATCCATCCTCCTATTTATAGGAGGTGTGGAGTTTGGTGTCTGAAGACTCTTAAAGGCATCCTTTTTTTTTTTTTTGTATATTCTTTTTTTTCGCCCTCCTCATACTCGCAGGCCCCCACTCCTTCAGGCTTTGCACGTCTCCCGATAGCCCCTCCTGCCCTGACCCAGCCCTCCTCTTACTCCTCATATCGCAGCCAATCCCTGGGATATCCCGACGTATCCCTTCACCGGGTGGGTCCCCCTCCTCCGAGGGGGAAGGCACCGGGGGGAGAGGGATGACCCCAGCACACTCTTCTTAGGGCCCGGGATGCTGCTGTGGAGAAAGAGGCCCCGGGAAGGCACTGGAGGTAACCAGGGACAGAGAGCCATCATCCAGCGGCCAGCGAGTGATATTTCCTTTTTCTGGTGTTCCCCTTCATGTGATCCATCTGTTGTGCCCCTGGTCTCCACCGGGGGCTGCAGCAGAGCGATCATGGATCCCTAACCCTCCCCAGGGGAGGAGAGCAGTCCTTTGGATGCTCAATCCTACCCCTTCCCCTGCCAACCCCCGGTGCCCGAGTCCATTCCCGAACCCGGGTCGCTGGCATGGTTTGAGGTGTGGCATCTCGTGCCTCAGCCCTCTGAGCCACTGGGCCGGCACAAGGCATCCCTCTTAAAGAACTTGTACACCGGTAGGAGTAGAGCTTTGGTGGGTGTCAGTTCCATCACTTCTAAATACTCTACCTCCTCTTTATCCTCGACTTGTTCAGTGGTGTAGATGTCAAGGGCATCTGCCATCCTCCTGATAAAAGTAAAATGGGATGGAAAATCCTCAGTCACCCTTGGAGGCAAACCAAAGTCCTGTTCAGGGGACACTTCTGGTTCAATTGTTCCCTCATCTTCACTGTAATCATCATCAAAAATATCCCCTCCTTGAGGAGAAGGATGCACAACACTGCCAGCCTGGGGACCCTGAGAAGGGGCAGGAGGCTGAGGAGGGACTATTGGCTGCAAAGACTGTATAACTTTGAAGGCTTGAGCAATCTCTTGGGCCATTGGAACAGGCATAGCAGGCATAGAAGTCCCCTGTGTGACAGCTGGGTATTCTGTGTGCTTGAGCTTTTTGCTCTTTTTTGAAGGAACCAGGGAGTCAGCCGGTTCACTTGTCCTTTTTGTGCCCTTACCGCCCGTATCAGGGGCAGGCACAGAGCCAGATGTGGGTTCAACCACAGAATCATGGGGTATCGGCTGGTCAGAGCCAGAGGGACCCTTAGCAGACTTTTTCTTAAGCCTTTCAAGGCATTTTTCTAAGGTCTGGGCAGACTGGGTGGGCCAAACGGTCCTTATCTGCTGTCAAATTCTATGTTTCTATGTCTTATCTGGGAATGTCTTACAAATCTCACATTCCTCCTTAAGATGATCAAAACCTAAAAATATAACACATATAGTGTGTTTGTCTGCTTTGGCAAATTCTTCCCCACACTGGAAACAGTTTTTGAAACCAGGTTCACCGGTTTGTTTCCTGGGTTTCTCAGACATAATGCTTTAAACAGTAAAAAACCCAACCGCTAAAGAAAAAAGTTTTTATTTTTTTTTAAAGATGGTCGGTTCTGGAACTGAAAAGGAACTGGAGAAACCGAACCAATGTAGTGGTCTGGAACCGGGTCAACGGTTCAGGTAACAGAGAAGTATCGGTTACAAACAGTAAAATAAAACACAAGTTTTAAGTAAAATAAAGGCGATTCTTTAATCAGAGAACCCCAATTTTAATAGAAATTAACCTGGTTCCCCCTCGGTTATACCAAACCGAGAGGAACCGGCAAAACAAAGAATTTAAACGTACATTAGGTAAATATAACTAAACAACTAGTAGAGGCAGTAAATGAAAAACAAAAATATACTTAGCAGATATATTTTTTGCAGTTTTCTTCATGCAGGAGTGGACGAGCTAAACTCCGAGCGACCAGACTGTTCAGGCGGAGAGAAAAATCTGAAGAGGTTTAGAATGCAGGCAGTTAGTAGAGGCACTGTTTGAAAGATGCTCACGTGGAAAGAGTTCCATCATTTGCATGTGTTCTATCTCTCCAGGCAGTCCAACCCTCCAGGCTTACTGCATAAAGTTATGAATATCTGAGCATTACTGGGGTTAGAAGCATTTAAACCTATCCCCTAGGATCTTGGTTCCCCTCCTGGACAGATGCAGACCATCGTGCCAATATAGGCCTGTATCCCTCCAGGTGGACCCCCTCCAGTCCTCAATGAAGACAAAATCTTGAGCTCTGCACCAGTTTTTCAACCACTGATTGAATCCCATGGTGCGGAGCACCATAGCCTCACCCACGCCATAGACAGCAGCACCTCTGAGAAGGTTAAAGTGCGTTCTACTTGTCTAAGGACTCTCTCCAACTCCATAAACTCCTCCTGCACTGCTCTGATCCCATTCCCAGCCAGGTCATTTGTCCCTAGGTGGACAATGACATCCAGCTCCCTCCCTTCCCTATGCAGCTGCTTCCGCGATCCTGAGGATTTGCTCCCTGTCCCTCCAAGCCATGGTGCCAAGCAGGCACCTTACCTCCCTCTCCCCTCCCTCCCCTGCACCAGTTCTACCCCCCAACAACTGAATCCCCCACCAGGTGTTGTTTCCTTCCCATGTGGGGTCCCGTGCCACCCTACTGCGGGTCTCCTTTGTGGAGGTTCCCAGCATCCTCCTTGGTCTCCACTGTGGCTGCCTCCATAGAAGAACCATGCTTTGCCAGAACAGTGTATGAATTGTGGAGAGATAAAATTGAAGGGATGTAGGCCGTGTATTCTTTTTTGCAGACCACACCTATTTGTTTCAGTGGTTGCATGTCAGAAAAAGGTACAGTACAACCGTTTTAAAAATAAAGTCCAATTTACATAAAAATAATTTTTGTTTTATTGGAAACCAGGAACCAGTGAAAAATGGAAATTACGTACCTACTGTAATTCTTGATCTTCTTGGATGAAGTCTCCACCACTCATTCACACTAATGGGGACTACGCTGGAGGCGCTGGGACTGAGCAGGAGCCAAAAATCTTCAGGAGGGCCTGTGCCTAGGTGGAGTCACTGCGAACCTGGCTTGCGCCATATAGGCTACCTTGGCGTCGACCCTCCGACTGCATCAGTACCTTTTTTACTGAGGAGGTACAGTGTAAACTAACCTAGTGAAACTAACCTATGTTGGACATAAGATAGTCTGAATGGCCCGTGTAAGAAGGGTCAGCTCAACAGAGTCTTCGCAGTCCAACAACGATGGGATGAATACCAAATACAGGATGAGTGAGCTCGGGGGATGGAAGGTGGGCATGTGAATGAGTGGTGGAGACTTCGTCCAAGAAAATCAAGAATTACGGTAGGTATGTAATTACCATATCTTCCTGGACATAAAGTTTCCACCACACATTCACACTAATGGGAAAGTACCGAGCTAAAATAATCCCTCGAGATGGGTGGCAGGAGAGAGGAGCTCACTTACGAAACAGAAGTCCATTAAGGATTGTCCTGCCAAAGGACTGATGCTGCCTGGCATGGACATCCAAAGTGTAGTGCTTTACGAAAGTGTGCACAGAGCTCCAAGTGGCTGCATTGCAGATGTCCACAATGGGCATGTTTTGGATTTCTGCCAGAGATGCCACAACTTCCCTGGTAGAATGTGCGTACACTCTGCTTTCCAGCTTAAACTGTGCCATGGAGTAGCACTGGCAAAGGCATGCCACTAGCCATGCTGAAATGCGTCTGATAGCAACAGGCTGACCCAGCTGGGCCATGCTAAAGGAGACAAATAGTTCTTTTGATGTGCAGATTTCTTTAGTTCTGTCTAAATAGAACCACAAAGCTCTCGTCACATCCAGAGAATGCAGGATACGCTCTCCCTCATTCTGGAAGTTCGCGAAGTAGGTTAGAAGGACCAAGGGCTGAGTCAGGTGGAATTCTGAGACAACCTTGGGGAGAAACTTAGGGTGGGTCCTAAGAACAACCTTGTCTTTGTGAAATACAGTATTCGAAGGGTCTGTTACCAAAGCATGTATTTCAGACACTCTGTGAGCGGAGGTAATGGCTACAAGGAAGGAGGTCTTCCAAGTCAGAAACTTCAGCTCACAAGTAGCTAGGGGCTCGAAAGGTTTATGGGTGAGCATGTCAAGCACAAGATTAATGTCCCAGGTGGCTACCAGATGTCTAACTGGTGGCCTAGTATGCAGTATGCCTTTAAGAAACCTCTTGACCACAGGTAACTGAACTAGAGACACAGAGTGTACGGGCTCATGGTACGCTGAGATAGCGCAAAAGTGAACCTTCACGGTTAAGTATTGCAGGCCTGTGTTCGAGAGATCTAGAACATACTCTAGGACTTTGTTTGGTAGGCAGGAAAAAGGATTCCAGGAGGATTTTGCACACCAGATGGAGAACCGTTTCCACTTAGCCGTGTAAGTTTTTCAAGTAGCTTGCTTGCGTGCAGCTAACAGAATATCTGAGACCCTACATGAAATGTTAAACCTGTTCACCTCTCTCTCTCTTCAGGAGCCAGGCATGGAGGTTAAGGGACTTCAGGTTGGGATGGACCACAGGACCCTGGGTCAGCAGGTTCGTATGAAGTGGAAGCTGTCTTGGAGAGGTTTCCGATAATCTGTTGATTAATGGAAACCACATCTGACGAGGCCAGAATGGGGTGAAGATCATTCTGTCCCCCTGCACCTCCAGCTTGAGCAGCACCCTCTGAACTAAGGGAAAAGGAGGAAATGCGTACAGAAAGTGTCTTGTCCACCACAGTCTGAATGCATCCTGACAAAAAAACGTCAGGTTCTGGATTTCTGGAGCAGGAGAGAGGCAGTTTTGTGTTGAGTGGGGATGCAAAAAGGTCCAGGTCTGGAGTTCCCCACTCTTCGAAGAGTGACTGCACGATGTTTGTGCCAAGAGACCCCTCGTGAGGGTCTGTCTCTGTTCTGCTGAGACGATCTGCCAGATTGTTCTGCACCCCTGGCAGGCAGACCGCCTGGATCAGTGCCTTGTGCTCCAGGCACCATTCCCACACTCTTATCGCTTCCCTGCATAACAGGTAAGAGTGTGCTCTGCCCTTCTTGTTGATGTAGTACATCACTGCTTTGCTGTCCGTTTGAAGGAGAATGGTCTTGTGACAGAGCATGTCCTTCAATGCTCGGACTGCATACAGGACAGCTCTCATTTCTAGAACATTTATGTGAAGCTGAGACTCATCCTGAGTCCATTGACCTTGAGTGTGGAGATCCCGGCAGTGAGCTCCCCATCCCAGTATGGATGCATCCGTGGTGATGGAGATCTGAGAGTCTAAAGGGGCGAAGGGATAACCTTCCAGAAGGTTGCCTTCCTGAGTCCACCAGGTGAGTGACCATTTCAGGGGCTCCGTCACCTTGATGTGAAAGGACTGTGGGTGCGTGGTTGGTGACCACTGAGTGCTGAGCATCCACTGGGTAGTCCTCATGTGAAGACAAGCCAGAGGCACAGTGAACACTGAGGATGCCATGAGACCCAGCATCCGCTGCATCAAGAGAGCTTGAACCGAGTCATTCTCCCTGATGAAGTGGGCCATCTGAAGGATGTCATTCCTTCTGTCCTCTGGAAGAAAGGCTTTTGTGCTGAAGGTATCTAGAAGGGCTCCTATGAAGAGGAGCTGTTTAGAGGGCTGTAGCTGTGACTTTCCCAAATTTAGCAGGACTCCCATGAACATGAGGAATTTTGAATCCATAGCCACAGTTTTCTGAGTCTCCTGTCTGGAGGGACTTGCTAGGAGCCAAATGTCCAGATATGGGAACACCTGAATTCTGAGCTTCCCAAGATGTGGTGCAAGAACTGCAAAGCACTTTGTAAAGACTCGAGGCGCTGAGAAAAGCCCAAAGGGCAGGACTTTGAACTGGTAGTGTTGACCCAAAGCCACAAATCTGAGGTATTTGTGGTGGTTTGGGTGTATGAGAACATGCTGGTAGGCATCTTGCATGTCCAGGAAGGGAAGCCAATTGTTTTGATGAATCAGAGGTAAAAGTCTACTGAGTGAAATCATCCTGAAATTTCCTTGTAAAGGAATTTGTTTTACTTCCTCAGATTGAGAATTGGGCGCATGACGCCTGTTTTCTTCAGAACTAGATGAGTAGAAACCTGTGTTCCGCTGATCCAGCGGGACTACTTCTACTGCCCTGTTGTTTAGAAGGCCTTGAATCTCGGAAGCAAGAAAGTCTGACCGAGTGACAGAAAGCTTGGGTTGTCGTTTGGGTGGGTGATCCAGAGGGGTTTCTGAAAGGTTTAGAGAGTACCCCTCGTGGATTATCCTGAGTACTCACTTGTCTGATGTGATTGACTTCCACTGGTCGTAGAACTGACTGAGACACCCTCCTACTGCCCAGGAAGAGTCTCCCTCAGACAGCTGAGGTGGGACTTGGGCCGAATTCTCAGAGGGTGGCACTAGGTGCTTTGGGGACGTGCCTTCTGCTGCGTCTTCTTTTGTGGCTGAGGGGTTTGGTTTCTGTTGAAGCCCCCTCTACCTTTACCACAAAAGGACTGACGGTTATGAAACTGATGCCAGTTCCTGCCCCTTTGAGGGGCTGTGGATGGTGGTCTGGCCGTTTTGATAGCCGTTCTAGTTTTCTGTGTGGCCTCTAGCACCTGCTCAACCTGTGGACCAAACAGGAACGTACCATCAAAAGGCAAAGCCATAACTCTCTGCTGAGCATCATTTGTGAATCCCGATGTACGCAACCAAGAGTGGTGGGTGTATATACCGGCCGCTGCTGCTCTGGAGGCAGTGTCAAAGGCATCCATGGCAGCTTTAAGCTGCTGGTTATTGAATTCAATGCCTCTAGTAATGGTTTGAAGAAGCTCTGTGTTAACTTTCAAATCTCCGAAAGCTTCTACCATGGCTTTGAGCAAATGCCAGAGTGTATACTCATACTGAGAGAAATAACCCTGGTAGCTGGCAATACACATGCCCAATGTGGAAGCAGTAAAGACTCGCTTTCCCAAAGTGTCGATTTTGCAAGATTCCTTGTTTATCGGACATGCTGTAAATTCTTGCAAAAGAACTGCCTTGTCACACTCTGCCAGGACAACTATGGCATCCGCAAAGGCTTGTGAGGCCAGAATGGGTCGATCCTTGGGAGGGGCATATTTCCTATCTATGGACTTAGCCACAGAAGGAATAAGTGCCGGATTATCCCACACCATTTGTGAGAGAGTCTCAAATGAGGGCTGCATGGTGGGAGTCAATTTCACAGGAATGTCCGGAACGTGCAGGTACTGCAGACGTAGCAACTTCCCAGGACTGATCTCCGAAGTCTGGAGAGAGAGAGAGTGGTAGTCACATTTCTAAGCAGAGACTTAAAAGGAAAGATCCCCGACCAGAGGCTATGCTGTAAGAGGTTTATTCACCACACCTAGGGAGGAATCATTGTCAAAGTCATCCTCCAATCAAAGATCAGTATCAGGCTCGATGGCATCTCCTACTAGTCCTGAAGGGACTGCATAGAGAGGAAAAAGGGGAGGAGGAGCAGCACGAATCAGAGTCAAAAACCCCGGTGTTGCATGCCTCACCACAGGCATCCCCGGCGCCATATCAAAAGATGGCGCTGAGAATATCAGCGGTGCCGGCACAGGATGCAGTGCTGGGCACGGCACCGGAAGATCCAGTACCAGAGCTGGCAGCGCTGAACCAGAGGTTCCCAGCCCACGACTCGCTGAGGAAAGTCTGAGAAATTCAGCAGGAGATAAAGGTACTGGTGTAGACCCCAGTGCCACAGCCCTATGAGGGGGAAAAACACCAGAGTGTGGCATTGATGGCACCAAAGAGGGCGCCATGCGACTCGGAAGCCCCAACTGCTCTGCCTGCAAGTCCAAAACCGAAATGACCGAAGGCCCCAACGATGGACTCACCAGCTCGGTCAGACGGGACAACTGCCGAACCCAATGCTTCATAAGAGCGGCCCAATGGTGAAACTGCTCACTGGAGGACCCCCCTAGGGGCGGGGAGGGACCCCGGAGTCGAGGATGCTGGTCACCAGAAACAGAAGCCAGAGGAGACCCCGGAGGATCTGGAGTCAGGCTCCTGTTACTGGTACCTGACAATCGATGTGCAGATGTACCAGAAGGTGACCTCAAGCGGTACGTACTGTTTCTTTTTCGACCGCGAGGCCGAAGAACTCGAGGCCAAGCCGTGCTGAGTCCTCGACGAGGATCGAGAATGGGACTACTTCTTTTTGTGTTTTCAGGAAGACCATCCCCCTGAGCACTGGACTGCCTGTACCCCCCCCCCGTAGAGGGCGGAGGACCAGACCCAGCCCTGCTGACAACACAGCTTTCATGCGAAGTCTCCCTACTGTCACCTGCCCTGCTCATGGTCGACTTCATCGAAGAAGGGCTGAAGACTTCTTGAACAAATTTACTTATAAACTATTTACTTATTTTCATAAACTTAAAAATAATAAAACTGATCAATACTGAAAATCTATAGCTGCTGTCGTATTGACTTGAAGTTTTCTCTCCCAGCGGGTGAGTGACATAGTCACTGAAGTGCACTCGACAGCGGGAAAAAAGGAACTGAGGTGGTTGGAGGGTCAACGCCGAGGTAGCCTATACGGCATGAGTTGGGCTCGCAGTGCTGCTTCCTCGTGGCTCTAGCTAGGCGCTGGCCCTCCGGCGTAGTCCCCATTAGTGTGAATGAGTTGTGGAAACTTTATGTCCAGGTAGATCACCTTTTCCCCCAGTTTTGTGAACTGCAACACAATCAGTAAAAAAAAAGATAAAAACTAAGCTAAACTAATGCAGAGTATTGAATAAACTCAGAAATCTATTTGTTCTCTGGGTGAAAAAGAACAGACTAATCAACAACTATAGAGCCCAATATTCAATACTTTCTGGCCAGAACTGTGCCTGCAAAATGCTGGTAATGTGCAACTCTTATTCAAACTGGTTTGCATGTGGCCCTTCAGAAAGAACATCACAAGTTGCTTACTTCAGTCATGCAGAAAATGGGGTCGAAGAAACATAGATGTTGTTGGCAGATAAGAACCTCTTGGCCCACTCAGTTTGCCCTATATTCTCTTCCTACTATGCCATCGCAGACCTTACTCGATCTCCGGTCTACTCCCCCCTTGCCTTGCTTCTAAGGTCCCCTTGTGTCTATCCCATGCATGCCTGAATCCTGTTACCGCTTTAGCACCCAGCACCTCTGCTGGAAGGCCATTCGGGGTGCCCACCACCCTCTCTATGAAGAAGTATTTCCTCACATTTCCTCTGAGTCTCCTCCCTCCAGCTTCATGGCATGACCCCTTGCCCTGAAGCATCTTGTTCTATGGAAAATGCTACATTCCTGTAGCTTATTAATACCTGTGAGGTACAGTATTTGAATGTTTCTATCATATCCCCTTTCTTCCTTTCTTCTAAGAATACATATTTAGCTCCTTGTCTCTTTCCTCATAGGGCTTTTGATGCAGGCTCTGCACCATTTTGGTAGCCCTCCAGATTTGGACACAGTACTCAAGGTGGGGTCTTACCAGTGATCTGTACAGGGGTAATACTACCTCCCTCTTTCTGCTGGTGATGCCCCTCCCTATACACCCCAGCATCCTGCTAGTTTTCCCCCCCACTGCCTTAGTACACTATTTGACTACCTTCAGTTCATCAGAAATTATTACCCCAGGTCCCTTTCCTGTTTTGTGGTTGCTAATAACTCCCCACTCAAGTGGTACGTTGCCCCTGCATTTCTGTGCCCCAACTGCATAATTTTGCACTTTTTTGCACTGAAACCAGCTGCATTCCCTTGACCATTCTTCCAGCTTTTTCTGATCTTCATTTGTTCTTTCCACCCCCCAACCCCCACAGTGTGTCCACTCTGCTGGAGATTTTTGTGTCATCTGTGAACAGGCCTACTTTCCCCTCCAACCCTTCTGCAGTGTCACTGATAAAGACATTGAAGAAGACGGGGCCTAGTACTGACCCCTGTGGCACCCTGCTGGTCACGTTGCCTTCTCCAGAGTGGACCCCATTTACCACCACCCTCTGACTCCTATTGCTTATCCAACTTCTTACCCATTTTACTACTTTTGGACCCACTCCCACACTGCCCAGCTTGCTCAACAGTCTTATATGTGGAACAGGGTCGGAGGCCTTACTGAAATCCAGATAGGCCACACCTACCGCTCCCCCGATCGTTTCCTGGTCACCAAGGCAAAGAACTCGATCAGGTTTGTGTGGCAAAACCTCCCCCCTGTGAAACCATGTTGTCTCAGATCCTGTACTCCACTGGTTACAATGTATTTCCCAACCTTCTCCTTCAGTAGTGATTCTATTACTTTACTTACTACTGAAGTCAGGCTGACTGGTCTGTAATTTCCTGCCTATTTCCACTTTTGTGTAGTGGGACCACATCTGCCCTCCTCCAGTTCCCTGGAATCACCCCTGTTTCTAGCAACAGGTTGAACAGAGCTGTTAGAGGTGCAGCCAGCACCTGCTTGCTCCCACGGTATCCTAGGGTGGACCCTGTCAGGTCCCATTGACTTGTCTACTTTTAACTGTGTCAGTTCCTTGAAGACTCCCTCCTCTGTAAAAGGATTATTGTCAATGCCCTTGTCTGTTATCTTTGGCCCATCACCTGCCACTTTCTCCGTAAATACTGAACAAAAGTAATTGTTCAATATGTATGCTTTTTTTTGGTCTTCTTCCTCACAACCCCTTCTTCCCCTTTTAGCCTCACTATCCCTCCTTTGGTCTTTATCTTCTCACTTGTATATCTAAAGAATGTTTTATCCCCTTTTTTACTGACTGGGCAAAATTCTCCTCTGTCTGTTTCTTTGCACTCCTAACTGCTCTCCCTGTCTCTCTTTGTTTCTCCTGGTAACTCTATCCTCCTCCTTCTGTGTCTTCTTGCACGTTCTAAATGTTAGTTTGTTTGCCCTTACTTTCTCTGCTACTTCTCCAGAGAACATCAGGGCACTCCTTTTTCTCTTGCCTTTGTTACCTGCCTGACACAGAGATTTATTGCCTGTTCAATGCCCCCCTTTATTTGTGTCCATTGTTCCTTGACTCCCCTCAGTTTCCCTATGCCTGCTAGGGTGTCCCTGTGGCATTCTCCCATTTTCTTGAAACTGACCCTCCTGAAGTCCAGGACCCTCTTCTTAATGTGGCTTGATTCTGACCCAGTTCTTATATTGAGCCACACCGTACGGTGATCACTGGACCCCAGGTGGCCACTCACTGTGACATCAGCAACAGTGTCCTCGTTTGTCAGTATCAGGTCCAGTACTGCCCCCCACGAGTGGGTTCCTTAATTAGCTGCCCGAGGAACGCCCCTTGCAGGGAGTCCAGGATGTCCCTACTTCTGATTGTTGCCACAGCTGGTAGGCACCAATCCATGTCCAGTAGATTGAAGTCCCCTACTAGCAACAGCTCCCCTTCACATGCCATCCTTTGGATTGTTTCCATTATCTCTTTATCCCCCTCTTCCCCCTGTACTGGAAGTCTGTAGATCACTCCTGTGTGAATAGTGCACCCCTCCCGTGTCCCCAGGGCGACCTACAGTACCTCAGCTCCTCCCTGCTCTCCCTGTATTTCCGTAGCTTTCATGCTATCATTAGCATGCACAAGCAAGCCATGCTTAATGTGGCAGTGTGTCTATGAGGGGGTTATGGAAATGAGGGTTCTATGTGTAACATCTCTTTTTTATTTGTACTTATTATCATCAGCTGGTCTGCCTTGTGTCCACTTGTTCTTATATCAAATTTCCTTGGAAGGGAGCTTCCCATCTGGGTCACTGGCTGCTGCCCCAAGCTTCTGTTCAGGACCAAAACGCATAGACTTGTTACTGTGCATGGACATGGCCCCCCTCTTAAGTGGCCGGTCTGCAACGCAGCCAGTCCTGCCTGAGCCATCCCCTAAAGAAACCCTCTGACAAAGGGGGGGTCATCTATTGTACTGTATTTTGCTGGAGAAATATGTGATTGTCATCCTTAAGGCCCATGATATTCATCTGCTTTCATAACCATTTCCCTTAAAATTTATGGAAGCAGGTATGTGAGAAAAAGACTGGAGGGGTTACAACCTGGTGAATACAAATTCTCACACTAGATATGATAAAGTTTTAAAATTTGAAAATATGTAAGGGTTGCCAGCTGTCACAGATAATAGCACAAATTGCTATCAGAAAAGGGGGTTGGCTCCAGTTGCAATAAAAGTGGTATGAATCACCTTCATGTTACATCCAGCTGCCTCCCAGTCATTTCTTCTCTTTTTATTTTAAGAGCACATGTTCATGTCTAACAGACAAGTGATTATTTTATTTATTGTGTTTTGATATATTGGTACTTTCCACTTTTATTTATTTTTTTTGCACCTCCCAAACTCCCGCCTCCCAAACAGCTACTCCTTTGGGTCACCAATAGTGAACCCTGCCCAAGTCATCCCCCCATCATCATTGTTGCCATCCCCCTTGTGTCTTGCCCTGGTCGAGCTGGTGTACCCCTTCGCTAGGCGGCCCCCTCCTGGGGCCTACAAGAAGGGAGATAGGGTCCAATACCGTACCAGGCATGCAGAGGGAGATCGGTTCTGAAGGTTGTTGCCAGGGCTGCGTGGTGTGATGGGAACCAGGCAACCATCATCCGGTCAGCTGAGCAAGCAATTTTCCGTTTTCTCCCTCCATCCCTCCCTCCTCCCACATTGCAGCCATACGTACAAGGCGTCCGAGGAAGGATGCATGGTGGTGCATGGTCACCCATGCTGCCAAGGGTGCCTCCACTGAAGATCACCAGGAGGCACTCTAGAAATGATGCAGGGCTAAATGCTCTCCCTCTCAGGGAGGAGAGCATCTGAGTGGACGCTCCTAACCCTCCCCACCAGTCTCTGCTTCTGCTGTCCCAGGTGCGGGTGTGAACCTGGGTTGCCAGCATGCCGAGCGATCCCCTATGACTAGGTGCCAAGGAGCCGGCACTTTCTACTTTTATAATAAAATATTTGTGCTATGAAACAAGTGGGTTTTCATCTTTGGTTTTTCACACTGCCAGTATAAAAGAATTCAACAGAATTCTGGTATTGTGAGGTCAGAAACTGACCACTACGTAGGAGCCAAATGTATTTCAGTGAAAAACTAAAGATATTTCAAAAGAAATAGATACTTCTTCCAGCAACAGTCTTTGACTTCTGTAAACTATGTCTGCACTGCTGTGGTCCACCTACATGATTTCACTATTTTCAAAAACTTGGCTTCTCTTTTCTTCTACCCAAGTGAAATCTGGTTAGGAAGAAAATATCGTCTAATCAGAACAAAGGATCACAAGTTATGAAAAATGACATATTCTATTAAATCTATAGTATTTTAGTGCAAGAAAGTTTTACATCTCTAAAAATCTGGAAACAGCTGCAGTTTCCCATTGAAATACACTTCCAGCCTTGCCAGTAAAGATTTTTTGACTTCATAATACAAGGAATCCATTGCATTCTTTTTTATTTGTAGTTAGAAAAATAAAAATGATAAAAACGTAAGTAAAAAACAAATAAAAGCAAACAAAAGGATTACTGAGGCATCTCGAGGCCCCAAACCTTCATTCTTTAAGACACGCATGCATCATTACTAAGCATGTTCTTTATTTTAATTCCTAATGGCCCCTGCCATAGACTAGATTTAAATAAATTCCATGCAAAAATACAACTCAAAAGAAGTTAGAAAAACTGCCACCTCCAACGCTCCAAATGGCCCCTCAACAGTGTATACAACATGCTAATAAACACTGTGTGTTTCTGCAGTAAAGAGGGTGATACAAATGGTTCCTGATGTTTAACAGTTGGGAATTGCAGGGCTTCTGTAAATAGTGACTTTTTAGTGGGTTTCTGAATCTAGCGTGAATGCACACTAACTTGGCCACACATACAGGTAAGTGTGCAGCTGGTCAAATGTGTATCAACAGCAAGTATTTCTGAATATCAAGACCACGGCATCTCTTACTGTTCTCCACACATTCCTTGGCACCAGCCAGCAGGTTTTAGTGATTACATTTTTTTTTCTTGGTGAACAAAGCTCATCTCAGGACTGGACCACCATTCTTACACAGTATTCAACATGTTATAACTGATCACCACTCTCCCTGCTTATAACAGTTCACATAACCACTGAAGGAACACCAAATTAAAAATGTACATCTATTGTGACTTCCAATATGAAGAATTATAGATAGTGTGAGCCCTCCCAACCAATAGTAGCACTCCTTTCCTCTCTGTGTGAGACTCTACAGAGTAACACGTTTCATGCGGAGGTCTCTGGAAACAGGCACTGTATGTTTGGGGCTTGCTTTGTTGAAATTTATAACTACGTGGTCATTCTCGATCAATGAAATATGTAGAAATCCCCAACAGCTCTCACTTTATTTAAGGTGCCAAAACTGCAAACAAACCTTACCCTAACAACCCATGTGAAACCACCCTTATAATCATAAGATTGCCACTAGGGGACATAAAAATAATGTATTTAAAAATTATAGTCACTGAAAGTTTCACCATTTTATTCACCTTTACTCTGGTTCTCTTAGTTGGTCCTCCTTCTGCTCTTATGACATCATCAAAAACGTGCTTTTTTTTCCCCCCTGGGCAGAACAGGACAAACGTTTTGTTATCTACCCCCCCACACACACACACACTTTCCCTGCTCCCATTCCAATGCTTGGGTCACCACAGCAACATCCTTCCTCCAAATGACTGGGGTCCTAAGGGCCAAGTGCCTCACTGCTGGGCCAGCTGAACAGTTTTTTTAAACACTCACACCTGTTAGAAGAAACAATACAGATAACACATGCTAATATTTAAAGAGCAGCTAACGTCTCTAGGAAATTTTCTGAAAACAAATAATGTTTAGACTTAACTTGGATACTTCACATAATTTCTGTAGTCCCCACCTGTACTCTTTTGTACTACGAATATTTTCAAGTAAACAGGAATTGTGTCCCTTACACTTCATCTGTTATTGCTACCTATTTCCCATAAGAAGGCATAATCCTCTGCTTGAGACATCATAACCATGTAATTGCAGCAGACTGTGATGCGACAAGCAGAAGATTTTAACTGGGGGGAATGAGCAATCGGAGTAGATGAACTAAAGGACCCCGTTTTCCTTAACATGTACATTACTTTTTCCATATTGATTTTTCTCTCTGGCAGGTAGGTTGTCGGAGCAGGGATATACCCTGTTCACAGGGATATACCCTGGGCTACCAGGTAAACAAAAACTAAATAAATAAAATTAAGCTGAACCCAACTGTCATTCAGATGGCTACTGGGTTTTGTCCCTCGATTTTTCCTCCCATCTCCTCTTGACGGGAACCACGCCTGAGTTGGCCTCACCAGCCACAGCTTCCCTATGCAGAAAGGGCACATCCCCTGGCCCAGCCGCAGGAGCTGCTGTGGTGGCACAGTCCCCTGCCACCCCTCCTCAACCAAAATGCACTGCTAAGCAGCAGCTGTCTTGGCCATGGCTTGCCTCCTGACGTGACTTTCCAGGCTCGCTTCTGAACCCTGGTCTTCAGCACGGCAGCACTGGGGTAGCGGTGCGGCCAACTGCCATGTCCATTATAATAAAGACGAGGCAGTGTTAAATTATGAGCTATATTTTGCCTAATTATTATGCTTTTTAATGTTTTCCTAGAAGCATTAGATGTTTTTTTAAGAATAGCATTATTCCACTATAACAATAACTAAAGATGTGAGATGTCAAGGGCTACTGTACGTCCTAAGTGAACAATAAATACAGGTTACTCACCTGTAACAGGAGTTCTAGGAATGGTATATGTTGTTCATCCACACTTATTGGCAGGTTCCTTGACGCTTTAAATCTTGCCGGAAGGTCTTCAAGCTGGCTCCTCCCACCCACCCGGGTGGTAAAACTCTCGGCTCCGCCCCATGACGCCAGATCTGGCCCGCTGGAAGCTCAGGTTGTGCATCAAGCCGGGAGAGTTGGAGGAATGTAGGGATGAACAACATATATCCATTCCTAGAACTCCTGTTACAGGTGAGTAACCTGTATTTCTAGGGACATGGATATGTTGTTCATCCACACTTATTGGCAGACTCCTAGCAGTTCTCCGGGGAGGAGGGAGGCAAGCATAAACACCCCAGTACTTACTTGGGAAATAAGGACTGAGAACAGAGGCCCCAAAACCAGCATCCCGGCGTGACTCAAGGCCTGTGGTAATGGGTAATAAAGGTGTGTGCTGACTTCAGGTAGCAGCCCTGCAGATTTCCTGATAGGGACGCCCTGGAAGCAGCCGCGATGCAGCAGTATGACGGTAGAATGAGCTCTTATCCCTCTGGGAGGCTCCATGCCCGCCAACTTATAGCAGCGATCTATGCGAGGGTGACCCACCTGCCTATCGTCCGACAGCTGCAGGTCTGCCAGATGCGGCTTCAGCGTAGGGTGGACAAACAGCGGCTAACCTCCCCGACTCCCCCAGCCGTAAGGCCCTTATACAAGTGAGCACCCTTCTGTGGGTCCAGAGTATGGAGCCTATATTCGCCTCCGAGGTGTGATTGGGGTAGAACACCGGCAGAGTCAGCACCTGGTTAAGGTGAAACTCCGACACCACCTTCGGAAGGAATTTCGGTGGGCAGGACAACCTTGTCCCTGTGGAAGACCAAGTAAGGAGACTCGATGCAAAGCGCCTGAGCTCTCCCATCCTTCTGGCTGACGGATAGCCACCAAGAAGGTAGTCTTCACGACAGGTGAGAGAGTTCACACCTGTGCATTGGTTCGAATGGCTTGCCCATGAGCTTTGCCAGTACCAGCAGTAGATCCCACGGAGGTGGAGGTTCTCGCACCGGAGGGGAAATGTGATCAAGGCCTTTGAAAAGCGCCTGACCGTTTTTCTCTCATGTGCTCGACTGCTTCCGGCCCGTGCCCGTAAGCAGAGATGCTGCCAGGTGCACCTTTAGGGTCAGCTGACCTAAGCCCTTGACTAGAAAGGACCATAATAGTCCAAAATGCTTGCCACAGAACAGGAGGAAGGGTCCAGGCCCTTGCTCTGACACCAAATGGAGAATCTCTTCCATTTGAAGGCTGAGCATTTTCTGGTCGACTTACGGGACGCCTCAACCACATTGAGGACCTCGCTGAAAGACCCAAGGCCTGGAACTCTAGCGCCAGGAACCAGGCCCCAGGTGCAGGGATTGAAGGTCCGGATGGAACACCTTCCCTGATTGACTGGAAAGCAGGTCCGGGCGAGCTGGAAGCTGCCTCGGGAGCCTGGAGCTGAGGCCGAGGAGACTGGGTACCAGTAACTGGCGGGCCAGTCTGGGGCTATCAGGATCACCTGCGCCTTGTCCCTCCTCTTGCTTTGAGAAGCACCTTGTGAATCAAGGGAAATGGGGGAAGGCGAGAAGAGGCTCATGGTCCACAGCCTCGAGAAGGCATCCCCCTGCAGCGAGCCCTGCTGAGGGGGCGGCATGAAACAGCCTCAGCTTCGTGTTCTCCCTGAGGCAAACAGGTCCACCTGAGGTGTGCCCCAGTGGGAGAACAGATCTTATACACCCGCAGGGAGAGCACTGTGAGATGCAGCCCCATCCGCCCAGGGCATCGGCCAGGGTGTTGGAGGCCCTGCCACATGAATGGTTAGGAGATCCGCCTCCAGGCTGCGCGATGAGTGACCAAATGCGGAGAGCTTCCTTGCATAGAAGCATAGAGCTGGCCCCGCCCTGGCGGTTCAGGTAGTACATGGTCGTGGTATTGTCCGCCTGACTCGGACCACTTGACCCCGGAGAAACGGAGCAAAGGCAGTGAGAGCTAGATGGACCGCCAGAGCTCCAGCAGGTTGATGTGGCATCGGACTCCACGGACCAGAGGCCGCACTCGGTGTTCCCCAGATGGGCACCCCAACCCATCAGAGAGGTGTCAGTCGACAGAGAGACCGCGCTCGGGCGGACAAACGGGATGCCCTCCTGCAGATGAAATGGAACAGTCCACCACTGGAGAGCGTTCCACATCTCCCGGGTCACTATCACTAGCTGGTCCAAAGGATCGCAGCGTTGTGACCACTGGCTGGCCAGTCCCCACTGAAGGGCGTATGTGCCAGCGGGACCAACGGACCACGCTGGTACAGGCCGCCATGAGACCCAGAAGGCGAGAAGTCCCGGCAGAAAGCGTATTGCCCAACCAGAATGATTGGGCAAAGGAGGTAAGAACCTTTGACCCTGTCCGCCGAGCGCGGTTTCTGCCTCAAGAGAGTCGAGCTCTGCCTGATGAACAGGATCACCTGCTTCGCCCGAGTCTGACTTGGCCTCATGGATGAGAAGGCCGACTTGAGAGCAAACCTGGAGGGCCAGATCCCTGACTGCTCCACCTCCCGCCTGAGGGGCTGCTATCAGCCAATCGCTCCAGGTAAGGGTACACCCGACCCTCGGCGCCGCAGGAATGCTGTCACCACTGCCATGCATTTGGTGAAGACCCTGGGAGCTGGAGATAAGCCGACGGGCATGGCTCGAACTGAAGAGGATCCTCCGCCGAAAGCGGAGGAATCTCCGCTAGACGGATCAGATACGACGTGAAAGAACGCGCCCTGTAGGTCCAGAGAGCAGAACCACATGCCGTGTTCCAGAGATGGTATTATCTGTGCCAGAGTGACCATCCTGAAGGTTCAGACCTTAGGAACTTGTTCAGGTCGTGTAGGTCGAGAATGGGCGCGCTAGCCCCGTCGCTTCGAACCAGGAAATACCTGGACACGAACCCCGGTTTGAAGGGGGGGTCCCCTCACCTCCGTGATCACCTCCTTTGGAGGAGGAGAGCGATGTTTGCCTCGGCGAGCTGCCAGTGAGGCTGCGGACCCCGAGGCCCCCCGAGGTGCGACGGCTCTGAAGGGCGGGGCCTGCTCGAATTCCAGAGGTAGGCTTTTTCCCACCACCTCCAGTACCCACCTGTCCATGGTAACAGCGGACCAGGCGGAAAGGAGGTGTCTGAGCCGTCCCCCCACGGGGGGAACCAGGGGTGAGGTGACAGGGATGGGGGCGACACCCCTCAGCCCGTCACTGGGCAGGCTTGGAGGAGGGACCAGCCGAGGGACCTCCTGGGCCTTTACCTCCCTGCTTCCTGTTGGAGGAAGCCGACGGCTTGGGCTTGGGATACCAAAGTCGAGCCTGCTGGCCCTGACGTTGCTGGGTCGGGCGCGCCGCGGGCGCAGAAGGACGAAAGGGCTTAGGCTGTGGCTTGCGGCCTTTGTCCTTCTGAGCGGAAGAGACTGAGTCCAAAGTAGCATTGACTCTCGATCCTCTGCAGGTGACCTTCCACCCCAGGGTCAAGAGGTCAGTCCCAAAAGGAACATCCGCCAACTTGTGCTGGGTATCCGAGGTAAAGGTGGATATCCTCAGCAAGCCCGACGACGCATGGCCACTGCGGCCGCCACAGACCCGCACATGAGTCCTCGATGTCTAACGCAGTCTGGAGCTGCTGTTTAGCCACCCCTGTCCTGGTCCCGCACCTGCCTGAACGTGAGTCTGCAGATCCGCAGGAAGGTGAGGGACAACTCCATCCAGGAGCCCAACAGGCGTGAGAAAAATGTGCGAGGACGGCCGAACTGGCCTGACGAAGGCCGAGAGAGGATGCAGCATAGACTTTTTCGCCGGCATAATCCAATTTCTTGGATTCTTGGGAGGTTTGTCCACATCCCTGGCGCTCTCGCACTCCGGAAAACGCTGTCGGAACCAACCCTCGGCCAAGGAGTGTTCTAAAACCGGACAGGAACCGAGAGGACCGATACTTCTTGGCCAACCTGGCCAAGGCCAGGCAGGAAGCAGGATGCTGCTAAAGTTCCAAGGCCGACTCACTATGGCTTCGCCACCGGAAAGGCCTCCGAGAATCCTCGTCCAGAATCTCCGTGAGGGATACCTGGCCTGCTTAGAAACAGGTTCGAGCTTCATCCCGGGTGACTCGAGATGAGTCAAGCAACCCTAAGAAGGACGCAAGGCTATCGTCCATTGACTGCCCTCCCGAGGACTCCAAGTCCATGCGCTTGGAGAAGAGGGAGGAACCATCATCGGACTCAGAAGAGTCCTCAAAGAGCTGCCTCGGCCCTCAGCCACCCTCCACCTGCCGAGGTTTATTGGGAGTGAGGGTGACAGACAGCCTATGGGGCAAACCCAAAGCCGACCGAGAATTTTTGGTCGGAGCCCCAACTAATGGCTGTGGAGGCGGAGGTTCCACCAGAATCGTGGGTAAGTGAACTGGTCGAACAACCGCCTGAGAACAGGCCCTCGACTATAACGAGGGGTTGTTTCAGCTGCTCCGTGACAGCCACTTAATGGCTCGGGAAGACGACTGGGTCGGCTTATTCCCGGTCAAAAGGAGCTGTTGCCACATAAGTCTTGTACCTCCCGACGCGAATTTGCGCCAAGCCTCCCTCGTCCGGGAGGAAGAGCAGCGGCGCTGGCCTAAAGCATGTGCGAGACCGAGACCTTAAGGCGGCGTGATTGGTTGGACCAATAGGATGTCCGAGACCGAGACCAGAGTCTCGATTAGGCCGAGGGAGACGAGGAGAAGTGTCGAAACGGCACTCGGCTCGGACGATCCCATCAAGGCTCCAGAACCAGAGGCACAGATGAGCCGACGGGATCCTCAACTCCCACCGGGGAACCGGTGAGAGGGGATTCTCAGCTTCTCCAGCCGACAACCCGTCTAACGGGTCGAGAAAAATCTCGACTGCGTCGACAGGAGTCTCGGTCAACTGGCCTGGACGGGACACCGTGAAGCCAGTGGCTGAAGCTGAGGGGTCGACTGAAGTCGACTGTCGACAAGGGGAAGGGGATCTTTCCCGCTCCCAAGAACGTCGACGGAGAGACTTACTTTGCTCTTTTGGACCTCAAAAGGTCCCGGAGAAGTTGGACCCTCACCTTTGGTCGAGGGTCAGACAAAGCTCCTTAAAAGAAGCCGAGCACGAGGCACAGAGAGAGAGCGGGACAAATGCCGCAGCTGAGGTAGAAGCGGTTCGTCACCTCTCTCTCTCGAGGGCTTATCATCTGCTCTAGCTGATCCGCTGAGTCTACTGGCCGCTGACACCGCCAATCGGGCCTCTTAGATTTCACCAGTGGAATTCTTTTCTCGGGCGCCCCAGTTGTATCGGGCAGCATCGCCTTCAAGAACGAGGGCCGGTGAAGAGCACAAGTCGAGGCCTGTGGGTCGGCTCAAGGCCCAGGCAGTAGACGACGTAGAGTGCGGATCCGTCCTAGACATCTTCTGCCCGCAAGGGCACCTCCGAAAACCGAGTCGATTTGTCCATCGCAGTCATGAGGAGAAGAAGACCAAGTCTTTAGCAAAAACTTTTAATTTCTAACTTTTCAAGAATTAGGAACCAGTCTTAATCGCAACGCTGCTATGAGGGAACCTGCGCCCAAGCGTAAGGAAGATCTGGCGCCATGGGCGGAGCTAAGAGTTTTACCACCCGGTGGGTGGGAGGAGCCAGCTTGAAGACCTTCCGGCAAGATTTAAAGCGGCAAGAAACCTGCCAATAAGTGTGGATGAACAACATATCCATGTCCCTAGAAAGGTATTTTCTGTGACCATTAATTTTTTTCTCAAACTCGGTCGCAGTAGATTTTGTATTACTGAGATCACCACGGACATCTTCAGACAGTCTGAAAATCAATATGAATGAAAACAGCTGATGGCCTAGACAGCTTTAGTTTTCTGCAATGATTACTTCAGCTTGTGCAGCAATAACTGTGGTTTAGGTTTCATTTAGTGCTATTAAGTGCTGCTTCTTGCAAAAAAAAAAAAAAAACAACAAAAAAAATTTACAATTTATACAATCTTTCTATGTGGTCATTGAAAACTCCTCATGTACTGCATCTTATCATGACCATGAAACAATAAACCAGAAACAAAGACTGTACTACAACACAGAGCATAATGCATGGGAAGTAGTGTGCAACATGTTATATTTACACACCCAAGGTGTGTGATGCCATTTGAACAGCAAGAGTACAGTTCGAGTGGTTTAACCAGGCATCACACACAGAGGGTGTGTGAACATAATGAGTTACCATACTCCCTATGTTTTTCAAAAGTAGCAGACCTGCAGAATCAGTATAGCTTTTTTTGGGGAGGGGGGGTGTCTCCAGCTTGCTCTCCCTCTGCCCCGTCCCCAACTCACCGCATCCCCAGGGACTTACCTCTGTACAGGCGTTCACTCTGGATTGCCACCCAGGGTGGGGCCATTGGGGGTGCCCCCTCATAACTCCCCTAATGGTGCCATGTGATTAGTCTGGCGGGTGAGTACCTCAGTAGCTGCGTGGGGCTGTGGCAGGGATGGGTGTCATCCTGCCATGACTGGAGTCCTGCTTTTCCCCATTATTGGGAGGTGTGGAGTGCAATGACATAAGGACACTAGTGCCCAAGTCTGGTACACCTCCTGTAACCTTCAAGCCTCGGCTGCGATGGCCCCATGCCTCCACCAGGGGTTAGTCAAGCACAGAGTGCTTCCCCACCCTCTCCCCAGAGAAGGAGAGCAGTCCATTGGACACTTGACCCCCCCCCCGGTCAATCCCCGATGCCCCAAGATCGTGCCTGATCCCGGGTCGCCAGTGTGATGGCAGGTAAGGGATGGTGCCTCAGCTCTACGTGCCACCAGGCCAGTTACTGCATGTTCCTGCAGTGCTGTGAGGAGAAAGTGAAAGTGATTTTTGCTAACAGGCTGCAGCTGTTTGTTGCTGGTTAATGACAACCCTGTTTTCGGGTTGCAAATACACTTGACTTGTAATCACATGGCATTCACATATAGGTGAAGTGAAACAACTGCAAAGCTTGTGGAGTCTTGCACTGTGTATCATTCATTACTATTTTTTTTAGTTGGACATAACATTAATTACAAAGTCTGTGAAAGAGATTATGTATCTACACTGAGGACCAATACTACAGAACATACCATCTGTGGTTCCTTTGTTAATGTCTCTTTGCTGCTACATAACACCGTTTATACATTAATAAATTCATACATTGTATATGTGTTGAATTTGCTTGATCTGCAGTTTCATGAGGAAAAAAAAGTGAATCAAAGAACACACATGGTTACACATGAACTGACGTGGTTTTACTGCATTTGGCCATACATTCAAATCAGACATGGTAGTACAGAGTTCAAGTTGCAAATTTCACACCTTCCTTCACACAAGTTCTGAAACAAGAATCTTACGTGACTTAACTGTGCCTGGCTTTCCCTCTTCTATAGCAAATTTCTTGCTCTTTTCACTCCGCTACGTATTTACTGTTGTTCCAGGTCAGAATGCAGTTATTAAAAACACTCAGTTGATGCAAACGGTGGGTCAATACAACACACAGAATGGGTGTAGATGTGCTTCACACAACAGCGAGAGGGGTAAGAGGAGAATATGTTACTTGGAAGCAAGATGCCTCATTTTTAAGTACAGGTAATGTAACTCGAATGTCATAACTGCTTTTCCTGGAGTATGTCTCTACTGATCTGTGCTAACATCAGTTCATGTATTAAGCAAATTTTTCTCATGATTTAACTTTTGTTTGCATACAACTTCAGGTACTGTATCTGAAAGTCATACATATTCATACAGAATGAAAAATGCTTAATGTTTGCATAAAATATAAGCTGGATGACTATATATGAAGACAACAACTACGACTCTCACAGCACTGTCATTGGTTAACTTTTAAGTAGTGAAGCAGAGTTTAAAAAAAGAGAAAAGCTGAACTTAATCTACACTACAAAAACTGTAATAACTGAGTTGGTGCTGTAGTATTTATTATCAGTATTAATCTACCAATTTTGTCAAACGTTTTCTAACACTTGTCACTAATAAAATTGTTAGTTTGAACTCAGTAGCACACTGCTACTTCTGGTGCAACTAGGCAACAAACTTTTGATCTGAACTTTTCTTCCAAGGGATTTAAAAAAAAAATATTAAAAAAACGAAACAAAAAAACCCCAACATATTTTCGTCCCTTGTAAATTAACAGTACTATGCATTAACTTTGTGTTAGGATAGTGTTGTCTTCACATAGACTCAAATAATGGTATTAAGTCATTCATTTCCTCGTACACGTACACCCTATTGCGTGTTGACAGGTTTATAAGGATGCAGTGGCCGCCGTGGGTGCTGGGGGGCTCCTAGACGACAGCCTTTGAATCCTTGCAGTCCTGAGCAATGGTGCCTGAGTTAGTCTGTTTATTGTCTGCCTTCTCGCCCAGATGCTTGACTTGTCTGAAAGATAAATGCATCAGAAAGAACTCAGGGTTACACATCTCAAGACATGTTTATTAGCAGCTGCCACCTCAAATTCAAAGGTCATCATGAAAGGTGACATTTTAAAGTGAAGCAACAATATTGATGTTCAGATAACATAGCAATGAGATCATACGGAACCTGGTTTTGATGAAATTGCTTCTTGTGTAAGCCTAAATACCCTTTTTACAATTCTTTAAAATGCCTCTTTCAATGATTCTGGAAGCACTGTGTTGATTACTAAACTGGCCTGAAAATGGCATTCTCTTTTTTTGATTATACTGCTTTTTCGGAGGCCGCAGGCAAAACATTTACATGACCTTTCAAAGCCACGCCCTCTGTTAAAAGATTCTTAAAATAGATTTAGATACCTTCCTCTTTCTAAGGCACCCAACTACTACAACTGACATCTCCCTAGTGCTGGCACTGCTCTTTTCAATTTGAAATATTTGGCATACTGAACTCAGCTCATCCAGTATGAAATGCAGTAACAGAAAATAAGGAGCACGCTGGCCTCCCAGATAAACCCGGAATTTAAAGGCATTTGTGAGAACTGAAAATCAAATTTTACTAAATCTTTTATAAGAACCAATTATATAACTCTGCTTATACCGCAGTTGGGTTTAAATTAACGTTTGCCTCAGTAGTGGCACAAATCAACTAAACCAAAATGTTAGTGCCCCTTAGAAGTTTGGTTTACTGTCATGGGGAGGGCAGTATGCCACTTAGGCAGGCTGGATAGATAAGCTGTGTACATGCTAGGGGCCACCACTGCTGGGAAGGCCACATCCCAGATTCATAGGCTACTAAGTGGGGATGGAGCAAGCATGTTGTACTGCACTTAGGAATCAGTGACTTACTGTAGCAAGGCACAATGTAAAGGAGGTAAAAGAGAAGTTTTAGGGAGCTAGATAGGCAGTAGCCTTCAAAGAAGTGCTACTGGTGTCACATGCAGCTGAGAACAGATTTAGGAGAATAATAGAGCTCAAAACATGGCTAAAGGGATGGTGCATGGGGGTCAGGGGATAGCTTAGTTACTCAGGGACTGGGGACACCATGCAAGATCGTCAGCTGTTCACAAGGGATGGACTGCATCTAAGCAGGTTGTAAACCAAGGAACTGGGACAAAAGTTAGAGGTTCTAGCTAATCGGATTTTAAACTAGGGAATGGGGAGGGTAGGGCTTGAGAATGGGTACACAGAGGTATAACAGTCAGGTGGGTGTACTGTACATTCTGCTTGGACACAGCGTGGTCTCCCAAACATATGGTAGGGAAGGAACTAAACAGACAACATGTGCCCACAATACCACAGATAAGGCACTGTTAACTCACAGTGCAAGTAACATCCAAATAAGGAGCAACCCTTCATGGAGGGTACTGTAGACCATTGTACAACACACCTGATACAAAACTGGGGAACTCCAGGCAGCAGCAGCAGAAAAACAAAAAAATCATTGCATTAACTGAGACAGGGGACATTCGGAAACACAGCTGGGACACACTAGTCAGAAAGGCTAGAGACAGCCAAGGGGGAGGGGTGGTGATGTTTGCTAAAGAGTGTATAAAGTAATTGAAGACATCCGTCCTAAAGGATGAGGGGGTGGAATCACTCTGGTTACAACTAATAGATGGTGAAGGAAGAAGTACACAATCAGAGTTATCTACTAGCCACCTAATCAGGAAGAAGCTATGGATGACGCAATGGGCCAAGAGATTTCTATGGCAGCAGGTCAGAACAGTGATCTTGGGTGACTTCAGTCTCCCAGATTACTGGCAAAACAATGCAGTAAGCAGCCCAAAAAGTCAGAGATTGATTGAAATTGTACGGAATGCTTTCCTCATACAGAGGGTACACAATCCAACTAGAGGGGAGGTGATGACTTGATGTAATTTTAGTAATTAAGACATAATCGAGAACATTAAAAATGAAGTGCCAATAGGACTAAGTGACTGCAGCTTTATTAAGTTTGAAATAATGCCTGAAAATGAACGTAACAAAACCAGTACCATGGTACCACACCTCAGGAAGGTTAACTAGGACAACATAAGGTTTATAAAAGATATACAGCTAGAGAATCTGCACAAGTTGGAAAAGGGCAAAAATAAGTGGGTAAAAAGACAAAAAAAGCAATACAAGAGGCCACTTGACTTTGTGTGACATATGTAAGAAAGGCCAAAAAGCATAAAAAAACCACTATGATTCATTAATAAGGAAACAAAATGGCAGTAAACAACAAAAAGAAGGCATTCAGGGAGTACAGGGACCAAACTGAGATTTTTGACTATGCAACGAGGGCAGTGGACAAGGGCCAACTGATGTGCTGTATCTAGATTTCAGTAAGTCTTTATCAATACCCCATAGAAGGCTTATCATGAAATTGGGGCATCTGGGAGTTGTGGCATAACTAACAAGGTGGATAGAAAAGTACACAGAAAATTTGCAATGAGGAAGGATCCAAAGGGTGATAGTAAATGGGGAACATCCACAGGTCAGGGTGGTCACAAGTGGGGTACCACGGGGGGGTACTGGGACCAGTGCTGTTTGTTGCGTTTATCTGCAACATACTGTGGGGGAAAGAATTAAGGGAAAAATTTGCTGAAAATACTAAACTTTAGGTTAGACCGGGGCAGGGATATAAAGAGGGACCTGGAAAAGTTGGCAGAGTGGTCCAAGGTGTTTGAACTGACATTTAAAGCTGAGAAGTGCAAAGTTATGCACCTGAGAATGGATTACTGGTTGGGGTGAAAACAAGCAGGCTGACCACTGAAGAAAGGGACTTGAGAGCCATTATTAATGATAGCCTCAAGTCAATGGCCAAGTGCACCAAGGCACTTGGGAAGGCAAACAGGATGCTGGGATGTATTGTGATGGGGTTCTTCAGCAGAAGAAAAACAGTGCTGTTGCCCCTCTATGGGTCAAGGGTGAGGCCAGATCTGGAGTGTTGTGTCTAGTTCTGGAGGCTGCAATGAAAAAAGAATAAGAATGGTACAGAATTTATCCAAAGGCATGCTATAACGATGATAATGGGTCAGCAAAGTAAATCATATGAGGAGTTTCTGACCACTCTGAACATATACTCAAGTACAATACAGCGAGTGAGACAGACATACAGAGGGATGTAGAGAGAGATATGATATGAATACTTAAATATCTGAGGAGGTAAACAGGGTAGAGTGTCACAACCTGATTAAGCATAGAGAGGGATCTGCAACTAGGGACATATGTGAACTGGTGATGGGGGGCGGGTATATTCAGGATGGACCCGAGAAATTCTTCATGGAAAGTGTGATAGATAGATGGATGTTTGCCATGGTAGTTGGTAAATGCCAAGACAGTGACAGGTTTCAAGAGACTGTGGGACAGCTATAAAGGGTTGGTGAAAACTAAGGCAAGGAAAAGAATGAAGAGTGGGGGCAGCAAGCCTCATCTGCAAATAGGCATATGACCTAGGCAAGACTAAGGGTAGGTAGGTATGATTCAGATAGAAAAATGGGCAGAAACAATGGTCTATAAGTATTTTTCTGCTGACACCTCTTATGTTTCTGTTTATAAGAGGTCCACATACAAGAAAAAAACTAATCATTAGGAAGAACATTAACAGCACCAAAGCAGACACAGAACTAAGGATTGCAGAGGGAACATTACTGAGGATAGAGTCCTGAAAGTACTTCAGTAGCAAACTGTGACCAATTCTTAAGGGCCCGATGAAATCCACCCAATGGTGCCAAAGTGGCTGATCAGGAGGACACTGGTGACACATCATACAGACCATTTGACAGCTTTAGTTCATACCGGGGAATGTATCGTAGATTGGAGAACAGCAAATGTGATCCCGCCCTTTAAACAATGGAGACAGGAGCAACCATGGCAACTACTGGGCAGTAAGTCTACCATCAACTGTACTAACAGGAACCAAATTAAATAAAGAATAGTGTGGTTTTCTGGAAGAAAAATGAATTTATGTACAAGAACCAGCATAGGTTTACAAGAGGACAATCATGTCAAAATAATACAAGTTCTTCTGCATGTTGACACAGATGTAAGGCAACAATCAGGCAGTGGACATCCTTCAGCTAGACTTTAGCAAGGCCTTTGACTCAGTACCCACAGGCGGCTTCTCTAGAAAATAGGATGGGGCTAGGGGAAAACTGGCAAGATGGACAGGGCACTGGCTTTCAGACAAGACTCATAGAAAAGCACTGAATGCTGAACTCTCAAACAAAGAATGTCACCATTGGGGTCCTACAGGTGCTGGGGCCTCTCTTGTTCTGTATGATCACTGGTGATATAAGGAGGACTAAACAGAAAGGTGAGTCTACATACAGATGATAAAAAGCTGTGCTGGTGGGTGGACACAGAAGAAAGCACATGAAACCTGCAGAAAGATTGGGAGAGTCTCAAACAGTGATCAGGCACATGCCAAAAAATGTTAAAGTTAATGCATATAGCACAGATGGAGTCACTGGGGAATCCTCATCTGAGCAGAGATCTGGACATAATGAGAAACACCAGTCAGTTTGAAGAAGTATTTAGGACAGCTAACAGGTTACTGGGATATACAGTAGCAGGCATTGATTCACAAGCTGCAGTGAAAAGGTATCATGCCAGCTGGCTCATCGACGCAGTGGTAGCACTACCATTCGCGACACCAGCAATCCTGTTCAGGAATGAACCTGGTTCTTTGGGGGGGTGCTTACCAAGTGGAGGAGGCTCTGTGTCCCAGAGGACGCCCACGCTGGGGAGGGTGGAGGGCTGCAGGCTCTGCTGAGATACTGCCATCTGGATGACAAAAGATGGCAGTGCAGCCGGGTTCCTTTGTAGGTGGGAGGACACCAGCTAGGGCTGTGCTGTGTATACTTACATGCGCACCCTTGTCACCGACATCCTAGGGGCTGAGAAACAAACTGAAAAAAGCCTGTACAGACAGGACGACAGCCAGCCTCCTGCAGGCCCTGCACTGCTGACCCAGGCAGCGACTCTCAAATGGATAATGGAACCGTGGTGGGTCGAGATGCTCCCTGCCATACACGCCACTGGGTCAAGCCACAGAAGAATGAGAAGTCGGGTAAATCTGGGAGAAGCTAGGTGATGTGGCTAGGGAGGCTGGCTTAAAGAGGGCTGTTTGGGGCACAGAGGAGCATAAAGAAGGTATTCATGCCACTATACATGTCACTGGATAGGCATCATCTGGAATTGTGTGTGCAGTTTTGAAACCCTCCTCTAAAAATAGATAAGGAGAAACATAAATACTGTGGAGGGCAACTAAAATGATACATGGGCAACAGGGGTGGGAACTAGTAGGAGAGGATGACAAACCTTAGCATGCACTCATTAGAAAAGAGGGAGGAGAGAGGAGACAACATAGAAGTACATGGGGGATAGTATTATTGATATTAGGATTAAGTTCAGAGAGTTATTTAGACTTAAGGACAAATACCATAATTCACAATTGAAAACCAAGAGGAACGTTAAAAGGAGAAAGTGTTTTACTGAGTGTGAACTGGTGGAAATGATTACCCTGGGATGTGGTGAATGCTGGCTGTACACCAAACTTCAAGATTAAATAGGATGAACACAGAGAGTAGTCAGGGAAAAGAAAGATTATGAAACGCCAGTGAAGGAGAGAATTAGTTAAAGTAGCTAGAAATAATGGAGTAGACGAGTTGGATGAAAGTCTTTCTATGTTATAAATAAACTATCTATCTACGGAGTGGTGGGCAGTCAGACTGGCAGAGCCTGAGACCGCGGAGAGTCATTTTGCCTGCACCAGGGCTTTTTTCTCCTTATTTTTATCCCTCCCTCATTGGCTGCAGTCAACATGGATCCTCAGTGGACCACTGACAGAGGTAAGGTGCCAGGGTGTACCAGGCTACAATCATTTGGACTTTTTTTTTCTGTCTCACCTACCTCCCTTGGCTGACACTGGGCTGCATTGTTATACCTCTCAGACATGCAGTGAGTCCCCAGAACAGGTGGGTGAATCCTCCGTGGTGCACATTAAGTGCCACTGTGGTTACAGAGCTGTGGCATCACCTTCTGTAGATCACTGCTCAGCCATGTTGGGGCACGACACGCTACCTTATAGTCATTGGGTGGGCCACCAACTTATATGATTTTAACCCCCACTCAGCCTCCCAGCTATGCAACTCTGTTCTCCTCTCAGGTCTCTGCAGTTTCCTTTCATTAAATGATTACAAGACTGGACTAACTTCCTTCAAATGCCACTGGTTCACAGCTCCTGAGTTCCAAAAGACACCCTTCCTTAAGCATCCTCTGTACTGATAGGTATCATGTCAAATCCGTGCATATAACTAAGCGCAGTCATTACTGTGCTGTCAAAATGATGCATAGAAACGAAGCGTAATGAAAAAACAGCATGTTCCTTAAACCGCGAAAACAAAATTGTCAGTTACTCACAAGACAGCAAAATCAGCCAAGGCAGAAGCAGCCAAAAAATTGTGAGCAAGCAGAGTTGACATGGAGCTTAGCTTTTGCTCTTTTTGCTCTTGCTTTGGGGAGGAGAGGCATTAGAAATCTGCATGAACTCAACCAGTGCACTGCTTTGACAGTGAAGCTGTTATCTGTACGCTGCTTTCACAATGTGCGGTTTATCTATGCAGCGAATAGACTACAACGTTGTTGAGTGCAATGTTTTCTTCTTGTGCAGAGTTAACATGGAACCATACTGATATGCAAATGCCACTGGAAGTTGTGTTTCCCAGCGGTACTTTCACATCTGAATTGTGGATGTCTATGGAAGGATACCTATCGGGATTTAGGTGCAGCACACAGCATTTGAAGGAAGTAGGTCTGCACTAGGGGCCCTGAATTATTTCACTGAAGGAAAAGACATAGGGACATGAGGGACGTATGTGCAGCTGGAAGACTGCATGGGGGGGGTTGTTTTTAGAAAAATATAACATGCTAGAGGATTGGGGGTGGCTATAAAGCTTGAAGGTCTATGAACTGGGTAGCGAACACGTGGTTTGAAAGGTGGTGGTCTGGAGCAAATCACAGGTTCATGCTTGGCGGACTGTTAGGTTGAAATTCACTACTAACTGCAAGATTCAAACCCCAGAAGTTCAAGGTAGTTCAAATGGTTTTCTGAACCACCACTACAGCTCAAGGGAAAATATATTTGTTGCACTGTCTGTGTTAAACATTAGCATATGCTTGGCAACTATAGACACAAAGGTATAATAAGGGAACTAGCTCTAAGTTCCAAACTATTGATCTGCAATTTCAACTCTTTGTAGCCTAAGTGCATAGAACCATTTCTTTTCCCAAATGAGCTTCCCAACCCATGAAGAATGCATCTGTAGTCAGCCAAGGAAAAACAGTGGACCAAAGGAAAGGGAATCCTACATGAAGATTCACCACTGCTGGATTTTTTTGTAAGTGAGGAAAATAAGTAAGTAAGTCACTGCTTGTTGAGATCCAACTGAATGAGTTCCCTATGTAATCTTAATCACAGGACTGTCAAGGAGATGAACCATGAAACCTCTAAACAACCCCTGCTGGATGTGTGTGACCTATCAGAAGGGTTTTAATTTCGGAATTAAAAAAAAAGTGTTCATGAAATGCAAGTTTAGGATTAGACGCCACCTTTAGACTGTCCAGCTGTCAGGAAGCACCTCAAGATGGGCCCCCTTTTTTTGACTAAATTGGAAGAACCCTTTCTATGGGTTGGGGAATTAAAAGCTTCTTTAATTTTGCCATCAATCACGCTAACATGTTTGAATGGACTTGTCTGGTCTTCGTTTAAGAAGGCTAGCAAAGAAAACTCAAAACCTATTTTTCATGATTTATTCCAAATTAGTTATGTCATCTTTCATCGTGTTTTCTACCTTTGAAATGTTAACTACGTATTATTATATACTGTAGTTTTTGCCATTTTCTGACAAAGGACTCTGTTGTGCAGTTCAAAAGCTAAAAGTTTTTCCTGAAAAACTTAGATGGTCCAATAAAAGGTAACAAATCACCTATTTTGTACATAGTTTTTACAAGTAATGGAATTACCACTCTAGACTAGAGTCAGGCATGGTACCGCAGGACTGGAGAACAGCACATGTAGCGCCCCTCCACAAAAGCAGTCCCAAGGACGACCCAGGGAATTACAGATCAGTCAGTCTGACCTCCACTGTGGACAGGCTCATGGAGACCATACTAAAGGAAAGGTTGGTGGAGTATCTAGAAGAGCATGGTCTCCAGGATGCGAGGCAGCATGGGTTCATATGGGGGGGGGGGAGGAGATTGTATCAAACGAATCTGATTGACTTCTTTGACTGTGTCACGAAGACAGTAGACAGGGGCCAAGCGGTAAACATCCTCTATCTTCATTTCAGCAAGGCCTTTGACTCTGTGCCCCACAAAAGGATGATCAGGAAGTTGGTGGATCATGCAGTTGGGGAAAAGATGGCCAGATGCCTGGAAAACTGGCTGAGGGACAGAACCCAGAGGGTGGTTGTGGGGGGAAGTAATCTGGCACCAGAGAGGTAACCAGTGGGGTCCCGCAGGGCTCGTTGATGGGGCCGGTGTTGTTCAATGTCTTCATCAATGACACTGGGGATGGCATTAAGGGCAAAATGTGCCTATATGCAGATGACACCAAGCTCTGAGGGAGAGTAGACACAGCTGAAGGGATACAGGACCTACAGGAAGATCAGGAAAAGCTGGAGAGGTGGTCCAGGATCTGGCTGCTTGGCTTCAATGCCAAGAATTGCAAAGTTATGCATACTGGAGCCAAGAATCCCAGGACAGAGTACTACCTGGGTGGAGTCTGAGTATCTGCATCAGAGGAGGAGGACCTGGGAGTGATAATCACTAGTGACCTGAAGCACTCCACACAGTGCAAGAAAGCAGCAGCAAAGACAAACAAAATGCTGGGATGCATATCTAGGGGGATCAGTAGTAGGACAGATGTTATACTGCCCTTGTACAGGTCAATGGTAAGACCGCACCTAGAGTATGGAGTTCAGTACTGGTGCCCACACCTCAAAAAGGACATGCTGGAGAAGGTCCAGAGGAGGGCTACAAAGATGACAGTGGGTCAGCAGGGTAAGGCATACGAGGAGAGGTTGAGGGCACTGAACATGTACTCCCTGGAAGACAGGGGACATGACTGGGACCTTCAAGTATTTGAAAGGGATAAATAAGGTTGATAAGGAAAGTCTCTTCAAGCTGAGTGGCAACCATAACACAAGGGAGCATACTCTAAAGCTGGAGGGTGGGTGGTTTAGGAAGGAGGTCAGGAAGCATTTCTTCACAGAGAGGGCAGTGGACACTTGGAATGCGCTGCCAGAAGAGGTCATCTCATTGAAGACAGTGGGCACCTTTAAGACAGGCTGGGATAGGCAAGGGGGAAGGTAAGGATCATGGGTAGAAAGGATGGGAGGAGTGAGGGGAGAGGGCAGGGACATTAGCTCAAGCTGTGGACCCTACAGTACGAGAAGGCTTGATAGACCAAATGTCTTTCCTCTGATAGCTTCTTCGTATGTTCATATATAAGTAAGAAGGCATAAAATTGCATTCTGCTCTGTCACTAGTACGTGGCTGCATATAACATCACTACCACCATACATACAGCTACAGCTCTCTGTCTATAGTGGGAGTGAAGATGTCGTCTGCCTTCTACAGCTAACAGAGCTAAATGCAGTGTCATAGACTTTTATGCTCACAATTTGATTATGTATGCAAAATACAGAAACAACAATATTTTTAATTTAGAAATCAACAAAAAAGGATAACAGTGAATTGAATGGGGTTTGAATGAATTGCATTTTTGTCTGATTTTGGGGCAAATTAGGGGACCTTCCTGAAGTGCTCGAAGTCATGTGCACCTCCTACCCCCAGAAACAATTTACATCTGAAGTGGATGTATTTATTTTAACCTGGGAGAGAAGTGTGGCTGTAACTTCCAGCATCATTTTGTCTGACTTCAGGGTAAATCGGGGACCTTTCTACTTAACCTCCATAAGTCTGTGAGTGACCCACAGAAGTGTGAGGACCACAGAAGCAGGAAGACGGTATCTGCTGGACTCTGCAGTTAAGACCACAGTTCCACAGGGAACTCTGCTCAGGGGAGAGAGGTACAGGCTGGTAAGCCTGTAGTAGGGGATGACGGGATGTCTGTAACTCACCCAAATAACATCTTGAGTGAGGTATTTTGCATCTGGCAGGGAGCTAATTCTCTGTAGGGGGTTTAAACAACCTATATATGATCAGGTAATAAAACAAATAGAAAATAGGATCAGAGGAGTGGAGAGGGTGGATGGGATAGGTACTAGAATTCAGAGGTAGTCACACACAAGTTAGGAGGGGAGAAGTAGAGCAGGTTATTTCTAGCTAAGGAGGAACAACCTTACTTAGGTAGGGTTAACTTGTGGTTTAGGAATACTGTGCTGCAAGAAGTAGGAATGGAGGATTGAAATGGCAGGGGGTTAGCCAGTTGCAGGGATTGTGAGGAGACCATACCTTGTCCTATGCTCTGAAGGGTTGGTCACTGCTCCATATGCAGGAGGTCTGAGGAGCTCAGTGCACAGCTGCCATCATCACAGGGAGAAATACTTTAACTGTGCAGACAGCTGAGTTGGATTTCAGGACCACTACCTGATGGGCTAGCAATATAGCCTAAAGGTTAGAGTAAAGAGCTGTGAACGAGCTTGGTACATCTGGCAGACCAGACCTGGGTTTGATTGTCACAACCTCTACTTGCATACTGTGTGACTCTGAGCAAGTCACTTAACTGCCCAGTGCTCCCAGGTCGCCCCTGGAAACAGGCACTTGTGCCTAGTGGGCCTTACCCGGTTACCAAAGACTAAAATAAAAAATAAAAAAATACCCCCCCTCCACTGAAACCAGGGGATGGAGAGTGACTGGAAAAGGAAGGGGGGAAGGAAGCAGACTGCAGGTGTGAAACAGTGTCCTTTAGTAATTAGCACATTTTGTTTTGCAACCATGGTAGAGGCAAAGTTACCCAACTCCACCAGGGAGGCTGAGAAGGCTGAAAAGGACCAGTCATAGAATGCGACACCCAGCAGGGTTGTGAGAACTAAGAACGGTTCTAGTACAGTACGAATAGTCCGACACTCTACTCTATGGTAAAAGGCATTGAGAGGGTGGTGTATGATGGGATCAGGGGAAGATCAACTGCATGCCAGGCCCACTGTCTGTGAGGGAAAAGGATAGGGAGGATGAGTGACAGGATGGGGGAGGTGCCACATGTCCTTGTATACTGGAGTACAGACGATCTGGCAAACCAAAGTCTGGAGGAAGTTAAATCCAACTTCCGATGGCTAGTGGGGGAGCTGAAGGGGAAGACATGTGTTGGGCAGGGAGGAGGGCGGGGAAATAAGATTAAGGCGGGAAGAAACTAAGGCATTCAATGTCTGGTTGAAGGGGGGTGTCAGGAAGAGAGGTATAGATTTGTGGGTGACGGGGAACTTCTGGGATAGAAGGTTATTCAAAAGAAATGGCCTTCATCTCACAAGGGAAGGGATGGCTGCATTTGGGCACAAGCTTGATGTTTACATGGATTGTCATTTAAACTGAATGAGAGGAAAGCAGAAGCTGGGAATTCCATAGCAGGAAGTGGGACAGGGAGAACCTAGTAGGTACTCCCTCAGAAAAAGGAAAAGGACCGAGGGGGATTGCTAGTAGTGGCAAGGGCACAACACAGAGTTGGAAAGGAAGGGGGGGGGGGGGAATCATGACAAACCAGTTAGCAGGAAGGGAAATGGATGGAGTAGGCTGGGTGTGACAGGCAGTAATTCGGAACAGTTAAGGGGAAAGGTAATAAAATGGAAGCATGGAAGGTGGTCTGCCTAAATGCCAGAAGCCTGAACAAGATCAATGAATTACAGGTGACAGTAGCAGAGGCCAAGCTAGACTTAACAGCCATCACAGGGTGTCGGGCATCTGGGAATAATATTTGGGATCTGGCAGTTTCAGGGTACATCTCACATAGGAGGGGCAGGATCAAGGGTAAAAGGGGGCAGTGCCCTCTATAACAGGGTGGAAACAGAGGCTATGAAGGACAGGACCGTCAAGATGGAGGGTGGGGGTAGTGAAGTCTATCTGGGTACAGCTGACTATGGCTGTTGGAAAAAAGATGAGACTTAGGGTGGTCTAGACGATCAGGCCAAAAAGAGGGGGAAGGGGGGTGTGGCCAGTCGCCGAGTGAGGAGCAGCAACTCATTAATGCTCTGCACTACTCGAGACATTTACTATAATTTAAGTGAAAACATTGATGTTACACCTTAGAACAACTATATTCAGTAGAAAGAGGAAGTTGAGCTGACTCGATACATACCAAATTTGCCGCAGCTTGGTTCACTGCTGATCAGTATGGGGCGACTGAACAGGCAGGCGGAGAAGGAGCCCTGCCAAAAGAACTGCGACTGGGACAGAGTAAGGAGGTCCAGCAGCCTGCTTTGGAGGACGAGTCTCCACAACCTCCAGTGCTGCTCTGTTATGAGCTATACAATCCTTAGACAAACGGATGACTGAATTTCATGAGCAACTTAAATCAATGGACACTAAAATCAGCTCCCTCTTGGCTGATACACAGGCAACTACACAAACGGCCGACTGGGCACTCAAGATGACAACTGGGCTGACAAAGGAAAATACTCTGCTCAGGAAACAATTAGAGCACCTTGAAATCTCCATAAGGGAATCCAATGCCCGTATTCTTGGTTTACCTGAAGGTGCTGAGGGAGACAATCTAAAAGAATTTATAACTGCATGGCTGACTGAGCACAATCAGCTAACAGCTTCTCCATCGGTGCTAAAATGTTATCGGATCACCCCAAGAGAAACCTGAAACCGAAGACCCACTAATGCTCCTCAACCACGTACTATTTTGATCAAACTGGGATCGGTAATGGAGAGAGACGAAATCCATCAGTGCTAAAATGTTATCGGATCACCCCAAAAGGAACCCGAAACTGAAGACCCACTAATACTCCTCAACCATGTACTTGTTTGATCAAACGGATTGGTAATGGAGAGAGATGAAATCTTGTTGAAAGCCAAGCAAAAGGGCCCTTCTGAATGGAGGGAAAACCAAGTTCATCTTTTTCCAGACTTGAGTTATGAAACCAGGCAGAGGTGCAAAAACTCTGATGGGATTTGCACTAGACTGCGACAACTGGGGGTTCAGCACCTTCTACTCATGCCAGCCAGTTTCAAGATTTCATATGGGGACAAAACATATAAATTCTCGGACCCAAAAGATGCTGCTAAGCTCCTGGAATGAATCAAAAAGGAATTTGAGAGACGGGACCAAGATTACGATGAGGAGACCGAAAATACCTAAGGGAGTGTGTAACTTTAAAATATGAACTGAGAATACGGAGAAGAGTCATGGCCTTGATCTGCACTTAGCTGCCGCATGTCCAATATCAGAGACTTTTGGTTGAGCTGCTACTATATGTTTTCCGAAGTGCTGTATTTCATGTGAGTACTGTACAATAAATTTCTTCACTCTTTTTTAGCTAGGCAGTGTATAAAATAAACAATATGGCGGCGCTACAAGACATTGGCCACACTCTACGGACATTACCTCCTTCCTTACCCCTCGGAGATGCTGTTTTCACACCAAATAGGAACTCTGTGTAGCGCAGGTTCATTGAGCTCTCCATTTTTACGCTGTTTAGAGGGAGTCAATATCTCTATTTGCCTGATATATAGAACTCTAGAGACCTGATCTGTCCAGCACTATCACATCGGGTTTTGATGTGCATTCTAACTGGCTCCTTAATGGTTGGACTTGATGGTTGTCTGTTTATGGTTGTTTTGGTTAATAATATTACTATCACTCAATTCGATACATTTGAAAATCTGATAGCTTACATAAATTGAAATGGTGTTACTTTAACACAAAGATGTAGGATGACACTAAAGGTTAAAATATGCTTTTGAGTGTCTGGGGTCTGTTTTTAATGGGGTTGCCTACAATGTTTATCTAGCTACGTGGGGTATAGGGGAACAAGCCCTTTGATTCACATAAGAGAAACAATGTTTATGTGTAATAGGATTTGAATTATCCCCTGCTCATGGCAGATTAGGCAATTTAGGTGCATTATTAATTTGGACTTATTTCAGATCATCCGTAAGTGATGTTCCTGGGTTTGAGGCAAAGCATTTTACTTACTGTCACAATGTAGTATGCTCTAAAGTACTGTTCAAGAGTCTATCAACTGTATACTTGCTTACCTACGTTTTCAATACTGTATTGCAATGCAGTAAATTCATAAAAATAAAGTTAAAAAAAAGATGGGGAAGAAATCAGGAAGGGGCCAGGAAGGGGGATCTTGTGTAAGTGGGAGACCTGAACCTGCCTGACACAGACTGGCATTCCGTAGCTAAATGTGCCAGGAGGTAAGCACTGCTGAACACAGTGCAGGACTGCTTACTGGTGGCAGCCAGGGAATCACTGGGGTCTAGTGACCACAATTCTGTGTGTTTTGAACTGACAGAACACTGGGCCCCTCTCAAAAGCAGCTGTTCTGGACCTCAAATGAGCAGATTTTCATCAGATGTGGGATACAGTAGGGGAAAGTTTGATGGGTATAGATCAGATCAAGGGAGCAGAGGAAAAAATGGGGAAAGATCGAGGGAACAAATCTGGAGGCAACCGACTCTTGTTCAAGAATGTTTACCAAAAGAAAAAAGCACAAGAGGCCTTTCTGAGTCTCAACGTAAGTAAAGGAGGATGTGAGGGGCAAAACAAACAGGTTACTCACCTGTAACAGTAGCTCTAGGAGTGGTATATGATGTCCATCCACACTCTTGGCAGTGTCCTTTCCCCTCTAAGGCTTGCTGGAAAGTCTTCAAGCTGGTTCCTCCCACCCACCTGAGTGGTAACTCCCCTAGCACTGCCCCATGATGTCAGATCTTGCCCACTGGAAACAAAACCTGTGTGCCACTTGCCAGGGGAGATCGGGTGGGTCAGTGTGGATGAACATCATATACCACTCCTAGAACTACTGTTAAAGGTGAGTAACCTGTTTTTCTAGAGACGTGGATATGATGTTCTCTCCACACTCTTGGCAGACTCCTAGCAGTTCTCTGGGAGGAGGGGCAAGGCACACATCCCCTATTTAGGGAACAGAGACTGGTGAACTGAGGCCCCAAAACCCGCATCCCAGCGTGACTCAAAGTCGATGTGAGAGTGGGAAATAAAGGTGCATGCTGACTTCCAGGTAGAAGCCCGACAGATTTCCTGGATAGGGACATCCCTGGATGCAGCCACCGAGGCAGCGGTATGGTGGGTGGAATGAGCCCTTAGACCTACGGGAGACTCCCTACCCGTCAACCTATAGCAGAGGTCAATGCAGGACACAGTCCACCTGCCAATCATCTACTTAGCTGCCGGTCTGCCAGGTGTGGCTTCAATGAAGGTGACAAAGAGTTGGCAAACCTTATAATAGGCTAGCACTCGCTGCAGGTGCAGTGTATGGAGCCTGTGCTCTGCCTCCAAGGTGTGATTGGTGAAGTACACTGGGAGATTAATCACCTGGTTAAGGTGAAAATCCAACAAATCTTTGGGGAGGAACTTCGGGTTGGGGCGAAGGACAACCTTGTCCCTGTGGAAGACCAAGTAAGGAGACTCCATTGAAAGCACCTGGAGCTCACTGATCCTTCTGGCTGACGTGACAGCTGTCACAACTGGACAGCTGGTTCTGATAGCTGTATAATTTTTTGTTGTAAATATAAAAAATTAATGTATGAAGGACTGTGGCAGAGGGAGGTGCTGGCTGCTGAAGCTGACACTTCAAACCCCCAGGGATAAGTTCAAAGGACAGGACATTGTTAAACTGCAGATATCTGGGGTGCAATTATCTGGTCAATTAGCTTTGATCCCAGGAAATAAAATTAGCTCCTTAGGACGTCCTCAGGGAAATCCTTTGATCTGCACTAGATGTCCTGAGAAAAGGGACACTGGCCAGTGTTATGAATAACCTCCCAGGAAACCAGCTCATTTCATCAAAGAGATCTTTGATGTGTAGATACCAAGGCCAGACGGAATTAAGGAGTCAAATACACTATTGCTTTGAATACAGTGACTTATATCACAGAGACTTTTGATGTGTGTGTGAAGCAAAGCACAAACCGGTTTAGACTAGTAAACATGAGAAGAGGAGATTTATCATGTCATCTCTTATTTTTTTAAATACCTTAGTAGGCCATCTTGGTGTCATAAAATATAGATTTTGTTACAGCAAGGCGGAGTTTGGCGACCTCAGAGAAGACCGGCTCAGAACTGTTTTTAACTGCTCAGAGAACCTTGACAGACACACTTTCATATTTCTGACTTAGAGTGGAAGAACATCAAAGCGCCGACAGATTAAGAAGTAAGACTAGTCTGAGTGTTGTTATTTGTAGAAATCTGCACTTTTAAACCTGTTTGTTTTAAGACTGTATGTGTGGGGATATTTTGTTTTGTAATTTTACTTTTTTCTTATTTTATCTATTTTAAAGTAAAGATATATATCTTAAAACGGAAACTACCTGGAGTGCCTTGAAATTTCTTTTTATTTAAGTGAAACTTTTGAAGGTTATAGTTGACACTGTATATGAGCTTATTGTTATACCAAACTGGGAAACAGATAGAGTTCTCTAAGGTCTTGCATAAAGTTCTAAGGGTTCATTTTGTAGACCTGGTTAGGTACCTGTAGGTAAAGATATCTGGCCCCCCGAAGACAGAATTATCTGAGCCTGATAATTGGGTACGCTAACAAGAAAAAATTACTCACCTTAGTAATGTTGTTTCTTCTAATGGAGTCTTGCTGTATTCTGACTATTGCAGTTAGGTCCTGCCTTTCCACTGCCCCGGAGATAGGAATATCCCTGGCAGCAGCCAGGGAAGCAGCTGTACCTCTAGTAGAGTGAGCCCTCAGGCCTGAGGGTGGGGTTCTACCCAGTTTTTCATAGCATAACTGTATACAAGAGACAACCCACCTGGCAACAGATCTCTTAGTGGCAGGTTTGCCCATACCAACCTCTCCATATGTAAGGAACAACTGGAGGGACTCAAACCTGTGACCCTTGATGCGCTCTATGTAGTAGCTGAGGGCCCTTTTAACATCTAAGTTGTGCAGCCTCCTCTCTCCAGAGGAGGAATGGTCAGTGAAGAAAACAGGGAGAGACAAGACTGATTAAGGTGGAAATCTGAAACCACCTTAGGCAAAAACTTCCTGTTAGTTCTTAGGACTACTTTATCTCTGTGGAAAGAGATGAAATCAGGCTCCACTGACAGGGCTTGCAATTCACTGATACACCTGGCAGAAGTAATGGCTACCAAAAGCACAGTTTTCCAAGTCAAGTACTTAAGCTCTGCAGAGGACAAAGGCTCAAAGGGAGGTTGCATAAGCTGAGCAATGCAAACACTAAGGTCCCAAGCAGGAGCAGGGTCCCTAAAGGGGGGATTAGTGAGCAGGAATCCCTTGAAGAACTTACAAAACACAGGATGAGCTGACAGAGGAGAGGGCTTGCCTACTGACAAGAAGGCAGAAACAGCTGCCAAATGCACTTTAAGTGTAGCAGGCCTAAGTCTTAAGCCATTAAGATGGACCATATAGTCCAGAACTGTAGGCAACCCGGCAGATTCTGGAGAAATATGCTTATCAGAACACCAAATAGTGAACCTTTTCCATTTGGAGTTGTAAGTCTTTCTGGTGGAAGGCTTTCGAGAGGCCTTAAGGATATCCAGAACCCCTTGAGAAAGGTGCAGATCAGCAAACTCTAACTCTTCAAGAGCCATGCCTTGAGATTGAGAGACTTGAGGTTCGGATACCAAATCCTCCCGAGAGGATGTCAACAGGTTGTAATTCCTGGGAAGAGACAGGGGAAGATGGACTGCTAAGGACAGCAACAGAGGGTACCAGGGCTGTCTGGCCCAGTCTGGAGCAATCAGAATCACTTTGCATGGTTGTGACCTGATCTTGACTAACACTTTGAACAGGAGAGGAAAGGAGAAAAGCATACAGAAATTTCCCCTCCCAATCCAGAATCAGAGCATCCAGGGGGACTGAGCCCAAGACTGGGGGTCTGCAACAAAAGAGAGGAAGTTGGTGATTGTCTGGGGCTGCAAAAAGATCTATCTGTGGAGTGCCCCATCTCGAGAAAATCACTTTCAAAACTAGGGGATCTAGGGTCCATTCGTGATGGCCCTGGGATATCCTGCTGAGAGCATCTGCTAGGACATTATCCTTCCCTGGAGGTGAACTGCTATCAGAGAGGTTTGCAGGGAATAGGCCAGGGACCACACTTTCATTGCTTCTGTGCACAAGGCCGTAGACCGAGTACCTCCTTGCTTGTTGATGTACCACATTATGGTAGTATTGTCTGTTCTGATCTGGACCACCTTGTTCTGTACAAATTTGGAAAAGGCTTGCAGTGCTAGAAACACTGCTCTGAGTTCCAAGAGACTGATGTGAAGCAGAGATTCTTGAGGTGACCACAGCCCTTGGGTGGTAAGATCCCCCAGGTGGGCTCCCCAGCCCAGCAGGGAGGCATCTGCGGTGAGTATCACTGAATGAGACTGAGTGACAAAAGGAACTTCTTGCCTCAAATTGTCCTGATCCTACCACCATTGCAAAGCCTGGATCAGGGTTCGAGTCACTGGGACTAGCTTGGTAAGGGAATCCTTTCTTTGGGACCAGAAGGCTCTTAAGTGGAACTGAATGTCCCTCATCTGAAATCTTGCTCCCTGGACCACTGCTGTAGAGGCTGTCATGTAGCCCAGAAGCTGCAGGAAATGCCTTGCTGGTCGAGACACCTGAAGGGTGAATGAAGAGGCCAGTTCCATAAGGGTCCTTACCCTGTCCAGGGGAAGGAAGGCTCTTGCCCTTATCGTATCCAGCTCCGACCCTATGAAGGTGAGGAGTTGTACTGGCTCGAGAACTGACTTTGGAAGGTTGAGGAGGAATCCTAAGGAAGTGAGCACTTGCTGAGTTATTTGCAGATGTGACTTGACTTGGTCTGGAGACTGACCCACTATGAGCCAGTCGTCCAAGTACGGAAAGATGGAGATCTTTTTTCTCCTTAGGAAGGCAACCACTACTGCCAGACACTTTGTGAATACCCTTGGGGCTGATGTTAGGCCAAAGGGCATTGCTCTGAATTGATAGTGGCCTGAGGGCAACTTGAACCTGAGGTACTTTCTGTGGGAGCACCAGATGGGAATGCGAAAATAGGCATCTTTGAGGTCCAGGGAGGCTAGCCAGTCCCCTGGCCTTAAAGAGGGCAGAATTATTCCCAGAGTCACCATTTTGAACTTTGGTTTTAAAAAGGTGCTTATTCAGATATCTTAGATCCAGGATGGGCCACCATTCTCCTGTTTTTTGGGGGGTTAGGAAGTACCTGGAGTACAATCATTTGCCCTTGTGTATGGTAGGAACCCTCTCTATGGCTCTGAGAGCCAGGAGGGAAGAAACCTCTGCCTCTAGGGCAAGGGTCTCTGATGGATTTGCAGGTGGAAAGGATCTGATTCTCATCTTGGGACATTTTTTGAAGCTGAGAACCAGTCCCTGGCTTACTACTTCCAGGACCCACTTGTCTGATGTCAGAGACTTCCAGTCCTAGACAAAGTAAGCCAGCCTGCCCCCCTACAGGTATTGGAGAATCAGCCTGGACAGACCCATCAGGGTGTCTGCTTGGCAGGGGCTTTAGACTGAGGGGTGGAAGCAGGTCTGCTCATTCCCCGATTGCCTCTCCCTCTGAAGAACCCCCTCTGAGCATAGGAAGAAGAGGCGGCCTGGGCTTGGTAAAAAGGCCTTTGAAAGGGCCTGCCTCTGCCCCTGGACTGCTGCCTTTGAGGAGTGGCTTGCCTTTCTCTGGCCTGAGCACTCCTGTAGGTGGTCCTGTACTCGGCCATCTTTTTCATGTAGTTCTCTGTCTACTCCCCAAACAGAGAATTAACAATGACAGAGAAATCCATGGCCTTAGCCTGGGTATCCTGTGATAGGCTAGTACATCTGAGCCAAGCCATCCTCCGAAGGGCCACAGATGTAGCCATGACTCTAGATGAAACATCACTGGAGTCCACAGCAGCAAGAAATTGCACCTTGGATGCCTCAATCTCATCTGCAGCCACCTGCTCCAGCTCCTTGGCAAGCTGGTCAGGGGCCTGTTTAGCCATAGCCAGAACAGTGTCCCATTTGGACTTCTGGTATGTAGCTGTGTAGGCCATATAGTTAGCCTGCCTGAGTCCCAAAGATGCTGCCATGCACTGCTTCTTTGCCATGGCATCAATCCTCCTGGAGTCCTTATCTGGGGGGTGTGATGCCAAGGGAATATTTGCCTTATTACAGGCAGCAGCCTGCACTACCCCAACTTGGCTGCACTGCTGAGAAAGGAACTCCGTGTCCGAGCCTGAAGGGGTGTACCTCTTGTCCATTCGTCTGTCCACAGGAGGTATGGAGTTAGGAGTCTTTAGAATTTTAATTGTCTGTTTCCCAAAAGATTTATGGAGGGGAATAGACAGTCTCCTGGACTCTGGGATGTCCATCATTTCAACAAAATCAGGCTCTTCCTGATCTTCTACTGCTTCTTCCATTGGAAGCTGGAGGGTTTCAGCCACTTTTTTGTAAAACATAAAGTGGGAAGGGGACTCAGAAAGCCTAGGAGGAGAAACACCTGAAGGTCTGTCTGGGGAGATGTCCGGGTCAATAGGCACATCCAGACTTTCATAATCACCATCATCATCCTCATACTCTCCCTCCTCCTCCTCCGGTTCATAAAATTCTTTTGAAGTGTAATCTGGAACCGGAGGAACCGACCGAACTGAGCCCCTGCCAGATGGTGCCGGTTCAGCCGGAACCGAAGTTAGTGATTGCACTATCCTTATCGCTTTGGCTATCTCATCAGTGGTCAGAGTATGAATTTCTGGATCCGAACTGGATGATTTTTCTCTTCTCTTCCTTTTAACCGAACCGACTCCTCAGAATCGGCTCTCCTTTGCCCAAAGAAGTATCACCCTGGTCAGAGGGCACTCCTTCTGGTTTGGTTGGAACTTAACCGGGCTGGCCATCTGGTCAGCGGACTTCTCGGCCTCCCTTTCCTCAGTCTACCTACTCTCTTATCCAGGGTAGCTTTGGAAAGTTCTTACAAATTTGGCAGTCTGAATCGAGGTGGTCAAACCCCAGACAATAAACAAGGTGGTGTGGGATCAACCTTAGCAAAGGCTTCCCCACACACTGCAGTGCTGAAACCCAGTGGGCCTGCTTTTTTCTTGGGTTTCTAGAGATGGCCAATCCTATCCAAACGCACTTTTTCGGCAATCCGCCAGGCAAGACTTTATCGGTTCCTGACCGTAGCTATGGTTCGGGAAAAACGTAATTAAATACGCTTTTAAACCGATACGACCGTTACCACACTCTAAGTAAATTCACAAACTTTTTAAGACTAAACTGATTGGTTCAGTCGAACCGATCCGAAATTTACAAGTTCCACACAGAAACTAAATGTAAAACCTATCTAGTACTCACGGTACCACAGACAGAGACTTAAACCGGCAGATTCAGTAGCAAAAATTCAGTGGAAACCCGAGCGAAAAACGACACTTTAACCGACTTTTTTTGAACCGAGCAAAGGAGAAATCTCTGGAGCGACTGTTCAGTGAGGCACAGTAAAGAATCTGACGGTTGGAGTTTAAACAACAGCAGACAGGGGCTTCAACCGAGCTCGCGCTGAATGTTCCATGCTGGCCATGGAAAGTTAACTCTTTGTTCTCCAGGGCAGTTGAAAGGCAGGACCTAACTGCAATAGTCAGAATACAGCAAGACTTCATGTTGTTTGAAGAGGTTATCAGTTTGAATCCCTCCAGAACTTGAGACTAAGGTGACTCAAACCCACAAAACAGACAAGAGGGTTAACTTATACTGTAAACTGTCCAAAAATCCTACACTCAGAGGTTGGCACTTTGGGAGTAGAGGGCTGACCAGCTGAGTGAATTTGTGACAACAGCCACCAGAAAGGTGGTTTTCCACAACAGGTAAGACATTTCACACCTGTGCATTGGTTCGAATGGCTTGTCCATGAGCTTTGCCAACATCAGCAGCAAGTCCGAAAGTGGTGGTGGTGGTTCACGCACCGGTGGGGAAATGTGGTCAAGGCTTTTGGAAAACCACCACACCACCTTCTCCTGTCCCACTGACAGCATACAAGCCCACGGCCGGTAGGCAGAGATGGCTGCAATGTGCACCTTAAGGGTCACTGACCGAAGGCCAGACTGAGAGAGGGACCCAAGGTAGTCAAGAATGCTAGCCACTGGACAAGCTAAGGGGTCCAACACCTTGCCCTGGCACCAAATGGAGAACCTCTTCCATTTGCAGGCATAGCACTTTCGGGTCGGCTCCTTCCGAGAAGCCTCGACTATGTACAGGACATCTTTGGAGAGACCCAAAGCCTGGAAATTTAGCCACTTAGGAACCAGGCTGTCAGGTGCAGCGATTGAAGGTCCGGGTGGAGTACCTTACAGTGACTGATTGAGAGCAGGTCCAGGAGTAGAGGAAGATGCCTTGGGAGCCTGCTGTTGAGGCTTAGGAGATCGGGGTACTAGAACTGGTGAGGCCAGTCCAAAGCCACCAGGATCATCTGTGCTTTGTCCCTCCTCACCTTGAGCAACACTTTGTGGATCAAGGGAAATGGAGGGAAGGCAAAGAGAAGGTCCGGGTCCAGGGCCTTGGAAAAAGCATCCCCCTGCAGCATTCCCTGCTGAGGGGGCTTGGCACAGTACAGCCTCAGCTCTGAATTACTCCTGTAGGCAAACAGGTCCACCAGAGGAGAAACCCTCTGGGAAAACAGGCTGTGTACTACTTCTGAGTGGAGAGACTACTTGGGAGACACCTCTCCCACATGGCTGAAGGCATCCACCAGCTGGTTGGAGATGCTAGCCACATGGATGGCCAGGAGATCGGCGTCCAGGCTGAACAGGAGGGTCCAGATCCAGACAGCTTCCCTTCACAGATTAAGGGAGTGTATCCCACTCTGTTTGCTGAGGATATACATGGTCGTGGTGTTGTCTGTATGGAACTGAATGACCTGACCCCGGATGTGTGGAGCAAAAGCAGTCAGCACCAGCTGAACTGCTCAGAGCTCCAACAGATTGATGTAGCACCGGGACTCCTCAGGGGTCCAGAGCCCACGGACTCTGTGCTCCCCAGGTGGGCACCCCAGCCCATGAGGGAAGCATCGGTCGTCAGGCTAACCATCGGTTCTGGGCAGACAAATGGGTTACCTTCCTGCAGATGTTCCAGGACTAACCACCACTGGAGGGCATCCCACATCAGCTGGGTCACAGTGACCGGCTGGTTGAAGTGGCCCTTGCGCTGAGATCATTGGCAGGCCAGCTCCCATTGCAGAGAGCGCATTCTCCAGCAGGCCAACGGACAGCGCTGGTGTATGCCGCCATGTATCCCAGGAGGTGCAGGAAGTCCACAGCAGGGTGCAACTGCCCAACCAGAAATGATCGGGCAAAGGAGGAGAGAGCCTCTTCCCTGCCTGCTGGAAGCCGAGCCTTGACTCTGCAAGAGTTGAGCTCCACTCTGATGAAGTGAATCATCTACAAGGGCACGAGTTCCGACTTGACCTTGTTGACCAGGAGGCCAAGAGAGATGCAGGTCTGGAGGGCCAGATCTCGGGACCTCTCCATCTCCTGAATGGAGGGATCTGTAATTAGCCAGTCATCCAGGTGGGGGCATACCTGGACTCCCCGGCACCACAGGTAAGCTGCCACCACTGCTATGCATTTAGTGAAGGCCCTGGGAGTCCAGGACAGGCCAAATGGCATGGCCTTGAAATCGTAGAGGATCCCCTCTGCGTGGAACTCAAGGAACCAGCGGTGGGACACATGGATTGGGACTTGGAAGAATGCATCCTGAAGATCCAGAGAGTAAAACCACATGTTCTGCTCGAGAGATGGTATGATCTGAGACAGAGCGACTACCCTGAAGGTGTGTGGCCTGAGAAACTTGTTCAGGTTGTGCAGATCTAAGATGAGGCTCCAGCCCCTCATCTGTTTTGGCACCAGGAAGTACCTGGAGACAAACCCTGGTTGTACTGGAGGGTCTGAGACAGGAGCCATGACCTCCTTGCAGAGGTGCTGGGTGATGCCGTCCCATAGGGTCGTCAGGATGCCAATGGACACTATGTCCTCCATGAGGCATGGGCTTGGCAAGGTGGGTAAGCCTCAAATTCCAGAGGCAGACCCTGGTCGACCACTTCAAGGACCCAACTGTCCATGGTGACAGTGGACCAGGAGGAAAGGAAGTGGTGGAGCCGGCCCCCACTGGAGGACCCAAGGGAGACAGGACAGGAGTGAGGGAGGCACCCCTCATCCCGTCACTAGGCAGGCTTAGAGGTGGAGGAGAGACCGGCTGAAGAATCACCGGGACCTCAGCCTCCTGGCTTACGGATGACCGTGGCCACAGACTTTGGTCGTGGTCACTAGGCCAGAGCCTGCTGTCCAGCCTGAGGCTGTGCCGGTTTGGCCGCGGGGCAGAGAGAGGCTGAAAGGGCTTATTCTTCTGCTGTTTGGAGCCCTTGGGATTCCTCTGGGTGGCGGTCACAGAGTCCAAAGTGGCACTGGACTTTTCAATGTGGGTGACGTGCCCTTCAACCCCAGGTCCAAACAGGTCAGTACCCAGAAAGGCGACATCCACCAGCTTGTGCTAGGTATCCGCCATGAAGGTCGAGATCTGCAGCCAAGCCCTGCAGCACATGGCCACCGCAGCCACCACAGATCTGGGCAAAAGTCACTGATGTCCATGGCAGTCTGGAGCAGTCGTTTAGCCACCACTCAACCTTGATCCAGGACCTGCTTGACCATGGTCTGTAGGTCTGCTGGGAGATGAGGAAGCAACTCATCAAGCGTTCCCAAAACGGCATGGGAGAAGTGGGTCATTAGAAGGGCCAAACTCATTAGCCAAAGGCTGAGAGAGGAGGCAGCATAGATCTTTTAGTATGTGGTCTAGTTTTTTTGGACTCCACTGTCAGGAGGTTTGTCAACATCACCCACGTTGCCCGTGCACCGGAACACAGTCAGCCACCAAACCCTCAGCCAAGGGGTGCTCTGTGAATCCTGAAAGGGAACCAGTAGGGACTGCATACTTGCGGGCCATCGAGGCTGATGGTGCAGGACTCCAAGGCAGGGCCAAGAATGGCCTTGGGGACTGAGAAGGCTTCCCCAGGAGAGTCACCCCGATTGAGGATCTCAGTGAATGGGTACCAAAGCCCACCTCTGAACGAACTCCATCGGGAAACCCATGGATTGTGATATCAGGAGGAGAAGACCCATAAAAGAAGTGGGGCCTTGCTTCGCTGACAGATCCTCATCTGACTCAATGTCCACTGGACAGGAGTGCAAGGAGGAACCTTCTGATTATGAGGAATCATTAAATAAAGGTGGACAGCCAGAATCCCCACTGACCCTATGGGGTCGGTCAGGGGTTACAGTGACCGACAGCTGATGGGGAAGTTTTGATGCCAGGCACACCTCCTTAGCCGGAGGGCCAGACTCGCTGTCTGGGAGGGGGCTCCACAAAAATTGGTGGAGAGGCCAGGGGAGGCCGAGCTGGGATCTGACAGGTTGGTTCCTGCCGAGGCAGGGAAGGCTGTGGCCTCTGTGGCAAAAGCCATGTAATGGCCGTGGTCGAGGCTGGCACAGGCTTCATCTCAGTGAACAAAAGCTGTTGCCACACCAAATCCTCATAGTGCCAATGCAACTTGTGCCAGAGCCTCTCCTTGTCCGAGGCGGATGAGGAATAGCGGACATGCAGCTTGCCCGAGTGGCAGAAGCACAAGCGTCAATGTCAACATGGGCTGATTGACTACAAGAGCCGGACCATGACCTCGGCTGCTGGGGCCACTGATGGTGGGTCTCAGAGGGGGCCGGTGAGAGCCGAGCCTTCTCTGGGTCCAGGAGCTCCTCAGTGAGAGGCGGCGGATCAGAGACAGGTCCATCTCTCCTTGGGAAGTGAGCGGTAGGACTGAAGTACTGGATAAGGAAGTGTTGGCCTTTTTGGGTGACAATGGGTCAACCGGCATGAGAAAAATCTCGTCCAGAAAATCGACCTGTGTCTCGGTCAACTGGCTGAAGGGGAGACCGTGGGGCTGGTGGCTTGACCAAGGAATTGACCGAAGTCGGAATCTCCGGAGAAGCACGGGAATTGTAGGCCTGAGAGCACTCCCGATCCCACGATCAACAATGAGACCATTTTTTGGTGTCTTTTTGTTTAGATTTAGATTTGGTGCCCTAGGGACTCTGACCATAGTTGGGAAGGGCCTGGCACAGTTCCTTGAATGCCCCCATGAAGAAAGCACCCAAAGAGAGTGGCAAAAAGGCCGAAGCTGAGGAAGCTTGTGCTGCAGCCTGAGCTGCCCCTTCCTCAAACGCCGCAACTGGTTTGGCGGACCCCACAGACGTAGGGACCAGCAGATGGGCATCCCTGAACTTAACAGAAGAATTCCGGTCGTCCAGATAACTCAACAAAAGACAGGCGTGCCGATCTTCTAAGGTGGATGGGTGAAACGTGCAGCACAGGCTGCAAGCCTTGGGATCATGCTCGTGGCCCGGGCAGTAGACGCACATGGTGTGTGGATCCGTCCAAGACATCTGCCTGCAGGCACATTTCCGAAATCCTGGCGCTGACTTCTTGTCATCCATACCAGACAAAAGAAGAAGCTGCCTGAAGACAATGTTTTTGAACAATCTGAAGATTTTAATAGCAAAGACCTACTCAGTGCGAGAACAATAAGGAGGGAACCTTCTTCCAAAAGGAAGATCTGGGGGGGCGCCGTGGAGACCGAGCAGTAAAGTAGTGTTCAGCTTCAACTCAGACTATTTCTTTGAAACTTAAAAAAAAAACAAAAAAAAACTATAAAGGATTTATCTCATGACGTTCTGATATCTTGAAACTAAGAAGATTTTTTTCCACCCAGTTTTAATTACATCTACCGGGAGTGACCATTTCCCCTACTGGGTGATGTATTTACTATGATGTTTCTTGAGCCCCTTCCCTCCCAGGATACACAAAGCATTTTGTTGTGTGTACTTTTTTTTTAAACCTTTCTCTCCTTACATCACTTTCTTGTTTTGTTTTGCCTTAAATTACTTGCTTTACTGGGAGTGAGCGTGAAAGAGAGCCGTTTCCTGCTTTGCAGTTGTCAAACCACAAGACTTAGCGAGGCAGAACAACATACTCGATTCACTTTCAAGCTATTAATGGGGTGCACCTTTTTATTTTGTATTGTTGAGGCTGCCATTTATAGGAGAGTACGGGGGGGCCGGAGTCTGCAGATGTCAGAAACCGTCCATGTCTGTCAGGAAGTCCTAAGCAGCGAGATCGTGAGCTGGACGTGCCATGTGGGAATGAGCGTGAGTACTTGAAATAACTTAATAAAATGGGAAGAAAAACTGCGGCTATTGCAGGATTGTTGAGGGTGGGATTTCAGTAGCGACAGAGAAGTGGGTCTGATTTTTTTTTTTTTTTTATTTAGTGGCAGAGGAGCGGGTCTGATTTATTTTTTATTACAAGGCTGCTGACAGTGCCACACTCCCTCAATCGGTAACAGTATCAGACTCTGTAGCCCCATTTGAAAGCCGCGCCACTTGCTTCACTGAGAATCACTGCCATCGGCTTAAGCACAGCCTGGAACCACAGAAAAGTGCACAGGTCAGAGTGACTTCATTTCATATAAAATGTTCAAGGGAATTACAGAAAGAGATTTTGTCCGTGTGTCAGACATCAGCTTCCCTTTTACATTGGTTTCAGAGATTGCGGTCGTTCATGGTAGTCCTTGTGGAACTGCTGAGTGGGTTGGTACATTGATACCTGTGGTGATGGGGAACTGGCTGGCATAGGTAGTGCAAGTTGTGAAGTTATGCCGTGATAAGAACATGGCTAAAGCAAGCTATTAGCCAGTCAGAATGCGAGAAATGTTGTACCCATTTTATAACAGTTATTGTTAAATACAGTATGTAGCTTTGTTTAACTAAAGCCTAAGGTAGAACTGTGCCTTAAGTTCATTACTTAATACTGTATAAGCCTGGGGTGGGGGGGATCAGAAATAATAATAAAATGTTTAGTAAATATAAACATCTTGCAATTGCATGGTACCTTCAACCCATTCAGGGCACAGGAGTTTTTGGATACATTGCTGGACTTTTCTTGAGTTAATTACCATGCACTCTTGGGCTACAGTTACACAAATTTTGGACTTTAACGGGGATATTTTAATAATATTAGTGTATGGCCTCTCCAATTTAGTAAATAAGCAGGGGATACTTTATTAATCTGTATAACCAGGGAGTCAGTATCCCTTTGTCTATTGTATGATTGATTGTTCCTTGCATAGACAAATCTGTACTTGTTGCATTTTATTATAAAATAAAATATAAAGTTTAAAAAAAGAAAGGAAGATTTGATGTCAATGGACAGTGATAGGGGAGTTACCACCTGGGTGGGTGGGAGGAGCCAGCCTGAAGACTTTCCGGAAAGTCTTAAAGGGGAAAGGACACTGCCAAGTGTGTGGCTAGAACATCATATCCACGTCCCTAGAAATGAAAACTACATACTCACTGTAATTCTTGATCTTCTAGGAATATCTTCGTCATTGATTCACGCTAATGGGTCTTAGCTGGAGGTGCTAGGACCCTGCAGGAGCCAGAACTTTCCAGGAGAACTGGCGCAGAAGCAAGCTGTGTGCATGCATGACACTGTGAGAGTGGCTCATGACTCCAGGCTTACCTTGGCACCAACCCTCAACTGCCTCAGTACCTTTTTTACCAAGGAGGTATAGCATAACCTAACTAGTACATGTGCACTAAACCTAAGGACGTAAGATAGCCCTGGCAACCAGAGTAAGAAGGGTCAGTGTAGACTAAAATTCAGGCACTTACCACCTCATTTAAAAGGACACTAACTCTGAAAAATTCAATGCTCCATTGTCAACTTATTTGTAAAAAGACAGTCCATAAAAGTAGGACAAACACCCATACAATTGGTGCCCGCCTTATTTTTGTTTCTGAAAAAAGGGTCAACAAACTAGTAACACAGTGTCTTCACAGCCCAAACCAAGAACAGGGGGTGAAGACCAATAAAGAGACTGGAGTGAGCTCAGGGGATGGCGGGTGTGAATCAATGGTGAAGATATTCCTAGAAGATCATGAATTATGGTATTTAATTTTCATATCTTCCAGGAATCAGTCTTCACCACTGAGTCACACTAATGGGTCAGAAGTACCAAGCTCTGACAAAAAAACAAACAAACAGAAAAAAAAAGACTGTAATATACCACTGACATGCATAAAGCAAATCTCTTCCAGGAATGTGACAACAGCCCTAGTGGAGTGGGCATATACCAGACCTTCCAGCTTGACCTGTGCCATGGCATAACAGTGGCATAGACAGCTCACAATCCAGTGGAAATGCAATTGATTTTAACAGGTTGTCCCTTTCAACTGGGATAGAAGGAGACAAATGCTGTTTGGATTGCCTGAAGTCCTTAGTTCTGTCCAGGTAAAACGTAAGTAACCTCAGAACATCCAGAGAATGGAGAGTGCACTCTCCTTCATTCTGAAAGTTGGCAAAGTAGGAAGGCAGCACAAGGGGCTGGTTCAGATGGAACTCCAACACCACTTTAGGAAGGAATATAGGGGGTGTGCAGAGAACTACCCTGTCCTTGTGGAAAACAGTACACAGGTGATCTGTGATCAAGGTGTGGATTTTAGACACTCTGTGAGCAGAAGACACGGTCACTAGAAAAGCTGCTTTCCAAGTTAAAACTTCAGTTCACATATCACTAGAGCTCAAAAGGCTTCCAGGTGAGCATATCCAACACAAGGTTAATATCCCAGGCAGCCACCAGTTTCCTGATTAGGAGGCCTTGTGTGTAAGATGCCCTTGAGGAACCTCTTAAACAGTGGCAGCTGTGCCAGGTAGAGGGTACCAACCGGCTCATAGTATGCAGAAATAGCACATAAGTGGATCTTAACTGTGGAATACTGTAGGACAGAATCAGAAAGGTCCAACAAAATACTCTAGAACCTTGTCAGGTGGGCACCCAAATGGGCCCATGCGGGTTTTGGAGCACTAGATGGAAAACCTTTTCCATTTGGCTGTGCTAAGTCTTCCTAATGGAAGGTTTACGGGCAGCCAAAAGTATTTCAGAGACCTTCTGAGATACCGTGTACCTGTTCACGTCTGTCTCTTCAAGAGTCAGGCCTGAAGGTGAAGGCAGCACAGGTTGGGATGGGCCAGGTGACCCTGAGTTAATAAGTCAATCCTCAGTGCATATATCCTCGGTTTGCTGACTGACAGCCTATTTAACAGAGGAAACCATATCTGTCGAAGCCAGCAGGGGGCAGTCAGAATCATCTTGCTCCCATGTGCCTCCAGTTCAGAGGTCAACCATAACCTTTTTTTACACTAGCCAGCAGGGCAAGTTGATTCAAAATTGCACTAGCCCTTAATTACAATGGTAAATTTTGATCACTTATACAGGAAACAATGCAAGCAAAGCCAAGAGATACTCTGATTATTGCACATTTATCCTGCTCCCACATTACTTCCAGCTCCACAGCAGAAAAAAGACTACAATGCCATCACAGACAGTGAGTCCCCCCCCTTCCAATTGTTTTGTACTAAGGCCTCCTCTCTTCCTCTTTCTGCCCTCCCACTCCAAACAGAGAGAGGACATCACAACAGCAAATGTTCAATCGAGCAGTCCTAGCTCTGTGCACATAATAACTGACCATCATGCACCTCACCCCACTGTCACCACCACCCACAAGGCAATGAACAGAGTCAGGCAGAGAAAGGCACTCTCAGCCCCCTCCCTATAGTCAACTGGAGACCTGCACTTTTGAAAGTTTTTGTACAGTCTCAAGTGAGCCAGGAGCACATCTAAGGTTTATTTGGGGTGGGGGCTAGACAACCCTAAGGGGCTTGGAAAACAGAAAACTATGACATTTTTATTTGTTTGTAAAAGCATTGATTTTAATATGCTCTGCCCCAACAATAACAGATTTTCTTTAACATTTATCAATGGGCAGACTAGATGGGCCTAGCGGTCTTTATCTACCGTCAAAGTCTATGTTTCTATGTTATTGTCCTTTCATCAGCCCAGGGGAAACAGTACACAGGCATAATGCTATACTATCTCTGTTTCTGCATAGGATGATCTATGCACCCCAGGAATGCCTATTTCAAGGTTTAAAATTATGTATTTTATCGAAATTTATTTTGTACCATACACAATCCAAAGTTTTGTTTTTAGGCTGAAAGGACATGCTGAGTGGGATATGGGTGGAATTGTATGGATGGTGTTGGCTGGCATGGTCCATTTAGAAGAGCTGGGGACCCCTACACTTGCCAGTAATGGCAGCTATGGATCTATGGATGGTCACTTCAGAGTCTGGTCTGCAGTGGTGTCCAGGGAAAGAACAGAGTTAAAAGATTTGAGGGAGAGGAAGTTATGGTGAGGCTGGAATAAAACCCACCACCTGCAGGGCCGATCCTGTATACCTCTTTGCACTTTGTCACTGAAATGTTGGATACAAACACCCAAAATGTAGAGAAATGAGGGGCACTGGTCTTAATAATATTGGACAAATTGTTAGACATAGACACATTCAAAAAACTGGAACCTAGTGATTTAACAGCACTCTACCCTTGATCACACCCTGGACACTAGCTGAAAGTCTTAGTAGTGGAGTGATAATGACTCACATTGAGTCATTTGTGGGATCCCTCTCTTGAACTGCCAGATAACTGCAGCTCTTAATGAGCTGTTAATCACACCTGGCCATCTGGAACACTTAGAGAGAATAGCATGAGGATTAGAGAATGCTAAAGTAGAGACTTTTTTAATTTCATTAACAGCCATGAAAATTTGCACTAGTCAAGATGGGCAAGTAGAGAGTTAGCTGCACTAGCCCTGGTCAATTTGCACTAGTGTTTGGGCTAGTAAAACAATATTAAGATCGACCCCTGCTCCAGTTTGAGCAATCCCCTGTGCATTAAGGGGACTAGAGGGAATGCATACAGAAAAAGATTCTGCCGTTGCAGGCTGAATGCATCTTGACTGAAAAGGCCATGTCTGGAATTTCTGGAGCAGAACTGAGGGAGTTTGGCATTGAGAGGTGACACGAAAAAGGGTCCACATCTGGGGTGCCCCACTCGTCTAACAGTGATTTCATGACGTATGGAGTTAGTGATCACTCATGAGGGTTGGCCTCTGTTTGGCTGAGCTCATCTGCCACAGCGTTCTGGACAACTGGCAGATAAATGGCCTGGAGTAGGAACTCCTGCTCCAGGCACCCTTCCAACATTCTCATCACTTCCCTGCAGTGAGGGTAAGAGTGTGCTTCTCACTGTTTGTTAATGTAATACATCGCAGACTTGTTGTCTGTCAGGAGGAGGACTGTTTCGAAGCTGATGAGATCCACTAGGGCTTGCAGGTTGTACATAAACAGCTCACATCTCCAATCCAACAATGTGAAGATGAGCCTGACAGGTCCCAGGCACCCTGTGTTTGGAGGCCCTGACAGTGGGCTCCCCATCCCAACAGGGAGGCATCCGTGGTGAGAGTCACCTGAGGCTCTTGTTAGGAGAAAGTAAGCCTGGAGAAAACGGTCTTCCAGAGATCATGTCAGTGACCGAACCAGGGACTTGGTCATCTGAAAGTGGTAGGTCTAAGAATATAATGCTCGTGACCTCTGTGCACTGAGCATCCACTGAATCATTCTTATGTGTAATTATGCCAGGTGCACTGTGAACACTGAGGAAACTAATGTATCATGCTAGTTGCTGAATCGCCAGCATTCTGCTCTCTGGAAGACTGGCTGGGCTTGGTCATAACCAGAAGAACTCCTATGAACAACAGCCGCTGTAAGGGTTGGAGAAACTTCTAGGTTCAGCAGAACCCCCCCATGGAGGTAAGGAACTGAGAGGCAGTGGCCACTGCCTGTTTCGTTTTGTGCCTGGATGGACTGGTTCTCAGCCAGTCATCCAGGTAAGGGTAAACCTGGAGTTCTAATATTCTCAGGTGTGCTACGATTACTGCAAGGTACTTTGCAAAGACTCAAGGCACTGAGTAGAGCCCAAAAGGCAGGACTCTGAACTAATAAGCTGCCTCAGCACGAATAAAGAACAATTACGTAAGAACTTACCACAACAGCAGATCTTCAAGGGGATCTCAGTCATCAGGTACCACCATAGGAACTTCACTGTTAGTGAATGGAAATCTACATGGAAGATTTTCAGCAGTACAACTGGGGTCACCAATGCCATCAACGTCAGCCAATGTCACCAACCCTATATAGGTGAAGGTGGCCCCCACTCTCCCCTCAGTTCTTTCCCCCCTAGAGATGAAGGAAGCAAGGCTCATGCCCTGGGGAACTGAGGAGAGACAGAGGGACCCGGCTTTAAATCAAAGTATGGAACAACAGATAGCCAGGTCCTGAATGGGAGCCCCAAGAAGGAGGATGGTGGGAGGGAAAGCATATCAGATGACTGAGATCCCCTCAAAGATCTACTGACACGTTAAGTTCTTATGTAACTGTTCTATTTTCTTTGGGGTTATCTCAGAGAAGCAGGGAGGCTGGAACTCCATAAACTTAAAACAGGAGTTGAAACAACTCACCCAGCCAAGGAACTTCTTAAACTTAAGATGGAAGATCTTGGGGACTGAACCTGACAAGGGACTCTATAAGCTTAAGACAAGAGCCCTTGCAGCACAGCCCTGCCGAAACCAGCACGGGCTCTAGAGGCAATGTCCAGATAGTAATGCTTGGAGAAAGTGTGGACTGTGCTCCAGGTGGCAGCCACACAGATATCCACAGCTGAGACCCCTTTGAAACAAACCTCCGAAGTAGCTATGCCTCTGGTGGAATAAGCTTTGACAGCACCAGGCAATTCTTTGCTGTACTTGTTGCAGCAGAACACTATGCAATTTGCCAATCATTTGGATAAACATTGCTTAGTAACTCATTATTACCTGGGTGGCCATTGTGTGCCAGGTAAACAATGGATACTGGAAGTAATGATTAACTGAAATGCCCTCTCTACCTGGGGCGAAAGAAACAAACAAATGCTTAGACTTTTTGGACTCCTTAGAACATAGAAACATAGAAGTTGACGGCAGATAAGGACCGCAAGGCCCATCCAGTCTGCCCATTTCTTTTTCTACCTTATAAATGTGCCATCGGCCTTTGCTCTGTCAGTGACCTATCTATTCATAGTCATTTGTATTGCTCCCTTATGCCTATCCCATGCCTGTTTGAAGCCCTGCACTGTATTCATAGCCACCACTTGTGGTAAGCTATTCCATGCATCTACCACCCTTTCTGTGAAAAAGAATTTCCTCATTCCCCTTAATCGGCCTCCCTCTAATCTCATGCTGTGTCCTCTTGTCCTGCTATTTTCTTATATTTAAACATGTTAGACTCTTTCACCTTGTTTATGCCCTTAAGGTGTTTAAATGTCTCAATCATATCACCTCTCCTCCTTTGCTCAAGGGTATACATATTGAGCTCCGTTAATCTGTCCTCCTATGTCTTCTGATGCAGTCCCTACCATTTTGGTTGCCCTTCTCTGGACTGCCTCAATTTGGTTAATGTCCTTGTGAAGTGTGGCCTCCAATACTGCCGCAGTACTCCAGATGGGGCCTAACCAATGTCTTGTACAGAGGATTATTACCTCCCTATTACGACTTGTGATACCCTACTACATACACTAACACCCCTAGCCTTACCTAATGCTTTAGAGGTCTGCTTGGATGATTTTAGGTCATCAGTGATGATGATGCCCAAGTCTCTTTCTTCCTTTGTGACTGCTAGCAACTCCCCCCAGCCTATAAGTGGCTTCGGGTTTCTCTTCCCTATGTGCATGATTTTGCACTTCTTGCATTAAATCCCAGTTGCCACTCTTCTCACCATTTTGCTAGTTTATCCAGATCTCTTCTCATTCTGCCCACCCCATCTGGATCATCTACTCTGTTGCAGATCTTGGTGTCATCTGCAAACAGACAAGCCTTACCCTCTAGTCCATCTGCGAGGTCACTAATGAAGATGTTGAATAGGACTGGCCCCAGGACTGATCCCTGAGGTACCCACTTGTGACTTGCATCTCTTCTGACTGTATACCATTTACCACCACTCTTGTTTTCTGCCAGTCAACCAGTTTGCCACCCAGTTGACCAACTTCTGACCCACCCGAGCCTACCTAGCTTATTTATCAATCTTCTATGTGGAACAGTGTCAAAGCTTTGCTGAAGTCAAGGTAGGCGACATCAACTGCTCCCCTTGGTCCACCACTCTGTTACCACCAGTCAAAGAAATCTATGAGATTAGTTTGACAGGACCTTCCTTTGTAAACCCATGCTGTCTTGGATCCTGTGCCCTATGGATTCCAGGTGTTGCACTATCCTTTCCTTAAGGAGTGCCTCCATAATCTTGCCACTACTGAGGTAAGACTGACTGGTCTGTAGTTCCCCGCCTCCTCCCTGCTACCACTTTTGTGGAGCGGGATCACATGAGCCCTTCTCCAGTCTTCTGGGACCTCCCTGTGCTCAGAGACTCACTAAACAATTCTGCTAATGGCTCTGCTAGTTCCTCCTTTAGCTCCTTAAGTACCCTGGGATGTATGCCATCAGGTCCCATTGCCTTATCCACCCTGAGCTTAGCAAGCTCTTGTAGGACCCTTTCTTTGTGAAGGAGTAGTGCTCACCTCCCTCCCCTGTGTCCATGATGCTGAGCTGTGGGCCCTGCCCTACCTTCTCTTCAGTAAATACTGAGCAAAAGTATCTATTTAGGATAGATGCCTTTACAGGGTCCTCCTCCTCACATGCTCCTTTTCCCATTAAGCTTAGCAATACCCTCTGGACTTTCTCCTTCACTAATGTATCTATAGAAAGTCTTGTCACCTTCTTTTACTGTTCGTTGCAGTGTTTCCTCAGTTTGGGACTTTGCCTGCCTTACTGCCTTACCTGCTTCCCTTAGGGCAGTTTGGTATGCCTCCCTATCTTCATCCCGCTGTGTTCCTTTATATTTCCTGAAGGCCAGCCTTTGGCTCTGACCTTTCTGCTACTGTATTTGAGAACCAAAGTGGTTTCCTTCTTCTTTGCACTTCCTTTTCTGTCCAACACAATGGGATGTTGCTTCAAGTATTGTATCCTTAATGCTTGCCCACTTTGCCTGTACCTCCTCACCTGTGTTTCTTTTGCCAGGGCTAGCTTAACTCTGTTGGCCATCTTATCAAAGTCAGCTCCTCTGAAGTCCCATATTTTTGCCTTGGAATGGGATGATTTAGATGTAGTAGCCAAATTGAACCATACCATGTGATGGTCACTGGCCCCAGGTGACCTTCTACCTGAGATCTGTGATCCCTTCTTTGTTAGTCAGTACTAGATCTAGGATAGCCCTGTCTCTTGTGGGTTGCTGTACCAGTTGTTTGAGGCCCTCCTGCAGGGAATCCACTATGAGTCTAGTTCTGGCAGATGTTCCTGCTGGTATTGACCAATCTGTATCTGGCATGTTGAAGTCTCCCATTATCAGAACCTCCCTTTAGCTGTCATGTTTTGTATATCTTCTAACAGTAATGTGTCTATGTCCTCCTCTGGTCTGGGGCCTGTAGACAACCCCAGTTCTTATGGCTGTCCCATTTCCTGTTTCCAGGGTGACCCACAGTTCTTCTGGCTCCTATGTGTATTCTGAATTTCTGTAGCTTTGATATTTTCATTAACATACAGGGCCACCTCCCCCTTTTGCACCTCGGTCTCTTCTGAAATACATAGCCAGGTACTGAAGTCTCCAAGTGTGGTTACTGGTAAACCACGTCTCACTAATTGCTACTATGTCCAGTTTAGCCTCTGACATTATTGCCTGCAGGTCTGGGATCTTATTTCCCAGGCTGTGAGCATTGTGTACATGATTTTCCATTGGCCAGATTTTTGGTGTGTTAGTTGTTGGGTGAAGTTTGGCATTACCCTGTGCATCGTATGGGAGACAAACCTTTTTTTACCTGGTGATGCAAATGAACGCAACACGCTGGAATTCTGTCGACCACTAGCTGAGGGGGAGGGGTGTTCTTCCCATTCGACGTATGGGGTGCTGCACCCCTCTCCCCATTTGCTAGTTTAGTCCTGAGCAGATAATGCTTCACAGTTCTGCACATATCTAATGTATAGAGCAGTGCTTCCCCTGGATTGGCATGCTTGGGGGGGAAAAAAAACAGGAAGGTGGATAGACTGATTAACTGTCACCTCAGAACCACCTTTGATAATATCTTAGGATTTGTGCGCAGACACCAGCTCTGAAATCCTTTAAGCAGAAGTAATAGCAACTAGAAACAGCGTCTTCCAAGAGAGATAGCGCAAATTAACAGGCTATATACCTGTAACAGTAGTTCTAGGAGTGGTATATGTTGTTCATCCACACTGTTTGGCATTGTCCCCTTCCACTTTAAATCTGCCGGAAGTCTTCAAGCTGGCTCCTCCCACCCACCCGGGTGGTATATACCTCAGCTCCGCCCCATGACACTAGATCTTAGCCCGCTGGAAGCTAGGTTGTGAAGGCCCATAGACGGGAGGTCGGGGTCTGTGAGGATGAACAACATATACCACTCCTGGAACTACTGTTACAGGTGAGTAACCTGTTCTTCAAGGAGCATGGATATGTTGTTCATCCACACTGTCTGGCAGACTCCAAGCAGTTCTCCTGGAGGAGGGAGGCAAGGCGCACGCCCCCTACTTAGGAAACAAAGATTGGAGAACCGAGGCCCCAAAACTAGCATTCCAGCGTGACTCAAGGTCGATGTGGTGGTGGGTAATGAAGGTGTTTGCTGACTTCCAGGTAGCAGCCCGACAGATTTCCTGGATAGGGATCTCCCTGGAAGCAGCCACCGAAGCAGCAGTTTGGCGGGTAGAATGAGCTCTTATCTCTCTGGGAGGTGCCTTGCCCACCAACTCATAGCACAGACCTATACATGATGTAATCCATCTTGCTATGGTCCGTTTTGGCTGCAGGTCTGCCAGAAGTGGCTTCAGCGTAGGTGACAAACAGCTGGCGAACCTCTCCATGAATTTCCACCATCCGCTCCTTATAATAGGAGAGTGCATGTCTCAGGTCCGAGGTATGGAGCCTGTACTGTGTCCGAGGTGTACTTGGGTAGTATACTGGCAGAGTCAGCACCTGGTTAGGGTGAAACTCTGACATCACCTTCGGAAGGAATTTCGGTGGGGGCAAAGGACAACTTTGTCCCTGTGGAAAGACCAGATAAGGAAGTCCACCGAAGTGCCTGAGCTCCTGTCCTTCTGGCTGACGTGATATCCACCAGGAAAGGTTTCCACGACAAGTCTGACAGCTCACACTTGTGCATGGGTTCGAATGGCTTGCCCATGAGTTTTGCCAGAACCAGCAGTAGATCCCACAGAGGTGGAGGTTCATGCACCAGAGGGGATATGTGATCCAGGCCTTTGAAAAAGCACCCAACCACTGTCTCTTGCACCAATGTCGGCTGACCGGCCCCCGCTCGGTAAGCAAAAATGGCTGCCAGGTGCACCCTAAGGGTCGATGACAGTAGATCCCCTTTGGAGAGAGACCAAAGCTAGTCGAGAATGTTAGCCACAGAACAGGATAAGGGGTCCAGACCCTTACCCTGACACCAAATGGAAAACCTTTTCCATTTGAAGGTATATCATTTCCTGGTCGATTCCTTTCTAGATGCCTCCACCATGGTGCAGACATCTTCGGAAAGACCCAAAGCCTGGAACTCTAGCCGCTTAGGTACCAGGCTGTGAGGTGCAGGGATTGAAGGTCCGGATGGAAGACCTTCCCCTGATTGAGAGATATCAGGTCTGGGCGTGTACAAAGCCACTCCGAGGGCCTGCAACTGAGGCTGAGGAGATCTGGGTACCAGAACTGGTGCGGCCAGTCTGGGGTTACCAGAATCACCTTTGCCTTGTCCCTTCTCACCTTGAATAACACCTTGTTGATCGAGGGAAATGGAGGGAAGGCGTAGAGGAGGCCTGGGGTCCACAGCCTCTAGAAGGAATCCCCCTGCAGTGAGCCCTGCTGAGGGGGGCGGGCATGATACAGCCTCAGCTTGGTGTTTTCCCTGGAGGCAAAAAGGTCCACCATCAGTTTGCCCTAGCAAGAGAACAGGCTGTAAGCTGGTTGATGTGGCATCGGGACACCTTGGGGGTCCAGAACCCATGGGCCCTGTTGTCCCCATGTGGGCTCCCCAGCCCATGACAGAGGTATCGGTCATAAGGATGACCGTCGGTTCGGGTTGGACAAATGGGACCCCTTCCTGCAATCGGTTTGGGGTGGTCCACCACTGGAGAGCATACCACATCTTTTGGGCTACAGTGATCAGCTGGTCGAATTGACTATATCGCTGAGCCCACTGGGTGGCCAGCTCCCATTGAAGGGGGCGCATGTGCAATTGGGCCCAATGGACCACCAAGGTGCACACTGCCATGTAACCCAGAAGGCACAGAAAGTCTCGGGCAGGGCGCAAGTGCCCAACCAGAAATGATCGGGCAAAGGAGGAGAGAACTTCCACCCTGTCCGCCGGGAGCCAAGCTCTGGCTTGATGAGAGTCGAGCTCTGCCCCAATGGTAAGGCACAATTTCCGACTTGGCCTCATTGATCAGAAGGCCGAGTTGTGAGCAGGTTTGGAGGGCTAGCTCCTTGGACCTCTCCATCTCCTGTTGGGTGGGACCTGCCAGGAACCAATTGTTGAGATAAGGGTAGATTCGGATTCTTCGACATCAAAGATGGGCCACCAACACCACAATGCATTTGGTGAAGACCCGTGGGGCCGAAGACAGGCCGAACGGCATGGCTTGGAACTCGTACAGGGTTTCCTTAACTCTGAAGCGGAGGAACCGCTGATGGGACGGACAGATTGGGACGTGAAAGAATGCGTCCTGCAGATCCAGTGAACAAAACCACATGTTTCGCTCCAAGGATGGTATGATCTGGGACAGAGTGACCCTCCGGAAGGTGCAGACCTGAGAAAATGATTCAGGTCGTGGAGATCTAGAATGGGGCGCCAACCCCTCCCCGTCCGACTGGGCATCAGGTAGTACCTGGAGACAAAGCCTGGGTCTGCTGGAGGTTCCGCCACGTGGGCTACTGCCTCCTTGCGGAGGAGCTGAGCCACGTTGTCTCGAACAGCCGACTGGGTGCATGTGGAAATCCATTCCTCCCGAGAGGCACAGGCTTGGCTAGGAGGGTACTGCTCAATTCCAGAAGCAGTCCCTGACCGACCACTTGAGAACCCACCTGTCCGGGCGATCAGCGGACCAGGCAGAAAGGAAGTGTCGGAGCTGACCCCCCATGGGAGGGCCCAGAGCTGGCGTGACGGAGATAGGGGTGGCAACCCCTATCCCATCACTGGGCAGGCTTAGAGGAGGAGGAGGCTCTGGGACCTGAGCCTTGGTGTCCTTTGTGGCCCTGTTGGGGACCAGGCTTGGGCTGAGGGCGCCAAGCTTGAGCCTGCTGCTGATGTTGCTGTTGCTGTCCTCCTTGGTAGGAGGGCTGCCGCACTGCAGGGGAAGAGTGCCGAAAAGGCTTCTTTTTCTTTTGCTGGTTCTTGCCCGAAGAACCTTTTGCAGAAGTGGCATCCAAGGTGGCACTGAACTGCTCTATACACTGTAGGTGACCGGCCACTCATGGATCGAACAAGTCGATCCCCAGGAAAGGCACATCAGCCAGATTATGCTGAGTATTCGCCAGGAAGGACAAAAGCCTCAGCCAAGCCCTGCGGCGAGAGGCCACTGTGGCGGCCATCGAGCGGGCACAGGAATCCCCAATGTCCAGGGCCGTCTGGAGCTACTGTTTGGCAACAGTAAGGCCCTGGTCATGGACCTGTTTGGCCATGGTCTGCATGTCCATGGGGAGATGAGGGAGGACTTCGTCTAATGACCCGAGAAGGGCATGAGAGAAGTATGTCATGATGACTGCTGAGCTGGCCTGATGTAGGCCCAAGTAAGAGGCCGCAAAGACCTTTCTGACAGTGTGGTCCATATTTTTGGACTCCTTGCCCAGAGGTCGGTCAGTGTCGGCCGAAATGCCAGTACGCCTGAACACAGAGGCAGTCACCAGGCTCTCAGTCGAAGGGTGCTCTGTGAACCCCACAAGAGACCCTATGGGCACCGCGTACTTGCGGGCCATGCGGGCAGATGGTACTGAGCATGAGGCAGGGCGCTGTCAAAGTTCAAGGGCCGGACCAACAATGACCTTGGCCAATGGAAAGGCCTCCGTTGGAGTATCCCCTCTCTTCAGAATATCTGTGAGAGGGTACTCTGCCTTTTTCCGGGAAGGTTCCAGTGGCATTCCGGTAGAGTCGGAAATGAGATGGAGAATTCCTTGGAAGGAGGAAGGGCCTTCCTCCATCCCTGTGCCAACGGACGACTTGTCATCTCCGGGATGAGAGTGGAGCCTGGTGACATCCGAGTCTGAGGAGTCACCGACTAGCAGTCTGCATGAAATCACCCTCGATCCGCCAAGGCGGTTAGGGTGACAGTAACCAACAGGCGTCAGGGAAGCCCGGTATCCAGTCAGTCCTCTTTCGAGGGAGCCCCTCCCGCAGGCTGCTTAGGCGGCGGTTCCACCCGAATGGGTGGGGAGACCAGAATAGGCTGAACCGGGGGACGGGACGGCCCCACGGGTGGAGGAACCAGAGGCTTCAGTTCTGGAGGGGTCGACTTTGGCCTGGGAGGCAAAAGCCAAGTAATGGCCGGGGTAGGCGGCGGAGTTGGCTTCTGCCCGGTCAAGATCAGCTGCTGCCACATTTATTTATTTATTGAATTTTGTTCACCCGGTAAGCCCACTGGGCCTAGAAGTCCCTTTTTCATGGGCGACCGGGAGGAAGGGGGATACAGATGGTAAGCAACTGAACTTGAACCAGATAAAGCTGTTGGTGGTATTTTTAGTGAATGGGAGAAATTTGGCCAGGGCACCGGGGAAATTCCTCTACTCTTTTTCGATAAGTGCCATGGGATCTTTAGCATCCACCTGAACTACCACCAATCCAGGCAGATGGGACCTCGGTTTAACGCCTCATCCGAAAGACGGCATCAGAAGTGCAGCACCCCCCTCATGCTGCACTACAGTGTCAGTATTGGGATATTAACCCAAGTGCCAGGTGTGGGAACTGAACCCACAGCCCTCTGATCTCCCAGCCTCAGAGGTGAGTGTGCTACCTACTAAGCCACTGACATTGCTAGGAGGACATAAGGTCCTCATAGCGCCGACGGAGTTTCTGCCGGAGCCTCTCCTCGTCTGAGGAGGATGAGGACGACCTGTGGCATCGCCTCTTCTTTGAGCACTTATGGATCTTCCTCGGTCGTTCGGCCAAGGGGGTCCTGGACCATGACCGAGATCGGGGAGGCCAACTCGGTCGATCGGGAAACAGCAGTGTGATCAGTGAGACCCTAGGGTCTGGGACCGGGTCCTTGATGGAGATACCAGCGGGCAGGGTCTCCTCATCAGGAAATACCAGGACCGGAGTCCATTCTAAAGAGTCGTCGGCTATGGCCAGCGACAAACGGCTGATCTGGTCGAGGATATTTCGACCTCGCCGACCGCGTCCTCAGTCCACTGGCTGACGGAAGATCCGTAAAGCTGGCGTCGAGGATGCACCCTCGACCGAGGTCGAGACCGCTGTATTCTTGGACTCGGACCTTTTCGGGTCCCAAGAACGTCTTCGCTGGGATGAAGACAATGGGTCTTTTTCTCTCTTCCGAGAGCGGGAGAAGTGCGAGCCCGAGGGTGCCTCACCCTGGGTAGGGAAAGACTGGCACATCTCCTTGAAAGATCCCATAAAGGTGGAGCCTAGGTTCAGCGGGACAAAGAAGCTTTGATAATTTAATGGTCAAATGTATGGCAGCTCAGATTCAATGCAAAGAAGTGCAAGGTAATGCACCTGGGAAACAAAAACCAAGGGGAAGAGTACACAGTGGGAGGTGAGATACTGACAACAGTAAAAATGGAAAGGGACCTGGGGGTAATTATATCAGATGACCTAAAGGTGGGCAAGCAATGTGAGAAGGCAGTAAGGAAGGCTGGGGGGATACTGGGTTGCATAGGGAGAGGCATCAATAGTAGAAAACAGGAAGTTGTTATCCTCTGTACAAACAGTTGGTGAGACCCCATCTGGAGTACTGTGTGCAGTTCTGGAGACCCCATCTCCATAAAGACATAGACAGAGTGGAGGCTGTCCAGAGGAGGGCAACCAAATGGTGCAGGGTTTGCACCAGAAGACATAATGATTTCCAAAGAGTAAAGGAGCTTAATATGTATACCCTTGAGGAAAGGAGGAGATAGGGGACATGATAGAAACTTTCAAGTACTTCAAGGAATCAACAAGTCCAAGAGGGTGGCATCTTCAGAAAAGAGATGTGCAAGAACAAGGGGGCACAATTTGAAGATAGAGGGGGGAGAGCTCAGAGGTAATGTGAGGAAGTATTTTTTCACAGAGAGGGTAGTGGATGCATGGAACAGCCTTCCTGAGGAGGTCGCGGAGTCAAGAGCAGTGGGGGAATTCAAGAATGCATGGGACAGACATAAGGCAGTCCTAGTGGGGGATAGGAGGAAATAAGCTGTTGGTTAACTAGCTAGGATCTGCAGCTTATCTGTTAGGTAGGAAAATGGGCAGACTAGGTGGGCCAAGCGGTCCTTATCTGCCGTCAAATTCTATGTTTCTATGTTCTATGAAGCGTGAGCGGCTTCTTCCTCGAATGCCTTCATCTGTTCCAGCTGATCAGCGGAGCCCGTGGCCTTGGAAACCACCCACCTAGCCTCCTTCGACTTCACCGGAGTCCTCAGGAGCCACGCATGCAAATGAAGGGACCTGAGACTGAGATGGACCAGGGTCAGCAGATTCCTGCAAAGGGGCAGAGGAACCGAGGACTCGATTGTTGTAAGTGGAGGGAGAACCGATCTCCGACCACCAACTCCTGGGTTTTCACCTGAGGAAGGGGGTCCAGCAAGAAGTCAAGCTGAGGGGGGGGCAACTGAGAAAGCTGGTCCCTCAGTTCTAGGACGATTGGCTCCAGCCCCTGAATGGGAGGGGGCAGGCAAGGAAGACTGGACTCTGCATTTACCCTGGGTACAGGGGCCTGAGCCAGGTCTATTGGCCTGTCTATGAAAAGCAGAGCAGACCCTACCATGCTGCTGGGTGTGGCAGAGGGAGTGGACGGATTTAATGGCTGTGCCTGAGGCCTGTAGATCGCTAATGATGTCCTGGACATCTGGCACAAAAAGCTTGTTGCCATTGAAAGGGTCATTAAGCACTATGTTTTGCACATTAGCTGTGAACCCAGAAACACGGAACCATGAATGCCTACGAAGGCATAGGCCAGTGGCAGCCACCCTGACAACAGTATCAGACAGATCATAAATGGCCCGAAGAAGATGCTTCTCCAGTTAGTGTTCTGGTATTTCACCATATAAGACAGGTAGTTGGCAATCCTCAGGCCTAGGGTTGAGGAGGCATATTCCCTTTCCCCAGAGGTCAAGCCTATGGGACTCCTTGTCTGGGGGAAGGAAGCTAAGGTGTTTGGGCACCTGAGACCTGTCATGTAGGCTGGCAGTATAGCCTAGAGGTTAGAGGAATGAGGTGTGAACAAGCTTGGTACATCCAGCAGACCAGACCTGAGTTTGATTCTCACAGCCTCCACTTGCATACTGTGTGATTCTGAAAAAGTCACTTAACCGCCCAGTGCTCCCTGGTCGCCCCTGAAAATAGGCGCTTGTGCCTAGTGGGCCTTACCTGATTACCAAAGACTAAAATAAAAAAAGAATTAAAAAAATGTGCTGCCTTAATAACTACAGAGTCAGTTTCCACCTGGGCAGCAAGGTGAGGAAGGCCCTGAGGGGCATTGTAAAGCTGATTGGTCCTACGAAGCATATCTGGCACCATGTCTAGTCTGTGCCAGGCTGCCGTGGTAGCATTTTTTAATGCTGAAAGCATAGGAGGAATGATCTTAGGGGGAGATTCTGCGATTGCCAGGTAGTCCGCCAGATCCTTTCTGGTGGCACCCTTCTCCTCTGTCTGAAGCCCCATGGTGGAAGACAGCTGCTTCATGATTTTGAAGAAGGTGGCATCCTCAGGTGGGGACCTAGGGATGTGCCTAACAGAGTCTTCACTGACTTGACGAGGCAGTGGACTTGTCTGAGGTAAGGTACTGGTCCTCCTCCTCTTCCTCTATCATCTCCTCTGGGAGGAGGTCAGGGTGGTACTCCTCCTTCACGTTGACATCCTCCTCTGGATCTGCCGATGTAAGTGCTGTTGATGGCCCATGGGCAGATTTTCTGGGCTGACGAACAGGTGTCGACAATGACACCAGTGTCGAAGGAGTCAGCAATGATGGCCTGGTAAAAGCCACAAATTGCTGGACCAGGATGTTGTAAAAGTGGACAAGAAATGGAAATTACGTATCTACCGTAATTCTTGATCTTCTTGGACGAAGTCTCCACCACTCATTCACACTAATGGGAACTACGGTGAAGGTGCTAGGACCCAGCGGGAGCCAACATTTTTCAGGAGGGCTGGCGCCGAGGTAGGGCCGTGAGGAGCGGTACCGTGAGCCAGGCTTGCACCGTATAGACTACCTAGGCGTTGACCCTCCAACTACCTCAGTACCTTCCCCCCAACCCCCGAGGAGATGCAGCGTAACTAACCTAGTGAAAGACTAACCTAATGGCGGACATAAGATAATCCGGGTGACCCGTGTAAGAAGGGTCAACAAAACAAAGTCTTCACAGACCAGACATTGAGAGAGTGAAGACCACAAACAGAGAAGTTTGTTCGGGGGATGGCGTATGGGCGTGTGAATGAGTGGTGGAGGCTTCATCCAAGAAGATCAAGAATTATGGTAGGTACGTAATTTTCATATCTTCCTGGACATAAAGTCTCCACCACTCATTCACACTGATGGGACAGTACTGAGCTAAAATAATTCCCCCCCGAGACGGGCGGCAGGAGAAGAGAGGAGCTTACCTAGGACAGGAATCCATTAAAGATTGCCCCACCAAAAGACTGATGTGGTCTGGCATGGCCTTCCAAGGCATAGTGCTTTACAAAAGTATGCACAGAACTCCAAGTGGCCACTTTGCAGATGTCCGCAATGGGTACATTGAGGATTTCAGCCAGAGATGCCGCGACTGCTCTGGTAGAATGAGCGTACACTCTACCTAATAGCTTAACCTGTGCCATGGAGTAGCAGTGGCGGAGGCATGCCACTAGCCATGCTGAAATACACCTGATAGCAAGAGGTTGACCCAGCCAGGCTGTGCTGAAGGAAACAAACAGCTGTTCTGACTTGCAGATTTCCTTAGTCCTGTCTAAGTAGAACCGCAAGGCTCTCTTCACATCCAGGGAATGAAGGGTATGCTCTCCCTCATTCTGGAAGTTTGTGAAGTAGGTAGGAAGGACCAAGGGCTGATTCAGATGGAATTCTGAAATGACATTAGGAATAAACTTAGGGTGAGTCCTAAGAACTACCTTATCTCTGTGAAATACAGTATACGGGGGTCTGTGACCAAAGCATGTATTTCTGATACTTGAGGGCGGAGTGATGGCCACCAGGAAGGCCGTCTCCCAAGTCAGAAGTAGCTAGAGGCTTGAAAGGTTTATGGGTGAGTTTGTCTAGCACAAGGTTAATGCTACAGGCTGCTACTGGACATCTAACTGGAGGTCTGGTATGCAGGATCCCCTTAAGAAACCTCTTAACCACGGGTAACTGAGCCAAAGACATAGAGCGTATAGGTTCATGGTATGCAGAAATTGAGCAAAGATGAACTTTGACGGTGGAGTACTGTAGACCTGTGTTAGTGAGGTCCAGAAGATACTCTAGGACTTTGTTTGGTGGGTAGGAAAATGAGTTCCAGGAGGATTTCGCACACCAGATAGAAAAATGCTTCCACTTAACCGTGTAAGTCTTTCGAGTAGCTGGCTTTATGCAGCTAATAGAATATCTGAAACTCTACGTGAAACATTAAACCTGTTCACCTCTATCTCCTCAGGAGCCAGGCGTGGAGGTGAAGGGACCTCAGGCTGGGATGGACTACAGGGGCCTGGGTCAGTAGGTTCGTCTGATAACCTGCTGATTCAAGGAAACCAGATTTGACAAGGCCAGAAAGGGTCGATCAGAATCAGTCTGCCCCCTGTGCTTCCAGTTTGAGTAATACCCTCTGAATTAGGGGAAGAGGAGGAAATGTGTATATAAAGCATTTTGTCCACCGAAGTCTGAATGCACCCTGACAAAAAATGCCAGGTCCTAGATTTCTGGAGCAAAAGAGAGGCAGTTTTGCATTGGGTGGGGATGCAAAAAGGTCCAGGTCTGGAGTTCCCCATTTGTCAAAGCGTGATTGCACAACGGTTGCATCGAGAGACCGCTCCTGAGGATCAGTCTCCGTTCTGCTGAGATGATCCACCAGATCATTCTGTACTCCTGGCAAGTAGACCACCTGGATTAGAGCTTTGTGCTTTAGGCACCATTCCCACACTCACATCACTTCCCTGCATAAGGGGTGAGAGTGTGCCCCACCCTGCTTGTTGATGTAGTACATCACTGCCTTGTTGTCTGTTTGAAGGGGAATGGTCTTGTGACAGAGAATGTCCTTCAAGGTCTGGACTGTATAAAGGACGGCTCTCATTTCCAGAACATTTATATGAAGTTGGGACTCGTCCTGACTCCATCTGCCCTGGGTGTGGAGAGCCTGGCAGTGAGCTCCCCATCCCAGCAGGGACGCATCCATGGTGATAGAGACCTGGGGATCCAGAGGGGCGAAGGGATAACATTCCTGAAGGTCGTCCTCCTGAGACCACCAGGTGAGTGACCATCTCAGCAGTTCTATCACCCCTTGATGTGAGAGGACTGAGGATGTGTGATTGGTGACCACTGAGTGCTGAGCATCCACCGAGTAGTTCTCATGTGAAGACGAGCCAGAGGCACAGTGAACACTGAGGATGCAATGAAACCCAGCCTCCGCTACATCGAGAGAGTTTGGACTAAGCTGTTTTCTCTGATTAAGCAGGCCATCTGGAGGATATCGCTCCTTCTGTCCTCCGAAAGGAAAGCTTTCATGCAAGAGGTGTCCAGAAGGGCTCCTATGAAGAGGAGCAACTAGGAGGGCTGTAACAGTGACTTTTTCAAGTTTAGCAGAACTCCCACGGATGTGAGGAAGTTTGAAGCTGTAGCCACAGCCTCTAGAGTCTCTTGTCTGGAGGGGCTCACGAGAAGCCTGTCGTCCAGATATGGGAACACTTGGATTACGATTTTACTCAGAAGCGCCGCGAGAACTGCACAACACTTTGTGAAAACTTGAGGCGCCGAGGGTAGCCCAAAGGGCAGGACTCTGAATTGATAATGCTGACCCAATGCCATGAACCTTGGGTACTTGTGGTGTTTTGGGTGTATGACAATGTGTTGATAGGCATCCTGCATGTCCAGGGAGGCCAGCCAATCGTGTTGATGAATCAGAGGTAAAAGAGTACCAAGAGATATCATCTTGAATTTTTCCTTGAAAAGGAACTTGTTTAACTTTCTGAGGTCAAGAATAGGGCGCATACTGCCTGTCTTCTTTAGAACTAGAAAGTACTGGGAGTAGAAACCTGAGTCCTGCTGCTCTAGTGGAACTACCTCTACTACCTTGTTGTTTAGAAGGCCCTGAATCTTGGAAGCAAGAAGGTCTGACTGAGAGACAGAGAGCCTAGGCTGTTGCTTGGGTGGATGATTCGGAGTGTTTTCCGACAGATTGAGAGAGTACTCCTCTCAGATTATCCTGAGGACCCATTTGTCTGATGTTATAGACTTCCACCTGTCAGTAAAACTGAGTCAGTTGCTCTCCTACTGCTGAGGAAGAGTCCCCCTCGGACAGTTGAGGTAGGATCTGGGCCGGAAACTCAGAGGGTAGCACTGGGTGCTTTGGGGCCCCGTGCCTTCTGCTGTGCTTTCTTTTGCACCTGAGGAGTTTGGTTTCTGTTAAAGCCTCCTCTGCCTTTACCATGAAAGGACTGACAGTTATGAAACTGACGCCTATTCCTGCCCCACTGAGAGGCTGCCGTTTTGATAGCTGACCTAGTTTTCTTAGTGGCCTCCAGTGTCTGCTCTACCTGAGGTCCAAACAGATATATACCATCGAAAGATAAGGCCATAACCTTTTGCTGGGCATCATTTGTGAAGCCCGAGGTATGAAACCAAGAGTGACGACAGGTGCAAATACCAGCCGCCGCCGCTCTGGAGGCAGTGTCGAAAGCATCCATGGCAGCATTAAGCTGTTGATTACTGGACTCGATGCCTCTTGTAATGGTCTATAGGAGCTCTGTGTTAACCTCCGAATTGGGAAGAGCTTCTACAGTAGCTTTGAGCGAAAGCCAGAGTGTATACTCGTACTGTGAAAATGACCCTGATAGCTAGCAATGCACATGCCCAAGGCTAAAGCAGCAAAGACTCGCTTACCCAAGGTGTCGATTTTGTGAGATTCTTTGTTTACTGGATGTGCTAGCTTCCTGTGGAAGAACAGCCTTGTCATTCTCTGCCAGAACAACGATGGCACCGGCAAAGCCTTGAGAGGCCAGAATGGGACGAGCCTTGGGAGGGGCACATTTCCTATCTATGGACTTAGCCACAGAGGGAATAAGAGCCAGGTTATCCCACACCATCTGGGATAAAGTCTCGAAAGAGGGCTGCACTGGAGGGGTTAAATTCATAGGGATATCCGAAACGCGCAGATACTGCAGACGCAGCAGCTTCCCAGGATCAATATCCAAGGTCTAGAGAGAGAGAGAGACAGAGACAGAGACACAGAGAGAGAGAGAGAGAGAGAGAGAGAGAGAAAGTGGAATTTAGATTCCTGAGCAGAGACTTAAAGGAAAGGTCATCGGCCAAAGGCTCTGTAGATGGTTTGCCCCTAAGGCAGAATCATTATCGAAGTCGTCTCCCAATCGAAGATCAGGATCAAGGTTCAGTGTTATCCCCTGCCAGTCCAGAAAGGACTGTATAGATAGGAAAGGGATGAAAAGAAGAGGAAGGTAGAGGAGCAGAAAGAATCGGCGTTGAAAACCTCTGACACCCATGCAGCGCCGCCAGAGCTCCCGGCGCCACCATAGGAAGTGGCGCCGGCATAGGAAGCGGCACCAAGCGCAGTGCCGACTAGGATTGTGGCACCGAGCGTGGTGCCAACACAACACATGGCACTGAGCGCAGTGCCGACGCCGGTGAGGCTGGCGCCGCAGACTGTGGTGCCGCAGCAGAAGTCTGTAAACCCCAATCTGAGGAAGTGAAACGAAGAAATTCAGCAGGAGATAAAGGCACCGGTGTGGACCCCTACGCCATAGTCATGTGATGGGGACAGACACCAGGGCACAGAGTCGATGGCACCGGAGAGGGCGCCACACGACTCGGAAGTCCCAACCGCCACACCTGCAGGTCCAAAACTGACAGGCCCAAAGGCCCCGGCGATGGACTAGCTGGTTCAGGCAGCCGGGACAACCTCCGCACCCACTGCTCCATAAGAGCAGCCCAATGGTGAAACTGCTCACCGAAGGACCCTCCAATGGGCGTGGAGGGACTCTGGCATCGAGGATGCCAGTCACCAGGGACAGAAACCGGAGGGGGACTCTGGAAAAGGTGGACATTGGCCCTGCCCTCAGCAACTGACGATCTATGTGCAGACGTACCAGAGGGCAACCTTGAGCGGTGCCACTTCTTTTTCGACCAGGAGGCCGAAGAAGAGCTCGAGGTTGAGCAGTGCCAAGAATGGGACAGCTTCTTTTTGTGCTTTCAGGAAGACCGCCCATCCCCACGAGCACCAGACCATCTGTAGTTGGACCCCCCTCTGTAGAGGGCGGCGGACCAGACCCACCCCGGCTGACAGAACAGCTTTCATGCAAAGTCTCCCTACTGTCATCTGCCCCACTCATGGTCGACTGTCAATGGAGGGCTGAAGACTTCTTCTGACGAAATATAATAACATTTAGTAATTTTAGTGGGTACTTTATTTTCTCTAGAAAATAATAAAAACTAATAAAACTGAAGCTGCTGTTGTACAGACGGAAGAAGTTATGACTCGGCGAGCTTACATGCTGTTACTGAAGCGCACTGACAGCGGAAAAAAGGAACTGAGGTGAAGGGATGGCCGACGCCAAGGTAGTCTATATATGGCACGCGGGCCAGCTCACTGTGTCAGCCTCTGCGGCCCTACCTGGCGCCGGCCCTCCTGAAAAATGTTGGCTCCCGCTGGGTCCTAGCGCCTCCAGCATAGTTCCCATTAGTGTGAATGAGTGGTGGAGACTTTATGTCCAGGAAGATCTGGGCAGATTGGGTGGGCCAAGTGGTCCTTATCTGCCATCAAATTCTATGTTTCTATGAGTACGTTGTTCAGGTCCAACACCAACAAAGGAGGAGCAGTCGATGGCACATTGGCCAACGACCCAGCTGACTGACCCAATGAGCCTGGAGCCTTATGAGAAGAAGGAGCATACAGTGAAGGGGGAGTCGTTGATGACGAGCCCATCGTTAATGAAGGAGGTGCCGACGACCTGGAGGTCGACGGCCAAACACCCTGAGAGTCAGGTGGAAGAGCTGTTGGTATGGGCCTGGAGCTAACCGAGGCCTGGACAGCTGGTCTCTTCATTGCGGTGGCAGCCGACAACGAGGAGTCCCCAGAAGAAGGCGAAGCTGATGGAGAACGGGATGGCCACCAGGAGGAGCAGTCGCGATCACGGTCTTTTCTGTGACTTTTCCCCAAGGACTTATCCTTTACCTGTGAGGCCTTGGAGCTCTTGGAGCCAGACGGTGACTGGGCGGCTTGTGCCCTGGAGGACCCCAAACCAGAGATGGCTACCTGTTGTTCCATTAAGGTTTTTAGAGCCTTCCTGTGTCGCCTAAGGCTAGTTTGATTAAACTGGTGGCAGAGCTCACAATCAGAGACGTCATGGTCAGGCCCAAGACGGCAGACACAGACAAAGTGCACATCACTGGAGGCAATCTTCTTTCTGCAGCGGCAGCGATGGAAGAGAGAGGTAGAGGGTTTAACTCTCAACATAAATGAAAAAGAAAAAAATCTCTACAAAAGAGATTTGTTAAGGGTTGAAGTAAACCTAGGCCACAAAAGGGGCAAACACTGCGATGGCTTCTTCTGCAAAGACTGTGCTTGCAAGTCGACAGTGGGGAAGAGTGGGGCCGCCTATGCCTATATAGGGTTGGTGACATTGACTGAAGTCGACGGTGTGGGCGGCCCCAGTTTTACTGCTGAAAATCTTCCATCTTCACCAACGGTGAAGTTCCTACAGTGGTACCTGATGACTGAGATAACCCCGAAGAAGATTCAGAGGTATCTGACATGACTGGGGCGAATCAAAATGTGCTGGTATGCATCCTGCATATCCAGGGAGCTATCAAGAAAATGCAATTTCTGGGGTCAAGGAAGGGTGAATGCCACCTGTGAATGAATCAGCAGTCCGAGCCAGAGATGCCTTCTGATGCAGATGCCTAGAAGAAGCAGAAGCAAAGGCATCCAAGAGGCTTAGAGATCATGAATGTTGGACTAAATTCCATATATTGCAGTCAGCAGACTCCCTCCCTTTTTCTTTTTTAGTCTCTACCAGGGACTTAAGTGAGCTTCAAAGGAGATAGTCATAAAGGGAAAAATGCCACTGGAGTTAGCAATCCGCATGCTTAGGAAGCTGCTGCACTGGCCCATCTTTCCACAGTTCCAACTTGGCTCAGTCCTCTTAAGAGGGTGCATAGTGACTTCTTAGGGGAGAATGGCCTTATCTTCCTCAGGGAGAATAACAAAGGCATCAGCTAAGGCTCAGAAACCTACACTGTACTATCTAGGGGCTGTGTTTTTGTTTTTAATTTATCTGTTTGCAGACAGATGGAAGTAAAGTAGGCCTACTCCAGACTGCATCAGACAGGGTTTTAAATGCGGGTGGAGTAGGAGGAACTGAACTGACCAGCATGGTAGAAACGTTTAACTACTGATCAATGGCCGTAGGCTCAGAATTAAGTGGAGAAGCATTCCTCTGAACAAAGTCTTGAATGTTGGATCCTCCCGAGGCAGAGCAGCAGGGCCTGACTCTGAAGAGTTCGGGCTAAGAAAGCCATTGTCTCTGCATTCAGAGAAGATGAGGTCAGGGTCAGAGTCATCTCCTTCCACATCCTCCTCGGAGGGAGTGTCTAGAGAGGGTTGGATTGCAGGCTCTCTAATCCATAAATGTGGCACTGTCAGCACCGATGACAACGCCCCAAAGACAAGGGGACTGTGCCAGGGGCAGCACCTGAACCGGAACTGAATTTGGCACCTGGAGAACCCCAGCACCAAGAACCTCTAGTGTCGAGGGCCCCTGGCGTCAACCTGGCACTGACATGAAGACCAGGTGCCAACATGACACTGACATGGCACCAGGACCAGCACTGGAACCAGTGCTGGAACCAGACCCAGCACCAATGATCCAGGCAGCACTGAAATGACTGGCAATGGTACCTGACTGGTCCCATTCAAATGACACAAGGTGGGGGTGTGATCAGTGGTACAGGAGTCGGTGCTGAAGGCTGTTGCTAGAGTCAATGTTCTACCTGGCTTGAGGGCCCCATACATGGCTCCAGTTCCACCAACCTTGAAGGGTCAGAGACTGGATCTGATAGCAGATACAGTACACATGAGCCTAATGCTGCATCCACTGCTCCAAAGAGCTGCCCAAGGGTTGAACTGCCCACCGGGATCGCCACTTAAAGATGGAGGGGGACTCCGGACTTGAGACCTCAACATCCTAGTACCAGAGGCCATTGGTGATGCAGACACAGGCCTCCAGCACCAGGAGACTGATGGTTTCATGGCAGACCTTTCAGAGGGTGACCTTCAGTGGTACCGTCTCTTCTCCATTTGAAGGGAAGAGGAAGAACTCTAGGCCGAGCAGCACCAAGAACCTAACCGGAATTGGGAACAGGCCCACCCTTTTGTGCTTTTGGTAGGACTGTCCTTCCTCCTGAGCACTGAACTACCCTTGGTCAGAACCTTTTCTCAATGGGAAAAGTGGACCATACATGTCTCCACTGCTGGAGCAACCTGCCCAATAGGCTCCACATCATCGTCCTCTGTGGCAGTCGACCATAGCCTCAGTAGGGCTGAGAGACAAACGGAGAAATATTTTTGCAAAATCACTAAGCCTGACACAAAAATAACAAACTCTAGCTTTAAAGGAGAACTGTACTGTTCATAGTAGATACTGCTTTTTAAGTACTGATTCAAATTATATTATTTCTGTAGCTATACAGGTTTCTTAGTTATCCTAATGGTTGTTTTTCATGTCTATGCTGCTGGTAAGAACCAGTTTAGAACTGTATGATGTAGTTTATATCCCAGTTCTGCTCTTCTATTGTTGTCACTATGAACCTATGTTCTATTTCAGAATGCTGTGGTTGTTTGGGACATAAACTACTTCATACAGTTTTGAAATGGTACTTGCCAACAGACTGCAAAGCAGAAACAACCACTGAGATTCCAAAATGGTCTGTGTGGATGGAACAATAACAGAATTTGAACCAGTACTTACAAACAAGTCTCTACCGGAAAAAAGTACTTACAGATTCAGCGCAGTTCTCCTTTAAACACTAAAACTGAGAATAACTGAATACTGTTGTTATACAGACGTGACGTTTTGACTCCTGGTAGGTGATTATCGTTATCACTGATGTGCACTTGAAGATGGGGAAACAAGGAACTGATACAGTTGAGGGCTGCTGCCAAGGTAAGCCCAGCACCACCAGTCACAATCATATTGCCATGCATGTGCATAGCTTGTGACAGTGCCAGCCATCCTGTAAAGTTCTGTCTCCTGCAGGGTCCTAGTACCTTCAGATAAGACCCATTAGTGTGAATCAATGGCAAAGATTGATTCCTGGAAAATCAGAGCTTTGTAACGCACAAGAGGAATAAGGGGAAGATAAATAGGAATACCAGACTAGACGAAAAGGGCCAAGGATGGCAGTCAAGGCAAAGGCAGACACAGATCTGCAAATGTACTAAACAATTACTACAATAGTTGAGGATGGGTCTGTGCCAGACAGCAGGATGAAGGCAGCCACACCAGGGGGTGGGGTGGTGTGTGTAGGAAATGGGGAGGGTAGTGACCATGGCTGAATGGGTGAAAAGAAAAAAGGGCTGGTGGCATTCAGGGTGAATTAAGTGCCAGACTCGGATGACCTACACCTGAGTGTACTTAGGGAACAGGTGTAACCCATGACCCAGCAATTTAATGACTCATTGGAGTCTGAAACATTGCCAGGGGATTGAAGGTCTACAAATACAGTCCCACTTCACAAAGGGGGTGGGGCAGGGAAGTCCCGGAAATGACAGACTGGTCAGTTTCACCTCTATTACGGGTACGCTGATGAAGAACATGGTTAAACAAAGTCTGGTGGACTACTTAGAAGACAACAGACTGCAGGATGGCAAGCTGCATGGGTTTGTGTCAGGACTGTCATACCAGACCAACCTAATACTGTTTTTCTGACTGGGTCACTAGGGTGATAGATAGAGGGCAGATGGTAGATATGCTCTACTTTGACTTAAGCAAAGCCTTTGATTCAATGCCACAGAGGAGACTGCTGGAAAAGTTGGAGGACCTGTAAGTAAAGAAGGATTTTGTCAGGTGGATGGGAACCGACTACCGGGGAGGCAACAGAAGGGTACCTGGGGTAAGATGTGTCTCTTTGCTGATGACGCAAAGCTATGTGGCAGGGCAGACTGAGAGGAAGGTGTGAGGGAGCTTCAGAATGACCTGGAGAAGCGGAAAAAAGGTAAAAGATCTGGCAGCTGAGATTTAACACCAAGAAATGTGAGGTGCTGTATTTAAGGGAACCTACAAAAGGAGTATTGGATGGTAGGGGTTAGGCTGGCCCTCCTACAGATGAGAGGGACGGGGGCATCATCAGTGACTTCTCAAGCAAACTAGCCAGTGCAGTAAGGCACACAGTAAGGCATCGTGGATACTCATGTGCATCAACAGGGGTTTTGATAACAGGAGAAGTGAAGTGATACTGTCCAGCAGGAGAAGTGAAGTGATACTGCCCAGCAGGAGAAGTGAAGTGATACTGCCCAGCAGGAGAAGTAAAGTGATACTGCCCAGCAGGAGAAGTAAAGTGATACTGCCCCTCTACAAATGGCTGGTGAGGTTGACTAGGAATACTGTATCCAGTTCTGCAGCCATCGCCTCAAAAACAACATAGACTGGCTAAAGTCAGTACAGAGAATGGTCACCAAAATGATCCAGAGCTAGTAAGGCAGATCATACAAGGAATGGCTGGTGGCCCTCAACAAGAGGGGAGACATAATAGAGTCATATACGTTTCTGAGGGGTATAAACATGGTAAGTAGCGAAGACCTGATATCAGAAATAGGGATGCAGTCACAAGAGGGCATGATTGGAGGTTGGTGGGGGTATATTCAGGAGGGATCTAAGGAAGTGCTACTTCACTGAGAGGGTGGTGGAACCATGGCACAGACTGCCGCTAGAAGTAGTGGGGCAGGTACCCTAAATGGGTTCAAACATGGCTGGGACACAGCAAGAGGACTCAGAGTCCCACAGAGAGTACTATAGGGGAGTAAGAGTTGTGTGTGTGTGTTGGGGAGGGGCAGAGGAGGGCACCTCCCTGTCCTGCGTCCAACAGCTCTTTTCAGGTAGCCATTCTGGACTACTGGGCTTCTCAGCTGTCTCTGCCGGGGAGTGGTGCATCTCCCGAGCTTCCTCTGCAGATTACTCCCCCATCCGGACTTGAGACTTCCTACTCATGGCAAATTTCTGCCAAGACACTAGTGGCTGCAACACTAGGCCAGTATAACACCAGGAGTGGGTACAGGCCTACCCATCAACACCGCCTCCCCTATTGCCCAAAAAATAGTGTTTACAAATTACAGTTCTCTGCCTTAAAAAGAATCCTGCTTCTTTTACTATTGTGCTCAGGCTGTGTCAAACTCAACCCAGGACCATTAGACACCCTTGCTTCTCCATCAGACCTGGCAGGTATCAAAGGAATGTCTTTATGCATCTTAATGCCTGTAGTTTGCTGAAAAAGTTCACTCTTATCCAGGCTTGGGTGAGCCACACCCTACCTGACATCCTAGTGATCACCGAGACCTGGCTTAGGCCAGCCACCCAGACAATGAAATCAATATCCAAATTATTTACTCTTCCGAGCGGACAGGCAATCAAGAGAAGGTGGGTGTAATATTGTAAGGGACAAATACTCAGCCGCATGCATAGCGCATCATCCTCCCCAAAGAATTTGAGTGCTTGACCCTAAAGATCGAACTTTCTCCTTCCAGTGCGCTCTGTGTAATAGGCTGCTACAGGCCCCCTTCTGCCGGGCCGCATCTCCTGTCTCACCTCAGTTCCGTACTGGTGCTTAGTTCCTTGGAAACCATCATTCTTGGCGACCTGAACTACAGTTGGCTATCAAGTGCATAAGCTCCCTTCAAATCCTTTTGTGACACTCTAGGGCTGGTGCAACTCACTGGCGAGCCTACTCGCCCAAATAAAAAGAACCTTAACAACAGCTCCCTCTTAGATGTAATTTTGGTTAGCAAGCCACACCTGTTCTCTCATGTCGGAACATTTTTCTCAGACATTAGCGATCATTGTATAATCACCACCATTAGGTGCATGCACAACCCACAGTTTGTGGCAAAGTTCTCTATTAAGAGGTGCATACGCAACTTTGATTTGTTTGCTTATGTACGTGACTTGAAACATTCACCACGATGGCAGGAATTCTTCCTAGCCAAAATGGTTAACAGGGCATATACTATTTTTTACGATATTTTAAGTGAGGCTTTAAATAAGCATGCACGCTTGGTTAAGGTGCGGGTCAGGAGCAGCACCTGCCGTTGGTTCTCACCTGAGCTCAAAGCTTCCCTGTCAGAAAGGGATACTTTATGGAAAAAAGCCAGAAGAAGCAAGAACAACTTGGATTGGTGTCTTTTTAAGAGAGCACGTAACAAGTGCACCAAGTTGGACAGAGCAGCCAAGGCCGCCTACTATCGTTTGGAGCTGGCCTCTGCATCAAGAAATTCTTCAAAGCTCTGGAAAACATTAAAAGACATGTCTGGACACGCACCTGGTAATTCCATTCCAGCAAAAACTAAGTCCGGTGGCAGCGTTATCTCTAACCGATCGGAGATATTGGAAGCCCTCAATAACTATTTTGCAACAGTAGGGCTAGCATTTGATACTTCTCCTGCCAATGACCTCCGCACAGCTCAGAGCCAACAACCCACGAGTCCCCCTCTACCGAGGAGGCCTTCTCCCTCCTGCCTGTCTCTCTAAAAGAGGTGGAAGACCTACTGCTGCAACTGGACACCAGGAAGGGAGCAGGCTTCGACTTCATAGAGCCATACTATCTGAAATGTGCTTACCATGTGCTTGTGGTGCCAATCACCCACCTATTCAACATGTCATTCTCCCAGGGTAGCCTCCCCCCTCAATGGAAAATAGCCCACGTCATCCCTCTATTAAAAGCAGGTGACCCCTGTGATCTAAATAATTACAGACCGATCTCCCTCCTCCCCATCCTGTCTAAATTACTAGAAAAAAATAGAGTGTGGCCAGCTAGGGGTATACTTAGAATCCAGAAGCCTATTAAACCTGGTTCAGTCTGGATTCAGAGCAAAGCACAGCACCATAACAGCCCTAGCTAAGGTGACCAATGATTGGCTCCTAGACCTTGACAACAAGAAGCATGTCTGTGCCATTTTCTTGGATCTTAATAAGGCATTCGACACAGTTGATCACAGCCTGCTTCTTTCCTCCCTAAGCACCTTAGGCCTGGACCATAAATCTATGTGCTGGTTTGCAGACTACCTCAGAGAACAGAAACAGCAGGTTAAAGCTGAGGGTGATCTTTCTCCATTAAAACATATGCTGAGGGGCGTGTCCCAGGGCTCTATCCTTGGTCCCCTCCTCTTTGCAGTCTACATTAACAACATCAATGACCCCATCAAAAAAGCCAACATCCACTTATTCGCGGATGACACTGTACTGTACTTGAGTAGGCCCACGCCGGAAGCAGCCTGTGAAGACCTCCAAGCTGAATTTAACCTTCTACAATACCAGCTCATAAACAAAAAGCTTTTGCTCAGAGCGAAAAAGACAAAAGACACGCTCTTCTCCCCCTCCTTGCATGCGGCAATTTCTGCTGGGGGGGGAGCTATCCCATAAATTACCACTGTTCTTGGAGAAACACTAGAGTATGTAGCTAAATTCAAATATCTAGGAGTTTGGCTCGATCATAAACTTTCCTTCGCCGACCATCTCGAACAACTACAGAAGAAACTAAGGCAAAGATTAGGACTGTTCTACAGAATTAACCACCTGCTCACAAAGGAGGCCAAGATTCAACTGGTCAAGCTACCTTCCTATCTTTAATAGATTATGCGGACCTGCTCTACAGCCACTGCACTGCCTCTGCACTGGCTAAGCTGGACACCCTCTACCACAGAGCTATCAGGTTCATTACTGGCCTTCCAGTTTCCCCACACCACAGCTCCCTGTACTCATCGTTAGGCCGGATTTTCCTTCACTATAGAAGGAATAAAAATGCCGCCCTATGGGCCTTCAGAGCGGTGACCAACACGTTCCCCTCGTATGTCTCAGATTGTATTCCCGGAGTGTGTCAGGCACCTATGCTCTAAGGAGCTATTCCCTAATTGTCCTCCAAGTTCCAAGGGTCAAAACTCGTTTCGGCAAAGCTGCTCTAAGCTTCTCTTTACCCACATTGTGGAATGGTTTACAAAGGAACTTGAAGCTGAGCTGCCCTGTTAGCCTGAATATCTTCAAGGCACTCTACGATTGCTTCATGAAAGCACCTTGCAAATGTTTTCCTCACCGCTAGCCCACTAATTCCACTCCCCCTTTCCATCCTGACGCTCGCCATGTTTCCATCTCTGGCTCTCACTCTTTCCCTATTAACTCTTCCTGCTGCACCCACCCTTCCCTGTCCACTCCAGCCTGGCTAAAGTCCCACCCCATCCATAGTAGTGTCCCAATTATCTACCCCTCCTCTGTCATTATCATAATAAACAAGTACACGACAGCCATCGTCACTTTCTGTGGTTTTAGCTCAATTTTTCCCCCAGTCGTCGGTAGTAGATCCCTCCTCTTCTTTACGTCTCTAACCTGCCACCCCATACACAGTCTCTTTCCCCTATATGTGTAGTTGCCGGCTGCCTCACTCAAAAGATCTCTGCTTATAACCCCTGTATGCCTATGGTTGACTGTACATCTGCTGACTTCTTCAATTGTAAAATAATGCTTTTTTTTATTTATTTCAACCTTGTACTGTATACACTGTATATACTTTTTCTTCCTTGTATATTATTGCTTTTTGTATACCTGCTTCTGTACTGTACTTTGATGTTTTCATTACCAGGTCCACCTTGCAAATGAGCCTTGCTCAATGGTACCCGCTGGATAAATAAAGATTTTGATTGATTGATTGATTGACTAGGTTGGGGTGTGGTGTAGGAAACTATAGGCAGCCTTGACGGACTGTTGGTCTCTTTCTGCCAACATATTCTATTTTTTTATGGTAATTTTGTACTACATGCAAAAAGTAACCCTTTCAGTTTTCATTTCTGGTTCCCTTTAATAGGATGGCATGGCAGCTTTTTTTTTTATCCCCCCACCCCCCATGCCTTTCCTTGGGCACTGACCAAGCAAACTCCCAGCCCAGACTTCTGCTCACCACCATCAAGCCAGTGCGGTTGGGAGCGCTGCTGTGCGGCAGCACCACTCCAGCCCTGTGGCTGCCCAAACCGACTCCTGAGTTCGCTTCTGAACCACATTGCAGACATGGAAGCACAAGGGCTCATCCGGCGGCCCCCTGGTATGGACATTTCTGAAGTGCTTTGGAAGTTTTTCTAAAGTTTTATTGCTGGTTCTAGAGTGCCAAAAATAATGTAGTTAATAAAAGTTTTTGCACTTTGTATAAGCCTCTGCAGAAGAAATTCCTTGGATCATCCCCTAAAATCATCTGTAGGACCCATGGGTGTGTGGTAGTGGTGGATCAATAAGGAAGGTCATCATGGCTCAAACATCCCCCTAAAAGGAAATCAACAGACAGCTGGAGAAAACAATGAATTGTTAGAATGCAGTGATCCTGCAGGTCAAAAGAACTGCTTGCTAAACTGGGTTGATTCATAGTCTGATGACTGGAGCTGTTTATGGCCCTTTCCTTTCCTGTGCTTAGCATATTTAATTCCTAGTTAAAAGGTTGACCTTGGAAGCATGTAACCCTTTTAGGACTTTCTGATAAACACTCCCAGGGATTAGAGGGCTGTGGCTTCTTGACATTTCAAAGTCCTCAATCATGAGTTAAAAAGGGAAGGCAGTGGGGTCTAGTGGTTACAGCATTGGCATGGGAGCCAGGAGATCACAGGCTGAAACCCCACTAGTGCAAAATATTCACTGTGTGATCATGGACAAATCACTTTACTTAGCCTCACATTACTCCAGTCCACCTAATTGTGGAAACAGGACTCCAATGAAAATGAGATGTTGCATCTCAGCTGGGTTATCCTGGGTAAATTAATAAAACGAACTTCAAAATAAAGATAAGCATTTTCTGTTCAACCTAAAATATAAGACACCTTAGCCATGTGTGAAGCAGAATGTTTATTTCTCATGCCCAACCGCATTGCTTCCCCTGCTGTGCAACCTTAGATATCGCCGCTCAAAATGTACAATGTTTTTGCCTTACGAAATGCTTCATGTTACTGCCTATATATAATATATGTATTGTCTACAACAATGTATGTCTTGTTATGCCTATCCTTTGTGTTGTCCTCCCAGGACCACCTTGTAAATGAGCTTGCTCAATGGTGCTATTCCTAGTAAAATAAAAAATTGATTGAAGCCTAAAATGACTGGTTACAGATACAATTTTGGAAAAAAAAACAAACACTTATTAACATCCAATAAAATCTTGACCATGTGTAATAATCTAAACTCCAGGATACACTAAGTTTCCTCTTGATCCTTACTGAAACCCTTGCAATAAAACCCAGCAAGAATGAAGGTAATGGGAGCCTGACATTACATAATGTTTATAGAATACCTACCTTCTTCCCAAAGGAGTACTATTTTATCACTATCAATAACAGCTTTGACAAGAGTAATAGGGAATTTTAGTAGTAGTAAATTATATTTATTTGGTAGACCCAGTTGATTTTTTTAAGGCTGTTGAGGTCACCAGATGTTTGGGTGAGGGGTGAGTAAAGGAAGCTTGAAAACATTCTAAAGATGCTTGAGCCTCCCTCTGGTTGACTCCTGATGACCCAACTTGTTCCCAATCCTAGGTTTTTGGGGTTGTAAGCAGCATCCCTACTGCTGTACTGACAGGCTAGCTGGTACCCATCAAATGTTGTGTATTCAACTAAATGCCAATAATACCACCTTTAGGGCCATTCCAGGGAAAAATCTGTATCTGGGGGAGAAATACATATAACAAGAAGAACCGGGACTAATTGGCTGAGGGATAGTGGACATAAAGGAGACATCTTTGGTTCAGCAGGCTCATTTAGGATGGAGCGAGTTCAAGAAAACCCCATGCCACTGAAGGACACACCACTGGATCAACAGGTTGTTTAGGAAGTGAAGAGGTTCAAAGAATTCTCCAGGGCCTCAAAGACCATAAAGGGAAGATCTGGGCACTTCTTAACCTCCTTGGAGTATCGGATCTTTGAATGGCATGTCTTTGTCACTAGAGGAACATTTCTAATTTTCTTAAGATCTTAACTAAAGGGGTATATAATGTGGTGGATACAAGGCACCACTGTGATGATCTGAAGCCCCTGTGGCAGATCCTAGGTTTCAGGATTTGAGCATAGACCTGAGACTTGAGCATCTAAGTCACCAGTAATAGTACTCGACAGCCTTGCACCTTTGAAAACAGCTGGACTCAAGCAGCAGAGAACTGAATGTAAGTGTAGTAAGCTCAGCCTCACAACCTAATCCCTTTTAAAGATGGGAGAGAGGACAGGGCCAAGACTGACCTCACCAGTTTAAGTGTATGCTGACAAATGTAGCAACTCATTGTTCAGGTCTCAAAATATGTTTGCTATAAGTCCAAAATGTGAGAAACAAATATCAGAATGGGGAACTTAGGGTATAATTTATAGCAAAATACACAGCTGACCACATTGTGACATGGACATAGACAAAATAAACACAGAGAATGACCATCTATCAACAGTACATACGAATGTCAAAACATGATTAGAGACTTACCGATTTCCTTCGAAGATACCATAACTAGGCCTCTGGGAACTGGAGCTAAACAAGAAAAAATAAGCAATATTTTATATTAAAGGATATTTTTTCTATGATTAATGGCTGCAAAAGGTGGAGCAAAAATACTGTGCAGTAGAGAAGTCAGAAAATGACTTATTTTACGTGAAAAATGGGCCTAATCTCAAAAACAAGCAGGAGGAACTGACTTGTTAAGCGAGGAAAAAGCTATTAATGCTACTGAGAAAAGGTGTGAGGAAACCAAAACTGTTGTAAAAGCTTGATGTGACTTGAACTGTTGGAGACACATACAGCACAAATTAAGTCCAGTAGATTAATCCAAAGTAGATAGAAATGTAAAAACAAAAAATAAATGTAATATATTTTTACTGTAGATCGCTGTGGTGCAGCTGTTACAAAGTCAATAACCTAACGTGCACAAGAAAACAAGGGAGTAAGTACTGAAGCACACTCTATTCCCCAATGTCAACAGTCTGTCTGAAATATATTTTCAAGTGAATGATTTACTGATCAGTCAACATACCACCCATGCTGACTGAACAAAAAGAGGGTGGATGGATTCCGATATCTGTAGTAACATGAAATGTGTTGGGGGAGCTCTTGTTGCCTCAGTTTGTTGGGTCAGCAAAGGTGGTATATTGCTTTATCAATAAATTTTTCACTTCCATACATATTTGTAATACACTTAATATTAGTAAAGAATGAGCAAGATAAAAAAACTACTCACTATAGTAATGCTGTTTCTCTCAAAGGGATCCCTCACTATGCTTAACAGCAGCAATCATTCCCCTCCCTGGAATGAGCTACCCGGAGCTTAGAATTTTATGATAGTTAGAGAATCTTAGAATGAAATTCAAAACTCTGCTGTGTAGTCATGTTCACCCTCACATGGCAGATTTATTTCTAAAGCTAGGGTAAGCAGTGACCACTAAAGTAGTAAAATGGCTGCCAAAAATGTCAATCGATCAATCAATCAAATCTATTTTACCAGGTGGAACACCGCTGAGATAAACTCATTTTCGAGGTGGAGCTGGGAGTGGTACACAACGTCAATAGCATACATACAAAGAACATTCTTAGCACACAACATACAGGTTCATACAGATATCCATAACAGCGTATAAGTTTATATACTATACAGGCAGGTCACTTACAATGCAGTCAGTTACAATAAAAGAAATTACACATAATATACACAGTAAAAAGCAGGACCTACACTGTGTATAGGAGGTAATAAGGAGAAAAGGTCAGAGGAAGGACAGTAACGTTAGTTTGCAGAGGAGGTGAGTTACTGCAAAAAGGGGACCGGGGCTTATGGGTAAATATAAGAGAACGCTGGAAGAAAGCTAGGTTACAGGAGTGAGGGTCATTGGCAGAAGCAGTTGCATGACTCTTAGAAGGACCGCGATAAATACAGGTTACTCACCTGTAACAGGAGTTCTAGGAATGGTATATGTTGTTCATGCACACTGTCTGGCAGGTTCCTTGCCGCTTTAAATCTTGCCAGAAGGTCTTCAAGCTGGCTCCTCCCACCCACCCGGGTGGTAAAACTCTCGACTCCGCCCCATGATGCCAGATCTAGCCCGCTTGAAGCCAGGTTGTGCATCGAAGCCGGGGAGGTCGGGTGGGTCGTGTGGATGAACAACATATACCATTCCTAGAACTCCTGTTACAGGTGAGTAACCTGCATTTCTAGGGACATGGATATTTTGTTCATCCACACAGTCTGGCAGATTCCTAGCAGTTCTCCGGGAGGAGGGAGGCAAGGCGCACACCCCCTACTTGGGAAATAAAGACTGGAGAACCGAGGCCCCAAAACCAGCATCCTGGCATGACTCAAGGTCGATGTGGTAGTGGGTGATGAAGGTGTGTGCTGACTTCCAGGTAGCAGCCCTGCAGATTTCCTGGATAGGGACATCCCTGGAAGCAGCCACCGATGCAGCGGTATGGAGGGTAGAATGAGCTCTTATCCCTCTGGGAGGTTCCATGCCCGCAACCTATAGCAGAGATCTATGCAGGAGGTGACCCACCTGCCTATCGTCCGCTTGGCTGCAGGTCTGCCAGGTGCGGCTTCAGGGTAGGTGACAAACAGCTGGCGAACCTCTGCCCGAACTTCAGCCTTCCGCTCCTTGTAGTAAGCGAGCGCTCTTCTAGGGTCCAAAGTATGAAGCCTATATTCGGCCTCCGAGGTGTGATTGGGGTAGAACACCGGCAGAGTCAACACCTGGTTAAGGTGAAACTCCGACACTACCTTCGGAAGGAATTTCGGGTGGGGGCGCAGGACAACCTTGTCCCTGTGGAAGACCAGATAAGGAGACTCGATGGAAAGTGCCTGGAGCTCTCCCATCCTTCTGGATGACGTGATAGCCACCAAGAAGGCGGTCTTCCACGACAGGTGAGAGATGTCACACCTGTGCTTCGGTTTGAATGACTTGCCCATGAGCTTAGCCAATACCAGCAGTAGATCCCAAGGAGGTGGAGGTTCTCGCACCGGAGGGGATATGTGATCAAGGCCTTTGAAAAAGCGCCCGACCACCTTCTCCTGCGCCACTGACTGCTTCCTGGCCCGCGCCCGGTAAGCAGAGATAGCTGCCAGGTGCACCTTAAGGGTTGTCGACCGAGGCCCTAGCTGAGAAAGGGACCACAGGTAGTCCAGAATGCTTGCCAAGGAACAGGAGGAAGGGTCCAGGCCCTTGCCCTGACACCAAATGGAGAATCTCTTCCATTTGAAGGCGTAGCATTTTCTGGTCGACTCCTTACGGGACGCCTCGACGACGTTGAGGACCTCGTCCGAAAGACCCAAGGCCTGGAACTCTAGCACTCAGGAACCAGGCCGTCAGGTGCAGGGATTGAAGGTCTGGATGGAATACCTTCCCCTGACTGACTGAGATCAGGTCCGGGTGGGCTGGAAGCTGCCTCAGGAGCCTGGAGCCAAGACTGAGGAGATCTGGATACCAGAACTGGCGGGGCCAGTCTGGGGCTACCAGAATCACCTGCGCCTTGTCCCTCCTCGCCTTGAGAAGCACCTTGTGGATCAAGGGAAATGGGGGAGAGACGTAGAAGAGGCCTGGGGTCCCCAGCCTCGAAAAGGCATCCCCCTGCAGCGAGCCCTGCTGAGGGGGGCGGGCATGAAACTGTCTCAGCTTCGCATTCTCCCTGGAGGCAAACAGGTCTGCCTGAGGCGTGCCCCAGTGGGAAAACGGATCTTGTACTACCTCCGGCAGGAGAGACCACTCGTGGGACACAGCCCCTATCTGGCTTAGGGCATTGGCCAGGGTGTTGGAGGCTCCTGCTACATGAATGGCAAGGAGATCCGCCCAGGCTGCGCAGACAGTGACCAAATGCAGAGAGCTTCCCTGCACAGAGGCATGGAGCGCATCCCACCCTGGCGGTTTAGGTAGTACATGGTCATGGTATTGTCCGCCTGACCTGAACCACTTGACCCTGTAGAAATGGAGCAAGGCGGTGAGGGCTAGATGAACTGCTCAAAGCTCCAGCAGGTTGATGTGACATCGGGACTCCCGAGGGGACCAGAGGCTGTGCGCTCTGTGCTCCCCAAGATGGGCACCCCAACCCATCAGAGAGGCATCGGTCGATAGACCATCGGCTCGGGGCGGACAAATGGGATGCCCTCCTGCAGATGTGCTGGAATGGTCCACCACTGGAGAGGGTTCCACATCCCCTGGGTCACTGTCACCAGCTGATCCAGAGGATCGAAGTGCTGTGACCATTGGCTGGCCAGCCCCCATTGAAGGGAACGCATGTACCAGCGGGCCCAACGGACCACACTGCTGCAGGCCGCCATGAGGCCCAGGAGGCGCAGGAAGTCCCGGGCAGGGCGCGACTGCCCAACCTGAAATGATTGGGCAACGGAGGAAGGAACCTCGGCCCTGTCCGCCGGGAGCCGTGCTCTGGCTCATAGAGAGTCGAGCTCTGCCCTGTTGAATTGTATCACCTGCTTTGGCACAAGTTCTGACTTGGCCTTGTTGATGAGGAGGCCAACCTGAGAGCAAACCTGGAGGGCCAGATCTCTGGACCGTTCCACCTCCGCTCTGGAGGGGGCTGCAATCAGCCAGTCGTCCAGGTAGGGGTACACCTGGACCCTTCGGTGCCGCAGGAATGCAGTCACCACTACCATGCATTTGGTGAAGACCCTGGGAGCTAGGGAAAGGCCGAAGGGCATGGCACGGAACTCATAGAGGGATTCCTCCACCCTGAAGAGGAGGACTCTCTGGTGGGACGGATGGATTGGGACGTGAAAGAACGCGTCCTGAAGGTCCAGAGAACAGAACCACATGCCTCGTTCCAAGGATGGGATTATCTGAGCCAGAGTGACCATCCTGAAGGTCTGAGACCTTAGGAACCTGTTCAGGTCCGGCAGGTCGAGAATGGGCGCCAGCCCCTGTCCGCTTTGGGACCAGGAAGTACCTGGACACAAACCCTGGGTCTGGAGGAGGATCCGCCACCTTCCTGATCACCTCTTTTGAGGAGAGGGCCATATGGGCTCAGCGAGCTGACAGAGAGGCTGGCGGACCCTGTAGCCCCCGAGGGACGACACGGCCCAGAAGGGCGGGCCTGCTTGAACTCCAGGGCAGGCCCTTCACCACCCTCCAACACTCCAACGGTCCGTGGTGATAACGGACCAAGCAGAAAGGAAGTGGTGGAGCCGCCTCCATGGGGGAACTCCAGGGGGGAGTGACGAGGCTGGGGCGACACCCCTCAACCCGTCACTGGGCAGGCTTAGAGGAGAAACCGGCCGAGGGACCTCCTGAGCCTTTACCTCCCTGCTTCCTATTGGAGGAAGCTGCGGGCTTGGGTTTGGGATCCCAAGCGTGAGCCTGCTGGCCCTGGTGCTGGGTGCTGTTGGCCCAGACGTGCTGCAGGCACAGAAGGATGAAAGGACTTGTGCTGCTGCTGTCGGCGGCCTTTGTACTTCTGGGCGGAGGTGACTGAGTCCAGAGTGGCATTGGACTTTTCGATCTGCTGGAGGTGACCTTCCACTCCAGGGCCGAAGAGGTTGGTCCCTAGGAAGGGGACATCTGCCAGTTTGTGCTGGGTATCTGCCATGAAGGTGGATATCCTCAGCCATGCTCTGCGGTGCATGGCCACCGCGGCCGCAACCAATCTGGCACAGGAGTCTCCAATGTCCAGAGCTGTTTGGAGCTGCTGTTTAGCCACCGCCCTACCCTGGTCCCGTACCTGCCAGACCGTGGTCTGCAGGTCGGCCGGGAGATGAGGGATCACCTCATCCAGGGAGCCCATGAGGGCGTGGGAGAAGTGTGCCATCAGCACGGCCGAGCTGGCCTGGCAGAGGCCACGGGAGGATGCAGTGTACACCTTGTGCCCAGCATAGTCCAGCTTTTTGGACTCCTTGTCGGGGGGCTTGTCCACATCCTTAGCGTTCCTGGAACGCCGGAAAACGCTGTCGGTGACCAACCCCTTGGCGGAGGGGTGTTCCAAAAAACCGGGCAAAGAGCCAGTAGGGACCGCATACTTCCCGGCCATCCTGGCCAAAGGCTTAGGACAGGAAGCAGGCCGCTGCCAGAGCTCCAAGGCTGGGCCAACAATGGCTTCAGCCACCGGAAAGGCCTCCATGGGTGAATCCCCTCGGTCCAGTATCTCCGTCAGGGGATACTTGGCCCGCTTGGATACGGGCTCGAGCTGCATCCCGGTGGACTCCGAGATGAGCCGAAGCAAACCCATGAAGGACGATGGGCTTTTGTCCATTGACTGGCCCCCGGAGGACTCCAGGTCAATGGGCCTGGAGAACAGGGAGGAGTCGTTGTCGGACTCCGAGGAGTCCGCGAAGAGCTGCCTGGGGCCTGAGCCACCCTCCACCTGCCAAGGACGGTCGGGAGTGAGGGTGACCGACAACCTGTGGGGCAGGCCCTGACCCGACCGAGAGTCCTTGGTCGGCGCCCCCGATTTCGCTTGTGGAGGCGGAGGTTCCACCACAATCGGTGGGGCAGCTGGTTTCGGCCGAACAACCAGCCCAGGCTTGGGCACCTCGCTAAGCAAGAGGTTGTTTTGGTCGCCGGGTGACAGCCACTTGATGGCCGGAAGGCGACGGAGTCGGCTTGTTCCTGACAGAAGTAACTGCTGCCACATCAGGTCCTCAGAAGGCCGACGCAACTTGCGCTAGGCTTCCTCTTCCGAGGAGGAAGATGAGGATGAGCGTGGCGCCGCTTACTGTGTTGAAACCGAGACCGCCTGGCGTCGGGTGGGATCGGGCTGGACCGAGACGATGTCCGAGACCGAGACCTCGTGTTTCCGAGGACGGGTCTGGGAAGGGGCGGGACACCGCTCTTCCTCGCTCAGAAGCCTTTAACCGGGACCGCGGCACCGGAGGCGCAGGTAGGTCCTCGTCTCCACCGGGGAACCGTGAAGAAGGGTTGTCGGCTTCACCAGTCGACAGCCCATCCAATGGGTCGAGAAAATCTCGACCGCGTCGACGGGTGTCTCAGCCGGCTGACCTGACGGGGACACCATGAAGCCAGCGGCCTTAGCCGCAACCTCGACCGAAGTCGAGTGTCGACTATCCAGGGAAGGGGACCTCTCTCGCTCCCACGAACGCCGACAATGGGACTTACCTTTTGAGTCCTTCTTTCTGGACCGAGAGGAATGTCCCGATGTCCCCTCTCCCTTCATGGAAAGGGACTGGCAAAGCTCCTTGAAAGAAGCTGAATATGAGGTACCCAGAGAGAGCGGGATAAATGCCGCGACCGAGGAAGAGGATGATGCGGCCTGTGCCACCTCCTCCTCGAGGGCGATCATCTGCTCGAGTTGTTCAACCGAGCCAGCTGCCGTGGTAACCACCCAACGGGCCTCCTTCGACTTCACCGGAGGGTAGCGCTTCTCGGGGCACCCAAGCTGTAACCAGGCAGTGCGGTCTTCCAGGACGCTGGCCAAAAACGAACGGCATAACTCCGTGAGGGCCTGCGGCTCATGCTCCAGGCCGAGGCAGTAGACGACGTGGAGTGTGGGTCCGTCCTGGACATTTTCTGCCCACAAGGGCACCGCCGAAATCCGGGAGTCGATTTGTCCATCACAGCCGTGAGGGAGAAACTTGACCGAAGTCTTGAAAATTTTAAAATAAGTTTCGGGCGAATCGAAGAATTAGGATCCAGTCTACACGCAGAGCGTTAAGGAGGGAACCTGAGCTTCCAAGCGGTAAGGAAGATCTGGCGTCATGGGGCGGAGCCGAGAGTTTTACCACCCGGGTGGGTAGGAGAAGCCAGCTTGAAGACCTTCCGGCAAGATTTAAAGCAACAAGGAACCTGCCAGACAGTGTGGATGAACAACATATCCATGTCCCTAGAACTATTTTTTGAAGAGAGACAGCAACACTGGAGTAATGAGCTGAATATTTTTTTGTGCGTTATTCCAGAAAATAGGGAGGGCATGGCTTATTGCTGCTCTGCCGAAGCGTATTCTAGCTTTAGAGATCGAGAAGGAAATGAAGGAGAAACTTCTTAAAATATAGGTCCCAGGATTACAAATAGGCAAGCAGTCCATAATGTATTGTGGCAGCTTATTGCTGATGGCTCTGTAAGTCCAGAGCACTGCATTATTTTTCCTCCTGAGGCTAAGTGAATTCCATCCCACAGAAGAGTAGAGGGTGCAGTGATGAGTGGAATAGGGGGCATCAGTAATAACTCAGCAAGTGCCTGTTGATAAAGGGAATCAAGCTTGGAGAGGGCCACGCTCGATCTATGCCCATACAAAAGGACTGCACAATCAAGAAGAAGCATGAATGTAGATTGTACTAACTTCTTTTTCCCCCTCCTGGGTTAAAAAATGCTTAATCCTAAAGAAAATCCCAAGCCTCTGTTTTAGTTTTTTTGAAATTTCTTCTGTATGGACCTTGAATGATAGTTTAAAGTCTATCCAGACACCTAGATATTTGAAGGATTCCACGTAATCCAGAGGCTCCCCCAGCAGAGTGACTATTTGAGGGGCCACATCGCGGGTGTTGGGTTTGGAGATGTTAACTATTGGGGCAAACAGCATAACCTTCGTTTTCTTAGCATTAAGGGGGAGCTTTGAGTACAAAAGGTTTCTCTACAGTATATTAAATTCGGTTTGCAGGTCATTGCATACAAGCTCCAGGGTAGGCCTGGCTAGGTATAGCACTGTGTCATCAGCAAATAGGTGTATGTTTGCTGACTTGATTCCGGCATTTAGGTTATTTATACATGTCTTCAGTTAGGGGAGTGGGAGAAGGAGCCTTTAGCTGGTGGCTGTGAGTGTAAGTAGATCTGAAAGATTTTCTTAGCTGAGATTTCTGTGTGTTTGTAATTGTATTTGAGGGCTGGTCTTAACTGCCATTTATTGTGCTTTTTTACATTTGGTTTGGGCAGAAGTAAGGGATTCTAGCAGACAAGTTGGTGTTTGTGTGTTTAAAAGTTGCTGTCTGGCCTGTAAGTGCAGGCATGATATTACAGGGGTTAGTGCTGGTTGAATGTGAGGTGTAACTGGCATCTCAGTTAGTCTTCAGTTAGGGGAGAGGGAGAAGAAGCCTTTAGCTGGTGGCTATGAGTGTAAGTAGATCTGAAAAATTTTCTTAGCTGGGATTTCTGTGTGTTTGTAACTGTATTTGAGGGCTGGTCTTAACTGCCATTTATTGTGCTTTTACATTTAGTTTGGGCAGGAGTAAGGGATTCTAGCAGACAAGTTGGTGATTGTGTGAGGTGTCACTGCCAGAGGACTCCCTGGCTGATTATGTTTTGCCTGTGGGGTACAGGCGGTGAGGGATAAAAAGGCTGCCTATGCGCACTTAAAGCGCTCAAGGGGGGCTAGGGAGAGGGGAGAGTATGATTTCCTGGCTAAGAGGGTCACCAGGGTGGCAAGGGTGGGCCAAGGCAAAGAAGGAGCTTAACCTGGCCAGGGATATCAGCAGGGGGGAAAGGGGTTCTATAGATACACAGGGAGAAAAAAAGTGAGGGCAGAGATCAGCAGGATTAGAACTGGGGTGGGGGTAGGCGCAGGAAGCTGGGGAACAAGCAAAGGTGCTAAATGAGTACTTTGCCTCTGTCTTTACCAGGGAAGGTGGGGGATCTTTCCAACCTGATGGGAGGGTAGAGGAGCCCACTGAACCAGGAGGTCAGTTGGAGACTGAAGGACTAGATGAGACTATGGCAGGGGATGGGTCATATCTAGAAGGGGAGGAGAGGATGCATGAGGAGGGGGGATGGGAGGGCGAAATCACAGTGGATAGGGTGAAAGAGGCCCTCTGGTCGCTAAAGGCTGAGAAGGCGACAGGGCCAGATGGGCTGCATCCAAGGGTGCTGAAGGAACTGGCGGATGTGCTAGCAGCTCCACTGGCCTCACTCTTCAACATCTCCCTGATGACAGGGTGGGAGCCTCAAGATTGGAAGGTGGCTCATGTGGTGCCTATCCACAAGGAGGGGTCCAGAGAGGAGATGGGGAATTATACGCCCGTTAGCCTAACGTCTGTGGTAGGCAAGGTTATGGTGGGCATTATCAAGGAGAGGCTGGGTTGGGGGGCAGCTGGAAAAGTTGGGGCACCTGGATGACAGGCAGTATGGTTTTGTTCTGAGGAGGTCGTGCCAGACTAACCTGGTGGAGTTTTATGACTGGGTGACGGGTGCCCTGGACTGACATAGGCCGGTGGACGTCCTCTATCTGGATTTCAGTAAGCTTTCATTTCGTACCCCACAATGGCCTACTAACAAAGCTGGGGGATGGGGTGGGGGCAGTTGCTCTGGTGGGTGGAAAACTGGCTTACGGGCCGAATACAGCGACTGGTGGTTAGAGGGATAGTCTCCTCCCCCAGGAGGGTCATCAGTGGGGTCCCCTAGGGTTCGGTCCTGGGCCACTTCTGTTCAAGTCCTATGTCTCGGATATAGGGTGGGGTGTTAGGAGTAGGCTGAGTCTCTTTTGTGGATGAGTCAAAACTGGGAGCACTGGCAGACGAGCAGGAGGGAAGAGAGGCCCTGCAGGTGGATCTGGATACTCTGAGGGGGTTGGGCAAAGAAATGGGGGTTGAAGTTCAATGCAGGGAAATGTAGGGTACTGCATCTGGGGGTCAGAAACCCGGGACATGCATACACCCTGGGGGGGACCACGGGTGAGACAGACTTAGGGATAGTGGTGGACAGCAAAATGAATAACACAGAGAATTGTCGAAGAGCTGCAGCAAAAGCAAACAGGATACTGGACTGCATAACCAGGGGGATTACCTCCAGGAGGAGGGAGGTGATCCTCCCTCTGTGTATTGCTCTGGTTAGGCCGCATCTTGAGTGCTGTGTGCAGTTCTGGAGACCCCTTCTTAAGAGGGACATAGCGCTGCTGGAGAGGGTCCAGAGGAGGGTGACCAGGATGATTCAAGGCATGGAGGGTAGGACCTATGAAGAGAGACTGGATGAACTCAGTCTGCACACATTGGAGGAGAGGAGGGACAGAGGGGACATTATAGAGACATTCAAGTATGTAAAGGGGATAAATAAGGGCGGAGCCAGGGAAGTGTTCAGGCTTAAGAAGAGGGGGAACTACTAGGGGGCATGAGTGGAAGCTGGAAGGGGGGAAGCAGGGGGAGCACAGGAGACACTTCTTCACAGAGAGGGTGGTGGAACCATGAAACGCACTGCCCAGGAGTCTGGTGGAAGAGACCACAGTGGAAGGATTCAAGAAGGGTTGGGACAGGTACAGAGGGAAGCTGACCCCAAGGAGGGCCACCTCTGGGGCTGGGGGGGGGTGGAGGAGGGAGCTCCCAGTAGGAGGCTAGCTTCCGAGCAACACGATAGACCATGGGGCCTATTCTGCTGGCTTTTACTATGATGCTATGATTGGATTCCCTCCAGATGACTTATCAGAATTTCCCCCATCTTGTTGAAGTCTGCCCCCTAAAACCAATCACCCTGGTACCCGAACCTCTAGTATGCTTCCCCATTCTGAGCGTGAACCACACCGAGTAATGATCACTTCTGGCCTGAGGGTCCTCAACTTCCAGGTCACTTATGGCTTCCCCATTTGATAGTACAAGATCCACAGTCCTTCCCAACCTAGTTGGCTCATGTATCAACAGCACCAGGAAGCTATCCTGAAATGTCCCCAGTATAACCTGCTCTCTAGCACTTGTGGTGGTTGGCGTGCTTCAGTCCACCCCAGGTAGGTTGAAGTCCCCCACCACCACTGTGTTCCCTTTCCTGCAAACCCTCCTAATTTGTTCTGACATCTCCCTGTCCAGCTCCTCCCCTTGATTTGGTGCCCTATACATTACCCCTATCCTTAGTACCCTGCCCTTTGAATCCTGAAACTGCATCCACAGGGCCTCTGTCCTGCCTTCCTCACCCTCTTCCCTTATGCACCTTATTCCTTCCCTTACATAGATTGCCACCCCCCACCTTTCCTGTTTGCCCTGTACTTTCTGAACAGCCTGTATCCAGGGATCATCATATCCCAGTCATGGTACTGGGTGGCCCAAGTTTCTGTTATGGCCATAATGTCCACCTGCCCCACTGCCAAGAGAGCCTGTAACTCAGCTGATTTGTTACCTAGGCTCCTCACGTTCAGTGACACTACCCTCTGCCCTGCTCCCTTACTTTCCCCTTCCTGATTAACCCCCCCCTTTTACCCCTACCCTGATGCCCTCCCCTATAGCTTGGGGGTAGGCTTTTTTGGCTTCCCTCTCTGGAAACCCTGCCTACCAGCTGTCCACTTGCCACCCCCCTTTCCTAGTTTAAAGCTACCCTTGTTGCTATGTACCCCACTATCCTCTGCTTCAATACTCTCTTCACCTCCCCACTCAAGTGTAGCCTTTCCCCTGCATACAGGTCATTATTGTCCCAGGTTCTGCCCCAGCCACCTACTAACCCATACCCCTTGGTATGACACCGTTCCCGCAGCCAGGTGTTGAACTCCCCTATCCTTCCCTTCCTCCCAGTACTTGCACAGGGTACTGGGAGCACCTCAGAGAAGGCCACTGATTTCCCCACCTCCTCACACAGCTTTCCCAATTTCTCGACTCTCCCCTTTACTACCTCCACCGTCTCCCCCGCCAGGTCGTTCCCACCCATGTGCACCACAACATGGGATTTCTTCCATCCCCTTCCTGTGCAGTTGAGAATGGATTGCCTGCCTGCCATCACAGACTCGACCCATATTAGACTATGTCTTTCTCCTTTATTGCCCCATCTCATCCCTTTCAGTATGGAGTCCCCCAACACTAGCACCCCCCTCTTCATGCCCCATTCCTCCCTTCCCCCATTTACTTCCTTGTCTATTATTAGCGTCTGCCCATCCTTGCCCATTTATGTCTCTTTGCTTCTCTCCTATGACTCCCCACCCTCCCCGACCTGTGTTCCCTCAACCCCTTGGTTCCATGCTATCATCCACCTTCCCCCTTACTCCATTGGCCCCTGCCCCCCTTTAACTATGCACCCCTTGTATGACCTATCAGCACTGCCCCATCCCTTTCACCCTTGTTGCCAACACCTTCCTTTTCAGCTGTGCCCCTCTCCCCCGCTACCCTCCTCCAAATGCCTGACCCCTGTGCACTCCATTCCCTTCCCCCTGCCTCCCTCTCCTGGTGCTCCCTTATCTCCCCCTCCTCCATCACTGTCACCAGCACTGCATACCTGCTGCCTGCCACCCCCTGTATTGCCATGCACTGGCTCCTTCCCCCTGTCCCTTGACCTGCTTCTAATGCTTGACTCCTTGTCAGATGTGATCCTGCACCCTCTCCCTGTCCCCTTCCCTAACCTGATGTTTTTCTCCCGATGTGCCCTCCTGTTACCCCCTGGGAAAGGCCCTCCTGCCCCTTTTTCCACCCCTTCTGCCCACACCCTCTCCAACTCTCCACCAAGTCACTGCACTCTTTCATCCAGCCTCCTTAGCCTGTGGCAGATTGGACACCCTCCTCGTCTCCATAATATATTCATCCAAATAGCTGATCCACACCCACTGCAGCCCACTATTCTACTCATGGTGCCCTCTCTTGTTCCCTACTGCCCCCTGTACCACCCACCACCCCATTATAGCTGTTCCACCCCTACTGTATCCCTCCCTGTACCGATCCATTTTCTACTTCTATGTTACTATAGCCCTTGTATGCCAACAGTGGTTAATGGTGCCCTTAAAGCCTACTTTATTATTTAGACCTACAAGTGTACCCTTTCCCAATCTACAGTGTACCCTTCCTCTGAATAAAAAGATTCTCCTGCCTTGATACACTCCCAGGTACTCGCTGTCTTGCCTGATGAGCTGGGAACCTTAGTGACTGCACCCGGCCATGTTATCCACCAACAGTAAACTAAGAGTAATGTAGCAGCTACCAGTGGCCGAGCATCAACACCCCAATATATCTGGATTATCCGTGGGAGAGTGGGATGGGGGATGGTGGGTTTAAGGCCGCCTCTGACTATCGCAGGAGTCTATCAGCCCAGACATTACCACCAGAGCCCCTTGACCCTTCTCTCATGGCTGCCTCCCGTGATCCTACTCCAAATTGGTGATGGAGCTGTATTCTTCACCCTAATCCATGCACCAACTCCCTTTTAGCAGCCCTCAAAGCTCTGCTCCTCCCACTGCTCTCCCCGGTCAAACACCCGTATCACCCTCTTGCTCTGCCAGGCAAAGGAACACCCTCATCCCTGACAGTGAAAAAACAAAAAAAATTCAAAACAGTAAGCACTCTCCCCGGACAGACACCTGTATTCCCCTCTCGCTCTGCCAAAACGAAAGCAGCACCCTCTCCCAGACAGTAAAAAAAAACTTCAAATAATATGCACTTCCCTTCAGTCTGCCCTGCTAGATGAATGAAAACATCACCACCCCAGACCATGAAAACAATAGCACTGGATAATCATATCTCTTTAGTCCTTGGAGTCCTCCACTTCAGTCCTCTCCAGTTGCCTTCTCCAGTCCCTTCTCGTCCTCGGCAGTATAGCAGCAGCTCATTGGATCCCCCCCAAGAGAACACCACTCCCGGTGCCCGAGGCCTATAACAATACCCCCCCCCCACTCCTGGCTCCACTCCGACTGGCTAATTATGGTGCATCCACAGCTCATATAGGCCCCCTTCCCTCTGTTAGACCTTTGAGCTCTTCTGCAGAAGCCTGATTGGTCCTTCAGGCCATCCCTGACTCTTGCAGGAGTCTATCAGCCCAGCTATTACCACCAGAGCCCCTTGCCCTTCTCTCATGGCGGCCTCCTGCGATCCTACTACAAATTGGTAATGGAACTGTACTCTTCCCCCTAATCCATGCACCAACTCCCTTTTTGGCAGCCCTCAAAGCTCCGCTCCCCTCCCGCTACTGTCTCCAGTCAAATGCCGGTATCCCCCTCTCGCCCAGCCAGATGAAAGAACACCCTCACCCTTGACAATGAAAAAACCAAAAAGATTCAAAACAGTATGCACTCTCCCTGGACAAAGACCCATATTCCTCTCTCACCCTGCTGGACAAAAGAAGCACCCTTTCCCAGGCAGTGAAAAAAACAGGAGGGACAGAGGGGACATGATAGAGACATTCAAGTATGTAAAGGGGATAAATAAGGGTGGAGCCAGGGAAGTGTTCAGGCTTAAGAAGGGGGGAACTACCAGGGGGCACAAGTGGAACCTGGAAGGGAGGAAGTACGGGGGGAGTACAGGAGACACTTCTTCACAGAGAGGGTGGTGGAACCATGGAATGCACTGCCCAGGAGTCTGGTGGAAGAGACCACAGTGGAAGGATTCAAGAAGGGTTGGGACAGGTACAGAGGGAAGCTGACCCCAAGGAGGGCCACCTCTGGGGCTGGGGGGGGGGTGGAGGAGCAAGCTCCCAGTAGGGGGCTAGCTTCCGAGCAGACACGATAGACCTTGGGGCCTATTCTACTGACTTTTACTACGATACTATGATATAAATGTCAAACAGAAGAGGGCCAAGGATAGACCCTTGGGGTACGCCTCTTTGTAAGGTTTTTATAGGGGAAAGGTCACCCACAGTTTTGACCTGCTGAAAACGGTCAGAGGCCAGAAGCAGGGTGTGGTCCACTGTATCAAAGGCCTTGATAAGGTTGAGAAACTGGGTGCATACATAGTTTCTGGCATACAGGGCATTCAACCAATTGTTCGTGACCTTGGCAAGCACTGAGATGGTGCTATGGCGGGGCCGAAAGCCAGACTGGGCTGGGTTTAGCAGGTTAGAGTCCTCTAAGTAAGCTGAGAATTGACCACCATTTCAAGTAGCTTGGACAGAATAGGAAGCAGGGATATGGGGCGGTAGCTGCTCAAATCGCTAGTGTTGCCTGATTTAAACAGTGGAATAACATGGGCTTTTTTCCATATGGCAGGGAGGGAGCCCTCAGAAAGGGACATGTTAAAAAGGTGAGTAATGGGGGGGGGGGCAGGACATAGTAGCCAATTTTAAGGTAGTGCTGCTTGACATGATCTGCTTCTGTACTCTTCCTAGTGTCCAGTTTAAATATGAGGTCCTCTACCTGCTTCACAGAGACAGGGCTAAATGAAAAGGCTTTGCATTGGGAAGATGAGGCTGGATCAGGGCAAGCCGGGCTTAGGTTACACAGCTGCGCCCGGAGACTGTTAGCCGGTGAGGCATCAAAAGCTAGATCTGCTGTAGCAAAGTGGTCATTAGAGAGATCAAGAATTTCCTACTTGTCAGTAGTGGAAGAGACACCAGACAAGATTTTAGGCGGGAATGGGCTAGCCGAACTGTGTCCTTGAACTTGCTTTAGAGTTTTCCAGAATGGGATGTGCAAGTGGATGAGGATTCAAGTTCAGAGCGGTAATAGTTTGCTTTCTCGGCCCTAGTTTCCCTGGTACGCCAGTTTCTGGCAGCTCTGAATGTGGCCAAGTCCGCAGGGTGTTTGGTTTTTCTTGCTCTTTTCCATAGAGAGTACCTGTGCAATAGCTCTGCCTTCAGACTAGCAGTGAACCATGGGCAAGATTTCTTCGTAGTGTGGGTTTTAACTAAGGGCGTATGTTTACTAATGGCACCAAGGACGATATTATGCAAGGTTTCGTAGGCTTCATCTACTGAAGGGGACAGATAGAAATCCTGCCAGTTTGTGTATTGGAGGTCAGACAGGAAGGCGTTGGGGTCAAAGTTCCGTCGAGTACGCTTAAAGGAATATTTAGAGGAGGAAACAGCCTTGGGGGTGGTTCGCACGCAGGCTATGACACAGTGGTGGCTGAAGTCGTTAAGGAATATGCCCAAATGTGAATAAAGATGGGATTTATTGACCAATATGATGTCTAGCAAGGTACTATGGGTAAGGTTTTTTAGGTTGGGTCGGGTAGCTTCTGTTATAAGTTGTGAAAGCCCATGGTTATCACAAAACATTTTTAGGGGTAAGGATGAGGTGGAGAACCAGTCCATATTAAGGTCACCCGTAATAATGACCTCAGAGAGTATGGAGCCTAGGACATTAGACAGAAGCTGCAGCACCTTGTTCCCTGCAGAGGGTGGCCTATAACAGCCAATGATGTAAACAGAAATTGTCGGGGATAGTTGCAACTTTAGTGTAGTGCATTCAAATTCCAGAGGAACAGAGGTGGAGTCAACTACAGTCACAGTGAATTTGTCCTGAACATAAATAGCTACGCCCCCACCCCTTGATAACTTGTCTGTCCTATAGACACTGTATGAGGGGATGTTTATATCATAATCCGGAGTAGAAGGCCTCAACCATGATTCTGTCACCACTACAATGTCAGGAGTAGTGAGGCTGAACCAAGTCTGTATAGCGTCAAATTTTTTTAGTAGGCTACAGGCATTGAAGTGGATAAGGCTTAACCCCTTTATCTGGGGTAGGGCAGAGAAGGCAGGGATGGGGAAGGGAGGACCAGGGTTGGGTGTGACATTACCTGCACAAATAAGCAGCAAAAGGAGAAGTTTTATAAGTGCATTTAGTAGAAGCCAAAATAGAAAGGAACTGGCCCTTTTGTGGGGGCTAGAGTTGGTAAAGGTAGGCTTAGGGAAGTATGTGGTGCAATGGCACAAGGAAGCATATAAAAGAATTGCAGCAGAAGGGATATGTATAAAGGATGGATGAAGGAAAGACCACAGATGCCTTCTGCAGCTGCTGTAATACAAGGCAGTTGGGCAACTATGCCTATGGGGTGGGGAAGTGCCTAATCCAATTAACAGAAGCACTCTTGATAGGGGGGTCGATCCCAGTCCTTTCACAGAAGAAAGGGTTCTGCAAGAACTCCTAAAACTGAAAGCGGACAAAGCAATGGGGCCTGATGGAATTCACCCCAGAATTCTAAAAGAATTAAGGGGGGAACTAGTGAAACCACGGGCTACTCTTTTTAATAAATCATGGGAGGATGGTGTGGTACCCGAGGACTGGAGGAAGGTGGATGTGATTCCCCTTCACAAAAGTGGGACCAAGACAGAGGCAGGAAACTACAGACCTGTCAGTCTGACCTCTGTGGTAGGGAAAGTGAAGGAAAGAATAGTTGAGTACCTAGAGGCCAGTGGGGCACAGGACCCAAGGCAGCATGGGTTCACAGTGGGAAGGTCATGTCAGACGAATCTAATACATTTCTTTGACTGGGTGACTAAAGTAGTAGACCAGGGAGGGGCTGTGGACATGGCCTACCTACAAAACAGGGTACTAAATGAGAAAAAGACTGAGGTAGAACGGTCAGTGGGGGATGCTGCAACAGAAGGTAAAGCCTTCAAAAAAATGGAGAGCAATGAGTACTAATGCCCGTAGTCTGGGTAACAAGCTTCCTGAATTAGTGGCCTTGATGGAGGAGGAACACCTGGATATCGTGGCAGTCAAAGAAACATGGTACACACAAAACCATGACTGGGACATAAACATACCAGGATACACTGTCTACAGGAGGGACAGGAGGGTAAAAGAGGAGGAGTAGTTCTTACATAAGGGAAGGAATAAAAGCAACAGAACAAAAGGGTAAACAGGGAGGAGAAGAAGCACTGTGGGTAAATTTGGAGACAGGCAATGGCACCACAATACTACAGGGTTAGACACAGACTCTTCTCAGGGGAGGAAATGGACAGGGAAATGATAGAAAGTATACTTAGAATGGCAGAAAAAGGGGAGATATTGCTGATGGGTGATCTGAATATGCCAGATGTTAACTGGAGTCCAGTTACAGCTGCCACTTCGAAGAGTGCAGTTATTCTAGATGCCCTACAGGGGGCATGCCTTAGACAACTAGTACTGGAGCCCACTCGAGAGGGAGCAATATTAGACTTGATTCTCTCAAATGGAGATGGAGAGAGGATTACAGATGTAGGGTAGCCATCTGGGAATAGCGACCATCGAACAGTATGGTTCATAATAAACACAGCAATAGAGTCAAGCCTACAAAGACAAAGTATGGACTTTAGGAGGGCTGACTTTGCCAAATGGGTGAGTGCCTAAGGAATGCACTAGCAAATGGGCAGGAAGGAGGGTGGAAGAACAATGGAGAATAATAAAAACTGCCATCACAGAGGTAACGAGCCTTTGTGTGAAGCAAATAAACAAAACAAAACGATGTAAGAAACCACTATGGTTCTCAAAGGAATTGGCAGTGAAGGTTCAAGAGAAAAAGAAAGCATTCAGGAAGTACAAGGAATCACAGAAGGAGCAGGACAGAGAACTGTATCAGTTAAAGCAAAAGGAGGCTGGGAAGGCAGTCAGAACAGCAAAGGCCCAAACCGAGGAAAAGATAGCCAACTCAGTTAAGAAGGGGGATAAAACCTTTTATAGGTACATCAGGGAGCAAAGGAAGACCAAGGAGGGATAGTGAGGGCTTAATAAAGGGAGGGTGGGCAGAGGGAGACTGTGAAAAGGCAGAGATACTAAACAAATATTTTTGCTCAGTATTTACAAATGAAGAGGGGAGGTACATAAAACAAACAGTAGTAACACTCTGGATACAGAAGTTGATACCAGCCCATTTACAGAAGAAAGGGTTCTGAAAGAACCTTTAAAACTGAAGGTGGACAAAGCAATGGGGCCTGATGGGATTCATCCCAGAATTCGTTGAAGAACTAAGGGTAGAACTAGTGACACCACTGACTACCCTTTTAACAAATCATGGGAGGATGGGGTGGTACCGAGGACTGAGGAGGGCAGATGTGATTCCCTTCACAAAAGTGGAAGCAAGGCAGAAGCAGGAAACTACAGACCTGTTAGTTTAACCTCAGTGATAGGGAAAATGATGGAATCACTTGAAGGAAAGAATTGTCACAGATCTAGAGGCCAGAGGGCACAGGACCCTAGGTAGCATGGATTCACAGTGGGAAGGTCATGCCAGACAAATCTGATAGATTTCTTTGACTGGGTGACCAAAGTAGTAGATCAGGGAGGGGCTGTGGACATGGCCTACCTAGACTTTAGCAAGGCATTTGACACAGTCCCACACAAAAGATTAATATACAAGTTAGCCAGCCTGGGAGTGGGTCCAAGATGACAGCCTGGGTAAAGAATTGGCTGGAGAATAGGACACAGAGAGTAATAGTAAATGGAGTCCACTCAGAAGAAAGGAGGGTTACTAGTGGGGCACCGCAGAGGTTCAGTATTAGGACCGGTCCTCTTCAATGTCTTTATGCGTTTACATATGGAAGGACTGGAAGGAAAAGTATGTCTCTTTGCAGATGACACTAAGATCTGCAACAGAGTTGATGCACAGGGTGGGGTGGAAAGGATGAGAAGGGACTTGGCAAGGTTAGAGGAATGGTCAAATGTATGGCAGCTTAGATTCAATGCTAAGAAGTGCAAGGTAATGCACCTGGGAAACAAAACCCAGGGAAGAGTACACAATGGGGGTGAGATACTAACAACAAACAAAATGGAAAGGGACCTGGGGTAGTCATATCAGATGACCTAAAGGTGGGCAAGCAATGTGAGAGGCAGCAAGGAGGGTTGGGGGTTACTGGGATGCATAGGGAGAGGCATCACCAGTAGAAACAGGAAGTTATGACCCCTCTGTACAGACAGCTGGTGAGACCCCATCTGGAGTACTGTGTGCAGTTCTGGAGACCCAATCTCCGCAAAGACATAGACAGGATGGAAGCTGTCCAGAGGAGGGCAACTAAAATGGTGCAGGGTCTGCACTGGAAGACATATGAAGAGAGACTTAAGGAGCTTAATATGTATAGCCTCGAGGAAAGGAGGGAGAGGGGGGACATGATAGAAACTTTTAAGTACCTCAAGGGAATCAACAAAGTCCAAGAGGGTAACATCTTTCAAAAAAAGAGGTGTGCAAGAACAAGGGGGCACAATTTGAAGATGGGGGGGGCTCAGAGGTAATTTAAGGAAGTATTTTTTCACAGAGAGGGTTGTGGATGCATGGAACGGCCTTCCGGAGGAGGTTGTGGAGTCCAATTCTAGGGTGTGGGGGTAAGAAGAAGTAGGCTGCTGGTTAACTAGGATCTGCAGCTTATCCAGTAGGTAGGGAAATGGGCAGACTGGGTGGGCCAAGCAGTCCTTATCTGTCGTCAAATTCTATATTTCTATGTTTCTACCTAGACTTTAGCAAGGCATTTGACACAGTCCCACACAAAAGATTAATAGTCAAATTAACCAGCCTGGGAGTGGGTCCCAGGGTGGTAGCCTGGGTTAAACATTGGCTGCACAACAGGACACAGAAGGTAACTGTAAATGGAGTCCACTCTGAAGAAAGAGGGGTTACTACTGGGGTACCTCAGGGTTCAGTATTGGGTCCAGTCCTTTTTAATGTCTTCATAAGTGACATCGCAGAGGGACTGGAAGGAAAAGTATGCCTCTTTGCAGATGACACAAAGATCTGCAACAGGGTTGATACACAAGGAGGCGGAAAGGATGAGAAGGACTTGGCAAGGTTGGAGGAATGGTCAGAAGTATGGCAGCTAGGATTCAATGCAAAGAAGTGCAAAATAATGCACCTGGGAAACAACAACCCAGGGGAAGAATACACAATGGGTGGGGAGGTAGTAACAACAACAAAAAAGGAAAGGGACCTTGGGATAATCACATCAGATGATCTTAAGGTTAGCAAGCAATGTGAGAAGGCAGTAGGGAGGGCTGGGGTATACTGGGATGCATAGGGAGAGGCATCAGCAGCAGAAAACAGGAAGTTGTTATCCCTCTGTACAGACAGTTGGTGAGACCCCATCTGGAGTACTGTGTCCAGTTCTGGAGACCCCATCTCCGCAAGGACATAGACAGGATAGAGGCAGTCCAGAGGAGGGCAACTAAAATGGTGCAGGGTCTGCAAGAGAAGCCATATGAGGAGAGACTAAAGGAGCTTAATATGTATACCCTTGAGGAAAGAAGGGAGAGGGGGGACATGATAGAAACTTTTAAGTACCTCAGTGGAATCTTTCTGAAAAAGAGACGTGCAAGAACAAGGGGACACAATTTAAAGATTGGGGCGGTTCAGGGGCAATGTGAGGAAGTATTATTTCACAGAGAGGGTAGTGGATGCATGGAACAGCCTTCCTGAGGAGGTTGTGGGGTCTAAAACTGTGGGAGAATTCAAGAATGCATGGGACAGACATAAGGCAATTCTTGTGGGGGGTAGGAAGAAATAGGCTGTTGGTTAACTAGGATCAGCGGCCTATCCTGTAGGTAGGGAAATGGGCAGACTAGATAGGCCAAGCGGTCCTTATCTGCCGTCAAAGTCTATGTTTCTATGAGTAATAAGAGTAAAATTAGGTAATAGGATGTATGAAGGAGGACGATGATGTATATTACCCAACCGAGGACTGTGGAATGGGGCTGTAGGAGCAAGTTCAGGATACAGGTCCAAGGTGAGGTGAAGCAAGCCTGATAGGCACCCCAACCAAAATAAAAGGAACTCATTGTCAACCCTAGGCTGTGACATAGTTTGTGCTACAGAACAAGTATGCAGAGTAAGCAATTAATGATAATCTTTGCTAAGCCAGGTGTTGCGGTAGTTAGAGCAGGGAAAAAGTATAAGGAGTAAAAGAACACAGGTAAGGTAGGGAAACAGGATGTCATAGAGGTAGGCTTTCCACTTTTAAAGTGGAAGTTCCAAGGTTCGAAACCAGGGAATGGGGAGATCAGAGATAGCAGGACAGGGGAAGAAGGGAAGAGCAAGCAACAATGAGAGGCAAGGGAACTGTGTGAGCGGGATAGGTAAAGGGCAGAAATAGAACAAAATGGGAGCACAGCTAGCACAATACTGACCCCTGCAGGTCAGTAACTATAAGGAGCAAATGGAGAAATGAGGACTTGGGCAACAGTCACATGACCGGATGTGACCTATATATGTAGGGCAGACCTTGGGTGGGAGGGTGGGCAGGGCAGTCGATATGAAGCACTGACAGGCTAACACCCCTCTCCAAACATCTTCGAACAGGAGCAGGCTCTTGCTCCTTATCTTGCTAGGCCGGCGCTGAGTGCCTGCTCTGTCTCCACGGGAGCCTGTAGTGATGTATCAGAAATACTTTGAAATTTTTTTTTTCAACATGGCGGAACAATCTTTTAAAAATGTGAGTAATTTAAAAAGCTCAGATTACTCAGAATCAATCGTAAAGACACTGTAACAAGTAATGATCAAGCAAACAGGAAGGACCGATTCTTGTGTGAATCTTTTCTCAGGTTTTGGACGGGAAGGTACGGATTGGGATTGTTAAACATAGTCAGGGATCCCTTTGGAAGAAACATTACTACGGTGAGTATTTTTTCTTCAAACCCCAGGAATCCCTTACTTATGCTTAACAACTGCAGACTCCATAGAAGTACCTTGGGAAGCTGGGTACACAACCTTTTTAAGGAGAAGTTTCTGCAAGACAGCAGTGCCAAAGCTGGCATCCCTTCTTGACTGTATGTTCAGACTGTAGTGCTTTGTGAAAATGTGTACTGATCTTGCTTTGAGAGGGTTCTTGCAGCAGCCAACACCGGTTGGACTGAAGCTGCCAGGTGCCAGGACCACACGGAAAACTTCTAGCTAGCATTCTACAGCAGGGGACCACCCTCACCAACGTCGCTGATGTCTGCCTATCCTATAAAAGGGGCAGTACCCCAGACCTACCTTAGTTCTTTTCCCGCTGTCGACCTGTGCACGTTGGACCTCCATGGATGCCTGCTTCAGCTGATTGTTATTTTCTTTGTGCTTTACCCACAATTTCTTTCTTTTTTTTAGTGTCTTTAACATCATATTCAGTGTTTTTCGCTTTCCTGTTTATGTCTTCTTCTCCAGCTTCATCTTCCGACCGGCCTAAGAAGTGTGCCTCCGGCAAGCAGACACCTGCCAAGGATGGTCACGCTTTCTGCCTTCATTGCTTAGGCCCCAACCAAGACACCGAGGCCTGCAATCACTGCCAGGACTTCAACCAGGCCACACAGACACACCACTTGAAGACCCTCCAGAGCCACTTACTGCAGCAGAAATTAGCCGTGATGGAGAAGGAGCTTCAGGCTAAAGGTTCATCTACCTCCTCAGCCTCTGGGGCTTCATCTTCTTCCCACAAGGAGAAGAAGTTTAGCGGGAAGCACAAGCACTGGGAACATCATCCTCGGTCAGCCTCTTGCTCGTGGCAGCTGCATAAACCAACTTCCACTTCGGCGTCTTCCTCCCGCGGTGGGTCGGACCCTCCGGTCTCCACAGCCCTCACTTCCTCCGGGTTGCCAGTGGCACTGCTGCCTACCCTCATCTCTGTCATGAGCAGTGGCTCTTTGGGGCAGCGAACTTCTTCCACTGCCTCTCAGCCTCTGACACTCAGGCCCTTAGTCCCCATGGGTCCTCAGCCAGATGGCTTGATCAGGGTTGGTTCCTCCGGCAGTGGATCTTTGACCATCACTCTCCCGGTCAAGGTGTTGCTTTCGTTGGTCCCTGACTCTTTAACCCGGAGCAAGCACTCGCCTCTTCCTCTACACAGGCGATGCCTCTTCCCCTGTCTCGGGGGAGCTTCCCCTCGCAGGCACCAGCCTCTCCTTTGGGGCTTACATTGGCTCCTTCTCTGGACTGGCACCAGCCTTTGCCTTCTAGGCCAGCACCTGCTCCGCTGACACCCACACTGACGACACCTCAACCATCGTCGCCTCCGCCCCAGCCTGCGCCTCAGCCGTCGCCCGCAGGCCCTCCTGGAGACCTCCAGCTGATGCCTGCCAGACCGACGCCAGGGTACCCTAGGCTGCCTCCCCCAATGACGTACCAGTACCCTCCACCTCATTATTATTATCCACCGTACAATCCTCCTCCTCTGGTGTATTACAATGCCTTGTTCACAGCCTGGTGGGCCTTTATGAAGGACAAGGACAAACCTAGGAAGCCGCCCTCTCCACCCCCCTAGACCCTCCCTCATAGAGACCCAGACTGGGTGGAACCCAGCAACTCCTGTACTACAGGGACTTCTTGGGGTCATACGGGTGCCTCCCTCGCACGTATAGAGAACTGTCATGTACCGACACTGGCACAGATAGTGACTCTTCGGGAGAGGATTCATGTTCCCCCTCAGAGTCGTTGGAGGGCTCCGGGCACTCTTTGGATACTCGGGGTGAACTAGAGAGACCCCCAAGACTCCCCAGATGATCCCTCCTTCGTGGATGTGATGTGCCATATCAATCCCTCATGGGATGGGATATTAAGGAACTTGACCCAGAATGCCATTGCCTGGCACTTTACTTCTGCAAGATGGAAATCCTTCCTTTGGTGGCTCCCCCTTGATCGAGGCGTATGATGATGTTACCAAGGTGATGTGAAATCACCCTTCTTCCACCCCCGCCTTGGCTAAGGAAGCAGACCACCTCTACCACGTGCCAGTGGGCAAGCCTTTCTATGGTGAACAGTCCACAGCCAATTCGGTGGTCATGAATGTGGCCCATGACTGTACTATGAAGCCCAAACATTTAAGCACCCACCCTCCGGACAAGGACTCTTGCCAGCTGGACCAGCGAGTTTATTCTTCTGCCACATTGGCCACTCAGGCCCAGAACTATTTAGCCCATATGGTGCAGTGCCAAAATGCCATTTGGGATCAGGCGAGGGATTTGGTGGCAGCCCTTCCCGATGATCCTACCAAAACTCAGTTGGCCCAGCTTCTTAAATCTGGATCTGACGTAGGCACTCGTACTCAGAGAAGCCTACGACACTGTTGACGCAGCCGGACATGGGGCAGAGGCAGGAATCTGCATTCAATGCCATTCCTTGTTCAGGGTGTCTGGGTTTGCACCTGATGTTCGGGCCAAGATAATGGATGCCTCTTTTTGGGGCTTGGTATTATTTGGGGGAGATGCCTAGGATATCATTTCTGACCTCCAGGTATCAGGTAAGGCCCTGAGGTTGCACTCCATGTACTGCTCCCAGCCTCGGTCCTCCCAGCATCAGCCCTTTCATCAGTCCTCTCCCCAGCCGTCCAAGGGCCAGCAGTCATAGGGACTCTTTAAACACAAGGCAACCACCCCTAGGGCCCCTAGAGCAGCTGGCTCCACTGCTGACTCCTTGCTCGACCCCCTCCTGGCAGAGACCTTTGGGGGAGGCGGCTGGGGGTCAGTTCTTCCTATACCTAGATGGGTGGTGCACTGTATCCTCAGATCAATGGGTGCTTCAGATCATCGAGCGCAATCACACACTCGAGTTTCCAGCCCCCCCCCCCCGGAAAGTCCTCCCTCACTCTCCCAGTACAAGCAAGCCCACATATCCCTCATCCAGGCCGAGATTCAGGTGTTCCTGCACAAGAGGGCCTTAGAACACGTCCCCCAAGGTCAAAGTGGAAAGGGATTCTACTCCCACTTCTTTCTAGTCCCCCAGAAAACAGGGGATCTGCGACCGATCCTGGATCTAAGCTGCCTGAACCTCTACATCGAGTACAAGTGCTTCAGGATAGTGACTCTTCAGGAACTGTTACCCCTAATTCACCAAGGGGACTGGCTCTGTTCCCTGGATATGCAGGATGCCTATCTCCATATCCTGGTTTTCCTAGCCCACCGCCGCTTCCTCCGCTTTCTGCTTTTAGGGGGACCACTTCCAGTTCCGGGCCCTCCCTTCTGGCCCTTCCTCGGTGCCTTGAGTCTTTACAAAGTGTCTAGCAGTGGTGGCGGCGGCTCTGTAGAGACACGGATCTTATGTGTTCCATTACCTGGACAACTGGCTACTGACGGCCCCTTAAGGGATCGTCTGCTGCAGACCCTGGAAGGAACCTTTCGGCTCTTCCAGCTCTTGGGGATAACTATCAACCTACCAAAGTCTTGTCTCTCCCCGAGCCAAGGCCTACTGTATATAGGAGTGGTCTTGGACTTATCCTGGGGCAAGACCTTCCTGCCGGAGGACACGGCAGAATGCTTGAGAGCGCAGGCCCGACTGGTCTCTTCCAGTCACCAGGTTCAGGACAGAGCATTTCTTTGTCTACTGGGGCACATGGCAGCAGTCATAACCATGGTTCCCCAGGCCCACCTGCATATGAGAGTTCCTCAGTGGACCCTTCGAGCCCAACGGAACCAACACACTGATGATTTGGAACAGCTGGTGCTGGTTTTTGACTCAGTGAGATAGACCTTGGAGTGGTGACAGAACCCCACCAACCTCCTGATAGGGGATCCTTTCTGCTTGGTATCCCCTCAGCAGATTCTAACCACGGATGCTTCGGGGCTGGGCTGGGAAGCTCACCTAGGCGACCACCTGACCCAGGGAATTTGGTCCACCTCGAAACAGCATCTCCACAGCAATGTGCTGGAGATGCAGGCAGTTCTTCATGCTCTGCAGGCCTTCCAGACCCACATTCTTCCAGGCCCGCTACTAGTGCAGACGGACATATCTGTAGTCCTTTACATCAACAAACAAGGAGGCACTCACTCTTACCTCCTTTATTGGGAAGCCATGAGAGTCTGGTACAGGGCCATTGAGCATGACCCGGAACTCTCAGCTGTCCATGTTCTAGCTGTCCAAAATACTCTGGCCGACAGTCTAAACCGGTCCAGGTCAAGGGCACATGAGTGGAAATTCCTGCCCTTGGTGGTTGAAGATCTCTTCGACAGGTGGGGACACCCAGAGTTGGACCTTTGTGTGTTCTCACTCAATGTAACTCTGCCGCTTTTCTGCTTGCTCGATCCAGGGCCTGGAGTTTTCTGGTGCAATGCGTTGTCCCTCTCCTGGAAAGGGAGGTTCCTATATGCCTTCCCTCCCTTCCCGTTTCTGCAGAGGGTTCTCCTGAAACTCCAGTCAGAAGGGGCAGAGATGATTCTCATATTCCCCTACTGGCTGTGTCAGATTCAGTTCCCTCTGCTTCAGTAGCTGGAAGTAGAACCTCCAGTTTCCTTGCTCCTCTGCACCGGCTTGCTCTCCCAGGATCAGGGCACCCTGGTCCATCCAGATCTCAAGTCCCTGCATCTGCATGCGTGGCTCCTGTAGACCTAGCCATCGCCTGCTTTGGGGTGTCTTGCAGGGTTGTCGATGTCCTGGTGGCTGCCAGGAAACCTTCCATGAGAGCCACCTATGCCATGAAGTGGAAGTGCTTCTCCCTCTGGGCTACAGCTCGCCACTTGGATCCCTTACCCTGCCCAGTGAAGCTGATTTTAGAGTACCTCCTCTCCCCTTTCGGACTCTGGTCGGGAGTACTCTTCATTAAAGGTGCATCTTTCTGCCATCTCTGCGTACCATGCACCTATTGAGGGCAAGGCTGTTGCCCACTGGACCTCTCCTGCATGTTTTTGCGGGGCATTTTACATTTGAAACCTCCCATTCGCGACCCTGTCCCACGTTGGGATCTTCTATTTATTTTGGAAAAGCTCACTCTGCCTCCCTTTGAGCTGGCCATGAGTTGCAAGCTATGCTTTCTGTCATGGAAAGCGCTGTTCTGCTCAGAGGATTTCTGAGCTCCAGGCTCTGATGTGTAAAGAGCCTTATTTGTTTTTTCACAAAGACAGGGTGTCTTTGTGTACCAACCCTAAGTTCTTGCCTAAGGGGGTGTCTAGATTTACATTGAACCAATCCATCCACCTTCCAGTTTATTTCCCCTGAGTATGCTAATCAGTGGGAGGCTTTGCTACATACTCTTGATGGTCACAGGGTGCTCTGTTATTACACTAACTGCACCCAACACGTTCGCAAGACTGATCAGTTGATTGTTTTATTTGCCCCTAAGAGGGAAGGGGCACCTGTTTCAAAACAATGTTTGTCTAACTGGTCGGCAGATTGCATTGGTGTACTGTTACCGTAAGTACGACAAGCCCTTACCTGGGGTGGTTAAGGGCCACTCTACTAGAGGTATGGTAGCCTCTACCGCCTGCTTCAGGAATGTGTCCGCTGCGGACATTTGTGCAGCTGCCACTTGGAGTTCGGTTCACACCTTTATCTGGCACTACAGTCTGGATATTGCCTCCAGACGCAATTTCAGACTAGCTGTCCTTCAGGGCCTTCTCTCATGAACAGCCTTCTGCTGTCAGTTTCTGCCTCCTCCCGGCTGCCTTAAGGTCAGTTCCAGTACTGCTTGGGACTCAGTCCTACTGGTGTTGCCTGCTGCAAGAGCCCCCTTTAAGGAAGGTAGTTCAGTTACGTAACAACTTACTGTAACAGTAGATCTTCAAGAGGAGCTCTTGCAGCAGGTGCTGCTTTCCTTCCCTCCTTCCCCTGATTGTTTCTTATCCTTCGCAGCTTTGTTGCTTTTCCTCTGCCTTGAGGAACTGCCTTGGTTCTCCATATTTGCATTCTGTGCCGAGGTCTCCATCCGGAGAACTGAGGTAGGTCTGGGGGACCGCCCCTTTTATAGTATGTGTGGATGTCAGCTTGCTAACATCGGTGGGGGCAGTCCCCCGCTGTAGACTACTAGCTAGAAGTTTTCTGTGTGGTCCTGGCATCTGGCGACTTCAGTCCTACTGGTGTTGCCTGCTTCAAGAGCTCCTCTCGAAGATCTACTGTTATAGTGGACCTTGCACGTATAAGTACAGTTACGTGAGAACTTACTGTAACAGTAGATCTTCGAGATATGCTGCAGCAGGTTACACCATTAGGACTGAAGCCGGCAGGCGTCAGGACCCCACGGAAATTTTCTAGCTAGCAGTCTTCAGCGGGGACCGCCTCCGACGTCGGGCCCGCCCCCCGACGTCAGGCGTAGTACATAAGGAGGCGGTCCCGTCAGAATCCCCAGTTCTCCTGCCGGAGACTCCCGACCGCTGGATGACATCAGAAAAGGAGACCGAGGACCCGCCATCAGATGGCCAAGACTAAGAACCGATCTTTCCAAGTGTAGTTTGGAACCTACTTCCTCCAAGGGGGAATCGTGGGCAGGAAGGTACCTGCTGCAAGAGCTGTTCTCGAAGATCTACTGTTACAGTAAGTTCTTACGTAACTGTACTATCTTCTTCGAGGTACAGCTCTTGCAGCAGGTTACACCATTAGGACTGATTCCTAAGCAATGGCGCCTTGAAAGCCATCGGGAGGAGGCAATACTGAAGTTCCAACCCGTCTTAAGCCTAGGACAGAAGGCCTTGTAGGACAGCAAGGCTGAAACCCGCTCTTCGCCGTGAAGCGATGTCAAGGCTGTAATGCCTGATAAAGGTGTGCACCGAGCTCCAGGTGGCTGCCGCACATATGGCCGATGTGGATACGTTCTTCAGTGTCGCAAAGGATGTAGCCACTCCCCTTGTCGAGTGGCCCTTGACCACACCTGGCAAGGGTTTCTGGCGTTTGCTGTAGCAAAAGGAAATGCACTGAATGAGCCAGCATGAAAGGGTCTGTTTCGAGACTGGAACCCCCAACATCCTCTCAGCAAGTGAGACGAACAGCTGTTCCGCTTTGCGGTGCTGTTTGGTCCTGGTCAAGTAGTATCTAAGACACCGGTGAACATCCAGGGTGTGAAGTAGTGCTTCTCCTTGATTAGCGTACTTAGGGAAGTACACTGGTAAATCAATGTCCTGGTTAAGGGTGAGGGCTGAGACCACCTTAGGCAGAAACTTGGGATTTGTCCTCAGGGACACCCTGTCCTGATGAAAAATTAAATAAGGCTCCTTGCACATGAGAGCGTGTAGTTTGGAGGTTCTTCTCGCCGAAGTAACAGCAACTAAAAACAACGCTTTCCACAACAGAAAACGCAGCTCGCAATCTGCAGCAGGTTCAAATGGTGGCAGCGTAAGCTGCTCCAGGACGAAAGGTAAATCCCAAGGAGGGCGGGATCCCTAATAGCGCCCTAAGGTGGAGGACCCCTCTAAGAAGGCACGGAGGTATCCAGCTGTGCCACCCAGCGCTAACCTATGGGGCATGGTGAGGCTGAGATTGCACACAGGTGCACTTTGATCGAGGAGTAAGCTAACCCTGATTGAAAGAGGGAAAGCAGGTATTCCAGAACTAGTTTCTCTGGGCAGTCTAAGGGTGAGAAGCCACGTGCCTGAGACCACAAGCAAATCCTCGCCATTTCATGGCGTATGTAGCGTGTCGCTCCGGTTTTCTGGCGGCAGAAAGAACTTCTGCCACCTCCTGCGAGACCCCGTATCGCAAGATGGCTATGTCTCTAGGAGCCAGGCGTGCAGGTTCAGAGAAAGCAAGTCCAGGTGGACTAGCGAACCCTCCTCCTGAGACAACAGGTGGGAGCTGATTGGCAAAGGAAGCGGAGGTTCCCGGGCCAATTGACTCAGAAGCGGGAACCAAATCTGGGCCAAAAGGGCGCTATTAAGATAAGCGTTGCATGCTCCCTGCGAAGTTTGAGGAGAACTCTCTGGATCAACGGGAAGGGAGGGAAGGCGTAGAGGAATCTGCCCGCCCAGGAGAGGGACAACGCGTCTCACCAGAAAACACCAGGCCCTGGATCTAGCGAGCAAAAATTGGGCAGTTTTGCGTTGGATGAGGATGTGAATAAATCCAATTCTGGAGTGCCCCATCTGAGAAACAGATCCTCTGCCACCTCCTGTAGAAGTTCCCATTCATGGACTCTGGTCTGGGAGCGACTCAGGCTGTCTGCGTCGGTATTGTCCACACCGGGAGCGTGAACTGCAATGAGGTTCACGCCGTGTCGTATTACCCAATCCCACACTCTCATGGCCTCCCTGCAGAGGGGGTAAGAGTGTGTGTCTCCTTGTTTGTTGAGGTAATACATCACCGCTGTATTGTCTGTTTGCAACAGGAGAGTACTCGGTGGGATGTCCGACTGGAAGGCTTGCAGGGCATAAGGACCGCCTCATCTCTAATATGTTGATATGGAGATGAGATTCTTGAGTGGTCCAAGTTCCTGAGACTTCACCCGTTCAAGTGTGCTCCCACCCCAGCCCTGAGGCGTCTGTGGAGAGTGTTACCACCGGGGACGGCGCTGTGAATGGAACCCCTACAGAGAGGGTTCCTGGGTTTAGCCACCATTGCCAGTCTCGAACCACGGACTTCGTGATTCTTACTGGATGCTGCATATGGTCTTGCCTTTGGTCCCATTGCACTCTTAGCATCCACTGGGTTACCCGCATGTGAAGCCTTGCCATCGGGACAGTAGGAATGGCTGCAGCCATGTGTCCGAGCAGGCGAAGGACTAGTCTGGCTGGGGCGGTCTTCTTCATAGATAGGTCCCTGATGAGGGATCGAATGTGTTCCGCTCTGTCTTCGGGAAGAAAGGCTTTCCCCGTGATGGTGTCCAGAACTGCTCCTATGAATTGTAGTTTCTGGGACGGTACCAGGAGAAACTTCTCGTAGTTGATTAGGATGCCCAGGGACTGAAAAAGGGCCTGGGTATGCTGGATTGCTATCAACAGCTCCTCCTTGGAGGAGGCCATGAGAAGCCAATCGTCCAGGTACGGGAACACATAGTGGCCCTGTCTCCTCAGAGACGCTGCCACGACTGCCATGCACTTGGTAAAGACCCTGGGGGCCGATGACAGCCCAAAGGGAAGCGTTCAGAACTGAAAGTGGTGGCCGAGAAACTCGAAGCGCAGGAACCTCCTGTGCGCTTGAGCGATGGGGATGTGCAGGTAAGCGTCCTGCATGTCCAAGGACGCCAAGAATGCACCCTGCTTCAGCATGGGGATTAGATCCGGAAGGGTCACCATGCGGAAGCGTTTGTATGCGACCGACATATTGAGGTGACGGAGGTCCCCTGTTTTCTTTGGAACCAGGAAGAAGTGGGAATAATATCCTGATCCTCTCTGGTTCCCTGGGACGTACTCCAAAGCTTCTTTCTGTAGAAGCGTGAGCACTTCTTCCCTGATGAGCAGGGCATGCTGACCCGAATAACGGGAGAGCAGAGGAGGCCTTGTGGGGGGCTTGTCTAAGAATTCTATAAAGTGGCCTTTTTTGACCAACTGCAACACCCACCTGTCGGTGGTGATCGACTGCCACCCCGGCAGGTGATCTGCGATGCGACCCCCGACCTTTGTTTCCTGTTGATCCTGAGGGGCGGGGGCCGGGAAGGAGTCATGCTGTGGCAGCACAGGGTCCTGCAGGTTGGGCCGACTTGGTGGAGCGTTGGCCTCTACCTGAGGACGCCTTGACCTGGGCTTTTCGGGAGAAAGAGCCCCTCTGTTGTTGGCCGGGATGAGATTGCTGCCTCTGAATCCGGCTACGAAAATGACTCTGGTTCCTACGAAAGGAACTGAGTCTAGATCTGTACATTGCTTGGACAGATCTAACAGCCTTCCCAGCCTCTTGTAGTTTGGTGATGACCTTTTCAGATGCTTCACCGAACAAAACTTCGCCATGGAAGGGGACGTCCAGAATGTTCTTCTGGACGTCCGGGGTAAATCCGGAGACACAGAGCCATGTGTGCCTCTGGAGGCATACGCCTGAGGCTGCCGCTCTGGCCGAGGAGTCCGCGGAGTCATATGCTGCTCGGAGCACCTGGGTCCCCACGTCTGAACCCGTGCGGAGGAGCTGGAGAAGCTCCTCCTTCTGGTCACCGTCTGGTAATTTCTCTACCAGTTCCTGTCCCTGTTCCCACAATGTGTTCTGAAACTGAACCATGTGGGTTAGGTAGTTCAGGGATCTGATGGCGCAGGTCGCAGCTGCATAAGTGCGCCTACCCAGCGCGTCCAGTTGCTTGGACTCCGGGTCCGGTGGCTGCGTGCTCAGATGTTGTGGCCTCTGGGACCGGTCATGAGAGGCTGTAATGACCAGGGAGTCGGCCAGAGGATGATTAGCCAAGTACTGGTCCTCCCTTGGGGCCTTGTACAGGCGGTCAGCCTTCTTCGGCATAGCCGGGAGTGAATGTGGACGTTTCCACGGTGCCTTGGTGACGTCCACGAAGGTGTCCACCAAGGGTGGTACCACCACAGGCTTAGGGTCTTTCTGCCGAAGCTAGTGGGCAAGGCGTAGCCTTTCGGGGTCGAGTTCCTCTGCATCCCACCCCATGTTCTCTTGGATGTGCCTCATGATCTCAGAGAATGAGGGGTCATCCGGAGGAGACCTAGGAAGTTCATGTGGGTCTGGAGAAGGGATACTGATTGGTGAAGGAGATCTGGAGCATACCGAGATGTCAGACTGTGAATCCTCTGTAGACAGTGAATAGCGGCGTCTTCTGGGTCTCTTGGGGCTTGGTGACGCTGAAGAGGATCTGGACGGAGGTCTTCTCTTGTCTGTAGGTCTGTCCCTAGGAGGTCCCACTGGCTCCTGGGGGGAAGGTACTCGACCTGCTGCCCCTTTTGGCGAAAGAGGGGGCGCAGGGGTCGGTGGTGTTGTGGGTGCGGGAGGAGGGTGCGTGGTGACCACATCCTTTTTGATGGTGTCCCACCAGAAAGTGAATAGCTCCTTCACTTCTGCTAAGTTAAGGCCCGACGACGGGCCGGGCACCGGTGGCCTGTCGTCGAGTCCCGGCGTCGGTTCCCGGGGTCTCAGTTCTGGGAGGGTTCCCTTGGGAGCTCGATGGGACGGGGTTGCCCGCTTGTCCTCGAGCTGAGTGGACTCCTCCTCCGTCAACGCCTCCTGGCCGACGTCGGTAGGCGGCGGTGTGGTTCTTCTAGCTGCTGTATCGGACATCGATCCCCCGGCCGGCGTCCTGGGATGTGAGTACCTGGCTGGTGACGGGTGACGAACTGCCGTCGGCTCCCGGGAGTGTCTGTGAAGTTTAGCCGACGTCGGGTGAGCTGACGTCGGGTCCGACGTCCGCTTCAGGGAGGTCAGCTCCTTGGTCTTACGTTGGGGAGGCAGCAGCAGGGAGACTGACTGGATGATGGAGGCCGAGTGCCGGGACGAGAACTTGTGGTGCTCCCCTGACCTGGACGAGGCCTTGGAAGAAGAAGTAGGCCTGGAAGTCTTAGCAGGCCGCAGGGTAGAAGAACTGCTGGCAGACTTGACCACGACCAGGGGAGGCTGAGAATGGGCCCGAGACGGAGAGCGGTCGGACTTGGAGCTGGAGCTGCGGGAGTCCAAGGCCCTAGAAGGGGATCTAGGTTTTACCTTCTCCTGGTGCTTCTCATGGTGCCTGCGGGATTTCTCCGAAGATTCCCCCTTGGAGGAAGGATCCATGGCCTTGAGCTTTTCTTCTAAGAGGAAAGCCTGGAGAGCCTTCTGACGGTGGATCTGGGTCCGGCTGTTAAAGCCCTGACAAAAGAGCAAGCCTGGGTATCGTGATCTGGGCCCAGGCACCGGACGCAGGCCGAGTGGGGGTCTTTGAACTGGATTTGCTTCCCACAGGCGCACTTGGAAGAATGGCCCTCCACAGAAGTTGGGGAGGACATCAGATACAAGAGTAGATCTTGAAGAAGGTCTTCTTGAACAAATTCTGACTTTCGGAAGGGATTCCTGGTCATTGCGCGCTAGAACTGACCGAAGGGTCAAGACATGCAAGTTGACGGCGGGAAAGAACTGGGGATTCTGGCGGGACCGCCTCCTTATGTACTACGCCTGATGTCGGGGGCAGGACCGACGTCGGAGGCGGTCCCTGCTGAAGACTGCTAGCTAGAAAATTTCCGTGGGGTCCTGCCGCCTGCCGGCTTCAGTTCTAATGGTGTAACCTGCTGCAAGAGCTGTACCTCGAAGAAGATCTGTACTTTTTCCAGGTAGCTGCTTTACAGATTTTCTGCAGGGAAACATCTCTTGATGCTGCCACAGATGCAGAGGTGCCCCCTGTGGAGTGATCCCTAAGGTCTTCAGGAGGCGTCTTACCAGCTTTGCCATAACAGAATGAGTAATGGTTATTTTGAATGCTGGTTTACCTTTCCCCACTTCACCATAGAAACATAGACTTTGATGGCAGATAAGGACCGCTTGGCCCACCTAGTTTGCCCATTTCCCTACCTACAGGATAAGCTGCAGGTCCTAGTTAATCAACAGCCTATTTATTCCTACCCCCCAGTTGCCATAGGCTTGAAAGGAGCCTTCATCAGCTGGACAATGCCCATGGGGGAACAGAATCCCTTACTGGAGGGTACAGGTGATTAAGGCCTTTGAAGAACTTTATAAAAATGGGCTGTGAGGCAGCTGACCTGTCCTTGACATCTGAAGTGTATGCTGACACTGCTGCCAAATGAACCTTCAGGGTTGAGAGCCTGAGGCCCAGGGACTGGAGGTGGACTCGCCTGCAGTGGGTTCAGCTGCCTAGAATAACACCAAAGGGAAAATCTCATCAACTTTGAGACGCAGGTTTTTCTTGTTGCTGGTTTCCTAGAAATCTTAAGCACTTCTGTAACCTTTTCAGAAAAATATAGTCCAAAGAACTCTAGCTCTTCAAGTACAATGCCCTGAGCTGCACAGTTCTCGGATCTGTAAATGTTATCCTGCCCTGAGACAATGTCAGCAGATTGTATTTCAGGGGCAGGCTGATAGGATGTCTGCTGGAAAGGGACAAGAGCAGGGAGTACCATATCTGCCTGGCCCAGTCTGTAGCTATGAAAATCACTGTTGCCGACTCCCTTCTCAGCTTTAGAAGTACTTTCAGCAAAAGTGGGAAGGCATACAGAACCTTCCTTGACCAGCTGGGGACTAGAGCATCCTCTGGGACTGTACCCAGCAACGGGGGTCTGCAACACAACAGTGGGAGCTGTTTTTTTCCCCCAAGATGCAAACAGGTCTATCTCTGTTGTACCCTGCCTTCTGAACACTTTTGCCAGCACCTACTGATTCAGTGTCCATTCATGATTTCCTTGCCTTATCCTGCTCAGGGAATCTTCCGCACATTGTCCTTCCCAGGCAGGTGTACTGTCGATATCTGAACCTCCAGGGAGTATGCCAAGTTCCAGATCTTTATCGCCTCTGTGCACAGTTTTGAAGACCTTGTTCCTCCCTGTTTTTTCAGTAATACATAATTGTGGTATTGCCTGTCCTGATCTGGGCAGACTGACCTCTGATGTGGGAGAAGGCATGCACTGTCAGGTATATTGCCCTGAGCTCCAAGAAATGTATGTGTTCCTGAATCTCCTGTGCATTCCACATGCAGTGAGGTCCTCCATATGGGTGCCCCAGCCCAGGAGGGAGGCATCTGTTGTGAGAATACCTGTAGGTGACTGCTGAAGAAAGAGAATCCCCCTCTCTGAGGTTGCATTCCTCACCATACCAGTGACCACAGCAGGGATTCTGTGACTGTAACTAGCTTTAAAAGAGATTCTCACCTTTGGGACTAATGTTTCAACAGGAGATCCTGGATATCTCTCATTTGGAACCTGGCTCCTGGCACTAATGTGGTGGATGATGCCATGTGACTTAGCAAGCACAGGAAATCTCTTGCAGGTCTGGACTAACCTGCCTTGAAGGAATTTACAGTTGTAGTCAGATTTGCCACTCTTGCTTGGAGAAAGGAATACTTTCCCCTGCAGAGCATCCAGTTCTGCACCTATGAAGTCCAGAACATGAACAGGGTCTGATTGTGACTTCTGTACATTTATGAGGACACCCAGGTCCTCTAGGGTACCGTATGTCAGACGAAGGGTGGACTTGGCCTCCTGGTAAAGTATTCGTGAAACTAGCCAGTTTTCCAGGCAGGGGAAAAACTACCACCCCTTGCCTCAGCAAATGGTGCTGCCACAACACCTAGGCACTTAGTGCACACCCTTGGTGCTGAGGACAGGCCAAAGGCGAGGGCTGTGAATTGGTAATGGCAATTCCCTAACCTGAACCTGAGGTATTTTCTGTGACTGAACCTGACTGATATGTGAAAGTAGGCATCTTTCATATCCAGTGACCCCAGCCAGTCTCCTTTTTTGCAGTAAATGCATCACTGAGCCTAGTGTTACTATCTTGAACTTTTCCATCTTTAAATATTTGTTCAGGTATCTCAGGTCTAAAATGGGTCACCACTCCCCAATTTTCTTGTGGGACAGGAAGTATCTTGAGTAAAATCCCTTTCCCCATTGCGAGGGACGTATCTTTTGCACTACATTTCCTTGCAGCAGTTTTTTACCTCCATCTTCAATATGAGTCTTTCTGCTGGAGTGTGAGGATGAAAAGCTTTGTGGTTTTGCAGTCTTGAGAATTTTCTGAACTGCAGGGATAAACCCTGACTTACTATTTCCAGGACCAATTAGTCTGCAGTCATTTTTGACCTATTCTGAAAACAGTGAGTCAATCCTCCACCCACTGTCAGTGGATGGGTGACCTGGGCAGGCTTGTCAGGGGTTCTGCTTAGCCTGAGCTTTGGGGGCTGATTGTGCAACTGCACACCCAGTGGCCCTTCTACTACTACATCTGAAGAAACCCCTCTGTGAAGGGAAGTCATACGTAATGTAGGCATGGGAAGTATCCCCTACTACTGTCTTCCCTTCCGGAAGGCCTATAGGAAGTGGAAGCCTTTTCCTTCTCACTGTTGTTCTTGTAGGTGGTTTTGTATTCATCCTACTTTTTCATATAAGCCTTTGTCTTGTCACCAAACAGTGAATTTCCCTTGCAGGGGAAAGCCACTGCTTTTGTTTGAGTGTCCTGGGATAGGTTAGTTCTAAGCCAGGCAAACCTTCTTAATGACACTGCATGAGCCAAGCCCCTGGATGCAGTGTCATTTGTGTCAACTGCCACATGGAACTGGTATTTTGTGGCATTAATAGCTGACTTTGCTGTGTCAGCCAAATCTTGCACCAAGCCATCAGCAGCCTTCTCACTCATTGACAATACCGAACGCCAGAGAGCTTTTTGGTATTGAGCTGTGTACGCCAAGCAAGCTGCCTTCCTTAACAGCAAGGACGTTTAAGTATAAACTTTTTTGCCCATACTATCCAGCTTCTTTGAATCTTTTTCAGGGGACTGAGAGGAAAGGTGCACCTTTGCCTTGTCACAGGCAGCAGGCTGGACCACTTCCTCATGATCAGGGTGAGAATACAGGTATTCAGCACCCTGTTTATCCACCTGGTATTTTTTCTCAATTTTCTTGTCTAAGCCAGCAACTGAAGTGGGTGCTGACATGATTCTACAAGTGGCCTTCTTGATGGACTTGTGAATGGGCAATAACAACCTTTTTGTGGGAGTTAAACCCATCATATCCAAAAATTCCACCCCATCCTCATCCTCTACTGCTTCCTGTGAAGTGATGTTGAGGGTATTTATGATATGCCTCACAAAAGTGTAGTGTGAGGTGTAGTCATCTGAGGGTCTAGGAGGGGAGCCAAAGTCTTGTTCTGGAGAACCATCTGGTTCTATGGGTTCTCCTTCATCTTTCTCTTCTTCAAAATACAATTTAGCCTCCTGCTCCTCCACAGGCACTGGGAATAGAACCAGACTTGGGGGGCAGGAATATTCATGAAATTCCCTGTAGCCTGGCATGCTTGGAGGTGCTGCCATGCCTTAGTTATGTCCTCTATTAAGGGCATTTTATTTCTGTCTGCTGGCGACTCCTTTCCTTCTTCAGGAGGAGGGGCAGTGACTTTTTCAGGTTCCCCTGTTCAGACACCCTGATTTCTGAACCATCCTTAGCATCCTTTTCCTTTCTTATCTGTTACCTTTGCTAGGGACTGCTGCTTACTGTGAGGGGCTGGACCCTACTCTGAGTCTTTAGGTGACATGAAGGCAGGCTGAGAAGCCATAATGTCTTCTAATTTTTTAGCCCTTTTCTTTTGCATTTTGGGGCAAAACTTAATACACAGCTCACAACTGACAAATTCATGATCTGGACCCAGGCACCTTAAACACTACTCATGGTAGTCTGCATTTGCCAGGAGTTGGAAACAAACTTCAAAATGTTAAAGCCTGTGGGTCCTGTTAGTCATGCCAATAACTGATGACCATTTGAAAACATTCTGTTTCCCCTAAACCAAAAAACCAAAAGAACCCCCCCCAAAATAAACAGTAATTTGCCAAAGAAATAAACCCCTATTAGGAACAAGCATTTGTCAATGCCGAATGTTTGCTTGCTGATATTAGCATTGGACCTGTAGGAGTTAGACAGATGCAGAATAGGAATGGCAGTGAAGTACTGAATTCACGCCAACCCCACCTCCACCCTGCAGAGATGGACCGGCATTGGGGTGTGCCTTTGGGTCATCGCCCATAACGCTCACGGCATTTCACCTCACCCTATCCTGCAGACACCGACAAGTATTAAGGTGTGCCTTGGGGTGTTCAGCTTTACAGTCACTCCATTTCAAAAGGAAATATGCTGAAATGGGTGCAGTATAGGAGAATGGGGTGAACTCTAGGGCCGAAGAGTCCAAGGCACACCTCGATGCCTGTCACTGGCTTCAGGGTGGGGGTGGAATAGCGTGAGCATTACAGCTGGCAATCCAAAGGCACACCCCTGACGCCTGTCAGTCTGTACAGGATGGGATGTTATGGTTAGAAACCCTAACGCCCTGGGCGTTTGTTGGTATTTGCGCTGCAAATTTTCAGCATGCCCTTTTTGTGACCCCCGCCTCATGAAAGCATTTGGTACCTCTGCTCATGAACAGTGGCACTGTGATTTTGTTAATCTGTCCTGAACACTGATTTCCCACAACAACCGTGCCATTCTGTGCCAGATGTTGCGAAAACACAAAGATCGGGCAGGATGTGAAAAATGACAGCTATACCACTCATAGGGAGGTGTGAAGAGATGGCAATGTTGAAAATCTGGAGTGAAAATATTAAAAATGCTCGAACTTACGAGCGTACGTGGAAACTGCGCAATGCACACTAGTAACACAGTCATTTAGTGGAATTATTTCACCATATTTTCAACATAGGCATTTTGTGACCTCTGCTCATGAACATTGTCTCTATGATTTTCTTAATCTGTCCCGAATGTTGATTTCCCACAGCGATCACACCATTGTGCGAAAACACATTTTGTGCAGGATGAGAAAAATGATAGCGGTACTGTTCATAAGGAGGTTGCAAAATTGATAATGTTGAAAATCTTGAGTGAAAATATTACAAATTCTCGAAGTTACGAGTGTGTGTGGAAACTGCACAATGCACGCTTGTAACCGTGTCATTTTATGGACTTTTGTTACCAAATTTTCAACACAGGCATTTTAGGACCTCCGCTCATGAACAGTGACACTGTTGTTTCGTTAATAGGTCCCGAAAGGTGATTCTGTGTAGTGACCGCAAAATCATCTTTCGGGACCAAATAACCAGATGACAGTCAATGAATTCATGAGATGGGGTCCCAAGAACCCCGTGTTGAAAATTTGGTGACAAAAGTCACAAAAATGGCTGAGATATCCACGTAAGTTGGAAAAAAAAAAAAACATTTTATGCCATTATACAGCTTACTGGCATTTCTTCAGTTCGCAGTCGGCTTTGAAGAGTGCAGATGTGTTCCCGCTCCATGGAAGATTGTTGCGCAGGGCTCCGGAGGTAAGTATGGGGTGAGGGGAGTGTAGGGGAGGTGGGGTACAGAGGGTGGGTGCAGGTTGGGGAGGGCACCACTGACAGTGAAAGACCATTTTCTTTTCACAGGTTGTAAAAAAATAAAAAGCGGGAAGGTTTTCTTTTTACAGGTATTTTGGCATGCAGGGTGGGGGCTGTAGCCAATGGGATTGGGCACCCGTTGGCACATACAAAGTGTTTGAGGGGCACATGAGCCGAGGGGACTGGGCACCCCCGGCACACAACAAATGGTGGAGGACATTATGCTGACAGGGATTGGGCTCCCCATCTGCAAATGAACTGGGAGGGGCATGCCGACAGGGGTTGGGCACCCCGTTGGCTTTCATAGAGGTTGCTGTTTGGGCGGCTGTCAAGCCGGCTTCATCAGGGACTGCAAGAGGCGGACGATAGATGCCACCATTTTAATTGAAATGGGACACCAGACAATGCAAGCTGTAATTCACTGCTGTAATCAGGGAGCGCCCCAGTAGCAAAAACAGCTGATTGTTAATGATGGGGCGCTCCCTGATTGCAGCGGCCAGTTTCTTTCAAGTTGATGGCACGCTACAATACTACTGTCATCGACAGCATGTTCCTCTATTGGCGCCACGGAGACCAGCCCCAAAATGGACTGCTGGCACTGGCTACAACACTGCCGCACCTCGACAACTCGCTATTGCAGCAAGCTGCCGCAATATGTTTCTTATGCATGCACACAAGCAAACATAAAAAGGGGTTTAAAATCACAAATGTGGTTCAATTATTTTTTTTACTATAGAACAAGATATACAATGTACACCTAATGGTGTTCAAACAGAATTTCTAGCTAATTATTGTCTCGGTTCCTGAAAAAGGGAACCGAGAACAGACACACAGAATTACTGCAAAGCTGGCCTGGTGGTGCTGAGGGTTGAGGCACTGGCCACCACACCTCGTGCTACCCCAGTGACCCGGTTTGGGAATGACCTCAGGTCACTGGGGTGCCAGCGGGGGGAGGGCAGGATCGAGCCTACGGCACTCCTCTCCAGGGGTGGAGATCACCCTCCCATAGTCCCGCCATCACTGAATGGAGGTCGGTGGCGCCCTTGGTAGTGTGGGCGAATGGTAGGGTAGGGGCGTTCCGTGGTACGTGGTGTGCACGTGCCTCCACACATGCGCGCTTGCACCAGGGACGTGCAGGTAAGTGGGCGAAAAACCAGAGAAAAAACTACAAAATGTAAAATAAGAATTACTGCAAAGTGGTAATCCAAACATCAAGAAACCTTTTGGTTTTCTAAAGTTAGGAACTGTGCCACACAGCGGCCCTCTTTGGTTCCTGGGAACCAATACGGAACCAGAGAATCAATAAAAATTAAGCTAAAAAATACCCTAACTAAAAAAGAGTATTGAAGTATACCTAAACAGATAAAAATGAACAAAGTAATAAAACAATACACCATAATTGGCTCTAAAGTGAAGAGAAGACTTTGGGGATAAATCGGCTGTTAGAATGTGAGAGTGACTGTAACCACACAGCAGAATTTTGGATTTCATTCTAATATTCTAAACTCCAGGGCTACTCACTTCGGAGGAATGACTGCAGCTGTTAAGCGTAAGTGAGGAATTCCTGGGGTTTGAGTTAGGATTTAATGTTGGGAGTTTTAATGAGGAAACCATTGTTCGGGCTTCTGCCCATTTCACCAGACACAGCCTTAACACGAAAAGGAGTACTGTTTGTGGGAATTTACCCTGATATTGTAAATGTTCTTTGAAAAAAAAAAAAAAATCAGTTTTCATAACAGAATCTGTATTGAATCCATAATAATATAATGGTGACCAGGTACGAAAATAAAAATCTGAGTGTGTCCAAACTGTCCAAGAATAAAATAAAAGCTTTCAGTCAGAAAAGGCAGAGTCAGTATGTAACCTGTGTGGGTATATAGCTGCTGAGCACACTGAAAAAAAAGGGAGTGCCAGAAATTCTAGCTTTTGTCTTCGCTGTTCCCTCCTCTCTTCCTACTCCTCATTCACAACACAAAATCACTTTGAATTTTTTTTGTACTGTATTGGAGCAGACAAAATGGGCATGTAAGTTCTGAAGAGTTAGCCAATGTAATGCTGCAGGTAGAATTTTAACCTAAATCAGCATTAAAAATACAAAAATGTTTTTATAACTTGAATAAACTTCATTGAAGTCTAAAATAAAATAACCAATATTTAGTTAGTCTCCCATTCCAAAACCATGCACAAATTCCTGCTAATAAGTCTTCTGTTTCCTACTTCTAAACTAGATAATTTGTGCAACATCTCCAATAATCCAAATTTCAAAAAGGTTATTGACACTACAATCTAGAGACTTTACTTAGTTTTACTGTACTTTGTTGTAGCTGAGCCCTTGCTGTCTATCTTTTCAGAATTCCAATATGTTCTAAATTTATTGGCAGCCAAAGTTAAAGCTGCCCTTGTTTTCATTGTAAACTCTTTTTTGGCCCAATGTTCTCTGTGTCCTATTTTCAGATTCTAGGTAGAAATAACACATTCTAAGTCGAAATCATATGTTGCAAGCAGGGCTCCAGATAAGGTGTGTACTGGCCTATTTTACTCACCTCATTTTAGGAAATACTCTTCAGAATTTTTTTTAATGAGAACCAGTACTCACCCAACATTTGTAAATACTCCACACGCCAAGTAATAGTGCTTCATAACATAACTGGTGAGTCAAAAGAAACAGTTTTTTGCCAGATTTACAGCACTTGTATGCATCCCACTTTTGTTTTGCTCAATATGTTTTAAAACTGGTGAGTAAATTCCTACCTGCCAACATTATTTGGAGCATTGTTGGCACCTGAAATTCTTGTCTAGAAATAAAACTACATCCATGTTGATGCCATCAGAACCATAGGTATAACAGCTCGATAATGTCAGTTTCCAGAGGCAGTCCTACCACACCTGTGAGGTGTGGCGAGGCGGTGTGTGCGATAAAGAAGTACAACCTTTCCATTATAGTGGGAGGACAGTCAGTGGCACGAATAGTGATGCCGTTTTGAAAAATGTCTAAACAAAAGTGTGTAGAACTTGACTTTACCAGCCAAATGCAACTATTTATACTGTAGCTGCAAATCAGCAGTTGTGCAACTATAATGATTGCCTTTATCCAGCTTCATACAGACTCTGTGGATCCTAGGTTGTGCCATGAACACAGAATGGCAGAAAGTCATTTCAGAATAAAGCGTAACGTGTAGGACTGCAGCAACGTTCTTAAAATGGCACTTCAGTTACAGCATATTAGTGGTACTATATTACACCCTTTAAAGTCTACAGCTGTCATAAAGAAGCACTGTGACCTCATGTGCTAAAAAGGTTTTAAAAGATAACTTGGAAGTGTTGTTATATGTCTAAGGCTAATAATTCACATTGAGGAAGCACTTACAATTCACAAAGTGTGACTGACAGGTTAAGGTAATCCACTGCTAGCAATGGATTATGCACCTGGGTGCTCCGTCATCTCAAAGTGCAGGGAGCCTTTTTCCTTGTTCTGGGTGTGACGTGCGCCCGGCGTCAACCGTGACTGCCAACGTCCCGTCGCCTTCCCCTCTCTCGTGGCTGGGCACATGCTGAACCCAGGCCTCCACCTGGGGGCAGTCAAGGCCGAGCCGCCCCTTCCTCCCAGAGAAGGCAAGCGCCCCTGGACGCCAGCCGCCTCCCAGGCTGGCCCTCTGACTCCCCGGGCTCATTCCCGAACCTGGGTTCAATCAATCAATCAAAACTTTATTTATAAAAAGACGCCTTTCTAAAAACCAAGGCACCTGTACATCACATAATAAGACAATATTACTAAAAACAATAAAATTAGCTAGCATCGCTAGCGGGCCGGTATATAATATAAAGAATAAAACATTGGGCAGGAGTGAGTTACAAGGTGATGATGCAGTCTTTTAAGGTTTATGGAACATCACAGCCCACTTAGCCTTCAGCCTTGTTATTATGCTCCATAAACCCCCCTGACTGATTTGTTGCCTTGTAAATCACAGTTTATTCCATATATACCACACCAGTGGTGAGTAAAACTGAATAAATTATGATATTTTTTTAAAACAGGATAACATTTATTTTCATTTGCAACCAGGGCTCTAGATAAGATTTTTTGGGACGTGTACCTGTACTCCTCATTTTGAAAGTGAGGTGAGTAAAACGAAATTCAGATGTGTACAAATATCTTGCTAGAGTGGACTGAGGAGAACATTTATTAAAAAAATGTAGTTTTCAAGAGGCCATTCCTGGCTTACTTCCCTTGCAACATGCCCTGTCAGTGCTGGCTGAGAATCTACCACACCCATGTCTTCTATTTCTAAATATTTTCTAAAGGATCTTGTTAAAAAGAGAAATATAGGACCACATTTCTTATTATACTTATTCTCCGATGCCTTCAAAGCAACAAAGAGTAAGGATGATGCTAAGAACTGTTAAGTCTGTGCAGGATTAGACACACTGATTGGCAAGGAAATAAGTTAAACATCAACTAATGCCTAATTAAAAAGATTGTATTTTTTCCAACAATTCATAGCATTTAAAAAATATATATATATTTTTTCAATGAAGCCACAAACTGGGAGCATGTCTACAGTTCCCGAAAACAATGCCAGTGCTTTCTTAGCCTAGTGGTTAGAGTGTATAGCTGTGAACCAGGAGACTAAGGTGAGAATCCGACCACTGCCACTTAGTCTGCATGCATCACTGAGCAATACCTCACTGTGCATAACTTATCTACAGTCTCTTTCTGACCTATCTCTGTGCTGTTTTAATCCTCCTGTGTGGGGGAGGGGGAGTCAGAAGACACTAGTGGTGTTCTGGTAAGGCAGCCCACGTCCTTTTTTCTAGTTCTATTTTTGGAAAGTAGTGCAGTATATTGGTTAGGGGACTGAACTGTTGAATAGGAGATCCCAAGTTTAATTCCACCATGACCATTGGCTCAATGTGCAACATCAAGCATACCATTGGACCTCTGTGGACTTCAGTCATTTCTTTTTCTCTGCAATCAAGTGTGCAGCATCTCCTTCGCTCTCCTTGTTGGGACCAGAACTTCACTGTCTATGACAACTGCATTTAGTTCTTCAGTTTTATTGTACAAGTAGTTGCTAAACACAAAAAAAAGTTTAGTAAAAACTCTACTGCCTGAAAACAGTTGATGCAATGGAAGGCAGGGAGCCTAAAAGGCTAGTTGCTCTGGCAATGGGGCTGTGTCAGGCCAACACTCCTCTCTGGGTGAGTGTATTGGCAATGGGCAGTCCAGCACCTGGAGGAAGAACAGTCCTCCTGGAGTTGATAAAAGAAATGGTCAAAATCCCATACACGGTTTGTGCTGAGGTCTGTGCACTGTTTGTCCTCGACCTCTTCTCACAAAAAACATAATAAGAAGAAAAGGCTCCGGTTGAGGTCACCCTCTGGTCATTCTACCAAGAGGCAATCAATGCCTGAAGGTCAGCAGTCCCAGCCGCTGACTCTGACACCAGTGGGCCCACAACACCTGCAGACATGTTGTCTGTGTCTTGGAGTCTCTTCCCACCCCACAGGGAGCCTTCTGGTGAGCAGTTTGGCCAATGAGCAGCTCTTATGGAGTAGTGGTTTCATGAAGAAACTGTTGGTGGTGCCATCGCCAGCTCCTTCGGGGTTGTTGCCACAAGCCCTGTCTTTGACGTCATCAGACTTAGGCGTGCTAACTTTGACTTCAGTGTCATTGTTTGCTTTGACCCCGAGGTCATTGTCAGGGATGCCTTCTACACTAATTCTACCTGTGGCATCACTGCCAACCTGTTCAGGAAGGGTGGCAGCCACAATGCTGATGCTGAACCCTTCTGTGCTGGCAGTACCCATGACATCGATGTGGCTGCCATGTCCAGTTATGGGATTGGGTCTTTAAGGGATTATCTTGGTGTCAACACTGGCACTGTCATCTGTGCCATATGGGCCTTTTGTGCCTAGGTTGACTCCTTTGGGGTCGATGACAGGGCCGTCCTCAGTGCCACAGACAGTGCTGTCTTGAAATGCTTTATGGGGGTGGAACCAGTATCTCCATGGCTGCAACCTGTGTTGACACCCATCAGGGTCCCCTTCTACCTCCTTGGGTAGAGGGAGACGAGTTGGATCCAGACCCTGCCATGACCTACACGGATGATGATGTCTGTGGCACAGAGAACGCTAACCAGGTTCTGATTCCAGTGCCTCAGGAGGCTCTCTCTTTGCAAGCTGCTTAAAAACTTCCACCCTGAATTCCTGAATGTGTCCAATATCCCAGTCTCTATCATACCTCCAGTTCAGCCGCCTTACAGATACTCTCAGAGGCTGTTTGGGAGAGGTCTGCTACTGTGGCCACTGTCCCCGAGCAGGCAGACAGGAAATATTTAACACCCAAGTCTAAACCCATGTAATTCACTCATAATTCTGGTTTAGAATGATAAGACCATAGCACCCAAGGAGGTCAAAAACCACCCCTTTAGCCTGCCGGCAGCGCGGCAGTAGTGCTACTGTTCGTGACACTGATGACCCGGGTTTGGGAACGAGCCTAGGCAGTTGGAGGGCTTGCCGGGGGAAAAGGACTGAGTGTCCTATGGACTGCTCGCCTCCCCTGGGGAGAGGGTGGGGATATTGCCGGTGCTCAGGAGACCCCATGCAGTAATCTGGGATCCAACAGCTGGGACTGTCTCAGTATGGGAGGTGTGTGAGATGTTCGGCGCAGCCCACCCCAACGTCATTGCACGACATACCTGAAAAATGGAAAATGGAGGTTCCACCACCACCACAGGATAACATCCGTTCCCATGTTGTGGACCCTGTGCTGCCAACTGGGCTCCTGCTCCCATGCTACTGACCAGTCACCAGAGAGAAGGGCCTCCTGGTGGAAGGAAAACACAAAAACAGCAATACTCCACAGAGACCAAAAAAGTTACAAGTTATAAATTATTTATTGTGAGGTGCCATGAACATTTCCCGGCACTTCGAGGGAACAATTCCCCCTTCATCAGGGGACCCGCTCCTGGGGGAGTAAGCCGGGGGTATTCAGGAGTGGGGTCATTCCCAGACCATGTGCTGGGGTAGAGCATGGTTGGACTGATGGAGGCCGGGGAGAGGAAAAAAAAAAAAAAGAGTACTCCTTTAATAAAGAGTTGCACAAAGTAGACATCACAGGTTAGAGTGTCTGTGCCTCAGCTACTCTGGGAATGAGAATAGTCAGCTACTAAGGGAAATTCCTAGTATAAGTGTGACCTCTGATCTAAGCTAAAAGCTGTGGCAGAGGCTCTGCTGGACACAGAAGCAACACAAGAAATGGCGTTCAATTGTTAAACAAGGGACTGAATCCAGCAGGTACCAGCTCCAACAATAGATTATGAATATGCCTTTTGACAGCACCTATCTGTTTGGACAAGTGAAGAAGTCTCTTAAGAAGTCCAGTAAGACTACAATGACAAGTAAGAGTTCCAGGTCAAGCTAATACACCCTCCAGAGAGGTACGGGATGTGGCTCTTACCATAACAAGTAGTTCTTATGTTCCTAGGGCAGATGAGTCTTCCAAAACAAATCTCAGCATCAGAAGAAAACAAAATTGAAGGCACTGGCATCAAAAGTGCTCTGTGCCACCATCTATTCACCTTGCTCCCACTCATGCCTGTTTCAAGAAACTTCACCGTAATCACTTACTTGTATCAAACCTGCACATGCTTTCACCCACCTTAGGTCATCCACTTCCTTTACCTCTCCCACCTTGCTACAGTTGTTCTCTCCCTAGGACTTTCTCTCACCTCACCTTCTTGCCTTCATCCTTTCACATTCTATCCCTTACTCCTTTCCTATGCTATACCCCTCTCACATTCTCCTTCTCCCCCCTTAGTCCCTACACTTACTCCCCGATAAACCCACTGAGTAGCTCAATACCTCTTCTCCTCTAATACTTCATCTCTTGGACCCTTAGTCCTGGTTTGCTCGCTAGTTAACTTACTGTGTTCCTACTCTTTCAATCTCAATGGCACCTTATTGTATTCTGTAAATACATTTCACCAATTTTGTACTCTGTACATTATTGAATTTGCACTTGTTTATGTTACTGTGATTTAGACTCAAACTGTATTTTCCTAACGACTAAGTTAATTGTATTTCGACCTGCAACCCTCTGTCTCACCCATTTGATGTACTGTTTTCACATTGTTTGTTGTTAGGTATTCAACATGTACCCTCCTGGGTCGTACCTGAAAATAGGCATCTCTATGCCTACAGCACCTACCCTGTTACCAAAAGCAAATAAATAAATAAATCTTAAGTTCATACCCATGGTCCACTTCAGCTGCCCATGGCTGACCATTCCTCCCTGCTAGGGTGGTGACTCATCCAGTTCTATTGCCAGTGGAATTTATTATGACAGACAACTGGTTTTAAGGATTATCAAGGAATAGTTCTCCCTGGAGTTACTGACACCCCCACCAAACAATCTGCCCAGAAGGCAATTCCCTGTGTCAGCCCCCACAGAAAACTGGTGCCTATTATGGATCACATCAGTGGAAACAGTGCTGGGGTCAGAATGGAACAAGGGGCTCAACTCTCACTACTTCCTAGTATGCAGTAAATCAGAGGGTAAGTGCCCCATCTTGATCTCAGAAATCTGGACATTCTCAATCTCGGAAAGCTGAAAAACTTCAAGATCGAGAAAAGTTCAAGATGGTTTCTCTGGGGTCCTTCTCCCATACGTGAAACCCCAGGACTGGCTAGCTGTGTGGATATTCAAGTTACAGGTGCACTCCAGACACAACTGGTACCTGTGGTTCTGTATGGAGGGGCAGCATGACCAGTTTAGAGTCCTTCCCTTTGGACTTTCCTTGGCGCCATGTGTTTTTATGAAGTGCTTTGCAGAACTAGCAGTGCACCTCAGAAAGCAAAGACAACGGGCCTTTCCATATCTGGAAGATTGGCTCCTGAAAGACCCACCCAGAGCCGGCCCAGTGATGCAGGGGGCTGAGGCGCTAGGTGCCTTACCTCCTCCCAGTCGGTGACCCGAGTATGGAGACAAGCTTGGGTTGCCGGAGGTCGGCTGGGAGGGGAAAGGCCTGGACAGGATGACGCTGCCACTTGGCAGCTCTCCTCTCCTGGAGTGGGAGGTGAAGCCTTCCTGGCTGCTACTGAGTGGAGACTTAGTGGCAGCTACACACAGACAGGGGGCTGGTGCTAGTCCAGGGAAGGGTGGAATGGGGTCACTAGTTCCAGAGTGCATGCACACCTTGGGTGTAAGGTTAGAAAAGCTGGTGGAAAAATGGTGGAACTGGGGCATCAATGAAACTCTGCCCGGACCACCAGAACAAAGGAGAGGAGGAGGTAGATGAGGTAGGTGGCCGGCAGTCAGCACCTGGGGACAGGGCTGATAGCCCATCTGGTTCCAGACATAGGAGGATAAAAACCTTTACTAACAAATAAAAAAAAAAAAAAAAAAGGCCCACCCAGACAGGAGAAAAGAGCACGTGCTGGCCTTTACCTTATGTTTTCAAATGACCGTGGAAGTTCTCCTGAACCCTTCCAAGTCTGAGCTAAAACCCTCCCAAGTACTCCTGTTCACAGGAGCTGCTCTAGATACAACCTGGGCCTTCCTCTCAGACTGCAGCATGCAAGAAATCTTGCAGATGGCATGCTTTATCATGAAGTGCAGGTCAGTGCCAGCTCATTCCATGTAGCCGTGCTGAAACTCATGGCATCCTCAGTGTTTACAGTTCCCCTAGCAAGGCTGCACATGAAGTGGATGCTCTATGCCCAGTGGCCTCAAACATCTCACCCTCAAAACTACCCCATTCAGGTAACAAATCCCCAAGTGAAATCTCTATCATGGTAGTCTTCAGGGCTCCCTTTTCTCCCCACTGGAGCCATAAGTGACTCTCACCACAGATGCCCCCTTGGTCAGGTGAGGAGGCCACTGTCAAGGTCTCCAGACACAAGGAGTTTGAGACACTTCAGGGATGCATTTACACATAACTGTACTGGAGATGCATGTGGTTCTTTACAACCTACAAGACCTATCAGATTTGGTCAGCCAGAAGACAGTCTTCCTTCAGACAAACAACAAATCTGTCATGTACTGTCATCAAGCAAGGAGGGGCACACTCTTACTCTCAATGCAGGGAGGTACTGAGAGTGTGGGAATGGTGCCTGGAGCAAGGGATTCCGCTCCAAGATATCTACCTGCCAGGAGTCCAGAATACTCTAGTAGAAAAACTCAGCTGACCAGCAGCAGATCCTAAAGAGTGGTCACTAGCACTAGATGTTGTGAAATTGTTCGAGGAATTGGGAACTCCCGATGTGGACCTTTTTGCATGCCAAACTGCCCATTTTTGGTTTTAGAAACTCAGCTTAATTCAAGAAACATGACAGAAACACAATCTGTTGGCAGAAAAGGACCACCTGGCCCACCCAGTCTGTCCTGATGTTCCCAGCCTATTCTGTCTCTGCAGACCCTAAATGGTATGTGGCGACCCTCCCTTTTCTCTGCCTTATTTACTAATATTCCCCTATGTCTATCCAATGCGTGCTTGAAGCCCAAGACTGTTTTTGCCTGTATCACTTCCTCTAGCAGTCTGTTCCAGGCATCCACCACTGTTTCAGTGAAACAGTACTTCTTCACATCCCTCTTAAACCCCCCCCCCAGCTTCACTGCATGTCCCTGGTCCTGGTGCTATTTTTTTATTTGAAAGTGACTCCCCCATTGCATGCTTTTCACCCCTGTGAGGTACTTGTAGGTCTCCATCATGACCCACCCTGTTCACCCTGTGAGGTAACTGTAGGTCTCCATCATGACCCACCCTGTTCACACCTGTGAGGAACTTGTAGGTCTCTATCATGTCCCCTCTCGCTCGCCTCTCTTTCAGGGTATACATGTTGAGATCCCTCAGTCTCTCCTCATAGGGTTTTTGGTGCAACACTTGCACCATTTTAGCTGCCCTCCTCTGGACTGCCTCCACCCTATGTATGTACTTTCTGAGGTGCGGCCTCCAGAACTGGACACAGTACTCCAGGTGGGGTCTCACCATTGAGTGATACAGTGGCAATACCACCTCATCCTCATGCTAGAGATACCCCTCCCTATGGACCTATGGACCCCAGAATCCCAATAGCCATACCCATGGCTTTGTCACACAGCTCTGCCACTTTGAGGTTATTAGTTATGATAACCCCAAGTTTCCATTCCTGCTTAGTGACTTGTCAGTTTGGCACTGAACCACAAGTGCCATTCTACTGACCATTCCTCGAGTTTCCCAAGATCCCTAAGCATTCGCTCCACCCCCTCCTAAGTGTCCACCGTATTACAGATTCTGGTATCATCTGCAAAAAGGCATATGTACCTTTCCAGTTCTTCTGCAATGCCACTTATGAAGACACTGAAGAGGATCAGTCCTATTACTGATCCCTGCGGCACCCTGCCAGTCAAATAACAACCCACAAACAGTGGATACTGACAATAATAACATCATTCATACAGATATAAATGGATGTGAAAACTGTAAATAAATGCATTTTCAAACCTGTTGTATGTCCTTTTTTACAGCTAACAAGTTAAGACCACCAGCGATAAAACATCAACCAGAACTGAATTTCAAGGGCAGATTTCAATAATAAAGAGTAGTTTGCCAAGACGAAAGATTCTGTTGCCTTTCTTGAAAGGTGTCACCTGTAGGACAGACAGTGCTATGGATGAGATCTGGAGTGCAGAAGGGGGAGGGGGTAGGAGACCCCCACTGGAGTGGGGCATTAACCATGAAGGCTGTGTTTTACAACCAGGTTAAGGATAGAAAGGGTTTGCTCTGGGTTCTACGAAGTGTCAGGTTTCGCCCCATCCTCAGGGGGTGGTTTGTTTGGGATTCTTCTGGGCCCACCTTATACACTCCCTGGGACTCCAGAGGTCATTGTGTTTATCTAGGGAGACGTTTAGTGTAGCTGTTAGCCTTTCCATTTGCCTAACTGCTTCCACTCTGCTCACCCATGTATATTATCGTGGGTGGCTGGGGAGACAAGCAGGCCACAGTGATGCTCTTCAGTGTGGCCAAGGCAAGTGTCCGGAAGCATACCTACGCTTGTTCCCTCCATTCAAACTAGGGCAAGGGAGCTCCCAGCAGAATGTTCCAGGCCACAGCAGTAGACTAAGCAAGATTAACTGCACTGCAGGCCAGCAAGGTTGGAGACTCAGACAACTCCAAAATATATTTGGAAGTATAGCATAGTGGTTAAGGGCACTGAGCTGCAAACCTGGAGACCTGGGTTTGAATCCTACCAGGCCCCCACTTGCACACTGTGTGACCCTGAGCAAGTCACTTAGCTTCCATGTGCTCCCAGGTTGCACCTGGAAACAGGTTCCGGCTTAGCGTGCCTTTCCTGGTTGAACAATTTCTCTTTTCCCATATGATAATTTGTACGAACCTGTCCACAGTTTCTCCAACATAGGTTTGACCCTACTCTTGTAAAGTGCTTTGTAATTATAAGGGTATGAAAAACCAAATGGGCATCTTCCATCTGTACATGTGCCAAATGCCCCAATTGTGCTCCAGAGATCCAGGACCTGACATTCTGTCAGAACACATTTAGAGTGCAGTGGTGCAATCTGTTTCTGTATGCATTCCCTCCTACTTCTCTCAGTCAGAGAGTATTGTTTCAGCTGGAGGCACAAGGGGCAAGATTATCCTAGTGGCCCCTTGTTGACTTCGGCAGATATGGTTTCCCCTGCTGAATCAACCTTCAGTCAGCAAATCGAGCACTCTGGCACTCCGTATGAACTTATTTTCCAAGCTCAGCGCTGTCTAGTCCATTACAACCTGCACTACCTTTGTCTTCGGGGTTGGCTCCTGAAGGAATAGATGTGAAGAGGTTCAAGTTATTTAAAAGGAAACGTCCATGTCACTGTGCCCCATACCTCACTGTGAGGCACCCCCCGATTAGCATTTTCACCCTGTATTACAAAAAGTCGTGTACCTGCTTATGAAGTAATTCTGTTTATTTGGTTGATCCTGCCATCTCTCCCACCAGCATTTTGAACATATTACTTCTAGCGGTGCATCTCACAATTGCTCTTGGCTGATATCAGAGCCGAGAAGCAGCCGTGGGAGTGTGTATAAAGTAAGCCTATGGACGGAGCTATGAACAGCTCCTGTTTGCCATTTAGAGGTCTTGGTGCTATACAGAGACCAAGTAGAGACTGACAGTGTGACTGTCAGTTTTTCTTGATCTCGTAGCTACTAGGACCTCAAGTAAGCAGGCAGACTGTTAATGCTCCATCCTGATCTTACATTATACATGGCCCCGCCGGCTGCTCCCCCTGCTCTGACGTCAGCCGCACGTGATTGTGGGATATGCCATTACAGAATTACTTCACAAGCAGGTACATGACTTTCTGTAACACGGGGCGAAGATCTTAATGGGGGGATGCCACACACTGAGGTGTGGGGCATAGTGACATGGACGTTTTCATTTAACAGAGTCTCTGAAATACTGCTGACTGATCATAAACCTTCCACCAGGAAAACATACACAGCCACGTGGAACTGCTTTTCTATCTGCTGCTCCAAAACCCACACGTAGCCCTTTAAAGTGATTTATGCACGTTTGCCATAAAAAAATTGGAGTGGTAACCTGTAGGAGTTATGAATAAGTCCCCTACAATTCAAACTGCCAAAAAGTGCTGTTTTCCACAAAAAAAATCCTTTTATTTCTGTGCTCTGCTTCATTTTCATAACCTTGCCCCTTTTGTTTCTCAGTGCTGCAACCCCGAACTGTGACATCATGCAAGGGAAACAAAGTTTTTAAAGAGACACTGTCCGTTTTTAGTTTTAGACAGGAAAATCAGCTATTTACTGTATCCACAATACCTCACTATGTAAATTAGTATACAGGCTAATCCTCTAATGCAGCCAGCAGAGGAGGGACGATCAGAGGTGGAGAGTCAAGCAATTCTAGAAATTCCACCAAGTTTCTACAAGTGATGTCCTCTTTTGGGCATCAAATCCCATGGCCGTTTGGAGCTGTCTCATCATGCCAATGGAGGTGGGGTCCTCAGGAGGGGACCTAGGGATATATAGTGTACAGTCCTCACTCCTGGTAGAAACTGTGGTGCCTGATCTGTTAGTGCTTCCATCCATGTCTTCATCCTCCTCTTCCTCCTTCTGTGGCATGAGGTCAGATCTGCATTCCTGATCCTCATCGATGGGCTCCACAGGCTGCAAAGTAGGCAGCAGGGACATCGACACCCTGGAGTCAGCAGGGCTTGTCGATCAAAGAGGTGTCGACACAGGGGCTGGTTTGGCAGGTCCTGGCGTCGTCGGGCCTGGAGGAAGAACAAGGCGCTATAAGGTCTCCACAAAGGAGGACAGCATCGTCTGTACGTTGACAGTAGCCTGAATTGCAGGGGTGCCTTGGGATGTCGATGGGAGAGGCCGGAGCCCCAGTGTCGACAAAACTCCATATTGTGTTGATGGGGGTGGCTGGAGCCCCGATGTTGATGGGCTGCTGGAGGTCCGGCAAAACCCACTGCCAGCCTACCTGGTGGTTGCTGAGGTCTGTGTAGCAGGGTAGGCAAAATCGGCGGGAGCGTCAGCAGCCTGGACACTGACAAACCTTCGCCAGCCCTGGGAGGTCCAACAGAACTCACTGCCAAAGCAGACTCAATGGGAATGAAGGTTTGGGTGGCAGGAAGTGTCACCGCTGAAGCGGATGACGACACTGCAATGGTCAGCACAGAAGAGAGCGGCGACTGAAAGCGGACCGGGGGGGGTTGGGGTCTCCTTACTCCACTCCCTCTCTCGGTGTTTATGCTTGCCAGAAGACTTGTCCCAGGCCTTGAAGGAGCACACCACCCATCGATATGGAGGTTCTTTGAACTGCTCAAGGCTGAACAGCACATGAACAGCATGGAGATGGAGCAGTTGGTTGCAGGGTCAGCTGTGAGTGCTGTTAGAAAGAAATATAAAGACTGCAAAAAGAATATCAGTGATTGTGTCAGAGTATAATTCGAGACCCAGAATGGAGTACCTGAGAGGAATTGCATATAATTTCCAGCTTCAAGCTTGAAAGAAATTGTATCGATGCTTGTGAAAGGAGTAATCACGGTGGTGGCTATGGTGTGGTTTTACACTGGTTTTAAAAAAGGATCAAATAAAGATTGCAGTTACATACCAGCACGTTTCATCATCAGGAAGGAAACAATGGGTTGGTCAGGAAGGAACTGATGGGTTGGGGTAGGGGTACAGGAATGGAAGGGATTTGCTACCACGATATGTGTCCCAAACCAATCAATTCAACTACATAGAGGAAGTGGATGCTATTAGGGTAGTTCAGTATGTGCTGGCAGAGTAGAGATATTTATTGAAATCGGCAGTCCTTGGCAACACAGAAATCGCGCTATAAAGGTAAGCGCTATTTATTGACACAGCGTTGAAATTCCACGCTATTCTGACTGCGCTAATATTGACCGCGCTATTTCAGTCGCGCGATTTTAACCGGATCCCGGCCAGCGGCGCAGAGTAGCTTCTCACCTGGAGCTCCCTTTCCATCCTGGCCACCTTCTACTCTAAGAGGAAAGACTGCAGGGCTTTCTGGCAGCATCACTGGGTGGCTTGGTTGAATTCCAGACAGTGCTCGCAGGCCTTGGTGTCATGGGCCTCTCCGAGACAGTGGACACAGATGTCATGGTCGTTGTGGGAATAGATTTGTCCACCGCACTCACAATAATGAAAGAGCTTAATGGGATCTTTTGTCGACATACACGACGACAATCACTTTAGGAATAAAGTGATAATGTACTATAGGGTGAAAAAAATTAAAAAGTAGAAAGACAAAAATTGGCAGTCGACTGAAGCGACGGTGTCTCCGTGGAGTCCAGCAAGTATGGCTGATGGCGGGAAAAGAACTGAGGAGGGCATGGAACCACCCACACTTATACAGTGGAAGACACTGACATCCGATGTTGCTGTGGGTGGCCCCTAGTAGACTGCTAGCAAAAATGTTTCCATGTGGTCCTAGAGCCTGGTGGCTATAATTCCATATGTGCGGCCTTATGAAAAAGATATCCTCAAAGAAAATTGGCACTGCTGGCCCAGAATCATTTTGGTCACCCTATACTGCACTGTCTCTAGCCTGTCCTTATGTTTCCTGAAGTAAGGACTCCACTTCAGGTGGGGCTTAACAAGTGATCTATAGAGAGGTAGTAATACAGCCATCCTTCTGCTGCAGCTGCTAATAGCCCTTCCTATACACCCCAGCATCTGGTTTGCCTGATTGTAGGCCTCATTATGCTGGCTTGACTGTTTTAGGGAGTCACTATTGATGACTCTTTTCTCGGAGGTCGTGCCCAGCTTTACCCCTCCCTCATCCAGTACTCTGTCCTGGGGTTCTTGTTCACTGTGCGTATCATCTTGAACTTTTTGGCACTGAATTTCAATTACCAAGCCTTTGACTACCTCTCTAGCCTTTAAAAGTCTCTCTGCATCTCTTTAACCCCCTCCTTGCTGTTTACCCTGCCATGCAGCATAATGTTTCTGCGAAAAGACTCATCTTTCCTTAGATTCCTTCTCCCATGCCACAAAGGACCAGACCCAGGACCAATCCTTCTGGTACCCCACTGGTGACCTCCCTCTCTTCTGATTTGACTCCATTAACCAAACCCTCAGCTGTCTCCCTTCCAACCAGTTTCTCATCTATCTGTGTTCCTCACTGCATCCATGTTCTCTAGCTTCTTCAGCAACCTTCTGTGAGGCACCCAGAGGAAAGCCTTGCTGAAATCGAAGTACAGTAAATCCACTGTATGGCCCTTATCTATTACCCTTGTTACCCAATCAAAGAATACTATCAGGTTGGTATGACAAGACTTCCATGCCACAAACTCATGGCTGTTTACTATCTTGGAGTTCACTACTCTCCAGGCAGTCCATGAGGTCCTCTTTGACTAGTATCTCCAAGGTAAGCCTGACAGTTCTGTAGATAACCAGTTGTTCCTTGTCCCTTCCTTATGCAGCGGGACTATGTCTGCTACTATGCAGTCTTTTGGAACTACCCTTGTCTGAACTGAGTTACTGAACAGAAACATATAAATAGATGGCAGATAAAGACTGCTAGGCCCACTCAGTCTATCCATTTTTTTCTACCTGCTGCAGAAACCACAGACCCTACCTGATCTCTGGCTTTGAACTCTTTCCTATCACTAGGGTTCTCCTATGGCAATTGTATGCATTTTTGAATTCCCCTACCGAATTTGCCCCCACCACCTCCGCTGGAAGCCTGTTCAATGCATCTACCATCCTTTTTGTGAAAAAATACTTCCTCATGTTACCTCTTAGTCTACCCCCTTCCAGCCTCATGTCATGGCCCCTTGTTCTAGAACATATCTTTTTCTGAAAGGTGCTACCCTCCTGTACCTTATTTGTGCCCTTGAGATATTTAAAGGTCTCTATCATAGTCCCCCTTCCCTTCTCTTCTCCAGGATATACATATTGAGGTTCTCCAGTCTCTCCTCATATGACATATGATGCAGGCCCTGCACCATTTTTGTTGCCCTTCTCTGACCTACCTCTACCCTTTCTAGGTCCTTACAGAGACGCAGCCTCCAGAACTGGATGCAGTACTTCAGATGAGGTCTCACTAATGATTTGCACAGAGGCATCACCACCTCCTTCTTTCTGCTGGTGATACCTCTCCCTATGCACCCCAGTACCCCACTGGCTCTCCCCACAGCCTTGGTACATTGTTTGGCCACCTTTAGGTCATCAGATACGATTACCTCCAGGTCCCTTTCTTGTCTGGTGGCTGTCAGTACTCTCCCCCCCCCCCATCATGTACTCCTCTCTTGGATTCTTGTGCCCCAAATGCATGATTTTGGTTCCTCCCAGATCCCTTTCCTGTTTGGTGGTCGTCAGTATCTTTCCCCTATCATGTAAGCCTCCCTGGGTTCCTGTGCATGATTTTGCACTTTTTTGCATTGATTCTTAGCTGCCACACTCTTGACCATTCCTCAAGTTTACCTAGGTCCCGTCTCATTTTTTCCACCCCTCCTGGAGTGTCTACCCTGTTGCAGATCTTAGTGGAATAGCCCTACCAGGGATTCAGTTAGTTCTGTTGTAAATTCCGTGAGTATCCCTGGATGCATCCCATCTGTCCCTTGGATCTTATCTATCTTTAGGGCTGCTAGCCCTTTTCAAACCCTTTCACTGGTAAATACTTTCTGCCTCATCGTTGGGATCTCCCTTACAACCACTTTAATGCCACTCTCTAGAAAAGCCCTTCTCTCTTCCCTTGTGAATACAGAGCAGAATTAGCTGTTAAGAACATCTGCTTTCTGCCCAGCCTTCTCAATTACACTACCAATTCGTCCTCTCTTTATTTTTTCCTAATATATCTACAGAACTGTTTTTCCCCTCCCTTCACCCTCTTCACAATACGTAGCCCTGCGTCTGCCTTTGCTTCTCTGACTACCCTTTTGGTTCCCTTGTTCTCATCTGACACTCTCCCCAGTCTTCCTTCCCTTGTTTTTCCTTGTAGCAGGTGAAGACCTTATTTTTGGCTCTCACTACCTCCCTGACCTTTTCAGACAACCATATTACTCTATTGTACCTGTTTGTTTTGATTACAACTCTTGTGCAATACTTTGTTGCCTCAAGAATGGCCCCATTGATTGCCCCCCTTCCCCCATATTTTTCCTCTACATCTCTGATGCTGTCCACTCTTGACTAACTTGTCCGGGGACCTCCCTCATCCGGTTGAAGTCTGTCCTTCTGCAATCTAGGACTTCAGCCTTTGATGTGAGCTTACTTGTCCCAAGGGCCAGGTCAAACCATATAGAGTTATGGTCGCTGGACCACAGTGGCTCCTCTACCCTCACTACTCCTACCACTTCCAAGTTGGTGAGCACCACAGTGAGAATGACAGCCTACTTAGAGGATTCCTTAACAAACTGAAATATCATGCCATCCTGCAATGTATCCAGCAGGGCCTGACTTCTGCAGCTCCTGGCTCAATCTCAATCACAGATGAAAAAGAAAAACTGTTGATTCTACCAACAATTTCCAGTGTGGACTGTTATGCTATTAAATCGTTGGAAACTGACACTTTCCAGATGCCAGTGTTTTTGGCAATGTATCTGTCAGTACAGCATTTTGCAAAAACTAAAATAAATGAAATATATTCAAACTGAACAGACCCCAACGTTTTCTTCCTTACCCATTACCCTCAAAGCTACACTAATATTAACTCAGCCACTGCTATTTTTAAGTAGCCTGCTACTGAAATCAGATCAAATTTACATGTCTACATCTGCTGGTATCCAAGAATAGTTCTATTGCACTTAAAAACATAAGAATTTGTTGGCAGATAAGGACCAATTGGCTTACCCAGTCTGCCCAGATGATCCCTGCCTAGTCTGTCTCTGTCGACCCTATCAGGTCTCTGGTGACCATCCCTCCTTCCTGCTTATTTACTATTTATTTATTTATTGAAATGTTTCACCTGGTAAGGCACCTCAACAACGTGTTGCATGTCTCACAGTACGTCCTGGGGGAAGGTATGATGGAAATAGCTTATACACAAATAAAAAATCTGTACACAAAATACAGTACGACATGCAACAGTTCTGGGGTTACAGAAGTATATACATTATAAAGCAGCATGTGGATCAGTAAACCATCAGTCTAGGGAATCGTTACGTGCTAAATGCTTGTGCAGAGCAAGGACATGAAGGTGATACGGTGCTGCATTACTACAGCTATCAAGGGGAGCTGGTTTAAGGAAATAGGGAGGGTGGAAAGATGGGGGAGGAGGTATGGACTGGCACAGGAGCTAGGGAGCAATATGTAGGTATGTGAGCATGGGTGATGAAGATAAACGGTGGGTTAAACACACGTACAATTTACAGCAAGAAAGTTGTGCAGCACCGAGGGGATGGAGTGGGAGGATGTTGAGTGGCGGATCTGGTGCGGAAGTGCATTCCACAATTTGGGGAGGAGGTGAGAGAAGGCCGCCTGGTTAACAGTGGTCAACCGACGACAGACTACCATTAAGCGAGAGCCGTATGGTCTAATGGAGTGGGCAGGCAGGGGGAAGGAGGATAGTGAGGAGGCAAGACTGGATGGGCCTTGCGGTCCTTATCTGCCGTCAACTTCTATGTTTCTATGTTCTATGTTTCTATTTTTCTATGTTTCTATGTTTCTATGTTTCTATGATAAGAGGGGGAGCATTACAAACCAGAATTCAGATGCGAATTTAGTGCAATGAAAGTGGCGTTGGTTTTCTAAAGATGGAAAAGTGAGGGAGTGGTAGAGATTACAGTGATGAGTGAGAGGGGAGGCATCCTGGGCGAAACGACAGAAGGAGTTACAAAGGATATCCAATCTGGTTAGGGAAGACTTGGGAACAGCACTGCACACTTCATCACCGTAGTCAAAGGTAGATAGAATCATCTTCTGGACCAGTTCACGTCTTGCCCGGAGTGGGAGGCAGCTACGGTTCCTGTATAGTGCGTCAGGTTTGGGGCATAACGTTTTCAGGATGGCATCTACATGGCCAGAGAAGCTGAGGTGACGGTCAAGCCACACCCCAAGGTATCTAAAGGAGGAGGTGTCCTCAAGGATTGTCCCATCAAGGGTGTGGAAGGAGGGAAATAATGGGAGCCTAGAGAGTCTCTGCCTTGTGCCGAAGGCCACTGAGACTGTCTTCTTGGCATCAAGGGAGAGTTGATGGGAGCTAAACCAGAGCGGAACTCGGTTGAAATCATGCTGTAGTCTGGTAGCCACATCATCCAGGGATGGACCTGAAGTGAAGACGACCATATCATCCATGTACATATTGTATGTTTTGAGGTGGACCTAATATTCCCCTATGTCTATCCCATTTATGCTTGAAGCCTGTCTCTGTTTTTGCCTCCACCATTTCTGTTGGCAGTCTGTTCTAGGTAGCCACCACTCTTTCTCTTTTGCTTTATAAATAGATTTTTTTTGGAGAGTTGTTCAATAAAATGACAGTTAGCAATGACAAAGAATATATGCACAAAATAAGTATGCAATGGCACAGCAATATATATATATGTCATATGAACTTTTAAAAGAAAATCTTTACATCTAGGGTAAGTAGATTCAATGATGTCCAGCAAATGAACATATCTGTAAATTGCCCTCCTTGTCGCTAAACTGTAGCCATACATTGCTATTCTTACAGTCAACCCTCTACACTTTCTATCCTCTCGTTAGAATTACCCTAAACCATGTTCCTGGTTTCATCCTTGCTTTCTACTTTCTGCTGAGCCCCCAGCTTGCACTGTCACTAGCATCAACTCTGCTCTACTAGAGCTCTCAGTGTCTAAAATCACAGATTCGGCACATTGGTGCTGACTTGCTTCCACCTCTCTGCTGTACAGTTCACTGAGATGAGGCTTCACCTTATAACCGGGCCTCATTGATTATCCTTGTACCTTGTTTATATTGCTATGTATTGTATTACTATGCCCATTTGTGCTATATGTTCTATTGTGCTAATGTATTATTTATTCTGTACCTACCAGGCCCTCCTTGAAAATGACCTGGCTAAATAAAGATTGATTGATTGAAATTGTAACACTGACTTCATAACTAAAGCACAAATGATGGGTCAACCTATAATTTGTGATGGCATCATTTTCCCCAAATCACTTCAAATACCAATAAATACAGGTTACTCACCTGTAACAGGAGTTCTAGGAATGGTATATGTTGTTCATCCACACTGTCTGGCAGGTTCCTTGCTGCTTTAAATCTTGCCGGAAGGTCTTCAAGCTGGCTCCTCCCACCCAACCAGGTGGTAAAACTCTCGGCTCCGCCCCATGACGCCAGATCTAGCCCGCTGGAAGCCAGGTTGTGCGTCGAAGCGGGAGGTCAGGTGACATGTGGATGAACAAACATACCATTCCTAGAACTCCTGTTACAGGTGAGTAACCTGTATTTCTAGGACATGGATATGTTGTTCATCCACACTGTCTGGCAGACTCCTGCAGTTCTCCGGAGGAGGAGGCAACGCACACCCCCTCCTCAGGGAATAAAGACTGGAGAACCGAGGCCCCAAAACCAGCATCCTGGCGTGACTCAAGGTCGATGTGGTAGTGGGTGATGAAGGTATGTGCTGACTTCCAGGTAGCAGCCCTGCAGATTTCCTGGATAGGGACGTCCCTGGAAGCAGCTACCGATTCAGCGGTATGGCGGGTAGAATGAGCTCGTATCCCTCTGGGAGGCTCCATGCCTGCCAACCTATAGCAGAGATCTATGCAGGAGGTGACCCACCTGCCTATTGTCTGCTTGGCTGCAGGTCTGCCAGGTGCGGCTTCAGCGTAGGTGACAAACAGCTGGCGAACCTCTCCCTGAACTTCAGCCATCTGCTCCTTATAATAAGCGAGCGCTCTTCTAGGGTCCAAAGTATGGAGCCTATATTCGGCCTCCAAGGTGTGATTGGGGTAGAACACTGGCAGAGTCAACACCTGGTTAAGGTGAAACTCCGACATCACCTTCGGAAGGAATTTCGGGTGGGGGCGCAGGACAACCTTGTCCCTGTGGAAGACCAGATAAGGAGACTCGATGGAAAGCGCCTGGAGCTCTCCCATCTTTCTGGCTGATGTGATAGCCACCAAGAATGCGGTCTTCCACGACAGGTGGGAGATATCGCACCTGTGCATTGGTTCGAATGGCCTGCCCATGAGCTTAGCCAATACCAGCAGTAGATCCCATGGAGATGGAGGTTCTCGCACCGGAGGGGATATGTGATCAAGGCCTTTGAAAAGCCCGACCACCTTTCCTCGTCTTGACTGCTTCCCGCCCGCGGCCGTAAGCAAGATGGCTGCCAGGTGCACCTTAAGGGTCCTCGACCGAAGCCCTTGCTGAGAAAGGGACCACAGGTAGTCCAGAATGCTTGCCAAGGAACAGGAGGAAGGGTCCAGGCCCTTGCCCTGACACCAAATGGAAAATCTCTTCCATTTGAAGGTGTAGCACTTTCTGGTCGACTCCTTATGGGATGCCTCAATGACGTTGAGGACCTCGTCGGAAAGACCCAAGGCCTGGAACTCTAGCCGCTCAGGAACCAGGCCGTCAGGTGCAGGGACTGAAGGTCCAGATGGAATACCTTCCCCTGATTGACTGAGATCAGGTCCGGGCGGGCTGGAAGCCGCCTCGGGAGCCTGTAGCTGAGACTGAGGAGATCTGGATACCAGAACTGACGGGACCAGTCTGGGGCTACCAGAATCACCTGCGCCTTGTCCCTCCTCACCTTGAGAAGCACCTTGTGGATCAAGGGAAATGGGGGAAAGGTGTAGAAGAGGTCCGAGGTCCACGGCCTTGAGAAGGCATCCCCCTGCAGCGAGCCCTGCTGAGGGGGGAGGGCATGAAACAGTCTCAGCTTCGCATTCTCCCTGGAGGCAAACAGGTCCGCCTGAGGCGTGCCCCAGTGGGAGAAGAGATCTTGTACTACCTCCGGCAGGAGAGACCACTCGTGAGACGCAGCCCCTATCCGGCTTAGGGCATTGGCCAGGGTGTTGGAGGCTCCTGCTACATGAATGGCAAGGAGATCCGCCTCCAGGCTGCGCACGAGTGACCAAATGCGGAGCTTCCCTGCACAGAGGCATGGAGCGCGTCCCGCCCTGGTGGTTGAGATAGTACATGGTCGTGGTATTGTCCATCTGGACCTGAACCACTTGACCCCGTAGAAATGGAGCGAAGGCGGTGAGGGCTAGATGAACCGCTCGAAGCTCCAACAGGTTGATATGGCATTGGGACTCCCGAGGGGACCAGAGGCCGTGCGCTCTGTGCTCCCCCAGATGGGCACCCCAACCCATCAGAGAGGCATCGGTCGATAGAGAGACCGTCGGCTCGGGGCAGACAAACAGGATGCCCTCCTGCAGATGTGCCGGAACGGTCCACCACTGGAGAGTGTTCCACATCCCCTGGGTCACCGTCACAAGCTGATCCAACGGATCGAAGCGCTGTGACCTCTGGCTGGCCAGTCCCCATTTAAGGGGACACATGTACCAGCAGTCCCAATGGACCACGCTGGTGCAGGCCGCCATGAGGCCCAGGAGGCGCAGGAAGTCCCAGGCAGGGCGCGATTGCCCAACCAGAAATGACTGGGCAAAGGAGGAAAGAACCTCGGCCCTGTCCGCCGGGAGCCATGCTCTGGCTCGAAGAGAGTCGAGCTCTGCCCCAGTGAAATGTATCACCTGCTTTGGCACGAGTTCCGACTTGGCCTCGTTGATGAGGAGGCCAATCTGAGAGCAAACCTGGAGGGCCAGATCTCTGGACCGCTCCACCTCCGCTCTGGAGGGGGCTGCAATCAGCTAGTCGTCCAGGTAGGGGTACAACCGGACCCTTCGGCGCCGCAGAAATGCTGTCACCACTGCCATGCATTTGGTGAAGACCCTGGGAGCTAGGGAAAGGCCAAAGGGCATGGCCCGGAACTCGTAAAGGGATCCCTCCGCTCTGAAGTGGAGGAATCTCTGATGAGACGGATGGATTGGGACGTGAAAGAACACGTCCTGGAGGTCCAGGGAACAGAACCACATGCCTTGCTCCAAGGATGGTATTATCTGAGCCAGAGTGACCATCCTGAAGGTCCGAGACCTTAGGAACCTGTTCAGGTCATGCAGGTCGAGAATGGGGTGCCAGCCCCCTGTCCGTTTTGGGACCAGGAAATACCTGGACACAAACCCCAGGTCTGGAGGAGGATCCGCCACCTTCCTGATCACCTCTTTTTCGAGGAGCAGGGCAATATCGGCTCGGCGGGCCGACAGCGAGGCTGCGGACCCCGTGCCCCCCGAGGGGCGACGGCTCGAAAGGGTGGGGTCTGCTCGAACTCAGAGGCAGGCTCTTTCCTACCACCTCCAACACCCAGCGGTCCGTGGTGATAGCGAACCAGGCAGAAAGGAAGTGGCGGAGCCGTCCCCTATGGGGAACCCAGGGGAAGTGACGAGGCTGGGGCGACACCCTCAACTCGCCACTGGGCAGGCTTGGAGGAAGAGACCCGCGGGGACCTCCTGGCCTTTACCTCCTGCTTCCTGTTGGAGGAAGCCGCGGGCTTGGGCTTAGGATGCCAAGCGCGAGCCTGCTGGCCCTGATGCTGGTGCTTTTGGCCGACTGCCGCAGGCGCAGAAGGACAAAAGGGCTTGTGCTGCTGCTGACGGCGGCCTTTGTCCTTCTGGGTGGAGGTGACCGAGTCCAGGGTGGCATTGGACTTTTTGATCCGCCAACTTGTGCTGGGTATCTGCCGTAAAGGTGGATATCCTCAGCCATGCTCTGCGGTGCATGGCTACTGCGGCCGCAACTGATCTGGCACAGGAATCACCTATGTCCAGAACTGTTTGGAGCTGCTGCTTCGCCACCGTCCTACCCTGGTCCCGGACATGCCGGACCGTGGTCTGCAGGTCGGCCGGGAGATGAGGGATCACCTCATCCAGGGAGCCCATGAGGGCGTGGGAGAAGTGTGCCATCAGCACGGCCGAGCTGGCCTGACGGAGTCCAAGGGAGGACACAGCATACACCTTGCGCCCGGTGTAGTCCAGCTTTTTGGAATCCTTGTCGGGGGGCTTGTCCACGTCCCTAGTATTCCTGGAACGCCGGAAAACGCTAGTCGGTAACCAACCCCTCGGCAGAGGGGTGCTCCGAAAACCCGGGCAAAGAGCCGGTAGGGACCACATACTTCCTGGCCATCCTGGCCGAGGGCGCAGGACAGGAAGCAGGCCGCTGCCAAAGCTCCAAGGCTGGGCCGACAATAGCCTCAGCCACAGGAAAGGCTTCCGTGGGTGAATCCCCTCGGTCCAGTATCTCCGTCAGGGGATACTTGGCCAGTTTGGAAACGGGCTCGAGCTGCATCCCGGTGGACTCTCAGATGAGTCGAAGCAGACCCATAAAGGATGATGGGCTTTCATCTAGTGACTGGCCCCCAGAGGACTCCAGGTCAACCTGCCTGGAGAACAGGGAGGAGTCGTTGTCGGACTCCAAAGAGTCCGCGAAGAGCTGCCTAGGGCCTGAGCCACCCTCCACCTGCCGAGAACGGTCGGGAGTGAGGGTGACCGACAACCTGTGGGGCAGGCCTTGAGCCGACCAAGAGTCCTTGGTCGGTGCCCCCGATTTCGGTTGCGGACGCGGAGGTTCCACCACAATTGGTGGGGCAGCAGGTTTCAGCCGAACAACTGGCCCAGGCTTGGGCATCTCGACTGCAGCGAAAGGCTGTTTCGGCCGTTTGGGTGACAGCCACTTGATGGCCGGGGAAGGCGTCGGTGTCGACTTAGTCCCGGACAAAAGTAACTGCCGCCACATCAGCTCCTCGTAGTGTCAACGCAATTTGCGCTGAAGCCTCTCCTCAACCGAGGAGGAAGACGAGGAGGAGCGGCATCGCCGCTTACCTCGGTGCCGAGACCGAGACCGCCGATGTCGGTGGGATCGGCTGGACCGAGAAGAGGTCCGAGACTGAGACCGAGATCCTCGGTGTGTCCGAGGGTGGGCCTAGGAGGGAGCGGGGGACACCCGCTCCTCCCTCGGCTCGGACATCTTAACGAGGATTGCTGCACCGATGGCGCCAGTAAATCTTGGTTTCCACCGGGAACCGCGAAGAAGGGTTGTCAACTTCACCAGTCGACAAACCGTCCTCGACAGGTCGAGAAAAATCTCGACGCGTCGACGGCTGTCTCGGCGGCTGACCTGACGGGACGCTATGAAGCCAGCAGCCTTAGCCGCAACTCCTGGTCAAGTCGACGGTCGGGTTGCCCGGGAAAGGGGACCTCTTCCGCCTCCCACGAATCGCCGACGATGGACTTACCTTGGAATCCTTCTTTGGACCGAGAGGAATGTCCCGATGGCCCCTCTCTCTTCGTGGAAAGGGAATGGCAAAGCTCCTTGAACGAAGCAGAATACGAGGTACCCAAAGAGAGCAGGATAAATGCCACGACCGAGGAGGAGGAGGAAGATGCAGCCTGGGCCGCCTCCTCCTCGAGGGTGATCATCTGCTCGAGCTGCTCAGCTGAGCCAGCCGCCGAGGTAACCGCCCAACAGGCCTCTTTCGACTTTACTGGCAGGTAGCGCTTCTCGCGGTGCCCAAGCTTCAACCGGGCAGCACGGTCCTCCAAGACGTTCCGAGAATGAACAGCAAGACTCGCAGGCCAGGACTCGCAGGCGAGGCAGTAGACGCACATGGAGTGCGGATCCGTCCTGGACATCTTCTGCCCACAAGGGCACTGCCGAAAACCGGGAGTCGATTTGTCCATCGCAGCCGCGAGGGAAAAGGAAGACCAAAGTCTTGAGAATTTTAAAACGAGTTTCGGACGAACCGAAGAGTTAAGATCCAGTCTAATATGCAGAGCGTTAAGGAGGGAACCTGAGCTTCCAAGCGGTAAGGAAGATCTGGCGTCATGGGGCGGAGCCGAGAGTTTACCACCCGGGTGGGTGGGAGGAGCCAGCTTGAAGACCTTCCGGCAAGATTTAAAGCGGCAAGGAACCTGCCAGACAGTGTGGATGAACAACATATCCATGTCCCTAGAAAGAACAGTTACGCAAGAGCTTACCGTAACAGTAGATCTTCAAGGGGATTGCAGTCATCAGGTCACACTGTAGGAACTTCACCATTGGTGAAACAGGATCCACACGGAAGATTTTCCAGCAGTACCACTGAAGCCGCCCACGCTGACATCACCTGACAACATCACCAACCCTATAAAGGCGAGAGTGGCCCTGCTCCCTCCTCAGTTCTTTACCCCGGAAACTAGGGAGCAAACCCGCACCATGGGGAACCAAGGAAAGAGAGAGAGAGAGAGAGAGAGATACCAAGGCCAAAATCTAAGGCTGAATACACCAGTAAGCCAGTTCTAAGAAGAGAACTCCATAAGAGGGAGATGGTGGGAGGGAAGGCAGACCTGATGACTGAGACCCCCTCAAAGATCTACTGTTATGGTAAGTTCTTACATAACTGTTCTGTCTTCTTTGGGGGTATCTCAATCATGAGGTCGCACTGTAGGAATGAGTCCCAAGTAGCTACAGGTGCAAAGAACAGTCTGGGAAGAAGGCCAGCTGAAGCTAAAGGACAGGAGGCCCTGTAGAACAGCCCAGCCAAAACTTGCACAGGCTCTAGATGCAATGTCCAGATTGTAGTGCTTAGTGAAGATATGGACGGTACTCCAGGTGGCAGTCGGGCAGATGTCAGCAGCTGAGACCACCTTGAAACAGGCCACAGAGGTAGCCATGCCCCTTGCAGAGTGGTCTTTCACCACCCCTGGCAACTCTTTGCCATGCTTGTTGTAGCACAACACAATACAGTGTGCCAACCATTTGGACAAACATTGTTTAGAAATCTGAACGCCCTCTCTTCCTGGGGCAAAAGAAAAAACTGCTTTGAATTTCTGCAGTCCTTAGTTTGGAGCATATAATACTTCAAAATTCTGCACACGTCTAACATATAGAGCAGTGCTTTCCCTGGATTGGCACGCTCAGGAAAATAAACAGGTAGGTAGATAGATTGGTTCAGGGTAAACTAGGACACCACCTTGGGAAGAAACTTAGGATTCATGCGCAAAGACACTCTGTCTTTGTGAAAAATTAACTACAGTTTCTCACCCAGAGAACCTGAAGCTCAGAAATCCTTCGAGCAGATGTAAAGCAACTAAACATTATGCTTTCCAAGAAAGAATGCGTAGCAAGTCATGGCTGGATCAAATGGAGACAGGGTCAACTTCTCCAAAACAAAATTTAGATCCCAAGCCGGTACGGGGAAATGGACTGGAGGTTTCAGATGCAGGATGCCTCTGAGAAAGGTACGGGACACATCCAACTGAGCCATGGAGTGACCATCCATGGGCTCGCGAAAGGCAGAGATAACTGAAAGGTGCACCTTGATGGAAGAGTACTGGAGACCAGAGTCTGACGGCGAAATTAGGTAGTCCAAAATCTGGTTCACCAGACAAGTGAAAGGGTCCAGATGATGCATGGCAGCCCAGATGGCAGACCTCTTCCACTTCATGGCATAAGTGGCTCTAGTAGAGGGCTTCCGAGCCTTCACGAGGACACCCGTCACTCTCTGAGATACCCCCAACCACGTAATGGCAATGTCCTCAGGAGCCAGGCATGCAGATGAAGGTACCTGAGACTGGGATGGACCAGGGTCCCCTAAGCCTGCATCAGCAGATCCCTGCAGAAAGGACTGGAGATGCCTTTGCTAACTGTTGCAGGAAAAGAAACCATATCTGCCGGGGCCAGAATGGAGTAATCAGGATCATGCTGGCCCCCTCCATCTGCAGTTTGATTAGCACCCTCTGAATCAGAGGAAATGAAGGGAAGGCGTAAAGGAACCTCCCACTCCAGGAGAGGGACAACACGTCTCACTAGGAAACTCCAGGTCCTGGGTCTAGCGAGCAGAAACTGGATAGTTTTGCATTGAGTGGGGACACAAAAAGGTCCAACTCTGGATGACCCCATCTAGTGAACAGATCTTCTGCAACAGATGAGACAAGCTCCCACTTGTGCATGCTGGCTGTGTTCTGCTGACGCTGTTCACCAGGGTGCTTAGTACGCTTGGGACATGGACTGCCAAGTGGACCAGGCTATGGTCTAGTGCCCAGTACCATACTCTCATGGTCTCCCTGCACAGGGGGTACGAATGTATGCCCTCTTGTTTGTTGATATAGTAGACAACACTGAGCTTGTCAGACAGGCTCAACAGCTGACCTGGGAGGAGATGATTCTGAAAGGCCTGCATGGCATACAGGACTGCCCGCAGACATTGATATGCAGGGAGGTTTCGATCTGAGACCATGCGCCCTGAGTTTGAAAGGGACCCAGGTGTTCTCCCCAGCTCGAACCAGAGGCATCCGTGGTGAGGACTGCTGGGGTAGAAGATCTGGAATGGGATGCCTCTTAACAGGTTCTGTAGGTCCACCCACCACAGGAGCACCTTGCGGACTGGGGAGGAAACCAGCACTAACTGATCTAAATCATCCATGCATTGGTCCCACTGCACTCTGAGTGTCCATTGGATGACTCGCATGTGCAGTCTGGCCAAGGGGATTGTGGCAATAGCCACGGCCATGAGACCCAGCAGACTCACGTACATCCTCGCAGGAACATAATGGCTCTGGGCAACCTCCTGAGTCAGAGCAATAAGGCACTGCGCTGTATTGAGAGGCGGGAAGGCTTTGTCCTGGGCCGAGTCCAGGACCACCCCTATATAATGCAACCTCTGGGATGGACTCAGGCAGATTGACCGTGATGCCCAGGGAAAGAAACAATTACAGGGTTTTCTCCAGAGTCCAGAGGAGCTGTTCTCTGGACTGGGCCTTTAAGAGCCAGTCATTCAGATAGGAAAAAACATACAGACCTTCCCTCCAGAGAGCTATAGCTACCGCCACTAAACACGTTCAGGTCGGACCTGAAAATGGGCTTGTCCCAGAGTCCTTACCCGGTTAACAAAATAAAAAAAATAAAAAACTTTGTAAAGACCCACGGTGCAGAGGATAAGCCAAAGGGCAGGGCCCTAAGTTTTCCGCGATTCCGCGGCAAACCGCAGAAATATCCGTGGAATTTGCAGTCACCCGCGGAATTCGCGGCCGCCCGTGGAACAAACGTGCCCCCTCTCACATGTTAGTATGCTGCAGGATTTGAATCAGGATGTCCATCATCTACCACTGATCTTGAGTGAGGGAGGGGGATGCTGTGTCGTGCTCTCTGTGCAGCACGGGGATATTTATCAGTGATGCGGACAGGGAAGATACACGCTCTGCAGTGCTGTATGGGGGTGGGGGGATGCAGGTACAAGGTTTACCAAACCCTAGGAAAAAGATACAGCAATCAAGAAAGTACCACACTCACCAAAAGATAGTCAGGTGCACCTAAGGATGACACACAGTATGTGATGCTGCTGAAGGGTTTTTTTATTGCAAAAATCAATCAATCTCATAACATAACTCAATGCATAAGGTGCACAAACAAGACCACTGTTCAGTACAGAGCAAACCAAAATCCCTAGAACTTAGCTCATTACAGCTATGTCAGGGGGCTGGTTGATGGTCTGCTACCTCCTCACCTTTATACTGCTTATGTGGCCATCTGGACCAATCAAAATTGAAGCCAGTTACAACTGAAGTAACCAGAAGCAAGTGGCTGTGGAGGGAGAAGAACTAAATAAGCTTCCTTTGCCGACAGGGGTGCCCAATCCCCTGTCGGCTACACTGCCCCCCCAAGCTGCCTGGTGCCACGCTGGGAGCCCACCCCAGCGTGGCAAAAGTCCTCCTTTGTGGGAATCAAATTAAAAAAAAAAAAAAAAAACCTGAAACAAAAAATCCCTTCTATCATTGCTTCTTTTGCCCTCCAACCCGCACTCCACCCTCTGCGTACTCCACCTCACCACCACCTCAACCCATACTCATCTCCGGAACCCAGCGCGATGATCTTCTGTGGAACGGGAACACGTCTGCACTCTTCAAAGCCGACCGCAAACTGAAGAAATGCCGGTAAGCTGTATAATGGACAAAATGGATTTTTTTCAACTTTAGTGCATATCTCAGCCATTTCTGGGAATTTTTTCACCAAATTTTCAACATGGGGTTTTTGGGGCCCCACCTCATGAACTGTGACACTGTTATTTCATTAATCGGTCCTGAAAGGTGGTTTCACAGTGACTGTGCGGAACCACCTTTCCAGAATGATTACGAAATGACAGTGTCACAGTTCATGAGGTAGGCTCTAAAACCCTATGTTGAAACTTTGGTGAAAATATTCCCCAAAACATTTATTTCTGACGAGTGATGGCATGATTCCTCGCGCTCGTAACCCGGCATTTTAATATTTTCACTCCGATTTTCAGTATTGCCATTTTACCACACCTCCTTATGAACAGTACAACTGTCATTTTTCACATCTCACCCGAAATGCGTTTTCGCACATGTAGCGCACAATGGCGCGGTCGGTGTGCGAAATCAATGTTCCGGACAGATTAATAAAATCACAGTGATACTGTTCATGAGCTGAGGTCTTAAACTGGCTATATTGAAAATTTGGTGACAAACGCTCTTAAAATGACTGTGTTACGAGCGTGCATTGTGTCGAATTGGGCAAAAAAAAAAAAAAATTAAAGGTAAAAATGTGGCTTAGAATTGCAGAAATTGGTGCTGAGTAAGCCGCAGAAGTTCTGCGGCAAATGAGAACCCTGCCGCAGAACTTTGTTCCGATGTACCGCAGAAAAATTGGGGCCCTGCCAAAGGGTAATACTCTGAATTGGTAGTGCTCGCCCTGAAAAAGAAATAGGAGAAATCTCCTGTGTGGAGGCTCACTGAGATGTGCAGATAAGTGTCCTGCATATCGAGGGAGCACAGCCAGTCACCATGCTTGAGTAAGGGCATCAGGCCTGGCAGAGTGACCATGCAGAATTTCTTGTACTTGATGTAAAGCCTGAGGTCCTTGAGATCTACAATAGGCATCAAATCTCCGGTTCTTTTGGGGACCAGGAAGAATCTGGAACAGAAACCCTTGTTTCTATGGCACCTGGGCACTGGCTCGATGGCGTTTTTCCGCAGCAGGGAATGTACCTTCATTTTCATTTTTTTTTTATACTTGTAAGCTGATGAGCAAAACTGCTCGTTTTTACAACGAACAAGTTTTAAAACAGTACAACATTAGTACAATACATATAGACTTGTTAAAATACAATATAACAAATGTCATCATTTAATAACAAACAGATTTTACTTTAAATACAAGTGCATTCATTCACTGAAACAAGCCACTGTTTCAGTCTGGTTTTAAATGGTCTGACGGTTGTACAATTAGAGATTTCATCTGGAACAGAGTTGTAGAAAGTGGAGTACTTCCTCCCCAAGAACTGATAAATGAGCTGGAGGGCAGGCTAAGGGTACTGGAGGAGTTTCTGGAGGCAGTTCTACAAGTTACAGAGTGTGTCCTCTCTCTATTATCTGAAGAGTCCAGGCATCTGAAGTGATGGTTCTCCATTGATTGAGATGAAGGGAGAACCAACCTCTGACCACCACCTCTTGGTCAGGGACCGGAAGAGGGGGGGTCTGGCAAGGAATCAAACTGAGGCAGATCTAGCCGCTCGGGCTGATCCATCACCCCTTGGATGCTTTGCTGCCACACCTGAGGAGGAGGAGGAGGTAGGCAAGGCGGAAGAGGCCTTCCTCTCGCCCTGCGGGCGGAAGGCTACTCCGGACTTGTGGGACACCTTGCGAAAGGGGGAGCACTATCTGCTCCTTGGTTGCGTATGGAAGAGGGAGTGGACAGATTTGATAGCTCTACCAGATGCCTGCAGGTCATTAATGAAGTCCTGCGCATCTGGCCCGAATAACTTGGAGCCGTTGAAAGGGGCACTGAGCGCCTTCTGCAGGACATCTGCAGCAAAACCTGAGACTCTCAGCCAGGAGTGCCTACGAAAGCAAATGCCTGTGGCAGCAGCCCTGGCACTAGTGTCAGAAATATCATACAATGCCCTGAGGAGATGGATACTAATATCCTCAGCGGTCTGTAAGCATCAGAAAACCTCCCGTTTCTGGGAGCAGCTGCCTTGCTCTTCTTCCAGATGGTATTCTGGTGTCTAACCATATGCGAGAGGTAATTAGCAATCCGCAACCCCAAGGTAGAGGAGGCGCATACCCTCTTGCCCCAAAGGTCAATCTGCCTAGATTCCCTGTCAGGGGAAGGGAGCTAAGGTGCTTGGGCACCGTGGATCTGTCATGTGCTGCTTTAATGATCACAGAATTGATCTTGGGATAGGCAGCATAGTAAGGTAGGCCCTGAGGGGCATGATACAGCTTATCCACCCTGCGGGGCATGGCAGGGACCATGTCAGGTCTATGGCAGGCAACAGCAGGGGCATTCCTCAAGGCTGGGAGGATAGGAGGAATGACCTTAGGGGGAGATTCTGAGATTTCCAGAAAGTCCACCAGCTCCCATCTGGTTGCATCCTCTTCCTCAGTAATGAAGCCCATCACTGTGGACAGCTGCTTTATAACATTAAAGAAGGAAGACCTGGTGGCACTGAGGGTTGAAGCATTGGACACCACATCTCACGCCATGCCGGCGACCCAGGTTCAGGAACGAGCCTAGGCCACCGGGGGTCATCAGGGGAGAGAGAGGAAAGGACTGAGCATCCGGAGGACAGCTCTCCTCTCTCTGGGGTGGGATCCAGGCTTGCCCGGCACTGCAGCAGCCCCCGGTGGAGACTGGAGGTACTGTGCATGCTAGGGCAACACACAGTGGAACAAAAGATGTAGCAGGCGTCCCCTGATGCCACTGCACATCCGAGCTCTCGGGGGCGGGGGGATCGAGGGCGTAAAAAGCAAGAAAAACTCCAGCCTACAGGCTGAGGCGATGGCGACCTCCAGGGCAGATTCTCCACACGCACAAGGCCAGCCACGAATTCCGACTCTACCCCCTGGAGATCTTATTTCTGCTCCTCTGGGGACAGGAGGTAAGGTGGTGATCCTGATACCAATGCGAGTGTTGAAAGGACGGGTTCACGTAGGCGGTTGGGGCAGACAGTCAAGTGAGCGAGCCTGAGAGATGCCCCGGGACAGCTGGCGAGAAAAAGAGTTAAAAATAAATAAATAAAAATATATATATTAAAGGAGGAAGGGTCCTCTGGAGGAGACCTGGGAGTATGCATGACAGAGCCCTCACTCACTGAAGACCTCCTCTTCCCCTTCCTCAGGTAGGATGAGGTCAGTATGGTACTCCTCCTCGACGGCGACCTGCTCCAACTTGAGGTATGATGACAGCCCATGGGGAACCACCTGTAGAGGCTGAAGCAGCGTCGATGACGATAAGGCCATCAACGGCGCAGAGGATCCAGGCCCATAAGAGCCCAATTGGTGGACCAGGACTGTAATGAAACGGGTCAGGATGTCAGTGAGGTCAACGGCAGGAGACTGGTGTGTCGACAGAGGAGGAGTTGTTGGTACAGGGTGCGACGACCCATCCATCGGGGCTTGGGAGCCTGAAGAGCCCAATGGCCGTGGGCCTAGAGAGGTATCAAGCTGTGACAGAGGGGATGTTATTGATGACCCAAGTGCTAAAGAACTGGGGGCCGATGACCCGAGGGTCGATGACTGGTATCCCTGAGAAACAGGAGGTGGTGCTGTCATTAGGGGCCTGGCAGGATCAGAGGCCTGGACAGCAGTGGGCGTCAGCGCAGCCACAACCAACAGAGTACCCCCAGAAGAAGAGGAAGAGGCCACTGGGGATCAGGAACACCGCTGGGGGGAGCCGCCCCATGCATGGTCTTTCTTGTGACTTTCCCCTGAGGACTTGTCTTGGGCCTTTGTGGCCTGGGAGCTCGACGAACTCATCAGCAACTGGGAAGGAGGGAACCTCCAAGGACCCCTACCCAGAAATGGCTACCTGTTGTTACATCAGGAATATTTTGAGAGCCTTTTTGCATCGCCTGAGGGTAGTTTGAATTTCTGGCAAAGCTCATAGTTCGAGACGTTGTGATCAGGCCCAAGACAGCAGACACAGAGGATATGGTCATTTGAAGAGGCAGTCTTCTTTCTGCAGTGGCAGTGGCGAAGAGAGAAGTGGAAGGATTAACTCTTGACATAAACAAGGTAAAGGAATTTCTTTTACAAAAGAGATTCTAAAAAACTTGGTAAAGAAACGCTTTATGTGAAAATGGCGCGAAACTGCATCGGAGCTTCTACGGAGACCCATGTGAACAGAGTCGATGGCAGGAAAGAACTGAGGAGGGAGTGAGGCTGCTCACACCTCTATAGGGTTGGTGACATTGGCAGGTGGCATCGGCGTGTGCGGCACCAGTGGCACTGCTGGAAAAAGATATGAAAATTACGTACCTATCGTAATTCTGATCTTTCTGTGTATCTTCACCATTCATCACCTTTGGGTACTGGCCGGATGTTCTGAACCCGCGGGAGCTCTTTTTTTTTTTTTTTTTGGGATGGGCGGAGTCGATGCATCATCGACACTGCTCTCGAGGCCGATGCACAGCGTGGCGCTCGCGGGTTGGCCGTTACGTGTTGTCGGCTCCACCCTCCCGCCAGTTCTGAGTCACCACAGAGGCAAGAAAGGGTTGGGAGGAGGGACATGAAGTCCAAGGGACAGACAAAGGAAAGATATATAAACTAAAAGGAGAAATAAACAACTGAGAGGGCAGAATAAGTTTGAAGAACTAAGGGGATTGGGTAGGGGCCCCAATCTCTGGAAGTAGAAAAGGAGGAGGAGGAGGGTTAAGAAATTTAGAGATAAGGATGTGGGGTGGGGTGGGAGGACACACCCTGGAACCTTGACCTGTCTCCAGATTGTTTAGGAACTGCAAAGGAGTAGCCAAAAAGCTAACTGCCAGAATTCAAGGCACATAATCTCTGGCAATAACTCCAAGAAGCAGAATCGGCTATTCTGGAAGAAAAGACAGGATACAGGGATTATCTCTCCCCCCAAAAAAAATATATTTTTGGTGTAAGAAACCTAGTTTCTTGTGACGGGGAGAAGGGGAGAGGGAACATTAAAGAGGGCAACTACCTACCACCACCCCACAGGGGTGGAGCCGAGACACTGAAGAAGGAGTGTCCCCATCCTGACCACTCTACCCCAGAGAGAATTATCCCCCCATGTGCCCCAAGTCACCTCACTCCTGACTAACAAAAAGGAGGGGGGCGAGGGAGAGGGCACAGAGAGGGAGGGGGACCCAGAGACTGAGGCCCCAGGGGGATGGAGGGTGGGATTGTGATAAATGGTGAAGATACACAGAAAGATCAGAATTACGGTAGGTACATCATTTTCATATCTTATCTGTGTCAATCTTCACCATTCATCACCTTTGGGTGAGTGCCGAGCCCCCCCCAAAGGGGGCTTCAACCCTAAGGGACTGAGTCCCTTAGCTCTCAGTGGGTGACACACTAAGAGGGAGAACCTTCATGGGTCTGGAGAGGCCCGAGAGTGGGGAGAGTGAGACGAGGACCCCTCGAAGGGGGTAGGAAGTTGCCCTAACAAACAACGTCTCACCCTACGGGAGAAAATACAGGTTACTCACCTGTAACAGGAGTTCTAGGTGTGGTACATGTTTTTCATCTACACTGTCTGGCAGGTTCCTTGCCACTTTAAGATGGGCCGGAAAGTCTTCAAGCTGGCTCCACCCACCCACCCGGGTGGTAAAACCCTTGGCTCCAACCCATGATGCCAGATCTAGCCCGCTGGAAGCCAGGTTGCGTGTCGAAGCCAGGGAGGTCGGGTGGGTCGTGTGGATGAACAGCATATACCACTCCTAGAACTCCTGTTACAGGTGAGTAACCTGTATTTCTAGGGACGTGGATATGTTGTTCAATCCACACTGTCTGGCAGACTCCTACCAGTTCTCCGGGAGGAAGGAGGCAAGGCGCGCATCCCCGATACTTGGGGAATAAGGACTGGAGAACCGTGGTCCCAAAACCAGCATCTCAGCATGACTCTAGGTCGATGTGGTAATGAGAAATAAAGGTGTGTGCTGACTTCCAGGTAGCAGTGGTGCAGATTTTCTGGGTAGGGACGTCCCTAGAAGCAGCGGTATGGCCGATAGAATGACAGCTAGATAGATAGATAGCTAGACAATAAAACAGCTCTTATCCCTTTGGGTGGCTCCATGTCCGCCAACCTATAGCAGAGATCTATGCAGGACATGACCCACCTGCTTATCATCTGCTTGGCTGCAGGTCTGCCAGGTGCGGCTTCAGCGTAGGTGACAAACAGCTGGCGAACCTCTACCCAAACTTCAGCCATCCGCTCCTTATAATAAGCGAGTGTACTTCTAGGGTCCAAAGTATGGAGCCTATATTCGGCATCCGAGGTGTGATTGGGGTAGAACACCGGCAGAGTCAACACCTGATTCAGGTGAAACTCTGACACCACCTTCGGAAGGAATTTCCGGTGGGAGCGAAGGACAACCTTGTCCCTGTGGAAGACCAGATAGGGAGACTCGATGGAAAGCGCCTGGAGCTCTCCCATCCTTCTGGCTGACGTTATAGCCACCAAGAAAGCGGTCTTCCATGACAGGTGGGAGATATCGCACCTGTGCATCGGTTCGAATGGCTTGCCCATGAGCTTAGCCAATACCAGCAGTAGATCCCATGGAGGTGGAGGTTCTCACACCAGAGGGGATATGTGATCAAGTCCTTTGAAAAAGCACCCGACCACCTTCTCCTGCACCACCGACTGCTAGCCGGCCCACGCCCAGTAAGCAGAGATGGCTGCCAGGTGCACCTTAAGGGTTGTCGACTGAAGCCCTAGCTGAGAAAGGGATCACAGGTAGTCCAAAATGCTAGCCAATGGACAGGCAGAGGGGTCCAACCCCTTGTCCTGACACCAAATGGAGAATCTTTTCCATTTAAAGGCATAGCACTTTCTGGTCGACTCCTTATGGGACGCCTCAACAAAGTTGAAGCCCTCGTCGGAAAGACCCAAAGCCTGGTACTCTAGCCACTCAGGAACCAGGCCGTCAGGTGCAGGGATTGAAGGTCCAGATGGAGAACCTTTCCCTTGTTGACTGAAATCAGGTCCGGGTGGGCTGGAAGCCGCCGGAGCCTGGAGCTGAGGCTGAGGAGATCTGGGTACCAGAACTGGCAAGGCCAATCTGGGGCTACTAGAATCACCTGCACCATGTCCCTCTTCACCTTGTGGATCAAGGGAAATGGAGGGAAGACGTAGAAGAGGCCCGGGGTCCATGGCCTCGAGAAGGCATCCCCCTGCAGCTAGCCCTGCTGAGGGGGTGGGCATGAAACAGACTCAGCTTCATATTCTCCCTTGAGGTGAACAGGTACACCTGAGGGGTGCCCCAATGGGAGAACAGGTCTTGAACTACCTCGGGCAGGAGAGACCACTCGTGAGATGCAGTGCCTATAAGGCTGAGGACATCGACCAGACTGTTCAAGGCTCCTGCCACATGGATGCCTAGGAGATCTGCCTCCAGGCTGATCACGAGAGAGCAAATGCGGAGAGCTTCCTTGCACAGAGGCAAGGAGTGCATCCTGCCCTGATGGTTGAGATAGTACATGGTCGTGGTGTTGTCCATCTGGACCTGAACCACCTGACCCCGTACAAATGGAGCGAAGGCGGTGAGGGCTAGTCAAACCGCTCGAATCTCCAGCAGGTTGATGTGGCATTGAGACTCCTGAGGGGACCAGAGGCCGTGGGCCCGGAGCTCCCCCAGATGGGCACCCCAACCCATCAAAGAGGCTTCGGTCATAAGGATGACCGCGGCTTGGGGAGGACAAATGGGATACCCTCCTGCAGATGAGCTGGGATGAGCCACCATTGCAGACCATCCCACATCTTCTGGGTCACGGTTACTGGCTGGTCCAAAGGACCGGAGCACTGTGACCACTGATGGGCCAGCCCCCATTGCAGGGGACGCATATGCCAGCGGGCCCAATGGACCACACTGGTGCAAGCTGCCATGAGACCCAGAAGGCGCAGGAAGTCCCAGGCAGGGCGCAATTGGCCAACCAGAAATGACTGGGCAAAGGAGGAAAGGATCTTGACCCTGTCCACCGGGAGCCGGGCTCTGGCTCGAAGAGAGTCAAGCTCTGCCCCGATGAAATGAATCACCTGCGATGGTACGAGTTCTGATTTGGCCTCGTTGATCAGGAGACCAATCTGAGAGAAGACCTGGAGGGACAGATCTCTAGACCGCTCCACCTCCAACCTGGAGGGGGCTGCTATCAACCAGTCATCCAGGTAAGGGTATACCCAGACCCCTTGGCACCGCAGGAATGCTGTCACCACTGCCATGCATTTGGTGAAGGCCCTGGGAGCTGGAGAAAGGCCAAAGAGCATGGCCTGGAACTTGTAAAGGGATCCCTCTGCTCTGAAGTGGAGGAATCGCTGATGTGACGGACGGATTGGGACATGAAAGAATGCGTCCTGGAGATCCAGAGAGCAAAACCACATGCCTAGTTCCAAGGATGGTATGATCTGAGCCAGAGTGACTATCCTGAAGGTGCGTGGCCTTAGGAACTTGTTCAGGTAGTGCAGATTGAGAATGGGGTGCCAGCCCCCTGTCCGTTTTGGGACCAGGAAGTACCTGGACTCAAACCCTGGGTTTGGAGAAGGATCCACCATTTTGCAGATCACTTCCTTTTTGAGGGGCAGGGCTATGTCGGCTCAACGAGCCGACAGAGAGGCTGCGGAACCAGTAGCCTCCCGAGGCGGCGGCACTATATAGGGAGGGGTCCGCTCGAATTCCAGAGGCAGACCCCTGCCGACCACTTCCAGCACCCAACGGTCCATTGTGATAGCGGACCAGGTGGAAAGAAAGTGGTGGAGCCGTCCCCCCATGGGGGGGGACCCAGGGGAGGAGTGATGGGGATAGGGCGGCACCCCTCAACCCGTCACTAGGCAGGCTTGGAGGAAGGGCCAGTCGAGGGGCTGCCTGGATCTTTCCCTCCAGGCTTCCTGCTGGAGGAAGCAGCAGGCTTGGCTTTGGGATGCCAAGCATGAGCCTGCTGGCCCTGTTTCTGGTGCTGCTGGGTCGGACGTGCTGCAGGGGGTGGAAGGGAGAAAGGGCTTATGCTGTTGCTGGCGGCCTTTGTCCTTCTGGGCAGACGTGACCGAGTCCAAGGTGGCGTTGGGACTTCTCGATCCTCTCTCGATGGCCCTTCACCCCAGGCCCGAACAAATCGGTGCCCAAGAAGGGAATGGTTGCCAGCATGTGCTGGGTATCCGCCGTAAAGGTGGAGATCTGCAGCCAAGCTCTGCGGCGCACGGCTACTGACCGAGCACAAGAGTCTCCAATGTCCAAGGCAGTTTGGAACTGTTGCTTGGCCACCACCCTTCCCTGATCCTGCACCTGCTTGACTGTTTGAAGGTCAGCCAGGAGATGAGGAAGCACCTCATCCAGGGAACCCACAACGGTGTGTGAAAAAGTGTGCCATCAGTAAAGCCGAGCTAGCCTGTCGAAGGCCTAGGGAGAAGGCAGCATAAACTTTGCGCCTGGAGTAGTCCAGCTTTTTGGACTCCTTGTCTGAGGGCTTTTCTATGTCCCTAGCATTTCTGGAGCACCAGAAGACACTATCGGTTACCAGCTCATCAGCCGAGGGGCGCTCCGAAAAAATGGACAGGGAACCGGTGGGGACTGCGTACTTGCGAGCCATCCTGGCCGAAGGCACAAGACAGGATGCGCTGACACAACTCCAGGACCGGACCAACAATGGCCTCGGCCACTGGGAAGGCCTCCGTGGGGGAATCCCCTCGGTCCAAAATCTCTGTGAGGGGATATTTGGCCCGTTTCTGCATGGGTTTGAGCTGCATCCCAGTGGACTCTGAGATAAACTGAAGAATTCCCAGGAATGAGGATGGGCTCTCGTCCACTGACAAACCCCTGGAGGATTCCAGGTCGAGGGGCCTGGAATACAGGGAGGAGTCGTCAGACTCCGAGGAGTCCACGAACAGCTGCCGCGCGCCTGAGCCACCCTCCACTCACCGAGGCCTATTGGGGGCGAGGGTGACCGACAACCTGTGGGACAAGCCCTGACCCGACCGAGAATCCTTGGTCGGGGCCCCAGTCTTCGGTTGTGGGGGCGGTGGTTCCACCACAATGGGTGGAGCAGCCGGTTTCGGCTGAGCCATCGGTGCCAGAGTCGGTTCCTCGACTAAGGAGCAGATGGCGAGAGGTTGCTTTGGTTGTTCGGGTGACAACCACTTAATGGCCGGTGAAGGCGATGGAGTCTGCTTGTTACTGGCTAATAAGAGTTGCTGCCACATCATGTCCTCATAGCGCCGATGCAACTTGTGCCAGAGCCTATCCCCCAAAGAGGACGATGAGGACGAGTGGCGATGCCACTTTCCGTGATGCCGGGACCGAGACTGCTGATGTCGCGGGCCCTACCCAACACGGAGGAGGACCGAGACTTCTGGGGTCGCCAATGGTGCATTGAAGAGGGGGCGAGGGAAACCTGCTTATCCCCCAGTTCAGGGTCCTTGACCGGGGACTTCGGCACGGGAGGCCAAGGCAAGTCCTTAGTAACCACCAGGGGTACCGGTGAAGAAGGGTTATCGGCTTCTCCAGTCAACAACCCATCTAACGGGTAGACAAAAGTCTCAAAAGCATCGACAGGATCACGGCCAGCTGACCTGACAGGGACACCGTGAAGCCAGCAGCCTTAGCTGCAGCCTCGACCAAGACATGACCTATGGAAAAAAACAACACCAAACAAGACCCGGCACTGCAAAATAAAGAAAGGAACAGTATTACTTTAACCTCAGGCAATGTCGAGTGGAGTGAAACTGAACCAGCAGGAAGAATTCGAGAATGAAGTCGATGGACTCGTAATGGAGCCGAAGGCTTCAAAATATAGAACAGGCTCACACAGCAGAGCTTCCACGAGGTGACCTCAATGGTGGGAGATAAAGAACTGGCGGGAGAGCGGAGTCGATAACACCTAATGGCCAACCTCATGAGTGCCATGCAGTGTGTCAGCCTCAAGGCGACGTACCGATGGTGCATCGATTCCATACATCCCAAAAAAAGAGTTTCAGAGGCCAGTACCCAAAGGTGATGAATGGTGAAGATTGCCACAGATAAGATCTTATCGCTATATGGTTAGTAAGCCCTTGGAGGTTATATATATTATTAACAGTGTCATGCAATTTCTACAGGGTGGGATAAATCCAGAAAATGACATAAATATGTGAGCCCATGTTGTTGCCAGGATTTTAAAAAGGGGTCAATTCTATTTAAGGGGCAATTAGAGTCCCTAGCCAGGGCTATAGTTCAGTTGAGCAAAGACTGCATACCACACTTGCAGTGGCACAGCAGAGTATGTACTAAATTTAAAGATGGAGAGGTAGCCTCTTGGAGAGGCATATAAGATTTTGTTTATTCCTATTCGGTGAAGATCGCTGAGTGTGAATTCAATATTCTTCCAGTATGCTTGGAAGTTTACTGATGTCCAAAGACAAATAAGCCTCAGCTGCACTGCCTGTGCGTAAAGGCACAGATTGGGCAGATTAACCCCCAGTCTCTCGGCTGATGTAATAAGGGAAAAACAATTCTGGGCCTTGCTCCCAACATATAAATCTTGATACCATGTTATTCCATGAATTAAAATACATTCAATCAGGAAATAAATCAGAGTATTTTATGTTTCTATGCTAAACTCAGTAACTACTTAAGTGACATATTTTCCAGGGGCATCTAGCATCAAAAATACGTACGTAAAATTTGATATAACTGACGTAAAAACAACTGTGATATTACTTATTAAAAGTCAGGGATTGCTATTCAATACACAAGATACCCCTAACTCAAACAGGGTGGTAAAAGACATAAAACTGTTAGTCCATGGGAGTAAACCAGGCCTCATCTGTCCCAAAGAAAAGATCTAGCCGCAATGCCCAACTATCATATTCTTCTACTTACTTTTCAATTGCTCCATTTTCAACCTTGATAGCCCCCTCCACAGGGTCCAGTCCTTGTTCAGAAAGCTGTTTCAAGGCACTTAGAGCTGCCTAGAAAACAAAACAGACGTGCAATGGCTGTGTAGTAATGAAAGGACAACTGTGAATGGCAGTCCACTGACAAAGAATATACATTTACATCTTCATCATCATATTTAGCTATGCCCTCTGGTAACCTAATCAATGTGAAATACAATAAAATAATATACATAACAAAGCACAGAAGGAGAGAGACAACCATGCACACAATAAACATAAGGCAGGGCAATTATTCTTTCACACCTTCACCTTCCATACCACTATAGTTTCTCCCTCCATTACAAGGTTGGGCAATAACTCGCCCCTCCGGTCAATCACCTGTTGTCAGCATTGTTCTTATTCTCCCAGTACTGCTGCCACTTCTGATTACGCACTTGCTAGGTATTCTGATTGAGCTGTATCACATTTTATTCTCTGCACATATAACTTTTTGTATTTATTGTAATTGAACACATTTTTTTTTGTTACCGTATGTTGTTCAAATGTTTTGTTGCTATGAATTGTGCAGCTGTTTTTCCACTGCTCCCCTCCTCAGGGTCGCACACAGGAACAAGCTCAGTGTGCCTCTCCTGGTTACCAGTTTTTAAATTAATAATAATAAACAGGTATTTTTATATAGCACCCTGTCCACAGGACTCTGGGCACTTTACAAATCAAACATAAAAACGTAATTAACCATACGGGCAACAGAATACATAGCATACTGTAATAAATACAATAAATAAATATGAAAATGCTCACACTGTGTACTACAGTAAATATCTGAGTGATAAAATAAGTAAAGTTTTCAGACCCTTTTTAAACACCTCCAGTGAGGAAAACTCCAAAGAAAGTCATACGTCAATCAGAATCAAACATGATTACAATCATTAAAACATCACTTACAATCCTAAATGCCTCCTGAAAAATGTGTGTTTTAAGCGACCCCTCAAACTCTGTTACTGAATTTGTCTTTCTCAAGCATGGTGGCAGGGAGTTCTAGAGGCAAGGCACTGTCAATGAGAAGGTCTGTTCACCCACTTACTTGAGCTTGCCACTGGGAGTTGAAGCTGAGTTGTGTTCCGGGACATAATGGCACCAGCATTCCAATAATGCATGGGGCCCCTACCCTTGTAGGGCTCTGAAGCAATGCAACAGTATTTTGAAGCATAATCTAACAAAATTCTTAGCTCTCATGTTTAACACGCTTCAAAACAGAATGGCAGTATCACAGTGCGGCCACACAGTGCTGGATAATGACAAAAACTCACTACAAGTTGAGCACGACAAAACTCAATATTTATTATATTGTAAAAACAAAACTACAAATACAGCATCCAACAAACAGCCTGACATTTTGCGCCCAAATATCTGGCACTTTTTCAAACAAACTATTTGAACCTATATATTACACATGGTCGTGACAGCACCAGTGGTCACTCCTGAGCTACCTTTTGCAGTATGTAAACGGTAGTATCACAGTCCGTGATGACTGGCAAATGACTGGCATTACTAAAAAAAAATTTTCGGACTGAATTTACATTGATAGCAATGAGGCATACAGAGTGACATTTGTAATAAGTAGTGAGGTGGGGGGCAGATCTCATAAAAGTAGTACCCAGACTCTAAAATGACACATGGAGATTTACAATGGCTTACCTTCACCAGGGTGTACCCATTATTATGGTCCTGTGTAAGAGGTAAGTGAGCGAGATGCAAAGTACAGCAGCTGCTGAGGATTTGTAACAATTATCATTCACAGGGATCCAAGAAACGGAATGTCCCACAAATCCTAAGTGACGAAGCAGCCCACAAGTTAAAGAAATGAAAAGGAAAAGGAAAGCCTTCACCGTGTCGCTAATCAAGCTACAAACAATGGAGATGCGGTCTACAGTGGAAGTGCGCCCATGCATTCTCAGTATGATTTTTCACTGGGAGTGAGACAGCTTTCTGAGAGATCACCTGGTTTCAGGCACTGTGGGAAGGTTTTAAGCCTGAGGTTCAATGGGCAGAGCAACAAACATCACTCCCCATCAGGCCTTAAAAGGCCACTCCTCCTGGACCGTTCCAGGATTCGCTCTTTGTTGTGGCCGGAGGCGCTGCTCTTCCTCACTCCTCTCCCCGTTTCTCCCACTTCTTTTTTTGCCATCTTGTGTTTGGCGGTGCCTCCAGCTGCTGGCTCTATGCCTTCCCCCGCCTACCGCTCATGCGGTAGCCGTTTTGTGCTCTTGAGACCCACTGGTCCAGTGGTTCCACCTTGTCCTGGACTTTGAGTTTTTCCCTCCCCGCCTGCATCTCCCAGTGCTATTTTGCCTTCCCCATCTCTCCCTACCCGTCATCTCCTCTGGGTGGCCTCATACCTCCTTGCCGTGGCGTTCCCCTCTTGGGTGGGCCGCCATTCCATCTCCGTTTTGCTCCGCTGCCTGCCGGACTCTTCTGGGCTTCTCGCTGCTTACCCTGCCTTGGATTTGGATGTGCCGACCTCCCCTCCTCAGGTCTGTTGCTCGTGCCAGTGCTTCTGGGGTGTGTGCCTTCTCTCACAGCACCCAGCATCTCTGCCGTGTAGGTCTCGCATTGGCCGGGCCTTTTGCTGTTTGGCCCTTCTAGTCCGCTCTCTGCCTGGGAGCTCTCACTGGTTACTGTTACCTACTGCTCATCGTTGCCTTCTCCCTTGGTTTCCTTAGGCTCTGTTTCCTTCACACCTAGCTTCCTACTCGATCTGAACCATAGCCTCTCTTCGTCCTGGCCATTCCTAAAATGAGCAGGCAGATTGGTACATGTATAACAGTATGGAAGCTAGTAGTTCTCCTAGTCATTTTCCCCTGCTTCTGGATATTCTGTCTGGTGAGGTTCCGTTCCCAATCGGACAAGTCTGTCACATTTTGGCAGCTTTCACTGACTTCCCAAATTTTCTGACACCATTGAAAAGATGATGTCGATCCTTTCACTTTCATGTACATAATCTTTAAGCCATGGGGAATTCTGTATGTGTTAGTAATTGTTTGCAAATCGTATTTATTGCAACCTGCATCTGATGTGGGTGTGGGGTGGATGCACTGGACCTACTGTCCCTAAGTTACTATGTTGCCGTGCTCTGTACGGTTTCCAGCTCCATCTCAGTTTGTGCTCCTACAGTGCAGTTCTTGGAACTGCATGCCTCATGCATTGAAGGAAATCTTTCACCCGGATTGGTTGATGCCTTGGTTTTTCTACTCCACTAGTATAGTTGTATGGGGTCATTACGCAGACCTCGTTTCCCACTCCGCTTTGGCGGTTCCATCCTCCGGTCACCTGTCACTGGCCCCTCTCCCAATCGCTCGTCTTTTGCTCTGCCCTTTGTCACTCATTGCTCTGGTTATCCCGTGCTGCGCTTTCTTCCTAAAGTCCTGACTTTGCTTCCCCTTGGTGGGTGCTTGCCCTCCTCGTCCCATTCCTTCTGCCCTTCATTCCTCTCTTTCTCTGACCTCTGCTTTCTTTTGGGGGCTTCCCTATCCTACCCTCCCACTATACCACCATATCCTACTCATTCACATCGCCTAATAGTCCCTCCTGCATATTGCCCTGCCGTCTCTTCCTCCGACCCTATTCCCTTGTTCTAGTCAAACCTATTCAGATGTCCTGCTGGTACTGCCTACCTCACTGTCAGCTGCCGGCTTTGCCGGCCACTATCGTTCCTACCTTCATGCACTTCTATCCATTCCTAATTTGGCGCTCAATGGACCTGGTTGGCATGTACTCCCATAGTTACCAATAATGGGTAGCTTCCTCATGACATGAGTCTGGTTCTCCTTTGCTCAGTCTGACCTCAGGGTCTACTTATTCCATCAATTAATCGAGCAGCTCTCTCATTAGGACTTATGCTAGCTCATTGAACTGCTCTCCATTTGGAGACATGCTTTTCATGCCCATTGCTCCTTGGCTCAAGGCTAGCCTGTAGCCGACGGTCTCGCTCTGCACCCATGATGTCCGCGTCTAGAGCATGGGAAGCTCGGAGCGGGGTCCTTCTCCCTGGCTAATAGCGGGAATGTCTTCGCTCTGGATGGACCTTCAGTCATCCCTCATCTCGGCAACACCTCTGAATGTAGAATTTACGACTTCCAGCTGTGAGGGGTGGGACTCTCATCATCAGAGCCCCTTTGGCTGCTCGAGCAGGTTCGGAGGCACCCTTCATGCTATTCTCCATTGTGACTGCCTCTGGTTCGCCTGGTCTGTTTCATAGGCTTGCACAGGCCAGCTGAGTGCCTCAGCAGTCATCTCTCCTCTCTTCCTTTTGAGCATCTAGTTGCAGAGCCATCGCTCGCAGCCCTCAACAGTGGTCCAGTTAGAAGGACAGAGCGAGAGCTACCTCTAAATTGGAATATTTTCCTCCTCCCTCGATTTGACTCTAAATTGCAGTAGCTGAGCCGTCACTAATCAAAACGTCCTTCAGCCTGGGGGGAAGGTGACCTAGGTCTTGGATCCCCAGAGGTTTCCTTCTCAAAGGGGGTTATTCCTCTCCACCATGCCAATGGTCATAATATTAGACACGGTTAGTGTTTTCATAGGTTCCGTAGTTAGGTTCTGCTGCTGAATGGAGTCAGATGGTGGCCTTGGCTGTTCGCCCTTCTGCATCTTGTCAGCTTTCATTTCATTCCTTCTTCTCGTCCTATCTCGTTCTTCTCCTGTCCTTCCCATCTACGTATACCCGATACTATCTCCTGGGTTACAAACTATCTGTCTGACAGATCACAACAGGTAAAAATTAGAGAAACACTCTCCCCAAAAAAAACGGTCCTTGCTGGTGTCTCTCAAGGGTCGATACTTGGCCCCCTATTGTTCACTCTCTTTCTAAACTCACTCCCTCGAGTCTGTAGTGGAAAGCTACTGCTTTATGCCGATGATGTGGTGCTTTACTGGAAACATACCAACCTCACCCACCTCCAAAATACTCTTCAAGGCTGCTTTAGGGAGCTGGAGAGCTGGTTCACTGAACACCGGCTCATACTTAACTATGATAAAACAAAATCCATGATGTTTGCCCATCGACAAAACCCCCTCAATACCACACAGCTCTCTCTAACAAACATACTGGGCACCTACATTGAACAGGTCTCCTGCTTTAAATATCTTGGCATCACTCTTGACACATCCCTTACATACCATCAAAATATTAAGATTCTCTCCACCTCTGTCAATACCGTCTTGGCATCCTCTACAAACATAGACATTGCCTCCCCCCACAGGCCCTAAGGCTTGCGGTTACTAGCTCTGTCCTTTCATTAATTGACTATGGTATAACTATTTATAGGCGGCTGACCAATCGGCATAACAGCATCAGAACAGCACTCAAAAAGCCTGCGCTTGGTCACTAGCAGCTCTAGACAGACACATACCTGCTTGCTCTACTCTCAAGTGGGCTGGCTTACCTTTGAAGGGAGGCTTAAATATCACACCTGTCTCCAAGCCAAAAGGTCCTATGAAACTCACACCAACCGAATTACACATGCCATCCAGCTATTTCCCAATAGGAGCACCCGAGGCGGCTGGCTGGGACCACCTTCAAAGTCCCCATCTGTAGGACCTCGCTAGGACAAAGATCCTTCGTGTCGTGCTCCCTCTGGCTTAACAACATACCGTCTTCAGTCCCTACTCACCCCCACCTAAGTCAATTCAAATCAGGGATCAAGTTTTTCTCCTCAACTCTGTGACCTGCAAATGTTCCCCTTCTTTCCCTGGACTGGCTGTGACACAGGGGCCACCTCACTGACTCGATCTTCTCAACACTTGAATTTCTTTAACAGGCCCTGGCACTAACCATATCCTGTATTGTTGAACATGGTAATGTCCTGTTGGAAGCCTCTAACCAGCGGCCTCTACTGTGTAACCCTACGATTTCCATTCTGACGAATAGCTTTAACATATGCTATGATGTTAATCTCTGTCGTAATGTAATGTCACTGGTTTTGTGGAATTTTGAACACTCTGTTGTTGTTATGTCCTGTCCTGAATGACGTGGAGCCTTTGCAAAGGAGTCCTTGACTCAAAGGTTGTAATTCCGAAATGTTCAATAAATAAATAAATAAATAAATAAATAAAAAGTATATCTCCTTCCTTTTTGGTCTCGACATATTCTGATTTCTCGCCTCTTCAATGCTTGACATCCTTTTGGGTATTCATTTTGGACTTCTTCCTAAGCTACCTTTAGCCAAGGGAATTATTCCCACGGCACCTATGGGGGGAACCCTCCTCTAGGGTTCCTTTCGTCATACCCCTACAGGGTGGCATATCCCACGAACAGAAAGGCAAACAGCCACAATGTATCAAAGTCACACAAGCATACATCTCATCCAGTTGTGTAAGCACAATTGAATGAATGATTTACTTTTCTTTTTGGGTTCTTTGACTTGTGGGCTACTTCGTCACTTAAAGAGAAGCTGACGCCTTTGGGAAATCTTTAGAAAATATGATATTTAGACACAGTTTAGCTTCAATTTCAAATATCTTCTTTAGATTTCACCTTTTCGTTATGTATTACTGAAGAAATCCTAATGAAAACAAGATTGTTACCCTTAGAGTTCATCTGCTTCAATAGCTTATTCCCTACTGTAAATTATAATGCTCTGTTGTGACATTAGTCTGTTGCTATGGGAATACATGTGATGTCACAAGCAGAGTATTATGGCATCAGGTTGGGAAGAAGAAATAGGAGCTGATGAACTCTCAAGGAACGGCTATCCTGTTTTCATGCATATGACCTCAGTAATAAATAATGGGGATAAGAAATACAGAGCAAGGAAGAAATATAAGCTGCTTTGTCTCCAAATATTACATTTTTTAAAGTTCTTCTCAAGGCGTCGGTGTCTCTTTAAGGATTCTTTGGATATTCCATTTCTTGGAGCCCTGTGAACTGATGATCGTTTCATATCCTCAGCAGCTGCTGTACTTTGCTTTTCACTCACTCACCTCTTTATTTATTGAACATTTTAGAGCATACCTTTGAGCATAAGCGTTCTTTTACAAAGGTTTCCAGTCAATAAATGGGATTACAATGCAATATAACACATACAATAAGTGAGTTACAGTGGAATGAAGTCAAACAACTACAAATGTAGTCAAACAATTAAAAATAAATAGGCTGGATCAACTGCATACAATTTTACAATAAGGCAGGTACACAGAATCAGTGTAGAACAAGCACAGTAATGGTACATGGCCTCAGAGCCAGAGTCTGACACATACCGGGAGGGACTTCAGTTAGGATGAATAGCAGTTGCACTGAACTGTTAGGGTAGCCCATAGTGCTTTCTTAAACTGGTCAAACATAGGAAGATTTTGCCAGGTTTCAGGCAGTTCATTTAGCCATTTAGCAGCCCTAACAGCAAATGAATGCTTGCCCAGCTGAGTATGGCAGAAAGGCAGTTCAAGGGCATTCCAAGCCGTGGTCCTGTTGTTGTTGAGATTGGCGACAGGACAGAAGCAGTGACTTAGGCCCAGGGAAGGTTAGGCCCAGCAGCGCATTCTTGGCTAGCAGACATGTCTGGAACTTAATTCTGCTAGGTTGGGGAAACCAATTTGTTTGGGTGTAGAGGGTGCAGCTATGGGTGCGCTTGTCAGCCCTAAGCATAAAGTGACAAGTCTTATTACAGATCAAATTTATTCTGCTGAGAACTGAGTCACAGGCAGTTGCATACACAGGTAGTCCATAGTCAACTAGTGACAGCACTGAGTTTGCCATTATGAGGCATCTGGCATCAGTAGTGTGGTTGACCCAGTTATGGTACAAGGCTTCCAATCTTCTGTTTACCATGGACACAAGGCAGTCAATGCAGGGAGCAAAAGATAAGGTATCATCCAGGATCACCCTGAGGTATTTAAAGATGTCTGTCTGTTCAAGTATATGTCCCAGAATACTGCAGATGACAAGGGGGGGAGGGTACCTTTTTCTTAATTTGTGGGCTTGTGAAGAGCACTGTCTTAGGTTGGTTTTTTTTTTCAGTTTAGAACCAGTTTGTTTTGGTTTTACCATTTTTCAAGGGTCTCAAAATTACCCAGCAGGATGAAGGTACGGCTGACAAGGTTAGGGTTCTTGGAATAGATAATAGCAAGTATCAGGCAGGTGGCTTATGAATAAGCCAAATAGTACGGGGCCCAGAAAGGAGCCCTGGGAACACCAATGGATACATTACTAATGTCTGACAAGGAGCCATCTATCTTAAGGCATTGAGTGTGATTAGAGAGATAACTCTGGGACCAGGTGACTGTACCCTGTGGCACACCTAGGCCATGGAGTTTGTAGAGAAGGAGCTTATGACTGACCAAGTCAAGGCTTTTGTCAAGCCAGTATAGATGCCACTAGTCTTGTCTCCATTGTGAAGAGCCTCAAGGATGAAATTGGAATACTCAATTAATGCTGTACTGGTGCTATGCTTTTTCCAAAATCCATGCTGTTGGGGACACTGTATTTCATATTGTTCAAAATATAAAACAAGTTGATTGGACGCTATTCCCTCAAGGGCTTTGGATGGGGAAGAGTATGGAAATTGGCCTGTAACTGGAAAGGTTAGAATGGTCGCCACTTTTTACAACTGGTGTAACCAGCGTGAATTTCCACTTTTTGGGAAACTGGGAGTAGCGCAGAGAGAAGTTGAAAATTCTGGAAATGAGGTAGGACAGGTCCTTAACTACCAGGGCAAATAGCCTCATATCAATTGAATCACTCCCGATTCTGGTTTTACAAAGCACCTTTCTTATATAATTAGAGATGTCTCTTACTGAGACAGATTTAAAACAGAATTTAGGATAACCTGGCTCCAGGTTCAGTGGTTGTGTGTTAACAGGACCAGGACCTCCGCTGGAGGGCAGGGTTGGCTCAGTGGGCATGACAGAGCTAAGGTACAGAATGCAACACTGAATTTGTTGGCAATGTCAGTGGGATTAAGTACCTCATGTCCTTTAATCATGAGGATTTTTGGTGATGTTTTATCACCTGTACCAAGGAGTTCTGAGATATTCTCCCAGAATCTCTTGCTATTGCTCCAGTTTTGTGTTTGCTGGGCCTTGCTATAGCTGGATTTGGCCAACCAAATCCTAGTAGTGCATTTATTCCTGGGTTACTTGCATTTCTACAGATGGACTGAAGACCCAGTCTTTCTGGTCAGTGCCAACATATCATCCTTCTCTCTCATGAAAGCAAGTTCTGCGGTGATCTAACCTCTTACTTTGCACTTTTTGAAGGATGCAAATTTACTGCACGGAGTTGTGAATTCCGTGACAAAGAATTATAGGGCTGAATCAATATCAGGGATGGCATCAAGGAATCTCCAGTCTAGTTGAGCCACACAGGATTTTAATTTTGGCACATTCATTGTGCTTATGACATGGCTGTTTATGAACCGGGGGGTGGGTGGGGGCAGTTTTACTTCCCACAACCACTGTACCAGGGAGTGGTCACTGACAGTACCAGGCAGAACTCTGACCTTTTAGACCCTGTCTGGGTGAGTTACAAGTACTCAATCCAGAAGTGTTGTACTGCCTGATTTATAGTTAGTTCTGGTGTGCTGAGTGACCATTTGTTTTAGAATGGCGATCTTATCTCTGTGCCTGGTACTGCACTTTGTGGTCCAGTTAATATTAAAGTCACCAGTTACTATGAATTCCCAGTTCTGGTTAAATTGTTTAAGACAGTTAGAGAGTGACTTTATACCTGTTTGTTGACTACCAGGTGGGATATAGACCGTCAGGTGGACAAGAGATTTTTTGACATTGTCCCAGCTGCATTTTAATGGCCAAACATTCACAGCCCCTAGACAGGTGTTTGAGTTCAAGTTCTGAGGCTTGCAGGTAAGATCTGAGATAGATCGTGAAGCCCCACCCTGCTTGCCTAGTCTGTTTTCTCTGAAGATACTGAAACCTGGGAGTGAGATGGCGATGTCAGGTATTCTGGGATTAAATCAGGTTTTGGCAAGGGAAATACTATCCAGTTGCACTAACACCACCCAGGCTTTGAGTTCAGCAAGTTTAGGTAGGAGATTACCAATGTTTAGGAAGATTATGTTTAGTTTCCTTTGACTCCCTGAGCCACGCCCAGGGCTATGTGCAAGGCCTGGGTTGGCGTGGACATTCCCAGACAGCAGGAGAAGCAATAAAACTAGGCTCCTGGAGGCTCAAGGGAAGTGTTTCAGTCTCCAGGTTTTTCTCTTAGGGAGAAAGGACTTACCGGAGGTCCCAGAGACTTAGCCATAGTGTATTATCCCAAAACATTCCACCAAAACCGCCTGAGATAGGTCAGTTTTATAGTGCACACTGGGCTGTGGGACTGTAGAACTGAGTAGCAGTTCAGGAGGATCATGTGGCTATGGCTTTAGCATGGAGTCCTATAGGAAGACCAACTTAGCCAGAGAGGGCCCAGACGCTTCATGGAACAATACAGTGCATAGGAGGGTAAGCACTAGTAGCACTGCAATAAATATGTTAACAGTAGACACTGGTCCCAGCAATTAATGATATTAGATCTACCTTGATAATTGAAGGGAAGCAGGGCCTCAGGATTGACAGAATAAAGTCAATAGGACACTCAATCCACCCAGGCTGTGCGTTGACACTGCTTCTACTGAGGTTTTGTATCACTGTAGGCAGGACATAATCAATTAGCCAAGCAAAAAAATCCAGTCCACTCAAAATAGTCTCATGCCTAACTCAAAACAGGCATGAAGCCCACGGTCTAGTGATGAAACAATGCAGCTGAACAGTGAAACCAAATAAGTGCAGTATCTTGGACAGCCCTGCAGGTTAGCCTGGTAGGAAGATGGTGAACAACCAAAAACACTACAACGACTGTAGGGAACATAGTACAACAATTATTCTAATACAGTACAGGTACTAGTACAGTATGCAATACTAAAGGCAGTACTCACAGTTCAATGGAGACTTACAGTACGTTCAGGTTGGTAGGAGGCAGCCCAGTGGAGCAGTAGAGCCAGCCAAATGGCTGCCTTAAGGCTGACTCCAGACATACTCCTTCCCTGACCTTTGCACTATGGTCTTAGTGTGGAGGATGGCTACAGCACAGAGGGCTGTTAGCAGTAGTCAGCTGAAGAAGAGAAGCGCAGCCCTGCCTACAAACCTCCTGAATCAAGGAGATACGCAGCAGTGGTCTAGAAGCAGTCCAAGGTCCAAGTTATAGGCAGGAGTCCAAATGCTGAGTAGTGAGCCCCACCCACGAACCTCACAACTGGAGAAGATATATAGTAGCAGACTAGCAGCAGTAAAGGCCCAAATTATGGTCAGCAGTCCAAAACAGGGTGGGCCAATTCATGCCCAAGAAGAAAAGTAGAAAGCTCGTTAGTTGGCTGGGATGCAGCAACAGGTGTTAAGCTTACAACTCTAGGATACAAGCTTGGAGATGAATCTTTGATCTGTTGCCCCTGAGCTCATGTGGTGTGTGCTCTTACAGAAGACGGTAATAAAGACTACATCCTGGTGAAGATAAGCCACAGTGAACCTGTATGTGTAAATTCAGAGTGAGTGTACTACCTTTGAGGGATACGGTGGATAAGTACACTACCTCTTCTCAATGTCTCCACAATATACATTCAGTATCCTAAACCAGTGATGTAAACAAACAAAAATATGTTAAGTAACTGATGCTTGTTAAAGCAGAATTATTCTAGGAATGGTGTTTTTACAAGGAAAATATTTAGAGTGAACATTTTTCTACTGCTTATTGTCATGAAATGCAAATGACTCTACAAAATATAATAAAATTCAAGTTTTAAGAAAAGAAAAATAATCCTACTGTAGCATTACTAAAACCTCAAAACCTGTGTTAGACACCCGGCAAGGATAACATTAGAGAAACTTCTTCTCCAGAATTTGGTAAACCTACAGTATGCAGACTTCAAGAAGAGATGGTGGATATGAGACAGCAGAGGCTTTCAAGATAAGCCTGGACAAGTTTCTGCTTACAAAGAGATCCCTGGATACCCTGGGTAGTAGAATGGGTAGAGAACCCATTTAAGTTAGTAGGTGTTTGCAAAGCACAGTGATTCATACCTGCTTATGAAGTGTGGGTAAGTCAGACATGATGGAGCTAGAGCCCTTTTGACCTTATATTACTATGTTACATTAGTCCAACAACAGAAGTTTCCAAAGATGAGTGCATCAATAAAAGCTGTCTGGCTGGTCCAATGTTTGGCATTAACGCCATGAGCTTGAAACATGGCAGCACTGGGTCTGAGAATGATCTTGGTTTCTTAATCATAGGGTCATCAGAGTCTAGCTGTATTGCTGAGGTAATGCGTTCATTTTCAAGCCAAGGAAGGAGGCTGATGTTGGTCTCCAGTGCCCTCTTCAACTCAACTGCAAGGAGGACTTGGTGGGGTCTTAAGAAGGAATGGACACACACACACACACACACACACACACACACACACACACACACACACAACCATCATGAATCTGTAATCTCAACTGATTGTAACCATTATCTCCTCTGTTACCTTCCCCCAGGTAGCAACTGGAAATGAGCTTCAGTGTGGTTTTCTGCTTACAAAATTTCAAATAATATAAACACACACACACACACTGCCACAATCTAGTGCCATGATGAAACCAGAACTGATGGGTGGAGGACAGGGGAACTGCAGGGAAAATAGGGTAAAAAAGCATGTTCGTAGTTGTACTTCAAAAGTGACCATAAATACTGAAAGGTGTGAAGCTGTATTATTAGCAATAAAGTCAGATAATGTAGCACAAGGACACAGCAAATTTCTAAAACCCAGATTTTCTCTTTTTTTGTGTAAAGTTAAGTACATTAGGCCAACAATACCTCCTTTTCTATTTTGTTTTTTACTTACTGTTTTGCCCTCATTTCTCCTTACTAGCCATCAGGTCCTCCTCCCACATGCCCCATACCCCTTTACCTACTGTAGGAGTTCTCTGTGGATCAAACATGCCACCATCCTTTGTTCAACGCCCCTTACCAGATTCCCTGACCATAACCCACAGCTTGTCCCCTCTGGAAGGGATCTTCTCAGTTTCGCAAGATGGAAGGACAATTTTCATTTCAGATTCTGGGTCCAGTGAGAGGTGTCAGCAAGGTGCAAGAGATCCTACTGTGTTGTGAGGGATGGCTTCATCTGCCTGGCGGACGCTGTGATAATTTTCCTGCTGAGGCCCTATTTTATCCCTTCCTCAGGGTGTGGACCTAAGAAGTGAACTAGCATAGTGTCTAATGGGGCCACTGGAAGGATGGATAAGCCACAACCTTCCTTTGGAACTCTTCTGCAAGCTCTGCTCTGGGTGTGTGGCACCTCTACAATACTCACCAGGTGAGTGGGTGCATGTCCACATAATTTCAGTCTAGAGGGACTGAGTATTCCTCACCAAACAAAATACCCTCTCCTGGGCCACCAGGGGGGCAGCTGTGCAGTGGAAAGAGGTGCCCGTTCTCTCTCCCGAAGGATTCTGAGATGACTGGTAGAACACTGCCTGTCCGGTTGGCACCAGACATCCTGGGATTGTGACATGAACCCAGGTTGACTAAATGGCAAATAGTCACTTTACTGCTGCACTAGCCAGCCAGTACCAATAGCATATTTTTAGGCACAACCCTGACAAATAAGTATTTAGAAGGGAGTGCCCACGGGGGAACTGTGGGTTACAGTTTGGGAATCAGGCAAGGGACATTGAATACAGGCTGACAGCAGGTTGGACCCTTGGAGGACCCCTACAATGGATAAAAAGGTGTGGACTGTTACTGTATGCCTATTTTCTCTTTATGGATAATTCCTGAAAAAAGACTTATGGTCGAAAGTTTGATTCTGACCTTATTTCTACTTTCACTGTGGGCTAAATATTACTTTATTTTTGTTTGCAGCCTACATGCTAATGAAGCAATCTTTTTAATATGAAAACAATTATTTCTTTGCCAGTGCTAACAAAAGCCCAGAAATATCGAACAGAACTTTGTAGCTAAGTTAATCAATGGATTTGTTCGCTCTCAAAGATATTAAAATGTCACAGCCTTCATAATCAACAATTTATGGCAAACAACAAGATACAAGAAATAATCCAAAGGGTCTAGACTAAAGCTGCACTCAAAAGGACTCAGCAAACTAAGTACCAATGGTACTAAAGGTGCCACATATGGTCTGTAAAGTGTGAAATTGTTGTGCATTAAAACAGTAATGAAATATAATACACAGTACTGGATTGAAACCATTGCTCCTTTGCCTGTTTAGTGAACACACATTCAGTGTGCCACTGAGCTGCAGGTAAGGGAACTGCAGTTCCTGTGGTGTGGATGTTAAGTCACAACCTGCAAACAGGTGACTGGGGATCTGATCCCAGAAGGCAAGTCACCTTTACAGATTACTGTTCTTAGCTAAATTTACTTCTCATATAATTTACTATTCCACTCCACACCACCATGAATCGCCACTAAACTGAGTTTCTATCTTACAAAAAATGTTTTTAAGTCCCTGCCTGGATTTGAAGTGCTCGATCCTTTGCCTGTAAGCAAACACACATACAGTGTCCTTCTGAGCTGCAGGTAAGTAAGTTCTAGTTCCTGTAGTGTAGAGGTATGTCACAACCTGCAAAACAGGTGACTGGGAATCTAATCCCAGCAAGCAATATACTTTAACAAACTGATGTTCTTAGCTAAATGCTATAAAAAAATCCAGTACTACTATTGGTCCTCTAAATACATCAGCAGGAGTTATTACTGATGAAATGGATACAGCCACATAATTTAACAGATTTTTTCATTAGTATGTTTAGCCCCAAGGCTCAATTTCAAGCATCTAACATTGAGCTAAATAAAGCTATAAAGCCCCTTAGTGAAGATGAGGTTATGGATGCCATTAAAACACTAAAACCAAACAGATATGCGGGTCCTGATAGAATCCACCTAATTTTTATAAAGAATACTGCTTGTCATATAGTGGGCCCTTCGACCATCTTATTCAATGCTTCTCTCAGTACAGGGTCAACCCTACCCACATGGAGGCAAGCTACAGCGATTCCCTTAAAAAAAAAGGTAGCAGAAATTCAGTACTAAATTATCAGCCAATAAGTCTGACAGCCATATTTTGCAAACGTATGGAGAAATTACTTAAAGACACAATAGTAGAACATCTTAAAAACATTGGTTTTATAGATACAACTCAGCATGGTTTTGTCAAGGGCAGGTCATGCCAAACAAATCTTCTAAACTTTTTTTAGCCGGTAAGCGATGCCTTAGACAAGGGCCTATCTGTTGACGTTATATTCTTGGATTTCTTGAAAGCCTTTGACTCAGTGTCCCATAAAATCGTCATCAGTCTATTAGAAATAATAGAAATACATCCTCAAATTATAAGCTGGATCAAATCATGGCTCTCTGACCATGCACAATGCATATCATTAAAAGGTTATTTATCACCGTGGGGCTCTGTTACTAGTGGCATCCCCCAGGGCTCCATTTTGGGACCAGTTCTTTTCAATATATTGATCTCCACCATGCTCCCCTTGAACCATCATTGCTGGATGGCCAAATTCGCAGATGATTGCAAATTGGGAGGCATTGCTACTAACATAGATTCTGCAGTTCAAATACAAAAAAATCTTACAAATCTTGAGAACTGGTCAATAGAAAATGAATTATTTAATGTACACAAGTACAAGGTGATGCATCTGGGGAAAACAATCCATGTTACTCTTATAAATTGAACAATATTAACTTACAAATGACTGAAAAAGGAAAAGACTTGGGGGTAACATTTTCTAAACACCTTGCTTTTGATACACATACAGCTAACATCGCTAAAAAAGGAAACCAAATACTGGGATGCATTTAAAAAATATCAAGAGCAGGAATGAAAAAGTTATTGTCCCTCTTGTTTCAAGCCCTGTCAGACCACACCTGGAATATTGTTCTGAAGTATGTGCACCACAACTTAAACATAGAAACATAGAATTTAACGGCAGATAAGGACCGCTTGGCCCACCCAGTCTGCCCATTTCCCTACCTGATGGATAAGCTGCAGATCCTAGTTAACCAGCAGCCTACTTAATTAGAGGCAATAAACTAATCAAAACAATTCAGCATAAAGACACCAAAACAATTAAAACTATGTAAAATTTTGACTATGTTACCAGGTTAAATAAATTGGGTCTCTACTCAATGCAGTACAGAAGAATGAGGGGTGATTTGTGTACAGTTTATAAAGCTATAAATGAAGAATCAACATTCAAAACTACTGGGCTGTTAAGTAATTCATCTAAAGCTAACACCAGGTCACATGATAAAAAATGAATGGGTACTTTAAACAAAACTAATAAAAGAAATCATTGGTTCACACAAAGGGTAATAAAGACATGGAATAGTCTACCGAAAAGTGTCATTGATAGCAAAACAATGGACACTTTCAAAAACAGTCTGGAGATATATATGAATAACAAAAGATTAATTTTCCACCAATGAAGAATGGTGGCAAGCTTATAAAAGGCATAACTGCCTACCTAGCTTGTATTTACCTATGAACCTATAAATGTACTTTTCATACTTTACTATTCCAATTCCACACCACCAAGAATCACCACTCAAGTGAGTTTCCATTTTACAAAAAATAACTGATACAAATATTTAAGTCCCTGCCAGGATATGAACCGCTGATCCTTTGCCTGCTTAGCAAACACCCATTCAGTATGGCACTACACGGCAGGTAGGCAGGTTGCAGTTCCTATGGTGCAGATGTTATGCCACAACCTGTAAAGTGTGAAATCATTATGTATTAAAATATAATATACAGTAACTGGGACCGGCCTGGTGGCGCTGAGTGCCACACCTCGAGCCACACTGGTGATCCGAGTTTGGGAACAGACTCAGGATGCTCAGGGGTCAGTGGGGCGAGGCAGGAATGAGTGTCTGTAGACAGCTCTCCTTCCTCGGGGGAGGGGGGGATCGGGAAGTGCACTGTAGACTGGCACCCAACGGTAACTGGCTGTCAGCACAGATGCACCACCAAGAATGGGGAAGGGCCCATGTCCAAGGCATTAGGCTGCCTCTGTGGAGGTAGAGACAGCCGGTCCGCCCACTGCATGGCCGTGGGCCCGGGGGAAAGGGCAGCACAAAAATTGGGAGCCGACAGGGTCCATTATGACCTGACTACCGAGTCGGAAAACAAGTCTCTCCAAAGGAGGGGTCAGAGCTCCCTGTAGGCATCCCCCCCAAAATAATAATAAAAAATAATAATATACAGTAACTGGATTGAAACCACTAATCCTTTGCCTGCTTAGTGAACACATATTCAGTGTGCCACTGAGCTGCAAGCAAGGGAACTGCAGTTCTTGTGCTGTAGATGCCGCATCACAACCTGCAAAAGAGGCAACTGGGGATCTAAACCCAGCAGGCAATTTACCTTCACAAACACACCACCATGAATCACCGCTCAAGTAAGTTTCCATTTTACAAACCTAAACTACCATATTTCATCGATTTGTAGCCACGGTTTCAATTGAGAAATTTAGTTTTTGCCCAGGGTCTTAATTTGAGGGTGGTTACTTAACGAGGGCATCTATAATTGCAATCATCTGTATCTGTCATACAGCTGATTGCTACTCTGCCATACCTCTGTACCAGAAAGAACCAAGTTGCAAAGAGCAGAAATCAAAGGCAATCAACCCATGGCTCTTTATTTGAGGGTCGACGAAAAGCAGACCGGCATCGTATCGAGGAGAAGCTCTGGGAAGAGAGCTGTTCAGGGAACAATTTTAAGTGCTGATGTCTAGATGGTGCAGATCGGTGAGCTGCTTTCACCACCAAAGAAGCTAACCTGGATAGCCCAACAGCAAAAATGACACCTTCCTGTCACAAGAAAAAACATCACGCTCAAGGCAGCATCTTTGATTACAAACCCAGAGTTTAAAGCAAGCCGTGAATGGGTCGACAGATTCCTCTCTCGCTGGTGTTCCTTTGTAAGTACAGGGCGGGGAGGGTGGAAAGGAGTTGCAAATGAGTTGTGAATACAGTGGCGGGGGTGAACGACTTGTGAATTACAGCAGTAAGCGGGATCGAGCTGTGGATTAGCCGCCCTCTGTGAATTAAAAGCTTATAAATGAGGGCGACTTTAAATGCAATCATTTAAAATGGCTGCAGCTTAAAAACGGGGGCGTCTAATATTCGAGGGCGACTTCAAATCGAAGAAATACGGTATGTATATATATATATATATATATAGTCCCAGCCAAAGACATGGTCAGATATTTCCTAAAATTTCTGTGATGTTTCTAGAGAAATCTCCTGTTTTCTGCAGTTCCACAGTAGGGGCAGCAGAGAGAAACTCTTTAGAAATTTTGTGAAATATTTGGAAATATCTGATCTTGTCTCTGGCTACTACTATATATAGATAAATCCCTGCCCGGATTTGAACTGTTTCTACCTGTATTTGAAACACAGATTCTTTGGCTGCTAAGCAAACATATACATGTGCCACTGAGCTACAATTAAGTGTGTTGCAGTTCATATGAGGTAGAAGTTATGTCACATCTGCAAAACAGGATATCTTATCCCAGCAGGCAATTTACCTTCAAAAACTGTTGTTCTTAGCTAAATTTACTTCTCATATAATTTTTTATTCCAGCGCCACACCACCATAAATTGCCACTCAAGAGAGTTTCTATTTATAAAAAAAAAAAAAAAAAAAATGCTTTTGTTGCTGCTAAGATCTGAGCCACTGATTCTTTGCCTGCTATGCAAGCATACATTCAGTGTGTTACTGAGCTACAGGTAAGTAAGCTGCAGTTTCTATGATGTAGAAGTTATGTCACATCCTGCAAAAATGGGGACTTGGGATATAATTCCAGCAGGCAATTTCCCTTCACAAACTGTTGTTCACAGCTAAATCTACTTTTTGTATAATTTACTATTCCACTCCACACCACAATGAATCACTACTCAACAGAGTTTCCACCTTACAAAAACAGTTGAAATAAGCGGTTAAGTTGCTGCCAGGATTCAAACTATGTCTACCTGAATTTAAACCACTGATGCTTTGCCTGTTAAGTGAACACACATTCAATGTGGCACTGACCTGTGGAAAGAGTATCACATTTCCTATGGTGTAGAGATTACGTCACAACCTTCAAAACAGGCAACTGGGGAACCGATTCCAGCAGACAATGTACCTTCACAAATAGTTGTTCTTAGCTAAATTTACTCGTCATATAACTTACTATTCTACTCCATACCACTATGAATCGCTACTCAAGTGAGTTTCCATCTTAAAAAAATGATTAAGCCCCTGCTCAGATCTGAGTCACTGATCCTTTGTCTTTTAAGCAAACACACATTCAGTGTTCCACTCAAGTGCAAGTGAGCTGAAGTTCCTATGATGCTGAGGTTATGCCACACCAGCAAAGCAGGTGACTGGGGATCTAATCCCAGCAGGTGATTTACCTTTACAAATTGCTGTTCTCAGCTGAATGTACTTATATAATTTACTATTCCAACGCCATATCATCATGAATCACCACTCATGTGATTTCCCATTTTACAAACATTTGAAAACAAAAATGCTTAAGCCCCTGTTCAGATGTGAGCCAGCTGCCCCACTAAGCAAACACAGATTTAGTGTGCCACTGAACTGCAGGTTAGTGATTTGCAGTTCCTATGACACAGAGGCTATGCCACAAAAGCAAAACAGGTGGCTAGAGAATTAAATCCTAGTAGGTGATTTACCTTCATAGATTGTTGTTTTTAGCTAAATTTACTTTTCATATAGTTTACTAGTCCACTCTGCACCACCATGAATTGCTACTCAAGTGATTTTCCATCCTACAACAAAACAGTCGAAAAAAATGTTTACGGCTCTTCCAGGATTCAGATGATGTCCACCTGAATTTAAACCACTGATCCTTTGCTTGCTAAGTGAACACACATTCAGTGTGCCACTGAGCTGCAAGTAAAGAAGTTGCATTTCCTATGGTGTTGACAGTATATCACAACTTGCAAAACAGGTGACTGGGGATCTTATCTTAGCAGGCAACTTACCTTCACAAATTGTTGTTCTTAGCTAATGTTACTTGTCATACAATGTACTACGCCAACTCCATACCACCATGAATTGCCACTCAAGTGAGTTTCCATCTTACAAAAAAGATTTGAGTCCCTGCCAGGATTTGAACAATTGATCCTTTTCCTGCTAAACAAACACACATTCAGTGTGCCACTGAGCTACAGGTAAGTGAGTTGCAGTTCCTGTAGTGGAAAGGTTATGTCACAACCTGCACAACAGCTGACTCGAATTGTATTCAAACCTAGGCAAGCCTCAGTTGGGACTAATTTAATTGACTACAACATCCAGTAGAACTAAGTTCAGTTATCTGAACGTCTGCTAATAAGCTCTGCTGAAACCCTTCACTACATCAGTTATGACATTGAACAACTTCTCTCTTATAACAAAAGTTGTAGTGAGAAAGAAAAACATGTGCAATACTGGGGATCAAACCTGGACTTGTGTAGGTCTGAAACCCTACACCTAGACCTAAAAGCCCTATCAATGACAGCAGTGCAGCCAAATCACTCACACTGAATGTAACCTTAAACCTGACTAAATCCACAAAACAGTATGCATGACCATAATAGGTGCTAATAGCTATGCCGTTGGCACCTACAAGGACATGCCAAATACTTAATTCACTGCTACTAGTAAATAATGTTTACTTACTAAAAAAGTTTCCAAGGATTGACACTACATGAGGTACTACATATTTCCTATCATGCCCATGTGCACTGATGTAATTTCATCTACATCAGGAAGCCCTAAGTGAATGAATATATTATCACATCATGCTGCTTGGACATGATTAGAAGAATGTAGCACCTTACATAATGAAAGCCTTACAGACGTGTAATAATAATATAAAACAATGAACTTGTAATATATGCAATTGGTTTTCCAAGATGCGTCTCTCAGGGTACGACAGTAACTTTTTTCATGTCTGAGCATAAGGACTGTGATGGGATGATGGGCAGTTCTGACTAGCCAAACGTGTATGAGATAAGACTCATACCATAACAGAGACATCTTGGAACATATATTGCCTTATTATATATAATTTATTTTGTAAAATTTATTTTAATGTAAACAATGTTGTTTTTTTAATTAAAAAGTTCCCCCATTCAAAGTGAAAAATTCCAGTTTTTCAAAATCAGCACAAGGTGACCACAGGAAAATCTTTCTTGCTTATTGGTCAATCTAATGGTGTATAATAATGGATTTAAAATGGCTTTGTCTGTACTCAGTGTGACTCTGTGCAAGAAAATTAGCAACAACTACTTGTGATAATTAACATTCTTTACTTGTCTCTTAATTAAGAAATACAGAATGTTAATTACCAAAGGCAACAGCAACCGTGAAAGGTAACATCCTGGCTATCATGTTTTCTTGGCAGTCACTGTGTGAGATACTGAACAGCAAATTGAAGATCACAGGAACCCCTTCAACACTCTTAGTCACTGAGGAATTGATATGGTAAGGCCCCTTGACACTCCCAGTCATGGGCAAGACTTAAAGAAGGCATAGTGAAGGCAACAAACCTCTGCATCAGGCAAGTAGACAAAAACAAGAGGAAAAAGAGACTGCCATGGTTCTCAAAAGAGGTAGCTGAGAAGGTAAAGGCAAAAAAGTTAGCTTTTAGGAGGTATAAGGAGACATAGAGAGAGGAGGCTAGAGAGGCGTATCAGGAGAAGCAGAGGGAGGCAGGGAAAGCAGTCAGGAACACAAAGGCACAAATGGGGGAGAAAACAGCTCTGGCAGTAAAGACTAAGGAGGGAAATGGGGGGTTGTATGTATGGAACAGGAGAAGGAAAAAGCAGACATCCAGAACAAATACTTTTGTTCAGTGTTCACAAAGGAAAGGGAAGGAGAGGGGCCACAGATAAGGGTCAGGGGCACTGAAGGAAGGGAGGTGGACACTAGTCCCTTTACAGAGTTGACAGTCCTGAAGGCACTCACAAATCTGAAAGTGGACAAGGCAATGGGGCCAGATGGGATACACTCAAGGATACTGAGGGAGCTCAGAGAGGAACTGGCTGCACCTCTAATAGTCCTATTCAGCCACTCACTGGAGACGGGAGTGGTCCTAGTTGACTGGAGGAGGGCAGATGTAGCCCTGATTCACAAAAGTGACAACACGGAGGAGGTTGACAATTACAAGCCAGTCAGCCTGATTTTGGTGCTGGGGAAATTAATGGAATCACTACTGAAGGAAAGGACTATGGAATTTCTTGAATCCAGTGGCTTACAAGATCCGAGGTAGCATGGATTCACTGGGGGAGGTCAGGTCAAACAAATCTGATAGACGTCTTTGACTGGGTGACCAGGGAATTAGATCAGGGTGGTGCAGTGGATATGGCCTACCTAGATTTCATTAAAGCCTTGGACACTGTTCCACACAGAAGACTCATGAACAGGTTGGGCAGCCTGGGAGTGTGTCCAAAGGTGGGTAAACTGGGTAAGAAACTGGTTGGGGGATAGGCAACAGGGTGTGGTGGTAAACTGAGTTCACTCCGAGGAAGGGAGGGTGACCAGCGGGGTGCCAAAAGGATCAGTACTAGGACCAGTCCTCATTAATGTCTTTATTAGCGACACTGCAGAAGGGTAAGAAGGGAAGGTATGCCTTTTTGCAGATGACACTAAGATCTGCAATAATACAGACACTCCGAGGGAGGTGGAAACAATGAAAGCTTGAGGAATGGTCAAGAGTGTGGCAACTAAGTTTCAATGCAAAGAAGTGCAAGATCATGAACTTGGGGTGCAGAAACTCAGGGGCAGAGTACAAATTTATTTTTGAGTATGAAAGGTATTAGTTTGTATGTAATGTAACTATAGTGGCTGAATGATTTATGTGTGGGTAGGAAATTAGGGTGAGCAGCGGATTTGGGAATTGATTTGATTGGATTTAAGGATGGGGTAATTTAAATTGGGTATTTTATAATTGAGGATCAGCTGTAGGATGTGCTTGGGCTCTGGCCCTCTTTGTGTTACCTATTCTGCATCTCTGGTGCGTGACCTTTGCCCCTTTACTGACCCTCTTCCAGTAGCAGTGGTAAGGTGCTGTCAAGAGGTTGGTATTTACAGGGGGTGAGTGGGATGGCAACAGAGTGCTGGGGGTACAGCAGGGCTGAGCAGCATTGGGGTGGTTAGGTGCAGAAGGTGCCTGGGGGTAAAGCAGGGCCTGGAGAGAGGCCAGATGTGTTTAGTGCCCATCCCCAGGGTTCCCACCGGACTGAGTGGGCAAGTGGCTGGTGAGCCTGCAGTCTCCACCAGTCCCAGTCGGGCAGTGCTATGCAAAGTGAGATCGATAAGGAACAAGAGTGCGGACTTGATTTCCTTGTTAGATCTTGCTTGCATCACGGAGACCTGGCTGGGGGAAGATGCAGGTCCAGTTCTGGAGGCCTCGGTCCCAGCCAGGTATTCTGTAGTGCACTGTGCAAGGAGGGAACGCAGGGCTGGGGTGTGGTCATCTGCTTTAGGTCCAGATTAAACTTCTCCATGTACCCAATGGGTTCTACTTCATCATTTGAATGCATGGCTGTGTGTGGGGGTCCAGGTGCAGGTTGCAGGATTCTTCTCATGTATCGTCCCCCTTGGCGTGGGGGGAAATTCCTGCAGGAAGTCATGTACTTCATCGCTGATAGGGAGTTGGAGTCATTCAGACGGTTGATTCTGGGTGACTTTAATGCCTGGGTTGGCAACAAACTCTTGCAATTTGGTTATGACTTCCCCCAGATGATGACATTACTGGGCCTCGCACAAGTGGTTGCTTTTGCGACTCACCATCACGGCCATGCCTTGGACTTGGTATTCTCACTGGAGCTTCAGGTCTCCGACCTCAGGATTGATCTGATCATTTGGTCTGATCACTGCACAGTGGAGTTCTCGTTTGGGGCCCCCCCCAATAGTCTTTCCCCTGTTGAGATGGTCCACTATTACCCACTGAGGGGATTGTCCCCAGAGGGACTTTTGGTGGTAGTGGACTTTTCTGGTGTGAGCACTGCATGTGCAGTTGGCACGGGTGAGGCAGTGACAGCCTATAATAGTGCTGTCTCCAAGGCACTAGATGCCATCGCAATGGTCCGTATATGACCCAGGTCTTCTCATTTGAGAACCCCATGGTTTGATGGGGCTCTCAAAGAGATGAAGACCAAGGGTCAGAAGTTAGAGCATTGCTGGTGGAGGACCCAGTCCAAGGAGGATAAACTGGCTTTGAGAGTTCACTACAGTGAATATCAAAGAGCAATCAACCGTAAGAAGTCAGAGCTCCTGTCCAGGGAGATTGCTGCAGGGAGGAGCAGATCAGCACTACTCTTTTGGACTGTGGATAGGCTATATCATCCTGCCCGTCTGCAGTCAAAAAGAGCATTTTCAGTGGCTCTGTGCAAGGAATTTGCTCAGCTCTTCTCTGACAGGGTGTCCTCCATTCAGTCTGGGATCTCCCCAGTGGGGCAAGATCAACCCTGCAGTGGTGGGCCTTGTGTAGTCAGAAGCACTCTTATTGTTTGAGGAGAGTTTCGGCCAGTGGGGGTTGTCGAGGTAATCTTGAAGTTGCGGTCCACCTTTTGTGAACTGGACCTGGGCCTGACTCATCTCCTAGTGGGATGTACCAAGTCAGTTGGTCCAGTGTTCGCCAAGATAGTCTGGTGATCGCTCTTGGAGGGGTTCTTCCTCGACACCTTGAAGGAGGTGCTGGTGAAGCCCCTTCTGAAGAAACCATCTCTCGACCCTGACGTCTTGGTGAATTATCGACCTATCTCCAACCTCCCATTTTTGGGAAAGGTTGTTGAGAAAGTGGTGGCTCTGCAGCTTGAGGTATACCTCGCTGCCTTTTACATCTACAAACCATTCCAGTCTGAGTTTAGGGTAAGGCATAGCACTGAAATGGCGTTGGTCAGGGTGCAAAATGACCTCCTCAGGGCAAGAGATAGAGGAGATCAGTCAATTCTCGTTGTCCTAGCTCTCTCCTCAGCATTTGACACTGTGGACCACACTGTGCAACTGGATTGCCTTAGAAAGAATTGTGGACTCACCAGTACTGTCATCAACTGGTTTGAGTCCTTTCTCATGGGCAGGATGCAATGGGTAGTGATGGGGAATTTCTCCTCCTGTCCGAAGCCCCTGCCCTGTGGAGTTCATCAAGGCTTGATCTTGTCACCTATGTTGTTCACGGTGTATATGCTACCCCTGGGTGAGCTCATTAGATGGTACAGTCTGGGTTTTCACTGTTGTGCAGATGATACCCAGCTGTACTTGTCTTTTGGCCCCAGGACAAGTAATGCCATGGAAGTGCTAAATAAATGTCTGGCTGAGATCCAAGAAATGATGTCCTCTAACTAGCTGCGACTGAACCCCAACAAGACAGAGGTACTGGTGATCAAGCCTGGTCGCCAGCATGATGTGGCTGCTACCAGGTCAAGAACAGGTTGTTCCTTGGCCTTACTTCGCTGGTGGCAGCCACTAGGGTGAGAAATCTGGGCACCATCTTTGACGACGGTTTGAAGCTTGAAGCTCAGGTGTCATCTGTCATCCAGAGTGGATTCTATCACTTAAGGAATGCTGACTGGATTAAACTGCTAATTCTGTCTGGTGACCTGCTCGTACTGGTGCATGCCTTTGTCATGTCAAGGCTAGACTACTGTAATGCTCTTTACTTAGGGGTCATTAGAGGGAACCTCCGTCAACTGCAGCTGGTGCAGAACTTAGCGGCCAGGTTGCTGATGGGCCTTCCTAGATCCTATCATGTGACCCTGATCCTGTGAGATCTGCACTTGCTACCTGTCAGATGGAGGATGCTCTTCAAGGTGGGCTTGCTCACCTATAAGGCCATATATGGATCAGGCCCTAGCCACCTGAGTGACCTCCTGACCCCTGCCCTCCTGGTGTGCTTGCTCCACTCCTCCACCTAGGGCCTCATAGCAGTTCTGAGGGTCAGGCTGAAAACCTTGGCAGACCATGCATTTGAGGTGGTTGGCCTTGCCCTCTGGAACTCGCTCCTCAGAGCTCTGAGAGAGGCCTGGTCGGTGGAGGTTTTTAAGAAGGCCCTCAAGGTAGACCTTTTTAAAGAAGCATTCTTTAGTTAGCTACAGCTATAATTTATTTATTTTTAACGTTTGTATTTGCTTGACCCTATATTTTTATATGTTTCTTACACCTCTCTGTAAAGAGCCCAGAGGTTTTGAGATTGTGCGCTGTAGAAATAAAGACTTACTTACTTACAAAATGGGGGGAGTGGTACTGGTGACCACCAAACAGGAAAGGACCTGAGGGTAATCATATCTGATGACCTAAAGGTGGCCAAACAGTGTGACAAGCCAGGGAGTAACCAGTGGGATGCTGGGGTGCACAGGGAGAGGTGTCACCAGCAGGAAGAGGGAAGTGGTGATACCACTGTATAAATCACTAGTGAGACCACACCTAGAGTATTGTATCCCGTTCTGGAGACCACATTTCTAAAGGACATAGGCAGAGTAGAGGTGATCCAGAGGAGGGCAACTACAATGGTGCAGGGTCTGTATCTAAAGCCCTATGAGGAGAGACTAAAGGACCTCAATATGTGCACACTGGAAGAGAGGAGGGAGAAGAGGGATATGATATAGATCTTCAGTACCTCACAGGTATAAATAAGGTGCAAGAGGGAAGCCTTTTTTAGACAGAAAGATGCTCAAGAACAAGGGGTCATGCTATGAGGTTGGGGAGGTAGGCTCAGGGGTGATGGAAGGAAGTACTTCTTCACAGAAAGAGTGGTGGATGCCTGGAACAGACTCCCAGAGGAAGTGGTGGGGCAAAAACTGTAGCTGGATTCAAGAAGGTATGGGATAGGCATAAGAGAATCCTAGTAGTAAGGAAAGGGTGGGAAAAGCCAGAGATCATATAGGGTCTGAGGTGTTATAATAGGTAGGTAAAATGGGCAGATGAGGTGGACCAAGTAGTTCTTATCTGCTGTCAATTTCTATGTTTCTATATAAGAGAATGGGGGCTTAATTATGCATTAGACCTTGAGACAGGGTACCAATAACACATTATAAAATGAGTCAAGATGGCTGTCACAAATCCTGCTCCATGACTGGATGAACCAGACCACCTACCACGCCTATACATATGTAACTGGGTCATCGTGGATGTTGTAGTTACTACCCCTGTCTTGTTGGCTTAAACAAGGTTGAGAGGTCTGGGTTCTTCATTTTCTCACTAGGGGTTTGTATCCAGATATTCTAAGTTTGAATGGTGCTTCTACCCAGTTTAGTTTAAGAAGGTCTGGTGTCAGAGTGGTACAACCCCGTGGGATGCAGTACCTCCCCACACATAAGAAAAATAACAGTGCAGCCGTAAAATCAACAAAAGTGTAATTAATGAGTTACTAATAATAATATGCTCATGAAACTAGATGTAAAATAACAATATTTATTGGGGGGATATTCACAAAGGACAGGGGAATGCAAGGCAACATTTTTGGAGGAAGAAACTCATGAACTGTGAGTACAGGGCCAGACTCAGGCGCCTGCCTAGGCTCGTCTTATTTAAGCAACAAGGCATGACAGGGTATGTGTTATTGTGTAACAACATCACGCCTCGGGTGGTTGAAGCACGAGGCCGTAGGCTGAGTGCATTCAACACCTGAGAAGTGATGTTATTACACAATAACACACATCCCTGGAGTGCCTTATTGCTATTATACAATGATTTGTTTTTAACAAAAAAAACTAAAAAAAAAAAAAAAATCTGTTGGCTTTTATTTCAAATTTTTGGTGTGTGGAAGTATATGTTTTAAAAAAAAGAAAGTCCAGTGCACTTTTCCATCAGTAAGTGGAGCTGCTACCTGAACTATGCTGTCCATCCAGTTCCCCCACAGCTTATCATTGTTTTACTGATGTGTTGTGCTGCGATGACTGACATCAGTCCCCCCTTCCCCACCCCAACCCCCTCGGCTGTTCACCCTGCCGTTAAACAGGGCTGTACTTTATTGTGACTGTTTGTTTCTGTGGTTACCGAACTGTTCAGCTACCACACTGCAAGATACCAAAGTGAGCATGCAGTAACAGGATTTTAGCGGCAAGGAGGAGATGGATATGGTGCGCATTTTTTTTCTCAAACTTGGCAGTGAGTAAAGGAAGAGCACTGCGGGGGTTGGACAGAAGTTATGTCAGAGATTAGGGATAGTGAGACTGAAGGGGGAGGATGGGGGCCGCATGGAGGATGACACCAGTAAAGCTGACATACTGAACAGGTATTTCTGCTCAGTCTTTACTGAGGAAGAGGAGGGTAATGGGTCTGAAGGGAGTACAAGGGGTGAGAATGGTGCAGAAATGGACACAAGTCCCTTTAAACGAGAAAGGGTCCTAGAAGGAACTGGAAGTAATAAAAGTTGATAAAGCAATGGGGCCAGATGGGAATTCTAGGGTCCTTAAAGAACTAAGAGGTGGTGGCTGAACCTCTGGCTATCCTGTTTAGCCGATCACTGGAAACAGGGAGGTACCCAAAGACTGGAGGACAGCAGATGTAGTCCCCTTATACAAAGTGGGAACATAGAGGCGGGGAACTACAGACCAGTCAGCCTCACCTCGGTAGTGGGGAAGATCATGGAGCACTACTGAAGGAGAGATTGGTGGAACATCTGGTTGTCAATGGACTACAGGACCCAAGGCAGCATGGTTTCACAGGGAGGTCATGTCAGACCAACCTCGTTGAATTTTTGACTGGGTGACTAGGGAGGTGGATCAGGGGAGGGCAGTGGACACGCCTATCTGGACTTCAGCAAGGCCTTTGACACTGTGCCACATAGAAGACTATTACACAAACTGGGAATATGGGTGTGGGCAGGACAGTAGTGTGGTGGGTAGGTAACTGGCTGGGTGGCAGGACACAGAGGGTGGTGGTAAATGGCTCTCACTCCACAGAGGAACAGTGACCAGTGGGGTACACAGGAATCAATGCTGGGACGGTCCTATTCAACATCTTCATCAGTGTCATTCATTGCGCAGGACCTAGAAGGCAGAATTTCACTGTTCGCTGATGACACAAAGCTATGTAACAGAGTAGACACACCAGAGGGTGTAGACAGAATGAGAAGGGACCTGCAGAAACTTGAAGAATGGTCAGGGGTTTGGCAGTTGAAATTCAATGCAAAGAAGTGCAAGATAATGCATATGGGCACAAAAACCCTGGCACAATATTATCAGTTGAGGGGGTGTGGATATAGCATGCACCAAGCAGGAAAGGGATCTTGGGATTATCATCTCTGATGACCTCAAGGTAGGGAAACAGTGTGACAAGGCAGCAGGTAAAGCAAATAGGATGCTGGGATGCATAGGCAGGGGCATCACCAGCAGGAAAAAGGAGGTCATAATTCCACTATACAAGACACTAGTGAGGCCCACCTGGAGTACAGTGTACAGTTCTGGAGACCTTACCTACGTAAGGACATAGACAGGGTAGAGAAGGTTCAGAGGAGGGCAACAAAGATGGTGCATGGATTGCATCACAAGTCCTATGAGGACAGGTTGAAGGAACTGAACATATACTCCCTGGAGAAGAGGTGGGAGAGAGGGGATATGATAGAGACATACAAGTATCTTACAGGGAGAAACACGGTGCAGGAATACACTATTTTTAAGCGAAAAAGATGTTCCAGAACTAGAGGGCATGGGATGAAGTTGGAGGGAGGACGATTCAGAGGAAACATGAGGAAGAATTTCTTCACAGAATGGGTGGTGGACAAGTGGAACACCTGCCAGAGGAAGTGGTGGGGGCTGAAACAATCACAGGTTTAAGAATGCATGGGACAGACATAAAGAATTCTGGAGGTCAGGGTGAGGCAACAGACTTCTAGGAAAACATAAAATTAACTTACAAGCTCAAATGGGCAGACTGGGTGGGCCATAGGCCCTTATCTGCCGACACTGTCTATGTATCTATGTAACTTCGGGATACCAAATACATTAGATTTTCATGTCTGTTTTTTCCTGATCTGAGCGGCTTCTGTGAACTGCACGATCGGCAGTTATGGTCTGCGCAGTTCATGGAAGCCACTTGGTTTGGGGAAAAAAAAAATAAAAGCTGGCATGTAAATTAATGTGTATATTGTATGTTGTGATAGCGAAATATGCTGTTGTTGGGGGGGGAGGTTAAGCTGTGATAGGATAAGCATTCTGTGACATTTGGCTTCTCTGTAGTTTAAGTGGGGAGTGATTTATAATGTGTTATGCGGCTTTTTGTGCCTGGTCTAGATATAGTGATGTTATTGTCTAATAACATCACCACTGTTTCTAAGGGTCACCAGCCAATCGGGATCCTGCAATTTTTCTTGCCACTGTATAATAAACAGTTTAAAACAGCAGTAACCTGAAGTAGCAATGCCTACCCCCACCAGACAATTACATACAGTAGTGTTAACCTTTTAAATTACCAATCCACCTGTACTGGGGGCACTACCCACTTTCCATCGGAACCACTTTAAACCCCTGTAAACCAATTAGGAGCTCAGTGTGCTTCACTGGGTACCCAGCCAGTGAAACACTGCAAACACGATGGAGCTGTAGCTGGTTGGCCAGTGGTGGTGCACTTTAAACAGAAAAAACAGTTTTGATAAACTCCAAACTCTAAAGGCCATGCAATTGCTTAAATGGCAAACCACAAACAGAAGTATTTGTAGATCCTGGCCCAACGGCTGAAGCTGTAGCTTTGATGCAAACTTTATACAAAATCCCAGTTGTAGGGCAAGCCCTGAAAGCACTTACTGTCAAGGCCCCTACTTTTCTGCGGCACTTTGGGACCAGGATCTGAAGCAGGATTACCATTTGCTGCAGAACTTCTGTGGCGGTGGTTTGTAATTTCTGTGGAAATTCTGTGGCACCAGTGAAGCGCCACAATCCAGTGTCAGCTTGTCAACCTGCCTGACTTCACGTCCACTATGGGGAATGCACAGCAACACTAAATTAAAAAAACAACAGACTTTTTGAAATAATTTTATTTTAAAAAGCTAAAAAAAAAAAATCTGTCACTTAAGGTCCTATCCTATTGCATAAATGAAGTACACAGAGGGGACCTTATGTGATAAATAAGTTATCTAGATACTCATGCTGTTTACACCACTCATGAGGTCCCCTTATATATTTATATGCAATCTGTAACATAGTTTTTGTTTAAAAATAGATTTCCCTTTTTGTGAGCATAAAATTGTACTCTCACGCCACTCAGAAGAAATGTAGATTCAAGGGTGTTAAAGCCCCGTGGCTCTCCAGGGATATCAGATCTCTCATGGCCCTCTGAGACAAAGCATGGCAAATGTACAAACAAAGTGGACTCCCCTCGACTGGCTCATCTACAGACAGCTCAGGAATAAGTGTAAAAACTCTGTACAAAAAGCTAAGAGATACCATCTCAAATCTCTTCAAACAGAGCATCTAAATAACCCAAAGGAATTCTGGAGACAAGTTAACGCTTTAGCAAAAGGAAAGACTGTAGAAAACCCATGCTCTATTTCTGTCAATGGCACCACCCTCGATGACCCACTCTCCATAGCCACTGGATTTAACAATTTCTTCTTCCAAACATACACCTCTATCTTTCACAACGCTCCCTCTCTTCCTACAACTCTCCTGCCCAATCTAGGGGGTAGTCCAGAATTCCATTTGAAGCTAGCCACACTCAAAGAAGTGCAGCAACTTGTATCTAACCTAAAACCGGACGGCTCCCCCGGATACGACTCGCTGGAACAAAAAAATGTCTTAAGCTGGGTGCCTCTGCCCCAGCTCGCCCCATCCACAACTTGTTCAACCAGTCCTTCCTCTCTAACACTGTGCCAGATAAGTGGAAGGTGGCAGTAGTAGTCCCGGTCCACAAAAGAGGACCAAACTCCATCACAGAACACTTTTGCCCCATATCTCTACTTTCTCACCTGGCAAAAATCCAAGAGCGTATCGTTTATAATCATCTCCAAGACTACCTTGACTCCCACAAGCTGCTATCACCCTGCCAACACGGCTTTAGAAAGAATCACAGTACCCTCACTGCACTCATAAAAGTAACATTTGACATCTTCCACGCAATGGATAAGGGCCAGGCCACTGGAGCCATATTCGTGGATCTCACAAAAGCATTTGACCTCGTGAACCATGGGCTGCTGCTTCTTCACCAGCTACATCTACTTGGCCTGGACTACAATGTGTTGCAGTAGATGAAGAGCTATCTGTCTGATCGATCCCAGAAAGTTAAGTGGGATGGCTCCCAGTCGGAACAAAAGCCAGTTTCCCATGGTGTCCCGCAAGGCTCAATTCTGGACCCCATGTTACTTTCGCTCTTTATCAATGACCTCCCCAACTTCTGCGGGGTGCCACACTTCACCTATATGCAGATGATGCCATCATCTACTGCTCCTTTCCAGATATTGACCAAATCAATCGGAATCTTGCGTCTGACTTCGCCTCCCTGGAAGCCTGGTTCCAACGGAATCATCTTGTTCTCAACACAAAGAAAACAAAAATGCATGGTCTTCACCCATCAGCCTGCAAAACAGCCTAACCCACCCACCTTTAGTATTTCTACTAACAAGGGTGACCCATTAGAGGTAGTTCACGCCTTCAGATACCTGGGTGTTACCTTGGATCCTGCCCTATCGTTCAACTTCCATGTCTCTAGCACTATCAAAAATCTCAGATCAGAAACTCGGACTCCTATATTGCGTGCGCCCGCACCTCACACTTGCCTCTTGCCAAAAAAACTGCTTCTGCATCCCTCCTTCCCTTGCTATCCTATGCTGCAACCCTCCTACTCTTCACTAACTCCTACTCCATGTCCCTCCTCTCTCAGGCATACCACAGGGTTGGTCGTTTTGCCGTGGGGGCACCTACCTGTTCTCACCATTGTGATGTTCTCACCTCGCTGGGGTGGCCCTCCTACTGCGGCAAAACTGAGGTACTCCACCTTGATCCTCATGTTCAAACTTGTCCACAAATTCACCCCTCACTGCCTCGGGAACTTATACGCCTCAAACCAGCACCACACACACTTCGCTTTACCTCTCTCCCCCTTCTGATTGTCCCCAAATTATGTCTTGCTGTATCCAGATGCTCCTTTTCATATGCCGCTCTGACTGGAACTCCTCCCTCCCTCCATTCTCTCCTGCTCCTCCCTCTCACTATTTCAGTCCCATCTGTCTACCTTTCTGTCTTCCTCTGCTACCTGCTCCTGCTTTTGCTGAAGGGTGCCTACCCAGAAACTCCCCCACCTTACCTACGGCTGCCTCCTCCTGCCTTACTCTTCTCCCACTCCACTACTATTGCACCTAGCATAACAGGAGACTAATGCGTGTAGAATTCTCTGGTCCTAGCCACTTCCATGTATATTATTAGTACTGTATATTTACTATGAAGTTTTGTACTATAACTGCCCTGTATATAGCCCATCAGACATTCAATTCATGCACTGCTTGTCAAATCTGTTGTCAATTGCTTGTGTATTTGCAACATTTTGTCTTGACATGTACTCTGCCTAATTGCCATCCTTGTAACATGAGAACTGCATTGCTTGTTGCACTTATACCTTCGTGGTTGATTCTCGATCCCGGGTCAACCCTGAAAAAGGGACTGTAATTGTCTCAATGGATTTACCCGGTTACCAAAACTCAAATAAATAAATAATAAATAAATTTATACAGGTCTCAGCGGAAGTGGAATAAACAGAATAAAGGAGATATTGGAAGGCTCATTTTTCATGCCAACTCACTGCTCCTGACACACTATGTAACCCCATCTGGCTGTGACATGCACGTGAACCCCTTGTGAGAGACGTCTCCCCAGCCCATCACAAGGTATGCATATGACAGAACACTGTGCCATACCTTCCCAGGATCAGAGCTGTGGTGTGTGACAAGGTTGGGCCCACCCCCATCCTTGTGCTGCCCAGCCAGCTCCCAGAGCTTGTCCCCGAACCTGAATCACCGGCACAGGAACACAACATGCTACCCGCTGGCCCAACGGCTGGCCCTACACACAACATTTCTCCATAACTTTTAGGTAATTCTATCAACTGTGATAACATGTAATCAATAACCCTGGCAAAAATGTGTACAGCACAATTATTCATTTAGTAGATCTGTTCTTTTAACAGGTCTACACATTATTATATTCCACCTTATTGGGCATAATTACTTTATTTTACCAGTTATTCATTTCAGATAACATCCCTATACCTTAAAGGCACAAATAAATCTGTACAAAGTAAGGTATGGAGTTAACAGGTCTATGCTATTTTCAAGTATTTAAGCTGGTCCTAGTGCAAGAACTGCGCTGAATCTGTACGTCATTTTTCTCAGAAGAAGCATTTTTTTATACATTGTATCCTGTATCATTATTGTTCAGTCTTCACTGGCCTTATTGTAAACTCAGAGGGTGTTTCTGATTCATACAATGTTGGTAAGTGCCATTTTGTTCTGTTCTGTCATATGCGTACCTTGGAAATAGTTCCTTTATACCTGAGGTTCTGACATCATTTCCTCAAGAGTGCAAGGTGCATATCACTGTCATATCCTCTCTAGCACACTGCACTGACAATATAAGCATACACACTGTATAATATATATATATTTCTATATAACCAATCACACACGCGCACGCACACACACACACAAAAAGTAGATAAACATGTGGGGAGTAGTGCAATGTAATGGCTGTGGGGCAGCAGTCTTCCGGGAGTCTTTCTGGAGGCTGAGATGTTGCCTATTTGCAGACAACTATCTGCCCTGAGGGAGGAAGTTGCCCGTCTCTCAGGCCGCACTGGACAGTAGTAAGGAAACCTTCCCCCAGGCCACACTGGACAGTAGGAAGGAACTCCCCATCCAGGGAGCACTAGTGCCACCACCACTACCTCAGAGGTTGCGAGAAGCACAGCAAGTTGGACCACAGTGGGCTCAGGGAGGTGAGGATGGTGGAACAGAGGCACACCCAGTCAACTGTTCCACTCCACAATCCATACACCATTCTGGGGAGCATAGCTCCCCATGAATCACCCATGAGAAGACTGATGACAACTGTCACAAGGAGGCCCACGGGAAGGAGGCAGAGGACACCAAAGGGAAAGGAAGCAGCTCCTGTTGGGGACCTCAATTATTAGGGGTATAGAACTGGGGAGCTTGGAAAATCTGAAGTAGGTGCCTGCCTGGTGCCATGGCTTGGAGGGACAGGAAGCATCCTCAGGATCACGAGAACAGCTGCAAGGAGTCTGAGCTGGACGAATTGTCCACCTAGGGACAAATGACTTGGCTCATCATAGATTAGAGCAGTGCAGGAGGACACTGCAGAGTTGGGGAGGGGCCTAAGACAAGTAGCACACACAGTATCCTTCTCAGAGGTGCTGCGGTCAAAGGCATGGGGAGGCGGGGTATTAGCCCATGCAGTTTAATGAATGGTTGAAAAAATGGTGTGGAGCACAGGGTTTTGCTTCATTGGGGACTGGGGTTCCACCTGGAGGGACACCAGCCTATACTGGCAGGATGGTCTGCATCTGTCCAGGAAGGAACAAGTCTTTGAGCAATCAGTTTAAATGCTTCATTGGCAAGTTTTAAACTAGTCAAAGGGAGGCACTGACAAGCAGCAGGAAAATCCCAGTCTCTCCCTTCAAAACAGGGTACTAAATGAGAAAAGACCGAGGTAGAAACGGTCAGTGGGGATGCTGCAACAGAAGGTAAAGCCATCAAAAAATGGAGAGCAATGAGTACCAATGCCCGTAGTCTGGGTAACAAGCTTCCTGAATTAGTGGCCTTGATGGAGGAGGAACATCTGGATATCATGGCTGTCACAGAAACATGGTACACACAAAACCATGACTGGGACGGAAACATACCAGGATACACTATCTACAGGAGGGACAGGGAGGGTAAAAGAGGAGGAGGAGTAGCTCTTTACATAAGGGAAGGAATAAAAGCAACAGAACAAAAGGGTAAACAGGGAGGAGAAGAACACTGTGGGTAAATTTGGAGACAGGCAATGGCACCACAATCCACACAGGGGTTGTATACAGACCCCCTTCTCAGGGGGAGGAAATGGACAAGGAAATGACAGAAAGTATACTTAGAATGGCAGAAAAAGGGGAGATATTGCTGATGGGTGATCTGAATATGCCAGATGTTAACTGGAGTGCAGTTGCAGCAGCCACTTGAATAGTGGGGTTATTCTAGATGCCCTACGAGGAGCATGCCTTAGACAACTAGTACTGGAGCCCACTCGAGAGAGAGCAATATTAGACTTGATTCTCTCAAATGGAGATGGAGAGGGATCACAGATGTAGAAGTGGGTAGCCATCTGGGAACTAGCGACCATCGAACAGTATGGTTCACAATAAACACAGCAATAGAGTCAAGCCATACAAAGACAAAAGTACTGGACTTTAGGAGGCTGACTTTGCAAAATGGGTGAGTGCCTAAGGAATGCACTAGCAAATGGTCAGGAAGGAGGGTGGAAGAACAATAGGGAATAATAAAACTGCCATCACAGAGTAATGAGCCTTGTGTGAAGCAAATAAACAAAACAAAACGATGTAAGAAACCACTATGGTTCTCAAAGGAAGTGGCAGTGAAGGTTCTAGAGAAAAGAAAGCATTCAGGAAGTACAAGGAATCGTAGAAGGAGCAGGACAGAGAACTGTATCAGTTAAAACAAAAGGAGGCTGGGAAGGCAGTCAGAACAGCAAAGGCCCAAACCGAGGAAAAGATAGCCAACTCGATTAAGAAGGGGATAAAACCTTTATAGGTACATCAGGGAGTGAAGGAAGACCAAGGGAGGGACAGTGAGGCTTAATAAAGGGAGGGAGGGTGGGCAGAGGAGACTGTGAAAGGCAGAGATACTAAACAAATATTTTTGCTCCGTATTTACAAATGAAGAGGGAGGTACATAAAACAAACAGTAGAAACACTCTGGATACAGAAGCTGATACCAGCCATTTACAGAAGAAAGGGTTCTGAAAGAACTCTCAAAACTGAAAGTGGACAAAGCAATGAGGGCCTGATGGGATTCATCCCAGAATTATAAAAGAACTAAGGGTAGAACTAGTGACACCACTGACTACCCTTAACAAATCATGGGAGGATGGGGTGGTACCTGAGGACTGGAGGAGGACAGATGTGATTCCCTTCACAAAAGTGGGAGCAAGGCAGAAGCAGGAAACTACAGACCTGTTAGTTTAACCTCAGTGTTAGGGAAAATGATGGAACTACTTCTGAAGGAAAGAATTGTCAAGTATCTAGAGGCCAGAGGGCACAGGACCCTAGGCAGCATGGATTCACAGTGGGAAGGTCATGCCAGGCAGATCTGATAGATTTCTTTGATTGGGTGACCAAGTAGTAGATCAGGGAGGGGCTGTGGACATGGCCTACCTAGACTTTAGCAAGGCATTTGACAGTCCCACACAAAGATTAATATACAGGTTAGCCAGCCTGGGAGTGGGTCCCAAGATGACAGCCTGGGTAAAGAACTGGCTGGAGAATAGGACACAGAGAGTAATAGTAAATGGAGTCCACTCAGAAGAAAGGAGGGTTACTAGTGGGCACGCGAGGTTCAGTAGTAGGACGGTCCTCTTCAATGTCTTTATAAGTGACATTGCAGAAGGACTGGAAGGAAAAGTATGTCTCTTTGCAGATGACACAAAGACCTGCAACAGAGTTGATGCACAGAGTGGGGTGGAAAGGATGAGAAGGGACTTGGCAAGGTTAGAGGAATGGTCAAATGTATGGCAGCTTAGATTCAATGCTAAGAAGTGCAGGTAATACCTGGAAACAAAAACCCAGGGAAGAGTACACAATGGGGGGTGAGATACTAACAACAACAAAATGGAAAGGGACCTGGGGGTAGTCATATCAGATGACTAAAGGTGGGCAAGCAATGTGAGAGGGCAGCAAGGAGGGTGGGGGGATACTGGGATGCATAGGAGAAGCATCACCAGTAGAAAACAGGAAGTTATTATCCCTCTGTACAGACAGCTGGTGAGACTCCATCTGAGTACTGTGTGCAGTTCTGAGACCCAATCTCCACAAAGACATAGACAGGATGGAAGCTGTCCAGAGGAGGGCAACTAAAATAGTGCAGGGTCTGCCGGAAGACATATGAAGAGAGACGAAAGGAGCTTAATATGTATAGCCTCGAGGAAAGGAGGAGGAGGGGACATGATAGAAACGCTCAAGTACCTCAAGGGAATCAACAAAGTCCAAGAGGTAGCATCTTTCAAAAAAGAGGTGTGCAAAAACAAGAGGCAAAATTTGAAGATAGAGGGGGCTCAGAGGTAATTTAAAGAGTATTTTTCACAGAGAGGGTTGTGGATGCATGGAACGCCTTCTGGAGGAGGTTGTGGAGTCAAAATCAGTGGTGGAATTCAAGCATGCATGGGACAGTCATAAGGCAATTCTAGGGGGTGGGGGTAGGAAGAAGTAGGCTGCTGGTTAACTAGGATCTGCAGCTTATCCAGTAGGTAGGGAATGGGCAGACTGGGTGGGCCAAGCGGTCCTTATCTGCCATCAAATTCTATGTTTCTATAGGTTTCTATAGAACTGTATGCTGCAGTTTATGTCCCCACTGGACCACAGAGTTATAAGTAGAACACACATGCACTGTGAAAATGTAAGTTCCTTAACAAGGACATAAAGTACATCATACAGTTCTAAAGTGGTACTGGCCACCAGAGTGTAAAGTACAAACACTGACTGCATTTACCAAAGGGCCAGTATAGATGGAACAAAAACAGAATGTGAACCAGTATTAGAAACACAGCTTCTTCAGAAAACATGGGATTACAGATTCAAGGCAGTTCTCCTTTAAAACAGAACATTTTATTAGGCTGTAGTACAGGCTGAGCAAATATCACAGTACCTGAAGTGCTGAGCCACTTCCTCTGGAAGTGGGAGCTGTGGTAAATAAGTGACTATTCATTTTGGTGGCAGAATGCAGCACTGTTATTAGCTAATGTATTATGGGATAGCACTGATAACATCACATGTTGAGAATAGAGGGATTTGGGATATAAAAGGAGGGGAAGGGAGCCAGGTGCTACAGATAAACTGGAAATATTAAGAAAGACTCACCAAGAACAGTGAATTCTCTGGTACTGCAGATATTCTGTAGGTTGCAGCCTTGGCACAAAATCTCAGTCGTAGAATTTAGGGCCTGCTCATTGTTTTGCGTGTTATTAGCTTTCCTGAAAACTTGGGCTTGTCTTCCTACTCCTCTCTGTAGGTGCATGTTCTGTCAAAATGTTGATCAGTTTGTCAGTCACTCTAGATGATTCAAAGCTGCAGATCACAGATACCTCTTGGGTGGATGCAGGCTCTTCCTGCCTCCACAGTCATCTGGACCTCTCAACTCCCTCTCGATCTCTTCGGGTGAACAGACCGATCATCAGAACTAAGGGCCACATGCAAAACACAAGTCTAGGCTTCCAGCATTCATGTGAGACATTAGCCAGTGCCTAGAAGTAGCAGTGACTGGCCATGTCCCTAGAGTGTCTGCAGTCTTGAAGCAGGTTCTGATGATCAATAACACACACAGTTATAAACCACGCTACAGACTGGCAGCTGTGGTGCAATTACAGGATCAACACACTATTCCCTCCTGTCACACGGAAGGCAGGAGCAGTCTCGCAGGTGTTGTTCTGACACTAACAGCCATCACACAGTTGGGTCTATACTGCAGGCTGGCAGATGTAACACAAAAACACTAAGTAAGAAAGCTTTTACCCTCATTTTTCCGAAGGCAGAACACAGCCTCTCACCTCGTGGCAAAAGGCAGGTGTTGTATAAATGCTGAGCTAGCAGTCAAGTATCTCCTAACTTTAGGCAGGAATCAGTCCCTCAAAACTTTTTGAAGTTGCTCTGGCAAGAACAGCAGACACACACAGCACTTATCTCTGGCTGCTTCCTGGTGGTTGTAGAAACCTTGCAAACACTTCCTGTATTGTGGCTGTGGAAGCCCAGGCAGGTCTCCACAAAATGCTTTTAGGCCAGCAGCCTTGGTCCTCTCCTTTGTAAGAAAACATGTTGCAGACTGAACAGTTCAGGCACTGCCTTCCGCATTTCAATAGGAAATGGCAGTATCCGAATGGTGATAAGGGCTGTCAGTCACAATAATTACTATTCAGAATGTTCACTCAACAACCTATTAAGGGAGTGAAAGGGCGCTAAGTAGATATAACAGTCATTCTCCCATAAGCCTTCTGTGGCACAGGTTGTGATTCCTGACCTTCTACTGGTTGAGTGATAAGGTCAGGGGTTACAAAGATGGCGACTCCCAAAACAGACAAAGAGCATTAACCCAGCAATGTTATTTTACAGGGCATCTATCTTTATTTAAACAAAACTGACCCCCAGGTTTACTCAGCACACTGGTGCTTTCCGAAATAAATTTATTTAAAAGCTGAAATAGTACAATTACGTAAGAACTTACCATCACAGTAGATCTTCCAGAGGAGCTCTTGCAGTAGGCAACACCATTAGGAATAAGCCGCCAGGTGCCAGGATCACACGGAAAATTTCTAGCTAGCAGTCTATAACAGTGGGACTGCCCCCAACATTGGCATGCTGACGTCCACCCTTAGTATAAAAGGGGCAGTCCCCCACACCCACCTCAGTTCTCCAGCTAGACACATGAAAAGGTCCAACAGGAGAGAGAGAGGATAATGGAAGCCAAAGAGGCTAATCATGGAGAAAGAGAGCAGGGGGATGGAGGAAGGGAAATCCTACCTATTTCAAGAGCTCCTCTCAAAGATCTACTGTTATGTTAAGTTCTTACGTAACAGTACTATATTACTTCAGGGGGCCTTTGCAGTAGGCAACACTGTTAGACTGAGTCCCAAACAGTGCCTGAAGGCAAAAAATAACACCCCAGGAGGAGGGAGCACAGAAACACAACAGCCTAATAGGGCTCAAATCCAAAAGGATCACCAGCCCAGGTTCTGCTCAACGAGCCCAAATATCATCCCGCTAGATACAGGGAGAAATCCCTGGAAAGAAAAAAGCATGGCCCCAATGGCCAGCAAAGGAGAAAAACCATAGGGAGAAAACCCTGGGGTCACCAGGGGTGAGAACAAATACACCGGAGAAAATTTGGGGAAAAAAAGGAAACCCCTTGGAAGGGGGCAGAGTAAATCTTGGGGGAGAAGGAAAGGATAACTTCCCCAAGATACATCTGGAATGTGTTCTTCTGGACCCTAAGAAGGAAGCAGGGGGGAGGGGGCCAAGGGAAAAAAAACAGACTACCCGAAGGAAGGTCCACATCAAAAGGCGGAAACCAAAGGTGCCTGGTCCGCCAAGAGATCAACAGGCAGCTTTCTATCAAGAGAAGACCCGATAAGCATGATAGCTATCAGGCATCAGCTGGAAATAGGAAGGAGGCAATTGCTCCCCTCAGCCTGGGGACAGGCTAGAAGAAGAAGGGCTAACCCATGCCCCAAAGGAGGGGCCTCCACAAACAACAGTTCCAGAGCTAGGAAGCACAATAGGGGGTCCCCGTTGAGAGAGTCACCTCTAATGGGAAAAAGGGGGTTGCTAAGAAAGCAAGCCCCGAAAGAATAAGGGAGAGCTGAGAATAACTAGGGGCCTGTCCCAAAGAAAAGCAGAGGAATCCTGGCCAAGGAAGATCTCCTGGGGACTGAAGTGCAAAACTCCCCCCTTTTCCAAAACCATGGGGGGGGGTCTTACCCCGACTAGCAGCCCACCTAGAGGAAAAACCAGGGGAAACCCTGAGAGAAATAGGGCTCTGGCCCGAGCAGGAAAGCCGGGAGGAAAGGGAGGGGAGATGACTCCCCCAGACCAGTGTATGTCTCTTGAGAGGGAGCAAGAGAGAAGGGTAAAAGGGGGGGGGGCGCAGGGACTGTAGACTCCTCTTTCTACCACTGTCCCTCCAAAAAGGTGAGACAAGGCCCAAAGGAAGGCTCTGATGACAGCTGAAGCAGACCAAATCAGGCCCCAACAAAGTAGGGGTGCAGGTGGGAAGGGGGCCCCTCTAAGACCATTTTGCTTCTGCTCCACTGGGTTGCTTCCCTTCACTGAACACCCCCAAAAAGAAGAGGGCCTAGGGGATATAACCCCACCCCTCTCTCCCACAGACTCTCCTCATATGAATGTCTTTAATGGCTTTCGCCTTTTTCTCTTCACTCAGTAAGCATCAAAGCTCTCTCTTTCTCTGTTTTTTTTTTTTTTTTTTTTTGGAGGAAAGAAACAAGGGGCCCAGCCTGGCTGCCACTGGCCTGGAAGGGAATTGGCAAGAAAACCTGCCTCTTTTTGCGTCCAGCCCCATGAAGGATTGGGAGGGGATGGACTCCTAGACTGGGGCCATAGGCCTAACACAGAGCAATTTAACATCAGCCTGGCACTCCCAAATGGGATGCTAGTGACAGAGGAAACCAGCGTAAGCAGATATGGCTGGAATCCCTCCAACTGAGTGAAGTGCTCGTGGGGAAATGCAGAGTGGAAGGAGAGGAAGAGAATGAAAGGGAGACAGACCAAAAAGGAAAGGGATGGAAGGTAGGAGGGGTTTGCCGACAAGGATCGAGGCCCCGCTGCCAGCCAACATAATGGTTGGGAGGAACTGCTCCCCTGGGAGTGGAAAGGAGGAGCCTACTTGGAAGGTGGAAGATAGATGTCAGCCCCCTGGGGCATCGCCGGCCCTGAAAGATCTCCTCTGGAAGAAATAAGGCCCTCAGGGAGAGGGGGGAAGCTGGGCTGCCCCGCTGGTGACAGATCCCCTGGGGTTGCTGAGATATAGCCAGGGAAAGCCACCCAATAGACCCCCATGCAGAACTCCCAGAGATATGCAGGGAGAGCAGAAAAAAGCAAGCTCAGAATGACGGAAGTGAGCCATAGGCCCACAACAAACCCATCGAGAAAATCCAGGGAAGGGATCAAGGAAAGAGCTGAAGACACTGAGTGAAAGAAATGACTTGGAGGTCTCCCCTCCAAACACCCCTTCCAACACCCAGCTAGGAAGGGTTGTGGTGAGGAGATGGGGGGGGGTGTACCCTTAAGAGTGGTCATATGGTTCAGAAAATGCCGTCAGCACCTCCTCTACCATGTGGGTTTTGAGGACTGGTGCTCCCCCTCCCCCCAGTGAAAGTTGCTTGGCACTTGTTTCGGGACCCAGAAGAACTCTGGTGTAAGGACTGCTGTTTGAGGCTGGGAGAGGCAAAGTGCTAGGTCCTGCTCTTCAGACCCAGAGCCGAAGAACAGAGGGCTACACCCGATGTCTATAATGAGGCGAGCAGCTTGCGCACCACTTCCCTTCAAACAGGAAAGGACCCCGAAATGGGGTGTCCAGGATGGAGGCCTGGACACTCAGGGAAAAATGAAACAAATGAAGCCAGGTGTGGTGTTGGAGGCACACAGCTGCTGTTGTGCCCTGAGCTGAGGTGTCTGCTGTATCATAGGAAGCGTGGAGGACGTGGAACCCCATTCTGGAGGTGGAAAACAGGAGCTGTTCCAGCTGGAACCTGACTGGGGAGTCGGGCAGTGAATGAAGCAGATCCCCCGCCTGGTCCAACAGAGACTGTTGATAAATGACCATGTGTGCCAGATAGTTCTGGGCATGCAAGGCCAAGGTAGAAGAATCATAGATCCTTTTCCCAGGGAATCCAGATATTTGGACTCCCTGTCCAGAGGGATGTCACCCCGATGCTTAAGACTACGAGGCAACTTCAGAGGCCACCGATAAAACTGAGGGGTCGGCCTGGGGATGGGAGGCAAAGTGGGGCTTACCATCTGGAGCACGGTATAATTAGTCAGACTTCCTGGAAGTAGGAGGGACCGAAGCTGATTGCTGCCAGACCGTGGATGTAATGTCATCGTGTGGAACTACCAAAGGAGGAATGACCACCGTCGAAACCTCAGGGAGACGCAGGTGCTCCACCAACCTGCAATGCTGGGGGTCCTGCTCTTTGGCGCACCAGCCTTGAGAGGTCTGCATTACCTTTATGATCTGTAGGAATGAAGGGTCTTCAGCAGGGGACTTAGGAATGTCCCAGACCAACAGCTCCTCTGGGGGTAAATAAAGAGGAGAACCTGGGGGTTCAGAGGAGTCAGAGGCAATGTGCACCGAGCAGGTGGACACCGACGAACGCCACTGTCGAAGCGACAAATCTGGTCGAGTGACCATCTCTGTGGCGGAAAGATCCCTGTATCCAGAGGGGGAACCCCTTGAGCTAATGAAGTGGGGTCCCTGGACTGTGATGGTATTGACATTGCTGCCATGTGGGCCAAGGCCTGACGCTAGGATGACGCCCACCAGGCATTAAGAAATAGGCTGTAGTCCACCAGCGTCTGGCCCAAGAAGGCTGGGATATAGGAGCAGCCTGAGTAAAAGGATGGGAGGTCGCCTTGAGGGTTCGGGGACTGAGAAGAACACTGCATGGAGCCTGGGGCTACACCAGACGAAGGACCTGAGGAAGGGCCTGGAGGGTGTCCAAATTCCCACCCGAAAGCAGAGGCTGGACAGGCGAATGCCCTGGAAGGGCCGGGTTGCCAGGCCTGGTTGGGTGATCTGGCCGAGCTGCAGGTGCCTGGTTCGGGAGAGGACCAGTGGGACCAGGCATTGGATGATCTGGCGCCGGATCCCAGGGAGGAGGATCGACAGATGGCATCCCTACCAGCACCTGGTGGGGGATCCTGGAAGAGGGACCACTGATGGCAGTTGAGGAGTCTGAGACACCTGGGAGGGAGACTCCATTATGGACAGCTGTGACCCAGAAGGAGTGGGCGACAGTGGGAGTCGGTCCAAAGGACCTGCGTTGGACCCTGGTCTGGGATCCAGTGATGACGCCAGGGCCGGGCAGGCACCAGAAAAGGAACTGGCATACTTGAGACCGGCCATGCCACCTGGCTGAGGACCCGAGGGGTGAAAGGGCCTGAGCGTCAGGGGTGGTGGGAGGAAGAATCTCCCGAACCTGCAGAGGCGCCACCCACCACAGAAATAATGGTGGGGGGGGGTGGCACAATCACCAGCAGCCCTGAAGGAAGGAGAGCTGAGGTGACCATAGGAGCTGACCCCCAGGAGGGTAAAGGCTCAGGATGGGCCGTGGCTCCCAAAGGAGGCTGCGGCTCCGAAGCACACCATTCCTGGTTTTGATGGTTTTTGTGCTTCTTCTTCATTGAGGCAGAGGCCTCTGGAGAGGTCTCTGAAGCACAACTCCGTGCCTGCAGCTGTTTCTCCATGGCAGCCAATTTCATTTGGAGGAGATGGCCTCCAAGACGTTTTGGTGTCGTCTCCTGGTAACGTGGTTGAAGTTCTGGTAGACCTGGCAAGCTTCAGTGTTGTGGTCCGGGCCCAAACAAATGTCGCACAAGGAATGGCCATACTTCTTGGGAATCTGCTTGCCACAGGCGCATTCAGACTTGCAGGAATCCACTAAAGAAGTCGGAGATGACATGCTGCCAATAAAAAAATAAACTAAACTAAGAACAATAAGCGAAGAACACCAAGCAACTGAGACTGACTGAAGCTATGAACCGCGAGGTCATGAGCGCAAAAAGTCAATGGTGGGAAAAGAACTGTGGTGGATGTGGGGGACCGCCCTTTTATACTAAGGGTGGATGTCAGTGTGCTGACATCGGGGGGGAGGTCCCCCTGTTACAGACTACTAGCTAGAAATTTTCCTTTTGGTCCTGGTGGTTTAGTCCTAACAGTGTTGTCTACTGCAAGAGCCCCCTTGAAGTAAGATATTTATTTATTTATTTAAAAGTTTAACCAGGAAATACTTACTGAGCTTATAACAGCTGATTTCCAGATGAGTTCTTGGGGAGAGGGGAGAAGGAGAAAGTTAAACAATATAATTATTAAAAATACAAGAAATCAAATACAATTATACAGAATTATACAATGGCAAGAAAGAATCTTGGACTGTGATTGGTCAGTTTGGGGCTGGACCCATGGCGTTATCGCAGCACGTCGCCACAGGTCTAGTCTCAGCACTGTGAACCTGCTGATGAGCATTTATTGATTGATTGTTTTATGGAGCCTGAGCTTTTGATTGATTGTTTCATCTTCTCTTAAAAAACAAAAATATTTTCCACAAAAAAAATCTTTAAAATTTTTTTTTTTATTCTGAATAACAACGAGCCATTGTATAATAGGAATAATGCACTCCAGGGTGTGTGTCGTTTGGGACTAAATGTGCATGCCTGGGGCATTGGGACGACCGCCTGTGGCCTCGTGCTCAACCTCCCCAGGCATGGTGTTATCCCAGCATGACACACACCCTGTCGTGCATTATTTCTTTATTATAAGCCGAATCATATGCATCAAAGGCAATTTAGCAATGAATGCAATTAGAAAATATGGCACTAACTTATATGTAAAAAAGGGAAAAAGCAAAATAGCATGAACTGGGCAAAACTAGAGAAGGGAAGTAAGAAGAGGACAGCAAGTAATACGTAAAAGGGAGTAATGAGGAAAGGGCCATAGACAGTTGCAGGAAGGATAACAAAAGTCATAGAGAAAAGTCTTTAGGGAGGGAGAAGAGGCAGAGTGAATAGAGAGGGGAAAAGAGTACCAAAATTTAGGAAAGTGGTAAGAAAAAGATTGCCCAACAGTAGATTTTCTTGAAGGAATGGAGAGAGAGAATGGGAAGTAGTGTTGTGGAGAGGGTAAGAGGAAGGGACAAAAGGGATCTAAGATAAGAGGGAAGGGTGCCGAACCAGAATTTAGATAAAAAAGAGAAAATGGGAAAGGCACCTAGCAACAAGACAGGGGACAGAAAGGGGGCTGGCCCGGTGGCAATGAGGGTTGTGGTGCTGGATGCCACACCTCACTCCACGCCGGCGATCCCTGTTCGGGAGCAAATGTGGGTTGCCGGGGGTCAGCCGAGGGGGGGGGGGTGATGGATCGAGCATCCAGAGGACTGCTCTGCTCACCTGGGCCTGAAGGGTTGCCGTTCCCCACCGAACAACTTCCCCCAGGTGGAGGCCTGAGGAGCAGTCTGGCACGGAGGAGGGACATGAAGGGTGGGCACTGCGGCCGGCAGCGTGTGTGTACCTCCACATGCATGTGTGCACTGGCAACGAAGGGGGAGAAAACAGGAAAACTAGAGCTGGTTGGTTCCATGATGACCAGCACACCTCATGCCAGCCACCTCCGGATTCTGGAGTTCTGTGTACCGGGGCAAGTCGAGGCTCTTCACCTCGGCCCCGTTGTGGAGGGCAATCCATGGGAGAACTCCTGAGTGCAGGACTGGTGCGGCCAGGCCGGGCCAGAGAACGAGCCCTCCGAGGCGCCGAGGGAGGGCCACAGCTGCCTACCAGCTCTGCAGACGGCGGAGAGAGAAAAACACAATAACAACAAAAAAAAAAAAAAAGAGATAGGGGAGAGAAAGGAATAAGTAAAAAGGGCAGTGGTGAGTATGAGGTGAGCAATTTAAAGCAAAATGAAAGAAATAATGAAAAAGGGGATCCAGTCTGGCAAGGGAGGATTTAGGGGCACTACTGTAGACTAAGTCACCGTGGTCAAAGACTGGCAGGATAATTTTTTAATACAATTTCTCGGCAGGCAGGGAGCGGAATACTCGCTTTATTCCTGTACACAGCACCAATCTTAGGGTGAAGCTTACGGTGAATTGCATCAATATGCACTGAGAAATCAAGATGCCGGTCAAGGCAGACCCTGAGGTACTTAAAGGAGGAAACATCTTCAATCTTAGCACCATCAAGGGTATTAAATAGTGTGACAGAAACAAGTTTGGCAAGCCTCTGATGGGTGCCAAAAGTCATAGAGACTATTTTTTTGGCATTAAGAGACAACTGGTTAGACTTGAACCAGTGTTGAATGTTTTCAAAGTCAAACTAAAGCCAGGAGGTTAGGTCATGGGCAGAGGAGTCAGTTGCAAAAAGAACTGTGTCATCAGCGTACATATGAATGGATGCAGAGGAACAGATAGATGACAGGTCATTTAAGATTAATGGAAAAGAGAATAAGACTCAGGACAAACCCTCGAGGGACATCTAGGGTCAGGGCATATGCAGGGTGTCTGTTGCGAGCATTGGAAGCATGCTCCACACAGAGCTACTGGCAGACTCCTCCGAGGTGCGGCTGGAGCCGTGAAGAACACAGGTGCATATGATACTGAAAATAACCAGTTTTTCTCACTTCCTTCCAATGCCCCTCCAGAACACCGGAAACAAACTGGATTCACTAGGGCTGGAGAAGTCTGGAAGGCATTCTGCAGGCAGCCACAATTATTGGCAATCAAAACAGGGTACACTGAGCACCAGAAAACAGCCTTCTGTGGATGAAACACTGCTCCTCCGGTCCCCCACCAATCAGGCAGCACTCAAGGGCTGGTGCAAACAGAACAAGGGCAGTAGGATGTGGCGGCAGTCAGGACACAAATTCAGTGGAGCCCACTGTAAGCCTACATTTGGTGGGGTGGTTAGGTATAACAAACAGTGCACTGCTGCATTTTGTAAGCCAGCAAGCTTGATACCAGGACATTTTATAACTGGAACAACACAGGACAGGGTGCTGCATTTGCTGGGAGATACAGGCACTCCTCCGGTTTGTGCCACGGAGCACGTCAGAGGATTCCTTAAATCTCCCAACGAATGCACACCCTGTTGTGTGTTACTGCACACGTATATCATGACATCTTGATTCACTACTCTGTGAGTTTCTACCCACAAGCGTTATAAATCTCTTTGTGCACTTCTGAAAATGAACTGTCTGAAGAGCCCAAAAGGTTACAAAACAGCTGTATTTTTTAAATTTCATGAATCACCTGCTTTTCAAGTAGTTTCGATGATGCCAGAAACCCAGTCCCAACAGGATACATTTCACTCCAATTGTTTGTTTTGGCTGCCGCTTTTCTATAAACATATTTATCTACCAGTATGAGGTAAACATTTCCATTCACGTTTGTGACATCAAACCTTTTCTCAAGGCAATTAGTAACTAGTTTGAAGCATTAAGGCACTGATTATTTTTCCTGCTTTCCTCCACTGGGATTAAACATTTTGCAATGATTTGTTAGCAATATAAACACATCCTGCTTCGGGGGGAAAAAAAAAGTAGGTAAACCACAAGTGTGTCAGTATTTCAGAAATCATCATTCACTGATCTTTTGAAACTGTAAAAGGGGTTTACAGAGATACAGGCTTCAGGGCTTGGATGTCAAACTGGATCAACAGAAAATTTAGTTCAGCCTCATAATGTTAAGAATGTTATCAAGGACCATATTCTTGTGTTCTAAAGAAAATATTGTACTTGTGGTCATATCAGCAGGAAAGTATCAACTCTGTGATGACCATTTCTTTTGCCAGTTAAACGCTTAAAACATGCTATAGATAAAAAAAAAATCTGATGACTTAAAAAAGATTCCAAATATGGAAAGTTACGCTTGTTCTATAAAGGCAAAAAGGTCCCTGATGTGGCAGCCACACAGCACATTTTAGCAAAATAGCATTTTTTCAAATGTCAGAGTAGGGTAGGACAAGCAAAAGGCCACAGTAAGGGAGCAGTGGGCAAACGGTAAAGGAAAAGGATGGCCACCAGGGCCAACACAGGATAAATAGGAAGGGTGAGTAGACTGGATGGGCCTCTGGGCCTTTTTCCTGCTGTCATGTCGTATGTTTCTAGGGGCGTGGATGTAGTTCACTATCCACACACTGGCAGTTAAACAGGAAAGTGCTGATTCACCAGAATGTCTTCAAGCTAAGCTCCTCCCATCCCCTGGGTGGATGTCCCTTGGCTCTGCCCCGAGATGTCAGGTCTTCCTTTCCACTGGAAGAGTTTGGTTTCCTCCTTTGCAGCTCTGTGTGCTGTAGGCTACTAAGAGTTCCACTGGCGATTTCTAGCTTTTTCTTCAATATTTTGGATTCCTCGGTTTGGCTCCAGCCTCACTGATGGAAGACGGAACACAATGAATTGAAGCCAGCTTCCGGCTTCAAAGTCTATGTCATGTGCCACCAGAAAATGTTGTGGGTGGACCTAGACATGTCTTGGCTCTACTGTTTAGGGGCTGCAAATGATGTTTCAGGCTTTGGCCTGTACCAGGCGATGCCCCTTCCTCTTTGGAGGACTGCACACCCCAGATTCTTCTCAGCTGACTGGCAGATAGGGCTTTGAAGCTTCAGCCAAATGGCCAGAAGAAGGCCTCCACTACGGCGGAGTCTGCTGCCCACCTTTTGGTGATGGAAGAGGTGCCAGCCACTGCTGTAGCAGGCACCTCATCAGCCTCAGTGCTGCTCCTGGCTGGGGCCAGCACTGGAGCATTCTTCACCAGTGAATTCCAAAAAGGTGTGTCAGACCCTCCAGGGGAGAGCTCTGCCTACTACAGTAAGAAACACAAGCGCCACTGATCATGGGACTAGGAGAGATTTTGATCCTCCCACTCCCTTGACTCCCCCGACTGCCTGACTCGGGTTGAGTGTTTGACTCTGGTCAAGCTTTCTGTGGTTGAAGTCCGGGTCAAAAGCTCCACCATGCCCTGTCTGGTTTGTTGACCTCAACACCAGTCAATCAGGTGGTTGAGATTTTTACCAATCCTGTTGACCAGCTGTCAGAGGGGCTTGAGGAGGAATCAATCTCCAAGACCCTGGTTTTCCTGGTCCTCACTCTGGAGGACATGGACTAGTCGGTGTCCCCATCCGGCTCCACTCAGGAACAGCCACCACCTGTGGTCATTCCACTGAAGCCAGTGCTTCCCCATGCACCTCTGCGTGTAGTCTACAATGCCCCCCCTCATGGCTTCTCCTCGGTGTCGACCCTCCATGGTCAAGCTCTTGGATGAGGCACTGTTCACGCTTTCGCTTGGCCGGGTGGCATCGCCACTGATGTTCCTCAGCCTCCTCATCCTCAGAGAAGAAGAGGCTTCGCTGATGAATGTGTTGGCACTACGAGGAACTCCTCTAGCAGCAATGGACCATTGCAGGATCTACCCTAAGCACCTGTAGTCGACTAGTAGAAGCCAGATATGTCCACACCGGTTCATCCTTGACAAATGTCCCCAGCACCTGTCTAATCACCCTTGCGGGTGGAGCCACCTCTACCACAGCTCTTTGTGGGAGCTCCAACAAAGGACTCCCATGCTGTGGCCAGTTTGCCAGGTCGTCTGTCAGTGGAAATCACTTAGTTGGATGACTCTTGGATGGTCAAAGGTGGCAAACAGTCGAGGGCAATTTCTGAGGAGTCCTTGGATGTCTCGGATGGCTCATCCATGCCGTTGTTGAGGATGCATACCTTCGACCATATGTCTGTCAGGAAATTGACTACCAACCATGGGCCAGTATCATTCAGGCTCTACTCCAACTCATTTTGGAGTCCATATCTGTCCCTCTGAAGCCTCTTCAGAAGAGGGCCAAGCACCCTTTTATAGACATCCTTGAAATGTATGAATCCTTGGGGGTTGTCTTTCCCGCAGCTGAGGTCTTATTGGGACTGACCCTGGAGCTTTGGCAGCATCCAGCATCCTGCCCAGCACCCTCTGCCTACATAGTCCCAAGTACACGCTCCCTACAGGGTCCCTTTCCAGGTGCTCAGACCATCCCTTGGCTGTGGGTCTGGTAATGGATTCAGCTTTCTGGAAGTCTGGAAACCAAGGGGGTGTAGACAAGCCCCCAGACAAAGAGTCAAAGAAGCCTGACTATACGGCCAAGAAGGTGTACACCATATCCTCTCTCAGTCTTGTCAGGTGAGTTATGCCACGATGATGGCCAACTTTCGTCACTCCCAGTGGGGAGTGTTGGATGAAATCTTCCCTCATCTACCTGCTGACAAGCAGCTGCCAGTGAAGTTGGTTAGAGACCAGGGTCAAGCGTTGGCTAAACACCAGCTCCAAATGGCCTTAGACATGGGAGACTCCTGCACCTGTGCCATGCCAGCAGCCGTGGTGATGCATTGCAGGGTCTGGCTGAGGCTCTCCACCTTCACGGCAGACACTCAGCACATGCTGGCAGATGTCTCTTCCTTGAGCACTGACCTCTTTGGCCAAGGGGAGGAAGGGCAACTCACCAGGAATGAGAAGTCCAGCACTACCTTGGACTTTGTGACTTCATAGTAGAATCAATCAATCAATCAATCACTTTATTTACCGGGTAAGTACACTGGGCCAAGGCCCGTTTTCAGGAATGCCACGGAGCCTCACAAAGAGGCTAAGAAGCATGGTACAAAATATAATATAACAAGACACACATACAATAAATACAATGACAATTACAGTGTATTTTAAAAATATTTACAAATAGCTTGAGATTGCAAGTGGTTGTAAAAACATTTTTAAAGATAGACTGACTAGTGGTAATTTTACAATCCTGGGGCAAAGAATTCTACAATTTAGGACAGATGACTGAAAAAGGCCCCTCACCCATACAAGTTGTGATTCAGGGTAGAGCTGGGCAAAAAAGGGAAGAGGAACGTAATGTTCCAGTTTCATCCCTACGTTTAATAAGAGTAAATAAGGGAGACTTATGTTCAAGCCTAAGTATGTTATTAAGCAAACAGCCTAAATTAGATTGAAAGTTTAGTTTAGGTGGTAACCACCCCAATTCATTATAGAGTACACAATGATGGGTTTTGTATGGGTTTGCTGTAACACATCTGCAAATTGAATTATATATTTTATTAACTAGATCTAAATCACTAACTGTTAAGTTAGTAAAGAGAAATGAGTTATAGTACAAAGATGATAAAATACTTGTAGATATGGCCTCCCCTGACCTTACAGGATATAAAGCACCAAGTTTCTAGTTAACGGCCTTAACTACTCTTTTAATAACAGCAGAAAACGTAAAAGATTGGGATGTAATAATAGTCCCAAATACTTAACTTCAGTAACTTGTTGCAGCATTACTTCAGCGAGATCAGATATATGTAATGGTTGAGTCTTTTTCAGTTTGAGTTTAGAACCAAATAAAATGCACTGTGTTTTTTTTAGTGTTTTAACGCCAATCGATGCTGATATAACCATTTACCTAAAGCTTGAAAATCATTATTTAATGAGTCATTTAATTCTATGACAGGAGTCGAACTAGAAAATAATATATCATATCATCAGCATAAAGAAGTAGTTTTGATTTAGTTGGAATTTTAGAAATTGGATCCACATAAATGGAAAACATCAAGGGTCCAAGTATGGACCCTTGAAGTACTCCCTGTTCTAACAACCGTGAACCAGACATAGCTCCACCAAAACAAACCCTCATTGGGCATTCTTAGAGATAGCGTTTAACCCAATCACAGGAAATATTTGCAAGACCCATATCCTTCAGTCTCCGGAGCAGCATGGCATGACTGACCAAATTGAAGGCCTTAGATAAATCAACAAATACCATGCCAGTCAGCAGCCCGGGGTCCACAGATCTTAAAACATGGTTGGTAAAGCTGACCAGTGCAGTACCTGTACTGTAAGACCTTTGAAAGCCATGCTGCTCTGGAGACCGAAGTCCACCAGCCTCGAGATAGTCAGTCAATTGTTGATTAACAATTTTTACAAACAATTTACCAAGGGGAGACAAGCTAGAAATAGGCCTACAGTTGTCTGGATCTTGTGGAGAACCTGCTTTTGGAATTGGTTTTACTATAGTCTGCTTCCATAAATCCAGAAATATATCTGTTGTCAAAGAAAGATTAAATATGACAGCAAGAGGCTGATATATATATATATATATATATATAATTGGTAATAAGTTCAAAAACCTGGGTTCCAGGCCATCAGTCCCTGCAGATTTATTTACTATCATCTGAATAAGTAACTTCTGAACCTGTAATGGACTTATCATTTTAAAGTGAAAAGAGGAAATCTAAAGTTGAGGTATTGTCTTCCTAATTGGGAGAATTACTACAGCCATTTTGAGTTAAATATTTAGAAAAGTCTGTGACTTTATTTAAGAATAACTCACAAACATTGTTAGGATTAGTTAGCAATCAACCATTATCACTAATTGTACTTATTGAAGACTTGTTACAAGAATCAATCAACTTTTTAATAGATGTCCCAAATTTCTTGGAATCACCTACTGAATTAATCTGGGTTTGTTGAAAATATTCAGATTTATTTTTCCGAATGAGAAGTTTACATTTATTTCATACGATATATATATATATTTTTTTTAGCTTTTGTTGACCGGGTAAGTGCACTAGACAAATCCTGCCTATTTTCAAGCACGACCCGGGGGAGGGGGATACAGATGAATGCCAACTGACCTTGAACCAGATTAAGCTGTTGGTGGTATTTTTAGTGAATGAGGGAATTTGGTTTGACACCGGGAAATTCCCTCACTCTTTTCGATAAGTGCCATGGGATCTTTAACATCCACCTGAACTACCACCAATCCAGGCAGATGGGACCTTGGTTTAACGTCTCATCCGAAAGACGGCACCTCAGAAATGCAGCACCCCTCTCATGCTGCATTACAGTGTCAGTACTGGGATATTAACCCAAGTGCCAGATGTGGGAACTGAACCCACAGCCCTCTGATCTCCCGGCCTCAGAGGCGAGTGTGCTACCTACTGAGCCACTGACACTGACAATTGAAAGCTTGATTACTTTTAGAGTTTTTGTTCGAGAGCCAGCTTCTATCCCTTTCTTTCATCAAATCAAAAAGTTCAGTTCTTATCCACTTATTATTAGTACCCTTTACCCTCCTCTTTATTGAAGGGAAAAAAACGTATCTTGAAGATCAGTTAAGGTCCCAACAAAAAAGTCAACTGCAATATTAGTGTCGGGAATGGCCTCCAAATGGGACCAATCCAAAGCATACAAGTTCTCATTTAATTTCTCAAAGTCGTAATTCCTAAAATTTCTGTAAGTAGTAATCTTTGGTGGAACTCTAGTTTTAGCCATTTTCCAAATACAAAAAGTAGGAGAATGATCACTAATACTATCAGAGAAAATATTGCTTGCAATAATTTTGTTAGACCTTTTTGTCAAGACCCAGTCAATTAGTGAGTGTTGATTACTTTGCAAGTTCATCCCTGTAGCATCTGTAATTAAGTAAATCCAGCATTCAGCACAAGCAATTCCAAATCTTGTGCTGAATGCTAGATTTACACAATTAATTACAGGAAGGTCCAAAGACTGAAAAAGAAGGCTTTTCGGTTTTGGTCCTTGCAGCCACAGCAGCCTCAGCAGTAGCTCCAGCAGGGGCAATAACAAGCCTGTGCTCCAAGGCCAAGTTCTCTGGCCAGGGGCCAAAAAGAGGCAGGAGTAGGGGAAGTGGTGCCCCTCCTGCCCCAGCAGCTGGTGACCCCCTCCAAAGCTGCCCAGTGATGGGTCAGGGGGTATCTAACTTCCGCTTGTCCAGTTGTTTACCCAGCTCCCTGTGTGGGGCCAGCTTCGCCACTTCTGGCCATATTGGTCTGTCATTACTACAGGCAAGTGGGTTCTTGAGGTGGTAAGCAGAGGGCTGCCTCTTGATTTCAAGGCTCTCCCACCTTACAATCCCAACTCCAAAGGATTCCTCATGCTTCAAGACATTGCTGTCTACCCAACAAGGGGACATCATTCAGTTTCTTGTGAAGGGGCTACAGCCCATGTCCAAGATGCCCTGGCAGGTCAGGGGTATGTGTCCAGGTACTTCCTCATCTCAAAAACGGATGGGGAGCTGGCTCAACTTAGTGTATCTGCATGATCTCAACCAGTAACTGAGGAAGCTCATTCCGGATGGTAACCCTGAAACAGATCATACCATCTATAGAGCAGGGCAAGCGGACCTCAAGGATGCATTCTTCCATATCCCAGTCCATCCATCCCATTAGCAGTACCTTCGGTTCTATGAAGAAGGGGTTTTGTATCAGTTCCAGTTCTTGCCCTTCAGCCTCTTGTCCATGCCCAGGGTCTTCACCAAGTGCATCGCAGTGGTGGCAGACTTCTCGCGTCACAAGGGCATAAGAGTGTACACCCCTACCTGGATTACTGGCTGACAGCTGGGCCATCCAAATAGGCTGTGGAGCACTCCAGGAAATTGGCCTTCCAGACCTGCAGAGACATGGGCCTGTTGGTTGACCCAGCCAAATCCAAAATGATCCCTTTGCTCCTTGAATCTCCAAGAACTGAATGAAGAGGTGGTGATCCACCTGTTCTCCCTGTGGGGCACACCACTGGCGGATCTGTTTACCTCCTGGGAAAATGCGAAACTGAGGCTGTTTTGTGCTCATGCCCCGCAATTTGAGACACTGATTGGGGATACCTCTGTGAGGACCTGGATCCAAGCATCATGTATGCCTTTCCCCCCTTCCCTTTGATCCACAAGCTGGTGATCAAGGCCCTGAAGGACAAGATGTGGATGACCCTGATAGCTCCAGACTGGCCATGGCAATTCTGGTACCTGGATCTCCTCAGCTGCAGCAGCAGATCTCTGCGACGGTTGCCTCTTCATCCTGAACAGTGACTGGACAGCCTGGTTCCTGAGCAACTAGAGTTCCAGGCTCTGAGTCTTTCGGAAGCTGTGCTGCACACTGTGGAAGTCTCCTGAAAAAGTTGACTTGTCAGTGCTACTCCTTTAAATGGGAAAGGTTTTCTATTTGGTGTCAGGGCAAGGAACTAGATCCCCTTGCGTGCCCTGTGGCTAGTATCCTCAAGCACCTCTGGCCCCCCTCCCAGCTGGGGCTGTGAACCACGACCCTCAAGGTGCACCTGGCAGCCATCTCTGCATACCTGGAAGACATTGGAAGGTGGTTGGGTACTTTTTCAAGGGCCTGGATCACCGGTCCCTTCCAGTGCATGAATCACCACCACCATGGGACCTACAGCTGGTGCTGGCTATGCTCATGGGCAAGCCATCTGAGCCTATACATAGGTGTGAGGTGTCACACCTGTCATGGAAGATGGCCTTCTTTTATTTGAAAGTTTGTGACTGGGAGAGGCACACTAAGCCGAGGCTTGTTTCCAGGTGTGACCCATGAGCAAGGGAAGGGGAGTATGTATACAGATGCAGACTGACTTACAGAACCAGATTAAGCTGTTGGTGGTATTTTTAGTGTATGGAGGGAATTTGGCCAGGTCACCGGGGAAATTCCTCTACTCTGACAGTAGGAGGAACTCTTGGCTGTCGTCCAAGATGGCCGCTTTGGTGGTTCCAGGAGGGAGTATATGAGTTACACAGGCAGAGGAGCTAGCCTCCTCCTCTGCCCCTTCTATGCTAGAGGCTGATGAAAATGATGTTCCTGAAGCGTTTTTTGAAATGGATATAGACTGGTTATTTATTTATTTGTTTAACCAGGTATAGCACACTAAGATCTTTTTTACAGGAGTGACCCGGGAGCACAAGGAGGTTAAGTGACTTGCTCAGGGTCACACAGTATGCAAGTGGAAGCTGTGGGATTCAAACCCAGGTCTGGTCTGCTGGATGTCACCAGATTTGCAGCTCAGAGCCTTAGACCACTGCGCTATACAGCCTGACGTGACTTGGAAATTGCTGAAAACATACAGGTACAGACCACTAATGTTAATGCTAATGCTGACATTTCTGATAAAGTTATTGCTTAAAAAACGTATGGAGGAAGAATTGCGGTGCAAGTTGCAGAAGGAAATCCTGCAGGCTGAGCTGTCAGCTCTGCAAGCCATGCCTCAGTCAGCACTGAACACTGCTTCATCTCCGGACAAACAGCTGAGGAATGATGTGGCCGCATCAAAGGCGGCTGGTGAACTGAGCATAGCAAGTACCTGTCAAAGTCCTTCTTTGGCTGGTAGTTCTTCTCAATCGACGGTTGCATGCCCAAAGCCGAAGGACAGTTCTGAAAAACTGTTACCTAGCTCTACTACTTTCAAGGAGGCAGAGGCTTGGATTGCAATGGCCCTCCGGGGCATCTGATAAAGTTACTACTCCTTCAGTGTCAGAGAGTGCCCCTGTTTCACATACTGCCTTTTCCACTGCTCCTACTGGGTTTCACAGTGTCACGCCTCAAAGCGTTTCTCTTTCGGCCAGTGTTGTGACTAGTTCTCTGACAGCTCCGCGTGCTTCTAAGCAAAGAATAAAGACACAGACTTAATGGTTGGAGCTTGGTTGACCGCCCACACCCTAGAGAATGCGGGCTGGATTCAGACAAGTGATGGCCAGTGGCTCCCAGTTCCAGAGGACATGGATGTGCAGTGTTATCAGAACTGTACTAGCGCCATGGAAGAACAGGTAGCTATCTCCTCTATCTCTATGGCTATATCTAAAGAAAATGTTACTGAAATGCCGCCAGATAATGTTACTTCTTTGGTTGTGGACTGTATGGGCCCCGATGAAAATATACAATCAGACTCTGCTCCTCAAAAGGCCTCCACTTCCAGAACTGTTTCTGTGGCCTCTGAATCAAATGAAAACAGAATGCATCCCTTGGACTCTGTACTACAAGACCCTGCTAGAAGGACATAGTTAAACCCTATGTTCTGTTTAGCTGATTTATTTCAAAACAAAGGGGAACCAGCCCCCCTTCCCATAGGAACGCTGTTTGTTTGGTATATAAAGGGGAGCTGGAACCCCCTCCCCACCCAACAGGTAATATGGTGCAAAACAGCTTTTGAAAGGTTCAATGGAGTTTTTTTCATCTGACATTTTCGCACTTATACATTTAGGTAATGGTAATTACGATATTAGTTTTAAAACTGTGTCAGGCCTTGATAGATTTTGGTCTCAATATCAGACCCTAAAAAATAACCCAGTTTGGATTCCTTATATGGCTGTTCCCCTTACCAAGCCTGCTGTTAAGAATATCACAATCATGTTATGCAACGAGGGAGTTAATGTTGAAGATATTCTTTTCTGGTTACACCAAAGGTGTGAAGTTCTGGATAGACCCTTCCCCATTCTAGATGGTGAACAGATTTGGAATGGGGGATGGAAAATCAGAGTAAAGCTGTTTTCCACAAACAATGGGCCTGTACACTTGTCAAGCACCTTTTACCTTGGGAAAGATAGGGGTGTATTATTCTATATAGGGCAGCCTAAGTCTTGCTTTAAATGTGGGTCCCGAACACATTCAAGTTCAGTCTGCGACATCCCTAGGTGTAGTCACTGTCTTGACTATGGTCATGTGTCTGTGAATTGTTTGAACCTTTTTAAATGTAATCTCTGTGAAAAAACTGGTCATGGTTATGGTAAATGCCCATGGGCCTCCCATAACAGGGACAATTGCCTTTCTCATGAAGGGTTAATCAATAAAACTCAACAAATGCAAGCCTAGAGAGTTGCTGCTCAAGATTTGGATGCTACACCAGCACCAGACCCCGCTCCCCCTCCCCAGGACATTGCTAGCCCAAGTAGGCAGAAAATAGAGGGGCAAGCTCCCTCTATGCAGACAGATGGACTTCAAGTTGCTGAAGCCACCACTGAGCCAGCCTCTAGTTCTGCCCCTGGTGCCACTGTCTCTGAAAATTCTTGTGAAAAGGAAATGCCTCTCCTCCCTCCAGTCAAATACAGCCATTTAAAAAAGCAACCTCCAAAAAATGAAACAGGCTTGGAAAATCCCTGACCCCTAAGTCAAGAACTGTCTCTAAAGGGGAAGAGAAAACTTTGCAGTCATGGAAGATGGGTAATAAATTTGCAGCCTTGTCTTCAGAAAAATGGGAGGATTCAGGGGGAAGAGGAATCTGATTCCTCTTCCATAGCCTCCACGACTACTGAACTTACTTCAGACATGGAGGAAGGGAGTGGGGATGATCACATCTCATGGCACCCTAGACGGAGAAGGTGCCTTAAGACCCCTTGATTACTTTGATATTCCTTACATCATCTTATCTCTTATGGCTCACTCACTGTAACTACTGTTAATGTAAATAGCATTAAAAGTCATAAAAAAATGATAACTGTTTTAAGTATGCTACAGGAGGGAAGGAGTGATATCTGTTATATACAGGATACCTGATTAAAAACCCAGTTTGAGCTGCAGCAAGCTTCAGAATTTTGGACCAAGGGGTCTTCATTTTGGCCCACTGGGGAAGAGTTATGTGATGGGGTAGGTATTTTATTTCATAACTCAGAACTTAAAGAGTTTCCAGGTTGGTGTATATCCAGCCAGGGCGGGCATTGCTTCTGGATTTTACCTTTCATAATGAGTGCTTCAGATAGATATCTGTGCATGCCCCGCAGACCAAAGCCTTAAGAGTCACCTTATTCAAACAGATGCAACCTTACTTACACACATCTAGGTTAATTATTTGGGCTGGTGACTTTAATTGTGGAATTGAAAAATCAGATAGGGGACTTAAAACAAACTTGTTTGTGACACCTTAGCCTTGTAAAATATAATTTCAATTGCAGACTTAAGAGATGGTCTTCTTTTCCCTTAGGTGGTCATACATATTTTAGAGGCTCCCTGTCCACCACAATTGATTTTGTATTTTTATCCTCTGTTTTACAGCCGGTAAATATAAAAATGCATGCCTGGGAATTCACAGACCACAGGTCCATTATGGTCAGTATGAACTGGGACCAGTCCCCCAGACGTAAGAAGAACATGTGGAGACTGAAAAGCCCTTTATTAGAAGATGGGAAAATTAAACAAGCTTGGAAAAGGGAATGGTATGTAAGGTTATCTGTGGCTGGGTTATATGATGATGTGGCACTTTGGTGGGAGGAAACCAAATTGTCATGGAAGGAATGTTTTCAGGTAACAGCAAAAATATCTGCTATCAAACATTATCTTAAATATTTACAATTATGGGGTCAATTGCAGAAACTAATTTCCCTTACTGAAACTAACAAGATAGGTTATGGAGCCCAAATTGTTTTAATAAAAAAACAAATGTTTGGTATGCAATATGACAGGGCAAAATCCCCTTGAACAAGAACTAAGGTTTGGCACAGACATGAAAAAGGGTTCCATGGATCCATACAAGGAGTGCAAAAATAGAGTAGAACACAGAGTCATCACTGAGGTAGTCTCAGAAACAGGCCATGTTGCCACTTCCCCAATAGTATCCTGAATCAAGTTGAAAAGTATGTATATTCTTTATTTGGGGAAGCCCCACTGATAGATAAGTCTGTTTTTGATGCCCTGGGCCTTCCACAAGTGGAGGAAGAAGATCCAGTTTTTTTTATCCTCCCCCATGTCTTCTGATGAAATTAAGGCAAAAATTTCTACTCTTAAAATCAACTCCGCCCCTGGCACAGATGGCACAGGCTAAGAACTTTAAAAGAACTTGCCCCTGCTTTAAAGATAGTGTAAAATAACATGCTACAGAACAATGCTCTATCGAAGTCCATGGACCAGGCTTTATTAATATTATTGTATACAAAAGGAGCCGGGAAGACTTAAAAAATTGGAAGCCATTCAGCCTGCTTAATACAGATCTAAAAATACTAAGTAACATTTTGTTAAGTAGGTTAACAGTGGTGGCAGACAAATTGATCAGCCCCTACCAGACATGTGTCAAACCAAACAAGTATCAATATGACAATTTGATCATGTTTTTTGTTTGTTTGTATATTTTACTTTTGCACCGTCCTCCGAGGAACTCTCTCTGGCAGCCACCACTACCCCAAACTCTACCTCCTACCTGAGACACCTCCTCATCCAGGCGGACCCCCCAGCTCTGAACCCGCCGCGGTGGGGCTGCCCTATCTGCCCAAGGCACTCTATCTAAAATCTAGTGTGCCAGGCTGGGCTCGGCCCAGAAAAGGAGAGTGCCCGGTGTCTGGAGTGTGGCTACGAGGGCAGTCGTGCCATCACCTAAGCTGCGAGACAGGGATTTTTCTTATGTAGTTGCCCCCCAACCCCTCGGAGTGCGGTGTGCAATGATGTCTGCGCGATCCTGGTCACTGACGTCTGATGTCACTCCGCCCCTCTTTCTGTGGCTCAGTTCTTGACTGACCTCCGGTCTCCACCAGAGGTCCCTACTGCACCGAGTGGGCCCTGAAATCCCACCCCAGGGGAGGCGAGCAGTCTGTCGGATGCTTGATCCTCTCCCTCCCCTGCCGAGCCCCCGCACCCGGGCTCATTACCGAACCCAGGTTGCCGGCGTGGCGTGAGGCGTGGTGTCCAGCACCTCAACCCTCAGCACCACTGGGCCCGGCGCACAATCTGATCATGTTAAGAGAGATACTTCATAAGGCCTCAGAGGGTGGGATCCAGGGTTATGTACTGGGAATCGATCAAGAAAAGGCCTTCGACAAAATCTCCCATGCTCATTTGTTCAATGTGCTTAGAGCCTTCGGGATTCCTGCAGTTTTTGTTAGTTGGATAGGTACCATGTATAAGAAGGCTATAGTCATCCCAAATATTAATGGTTGGACAGGGAAAGAAATCAGAGTGCAAAGAGGTGTCTGTCAGGGGTGCCACCTAAGTCCGCTTTTATACGTCTTTAGTACAGACATTTTGTTAAGTATTGCTCAGCAAGGTTTAATACATGGTTTAACAGTTTCTGCAGGTTCTCCACCAGTTAAAATATTGGCATATGCAGGCGATCTTGTTCTTTGTTTAGACCCCTCTACTGATGTTAATGCCTTTACTGAAGTTTTTTCCACATACTCTAAATAGCCTGGGTCCAAGATCAATTCTTCTAAAAGCTTGGGGGTTCCATTGGGTAATACCCCTATTCCTGACAATGCAAAGTTTGCAGATGTACCAGTTTCTAGTGGTATAATTTCCATCTTGGGTGTAATTTTTGGTCGAGAAGATATGGGTAAGCATAACTGGGATATAGGCTTGCAAAGGGCAAACAGGTTGGTTGCCTCTTGGAAAGGACAGCAGATTTTTTAAAAAAAGAGGGTGCTTTTAATCAAGACCTTGCTTCTTCCAGTTTTTTTTATATGTTATTTAGGTTTCCCCCCACCTCAGTCTATCATCACTCCCCTCCTTAGTGTTTTTTCCAGGCCCCGTGGGGGCAGCAGACTGAACCCCATTAAATGGGAATATACATAAAGAAAGATACAAGAGGGGGGTTTGGACATGGCAAACCCTGTTGCCTTTTATTGCAGTATTTTTTTTGTCCTATAATTTCGGCTTTGTCCTGAAGTGAGGAAATAAGATCTGGAAACTTTATGTCTTGGTCTTGTTAAACCCTTGCTTAATACCCTGGTCTCAGAGAAAAACAGAATTACTGCATAGGATCCCTGGCCTTCCCAGATATGGCCTAGAACAGGTTAAGAATCTGATCAAGTGGGGTATCACGAGCACCCAGGTACAAACCACTGACAGAAAAACTATATATTTCCAGATACTGCAGAAAGTATACAAGGAAGTAGTGTCCTTTTCAGACTGTCCGCCAAATAGGTTACAGTTTAACATTACCCAGCTAACATCTAGGAGGCTACCAGACTTAGTTTGGGATTCTGTCTGGTTGAGTCTTTATGGTACGCTAAGTGTTTGCAATAATAACAAACACAAGCAGTTACAAGAAAGATATTGCATAGGAGACTCATGTACAAATACTTGAAACCCAAGTTCATTTATTTTTAGAGTGCACATATGTGCAATCCCTCCGGTCACTTCTGGCAAAGGAATGGGAAGAGCCCCTTTTTTCCTCTTTGACATACTTCACTCTGATCTATGGGGTTTAGGAAGGAGGCTGGCATAAATATTATGTAGAAACTTTGTATATCATTTTCTCCGTAATTAGGTACTGTATTACATCTGGCAGTCTCCGTGTGTTTGGGTAACTCGACAGAGACTGGTACATTATGTTGAAATCCTTCGGAATATTCAAATGTCTCTTCAGAATATATGGCTTACAGACTGTAAAAAATATATACCAGAAAAAGTTAAATTGTTGTGGGTACATTGTGATAAGTGGACAAAACCTCACTGAGGGATATGAATTTTCTATGTATATAGAAGGACTTGTTAGTCCAAAAGCTAAAGCTATGTGTTCTTTTTCTAACATCCTTGTTGGTCCAATAAAAGGTATCAAACCATTTGTTCTGGCTATGTATATAATGTTATATTTATGATTGTATCTTTTGTTTATGTTTCTGTCATTTGTGTGGATTAGTTTATTAAGATGTTTGATTACTGTATGTATATTTTGTTTTGCAGCGCTTCTTTTCAATAAAAATTCCCCTATTCTTATCGAGAAGTGCCATGGGATCTTTAACGTCCACCTGAACAACCACCCGAACAGGCAGACAGGACCTCGGTTTAACATCTCATCTGAAAGACAGCACCTTTGGAGTGCAGCACCCCCCCTCTTGATGCACTACAGAGTCAGTATTGGGATTTATCCCACATTCCTGGTGTATGGCTAGAACCCACCACCTTCTGATCTTCCGGCCTCAGAGGAGAGTGTGCGACCTGCTGAGCCACTGACACTTCTTGGTGGCCATCACATCATCCAGAAGGATTAGCGAGCTCCAGGCACTCTCACTGAAGTCTCCCTATCTGGCCTTCCACAAGGACAAGGTCATCCTTTACTCCCACCTGAAGTTCCTCCCGAAAGTTGTGTTGAAGCTCTACCTTAACCAGGTAATGAACCTCCCGGTATATTTTACCAACCCTTCTTTGGAGGCTGACCATGGACTCCATACTCTGGACCTACGGAGGGTGCTCTCTTATTTATTTATTGAATTTTGTTGACCGGGTAGACCCACTGAGACTAGAAGACCCTTTTTCAGGGGTGACCCGAGATTAATCACACATATAGAAACACAACATACAAGAAGAAGTCAATTAGACACATAGTGAATGATATGCTTGATTATTGCACAAAGCACATGGCTGGAGTTCGGGGTGAGGCTTGCCAGCTGTTTGTGACACATTCTGAAGCCATGCCTGGCAGACCAGCAGCAAAGCAGATGACTGGCAGGTGGATAACATTCTACATGACAGAAACTTTCAAGTATCTTAAGGGCATAAACAAGGTGCAAGTGGAAGATATCTTTCGATACAGGAGAGGTATAAGAACAAGGGGGCACGATATGAGATTGGAGGGGGCAGGATAAGGGGTAATGTGAGGAAATTCTTTTTCACAGAAAGGGTGGTGGATGCATGGAATAGCCTGCTCCAGGAGGTGGCAGGAGCAAGTACACTGACGGGATTCAAACATACATGGGATAGGTTTAAGGGAACCCTTGAGGTGGGCAGGAGAAGCTAAAGCCGATGACCAAGTAAGGTCAGTGGCTGCTGATATGGATAGGGTATACAGGCAGACTGAATGGGCCTAGCAGTCCTTATCTGCCGTCAACTTCTATGTTTCTATGTTACATCGACATCTGTTATAGGTTGTCTGATAGGGAGCCTTCCTAAGGGCTTGGGGCTCATTCCACCAGACATATTACTGCTGCAGTGGCTGCTTCCAGGGACATCCCTATCCAGGAGATCTGCAGTGTTGCTACCTGGAAGTCAGCACACGCAACTTCATGTCCCATTACAGCATCAACTTAAGAGTCTCACTGGGATGCTGCTTTTGGGACCTTAGTTCTCCAGTTTCTGTTTGCCAAATAGGGATGCGCGCCCTGCCCTCCTCCCGGAGAACTGCTGGAAGTCTGCCAGTGTGTGGACAGTGAACTATAACCTCACCCCTAGAAAAATTGGTTACTCACCTACAACTGTAGTTCTAGGAGTGGTATATAGTTCACATCCACACCACCAACTTGGCCTCCCCTGGCAAGTGGCACATGGACTCCTGCTTCCAGCATGCAAGATCTGATGTGGGGTGGAGCCGAGGAATATACCACCTGGGTGATGAGAGGAGCTTAGCTTGAAGACATTCAGGCAAATCACCACTTTCTAGTGGACCTGCCAATGTGTGGATGCGAACTATACACCACTCCTAGACCTAAGGTTACAGATGAGTAATTTTATTGAACATCTTTCACCATACAGATCCAGAAGCAAATGATTTGATACCTTTTATTGGACCAACATAGATGTAGCAAAAAGAAGCACTTCAAAAGCACTTCTTTTTGCTACATGTATGTTGGTCCAATAAAAGGTACCAAATCATTTGCTTCTGGATCTGTTCTTACAAGGGCCAATACGGCAAAGACTAAATCTGTACTTCTGCCATATAGTATTTCTTTTCTTTTGTCTACAGGAGACTATGGGTCTGTCTTCTTTACTAGTTGTCCCTCATTTGTAACTATTCTGCAGCAACAAGAACTCACAGATATGGGGCTTTTTTTCATGTAGTTACTTAGAAATATTAGTTTGCTTATTTTTTTTTAAAGACCTACAGAAAGCAATGCCTCTCGATGGATACAAGTACAGAAAGATGATTGTAGAAGCAGGCCTGGTGTCATAGTGGAGAGAGCATTTGCTATGTGGGTGATTCAGGTTTGGTTTCTGGAACCAACTCTCAGTCCTAATCCATGAAGCTTAAAGTGAACTGTAGAGATGGCGTGAATGGAAAGGAGGAAAAGGAATTTGGATATATGTAATGTTTTTCATGCACAATGGGCAGTGAGGGAGCGGGTGACTGAGAAAAATATCACTATTTGCATAAACATTTCCCTGGGGTTACTTTTTTCAATCCACCTGAATGGCTGATGTAACAACTTCCTCACATTGGCTTTTTCCAAAAGCAGTGAGTATCATCACATAGCAGCTCAAAGCAGAGGTAGGGTGTAGGGCCTTTATGTCCTGCCGCAGCTCTAGATCCTGGTCACTAGGTCATCCTGCACAGAGCACTGCTAGGGATAGCAAACTATAGAGCAGAGGGTTAGTAGGAGCAGCCCTGCCCATTTTGGGTAAAGTGCCCAACCCCCATAAGGTGGGAGTGTGTGGCACATCCCTTTATCTTGTGTAATTCAGGTGCAATACTGCTTCCCTAATCAGAGGTTTGCATGTCAACCTGATGGTGTTATGCTACAGTTATCAGTATGGGTCAATGGAAGCACTCTTGCTGCTGATGCAGAAGGCTGTGGGGTTTTGTCCCACTCTGGGAACTTGGGGTCTCATAACCAACTTACTGCAATTTAGGGGGTGTCTATGATATTGTACTTTTTAGTGCTGTTCTTTCCCTCGGATAAGACATTAAAGAGCTGTTCTGGACAGCAGCAGAAGAAATCACAGTTCCTGTCAGCAGACCTCACTGCAATACATTCCACAAAGAAACTGGAGAAGGATTTTTAGAAAGATTGGATGCTGTCATAGATGTGATATTTCAGTCCATCAGCATCTGCCCATCAGTGCCCAAACTTTCACCTTATTTTCAAAGTTGCAACAGTTTCCACGATTTGCAGCAGCCTGTGTTAAAATGGTGACACATGCAACATTATGTTGGTGAAAATAGCGCTTTATCTGCCGCAAATCATGGCAACTGCGCCAAAATTTACATCATTCTGGAGGTGGTCTATGTTTCTGGCACTGTTGCATGAACTGTGTCTGGGACGGACCATGCATCATAAGAAGGGTTTTAAAAATCTGTCCTTAAACTTTAGGCCATTTAATCTTCATTACTACAACTATTTCCATGAAACCAGCAGCTTTTTCCCTTACTGTCCACCTACAGCTGACGGTTAGTCTGAAGTTACAATGATCAATTTCTGTTTAATTCTGTGTACTTCATCTCATTATCACTTTGATTCTTCTCTGCTTACTTTTCATATTTACTAAAAGTAGCTGTCATTATATTATTTTTTTCAATTCGATGCATTTGCTGCTGTGGTATTGCTGCTACAGTTTGATGTGCACTTTTGACTGTGTCTGTATGAATCTGATTGTATACTGTAGTTATGACCTCACTGATCTGCTTGTTTCACCAACTACTGTAATCTCCCAGGTAATGCCTGAAAACTGGCAATTACTTTGTCCAGTGCACTTCTCCCATAAACTAAAACAAAATGAATAAAGTCTCAGTGCCCTGCTTGTGACAGACTATCCATTTCTAAGCAACAGACAGCTATGACACAAATAGGAGATTATGACTTCAGCTCCGGATCAAGTCTCAGGTAAGACTCAGCTGTTGGTGAACGGCAAAAGACAAAGGTCTAGTTTCCCTGACAATGTCCTTCATGACACTGACTGGAACTGGATGAAACTCAAATGATTTTGGAATGTGGTGCAGAAGATTTCGTCTGATGCCACTTATGAATTTATTGTTGGTGACTGGAGCCTGCTACTGTAACTTTTGAAAAGGAAAGGCACACTAGCTATGATTGCTTGTTCCTAGGTATGTCCCGGGGGCTGCGTGGACCTGTTTTATTGATAGGAAAATTACACCAGGGAACCTGCCCTACTCTTCCAGTAAGGGGAACCTCTGGCCATCTGCCAAGATAGCGACTGGGAAGGAGCAGGTGTGGATGCTGCAGGTGTAGGGGAGCCAACCTCCTCCCCTACTACCTTTTCTACAAACACAAAACTGTTCCTGAAATTGTTCTGGAAACTGAAAATACAGCAATGGAAGTTGATGAATAAGAGGCCGTGAGAACAGATACTGAAGAAGAACAGGTTTTCCAAATAAAATTGCACAAGGAAGAGTAGAAATTTAAAAACAAGTCAATGGAGGAAAGAACATTTTTTTTCTGATGGCAGAGGAAGAAGCAAAGTTCCAGGAGAAGAGGAAAAGACTTTGAGCAAACCACCTACACCCCACTGAGGAAGGTACAGACTCAGTGAAATCCCTTGACAAGCAAGCCGAGCCAGCATCTCCCTCACCTGCTGACGTGGCAGCAGCAAAGGGGCCGCATGACAGAGGAACTAACAAGCTGTCCGTGGCAGAAAAAAACAGCTCTGACAACCCAAAATACTACACTGGTCAGTCCTACTGCTAATGCTTCAGAAAAGATTAAAGAAACAGCTTCCAGGGAAGACGCTGCAGGGAGAGAGAAGACCTGGCAACCTCTCCCTAAACAGCAGTATACAGATGGTAATTACTAGACCGAGCCTACTCTGTGTAGACTCAGCCTGGAAATGACCATCTGCATACTGCTGTTCAGCGCTACTACAGAAGATGGGGAAGCCCCCTCCACCACAACTAGCAAAGCAACCCTTGCATCCAGCAGGACAAAAACAAGATGGTGGCTTGGCCTAGGGCGCAGGCGCTGTGCATAGAAAAATCAATCAGATGAAAAACATCCCACCAAAATGTGGCCAGTGGAGTCTGCACTGGAAGATGGAGGCTGGGTAATGGCACCTCCTGTCTCCCCGGGAACACAGAACGCTTTGGCACTACACCAAACACAGGGGAATATGTGAGTACTGTGAGGGATGAGGGATTGAAGATACTGCCTGAGGGGGACAAGGCTGCCAACATCACAGGGGGAATAACACTATTGCTGATGTGTCACAGGCTCCTCAAGAGGATATGGAAGTAATACATTTCCTTCAGACAGAATCCACTAAGCAGGTTGTGGCTGGTAAAGTCTATAAGCATCAGACAACCACACCTGACCCTGTACCAGCTCTAAACACCCCTACAGACACAAAGGAGGCCCCACTCCACTCGGGAGCCATGCCCCCACCAAACACAGGTGATCACCAAAGAGAAAGACCTAGCTCTCTGGCGGAGTTGGAGGAGGAAGTCTATGATATATCAGAAATAGGAACTGTACACCAACCTGATACCCATAGTGAGAAAGCAAAAAGACAGCTCAGAATGTCTGACTTATTTGCTGCTCAGGGGAGCCCACCCAGCGTAGAAACTGTGTAAGATTAAAGTAGACAGGGGGTTTGGAACTCTCTCTGGACAGAGTTTATGTAATCTGAATACTAATAAAAGACAATGGGATTTTTCTTCTGCTGAACTAATTGCAGTTATACTGTACGTATCTCGGGGGGGGGGATAACTTTCAACAGCTTTAAAGCATTAAAGTCTCTAGAACATTTATGATTGAAATATCATAAACTTTAGAACACTGCTTTATGGTCCCTTTTCACTGCAACCCCTCTGTGCAAACCTGCTATAAAGACCATTACCATATTATTTCAGAATGAGGGGTTAATGTCTCTGACACTGGTTAAGACAAAGATGGAGGTCCTGGAACAAATCATCCCCATCACTGACAGCGAGCAGTTATGGATAGGCGAGTGGAAGTTCAAGGGAAGACTCAGACAGAGAAACAGTGGTGTGTGCCATCTCACAGGGAGTTTTTCTTGAGACAAGATAGGGGTATGTGTTTCTACTCAGGTCAACCACTCACAAGCCACAAATGTGGTACAAGGAGTCACCTAAGTATGGCTAGTTAGCTTTTGGAAGAGAGCAGCAAGAATAAGGAGGCAACTGCTAGAACTTTGCTACTTTACTACTGGGGCAAAGAAACTAGAACTGGGACCTTCAATTAGGGTACAAAAAAACCAGAGCTAGTGTGCTTGTCTGAGTTGGGGGACGGGAACTGCTATCACCTTTGCAGTTAGCTAGGTTAAGAGGAGAGCTGTTAATTGTGGTGTGAAGCTTAGGCAGAAGTAAACCAGATGTCTGCATTTAAACTTCCCTAGTTGGCTTTTAGCAGAGAACAGCAAGAAGAAGGAGGCAGTTGCTAGAACTTTGCTACTTTATTACACATTATAGCCTTCCTACCCTTAGCCAGTACAACTTTTATAGGCACTGGAATTGACTGACAGCAGGAACTTCCTGTTTGGGAGCAGGAAGGGAGGGATCACCGAGACACATAAAACTCACCATCCTAGAAGGAAAGAGTAGCTCTCCTCCTCCTCCCCCAGCTGCTGGAGGTCTGACTCTGGCAAGGAAGGAGACTACTAAGGAATACAGGAACTTCCTGTCCCAGAACAGGAAGGGCAGGAGCTGTAAGGGCACAAAGGCAGTAGGAAAGTAGGGAGAAAAAAAAACAGAGGGAGGAGAGAGCAAGCATACAATGCAACACAACAGGGGCCACAAAAAAGACATGATGGGAGTGGTGCAGTGCAGTGGCTGAGGGGGGCAGTCTTCAGGGAGACATTCTGGTGGATGCAGTGTTGTCCCATCTGCAGGCAACTCTCTGGGCTGAGGAAGGAGGTTGCTCATCTCCAGGCAAAGTTATCCAGGATTCAGAGGACCTCCTCCTTCATCCAGGGACCACTGAGTCTGCCCCCATTGCCTCAAAGGTTGCCTAGGCTGAGGAGTGGCTGAACTACGGTGGGCTTGGGAAGGGTGAGGACAGTGGGGCAGAGGCACATCCCTCCTATGGTTCCACTCCACAACTCTGATGCTGCACTGGCAGGGTGGGACTGTCCCAAAGAGCACCCACAGTGGAGACCAAGGAGGATGTGGGGGTCCTCCATGGTGGAGACCCCAGTGAGGAGGCAGAGGACCCCGGAGGAGGAGGAGGAGGAAGCAATTCCTGGTGGGGAATTCAATTGTTAAAGGGGTAGACTTGGGAGCTGATGGAGTGGGAGAGAGGGAGGTTAAGTGCCTACCTGGGGCCATGGCTTGGAGAGATGGAAAGTGTATCTGGAGGATCGCTGGGGCAACAGGATATGAGGTACAGCTAGACATCATTGTCCACCTGAGGACAAATGATTTAACTGGTGATGAGGATAGAGTAGTGCAGGAGAACTTCGGGGAGCTGCGGAGGTGTCTTAGATAAGTGGCACTCACTGTAACTTTTTCAGAGGTGCTACCAGTCACAGATTAAGGGAAGGACAGAGCACCCCACACCACAAGATTCAATGCATGGTTGAAGGACTGCTGCATAGCAGAGGGCTTCTGCTTCATTGGGGACTGGGGTCCCAACTGGAGGGATGCAGTCCTACACAAGTGGGATGGACTGCATCTATTTGGGGGGGAACCAAGATCCTCAGTGAGAGGTTTAAATGCTTCATTGGCAAGCATTTAAACTAGCCAAGAGGGGAGGCATAAGTAGGCAGGAAGAAGCTAACTGCCCCCCCCCAAACAAGATGAAGCAGTCACTAAGGAGGAATCTAGGGTTGGGAAATTGACACTAAAACCTAAAACTTAGCTTGGTAGAATGGTAGAGATAAGAAAGAATGGGAGTAAAAACAGAAGAAGAAGGGAGGGAAGACGTGGATAGGAAGGGAGCTACTAGAAAGGGAGGTTGCAAAACTTGGAAGGTCATGTGCATGAATGCCAGCAGCCTGGGAAATAAAATCCCAGACTTAGTAGCCTTGATAGCAGAGGCGGACCTGGACAATGTCACTGTTACCGAAACATGGTACATGAGGAACCATGAATGGGATGTAGCTATACCATGTTACACTCTATTTAGAAAAGACAGAGTGGGAAAAAAGGGTAGAGGGGTAGCTTTCTACGTCAGGGAGGGAATTAAAGCAACCGAAGTTCAGGGAATAAAGGAGGGAGCGGATGCACTGTGGGTCACTCTGGAGAGAGGGAATGGCACTGCCATTTGTACTGGTGTGATCTACAGACCTCCAGCACAAGGGGAAGAGATGGATGGGGTACTAATGGAAGCCATCCACAAAATGACAGCCAAAGGTGAAGTGCTGCTGGTGGGAGACTTGAATATGCCGGATGTGGATTGGAGCACTCAGGCTGCAGCCAAGGCCAGGAGCAGAGGCATCCTGGATGCCATGCAGAGGGTGTGCCTTAAACAGCTTGTGGCAAAACCCACCAGAGAAGGAGCAATATTGGACCTGGACGGTACTCACCAATGGGGACAGAGTTACCAATGTAATGGTGGGTAGCCAACTTGGGTCCAGTAATCATTGTACGGTGTGGTTCAATGTGAGAACAATGGATGAGTCAAACCACACGAAAGCAAAGGTCCTGGATTTCAGACAGATCGACTTTGCAAAAATGGGGAAAATGTCTCAAGGAAGCCCTGGCAGGAGAAGAAGAAGCGTGGGTGTAGAGAAACAATGGGCTAACTTTAAGGGAGCCATAGCAGAGGAAACAAACATTTGTGTTAGGCGACTAAGCAAAACAAAGAGAAAGAAAGAAAAAAACACTATGGTTCTCAAAAGACGTGGCTGGGAAGGTAAGAGAGAAAAGGCTATCTTTCAGAAGGTACAAGGAAACACAGAGGAGGAAGACAGGGAACTGTATCTGGAAAAGCAGAGGAAGGCAGGGAAAGCAGTCAGGAGTCCAAAGGCACAAACGGAGGAAAAAATAGCCCAGGCAAAGAAGAAAGGAGACGAGACCTTTTCCAGATACATTAGTGAAAGAATGAAGACCAGGGGTGAGATTAAGAGCCTAAAAAGGGAGGGAGGGGTATGTGCAGATGGGGACCAAGAAAAAGCAACAATCCTGAACAAATATTTTTGTTCAGTATTCACAGAAGAAAGGGAAGGAGAAGGACCACTATCGGGTGATAGGGGCACCAATGATAGAGAGGTGGACACCAGCCCAATTACAGAGGAAAGAGTCCTAAAGGAACTCGAGAATCTGAAAGGGGACAAAACTATGGGGTCAGATGGGATACATTCCAGAATATTAAAAGAACTTAGACAGGTGCTGGCAGCATCACCAACAGTCCTAGTCAACGAATCGATAGAGACAGAGGTGGTTCCAGGGGACTAGAGGAGGGCACATGTACTCCCTCTCCATCAAAGTGGGAACAGGGAAGAGGCTGGCAACTATAGCCCAGTCAGCCTGACCTCGGAGTGGGGAAATTAATGGAGTCACTGCTTAAGGAAAGGATTGTGATATTTCTTGAATCCAGCGGAGCACAGGATCAGAAGCAGCATGGATTCACAGTAGGAAGGTCTTGTTAAACAAATCTGACAGATTTCTTTGACTTAGTGACCAGGGAAGAAGAGCAGGGAGGGGTGGTGGATGTAGCCTACATAGATTTCTGCAAGGCCTTCGACACCATCCCACATAGAAGGTTGGTAAATAAGTTGGGCAGCCTGGGAGTGGGCCACAAGGTGGTAAACTGGGTAAGAAACTGGTTGAGTGACAGGACACAGAGGGAGGTGGTAAATGGCATTCAATCCAAGGAGAAGGAGGTAACCAGTGGGGTGCCACAGGGATCCGTGCTGGGACCAGTCCTCTTTAACGTCTTCATAAGCGACATTGCAGAGGGGCTGGAGGGGAAGGTATTCCTCTTTGCAGACGATACTAAGATCTGTAACAGAGTTGACACTCCTTGTGTGTGTGTGTGTGTGTGTGTGTGTAAAAATGAGGAGGGACCTAAACATACTTGAGGAGTGGTCGAGAGTGTGGCAGCTAAGATTCAATGCAAAGAAGTGTGCAGAATCATGCATTTAGAGCACAGAAATCCAAGGGAGGATTACTAGATGGGGGTGAGAGGAACTGATGGCCATCAATCAGGAAAGGGACTAGGGGTAATCATATTGGATGACCTAAAGGTAACCAAACAATGTGAGAAGGCTGTGGGGAGAGCCAGTGGGATGCTAGGGTGCCTAAGGTGAGAAAAAAGGAGGTGGTAATGCCACTGTACAGCTCACTAGTGAATCCTTATCTGGAGAATGGGTGTCCAGTTTTGGAGGCTGCATCTCCGGAACAATATAAACAAAACAGAGGCAGTCCAGAGAAGGGCAACAAAAGTCATATGAGGAAAGACTAGAGGACCTCAGTATGTATTTCCTGGAGGGGGTGGGGTGGGGTATGATAGAGACATTCAAGTACCTCTGGGAATAAACAAAGTACAGGAGGGTAGCATCTTTCAGAAAAGAAGGTGTACAAGAACAAGGGGGCATGATATGAGGCTAGAGTGGGGTAGGCTCAGAAGCAATGTGAGGAAGTACTTTTACACAGAAAGAGTAGTGGATGCTTAGAACAGCCTCCCTGTGGAGGTGGTGCAGGCAAAAACCGTAGGGGAATTCAAGAATGCATGGGAGAGATATGAGTACTCTCGTAGTAGGGAACAGAGGGTAAGCTGCAGATCAACTAGGGTGTACAGTATTGCATTAGGTAGGGAAAGGGGCGGTCCTTGTCTGCCATCACCTTCTATGTTTCTATGCGATGCAAAAATATGTAACCTATGCTTTGAATATGGTCATGTGAGCTTCAGATGCCCAATCCCTTCAAATGTAACCTGTGCGAAGATCAGGGGCACTCCTATAAACAATGCCCATGGGCTTCACACAACAGAACTGATGGTCTCAACCAAGAAACCTTGATAATGAAGGGAAAGGCACAAGGGTCTGCTGAAGGTTCAGCTTGTAGGCTTGCTTTGATGGCCTGAACAGACTACTTACTAGACCCTAAAGAACCTCAGCAAAGCTCAGGCATTACAATGCAGCCTGCCAGAGCATAACATGCTCAAATACCCCAGGACAGGATGTCTCGGGCAACATAGATATGGCAACAGAGGTAAATCCAGCTGACAATGGATGCCCCTGCACCATCTCACACACCCGCTACTGTCAGCACCAAGAGCACAGTGGCCCCCCAAAGCAGCCTCCAAGTACTGTAGTAGCTAGTGACCAAATAAAAATAGGCACTCACGGTTCAGAGTGAGTGTTGAACCACAACCAGAGAACAAGCAAATACAAACAAGCAGCATTCTACAGGCAAAATAAGGAGAGTACTCATTTACATGTGTAAGCTGACCAGAGTTTATTCTGGTGAAAAAACAGTATTAAGCCCCAGCGCTTCGCCTCTATAGTGTGAGGCTTCCACTATAGCATGAGACTTCGTCAGGGGAATCTCTGATGAAGCCTCATGCTATAGAGACAAAGCACTGGGGCTTAGTGCTGTGCTTTTTTCACCAGAATAAATTGGTCGGCTTACACATTTAAATGAGTATTCTCGTTTTGCCTAAAGAGTGCCGCCTGTTTGTATTTGTGCGTACTGCAGTAGCTACAACCCAGAAAGACGTGCCCCCCTCCACCCCCAACAGAATCGCATATGGAAGTGGTCACCTTGAGGAAATGAGGTAGACACATGAAGACTAAACTGAATGCTACCATAACCCCCGTTACCACGGTAGCAAATTGCTACTCAGTTCTAATGCCCACAAAACAGTGGGATGACAGATGAGGAAGATGGGGACTCGGAGGCTTCCTCCATTAAGAATGAATTGTCAGACTGGTATGAGTCCCTCCCAGAAACCTCTGCTTCAAAGAAATGTTGCAGGAGAACTAGATCTCAGACAAGAGCTGTGGTAGTATCACAGTAATTATCAATGTGTATTAGTCTCATGATCTCTTCAGTTTCCATGAACGTCAATAGTATAAGGCAGATAAGAAAAGCATATGCACTGTTGTATTACTGGAGACCCTACCAGGTAATGTCGTCTTTGTTCAATACACGAAAATTAAGACATTGTTTGAGGTCTTGACCACGAGGCCTGTGGACACATGGACCATCATTTTGGTCTCTGGGTCTGGAGAAATATGACGAAGTGGGGATATTATTTAAATCTAACTAATTCAGGGTGATAATAAGATGGTCACCAGGCTGGATGTGTCATCTGTTTAGAGCTTCTACTGAGCTCTAAACTTTTCTGCTAAAACTTTGCTAGGAGAATCCAAAGTAAAAGTAATTGAGAGAGTTATCGAAATCTGGTCACTAGGCTCTCCATATACTGTATAGTAATTTTATTTAACATAAGTAAGGTTTACTAGCGTCTGCTAGCATTACAGTTTAGTTAGCACTTGAGGCTTAGGTGCAAGATCAGTAAGGAATTTGAAGTGAGGTAGTTGTAGGAGTCAGATTGTTTTATTTTTAGTTAGAAACCTGTACTGTACAAATATTGCTGGGATGTCAGCATCTGTTTAATCCCTTTCTGCTTTACTGGTTACATATAAGGAACTGGGACTCATCGCTGCATAACAGCTCTTGGACTGCATCTACAGGAGTCGGCAGGGATTTTACTCGGCTGATGCACCATGTGCCATGGGTTCTTAACTTGAAAGATTAGATAACAGTGTGGAGTACTGGGAAATGGGGGTCTGGTCCAAGCAAGGAATGTTGATGTGCTTGGACCACTCCGCTTGGTGAAAGGTTCTTGTTCGAGCCATTGTTTGGAGTGGATGGCTTGGGGGGGCCCATGTGATCCTGCTGTTGGCAGGATGAAGCATCTGGATGACCACTTGCAACTGCCGTGGAAGTAAGGCTGATCATTCAAGTTGGGAGGTTGTCCCTCCATATGGATTTCAGTGTGAAGAAATTACTGGCATGGATTTGAACCCATGTCTCCTGTCAACATCGATGGAGGGTAGCATGTGGTGACAGCTCCTGTTTTCATTTGTATCCCCTGTTTCTTCGGCAGCTTGACTTAAACCCAAATCAGAAATGAGAGAGCTGCTGGGGGTACTTCTACGCCTGTTTTTAGAAACTGGATTTGCTCTGGTGGGAGCAAAGCCTGTTCACTGTATTATGAGTCTGCAAATTACTTTAATACTGCACAGTGACTTTTTGTACAGTACTTGGATTCTCCTGGTTACTGACTGACTGATTGAGTTACTAGTTTATGTATTAGCCTGTATTTTAATTTCTAGTATTTTTTTGGGGGTGGATAGGAGGAGCAGGGGCTGAGGGTTGGGTGGCTGAATGTTTAGGTTAGTGGTGGGCTAGCTGTTGTGTCTGTTAGATAAATTATTGTATTAGCAGGGTATGGTTGATTGGGTGTGGTGCTTAGGGTGAATGACAGGGGGTGCTGCTGCCGATTAAGCTTGTTTGAGGGTTGGTTTTTACTTTGGAGGGACTGAGCAGTCAGTGGAATTATGGTACAGGTTTCAGGGACCCCCAGGCGTAGTTACTCCCCATCCCAGCTGCTTAACCAATACCCCTTTGACGACCACTCTCTGCCAGCAGTGGCATATAGGCACTACAGGGAAGTGGTAATCATGTGGAAGTGGGACAGCAGGCAGTGGGGTTTGGGGGTACTAATAGGGGGCACCATAGGGTTGGTGAAAACCAGGAGGTGCCCAGGGGTGAAATGGGACCTGAGAAGAAGCCAGATGTGGTTGTTTCCCACACCCAGGGCTCCCACCAGACCACGTGAGCAGGTAGCTGCTAGGCCAGCAGACTCTACTCAGCCCCTGCAGGCAATGCTTTGCAATGCCAGATCAATCAGGAACAAGACTGCAATTGTAGTGGACTTGATTTTCTCAGTTGGCACATCACAGAGACGTGGCTCAGTGATGATGCTGGTCCTATTTTGGAGGTGTTGGTCCTGTTGGATTCTTCGTGGTCCGCTGCCCACAGAGGGGTTGCTGGGGGGGGTTTATACATTTTAGATCTGATCTGAACTTTTCTGTGTAGCCGGAGGATTCTACTTCATCGTTTGAATGTGTAGCTGTACGGGGGGAGGGGGGTGTCCAGGTGCAGGTTGCAGAATTCTTCTCGTATACCGGCCTCTGGGGCATGAGAGCAAATTTTTGCAGGAAGTCACAGACTTCATCACCGAGAAGTTTTAGAAGTCACTCAAATGGTTGGCACTGTGTGATTTCAATGCCTGGATCAACAATAAACTCTCATATTCTGGTCAAGATTTCCTCCAGTCTATGCATTTGCTGGGCCTCGCACAAGTAGTTACTTCTGTGACCCATCAACACGGTCACACCTTGGACCTAGTATTCTCACTGGAGCTTGATTTTAATGACCTTGAGAGTGAGTCAGTCGCTTGCTTGGATCACATCTTGGTAGAGGTCTTGTTCAGCTCCCAGAGAAAGTCCACTGCCACCCTTTAAAGGGGTTGTCCCCAGTAGGACTCAAGATGTGACTGACGTGTGTGACGTGGGATTCAGAGAGACAGCGATGGCTTATAATAGAGCTATCACCTCGGCTCTTGATTCTGCTGCACTAGAACATTACAACCCAGGACTTCTCACCTGGGATCCTTGTGGTTTGACGGGGAGTTCAGGGAGATGAAGGCCATGGGTCAGAGCATGGAGCATTGTTAGCAGAAGTTCTGGATCTAAGGTGACAAGCTGGCTTCGAGAGCTCATTACAGTGAGTATCAAAGGGCAATCTCTCATAAAAAGACAGTATTCCTGTCCAAGAAAATTGCTTCAGGGAGGAACAGATCGGCACAGCTTATTTGGACTGTGGACAGCCTACTTCATCCTGCCTGTCTACAGCCAAAAAGTGCAGTTTCATCTGCCAGGTGTGAAGAGTTTGCTCAGTTCTTCTCTGACAGAGTGTCTTCTATCAGGTCTAGGACTACCCCAACTGGTCTGTTGTGGCCCAGCAGTGGGGAGCTGACAGTCAACAGGATCACTCCTCCAATGTGGGTCAAGTTTAGGCCGGTGGGGGTGGAAAAGGTTTGGGAGGTAATCTTGAAGTTGCAGCCCACTTGTTAGGAACTGGACCTGGGCCCAAGTCCCTTAGTGAGCTGTGTGGAGTTCTAGGTCCAGTGTTTGCCGAGATAGTCCAGTGCTCCATTTTGGAGGGGTCCTTTCCCAGAACTTTGAAAGAGGCGCTCATGAGGCCCCTAATGAAGAAACCATCTTTGGACCCAGATGCTTGGCACATTTTAGATCTGTCTCTAGCCCTTCCTTTCTGGGAAAGTTTACTGAGGAGACAGTGGCTCTGCAGCTCAAGGCACACTTCATAACCTTTAACATCCAATCAGCCTTTCCAGTCGGAATTTAGGTCTAGGCACAGTACAGAGATCATGTAAGTTGGAGTACAAAATTATCTCCTCAAGGCAAGAGATACTGTAAGAGCGGAATGGTCAGTTCTTGTTCTACTCGATCTCTCTTCAGAATTTGATACCGTGGACCATGGGGTGATGTTGGATTGCCTAAGGGAGTTCTGTGGACTCGCTGGCACTGTCATCAGCAGGTTTGAGTCCTTCATTATGGGCAGGATGCAGAGAGTAGTGATGGGGAATTTCCCCTCACTCCTGAAGCCCCTGCTCTGTGGAGTTCCTTAGGGCTTGATCCGCTCACCCATGCTGTTCACAGCGTACATGCTGCTCCTGGGGTAGATCATTAGATGCTACAGTCTGGGTTTTCACAGCTATGCAGATGACAACCAGGTGTATTTGTCATTTGCGCCCATAACGCCCAATGCAGATGGAGTACTTAATTTGTGCCTGGCTGAGATTCAGAACTGGAAGTTCGCTAGCTGGCTAAGACTCAATCCAGATAAGATGGTGGTACTAGTGATTGAGCCTTGTTGTCTTGTGGGGTGCATGGGTCACAGGGGAGCTGACTGGTCTACTGTTTGGTCCCTCCAGGCTTGTAGCCTCTGCTAAGATGAAGAATCTGGGAATCATTCTGCATGACAGACTGACACTTCAGGCTCAGGTGTTGTACATAGTTTGGAATGGCATTTACCATCTCAGAAACATCGCCTGAATTAAAGCCTTGATTCCACCCGGATGACGTTCCCTCACTAGTGCATGCTTTTGTGACTCTCTGACGCAACTACTGCAATGCTCTATAGCTCAGGGCTAGTGGAGGGGTCTTATGACACCTGCAGCTGGTGCAGAATCCAGTGGCCAGATTGCTGATGGGTCTTTCAAGATCATGTCATGTGACACTGGTCCTGTGTGAACTGTACTGGCTGCCAGTGAAATGGGGAATGTCCTTCAAGGTCAGTTTACTGATATATAAAGTCATACACGGACTGGTCCCAGGTTACCTGCATGACTTCTTGACTCCCTACTATCCTGTGTGTTACAAAAACCAAGGCAGAATGGGTTCATTGGGGGGGGGGCATGTCAAATGTACAGTATCTGATAGATTTCTGTGACTAGGTAACAAAGGAATTAGATCAAGGTGGAGCAGTTGATGTGGTCTACCTAGATTTCGATAAGGCTTTTAACACCCGTTGCACATACGAGACTAGTAAGTAAGCTGGGTAGCTTAGGAGTAGTTACAAAGGTGGTAAAATGGATAAGAAATTGATTTGGGGATAGGCAACAGAGGGTGGTGGCAAACAGAGTTCACTCCGAAGAAGGGAGGGTGACCAGCGGGGTGCCTCAGGGATCAGTGCTGGGACCAGGCCTCTTTACTGTGTTTGTAAGTGACACTGCAAAGAAGCTGGAAGGGAAGGTCTGCCTTTTTGCGGATAACAACAAAATCTGCAAAAAGGATGACACGCTGGGGGCGGGGGGGCGGCTGGATGAGCAATGGTTAAGGGTATGGTAGCTGGGTTTCAATGTGAAAAAGTGCAATGTAATGCACTTAGGGCACAGAAACCCAAACACACAGTACAAAATGAGAGGAATGGAACTCACAACCACCAAGCTGGAAAAAGACCCGGGGGTAATCATACTGGATGACTGAAAGGTGGCCAGGCAAGTGCAACAAGGCCGTTGGGAGGGTTAGTGGGATACTGGGGTGCATAGGGAGGGGTACCACCAACAGAAAGAGGGAGTGGCACTGCCTCAGTACAAATCATTAGTAAGAGGCCACATAGGAAAGGTTATCACCAACAGAAAGAGGGAGGTGGCTTTGCATCTGTACAGATTGCTAGTAAGACCACACCTAGAGTACTGTGTCCAGTTCTGAAGACCACGTCTCAAGAAGGACATAGACAGAGTGCAGGTGTTTCAGGGCAGGGCAATTAAAAGCCCTATTAGGAGAGACTAAAGGATCTCAATATATACATACTAGAGGGGGGGGGGTATGATAGAGACCTTTAAATACCTCATGGGGGTAAACAAGGGAAGTGTTTTTCAGAAAAAAACAGGTGCTCAAAAACAAGGGGACATGCTATGAAGCTGGAGGAAGGTAGCTTCAGGACCCCCGCACCCCCCTACTTACAGATTCTCAACTCCGGGGGGGATGCATGTCGGGGGTGCAAAGCAAAATAAACACAAGTTTTGGACCTGGCGCAACAAAAACGCAGTAGCACCCGGACCCAGACCCAAACCACCACGCACTGCAAGCGGAGGCCAACCCCCGATGCCATGGCACAGCTCAGCAACCGACCACAGCACCACCCCTACATCCCCTCTGTCCCCTCCCAGACCACGCTCGCTGTGCTCACTCCCCCCCCACCGTGTGTGTGTGTGTATACATATAGCGACATCCTGTTGCTACGGTCGCCCACAACCCCACATCTGGTTGCCCTTCCTGCCCCCTTGCCTTTCGGGCATTTGCCCACATCGCATCACTGTTTCAGATGGCGCTGTCTTTCAGGCATCCACCTCATGTGCTACCATGCACTAGACTAGCATTTGCCTACTTTCAGGCATGACCCAAATAGTTGCTTGTAACCTCTGTATACATTTTGTTCTTGTTGTATATGACTGCCTACCGGGTCATAATGTTGCACTCTTAATAGCGTATGACATTATGGCAACTGTGCAGCGCCATATGCAAAGCGGCCACGCAATACCCCGTATACTGCTGTATGCGGTATTGGACCATTATCGCTTTCCCAGGCAGAGGATAAGACCTCTGCTGGGAGTGGGTTCCGTCGAGCAGCTGCCGTGGCTTACAGGACTGAGCCACACCAGCAGGAACTCAGGCGCTGTGTCTGGGACCGGGTTTGATTCCCGGTCCCAGAAACTTTTATTTGTTTTTTGACTTGTGAGCTCCCCGAGTTGAACCCCCAGAGCTGAGAACCTTTAATGGGGAGAGGTTTAGGGGCATAGCCCTCTGTAATCATATGAAGGAGCCCCAGAAAAAAGACATGCCTCATGGCAGAAATCGCACTGTATTGGCAGCGCGATTTTGCCATGCGGCATAATGTCTTCCAACATTGTGACCCCGTGCCATTTGACAGTCTGTTTTTGTATTGTTATGTTTCTGAGTTGTTTGATTCTTTTCTTTCAGTAAAATTCCCCCCACTCTTCCTCAGGATGTGCAATGGGATATTTTACTTCGACCTCGACAATCACCAAAGATGAGCACATGGGACATCTGTTTTAATGTCTCATCCAAAGGATGGCACCTCACCACTGCAACACCCCCTTGTACTGTACAACAGTGTCAGTAATCACTATTTTCTTGCTTTTGTAAACATACTTTATTGAGGTACTACACAACAAAAATCCACACATACGACAAAAACACAGCAGGATTACAAAGGGTGGTGGGGGGCACTAGAGAGCCATGCTCACGACTGGTTGCGTTTCAGCTCTGCCTTTTACTCCAACTTAACAGACTTAACTTGCATTTCATGGTCACTTTACCAATATTTTGTGGCTCTAATTCAATGTATCACTGCATTTGGAGTTGATCGATACTAAACTTGATGAGTCATCAGAAGAATCCAGCTGGAGGTTCTGGACAAAATCTTCCTCGCAACCACAGCAGGCCCAACATGGCCCCAGGGATGGTACTACTGTTGCAGACATGAGTGGAGCAGTAGACCCTCTGCCAGGGGATATGGTCCTGAGAGTGGTACAGGAGATGGATCGTAAAATAGAAAAAGTCCTTGCCCGCCTCAGCGCTCAAGATGTTAAAAACTGATGGTGCTCTGAAAATGATGACTGAAGCTGAGAAGTGGTTGCAGTGGACGCAAGTGACATGTTGCTAAAATAACTAGGGAGCTAACTCATGTATGAGCATGCCTTGAAAATCTGGAAAATGCCAACTGAGCCATGAATATATGCTTAGTGGGCCTCAGAGAGGGGACTGAGAGAGAAAACCGACTTACTTTTGGTTTTTACAGCAGTGGCTGTAATCTACCATGCCCGAGGACCCTGGGTTGGAGCCAGATTCCCTTAAGAAAGCTTATAGAGTGAACTTTAGAAGAGCCCAGGAGAATCGTGAGGCTAGTCAGGCTGTCCTCCTGGTTGCAGCTGGACCTGAAGTACGGGATTTCATCCTCAACTGGGCCAGAGCCCATTATTCTCTACGGCTGGAAGGGCAAGAGGTTAAAGTCTTTGCGGACTAGTCTTTCGACACTCAAAACTGCCGCAAGCTGTTTGACCCACTTTGACAATAACTCCAAGGTCTTGGAGTTGCTCATTCCTTATTGGCAACTGCACGGCTCTGGATAACATCGGGGCAAAATGTTTCAGTTCATGGATCCTGGAGAGGTGAAAAAGAAAGTGGACAAAATAGTAGCTGAGTTTAGTCAGGACTCTGCTACCCACGGCCATACTGCTGATTCTGGTGATGGCGACTAAAGTTTATTCTCTTTGTGCTGAACAAAAGTGAACTGGTAAATGTTGCAGTGGATCTGTTGGATTCGAAATTTGTTTATATTTTTATATCAAAGACATTAATGTTAGCTGTATAAGAGACTTATCAATGACTTTCTTTTAAATTGCATACTGGCTTTGATCTACATATTTTCCCGTTTGTCAGCTAGCTGAATTTCAACAATATGGCGCATACCACGAGGTGCCCTTAGGTAGTACAACTAGCTTGTGTATTCTCAACAGCTAGTTTGGGGGGGTGGGGAGAAAGACTCACTATAAGACTTTTCCTTACTATGTTTCTGGATTTGCTGAATCTGTTGCATAATTAGTATAACAGTTGTCAAAGTTGGGGAATTTCTGATTTTTACTCCCCTAAGCTTCTTTTGTAGCTCATACTGGTACAGGGGCCAGTTCTGTTTGCCATACTGCTTTTGAGTTGGAGTTAGACAGGTACTAAGACCTATTCTCTGCCTATGCCTTCTTTTTTGGGATTGTGGGAATAATGGTTTTTAGAACCATATCTAAAACTACCCTATTGTGTACTTATTTTATAAAGTTTATTCCCACAGGTCTTAGCATGGCCAGCCTTCTCACTCATTTGGGAAGAGCCCACTGTACAGCGTGTCTCATGAACTCTACATATATACATGCGGTATCAAAACGTAAAGGTCTGCTGTATTCTGATGCTAACCCATGTTTTATTTATTTATAGAGGATTCGGAAAGTACCTTTGCATCAAAGACTCCTTTACAAAGGTTCCACATCACAGAAATGATATACAAAACACACAATACATAGCAAATCAACAAAGACACAGTAAGACTTGTTACAGAGAACAGTGAAATTCTAACAGTCAGTTTCTAGCATTAAAATTAGCACATGCCTATATATATTAAGTCTGAACTCGGATATAGAGCTAAACCTGGCCTATTCAGGATGGGTATCATGGGGAAGGGGATAATCCAGCCAGAGGCCTTAGTCGGGGGAAGGGGTATGGGTCACGGTTCAGTGGCAGTCACATGTATTTGAGGACTGGAGATGTTCCCTTAGATAAGCTTTGTAGTGGCCAATTCTGTTCTCGTTCACAATTGAGGTGGGAATTCTATTCGTCCAGGAAGGGGCTCTATAGCTAAAGGACCTTTGGTATTAGGAGGTTCTGCAGTGGGGACTGAGAGGAGCAGCCTGCTGGAGCTTCGGGTGTGCTTAAGTACTGAGGCTGGGTGGATTAGGGAAGCAAGCCCAGGGGGAGAGATCCCAAAGGCAATTTCTTTGGCCACTAGGCAGGTGTGAAACCTGATTCTATTGTCAAGGTTAAGCCAGTTGGTTGCATTATTAAGTCAGCATGTGTGGGTGAGCCGATCGCAACCCAGGGTAAGGAGGCAGGCTTTATTTATGTTGTACTGTTCAATAATTTGTGAACAATTTGCTTATATGCTACTTTTAATTGTATGGTTTATGGCATGTTTCTGTCAAACTGAATAAACACAAAGTTAAAAAAAAAAAGGATTACAAAGAATGGTATCCGTGCATAAATATGTACATCTAGTATTATACAGTAGAGCATGGGAAACTGTATAAATAGGAATTGTCTCCAAACAACAGATTATATATTGATATTAGAACCTGGTATAAGAGAAGTTACTGGAACAGACTAGAAACCTTACGTCTCTGACTGCTTCACTGAGTTGCAGGACCCATTTTTCAAGTATATGCACATGCATATTTCCCAGCAATACTAGGCTGAGCTACACCCCAATTACAATAATACTTATGACTCACAGCATGAGCTCCCAAGTTTGATGAAATGCAGAATTTTGTCCAATGGCTTTAAGATGAAAACTTTCAAGCCTCATGCATAAAAGCAGGTTATTGAGCCAACGGGCTATAGTGAGAGGAGAGGAGCTAAGCCAATGTTGGGCTATAGTCTTCCGAGCCTTAACCAGGCTGATGCCCCACAGTCTGTGTCGGGTCCCCATCACACACCCTCGATGCAAATTTAAGCCCATCCCCAACACAAATTCTAAAGGAGCATAATAAGGGAGGCTACACTGAAGTATTTTCTCCATACTGTGATGTACTTGGTGCCAGAAGGGTGCAACCTTGTTACATGTGAGCACCATGTGCAAGAAATATCCTTCTTCTGTACGACATTTTGGACATATTGGGTCATATGCAAATTTAAACTGCTGGAGCCTTTGTGGTGTAGGATAGGTTCTATACAAAAAAATTAAACTGGATCCTTCTTAATTTATTAAATGAGAAAATGCATGTACATATTTTATAGAGCCTTGCCATTCCTTTTCACCACCATCTCCAAGCCCAGATCTTCACCCCAGTGTTTTTTTGGCCTTACTCTAGGTCGTGGGGAAGCACCCACAAGAAGTTTATAAAGTGAGACTAATGATTTGGTCCCAGGTTTTGGGCAAAATAGAATTTCTTCAGTGGGGGAGGTTATAAATAGGGTGTTAGAAAGACACTCCCTGATTCTTAAATAAACAAAGAAATCACCTGTCTGTAGTGTGAATTCCTGCATGATAGAGCTAAATGATTTTAGAGCACCACCTTCATAGAGATCTGACACTATGTTAAGCCCCTTCTTTCTCCCTCTGAGTAAAGCCTGGTCAAGCGGTACACTGTAGCTCTACATTTTCTTTAAAGTTGCCACAATACCTGCCCTCACTGAAATACCAGGGGTCTGCTTTATTGGTTTATGGGTACCTATCCATATTCTGATAAGCTGGTGAGTGTATGGATTGAGGACACACTTATAAGCGAAGATGAGTTCGCCCAGGGCTGGTATCAATAGCCCCAAGAGCAAATCATCATCATATGTCTCACCCTCAAGGATCATCCAATCAGGAGGATTACCCCTAGCACATTCTGCCAGAAGTGCCACTTGTGCGGCCCAATGATAATACTTCAAATCTGGCAAAGCTAGCCCTTCTTTATTAATCGTTTTCTGGAGAATAGCCTTGGGGGATGCACGCCGCCTTCCCTCCCCACACAAATCTGTGTAAAATATATATTGAGAGATTTGAAGAAAACCCTCCGAGACCCCGATAGGTAAACTTTGAGATAAGTAAAACATTTGGGTAGAATGTTCATTTTGATAGAATTAATTTGGCCTATCTGGCTAAAGGGTAATCCATCCCACCTCTCACAATCTTGTTTCAGTGAAGTCATTAGCCTGGTGTAATTATCCTGGAACAATTTTTGTCTTTTATTTCTCATGGGGATGCCCAAGTATTTCAGGGAGCTAACTACCCTCATATTCAAGGAGTTGTTGACAAGGGCCTGATGGGGGCCCCTTCCCTACAGGCAAAATCTCACTTTTTGTCCAGTTAATTTTATGACTGGATATAACACTCTAGTCAGTCAAGATTTGGCGAACCTTTGGCATACCCTTATCAGGTTTTCCCAGGAAAATCCAAGAAGTCATCTGCAAACAATGAGCTCTTATAATGTTGGCCACTAACTTGGAATCCCATAACATCTGCATCTTCACGTATTACTGCCACTAAGAGTTCTAGGGATAATACATAAAGAAGTGGAGACAGGGGGCAACCCTGACAAGTGCTGTGGGTTAATGTAAAATGATGAGACAACCTTCCATTAACTAAGACCTGAGCCATGGGCTGTTTATGATAGAGAGCAGACACCCATTTCAGCATAGTGTTGCCAAAGGCACATTTTTTAAGTGTGGTAAACATGTATCCTCATTCCACGTGGGCAAATGCCTTTTCAGCTTCAAGGCCAAGGACAGCTACCTCCTTGCCTGCCCCCCAGTGGCCCACCTCAATAATATATTCAAGGCTTTCCATACATTATGTTTACCTTGTCGTTTCTGGATAAATCCAACCTGATCAGAGTGAATTATGTGAGGCAGCACGCTCTCTACTCTGCTTGTCAATATTTGGGCCATGATTTTATAATCAGCTGTGAGTAATTAGATTGGTCTATATGAGCCACATACAGTCAGATCCTTACCAGGCTTGGGGAGAACTGTGATGATAGCAGACGACATGGAGGGTGGGAGTACACCTGTCTGCTGGCTTTCCACAATTATGTCTTCTAGTGGCTTTCTTAAATTCCACAACCAAGGCTTTATAAAAAATCTATTGGAAATCCACTGGGTCCAGGTGCCTACTCCCCTTTTAAATGTATTATGGCTTGTCTGATTTCCTCCCAGTTAAAGTTCTCATCTAGATTGTCTCTAATATCTGATTCTAAAACTGACAGTGTGGCCTGGGATAAAAATTTTGGATTAGCTCCTCCAATGCCTGTAATTCTGAGGTACACAAATCTTGCTAATACCCCTTAAAACATTCCCTTATGTGTTCATCCGTGTGTTTCAACACACCATTTTTATCCTGGATATTCACATTTTTAATACTATTCCTATACCTAAGTTGCCAAGCCAGCCATTTACCGCCAGAACCCCCTTCAAAATAAGTAGTAGTTTGGTTTAGTAGTATATTCCGTTCAATTTTTGAATTGGATAACTGGTTGTATTCCCATTTTAAATTTTGCAACATTTGATACCCCATGGGCGTGGGATCAGCCATGTACTGTTTCTTCGTTTGAGAAATTTATCATTCCAGGTCAAATATCAGTTGGGTTTCATTTTTCAGCTGATGAATAGCATATGCTATAATACCCCCAAAGACAGCTCAGAGCTTCCCATCTGGTGGAGGCAGATGTGTCCCCTCTAGGGCTGTTATAAGGAAACTGTTCTATCTGTCAATGAATAAATGCAAACAAATTCTGGCTTTTGAAATTGGACAGGGTTCAACTTCCAGGCTCTGTATGTTACAGGTGTACCTCGCCTACTTAAATTGAGTAAAACCAGCGCATGATCGGTTATGGCTATGGGGCCATGCTGAGCTGACTGTATACAAGGGACCAAAGATTAGGAAATCAGAATAACATCTAGTCCAACATAGCTACCGGCTGAATGTGAATGGTATGTGTATTCCCTACCCATAGGGGATGTAAAACTCCACAAGTCCACCAGATTATAATCTTTTATGATATCCAAAAGTGCTTTAGTGTTCCTGGATAGATTTATGACCACCCTAGAAGACCTATCTAAAACCATATCCTAAACACGGTTGTAGTCACCACAAAAGAATCAAAGTCCCTCAAAATCTGCCATTTGTACCTTTAACCTTTGATAAAACTCTGGTCACTTTATGCTGAGGCCATAAACAGAGCCAACAGCCGCTTTGTGCCCAAAGTTTAGCAGGACTGGTATAAGAACATATCTCCCAGCCGGATCGGAAAAGACCTTGATGACCGTCCGGGAATTTCGGCCGAAACCAAATAGCTGCAGCCTTCAAAGAGAAGTATACTCATACCACCCCCCAAATTTTACTCATTTGCACACCTTCCTTATCATTCATATGAGTTTCCTGTAGGTATATAATATCTGACTTCATGGCCTTAATTTTGGTCAATGCCTTCTTATGTTTTATGTGAGACTTTAATCCATTAATATTACAAGACCTAATTCTGAAATTCGTATCACCCATTGTTAAAGAAGTATAAATCTAAACCCACCACTACTGTAAACCTATCCTGTAGATTATTCAAAGTAGTACCATTTTGAAAGTAGATAACAATATCTGTAATCAAACATTTAAACAAGTAGAACAAAGCATCCAAACAGGTATTATCCATTCTACCTACCCATAACAGAAGCAAACCAACTACCCCTTATCCTCCCATGTCCAAAAAATGCCCCAAAGTTACTGTTAGAATCTGTGTTACCCCTAAAGCAATTAACATGGACCTCTCCCAGGACCAGTGTCCCCCAGTCCCAAAATAATACTTACCCCAATAAGATTTGGGTCAACATGTCTCTCCAACCCCCCCCCCCCAAAGCTGGTTCCGCACTTAAGAAAGTGCAACCTCCCACCAGTACTTTGGCGGTCAAGTAGTAGATTAAGTCCAACCAGCACCTATATTCAATATATTAAAGAACATGAAATAATTTTAAGGCAAATTATCTATACTCAGCAGGAAGCTCCACTCCCTCAACTATAGTGGGGATGGGGTAGTCCCCATGCCATCCCAGGCCACTGTGTGGGTGATAACTGCACAAAGGAGCTGCAGAAATCAGTCTAAAAAACATAATAAAGGCAATGGACTGAGATACAATCTCGTGTTACAAATGATCATCAGATCACTCACATGAGGCTAAATCCACTAGGTGAAGGCATTGATAGTTGGATTTCGCCCCCACAATTTCCCCCCAAAGGGGATCAAAGACTTGCAGGGGAAGATATAGACTGAGGCTAGACTGAAGAGCAAGGGTCCTGTTGACATGACTGATGTCATTAACAAGTCAGGCATCCAGTCTCACTCATAACGGGCAATGGGGTTCCCAGTGACAATATAGAGGGTGTTAGGATGTTAAAAGGCAAAAGTAGGAAATAGAAATACAGCACCTAGGACCCTTCCCTGTGTTTCGTTATGTGCTGTATAACCCATGCAGGAAACATATATCATTTCAACATCCAGCAGTAGATTGCATTTGACCTACAGTACTGAGGAGAAAAAATCTTAAAATCAAAGTAAATATGTTTCCGGATTGTCAGTTGGCTAAACATATAAGCAAATTAAGTACATTCCTCACCCCTCCACCGTTACCTGCAGCCTCGGCTGCAATCAGAGGGGAAGTGGCAGGATTCAAACACGCACTGACCTTTGGCTTTCCCCCTTCACAAGCGGTGCCCTCTACATGTGTAATGATCGCATGCCCCCACCAGCCAGATGTAATGGACTACAATTCAAAAAGTGAGCACACGAGCGACTTGCGTTAAACCAAGTTAGTGTGCACTGAGCTTGATTCACCGTGGCATATTTTGAACATCAATCTCACACTACTGCACTAACACTATCCGCAGTGGCAGGTACAAGTCTATGTTGCCTGGACAGCATGGATCCCATAAACAGACAGGAAGAATGCATGGTGAACCATACAGGGCCCCCCCAACTCATTTCGCATGTACACCCCTAATCAGTCAAGGCTTCGCAGGGCAGGAAAATGTTTGATACAAAGCTGGCCAGGACTGCCCCCAAACCTGCGCTACATATAGCATCGCGTGCAATGTGACTTGATACTTCCACCACCCCGTCTGTCAAAGCAAAAGCGCAGGGAGCATTAGGATATATGGTGACATACAGGTGAAATATCAAAAACAACATCAGGTTCCCTCCCTCTGACAACATTGATCCCCACCCCCCATATAAATAAGACAGCATGTAACAGGTAATAATGTGGTATAATGAAATAGGTGAGGAAGCTATTTGAAATACAGGATAAATGCTCTCAGATTTTTCAGGAGACCAGTGAGATAGATAAAATAAAACACAAGTTCTCTCACTCCGCCGGCACCTGCAGCCCCGGCTGCAGTCGGAGGGGAAGTGGTGGAAGCTGAACTTGAATGCCACTTTTTCCACCATGTTCCTGGTCACCTCCGGAGGAGAAAGGGCAAACCATCCACAGCCAAAAGCACCATACAAGTTATCCATAGTGACAAGGTCAGCAGCTTGTGTAGTTTAAAGTCTGCTTGCGCTGAGTGTATACAACATGTTCAGTATTATAAACTCCTCATAACTGCACTGTCATCTCTCAAAAAAACATGTTTGTCACAGGTTGCCAGGGTAACGTAGATCGTATTATCAAGAGGGAGACTGCATGGTAAATCGCACGGGGTCCATCCACTACACCATCCAGAGTGGGCTACCATGAGCAATCAATATTTGACAGGATGGAGGTTTTGATTATACCTGTTGATGACTGTTATTTAAACCGCATGCATATCAACAAGTGTAAAAACTTATCAGCAGTTCCTCTTGTCTGACAACCAAGACCTAATTTTTATGATTGCTCCTGCCATATAAAGTCCCCACAGCCTGGATCATCAAACAAATTATTTATAATGAGATGGACAACCACCCATGTAATTTAGATTCTGCTTGTGCTAAGTGACCATTATATGATCTTTGCTGAAAATCTCTCATATATATGCTGTCATTCCCCACATTGGCAAATGCATTGACCCAGGTTGCTAGGGTGACATAGATCGTACTGTCAAGAGAGAGTCCGCATGGCAGTTCACACAGGGCCTCCTGCACCATCTGGCATGGACAACCACAAGCAAGCAAAATTTGGCAGGCCAGGAGTTTTGTCAATTTCTGTCAATGGCTGTCATTAAACTGCTTGTACATCAATGAGTGCTAAAGTTTATTGGTGGTTCCTCTGGTCTGACAGCCAAAATCAGTTGTTACGATCATTCCTGCCATTTAAAGATCTTTCACCCTCAACATCCTGATTTTCAATGTTTTCGCTGTAGTCGCAATTATTTTCAGGTATTTTCATCAATTTGCTGAAGGTTCTGATTTGAATCAGATCCAATCAGAACTTTGACCTGGATCCTGATCCTTTTGGAGGCAGTATAGCGCAGTGGGTTAAGGCTCTGAGCTGCAGATCTGAAGACCTGGGTTTGAATCCCACAGCCACCTAGGTGCATACTGTGTGATCCTGAGCAAGTCACTTAACTTCCTTGTACATTAATGTACATTTTAATCTAAGTCACCTATGTCATATACTTTTTTGCCATCCTCACACCTGTCCACTCCAAAACCACGCTGTATGTTATTCAAAAAAAAAGAAAACCCCATAATAATCCCCCATTCCACTGTCAAGAAGTCAAAGCCTCACTTTACAGTGCATACTATTAAACTCCATCACACAGATTGATTATTCTGGACTTGGGACCTGCCTTCTTTAGTTGCCTCCATCACCCTGACAAACTCCTCAGCTTCCAGTGGCTTGCTGAAGTATTTCATAAAATGACCGGAGAAGTTTATCTGTAGTTTGGCAGGGTACATGAGCGCAAATTCCTCCTAAGCCATGCAGTTTTGTCTTTAACCCTGCAAACCTCTGGCACTGCATCTGTAGCTCCCTGCTAAAATCTTGAAATATGAAGACTTTTGTGCCATTGAAATCCAGAGGTCCATGCCTTCTAGCAGCCCACAACATATTTTCTTTCTCAGGAAATCTTAGATATTTGATTAAGAAATGTCAGGGTCTGTCTCCTTCCATAGGCTTTGGTCCAGTGTGATGGCCTGGCTGGATATTATAGCTCGCAGCCACATGTTTCATGCCCAGCTTTTCAACCAGGAGGTGTTGGACTGCCCTCCTTGCCCTCAATATTTTCTGGAAGGCCAATTAACCTGATACTACAGCGCAGATCTCGATTCTCCTGACTGCTGGCTCACTCAGACAGCTGTTGCATTTTTTCCATTAATATGCTGCTGAGATCAATAACTGTATTCTCTAACTCTCCAATCCTTTTTCAGTCTTGTCCAGGCACTGGGTATGAGTTGCTGAAGTTTCTGCCAATCCCAGAACCACTGTCTGTAGATATGTTATTTGAGCGATGATGTTTTCAAAGCCTGTTCAAACCTCTTGTAAGTTTAACAATAGGCTTCTACTGCAGAGTCCTGCCTATTCTTCTCCTTTCCTTTTCCCGCTTCCATTGCCACTGCTGCCATGTAATAGGCTCTGGTACAGGAATTGCTAGATGTAAAAGCGGCTTTAGATGTGGGTTCAAAAGGGATGGTGGTCTGTTTCTTACCACTCCGTTCTGATGCCATTGATATACTCTGTTTATATCTTCAATTGTATTTTGCTCTTAAAGCTGTCTTTTTTACCTTTATTGATCGGTGCTGATCAGACATCTATTAAACTACAACCACCATGTTCAGGTGCCAAGCCATGCCCCCCTCAGTTATCACTATTACCGAAATTACCTGGTGTGGGGCTAGAAATCATTACCTTCTAGTCTTCAGGCTCCAGATGCAAGTGTGCTACCTACTGAGTTACTGACACTAAACCGAGATCCTTTCTGCCCATCTCTGGTGGTTGTTTTGGTGGAACTCGTAACACTAAACAACAAAGAAAACAGGTAGGCAATTAATATCCATGGCAACACTCCTTCTTTCTCAATAAAATATGTTCTACAGCTGTATATGGCTCTGCATGGATTTTACTGAGTGATTAATGGCTGCAACAACTGTTAGCACAAAGTCCCTGCTATACCAGAACCCATCTCGTCAGTTTGAAAAGCTCTTTGAGATATGCTGTGTATGAAAGACACTCTATAAAACTATGTTCTATTCTAATTTAATTCTGCAGTCTTTTTGACTGTTTTTGACAAATGTGCCAGCATATGGAACAAAAACATATTTTCAATACTTGGGAAGCACCAACGTTGATGTAAGTTTAAAACTACAATCTGCTATGAATTAATATCAGTAGAAAAAAACATCTTCATGTTCTTCTCCCATGATTTTTAATCCTATAAACATTTCTGAGGAAAGATGTTCAAGATTTGGTTTCCCGTGTCATCAGAAAAACCTTTAAACATGAGCCTTTTTTCAGCCCAAAATTTACTCAGCTAATACTGAGATTTACTGCAAAGCAGATTTATGTTTACTGAGGTATTTTTTTCTGTATAGATTAGCAGGATATTATTTCAAAGACTGTTTGGTTTATTAAGCCTGCTTTTGTGCCATCGTTTTCTAAATAACCAGTTTCCTCAAAATTTATGGCTTAGAATAAAGCAAAAAAAAAATGCTTGTTTTTAATAATCAGTCAAATTCATTAATTGCCCGATAAATCCTTAATATGCCAGTGACAAACTAAACTTTCAGGTAAAAGCAGTGTGAAATTATTCCATTGCTGCTCCTAACCTGAAGCAGGTCATGTTGTGTGACGTTAGGGATGGGAGGACCCGAAAAGGTCCTGACCCTTATTATAAGGGAAAGGGAACATTGTTTAACCAGGAGTAGCACACTAAGCCGGAGCTTGTTTCCAGATGCGACCTGAGAGCACAAGGAAGTTAAGTGACTTGCTCAGGATCACACAGTATGCACCTAGGAGGCTGTGGGATTCAAACCCAGGTCTTCAGATCTGCAGCTCAGAGCCTTAACCCACTGCGCTATACTGCCTCCAAAAGGATCAGGATCCAGGTCAAAGTTGTGATTGGATCTGATTCAAATCAGAACCTTCAGCAAATTGATGAAAATACCTGAAAATAATTGCGACTACAGCGAAAACATTGAAAATAAAGCTTTTTTTCTTACCTGTGTGCCAGTCTGTGTTTCTGGCTCCATTCTATGCGTTTGCCTGATGGCTACAGATAATCCACTTGTGTCTGTGTTTGCTTCCCTTACCCTTTTGGTAGAGGGGAATGGAGAGGTACCTCTGATTGAACACATCTCAAGTCCCCCCCAAAATCCTGCCCCTGTAATTATGCATATTCCCAGCTACTCCTATCTGATGACACACTCACTACCTCAGTATGCAGCACATTCCAGATGTCCCTCCTGTTTGGTGACACCCACACTGCCCTAGTACTGAATGATGGTACACCCTGCCAGAATATGCACATCCCTACACACTTCATCTGTTGATACCCACCTTTTCCCAATACAAATAAATACCACTGTCCCTCCTCCCATCTGCTGTAACCATTCTGTCCCAGAATGACTACCCCAACCCTCCTCCTGTCTACTAATGTCCAACCTGTCCCAATACAAATACCCCCATCACCCATGAGATTACACCCACACTGTCTCAATATTAACACCCCCTCCTAACTGCCGATACCCTATCCCAGTATTACTACCCTTACCTCCTCTTCCCATCTGCTTGTTACCCTAACCTGTCCCAATACAGATACTCTTACTCCTCCTCCTCCTCCCCCCATCTGCTGATGATACCCATTACCCATTCTGTCAGTCATATAGTAAATAACCCTGTCCCCTCCTCCCATGTGCTTACATCCCCCCTGTCACAAATGAATACTTCTGCCCCCCCTCCTCCCATCAGCAGTGCAGAATCAGATATCCCTACTGCCACATATACACGCGGGTGCAATAATACCACTTCTGCAGCCGCCCAATGCACCAATTTGGGAAAAAACATTCTCAGCTTGGGCCAGGCCTCCCAACATTTTGGGAGCACCGGCTCAATGCGAGAGGTTAATATGAACTGTGTATATATAGCACCATCTGGTCTCCGAACCACATGGTCATGGCTCATCCCGTCACCCACGGTCTCCACTGATGGCAGCAATTTAGCAAAAAACATTCCACACCCACATATAATGGGAAACAACATACACCTCTCACATCCATGCCCCACAAAAACATCTAAGGCAAAATACTGTAATTTTAAAACTGCTAATGATGGGAACATTACAGAAATACAACCATATCTACACTGATATGCTTGTGTGTGAGGGTTTTGGATTCACAGACCTACAAATTTACATCTACAGTATGCACCTTCTTTTTAATCTAGAGGCTATACCTTACCATTTTGTATCTGAGTTACATATTTCTTGTTCTCTCATGCCACCCTTTATTTGCAAATGTGATTTCAAGCAAAATATTTTGAGCTTAATTTGGCCTTCATGTATATGAGTTCGGAGGGGGGTGGGATTTTTCTTAGGTTATGTATTTCTTTGGAGGGGTTGCTTTGTTAGTAGTTTTATATTGTTCCTTCACCTTGTATTGTGTTTTGTACCACTGTTTGAATTCTTACTAAAAAATGCTAATGACAACAGAAACTGTAAAAATAACAGCTAACTGCAGCAACAATTTTATAAATACCGATCATTGCCATGAGGGAAGATTGTATGAAATAAAGTACGGTACAAACGTTTCCCTACAAATAACTAACTCCGACAGTTCCTACCAGTTATGTCGCTCCCTGATTAGTGTGCACCACCTCCATCCAAGCTGGTCACTTTCAGGTAGCTTACAGTAGATAGGTAGCAGAGAAGGCCCACCCCAAACGACATAAAATAAATACAGATTTGATACCTGCACCCGATGCGACTGCCATTACTCATTAGGATGCCTGTTGCGATGTCTCGCGTTCTTTCCGACTCGTGCTACAGCACCACTGCAAGCATGCGCACTTAAAGCATTGTGTTTGCATTAGAGGGCACACAGGTGACAACTGGGAGAGCCGAAAAAGGGTGGGGGTGGGGATAACAGGCCTTTTTTTTTTGTTTGTTTGTGGACAGTGGAGCGGCTGGATTTGGTGGATGGGAGGGGAGATTTTTTTTTCTGTTTAAGCCCAACAGCAAATAGGACAAACTAAGGCCTCAGCCATCCATCTAAAAACTACACTTGACTGGCACTACAGTTCTGCTCTGTATGTTATGACTGGGGTTAGAATCAGATGGGTTCTGTCTAACTTTGGCAGGGGTGTATTGCATGGAAAATTCATAAATATGCTGTAGTTCTGCTAATGCTTTGCCAGTGTCACCATACTGAAAGAACTACTTTGATTAGCCTGTTTACAAACAGACTCCCTGAAGCTTGCCCCCTCTTGAAGGTGCTCTTATATGCTGATGATGCAGTGGTCTGCAACAGCAGTCCACATCATGAGAAACTCTCCAGAGATCTACAAAGCAGCTTCCAGGCTCTGGAGGATTGGGTTGGAGTAAATAAAGTGGTCCTGAACTATAGGAAGACAAAGACCCTGTTGTGTGCTGATCCACATCTGAAGAAAAATACCCCTCTCATTATTATTCATAGTGGAACTACCCTTGATCAGGTGGAATCCTTCAAGTATATGGGTGTCACCCTGGACAACACCCTTTCATTCTCTAGACATGTGGACAACATCACAAATCTGGCCAACAGAAAGTTAGGAGCACTCTTCAGGCAACACCTTAACTTCACACAGGAAGCTAGGCGCCTGGTAGTCTCCAGTACGATCCTACCTCTCATCGACTACAGGCTCCCTGTATATGGGTCTGCCTGTGAAACTTTCCTCTCCAGAGTAAGGAAGGTAGTCAGCAAAGCCTGTCACTTTGCCAGTGGGGTGGACAGGCTCACACATAGCTGCATATTGTATGCTCTCAACAAATGGTTACCACTTCACGAGAGGCTAAAATATCAGACCTATCGGATGGATAAAAAAGTTCTGTTGGGCCTCACTCCCACTGCGATCAAAGATCTCTTCTACCTGGTCACAAACCAATATTCCACCAAAAGTATGTCTAGACAAGCTACTGATGTCCCCTTCCAAAAAACAAGCCTGGGTAGGTATTCTTTTGCAGTTCATGTTGCCAATGGCTTAACAAACTCCCAGAATCCCTAGTGGGACTTTCCAAAACGGCACAATTTAAAAACTCCCTAAAAGAAGAACTCAATTTGAAATCAGCCTGCTGCTGCTTTTAATTGATTCCTGACCAGTATACCATGTTTTATCTTCTGCTTATACATTACTGGCACTTGCAAACTTTGTCCCCATGGGACTGCTATGTTAGAATGTGTATATTTGCTGACTGATAATTTACTGTTGCTTGTACCTGACCAGACTCTTCCTGAGCTGGTGATTGTATGTTGTATGTTTCATTCATTGTACTTGTCAGACGTGGAACCTTTGCAAAAGAGCACTTGTGCTCAAAGGTGCTTTCTGAATTATAAAGAAATAAACAAAATTAGTCCAGGATTGTGTTTCTTAAAACTGGACTAGATATTCATGGCAATACTCGTCACATACATAATAACATAGTAGTTGATGGCAGATAAGGACCGCTAGGCCCACCTAGTCTGCCCGTATCCCCTGCTTGCATCAGCGGCTGCTGACCCTACTTGATCACTGGCTATCGCCTCTCTTCACCCCATCTAGTGTTCCCTTATGTCTATCCCATGCATGTTTGAATATCCCCACTGTGTTAGCATCCACCACTTCCTGGAGTAGGCCTGTTAGATAGTGCCACAGACCATGTACCCACAACCTCGCCGGCACTCCTCTCGCACCAGCTTGTGACAGACCTCCAATCTAGTTTACCCCATTCTGTGTCCTCCTTTGCTCCTCTGCACGGTTGGCATACCCCAGACAACTGGATGCATGAGACCAGTAACTAGCCCCACTGAATCAATCAGTTTCCAGTATTATGAAGAATTACTTAGCTCACATTAGCTACTGTATGATAGTCAGAGAAAAGCACAGCACTCAACACCATTCCAGGGAACATCTACCTCCAGACACGATTTCTTGTTAAAGTGCAGGTTCCTTTATTTCAGTGCAAAAAGTGACACCAGTGGTGCCAGGTGCAAACTTCCCCAATGTTTCACTCTCCCGGCTTTATCAAGGAATGAATAAGATTGAGAGAGAGTGAAATACTGGGGAGGTTTGCACCTGGCACCACTGGTTTAACTGTGTATGCACTTTCTACATTGAAATAAAGGAATGCGCACTTTAACAAGAAATACTGTCTGAAGGTGGATGTTTCCAGGAGCAGTGGTGAGTGCCATGCTTTTCTCTTGATTGATTGACTGTATCCTGTTGACAAGCACAGGGATAAGGTTGTTGGAGTGGTCTTTTCTCCATGTATAATGCTACTGTATGATACTGCCGCCACTCCTCAACAGGACAGATAAGTCAAAGACCCTCACGATATCCTTTACACAATATGCCACCACTCACATTTCTTAGAAGTTGCTATTTATGTACAAGATAGTAACACAGACGATGATGGCAGAAAAAGACTGATGATCTATCCAGTCTGTTCATATTACCCTATCATACCTCAGGACCTGTTGTCTCTGTGAGGTCTTCACTTGTACTATTCTCCCTTTTGTCATCCATGTTTCTGCCTCCCACATCCCACTGAGTAGCTACTATACCGTGACTCTATCCCAGTTGTGTTGAAAGCCATTAATGGTTTTGGCACCCACCTCCTCAGCTGGCAAATAATTCCATGGCTCAACCACTCTTTCTGTAAAATAATACTTCCTCATATCATTTTTAAACCTCCCCCATTAACCTCCACACACCACCCCATGACAACCTAGCTCCAGGGTTTTAAATAATTGATTAGCAGTTTTTTTCTTGGGACGATACTAACTGTACAGAAAGTATTTATATAGATTTTCTAGAAGTGCTGTGTTTGTTAAACACAGTGAGACAAGAGCTATGCATTTTCACAAAGATTTAGCACTTTTATGAGCAAAACGCTAATCAATTTTTAGAGTTAAATAAAACCCTGTAGCTCCCCTGTGCCTGTTAAACCATTCCTCACAGTCCACCATGTTAATTCCTTTCAGGAACTTGCTCAAAATCCAATCAGACTGTAACAAAAAAAATACTTCTACAACCTCTTCCCGACATGTAAAACCCTACCCTGCACTTAAAAACACCTCTGCCAAAACCATCCTGTGACCCACAACCTCCACCTCCCCCCCCACCATGCCTACTTATAATATATCATTATAAGGTGTACCCTTATAATAAAACAACATTACTATCCTCCCACAAAATCACAAGTTTGCCCCCACCCCGGCAAAGGTTCCCAAACCCCCCAGTTCAAAAAAGAACCCTCCACCCAACACAACCAATAGCCCCCACCTCCCCTCATAGAACCTAAATTTGACTAAAGATTCGAGTTGGTTGACTCTAATCACATCAGGTTCCACACTGTAGCAGCTTGCGCTTGTCTTCGTTCTGGATGGTATGTATCAAAGAAGTGATGCCATCCTACACCAGTGATACCTAATTTGCTGCCGACAGCTGCCTGTAAATTCTCTAAGTGGGCTGGAGGGGGGGGGGAGGCTGAGTTACAGGGTGGTTTGTGAGGGTGATTAATAATAAATCAGGATGGGGAAGTTTTTAACATAATATTTAGAATTTCAGATTTTTGGCAGCTTTATCTGAACATCTGAAATACTAAACTTTCCCTGATATACGATGTATCGTTGGATATCTGGGCAACTCTGTTCCAAAGTGAACAAGGTAAAACAGCGCAGTCAGGAAAACACATGAAAATAAAGGTTTTAACCAGTAAACACAAGTGCATGACTCTAGATTGAAGTTAAAACTCAGAGGTAGAAATGTTAGTCATCTAGGAAGTATGTGATTCTTTCTAACTGCTGCAACTCAAAGTAAAACCTCACTATCCACAATCTCTTAATATGCCTGAACACGTCAGTGCTTTTTCCTGTTTCTGTTTCTCATTCTCCTTCACTATATACCTGACAGACACAGTGAGTAGCCTGAAGCCTCAGTTCTACTCTCCTCCTTTTGTACTGTATCAACCCCTTGAAGAGCACCTATCATGGTATTTTATCAAACCATCCCCCTAAGCCCCAGTGGTAACTTACTCTGCGAAAGCTAAATGGTTATATTGTCATTTTTTTTATTTGCTGTCCTGTATGTAGGGGACGGGATCATAAATCAGTTTTGGGGAGTCCTGACGCACCATCCCTTCCCCTTCCTGGTATAAGCAGTTTATCCCTGCACTTCCCGTTTTCTAATGTCACTTTATGGAAAGTGCAGGTGTGCTTCATAGAAAGTAATAGCCATTTCTTTTAAAATACTGTTTTTAGTATGTTAGTAGTCCGTTTGATTCAAGTCAGAGCCACCAATATATTAACAACGACCTTATTAGTAAAGTGGTGGCTCTGACTTGAATCAAACAATCCTTAAATACTAAAAATAGTATATTAAAAATACATAACTATTACTTTTCTATAAATCTTTTCCGTGCTCTCGAAAACAGTGGCATCACAAAACGTGAAGCACATGGGTGCACCGCTCATACCAGGAAGGGGGTGGGATGGTGCAACAGGACTCCTCTGCACTGGTATATGATCCCTTCCTCTACATACAGGACAGCAAATAAGTAAACATGCCCATTTAGCTATTGTGTTGGTAAGGCTACCACTGGGGCTTTTGTGGGGAAGTTATGAAAAAGCTATTCTTTAAAATTATCTCATTTTATTTATAAAAATCAAAAGTGGTCCCTCTCACAAGAATCATGGTTGTGTCTGAAGTTATCTGATGTGACTGGATGACAAAGCATTTCGATCAGGCAGGGCTGCAGCTAGCAATTCCAGGGCCCCAGGTAGGCAGTTTGATTAGGGCCCTGGTGGCCCCCAGAAGCTCTGGGGTATTTTGATGTTCTCAGGTGAGTTTTGGGGCTTTTAGTGAAGCTAAAAACAAGATTTTGTGAAGCTTACCCAAGCCCATATTCAATGAAGGAATGTATTTTTAGCCCGAAGCCTTATTCATGTTTATAAGAACAGAAGAATTTTTTTTTATAAATGTGGTCTGCTGCCAGCCATAATGTAAACCCTCATGATTTCCACCATGGCTGGCAGCGGTCCAATGCAACAGACAACCTGTGAACCATATTCATTTTTATAACAACATTAGGATTGCTTTATAATCACAACAATCAGAGGAGTAATTTTGGTGTCAAGGTTATTGACTCCCAAGTGCAGTGAGGAAAACAGTAATTTCCTTACCGAGTCCAAGAGAGCAGGGGCCTCTGTGGCTCAGTTGATTTGGAGTATCCCCAGCGCTCACCCACAACCCAATTATACTGGACCACCACAGTTTGCCAAATGTGGTGTCAGCACCATGTGCATGACCTGAGCACCCTCACTGCAGGGTTTGTCACAGTAAGAAAGTTGCGATCGAGCGAGATTTAATTAAATTACTTAAAAGTGACTTGCTGATTTAGTGCTTTAAACAAGCAGCTCTTTGGTATGACTTGCTCTTTAAAAATAGTTATTTCTAATATCTGGTGATCCAGTGACTTCCTCATTCCCTACCATATCCAGTGCAATCAGCTTTATTTCAAAGGCAAACTTTCCCAAAAAGGCTCTGAGTACTGTACAAGTTCAAATAACAAGCAAATGCAAAGACCACATACAAAAAATTAAAAACTGTACATCACTAGTCAGGGCATTTCCTTGGTCTAGGGATACTGCATCCTCTCACGGAGGCCCAACATTGGGGGGGGGGGCAGGATAAGCCACAGATGGATCAAAGGTGGAGGGATCAAGACGGAGCATGGACCAACATGGTGAGTGGGGTCCAAGGCCTTTTCGGGAGGGGAGTAGAAAGTGGTAACAGACTTTTAGGGTAGAAAATGTAACAAAGTGAAAACAGAAAAGGTACATGATTTTGCACTGGTATTTACAAAAAGTGAACACTAAAGCATTTGCTGACTATTCCAGCCTATACCCATGCCTTGTGGAAACTTTTTTTGTCACCTTGATATTGAACCAGTATCAGTAATAAGAAGAATGGGCTAATTTGCAACATTGGAGCTCTAATCAGTGTCACAAAAATTACAGTCCAAAAAATGGTTAAACCTGCCGGTGAATCCAGACACCTATGACCCATTCAGGCAGCACTAAATGAGCTTCAGCTTCTCCAGTACCCTCTTCTTATCGGTAACATCACACAAGTAAAATAAATTAATCATTTTTTTATTCCTGTTTTGCTCTTACCTGGATGGATGTCTGGACAGTGGAGTCAATAAAAACGAGAGGGGACACCCACACACCGCCGTCACCAACTGAACTTTCGATTTGTGAGGGCCGGGGGATTAGAAAGTGGTGGGCGCTTACTCGATGAGGTGACGACTACGACAAGAATGAAGCAAGGCCAGCGACCCGACTGCACTACTGGGCAGCAACACTGGCTGCTGATGTACTCCGGTGGCGACCCGGCTCAGAGACTTGTTGCTTTTGCTGCCGCCCTGCCTTCTTCGTCGTTGTGAGGAGATATACTCTTTTATGGATAGGGCAACACCAACACTAACAATAATCGCTCTGCTCTGAGGGAAAATGTACAGTAGCACGCGCTAAGCACCGTTCCCGCTCACATCAGACGCACAGCAGAGGTTGGGACAACGTCATCATGTCTATGGCAGGGGTCTGTGCAGCACCACTGTAATACCTTTTTCTTTGCCGTCCAAGTGGGGTCATTTATGCAGTCTTAAACTAGCACTGATGCATAAATGACCCCCCCTCCCAGCTGGACGGCCAAGAGAAATGTATTACAGTGGTGCCACGCAGGCAGACAGCAAAAGGACCAAAGGAGAAATAAAGAAAATTTATATATCAGCGCTGCTCAGGCAGGCCCCCCATAGCACAGGGCCCAGGAAAAAAGTCCCGGGTTGTCCCCCCATAACGGCGGCCCTGAGATCAGGGTGGAGCAGTGGACGTAGCTTACCGAGATTTTAGTAAGGCTTTCGACACCGTTCCATATAGGAACTATATAGGTCTGCCCTCGCCCTGATGGGGCATCCCATGACTTGGCGCACCAGCCCTGTTCTCCACCAGCACCGAACCTGAAGTCCACCCGTCCATCCTGAGAACAGGTACAAGGCTCCATGCCCGAGGAGTTTGGCTTGAAAAGTGGCAATTCTATTGGCAAATAGGCTGAGAAGCAGCCCCTAATTGACTGCCTTCTCTTGCCTAGGCGCCATTTTCAAACTGCTGTGGTAGATTTTAAAACTGGACTTTTTTTTTCTTTTTCTGCTATTCTGAGCCAGCAGAGCCGGCTCTGCCTGCTGTGTGTTCTCTCTCTACAAATTTGTCCCACCCACCCTCCACAGCCCGACATCCCGTCCACCCTCCCCAGCCTTGACCTTTATTAAATGCTCTCTCTTCTGGTGCCACCCCTAATTTCCTCCTCCTATACTCTGTTTCCACAACAGATGACTGCCTCTTAAAGCAACAGATGAACATTACTGAGCCTCCATATTCTGTGCACTGACATCCTTCCTCCCTGCTTAAACAGGTGGGAAAAAGAGCTTACGGTGCACCTCCCTCTGTCTAACGATTCCACATAGCACCAGGCACAATTTCCTAGTGCTTAAGTGTTCTCCACTAATTGGCTGTGCACACTTTTCCAGTACTCTAGTGCTCTTTCCTCATTGGTAGTGCACCCTGCTGCCCCCTTACATACATAACTGGGAGATTTCAAGTATTAAGGGGTGATGGAAGGTTCCTGCACAATAGACCCTAAAGTGCGCATATTGATCGGAGCAACGTAAGTGATCCTTCCGCAACTGTTCCTACTCCTGTTGGGTGTCCTGGATCAAAAACATCTGGCCCCCTCTTGATACCATAGCAATCCTATCGTACATCTTGTAAAGCCAGCACAGTGGGAGACATGCAACTCAGTGCTCCCCCGTTTGCCCCTGCAGCATCCCCCTTGGCTAACAAGTGGTCCTCTATCCCAGCCATATGGCTACTTTCTAGCCTCCAATTTGCAGTGGGTACACTGCCTACTAAGGGCCTCTCTCTGAATCTGTGGAAGTCAAAGAGTAAGCATCTCTTCCAAAAAATCTGTAGAAAACTCATACTTCTCCTACTACTGCTGTCAGGTAACATCCAACCTAATCCTGGCCCTCAGACAATCCATACCCAGACCCATACAATCACTGGGCAACTAAGGACTGTGTCTATGAACATAGGTAGCCTCCTAGCCAAGTTTACTCAGTTTGAGGCATGGGTGGCACACAATTAGCCAGATGTCATTGCACTGACTGAGACATGGCTCTCTGTGTATACATCCGACTCAGTAGTATCCGTACCACGTTACAACCTATACAGGGTGGACCGCTCTGTGAAAAGAGGTGGCAGGTGCTTAATCTATGTATGCAGCCACCTGCAATGCCACTCAGTTGAACTGATACCAGCAAGGACTGTGAATGCCTAGCTATAAAAATCATGATAGGAAATGGGTGCAAAGGCCTAATTATTATGGTAGTCTATATCCCACCCAGATGGCAGCAGGCAGTGTTAGAAGCCTTCACTAACTTCTACACCCAGGCAAGCCAGAATAAGGAAACCATTGTCCTGGGAGATTTTAACTACAACTAGCCTGCCAGCTCCAGCGCCGCATACAGAGACCTAGTCTTGGGACTCTACCTAATGCAGATGGTCAAGAGCGGCACCCGAACAAACTACCATACGGGCACCAGCACTCTGATCGACTGGGTACTAACAGCACACCCTGAAAGGCTAAAGAATGTTAAGGTACTCCCTGACATCCTCAGTAATCACTCACTAGTCTAATGTGAGTGGTCAACTAAACAGGCCAAGCCTCCCCCAAGAATGGTGAGGAACAGAGTACTTAAAAACAGCACAATGGGTGGCTTCAGAAATCACCTTAAAGGGATAGACTGGAGCTTCCTTGACTCATGCCCCTCTGTTGACATCACCTTGCAGCTCTTCATCAATCACTTCATTGCAGCAGCAGACAAGTTTGCCCCATACTGCAAGAAAATGATCAAAGGAGGTAGCATGGACTGGATTACTCCCAACTAATTGGCATGATGTGGCAACGGGATCTCCTCTGGCACCGAGCCTGGGAAAGAGGGACTCCAATGGATGCCCAAAACTATAAAGCGGCCTAAAACAAGTGCACCTGGGCAATCTGGCAGGCCGAGGCCATGAATAACAAGGCAGTCACAATGCTGAGGCGACGAGAAGAAATTCTGGGCATCACTTAAGAACCTTGTTGGAACCAGTGATAGGTCCCCTCCATCTATGCTTCACCACAAAGGCAACGTCATACTTGATGAAGCCACAATGGCCAATGTCTTTAATAAGGCCTTTACGAACTACAATGCAGTCCTACCCCCCAGACTGGCTTCCTATCATGGTGGTACACAGACCACTGACTACTCGCCCACCCCTTCCAGCACTAAGACCTGCCCAACCTTTTACTTTCGCCAGGTAACCATCAAGGAAACAAGAAAATACCTCACCAGAGTTCAGGGTAAAACAAGGTTAGGAGACGACAGGATTGTGACAGGGTTGAATAAGGCCTTGTCCCAGTTGTTATGGAGAAAGAGTTTAAATGCAAGGATCTGTTCTATTCTCTCCTTTCCTGTCTCTTGTCTATCTGGTTGCGCAACCAAATTTTCTTGTGAGACCTAGGACTTGATCACCCCGACGGTCTTGCAGTTCTCTGCCTCTCACTATCTCTCTGCCCTCACTTGCTGTTCTGTATTTTCTTCCCACTTGCATATCTGCTGGTATAAAAATATATGCGAATAATTTTGTGGAAATGCAACTGATACTGGGATTCCTTTGTTTAAAACTGTATATTTTCATACTGTTGAAATGACTGCAGAGCTATTTGGAACTCAATGCGTTAACCTGAGATGCAATTTTTTAAGCCTTTTACAGAAGATGTAAACAAGAGGTCAGTTCTGGGTCACAATGTTCTTTTTGCTGCACCTGCTGAAACTAACAAGAACATTGGAAACTTACAAGAACAGTGTGATAAGCATGCTATTTTCTTAATGAGCCCCTGCACAGACTTTTTAAAAGGTGCTGCAATGTTTTGCAAAACAGCGAGACAGAGACTGAGATTGGAAATTGAGAAGAAAAACTCCGAAGGACTCAGTTTTTCTATGTTTATACTGCCATTGTAAATAGTTATTCTGAACAATTTTATTTTTTTTATTTTACTGTTATTAATAATAAAACTCTTGTTGTGAATTTTACAACTGCTCCTGGTTTTCCTATGCTTCCCAACCTGTGCCTCGATGACAGGGATTGATATGAAACTGATATCTATTGCCCTACCTGAGGTCATCGTTCTCATCACTAAGCTGTTCAACTTGTCCCTGTGCCTGGCCGCTTTCCCCTCTATCTGGAAAACCGCTCTGGGCACTCCCGTGCATAAAGGAGGTGATCGATCTCTAGAATCCAATTACAGACCAATATCTATCTTATCACCACTCTCTAAAGCGCTGGAAAGAATCATTGCCGAACAAATTACAGACCATCTGCATAAATATAACCTTCTCTCCCCTCAACAACACGGATTCCGCAAGCTGCATATCACCAATACCACACTAGTTGATTTCACTGGCTATGTATATGAGGCTATTGATCAGGGCAACTTGGCTGGGGCAATCTTTACAGACCTGACCAAGGCCTTCGACCTTGGGGATCATCAGCTAATGCTCCACAGGTTAAGCTCCCTAGGGCTGTCCCCACCATGATTGGTTGGTTTTTAAGCTACCTGTCCAGGCGGTCTCAGAAAGCAAAAATCAGCAGTGCAATCTCTGACTCTTGTGTTGGCACAGTAGGAGTCCCCCAAGGTTCTATATTGGGCCCACTTCTGTTCAGCCTCTTTGTGAACAACCTCCTTGATGCCTGCCCCACTTCTAAGATCCTGCTATACGCGGATGACTTGGTCATTTTCTCCCGAACCACCAACCAAGAAGTTCTCACTGGGGAGTTACAGCACAACTTCGACCTCCTACAGGACTGGTTCAGAGATAGCATGCTAGTGCTTAACAGCAAAAAACAAACAAACAAAAAAAAAAAACAAGGTAATGCTCTTTGACGGGCATCAAAAGAGGAGCTGTACTGCACCACTCTCAATTACCTGTAACCCTAACACCACATTGGAACAGGTGTCTTCATGCCATTACCTTGGAATCACAATAGACGAGTCCCTTTCATTCGATGAACACATCTGCAATATCACCACTGCAGTCAACAGGAAACTAGGGTCCCTTTATAGGCTCCGATTCTGCCTCACACCAGAGGCCAGGCTACTGGCGGTTACTGGAACAGTACTACCCATCTTGGACTATGGAAATATGATTTATGGCACGGCCTCTGATACGAGCCTACTCAGATCCACACAACCCTCAATAAAGCCTGCAGATTTGTCTTAGGTGCAAATCGCCTAACACATACATGTGACCTATACATTAAGACTAAATGGTTTCCTCTCTCAGATTGCATCAAGTTTCACTTGTGCCTTCTAGGGAAGAAGGACCTCCTTGGACTTGCTCCCCCCTCCATACAAGCTTTATTCCACCCCACACCTTCCGAACATGCTACAAGAACCATCACTAACCATGCTCTAGCAGTCCCGTTCAGAAGAAATGAGCCTTCGCGGTCAGGGCTCCACCACAAGCCTCCCTCACATTGGTCCCTTTAAGTCCACACTTCAGAATACTATCTTCCCTCCGGAACGCTGCTACTGTAACACCTGACCCTGCTGTTGGTAGCCTCCAGCACTTCTGGACAATGCCCCTGACCACCCTCTGCTGCTCTACTGAACCATGAAGTTCCTCCACCTGCCCCATCTGCCCGTTTACCTGCCTATACACCCTCTGCTCTCATTCTCCTCCCCCGAAGTGCCCTCTGCTGCCTCCACTATACTCTCCTGTCACACCTTTCTTCCTCTAGTCCTGTCTCCTTTTGGACTCTTCATTATGAGTCTACTGTTCAGGATACTGACACAGATGTATTGCTACCATCTTAATCACTTATGTTATACTTTTGTTGACTGATGCACTTTATTACCGATGCCGGTATGAGAATTGTATCTCCTTGTTTTCTGCACTTGTGCAATGATCATGTAATACTTGCCTGTGATTATCTTATGCTATAACTTGCCTTCTAGTTTAACGATTACTGTGTGTTATTATTTGTTGATACCTGACGATGCCTTCTGGCTGCCTCTGTCTTACCTACTGCTGTTTGTGCTCCCCTGCCATTGTTTTTGACAAGGATCCTTTGTAAATGAGCTTTTAGCTCAAAGGCTGTAATTCTGATTACTTAATAAATAATAAAATAAATAATAATAGTAGTAGGCAAGCTGGGTAGCTTAGGAGTGGGTCCAAAGTTGGTAAATTGTATAAGAAACTGGTTAGGGGATAGGCGAAAGAGGGTGATGGTAAATGGAGTTGACTCCGAGGAAGGGAAGGTGACCAGCAGGTACCTCACGGATCTGTGTCAGGACCGGTTCTCTTTAATGTCCTTTGATATTGCTCAGGTGCTGGAAGGGAAGGTCTGCCTCTTAGCGGATGACACTACAATCTGCAATGGAGTAGACACTCTGGCGTGTGTGGAAAGAATGAGCAAAGATCTGAGAAAACTAGAGGAGTGGTCAAGGGTATAACAGCTGGGTTTCAATGTGAAAAAGTGCAAAATAATGCACTAAAGGCACAGAAACCCAGGGGTGGGGTACAAAATGGGTGGAGTGGTCCTGATGACCACCAAGCAGGAAAGAGACCTGTGGATAATCATATCTGATGACCTAAAGGTGGCCAGACAGTGCGACAAGGTAGTTGAAAGGGCTAGTGGGATGCTGGGATGCATTGGGAGGGGTATCACCAGCAGAAAGAGGGAGGTAGTGTTACCTCTATATAGATCACTGGTAAGACCCCAACCAGAGTACTACATTCAGTTCTGGAGACCACTTCTCCAGAAGGACGTAACAGGGTGGAAGCGGTCCAAAGGAGGGCAAGTAAAATGGTGCAGGGTCTGCATCAAAAGCCCTACAGGGAAAGGCACTAAAGGGCCTCAATATGTACACCCTGAAAGACAGGAGAGAGGGGCAATATGGTAGAGACCTTTAAATACCTCATGGAGGTAAATAAAGTACTGAAGAGAAGTATTTTTCAGAAGAAAAGGTGCTCAAAAACAAGGGGACATGCGGTAAAGCTGGAAGGAGGTAGATTCAAGGGAGATGCGAGGAAGTACTTCTTCACAGAAAGAGTGGTGGATTCCTGGAACAGCCTTCCAGTGGAGGTGGTGGGGGTACAAACAGTGGTGAGGCTCAAGAATGCACAGGATAAACACAAGGGAATAATAGTGGAAAGGAAAGGGAAGGAGAAAGCACTGTAAATTTGGTAAGGTCTGCGGTAATAGTGTAGGTAGGAAGAAATGGGCAGATTGGATGGGCCAAGCGGTCCTTACCTGCTATCAAATTCTATGTTTCTATGACCCATGATGTCAGCTCATATTCCATCTCTGGTTTACTGATAGAGTCCTCTGTAGAGGCTGGAGGTCCTACTTCTAGAGGTGACTCCTCTCATGCTTAGCCACTCTTTCACCTCTGAGACACACAGTGTACAGGCCATTGGGTCTCACTGAAAATTCTCACTTTGAGACATTCCAGTGCTTGGCCAGTTAGAGTACAGCATTCAAACAATGGCAATGATTACAACCCTAAACCCCCCAACATCCAACCTGACCACCCCACCTCACCCCTACCTTCTACAAACCAACAGGTGTCGGGGTGCGCCTTGGGGTCGTCGGGCCTAACTCTCACCCCATTCTCCTATACTATACCATCTCAGTTTCCTCATAACTGAATGAGGTGAGAGTTCGCCCGATGACCCCAAGGTGCATGCCGATACCTGTTGGCCTGTGGAGGAGGGATGGGTGGCAGTAGGATTGGGAACCTACGACGAATTTCCATTACTTTGTTGTCTGTAATAGACTCCCTAACTGATGCATTGAGTTTTTTAAATATATATATATATACACACACACACACACACACACACATATATATTTTACATTTTGACCCCAAATTTTTAAGACAGTCATTTTACGACGGTTCTTATAAACATGACATGTAGCATTTATAGTACACTGTCTGAAATGTCATTTTGTACCAGAATTGTGAAAACACATCTTGTCCAGGATTTAAATAAAATGAACACCTGTCACATTTATGAGGTGTTGTATAAAATCACTATGCTGAAAGTTTAGAGTCAAAATATTGCAATTAGCAAAGTTATGAGTGAGCATTGAAATACTGCAACATTAATTCATAACTTGGGCATTTTACCCTATTTGTACTCCAGATGTTCAGCACAGCCTTCTTATTACCCCACCTCATTAACCTGGTAGGTGACATTTTTCAAATCCTCATCAGAACATCATTCTATGCCACAGGTGCAAAAACACATTTTGGGCAGGATTAGAAAAATGACAGCTGTCACGTTCATGAGGTGGTGTGAAGAAATGGCCATGTTGAAAATTTGGGGTCAAAACACTGACATGAGAACAGTGGGACTTTCTTTAGTTCTGCAGCCACAGCTGGAAGTTGTGCTGTGGGCTGTACTGAGAGCAGTGAACTGCTTGATCACCTCTTCTGTCTGCCTGTCTCTGTCTCTCTCTTTCTCTGTCTCCATCTCTCTATCTGTTAAGCAGACTGGAGGGCCCACCCCCGAATGCCTGCCTGCCATTTCTAATTTTTTGGGGGATATTTGTATATTTTATAAGTGGACTGGGGTGCCCCCCCTCCCACCGCTTGTTTTGCTCTCCCCCAAGGTTGCTCACCCTGTTCCCATTTTCTAGGTGGCGGCACCCTGGTTGCCCAACTCAGTGCCAGCCAAACAGTCTTGCCTAGGGTGCCCAATCCTCGGTGTCGGAATATATGTGTGATGTCCCATAAAAAAAAAAAAGAAACCGCCCTCGCCAATCTGACCTCCCACCTTGACCTCCCACTCAGCACCCACCACCCACACCCCCTGACTCACCTGAACATGTCCCCCGGTGTAGATCCACATGGGTTGGAAAGAAGGATATTCTGGTGGTGACCTGGGTGTATGTACCACTGTGTCCTCACTGCAGGAAGATAGAGTTGAATTTGTGCCATGTGTGAACTGGCAACCCTCAGCAAACTCCTCTTCCTCTCAAAATCCACCTCTATCCTTAGTTTTGGACTGTGTTCAAGTTTGTCATTGTTTCTGTTGACAACTGGCAGAAAAAAACACTCTGGCAATATGATGCTTGTGGCTCCCCAAAGACCTCTTCTTCTTGGACTTCGACTGGGATTTGGCTGACTGAGCTGCCAATACAGCTTTCTCCTGCAGCTGCTTCTCCATGGAAGTTAGGGTATTCTTTAGGAGAAACTTCTCAAAAGCCTCTGTCAGTGTCACCTGCTAATGGAGTTAAACCCTTGGAGACCTCGCAGGCCATCACGTTGTGCGAGAGGCCTAGGCAGCAGACACACACCTCATGCAAGTCATCTTTGTAGATTTTCTCCCTGGAATCACAGCAGTGAAAGAGCTGTGATGTTTCCTTTGGCAGCATAGGAGAGCTGAAAAAATCATTAAAGTAGTAATTTGTTTTAAAATTGAAGAAAAGAAGTAACTAGTTTTCACGTTTCTGATACTCGGTCTGATGAGTTTAGTCGATGGCAGGAAAACAACTGAGGAGCGAAGGGGCCACCCACTCCTTATACAGATGCTGGACGTATGATGTTGTCATGGGCGGCCCAAGCTTGCAAAGTTTCCGTACGGTCCTAGTGCTGATGTGGTATAAGTTCCAAAGGTGTGACCTGATGAAAGAGATATCCTCAAAGATTGAATGTTCTCCATGGAGTCCCACTCTTGGGTCCAGTGTACCAAGCTGTGCCTTTTACAAGAGAGGAGCCTGCTCACCCTGAAGTAACAGCAAGATAGCCTCAGCCCTCTGGGTGGGGAAGAACATCTGAAGGAGGGGCTCTTCTTGGTTTGGAGGAAGCAATGACTAGTTAGGCCAAGGTGGTGGCTGCTGGGACACAGGACTGGTAGGGTCCCTCCACAACTATCGTCTCACCAGACGGAGAAGAAATTAACTCCATGGTCGTGTGAGTTGAACACCTTATGCAGTGCCAGAATTGAAAGTTGGGACAAGTGTAGACATGCCATCTGTCTAATAAAGACGGTTGATCCAGTAATCCTAGAGGCCACCTCGCTGGCATCGTACAATGCTCTTGACTGGTGCTGTGCTGCTTCTAGGCTCTAACGAAAGTGTCTGTGGCCTGCCTAACAACTTCTCAGTCAGGCACTGCAGCAATTATAGTGTGCATCTGCAACCACAGACAGCGCTTGAAGGCTGAAAGGTATGCCTAATGTGACACAATGGTCAGAAGTGAGGAAGCGGAGGAAAACCCCTCTCTGCCCTCTGTATCAAATCCAGTTGAATCTTGACTGGGAGGCTGTTCAGATCCTGGGTGTTCTGGGCCAGTCCCAGTCTGCAGTACCTGAAGCCCCAAGATGGAGTAAGGTATGCATCCAGTAGAGTTGGAGGGGCATGAAACCTGATCAGAAGGTTCCAGGGGTGAGAAAGTTGGAGCAGGGACTGCTCTATAATGCTCAGGATGCCTCCTCCAGGGCTCTGGGCAAGGGAGGAGCAATGCAGGTGTCAGTAAAGCAGGTGACAGTTTTGGGAACTCCTAGGAGACCTAATGGCATGGCGAAAAGATCACGATTTGTTTATGCTTCCACATGAATCAGTAGTACGGAATGTACTCAGCAGGTGAGGTCAAGTGGAGGGATTACTCGTCCTCAGAGAAGGATGTCAGGAGGATCATACTAAGGAGCATCTGGAAGCAAAAGGCAAACATGCCCATAAATAGCTCCAATCTCATGACCCGTAGTACCAGTTCATCTCATTTTCCAAAATCCATCCATGTAATTTGCACTTGGAGATAGATTTGTTTTTAGTAAGTATTATATCTAATGGGATCACACTCTGGAGGTTTACCACCCTTTGTGAGAAATAAAACTTTATTTATAAAGTTGATAGCCAGGAAAAGCACCAATGAGCCGAGGCTTGTTTCCAGGTGCGACCCAGAGAAAGGGTTACATAGGGGTAGCTGACATAAAAAAGATTTGCAAGTAAGCAAATCATGGGTCACGATTACAATACCCAGAACAGTATGTAACAGCCAGGTACAGGAGTACATATAAATTTATAAATTAGAACCACAGTTTCAATACAATGCTAATATAGAGCAGGATCTACAGTAACACATTTAACATCAGTTTCCAGACCATTTGGCGCAGGAGCAAGGTAGACAGTTCAACACTGGGATCCATTCTGAAGTGAGGGGAAAATGGGATTAGAGATGATTGACAACAAACTAAGGAGGGGAGACTTCATTTGTATAAGGAGGTGGGAATTAGGGGCATTGAGGAAGGGGCAGAAGTCTGAGTAGCCTTCTGAGAGAGAAAGAAGAAAGAGGAGGACAGTTGGAGGTCAGAGGGGAGTTTATTCCAAAGGAAAGGGAAACAAAAGGAGAAAGCAGATTGACCAGATACAGAGTGGGGGTGAGGGACATAAAAGGTACGTGGATCTCTGTGTTAAAGGGTGTAGTTAGATGAGGCAGCCTGGGAGAGGCAGAAGGAGAGGCAGGTGGGTAGGGTTCCAAACCAGAACTCTGCAACAAGGGAAGAACACTGAACCATTCTCCTGTGAGACAGAGGTGCAAGGGAGAGGGCATAGTAAAGGAGACAGTGGTGGGTGGGGAGGGGGAGGCGGTAGCAAAGTGGCAGAAAGAGTTCAGAAGAGTGTCTAATCTGGCAAGTGATGATTGAGAGGCTGTGCCATACACCACGTCAGCATAATCAAAGATGGGTAGGATCATTTTGGATACCAATTTGCAGCGGGTAGGGAGGGGGAGGCTGTCTTTATGTCGACAGAGGACAGCCAGTTTAGGACACAGTTTAGTGCAGATAGCGTCGACATGGGTGGAGAAATCTAGGTCACAGTCCAGCCACACCCCCAAGTATTTAAAGGCTGGAACATTCTCGAGGGGACAGCTGTCCAGAGTAGTGAAGATGGGAGAAGACTGGAGAGTGGCTAATTTTTGTCTGGTGCCAAAATTCATGGCCACTGTTTTTTTTTACGTTTACTTTGAGTTGGTTGTCCAGGAGCCAAGATTGAACTCTACTGAAGTCTTCCTGGAGGGGGAACTGTACATTGATGGTAGAGGGCCCGGAGATGAAAATAATAGTTTCATCAGCGTACATATGCATATTAGAATGTTTGCAGACGGGCGGGAGATTGTTTATGAACAGGAAGAAAAGGATGGGTCCGAGGATGGGGCCTTGGGGAACTCCGGAGAGGATGGGGGAATCACTAATTTGAACTGTTTGCTGTCTGTTGTGAAGAGAATAGTGGAACCAGTTGACGGTAGGTTCAGCAAGGCCAGCAGATCTAAGATTTTGTAGCAGGAGGGGATGGGAGACACAATCGAAAGTCTTAGCCAGGTCTATGAAGATGGCGGTAGCAATATATCTCTGGTCCATAGCTGAAAAAATGTCATCTGTAATACGTAGTAGTGAGAAGATGGTTGAGTATTGTTTCCTAAAACCAGACTGCAATGGTGAGAGCGTATTTGTAGTGGTTAGGAATTCGGACAGCGTGGAGTGAATAAGGGATTCCTGAAGTTTGGTGAGAGAGGGGAGGAGGGAGATAGGCCTGTAGTTTCTGGGAGCAGAAGGGTCACCTCCCTTGTGAAGCGGTAAGACCCTGGCAAATTTCCAGGCCTTCTCCTAACACTGTTATATTTAAAACACCCTAATTGTAATGGATGACCTCTAGTGTCTATTTTTTCTTGCTTTAATTCATAACCAGTTTCATCGAATAACTATGGGTCATTAATGATGTCCCACATTAAAAACAAGTCACCACATAATCTTCTCCCTTCAAGAGACATGAGGTTCAGTCTACTTAATCTGTCATTGTAATTAAGTTCCATCAACCCATTTACTAGTTTTATAAATTTTCTTTGCACCCATTTGGTTTGATTTATGTCTTGTATGGACACCAAAACTGGGAGCAATAGTCTAAATGTGGGTGGACATAGGATCTATACTAAGGTAATAAGACCTCCGGTGTTCCAAACTTAATATTATTTCTAATGGATCACACGACTTTGCCTTACTAACTGATTTATTTATCTGTTTCCAGTGGGCTAAATCACTCGTAACATAGATCCCAAGATCTTTTTCTGCTGTAGTTATCAGCTGTTTTACACATAAAACATAGAACTGGAGGTGATTACTAAAACCCAAATGCATAGCCTTGCTTTTTTTCCAGATTAAAATGCATATACCACTCAGTAGCCCAAGCAGTTACGGTATCCAGATCATGTTGGATAAGCATACAGTCTTCTGCTGTTGCACTAATGCCACCAATTTTAGTGTCATCTGCATAATACAGACCAGCTATCAAGCCCATGAGTCAAGTCTGCAATGAATATCTAAAACATAAAAGGGCCCAAGACTGACCCCTGTGGTACCCCACTGTTCACAGCACCATCCAATGAGGGAACACCATTAACCACCACCCTTTGTGTCCTATCATCAAGCTACTCAGATATCTATTTTATTATTTTGTGGTTGACCCCCCTCTAGATATTTATTTTTTTATTATGGCTCCGTGGGGAATGAGGTCAAAGGGCTTGCTAAAATCTATGAAGATTATGTCACAAGGTGTTTTCATATCCAGTTTGCTGCTTATTTTTTCATAGAAACATAAGCGATTTGTAAGATAGGATCGGCCCTTGGTGAAACCATGCTGCTCATGGTCAATATTTCCTAATGATGACATACTTTTGCCTTTTATGAAACTAGAAGTTTACACGTAATAGATGTAAGACTAATTGGTCTATAGTTTTCAACAGACTATTTATCGCCTTTTCTAAAGAGAGGTCTTACATTGGCCATCTTCCATTCCTTAGGTACCTCACCACTATTGAGGCTACTTTCAAACAATAACTTCAAGGGGTATATGAGGTCCTTTGACAATCGTTTAATCATGGTGCTAGTTATCATATTTGGCCCAGGGGAGCAGTCAGCTTTGATATTGTTACTCTTATGATTAATCTCATCTTCTGAGGTAGTTATATATTCCTTTATACCAACCACAGGTGGAACGGGCAAATTATCTGTTTTGCTGTAAAAGCTACAAAAATATTTGTTGAATAGCTCTACCATTTCTTCTGCCATATTTATAACAGTATTATTATAAGTCTATGGTCTGATGCTACATTTAGGTTGCTTTAAATAGTTAATGTACCTATATAAATTTTTCCATAATTTTTTGTTGCAGTTTTTGCTAATAGTTCTATATTGCTCTTAGCCTTTCTGATTTCCTGCTTGCATTTTTTTGTATGTTTAAATTTACTCCACAGAAAGAATGTATGATGTTTCTTATATGCATTGAAAACCTTATATTTTTATTTATTAGTTTTTTTAATAAGCCACTTAGGCTTTCATCCATTGTTATTTTTTTGTTTTCTTGTATTTAAGAATTAATTTGTTACTAATTTCGAATATAACAGTTTTTATTCATTTCCACATTTCCTCAGCACTGCAATTTGCCAACAGGAGATCCCATTTTATTTCCAATAGAGATGAATTAATTTTATTTATATCAGCTTTGTTAGAGTGACAAAAATAAGATATATTACTATATTTAATTTACAAACGTTTACATCAAAGCAAACTGAATTGCGATCACTAACGCTTAAGGGTGGACCAACCTTATAGTTTTGTATATTTACGTTAGATGTTACCAGGACAATATCCAGAATATTTGGACCACTTGTGGGTTCTAATATGTGTTGGCTTTATAATAATTGGTCACATGAGGATAACAGTCTGTTTCCATAATTGCCATTATATCTGTTTTTTCTACAGTGGCTACAGCTAAAAGCTCGTAAAATTTATTATTCAAACTTCTAGCATTAGTAAGATAGCACTTAATGTTATTATGTTTAGTGCAATTATTTGCAGTCTTAGCTATGGGAGCTTCTGGTGTTTTAAGGAATCCTACATTTCTGTTTGTTTCCCCCTGGTGTATTAGTTTAAATAAATTTCATCCAGGGTGCATCTAATACTGTCACCTAGAACTTTTGCTCCTTTTTTATTTAGATGAAGTCTATCTTTAGAATACAGCGAGATATTTAACCTGAAAGTTTCCCAATTATCAATGAACACTATCCATCCCTTATTACACCAATTAAATAATCTTGCATTTATTCTAGAAATGGTGTACTTTTTTTCAATGTGTGCTCATGGAATAGGTAAAATACTAGAGATAGCAACAGCACCACCTTCTTCTTTAATGTTTTTACCCAAAGCCAATAGGACTAGGTGATAACATATGTCTTTTTCATGTTGGTTTTCCACATTATTATTACCAAGATGTAAAAGAACTGCTGAACTTTTGTCTTTAGTTTGTTAATTATGTTTTGCACATTAGATAGCTTAGCTCCTGGGAGGCAAGAGACCATGGTATTGTATTGATCATTTTTGCAGACATGAAAGTCAGCATATCTTATAATTGAGTCACCTATTACTAATTTATGCAATTATTTATTTCTCTTGTTTGTACTATCCCACTCTACAATGTTAACTTCCTTTTTAAGGGCACAGATTTTGGATACTCCTGTGTACTTCGACTCAACTGCAAGTGACTAGTACCTATTTGTGAGGGGTAGCTCATTGTGATTTATTGCACTTCTGCCTCTCTTGAATGACTGTTTAGTTACAATGGTCCAGTCTTCTAACTGGCCATCTGTTCCAAATCCCCTACCTCTTTTTGGAAGAATGTATAGATACTTCTAAGTCTCCACTGTACTCCCTTATTCTTTTTCTGTTTTCCATCTCTATGTTTGCAGTAGGTTGTGATACATTACTACTGCCATCTTGACTTTTATTTGACCTACTCAGTTGTTGTTTTTAATGTTTTCCACTTCCATTTTGCATTTCACGTGCTCTGTACATTTTTGGCATACAAACTTATTATCATTAGTAGTGGTGTTGTCTATAGTCTCAATAGCAACAATATCATACATATTGCAGCTGCTACATTTAATAACACAGCCTTCTTTACAAAGGAGTTCAAGAAAGTCTTCAGAAGGGTCTGTGAATTCATTTTGTATATCTCTAAAAGGTGCCTAAAATTGAACGCCCCACAGAATGTGTTCATCCAAATTGATACAATCAGTGAAGCACACCCAAAGCTATAAAGTCCTGCAGGCTCAAGTTTAAGTGACTACAAGGTTATCAAGAACCCAAGAAGAAAGCAAATCTGTTCTCTCCACTGGGCTAGTGTGGCTATCAATAAATGAATATAATGACGTGCCTCCTTCTCAGACAGCTCCGGCTGATGCCAGCAGACGTCCCCTGCCTCTGCCCTTGCATCGCCTCTACCTACGCTCGACTCTGCTTGCTAGGAGATGAGTTTTAAGCCATAGACCCAGACGTGGGTCTCTGATTTGGTGGGTGTGCAGCTAGCACGTGAAATAAAATGAAATGTAGTTTATAAAACACACAGTAAAAGGAAATAGTAGCTTTTGCTAGGTACTACAGGGGAATGTGGTTAAAACATTAAAATCAGCCCTTCTGTATGGAGATGAGGTGTGAAGACCATCTGGGTTGGGCATTGAGAAAGGAACCCTGAACTAGGTCCTAATGAATTCCCTTTACTATGAGTTTATGGTACCAACCCATGTGCAGTTCAGCTCCCATTTAAGTGGCCCAGGAGACCTGAAAAATGTGGGCATTCTGTCTACCCACTCCTGAGATACCTGTGGCGGTCCCCTGAGGGGGGGACAAAACAGCCTGCTGGGCTTTGGTTAACATGCTTCTAGAAGGGCTTTGAGGTTCCAGAGTCACCCTTGTCCTAGGACAGGATCATGCAGAACCTCTTGCTGCTGGGACTCCTATGATAGAGGAGGTGACAGAGTGATGGTAATGGAACCCCAGAACAGGCAGAGGAAGCCCACGGCTGAGTAGGCCCCTCTAAGGCACCTGACCCATGCCCCCTGTCAAGGCCAGTGCCAGAGTCGGTGAAGAATTTTGCATCCAAGCTGTCATCATTGTCTAATTTTGCACCACTAGCAGTACTGACACAAGATGCTCTGACATCCCCAGCACTATGGCCTCCCTGGGCACCAACAGAAGCACCGACACCAGCACAGATGTTGACAACGTGCTCACCACCGCCCTCGCAGCACTGAGTCCGAGGTCAGCATTTGATTCGGCAACAGTGCTGTCACCGATGATAGCATCGACCCTCATGCTGATACTGTGAATGGTGTAAACACCAGATTCTGCACTGTGCCAGTATTGCACTCGACATTATCACTGTGAATGGTGACAACGGCCTGAGAGATACCAACTGTCAGCATTAATGGTCTCAGAATTGTGGACAAGGCCAATGGCCTTTAACTCAAAGACAGGATACTTTGATTCAAAGGGTTAGCAGCTCATGGTAGGATCTCTGTGACCATCCAGAAGGAGCTAGCAGTTCACCTTAAGCTATCACTGAAGAATCTAATACCGCTCCAGAATGATGGTGGTGGTGGTGGGGGGTGGAGACCTCCAAACCTTGCCCATCTCCAAAGAATGGGGCAGGGACCAGGAAAGGGCCTAAAAATTCTAATTTGGGACCTCCTGGTCTGATGCCCACTGCCACCAGTTGGGATTAGATGGCCCAGCTTCAGACAACAAATCTGGTGGGTGTGGAGGTCAAAGGAAATGCAGGCATCACAGGAGTCCATATCGTGACATAGTGTGAGGCAGAAGAAACTCTACTAATACCTGTAATTGTGGCTAAATTTCTTGCCACATGCGTAAAAATGGAAAGCAGGGCCCTGGCTTAGATGACTTGGGCATACCAAAAAATTAATAAACTGAGTTTTAGACAATGATGAAGCATAAATAGGTAACTTAAGACATCACAACTCACTCCTACAGTGGGCACCCAATGGTGGGAAAAACAGAACTGGGGCAGGAGAGAGGGCCAGTAACTGTTCTTATCAGGTGCACATCACCATGCCGTGTCACGCAGGTATCATGAGCCAGTAGCTGTTGCTGGCGCCCTGGCCAAAAGGCTTACTCCAGCAGGATCCTAGTGCCTCCAGTTTAGACCCAAATGTGGGACTCCATGGCGAAGACTGATTCTAGGCAGATTTAATGACTTGATTTGCTTGTTTATACGTAAAAAATAAGGTTAGGGATACAAGTAACAGGCTGAGGTATAAGTTCCTGCTAACAAAAGTGTTCCCTTCTCCTGCACTTAAGACACTCTTACTCTGTAAAGAGTGTCACATGTATGGGTGCCCTAAAAACCGGGTCATTAGTAATATATTAATAATGTCACAGAGATCACTCCTAGGTTGTAAGATTGGTCTCACTTACATTCTTAGGATATCAGAACTGCTGACCTTCAGTTTGTGGTTCTCATGCTAGAACTATGCATGTGAGGCCACTCTTACAACTGTAATAGTGGTCTCTACAGCAGTATTACCATACAACAGAAAAACTGGTACTGTGAAAGCCAAACAGATACCGAATAAACAAGGTCTGTTCACAGTATCCGTTACACTATTTTACCTCATCACAAAATAATCACTAACACCAAGCACAAATTGCAAAAAAAAAAAAACAAGATTCATACTCTGAAGGATTCCTAATGTTGTGCAGCTTTTCCTGCTCTGAAAACATAAAAGCTCAAACCACAGTCATTCTCTACAAGAAGTGATTTGTGTATTCCAAGTAAAAGCCTTGGATCATCCCATTTAACCCAGGCCACCTGGTCCTGTAACAGACCTGTCTGTACTGATCTTCACTAAAATATGTTCTTCCAGTGCACTTAATGTATTTCCAATTGAATCCAGATGTGGGGAGCCAAAGGAGCAGTTCTCAGGACTGAGGAAGATTACATAAATCTCGCAGCTGACAAAGATCCCACTGAGCTCACTTGGGGAAGCTCACAGAGGAACTGTTTAGGGCCAGAATAGCTGCTGGGTACAAAGACACATGTGTATGCTCCTATTCCAAAGGATGTAGACAGCTTTCAGAAAGCTGTACCTATAAATAAAGTAGTCAGAAACAACTCATATTTGTGCCTGCATGTCAATATAGTAAAACAAAGTTTCAATACGACAGCTGAATTTTTTTGAATGAATGAAGTACAAAAACGTTGTAATGTAAAGACTTGGATTTAGTGGCTAAGTAAGATTTACAGCCTATTAATGGAAAGCAGAGATCTTGTGTTGCCGCAAGAAATTACAGGTTGGTACAGTATTCTTACACTATCATGCATAATTTTATTTAAACTAAAAAACCTGTTCTCTAAAAAAAAGCAGTTCTAGAAACTGATCAAAGTAGCTAGCATTCAAAAAGGACCCCTCATATTTGTTTGGCTTTACAAACTGGCAGTATAACCTAGAGATTAGGGTTATGAGCTTTGAATGCGCCTGGTATATCCAACAGACCTGGGTCTGATTCCCACAACCTCCATTTGTGTACTGTCTGACCCTGAGCAAGTCACTTAGTCTCCCCAGTGCTCCCAGTTCACCACTGAAAGCAGAAACTGTGCCTAGAGGGCCTTACCTAATTACCAAAAGAATGAAAACAACCTTCCACAAGGCAGTGCTTTGAGTTGATATGTCTTGCTAATGTTCACGTTACATCAACTAAAAACACTACTAGAAAACAAAATTCAAAGAACTACAATGTAATTAAGATGCAGCCATCTTAAAAATCCTGTGACCTGTACAGGGGGATTCTCCCGGATTACCCATCTGCATCTTGTATTTGCTTTACAAAATGCTGTACTGTATCATGTTTTCTAAAAATGGATAATCTGCATAAATCAATGAAGGCATGATTAAAGTAATGGAGTGTTCTTATTAAATTAAAAAAGATGCACTCCCATTACTCGTGTCTTCTTCACACATGCTACTGGTAAAAAAAAAAAATGTCTGTCAACCTTTGTTACATCTGCCTCCACTTTTCAGCCTTCATCTTTCACAGTAGTGTCCTTCTGTATTTTATGCTGCTCTTTTTTCTTTCGGCTTAAAGACATTTTTCAGTTTCCAGAAAAATACACAACAAATTGCACAGTTGGCAGCAGCAGAACTCACATAAAATTATCTAAAAATATGAATTTCACGACCTTACCTTTTTTTTTATTACTGAAGATGTTTTTCATTAAATAAGAATTTTTTATCTATCCCCAGTTGCCTTTTCCTGCCCCAAAGTCATACTCCTCTGCATGTGACATCACCACCCATTGCCATGAAAATTATTCTGATTTTACATTTGGAGGATTAGGATTTCAGGACAGGTATAAGTAGCAGGCAAACTGATGCAGTCTAATGTGCAAAGAGCCAGTTTTCATACAACTGTCTATTAAAGACTGGAAAATTCAGAATTTTGTTTCAAATATTATGAGATCTGCATCCCACCGATTCTTGATTTTGCATGAAACTGGAAAATCCCTTTACAATGTGTTCAGGTCTCGCAATACTGTCCCTGTCTGCACAGCTGCCTGTGACACAATGCTAAACAGAGTAAAGCTGGTCTGTAATAAGGCCACCAGAAATATGGCCAGGAATGCCCTTAAGCCTCCTTTCCGGCGTACTCAGCTGGGCAAGTGGTCATTTGTTGTTAGAGCCGCTAACTGGTTAAATGAACTACCTGGTACTCTGCTGAATCTCCCCAAGATTAATCAGTTTAAGAAATATTTGTGGTCTCCCTTGCAGTTCAGTGCAACCGTAAATGCTAAACTGTTTTATTCGTTTTCTCTCTCTCTGTACACATCCTGTGACTTCTTATACAATGACCTGTATCACAGATTTTTTCAAAACTGTATGTAACTGATCTGTCTTAAGTGCTTTGAGCCTGACTCAACTGCATTTCCACTGGAACTGCTTATTGTACTTGTAATGTTTTTCATAATTATGTATTTGACATACAACCTTTGTAAAAGCTTTACTGTGTCCAAGCCTGAATCCTTGAAACACCAGGGGTTCTGAATCTCAGCTTCACCAGTTCCCCTGCTGTCGCACCTCCCAGGGCCGAAGCTCTTTTGCCAATAGGGTGCCTAGCTGGCTAAATGGTCTCAGCCCTGACATCTCCACCACTCCAACACTTGGCTCATTCAAATCCAAGCTCCACCTTCATCTCACTGCCTCTAGCTCATGTGACTATTACTTATAATCAGCCCTGCCCACTCATTAGGCTCCTCCTCCCTAGCACTTATTATCCCCTTCTCCCTTTTCTCCCACTTCCCTTCCCCTTCCCTCCTCAAGCACTTCCCCCTATTATGTTTGATTATGGCACTTTCTGCTCTGTGTTGCTGACAATGCCTCTGGCTGCTCCGACCTCCCCTTGTGTACCCCTCCTCCCCTTATTGTCCCCTCTTCCCACTTCTCCTCTCCAATTCTGTATTTTGCCCTGTCTTCTCCTATGGTATCTCACACTAGTACAGCTTATCCTGTCTACTGCATTGCTCTTCTCCCATTATTAACCTGTTATGCTTCCTTATTTTCTGTATTGTACTGTTTCAGACGTGGAACCTTTGTAAAAGAGCCTTGGCTCAAAGGTGCATTGTAATCCTAGATATAAATAAATAAAATTAATAAAAATGAGCACTTGTGCTCAAAGGTATTCTCTAAAATTTTCAATAAATACTAGTGCTCAGACAGGATCCCATCAGCAGTAGCTGGAACTATCGCTGCCTGCAAAACTGACGTCATCAAATACACAGTACTCATGTGACTGTTGCAGGTAAGAACTGCGCTCATGGAGGAACATGGCAGTACCTGCAGTTGCTAGAACAGAAAAAAGTGGACAAGGCAAAAAAAGGACTCCATATCCACAATTTCAGAATGTCTGTTTTCAAGGAGGAGTCGAGCAGAAACTGACTCAGCAATTAATTTGGCGTATGAAAGCCCTCATTTAAAACCCTGGAAGTGCTTCAGTAAACAGTGGGGGCACTGATAAATTGAATGTTAGTGAGACAGGGCAGATTTAAAAGTAAACTGTCTAGTAATATTAATCAAGCACTACAGAAGACCAGACACACATTCTCAGGGTTTACTGTAATTGTGCTCATTCCTCTAACCCTGGCATTTGCACCAGATCTAATGTATAGATGCTGTAGATCCTGTTATGCCATTCAGATTGACAAGCTGATGATGGAAAATGCTACAGTGCAGACACTGTTCGATAACATGTTCCCACATAAACTCATGCATACTGCACATCCCAGATTTAAAAGAGATAGAACCTTTAAAACAATGACATAGCTGGTTATCGGTAAATAGCTGGAATATTTATTTATTTTAAAATATTGGATTTACAGGACCTTTGAGTCAGGGACTCATTTACAAAGGCACCTCGTCGATATAAGAGAGCAACATTACAGTTAAAAGGTAATACAACAATAGCTAGGAGAGCAGACAGTAATTACAATCATTCACGGAGATACATGGGTGGCAGCAGTATAAAACACAGTATACATTGTTTAGGCACACAGGCACTACGTCAGTAAAAACAGTATGCATAGTTTAGGCACACAGGCACCACGTCAGGGGTGTTCAAAACAGTTCTAGGATAAACAATATGTATATATAATAGCAAATTAACATCCAGAATCATAGATTAACCCAGGTCATTTTCCTGAGGGCTGCAAGTGGTCAGGGACCTTATCTTGACAGCGGACAGTTGGGGGGGGGCAAGGGATTATGTACAACTGCAGCATTGGGAGTTAAACAAGTGGCCTCTGAGGGCAGCCTTGAAAGGATCTAGCTCAGTGGAGTCAGCTATGTTGCCTGGGAGGAGCTGAACCAGGTGGGGCCTCTATAGCCAAAGGATCGCTGGGTTAGAGATGTCCTAGTCCTAGGGACTAGAAGTGAGTTCTTGACAGTGCTGTGGGTGGATACTGAGGGGGAGGCCTGGTGGAGGGAGGCAGAGACACTGGGGGGATCCCGAGCAAAGTCTTTTTGACCAGGAGACAGGTTTGGTAGCGGAGTCTCTCCTCGAGATTTAGCAGATTTGTGGTGGAGTACAGTATACAGGTATGAGTGCGCCTTGGGGCTCCAGTTAGGACCCTGCAGGCCTTGCTTACAGAGAGCTGGATTTTAGTAAGGGCAGTGTTGTCGGCAGGAGCATAGATGGGCAGACCATAGTCAACTAACAACAGGACGGAGGAGGTGATGGCTAACCTGAGAGCCTCGGGGGGAGGCAATCCCTGTGGCGGTATAGGAGTCCGATCCTGATACTGGTGGCTGCAGAGAGGGCGCTAATGTTGGAATGGAAGGTAAGGGCTGAGTCAACTGTGATACCCAGGTACTTATAGGAGGAAACCAGCTCGATGGGGTGTAGTGTGCTGGGTAGTATTACAAGGGGGTCGCCACTTAGATTAGAGATTCATACTGTTTCCCCATCCCCCTGTACAATTATCCACTGTCAAGATAAGGTTCCTGACCACTCCCAGCCCTCAGGTGAACGACCTGGGTTAATCTATGATTCCGGATGCTAAATTGCTATTATATATACATATTGTTTATCCTAGAACTGTTTTGAACAGAGATGAAACTGTTTTGAATAGAGATTAAAATATTTTACCTTCATTTATGTAATGTTTACACCAGGAAAAGCATACTGAGCTGAGACCAGCTCCTTTCTAGATGTGTCCCAGGGGGAGAAGAAAGGGGGCACAACAATAATTAACATGCAAACAGTACAAAACATGAGCAATCCATGGCTGGCCCTCTGGAGGAGGCTGATCATTCCCCCGACTGCTTGTCTGGGCTCAGCGAGACCTGAGTCCAGCAGAGGCCTGCTCTCCCCCGGTGCATGTAGCAGTGGGGGGAGACCTGGGGGATGGTCCCAAGGACCTTACCTTAGCCGCCCTCGTGCAACACTGACCACCGAAAGTTGGGGAGTCGCGGCTCAACCTCACCACGCAGATCTCCAAAGTGCAGCAATCCACACTAAAACAGGTGTTGCAGTGATCCATATCATGGTTTGACCCTAGGCAGGTAAAACATTGGTCATGCGGGTCCGTTATGGAAAACCGACTTCCACAGGGGCACCGATGCCTAGGGGGAAGTCCCTGCCTTGGAATGCCTTTGCCCTGAACCTGATATTTTTTTTTTTTATTTAAACAGCAGTTTGGAAAACCTTTGAGCCATAGGCTCATTTACAAAGGTACCTTGTCACAGTAAGACAAACGAAAATACACAGTATAACAGTACAACACATAAGTATAACAGTAAATTAAGACATAGATACAAACATGATATAATCCAACAGCACACACATAAACAAAAATGAGTGGAAGCGGACTGGGAGTGATGCAGTACATTTTCCTGAGCTGTCCCACGAAGTCGTTGCAACGTCGATCTCATCCAAGTACTAACCAGGCCTGACCCTGCTTAGCTTCCGAGATTAGACGAGATCGGGCGCATTCAGGCTGGAACACAATAATTCTACAAAGATGACTACGGAAAGGGTGTTAAATAATACAAAACTGAACTAAAAATATAATATAAGATCCCCAAAAATACTTTACTTAAATGCTAGATTGTTGAATAATAAACAGGACGATTTAAAACTAGTTATTACACATTAAGAATTATGATGTCATTTCTGTAGTTGAGACACGGTGGATTGATGATATAAACTGCAGGCAGGAACTTGAGGGGCATATACTATACAAAAACAATAGGCAGCACAAGAAAAACATAGAATTTGATGGCAGATAAGAAAAAATTACTCATCTTAGTAATTATGTTTCTTCTAATGGAGTCTTGTTGTATTCTGACTAATGCAGTTAGGCCCAGCACTTGAACTGCCCCGGAGAGTAGTGGGTTAAATTCTATGCAGAGCATAGAACATTGAGCTTGAGCTCGGTTCAAACCTCTGTCTGCTGCACTCTGAAGCATAACCATCAGATTCTTTTGAGCTAAAACTAACTACTATGTGGAAATTGTAAAATTTTTACTAGCCAAAATGGCAACCAAATATTTTGGATCCCCAAAAGACTCAAGTCAAGAAATCCAAAACCAAAAACCAGGTAATGAACAACTTAAGATTATTAAATTAACAAACATAACCCACTCCCCCTCTCTAAAAAGAAGAGGTGCCCAAATGCACCCCTGGGGTGCAACACTGCACCTGCCAACCCACATCCCAAAAACAGGTTCTGAGAGGGGAGGCAGGGAGGGAGGTCAGAATACAGCAAGACTCCATTAGAAGAAACATAATTACTAAGGTGAGTAATTTTTTCTTCAAACAACATGAAGTCTTGTTGTATTCTGACTATTGCAGACTACCAAGCAGTACCTCCATGGAGGAGGGATTCGAGCCTATTTTGGGAATAGGCTCTGCAGTACTGCTGCACCAAACTGAGCATCAGTCCTAGCCTGGATATGCAGGGAGTAATGCTTGGTGAACGTATGGACTGTTTTCCACGTGGCCGCTTTGCATATCTCTAGTAAAGGAATATCCCTGGCAGCAGCCAGGGAAACAGCTGCACCTCTAGTCAAATGAGCCCTCAGGCCCGAGGGCGGTATTTTGTCCAGCTTCTTATAGCAGAATTGTATACAAGAGACAATCCACCTGGCAACAGTTCTCTTAGTGGCAGGTTTGCCCTTTCCCACCTCTCCATAAGTGAGAAACAACTGAAGGGAGTCAAACCTGTGTGCCTTAGTACGCTCAATGTAGTAGCTAAGTGTTCTTTTAACATCCAAACTGTGTAATCTTCTCTCTCTCCTGAAGAAGAATGATCAGTGAAGAACACAGGGAGAGACATGGACTGGTTCAAATGAAAGTCTGAAGCCATTTTAGGTAAGAACCTCCTATTGGTTCTAAGGACCACCTTATCTCTATGGAAAGAGATAAATTCAGGCTCCACTGACAGAGCCTGTAATTCACTGATACGTCTGGCAGAGGTAATAGCTACCAGGAACACAGTTTTCCAAGCCAAGTACTTAAGCTCTGCTGAAGACAAAGGCTCAAAGGGTGGTTGGATAAATTGAGCAATGCAGACATTAAGGTCTCAAGCAGGAGTAGGATCCCTAAAGGGGGGATTGGTATGAAGCAATCCCTTGAAAGATTTACAGAAAACAGGATGAGATGTCAGTGAAAAGGGCTTTCCTACTGACAAAAAAGCAGAAACAGCTGACAAGTGTACCTTGAGAGTAGCTGGTCTGAGGCCTAGGCCATTGAGGTGAACCATGTAATCCAGAACTGCAGACAATTCAGCAGTGTCTGGGGATATATGCTTCTTGGAACACCAAATACTAAATCTTTTCCATTTAGAGTTATAAGTTTTTCTGGTGGCAGGTTTTCGAGAGGCTTTGAGAATATCCAGAACCCCTTGAGACAGATGCAAATTTGCATACTCTAACTCTTCAAGAACCATGCCTTGAGATTGAGAGACCGAAGGTTGGGTTAGCAAATCCTCCCCTGAGAGGAGGTTAACAGGTTGTAATTCCTGGGAAGAGACAGGGGAAGATGTACTGCTAGAGACAGCAATAGAGGATACCAAGGCTGCCTGGCCCAGTCTGGAGCAATCAGGATCACTTTGCAGGATTGTGACCTTATCTTGACCAGGACCTTGAACAGCAGGGGAAAAGGCGGGAAGGCATATAGAAATATTCCTTCCCAATTCAGAATCAGAGCATCCAGAGGGACTGAGCCCAAGACTGGGGGTCTGCAACAAAACAGAGGAAGTCGGTGATTGTCTGGGACTGCAAAGAGATCTATTTCTGGAGTGCCCCACCTTGAAAAAATCACCTTTAACACTAGGGGATCCAGGGACCATTCGTGATGGCCCTGGGAGATCCTGCTCAATGCATCTGCTAGCACACTGTCCTTCCCTGGAAGGTGGACTGCTACCAGAGAGGTCTATAGAGAATAAGCCAAGGACCATAATCTCATGGCTTCCGTGCACAAGGCCGTAGACCGAGTGCCTCCCTGCTTGTTGATATACCACATGGTGGAGGTGTTGTCTGTCCTGATCTGAACCACCTTGTTCCATACTGACTGAGAGAAGGCTTGCAGGGCCAGATAAACTGCTCTGAGCTCCAGGAGGTTGATGTGGAGAAGAGACTCCTGAGAGGACCACACTCCCTGGGCTGTGAGAGTCCCCAGGTGGGCTCCCCACCTCAGGAGAGAGGCATCTGTGGTAAGAACCACAGAATGAGACTGAGTGATGAATGGGACACCTTGCCTGAGGTTGTCCTCATACTGCCATCACTGGAGAGCCTGGTTCAGGGTCAGAGTCACTGGAATTAGTTTGGTCAGAGGATCTTTTTTCTGAGACCAAAAAGCCCTCAGATGAAACTGAATGTCCCTCATCTGAAATCTGGCCCCTTGGACCACTGCAGTGAAGGCTGCCGTGTGGCCCATAAGCTGAAGGAAGTGCCTTGCTGGTCGAGAAATCAGAAGGTGGAAGGAATAAGCCAGCTCTATGATAGCCCTTACTCTTTCCAGGGGAAGAAAAGCTCTTGCTTTGACAGTATCCAGCTCTACCCCTATGAAAGTGAAAAGCTATACACGCTCAAGAAATGACTTGGGAAGATTGAGAAGAAATCCTAGAGAAGTGAGCTCTTGCTGGGTCACCTGCAGATCTGACTTGACTTCAATCAATCAAAATCTTTATTTATCCAGGCGAAACATCGTTGAGCAAGCTCATTTGCAAGATGGACCTGGTTAAGTCCAGATTGTATTACAAAGCAAACATCAAACATCAACATCAATATTTACAGAGGAGATAAAGACATAGTGGAAGTGCAAAACAAGAAGCACACAAACAGTACAGCACGTATCAAAGACATACATAAACAGCAATACTAGTGATACAACAGGCATTAACCAGTAAGCAGATGGAGTAGTAGACCTGAGATATACGGAAATGGATCATAATACTGTGACTGTCATAGAAAAAGGATAGGCTAGTCCCAGGTGATGCTGTTAGGGCAGGCAGATGTAGGTGATGCAGCTTTTCTTGACCAGTTCACGAATGAGTGGGCAGGTGAGTCTATGCTAGGAGGGAGTTAGGTGCCAGTAACCTGCTGGGTACTAATACCGCAATCCCATGGGTGCTTTCATCGGGGCTGTGGCAAGCTGAGCCACGGCATGCTATGGAGGGGTATGAGCGAGGTACTGGGCACAGGTGAAATGACCTCTACCGTGTATTTAGTCCAGTATTAGGTGCTATCACTATTCGCCATGCCCATCATACCAACAGACCACAGGAATAGGATGTGAGTGTTACGGCTCCTGTGGCCATACGCAGTCTATGATTCAAAGGGGGGCTTAAACGCTTATAGATCTAGTGAGAGCACTTTAGCCATGTGGAAGGCTAGCTCTTATACATCTACTGAGAGCACTTTAGCCATATGGAGGGATTTCATCGGGAAGGGACGATGCGGTGACAGATGGATAATCAGAATGCGGCGGACCATACAATATATATCTCCGGTATCGGAGGATCGCCAAGGAGATTTGCAGGAACCAATCGGGAGCAGTGACCAGAGGGCGCTCACCATCCAGTTGGTTGGTGGCGCTAATGGTAATATGTTGGTGAAGAGCCCAGGCAGGAGAACTCTGAGGCGGCTTGCAAAGGTACAACCACCACAGGAGTATGACATATTATTTTGGTTCAGGAAACTCAGAAAAATTCAGGGAGACTTACATATAATATGCAGTGGCACAGGGACTAGACATAGCGAGAACATGCGGATTAATAACGCATGCACAACAGTGACTTAGGGAATGACTGCACATATTTAGGACCAGGCTCTGGGGCAATCTAACTGAAGTTAGTGAATAGTTGCCGGGTGACAACTGCAGTATTCACACACGCTTTGGGCATGACTTGGTCTGGAGACTGACCCACAATGAGCCAGTCATCCAGGTATAGGAATATGGAAATATTCTTCCTTCTTAGAAAGGCCACTGCTACTGCTAGGCAGTTTGTAAACACCCTTGGAGCTGATGTTAGGCCGAAGGGCATTGCTTTGAACTAGCAACAGCCTGAAGACAATTAGAACCTGAGGTACTTTCTATGGGATCACCTGATGGGAATGTGAAAGTAGGCATCTTTTAGGTCCAGGGAGGCTATTTATTTATTTAATTCATATATCGGATTTACAAACCTTTGAGTCAAAGACTCATTTACAAAGGCACCTCGTCGCAGGGAGGGGAGACAATATATTTGTGAAGCAAGACAGTGGGGAACAGTACAGGTGAGATACAAATAGCATACATAGCAGGCATTTCAAAGAGCAAGTAAAAATAGGCAAGTTGCAGAAGAGCACACAAAAATACAGGTTACTCACCTGTAACAGGAGTTCTACGAATGGTATATGTTGTTCATCCACACTTATTGGCAGGTTCCTTGCCGCTTTAAATCTTGCCGGAAGGTCTTCAAGCTAGCTCCTCCCACCCACCCGGGTGGTAAAACTCTTGGCTCCGCCCATGGCGCCAGATCTGGCCCGCTGGAAGCTCAGGTTGTGCGTCCGGCCGGGAGGTCGGGTGGAGCCTAGGATGAACAACATATACCATTCCTAGAACTCCTGTTACAGATGAGTAACCTGTATTTCTAGGGACATGGATATGTTGTTCATCCACACTTATTGGCAGACTCCTAGCAGTTCCCGGGAGGAGGGAGGCAAGACACCCCTACATACTTACTTGGGGAACAGAGATTGAGAACCGAGGCCCCAAACCAGCATCCCGACGTGACTCAAGGTCGATGTGGTAATGGGTAATAAAGGTGTGTGCTGACTTCCAGGTAGCAGCCCTGCAGATTTCCTGGATAGGGACATCCCTGGAAGCAGCCACCGGCGCAGCAGTATGGCGGGTAGAATGAGCTCTTATCCCTCTGGGAGGCTCCATGCCCGCCAACTCATAGCAGAGATTTATGCAGGAGGTGACCCATCTGTTCATCGTCCGCTTGGCTGCAGGTCTGCCAGGTGCAGCTTCAGCGTAGGTGACACAAACAGCTGGCTAACCTCTCGAATTCAGCGCCGTGGCGCCTTATAATAAGCTGAGCGCCTCTCTAGGGTCCAGAGTATGGAGCCCATATTCGGCCCTCCGAGGTGTGGTTGGGTAGAACACCGCAGAGTCAACACCTGATTAAGGTGAAACTCCGACACCACCTTCGGAAGGAATTTCGGTGGGGGGCGAGGACAACCTTGTCCTGTGGAAGACCAGGTAAGGAGACCTATCGTTAAGCGCCTGGAGTTCTCCCATCCTTCTGGCTGACGGATAGCCACCAAGAAGGCGGTCTTCCACGACAGGTGGGGGAGACCACACTGTGCATTGGTTCAATGGCTTGCCCATGAGCTTTGCCAGTACCAGCAGTAAATCCCACGGAGGTGGGGTTCCCGACTGGAGGAAATGTGATCAAGGCCTTTAAAGAAGCGCCCAACCACTTTTTCCTGCGCCACTGACTGCTGACCGGCCCGCGCCCGGTAAGCAGAGATGGCTGCCAGGTGCACCTTAAGGGTCGTCGACCTAAGCCCTTGACTAGAAAGGGACCATAAATAGTCCAAAATGCTTGCCACAGGACACGAGAAAGGGTCCAACCCTTTTCCCGACACCAAATGGAGAACCTCTTCCATTTGAAGGCATAGCATTTTCTGGTCGACTCCTTACGGGACGCCTCAACGACATTGAGGACCTCGTCGGAAAGACCCAAGGCCTGGAACTCTAGCCGCTCAGGAACCAGGCCGTCAGGTGCAGGGATTGAAGGTCCGGATGGAACACCTTCCCCTGATTGACTGAGAGCAGGTCCGGGCGAGCTGGAAGCTGTCGCGGAGTCCTGGAGCTGAGACTGAGGAGATCTGGGTACCAGAACTGGCGAGGCCAGTCTGGGGCTATCAGAATCACCTGCGCCTTGTCCCTCCTCACTTTCAGCAGGACCCTGTGAATCAGGGGAACGGGGGGAAAGGCGTAAAAGAGGCCCGGGGTCCACGGCCTCGAGAAGGCATCCCCCTGCAGCGAGCCCTGCTGAGGGGGGCGGGCATGAAACAGCCTCAGCTTCGCGTTCTCCCTGGAGGCAAACAGATCCACCAGAGGTGTGCCCCAACGGGAGAACAGGTCCTGTACTATCTCCGGCAGGAGAGACCACTGATCATGCAGCCCCTATCCGGCCCAGGGCATCGGCCAGGGTGTTGGAGGCTCCTGCCACATGAATGGCCAGAGCCTCCAGGCTGGGCAAGACTAGTGACCAGATGCGAGAGCTTCTTGCATAAGAGCATGGAGCGTGCCCCGCCCTGGCAGTTTAGATAGTACATGGTCGTGGTATTGTCCGGCTGGACCCAGACCACTTGACCCCGGAGAGACGGAGCAAAGGCGGTGAGAGCTAGGCGGACCGCACGGAGCTCCAGCAGGTTGATATGGCATCAGGACTCCCGCGGGGACCAGAGGCCGTGCAATCGGTGTTCCCCAGATGGGCACCCCAACCCATCAAAGAGGCGCCGGTCGTTAGAGAGACCGCCGGCTCGGGCGGACAAACGGAATACCTCCTGCAGATGGACGGAACGTCCACCACTGGAGAGCGTTCCACATCTCCTGGGTCGTCCACACACGCTGGTCCAGAGGATCGCAGCACTGTGACCACTGGCTGGCCAGTCCCCACTGGAGGGGGCGCATGTGCCAGCGTGCCCAACGGATTACGCTGGTACAGGCCGCCATGAGACCCAGGAGTTGCAGGAAGTCCCGGGCAGGGCGTGATTGCCCAACCAGAAATGATTGGGCAAAGGAGGTAAGAACCTCGGCCCTGTCCGCCGGGAGCCGTGCTCTGGCTCGAAGAGAGTCGAGCTCTGCCCCGATGAAAATTATCACCTGCTTCGGCTCGAGTTCCGACTTGGCCTCGCTGACCAGGAGGCCAAGTTGAGAGCAAACCTGAGGGCCAGATCCTGGACCGCCCACCTCCGACCTGGAGGGGCTGCCATCAGCCAATCGGCCAGGTAAGGGTACACCGACCTCGGTGCTGCAGGAATGCTGTCACCACTGCCATGCACTTGGTGAAGACCCCTGGGAGCTGAGAGAGACCGAAGGCATGGCCTGAACTCGAAGGGATCCTCCGCCTGAAGCGGAGGAATCTCTGATGAGACGGACGGATAGGGACGTGAAAGAACGCTGCCCTGAAAGTCCAGAGAACAAAACCACACGCCGTGTTCCAGAGATGGTATTATCTGAGCCAGAGTGACCATTCTGAGTTCGAGACCTTAGGAACTTGTTCAGGTCGTAGGTTGAGAATGGGGCCCAGCCCCCGTCTGCTTCGGGACCAGGAAGTACCTGGACACGAACCCCGGTTCTGATGGGGGTCTCTATCTCTTTATCACCCCTTTCTGAAGGAGAAGGGCGATGTCGGCTCGACGAGCCTTCAAAAAGTCTGGGGACCCCGAAGCCCCCCTTGGGGCGATGGCTCTGAAGGGTGGAACCCGTTCCAATTCCAGAGGCAGGCCTCTTCCCACCACCTCCAGAACCCACCTGTCCGTGGTAACAGGGGGGAACCAGGACGAGGTGACGGGATGAGGGCGACACCCCTCAGCCGCCACTGTGCAGGCTTGGAGGAAGGACCGCCGAGGGACCACCAGGGCTCTTCCTCCTTGCTTCCTATTAGAGGAAGCTGACGGCTTGGGCTTGGAATACCAAGGTCTAGCCTGCTGGCCCTGACGTGTTGGGACAAGGTGCGCAGGGGAGCAGAGGGGCAAAGGGCTTAGGCTGGGGCTTACGGCCCTTGTCCCTCTGCGGACGATACCGAGTCCAAGGTGGCATTGACTTTTCGATCCTCTGAGGTGACCTTCCACCCAGGCGTAAGAGGTCAGTTCCCTGGGAAAGGAACATCCGTGAGCTTGTGCTGGTATCCGAGGTGAAAGTGGATATCCTCAGCCACGCCCGCCGGCGCATAGCCACTGCGGCCGCCACTGACCGGGCACAAGAATCTCCAATATCCAGCGCAGTCTGGAGCTGCTGCTTAGCTACTGCCCTGCCCTGGTCCCGCACCTGCTTAACTGTGGTCTGCAGGAAGATGAGGGACGACCTCATCCAGGGAGCCCAACAGGGCATGGGAAAAATGTGCCATCAAGATGGTCGAACTGGCCTGACGAAGGCCGAGGGAGGAAGCAGCATACACTTTCCGCCCAGTATAGTTCAGTTTCTTGGACTCTTTGTCGGGCGGTTTGTCCACGTCCCTGGCATTTCTGGCTCGCCGGAAAACACTGTCCGTGACCAACCCCTCAGCCGAAGGGTGTTCGGAAAAGCCGGACAGAGAGCCTGTGGGAACCGCATACTTTCTGGCCATCCTGGCCGAAGGCGCAGGACAGGAAGCCGGACGCTGCCACAATTCCAGGGCCGGGCCAACAATGGCTTCAGCCACTGGAAAGGCCTCCGTAGGAGAATCCCCTCGGTCCAGAATCTCAGTGAGGGGATATCTAGCCCGTTTGGACACGGGTTCGAGCTTCATCCCAGTGGATTCGAGATGAGCCTGAGTAGTCCAAGGAAGGATGAAGGGCTATCGTCCATCGACTGCCCCCCAGAGGATTCCAAGTCTAGGCGCTTGGAAAACAGGGAGGAGTCGTCGTCCGACTCAGACGAATCGTTGAACAGCTGCCTAGAGCCCGCGCCACCCTCCACGTGCCGAGGCTTATCGGGAGTGAGGGTGACCGACAGCCTATGGGGAAGGCCATGAGCCGGCCGCGAACTTTTTGTCGGGGCCCCGACTGTCGGTTGAGGCGGAAGCGTTCCACCGCATTGGGGCAGCAGGAGTAGATCGAACAACCGCCTGAAACAAGCCCTCACCACCCGAGGGGTTGTTTCGTCGTCCCGTGACAACCATTTTATGGCCGGAGAAGAGGCCTGAGCCGACTTGTTCCCAGCCAAAATTAGTTGTTGCCACATAAGATCCTCATATTTTCGGCGCAACTTACGCCGAAGCCTCCCCTCGTCCGAGGAGGAGGAAGATGAGGAAGAGCGGCGACGCCGCTTACCGCGGTGCCGAGACCGAGACCGCCTGTGTCGACGGGATCGGCTAGACCGCGAAGATGTCCGAGACCGAGACCGAGAATCTCGGCAAGGCCGAGGTCGGCGCGGCGGGGAGCCGAGGATCGGCAATCCCTTCGGTTCGGTTGACAAATCCGACGGCTCGGGAACCAGAGGAACAGATGAGCCGACGGTATCCACAATCCTCTCCGGGGGAACCGGGGAGGAGGGAATTTCGCTTCTCCAGCCGAAAACCGCTCAACGGGTCGAGAAAATCTCACCACGCCGGGCGGAGTCTCGGTCACCTGGCCTGACGGGGCACCGTGAGCCAGTGGTCAAGCCGAAATCCCGATCAAGTCGACTGTCGACAAGGGAGGGAGATCTTCCCGCCTCCCAAGAGCGCGCCGACGATGGGACTTACCTTACTTTTTCTCCACCGATTAAACGTCCAGAAGAGAAGTTGACCTCGCCTTGGTCGAGAGGGTCAAGCAAAGCTCCTTAAAAGCAGTAATAGGAGGACCCAAGCGAGAGCGGAACGAATGCCGCAGCCGAAGATGTAACGGCATGAGCCGCCTCCTCCTCGAGGGCGATCATCTGCTCAAGTTGTTCTGCGGAGCCCGCAGCCGCGGACACCGCCAGTCGGGCCTCCTTGGATTTGACCGTGGGAAATCTCCTTTCGGGGCGCCCAAGTTGGAGACGGGCAGCGCGATCCTCAAGGACGTAGACCGAGAAAGATGAGCACAGTTCGCAGGCCTGCGGGTCGTGCACCTGGCCTAGGCAGTAAACGCACGTGGAGTGCGGATCCGTCCGAGACATCTTCTGCCCGCAAGGGCATCTCCGAAAACCGGGAGTCGATTTGTCCATCGCAGCCGCGAGGGAAGAAGACCGAAGTGGTAAAAGTTTTTGAAAAATTTTTTTTTTTTTAAGTCGAAGAATTAGGCCCCAAAGCTTAATCGCAGAGCGTTAAGGAGGGAACCTGAGCTTCCAAGCGGTAAGGAAGATCTGGCGTCATGGGGCGGAGCCGAGAGTTTTACCACCCGGGTGGGTGGGAGGAGCTAGCTTGAAGACCTTCCGGCAAGATTTAAAGTGGCAAGGAACCTGCCAATAAGTGTGGATGAACAACATATCCATGTCCCTAGAAATAGGTAATTTGGGGTCCCAGCGGGTCACACAAGATACAGTGTGTGGTGTACAGACTGAAAACAGGCTAATCGAGAAAACTAGTGCATACGTAATACTATAGGTGCAGGTTGGTTTTGAAAGGCGCTCTCGGAAAGCCCTATGACAGGCATATACAGCTCCGAGTGCTAGTGAGGTGTTTACGTAGGGCGGTTTTGAAGGGGCCAATTTTGGAGATGTTTGTGATGTGCGTGGGGAGGGAGTTATACCAGGAAGGTGCTCTGTGGTGAAAGGACCTTTGGGCGAGTGAGGTCCTGGCTCTAGGCACCTGGAAGGTGGCTTTGGTAGTATTACAGGTGGCGACCGAGTGGGAGGCCCGTAGAAGCGGTGTGACGACTCCTGGGGGGCATAGCCCAAGTACAGCCTTTTTAGCCAGTATACAGGTGTGATACTGCAGGCATTCTTCAAGATTGAGTATGTTTGAGGTGAAGTAGAGCTGGCACGTGTGAGTTCTGCTGGGGGCACCGGTCAGGAGCCTGCAGGCTTTGTTGATAGAGGTCTGGACTTTGGTGAGGGCAGTGGGGCCAGCGGCTACATAGGTGGGGAGTCCATAGTCAACCAATGACAGGATGGAGGAAGTGATAGCCAGCCGAAGGGCAAACTCGGTGAGGCAGTCTTTGTGATGGTAGAGGAGTCCAATCCAGGCATTCATGGCAGAGTACAAAGCACTGACATGGGCATGGAAGGAGAAAGCCGTGTCGAAGGTGATGCCAAGGTATCTGTATGTTGATACCTGCTCAAGGGGGTGGAGGGTGCTGGGAATGATGCAAAGGGGAGCATGTTTGGAGTTACTTTGTCAGTGTGCAAAGATCATAGATTTTGTCTTCTTGAGGTTCAGAATCAGGCGATGGTCGAGGAACCATTTTTTAGCTTGGCTGAAGGAGAGTTGCAGGGAGCTCTGGAGAGTTAGTGGGTTGGGGTGTGAGGCGACTAGGACTGCATCGTCGGCATATAGAAGCAGTTTGCCTGTGCAAGAGCTGGGAAGGGTGTTTAAAAAGAGACTGAACAATGTAGGGCCCAGAATGGAGCCTTGTGGGACCCTGAAGCGTACAGGCAGTGCAGTAGATAGGATTCCATTTAATTTGACCCGTTGGGATCTATCCCAGAGGTAGCTGGAGAACCAGGCCAGAGGGCCAGATGAGAATCCCAGCTGATGGAGGGCGTCAAGCATTAATGGGTGACACACAGTGTTGAAGGCCTTGGATAGGTCAATGAACACTGCCCCAGCAATCTCCCTGGCGTCAAGTGCAGAGTGTATTTGGTGGGAAAACTCCAGTAGGGCTGTGGTGGTGCTGTGACCAGGGCAGAAGCCATGCTGTTCTGGGCACAGTATGTTGTAGTTGGATAGATAGTCCATGAGTTGTGTGGGTATTATTTTCTCCAGAGCCTTTTGGGGGGGGGGATGGAGACAGGTCTGTAGTTGTTTGGTACTGTGCGGTCTCCGTTTTTATGGATAGGGATGATTTCAGCCTGTTTCCATGCACTCGGGAATTGGCCGAGGGACAGGGATCGATTAAGAAGGTCAGTGAGGGGGGCTAGCATGACATCCAGTGTTAGGCAGAGTATCCTGGAGTCAAGGGGGTCACAGCTCGGGTTGTGGGAGGAGAGGGCTTTTAGGAGGAGTGGTTTAGCATCGGGGGGGGATAGCCCTGAAGAGAAAAGGGGGACGAGAAATAGCTGTGTGGTTGGTTGCCGGGATGGGGTCAAAGAAGTGAGCAGGTATGACTGCACTTAGGTCAGAAAAAGTTGTGTTAAGGCAGTCAGCAACACGGGATAGGTCTGTATTAATTGTGCCATTAATAACCATCTGTGAGGGAGGAGGGGAGCGGGTCTTCCCGTTTAACTCCTTTATGTTATCCCAGAATGCTCGGGCAGATCCCCAGGAAGAGGTCAAGGCGGTTTGATAGTAGTTGGCTTTGGCTTGTCTTATGGCCCAGGTGCACTGGTTGCGAGCTGCATTATAAGCTTGCCTGTCTGCTAACCTGCCGGTCTTGACAACAATGTGCTATAGGTTATCACACTGCTTCAGTTGTTGGATCAGGGAGGGGGAAATCCAGGCAGCAGTGTGTCTCTTGGAGCGGGTGTTGGTGACAGGGGCAAAGATGTCACAGGCCTTGCAGAAGGCACTGGTGAGGAAGGCTAGAGCAGTATCTATATCCGTTGCGAGGGAGATCGGGGACCAGTCGAGCTGGGAAAGGTGCTGCTTTAGCTTGTTAAGGCCCCTGAGGCAGGAGAGTCGATGGGGGGTTGCTTTGTACGCAGGATAGAGCGTGGGGGAGGACCAGAAGCAGAGAATAGGTGAGTGGTCACTGAGGAAGTTGGCTAGGACATTAATTAGCCAGTCCCCTGGCCTTAGGGAGGGAAGGATTATTCCCAGAGTCACCATTTTGAATCTTGGTTTTAAAAGATGTTTGTTCAGGTATCTTAAGTCTAGGATGGGTCACCACTCCCCTGTCTTTTTCGGAGTAAGGAAGTACCTGGAGTACAGACCTTTGGCCCTGTGTATTGTAGGAACCCTCTCTATGGCTCTTAAGGCCAGTAGATATGAAACCTCTGCCTCTAGGGCAATGGTTTCAGAGATGCTTGCAGGTGGAAAGGATCTGGCTCTCAGTTTTGGGAATTTTTTGAAGCTGAGAACCAGCCCCTGGCTTACTACTTCCAGGACCCACTTGTCTGAGGTAACAGACTTCTAGTCCTGGAAGTAGTAAGTCAGCCTGCCTCCTACAGGGATGGGGGAGTCGACCCGGGCTGACACATCAGGGTGTCTGCTTGGCAGGCGCCTTAGGTTCAGGGGTGGATGCAGCCCTGCTCATCCCCGTTCTGCCTCTCCCTCTGAAGAACCCCCCTCTGAGAAAAGGGAGAGGAGGCCTGTGCTTGGTAGAAAGGCCTGTGAAAAGGCCTGCCCCTGCCCCTAGCCTGCTGCCTTTGAGGAGTTGCCTGCCTTTCCTTGGCCTGTGCACTCCTGTAGGTGGTCCTATATTCATCCATCTTTTTCATGTAATTCTCTGTCTGCTCCCCAAACAGAGAATTACCCACCACAGGGAAATCCATGGCCTTAGCCTGGGTGCCCAGTGAAAGGCTAGTACATCTAAGCCAAGCCATCCTCCGAAGAGCCACAGATGTAGCCATGACTCGTGATGACACATTACTGGAGTCCACAGCAGCATGAAATTGTACCTTTGATGCCTCAATCCCATCAGCAGCCACCTCCTCCAGCTCCTTGGCAAGCTTGGGGGAAGTCTGCTTAGCCAGTGCCAGTACAGTGTCCCACCTGGACTTCTGGTACCTGGCTGTATAGTCCATGTAATTAGCTTGCCTGAGTCCCAAGGAGGATGCCATGTACTGTTTCTTGCCATGGCATCCAGCTTCCTGCAGTCTTTATCTGGGGTAGGTAAGTGTTAGCCTTTATCACAGGCTGCAGCCTGCACAACCCCAACATTGCTGCATTGTTGGTACAAATACTCTGTACCTGAGCCTGATAAAGTGTACCTCTTGTCCATCCTTCTGTCAACAGGAGGTACAGAATTTGGAGTCTTTAACAGTTTTTGTGTCTGCTTCCCAAAGGACTTATGAAGGGGAACAGACAGCCTCTTGGACTCTGGAATGTCCATCATCTCCACATAATCAGGCTCCTCCTGTTCCTCCACAGCTTCTTCCACAGGGAGCTGGAGGGGTTCCGCCACTTTTCTGTAAACCATGTAGTGGGAAGGGGAGTCAGAAAGCCTAGGAGGGGAAACACCAGAAGGCATGTCTGGGGAGATGTCCAGTTCAATGGGCTCATCCAGACCTTCCATACCATCATCATCTCCTTCGTAATCCTCACCCCCTCCAAATCCGGTTCATAAAAATCTTCAGGGGCATAATCCTGAACGGAGGAACTGACCGAACCGAACGCCTGCCAGAAGGCGTCGGATCAGACGGAACCAGAAGAAGCGATTCCACAATCCTAATCGCTCAGGCTATCTCCTCAGCGGTCGGAACATGGGTTTCCAGATCTGAACCGACCGATTTTTCTTTTGGTTGTCTTTTCAATGGAACCGATCCCTCGGAATTGGTTCTCCTCTTGCCCGAAGAAGTATCGCCCTGGTCAGAGGGCACTCCTTCTGGTTTGGAACCGAACCAGGCTGGCCACCGGGGTCAGCGGACTTCTCGGCCTCCTTATCCCGAAGCCCGCCCAACCTTTTTTCCAGGGTAGACTTAGGGAAGTTCTTGCAAATTTGGCAGTCTGAATCGAGGTGGTCAAACCCCAGACAATAAAAACAGGTGGTGTGGGGATCAACTTTAGCAAAGACTTCCCCACACACACTGCAGTGTTGAAACCCAGTGGGCCCGGGTTTTCTTTCGGGTTTCTCAGATGTAGCCATCCTAACCAAACAAACTTACCCTTTTTAAGGCAAGCAGCCAGGCAAGACTCCCTTATCGGTTTCCAACTGTGTCATGGGTGTTGGAAAAAACCGCAAGAATTATTTTTTTTTTAAAACTGATAAGGACCAGTAACCACACACTAAAGTACAGGAAACAAAACACACTAGACAACTGGTTCAGCCGAACCGGTCAAAATATCACTTTATAATTTCCACAAGCTTTTACTACGGCTAGTTCACTACCTAGTACTTACTGTACCACAGACAGAGATCTGAACCGAAATTAGACGAAAATAATCAGTAAAACTGAAGACTTTAACCGACTGTTGAACCACGAGCAGAGGAGAAATCTCCGGAACGACTGTTCAGTTAGGTGGAGTAAATAATCTGACTGTTACACTTCAAAGTGCAGTAGACAGACATCTGAACCGAGCTCGAGCTCAACGTTCTATGCTCTGCATAGAATTTAACCCTCTACTCTCCGGGGCAGTTCAAGTGCTGGGGCTAACTGCAATAGAATACAGCAAGACTTCATGTTGTTTGATGGACCACTTGGCCCACCCAGTCTGCCCATTTCCCTACCTAATGGATAAGATGCAGATCCTAGTTAACCAACAGCCTACTTCCTCCTACCCCCACCCCCTAGATTTGCTTTATGGCTGTCCCATGCATTTTTGAATTACACCACTGTTTTTGACTCCACAACCTCCTCAGGAAGGCTGTTCCATGTTTCACAACCCTCTCCATGAAACAAGGTTGGAGGGGGTGTGGCTTTATATGTAAACAACTGTTTAAAAAGCTTACAGGTCAAGGGTACTATGAATTCAAATGAAGTTAAATTCGAATCACTGTGGGCTGACATAATAGGAAAACAAAACAACATAACAGTTGGCATGTGCTACAGGCCACCACATAGCAATAGGGAATATAATGAGAACTTACTAAATTAAATTAGTGAGAACTCTGAGAAGAACAGGAATATACTAATAATGGGTGACTTCAATTTTGGCCACATAGAATAGACAAATGAAACAACTAATAACAGATCATAAAATGAGTTGATGGATATAATTAATAACTATAAATTAAAAATTACCTTGCGCTTCTTAGCATATGGCAGCTTAGATTCAATGCTAAGAAGTGCAAGGTAATGCACTTGGGAAACAAAAACCCAGGGGAAGAGTACAATGGGGGGTGAGATACTAACAACAACAAAAATGGAAAGGGACCTGGAGGCAGTCATATCAGATGACTTAAAGGTGGGCAAGCAATGTGAGAGGGCAGTAAGGAGGGCTGGGGGATACTGGGATGCACAGGAGAAGTATCACCAGTAGAAAACAGGAAGTTGTTATCCCTCTGTACAGACAGCTGGTGAGACCCTATCTGGAGTACTGTGTGCAGTTCTGGAGACCCAATCTCTGCAAGGACATAGACAAGATGGAAGCTGTCCAGAGGAGGGCAACTAAAATGGTGCAGGGTCTGCACCAGAAGACATATGAAGAGAGACTAAAGGAGCTTACTATGTATAGCCTCAAGGAAAGGAGGGAGAGGGGGGACATGATAGAAACTTTCAAGTACCTCAAGGGAATCAACAAAGTCCAAGAAGGTAGCATATTTCAAAAAAAGCGGCGTGCAAGAACAAGAGGGCACAATTTGAAGATAGAGGGGGGCGGCTCAGAGATAATGTAAGGAAGTATGTTTTCACAGAGAGGGTTGTGGATGTATGGAACGGCCTTCCGGAGAAGGTTGTGGAGTCAAAAATAGTGGTTTAATTCAAGCCTGCATGGGACAGTCATAAGGCAATTCTAGGGGGTTGGGGTAGAAAGATGTAGTCTGCTGGTTAATTAGGATCTGCAGCTTATCCATTAGGTAGGGAAATGGGCAGACTGGGTGGGCCAAGCGGTCCTTATCTGCCATCAAATTCTATGTAACCAACTAGAGGTAATAAAATACTATATTTAGCAATAGCTAATGTAAAAGGAATAAACAACAGTTGTGAAACTCAGGAACCACTAGGATCAAGCTATCATGCCATGATTACAATCAGTTTACACTTTAGAGCTGGAAAAGTTGTAAATGATCACAAAGTGTATAATTATAATGCAGGGAATTATATGGAAATAATAAAAGAAATAAATCTGTGGAATTGGGAGGACGAGTTCATGAACAAATCAGTTAATGCTAAATGGAATATACGCAAACATAAAATTCTAACTTTAGAACAAAAATGGGTTTCCACCACTGACAAATATAATAAAGGGGAATAAAACCCAAATGGATGAATAATAAAATATATAGATTATTAGCAAAGAAAAAACAAATGTACAAACTGTGGACTGAGGATAATATAGAAGTAAATAAGACCAGGTATAGAGATAAGATCAAGAAATGTAAGTATGCCATAAGGAAGAGTAACAGAACTTATGAAACATATTTCCCAACAAATTCAAAAAATATTAAGGAATTCTATGGGTACAAAAATTCTTTAAAAGGAAATGTACCTAAGATTGGTCCATAATACATAATGGAAAGATTAGGTGATACAATAAAGGATATGGCCAATGTACTAAAGGATTATTTTGGCTCAGTATTCAATACTGATATTGATACTGATATGGAACTGGGGTTACAAACAAATTCATACATTAAGGCCAAAGAGCTATTCATAGAAGACAGGATAAGGGAGGAAATTAAGAAGCTAGACTCTATAAATCACTGGGAATGACAACCTAAACCATTATCTGCTGCACAATACAGTAGAAGGTACTTAATCGGGACGTGGATAATGGAGACATCCACTTTATTGGGACGTCCTGCCAGGCACCAATTAGGTGGCCATTCATTCCTATGATAGCAATTGATGCTTACACGGGATGGGTAGCCATTTAATTGGGATGACTCAGTTCCTCTAGCTCCTCTAATCACACTTAGCAGCTTGTTCCAACCCTGTTAAACCTACTAGCTGTGTATCCCCACTAACCAACTGGCTACCCATTTCGGCAACTTATCACCTTCTTACCACCTACTTGTTTGAGTCTGAGGCATGCTGAGTCTACTCTATGTTCTTATTCGGCTCTCATGTCCGCATTTTCCACTCTGCTGATGTCCACTTTTAAAAAAGCAAATGAACAAGAAATGAAAATTACATACCTACTGTAATTCTTGATCTACTCTTGTATCTTCACTATTCATTACTGCTGGGTGTAAGATGGAGAGGCACCTGCACAGGAGCTTTTTTGGGGAGTCGGCACCGATGGTGTCGCCCACGAGGCCGGCGAACTGCGTGGTGCACGAGGGTTGGCCGTTAGGCGCCGCAGACTCCTCCTCCACCCCAGTTCTGTTCTGCCAGAGAGAATGAAACAAAGGGGGATAGAGAAATCCAAAGAAGAGGCAACAGAGCCGAGGGATAGGAAAAGGAAAGGCTATAAACTGAAAAAGGAATAAGCCGACCAGAGGACAAAGGGAATATAACTTGTCTAACTGGCCTTAGGACCCCAGCCCCTGGGCAGCAGCACAGGAAAGACAGAGTAAAAGGGAGAGAAAGGAAGGAGAAAGATATTTTATATAAAGGGGAAGCAGGGGAGACCCATGCCATACTAACCTGAAAGACCATTGGCTTATCTTTAGCCTCAGAAACCTGAAAGGTATGAAGACACAGGTGCAAGGATCCCGTCATCTTCAGGGACCACTGGACCTAGATTCAGAAAGAGAATTTGAGATGGTCTTGGAAAATATAAAGCATGGTGGAGACCTGATCCCCACCTTCTACCCCAAGCCCATATTTGGGATGAATGTCCTGGAGCATGGCCTTCTCCAGCTTACCACCTGAGGGCTTAGCCAACGGGAAAAAGTTTCCTTAAACAGGAGAGGACTCTGTTTAGAATTAACCCTATAAGTAAGAGGACAGCAAGAAAGAAGAAAATTGGGGGGGGGGTCCCTAAGGGTCCTCCCACGGGATGCTCTGATGAAGTCCCCACCCTTAAACAAGTTGACAACGGACCACAGATCCAAGCCAAGACATGGTTGGACCCCACAGCGTACCCCACTGAGAATCTCAGGTAGTTCCCTCCAAGGCCAGGGCGAAGACCCTACTCGCCGCCCTCCTAGGTTGGGCACTCTGTGACTTCAGAGAAGGAAACAGATGGCTCTGAGGTACCAGGGGGACTCTTCCCCCCCAATTGGCCTTGAAAAGGGGGAGGGCGAGCAGGGTGGAGGCGGCATCCAGGAGCTGAGGCCCAAGAGGGTAAGGTGGGCGGGAATCAGTAATGAATGGTGAAGATACAAGAGAAGATCAAGAATCACGGTAGGTACATAATTTTTTATATCTTCTCTTGTCAATCTTCATCATTCATTACTGCTGGGTGAGTACCACACCCACCGGTGGGGACCTGGCACTGCCCTGAGGGAGCAGCATCCATCAGCCTCCTGTGGGGGAGATGCAGGAGAGGGAGACCCTATAGCCACACTAGACCAAAAATGGCCTATGGCTGGTCAGGATGAGGAGGCATCCGCTGTGGCCGGGGGACAGAAGATGTCCCTGTAAAATCCTCCCTCACCCTGCGGGAGAAAAGGCGGGTCCCCTGGAAGGCACAGGAAATCACCCTATGCCAGGCAATGGGTGACAATCTAGACAGGTGAAGCCATACCATCTGTCTTATGCAGATCACTGTCCCTGCCAGTCTGGAAGCCACCTCACTGACGTCATATGATGCCCTTGCTTGGTGCCTTGCAAGCTCCAGATCCTGAGCAGAGAGGGCAATGGCTTGCCTAGATTCCTCTGAATCAGGCAATGATGCGAACACCTGTGCCAGCACTAACCACAGGTGTCAGTGGTAGGCAGCATGGTGAGCCTAATGTGAGCTGATGCAGAGCAGCACACGAGCTGAAGAGAAAACCCTTCTTCCCCACTGATCAAACTCAGCGGAATCCAGATCCGGTGGTCAATTGTGTGCCAGGTGTTGAAGCCCGGAAGGAGTATCTAAAGCCGTCAGCCCCTACGGTGGGTGAGGCAGAGAACCAAGAGTCTACTGGGGAACACAGTACCTCTTCCTGCAGTCCGCCGGAGCTGGAGGCGAGGTGGCTGGTCACTGCCAGGTGCGGACAGATGCTTCCTGGAAGGGGACAGGCCAGGAAGGCACCACCAGGTGGTTCACACTGAACTCACTGAAAAAGGAGTGCATCTCCCGTTCGGTAGTGCATCTTACCACATGCAAAATATGGAGCTCCTGAACCAACCTCGAAAGGAACTGCTGAAATTCAGTGAAATCAGCATCGGAGAAAAGGTGGAAACAACGTCCCTCTTCCTCAGATGAGGAAGCCGAGGAGGTAGAGAAGCTCGGATGCTCAGAATCCTCTTGTGGCGGTGGAGACAGGCGAAATACCTGTTCGTCCATGGCTTTAACATAAATAGGGAAGGCCGCCGCAGTGGCTCTGAACATCTCCCAGGTAAAGGGTCCCATAGAGCCCACGTGGCCTGGGAGAGGGGGAGGTGTCTGCAGAGGGATTGGGAAAGGGCACCTAACCGAAAATGTCAGGCCTCTGAGACCTCGCAGAAGATCCTCCCACATGGTGGGATCCAGGGGGTCGACCCAGTCAGCGTATGCTGCAAATGTGAAAACAAATCCTGGCTTAGCCCTGAGGGGGAATCTCCCCTATGGTGTGACCAGGGTTGCATGGATCCAGAAGGACAACCCCCAGCGCCGCCCACTAAGGGCACCTCTGAAGTTTCAGAGGAGGAGAAGAAGCGGGTCTTGGCTCTGCAACTCCTCCCCACCCCCCGCAGGGTGGTGGAAGAGGGCCCTCGTGCTTCACCGCCACCTCTCAACCCCTCAGATCCTAAGGTTGCCCTCTTCCTCAAACCCAATACCAAGGGGTCCCCCAACCCAACAGGCCTCCCGAGGGAGGTCGCAGATGAGGGGGGTCTTAGTCCAAACCATGGTAGCCAGGGCAGCACCAGAGATGGCAGCTGACCTGGTCCCTGAGGTCGAGACCATCACCCCAGGTACACCGGATCTGCCAGAGAGAATGCCTGGCCTCTACCAGGGCTCTGAGACCTCGCAGAAGATCCTCCCACATGGGTCGACGTGGGGGCCCGCAGAGACCACGGAATCTGGAGTGCCTGGGAGACGAGTACTGGGGCACCTGTTGCTGCGTTCAAGAGGGCTCCCTGACTCCAAGGAGTCGGGGTGCCAGTCCGGGTCGGTCAGCAAATCATCCCCCTCTGAAAAGGAGGAGACTACACATACCACTAGACTAGCAACCCTGGGATTTCCCCTACCAACGGTGCTGCGAATGGCGCCACCATGGGACACGACACTGCTGGTGGCACCGCCTCGATCACTGGCACTGCAAATAGCACCAGGATCCGACGTGGCGCCAGCAGGCGGTGCTGAGGGTCCACCGGTCCCGAGCCCAGCAGCTGCAGGTACACAACACCGGGAGCCTGCACTCGAGGTGACTGCTGTGGGCGGTGCTCCCGACCCGCTCCACAGGAAACCGAGCTGCTCCTCCGGCACCGCTGAAGAAACCTCCTCTATGGCAGGGCTAGAATTAGAGAGAGGTTTCCTCTTCACCAGGCCGTATAGACCGGGAGGGATCTGGAGGCAGGGTCAAGAGTTCTGCCATGGCATCCCTAGAACGATGTTATCCCTCCTCCGGGAAAGTCGGTGGGCTCTGCCGACTTTAAATGTGCGTATCTCAAGAATGAGGCGGTCCATGGAGAGACAGGCGTCGCAGTTATCCATATCATGGTTGGGACCCAGGCAATGAAGGCAGATGTTATGCCGGTCCATTATGGAATAATGCAGGCCACAGGGGCACCGATGCATGGGGGGCAAAGCCCATTTTGGATTTCTTCCTAGCCTCCGAACCAGACATGACACCGAAAACAATCAACCAAAACTACAGAAAATAGACCCGGTACCATCGGTAAGAAAATAAAAGGAATGAGCTTACTGGTATCAATGGCATCAGGTGGACTGAGAACCAGGATGGAGGAAATGAACTTGCAGCAGGAACACGGCGTCGAAAAACAGGCAAGTCCTAGTGACGCAGGAGGGCTCTGGAAACTCTCGAAGCAGGTACACTTTGATGGTGGGAGCAAACAGAACTGGGGTTGAGGTGGAGTGTGCAGAGCCTAATGACCAACCTGTCGCCATGCATCCGCCGGCTCTTGGGCACTGTCGGCACCCCCAATAAAAAGCTCCCATGCATTTGCATGCCTCTGGCTTACACCCAGCAGTAATGAAAGGTGAAAACTGACAGGGGAAGATCCGCATTTAGGAGAGATGCTCACAGAACAGACCAGCTGATGCCTGCTTAAAAAAACAACTAATCAGACCTGAAGCTGCTCATCATTCAACAGTGAGCGAGTGGAAAGTGAAACTTTTTTTTTTAAACTTTATTTACAAACTGAAGCAAACTGACTGACGCTCATGCTCAGACTACCCTGCCAGATTCTTTAGCTGCATGCTTGTGGCTCTCCATACAGCAGCTTGGGTCTCCTGCTCCCACTAACCACGACCACATCTTTCATCAGTAAGGGAGCAGAAGGTGAAACTTTTTTTTTTTTATTAAATACCCAAACCACAGCACACTGCCCCGCCCCCCATCCCCATACTCATCATGCTCAGAATGTCAGATTCCTAAGCAGCATGTTTGCGGCTCTCCAATAGTAGCTTGGCTCTCCTCTTCCAAGTACCCACAAGCACATCTTTCATCAGTGAGAGAGAGAAAGGTGAAACTTTCTCTTTTTTTTTTTAACATTAAATGCACAAACTGAAGCAAACTGACCAATGCTCACACTCAAACTACCCTGCCAGAATTTTGGCAGCATGCTTGTGGCTCTCCATACAGCAGCTTGGGTCTCCTGCTCCCACTAACCACAACCACATCTTTCATCAGTGAGGGAGCAGAAGGTAAACTTTTTTTTTAATTAAATACCCAAACCACAGCACACTGCCCCCGATACTCATCATGCTCAGAATGCCAGATTCCTAAGCAGCATGTTTGCGGCTCTCCAACAGTGGCTTGGCTCTCCTCCTCCAAGTACGCACAACCACATTTTCATCAGCGAGGGAGCAGAAGGTGAAACTTTCTCTTTTTTTTAACATTAAATGCACAAACTGAAGCAAACTGACCGACGCTCACTCTCAGACTACCCTGCCAGATTTTTTTAGCATCATGCTTGCGGCTCTCCGTACAGCGACTCGGGTCTCCTGTTCCCACTAACTATGACGACAGACAGCGAGAGTTGAAACTTTCCTATTTTTAAAAACGAATTATGTTAAAAATATACAAACTATCCCCGATCCCAGAATATAGTACGTTACGCTGGATCGGAGCAAACGTTTGAGTTTGGGGGGTAGGGAGCGGGACTGCTAGTACCTGTTACCATTGTACAGTACTGTACTAAGTGTGGCAAAAGCTATTTTCAATGGCTTCAGATAATGGGATGGCCGCTTAATCGGGACAAAAGGACTGCCACCAGGGTGTCCCAATTAAGCGGCCTCTATTGTATAGCTGATTACATTTGTAACCTGGTATGTAACTTATTTGACTGGAAGCATGCTACTGTTGTTCCAATCCACAAAAAAGGTAGTAAGGATAGCCCATCTAACTATAGCCCAATCAGTTTAACACCAGCACTGGAAAAAATACTGAAAGTTCACATAACAGATATAATGTTCAGTGACGGAAAAACAGACAACACGCAATATGACTTTGTTAAGAACAGAGCATGTGTCACTACCCTAACTGCCTTCTATGAACCAATTAGTGAATTGTTAGATAGTACAGTTATGTAAGAACTTACCATAACAGTAGATCTTTGAGAGGATCTCTTGCATCAAGCCACACCTGTGGACCTATTGCCACCAGACACTAGGACCACATGGAAACTTTTTGCTTGTGCAACGTTTTGAGAATCGGGTCCCCTATCTTTGTGGAAAATCAAATAAGGGGGCTTACACGTCAGAGCCTGAAACTCAGAAATCCTTCGAGCAGAAGTAATGGCAACTAAAAATAACCAGACCACACCAGAATGCATAGCTCGCATGTCGCGGCTGGCTCAAAAGGAGCCAAAGTAAGTTTCTCTGACACAAAATTTAAGTCCTAGACCAGGACTGGGTTGCAGGTGAGAGGCTTCAGATGAAGAATGCCTCTCAAAAATGTACAGGACACCTCTAGTTGTGCCACCGTACAGCCATCAACAGGCAGAAATGGCTGACAGTTCCACCCTTATTGAGGAGTATTGCAGGCCCAAATCTGAAAGGGACTGCAGGTACACCAGAATCTGATTCACAGGGCAAGTGAAAGAGTTCACATGATGGGAATGTACCCATAGAGCAAAGCACTTCCACTTCATGGAATAAGTGGCCCTGGTGGAAGGCTGTCTGGCAGCCACCAGGACATCAGCTATCTTTTGGGACACCCCAAAGTGAGCCGTGGCTGTCTTCAGGAGCTATGCATGAAGATGGAGTGCCTTGAGGTTCAGATGGACCAGGGTGCCCTGCTCCTGTGATAGCAGGCCTTTGTACAGGGGCAAGGAAACTGGAGGTCCCACCACTGACTGCTGCAGTAAGGGGAACCAGATCTGATGAGGCCAGAAGGAGGCAATAAGGATCAGAGTGGCCCCTTCCATCTGGAACTTGATCAGTATCCTCTGAATTAGAGGAAAGGGAGGGAAGGCATAGAGAAATCTCCCTTTCCAAGAGAAAGATAACGCATCTCACCAGAAAACTCCAGGCCCTGGAGTGAGCGAGCAGATTTGCATTGAGTGGGGATGCAAAAAGGTCCAACGCTGGATGACCCCACCTGTAGAACCGGTTTTCTAGGACCGAGGTCAGCAGCTCCCACTCATGCATCTGAGACTGTGACTGGCTGAGCCTGTCCACCAGGACATTTTGGATGCCTGGAACATGGACGGCCGACAGTTCTAGGCCATATTCTACAGCCCAGTACCTGACCCTTATCGCTTCCTGATAGAGCATATGAATGAGTCCCCCATTGTTTGGTGATGTAGTGCACTACACTGATATTGTCTGTCTGCACCAGCAGATGGCCTGGGGCCTGGAAGGCTTGTAAAGCATACAGAACAGCCCTCATCTGGATGACGTTGATGAGGAGGGTAGCCTCCACTGTGGAACACATCCCCTGAGTCTGGTGATGCCCCAAATGAGCCCCCCAGCCCAACCCCAAGGCATCTGTGGTGAGAATCTGCTTAGGGGATGGAATTAGGAAGGGAACTCTTTACAACAGGTTGCTGAGTTCCATCCACCATAGCAGCATCGTTTTGATCAGAGAGGAAACTAGAACTTTTTGTTCTAGGTTGTTGGTGCACTGGTCCCACTGGACCCTCAATGTCCACTGGGGATCCGCATATGGAACCTGGCTAAAGGCACCATGACAGTGGCAATGGCCATGAGGTCCAGGAGCCTCAGAAAGGTTCTGGGTATGACATATCTGTTGTTGTAAAGCTGCTGGGCCTGACCCATCAGACAGTCCGCCCTGTCCTGTGGCTGGAAAGTGAGGCCCTGTGCTGTGTCCAGAACTGCCCCAATGTACTGGAGGCACTGGCAAGGAGTCAAGACTGACTTGGGTAGATTGACCGATTCCAGGAGCTTGGAACAGATGTCTGGTATGTGCCAGGGTCTAGAACAGTTGCTCCCTGGACTGTGCCTTGAGCAACCAGTCATCCAGGTCAGGGAAGACATACAGACCCTCCCTCCTGAGGGCAGCTGCTACCACCACTGAGCATTTGGTAAAGACACGAGGTGCACAAGACAATGCTCAGAACTGGTACTGCTCTCACTGGAACTGGAGATACTGTCTGTGGGAAGCACCCACCTTGATATGCAGGTATGCTTCCTGCATGTTGAGGGAGCATATCCAGTCTCCCTGATGCAGCAGTGGTAGCAGGCCATGCAGTGTCACCCTCCTGTACTTCTTGTACTGGATATAAAAATTCAGGTTTCTCAGATCTAGGATGGGCTGCAAATCTCCTGAGGATCTGGGGACTAGAAAGAAGTGGGAATAGAACCCCCGGTCCTCTGATCCGGGGGGGGCAGGGTTTATGGCCCTTTTTTGCAGCAACGTGCAAATTTCCTCCCGCAGCACTGGGATGTGATCTGGAGGGTAGCTTGAATGAACTGGAGGTTGATCTGGAGTCCTCTCCAGAAGTTCTAGAGCATGGCCTTGTTCTATGAGCTGCAGAACCCTAACATCCATTGTGATCTCCCACCATCTGTCCAGATGGCGGTAGAAAGGACTCCCTACCATCACCTCCTGCAGTGCTGGAGGGTGGAGGTCTGGCAAGGAGTCATGCTGAGGTAGCCCCTGTGGCTGGGTCTACACCACCTCCTCTGGGGGTCTTCCCAGTGGTGGAGGTAGGGGCAGAAAGGGTGGTAGCTGCCAGGTGCTTGCCATGGGGCATAGAGACCTGCTTGGGTTTATGGAAGGCACAACAAAAGGGCACTCTCTGGCCGCTTTTAGACTGGGTTTGCTAGAGGGCATGAATGGACTGCAGGGTCCTAACCAAGGCCTGCAGGTCTGAGACGATATCCTGCACATCTGCCGCAAAGAGCTTGTAGCCTCTAAAGGGGGTATTCAGGATGGACTGTTGCACATCTGTAGCAAAGCCAGACACCCTAAGCCGAGAATACCTTCTCAAACAGATACCCACAGCCGATGCCCTAGCGGAAGCATCGGCAGCATCACAGGTAGACCACAACAGGTGCTTGCCAATGTCGGCCCCAGACTGGAGGGTCTTAAAAAGTTCCTGCCTCTGGGGATCCTCTGGGAGGGCCAGAGCAGCAGCCTTGGCCTTCTTCCAGAGGGTATTCTGAAATCTGACAATGTGGGTAACATAGTTCAAGACCCTAATGGCTAGCATAGCCAAGGCGAAGGTCCTCTTCCCCAATGAGGTCCAGCTTTCTGGACTCCTTATCGGGGGGAAAAGGGCTGAAGTGCTTGGGCTTCTTGGTCCTATCATGGGCAGCATTTATCACCACTGAGTCTGCCTTAGGTGTCTCAGCAAAGTAGGCCACCCGAGGGAACTTGATACAATTTGTCCGCCTTCCTGGGCATGGCAGGGATCAAGCTGGACCTGTACCCAGCAGCCAAACTGGCACCTTTGAAGGTTGGTATGAGGGGAGGGATACTAAAGGGAGGAGAATTTGGCAATTCCAAGTAGTCTGTCAGATTTCTCCTGGTAACATCCTCCTCCACCCCCTCTTCAGCATCAAATTCCATTATCGTTTGTAACTGCCTCATCACTGAGATGAAAGACAGTTATCGGGGGATCTTGGGGTATAGTTGGCCAAGTCCTCACCCTCAGAAGACACAGTAGAGTCAGAATGGGGGCCCTAGCAGCCCCATCATCCAGGTCCTCATCATCATCCACGTCTTCATGGGGGAGGAGATCAGGGTGGTATTCATCCTCATCGCTGGGCTCTTTAATGGGCACCAATGGCATTGGAGGACGAACCAGACATGATGCCAATGAGGACAAAGGTGCAGGAGCAGGCCTGGAAGGTCCCAGCATTGTTGGTCCCGAAGGGGGAGGCAGACGGTGGATGAACTCCCAACAGGAATATAACATGGCTGAGACGTCGATGACAGGCAGCGTCAGAATGCCTAACGGCGCTGGTGGGGGAGCCTGGCATCCCGGTGGCAGGGCCTGCAGCATCAATGGAATGGGCTGAGGCCCTGGCATTGATGTACTGGCCTGGGACATCGACGGGGTAGGCTGAAACCCCAAAGATGACGTGGGAGCCTGTGGTGACGATGAGGGAGGTTGAGATCCCAACATCGAAGAGGAAGCCAGAGTACAGGCCAAGGACATTGTTGGGGGATGAGGTAGTCCTGATAACAACGTGCCGCTGCCAGTTGAATTCAAGCAAGCGAAGCTCCACAACTAGTGGCCTGTGGAGAACAGGGACCGGAACAGCAGTTATTTAAAGGTTGGCTGGGGCAAGAGGAAGCCCGATGCCGAAGAGCCATCACCAGCCAAAGTCAAACTGGCAGGAGGTGCTGCCAACGATGACCCTGTGGAAGATATGGTGTGAGTGGCAGAGGGAGCTGCTGCTGAGATGGATGATGACCTTGCTGCGGCCGATGCCTGAAGCGGTGACCGTGAGTGAGTTGTTACCCCAGTCCTTGTCCCGGTGTCTGTGCTTCCCATCCGACTTGTCCTGGCCTTAGAAGCGTGGGAGCCCATGGACAGTGTCAGGGACGTGGAGGAGCTTCTGGCCTGGAGCTCCTTCTCCATGCGCTTGACCTTCTGTTGCAACAGGAAGTTTTTGAGGGTCTTCTGGCAGTGTCACCAGGTGGCTTGGTTAACTCCATGGCAGACCTCGCAGGCCTTAACGTCATGGTCCAGGCCTAGGCAGAGGATGCAGTTGTTGTGTTCATCCTAGTCAAAGACCATCTGGCTACACTTGCAATAGTGGAAATGTTTCTCAGGATCGATAGGCATAAATGGAAAAAGTCTGAAATTATTTTAAAATAAACAGATTGTTAAAACTATTTATTTATTCCACATAAAACTCTTTAGGCAGGGCCCATTTACAAAGGGTTTAGAGTCAGCATCAACAGTGAAAGTAACAGGTGAAATACCCTACAAATCAATGCAACCCCGAGGCAGGGAATACTTACAACACTTCAGAAAAAGACGTTAAACATTATGATTCATTCACTTTTTACCTACTACTTTTATTTATATTTAAGTGCTGCCACGCTCAAGCTGTGGGTGTCATTAAAAACAGTTAATAATATCAGTTCACAATTAATAACAACAGTTTACAGTAGCTCATTTAGCATCAGCAGATCCAGATAAGGAGGAGGAGGAGAAGAGAGCAGATTTAAACTAGGAAAGAGTACAGTCTGCTTTTAATGAGGGAGGCAGCCCGTTCCAGAGTTTGGCAAACCTATAGGGAAAGGCGGTTTGGCATAGTGAGGTTTTCCTTCAGGGGAGGAGCAGGGTGTGTTGTACTACTCCCCTAGTGGTGTACATTTGATCTACAATGCTGAACACGGCTTGAGGGTGAGAAAAGAAATCAGTTAGTAGAAATCCGGTGGTCAACTGAAGCAGCGGTGTCTCCGTGGAGTCCGACGCGCAAAGGTCGACAGCAGGAAAAGAACTGAGGAGGGCGCGGGGCCGCCCACACTTATATGGGAGGGCCGTAGCTGCATCTGATGTCATCACGGGCAGCCTCTTGTAGACTGCTAGCTAGAAAAGTTTCCATGTGGTCCTGGCAAGTATAGTTCTACAGATGTGGCCTGATGCAACAAATATCCTCGGTGAAGATTTAAATATTCCAGTGATATGGTCTACCGTGATTTCACTAAGGCCTTTGACCAAGTGCCATACAGGAGGCTGATAAGGAAAATGGGAAACATGGTTTGGGATACTAGGCTTGTTAAGTGGACTGAAAAATGGCTGAAAAGGAGGACACAAGTTGTAAGAAGAGGAGGATCAATTTCAAATAGCATTAAAGTCACAAGTGGAGTACCGCATGCTTCAGTCTTGGGACCTATATTATTTACATTTCATATATCAGATTTGCATGTTGGAAAGAAAAGTAACATCACTGAGTTCGCTGATGATACAAAAATGGGAGGTCCAGCACTAACTGATGCACATACATCAATAATACAAAAGGATCTAGATAATATACAAACCTGGGCGAATACATGGGGTATACATTTTAATAATGATAAATGCTGCATTATGCATTCTGGGAAACAAAATCCTAGGAAGCAATATTATTTGGGTAAAAATATCTTAGGGCGTAGAAGCATTTTTTGCTCGAGCAGGCCAGAATCTTCAAAGTTGGAATTGTGCATACCGAAATCTTGGCAAGTTCCACCGACTACTTCATTGAAACTTTTTGAACAGTATTAGTGATTCCTGGGCACAAAACTTTTGCTAAAAATATCTTAGCCAGTATAGTACAGGAATGAGATCTGGGGGTTATTATACAACCTGTCCTGTCTTGCTCAATTAACAACAAGCTAATCAGTAAGAAAGTGTTAAGAACTTTGGGTAATATAAAAATTAAATTGTGTAGTAGACATAGAGATGTTATTATGCCTCTGTAAGGCCATACCTGGATTACTGCTCTCAGTTTTGGGCACCCACATTGAAGGGATAAATTCAAGCATTAGGAAAAGTGCAATGGAGATTGACAAAGTACATATATGGTCGTGAGAGGTAGGATTTTAAAGAAGGGCTAGAATATTTAGGGATATATAGTTTGGAACAAAGGAGAAAGAAAGGGGATTTATTACTACTTTACAATATACTTAACAACGATGTATGTGCAGTGATGGAACTAGTGTTCAAAGATTGTAATCATAATACAAGAGGCCACTGACTGCAGTTACAATGGATAAGCTACAGGACAAATGTCAGAGGATCTTGTTTTACACAGAGTGTGTGGGACCACGGAATGCTCTGTCTAATGAAGTTGTTCAAGAAAAAGACATTGCTAGTTTTAAAAAGTTGTTGAATATCTACATGTTGAAGATATCAAAACAGTCCATGGAGAAGTGGGGGAATAGGCAAAAAGGACCTACAGGTCTATTCCTGTTCCTAACCAACCTTAGCAACATATTTCTGTACAGTAGTTTTGCACTTCTATGGTGAAGGCAAAGTCACGGCTATGCTTCTATGGGTGTCTGAATGCAATACTGTAATGGTAATGAATGCAATATGACTAGGAAATAAAATGATTTGCAGCTGTAAATTAGTAGTGTAACACAGAAGATAATGTATGGGCTTTGGTTAATAACCACACTGTAAACACTTCAAGAGGTTGACATGACATCATTGTAAATCTTGTGAGCGTAGCTCGAGAGGTTTTCAGATGTCATGGCAACCTCAAGAAGTGTTTACAACATGGATATTAACCAAAGACCATACATTATATTTTATAGCGTATAGGCTACCAAGATTGTGTGGTGAGCGCAGAATATTTTGGGACTGGATGAACTGCATTATGGTAACATCACCACGTAGCCACCACGGATACCAGGCGGCCCCACTGCATGCAGCAGATTGAGGCCTGAGTGGACCGTTCCTCCGCAAAGGTAACTGGGAGAGAAAAAAAGGAAATCGAGTTTCAGTTTCAAATGCTTACAGTTACTAGTGATCACCATTCTCAAAATGGAATATTGAATGTTGTGAGCATTCTGTTTTGTTATACCACTGTTATGACATACTCAAGAAGGGTTAACAGAGTGATGTCATATCGATGGCAAAACAAGGTTGTAATCTTCTTGATTTCAGTTAGTAATAAGGGCTCCCCATACATTATAATATTTTATACAAGGTGCTGTAGTGATAAGACTAATCACATGAGTTGCGCATAACACACTTGAATTTTTTCAGAATATACTAATATTATATGCACCATGATAAGTTCTTGAAGAAATAGGAGCATGCATGATTACAGCATGAAATGTGTGGTAAACTTAGTAACCTATTTCTGTACAGTAGTTTTATTTATTTATTTTATTTATTATCACAATCGGAATTACAAACCTTTGAGTTATAGACTCCTTTGCAAAGGCTCCACATCATGGCACATAGATTTATAATCAATGGCACACATTAAGGAAAGAGAGACGTATTCTAGGGTCAGGGAGACCCAGTGTTACACAAATAATACTCAATAAGCTGATACAGAAAAGGTATCAATGAGTAGCAGTTCTAGAGTGATAGTCACCACAGCGTCAGCAGTGCAACAATGGGCAGTACCCAGTTCAGAGACCACATCTTAGAGGAACAATTGGAAGGCCCTAGCAGGAGTCCCAGCTGAGAACAGATGAGGTGCCGGTAAGGAGAGAGAGCTAGGGACAGTCACAGACAGAGGCCTCAAGAAGTAGATTCTTAAGGTTAGATTTAAGGAGGCCGAGCCTGGGTTCCAGTGATACAGAAGGTGTGAGGCCATTTAGCCAGAGCGGGGCACGGTAGAGGAAGGGCCTTTGGGCCAGGGAGGTCCTGCAGTGGGGAACTAGAAGGGAGGTTTTGTCAGAGCTTCTGGAGACTCTGTGATGAGGGGCAGGTTGGATAAAGGGCTGAAGACCCGGGGTGGGGGGGCTTGTTTGTAGCAGATCTTGGCCAGCAAACAGGTAGGATACTTGAGTCTCCCCTCAAAGTTTAGCCAGTTAGTAAGCTTGTACAGATCGCATGTGTGGCAGTCTATCACATCCTGTGACCCGATGACAGGTTCTGTTGAGGGCGGTTATGATATGATGTAGGGCAGTAGGGTCGGCAGAGCCATAAATTACTATCCCGTAATCCACTAGGGAAAGAACAGAGGAGGATACAGCAAAGCGGATAGCCTCAGGGGGGAGGCAGTGCTTGTGATGGTAAAGAAGACCACGTCTAGAGTTCATGGAGGTGGATAGGAGTTGGATGTGAATGTGGTAGGTAAGGGAGGTGTCCAGGGTTATACCCAGATATTTTAAAGTTGTGACTTGCTCTAGGGAGGTTCCTAGGGAGTTAAGGATGTTAAATGGACGGTCACGGTGCAGGCTCTGGTGGTGGGCAAAGACCATGGTCTTAGTTTTCTTACAGTTCAAGATTAGCCGATGAGCGAGAAACCAAGTTTTGACTTCAGCGAAGAAGCTCTGGAGGGCATGTTGGAGTGTGTGAAGGTGCGGGTGGCTCCAGAACATGACAGCATCATACACACAGAGTAGGAGTTTACCACTGCAGGATTTAAGGAGTGAGTTTAGAAAAAAAGCCAAAGAGGAGTGGCCTGAGTATCGAGCCTTGCGGTACCCCTGAAAGGACTGGGCAGCTGGAGGAGTTGATCTTGACCTACTGGGTTCTGCCGGAGAGGTAGTCTTTAATCCAGGATGTGGCTTCTTGTGAGAGACCCAGGGATGGAAGAGAGTTGAGGAGCAAGGCATGACTGACAGTACTGAATGCCTTAGTTAGGTCAATATAAATTGACCTAACTAGGTGTCCACGTTCAAGGGCATTGTGGATGTAGGAGGTGCATTCTAGGAGTGCTGAGGAGATGCTATGTCCCCTCCGAAAGCCATGCTGTACAGGGCACAGCAGGTTTTGCTTTGACAGGAAGTCTGTGAGCTTGTTTGATACTACTGTTTCAAGAGTCTTACAGACTGGGGCAGTATTGAGATGGGCCGATAATTGTTTGGGGAGGAGCGGTCCCCACCTTTTAGGATGGGTGTAATTATGGCACGTTTCCAAGGTCTTGGGAACTGGCCAAGGCAGAGGCACAAATTCAATATTTTAGTAAGCAGGGGGAGGACCTCATCTAGGGTTTGGAGGAGGAGGAGGCTGAGGTTCAGTGAATCACCACTGTGGCGAGACTTGGCTAGGACTTTGGATAAGTAGCTACTGGCTTCATGGACGGAGATGATCTGGAGACAAAAAAGGGGGGTGTTGTCAGGGACATGTGGGTCCAGTGAATGTTTGGGGGGGTCAAAGAAGTTGGGTTGGAGAACGTGGCTGAGGTCTGAGATGGTGGCATTCAGGATGTTAGAAATGGCCAGGGGGTCTTGGCTGATGGAGTCATCTACTGAGAGTTGGGCAGGGGAGGGGGGATACTACTTTCCCACTAAGTTCTTTGATATTGCTCCCAACCTTTTTGTCCAGAGCCCCAGGTGGAGGTGAGGGCTTGTTGGTAGTAAGCAGCCTTAGCTTGGAGGATGGCCCAGGTGCATTTGTTCCTGGGCTCTCGGCAACATCGCCTATCCAGGGGAAGTTGTGAGTCCAGGGCTTTGTACCAGAGATTGTCCCAGAGATGCATTTGATCAAGCAGTGCCTGGGAGATCCAGGGGGTGTCGCTGTTTTTTGTGAGTTGTCTGGAGAAAAAGCAAAGATGTCACAAGCGGCGTTGAAGGTGGAGATGAAGTAGGAGAGGGCAGTGTCGACGGATTGGGTGGAGTAGATAGGGGACCAATCACAGGACCTAAGATAGGTTTTGAGGCAGGATAGGGAACCTTTTCTTAGGTATCTTTGGAAGGAGACTTTAAGAGGGGTGACAGGGAGTCTGTTAGACCACCAGTAGGTTACTGGAGAATGGTCACTAAGGCTATCAGGGAGAACTTTGACCCAGGAGAGATTTTTTGGGTGGTTGGTGAGGATGAAGTTGAGTAGCGTCGAGTTGCCCATTTTGGCATCAAGTCTGGTGGGGGACTGGACTACCTGGATGAGATCTACGGCCAAGATGGAGTGCTTGTAGGGGGTGGAAGAGAGGGATTGCCAGCTGACATTAAAGTCTCCCAGTGCAATTACCTCACTATTGGATGGAAGTTGGGAGACACAGGTCATGACCGCTTCGAAAGCAAGTTTTTGATTGCGGGGGTGGGGGGATGTAGATTACCATGATACAGAGAGTTTTACCAAGGCTGCCCAGGAGCAACTTGATGGTTAGAGTTTGGGCACTGTGGGTGGGGGGAGAGAGAGAGCGACAGGGAGGGCTTGTATGGAGTCTTTTATGTAGAGAGAGCAGCCGTCTCCCCTTTTTCCTTGTCTATCAGCCCGTAATATGGCATAGCCATTTAGGGCCATGGCTGAATCGGGAGTGTCTTTGGAGAGCCAGCTTTCAGTCAATGCCAGGCTGTCAAGCAAGTGCTGGACAAGCCTACCTTGAGGGAGGACTTTTTGTAGACTACAAATGTTGAGACAGGCATATTAGTAAGCTACCTGTCCTATCACAGGGGCGGAGTGCCTGGGGGGGGGCCCGAGGTTGAGGTGTACGTTGTCAGATAGATGGAGTACGGGGAGGGTGTGGCGGAAGAGGACTGTCTTGTAAAGCTTAATTTTGGTGGGGTAGGGGCAGTGGGAGGGGAGAGGCTTTGGAACTGATACTGGGATGGGGAAGGAGTGTAGAAGATGAGCTAAGAGGGCAGTGGGGGTAGGGTGGCTGGGTCGATGTGAGGTGTCCCTGATCATAGATGTGATAGATGTGATCATAGATGTGAAATGCAGGGGAGGTCTGGTAGGGGGTATGATGGTGGGGTGAATGGATGGGTCTTTAGGCAGGCAGGGCTACGTGGTGTAGGGGAGTGTGAAGGTGGGAGAAGAAGGCCTATGACAAGTAGAAAGCTCCAGAGGGGGGCCATGATAGGATAGGTAAAGGTGCTCCCAGGTGTAGGTAGGTAGGTAGGAAGGTGGGAGCAGGATGGGCTAGTACTATACTGTAGTGGCAAGGTTGCCGACTCTGGTATGTGAGGTACAGGGTTCAAGACCCGGCAAGGGAAGGGGACTTGGGTGCTAAAAAAGTGTGGAGTTGGGTAGGAGGTGGATGGCGGAGGAGGAGGAAATAGGGAGAGAAGAAGGGGAGGAGGAGGAGCAAAGAAATTAGGGAGAATCAGATGACGCAAGCCTGACCCCTGGTGGTCAGACTAGATAACTTGTTAATTGGGATATGGACACTTTGAACAGGAAGTCATATGACCTTGTTATATCAATAAAAGGAGGGCCGGCCTTGTGTGGGAGGGTGGCTAGGGTGGGTGTGGAGTCGACGCAAAGCGTCAACAGGTAAACACCCATGCAAGAGTGCAGGGAGAAGGGGAGAGCCTTTACCTTTACCTTTACAGGCTTTCCCCGCTGTCCGCTCCTGGGTGAGGCATCCTTGTCGGCAGCCAAAATTGATGTGTGCAGGAGGTTCCAGTGAAGGAGCCTACAGAGAGAGAGAGAGAGAGACAAAGAGGGGGGGGATAACATTACAGGGCTCTAGTGGGAATGGGAGACAACAGGACTGCCAGCCCCAACTGCGCATGCGCGACAATTGGGAGAGGCAGCAGGGAGTCAGAGGCAGTAACAGCATCCAGGAACCGAGCTAGATACAGGGAACCGCATGTACAATGCAGCCCTTACACACAATGCTAAGCCCCAGATAATAGTCCGTTTCACAAACCCCACGTAGTAGCCCCAGAGTCAGAGTGACTTAGTTACGATAACCACAGTAGTAATTTGCAAAACTAAGAGAATTACTAGCAGCACTGGATGATTTAGAAACACAGAAACATAGACTTTGACGGCAGATAAAGACCGGTTGGCCCACCTAGTCTGCCCAATTCTTACCTATTGGATAAGCTGTAGTTTCCAGTTACCCAACACCCTACTTCCTCCTACCCCTCACTAAAATTGCTTTATGTCTGTCCCATGCATTCTTTAATTCTACCACTGTTTTTGACCCCCCAACCTCCCCAGGAAGGCTGTTCCATGTGTCCACCACCCTCTCTGTGAAAAAGTATTTCCTCACGTTGCCCCTGAGTCTTCCCCCCTCTATCTTCAAATTATGTCCCCTTGTTCTTGTGCATCTCTTTTTCATAAAGATGCCCCCATCTTGGACTTTGTTGATTCCCTTGAGGTACTTGAAAGTTTCTATCATGTCCCCCTTTCCCTCCTTTCCTCAAGGGTATACATATTAAGCTCCTTTAGTCTCTCTTCATATGGCTTCTGTTGCAGACCCCGCACCATTTTAGATGCCCTCCTCTGGACTGTCTCCATCCTGTTTATTTCCTTGTGGAGATGGTGTCTCCAGAACTATACGTAGTATTCCAGATGGGGTCTCACCAACTATCTGTACAGAGGGATAACAACTTCCTGTTTTCTACTGGTGATGCCTCTCCCTATACATCTGAGTATTCCCTGAGCCCTCCTTACTGCCTTCTCACATTGCTTACCTACCTTAAGGTCATCTGATATGACTACCCCAGGTCCCTTTCCATTTGTGTTGTTGTTAGTACCTCCCCCCTTCCCCAACTGTGTACTCTTCCCCTTGGTTTTTGTTTCCCAGGTGCATTACTTTGCACTTTTCTGCATTGAAACTAAGCTGTCATATTTTTGACCATTCCTCCAATCTTGCCAAGTCCCTTCTCATCCTTTGTACCCCTTCTTGTGTATCAACCCTGTTGCAGATATTTGTGTCATCTGCAAAGAGGCATACTTTTCCTTCCAGCCCCTCTATAATGTCACCTATAAAGACATTAACGAGAAACCAGTCCCAATACTGAACCCTGTGGTATCCCATTAGTGACCCCCCCCTTTTTTCAGAGTGTACTCCATTTACTATTATCCTCTGGGTCCTGTAATCCAGCCAGTTTGTTACCCAGGCTACCACCCTGGGACCCACCCCCAGGCTGGCTAACTTGTTTATCTTTTGGTGGGGCTGTGTCAAATGCCTTACTAAAGTCTAGGAATACCATATCCACAGCCCCTCCATGGTCTATTACTTTGGTTACCCAGTCAAAGAACTCTATTACATTTGTCTCACAAGACCTTCCTGCTGTGAATCTGTGCTGCCTTGGGTCCTGTGCCCCTCTGGCCTCTAAGCACTCAGCAATTCTTTCTTTCAGAAGTGATTCCATCATTTTTCCTACTACTGAGGTCAAGCTAACAGGTCTGTAGTTTCCTACCTCTGCCTTGCTCCCACATTTGTGAAGAGGAATCACATCCGCCCTCTTCCAGTCATCTGGTACCACACCATCCTCCCATGATTTGTTAAAAAGGGTAGTCAATGGTGTCGCTAGTTCTCCCCTTAGTTCTTTTAGAATTCTGGGGTGAATCCCATCAGGCCCCACTGCTTTGTCCACTTTGAGTTTTAGGAGTTCCTTCACGACCCTTTCTTCTGTGAATGGACTGGTATCGACCCCTCTGTTCAGAGTGCTTTTATTGTTTGGTTTGGGTACCTCCCCCCTTCTTCTTAGTTTAGTTTAGTTTAGTTTAGTTTATTGTTCTAGGAATTACTACCTTTGAGCCAGAGGCTCTTTTACAAAGGTTCTACGTCAATTAGGTACAGTACAAAAGGTTACATAGATAACACAACAATTTGTGTTGTGTCAAGAGCAAGAAAACATATACAAATACATATCAAATCATTTGTGCAAAAGGACATGAGATATCAATAATCACATTATTATTACAAGAAAGAGGTCATGCCAGATTAGGAGAAACGAATAGGGAAAAAGTCCAGAACAGAGAGGGTAAGTGAAAGGTGTGGGGAGCAGACAATAGCAGGAGAAAAGGTTTCCCAAACATGTCTTTGTCAAATAACAGAACAGGGTGAGTAGTGAGAAAATAGGAGGTTTAATCAGGGCAGTCACAGGAGCTGGAGGTGGCAAGGTGAGAGAACAGCCTTGATTTGAAAATACCTAGAGAGGTGGAGGCAGTAATATGACTGCTGAGGGCATTTAGCTAGCTGGGGGCACGATAGGCAAATGATCTTTGTCCTGAGAAGTCTGGCATCGGGGACTTGGAGAGGCTGGTGTGCCAATCTTCTGGTAAACGGTGCTAGCGCCGGCATAACAGGTCTTGGATACAGGGTGGAGTGAGGCCCAGAGTGGATTTTTCGCCATCAGGCAGGTAAGGTACTTTATCTGGTTTGAGAGTTGCAACCAACCTGAGTCAGCATAGAGTTCACATGTGGGTACGCCGATGTGCACCAGTGAGCAGCCGACAGGCATTATTTAGGGATGTTGTAATGCTACTAAGTGCTGTAGTAGTGGCAGATCCGTGATATAACTCAGCCATAGTCAACGACTGAGATGATAGAGGATTGATGGCAATCCTCAGTGCAGAATGGGTAAGGAGCTGTTGGTTCCGATACAGAATCCCATACGCTGATTAATAGTTTTTGCTGTACTATCAATGTGACTTGCAAAGGTTAGGCCTTGATCAAAGTTGATTCCAAGATATTTGAAAATTGGCACTTGTTCAAGGGTATTTCCCAGATATGTATTAATGGTGAGTGGGACTTGCCGTTTCTTGTTTTGCGGGTTAGAGAAGAGCATGGATTTAGTTTTTTTGTGGTTTAGAACCAGCTTATGTTCAAGGAACCACATCTCAACTTTGGAAAAAGCATGGTTGAGGTGTAAGAGGTTCGGTTCTTTATGAGTGGCAAGAATCACGGCATCGTCGGCATAGAGGATTATTTGTTCAGGGCAGGATTTGGGGAGGGAGTTTAGGAAAAGGCTGAAAAGGAGGGGGCCCAGGATGGATCCCTGGGGAACTCCTGAGCGAACCGGTTTTGAGTCTGAGAGAACTCCAGCTATTTTTACAGATTGAGAGCGCTGAGCAAGGTAATTTTTTACCCAGTCACCAGGACCCTGTGAGAGCCCTAGGAAAAGTAGTTGTTTGATAAGTAGGCCATGGTGTACTGTATCAAATGCCTTGGTTAAGTCAATGTAGACTGCTCCAGTTAGGTTTCCTTCGTCCATGGCATTGTGGATTGCTCCTGAGAATTCAAATAGGGCAGTCGATGTGCTGTGCCCTTTCCTAAATCCATGCTGCTGAGTGCATAGGATGTTGTGCTTTTCCAGGTAGTCTGAAAGTTGGTCCGCCACCAAGCGTTCAAGGGCCTTAGAGAGAGGTGGTAGTATTGATATCGGGCGATAGTTACCAGGCAGTGACTTATCACCACTTTTGTGCACCGGAGTGACAACTGCAGCCTTCCATTTCCTAGGGAATTGGCTGTAGCAGAGGGAGAGATTGAAAATGTTTATGAGGGGAGCACTTCCTCCAGAGTGAGGGACAGAAGTTTAAGGTCAATAGTGTCGCTGCTTGCACGGGACTTAGAAATGGTCTTCTTTACATATTTATAGACTTCATGTGCCTTTACCAGTTTGAAATGGAAGGATGGTTTGGTTGGAGAGGCAGTAGTAGAAGTAGAAATTGGAGGGCCAGCATCAGTGAAGAAATCAGATGACAGGACACCACTAAGGTCCGTGAAGGTATCATTTAGGGTGTTTGCAATGATCTCTGGGTCTAATGTAGTGGTTCCATCCACATTCATTATTGTAGGAGAGGATTTGGACTGCTGACCCATGATATTTCTTATGTTGTCCCAGAAGGATTTCCCTTCACCCAGGGAGATTGGAGAGGGCATTCTTGAAGTAGGAGCTCTTCATCAAGCGGATCTGTTTAGTACAGTGGTTGCGAGCCTGTTTATATTTTTGGATGTCCGACAGAGTGCCAGTAGCTCTTGCAGTGGCCCAGAGGTGATCCCTACTTTTGAGTTGTGCCAATAGCTTCGCATTGAGCCAGGGATTTGTGAGTGCTTTGATTTTGTGCTTTTTTACTGGTGCATAGGTGTCACAGGCAGTGTTGAAAGTAGTAATAAAGTAATCAAGGGCTAGGTCAACATCTTGAGTTTTGTAAATCAAGGACCAGTCCATCTGCCTAGAACAGGTCTTGAGATGAGTAAGGTTGCCATAAGGTAGGACTCTGCTATAGATGGTTTTTGGAGGCGGCTTATGAAACTTATTTGTCCAGGTACATACTGTATTATTGGAGAGTGATCACTGAGCGAGTCAGGGAGAACACTTACACTGGTTATACAGGTAGGGTGGCTGGTAAGGATCCAGTCAATGAGGGTGCTGGTCCCTGATTTGTAGTTTTTCCTGGTAGGGGAGTTTACCACTTGTGTTAAATTTGTTGCTAGGATAGCATCTTTGTTTGACCCTGCATCAGGAGCAAGCCAATTTATATTAAAGTCCCCAAGGAGAAGGAGTTTGATGTCAGAAGGTTGTGTACTTACGAACTTGAAGACAGCCTGTAGGCCAGAATCAGGATCTTTTGGTGGGATATAGACAGCAGCAATCATGAGGACTTTGTTTTGGGCACCAAGTAGTATCTTGATAGGGAGGAGTTGCACTGAGGTTTCTGTGGTGGGGTAAGAACCAGGGAGACAGGTGAGGTAGTCCTTTATAACTGCAACCCACCCTGCTTCGAGGTCCTATCCAGCCTGAATATCTTGTAGCCCTGTATAGAGATGGCATGATCCGGTATTAGGTGTCAGCCAAGTTTCACGATGGCAAGGATATCCGGTTGTGCTGACTGGCAAAGATTTGAAGGAGGCCAGTTTTGGGAGGAGACTGCAGATGTTTATAGTAATTTTGAGCCCCTCCATTTTGGCAGGCTTTGTTGTACTGGGAGACAGGGCCAGGATTTGAGTGGACACTTCCTGATATCAAGAGGAGGAGGAGTAGGAGTTTAAGAGACAGTTGCTGTACTTTGTAGTCAATAGAATTACACTTCTGAGGCTTATGTGGCTTGGACCAGTGCAGGCGTCTAGGGACCCAGAGCAAGGAGGTTGTTAGTTCTTGTGTGAATACTGAGAAAAAGTATTCATTCAGTATCTCTGCCTTTTCACAGTCACCCTCTGCCAACCCCTCCTCCCCTTTTTTAAGCCTCACTATCCCTCCCTTGGTCTTTCTTCACTCCCTGATGTACCTATAAAAGGTTTTATCCCTTTCTTAACTGTGTTGGCTATCTTTTCCTCAGTTTGGACCTTTGCTAGTCTGACTGCCTTCCCTGCTTCCTTCTGCTTTAACTGATGCAGTTCCCCGTCCTGCTCCTTCTGTGTTTCCTTATACTTCCTGAATGCTATCTTCTTCTCCCTAATCTTTTCTTTCCTGATTTAAAGTAACAGTTCAAACATCAGAAATATAGAACAAATGCGACTTGTAGTACAAATCAATCAGTCCTGGTCAGCCCAATTAAGGCACCAACAGAGTCCCGTGTTATAGCAGGCATGCAACACCCAAGCAGGGAGAAGGGGAGATCCTTTACCTTTACAGACTTTCCCCGCTGTCCGTTCCTGGGTGAGGCATCCTTGTCGGCGCCCGAAGTTGCTGTGTGCAGGGGGTTCCAGTGAGGGAGCTTTTACAGGCTTTCCCTGCTGTCTGCTCCTGGGTGAGGTGTCCTTGTCGGCGGCCGAAGCTGCTGTGTGCAGGGGGTTCCAGTGAGGGAGCCTTTACAGGCTTTCCCAGCTGTCCACTCCTGGGTGAGGCATCCTTGTCGGCAGCCGAAGTTGCTGTGTGCAGGGGGTTCCAGTGAGGGAGCCTTTACAGGCTTTCCCTGCTGTTCACTCCTGGGTGAGGCATCCTTGTCGGTGGCCAAAGTTGCTGTGTGCAGGGGGTTCCAGTGAGGGAACCTTTACAGGCTTTCCCCGCTGTCTGCTCCTGGATGAGGTCTCCTTGTCAGTGGCTGAAGTTGCTGTGTGCAGGGGTTCCAGTGAAGGAGCCTTTACAGGCTTTCCGTGCTGTCCGCTGCTGGGTGTGGCGTCCTTGTCAACAGCCGAAGTTGCTGTGTGCAGGGGGTTCCAGTGAGGGTGCCTTTACAGGTTTTCCCCGCTGTCCACTACTGGGTGAGGCATCCTCATCAGTGGCCAAAGTTGCTGTGTGCAGGGGGTTCCAGTGAGGGAGCCTTTACAGGCTTTCCCCGCTTTCCGCTCCTGGGTGAGGCATCCTTGTCAGCGGACAAAGTTGCTGTGTGCAGGGGGCTCCAGTGAGGGAACCTTTACAGGGTTTCCCTGCTGTCTGCTCCTGGGTGAGGCATCCTTGTCGGCGTCCAAAGTCGCTGTGTGCATGGGGTTCCAGTGAGGGAGATCTTTACAGGCTTTCCTCGATGTCTGCTCCTTTGTGAGGCGTCCTTGTTGGCAGCTGAAGTTGCTGTGTAGTTGCACTTTTATGGTGAAAGCAAAGTCACGGCTATGCTTCTATGGGTGTCTGAATGCAAAGTTGTAATGGTAATGAAGGCACTATGACTAGGAAAGAAAATGATTTGTAGCTGTAAATTACTAGTGTAACAATATCTTATACAAGGTGCTGTAGTGATAAGACCAATCACATGAGTTGTGCGTAAGTAACACACTTGATTTTTTCAAAATATACTAATATTATATGCACCATGATAAGTTCTTGAAGAAATGAAAGCATGCATGATTACGAAACGTGTGGAAGTGAAATACAGAAAAACGATAAATGTGTGAAATACTTATGTGTAAAGAGTAACAAACCTAAGAAATGTGACTAGATTGTCTAAGTAACATGATATGTTTTTTAGGCACTCATGCAGTTGGTGACATACGTAACAGAAATGCACAGTATTATGAATTGAGTGGTACAAATCACTAGAAGCAAGTGTGTTTTACTATATGTTTATTCTTAACGCCAAAAATACATACAGAAAAAGCACTGACTTAGCACTCAAGGATATAGTAAGTAACATTGAGGTCGCCACTCCTCTTAATACACGTGTTGCTAACAAAAACAACGTGTCAGGTCTGTTAAGATACATCTTTGGGGGTTTCACAATTATTTTAATTAAACAGTATACAAACAATAATGCCATTTTAATGAGTCCAGGAGCAGCATGTATTAAAGTCTCAAACTGAAACATCAGTTAATTACATAGTCTATTTCCCGACTAGGAGAATAGGAGGTACACGCGGTTTTCAAAATGTATGCCACTAGGGCCAGAACTGGATGTAACAAATGGCTTTAGTTATTTAACAAGTTAGACACTTCAGAAAATTGTACTGGAAAGGCTACAGATTAAGCATGGTGACACAAATCTTCGACACCGTACCGGAGGAAAGAGAGAAAACAAACATTCAGCAACAAGATTCAACATTCAGAGCAGCTGCCGTTGCCTCACAAAATGTGCTTATTTTCCTAACAGTTATTATCATCATTTAGAAATTAAGCAATCTAATATGATCTTGAGCTTAATAAAATATAAAATACACCCACGATCCGACAGTACTAAACAGCACATTGGGTCACAAATACTAGTATGAATATTGGGCAGGTACAGGCAGCATGATTCTAGGACATAATTAAAGTTGTAGATTTGTAGACAGTGACGTATTATTTTGTTAAATGAATTATGTAATATTAATTTGATTATATGAGTATAGGTTGGCCATTTCAATTCATTGAAAAGCCTGTTACATGGTTTGCAGATATTGACTGTAGCTGACATTATGGGAATTCAAAAGTAGTAATTTTTTGAAACAGCATCAAGGAAGTATCAAAGTAAGTACCTTTTTAGTCAGTTATCAGTAAACAGTGGTAAAGCTTAGTAATACCTTATTAAATTAATTTCCTATTTTCCAAACAAGGGAAATCTGCACTTAGAGTCTTCCAAGCGTAACTTTAATTTGTGATTGTAAAACTATATACATGTTTGTTCAAAATACAGGAGGACCAGGATCTCTCTGAAGAAGCCCATACATGGGTGGAACGTTGGGGTGGAAAAGTCATGGTCAAAACCTGAACTGAATATTGGAACAATAAAGAACCCCTGACTGAATACTGATATAGGAATTTGGCTTGCTTTTTGCATACTTTATGGTGTCTAAAGAGCCTCTGTCAGCCGCCCCCAAAGTAATTTGACTGTACCAAAGCAAAAGTGAGAGTACCCAAGGAAACCCCTTTTCTTCTGTGCACTATATTTGGACTTCTGTAAGGCCTCTGACACTGTGCCACACAAGAGGCTCATAAAGAAACAAAGCAGCTTGGGGGTTGGGGAGAAAGTGGTAAGATGGGTATCAAACTGGCTGAAGGCTATGAATCAGAGGGCGGAGGTAAACGGCAGAAACTCGAGGGACTGAAGAGTGACCAGTGGGGACCACAGGATCAGTACTGGGACCGGTCCTCTTCAATGTCTTCATAAATGACATTGCTAAGGAACTGGATGAGAAGGTGTGTCTCTCTGGGGATGACACAAAAATCTGCAGCAAGGTGGGGATTCAGGAAGGGGTGCAGAGAATGCAAAGGGATCTGGGAAAACTAGTGGAGTGCTCTAGGGTGTGACAGCTTGGTTTCAATGTCAAAAAGTGCATAGTCATTCACTTGGAATGGGGAAACCCGGGAGCTGTGTATAAGATTGGAGGTACTTACAGTCACCAAGCAAGAAAGGGGCCTTGCCATAATCATATCTGATGATCTCAAGGTGGCAAGGCAGTGTCACAAGGCAGTAGACATGACTAGTGAAATACTGGGTTGCATAGAGAGGGGGATTTCTAGTAGGAGAAGGGAGGTGGTGTTGCCACTGTATCATTCACTAGTGAGACCCCACCTAGAGTACTGTTTCCAGTACTGAAAGACACACTGCTATGAGGACACCGACACGGTGGATGTGGTTCAGAGGAAGGCTACCAAAATGGTGCGGGGGTTGCACAGGAATCTATACGAGCAGAGGCTGTGGGAATCTCAACATGTACTTCTTGGAGGAGAGGAAAGGATGAGAGGCATGACTGAGACCTGTAAGTACCTCACAGGAGTAAACAAGGTGCAGGTGGGGATTCTCCTTCAGAGAAGGAAAAGCAACAGAACATGGGGGCATGCAATGAAGCTGGGGGGGTTAAGAGGGATGTGAGAAAATACTTCTGCACAGAAAGACTGACACCTGCAACAGCCTGCCAGAAGAGGTGGTGGGGCGAAAACAGTGGGGAGCTTCAAGCATGTGTAGGATAGGCACACAGGCATAATGAGTAGAGGAAAGGGAGGTGGGAGGGACACCGATGACGAAATAGGGTCTGAGGTTTCAGCATTAGATCCCAGAGCCACCACTGGCCAACAGAATTGCGGGCTGCAATTCAAGGCAGTTGTACTTAGCTGCAATTACCCTGCAACCGTAATTGAGTGGCATCTTATTTTTCTGAAGTTGATGACTCCGTAGGAATCCTGTCATAGCTATACCTCTTCCACCACCCTCCCATACAATGCCAAGTGCTGCAGGCATTTTTTTCTCTAAATTTGTGTGTAGTTGTTGACAGCCTAAGCCAACAACCACATCGTGCCTCTGGCTCCTAGATGCCAATTCTCCTCCAACAGAGGATGAGAGCAAGTGAGGAGCCAGGAGTTGTGCATGCTGCACATGTAAGCTGAGTCTCTTGGGTGGCAGAGCGGAAAACAAAGTGGACAGAGTAAGGAATGCTGGAGTGTGTGTCTGTGCCATGGCCAAGGATGGGTTTGCTTGGGCAATCGAGGTCGAGGGTCTGCAGTCATGACTCCACATTAGTCCACTTGATGGACTCTTGACCACCAGCAGAGAAAGAAAGAGATAGTGAGGTCAGAACGGGAGAACAACAGAGTTGGGAGGGAGTCGCCCGCATTGGAAAAGTCAAGAGAAGAACACTCAGGGGTGGCAGAGCATGGCCTGGGCCCTGAGGAGCGAGTGAGTGAGCGCCTGAAGTGGGAATCTGGACTGGAGGAGAGTGGAGACGGATAACCATGTAGGTGGTGGTAGGGTCATACTTGGGTCAGGGACTTGGGAGAGAAGGAGGAGGACAGATTTCAGTCCAGGTCGGGACCGGGACATGACACAGGTCACAAGCTCGTCATGTGTGTGTGCCCAGGCTGTGCTGTGTGTGGCAGAACTTGGCGCGGCAGGCAGGCCCAAGCCCAATGGGTCAAGACAAGCAGTGCAAGCTAGGAGGGAGGACCTAGGAGGCAGCAGGCCGTATAGACCAAGCGGCCATGGCAAAATGTTCTACAACAACGTGGGTGGCAGAGGCAAGAAGATGTCAACCAGATGTAATGTCAAGCTACAGACATGTACAAATAGACAAACTTCCGAAAGTAAGAGCTCAGGCTTCACTGGGAAAATAAAAAAAACAAATCTGCTAAGGTGTCCGATTGTGAATCAGACACTCTAGCAGATTTTTTTTATTTTCCCAGTGAAGCCTGAGTTTTACTTCCAAATTTTAACAATCTGGGTGGGCAGGGTGGGCCTGGGAACAGTCAAAGACTCGAAGATGAGCAAGGACTGAAGCAGGCCAGAAAGAGAGACCCCACCAAAGAAGACTGTGACCGTGACTGCTGGCCGATGTCGGTCCAAGTAGTCTGACTTGAGAAGAGAGCCCACTAAAAGACTGAGGCTGAGCCAACGACTATAAATTAACAGCCTCAGGTAAGTTCCAATTGTGGTTTGTGGTTTTGTACTTTGTCTTCTAAGGTAAATATCTGAACAGAGGAGCTGCTGATTGAGAAGGCTTGAGTTCATTCAGAGACATTCCTCAGTAGCTCACAGAAATGAAATGCAGACAAAATGGTCTGTGGAGGGTTCGTCGCAATTTACTTTTTATCCCACCAAACAGTTTGGGAAATAGAAAATTCACTGGGTAAACCCACCAGCCATCATGCGGGACTGAACGTGCCTGCCAGGGGTCTGGGGAAACATTCCCTCATCATAGGTTGCATTTCTACATATTACGTAGTGAATGTTTTGCCTTTCAGTGAGTACATTTTGTACATCAGCTGCAGACAGCAGTTCTTCGTCATTCTACTCCTGGAATGAGGCTTTTGCTTTTACTTATGGAAGTGAGCTACCATGGATTTTCCCCATTTCCACCACTGATCCCCACTTGTCTTGTCCAGTCCTACACTACGATCTGCTCCTTTTTCCCATTAGCCTGATGTAGAGGCACTCCAATCCAGGATGCTCTGTTACCACAACCACCGGTCCAGAGACTGCTGTGGGTATCTCAACACTCCATACAATTCAGGGAAACAGCACGCAGTTAACCCCCCCCCCCACACACACACTGTCCTAATGTCCTCCCTGTAACCTACTTTTTTACCACCTGAGCTAGCACGTTGAGGCATAATTAACTGGTGCTGCATTTCCCCATGGACTGGAGCACCCTATGGTAAAGTATAGATCTTGTGTCGGAGAGTTTAGTGACATGCTTATGCCTGTGCCTTGCTAACTCACTTGGGGTTTTTGTTCTGCCTCAGCAGCCTTGAAGGCTGGCAGCTTCCTCCCTTCTGATCAGTGGCAATCTAGATAAGCATGGGATGCTTTTCATCCAGTGGTGACTTGCTCTGTGAGATGGCAGGCAGAGGTTTATTATGAAAATTTTTGAGGTTGCATGATGATTCCCTGTATGGGGTATTGTGATCCTGACACTGCTGCATGTGCTGACTTTCAGAAATTCTGATGTGTGGGGGTTCCTGAGTTTTATTGGGAAATGGAGCAGTTTACATGGAAACTGTTCCCACACTTAAATGGGTTACTGCAGAAAATAAAACTGTAAATTACATTCATAGGAAATAATGTAATCTACAGTAAAATTGCCCTGTAGCTAATGGGAAAATGTCTGACTGATCTGAAAGCCCTGCTTTGTAACTGACTAATATTTCTCACTTTTGTTTTGTTGTCCTTAACTCTTAAATTGCTTGTACTTGTCTATGTGTATGTGTATGTTATGCACCTTGGCATTAGGGAATGCCCCTGTTTTAAGCAATCCCCTTATCCTCTACAATATGTTGCATTTCTGGTACTGAAAAGTAGAGATTTTAATGACATGATGCCAAGTACCATTAGTGTTACAGTCTTGCTTGTATTTTACTTAAAAGTTGGTTACTGGGATTATAGAGAGGCACACTGGGTTGGGGCTTGTTTCCAGGTAGGATCTGGGGCAGGGGATACAGCAGAGAGTGAAACCGCAGTAACAAATAAAGTGATGACAACTGGTACAGGTACATAAACCATAAAAGCAAAGCACAAGTAATGCATTTCTAGGTAAAGGGAAAAAACAATGTAAAAAGTTAGTGTACAAAGTATACTGAGTATAAAGGTAACAAGGTTGACAATAGCTCTCCCTATAAGGATTTCCCTAGTTACGTACCTCCCATGATTTTTCAGAGAGACAATTTTCAGAAGCCCATGCTGAGAATTGGGGTACTTGTAATATTGTTGTGCAGTTTGTATTGCTGTGTGTACCTGTGTATTAATTTAGAAGATGTTGGGATCCACTTGCAAGTACATAAATAAAATTCCACAATGGCAGAAGCTGAAAAAATTGGTTGGATTTTATTTATTGAGTTGCAGTCATAAATTTTAAACTGGTTGAAAAAAATCTGTCATAATGTGTTGTAAATCAGTCATAATTGGTTATTCAACCGACTCCAGGGTCTAGTGAGAATAGGCAGGACAAAACAGGGCAGATTAGATGAGCCTACCAGTCCTTTTCTGCTGACAAATTCTATGTTTGCATTGCATACTTATTAATCCCTGTTTAAGAAGCAGGGAAGGGGACCTGATACATAGAATCCAATTCAAACAAATTACTATTCTAATAAGCAATGAAAGGGATAGGGGACAGAATTGTGGGGAATGGAAGGTGCTGGAAGGGGAAACATGGGATATAAGAAGCGATTTGAGAGAGAGAGAGAGGGAGAGAGCTGGGGAGGAAAGGCAAATAACCCTTTCCGCAACCTTTTCACTACTGACTAATTCTGAAGTTCACAGAATTAGCAGAAAAACTGCAATAACTAATGGTATTGTGGTTATTAATAATTGCAATACAACAGTAAATAGATTGTTTAAAGAGAGGAATTGGCTGCTGTTTTCTAAGACTTATAGTCAATGCTACCAGATGATAAAAGGGGCGGCTCAACAATAGAACGTAAATCACTTGAATGAAAAGTAAACTAGCACAGTTCAACAAACGTAAGACATTCATTAACACTGTCTTGCTCATTGGAACGCAGTCAAGACAAAACCACAATAAAGTTGCTCTTTATAAAGCGGGCCATGAAGAAACAAGGGTGATTCATAAACAATGTACCATCATGTCACTTTCGGTTTCTTCATGTGTAGATGATGAAAATATTTTGTACAGATCTGATACCGACATGCCCTGCAGCTCAGTCACAGATTTATATGAATGACAAGCTTGGCATTATGGTAATGATGGGTGGGTGTTATTACAATGAAATCCAAAACACAAGTGCAGTTGCTTCAATAAAGGTGGGATGAACAGAATGGTAGAAAGATAGAGTGAAACACAACCAAAACTGTAAATTTCACTTTTGGAGCAGTGATAAAAGACTAGTAAATGAAGGCATTATTCTTACTATATTTTACAAAAAAAGTCTAATTTGTAGCTAGCAGCACTCTTTTTTAAGCTGTAAAACTAAGCTTATCCAAGTAGGCGTGTGACTAAAGATCATATACTAGCCAAACTGTAAGTACAGTGGTTCTTTTAAGATGAACTAGCATTTTTCTCACACATACACACACGCATATGTTACACTTAAAACAACAATCCAATGAAAACTGTTTCACCAAAAAGCTAGTGTTACATACATATAGATTTGGAACTGTAACATAGATACTGATTTGTAGTATGAATATGGGATCCAATTGGGGAATACTGACATGCACCTGGTGGTCAGAAGGGGGTTAATAGGTCTCACATTAAAAAAAAAAAAAAAAAGAGACAAACTTCGAGTTCCTAGGAAGGTCACTGGATGGGGCCTGCTTCCAGGGAGTGAGATGTGAAAATAAGTTCATACAGTTGCAGCTATTGACATTGTCAGGTATTTCCAGAAATTTTTCAGTACAGTAGTTCCTTGCTATAACAAACAACTCAGGAGCAATAACGACCACTGGTATAGTAACTCATTCATTAAAGTGAGGGACGCTGTTTTATGCACAGTAGTACAGCCGAACAGTCGGAGGATCACTACTCTCTTAACCCCCTTCCCACATACACATTTTGTCACTCCTTTAGTACTGTAAGAAAGAATCTGACCCTTTCTTAAACAGTTTCTAAACTACTCCCACTGACACGATTCACTGGTCTGCACTGCTGCTGCTCGCACTAATATGATTCACCGCATTCTTACCAGAGAAACTGCACTCTATGACCTGAAGTGAGCCCTGATCTCTCCAGACAGTTCCGTATTTACTCTCATTGCCCCAATGTGAATAAACTGCACTTACAGTCCTAGCATCAGTGTCTGTGACTGTGACTCTCATGTCTGGGTTCTCGGTCACTTGTGACTTACAGCTCTTACTGTATAACCTCCGCTCTCAGTGTTTAACCCTCGCTCTACTGTTTCTTGGCACACAGATCAGTTTTTACCTGCTACAAGTGTAGAGTACAAAAACAGGAGTGACTGCTCTTTTCTGGAGAAAAGAGAGTTGCATTCTCTCTCCCCCTCTCTATCCCCATGACCGAGAAAGCCAAAGTACAGCCTGCAGACTGTTCAGTCTCTTGTTGTTTAACCCCACTCACAGCTCTCGCTGTTTAATCCTTGCTCCACTTCTGAACACTCAGCTCAGTTTTTGAATTGTGCTTGCATTTCTCTCCTTGCCTTATTATTTATTACCTGCTACAAGTGCTTGGTTTGGAGAGTTTTTTCAGATGGATAACATTAGGGACAGTTTAGCCAGGTTAGAGTCAGGAGCCACTAGGGCCGTTCGTTATAGTCGAGGATGCGGTATAATGAGGTTTTGTGATAGCGAGGAAGTTCTGTATTTTTTTAACATTTATTTGTACATTGGTAAACCTTTGAGCTAAGTGCTCATTTGCAAAGGTACAAGGTCAAGTATTGTAACAAACAGATTTGGATGCAGGCAGCTCGGATGAGCATCTGTCAATACAATCAGTAACTTGGATACAGGCAGCTCAGATGAGCATTTGTCAAAGCAACAATAATCCAATTTACATTGCATGTTATGTTTTAATAATTCAGTTGATTAAAATATATGTCATTACTCCTAAGATTAATTGAGGGGGAAGAGGAAGGATGGGGGAAAGCAGGAGACAAGGTCATAAGAGGGCATTGGTGGGCCAGGAGAGGGATAGACAGGATGGGCCAATGCTCGAGTGTTAGGGGTTCAGAGAGACATCTGCACAAGCATTCATGGGCGATTTTCTTTTTGAGGGCACTCTTGAACAGTGACACTTTTGGTAGCTCAGAGATGGAGGTAGGAAGGCTGTTTAGCCAGTGTGCTGCTCGGTAGGGAAACAATCATTGACCCTGGCTAGTTCTACGTTTGGAAACTATCAGCACGTGTCTAGCTATGTTCCTGTAGTATACTGGATTTGGACAGGGCGGAAGAGTGAGGCCATGGGGGGGGCAAATTCCTACAAATGCTTTTTTGATGATTAAGATACACTGGTACTTTAAACATTCACACAGGGGAAGCCAACCAGTGAGGGAACATAGAGTACAGCAATGTGTGAGTCTGTCAGAGCCCGTGATGAATCAGCAGGCCTTATTGAGCAATACCCTCACCTTATCCATGTCAGTATCAGAGGCAGCTCTGTATACAGTGAGACTGTAATTAATGAGTGGGAGGACAGAGCTGGCCACGGCTAGGCACCTGGTCTCGTGAGTTAGGTTCAGGCGCTGCCTGAAGAGAGCCCTTAATTTTCTGTTGGCCAGGCCAACAATGTTCTCCATATGCTCTGTGAAGGTGAGAGACTCATCCAGTGTAACACCCAGGTATCTGAAGGTGACACCTATTTAAGTGGGTCACCCTGTGCGTTCAGGATGGTTGGGAGGGATGCTGCTCCTTAGGTGGGTACTGGCAAAGAGAATGATTTTAGTTTTTTTTATAATTAAGGACAAGCTTATTCTGCTTGAGCTAGCATTCAAGGGACTCAAAGCTGCTTTCAAGCTCATTAGTGATGACCCCATGCCGAGGGCTGCTATTGAAGATGACCACATCATCGTCATACAGCAGTATCTGTGTTTGTGGGCATGCACCAGGAAGGCCATTAATAATGAGACTGAAAAGAAGAGGTCCTAGTATTGATCCCTGTGGAACTCCAACAGAGACCTGTTGTGCTTCTGAGAGCACCCCATCAATCTTAACCTTCTGTGTGTACCCTGAGATGTAGCAGCAGAACCAAGACACTGTCTCAGGAGAGAGACCAAGGCATTGAAGTTTTAGCGGTAGCAAGGGTGATCAACAAGGTCGAACACCTTGGTTATCCACACATGTGGCACCCGTTAGGAGTTCTTTGTCAAGGGCTTCATGTAGATGAGTTGTGAATTTGATGAGTGCAGTACTGGTACTATGCAGTTTTCTAAAGCCACGTTGTTGGCAACACAACAGGCTGTATTTCCCAAGGTAAGAGGCCAGCTGATCGGACACTATTCTTTCAAGTGCTTTAGAGAGGGGAGACAGTATGGAAATAGGCTGGTAGTTGGCCACACTAGTACGATCCCCATCCTTATGTACCAGTGTAACTATGGCGGTCTTCCAGATCTGTGGGAATTGGCAGAACTGCAGGGAGAGGTTAAAGATCTTTGTCAGAGGCAATGCCACCTCATCAAAGACCTGTGCCAGTATTAGCATGTCAATCTTATTACTACCCACTCTTGTTTTGCCAGTAACTCTTCTTAGGTATTTGATAGTTACCTTGGGGGGAGACCTGCCTTAAGTAAAATTTAGGAAGGTTACTGCTTTGTTGCCCTGCGCCTTCTGCACAGTCACTCATGGTTCCCACCCTTGTAGGCAGGATTGAGGTTAGGTCAGTGAACGCAGTATTGAAGACATTGGCTAAGTCAGCTGGGGTTGACAGCACTTGGGTATTGTTGATAAGAGCATGGTTGGGGGTGACTGGTCGCCACAGCCCACTAGATCCTTTATGCACTGCCAGAATTTCTTCCCATCACCCCAACTCTGCCTTTGATGGGTGTTGTGATAATCCGCTTTGGCCTTCCTGAGTAGCCTTGTGCAATTATTTTGGGATTTGCTGCACCATCGTAGGTCTCTGTATTTCTAAACAGAGTCTCTCTGTAGGCCCTAAAGTGGTACTGCAGGTATGCAGGAATTTCTCTAGAGATATCACAGAAATTTCAGAAAATATCTGACTACGGCAATGGCTGCAACTGTAGCACGGTCACAGGAAAGGGCCTGCTTCCAAGGAGTGAGGTGTTGAAACCTTATCAGATAACGGAAACAGCTGGGTTGGTTTGGAGGCATGGTGGGAGCAATTTGTGTGGCTCACATCAAAAAAGACCAGCTTACAAGGAATGACCACTTGTGAGTGTGAATACCTTATCAGATAACTGAAGCAGCTGGATTGGCTGCAGGTAAAATGCTTAATAAACAAAATAATCTGGGTGTAGGTGTGATATGTGAATCCATTTGGACCAACTTCTAGGATCAAAGGAAAAAAGGAATGTTGACACTTGTGACTGACAGGATGATGTGATAGGGGTCGGACTCCTTGAGAGGGTTAAACTGATGTGTAAAAAGTGAAAAACATGCATTGATATTCATGCTTTTAGTGACAAATAATATCGACATGTACATACATGTATCAACACAGGAACATTTATTATTATGATTTATTCGTGTTGATCTGACTCCCAAGGAATTTTAAAACAATAATTAAGCGTCTAGGCTTAACAGTTCAAAAGTTAGACATTTTGAAAGATAACTTCTTTAAAATTGGCTGACTTTTGAACCCTCAGGGCTAGGAACTTTTTTGTGTAAATTAAAGTTTGCAGCTGGCTCTCATACAACCACAACTTCCAGATATAAAAACATAAAATGGTTTTAAAAAATGCTAAATCCTGATGTAATGAACATATTATATTGATATACATGGACATGTATCGACTCATGAAAATATACTGTTATGATCTACTTATGTTGATCCGACTTCAGGCCCTTATTGGGGAGCCTGCTTCCATTAATTTTTCATCCAGGAGAACCAAAACACAGGGTGGACAAGTGGCTTGACAAAGGTTACTAATGAGTAGTTGAGCTGTGATTCAAACAATGCACTCCTGGTTCTCACATGTTCACCCTAACAATCAGAACACACTGCCCTCCACTGCTAAATTATCAAGCACTGATACAGAATCCTAAACTACTACTATACTTCTGGGCTTCTAGGTAACCAACAAAAATTTGGTGTTACCTTGATGCAGCACTGCATTTACCCATTTCATTTTGTTTTCCTTTTTGCGTCTATTTATTCCCATCACTCTTATACCCAGACAGATATCATGGTGGCACCCTTTCTCTGTCAGGTGGGCAGCCAAATGACTGCCTTTATAATGGACAACAATGCTGTTTCTTGGTCAGTGGGCAGGAGGCGCACAACCGCCAAGCAAATCTGTGCCCTCATTTACCATGAGCAGAGTGCCTCACCTCCATGAAGCGGTCGACCCCCAATCTGGCACCAGTGTAGGATCCTGGAGTTCACATGTGACCCCCAGTCTCTCAGGTAACATGGGTCAGGCCAACTGCATTCAATATGAATTCAGTGGATAAAAGATTCTTTTAGTCGGCAAAGCGGTAGCACTATCACTGTATGGTGGTGCCTCACAAGATAGACTGCACAAGTTAGATGTGCTTTATAATAAATTAGCAAGGTTAATTTTGAAAAGCCCAATAACTGTTCACCACTGTGAGTTGTGTAAATCAATAGGATGGGTTTCCCTGTCTAGGAGGAGGGACATACATAAAAGTGTGTTTGCATATAAATGTGGGTTGGGCCTCATTCCTAAGAATTTGAGTGACAGGTTGAAATTTCATGAAATTTATCCTTCTTTAAGAAATTCACATATTTCCCAGCTAGTTGTACCTAAGACACACACAAAAAGGTATATGCAATATTTTAGTCAATTGGTCCTGAGCTTCTGGAATGGACTCCCATCTCATTTCAGGAATTTAAATAATAAACCTTTATCAGTATATATGTTAAAGAAATATTTAAACTCATGTGTCCAGGTCTCTAAATGTTTGAATCAATGTTGAAACCTTTATACTTGTATGTTATATATTATATTGCTTGTGATATGTACGTACTTACTGTGTTCTAGGTTACCACTGTGAATGAGCGCTTGCTCAATGGTTATGCCAAATAAACAACCAAACAATTACTTGTGATGCTGGTGAACTGGGTTCGGGGGTGAGCCTGGGTCATCAGGGCTGACAGGGAGGAGGAATGTCAGGTATATCAGCAGGTGCGCCTTTCCTCTGGAAGAGAGGGTGTCAGATTCCTGCTGCTATGTCGCCTCCTGGGTGACCACAAGAGGAGGTGCAAGGGAAACTGCAAGGGAGGGGAACATGTATTTGGTGTTATTAGGCCTGCATGCACATGGCTTGATGCCCTTGTGTGAGACATCCTCAAGGGGAGAATGGAAAAATGGGAAAAAACCCTCACGTGAACAGAACGACAGCCCTCCCATGCCCGCAGACCACATACCCATCAACCTGAGTACTCCCCGACTATCATATCAAGGTTCTCGATGGACCTTGTCTAGTCTGAGGGCTCTATCACGGAGAGAAGCCAAGTGGGCACTGTACGAAATGGTAAGTACCAAGAGAAGGTGGGGTGATGGGTCTGGGGTATGGTGAGAAGTTTGACAGGGGACTGAGTGCAGGAGTACAAAGAGAATAAAAAATATTCCTTTAATGACTTTTAGATTTTCTCTCTAATGATACCTTTAAAGCTAGCCTTGCCAAAGAATCCTAATCTTTGCTCTGCATCACATGCTGCAGACTTCATTGGATTCAGAAGTATTTTCACTTCAGTTCATTTTTGTTTATTATACTGGAGATATATACTTGGCATCGATAGGATGTAGGAACAATATATGTTTCTTACAGATGATATTACAAAGTGGAAGTATGTTTTACATCGTCATTTATATAATTTTGCATTTTTCTCTGCAATGTATTTAAGTTTGTGCTTTTTTTTTTAATCATGTTGTTTTTACGGTTTATAAATGGCACTTAAATGCACAATTGTTTTGTGCTTGGCTACGTGACTGTATTTCAACAACCTGCTTAACATGACATGCCATCTCTGATGAAGCACGGCAGTGGCACATGCAAAACATACAGTGTATTTTGTAACTGTTACCTGCCACCATATAGGTGAAGAATAAGTCGATTTTGTTTTGCACTGGGGCACTTTTTCAATAAATTATGTAAGTAATTTATATGAGTCCTTGGTTTGGATGCTTTATTTTTTCCATTATACTGAAGAGCAAGATGAGCACAGTAGCCTGTTTTCACATGTGACTGGTTGTAAAAAAAAAAAATAAACACCAACATGAAAGGTAAAACACAGGAACAGGCAAAGTAACACAAGTACAAACTGGTAACATCTGGTATAAATAGGGGAATAACAATTAGGTACAGTTACAGTGCATTTTGTCAATCAAATGCTGATGGCCGATGATGTGATTGCTGAAGGAAGGGTTGCTATCCTGTATGAGAGTAAAACCACAAGTAAAATTTTGGAAGTAAGGGCATGTCCTATCTGAGTTTTTTCCTGCCAGTTATACATTTCAAATGTGCAAACAGTTATCTTTAAGTCACTTATGCTGGGTTAGGAATCTCTTGGGCTACCTGAGTGCACAAACCATCTGGAAAACCTACAACATACACTGTTGCCACAATAAGGGATAATTCATGTCTTGTTTATGTCTTTTATGGTAGTGGTCAATCTTGCAAGCAGAATCAAATCAAATTACGATATTTATCTAAACAACAAAAAGTGCTAGGTTGTTTTCTAGCAATGCAAGCATAATTTTAAATGCAAAGTGGGCACAAAGCTATACACAAAATGGGACCAAAGGTTTGCCAGTCTCATACAACAAACACTGACCACAGTAATTTAGCTTTCTTGTGGACATTTGTGGTGTATAATGAAAGTAAGTACTATCAGAGCTTAAAATAGTTACATAACTGCCTTAAGTAATTACACTTGTTTTAGGGAACTTCATAAATCATGACATCATTCTTAGCCAATTAGGACTGTTTATTCCTAAACATTGTAGGTACTCTCATACCCACAAGAGGGTGTCTCATGCATGTAGTTCTAAGATTCTTACAGAACTCCACTGTATTGAAACTCCCCACCACCCGCAGTGTCAACCCCTGGTTAGGCTTTATGCAATTAAAAAAAAAGTGTCTGCACTTACTTAACGTACTTTCGTAAACTTTTCCGCTGTCAGGCAACATGGTGCGTACTGCATGGTGCCATCCCGTGTTACAGCGTGGCAAGACACTGCTTGCTTGTATGCTTCCCAATACAGTATGTGCCGATTGTAACAAACTGATTTGTGAATAAGCAATCTGTCCATTACAAGTGGCGTCCGGTACATCAATACGGCAGTGAAAAAAAAAACTGTATCACTTCAGGCGGTACTCGTTCAGACTCTGTTTTGATGTTTGCTGTAAGGAAAAAAAAAAAACCTCTGGAACTTGATGTTTATACTGTAATAATGAAAGCAACGAAAAGAAATTCAGTAATTCTGTGTAAAATATGCAAATAAAAATGTAAGCGCTGTACTTATCTGTTGCTCCGTGGTGTTCTGGTTTACTGCCCCAGCACTACTCTTATGGGCACTCATTCTTGGTTGAGCCACAGAACAGCAGAATGGCAGAACTAGAGCACAACTGCATGACCCGGTAGGACAGAACAGCACTTTCAACCAACACCACCAGAGATCGGGAAAACAATCACTGTAGTGGTCAACCAGATAAAGGCTGAGGGACAGCTGAACATCATTGAGAGTGCTGATTCGGAGGTAATCGAGTGTTAATTAGGCAGAGGGACAGCTGAACATCATTGACAGCACTGATTCGGAGGTAACTGAGTGTTAATTTAGGCATTGGATCAGCAGATTAAGTAGTGTCATAAACTGGATTTAAAGCTCCGGCGGCCGTTACTGCCGGAATTGAAGGTCCGCTTTAACTGATATTTTTATCATTGAAAGTATAGCGACTGGCATTTGGAAAACATAAAACGTCCATTAGAAACGTATGTCCAGTATAAACGGAGCCGATATAAGTGGTGAACACTGTACTAGTAAGCAGTGTGCTGCTGCACTGTAACACGCGATGGCACCCTGTAGCACCCATCACGCTGCCTGAAGGCAGACTTTATGAAAATTAAATAAATTAAGTGCAGGCACTTCACTGTTTTTTTGGTTTATTTTATTTTACATGAAATATCTAGCTGGGGGGCGGTGAGGATTTGGGGGTTGGGAGTTTCAGTACACTGGAGTTCTCCATTAAGTTCTAAGTTCAGTTGGCACAGTCCATTTATACAAAGAGGATTCTCTAATATTCTGCAAAGTAAAATGCATTGATTTTAACTTCTTTTCTCATTTTTTTAAACAAAGGTCTTTAACATGATTAGTTTTAGGGTAGTTGTTGCAAAACAAAAGTTGCATTTTTGCAGATGAACTTAGTTTTTAATGTTGATCTGTGAAAACAGGTGTGTTTGGTGCGATGTGTATGGTCCGTAGGACCATGAACAAAGCACGCTGTGTGTACCCCACAGTGAGAGACCAGTGGGGCCATGCCCAAAACATACTATAGGTCTGGGACACAATGTTTGATGGATCAGCTGCTTTGTGATGGCTTGCACCTACAGGCCCATGGCAATGTGCGATGGGTCATCTGCCTGAGCCAGTCGACAAAAGTATGTGTGCAGTGAGTTTTTATATATCGTTTTCAAAAAAGTAAGGACACATATTGCAAAAAACTATCTTAAAGCATTAGTTAGGGTTCCTGTCTTTAACCACTGGTGTGTGAGTATTTTTCTTGTGTACCACTGGTGTGTGAGTATTTTTCTTGTGTACCACTGGTGTGTGAGTATTTTTCCTGTGAACCACTGATGTGAGTATTTTTCCTGTGTACTGCTGATGTATGAATAAACCTGTATACCATTGGTGTACAAATATATTTCCTGTGTACCATTGGTATGTGAGTACCATTGATGCATTCTTCTTGTGTACGGCTTGTGTGTGAGTATTCTTCCTGTGCACCATAGGTGTGTAAGTACTCTTCTGATGTACTACTGGTGTGTGAAGATATTTTTCCTGTGTACCACTGGTGTGTGAGTACTTTACCTGTATACCACTGACTGGTGTGTGAGTACTTTTCCTGTGTACCACTAGTGTGTGAGTACTTTTCCTGTGCCCGTGCTCAAGTTAGGACAATGACAATGTTGTGTCATGTTATCATTCAACCCACAAAGAACACAACACACAGATTCCCCAAAGCTCAGGGGACTTTTTAACCTAACGTTACATTTCCTTACTTTTGTGGCATGAAGCTTCAAACCTAACTGATGCTAATGTTTTGCTTTTTTTTTTTTTTTTGCTATAAATTGTATATTATTCTTTTTTCAATCTTTAAAAAACCAAAAAGTGGGACAAAGTCTAATGTACAGAGAACAACTGGTTTGGTTTCCACAACTTGGTAGGTGAATTTTGTAGGGGTGAACTTAATGTTGAATATTTTGGGGAAGGAAGCTGGGGAGAAAATGACAGTAGAAACTTTTTTCAACATTACAAAAATGTCATTTTACGTGAGTATAACATCCCAACTGTGCATAATTCTATGATTTATGATGTCATAGATATACATAATAGGTGGCCATTTTACACTCTACGGAATCAGTGACATCAAACACTCACCACACCATCTTTTTGAGATCAGAAAGTCAAACCATCATTGTTCTCACATCGGATCAATTGTATAAGGAGAAAGAATGATCAGAGTTCCATATATTCTTATCTGATCCAGAACCTACTGCCGCAATCTACGTCAGTCTTCCCACCTCCAACTAGAACGTCCTAACTAAACTAAAAGGATGGGCCTAACAACCTTCTCTGCAGCTGGACCTTCACTATGGAATGCCCTCCCCTCCTCCCTACATTCCCCTGACCCCCTTCTAAATCTAAATTCCCTATTAAGAATGCCCTTTCTGTCCTCCACGACCTGCGTCTGCTCACAGGCCGCTAACACGGCTGCACCTCCCTTGCAGACCACCCTTATCCTCTTCCACTCTAGTGCCCCGCTGTCCTCTCCCACCCTGAATACTGGCTCACAGATCATTCTTTCTATCCTGTAATATGGCTTTGTGTGTATGCTTAAGTGTTTCCTGTTGAACTCTGTGTACCTCCAGGTATTTTACTGGCTCTGCTGATGTTTAACATCCCTATTGATTGAATGATGAAGCAACTTTACCCTGTTTACCTAAATGTTATATACCTTGGTATGCTCAATTGTTGATGTATCTGGTACTGTTTACCTTATATTTTCTCTCTTTAGCTTGACGTACACTGGATTCCCTACTATGTTCCCTGTATGATCCACACTGTTCTCTCACTGTATTTCACGTTGTTTGTGCCAGTTTCTGGCCCGGGCCATGCCCGAAAAAGGTATTCAGATCAGTGCACCAACCCGGTTACCAAATGAATAAATAAATAATTATTACAGAGGAAATTCAGTAAAGATGCTAGTCATGCTATCTTGGGATTCTGGTGCTTTGCTCTTGTCGTTTATGATGTTACCAGAATTCCTGGATGGAATTACAACCTTGTTACTGATGATTTCCTGTCTATTATTCTATTTATAAACTGCTTTTTTTGCAAAGTATCACTATTGGGGAGTAACACAGACAGATACAGTTGTGTTGTACATAAATCAGCTGAATAAATACAGCTTCTTAAAACTGGTTAAAAACACCCATAACTAGTTGTTATTATTTCTCTACAATCTGCCTATTTATGTATGCAGGGAGGAAGGAGGAGAGAGAGAGAGAGAGAGAGAGAGAATGAGAGACAGAGACTAAGAGACAGAAAGACTGAAGACAAATGGACAGACTGTTCCCAGCCCTTTGATTATCCATGTGTTCAACCAACAGAGTAAATGCAGGTAGTATACACGGAAAACATGACCGAAATGTAATTAAGAAAGCTCATCTGGTTTTCTCTAAGGTCAGATATGAATCATTTAAAGATTACAAACCACAGCAAAAATCTCCCAGGAAGGTAAATGGTGGTAACTGTAGGCTGATAAGGCCAGTGAGGTTATCACTAAGGTTCAATGATGTATTTAAACACTACAGACTACAGCCACTATCTTATAACTATGTTGCTGTTTCTGTTCTATCATTGTTCACATTGGTAAATGCTAATTGAGCTACACTAAAAAACAAGTGGCTAGCAGCAACAGGCCTTGCCTTAATGATAAAAGAGTGTGGCACTCCCCACAAAAACCTCTGTCACACATCATTAGTCAATGGTATTGCTTCTGCATCTGTGCATCTAAACCAGTTATTTTGAGCAGCCACAGAAATCTTTTGCTCCCAAACCCATTAACCCAGTATAATAAACAGTAGTAAAACCATATTGAAACAGGAAAAAAAAAAAGGAAGATATGCCTGAAATAATGAAAATTCCCCATGGAGAACCCATCTCCGCAAGGACATAGACAGGATGGAGGAGGTCCACAGGAGGGCAACTAAAATGGTGCAGGGTCTGCAGCAGAAGCCATGTGAAGACAGATTTAAAAGAGCTTAATATGCATAACCTTGAGGAAATGGGGGTGCATGATAAAAACTTTAAAGTACCTCAAAGGAATCAACAAAGTCCAAGAGGGGAGCACCTTTCAGAACAAGCATTTGTCAATGCCAAATGTTTGCTTGCTGGCATTGGCATTGTTAGTGTAGGAGTTGGAGAGATGCATAATAGGAATGGCAGTGAAGTACTGAACTGAAGCCAACCCCACCACCACCCTGCAGAGACTGACAGGCATTGGGGTGTGCCTCTGGGTCGTCAGGCATAACGCCCACACCATTTCACCACACCCCACCCTGCAGACACTGACAAGTGTCACGGTGTGCCTTGGGGTCTTTGGGCCCTATGCTTACCCCATTCCATAAGGAAATATGGTGAGATGGGTGCAGTATAGGAGAATGGGGTGAACTTTGGGGCCAAAGAGTTTAAGGCACACCTCGATGCCTGTCACTGGCTGCAGGGTGTGGGCTGAGGTGGAACGGCATGAGCATTACAGGCGACAATTCCAAGTCACACCCTTATGCCTGTCAGTCTCTACTGGGTGGGGCGTTATGGTTGGAAAACCTAACGCCCCAGGCGTTCGTTGGTATTTTCACTCCAAATTTTCAACATGGGTTTTTTGTGACCCCCACCTCATGAACAGTGGCAATATCAGTTCATTAGCCGAAAGCTGACTTGGCACAGCGACTTCTCCATTTGGCACCACAGGTGCGAAAACATATCTCGAACAGGATGTGAAAAATGACAGCTGTACTGTTCATGTGGGAGGTGTAAAAAATGGCAATGTTGAAAATCTGGAGTGAATATATATAAAAAAAACAACTGGTGAAGTCACGAGTATGCGTAGAAACTGCGCAACGCACACCCGTAATGTAATTAGTTTGGGGATTTTTTACAGCAGATTGTCAATACAGGCATTTTGGGACCTCCGTTCATGTATAGTGTCACTGTGATTTTTTTAATCTGTCCCGAACACTGATTTGCCACAGCGACCATGCATTTCTGCGCCGGAAGTGTGAAAACACATTTCAGCTAAGGAGTGAAAAATGACAGCTGTACTGTTCATAAGGAGGTGTGGAAAAATGCCAGTGTTGAAAATCTGGACTGAAAATATTACAAATTTGTGAACTTACGAGGGTGCATGGAAACTGCACAATGCACGCTTGTAACACAGTCATTTTATGGACTTTTGTCACCAAATTTTCAACATAGCAATTTTAAGACCTCTGCTCATGAACGGTGTCACTATGATTTTCTTAATCTGTCCCAAACATTGATTTTACACACCAACTGTGCTATTGAGCGCCACATGCGCGAAAACACATTTTGGGCAAGATGTGAAAAATGACAGCTGTACTGCTCATAAGGAGGTGTGGTAAATGGCAATGTTTAAATCTGGAGGGAAAATAGTAAACATTCGTTAAGTTATGAGCTCATGAGGAACTGTGGAATTCACTTATTAAACAGTCTATTTTGAATTTACTCAAATTTTCAACATAGGGTTTTGGGAAGCCTACCTCATGACCAGATAATTGCTACCATGAGCTATTCAAAGGTGATTCCATGCAGTGACTGCCAAATCACCTTTCAGGACAGAATAACAAAATGACAGTAGCTGAGTTCATGAGGTGGGGTCCCAAGAACCCCATGTTGAAAATTTGGTGAAAAAATTCCCCAAAATGGCCGAGATATGCATCAAAGTTGAAAAAAAAACATGTCATTATATAGCTTACCAGCATTTCTTCAGTTCATGGTCGGCTTTGAAGAGTGCAGACGTGTTCCGTCCATCAAGATCGCCTCACCAGCCTCCAGAGGTAGTAGGCGGAGGGGTGTGGGAGGTGGAATACGAGGGTGGGCGGGTTGGGTTGAGGGGGCAAGAGAGTCAACAACGGACCGCTTTCTTTAGTTCTAGTATTTTTTTTTTTAAATGATGTGGGATCTTTGCCACGCTGGGGTGGGCTCCCAGCGTAGCACCTGCAAGTTTGTTGGGGTGGGGGCAGTGGAGCCAATAGGGATTGGGCACCCCCGTGGGCCACAGACTTCGACCATGTTGGGTTGGGCCCCCAGCATGGCACCAGGAAGTTTGTTTTTTGGGGGGGGCAGTGGAGCCGACAGGGGATGGGGCACCCCTGTCAGTCACAAAGTGTGTGGGGGTGGAGGGGAGCACATGAGCACGCTGTGGTGGGCTCCCAGCGTGTACAGGATGTGGGACTTTGCCACGCTGGGATGGGGTGGGCCCCAGCTTGGCACCAGGAAGTTTGCTTGGGGGGCAGTGGAGCCGTGGGGATTGGGCACCCCCGTCAGTCATACAGTGTGCAGGGGTGGAGGGGAGCGCATGAGCATGCTGGGGTGGGCTCCCAGCGTGCTACGTAGTTGTTCGTGGTGGGGGGAGACTAACTGTCTTTGACAGTTCAGATGCAGTGCTGACGTGTTGGCAATTTGCATACTGCCGATGACAGTATGCAAATTGCCTACGTTACCACCGCTGATTGTAGCAGTGTTTTTCTCAGAACTGTACGCCACTGCATCTGAACGGCTGTCATAGACAGCTCGGACATTCACTGGTGCGGTGCAGCTGCGCCTGCAAAAAGGAGCAGGTCATTGGAAGTGGAGGAGGCACACCTATGAAAACTCGTATGGTGGCACTATGTTTCTTGCACATGCGTGCAAGCAAACATAAAAAGAGATGTGCAAGAACAAGGGGGCACAAGATAGAGGGGGGGACGGCTCAAGGGCAACGTGAAGAAATATTTTTTCACGGAGAGAGTGGTGAATGCATGGAACCGCCTTCCTGAGGAGGTTGTGGGGTCAACAACAGTGGGGGAATTCAAGAATGCAGGGGACAGCCAAAAGGCAATTATAGTGGGGGGTAGGAGGAAGTAGGCTATTAGTTAACTAGAATCTGCAGCTTATCCAATAGGTAGGGAAATGGGCAGACTGGGTGGGCCAAGCAGTCCTTATCTGCTGTCAAAGTCTATGTTTCTGTTTCTATATTTCTATGTAACAGTTTAAAGGATTTAGATGTCTGAATTATAGTACCTTTCACATGTCAGTGACAAACTGCTTCTCGTGGGAATGGCCCCTTTCTAGAATCAGATGCCTCAGCAGGGGAAGCAAGGAATGCTTTTTTATTGTTGCTTACCTGCACAGTACAAAACTAACATCTTGTGGTTACTAGGGAGAGCAGAGGCTGCAGAGGTGTGTCTGCAGAGCATCCAATGCAGCTAAGGCCACAGGAAGCTCATGGCAGACAGCAAGGAGCAGGCTGATAGTGATGGTTTTTAGCCTGCCTGATGGGTGGAAACTTTACGTAGTTGAAAGGAGGCAACCGCAGCTATCAGAGTGCAGTTGGTTCCTTTAATCAGCAAGACGTTGCCAAGGAGCCAGCTGAGCGCTGTCAGGGTCAGCCTGCTCCTCATTTCTCCAGCTCACTCCCATTGCCAGTCTTGGTTTCTGTCAGTGAGGGGATCTCCCTTGGTCTCCTTGCCCATTTCTGCCCCCGACAGCTTCTGGTAACAAGGGAATTTGCCTGGGTTCCAAGCTCATTTCTGTCCACCCCCTCGACTTTAAAGGGAAACGTCCACCTTAGATTGGGCCCCGCCTCAGTGTGAGGCAGGGCTCGGTTAGCATTTTCACAATAAAATGCATTTTTTTTTTTACTTATGGTGCCTTGATTTATATAGAATTTAGCTGGTTGATCTTGCATCCCTCCCCACCAGCATCTTAAAAGAAAGAGCCCCTAGCAGCGCACCCACAGCCTCCTGAGACTGTGCAGAGAATGACGTATCAAGCGGAGAGCAGCTGTGGGAGTGTCCATAAGGTTACTGCACAGCAGAAGATTTTAATATCTCCATTTTGGAACGTACATGTCTTGATGCCATACTGAGACCAGGTATATACTGGCAGTCCTCTGGTGGGTTATCGTAAGCCTTGTTATACTGAGCTTGAGAAGTTTTGAGGGTATGACCACTGGTGGAGACCACTCCCCAGGTGATCCATCGGGGGACACCAACTGGGCCACATCCTCCTGAGTCAGGACCTGGAGAAACAAGGCCTGGGAGACTGACTCCTCATCAAAGTCATCTGATGCCCGGTCGACAGGCTCAAGAAAGATCTCGACTGCCTGCTCGACCGGAGTTGAAGCTGACATGTTACAAGGGGTTACCATGGAGCCCTCAACTTTCCCCTTGACTTTAAGGAAGCTTGACCAAGGCCGAGCAGTTGGAGGAGTTAAGGAAGTAGGAGGAGCGTGATCTCTCCTGGTCTCACGACCTGAGTCAGTGGTGCTGGTTTCCTGCTGTGGTGAGAGGGGCTCTCCTTGAAGATCTGGAGGACAAGACACATCTCTCTGAATTCCTCAGAGAATGACCCTCCCACACTGGCCCCAGCCAGGAACAGTGCCAACAGTGATGAGGAGCTCACCACAGCCGCCGCTGCCTCCTGCTCTTCTATGACTGCTAGCTGTGCAACCAACCTGGGGCCTTTCTGCAGTCTTTTAGTCGACCAAGAGCCAGTCGGTCCTTAGTAGATTAGGACAGCATCCCTTCATGTCGTACTGATCACTAGGGCAGAAAAGACATGTCATGCAGACATGTTGCCAGCATTTTCTGATGGTACTGGGTACAGAACTTAAACCCAGGTTTCTTGCTCTTCATCACTGATTGCGATCGTGAAGTGGAGCCAGAAGACACAGAACTACAAAGTTGCAAATGTACTTGTAAAGTCAAAGATTCGCCAAGAAAAGCAACTGAATTCTCAAATTCCTTCAACACAACAGAGCTGCGAAGAAAGAGACCTGTTCCCTACAGCAGAAAGAAAGATCTGATGTCACAGGGCAAAGCCAGAGGACATATGACCTGGGTGGAGGGAGGAGCTTAGCTTGAAGACTTCTGATGACTCTCCTGTGTCCAGGAAGACAGCTAGAGTGTGGATGGTCAACTATATCCATGCACTTAGAAACTATGTTTTGGGTTGCATTTAAAAAAATGACATCTGCCATGTTTATATGCTGGGGGATAAAAACTAATATGTTGAAAATTCAAGGTCACAATCTAAGGCAACAACAATGTTATGTATGAACTTCTTCATTTCCCAAGCATGACAATTTCAAATATTACAACTCATGTTATTGTTAATTTTAGCCTCTGCACAATCAGTGACAAATACCTAAACAGCAAATACAAGCAGGAACACATTCAGCATTGACAAATGCTTGTTTCAAATGGCACCTACTCTATCTTCCAAAATCTTTGCTCATCAAAACAAACCAATTAAGACTGACGGGGGTCTCGTTTTCTCTCCAACTTAAAACTGGAAAAGCCAGGAAGTTAGAAATGGGTTTTAGCATGAAGAGCCAGAGACAGGCTGCAACTCTTCTGTGTTCTTGATTGCTCACCACCCTGCTTTCTCATCTGAAACTGCACCGCTACTCGGACTTGTTGGTATGTTATTTATTTATTTTTTTTAAATCACTGCTCTTTCACAAAGCAACTACCAGTGAAAAAAAAAAAACGTAACTGTCAGCAGGCGACCGTGGACCACGCTAACAGCCGACCAGACCACGGCCGCACCGGAACATCTGTTATTTTATATAACTGCTGTGGAAAAAGTGAAACCCAGCAATTATACAGAATAAAATATGGGATGGTGTAGTGAAGCTATTTACACATATCTCGGTGTTGGATGCCCAGATAAACCCCTCGAGCTTTGCTCTCGGGTTTATGTGGCATCCAACACCTTGGGTATGTGTAAAATTCTTGTTGCACATACCACCCCATATATTATTCTATATATTATTATCAATAACAATAAAATAATAAATTAAAAATATAACTGTGCAGGATAGCTCATTTACATGTGGTTCAAGTCTTTCACTGAGTGTAGTTCTAACTGCCATGGGTACATTACAAATTTTTGCCAGAGATGCCCGAATCGTTATGGCAGAGCGGGTGCAACCCGGCCTTCCAACTTGGCCTGCACCATCGAGTAGCAGTGATGAGGACATGCCACTAACCATGCAGAAATGCATCTCATGGCAACAGGCTGACCCAGCCTGGCCATGCTGAAAGATACGAAAAGTTGCTTGGATTTGCGAATCTCTTAGTTTTGTCAGTGTAGAATCGTAGAACCCTCCCGATATCCAGAGAGTGAAGGGTGAATTCTCCTCCATTCTGGAAGTTGGCAAATAAGAGGGCTGGTTAAGGTAAAATTCCTTAACTACCTTAGGCAGGAATTTAGGGTGAGTACGAAATACCACCTTGTCCTTGTGAAAGACAGTATATGGAGGGTCTGTGACCAAGGCATGAATTTCAGAAACTCTGCAAGCAGAAGTAACGGCCACTAAGAAGGCAGTCTTCCAGGTCAGAAACTTCAAGTCACAGGTGGCTAGAGGCTTAAAGGTTATGGGTGAGCATATCTAGCAAGAGGTTGATATCCCACGCGGCTACTGGTTTCCTGACCGGGGGTCTAGAGTGTAGGATACCCTTGAGGAATCGCTTGACTAGCAGTAACTGAGCCAGCGACATGTTCTACACTGTCTCATGGTAGGTGGAAATCATACAGAGGTGTACCTTCACTGTTGAGTCTTGCAGTCCTGCATTCAACAGGTTTAAGAGGTACTCCAACACTTTATTCGGTGGGCAACAAGATGTGTCCAGCATGAACATTGCACTCTAAATGGAAAATCACTTCCACTAGCCATGCAAGGTTTCCTAATGAAGGGCTTATCCACTGCCAAAAGGATTTCTGAGATCTTTTGAGAGACCTCAGACCTACACATTTCTATCTCCTCAGGAGCCAGACATGGAGATGAAGGACCAGGTTTCCCCAGGTAGGGATGCACCAGAAGTCCCTGTGTCAGGAGGTCCATCTAAAGAGGAAGCTGCCTCGGGAGAAACTCTGACAACTTGATTACTGGAAACCATATTTGACGAGGCCAATGCAGGGCGATGAGGATCATTCTGCACCCCTGTGTTTCCAGCTTGAGCAGCACCCTCTGAACTAAAGGAAGAGAGGCAATGCATACAGAAAACATCTTGTCCACCGTAGTCTGAATGCATCCTGACAGAAAGCGTCAGGTTCTGGATTTCTGGAGCAGAATAGAGGCAGTCTGCATTGAGACGGGATGCAAAAAGGTCCAGGCCTGGACTGCCCCGCTCGTCAAATAGTGAATGCGTGCTGCTGGAGCGATGACCACTGAAGGGAACCCGCCTCCAGCCTGCTGATGTAATCCCCTAGGTCGCTCTGAATTCCTGGCAGATAGACTGCCTGAATTAGGGTATCATGCTCAAGACATCACTCCCATCCCTCATGGCTTCCCTGCACAGAGGGTAGGAGCACGCTCCACTCTGCTTGCTGATGTAATATATCACAGCTTTATTGTCCATCTCAAGGAGAATTACCTTGTGGTAGAGGACATCCTTCAGGGCTCGGAAGCATATAGGACAGCTCTCATCTCTAAGACATTTATGTGTAGATGAGACTCCTCCTGGCTCCACACTCTCTGAGTGCAGAGGTCTTGACAGTGAGCTCCCCCACCGATCAGAGATGCATCTGTGGTGATGGTGATCTGAGATTTCAATGGGGCAAAGGGTAGGCCTTGTGTCCACCATGCTAGTGATCTTATCAGGGGTTCCGTCACTTTTATGCGGAAGGACTGTGGGTGCATGGTCAGACACCACCAAGTGCTTAGCATCCACTGTGTGGGCCTCATGCGGAACTGGCTAGAGGAACTTATGAAAATGGCAGAGGCCCAGAGGCCCAGCATCCGCAGCATGGATTGGGCTCATACAAGGTTATTCTCGATGAGGAATGAGCCATTCGGAAAAGTCGGTCCCCCTGACCCCTGGGAGGAAGGTCCTAGCAGCTGGGGGGCTACGAAGAGAAGCTGAGAGGCCTGAAGCTGTGACTTTAGTAGGGTTGGCAGTACCCTCATAGAAGCATCCTGTATATCCAGGGATGTGAACCAGTCGTGCCACTGGAGAGGATGTAGGAGAGTCCCTACAGAGACCATTCCACCCTGAACAAAGACCTATTCTGTTTCTGAGGTTGAGAATAGGGTGCATGCTGCCTGTTCTCTTAGGGACCAGAAGACTACAAAGGAGGCCCTGAATCTCTGAAGTGAGAAGGTCTGAATGTGGGGTGGGGAGACTGTGCTACTGCTTGGAAGGACAGTCGGGGGAGTCTCTGATATGTTGAGGGAGTACCCCTTCCAGAATATCCGGAGGATCCACTTGTCTATTTTAACATGCTGTAAAGTGAGTCAGACAACCTCTCATCGCATGGTGAAGTTCCACCTTAGGCAGTAGAGATGGGGGCCAGACTAATGCCTCAGAGTGGCACTTAGCGCTTTCAGGCCCTGTGCCTTGAGTTGCATTTTCTACATGGCTGAAGGGGTTGATCTCTGTTGAAGCCCCTTGGTCCCCACCTTGAAGGGCTGCTTGTTGCAAAACTGACGATGGTTCCAGTCCCTTTGAGGGGCGAAAGGATCCGGTTCGGCTGTTTTGAAGGCAGTCCTGGTTTCTGAGCGGTTGCTAGAACATGCTCTGCTTGAGTGCTGAACAGGTGAGAATCATTAGAAAATCCTGATGTTCCAAGTCAGGAGAGTCACCTGATACAGATGCCAATGGTAGCTGCACTGGAGGCAGAGTCGTAAGCCTCCACAGAGCGTTGTGGCAGTGAATGCTTGTTTCCACAAGGTGTCAGTCTTGGAAGATTCCCTACTGTTAGGATAATCTGCAGACTCCTGAGGGAGAAGAGCCTCGTCATCTTTTGCTCGGACAACCATAGCGTCTGCAAAGGGTTGAGAAGCTAAAAAGTGTCCCTCCCTGGGAGGGACATTAAAGAAATCGGAGCTGGCCTTTCCCACACCGCATGTGACACAATGTCAAGGAGGGTGGGCTGAGAGCATAATGTTCTTTGAACATGGTGAAGCTCGAGACACAAAAGCCGCTCTGGGTCTACATCGGAGGTCTGCAGAACCAGGGCAGAACCCATTTCCTAAGAAAAAAGACATGGCTTCAATCAGGGCTCAGTTGGGACGAGGAGTTCATGTCCAGGCTCTAAAACAAGTAATCTTACCACTGTGAGAATGATGAGGTCCAGATCAGGCTTGTCATGCTCCACATCCACCCCATAAAAACAGGAAAAGCCCTAGCAAGGCCAACCTGGGCAAGGGATATACCAGAGGGCACCTGGGTCCGGAAATGAAACACATACTCCATGGCATGGGGCTGCAAGTTAGGTGCCAATTTCATGTTTTCTTAAGGCAGTACAAACATCAGACAGAAACAGCAGGTTATCATCACACTAAAATAGACGAGGGTCAGATTTTATTTAAACTGTCTATCACCAGCCTTATCTTTTACAGTTTTAAGGACGCACTCTTCACAGTTTCATGGTAAATGGGACAAAGTGCAAACAACTCGCACATTTCAGCACCATTTGTAGCCTTTTGCCATGAAAACTTGTGAATTTACACACCTACTAATATTATTAGCAAAACAGTAAAATACAAAAACTGGCAGCTGATGAAAGCCTTGTAAAGTAAATGCTCTTTTATGCTCTCCCTTTCTTTTACTTTCATGCATTTGTTGCAACAAAAGTTTTAGAACTGACAGAAAGTCTACTTTGTTTTTCTGTACAAGCACTGGAACAAACACTTTCATTTATTTTTTGTTTTTATTTAGAAGATTTGCATACTGGGATAGCCTCATTTAGGTCAAACATCTACTTTTCAAGTGAGGTTATGACCCTGTCATTTTAGAACAAGCAAAAGAAGAAGCTAAGGGGAGATCTCTTGGTTCCCCAAGAAGGAAAAAGTCAGGAAATAATCAAGAATCAACACCCCTTTTCACTCAGGGGATTTAAGGGGAAATCTATAATTTGTTTGGCTTTTCCACAACAGTTACTTAAAAATACCCCTCTCCCCAAAGAGATTTCAGTGGGGCTAATAACCTTTCTTCTTTTTCTCAGAAATGTAATATACCCTCATTCCTGAAGTTCTCTATGGCTGGTACATGGGTTTACTCATAGAGTTGTAAGTGCTATAAATATTTAGTACTGTACTAACAATGTGATGTCTTTCTGTCTTTTTCTCTTTGTATTACAGAGCTGATATGGAATCGACATTTGTATCTGGTCCTGACCTCCACTGAGGCGCAACTTAAGCCAGGATGGAATCTGGAAAATCTGAGTGATTGGAGCAGGTCGTACATGCACAGCAGTTATACCGCGCCCTGTTATTTCTTTTTTCAATGGATCTCTATTTTGCTTAACAAACTTTAAATATGAGGCAAAAAAAGTCTTTGCAACAGGACTATCCATTTGTAATTGCATTATAAGCCTAGTCTTCCTGCTGCCAGAGGCACATCCAAACTAGAGTTCTTGGTAATTTTGCTTTTTCACAGAATGATCTGAAAAACAGATTCTATTTGCTTAGAATTAGACACAGCTGCTTTTAACATGATCAGTGTCATTGAGGCAAAGGTCAGGAAGCATAGGAAAACCAGGAGTAGTTATAAAATTCGCAAGCAGCATTTTATAATAACTTGCTTTCACTTTTTCCCACAGGGAAACTCGCTGCATAATTTGCCATTATAAAGCAGTGTTTATAATGGCAAACGTATGCCGTGTTTCCCTCACTTTGCGCATGCGCCAGCTGCAACTCTTCTGTGTTCTTGATTGCTCACCACCCTGCTTTCTCATCTGAAACTGCACAGCTACTCGGACTTATTGGTACGTTATTTATTTATTTTTTTTAAATCACTGCTCTTTCACAAAGCAACTACCAGGGAAAAAAAAAAAAGTAACTGTCAGCAGGCGACCATGGACCACGCTAACAGCCGACCAGACCACGGCCGCACCGGAACATCTGTTATTTTATATAATTGCTGTGGAAAAAAGTGAAACCCAGCAATTATACAGAATAAAATATGGGATGGTGTGTGAAGCTCAAATTTTACACACATCCTCGGTGTTGGATGCCCAGATAAACCCCTCGAGCTTTGCTCTCGGGGTTTATGTGGCATCCAACACCTTGGGTATGTGTAAAATTCTTGTTGCACATACCACCCCATATATTATTCTATATATTATTATCAATAACAGCAAAATAATAAACTAAAAATATAACTGTGCAGGATAGCTCATTTACATGTGGTTCAAGTCTTTCACTGAGTGTAGCTCTAACTCTAAATGTCAATCCCTAACAAAAGATTACTCTTTTTATAAGAACTCTTTGACTGGCAATTAATTTCTGTGTCCTGAGCTCATTAACAGACATCCTGTTTCTCACAAAATGTATCAGAACTTTGTCAGTTTCTTTCCTTGCATGTGCAACAAACTAGGACATTGTGCCCCAGAAGTAATCTCCTGTTGACAACTCTGCAAAATAGTTTGTGGAGGTAAAACTGTATCTCAGAGTTAACCCCCTGAGTTCCAAACAGCTTTTTGCAATCGTTTCAACAATATAACTATATACATTTTCAAATCAAGGGATCCCAGTTTCACAAAAAGATTCACATATATTTTTATAACTGCGGATATTGAAGGGTAAAGAAAAGATAGAAACAGCAGGTGAAGTCAGGGAGAAAGCAGAGGAGGGGGTCGTAATACCGTTAGCAGTGATCAGTTCCTTGCTTTCTCAAGAAAATTTTATTGCACAATCAGACAGACAGGAGTTAGAAAAGGAGAGAATAGAACAGATCCTTGCATTTAACTCTTTCAGCATAATAAACGGGACAGGGTCTTATTCAACCCTGTCACATACCTCTCTCTTTAAGAGGGAATCTACTAAAAAAAAAAAAAAAAAAAAGGTTTACAAAACTTTCTTTTAATTCTCTTCTAACATTATCTTATAACCTTTACAGTTTTGTGCATATGCAGTATCCCTTTTTCCATAACAACCAGTAAAGCAAACAGTGAAGTTCTTGAGGTGTCTAAATTGGTCCAAGGTGGGTGGAAGACTAGCTTTCTGTCTATAAGAAAGATGGGGTTGTGGGTAACAGGGTTCTTTTTGTCCAAGAATGCCTGCAGGTTTGTTAGTCTACAGAGCTGAATATGCGTGTGAATTGCAGTTTGCATGGGTGTATTCTTCAGCTCCCTAGGTAAGTGCTTAACAGATGTGTAAATCAGAGCTTTGGCCCACACAGCTCTCTCAGTCTGTAACCAGCGGGGAGTATATCCTCGTTCCTGAGGAGGTGGGGGTCTTGTAGCCATTTTAAGAAGTTACTACAGCTGATAGGTAGGTGATAAAGGTAGAGGTTAGGGAGTCTCAGACCTCCATCAGCTTGTGCACACCTAGTTTACTCCATCAGCTTGTGCACACCTAGTTTATGGTATGTTCCATGGACTGCCTTTCCTGCCCAAAAGAATTTAGAAATACTTCTGTGTAATGAGTCAAACCATTTTTTGTGTATTATGCAGCTGAGTATACTTAGCAGGTAAAGGACCATGGGGAGCACATTCATTTTAATTAACTTTTCCTCATAGGATTAGTGGCAGTCATACCCATCTGTCCATACCTAATTTTAGTTGCCCAGAAAATGGGTCTAAGTTATTGGTTATCACGTCATTCGGATTTCTAGTTACAATAATTCCCAAGTATTTTAATCTGTCACTCTGCTATTTAAACCCAAGGGAGGTTATGTAGTGCTTCTTGACTCTATGGTTCAGAGGTATGACTTCAGTCTTATTCACATTTAACTTGTAATTTGACAGTTTCCCCAAATCTTGGATTATCTGAAGGGCACAAGGCAGGGATTTAGAAAGATGGGAAAGGCGGAGTAAGACGTCGTCGGCATAAACCAATATTCTGTATTGTGTATCCTCTATCTTTTTACCAGTGACATCTTGTGCTTGTTTTAATTTGAGAATTAGTGGCTCTAGAAAAAGGTTAAATAACAGAGGGGACAATGGGCATCCTGGCCTCGTACCCTTGTACAGCTGGAAAGATGCAGAATATTCTACATTGCAAAAGATTTGTGCCACAGGACTACTGTCCAATATTTGAACCCAGATATGGAATTCCTCAAGAATATTTATCAAGTATTGGGACCAGGAAGTCCCATAAAACCCTGTCAAAAGCCTTCTCTGCATCTAGGGAGATCAAAGCCATGGCGGTGTCTGTCTCCCCAGACACAGAGATTAAGTGGGGTAGCTTTCTAAGGTGATCTGATGATACCCTCCCCAGCAAAAAGCCTATTTGTTCATTTGCAGAAAGTGTACCCCAGACCCTGATGTGTCATGTGGCCAATACTTTAGCCAGAATTTTAAGATCCAGATTTAGCAACGAGATGAGCCTAGTTTCCATTAGTGAGTGGTCTCTTCTAGGCTTAGGTTTTAACGCGATCAAAGCACAGGTAAAATCCTTTTCTCGAGTTTGTCATGAATGTGTGCAAAAATGTCTAATAGGGTGGGGCTAATTTCTGTGCAAAAACACTGACAGAAACTGGGGTAAACCCTTCTGGTCTTGGGGGCTTTATCTGGCATTTAGTCTTTTATTGCTTACTGTATCTCTCCTAGGGTAAGGTTAGCTATCAGGGACTGCTGTTGTTCCTCACTCAGCTTAGGGACAGGGAATGGCTCAAGGTAAGCTTCTACCTCTGTCCCCATCTGTATTTGGGGGCTGCACTGTATGAATGTTGACAGAAGGTTGTGAACTCTTCCACTATTTCTTTGAACCCTATGACACAGTTAGGTTTTCCTGGTATCTGAAGCCCTTGGATTATTCTGAAGGCCTCTTGTTGCCTAACGCACATGAACATAAGTGTTCTAGCTTTTTTACCTTGATCAAAGTACTTGACTCGGACTCTGTAAATGGCCAGCTCTGCTGCCTCCCTACTGAGCTCTGTATATGCTGCTCTTAATTTGTTTAGTACTAACTATGTAGCTTCATTAGTGTTAAGGGACAGTGCTTTCTCTACATTCCTTATCTTGTTTAGCAGTTCTTTAGCCTTCTGATCTCTTTTCTTTTGCTCTGTAGATGTTAAACGGATCAGTTCACTTGAAACGCTGCATTTGAGAGCCATCAAAAGAGTATCAGCATTGTCTACTGTATTTTTCTGTTTTGTATGAAGTTTACAAAGTGCTGCTTGATTTGCTCCGTAAAATGTTTATCTCTGAAAATCTGATTATTAAGTCTTCATTTTCTGTCTTGTGGGCAGTGGGGCTGTGTATGTTGCATAGAAAGTGCTACCAAGATCACTCTGGCCTGTACTTCACAACAGTGGACGCCCTGGAACCATTCCTTAATTACCAGGGAAAGCCTACACGGGATGACATACTATATGGTGTGCTGCGGAATAAAATGAGTAATCCCTGGTGCGAGGACAGAGAGTGCGCCAGGGGTCTGTTAACTCCAGGGTATCTATAAGGTCTTGAATTGTTGGTTGTGTGGGGGAAAAGTCCTTTCCTAGATGTTAAGTCCCTATCTATGCAGTGATCTATTGTAATGTTCTAGTCTCCTGTGAGTTAAGTGGGAGGTGGGACCATGCTGCTAAATGTCTCACCTAGTCCACAAAAAAATCCTGGTTCTTGGTTATTGGGTCCAGAGATGGATCCCGATACAATTTCCATTCGTTCCAATATTCCCCTGAGGAGGATATATCTTCTTCTTGGGTCCGTCATATCCCCCAGCAGTTTAAACTGTACCATTCTTGCAATTAGTATAGCAACATCCTTCCTGACCATTTTGTTTCCAGTGCCGAAAACCTGTCCAACCCAGTCTCTGCATAGCTACATGAGCTGGTCTGTTTTTAAGTGTTTCCTGTAAAAAGGAGACGTAGGCAAGCAGTTTTTTCAGGTGTTGGAGCACTACATACCTCTTATTCTGTAACTTTAGTCCCTTTACATTCCATATTAAATAGTTTAGGGGGTTGCCCATGACCCCTTTTAATTAATATATTGTCAACTGATAGGTACCCTGCCTGTGAAAAAGCATGAATTCGCCATTTCATGAACCGATGTTTTGTTTCTAATAAGTGCCCCCTTCCCCATACCAGAACATCATTTCTAACATTAACGTAGAACAATGAACATGAAACTTGGACATGGAAAAAGAACAGTAAATTACACATGTAATAAAATTTACCCGGTTCCACCCAGGTTTCAGCCTTCTAGGTGTCTTCTCTCCCTCTTCTTAAGGTTTTTCTGTTTGATCCGTGAGGTTCCCAGCCTAAGGATTGTCCAGAGAGCCCCACATTTGGGTGGCCCTGACATGGGGCCGGTGGTATGACTGTAAAACTGCAATCATGTGGGTCTGTTAGCTCTGGCCTCAGCTGAGAGGTAGGGCAGGTTGAACAAGCCAGCTACAACTGGCAGTGATCATCTATGTGAGCTGGCTGAGCTACTGAAGTCCGAACCCTAAGCCATGTTAGCAACTTTGGCGTCCCCTACCCCCCTTTCCCGCAGCCAAGGTGCTGGCCAACCAATCATTCAGTGGCATTCTTAGTAAATAGATTTTCAATCTGGCATGCCTTGTAATGGTTATATAAAAGAAAAAATAACTCCATACCTTGGCTCATAAATAGGTAATTAGTACAATGTGGATGGTATGCTCCCTTCTTGTCAAAAGCAGTGCTAACAAAGGTGAACAGTCTCTTATAGAATTCACGCTGTTTGCCCCCGGTTGAAGCTAAGTGTGTTCTGTTCATGTGCATAAGGCAGCAGTAGTGGTCGTGTACAGCCTAGGTATCCATACATGCTTCTGTGTTTCTATTAATGCCTGGAGTTTCATCTTGTCTGTACAGTAGCTGTCCGCCCCGTGCCGGCCATTTATGATAGGTCGTGAAAACCAGTGCTACACAGCACATATTCATTTAGCTGGCTTGGTGATTCACACATAATTAAAGTACTCGTGTGAGATTGGTTCTGTGGGGGTTTGGGATGCTGACTCTGCTATACAGTTTGGCAGAATAGGTCCATTGTTAGTGACCCTTCCACTTCACTGGGGTATAGTATTGTGGGTGCTCCACTACCCCTACACTTCCTTTCCCCTGAGCTACCACTCAGCATTGCCATGCAATTGGCAAGTTGCTCAGACCGCGTGACACAGTTCCAAATGAGTCTGTGTTTCAGGATCGTGCTAGGAGCATGCGGGCCTCCAATGAAAAGGCTGAAGGGTGCTGTGGTCTATGTGATAGTATTGTCACTTATTGTCCAAGGTGCAGGCATTTAAAAAAAAAAAACATTTTAAACAGGTTTAGCAAGCAGAGGGCATAGGCATACATGCCTGCATAAAATGAGAAGCAAGCAGTCTCTCACCATTCTAGCTTCTGCCTTCTGAAGTATTAGTTATTAATCTAAGGGGAAGTGTTAAAAGAATAAAAAGACAAAATGGTCTGATCGCACCAGTTAATAAAAGTGGCATTTCTCTGGTGCTGGCGAAGTCCTCGTATGGGTGTACCCTCAGGCATTCTGCGCATTCCGTCTCGATGGTGGCACAAACAGCCTTGGAGAAATGGTGGGAAGCCCTTTTTCTGCCTTTTTCGCCGACATGAATGTTTTCTTCCCACTACTAGTATGCATCCCAAGTTTAGATGGATAGTTCACATGGAAAATGATTCCTGCTGCATGGAGCTTCCTTTTAATGTCTTTGTACTTGTTCTAAAGGGCTCTTGCACGTGGGCTCAGGTCACTGAACATAAAAATACCTTAGTCCCCCAGGTGTACTGAGGCAAGTTCTCTCGCATTTTGCTGAATGTAGGTCTTATCCAAGAAATTTATAAGATAAACAATAATGGTTCTGGGTCTCTCCGTGGGCTCCAGCATGGGTCTGAGAGCTTGATGTGCTTTTTCAATGATGTAGCTTTGTCCATGTGGAGAGGGGCGGGCTACGTCCATGCAGAGCTGTTGGATGAACTTCACCATGTTCCGGCCTTCTGCCTGTTCCAATACTCTGACAACCACAAAATTGTTCCTTCTGCTTCGGAGTCCTTGGTCTTCAATTTGGGCTTCCACTTTTAGCTACTTTTCGTCAGACAGCAATTAGTTCAGATTCATATCTGGCTCTCTGGTCCTCAAGACAGCTGATCCTGGCTTCTGTGTGTCCCACCCTCTGCGCTAAATCCTCTAGGGCAGCTTTAAATGATCTGAAGTCTCCCGGAAGGTCTAGGATCACCTCCTTGATCACTGCCAGCTCAAGGAAAAATCTTTCCATCATTTCTTCCTCTCTGCCCTGACTTGGTGGTGAGATGGGCGAGTTAGCCAGCAGACTAAGCCCACTGTTAGTGATCCTTCCGTGTCATATCAAGCTACCCAGCTTGTGTCTTTTTGTGATTTGCAAGCGCTACGGCAGTGGCAGTGGGGTGGCCATATGCATTTTGATCAAGGAGCAGGCTGGTGTTTCAGACATTCTGGTTATTTTTCCCATGAGTCGAGGCACCAGGTATGCAAGGGCTAGTTCACTGACCTCTAGACTAAGATATAGATAAGGTACACTGATGAGTCCTCAGAACCACAAAATGTGTGTCTGTCATCTGTTCTGAGACTTTGCAGACTGTGTGAGAGGCCATTCAGCACCATTCTTTCCTGCTTAAAGCAGAACCAGTCTAAATGTTCATGCAGATTTGCTTAACATCCAGTGATGCGTTACATTACTGGAGGATCTGTGATTCTGTATTAAGTTCAAATCACTCTGATTTGGCATAAATGACAGTGTCATCAGTATACAGGTGTACGCTGACATAAAAGTTGGCATAGACAGTGGGAAGGTCATAGATGAAGAGACTGAAGATTCTGTTTTCCATATTAAGAATACCTACATAAAAACATATAATTTGATGGCAGGTAAATACTGCTTGGCCCACCTCGTCTGCCCATTTTCCCTATCTACTGTAACACTGTAGACCTACCTGATCTCCGGCTTAGCCCTCCCTTCCCTAGTGACTAAGGTTCCCTTATGTTTATCCCATGCGTTCTTGAATCCTGCTACAGTTTTTTATATTTTTTTCATTAATGCTCTTCATTGGTAGCTCTAATCAGATACAGCATTTAAAACCAAGCATAGTAACTCCGAATCAGTTGCTTTCCTACATACTACTTAAAAACAACAACTCTGCTCTATCTATAAAATTACGTCTTATTTTAAATCTTTTTTTATACCAGTGTCCATCTCCTCAATCACTGCATCTCTCCTTATATTTAATCTGTATTCAAAGTTACTGCCTTAAAAAACAACTGACACAATCGAAGCAAATATGTCACACCAGGTTGTAACCTGCTTCAGGGTCTTTAGAAATATAGTGGAATCAATTTGGTAAAAGAATTTTAGAACTGAACAGAATAGATTCTAGAATTCTGGCAGCAGCAGAATGGCTGTGTTTGTGAGGAGCTCCCAGAGTTAAGTGTTATTTATAATATTTTTCAAATTTAAAATATTTTTCTTTCATGTCAATAGTGGTGACTGTGAAAGAGGACAGTGTTGTCTCCAGGAAAGTGTAAAATTTATTTGATGGATGTTGGTTGGGAGTCAGGACACTCATCACATTTCTTCTGTGAGTGGTTAAATCTGATGTCGGTCATTTTATTATTATATTTTTAAACATTTCTGTGTGTGTCTTTTGTGGTGTCTGATCTTGAGGAACTATGTGTCATTTCTTGGCATCCTGCCTGCTTTGGTGGCTTTTTTTTTTGTTAAACATTAAGTTTGTGGCAATACTGCAGGACTCCGGACCCACTCTGCTAACAATGCTAAGCTCGATGCCACACTCTTACACTCCCTCCATACACTCTCATCCCTGCTCCAATTGCTCTGCAGATTTCAGCATTAGTGGAGATCTATGGAACCACTTTTGTTCGCTGTGCTACTGGTACTAGGGGTTAGTTGGTATGGTCATGTCATTTTTTTCTATCAATTTGAGTTGGGGGGCTTTGCCCCCAGATTAGAAAAAAATAAAACTACACAGTCATACCAACTAACCCCGGGCAGTGTAAGCTGGTCTGTAACTAGTGTGAGTGAATCCACAGATCTCCATTAGCACTAAAATCAGCAGAGCAGCAAGTAGCATAGTGGTAGTATAGTGTAATGTATGCAAAGTCTGTGATGTACCACTACGCGACCTGCATGGATCCAGAGTCCTCCATTAGGTCCCAGGGCTAAACAGGGAACTTGAGCAGACTGAATAGACCGTTTATCTTTTTCTTCTGTTAGTGTCTATGTTTCTAATTGTAGGGTCCTCTTGTATTCAGTATGCTTTTGAGCCTCAAGTTGTAGCCCCACCTCAAAACACCATTTTGATTAAGCTAAGTGAGGAGCCAAGCCATTGCATGTTCAAAGAAAAGTGTAGCACAATAGGGAGAGGAGAGGAGGCAGTTTATAGTAACTTTACTCAACTGAGTAAGCAACCTTTTATTTTTGGGAGTAGTATATTAAACATACTACCCCCAAAAAATGAAAAGTGGCCCGCTAAGTTCAGTAAAGTGACACAAACGGGCACACCCAGGATTCTGCTTTACTTCACACTTAACATGCTATGACCCTGTCCATCACTTAGCATCATCAAAATGCTGCACTTGGGGGCGAGAGCTACAGATTGATAGCTCAAGCATACAGAATGCCAACAGGCCCTATACAGTTTTTTATCTACTTAATTACTGAAAGCAAAATGTTTTTAAAATGCTTATTTACACGACGGATAGGTAGTGCCAGGTGTGAATTGCCTGTACCAGGTTAGAAAAGGTGTCGGCTGCTCTAAAAAGGAGAAATAAGCATTTCACTAGGACCTATAAATACCTCTGAGACTGAAAAGTCAAACCTGCTGGGACGCTTCAATGATTCTTGCCCTTAGATTTTTTATATTTCAGTATCCCAAGTGGTGATCTTGGAAGCCTGCTAAAAGTCCAGCTAAGAGGGAGTTTGCACTGGTGTGCATAAGAGGGAGGATCTATGATTAAACTCCTTTTGCTACTGTTACTTAATCGGCCCTGCTGTGGCTGACAAATCCCATTCACATGTGCTCAATGTAGGCAAGACAGCTAGCAAGGACACATATTAGTGCAGAACCTCTCAGTCAGGCTGCTAGCAGGCATCTGGGATGATGCTTATAGTCCAGGAGCCAGGTGCATTTTTCTGTTTGTCTAGGTCTGAAAGGTTTTAAGACTATTTCTTATGTAAAAAGTGTGTAGAATCCAGATTTACAACTCATATTCTCTCAGAGTTGAACGTTTTCTTGGAAAATGCACTTCATCAATGAAAAAATGAACTGTCGGTGAAAATGGTATATATTTTATTTTATTTATTTATTTATTTATTGAATGTTGATGACCGGGTAGGCCCACTGAGCCCCGAAGGTCCCTTTTTCAGGGGCAACCCGGGAGACAGAAACAGTACAATACAGTTAGGTAGTACAGGGTGAAGAGAAAGTAGACATGAAATTCAAGGTTGCAATAAAGGCAATATTTCAATATAATGAACATAAGTGCAACAATTGAGGGAGTTGAGGCATGCTTTTGGAGTCATTTTGGGTGAGAAAAAGGAGAGGGATTGGTGTAGGATGTGGGACTGGGGGTTACTATCCAATACCCTGACAATGGCACAAGCTCGTCCCAAGCAGGTGGGACTTGAGCCTTGTGCGAAAGTTTAACAGCGATGGGGCTTCCTGTACTAAAGGTGGGAGAGTGTTCCACAGCTTAGGGGCAGTGTGAGTGAAGGATTTGCCTCCTATGTTAGTCTTGACTCTGGGGATTGTTGGTAGGGACCGACTGGTGGTCCTGAGCATACGAGGGTTAGACTTAGGAATGATTATTCTTGTAAGGCTAGGTGGGGCAGTCAGGTGCTGCAGTTTGTAAGCAAGGCAGAGCAGAGGGTACTGAAGATGAGCCTCAAAGGAAGGCCATTGAAGCTGGGCCAGCGAGACGCAGGGATGGCTTCTTGGGTGACTCAGTGTCACAAACCTTGCCACCCTGTTGTACAGGAACTGAAGCCTGTCGACCTCATGCTTTGACATATCCTGAGTTACAGGGGCAGCATACGTTAATGTAGGAAGGAGGACACTGGAAGCAACTGCTCGCCTTGCCTCCGGGATCAGTATTTTTTTTAGCCGGTACAAGGTGCCAAGTTTGCAATGGATAGACCTAGTTACCTGGTCTACGTGGGACTTAAAGGTGAGACCTTGGTCGAGAGTTAGCCCAAGGTATTTTATGTTGTCTACAATGTCTATACTCTTTCCAGCAAGGGAAGTTAGATGTAAGGAATTAGTCCTGTCCTGGCCGAGGGATCTAGTGCCAAACAGCAAGTCTTTTGTTTTTGCTGCATTGAGGACCATTTTGTGAGATGTAAGCCGGGCTCAAATGTATTTAGGTCCCCTTGGAAGAGAGGGCCCAGGTCCTGGAGGGTAGATATGGACCGGTAGATGACTGTATCATCAGCGTATTGAACAACTGAGCTATCCCCACAGTGATGACTGAGGTCGTTTGTGAAGAGAGAGAACAGGAGGGGGCCAAGAATTGAGCCCTGAGGCACCCCCTCCTTGATGGGAAGAGGGTCAGATAGCTCTCCCTTCCAAATGACCCTCTAGGAGTGGCGTGATAGGTAGCTCTTGAACCAGTTTAGGGCCTGGGCATCAAGACCTATGCCGTGAAGCTTAGTTAGAAGAAGGTTGTGGTCCACAAGGTCAAACGCCTTGGACAGATCTATAAAGATTGCACCCGTCAACATGTCTACGTCCAATGCCCTGAATACGTCCACTGTGAGATTGATGAGTGCCATATCTGTCCCATGGTTTGCCCGAAAGTCATTTTGTAAGGGGGCTAGGAGTTGGTGGAGCTCAAGTTAGTCTCTCAGTTGCCCGTACACTAGCCTTTCTTACAGTTTAGCAAGGGTACACAGCAGGGAGATGGGCCTATAATTGCCAATTTGTTCGTGCGAGCCACCCTTGTGAATGGGGACCACATTGGCCACCTTCCACTGGTGTGGAATGTAACCTTCAAGTAGAGACCTGTTGATGATCCAGTTCAGAGGTTTGGCAAGGGACTGGGCACCTTCCTTGAGTAACCTTGGGTTAATTCCATCAGGGCCTCCAGAGCATTTGTTTTTGAGGGCTTTAAGTAACTTAAGGACCTCACTCACCTTGACTAATCTTAGGTGAAAATGGGGTCTTTTCAGACTGGGGGGTATGTCAGAGATCTGTAAAGGCATAGATGGGGGCAGCCCTAACTTGTAATCATCGAGGTTGGTGAAGTGGTGGTCGATTGCTGAGGCTACTTGGTGGCAGTCGCTGACACGCTGTCCTTGTACCTCTACTGGACCTAGTACCCCCTTGGAACTGCCCTTAAGCAGTTCATTGATGTGTCACCAGAAAAGCTTGGGGTTCCCCAGGTTGGACTGTTAGAGGTGGGATACATACTCCTTTTTCGCAAGTTTGACGGCTAGCTTACATTTATTTTTTAGGGTTTTGTAAGTAACCAGATCTGCAGGGAGAAGGGAGAGCCAGAACTTCTTCCAGGCCTTGTCCCTGCTTTTCATCTGAGATTTCACTGAGGGGGAGATCCACTTGTAGCAGCCTCCCTTTGTTCTAAGTTTTTTAAGGGGGGGCAAAGAATGAGGCTGCTTTGAGTAGTGAGTCCTGGAAGTAGGCCAGGGCCTCGTCCAAGGTCGTGAGGAGCCTAAGTGGGCTCCAGTCCAGGTTACTTAGGTAGTCATTAAACTTTGCAGATGTGAAATTGGAGAAATCACGTACCGTGAGTATCCTGGGAGGAATCTTTGGTGCACTGTTCTTCCAAATACAGAAAACTGGGGAGTGGTCACTGATAGCGTCTGCCAATATGCCTGCTTTCTGTATGTTGAGGGGACTGGATACCACAGCCCAGTCAAGAGTAGTGTGGTTCCCAGTTTTATAGTTGAGCCTGGTGGGTAGAGAGATAACCTGTTCCAGGTCTGCGTCATGGATCATTGCCTTGAGGACTTTGTTGGGGTCAGAGGCTTGGTTCAGGTTGAAGTCTCCCATAATTAGAAGTTCATTGGTTAATTCACTGGCAACCGATTTGGTGATACTCTCAACAGCAAGTTGGGCAGTCATAGGGGGGTGATAGACACAGCCGATGGTGAGATGCTTAGCTTGACCGAGGGTTAGACGGATGAAAATATATTCCCCGTCCTGGCAATTTCCACGGCTGGGCTTCAGTAGTGCCACATTTAGAGTCTCTTTCATATAGATTAGAACCCCTCCCCCTCTCTTTTTTACCCTGTCTTGTCTGAAGGTTTTGTACCCTAGGATCATGATCTCATGGTCTAGGATGCGGGCCTTAAGCCAGGTCTCAGAGATAGCAAGGATATTTGGCTTGTAGAGGTCTAGCCAGGCTTGGATCTCGTGAATATTAGGTCTAAGGCTGCAGACATTCATGTGCGCTATCCTTAAGCCTTTTGATGATACCCAGTGAAGATCCTGGAGGGTGGAGACAAGGATATCGGCTAATGGGGTCTCCGGGTTTGGCTGAACATCACCTGCACGGAGCAGTAGAAGAGCAAGTACTCATACCAACACTTGCCTGACTGGGGTTTTTGAGAGGTTATGGAGCCTCCTGCATGCTTCATGGAGCAACACGTAGTAGGTGCCCCTTTTACCAACTCATGTGCTATAAGAAAATCGTTTTTTGTTGTGGGAGAGGTCCAGTAGTAATGACCACAAGACTTGGAGTTGTTGAGGTTTTGCCTCGTGGGGTCGAAGTGTCCATGCCCTCTGCACATGTCCACCCAGTGGAGGAACAGTATGTAAAGAAGGGCCAGGAGTACGCCCCCATTTAGGAGAGAGGCAGGTGGGTTACTGGTCCATCGTGACTTAAGGCAAGGGGTGCCATGGTTGGAGGAAAAGTTCTCCAGGGCCATATTGGAAGACCAATCTATCTTCTGGTAGGATGGTTTATTAGGTTAGAAAATCAGGGTGGGTGCCTGCAGGAGAATTTAAAAGAATGTAGAAATTAATTTAAGTTTCGGGTCAAGGGTACACTCACAGCAGGCTGGTTCCTTCTTTAATTTCATTTCTATGAGCTTTTATTCAAATACTACCTTGACATTGTAACAAACAGCAAAATATGTATCAAAGGCTTAATATTAATGTTATTTATTTTATTCTATATTTAACTTGAAACAATCAACTTTTTATGATGTTTTATGAACCTAAGTACAACAATCAGTATTCTTGTTCACTGTCTTCATTATCTGATGTTAAGCAAATCTGTCTCATCAAATTTAAAATATTTTTCTTTCATGTCAGTAGTGGTGAATGTGAAAGAGGACAGTGTTGCCTCCAGGAAGGTGTAAAATTTATTTGATGATTGTTGGTTGGGAGTCAGGACAGTCATCACATTTCTTCTGTGAGTGGTTAAATCTGATGTAGGTCATTTTATTATTATATTTTTAAAAAATTCTGTGTGTGCCTTTTATGGTGTCTGATCTTGAGGACCTAGGTGTCATTTCTTGGCATCCTGCCTTCTTTGGTGGCTTTTTTTTTTTGTTAAACATTAAGTTTGTGGCAATACTGGAGGACTCCGGACCCACTTTGCTAACAACTCCCTCCATATACTCTCACCCCTGCTCCGATTGCTCTGCTCTGCTGATTTCAGCATTAGTGGAGATCTATGGACCCACTTTTGTTAGCTGTGCTACTGGTACTAGGGGTTAGTTGGTATGGTCATGTCATTTTTTTCTATCAATTTGAGTTGGGGGCTTCGCCCCCAGATTAGAAGAAAAGAACAAAACTGCACAGCCATACCAACTAACCCCGAATAGCATAAGCTGGTCTGTAACTAGTGTGAGTGAATCCACAGATCTCCATTAGCACTAAAATCAGCAGAGCAGCAAGTAGCGTTGTGGTAGTACGGCATAATGTATGCAAATTCTGTGATGTACCACTACGCGACTTGCATGGACCCAGAGTCCTCCATTAGGTCCCAGGGCTAAACAGGGAACTTGAGCAGACTGAATGGACCGTTTATCTTTTTCTGTTGTCAGTGTCTATGTTTCTAATTGTAGGGGCCTCTTGTATTCAGTATGCTTTTGAGCCTCAAGTTGTAGCCCCACCTCAAAACACCATTTTGATTAAGCTAAGAGAGGAGCCAAGCTATTGCATGTTCAAAGGAAAGTGTAGCACAATAGGAAGAGGAGAGGAGGCAGTTTATAGTAACTTTACTCAACTAAGTAAGCAACCTTTTATTTTTGGGAGTAGTATATTAAACATACTACCCCAAAAAATGAAAAGTGGCCTGCTAAGTTCAGTAAAGTGACATGAACGGGCACACCCCAGGATTCTGCTTTACTTCACACTGAACATGCTATGGCTCTGTCCATCACTTAGCATCATCAAAATGCTGCACTTGGAGGGGCGAGAGCTACAGATTGATAGCTCCAAGCATACAGAATGCCAACAGGCCCTATACAGTTTTTTATCTACTTAATTACTGAAAGCAAAATGTTTTTAAAATGCTTATTTACATGACGGATAGGTAGTGCCAGGTGTGAACTGCCTGTACCAGATTAAAAAAGGTGTCAGCTGCTCTAAAAAGGTGAAATAAGCATTTCACTAGGGCCTATAAATATCTCTGTGACTTACAAGTCAAACCTGCTGGGATGCTTCAATGATTCTTGCCCTTAGATTTTTTATATTTCAGTATCCCAAGTGGTGATCTTGGAAGCCTACTAAAAGCCCAGCTAAGAGGGAGTTTGCACTGGCATGCATAAGAGGGAGGATCTATGATTAAACTCCTTCTGCTACTGTTACTTAATCGGCCCTGCTGTGGCTGACAAATCCCATTCACATGTGCTCAATGTAGGCATGACAGCTAACAAGGACACATATTAGTGCAGAACCTCTCAGTCAGGTTGCTAGCAGGCATCTGGGATGATGCTTACAGTCCAGGAGCCAGGTGCATTTTTCTGTGTGTTTAGGTCCGAAAGGTTTGATGACTATTTCTTATGTAAAAAGTGTGCAGAATCCAGATTTATAACTCTTATTTGCTCAAAGTTGAACATTTTCTTGGAAAATGCACTTCATCAATGAAAAAATGAACTGTCGGTGAAAATGGTGTATATTTTAATTAATGGTTCCTTCTTTAATTTCAGTTCTATGAGTTTTTATTGAAATACTACATACACATTGTAACAAACAGCAACATACGTATCAAAGGCTTAATATTAATGTTATTATTTATTTTATTCTATATTTAACTTGAAACAATCAACTTTTTATTATGTTTTATGAACCTAAGTACAACAATCAGTATTCTTGTTCACTGTCTTCATTATCTGACGTTAAGCAAATCTGTCTCATCAATATCGACATCACAGTCACTGTCGTCATCTTCATTTGGATTGTTGTCATGCTTGTTCAATTGTTACCTTAAGGCTGGTGGTACAGCCTCACATGTGAACCACGTTGGCTTTTATTTGCCATCCTCTTTGACCCAGCCATTATCCTCTGGCTTCAGTAGTGTCATTTCTGGTTTGTCTGCATTTTTCCATAACAATGAAATGTAGTTTGCACAGCAGATGTGCTGTGTCAGAGTTGATCTGTATAGTGGCAGTGAGCTTGCGTCTGCTCCTTTGATCTTTTCTAATGGTGCGTCTTTGTCACTCGGTCAATACTTGACGTTGAACATACTGTAGTGGACTGCGTTGACACTCTTTACTTTCTGTCCATACAAGGTACACACCGAACTGTATCCTCAGTTTCTTTAGACAAGTGTGGACATCCCAGTTTTCCAAATGCCTGTATGTACTCAGTATTCTTTTCCATAACTGTTAGAGGTTGCACCTTCCCCTTGTCTTTGAACGGTGGTGAATAGTCGCACCCTGTCAGTGCATGGAGACCTAGTAGAGCTGCACACACAGGACTGCCTAACTCTGCTGACAAGCGGGATACATCTATGAATCTTCTTGTGCTATTCCTTGAATGGCCGATGTCCATGTGCAGTTTAAAATTATCATTTAGACTTGCATGATACAGCAGAACAACCAGAATATCAGTATCATCTGCCCTGACCAGTACATGCACATCTTCACCCTCATTTTGACTACAAATGTAGTGTATGTGTTGTATGATTCTTGTATCTGCTTCTATGCGTTTGCTTTTTAGGGTCTTGCACTCTAGTCTGAGCATATGTCCAGCTTCCACTTTGTAGGAGTAACAAGTTTCTCCTACTGCATACGTGAGCTTTTTATCACCTAGAACTTCACAGTACAGATCAGAATTCCATACTGTAGCTAGAAAAACTAGGAGTGCCATTTTGAATGAAAATGAAGACAGGGATCCAGCAAAGTCTCTTGGTCAGCTTTGGTCAGGACCAGTTATGAGATAGGAAAGTGGAGTGATGCTATGCTTTCCTCTCTTCTCTTGTTCAAGACCTTTGATCGATGGTGACTTCTAACAGTCACTGACATGGGGGACTTCATTTGCTGAAGTACAGCAAACAAGAGACAGGATGGTTTTTGCCACACCGTGGAATGTTGGTGTCAGGTTTGTATGACTTTTGATCGAGAACATGGCATCAACCAAAGTGGCATTTACAGCATCGGGGTGGTTACTTTGGACACTGGTCTCAAGTTTCTTCAGCAGTGTTGACTTCATTGTTGTGTTCACTGATCCATCAACATTTCCTAAGGAGAGGGGTACCCAGGTTAACAGGTAGACAAACACCATCATAAGTTCAACTGCTGAAGTCACAGATAGCTATAGCAAGCATCCAAAGAGGTCTCGAGTTCCTTTCAACTAGACAATTTTCTTGGCCTTGTTCTTAATCTTCACCTTCATTGCATCATGTGCAAAGTTCTTTAACTTGTATCTTTTGATGGGTTGCTCGTACCTACTGTCTTTGGTAATGCATTCGTCTCTAAACACATGATACATTCAAGTACCTATCTCAGTAAACTGTAACACTTCGTTTGCTACCTCTTCTGATACTGCTTTTCCACTACCTATTGAATAAAGATTGCTGTCCTCAAACGCATCCCGGAATGGATTAATGGCGCAGTCTAGTGTTCAACAGCTTGTTTAGATCCTTTGAATATCGTTTAACTCTAAAACTCTTCAGCTCTTGACTGGCTTCTTCATAGCTGACAAGACCAACTTTTTCCATAAGACTTCCAACAATTTTACTTCGAGCTGACTGCAGAATGTTCCACCTCCTTCTTGCGTTGATGTTCTGTGTCAAAGAAGAATTCCTGGCTAGTCTTGATGCAGCACCGGCATTAATTATCTGTTCCAAGGTCAAGTCTACGTCATTTCTGCTAAACCCTCTCTTTGATCTTGCAATGGTTAATGCTCCATTCTCAAATTTTTTCCTTATTCCAGGGTGGGTCTTATCCATGTTTAGCAAATTCATACAATACAAGGTCATCCATTTGGTATAGTTGTGGTGTCCAGTTGCGAAGTAAAGAGGTATCATCTTCTCCACGCTATATACAAAGAGAGGCAAGTCATTTGTCCAGATGGAATGGCAGAAAAGTTGGTATAACTCTACCAAACTGCAGTACTGCTGCCAAAATTGGGCAGTTGCACCATGCTCACCACGGTGTGTGAAATCTGAGAATGTATACATTCATTTGGGAATATGCCTAATGTGGATGCTGCAGATTCATATAGAGTACTATGAACTTGGGAGAGAAGCAATTTTGCTGGATAACTCTTTACGAAGTCTTTTTTAGAGTTTCAACAGCTGCAAGTTTACTGGAACTCTTATATGCAATGAAGTTCTTGTAGCAGATATAATGATACCCATGGCTGTTAGAGTAACATTCAGGCAATTCAAGACACACCATGTTGTACTTTGACAGTGTTTGACTAGAACGCCTTTCCTTTGCATCAACTACTTTTTCCCCAATGAGCATCATTAAAAGGTAGCGGGTCTCCATGACCTGTGCTAACTCCTGGATCAGTGTGCAGGATGCATCGCCTCTGCGGTTTGTGAGAAGTCTTGCTAGCCATATCTGAAACATTAAATAAATTACATTAATAATTAAGTAAACCGAGTCTATTAAATAAATTAGATAAATTAAATAACAAAGTAAACGAGTCTATTACATAAATGTAAAACTTTTAGTTACTCTTAAGAAAGTGCATTTTCCAAGAAAATGTACAGCTATGGATGAATAAGAGTTGTAAATCTGAATTCCACACACTTTTTTACATGATAAACAGTCATCAAACCTTTTGGACCCAGACACATAGATAAATGCGCCTGGCTCCTGCTCTACTGATGTTATCAAAAAAACATAAAAAATCAGCCGGCCTGGTGGTGCTGAGGGTTGAGGCACAGGATGCCGCACCTCATGCCACGCCAGCGACCCGGGCCCCGGAACGGACTTGGGTCACCAGGGGTCGGCCGGGAGGAGAAGGATTGAGCGCCTAACGGCTTGCTCTCCTTCTCTGGGGTGGGATGAGAAGCTTTCCCCGCTGCAATACCGCTGCCCACTGGGGGAACCTGGGGGATGTCGATGCAGCTGGGGGATGCCGCAGCACTGGGGTTGACGCTGGCAGAGGACTGGCGCGGACGTACGTCTCAGCGTTCGTCTGACTCGTTTCTCGTTGCACGTCAGTGTCAGGGACATAACTCGGAGGAAAAAATGTCCCTCCAATACTCCTAGATGACGACCTCCAGAGCCGGCCTCGCCACCCGCCGACTGAACAGGGTAGACTCCACTGTACAGCTCACCCTCGGGGAGAGAGGGAGGTAAGGAGGGCTCTTTCCTCACCCCACCTGGGGGGGGTAATCGGGGCCATCAAGGACAGTGAGTGTGACACTCTAGGAGCAGACCCTGAAGGTGGGTAGGGTCAGGAGGGTGAAGCTCCTTGGAGGCCAAAAGGAGTGGAGGTTGGGGGACAGTAGGCGCAGGAGAAATAATGAGTAAAAAAAAAAAAAAACATAAAAAATCAAATGAGGAAGCATCCCAGCAATTTGGCTGGTAGGGCATGGGGATACATTTATAGTGTCAGTTGAATTGTGGTATTTTACTACCTTGCAGTTTACTTTCAAGGAATGCAATTAATTGCTTTTGGGATTATAAACACCACCAGTAATACATTTTACTGTCCAAAGAATCTGTCTGTACCCTCACAATTTATGTTAGCTTCTCCCTCTTATAGACACTGTTCACCATGGTCAACCATTCCACCCTTGACAGAGGTTTGTTTGTTCTTCTTACATACGCTACTAATTTCTTCCCATACTCCATGGGCCAAGCTTTCTTTCAGACTATTCAGAAGCCCTAGATCCGATAATCTGATGCCTTTCCTCTTGTCTACCCTCCCAGCTTTAACCCTCTGGATGGGGCAAACTGGCCAGAAGTATACTAAAACATTCTAGAAAAGAAGGGAGGTAGAATGGAGGAGCCAGAACTGGGCAGTGCCTGAGGACTGCCATTGTTTTCCATCTGTTTTTAGAGTCCCCTCCCCCAAGTTTCTCACTCCTGTCGCTTGGTGCATAGCCAGAGATGAGAGAACTTTTTTTGATTGTCAAAAAGCAGACTGGGGACAGGCTAAACCACTGCACTCTGATTTACACTGTTTGGCTAAGGACGGGACATATCACAACAGTGTCCTATGGCTGCATCCTGCATAGTAACAGTGGCTAGATTTTGGCCTTCTGCCTGATGTGTATTCCTGCCCACATGACTGTTACCACCCCCCATGAGCAACAGCTGTGTAATGGAAGAAACCACCCACCCTCCCGGAGGCTTTCAAGATGCTCAGTGCTACCTCTACTTTTTAAAATTCCTTTCTAATGACACAGTTCTGTGTTGTAACGACAAGACTGGCAATAGATGGATAATTCTGTACTTTAGACAGTTTATCTCGCAGACAGGCTCCTAGCAAATGATTCTAATGAGCTTGGTACATCCAGCAGACCTAGGTTTGATTCCCACAACCTTCACTTGCATACGGCTGACCCTAAGCAAGTCACTTAACCTCCACAGTGCTCCCGGGTCGCCTTGGAAAAAAGGCATTGTTCCTTACCCAGTTGCCAAGAATAAAAAAAAAAAATCTCAGCTCAGCGCCTCAGCCATCCATGTCACTGGGCCAGTCTATACACTACTTTCTTAAGTCTAGCAGCAACTTTCCAAGAAAACTCTCTTCAGATTCCTAGGACTGTGGTACGGTTACCATTAGTCCAAATTCATTTGCACTGCTCATTAGGAAGTGATTTATGAAATTCCCTTTTTCCACTTCATCTGGATACCTGTCCCTCCAGATCTAGGCAACTCTCAGAGTCGGAGGATCACATGCTACATGGCTTTTCCTTGTATTGCTCAAATAACATAGTTTACAAAAGAATTACAGATTTCCTAGTCAGTTCACTGATGATGTCTTACCGAATTCTTACCATATCTGTAAATATCACTGCCTGTATGCAACTTATTTATTTATTTAATTCTCAGATTAACATCTTTGAGCTGGGAGCTCTTTTACATAGGTTCCACGTCTTATTACATATACAAAGTACAGAACAGACAAAATAAACATCAGTACAAGATCAAAACAGTTAACATGCTAAAAAAGCTGACAGGCATTGTACAATGTATGCCTGGGCTATGGTAAGTAAAGCTGGAACTAAGGAGACTACTAGTAATAGAATAACATAAGATAAAAGGCTGACAGGCATTGTACAATGTATGCCTAGGCTATGGTAAATAAAGCTAGAAGTAGGGAGACTGCTAGTAATGGAATAGCATACTTTGTTGTGTTGATAAGAGTAGAGCAGCCCAGCGAACTTGTCAAGGGAAGAAGGGAGAGAACTAGGTACTGAGTATCGGTTGAAGGATAGGGGTGGGAAGGGAGTGCCTAAGTGGTAAGGTGGGGGTGGGGAGAGTAGAGCAGCCCAGGGCCTCGTCAAGGGGAGAAAGAGAGAGAACAGGGTAACAAGCTACAGATATTTATTACCCCATTTTCCCAACTTTTTTATGTTCTCTGCCTTTGTCAGCTAGGAAAAGTCCTTTCCTTTCCCATTTTAGGAAAAACTATTTTGTTCAGGAGTGAGTCTGGATGTCTGCGTGAGTGATGGCCAGGAGCAGAGTAGGGTTACCACCTTTCAAGAAGCCCAAAGTGGGACATTTTTTATTGAAACATGATTTTTCACAGGGCAGTACCTAACCTCGACCATTGCAACAGACTTGTTTTCACTATTTAATTAGAATTTAGGCTAAGTATTCTAGTTTCTTAGTTGCTTCTATCGTTTCTTATCATTTTAGGGTAGTTTAGTTAAGGTACTACAGTTTTCTGCAACATTTAGTGGAAATTTAGAAAATATTTTTTCCTCTATAAAGTCAGGACATGTAGTATTTTTCATGTTTTTTTGCAGGACACAACTGCCCAAATCAGGACTGTCCTGCGTAAAGCAGGACAGGTGGTAACCCTAGAGCAGAGATGTTGCCAAGTGCCTGTATTTGTATGTTTCATCAATGTGATCCCAGGAAGTCTTTGCAAATGAGTATAAACTCAACCGTTTCCTAGCAAAACAATAAACAAATAAATAAGTGTAGCACCATTTGCTCCTGGGTTTGGATTTTTTTTAAACATCAACAGTGTTTTATTTGCATTGTGTTTGTTCCTTCAGATGGTGCCTTGCCTCACTGAGTGTCCTCTTAGTCAGTACAGTGTACCTTATCAACCTTGATGCCTTTTTGCTTATCCTTTTACCCCCAGGGTGGGTCCCCATTTCCACTGGCCCCAATGATGTACTCTGGGGCCAAGTTCAGGATCATCCACACTGTGGTCTCCAGAGGCAGGGAGTGCCGGTACCTGGGGAAAAGTGTGTGAGTGTGTGTGTGTGTGGGGGGCTGTAGCAATGGCAAAAGAGACCATGACTGCCTCCCTTCTGACCTTGCACGCATTAAAGGGGTATTTTGAATGCTCTTGACCAAAAAGGGTTGGGGCTGACGCGACCCTGAGGAGGTTGTGGGGGCGACAATGGCAGGAGAATTCAAGAATGCATGGGACAGACAGAAGACAACACTAGGGGTGGGAAGGAGGAGATAGGCTGCTGATCAAGTAGGATCTGGAGTTTATACAGTAGGTAGGGAAATGGGCAGACTAGGTGGACCAGGCGGTCTTTATCTGCCATCAAATTCTATGTTTCTATGTTACCCCTCAAACATAGGCTCTGGCACCTATGTCCAGAGGTCCATCTGTCGGTATGCCCAGCAAACATGGGAGAGCAGCAGGCCCAATTCATCATCCCTCCATGTTTTTGACACACCCACCTCCCTCTGCTTGAGCATGCACATCTGCAGTGCCCTGGGGAGGAGGGGGTGTCACAACTATTGCATCCACTATGCCCCCACCAGGTGATGCTTAGTGACTGACGCTGCAATGAGCTGTCCCTTTGCAAGGTGAGAATCCATATGGATGATCTGCACCCTGCCTGTTGGCCTCTGCTGCTGAAATCCCAGACTTGGGGCACTAATCTGGGTCACCTGCATGCCAGACTGGTCCCCGCACCTCACGCAGCACCATGGAGGAAGCTCTATACAAGAGGTCTGATGCTCATGTCACCCTCATGCCACAAGGAAGACAACAAACATCGGAGCAGTGAGACATGCATCTGTGGTTGGGGGAAGAGTGGTTGCTCTGCATTGAAACCTGCAAGTGACTGCACAGTCTTGATGGCCCCAGGGTGCAGTACAAGGGTAAAAGGAGGAGAATGACAGAATGGCAGCTGTCACCATCCACTACCTGGGCCCTCCCCAACAAGTGAGATCTGTCTCTCTCCCATAGAACAGCCCCATCGTGGAGAGCAAGCAATGAGGGTAAGTGGGAGAGTGTAATCCAGACAGATGGGATGGTGGCTGGTGGAGCCTGTTGGTGGGTAACTGCAGATAAAATTCTGCTGGAGTCAAAAAGATACAGAAGAGCCTAAACTATTCCAGTGAAACTTAGGCCATTAAGGACACTGCATATTAAGAACGCCAATATATTTAGAACAGTTCTTGTAGTCCTGAGTGCAATTCAGTTTGCATAATAAGGACAAATTTATGTTAAGGACCGATTCTGTGTCCCCGGAGGCACCCTTAACAGATAAATTACACTGTAGTTGCAGCCAAAACATTTTATCCCCCAGACAAAAAAATGTTCTTTAGTACTCTCCAGACTTTTTAGTATATTGGTCTGGTTATACCTCAGTTCGAAAAAAAAACGCTTAAGCCAAATGGCGTTGCAGCCTGTTTATTAAAGTTTATCGAGTTACAAACAGCTGACCCAACCAGAAACCTGGTCAACTGTTTGTAACTCCCTGGGCACATTAAAACTTCTGCAGCACTCTCATTTGGCTTTGAGTGCTTTTTTTTTTTCCTCTAGCCAATAATTCAAAATGACGTACTATGGTTTTTTTGAGCTGCTCTTTCTGTTTTCCTTTATACCTCAGTTACTCAAGGTGATGTGAATGTAAGGTTTAAGTTCATCTGCAATATGTCACTGTTCTTAATGTAAGTGTATTTTTTTTGCACTGTGTATGTATGTATGGATGCACGCATGTATGTATGTATTTATTAACCCTGCTATCCTCTGTTCCTCCCATTCCCCAGTCCGCAATGGGAAACCAGCCTAACCATGCTCTGTTTGCTTACCTGTTAAAATATGTTTTAAATAAATAACTAGTATCAAACCTTGGAGGTAGAGGTATTTCCTTTGTCTTTCTGCTCACGCAAAGACAATTAGTGCAGAAAGTGGCATCTGTAAAGATTCAGAAATCTCCATCTGCTTTTCTCACTATTACCTAACTATGTTTAGCTCTGCTGATACTGGGAAAGAATGGGTATTTAGCGAAATAAAATGCTAAAACGAATATATTTACAGCAACTACATTTATTGTTTACTGGTTTCTAGGTCTCTGACTTTATCCCATTATAGGTTTTCTGAATATTTTCCCATGAGCTAGAATCTATTCTGCCATACCTTTCAAACAGATCTGATGATCAATATCAGACTTAACAACACTGTCTGTTATCACGACAACCACAAGGGTATCACAAATTAGTACACTAGGAAGGCAGAAACCCTAATTAAAGCTTTTTGTTCAGACTTTGTGGGTGTGTCGACAAATGTGTATTGTAAACCACAGAAAGAGCAATAGAAGCTAACAAATTGTGCCACCTCGCTAAATTAAGTTTAGGAAAACAGATGCTGAAGTAGATACCTGCTTGTCAATAGACAAATGTTAACAACAACAAAGCCCTGACATGCCTGGAATGATCCTCTGCTAATTTTCTTAATTCTAATCCTCCAACTTGAAAGTTGTTTCCTTAAGAAAACAGATGACAGACAACTTGATTGACTGATTATGTTGTGGCATCACTTTGTTTTTCCATGAGGCCTGAGCACAGGAGGATAGATGTTCGTGGACATGACAGAAAGGGGAGCTTCACATAGGATTTCACCGTTGTTCAAAGACAAGCTAATGTAACCCTCACTGAGGAGCAATCAACTTGACAAATGGGTGCTGTGCAACCCTGTGCCTCCCACTGAAACCGGAGATCCTGATGTGCACAATATTCTCCTGTAAACTAAAGGATGGCCAAATTCCACAGTCAGACCTATGGCTGTTATGTTATGGAAAGGGCTGATCTGATAATTCCTACCATATAATGAAATCTGATAAAACATGGAAAACAAATGATACCAGAAATAGGCAGACAAGCTAATGACAAGTAATAAAATGTAGTCAGTCTTTGGTGTTTCATAATTATATAAAACATAATAAATCAAGACTAACAGTCAGGCTCTTTCAGAACTGAAGCAAAAACTATGTAGCAGGCTAATTAAGTGATCACTATCAACTGTCGCCATGCCTGTACTTCAGTGAGATGTCTGAGAAATCATCAGACTCATGAATGATTAGTAATAAACTCCAAATAATTGATACATTATGTAATGATTTAGTATGAGGCCATTTCAGGATTGCAGGGGCAAAACACCAGATGTTTCTGTTTGTGAACTTGGGAAGGCAAGGCTAGATTCGTGTTACAACAATAGACAAAATAAATATTGAATTGTGCAGACAAGCCCTTTTAAAGACTTTTAACAAGTTATAGGCACACTGATGAAATAACTGATTATCTGGCAGGACAGACTGCTTCCCAAACCACTGATGAACTGATCCTTAAAGTTACCTCTGTGAAAACACTGGACAGAAAACATGAGAATGTTAGATTTTACGTCTCACTAGAAGTAATGATCTACTAGAGTTTGCATCAGAAATTATAATAAAAAGCAGAACGAGAAAAATTAGTATGTTACTATGATATGGTAATGGAACAGATTAGTTATTTACATATTTTAACTGTAATCAGCTAAAAAAGTCTGGAAAGGCCACTGATGACTGCTAGAACTATCATCTAAAAACATTAAAACTGTAGTGATAAGTGTTCAAATGTATGGGGAATCTTCAACCATAACATGAGATATGGGCTGTCGCTAAAAAAAGTTGCTAAACAAACATCTCATGCCAAAGTGAAAAGATTTCAACAGCTGCTGATTTGATGACATCAGAAACCCCATCAGAGATGTCCTGCTGCATTAATGTCTTAAAAAATGTTAAAGAGAAACTTCAAACAGACCTTGTTTAGCAGGCGGTCGTACATCTCACTGGGGGAACCATGTGAAGACTAGCAAAGCAGTCAGTCATGAATCAGACTGGTCGATAGCTGCCTGTTTACTCAACAGGTGTGCCAATCATCCACACAGCACATTTCCACAGCACTTCTCTACTCAGAAGTACACTTACATTAAAGAGCACCTTTCCTGGTGCTCACAACCATACTTCTCAACTGTCCCTGATTTTCAGGGACATCCCTCATTTTGCCTCAAAATTTTACTCTGTCCCTCTGAAAATTTGTGTTTCCTTAGCTAAATAGTGTGGACTGTAAGCACAAAATAATGTCAAGCATTAAAGTTACAGTCTTGTTCTTCTTTAACACATGTATTTTGCACTAAGCTCCATATTCTACCAGCTTTCTGGGTGGATATCTCTAATTTTGAAGATGTGTCCCTGATTTTGGTCCTTTGTCCCTGATTTTTTTTAAGCCTTGTCCCTGAATTATGAGGCAGGAGGCTGAGAGGTATGCTCACAACAAAAACCTTAATGGACTCTGTCATGCCCCCAACTGCAATGGTGCCAGCCTCATAATTTGTATACTGTATGTCTCAATTTTAGAAGTAAAAGGATGGCATTTTGACTCTGTGGAGCTGAGCTGCCATTCCACTTCCTGATCATTGCCACCGCGCTGGCACGTTTCGTGATGTCATTACATCAAGAGCATGGGGGGCGGCCTCCATAGACATTAATGAGGCCATTTTTTAACTCTGTTTTTCATATTTTAGATGGCCATTTGGAACAAGTCAAGGACACCACTTAACTAATAAGGTTTTTTTTTAGTTTTAGTGACCTTGATTTGTTCTGAATGGCCCTCTAAAACATGAAAAACAGGGTTAAAAAATGTCCCCATTAATGCCTGTGAAGCATGCTCCCGTGCCCTCTATATAATGACATCACAAAACATGCTACTGCAGGGGTGGCTCTAAGTATCAGGAAGTGGAAGGGATCGGTGGCTCGGCTCCACGGAGTCAAATGTGATCCCTTCCCTTCTAAAATCAAGACATATATAAATCATAAGTCTGGCACCATTGTAATTGGGGTTAGGTAGGGGTCCTTCCAGGTTCTTGGGGGTGATGACAAAGAGAGCAGGAAAGGTGCTCTTTAATAAAATGTGAGCCCTTTGTTTAATGCACCACAAAATTCAATCATACATCTTGTGTTTACCCTTTTCTAAAGGATAAGTTAATTAGTACATATTGTTATGTTATATAGATTGAAGCCTCCCAGCAGCGGCTTCAGCTAGAAGCATGGACATCCTGGGCCCTCTGCAGGGGGTATTCCTTAGGCAATTAGTCAATGAACCCACTCATGATGGGGCAACACTGGATGTGGTAGGCACTAACAGGGACAATTTTGCAGACGTCAAGGTGGGAGGCCACTTAGGGACAAGTGATCACTGTATGGTGGGTTCAATATAAGGAAGGCCATGGAACTGAACCACACCAGGGTGAGGGTCCTGGACTATAGGAGAGCAGATTTTATAAAGATGGGCGAATGTCTCAGGGCTGACTGGGGAGGGGGCTGTGGGTGAAGAAACACTGCAAAGATAAAAGGGGCATAGTAAAGGCAACAAACCTCGCATCGAACAAGTGAGCAAAAACAAGAGGAAAAGGAGACTGCTATGGTTCTCAAAACAGGTGGCTGAAAAGGTAAAGGCAAAAAGAGTAGCATTCAGAAGGTATAAGGAGATGCAGAGGGAGGAGGAGGAGAGGGAAGTGTATCAGGGGAAACATGGAAGGCAGTAAAGAGCGCAAAAGCGCAAACTGAAAAGAGAACAGCCCAGGAGGTAAGGAAAGGTGACGACATTTTTCAGGTATGTAATTGAAAAGAGAAAGACCAGAGCTGGGCGGGGGGCTGCAGAGGGGGACCAGGAAAAGGCAGACATTGTGGAAAACCTTTGTTCAGTTTTTACAGAGGAAGGGAAAGGGGCCACAAAGTAACAGAAGCTTTGGAAGGAGGGAGGTGGACACTCGTCCTTCTCTGGAGGTGAAAATCCTGAAGGGAGTTTCTATCTAATGGTGGACAAAGTAATGGGGCCAGTGGAGGTGCATCCAAAGGTACTGAAGGAGCTCAGGTAGACACTGGCTGCACCTCTGACAGTTCTATTTAACAGTTAACTGGAAACACGAGTGGTTCTGGAGGACAGGAGATGGGCAGGTGTAGCCCCACTACACCAAAGTGGTAGCAAGGAGGAGGTTGGCAGTTATAGGCCAGTCAGCCGGACATTGGTGGTGGGAAAGTTAATGGAATCACTGCTGAAGGAAAGGATTGTGGAATATCTTGAATCCAGTGGGTTACAAGACCCAAAGCAGCATGCCTTCACAGAGGGCAGGTCATGTCAAATGAATCTGATGGATTTCTTTGACAGGGTGACCAAGGAACTAGATGAAGGTGGAGCAGTGGACGTGGCCTACCTAGATTTCAGTAAAGCTTTCTGCACCATTCCACACAAGAGACTACTAAGCAAGCTGTGTAGCTTAGCAGTGGGTCCAAAGGTGGTAAACTACATAAGAAATTGGTTAGAGGATGGGTGACAGAGGGTGGTGGTAAACAGAATTCACCCTGAGGATGGGAGGGCACTGCTTCAAAGATCAGTGCTGAGACCGGTCCTCTTTAATGCCTTTATAAGTGACCTTGCAGAGGAGCTGGAAGGAAAGGTCTGCCTCTTTGCAGATGACACCACAATTAGTAATAGGGTGGACACTCCAGGGGGTATGGAAAGGATGAGCAGAGACCCGAGAAAACTAGAGAAGTGGTCAAGTGTATGACAGCTGGGTTTCAATGTGAAAAAGTGCAAAATAATGCACTTAGGGCACAGAAACCCAGAGGCAGAGTACAAAATGGGTGAAGTGGTATTGATGACTACCAAACAGGAAAGAGACCTGGGGGGTAATCATATCAGATGACCTAAAGGTGGCCAGGCAGTGTGACAAGGCAAGGGGGAGGACTAGTGGGATGCAGGGGTGCATAGGGAGGGGTATCACCCTCAGAAAGAGGGAGGTGGTGTTGCCTCTGTATTGACTGCTGGTAAGACCCCACCTAGAGTACTGTGTCCAGTTCTGAAGACCATAACTCCAGAAAGACATTTGCAGAGTTGAGGTAGTTCAGAGGAGGGCAACTAAAATGGTGCAGGGTCTGCATCAGAAGTCCTATGGGAGGACATTAAAGGGCCTCAATACGTACACCTTGGAACAGAGGAGAGAAAGAGTGGGAGCATGACAGAGACATTTAAATACCTCACAGGGGTTAATAAAGTACAGGAGGGAAGTATTTTTCAGAAGAAAAGATGATCAACAACAAGAGGACATGATATGAAGTTGGAGGGGACAGATTCAGGAGAGATGCGAGGAAGTACTTCATAGAAAGAGTGGTGGATTCCTGGAACAGCCTTCCAGCGGAGGTGGTGGGGGCAAAAATAGTGGTGGGGTTCAAGAATGCATGGGATAAGCACAAGGGAATCATAGTGGAAAGGAACAGGAGAGGGAGAAAGAGCTTCTCTATTGTTTCCTATGCAGAGACCTATATTTTCATGTAGGCAGCACAAACAGACCCACAGTATACTACCATTTTGAAAAAGGTCTCTCCTAACACGATTTTCAGTTTCATTTTTTTTTATTGTATTTTTGGGCTCTAGGTCGCTGCTAGGGGTAGATCTCCTGTGTCGGCTAGGTCCTAGCTGGCAAGCTAATCATAACTTTTTTTTTCTATATGCCAAGCTGTTCCCCTGCTTGGACACCACCACATTTTTTTTCTGATCAGGTATTTCTTTGTGTGTCTTCTATACCAGACTTTTCCTGGCTTGTCTTAACAAGAAGTCACATTTTCTGTACTCAGAGCAAAACATTTTGGCTTAGTTGCCTCTAAATGTAATCTGCATAGTTACTAAGTCAAAATAAAGTTACAGTGTCAAAGGAAAATTCTTTTAAAAACTGCTGTATGTTTTACCCGATTTTGCTTACCCACTGACCCTACCTAAAGAAGTTGGAAGATACACGTATTAACATGGGAACAAAAAAATGTATGTGAAAGCAATCTGAAGGTTATTGCCCTTACACAAACCTATATTGACATTTTATTTTTGAAATACAGTCAGTGTCTTAATTGTTTTAGCATATATCTGAGATTTGTACATGCCAGCATCTGGAAATAAAATCTAATTTAGTTTAACCAACTTTGCGGAAGCAAAAGAGCATATATAGCTCTTTCTAAAGTACATTCAGTCAATGCAGTTCAGTCTTCTTTGTAAGTAACAGAGGGCCTGCAGTTTCAGAACCGAAACCAGAAAAACATGAATTAACAAATTTAGCTTTTATCTCTTCAAAAAGTGGATGGTTTGCCAACACTTCAACCCAGTCCTCTGTGTTAACATTTGATAAGGCATTTTTTCTGGTTTCATTAAGCCTGGGCTTTCATGTGTAGCAGAGCATTATATGACTGCAAATGATGCAGATTAAAATCAAATGATAAAACATGGGTACAAATGGAATGCATACAGTGCAAAGCCACAATCTTTTCTGGAATCTATTCTCAAAACACCTTTAGCACAGTCAGAAAATGAAATTATGTATTTTGAGACTAGGTCCCTTAGATGATAAATTCTCAGTGTCAAAGTCTTCAGAGGACAAATGCTTATAGCACATACACTGTAATTAACAAAAGGTATGAACATCCCCTTCTATGCTTCTACTTGGAGGAATACTATATATACATAACCTGCAAAAGTATTGGGTCATGTTCCGACGTGCAAAATTAGAGATCTGCCCGAAACAATTACACAGATACATAGACAGTGTCAGCAGATAAGGGCCTATGGTCCACCCAGTCTGCCCATTTGAGTTCGTAAGTTCAGTTTATGTTTTCCTAGAAGTCTGTTGCCCCTTACCCCGACCTCCAGAATTCCTTTATGTCTATCCCATGCATTCTTAAATCCCGTGATTGTTTCAGCCCCCACCACTTCCTCTGGCAGGGTGTTCCACTTGTCCACCACCCATTTCGTGAAGAAATTCTTCCTCATGTTTCCTCTGAATCGTCCTCCCTCCAACTTCATCAATTGCACCAGAGCAGTTCATACTGCTAAAAGTCAGTACTTTAAGAAGGCTCTAAATGACTCTTGGGGGGGGGGATAGTCATAACTTCTGGGAGAATATAAAAACATTAACTGGGAAACCCAGCAACACTCCCCCCACCCAGCTCAACTTAAATGGCAATCTTACGCAATACACTACAGAAATCTCTAACTCCTTCAACAAGGCATTCCCTGATCTCAGTAGTTTGCTCCCATCTAACTTTCTCATCCCCCAAGCTGACAAAATCCTCAAAATGGAAGGACATGCCCATAAAGCCCCCCAACCCCCTTCTATCTTAAAATTGTGTCAGTCACAGAGGCAAAAATGTATATCTCTAAGGCCATAGGGAAATCAAGAGCCAGCTATGATTCATTGGACCTAAAATTAATATATCTCACAGTTAACGAGGTGATCCAACCTCTAACCCACATCATCAGTTTGTCTTTTATCTCTGCAAAGTTCCCAAAGCTGTGGAAAAAGGCAATGGACACCACCGTTTATAAAAGCGGTGATCAAACCAATATCTCAAACTACCGTCTTATCTCCTTACTTCCACCACTCTCTAAAGCACTCGAAAGAATAGTCAGTGACCAGCTTGTTGATTACATGGATAAATACAAGCTCCAATGCCTGGAGCAACATGGCTTTAGGAAGCAACACAGTACCACATCGGCCTTGATAGAATTCACTAGCTTCATATATGAAGCTATGGATCGGGGCCACCTGGTTGGCGCCATATTCATAGATCTAACCAAGGCCTTTGACACGGTCAACCATGGCTGCCTCCTCCAACTACTAGCATCCTTGGGCCTATCCTATGAGCCCCTCCAATGGTTCCAAAGTTACCTTTCCGACCACACCCAGCAGGTGACCACACTAAGCACCATTTCAGACCACAGGTCAGTCTCTACTGGGGTTCCCCAGGGATCCATAATGGGACCACTCCTCTTCAGCATATTTCTCAATGAGCTCCCCAAGGGCTGCCCAGGCCAAGCTCTACTCTATGCCGATGAAGCAGTGCTGTTCTCTACGCACCCTAACCCCTCTACACTGGAAGAGCATATGCAAACCAGTTTCACCACTGTTGAAACATGGTTCCTACAACATAGGCTTCGCCTCAATTATAAGAAGATAAAGACTATGATCTTCACCACCCCTCAGAACAAACACAAATCCTTACAACTACAAATTTGCAACAACAAACAAGAAGCACTGGAAGTGGTCCTCACCTTCAAATATTTGGGTGTCACCCTTGACTTCTCCATCACCTATGTGCAGCACATCAACCAAATAGTTAAAACGGTAAACTCCAGAATTGGGGTGCTATATAAACACTGACACTGTCTCTCTGATGAAGCCCTCTTACTCGCGGTGCCAAGCTCTGTCCTGTCAATCACAGACTACGGTCTAATAGTCCATGGAGCAGCCACAGTGATGGCTCTACAGAGAATTAAACTGGCCCTTAACAAAGCCTGTAAGCTTATCTTGGGAGCCAACTGGCCTACTCACACCTGCCTGCTATATGCCCAGACATGGCTGCTGAACCTGGACTGCACGGTACAATACCCGACCAGCCTACTTGCCAAAAAGTCCATTCTGGGTCTCACCTCACCAGGGATTCTCGGTCTCCTCTGACTCAACAATGCTAGCAGGAGAACTAGAAGTGATTGCTCTTGCATGTTAACTATCCCCTTCTGTCGCACCTCTCAGGGTCAGTGCTCGTTTGAGTATAGAGCCAAAAATGGCTAAATTCTCTCAGCCCAGGCCTTCAATCCTGTACCAAGATAGGCCTCTTTAAGACAGCCCTGAAGAATCGTCTGTGTCCACCAATTCCATGTGTAACTGCATCCTCTAACCCCTGGCATTGCTCTTTCAAACTCTCTACGAAGGCCTTCCCAACCTTGCAGTTTTCCCCTGCTCTCTCCCCTCCCTCCCTCCTTCCTCTCCTCTTCCCTTCTCTCCTTTTCTCTCCTCTTCCTCCCCCACCCTCTTCACCCTCACCCTGCAAAGCTATCCTGTAATAGCCTCCTCTCCCCTACTTATGACAATGCTGCCTTATAGCTGCACTTTAAACCCTTCCCCCCAGTTCCAGGACAATGCTTCAGACTAGCTGCCCCAGTCAAGTCTGCCTGATTGAGTTCCTAAAATGTTACTAGGAACTCTTCCATCTCTTACTGCACTTACTGTCCCAGTCCAATGTTTTGTATGAAACTACAAATTCTATGTTTATTCTTCATGTTAAAATGTGTTAAACTTACCTACAATTACTGTATTACATACGAACATACAAAGAAGCCAGCAGAAGAAGGCCATTCGGTCTATCAAGTCTGCTTGTATTGCAGGGTCCACAGCTTGAGCTAATGCCCCTGCCCTCCCTTCCCACTCCTCCCATTCTCCATACCCATGAGCCTTACTTTCCCCCTATGCCTACCCCAGCCTCTCTTAAAACTGCCCACTGTCTTCAATGAGATGACCTCTTCCGGCAGTGCATTCCAAGTGTCCACCACCCTTTCTATGAAGAAGTGCTTCCTGATCTCCCTCCTAAACCTCCCACCCTCCAGCTTAAGATTGTGCCCCCTAGTGTTATGGTTGCCACTCAGCTTAAAGAGGCTCTCCTCATCAATCTTATTTATCCCTTTCAAGTACTTGAAGGTCCCAATTATGTCCCCTCTCGCTCTCCTGTCTTCCAGGGAGTACGTGTTCAGTGCCCTCAACCTCTCCTCTTATGCTTTACCCTGTTGACCCACTCTTATCTTTGTAGCCTTCCTCTGGACCTTCTCCATCAGGTTAATGTCCTTTTTGAGGTGTGGGCACCAGTACTGAACTCCATACTCTAGATGTGGCCTTACCAGTGACCTGTACAAGGGCAGTATAACCTCCCTTCTCCTACTACTGATCCCCCTAGATATGCATCCCACCATCTTGTTTGCCTTTGCTGCTGCTTTCTTGCACTGTGTGGAGTGCTTCAGGTCACTGGTGATCATTGCTCCCAGGTCCTTCTCCTCCTCTGATGCAGATACTCAGACTTTACCCAGGTAGTTCTCTGACCTGGGATTCTTGGCTCCACTATGTATAACTTTGCATTTCTTGGTATTAAAGCCAACCTGCGAGATCCTGAACCTCCTCCCCAGCTTTTCCAGATCTTCCTGTAGGTGCTGTATCCCTTCAGCTGTGTCCATTCTTCCGCAGAGCTTGGTGTCATCCATGAATAGGCACATTTTGCCCTTAATGTCATCCCCAATGTCATTGATGAAGACAGTGAACAACACTGGCACCAGCACAAAGCCTTGTGGGACCTCTCTGGTACCAGATAACTCTTCCCCCACAACCACCCTCTGGGTTCTGTCCATAGCCAGTTTTCCACCCATCTGGCCATCTTTTCCCCAACCCCAAGATCCACCAACTTTCTGATCAACCTTTTGTGGGGCACAGAGTCAAAGGCCTTGCTAAAATCAAGATAGAGGATGTCTACCGCTTGGCCGGAGTCTACTGTTTTAGTGACACAGTCCAAAAAGTAATCAGATTCGTTTGACACAATTCCCCCCCCCCATGAATCCATGCTGCCTCGCATCCTGGAGACCATGCTCCTCTAGATATTCCACCAATCTTTCCTTCAGTAATGTCTCCATGAGCTTGCCCACAATGGAGGTCAGATTGACTGGTCTGTAATTCCCTGGGTCATCCTTAGGACCGCTTTTGTGGAGGGGCACTACATGTGCTGTTCTCCAGTCATGCCGTACCACACCTGGCTCTAGTGAACTATTAAATAGGTCTGCAAGTGGCCCTGCCAGCTCCTCAGCCAGTTCCTTCAGTAACCTTGGATGTACTCTGTCCGGGCCTGGTGATTCATCCACCTTCAATGCCAACAGCCTCTCCCTCACGCTATCCTTCTCTATCACTACATCTGTGTTCCCCTTCCTTCCTCATCCTCTTTTCCATCCTGAAGGCAATGGTCCGTCCTTGTCCCTGGTGTAGTATCTCTCCTTTTCCCCCCATTATCCTCCACCCACTCCACCCCTTTCTTAAGCCTAACAATCCCTTCCTTCTTGTACTTTTTCTCACTTATATAGTGAAAGAAATCCTTCTCCCCCTTCTTAATTCCTTTAGCTATCTGCAGCTCATTCTGTGCCTTTGCTCGCTGGACTTCCTTACTTGCCTAACTAGCCAACCTTAGGTAATTTTCCCTATCCACCTCTCTTTTGGTCTTCCTGAATTTTGTATAGGCCAGCCTCTTTTCCTTTACTGCCTGGGCAACCCCAGAAGTGAACCAGCTGGGCGTTTTGGCCCTTGTGTTCTTACCACTGAGCCTAACACACTCATCTGTGGCAACCAGTATTCCTTCCTTAATGGACCACCTTTGGTCCACCCCAATATCTGCTTTGATGCCCACCAGATGGCTCCTCAGCACTTCACCCATTTTCCTGAAGTCTGCACTCCTGAAATCCAAGATTTTGGTCTTAGTCGGGATGCTTTCCCTGCCCATATCCAACTGGAACCACACTGTGTAATGGTCACTTCCACCCAGTGTCTCTCTGATCATTATTTCCTGTACATGCTCCCCATCTGTGAGCACCAGATATGAAAATTATGTATCTACCGTAATTATGATCTTTCTGTGTATCTTCACCATTCATCACCTTTGGGTTATTGGCCGGACGTCATGACTCCACGGGAGCTGCTTCTTCTTTTTTTTTTTGGATGGGCGGAGTCGACGCACCATCGGCACTGCCCTCGAGGCCGACGCACTGTGTGGCCCTTGCAGGTTGGCCGTTATGTGCTGTCAACTCTGCCCTCCGGCCAGTTCTGAGTCGCTGGAGAGGTGAGGAAAAGGGTGGGACAAGGAAATCCAAGGGACAGACAAAGGAAAAGATATATAAACCAAAAGGAGAAATAAATGACTGAGAGGACAGAAGAAGAAGAGGAAGACTAAGGGGACTGGGTAGGGGCCCCAATCTCTGGAAAAAGGAAAAGGAGAGAGGAGGAATTAGAATAAGCTTGGGGGGGAAGGTAACAACCATACCCTGGACCTTGACTTGTCTCCAGATTGTATAGGAACTGCAAGGAGTAGCCAAAAGGCTCATTGACAGAATTCAAGCCACAGAATTACTGGCAATAACTCCAAAAGACAGAAAATGGTTATTCTGGCGAAAGACAGGACACAGGGAATTCTCCCCTGTCTCAGGGAAAAAGTTATTGGTGTGAGAAAATTTAGTTTCTTTAAAATAATAAAGGATATGTCCAACGGACAAAGAAAATTAAGGATTGACGGGAACAAAGGAGGAGTGAGAATGGAGGGCAACTGCCAACTCCCACCCCACAGGGGTGGAGCTACATCACTGGAGAAGGAGTGCCCCCCATGCTGACCACTCTCCCCTTAGAAATATCATCCCTCTATGTGCCCGTTTATCCCACTCCTGACAAAGAAAGGAGGGGGCAAGGGAGGGCACAGAGAGGGAGGGGGACCCACAGACTGAGGCCCCAGGGGGATGGCGGGCGGGATTGTGATGAATGGTGAAGATACACAGAAAGATCATACTTACAGTAGGTACGTAATTTTCTTATCTTATCTGTGCCAGTCTTCACCATTCATCACCTCTGGGTGAGTGCCGAGCCCACCCGAAGGGGGTTTTAACCCTACAGGACAGAGTCCCTTGGCTCTCAGTGGGTGACACACTAAGAGGGAGAACCTTTGGGGCCTGGGGAGGCCCGAGAGTGGGGAGAGTGAGACGGGGACCCCCCCGAGGGGGAAGGAAGTTGCCCTGACAAACGCCGTCTCGCTCTACGGGAGAAGAGATACGTTCTTTGGTGAGCGGAGTTAATCACCCTACGCCGGGGGCCAAGGGTGACAACCGGGAAAGATGCAGCCATGCCGCCTGCCTAGTGCAGATCGCTATCCCTAGGACCCTGGTAGCTACCTCATTGGCATCGTACGATGCTCTCGCTTGGTGCCTTGCTAGCTCCAGGCCATGTGCAGAGAGTGTGACGGCTTGTCTGGTTTGCTCCGTGTCAGGTAGAGAGGCTAGGAGCTGACCCAGTCTGGATCACAAGAACCTATCATAGGATGTGTAGTGGGCCTGATGTGCTGTGATACAGAGCAGCAACTGTGCCGAGTAGAATCCTCCTCCCCCAGAAGTCAAAATCCAAGGAATCTTGATCTGGGGGCCGGTCACGGTAGAGGGCACGAAGCCCATCAGGAGTGTCCAGCTGCATCAATCCTGACTGAGGATGAGGCATGGATCCTGGAGACTCCGGGTGCAGTACCACTGGCAGAGATCCCTTGGGGCAGGAACTCTGGAGAAGGGCCTCTGTCAGGAATGCAACGCTGCCTCCCGAAAGGTAGCAGGCCAGGGGGGGCACCACAAGGGTGTCCTCGCTGAAGTAGCCTAGAAAGGTGTGCGTCGAGTGCTCTGGATTGCTTTGAGTGGGAGGGGTGATGTGCAGGTCCTCCAACATCCTCACAAGGAATCGCTGATACTCCACAAGATCAGCAGCTAGGGAGATGTGGACAGAAGGCTCCTCTCCCCCAGAAGAGGGGGATGAAGAGTCAGAGGACCTCTGTTGCTCAGAGGGTGGCTGCTCAGGGGGAGGTTGAAAAACCTGTCTGTCCATTACCCTGACACAAGCGGGGAATCGAGCAGCCACGGCCCTGAACTGCTCCCAGGAGAGAGGCCCGCTAGGACCAAGGATGCCTGGGAGTGCTGGAGAATGTGGCAGAGGGATGGGGCACAGCCGACAAGAAAAACTGACTGACCTCCGTCTGGGCTAGGGAGCGCATCATAAGCACCAGAAGAAGAAGGTGCTCCAGAAGACTCCACAGCCGACAGCTGAACAACCATATTGGAACTGTCTTGGCTGCACCCGGAAGAATCCCCCGTGAGGTGACCGGGGCCATGTAGGTCCAGAAGAATGGTCCCCTACCTCCAAAGAATGGGGCTCTCTCAAAGAAACCGAGGGGGAAGAGCGCAGATCCGCGCTACGGCTTCTCCCAGAGTCCGGGTAGGCTCCAGAAAAACGTCACCGCAGCAGACCCCATGCCCCGACCCTTGGAACCGAGAGCGCCCTCCTCCTCGAGAGAGCCAGCCTAGGCAACTGGCAGCCCTGGTCAGCCCCCGAAGGAGCTATTCAGGGCGCAGCACCCTCTCCTCCCGTTGGTGCTCTGATCGGCCCCAAAGTTAGGCGATCTAGGCACACCACCTGAGGGGGTACCACCACTGAGGGGTCAGAGAACCCTCCGAGTTTGGGCTGCAGTGCAATGATGGCCTGCACCACTGCCTGCTGGTCAGAACCCCTGACCCCAGCCCCGGCAGTCACTGTCCGCTCCTCGGAGGGGGGCTGACTCTGGCCTGTCGAGGACAATACGAGGGTGCCCATGCCAGCAGCTAACTCCAAGGAGCCAGATTGCCCGTCTGACTCAGAGTCCGACTCCTCCTCCTCCGAAGAGGTGGAGACCAAAGCCCTGTGCCAAACAGTTGGCAAGCACCTGCTGGCATCTCGACCAAATAGGGTACCAGAAACAGAGACCGTACCCGAGTCGGTACCAGTGTCCTCTGCAGCACCGTGAACAGTGGCAGAAGAGGACACGGCTCCAATCAGGACAGCAGTCTCCAAGCCAGAGCCTGACATGGTGCCGTCCCACCCCATGGCACTGCGCTGCGAGCAGCGCAAGGACAGAGACAGCACTCACAATGGCTCCAACAGCACTCTCGGCGCTGAGACCAGAGACCCCCATGGCATTGTCCCATCCCACGGTGTCATGAGCGGTGCCGAGGACAGAGATGGCACCGACGACGGCTCCGACAGTGCTATCGGCGCTGAGATCCGAAACCCCCATGGCACCGTGCCCATATCCGGAACCGCAAATGGCCCCGAACTGGACATGGTGCCATGCTCAACCCTCGCGCCAAGACGAGAAAAGTCAGAGATGGCACCATAGAACCTCCCACGGGTGCCGCTTAGCAGCCACGGCACCGAGCGATTTGGACTGCATTGACGACAACCCGTCAGGGTTTGCAGTGCCGCCGAACGGCGCCCGACAGACAGTGTCAAAGATGGCGCCTGACCCAGGCCTTCCGAGCCATGGGTCTGACACCGGAAGCATTACGCCCCTGAAGGGCGATTGCCAATGCGGTGCCTCCCGTCCCTCTCCCTAGAGAAACAGACTGGGCCTCCTGCCACGGGAGAAGCCTCGGCCCGCGGCTGACTACGAGGCGAGGCTCCCTCTCCATGGTCCATACAGAACTGGGAGGGACCCAGAGGAAGAGCCAAGAAGAGCGATAGCTTGGTCAGAGTGTCACGCCCGACCCCGAAGTCGGGCGGAGTCACCCCACTTCCATGTGCATTGCCTGGCTTACCCAGCGGTCCATGGAGAAACAGGTGTCGCGACAAATCCATGTTGTGAAGCGGGCCAAGACACATAAAAACCTTGATCATGCTGGTTGGTGATGGAATATTTACCGGCCGCGTAGGCACCATCGTGGGAGCCGTCCTATCTTAGAAGTTTTCTTGCCCTCCAACCAAGACATGACCCACGAAGAAAAAAACACCAAATAAGACTCAACGTCGCAGAATAATAAAAATAATGGAAAGATCTTACCGGGCGACATCGAGTGTGGCTAGCAGAACTGACAGGAGGGAGCCGACGGACTTCGGCACAGAGGAAAAAATCGACATGGAGTCGAAAGATTAAGCTGCGTAGCAGGTAGGCCTCAGATTTTCTCTCGAAGCGTCCCACGAGGTTACCTTGACAACAGGAGATGAAGAACTGGTGGGAGGGCGGGGTCGACAGCACACAATGGCCAACCTGTGGCGCCACTGGATCGCCGGCCTCGGGAGAGGCGCTAAAGGTGCCGATCACCCATCCAAAAATAAAGAAGCTCCTGGGTCGGACCTTCGCCCAATAACCCAAAGGTCATGAATGGTGAAGACTGACACAGATAAGATCAAGAATTGCCTCAGCTCTTGTTGATTCAATGACACCTTGAGTCAGGAACCCACTTTGCAGTCCTTCCAGGATCACCTGACTCCTAGCACATGTTGAGCACATGTTGTGGAGGGTATGCTCCAGTCCACCTTGGGCAGGCTGAAGTCCCCCACAATTACCACCTCTCCTTTCCCCACAGCTTCCAATGTCTGTGAGCTCAGTTCCCTTTCCCTCTCCTCATCCTGATTGGGTGGTCTGTAAACCACCCCCAACTTCACCTTTCTCCCTCTATCAGACCTTAACTGAACCCATAATGCCTCCACCTCCCCTTCCTCCAGCTCCTCCCTTGTGCAACTTATTCCCTTCCTGATATAAACTGCCACTCTTCTCCCCTTCTTGACTACCCTGTCCTTCCTGTATAGTTTATATCCAGGGATCACAAAGTCCCAGTCACTGTGTGATGTTGCCCAAGTCTCGGTTACTGCAACTATGTCCACCCTCCTGTCTGCTAATAGTGCCTGCAGGTCATCCGTCTCATTTCCAAGACTCCGCGTATTCAGAGACTCCACCCTCCACCTATAATCTGACCTTCCTTCTCTTCCCTCTATTCTTCTATTCACATCTATCCCCTCTATGTGCACCCCTCCACGTACCCTTGTTATGTGTTCCTCACCCCCTCCACCCTTTGCTAACTGTGTTCTCGCCCCTTCTCCTCCTCTCACCAGACCTCTTCCATCACTGTGGGGGGAGGAGGTTCACTGACCTCCTCCTCTTGGAGTCTGTGGGTCTGCACACCCGCTGCCCTCCATTGATCCTATGCTATTTGTTTGTCTGTATATTTGCTGAGCTGCTCTGTTCAACTGTTTGACGCGGAACCTCTGTAAATGAGCTTTTAGCTCAAAGGTCTTAATCCAAATATCAATAAATACAAAATAAACATTAAATCTGCTATCATTAGCTCTGAATTTGAACATAAAGAAGAACTCCAAAGCAAAGCAAACTGTACATGTGGATAACTCCACAAACTAGTGACAATATTAGATCAAACAATTTACTCTGCATCAGTCAACATTTGTGGTACAGTGCTTTTGTTGTGATATGTACTGCAATTTATATTATTATACTGCTATATTACCTGTTTTGCCTGTTGTATTGAAATTTAATGAAATGTAAATAAATACAAACACATTTTATAGGTGAGAAATTAAAATACTAATTACATTTTTGGTAAATACCAGAGTTTACTCTTTTACCTTTGCGTTTTAAGCTACATAATTAAGCTGACAGCACAACAATCAGTCAAAACCAGGATACAACTAACACAGAAACTTTCGGCATTAATGGGTCACAAATTTCAAACCATTACTGCAGAAACTCCGACAGGACTGTGATAGCTGGAGATACCTCCCTTTGACTTTAATAAGTAAGGCAAACACAGATAACATGTGCCTTCTGCCTCTCTATACCTTTTCTAGGTATTTTCTGTATACATTTCCCTGCACTTCTTTAAGACACTTTATTGATAAAAAAAAAAAAAAGAGGTACCCTGTCTGTCATTTCCGTGGTGAAACAGAAGAGCCCACATTAAGGGGGAAATATTGACACAACATGCCAGAGAAGGGAGCTTGGGGCTCCCAGAGTTCCGCACAATATTATTCTGCAGTGCAACTTGCTTTCCTCGGTGACTGTAACACGAAGGACCCTTCGTGACCCACCTGGTTAATGATGGAAGACAAAACCTTGGAAGGCTTGCTAATTCCCTTGCTACCGGCACCCTCACTACGACAGCATAATCAATCAACTGCCTAACCCATTTACCAGAGCAATGGTAGGGGTGTGGCTCAGCAATCAAGAACTATTGTGGCACCACTTAAGTTTGACCCTAGAGGCAGGCATACTACCAGCATTGTGGGGACACCTTCCGCCCCCGACAACGGAGGGTAAAGTTTTACAGAGATTGGAAAGCCAAGGTCTAACTGTCAATAGTTCAGTATATGAGATATGAGGGAAGGGTCCTTATGGACTTCCAGCATTTCAAACTTAAATATAACCTGTCAGTATCTGACTTCTTTGCTTACTTGCAAGTTGGTAGCGAACTACAGGGGGAAAGGGGTGCCTTGCCATCAATCCCACAGAGATGCCCCATTGAGACGGCAGTGCTATGCCCCTCCCCAAGGGCCAGACCCCTATCCCTGTTTTGCAATATGCTAAATAACTCCAAGAAGGATACCACAGTTGGGATACAGTGTAAATGGGCCAAGGATCTTAATTTGGCAGAATTCTCAGAGACAAATTGGAAATATGTGGCCCATGCCCTCATGCTGAGTTCAAAAAGCAGCACGTTAAGACAAATTCAGTATGATTTCTTAATGCATATATTAATGAGAGCCTACTTTAGCCTAGCATTAGCTCACAGAATAAATGAAGAGAACTCACATCTCTGTCCTGAGTGCAGCATTAAAGTGGGTACTTTCTTACACCCGAATTACTCATGCCCAAAACTCCAGACGTTCTGGCAAGGAGTGGTTGGGACTTAGTTCACCATCTCATCTATTCCACTGGCACAAGACATGGGTGAAATACCAATGGGGCGGGGGAGACGGGGGACATGCACACGTTATGGTGCAAGTAGTGGGGGGGAAGCTACTGTACAGAAGAGGATGGGTGTTCAGTACCTGAAAATAGGCATGTTTGTCTAGTGTGCTTTCCTGGTCAACAAAAGCTAACTAAATAAGTCCCCCAACAACTGCACAATGGAGCAACTGCCTTCTCGAATGCATGAGAATAAAAATTCATTGAGATGTAGTCTCCCCATCTCCACAAAGACATAGACAGTGTGGAGGCTGTCCAGAGGAGGGCAACCAAAATGGTGCAGGGTCTGTACCAGAAGACGTACAAAGAGAGACTAAAGGAGCTTAATATGTATACCCTCGAGGAAAGGAGGGAGAGGGGGGACATGATAGAAACTTTCAAGTACCTCAAGGGAATCAACAAATCTTGGGCAGATGAAAAAGCAATTATTTCTAACCTGCAAATTGGATTCATATATAATTTCTCTCTACTTGCCACAGTTTTGCTTTTTTCCCACCTGACTGAAAAAATATGTTTATGCTAAAAAATTTAAACTTTACACTGTATTAATTGATTTTAAAGTGGCATTTGATTTTATTGATCAGAGTTTACTGATCAGAACTTTTGGGCTAAACTAACTGAATATGGGACAGAATTTAATCTTCTTCTGATTGTTCAATTGTATTCTGAAAACAAGACATTCATTAAATAGGATGTACAGGGCAATGTTACTACTCATTCTACAGATAATCATGGTGTTAAACAGGGTTGCTTATTAGCATCGTTCTTATGTTAATGAAATCTTGATAAAACTTGAAGCAGATAATTTTCATTCTCCAAATATTTCTGGTAGACCATGCCAGGCAATGGGATATGCAGGTGACATGATTTTGTTTGCACTTTCCCCATTTGGATTACTGCATAAATTAAACATTTCTACAAACTATGTACAAAACATAAACTTAATTCAAATTTAGACAAAATAAAGGTCTTAGTTTTTGAAGGTAAGAAAGTTCACACATTCTATGTAAATAATTTTAAATTCGAATGATTAGAGAATATACACATTTAAGAGCAGTGTTCTGTTCAAATGGTAAAAGGAATCAGCATCTTAAAGTGCCGAAAAAAAAAAAAAAATGTGACATAATTCTCAAGTCATTCTTAGTTTCAGTACACTATATGGCAGTACAGCTATTTTACCAGCCTTGAAAGCTAAGTAAAATGTAACCCTGCAATATTATATGGGTCAAAGGTTTGGGGTTATAGCTGCCAGTCAAGAGCAAACCGGCAGAAGGAGTGAAAGAGGGTGTCCAGTCTGGCCAGGGTGGACTTTGAAGCACTGCCATAGATGGTATCTCCATAGTCGAAAATGGGGAGAATCATTCTCTGTACAATGGCTCTGCGCGCTGGCAAGGGGATACACCCTCGGTTCCGGTACAAGGCACCTCATTTTGGGTGGAGCTTTTTGTGGACAGAGTTCACATGTATAGAGAAGTCTGGATGCCTGTCAAGCCACACCCCAAGGTACTTGAAGGAAGGGATGTCTTCAAGGGGGGACCTGTCCAGGGTGTGGAAAGAGGGGAGTGCTGGGAGTCTTGAGAGTGAAACTGGATTAATACTATCAGAACTGCAAATTGTGATACATGATAATTGAGAGAATGAATAAAAACAAAAGCAGCTGACAGTGTTATTGTCTGTAAACAAAGAAGCACTGTAAGGAACTACTTAACAGAAATTCAGTGGGTAATACATAGCTTAGTACTTTGTGATATGTAAGAGTTGAATAAGGTATGGTTAGTGTTTAGATATGTTTGAACTGGATGGTACATAAATCACTGTCTGTAGTACGAGGAACAGAATACTGTGGTTGGTGCCTAGATACTTTAAGCTGGAATGGTACATAGGTCATTGCTTGTAGTATGTAGGAACTGGATGAGATATGGTTGATGCTTAGATAGGTTTGAGCTGGTGAGATATAGTTGATGTTAGCACTTGATCTTTTGCCCTTTCTCTATATCCGACCTTTGACGGGATGCTAGGTAAGTGTAGGATTGGAGGCCCAGGACAAGGTGAGATGTAAGTGTCACAAATGCGCTCCGCAGGTCAGGCCCTCTGCTCCCACAGTGCCAACCTTGAAGTGCGATAGTGTGAACAGGGGACAGACAGGGTAACCCTCCTGTCTGTTTTGGGTCCGAATCACCTATTAGCCTCGAGTCCTGGGGGTCAAAATATGAACTTTATGCTAGCATACCCAGTTAATAGGCTCACACATGTACCCTCTTCGGGAATGCAGTACAATCCTTTGTCCAGTGGCACACAGCCAGGTTTCCAAAATGTACCCTTACGACTCAATATGAGATCTAGGTATATTCTTACCTTTTTCAAGATTAGTAACACATTCAAGCCCTTAACAGTTGTCAGACTTAAACACTGATTCAACATTCACATGCAAAAGAAAACTGAGAAACACAGGCAGAATTTCAAGGAAAAAAATACTGTATACTAAAAATTGTAAAATAGGTAATATATCAAACACAGAACAAATATATACACATGCCACATAAACACCCTTGCTGCCGCAACAAACAACCGGATTGGACTCCTTTACCGACACAGGGACTGCCTTCCCCCCCATGCCCTTAGGCTTGCCATCACCTCATCGATACTGTCCCTAGTGGACTATGGGCTCCCTGTATACGGTGCAGCAAATAACACAACACTCCAGAAAATCCAGGCCACACTAAACAAGGCCTGCAGGCTCTTTACAGGCGCATCTAGGCTCACTCACACCTGCTCGCCAATATTCTCAACCTTGATGAAAGGCTCCGCTACCAGACCTGCTTACTCTCCAAGAGAATACTGCTCGGACTCTCCCCCCCCCCGGGGTCACCGCCTCTCTTCAGCCTGCAACCCCCACTTTCTTCACCCGCAATTCAGAGAAAGCTCCTTTGGTTGTGCCCAGGGTAAAAACCTCCCTTGCCCAGAGATCTTTCCACCATAGGGCACCCACATGGTTTAATGCACCCCAAGCACCATCACTAGTGCACCCAAGATCGCCCATTTCAAAACCACTCTTCGCAACCACCTCTTCAATATCCGCTCCTGTAACTGCTTCTAATTCTTTCACTCTCTTACCCACTCTGATCCAATATTCTCTGACAAAGTCCATTATGGATTGCAACCTCCATCTTTAACACCAAACCCATGATTAAGTCTGACTACTATGTTTAGATGCCTTCTCAAGCTTATAATGTCTCGCTGCTGTTATGTTGTAAATATCATCATCCAAAGGTTATAAATAATGCCAGAAAATACCTACTTCCAAATCTTGTAAATATTGTCTGTGACAAATGTCTGTAACACATGCTTAATGTAACCACTGTTATACCATGTATCTCATGTTTAATGTAATTGTTGTTATACCTGCTCTGTGTTTCCATCTGTCTTACATGTGACGAGGTACCTTTGCAAATGAGCCTCTGGCTCAAAGGTTGTAAACCGATATATCAAATAAATAAATAAATAAATATCAATAACTTACAGTCACATAAAATAAATGGGAAGTTACAAAACACAATTACGCCTACCCCAAATACTTAAAAGTTCCAGATGAATTATCCGTCTAAAGTGCCTAGTTACCAGTCCATAGACTACATGTGTCTTTGAATTTTCAGAGTGTCTTTCTACACAAACTTCTCTTGCAAGCAATATTCAAAAGTCAGTTTTCTCCACCTCCTGGTGATGTCACCCATGAGGTCACTGTTAGATCTATGATGAATCTGTAATCTGAGTAGGGATATCCAAAAAGGATATTATTCTTCTGCTGGCTGGAATCAGTAGTTACCAATTAAAAAAAAATATGTGACAGTCTTTGCAAGCAGGTTCCTTTGATGGCTCATAAACCCACATCCTGTCACTAGTCCCCTTCTAGGTAAAAAAAAGAGGAATCAGCCAAATTACTTCCCTTCCTGCTATGTCATAAAATGCATACATGGGAACCAACTTCAAAAGCAGGAGCAGATTAAAAGGGGTAATAAACTGTCCCTCTGGAAAGAAGGCACTTAATTAGGTTTCACTGGTCAGTTTCATGATATCCTCACTGACACCTTGAAGGTCAAGTCTCACACGCTGGCTGCTTGTCCTAGGCAATCACATACCATATAATTTTTATTTCAAATATCATACAAATAACCATAAGCAGATGGTAGAGCATCACAATGAGTGCCGGAGAAGGAGGAGGAGGCAGGGGAGGATGGAGGGCGAGTCTGACTCGCTCTAAGCAGAGGGTGCAAAAGCTGGAATGTTAAATAGAGGATGGGAGAGGAGCTATGTCCTCCCCACTGAACCACAGGCCAAGCCTACCAATTCAATGTGTGATACATAGCTCAGTGCTTTGTGATACGTAAGAGTTGAATAAGGTAGTTAGTGCTTAGATATGTTTGAGCTGGATGGTACATAAGTCAGTGTTTGTAGTATGAGGAACTGAGTACTGTGGTTGGTGCTTAGATACTTTAAGCTGCAATGGTACATAGGTCATTGCTTGTAGTACGTAGGAACTGGATGAGATATGGTTGATGCTTAGATACGTTTGAGCTGGATGAGATATAGTTGATGTTAGAACTTGATCTTTTGGCCTTTCTCTATATCCCACCTTTGGCAGGATGCTAGATAAGTGTAGGATTGAAGGTCCGAATAGAAATGCAATAACTGATGTGATTACCTCCTCCAGCTCCGAAGAGTGTGACCAGTAGCACTCAGGAGAGGAAAAACCCACTTTGGGGGAAACCTCTGAGGACCCATGGCTACTGACCTGCCCATCCTCTGGGCATACTAAAAGGAGAGTAATCCTAAGGTAGGTGAGTATTGATAAGCTGTCTTCTAATTAGATCCAGAGTGTTGGTCGAAGATGCATATCCTGAGTTCGACTGCAAGCAGGTAATCCTGGAAGATGAGGTACTGGCGAATGAGAGTCCACCATGGAGAGACATTAGGTGAAGAGGTTAGCGAATCCAAGTCCGTAATATCTATAGGTGTAGAAAGTGAGGAGTTGTACATATTCAGGCAGCACGGCTAGTGGCTGTTCGCGGACTCACATCTTGGAGGAGCGAGAATGTAGAACTGCTTGATGGTCTATCCTGAAGTGCGAAGAAGGAAGAAGTCCATTCTAGAAGATGTAGTGGATTGCGGTGAGCAAACAACTAGGCCCTCCTTAGCGGAACAGAGTAGGAGAGAATGGCAGATCCCACGTGCCCATCTATAGATCCAGTAGAGAAGGTGCCAGGTCCCCCTTGTGGGGAGAAGCAGGAATGCGGTGTGCAGGCAGCCAAGCCCTTTACGGGGTGAAGTGGATAGAAACCTCCAGGCCCCCTTCTGGGGCAAAGCAGGAATGTGTACAGCAAGCAGATAGGCCCTGTTTGAGGGCAAAGAAGGAATGCATTGAGCATGTAGTGAGGCCCTTTGCAGGGCGAAGCAGGGGACATGGTGGAACCAAGTAGTCCACCATTGCTTGGGTTCCAGTAGAAATGGTGAGACCCCCACATGGGTCAGCTGAGAGGAGACCGAATGCCGATGAGCAGGCAGCCAGGCCCTAAGCAGGCGAAGCCAGAGACATGGTGGGACCCCACGTGGTCAACCAGTGCATAGGTTACAGTATAAAGGCAAGACCCCCATATAGGTCAGCCAAGGTGAAATGGAATGCGTTGAGCAAGCGCTAGGTCCCTCCCCCCCAGCGGGGCGCAGCAGCAATTAGAAAAGATATCCCAGGTTAATGCTGAGACCATAGGCCAGAGTCGTAGGCCATCGTGAGGAGACCTATATGATGACGGATGTCCTTCGACACTGTCAAGAGGGAAGCGGAGGTAGGATCAGCAAATGTTTTCCTTGGTGGGGAGCAGAGCTAGGTACAGTCTGGCAAGAAGGTAAGACAACTGTCTATGCACAGTAATGTATAAAGGCAGATGAAGGCTAGGCTTCCTTGTTAGATTTCCAAGTCCTGTTGTCTAAGTCAATGATGAGCAGGAAGTACAATGCTGAGACAAAGTTCCAGCAGATGGAGAGAGCTAGGAGTGATGACTGGATGAGGGATGATGGCTAATCCGTGATAGAGGGAGCTGTGAGTGAAACGGCAGTAAAACATTCATGGACAGTCAGCATGGTTGAAGATGATTGCCAATGGGAATATATTTAAGGACGTAGAAATCTTAGTGGATGAAATGGTCCGCAGTGATGCTAGCAGAGAACGGAGATAAGGTAGGAGTCTATGCAAATGGGAGGCTTGCCAGAAGCTGGAATTCCGGTGCAATAGTAGGTTACAATCGAGTACTTATCAGAAGGGAGAATTCTCTTAAGATGTCCAAGGATTGAGGAATACTCTACGGAGATGTGCAGCGTAGATACTAGGTTGGAAATTAACCTTAATGGAATGGATTGCAGTAGTAGAAGTTATGAACGCTGAAGCAGGTAGGCCCAGACAGGCAAGCTGGAGCATGAATCCCTTGAGGTCCAAAGTAAGTAGTGTACGAATGCTCGAGCAATTGAGTAGGTATCAGGTGATCAGCTTAAGCAAAATGAGACCCTCACAGGGGTCTACTTTTGTGAAGATGGAAAGCTGTTTGAGCAAAGAAAAATGTCCTACGGTTCAACGGATTCAGGATGGTGAGACCCCCACATGGGTTCGCTAGCGCCATAATATGATATGCTCCGAAGTAAAGGGGGGTGAACCCATGCATAAGTCTGCCTGTAGTGACTTGAGTACATCTCAACTAAGAAGAAAGGCCCCCTCTTGGGGCATGTATGCCATCTCCACAGTACTGCGCTTTCTAAGTAAAGGATGGTGGGACCCCCTGAGGTCCACCATTGCAGTAGTGGCGCATGGTCCAATATAAGGAGGAAAAGACCCCAAGTGAGTCCACATGTAATATGGAATTATGAGCAATGAGGAGACGCCCACTTATGGGCACGGATGTCTGATGATGATGGGACCCCCCCCAACGGGTCCGCCGTTACTGTAGGAAGTGTGGATGAATTGTGAGCTTTTCAACGTCCCATGGAGGCTGAGCTAAACTGCAGATTCTGTGCAGGCTGACTGGATGAGTTGAATGGAAAGCCGAAGGCCATCAATATAGCCAGGCTGAAGCTGAAATCCAAGCAAGGCACAGCAGGAAGGTGTGGAATGGTAATGTGCAGTTGACCGGCACGGCAGCAGGATTGTAAGATTCGATGTTGCACTCATCTAGGTGATATGAAAGTTCCTGGTCGGGTCACCAGAGGGACCCCATGGAGGTCCAACAGAGGACAGCGTGTAAGGTGATCAAGTAGCGAGCTAGGCCCCCACGTGGGTGAGCTGGAATGGCAGGACCCCTACATATGTCCACCTGAAGAGGAGTAGAGTGAGTAAGTCGGGCTAAGCCTCCACGAGGCTAGCTAGAATTGGCAGAACCTCAGGTCTGCCTGAAGAGGGGTAGAAGTGAGGGAGTTGAACTAGGCCCAAGTAGGCTAGCTGAACTGGCGGGACCCCCACGTAGGTCCGCCTGTTGAGGAGTAGAAGTGAGGGAATTGAGACAGCCTCCATGTAGGCTGGCTGCACCGGCAGAGTCAGGATGGCAATATAGCGGCCTCCATCTAGGCCAGCTGGAGGAAGGAAGCAGCAGGAGCGGATCTGAAAGAAGAATGCAATGAGGTAGTGGTAAACATCAGTAGAAGGCGCATATATCCTGGAACATCAGGGTTAAGGTGCCTTTAAGTTGAAGAACAAAGTAAGTTTGTACATAACAGTCCGTAGGAAGTATCCAGTGGAAGCGAATGAGCGTTAGCATATAGAGTAGAGAGGTTCAAGTTACAGGGGTTCAGACTTACTGAGTAAAGACTTGCAAAATGAGTGAACACTCTCAAATGTGCATGCTTGTAACTTCTGTGCTCTTAAGAGTATACACTGAATGCTTGACATAAGATCTGGTGACAGCATATCCTGGTATCTAACACAGCTGGAAAAATTGATTTAGCAGTTTAAAGTTAGTGAGTCAGTGTGGAATCCCAGCCCGAAGGTGACTTGTTGGCTGAGGAAAGCAAGCAACTGGTGCATGGCCATGCAGCTAGCAGGCGCATGGCGCCGATGAAAACAGAAAATTTAGAGTTCCCTGCCCCACTGAGCTGCAGGGTGAAGGGATGGAGGTTTGCAAGGCACAGTGGCAGCGCGCCAGCTGCAAGTAGAGGGGCACTGAGCCCTAAATGCTCCAGCCAGCCACAAGGTGAAGTGAACAGCACCACAGGATATCCGGAATAGAAGCATGAAGTAGTGGCAAGGAGAAAGGAGTCCAGGATGCGAGGACCCAGGACCAGGGCGGAACTGTACGAGCATTGGAGCGGCATTGCGGTGCAGGTGCTGGCAGCATGACTAGGAGTTTGGTGAGGAAAAATGAGAGCCGGTACGAAGAAGGGGGGAGGCAGGGAAAATGAAGAGGCAAAGAGACAGGGAAAGAAAACAAGAAGGGGGAGACAGGAGACGGAGGCAGAGGAAAGGCACCAGGGGTGGAGGGGAGGCAGAGGGTATTTGGGGGGAGGAACAGCCAGCCCCACAGCCATGCAGCACTGAAGTGAATCTGACTCGCTCTAAGTAGAGGGAGCGGAAGCTGGAAAATTAAATAGAGGATGGGGGAGGAGCTATGCCCCCCCCCCATTGAACCACAGGCCAAGCCTTCCAAAACAAAAGAAAACTGATCAAAAGCTCAGAACTAATGGGTAAGAAAAAAATGGTGGGTTTTGAAGCAGGATTTTACTGTAAATGGGAAGAAGCATCAGTCAGATGGAGACACGAAAAAAGGTTATCTGTTCTAGACAGTAGGAGCAGAGATGCTGAAGAACCACTTACCAGAGGTTCAAACAGAGATATGGGGGGGCAGTAAAAAAGTCTAAAGTTGGAAGAATGAAGAGTAAGTGAAGCATGGTAGGCAGTAATGAGGTCAGAAAGATAGGGTGAGGCAATGACACAAAGAATTTCTAAAAGAAGTAGAGCAATTTTGTAGTGGATCTGTTATTGATTAGGGAGCCTTTGGAGGTGACAGAGGATGAGAGTGATGATGTCTTGTTTCTGAGAGCAGTTGACATTTTGAACAGATTAAAATTTAGAGAGAAGGGACTCACACCAAGAAGGGATGATGGTAAGAATAAGGTATTCTGCAAATGGAGGGGTCTAAGAAGTGACAGATCTGGACAATATTATAGTAGTAGGCAGATCTGCAGATCACAGAGATGTGAGTAGTCCTGGGTAAAGGATGACTCCCAGACTTCTGACAGAGGAGACAATGGAGAGGGACAAGAGTAACAGAAGAACTCAAACTATGGGCGAGGATGCCTTCATGTAGAGAAAGATGAGGATCTCAATCTTACATACAGTAAAGTAGATGGACATTAAATTAGAGTCAGGGATTGATTTGGTCATGACAAGAAGAGAGAGAGAGAGAGATACAGTAGAGGAAGATCAGAAAAGGAATTCCAAGAGAAATGTAAGTTGGGTATAATTATTTTAGAATGGATACCAGAGTTAGAAGTCACACAGCCCAGTGGAGGTAGTCAACGAGACAGGAGAAACAGACAAAGAAAAGATCCTTGAGAGTAGAGGCTGAGAAGAAGAAAAACTACCACTACAGATGAAGGAGGTAAGCTAAACAGAAGTGAAACCAGGAAAGGAGAATGTTAGAAACACCAGCACAATGTTTAAGATGATCTTAGAAGACAAAGAGGGCAACTGCGTCAAATGCTGCACTTGAGTCAAGAAGGATAAGAAGATAAAAGGAACCTTCGTCAGAAGTATTAAGAAGGTTATTGACAAACAAAAGAAAAGCAGTCTCATTTCTATGGAACTAAAGAAAGACAGAGAGAGAGAAGCAGAGGATATTGGGGCAAGAGATGTGACTAGAGAAGTGGATGAAGGCAATGTTTTCAAGAGCCTTACTGTTGAAGGGGAGTTCAGAGAACAATATTTGGAGAGGATACAAGAATGAAGATAGTCTTTTTATGATGGAAAATAATAGCAACAGTCTTGAGGGCATCAAAGTCAGTGCTTGGGGAAATGGAGTGATTAATATTAGTGCTATAGGGAGCTAAGGTAGGAAGGCTGGATGGAATGAGGTAGGAAGGAACAGGTTCACATGCAGAAGTACTCAGGTTCGGACTGAATTATTTCACAGAGGGCTGAAGTGGAAACAGGGGTAGTTGAGGTGGTTTGGGGAGAAAAGTGAAGCGGTTCCCCAATGGAGAAAACAGAAGCTGGGGTATGGCTACTCGTTGAGGGCGCAGTGGGAAAAACACTGAAAGTTGGTATTTACTGTAAATGTTGATCTTCCTGAATATCTTCTCCATAGATAAACAGTAATGTGCTGGAGGGGCTAGGACCCCAATGGAGTTTTCTGGAGAGCTGGTGGCATGGGGAGGCACTGCATGTGCCCGCTGGTATACAGCTGCACCAGCCCTCAACTGCCTCAGTACCTTTTTTCTCAAGGAGGTGAGCAGCATGAACCTACTGTAACAATTAACCTAGACATTTAACCTAAGGGCATAAGATAGCTCTGGGTGCCTGTGTAAGAAGGATCACCAAATACAGCAACACAGTGCCTTCATAGCCCAAACAAATTACAAAGGGAGTGAAGACTGTAATACAACAATAATGGAGTGAGTCCAGGGGATAGTGGGCAGGTGTGACAATCTATGGAGAAGATATTCAGGAAGATTAACAGTTACAGTAAGTAAGTAAATTTAATGTTTTCCAAGAATCAATCTTCTTCACACATTCCCACTAATGGGTCAGAGTATTAAGCTCAGAGAAAGTCCCCTGGACTAGGGAACTTGGAGATTAAGGCTCACTCAGTATAGTAATCAATTCAGAACTGTCCTGCCAAGAATTGTGTGCTGCCTGGCATGGACATCATGAGCACAGTGCTTGGTAAAGGAATGCACTGTGCTCCAAGTTGCAGCTCTGCAAATTTCTCCAATAGGCACAGAGCATATTTCTGCGAGTGAATTGACAACTAATTTGATGAACTTAACGTGTACCTTGCCTTCCAGCTTAACCTGAGCCACCATATGGCAGTGGTGAAGGCAGCTTACCATCCAGGCTGAAATGCACTTGATTATGACAAACTGTCCCTTTCGATTAAGGCACAGAGCCATTTTGACTGCCCAAAGTCCTTAGTCCTGTCCAGGTAAAACCTAAGGACCCTCTTAACATCCAGTGAGTGGAAAGTCCGATCTCCCTCATTCTGGAAGCTGGAAAAGTAGGTAGGCAGGATTATAACCTGATTAAGATGGAAATCCAACACCATCTTAGGTAGAAACTTGGGGTGAATATGGAGAAAGTACAGTTACGTAAGAACTTACTGTAACAGTAGATCTTAGAGAGAGGCTCTTGCAGTATGTATTTACATATAGGACTGACCTGGCAGGCATCAGAACCCCATGGAAAAATTTCTAGCTAGCAGTCTCTGGTGGGGAACTGCCCCCATGTCAGGTGACCGACGTCAGTATAAAGGGGTGGTCCCCCATGCCCGCCTTCCAGTTCTTTCCTGCCAAGGACCAAAAGAAGCAAGATGAGAGAGAAGCGGATATTTCCCTTTCCTGGAAAAGGAGCTAAAAAGCTAAGGGGGATGGAGGGCGGGAAGGCAATACCTACTGCAAGAGCCTCTCTCGAAGATCTACTGTTACGGTACGTTCTTACGTAACTGTACTATCTTACTTCGAGAGGGCTCTTGCAGTAGGTATTTACATATAGGACTGAATCCCAAGCAGTCTGGAACAAGGATAAGCACTCGGGAAGAGGAAAACGAACCACAGAATGGAACCTCCGGCTGAATGGGTCTTATGAAAGAAGACCTTGGAGCATAGCCAACCCGAAGTCTGCTGTACGGCAAGAGGCAATGTACAAACTGTAGTGTTTCGTAAAGGTATGGACAGAAGTCCAAGTTGCGGCTGCACAGATGTCTGCCGCTGACACATTCTTGATGGGGTAGCCTCTACTTGACCTGGCAGGGTCTTGTTGTACTTGTCGTAACAGAAAGTGATACAATGAGCCAACCATTTAGATAGGCATTGCTTGGAAATGGCATTGTCCTCTCTTTTGTGAGCAAAAGAGATAAAAAGCTGATCAGATTTCCTGAGATCCTTAGTCCTAGTGGTATAGTATCTCAGTATTCTATGAACAAGGCCCCTAGAATTCTGCAGCTGCAGAATTTTGTGCAGAACTTGCAATCTACCGCAGAACTTCTGAGGTGCCGCAGAATTCACTCTTCTTGGTGATTTTTTATTAATATTTCTGTTTATCCATAGAATCTGGTTCCCTTCTCCTCTTTTTATATCCAAAACCCCCAATATGCTCAGAATGTGATGTTATTATTGCTATAACATCATACATTAGCTAATGAAATGGCTGCATTCTGCAACAGAAATGAACAGTCACTTATCTACCACAGCTCCCACTGCCAGAGACGGTAACACAGCACATCAGGCATGGTGATATTTGCTCAACCTGCACTACAGCCTAATACAATTTTCAGTCTTACATTATTGCACTAGATCCAGCTTAAACAAAACCTTGTCAATAGCACAGACCTGTTAACTCCATACCTCACTTTGTACAAACTTATTTGTGCCTTTAAGGTATAGAGATGTCATCTGAAATGAGTAACTGGTAAAACGAATTTAACTGCCATTTTATAATATAATAAAGTAATTATGCCCAGAAAAGAGGAATATAATAATGTGTAGACCTGTTGAAAGAATAGACCTGTTAAATAAATAATTGCACTGTACGCAATTTTGCCAGGGTTATTGATTACATATTGTCATTGGTTGATAGAATCACATAAAAGTTATGGAGAAATGTTGTGAGCAGGGACAGCTGTTGGGCCAAAGGGAAGCATGCTGTGTTTCCGTGCCAGCAACTCAGGTTCAGAGATTAGCTCTGGGAGCTGGGTGGGCAGCACAAGTATTGGTGGAACACATCACTGCTCAGAGCCTGGGAAGGTATGGTGCAGTGTTCTGTCACACGGTGGACACATTGTGATGGGCTGGAGAACTCTATCTCACAATCGGTTCACATGCATGTCATGGCCTGATGGTGTTACGTAGTGTGTCTGGGGAAACAGGTTGACATGAAAAATGAGTTTTACAATAACTCCTCTATTCCGTTTATTCCATTTCCAATGGGACCTGTATGAATGAGGATGCAATTTCATGGAAATTAAAAAAAATATATATATATATATATATATATACTGTATGTGTATATATATATATACACACACACACACACACACACACACACATATACAGTATCTCTATCTCTCTCACTATACACACATACACAAACACGCATGTGTATGTATGTTAACAGATTGCATATAAATATATAAGTGATACACAGTGGGAACCTCACGAGTGGTGTAGAAAGCACATACAAATATATAAGTGATACACAGTAGAAACCTCATTAGTGGGATAGATAGCATGCAAACAGAAATACCTTAATTATCACAGAAGGTCCCCTCTGCATATGTCATTTATGCAATAGGCTAGGACCCTAAGGGAGAGACATTTGTTTTGCCTTTTTTAGGCAAAAAAATTATTTCTATAAGTCTGTTATTTTTTGAAATAGTGTTACTGTGCTTTCCACCATCCTGATTGCTATAACCATTGCCATGAAAGTGAAGTCAGGATGACAAGCTGACACTGTGATGTGGTAGTTTGTTAGTGCCGCAGAACTTCTGCAGAAATTACAAAACCACGCCGCAGAGTTCTGGCGGCAATGGGAGTCTTGTCAGCGAGAACTTTGTTCCCTCTGTGTCGCAGGAAAAGTAGGAGCCTTTGTCTATGAACATCCAAAGTATGCAAGACGCATCCTTTTGATTGGAGTGTTGTGTAAAGAAAGCAGGTAGCTCAATGGATTGATTCAGCCTAGATTCCGTCACCACCTAAGGGAGAAACTTAGGGTTGGTGCGCAGAGCCACACGTCCCTTGTGAAAAATCAAATACGGGATTTTGTACATCAAGGCCTGAAGCTCGGAAATTCGTCGAGCTGAAGTAATAGCCACTAGGAAGAGAGTCTTCCAAGAAGGGAACTTTAAATCTGCTGTAGCTGCTGGCTTGAAGGGAGGCAGGGTAAGCTTCTCCAGAATAAAATTCAAGTCCCAAGGAGGGGCAGGAATGTGAATGGGGGGTCTCAAATGGAGAACCCCTAAAAGAAATGTCTTAGGGACTTCCAACTGAGCGAAAGTCCTGTCTCCGAAAGGAACATGGTATGCTGAAATCGCTGCCATGTGGACTTTTAGAGAGGAATGGCTGAGACCCAGATCGAAGAAATGACGCATGTAGTCCAGGACTCTGTCAACTAGGCAAGAGAAAGGTTCGAGGTCCTTTGACGTGACCCAAATAGAGAATCATTTCCACTTCATGGCACAGGTGGACCTGGTGGAAGGCTTCCTGGTCTCCATCAAAATATCTGCTACGAGCGGAGAAACCCCAAAACGGGCTTTAGCTACGTCTGCAGGAGCCATGCATGCAAATGAAGGGATTTGAGACCTGGATGGACAAGGGTACCCTGATCCTGGGTCAACAAGTGTTGCGACAGAGGAAGAGGAAGCGGAGGTTCCTCTGAAAATTGTTGCAGAAGAGAGAACCAAATTTGCCTACGCCAGAATGGAGCAATGAGAATCATTTGTGCCTTCTCTGTCCTGGGCTTGTGCAGGACCCTCGGAATTAAGGGAACTGGAGGGAAGGCATAGACGAATCTGCCCCTCGAATCGAGAGACAGAGCTTTCCGCCAGAAAATGTCTCGCCCTGGAGCAAGCTAGCAGAAGGCGGGAAGTTTTGCGTTTTGAGGAAATGCGAACAGATCTGCCTGGGGGGGTTCTCCAAAGCAGGAAGATGTCGTCTATTACCTCTTGATCCAGTTCTCATTCATCGGCCCTGGCTGAGGACCGACTGAGGTGGTCTGCCAGTGTGTTTTCTACTCCCGGAACGTGAATGGCCATCAGGTAAAGGTTGTGCTGGGTAGCCCAGCTCCACACTCTCATTGCTTCCCTGCACAGAGGGTAGGAACATGTTCCTTCCTGCTTGTTGATGTACCAGACCACACACATGTTGTTTGTCTGTATGAGTAGATGACCGGGAAGTATGGAGGAGTGCAGGGCCTGAAGGGCATACAGGACTGTTCTGAGTTCGAGCACATTTATGTGCAGATTTTGCTCGAACCTGGACCAGCTGCCCTGAGTCTTGTGAGACCCAAGGTGGGCTCCCCAGCCCTCTCCTGAGGCATCTGTTGTCAATGTCTGGGAGGGGGATTCAATACTGAAGTGAACTCCCCAGAAAAGGCTCTCCTGTACCGTCCACCATTGCAAGTCCCTGATTGTGGGATCGGAAACTAGTACCTCCTGGTCTAGGTCGTCCAGTCTTTGGTTCCATTGAGACTGAAGCATCCACTGAGAAATCCTCATATGAAGCCGAGCACATGGGACTGTCGGAATGGCAGCCACCATTAGCCAGAGGAGGCGAAGGACTGACCTGGCTCCGACCCTTCTGTGACTGGACAGAAGACATGCTTGAGTCTGAAGGGTGTCCACCCTGTCCGGAGGCAAATAGGCTTTGCCTATGGTTGTGTCCAGGATCACCCCTATAAATTGGATTCTTTGGCAAGGGACCAAATGGGACTTTGCCTGGTTGATGGTGATACCCAGGCTGGTGAAAACCAGCAGGGTAAGGGAAAGGGAGTGCAGAAGTTCCTCCCTGGATGGGGCAACCAGGAGCCAATCGTCCAGGTACAGGAATACCTGCACTCCCTCGGTATGCAGGTGGGCCGCTACCACCGACAGGCATTTGGTAAACACTTGGAGGGCCGAGAAAAGACCAAATGGGAGGGCCTTGAATTGGTAGTGTACCCCCTGAAAACAAAATTGAAGGAATTTGCGGTGGGAAGGGCGGATGGGGATAAGCATGTAAGCATCCTGCATATCTAGAGTGCACAGCCACAGTCCCTGCTGTAGAAGAGGCAGAAGGCCCTGCAGGGAGAGCATTCTGAAGCGTTTGCACTCCACGAACATATTCCATGAACTAAGGTCTAAAATAGGCCTCACGTCTCCCGTTTTCTTTGGAACTAGAAAGAAATGGGAATAGTAACCCATCCCCCAAAGGTGGCTGGGAACTGGTTCTATTGCCGCCTTCGAGAGAAGGGAGGTAATTTCTTCTAGGACCAGAGGAAGATGTTCCGAGGAGTAAGACGACTGAGGGAGTGGTCTTCGGGGTGGTTTCTGAAGAAACTCTATTGAGTGTCCTGCTGCAATCAGCTGGAGCACCCAAGCATCCAATGTTATCCTCTCCCAACCCGGTAGATGGAAGGAGAACCTCCCTACTACTGGTTCCTCTGGTGAGTCCAGAGGCCGTGGGAGAGGCGAGGAGTCAGGAGGTCTGGGGCAGTGCAGCGACTGAGGTGACCGAGGCTTTTTTGGGAGGGGGAGTCTTGGTTGCTGGAGGGGCCCAATGTCTGTTGGCCCGCTTACCCTGTGGTTTAGGTTTTTGTCAGCTACATTGACGAAAAGGGTGCCGCTGTCCCTGAGGAGGACTGTACAAAGAGTTGACGGACTTGAGTGCAGTGCCCTTCTCTTGCAGATCAGTTATGATTTCCTTGACATCACCGCCAAACAGCACCGAACCCCTGAAGGGCGCATCCTGAATAGCGGATTGCACTGCAGAGACCAAACCCGACACTTGGAGCCAGGCATGACTCCGAAGACCTACGGCGAAAGCCGAGCTGCGTCCAGCTGCGTCCACTGCATCGTAAGTGGCATGGAGAATGTGCCGACTGGCCGAATGAGCAGAACAGACAAGATCTGCCACTTCCTGCTTTGTCTGAGACTCAGAAAGGGAGTCCAACTTTGATTCCACCTGACTTAGGATGGTCTTCTGGTAGTCCCCCATGTGAGCTACATAACTCAGGGCCCTAATACCCAGGGTAGAAGACGCATAAACCTTCTTCCTATACTGGTCCAGAAGCCGAGCTGCGTCCACTGCATCGTAAGTGGCATGGAGAATGTGCCGACTGGCCGAATGAGCAGAACAAACAAGATCTGCCACTACCTGCTTTGTCTGAGACTCAGAAAGGGAGTCCAACTTTGATTCCACCTGACTCAGGATGGTCTTCTGGTAGTCCCCCATGTGAGCTACATAACTCAGGGCCCTAATACCCAGGGTAGAAGACACATAGACCTTCCTCCCATATTGGTCCAGAAGCCGAGACTCTTTGTCAGGTGGAGACAAGCTGAGATGTTTGGGGTTAGCGGAGCGGCCGTGAGCAGTGCTAATCATGACCGAGTCCGCTTTGCGGTGTATATTCAAAGAATCTATTCCCTCAGGAGCCTGGTATAGCCGATCTGCCTTCCTTGGAAGGGGGGCTAACGCGGATGGTTGCTTCCAAATAGTGGAAACAAGATCTGCATGAGGCTCAGGGTGGAGTCAATGGAGGAGTGGTCTCGGGCAGATCCAAGTGGGCAGCAAACTTTTTACGCTGTGGATATGGCTCCAGAGATTGCCACTGATGAAATTCCTGGGTCTTTCTCAGTAACTCCAGAAAAGAAGGATCCTCCAGAGGAGACTTTGGAGGGGTCCTTGGCCTGGGTCGGTCTGGAGTACGGGGCTCATCATCCGGGTCGGAGCACCCCCCTGAGTCCGAGTCAGAGGTCTCCGACGTAGAAAAGGAAGACTCCTCCTGATGCGGGGGACGAACAGTCCCTTTGGGAAGCCCTCTGGGAAGCATGTCCTCCCCACCCCTGGCGCCCGAGGGTTCACCTCTGGTGTCGGGTAAGGGAGAAGGAGTCTCCCGTCTCTGGCAAAGGTGATCCTGCACAGGGTCCGGCGCCGGTAGATAACTCTCTACCACCCTGGTGAGCCGAGCCTTGGCCTCAGCCCACCAGGCAGCCAGAGTCTCCTTCAAGTCTGCTGGCGGCTGGGGTACAGGCGGTGGAGGAGAGGGGGATACAGATACTGGGGATATCCGTATAGCGAGTATCCATAACCTGACAGCGGGAAGCCCGGCACTGGGTATTGAGGCGCCGGGTACTGCGGCCTCGGGTAAAGCTGCATTGGGTACTGTGGCATCGGATACTGTGGCGCTAGGTAAGACGGCACCGGGTTTAGTGGTGTCGGATACCCGGGTGCCAGGGGCTCTGACAGAGCAGAGGGACCTGGCAGAGACCCAGCTGGCGGGCCAGGTAAAGGTGGCCCCGTGGGCGTTGGGCCCGACGTAGGAGAGCCACCTGGAAGGGTGACGTCGGCTGGTGTTGGGTAAGCCAGCGTTGGGTCTGCCGTCAGGGTGTCTTGTCCTGTAGACAGGGCCCTGACGGCATCGTATCCAGGTCCTCCATGATGACCGAGGAAGGAGGGTTGGAATCCCCAGGGTTCAACAGAGGAGACGCAGGAACCTCAGTGGGCAATGCCAAGCATTGCGGGGAGCCTGGGGCATCGGACTGATCAGCGGGGTCCCACGAGTTCTTTGGCTGGGTGGCTGTCTGAGGGTTAACGCCCGCTTATCAGCCGGATCCAGGCAGGCGCCGGAGGAGCCGCATCCAACTTATCGGATCCTTCTCAAGAAGGCCGCAATGGAGAAGCGGCCTTGTCGGGCGTAACGAACGATTTGGCCCCCGAAGAAGCATCTACCAGCCTTGTCTGGTTGGACGTCAGCAGCACCGGCGTCCGACTTAGCGGACCCGCTTGACCCTGAAGGCCGCATGGTCGCAGCCTTCCTATGGGCAGAGGCCTCCTTTACCCCGGAGGTACCCAAGGGGCCCGAGTGCAAGCCCGACAGGAGGGGCAACACCTTCTTGGGCACTGCCAAGACGGTCATTGAGGAGCAGTCCCCCAGAGGGGATGTTACCTTTGGAGCCACGACTCCAACCAGAGTCGCAGAGGCATGGAGGTCGAGTCCCGGTGCTTCTCCTTCTTCTTTTTATGGCCTTCCAGGGACTGCTGCCTCCGTTTTCAGGTAGCAGAATTAAATTTCTGGCAGTGCTGGCACTTCTCCACAGGATGATCCGAACCTAGGCAGAAGAGGCACAGGGAGTGGCTGTCCTTATGCGGCACTTGGGAACCGCATGGGTCGCACTTATTTTTATGCGATTCGGAAGGAGATGGGGATGACACACACGATGCCATAGCAGAGAAAATATAGAAAAAATCGGTCGAAAAGTTTGAAAACTGAACCGACGAAAGACTGACGAGTGATGAACCATGAGGAACTTTCACAAGTCGACGTCGGGAAAGAACTGGAAGGTGGGCGTGGGGGACTGCCCCTTTATACTGACATCACATGACATTGGTCACCTGACATGCGGGCGGTCCCCCATCAGAGACTGCTAGCTAGAAATTTTTCCATGGGGTCCTGACGCCTGCTGGGTCAGTCCTATATGTAACTACCTACTGCAATAGCCCTCTTGAAGTAAGATCTACGTCATCTCTATGAAAAACTGTATACAGAGGCTCTGTGACTAAAGCATGGATTTCAGATACTTTGCGTGCAGAGTTGACAGCTACCAGAAGAAAATAATTACTCACTATAGTAATGCTGTTTCTTCCAAAGGGATTCCTCACTAATTTTATGCTAATCAGAGACTCTAAGAATGAAATTCACAACTTAGTTACTTAATTGAGAAAAGATGGAAAAGACAAAAGGCCCACCAGTTCAGTTTATTGTGAGGGGATATAATTCCATCGAGCACGCTCATTTACAAGGAGGTTCCTTATGCAACATAAACCTGGTATACCGGGAAAGACACAGGGTATACTACATAACAATACAGCAATGGCAACTCAGTTGATCCACAGTATGTAATGCAACAGAAAACAGTATACAGCAATGGTACAAAACATGCTGATCGGAGGTAAAATGAGGCATCCTAACATAATTAGACTAGAGATGAGCAGGACAACAGCACAATACAGAACATAGAAATTTAACTGATGCTAGTAATGGGAGGGAACGGAGAAGAGTGGTGTAAGTGCTTAGCAGGCAGAACAGCTGTTGAAGGAGGGCGATATGGGTCCATCAAGTCCATCTCCCACTCCAAGTGGACACTTGGTGTCAAAATGACTGAAGCCTTAAATAGCAGTCTAGCTCACGTTTAAATTTCTCAAATGAAGAAATCCCTAAGTTTTGTGGTAGAGCATTTCATGCTTTAGTTACTCTAATAGTAAAGTAGTGTGCGCATTTCTTGGTGTTGCTGTAGTGCACCTTCAATTGTTTGTTATGTGATCTTGAATTGAAGGGTCTATCACTAAAAAATAGACCACAATGGTTCATTAAATCTGGATCTTCTAATATCTCGAATAGAAACAATAGATCACGATGCAATTTCCTGTCCTCTAGAGACCAAATCTAATGCTGACAACCATGTGTCATAGGTCAAATTCTCAAGTTGAGTGATCATTTTAATGGCTCTCCTCTGCACACTCTCTAACAATTTTATGTCTCCCCATAAATATGGTAACCAGAATGGAGAGTTATAATCAAGGTGAGGTCTAATGTAAGCTCTGTATAAGGGAAGAATACACTGATCGGTTCTTGAAATAAAAGATCTCTTTATGTTATTAATCTATTGGATATTTGTACAATTGTTTTACAATGCAAAGTACAGTACTGTAGATGACAATGAATTTTTGACTGACTCCAAGAGCACACTCATTATGTACAGAGTTCAATGGATGGCCATTCAACTTATATGTAAGAAGAGGGTATTTCTACCTAAATGTAAGACAAAACATTTATTGCAATTAAATTCCATCCTGTTGGTCAAGGTCCAGATTTCAATTTGTTTCAAGTCATTTATTATACTTAGTTGTTTGGATTAAATGTCGACTTTAACAGCCAATTTAGTATCATCAGCAAATTTACTTAACGGATTTATAAAGCTGTGGTGTAAAAAGGTTGAAAAGAGTAGGCCCCAACACTGATCCCTGGGGGACACCACTACTCACAGTACTCTTGTCAGAAAGATGGCCACCTATTCTAACATGTTCTCTGGTCTAACCAATTTCTTATCCATCTCAAAAGGTAGTGACTAAAGCCCATTTTATCTAATTTTTCAACAAGTTCACAGTGTGGAACTTTATAAATGCCTTTTTGAAGTCCAGTAAAACAACAACCACAGGGATTCCAATATATAAACTCTTACTGGTATTTTCATAAAAAGAAACCAAGTTAGTAGTGCAGGACCTCCTAGCTTTAAACCCTTGCTGAGTGGGATCAATTAACCCTAATGAGCGTTGTTCCATATCAAAATGTTGCTTAAGAAGTTTTTCCAAAACCTTACAGACATGAGAGGTTCAGCTGGTAGACTGCTAGTTAGCAACTAGGTTCTTGCTACATTTTTTATGTATAGGTATGATTGTGGCTTTCTGCCAATCGGTTGGAACATGACCATTGAAGATAGATTTGTTATACAGAATTGTGAGAGGGTGACAAAGAATGGGTGATAACTTTGCTGTACGGTCATTCTCACCCCCACTGTCTAAAGGCAGATTTATTTCTAAAGATAGGGTGAGCAGTGGTCATTAAACTAGCTACATGGCTACCAAAAACATATCAAAAATAGTTAAAAATGTTTTTTTTAATTTTCAACATGGCAAAACAATTTTAACATGTTATGAAGAACTTAAGAAGTTCAGATCACTGTGTATCAATTGCAAAGACACTAACAAGTAATGCTCAAACAAGCAGAAAGAACTGATTCTTGTGTGAAGCTTTTCTCGACTTCTGGAAGGGGAGGTAGGGACTGGAATTGTTAAGCACAGTGAGGGATTCCTTTGGAAGAAGCAGTATTACTACAGTGAGTAATTTTTTCTTCAAATCCCAGGAGGCCTCATTTATGTTTAACAGCTGCAGACTTCACAGCAGTACCATGGGTGGTTCAGTACAGAACCTATTTGTACAGTGCAGCAACTGATACAGCCCTAAAAAGAGTCTGAACCGGCCTTAATAAGTCTTGTAGGCTCGCCCTGGGGGCACACAGGCTCACTCACACCTGCGAACTTTACTCCAAGTCTAAGTCACTTAATCTTCAGGGGAGGATTAAATACCAGACCTGCTTGCTCAGGAAAAAAGCTCTCTGTGGTCTAACTCCTCAACCCATTACAGATCTCCTTAAACTTAAGTCTAACTCGTGCCAAACCAGAGGAAAAACACAAAATGCTCTAGATATCCCTTTCCGTCACACAGCACTTGCACAGAGATCCTACGCTTACAAGACACTCCTCTGGTTCAGTGAAGTACCCTGAAGTAATGATGAATGCCTAAGCTTGAACTTTCAAGAAATCCCTCACTCAGACACCTGACAGTACTTAGCCACTGTGACTGCAGGTCCCAACCTCCTGCCACCCTCCTTCTGTCTCTCCACTCCCTGACCACCCTGCCCCCATTCACCTTTTCCCTTTTTCTTCAGTCATTCCCTCATATCCTCTTACCTCCCCCTCACATTTCCCTCTTCCCAACTCTCACCCCCTCTGTCACTACTCATTCCACCCTCCCATAACTGTCTCCTCTCTCACCATCCCCTTCCAACACCCCTTGCTCACCCTCCCCAATAATCACTGACAAGAACACCTCTGTCTGTGCCATGTTTTTTCTACCCCTACCCCAGCCCTCTCACCCTTTACCCCTTGTTGTAGACAGCCTTGATTGCTCCACCTCTCCTCACTGCATTAGTCCTGTGACCCCTGCGCTCATAGCTTATCAAAACTGTTAGAAATACTGTTTGTACTTCATCGTACGAACTAATGCACTTGCTTCTTGTATACAGTACAGTTCCTTTTTGCATAGCTTTTTCCTCTCTGTAACCCTAGGATTTCACCAATGATTGTAAATTATGTGTTGTACTTGACTACATCTTACGTTTTTTATTCTGTATGTACCAATTGTTTGAACCTTACCTGACGTGGAACCTTTGTAAAAGAGCTTTTAGTTCAAAGGTGTAACTTTGAGAAGACAAATTAAATAAATAAATAATTAAATATTTAGGGAAAAGGTTCTGCAAGACAGCAGTGCCAAAGCTGACATCCTTCTGGACTGTATGTCCAGATAGCAGTGCTTTGTAAAAGTGTGTACTGTTTTCCAGGTAGGATCTTTACAGATTTCCTGCAACGAAACACCTCTTAATGCTGCCACAGGGCAGAGGTGCCCCTTGTGGAATAAGCCCTGAGGCATTCAGGTGGCAGTGTGCCAGTTTGCCATAACAGAACTGTATGTAGGAACTATACAACAAGAAATAGTTCCCTTGGATGCTGGTTTACCTTTCCCCACTTCACCACAGGTGATGAATAACTGAGTATTAGTGGATGTTATATCCTTTGTGTGGTCCAGGTAGTAGCTCAGAGCTTTTTTTTTTTTTTTATTCTATTTTCCTCCGGTCGCCAACAACTGGACACCCCTCAGTCATCACCTAGCTTTCTCCCGCCCCACCTGAAACCCTCCCTACCTGTTACCCTGGTCCTCCAACCCACCCGCGACACACCTGTAGGCAATCCTCCGGCTTGCGCCCCCTGCCCAGGCGGGGATGCCTTCTGCTCCTCAGTGCTTTCTTATAAACATCTAGTGGCCTGCAGGTGGAGGTGAAGATCAGAAGGTAGCGGGACTCCGAAGGGTAGGATCCAGTAGTGGATATGGGGCTGTGGAGTGACGTCGTCCATCCAGCCAATGGTGTTTTTCCTTCTTTTGTGTGGAACTTCCCCCCTTTCAATGGGAACGGACATGCAAAGATGTCAAGGGAAAACACACATGCTCCCGTGCATGCCACACCAACGTCCACCGCTTCCCACCATCCCTTTGTGCTGAGGGCTATCAGCTCAATACCCCTTATCTGCCACCAGGAGGTATCATATCGCTGGAGCCCTCCCACCCCAGAGAAGGTGCACAGTTTTTCGGATGCTCAAGCCTTCTCCCCCCCGGCCAACCCTCTGATGCCCTAGGCTCGCCCCCAAACCCGGGTCGTTGGCACCGCAAGCGGTAGCACTATTGCTGCACTAGTGGGCCTGCACAGAGCTCTCTTTACGTCCACATGGTGGACCTTTTGTTCTCCTGGTCTGGATTTTGCTGTAAAGAAAACTGGAAGTGTAACTGATTCAGATGAAATTCAGACACAACTTTAGGAAGAAATGTTCTTGTCCCTGTGAAATATGATATAGTTAGGATCTACGCAGAGGGCTTGCAACTCTTTCATCCTTCTGGCAGATGTCACTGCCACCAGGAACACTACTTTCCAGGTAACGTACTTCAAAGCAGCAGCTGCCATAGGCTCGAGCCTCAATCAGCTGGGCAATGCACAGATTCAACTTCTCGAGACAGGGTCCTATACTGGAGGGTACAGGTGATTAAGGCCATTAAAGAACTTTTTGAACATGGGCTGTACCTGCCAACTGAAGTGTATGCTGAAACTGCTGCCAAATGAACCTTCAGGGTTGAGGCCCAAGGACTGGAGGTGGACCAGGTAGTCCAGGATTGATGCTAGACCTGCCCACAATTGGCTTAGCTGTCTATAATAGCACCACAGGGAAAATATTTTAAACTTTGAGATGCAGGTTTTTCTTGTTGCTGGTTTCCTGGAAGCTTTAGGCACTTTCATAACCTTTTCAGAAAGATTTAATCCAGAGAAAGAACAGTTACATAAGAGCTTACCATAACAGCATATCTTCAAGGGGAATCTCAGTCATCAGGTCCCACAGATGGAACTTCATCATTGGTGAAGCAGGATCCACATGGAAGATTTTCAGCAGTACAACTGGGGCCACCCACACTGACATTGTCTGCCAACATCACCAACACTATAAAGGTGTAAGCAGCCCCACTCCCTCTTCAGTTCTTTCCCCCAGAGACAAAGGGAGCATAGCTCGAGCCATGGGGGACCAAGGGGAGAAAGAGGTGCCCAGGCCCATATGAAAGGCTGGATACACCACATAGCCAGTTCTAGGAGACAGCCCCAAAAAAGGGGGATGTGGGAGGGAAGGGGAACCTGATGACTGAGATCTCCTCGAAGATCTGCTGTTATGGTAAGTTCTTATGTAACTGTTCTATCTTCTTCGGGGGTATATCAGTCATCAGGTCCCACAGATGGAACAAGTCCCAAGCAATCACAGATGAACACAGCCTGGAAAGAAGACCACCCCTGCACTTAAGACAGGAGGCCCTTCAGCAAAGCCCTGCCAAAACCTGCACAGGCTCTTTAGGCAATGTCCAGATTGTAGTGCTTGGTGAAAGTATGGACAGCACTGCAGTTGGCAGTAGCACAAACGTCACAGCTGAGACTCCTCGAAAACTGTCCAGAGAAGTAGCAATGCCCCTTGTGTAATGGGCTTTTACCACCCCTGGCAATTCTTTGCCATACTTGTTGTAAAAGAACACAATACAATGTACCAACCACTTAAGACAAACATTGTTTGGAAACCTGAATGCCCTCTCTACCTGGGGCAAAAGAAACAAAAAGCTATGGAGCAGGTAGTATTTTAAAACTCTGAGCAAGTCTAATGTATGGAGTAGTGCTTCCCCTGGATTGGCACGTTCCGGAAAATAAACAGGAAAACGGATAGATTGGTTCAGAGTAAACTCAGACACCACCTTGGGAAGAAACTCAGGATTCATGTGCAAAGACGCCCTGTCTTTGTGTAAAAACAAATAAGGCCCCTCGCACCAGAGGGCCTGAAATGCAGCAATCCTTCAGGCAGAAGTAATAGCAACTAAAAATAAGAAAGAAAGCGTAGCTCGCAAGTCGCGGCTGGCTCATAAGGAGACAGGGTCAATGTTGCTAAAACAAAATTCAAATCCCTAGCTGGGACAGGGGAACAGATTGGAGGTTTCAGATGCAGGATGCCCCTAAGAAGGTACAGGAGACATCCAGCTGAGCTTCGGTGTGATCATCCATGGCCTCATGAAAGGACGAGATGGCCGAAAGGTGTACCTTGAGTGAGGAGTACTGGGGACCTGAGTCCAACAAAGAGCTCACGTAGTCCAGAATCTGTCTCACTGGACAGGTAAAATGGTCCAGATTATGTTTGGCAGCCCAGATTGCGAACCTCTTCCACTTAATGGCATATGTGGCTCAAGTGAAGGGTTTCCGAGTGGCCACTAGGACATCTACCACCCTATGGGAAACCCCAAACTTGACGATGGCTAAGTCCTCAGGAGCCAGGCATGCGGATAAAGGGACTTGAGGTTGGGATGGACCAGGGTTCCCTGAGCCTGTGTGAGCAGATCCCTGCAGAGGGACTGGAGGTTCCTACGCTAACTGAGGCAGTAATGGGAATCATATCTACCATGGCCAGAAAGGAGCTACCAGGATCATGTTGGCCCCCCTGCATCTGCAGCTTGATTAGCACCCTCTGAATCAAGAGAAATGAAGGGAAGCTGTAAAGGAACCTCCCGCTCCAGGAGAAGAACAATGCATCTCATCAGAAAACTCCAGGCCCTGGATATAGCAAGCAGAAATTGGGCAGTTTTGTGTTGAGTGGGGACGCAAAAAGGTCCAATTCTGGATTACCCCATCTTGCGAACAGGTCTTCTGCGACGGATGAAAGAAGCTCCCACTAATGCATGCTGAACTTCATCCTGCTGAGGCTGCTCACCTCAGTGTTTAGCAGCCTGGGACGTGAACCACTGAGTTAGACCGTGGTCTAGAGCCCAATACCACATTCTCATGGCCTCCCTGCATAGGGGGTACGAATGTGTCCCCCCCTCGCTTGTTGATGTAGTAGACTACGCTGAGGTTGTCGGACTTGGATCAACATCTGATCCGAGAGGAGATGGATCTGAAAGGCCTGTATGGTATAAAGGCCTGCCTGCATGTCCAGAACACTGATATGCAGGGATAGTTTGCTCTGGGACCATGTCCCTTGCATCTGAAAAAAGGCACCCAGAGGTGCCACCCACCTGAGCCAGAAGCATCCGTAGTAAGGATCTGCTGGGGGGGGGGGTGGATAGCTAGAATAGGACACCTTGCACCAGGTCCAGTGGATCCATCTGTTATGCGCCCCTGGCCCTCAAACCTCAGGCAGCTCGGCAGGACCGCATGTGTGCAGAGAGGATCCCCTTTTTAAGAACTCGTGAGCAGGAGTAAGGGTTTCCTGAAGACTTACCAGCCTTCCTTTTCCCAGTGGGAGGGTGGATTCTGTAGTTTTGAGTTCCCTCGACTCTGCACTACTTTCAGTATTTGAATCCCACCACGGCCACTGGCTACGTCTTGCCTAGGTAGTTTTATATGATAGCCGAGCGGGTCTATCTTGTTAAGGCACACACTCTTTTCAAAACCCTTCTGTTAAAATGTTAAATCACACAACCAGACCCCAGGCAGAGTAGATAAGAAAATCATAGAAGTTTATTTAAAATAAAAGCAATACAGAAAATTCTACAGTTTGGAAGAACTCTGAAATGCAGACAATAACAAAAGTAAAACTGGATGGTTTACAGAAAACACTAGATACTGTATTCTAAACTATACCTTGTTTTGATGTAAGAGTTCAGACAAGATTTCAAATGTCCTTGTAGAGATGAGTCCTTAAGCAACAGTTGTGTAGCAAGTGTGTATTCCACCTCAAGTCTCTGAAATGTCCTTTTTAAAAAGTCTTCCAGGCGCTTCCTTGGTGCAAAGTCTTGGTTTCCAAAATTCTGACTTAAAAATCAGAATTTCCTGTTCGGTATGGAACAAGTCAAACTTTCCACACACTCAGGTCTTGTTTTAGAGATTTTTCCAGGCCTACACATATACTTCTCGTCTTCAAGTATATGCCAGCTAGACAGACTCTCTGCCTTCCAACTAAGCTGGTTTTCAACTGCTCTGCATTTGAAGTGTGTGTCTGATAATATACTTGAGGGTCTTTTTTAGGACACACCCACCTTATTTCTTTTCTCTGGGGTGGGGTTAATGATTCCAGGACAATACAGATATTAGGGTGCAACAGTTTACCTTTCCCTGTAGGTGTCATTGTGGTTCCATGTCAGGTTTGATTTCAACTCCAGTGACATCTGGTCCATGCATTTAACTTGATCCCTGACCCCTAGTTCACTACAGTACCCTTCCCTGTCATGGAAAGCCACAGTGGGATATTTTATGCCTTCCTGGGCTATATACCTGTCTCCCTTATCTTGAGACATAACAGGTCCACACTAGCCTTTATAGAAATAAAAGTTATTTTGTAGTTGCCCGTTTAAGGTACAGTGTCTTAATTCTAAAGTACATTACAGCATATACAATATGAAGCCACATAAATGGATCTAGGCCTATCATGCAACACCATCCACCACTGGAGTACCTTGCGGACTGGGGAGGAGACCAGCACTAACTTATCTAATTTATCTAAGCACTGGTCTGACTGTACTCTGCGAGTCCATTGGAGGATGTGCATGTTAAGCCAGGCCAGTGGAACCGTGGGGATGGCCGCAGCCATCAACCCCAACAGCCTCAAATATACCCGGGCAGGGATGTAATGGCTCTGGGTGACCTCTTGAGCTTGGGCCATATGGCTCTCCACTCTGTTCTGAGGTAGGAAGGCCTTTACTTGTGCCGAGTCCAGAACTGCCTCTATATATTGCAGCCTTTGGGAAGGGGTTAGGACCGACTTCGGCAAGTTGACAGTAAAGCCCAGGGAGAAAAACAGCTGAAGGGTTCTCTTTAGAGTCTGGAGAAGCTGCTCTCTGGACGGGGCCTTTGTGAGCCAACTGTCCAGATGGGGAAAACATACAGTCCCTCCCTTCTAAGAGCTGCAGCTACTGCTGCCAAGCATTTGGTAAAGATCCACGGTGCAGAGGACAAGCCAAATGGCAATACCTTGAACTGGTAATGCTCCCCCTGGAAAAGAAACCAGAGGAATCTTCTGTGTGGTGGAAACACCGAGATGTGCAGGTATGCATCCTGCATGTCCAGGGAGCATAGCCAGTTGCCCTGCTTGAGCAGAGGCAGCAATCCTGGCAGAGTTACCATTCAGAACATTTCGTACTGGACATACAGAGTGAGGCATTGTTTATTTTCTTTTCTATTTTCTTGTCAATGCCAGTAGCCGAAGTGGGGGCTGACAGTATTTTGGAAATGGCATTGAGTGATTTGTATATGGGCAACAGCAGCCTTCTGTGGGTAAGCCCATCATATCTAAACACTCCACCTCATCCTTCTTTTCGGCAGTCTCCTGTGATGAGAGGTTGAGAGTGTTGACCATTTGCCTCACAAAGGTGTAGTGTGACGTGTAGTCATCTGAAGGATGGAGAGAGGAACCAAACTCTTGTTCAGGAGAACCATCAGGCTCCATCAATTCTCTCTCCTCCTCCTCCTCCTCTTCATAGTAAAAGTCAGCCTCCTCCTCTGCAGGCACTAGAACCAGTGCTGCAGCTGGGGGGTGGGCATACTCATGAAGCGCCCCATAGCCTGAAAAGCCCTGAGGAACTGCCATATCTTAGTCATGTCCTCTACTGAGGGAATCTTATTTTTGTTCACTGCTGACTCTCTCCTTCCTTTCTTTCTTCCTTTCCCTCCCTCCCTTCCTTCCTTTCTTTCTTCAGGAGGAGGGATAGCAATATGCTTTTCCTTTTGTTTTTCTTAGCAGGTGCTGAATTCGATGCCTGCTCAGAGGCTTTTTGATTTTTGCTGGGTTCAGGGGTCTCCCGTTCACACACCCTAATCTCTAAACCTTCTTCATTAGCCTTGTCCTTTTGCTTACTTTGAGGGGCCGGACCCTTTTCTGAGTCTTTGGGTGACGTGAAGGCAGACTTAGAAGCCATAAGGTCTACCAGTATTTTAGCCATTTTCCTTTGCATTTTAAGACAAAACTTAATAGAGTTCACAACTGACAAAATCATGAGATGAAAACAGCTTTTGCAATTTTTAGAGCCTGTAGGTCCTGTCCTCTTTTTGGGTCTGTCAGTGATGCCAAACACTAATGACTGAGAGGATCATGGTTACCAGCACACCAAAAACAAATAATAAAATGCAGTTTGGCTCTTTTCCAAGACAAGAACCACTACAGAAAAAGATTAAACAGAGAAAATATGCCCAATAGCACCTCGGTTCTGCTAAAAAGGGAACTGGGACTAGGAAAAACAAGGAACAGCTAAGCGGTTTCTAAAACTGTAAAACGTTTTTGTTCTTAAATGGTTAAGTAAAGGAGTTCCCAAAAAGCGGAAATGTGCTACAACAGGCCTTTCTCCAGTTGTTGGGAACTGATGGAGAACAAAAGAAAAAAAACATTGAAAATGTCAAATTACAACAAAAACAACCTACCTAATGCAAAGTATCAAAAACTAAACTACACTTAACTAAGTAAAATTTTGAGAGAAATAATAAACCGTAACAGGCTCTGAAGTAGGAGAGATGGCTTTGGGGGGACTGCTTCCTTCAGGCAGAGAAATAAATCTACTGTTAGAAAGCAAAGGTGAGCATGATCATACAGAAGAATTCTGAATTTAATTCTAAGATTCAATAATCAGTATAAAATTCTAGGCTCTGGGACAGCTCGTTCCAGGGGAATGACTGCAGTTGTTAAGCAAAGTGAGGGGTGCCTGGGTTTGAAAACTAGCATGAGAGAGACCCAGACTGACTTGACAGGTGGGCATCTGGAGGGGAAGGTGGACTTTGCTATCCCAACCTAATCAAGAGAAAGAGAAGCATTCTGTCCTCCCAGGACAGTGCAACACACACAGATGACGACCGTAGCTGCAGTCAGGATGAGCAGGAAAATAGACAGTAACATTATTACTCATGAGGGGACACTGGGTCCACAGCTGTAACCTCCCATCAGTTATTAGTGGCAAATATAAAACTAGAGTTCCAGGTCAGGTGAGTCAGATTTAATCCAGATTTGGCTTTAGCTAGCAAATGTGTCAGGCCAGGTTGGTTGGCCCTGGAAGGCAAACATGCAGTAGTCAACACGCCAAAGAAAACAGCCAGGGCAAGGAGACCTAGAAGGAGGAGCAGAACATAGTTCATTCAATAACTCTGAAAATAACAGAGATTTATGTATGTGTAACTGCAAGTGAACTGTCCTGTGTTTTCTGTGCTTAGACACAATTGTAAAATGAGAGTTTCTCTCAATCTGCCTTCCAATAAAATACGGATTGATGAAATCACAACCTCAGAACATGAGCCTCAAGGTCTATAACATGTTACACATCTTGGTTCAAGATCCAGACAAGTTCGTATATTGCATGTTATGTTACTCAAGCTGTAGCAGCTGTTCTCTCTCAACTGAGAAGGTAAAACAGTTTTCTGATGTAAAATCCCCAAATACAAAAAAATAAATCTAAGGCTGGAAAGTTTTATACAAAGTGAAGTCCAGATGAAAAATGTCATAGGGGCATAAGGTCAGAATGCAAAGGCAGACCAGGAGAAGTTATAAAATTCGCAAGCAGCATTTTATCAATAACAATAAAGTAAAAAATAAATAAAAACTGTACAGGATAGCGCTTTGCAAAGGCAGTACAAACAAAAATCCTTCATCTGAGACTCTCTCGCAATTTAAATCTCAATATATCGCGCCCTATAAAAATAAATAAATAATTCTCTCTTTATATAAGATGTCTTTTCCTGGCAGTTTAAACTTTGCATCCTGTTGTTGTAATTGACATCTCCTGCCTTTCACAAAATGTCTCAAAACTTTGTCACTGCCTTCCTGTGACTAGCCTGAAGAGTACATCTAGTCTTAACAAGTGCAACAAAATAGAATATTCTATCCCAGAGCAGGTTTCCTGGTGAGAGCTCTGTAAACAAGCAAGTGGAGGTAAAAACCAATCAATTTTTATTTTATACCGGAAGGTATGTTAGCAAAAATGCCCATTTTCACAAACGTCCAGTTGCACAGATAACCAGTTACACATTTAACACAGAGTGCACAACAGAAAGCGTTTGCACAAAGAAGTGAGGAATAAATATATGGAAATATATACATTCAGTTTTAAGATGATTTTCCGACCTAGATGAAAGCAGCTACCATTCCCATATTGGGGCAGCTGCCCTCAGCGACAGTTATTCTAACCATGTTTTAATTAATAATTGTAGCCCATACCTTTGGAATATCGCTTGTAACTTTTTCCTTGAGATGTGCTGCCTGATCACTTCTGAGTGGTCCAGTCCTGCCACCATGGCCCTGCACTCAAGCACGTAATGACTTGTGACCAGGGAGAGCACGGGGGCACACCCCATTGAAGTGAATGGGGCTTCTTTTTCCTGTTTTTTTTTTTATTATGCCTCAGGATGGCCAGTTGGACAGTAAAGAAGCACACTGCTTGACTAACAAGGATCTTGTTAGTCGAGTGGTGTCTTTCTATATCGTCCAACTGGTCATCCTGAGGCATAGAAATGACAGGAGAAAGAAGCCATATTCACTTCAATGGGGTGCTCCCCCGCACTCTCCCTGGTCACACGTCATTATGTGCTTGAGCGTGGGGGCGTGGAGGCAGGACTGAAGCACTCAAAAGTGATCAGGCAAACCATCTCAAGAAAAAAGTTACCAGTGATATTTCAAAGGTATTGGCTATAATTAAAACATGGCTAGAATAACTGTCGCAGAGGGCAGCTACCACAATATGTGAGTACAGTAGCTCCCTTATATCGGAAATTTCCTTTAACCTTGTTTACATTGGAAAAAACTACAGACAAAAAATATATTAATTTAAAACAAAAGAGGGAAAAGATTAAATACAGGGAATAGATTATATACAAGGAAAACATTTTGTACATCGCAAGGTCAACCCCCTGTATTACAGATTGATATATTTTCTAATAAACCCATATAACTTTATTGAATCATTTCAACAATGTAAGTATATACATTTGCAAATCAAAGGATCCTAGTATCACATAAAGATTCAAATATATTTTTTTAACCACAGAGAAGCAGGGGAAAAGGAAAGAAGAGAAACAGAAGTGAAGGTAGGGAGATAATAGGGGGAAATAGTGGGACCTTCGGAGTGGCTAATCCCTAGATGCCACAAGAAAATTTTGACTGTGCAATCAGATAGGCAAGAGACAGACACGTGGCAGAATAGGAGAAGACAAAATACATCCTAGGTTTTATCTCTCTCTTATCCAACCCTGTCACATACACCCCTCTTTAAGAGGGAACCTTTTTTAAACAGGTTTCCAAAACCTTCTTTTATTTCTCTTTTAACATTACCTTATAACACATACAGTTCTTTGAATATACAGTATCATTTTTTTCATAACACCTTTAACAGCAAACATTTTGGTTAAGCACACACATTTTTTTCAGCCTTCTGACTTCTCAATTCCTGGACCATATCTTGACAGAAAATCAGCACTGATATTAGCCTTTCTGGATTTGTGCATCACTTTGAATTTGAATGGCTGTAGTGCCGGGTACCACCTTGTGATTCTGAGATTTTTATCCTTCATCTGATTAAGTCAACAGTGAGGGACTGTGATCTGTTATAAATCCAAAGTCAGCTCCTAGCAGATAAAACTTACAAGACACCATTGCTCATTTCACAGCAATGCATTCTTTTTCAATGGTGGAGCACCTTTTCCTGCTGTTGTGCAGTTTCCTACTGATACACAGAATGGGATGTCCTTTCCATCTATATTCTGACTTAGGATGGAACCTAGGCCTACATCTGACGCATCCATCTGTAACAAAAATTGTTTCTCAAAGTCTGGAGTTCCTAAAAGAGGGGCTGTACATAATGCAGCTTTGATGGCCTAAAAAGCCTCTTCACACTCTGGGGACCATTTCACATTACTCAGGTACTGCTTTTTCATTAGTCCAGTGACGGAAGTAGCTAACTGGGCAAAGTTGGGAATAAATCTCAAGTAGTAACCAGCCAGACCTAAAAATCACCTGACATGTTTCTTTGTTTTAGGGACAGGACTGCTAGGTACAGCCTTGATCCAGGAAATCTCTGGCTTTACTTCCCCATTCCTAAAATATAACCAAAATATCTGGTTTCCTTCATGCCTAATGTGCACTTGGTAGAATTAATGGTCAGACCTGCATTTTTCATATATTGGATAACTGCTCATAGGTGTTTCAGGTGGCTTCTTCAGGCTGGACTGTACACTACATCATCCAGATAAGCAGCACAACAATCACTGCGAGGGGCTAGAATTACATCTATGTTCCACTGTAATGTAGCGGGTGCACCTTGTAAACCAAATGGCTTGGTGGTGAACTGACAGAATCCAGCAGGAGTGGAAAATGCAGTTTTGCCTCTGGATTCTTTTAGCTAGGGGAATTTGCAGCAACCCTTGGTAAGATCGAGGGTATTAATGTACTTTGCACTTCCCAATCTGTCCACCAAATCATCTATCCTGGGCATAGGACAGCTGCCAAATTTGAACACTTGATCAAGTTTCCTAAAATCAATGCAGATGATTACACCCTCTTTTTTTACTTACAATCACCATTGGTTATGACCAAGCACTTCTTGATTTTCAGTGATATGCAACTCTTTATTTTTGTATTTCTTTAACCACATCTGCTCTTAACTGCTCTGGTAATCTGTATGTCTTTTGTCCAATAGGGCAAGCATTCTGTGTCACTGTTACATGCTCTACCTCTTTTTCTTGGCCTGGAACGGTTGTAAATGTACTTTAAATGTCATCAACTTGAGAATTTCTGCAGTTTGTTCTGTGGATAAGGAAACATTCACCTTTACAGCATCAGAAGTTACAGTTTGTTCCAGTCTGCCATAAGTTATATATACATGTTCTTTAGCAGTTTCTGCTAATATTAACAAAGCAACCTTTTTGTTCTTTTTTCCCACCCCATTTCTTCAGGAGATTAACATGGTATATATGTATATCTTGGTAGGAATTTTCCTATCGGGGTCTCAGTTTCACAGTTAACTGTATCAGTATCGCAAACCACTTTATAAGGACCTTGTCACTTCATCAACAGTTTGTTTTCTGTAGTGGGTAACAGTAACAAGAGGTTTTCACCTGGCTCAAAAACTCTTTTTTACCCCATGATCATAATACACTTTCTGCTATTTTGGGGCTTTCTGATTACTGTGGGCAATTTCAAAATATCTTGCTAGTTTCTTTCTCAGTGTACACATATAAAATGTAACAAATTCTTTCTGAGTGGGGTTACCTTCCCATGTTTCTTTTATCACATGTAGTGACCCTCTAGGTCATCTTCTATACTACATTTCAAAGGGGGAAAAACCTGCTGATGCTTGTAGCAGTTCTATGCAAGCAAAAAGCAGGTAAGGTAAATATCATTCCCAGTCTTTCCTTTCACATACCTTTTTAACATGTGTTTTAGGGTTTGATTAAAAATGTTCAACAAGACCATCTATCTGAAAGTGGTAAGGGGAGGTTCCTGTGGCACTGATACCTAGTAACTGGTACAGCTCCTTCAGCAATGCAGCACCAGAATTACTACCCTAATCAGTAATAATATCCTTAGGTATGCCCACCCTGCTGAAAATGATGACAAGCTCTGCTGCCACTTCTGGGGCTGTGGCAGTACAAATTGGAATTGCCTCTGTGTACCGAGTATCACAGTCATATACTACCAAAATGAATCGATTAGCCTTTTTACTTTTGTCTCTAGGACCAACCACATCCATTGCAATTCTCTCAAAAGGCACATTTATCAAGGGTAGGGACACCAGGGGCAGGCTGTCTTTTTTAGGTACTGGGGCTACTTTCTAGCATTCAGAAAAAAAAATGCAATAGGCAGCAACATCCTTATAAATCCCAGGCCAGTAAAATCTGTAAAACAATCTGTCAAGGATGCGGTCCTTCCCCTGAGTGACCAGCCACAGGACTATTATGTGCTACCTGTAACAACTCAGTTTTATACTTTTTTGTTATGATCAACTGTTCTATCTATTCCAGCATCTGAGGATTCACCCAAACTATGTACAGTAGCCCATTATATTTTTTTAAACATTGGCTCATCCTGTTTTTGTTTCGCCGCCCCCGCTTCAAATAATGTCAGAGAGAAACATCATTAGTTAACTCAGAAACAAAATCACAATCAGTTAGTTTAGTTCCAGCATTTTCATATAACAACCCCTTATGTCTCCACTGTTTTTTCAGGTATCTTCTTTCCTTCCTGGACTTTCGGATCTTGGAGCTGGGCTCAAGCAAGTTAGAATCAAAGTCACCAAAAGGAAAAGAGTCCCTAACATCTGAGATTTTTTTTGTCTGTGATCTTGTTATCACAGCTGCTGAAACAGTAGGGTTTACTCCCTCTGTGATTAACTTAGCAAATCATGGAAAGTCATTTCCAATAATCACAGGTACAGGTAACTTTGGTACTACTCCCACTTTCATTTGGTGCGACACCCCATTAATGTTCAGAGTCACTTGGGTAGTGGGATAGTATCGAGTATCCCGATGGATGCAGATGACCTCAGTACCTGGTGGTTTTGCACAGTGTTTTCCCAGAACTTCAACATGCACCAGGGTCTGTCTGCTTCCCGAATCTGTAAGTCCGTTTAGTCTTACCACCCACCTTGACATCTGTTAAATACTTGCCCCAATTTGCTAAGACCACATTTGCTCCAGTGTTACCTGCCTTATTTTTATGGCAGTTTCTTGAAATATGGCCTAGCTAATTACAGTTACAGCAAATAAAGTCTTGGGGTGCAGATGTGTTACCCCCACCAGAGTTATTATCTGATTTGTTGTTAAATCAGGAAAGAGAGTGTCTTACCATTCCTTGGCTGTTACTTCGCTGCTGTGGTGTCTGTCTGGCCATCTGATAGTCCTCAGCCAAAGAAACAGCCTTTTCCCCACTTTCTGGTTGGTGTCCCTGTACTCAAAGCTGCAAGTCTGCAGGAAGGATGTTGATGAATTGCTCCACTGCAAATACATCAATGATCTGTGGGACTATTTACCCTCTGGTTGGAGCGATTTAATGAGGAGTTCTCAGAGTCAGGTGAAGGCTTCCCATGGATTTTCGACTGAGTGGTACTTCAGGGACCAGAATCTCTGTATAGGTTTCTCCTGAGATGTCATATCTTTTAAGGATTTCTCTTTTTACAAGGTCATAGTCTTTTGACCATGCAGTGTCCATACTGCTGTAGGCAAGTTGGGCTTTACCTGTCAGATAAGGTACCAGCTTGAATGCCCACTGCTGTTTTGGCCAATAGCAGGCTCTGGCAACCCTTTCAACGTCTGCTCTTCTTCTTTCATCACTAGTGCTAGCTGTACAATTTCAGTTTGGACTTTTGCTTCTGCTTCTAGTTCAGCTGACATTCGGCTGGTAATCACTGTTGGGCTTGCTGTTGCAGGATCCATAACTTTCTTTGATGCTTCCCTGGTACCAGGTCTAGTTCCCATGCAAATAAGTCCAGGTGTAGCATATGCATGGTGTAAATCCTACTTTGTCTGACATCAACTATCATGAGGCATATGTCAGGAAGCACAGGCAGACCAGGAGAAGTTATACAATTCGCAAGTAACATTTTATTATCATCAACAATAAAATAAAATAAAAATTGTACAAAACATTGCTCTCTTTATAAAAAAATGTATTTTCCTGGCAGTTTAAACTCTGCATCCTGTTGCTGTAAATTACATCTCCTGCTTTTCACAAAATGTCTCAAAACTTTGTCACTTTCCTTCCTGTGACTAGCCTGAAGAGTACGTCTAATCTTAACAGGTGAAACAAACAGAACATTCTGTCCCAGAGCTGGTCTCCTGTTGACAGTTCTGTAAACAAGCTTGTGGAGGTCCAAATGCATCTCAGGGTCAACTCCCTGTATTACAGATTATCTTTTTAATTAACCCAAATAGCTTTCTGCAATCATTTCAACAATGTAAGTATATATTTGCAAACTAATGGGTCCCAGTTTCACATAAAGATTCACATATATGTTTAACCACAGAGAAGCAAGGGGAGAAAGAAAGCATAGAAACAGCAAATGAAGGAAGGGAAATAACAGGGGGGAATTTGGAACCATCGGAGTCGCCAATTCCCAGGTACCACAAGAAAAAAATTGATTGCCAATTAGATAGGCAAGAGACAGACAAGTGGCACAATATAAGATGACAAAATAGATCCTTGCTTTTAACTCTCTCTTACGCAGCTCTGTCACACATCTACAACATGGCTGAAATTTAGGTTGGGTTAAGCACCAAAACTAGAAGATATTAAGAACAATAGACATGAAGATCACAGATGTGGATTTCCTGCACCATGTTGGAAGTACACATAATTAAGCTGGGGAAAGAAACAGGTCAGTAAAAATGGAATATCTCAAGCAAAGGTGTCCAGGGCCTTCTCTACCTCAAGTGCAGAATGATCAGGTTGTAGGGGGCTGGTTGGTGGCGGAGAGAAATAAAGAAACTTTATTGGTAGCAGCAACAGCAAGAACACTACTGTATATGATATACTGTGGATACCTTCTGCCATAACCCCCGTCTAACAGTTCACTGAAACCTAAACCTTACCTGCTTCTTCATAACTAACCTCCTGCAGCATACAAAACACAGGACCCCTGACCCAGTAGGGGTTAAGGGGGATATGGCAACACAGTGCCATCCCAGACTGCCTCCCCCCCCACCTCTCCGGTCACCTCTCCCCTCTCCAAGTGAGATGAGGAGGGGGAGGGGAGAAGAACAAAGAGACAGGCTCCCCCTGTCCTCAGGCTCCTGCTGAAACCTGACCCAAAGGTCAAGGGGAGCAAGAGGAGATAGGGGTAGAGAAGGCCAGAGGCCTACAGTGGTCAGAAACTGCCCCAACCAAGGGGTATATGCCTGCCTTTTCTCGAAGGGAATTTAACTCTTTGTAGGAGAGCAGGGGAACTGTCTTGATCCTTATACTTATGCCCACCTGCTGAAATGGCACTACTATACTTGATTTCAGATGATTCTAGAGGGATGAGGCATGTCAGATACAAATTTCATGGCACTTATCTTGCTCCTGCTACCTGACAACAACAGGACACAGTTTCCAGTACCTCTCTATCCTGGATGGCTGGCTCACTCTACAGCTTGATCTACCCAAATTTATTGTTCCCAGGTGGTCCTGGTAAGTGTCCGACTTTGCTCTGGGGTTCTAGGGTCTTCCCGTGTTTGGGTTGTACGCTGTTTCTTGTTTGTTTTACTTTCTCACTGTCAGTTGTGTCCTCATCTGGTCATATCCTCTGAGCAAGACTATGGGTCATTTCTGTATATACACTACCGGTCAAAAGTTTTAGAACACCCCCATTTTTCCAGTTTTTATTGAAATTTAAGCAATTCAAGTCCAGTGAATAACCTGAAATGGTACAAAGGTAAGCGGTAAACTGCTAGAGGTTAAAAAAAAAGTTTAGGTTACCAAAAACTGCTGTAGAGAAATTGCAAAGAAAGCCAAGGTGTCAGTGAGTACAGTTTCCTACACCATCAAAAGGCACTTGGAAAGTAGAGGAAACTCTGACAGGAAGAGGTCTGGCAGACCAAAGCCACAACAGAATCAGAAGACAAGTTTCTGAGAGTCAACAGCTTGCGTGATAGGCGGCTCACAGGACAACAACACAGAGTGACTGGCACCCTGAACCAAAAGGGCTACCACAGCATTTTGCAGCGCCATGCAATACCCTCTGGTCTACGCCTAGTTGGTCAGCGGTTCATCCTACAGCAAGATAATGACCCAAAACATACCTCCAGGCTATGTCAGAACTACCTTCGAGGAAAAGAACAAGACGGTAGGCTTCAAATCATGGAATGGCCAGCACAGTCTCCAGACTTAAACTCCATCGAGCTGGTTTGGGATGAACTGGACAGAAGGGTGAAAGCAAAGCAACCTACAAGTCCAACACATTTGTGGGAGCTTCTGCAACAGTGTTGGGAAGAACTTCCCGAACAATATTTGATGTCCATTGTAGGAAGAATGCCACAAGTGTGTTCGGCGGTTACAGTATATCTGCAAAAGGTGGCTACTTTGATGAGTCAAAAATTTAGATTAAAGTTTGTTAAACAAAATGATTCTATGATTTCTTTTTTATCTCCAATTGTTTATTTGTTCTATGCTTTAATTTCAGAGTACATTGAGACATTAACCTGCGTAAATTTCAATAAAAACTGGAAAAATGGGGGTGTTCTAAAACTTTTGACCGGTAGTGTAACTGAAGATGTCCAAGGAGGAGGAGGAGGAGGAGGACAGAGGAGGGTAAGCCTTGACTCATGGGCGGGGCAGTTGGGCTAGCAGGTTGAGGTGAGCAATGGGGCAGTATCGCTTACCATTACATGGCTGCGGCATAAGAGGTAGTTTTTTTTTTTTTTTTCAAAGGAGTGCTTCTCAGACCCACGGCCCACAGTCACCCACTAACGCACTGGGTTTTCCTGGCTCCATAGTAGGGTAGAGAGTGACAATGTGGCCATGCCATATGGCTACACTGCCGGGGAGGGCAGAGACCTCTTGGGCACCCTCCTTCCTTTGTATTAGCGTACATGCTTTCCCAGATCCTTCATGGACCTGCCCTTCTACATTGGGTTGGAGGCCCTGCCAGGTATGACTGCTACCAGGTCTTCATCCTGCTTGCCTACTTTGCTTCCCAGAACTCAGATGGAAAGAGGTGAAAGCAGGGGAATGGAGAGGCCAGCCTGAAGAGGACATACAAGGAACTCAGTGGCATGGCGGTAACAAAGCAAGGACTGGGCTGAGTTAGGGGAGCATAGGGACCTTGGGTTTGATATGTAGGTTGGTTTGGGTAATGCTGGGGAGAATGAGGCCAGAGGAGTAGAGTTAATTGGGTCTTGATGGGGGAAAGTCATGAAGGTGGGTTCCAGTTGGATGGAAGGGGAAGACCTGCCCACGCAACTCTCTTATAGGTTAGCACCATTATAGTCTATTTTTTTGAGTCTACGGCCTATCTTACAAAGTGGACAGAATTATGGATGCAGCTTTCCTTTAGGTCACCAGAAGTGGAGGTCTGGAGATAGTACTAGTAAGTCCAAGGGACTCAGCTGACACCCAGGAAGTGTTTTAATACAAAAGGGTGGAAAAAACAAGGGCAATCCACCTACCCATCAATAGGGAAGATTTGGCCAGTACACCAGGGAAATTCCCCTATTCTTTTCAAGAATTTCCATGGGTTCTTTAACATCCACTTGAACAACCAGCAGAAAAGGCAGACAGGAACTTGGATTAATGTCTCATCCACATGATAGCACACTTGAACTGTATAGCACCTCCCCTTAGCACTGACCTCGGGTGCCAGAGTTTATGGTATGAGCCCAATCCCAGTATTGAACTAGAACCCATGACCTTGTGGCCCAGAAGTGGATGTGTAACCAACTAAGTCATGCTGACACGCATTAGAAATACTGAATAGTAGGGTTCTTAATACCACTCCCAGGGGAACACCACTGGTGACTCCCTTCCAGTTTGATGCTATTTCATTCACCACTTCTTGCTGAGCCCTGTTGTTCAATCAGCCTTCTATCCAGGGCTTAATGAGGGCCATGTCTCGTGGTGATCTCAGACTCAGCAAAACATTTTTATGGGATTTATGGGAGGTCTCAGAGGGTCTCAAAGCAGGGCCTTTACTCCCTGTTTGTTTCCTCTTGCCACAACTTCAAAAATGGCAGTATGACCCTTAGTTCCTTTGTCCCTCAATTTCCTATAGTATCGGCATGTTTTGTGCTTGCGTTTTCACTGACTGAAAAACTGGATAATAATGAAAACACAAATTCCACACTATGAAGGAACAAAGGACTTCCACAGTAGTAGACCATGCATCTTTTTATAATTATGATCCCTAGAGCTCAGGCAGTTTTTTCTGCATACTTTATGTACAGCTTCTATCTACTGTGCAGTGTTTCCTGCAGTTCCAGATTTCCTCAACTTCAGAACCAAACAAAAAACAGACTGGAGGACACAACCTCTTACAAGTCAGACCTCATACAAAAAGAAAATGAGAAATAACTGATACATTTTAAACAGTGTTTAACAGCTGCAACTGGTGAAAGCAACCTCAACAATAATTTGATTGTCACATGGAAATAAAGTATTCTGGCCTTCAGTTACCTACTTTCTCTATTATTTATTTATTTGAAAACTGGTGATCAGGAAAGGCATACTAAACCAGGCATAGTTTCCATGTGTGACCAGGTAGGGGGAAGGGGACTGCAGAAAGGAAGAGAGGACAAAATGACAGAAATTAAATAATACAATTGAATACACATATAGTAATACAATCATTGGGATGAGATAACTTCAAAATATAACAATACAGAATAAAAACAGAATAATGAATAGGTGAGTGTGTATTACAAGGAAGTAAAGTCATTGGGAGGTTCTACGGACATGGGAACTTCGAGAGCGAAGCTTGAGTGGTTCCCTTGTCCTCAGAACCTCAATATGGTTTTACTACCAAGTGATACACACTCACCGATTTTTTTTTTTTTTAATATATGGATCCGATTAGAAAATTTACTCGAATCAAAAATGGGTGCCTGACTACTTCAGCTAACACTTGCTACAGGTGCCCGACGACTGCTCTACTTACTGGAGATACAAGCAATGCACCGTGCTTAAGACTCGCTCGCTCCGAGTCTTACCTGTAATTTCAGTGGTGAGATAAGTGAAAGCAGGATCAACCAGATATTTTTGGAAAACAAACAAAAAAACCCTGCTACTTGAAGACATTTCTCTCACCAAGACAGAGAGAGAGAGAGAGAAGAGATGCCATATTTTTGAAAATTTTCCACCCACCCACAGAGGAAAAGCAGCTAACTGGAAGGCATGCTTTGGAAGACTTTGCTTTGTACTATGGCAACTGAGATTGTGTGAGAGGCAGACTTGCACTTGCGCTGTTGACTTTTTGTGATAATACTATCATTCAGAGCTCTGAACAATACTATTACAGGCTCAGAACAATAGTATTATCACTTGGCTACAATAGTATTATCACTTTTTGAGTGACTGTATTATGGAATTTTTTTGTATGCTTTATGAACCTATTATTTCATGTATCCATATATTAAAATACAATAAATACTATGTACATTACTATATGTACAAAAAACGTACATGGCATAATCAAAAATAGAAGGTGAGATAGAATATTCCATCTTAGTACAAGAAGTATACAAAGATAAGGTGTAGTGGAGGAAACTGTGGAGCCTTGGCTCAGCACAGAGAAAGGGATAAGTCCAGAGAGGCAGAAAGAAGAGTAAAGGAATCTTGGGGGCGACAGGGGCTACATGTGGGAGCAGGTGGGCATAAGAGTGGTCTTGAAAAAGAGCTCTGAAGGACAGCACTGAGGAAGAGGAATGGAGGACAACAGGAAGGTTATTCTAGAGGGAGGGGATATGAGAAAACGATCTATCCCACTTATGTTCTACATTGAGGGATTGGGAGAGGGAGTCAGCAGAGGGAGTAGGAGAAGGGAATGGAAGGAGAGACAAGGGAGGTGAATTCGTTTTTTTATCAACTGGACAACTGCCCAGTACAGTGAATCCACTATTATATTATTACTTACATACCCTAGTGAAATATGATTACACACTAGCAAGCATGGAAAATGATGCCTTGTGTACTAGACACCCTTAGTTTCTTTGTATGGTTCCTAAGAACAGTACAAAGTGGAAAACCTATTACAAGTTTTAAATAAAAAGGGCTGTATCAGAACAGGGAACTTTGAAGATCAGCACAAAAGATTCCGCTGTGTTTAGATTTTAAAATGTAAGCAACTAATTTCATGCATCAGTGACAGCATACAATGAACCCCCATCCTGCACTGTGAATGCCAGTTGAAACTGATGTAATCTGTTGGATATTTTACTGCAATTAATTCAGTAATAATAAAAGTATTTCTGCTGTGTAAACTGACCATGCACTGGAACATAGTAAAATGAGTATTTCTAAGAATTAACTGATTGTTATCAGTAAATGCTTTAGGGAAACTGCTCATGGGTTAAATTTGACTCAGAAAATATTTTTTCTCAAAATGGAAGAAAAAAATAATTGAGTTCCTACTCTAGCAGACTAACCCTGGCTTATCACTTTGTTGGTAGACTGATACAATAAAAAACAATGGTTAAAATAATGTAAAATGTAATAAATATCAAACTGCATTTCAATACAGTACAGTATATAGGACAAACATAACATGGAATAACATAATGTTCCATATACAATGCCAGACAGCACAAGTCTTCTGCACAACTCATAGTAGTGTCTAGAAAAGACATGGTTTCTCAGTTTAATACACATAACAAGAGTAGACTTTTGTAATAACTGAGGAGGACTAGAGATGGTCTCTTTACCAGTAATGAGCCTAACTCAAGTCTCCATCTGTCGGCTGTTGTGCTGTGATGCTGGTGGTTTGAAAGCAGACTCAGGTTGTGCGGGCAAGTGCTCAGGGCTGGGAAACGGTGCTGCTGCTGGCAGCACTTCACAGCATAGGGTGTTGATGGCAATGCTTTCAAAATCGCAGTGAACCCTGTGGCTGTAGGGGAGTTTGCCCCTCCCCCCCGGGACTCCCCTGTGGCGTCTGAGGTTAATAGTAGCTGCAGCAGTGCCATCAAGTGGGCAGAGGGCTCAAAACCCAGGAGAAAAATCCCAGGCTGTGGAGGGATGACAACTGATGGTACTCTGGGGACCTGTGTTGCACTGATCTCCTCTGGGGGTGACAGGGAGGGAGGTAGTGGCTGATATGGCTAGGCATAAGTGTAACCTAAGGATTAGCCAGACGAACCTGGAGGATATAAAGCTTTGTGGGGAAAAAAAAGAGCCTTATTTACATGGCAGCAGTACTGGACAAGCTAGGACTATGTCTATGACAGGGGCAGCCATGTTAGATAAACTAGCACTCCACTACTACTGTGACAGTCATGTCAATCACACAGGCTTGCACTAGTTTGGTCAGCTAGGATAGGTGTAACTGTGGCAGTAATATCAGTCGGACATGATAGCACAGTGTGACAGTGATGTCAGTCAGATATTCTAGCACTAACTGTGACAGTGATGTTGGTCAGACAGACTAGCACCAACTCGGTCAGACAGGATAACAACTCTGTGACAGTGATGTTCTGACAAGCTAGCACTACGTCAACAGCAGTGATACAAACTACAATTATTTCTGTGACTGGGATATGCTGGCACTAGGCAAAGGCAAGACTAGAGATGTGTAGATGCTGCTGTATTCGGCACCGACTGTGGCACCATTTATAAGTATACTAACAGTAGTACTTTCTACTTGCTTAGAAACAGTCGGGAAAACTAAAAATGAAAAAAAAAAATAAGTCCCAAACAAACAGAAAAGCAGAGCAGTACCTGGTCATGGCTAGCTTCTATGGAGCTTCCGATGCCATGGAAAGTCATCTGCACAGGTGACAGTGTTAGATAGGTCATGCACTCATTGCCATTTTGTCTGTCATTGTACTGCACCTAGAAAAGCATGGAACTGTTAACACAGCAAACTTCTCAAAATGATTCTTGAACCTTTTTAAAAGGTACTTAACTCGGATACAGTTGCACAAGCATATGACACTGCTTAGTTCTGGGGTGTAAAGTGAAGAGATACTGTCAGTCTCCCAACTCAGGCCAAATTTGCCCTTGCTGAAATAATAAAAATAGGGGGTTGATAGTGTTTCAACTACAAAAATAAGTCCTGTGCTGGAATTCTCAAAATGAGGCTCAGGCTGTTTTATAATTTTAAAAATTAAACAGGGTGCCATGTTGTTGAGATAAGACCAAAACATAGCACCACATTCAACTTGACTGAGTGCACTGCCTCTTGGCATGTGAACAATGCCAGTAAGGACATGCTAGTACTACTGTGCTGACTGTATTAAAAACAAAATCAAAGTTTGAGGTTCTGAACACAAACTCTAAAACTGTATTTGACAATGTCACCCACCCCCATTTCTAGTTAAAGAGGGTAAAACCCTTAAACTACAGGAATTTTGAACAAAAACAACACGCATCGTAAGTTTCCTTTCCTTTGGGATGTCACTTTTCCCCCCAACTGTGCCCAACAAATTACTGAGAAGTTAAAAGGCTGCTGCCTCCCGGATAGCGAAGTTTAAACTGACATAAAGCAGACACTATATTAAAAGACAAGTGACAGTTTAATTGTGATACAAGGCCCTGTCTTTCTACAATGTCAGCAGAAGAACCCCACCCCCCAGCACTGATTCTATCTGCAATACAGACTTCGAATTCAAAATCTCAGAATATGGGAGGGGTCATTGGTTTTCTTCTGTCTCTTTTAATGAAAATGACGGGGTTATTTGCAGAAAACACATATAAAATAATACCATCATAAATATTTAAATGCAAGTGTAGGCTGGAAACTATACCAGTTATCAAAGTAACAAAACAAATGGAAGCTCACTTTATCAGGCTCAAAATTGTTAACATACTGTACACGGAAAAGGCAAAACATTAGTAAGCAGGGATCACTTCTAAGGTTTTCCAGGTTCTCCTGCAAAATATTTATAACTCATATTTTATGTTCCTGTTACTGACTCCAGCACTACCAGAACTCAGGAGTACCTCGTCCAGGTCCCCGCCTACCTTCTTTCCTGTCGTCCCCCACAGAGCCTCAGACTACCCCATGGGCAGCGCTGAGGAATTGGGGGGGGGGGATATACCCCCAACATCATTGGGTGATGGAGGAGGTGTCGTCGGGGACATTCCCAGATATACTGGGGTCCCTTAGGAGCCAGTACCAGGCCAAGAGTGTTCCTGTTGCAATCTCCCAAAGATGCTGGCATGCAGGGGGACTAATGCATGTGTGCGTGCGTTGTGTGTGTAGCACAGGTCCCTGGCTGATGTCCTGCACACCTACATGAAGCCTTCAACAACACTGCCATCAGTGGTCAGCCAGGTGGCAGTACTGCAGCGAGGATGGCCACCCTTCCTCCCTGGAGCAGGACCACATCTTCTGCTCAATTTTCCTCCCCCAGGCCAACCCCCAACCACCCTGGCTCATTCTGTAACCTGGAGTGCGCCAGTGCCCTCAGCGGTACCCCTAACGCTGCGCTGAAGGACTGTTACTTCCCTGCTAAATTTGACACTCTGTAACCAAGTACTGTATAGAAAATGAAACCACTGCTGTCCCATAGAATTGTTCTAGAAACACATAGAGAAAGACCAGCAGTCCATCAAGTCTGTCTGGCCCTACCTACCCTGGATTCAGAGATCTCCAACGCTAAAGATTTCAGTAGCTAATTCAGCGCAATTACAGTACGTACTTGACTAGTTCGTGAATAAAAAAGACACAACCCTTAAAACTGACTAAAGACAAGCAAATACAGGATTTATTTTACACACAATGGACAGCTGTTAGGATAAACCTGTAGTGTCATTATTTGTTTGAAATGTTTGGCTAGGAAAAACACATTAAGCTGAAGGTTGTTTTCAAGTGTGGGTGGAGGTGGGGATTATAGCAGGGGGAGAAGCACTATAAACCAGTCAGTATAAAATGGAGCAAAGGCCAAAAGGGTTTACAGTGTGCTGTAAGTAAACGCAAAAAAGTCATATATAGTACAAATGCAAGTATCTGCAAAACATACAACACACAATTAGTTACAACATCAATTATGTGCTTAAAGCCAGGAAGTAAAGGACTCAGCACTGGAGTTTCTGTAAAAACAAGGCACCTATGAGGCAGGATGGGGTGAGGGGCAGGAAAAAGTGAAATGGCTAATTAAAGGAGGGGGGTAGATTGAGGCGCTGGATGCCATACATTGTACCAAGCCAGGGACCCAAGTTCAGGAGCGAGTTCGGGCTGCCGGTGGAGAGAGGATCACGTGTCTAGAGGACTGCTCTCCTCTGTTGGGGATGGGTAGGCTGTGGCTTCCATGCTACCAGCAACTCCCAGTGGAGACTGGGGGGGGGGAGCAACAGCAGTAACCACCAGGAAAAGGGGCAGAGGTGATGGAGGACATCCATAGGACTGGTGCAGGAGCGCGCCCATCTCACGCTGGACGTCACTGCACATCCACACCTCCGGGGGGAACTCACACTCATCAACAAAGAAAACACCCCGATGGCAGGAGGAGACAACAACACACCACCAGGTCCACACCCACCATCGGATTCTGCCCTCCCTGGGTCCTGAAATCCTTCACATTCACCCTACCTGTATGGAAATTGGATTCAAGGAGCACCGAGGTAAGCAGATGGTGGCCCCACCCTGGGGGGGGGGTCACAAGCCTGGGGGTCTCCTGCAGGTTGGGGGTGATAGGCTGGAGTTCCGGTGGGACCTAGGGCTGGGGGGATCTCAGGCCAGGTGTGAGTAACTGGATGGGGATATCCGAGGGATGCCCCTGAAGTCGGCGACCAGAGGGAAAAAGAATTAAAAAAAAAAAGGAGGGGGGCAGAAACAGGGACAATGACAGGGGGAGAATAGGCCCAGATAATATAGAAATAAGATTTATTAAAAATGCTGTAGATAAAATAACACCAGTTTTGACATAATTAGTAAACTGGATATGGCCTACCTAGATTTCAGTAAGGCCTGTGACACCATTCCACATAGGGGACTCGTTAACAAGCTGGGCCACCTAGGAGTGGGTCCACAGGTGGTAAACTGGGTGAGAAATTGGTTAGGGGACAGGGGGGAGAGAGAGAGTGGTGGTAAACAGAGTTCACTTCAAGGAAGAGAGGGTGACCAGTGGGGTGCCACAGTGATCAGTACTGGACCAGTCCTCTTTAATGTCTTTATTAGTGACATTACATAGGGGCTAGAAGTGAAGGCATGCCTCTTTGTAAATGACACTAAAATCTGCAATAGGGTAGATACTCCGGGGGGGGGGGGATGAAGGGAGATTGAGGAAAGCTAGGAGGTGGTCAAGGGGTGACGGCTAAGTTTTAATGTGAAGAAGTGCAAAAATCATGCACTAGGGGCACAGAAACCCAGGGGTGGAGTACAAAATGGGGGGAGTGATATTAAGCACCTGCAAACAGCAAAGAGACCTGGGAGTACTCATGTCTGATGACCTAAAGGTGGCCAAACAGTGTGACAAATCAATGGAGAGAGCTAGTGGGATGCTAGCATGCTTAGGAAGGTTAGCACCAGCAGAAAGAGAGAGATGGTGTTACTGCTGTATAGTTCACTGGTGAGACTTCACCTAGAGTACCGTGTCCAGTTCTGGAGACCACATCTTTGGAAGGACATAGACAGGGTAGAGGCGATCCAGAGGAAGGCAACTAAAATGGTGCAGGGTCCGCATCACAAGCCCTATGAGCAGAGACTGAAGGACCTCAATATGTACATCCTGGAGGAAAGGAGGGAAAGGGGGGATATGATAGAAATACTCAAATACCTCACAGGTATAAATAATGCTCAAGAGAGAAGCATTTTTCAGAAAAAAAGATACTCAAGAACAAGGGGACATGCTATGAAACTGGAGGGGAGTAGGCTCAGGGGCGAACTGAGGAAGTACTTCTTCACAGAAAGAGTGGTGGATGCCTAGAACAGCCTCCCAGCAGAGGTGGTGGGGGCAAAAATGGTAAGGGAGTTCAAGAAAGCATGGAAAGGTAGCTAAGGGAACCTTAGAGTTAGGGAAAGGGGTGGTAAAGACGGAGATTAAGTAGGGTCTGCGGTGTTACAATAGGCAGGGAAAATGGACAGACTAGGTGGGCCAAGCGGTCCTTATCTGCTGTCAATATCTATGTTTCTATGGAGTTTAAAAGAAAGCAAACTTTCTACATCATGGAAAAAAGCAAGTGTGGTGCCCAGTTTTAAAGGGGGAGTTTCTGCGTTCTCCCTAGAATGACTGGCCCATAGCTTTGCTATCAGTTTTATCTGAAATACAGGAGAGGGTGGTCCACGGTTAATTCTGTGACTATTTAGAAAAAAATTCATTAATAATGAAATATCAGGCAGGCTCTAGGAAAGGTTTTTCCATTGACACCATGTTCACTGACCTCACGGACAGCCTCCTTTATGGAAAAGGATCGGATGGTGTGCGCAGTGTTCATGGACCTTTCCAAAGTTCTGACCTGGTTAACCACTCCATTTTGACAGAGATGTTAAGGGTTATAGGACTGGCAGAGGAAGCAGAACACTGATTCAAATCTGAATCTTACTTAAAAGGAAGAACACAGACAGTTACCTGTAGGGGATGTAAAATTTGATCATGCCTCTGTTACCCGTGGAATACCACAGAACTCAATACTGGGCCCACTACTATTTTTGTTATATACAAACAATTTACGAGACATTATCACAAATTCAGAGATTTGGCTTTACACCCATGATACCGTTTTGGTGTCATCTGGCAAAGATGTAACTGAAATAGAAAAACATTTACAAGAGGATTTTATTAAAATGCAAACATGGTTCCAGGACTCTAAACTAGTAATGATAAAAAAAAAAAAAAAACAAGTAATGACCTTCCCCCCAGTCAAATGTAAATGGCGCCCATATACAGCTAAAATTGATGTAAGAACTACAACTGAAGAAAAATTAATACAAGCGAGTGAGTATAAATATCTGGATCTACGGGTGGACCAGCATCTATAACTTAGTTATCATACAAGGAAATCACAGAGTTTGGAAGTGTCTGATTTTGAAAGCAGCACAAGGGAAGTCAGAGTTTGGAACTGTCTGATTTTGAAAGCAGCACAAGGGAAGTCACAGAGTTTGGAACTGTTTGATTTTGAAAGCAGCACAAGGGAAGTCACAGAGTTTGGAACTGTCTGATTTTGAAAGCAGCACAAGGGAAGTCACAGAGTTTGGAACTGTTTGATTTTGAAAGCAGCACAAGGGAAGTCAGAGTTTGGAACTGTCTGATTTTGAAAGCAGCACAAGAGAAGTCACAGAGTTTGGAACTGTTTGCTTTTGAAAGCAGCACAAGGGAAGTCACAGAGTTTGGAACTGTCTAATTTTGAAAGCAGCACAAGGGAAATCAGAGTTTGGAACTCAGTGCTTTGGCTTCTCAGAAGGAACTAGAAGGGGGACAGAATCAGATCTACAGTACAATAGCTTATTGTTGTTTTACATTGTTTCTTGTGGATTCTACTTGGTAGAAGGTTATTTATTTTCTTTCTTACTACTAAGGGGCTAGCAGGGTATTGTTTGGGGCTGTTGGAATTTTGAAACCTGTTTTTGTAGCTATAAGTGGGCTCATTTGTTTGATTCACTGTGTGGCAGGCTACATTTAGGCTTGCTGATCCAACCAATTAGCAACTTCACTACTCCCCGATAGCCAACTACCAATATCTCTCTCATAATGGGGAGTTTACTTCTGATACTCCTTTCACTGTCAGCCATGGGGTTCCACAAAGAAGATGTCCCTGTCACACAAACTAGGGTGATCTATCCGCCCAGTCTCTCTGAACCATCCCCTTTGGCTGACGCTCAAACCCTCACATATGCTCTACCATTGCTACATCGACTACAGTGGTGTGATCACCATAAAGAGACACATACCACCACACATGTATTTCAACCAAGGCTCCACTGCTGGATATACAGATCCCCCCTAAGCCTAACCACCAAACTGCTACTTGGTGTCTCGACACAATCTCTTAAACCACAGGGAGCACCCCAAAACAGTGGCAACAGAATAAAAGAAGGAGGACCAAGACAGCCCCTCTCCTATCACTGGCAGCCCTCACGAAACTCCTGCTCTTTCTATTACTCTGTATTAGTAGCGTGGAAATCAACCCTGGACCCCCTGAATGTATCACCTCTCCATCAGACCTAACCTCAATTAAAGGCCTCAAAGTTTCCTGCATATTAATGTATGCAGTCTGCTGAAAAACTCACACTGATACAAGCCTGGGTTGCCCATACCTTGCCAGACTTTCTTGTGGTATCTGAGACATGGCTCAAACCCACCACAGCAGACAGGGATGTTAACCTACCTAACTACCAGCTATTCAGAGCTGATCGCCAAACAAGGAGGTGGAGTAGCCATATATGCAAAATCCGGTATAGCTGTATCCTATATTGCTGCAACATCTATGCCCAAGGAGTTTGAATACCTATCCCTAAAAGTCTCTCCCCCAATACAGCAGCTTTTCAGCTAGTTGGTTGCTACAGACCCCCTCTGCTGAACACAAGCTCTTATCCCATCTGTGGAACCTGCTCAAACCCAGCACTGAAGAAGTCATTATTCTAGGTGACCTGAATTTCAACACAGCTACCCAGGAAGCTGCACCTCTGGTATCATTCTGTGTTACATATGGGTTCACACAGCTAATTAATGAACAACAGAATTAATGCAAGGAATAGTAATAACAGCACACTACTTGATATCATGCTAGTGAATAAACCACATCTATTCACACACGCTGGAGTGCTTCTCTCATGATATAAGTGATCACTGCCCATCGTGGGTAGATCCACTAGCATAACAACAAGCCCTGCAAAATTCCTCATGAGGAGATCCAAGAAAAACATCAATATTGAAGGATATTTGCATGATCTAGCTTACTCTCCACACTGGCAAGAGTTTTATCTTGCCCATTCTGTCTGAAAAAAGTTCAGCAGGTGCTAAATAACATTATAATAAATGCCCTTAACACCCATGCCCCAATCTCTAGTATCCGAATAAAAACAAATCCTATCGTTGGTTTACAGCTGACCTCAAAGCTGCACTGCTGAGAGAGAGACAAACTCTGGAAAATGGCAAGAAAAACCAAGAATGCAAATGACTGGATGATCTTTAGGAAAGCCAGGAATAGATGCACCAAGAAAGTTAGGGATGCAAAGGCTGCCTTCTACTTGGCGAACTCGACTCTTCCTACCATAATCCTGCTAGGTTTTGGGGCACCATCAAGGGTATGGTGGGGCAGGGCGCTAACACCCCTTCCAACTCAATTACACAACAGTTGTGGCCCTATCACTGGCAAAATGGAAATTCTGGGCCTTCAAAACCACTTCACTAACGGCTGGCCTTGCCTTTGACATCTCCAGCTAACCTGCTGAGGGAACAATTAAGCTCCCATTACACTGGTGATCAGAGAGCTGACTCTTCCTTCAGCTTCAAATCTATACTGTTGAAACAAGTAGAGGATCTATTATGGCAACTGGATACCAAAAAAAGCACAGGGGCAGACTCTCTGGACCCCTACTTTCTAAAGATTGCATGCCACGTACTTGCAGTCCCCCTAACACACCTCTTTAACCTATCCCTAAACTCTGGCTCTATTCCCACACTGTGGAAGACAGCCCAAGTGGTTCCCCTTCTAAAATCAGGGGACCCTATGGATCTTAATAATTACAGGCCCATTTCCATTCTACCAGTGCTATCCAAGATGCTGGAGAAATTAGTGAGTAATCAGTTAAGGAGTATCTTGACAATGCTAACCTCCTAAACCCAGCTCAATCTGGATTCAGGGCCAAGCATAGCACTATCACTGCACTAGCCAAGGTCACAAATGACTGGCAATCCGAATTAGATAAAAAGAATAATGTCTGTGCAGTATTCCTCGACCTGAGCAAAGCATTCAATACTGTGGACCATGAGCTACTACTTTCATCCCTGTACTCCACTGGCCTAGATCCATCCTCCCTTAAGTGGTTCAGATGCTATCTCACCGGTAGGTCACAGCAGGTAAAAGCTGAAGGTGACCTATCCCCATTAAAACCACTGTCAAGAGGAGTCCCCCAAGGTTCTATTCTGGGTCCTATCCTTTTTGTCATTTATATAAATAACATTGATTCAACCCTTACCAATTCCTCTGTACACCTCTTTGCTGATGACACTGTTCTGTATGTCAGCAACCCTTCGTCTGCAGCTGCTCGTGAAATCCTACAAACAGAATTCTCCTTGCTACAATATCAGCTACTCAAGAAAAAGCTTCTGTTAAATGCAAAGAAAACTAAAGCAATGATGTTCACAAATCAAAGCTCCACCAGCACATCCTCTCCAATCATTCTCCCCCAGCTATGCACTATACTTGGAGAAAATCTGGAGTATGTAGAAAACTTCAAATACCTAGGTGTGTGGATTGACAACAGACTTGACTTCACTCATCATTTAGAAGAACTGTTAAAAAAGCTTCGCCAAAGGCTTGGCCTTCTCTATAGATTAAAACCCTTCCTAAACAGAGACTCAAAGATGAGGTTAGTCCAGGCCATTTTTCTATCAGTTGTTGACTATGCAGACTTCCTTTATAGTCACTGCCCCATCTCCTACCATCACAAGTTGGATACCTTATATCATAGAGCAATAAGGTTCATTACAGATCTGCCATCTAATACTCATCATTGCTCTCTTTATGCTGCAGTTGGGTGGGTTTCCCTTCCCCTCAGAAGGAACAGAAATGCAGCACTATGGATTACAAGGCGTTGTCAAAAAACTTTCAAACTATATCCTGGACTGCTTCACCCAAGACCTCTCCTAGCTCCTATGCCCTAAGAAGCAACAACATCATCCTGCTCAAATTGCCCAAATTCAACACCAGGCTAGGGAGGGCAGCAATCAGCTATTCTCTAGCTATAGCATGGAACACCCTACAAAAATCCCTAAAACTGTCCAATATCATTCCATTTGCATCCTTTAAACAGCATTGTACAGTCTTCTTCCAAAGAGAAATGCAATTGCTACCACTAGAGCTAGCATTGTCATCTCACAAATCTCCTTCAAACCATATATGGCACATTCCTTCCAGACAGACACCCCATCTTATGGCACCCAGTATTACCTTCACCATCCTAGTATTACATTATGTTGAGTGTCTGCTGCACCCCCACTGGGATATGTATATACTGTACATACTGTAAATATTAGCTTAACTTTCCTGTAACCATTTTTTATCATGTGAATTTACTGTACATCACTGTGTTTATAAATGTTATTTTCCCCTGTATGTATAACTGTCTTATATAAGTGTATGATGTATCTGTTGTGTATCAACTATTGAACCTTGACCTTATCAGGTCCATCTTGTAAATGAGCCTTGCTCAATGATGTTCGCCTGAATAAAGATTTGATGATGATGATGATGATATAAAGAATTTGCATACAAAACTAAACTCATGTATTGGAGCCCTGAGGCATGCTTCTTTTTGTATACCTGGGTCCATGAGATCATCCACTGTGAATCAAATGCTAATCCCTGTGATTAATTATGGAAGCCATATATATGTACACTCCAATAAAAAAGATCTTGAGAAACTTGATACAATGTACAAAAGGCTAGCAAGATTTGTATTATGGTATGATTTCAACACTAACCACTGTACTATCTACAGCAGCTTAGATTGGCTTCCCCTAAATGAGAAAGGATATTACTTCAAAAAAAAAAATATGTTCACAAAATTATTTAGCAGAACAAACCATTACAATTGGTGTCCAAACTTTCCAAACTAGTACATAAGTATCAAGTGAGATCCAAAGGAGCAAGAGCGTTACATGTGCCTAAAATAAAAGCTGTTTATGGGCGACAGATTCTTGAATACATAACTGCTAACATTTGGAAGGACTTTAAACCCGAGCTTAAATAACCATCAATTAATTCAAAGCAATTTGGAACTGCAATGAAACATAAGCAAAGTTTTAGATGTATGTGTTAATGAGCAAAACTTACAGTATTGTATATGTAATGTCTTTACCTAATACTGGTGTGTATGTTAAAATGTATACAATATACATATGTGAATTGTATTCATTATACGATTTATGATGTTAAATTTAATTGTATTTATACGTGTAGATTGTGTGTTTTACATCTGACAGGATCACCTTGTAAATAGTGCTCTTATGTAGCCCAAATGGTGTAAACATTTTCTACACTGTACGTTTTACATCTGAAAGGATCACCTTGTAAATAGGGCTCTTACGTAGTAGCCCAAACAATGTAAAAATGTTCTCCCTGAATAAAAATAAAGATTTTACTACTACTAACAGACGGCTAGTTACAGGAACAGGTGTGCGAGGAACATTCATGGATGAGATACTTGGAGGAAAGGCAGAAGGAAGAAGAACGGAGAGCAGATGGGAGATTAGTCTAGATGTGAGGTGAACAATAGAAGGCTGCTTGTCCAGCTGAGATTTTGGAATGAAGTGTGAGAAAGGGCAGGAGTCTGTCGAGTTTCTCCTTTTTCTACCACCCACCCTAATCCCCTTATCAGACTGTTTACTTACTCCGTTCCCCTTTCCCTTTCCTCCTGTCCCACCTTCCCGCCACATCTTGCCCATCTAACCCTCCTCCTGCTTAATGCATCACCAGTCCCTGCTCATTCTATAACCTTCACCCAACCAATCTCTCTATCCTGCCTATCTAACACTCCCCCATCCACATAACCTCCGCCCAAGCCTATTCCAAAACCCTCACCCCAAACTCCCCACTTTCCACATACCAGCCATACCTTTCTCCCTCCCCCATTCCCCAGCTGTATATCCTGCTACTGAAACTTCAGATGCATGCCATTATGGCATTACTAAGCAATGTACAAATTTACCAAGTGTAAAGAAGCTTGCCTTTTTTTTTTAAGAAATGTTTTCTCTATGACCTTTTTTATATATCTGAAAAGATGCTCTCAGTCTGTCATACTGTATGTTTCACTTTTTCACCTAGTGTATCCTTAATGCAACAGTAAGTGCTTGTATTGAAGGAAACTACAATTTTCCCTTAAAAGCACTAGGATTCACAGCCAGTGTAATTAATTATGCCCTTAAACAGCAGCTGACATCTTTGGGAAAACTTTTGAAAACATAATATTTAAACACAATTCCACTTTTATTTCATATATCGTCTACACATTTCTCCTCTCCATTACTTATTAGTGAAGAAATTCCCACAAAAACAAGGTCTTTATCCCTTAGAGTTCATCTGCCTCTATAGGTGAATCCTTACCTGAAAGCATAATGCTTGGTTGTGACATCACAGTCTGTTGCCATGGGAATAACTGTGATGTCACAAGCAGAGTACTATTTATTTAGTTGTTTAACCAGATATAGCACACTAACCTGAAAGCTTTTTTACAGGAGGGACCTGGGAGCACAAGGAGGTTAAGTGACTTGCTCAGGGTCACACAGTATGCAAGTGGAAGCTGTGGGATTCAAACCCCAGGTCTGGTCTGCTGGATGTCACCAGATTTGCAGCTCAGAGCCTTAGACCACTGCGCTATACTGCCTCCCTACTGGCGGCCTTCCTGCAGTAGGTGATCCCAGAGCTCCTCCATGCTCTCAACTGTCCTCCAATGGAGCCTGAATGTGCACATAGGTTTCTGTCTCCAAGACACCTTACTGGTAAATGACCTCAACCAATTTTAGCCTGACTGCTTAGATTCCTTGTCATGAAGAACATCTTCCAAGTTGCCTGGGACAGTGCCCCCCGACGTGGCAGGAGCACCCATTTGGACGATTCTAGGACTACTCCATGGAACTCTCTCAGCATCAGCAAGCATTTGCTCCAGCCTGAAAGCAGCTGGTTCAGCTGGGACTTTTTTATGCTCTGCGATATCCTGCCTACCTCTTCATTACCATAAATGGCTTTACTAAAGACTATCACTCCCCTGAAGCAGTGGATGATGTCCTCCGACACAATACCTCGCAGTCTGGACCTGGCCTGCATGCCCAGCTGCACCAGCCCTCCAGAGACACCCAAAAAGACACTACAGTCTGTGCATCCCAACCTTCCTCCACCGGATGAATGGGCCCTGGCCAAGTGGGTCAGGAGCAACATCCTGCAGCAGTGACTCAGAAGGACCCACCTCAAATACAGACCACTTAAGGAGTCACAGCCATGGCTACCATTCCCCAACTTCATCAACTGGCAGCCTAGAAGTTCTACCATCAATCCACAAATTTTAGGCTTTACAACTGTCTTCCCTCTGCTCATCTCTGCAGAGGCTCCTTCTGTGCCACCCTCCCAGTCACTCCAGGAAAAAGGGGGCAGAAATCCTGGGCCTCAATAGCAGGCACTACACTATTGTTACACAGAGTTTCCTTGTAACTGGATGACCTACTGTAACTCCACACAGAAGAATCACACACAGAATAAGGGAGTGGGCCGACATCTGAGAAGTCCTACTGTGGTCTCCTTGCTCCTTAGGCCTCCTTTCTGCCTTTATTCACTCTGGCCCCCTCAGAGTTTTAGGATGTTCAGCTCATTGCTGAACTTGGGATACTGCTCCTACAGAGCCTTTAAGACTCTCTCCCCAACTGGTTCTTTACTGTGTTGGTGTACATTTGTTCTTTCTTTTTTTCAGTAAAGGTTTTTATCTCTCCTTAAGCAGATTGGATGGCTACTCAGCCTCATCCCCATGTACTGCTGACCATCTCTAACCTCTTTCCAGGTCAGAAACTAGTTCCCCTATGGATCCTCCCCCCCATGGCAGGGCAGGGGGGAGCCATCTTTTCCCCTGGTGCACTCACATCCAGATGCTCTCCTGACCAGAGCAGTAGAGCAGATTGCGGCAACATGGGCAAGGCTTCACACAAGCCTTGGTCCCAGTTTCCACACTTTCTGGTGGCTCCCCCTCCTGCCCAGCCAGGGCATGTACATGGAGGCACCCATATCCTACACAGCTGCTGCCCCTCCCTTCGAGTCGCTCATGACTGCACTATCACTGGGCCTCCAGCCAGTAGCCATCATGGGCCAAGATGGCTGACTGACCCTCCCCGGGAGAGGAGAGCTGTCTCTGTTCGATCCTCTGCCACACTGCTGACCCCCAGCAACCTATGCTCATTCCTGAACATGGATCATCGGCATGGCAGGAGGCAAGGCGTTCAATACCTTGGCCCTCCACACCACCGGGCTGGCCACATACAGTCTTTCTTATGGGATTATCCTGGCATGTTTTTATGCCTACTATTCATCTAGTCTGTTTTAGGAGTGTGCTTACCCCCCAGTAATGGTTATGGTAGATCAGGCTGGATACATTTTCAGCTTTGGTTTTACAGGGATAGGACCCGCACCATGGCCGATTTTACCGAGTAGGGTCTGTGGCCCTGATGTTTCTGGTTGGCTATGATGTCTCTGTGGTCATGCATAGCAAGCTACCTCTCCCGCTCATTGTTCCCAATGCTGGCACCAACCAGAGTTAAGCTGAGTTCCTGTTTGCCTTACCAGAGTTCTGGGAGGGGTCCCCTTTTTCTGTCCATGTAACCTGACCTTCAACCTTTGTCACCTGTAGTGCAGCACATGCCTCCTACCCTCCTCCTTTCCATAACGTGTCTCATGAAGCCTTTTAAGAAAGGAGGCAGAAATAGAGGTGTACCTGCTGTTTCACCACCTGGGTGTAGATGGGGCACTCTTGTTGACTGGAGCCCTGACATGGGGTAGCTGCAGCAATGCAACCACGATACAACAGTTTTCACAGTGGTACTCCCTCTCACTACCTGCTGCATCTGGAGGAGTCCTGTACATCCATGGCTTTTATCCCTATTGGCTGCACATTACTGACAAAGATGAAAAGCAGTGGGAGGTGCCGAGGTTTAGGTGTAATGACTGGGGCTTGTTTCTGCTTGTTTCCTGGCTGGGGGAACTCCTTGCTGTTTCTTATTTGCATGTCTTCCAGTACAAATACCACCTCCACAGAGCTGGTCCATGATAGACAGCACCCCCAACCTTATCTGGCTGTGTAGCCTTTTAGGTTGCTCTCCCTTCCCTGCTTACCTTTCCTCCTGGTCACTTCTACAGCTACCAATGACCAGTCCCTCCCACCCCCACTTCCGGGATTTCTTCCTGCTCCCTTCCTGCCCACTGATCAGCACAGAGGGTAACTCCATGGGGTAGTTTAGTTTTTTAGATTACTGGTACTTCCAATTCTACCAAGTCAAGTTTCAGGACTGCCTTGGGGCCCTATGGAACCCAGACCATATACCAATTCCTTGACCTGCCACATAGGAATTTCAGTTTTACTATGGTACCCTTTCTGGTTTGTATGCCTCTTGATTTCCTCTCTGCTATACCAGGGGGCCCAGGTTTGAATATTGCTGGCTCAAATGTTTTTTTACTGTATGGTGGTTATCGTACCTCATTTTGCTGTACTGTGGTTTAATTCCCTATGTGATGCTGATGTTTGTTACCGGCTTTCTCGTTGGGTTACGAACACGGGATCTGGATCTTGTAACTTTATGGACTGCTTTGCACCAACCTTTTCCTTCGACAGGTGGGACAACTGGATATTGATTAGGTGCCGATGACCTCCACCCCTGGTGACTACCTAAACTGGGTTGTTAGTCTTCAGCATCTCCCTTCTCCAGTCTTTCTCCCCTATTTGACATATCCTGTATCACATGGAACATGGGGGGGGGGGTAATTCTCCCATCAACCTGAAGAAGGTCCTTATACACCTTCACAAACTGTGTCCCCAAGTGGCCTTTTTTTGCTGGAGACAAAATTGATAGCTGCAGAAGCTCAAAATTATGCAGCAAATTTACATATGTATTTATTTATTTAAATACATAGGAATTACAACCCTTTCAGTCATAGACTAATTTTCAAAGGCTCTATGTCACAAAACAGCACAAACATTTTGACACATTGACAGAGGAAACATTAGGAGCAGGGTACATTGGAGTATCATACGTGTGAGGTAAACTAAGTCTGAGTCGAATTTAGAAGAAGCAGCCTAAGAGGCTCCATACAGTCTTGGTACATACATTCAAAACAGGGTATGTTGCCTACACAAGTGTTAGCTAGGTTCTATTTACAATATTGATACAATGATAAATAGAGTTGCTACTTCTGAGAGGAATTGCCAGGTTTTTTTTTAAACAGGTCTTGAGATCTTTTAGTTAAGCTAGATGGACCTTCGACTGGCGCCTCAGCAATACACGACAGAGAGCAGCTTCAGAATAGGCGCTGTCAGTGCCAGGTGGACCCTAATGCAATGTAAGCTGTAGAATGGGTGGGATTTGAGGCGCACAGTTGCACCTATCTGCTAAGTGTGGTGTGTCCATTCTTCACAAGTCTTTTTGGTTGTCAGAGTGTGAACAGAAAGATGAAGAAGACGGTATGTCCCCTGAACAGGGACATTTCTGCAGCAACATGCGTTGATATGTACAACAACGCCATATCGCCGTAGAAGAGCTGCTGGGACCGAGCAACACCTTTCCCCAACCTTCACCCCCTCCCTGAACTAACCCCGACCTGCAGTTAGAATCCTAAAGTACAGGGAGTGCGGGTGGGTTCGGGGCAAAGCCTCCCAAATAAAAACACACACCAATGTAAAAGTGCCCCATGCCGACTACAAATCGCTGTCAATATGGAGTTTGAGACTGTGATGCCGGTTGACATTTTTTTGTCAAACCGGCATCATAGAGACAAGGAAGGCCACTGGCTTTTTCTTCACAAGTCAAGTCTTGCAGGTCCTATTGTTTTGGGTACCATTTATGGCCCCACACTGAGGATTCCTTGATTGCTTCCAAACAGCTTGCTAGGCTCTGGAAGTGATCTTGTATGAAAATACCCCGATTACCATGGAAGGGGATATCAATCTACCATAGACTAAGGTGGACAGATTCAGTGGGGTTGAAGAAGCTCATGTTAAGGCAGTCCTAGCAGTACAGGCCATAATGTCTGAGCAGTCTTTGGCAGACGGCTGGTGCACCCTTCACCCCACAGTGAAAGATTTTTATTACTTTATGATGGACCATGAATACTTGAGTCATTTGGATTTTTGGCTGGTGTCTCCCATGATAGCCCAGGTGTTCCTCCAATCAACCATTTGCCCAATTGTGATATTCGATCATGCCCCACTTTCCCCTCTTCTGGTCTGGAATTCAGTCACACCAAATCCTTATTCTACAGGCTCAATTCTCTTCTGTTCCAGGATAAAGCCTTTCTGGATTGGGTCAAGCTGGAAGCGACAACTTTCTTCTGTCATACTCACACTAAAGCGACCGCTAATGCAATCCTATGGGAGGTGTTCAAAGCCACTATGAGAACAGTCATCATATTCTATGTTACAGGATGCTGCAAAGCCAGAAAAGCTGAGGTCCAAGCCCTGGGACTTCAACTCAAAGCTGTGGAAACTCAGGGGTGGAGCTAGCCATCCAAGATGGAAGCAGTGTAGCTGAACAGCTGCAGTACCAGTTTCACCCATCTGGACCCATCCGGTAAAACTACATCTCTCATCCTAGTTACTTTTGGGGGTATCGTCTTATCCTGGCAGCACTGATTCTTTTGATACCTGACTTGGTACAATCGGACTAAGGACGGTGGTACATAACAAACTTTAAAACTAACTGCATCTTACCACCTTGTGTTGGCCTGTGGGACTGGCACACACCACCAAGGTAAAGTTATCTGTCTGCCTAAGGGAAGTGCTGATGGAGAGCGACCTTTCCAGATCAACCATGGCATCTCAGAGCTTGGAATACCAACTAGCCACCATAATAACAATGTTAAATAAAGTCTTGCTAGATACTGCTGAATTGAAGGACACTACAACCAGTACTAGAGCTGATTTAATGCAACTTACTAATTGAGTGGCATCCACGGAAACAAGGGTCAAATGCCAGGGTGGGATGCTGCATGAGCACCACTGTCAGCTTCAGGACTATCATAACCAGCTTCAATATTTACTGGTCAAAGTGGACGACTTGAAAAACTGAGGGAGGCAGAAAATCATCAGGACTGTTGGCATACCGGAGGGAGAAGAAGGCTCCGATATGATAGCACTCCTGCGTTCATCCTGACAGTGATGCTAAATTGAATAATTGTCCCTCCCCCCCGGAGCTGCAGCGAGCGCACCGATAGCTGGCCCTTCACCTGCAACAGCAGGAGCAACCATGGCCGATTCTTTGTAAATTCCTTAAGTACCCTGAAAAATAACTTTTCCTGCAAGCAGCCAGGGACCAAAAACAGCTGTCGTGGCAAAGAGGCTAAGTACAGATCTCCCAGGATTATTCATACGAGCTGTCCCAGAGACGCCACACCGCTGGGCCTGTCAAACAGTCATTGTGCAAATTAAACATACCAGCCTCTGTACAGCACCTGTCCCAGCTGAGAGTGCAATATCAGGGGGAATACATTTCCTTCAGCGATCCAGCAGAAGTGGAGCTCTTCCTAGCAGACATTTTGGGAGAATAGTCTTTGCCTCGCCAACCACCATCTCATCCTTGTGTTAAGGCCCGCCAGCCCATGGAGACAGCTGAACCGCATGGCTTCCCAATAATCGTGACTCCAGCTGCAGCGACTATGAAGGAGAAAGACATGGAGTGGCACCACCAGCAAAGAGGAAGGCAGCAGAAGAGAGCTAACACCGTCGCTGTGAAGCAGACTTCTCCCCAGCAAGCGAGGTCCCATCAGAACTGATCCAGAAGCCATCAACACATAGTACATCTGTCCAAGAGCAGTGGATCCTTGGCCTACGCCACACTGGTGAAGACGTCAAACTGCTTTGAGCCACTAAGTGACCTTCAACTGGCGGCTCTGGATCTATCTGTCCCTTATGTTAATAGTTTGCCCACTGAGGAAGCTGGGGCTGCTGAGGTTAATGTGGGAGACTGGGTTCTGATCTACCAGGACTGGGCGAACTGTTTCGAGGAGACCCAGGCCGCCCCGGATGCTCTGACAATGACGGCGCATGAAGCCACCAGGGACACATGAGTTTTTCTAGGAGAGACGGTAAAGCAATGCAGCTACCCTCTAGGGGCACAATAACTCTACCATTTCCCCCCCCTTCTATCTTAGCCCCGTCTAGGCCCATCCAGTAAGGGTTAATTTGAGTAATGGGGATGGTGGGTCTAGGTGGTCTTTTCCGCCAACTGAAGGTGAGGTGCTCTGGGGAAAGCTGCCACAACTGAGACATTTGTTTCTGCATACAATGCTTTAATGTCGTTAATATCCAGTTGACATGTTGGTGTGGGGTGAATTAAGGTTGTTCATTTTTCGTTCCCTCGCACAGCAATAGTTAATCAGGCACTGGTCGATTTCATAGACCAGTGTCAGTTTCATGATTGACAGCAGGGTAATGGAAGTGGGCGGGAGGTTTTCCTCCACAGGCTGTTGGTTTTAGCCTAGTCGGGACCCTGACATATTGTATCCGACTTTACCTTGGTTGTTTTATGATCGTCCCCAACCCCCAAGGCTACCCTCCTCCACTCTCATCGAGGGCATGAGTTTCACCTGTGATCTGTCGCATGGCCAACACAATCCAATGCAGCTGTTTTTTCTGCTGTTCGGCCACTGCTGCTTATGCGGCTGCTGCCTTGCACTGACAGAGGACTGTGTCCGGCAGTGATGACTCCTGATGATATGGAGGGAGGGGGTCCCAAATGACCAAGGATGGAGAGGGTACATAAGGGTGGGTAAGGACGAAGAGGAAAGGGATATCACGTCCAGGGGCAGTTAATGAAGTGGTTACATACACTTTTTCTCTTTCTTTTTTTTTTTTACCGCTAATGAATCCGTGTTACCAAAGAAAGTCAGCCTTCTGCCATAGCAGCATTGCCCTAATGACAATTCACGTCACTGGATGGGGCACTACCTAGCCCACTATTGCTTAGGAACCCTCCTCCCCCCACTCTTTGATCTTAACAAGGTACAAAAGGTGCTTTTCAAGCGGCTTCTCTGATAGCATGTGAATGAAATCCATGCTGATGAGATGGGGGATTGCTAGAGGGTAAGTCACAAAGGGTGACTGGTTTGCTACACTCACCCCATTACACTCTTGACTACCGGTTGCTGTAAGGTATGGTAGGTAACTAGGCGACCATCTGCAGATGATTCTCCCCTCAGAGGGGTATTAACGGACCATTGGGGAGAGATGGCTAACCTGACCCACAGGTCGAGGTGGGGAATTGTCACTCCAAAGGTGTATACGGAAGGGCCACTCCCATGGCTGTAGGGACTAGACGCCGATATCCCGTACGGGGTGGACAAGAAGGGTATGTGTGGGCATCTCTCACTGTGTACTAGGGCGCTTGGTTCAGCCACGCACTGCCCACTTAAGAGTTGCTCCCAGTTGACTAGGAAGAACTGGATTGTACTTAATAAAAATAGAGTAGAGATCACTTATTGTAGACAAGGAAGGGAACAGATATGGTTTTGAACTTTCGATGTTAGAATGGAGAGACTCACCTCAGAGGGATGTAATGTGTTGGGAATAATAACTGACTTAGGGGAACTACTCCTTGCACTACTATTACTGAGCTACATATGTTGGCACACAATATGGAGACACCCTACTTATGCCTATCCTTGTGGACATAATAGCTACATCATGGAATGGAAAAGGCCTTAATTCTCCAATCAAACAAAAAAAGGTTTTGGCACATTTAAACAAACTGGGTACCCAACTAGCATTCCTGCTGGAAACAAAGCTCTGTTCCACTGAAGCAGTGAAGTTGGTGAGGAAATGGGTAGAATGGGAGGCGCATAGCATTGCAGGGTCTGCCAGATGAGGTGTCTCCATATTGCTACCCCATAAACTTCAATGGCGTCAAATGGAAGTGCATACAGACAGTGAAGGTAGGTGGATAGTTTTGAAGGTTTCCACCCCTACAGGGCCCCTGGTGTTGGTTACTATATATGCACCTAATGAGGATACTCCTGAAATTTTCAATACTTTATCACAAAAGATAATGGATGTCTCTTATGATAATCCGGATATCCTCATGGGCGGGGATTTCAATCTGACCATGGACCACTTGTTAGATAGATCAAACGCCAGACCAGAACACCATTCCCACTCACTTGTAGCACTGAAGGAGTTATTGGCTCTACATCAGATGGTGGATATTTGGCATGTATCACATCCTACCAATAGAGACTTTACATATTTTTCTGCTCCCAGAGCTATGGCCAGTAGGCTGGACCACTGGTTTACCTCTCCCAACCTGACTCGAACCTCAACGAGGGTGCACATTAAGCCACTATACATATCTGACCATGCCCCAGTGGTTTTACATTTCCTGCCAACTACAGAATCCAGCAGATTCCTCATTTGGAGGCTGGATCCACTACTTTTAATGGACAAGGATTTTGCCCCATGGATCCAGAATGAAACAAAACTGTTTTCTTAGAACAATCCGGCAGGGTCAGCCTCAGCAGCTAACATTTGGGAGGTGTATAAGGTGACTATAAGGGGGAAACTTATTAGTTTTCCAACCCACAGACGTAAACAAAGGGGGCAGAACAGGGACACCTGGAGTGCAAACTGCGCAATTTGGAAAACCAGTATAAAAGGTGCCCCTCAAAACTCAATAACCCCCAGGTTATAGCCACACTTACGGAGAATGAAACTTAATACCTTGGTGACCAGAAAGACAGAACTATGCCTCCAGAGGGTCTAATATAAGTACTGGGCAGATGGGGAAAAGGCCAGTAGGCTTCTGGTTTATCGACTAAAACAAAGGCAGGTTGAAAGAACCATACAGCAGCTAAACCGTACAGCTGGCAAAGTGTCTTCCAGCCCTAAAATAATTAATGGAATTATGGCCGACTTTTACAAAACTCTGTACTCCTCACAGGCTAAATGGGACAGGGGGGAAATATCTGGGCTTTACATCCTCATTGACCCTACCCAAACTGGCTGCCCCCCTCAGGGAACCACTGGAAGACGACCTTACAGAAACCAAAATTGCCCAAGCTATTGCTAGTATGGCCCCACACAAAGCCCCTGGAGGGGATGGGTTTCCGGTTGATTTTTACCAGGTGGTCCAACCCCAGATAGTAGCTCCATTATTAAGGATGCTACAAGAAGCACACGAGAAAGGGGCCCTACCCAATTCCCTAAATGAGGATATCATTACAGTCCTTCCTAAAGAAGGCAAGGACCATACCCTTCCTGCCAGTTACCGGCCCATATTATTGATAAATGCTGATGCCAAAATCTTGGGCAAAGTACTGGCAACATGCTTGGAAAAATGCCTGCTGGGAATCATACACCCTGCACAGGTCAGCTTTGTTAAAGGTAGGGTCAGTTCAGACCACATATGTGCCCTAGTGACCTTAATGCAAACTGCTGCAACACTCCCCACCCCAGCGGCCACAATAACAATCAACTTTGAAAAGGCCTTCGATTCGGTGGAGTGGGAGTATTTGCATGCAGTACTGGATAGTTTCAACATTGGTCTGTACTTCTCAGCCTTGGTCAGGATGCTGTACAAAAGCCCTAAGGAAAGAGTGCTCATCAATAGGGACCTATCGGACTCATTTGCCATACATAGGGGAATGAGGCAAGGGTGCCCGCTGTCCCTTTATTGTTCATCTTAGCTATGGAGCCACTAGCAGCAGTCGTAAGAGCCCACCCCCAAATATCAGGGATCAAAATTGGTGAAACAGAATACCGCACTAAGCTTTATGCAGATGACTGCCTAATTATAATGGGGGACATCTGTCAGAGCCTATCTCACATCATAGACACCCTTGGCACTTTTGGTAGCTTCTCAGTGCTTAAGATCAACATTACTAAATCTGAAATTCTACCTCTTAAATGGTCTCACCACCCCAGCAGGGCTTGAGAACCTAGGACTGGCATGGGCACAATTGGGTATAAAATACCTAGGGGTTAAGATCTCTTCCAACATAAAATCCCTGGTGGACATTAATCTCAACCCTTGGTGGACGCACTTCATATGGACATGGCGAGGTGGGAACATTTTAAGTTGTCAATGGCAGGCAAAATAGCAGCGATCAAGTTAATGATAGCACTTATCTACTACATTCTCTCCCACCTTCCAATAATTCTCCCAGAAGTCTGGGCCCAGAAACTGAACTCCATAATTAGTAAATTCCTGTGGGGTTCTTCTCCTCCATGATACAGCATGGCTAAATTGAGGGCCCCATGGACGGGGGGGGGATAGAACCTCCAGATTTTGCCCAGTATTCCCTGGCCTTCATCATGGCTAAAACCACAAAATGCTTTCAGGATTGTAACACTACACCTCCAGCCTGGATGGATATAGAACAGGGCATTCTGGAAGGGGTTCCTCTTGCTGCTTACCTAGGCCACCCCCTCCCAAAACAGTTTCAACACTGGATAACTATTCATAACTCCCACCAAGCCTGGGGTACGGTTGGACAAAGATCCATGCGATGCATTAATCCAGGCTGGTACACCCCTATCTGGAATAACCCCTTTCTTTGCACTGATCAGAAACCAGTTAGGTGGGAGGGGATCTAGAGACCCTGGATGGCCCGATTATAGACTCATTTCAGGGGCTGAAAAGAAAGGTATGGCCTACCAAAGGGAGATTTCTGGAAATACCTTCAAATTAACAACCTCTTCACTTACTGGGTTAAACATAAATGTTTTTGCTCAATGTATGTCAAACATAAACACCAGATTCTGCAACCACTTCCCATTAAAGTATGGCTCAGACAACAACATGGACTGGCAGGGATTATACAGGGCATGATAAGAGACAGTGCTCCAGACCCCTCCCTCCCAGCTAAGAACAAATGGGAAGTTAAGCTTAAGGCCAGAATCATGGAGCAGCAGTGGCAGCAAGGGTGACTAAGGGTTCACCACGCCTGTGGTGACCAGAGAATCTTGCTCATCCAGAATAAGGTGATGCACCTACGGTACCATACTCCATGCAGCTGCACGCAGTAGGGCTGGTACAGACTGACATCTGCTGGAGATGCAGTGCCCCAGAAGCAGACCTATTGCACATACTCTGGTCATGTGCTTTACTGCAGTCCTTGTGGGCAGAAGTGGCAAAACACTGCTCACACATTTTGACACTTCCTCTATCAATGGACCCTAGGTTATGGGTACTGGGCCTTTCTCCCCTTGGTATTTCCTTAACTAAGCCCCAGCATTTATGGCTTATACAGGCCTCTGTAGAAGTGAAAAGGTTGATCCTGAGAAGGTGGAGGTCGACAACAATTCCATCCTTTGGGGAGTGGCTTTCTGCCATGGGTGACCTGGCAAATATGTCACAGTTAATTTACTATAGTACATAGATACATAGACAGTGTCGGCAGATAAGGGCCTATGGCCCACCCAGTCTGCCCATTTGAGCTTATAAGTTCAGTTTGTTTTCCTAGAAGTCTGTTTCCCCTTACCCCTGACCTCTAGAATTCCTTTATGTCTATCCCATGCATTCTTAAATCCTGTGATTGTTTCAGCCCTCACCACTTCCTCTGGCAGTGGTGTTCCACTTTGTCCACCACCCGTCTCTGTGAAGAAATTCTTTCTCAAGTTTCCTCTGAATCGTCCTCCCTCCAACTTCATCCCATGCCCTCTAGTCCTGGAACATCTTTTTCGCTTAAAAATAGTGTTTTCCTGCACTCTGTTTCTCCCTGTAAGATACTTGTATGTCTCTATCATATCCCCTCTCTCCCTCCTCTCCTCCAGGGAGTACATGTTCAGTTCCTTCAACCTGTCTTCATAGGACTTTGTGATGCAATCTAGTAAAAGGAACTTAAGCAAGTACGAAGTTGTCTGGTCCCCTATCTGATCTACATTGCAAACTGTCAATTTGGTGTGCTAAATAGGAATGCTAAGGATAGTTTAAGGCCTCCTTGACATGTACAAGAGGATAATGGCTATGAATTCAGGTGGTCGACTGTTATTGTTCTTTCAGGTGTCAGGAGTCTTAGGATGTGGATAGCCACATACCTCCTTCTTCTGCACACTAGGTGAAGACGTTTTCTGCCCCTCTACCCTAAGGTTTATGGTGAGTCATCTCTCCTCTCAAAGAAGTTCCTCCAGGAGGATTAACTGCATAGAGTAACAGAGAATTGCAGGATTCCATTAAAAGTGTAGTAATTTTATAACCAGAGGGAGTGAGATACAACTGAATTTGCTTGATTGTTGGGGTTGAGACCTAGGATTTAGAGGGATATTTTTTGCAACATTTTAAAAGTGTCCTCTGGCTGAGTAGTTAAGTTTTGATCCCTGGTTTCACTGAAAGATTTTGTGTATTGGAATCAGACAGCAGCCTGCCTACATTGAAAGGCCTGCTTACATCACAGGTGTCACTAGTCAATCAGTTGGCTTAATTCTTAAGATTTTCAGTGCAGGAAGAGTGTAAAGCACAGCTGACATATTTTGGGGCTGACCGCTTTCAGAGCACAAACCACCAGGCTGTTTTGAGGCTGGGGAGGGTTACCTGTGTCTGAGTTGGATGTCTGGATTTTTCTCTGTTTGATTAGCAGGGTATTTTCTCTGTCAAATTGTTGTGTAGGGCATCTTGCTGACAGGAAGGCACCATCCAGTGCTAGGTCAGAGCTTTTAGCTGATTGTTTTGCGAGGGCACAGTTTAGGCCCAACCCTTCCTACCTCTCACCCCACCCACCCCTGGAAATAGTTCCTTTATACCTGGGGTTCTGACATCATTTCCTCAAGAGTGCAAGGTGCATATCACTGTCATATCCTCTCTAGCACACTGCACTGACAATATAAGCATACACATTGTATAATATATATATTTCTATATAACAAACCAATCACACACACAAAGAAAAAAGTAGATAAACATGTGGGGAGTAGTACAATGTAATGGCTGTGGGGCAGCAGTCTTCTAGGAGTCTTTCTGGAGGCTGAGATGCTGCCCTATTTGCAGACAACTCTCTGCCCTGAGGGAGGAAGTTGCCCATCTTCAGGCCATGCTGGACAGTAGTAAGGGAACCTTCCCCCAGGCCACATTGGACGGTAGGAAGGGAACCTCCCCCATCCAGGGAGCACCAGAGCCACCACCACTACCTCAGAGGTTGCGAAGAAAACACAGCAGTTGGACCACAGTGGGCTCAGGAAGGGTGAGGATGGTGGAACAGAGGCACACCCAGTCAGTTGTTCCACTCCACAATCCATACACCATTCTGGGGGAGCATAGCTCCCCTATGGATGCACCCACAGAGGAGGCTAAGGAGGCTGAGGACAGCTGTCACAAGGGAGGCCCACAGGAAGGAGACAGAGGACACCACAAGGAAAGGAAACAGCTCCTGGTGGGGGACTCAATTATTAGGGGGATAGAACTGGGGAGAGTAGGGAAAACTGAAGTAAGGTGCCTGCCTAGTGCCATGGCTTGGAGGGACAGGAAGCGCATTCTCAGGATCACGGGAACAGCTGCACGGGAGTCTGAGCTGGACGTCATGGTCCACCTAGGGACAAATGACTTGGCTCATCATGAGATTAGAGCAGTGCAGAAGGAATTTGTAGAATTGGGGAGGGGCCTAAGACAAGTAGCACACACAGTATCCTTCTCAGAGGTGCTGCCTGTCAATGGCATGAGTGAGGCGAGGGTACTTTGCACCATGAAGTTTAATGAATGGTTGAAAAAATGGTGTGGAGCACAGGGGTTTGGCTTCACTGGGGACTGGGGTTCCACCTGGAGGAAACCAGCCTATACTGGCAGGATGGTCTGCATCTGTCCAGGAAGGAACAAGTCTTTTGAGCAATGGGTTTAAATGCTTCATTGGCAAGCTTTTAAACTAGTCAGGGAGGCACTGATAAGCAGCAGGAAAACCGCCTCCCTACAAAACAGGGTACTAAATGAGAAAAGACCAAGGTAGAAAGGTCAGTGGGGATGCTGCAACAGAAGGTAAAGCCATCAAAAATGGAGAGCAATGAGTACCAATGCCCATAGTCTGAGTAACAAGCTCCTGAATTAGTGGCCTTGATGGAGGAGGAACATCTGGATATCATGGCAGTCACAGAAACATGGTACACACAAAACCATGACTGGGATGTAAACATACCAGGATACACTATCTACAGGAGGGACAGGGAGGGTAAAAGAGAGGAGAAGTAGCTCTTTACATAAGGGAAGGAATCAAAGCAACAGAACAAAAGGGTAAACAGGGAGGAGAAGAAGCACTGTGGGTAAATTTGGAGACACGCAATGGCACCCACAATACGCACAGGGGTTAGATCACAGACCCCTCTTTCAGGGGAGGAAATGGACAAGGAAATGATAGAAAGTATACTTAGAATGGCAGAAAAAGGGAGATATTGCTGATGGGTGATCTGAATATGCCAGATGTTAACGGAGTGCAGTTGCAGCAGCCACTTCTAAGAGTGGGTTATTCTAGATGCCCTACAGGGGCATGCCTTAGACAACTAGTATTGGAGCCCACTGAGAGGGAGCAATTTTAGACCTGGTTCTCTCAAATGGAGATGAAGAGAGGATCACAGATGTAGAAGTGGGTAGCCATCTGGGAACTAGCGACCATCGAACAGTATGGTTCACAACAAACACAGCAATAGAGTCAAGGCTTACACAAAGACAAAGGTACTGGATTTTAGGAGGGCTGACTTTGTCAAATGGGTGAACGCTTAAGGAATGCACTAGCAAATGGGCAGGAAGGAGGGGTGGAAGAACAATGGGGAATAATAAAACTGCCATCACAGAGGTATCAAGCCTTTGTGTAAAGCAAATAAACAAAACAAACGAGGTAAGAAACCACTATGGTTCTCAAAGGAAGTGGCAGTGAAGGTTCAAGAGAAAAGAAAGCATTCAGGGAAGCACAAGGAATCACAGAAGGAACAGGACAGAGGACTGTATCAGTTAAAGCAAAAGGAAGCTGGGAAGGCAGTCAGAACAGCAAAGGCCCAAACCGAGGAAAAGACAGCCAACTCAGTTAAGAAAGGGATAAAACTCTTTATAGGTACATCAGGAGCGAAGGAAGACCAAGGGAGGGTAGTGAGGCTAATAAAGGGAGGCAGCGTGGCAGAGGGTGACTGTGAAAGGCAGAGATACTAAACAAATATTTTTGCTCAGTATTTACAAAGGAAGAGGGGGAGGTACCTAAAACAAACAGTAGAAACACTCTGGATACAGAAGTTGATACCAGCCCATTTACAGAAGAAAGGGTTCTGAAAGAACTCTTAAAACTGAAGGTGGACAAAGCAATGGGGCCTGATGGGATTCATCCCAGAATTCTAAAAGAACTAAGGGTAGAACTAGTGACACCACTGACTAAACTCTTTAACAAATCATGGGAGGATGGGGTGGTACCCGAGGACTGGAGGAGGGCAGATGTGATTCCCCTTCACAAAAGTGGGAGCAAGGCAGAAGCAGGAAACCACAGACCTGTTAGTTTAACCTCAGTGGTAGGGAAAATGATGGAATCACTTCTGAAGGAAAGGATTGTTAAATATCTAGAGGCCAGAGGGGCACAGGACCCAAGGCAGCATGGATTCACAGCGGGAAGGTCATGCCAGACAAATCTGATAGATTTCTTTGACTGGGTGACCAAAGTAGTAGATCAGGGAGGGGCTGTGGACATGGCCTACCTAGACTTTAGCAAGGCATCTGACACAGTCCCACACACAAAAGATTAATATACAAGTTAGCCAGCCTGGGAGTGGGTCCCAAGATGACGGCTCATGTAAAGAATTAGCTGGAGAACAGGACACAGAGAGTAACAGTAAATGGAGTCCACTCTGAAAAAAGGGGGGTTAGGCAGTGGGCACCCCTGCAGGGTTCAGAAGTTAGGACCAGTCCTCTTCAATGTCTTTATAAGTGACATTGCAGAGGGACTGGAAGGAAAGTATGTCTCTTTCATGGATGACACAAAGATCTGCAACAGAGTTGATGCACAAGGTGGAGTGGAAAGGATGAGAAGGGACTTGGCAAGGTTAGAGGAATGGTCAAATGTATGGCAGCTTAGATTCAATGCTAAGAAGTGCAGGTAATGCACCTGGGAAACAAAACCCAGGGGAAGAGTACACAATGGGGGTGAGATACTAACAACAACAAAAATGGAAAGGGACCTGGGGGTAGTCATATCAGATGACCTAAAGGTGGGCAAGCAATGTGAGAGAGCAGTAAGGAGGGTTGGGGGATACTGGGATGCATAGGGAGAGGCATCACCAGTAGAAAACAGGAAGTTATTATCCCTCTGTACAGACAGCTAGTGAGACCCCATCTGGAGTACTGCGTGCAGTTCTGGAGACCCAATCTCCGAAAGACATAGACAGGATGGAAGCTGTCCAGAGGAGGGCAACTAAATATTGCAGGGTCTGCACCGAAGACATATGAAGAGAGCTTAAGGAGCTTAATATGTATAGCCTCGAGGAAAGGAGGGAGAGGGGTACATGATAGAAACTTTCAAGTACCTCAAGGGAATCAACAAAGTCCAAGAGGGTAGCATCTTTCAAAAAAGAGGTGTGCAAGAACAAGGGGCACAATTTGAAAGATAGAAGGGGCTGCCTAGAGGCAATTTAAGGAAGCATTTTTTCACAGAGAGGGTGGTGGATGTGAAAACAGCCTTCCAGAGGAGGTTGTGGAGTCACAAACAGTGGTGGAATTCAAGCATGCATGGGACAGTCATAAGGCAATTCTAGGGGGTTGGGGTAGGAAGAAGTAGGCTGCTGGTTAACTAGGATCTGCAGCTTATCCATCAGGTAGGGAAATGGGTAGACTGGGTGGGCCAAGCGGTCCTTATCTGCCGTCAAATTCTATGTTTCAATGAGTTATTCTGCTGTTCTCTAATTAGATTTGGACATTATTATTACCCTCCTTGTGTTAATGTTGGTACTGTAATTTGTTTCCTTCTCTCTTGTTAATGTATATCTCTTCCACCCTTCCCTCTAATGTTTACCACTGTATTACAGCTGTTGCAAATGTATTATAACATTTTGCCAGTGTAGTGCTTGTAATTGCTGAAAACTACTCAATAAAAAGATTAACAGTAAAAAAAAAGCTATGGAAACTCATTTCAATCAAGACTTCCTCAATAAAGGACACACTTTGGGCTGAGATCCCAGGCCTCTGGTATCAACTGGACTCCCTCCTTTCCCATACGGTGAAACTAGTCCTCCTACATACGAGATACTGATATTGGGAGGTGGGGCAGAAACCTGGGAAACTGTTGTCATGCCAGTTGTACAAGCAGCAGACGGGGTGATATATAATCGCCCTCAGGGACAAGAATGGTTTTGTTCACACCCAACCAGAGGGGAGGGGCCCAATGGGGCAACAAGGGAGTTCTACACCTCTTCCTATTCTACTCAGGGCCGGACACCACCCCCTTAGCTGTACTTTCCTCTCTTTGCTACCTTTATCTTGCCTTGCCCCTGACCAACACGCTGCCCCTGAAGCTCTGCTCTCAGTGGTGGAAATAGAAACTGCCTTTTTTCCCCTTAATTTGGGGAAAGCCCCAGGACGGGATGAGCTCTACGATGATTTTCACTATCACCTTAGCATGGTGGCTGCCCCATTTCTACAAAGAGTCTACTCCAAAGCAGACGACTCCTCCAAGCCACCCCCTTGCTTCTCAGAGCAGTAATTACAGTTCTCCTTAAAGAAGGAAAGAACCCCCCTGCTGCCAGCAAACTACCACCCAATTTCTGTAATCAATACCGATGCAACAATCTTTGCCAAGGCCTTAGCCTGGTGACTGAACTCAATACTTCCATCCTTAATCCACCCCTCGCAGGTGGGCTTCATACACAGGCCCCTTACCTCAAACCATCTTTGCTCTCCTGTTACCTTAGTTCAGGTGGCAAAACGGTCCCCCACTTCTACTGCCACTGTGGCCACTGACTTCAAAAAGGCCTCTGATTCAGTGGAGTGGGGGTACCTACTGCATGTCTTACAGAAGCTAGGTTTTCAGCCAAGTTTTCCGGGATGGATATGCATTCATTATACCTCTCCCGCGGCCATGGTCCAGAAAAACAATCTTCTCTCCTCTCTCTTACAGCTGCATAAGGGCACGAGACAGTGCTGCCCACTGTTGCCTTTGCTTTTTGCCCTGGCTATCAAGCCATTGCCATCTGTGAGCATGCCCCATGCAAGGTTATTTAGGTAGAATCCTACAGCTACAAAACCACGCTATACACCAATGACTTTCTTGTCCACTTCTGTGATGCCCCTAGGGGATCCAGCTTTTGCTGATGCTCTTACAAACATTCACCTATCTATCAGGACTGAAGGTCAATCAGTCCAAAATGGAGGTCCTCCCACTTACTGTCAGCTGCCCCCTTCTCTGCATTGGGTTTCAAGTGGTCCCCTTTGAATATATGTGGATACATGTCTCGCTGGATCTTTGAAGCTTGGCAGGCAGCTTATATAGATACATAGAAATTGTCAGCAGATAAGGACTGCTAGGCCATCCAGTTAGCCCATATGCCCTATACAGGTATGTGTCCACTGACCCTAAGTGATCAATGGCTTTTCATCACCCTCTCCTCTCAAGGTTCTCTTGTACCTTTCCAGGCATGTTTAAACCCTCCACTGTGCTTGCCTCAGTACCTCTTGTGACAGACTGTTCCAAGTGTCCACCATCCACTCTGTGTAGAAAACCTTCCCACCTTATCTCTTTATCTAACCCCCCTCAATTTCATATCATGTCCCCGTTGTTCTGGCATTTTTCTACATTGAAAAGAGCCCCACCTGCACCTTTGTTTACACCCTGAGGTACTTGAAAGTTTCTATCATGCCCCCACTTTCTCTCCTCCAGTGAGTACATATTGAGGTCTCTTAGTCTCTCCTCATATGTTTTGTGATGCAAGTCATGCACCATCTTTGCCGCCCTTCTCTGGATAGCCTCTGCCTTGTCTATATCTTTACACATGTGTGTATTTCAGTACTGCATGCAGTACTCCAGGTGAGGCCTTACCAGTGTTTTATACAATGGCATCACCAACTCCCGCCTCCTGCTAGTAATACCTCTGCCTATGCACCCCAGCATGTCACTGGCCCTTCCTGCAGCCTTTGCGCATTGCTTTGATACCTTAAGGTCATCAGAGATGATAACCCCTAGGTCCCTTTCCTTTTTGGTGACAGTCAGCACTCCTCCCATTCTGCAGCTCTCCCCAGGGTTCCCCCTACCTAGATGCATTATATTGCACTTTTTTGCATTGAACCTCAGTTGCCACATCTCTGACCTTCTTTCAAGCTTCTCCAGGTCCCTCTTCATTTTCTGCACCCCTTCTGGAGTATCCACCCTGTTGCAGGTCTTGGTGTCATCTGCAAAAAGGCAGACCTTTCCTTTCAGCCCCTCTGCAATGTCATTAATGAAGACATTGAACAGGACAGATCCCAGTACTGATCCCTGTGATACTCTGCTGTTCACCTCTCTCTCCCCAATTGGATCCCATTTACCACCACCCTCTGCCTTCTGTAGGTCAGCCAGTTCTAATCCACTGTATTATCTTACGCCCCATGCCCAGACTACTCATCTTGTTAACCAGCCTTCTGTGTGGGACGGTATCAAAGGCTTTGCTGAAATCTAGGTAGGCAACGTCTACTTCCCCCCTCTGATTACTTTCCTAGTCACCCAGTCAAAAAAAATCTATCAGATTCGTTTGACAAGACCTTCCCACTGTGAATCCATGCTGCCTCAGATCCTGTGCACCACTGGATTCCAGGTGTGGCACTATCCTTTCTTTCAGCAGTGTCTCCATGATCTTCCCCATCACTGATGTGAGGCTAACTGTCTTGTAGTTCCCGTTTCCTCCTTACTGCCACTCTTGTGCAGTGGGACTACATCCACCCTCCTCCAGTCCACTGGAACCATGCCTGTGTTGACTGACTCTGTGAACAGGGCGGCCAGAGGCACTGCTAGTTCCCTTCACAGCTCCCTCAATATCCTTGGGTGTATGTCGTCTGGCCCCATGGCTTTATCCACCTTCAGCTTTGTGAGTTCCTCCAGAACTCTCTCCACTGTGAATGGAGGGTGTCCACTTCTCCATCCCAGTTGCCTCTGCTCCCCAAGTGTGGTCCTTTACCATCTCCTTCCTTAGTGAATACTGAACAGAAGTACTTGTTTAGTATTTCTGCCTTGTCTAGATCCCCTTCACTATACTCTCCCTCCTCCCCTTTGAGCCTCACAATCCCCCCCAGTTTTTCTTCTATCACTGATGTAGCTATGTAGTCTTGTCCCCTTTTTTCACAGTCTGTGATAAACCCTTCCCTGTTTGTTCCTTGGCTCTCCTAACAGCATTCCCTGCTTCCCTTAGCCATTCAAGGTACACCTTCTTACCCTCCTTCCTTTGGGACCCCTTATACTTCCTGAAACTTGCTCTTTTAGCCCTTACTTTGTCTGCTACCTCTTTAGAGAACCATAGTGGTTTCCTTCTTCTTTAACCTTTGGCCACTATCTTAACACACTGGTTAGTTACCTCCACTATGGCTCCTTTTAGTTTACCCCACTGTTGCTCCATTACCTCTCCCTTCTCCAGGGCTGTTCTTCAACATCTACTCATTTCACTGAAATCCAGCCTCCTGAAATCTAATACTTTTGCCCTTCTACAGCTTAACTGGGTCCCTGTCTCAATGCCAAACCACACCATGTGGTGGTCACTGGATCCCAGCTGCCCTTCTACCTGGACTCCTTCAAGTCTATTCCCATTAGTTCATACCGGTTCTAGAATCACTTTGTCCCTGGTTGGCTCACGCACCAGCTGTCTGAGTCCAACTCCTGCATGGATTCCAGGATGGCCGTGCTTCTGGCTGAAGCAGCTACCTGGGTGGTCCAATCCACATCTATCATATTGAAATCCCCCATCAGCAGAATTTCACCTTTAGCTGCCATATCGTGAATTTCCTCCACTAGTACCCTGTCTACTTCCTCCCTCTGTGACAGAGGTCTGTAGATCACCCCTGTAATTATTGCTGCGCCATTTCCTGGTTCAAGGGTGACCCACATTGTCTCAGCCTCCCGCTGTCTTCCCTGTACTTCTGTAACCTTTATACCTTCTCTGATGTACATGGCCCCCTTTACCTTCCCTGTCCCTTTGAACAGTGTATAGCCTGGTACATTACCGTCCCAGCTGTGATTAGCAGAGCACCATGTCTCCATTATTGCTGCTATGTCAAGGTCTGCATCCATCATCAAGGCTTCCAGGTCTGGAACCTTATTTCCCAGACTGTGAACATGACCTCCCATGTTTTACACCCTGCCCTTCCTCTGTACTTGTTCTCCCCTCTCTTGCCTCTTTCCCCTCCCCAGTTTTCTTGTTCATGTGCGCTTCCCCCCCTTTATTCCCCCTTATTCATGCTTCACCTGCCTGCTCCTCACTGCAAACTTCAGCTGTTCTTGTTACAAACTTGTGTTTTTGCATGTTCCCATGTGGGAGTGTTCCTGAGCCACCTATCCCGCCTAGCTCTCCCCCCTTAGCCAGTTTAAATGTTCTCTGCTGAAGCATTCCAACTTCTTACTAAGGACTGAGGTCCCCTACTATGACATCAGGTTGGGAAAAAGCAATAGGAGCTGATGAACCCCTTGAGGAATAACCATTCTATTTTCATACATATGACTCAGTAATAAATAATTTTGATAAGAGATTTATTTATTTATTTAAGAGCTTTACCAGGAAAAGCATACTGAGCAGAGTACCGCTCGATTCCAGATGCGCCCTGGGGGAGGGGGTACAAATTGGATAAGACAACAATGCATACATAATTTGCAGATAATTACAGACAGTGGTCCAGTAGGATGGGTGCAGTAGCTGAGATGACAGGCGGTTCATACAAAGAAAATGCAGAATATTTCAAACAGTGGTGTGGAACATAGCGTGAGCTACAATTCACTTGATATGGAAGTATCACGTGCGTACTAATACAGTAACAGTAGCAGGTTCAGTGAATGGGACCATTTTGAGATGATGTGGTGTAAGAAAGTGGGGGTGGTTTGCGTGCAGTTGAAATCAGGTTATGTGGGAATCAGCGATGGGTAAAGCACGAGCAGTTGGTGGTGAAATGTGCTTTGAGAAGGGCATTACGCTGGGGGATATTTTGTGGTGAATCTGATGTCGGCCAGCCAGAGAGTTCCACAATTTGGGCAGCCTGAAACTGAAAGCTACCTGACCTGATCGGGTTGATCTGTGAGGAATGTGCAGAAGCCTGGAGTCAGTGTTCCTGAGCTCGTAGGTAGATGGAGGGACGAGTGTGGGATGTTGATAGGTAGGAGGTCAGCGTATGAGACCAGAACTTAGCAGTAATTTTAGCACTGTGCAGCAATCGCCGGTTTTGGAGTGAGGGGAGGTCAAGTGACTGGTAAAGGTCATGAGGGTGGGTATTGGGGATCGGCCTAAGGCGAACCGGCAGAAGGAGTTGTATAGGGGGTCGAGCCTGACTAAAGACACCTGGGGGGGCGGAACCGTAGACAGCATCACCATAGTCCAATATAGGGAGGATCATTTTATGGACTATTTCTCGCCTGGTCTGTAGAGGGATGCAATACTTGTTGCGATGGAGAGCGCCCAACATGGGATGTAGTTTTTTGTGCAGTGCATCTACATGCGTTGAGAAGTCAAGGTACTGATCTAGCCAGACGCCAAGGTAGCGATATGTGGAGCAGGCCTCGAGCGGAGTACTGTCCAAGGTATAGAAAGTGGGTGGATCAGGAAGCCGGGCTAGTTTGGCTCGGGAGCCGACGGTGAGGGAGACAGTTTTTTTTGGGTTCAGGAATAGTTGGTTCTCAAGGAACCAGCGTTGGAGGGAGTTAAAATCCTTCTGGAGGCATGTTGCCACAGCGGTTCCGGATGGACCAGAGGTGAACAGCACCGTATCGTCCGCGTACATATGGATGTCAGTTTGTGTGCAGACAGCAGGCAAATCATTGAGAAAGATTAAAAAGAGCAGTGGGCCAAGTACTGATCCTTGAGGTACGTCACTGGTGACAGGGAGGGGGGTGGATAGAGCCGTACTCATGCGAACTGATTGAGACCTGCCTGTTAGGTATGAGTGGAACCAGTTGCAAGCTGCCACCGACAATCCAGTTTGGGCAAGTTTGGACAGCGGCAGGGGGTGAGAGACTGTGTAGAAGGCTTTTGCCAGGTCTATAAAAATAGCTGTGGTTATTTCCCCTTTGTCAATGCCTGTGAGAATGGAGTTAGTGAGGCGAAGGAGGGATGTGGTGGTGGAGTGATTTTTTCTGAAACCGGCTTGGAAGGGGGTAAAGAAGGAGATGTTGTATAGATAAGGGGTGTAGCTGGGACAGAACAAGGCGCCTTTGAATTTTGGCTAGGATGGGAGCAGAGATATAGGCCGATAGTTTGATGGTGAGGGGAGAGTTCCCCTCCCTTGGGAAGGGGAATGACTGTGGCATGTTTCCATTTTGTGGGGACTGTGCCTAGTTCAAAAGACAGATTATAGAGCATGGATAGGGGGTGGGCTATAGCTGGGGCAGAGAGTTGGAGCATTTTAGAATCAAGGCTCGATGGACATTTACCTTTGGATGTGTTTAGTGAGAGTAGATATTTCATCACCTGATCTGGAGTGACTGGGTGGAGCGAAAGGTGGCGGGGGTGTGCATTTGGTAGAAGCAGGGGGAACTTTGGGAAGAACGAAGGTGGGAGGTGGGAAGTGGAGGAGATTAGGAGGCAGTAAGCTGGAGAAATGGGTATTAAACCCAGTGGCAACCTGACCAGGATTATTGATGATTTTTCCTGCAAGGTTGAGAGTGGGAGTTGGGGGTTGGGTCAGTGGGGTGAGGAGGGATTTGATGGACTTCCAGAATTGAGAAGGGTAGGTGCGGTTTTTGTTGAACGCCTCTTTGAAGTAGGTCAATTTAGATTGGCGTATGAGTCTAGTGCAGGCATTTCGAAGTGCCCGGTATTGTTACATAGAAACATAGAATTTGACGGCAGATAAGGACCGCTTGGCCCACCCAGTCTGCCCATTTCCCTGCCTACTGGATAAGCTGCAGATCCTAGTTAACCAGCAGCCTACTTTTTCCTACCCCCATCCCCTAGAATTGCCTTATGACTGTCCCATGCATGCATGCTTGAATTCCACCACTGTTTTTGACTCCACGACCTCCTCCGGAAGGCCATTCCATGCATCCACAACCCTCTCTGTGAAAAAATACTTCCTTAAATTACCTCTGAGCTGCTTCCCTCTATCTTCAAATTGTGCCCCCTTGTTCTTGCACACCTCTTTTTTTGAAAGATGCTACCCTCTTGGACTTTGTTGATTCCCTTGAGGTACTTGAAAGTTTCTATCATGTCCCCCTCTCCCTCCTTTCCTCGAGGCTATACATATTAAGCTTCTTTAGTCTCTCTTCATATGTCTTCCGTGCAGACCCTGCACCATTTTAGTTGCCCTCCTCTGGACAGCTTCCATCCTGTCTATGTCTTTGAAGACTGGGTCTCCAGAACTGCACGCAGTACTCCAGATGGGGTCTGACCAGCTGTCTGTACAGAGGATAATAACTTCCTGTTTTCTACTGGTGATGCCTCTCCCTATGCATCCTAATATCCCCCCAGCCCTCATTGCTGCCCTCTCACATTGCTTGCCCACCTTTAGGTCATCTGATATGACTACCCCAGGTCCCTTTCCATTTTGTTGTTGTTAGTATCTCACCCCCATTGTGTACTCTTTCCCTGGGTTTTGTTTCCAGGTGCATTACCTTGCACTTCTTAACATTGACTCTAAGCTGCCATACATTTGACCATTCTTCTAACTCTGCACAAGTCCCTTTACACAGAAACATAGAAACATAGAAGTTGACGGCAGATAAGGACTCCAAGGCCCATCCAGTCTGCCCATTTTTCTACCTTATAAATGTGCCATCGCCTTTGCTCTGTCAGTGACCCATCTATTCATAGTCATTTGTATTGCTCCTTATGCCTATCCCATGCCTGTTTGAAGCCCTGCACTGTATTCATAGCCACCACTTCTTGTGGTAAGCCATTCCATGCATCTACCACCCTTTCTGTGAAAAGAATTTCCTCACATTCCCCTTAATCGCCTCCCTCTAATCTCATGCTGTGTCCTCTTGTCCTGCTATTTTTCTTATATTTAAACATGTTAGACACTTTCACCTTGTTTATGCCCTTAAGGTGTTTAAATGTCTCGATCATATCACCTCTCTCCCTACTTTGCTCAAGGGTATACATATTGAGCTCCGTTAATCTGTCCTCATATGTCTTCTGATGCAGTCCCTGCACCATTTTGGTTGCCCTTCTCTGGACTGCCTCAATTTGGTTAATGTCCTTTTGAAGGTGTGGCCTCCAATACTGCACGCAGTACTCCAGATGGGGCCTAACCAATGTCTTGTACAGAGGGATTATTACCTCCCTCTTATGACTTGTGATACCCCTACTAATACACCCTAACACCCCCCTAGCCTTACCTACTGCTTTAGAGGTCTGCTTGGATGATTTTAGGTCATCAGTGATGATGATGCCCAAGTCTCTTTCTTCCTTTGTGACTGCTAGCAACTCCCTCCCAGCCTATAAGTGGCTTCAGGTTTCTCTTCCCTATGTGCATGATTTTGCACTTCTTTGCATTAAATCCCAGTTGCCACTCTTCTGACCATTCTGCTAGTTTATCCAGATCTCTTCTCATTCTGCCCACCCCATCTGGATCATCTACTCTGTTGCAGATCTTGGTGTCATCTGCAAACAGACAAGCCTTACCCTCTAGTCCATCTCAAGTAGGTCACTAATGAAGATGTTGAATAGGACTGGCCCCAGGACTGATCCCTGAGGTACCCACTTGTGACTTGCATCTCTTCTGACTGTATACCATTTACCACCACTCTCTGTTTTCTGCCAGTCAACCAGTTTGCCACCCAGTTGACCAACTTCTGACCCACCCCGAGCCTACCTAGCTTATTTATCAATCTTCTATGTGGAACAGTGTCAAAGCTTTGCTGAAGTCAAGGTAGGCGACATCAACTGCTCCCCTTGGTCCACCACTCTGGTTACCCAGTCAAAGAAATCTATGAGATTAGTTTGACAGGACCTTCCTTTGTAAACCCATGCTGTCTTGGATCCTGTGCCCTATGGATTCCAGGTGTTGCACTATCCTTTCCTTAAGGAGTGCCTCCATAATCTTGCCCACTACTGAGGTAAGACTGACCGGTCTGTAGTTCCCCGCCTCCTCCCTGCTACCACTCTTGTGGAGTGGGATCACATGAGCCCTTCTCCAGTCTTCTGGGACCTCTCCTGTGCTCAGAGACTCACTAAACAATTCTGCTAATGGCTCTGCTAGTTCCTCCTTTAGCTCCTTAAGTACCCTGGGATCCTTTCCACCCCACCTTGTGCATCAACTCTGTTGCAGATCTTTGTGTCATCTGCAAAGAGACATACTTTTCCTTCCAGTCCCTCTGCAATGTCGCTTATAAAGACATTGAAGAGGACTGGTCCTAATACTGAACCCTGCGGTACCCCACTAGTAACCCCCCTTTCATCAGAGTGGACTCCATTTACTATTACTCTCTGTGTCCTATTTTCCAGCCAATTTTTACCCAGGCTGTCATCTTGGGACCCACTCCAGGCTAGCTAACTTGTATATTAATCTTTGTGTGGGACTGTGTCAAATGCCTTGCTAAAGTCTAGGTAGACCATGTCCACAGCCCCTCCCTGATCTACTACTTTGGTCACCCAGTCAAAGAAATCTATCAGATTTGTCTGGCATGACCTTCCTGCTGTGAATCCATGCTGCCTTGGGTCCTGTGCCCCTCTGGCCTCTAGATACTCGACAATTCTTTCCTTCAGAAGTGATTCCATCATTTTCCCTACCACTGAGGTTAAACTAACAGGTCTGTAATTTCCTGCTTCTGCCTTGCTCCCACTATTGTGAAGGGGAATCACATCTGCCCTCCTCCAGTCCTCAGGTACCACCCCATCCTCCCATGATTTGTTAAACAGGGTAGTCAGTGGTGTCACTAATTCTACCCTTAGTTCTTTTAGAATTCTGGGATGAATCCCATCAGGCCCCATTGCTTTGTCCACCTTCAGTTTTAAGAGTTCTTTCAGAACCCTTTCTTCTGTAAATGGGCTGGTATAAACTCTGTATCCAGTGTGTTTCTACTGTTTGTTCTAGGTACCCCCTTCCTTTGTAAATACTGAGCAAAATATTTGTTTAGTATCTCTGCCTTTCACAGTCTCCTCTGCCCACCCTCCCCTTTTATTAAGCCTCACTATCCCTCCCTTGGTCTTCCTTCGGCTCCTGATGTACCTATAAAGATTTTATCCCCTTCTTAACTGAGTTGGCTATCTTTTCCTCGGTGTGGGCCTTTGCTGTTCTGACTGCCTTCCCAGCTTCCTTTGCTTTAACTGATACAGTTTTCTGTCCTGCTCCTTCATGCATTCCTTGTACTTCCTGAAAGCTTTCTTTTCTCTTGAACCTTCACTGCCACTTCCTTTGAGAACCATAGTGGTTTCTTACATCGTTTAGTTTTGTTTATTTGCTTCACACAAAGGTTTGTTGCCTCTGTGATGGCAGTTTTTATTATTCCCCATTGTTCTTCCACCCCTCCTTCCTACCCATGTGCTAGTGCATTCCTTAGGGACTTACCCATTTTGGCAAAGTCAGCCCTCCTAAAGTCCAGTACCTTTGCCTTTATATGGCTTGACTCTATTGCTGTGTTTATTGTGAACCACACTGTTCGATGGTCGCTAGTTCCCAGATGGCTACCCACTTCTACATCTGTGATCCTCTCTTCATCTCCATTTGAGAGAACCAGGTCTAAGATTGCTCCCTCTCGAGTGGGCTCCAATACTAGTTGTCTAAGGCATGCCCCCTGTAGGGCATCTAGAATAACCCCACTCTTCGAAGTGGCTGTGGCAACTGCACTCCAGTTAATATCTGGCATATTCAGATCACCCATCAGCAATATCTCCCCTTTTTTTGCCATACTAAGTATACTTTCTATCGTTTCCTTGTCCATTGCCTCCCCCTGAGAAGGGGGTCTGTATACAACCCCGTGTGGATTGTGGTGCCATTGCCGGTCTCCAAATTTACCCACAGTGCTTCTTCTCCTCCCTGTTTTCTCTTTTGTTCTGTTACTTTGATTCCTTCCCTTATGTAAAGAGCTACTCCTCCTCCTCTTTTGTTGATTGTTGCTGTGCCAGGTGAGACCCTGTGGCCTTGAAAGATTTCCAGGCACGGTCTCTGGCTCGGAGTTGTTCCAGGAGATGTGAGGTCACCCAGGGTAAGTGGGAGCCTCTGGCTCTAGAGCTCCTTAGAGGGGCATGGATGTCCCAGATAGTGAGGAAGTTTACAGAGAAATAGCTCAGGGCTTCGTCCATGGTGGTGGCTCTAGGGATGGGAGACCAGTCAATCGAGATAAGGTCGTTTAGGAGCGCAGGCAGATCCAGTAATTTGTATGCTCTGCTGCACAGCAAACGGGTGGAGGGCGGGGACGGAAGATTTTCATGACTATAAAAATCACTATGGTGGTCGCTAGGAGTCTGGTAGGAGGTCGGCTTTTAAAGTATCCTATGTGGGTGGGTAGTGAGAGCTCAGTCCAGTAGTGTGTGTTTATTGGATTTGTGATTTAAGTGGGTGGGTTCTTCTATTTGCTGGTGCAAATTGAGCGCATTGATTTGGCAGCGTGTCTTTGATGCTGCGCATCCTAGCCAGTTCTGATTGAAATCACCAAGGATGTGGAGTTCTCCTCCTTCTGTAAGGGCCCTCAGGTTCCCTAGGTGTTCAAGGATGCTGGTTAGTGGTGTGTCCAGTCGACAGTATGATCCAGATATGTATACTGGGATAGAGTGGGGCAGGGGGATTTTGATCAGGAGGGAATATATGGTTGGTAAGGGTGTTTGTGGAGTGATCACTGAAAACTGGAGATATGAGGCGACATACATGGCGGTACCGCCACCCTTCTTTCTCCCCTGTCTGTTCTGGCGGATTAGTGAGAAGTCGGGTAATGAGAATTCCTCGTCTCGGTGATGGGGCTTCAGCCATGACTCCGTGTTGATTATAATATCAGGGCGAAGGGTCAGGGCAGTTGTTTGTAGGGCAGCCAATTTATTTAGGATGCTACATATATTAAGGTGAACAATTTTGAGACCTTTGGGGAGTTGTGAGGGTGACAGCTTATGACAAAATATAAGCTGCTGTGCGTCCAAATATTATGTTTTTCAAAGTTTTTATCGAGGCGTCAGTGACTCTTTAAGTATGCTTGTTTGTGCAGTTTAAAGAGGGCCCTTCAAACAGCTGGATCCACCACCTACAAGAGCTGTAGTGGACAGCGAAACACTGGGGAGTCTTATCTTGCTACTAGGGAGTTTTTCTGGGTGTCTATGAGATAATAAATATCTTTTTGTACTTCAAAATCCTTGTTGTTTACCGGACTGGTTGTCATGAGTGCCCATATGTATTGTGCTATTGATGCGGGATGTTTGGACTTGGAGCACCGGCTGCCGTTTGTGTGTCCGACCCTCCTGTGCTGTCCATAAATGACAGGAGAATGCTGCTTGCCCAGCGGAGATTTTGGTCTGTGACGAGAGAAGGAATGGGTGTCAGCAGAGTTTAGAAAGTAGGAGGAAGAGAGAAGATGGAGTCAGCAGCACTTCAGGAAACAAGCATTCCCCCAAGCTCCTGTACTTTTGACTATTAAACTACAGAATTTATTATTTTATATGGCTGTAATCAGTAATAAATAATACCAATCGATACAGCTATCTTACTGGAGTATTCGGATGCAATTTCCCAAACAAAATGGGAAACCTAACAATGTCAGGGAGAGCTGATCAATCAAGTTGATGGTGGGTCCTTCCAAACCGCTGTGTGATAAACAACCACACAGAGCTGAAGGGACCTCCTCGACACTTAAATCATTACAGAAAGCCATGATGCTGTTCACAAGCACCATCTAAAACCAGACAACAAACTAGCTACACAACAACAAAAATGTGTGTTGGGGCAGTGGATATATACTATTGTGGGTACTGTTGAAGAATCCAACAAAACAGCAAAGAAGGTGTTTGCTGTGGCTGCAGCAGTTGTAAAAGAGCAGGGGTGATCTGCAGCAGGCTGCAGCAACCTGGTAACATTACTTGTTCTGTAAATATTCTATTTTTGGGCTTTCCTGAAGAAACTGAGGGGGACAACCTTAACACATTTCTAAAACAGTGGTTTCCTGAAGCGGCAGGGCTGAGTTATCCAGACCTCATCATTAAGGCCTATCGAATAACTCCACACAGGGCAGCTGCTTCCAATGATGACCCTTGAACTTTACTTGCAGTTACCACCTCACCAGTGGCAGGGATCACATCTTAAAAGCAGCTAAAGACCAGGCCCCTGTGCAAATTGGTTAAGAGACACATCTTACTGTTTCTCCAACTACTCTTATGCCACGCATCTCTGCTGACAATCTTTTGAGGGGGGTCACCAGTAAGTTATGTGAGCTGAATACTCACTCCTTACTACCATGGATTTCCAGCCCTGCTGCAGTTCATCTTTAAAAATAATCAACAGCAGTATACCGACCCGAAATCAGCCGATGCCTTTGTGAACAAGCTGGGACTACTGGTAACTGCACTGGGAGAGGAGGCCTCTGAGGGAGAGGCAAAGGACTAATTGTTTAAATGTTAGCCATTTCTCTTGTTTGTGAATACTGTATCTAATCTAGTAGGACCCTGACTAGGGACATGGCTCATTATTGTTGTAGTAAGATGGCAAGACCATAGATTGTTGTTTTCTTTTTTTTATTTGAGACTAGTCTAATACAGTGGGACATAAATACTGCTTCATTCAACATGTGTTTCAGGGAATGTGGAGGCGGGTTGCCATTTGCACCCATCTTTCTTTCCAAGTTAGAATTGCTCTATGCCTAATTGCTAAGTTATACTTGTAGGTATCAGTACTGCAAAATGTTTGTTGCCTTTACAATTCTATTATGCTCTGAACATTGAAGCGGTTACATTATTGTGGGGGTTTTGAAAGTAATGGCTACTGAGGGACCGCTGCACTACCTAGCCACCACAAGGAGTCTGCAAGATGGCGGCGAGCCTCCAGCACAGAGCTCTGGGGTGCCTGAGCTACCGTGTGAACACTCTAAGGAATAGCATTCCTCAGATAGGAAATCACAAACTGTTCAAGAGGAACAGGCAGCACTCACCAGCCTATAATTCAAAGTTCAAGTAATTCAAAGAATTTTGCACTCACAGTCACTGTCAGCCTCCAACCTCCTTTACTGTAATGCAGAAACACTTAACAGACACTTAAAACAGGCAGTCCATTAAAAATTCTCAGTACATGCTTAAAAAAGGAGACCCACTGGCTGGACAGTTGTAATCATCTCAACACCCCCACCTAACATTTTGCTTCCACAGAGGTATAACGTTACAGCCATCCAGCTGGGCAGGGGTCTCCTCTTTATAAGAATGTACTGAGAAAAACAAATGTCTTCGGATCTGTTGCTGCATATTATATTGGAATAGTGGTTTAAATAAATCTTTCTTTAGCTCCAGCAGGGAGGTCAGACTTTGGTCTTTTTGTGTACCACTTCCACTATTCTTGCCTCTTTTCAGCCCCTGGTCACTGAACATCACCAAAATCATTTACTATGCACGTGTGTCAACCTTTTCACACATGCACAGTGAAGGAGTCTGATGAGAAACACTTTGCTAATATTAATTTTACAGTTTATTTGTAAAGCCTCTATACAGAGTGTATTAGCTCTCCGGAGTGCTGTCGCACCACTGACGTCATCGTGTAAGGATATCATGGCCATTTTAAGCCTCTACAGGAGCATGGCATTTGAAAAGAAAGTTGGGGTTTGTTTACATTTGGGACAGTACTTTGAAGCTGGTGAAAATGGATTAAATCACATTTGTAAGGGACACAGAGCACATTATTTTGTAGGTAAGCCTGTAACCTACAATGCTATGTTTTGGGTTTTGAGTTCGACAATTAAAAAAAAAAATTCCGTTTACTTGTCCATTAATTATTAACACTTGGACACACTACGAACACTTTATTTTTTATTTTGGGAGAATTGCATCTGTAGGTGTTTTCTAGAAAATGCAATTCTGTGCATTTTCATTACATGTAAAGGGATCCCTTAAAATGTGTTGTATTTTTTTTTTGCTTTCTCTGGTGTCCCTTGGGCCCCACATGTGTCTCCTTCTGCCCACCAAACACAAACCTCACTGCCATTTCTCACCTCCAAGATTCCCAAAGTTCTTCATCACTCTTTCAGCTCCAACTTATCACGGGGGGGTGGGGGGCATGTTTGTTGAAGCACCTAACATCACATATGATTTTTGTAGGAGGTTATAGCAGTGCACTGAGAAGTCGTGTGGCAGGGAGACAGGTCTTAGATGGCCATCATCCACTGTATCAAGACAGCTTTTTTCTGTTGTCACCCATCTCTCTGTTCACTTCCCTCTTATGGATGCACCTTGTGATGTTCTGGGGGTGCATGGCAGCGTGTGGTCACCCATGCTGTCCAAGTGCACCTCCACCGGGCCACCACCAGAAGCCTCTCTTAGAGTGAGCCAGTTCCTAACTCCTGGGGAGTACAGTGTCCATGTGGACACTCTTCACAATCCCCACCATTTTCCACTCCAGTCGTCCTGGATGCAAGGCGTGAACCTGAGTCACCAGCATGCCGAGCAGGTACCTCACTGCTTGGCACCACTGAACCGGTGAACATATTGTATTTAATCACAAATGTTTTGGTTAACTCCGGGTCTTTTGCAAGACCAGGCACTTTTGGATAAATTAGTGCACCAGCTCCCTCAATTTTTGCAAGAAAATAACTTGGATAAGGCCGACCCGTCGGTGTAGCGACCTACTGCTCGTGGACGCTGGCAGCCGGGTTGGGACGAGCCCGGGAGCTGGAGGGTTGTCGGGGAGAAGGCTGAGTCCGTGGACTGCCTACCTCTCCAGGAGGGAGGGGACAAGGCTCGGCTTGACTGACCCCAGGCAGAGGCCTGGGGTACAGCAAGTGCCTGGCCAATCCAGGAGGGTTGGGCGTGCCAGACGTCGGTGGAGCTCTGCCTTGACGTCTGGGTGCATGGCATGCCCAGAGAAACAGGGAAAAACATCTCCATCGCTCCGGATAGACAGGCGCCAGCACAGACCTCAATGGTCCCTTGCCAGTCCGCAGCGGCGGCCCCGGCCAGTGGCGCTAGCTCGGGGGTGCTTGGGCCCTGCATCCGTCCCCACCTGGGAAATCCAAGGCTACCTGGGGAACCACCGGGCTCCAGGCACAGAAGGAACTGAGGGCAGATGCCAGGCACTCCCGAAGAAGCAGAGCATAGGGGCCAGGGGAAGGCTGTAAATAGCAAGTACAAAAAAAATAAAAAAAAGGAAAATAACTTGGATAATGTCTCTCCTTGTATCCTTTGGGATTCATTGAAGGCGATATTTTGGGGCACTATCATTGTACATGCCCCTGCCCTGCATCACGCTAGGGAAGGTAAAAGTCAGGAGTTGCAACAAACTCTATGATTTCTGCAGCCCACCTGGGGGCAAGGTGATACTTGGGTGCTTGCTCAGATATCAGAGACTCAGTGGCAACTTCAACACCTTCTCGACCAGCAAGTTGAACATCTATTTATTTGCATCAGCATTACTGTGAAGGGGTCCTCAGGGAGCGAGATGTTTAGCTCGGTATTTATATACGTACAGAGTTGCAGCTATGGTTATTAAACTGCGTTCTCCCCCTTCCCCCCGAGCTACCCCTACTGTGTAGGGAGACGAGATCCTTTCAACATTTCACTCCTGCTATTTGTCGCTTTATACTCTGGATTCTCCTCCTTTGACCAATCAGGATAATAGGTCCTTTCTACTGGTAGCCTCTTTGCCCGCTCTTACTTCCTCTGAAGTGCAGTCTTTGCTATCTCTTACATCCTTAGAGCAGATTCATCCTAGTCTTATGGCAGCTAAATCAGGTAAGTGTCCAGGACTTGACGGCCTACCTGCGGAATTTTATAAACATACCTCCCTTAAAGAACTGCTTCTTCCTTTATTGCATCACCTTTTTCACCATGTTCAAATAGGACATGCTTCTCCTCTTTCCTGGCATTATGGTGTTCTAGCAGCTTTACTTAAACCAGGTAAGGACCACACGTTACCTGCTTTCTACCGCTCTGTCTCTATTCTGAATTTGGGACTACAAACTCTTTATGTCAATTTGGGCATCTAGGTTGGAGGGCCTTCTCCCCTCCTTGCTGGACTGGGACCAGGTGGGATTTGTTCGAAAGCGGCAAGCACATGACAATGTCCGTCGTGCTTTTTTACTTTTAGGTAATATACAACAACATTCAATCCCTCTGGTCATGGTCAGCTTGGATGTGGAGACAGACTTAGACCGAGTTTCCTGGCCTTTCTTGTGGTCCACGCTACAGGTTTTTGGTTTTCCTATTGAATTTGTTATGATGCTTCAACACGTATATTCTTCTTTTACTATGGCCAAAGTTAACGGTTTTTGTTCCTCCCCATTACCTTTAGGGCTGGGCACTCATCAGGGTTTCCCCCTCTCCCCGTTACTGTTCACACTTTATACTGAACCCCCTGTTGCTCATATTTGGTCTGTCTGATATTCATGGTTTACCCTTGGGGGTCGGGAATGTCAAATTGCTTTATTTGCTGATTATATTCCCTTAACTCTTACTGAACCCTTCTCTTCTCTGTTGGCAGTTCTTGATTTTATGTCTAAGTTTGAGGAATTAGCAGGCTTTTGGTTAAATACAGATAAAACTGAGTTCTTAGCGTTGAATTATTCTTCCCCCCCTTGACTATATTGCTGAACTATATCCAGCTCGTTGGAAAATAAACTGTTTTCGCTATTTAGGGTTTTGATTCCTAGGAATATGGATCATCTTGATTTGTTGAATTATGAGCCTTTGACGGTAGCTCTTAGTCAGGATTTTAAGCGGTGGTCTATTATTCCTTTATCCTTTTTTCAACGGGTAGATGTTATTTATTCTAATGTTTTGCCTTGTATATTTTTTTTTTTTACAAACTCTCCCCTTTCTTCCACCATGATTTTATTTTCGAGATTGGCATCAGATGATCTCCAATTTTCTTTGGAAGGGGAAGAAACCTCAGATTTGGGCATCACTCTTGCATCTTCCTGTGGATTGGGATGGGATAAATCTTCCTAATCTTAGATGGTACGTGACTGCTTGTCAGTTACGTATCCTACGTCAACGGTTGTCTTCAGCTTACCAGGCTCACTGGTAGGATACTGAAATTATTTTAAATGACCTCATGGTATTAGCTGTATACTTTATTCTAACCACTCAAGCTAGATCTCTTTTTCTAATTTTCTCTCTCTTACCAGGGAAGTATTGATTACTTGGCATAAGGTTTGTACATGTTTGTTAAAATCTGACACCTTCTTTCTAAGTTCCCTAGCCCGGCCTCAGCAAATTCCTTTAAATCTTTATAATTATTTTCTTCGTAGATGGAATAGGCTGGGCCTGTTATATGTTCATCAAGTTTTGGATCACACGGGGGTTCGGTCTTTTGGAGAGCTCCAGGCCAGGTTTCACCTACCATCTGCGGATTATTTTCATTCTCTACAACTTCACACTCATCTCCACTCTCTTCCTGATTAGAAGCAGTACATTTCAGGCTCTACTTTGGTGCTAGTGCCCTTGTTGGTCTCTTGGCAAACTGGGATTCTCCCAGACCATTCGATCGATTCAAAATATTCTGTACTCTGTTCTTCTTCTGGTGAATCCACTGGTATGATTTTTCAGCGTTGGACGTCTGATCTGTAGGTCGAGTGCAATTTTGCTCAATGGGACAAATACTCCACTGTTTCTTAAAAACTTTCAATGGCCCCTTATCTCAGAGAATTTGCTTGGAAATGCAGCATGCGTTTTTTTCGGACCCCGGTCTTTTCTATATCTTACTCGGGTCTTCCTACTGGTGACTGTTGGTGAAATTGTGGTGAGCAGTTTGCGGACCATGTTCGTATTTTTTGGGTCGTGTCCTCGCTTATCTCTCTACTGGTCTGACTTTTCCCATGTGATTACTCAAATTTTTGATATGGCCTCCCCACTGTTAGTTTTAGTACATATCCCTAAGGCTGATTTTTCTTTGCAGGGTAGCAGTTAAAATTGTTACTTATTTTATTGGTTTGTGTGAAAAAGATTATTACTTGATTACGGCGACAGCCCTGGCCTCTTCCACAGGTTTTGCATTGGGAAGTCCTCGTTGAAGCCATTTATAGACAGGAATGGTGTAGTTATAAATATTTCAATCTTTTGTTTATATCTGAGGAGATTTGGGGCCATTGGGTGTGGTATAAAGCTGAGACAGACCCCACTTTTGTTCCTTAAGGTGCCTGTTGTATAGGAGGGTGTCTTCTGTTGGACTGGGTTGCCCCACTCTTGCCTCTGGCCTTTCTAACCTATTAAATAACTAGATAATGTTTTGTTTGGGTCCCTGTGAATATGATATTGTAGCCTTACCCCTTCTTTAACTATTAAGTTAATTTTTAGGATATTGCTGATGACCTCCTTCTTGTCTACCCTTTGGCATTTGTTATTTGTTGAGCTACTTCTTGACTACATTTTTTGTCGTTTTTTTTTTTTAATCAGTTCAGGTTGTTCGGAAGTTTTGTATATAGTTTGGTTTTTATTACTTAATGTTTGTACTTGCATGTTTGATGCTTACATTGTATGTTCTTTGCCTGTCTTTAATAAATTTGTTATAAAATAAAAACAAATGTTTTGGTTACCGAATTATACATAACATGTATGTGGAGCACCACTTTAACTGAAGCCCTACATTTATTTATATTTCTACACATTATTATAACATTTGTCCTTGGTGTTGGGTCTCTGGAGAAATACTGGCCACAAGACCTAAGGTATGGGGCCCCGGCAGTGGTGAAAATGCAACTCTGGAGGGTGAGAGAAGAGTAAGAATGCTATGATTCAGTGATTCTCTATAAAGTGCAATCTCATCACTCCCCCCCAATGGCTGATACTACCCTCCTTACCTGGAATCTCAGGGTGGTCTTAATTCTCCCATAAAAAGGAAAAAAAAAAGTCCCTTTCCTTCTTAAGAGACTTGAGGCGTAGGTGGCATTCCTCCATGAGATGAAAATGTTCACTAATGAAGCTACAAAACTGGTTTGGGAATGGATGGTGGATGGGGGGAGAGATCCACAGTTCTTCATCCTCCTTGAAAAGGGAATTGTCAATTTTGTGGCACAAGTTCTTATATTGGAAAGTGGAAACCACAAGGACCGATTGGGAGAGTAAGTCATAGGCAAGATGCCCACTCCCTAGGGACCCATGGTACTAGTCAATATCTGTGCTCCCAAAGAGGACTCACCAGAGTTCTTCCAGCAAGTCGGGGCTACACTGGCAGACTTCCACACCCCTTTCATCCCTATCCTGTGTGTGTGTGGAATTTCAACCTCATGTTGCAACTGGCCTTAGACCGCTCATCCAGATTAGGGGGAAGGGGGAAACTGCTTAACCAGGAAAGGCACACTAAGCCAGAGCTTGTTTCCAGGTGCAACCTGGGAGCACAAGGAAGTTAAGTGACTTGCTCAGGGTCACACAGTATACAAGTGGAAGTTGACTGATTCAAACCCAGGTCTGGTCTGCTGGATGTCACCAAATTTGTATCTCAGAGCCTTAGACCACTGCGCTATACTGCCTCCTGTAGCTCAGAGATTACAAGAACCCCACCAGAAATCCCTAGAAATGCTGAAACAAATAATGAAGGAATATGCTCTCACTGACGGCTGGCGACTATCCAGTCCCACTGTGAGGGACTACTTCTACCATTCCTTTGTCCACCAGTCCTTCTGCAAATTGGATTTCTGGCTGAATTCCCTTTAAGTCACTCAGATCACTCAAGACATCACTATCCATCCCATACTGATTTCCGACCATGCCCCAGTTTTTCTACATGTGCTGTGGGGCCCCACTATCCCAAGATCCTCCTCCTGGAGACTGGATCTACTCCTTGTATATTATCCTAAATTTCGTCCTTGGCTCAAATGGGAGATCGAGGAGTTCTAGAGTTATAACAATATGGTGGAGGTCTCTAATTCTGTTCTACTGGAAACCCTTAAAGTCTGTCTTAGGGGCCATATAATAGGTTTCCTAGCTCGCAGAAGGAAGGACAGGGAGACCGAGGTGAAAGACCTAGAGGAACAGCTCTGAAAGGAGAAAGCAGTCCTTAACGCACATCCCAAGGCAGATCCCATTAAGGTGGTTCAGCTCCATACTGAACTGCACCAGCTCTATTTCAGGAAGGCTGAACTGGCCCCTTTTGTAACTCACCATAAATACTGGGCAGGGGGGAGTGGACAAGTAAAGCCCTCTCCTTCACATACACAGTGCGCACTAGGATGTGGTACTCTCGAGTAAATCATCAAACATTACATACATACAGCTTGGGCACTCACCACCACATATGATGCCAACTTCATGAGGTTAAAAGAAGAAAGAATACTTATTTTTAAAATAGCATATTTAAAAATCATCTGATGTGTTGCAAATACCCATATTGGATCTTTTCTAGTAGTGTCCAGTATGGGGATCCAAAATGCATCAGGCAATTTTTAAATATGCTATTTTAAAAACAAATATTTTTTCTCCTTTTAACCTAATGGAGTTGGCGTCATATGTGGTGGTGAGTGCCCGAACAGTATGTATGTAAAGTCCTCTCCTACACACTCCACAAGATGCAGGCTGAGAGAAACATCCCAGGGTTGAGGGACACTTTATGCTGTCTGCATACTGAGGCCATCAAACTCAACCCGGTCATGTGTGATTTTACACTGAGCTGTACTCCTCCCCTTTCCCCACCTTGGTAGGAATCTAGTCAACATTTCCTATGCTCACTTAAGCTTCCCATTCTATCCACAGCACAGCTAACTATGTTAGAATCACCATTTACCCATGAGGAGGTTAAACCGGCAGTACTTTCCATGAACAAACACAAATCCTCAAGTGGGGATGGCCAGCCAATCAGCCAACACCAGATGGTGGTGGATGACATTTCCCCTCTCCTTTTATGGCATTTCAGGATGAGGTCATGTCAAGTCATCCCTATCATCTCGCTGCGTGACACTTCATGCCAGACTCTTAGCTCCAGTGTGATTTGCCACCCTGCATAATTCATCCCTGGATGAGTTTGGTTAATAATATTTACACTGGGAGTGAACTGTCCAGGGATGAATTCTGTAGGGTGCCGATTCATGCTGGAGCTAGGAGTCTGGGCCGAGTTGTCACATGGTGACATGACCAACATGACTTGTCACATAACCTTTCAGGACACTCTCTCGTCAGGACGCTTGCCCCCCATGCTAGAAGAAGCAGTCATCCCTGTACTCCTCATAAAAGGGAAGGATCCTACATTACCTAGAAGTTATCTCCCCATCTCACTGCTAAACACAGAACCAAAAGTGTTAGTGAAATTGTTCACATCAAGACAAGAGGGCACCCTCCCATCCCAACCAAGTTGGTTTTATAAAGGGAAGACTAGGGTCCGACTATCTCTGCTCCTTTATAAATCTCCAACACATGGCTACATCCCATCAACCCCCGCTGTGGCCCTAGTGCTAGATTTCGAAAAGGCTTTGACTCAGTCAAATGGTCTCTTCTTTCTGAAGTGTTGCATGCTATGGAGTTCGAGCCTATGTTTAAAGGGTAGGTCAAAGCTATGTACCACAGCCCCTCTGGAAAGGTGCTGACCAATAACACTCTTTTTGAGGCCTTTCCCTTGAAGCAGGGCAACCAGGCAGGGTTGCCCTCCCCCCCTTCCTTCTGGCTATCAAACCCCTGGCTCAAGCATCAGGCTTCACCCAGACTTGAAAGGAATGGTGTCTGGTGATTCTGAACACCGCACCCTGCTCAATGTGAATGTCATTCTCTTCCTCTTAGCAGATGTCCCCTGAGCTCTCAACCCATTACGAGCCCTCCTGACCCCATTTTCCAAAATTTCTGGGCTGTGTGCCAATTATGATAAGTCAGAAATATTCCCTCTTAACTCAGTTTGCATGAGGCAAACCCTAGTGAGGGCACTTGGATATGGAGGAGACAGGAATCATCTCTCTAGGAATTAAACTCACACCATCCATCCCAGTTATGGGTAAAGCCAGCCTACATCCATTAATGGAGTCACTGCGGCTGGAGTTTGAGCAACGGAAGTTAGTGCATTCGACTCTGACAGGCAAAATAACTGCGATCAAAATGGTAGACGCCCATAGGGTACTTCACACGCTCTTTCACCTTCCAGTTGATCTCTCCAGCTGGTGGTTCTCTGAGCTGGATTCCTTGGTGAGGAACTTTTTACGGGAAGGGGCCTCTCCCAGATTCAGCAAGGCCAAACTCAGACAACATTGGTCCAGAGGGAGGTGAGGCCTGCCTCACTCTGCTAACTACCAAAAGGCCTTTGTTACGGCCCAGACCATCAAATGGTTCCCAACCTCCTCCCAGTCCCCGCCAATGGGTCAAAACAGAGGGTCATTTTGTTTCCTCTATTCCCAGGGTGGTGCTTTATAACAACAGGCTTACTGGGGTATTCCAACACCTGACTATTAATCTCTCACTTAAGTACTGGAAGTATCTGTCCTCCTTGTTGCAGCTCCAGAGCCCACCTCTACCATATGCACCACTGTGGGCCAATAAAAAGTTCTGCATCAGTCACAAGCCAATTCCAGGAAGCAGGTGGAAGGACAAAGACATTTTGGTGGTTCAAGATTTACGTCTAGAAAGACAAACATATCTGCACTCCTATACTACCCTTTGTGAACTTTATGATCTCCCACAACAGGACTTTTGGCTCTGATAACAGTTAAGATCCATCCTCTCCCCCTTGTTGCAAGAGTACTCTGGATTAGGCAATCCTTATCCCTTGTGGTATTATCTCGACAACCCCAAGGGAGTGGCAGGCTGCTTATACAGAACTATGAGGGATAAGACTAAGCCCACTACCACTGTGACCTAGTCCCACTGGCAATATCCCCAACACAGAGTAGTAATGGGCTGCAGCTTGGTACCGGGCATATACTAGCTGCACAGACACCAAAGCCCAGCTATTGGAGGCAGTACAGTATAGTGGTTAAGCGTACTGAGCTGCGAACCTAGAGACCTGAGTTTGAATCCCCTCAGCCTCCACTTGCATACTATGTGACCCTGAGCAAGTCACTTAACTTGCTTGTGCTCCCAGGTCGCACCTGGAAAAAAGCTCTGGCTTAGTGTGCTTTTCCGGGTTAAACAATTTTCCCTTCCCTAATTCAATTCAAAGTCTTACACAGATGGTAAAAGACCCCACAAGCTCTAAAAAGGATGGGGGCTCTTGCACTCTGACAAATGTTGGCACTGCAATTCACATTGGGGTTCCCTTTCACATGTACTTCAGTCCTGCACCCTACTCTTGGACTTCTGGAAAGCCATACTGTCTTTTGCAAGATGATCTGCCCTACATCTATGCAACTTGATGCTCCCTTGATGTTGTCAAGTGTTATACCCTCCACTATATACAGGGGAGATCTAAGTACCAAATGGGTTCTTGCAGCCTCCACTATGGCAAAAAGACTATTGCTCCAAAGGTGAAGGACAGTAGAGATACCTACCTTCAGAGAATGACTCTGGGCAATGGGCCAACTGGCCTCCCTGAAAAGGCTTCCTCATCTTGCAATGGGGAAAATGAATCAGTATAATATTGCTTGGCCCCCCTTTCTCAACCAGCAATGCAGCACTCCTCAGGGACTGGGCTAAGGTTCTCCTCGAGTGGTCTGTATTTACAATATCTACAAGTGGGGAGAAAACACAGGCTAATAAAACATGCCCCCCATATGGAAGGCATTATAGAAAAGAGGTTGTCTGTTTGTTACTGTGTTTCTGATCCCTCCCCTTGTTTCAACATGAGGGGAGTCTATAAAGATAGTTTATATTAGCACTGTCATGAATTCTTCTGCACTTATGTGACTTAGTATTGTGTTTTATTTATTTTGTTGTTGTATCTGATAATACTGACCTCTGTCATACCATCTTGTTTGTTGTAAAAGTTGTAAAGGTTTTTAATAAAAAGTTTAACATTAATTGAAACCCTATTTAAGGGAGATGTTTTCTACCTAACTCCTCCCCCCCACCCCCCAAGGCAAAGTGGCAGAGCGTCACTAAGCGCTGGGGTGTTAGGCATCTGGTTGACCCTTAATGCGCATTTTCAGTTAAATCTAATCTTTTTTCTCTGTGTGCACTCCCTTTTTGGTGTTTTGTTGCCCAAGTTGACAGATTCATACATAGTGAAAGGGAACAAGGTGGACTGGTGTGAGGGTTGAAATAAACCTTGAGATGTCTCAATTTGAAATGAGAGTACACAGTAGTGTAAGAAACTGCACAAAACAAGAAATCAGATTTTGCTTTTTATTTACAAAAAAACAAACAAACAAAAAAATACGAGGCTTAGGGACCCTGTTACATTACTAAGACAGTAATCCAGATTTGGAAGCAAGCTGGTAGCACATGCACATGAAGAAAAATGACAACATAGTAATGTTGTTTCTTCCCAAGGGACCACTTGTTATGGTTACAGGTTATGCAGTTATCTCCGCCTAGAGTGACACCCAGAGGTTGAACTGATGCACGTTTTAGAATTTGGAATTTTGCGGGCCGCCAGCCTGCCGTGTTTGATTTCGCCAGATGCCAACCCATTACGTTTGATGCGCAGCCTCAGGGGTTGGAAGGTCAAGGGGAGGAGGATCCAGTGCCCAACGGACTGTTCTCTTCTTCGAGGAGGGTGGGGTAGAACTAGGCATATGACTGATCCCTGGCAGAGGCAGGGGACATCACAGCCAATACTTGAAGGATCCTGGGAGGTGTGCCTGACATGGGCGCTTGCACCCTTACATCACTGTGCCACACCTCCCATCAACAATGAAGAAAAACTCCAGCTGAGAGTAGGAATGGCAATCCACTCCTCACCAAGCCCCATGGCAAGTTTAGCACTCTGCCATCTGGATCATCTCTGTGGCACCGTCGGGAGCTGCGTGGCTCCCCCGATGGACCCGCCCTGGAGGGCAATACATTATGCACTCCAGTCAGCAGCAGGTAAATGCCAGGGGATGGGGCAAGGTGGTGGCAGACTGATTGAGAGCCAGCTGTAGGGCGAAAAAAACAAAAGAATTTGGAATGCAGGTTCAAACTTTGCATTTGCGCTCCACTCTGGCCATTTGTTCAGATCTGTTTACAAGCCAGAATGCAGTAGCAGCTAGTAAAATGTTTTACAAATTTTTTTCACATCATTTTGAAAAAATCAAACAGATTTATTTTTTTTCTATTTATGCAATGGGAGCCATTTGGTCAGGGCATAGAGGGAACAAGTGTGGGTTAGCCTATCGGCACCAAGAACAAATCGATAGGCCTTATTCAGTGCTAGTTTGAACCCTACTGAGGACAGTGTTGGAGGCCGCCCCATATACTGAGATACCATAGTCTATGATGAGAAGAATGGAACTGGTCACAGCTACACGCTTGGCTTTCTGGGTGAGATTGTGCCTTTGTCTATATAATGCTCCAAGTTTTCTATTGACTGCACTGACTATATTTTCCACATGGGGCACACATGAAAGGGCATCATCAATTGTGATACCTAGGTATTTAAAGGTGCTGACCTATTCTAGAGTGGCACCATTCTTGTTGAGAACCGTTAGTGGATGTGCCTTTTTCCTCATCTGTGTTCCAGCAAATAACACTGTCTCAGTCTTCTTGAAATTCAAGACTAGTTTAGTTCATTTGAACCACTCCTCAAGTGACCGGAAACTATGCTGTAGGTCCTTGGTGAGTGTGTCCTAGCTTATGCTACTGGAGAACATAATGGCATTGTCTGCATAGAGCAGGACCCTTGATGCGGGGCAGGCTTCTGGGAGGCTGTTAAAAAAGAGGTCAAAGAGAACTGGGCCCAGTATAGATCCCTGTGTCACTCCTACGGTGAAATGTTTGGTATCTAATAGCATTCCATTGATTTTGACTCACTGGGTTCTTCCAGTGAGATAACTGTTAAACCAGGAAACAGTGTCGAGTGAGAGGCCAAGTGAGCAAAGTTTTGTAGTCAGGAGGAAGTGGCTGACCAGATCAAAGGCTTTGGTTAGATCAGTATAGATTGATCCAACCAGGTGGCCATTATCAAGGGCTTTGTGACGTGAAGGTAATTGGTGTATTCAATTAAGGCAGTGTTTGTACTGTGTGTCTTATGAAAAACATTCTGCTGTTGGCATTGGATGTTGCACTTACTGAAATACGCGACTAGCTAATCTAACACTATTTTTTTCTAGTGCCTTATACAATGGCAAGAGAATTGAGAGAGGCCTAAAGTTGTTGACAACGGTACGGTCCCCATTTTTATGTACAGGTGTGACTAGTGCCATTTTCCAGATATTGGGAATTCAGAGTATTGTAGAGAGAGAGACTGACAATTTTGATCAGAGGGATAGCAATCACATCAAGGGATGGGACAATCAATTTCATGTCCAGGGTACCGCTACCCATTCTGGCTTTGCCCAGGACTCGCATGACATATCTGACCACAACAGCCACTGATATAGCTTTAAAGTAGAATTTGGGGTGGCTAGAAGGCTTACCTGAGGGGGCCTGATATATCTTATCTGCCTTCCTGTGTATGGCAGGTATCATGTTGGGCCTCTGCCAGGCAGCAAGGGTGGCATTCTCTAAGGCAGGTAGGAGAGGAGAAATATTGATGGGTGGGGTATCAGGCAAGTCCAGGAACTCCACACAATTTCTCTTGGTGATGTCCTGTTCTTCTGATTCAAACCCCATAGCATTCTGGAGTTGCTGCATCACAGAGATGAATGATGGGTCTTCAGGAGGGGACCCTGGTGTATACACTACTGAGTCCTCATTCCCTGTAGTTATAGTGGAACTGGATCTCTCAAAGGAGCTTTCCACATACTCTTCCTACTCCTCCTCCTCTTGCATAATGAGGTCAGGGTTGTACTCCTGATCCTCATCGACACATTCAGTATGCCTCAAGGAGGGAGCAGGTGAAGATGTCGATGCCTCACATGGGAACTGGCACATCAGGCTGGCAGGTGTCAACACTGGAGTTTGTCAAAGCTACTCCATCGACATGTCCCCTGTTACAGGAGGAGGAGACAGCAGGCATTTTAGCATGTCCGCGAAGGATGAAAGTACCACCTGGACGTCAGCACCCACATGGTCGGCAGGAATGCTGGGTGATGTCGACGGGGGAGGCACTGTACCCGATGTCGATGGCAACACACCAGTCATGTTAGGCCTGGTGGTGCTTGCAGTCTGTCCTGACCTGGAAGGGTCGATGGTCTAGGTGGCTGGCGATGGTGCAGAAGTGGTCCCGTTGGAGTGAAGGCATGACCATGAGTGAACCGGGGGTCCTTACTGTGTTCCCTCTCCTGGTGCTTGTGTTGTCCCAAAATCTTCTCCCAGGATGTTGAGGATTGAGAGCCTGGGGAGTGGGCAGGTGATGCAATGGAGCTCTTTTCCTGGAGCTCCTTCTCCATTCTGGCTACCTGCAGTTTAAGTAGGTGGGTCTCTAACGCGTTCTTTCTGCGTGGCCAGACAGCGGTATTAAATTTACAACAAATCTGGCTTGCCTTCACATTATGGACTGCACTGAGGATGCACACGCAGACATCGTGTGAGTTGCCCGAATATATCTTCTCACTGCATTTGCACTATCTGAAGAGATGCAATAACTCTTTGGTCGACATACACGATGTTGGGAATCACTTTTAAAAAGTGATGACGAACCAGGAAGAGAAATGCCTGTAAAAGCAGTCCACTATAGAGGTGGCATTTCTGTACAGGGTCTAGCAAGTATGGTCGATGGCGGAAAAATAACTGAGGAAGGAAGGGGTAGCCCACGTTTATATGGGGAGTGCTGACGTAGGACATTATCATGGGCGGCCCCTAGAGGACTGCTTGCAAAAAGTTTCCGTGTGGTCCTAATGCCTGGTGGCTATAGTTCTACAGGTGTGGCCTGATGAAAGGGATATCCTCAAAGAAGATACAACATTACTACAGTATTTATTTCTTCTAACCCCAGGAATTACTCACTTAAAAGTTTAAACTTTGTGCAGACTCAGTAGTAGTACCCTGGGTGGCTGGATTCGGAACTCTGTTGGGGAAAAAGGTTCCGCAAGACAGCAGTTCTAAAGCTGGCATCCCTTCTGGACTGTATGTCCAAAGAGTAGTGCTTTGTGAAGGTGTCCACTGTTTTCCAGGTAGTTGCTTTGCAAATGTGCTACAATGGGATGCCTCCTGAGGATGTCACAGAAGCAGAAATACCTCTTATAGAGTGTGCCCTTGAGCCTCTTGGTGGTATTTTTTCCAGCTTTTTCATAGAAGAACTGAATGCAAGAGACTATCCAGTGAGAGATCTATATATCTTTGTAGCTGGTTTGCCTTTGCCAACCTTGTCATAGGTAACAAAATGATGGGTATTCTGGGAGCTGACCTCTTTAGTCCGGTCCATGCAGACAGTCAGGACTTGCTTTAGGACAAGGCTATGCAACGTTTCTTCAACTGGACTGGAATGCTCTGGACAGAGTAGAGGGAGGGTCACTGACTGTTTCAGGTGGAATTCAGATAGCACCTTTGTAAGAAATTTTCTGTTGGTTCTAAGAACCACTTCATCCCCATGAGGGATTATGTAATTTGGCCACCTACAGAGGGCTAGCAATTCACTTACCTTCCTAGCAGAGGTCACTGCAACCAGGGATATATTTATTTGAGGTTTGGTAACTGGGTAAGTCCACTGAGACAATTACAGTCCCTTTTTCGGGGCGACCAGGAAGTGCAAAATGTATACAGTGGAGTGCATAAACATGACAATGACATTACAATGGATAGATTAGTTATACAGCAAATCAAAGTTCCACAATATTAAGGTACATACAGATACAGCAGATGGTAAATATAATAAACAGATAGACTATACAATATTGCAACGAAAACAAGGCTTAATACAGGGGAGTCAACTACATAAAAGACATAATTAGCTAAAGATGGCAAATACAGGAGACAGGAGCAGGCTAAAGTAGTATCTAAGTATAAGGCTGGGCATGGAAGGGAACTATGGGTGGAGGTGAGGGGAAGAAAAATAGAGTTGTTAGTGATGCGATCTAATATCACTGGAAGCAGGAGCAAGATTCAGAGGCAGAGAGAAAGGAAAGCAAATTGGATTGGAACTTAGGGAGGGTTGCGCATGACAGGATGGATGGGGGGAGGGAGTTCCAGTGACACACACCTGCAAAGTTGAAGGATTTATGCGCCACAGCTAGCCGTAGTTTAAGCATTGAGGGAAAGTGAAGTATCTAGGGTGACGCCCAGGTATTTAAAGGTAAGGATCGGTTTCAAGGGCATCACCATTAAGGGAAGTAATCCTGAGAGGGTGCAGGGTGTGGGTCAAGGGGGGGAGAATGGGAGAATAACATACACTTTGTTTTCTTGGTGTTAAGGACAAGTTGGTTCCGTATGGTTTTCCTTGTGACATAATTCAGGTCAGCAGTTTCCATAGGCTCAAAGGGAGACTCCATAAGCTGAGCAAAACATACATTGAGGTCCCAGGGAGGGACAGGATCTGTCTCTGGCAGGTACAAATGGTGAGGCCTTTAAAAAACCTACTGAAAATAAATTGTGAGGCCAAAGACTTGCCATTGTCGGCTAATAAGTATGCTGATACTGCTGCTAGGTGCACCATTAAAGTGGAGGACCATAGGCCTAAGGACTGTGGATGTGCTAGGTATTCCAGGATTACAGGCAACCCTGCCTCTATTGGATTGTTTCCCTGGGGACACACTAATAATAAAACCTTTTCCATTTAGATGAATATGCTTTCCTGGTAGTGGGTTTCCTTGAAACCCTTAACACCTTCAGGACTTCCTCTGGGACAGCCAATCCAGAAAATTCTAACTCCTCCAGAACCATACTCTCAGGCATAGGGCCCTGGGGTTCGAAAATGTTATTCTGCCCTGGGACAAAGTCAACAGACTGTGACTGAGTGGCAGGCGGATTGGATTCTTGTTGGACAGGACCAGGAGCACTGAGTACCAGGTTTGTCTGACCAAGTCTGGAGCGATCAGGATCACTATTGGAGGTTCCCTCCTGAGTTTTAGGAATACCTTCTGAATGAGTGGGAATGGTGGGAAGGCATACAGAAACTTCCCTGTCCAATCCAATACCATGGTGTCCTTTGTGACTGACCCTTTGGCTGGTGGTCAGCAACAAAACTATGGAAGCTGATAGTTCTCCCAAGGCTTAAAAAGGTCTATGCCCCATCATCTGAACACTGTGGCCAGAACCTGGTGTTTTAAGGTCCACTTGTGATTTCCTTGGTTAACTTTGCCTAAGTAATCTGCCAGGACATAGTCTTTGCCTGGCAAATGCACTGCAAATATGTTTGCTTCTAAGGAATATGCCATGTCCCAGATCCTCATTGCCTCTGTGCAGTTTTGAGGATCTTGTTCCTCCTTGCTTGTTTATGTAGTACATGACTATGGTGTTGTGTGTCCTGATTTGGACAGACTGACCCTGTAGCTGGGAGGAGTAAGGCTGCATTGCTAGTAACACTGCTCTGAGCTCTAGGAGGATGATGTGTTCCAGTGACTCCTGTGGACTCCATGTGCCAGTCACCTTGAGGTCCTGCAGGTGAGCACCCCGGCCCAAGAGTGAGACATCTGTAGTAAGAATACTTGTCGGTGATTACTCGAGGAAAGGAACACCCTCCCTGAGGTTGCTTTCTTCCTTCCACCATTCTAAAAATTCCACTAATGCTTTTGTCACTGGCACTAGCTTTGAAAGTGGATCCCATCTTTGAGCCCAATTGTCTCTTAAATGGTACTGGATATCTCTTAATTGAAACCTGGCTAAGGAACCACAGTTGTGGATGCGGCCATATGCCCCAGTAACTGCAGGAAGTCTCTTGCTGGTCTTCGCTGACCTGCTATGAAAGACTGCTACCATTACCAAAGCTGTAACTCTGACCTGCAGAAGGAAAGCTTTTCCCTGCAGGGTATTTAGCTCTGTTCCTATGCAGACCAGTACTCTAGCTTGGACGTCTGCAGATCTATCAAGAATCCCTGGTTTTCCTAGGTGCTTTTTGCCAACTGAACTAAGCACCTTGTCTCTTTTTCTGTTTTTCACGTGACTAGCCAGTCATCCAGGTTAAAGAAAACCATCACTCCTTGTTTTCTCAGATGTGCTACCACCACAGCCAAGCACTCTGCGAAAACCCTTGGAGTGGAAGTGAGACCAAATGGGAGTGCCGTGAACTGGTACTGGTAGTTGCCAGTTTGAATCTGAGATATTTTCTGTGAGACCGTCTGACCGGGATATAAAAATAAGTATTTTTAAGATCCAGGGATCCCAGCCAATGATCCTCCTGCAAGGATCATATCACTGTCCTTAGTGTAACTGTCTTGAATTTTTTTTTCCAAATGCTTGTTCAGAAACCTGAGATGTAAAGTGAGTCACCACTCCCTGTTTTTCTTGTGGGTCACGAAGTATCTTGAGAATAGGCCCCAGCCCCAGTGGGAGACAGGAGGTTTTCATATAGCTTTTGATATTAACAGGTTTTTCACTTCCAGTTCCAGTAGGCTTCTTTCTGTGGGACAGTGAGCTGGAAAACGTCTGTGCTTCTGCAGGTTTGGAAAGTGTCTGAACTCCAAGCACAACCCCTGGCTTATTACTTCCAGTATCCACTTGTCTGTGGTAATGTTTACCCATTCCTGGAAGTAATGTGCCAGTCTTCCTCCCACTGGCAATGGTTGGGTGACATGGGCAAAATTGTCGGGGGGTTGTTTTGGCTGGGGCTGGAGCTGGTGCACTACTCCTGGAAGCTCTCCCCCCTTCCCTATTGTAACCTCTTTGTGATGGAGATTGACAGGGAGAATAAGAGACAGAGGCTCTTGGGACGTATCCTCTGCTTCTGCCTCCCCTTCTGCAGGACCTGTAGGAGTTAGAGGCCTTTTCCTTCTCACTGTTACTTTTAAAAGTGGTTTTGTATTCACCCACATTTTTATGTAGACCTCTGTTTTGTCACCAAATAATGAAGTTCTCGCAAAGGAGAAATCCATGACCTTGTTTTGAGTATCACGGGAAAGGGTGCTAGTCCCAAGCCAATAAAACCTTCTCAAGGACACTTCATGGGCCTGACCCACAGCAGCAGTGCCATTAGTGTCCACTGCACCATAGAAACTACACTGTGTGGCATTCAGGGCTGATCTTGCTGTGGGAATCAGGTCCTGTGCCAAACCATCATTTGCTCTTTCTGCAAGTGCCAGAATAGTCTTCCAAAGTGCTTTCTGGCACTGTGCTATATCTGCTGAAGAAGCAGGGAAGCTGTTGCACTAACCTCTTTGCCCACAGTATCCCATTTTTTAGAGTCCTTTTTCACGGGACTGCACAGATACAATGATTTTTGCTCACTCACAAGCAACAGCCTGGACTACCCCATGGCAGGCCGGATGGGCACACAGGTATTCCACTCCCTGCTTGTCAACTAGTTATTTTCTCATTATTTTTTTTATCGATGGCTACAGCTGAAGTGGGTGCAGCCATACTTTTTTTTTACTTTTTTATTGAATTTTATTAGGACATGCACAAAACCAGACAACATCAGGTGACACAATTTAGTTAAAAACAGATCAAATAAAGATGCATACAGATCATAATTCACAGGATATACTATATCAGCCCTGATGGTCGCACTCTCTGTAAAAAGTGGTACCCATGCTCGTCTGAACTTTTTAGAAATGACCCCTTTCCTTGTTTTTGACCTACAAATTCACTACCCTTAAATACAAATGCAAGGAGTCAGTTATGGGCCCCCATCTCCCATTTTTGCATAAAGGAACCAGATTATAGGTTTGTAGTAGATGAACAGAGTATGTTTTACAATGTTTTATGACTCTGGAACTCTTTTCTGACTGACATTCATATTGCTGTGAAATGTATACAAATGAGGTCAGAGACATGCAAGTTCTGTTTACGTTAACACTCCAGAGTATGGGGGAAGGGGCAGAACAGCAACAGGAGAGCAAATGAGTTAGGCCAGTACTCCACTCAGATCTGAACGCCACAATTCTGACATACAGCAATCTCACTCACTGACTCAAAACAAGCGCCCCTCCTGGTTCTGATCTATGCAGCAGTGGCTTCTTCGAGTATTCCTTCCAGTACTTTGCGTTTAAACACTGTACCTCAGCAGTTTTCTCATATATCTAGTTTGTACAGCAAAAAATCGTTTTCTGCAGTTAGTAGATGTCACAGTGCCCTGGACAATGTCACACTTTTTATTGCTCAGCATCAACTTTTTGTGTATTATATTTCATAATAGATGTTATTGAACAGTGTATTGTGATTCCCCCATGTCCTGTACCATGTTTTTTTTTTTTTTTAGCAAGCACATTTTTCGACTGCATTGACTACTGTTTCTCTTATACTATTGGTTATTTTGTCTAATAATTACACCGCCCCAATGTCACAGCTCTCAATGTATGTACATTGTTTGATATACATTTTTCCTGCTGTTAGTCTGTAACTCTCCCAGGGCGTGCCTGAAATGCAAGCATATGTATGCCTAGTGTATCTTACTTGGTATAAAAAAACTAAAAATAAATAAATAAATAAGCAGTGACACATCAGAGAACAGGACAACAAAGGCAGCTGCTAGTCACTTTTTTTCACGTGTCTACATTCCTAGATTGTGCCCCTGCCAGTTCTCAGAAACAAAGAGAAAACAGCCTAACTCCAGATCACTGTCGCAGTTTACAATATAAAATACTGCAAGTACTTGGCTTATTGGGAGATACCCTGACGTACTGTAGGTAGCTAAGCTTGCCTACATGTCAGTCTGTAATCCTAAAACTAAATATGGAAAGGGCCCTGGTTTGAGCAGATTATATTCTGGAACATTATGACTGCATTACTGTCGGCCAGACTGTAGGCATTCAAGCTGTAGGGGACAGCACCTTACAACTACCAAGGGTCACTGCTTGCAGTATAGACTGCCACATAAAGAGGTTACTGCTAACAGAACATAGGTCAAAACTAATTTAAAAAATTCCATTAAAACTGCAACATGTTCTTTGGCAAAACCTGCACATGTGATAGTCCACAGGGCCTCTTCCATTTTGTAGAAATCTACTGCTGAAGAATCCTCATAGGCCATTTTATTTTTTTTAACACATTTTTCTCTCTCCCAGAGCCAGCGGAGCTCAGTGGTGGTTATACCAACTATCCGTGCTCTATCCCCCCTCCAACTGTCAGGGATCATGATGCGCAGCACAGGGGGGAGGGGCGTTTTACATTATTTTCCAGGTTGCTTGTTGGTCCCCCACAATCCCGCCTCTGAGGATGCTGGCACAAACAATGTAAGTCTAGGCTGCAGAAATGTTGGAGCATGTCCCAGCCTGGGGCCTTACCGCATCCTCCCCTCTCCAAACTGTGAAGTCCTGTGCCACTGCCCATGCAGCCACAGGTGGTAGTAATAGGGTGATGTGACAGCCCCCCCCACCCCCACAGAGGATAGCATCCTGTGGGATGCTCAGACCTCCAACTGTCCGTTATGCATTTGGGATTAAATGTACCAAAAGGTAGAATGCACAAGAACATACATTTAAAGGTATGAACAAGCACATGTTCTGTGCAGCACCAGCAAAACAGTGCTGCACCCAGGGCAACACTCCACAGGGGCCTGCAGTAAAAAGTAACACAATCAGGGGCTTACAGCCTCCAGAGTGGACTTGGGTTAAAGCAGGTAAACAGACTGGCTGGAGCAGCCCACCAGTCTGTTCATTAGCCAGTATATCCAGGGGCTGAGACATGATTAAAGCAAAAAAGCAGGTTGTTATTAAAGCCCAGGACTCCAGACTTGCTGTGTGGAGTGTTGCTCTCCCTTGCTGCTACCCCTGCTGTGCAGCACATGTTTGTTTATACTTTTCCCCAGTTTTTCCCCTCTTGAGAACCGTGCCCCCACACTCTCAACCCCAGGCCCAGATATACAGGTTACTCACCTGTAACAGGAGTTCAAGGAGTGGTATATGTTGTTCATCCACACTGTCTGGCAGGTTCCTTGCCATTTTATATCTTGCCGGAAGGTCTTCAAGCTGGCTCCTCCCACCCGGGTGGTAAATCCCTTGGCTCCGCCCCATGATGCCAAATCTAGCCCGCTGGAAGCCAGGTTGCACGTCAAGGCCGGGTGGGTCATGTGGATGAACAACATATACCACTCCTAGAACTCTTGTTACAGGTGAGTAACCTGTATTTCTAGGGATGTGGATATGTTGTTCAATTCACACTGTCTGGCAGACACCTAGCAGTTCTCCGGGAGGAGGGAGGCAAGGCGCGCACCCCCTACTTAGGAAATAAGGACTGGAGAACCAAGGTCCCAAAACCAGCATCCCGGCATGACTCTAGGTCAATGTGGTAATGGGAAATAAAGGTGTGTGCTGACTTCCAGGTAGCAGCCCTGCAGATTTCCTGGATAGGGACGTCCCTAGAAGCAGCCAACGAAGCAGCGGTATGGCGGGTAGAATGAGCTCTTATCCCTTTGGGAGGCTCCATGCCCGCCAACCTATAGCAGAGATCTATGCAGGAGGTGAACCACCTGCTTATCATCCGCTTGGCTGCAGGTCTGCCAGGTGCGGCTTCAGCGTAGGTGACAAACAGCTGGCGAACCTCTCCCCGAACTTCAGCCATCCGCTCCTTATAATCGAGCGCTCTTCTAGGATCCAAAGAATGGAGCCTATATTCGGCCTCCGAGGTGTGATTGGGGTAGAACACCGGCAGAGTCAACATCTGGTTAAGGTGAAACTCTGACACCACCTTTGGAAGGAATTTCGGGTGGGGGCGAAGGACAACCTTGTCCCTGTGGAAGACCAGGTAGGGAGGCTCGATGGAAAGCGCCTGGAGCTCTCCCATCCTTCTGGCGGATATTATAGCCACCAAGAAGGCGATCTTCCACGACAGGTGAGAGATGTCACACCTGTGCATCGGTTCGAATGGCTTGCCCATGAGCTTAGCCAATACCAGCAGTAGATCCCACGGAGGTGGAGGTTCTTGCACTGGAGGGGATATGTGGTCCAGGCCTTTGAAAAAGCACCCGACCACCTTCTCCTGCAACACCGACTGCTTGCCGCTCCACGCCTCGGTAAGCAGAGATAGCTGCCAGGTGTACCTTAAGGGTCGTCAACCGAAGCCCTAGCTGAGAAAGGGACCACAGGTAGTCCAAAATACTAGCCAATGGACAGGAAGAGGGGTCCAACCTCATGTCCTGACACCAAATGGAGAATCTCTTCCATTTGAAGGTGTAGCATTTTCTGGTCGACTCCTTACGGGATGCCTCAACGACATTAGGACCTCGTCGGAAAGACCCAAGGCCTGGAACTCTAGCTGCTCAGGAACCAGGCCGTCAGGTGCAGGGACTGAAGGTCCAGGTGGAGTACCTTCCCTTGTCGACTGAGATCAGGTCCGGGCGGGCTGGAAGCCACCTCGGGAGCCTGGAGCTGAGGCTGAGGAGATCTGGGTACCAAAACTGACGGGGCCAGTCTGGGGCTACCAGAATCACCTGCGCCTTGTCCCTCTTCGCCTTGAGAAGCACTATGTGGATCAAGGGAAATGGAGGGAAGGTGTAAAAGAGGCCCGGGGTCCACTGCCTCGAGAAGGCATCCCCTTGCAGCGAGCCCTACTGAGGGAGGCGGGCGTGAAACAGCCTCAGCTTCGTGTTCTCCCTGGAGGCAGACAGATCCACCCGAGGGGTGCCCCAATGGGAGAAGAGGTCTTGCACTACCTCTGGCAGGAGAGACCACTCATGAGATGCAGTGCCTATCCCGCTGAGGGCATCGGCCAGACTGTTGTAGGCTCTTGCCACATGGATGGCTAGGAGATCCACCTCCAGGCTGATCACGAGTGACCAAATGTGGAGAGCTTCCTTGCACAGAGGCAAGGAGTGCATCCCGTCCTGATGGTTGAGATAGTACATGGTCGTGGTGTTGTCCGTCTGGACCTAAACCACCTGATCCCATATAAATGGAGTGAAGGCAGTGAGGGCTAGTCAAACCGCTCGAAGCTCCAGCAGGTTGATATGGCACTGAGACTCCTGAGGGGACCAGAGGCCATGGGCCCAGAGATCCCCCAGATGGGCACCCCAACCCATCAGAGAGGCGTCGGTCGTAAGAGTGACAGTCGGCTCAGGGCGGACAAATGGGATATCCTCCTGCAGATGAGCTGGGATGAGCCACCACTGCAGGCCGTCCCACATCTTCTGGGTCACGGTCACCTGCTGTTCCAAAGGACCGGAGCACTGTGACCACTGGCAGGCCAACCCCCATTGCAGGGGGCACATATGCCAGCGGGCCCAATGGACCACACTGGTGCAGGCTGCCATGAGGCCCAGAAGGCGCAGGAAGTCCCGGGCAGGGCGCAATTGCCCAACCAGAAATGATTGGGCAAAGGAGGAAAGGACCTTGGCCCTGTCCGCCGGGAGCCAGGCTCTGGCTTGAAGAGAGTCGAGCTTTACCCTGATGAACTGAATCACCTGCGATGGCACGAGTTCCGATTTGGCTTCGATGATCAGGAGGCCAATTTGAGAGCAGACCTGGAGGGCCAGATCCCTGAACCGCTCCACCTCTAACCTGGGGGGGGCTGCAACCAGTCAGTCATCCAGGTAAAGGTACACCCAGACCCCTCGGCACTGCAGAAATGCTGTCACCACTGCCATGCATTTGGTGAAGACCCTGGGAGCTGGAGAAAGGCCTAAGGGCATGGCCTGGAACTCGTAAAGTGATTCCTCGAACTCGTAAAGTGATCCCTCTGCTCTGAAGCGGAGGAATCGCTGATGAGACGGACGGATTGGGACGTGAAAAAACGCGTCCGGAGATACAGAGAGCAAAACCACATGCCTCTTTCCAAGGATGGAATGATTTGAGCCAGAGTGACCATCCTGAAGGTGCGCGGCCTTAGGAACTTGTTCAGGTCGTGCAGATCGAGAATGGGGTGCCAGTCCCCCATCTGCTTTGGGACCAGGAAGTACCTGGACACAAACCCCGGGGTTTGAGGAGGATCCGCCACCTTGCTGATTACCTCCTTCTGGAGGAGCAGAGCAATGTCAGCTTGACGAGCCGACAGAGAGGCTGTGGAACCCGTAGCCCCCTGTGGGGCGATGGCTTGATGAGGAGGGGACTGCTCGAATTCCAGAGGCAGACCCCTGCCGACCACTTCCAGCACCCAATGGTCTGTGATGATAGCGGACCAGGCGGAAAGGAAGTGGTGGAGTCATCCCCTCACGGGGGAAACCTGAGGAGGAGTGACGAGGTTGGGGGCAACACCCTTCAACCCAGCACTGGGCGGGCTTGGAGGAAGGGCCGGCTGAGGGACCACCTGGACCTTTCCCTCCAGGCTTCCTACTAGAGGAAGTGGTAGACTTGGCCTTAGGGTGCCAAGTGTGAGCCTGCTGGCCCTGTTGCTGGTGCTGCTGGGCCAGACGTGCCGCAGGGGCAGAAGGGCGAAAGGGCTTACGCTGCTGCTGGCGACCTTTGTCCTTCTGAGCAGACGTGACCGAGTCCAAGGTGGCACTGGACTTCTCGATTTTCTGGAGATGGCCTTCCACCCCAGGCCCCCGAACAAGTCGGTGCCCAGGAAGGGAACGTCTGCCAGCTTGTGCAGGGTATCTGCTGTGAAGGTGGAGATCCGCAGCCAAGCTCTGCGGCGCATGGCTACTTCGGCCACTACTGACTGGGCACAAGAGTCACCAATATCCAAAGCAGTTTGGAGCTGTTGTTTGACCACCTCCCTTCCCTGATCCCGCACCTGCTTGACCGTCATCTGAAGGTCAGCCGGGAGATGAGGAATCATCTCATCCAGGAAACCCATAAGGGCGTGTGAAAAATGTGCCATCAGCATGGCCGAGCAAGCCTGTCGAAGACCTACGGAGGAAGCAGCGTAAACCTTCCACCCCGAGTAGTCCAGCTTTTTGGACTCCTTGTCGGGCGGTTTGTCCATGTCCCTAGCGTTCCCGGAAAGCCGGAAAAAGCTATCGGTCACCAGCCCCTCCGCAGAGGGGTGCTTCGAAAAACCGGAGAGGGAACCGGTGGGCACTGCGTACTTGCGAGCCATCCTGGCCGAAGGCACAGGACAGGATGCAGGCCACTGCCACAACTCCAAAGCCGGGCCAACAATGGCTTTGGCCACAGGGAAGGCCTCCGTAGGGGAATCCCCTCAGTCCAGTATCTCCGTGAGGGGATATATCTGGCCCGTTTCTGTACGGGTTCGAGCTGCATCCCACTGGACTCTGAGATAAGCTGAAGAATTCCCAAGAACGAGGATGGGCTCTCGTCCACCGACTGACCCCCAGCAGATTTCAGGTCAAGGGGCCTGGAGTACAAGGGGTCGTCGTCGGACTCTGAGGAGTCCGCGAACAGCTGCCGAGCGCCTGAGAAACCCTCCACATGCCGAGGCCTATCGGGAGAGAGGGTGACCGACAACCAGTGGGGCAAGCCCTGACCCGACCGAGAATCCTTGGTTGGGGCCCCAGTCTTAAGTTGAGGAGGCGGTGGTTCCACCACAATGGGTGGAGCAGCCGGTTTTAGCCGAGCAACCGATGCCGGGATTGGCTTTTCGACTACTACGAAGGATTGCTTCGGTTGTTCAGGCAACAACCACTTAATGACCGAAGAGGTGACGGAGTTGGCTTATTACCGGCTAACAAGAGTTGTTGCCACATCATGTCCTCATAGCACCAACGCAACTTGCGTCAGAGCCTATCCTCGGAAGAGGATGATGAGGACGAGCGGCGATGCCGCTTTCCGTGATGCCAGGACCGAGACCACCGATGTCGGCAGGATCTACCCGACATGGAAGAGGACCGAGACCTTCGGGGTCGCTGATGGTGGGTCGAAGAGGGGGTTGGGGAAGCCTGCTCATCCCTCGGTTCAGGGTCCTTGACCGGGGACTTTCGGCACAGGAGGCATGGGCAAGTCCTCGGTTACCACCGGGGGAACCGGTGAAGAAGGGTTGTTGGCTTCTCCAGTCGATAACCCGTCCAACGAGTCGAGAAAAATCTCAAACGCATCGACAGGTGTCTCGGCTGGCTGCCCTGACGGGGACACCATGAAGCCAGTGGCCTTAGCCGCAACCTCGACCGAAGTCGAGAGCCAACAGTCCGGTGAAGGGGATCTCTCCTGCTCCCACTAACGTCGACGGTGGGACTTACCTTTCGGTTCCTTTTTCTTCGACCTACTTGAGTGTCCCGAGGGTCCTTCTCCCTTGGTGGAGAGAGACTGACAAAGCTCCTTGAAAGAAGCAGTGTAGGAGGAGCCCAAGGAGAGCGGGATAAACGCCAAGGCCAAGGAGGAAGAAGATGCGGCCTGGGTCGCCTCCTCCTCCAGGGCGATCAACTGCTCCAGCTGCTCTACGAACCGCAGCCCATGGACACTGCCAAGCAGGCCTCCACTTCACCAGCGGTACTGTTTCTCGGGTGCCCCAGTTGGAGCCAGGCAGCATGGTCTTCAGAACCGAAGCTGTGAAGGATTTGCAGAGATCGCAGGCCTGTGGATCGTGAGCAAGACCCAGGCAATAGATGCATGTGGAGTGCGGGTCGGTCTGGGACATTTTCTGCCCGCAAGGGCACCGAAGGAAGCCGGGAGTGGATTTATCCATCGCAGCCGCGAGGGAAGATGAAGACGTAAGTCTAGAGAATTTTAAAATTATTTTCAGAACTTCCGAATTAGGATCCAGGCCTAAAACGCAGAGCGCTAAGGAGGGAACCTGAGCTTCCAAGCGGTAAGGAAGATCTGGCGTCATGGGGCACAGCCGAGGGTTTTACCACCTGGGTGGGTGGGAGGAGCCAGCTTGAAGACCTTCCGGCAAGATTTAAAGCAGCAAGGAACCTGCCACACAGTGAGGATTGACCAACATATCCACGTCCCTAGAACTGAATCTACCACAAGCAAGGGAGATCCCTGATCCCAGTCCTTGATCCCGTCTGTGTTGGTCATGCTGATGCAAATGCTGGGCCACTCATACCAGGGCTCCCCAGGATCATACAATTCAAGGAAATCCTCCATGACTAGTCTCCACGGCTCTCCTGAGGTGTTTCTCCCAAACAATTTTCTAGGCTGTCACGAGGGCTTTCTCATGAGCATGGCACAGGATAGTCCAGCTAGACTCAGTCTGCATCCCCTGCCTGGACTGACCACCACACCGGGCCTCTGCACCACTTGTTACCTAGTTGATTAGTACCGCAAGGAATAGCAGCAGAAAGGCCTGAAATCAGATAGTTCCAAAGAATGGCTTCAGGTTCTCGAGCTTTAGCAGCTGCTTGGGACCATGCTGCAGATGGGGAGTTTGCATCCGTCTTGAAGTAATTAGGCACAGGTACCACAGGAAATGGGGGGTTGACTGACAACATGAGGATCCAGTCAAGATCGGTGATACTACTGCCCATGGGACAGCCCGCTATAGCTGCAATTCCCCACAGGGTTTCTGGACAGTTGTCACAATTTTTAGTCACTCATCAGCACTGCTCCTTGAATTGCCTCAAGTCAGTGGCTTCTAGTAGGAAGGGAAAGTCAGGCACAAGGGTCTGAAGAAAAGTCAACTTGGGAAAAAGTAACATGACCAGTGCATAGCATCCCCCCAGTGTAACCCTGATCTGAAGAGGGAGACCCGTCCCACCCTGTCTTAATCAAAATGGAGGACACCAACATTGCACAAAAAGAAAAAAAAACTAACAAAAAAACAGGTAAGCATCCGTGATGTGCACTTTACAACTCCCCCTTCCTTGATTTTGCAGATGCAGATGCATACCTCAGTGTGCACAAAGTGCTACCACCGGCATAGCATCCTTAGTTAGCAAGCTCAGCAGCATCAACTCTTAGCTTTAAAATCATAAACTGAAAGAAAAAGTTATCTAAATAGTTATTAGACAGTTTACATTACACCTAGGAAACAAAGTTCATTCCTTTTCTGGATTTATCAGGTTTTAAAGTTCCTTAAAAATTATTTAGGTATGGCATCCCCTTCTCCTGTTTAGTGCATGCCTTGTTCGAAATTATATCACTCCCTGTCGTCAGAGCATAGCCTCTGTTACTGTCAGTGAGTCCAGAAACTTGCCCTAGCCGCAGAGGAATAGTTCCTCTCTCTCTTTCAAAACATAGGTCAGTTGTTCCAGGGCCAGGTTTTTCAAGGCGAGGGCGGGCCTTCCACTGGGTCACCATCAGGGTCATGTAGGAAACCCAGGTGTCCTGGATACACTGGTGAGACAGTGTCAGGAGCACTTTCACCCCCATAGGGACTCCCATTCCTCCCCCCCAGTCCACCATATCCAGCAGAAGTGATATGGGATAAATGTCATTTCCTTGGAGAAAATCCTGGTAATCTCTTAAACCACCCCTTTCCAAAATCCCTTCAGATCTGGGCACCCCCAGAAATAGTGCTGTTAAGTGCCCTTAGCCGCATTACACTTCCCACACACTGGGCGCATTGCGGCGTTACATTTTTGTACTGTGTCTGTCCGGCAGTGTAACCTGTGGATAAACTTAAACTGGTTTTCTTCATATTTATTGCATATGAGTACCCCCACATGTGTTTTCAATATTGTTTTCCAGCTCTCTTCCAAGATGTCACAGCTCAGATCTCTTGCCCACTACTTCCTCACCATATTTGAAAGATCTGGGAAGCAAACCCTATCCTGCCTAGCCACCTGTGCTATGAGATTATTCGGAGAGTTTCTCACCCCCCAGGGCTACTTGTTCCAGTGGGTGTAATGGACAGGCCTCTACCAGTTCTCTCCCTAGACTTCGGTCATACACTCTGGTCTGCATGTACTTAAACAATTGTCCCGGTGTCTCTTGGTACTGTTCTAGTAGTTCTGCCATAGTCTTGATGCCATCATTCATATACAAATTCCCCACACATAACACCCAATGTTCCTCCCATTCTTTAAACCAGCGCCCTCCAAGCCCGGAAGAAATGCTAGGTTTCCAACCATTGGCAACAGCATGGTCCAGTCCCCTCCTGCTCCTCACTTCCTCCCATGTCTCTAGTGTGTACCTCGTCAAAGGGTTGCTACCCCCAGCCGCTACATATGCCCTCTTATCCACTGGTCCTAGGTATGCTCACAGCCTGCCCTGTGCTGACTCTTCTTCCAGGTACACCCAACTCACAGCCTCTCCTTTGTTCACCCAATCTTGAAAATATCTGTGTTGTACTGAGAGGTAATATCCCTGCAAATCTGGGAAGCTGAGGCCACCCTGCTTTGTGCTGCCTTTCAACCATAGGCTCACAAGTGGCATCCTGTTCAGCCGGATAAACTGAGTAAACCCCCTCTCTACCTTCTTGATCTCTTCCCTGGTAGGTCCCATAGGCAGCATGTGCATAATACATAGCAGCCTGAGTAGCCCACTCATCTTTAAAAGATTAATTCTCTCCAACCATGATATGGACAATGTACTCCTAATTCTGCTAAAATCCCTTGGAAAGCTGGTTTGTGAATTCAGAGTATGCAGCCCATCCAAGTGGTGTCCCACCTTTATGCCTAAGTATGTAAAGGCTGTTTGTCTACCCTTTTAAAGCCCCAGGTGGGTCTTTGCCCATCCGCCTGGTCCATTCTCAGCCACAGCAGCTCCGACTTGCTCAAGCTCAGCCAGTACCCTGAGAAGCTGGCAAACTCCTTTATTACCCTTAAAAAAGGAGGTACCATGTTCTGTGGATCTGTTACAAACACCAGCAGGTTGTCTGTATGTAATGTGAGCTTCTGCTGCCCTCCCATCTTAGATGGAGCCTCCTTGATCAATTCCTCCCCTGGGTTCTTATTGCTAGTGTCTTTATGGCTAGAGCAAACAACAGTGATGACAGGGGGCACTCCTGCTTTGTGCACCATCCCAGAGATATCTCCTCTGACAGCTCCCTGTTCACCAATACCTGCACTTTTGGAGCCACATACAGTGTTTTCACCAACTATATGTACGCGTTCCCCAGCCAAAATCTCCCCATCACCTCAAACAAATAATCACATTCTATGCGGTCGAAGGCTTTCTCGGCGTCCATGGATAGCACCAAGGCCCATCCTGGATGCAGAGACTCACCAGTGAACCACGTTCAGCAGTTTCCACATACTATGGTATGACAACCTGCTCCTCACAAAGCCAGTCTGGCCCACAGGTACTATTCCTGGCAGTAACCCTTCCATGTGGTATGCCAAAACCCTGGTTATGATCTTAAGGTTACAGCTGAGGAGAGAGAGATGGGCCAGTAAGACACACTCAGTTGGATCATTCCCTTGTTTTGGAAGTACACAGATGGTTGCTCTATAGTACGAAGCAGGGAGCACCCCTGCCTCCTCCAGCATATCTGCCAAAGGCCCCACCAATTCCTCCACTAGTGCTTTGTAATACTCCACCACTAATTCATCAAGTCATCCAGCTTTCCCCCTCCTCAATGGCCCTACTGCCTCCTGAACTCTTCTTTGGTAATCTTGTCCTCCAGCCACTCTTTAGTCAATATCAGGATCTGTAGCCCATCAAGAAATTCTTTAGCCCTTGGTAAGGTACCCATACTTTCTGCTGTGTACAGCCTTTTGTAAAAATCCCTAAATCAGGTACCACCCCCCCATTCACTAGCTCTCCAGTGGGTGTCTTAATGGCATGTACTATTGCCAAGCCTCTTCCACCCCTCGCTAGCCTGGCCAGCACCCCCCACTTCTCATCCCATTCATATCCTGTCTTGCAAAATAGGGATGTGCTTGTCTCCTCTGTTGAAAACAGGTTAAGAGCTTCCTGGCTACACTTAACTCTCTCAGTACCCTTTCCGATCTGTCCTCCACAGCTTTGGATCCCTCAGAGCCATCTCCAATTTTCCCTGCCTCTCTTTCCTTTGCCCTTTAACATTAACCACATAACTTAGTACAGACCACCTCATAAAGGCCTTTCCTGCCTCCCAAAGAATGGCCTTGGTTGGTGCTGTGGCCAGGTTGGTCTACGTGTATTACTGTCACTGCTCCTTCAAATATTCCTTGAATTCCTTCCTACTCAGTAGATAAGTGGTGAATCTCCAACCTCCCTTCCCTTTTGGTTCCCTGCCCCCCTGCATGCTCAAAATTACCACTGCATGGCCAGACACATATATACGGCTATGAAATACCTCTCTCACCATACTGTACTGTTCCCTGGTGATACAGATGTAATCCAGTCTGGACTACATTTTGAGTGGGCTCGAAAAAATGTGTACTGCCTAGCATCAGGAATAGCTGTATGCTGTGTCCAACATATCGAGGTCCACCATGCCCCATTTCCATTGACTCAGCATGTCACCCTACCCAGGTGGTTCAATCTGGGCTCCAACACAGAACTGAAATCCACCCCAACCAGGTTGCTAAACTAATATGCCTGTAGTATGTCCACCAGCCTCAGATAGAAATCAGGGTCATACACTGCAGGTGCATATATGCTTCCATACGACACCTCCTTACCATGCATGCAGCATACCTTGAATAAGCACATACCACCCTGCTGACCTGTAACGGAAAGGCTTTATGGAGCAGTATTGCTACCTCCTCTTGTATGAGTTGTAGGATGCTTCACTGCATCCTCCCACCTATCCACCCACCAATTTCTTGTGTTCATCACCTGTTAGGTGCGTCTTCTGTAGCACAACAACCTGCGAGTTGTATTTCTTTAGTGCAGTAAGCACCTTCTTCCTCTTAATTGGTGAGGAAAAGCCCCACACATTCCAGAATAAGATTCTGATGTCTGTCCCCATCTTGATTTCCTATACACACTTGGAATGCCTTCCTATTACACGAGATACCTTTCTTTCGATTTCCTCTCCTTATCCAACCTGTTAAAAGCCATGTACTTTGGAATCAACAAAAAACATATACACACAGACCTTTCCCGATCCCTGAACCATTGGGGACTGACAACAGCAACATGATAAAACAACAGCACTTATATCCTTCCTCCTCTCCATATCCATTACGTCTTGAGCAATCAACCTCCTGCTGTGCCCGCTCCCGTTCCCTCCTTCTCCCTCCTGCATAGACTTGTTATATGTGTTTACAGGAACACCTCCCACATGTTCTTCCCTTTCATTTATGATCAAAACTTTCACCCCCTCCGGACCGGTGGCACTGAGGGCTGAGGCGCTGGATGCCTTACCTAGCGGCACAGCCGCGACCTGGTTCAGGAACGAGCCCGGTCGTTGGAGGCTCATGGGGAGGGGTATGGAGCTGGACTGAGCTGCTGACAGGCAGGCTCTCCTCTCCGGGGAGGTGATGTGGCATCCCTCGGCCAATGGTGACCCCTAGTGGAGGCTAGGAGCTGCATGGGCTCAGAGGGGGCCAGGCGTTAGGCCATGGGGTGGGGGATAGGGGTCATAACCGGGGCTGTAGGTGCATGCGCTCCTCCACATGCATGCATTCCTACTCCTGGGGCTCCTGGGTGAAAAACTGGAGGCAGAAAAAGCCGGCAGCAAGCAGGATGATGACCGACTCCCTGTAGGCTCTGCTCCCGGGCTGGGTACAAGGTAAGCGCCAGCGATTCCGGGGGACGGGGCTGGGGGAGTCGGTCGGATGGGGGCGGCCGTCCGGAGGAGCATAAATAGGAATAAAAAAAAAAAAATTTCACCCCCTATCCCAAACTTGGGGACTCCAACAGGAAGCCCATCATGAAACAATTATCATACAGATGTTACTTATGAATTACCTGTCAGAGCTCCTGCATCCTCATGTTCCCAGTCTCCAACCCACCTCCACCCAGGAAGGCCTCCTGGTAGTCCCGAGGGCAAGAATAAAATTGTTCGGGGACCTGGCATTTGAGGTGGCAGCCCCAGCCCTATGGAATTCTTTGCCTAGGACTTTGAGGGAGGGCCCCTTGATGGAGGACTTTAAACAGGGTCTGAAAACTTTTTTATTTATGCAAGCATTTGGGGATTCAACTAGTATATCAGCTATAAATATTAAAATGTTTATTTATGGATGTTTAACTGCACTGAACAGAACTGAGTGCAATTAGTATTTATGTGTTTTATGTATTCATTATTTTTTGTAATGGCACCCTCGGCCTCCACAAGAATACTACTAGGACAACAAAGAATAACATTTTTTTTTTTTTTTTTTGCTCATCCTTTCCAGTACCCTTTTATACCCATCTTCTGAAGTGCTGGCTCAACTCCCCACCCCCTCTGACTCAGCATCCATGGAGGGGACCAATCCGATGCCAGTCATCTGCTATCCTGCTGGGGACCCCCACTCTGCCCCCCAGTGCCACCTCCTGTGCATTTTAATCCTCTGTCCTGGTATTCTTTTACAATGGATGTCCTATATGTATTAACCATAGTACTGTGCATTGGGGTTATTCTTCAGATCGCATCCCAAGCAGGGTTACTGAAGGGCAGGCTGGAATCAAAAACACAAAATCCGGACCCCCCAAGCCCCAGGGGTAGACCTTAGATTAATCCACCTGCTTTGTTCCCTCCTCTGCTCCTAGCAATGGTCCCATCACTTCCAGCTGGAGGAGCTCCCCAGCACCACGCTGTAATCTGTGGGCGCTTATACATAGTTCCCCAACCTGTGATCACGCGGTCACCATGCTCTCTTAAGTTTAAGGACACTATTTCTGGGGGACCCACAGTTGTTGATCTGATCTGTTCATTGTGGCTTGCTAATGGTATAGGTATACCACCCAATATTAAATCATCTACATTACAAACACACCAGCTATATAAGGGGGCCCCTCCAACCTCTCAGCTGCCTCCCTTATTATCAAGTCAGGCACAGTACTTACAGTTTTGGCCATTTCCATGAAGCTGCAAGCACCTGGGGATGCCACACAGTCCTGGAAATGAGGGTAGATGGGCAGGCACATGGTGGTCCCCCAGGAAAGATGACAGAGTTCAAACCAAAGCCAAAAAAAATCAACAGTCGGGTTTTGCAGCCTCAAAGTGATTCTGCTGCTCAGTCACTTTTCTTCTTCAGCCTCTCCAGGAATACCCTTGCTTTCTCTGGCTCCAAAAAGGAGAAGGTGACTCCCTCATGTTTCACTCAGACTACCAGCAGATAGACAATGGCAAAGACTACTTGTGCAGTCCTTATGCTGTCCAGGATCCCAGGAAATGCCTTTTATTTCTTCTGCAATAGGGCTGAGAGGTCCTGATGCAGGATAAGTTTTTCACCGCTGTAGGTTACCGCTTTTTTCTATTGGAATGCTGCCAGGAGGCTCTGTTTATCACCAAAATGGTGAAACCGAAATATAACTTGCCTGGGAAGTGCATCTGCTGGTGGTCTCGGACCAAGGGCCCTGAGAGCCTGTTTTATCTTTAATTTGCTTACCTTAACCTGCATGCCCAACAACTGAGGGAGTACCACCTCACAAAAGTGCTCCATATTGATTCCCTGTTTTACCTCTGGCAGCCCTCAGAGATGCAAATTTGTGCATCTGTTACAGTTCTTCTGATACTCTAGCTGTTCTCTTAGTTTCTCAAGTCCCTGCTCGAACTGTGACACTTTGTCTGGGAGGGGCTGTAGTTCATCCTCTGTTACTGACAGCTGCCCTTCTGTCTCTGCCAGACTTGACTGTCTGCCCCACTGCCTGCTCTTTAATTTCTGCCAGGTTACTTACCCACCAACCCATCCAGCTTCAGGTTGAGTGCCGCCACTACTTGCTCTGTAATGACCCTCACAAGGGCCGTCATCTCCATGGCCAACAACTATATGGTTTCTTGGCTTTCAGCCGTGTGTGCTGCTGTGGCTTTCTCCTGCCGTTCCTTCACTCCTCGAGATTGTTTCGCTGCAGCATTCAGCAGATACTCCTCCATGTACTCCCAATATCCTTCTACTGGGGTTTGGGTAACCAAAAACACTTTGTTTTATAAAATAAAAAAGCACAGGAGACAGCGCTCCTGGGAAGTGTCTCTTGCCACTTAGCTACTCATGAGTGCCCCCCAGCCATGGTTTTCGATATGGCCTTCTTCAGTGGTTTATGTATGGGAAGTAACATCCACCTTGGTGGATCTACTCCAAACATATCCATAAAATCAGCACCCATTTCATCCTCCTCGGTTTCTAGAGGGGGAATATTGAGGGTATCAACCATTTATCTGACAAATGAGTAAAAAGATGAGTAGTCCTCATTTTGCCTTGGAGAAGGTTCGAAATGTTGCTCAGGTGCACCCTCTAATTTCATGGGGTCACCTTCCTCCATCTGAACTACAATATTCTTCTTCCTCCTCCTCCTCTGCAGGCAGACAGGTTGGAGACTGAGCCTAGGGAGGGGGATAACAGACATGTTATTCAAATTTCCCCTGGCCTGGACTGCGTGGAAAAGCCGCTACATTTTTGATATGTCCTCTGATAAGGACATTTTATCTGTGCCACCTGCCTGCTCCCTTCTCCGTGCAGGAGGAATTGCAGTGTATTATTTTCTTTAAATTTCTTTCTGGCAGACATTGTTTCCAGTACCTGCTCTAGGGTCCTTTTATTTTTATTTTTGCCATCACTGGATTCAACCCTTAGGACACCCTGATAGCTGAACCATCTTTTCCAAGACTTTATGATGTCTGTACAGCTTTATCTTTTTTCTTGTCACCTTTTATAATATTTGCTGCTGTACATGAGGAGATGGAGCCTTCTGATGCATGCCTTCCACCATCATTGGGAGCAACTTTAGATTTTGTATTTTTTTTTTTTACTATTTTTAGGTGACTGAAAAGGCATGCTTGTTTTAAAAATGTTTACCCTTTCCATTGAGGTTTTGGGGAAAAAAATGTGGCAGGACTTACAAAGTCATGCTGTGGACTCAAACTCTTCCAACAAAGTGCGTGGCAGTCTGCCCTTGCCAGGAGCTGGAAAATGAAAATTACATACTCACTGTAATTCTTGATCTTCAAGAACATCTTCACCGTTTATTACCCCCACGGGGTCTATGCCAGAGGCACAAGGATCCCGCAGGAGCAAAGTCTTTTGCATTCTACAGGTTGGGGGGGGGGGAATGATGGTGCCAGCACCACCAATGAGGCAGATGTGATGATGTGGCGCTCATGGGCTGGCCAGCAACCTATGCCAGCCCCACCTTCCTGATCCCAGGACAGAGGCTCAAGAAGACCAAGAATGCTGCCTGGCAGAGGGGAAAGAGAAGGGGGTGGAGGAGGGGATCACATTAGACCAGGCCAGGTCCTCTGCCAGGGCTGCGAGAATGCTCAGGGGACCTCTCCTGTCACCTGTCAATGAGCAACTAAATAACTGCAGACCAGTTGGGATGGTGCCCATGGGGGGGAGCCCCTAGATGGGGACAGTGGAGCCATGCAGATCCCATGAGGCAGCCCCGGTCCCCACCAATGATACGGACAGATGGTTCTGGGGATTAGGATGGGTCCAAACCAGAGCTGCGACTCCTGTTAGAGCTGCCACTCACTCTAAGCAAGGAGTGAGCTGCAGGTCCAGACTCCAAAGTCCTCTTCTCACTAGAACTGCCTCTGCCCCTTGTGCCAGGCCAAGGCTACAGGACAAAGCCTCCAGGATAAGAGGTGCCAGAACTGACTCCCTCAATGGCACTGCAACCAGCGCCAGGAACAGGATCCGCAACGGGAACTGCACCAGGACCCGAACTGGCACTGTGAAGGGTGCCAGAAAGTGCTGAGGCCCAGAACCAGGCCTAGGAAGACTCCCGTCCTCTCCAGTGTCCTCTGCAGCCCAGAGGTCTACACTGAAATCCCCTCTCGGATCATCCAAACCCGCAGGAGAAGATATCCAGAGCATCTCAAGAAGCAGATGGGGACCTGTTCCAGAGGCCTTCCCTCTCCTGGCACTGCTTGCAGCAGCAGGAAGGGGCCCAGCCTTGCAGTCGACACCACCTCACTCACTGGTACTGGCATGAGTTCCAGGAGCCGAGACATCACTGGGCCGCAATGCCAATGTGCCCACCGGTGTAGATTCAGGGTACAACTTCAGTCTCACCACTAGAGGTGTCTACTGCCTCAAAGGGCTGACGGACTGGGAGGTGTGGTTAGCTGGTCCCCTGGGGGAGACAGACTGTCCACCAGACCCCTCTCCCAGGTTCTCCAGTGTCTTGGTGCGGTAAGCATGAGGAAAGACCTGGACTTCCTCAGTATGTATAGTACTGGAAAGAGCCAAGGGACCTTACCATAGCATCCCTGGTGTGATGCCTGCCTTCCGAAGTGGACGTAGCTTGAGGGTGCAGTAATCCATGGAGAAGCAGGCACTGCAACTTTCCATGTCATGGTTGGTACACAGACAAGTCCAAAAGGTGTTACCAGTCCCAGCCGGCGATGTATCCCCAACAGGAGCACCGACACACTGGAATGGCCGTTCTTCTGCTTCTTCTTCTTTCAGGACTTCTTTTTATGCTCCTCGGAACTGGACATGGTGCCACAAGGAAAATAACACAAAACAGTAGAGAAAAGATGCGGTGCCACACTGAGAGCAAAATAAATAAAAAAAAGATGGCACCGAGAGAGATGATGGTACCAAGGTACGGCATTGAACGTATGACGGTGAACCAAGGAAGAAGTGTGACACCGTTGCAAATGACAACTTCGGGCATTCCCACAGTGTGCACCTAATGAAGGGAAAAACAGAACTGAGGAAGACGAGGGACGAGCATCAGTTACTGACCAGCCCACGAGTGCTACATCATCACGTCTGCCTCGAGGGCAGTGCTGGCACCAACGTTGGTCCCCCAAGCTGTAGCATGTAAAAGACTTTGCTCCACTGGGGTCCTAGGGCCAGTACAGATCCATAGGTGGGAATAAATGGTGAAGATTTATTTTTGGAAGATGCATTTTTTTTTTACAATTTTTTGAAGGTCTACAAGGTCTCTCTGACATACCAATATGAGAGAACTTAAAATGTAAAAAATGATTCCCAAAAACAGTGAAGTACAAGAGCCCAGTGGTAAAAAAAAAAAAGTTTCTTGTACTGAAGAAACTGTGTCAAAGGTCAAATTGTGGCTCCTGAAACAGGAACCAATTAATTAAGGTGAAAGGCCACAGACAGCAATGGAAAGTGAAAGCTCTCCATTCTATGTAAATTGGGACAGTTTAAAAATAGTAAACCACTGCTAACAACAACAAAAATTGTTCAGTAGCCAAAATAAACAATAATAAAAACAGTAGTCAGATATGACATTCTACATTTCCTGAGAATCAATCGGGAACCAGGGAAACTGTAATTTACTGAAAACTTCAGCTAAACACAGAGTAATCAAAAAACTAACTAAAATGCACTTTTAAAATAAACTATCAAATAAAAAATCCCAAATGCAGAACCAGTCATTACTGGAGTTCACTACAGGGTGACTGCTCCCTTCAGGCAGAGAAATAGATGAGCAAATGGCCACACTGAAGCATGGGTGTAGAGTTTGAATCTACATTCCAAATGTTTAAATCTGCATAGGCTTTATCTCCCGGGTGTCACTCTACTAGGCCAAGATGACTGCATAAAGTGTAAACGTTTAAGTGGGTAATTCCTGGGGTTAGAAACATTGGCTACTATGGGAGTTTGCATTGCTGCTGTTAACCTTTTTTAATAATAAAAGACTATCCTACAACTGATCCCTCTGTTCTTGTAAGTCCTTGACTGTGAGCCGGACTTGTCTGATACTGTGTTCATTGTTTCATGCCTCAACTCCAGTCTATTGTTCTCCTGTGCGAACTCTTTTGAAATAAGGCCTGCTCCAGGTGGCCAGGGCTGGGTGTCTTACAGTCTTGTGCAGTGCATCCCAACCTGAGAAGGGGATGGTGCCAAAGTTTGCTGCACCAGTGACCCCAGAAAACTGGGGAGTAAACTTCTTTGCAAGGGGTACAATGCACTGCATCAACACTGTGTGCACGTTAGGCCCATATGGGTTCTGTGTGGCACTAAGAAGAAGGAAAGGTCTAGGGAACTAAAGGGAAGAAATCAGCCTGCCAATGACAAATGATGGTTTGCACTCTTGGACCCTGTGCCATGCAGCCTCAGCCCGGCCAGATGTGACCTAGCAGTGATTAGAGCTGCTAAGTCTGTGCAGTGAGTAGCCTAAAGGTGACTGATGGCAGGGCCAGGGTAAAAAACAAAATAAAAAAAATGTTAAGGCTTGTACTTTATTTCTGTTTTGCATTTTGCGACTCTCCATCTATGATGTGTATAGACTAGGGGACTAATTTTAGAAGGGCATGCACTACTCAAGTGTAACTATGGGGTCTGTAGATGCGTGCAGAACATAACTAATGTGCATTTCTTTTGGCCAACTAAAGAAAAATTGTTCCGACAAGTGACTATCAATTGTGTAAAGTACAGCAAACTGCATCACTCTCACAGGATTGCCCCATAAACAGCAGACATAACAGCACCAAGGTTCAGTGCTATGCACAGGCAAACTGAACTCAAGATTTAAAACACAGCTCTAGATTTGTAGAGAAGAAAAGTCAATAGTGATGAAGCTAAGTAACACCATAATGTAACTGCTGGTGCAACAAAGATAACAAAAATGCCCTTCACGTAATGCTATAGGGTAATCTTTTTTAAAGATATAAGCAGGACTGGACTATGACAGAACTGATTCAGGCAGATCCATTCGGACTGGACTGGTCAACAGTGACACACCTCAACCTCCTATATAACCCAGTGCTCACCACTACAAACATGAAGAAAACTGATGTCAGCAAAGTCAAAACTGAAGTTGAAACTAGTAAACGTAAAATGGAGGACCTGAAGTTAAGTGATGAATAGGAGTAATAAAACTGCCTACAGCATGAATACTGTGAAATGTTTGCTTTTTAGGCCTCAACAGAAGAAAACAGTTAAGGCATAAAATACGAAATTCAGCACAATATGTCACATAAACTATTTCCTGCAATGCTGGAGTTCCTTGATGTGTGTGGGACTACAAAATATAGTATTTTACTAATCTCAGCAGGATGCAGGCAAACAGCATGTCCATCAGATGTTTCTAATGGTCACCCCCTGTGGAACAAATCTAAGGACCGCATGAAAATACCCACATTTTAAAAAGACTTTTTTTGCTACATCATTAAGGAAAGATAAAGGCCTATACATTCATACGTGATATATTGCACAATCACTGTGTCAAGAAAGCATATGCTTGATTAGCGTGGCCCAGCTTCATTAATCCCTGTGTCCACTTCACAGCAGAGGGGAACGTTTCTATTGTAACTGCCGCACAGACTAGTGAAGACAGTGACAAAAACAGTAACAGTTAGTCATTATTCCATTTAACCGCACAAGCTGAGGGTTTTATACAGCAATAAATCAAAACTGTGTTACATTCATTGAAACCCTTTCAAAATAGTCGAAAACAAAATGAACAAGTAACAAAAGTAGATGAATGCATCTCATACTACACAGTTCAGCACGTTCTTCTACAGAAAACTACGTGAAATAATCACTAGCAGACCTTCAATACTGAAGTGTTGACTTCTTAGTCCCATGTGGAAAACCATAATAAACTTACTGCAAATGTTTCAAAAGAGTTAAAACAGTAAGCAATAGTGAAGGTGTAGGACTTCAGGAACGCTTCCAACAATAGGATGTGGGAACAACTGCGGGGTAACAATGAGGGGCATTGCAGAGATGGTAAAGGAAGTGGAAAGCATTTAAAAGTAGGTGTAATAAAGCTGTGGTCAGCAGTATTAGAAAAGTGAAATAGAAGAGGGCCACCGTAGTTCGCATCAGATGTGAAGAAGGCAATGAGAAAGAAGCAAAGGGCATTTCAGAAATACAAAGGTTGCCAAAGGAAGGAAGACAGGAGACACACATAAAGGCAACCAAAGATGAGTAGGAGAGTTAGAAGTTCTAAGAACAAGACAGTGTTTAGACTAGCAAAGGGTGTGAAGCGGGGGGCAAGGTGTTCTTCTGATACATCTGGGAGAAGCAAAAGTCAACAAGGGCACTGTGTGGCTGAAAAAGTGAGATTGATGGGAGGAGGGGCAGAGGCAAGGCTGTGACACTGAACCAATATTTTGTTCACTATTTACCATGGGGGTGGGGATATGGGTAGAAAGTGGGGAGAAGGGAAGCTCTGTCAGTCATTCTGTATCATGGAAGAAAGAATACTGGGGGGGGGGGATCAATGGGGTCAGAAATGCTGCATCTTAGGAAACTCAAGAAGTAGCAGAGGTACTAGCAGCTCCACTAGCAGATATGTTCAACTGCTCACTGGACACAGGAGTGGTCCCCAGGGACGGGAGGACTGCTGAGGTGGTTCCTCTGCATAAAAGTGAAAAGAAGAATGAGCCAGGTATCCACAGACCAGTCAGCTTCCATGGCCTTAATAGCAATGAAGGTTTCTAGTGCCTTCTTTCAGCATCGCCTTGTGGCCTGGTTGAATCCCAGGCAGAACTTTCAGGCATTGACGTTGGTGGACAGGCCCAAAAAGCAAACACATACAATGTGAGTGTAGTCCTTGCAGATCTTTTAACCAAAGGTACAAAACCTAAATAAAGGTTCTTTCAGTGATAGTATAAAAGGACAACGTCCATAAGGTAAAGTTTAGAAAATGATAAAGTTGAAGGAACAACGGCATAGTTTCTCTGTACGTTTGAAGAATGGTCAAAGGCAGGAGAAAAAAATGAGCAGCAACGAGGTTGCCCACAATTATATAGGTGTTGACACTGCATGTCATTGTGGTGGCCCCCAGCTAGCAAACGTTTCTGAGTGGTCCTGATGCCAACGGCTTACAGTTCCAAAGCTGTGGCCCAATGGAGGAGATATCTTAGATGAAGATCTACATTTATATACATATACTTTCTATATTTAAAAAAAGTAAAGTTTATAAATGAGGTGTGCCGCTCTGAGCTGTACAGGGCACTTCTAAGGGATTACTGCATGGTGCATTAGCCAGTCTGAGCAAGTGATGGCCTCATAAATAATTAATTAGACTTAGAATTCCAAGAAGAGCATACTTGACCTTTGTTTTCTATAATACACAAGGATGGTGCTCTTTTTAACTGTTGATTGATTTGTGATCATTTTCAGGTTTCACATGTGAGTTTTTGTCCCGGTGTTGTTCTGTAGTGTGGTGGGGTTTTTGGTGCATCCGGGTTCCACCTCCTTTCTTTCCATAGTTATGGTGCTCCTATAAAAGCAGGCATGGCTGCAGTGGTCCGTCCTTTAGCTTGGCATGGTCACCATAATGGATGGTGCTTGGGAGAAGCATGGCGTCTGCAGCTGGAGCAGCGTGACATGTGGAGTTGGAAGTGGCATGGAGAGTATAAGAAGTGGCATGGAGAGTGTGGTTGACAGCAGGGGGGCTGAAGTCAGCAGCACCAGTATGGAGGGCTTGGCATCTATGGAGAGAGTTGGAACGTCAACAGACATGGCTGTCTGATGAGCAAGGTATTGAGGAGGGTGAAGGGAAGTGTCTGGCTAGTGATATGCTAGGGAAAGTTTTAAACAATTTTTGTTTTGTTTGTGCTGCTTTTATAAGGGCTGTAGTTTGAGGCTGTTTTTTGTGGATTTTTGTTGGTGGTTTATAAGGTGTTTGATTAATGTGGTTGATAATGTGTTAATAAGATGGCTGTTACTTGTTTTAAGGTTCTTGTAGGGTGTTCTTTTTATTTTTATTATATATTATTGCAGTGTTTGTGGGCTGTTAATTAAATGGCAGCATTTAACTGGATAGGTATATGCTACTTAATTTGGGAGGTATATTTGGGAAAATATATGATGGCTTCTAGAATGGAGAAGAGTGCCTGTGTGTGTATTATATTAATTGAAAAAATACAGTAATTAATCTATTAGGGCTGAAAAACAAGCCCAAAAAGTAGAGAAACAAAAAATAAGGTAGAGAGCCACTGAAACATAGACAAATTGGTAGTATTGTGTTCCTTAGGGTTTAAACTATCACGTGACACAGTGTTGCCATTACCCTGATATTGGCACCTTCTCAGCAAGCACTGTGATGTCATCATTTACTCTGAGTGACAAGACAGTGCCAATATTAGGGTAATGCCAACACTGTGCTGCATAATCGTTAAAATCCTGAGGAACACCACACCACCAATTCACCATGGTTCCAGGGACTTTCCAGCCAATTTTTTCATTTCCCTACTTTGTACGCTTTGAGTTTGAACCCTTAAAAATGAATTAACATAGTTATTTGTAAATTAAGTTTTTTACTTTTTAAAAAACACACAACTGACACATTTAGCTTAGTGACAGGCACTGCACCAGACTATTAGCTAGCTTAGAGACCAGTCCGCAGCTGAATAATGACACTCACTTTGGCAGACCTGTAGCTTGCTCACAAGTTGCCCCGTGGGCCACTCACAGAGCAGATATGTAGTGACGGTCACTGTGCCAGATCTGTAGCTTGCTTCCCGAGTGAGCCTGCAGCTGAATATGTATCAGACTTTATTTATTCTACACGGGCAGGGGCCCGGCTACCTGCAAGACCTCCTCCATCCCTACTGCCCCTCACGCCCCCTCCATTCCACAGATGAGGAATTGCTGTAGGTTCCAGGTGTTCGCTCACAGTCATCCGGGGTGTGTACTTTTGCATATGCAGCCACAATCCTCGAACTCTCTACCTCGTCCTATATGAGAAAGCCAGACTGTTGATCAGTTAAGTGGAAGCTAAAAACCTATTTATTCAGATTAGTTTTCCTAAATAGGATTAATAGTTTACTGTTTTAATACTGATTATGTGTTGTTAGGATGTATTTGTTTTAAATGTTTTAATGTAAAGCGCATTGAATCACCATGAGAATTATTGCACTATACAAATAAAAGCTGATTGACTGATTTATTTATTTAAAAGTTTAACTAGGAAGTACATACTGAGCTGAAAACAACTCATTTCCAGATGTGACCTGGGGGAGAGAGGAGTAGGAGATAGCTAACATTTTTTAACAAGGTAAAATACAATAATATAGTTTTACAAGCAGAATCATAAATATTATAGGCAGAATAGTAAATGAAGGCATCTAGAAAATAACACACACTCTAATATATATATAGAAAAGGAAAATAGCAGAACAGTAAGAAGAGGGCAAGACTAGAGAATGGAGAAAAAGAGGAAGGGTCACGAGCAGTTGCAGGTTGGATGACAAACGTCAGAAAGAAGAGACTTTAGGGAGGAAGAAAAAGAGGCAGAATGAATAGGAAGGGTAAGAGAGGACCAAAGTTTTGGAAACCGGTAAGAAAAAGCAGATTGGCCAACAACAGATTTTCTAGAAGGAAAAGAGGCAGAATGGAAAATATTGTTGGGGAGAGGGTAGCAGGAAGAAGGAGGAGGAGGAGGGGAAATAAGTGATTTGAGATAAGAGGGAAGAGTGCCGAACCAGAATTTGGATAAAAAAAGAGAGACAATGGGAAGGGCGCCTAGCATCAAGAGAAGGGAGGGAAAGAGCTCAGTAAAGAGAGCAATGGTAAGTACAAGAGGGGCAATCTAAAGCAAAGCGGCAGAAAGAATGAAAAAGAGGGACTTCAGTTACATGTTCCCAGACATAGTCCTACAAAGGCAGCTAGGTTTTTCCATTTTGAGACAAGGGGAACAAACGTTGTGATGTACCTCATGAAAATGGTTTTGGGAGTCTTGAACGCATGTTCACAAGTGACGAAAGCAGGATCTGTTTTCAAGACACACGTCAGCCTGTTTACATTAGTATTTTAAAAAGTATTTTTAAACAAAAAAAAATGAAGAATCAACCTTACACCCTGTGCTGTTGACCATGCAAGTTTCACACTAACTTTCAATAGAATGTCTTGTTTTTTTATCAGCAAAGTTTTCTTTTCTGTTCACCTTTCCCACTTCCATGACTGTTAAGACATCCTAAAGTGTATTTGTGAGTCATGAAAGCAGGCTCATGACTCACAAAAGCAGGAACGGTTTTTGTGAGATACAACAACCTAATGTTATCAACCTTTTAAAAGCAATGGTTTTTAACCCAAAAAAACACTTAGAGAATCAAGCCCATACCCTACACAATGGACCACATTGGTTTCAGACTAAACTTCCAAGTCATTTTTTTGTTTTATAAGCAAACGTTTCTCTTCTTATCCCAAATTTGTGACTGCTAAGGCTTACGAAAACAGAGGTCTTGTCATAAGAAAGTATTTTCTGACTCACTAGTGATGTACATCAGTTTTGTAAAATTACAGTTAATAAAAAAATCTGTGCAAAAATAGATACATAGATACATAGACAGTGTAGGCAGATAAGGGCCTATGGCCCACCCAGTCTGCCCATTTGAGCTTGTAAGTTCAGTTTATGTTTTCCTAGAAGTCTGTTGCCCCTTACCCCTGACCTCCAGAATTCCTTTATGTCTATCCCATGCATTCTTAAATCCCGTGATTGTTTCAGCCCCCACCACTTCCTCTGGCAGGGTGTTCCACTTGTCCACCACCCGTTCTGTGAAGAAATTCTTCCTCATGTTTCCTCTGAATCATCCTCCCTCCAACTTCATCCCATGCCCTCTAGTCCTAGAACATCTTTTTCACTTAAAAATAGTGTATTCCTGCACCCTGTTCCTCCCTGTAAGATACTTGTATGTCTCTATCATATCCCCTCTCTGAAAATGAACTGTGAATGTATGAAAATGAAATTTTTTCTTAATAATTTAAAAACTATATATTTTTTCGTAAAGCCACCTGTCAAAAAGTCATCACCGGGCCAAACTCCAACAAAACTGAATGTTTTAGATTTCAACACAGTCATTTGTGTACTATCAGCGAGCAAAATATAATATCTTAAAAACATATTTTTATATATCTTCAGCCTCTAGAACTTGACCATTACTATTTACAGGATCCAGAAATGTGGGCACCAGCTATGTGCATGCCAAATTTCAGGTTACTCTGTCCACGGTGGCCATGTTATTAAAGTGCAATAGTCAGGATTTAACAGAGAAGTACCTATTTAAACCTAATATGGTGGGGCTACTGGGTCCCTATAATACATTTATTCATCTGGCTATGTTATCATGCAAGCTTGTATGACCCCATTTGTTAAACACTGGAAACACGCATTTTTTTGACTTTCTAAACACTTTAGTTCTGTCTGATACATATTATAGTAACACAGTAATTTAATGCTGGAATGGATTCTACTCTAGGTCCTTCAAGCCTTCAAGTAATTGTCTATTATGACCCCCAGGTACTTTTTCTCCTTGACTGCAGAAGGAGGAGCTCCACACAACATGTAGATGCTACCTCCATTTTCTTCCCCCATGTGTAGCACCTTGAATTTGGTAACATTGAAACTGAGGCCCCAGGAGTCAGGTCAAATGCTCAGCTTGTTCTGATCCTCCGGAAGTTTGTCCCCACCCTCAAAAGAGGCCACCACTCTGGCCAGCTTTGTGTTATCATCCGCAAACTTAAGCAGCCTACTGAATGCCCCAGTTTCCAGATGAGGATGTTGAAAAGCAGTGACCCAAGCATCAATTCTTGAGGGATGCCACTGAGTGCTCCTTTCCAATCAGAGTAGGGTCTCTCACCAACCTGTTCTTTCTGTTCCCCCACCTCCAAACCAGTTAGCAACACACCCCGTGTATGTCTCATGTAACCTGAACTGGTTTACTTTGGCCAGATGTTTGTAATGCACCACAGTATCAAAGACCTTGCTCAAGTCAGGACAGACCATGTTCAGGGCCCTGCCCCATCAATATCACTGGCTGCCCCCTCCAAGAAAGTGATCAGGTTGGTTTGTCATGCTCTACTCCTCATAAAGCCATGCTCAGGGACAGCAAGAATTTAAAATTATGTACTCACTGTAATTCTTGATCTTCTAAGAGTATCTTCACCACTGATTCACACTAGTGGGTCTTAGCCTGAGGCAGTAGGACCCAGCAGGAGCCAGAACTTTTCAGAGGGCTGGCGCGCATGCAAGACACTTCGAGTCACTGCATGCAGCTGCTAGTTTACCTCAGAATCAGCCCCCAACTGCCTCAATGCCTCTTTTTTACTGAGGAGGTGCAGCATAACCTAACAAGTACCTATGCACTTAGCCTAAGGGCATAAGATAACCCAAGTGCCCCATGTAGGAAGGTCCACCAAATCCAGTAACACAGTGTCTTCACAGCTCAAACCAAGCATAAAAGCAGGAAAACCAACACAATCATACTGGAGTTCGTCCAGGGAGAAGTGGGCAGGGCATGTGAATCAATGGTGAAGATATTCTTAGAAGATCAAGAATTACGGTGAGTACGTCATTTTAATATCTTCCAAGAATCAATCTTCACCATTGATTCTCACTAATAAGTCAGAGTATCAGGCTCAGAAAAAGTCCCTTGGACTAGGGCAGCTGGAGCGGAGGGCTCACGCAGGATAGTAAACCATTCAGGATTGTCCTGCCAAAGGTGGTGTGCTCCCTGGCATGGATATCCAGGGCACAGTGCTTAGTAAAAGTGCACTCCAAGTTGCAGCTCTTCAAATTTCTCCAATAAGCACAAAGTGAATCTCTGTCAGGGACGTGGCAACCACTCTGGTGGAGTGGGCGCATACACTATCCAGTTTAACCTGAGCCATGGCATAGCAGCAGCGAAGGAAATTCATAATCCAGACAGAAAATGCACTTGACTTTTACAGGCTGTCCTTTGTGATTAGGATGAAGGAGATAAAGAGCTGTTTTCATGAGATTAGAGGGAGGCCGATTAAGGGGGAATGTGAGGAAATTCTTTTTTACAGAAAGGGTGGTAGATGCATGGAATAGCTTACCACAAGAAGTGGTGACTATGAATACAGTGCAGGGCTTCAAACAGGCATGGGATAGGCATAAGGGAGCAATACAAATGACTATGAATAGATAGGTCACTGACAGAGCAAAGGCCGATGGCACATTTATAAGGTAGAAAAAGAAATGGGCAGACTGGATGGGCCTTGCGGTCCTTATCTGCCGTCAACTTCTATGTTTCTATGTTTGGATTGTGTGAAGTCCTTGGTTCTATCCAGGTAAAATGTAAGGACTCTCCAAACATCCAGGGAGCAGAAAGTCCTTTCTCCCTCATTTTGAAAGCTGGCAAAGTAGATAGGCAGGACCAAGGCCTGGTTGAGATGGAACTCCGACACCACCTTCAGTAGAAACTTGGGGTGTGATGGAGAACCACCTTATCTTTAATGGAAAACAGTACATAGAAGATCTGTGACCAGGGGAATAGATTTCAGATAATCTGTGTGCAGAGGTGATAGCCACCAGAAATGCTGCTTTCCAAGTTAAGAACTCCAAGTTGCATAATCACAGTAGGTTCAAAGGGCTTGCAAGTGAGCATATCCAACACAAGGCTGATGTCCCAGGCAGCTAATGGCTTTTTGATGTGAGGCCTTGTGTGTAAAATGCCCTTGAAGAACCTCTTGAACTGTGGCCTTTGTGCCAGTTAGAGGGTGCCAACAGGCTTGTGGTATGCTGAAATAGCACACAAATAGACCTTAACTGTGGAATACTGCAGGCCAGTACCAGAGAAGTCCAGTAGATAATCCAGAACCTTGGCAGCTGGACACCTGAAGCGGTCCATGCTGGTTTTTGGAGCACCAGATGGAAAATCTTTTCCACTTGGCTGTGTATGTCTTCCTTGTGGAAGGCTTATTAACTGTCAAAAGTATTTCAGAGACACTCTGAGATACTTTATAACTGTCCACTTCTATCTCCTTATGAGTCGGGCCTGAAGGTGAAGGGAGTGCAGGCTGGGATGGACCAGCTGACCCTGTGTCAACAAGTCTGTCCTGAGTGGTAGAGTCCTCAGTCTGCTAACTGAAAGTCTGTCCAACAGAGGAAACCATATCTGTCAAGGCCAGCAGTGGGCCACTAGAATCATCTTGCCCCTTTGCGCCTTCAATTTGAGTAGCACTCTCTGAATGAGAGGGATTGGGGGGGGAATGCATATAGAAACAGATTTCATCATGCCAATCTGAATGTATACTGGCAGAAAGCGCCATGTCCTGGATTTTCTGAAGCAGAATCAAGGCAGTCTGGCATTGAAAAGGGAAGCAAAGAGGTCCACATCTGGGGTACTCCACTCGTTGAATAGCAATCTTGCACTGTCTGGAGCTAGTGACCACTTATGAGGATCAGTCTCTGTTCGACTGAGTTCACCTGCCAGGATGTTCTGGACTTGGGGCAGATAGACTGCCTGGAGCACGCTCTCTTGCTCCAGATGCAATTCCCACACTCTCATTGACCTTCTGTAAAGGGGGTAAGAGTGTGCTCCTCCATGCTTGTTGATACAGTACATGACAGACTTGTCTGTCTGGAGAAGGATGATTTTGTGGCTAACTAAGTCCACTAAGGCTTTTAGACTATACAAAACTGCTCGCATCTTCAACACATTGATATGGAGATGCGTCTCCGACAGGCTGCAAGCATCTCATGTCTGGAGGCTCTGACAGTGGTCCCCCCCCCCCACACACACCAAAAGGGAGGAATTTGTTATGAGGATCACCTCTGGCTCCAGTTGGGAAAAAAAGAACACCATGAGGAGGTTCTACTTCACTGACCACAGTGGGAGGGACCATACCAGAGGTTTGATCACCTGAATGGGGTAAGTCTGAGAGTCTGATGCCTGTTACCATTGTGCACCGAGCATCCACTTGGCTGTCCTCATGTGTAAGCATGTCAGGGGCACTATGAACACTGAGGAGGCTATCAGACTTAGCATGCATTGCATGGAATTGGCTTGCACAGTCTTGCATTCGATGATGCAGTATGCCATCTGCAGAATTGCTCGTAGTCTGCTTTCTGGACAAATAGCCTGGGCCCATGTTGTATCCATAAGAGCTCTTATGAACAGAAAATGCTGGGAGAGTTGTAGCTGAGATTTTTCAAAATTCAGCAAGACCCCCATGGAAATTAGGAACTAAGAAGCAGTTACTACTGCCTGTTTGTCTTCCATCTTGACAGGCTTGAAATTAGCCAATCATCCTAGTAACTGCAAAACACTTTGTAAAGATTTGTGCTGCCGGGGAAATCCCAAAAAACAGGACTTGGGGGCAGCTGCCACTGAAGCAGGTCTCTGTTAAACCGCATCAGATAAGGTCCCTAGTGTGGACTGGATAGGAGGAACTAAACTGACCTACATATTATGCATATTTAGGAACTCCAGCTGGAGGCGCCTAGCTTGATCAATGGCTGCTGGTTCAAAATCCAGTGCCGTGTACATATTTCTGGACACAGCCTGGAAAGATAGGTCTTCCTGAGACACAGATAGAGGAACTGGGTCTAAGACCTCTTTACATAGATTGGGATCTCATTCACCCGCCTCCACACCCTACTCAGAGGGAGGATAAAAGAGATGGTGGGGTCACAGGACCAAAAATGCAGTGCATGGCTGTGGCAATGCCAGCCCCAAACAGTGAAGAAACGGTGCAAGAGGCAGCACCAGAACTGACACTGCGTGTGGAACTAGGAGGGTCCTCAACACCACGGGTGCACCAGGAAGGCTCCAGGCACTGTAAGCCCATGCAGCATTGGGCCAGACACCGCACGTGACACTGGACTGGACCCCAAGGGGCCAGAACCTTGCACCAGTGTCAATAACCCAGCCGGCACCAGGGTGACTGGTGATGGCACTGTAGTTGTCCCGCTCCCAGACAGGATAGGGATGACACAACAACCAGGACAGATGTCAGTGGTGCTGCTCCTAGGAAGGACCCAAAGGCTGCGACCACAAGCAAATACTTTTCTAGGCCCAGAGGCACTGCCTGCGGCACCAGCCCAGTCGACGCCAAGGGGTCGGGGTTGGCGCCACCAGCAGTGCCAATCAGACTAGACACTGCACCCACTGTTCCATAAGAGCTATGTAGTGGTTGAACTGCCCACTGGAGCCCTCACTTAATGACAGAGGGGTACTCTGCGCCAGAGGCACTGACCTCCCAGGCCTACAAGTCCCCGGTGTCGCCAGTGAGGACCTCCAACTTTGGGAAGTTCAGTGTCTCGCAGCACACCTTGAAGAGGGTGACTTTGGTGCCATTTCTTCCCCTTCTTGCCAGAAGAGAAGAGGCAGAGGTCGAGCGGTGCCTGGACCCCAACACAGCGAGTGTGCAGGATGGGGACTGCTTCTTTCTGTACTTATGGAAAGACTGCTTTTCCACCAGAGTAGTGGACCACATGTTGTCAGAATCCCTCTGTGGAGGACAGTGGACCAGACATGGCCCCCGATGCCAAAGCAGCCTGCTTCTTCCGTCTCCCTACCATCCTTCATGGTCTTCAGCCATTGACATTCGGTAGGGCTGAGGGAAGCTAAGCATTAGTTTTGGCAAAAAACTAAACTGACACCAAAATAACCTACTCTAGCTTTAAACAGTTAAACTGTGAAGAACTGACTGTTGTTGTCACACAAATGTAAAGCAAAACAAAATGGTTATATTAAATGCATGCTGAAAGTAGAAAATGCAGGTTAAAATCTATGTTTCGTCCTTAGGTCTTCTTCAGGAAATTTCTAAAAGAGAAAAAAGCAAAGAGTATAGACCTAAGGTCGAAAGTAGATTTTTAACTCTATTTTCTGCTTTCAGCGTGCATTTAATATAGCCATTTTTTTTTGCTTTCAGATCACATGCTGACGCAGCATCTTGTTTTTGTTTATACAAATGTAAAGTTCTGACTCCCGGTGGGCGAACAACGTCATCACTGATGCACACTTGATGGCAGGAAAAATGGAACTGAGGCAGTTGGGTGCTGACACCAAGGTAAACTAGCAGCCGTGTGCGCTCACTTATGGTGTCGTGCATGCCTGCTGCTTACCACAGTGCTAGCCTTCTGAAAAGTTCTGTCTCCTGCTGGGTCGTAGTGCCTCCACCCAAGACCCCCTAGTGGGAATCAATAGTGAAGATTGATTCTTGGAAGACTTATGCCCTCAACCACGTGCTCTATTTTACTGGCCTCCCAGACCTTGCATAGCACTGATGGCAGACTCACCAACTTGTAGTTTCCCAGGTTTGACTTTGCCCCCTTCTTGAAGATGGAGACCACACTGGCAACTTTTCAGTCCTCTGGTTCCATACTATTACAGACTCCTGAAAGATTGCAGCAAGTAGCGCTGCCAACTGTTCCATTAGTTCTGGTATGATCTTGGGGTGTATCCCACCTGTTCCATGTGACTTACCTGGCTCTATCTTTGCCATGTAGCCAGCTACGGGCAGACTGGATGGGCACTGCGGTCCTTATCTGCTGTCAACTTCTGTGTTTCTACCAGGGCAGGTATGATGTGCACTGGCTGCACTGTGACCAGCCCTGATGCTATGAGCCCTTCCAACAAGCCCTCTCCTGCACAAGAGGCACTTTGGTGAACAATGAAGCAAAGTATTTGTTAAACATCTCAACTATTGCCTCTGGCTCCCATTGGTTTCTCCTTCCATTTGCTGTACTGGTAGAAGACTTTGGTATTGTATGCAGCTCCTGCTGCAATGCTGGCTTCTAGCACTTATTTGTCTTTCTTATTTCCAGTCTTGCAGTCTCTCAGACCTACTCTGGTCTGGAAGCAACCAGACTCTTTCCAGTGGCCACAGACCCTTTTGTTCAGAATTACTTGCCCTAGGACCCTGTTGAGCCGGGGGGGGGAGGGGGCACTTCTTGTCCCTTTTCTTTTATTCTTACTTATAGGAAAGCAGACCACTGCAGCTGCTTCAAGCACTTTTTTTTCACTGAACACCACATACTGACAGAAATTTACAACTATTCTGAACTCATACCTTGGTTTATGTGAAACTCTGAAGGTACTTCTAAGATAAATAAAGGCAGTATGTAATGCTTCCTTATCCTTAAGCCCTTAGCTTAATGGCTACAGCACTAGAATTGCATTACCAGGGCTCTGGGTTCAATTCCCAGTGGGGCACACTTTTCCGTTCTCATTTCCATCCATGATTTATCCTTAAGGCAGAAATGGTACAGTTCCTTGAAAAATGGATTCTGAATTTTGCCACCTCTGAGGGCCAAGCAAATGGCTAACAGAATACAGGATTTAACAGTAGCAATATCTTCTGAAGTCCAAGATACTAGTGACATAACAGGCTTGTACAGTACATACAGAGTAGTAAAAATTGGATTTACTTTCCCTGGGAGAAACTGGTTTTGATGAGGTCATTCCTCTGTCAGGTTACTTACAAAGTAAAACATATTTTTTTATTTGCTCTTTATTCTCCCGTAACAGCCTGCCTCATCTGTCAGCCCTCTCCAGCCCTGTTACCAGCACTCTCTGGGACCTCCCCCTACCTCACAAGCCCACATGGACTGCCACCCATGGCAGGGTTATCAGGGTGGATCTAGCCCCCAATGCAGTGGAGAAGTGTGCCTTTAGATAGCAAAGTAGGGCCTGAGGGAGACTGGCATCATCCTGATGCAGCTGGAGTTTTCCCGTGTTCTCCCTCCTTCAAAGATGGTGGTGCAATGTGCCCCAGGTACGCAAGCAACAGGCATATATGTGAGTGCACAGACACCCTTCCTTCCGCCTGCTGAGCCAGCATGTTGCTCCACCTTTGAAACCAGTTGGCCTTGGTAACCCCCATGCCCCAACTGAAGGAGGCGAGCATCTTATGAGACACTTCCTACCCTGACAGCTCTCTGGTAGCCCATGTCCATTCTCGAACCTGGTTTCCCAGCATCACAAGCATCTCCCCTGTCACTGCATCATATGAATGACTTACCTACATAGCAACAGTTATTTTGTGTCATAAGGGATGCTCGGTCCATCATGTATACCATGTCATTTCCAGGAATGCACAAATAAGTAAGTGAAACACTAGGAAGTAACTGTCAATGTTATCCTACATTGTTCTGGCTTTGAGCCAGGCTGTGAGAATGTAGTGGCTTAAATTATGATGCCAAATATCCTCCTGTTTGAAAAGATCTGAATATTGAAGCTGCATGGTCACAGCATGGACTGAAAATCTAATTATGTTTGAATACCGTGTCTTGTGTCTGTGCTGGCTTTGAGGTTTGCTGAACATCTTATAAAAAAGATCTAAGATTGCAGGTGAAGGGATCATTTTTCTGTAAGAATTTATGCTACTAAGACCGTGCTGTCCAATCTTATTCTTTTTTTTTAATTAGGCAAGGCAAATTTTATTTATATAGCGCCCTAGCCAGGGGCTTAGAGAGCTTTACAGTAAAAGCAATACCCCAAAAATTAAGATCACACATTTTAAATAAAATTAAAGGCTGTTTCAAAATGAAAAGTTTTTAAAGAGGCTTTAAAGGCCTCCACCGAGCTGGCTGCACGTATATAAGGTGGAAGTAAATTCCACCATGATGGCGCAGCAGTACCAAAAGCTCTATTGCCCAATCTCTTAAGGCGAGAGGAGGGTACAATAAGCAAGCCAGGCTCAGCGGAGCATAGGGGACGGATGAAAAAATTACTCACCTTAGTAATGTTGTTTCTTCTAATGGAGTCTTGCTATATTATGACATATGCAGTATAACCCCAGGTTAGAACTGCTCCGGAGGTGAAAGAGTTAACTTTCCATGCAGGGCATGGAATCTTGAGCGCGAGTTCGGTTGAACACTGTCTGTTGAAGCTCAAACTTAAACTGTCAGATCTTTACGAGCAAAAACTCACTAAGGTTCTGTGTGGAAGCCGTAAACCTACACTAGCCACTGGCTACTAACTACAAAAACACCTTTTTGTTCTCGATCCCAAAACAAAGACTCAAGTCGGGGGATTCAAGAAAGAAAAATTAAGTATAACACCTAAGCACCCAGAAGGGTGAAAATAAAGTGAGCATCAATGAAGTGCCAACATTACACACATACACCCATCCCAAAAATAGAGGTTCTGAGAGGGGCAGGCTGGGGGTCATAATATAGCAAGACTCCATTAGAAGAAACAACATTACTAAGGTGAGTAATTTTTCTTCAAACAACATGAAGTCTTGCTATATTATATATATCTGACTACACAGCAGTACCTCCATGGAGGAGGGACAGAACCTACTTGGGAAATAGGCTCTGAAGCACAGCTGTGCCAAATCGAGCATCATTCCTAGCCTGGATATCAAGGAGTAATGCTTAGTAAAAGTGTGAACTGTTTTCCAGGTAGCTGCTTGACATATCTCTAAGATAGGAATGTCCCTGGCAGCAGCCAGAGACGCAGCTGTACCTCTGGTAGAGTGAGCCCTCAGGCCTGAGGGAGGAACCTTACCCAGTTTTTCATAACAGAATTGGATACAAGAGACAATCCATTTGGCAATGGATCTTTTAGTGGCAGGTTTCCCTTTACCAACCTCACCAAAAGTGAGGAACAATTGGAGGGATTCGAACCTGTGACCCTTGGTATGTTCTATATAGTAACTAAGGGCTCTTTTGACATCTAAACTGTGCAATCTCCTCTCACCAGAGGAGGAATGGTCAGTGAAGTACACAGGAAGAGACATGGATTGATTAAGTGAAAGTCAGAAAACACCTTGTAGGCAAAAACTTCCTGTTAGTCCTGAGGACCACCTTATACTATGAAAGGAGATAAAATCAGGCTCCACTGACAAGGCTTGTAGCTCACTTATGAGCCTGGCAGAGGTGATGGCTACCAGGAACACAGTTTTCCAAGACAAGTACTTAAGCTCTGCTGAAGACAATGGCTCAAAAGGGGGGTGCATAAGCTGAGCGATGCAAATATTAAGATCCCAAGCAGGGGCAGGGTCCCTGAACGGAGATTTGGTGTGAAGCAACCCTTTAAAAAACTTGGAAAACACAGGGTGAGCTGATAAAGAAGAGGGCTTACCTGCAGATAAGAAGACAGACACAGCTGCCAAGTGCACTTTTAGGGTAGCTGGTCTCAGCCCCAAGGAATTCAAATGCACCAAATAATCCAGGATGATGGGCACGCCAGCAGATTCTGGGAAATATGTTTACCAGCACACCATATGGAAAATCTCTTCCATTTTGAATTATAGGTAGCCCTGGTGGAAGGCTTACTAGAGGCCTTCAAAATATCCAATACACCTTGAGAAAGGTGTAGGTCAGCAAACTCTATTTCTTAAGAGCCAAGCTTTGAGATTGAGAAGATTTGAGGTTCGGATACCAAACTCTCCCCTGGGCACAGGTTAACAGGTTGTGATTCCTGGGAAGACATAGGGGAGGGTGGACTGCTAAGGACATGAGGAGTGGGTACCAGGGCTGCCTGGCCCAATCTGGAGCAATCAGGATCATCTTGCAGGATTGAGATCTGATTCTGACTAGCACTTTGAAAAGAAGGGGAAAGGGGGGAAAAGCATAGAGAAACTTCCCTTCCCAATTGAGGAGGAAGGCATCCAGAGGGACTGAGCCCAACACTGGGGGCCTGCAGCAAAAAAGGGGAAGTTGGTGATTGTCTGGGGCTGCAAAGAGATCTATTTGCAGGGTGCTCCATCTGGCAAATACTACCTCCAGTACTAGGGGATCCAGTGCCCATTCGTGATGGCCCTGGGAAATCCTGCTGAGAGCATCCGCTAGGACATTGTCCTTGCCTGGGAGGTGAACTGCCATAAGGGAGGCGTTCAGAGAATAAGCCAGAGACCACAACTTCATTGCTTCGGTGCACAAGGCCGTAGACCGAGGTCCCCCTTGCTTGTTGATGTACCACATTGTAGTGGTATTGTCTGTTCTGACCTGAACCACCTTGTTCTGGACAGATGTGGAAAAAACCTGGAGTGCTACAAAAACTGCTCTGAGTTCCAGCAAATTGATGTGGAGCAGAGATTCCTGAGGGGACCACAGTCCCTGGGTGGAAAGGTCGCCCATGTGAGCTCCCCACCCCAAGAGGGATGCATCTGTAGTAAGGGTCAAGGAATGAGACTGGGGAGTGAAGGGAACCCCCTGTCTCAGATTGTTCTGATCCTGCCACCACTGAAGGGCCCGGATCAGGGTTCCAGTCACTGGAATCAATTTGGTTAGGGGATCTGTCCTTTGAGACCAAAAGGCTCTCAAATGGAACTGAATGTCCCTCATCTGAAATCTCGCTCCCTGCACCACTGCTGTAGAAGCAGCCATGTGCCCCAGGAGCTGTAGAAAATGCCTTGCTGGTCGAGAGACCTGCAGGGTGAAAGAGGAGGCCAGAGACACCAGGGTCCTTGCTCTTTCCAGAGGAAGGAAGGCTCTGGCTGCTTTTGTGTTCAGTTCTGCGCCTATGAAGGTGAGAAGCTGGACAGGCTCCAGAACTGACTTTGGAAGACTGAGAAGGAAACCTAGAGATGTAAGCAGCTGCTGGGTTACTTGTAAATGTAGCTTGACCTGCTCTGGAGACTGGCCTACAATGAGCCAGTCGTCCAGATAAGGAAAGATGGCAATCTTTTGCCTTCTTAAATGAGCAACTGCTACTGCCAGGCATTTTGTGAACACCCTTGGGGCCGAGGTGAGGCCGAAGGGCATTGCTCTGAACTGGTAATGGCCTGAGGGCAGTTCGAATCTGAGGTACTTTCGATGGGAGCTTCTGATGAGAACATGGAAGTAGGCATCCTTGAGGTCCAGGGAGGCTAGCCAGTCCCCTGGCCTTAGAGAGGGTAGAATAATCCCCAGTCACCATTTTGAACTTTGGTTTTAAAAGGTGCTTGTTTAGATACCTGAGGTCCAGGATGGGCCGCCATTCTCCTGTCTTTTTTGGGAGTGAGAAGTACCTGGGTGACCCCTTGCCCTGTGTATAGAGTGGAACCTTTCCATGGCTCTGAGAACCAGGAGGAAGAAACTTCTGCTTCCAGGGCAAGTGCCTCTGAAGGGTTTGCAGGTGGAAAAGACCTGGCTCTCATCTTCGGAAATTTTTGAAGCTGAGAACCAGTCCTGACTTACTACTTCCAGGACCCACTTGTCTGATGTTAAAGACTTCCAGTCCTGGACAAAGTAAGCCAGCCTGCCCCCTACCGGTAGTGGAGAATCGGCCCTGGCTACCCCATCAGGGAGCCTGTTTTGCAGGGGCTTTGGGTTGAGGGGTAGAAGCAGGCTTACTAGAACCCCTTCAGCTCCTTCCTCTAAAGAACTCCCTCTGGGCATAAGCAGAAGAGGAGGCCTGCCTGATATGCTGCCTTTGAGGAGTGACTTGCCTTTCTTTGGCCTGTGCACTCCTATAGGTGGTCCTATACTCATCCATTTTCTTCATATAATTCTCTGTCTGCTCCCCAAACAGAGAATTTCCCATAACAGGAAAATCCATAGCCTTAGACTGGGTATCCTGTGACAGGGCAGTACATCTGAGCCAGGCCATTCTGCGAAGAGACACAGATGTAGCCATGACTCTTGATGAAACATCATTAGAGTCTACTGCAGCATGAAACTGCACCTTAACATAGAAACATAGAATTTGACGGCAGATAAGGACCGCTTGGCCAACCCAGTCTGCCCATTTCCCTACCTGATGCATAAGCTGCAGATCCTAGTTAACCAGCAGCCTACTTCTTCCTACCCCCAACCCCTAGAATTGCCTTATGACTGTCCCATGCATGCTTGAATTCCACCACTGTTTTTGACTCCACAACCTCCTCTGGAAGGCTGTTCCATACATCCACAACCCTCTCGGTGAAAAAATACTTCCTTAAATTACCTCTGAGCCGCCCCCCTTCTATCTTCAAATTGTGCCCCCTTGTTCTTGCACACCTCTTTTTTTGGAAGATGCTACCCTCTTGGACTTTGTTGATTCCCTTGAGGTACTTGAAAGTTTCTATCATGTCCCCCCTCTCCCTCCTTTCCTCAAGGCTATACATATTAAGCTCCTTAAGCCTCAACACCATCCGCAGCCACCTGCTCCAGCTCCCTGGCAAGCTGGTCAGGGGCCTGCTTTGCTAGGGCCAGGACAGTATCCCACCTGGATTTCTGGTACCTAGCTGCGTAAGCCATATAATTTGCCTGTCTGAGTCCCAAAGATGCTGCCATGTACTGCTTTTTTGCCATGGCATCCATCCTCCTGGAATCCTTTTCAGGAGGGTGAGAGGCTGAAGGAATATTAGCCTTGTCACAGGCTGCAGCCTGCACTACCCCACATGGCTGCACTGCTGGGATAGGAACTCCGTATCAGAGCCTGATAAAGCATACCTCTTGTCCATCCTTTTATCCACAGGGAGGATAGAATGAGGAGTTTTCAGAATTTTTACTGTCTGTTTCCTAAAAGATTTATGCAAGGGAATAGACAGTCTCCTAGACTCTGGAATATCCATCATTTCCACAAAATCAGGCTCTTCTTGATCATCAACAGCTTCCTCAACAGGAAGTTGCAGAGTCTCAACAACTTTCTTGTAAAACAAAAAATGAGAAGGGGACTCAGATAGCCTGGGAGGGGACACTCCTGAGGGTCTGTCTGGAGAGATGTCCGGTTCAATGGGCACATCCAGACTTTCAAAATCACACTCACTCTCCTGTTAACCCTCCTCCCCTGGTTCATAAAATCCTCAAAATCATAATCTTGAACCGAGGGAACCGGCCAGAACCGAGCCCCTAATAGTGCCAGTTTGGACTGAACTGGGAAAGAGACTGGACAATCTGAATAGCTTTGGCTATTTCCTCAGCCAGTTGGAGAAAGAACTTTTGGCCCCAAACTAGCTGACCTTCTAGTCCTTTTAGTTGGAACCGGCTCCTCAAGGAAGCTGGCTCTTCGTTTGCCCGAGGAAGTCTCGCCCTGGTAAGCGGGCACTCCCTCAGGTTCGGTTGGAACCGAACCGGGCTGGCCATCCGGGTCAGCGGACTTTATGGCCTCCCTTTTCCTAAGCCTACCAACTTTTTTTTCCACGGTGGCAGCAGGAAAATTCTTACAAATCTGGCAGTCTGCATTGAGGTGGTCAAACCCCAGACAATATACACAAGTGGTGTGTGGGTCAGCCTTAGCAAGGTTTCCCACAGAGGCCACAGTGCTGAAACCCAGTGGGTCCAGTTTTTCTTTTGGGTTTCTCAGACATAGTGCCAGCCTAACCAAAACTTGCCCGTTAATGGCAATCCACCAAGCAAGACTCTCTTATCGGTTCCCAACTGTGTCACGGGTCATGGAAAAAACCGTAATAAAATCCGTTTTTTTTAGAACCGATAAGAACCGGGAACCGCACTCTAAAGGACTAGAAGGTAATTTTAAAACCCATCTGATCGGTTCAAACCGAACCGAAAAAGGCGTTTACAAGTTCCACACAGAAGAAAAAAAATAATAAATAAGCCTATCTATTACTTACAATACCACAGACAGAGCTTGATCCGACGATTGCGGTTAAATTTCGGTAAAATAAACCAAGAATTACACTTTAAAACCAACAAACGAACCGAGCAGCAGGAGGAATCTCCGGAGCGACTGTTCAGTGAGGCGGAGTAAAGAATCTGACAGTTTAAGTTTGAGCTTCAACAGACAGAGTGTTCAACCGAGCACGCGCTCAAGATTCCATGCCCTGCATGGAAAGTTAACTCTTTTACCTCCGGAGCAGTTCTAACCTGGGGTTATACTGCATATGTTATAATATAGCAAGACTTCATGTTGTTTGAAAGGTCAATACAGCACCAGGAGTTATTTTAAGTAGTCAGGTCCCGAACAATGTAGGGCCTTGTAGGTCAACAAGCAGATCTTAAAAGTGATGCGCAAGCTCACAGGCAGCCAGAGCAGAGCGTGGACAGGAGTGACATGATCCCTCATTGAGGCACCCGTCAACATCCTGGCCACAGCATTTTGCACTAGCTGCAGTTAACACAACAGACCTCCAGACAGCCCTAGGTATAGAGCGTTGCAGTAATCAAGTCTGCTGGTGACAAAGGCATGGATGACCATAGCCAGATCATCAGGCATCAGGAATGGCTGGATCCTGGCAATATTCCAGAGATGGAAAAAACCCGGATCGAAAACAAATGCTGACACCTGTTTTTCAAGAGTCAGTCACTCATCTAGAAAAATGTCAAGATCTTTTACCACACCTACCACCGACAGGGGCTGCCCACCAACTGTTGGGGCGAGCTACAGCCTGTCTGTGAAAACAGCTCCATGACCAGGCTCGATCACCATAACCTCTCTCTTGCCGGTGTTGAGACATAACCAGTTTTGCAGATATCCAGTCGTTAGTCTCAGCCAAACACTGGCTCAGTGAACCTGAGGTGGCGAGGTCACCTGGGGCACAAGACAGGTACAGCTGGGTGTCATCCACATAGCAGTGAAACCCCAGATTGTACAACCTAATGATCTCTCCAAGTGGCAGCATGTACACGGAGAATAACAAGGGGGTCAATATAGAACCCTGCAGAACACTACGAGGCAGCGTGAAAAGACCCGAGGAGAAATTCCCAAGGACAACGTGCTGCAATCTTCTGGTTAAATATGAGCTAAACCAACGCAAGACTGCACTAGTAGCACCCACATAGTTCTGCAGGTGATCCAATAGCACCCCGTGATCTACCGTGTCAAAAGCTGAAGATAGGTCCAAAAGCACCAAGATGGTAGATTGACCTTGGTCTTTCGCCATGAAGAGATCATGTGCCACCCTGACCAAAGCCGTCTCAGTGCTGTGCTGGGGCCAAAAACCCGACTGGAGAGGTTCATAGATAGACAAACTCTCCAAACGCTCAGCCAGCTTGTCAACCACCACCTTCTCAATAACCTTCCCCAGAAAGGGAAGATTAGAGATAGGCCTGTAGTTTGAGAGAACATCAGGGTCTAAGGTTGACTTTTTAAGAAGGGCACTCACCACAACCTCTTTCAAGGCCATAGGAAAGACACCCTCACTTAAAGACCCATTTATGATCTCCATGAACACTTGAGAGTTGATTCTGTTTTCATTTTGGATTCAAAAAGGAAAGAGATTCTGGGGACTGGTTTTTGGACTTTTGAAACTTTGACTTTATTATTGTTTGTTATATGATTTTGTTTTAAGTTCCTAGCCTGGATTTATTAATTTTAAATTGTTAGTAATTATTGAAATAGTTTTATTGTTATTTTGGGGTTATTTTTGGGTTGGGATTTTATTTTGTTTTTTTCTTTTTATATATAATATTGTTTTGTTTGACTCCTTCCTTTGTGAGAGACAGTGAAGGAGTGACTTATTATTTTTTGTTATTTGATATACTTATAGGTTTATTTTTGTTTATTATTTTGTGTTCTTTTCTTTTCTTTTTGCAGTATTGCTATAATGTGTTGGGGAGGTTTAGCGACGGTTGGGCATTATTCCCCCACCAGGCTCAGGGAATTACGTCCCTTTGAATGCCCTCCATTGTCATCTGACATCTATTTTAGGTGTCGTGAGTTGGGCATTCTTAGGAAGAATAGGCAAAGGTGGAGAGCTGGGCCTGTTGGGGGATAGGAAAGGGGTGGGCGGATTGGAGTTGTGGGGTCCAGGAGACATCCTGGGATGAAATGGGGTCAGGATAGGGGTTACTCCTGTCTTGTTCCCATACCCAAGGGTTCCGATGTCGATGGACAGGTGCCAAGGTCTTCCTTGACAACTCATCCTGCCTTGGCAGTGTTGTGCAATGCCAGATCTATAAAAAACAAGACAGCTATTATATACTGATCTTGTTGGGTCAACTGATCTGGCTTGCATCACTGAGACCTGGCTGGATATCCAGGCCCTATATTGGCCTTGGCAGTTCCAGACGGGTTTTCGGTGATACACCATCCAAGGTTGGATCGTAGGGGCGGGGGTGTGGCCATTATGTTTAAGACTGAGCTGGGCCTTGTGGATGTGCCATTAGGAATTACCAGATCCTTTGAATATATCCTGGGAGAGGGTGTAGGCTGCGGGATTCTCATCGTTTACCGTCCACCAGGTAACGGTGGTGATTTTCTGCAGGAGATAGCAGACTTTATCGTCGACTTCGTTTTGAAGTTCCCCAGACGATTGTTCTGGGTGACTTCAATGCTTGGGTCGATGATGAACTCTTGCATCTTGGTCAGAATCTCCTCCAGCTGATGGTAATGCTGGGCCTAACACAGGTGGTTACCTCCTCGACCCATGTAGGGGGGTCATTCATTGGATCTGATATTTCTTTTGGGTATGGAGATCACTGATTTGGGGGTGGAACCAGTCAGTTGGTCTGACCATCACACCATAAGGTTCATTTTCGGGGCCCCCCCAATTAGGTCTGCCCCTACGGAGATGGTTCGCTACCACCCTTTAAGGGGGGTGTTAACCCCAGTGACCTAATGGTGGTACTGGATCTATCGGGTTTGTTGGGTGAATGCATGAGTCCAGATGATCTCGTACAAACCTATAATAAGGCTATGGGAGATGCTCTGGACAAAATTGCTCCTGTTTGTGTCCGGCCTCTCGCCCTCCGTCCAAGGAGCCCCCAGTTTGACGGCTCCTTGAAGAAGTTGAGGCGAGTTGGCTGAAGGTTGGAGAGAGCCTGGCGGATGTCCGGCAATGATGCTGACAGGCTTAGGTTGATGGCACATCATGATAGCTATCAATCAGAAATCACCTGTAAGAAGGCAGAATTCCTGTCCAGGGAGATTTCTGCTGCACAGAACCGACCGGCTCAGCTTTTTCAGACTATGGACAGACTGTGCAATCCAGTCTGTCTCCAGCCTAAAGAAGCTTTTTCTCAGCTAAGATGCGAGCAGTTCGCTCAGTTTTTTGCAGATAAAGTTGCCAGCATCAGGTCTGGCATTGGTCTGACCTCTCCTTTGGGGGACTGCGGTGATCAGCGGGAAGTGGCATGTACTCGGTCTGACTGGTCAGACTTTTGCCGGATGGAGTTCAGTGACATTGTAAAGATCATCCAGATATTGCGACCAACCAGCTGTAGTTTGGATCTGGGCCCTACACCCCTCTTAGTAGGATGTGTAGAAGTTATCTGCCCAATCCTTGCTGACATTGTCTGGAAGTCCTTGGAGAGGGGGGTCTTTCCCGACACCCTCAAGGAGGAAGTCGTTCGACCACTCCTTAAAAAATCCTCCTTGGATCCAGACTGTCTAGCTAACTACCGGCCTATCTCTAACCTGCCATTTGTTGGTAAGGTTATTGAAAAGGCAGTTGCGCTGCAACTGGATGATCATCTTACAACTCACAATGTCTATGATACTCTCCAGTCTGGTTTTAGGAAGAAGCACAGCACGGAGACTGCCCTTGTCTGGGTATTGAGCGATCTCCTAATGGCTAGAGATCGAAAGGCATGTACCATTCTGGTCCTTCTCGATCTCTCTGCTGCATTTGACACTGTAGACCATGATGTGCTACTGGAGCGCCTGCGGGTTTATTGTGGGCTGTCTGGTACAGTTCTCAAGTGGTTTCATTCTTACCTCACAGGCAGGTCTCAGAGAGTTGCCACCGGAATATATTCCTCTGGCACTCACTCCCTGCCTTGTGGGGTACCGCAGGGTTCCATTTTGGCTCCCATGTTGTTTGCAGTGTATATGCTACCATTGGGAGAAATCATTAGGCGATACAGCCTGGGTTTTCACTGCTATGCAGATGATACCCAGCTGTATCTGTCCTTTCTCCCCGGCCAGGGTGATGCACTCTCCATGCTAAACAACTGCCTTGCTGAGATCAGACTTTGGATGAGTTCCAGCTGGCTAAGACTGAATCCGGATAAGACTGAGGTATTGGTAGTGGACCCAGATCGCCCGGGGGTGGGTTTGGGAGTTGGACAACCCTCAGGTTTGTTACTTGGTGGTATGCTGCTCCCTACCTCCGATCAGGTACGTAATCTGGGCGTTATTTTTGATGAGGGGCTGACCTTAAAATCTCAGGTATCAGCTGTCGTCAAATCCTCTTTTTACCATCTGAGGAATATCGCCCCGGTGAAACACCTGGTTCCGTCGGGCGATCTTCCAGCATTGGTCCATGCCTTTGTCACTACCCGCCTTGACTACTGCAATTCCCTTTACCTAGGGCTACCTGGGGTTGATATCCGCCGCCTACAGCTAGTGCAGAATGTGGCGGCCAGCTTTTGACTGGGACATCTAGGACCAGTCATATTATACCTGTGCTCCTCGAACTGCACTGGCTGCCTGTTAGGTGGTGGATCACCTTTAAGGTTGGTCTACTAACTTTTAAAGCCCTACATGATCAGGGACCCGGCTACCTGAAAGATCTCCTGATCCCTACTGCCCCCTCCGCCCTCTCCGTTCCGCCAATGAGGGATTGCTAGAGATTCCTAGGGTTCGATTGAAAACATCAGGTTCACGTGCTTTTGCTTTTTCAGCACCAACCGTGTGGAATTGTCTGCCTCATTGGTTGAGAGAATGCCCAACCGTCGATAGTTTTAAAACTGGTTTAAAAACATATTTATTTTGTTTAGCTTTTATTTAAATATAGTTGATATATTATAATGCTGTTTTAATCTATTTACATATATGTTTTATGTACAGCACCTTGGTTGTGAAAGGCGCTATATAAATAAAGCTGATTTTGATTTGATTTGGACCCAGGAAATCCAAGCAGCTGATGACAAGCCACGTTGGACCTGGGTCCAGGGCACAGCTGGTGGGACACAAGCTGGTAAGCACATGGAGGACCTCAGCTGCCAAAACCGGCACAAACTCACTCAAACTCAGCAAAGGATCTTTACCAACAGGTCGATGACCTCCAACAAGGCCAGAGGAGGCAATACATGCCCTGATAGAGGACACCTTGTCGGCAAAGAAACACCCAAACTGCTTGCACTTTTCTGCAGAAAATGCTGTCCCAGACTGCAGACAGGAGGGATTCAGCCAACTATCTACAGTGTGTAACAGCGCAGCTGGGTGATTTCCTGCTGCAGCAATCGACCAGGACAAAAACTCAGTCTTCTTAAGATCTATTGCCAGCTCATACTCCAAATAGCGGAGCCTTAGCGCCACCTTGTCCTCCTCAGAGTGAGACCTCCTCTAGGTATGCTTCAACCTACGCCCCTTAGTCTTCACCTGACACAGCTCAACACAATACCACTGTGAGAGGCGTCGGGAGGTCAAGGGGCTAATGTGGAAAGCTGCAATCAGATCCAGAGCATCAGTCAAGGCTGCATGATAAGCCTCAACACCAGCCTCTGAACCCTGAGCACAGGCTAGCAACAAGCTGGAGACATCCACTGACTCCTGAAGCTGGCGATGCTCCAATTTATTTTTCAGATGACACCGGACAATCTCCACAGTAGGGGTTATTTGACAGGGGACCCCGTACAGGAATTCAACTACATGGTGATCCGACCAACAGACCGGATCAACCTTGATGGCCATAATGTCAAGTCCGAGTGAGAAGACCAGGACGAGAAAGTGGCCATGTATGTGCATCTTGGAGGTAACTACCTGAGACAATCCCAGTTGATTCATCAGCTGGAGGAGCTCTTGCTCAAAACAACAGGATTCATCATCAATCCAAGCATTAAAAGTCCCCCAGGACCAGAATCCTGGGGGACTCCAACATCTGTTTGGCGATGAAGTCTGACTGCTCCTGCAGGAAAAAGCCCCCCCCCCCGGAGGCCGCAGATGAGGGCTATCCTGTCACTGACCCCCAAGGCGCACTTGGCCACCACACACTCAAAAGACACTGGTGTGCTCATTGGGAATGCAGCAAGGCCCAGGGTGGATATAAAACAGATGGCCACCCCACCCCTCTGCAGTCCCTCCTCGGGCAATGCAAGACCAAATAACGAGGAGGAACAGAAGCCGCCAGCACAGGGCCAGCGTCGCTGCCCACCCAAGTCTCAGTAATGCAAACAAGGTCAGTTGAGGAATCGGCAATGAAAGACTCCATCACTGTAGTTTTATTCCTTAGTGACCTTGTGTTGCAAAGAATGGCCCAAAAAGGACATGCTGTGCAGGCCAGACTGACTACCTGCTGCCCGAAAACATTTGGGAGAGCCCTAGGGAGAGGTACCAGGTATGATGATCCTCTATCCTGGGACCTTATCCTCCGTGGGTGTCTCCTGGGTGGTACCACACCAATCCTGCCCCCAATATCACCAAACTGGGGACCCTCACTGCGGTGAATGCTTCCCCCTTTCAGAACTCCCAGCTCCCGACAGCAGCTGAGCATCCCTGCCAGCAAAGGCAAAGGGAGCCCAGGAAAAGGACGAAGCAACCGCAGGAAGTCCACTGAGTAGGTGAGCCTCAAAGCCACGACACCTCTACACATAATACAAACATAAACTAAACAATGAAGAGAATAAAACCAAAACAGAAAAAGAAACAAGCACACTAGTCACACTTATGCTCAATCATACACCCATACACACACAGCAGATACACTCATAAACCCAATCACACTCACACACAGCCACAAGTCACAATTTAAAAGAAATAAATACCCCCACCTTAACCCCAAACATTTAGAGACAATAACAGAAGAACCAAAAAAACTTGAACGCCTGTATACAATCAGAGAACAGCAGTACAAAGTCCATAAAAATAAGCAATTTGTTGAAAGTCGTACAAAAGGCAGGAGCAGGCTCACATCCCCAAGTTAAAACATTTGGAAAGCCACAGGGAGCTCGCACCTCCTCGAGCAAATAATGTCCAGAAAAACGCTAGTCCCGTGGTTCTCGCACTACACACAGGAGCTAGGGTAGCTATAATATTAGCAAAAGTACAGTAAAATTAAACATCATCAATGCTCAGTAACTGAGTTTCAGGCACTCTCACTGCCAGATGTCCATGTAAGCAAAGCTAACCGGTCCCAGTGGCTGGCACAGAAAAAGCTTCAACAGTGGAAATTTAAAGTAACTGCTGCCAGATTTTATCAAGTGGATCCTACCAAGACATTTTGTGGAGAGACAGTCGGCAGAAACACCGCTAGAACGATGTCAAACACCACACAGCGTAGTTTAATCCAGTGCATCAACCCAGTCCACAATGACTGAAAAGTCCCCATGGAGACTGCAGACACTGGGAGCCCAGACAGCAAAACGGTGAAAAGGCTGATCTGCAAACTTACTGGAAAAACGTCCCCACAAGATGAAACAGAAGTAGCAGTTCTAAACAGCACACAGGAAAAGCAGGCCAGCAAAGAAAACTGCAGGGGACCACCAGTTAGCCTTTATCCTCCTCCAGCTGACAGTCCCTGTCAATCCTAGCATCCCAGTCTTATCACCCATCCTCCGTAGGGCTTACCTGAGACCCCTAAGAGCAGGGCATCAGAGGTGGGGGAGGATCCCCAGTGTAGATTAAATCTGGCGCTAGAGGTCCCACGGCCTACTCAATGAGGAGGATCTGCAGAGAGAGGGCTTCATCCTTCTGTGGCTGCATTTTCTCCCTATATTCTGTCACTCCCAGAAATGCTGGGCTGTAAATGCACAGCAAGGCATCCATCAGGCATGCATGGCTCAAGGTCCCTTGTATGTCCCCTCCCACAGCTGTCCCCGACTGACTTGTACTACCCAGGCATGCCTGTATGGTGCTCATGAAGTGCAGTGCATGGCTTCCCTTCCAGAGCAGGAAAGTGTTCCCTGGGATGCTCAATCTGCCTCGCCCCAGCTGATCCAACATGTCCAGCCTTATTCTTATTTATATAAATTTGTTGACCGGGAAAGGCATATTGAGCCAGAGCTCATTGTCAGGTGCAACCCAGGGGTAGAGTCACAAGGAGGAGAATACAGCAACAATAAAGTGTCAAAGCATAAGGTACATGTAAAATAGCAGTACTACAGCAAATAAATAAATAAACAAACTTACAGAGTCATAAAAAACACAATGTACAAAAACTGCCATGGTAATAGGGTTACATCAGTAAGAAGTCGTCGTAGTAACAAAGTAAAGGGTACCACGGCGTGTCAGGAAATAGCTAGCAACAAGTGCATGGCTTTCAGGAAGTATGCCAGTTAAAGTGGTTTGAGAGTATACAGCGAGGAAGAGAGATGTTCTAGGATGAGGAAATTATTATTCGGTTACCAGTCAACATGCTGTATGAAGTATAGCTAAGGAACAATAGCATTTACATTTATAGTGCACCGATTTTATTGCCATATGTCAACCATAGCATGGACTAGAGCTGTCATATACATCTATATCTTACAGGGGGTGGGGATGCAGAGCTATCCTCCCCACATAACACTGTAAAGAAATTACTTTGGCCCTGGTTACAGTTGTTTTCTTTTGGCATGGTTTCCTTGGCCTGCTTTATGCAGGTTTTGACTGCTCATCATTTTATCAAGTAGCTGTTTTTGCTGTAGCTGTAGTTTCTTAGCGGTTGTTGTCAGAGATGCTTTTCTTTTAGGCATTATGACACAGTGCCAATTATTTTTACTGCTTTGATTCTACCTGATTTTGAAACAACAGAGCATTTAACGAGCAGGATAGTTATCCTCACCAAATGGTTTACAGTTAGTTTTCTGAGACTGACCATTTCCTTGAGAGGTCCTCTTTCCTGAAACTTTTTCTGAATTGGTCATACTCATCAGTGCAAGAAATAAGGAACAATAGTGTTGAGGTGCAATTAACCACCAATGACATTTTAAGGTAACTTTGTTATGCTCATGCCACCTTAACTTTTTCTACATATGAGAAAAGTTCAAAAAAGACAGAGCTGTGGGGTCTTTCTTGTAAAGCCGTGTCCAAAGAACAGAAACCAAGTAGTTGCCAACTGGCTCAGGACCGAAGGGCTTTACCAAGCGGTGGCCACTGTGGGCGAAATCATAAGCTGGCACACTGAGTTGTGTGTCCTTCCTTGGTGGTGTCATGAAAAACATTTGTCGTATCTGTTTGGAAGCAAACTCCCAAATGATCTAGGCATAACATCAGGCTCTTCTGCCAATTTATTTACAGTACTGAACTTGGGGAAATTTACCATTTGCAGATTGTGAACTGTGCTTTGTAGTGGGCAGGGGCTCCGAACAGGAGACTGTGCAGGTATGGGTAAGCCCTCTGGAGTGCTGCCACAAGAAACAATTGAGCAGTAAGGCACAAAATGATGTAGGTCATTTGGAGATTTACCCATGCCTTGTGTGGTCACTGTTGCAGCTAGCGTCCACTGGCCGAGTGCCTTAAACCACACACGGTATGTATGAATTCCACAATGACCACACCCTGGGGTTTTTATTTATTCATTCTTGGATTGCAATACCTATGAGCATAGACAGCTCATTTACAAAGGCTCCACATTAGTGGGGAAGGAGACAAAACATACAAAAGAGGTGAAAGTACAATGTTTCCAAAACAGTAAAATAAAGTGAACAAATACATATGTATCTATACATAATTTTATTGTTCTAATAGGAGGAAAGCGTAGATGAGAGGGGGAAGGATAAAGATGGGAGAAAGAAATAAAGGTAGGAAGTGGCAGCCATAGGCCTTGTCAAGCTGGTGTGGGGGGTAGAGACGGGGGTGAGGTGGGCAGGGGGAGAAAGGTGGAGATGGCAGCCATAGGCCTTGTCAACCTGGTGTGGGGGGATGAGGTGGACGGGGTAGCTTACTGCAATATTGCAATGGGCCCAGTTTAAAAAATATGTACAGAAAATAGTATTAAAACCATTTTTTCATTATTTACCCAATACAATTGAATTAAATCCATCCACCGATCAAAAAATAGTCACTGACAAGTAATTTGATTCTTTAACTTGTAAAATTAGACACTTAATACATTACATACATACTAACATACTAAGTTGCCAGCAGAGTAGGCCTAAAGGTCTATTAAGTCTAAATGAGCACCCGGTCAGGACACCGCTGTTGGGTTAGGGAGGCATCCTGTAAGACGTCCAGCAAGTGCTGCTCCCCAGCCGATGAAGATGCCAAAGTGCCCCAATCAATCCATGGCATGTTAAGGACCCCCAGCACCACAGTTTTACCCTCCCCCTGTCTACAGTGATCCCTTAGATTCACCACCAGGCCCACTCGAGTTCCTCAGCCTGCATAGGCAGCCTATAGGAAAGGGAAAGGGGAAATTGTTTAACCAGGAAAGGCACACTAAGCCAAAGCTTGTTTCCAGGTATGACCTAGGAGCACAAGGAAGTTAAGTGACTTCTCAGCATGCAAGTGGGGGCTGCAGGATTCAAACCCAAGTCTCCAGGTTTACAGCTCAGAGCCCTGAACCACTGCACCATACTGCCTCCTACAAACCACCCCCAAGCTGACCCTCTTACCCCCAGGGGCCTACAAGGTAACCCATAATGTCTCTACATTATCCTCTGCCCCCTCCACCCTGCATATATCAATGACATTCGTAATGATGAGTGCCAACCCCCACCCCAACCAACGGCCCTGTCCTTCCTAAACATGGTGTACCCTATCAGGTTTAGGTCCCAATCATGCCAAGGAGTGGCCCAAGTTTCAGTGACTGCTGCCACATCCACGCCTTCTTCAATTAGCATCACCTGAAGCTTAGGCGTCTTATTTCCCATGCTCCTGGCATTAACCAGGACCACCCTCCATCCCTGCCCCTTGCCCTCTCCCATCCCCCCAGTCCGATATCCCCCAGTTATCTGCAAGCTCCTGCTCCCTTGTGCACTGACGGGTGCCCCTGATGAGCACTCCTTCCCCCCTACATTAAATAAGCTGGATAATTTTAGCACAGTGTCAGTAAGTGACTAACCAACATATTTAACAAAAAACATATACATGAGAAAATATGGATTACAGTGCTAAAAAAAGAACTATTTTAACGCTGCCATCTTTTTAAATGAATCCTTTTTCAGTTAGATTTAGGTCTCAAGTGGCAAGTCACACTCCGCAAGACAAATCCTTATGTCAGTGCTCACGCCAAAAAAATTCTAGAACAGGATATAATTAGTTTTCGTCATCCCTCCACCCCTACCCCCCGGGTTGACCGTGACCTTTTTTTACACTAACAGCAGGACAAGTTGACTCAAAATTGCACTAGCCTGTTTATGGTTGCCCTACTCCACAAGTATAATGCAGAAGTTTACAAATGTATACAGTACAAAAATGCCAGCCAAGAAATATTCCCTGATTATTGTACATTTATCCTACTCTTACTCTGCTTCCTGCCCCAGCAAAAAAAAAAAAGACACGTCATGTAATCACACATAGTCTGCACCCTACCCCTTATTGTTTTGTACCATGCTCCCTCTCATCTTTTTTCTGTACTCCTCCCCATGAACCAGATAATCCCACTGCAGTCCTGGCCCTGCACACTACAGATGACATCATCCTGCACCCCACCACACTCTCACCCATACCAAAAAGGCAATCAACAGAGAGTCAGGCAGAAAAAGACAAGCTCAGCCTCCACGCTGTTACCAACCAGAAACATGCACCTCTGGAAGGTTTGAGTGGAGTCAAGTAAGCCAGTCGTAGAGTTAGGATTTCTTGTTGGTGGGGACGGGCAAACCTATCGGGCTTGTAATATAAAAAACTGCAATATTTTTATAAACATACTCCAGGCACAAAACTTGATTGTAATGCTCTATCATAACAATAACAGCTTTAACAGTGCCCTTTTATCAGGCCAGAGTGACCAGTCACAAGGCATGAAGCTCTTTTTAACAGTGCCCTTTCATCAGGCCAGACTGGCCAGTCACAAGGCATGGAGCTCTGCATCCACTATTTTTATTTAGGATGATCTATGCACCCTAGCAATGTCTGTTTCAGTTGTTCAAAGTATCTTTTTTATTAGTGGTTATATCTCTACCATCCATGTGCCAAAGCTTTGTTTTCAGGGTGAGAGGACACGCTGGGAGTGATAAGAGAAGGGGTACTTGGATGGCACTGACCGCTATGATACAATGGAATGAGTTAGGGGACTCTATACCTGCCAGTAATGGCAGCTACGGTCCTGTGGCTGGTAATTCCAGGGTCTGCTTCTATCATCAGCCGCAGTGGTGACCAGAGGAAGTACACAGCACAGGAGACAGACTGTGAAGGGAAAGTAAGCAGCTATGGAGAGGCCTGTATAAAACTCAACACCTGCAGGGAAAACCCGTGTACTTCTTAATATTTTACCAATGAAATACTGGATAGTGACACTTCAAATATAGGAAAATGAGAAACACTTGCCTTAATAATGTGGGGCACTTCATCAAACACATGGAGAGACAAACTCTGAAACCAGGAAGTTAATGACTTAACGGCATATTATTCCTGATCATAGCCTGGACACTAGCTGGAAGCCCTAACAATGGGCCCTATGCACTACGACAACGCGCCATGTAAACCAGAAGTATTGGCATAGCTAAGTCATGGTCGCGCTGCATTCACGACTGAGGGGCGTAGCTGGTACATGCCCGATCCCCCGGCTGTGCAGACAGCAATGCGCCGGGGCGGGCAGGGGGCATATTGGGGTCATGGCTGCGGTAAGCTTAGCTATCAACAGCGCAGGTGAAAACAGGCATGGGGACGAGGTTACAGCACCCGACACTGCCATAACCAAGTGCGTGCCTCCACGGACGTCCCCTGCCGATCGCAGCAGGACCGGATTTCAACCCCCCATGCCACCCCTGCTTAGGGCCGAAGTGAGAGGGCAGGGGCAGCCGTCCGGGAGTGTGCCTGGCCAATGATGCGAGACACACCATGGTATGGACATCTGAGCGCCATGCCATGTGCACATGCACCAATGCCTCAGGGTCGCGAGGGAGCCACTCTGGGCCCGGGTCGGGCATCCCACTGGATGCCCACCCAGGACCGCGACTGCACCCCCGGCTGCCCTGCAGAGTTCTGCATGCTGGGGAGCAGGGCCTTGGACAGGTGGTGGGCAGTAGTACATACCAGCTGGTGTGCACCTGTCTGTGGGTGCGGACCAACATGGGTGGGGTATGTGCATTTCATGCGTACCTCTGCCCCATTCATGCATAGGGGCCAACATGTGATAATGACTGTCAACGAGTCTTTTGTGGGGTCACCATCTTGCACTGCAGATAACTGTAGCTCTTAAAGAGCTGTTAGTCGCACCAGGCCATATGGAACACTGAGGGAGATGAGCATGAGGACTACAGCCTGCTGAAGTAGCAACTTTTTAATCTTCATTGACAGCTGTGTTAGATCTGTACTAGTCAAGATGGAGAAATAGAGAGTTGGCTGCAGTAGTCCAGGTCAATTTGCACTGCTCTGGACAATCCTCAGTGAACGGCTTAAATGCTTCATTGGCAAGCATTTAAATTAGCTTGGGGGGGGGGAAGGAAGCAGAAGGAATCAAACTTCCCACCCCACAGGACAGTGCAGTAAACATGAAGGACCATAAAGTTATGATATCGTCAGAAGTAACTAAACTCATAAAGGAAGGAACAGCGGAGGACAGGAGGAAGGGGGGTTAAAAACAGGAAGGACAAACAGAGGAGGCAAAAAGGCAAAAGGAGTGTGTGTGTGATAAAAGGACAAATGGCAAAACATGGAAGGCCATGTATACTATTGCCCGTAGCCTAAGAAATAAAATCCCAGACCTGGTGGCCTTGATGACAGATGCTGACCAGGACACTGCAGCTATTACCGAGATGTGGTATACTGGAAACCATGAACAGGATGTAGCAATACCAGGTTATACTCTGTTTAGGAGAGGCAGGGAGGGTAAAAAGGGAGTGGGATTGGCTCTTTATGTCAGGGAGGGTATTAGAGCGACTGAGATACAGGCAATGCGGGGGGGTGGAGGTATTGTTGGTCACCCTTGAGACGGGCAATGGCACAGCTATTCGCATGGCGTGATATACAGACCTTCAGCATGGGGTGGGAGGGGCAGACAGGGTTCTACTGGAATCCATCCACATGATAGCAGCTGAGGAGGAGGTGCTGCTGGTAGGTGATTTCAATCTGCCAGATGTGGACTGGAGCATCCCAGCTGCTGCCTCAGCCAAAAGCAAGGACTGTACTCCGTGCAAGGGGCAGGCCTCAGGCAGCTAGTGCTAGCGCCCACCCAGGAGGGTGCAGTGTTGGACTTGATATCAACGGGAACAGAACTACGGAAGTCAGGGTGGGCATACATCTGGGGTCCAGTGATCATCGCATGGTGTGGTTCAGTATGAGTACAGTGGCAGAGTCAAGCCACACAAAGACAAGGGTTCTGGATTTCTGGAGGGTGAACTTTACTAAGATGGGGGCATGTCTCAAGAATGCCCTGGCAGGGAGGGAACAATGGGGGGGGGGTGAGTTGAGAAGCTGTGGGCCCATCTGAAAGGAGTCATTGTGGAGGAAACAAACCTTTGCATAGTCAAGTAAACAAGGGCAAGAGAAAGAGAAAACCACTATGGTTCTCAAAGGAAGTGGATGGGAAATTAAGGGCGAAAAAGATGGCGTTCAGGAAATAGAAGGAAACACAGAAGGAGGAGAACAGGGTAGTATACCTGGATAAACAGAGGGAAGTAGGGAAATTAGTCCGGCACAAAGGTGCAAATGGAGGAAACAAAACGCACAGGAGGTTAAAAAAAGGGGACAAGGCTTTCTTTAGGTACATTAGTGAAAGGAGAAAAACCAGGGGTGGGATCATAAGGCTTAAAGGGGAAGAAGCGGAGTGTGTGGAAGGGGAACTGGAAAAAGCATCAATACTGTGCAAATACTTTTGTTTTGTAGTTACAGAAGAACGAGAAGGTGAGGGACCACAGCTAGGCAACATAAGCAAATATGGAAGGGAGGTGAACATCAGTCCATTTATGGAAGAGAGAGTTTTAAAAGAACTCACAAAACTGAAAGTGGACAAGGCAATGGGACCGGATGGGATACATCCTAGAATATTAAGAGACCTACAGGAGGTGCTGGCAGCACCACTGGCAGCCCTGTTCAATGAATCACTCGATACGGAAGTGGTTCCAGAGGACTGGAGAAGGACAGATGTAGTCCCTCTTTACAAAAGTGGGAGCAGGGAGGAGGCTGGAAACCACAGACCAGTCAGCCTCACCTCAATAGTGGGGAAAATTATGGAATCACTACTTAAAGAAAGAATTGTGGAACATCTTGAATCTAGTGGAGCACAGGATCCAAGACAGCATGGATTCACAGTGGGAAGGTCATGTCTAACAAATCGAATTGATTTCTTTGACTGGGTGACTAGGGAAGTGGATCAGGGGTGAGCGGTGGATGTGGCCGACCTGGATTTCAGTAAAGCCTTCTATACCATTCCACACAGAAGACTTGTGAACAAGCTGGGCAGCACGGGAGTGGGTCACAAGGTGGTAAACTGGATTAGGAACTGTTTGAGTGATTGAAGACAGAGGGTTGTGGTAAATGGAGCTCAATCTGAGGAAAGGAGGGTGATTAGCAGCGTGCCACAGGGATCAGTTCTAGGGCCAGTCCTGTTTAATTTCTTCACAAGTGACATTGAGGAAGGGCTGGAAGGAAAGATGTGACTCTTTGCAGATGACACTAAGATCTGCAACAGGATGGACATTCCGGAAGGAGAGGAAAAAATGAGGAGAGACCTAGGTGAACTGGAGAAATGGTCTAGATTGTGGCAGCTGAGATTCAATACAAAAAAGTACAAAATCATGCATTTGGGGCACACGAACTCAGGGAAGGATTACATGATGGGGCGGGGGAGATACTGATGGTCACCAAACAGGAAAGGGATTTGGGGGTAATCATATCTGATGACCTAAAGGTGGCCAAACAATGTGCCAAAGGAGAGGTAAGAGCCAACAGGAGGCTGGGATTCATAGGGAGAGGTATCACAAGCAGAAGAAAATAGGTGGTGATGCCACTGTGCAGATCATTGGTGAGGCCTTATCTGGAGTACTGTGCCCAGTTCTGGAGGATGCATCTCAGTAAGGACATAGACAGGGCATAGGCAGTTCAAAGAAGGGCAAGAAAGATGGTGCAGGGCCTGCACCAAAAGTCATATCAGGAGACACTGGGAGACCTCAATATGTATACTCTGGAAGAGAGGAGAGATAGGAGAGATATGATAGAAACCTACAAATATCTAAAGGGCATAAATAGGGTACCAGAGGGTAGCATCTTTCAGAAAAGGAGATGTTCAGGATGTGTTTCTATGAGAATGTAAGCCGTAAGTTAGATAATAACAGACTCACTGATATTTATTCAGATTTCTGGAAGGCTTTTTACCTGGTCCCACACTGAGCTATATTAGAGAGACCAGAAAAAGCAGGTATTGAAAGGAAAAAGAATAGTTACGTAAGAACGTTCCATAACAGTAGATCTTCAAGGGTATCTCAGTCATCAGGTCCTACAGATGGAACTTCACCGTTGGTGAAGCAGGATCCACACAGAAGATTTTCAGCAGTACAACTGGGGCCGCCGATGCCAATGTCATCGATCAACGTCCCCAACCCTATAAAGGCATAAGCGGCCCTGCTCCCTCCTCAGTTCTTTCCCCAGGTGACAAAGGGAGCATAGCTCAAGCCATGGGGGACCAAGGAGAGAGAAAGAGGTGCCCAGGCCCAAATGAAAATGCTGGATACACCAGATAGACAGTTCTAAGAGTGAGAGACCCACAAAAGGGGGATGGTGGGAAGGAAGACGGACCTGATGACTGACATCCCCTCAAAGATCTACTGTTACGGTAAGTTCTTATGAAACTGTTCTATCTTCTTCGGGGGTATCTTAGTCATCAGGTCCGACAGATGGAACAAGTCCCAAGCAGTTACACATGCACAGAAACAGTCCGGGAGGAAGGCCATCCCTAAACATAAGACAGGAGACCCTGCAGCACAGCTCTGTCAAAACCTGCATGAGCTCTTGAGGCAATGTCCAGACTGCAGTGCTTGGTGAAGGTATGGATGGTACTCCAGGTGGCAGCTGCACAAATATCAGTGGCTGAGACCCCTCGGAAATAGGCCACAGAGGTAGCCATGCCCCTTGTGGAATGAGCTTTCACCGCTCCTGACAAATCTTTGCCATACTTACTGTAGCAGAACACAATGCAATTTGCTAACCATTTAGACAAACGTTGTTTAGAAACCTGAATGCCCTCTCTACTTGGGGCAAAAGAAACAAAAAGATGCTTCGACTTTCTGCATTCCTTAGTCCGGAGCAGATAATACTTCAAAGTTCTGCGCACATCTAATGTATGGAGCAGTGCTTCCCCTGAATTGGCAGGCGCAGGAAAATAAACAGGAAGGTGGATAGACTAGTTCAGGGTAAACTCAAGACACCACCTTAGAGGGGAAACTTAGGATTCATGCACAGACACACCCTGTCTTTGTGAAAAATCAAATAAGGCTCCTCACACCAGAGGGCCTGAAGCTCGGAAATCGTTCGAGCAGAAGTAGTAGCAACCAACAACAATGCTTTCCAAGAAAGGAAGCGTAGCTCGTAAGTCCCAGCTGCCTCAAAAGGAGACAGGGTCAATTTCTTCAAAAAAAATTCAAATCCCAAACCTGAAAAGGAGAATGGATTGGAGGTTTCAGATGCAGTATGCCCCTCAAGAAGGTATGTGAAACATGAAGCTGATCTACAGTGAGGTCACGCACAGGCTCATGGAATGCCGAGACAGCCGAAAGGTGCACCCTGAGGGAGAAGTACTGGAGACCTAAGTCCGACAGCAGTATCAGGTAGTCCAGAATCTAGTTCACCGAGCAAATGAAAGGGTCCAGACTATGGCAGCCCACATGGAAACCTCTTCCACTTTATGGCACAAGTGGCTCAAGTGTAAGGTTTCCGGGCGGCCACTAGGACATCTGCCACACTGTGGGAAACCCCAAACCTGGCGATGGCTACGTCCTCAGGTGGCTAGCATGCAGATAGAGGGACTTGAGGTTGCGATGTACCAGGGTCCTCTGAGCCTGCGTCAGCAGATTTCTGCAGAGAGGGACCAGAGGCTCCTCTGCTAGCTGATGTAGCAATGGGAACCATATCTGACAAGACTAGAATGGAGCTACCAGGATCATGCTGGCTCCTTCCATCTGCAGTTTGATTAGCACCCTCTGAATCAGAAGAAATGGAGGGAAGGTGTAAAGGAACCTCTCGCTCCAGGAGCGGACAATGCATCTTGTTAGAAAACTTCAGGCCCTGGATTGAGCAAGAAGAAATTGGGTAGTCTTGCATTGAGTGGGGACACAAAAAGATCCAATTCTGGACAACCTCATCTGTTAAACAGCTCTTCTGCAATGGATGAGAGAAGCTCCCACTAATGCATGCTGGACGGCGTCCAGCTGAGGCTGTTCTCCAGAGTGTTTAGCAATCCTGGGACATGAACCACTGAGAGAGTTTGACCGTGGTCTAATGCGCAGTACCACACTCTCATGGCTTCCCTGCATAGGGGATATGAATGTGTCCCCCCCTGCTTGTTGATGTAATACACGACACTGAGCTTGTTGGACTGAATCCACAGCTGACCCAGAAAGAGATGGTTCTGAAAGGCCTGCATGGCATACAGGACTGCCCGCACCTCCAGGACATTGATATGCAGGGGAGTTTCCATCTGGTACCAAGAGTCCTGAGTCTGAAAGGGATCCTGATAACCCCCCCAGCCCAAACCGGAGGCATCCACGGTGAGGATCTGCTGGGTGGAGGAGATCTGGTAGGGGATCCCTTGCAGCAGGTTCAGGGGGTCCATCCACCACTGGAGTACCTTGCGAACTGGGGAGGAGACCAGAACTAAACGGAAATTATGTACCTACTGCAATTCTTGATCTTCTTGGATGAAGTATCCACCACTCATTCACGCTGATGGGAGTACGCCGGAGGCACTAGGACCTAGCGGGTGCAAACTTTTTCAGGAGGGCTGGTGTCAAGATGGAGCCACGAGGAAGCGGCACCGCGAGACAGGCACATGCAGTATAGACTATCTCGGCATCCACCCTCCAACTGCCTCAGTACCTTTTTTTCCGAGGAGGTGCAGCATAACTAACCTAGAGAGGACTAACCTAAAAAACGGACATAAGATAGTCTGAACGACCTGTGTAAGAAGGGTCAACAACAAAGTCTTCAGAGCTCAGCCACTGAGGGAATGAAGACCAGAAACAGAGACGTGAGCTCGGAGGATGGTGGGTGAGCGTATGAATGAGTGGTGGAGACTTCATCCAAGAAGACCAAGAATTATGGTAGGTACATAATTTCCATATCTTCCTGGACATAAAGTCTCCACCACTCATTCACACTGATGGGAGAGTACTAAGCTAAATAATCTCCCGAGACGAGCGGCAGGAGAGAAAGGCACTCACTTTCTTAGGACAGAAGTCCATTAAGAATTGTCCTGCCAAATGACTGATGTCATCTGGCATGGACATCCAAGGCATAGTGCTTAACAAACATATGCACAGAACTCCAGGTAGCCACACTGCAAATATCTGCAATGGGGACATTACGAATTTCAGCCAGAGATGCTGCGACTACTCTAGTAGAGTGAGCGTACACTCTGCCTTCCAGCTTGATCTGTGCCATAGAACAGCAGTGGCAAAGGAATGCTACCAGCCTCACTGAAATGCACCTGATAGCAACAGGTTGACCCAGCCGGGTCGTGCTGAAGGAAACAAACATTTGTTGAGCCTTATGAATTTCTTTTGTTCTATCGAGATAGAATCATAATGCTCTTTTTACGTCAAGGGAATGAAGGGTACACTCCCCTTCATTTTGGAAGTTTGCAAAATAGGTAGGAAGGACTAAAGGTTGATTCAGATGGAATTCTAAGACCTTAGGCAGGAACTTAGGATGCATGCTAAGAACTACTTTGTCCTTGTGAAATACAGTACACCGGGTTGGGGTGGGAGAGGGCTGTGACCAAGGCATGCATTACAGAAACCCTACGAACTTAAGTAATGGCCACCAGGAAGGCCGTTTTCCAAGTGAGAAATTTCAACTTGCAAGTATCTAGAGGCTCGAAAGGTTTACGAGTGAGCATGTCTAGCAGAAGGTTAATGTCCTAGGCTCCAACTGGATGTCTAACAGGAGGTCTAGTATGCAGAATTCCTTTGAGAAACCACTTAACTACAGGCAGCTGAGCCAGTGACATGGAAAGTACCAGCTCATGATATGCCGAAATGGCACAAAGATGAACTTTGACTGTGGAGTACTGCAGACCTGTGTTTGAGAGGTCTAAGAGATACTCCAGGACTTCATTCAGTGGGCAGGAAAAAGGATTCCAAGAGGATTTTGCACATCAGATAGAGAAACGCTTCCATTTAGCTGCGTAGGTTTTTCTGGTGGCTGGCTTGCGCATAGCCAAAAGAATATCTGAAACTCTATGAGAAACATTAAACCTATTCACCTCTATCTCCTCAGGAGCCAAGCAAGAAGGTGAAGCGACCTCAGGTTAGAATGGACCACAGGACCCTGGGTCAGAAGGTTCGTCTAAAGGGGAAGCAATTTCTGGGAGGTTTCCGATAGTATGTTGATTAGAGGGAACCAGATCTGACGAGGCCAGAACGGGGCAATGAGAATCATTCTACCCTACTGAGTCTCCAGTTTGAGTAGTACCCTCTGAATTAGGGGAAGAGGAGGAAATGTGTATAGAAAGCATTTTGTCCACTGCAGCCTGAATGCATCCTGACAAAAAATGCCAGGTCCTGGATTTCTGGAGCAGAAGAGAGGCAGTTTTGAGTTCAATGGGGACGCAAAAAGGGTCAGGTCTGGAGTTCCCCACTCTTTGAAGAGTGACTGAACGATGGTTGAGTCGAGAGACCACTCGTGAGGATCTGCCTCCATTCTGCTGAGATGGTCTGCCAGCTCGTTTTGTACTCCTGGTAGGTAAACCGCCTGAATCAGAGCCTTGTGCTCCAGGCACCATTCCCACACTCTCATTGCTTCCTTGCATAAAGGGCAAGAGTGTGCACCGCCCTGTTTGTTGATGTAGTACATCACTGCCTTGTTGTCCATTTGAAGGAGAATATTCTTGTGACAGAGTATGACCTTCAGAGCTCGGACTGCATAGAGGACGACTCTCATTTCCAGGACATTTCTGTGAAGTTGAGACTCATCCTGAGTTCATGTACCCTGGGTGTGGAGATCCCAGCAGTGAGCTCCCCAACCCATCAAGGACACAGCTGTGGTAGTGGAAATCTTATGATCCAGAGGGGCGATCTGTAATACTGTAGTAGGTAGGGAAAATGGGCAGGCTAGGTGGGCCAAGCGGCCCTTATCTGCTGTCAGTTTCTATGTTTCCGCTGTGTTCCAGAGCCAAAGGGCCAGAACAAAAGGGCGCCACACTGGGGGAGTCAGCACGGGGAGGCAGTTGGACAGGGGATGTTGCGCCTCTAAAGTGACACCCACATTGGAAGAAGTCAGTGCTTTGTATGTGAATCTACTGTAAGTCTGTATTAATCCTACCTTCACTATATGTACCTTCTATCAATTTACGCCTCTGCTGCTAGACATGAGCCTTTGTGTATTTTTTTTTTTTCCATTTTATTTCTGGTTCTCCTGCCAGGGCAGGGGATGTACCTCATATCTGCCCCAGGAACTGCTTGCCTTCAACACCCCCAGCACTCCTCCAGCTGCCCAGTCTGGGAGGACTGTGACTTTCTCCTCACAGAGGGATTCCTCATAGGGAGAGACCGAGTTTGTGTGAAGACCCTGGCCGATGTTGACACTTGAGTCATTTTGGTGGCGATATGTGGGCTTTGGTCACAGCATCATCCTGCTGCCTGCCAGATGTTTTTCTACTTTTGGTGGTTCTCTGAAGACGTAGCCATGCGATGACAGTAAGCACACGGCAGTGTGGGCTGCCATGCATGGGATGCTGATGTCTGCCAAAGCCTTTACCCTGTTTTTTATATTGTCCCTCACTGGTGAACTCTCAGCCTTGCTGGGAGTCACCCTACGGCAGTGCACCTCCGTGGAGTTATTCAAGAAAGATCTGAAAACGTATTTATGGAATACGGCCTTCTCAGATAATTAAGTTATTTTATTACGTTTGGATTTTTTTATAAATTTGTTATTATGATGATATGCTGATCTTTTTATGGATGTTTTTATGACTTTTATTTAGAGTTTTGAACTTGTTTTTAAAACTGTTCAGCACCTTGATATACTGAAAGGTGCTATACAAATAAAATTATTATTATTATTATTAATTATTATTGCTTAGCACCACAGCCCACCCCCTACCCCCAGAGACCAATCCAGCTGATGCTCATCATACCTAACCCTGGCCAGCAAACATAGCACCTATGATGATGCCATGAATGTTAGCAATTTTTGCACGACCAACCTGAGATGTTCCAAAAATTGCCCATGACAATATAACTATTATTCCAGAACAGGACCCTATCAGCCAGTCAGAATGTAGAGCTACTATATAGCTTTTGTCCCATAACTGCACAGTAGCCCCGATTAACTGTATATCAGAAGTAGACATGCAAATTCTGGCTGTGTTCTGGTTGGCTAAATTTTTTGAATGTACAACTGCAGCAGCCATCTTTGAGGTATTAAAGAAATCTTATACCCCCTCCTTCCCACTAAAATGCTTAAAGCCCCTTAAGAAGTTTAAAATAAAGAAAACGTTGTACAATAACAATAATAATGTGCACACTACAGTCCGGTGAATCTGAAAATGTATAAATCCTACTTCCTGAAGTACAGGATATTTGTCCCCTTTTACACCTCACTATAGTATGGGGTTTTTGCTCTAGTAAACATTTACAACTGTATAAGGAGTCCTCTGAAATATCGCTACTGCATCTGGGCTTGCAGCGGTTCACTGAAAACATCCATTGTTTTGTATTTACATTTGCCTTATGCAAGGCCTGGCTATGAAGAACATTGCCAAGCAATTTAACTAGGGTAGAAGGAGTTCCACTATGAAAATGAAGAAACATAGACATTTGATGGCAGAAAAACACAAGTGGTCAATCAAATTTGCCATGACTTTACCAGTGTCGCTACGTCAGCCTGTCGTTGGCTTAGACTAGGCCGAGAGCCCTACTGAAAACAAACAAGTAGATATGTTAGATCAACAAAGCTGTGAAAATGTAGTCTTCCTTTGCTAATGAAGTGATACAAAATGCCTTACACACTATCTTGTTTACTTGTCACTTTCACACAGGTTGACACCTATAGCTCTGATGAGCTGTGACACCACATGATCAAAGTGATATACAACTGCTTTGTAAAAAACATAAACCTATTATCACGGACACAACCAAATTAGCTCTGCCACACTTGACTGCATTCCACTGTCTGAATAAATGCTGCAAATTGAATTAGTGCCTCATCACCAAAGTGGCACTTTTTTCACTGGAAAGTACAAGAGGGGTATAGATTAGGTTACATTAATTAGGCTACCAGAGGAAAATGAATTCAATCAAATACAAGAGTATGTCATTAAGTAACAAAAAATTATTAAAATGGACTACAAAAAAAATAAAGCCTGCTCCAAACCTTTTAGATCACAGCTTCAAAACAAACGTAAAACAATGGAATAAACTACATAGCATAAGGGCAAATTACTTTCATAAAACTATTTACTATTTACCTCGGATAGTTCACTTAGTATACAGCATCTCGTATGCGTGTGCGAATGTGTGCATTCTTGTCTCTTCAGTTTTACAGCTGGGAGGCTGAACTGTAGGGAGGGGTCAAGCAACAGGGTTAAGGTTTCAACGTGAATGTGTCTCTCTATGGGATCTGAACTTGGGATTTCCAGGTTCACAGCTCCGTGTTTGAACACCAAGGTCTCTCAAATGAAGCCACTGTGGCCAACAGCATATTTTTGTATGTATTTATTTGCTTTTTATTCAGCAGGTGGGTGCACTATAAACAATATTTGCCTATTATTAGGCATGACCTGGGAGAATACAGCAAAGGAGGACAACATAATAGTATAAAAATATTCAGTATGGCCACAGAGGTCTTTAATGCCCTGACTAAAAATGCCAGCTGGCAATTTGTTGTCTTGATAAAACAAGGACAATAAATGTCAAGGGGCTAGGCAGCAGGAACTTACATCATACTGTTTAAGAAAAGACATGCTGTATCAGAAGGTTCTATGTGGAAAAAATAAAAAGTGAGGTTACTAGCAAGTTTTGGAGGTCACACTTTAAGATCACTGGTATTGCAGACATGAGAGTAAGCCACTGACCCCAGTGCCTTTTCATATAGTTATCCACTTAAAACAAGACAAGCGATGGGGCCAGATGAATTTGCTCCTGAAGGGATAAAGAATAGAGAACTGTAGGTACCTCAGCTTAGCAAAACTTTACAGCGAATACGCTGATGCCTACAACATCGACAGTTCACTGTAAAAGTCTGCCCGAGACCCCAGCACTCTTTCCCCCAGTCCTGCACCCCTTCCCGAATCAACTCAGACTCGGATTTGATAATTCCCTAAGTTCGGGGGGTACTGGGGCAGAGCCCCCCGATGAACAGCAACTGTTTCTCCTGATGGATTTATGTTGACTGCAACAAATAATGTTGGCCGACAAAAGATTTATTGAACCGGAATTGTAGAGCCACTAGCAGCACCTCTGGCAGCCTTGTTCACCGAGTCACTCAACACAGGAGTAGTTCCAAAGGATTGGAAGAGGGCACATATAGTCCCACTGTGCAAAAAAGGCAGTAGGGAGGAGGTGGAGAACTACAGGCCAGTCAGTCTCACCTCAGTGGTGGAGAGGATCATGGAGACACTGCTGAAAGAAAGGATAGTGACACACCTGGAATCCAAAGGTACCCAGGATCTGAGGCAACACAGATTCACAGCAGGAAGGTCATGTCAAAGGAATCTGAGAAATTTTTTTGATTGGGTGACAAGAAAAAATTACTCACCATAGTAACCTTGTTTCTTCAAAGGGATTACTCATTATGATTAAACTGATGCAGTCAGCCTCCTGTGTTGGACTGCCTGGAGAGATGAAATTATATGCAAATGACGGAACTCTCAATTGGCTCATACCAATTTCAAACTGCTGCACTTTGAGTGCTTCAGATTCTTACGTAGCCTAACTGGGTATAAGACCCAGTGGCTAAAAATAATATTTTTATGAAAGAATTTTTGTCTTCTCAGGTCAAAAAAACATCCCAAAAAGCAAACCTAAAAAACTGGAGACCACAAGGGAACCAAGTGGTTAACAAAAAGTGAGTCTCTAACCTGACCTACATGGAAAAAAAACACTCTAAAACAGGGATGCAGAACAACTTTCATAAATTCTAGTAGGGGAGGCAGGGTGGGTGCTTTAATCATAATGAGGGATCCCTTTGAAGAAACAAGATTACTATGGTGAGTATTTTTTTCTTCTAACCCTAGGAATCACTCATTATGATTAAACTAACGCAGACTACCAAGCAGTACCTTTGGAGGTTGGGCAGAGAATCTATTTAGGAAACAGGTTCTGCAGCACTGCTGTACCAAATCTGGCATCACTTCTGGATTGTAGATCCAGACTGTAATGCTTTGTGAAGGTGTGTACTGTTATCGGTGTAGCTGCTTTGCAGATTTCCAGTAGTGGAATTTCTCTTGAAGCTGCCATTGAAGCAGTTGTGCCCCTGGTGGAATGTGCCCTGGAGCTCAGGGGCGCCTGGTTAATCACTTTACTATAACAAAACTGCATACATGCCACTATCCAGCGAGCAATTGTACATTTTGTGGCAGCTCTGCCCTTACCTACCTCACCATAGGTAAGAAAGAGCTGTGTTTGACTTGGTCTGTAAGCCTTGGTTCTGTTAATATAGTGGCTAAGTGCCCTTTTGACATCAAGGGAGTGAAGCCTCCTTTCTGGAGAACTGGAGTTTTCTGTAAAAAAAACAGGTAAAATGATGGACTGATTTAAGTGAAAATCAGACACCACTTTGGGAAGGAATTTTCTATTGGTCCTGAGGACCACTTTATCCCTGTGGAATGAGAAGTGCAAAGTAATGCACCTGGGAAATAAAAATCCAGGAGAAGAGTACACAATAGCAGGGGATGTACTAACAACAACAATAATGGAAAGGGATCTGGTGTAGTCATATCAGATGACCTAAAGGTGGGTAAGCAATGTGAGAAGTCAGTAAGGAGAGCCAGGGGAATACTGGGATGCATAGGGAGGGGCATCACAAGTAGAAAAAGGGAAGTGGTTATCCCTCTGTACAGACAGTTGGTGAGACCCCATCTGGAGTACTGCGTGCAGTTTTGGAGACCTCATCTATGCAAGGACATAGACAGGATGGAAGCAGTCCAGAGGAGGGCAACTAAAATGGTGCAGGGTCTACATCAGAAACCATATGAAGAGAGACGAGAGAGCTTAATATGTATACCCTTGATGAAAAGGAGAGGACAGGGGACATGATAGAAACTTTTAAGTACCTCAAGGAAACAACAAAGTCCAGGAGGGTAGCATCTTTTAGAAAAGATGTGTAAGAACAAGGGGCACAATTTACAGTTAGAGGGGGCGGCTCCAGGGTAATGTGAGGAAATTCTTTTCACGGAGAGAGTGGTTGACGCATGGAACCGCCTTCCTGGAGAGGTTGTGGGGTCTAAAACAGTGGGGGAATTCAAACATGCATGGGACAGACATAAGGCAATTATAGTGGGGAGTTGCAGGAAGTATGCTGTTGGTTAACTAGAATCTGCAGCTTATCCAATAGGTAGGGAAATGGGCAGATGGGGTGGGCCAAATGGTCCTTATCTGCCGTCAAAGTCTATGAGATGTAGTTCACATCTGTGCACAGGGCTTGTAACTCACTGATCCTTCTGGCTGAAGTAATAGCAACCAGAAACACAGTTTTCCAAGTAATATACTTCAAATCTGCAGTTGCCATGGGCTCGAATGGTGCATCCATGAGCTTGGCAATGCAGATATTCCGATTCCAGGCCGTTTCCCTCAGGGGAAGGCGCAGAAGGTTGAGGCCTTTAAAGTATTTCCTGAATACTGGATGAAAGGCCACGGATCGCTCTTTACCAGCTGACAAGTAAGCTGAGACTGATGCCAAGTGGACCTTGGGGGTTAAAGGCTTCTGGCCTAGAGAATGTAAGTGTGTTAGGCAATCCTGCAGAATGGCCAAGTCAGCCCTGGATGGGTCAGTACCTTTACCTGCACACCATAAGGAAAACCTCTTCCACTTAGAAGAATATGTTTTCTTAGTGGAAGGTTTCCTGGAACCTCTAAGCACTGTCAGCGCCTGTTCTGACTGTTTGAGGTTAGCAAATTCTAAGTCCTCAAGTGAGGCCTTGAGCCTCAGTGATTTGAGGTTGGGGTACAGTATCCTGTCCTGAGAGGAGGTCAGCAGGATGCGCCTCCTGGGCAGATGAATCGGGTGAACTACTGATAAGAGTCAACAGGAGTGAATACTAGTGTTGACTCGCTCAATCTGGTGCCACCAGTATCACTGTTGCTGATTGGAAGTAACGTCAATTTTAGTAGGGTCCTGAATATCATTAGAAAAGGAGGGAAGGCATACAGAAACTTCCCTGTCCAGTTCAGGGCCATCGCATCCAGGGGAAGTGTGCCCCTGAGAGGAAGCCTGCAATAGTACACTGGTAACTGGTGATTTTTTGCAGAGGCAAAGAGATCCACCTCTGGAGTGCCCCACCTCCTGAAAATTGTACTGAGTATCTGAGGATATCCTGCTGAGGGAGTCTGCCACCACATTGTCCTTTCCTGGAAGATGAATGGATGATAGGGATACCTTCATGGAGTATGCCAGGGACCACAGCCTCATCACTTCTGTGCACAATGGGGCTGACATGGTTCCTCCCTGTTTGTTGATGTAGTACATAGTTGTGGTGTTGTCTGTTCTGACCTGCACCACTTTGTTTTAGAGATGTGGGGCAAATGCCTGTAGGGCTAGGTACACCGCTCTGAGCTCCAGCAGATTTATATGCAATAGGACTCTTGAGGAGACCATTTGCCATTTGCTCTGTAATCCAACATGTGTGCTCCCCAACCCAAAAGAGAGGCATCTGTTGCAAGAATTAAGGAAGACTGTTCCTTTATGAAAGGCACACCTACCCAAAGGTTGTGCTCGTCTAGCCACCACTGCAGTGCCTGTAGCAGGCTGTGGGTGACTGGAACCAGTTTGGACAGTGGGTCTGTCCTCTGAGAGAAGTACTGTCTCAGGTGAAACTGGATGTCTCTCATTTGAAATCTGGAACCTGGCACCACTGTGGTGGCAGCTGCCATGTGACTTAGAAGCCTGAGGAATTCTCTGGCTGGTTAGGGTTTTCCTGGCACAAATGAGTCTGCAATCTGTAGAAAGTTGTTTACCCTGTCCTGAGGCAGAAAAGCTCTGCCCAGACTGGTGTCTAGTTCTGCACCAATGAATTCTAGTACTTGAACTGGTATTTGCTGAGACTTCTGCTCGTTACGAGAAAATCCAGGGACTCCAGAGTAGATTTTGTTAGTGCTAGGGCGTGCTCTGTATGCTGCAGAGATGGGCCCACTACTAACCAGTCGTCCAGGAAGGGAAAGACTGTCACCCCCTGTTTTCTCAGAAACTCTACTTCCACGACCAAACACTTTGTGAAAGCCCTTGAGGCAGAAGTTAGACCGAATGGAAGTGCTGCAAACTGACAATGACCTGAGGCCAGCCTGAATCTCAAGTACTTTCCGTGAGATGTGCTGATTTGTAAAGTGGAAATGATTATTGCAAGAGTGACCGTCTTGAATTTTGGCTTCAGAATGTGCCTGTTTAGAAGTCTTAGATCCAGGATAGGTCATCAATCCCCATGTTTCTTTCTTGTGAGGAAATATCTGGAGAAGCCTTTGCCTCTCTGGTTTAGGGGCACTGGCTCCACTGCTTTGATTACCAGCAGATATTTCACCTCTGCATCCAGTAAAATTCTGTCTACAGATGTAACTGGTACAAATGTTCTTGTTCTCAGCTTGGGGAATGATTTGAAGTGGAGTGCCAGACCCCGGCTCACTACCTCCAGGACCCACTTGTCTGTGGTGATGGTATGCCAATCCTGGAGGTAGTGAGCTAGTCTGCCACCTACTGGTGGATCTACAACAGGGGATGTGACCTGCACCAGCCCATCAGGAGTTCTGTGTGGGCTGTGCCTGAGTCTGCGGGGAGGGAGAAGCTCTTCTCATGGCTCTCCTGCCCCTTCCTTGAAAATAGCCTCTAGACTGCTGTTGTGGCTGAGAGGCCTGAGCCTGGAAAAATGGTCTGGGATAGGATCCCCTAACCCTGCCTCCCCTAGTTTGGGCCCTATAGGATGTGAAAGGCCTATCCTTAGAATTACTTCTATAGGTAGCCTTGTATTCCTCTACCTTTTTCGTGAAGGCCTCTGTTTTGTCACCAAATGATGAGTTTTTCTCGAATGGAAAATCCATCGCCTTGGCCTGGGTATCCAAGGTCAGGTTGGTGGCCCTGAGCCATGCAAATCTCCTAAGGGAGACAGATAAACGGATTAGTTTGGCTGCAGAATCATTAGCATCCACAGCCATGTGGAACTGGCATTTTGTGGCATCTTGTGCAGTTCTTGCTATATCTTGTAAATCAACTGCCACCTCACCTGGCACCCTGTCAGCTAGGGCTAAAACAGTATTCCAGAGTGCCTTCTGGCATTGCACTGCATAAGCCATGTAATTGGCTTGCCTGACAATCAAGAGGCAGCCATGTACCCTTTTTCCTCCCATAGCATCCACCATCTTTCGAGAATCTTTGTCAAGAGGATGGGTAGCCAAAGATATCCTGGCTTTGTCACAGGCAGCAGCCTGAACCACCACCTCAGGAACAGGGTGACTGAAAAGAAAATCAGCTGTGGTCCTAGCCAGCTGATATTTCTTATCAACCTTTTTATCCACTCCTGGAACTGAAGCAGGAGTTTGAAATATCTGCAATGCTGCATTTTTCAAGGACTTATGCATAAGCAATAAAGTACAGTTACATAAGAACTTACCGTAACAGTAGATCTTCGAGAGAGGCTCTTGCAGTAGGTAATTACATATAGGACTGACGCTGGCAGGCGGCAGGACCCCACGGAAAAATTTCTAGTTAGCAGTCCCTGGCGAGGGACTGCCCCTACGTCAGGTGACTGGCATCAGGCGACGTCGGTATAAAGGGGCGGTCCCTGTCGCCCACCTTCCAGTTCTTTCCCGCCACAGGCCAAAAGAGGCCGAACGAGAGAAGAGCGGATATTTCTCTATATGGAAAAGGAGCTGCAAAAAGCCTAGGGGGATGGAGGGCGGGAAGGTATTACCTACTGCAAGAGCCTCTCTCGAAGATCTACTGTTACGGTAAGTTCTTACGTAACTGTACTATCTTACTTCGAGAGGGTTCTTGCAGTAGGTAATTACATATAGGACTGAATCCCAAGCAGTCTGGAACAAAGAAAGGCACCGGGAGGAGGAAACTACTCCAAGAAGTAGCTCTAACTGTGCAAGCCTCAAGACAGGAGGCCTTGCAAAACAGCTAGCCCAAAGCCTGCTCTACGGCGAGAGGCAATATCCAAACTGTAGTGTTTCGTAAAGGTATGGACGGAAGTCCAGGTGGCGGAAGCGCATATGTCTGCCGCAGACACATTCTTGAAACAAGCTGCAGAGGCAGCTACTCCTCTTGTGGAGTGGCCCCTGACTTGACCTGGGAAGGTCTTGTGGTACTTGTCATAACAGAAAGTGACGCAATGAGCCAACCACTTAGACAGGCATTGCTTGGAAACAGCATTGCCTTCCCTTTTGTGAGCAAAAGAGACGAACAACTGATCAGTCTTTCTGAGATCCTTCGTCCTGTTGGTGTAGTATCTCAGAATCCGGTGAACATCCATAGTATGGAATAAATATTCCCCTTGGTTACAGTACTGCATAAAAAAGGCAGGTAGCTCTATGGACTGGTTTAAGGTAGACTCTGCTACTACTTTAGGAAGAAACTTAGGATTCATGCGAAGAGCAACTCGTTCCTTGTAAAAAATCAAGTAAGGGATTTTACACATCAGGGCCTGGAGCTCGGAGATTCTTCGAGCCGAAGTAATGGCCACCAAGAACAGTGTCTCCCACGAAAGAAACTTCAAATCTGCAGAAGCTGTAGGTTCGAAGGGAGGAAGGGTAAGTTTCTCGAGAACAAAATTCAGGTCCCAAGGGGGAGCAGGAGTACGGATGGGGGGCCTCAGATGGAGGACCCCTCTGAGAAAGGTCTTAGAGACCTCCAGTTGAGTGAAAGCTTTGTCTGCGAAGGGAACATGATAGGCTGAGATGGCCGCCACGTGTACCTTCAAAGAGGAATGGCTGAGACCCAGGTCGAACAGATGACGTAAATACTCCAGCAGAAGCCCCGATGAATAGAAGAAAGGCTCCATGTTCTTGGAGGTGGCCCAAATAGTGAATCTTTTCCACTTCATAGCATAAGTGGACCTGGTGGAGGGTTTTCTGGCCTCCACTAAAATCTCCGACACTTTGGGAGACACACCAAAACGGGACTGGGCTAGGTCTGCAGGAGCCATGCTTGCAGTTGAAGGGATTTGAGGCCTGGATGGACCAGGGTCCCCTGATCCTGGATCAACAAACCTCGAGATAGAGGAAGAGGAAGAGGAGGATCCTCTGAATATTGTTGTAGAAGAGAGAACCAGATTTGCCTGGGCCAGAAAGGAGCGATCAGAATCATTCTCGCTCCTTCTGAAGCCAGTTTCTGCAAGACTCATGGGATAAGAGGAACTGGGGGAAAGGCATAGATGAATCTGTCCTTCCAGTCTAGAGACAGAGCGTCATTCCAGAAAGCGCCTCGCCCTGGAATGAGCGAGCAGAAGGTGGGAAGTTTTGCATTTTGGGGGGATGCGATCGACCTGTGGTATTCCCCAAAGTTAGAAGATATTGTTTAGGACCCCTTGGTCCAGTTCCCACTCGTGAGTCAGAGCAGAAGAGTGACTTAGCCTGTCTGCTAGGGTGTTGTCGACTCTTGGAATGTGAATCGCCGTGAGGTGAAGGTCGTGTTGTGTTGCCCAATCCCAAACCCTCATTGCCTCCCTGCATAGAGGGTAGGACCGAGTTCCTCCCTGTTTGTTGATGTACCACACTACGCACATGTTGTCCGTCTGGACGGCTAGGTGACTGGGAAGGATGTATTGGTGAAGGGCTTGGAGAGCGTACAACACTGCCCGAAGCTCGAGCACATTGATGTTCTATCCTGGACCAAGAGCCCTGGGTCCGATGAGGGCCTAGATGGGCTCCCCAACCTTCGCCTGAGGCATCTGTGGTTAGAGTCTGGGAGGGGGGAGGATGAAAGAAAGGACCCCCCGAAACAGGTTCTCTCGAACCATCCACCATTGCAAGTCTCGCATCATCGGCGATGAGATCAGAACTGAATGATCTAGGTCGTCCACTAGTTGATCCCACTGAGAGCGTAGAGTCCACTGAGAGATCCTCATGTGGAGTCGAGCGCGTGGGACCGTCGGTATGGCGGCCGCCATGAGCCCGAGAAGGCGAAGGGCCGACCTTGCTGAGACCATCCTGCGGTCGGATAACAGACAAATTTGGGTCTGAAGGGAGGCCGCCCTGTCCGGAGGCAGGAAGGCCTTGCCCATGGTCGGTCGAGGATCGCCCGATGAACTGTAGCCTCTGGGAAGGGTCCAGATGAGACTTGGAATGGCTGATGGTAATACCCAGGGAGGCAAAAATCTGCTGGGTAAGGGAGAGGAAACGCAGAAATTCCTCCCTGGATGAGACCGCCAGCAGCCAGCCGTCCACGTAAGGGAACACCTGTACTCCCTTGGTATGCAGGTGGGCCGCCACCACTGCCAGACATTTGGTAAATACTTGGGGCGCCGAGGATAGACCAAAAGGGAGCTCCTTGAACTGCTAGTGGTCCCCCTAAAATGCAAAAAGAAGGTATTTGCGATGGGAGGGGCGAATGGGAATGTGCAGATAGGCATCCTGCATATCCAGGGCACAAAGCCATTGACCCGGCCGGAGGAAGGGCAGAAGGCTCTGCAGAGAGAGCATCCTGAACCTTTTGTACTCTACATAAAGATTCAGGGAACTGAGATCTAAAATCGGTCTGAGATCTCCCGTCTTCTTTGGGACCAGGAAGAAATGGGAATAGTAACCCGTCCCCTGAAGATGAAGGGGGACGGGCTCTATTGCTTGCTTCATCAGAAGCGCAGAGATTTCCTCCTGGACCAAAGGAAAGTGTTCCCGTGAATACGATGACTTCAGAGGAGGGTGGCGGGGTGGTTTCTGAAGAAACTCTATGGAGTGTCCCTCTGCTATAAGCTGGAGCACCCAAGAATCCGTGGTTATCCTCTCCCATCCCGGAAGGTGGAGGGAAAACCTCCCTCCTACCGGTTCCTCCAGAGAATCCAGAGGCAGTGGGAGAGGAAAGGAGTCAGGTGGTGTGGGGCAGCGCTGCAGCTGAAGCACCCGTTGCATTTTTGGGTGGAGGGGGCTTAGCGGCCGCGGATCCCCGACGTTTTGTGGCCCGCCCTTCCTGGGTTTCCCGCCTTTAGCCGATTCCGCCTGCGAAGGGACGGCACTGCTGCTGATGGGGATGGACATGGAATCTACTGACTTCAGACCGTCCCTTTCTCTTCGTAAATCGGTAATGATGTCCTTGACATCACCCCAAAAGCATCAACCCCCGGAAAGGTGCTTCCTGAATGGCAGATTGCACCTCCGGGACCAGACCTGACACACGGAGCCAAGCATGACGCCGTAGGCCTACGGCGAAAGCAGAGCTCTGCCCTGCAGTGTCCACTGCGTCGTATGTTGCACGTAGCATGTGTCGACTGGCCAAATGAGCAGAGCGGACGAGATCAGCCAACTCCTGTTTGACTTGGGAGTCAGGCAAGGAGTCCAGCTTGGCTTCCACCTGAGTAAGGATGACCTTCTGGTAGTCCCCCATGTGGCCGACGTAGTTCAGGGCCCGAATCCCCAGTGTGGAGGAAGTGTAAATCTTCCTCCCGTACTGGTCCAGAAGGCGAGATTCCTTATCAGAAGGTGACGAGCTAAGATGCTTTGGGTTCGCCGAGCGGCCATGAGCGGCGCTAATCACAACCAAGTCGGCACGAGGGTGAGAATCTAGGAAATCAACACCCTCTGGAGCCTGACATAGCCTGTTCGACTTCCTGGGAAGTGGGGCTCAGGCCGACGGCTGTTTCCATATCGTGGTGACAAGGTCGGCGTGAGGCTCAATCCAGGGTGGCACTAGTGTAGGAGCTGTCACGGGCAGATCCAGATGTTCAGCGAGTTTCAGATGCTGAGGATCTGGTTCCAAAGAGCGCCACTGATGGACCTCCTGGATTTGTCTAAGCAACTTCGTTAAAGAAGGATCCTCCGGAGGAGACTTCGGAGGAGTCCTCGGCCAGGGCTTCGACGGAGAGCGAGGCTCGTCGTCTCTCTCTCGTGCAGCCATCGGAAGAGTCCGAGAGTGAAGAGGAGGAAGAAGAGGAGTAAGACTCCCTTTCCCGACCGAGGGGAGGAACGGGTCCCTTGGGTAGTCCCCGGGGACGTGTGTCCTGCCCCTTCCTGAACCCAGACAGAAGAACCCTGGAGTCTGGAGGTGGTGAGGGAGTGTGCCACCTGGGGTGTACAGGAACCTGGGACGGCGCTGTCGCCGGAAGGTGGCTCTCGACCTCTTTGGTGAGTTGAGCCTTGGCCTCAGCCCACCAGGAGGCCAGAGTCTCCTGCAGGTCCACCGGCAGCCGCGAGGGCGGTGGAGGAGGAGGAGGCGGGGGATAAGGATATGGGCTATAGCCATATGGAGCATATTCAAAACCCGGCTGCGGGTAACCTGGCGTCGGGTATTGAGATGTCGAGTACTGCGGCGTCGGGAAGCCTGGCGTCGGGTACTGCGGCATCGGATACGGCGTTCCCGGGTACACCGGTGTCGAATAAGACGGTGGGTACCCGGACGCCAGGGGGGCTGCCTGCGCAGACGGCCCAGCTGGGAACCTCGCGGACGGGTCCGAAGCGGAGAGCCCGGAGTGAGGGCCCGATGGCATCAGGAACTCTCCCTGAGTCGGTAAGGCCGACGTCAGGGCCGACGGTGGAGGCCCTGATGTCGGAGGTACCGACGTCGATGGGGCCGGCGTCCGGGGAGCCGATGTCAGGTCCGTCGCTCCAGATGCAGGAGGGACTAACGGAGGCAAAACATCCCCAACTGCGCCCGGGGACCAGGGGAAGTCCCCGGGGTCAGGATGGGGGGGACACTGGTTCCCCAGACGGCAGCGAAAGCTGCGGTGAACCGGGAATGACAGACGTTGGGGGGTCTGTTGTCGGTTCTCTCGGCGGGACGTCGGATGAGCCGACGTGAGGCGTAAAGGTGAGCTCTCGGCGGGCGCCGGAGGAGCCGACATCCGACTTACGAGAGCCTTCACCGGAGGCAGGTCGAGAGGAAAGGTCGGCCTGGTCCGGTGGGGAAGAAGCCGTGCGTTGCCCCGAAGGGTCGGACGTCTTACCAGCTCTCTCTGGGCAGACGTCAGAGGAGCCGACGCCCGGCTTATCGGAGTCGCCCACGATGGTAGGCCGCAAGCCTGCAGCTGAACCAGGGGCGGAGGCCTCCAAGAGCCCGGAGGCGCCCACAAGGCCTGAGCGCGAGCCAGACGGGCGGGCCAGCGCCGCCTCAGAAACCTCCGAGGCGGCCGTCAAGGAGCGATCCCCCAGAGGGGATGTTACCTGTATGCCCGCGACTCCCGAGGGAGACGCGGTGGAGGAGCCTTTGTCCTGGTGCCTCTCCTTGTCCCTCTTCTTTCGATGGCCTTCGGGGGAAGTGGACGCCTGCCTTAGCTTTTTAAGCTCCTTCTCCATCGAGCTCATTTTCTTTTTAAGAATATGGGCCTCCAGGGATTGCTGCCATCTTTTTCGGGTGGCCGCGTTGAAGCTAAGGCAATGCTGGCACTTCTCGACTTGATGATCCGGGCCTAGGCAGAACAGGCACAGGGAGTGGCCGTCCTTGTGCGGTAGTTGGGAACCGCACGAATCGCACTTGTTCTTGTGCTTGGAGGGTGTAGGGGATGACATACACCGACGTTAATGCTGACGTTTGTCGAAAAAATAAGATTTTTCAGTAAAAACCAACGTAAGGTAGGGCTGACAAAGCACAAACTTTCATGACTGCGAAATAACGGCGAGAAAAAAGAACTGGAAAAGGCGGGGCGCAAGGACCGCCCCTTGATACGACGTCGCCTGACGCCGGTCACCTGACGTGGGGGCGGTCCCTCGCCAGGGACTGCTAGCTAGGAATTTTTCCGTGGGGTCCTGCCGCCTGCCGGCGTCAGTCCTATATGTAATTACCTACTGCAAGAGCCCTCTCGAAGTAAGATCAAGCATTTTGTGGGGGCTAGTCCCATCATGTCCAAAAATTCTGCCTCCTCCACATCCTCCTCTGTCTCCTGCAGAGGGAGGCTGAAGGTTTCTACCATGTTTTTCACAAAAGCATAGTGGAAGGCATAATCTTCTGGACCCCTGGTGGGAGATCCAAAATCTTGTTCTAGAGAAACCTCTGGATCCATCGGTTCCTCATCAAAATCATCATCATCCTCCTCACCAAAGGTGGCTTGCGGTTCCTGAGGAGCTGGTACAGGCACAAGAACCGGAGCCGTCGGTGTGGGAACCAGGGCTGCAGCCTGCAGTGCTTGCAAGACCTGTAAAGCCTTGGCAATGTCCTCAGCTGAGAACATACTGTGTTTGTCTGCTGGGAGAGTCTTAGCCTTCTCGGCCGGAGGTGCAGCAACATACTTTTCCTTGCATTTCTTCTTCAGTGAAACAGGCTCAGACCCTGTCTCCACAACCCTTTTTGACTTATCCTGCTCAATTTTTTTTGCTCCTTTGTCAGGATCCTTAGCTTTACCTCCACCTTTTTTTGTAACAGAGGTAGAGGAACTACTTTCACCAGTAGCAGCAGAAACAGAGGCCATTTCTTCCAATATGTTGGACCTTTTCTTCAGAGTTTTAGGACAAGATGTCCTACACATCTCACAATTGGCAAAAATATGGCTAGTACCTAGACAAAAAACACAAAGAGAATATCTGTCTGCTTTTGCTATAATCTGACCACAAGACTCACAATATTTAAAACCGGAGGCCTGTACGTTTCTCAGGTTTGACAACAGGGACCTCTGACATTGAGCAGTAATGGCTAAATAGACAAACAGAATTACCGGTTCCTTGGAACTGAAGATTTCAAAAATAAACAACCGCTAAATGGTTCCTGACAGAAAAAGGGGAACCGAGAATAAATACTAGTTACTCACCTGTAACAGGAGTTCTAGGAGTGGTATATGTTGTTCATCCACACTTATTGGCAGGTTCCTTGCCTCTTTAAATGTTGCCGGAAGGTCTTCAAGCTGGCTCCTCCCACCCACCTGGGTGGTAAAACCTCGGCCCGCCCCCATGACACCAGATCTAGCCCGCCAGCCAGGCGCTGGGCCAGCCGGGAGGTTATGGGTCGTGTGGATGAACAACATATACCACTTCTAGAACTCCTGTTACAGGTGAGTAACCTGTATTTCTAGGGATGTGGATATGTTCTTCAATCCACACTTATTGGCAGACTCTTAGCAGTTCTCTGGGAGGAGGGAGGCAAGGCGCGCACCCCCTACTTAGGGAATAAGGACTGGAGAACCGAGGTCCCAAAACCAGCATCCCGGCGTGACTCTAGGTCAATGTGGTAATGGGAAATAAAGGTGTGTGCTGACTTCCAGGTAGCAGCCCTGCAGATTTCCTGGATAGGAACGTCCCTAGAAGCAGCCACCGAAGCAGCGGTATGGCGGGTAGAATGAGCTCTTATCCCTTTGGGAGGCTCCATGACCGCCAACCTATAGCAGAGATCTATGCAGGAGGTGACCCACCTGCCTATCGTCCGCTTGGCTGCAGGTCTGACAGGTGCGGCTTCAGCGTAGGTGACAAACAGCTGGCGAACCTCTCCCTGAATTTCAGCCATCTGCTCCTTATAATAAGACAGCGCTCTTCTAGGGTCCAAAGTATGGAGCCTATATTTGGCCTCCGAGGTGTGACTGGGGAAGAACACCAGCAGAGTCAACACCTGGTTAAGGTGAAACTCCGACACCACCTTCGGAAGGAATTTCAGGTGGGGGCGCAGGACAACCTTGTCCCTATGGAAGACCAGATAAGGAGACTCGATGGAAAGCACCTGGAGCTCTCCCATCCTTCTGGCTGACGTAATAGCCACTAAGAAGGCGGTCTTCCATGACAGATGAGAGATGTCTCACCTGTGCACTGGTTCGAATGGCTTGCCCATGAGCTTAGCCAATACCAGCAGTAGATCCCATGGAGGTGGAGGTTCTCGCACCGGAGGGGATATGTGATCAAGGCCTTTGAAAAAGCATCAGACCACCTTCTCCTGCGCCACCGACTGCTTGCCGGCCCACGCCCAGTAAGCAGAGATGGCTGCTAGGTGCACCTTAAGGGTCATCAACCGAAGCCCTAGCTGAGAAAGGGACCACAGGTAGTCCAGAATGCTAGCCAAGGAAGAGGAAAAAGGGTCCAACCCCTTTGTCCTGACACCAAATGGAGAATCTCTTCCATTTGAAGGCATAGCATTTTCTGGTCGACTCCTTACGGAACGCCTCAACGACGTTGAGGACCTCGTCGGAAAGACCCAAGGCCTAGAACTCTAGCCACTCAGGAACCAGGCTGTCAGGTGCAGGGATTGAAGGTCCGGATGGAGTACCTTCCCCTTGCTGACTGAGATCAGGTCCAGGCGGGCTGGAAGCTGCCTCAGGAGCCTGGAGCTAAGGCTGAGGAGATCTGGATACCAGAACTGGCGGGGCCAGTCTGGGGCTACCAGAATCACCTGCCCCTTGTCCCTCTTCACCTTGAGAAGCACCTAGTGGAGCAAGGGAAATGGGGGGAAGGCGCAGAAGAGGCCCAGGGTCCACGGCCTCAAGAAGGCATCCCCCTGCAGCAAGCCCTGCTGAGGGGGGTGGGTGTGAAACAGCCTCAGCTTCGCATTCTCCCTGGAGGCGAATAGGTCCACCTGAGGGATGCCCCAGTGGGAGAACAGATCTTGTACTACCTCCAGCAGGATAGACCACTCATGAGATGCAGCGCCTATCCGGCTGAGGGCATCGGCCAGACTGTTGGAGGCTCCTGTCACATGAATGACTAGGCAATTTGCCTCCAGGCTGATCACGAGAGACCAAGTGCGGAGAGCTTCCTTGCACAGGGGCAAGGAGTGCATCCCGCCCTGTCGGTTGAGGTAGTACATGGTCGTGGTGTTGTCCATCTGGACCTGGACCACTTGACCCCGCACAAACGGAGCGAAGGCGGTGAGGACTAGTCAGACCGCTCGAAGTTCCAGCAGGTTGATGTGGCATCGAGACTCGTGAGGGGACCAGAGGCCATGGGCTCTGAGCTCCCCCAGATGGGAACCCTAACCCATCAAAGAGGCGTCGGTCGTCAGAGTGACCATCTGCTCAGGGCGGACAAACGGGATACCCTCCTGCAGATGAGCTGGAATGAGCCACCACTGTAGGCCGTCCCACATCTCCTGGGTCACCGCCACTGGCTGGTCCAGAGGACCGGAGCACTGGGACCATTGGCGGGCCAGCCCCCATTGTAGGGGATGCATATGCCAGAGGGCCCAAAGGACCGCGCTGGTGCAGGCCACCAGGAGGCGCAGAGAGTCCCGGGCAGGGCGCAATTGCCCAACCGGAAATAATTGGGCAAAGGAGGAAGGACCTCGGCCCTGTCCGTTGGGAGCCGGGCTCTGGCTCGAAGAGAGTCGAGCTCTGCCCCGATTAACTGAATCACCTGCGATGGCATGAGTTCCGACTTGGCCTCGTTGATGAGGAGGCCAATCTGAGAGCAGACCTGGAGGGTCAGAACCCTGGACCGCTCCACCTCCAACCTGGAGGGGGGCTGCAATCAGCCCGTTGTCCAGGTAAGGGTACAGCCGGACCCCTCAACGCCGCAGGAATGCTGTCACCACTGCCATGCATTTGGTGAAGACCCTGGGAGCTGGAGAGAGGCTGAAGGGTATGGCCCGGAACTCGTAAAGAGATCCCTCTGCTCGAAAGCAGAGGAATCACTGATAAGACGGATGGATTGGGACGTGAAAGACCGCATCCTGAAGGTCCAGAGAACAAAACCACATGCCTAGTTCCAAGGATGGAATGATCTGAGCCAGAGTGACCATCCTGAAAGTGCGCTGCCTTAGGAACTTGTTCAGGTCGTGTAGGTCGAGAATGGGGCACCAGCCCCCCCGTCCGTTTTGGGAGCAGGAAGTACCTGGACACAAACCCTGGGTCTGGAGGAGGATCCGCCACCTCGCTGATCACCTCCTTCTGGAGGAGTATGGCAATGTCGACTCGACGAGCCGACAGAGAGGCTGTGGAACCCGTTGCCCGTGGGCGACGTGGCTCGATAGGGAGGGAACTGTCAATTCCAGAGGCAGATCCCTGCCCACCACTTCTAGCACCCAGCAGTCCATGGTGATAGTGGACCAGGTGGAAAGGAAGTGGCGGAGCCGTCCCTCCACAGGGGGAACCCAGGGAGGAGTGATGAGGTTTGGGGTGACACCCCTCAACCCGTCACTGGGCAGGCTTTGAGGAAGGGCCCACTGAGGGACCTCCTGGACCCTTGCCTCCAGGCTTCCTACTGGAGGAAGCGGCAGACTTGACCTTAGGGTGCCAAGTGTGTGCCTGCTGGCCATGGTGCTGCTGGGCCGGACGCGACACAGGGGCGGAAGGGCATAAGGGCTTACGCTGCTGCTGGCAGCCTTTGTCCTTCTGGGCAGACATGACCGAGTCCAAGGTGGCAATGGACTTCTCGATCCTCTTGAGATGGCCTTCCACCCCCAGCCCGAACAAGTTGGTGCCCAGGAAGGGAATGTCTGCCAGCTTGTGCTGGGTGTCCGCCGTGAAGGTGGAGATCCTCAGCCAAGCTCTGCAGCGCATGGCCCCTGCGGCTGCTACTGATCAGGCACAAGAATCACCAATGTCCAACGAAGTTTGGAGCTGTTATTTTGCCACCACCCTTCCCTGATCCCGCACCTGCTTGACCGTCGTCTGAAGGTCAGCTGGGAGATGAGGAATCACCTCATCCAGGGAGCCTATGAGGGCGTGTGACAAATGTGCCATCAGAAGTGCCGAGCTAGCCTGATGAAGGCCTAGGGAGGAAGCAGCGTAAACCATCCACCCCGCGTAATCCAGCTTCTTGGATTCCTTATTGGGCAGTTTGTCCATGTCCTGAGCATTCCCGGAGCGCTGGAAAACACTGTTGGTCACTAACCCCTCCGCAGAGGGGTGCTCCAAGAAACCGGAGAGTGAGCCGGTATGGACTGCGTACTTTCGGGCCATCCTGGCCGAAGGCGCGGGACAAGATGCTGGCCGCTGCCACAACTCCAGGGCTGGGCCAACAATGGCTTCAGCCACAGGAAAGGCCTCCATAGGTGAATCCCCTTGGTCCAATATCTCCGTGAGGGGATACTTGGCCCATTTCGAAACAAGTTTGAGCTGCATCCCGGTGGACTCCGAGACGAGCCGAAGCAAACCTAAAAATGAGGATGGGCTCTCGTCCACCGACTGACCCCCCGCAGACTCCAGGTCAAGCGGCTTGGAGAACAGGAAGGAGTCATCATCAGACTTCGAGGAGTCTGCAAACAGCTGCCGGGCGCCTGAGCCACCCTCCACCTGCTGAGGTCAATCGGGAGTGAGGGTGACTGACAACCTGTGGGGCAAACCCTGACTCGACTGAGAATCCTTGGTCGGGGCCCCAGTTTTCAGTTGTGGAGGTGGGGGTTCCACCACAATGGGCGGAGCAGCTGGCTTCAGCCGAACAACTGGTGTCGGAGTCGGCTCCTCGACCACTACGAGGGGTTGTTTCGGCCTCTCCAGTGACAGCCACTTAATGGCCGGAGAAGGCGACGGAGTCGGCTTATTCCCGGACAATAAGAGCTGCTGCCACATTAAATCCTCATAGCACTGAAGCAACTTGCGCCGCAGCCTATCCTCTGAAGAGAACGACGAGGATGAGTGACGCCGCCGCTTTCCATGTTGCTGAGACTGAGACCGCCGACGTCGGCGGGACTGGCTGGACCTGGAAGAGGACCAAGAATGAGACCTTCGGGGTTTACGAGGGTGGGTCAGAGAGGGAATGGGGGAAACCCGCCCTTCCTTCGGTTCAGGGACCTTAGGCGGGGACTCCGGCACAGGAGGCACAGGCAAGTCCTCGGTAATCACCGGGGGAACCGGTGAAGTAGGGTTGTCGGCATCACCAGTCGACAAACCGTCCGATGGGTCGAGAAAAATCCTGACCGCGTCAACGGTTGTCTCGGCCTGCTGACCTGACAGGGACACCATGAAGCCAGCAGCCTTAGCCACAACCTTGACCGAAGTCGAAAGTCGATGGTCTCGTGAATGGGATCTCTCCCGCTCCCACGAACGTCAACGGTGGGACTTACCTTTTGAGTCCTTCTTCTTGGACCGACTGGAATGTCCCGATGGCCCTTCTCCCTTGGTGAAGAGGGACTGGCAAAGCTCCTTAAATGAAGCCGTGTAGGAGGAGCCCAAAGACAGCGGGATAAATGCCGCAGCTAAGGAGGAAGAAGAATCCTTGAGGGCGATCATCTGCTCCAACTGTTCCACGGAGCCCGCTGCCACGGACACCGCCCAACGGGCCTCCTTCGACTTGACCGGCAGATACTGTTTTTCAGGGCACCTAAGAAGAAGTCGAGCAGCGCAGTCCTCCAAGACCGAAGCTGAGAAGGAGCTGCACAATTCGCAAGCCTGCGAATCGTGACCAAGCCCCAGGCAGTAGACGCACGTGGAGTGTGGATCGGTCTGGGACATCTTCTGCCCACAAGGGCACCGGCAAAAGCCGAGTCGAGTCGGGTCCATCGCAGCCGCGAGGGAAGACGAAGACCGAAGTTTTGTAAACTTTAAAATTAGTTTTGGGTTAACCGAAGAGTTTGGATCCAGGCCTAAAACGCAGAGCGCTAAGGAGGGAACCTGAGCTTCCAAGTGGTAAGGAAGATCTGGCTCATGGGGCGGAGCCGAGGGTTTTATCACCCAGGTGGGTGGGAGGAGCCAACTTGAAGACCTTCGGGCAACATTTAAAGTGGCAAGGAACCTGCCAGTAAGTGTGGATTGAACAACATATCCACATCCCTAGAATATAAATTTAAATAAAAAAGAAAAGGCACAAATGGTCAAGGAACCAACCGCAAAAACACTAAATATAACCAAAGATGAGGTAAAAACCTCACTTAAAACAGCAGAAAGTACAGTTACGTAAGAACTTACTGTAACAGTAGATCTTCGAGAACAGCTCTTACAGCAGGTTATACCATTAGGACTGAAGCCGTCAGGCGCCAGGACCCCACGGAAATTTTCTAGCTAGCAGTCTTCAGTGGGGGACCGCCTCCGACGTCGGTCCTGCCCCCGACGTCAGGCGTAGTACATAAGGAGGCGGTCCCCCCACAATCCTCAGTTCTCCCGGCGGAGACTCCCGGCCGCTGGATGACATTGGAAGAGGAGACCAAGGATCCGCCACCAGATGGCCAAGACTAAAAACGGAACGTCCCATCTCGTAAGATGGATGTTTGGCTATGACCTACCTCCACAAGAAGGGGGATGGTGGGCGGGAAGGTACCTGCTGCAAGAGCTGTTCTCGAAGGTCTACTGTTACGGTAAGTTCTTACATAACTGTACTATCTTACTTCGAGATATGGCTCTTGCAGCAGGTTACACCATTAGGACTGATTCCCAAGCAATAGCGGCAATCTTATACCACAGGGAGGAGGAAAGGTAGGGATCGCAACCCTACTCGAGCCTAAGACAGAAGTCCCTGAAAGACGGCTAGGCCGAAACCTGCTCTTCGCCTCGATGCAATGTCCAGGCTGTAATGCCTAATAAAGGTATGCACCGAGCTCCAGGTGGCTGCAGCGCAAATAGCTGAGGTGGAGACATTCCTTAGCGCTGCAAAGGAAGTGGCCACTCCTCTCATGGAATGACCCTTAACCACACCTGGTAAGGGTTTGTTGCGCTTGTCATAACAGAAAGATATACACTGGATGAGCCACCTCGATAGAGACTGTTTAGAAACAGGAGCTCCTTTCATTCTCTCAGCAAAGGAGACAAACAGTTGATCCGACTTTCGATACTGTTTGGTTCTGGTCAAATAATATCTATAATATCTGAGGCACCTGTGTACATCAAGGGTGTGAAGAAGTGCTTCTCCTCGGTCGGTGTACTTAGGAAAATACACTGGTAAGTCGATATCCTGATTAAGGGTGAGGGCTGAAACCGCCTTAGGCAGAAACTTTAGGTTTGTCCTCAGGGATACCCTATCCTGATGGAAAATTAAATAAGGTTCTTTGCACATCAGTGCATGCAATTTGGAATCCTTCTTGCCGAAGTAACTGCAACTAAAAACAACGTTTTCCACGACAGAAAACGTAGCTCGCAATCCGCGGCTGGTTCAAAAGGTGGCAGCGTAAGCTGCTCCAGGACAAAGGGCAAGTCCTAAGGGGGAACCGGATCCTTGATAGGCAGCCTAAGGTGGAGGACTCCCCTTAAAAAGGCACAAGTAGTGTCCAGTGGGCCACCATCCTATAGGCCTATGGAGGCATAGTGGCAGTAGCATAAAGATGCACCTTAATCGAGGAGTAAGCCAGTCTGGACTGAAAAAGTGAACGCAGGTAATCCAGAACCAGCTTTTCGGGACATTCTAACAGTGAGAAACCGCGCGTTTGAGCCCATAAGCAAAATCTACGCCATTTCATGGCATACATTGCGTGGGTTGCCGGTTTCCTGGCGGCAGAGAGTACATCTGCCACTTCTTGCGAGACCCCATATCGCAACATGGCTATGTCTCTAGGAGCCAAGCGTGCAGGTTCAAAGAATGCAAGTCCGGATGGACTAATGAACCCTCCTCCTGAGACAGCAGATGGAAGCTGACTGGCAAAGGAAGTGGAGGTTCCCGGGATAGCTGATGCAGAAGTGGGAACCAAATTTGTCTGGGCCAGAAAGGCGCTATCAAAATGAGTGTCGCCTGCTCCCTGCGAAGTTTTAAGAGAACTCTCTGGATCAACAGGGAAGGAGGGAAGGCATAGAGGAATCTGCCCGCCCAGGAGAGGGACAACGCGTCTCACCAGAAAACACCAGGCCCTGGATCTAGCAAGCAAAAATTGGGCACTTTTGCATTGGACGGGGACGCGAAAAGGTCTAACTCTGGAGTGCCCCATCTGTGGAACAGATCCTCTGCCACCTCCTGTGGAAGTTCCCACTTGTGGACTCTGGCCTGAGAACGACTCAGGCTGTCTGCAACGGTATTGTCCACTCCGGGGACGCGTACTGCAATTAGGTTTGCGCCGTGCTGTACTACCCACTCCCACACTCTCATGGCCTCCCTGCAAAGTGAGTAGGAGTGAGTGCCTCCTTGTTTGTTGAGGTAATACATCACCGCAGTATTGTCTGTTTGTAACAGGAGAGTGCCCAGTGGAATCTCTGACTGGAAGGCTTGCAGAGTGTAAAGAACCGCCCTCATCTCCAAAATGTTGATGTGGAGATGAGATTCCTGGGCTGTCCATGTGCCCTGGGACCTCAACCTGTCTAGGTGTGCTCCACACCCGAGCCCTGAGGCATCTGTGGAGAGAGTCAAAGTCGGAGATGGCGCTGTGAAGGGGACCCCCGCGGAGAGGTTCCCCAGATCTAGCCACCACTGCCAATCCCGAATCGCGGCAGTCGTGATTCGAACTGGCTGCTGCAGATGGTCTTGCCTTTGGTCCCACTGCACCCTTAGCATCCACTGGGTTACCCGCATTGCCATCGGGACTGTTGCAATGGCCACAGCCATGTGTCCGAGCAGGCGAAGGACCAGTCTGGCCGGGACAGTCTTCTTCACCGAGAGGTCCCTTATGAGGGATCGAATGTGTTCTGCTCTGTCCGCAGGAAGAAAAGCTTTTCCTCTGACGGTGTCCAGAACTGCTCCTATAAACTGCAGTTTCTGGGACGGTACCAGGAGAGACTTCTCGTAGTTGATGAGAATATCCAGTGACTGAAAGAGGGCCTGGGTACGGTGAATGGCCGTCATCAGAGCTTCCTTGGAGGAAGCCATGAGAAGCCAGTCGTCCAGGTACGGGAACACGTAGTGGTCTTGTCTCCTCAGAAATGCCGCTACGACCGCCATGCACTTCGTGAAGACGTGAGGTGCCAATGACAGCCCGAAGGGAAGCGCTCGGAACTGATAATGGCGGCTCTGAAACTTGAAGCGAAGGAACCTCCTGTGCGCTTGCGCAATTGGGATGTGCAGGTAGCCATCCTGCATGTCTAACGACGCCAGAAAGGCGTCCCGCTTCAGCATGGGGATTAGACCCGGAAGGGTCACCATGCGGAAGCGTTTGTAGACGACCAACAGACTGAGGTCGCTGAGGTCCAGAATTGGACGGAGGTCCCCTGTTTTCTTTGGAACCAGGAAGAAGTGCGAATAGTAGCCTAACCCTCTCTGGTTCTCTGGAACGTGCTCCAAGGCTTCTTTCTCCAGAAGCGCGAGCACTTCCTGCTGTATAAGCAGGGCATGCTGACCCGCGTAGCGGGAAAGCAGAGGAGGCCTTGTAGGTGGGCTGCCTACGAATTCTATATAGTGGCCTTTTTTGACCAATTGCAGCACCCACCTGTCGGTGGTGATCGACCGCCACCCTGGCAGGTGACGTGCGATGCAACCCCCGACTTTCATTTCCCATTGATCTTGAGGAGGGGCGGGGGCCGGGAAGGAGTCATGCTGTGGCAGTGTTAGATTCCGCAAGTTGGGCCGACTTTGCGACTCGGTGGCCTCTGCCTGAGGATGACTTAGCCTGGGCACTGAATTGAAGGAGCCCCTCTGCTGTTGGCGGAGCATGATTGTTGTCTTTGTGTTCGTACGAAGCGACTCTGGTTCCTCGAAAGGAACTAAGTCGAGATCTGTACATGGCCTGACAGATCTAACTGCCTTCCTAAGTCCTGAAGTTTGGTGATCACCTTCTCAGAGGCTTCCCAAACAGGACTTCCCATAGTAAAGGCGTCCATGATATTCTTCTGACGTCCAGGGTAAAACGGAGACATGGAGCCAAGAGTGTCTCCGGAGACAGACGCCTGAGGCTGCAGCTCTGGCCGAAGAGTCTGCAGAATCGTATGCGGCTCTGAGCACCTGAGCCCCCCCGTCCGAACCCGTATGGAGATTTAAAAGCTCCTCCTTTTGACCACTGTTGGGCATCTTCTCGACCAGGTCCTGCCCCTGCTCCCACAGTGCGTTCTGGAATTGAACCATGTGGGTGAGGTAATTTAGAGACCTGATGGCGCAAGTCACGGCTGCGTACGTGCGCCTACCCAGGACATCCAACTGCTTGGATTCCAGGTCCGGTGGCTGTGTACTCAAGTGCTGAGGTCTCTGAGACCGATCATGTGAGGCCGTAATGACCAGGGAATCAGCCAGAGGATGGTTCGCCAGATACTAGTCCTCCCTCGGGGCCTTGTATAGGCGGTCAGCCTTCTTCGGCACTGCCGGAGTCGAATGTGGACGCTTCCACGCAGCCTTGGTGACATCCGCGAAGGTGTCCACTAAGGGTGGGACTACCACAGGCTTTGGGTCTTTCTGCTGAAGGTAGCGGGCCAGGCGCTGTCTCTCGGGGTCTAGTTCTTCAACATCCCACCCCATATTCTCCTGGATGTGCTTCATGATCTCAGTGAATGAGGGGTCATCCGGAGGAGACCTGGGAAGGTCGCGTGGGTCTGGGGAGGGAATGCTGATGGGAGAAGGAGATCTGGAGCGCCCTGAGGTGTCAGATCTAGAGTCCTCCACGGACGAGGTATACCGGTGTCATCTGGGTCTCTTAGGGCTGGGTGACCCTGAAGCGGATCTTGAGGGAGGTCTTCTCCTATCCGAGGACCTACCCCTAGGAGGGGGTGTTGGCTCCTTGGGGGTCGGTGACCGTCCTACGGGCCCCTTGGATGGGAGAGGGGGCGTAGGCGTTGAAGGAATAGGTGGAGGCGGAGTCGAAGTAGGAGGAGGGTGTGTGGCGACCACATCCTTCCTGATGGTGTCCCACCAGAAGGTGAAGAGCTCCTTCACCTCTGTCAGATTCAAGCCCAATGACGGGCCGGGTACCGGTGGCCTGTCGCCTGGGTTGGGTGTCGGGTCCCCGGGGGTCTCCCGCTCCGGGTATGGTTCCCGTGGGAGCTCGACGGTTCCGGAGTCGCCCGCCTGGTCCTCGGGTTGAGTGGTATCCTCCTCCGATGATACCTTCTGACCGACGTCGGTGGCAGCAGTGGTGCAGTCCTCCTCTGGGGGTAGCTGGCCGTCGGTCCCTGGCCGACACCCTGAAAGCGAACGCCTGGCCGGCGATGGGTGTCTCACTGTAGCTGGCTCCTGGGAGTGCCTATGATGCTTGGCCGACATCGGGTGGGCCGACGGGTCTGACGTCCGTTTCAGGGACGTCAGTTCCTTAGTCTTGCGCTGGACTGGGTCCGACCCACGCGGTGGATGGGACACTGACCTGGCATCAGAGTCCTGACGGCGGGAGGAAGACTTGTGGCGCTCCACAGACTTGGACGAGGCCTTAGAAGGAGTGGATGAAGCCGAAGGTCTGGAAGTCTTGATAGGCTGCAGGGAGGAGGAGCCGTAAGAGGATCTGACCTGAACCGGGGGGAGGCTGAGACTGAGCCCTGGAGGGAGAGCCGTCTGACCTCGAGCTGGAGCTGCAGGAGTCTGAGGCCCTTGACGGGGACCTGGGCCTTTCCTTCTCCTGGTGTTTTTCCCGGTGCCTATGGGTCTTTCCTGACGACTCTTCCCTGGAGGAAGGTTCCCTATCCATGGCCTTGAGTTTCTCCTCCAAGAGAAATGCTTGAAGGGCCTTCTGGCGGCGGATCCTGGTGCGACTGTTGAAGCCCTGGCAGAAGGAGCAGGCCTTGGTGTCGTGGTCCGGGCCTAGACAACGCACGCAGGCTGAGTGAGGATCCCTGAAGGGGATCTGTTTGCCGCAGGCACACTTCGATGGGTGACCTTCCAGAGAGGTGTTTGGAGAGGACATCAGATGAAACCAAGTTCGAATGAGAAGAAAGAGAACGTCGTAGTTCCTAGTCGTCGCACGCTAGAAAGTGACCGAGAGGCTGATGCTTGTGATGTCGATGGCGGGAAAAGAACTGAGGATTGTGGGGGGACCGCCTCCTTATGTACTATGCCTGACGTCGGGGGCGGGACCGACGTCGGAGGCGGTCCCCTGCTGAAGACTGCTAGCTAGAAAATTTCCGTGGGGTCCTGGCGCCTGACTGCTTCAGTCCTAATGGTGTAACTTTCTGCAAGAGCTGTATCTCGAAGTAAGATCCCTCGGTTCCACGGAACCGTGAGGGAACCTCTAATTACCTAAAATTCTCACACAAATTACAAAAACTAACTAATACTAAGGCAGCAACCTGGAAAATAAACTTAAAACACTACTTATTGACCAGACAAGCGAATTTTGAAGAAGTTGAAGGACAGCTCTCCGGGATGTCTTCACTAGGCAGGCAGAGTAAAGAATCTGAAGCACTCAAGAGTGCAGCAGTTTGAAATTGGCATGAGCCAATTGAGTGTTCCATCATTTGCATATAATTCCATCTCTCCGAACAGTCCAACACTGGAGGCTGACTGCATCAGTTTAATCATAATGAGTGATTCCTGGGGTTAGAAAGAAAGTAAATCAGGGAGGAGCGGTGGACATTGTCTACCTCAATTTCAGCAAAGCCTTCGACACCATCCCTCACAGAAGGCTGATTAACAAGATGGGTAGTCTGAGTATGGGAAAAAAGGTGATACACTGGGTTAGCAACTGGCTGACGGACAGGAGGCAAAGGGTGGTGGTAAATAGGATCCAATCCGGGAGAGGGAGGTGACTAGCAGTGTACTGCAGGGATCAGTACTGGGACCAGTCCTGTTCATTGTCTTCATTAGTGACATTGCAGTGGGGCTGGAAGGAAAGGTCTGCCTATTTGCAGATGACACCAAAATCTGCAATAGGGTGGATACTTCAGAAGGGGTGGAGAAAATGAAGAGGGACCTGGAGAAGCCTGAAGAATGGTTGGAGGTGTGGCAACTGAGGTTCAATGCAAGGAAGTACAAGATAATGCACCTGGATAGAGGGAACCCTGGGGAGAGCTACAGGATGGGGGAAGGTGCTGACAGTCACCAAGGAGGAAAGGGACCTAGGGGTTATCATTTCTGATGACCTGGTGTCCAAACAGAGCGCAAAGGCTGCAGGGAGGGCCAGTGACATGCTGGGGTGCATAGGCAAAGGTATCACTAGCAGGAGGCAGGAGGTGCTGATGCCATTGTATGAAACACTGGTAAGGCCTCACCTACAGTACTGTGTGCAATTCTGGAGGCCACATCTGCAAAAGGACATAAACAGGATGGAGGCAGTCCAGAGAAGGGCAACAAATATGGTACATGGCTTGCACCACAAAATATATGACGAGAGACTAAGGGACCTTAATATGTACTCACTGGAGGAAAGGAGAGAGGAGGAGGAGGACATGACAGAAACTTTCGAGTACCTCATGGGCATAAACAAGGTGCAGGGGGCAACCTTTTCCAACGTAGAAGTACTAGAATGAGGGGGCATGATATGAAATTAGAGGGGGGTAGATTAAGAGGAAACATGAGAAAGTTTTTCTTCACAGAGAGGGTAGTGGACACTTGGAATAGTCTGCCACAGGAGGTGGTGGGAGCACGAACGGTGGAGGGTTTTAAACATACCTGGGATATGCACAAGGGAACCTTGAGGTGGGGAGGGAGGGATGAAAAGCCATTGACCACATAGGGTCAGAGGCCACATACAAGTATAGGGCTTACAGGCAGACTAGATGGGCCTAGCGGTCCTTATCTGCTGACAATTTATATGTTTCTAATTCTGTTATTTAATCTGGACCTCACTGCAACTTAGTGCACGATAAGCAATGAACAAGTTACAAAACTCATACTGTCTGTCACACAATAAAATCCCCTTCAAAACCTAAACCACAACACATAGCATGACCTTAAAGGGGAACTATAGTCAAAATTTACAAAAAAATATGCTGTACAGAGAGTTTTGACTTGCAGGTGTACTTCTAGTAAGGCCTTCCGTTTATTTGCTGAAAGGAGTTTTTTCTAAATTTGCTTGCTGGTTTTATGGCCCCTGGGATCTCCACATTAGCATTTCTAATGGCTTTTCTGGTTCTTACAATGCTTCCTGTCCCATTTAACTGTGATGTGTGCCATTCACTAAAAATACCACCAACAGTCAGTTGGCATCCATCTGTATCCCCCTCCCCCGGGACGAGGCTGAAAATAGGCAGAATTGTCTAATCCACCTTTCCCAGTCAACAAAAACTAAATAAATAAACAACTGAAATGTGTCCAGGACTGTTGATTCAGAGAGTAATAACTGTTGCAGCAGCAACAGCAGTCTACTGTTAGGGGCCTGATATTCTGACTTCAGCTATGTCTAATCCAAACCACCAGTTTTCTAGGTATATTTCTAGGTCTAGTTAGCAGAAGTGAATGTTTTGTTTTTAAAGCCTCTTATTTTATCAAACTACACACAATGCACATGTCCACCCAAGGTCACACATGCTATAATTAGTGAAGACACTAGCTGTTTTCTTACAGAATAGCCCACTCAGTTATCCCTCAGGCATTTGCCAGGTGTAAATGTAACCTTCATTAGAGCTCCCTGGACAATGAGAGTTAATTAACATGACAGCTCTACTACTATAAACTTGAGAAAAACAACAGCTCTTGTTGAAATAATGGTCCTGGACACATCACTGTCACATGGGATAGGAGGCGTTGTAGGAACATGAAGAGCCATTAGAAATGGTAACATAGAGATCCTTAGGAACCGTAAAACCAGCAGGTAAATTTAGAAAAAATCCTTTCAGCAAATAAAGGGAAGGACTTACTAGGAGTACAGCTACAAATCAAAACACTGTGCATAACATATATTTTTGTGAATTTTGAGTTTAGTTTTCCTTTAATTATGTGTTAACCCTTTTGGTTTACCACAAAACACCCAAGCCTGACTTCCCTAAAATATTGTCTTGGTTCCCAGCAAGAATATAACTCGACCAGCTGAACAAAAACTAGGGGAAATGCTCTACTTACGAAGTACTGAGGTGTTAAATTCTAAAGCACAAAGAACCCTCTAACTGGGGAAGAGTCTTGTGATATCCACCTGACAGGCTGGTAAGCCATTTCCCACAGAGATTCTGTTCACTGCTCCACCTCAATTTCGTAGGCTTAGGCTGGCACTGTTCCGCTTGAACACCAGGCCCACTCAGCCAAAGACATTTCATAAGCTCATATTAAAAAGACCACTTTCTGCATGACGCAGCAGAGGCTTCACAGCGTTACTGTAAACATGGCAACAAAGCAAATGCTTTCATTCCAGAATCTCCCTGCTCTAGGTTACAGAGGTTTATGAAAGCCATTTTACAGCCAGTGCTTCAGCCAAATCTTGATCAGATTAGAAACCAAGGCAGGGTTTACATTCTGGCACAAGAAAAACCATTTCAAAACCACAGTCTCACAGTCACGCACAACCCAACATTGGAACTGAAGAATTCAATGACTGAAATACGGGGAAATGGTTAGTGGCCATCTGTGAGCATTTAATGCATGCATTCTGAGTAGCTTCCTTCACAGGGAAGTGGCCAGTTCTCAGCAAATCCGTCATTTGAACAATGGGGTTACGAAAAACTGCGAGTTCATATCTGAACTTCATTCTTGTTGTCTCCAGAGTAAAGAGGGGGTTAATACGCACAGACTTCCTTTCTATTTCCTACGAGTAGGTGATACTGTAAAACACATACATACACACACACTTGTGCAATCAGCCATCAAGTTTAGGTATTTGGAAGTAAGAAATGGGTAATAGAACTTTTAGCATCACCATTCTGCACTTCTGTGGGTGACACAGACTTCTCAGCTAATGAGGGCACCAGCAGCAAAATACAATTTTACAAATGTTGGCAATTTTATAATACAGCAGCACTCATTTCTCAAAAGCTGCTTCCTTGCAATTCCAAGGAAGGAATGAATGGGTAAGTGAAAAGGGCAGCAGACAAATAGGAAAAATAACAGTAATTCACACTCAAATTAATGGGTTTTGTTGTTATGGCTGTGAAGGGGCCCATGGTGATTAGCCTTATTTTTTCCCATACCTGAAAGCCTTGAATCCGGGCTAAGTACTCCAGCTGCTGAGAAGGCTGCACTGCCACGCAGCGGGAAGCAGGAGCTTTTCCCTTCTGGCCTATGGCTTCCGCAGTTGGGGATGTTCCATTCATCAGAAGCTCCCGCGCAATGGCAGCCGTGCTGCTACTGCTGCTAAAGAAAGAGCTGGGATCCTGGCCGATTTCCTTGGCTGGCAGGAAATTTGCAGTGGAGCCAGGAGCTGCCTTGTTGCGACTTGCTTCCATCTCTTGATAAACATCAGGAGAGAGATGGAGAATTCCCTTTTGAGCTGTAAGTTAAACACAAAAACAAAAAAAAAGACCGCTCTTGTTATTACACTTGAACACCAGAGTTTTAACAATTAGAAACTCACAACCAGGGTGCTTTTGGTCTACACTGATCTGCTGGCCTTGTGCACTGAGCTGCTTTGCTTGCCTGAAACACCTAATGCCTGTTAAACATAACTCACCCAGTTTTCCAGGATGACTCACATTGCAAAGACTGAGTAAACCCAGACCCTAGAATTAAGCAAGGGTCCCAATCAGAAAGCAAATGGTCAAGAGTTCAAGGAATCAGAAATCCATCAGTATGACTAGGGCCAGCCCTGTGGCATAGAGGCACCTGGGAGACTTGGGTACATGACTGGCTTGAGGATGAACATTCTGTACAGCACCTCATCTTATGCAAAATGCTCATTTGTATTCAAGTGGATAGAGGATGAGCATTTTGTACAGTACAGGAATTTGGTTTGGGAGAGGGGTCAGGCCGTCTGGCATTCACCCCCCCCCCCGCCACACCAGCTGACAAGGAAGCAGCACTGAAGATAGGTGTAAGGGCATTCACTCAAACTCCCAGGTAAAGGGTGTAGCTGTGGCAACACCAATTGTCAGGGTAGGGAACATGGAGGAGAGGCAAGAAGTGGGTACAAACAAAATAATAAAAAACAAACAAAAAACAAACCCACACACACAGTTTGAGTGCTCCGGGGACAGGGCATTTTCCGTAGCGGCTCTAACAAACTGAAACACTTTAAGGGAAAGAAATATTACAGAAACACACATGACAATCCTGAGTAAATGCTTATCTTTTGGCCCCACAACCACCCTAGATGAATTTTCTCTTCTGGTGAACCTCCACAAATTTTACGATAAATTGAAATTGGCAGTGCTCTTTGATGACTCACTAGAGAACATAACTTTAACCAGATAACAGCCTTCGATATAACATCCACCTGTAACCCTCCTAAGGGTACCTCACATACAGTCGAAACGTACATCAACTTAATTGATAGGGACATAAGAATCTTCATTAAGAAAGAAAAAAATAAGGAGAACATTTACTACAGACAGCTAAATGTGACAGAAGAGTATGCTGCTTTAAAGGAACTTCAAGAAGACAAGTCTATAATTATTAAACAAGCTGACAACAGGGGGCCCACAGTCATTCAAAATGATATAGATTATCAGTCAAAATGTCTAAGGCAGTTAGAACTAAGTGGTAATGACAGATTGATTGAACATGACCCTAATGAAAATATAGCAAGTGATATACAAGACCGATTGGATTTTTTCTTTTTTTTTTAATCGCCCGTCACCCAGCCTGCTCCCTTATCTGCCCCCTCCCCTCCAGCCCTGTCATCCCACTGTCTCTGGGATTTACTTTACCGACCCCTGCAGTGTCCCACAGTTTACCACCTGTGATGGAGCCTCCCTGGTTCCCCAAGCCGGGGAGGAGTTTAGCTCGGTTGCAGGTCAGGGAGCCCAGCGAGTGGGTGCGGGGCCTGTGAGGAGAGGTGGCAATCCTGCAGGCTGGGGGGTTTTCTTGGCCCTAAACCCACGGATGCTCTGTGGAGGTGGCGGCTTGATGGATGCCTGTCAGTGGACGTCCTGACGTCCGCCGGGAGAGTCCCCCACCTGGAACTGCTGCTCCCAGCCTGCATCACCACCTATGGTCACCTAGGTGGCAGTGTTACGATGGGGCAGGCTATCCTCCTTCCCAGGAGGAGGACAGCATCCATTGGGATGCTCAATTCTCCTCCCCCCGCTGACCCCCAGAAGCAGCCCAGGTTTGTTCCCGAAACTGGGTTGCCGACATGGCAGCAGGTGATCGAATCATTTTTTTCAAGGATGGGGATGGATTAGTGTTTGGGATAGAAACAATCTGATTAAACAACACCCACCAATTCCTGTATTTCATACTGTTCCCAAAATGCATAAAAACCCTTCAATCCTTGTAGCCGACTGATTGTTTCTTGGAGCCACTTTATAGTTATTTCAATTATTTCATAATTCCTCGAGTTACTGAAATGAGCACATATATTAAGGACACCACCCATTTTATACACATAGTTAATACAGTTAAGATACACTAAATGAGGCAGACTGTGGCAACGGAATTTGGCTTTGCTCGTTAGATGTTATGGATCTACACACCTGCATTCTCCACGAAAATGGCACTGAGGTATTACGCAAAGCTTCTTGAAACAAGGACACACAGGAATACCACCAATACATGTTCTGAACTGAACCAGCAGAAATCGTGTTAACAAGTGACTATTTCAAATCTGAAGACAGGTTCTAGCTATAGACTTGTAGGTTAGCCATGGGCAGCAAAATGTCTCCAGCCTACGCCAATCTCTGTATGTGGGAATTTAAGCAGTCACATCTTGGGTGCCAATGGCAATCTGTTCCCAAAATCAGTCATGATTTGGAAAAGTACAGTTGCGTAAGAACTTTCCGTAACCGAGAGAGGCTACTGCAGTAGGTAAATACAGGTTACTCACCTGTAACAGGAGTTCTAGGAATGGTATATGTTGTTCATCCACACTCATTGGCAGTATCCTTGCCGCTTTAAATCTTGCCGGAAGGTCTTCAAGCTTGCTCCTCCCACCCACCCGGGTGGTATAACTCTCGGCTCCGCCCCATGACGACAGATCTGGCCCGCTGGAAGCTCAGGTTGTGCGTCGAAGCCGGGGAGGTCGGGTGGGTCGTGTGGATGAACAACATATACCATTCCTAGAACTCCTGTTACAGGTGAGTAACCTGTATTTCTAGGGACATGGATATGTTGTTCATCCACACTTATTGGCAGACTCCTAGCAGTTCTCCGGGAGGAGGGAGGCAAGACGCACACTCCATATACTTACTTGGGAAGAGAGACTGGAGGAACCAGGCCCCCAAACCAGCATCCCGGCGTGACTCAAGGTCGATGTGGTAGTGGGTAATGAAGGTGTTTGCTGACTTCCAGGTAGCAGCCCTGCAGATTTCCTGGATAGGGACGCCCCTGGAAGCAGCCACCGCTGCAGCAGTGGCGGGTAGAATGAGCTCTTATCCTCTGGGAGGCTCCATGCCCGCTAACTTATAGCAGAGATCTATGCAGGAGGTTACCCACCTGCTTATCGTCAGCTTGGCTGCAGGTCTGCAGATGCGGCTTCAGCGTAGGTGACAAACAGCTGGCGAACCTCTCCCCGAATATCAGCCGCGGCGCCTTATAATAAGCGAGCCTCTAGGATCCAGAGTATGGAGCCCATATTCAGCCTCCGAGGTGTGATTGGGAGTAGAACACCGCAGAGTCAACACCTAGTTAAGGTGAAACTCCGACACCACCTTCGGAAGGAATTTCGGGTGAGGCGCAGGACAACCTGTCCCTGGAAGACCAGGTAAGGAGACTCGATGGAAAGCATGCAGAGCTCTCCCATCCTTCTGGCTGACGTGATAGCCACCAAGAAGGCGGTCTCTCCATACAGGTGAGAGAGAGCACACCTGTGACAGGTTCTGAATGACTTGCCCATGAGCTTTGCCAGTACCAGCAGTAGATCCCACGGAGGTGGGTTCCCTACTGGAGGAAATGTGATCAAGGCTCTTGAAAAAGCACCAGACCACCTTCTCCTGTGCCACCGAATGCTTCCCAGCCCGCGCCGGTAAGCAGAGATGGCTGCCAGGTGCACCCTTAGGGTCACGACCTAAGCCCTTGACTAGAAAGGGACCATAAATAGTCCAAGATGCTTGCCAAGGAACAGGAGGAAGGGTCAAGCCTTGCCCTGCACACCAAATGGAAAACCTTTTCCATTTGAAGGCATAACATTTCTGGTCGACTCATACAGAGACGCCTCAACTACAGTGAGGACCTCGTCGGAAGACCAAAGCCTGGAACTCTGGCACGCTCGGGAACCAGGCCCGTCAGGTGCAGGGATTGAAGGTCCGGATGGAACACCTTCCCTGATTGACTGAGAGCAGGTCCGGCGAGCTGGAAGCTGCACGAGTCCTGAGCTGAGACTGAGGAGATCTGGGTACCAGAACTGGCGAGGCCAGTCTGGGGCTATCAGAATCACCTCGCCTTGTCCCTCCTTGTGAGGCACCCAGTGGATCAAGGGAAATGGGGAAAAGTAAAGGAGGCCGGGGTCCATTGCCTCGAGAAGGCATCCCCTGCAGCCAGCCCTGCTGAGGCGGGCATGGAACAGACTCAACAGCGCGTTCTCCATGGAGGCAAACAGGTCCACCTGAGTGTGCCCCAGTGGGAGAACAGATGCTGTACTACCTCCGGCAGGAGAGACCACTCGTGGATGCAGCCCCTATCCGGCTCAGGGCATCGGCCAGGGGTGTTGGGCTCCTGCCACGTGAATGGCCTAGGAGATCCGCCTCCAGGCTGCGCCACAGTGACCAAATGCGGAGAGCTTCCTTGCACAGAAGCATGGAGCGGGGCCCCGCCCAAGCGGTTTAGATAGTACATGGTCGCGGGTATTGTCCGTCTGAATCTGGACCACTTGACCCCGGAGGAACGGAGCAAAGGCGGTGAGAGCGAAGCGGACCGCCTGAGCTCCAGCAGGTTGATGTAGCATCGGGACTCCCAGGGGACCAGAGGCCATGAGCCCGTGTTCTCCAGATGGGCACCCCAACCATCAGAGAGGCATCGGTCGACAGAGAGACCGCCGGCTCGGGCGAACGAACGGGATGCCCTCCTGCAAATGATCTGGAACGGTCCACCACTGAGAGCATTCCACATCCCCTGTGTCACCGGCTGCAAGCTGGTCCAAGGGAGCGTAGCCCAGACCACTGGCTGGCCAGTCCCCACTGAAGGGGACGCATGTTCCAAGCAGGCCCAACGGACCACGCTGGTACAGGCCGCCATGAGACCCAGGAGGCGCCCAGGAAGTCCCGGGCAGGGCGCAATTGCCCAACCAGAAATGATCGGGCAAGGAGGAAAGAACCCTCGGCCCCTGTCCGCCGAGAGCAGCTCTGGCTCAAGAGAGTCGAGCTGCGCCCGATGAATAAAATCACCTAGCCTGCTCGAGTTCCGACTTGGCCTCGTGGATAAGGAGGCCCAGTTGAGAGGCAGACCTGGAGGCCAGATCTCTGGACCACTCCGCCTCCTTCCTGGAGGGAGCTGCTATCAGCCAGTCGTCCAGGTAAGGGTACACCGGACCTCGGCGCCGCAGGAATGCTGTCACCACTGCCATGCATTTGGTGAAGACCCTGGGAGCTGGAGACAAGCCGAAGGGCATGGCTTGGAACTCGAAGGGATCCACTTCCGCTCGAGGCAGAGGAATCTCTGGTGCAGACGGACGGATGGGGACGTGAGCAGCGTCCTGCAAGTCCAGAGGCAGAGACCACCACGCTTGGCGTTCCAAGGATGGTATAATCTGGGCCAAGAGTGGCCATCCTGAAGGTTCGAAAATCTTTGTAGGGAACTTGTTTAGGTCGTGGTAGGTTTGAGAATGGGCGCCCAGCCCCCATCCGCTTCGAACCAGGAAGTACCTGGACACAAACCCTGGGTCTGAAGGAGGGTCCACCACCTCTCTTCCACCTCCTTCTGAGGAGGAGAGTGATGTCGGCTCGACGAGCCGCCAGTGAGGCTGGGATCCCGAAGCCCCAGGGGCGACGGCTCTGAAGGGTGGTGCCTGCTCAGATTCCAGGGCAGGCCTCTTCCCACCACCTCCAAGACCCACCTGTCCGTGGTAACAGCGGACCAAAGCGAACGGAGTGCGGGCCGTCCCCAGGGGGACCCAGGGAAATGAGTGGCGGGGATGGGGGCGACACCCTCAGCCCGTCACTGGGCAGGCTTGGAGGAGGGACCGCCGAGGGACCTCCTGGGCCCTTTCCTCCCTGCCTCCTGTTAGAGAAGCCGGCGGCTTGGGTTTGGGATGCCAGGCCGAGCCTGCTGGCCCTGGGTGGCTGGGCGGGCGGCCAGAGGCCAGAAGGACAAGGGCTTAGGCTGTGGTTTGCGGCCTTTGTCCTTCTGAGCGGAAGACCGAGTCCAAGGTGGCATTGGACTCTCGATCCTCTGCAGGTGACCTTCCACCCCAGGGCCAAGAGGTCAGTCCCAAAAAGAGAACATCCCGCCAACTTGTGCTGGGTATCCGAGTAAAGGTGGATATCCTCAGCCAAGCCCGCCCGAGCACTTAGCCACTGCGGCCGCCACCGATCTGGCACATGAGTCCCCTACATCCAAAGCAGTCTGGAGCTGCTGTTTGGCCACTGCCCTGCCCTGGTCCCGCACCTGCTTAACCGTAGTCTGCAGATCGGCGGGAAGATGAGGGGCATGACTCATCAGGGAGCCCAACAGGGCATGAGAAAAATGTGCCATGAGGGACGGCCGAACTGGCCTGGCGAAGGCGAGAGAGGACACAGCGAGACTTTTCGCCCGACATAGTCCAATTTCTTGGACTCCTTGTCAGGAGGTTTGTCCACATCCTCGGCGTTGCAATGCGCCGAAAACGCTGTCGGTAACCAACCCCTCAGCAGAGGGTGTTCCGAAAACAGGACAAGGAACCGTAGGACCAGATACTTCCTGGCCATCCTGGTCAAGGCGCAGGGCAGGAAGCGGGCGCTGCCAAAGTTCCAGTGCGGACTCCACTATGGCCTCGGCCACCGGAAAGGCCTCCGTCGGAGAATCCTCGGTCCAGAATCTCGTGAGGGGATACCTGGCCCGCTTGGAACAGGTTCGAGCTCCATCCGGTAGACCCGAGATGAGCCAAGCAGTCCTAGGAAGAGACGCACGGGCTATCGCCCATTGGCTGACTCCTGAAGACCCAAGTCCAGTCGCTGGAGAAGAAGGAGAATCGTCTCGACTCGGAAGAGTCCTCAAAGAGCTGCCTCTGGCCTGAGCCACCCTTCACCTGCCGAGGTTGGTGGGAGTGAGGGTAACTGACAGCCGATGGGAGTAAACCATAGCCGACCGAGAATCCTAGGTGGAGCCCCAATGGTGGCTGTGGAGGCGGAGGTTCACACCGAATGGTGGAGCAGCTGGTTTGGCGAACAACCGCCTGGGTGTAGGCCTCGACAAGCCCGAGGGGTTGTGTCGGCCGCCCGTGACAGCCACTTAATGGCCGGGAAGCGCCGGAGTCGGGCTTATTCCCGCCAGGAGGAGCTGTTGAACATAAAGGTCCTCGCATCGGGCCGACGACTTAAGCCGAACCCTCATCCGAGAGAGGAGGACGAGGACGAGCGGCGACGCCGCCACCACGGTGTCGAGACCGAGACCCACGGCGACGGTTGGGAACGGCTGACCGCCGCGAAGAGTCCGGAGACCGAGACCGAGAGTCCCGGAACTCGGGTCGGGTGCAGGGAGGTGTCGGCCGAACTGCACCTTCGCTCGGAAGGTCATCCTAGGTTCGAACCGAGGCACAGGCGAGCCCACGGGATCCTCAACTCTCCCCGGGGAACCGGGAGAGGGAATCGCTCAAAGGCAGACAGCCCGTCCAATGGGTCAGGAAAATCTCGACTTCATCAGTGGGAGTCTCGGTCAACTGACCTGGCGGGGACACCCGTGAGGCCAGTGGCGAAGCAGCCGTCGGCAAGCCGGCCAATTCGGCAGCCCGAGAGAGAGGGACCTTTCCCGCTCCCAAGAAGCGCCGACGGAGGGACACCCTTGTCCCTCTTTTTGGACCGAGAAAGGTCCAGCAGGGCATGAGCCCTTCTCCTTTAGTGGAGGGACAGACAAAACTCCTTAAAGAAGCCGTGTAGGAAGAACCCAGAGAGCGGGATAAATGCGCGCCGAGGGATCTGACCCGCCGCCTCCTCTTCGAGGCGACCATCCCGCTCGAGCTGATCCATCGAGCCGCCGCCCGTGGACACATCCAACCGGGCCTCCTTGGACTTCACCGGAGGAAGCGCTTCTGGGACGGCCCAGTTGCAACCGGGCAACACGGTCTTCGAGGGACGAGGCCGAGAAAGATGAGACAGGTCGAAGCCTGCGGTCGTCTCAAGGCCTAAGCAGTAGACACACGTGGGTGTGGATCCGTCGAGACATCTTCTGCCAGCATGGGCATCTCGAAATCGGAGTCGATTTGTCCATCGCAGCGCGAGGGATCGAAGACAGAAGTCTTTACAAATATTATTTTTAAATCCATAAGCGGAGAAATAGGAACCTAATCACAAGCGGAGAGCGCATGAGGGAACCTGAGCTTCCAAGCGTAGGAAGATCTGACGCCATGGGGCGAGCCGAGTTATACCACCCGGTGGTGGGAGGAGCAAGCTTGAAGACCTTCGGCAAGATTTAAAGGCAAGGATACTGCCAATGAGTGTGGATGAACAACATATCCATGTCCCTAGAATAACCATTAGGACTAGAGCCACCAGGCACTAGGACCACACGGAAAACTTTGGCTAGCAGTGTCTGGTGGGGGACCGCCCACTTGACATCACGTGGCGAATGTCAGCGTGACACTATACAGAACTGGAGGGCAGTCCCCATGCCCACCCTCCAGTTCTCCCGCTACGGACTTGATGAGAAGGTGCGACACGAGAAAGGAGTGGGCTCCAGGAGCCAAAAGAAAGGCTTGAAAGGAGTCGCAGAAGCAGGGGGAAGGTGGGAGGGGAAAAGGTACCTACTGCAAGAGCCTCTCTCAAAGATCTACTGTTGCGGTAAGTTCTTACATAACTGTACTATCTTACTTCGAGAGGGCTCTTGCAGTAGGTAATAACCATTAGGACTGAGTTCCAAGCAGTGTAATTCAGACAAAGACTGAAGCATGGGAGGTAGGAAAGGGTTTCAGTAGGTACAAGATCATGACAGGAGGCCCCGAAGGGCTGCTAGTCTGAAGCCTGACCTGTGCCTACAGGCAATGTCCAGACTGTAGTGTTTGGTAAATGTGTGGACAGAGCTCCAAGTGGCTGCTGCACAAATGTCCATGGCAGAAACATTCCAAAAACAAGCAGTAGATGCAGCCATGCCTCTGGTTGAGTGCCCCTTGACTTCTCCCGGAAGGGGCTTGTTATAGTTCTGATAACAAAACAAAATGCAGTTTTCTAACCATTTGGACATTGTTTAGAAACTGCAACGCCCTCTCTTTTGGGCGCAAAGGAAACGAAAAGCTGATCCGTCTTGTGGACTGATTTTGTCCAGTTCGTGTAATAACGCAAAGTTCTGTGCACATCGAGCGTGTGCAGAATGGCCTCCCCTTGATTACAATGCTCAGGATAATACACTGGCAAGTGTATGGTCTGATTCAAAGTAAACTCAGAAACCACCTTTGATAGAAACTTAGGACATGAACACAAAGCCACCTGGTGTCTGTGGAAAATCAAATAAGGCTCCTTACACATCAGGGCCTGATGCTCAGAAATCCTTTGAGCAGAAGTAATGGCAACTGTCGGCCTGGTGGCACTGAGGGTTGAGGCGCTGGATGCCACACCTTGTGCCATGCCAGGGATCTGGGTTCAGGAGCAAACTCAGGCTGCCGGGGGCTGGCAGGGGAGGGACAGGATTGAGCGTCCGTAGGACTGCTCTCCTGCCCCGGAAGGGAGGGGGTCTTTGATCCCGGGCTCTGGGGACTCCTGGCGGAGGCTAGGGGCACAGCAAGCCCAAGATCCGGAACCAACGGGGATTGGCTGCGGCAGCAACTTTGTAAGCATGCACAGAAGCATGCATGCCCGCGCCGGGAAGCAAAGCACGTCCGAGCCAAGGGGAGGGACCAAAAAAGCAGGAAAAAAACATCCACTGGGGATACGTGAAGGCGCTCCGCCTGATCCATACACTCCCAATGCTGGCGCCTTCTCTGTGCCCACCACCCCGACCCAGAGCTCAATACTGTAGATAGAGCAAGCTGGGCGGATAGGGCGGCCCTTCCTCCGAGGGTTCAGACCTAAGGGATGTGCCGGGTCGGGGTGTGTGAGTAAGAGAGGCATCACAGCAGGAGGTAGAGATCGTGGTTGAGGTCGCTGGAGAGAGTTCCCCAGTGTCAGGCGAATAAAGAAAGTTTGACAAAAAAAAGAAGTAATGGCAACTAAAAAGAGCACTTTTCAGGAAAGGTAGCGCAGGTAGCAACTCGCAGCCAGTTCAAAGGTAGGCAAAGGGAGTTTCTCAAGAATGCAGTTTAGAGTTCACAGAGGAACCAGGTTCCTGATTAGGGGTTTCAGATGGAGAATTCCTTTCAGAAAGGTTTTGGAAATCTCCAGTTGGGCCAAGGTTTTGCCATCCACCAGAGTGTTGTAGGCAGAAATGGCAGACAAGTGTACCTTCAGAGAAGAGTGACTTAAGGCCAAGGTCAGAGAGATGCAACAGGTATTTCATGACCTGTGGGACAGGGCAAGAGAAAGGGTCCCAACCCTTGGTGGATACCCAAATGGAGAACTTCTTCAATTTCATAGCAAATGTGGTTCTTGTGGATGGCTTTCAGGCCTCCACAAGGACTTGTGCCACTCTGAAAGAGACCCCAAAGCATGCAATAGCTATGCCAGCAGGGGCCACGCATGATAGTGATGGGACTTGAGGCCCAGATGGACCAGCTTGCCCTCGTCCTGAGTCAGCAGCTACTGGCAGAGGGGAAGAGGAACCAGAGGGGTCACTCTCAACTGCAAAAGCAAAGAGAACCACACTTGGTGAGGCCAATAAGGGGCTATAAGAATCATGTGAGACCCATCTTGCTGTAGTTTCAAAAGCACCCTCTGCAATAGTGGGAAGGGAGGGAAGGCGTGCAAGAACCCCCTGTCCAGCAAAGAGACAGCGCGTCTCACCAGAAAACACCATGCCCGGGACCGAGTGAGCAGAAACTGGGTAGTTTTGCGATGGATGGGGAGGCGAACAGATTGAAATCTGGGTGACCCCACTGATCGAAGATGTCTTCGACTACTGACTGTCTCAGTTCCCACTCATATGCCCTTGCCTGAGTGTGGCTGAGAGCAAGGCTCCAGATAAGGTGAGTACCGACCTATTTTACTCACCTTATTTTAGGTAATACTCTTTAGAAATTTGAGTACCAATACTCACCCAACATTTGTAAATGCAACCCAACTCCATAGAACAGCGCTTCATAACAAAACTGGTTATTCAAAAGGAGCAGTTTTTTTCCAGACTTACAGCATTTGTGCACATCCCAATTTTATTTTACTCACTTATTTTAAAACTGGTGAGTAGCCGGCCCGGTGGCATTGGGGGCTGAGGCGCTGGGCACCTTACCTCAAGCCATGCCGGTGACCCGTGTTCGGGAACAAGCACGGGTCATCGGGGGTTGGCAGGGAGGAGAAGGATCGGCGTCTGTTGGACTGCTCTCCTTCTCCGGAATTGAGGACACTAGCTATCGGCGCTCCACTGGCCCCTAGTGGCTGCTGGGGGGCAGCATGCCGACGCTACAGTTGAAGGGGAGGAGACATGCAGATGCTTGGTGAGAGCACGTGCAGTAGCGTGCGCACTCTCACCGCAGGCGTCAGTGCACACCCTGCCTCCTCACAACAGGAGAAAAGCGGAAAAAAGCTCCAGCTGGATGAAGTGGTCCCCTCAGCGCGCCATCTCCAAGAGGGCACCTCCCTTGCATGGATCCATTTGGGGTGGGTTGAGTCGCTCCCCACCACCCTGCCATGAAGGGTAAGTCATGGGGTGCACAAGGGAGGGAGTCTAACCTTCAGGGGAGGGCACGCTGGGGGACAACTGATGGCAGAAGCTGGAAGCTCGGAAGAAATAATACATCAAAAAAAAACTGGTGAGTAGCTGGATTACAGTTGGCACCTAACCAATTCTTATCTAGAAAAAAAACTATATTGTTTTAAAAATGTACTCTTCACTCCACTCTGTCCAGACATTTGTACACATCCGAGTCTGGTTTTACTCACCTCACTTTCAAAATGAGGAGTACAGTACTCATCTCCAAAAATCTTATTTGGATCCCTAGCTGAGAGTATCCGCCAGGATGTTTTGAATGCCTGGGACATGCACTGCTGTTCTGTATTGCCCGTTGCCACACGCGCATTGCTTCCCTGCACAGACGATAGGACTGTGTGCCTCCTTGCTTGTTCAGGTACCAGACCACACACATGTTGTCTGTCTGTACCAGGAAAGGCCCAGGAAGGAGAAGAGGCTGAAATGCCCGAAGGGCATATAATACAGCCCGCATCTCTTGCACATTGATGTGTGGAGATAGCTCCTGCTGAGACCAGGATCCTTGTGTCCTGTGGTGGCCCAGATGAGCGCCCCAGCCTTGATCAGAACCGTCCATTGTCAGGGTCTGAGCTGGAGGGGGTGCCTGAAAAGGAACCCCTCAGGATAGACTGGACAGATTCTGCCACCGAAGGCGGTCTTGATGCATGGGGCTGGACACCAGGATCCTGTGATCCAGGTCGTTTGATTTCTAGTCCCACTGGACCCCTAGGGTCCACTGCGTAATCTGCATGTGAAGCCTGGCCAGAGGGAATAGCCACTGCCATTAGACCCAGACAGTGTAAGACGGAACACGGCGTGGTCCACTGGCTGGTTGCCAATTGGATGGCCTGCTGACGCAAGGTTTCCACCCGGTCCAATGGGAAGAAAGCCTTACCTTGAACAGTATCAAGCACTGTCCCAATAAATTGGAGGTGTTGGGATGGTACTAGGTGGAATCTGGGGTAATTCACTGTAATTCCCACTTGCCAGAAAAGGTCCAGGGTAGCGGTCAGGGAGGCCACCAGGCTGTCCCTTGATGGTGCTGACAGAAGCCAGTCGTCGAGGTATGGGAACACATATATCCCCTGGCAGCGTACAGCTGCTGCCACCACTGCTAGGCACTTGGTAAGCACTCTGGGTGCCGAGGAAAGGCCAAAGGGGAGCACTTTGAACTGGAAGTGTTCCCCCTGGAAGGTAAAGCAGAGGAAGCGGCTGTGAGAGGGAAAGGTCAGTATATGCAGGTATGCATCTTGCATGTCCAGTGCACAAAGTCAATATCCTTGGTGAAGCAGTGGCAACAGACCCAGCAGGGTCAGCATGCGAAATCTCTTGTACTCAACATACAGATTTAGTGTGCTGAGGTCGAGAATAGGACAGAGGTCTCCCGTCTTTTTGGGGACCAGGAAGAAGTGGGAATAATATCCCTTTCCTTCCTGGGCCTGAGGAACGGGCTCTATGGCTGATTTTGTCAGAAGAGTCTGGATTTCCTCCCTTATGAGAAGAATGTGGCCTTTTGGGTAGAGAGAGAGACCGGGAGGACTTCTTGGAGGTCTCTCTGTGAATTCAATGGTCTGGCCTTAAGCGACTAGCTGAAGGACCCATGTGCCTGTAGTGATCGCCTCCCATCCTGTCAGGTGGTTGGCGAATCTGCCCCCTACCGGTTCCTCTGGAGCTGGTGGTGGAGGCTGGGGGCCCTGCCACGAGTTAGGAGGTGGAGGGGGTATGAAAGAGCTTTGCCCCAGCAGCCTGCTGAGACTTGGCTGGAGAAATGGCCTGTGTTCTGACATCTGGCTGGCTGTTACCTATTCTGACGCCTTGACTGGTGATGAAAAGGCTGTTTTGGCTTGGCATTGGAGCGACACATAGACTGGACAGAGCGCAGTGCCATGCCACTGTCCAGTAGCTCAATAATGATGTCTTTGATGACATCCCCAAAAAGGTCAGGTCCTCTAAATGGGGCAACCTGGATGGCCATCTGGACATCTTGGGCCAATCCGGATACCCGCAACCAGGAGTACTCATGCATGCTGACAGCTGTGGCGGTACTCCAGGTACAGGCAGCTACTTTTTTTTTTAACCAGGAGAGAGCCACTAATCTAAAGCTTGTTTACAGGTGTGACCTGGGAGCACAAGGAAGTTAAGTGACTTGCTCAGGGTCACACGGTATGCAAGTGGGGGCTGTGGGATTCAAACCCAGGTCTCCAGGTTTGCAGCTCAGAGCCTTAAACCACATCACTATACTGCCTCCCAACTGCCTACTGCATCATATGTTGTCCCAAGAGAATGGCAGCAGGAGATTTTTGCAGTCCTGACTGTCTGGGCAATCTTAGTTTTAGCCTCAGAATCAGGCAAAGCCTCAGACTGATTCTAGAATGCTGGCAGCAGAGTGGCTGTGTCTATGTGGAGCTCCCATAGATAAGTGAAAATTTTCAATATTTTTTCTAGTTTTTAGGTATTTTTTTTTGTAACAGTTTGTGGACTGAGAGAGAGGGTACTGTTGCCTACAGGAAGGTGTGGGAAGTGTTTGTTTTATGTTAGTGGCTGCCTGTCTATGGCAAGGGTGATGCTTGGGTACTCCGCACCACGGGATTCAGTTGAAAAACTGGTGCGGAGCTCAGGGTTTTGGCTTCATTGGGGACTGGGGGTCCACCTAGAGGGACATAGATCTATACTGGTGCGACGGTCTGCATCTGTCCAGGAGGGGAACCAGGATCCTAGGTGATAGGTTTAAATGCTTCATTGGCAAGCATTTAAACTAGCCAAGGGGGGAGGCACTGAAAAGGAGCAGGGAAATCCCAGCCTCCCTCCACAAAATAGGGTAGTTAGCGAGGTAAACACCAAGGTAGAGAAGTCAGGACAGGGGTAAATGGAGAAAAAGGCAAAGACAGTAAGGACAGGGGTGGGTCTAAAAGGGGTAAGGCCATCAAAAAATGGAGAGTGATGAGTACCAATGCCCGTAGTCTGGGTAACAAGCTCCCTGAATTAGTGGCCTGGATGGAAGAGGGAAGCCTGGATATCGTGGCAGTCACAGAAACATGGCACACAGAGAACCATGACTGGGATGTCTAGATACTAGGGCACACAATCTACAAGAGGGAAAGGGAGGGTAAAAGAGGAGGAGGAGGAGTAGCTCTCTATGTAAGAGAAGGGATCAAGGCAACGGAACTAAAGGGTAAACAGGGAGGAGGCACTGTGGGTCACCCTGGAGACAGGACATGGCACCACAATCCGCATGGGGGTTATATACAGACCCCCATCTCAGGGGGAGGCAATGGACAAGGAAATGATAGAAGGCATCCTTAGAATGGCAGAAAAAGGGGAGATATTTTTGATGGGGGACCTTAATATGCCAGATGTTAACTGGAGCACCTTTGCTGCAGCCACATCCAAGAGCAGGGTAATTCTTGATGCCCTATGGGGGCATGCCTCAGACAGCTAGTGTAGGAACCCACTCAGGAGGGAACAATCTTAGACCTGGTACTCTCAAATGGGGACGGAGGGAGGATCTCGGATTTTGAAGTGGGCAGCCATCTGGGAACAAGCAACCACCAAACAGTGTGGTTCACGATAACCACAGCCATAGAGTCAAGCCATACAAAAGCAAGAGTATTGGACTTTAGGAGGGCTGACTTTGGGAAAATGGGAGAGTACCTCAGAAAAGCATTAGCAAACAGGCAAGAAGGAGGGGTGGAGGAACAATGAGGAAAAATCAAAACAGCCATCACAGAGGCAACAAGCCTTTGTCTGAAGCAAATCAGCAAAACCAAACGAAGGACAAAACACTATGGTTCTTAAAAGAGGTGGCGGGGAAGGTTAGGGAGAAAAAGGTAGCTTTCACGAAGTATAAGGAAACACAGAAGGAGCAGGACAGAGAACTGTACCGGTTAACACAGAAGGAAGCAGGGAAGGCAGTCAGAATAGCAAAGGCCCAAACAGAGGAAAAGATAGCCAACTCAGTTAAGAAGGGGGATAAAACCTTTTACAGGCACATTAAGGAGCGAAGAAAGACCAAGGGAGGGATAGTGAGGATTAATAAAGGGAAGGTGGGGTGACAGTGAAAAAGCAGGGATACTGAACCAATACTTCTGCTCAGTATTCACAAAAGAAGAGGAGGGGGAGGTACCTAAACCAAAGAATAGAAGCACTCTGGCTAGGGGGGTTGATACCAGGCAATTCACAGAAGAAAGGGTGTTGAAAGAACTCCTAAAATTGAAGGTGGACAAAGCAATGGGGCCTGGCGGGATTCACCCCAGAATTCTAAAAGAACTAAGGGGAATACTAGTGACACCACTGACTACCCTGTTTAACAAATCATGGGAGGATGGTGTGGTACCCGAAGACTGCAGGAGGGCGGATGTGATTCCCCTTCACAAAAGTGGGAGAAGGAAAAAGGCAGGAAACTACAGACCTGTTAGTTTGACTTCAGTGGTAGGGAAAATGACAGAATCACTTCTGAAAGAAAGAAAGAACTGTTGAGTACCTAGAGGCCAGTGGGGCACAGGACCCAAGGCAGCATGGATCCACAGCGGGAAGGTCATGTCAGATGAATCTAATTGATTTCTTTGACTGGGTGACCAAAGTAGTAGACCAGGGAGGGGCTATGGACATGGCCTACCTAGACTTTAGCAAGACATTTGACACAGTCCCACACAAAAGATTAATAAACAAGTTAGCCAGCCTTGGAGTGGGTCCCAGTGTTGTAGTCTAGGTAAAACACTGGCTGGACAAAAGGATGCAGAGGGTAATAGGAAATGGAGTCCACTCCGAAGAAAGGGGGGTTACTAGTGAGGTACCGCAGGGTTCAGTACTGGGACTGGTCCTCTTTAATGTCTTTATAGGTGACATTGCAGAGGGACTGGAAGGGAAGGTATGCCACTTTGCAGATGACACGAAGATCTGCAACAGGGTTGATACACAAGGGGGGTGTGGAAAGGATGAGAAGGGACTTAGCAAGGTTGGAGGAATGGTCAAAAGTATGGCAGCTTAGATTCAATGAAAAGAAGTGCAAAGTAATGCACCTGGGAAACAAAAACCCAGGGTAAGAGTACACAGTGTGGAGGGAGGTACTAACAACAACAAAAATGGAAAGGGACATGGGGGTAGTCATATCAGATGACCTAAAGGTAGGCAAGCAAAGTGAGAGGACAGTAAGGAGGGCTGGGGGGATACTGGGATGCATAGGGAGAGGCATCACCAGTAGAAAACAGGAAGTTGTTATCCCTCTGTAGAGCAGCTGGTGAGACCCTATCTGGAGTACTGCGTACAGTTCTGGAGACCCAATCTCCGCAAAGACATAGACAGGATGGAGGCAATCCAGAGGAGCGCAACTAAAATGGTGCAGGGTCTGCACTGGAAGACATATAAAGAGAGACTTAAGGAGCTTAATATGTATAGCTTCGAGGAGAGGAGGGAGAAGGGAAACATGATAGAAACTTTCAAGTACCTCAAGGGAATCAACAAAGTCCAAGAGGGTAGTACAGTATCTTTCAGAAAAAGAGGTGTGCAAGAACAAGGGGGCACAATTTGAAGCTAGAGGGGGGACGGCTCAGAGGTAATGTGAGGAAGTATTTTTTCACGGAGAGGGTTGTGGATGCATGGAACAGCCTTCCTGAGGAGGTTGTGGAGTCAAAAGCAGTGGTGGAATTCAAGAATGCATGGGACAGTCATAAGGCAATTCTAAGGGGTGGGGGTAGGAAGACGTAGGCTGTTGGCTAGCTAGGATCTGCAGCTTATCCAATAGGTAGGGAAATGGGCAGACTGGGTGGGCCAAGCGTTCCTTATCTGCCATCAAATTACATGTTTCTCCTCTCCTGCCCACCCTGTCCTTCCTGAATAGCGTATGCCCCGGGATGTTTAAATCCCAGTCCTGACCTTCGTGAGACCACGTTTCATTATTCCCACCAAGTCTAGGTCCTCTTCTGTCATGGCCACTAACAGGTCTGGGACCTTGTTGCCCAGGCTCCTGGCATTAGTACATATGGCCTTCCAGTAAGTGGTTTCCCTGCCCCCTCCTCCCTCCTTGCTAGGCCTTGTCATCTGGGCTGAGTCCATTCCTGCCTCCATTTGCTGGAACGCTTGTATTGGGGGGGGGGACAACCTTCCGCCTTGTCCCTAGCACTGTCAGGTGTCACTATCAGCTGCCCCCCTGGATTAATTTAAATTAAGGTGAGAGTAAAAGAACTCCTCTAGCTTCCACAGGAGCACTTCTTTTCCGTCTTTGCTTAGGTGAAGCCCATCTGGGGCAAAGAGGCTGTCGTCTTGCCAGATGGTCCCCCACCGGCCCACCAGCCCATAACCCTTCTGGGCACACCATTTGGAAAGCCAGCAGCTGAACTCCTCTATCCTCTGCTTCTTATCCATGCTGGCCTTAGGAACTGGTAGCATCTCTGAGAATGCCACTGAGTGGAAGCTCGGGTTGCTACAAAAGCGCAATAGGGCCTCAAACCTTGCTTGAACTTCCATCAGACTATGACTAGCTAGGTCATTTGTCCCCAGATGGAAGACCAGGTGTGTTCTTGGATCCTGCAGCTTCCCGCGGGAAGGGATATAATAAATGACCTCTTCGGCTGTCATTCCTGGCAGACAGCTGACCCAACCCTTGTCTCCACCCTTGTCTTTCAAGTTAATGCCCCTTACTATGGAATCCCCCATGATCATGACCTTGTCCTCCACCTTCCACACCGCGTGGCCCCCCCGGCTGATTTCCTATGCCCCCTCCCATGGAGTGCGCTGTTACAGCCCCTGGAACCTCCATGTTTGCTACTCGAAACACTCCTTCTCATTCTTGCAGCCTGGCCTCCCTGGTGGTGGCCTCCCAGTCTCCCTAAGTTGAGTCCTGCGTCGCTGGCAACCCCCTCTACTTTTGGTCTCTCTAGCCCTCTGTCAGAGCCGAGATTGTTCACCTGCTCCCTCGCTGGTGCTTCTTTGGTTGTGGCAGTATGCTTGCCCTTGTTTTGCCAAGGGGCCTTCCCTTTCCCATCCAGTGGCATCTCCTCCTCAGGTGCCTGCCCAGCCCCAACCAGAGTGGACCCCCTTCGGTCCCCCTTCCATGATGCATTTACTTCCCCCCCCAAGGCCCCCGCCTGGTCTCGTCCAGTCTGGGGTGTTCCCCTGCTTGCCTCCTTGGTCACCTGCCCCCCCGCTCTCTCGCTACTTTCCTTTCTCGGATGAGGTTGCCCAGGTGCCCCTGCGTCCACTCCTTCCATGTTTTTCAGGCCTACCCCTCCTTCTGAGCTTTTCGGGCCCTCCTCCAATTTTTCCTTTCTTTCTCCTTTCCCTTCAATCATGCCCTCAGCCCCCAAGTCAACTATCTGATGTCCCTCTTCCCTATCTTTGACAATTAACTTGCCCCGTCAAGTGCTTGCATTTCCTTTCCCAGTCCCTGTCCCCCTCTCATTCCCCACCATCCTCACTCCTGCCTCAGTTTTATCCCCCTCCTCTCCGTGCTCCCCTTCCTCCCCATCCACGTTGCATAAGGTCTCAAATTTATTGTAGCACTCAATGCCATCCACCTGTTTATGACCCAATTTCTCACTGCCTGCACCTCTGGGCTGTCCCTTACCAGCCTCCGCTGCTCTGACGCTGCCCCCCTTAAGCTTTGGGCAGTCGTCCCTACTGCTTACCTCCCTAGCCCCTTCTTCCCTCTGGAAAGGTCCATGTTCCTCCTGTTCTCCCTGCTTGTTTGATGAGTTATGTCCATTTCCCTCACCTATACCTTCCACCTGCCTCTCGTAGCCCATCCCTCTTTCCTTAGTCGCTCCCCTGAAAGTCTCCAGCTGTGTCTTTAGCCAGGTTACCTCGCTCCTGATCTGCACAAGCTGCCTGCATAGTGGGCAGCCTCCCATCCTCCAGGCCCAGTTTAGTATCATTGCCACCCCACAGCCAGTGCATCCTACAACCCTTCCAAAGATGCCTGCCCTGGTGGACGGTGGCCCCCCCCAAACTGTCCTTCTCCATACATACCTGCACGTTTCCCCTTGGCCCGGTCTCCACCCCCAGGAGTGCCACCCCTCTCACTTCTCCTTGTAGCCATAATGGGTTGGTGTAAAGTCAATTGTAGTACTGACTGATGAACCAGCACCCCTGTGACCAGGTCTCAATCACGGTACAAATAGATAATTAGGCTACTAAACAGATCTATCAGGTCTACAATTAAAAACTCCTCCATTCCCCAATCACATAAAAAAAATATAAGTACGCTACTGAACAGTTCTAACTGGTCTAATAATTGTAAACAAAACCTCCCCAGGACCAATACCTAATATAGGTAGTACAGTTGCAGTTTTACAGTTCTACCAGTCCCTACACAGTTCACAAAAATTTCAGGTTTGATTCCCTGGTTACCATTAAAATAGATTTTTATAGCAGTTCTACAAGTCCCTACACGGTTTACAAAAATTTCAGGTTTGATTTCCAGGTTACCACTAAAATAGATTTTTTACAGCATTAACATGCCCAAGATGATTTTGTGCCCTTGATCCCCTTGTTTATACTCCAGCCCCAGTTTAGACCTAAGGATGCACTTTCAGTACCTTGAGCTTTTGTCCAGTAGTCCTGCCTCAAAGCCCCAAGGACCTCCCTTCTCCACTGTGATCCTCTTCCTCCTGTCAGCTCCTACTCTGCCCTTGTTTCATCCAGTTGCTAGGTTTGGGCGGGGCCTAGAAGGGTATTTAATAATGGAGGAGGTGGGGCTGGGTGGGTGGGATAAAGCTCTCCCTCAAAACAGCAGCAGCATCTCTCCAGCCCCTTGTGTCTCTGTGGGGGAAAAGGGGTCCAGACATGGACACCACAGTCCTCTGTTCCCCCATGCGGATTACAGCTCGACAAAAGCCGACGGCTGGTCTTCTTTTTTGAACTCTGGCACCTCCTTCCTGCTCTGGCCCAATTGGCTCAGAGCTCTCCACAGCTCCCGCACTTTGCTGCTGGCTTCTGTTTCTTCACGGCGGCCCAAAGCTCTTCCAGAAAACAGCAGCAGCAAATCTCCAGCCCCTTGTGCCACCATGGGGGAAGCAGGGTCCATACGTGGACACCACAGTCCTCTGTCCCCCCCGTGCGGATTACAGCTCGACAAAAGCCGACGGCCGGTCTTCTTTTTTGAACTCTGGCGCCTCCTTCCTGCTCTGGCCCGACTGGCTCAGAGCTCCCAGCACCTCCCTTGCTTGGCTGCCGGCTTCTGTTTCTTCCCGGTGGCCTTAAGCTCTACCCGAAAACAGCAGCAGCAAATCTCCAGCCCCTTGTGTCTCCGAAGAGGGGTTCTGATGTGGACACCGCAGTCCTCTGTTCCCCCGTGCGGATTATAGCTCAGCAAAAGCCGGCGAAAGGTCTTCCTTTCTGAACTCTGGTGCCTCCTTCCTGCTCTGGCCCGACTGTCTCAGAGCTCCCCACAGCGCCCGCACTTGGCTGCCAGCTTCTCTTTCTTCCCGGCAGCCCAAAGCTCTCCCCGAAAACAGCAGCAGAAAATCTCCAGCCCCTTGTGCCTCCGTGGGGGAAGAGGGGTCCAGACATGGACACTGCAGTCTTCTGTCCCCCCCGTGCGGATTAGTTCACCAGGGTGCAGAGGGAGCAGTTAGGTGGGGAAGCAGCTAATACTGATGGTAAGAAAGGAAGGACTGGGAGCATGGGTGCAGGGGATGGAAGCGTAGCAATCATAGGGGACTCCATAATTAGGGGTATTCACTGGGGAAGAAAAGGGGACCCAAATGCAAGCAGAAGGGTGGTTTGCATGCCAGGGATGACAGCAGGGAAGGTGGCCCAAGAATAAGGGAAATAGTAAGGGAGGCTGGAGGAAAACGTAATTTAGTTATACATTCGGGAACCAATGACCTAGCTGAGGAGGAGGCTCAGGTAGTGCAAAGTAGGTTCGGGGGAGTTAGGGAAGCTCTGCAGGGAGGAAGTTTGCTGGCCTTCTCAGAGGTGATACCAGTACCACGGGCCAGCACAGCCAGGAAAAGAGGAAGAGAGGATTTTAATGACTGGCTGAGGAAACGGTGCAGGGAAGGAGATGTTTATATGTATTGGGGACTGGGAGGAGACCTGGTAAAATAAAGCACTCTTTTCACCAGACAGGCTACACCTCAGTAGGGAGGGTTTGAGAGTACTTGGGGACAAACTGGGGGAATACATAACCACTACTCTTAATTTAAACTAATGGGGGGGCAGTGGGCGTGCAGGACCACAGACTCCGAGAGGAGGAGGTCAGTGAACCTCCCCCCCACAGTCATGGAAGAGGTCTGGAGGGAGGAGGTGGAAGGGGCGAGAACACAGTTAGCAAAGGGTGAAGGGGGAGAGGAACACATAACAAGGGTACGAGAAGGGGTGTACACAGAGGGGAATAAATGTGAAAAGAATAGAGGGCAGAGAAGGAAAGTCAGATTTAAAGTGGAGGGTGGTGTCTCTGAATACACAGTCTTGGAAACAAGATGGATGACCTGCAGGCACTATTTTCAGGGAGAAGGGTGGACATAGCTGCAGTAACTGAGACTTGGGCAACATCACGCCACGACTGGGACCTTGCGATCCCTGGATATAAACTATACAGGAGGCACAGGGTAGTCGGGAAGGGGGGGGGTGGCAGTTTATATCAGGGAGGGAATAACTTGCATGAGGTAGTAGTCAGAGGAAGGGGAAGTGGAGGCATTATGGGTTCAGTTAAGGTCCGAGAGAGGGAGAAAGGTGAGGTTGGGTGTGGTTTACAGACCACCCAATCAGGATGAGGAGAGGGACAGGGAACTGAGCTCACAAATATTGGAAGCTGCGGGGAAAGGAGAAGTGGTAATTGTGGGGGACTTCAACCTGCCCAAGATGGACTGGAGCATATTCTCCACAACATGTACTAGGAGTTAGGTGATCCTGGAAGGACTGCAGAGTGGGTTCCTGACTCAGGGCATCACTAAACCAACAAGAGCTGAGGTAGTTCTTGATCTGGTGCTGACAAATGGGGCGTATGTACAGGAAATAACAGTCAGGGAGCTACTAGGTGGAAGTGACCATTGCACAGTGTGATTCCATTTGGATATGGGCAGGGAAAGCATCACGACTAAGACCAAAATCTTGGATTTCAGGAGGGCGGACTTCAGGAAAATGGGCGAAGTACTAAGGAGCCATCTGGCAGGCATCAAAGCAGATATGGGGGTGGACCAAAGGTGGTCCATCATTAAGGAAGCAATACTGGTTGCCACAGGTAATTGTGTTAGGCTCAGGGGTAAGAACACAAGAGCCAAAGTGCCCAGCTGGTTCAGTTCTGGGGTTGCCCAGGCAGTAAGGGAAAAGAGGTTGGCCTATAGAAAATTCAGGAAGACCAAAAGAGAGGTGGATAGGGAAAATTACCTAAGTTTGGCTAGTGAGGCAAGTAAGGAAGTCCGGTGAGCAAAGGCACAGAAGGAGCTGCAGATAGCTGAAGGAATTAAGAAGGGGGAGAAGGCTTTCTTTCACTATGTAAGTGAGAAAAAGGACAAGAAGGAAGGGACTGTTAGACTTAAGAAAGGGGTGGAGTGGGTGGAGGATAATGGGGGAAAAGCAGAGATACTAAATGAATACTTCTGTTCCATCTTCACTAGGGAGAAGGATGGACCAGTGCCTTCAGAAGGGAAAAGAGGAGCAGGGAGAGAGGGGAACACAGATGTAATGATAGAGAAGGATAGAGTGAGGGAGGGGCTGCTGGCATTGAAGGTGGACAAATCACCAGGCCTGGACAGAATACATCCAAGGCTACTAAAGGAACTGGCAGGGTCACTGGCAGACCTATTTAATAGTTCACTAGAGTCAGGCGTGGTACCGCAGGACTGGAGAACAGCACATGTAGCGCTCCTCCATAAAAGTGGTCCCAAGGAAGACCCAGGGAATTACAGACCAGTCAGTCTGACCACCATCGTGGGAAAGCTCATGGAGACCATATTAAAGGAACGGTTGGTGGAATATCTACAGGAGCAAGGTCTCCAGGATGAGAGGCAGCATGGGTTCATGGGGGGAGATTGTGTCAAACGAATCGGACTGACTTCTTTGACTGTGTCACTAAGACAGTAGACAGGGGCCAAGCAGGGGCCTCTATCTTGATTTCAGCAAGGCCTCTGACTCTGTGTCCCACAAAAGGTTGATCAGGAAGTTGGTGGATCTTGGGGTTGGGTAAAAGATGACCAGATGGGTGAAAAGCTGGCTGAGGGACAGAACCCAGAGGGTGGTTTTGGGGGGAGAGTTATCTTGTACCAGAGAGGTAACCAGTGGGGGTCCCACAGGCCTCTGTGCCTGGGCCGGTGTTGTTCAATGTCTTCATCAATGACACTGGGGATGGCATTAAGGGCAAAATGTGCCTATTCTGCAAGAGAGTGAACACAGCTGAAGGGATACAGGACCTACAGGAAGATCTGGAAAAGCTGGGGGGGTGGTCCAGGATCTGGCAGCTTAGCTTCAATTCCAAGAAATGCAAAGTTATGCATATTGGAGCCAAGAATCCCAGGACAGAGTACTACCTGGGTAGAGTCCGAGTATCTGCATCAGAGGAGGAGAAGGACCTGGGAGTGATGATCATTAGTGACCTGAAGCACTCCACGCAATGCAAGAAAGCAGCAGCAAACTCAAACAAGATGCTGGGATGCATATCTAGGGGAATCAGTAGTAGGAGAGGAGGAGGTTATACTGCCATTGTACAGGTTATTGGTAAGGCCGCAACTAGCGTATGGAGTTCAATACTGGTGCCCAACCTCAAAAAGGACATTAACTTGCTGGAGAAGGTCCAGAGGAGGGCTACAAAAATGACAGTGGGTCAGCAGGGTAAGACATTTGAGGAGAGGTTAAAGGCACCGAACATGTACTCCCTGGAAGACAGGGAGAGAGAGAGAGAGAGAGAGGACATGATTAGGACCTTCAAGTACTTGAAAGAGATAAATAAGGTTGATAAGGAGAGTCTCTTTAAGCTGAGTGGCAACCATAACACGATGGGGGCACAGTCTTAAGCTGGAGGGTGGGAGGTTTAGGAGGGAGGTCAGGAAGCACTTCTTCACAGAGAGGATGGTGGACACTTGGAATGCACTGCTGGAAGAGGTCATTTTGCTGAAGACAGTGGGCAGGCTTATGAGAGGCTGGGATAGGCATAGGGGAAAGTAAGGATCATGGGTAGGGAGGATGGGAGGAGTGGGGAGGGAGGGCAGGGACATTAGCTCAAGCTGTGGACCCTGCAATACAAGCAGACTTAATAGACCAAATGGCCTTTTTCTGCTGGCTTCTTCGTATCTTCATATGAATGCCAACTTCAGCTGGACAAGGAGAGATTTCTGGCACACAACCATGTGTGCCAGGTAATTCAGTGCTCTAAGGGCCAGGGTGGAAGATGAATAAACTTTGAGCCCAGACTGGTCTATTTGGCTCAACTCCTTGTCCGGAGGGGAGGTGCTCCTATGTTTAGGCTTAGCCGTACGGTCATGGGCTGCATTAATGACCACCGAGTCCGCTTTGGGATGGGAACTAAGGTGGTCTTTGCCCTCAGGGGCTCGATAAAGTCTGTCGGCCTTCTTGGTGACCATGGCCACCGATGAAGGCTGCTGCCAGACAATGGAGGCCAGGTCCTCATATGGTCCAATCCATGGAGGAATGAGCAGTGGAGACTGCTCAGGCATATCTAGGCCACCAACCTCTTACATTGGGGGTCCTGATCCTCAGTCTTCCTCCCATTCACCAATGAATCTTCTGGAGGATCTCTGTGAAAGAGGGGTCCTCTGGAGGGGATTTGGGAAAGCCTTTGGGCTTGGGATCCTCTGGAGGAGAGGTCTCAAAGCCCGAAGCACAGGACGCAGAGTCCGGTTCCGATGACAGGCTTCTGTCCAGGGATAGAGCCTGTGGGAGCGGGATCTTCTTCAATGAGACCGCGAGGCCCCTGCCATTACCAGCTACCGTGGTAGAATGCCAGGCCTGTCCCGAGGTAGAGGGGTGAGACTCCAGTGGTGAAAGGGATCTTGGTGTACGGTCCGTGCGGACCAGTGTGGAAGTCATGGCGGGCTGGTGCTGGTCCAGCTCAGAAACCAGCTGTGACCTGGTCCCAGTCCACCAAGACTGAAGCGCTGCCCTAAAGGTCACCTGAGGTTGAGGTGGTGGAGGAGGTGGTGGGGGGGCTGACAGACAGGCGGGTAGGCTTGAAAATGAAAACCCAACATCGTATAGCCTGGTGGCAGGCAGTGGTAGCCCGGCACGCCATAGTTTGAATAGCCTGGCATCGGACACGTCTGATACCCTGGCAGCAGATACCCTAGTGAAGGGTAGTGAGGTGCCGGGAAGTCTGGCGTCAGGAGACCCAGCGAAGGGCCCGACAGCAGAGCTGAGGGTCCTGCTGGAGGCTCTGACAGTGGATAATCAGGCAGAGGCCCTGAAAGAGGGGACGGGGGCCCTGACGGGTGCGAAGGGCCTGGTAATGATAGGTCTTGTGCTGGACCCTCCGGAGAAGGTTCCCGGCGTCAGCTGCGAAGGGGTGGAGGGTCCCACTGGAGTCTGGGGCGAGGAGCTGGCCCAGATGGGGGAGCCTGCTGTGCAGGAGATGCCGGCTCCTGAGGAATGTCCGTCGTCAGACGTTCTGGCCCTGGCACCAGGGTGGAGTCATGCAGAGGCTCCTCCAACTCCGGCTTGGAATAGATGTGTGAGCCAGGAGTCTCCACCAGGGAAGATGCGGGAAGGAGGATCCCGAGAGGGAGAACCCTCTGGGGAGGCCTGTGGCAGAAGCAGGATCGATGTCAGGCCTGTTATCGGGGCCCGACGAAAAGCACAGTGGCTGGGTGGACACCTGAGGAGCTGGTATGCTGCTTATCAGCCTGGGCCAGGTGGTCATCAGAGGAGCTGATGATCAACTTATCAGCCGCGCCACCAGACTTAGGCCCTGGGGTTTTGAGGCGCTTAATGGTCGTGGAGCACTCTAGAACATCGGAGGCACCCACCTGAACTGGAACCAGCTCAGGTGGGGGAACCAAGGGCCGCTTTGCAGAAGAAGAAGAAGCAGGCTTGACCGGAGGAGCAGTACCCATGTCAATGGGAGGCCACTCAGCACCTGCAGCCCCCAAAAGAGGCTGTGAGCGGGGAGGAGACTGATCGTGGTCCTGGAGCTTGTCCTTGTCCTTCTTCTTCTTCTTCTTTTTACGGGAGTCTGAAGAACCCCCCCGCCCAGAGAGGAGAAGGATCCCTGCAGCTCCTTCTCCATAGAAGCCATCTTCAGTTTGACAACGTGGGCTACCAGGGCCTGTTGGCAGCGTTTCTGTGCAGCCTGGTTGAAATTCTGGCAGGCCTCACAGTCCTTGGTCTTGTGCTCTGGTTCCAGGCAGAAAAGACAGAGGGGAATGGCCATCCTTGTGAAGGAGTGGTGTGCCGCAGGAATCGTACTTGTTCTTATGCGACTCAGAAGGCGTCGGAGAAGACATGCACGAAAAAGGAATTACTTTCTATATTTTATAGAAAGAGAAAGAAAAACGATGAAATACTCATACAAACACTGCGGGTTGTCTGAAGCAGTGTTCTCCGCAAAATCCAACGTGCGCAAGTCAACGGTGGGAAAGAACTGGAGGGTGGGTGTGGGGACTGCCTACAGAATAGAGTCACACTGATGTACGTCACATGACGTCGGGTGGGCGGTCCCCCACCAGACACTGCTAGCTAAAGTTTTCCATGTGGTTCTAGTGCCTGTGGCTCTAGTACTAATGGCAGGGGTGTCGTTAGCCCCAAAACTGGGAGCATGTGCCCCCCCAGTTTAGGCTGATGCCCCCCCCAGTCTTTTTCTCCACCCTTGCATTTAATTACACAGGCTTTAAACTAAAGCCAAGCTGCTCCCCTGGTGAGTCGCCCTATCTCCGACTCATGTCTCAGTCTCACTCTATCCTGGAGCGCTAAAAGTAGTGTGTCAGTAAAGTGTACCAACTTCCGCAAGAGCAAACATTAACAGCCAATTAAGCTAAACACTTCAACACTGCAAAGTACAGTTACGTAAGAACTTACCGTAACAGTAGATCTTCGACAGAGGCTCTTGCAGTGGTAATAACATTTAGGACTGACGCCAGCAGGCGGCAGGACCCCACGGAAAAATTTCTAGCTAGCAGTCCCTGGCGAGGGACCACCCCCACGTCAGGTGACTGGCATCAGGAGACGTCGGTATAAAGGGGCGGTCCCGGACGCCCGCCTTCCAGTTCTTTCCCGCCACAGGCCAAAAGAGGCCGGACGAGAGAGGAGCGCATATTTCCCTCAATGGAAAAGGAGCTGAAAAAGCCTAGGGGATAGAGGCGGGAAGGTTACCTTCTGCAACAGCCTCTCGAAGATCTACTGTTACGGTGAAGTTCTTACGTAACTGTACTATCTTACTTGAGAGGGCTCTTGCATGAATATACTATATGGGACTGAATCCCAAGCAGTCTGGAACAAAGAGAGGCACCGGGAGGAGGAAAACTACTCCAAAAGGTAGTTCTGGTTGTGCAAGTCTCAAGATAGGAGGCCTTGCAAAACAGCCAGCCCAAAGCCTGCTCTACAGTGAGAGGCAACATCCAAACTGTAGTGTTTCGTAGAGGTATGGACAGAAGTCCAGGTGGCAGCAGCACAGATGTCTGCCGCAGACACATTCTTGAAACAAGCCGCAGAGGCAGCTACTCCTCTTGTGCAGTGGCCTCTGACTTGACCCGGAAGGGTCTTGTTGTATTTGTCATAACAGAAAGTGATGCAATGAGCCAACCACTTAGACAGGCATTGCTTGGAAACAGCATTGCCTTCCCTTTTGTGAGCAAAAGAGACGAACAACTGATCAGTCTTTCTGAGATCCTTCGTTCTGTTGGTGTAGTATCTCAGAATCCGGTGAACATCCATAGTATGGAGTAAATACTCCCCTTGATTAGAGTACTGCGTAAAAAAGGCAGGTAACTCTATGGACTGATTTAAGGTAGACTCAGCTACTACTTTAGGTAGAAACTTAGGATTTGTGTGAAGAGCAACTCGTTCCTTGTGAAAAATCAAGTAGGGGATTTTACACATCAGGGCCTGGAGCTCGAAGATTCTTCAAGCCGAAGTAACGGCCACCAAGAAGAGCGTTTTCCACGAAAGGAACTTTAAATCCGAAGAAGCTGCAGGTTCGAAGGGAGGAAGAGTAAGTTTCTTAACAACAAAGTTCAAGTCCCAAGGGGGAGCAGGTAGTCGAAAAAATAATGATTTTTCGGTAAAAAAACGACGAAGGTAGGGCTGACAAAGCACGAACTTTTCCGTGAGCACTACGCGAGCTAACAGCGGAAAAGAACTGGATGGTGGGTGTCCGGGACCCCTTTATACCGACGCTCCTGACGCCGCCTGATGGAAGGTCCCTCGCTGCGTGACTGCTAGCTAGAAATTTTTCTGTGGGGTCCTGCCGCCTGCCGGCATCAGTCCTATATGTAATTACCTACTGCAAGAGCCCTCTCGAAGTAAGATCCACCACTGTTTCGCGCTGGGAGCTTTGTCAAGGTGCACACTGGTTCTGGTGCGAAAGGCACTGGTGGTGGAGTATTTGGGTTTCCAACAGCGAAGTGTTGCTGAGATTAGTGGTACACGGTAGTCACGCTAAAAGTGTTTTTTTTCCCTAAGAGAGTCAGAACTGTTTGGCTGTGACTGTGAGGAAGTCGGGGCCTGTGATCAGTGCTCCACTAGTCCACTGAAAGAGAGGGGGTAGGGACAGAGCAGTGTCTGCAGGGGGTAAGCAGTAGCTATACTACAGTTATATATTACGGCCTTCACTGTGATTGACACAATGGGGCAGGGGAAAGAGACCATTTCAAAAGTATAGCCCATCAATTTATTCCAAATGTGCCACCTCCATCATTTATCACTCAGTTGTCTCCCCCTTTTTGCATTCACCAAAGTAACACAAAATTAGTTCTTCCAGCGGCCCACTTGCACGTTATAGAAACTGCAAAACAGAGCACTTCATACTATTCAAACCATGGCTGCTGCAAGTAGACCGTTCAAAAAGATAATAAAATGGCACTTATGTCTCCATGTATTCATCTCCATGGAGTGAGACTGATATGAGAGAGACCCAGTCAAACTCTCCATTCTACTGCATTTATAAATTTGGCAAGGTTTCTCTCGTATCAGTCTTGCTCCTTGGAGGTGAATACTTTGCTGACATGCAGCATTAGTTTGAGTAGTGTGTTCTATATTACAGCACTTGTGCCTAAACAATTCACTGATTTATGCCTAAAAATGTTGTGATTATATGTCTTAACCACAAGCTTAAAAGAGTGAAGGACCTTGTTGATACAAACTGCAGGAGTGAGCTTGGGAGTAGCCCCTCTACTCCCCTCCTTCACTTTATTCTTTTACTTTATTGAACTGTATTCAGTCTGGGGCATTGCAGGTGGACAAGAGTTTGCAGTGGCTTCATCTGTGAGGCTGGCTCCAACAGCGGAATAATTTAAGCAACTGTGTTTTTGTTTTGTTGTTGTTGTGGTCTCTGTTTAAGCTGTCAGTGCTGTTTTGCCATTTATTCCTGAAGTTATTCACGGATTACAAGACATTTTCTTTTGTCAGCACTCCACAGAGTGAGATTTACACATTAGTATTTTTTAAGCACATTGTCACTTAACTCTTTTCTGCACTGAACACTTTCAGAAAAACCTTGCACAGTATGTTTAAAGAACTGATTTATTTATGTATCAATTACTGTACTAAAATACAGTAGAGTATATGCTCACTATCACTGTATTCTCTACAGAATGGTCTGTATGGCACTATTTTTATTTGCTACGTACTGCAGCTGTTTCTCTACTCTATTGTAAAGTATTCTATCTATTTAATATCTATTGTAGCTTTACATATTATGTGCTGCCCTACCCAGGACCTCATTTTAAATGAGCATGCTGATCAGAGCATCTTCCTGGGGAAATAAATAATATAAATAAAGTTGCACAAAAAGTGTGTTTAAGTTCCCGTGGGGAAGATATTTCGCTCATGAGTTCAGTACCTGTTTAGTTCATTGCAATCTGTGTGGGTTCTGGTTGAGGGGGCTATGATGCAACCTGCTGGGCTGGGTTGGGCTTGAAAGTTGGATACAACTTGCTGGGCAGGCAGGGAGAAAAGACAACATGGTGGGCTGGGTTAGCTGGGGAACCTGGAGAGTTGTGCTAGGGGGCAACTTGCCAGACTGGGTGAGAGGGTAACATACTGGGCTGCAGGGAGGGATGGAGACTCTAGATAGGGTAGGATGCAACCTGCTGTGCTGGGGAAGGGTTACGGATTCTAGGGAGGGGAGCTTTCTTAATAGTTCCATTTCAAAATCCCTGCTGTCTAGTAATTTTCTCTTGGTCTGATTGTGTTGCAACAAGTCCCTGGTGTGAGGTGTCTAATGCCCCCCAAGTCCCATAAAAACAAATTGCTGGAGTCTAGCAATTCAGCCTCCCTCTCTGGGGCTGTTTCAATTAAATCACTGGTGTTTAGTGATCCCCTTCTTCTACTCCCTGATCCTATTTCAGCAACATGCTTAGTGGTCCACATCCCTCTCCCCACTTTCCCCAATATCATAACCAACAAAACAGATCCCCAACCAGCTTGGTTGTGGGTACTTTAGGAATGGTTTGGCAAAGCAGTGGTGAAAAGAAAAAAAGTATATACTCTTTATTAACCCTTGCAGGGCCACGGACTGATATATCGGTCCAAAATTCCTATATGTTCTAATTCTGTCGGCAGCCTAAGGGTTAATACAGGTGGGTGGGGAGGGGGGGTGGGGGACCCACTGAGAGCTAATAGCTAGAAGCAGTAATCCTCTTACTATTAGAGCTCTATAGTGCTATTAGTTCAGTGTGAGACATAGTGATGTGTGGGGGTTCTTGTGGCCATGAATTAGATAGAAAGTACAGTTACGTAAGAACTTACCGTAACAGTAGATCTTCGACAGAGGCTCTTGCAGTAGGTAATTACATACAGGACTGATGCGGCGGCAGGACCTACGGAAAAATTTCTAGCTAGCAGTCTGGCGAGGACCTTCGCGTCAGGTGACCAGCATCATCAGCGCCGGTATAAAGGGTGGTCCCGGACACCGCCTTCCAGTTCTTTCCCGCCACAGGCCCGGAAGGCCCGGACGAGAGAGAAGCAGACATTTCCCTCAATGGAAAAGGAGCCGAAAAAGCCTAGGGGGATGGAGGGCGGGAAGGTATTACGTACTGCAAGAGCCTCTCTCGAAGATCTACTGTTATGGTAAGATCTTACGTAACTGTACTATCTTACTTCGAGAGGGCTCTTGCAGTAGGTAATTACATATAGGACAGAATCCCAAGCAGTCTGGAACAAATGAAAGGCACTGGGAGGAGGAACTACTCCAAAAAGTAGCAAATAATCTAGCAGGTCTCAAGAAAGGAGGCCTTGCAAAACAGCTAACCCGAAGCCTGCTCTAGCGAGAGGCAACGTCCAAACTGTAATGTTAAGTAAAGGTATGGACTGAAGTCCAAGTGGCGGCAGCACAGATGTCTGCCGCAGACACGTTCTTGAAACAAGCCGCAGAGGCTGCAGCTCCACGAGTGGAGTGACCTCTGACTTGACCCGGGAGGGTTTTGTTGTACTTGTCATAGCAGAAAGTGATGCAATGGGCCAACCATTTTGATAGGCATTGCTTAGAGACAGCATTGCCTTCTCTTTTGAGCGAAAGAGACGAACAACTGATCAGTCTTTCTGAGATCCTTCGTCCTATCGGTGTAGTATCTCAGAATCCTGTGAACATCCATGGTATGGAGCAGGTATTTTCCTTAATTGGAGTACTGCGTGACAAAAGCAGGTAATTCAATAGACTGATTTAAGGTAGATTCCGCTACCACCTTCGGGAGAAACTTAGGATTTGTGCGAAGAGCTACTCGTTCTTTGTGAAAAATCAGATAAGGGATTTTGCAAATCAGGGCCTGGAACTCGGAAATTCTGTGAGCAGAAGTAATGGCCACCAAGAATAGCGTCTTCCACGATAAAAACTTCAAGTCTGCGGAAGCCGCAGGCTCAAAGGGAGGAAGGGTAAGTTTCTTGAGGACAAAGTTTAAGTCCCAAGGGGGGGCTGGAATCCGGACAGGGGGCCTGAGATGAAGGACCCTCTGAGGAAAGTTTTGGATACCTCCAGCTGGGCAAAAGCCTTATCAGTGAAAGGGACATGGTAGGCTGAAATGAGCCATATGGACCTTCAAAGAGGAGTGACTGAGACCCAGGTCGAAAGATGAGCATGTACTCAAGTAGAATGGTCACAGGACAGGAAAAGGGCTCCACGTTCCTGGACGCAGCCCAGATGGAAAATCTTTCCATTTCATGGCGTGAGGTGGACTTAGTGGAGGGTTTCTAGCCTCCACCAGAATCTCGGCCACCTTAGGAGAAACGCCAAAACGAGACTGAGCTAGATCTGCAGGAGCCATGCATGAAGTTGAAGGGACTTGAGTCCCGGATGGACCAGGGTCCCCTGATCCTGGGTCAGCAATCCTTGAGATAAAGGAAGAGGAAGAGGAGGAACCTCTGAGTATTGTTGTAGAAGAGAGAACCAGATTTGCCTGGGCCAGAAAGGAGCGATTAGAATCATTCTCGCTCCTTCCAAAGCAAGCTTCTGCAGCACACGAGGGACCAGAGGAATTGGGAAAAGCATAGACGAATCTGTCCTTCCAGCTTAGAGATAGAGCGTCGCTCCAGAAAGCGTCTTGCTCTGGAGCGAGTGAGCAAAAGATTGGAAGCTTTGCGTTTTTGGGAGGAGGCGAACAGATCTATCTGAGGAGTCACCCAAATCTGGAAGATGCTTTTTAGAACTTTTTCGTCCAGTTCCCACTCGTGTAGTAGAGCTGACGTGCGACTTAGTCTGTCTGCCAGAACACTGTCGACTCCCGGAACATGGATCGCCGTGAGGTGAAGGTTGTGAAGCGTTGCCCATTCCCAAACTCTCATCGCTTCCCTGCACAGCGGGTAGGACCGAGTCCCTCCCTACTTGTTGATGTACCACACCACGCACGTGTTGTCTGTTTGGACAGCTAGGTGACTGGGAAGGATGAATTGGTGAAGGGCCTGGAGAGCATACAGCACTGCTCGAAGCTCGAGCACGTTGATGTGGAGAACTATCTCCAAGTTTGACCATAGGCCCTGGGTTCGGTGAGGACCCAGATGGGCTCCCCAACCTTCGCCTGAAGCGTCCGTGGTCAGAGTCTGATCGGGGAGGATGAAAAAAGGGGACCCCCGGAAAAGGTTCTCTCGGACCATCCACCATTGCAAGTCTCTTACCATCAGCGAGGCGATCAGAACGAGATGATCTAGGTCGTCTACCCGTTGATCCCACTGAGATCGGAGAGTCCACTGAGAGATTCTCATGTGGAGGCGCGCGCGGAACCGTCGGGATGGCCGCCGCCATAAGCCCCAGTAGACGGAGCACTGACCTCGCCGGAACCCTCCTGTTTTCCGATAGGAGGGAAATCTAGGACTGGAGAGAGGCACCCCTGTCCGGAGGCAGGAAGGCCCTGCACATTGTCGTGTCGAGGACTGCCCCGATGAACTGGAGCCTCTGTGACGGATCCAGGTGAGACCTGGAATGGTTGATGGTAATACCCAGGCCAGTGAAAACCTGCTGGGTGAAGGAGAGAAAATGCAGGAGTTCCTCCCTGGACGGGGCTGCTAGGAGCCAGTCGTCCAGGTGGGGAAAAACCTGAGTTCCCAAAGTACGCAGCTGGGCCGCTACCACCGCCAGGCATTTGGTAAAGACTCGGGGAGCCGAGGAAAGACCAAAAGGCGCGCCAATTGGTAGTGGTCCCCTGGAGCATGAAATCTGAGGTACTTTCGGTGCGAAGGGTGAATGGAGATGTGCAAGTACGCATCCTGCATATCCAGTGCACAAAGCCATTTGCCCGGCCAGAGCAGGGGCAAGAGGGTTTGAAGGGAGAGCATCCTGAACCTCTTGTATTCCACATATAGGTTCAGGGAGCTGAGATCGAGAATGGGTCTGAGATCTCCCATTTCTTTGGTATGAGGAAGAAATGGGAATAGTAACCCATCCCGTGGAGGTGAGGGGGGATGGGCTCTATAGCCTGCTTCGCAAGGAGAGCAGAGATTTCTTCCCTGACCAAAGGAAGATGGTCCCTTGAGTAAGAGGAGTTCAGAGAGGGGTGACGTGGAGGTTTCTGCAGAAACTCTATGGAGTGCCCCTCTGCTATGATCTTAAGCACCCATGAATCCAATGTTATCCTCTCCCAACCCGGAAGGTGGAGGGAGAACCTCCCTCCCTACCGGTTCCTCCGGGCGTCGGAGTGGTGGGAAGAGGAAGGAGTCAGGTGGTGTGAGACAGTGCAGCTGGGGCACCCATTGCTTTTTAGGCGTGGGGCCTGGCAGCTGTGGGGCCCGATGTTTAGTGGCCCGCCTTCCCTGAGGTTTCGCTTGAGGCCGGCTGCGTCCATGAAAGGGACGGCGCTGTGGGGGATGGGGATGGTACATTGAATCAACAGATTTAAGGGCCGTCCCCTTCCCCTGCAAGTCAGTGATGATGTCCTTGACATCACCGCCGAAAGGCACAGAACCCCTGAAAGGTGCTTCTTGAATTGCTGACTGCACCTCCGGGACCAGACCTGACACACGGAGCCATGCGTGGCGCCGAAGACTTACGGCGAATGCAGAGCTCCATCCTGCATTGTCCACTGCGTCGTAGGTCATCCTCAGAATGTGACGACTGGCCGAACGAGCAGAACGGACCAGGTCGGCTAACTCCTGCTTCACTTGAGAGGCAGGCAAGGAGTCAATCTTAGATTCTGCCTGGGTAAGGACAGCCTTCTGGTAATCCCCCATATGTGCTACATAATTCAGGGCCCTAATCCCCAGTGTGGAAGAAGCATAGATCTTCCTTCCATACTGATCCAGAAGGCGAGATTCCTTATCCGGGGGAGACAAGCTCAAGTGTTTCGGGTGTGCGGACTGGCCGTGAGCGGCGCTAATCACAACCGAGTCTGCACGGGGGTGAAAGTCTAAGAAGTCTACACCCTCTGGAGCCTGGTATAGCCTGTTAGACTTCCTAGGAAGTGGGGCTAATGCCGACGGTTGCTTCCAAATAGTGGAAACAAGGTGGGCGTGAGGCTCGATCCAGGGTGGCACTAGGGTAGGAGCCGTAAGGGGCAAGTCCAGATGTTCGGCGAGTTTAACCCGTTGAGGATCTGGCTCTAAGGAATGCCACTGATGGACTTCCTGGATCTTTCTGAGCAACTCCATGAAGGAAGGATCCTCCGGAGGAGACTTCAGAGGAGTCCTCGGCCGGGGCTTGGATGGAGAGCGGCTCGTCGTCTTTCTCGGAACACCCATCGGAGGCCTCCGAGGAGTTCGAGAGAGAAGAAGAAGAGGAATTTGAAGCAGAGTAAGACTCCCTAGCTCGTCTAGGGGAGGCACGGTTCCTTAGGGAATCCCAGGACGGCGTGTCCTGCCCTCTCTGGATCCCGAGGCAAAGCCCGAGAACCGGAGGTGGAGAGGAGTATGCCGTCTGGGGCGTCACGGAGCCGGTGGTGACACCGTCTGATGAGAGCCGACTCTTTCGACTTCACTGGTGAGCTGAGCCTCTGTAGCCACAGGAGGCAAGAGTCTCCTGGAGATCCACCGGTGGCCTAGGGGGCGGTGGAGGAGGAGGAGGAGGAGGAGGGGATAGTTGTATGGATTAAATCCGTAGGGAGAGTATCCATAACCTGGCTGCGGGAATACTGGAGCCGGGTACTGCAGTGTTGGGTGCTGCGGCGTCGGAGGAGTTGGCGCCGGGTACTGCGGCGCAGGATACTGAGGACCTGGGAAAACTGATGTCGGATAGGTCGGCGGATACCCAGGCACTGGAGGAGCTGCCGGAGCAGACGGCCCAGCCGGGTACTCCATGGCCGGATCAGCTGGGATAGGCCTGTGGGGTGGCGGGCCCGATAGAAGAGGAATATCCCCCACCGGCATTGGAGGGGCTGGTGTCGGAACCGGCGTCGGCGGGGCCGGTGTCAGAGCCGGTGTCGGAGCCAGCATTAGGGGAGCCAGTGTCAGATCCGGCTCTGAAGGAAGAGGATCGGACGGTAGCCCAGGATCCTGAGCCTCGTCCGGGGATGGAGGGGAAAAATCCCCGGGGTCGGGCAGGGGGGACTCGGGCTCCCCTGACGGCAGCGAAGGCTGCGGGGAACCTGGTACAACAGACGAAGCAGGGTCTGCACGTGGCTCCGAGGCCAAGCGCTGCGTCGAGGGAGGCTGATGTGTGGCTGCAGGGCTGTATCGGCGGACACCAGAGGAGCTGGCGTCCGACTGGAGTCCCTACGTCGGAGGCAGGCCGAGGTGGGAAGAGGCCCGGTCCGAGGGACACTGCCGTCTTGCCGCCCGAAGATTCGAGCATCTTAGCGGCCTTCTCCCGGCGGACATCGGAGGAGCCGATGTCCGGCTTATGGGAGGCGCCCGCACCAGTAGGCCGCAAGCCTGTGGCAGTACCGGGGCCTGGAGCCTCCTTTTGCCCGGAGGCACCCGGCGGGCTCGAGCGCGAACCCGACGGGTGGGCGCGCGCCTCCTCAAAGCCTTGGAAGCTGCCAGCCAGGCGATCCCGGAGGATGTTACCTTGCCGCGACTCCAGCGGTCGCGGGAGAAAACCTTCTCCCGGTGTCTTTCCTTGTCCCACTTCTTGTGCCCTTCGGGGAGGTCGACACCTGCCGAAGTTTCTTCCAACTCCTTCTCCATCGCGGACATCTTCTTCTTGAGGAGATGGGCTTCAAGAGACTGCTGGTGTTGTCTGCGGGTGGCTGCATTGAAACGTAGGCAGTGCGGACACTTGTCGACCGCGTGGTCAGGGCCTAAACAGAAAAGGCAGAGGGAGTGACCGTCTTTGTGAGGCAGTTGGGCGCCGCACGAGTCGCACTTATTTTTTGAAGGGGACGACATATACCGACATTCACCTGACAATAGGAAATATAAAATACAATACTGAAAACTTTTCGGAAAAACCAACAAAGTAACAGGACTGAGCGATAAGAACTTAACCGCGAGGTGCTGCAAAACTGACGGCGGGGAAAAGAACTAGAAAAGGATCCGGACCCGCCTTTATCTGACGTCAGTATAACGCGGTCACCTGGCGTGGGGCGGTCCCTCGCTAGGGACTGCTAGCTAGAAATTTTTCCGTGGGGTCCTGCCGCCGGCTGGCGTCAGTCCTATATGTAATTACCTACTGCAAGAGCCCTCTCGAAGTAAGATCTGGGCCTCTGGTAGCCCAAGCAGAAGGAGATGGGACTGAGGATCCAGTTGTGACTGTAATCATTGTCACTGGGGACATTACTTGTGGCTCTGGGTACTAAGACCTAACTTTCTTGAATGGGGAAACTGCAGCTGCCCCTGGGCTGGTGAGGGGCAACAGGAACAGACTGCATGTATAAGTATGTTCCCTCATTCCCTGGCTCAAATTTCCTGCTGCATTTCATGGTTTCAGCTTGTAAATTCCTATGCATCTCTTGCTCGAAATGTTCTGGAATTTGCTTCTAAAATGTACTATTTGCCACCAAATTCTTCAAAATTTCTTCCCCTCCCCCCCCCCAACACACACACACTTTTGCAATCCTGCTGCTGCCCTTGCCTGATGGTTACTACCTACTGCACTCTTGACGTAAGATCAATACATTGACGATGTGTTCCTAGTCTGGAGGGAACAGTGGGGACAGCTGGACCTATTCATTAAATATCTAAACAGTAGAAAAATAAACATTCAATTCACATTGGCAGCTAACAAAACATCAGGGCCATTTCTGGATGTCAGGGTAATCAAGGATAACTTCAGGCTTTACACTGCCATTTATAAGAAAGACATGGACCCCAATACAATAATCCATGGTGAAAGCTATCATAGCCCGCACTTGATAGTATCCCTTACTCCCAGTATCTGAGAAGCGGAAGAAACTGTCACAATGACAATGATTTTGCCAAAGAGAAGGAACTCTTTAATAGTAGACAGAAACAGAGGCTACCCAATTGACACAATATAGAAGGCAGTTCAAAGGGCTGAAAATCTTACCAGAGAAGAGGCTGTCACACAAAGCGGTAGACAATCTCAAAACAGGATAATGTTTACAAATTATATCTCAAATGACAGAGAACTTAGGGGTATTATGAACAGGCATTGGCCAAAGCTACAGGCAGATAACTGGAATAATTCTAGAGTTTCAGGAATTCTACTACTAGCATTTAAACGTAACAGTTCCCTAAAGGATAAACTGTTACATCATGTGCATCAAGATCTAAACCCAGAGGACAGAAGACAGTACCTTCTTGAACCCCTTAAACACAGAAACTTTACTTGCAAACGAGGGGCACAATGTTCAGTTATGCAGAGGGAACACAATTTTTAAGTCTCCTAACTCGAATGAGTCTTCAGATACACTATTACACGTGACACAGACTTTGTTGTCAAACATAATTTGCTGTCCCTGTGATTCGTGCTGTGTGGGCAAAATCTCTAGACCTCTCAGAATGTGTGTTTCTGAACATAGGAGTGCCCTCAGATAAGAGGATGAGAGATCCTCAGTGACAAAACATTTTCCCTCTCATGGGCATACTTCAGCAACAGTTTAACCTGTCAAACCATGAAGAACAAAGAAAGAAACAAATACGGAGTTACTCAGATGAGAAGCCTCGTAGATATACAAATTAAAAACAACAGAAATGGGCAAAGGACTCACTGAGGAACTAGACTGGACACTGCTTTTTTGAATGGCACATTTCAAGATAACTAATTGTTTATATTTCCTCAGGACAGTCTGCGCATCTTTCCTTTCCTCTTGCTGCAACTTGGTGTTTCTTCTCCTTCAGTCTGAAAGCACACAATACTAGTGCTAAGTATACACATTTACCTAGGGAGAAAACCAGGGTGGCTGGGAACACTGGGAAAGGTCCACGATTCATGTGGTCTTCTCACCTTCTAAACCACAGAGTGCAGAGTAGCACTCTTTTAGTTTCCTCCCTAGATGACACAAATGTAGGCTGGTGTCTTGGCAGTATTATAGTCTAACTTATCCACCTCATCTTTAGTGCTTCAGTCTTATATTTATCTATCACCTTACCAGGGATGGACAGTGGACTCATGGTCACATGTAAATAATAAATACATATTATTCTGGATACATATATCATTTATCCTTCCTTACCCACCCTGTGCCCCCTTGCTAACATAACTTAGTGTGTTGTGAGCCCTACTTTACCCACTTGCTGTATGTTTATCAGCACCATAACAGGTACGTATATACATGTCAATGTATCTTAATAAGTAAATTTTTTTTTTTACATTTCATATAACAACTATGGTGGGACTCAAACCTAGCCCACTACAATGTGGATAGTTAACATACAATAGGCAGTCTTAGGGCCAGATATTCAAAGGTTATCGCGGGGTGCAAATCTGTTGCGATGGACTAGCGCCAAATTTGCACCCGACTGCTATATTTAAAAGGACATTTAGCACCAGCGCTAGGTGTTAGCGCCGACACTAAATTATAATATATGCAAGGGAGGTACTGAGGGGAGGGGCCTTGACTGCCAGCACACCGGCATATTCAAAGGTATAGCGCCACGCTACAGGCATTAATGCAGGCTGTAGCGTGGCACTGAATACCGATGAGAAAGACCCGCGGGAATGTGCGGCGTCCCCCAAAGCACGCATTCCCAATCCCCGTATCTACCAAGTTATGTCCCTGGTAGTCTAGCGGTCCCCCACCCCCAAGCATGTATCCGACCCGGTGAATATAAATAAAGATCCATTTCCCTGGTAGTCTAACAGTCCCCCACCCCCAAGCACATAACCCGATCCGTTGAATATAAATCCATTTTCCTGGTAGTCTAGTGGTCCCCCACCCCAAGCTCGTATCCGACCCCGTTGAAAATAAATATAAATCCTTTCCTGGTAGTCTAGCGGTCCCCACCCCAAACACGTATCCGACCCTTGCTGAATATAAATATAAATCCCTTTCCCTGGTAGTCTAGCGGTCCCCCCACCCCCAAGCACGTATCCCAACCCCGTAGAAAATAAATAAAGATCCATTTCCCTGGTAGTCTAGCAGTCCCCCCAACCCCAAGCACGTATCCTGACCCCGTTGAATATAAATATAAGCCCTTTTCCCTGGTAGTCTAGCGGTCCCCCCACCCAGCAGCGAAACCCCGCTCATCCCATTAAAGGAGATAGGAAATGTTTTTTGCTGCTGTTCCTTTCTTGAAATAAAATGACACACAGCATTCATTATTGTATTATTCAGTTTATGTGTTGTGGATGAGTTGTACAGTGGTTGGTTACCTCGCAGACAGTACTGCCTTTTGCAGTTGTTCATAAAATCTGATCTCTGTTTTCCTTTTTTTTTTCTCTATTTGATTGCTAGCCCACAGAATGCACATTACGGCAAAGACTCCTGACACCATGCTGTGGTTTTACTGACCGGTTATTCTCACTGCTGGTGTACTATCTTAACCGTGTTAATCAGGGTGGTTACAGTTAGGTTTCTTTTATTGTTGTTTAGTGTTTTAGCAGTAATAGACTTGATCCTATGACAAAGAGCTGTAATTTACAGGCTGTGACTGACGAAGGAGTAGCAACGGTCTGTTATCTATTAGTAGAGATTGTCCGTTGTAATGTTCAGCAATCATCAATGATAAACAGCACCTGATACTTACTAGTAGCTGTATTTTCATTTCATCCTAATAAAGTTCCCTTCTACAGTCATTAATCGATCGTATCACTGCTAGATAAGCAAACCCCCCTCCCCCCAAAAAAAGCATACACAAACCACTACTACCGTCCATCTCCGTCGGGACTTAAATGTAAACTATACTGACTGAGCTAGCTCTGGAAGGATAGTGGAGTAGCAGAGCGGGAGTCCATGCAGAGAGGGCTCATTGTAACAAAGCAGCTCATTTCAAGATGCGGACGGGGGTGGGGGATGGGGTACAGAAAAAAAAAAGCCCAGTGAATTGGAAAGGGTCACCCTTCCTAGTACAAATTTACAATATCAGTCTAGTGCTCAGAATCTGCCACGCAACATTTATCTGTGATATTATGCTGTATATTGAGCTCCAGACGAGCATCCACGCCGTGGTGTAATTAAGCAGCATGCAATGAAAGATTTCTTTAATTAATACCAATTGTATGGTTTTCTATATGTGTAAAAGGGAAGAGATTGAGATGGGGGGTGCGTCTGAGGGGAAACCCTGATTGACTACAGGTGAGAGTGAACAAGCACAAGTCAGAATGGGTCCTGGTGGTGGGTCAGACTCCAAATGTTGGCACTTGACAACTTGGCATGGCATTGGAGGCAGAAATGAGCAAGCAACTCAAACACAAAATAAAACACTAGGGGAACAGCAGTACCGCACTCGGTCGCTCACTCTTATCACTCACGAAGAAAAGGACTGTCACAGCTTGCTTGCATGCTCCAGACCCAGCTTGCTTCTCATAAATGTTAACGTTTGTTTCATCAGCAAACAAGTGATTTGCAGTGAGAGCGGAAACCACCTGCATCATTTTTAAATGTCCAGATCAGATTCTGAGTTTATATTTTTAATTGAAGCCCACCCCATGATTCCAAATTTCAGAGGACAGGGTGTTTTTTTTGGAGGGGGTCACTGCCCCCTCCTCCCGTGGGACCCCTTCTAGTGTTAGGGCCACAGGCATCTGCTTGTGTGGCCAAGATGCTTATGCCGTCTAAGCGGGTACTCCAAATACGGACTGTCATCAGATGGGCAGATGTATTGGGTTTACCACATGAGAAATATTTTTTTTATTGATCTGACTTCTGTTAACTCTATCTTATCAATTTATTTTTTATTCAATTTGAAATTAATTACAAAAACTGTTCATTAGTTAATAAGCAGACAACAGATACAAATGAGAACCGGGGGGATGTGGGATGGGTGAGGGGGTAGTGTGGACAGTTGAAAAAAAAAACTGAGCTGATAAATTTAAGTTTTACAGTGCTGAACATGCACCATTTTAATTGTGGAATCAAGGAAGTAAAATCAGAAGTAAAAAAAAAAAAAAAGAACACCTGTGAGGTTAGCAGTGTAACAACTGTCATGTCAAAATGGAAAAACCTAATTAACCAAATGAGCACTACTGAGAATGAGCAAACATCAGAAAAATAGATAATCAATTTCAGCACAATTTACCACGCAAGATCTAAAAACTCATCTAATGGGACTGTGTGCAGTTCTTCAGTTGAATCATCGTCAGACGAAAAGTCTTCAGCATCCGCAGCATGTGCCTGACTATTTCTGTTTACAGCCAGTGGCTCATACATATAAGGAAGAACAAGATGATCTGATGGCTGAACAGAGAAAAGAGATCCCCCTTCGGCACCTTCAGAACCGCGATCACTGTCATTCTCGCTATGTACTGTCCCTCAATAAATCCTTCAACCATTTAAACCTGAGATGTGCATTCAAGTACTGAGATCGGAGCAATCCACATCATTGACCAGGAGGTGGCTCGCGCAACCCGACGCTGAAACTGTCAGGCTACTGCAAGTAGGCCAGCAAAACAGAGATGAGAAAAAAGCAAGACACAGATGTTTTTCACACAGAGGTCTTTATTGGAACAAAATATCAAGCACACTTTTACACGGACATCACATTTAAACAGTATTTTGGGGTATATTTTCCCTATCTCCTTTAATGTCAGTAAACAGAGCCAGCGACCATCTCAGCCCTCCTCTCACCACCATGGCCGGCTGCCAACTGAGGTAGGAAGGAGCATACTTCTACCCAGTCGATGGCTAACACGTGGTAATGAAGAAAAGGGCTGGCCAGTCGCTGGCTCTGTTCACTGACATTAATGGGATGAGTGGAGTGTCACTGCTGGATGGGGGACTGCTAGACTACCAGGAAATGGATCTTTATTTATTTTCTACGGGGTCAGGATACATGCTTGGGGGTGGGGGACCGCTAGACTACCAGGAAAGGATTTATATTTATATTCAGCGGGGTCGGGATATGGTGTGTGGGGAGGGGGACCGCTAGACTACCAGGGAATAGGATTTTATTTATATTCAACGGGGTCGGATACATGCTTGGGGTGGGGACCACTAGACTACCAGGGACATTTATTTTATTCTACATTAGACGGAGGTTGGGAGTCGTGCAGGGGTGGGGGACCACAAGACTACCAGGGTTTAAAGTGAATTGCAGGGCTACCAGGGGTTGGGAAGCATGCTGGGGGGCACTAGCCTACCAAGGTGTAACAGGCACACAATGGAACAGGGGCCATGAGGGCAGAAAAGGACTGCCTGTCCAAGCCAGTCTGCCCTGTTCCCTATCTACTGGATATGCTGCATATCCTAGTTCCTAGTGACCCTACAGCTTATGGCCACCTGTCCCCACCAGGTTTGTCTTATGCCTGTCCCATGCATTGTGTCCCCCCCCCACTGTGTTTCACCCACTACTGCAGTGGGTTACCTATGTTGTCAGAGCATATATGGCCACGGGCAGTGTGTCTGTGTTTAGCTATCAATCTGTATATGTATGTGCGTGTGCATATATATATATATATATATATATATATATATATATACACACACACACACACACAGGTCCTGCTTGCACAGCTTCATGGGTGTGTTGTATGCACTGACTGTGCCTGGCAACACACAGTTTCTGCTGCTTCCAGCCTGTACTTCTATTTGGACCAACAGGGGATGCTGTGGGCATGCCCTGGCCTGCAGCGTCCAGTCTGTACTTCCATTCCAACCAAAAGGGGGAGCTTTGTGCTCCATGCAGTAGCACCGGGCAAACTGCATGGTAATGTATGCTAAGCAGCACCTAATGAGATGTAAATATATATGTTTGCCCATGGATTACCTAAGTAGGCTCATTTGTATGGGAGCTTTGAATATAGCTCCCGTTTGCCCCGGGCTAACCAGTTTGCACCGGGCTAATGTGTTAGCACTGTGCAAACGGGTTAGCCCCGGGCAAACCTTACTTCAGCATAGCACAGTTCTGCAGTGTGTGGCTCACATTGTTGTTTGCAGTCATACCTCACAACTGTCCCTGATTTTACCTCACAATTTTACTCTGTCCCTCCTAAAAATTGTGTTTCCATGAGCAAACAGTAGGGGTTGTAAGCATAAAATAATGTCAGACATTAATGTTACAGACGTGTTCTTCCTTAGCAAATGCATTTTACACTAAACCACTTATTCTACCAACTTTCTGAGTGAATATCACCAATTTTTAAGATGCGTCCCTGATTTTAAACCTTTGTCCCTGATTTATGAGGCAGGGGGTTGAGAGGTGTGTTTGCAGTAGATGTGAGACATCTCTGTGCAATCACACACAATGTTCTCCACCTGCAGCACTGGCTTGCTACAGATTCTAATGAGCTGCAGTTGCAGTTTGCACTGCCCTGTTGCTATATTCAGTGCTGTCTTATTCCCGGGCCATTTTTGCCCTGTACTCCCAGACCAGTTTGCCCGGCTTCCTTAGACTGCTATATTCAGCAGGATTAGCACCGGACTATTTCCTTTTTAATATAGCTTGCTTTGTGTTCCGGGCTGAGTTTGCCCGCCGGGCAGTGCTTAGCCCAGGGGCAAAGTTTTGAATATCTGGCCCTCATAATCGAATCAAAAACTGTAGTCCATTAGGGGGAAAGTGTATCAAAACAAAACCAGTTCCTTCTGTCATGATTCCCCAGCCACTAAAAGTTTAAAACTATAATTTTCCTGAGACCAATCTGTTCTTTTGTGAGGCGCAGTTTTTCAGCAATATAAGGATTTTACGTAAGGCCACTACCAAAACTTTAGGAGTGTAAATTATTCTCACTTCCAGTAGATGAAATGGCATCATTTATTTACTGAACTTAATTTTGGGGTCAGCCATCATCAAGTATAAGCTTCGTACAACAGCACATGTGTGAATCCCAATCATGCTGTCATGACAATTGGGCCTGAGTTTGGCTGCCCCCCCAAGAGATTTACTCTATAAAAGCTAGGATGACAGTGGACCTACTGCTTCTGACAGTGGGCAGACAGCCGGTCACAAGCACACTCCTTTTTTTTATCAAACACAGCCAGCACTACTTCTTTCTATTTATCCTCACAAGTTGTATATTTTAAAGGTTTAGTCAACATAATGCTAAAACATCTGAGCTGCAAAATAAGTGGTATCTAATGAAGAGTATCTTAACAGTCTCTAAAAATAATAAAAATAATATGAATAAACATAGGGGTTGCTGTGTGCAAAGTTTTTAAACCCCACAAGAGTTCACTGTGAAGTTTGTCAATTTTCACAGTGTCTTGCTGGGTGAATTGCAAAATTTGTACACCTGTGTTGCACACTTTGCACCTTGCAGCAAGTTTTACTATGTGAATTGACGTACTCTGTGGGAAAAATTTGCCACAAAGTGACAAACTGAGTAAATTATTGTAGTAAAATGTGTGCAGTTGTGCCAAATCACTAAGGGTCCACTACACAATAACTCTATGTAGTGCATGGTGGGCGAATTCGCCGAAATTTCTTGTGAATTTAAAATTCATGACAGTCCTACTCGGCGGGGTTTAATACCATTTAAATGTATTGTTTTTTGTTTAGATTACTGACTAACCCCACAGAAAATGTTAGATTCGTATAAGGATAATGTAGGTTTCTAGATTTACTTTACTGTAAATTCCTTATTAATCCTCTACAATACACCAAAAGGTGGCAGGAAAATATAAACCCTAATATGCTCTACCTGGGACTGTAGGCTAGGTGACGCAACACAAGACATATGGAAAGCACAATAGGAAAACTAATAAACAGTAACAAAATTTGCTTTTTTATTTTTCTTCAAAATTCATTCCAAAGCTACATACAAATACTTTACTAGATAGTAAAGGTGCATTTTTATGTCACAGCTATACCAGAAACAGCGTTTTCTAGTTAGCAGAGCTAGTTACCTTAACCAGGTATATATTTATTTATGGTTTAATGAACCTAATTAATTGTCTAGATGTTTAAATTTAACTACTTAGTACAACACAAGTTTCTTTTTCCAAATGTTATAACAATATCGAACAGAGAAGTAATATGAAACAAAGGCTCATGCGATACTTAAAAATAGATGATACAAACAAGTTAAGTTAGCTCAGGTTTTCCTAGGAAAGCAACTGTATTATGTTAATAATACTAACAAACTTGTTGTTACCTCTGTATCACCCTACGGCGGAGCTCTTTGCTCCTGTATGTAAACTCTATTGTATTACCAACTGTTGGAGCATGTGGCTCCTGGATGTAACCTAACTGTTGGAGCATGTGGCTCCTGGATGTAACCTAACTGTTGGAGCATGTGGCTCCTGTATGTAATTGTTGTCTTATGGATACCCTGTAACTCTCCCGGGTTGCTCCTGAAAATAGGCACGTTGCTGTCTAGTGTGCTTACCTGGTTAACAAAAGCAAATAAATTGTTTAAATAATAGGACCTCAGCTTTTTGGATGATTGCTACAATGTTTACTAGTTTGTAATCTGATCCATTAGTGTGAATAGATAATATAATGACCCTTTGTTATATTCCATATGCACTTGGGTGCTCAACAGGTTGAATCTGATGGTAGTGGTTCGATGTGCCTTGTATTTATTGATTGCAAATTTTTATTGACTTTGTTTTACTCACGAAGTTTCTTTTTTATGTTGTATGCCATTTTAATTCATTCAGTAGCCACCTGCCCTGATGAAGTGGCACACAGCCACGAAAAGAACAGTTATATAACTTATCATAACAATAGATCTTGGAGAGAATCTTCTCCATCGGGGCCACACTTTCAACCGTAAGCTGTCAGTGTCAGGACCACTCAGAAACTTTTTGCTAGCCGGGGGCCGCCCACAATGATGTGCAGTGTTGCCACCTACTGTAGAAAATGTGGGTGGCCCCAACACTCCTCAGTTCTCTGCCCAAGATTAGCCATGCGGGGTCCTCTTACTGTGAGGAACCAGGAGACCAAAACCAGTACTAGGCAAATGAGAGGAACTGGACTGAAAACAGAATGCACAGAATAAGACCTTAGGCACAACATCTGGTTTATCTCTCAGAAGAAAAGAGTGCTGGAGGGAGGGTACACTGTGGTCCAATGAAGAAGATTCTCTCAATGATCCACTGCTATAGTAAGTTCTTACGCAAGATATCTCCTCCATTAGGTTACACCTTTGGAGTCATTCTCAAGCAGTACAAAGCACCCAGGGAGGATAGCACAGTCTGATATATGATCAGGACAGAAAGCTTTGCAGAACAGCAAGACCAAAGGCAGCATGTCTATGAGAGATGATGTTCAGACTATAGTGCATAGTGAAAGTATTTACAGTACTCCATGTAGCTGCAGCACCTATGTCAGCAGCACGGACATTCTAGAAGCAAGCAACAGAAGTGGCATACCCCTTGTGGAGTGGCCACAAACAGCACCAGGAAGTTTCTTACTGTACTTCCTATAACAAAAAAGAAAAAAATACTCACCATAGTAATGTTGTTTCTTCTAATGGAGTCTTGCTGTATTCTGACTATATGCAGTTAGCCCCAGCACTTGAACTGCCCCGGAGTGTAAAGGGCTAACTCTATGCAAAGGCATAGAAAGTAGACCTCGAGCTCGGTTTTCAAACCTCTGTCTGTGGTACTCTGAAGTGTAACCATCAGATTCTTACGAGCACTAAACTAACTAACTCAAAGGAAGAAATTATTTCCAAAATTTTGTGCCAAATGGTGAAACAAAGCTTTAGGGTTAGAAGACTCAAGTTGAGAACACCCAGCAAGAACACAACAAGTAGTGGTTTACCAAAATGCTTAATAACAAACCAAAAGAAACTCCTAAGAGATGGAGGCATGACCAGTACACCTCTGGGGTGCAGCACTGTGTCTGCCCCACCACATCCCAAAACTACTAGGTTCCAGGAGTAGAGGCAGGGAGGGAGGTCAGAATACAGCAAGACTCCATTAGAAGAAACAACATTACTATGGTGAGTATTTTTTTCTTCAAACGACATGAAGTCTTGCTGTATTCTGACTATATGCAGACTAGAGAACCTATTTTGGGAACAGGATCTGCAGCACAGCCATGCCAAACCTAGCATCACTTTGTGACAGAATGCCCAAAGAGTAATGCTTGGTAAAGGTGTGAACAGATTTCCAGGTAGCTGCTTTGCATATCTCCACTAATGGTATATATCTAGCTGCTGCGATAGAAACAGCTGTACCTCCGGTAGAGTGAGCCCTCAGGCCTGAGGGAGGCTCCTTCCCAAGTTTAGAATAGCAGAACTGAATGCAAGAAACAATCCACTTGGCAATAGACCTCTTGGTAGCAGGCTTGCCCTTTCCCACCTCACCATCAGTGAGAAATAATTGAGAACAATCCTTCCTATGGACTTTAGTATGCTCAATATAGTAACTGAGAGCCCTTTTCACATCTAGACTGTGTAGCCTCCTCTCTCCAGAGGAAGAATGATCAGTGAAAAAGACAGGCAGGGATAGACTGGTTCAGATGAAAGTCTGACACCACCTTGGGAAGGAACTTTCTATTGGTACGAAGGACCACCTTATCCCTATGAAAGGAAATGAAATCATGTTCCACTGATAAGGCCTGTAGTTCACTGATCCTCCTAGCTGAGGTAATGGCTATCAGAAATACAGTTTTCCAAGTCAAATATTTCAGCTCAGCTGAAGATAACGGTTCAAAAGGGGTCTGCATAAGCTGTGCAATACAGATGTTCAGATCCCAAGAAGGAGTAGGCTTCCGGAAGGGAGGATTGACATGGACCAAGCCTTTGAAGAACTTCTTGAAAACTGAATGAGAAGCTAGGGAAGAGGCCTTACCAGCTGAAAGAAAAGCAGACACAGCTGCCAAGTGTACTCTAAGAGTAGTAGGCCGGAGGCCTAAACTGTTAAGATGTACCAAATACTGTAGTCCAAAACAGTGGCAATGTCAGCCAGCTCTGGCTTAATATGCCTACTGGAACACCAGAAACTAAACCTCTTCCATTTGGAGTTGCATGTCTTCCTAGTGGCAGGTTTCTTGCTAACTTTTAAAATATCCAAGACTGATTGTGACAGATGCAAACTTGCATATTCTAGCTCTTCAAGAGCCAGGCTTTGAGCCTGAGAGTCTGAAGGTTGGGGTACAGTGCAGGGCTTCAAACAGGCATGGGATAGGCATAAGGGAGCAATACAAATGACTATGAATAGATTGGTCACTGACAGAGCAAAGGCCGATGGCACATTTATAAGGTAGAAAAAGAAATGGGCAGACTGGATGGGCCTTGCGGCCCTCAACTGCCGCGTCTATGTTTCTATGTACAGAATCCTCCCCTGAGAGGAGGTGAGGAGATTGTACTGCCTGGGAAGACACAGGGGCAGTGTTACTGACAGCGACAATAGAAGAGGATACCAAGGCTGTCTGGCCCAGTCTGGAGCCACCAGAATCACCTTGCAAGGCCGGGACCTGATCTTTAACAGGACCTTGAATATCAGAGGAAAAGGAGGAAATGCATACAGAAACTTGTTTGTCCAATCTAGTAGAAGAGCATCCTGGGGAACATAACCCAGAAGGGGTGGTCTGCAGCAATACAGAGGGAGTTGATGATGGTCTGGGGCTGCAAAGAGATCTGTCTCTGGGGGTGCCCCATCTCCTGAAAATGACTTTAAGAATGACAGGATTTAGGGTCCATTCGTGGTGACCCTGAGAAATCCTGCTGAGAGCATCTGCTAGAATATTATCCTTCCCTGGGAGGTGCACAGCCATCAAGGAAGCCTGCAGGGAATAAGCAAGAGACCAAATTTTCATGGCCTCTGTGCACAAGGCCGAGGACTGAGTGCCTCCCTGTTCGTTGATGTACCAAATGGTTGTGGTATTGTCTGTTCTGATCTGCACCACTTTCCCTTGGACAACTGTTGAAAATGTCTGAAGTGCCAGAAAGACAGTCCTTAAATCGAGAAGATTTATATGCAGAAGGGACTCCTGGTGTGACCAAGTTTCCTGAGCTGTGAGATGATCTAGATGGGCCCCCCACCTCAAGAGAGAGGCGTCTGTAGTGAGAATCACAGAAGGGACCTGACTTATGAAAGGGACCCCTTGTCGAAGATTGTCCTTGTCCAACCACCACTGAAGGGCATGGATCAGGGTTTTGGAGACTGGAACCAATTTGGAGAGAGGATCCTTTTTTCTGAGACCAGAAAGATCTGAGATGAAACTGAATATCTCTCATTTGAAATCTTGCTCCCTGAACTACTGCTTTGGAAGCTGACATGTGTCCCAGCAGCTGTAGAAAGTGTATGGCTGGACGAGACACCAGAGGACGAAAAGAGGAGGCCAGAGTGACCAGAGACTGAACCCTTGAGAGAGGAAGAAATGCTCTTGCTTGAACTGTATCTATTTCCACCCCTATGAAGGTGAGAAGCTGGGCTGGCTCTAGAACAGACTTCTCTAAATTCAGAATGAAGCCCAAGGATTCTAGAAGTCTTTGGGTGACCTCTAAAGCTGACTTGACTTGGTCTGAGGACTGGCCCACTACAAGCCAGTCATCCAGATATGGGAACAGAAGGATGCCCTGCCTCCTGAGGAATGCCACCACCACTGCGAGACACTTGGTGAATACTCTTGGAGCAGATGTTAGGCCGAAGGGCATGGCCTTGAATTGGTAATGGCCTGAGGGCAACTCGAACCTGAGGTACTTTCTGTGGGAATGTCTAATAGGTATGTGGAAGTAGGCATCTTTAAGATCCAGAGAAGCTCGCCAGTCTCCTGGTCTCAGAGAGGGAAGAATTACTACCAGAGTCACCATTTTGAACCTTGGTTTTGTCAAATGTTTGTTCAGGTACCTTAGATCCAATATGGGTTGCCACTCTCCTGTCTTTTTGGGGGTAAGGAAGTACCTTGAATACAGTCCTTTTCCCCTGTGACAATGAGGTACCTTCTCTACTGCTTGCAGAAGCAGAAGAGAGGAGACTTCTGCCTCTAGGGCCTTTGTCTCCAAGGGAGAGGGAGGACTGAAAGACTTTGCTCTCATTTTTGGGAACCTTTTGAAACTGAGAGCAAGTCCCTGGCTCACCACTTCCAGGACCCATCTGTCTGAAGCAACAGACTCCCCCGCCTGGAAGTAGTGAGCCAGCCTGCCCCCTACTGGGATTAGGGAGACGACCCTGACTGACACCTCAGGGTGTCTGCTTGGCAGGGGGCTTGGACTGAGTAGCTGATGGGGTCCTGGTCACCCCACGTCTACCTCTTCCCCTAAAGAACCCCTTCTGCTGGAAAGAAGAGGAGGAGGCCTGAGCTTGGTAAAAAGGCCTGTAAAAAGGCCTGCCCCTGCCCCTAAACTGCTGCCTCTGAGGAGTGGTCTGCTTCTCTTTGGCTGCAGCACTCCTATAGGTGGTCCTGTACTCATCAGGTAGTTCTCTGTTTGCTCCCCAAACAGAGAATTACCAGTTACAGGAAAGTCCATGGCCTTAGCCTGGGTATCCTGAGAGAGGTTGGTACTCCTAAGCCAAGCAAATCTCCTCATGGACATAGATGTAGTCATGACCCTGGAATGAACATCACTGGAATCAACAGCAGCATGGAATTGCACCTTAGATGCCTCTATACCATTTGCAGCTACCTGCTCCAGCTCCTTGGCCAGCTGGGGAGGAGCATCCTTAGCCAGTGCCAGAATTGTATCCCACATAGATTTCTGGTACCTGGCAGTGTATGCCATGTAATTAGATTGCCTGAGTACCAAAGAGGATGCCAAGTACTGTTTTTCTGCCATGGCATCCACTTTCCTGGAATCCTTATCTGGGGGTGAGATGTCAAAGGAATATTAGCCTTGTCACAGGCTGCAGCTTGTACTACCCCAACATGGCTGCTATGAGATGAAAGGAATTCCATCCCAGGACCTGACAAAGCATGCCTCCTGTCCATTCTTTTTTTCCATAGGAGGAATGGATGTAGGAAATTGTAGAATTTTTTGTGTCTGCTTCACCAAGGATTTGTACAAAGGGATAGACACCCTCTTTGACTCTGGGACATCCATCATTTCCAGACAGTCATGTTCTTCCTGATCCTGTTCAGCCTCTTCCATAGGAAGCTGAAGAGTCTTAGCCACTTTCTTGTAAAACAAGAAATGGGAAGGGGACTCAGAAAGCCTGGGAGGAGAAGCCTGAGAAGGCCTGTCTGAGGAGATATCAGGCTCTACTGGCTTATCTACGCCTTCACATTGTTCCTCTTCATAATCTTCATCCTCCTCCCAATCGCCCTCATAGTATGCCTCAGGATCCAATTCTGAAGCAGGTACCTCCGACCGAACTGATCGCCTCTGAACCGAGACCAGGTCGGTCGGAACCGAGCAAAGCAATTGAACAACTGATATCGCTTTCACTATTTCATCAGCGGTCGGACCATGGGAAGCTGGATCCGAACAGGATGATTTCCTTTTTCTTTTACTCGAACCCGATTTAGCAGAATAGAAATACTCCGTTTACAGAAGTATCGGCCAGGTCAGTGGGCACCTCCCAGGTTCAGCATAACCCGAACCGGGTTGACCATCGGGTCAGCGGACTTCGACCTCCCTCTCCTTAGTCTACTCAAACATTTTTCAGAGTGGCTTTGGGAAAGTTCTTACATATTTGGCAGTCTTTCTTGAGGTGGTCAAACCCCAGACAATACACACATACGAGGTGAGGGTCGGCCTTAGCAAAGGCCTCCTTACACTTGGTACAGTGCTGAAACCCAGTAGGTCTGGTTTTCTTTTTGGGTTTCTCAGACATGCCTTCAAATAGAAAGTCACCCCAAACAGCAGTTAAGCCAGGTGACTGCAAACTTATCGGTTCCAACCGTGTCACGGGTCGGTTAAAAAAAAAAAATCCTAAAACCGGATTTTTTTAGGAACCGATAAGTACCTGAAAAAAACACACATTCAAACACAAAATATATAAACAGAATAGGTTTCGGTTCCAAACCGGACCAACTGGCAAAGAACTGAAAAATAAAACAATTTCTTTAAGGAAAACTACCACTACCTACAACTACCACTTATTGGTACCGAGACAGAGGCAAGAATACAGATTTTCTAACAAAGCGGGTTGAAAGAACCGACCGATTCGAACATTTACCGAACCAAAGTGCAGGAGGGATCTCCGGAGCGACTTCACAGTTAGGCGGAGTAAGAAATCTGACGGTTACACTTCAGAGTACCACAGACAGAGGTTTGAAAACCGAGATCGAGCTCAACGTTCTATGCCTTTGCATAGCGTTAACCTTTTACTCTCCTGGGCAGTTCAAGTGCTGGGGCTAACTGCATATAGTCAGAATACAGCAAGACTTCATGTTGTCTGAAATTCTACAGTTAGCCAGCCACTTGGACATGCAGTGTTTGGATACAGGTGTATCCTCTTTCCCTGGGTGAATGAAACTAAAAGCTGAGGAATCCTTCTGTAGCACTTAGTGCGAGTAACATAGCATTCAGTCTACATCAACAGAATGGAGCAATAACTCACCCGTGCTGGCATGCTCAGGGTAATAAACAAGAAGGAAGATCCTTTGGTTCAGTGTAAATTCTGATACCAGCTTCGGTAAAAACTTAGGATTGGTATGTAAAAAAAATCAGAGAGGGAGGCTCATTCATTAGAGCCTGAAGCTCAGAAATTCTATGAGCTAAGGTCATGGCAACTAAACATAATGTTCTCCATTAAAGGGAACATAGGCCACAAGTCGCAGAAGGCTCAGAAGGGGTCCAGGTCAATTTTTCAAGTATAAAAGTTAAGTCCCAAGGGGAGACTGGATTATGGGGGTGGGAGGGGAGACTCGATTACAGACAGATGGTTTCATAGGAATGATACTTCTCAGAAAAGTACGTGATACTTCTAGTTGTGCAACCACACGACATCAATAGTAAAATCTTTATTTTTATACAGCAAGATGGCACCAATACACCATTAGATCCAGAGGACCTGTTTTCAAGGTGATCCTGTACTACAGTAATTTCTGTTACTAGAAACTTCATAACATTTTCATGTACTTAACAAACATACATACACGTCATACATATCTGCATCTACACATAGTACATACAATAGGGGCATGAAATGCTGATATGGCAGCTAAATGCACCGTTATAAAGGTATACTGCAGACCTAACTCAAATAATGAAAGCAAGTATTACAGAACAGAATTCACAGGACATGTAAAACGGTCCATATTCCAAGAAGTATTCCCCAGGTTGTGAATGAAAAAGGGCCTTGGCTCATTGCACTTACCTGGTTAACAAAAGTTTAAATAAAAAATTAAATAAAAAGTAGACAACAAAGTGAAACTCTTCCATTTCAAGGAATACATATTTCTGGTAGAAGGTTTTCTAGCTGCAAGTAAGACATAAGCAACCTTAGGTGACACCCCAAAATGTGCAGTGATTACATTTTCAGGAGCCATGCATGCAGATGTAGAGACTTTAGGTTCAAATGGACCAGAGACCCCTGTCCTGTCACAACAAATCCCAACACAGAGGTAGAGGAACAGGATGCTCTATATCGCCAGATGTTGTAGGAGTGGAAACCATATCTGGTGAGGCCATAGAGGAGTTAAGAGAATGAGAGTGGCACTCTCTGATCTGAGCATGAGCAGAACCCTCTGTACGAGAGGAATGGGGGGAAATGCATACAGGAGATTTCCCTTTCCAAGAGATGGGCAACACATCTCGCCAAAAAATGTCAGGCCCTGGAGCAAGCGAGCAAAAATTTTGCAGTTTTGCCTTGTGAGGGGGAAGTAAAGAGGTCCAACTCTGGATGACCCCATCTTGTGAATTGGTCATTTACCATGGAGGCCAGCAGTTCCCATTCGAGAATCAGAGACTGAGACCTGCTTAGCTTGCCTGCCAAGACATTTTGGAGATCTGGGAGAAACACGGCCGACAGCTGAAGGTCGTGAGACATCGCCCATTACCACATGTTCCTTGCTTACCTGCATAGGGGATAGGCATGAGTGCTGCACTGTCTATGTAGTAAATGATACTAACACTGTCTGTCTGAATAAACAGAGGACCAGGGCAGAGGTGATTCTGAAATGCCTGGAGGCTGCATAGGACAGCTGTCATTTTCAAGATATTTATGTGTAGTTAGGTCTCCGCTCTGTTCAAGGACCACTGTGTCTGGAAGGAGCCAAGATGGGCACCCCAACCGGAGCCCGAAGCATCCATGGTGAACATCTGAATAGGAGCTGGTAGAAGAAATGGAACACCCTTGAGTGAGTTGCTGCAGTCTATCCACCACAGTAGTGCTCGACAAAGTGGTGACGTGCCGAGAATCATCTGGATTATATTCAACCTTGTCATCATCATCCTCATCATCAGGAATGATGATGGAAGTCAGAGAAGGAGCCAGCAACACAGGCGATGGCTGAGAAGGAAGAATCATCGGCGTGCTTCTGGAATCCATCGGTAAAGCCATAGTTCAGGCAGTCTTGTCGATGGCAGAACTACCGCCAGTAGGCGCAATGACAGAAGGTGATGTAGCATGTCCGAAAATGACAGCAGCATAGCCTAGGAGTCAACAGTGCCCTGAAAGGGGTCTGGAACTACTTGTGCTAAAGGGTCAGAGCCCAACAACTGCGTTAACGTACTGTCCATAGTAGGTTCGGTAGTGGCTGAGCCATGCCCCGACTTTGGTGTCTCAAAGACCATTGAGGAGGCTGTAATAAACACCTCCAGAGCAGGCAGCGAGAAGGACATTCCTGTTTTCAATGGCGACCTTGATCTCACCAGTGAAGCAAACTTTTCTCTGTGCTTATGCTTATAGCCAGAGGAGGAGGAGGAGGCGGCCCTTCATGATGCCCTTTCTTTGTCTTTGATGGCTGTTTCTTGGTCAACAGCATGGAGATGCAGGAGCAGAACCCGTAGCCTTTTCCATGGCTTTTAATGACTTTTGGGCTAGGAAGGTTTCTAAGGCCTTCTGATGGCGTTGTCTTGCAGCCTTGTTGAAACTCTGGCAGATCTCACAGGCCCTCACATCTTGAGAAAGGCCCAAACAGCACACATAAATAGTGTGAGTGTTATCTTTGTAGGTCCTGTAGCTGTAGGAACAATATTGGAACAAAAGCTCTTTGCTCTTTGGCAGCATACAGAGATGATGATGAAGAAATACACAAACCATTGAAAATAAAAAAAACCTGCAATGGCTATTTCAATGTTGTTTCTCAGCAGGTCTGATGAAAATGATCGACTGTGGGAGAAAACTGAGGAATGTTCGGGCCATCCACGTTATACAGGCATCAATGCTGTTATTCCGCTGAATTTTTTATCTGCTGTGTTGTGTTCTCTTCCTAATCTATGGTTGTTTAACCAGTGAAATGTAGCGAGCATCATGGAACTTCCTTGGTAAATGGGAACACTTTCCCTATTTGCCAGCATTTTAGAAGAGACTAAAATGTTAACTGTTCAAGCTTGCAAAAGTGGTACTTAGCTGCCAACAGACCCTCAGAAGTCAGTTTTAGCTTTCCTTTTAATTTATACAAGGTTTTTTCAACAACATTTTTATTGAATTTTAGATTAGCATGTACCAACCTATTATAAACATGCATATAATCAAGGCCCCGATTTTTCAGCGGCACTTTCAGACCAAATTCTGTAGCAGGGTTACCATTTGCCTTAGAACTTCTGTGGCAGTGGTTTGTAATTTCTACGGCAGTTCTGCGGCAACAATAAACTGCCACATCACAGCGTCAGCTCGATGTCCAGACGCTGCGTCCATGGCAATGGCTATGGCAACCAGGATGCAGGAACAAACAAAACCAATAATTCACAAAATAAACCCACAAACTTCAATATTTTCTGCTTTTCAGGTTAACTTAATGGGAGACTGTCAGAAAAATGCAATTTCTTACAATACTAAAAAAACATAAATTGATTAAATCAGTGAGTGTTGTGTGTTATTGCTTCCTGTAATATTTGCAGCTGCCCCCCATCCCTATCCTAGAATTGGCCTGGTGGTCTGGTGACCCCCCACCCGATTACTACAGTGTCATACGTAGCTATTTTCCTGGTGGTCTAGTGACTGTTCCCCCCAATCACCAATAGTGCCATGTATGTAGCTTTTTCCTGGTGGTCTAGTGACTGTCCCGCTTCTTATGGCAATCGGGGGGGGGGCGGGAGGCAGTTGCTAGACCACCAGGCATAATAGCTACAAACATGGCACTGTGGCAATCAGGGAGTGGGGACAGTCACTAGACCACCAAGGATAACAGCTGCCAAAGTGTGGTGGATAGTCACATCAAACCATATTAAAACAAATCTCTTTCCTGGTGAGTACCATAAAAGGCACTAGGATATATCACTTTCTGTCAGTCTGTGTTATAAACCAAAAAACGTAACTTCAGTTTCAAGGATTCATGTTGATTTTTTATGTATGTCCCTAACACCTTGCAACGACACACCAAGAGGAAGTCCTATATTGATGTTGAATCTCTTTTCTAACCATGACAAGATATGATTATTAATGTTAAATAAAAATAAATATGAAGCTTGACTATCGCAATCATACTGCGTCTGCAACAAAAGATGATGGGACAGAATACACAGAGGTGACAAAAAGCTACTGCAAGTTTTCCCCAATCTCTTCAAAACAGCTTGAGGTAAATCCATATTTTGCATATTTAGAGTTACTGCTCGATCAGTCTTAAAGATGGCTAGTGACTGCATGTATGTGACTGCATAGTTGACTAATCACTTTGTGGGTACAGCCCTATAAACCTGATATTTTCCATTAAACAGGATCTTTCAGTAATGCAAACCATGCTACTGTTGGCTATTCTATCCACCAAACATCATACACAAGCTTACTATTGGAGTATGGACTGTATATAGTAATAAGAAAGCCAGCTGCGCTACTTCACGGGGTGCTCATACTATAATACAATGTGGTAAAGTGGGTACATGACCATTATTTTACTGTGGTAATACCATTCTTATAATCCCCCCCCCATCAACTATAAAGGCGTGCATACAGTTCTCCACAAGCCAGCTAACATTGGCGCCGCTAAAACAGGCACTTTACCACACTTCAAATTTATCTCTAGCACTGCCCACATAACAGTCAGCACAAACCAACCCAATGGCTTTTAAACTGGGATTTAATTCTGCCTTTACAGAGGCAGCAAGCCTTTATGTGAAGCAAATAAATCGAAACGAAGGAAAAAAACTCATGGTTATCAAAAGAGGTGAGGGAAGGTTAGGGAAAAAGATAGCATTCAGGGGCCCGGATATTGAAAGTGTTTATGCATGCGTAACCCACTGATGCAGCCAGTGTGATATTCAAGGAAAATAAGCTGCACAAAGGCCGATGCGCTGGAGTTTATCAGTAATGTATGTAGGCACAGGTGGGGGCGTGTGCCCATGCATAACCTGCACAGCCCGATATTCAGCCTGGGATGTGCGGAGCCATGCATGCGCAACCCCTACTTGCGCCTGCACAAAGTTAAGCCAAAAAAAAAGTAACAAATGATGGCTACCCACAGGTGAGCTGCTGCATTGCAGGGCGCAACACGGCAGCTGCCACCTGTGGGTGGCCACCTGAGTTCCTGCCGCACCTGGTGGCACCCCCCCATGCCCCATCGCAGGCATCTGTTTAAATAAACCCCCCCTCCAATATCCCTGGTGGTCCAGTGGACCGCTATGTGCCCGATCGTGGGCATGTGTTATAATAAAAGAGACTTCCTCGTCCTATATTCCTGGTGGTCCAGTGGACCACTATGTGCCCGATCGCGGGCATGTGTTATAATAAAAAAGAAATCCTCGTCCAATAGCCCTGGTGGTCCAGTGGACCGATTGCTGCCCGATCGCGGGCATCTGTTGAAATCACCCCCCCCCGGCCAATATCCCTAGTGGTCCAGTGGACAGCACTCTGCCCGACCACGGGCATCTGTAAAACATCTAGCGTCCCATTATCCTGGTGGTCTGGTGCCCCCTCCCCACCCGCCCACTGAGCCCCACCACTCGGCTCAGTCCAGATGACATTTTCTGGAAGTTCCACAGTTGTTCCGCGGCCAGCCATGACTTCTGCGGGTGAGGCACAATTCCGCGGATAATTCCACTGCCATGGAAAACACAGGGCCTTGCATATAATTAGGTTAAATACATATTGTGCATCTGTCTGTCAAAACATCTTGGTACATGAGACATTAATAACAAGTACATGAAGTTTTAACCTACCATCTCTGAAAGCCTGATTTCATAATGAATTTAACTATGTTGCATTTCTTTGGTTTATTTTGCCAAACACAAATTGTCCTTTTTGTATTTTCTTTTCTGTGAAAAGTGCAGTGCCTTGAGCCTGTGGGATAACTAAATTTGCCTTGCCTGACTGAAGCCATCAACATCACGGAGAAGCACTTTCAGGCCATTACTGTAGATAATTAGAAAAACAGCACTCTAAAAATCACATGTATTGCTAAAGAGAAGCAAAAGTAACACTAACATGTTGCTGAGAGCATATTAGAGGGTCATGTTTTAAAACAATTTCTTAATGCCTCCAGGCACTGTTAACCCTTGCTGTGTCACGGACTTATATCAGTCCAAGAATTACTTACTATGCGTTCTACTTCTGTTGGCAGCCTAAGGGTTAACTATCATTTCAAAAGTAGACTGCATCACTCATAAAATTTCAGCAGAAGGACTAGGGCACCTTGGGACTGCCTGCCTTTCTAAAGGAACCTGAATGTGTCTTCTGTATTATCGTGAAACTGAGTAATCCAAAAAGTTTCTAACTTGAAAAAGAAAACTCCACAGTTCAGAAACTTTTCGGGGGCTATATGTTTCAGTGACACAGACATTCTCCAATGGATAGTAGACTCATGTCATTCCCTGCAGAAAGGCGACCACAAACAGCACTGCTAGGGCAGAACTGCCATAGGCACTGAAGAGAGTACCCTATTGCAATTACAGCAATGGTGGTTTTCAGAAAATGGAAGGAGGGGCAGAAACATGACAACAGAATTTTGGGGTGGCAAACAATCAAAAATTAGTCTAAGTGGATCAGTAAATTACAACTGTATAGCCTTACTCAGTCAAATAAGCATTGCTTGGCTGGGACTGTGAAGAGTATATGCTTCCCCCTCCAAAGTATGGGCATGACAGTCCTGAGAAGAAAAGCGATATATAAAGGACCTTTAAAGGGTAATGTCCATGTAGAAACATCCCCAAATTTGTACTTTGAATGACAAGGAAAATGTTCTGCTTACTTGTGTGCTATATAATTGTTCTTTCTCTGGTTGATCTTGCCATCTCCCTTGCCTGAAATCTTCTACTAGCAGTCACTTGGATGGCATCCCAGAAGCCCTGCATCTGACATCAGCTATGGGCATCAGCTACAGGAGATTCAATGTGGGGAAATGTATTAAGGGCTTTATAAGTGCTGATTCACTGGTAGGTGGACCAGCGGTAATCCCGAGGCTAAGTAAAGGCTGTGTAACATTCATACGCCCCCTACCGGTCAACCAAAGAGCAGCACTGATGCCAGCTATGAAGAGAGCTACTCACCCACTTGTTTGCCTTCTTGGCATGAGGAAGGGTGCAGTCATGGTGAGGCTGCTTATCTGGATGGGGTACAGGCAGAACCACAAGGGAAGGGTACAGCCACAGTGAGACTGATCATCTGGATGGGGACAGGCAGAACCACAGAGGAAGACTTCAGCCACAGTGATGCTGACTGTCTGGATGAGGCGCAGGTGAAACCACAGAGGAAGGATTTAGCCTGGTGAGGCTGACTGGATGGGGGACAGGTGGAACCACAGAGGAAGGGTGCAGCCATGGTGAGGCTGATCATCTGGATGTAGAACAGGTGAAATAACAGAGGAAGGGTGCAGACATGGTGAGGATGATTATCTGGATGTAGGACAGGTGAAATCACAGAGGAAGGGTGCAGCCATGGTGAGGCTGATCATCTGGATGTAGGACAGGTGAAATAACAGAGGGAGGGTGCAGCCATGGTGAGGATGATTATCTGGATGTAGGACAGGTGAAATAACAGAGGAAGGGTGCAGCCATGGTGAGGATGATTATCTGGATGTAGGACAGGTGAAATAACAGAGGAAGGGTGCAGCCATGGTGAAGATGATTATCTGGATGTAGGACAGGTGAAATAACAGAGGGAGGGTGCAGCCATGGTGATGATGATTATCTGGATGTAGGACAGGTGAAATAACAGAGGAAGGGTGCAGCCATGGTGATGATGATTATCTGGATGTAGGACAGGTGAAATAACAGAGGAGGTGCAGCCATGGTGATGATGATTATCTGGATGTGGGACAGGTGAAATAACAGAGGAAGGGTGCAGCCATGGTGAGGATGATTATCTGGATGTAGGACAGGTGAAATAACAGAGGAAGGGTACAGCCATGGTGAAGATGATTATCTGGATGTAGGACAGGTGAAATAACAGAGGGAGGGTGCAGCCATGGTGATGATGATTATCTGGATGTAGGACAGGTGACATAACAGAGGAAGGGTGCAGCCATGGTGAGGATGATTATCTGGATGTAGGACAGGTGAAATAACAGAGGGGGTGCAGCCATGGTGATGATGATTATCTGGATGTAGGACAGGTGAAATAACAGAGGAAGGGTGCAGCCATGGTGAGGATGATTATCTGGATGTAGGACAGGTGAAATAACAGAGGAAGGGTACAGCCATGGTGAAGATGATTATCTGGATGTAGGACAGGTGAAATAACAGAGGGAGGGTGCAGCCATGGTGATGATGATTATCTGGATATAGGACAGGTGAAATAACAGAGGAAGGGTGCAGCCATGGTGATGATGATTATCTGGATGTAGGACAGGTGAAATAACAGAGGAAGGGTACAGCCATGGTGAAGATGATTATCTGGATGTAGGACAGGTGAAATAACAGAGGGAGGGTGCAGCCATGGTGAGGATGATTATCTGGATGTAGGACAGGTGAAATAACAGAGGAAGGGTGCAGCCATGGTGAGGATGATTATCTGGATGTAGGACAGGTGAAATAACAGAGGAAGGGTGCAGCCATGGTGAAGATGATTATCTGGATGTAGGACAGGTGAAATAACAGAGGGATGGTGCAGCCATGGTGAGGATGATTATCTGGATGTAGGACAGGTGAAATAACAGATGAAGGGTGCAGCCATGGTGAGGATGATTATCTGGATGTAGGACAGGTGAAATAACAGAGGAAGGGTGCAGCCATGGTGAGGATGATTATCTGGATGTAGGACAGGTGAAATAACAGAGGAAGGGTGCAGCCATGGTGAGGATGATTATCTGGATGTAGGACAGGTGAAATAACAGAGGAAGGGTGCAGCCATGGTGAGGATGATTATCTGGATGTAGGACAGGTGAAATAACAGAGGGAAGGTGCAGCCATGGTGATGATGATTATCTGGATGTAGGACAGGTGAAATAACAGAGGAAGGGTGCAGCCATGGTGAGGATGATTATCTGGATGTAGGACAGGTGAAATAACAGAGGAAGGGTACAGCCATGGTGAAGATGATTATCTGGATGTAGGACAGGTGAAATAACAGAGGAAGGGTGCAGCCATGGTGAGGATGATTACCTGGATGAGGCACAGGTAGAACCACAGAGGAAGAAGGGTGCAGCTATAGTGATTCTGATCATTTAGATGGTACACAAATGGAACTAGAGGAAAGATGCAGCCATATTGATGCTGATCACATGGATGGGGCACAGGTGGAACCACAGAGGAAAGATGCAGCCATGCTGATGCTGATCACATGGATGGGGCACAGGTGGAACCACAGAGGAAAGATGCAGCCATGCTGATGCTGATCACATGGATGGGGCACACGTGGAACCACAGAGGAAAGATGCAGCCATGCTGATGCTGATCACATGGATGGGGCACAGGTGGAACCACAGAGGAAAGATGCAGCCATGCTGATGCTGATCACATGGATGGGGCACAGGTGGAACCACAGAGGAAAGATGCAGCCATATTAATGCTGATCACATGGATGGGGCACAGGTGGAACCACAGAGGAAAGATGCAGCCATGCTGATGCTGATCACATGGATGGGGCACACGTGGAACCACAGAGGAAAGATGCAGCCATGGTGGCTGATCATCTGGATGGGGCACAGGTGGAACCACAAAGGAAGGATGCAGCCATGGTGAGTGAGACTGATCATCTGGATGGGCACAGGCGGAACCACAGAGAAAGGGTGCAGCCATGGCGAAGGTAATCATCTGGATGTGAGAGAGGTGGAACAACACAGGAAGAAGGGTGCAGCTATGGTGATGCTGAGTGTTTAGATGGGGAACAGGCGCAACCACAGAGGATGCTAACTGTGTGGACAGGGGACAGGTGGAGGCACAGATGAAGGGTGCAGCCATAATGAGGATGATTATCTGGACTGGGGACAGGTGAAACCACGGAGGAAGGATGCAGCTGTGGTGATGCCGATCATTTAGACAAGGCACAGGAGGAACCAGAGACAAAAGATGCAGCCATGGTGATGCTGATCACAGAGATGGGGCACAGATGGAACCACAGAAGAAGGATGCAGCCATGGTGATGTTGATTGACTGGATGGGGGACAGCTGGAACCAAAAGGGGCAAAACTACTGTAAATGTCCTTTACAATGAACTCTGTAGGTCTCCCTTGACTATGACTCCCAACTCCCCCACTGATATGTCTGACTATGCCCAACTGGAACGGCTGAGCTAAGCCATGCAGAGGGAAAACCACTGGCTCAGTCACCTCCATACATGCATCTAAATCCACATCACAATATCTTGCTAGTTGAGCATGGCTCTGATTTCAAACAGAGGGTACTCTGAAAAACAACAAAAGTTAATCAAAAGACACCCTAATCCCTTCTAAAGTGCTCTCCAAACTCCTACATGATAAAATATCTGAACCCAATTGCAGTGTTGCACATCAGGAAGTACAAGGGACCTGGCTGCTGGCTCCTTGGGGTCAAAATACCATCCTTCCCCTTCTGCTGCCTAAAAGAAAAATTCCTAATTACTAGCGATGCTGACTTTTGAATTACTAATAAGGAGCCTCTGAGTTTTGGGGGGCATCTTTTTGGTTGAACATGTTTGTTTTTCTTTAAAAAGTTATTAAAATCTCATGTAGCTACCCTATTTGCTTGTACCTGTTTACCACAACTTCTCATGTTAATCATAATCTCTCTCAACATGTAATTGTTGCTTGTCCAATGATCTGTATTTTTTGTTCCCTGTCCTTTTGCATGCAACTTCTGTAATGTTTGTAACTGCTGCATTTATTGTCTTTACTGTTTCCTATTATAACTGTTTCCCTTCTCTTACCCAAGCGTGTAGCTGAATACAGGTCTTTGATCCAACATGCTTTCTTGGTAAACACAATAAATGAAATAACCATTTGTTTCTATCTTTTCTTGACAAGTATTTGCATGGCATAGCATTGTTATGTTCACAAATACTATAACTGCATTTTGTGTCATCATAATATATCTCAAATGATAAATATGGAATGACAAACAAGGCACAGGCGGAGATGCACACAGGAAAACAGAGCAGGTGCTTGCCTGAAAAACCAGACATTCAGGAACAAAAAAAAGCAGCACTCGAACAGCAAACAGCAGGCATAGAACTTATTTGCTTAAATTAATGAGTCAAAGTCCAGCATCCAGGTAGAACAGACAGTTAAACCCACGGCACTAACCCCAGCGCTTCGAGTCTAATCGTGACCCTTCGTCAGGGCTTGGAGGGTTGTACACTTTCACGCGGATGTAAAATCAAGCTTTAGAGCAGATCTGGTCTGTATCTTGTCTTGTCCATATACCGTATTTGAAACATCTTAATGTAACATAAACAGGTTACTCACCTGCAACAATAGTTCTAGGAGTGGTATATGTTGTTCGTCCACACTTCTTGGCATGTCCCTTTCCCCTTTAATTCTGCCGGAAGGTCTTAAAGCTGGATCCTCCCACCCACCCGGGTGGTATAACCCTCAGCTCCACCCCATGATGCCAGATCTTAGCCTGCTGGAAGCCAGGTTGTGCGTCGCAGCCAGGGAGGTCGGGTGTGTCAGTGTGGATGAACAATATATACCATTCCTAGAACTACTGTTGCAGGTGAGTAACCTGTTTTTCTAGGGACGTGGATATGTTGTTTATCTACACTTCTTAGCAGACTCCTAGCAGTTCTCCGGGAGGAGGGAGGCAAGGCGCACACCCCCTACTTAGAAAACAGAGACTGAAGAACTGAGGCCCCAAAACCAGCATCCCGGCGTGACTCAAGATCGATGTGGTGGAGGGTGATGAAGATGTTTGCTGTCTTCCAGGTAGCAGCCCGACAGATTTCCTGGATAGGGATGTATCTGGAAGCAGCCACCGACACAGCGGTATGGCGGGTGGAATCAGCCCTTAGCCCTATGGGGGGCTCCCTACCCGACAATCTATTGCAGAGATCAATGCAGGATGTAATCCATCTGCCAATCGTCCGCTTTGCTGCAGGTCTGCCAGATGCGCCTTCAGCACAGGTGATAAACAGCTGGTGAACATCTCCCCGAACTTCCGCCATCCTCTTCTTGTAGTAGGAAAGAGCACGTCTCAGGTCCAGAGCATGGAGCCTGTACTCGGCATCCAAGGTGTAGTTCGGGTAGAACACAGGCAGAGTCAATACCTGATTAGGGAGACATTTCGTGTGGGGGCGCAGGACAACCTTGTCCTTGCGGAAGACCAGGTAAGGAGACTCCACCAAGAGCACCTGGCGCTCCCCAGTCCTTCTGGCTGATGTGATAGCCACCAGGAAGGCGGTCTTCCATGACAAGTGTGACATCTCACACTTGTGCATCAGTTCGAATGGCTTGCCCATGAGTTTAGCCAAAATCAGCAGTAAATCCCATGGAGGTGGTGGTGATGGTTCACGCACCTGAGGGGATATGTGATCGAGGTGTTTGAAAAAGCGCCAGACCACCTTCTCCTGTACCAACGTCTGCTGACCGGCCCGCGCCCAGTAAGCAGAGATGGCTGTCAGGTGCACCTTAAGGGTCGAAGACCGAAGACCCCCTTTGGACAGAGACCAAAGGTAGTCTAAGATGCTAGTCACAGGACAGGACAGAGGGTCCAGGCCCTTGCCCTGACACCAAATGGAAAATCTTTTCCATTTGAAGGCATAGCACCTTCTGGTTGACTCTTTCCTGGATGCTTCCAGTATTGTGAGTACATCCTCAGAGAGACCCAAAGCCAGGAACTCTAGCCACTCAGGTACCAGGCTGTCAGGTGCAGGGATTGAAGGTCCGGATGGAATATCTTTCCCTGTTGGACTGATATCAGGTCCTGGCATGCTGGAAGACGCCTCAGGAGCCTTTTGCTGAGGCTGAGGAGATCTGGATACCAGAACTGGCAGGGCCAGTCTAGGGCTACCAGGATCACCTGCACCTTGTCCCTTCTCACCTTGAGAAGCACCCTGTGGATCACGGGAAATGGAAGGAAAGCGTAGAAGAGGCCTGGGGTCCACGGCCTCGAGAAGGCATCTGCCTGCAGTGAGCCCTGCTGAGGGGAGCGGGCATGACACAGCCTTAGCTTGGTGTTTTCCCTGGAGGCAAACGGGTCCAACATCGGTTTGCCCCAGTGGGAGATCAGGCTGTAGGCTACCTCTGGATGAAGAGACCACTCGTGGGATGTCTCGCCTACACAGCTGAGAGCATCCACCAGTTGATTTGAGGCTCCTGCCACATGGATGGCTAGGAGATCTGCCTCCAGTCGGCTCACGAGTGTCCAGATGTGGAACACTTCCCTGCACAGCAGCCAGGAGTGCATGCTGCCCTGTCTGTTGAGGTAGTACATGGTCGTGTTGTTGTCCGTCTGGACTTGAACCACTTGACCCCGGAGCTGCTGAACAAATGCTGACAGCACCAGTCTGACTGCTCTGAACTCCAGCAGGTTGATAAGAAATTGGGATTCCTCAGGGGTCCAGAACCCATGGGCTCTGTTGTTCCCCATGTGGGCTCCCCAGCCTGTGAGAGAGGCATCAGTCACGAGGACAACCGTCGGCTCGGGGCAGACAAATGGGATCCCTTCCTGCAGATGATCCAGGACAGTCCACCACTGGAGAGCGTCCCACATCTTCTGGGTCACAGTGATCAGCTGGTCAGAATGACCGTGGGGCTCAGTCCACTGGGAGGCCAGCTCCCACTGAAGGGGGTGCGAGGGCTAGATCCCTGGGCCTCTCCACCTCTTGCTGGGTGGAACCCACTAAGAGCCAGTCGTCGAGGTAGGGATAGACTCTGACCCCTCGACGCCTGAAGTGGGCTGCCACCACTGCAATGCATTTGGTGAAGACCCATGGGGCCGATGACAGGCCGAATGGCATGGCTTGGAACTCGTAAAGGGTTCTTTCTGCTCTGAAGCGGAGGAACCGCTGGTGAGGAGGACAGATTGAGACGTGAAAAAACGCGTCCTGGAGATACAGTGAGCAGAAGCACATGTTCTGCTCCAGGGTTGGTATCATCTGGGACAGAGTTAGCATCCTGAAGGTGCATGGCCTGAGAAACTGGTTCAGGTCGTGCAGATCTAGAATGGGGCACCTGCCCCCTGTCCACTTCAAGACCAGGAAATTCCTGGAAATTAACCCTAAGTTGACTGGGGGATCTGTCACTTGGGCCACTACCTCCTTGAGGAGGAGTCGGGCTATGTCGTCTCTCAGAGCCGACTGAGTGTGGACTGATACCCTTTCCTCCCGTGGGGCTTGGCTTGGCTGGGAGGGTACTGCTCGAACTCTAGAGGTAGACCCTGGCCGACCACTTCTAAGACCCACCTGTCTGTGGTAATGGTGGACCAGGCGGAAAGAAAGTGGCAGAGCTGGACCCCATGGGAGGACCCAGAGCTGGCATGACGGGAATAGGGGTGGCAGCTCCTATCCCCGTCACTGGGCAGGCTTGGAGGAAGAGGGTCCAGACTGGAAACTGCCTGAACCCCGACCTCCTTGTCTGTGGGCCGCTGGAGGCCCAGACTTGGGCCGAGGGTGCCATGCCTGTGCCTGCTGTTGCTGCCACCCTGGAAGGACGGCTACTTAGCCGCAGGAGCAGGGTGCCGAAATGGCTTCTTCTTTCACTGTTTCTTGGTGCTAGGGATGTCTTTCTGAGCAGAAGTAGCTGAGACCAAGGTGGCACTGGACTGCTCAATTCACTGAAGGTGACCATCCACACCTGGGCCGAAGAGATCGGTGCCCAGGAAAGGAACATCAGTGAGTTTGTGCTGGGTATCCGCTGTGAAAGGGGGACAATCTTAGCCAAGCCCTGCAGTGCATGGCAGCTGCGGCTGCAACTGAACAGGTGTATGAATCCCCGAGGTCCAGCTCCGTCTGGAGTTGCTGCTTGGCAATGGCCCAACCCTGGTCCTGGACCTGCTTGACCATAGTCTAAAGATCTGCGGGGAGGTGCAGGAGAACCTCATCCAAGGAGCCCAGCAGGGCATGAGAGAAATGCGCCATGATGACGGCCGAGCTTGCCTGATTGAGGCCTAGAGAAGAGGTGGCATAAACCTTCCTGGCAGAGTGGTCAAACTTTTTGGACTCCTTGTCTGAAGGTCTATCCATGTCTGCAGAGCTTTCTGTGCACCTGAACACAGAAGTGGTCACCAACCCCTCCGCCGAGGTGTGGCTGTGAACCCCGAGAGGGACCCAATGGGCATCGCATATTTGCAGGCCATTTGGGCAGACAGTGCTGGAAAGGAGGCAGGGTGCTGCCAAAGCTCTAAAGCTGGACCAACAACGGCCTCGGACACTGGGAAGGCTTCTGTTGGGGTGTCCCCCCTTTTTAGGATATCTGTAAGGAGGTACTGGATGGGTTCCAGGGGCATCCCCGTGGATTCGGAGGTGAAGTGGAGAATTCCCAGAAAGGACGAAGGACCTTCCTCTACTGACAGACTGCCCACCGACTCATCGTTAAATGGACGAGAGTGTAGGTCAGAGTCGTCAGAATCCAAAGTATCCAGTTAAATTGGCCGGCCACCACGGTCCCCTTTCAAGTGCCTGATGTGGTCAGGCATGAAGGTGACCGAAATCCTGCGGGGAAGACCCGGAACAGTCCGAGCTTCTTTCGAAGGAGCCCCTCCCGTGGGCTGTTTAGGCAGCGGCTCCACCATCATCGATGGAGAGGTCGATTTTGGCCGAACCGGGGCGGGTTCTACTGGCTCCGTGGGCAGAGGAACCGACATGATCAGTTTCGATGGAGCCGGCTTCGGCCTAGAAGGTGAAAGTCAAGTAACGGCCAGTGTGGAAACCGAAGCCAGTTTCTGGCCAGACAAGATCAGATGATGCCACATGAGATCTTCGTAGCATCGACGGAGTTTCCATCGAAGCCTCTCCTCATCCGAGGAGGATGAAGATGAATGTCGGCATCGCCTTTTCTTTGAGCGCTTATGCGCCCTCCTCGGCCTATCGGTTGAGGGGTCTGAGACCTTGACCTCGATCGGACTGGCCAATTGGGTCGCTCGGGAGACACCAGGGGAACCGGTGATTTTACTGGATCAGTGACCAGCTCCTCGATGGGATTGCCAGCAGGTTGGGTCTCCTCATCAGGGAGAAACAGGACCGGAGTCTTGTTAAGAGAGTTGTCAGCCTCGTCGGGTGACAACAGATCGACCGGGTCAAGAGTGATCTCAACTGCGTCTTCGATCGAGACTTTGGCCGTCTGACCAGACGATGGGACAGAGAAGCCAAGCCGGCAGCCGGAGTCGCAATCTCAACAAGGTCGAGACTGGAGATTCCTGGGACCGAGATCACTCTCGATTCCAAGAACGTCTTTGCCGAGATGAAGAATCTCTCGGTTCCTTGTCCTTTTTACAGGACCGGGAGACATACACACCTGAAGGTCACTCGCCCTTAGTGGGGAGAGACTGGCACATCTCCCGAAAGAAGCCCGAGAAGGTGGAGCCCAGACTGAGTGGAACAAAAATCGGCTGAGAGGAGAGTTCTGCAGCTCGCGCTGCCTCTGTCTCAAAGGCCTGCATTTGCTCTAACTGCTCGGTGGACCCCGCAGCCACGGAGACTGCCCACCGGGCTTCCTAAGATTTCACCGGTGGATTCTGTTTTCAGGCCTGCCCAACTTGAGTCATGTGAGACGATCGTTGAGGACGTTTGGGTGGAAGCAAGACAAATCTCGCAGGCCTGAGTGTCATGGCTGACACCCAAACAGTAGACGCACGTAGTACGTGGGTCTGTGCGCAACATTTTCTGGCCGCAAGGGCACCGGTGGAAACCAGGGGAAAATTTTATCTTCCACGATCGAGAAACAATGATTACAATCGCTAGCTCGACAAGCTTAATCTTCAAAGAATCCGAAGAAAACTAAGCCAGGGCCTACAGAATGTGAGAGCGGTGAGGAGGCAACCTGAATCTTTCAGCGGAAAGTAAGATCTGGCATCATGGGGCGGAGCCAAGGGTTATACCACCCGGGTGGGTGGGAAGAGCCAGCTTTATGACCTTCCATCAGAATTAAAGGGGAAAGGGACATGCCAAGAAGTGTGGATGAACAACATATCCACGTCCCTAGAAACTGCAGTTTCCCCAACAACCAGCAGTCGTGTAGGGGTAGTAGCATTTAAGCAATAAGGCACAATGGGGTGTTGGTGGTAGTAAGGTCCCCCATGGTCAGAGGCATAGTGAGGCATGAGGCAAAGTTGAGTGCCTCCAGCCCCTGACCGTGGGGGAAACCTAGTACCACCAACGTCCTCAGAGTGCCTTATTGCTTATATAAAATGGGCCCATATGCAACTGTTAAAAAACAAACACTAAAAGTTTTCAAAGCCACAAAAATTATAATAAAATGTTGCTAAATAATGTAAAATAGGTCCTCCACAGATGTTTTTCACCTGTCAGTCATCTGTTTTTCTTCACATTCAATACATTGTGCAATTGTTTACCATGGAATAGAAGAATTCAATACTCTGCATTATTCCAGTAGTAGAATGCTCCTCCCCATCCCCACACACACACACGGAATGGTAACATGGAATATATTTATAGAAAATTCTTCAGAGTTCCATTGGCATACAGACACACACACACAAACACACACTCACACATACACGCCTCAAGTGCAGCCAGAACCTCAGTTTTATCTGTTGTCATGTAAGGAGCAGGGAGTTCTCTGGCAAACTGGTAGGGATAGGAGGACTCTTCACGGTCATCAAAAGCCCCATTCACATGGCCAATTCTGGGCCACTGTTGGTGGTACACAGCAGCGAGATCGTTGCCGCTGTGCATGTCTGAATGCCACCCTTTTGCCATTTTTGCGTAGCATTTCATTGTAATCGTGATCCCTCATTTTTTGGGATCGCACAGTGGTGCAGGTGTTTTGCGCTGCCGTCTGATCACCTGGCACCACTCACAATGATGCCTGCTGAATACCAGGCTGCAATTTCCAGAAGACTGTGGCAACACAGGAAGCCAGCCTGTAACAGTACACAGCTGTATCACGTGAATGCTGTTTGACAGCGTCACAGATAGGGCCCATCATGGATCTGATGGGGACTGAAGCGATCCAGATACCTGCCATATGAACAAGGCAAAAGAAACAACAGCAATGCAAACTCTGAACAGTATTTGATTTTTTACATTTTGTGCATGTGTGTAAGGAGGGGTTGTTGAGTGAAAATAACATTAAATTATTTACTTACTTAATTTAATTTAATGGACGTTCATGTTTAGGGCCTAGCTGATGTTTTTTTTTACATATGAGTAAAGGTTGCAGTCATGTTTGTGATGGAAATTAGGAAGTAAGTGGCTTATGAATTCTATGAGTTGCCCTGGTTGGCAGGGACTTGTTTTTAGCCATTGGCGGTGCTCTCTTACTGCCATGGCCAGAACCAAGTCTCAGCCAATCTGGACACAGGGATTTCATTGCCCATTTTATATGTGAGTTTAACTGACTCATCACACCTTGGTCCTGTGGATTTGACATGTTTATTGTAATTTGCATTCTTAAATGCTTTGTAACGTTATTATTCTGTGTCTACTCCATTTCCCCTTTCCCCGGGCTGCACCTGGAAATGAGCCTCGGCTCAGTGTGCCTTTAAATAAATCAGTCAATAAATATGGACATGAAGACATGCTAATCCCATCCCCTCCCAAAGCATGCAAGCAAGCATGTGCACACATGCACAAGTACACACACACACACACACTTTTTGAGTATCTGAGACCTCCTCAGTATTCCATCACAACAAATATCAATAAGCGATATCTAGAATGAAAAAAATTACTAGATAAGCTACATTACATCAGGAAATGTAAAGCTGTGTGCCATACGAACTCACATGAAATTCTAATAAAGATATCAGTGTAAAAACTGAACATCAAAATCTTTGATCTTTTTGAATTTGTCCACAAAATCATAAACTGGAATCTTTGGTTCTATGGTTTGGACCAAAGACCTCTGAAATGGATACAGTACCTGAACTGTAACTGTACTTAGCTGAGAAAAGTCTCTTGTCAGTAAGGCAAGGTAATCTTTCAGAACACCAGCTACTACAAAACATGAGCATAATTCATTAGATATAAATCATAAAGTTAAATAAATCATGAAGAGTGACAAAATGGGTGTGACAAAATGCTATGTTTTACTTATGTTATTATAGACAATCCACTTTCAAGAATTAAGACACTGGAAAGTTTAAAGAAGCGTGTGCTGGAAATATTAAAAAAACAAGAAACAAATTGGCGTTACAGATGGCTGCCTGACTGATGTAATAACACTCAAAACAAACATTTCACATGCTTTCTCAGCCATTTCTGTGTTTTTAAATGATCCACCCAAAATGTGAAAACTGCTGTCTGGAACAATGCTTTGGAATATTTCCAGACTTGAAAATGTTAAAAAGACAATAATCTGATATGTACCAAGGAGATGGGAGAGTATTTTATTTAGTCAATTCTAAAAGATGTGAGGTAAGTTCAAAAGTCATTTTAAAATTTTTATGTAATGCTGCAAATGATAAAATACCCTGTAGCGTTCAACCTACTTATGATAGTGTTCTAGTATGAATCTGGGCTTAACTTCAAAGGCCATTTAATCCAAGTAAGTGTGCAGCACTGCAATCCATTTGGATTGTTCCAGCTTAACATCTGTACCCCATGTGTATCCTTCTCTCTGGAAGGGCACCTGTGATAACTGTCCACAGCACATGATTAATGCGTGTTGGGTCCCTCATTTGCATCATTCATAAGTCTCAACTGTATCTTAATTTTTATAATAAAAGCCAAAAGGGTTGATTTAAAGCCTATGTTTTAGGGAAAGGTAAAAATAATAAAATATATTGAAAACACTGAGTAACATGATTGGTTAGCTGAGGTACCTAGACTGGGACTTCTTGAGATTATGGGGCAAGCTACTTACCTCTGACTTCCAGCACATACATGGCCGCCAACTTCCTTCATAAACCAATGCCTACGTCCTCCCACAGGAACATAACACTCTAACTACAGTATTATATAGAGAATAATGCCTGTGCAAGGTTTGTGTTATGATGATTTTTCACACACCCTAGGTGTGTGATAATCCATAAACCCAGAGAGCAAACCTCGAGGGGTTTATGAGATTTCCACACACTGAGGATGTGGGAAAAATCATCATAACACAAACCTTGCATAGGCATTATTTTTATAATTACTGGTGCAAGGGAGTGATTGCCAAAGGTACTGGAGCACTTCTGTGTTATACACACACACACATATACATATATACACACACACACACACATGCACACACAGTCTCTTCCTCTTCAGTACATGCATTCTTTTCTTTTTTTAAATTTTAACTGTGGACTCACAGTGAGTAAGGGAGACTAGTCAGCCATGGTCTGTCCCCTATCACAGCAGCTGACTCCCAAAGCTCCCCACGAAGGTCACGAATAGCAGGATCAACCAGATAGATTTTTAAACATGTAAAGGCAGGGTCAAGCAGATAAATACTGAAAAGGTATAACAATTTACCTGCAAGGACATTGAAAGTGAAACAATCTGTGCAGTCCTCAGTAACAGAAAAAAAAAGTTTTCCTGTGTGTAACCTACTGTTCCAACATTTACTATGCCATTTCTATAAAATGACTGATCCCCATTGTCTTTCTATAATATCCGGCATCATCTGTGTAAATATCTGGAAGTATTAAAATATTATATTTTTATATACTTCATTGTTTCTGCGACTTAGTTCTTTGAGTTAACAGCTAATTGATTTATAATTGACAAAACTGTATTTCTAACTCTAAAGAGAAGGGTACAGCTACCATATTCTGTTTCTAAAGTAAGGAGCTCTCAGCTGTGACAGACAGAGATGGGTTGGTTGCTCTTGAGCAAGGAGTGCTGTACTGTGTGAGCACTGTCTCTGGAGGGACTCAGACTTTGAGATACCCTGAAACAGTGTCTATGCTGAATGATGTCAGCTACTGATTACACTTGTAGGCATCTGAAGGGTTTCAGAAAGTTGGTAACGCTGACAGGCAGAGTCTTGGAAAGACCAGTTTGCCACAAGCTGAAGGCAGCCGGTTGATCTGAAACAGTTTTGTAAGCATACAGGTTATCTGTCTAGTCACAGAACAGAATATACAAAATGGGACTATATATTTTACCAGGTTTTTTTTGTTAAGCATTAGTAGATAGAAGACACTGGGCTGGATTTCAATGGATGGCGTAGGGCTTGTGCCCTGTGCCACCACACACTGTTTCTGGCAGTGCACCCAATGGGTTTGCCACAACTGCATTCTAGTTTAGCAAGTTGGACACAGCTGTGACAATATTTACTCGATTTATGGCAGCACTGTAAAAAGTGTCCCTGAGACTGCTGCACGCTTGACCACAAAAAAGTTGGTCTAAGTTACAGTAATTGCCACACATGATATACACTCCAATTAGACTTCTGCAAGCCTGGTACGTCATATCTTTAGTGCACCCAGGGCTTGTGGGAATCAAGCTGCTTTTAAAATCTGGCTTATTATGTTTGGGCCATGTAAGACGTACAAACTGCTACATCAGCAGGAACTGTGCTGAAAGAGAGAATTGATCTATGAGGAGGGCCAAACATGGGTGGAACTCATAGCCATTCTCGGAAAAAGTGATCAGGAAAGCCAAGCAAAGGGGTCACTGCTAGCCAAGGTTGTGAGACAGAGGCTAGGGAGAATGAAAATGCGCCAGAGCCTTTGACTGGGGCTACTGTACAAGCAAACCAGGTAAAGATGTTGGAGCTGGAGCTTGCCCTGTTTAAGAAGGTGGAAAAGGAGTGGCGAAAGTCAGAGGTGGATCTGTAGCAGATGATGCTGGAAGCAGAAGAGGAGAAGTGAAAGGCTGAGGAGTGAAAGAAAGACTGCCAGCATGAGATCCAACGATAGGGACAGAAGTGAAAAAAGGATGAGAAGCGAAAGGCTGAGGAGCAAGGAAAGCAGCACTAGCATGAGATCTGGATGAAAGAGCATGAGCATGAGAAACAGATGGAGATACTGTGCCAGAGGACATCAACACAAACTGTGAGTAATGGCATAAGGGGTTCGACCAAGGAAGCCAAAAATTTATTCTAACATGTTTTCTAGCTATCAGGAGAGGGATGATACTGATTTGTTTTTAAGATCTTTTGAGAGAATCTGCGAGCAAAAATTGGGCAGGGCTTCTTGGGTAACTCACCTATTGCAACAACTTACAGGAAAGGCATTAGAAGTCTTTGCCAGAATAGACAATGAGGAATTCTGTATGATAAAGAGAAAAATGCCATACAAAAGCATATTTCGTTAACCCTTCTCTCCCGAGGCCTGTAGACAAAATTTAGAGGGCTAAAAAAGGCACTGAAGGACAGCTATGCTGAAATGTGTGTGCAGCTAAATAACTTGTTAGAATGCTGGGTATAGGTTTCAAAGGCTCGCTCTGTAGAGGAAATAAGCTTTATTTCTTCTGGAACAGTTTCTAAAAACTGTACCGGAGGATCTGAGAATATGGTTACTGGACGGGATTCCAAACTCCATGAGGTGGGAAGCCGAGAGGGTTGATTAGTTCATATCCAACTGATCATCCTCTCATCGTAAAGGTAATGAGTGAGCGACATCAGTTTTTTTGTGTTTTTTTATTCTGTTTATCCCCCAGGTGATCCACAACCCCCTCCCCGGTCACGAGTAGGACCTCCTTCCACTTTTTGCCAATGTGCCCTGTTCCTGTCCGACTGAGACTCTTCCATCCATACTCCCAGGGCCCCCAGTCCACCCATGACTCAATGCTGTGCCACCCCCTAGCTTGCCTCCCAGGGCCAGGCACACCCTCAGCGCCACAGTATTTTTTTTCTGCATCAATCTGGCCACCCATGGCAGAGGTGAAGTATCCCCAGGAGGTGGTGGCTGGAGTCCAATGTGGGAGGTGGTGGGCAGTAGATGCTTCATCCTTCCAATTCTGCACTATTTCTTTCTAGTTTCCCCTTCCCCACCAGGAGCATGCTTCAGGATTGACTTGTTAGCAAGGCCTGACACGATACAGCCAACCTGTGGACATGCTGCAATGGTCCTTCCTATCATTCATGTGTCCCCTACACCACCACTTTGGTCACCCAGGTGGTGGTAAAGCAGTGGGACACGACACCATCCCTCCCTAGAGGTGGAGAGCGTCCTGTAGGATGCTATATCCACCCCCCCGGCCAGTCCTCCAAAAGTCTAGACTCCTTCCCAAACCAGTGTCAAAAGGAGCAGCACTACAACTCTGCTGGTGGGCTAGCCCACATCAGGTGTTTTTTAAGGGAAACCTGGGAGGGCAACCTAAAGGAATCTAGCCTATGCCTGAACCAAGAGGGAAGCCACCTGGTCTCAAATGCATGGAGACGGGTGAATGAAGGTGCTATATCTGCCAGAAACTGGGGCATTTGTCTTATGACTGTCTGAAAAATATGAAAAAGAGGTTAGTGCAGCAGGAGGTAGCTTAGGGAGCTCAGAGCAGATAGTGACATACAAACTGAGTGCAGTGCTCTCTAACACCACTGTATATATGCACCTAGTGGTGGTGAATGGATTGGTAAACCAGTGTTTTGAGGGACAATAAGTCCTCCATTTCTATGGTGAAGCAGGATCTGAGTCAAAATGAACAAATTCTGTCGGGACAGTTTTCTAGGATTAGAGGAGAGAAGGGTCCTGCAGTCTCAGTGCCAATGACCCGGATCTTTCTAAGCTGGGAAGGTGCCCAGGGCATACAGGAGGTGGGTGTGGTACCAGACCTGCCCCATGGATGTAATCACGAGTAATGACTTCAACAGTAGGGCCATTATTGTGTGTGTTACTGCCCACAAGATGAGGGAACTAGCTCTTGAAGACTAAGAGAGGACAGTGCATGTGGAAGCAACCCCTATCTGAGTAGCAGAAGTAATTGTGAGCCACAGCTACAGACTGAAAGCCCAGCTTCTTTTGGGAAATGTCAGGCACATAAAGTTAGGGACAGAACAGCAAGCTGACCCATCCTTGCAAAAATTAAGGTAGTTAACCACCAGGGTAGAAGGTAACTCTCCGAGTTCCAGGAAAAGAGAGGTGTACTGGGAGAATGGGCTGCTGTACTGTGAGTGGGTTCCTAAGAGAGGACCAGATGAAAGGGTCCTCCTGCAGACAGTGATTCCTAGGGAGAATAGGAAGCAACGTCTGACCTTAGCCCATGATATACTCTTTTAGGGACACCTGGGGGTCAGCTGTAATTTTTAAAGATGAGGCAAACTACTGACAGATTTGTTTGCAGTGTCTCAGAGGGTGGGAAAGGCTGTGGACAAGGCTAAGGCAGCTCTGATTCCCCTGCCTGTTATTGAAAAGCCATTTTGGCGAGCTGGTGTGGACACCATGGGGCCACTTATCACCCTAAGTTGAATGGCAGCTCAGGGCCTCACCATACCACCCCCAGACTAACAGTCTGGCCGACCAATTCAATGGGTCCCTTAAGACCATGTTAAGGGCATTCACTGACCAGCATGCGACAGAGTGGGACAAGTGCCTACCCCATCTCTTATTCGCATATAGGGAAGTCCCCCAGGAGTCCACAAGGTTCTCACCCTTCAAGCTCCTGTTTGACTACAGTGTAGGGGGGCCCCTTGATTTGGTAAGGAATGAATGGGAAGGTGAGCCTGCCCCCCCAAGGGGAATCTGTTGTGAAGTATGTCCTGAATTTCAGGTTATGGCTCAAGGAGCTCAAGGGGTTTGCCTAGCAGCTGCACAATAAAGGCAAATCGACAAGGTACGACTGTGGGGCAAGAGCCCACGAGTAGGAAGTTGGGCAATGGGTGATGGTGCTTGATCCTGTCCGGCAGAACAAATTACAGGCCACTTGGGAGTGGCCTTACTTGGTCATCGGGAGGGTGAATTATGTTAATTTTGTGGTGGAGCTACCAGACAGGAGGCGCAAACAGTGAGTTTACCATCTAAACATGATAAAACCCAAACATGACAGGGACATCCTGGCTGTGTGCAGCTGTCCAGAGGATGGGAGCAGAAACAGACCCACTGGTGGATCTCCTGGGAGAGGTTAAGGAAGAATCTTCACTGGATGCTGTTATCCCTGCAGAGCAACTGACACCTGCACAAGCTGCCGAAACAAGTGAGGTGCTGCGTTCTCAGCGAAATGTTCAGGAAATTGGGATATACCACGCTGGCAGAGCACCACATGGATATAGGGTCCAAAATGCTGCTGAGACAGCCACCCTACAGAGTCCCAGAAGGAGTAAGACATGTCATTGAGGGGGGAGATCAAGGAGATGTTGGCTGTTTGGATGATCCAGGAGTCCAGTAGTCCCTGGGCCTCTCCACTAATACAGATTTCCAAAAAGGACGGGACCATGAGGTTCTGCACTATCTACTGCAAGCTCAACAGCTGCACAGGGCTGGATACATACTCCATGACCAGGACGAATGAGGTAATGGAGAGGTTAGGGGGAGCCCTTTACCTGTCCACCACAGACATGACGAAGGGCTACTGGCAGGTACCCCTGACCCCCAAAGCCAAAAAGATTTCAGCAGCTTGGCCAAACACCTTGTCCAATCTCATAAGGAAGAGAATGCCACAAAAGGTTCAGTGGATGGAAACCCGTGATAATGTGCTCCACCAGCTGAAGGAGGCATTGTATCAAGCACCTGTTTTCACCAACCCGGATTATTTTCTTAGATTCCCTGTGCACAGAGATGCATCTGATCATGGGCTAGGTGCAGTTCTGAGTCAGGTAACACACTTGGCAGAAGAACACCTAGTCATGTACCTCAGCAGGTAGCTGCTGCCCAGAGAACAGACCTAAATCACAATAGAGAAAGCATATCTAGGGATTGTCTGGGCTTTGCAGAAGCTACAACCTTACCTGCACAGAAGGGAGTTCACTCTGGTTAGTGATCACAACCCCCTTACATAGTTGCATAGGACCAGTGGCCAGAACTCAAAATTACTAAGGTGGAGCCTGGTGTTGCAGTCCTATGATATGATCATTAAGCCAGGGTTCCCCCTAATGCATCCTTGCATGGGGTGCCCTATCCCTTTGCTTTGGGCACCTATCTTTTTGTAACACCCCCATCCTTCCTCCCATGTTCAAAGCAGAGCACTGGACCCCAATACTGCTACAATTACAGCAGCTGAGTGGCTACAGAGAGTATAAAAGCAAAGGAAAGGATATCTAGGGCTACAAAGAAACATACAGAAAGAAAAAAGTATATGGACTTGGAGAAAAAAGGGGAAATAAATCAAGGAACAAAGAAGGGGTCGCACAAATCATGCCAATGTTTCTTTTTTTTTTTTTAAATTCAAGTTTATTGACAGACAATTGGCACACAAGTGAAGAAGCCAAACTTTACATGAAATGATCCGTGACCACACCGTGCCACTCACATATACCATTAGAAACTTACCAATACATTTTGAAACTAATGACCCCCCCTATCCCCCACCTAACACCTATCCCCCCTACCCGGGTTGCAAGGCTGAGGCAGGTCCGCCCGTGAGGAAACAAGCCAGGGTCTACTAACCCACATGACTAGCTATGAATGGAGCAAGTAAAGGGCTTGAGGGGCCCACACAGTCAAATTTCTGAAAAACTGCCCCTCTTTGTGGCCCCAAACTTCTCCATACTCAAATTGAAAAGCAGTTCCTGTAGCCATTCCACATAGCCAGGTGGGGTAGTGTTCAACCAGTGTCTTAACACAATTTTCTTGACCGAAGATGAAATCAAAGCCATATAGTATCTTCGGGGCTTAACAGCGATGTCAGTATAGTCCCCTATGAGACAGATTTCGGGGGTGAAGCAAGACTCAATGCCCAGTATTGGGTCCGCCTTTTGCTTGATTTGGTCCCACAGCTCTTTTACCGGTGGACAATCCCAAAAAATATGCATGAGATCCCCCACCGCTTGATGACACCGGAAACATAGAGCATCTGGGTATGCCAATTCTGTATAACTTGGAGGGGTCCAGAACAAGTTATTTGAAAAATGAAATTGCATAATACGCAATCTGTCCTGAGTGATATACTGGTACGTGTGATGCCAGACCTGGACCCAATTTCGACCCTGATCTCCTAAGCAATTCACCCAGTAGCACGGTTTATTGCCAATGTCTGTATAGGCCTGCTCAAAGAGAGCTTTATAAACCCTGGAAACTGCATGCGGTTCCCAGACCCAACGAATCAGGGATTCAAACCATGTCCCATTAATCTTTCCCTCTTTTAATTTAGATTTGAACCTCCCTAACAAATGAGTAAGTTGGTATAGTTTAAAGGATTGATTAGGTCCTATATTATACTTTGTTAGTACCTCTGCAACTTTTAAACACCTGCCACCCTGCATGAAATCTGCCACCCTTAACCCCTCCAGAAAAGGAAGCCAGGATACCTTTATCATGTTCCCCCCAATCTTCATGTTAGGGTTAAGACATATAGGCTGAAGGCTGTCAGCGCAAGAGAGTAGGGACAGAAGCACCATTAGGTGCGTGCGTGAAAGAGCCTAATTGGGGTATAACTAAGCTGAGGGGAGGGATTTCAGTGGGATAAAAGAAGAGCCTACGGATCCACCCGGCCTCTCTAATTAAGTCTAATTCCAACTTCACCCAAGAAGGACATACGGTAAGAGTTCCAGATCCCTAGGAGGCAAGAGCCAGCGTAAATATTTACAAGGTTACTTGCCCAATGATATAGTCCAAAATGCAGAGACCTTAAACCCTTCTCCTGGGAGCCGCCAGTTTATGATAAGCTCTACGGGTGTTTTTACCCAGATGAAATCCAAGATAATTGAGTGAGCGCTTGTGCCACTTCAAAGGTAGCCATACATTGAGCATGTTTAAAGGGTACAAGATCCTCGGCAACACGCTCATTTTATTATATTGACCCTTCCCCAAAGAGAGAGCGAAGTTTGCTCCACCTCTCCAGATCCTGCTTAATGGTTACTTTGAGGGCATCCAAATTAAGTCTCACCATTTTGACTTCTGAAATAGTCAAATGATGTCCAGATACTTCAGAACGAGAGTCCAATGGATCCCCAACTGTAAGATATCTGATTTACAGGTCTTAACATTCAGCGGGAGGAACAGAGTTTTTCCTATGTTGATTTTATAGTTGGATAGTTTGCCATAAGAGGCAATACGATCGAGTACTACTGGAATGGAGGATCGAGGCTGGCTGACATGAAGTAGGATGTCGTCTGCAAAGGCAGAGACCTTAAACTCCAGAGAACCAATTTTAATCCCCTTGATTCTAGGTTCCTGTCTGATACTACACAACAGCAGTTCTAAATAAATATTGAACAAGAGAGGGGACAAAGGACAGCCCTGCTTAGTCCCGACAATAAAGGAAAGCTTGCGAAAAACTCCATTACAGTATATTTTAGCAGGCGGCAACCTATATACGCAAACACCATGTGTCTATAAAGTGGGCGGGAAGCAAATGCTCCATGGTCAGAGACAGGAACCTCAATTCACCCTATCGAATGCTTTCTCGGCATGAACAGACAACAAACCACCTGGAGTATTACTATCTTTAGTAGCGAAAAGATGTGAGATAGCTATGGAGATGGTCTGATGCCATTCTACCTGACATGAAGCCCACCTGATCCGGATGGATTAGCCTAGGAAGCACCCTCGCTAAACGAACCGCTAGTAACTTCACCAAAATTTTTATGTCATAGTTAATCAGGGCAATGGGCCTATAGTTTGAAACCTGGTCTCGATCCTTCCCTTCTTTGGGGATGAGCACTATCAGGGATTCAAAGAGGTGACTGTCAATGTGTTCGGAGGTGAAAATACTATGAAAAAGACGTTTTAATCCTGGGCATAACTGCCTACTAAAACATTTACAAAAATCCGGAGAAAAACCATCCGGACCGGGAGCTTTATCAGCCGGGAGCATCTGTATCACATTTAGTATTTCAGACTCAGAAATCGGAACGGTAAGCAATGCTTTCTGTTCCTCCGTTATCTGCGGTAAATTGCACCCAGACAGATACGCCCTAATTACCTCGTCACTTGGTCTATTAGGCATGAGACTATATAAAGCCCTATAGTAGTCTTCAAATTCTTTGGCTATTTCATATGGGGTGGTTTTAATCGACCCATCGGCAAGGATGAGATACTATGAATAATTCTAGATGTTTCGATTAGCTTAGTAGCATAGCAAAAGATACTGACTTCTCCCCTGGTCTAAATATAGAGCTTTCGTTTTGTTAATAGCATATTCTGCCTTTTCTCCCAACATGTCATCATATTGGTGTGGACCTGGCCAACCTTTCCTTAATGCCATTGGTGAGGACTTTGAAGAAACCTTCTCTATATCCCTAATCTGGGTAAGCAGTTGCTTCGCCAAAGTCTCTCTCTTTTTCTTTCTAACAGCCGCTAGCTTAATAAGCTCCCCCCTTACAACACATTTTAATGCACTCCACTCCATGTCACCCTTACCCGTCGTGTTGCAGTTCTCCTGCTCATACTGCTCTATAGTCTGACTAATACTGTCTCTGATCTCCGGTACCCTGAGAAGCTGGTTATTAAACTTCCAAATGGTCTGCCTGGGTGTATTAGATAGAAGGTTAAGGGAGCATCGGACCATCGAGTGATCCGAGATGACCCCCGGCATGATTGTGCAATTGACCAAACCAGGGAGCAAGCACTGACTCATCAAAAAATAGTCAATACGAGACCTGGTTTTATGGACCTCAGACAGGAAAGTATATTCCCTTTTAGAGGGGCACAAGACCCTCCATGGATCGCTACAAACCCAAGTTGTCTGCCAGCTCCTGAGGGCTCTTTGAGCCGGAGAGAGGCCCCTATCTCGCCTGCCTTCTCTATCAACCGTGATTGAGCACCAAGTTCCAATCGCCTCCCAAAATATAGGGAGATGGATAAAGGGAGACAGAACATTGAGTAAGTCAGTGAAAAAGCAGGCGAGTCTCCATTTGGCCCATATATGCTACCTATCACCATCCTAGTTTGGCTAACAAGCCCGACTACTAATATGTACCGACCTCAGGGTCTGCCAGCTTTTCCTGACAGACAAAGGGTGCTCTAGAAATTAGAATGGCTACTCCCTTACTAGCAGTGCTATCCCCAGCAGCGTATACCTGGGCCACAAATTGATGTCTCAAGGCATTAGCCTCCCTCTCCAATAAATGTGTTTCCTGCAAACATATTATCTGAGCTTTCTGCAGTTACAAATGTCGCAGAACCTTGTGTCGCTTCAATTCCTTCCTAGCCCCTTGATATTCCACGAGATAAATTCTAGGGTACTACCCATAGTCCCTGTATTCTATTTTAAAACTATTCGTCGCTGACTGGATTCGCAATCTGCCTACCTCCTAGGCCTTCCCTCACAGTAGATCCTCCCGAACCACTGCCTACAAACCTTGATGCAACCGGATCCCTTACTCACCCACTCCCTATTCTAACCCTAAACAACCCCTTTGTCCCCCCCGTCAGGTAGGCGCACCCTGACATAAGCTGAAAAAAGGACCCACATTCCCACCATCAAAACCCCACCTCCCGGCCCATGAGATCGCAAGTTCCGAAGCTCCCGATTACTCTCGCCTCCCCCTCACTATGCGCAACAAACGATTGCCTTACGGCAGGGAGAGACTACTCTCAACAATAACTTGTGCCATGTTTCCCATGCCCAAGAACCTAACCGCCCCCCAGAGAGAACCACCCGCATCCCAGAATCGACCCACCTGGGTACAAACTGCTCCACTCCACTGCCCTCCGAGTAGGAGACTTGTTAACAAATTGTTGTAAATAGGAAGATCTCCCACACTAACTAGATTACGCTACCCCCTGTATTCTACATACCCCAAAAGGAAGAAAAACCCCGCATCTATGCAACTAAACTAACTGCCCGTTAAAGCAGGCCTTTAATCAACTCTACGGATTACAAAACACCATAACCATTTAAACATTGAAAGATCGTGTTGAAAATGTCCAGACGTTTATGTCCATGCCGTCCCATAACAAACACCTGATGGGGAGAAACAGAAATGGCATAAATTAAACACAGCCCCGAAGGACTGATTACCCCAAGTGAGAAACAGCACCCTCGACAGAGCCCCCAAATACCAGTAGTGAGAATGGACAAAACAAGATCAGTAAAAATTGAAAGGAGGAAAGGTGGAGAGTGTCCCAAAGGGAGTATGGCACCCAAGTGCAACGTGCAATAACCAGAAAAGGCAGGGCAGTTGGGCTGTCAAAAACTCCCTGGAGAGGATACCCGGTGCTGAGACCAGACCCTTAAAGTATCTCTGGTGGCTGCAGGACCAGACAACCGAGCCACCTTGCACTCAGACCCTCAGGTGACTGCCCTCCCAAATCCCGAAATGGGATCTCCCCACCGGGTCCAAGCAAGCGGGAATGCCGATGGCAAAAACAGGCACACCTCCACCGAGAGAGCTGTCGAGTCCTCTGTAATTTTGCCACGCTAATAGATGACACCCTGACGACTGGAGCAGATCTCAGCCTGTCCCACCGATGCTTAATTAAAACTTCCTAAGGCCTCGTGTCGCACTACCACCTTTCGACAGGATCACTTCATCCAGGGTATTTAGGCTCTGGAATCCATTTACAGTCCCAGCACTATTAATACTGAAAGTGAAAACACGTGAGGAAACTCCCCTGGGATGCAGCTGGACAGTCCTCCACACGCAGGTAGGGCAAACTAGCTCGGGGGTCTCACAGCCTTAACAGTTTGCAGGAGAAGAGAAAAAAAAGGAAACTACGAGCTGCCCCGTAAGGACAACAAGCACACCACTTCAAGCTACAGTGAAGCCTCTCCATGCCCTTCTAGACAAACCAGCAGCACTGCCATAGTCAAGTCTTTACTTCTTCTTAAACAAGTCGGAAGGGCTTCTTGCAGCCCTTTTTCCGCTGCTTGAGCACTGTCAAAACTGACCCACTGGGCAGACAAAGCCACCTGCAGACGCGCTGGGTAGCCCATCCGAAAGCAGATGCCTGCAGCAATCAGCTTGGAAACAGCCTGATGGTACTCTGCTCTCCTTTGCCTGACCGATAGCGGGAGATCCTGGGCAATTCTTAACAAGGATCCCTCCCACCGTACCTCCTTGAGTTCTTTAATTTTGGCAAATACATGCTGTCTTTCCTGATAGTTTAAAAAACGAAAGATCAGGATACGGGGCGGAGAACCGGCAGGAGGCATGGCTCTCAACGCACGATGGGCCCGTTCTATCGTGTAATTGCCCCCGAAGGGTGAGGGGCCTGCAATCCGATGAAGGAACTTTTGGATGAACGTAATGGCGTCGAGGCCTTCTTCCCTTTTGGGAGACCGGCGATGATCATATTATTGCTCTGCTTCTTCCTTCCAGGTCCTCTAACCCGTCTCCACCTTATTCAGCTTCTGTTTTAAAAGAACTAACTCAGGCTCTTATTTCTCTGCCCGCCTCTCTAGAGAGGTGACCCTGACCTCCGTGTCTCCTGTTCAGGGATAAGTCCTCCAGCGCTTGGGTGACTGCCTTGAGCTCCTCAGTCACTGTGCCCAGTTCGGAGAGAAAAGGTTTGATTTCAGCTAGGAATTGCGCCAAAGTCAAAGGCTCCTTGTCCAAATTACCCCCTTCAGTCTCCTGCCCGCCTGCCTAGGAAGAAGTTCTAGCTTTTTTAGACAGGGCCTTAGCAGGGGACGCCGGCGGGGTGTGTTTCGGCGGCGGCTTTTTCATTTCGGTGTCCATCGGCTCCGGGGACACTCGCAAGGCTTTCAGGTAGGCTTCCGGAACACAAATCGTGCTGCAGTGGTGTAGTAGCTCCCTCTAAACTGGGCAGTTTAAGGTCGTAATGGAGCGGGAGGCCGGGACAATCGCAATCAGGCAGCCGCCATGAAACCTGCACCACGTGACTCCCTCGTGACAATGTTTCTTAACAAATGCCTTCATCCTTTCCATTTTTTTTCTAGGGGAAATACTGATTAATCACTGCAGCAACTTGCAGCATGGTAACGCAGACAGGCTGTCCAGATAATAGTTAGTTCCCTCAATTCTTTTTTGCTAGGGGAGATGCTAAGAGAAACTAATGTGGGGTTCACCCAGAGAGGAAACTGAGGGCAGCCTCAGTGAGAGACAGCCGACTCACAAAAAAAAAAAACGAACACCATTTCATGCAAGATAAAAGATTTGCTTTTTCCTTCTGGGGGATGTAACCATTTAGTTTGTGGCAAACTGATCTTTCCCAGACCCAGCCTATCAGTGTTACCAGCTATCTCAAGCCTTTCAGACGCCTACAAGGGTAATCAGTAGCTGCCACCACTCAGCACAAACACTTGGTCAGAGTATCTCTAGTCTGAGTCCTTCCAAGGACACTGCTCACACAGTACAGCGCTCCTTGCTCCAGAGCAACCAACCCAACTCTCTGTCACAGTTGAGAACTCCTTACTTTAGGAACAGAATACTATAACTATAGCCTTCTCTTTAGATGCCGGAATACAGTTTTGTCAATTATAAATTATTAAGATGTACCTCAAAGGACTCAGCCATAAAAACATGATGTATATAAAATATATTGTATAGCAGTTAATATTAGCGCCTGATATAATTAGCGCGATGACACCAGTTGTACATATTAGCACCTAATATATTTAGCGCTCAGTGCTTACTGCTGCAGTACAGTTAGCATGGAAGATTATATTAGCGGTCTGTTTATATTAACGGTTCTTTGCTTTTAGCTAATATAAACAAAAAGCTAATATGATCTGCTATATTTCCGAATATTTAAAAAGATAATAAATGATACTAAAGCAAGACTATGAGAAACAGTCTACAGGAATTCTACAGACATGGGAAAGCAAATGTTTGAATAGTAGGTTACATACAGGAAAACCTCTCTCTCTCTCTCGTTCTCTCTCATTAGCAAGATCGAATGAATTACTACACAAGACACTTTGATGAATCAGATCCAGAAGCAAGTGATTTGATACCTTTTATTGGACCAACATAGATGTAACAAAAAGAACAAAGTGCTTTAGCTTTTGGACCAACCCAGTCCTTCCTCGGACGCTTCCTCGGAAGGACTGGGTTGGTCCGAAAGCTAAAGCACTTTGTTTTTTTTGTTACATCTATGTTGGTCCAATAAAAGGCATCAAATCATTTGCTTCTGGATGTGTTCTTACAAGAACCAATACAGCAAAGTCTAAATCTGTATGTCAGCTTTGATGAATCAGGACAGACATGAACCCTTAAGATGGTAGCTTGTTAGTAGTCTCAAACCTGATTGTCTCTTTTGGGCTCTGCCAGACCCTAAGACCCTGCAACTGCTCCCCATGACACATCATCCAGTATGTCATTCTGACATCACAGATTCAACATTCTTTGTGTGTCAAGCTGGCTTGGAAAACTAGTTTGATCTAGACCTCAGACAAATACTGATGTTTTTTGTCCTAAGACTTGAGCCCAAAAGGAATGTTTGGTTTGGCTATCCACTTCCTGACATCAAAAGCCACTTTCTAAGTTCACCTGTCAATTGTCCAGGGGTCCTGTCATCATAATAGACAACACAAATAGTAAATTGCCACCAGAGCCATCAGGTCTGCTCTAATAAGAGTTTTGACTTTTCCCCCAGGAATGACAGCCTTGCCCCTTTAGCTGCTACATTTTAACTGATAGTCATGCAGAAAGAACAGAATAATAGTAATAAAAAAACACCAGGGACGGATCCAGGAGTCCTATAGATGGGAGCTCTAAGTCAGATAAAAAATCAAAAATAATAGGAAGTGTCTGGTGGGACCCTGGGCCCCAGAAATATTTTAACATTTTGGTGCATTCTGGTACATTTTGGAGGGTATTTCTAATGTAATTTCTTCCCATTTCCTCCCTCCCATGTTTTGTGAGTTGTACCCTAGCACCATCCCCAGAGTTCCCACAGTTCACAAGACAGAATGTTGCCCAAAATACCAAAAGACTGCAGCTGGGCAGCAGCACATCTGAAACACGTAAAAATGAGACAAGTTGAAAGAGACTTGGTGAAACAGACAAATTGCAGACAAATTGTCAATCCAAGTAAACAAGTTCACAAATGTCCTCACTCAAGCACGTTATGACACTACCATAAAGCCAACCCATCCCAGTTTGTCCTGCAGTACAGATTAACCTATACCCCAACCTTACCTCAGTAAAAAATAAATACAATAACTTAGAAATATGGGAACAAAGTCACTTTGCTATCTAGTTTCTGAAAGTATAATTACAATTTTGCTTGCTATTTTTGCAAAACAGATTTTATTCTATAGAGCAGCTTATTCCAAAGAAAATACATTTTTAAATAAATAAAATATTTTTTATTGTTTAAAAATTTCCTTTACTGGGATAACCCCAAGAAGTCAGTAAGCAGACAGCTGAACACAATTTTTTAACAAATATAAAAATGCATTTTTTTTTTCATTAGCAACAGCACTTGCTTGGGTACATCGCAACTTGCACCCCCTCCCCATTCAACACATATAACTACATAAATGAAATATTTGATTCTATCACTTTTTTCTCTGGTTTTGTAACTGCCTGTGTCAATGTGCCAAACAAGGTCTTACGACTTTTGTTGCTAATTTTGCTCTCCAACCATGCAGAAACTCCTGCACATGCCATAATATGCAGAACACCTTTAAAACTCCTATGTCTATTATTTCCCTCTGTGCTCATTCACACTGTACAATCACGACTGAAAAGATCACACAGATTAGACGTACAGTACATACTGAAGTTTTTACCTCAGTTCAAAGGTCTCATGTACCAGTTTCTGCCTCTCCTAGTTCATGCTGTTGCAGAGACCAGACCTGCTCCAACATTAGTTTTCTACCACTTCTAGCATGCTACCGGAGGGCACTACCCTCCCAACTCCCTCTCCTGCAAAGCCACACCAAAATCAATTTGCCATATAGGACAAAACCAGCAGTGACCTTAAACTATTTTAATGTCATGAATTTAAGCTCTCCTTACTAGAAATGAACACTAGTACTACATTTATTATACACCCAGTTTGATGGAACACTAATGTCCTGTCCCATCCCAGCAGCCACCTCCCACCCACTATAGTTTGAGACTGTGAAAGTCTTTCTTTTTAAAGCAAGAAGTACCTGATTAAATAAAGACTGTATCCATTTTCAGCAGGCTGAAATCTATGTGCCCCTAGTTGAGTACTGTCTCTGGTCACCTGGCTGCTGAACTCTTTCTTTCTTTCTAGACAGCACACACTGACCCCATGACTCCTAATGAGCAGAGCTCTCAGCTACAGCTTGTTTCAGCTACCGTAAGATGACCTGAACCTCACTCCAACTCCTTGTGCTGATTTACCAAGGTCACATCTCTTGACTTGTGGGCTCCACTCTCTCTCCGTCTGCTCCTCAGTAGTACACTTGCTCCTCTCTTGCTCCAACGTTAATCTTCTGAGTGAATGAATTACAGCTCACTCTTGTTTCGGCAGCCCATACATTTAAAGAAGGTGCCCCTTGCTAGCCACATCCACTACTGGAAGCAACAGCAAATCAGGAGCAGTGAGCACCAGGCGACCTGGTTGAGATCTGTATTGTTAAGGTCCACTCCGCTTTGCTGCAGCTGTACCTCCCCCCATGTACGACCCCACATGCATGAACAAGGAGCTGCACCAAGCCTGTAAAAGTAGCGATCGAATGTTCAAGTTCACCAAGGCAAGACCAGCTGCTGCCACAGTGCTGGGACCTGCCCAAATGGCCGCAGGATGAAAGTAAGAAATTCATGCTGGAGACCGGCTTTTCTGGGGGGGATCAACTATGTAATGCAGGTGGGGGTGGTTGTTTACTGCTACCAGGACACTGGAGGACAGATGAGACCCGTGTGGCTCAGGTGGCTTTCATGGAGGCATTAGTGCATACCGATTAAGAATATAGCACAGTGTGTTACTAATAGAGGAGCTCCATGATGGGGAAGCTATAGCACCCTGAGCCCCCCCTCTAAATCCGCCTATGAATACAGTAACAGGTATACACAGCAAACTGTTACAACTTACTTAAGATCTCAGACTATGGGATTACCATGTGAACCATACGATCTTTGAACCTTCAAATGGTTATGTGCAAAACCTTCAACACCTGCAACATATAACATTTCCTAAAATCAACACTTTTAACTTGACTCTAATAACAAGTAGGAGCGAACCTAAATAGGTTCCCCAACCCTAAACAACTTGAGAAATTGCAGATGGGCAGCCTGTTGGCCTTTTGCCAATGACATTTTTTATGCTGAAAAAAACAGAAACAATTAATGAATTCCTAATATCTAAAGAACTGCAGTAGACATCTTTCATTTAAAAAAATGCACATCTATAATATTCATTGCAAAAAAACTTTATTAATGCACCAGATAAGGTTAAACCGACAAAAGTAGGGAAATTTGGTGTTAGGGTTTCTAACTCTACTCCCACCCTGCAAGCAGCAAAAAGAAAAAAAAATATGGTTTTGGTTGTCCTGAGTCTTGGCAAATCAGGCCTGGGGTTTTCTTTGGGGTTAACAATCCTAACGCTTTCCCCCATTTCATCAGCGAATAAGCTCATATGTGCAGACTATATGAGAATGGGATGAGTGTTAGGGTTGATAACCCCAAAGAATACCCCAGGCCTGATCTACCAAGACTCAGGACAGCCAGAACTGTAAAGTTCTTTCCTTTTACTGCTTGTGGGGTTTAAGGGTTGGAAACCCAACCACCACATTTCCCTACTTTTGTCATTTTAACCCTAACTGGTACATTAATTAGGTTTTTTGCAATGAATTTTCCTACTTTTGAGATAGAAGGATTGTACTGTCATTCATGAAGGTCCCTGTGAACATCTATATATAATATACAAATGTACTGGACAATATTCTCCAATAAGGAGCCAAAAGCTCCAGGGAGAGGCCCCCACTGACAACGTTGGAGCTAACAGAAAATAAATTAAAGTGTGAAGGAATTCCTCCTTTCTGCATCAGTCCACATTGTCAATGGAGAATTTGATACATATGGGTTCTAAGATGCAGTTGCCATCCTAAATATGGCAGGGGAGAATAATCTCCCATATATGGCCCACATGGGTAACTATGGGATTCATCTGTTAACTATTGCCTGCAGCACTCTGCGCCCAAAGGCCACATCAGCGAATCTCTGGACATCAAGGGTGTATTGCTTTACATATGTAGGCTATTCTGCTTCTCTAGTTTTTGAAGTTCCAAATCCAGCCCTTGAATATCTGGGATGACCTCTCCCCGTCACCTTGATGCTAGGTTGGACTTAAGCTGCTGCTTACAGACTGTCAGCTGCCTTTCTTATCCTGGATTCCTTCAAAATCCCATCTAGTTTTGTGCCGAAAAGCAAATCCCTGGCAAAAGGCGTATTGTATAGTTTTGTCTTAGATGCCTGATGTGACGTCCCTCATATGACCGTCACTATGAAGTAAATTGAGCAGGCCAACATAGGCAAATTGTCCACAGCTGCCTTAATCAAGAACAAAGAGGCCATTAAAAGGAGCTGCAGAATATTCATCCCTCATTTCTTTGTATAACAACCTGCCCATGGTTGTGACCCATGAACACAAGGTCTTGATGTTTATGAAGGAGGTGTATATCATCAGCAGGTTGATGCCATTCAAAGTAAAGGCTTGTTTGCCCTCTGTATCCACCTGACAGGGACGTCTAACCTTCTAAAGGAATGGTACTGTGCTGTGCTCCACAGCACCACATACAGGCTTATTCTTCATTGGAGGAACTTCCCACTTCTTAAACATGTCATCCTGAAAAGGGTAACACTGAACCCAGTGTAGTTGCTTTTGCTTGACCGCCCTGGCCCATTCTTGATCTACTATTTGGTCACAATAAAGGAAATTCAGAAAATACTTCTGAGTAGAAACCAAAATAATAGGGTTCACATCAAGAAACTCTACGTCCTGGACCTCTCTAGCTGCAATATTCCACAAGCCACAGTTATGAGACAGGACAGCAACTTTTAATCAACCAGGGGGGTACTGGAATCTTCTTTTTAGGTTCCATCCAATCCCCCTCCTCCTCAGAGGGGCACTCTTCCTCATATGACAGGTCTGGTTCCACAGGGTCAGGATTCTCCCCTGAGCCCTACATCCTTCTCTTGATATTCCATGTCATCAAGGTTGGGGATCGCCTACAAATCAATCAATCAATCAATCTTTATTTTACCAGACGAAACACCACTGAGTGAACTCATTTTCAAGGTGGACCTGGGAAGTTAAGATAAGTATGAGGTACAATAAGAAAACAGTATACATAATGCAGAATATGGGTACACAGGATGAATACATAATGATGTGAGACTTATACAATAGAGAAATCTGGAGAACAATAGTCTGAGAAGGCAAAAAAGTCCATAAAACAATATGTACAAGTAACTTGTAGTTTACAATATATACAAATGCCTGCGAGCAGTACTATAAGAGTTACGTAAGAACTTATCATAACAGTAGATCTTTGAGGGGATCTTAGTCATCAGGTCACACCATAGGAACTTCACCGTCGGTGAAGCAGGATCCACACTGAAGATTTTCCAGCAGTACCACTGGGGCTGCCCACGCTGACATCACCTGCTGACATCATCAACCCTATAAAGGTGTTAGCATTCACGCTCCCCCCTCAGTTCTTTCCCCCAGAGACTAATGGAGCAAACCCATGCCTTGGGGGACCCTGGAGAGAGAGAGAGAGAGAGAGAGAGGGGGAGAGAGGGCCAGAGAGGTGCCCAGGCTGAAATAGAAGGAAGCCTACACCATATAGCCAGTCTGAGCAGAGGACCCCAAGAAGGGGGATGGTGGGAGGGAAGGCAGACCTGATGAGCGAGATCCCCTCAAAAATCTACTGTTGTGGTAAGTTCTTACGTAACTGTCCTGTCTTCTTTGGGGGTATCTCAGTCATCAAGTCACACCATAGAAACAAGTCCCCAGCAGTTACAGGTGCAGCAGAACAGTGTGGGAGGAAGGCCAACCAAAGCCTAGGACAGGAGGCCATGCAGAACAGCCCGACCGAAGCCTGCTCGGTCTCTAGAAGCTATGTCCAGACCACAGTGTTTGGTGAAAGTATGGATGGTAGTCTAGGTGGCAGCAGCACAAATGTCAGCAGCTGAGACCCCCTTGAAGCAGGTCACAGAGGTAATCATGCCCATTGTGGAGTGGGCTTTCCCCACCCTGGCAGCTCCTTGCCATGCTTGTTGTAGCAGAACACAATACAGTAGGCCAACCATTTGGACAAACATTGTTTGAAAACCTGAATGCCCTCTTTCCGTGGGGTGAAAGAAACAAACAGCTGCTTTGTTTTTCTGCAGTCCTTAGTTCGGAGCACATAATATTTCATAATTCTGCACAGATCTAAAGTATGGAGCAGTGCTTCCCCCTGGATTGGAACACTCTGGAAAATAAACAGGTAGGTGGATAGATTGGTTCAGGGTAAACTCAGATATCAGCTTAGGGTGAAACTTAGGATTCATGTGCAAAGATACCCTGTCTTTGTGAAAAATCAAATAGGGCTCCTCACACCAGAGAGTCTGAAGTTTGGAAATCCTTCGAGCTGAAGTAATAGTAACCAAAAATAATGTTTTCCAAGAAAGAAAGCATAGCTCGCAAGTTGCGGCTGGCTCAAATGGAGACAGAACCAATTTCTCCTAAACAAAAGTTAAATCCCAAGCCGGGACAGGGGAACGGACTGGAGGTTTCAGGTGTAGAATGCCCCTAAGAAAAGTATGGGACACATCTAACTGAGCCACGGTCTAACTGCCCACAGGCTTGTGAAAGGCAGAAATAACTGAAAGGTCCACCTTGATGGAGGAGTACTGGAGGCTTGAGTCCAACAAGGAGATCAGGTAGTCCAGAATCTGGCTCACCGGACAGGTAAAAGGGTCCAGATGATTTCTGGCAGTCCAGATGGCAAACCTCTTCCACTTTGTGGCATATGTGGCTCTAGTGGAGGGCTTCCAAGCTGCCATGAGGAAGCCCGCTACCCTCTGAGATACTCCAAACTGGGTGATGGCCATGTCCTCAGGAGCCAGGCATGCAGGCAAAGGGACTTGAGGTTCAGATGGACCAGGGTCCCCTGAGCCTGCATCAGCAGATCCCTGTAAAGGGGCAGAAGAACTGGAGATTCCACTGCTAACTGTTGCAGTACTGGAAACCATATCTGCCGTGGCCAGAAGGGTGCGACCAGAATCATGCTGACCCCCCACTCCATCTGCAACTTGATTAGCACCCTCTGAATCAGAGGAAATGGAGAGAAGGCATAAAGGAACCTCCTGCTCCAGGAGAGGGACAATACATCTCACCAGAAAACTCCAGGCCCTGGATCTAGTGAGCAGAAGGTGGTGGTTCTGAAAAGCCTGCATTGCATACAGAACAGCCCGCATCTTGAGAACACTGATATGCAGGATCATCTTGATCTGAGACCACATCCCCTGAGTCTGAAAGGGACCCAGGTGCGCACCCCAACCCAAGTCGGAGGCATCTGTAGTGAGAATCTGCTGGGGAGAGGAGATCAGGAATGGGACCCCTTGTAACAGGTTTTGGAGCTCCATCCAGCACTGGAGCACTTTGCAGACTGGAGAGGAGACCAGAAACAGCTGCTCCAGATCGTCTGCGCATTGGTCCCACTGCATTCGGAGGGTCCACTGGAGCACCTGCATGTGCAGCCTGGCAAAGGGGACCATGGCAATGGCCACAGTCATGAAACTCAATAGCCTCAAGTACACCCTCGCAGGAACATAATGGCTCTGTGCCACTTCCTGAGGCTGGGAAATGAGGCACTCTACCCAGTTTTGGGTCAGAAAGGCTCTGCCCTGTGCCGAGTCCAGGACCACCCCTATAAACAGCAGCCTTTGGGATAGTCAATATGGACTTGGGCAGATTGACAGTGATGCCCAGGGAGCGAAATAGTTGGAGGGTCCTCTCCAGGGTCCCGAAGGAGCTGATCTCTGGATGGAGCTTTGAGGAGCCAGTTGTCCAGGTAGGGGAAGATGTATGGGCCTTCTCTCCAGAGGGTTGCAACTACTGTTGCTAAGCATTTTGTGAAGACCTGTGGCACAGAGGATAAGCTAAAGGGCAATACTCCTGCCCACCCGCCCAGAGAAAGGAAGCCTCTGCTTTTGATCGGGCTCTCCACCGAAGTGGCCCGGGCTCTCAACCTAGCTGGCTGCACTGGAACTCCTGCCCACCCGCCCAGAGAAAGGCATGACCACTAGCCTCGGGGAAGCCTGGCTCTCGGGCCGCTAAAACCCAATTGGCTGTCACGACCAATCCTGACTCCTCATTGGCTGCCACTCGAATCCCTCGTCTCGGCACCTTTTTTTCAAACTTTTCTACTGCTTTCAGTTCTGAAACTTGAATGTAAAGAGGGTATTTTGTGGTTTGGATTGTAGAACCATTTTAATTGAGATGTGTATGTAACCCCTAGATGGCGCTATCCCAGGGGCTACTACCCCTGCCTGATTTGCCACTAACAGGTTGAGGGGCCTGGATCCAATGGCGGGTGCCTCCACCCAGAGGTCAGGGTTTGCAATAGTTAAACTAACTTGGTCACAGCCCTCTGGGACACTGCAACCCCCCTTTCTTCCCACTAGTGGCCCACACAATATATCAGAATTACCTTCACAGTATACACTTACCCCCAGGTCTAGTTCGGCACTGGGACCTCCTGTGAAATGAGATACAGTGCAACAGTCACAGTACAGTACTTTAACATAGACAAATACCTCAGGCAGTATAACTTTGCTGAAACAAGCAGCTCTGATTTATTTGGGGATATAACAAGGACAGGAAATCAGGTTAATTAGCTTATCACTCTAATAATCTACCTATGGCTCTGTGCACAGCCTATCCCTATCAGTTACTGTCCCTGGGTACCCAAGCCCTAGTGGCTAGTCCAAACCGTGGCAGCTGGTAGGGGCCTTTCACACAGAGAAAAGGAGAATTAAACAGTCAGCAGTACAGTAATTCCATTTGGATTTAATGTGGCAATTCAACAGGGAGCGACCCTGAATTAGTACTCACGACCTCCAAATAAGATAGGGTCCTTCAATGTCAGCAGGGCTCACTTGAGGTGCACAAACCTCTTCACACATCCATATAAAAGCACTATACCAGGCAGGCTGCATCTGTATCTCGATCTCAATTACTGCACAATACCGGGAGAACACACAGCAGATTCAGTTCCTGACAGACCGAGTGTAATTTTCAGCAATTCCTCCAGTCTTCTACAGGGTGAGCCTGGTTTCTACTCTTCAGAGATCCTTTGATTCTTTTCAGGACGATTCAGTCCTAACAAGCTGCAGACCAGAACTCTGGGCCTTACACACGTTTTTGACTAAAACTGCACACTGAAAAAGCACAGGGCTCCTTCCTTCTTCACTGCCAAAGCTCAACTGAACTTTCAACCGACAAAACCGGGCACTTCCTTTGAGTTCCTCCCAGTTCTTGACTGGATTGGCTGTCACTCACAATAGACTGCTGCTGTTGGTCCAAAAGGCACTGAAGTCTAAACTACATCTCCCAGAGTCACTGCCCATACAATCCTCTTGTGGCTGGCTCAGATTATGAGTCAAGTTCTGATTAGTCAAGGCACCATTTTAGAGCTAGCTTACCCCACACTGATTGGTCCAGTTCAGCAGTTCAAAACTAGAATGGGAACTAGCAGACACAGTTCTGACTGCAAAGAAAGCAGGTTAGACAAACTGTAATTTCATTATTACTCTAAATAATTTCTGGCAAACAGTTACATCTTTCAGATAGGTTCCCTTTGCACTCCTAGTGACTGCAAAAATGAAGTGAATTGGCAGCAGCTCGAGTGGTACTCAGAGAAGCACACAGTCCCCCATACAAACTAATTATGTCTGCAAGCAGACAGCTCTTAAAGAGACAGTACCAGAGGTTCTAAAAACACTCACTGATAAATGGCTTAAATGCCAAACACCATTCAGGCTTGGAGCAATTCAAGCAAGCTCCTGGAAGTCTTTTGGGAACCCCCATTTGCAGGGGGTTACACCCTTCCTGGCTGGAAAGTTTGACGTCCGCACAAGCAAGTACCCCATAGTTTCAACTGCACCATACATTTGCATTAGGCTCAGCATATGTAATCATCAGTCAATATATCATTTTACCAAGAACACATTTCTGAAACATTGCAGACGTCACTCTTTACACAGTATTACATACACATTGTACCATAACTCAAGTTATTACCTCTTATACATGAAACCTGAGAGAGGGGCCCTTCCTATCAGTTACCTTTGGGGCTGGATGGGGCAAGGGCACCATACTTAGAGGGCAACACAAGTAACTTGGAGTTAGCACTGATGCTCAGTTTGGGCAATGAGCCGGGGACACATACACTCCTTTATGGACAACATTGAGAGGCAAGTCCACAGGCCTCCCAAGTGAATCATAACTGAGGTGCACCACAGGCTTTACAGCTCGACCAGTCTTTCTAGGGGAACTGTTATAGTCTCTGCACTCTGAGCCTCATTTTCAGCATTGTCCTCACTTGTCAGGAGTCTCCTGGGGTAGAGAGCTAGAACTTGGGGCACTTTCAGCTCCAGGAGTTACAGTTTCTGAGTCCACAACATTTGGCTCTCATGGAGAGCTTTGGACACTGGCAGTGGACTGTCAGGGCACTCATAATACTCTTCTTGTTCGGTGTATCACCAGTCTGCCCCAATCTATCATTTTCCTCCCCTGAAAGCTCAAACAGTTCAACCATGCACAATGATTCCATTTCATCTGATCTGATGCTTTGCACTTCACTTTCTGGGAGCATTGGCTCCACGGATGAAGCTGGGGGCTTAGACAGTCCAGAAGGCCCAGCTTCGTCTCCAGTATTGACTAGGGGATTGCCCCGAAATAATTGACTCAGTTCGTAAGAAGGATAGTATTCAAAGTCACTCTCACTTTCTTCCGATATGGACTGACAGTCATGCTCAACTGGGACTTGTGGAGGGGAACACTTTAACTTTGCTTCTGTAGGTGCAGACTTTCTTGATCTTTTCTTAGCAGCAGCTCTAGTCACTGGTCCAGAGGGGCATCTTCAGGAGCTCAGACTCAATTAAGATTTGTCCAATGGGCAGTAAATGATTTCTATGCATTGTTTTACATCTTTTGAATTATTCTCAGGCCTTACTTTGTACACTGGCAGATCATCTAGTTTGCCCACTACAATGTGAGGGAGATGGTGCCATCTGTCAGCAATCTTGTGCTTGCCATGCAGTCCCAGATTTCTTAGCAATACCCGATCTCCTCCTGGAGTTCCTGTGCTTTCACCTTTTTATCATACCTTTCTTTGTTGGCCAGATTTCTTTGGCAGCCATGGTTTGAGCCAGTTAGTGCCATGAGTTAGCTGGGCCTTTAACTTTTGCACATACTGTAAATAGTTGTCAGCTTGAACCCCATCAGAGAGACCCCAAACACACATCTACTGGTAGTCGAGCTTCTCTCCAAACATCAGGCGGTAGGGGAGAATCCAGTGGCATCACTTTTGGTGCAGTTATAAGCATGTACCAGGGTGCTAATTTGTTGGCTCCATCTAGGCTTGTCCTTTGGGTGCAGGGTGCCTAGCATATCTAGCAAGTGCGGTTGAAACGTTCAGGCTGTGGGTCCCCTGGGGTGGTAAGGAGTGGTTCTGGACTTCGCACTCCCCACAGAGAAAGCATCTCTTTGATCAGACGACTCTCAAAGTCTCTCCCTTGATCAGAATGGATTCTTTGTGGAGCCCCATAGTAACAAAAAGTTTTCTACAAGTACTTTGGCCACAGTGGATGCTTTCTGGTCTTTGGTGGGAAAGCTTGGGCATATCTCGTGAAATGGTCAGTGACCACCAGCACATTACTGATATTTCTTTGATCTGACTCCAAACTCAGAAAATCAATACAGACCAGCTCCATGGGTGCACTGGTGGTGATGTTAATAAGGGGGCAGCCCTCTGGGGCAAAAGCTTTCTCTGTAAGCAGCGACTACAAGTTTGAATGTGTTGCTCCACATCAGCCCCCATCTTAGGCCAATAGAATCTGGATCTCACCAAGTCAAGTGTTCTGTCTATACCAAGGTGCCCCATGTGGTTGTGCAAGGACCTCAGTACTGAGTCTCGAAAGCAGTGGGCAGCACTAGTTGTTGTTTGTCTACTTGTCCCCTCTGTCTACTGTTTCTCTGTATAACAGTTTATTGACAGTTTCAACTTAGGACCTTCTTTGTATAACAGTGCAGTTCTCAAATCAGTGGACGTAATTTGGACACATCTTTTCCTGCATAGAGGGCTTCTAAAGCTGCTTTGATCATGGGATCGCGAGTTGAGCCGAATACTGTCATTGTCCAGCTGAGGCAGTGCACCAAATGTCTATTGCAGAAAAGTGGCAATAAGCAGCAGGTATGCAATTCTCAGAGGCTCCCAAGCAATCCACCATGCAGTCCACTGCGTCCGTGGACATTGTTCCTCCCTGTCAAACTTCCGGCAGAGTGCCGAATGTCAGGTTCTGCCAATCGGACCCAATCATTCTGGGGAACAGGCCTCCGGAGAGAGCATCAGCATCTATGTGGTTCAGACCTGCTCGGTATTCGAGAGCATAGTCATATGTAGATAATGCAGAAAGCCACCCTATGGCCAGTGGCATCCAACACAGCTGAGGTCTGCACATAGGTCAAAGGATTATTGTCAGTTTTACTAGTATTTTAGCCCTTGAAAGTACTCATGGAATTGGTCAACAACAGCCCACTTCAAAGCTAGAACTCTAACTTATGTACAGGATAGTTCTTCGGATGGGGTCAGGCTTCTACTGGCAAAGGCCACTGGTCTCAGGCCATTCTCGTGCTCTTGGTACAAACAGCCCCCAACCCTTGCAAGCTAGCATCAGTGTGCAGGGCGTAAGGTTTTCTTGGATCGCATAGGCCAGCACTGGAGCATGGGTAGTTGATATATGATCTCATGAAAGCAGTCTCACAATCAGGAGTCCAGCGGGCCCCAAATACTTCACTTTCGGATGAAAATACACTCTTTCAGTCTTGAGGGACGCTGACTTTTGGTATTTTGTGGGTTGGGGATACCCTTGAGTAAGGTTAAGTAAAGGCGGATCACTCTTGAATAGTCCTTGATGAGCGCCGATAATAACCACAGAATCCAGGAATCTTTGCAGTTCTTTTTAGATTTTGGGCTGTGGCCAGGTGGTCAAGGCCTCAACTTTACTTAGGTGAGTCTCTATTCCTCGGTGGATACTATGTGTCCCATACTTTACTGATGTTTGAAAGAATTGACACTTATCAGTGGACAGTTTAAGGCCAAAGTCCTCCAGTCGGTCCACAATACTTAAATAATCTGCTCTCATGTTCCTCCAGTGAGCTGCCAAACACAATAACATCATCTAGGTATACCAGGCACTCTAGTAAGTTCATGTCCCCCACTGCACGCTCCATCAATCGTTGAAAAGTGGCTGGGGCACCTGAAATCCTTTGAGGCATCCTCATGAATTCATAAATAGCCAAGCGACAGATAAAGGCCGCCTTTCTCACGGTCCTCTGGGGCCATCGGGATCTGGTAGTACCCACACGGAGATCCAGCACAGAGAACCACTTGCTCCCGCTTAGGGCAGTCCAAGCATCCTGAATGCACGGGGCATGTGTACTGATCAGGGATAGTCCACCCGGTTTAAGGTAGATAATCCACACACATCCTTACTGTTCCATTCTTTTTCCTCACTACCACAATGGGGAAGCATAAGGCTTCTGGATTCTTGTATTACACCAGCAGCTAACATCTCTTGCAGATGCCGTCTCACATCATCTATGTCAGCAGGTGCCAGGCGTCGAGACCTCTCACGAAATGGTCTTTCGTCATGCAGCCGGATATTGTGCTCAGCTCCTTGCACCCATCCTACATCCCATTCCTTAAAAAAGAAAACACCTGGTCTCTCTGGGCAAGCTTCACTGATCCTCACTTTCCATTCAGCTGGCAGCGGAGCCAAATCACACAAGTCAGGCGCATTTCCGTCATTCTCTTGAACTCTTGCTGCTGGGTAGCACTGCAGTGTCTGCACAATGCACATTAGCCAGGATGCAACCTCTATTTACTCGAATGTCTCTTTCAGACACATTATGAACTTGGACCATACCCTTCTGGCATAAGCATGGGCTCTAGCGGGCAAAATACTAGCTTGACCAGCAGTCCCTCTGGCAATTTTCCATCGCCTGGTGCATCCAACATTAATATTTTATTCTTAACATCCTTTCTGATACGGACCTCTCCCTGTAAGGTACACTGGGCATTTGGCGCCAGGATCAGAGACTCAGGATCCTTCTTCCATACAATTCCGACCGGTTCCTCTGGTTCTGTTTTTCTAGCATCTCTCTGTGCCTCATAGGCCTTCTTAATTAAAGCGGGAACTCTTAAAGCTCTACTAGTCTTTGACCCTGTTTTTCATAACACAACTGTGCCAGCCTTCCAGACATATGAGCATTTGTTTCAATCAACAAAGGGACACCATCATACAGTCCAGTGGGGGGACACACTAAGGCTAGGGTCTCTACTTGTTCGGCCACTCCAGCCACGGAGGTGGGAAAGACAGCCAAATTCGGATATACCCGGAAAGGGTAGGCCTTCTCACTAACCCCCATACATGCAGTCCTTCTAATGGTTGTAAAGTACGTCTGACAAATGCTTCTGATACCAATCCTGGAACATAATTGTCACTTGGGAGCCACTGTCTAATACAGCTCTTGTAGACACTCCATTCACCTTTACAGTGGTCTCCATGGAGGGACCCACTATTCTGGACCAAGTCTGGAGAGGCGGTAGTGGGGCCTGGGCAACTGCTTTGCCACAAAGGGCGTGAATGCTTATTTTTTATTTGCCCTCACTGGGATCATGTCGTGCACCTCTTAACCACTGATTTCTTCTCCAAGCTCTCCTTGTAGCCTATGCAACTTTGTCAGTGTCTTTTGGGGACTGGCATTCCTTTTCATGTGCCCATCTTTCCCACAATTATAGCAAAACATACTTTCTGGAGTTTGAGCTGGCCGAGGCGCCACACTGGGAGCCAGGGCGGGGTATTACTAACTGGAAACCTGGGTGCCATCTCTGCTGGTGTGATAAGCATTTGGAGACATCTCGTCAGTTCTCCACTTCCATGGTCAAGGAATTGAGTTTGGAGCTGTTATCAGCAGGATACATGGTGGTACTCCCCACCCCATAGATGCAGGTCGGATATAGGTCAGTACGATACTTGCAAGTGGCCTTCACAAAGACTGTTTTTTGGTCCGGATCTCTCTCAACAGTTAGCCCCATTGTGGCATATCTTTTTCTTGTCAAGCACTCATTGACTGTCAACCTCTGCCCTGAACTTCACTTGATGGGTCACCCTCAGTCACTCGAATTCGTAGCCACAGCTGTTGGTGCAGGTACCTCCCGAGGTGCCTTTTCTCAACTCCTCGAATTTCTCTCATTAACTCATCATAGGAGGTGGGGATTCAGTCGATTTGCCAGGCGTAACTGGAAGCAGCAGCAGTTCTGAGAAGGGCTAGACTTAGGATTCTGTCCAGTCTGGTTCGGTCCAGTTCAATGCTGGCAAACTACCCTTTCTGAGGCATTCTTGCAACAATTTTCCAGCGAGAGACATACACAGACAACAACTCCTTGGTACTGTTGTGCATTTCTTACTCCCACCATAGGTCCTCATCAGAATCTGGGCTCCACTTACATTCTCCAAGGCCTCAAGATAGGCCTGTGCAGTCGCTTCAGGGTTACTGGCCCGATTAGCACGGATGGTAGCCAGGGCAGGACCGGAGGCTCTCACTAACCCTCTTTAAGCTTTTCGCCTTCCGAGCATTGCCATTCTAGCACTTGGGCAGCATAGTCTATCCAGGTCTCCCAGTCATCCTCCTTGGAAGTGGGGAGGTGCCAGAAGATCCTCAACCCGGTAAGAGTCGTGAACTAATGGCAGGTGCAGAAATAGGAGTCTGCATTGGTTCAGCCACCATTACGGGCACTGGAGCAGGAGAGGGTGTTGGGGAGGAACACCCCAAGTGGCAAGAATAGTTTCTTCAAGTCCTCCACAGTTTTCCCTCTCAGCAACCATTCAGCAAATTTCTCCTCAAAAGTTTCAGATAGTGGTGGGGCTGATTCCCCCGGTCTTTACTGTCCTTAGTTATCACTCTCCAAGCAGTGAGGGCTCCCTCTGGGGTAATGGTCTGTGGCACTTTGGAGCTATCTATGGGATCCTTAAAGCTCTACTAGGGCCAGGAAAGTGTGGGTGAGCAGATTAGCATGCCGACCACCACCACAGGGTTTTGTAAACCTTCCACCTTGGAAGTACTCCCTGCACAGTGTCCGTGTGATACCCAGGGGATGTCAGGATAAGCATAGCATTTGAGGGTCGATCTCCTCCCAGTACACCCTCCACCAGCAGTTGCACAGCCACTTCTGTCGAGTACCCATTTTTTCTTAACAGTGGTTCGTAAATATGGCCACTAGAGGACACACAATCCCAGCGGTGAGCCTCCAAGATGTAACCCTAGATGGCGCTATCCCAGGGCTACTACCCTGCCTGATTTGCCACTAACAGGTTGAGGGCCTGGATCCAAGGCAGGTGCCTCCACCCAGAGGTCAGGGTTTGCAATAGTTAAACTAACTTGGTCACAGCCCTCTGGGACACTGCAACCCCCCTTTCTTCCCACTAGTGGCCCACACAATATATCAGAATTACCTTCACAGTATACACTTACCCCCAGGTCTAGTTCCGGCACTGGGACCTCCTGTGAAATGAGATACAGTGCAACAGTCACAGTACAGTACTTTAACATAGACAAATACCTCAGGCAGTATAACTTTGCTGAAACAAGCAGCTCTGATTTATTTAGGGGGATATAACAAGGACAGGGGGAAATCAGGTTAATTAGCTTATCACTCTAATAATCTACCTATGGCTCTGTGCACAGGCCTATCCCTATCAGTTACTGTCCCTGGGTACCCAAGCCCTAGTGGCTAGTCCAAACCGTGGCAGCTGGTAGGGGCCCTTTCACACAGAGAAAAGGAGAATTAAACAGTCAACAGTACAGTAATTCCATTTGGATTTAATGTGGCAATTCAACAGAAGCGACCCTGAATTAGTACTCACGACCTCCAAATAAGATAGGGTCCTTCAATGTCAGCAGGGCTCACTTGAGGTGCACAAACCTCTTCACACATCCATATAAAAGCACTATACCAGGCAGGCTGCATCTGTATCTCGATGAATTACTGCACAATACCGGGAGAACACACAGCAGATTCAGTTCCTGACAGACCGAGTGTAATTTTCAGCAATTCCTCCAGTCTTCTACAGGGTGAGCCTGGTTTCTCTTCAGAGATCCTTTGATTCTTTTCACGGGGACAGTTCAGTCCTAACAAGCTGCAGACCAGAACTCTGGGCCTTACACACGTTTTTGACTAAAACTGCACACTGAAAAAGCACAGGGCTCTTCCTTCTTCACTGCCAAAGCTCAACTGAACTTTCAACCGACAAAACCGGGCACTTCCTTTGAGTTCCTCCCAGTTCTTGACTGGATTGGCTGTCACTCACAATAGACTGCTGCTGTTGGTCCAAAAGGCACTGAAGTCTAAACTACATCTCCCAGAGTCACTGCCCATACAATCCTCTTGTGGCTGGCTCAGATTATGAGTCCAAGTTCTGATTCGTCAAGGCACCATTTTAGAGCTAGCTTACCCACACTGATTGGTCCAGTTCAGCAGTTCAAAACTAGAATGGGAACTAGCAGACACAGTTCTGACTGCAAAAAGCAGGTTAGACAAACTGTAATTTCATTATTACTCTAAATAATTTCTGGCAAACAGTTACATCTTTCAGATAGGTTCCCTTTGCACTCCTAGTGACTGCAAAATGAAGTGAATTGGCAGCAGCTCGGTGGTACTCAGAGAAGCACACAGTCCCCCATACAAACTAATTATGTCTGCAAGCAGACAGCTCTTAAAGAGACAGTACCAGAGGTTCTAAAAACACTCACTGATAAATGGCTTAAATGCCAAACACCATTCAGGCTTGGAGCATTCAAGCAAGCTCCTGGAAGTCTTTTGGGAACCCCCATTTGCAGGGGGGTTACATGTAGAACCGTTTTAATTTGTTAAGATTTGTGTTTAGACTGTGCTAAGTTAGTACTACAGTGTCCTGGTGAAGAGCTGTAACTGTTTCTTCCTAAAGTGCCAAGTCATTACTGATTTCTACCAAGTGAGACAGTCAGATGTTGCTCTCTTGTGTGCTCTCTTCTAATCTCTCTTTCCCTGCCATTTCTCTCTCTGCTACCTCACTGTGCCTTTCGGATACTCCAGCCCTAGTCTCCCCTTCCCACAAACCTGCTAAAGCTGTTCTCCTTTTTGACTATCTCAGCCCTAGCCTCCCCTTTCCCCAAACCTGCAAAAATCATTTTTTTCTTTTGTTTTCTCTGGAGCCTGGCACCACTTTCTCCGGCCCCGAATCCCTGTCTGGCTGCCTCTCCCTTCCTACTTCTCTCGCTCACTCCCCACTCTTTTGTTTTCACTGACCTGCCCCCGATTACACCTCGAGCCACTGCTCATGACCTAATACTTTAAGCCTCTCTATTCTCTCCCCAGGAAGCCTCTGAACTTGATTGGGCTCTCTGCTGAAGCGGCCCCGGCTCTCAACCTAGTCAGCCGCGCTGGAACTCCTGCCCACCCGCCCAGAGAAAGGTACGACTGCTTGCCTCAGGGAAGCCCGGCTCTCGAACCACTAAAACCCGACTGGCTGCCACAACCAATCCCGACTCCTCATTGGCTGCTACTCGAATCCCTCGTCTAGGTGCCTTTTTTCAAACTTTTCTACTACTTTCAGTGCCTGAAACTTGAATGTAAGAGAATTATTTTGTCCCTTGACCTGGAATACTCTATTAAATACGTGTTAGTCCGCCCTAGCTCCTCCTCTCTCTCTCCCCCCTCCCTCCTCTGTCCACACCTACAGCCGTCTCTTTTAAAGTGACACTAGGATGGTCCTATACTTGTTATTTTCAGAATCTCAAGCCATCTGTCAACCCTCTCTTCCTCCCCCCCCAGCACACTTAGGAGCAATTCTGCTCTTGCTTGATGACAGTCTACCCAATTGAAGTCGTATCTACCCCCCACCTGCAATCACCTACTGCCCTCAGTCCACTCCCATCTAAACCATCTTCTCCTAAAGCATACTGATTTATCTGTTGCTCTACTCTGTCATCCCCAAACCCTGGATGGACCCCTAGAAAATTTCTCCCCAACGTCATAAAATGACTCTGCCCAAGTCTTTCCTATACTTTGTCTTTGCCTCTTATCTCCTCACACTGGCCCTCCCGACTCTCCACCATAATAAAAACTCCCTAACCTTCCCCGAACCACATGCCTCTCAAACTAGCTCCTCCCATCCTCTCCCAAGCCGTTACCCTGTGACTCATCTATACGCCGCACCCCCCTGTCAGTTCAAACATCCTGCCTCCACAGATGATAACCACCGCATCACTCATTATGGATGTCAGATCTACCCCAATTACGATCCTGTATACCAGAAGATACAAATTCACAGCTGCATACTTTTTCCTCCTCCGCGTCCTACTCCTAGCTGGAGATATCCAACCTAACCCAGGCCCCCAGGTCGGGCTGCAGCCGCTAAGCTCCCACAAAGGCCTCTCCATTGGCCACGTTAACATCAGAAGCCTCCTGCCTAAAATTTACCAATTAACCTGCAGGATAGCTGAGCACTCTCCTGATATCCTATGCCTGACTGAAAACTGGCTCTCTGCAAGGATCCCAGACTCTTCCTTAAATCTCCCTAACTATACTATACTCAGACAGGACCATGGCAAACAAGGTAGAGGTGTAGCCATCTATACAAAACAACCACTATCGTGCTCAGTCGCATTTAAGAAATCGTGCCCTGGCTCCCATTAAGTCCTTCTGGTCCAACTCATCCTGCCCGCCTCTCTCCTTCTATTTACTGGGGTGCTTTATGACTCACCCCGTCTTTCATGCGAATCTCTAGTAACTACCCTAACTACCCTTTCTGACCTGACCTCCAAAGGAGAACTGATTCCACTAGGCGATTTCAATCTAGACTGGCTCACCCCACCTCAAAAACCTACATCTCTAGAACAGAGCCCCTCAACCTGACACAACTGTTACATGAACCCACCTGCCACAATCCCCACTCCCAAAACCACTCATTAATTGACTAGATCCTCACCTCACATCCACATAGGGTGACCTCATCTGGCATCCTCGCAAATGCACTAAGTGATCACTGCATTACCTACTGCATCAGAAAATCCCGTTTGCCCAAATCTGCCCCAAGTACATTAACACCCGCTCCCTAAACACTCTGGACACTGAATCCCTGCTAACCAGCCTCAGTCACACTGACTGGCACCATGTGTACTCTGCCCCCAACATTGACGTTGTCTTTACCAGCTTCCTGTGTACCTTCACAAACATCTGGGACTCCCACGGCCCCCTGAAAAAGATCAGGGTGAAAAAGGTCCATCATAAATCGATTACGGCTCCCATCCTTGTCTTATGCAAGGCCAGGGACGAAGCCTGGTCTGCTTTCAGATCCCTTCCTAGCCTCAAAAAGTAGACAGGCCTACAACACCTTCCGCAATGCATGCACAAAGGCCATAAGACAGGCAAAAGCGGATTTCTTCAAATCGTAGCTGTGGCACACCCACCCTCCAAATTCTGGAATGTAATACACTCCCTCCCTGACCCTCCATCACAACCCACTTCCCCTGCTTTCAAGCAGCATGGTCAGCCCTTAACAGATTCCACTAGCGTTGCTGATACCCTCACCACATTTTTCACTACTTAAGTTGTACCTCATGGCCCCCCCCCACCTGCATCCTTAGCCTCAACCTCTCCTTTTCCATGGACACGGTCCCTCAGGCCTGGAAATTTACCTCAGTCATTCCTCTTCACAAAGGAGGGGACCCCGCTACGCCCGGTAATTACTGGTCCACCTCCCTCCTCCCTGCTCTTGCAAAGCTTCAGGAATCCCTGGCACACTCCAGACTGGCGGAATTCCTCACCACGAATAACCTCCTATCTCCCCACCAATCAGGCTTCTGGAAACAGCATTCCACTATCTCTTCTTTCCTACGTGTCACAAACCACATCCACACTGCCTCTGACCAAGGCCTCCTCACTGTCACAGTCTTCGTCGACCTGGCCAAGGCTTCTGATTCTGTATCCCACCCCCTCCTCCTGCTAAAACTAGATACAGCAGGCCTTGCTCCAATCTCCTTATGGTGGTTCAACTCCTATCTCTCCAACAGGTCACAATTTGACAGAACTGCTGACATGTCTCTCCCCCCCACTCATTCTAGCAGGTGTTCTGCAAAGATCTGTCCTTGGCCCCCTCCTCTTCTCCCTCTTCATTAACGACCTCCCCTCCTCCTGCACTAAGTCCAGCATACATATATACATGGATGACACTATCCTTTTTACCTCAGGCCCACTAATACATGAAGTTCAAGCTACCCTCCAATGTGATTTCAACTACATTCAAAAATGGTTCCCACAAACCCAACTAAAACTTAATATCTCCAAAACTGCTTCCATGATATTGGGCACAATGCAGAAAATTAGCAGATACCCCCTCGCCCCCCAACGCCTCGCTAGATGGCACCCCTGTTGACCAGGTTAGCAAATACAAGTACAGTAGAATCCCGTTTATCCGGATCCCATTTATCCAGAACTCTCTATCTAACGGACTCGCACTGTGTCCCCCTGTAATTCCTGCAATCACTAGCTTTCAACACTTAATTGGTGCCCGATTACTGTCTGCTGTATAACTTAAGCTGTTACAGTGATTTGTCAATCAATTAGTACTGTCATATGACAGACCGATCTGTCAAACTGCCCTGCAATTTAGAAACTGCTTTTTTCTTACCTTACTGTAGCAAGGTTATTTATTCTTTCATTCCCCGCTATACATTTAGTGCCGAAACAAACATGTCCAAACGAAAGCGAACCATTCTCAGCCTTGCTCAGAAAATGCGTATAGTGGAGTGCCTTGAAAACGGAGAGAAGGCAGTTGCTCTTGCCACCAAATATGGAGTGGGGAAAACCACAGTGTTCGATATTAGGGAGGCTGAGGACAAGCTACTTAACTTCACTGCCACAATGGAGTCTGCATCAGGAGGTGAAGGCAGAAAAAATATGCGAACCTGTGCAGACGAGGAATGGGACTTTGCAATCTATATGTGGTTCCATCAGGAACTGAAGAAGGGCCCCCTATATCAGGGCAACTGCTAAAAGAAAAGGCCCTGCAGTTCCATGAAAGACTAGGCAGTAACACATCATTCACTGCCAGTGACAGATGGCTGGACCGATTTAAAAAATGGCATGGCATCCGTCAACTGAGACTGTGTGGCGAGCGGCTCAGTGCTGCTGAAGAGGGGGTGGCCCCTTTCATGCAAAAACTTAATGACATGATAGTGTCCAAGGGTCTTACACCTGAGCAGGTATACAACGCAGATGAGACAGAGCTTTTTTGGAGATGTTTGCCTGATAAGACACTTGCCCATGGAGGGGAGCGTGATGCTCCAGGGTTCAAAAAGCATAAAGAGAGGGTGACTATCCTGGCATGCATTAATGCTACAGGCAGTCATAAACTTAAACCCTAAATGATAGCCAAGTCCCATCTACATAGATGCTTCAAACATGTTAATATGGGTTCACTCCCTGTGCTGTACGGGTCCCAGAACAACTCATGGATGAACTCACACTTGTTCAAATCATGGTTCCATGACCAATTCTTACCTGCTGTTAAGTCACACCTGCGGTCGAGACAGTTGCCTCTCAAAGCTATCCTACTTTGGATAATGCCCCCACTCACCCTGAAATCCCACCTGTGAAAACTAGAGGTTGTCAGATCAAGTGTGTTTTCCTCCCCCAAACACGACATCCAAAATCCAACCCTGCGATCAAGGCATCCTTGAAATCATTCAGAGAAATTACTGCAAAAAGCTGCTTCAGTCAGTTCTGTCTGAGGAGAATGAATCCACCTCACTTTGCGAAATCATCAAGAAAGTTACCCTTAAAGATGTCTGTTATATGCTAGCCGATGCTTGGGAGAATATACTGCCTGAGACAGTCCAGAAGTCGTGGGATAAATCTGGGATAAGTTTAAAAAAAGATGATGCGGATAATGCCAAGAGCGAGTCTGATACTAAATTGAATAACGCTGCGAATGACAAATCAGAAGAGGTGGAGCTGCAGGTGATCGCTGCTTGGTTACCTGGGGAACCGATTACTACCCTACAACTGGACGAATGGCTGTCATGTGATGCAGGAGAGGACGGACACGAAGGTCTCGACAAGGATTCCACTGTAAGCCTTGTGCAGAGCACACCTGACGTACATAGGATTCGGAGGAGGAAGAAGAAGATGATGAGGTGCCATTACCGACACAAGTCATACACTCAAACGCAGCGGCGTGTTTTGAAAAGTGCTTGAACTATCATGAAATGCAACCGGACAGCACACCGGTCGAACTGATGCTGTTGAGGAACCTACAGGGTTGGGCAAGTGAAAAACGGACCTCTGCTCTGAAGCAAAAAACAGTCACTGACTTTTTCATGAAAAAAATACTGACTTCCTTGCTTTGATTAATTTACGTTTATTTGGCTTATGTTTAATTTGCACCAGCTTATTTTATTTTATTTTAGTCTTTGGTAACCGGGTAAGGCCCACTAGGCACACGTGCCTGTTTTCAGAGGCGACCTGGGAGCACTAGGCAGTTAAGTGACTTGCTCAGAGTCACACAGTATGCAAGTGGAGGTTGTGAGAATCAAACTCAGGTCTGGTCTGCTGGCTGTATCAAGCTTGTTCACACCTCATTCCTCTAACCTCTAGGCTATACTGCCAGCGCCAGTTATTACCAATTATTAATAAAGTGCAGTCTTAAAGCGTACAGGCTTGATTTTCGTTTCGTTTCATCGCTGGAGTACAATACTGTACTGAGATTAGACTTGAATCCCATTCATCCGAACTCCCATTTAACTGAACAATTCACATGTCCACGGGGGGGGGGGTTCGGATAAATGGGATTCTACTGTACCTGGGTGTTTGGCTAGACCCCCACTTATCATTCACTCCTCGCATAGATGCAACCGTCTCTAAATTACGCCACAAACTTGGTATGCCATACTGGCACAGAGATTCCCTTCCACTACCTGCCAGACGTCAAATCGTAACTAAAATGATACTCCCCATTTTTGACCACATGGACGTGGTCTACTGCCCTGCCTCACAAACCACCCTATCAAAGCTTGACATCCTCCTGAATTCTTTTTGCCACTTCGCTACCAACTCACCACTTAGAACACATCACTGCGAGCTGTACTCCCTCCTAGGAATAGCCTCGCTGTCTCACAGATGTTATAGCCACTCGCTCAATCTGATATCTAAATTCTGGTTTCATCTGCTGCTCCCCTAACAGGAAGAAAGTCTCTCACCAGCCTCCAACACCCCCTGCTTACTAAGACACAGAAATGAAAGATCTTTTTGCATATCTCAACCATCCTCGTCTTCTGGCAAAGCTGCCTTCTCCTACCGGCTCCCCACTTTGTGGAATAAACTAACCCCCTCCATTAGAAACACCTCCTCTTTCCTCACTTGCAAGAAACAACTATGCCTCCTAGCACCTCCCTCTTGCCTCTGTCCCAGGTGATTGCCACTACCTCCGTTGATTCTGCCACCACTTCCAGTTCCTATTAGACCTCTTTCACACCGATCACACCTACTTCTGCCTAACCCTCATCTTCCCATCTCGTCTCATGCAACAGAATTGTCTCTAGCATGCCATGCTATGTTAATGCTTTTGAATAATAACAATATGCTGACGACCTGTGGCTCTATTGACCCGAAATGTGGAAACCTCTGTTGGATCTGTTTTGTTTTCAAACCGCCAACTTGTAAATAAAGGTAACTATCTGTAAATAATTTTGTAAATATCCTGTCTTTGTTATAACTGTATGTACTCCTTATCCCCTTCCCGGGTCGCACCTGGAAACGAGCCTCAGCTCAGTGTGCCTATCCCGGTCAACAAATGTTTAAATAAAATATACTTTAAATTGATAATGTTCACACTGAAAAAGAAACCAGAGAAACCGCCTGTGTGGAGGACAAACCGAGATATGTCTGTAAGCGTCTTGCATATCTAGGGAGCACAGCCGAATGCCCTGCTTGAGTAGGGGCAGCAGGCCTGGAACAGTGACCATGTGGAATTTTTTGTACTGGATTTAAAGACTGAGGTCCTTGAGATCTAGAACAGGCCTCAGAGCTCCAGTTCTTTTGGGGACCAGGAAGAACCTGGAGTAGAATCCCCTGTTCTTCTGCTGCCTGGGCACTGGCTCGATGGCCTTTTTCCACAGGAGGGACTGTACCTCCCCCTGAAGAACCAGTACATGGGCTGAAAGGTAGGTGAAGGAGTCTCTGGGGGCTGTTCTACTAGCTCCAGAATGTGACCCCTTTCTATAATCTGAAGAATGCAGGCATCTGAAGTCATGGTTCTCCATTGGCTGAGATAGAGGGAGAACCGACCTCCAACCACCACCTCTTGGTTGGAGACTGGAAGAGGGGAGTCTGGCAAGGAGTCAGGCCGAGGTGGATCCAGCCACTGGGGCTTATCCATTGTGCCTAGGTCGTTTCACAGCAGGGCTGAAGAAGAGGGGATAGGTAAGGCAGAGGATGCCTTCCATTTGGAAGTATAGGAAGCAGTATAGCACAGTGGTTTAAGGCTCTGAGCTGCAAATCTGGAGACCTGGGTTAGAATCCCACAGCCCCCACTTGCATACTGTGTGACCCTGAGCAAGTCACTTAACTTCCCTGTGCTCCCAGGTTGCACCTGTAAACAAGCTTTCGGCTTAGTGTGTCTCACCTTGTTAAATAATTGAGGGAAAAAAAAATGTTCCCTCAGGACAGGAGCCTGCTCTGGACTTGTGGGACATCTTACAAAAGAACGGGTGTTGTCTGCTCCTGGGCTGGGTATGGTAAAGCGAATGGACAGACTTAAGTGCCCTATGCGATGCCTGTAAATCATTAATGATGTCCTGGACATCTGGCCCGAAGAGCTTTGCACCACTGAAGGGGGCATTCAGCACCTTCTGTTGGACATCCGCTGTGAAGCCCGAGACCCTCAGTCAGGCATGCCTATGAAGGCAAATATCTGTGGCAGCAGCCCTGGCACCAGTATCAGAGATGTCATACAAGTCCCTGAGGAGGTGTTTACTAATATCCTCGGCGGCCTGCAAGGATTTGAGAACCTCCTGTTTCTGGGAACATTCTAGGAGGGCTTGGGCAGCCAACTAGCCCTTCTTCCAGATAATGTTTTGGTACTTGACCATATGCGACAGACAGTTAGCAATCTGAAGTCCCAAGGTGGAGGAGGCATAAACCCTCTTACCCCAAAGGTGAATCTGTCTGGATTCCCTGTCAGGGGGAGGGAGCCAAGGTGCTTGGGCACCTTGGACCTGTCATGTACTACTTTGATGATCATAGAATTGGTCTCAGGTTGGGCAGCATAAAAAAGCAGGCCCTGAGGAGCGTGACAGAGTTTGTCTGCACTGCAGGGCAAGGCAGCAACCATGCCTGGGTGGTGCCACACCACAGTGGTGGCATTCCTCAGAGCTGGAAGAATAGCAGAAATGACCTTAGAGGGAGATTCTGGAATCTCCAAGAAGTCCAACAGTTCTCTCCTGGTGGCATCCTCTTCCTCAGTGTAGAAGCCTATAGCTGTGGACAGCTGCTTCATGACATTAAAAAGGGTAGGATCTTCAGAAGGGGACCTGGGAGTATGTTTAACAGAGTCCTCACTTACTGAAGAAGCAGTGGACCTATCTGAGGAAAGATGTTCCTCCTCCTCCTCTTCCTCAGGAAGGATGAGGTCAGAATGGTACTCCTCTTCAATGTCAACCTGTTCTAACTTGAGGTCTGACAAGTGAAGTACTGAAGGTGCCCTACGGGGCACAGACCAAGAAGGTCAAATAGGCGTCGATGATGACGGGGCAGGCAACAGCGCTGGGGGACACAGGTCTGTATGAGCCCAACTGGTGCACCAGAGCTGCAGTTATCTGGGTCAAAATAGTGTTAAGATCAACAGCAGGAGAAGGGTACTTCAATGGCAGAGTGGTCACCAACACAGGGCATGATGAGCCATCCATTGGGTCATGAGAGCCCGAGGGCTCCGATGTCTGAGGGTCTGGGGAAGTGTCAGGCCGCGACGGAGGGACTGGTGTCAATAACCCGAGGGTCGACAAACGGGGGGCTGACAACCCAAGGGATGACAGCCGACCTCCCTGAGAAGTGGGAGGAGGTGCTGTCGGTATGGGCCTAGGGGAAACAGAGGCCTGAACAGCAGAAGGCGTCGGTACAGCCGCAGCTGACGGAATGCCCCTGGAGGCTGAAGAAGACCCGTTGGGGGTCGGAAGCACGGCCCAGGGCGGTTCCATTCACGGTCTTTTTTCTGACTTTTCCCCCGATGACTTGTCTCAGGCCATCGAAGCCTGGGAGCTCAACGAACCCACTGGTAACTAGGAAGGAGGAATCCTGGAGGACCTCTGCCCAGAACTGGCTACCTGTTGCTCCATGAATAATTTATTCAAAGCCTTTTCGTGTCGCCTAAGGGTTGTGAGGTTGAATGTCTGGCAGAGCTCACAGTCAGAGACATCGTGTTCAGGTAGAGACTGCAGACACAGAGGTTATGGTCACGTGAAGAAGCAATCTTCTTTCCACAGCAATAGCAATAGAGATTCTAAAAGCTAGGGTAAAAAAAAAAGCATAGGCAAAAATGGCACAAACTGCAATGGAGCTTCTGCGGAGACTCATGTGATCAAAGTCGAAGTTAGGAAAGAACTGAGGAGGGAGCAGGGCCGCTCACGCCTTTATAGGGTTGATTACATCGGAAGATGATGTCGGTGTGGGCAGCCCCAGTGGTACTGCTGGAAAATCTTCCGTGTGGCTCCTGTTTCACCAATGGTGAAACTCCTATGGTGTGGCTTGACGACTGAGATACCCCCGAAGAAGATCTGGGTAAATAGACTTGCTCTGGTGCACCAGAATGTGCCTGTATGTATCCCCCTGACCTAAGGATCAGCTTTTGGTTCAGGTGTATTCACAAGCGATACCTGCAAGTCATCAGCATGTAGCATCTAATTTGAGAGAACCAATATGGATTTGTGCTGCTCAACTTTATCACTGCCAGACAGTATTGGGAGGAAAACCACCCCCTTCTGGAAGTTAGGCGAGGGGCCACAAAATGAACATGACAGATTGTGTTAAACAGTGAGGACAGTATGACCCCATAGGTGAAGGTGTCATAGTCCTGCAGCAGGACTTATAGCATTTAAATGTTAGTGGTCTGTGATGCGCCATGGGTCCCCCAATAAAAATGTTACTTTTTAACTGTTTGTACTGTCTGGTCTTGGAAAACCCAATAAACATACTTTAAAAAAAAATGTTAATATATGTTGAGGAAGATAAACTGACACCATCCCTTTAAGGAAATTCAACAGCAGTGTGGCAGTCTCCCTGATTCTGAGAACCTAAGGAAGCCCTGCCAGCAAAGTTTGCTACTAACCTGTAGCAATTCACAATGCGAAAAGATGGTCCCAGGAAAAGAAAAGCTACACCAGAGCATGGAACTGCAGTCAAGGGCTGAGCAACTGAAGCATCCTCTTCTTCATGAGTAGAGAAATGGGCAGACTAGGTGGGCTGTATGGTCCTTATCTGACGACAGATTCTATGTTTCTCTTTTGTGTGATCATGCTTTGGCAAGAGCACTAGCGTTATGTGCTGGCCCTCTGGTGCAGTGATAGCGCTATTGCTTGCAAACCGGCGACCTGGGTTTGGAACCAAGCCCGGCGTGTCGAGGGGTTCAGCTAGTGGGAGGAGGATCAGCATCTTCTCCTGGATGGGGGAAGCAAGTGTTCAGCAAGATCCCAGCCCCTAGCATTGGCTGGGGATCAAGAAACCTGAGACCACTCAGCTTGGGGATTGTTGAAGTGGTAGACATCGGCACATCAGGTGCGGAAGCATTCCTGATGTTGCCAGGATGTCACTGCTTGGCTGCTCCATCATGAGGAGGGGGAGTCTAGGGAGGTTGGAAAGTCGAGGAACCGGCACAGGAGGATCTCAGATAGGTGGGATATGACACTGGAGATGGACTAAAGAGGCCACAGTTGGTGGGAGTGAGGAGGGATAAAGAAAGCTTTAAAAAAATGAGCACTAGTGTCCACATAATGATGTCATGTGTGTCAGATGGGCATGCGCCAGATGGTCAACAGTGTGCAAAAGCGCTAATGGTGCTGCCAAGCTAGCAGTAAGCCAAACCGCAGGATGGAAGGTGAGGAAAAGGCATGAACTGCTGTGCCTGAGGAGAAACAGCTCTGAAGTACTATACAAATACTAAACCACCAATGAAGTTAATATTTAAGAAAAAAAAAACAGAAAGGTGAACAAATCCTCCCCAAAACCTGTCCCCGCCAGACCCCAACTAACAGAACACCGTCAAGCAGAGCAAGTCTAAGGCACTTGCAGAAAAAAAAAAAAGAAACAGTGCATAAGCTGCTAAGGTGGGGTGGGGGGGCAGACACTAAGAAAAACTCATAATAAAGACAAAAACTACTAACGTCAGACAACGGGCTGAGAAAACAAACTATAACAAATACAGTCCTATGCAAATTCAGTACCCTTCATGGCAAGTGGCCCCCATTCAGTCACTGTAGGCACTGATGACAGTTTAGCTAACAGGTTAGTCAGTTTGAAAGCACCAGCTTAACAGGCACGGATTTCTAAATTTAACAGTGTTCTTGTTACCAGGTTGCCCTAACCTACTGTAGTGTCACACAATTCCCTTACAAAAAATAAGAAATCATTGGTAGAAATTCAAAATCTTTAACAGAGCTCTGTCTATGCTGTTACCCCCTCGGTGTAAAGCAGAAACTGAAGTACAATCAGCTGCTACATTTGGAATGCTTATGTTTCTAGGGTTCTATGCAGAGGTCACAGCTTTGGACTGTACCACTATCCACAGTAGGTGAGCACATTATCCATATGTATTAAATGCCCCACTGACAATGCGGAGCGATACAGAAACACATCACAAGAATTCAACTCAGAAGTATTGCAACAACAAAACAGAGAGATAAATGTAGCAGGTAATCACATACTGTAGGAACATGGGGAACGCTAGACGAGAAAAGACCAAGGGCTTAAGGTCTCCTGCCATCCACTGAGCTGCAGGATTTAATATTTTTTGAAATAGCTGAAGCCACTATTTAAGTGCTACCAGTAAATTTTATGGATGTTGGCATTATGGAAAAGAACAGGTTCAGAGGTGGAAACCTCTGAGAGCCCAAGGGCATGTGATCTGCCAGTTTATCCCAGAAAAAATTCATATATGAGGTTTGGAGTGCGCCACATTCCTCTCTCTCCCTTCACCACGCAGTTAAATGCTGCAATCAGTAATGTTACTCTTCATAAGGAACTGATTCAAATTGAGTTTAAAAGATTCAACTTGCCCCACGTCCTTTGGGAACATGCCTCATAGGCTTACTAGTCTCTGAGTGCAACCCACCCACACTCCACAGTTTGCTTAGCATCCTGTATTTATTTGGGGAAAAAATGAAAATTCTGTACTCACCACAATTGCTGATCTTCCAGACTATCTTTATCATTCATTCACACTGAAGGGTCTTAGCCGGAGGTGCTAGAATCCCGAAAGAGCAAAGTCTTTTGCAGCTTGGAGGGGACCGACTTTGGTGCTGGCACCACCCACGAGGCCGATGTTCTGACGTTGTGTACGTGGGCCAGCCAGTAAGTGATGCCAGCCCCCACCCTTTCTGTTTTGCAGTAAAAAGGAAACAAGTATGACAGAAAAAAGAGAGAAGGCTACAGGCTCCTAGCCCAAAGGGATAGGAAAAAAGGATATAGGATACAAAAATAAAAACACAATAAAACCCAACTAACAACTTAGCAGAATTAAGGTTTGGGCTTAAGGGAGGCACGAGGGTAGTGGGTATAAAAGCCAGAGACTATATTCAGCTATTTGGACAGGAGGGTTGAGACAAAGGGGCAACAGCCCTGGCACATAGCTCTGCCTAGTACAGAAAGGCCTACAAGACTTCTGTGTAATTAATATGGCAAAATGCCAACTTAACTAAAATAGCTTTTGTAGTCCCAAGAGGACAATAAAATTTAGTAGGGTAAGAACCCTAGAACTTCTCAAGAGGAGCAACTAGCAGATGTGATCGAAAAGAGTTCAGGAGCACAAATACTATGTTCTTGCCACTCCAAAAGGATTGAAGAAAAAGGAGATAATGAACGTGGAAAATGTTAATGTGATAAAACACGAATTCCAACAGCTGAGTGTGGAACAGAAGCACCCAGCCCAACAGGCTGAGGGGCATACCGAAGAAAGACTTACTGCATCTGCCTCTCCCTGCAATACAGCAAAAAAGTGAAAAGCTGCACCTTATCCCAAGTGCCAGGTTACTGCCACACAGCAGAAACTTAGAGGTATGAAACAGGTGTAGCCAATGTTGCAACAGCAGCAATAGGGATGTAGTCTAAGAGATATCCCTTAGTAAAAAGAGGAAGGAGTGCTTAAGAAAAAAAGAGAATATATACCTCAAGGATTTTATTTTTGCTGGGAAGAGGGTATGGGGACCCACATCCCAATTTTATCTTTTATGAAAAAGAAACAAATTCATCCCTAGAGGGGGAAAAACAGCTCCCGAGAGTGACTGGCACGAAGAATGCCGGTGTGCTGGAGCACAACAGGGTAAGCTACTGAGAGGACCTGGCTCAAACCTGAGCAGAGGATGGTAGGCAGGCGTATGAATGAATGGTGAAGATATTCCGGAAGGCCAACAATTATGGGGACTATGTAATTTTCGTATCTTCCAGGAATCAACCGTCAACATTCATTCACGCTGGTGGGTCAGAGTACAAAGCATTCCCATAAAGGGAGGAGTTGGCTCACCCAGAGGGAACATATCCCTCAATCCTCTGTGTGGGGGAGAACCACCTGAGGGCAGGCACTTCGTACAGGTCTGGCGGGACCTGAGACTGGTCAGGTGCCGGCAGAGGCTCCCCTGGCTTGGGAGCAGGAAGGTACCCCAACAACTCTTGCCTGTCCCTGCAGGAAAATAAATCAGTCCCCTGGAAATGCGAGTTGAGCACCTTACCCCAGGCCAGAGGTGCCAACCTGGAAAGGTGAAGCTATGCCCTCTGCAGAATGCAGACTGTTGTTCCTACCAACCTGAAAGCTACCTCACTGGCATCATATGATGCACTTAATTGGTGCCTCACCAGCTCCAGGCCCTGAGCAGAAAGGCGAATGGCTTTCAAGGTTGTCTCACAGTGAGGCATTGATGCTAGGACCTGGCCTAGCTATGACTACAGGTGCTTGGTATAAGCTGCTTGACAGGCCTGGTGTGCAGCAATGCACATGATGATGCATACTACAGTGAAAAACCCTCCTCCCCAGGCATCTACTGCTCCAGAATCAGCTTTGGGAGGGCAGTCACACATAGGGTGTTTAGGCCCAGTGAGGGTCTGTAGTATCAAAATCCCCTGAAGTGGGTGAGGTACAGCTTCTGAAGACCCCACAGGAGTGCAGTACCCGAGCTGGACATCCTTTGGGGCTGGAAGAGGAGAGAAAGGACACAGCCACAGATTCCTGAAAGCCTCCTCAAAGGCCCGAGGCAAAGGAGGGCTGACAAAGGAGTCATCACTGAAATCCCCAAGGAATCTCAGTGACAGTGTAGCAGGACCACGGCCTACAAAGGACCCCACGTTCAGCTCCTTCAGCATCTCTGTGAGGAAGCACTAGTATGTAGAGTTACTAAGCCAGTGCCGCACAGAGGTTTTGGGGGACACTGGGCAAAATTTGAAACTAGGGCCCCTCCATTAGCTCTAGATTAGAAATTATAAATACGAAATGGCGAGAGATTTTCATGTGCATGTTAGATGTCCCGTTATGCTTAGCTGAATGACTGAAAAGCTTAAAACTGTTTTATTACAACAGAAAGTCAAATTACAGTAGATTAATGTTTTGTGCATTTTTTTATGCTAATGCAGTTATAATGCTGTCATAATTCAAGCTTCTAGCGAGGTTACACACTGTTGACAATGTTACCAAGGTGGAGATGTGCCCTTGAGCCATAGTTGATCACAGGCAGTTTTTCACAAGGGCTAGCTTGCTAAAAGACCACTACCCTTCAGAGACCAAAACAGGTACTGATTCAAAAATCCTTAGAGCCACACGGGATTGAGGGAGAATATTTTGTAGTACTTTTTCGTATATCTTGTTTAACAATTTAATAGAAGTTACATTCCCTAACCGTGTCTCTCTCAGTTTGTTTAAAACACAGGTTTCTTCAGCAAAATCCTCTTCTAGCAAATCCAATGGATAACATTTTGATAGTTCTCGAGCTTTGATAATACAACTATTGTTATCAACTGCAGCTGGGGACCTTGGGGTCCAGATAAATGAAAACATGCAGTTGATTTTTTCGTCTGTGTCAGATCTCCTTGTAATTTCACCAATAAGGGTTTCCAGAGAAACGTAAAAGGCGTTCACCTTAAATTGGGTGTCTTGATCGTCCTGATGGTACAGTATGTGGTGGCCCTGTCTTCATCATGGAACATCTTCTTCTTTCTCTTTTCCTCTTAAAATCTGGTTCAAGTCCTAACCCAGCTGCCACAAGATTTGACTCTTCAAGAATCAGAGGCCAAGACTGTTGAAGGCGCTCAAGCTCACTTAGCAATGTTTTTATTAACCTTAATTCTTCATCAAGTGTGAGAGTTCACAACTTAGGAGCAAATGATTAACAGAATTTTGAACCAGAAGGTAACAAGTACAAGTTCAAAAGACTGTAACCATTTTGACAAAGAGTCGACTTCGTTGCACAATTCCGCAAGCAAGTCGAGTTCTTTCTTCAATTTCGGTGAAGCTTGTAAAATCTCAATTGGTCTCTTCGCTAGTGGTTTCACCCCTTCAGTTCTTGCACTACAGTGTGTCTGTGACCGAGTTTTTGAATGTTTCCAAAAAAACACTTTACCTCCAGGCTAGATTCTGACTGTGTGCATTATATGGTGAGTACATTGTGCAAGGATTCTTCTGCAAAACTGCAGATTGAGCTCCTTCATAAATCCCGGTGATGTCTGAACCGTTATCCATACCCTTGGCCTCTACAATTCTGCAGATCGATACCATTTTCTTCTAGTACTTTGCATATTAGCTCTGCAATGTCCTGTCCTTTTTTCTTCTCGCAATCCTTGAACTTCAAAAAGTGCTCTTCAATTTCTCAAATATTATCCTCATTTTGATGAGCATATTACAAAATTAAAGTGACTTGCTCCGTATGAGAGACATCTGGAGTGCCGTCAACAATAATACTATAGTACTAGGCCTTATGCACTTCTTCAACGACAGTGTTCATAACTAGTTTTCCACACACTTCTATGAACTCATTCTGGGACCTCCAAGAAAGATAACATGCTTGTATATGGGAGCAACCACAGCAGAGAGGGGATTTGGATTTTCTACGTAATGGCAGCGACGGAGGGGATCGCTTGGAACCCTTTGCAGCGATGGATTGTCGTCGGCTGCCTGTAGGGGCAGGGGACTTGTTGCTGCAATTGGCAGCGCGGGGCTGGAGGCTTCTCTTTTCGGCAGGAATCTCGCCCCCTTCCCCTGGCCTAAGGACACACAGGACTGCTGGTGGCCCAAGTCTCCCCTCACCACCCAATCACCGTGAGGGTTGAGACTGGGTGCCAAATTTGAACACTTATGATGGGGTACATAAGGGCCACTTTGCTGAACTTAACTGAGCAACTGCAGCAGAGGGGGATTTGGATTTTTGGCCACATCAGAGGGGATCGCTTGGAACCCCAGGCAGCCAGGGATTGTCGTTGGCTGCCTGAAGGGGCAGGGGACTTGTTGCTGCAATCGGCGGCGTAGGGCTGGAGGCTTCTCTTTTTGGCAGGAGCCTCACCCCCTCCCCCGGCCAAAGGAGACACAGGACTGCTGGCGGCCCAAGTCTCCCTCTCACCACCCAATCACCATGAGGGTTGAGACTGGGCACCGAATTTGAACACTTGCGACGGGGTACATAGGGGCCCCGTCGCTGAACTTAACTGAGCGATCGCAGCAGAAGGGGATTTGGATTTTCGACCACATTAGTGGCGACGGAGGGATCGCTAGAACTCCGGCAGCAGGATTGTCGCCGGCTGCCCAAGGCAGGCGACTTGTTGTTGCAATCAGCGGTGCGGGGCTGGAGGCTTCTCTTTTCGGCAGGAGCCTCGCCCCCTCCCCGGCCTAAGGACACACAGGACTGCTGGTGGCCCAAGTCTCCCCTTACCACCCAATCACCGTGAGGGTTGAGACTGGGTGCCAAATTTGAACACTTATGATGGGGTACATAAGGGCCACTTTGCTGAACTTAACTGAGCAACTGCAGCAGAGGGGGATTTCATTGGAGGGGATCACTTGGAACCCTGGGCAGCGAGGGATTGTCGTTGGCTGCCTGAAGGGGCAGGGGACTTGTTGCTGCAATTGGCGGCGTAGGGCTGGAGGCTTCTCTTTTTGGCAGGAGCCTCACCCCCTCCCCCGGCCAAAGGACACACAGGACTGCTGGCGGCCCAAGTCTCCTCTCACCACCCAATCACCGTGAGGGTTGAGACTGGGCACCAAATTTGAACACTAGCGACGGGGTACATAAGGGCCCCGTCGCTGAACTTAACTGAGCGATCGCAGCAGAAGGGGATTTGAATTTTCAGCTGCAACAGTGGCAATGGAGGATAGCTTGGAGCCCCGGCAGCAAGGGATTGTCGTTGGCTGCCTGAAGGGGCAGGGGACTTGTTGCTGCAATCGGCGATGCGGGGCTGGAGGCTTCTCTTTTCGGCAGGAGCCTCGCCCCCTTCCCGGCCTAAGGACACACAGGACTGCTGGCGGCCCAAGTCCCTCCTCACCACCCAATCACCATGAGGGTTGAGACCGGGTGCCAAATTTGAACACTTGCGACGGGGTATATAAGGGCCCCTGTACTGAACTGAAGCTGACTACAGCAGCAAGGGGATTTTTGTCTCGCTCCACTCTCCCCGACCCCGGCCTCTATTAAATAGCCTAAGTGGGCAGTGCTACCGAGTTCTGGCAATTGGGATGTGACTATCTAGCGAGGGGGAATAGGCTGCATTTAGTTTTTTCCCAGATCTCCTATTTTAATGTGTTCCAAGTGGTGGGAGCAAATGAGTTTCTGGCAACTAAGGGAAGCCTGTGAGTAAGCTAAACTGTGTTTTAAAATCCTTGTTGTAAATTGTCTTAACCTGCCTATAGCTGGGTAATTTCTCAAGGGAAGTGGGGGTTGTGGGATGGTTCTGCCTGCTAGAGACAGGTGAAAGTGACTGCAAAAGAATCTTAACACACTACTGGGCCACCTCTTGCCCAGCCCAAGTTGAATGCTGAGCTCCTTATTAATAATGGTGTCTCCTGCTTCCCTGTCAAATTACTATTTGTGACTGAACACGCATAATGAGGTACCTGGGTATCATCGCTGCTGCTGCCTCTGCAGCCATAATTCTAGTGGCTGACCAGTTACACTCCCTGGGAAATGATCCCCTGGACCTAGGAGAAAGTCCCCACCATCCTCCCATGGGTCCTACAGGGTTAGGGTGGATAATAAGGACTCTATACTGTTACCTATGTATGGCCTAACTAAGCATGGAAATTGTCACAATCTTTTTTCAAGTGTAAAAAGCCCGATAAAAAGAGCCTCCTCTGTTTCTCCACTAAAATCATCAGGCATCTGACTAAACTTAAGTTAGCACTGTGTGGGGACATAGAATCCAACCCCGGTATACACACCCCAAACTATAAGCTCAGTGCTCCCACCAGCCCCTGATGGACTAATGCGAGGGGACTTAAACTAGCATATATCAACATCAACAGTTTAAGGCACAAGATGCAGGATCTGGAAGTCTGGACAACCCTCTACAAGCCTGATGTGACTGCAGTATCTGAGACCTGGCTAAAGCTACAAATACTGCCTCATTAAGTCAATCTAATAGGCTATAGTGTGTTTAGAAAGGATTGAGATGGAAAGAAAGGTGGGGGGGGGGTTCTTATCTATATTAGCTCCAAATTCAGTGCCTCACAAATACGCTTCCCACCCCTGTGTAACTCTGTGAGTGAGCTAGTACTCATTAGAGTGCTACCTGGCAATACCAAACTCCTATACATTGGCTGTGTCTACCTACCTCCTCAAATGGCTGCTTCTTCTCTTGAATCGCTAACCCAAGCGCTAGCGAAGCATACCCCATGGGGAGATGATCCTCTTAGGTGATTTCAACCAAAACTGGTGCCCAAAAGGCAATACCAGACCAAAGAACCTGGTCCTTGACACCCGCCTCATGCAAGTTATTGAGCTGCCCACCAGGCATAATGCCAAATCTGGCAACCACACCCTGCACGACTGGGCTCTTGTCACGAGCCCTGAGAGAATACTGGCCGACGGAATAATTGCAGATTCACTGAGTGACCACTTGCCCATTTTCTGCGTATGGTACAACAAGCTCCCTAAACTGCCCACCTGGGTATTTGAGGCTAGAAACTATTCTAACCTCATCCCTGCAGATTTCTGCTCTGCCCTGTATGCTGTCAACTGGGGTCCTATATCTACCCTCCCTACCCTGGATGAAGCCCTAGACTACTTCTCCAGCATATTAATGTCTGTAGCTAATGTGCATGCCCCTCGAAAGAAGCTAAGGGTGCAAGGCAGATGCGACAAGTGGCTTAACCTCGACCTGAAATGGACAATGCTACTCCGGGATAGGGCCTGGGGGCAATACAAAACCTTGAATGTCCAATCAGACTGGGAGAAATACAGGGTACTAAGAAACAAGTGTGAGAAAGCCACAAAAAATGCAAAAAGCCAGTATCTGCATGGTCTCCAATCTTGACACCTAAGGGATCCCAAGAAATTCTGTGGTCAAATTAATGAGCTGCTGAAGGGTGGCACCAGTACTCAGGACAGAGCGGTCCTGGGTGATGGTATACTGACCAATGATCCCACCACAGCAGTTGAGGCATTCAATACCCTCTTTACTGATCTTGACAATTATAAACCCCCTACCCCTACCGTCCCTCCTTGAAGAATAGCCACTGAATGGGATCTCCACTGGCCTCTATTTCATCTCAAATTGGTCAAGCCATTAGAAGTGCTACCCCTCCTGAAGCGAATAAACCCTGACTCTTCCCCTGGATATGACCGACAGGAGCCCCGACTGCTGCGGGCCGCTGCCCCGGCTATTCTCTGCCTGTTACCATGCTAATAAACAGGTCGCTACTTGAAGGGAGCGTCCCTAGCAAGTGGAAGGTGGCTGCTGTAGTCCCTGTTCATAAGACAGCGCCACATGTAAATGCGGGAAACCGCAGGCCTATCTCCATTCTCTGCCCTTTAGAGAAGGTACAGGAGAGACTGGTCTACAACCAATTGCAGAGCTACCTAGAACGGCATCTGCTCTTGGCTGACAATAAGCATGGATTCAGAAGAGGCCATGGAACTGACACAGCCCTAATAAGACTCACGGCTGAACCCTGGGTGCCATGGACAGGATGTCCCCCACTGGGGCTATATTTATTGATCTGTCAAAGGCATTCAACCTGGTTAGCCATTTGAATTGCTTCTTTGCAAACTTCAACTGCTTGGACTTGACATGCTCTCGCTCACCTGGTTCGAAAGCTATCTGCTCAACAGGATCCAAAAGGTAAAATGGAAAGTGGTGCAATTAGGCTGCAGACCAGTGACCATTGGAGTACCCCAGGGCTAGATCTTAGGCCCTCTTCTCACCATCTTTGTTAATGACATTGGAAGGGACTGTGGTCTGGAAAACCTGATCCTGTACGCAGATGACTCAGTTGTATACTGTAGTGATCCTCAAACAAGCATCATCACTACAAAGCTTCAGGCCAGTCTCATGGTAATAGAGGTCTGGTTTACCTCTAACTCAATGGTGCTGAATGACAAAAAAAAACAAGGCTGTCCTATTCGGGACCAGGTGCCTGGGAGTGGACAGGCAACACCTGCTTTAGCTCCGCACAGCCTTAGGGACACGAATTGAAGTCATGGATAAGATTAAATACCTGGGAGTCTACCTAGATCAAGAAATGTCATACACCCCTCACATAGACTATATAGCTAAGACCACTCACCGGAAGCTTAGCCTTCTTTACAGGCTTGAGAACTCCCGAACCAATGATGCATGATGCGCTATAGCCAAAAGCTTGCTGCTTCCCACCCTGTTCTATGGTGCTCCTCTCCTACATTTTCTTAAGGAGAGTGAACACCGCAAGCTGTCTGTCCTCTATAATAGGATTGCACACTTTGCTACTTGATCCCTGCCCAGGAGGCATCATTGCGAGGTCCTTGCAGACCTCAACTGGCCCTCAATAGGGCATAAACTGTCCTATCCCTTACTATGTTTGACCTACAAATTCACCAATGTTGGCCCTTCCCCTAACTTAACAGGCCTCCTGAATCCTAAAGCTCATCAGCAGACTCTGCGGTCATCAGTTGGCTGCCCCCTTGATATCCCTCGTGTACGTACCAATCTATTTATTTATTTATTTTATTTAGCTTTTGTTTACCAGGTAAAGCACACTAGACAGTCAAGTGCCTATTTTCAGGTGCGACCCGGGAGAGTTACAAAGATACAGACACTAAGAGTACAGAGGCTAGCAACAAATTGCACAAGGTACAGTCAGAAATACAAGCAAGAAGGACCAGCAGAAACAAGGTACAGAGACCTGGGTCCAACTGTCAAACATGGTACAGACAAGTATTTATTTATTAAATTTTGATAATCGGGTGAGCCCGCTGGGCCTCAAAGGTCCCTTTTTCAGAGGCGACCCAAGGGTTACATTAAACATGACATGGGATTGGTTTGACAAAATACATAGCCAGAGTCAAGATAACAAGAGTCATACGTTATTACACGGGATAGTGAACAGCAAGGTACATAACAATAGAGTCATTCGTTATTAAAATAACAAGAGTCATACGTTATTACACGGGATAGTGAACACCACGGTACATAACAAGCGTCATCTGGATACATCGTGGTTTTATTACAAGTGCAAGCGAATCAAGGAGTGAGAAGACCTTGGAGTACATATCCTAGCAATTACAGTTTGTGGAGGTAGCCAGGTACTCCTTAAGCCTGGTGCGGAAGGTGTAGGTGGAGGTGGATTCTTGGATGCCTTGGGGCAGGGAGTTCCATAAAGTGGGGGCAGTAAGAGCAAAAGACTTCCCCCCCGCCTTTGTTCTGACCCTGGGGACCGAGAGGAGCGTCCTATCAGTAGTCTGGAGTAGCCTAGGGTTCCTCTTACAGGAGATGAGACCAGCGAGGCTGGGAGGAGGTGGGGAGTGGAGAAGTTTGTGGGTGAGGCAGCCTTGAGGGGTACTGAAGCCTGCCCTCCCAGGAGGCCAGTTAAGGTGGGATAGCGTGTTGCAGTGGTGGGTTCTCGGGCCTGCTGAAGAGGCAAAAGGCCACTTTGTGATAGAGAACCTGTAATTTATTTAGCTCTTGTTTACCTGCTCCCTGGATAAGGGGCTCCATAGGTGAGGGAGGAGCAGACACTTGTAACAATGGAGCGGGCACTGAGTATCAGCTGGTCTTTCAGTCTGTAAAGGGTCCCGAGTTTAGAGTGGATGTTTTGGTTACCTGTTCAACATGCCCTTTGAGGATGAAGCCCTGATCCAGGGTAAGTCCCAGGTATTTTATGGAGGGGACCACCTCAAGCTTCTTACCTGAGGTGGAAATCAGTTTGAGGAGTTGACTTCTGTCCCGGTGGCCGGGACTGGGGCCAAACAGCATGGCCTTGGTCTTGTTAGGGTTGATTACCATTCTGTTTGTGACTAGCCAATTCTCTAGGGATATCGAGTCTTCTTGGAGGCCAGAGCAGAGTTCTCCCATGTTGGAGGAGGGCCGATAGAGGACTGCATTGTCAGCATATTGTACCACTGAACTCCCCCCACAGTGATTGCTGAAGTCATTGGTGTATAGCGAGAAGAGAAGTGGACCAAGTATTGACCCTTGGGGCACCCCTTCAGTTAAGGGAAGGGGCTCAGATAGGGAATCTTTCCATTTTACCCTCTGTGACCTGCCAGAGAGGTAGCTGGAAAACCACAGTAGGGAGTGACTGTCTAAACCAACCAGTCTCAGTTTGGAGAGCAGTAGGTTGTGGTTAATGAGGTCAAAGGCTTTGGATAAGTCAATGAAGACTGCCCCTGTGGGGGTACCCTTGTCCAGCTCTCTGAGTATGTCTGTAGAGAACCTGATGAGGGCAGTGTCAGTCCCGTGATTGGTTCTGAAGCCATGCTGTGAGGGGGGCTAGAAGTTGGTGGGTTTCGAGGTAGTCCCAGAGTTGACCGTAGATCAGTCTCTTTTGTATCTTACCAAGACTACAGAGTAGGGAGATTGGCCTGTAGTTGTTGGTCGATTCCCTCATGCCTCCCTTATGGACAGGGACTATGTGAGCCATTTTCCAGGTATTGGGGATGGCCCCTTCCGCAATGAAGCGGTTGAGGAGCTAGGTTAGGGGCCTGGCAAGTGCCGAGGCCCCTTCCTTGAGGATTCGGGAGGGAATCCCATCAGGTCCGCAGAGTCCCGTTGCTTTAAGGGCTTTTAGTAGAGGGAGGACTTCATGAGGTCTGACTAGTCTAAGGTGGAAGGAGGGACGGTCATGTGAGATGGGGAGTCGAGAGGACTGGGGGTGGGAGGGCAGACCAGATTTGATCTGTTCTAGGTTGGTGAACGGACGGTTGAGTGCCATAGCGATGATGGTATCATCGCTGGTTAGTTGGCCATCTACCTCCATGGGGCCATGTTCAGCCTTGCTGGTGCCCTTTAGAAGCCCATTTAAGTGGGTCCAGAAAAGTCTAAGGTTCCCAAGATTCTTTTTCTGTAGGTCAGTGACATATTCGCGTTTTGCCACTTTTATGGCCAACTTACATTTATTCCTAAGGGCCTTATATGTTGTGAGATCAGCTGGTATAGAGGACAGTTTGTATTTCTTCTAGGCTGAGTCCCTGTGTTTCATAAGGGTTTTCACATCGGGGGTGATCCACTTATAGCAGGTCCCCTTGGTACGGAATTTCTTTATAGGGGTCAGCCACCAGAGAGAGTGCTCCCTGGAAAAAGGCAGTGGCTTCATCCAGTGACGGGAGGAGTTTGATGGGACTCCAGTCTATACTGTTAAGGCATCCTAGCAGGTGCTCTGTCCGCATGTGGGAGAAGTCACGTGCCGCCAGGATTCGCGGGCGGGCTCTGGGGGCCCTGTTTTTCCAAATGCAGAAAATGGGGGAGTGGTCGCTCAGTGCATCAGCTAGTATGCCTCCCGCCTGGACATTGGAGGGTTTGCTTGTGAGTATCCAGTCAAGGGTGGTGTGGTTACCCGTTTTATAATTCATGCGGGTGGGTCCAGCGATAATCTGTTCAAGGTTGGCATCCTGGACCAGTCCTATTAAGGAATGGCTGTCTTGAGGGGCCCAATTTAGGTGAAGTCCCCCAGTAGGAGTAGTTCGGTGGATAACTCCTCATCCATGTCCTTTAGGAGGGCTTCGAGGGAGATCCTCGTGTGCGAAGGGGTTGTAAACACATCGTATGTTGAGGTGTTTACAGGGTCCAAGGGTGATCCTCACAAAGGTAGCTTCGCTATCCATACTGGCGGATAGTTTCGGGGATATCTGTACGGCGTTCAGGGTGTCTTTCACGTAGATTAACACCCCTCCCCCTCTTTTACCCAGCCTATCCTTTCTATGGGATATAAATCCCGAGACTGCTACCTCATGAGGTAGAATGTGAGATTTGAGCCAGGTTTCAGATACCGCCAAAATATCGGGGTTGTATCTAACCAGCCAGGCTTGAAGTTTGTGAACCTTAGGCCTCAGGCTGCATATATTCATATGAGCAATACGTAAACCCTTGGTGGATGCCCAGTGGGGGTCCAGCGGGGAGAAGACCAAGAGGTTGTGCGTGGGGGAGCCAGGATTTGGCTGGACGTCCCCAACCATGAGCAGGAAGGTGGCAAGGAGGCAGAGGGTAGGGATCCTACCCAGGGGTAGGGTCTTTGCTCTAATCTTTCACCTGGCGGTGAGTAGAGTGGAGTATAGGACACCTTTTTTTTACAGAGTACATGTCCAGGCAGAAGTCCTGTCAGATTTCTGGGGGATAGGGGAGATTGATCCCTCCGGAGTGATAGGGGGGAGGTCCCGAGGGAGGGTGACATCTAAGGTCCTGTTTACCTATGGACATGAGAAGGTCAGTCCAAAGGAGAGATGATATGTAGAGGACAGCCAGGAGGAGCCCTTGGTTAGGTTCACTCAGGGCAGGGGGGCCAGGCTTTGGGGGGCTCATGGTGTCTACCCCTCGCAGATAGAGATTGAAGCTAAGTGAGGAGCCTTGGTCAGGTTTCACTGCTGTTGTGGTGCAGTGGCTAGCTGGTGGAGGGCGGACTAGGCAAAGAAATAGTCAATCAGGCAGTATATCTAGCAGTTCAATAGTAAGTTACCGCCCCAAAAACACTTTTATACTGCCTATTCAGGAAGCGAGTCTGGAGTGGTAGTATCAAGCCCGTAACAGTAGGGAGGGGCTGTCTGATGAGGGGAGGAGAATCAAAGATTTGTAAAATTAGCAAATATCTCTAGGGGATACTAAGGATACTATCAAAACTAATTAGACACATTTATCCAGGCAGGTCTAGTAGACAGTTCTAAGCATGCAGTATAAGTAACAGTTTCAGGTAAATCATTCAAAGTCCCTGTTCCATATATATGCCATTAGTTATAGGGAGAATACGAATAGTGGCCCTGTTTAGCCCAGGGGAAATTGGCTTCTGGGGCAGGGGACAGCAGGTGCCACTCCAAGATGGAACTGTCGTGAAACAGGTGGGATTAGTTAGTAAGTTAGGAGATTTAAAGATAGGCTGATGTGGTAGGAGGACTGTTATCTTAATACAGAGCAGAAACTTATCCCCACCTGTAGGGGGTAGGGAGGGCGTTACCGTGGGTATACCAGTCACCGTCCCGTGACTGTCTGGTCTCAGCAGTAGGCGGGGCTTCTGAGTATTTAAATGGGAGGAGGGAAGGGGTGGGCGTGCGGGCCGAAAAAAATCCCTGTGGAGTGAGAAGCCGCCAGAGAGTCCTGCACTGGGAGGTCCACCGGTTCACGTGTAAGGCCAGCCGGTGCCTCAACCCCCGAGAAAAGTCCTTAGGTAGGTCCGGGGAGCTGGGAGCGAGTTTCACAAAAGGTGTAGGGGGGGGAGTGAAGCAGTCCCAGCCACTCTCTCCTCCTCCTGTAGTCGTCGATAGTCACTGGTAACTGGCGGCAGCACTCTCAGCCTTAAGACCAGGCTGGGAGAGCGACGTCACTGCTCAGGCAACCTATCAGCGAGCTGCTGGTTTTTCAAAAGTCTGCGCGCCACTTCAGGGTCCTGGGAACAAAGGCGCGGGTCGGTGGCCATTTGTGGATACTGCGGGCAATGAAAGAGGCAAAGTCTGGTGTCACAGCGAGTAGCAGTGACCGAGAAACGATCCCTGTGGAGCGAGAAGCCGCCAGGGGAGTCCTGCACCGGGAGGTCCACCAGTTCAGTGCTAGCCGGGTGCCTCGACCCGAGAAAGTCCCAGGTAGGTCCGGAGAGCTGGGAACGAAGTTTCACAAAGGTGTGTGTGGGTCAACAGCCCCAGCCACTCTCTCCTCCCCTGTAGTCGTCGATAGTCACTAGCAAACAACTACAGTCAGGTAACAGGCAGTGAACAATTCAGTACGGCAATCTAGGCAAGGGATCCTTTGGGTACTCTGCACCTTACCTGTGGAACTCACTCCCAGAGAATCTGACCAGAAGCTCCACCCTTGAAGGGTTTAAGTCCAGGCTAAAAGTGTACATGCTGGGGCAGTGTTTTTGTGGCTGCTACCGTTAACCCCACCTCCTGGCCCAAAATGCTGTTCTCCTGCACACTCCTGAAGGGCTAGTAGGTCCTGCACCCTACAGCCGGTTCTGACACCTAAAATGCATTCCTCATAGCACAAGAACCTGTTGGCCATTATCTATCCTGCTGTTCACCTTAGATGTCACTGTCCGACTGTCTCTTTCCTTCATGACTAATTGCTGTTGCAGTAATCTGTATGTGAATCCTATGTCTATTGCTGCTATTTCTGTTATTGCTGATCCAAATGTAAACTGTGAAATTCTGAGTTATATTGATTGTATGTAAACTTATAAACAATATATGTATTCAACTCCGGGTAGCCCCTGAAAAAGGGACCTCTGGTCTCAGTGGGCTCACCAAGTTACCAAAATGCAATAAATAAATAAATTCTGATTCTGATGCTGTTTCACTTCTTGGAGATGTTTATTATTGGCAGGTAAATACTCCTTTGAGCAAGCTCATTTACAATGAGCTCCTGAACAGATAAGTCATATACATAAGAAAATGTAAAGAAGGCATATACTGTGCATAGTAAATACAAGTCACATTATACAGAATATATGAAGAAACAGCATTTGTGTACATCTGCATACAGTCAACATTATATACAAGTGAACTTCCATGTAATAGAAATAGAAATTACGTACCTACCGTAATTCTTGATCTTCCTGGACAAAGTCTCCACCACTCATTCACACTAACGGGAACTATGCTGGAGGCGCTGGATCTAGCGGAAGCCAAAAATCTTGAAGAGGGCCGGCGCCAAGGCAGAGCCATGAGGAGCAGCGCCGCGAGCCAGGCTCGAGCTATATAGGCTACCTCGGCGTCGACTCTCTAACTGCCTCAGTATCTTTTTTACTGAGGAGGTGCAGCATAAACTAACCTAGCAAAACTAACCTATGTTGGACATAAGATAGTCCGAATGACCCGTATAAGAAGGGTCAACACAACAGAGTCTTCACAGCCCAGCCATCGAAGGAGTGAAGACCAAAAACAGATAAGTGAGCTCGGGGGATGGAGGGTGGGCATGTGAATGAGTGGTGGAGACTTCATCCAAGAAGATCAAGAATTATGGTAGGTATGTACTTTCCATATCTTCTCGGGCATGAAGTCTCCACCACTCATTCACACTAATGGGAGAGTACCGAGCTAAAATAATCCCCTGAGATGGGCGGCAGGAGAGAGAGAGAGAAGCTCACTTAGGACAGAAGTCCATTAAGGATCGTCCTGCCAAAGGACTGATGCTGTATGGCATGGACATTCAAAGTGTAGTGCTTTATGAAAGTATGCACAGAGCTCCAAGTGGCCGTACTGCAGATGTCCACAATGGGCACATTCCTGATTTCTGCCAGAGATGCCACAACTGCTTTGGTAAAATGCACACACACTCTGCCTTCCAGCTTAACCTGTGCCATGGAGTAGTATTGGCGATGGCATGCCACTAGCCATGCTGAAATGCATCTGATAGCAACAGGCTGACCCAGCTGGGCCATGCTGAAGGAGACAAAAAGTTGTTTTGACGTGCTAATTTCTTTAGTTCTGTCTAAATAGAACTGCAAAGCTCTTTTCATGTCCAGAGAATGCAGGGTAGGCTCCTCCTCATTCTGGAAGTTCGCAAAGTAGGTTGGAAGGACCAAGGGCTGATTCAGATGGACTTCTGAGACACCCTTGGGGAGAAACTTAGGGTGGGTCCTAAGAACCACCTTGTCTTTGTGAATACAGTATATGTAGGGTCTATGATTAAAGCATGTATTTCAGACACTCTGCGAGCGGAGGTAATGGCTACAAGGAAGGCGATCTTCCAAGTCAGAAACGTCAGCTCACAAGTTCCTAGGGGCTCAGAATGTTTGTGGGTGAGCATGTCTAGCACAAGATTAATGTTCCATGCAGCTACTGGTCATCTGACTGGTGGCCTAGTATACGGTATACCTTTAAGAAACCTCTTGACCACAAGTAGCTGAGCCAGAGACACGAAGTGTACGGGCTCATGGTACTCTGAAATCGCGGAAAGGTGAACCTTCATAGTTGAGTATAGCAGTCCCGTGTTCGAGAGATCTAGAAGATACTCTAGGACTTTGGTGGACAGGAAAAAAGATTCCAGGATGATTTTGTGCACCAGATGGAGAACCGCTTCCACTTAGCTGTGTGAGTTTTTCGAGTAACTGGCTTGCATGTAGCTAACAGAATATCTGAGACCCTACATGAAACATTAAACCTGCTCACCTCTATTTCTTCAGGAGCCAGGCATAGAGATGAAGGGACTTCAGGCTGGGGTGGACCACAGAGCCCTGGGTCAGCAACCTCACATGAAGTGGAAGCTGTTTCTGAGAGGCTTCTGACAATCTGTTGATTAATGGAAACCAGATCTGATGAGGCCAGAAGGGGGTGAGGAGGATCATTCTGCCTACTGCGCCTCCAGTTTGAGCAGCACCCTCTGAACTAGGGGAAGAGGAGGAAATGCGGACAGAAAACGTCTTGTCCACCGCAGTCTGAATGCATCCTGACAAAAAATGCCAGGCTCTGGATTTCTGGAGCAGAAGAGAGGCAGCTTTGCGTTGAGTGGGGATGCAAAAAGGTCCGGGTCCGGAGTTCTCCACTCTTCGAAGAGTGATTGCACGACATTTGTGTCTCGAGACCACTTGTGCGGGTCTGTCTCCGTTCTGCTGAAATGATGTGCCAGATTGTTCTGCACTCCCGGCAGGTAGACCACTTGGATTAGTGCTTTGTGCTCCAGGCATCACTCCCACACTCTCATCGCTTCCCTGCATAAGGGATAAGAGTGTGCTCTGCCCTGCTTGTTGATGTAGTACATCACTGCTGTGTTGTCTGTTTGAAGGAGAATGATCTTGTGACAGAGTATGTCCTTCAAGGCTTGGACTGCATACAGGATGGCTCTCATTTCTAGAACATTTATGTGAAAGTGAAATTCATCCCGACTCCATGGACCCTGGGTGTGGAAATCCTGGCAGTGAGCTCCCCATCCCACTAGGGACGCATCCGTGGAAATGGAGATCTGGGATTCCACAGAGGCAAATTGATAACCTTCCAGAAGGTCATCTTCTTGAGTCCACCAGGCAAGTGACCGTCTCAGAGGTTCCATCAACTTGATGTGAAAGGACTGTGGGTGTGTGGTCGGCAACCACTGAGTGCTGAGCATCCACTGAGTAGTCCTCATGTGAAGATGAGCCAGAGGCACAGTGAACACTGAGGATGCCATGAGACCCAGCATCCGCTCCATCGAGAGAGCTCAAACCAAGTCGTTCTCACTGATGAAGCGAGCCATCTGAAGAATGTTTTTCCTTCTATCCTCTGGAAGAAAGGCTTTTGCACTGGAGGTATCCAGAAGGGCGCCTATGAAGAGGAGCCGCTGGGAGGGCTATAACTGTGACTTTCCCAGGTTTAGCAGGACACCCATGGACATGAGGAATTTGGAAGCCGTAGCCATGACTTCCTGAGTCTCTTGTCTGGAGGGACTTGCTAGGAGCCAATCGTCCAGATACAGGAACACCTGAATTCCGAACTTCCTGAGATGCACTGCGAGAACTGCAAAGCACTTTGTAAAGACTCGAGACGCCGAGGACAGCCCAAAGGGCAGGACTCCGAACTGGTAGTGTTGACCCAATGCCACAAATCTGAGGTATTTGTGGTGGTTTGGGTGTATGAGAACATGTTGACAGGCGTCCTGCATGTCCAGGGAGGCCAGCCAATTGTTTTGATGAATCAGAGGTAAGAGTGTACCGAGTGAACTCATTTTGAACTTTTCCTTGTAAAGGAATTTGTTTAACTTCCTCAGATCGTGAACTGGGTGCATGTCGCCTGTTTTCTTTGGAACTAGGAAGTAATGGGAGTAGAAACCTGTGTTCCACTGATCCAGTGGGACTACTTCTAATGCCCTGTTTTTTTAGAAGGCCTTGAATCTTGGAAGCAAGAAGGTCTGACTGAGAGACAGACAGCTTGGGCTGTTGTTTGGGTGGGTGATACGGAGGGGTTTCTGAAAGGTTCAGAGAATACCCCTCGCGGATTATCCTGAGTACCCACTTGTCTGATGTGATTGACTTCCACTGGTCATAAAACTGAGTAAGGCGCCTGCCTACTGCTGAGGAAGAGTCCCCCTCAGACAGCTGAGGTGGGACTTGGGCTGGAGTCTCAGAGGGTGACACTAGGTGCTTTGGGGCCCTGTACCTTCTGCTGCATTTTCTTTTGTGGCTGAGGGATTTGGTTTCTGTTGAAGTCCCCCTCTGTCTTTACCACAAAAGGACTAACGGTTATGAAACCGACACTGATTCCCACCACTTTGAGGGGCTGTGGATGGCGGTCTGGCCGTTTTGATAGCCGTTCTAGTTTTCAGTGTGGCCTCTAGTGCCTGCTCTAATTGAGGACCAAACAGGAGCGTACCATCAAAGGGCAAAGCCATAACTCTCTGCTGGGCATCATTTGTGAATCCCGACGTGCACAACCAAGAGTGGCATCGGGTGCATATACTGGCCGCTGCTGCTCTGAAGGCAGTGTCAAAGGTATCCATGGCAGCTTTAAGCTGCTGGTTATTGGATTCAATGCCTCTAGTAATGGTTTGTGTTAACTTTCGAATCTGGGAGAGCTTCTACTGTGGCCTTGAGCGAATGCCAGAGTGTATACTCATACTGACAGAAGTAGCCCTGGTAGCTAGCAATACACATGCCCAGGGTGAAAGCAGCAAAGACTCGCTTTCCCAAAGTGTCAATTTTGAGAGATTCCTTGTTTATTGAAAGTGCCGTAGATTCTTGTGGAATAACGGCTTTCTCATTCTCTGCCAGGACAACTATGGCATCAGCAAAGGCTTGTGAGGCCAGAATAGGTCGATCCTTGGGAGGGGCATATTTCCTGTCTATAGACTTAGCCACAGAAGCAATAAGCACCAGATTATACCGCACCATTTGAGAAAGAGTCTCAAAAGAGGGTTGCACGGGGGGAGTCAGCTCCACAGGAATGTCCGGAACGGGCAGGTACTGCAGACACAGCAATTTCCCAGGACTGATCTCCAAAGTTTGGAGAGAGAGAGAGAGAGTGGTATTTACGTTTCTAAGCAGAGATGGAAAGGAAAGGTCTTCGACCAGAGGCTCTGCTGTAAGAGTAGGTTTATTCACCACCCCTAGGGAGGAATCATTGTCCAAGTCATCCTCCCATCGAAGATCAGGATCAGGTTCAATATCATCTCCTACTAGTCCCAAAGGGACTGTATAGATAGGAAAAGAAGGAGGAGGGAGCACCACAAATTGGAGTTGAAAACCCTGGAGTTACATGTGGCATTGCAGGTACTCCTGGCACCGGAACAGAAGGTGGTGCTGGCACAGGACATGGTGTCAGGTGTGTCACCGGCGCTGGAGGAACCGGCGGCACCAAACCAGAGGTTCTCAACCCCTGACTTGCTGAGGAAAGATGATGAAAGTCAGGAGAAGATAAAGGCACCGGGGTACACCCCTGTGCCACAGCCGTATGAGGGAGAAAAACACCAGAGCATGGTGTTGATGGCAACGTGCGACTGAGAAGACCCAACTGCCCTGCTCTCAGGTCCAAAACAGAAAGGCCCAGTGGCCCTGGAGACGGACTCACCAGCTCGGGAAGATGGGACAACCGCTGAACCCACTACTCCATAAGAGTGGCCTAATGGTGAAACTGCTCACCGGAGGAGCCCTCAGGGGGTGGGGAGGGACTCCGGAGTCGAGGATGCCGGTTCTCAGAAACAGAAGCCGGAGAAGACCCCAGAAGGGACAGAGTCAGGCCCCTGACTCCGGTAACCAATGATCGACGTGCAGACGTACCAGAAGGCGACCTTGAACGGTGTCGTTTCTTTTTCGACCAGGAAGCCAAAGAAGAACTCTAGGCTGAGCGGTGTCGAGTCATCGACGAGGATCGAGAATGGGACCGCTTCTTTTTGTGCTTTCGGGAAGACGTTCCATACCCCCCCAAGCACTGGACTGCCTGTAGTCAGACCCCCCTCCCTCTGTAGAGAGTGGCAGACCAGACTCAGCCCTGCTGACAACAAAGCTTTCATGCGAAGTCTCCCTACCATCACCTGCCCCTTTCATGGTTGACTCCGTCGAAGGAGGGTTGAAGACTTCTTCTGACAAAAAATGTACTTTACTAAAATTTACTTATTTATCTTTCTTGTAACTGATAAGAAAATAATAAAACTAATCAAAACTGAAGACTATAACTGCCGTCGCATAGATGTGAAGTTTTGACTCCCGGTGGGCAAGCGACGTCGTCACTGAAGCGCACTCGACGGAGGGGGAAAAAAGGAACGGAGGTGGTTGGAGGGTCGACACCGATGTAGCCTATATGCCGCTCCTCGCGGCCCTGCCTCAGCGCCTGACCTCCTAAAGATTTTTCGCTCCTGCTTGGTCCTATCGCCTCCGGCGTAGTTCCCATTAGTGTGAATTAGTGGTGCAGACTTTATGTCCAGGAAGATCTGAGTAGTAATATATGGTCGAACACAAGGCAGTCACAAAACCGGGTTGCAGGATATAGCAAGAGTCAACTGTAAATAGAGAGGTAGTAGACAGAGTAGGGCAATGAGGTAGAAAGCAGGTAAGAAGGGAGACAGGAAGAAAACAGAATGCCAAGAATGGAGACTGTGAAGAGCGATGCAGGGTCAGAAGTGGAAAGAGGTACAAGGTTTAGAGTAACTGGGTCTTAATCAGTGACAAGCGCATATGCCAGATAAACTGCAGGTAGCTAATTCTTTGAAGCTATTCAGGGTAATTAGATGTTGAAGCGTGAGTTTACCATGGGCTTTGTTCAAGGCAGCAGGTAGCGCACAACTTAAGGCCATATATCTGAAACGGGAACGAGAGCCTGGTACAGCTAGCATAATACATGAATTACTGCTTAGGAGATAGAAGCAGGCAGACCGCCGAAAGGTATTAGAGATGTATGGGGGGAGTTTACACAGAAGAGCTTTGTAGAGCCACGTTAGGGAGTGGGTAACACATCTGGTCGCTAAAGAGGTCCAACCTAAGGAGGCGTACAGAGATGCAGCTTTAAGACCTTGTTGTGCCGACTTAGCTATACCAAGGTGCCAAGAAAAAGGCTGTTCACATGATCCCCTATTTTGCTGTTGGATCAGCGGAACGTGAGATTCCATTTAGCTAAGAACAATGTGACATGTAACTTGCACTTGAAAATCTCTCTGCATTTTAAAGTTTCTCCCTCAATTTGTTTTTGAAGGGTACCATCGATTCAGGTATGCTTTTTTAAGCTTGTCTCCACATTTTTCCAATCAAAACAGAGTGGCAAATAGATAGGGTTATGTTCATGAGCTTGAATTCAATCGTACAACTTCCTCCAGTCGTCTTTAAGACTAGCATCAGACCTGCCAAGCATCAATGCTTATTTCTCTTGTTTGCTGCATCTATCAAACAGATAGCAAGGAAAGCAAAACAGGCCTTGAGCTGACTGACTCCACACAAGCCAATCCCTGGGCACCTTTTCTTCATTAGGTAAGGTTCTGAAAAACATACTCAGTGGAAAAGCGTGGCCAAGGGAATCTTGTGGAAAATAAGCTGGATTTTTTGGAGGCTCGTTCCAATACAAATAACATTTCTGTCTGTACTTGTCAGCTGTTTCCATGTGGCTGGATCATTGCCGGGCATTTCTCCAGTAGTCCCACCCGGCAGTCCCTTGTCTTCGGCACGGTCAGGAGTGATATCTTTATCACGGAGGTTTTTATTTTGTCTGCTGCTGTAGACTCATCAACCATACTATCACTTTCAGTGCATCCTCCACACTCATTGCTATCGGCTTTGTCCACCTCGTTGGTGTCCTCAGTATCTTCATTGCTGAAAGGAACATTTTCATTGTGAGATCCTCTTGCATCATTTAGATTGTGACAAGCATCCTCTAATGTTTGTACTCCCCAGCCAAACTCCTCTAAAGTTCGCCTCCTCTTCGTTTCGTTCTACAGGTATATTTCTGTAATTTTCACTTAGCTGCTCCGGATAACCATTGCCGAATTCCAGGCGTGGTGGCCATCTTGAAAACAGTCATTCACACAATACCCTGGCCTCCCCACCCCCACCCCAGTCAAGGAACAGATGTGTTGTACCTAGTCTTTAGCAAGGCCCTCAGTTTTGAATCAATGGAAAGTTAATGAAAAGCTGGATGATCTCTAGGAATAGGGGACAAACTGACCAGATGGTTAAGGAACTGGATGGGGCAAGACTCAGAATAGGGCACACTCAGAGGCCAGGAAAGCCACAAATGAGTACAGCAGGGACTGGTTCTGGGACCTGTGCTTTTCAACAGCTACATATGCAATATAAGAGAGAGAATTAGAATACGATGTGTTTCTTTGTAGATGACACTGCGATTTGCGGCAGAATGGACACTGAGGAGAATAGAAAAAATTACTCACCTTAGTAATGTTGTTTCTTCTAATGGAGTCTTGCTGTATTCTGACATATGCAGTTAGGTCCTGCCTTTCAATTGTCCCGGAGAACAAAGAGTTAAACTTTCCATTGCCAGCATGGAATGTTCACCACGAGCTCGGTTGAAGCCCCTGTCTGCTGTTGCTTAAACTCCAACCGTCAGATCTTTACGAGCAATACTCACTAGAAGTTCTGTGTGGAAACTGTAAAACTCAAAACTAGCCAACTGGCAACTACAGTGCCTTCAGAAAGTATTCACCCCCTTGGATTTTGTCACATTTTGTTGTGTTACTACCAGAATTTTTAATGCACTGAAATGATTTTTCCCCCTTGATTCACACAGCATACTCAATAATTCAAAGGGGCAAAAAATATTTTTATTGTGTAACAAAAATTTATGAAACATTAAAAACTGAAATATCTTGTTTACTTAAGTATTCACCCCCCTGAGTCTATACTTTGTAGAAGCTCCTTTGGCAGCAATTATAGCTTTGAGTCTTCTTGGGTATGTCTGTATCAGCTTTGCACATCTGGATTTGGGGATTTTCGCCCATTCTTCCTTGCAGACTTGCTCAAGCTCTGTCAAGTTGGATGGGAGCATCGGTGAACCGCAATCTTTAAGTCTTTCCACAGATTCTCAATGGATTCAAGTCTGGGCTTTGGCTGGACCACTCAAGGACATTCAACTTCTTGTTCTGAAGCCACTCCAGTGTTGCTTTGGCTGTATGCTTGGGGTCGTTGTCCTGTTGGAGCGTAAATCTTCGCCCAGTCCAAGGTCTGTTGCAGACTGATGCAGGTTCTCCTCAGAATAATGCTTGTATTTGGCTCCATTCATTGTTCCTCTATACTGACAAGTGCCCCAGTCCCTGCCGCTGAAAAGCATCCCCATAACATGATGCTGCCACCACCATGCTTCATGGTAGGGATGGTGTTACATGGGTGATGAGCTGTGTTCGGTTTGCGCCAGGCATATCGCTTTGCATTCAGGCCAAAGAGTTCAATTTTTATTTCATCACACCAGAGAATCTTTTGCAACATGGTCTCAGAGTCTGCCACGTGCCTTCTTGCAAACTCCAGGCATGCTATTATGTGGCCTTTTCTTAGGAGTGGCTTCCGTCTAGCCACTCTCCCATAGAGGCTACAGCTGTGAAGTGCTGCAGAGATTGTTGACCTCTGGACAGGTTCTCCCATCTCAGCCATGGAACTCTGTAGTTCTGTCAGGGTGGTCATTGGATTCTTGGTCACTTCCCTGACCAAGGTCCTTCTTGCCTGGTTGCTCAGTTTGGGAGGACGGCCTGCTCTAGGAAGAGTCTGGGTGGTTCCGTAATCTTTCCATTTCCCAATGATGGACTTGACTGTGCTCCTGGGAACTTTCAACACCCTAGAAATGTTTTTATACCCCTTCCCAGATCTATGCCTCCTCACAATTCTATCACGGAGTTCTATGGACAGCTCCTTGGTCTTCATGGTAGAGTTTCTGCTCTGTCATGCACTGTCAACAGTGGGACCTTATATAGACAGGTGTATTTCCTCTGAAATCATGTCAACCATTTGAACTGACCACAGGTGGACTCCATTCAAGTTTTAGAGTGATCTCACAAGGAAATTGGATGCACCTGAGCTCAATTTGGAGTGTCATAGCAAAGGGGGCGAATACTTATCAAATCAAGACATTTAAGGTTTTTATTTTAAATTACATGTACAAAAAATTCCAGAAGTTTCATTCCACTTTGACATTATAGAGTAATTTGTGTAGATACGTGACAAAAAAATCCCATATAAATGTATTTTAATTTGAGTTTGCAACATCACAAAATGTGACAAAATCCAAAGGGGGTGAATACTTTCTGAAGGCACTGCATATCTATATAAAAGGGATTTTTTGGTTTCAAAGAAAAGACTCAAGTCAGGAAACCCAAAAAACCAAACACATCCCAAAACACAACACTCACCCAAAATAAAGGAGGGTGAAAAAGGGACACCCCTAGGGTGCCAACACTGCTCCTGCCCACCTACATCCCAAAAACTAGGTTCTGAGAGGGGAGGCAGGCGGGGAGGTCAGAATACAGCAAGACTCCATTAGAAGAAACAACATTACTAAGGTGAGTAATTTTTCTTCAAACAACATAAGTCTTGCTGTATTCTGACATATATCTGAACTACCAAGCAGTACGTCCATGGAGGAGGGACAGAACCTACTTTGGAAACAGGCTCTGAAGTACTGCTGTGCCAAACCGAGCATCACTCCTAGCCTGGATAACCAGAGAGTAATGCTTGGTGAATGTATGGACTGTTTTCCAGGTGGCTGCTTGTCAAATTTTTAAGAAAGGAATATCCCTGGCAGCAGCCAGGGAAGCAGCTGTACCTCTAGTGGAGTGAGCCCTCAGGCCTGAGGGTGGAGTTCTACCCAGTTTCTCATAGCAGAATTGTATACAAGAAACAATCCACCTGGCAATAGATCTCTTAGTGGCAGGTTTGCCCTTACCAACCTCTCCATACGTGAGGAACAACTGGAAGGATTCAAACCTGTGACCCTTGGTGCGCTCTATGTAGTAGCTGAGGGCCCTTTTAACATCTAAACTGTGTAGCCGCCTCTCTCCAGAGGAGGAATGGTCAGTGAAGAACACAGGGAGAGACATAGACTGGTTGAGGTGGAAATCTGAAACCACTTTAGGCAAAAACTTTCTGTTAGTTCTTAGGACCACTTTATCTCTATGGAAAGAGATGAAATCAGGTTCCACTGACGGGGCTTGCAATTCACCGATACGTCTGTCAGAGGTAATGGCCACCAAAAACACAGTTTTCCAAGTCAAGTACTTAAGCTCTGCAGAGGACAAAGGCTCAAAGGGGGGGGGTTGCATAAGCTAAGCAATGCAAACATTAAGGTCCCAAGCAGGAGCAGGATCCCTAAAGGGGGGATTGGTGTGCAGCAATCCCTTGAAGAACTTGCAAAACACAGGATGGACTGACAGAGGGGATGGCTTGCCTACTGACAGGAAAGCAGAAACAGCTGCCAAATGCACTTTAAGTGTAGCTGGCCTAAGGCCTAGGCCACTGAGATGCACCATATAGTCCAGAACCGTAGGCAACCCAGCAGGATCTGGAGAAATATTCTTCTTAGAACACCAAATAGTGAATCTTTTCCATTTGGAGTTCTAAGTCTTTCTGGTGGAAGGCTTTCGAGAAGCCTTAAGGATATCCAGAATCCCTTGGGAAAGATGCAGGTCAGCAAACTCTAACTCTTCAAGAGCCATGCCTTGAGATTGAGAGATCGAAGGTTTGGGTACCAAATCCTCCCCTGAGAGGATTTCAACAGGTTGTAATTCCTGGGAAGAGACAAGGGAAGGTGGACTGCTAGGGACAGCAACAGGGGACAACAGGGCTGTCTGGCCTAGTCTGGAGCAATCAGAATCACTTTGCATGGTTGTGACCTTATCTTGACTAACACTTTGAACAGGAGAGGGAAGGGGGGAAGCATACAGAAATTTCCCTTCCCAATTCAGGATCAGAGCATCCAGAGGGACTGAGTCCAAGACTTGGGGTCTGCAACAAAAGAGAGGAAGTCGGTGATTGTCTGGGGCTGCAAAAAGATTTATCTGTGGAGTGCCCCATCTCGAGAAAATCACTTTCAAAACTAGGGGATCTAGGGTCCATTCGTGATGGCCCTGGGATATTCTGCTTAGAGCATCTGCTAGGATATTGTCCTTCCCTGGGAGGTGAACTGATATCAGAGAGGTTTGCAGGGAATAGGCCATGGACCACAGCTTCATTGCTTCTGTGCACAAGGCCGCAGACTGAGTGCCTCCTTGCTTGTTGATGTACATGGTGGTGGTGTTGTCTGTTCTGACCTGGACCACCTTGTTCTGCACAGATTTGGAAAAGGCTTGCAGTGCCAAAAACACTGCTCTGAGTTCCAAGAGATTGATGTGAAGCAGAGATTCCTGAGGTGACCACAGCCCTTGGGTGGTAAGATCCCCCAGATGGCCTCCCCAGCCCAGCAGGGAAGCATCCGTGGTGAGTATCACTGAATGAGACTGAGTGACAAAGGAACCCCTTGTTCAAATTGCCCTGATCCTGCCACCATTGCAAGGCCTGGATCAGGGTTTCGAGTCACTGGGACTAGTTTGGTAAGGAATCCTTTCTTTGGGACCAGAAGGCTCTTAAGTGGAACTGAATGTCCTCATCTGGAATCTTGCTCCTTGGACCACTGCTATGGAAGCTGCCATGTGGCCCAGAAGCTGAAGGAAATGCCTTGCTGGTCGAGACACCTGCAGGGTGAATGAAGGGGCCAGTTCCATAAGGGTCCTTGTCCTGTCCAGGGGAAGGAAGGCTCTTGCCTTTATTGTATCCAGCTCTGCCCCTATGAAGGTGAGGAGCTGTACTGGTTCGAGAACTGACTTTGGAAGGTTAAGAAGGAATCCTAAGGAAGTGAGCACTTGCTGAGCTATTTGCAAATGTGACTTGACTTGGTCTGGAGACTGACCTACTATGAGCCAGTCGTCCAAGTATGGGAAGATGGAGATCTTTTTTCTCCTTAGGAAAGAAACCACTACTGCCAGGCACTTTGGGAAAACCCTTGGGGCTGATGTTAGGCCAAAGGGCATTGCTCTGAATTGATAGTGTCCTGAGGGCAACTCGATCCTGAGGTACTTTCTGTGGGAGCATCTGATGGGAATGTGAAAATAGGCATCCTTGAGGTCCAGAGAGGCTAGCCAGTCCCCTGGCCTTAGAGAGGGAAGGATTATTCCCAGAGTCACCAGTTTGAACTTTGGTTTTAAAAGGTGTTTGTTCATATATCTTAGGTCCAGGATGGGCCACCATTCGCCTGTCTTTTTGGGGGTTAGGAAGTACCTGGAGTACAATCCTTTGCCCTTGTGTAGGGTGGGAACCCTCTCCATAGCTCTGAGAGCTAGGAGGGAAGAAACATCTGCCTCTAAGGCAAGGGCCTCTGATGGATTTGCACGTGGAAAGGATCTGGTTCTCATCTTGGGAAATTGTTTGAAGCTCAGAACCAGTCCCTGGCTTACTACTTCCAGGACCCACTTGTCTGATGTCAGAGACTTCCAGTCCTGGACAAAGTAAGACAGACTGCCCCCTACTGGTACTGGAGAATCAGCCCGGGCAGACCCATCAGGGTGTCTGTTTGGCAGGGGCTTCAGGCTGAGGGGTGGATGCAGGCCTGCTCATCCCCCGTCTGCCTCTCCCTCTAAAGAACCCCCTCTGAGAGTAAGAAGAGGAGGCCTGAGCTTGGTAAAAAGGCCTTTGGAAAGGCCTGTCCCTGCCCCTGGACTGCTGCCTTTGAGAAGTAGCTTGCCTTTTCTTTGGCCTGACCACTCCTATAAGTGGTCCTGTACTCGTCCATCTTTTTCATGTAGTTCTCTGTCTGCTCCCCAAACAGAGAATTACCAAAGACACGGAAATCCATGGCCTTAGCCTGGGTATCCTGTGATAGGCTAGTACATCTGAGCCAAGCCATCCTCCGAAGAGCCACAGATGTAGCCATGACTCTTGATGAAACATCATCGGAGTCCACAGCAGCATGAAATTGCACTTTGGATGTCTCAATCCCATCTGCAGCCACCTGCTCCAGCTCCTTGGCAAGCTGGCCAGGGGCAGCACAGTGTCCCACCTGGACTTTTGGTATCTAGCTGTGTAGGCCATATAGTTAGCCTGCCTGAGTCCCAAAGATGCTGCCATGTACTGTTTCTTTGCCATGGCTTCAATCTTCCTGGAGTCCTTATCTGGGGGGTGTGATGCCAAGGGGATATTTGCCTTATCACAGGCAGCAGCCTGAACTACCCCAACATGGCTGCATTGCTGGGAAAGGAACTCCGTGTCTGAGCCTGAAAGAGTATACCTCTTGTCCATTTGTCTGTCCACAGGAGGTATGGAATTAGGAGTCTTAAGAATTTTATGTGTCTGTTTCCCAAAGGGTTTGTGGAGGGGAACAGACAATCTCCTGGACTCTGGGACGTCCATCATTTCAACAAAATCAGGCTCCTCCTGATCGTCTACTACTTCTTCCATAGGGAGCTGGAGGGTCTCAGCCACTGTTTTGTAAAACATAAAGTGAGAAGGGGAGTCAGAAAGCATAGGAGGAGAAACACCTGAAGGTCTGTCTGGGGAGATGTCTGGGTCAATAGGCACATCCAGACTTTCATAATCACCATCATCATCCTCATACTCTACTTCCTCCTCATCCGGTTCATAAAATTCTTCCAAGGTGTAATCCGGAACCAGGGGAACCGACCAAACCGAACCCCTGCCAGATGGTGCTGGTTTGTTCGGAACCAAAGTAAGCGATTGCACTATCCTTATCGCCTTGGCTATCTCATCAGCGGTCGGAGTATGAATTTCTGGGTCCGAACTGGACGATTTTATCTTTCTTTTGTCGGAACCGACTCCTCAGAATCGGCTTCCTTTGCCCGGAAGTATCGCCTCTGGTCAGAAGGCTAATCCTTCTGGTTCGGTCGGAACCGAACCGGGCTGGCCATCCGGGTCAGCGGACTTCTCTGCCTCCCGTTCCCTCGGTCTACCTAATCTCTTTTCCAGGGTAGATTTGGGAAAATTCTTACAAATTTGGCAGTCTGAATCGAGGTGGTCAAACCCAGACAATAAACACAGGTGGTGTGGGGATCAGCCTTGGCAAAGACTTCCCCACACACTGCAGTGTTGAAACCCAGTGGACCCGTTTTTTTCTTGGGTTTCTCAGACATGGCCAATCCTAACCAAAACTTACCCCTTTTTCAGCAATCCGCAAGCAAGACTCCCCTATCGGTTCCTGACCGTGTCACGGGTCTTGGAAAAAAACGTAATAAAATCCGTTTTTTTTAGAACCGATACGGACCGGTTACCACACTCTAAGTAAATCACAAACTTTTTTAACTGAAAACTGATCGGTTCAGCCGAACCGATCCACAATTTACAAGTTCCACACAGAAACTATACAGAAAACCTATCTAGTACTCACGGCACCACAGACAGAGACTTAAACCGACAGTTCGGTAGCAGCAATTCGGTAGAAACCGAGCAAAAAAATGACACTTTCACTGACTTTTTTTGAACCAAGCAAAGGAGGAATCTCCGGAGCGACTGTTCAGTGAGGCGGAGTAAAGAATCTGATGGTTGGAGTTTAAACAACAGCAGACAGGGGCTTCAACCAAGCTCACGGTGAATATTCCATGCTAGCCATGGAAAGTTTAACTCTTTGTTCTCCAGGGAAGTTGAAAGGCAGGATCTAACTTCATATGTCAGAATACAGCAAGACTTCATGTTGTTTGAATAAGAGAAATGAAAAGAGATTTACAAAAACTGGAATGGTTCAGAGTATGGCAACTACTGTTTAACACAAAGAAGTGCAAAGTGATGCACACGGGAAGACCCCCAAAATGGACTACTGGATGGGGTAAGTAAGACTGGTGCAGACAACAGAGTGTGGGACCACAGGGTTGTCGTAGGTGACCATCTCAAGTCTATTGCTCAACATAACAAGCATTATGGAAAATAAACAGACTGCTGGGGTGTACAGGAAGGGGTCTTGATAGTAGGAGCATGGAGGTGATATCGTCTCTGTACAGGTCCCTAGTGAGATCCCACCTAGAGTACTGAGCGTAATTCTTGAGTCCACACCTTAAGAAGGGCAGAGGACAGAGACCACATACAGAATGTACAAAGGAGAGCCATTAAGGAGATGCAAGGGAAACAGAGGAGGACATATGAAGAAAGGTTGGCAGATCTTAACATGTATACACTGGAATCCATATAAGAAAGAGGGGATATGATTAAAACGTACAAATTATTCTGAAGAATCAACAGGGTAGACTGTAAAGACCTGATCATAAAGAAGGAAAGTACAGTTATGTAAGAATTTACCATAACAGTAGATCTTTGAGAGGAGCTCTTGTAGCAGGCAACACCGGTAGGACTGAAGCTGCCAGGCTCCAGGACCACATGGAAAACTTCTAGCTAGCAGTCTATTCTGGGGGACTGCCCCTGCCAACGTCAGCACGCTGATGTCCGCTTATCCTATAAAGGGGGTGGTCCGCCGGACCTATCTCAGTTTTCCCACCAGAGACCCCGGCACTGAAAGTAAAAATGGAGAACCGAGGCAATTCCTCAGAGCCGAGGAAGAGCATAATAAACTGCAAAGGAGAAGTAGCAATCAGAGGGAAGGAGTGCCTGCTGCAAGAGCTCCTCTCAAAGATCTACTGTTACTCTAAGTTCTTACATAACTGTATTATCTTACTTCGAGGGAGCTCTTGCAGTAGGCCACACCAGTAGGACTGAGTCCCAAGCAGTACCAGAACTGACTGCAAGTCAGCTGGGAGGAGGCAACAAAAAAAGGCAACAGCAATTTACTTAAGAAAGAAGGCCCTGAAGCACAGCTGAAATTGGCCCTGCATCTGGAGGCAATGTCCAGGCTGTAGTGATGGATAAACATGTGAACAGAGCTCCAAGTGGCAGCTGCACAGATGTCTGCAGCAAACAGGTGGTAGAGACGGCCATGCCCCTGGTGTAGTGACCCTCAACCAGCCTGGGCAAGGGCTTGTTGTACTTATGGTAGCAGTACACAATGCAATTTGCAAATCATTTCGACAAACACTGTTTCAAAACAGGCGCCCCTTCTCCTTTGGGGACAAATGAAACAAACAACTGATCAATCTTTCTAACCAATTGGGTGCGATTCGTGTAATAACAAAACACCCCATGAACATCCAAAGTGTGCCGTAAGGCTTCCCACTGACTGATTAGAATATTCAGAGAAATAAACAGGTAGGTTGATGGACTGGTTCAATGTGAACTCAGACACCACCTTAGGCAAAAAGAACAGGTTGCTCACCTGTAACAGTAGTTCTAGGAGGGGTATATGTTGTTCATCCACACTTCTTGGCATGTCCCTTTCCCCTTTAAATCTTGCTGGAAGTCTTCAAGCTGGCTCCTCCCACCCACCCGGGTGTTATAAACCTTGGCTCTGCCCCATGACACCAGATCTTAGCCCGCTGGAAGCCAGGTTGTACGCCTAAAGCCGGGGAGGTCGGGTTGGTGCGTGAGGATGAACAACATATACCACTCCTAGAACTACTGTTACAGGTGAGTAACATGCTCTTCTAGGAGCGTGGATATGTTGTTCATCCACACTTCTTGGCAGACTCCAAGCAGTTCTCCAGGAGGAGGGAGGCAAGGCACACACCCCCTATTTAGGGAACAGAGATTGGAGAACCGAGGCCCCAAAACCAGCATCCTGGCGTGACTCAAGGTCGATGTGGTAGTGGGTAATGAAGGTGTTTGCTGACTTCCAGGTAGCAGCCCGACAGATTTCCTGGATAGGGATGTCCTTGGAAGCAGCCACTGATGCAGCAGTATGGAGGGTGAAATGAGCTCTTATCCCCCTGGGAGGCTCCTTGCCCGCCAACTCATAGCACAGACCTATGCATGATGTAATCTACCTTGCAATGGTCCGTTTGACTGCAGGTCTGCCAGAAGCGGCTTCAGCGTAGGTGACAAACAGCTGGCGAACCTCTCCACAAATTTCTGCCATTCTTTCCTTATAATTGGAGAGAGCACGTCTCAGGTGCAAAAGTATGGAGCCCGTACTCGGCGTCCGAGTTGTAGTATACCAGCAGAGTCAATACCTGGTTAAGGTGAAACTCTGATACCACCTTCAGAAGGAATTTCAGGTGGGGGTGCAGGACAACTTTGTCCCTGTGAAAGACCAGATAAGGGGAGTCCACCGACGGCGCCTGGAGCTCCCCTGTCCTTCTGGCTGACGTGATAGCCACCAGGAAGGCCGTCTTCCACGACAAGTGTGAGAGTGCACACTTGTGCATAGGTTCGAATGGCTTGCCCATGAGCTTTGCCAAAACCAGCAACAGATCTCACGGAGGTGGAGGTTCATGCACTGGAAGGGATATGTGATCCAGGCCTTTGAAGAAGCGTCCGACCACTGTCTCCTGTGCCAATGTCAGCTGACTGGCCTGCGCCCGGTAAGCAGAAATGGCTGCCAGGTGCACCCTAAAGGTCGATGACCACAGACCCCCTTTGGAGAGAGACCAAAGGTAGTTGAGAATGTTAGCCACAGAGCAGGATAAAGGGTCCACACTCTTACCCTGACACCAAATGGAAAATCTCTTCCATTTGAAGGCATAACATTTCCTGGTCAATTCCTTAAGAGATGCCTCCATCACGGTGTAGACATCCTCGGAAAGACCCAGAGCCTGGAACTCTAGCCACTCAGGTAGCAGGCTGTGAGGTGCAGGGATTGAAGGTCCAGATGGAATACCTTCCCCTGGTTCAGAGATATCAGGTCTGGGCGTGTACAAAGCCGCTCCGGGGGCCTGCAGCTGAGGCTGAGGAGATCTGGATACCAGAACTGGCGCGGCCAATCTGGGGCTACCAGGATCACCTTTGCCTTGTCCCTCCTCACCTTGAGTAACACCTTGTGGATCAAGGGAAATGGAGGGAAGGTGCAGAGGAGGCCTGTGGTCCACGGCCTTGAGAAGGCATCCCCCTGCAGCGAGCCCTGCTGAGGGGGGCGGGCATGGTACAGCCTCAGCTTGTTGTTTTCCCTTGAAGCAAACAGGTTCACCAGCGGTTTGCCCCAGCGGGAGAACAGACTGTAAGCTACCTCTGGATGGAGAGATCACTCGTGGGATGTCTGGCCTATGTGGCTGAGAGCATCTGCCAGCTGGTTCGAGACTCCTGCCATATGAATGGCTAGGAGATCCGCCTCCAGTCGACTTATGAGGGTCCAGATGCGGAGTGCCTCCTCGCACAGCAGACAGGAATGCGTGCCGCCCTGCCCTGTTTGTTGAGGTAGTACATGGTCGTGATATTTTCCGTCTGGACTTGAACCACTTGACCCCGGAGCTGAGGAGCGAAAGCTGACAGTGCCAGTCTAACTGCTCTGAGCTCCAACAGGTTGATGTGGCATCGGGACTCCTCGGGGGTCCAGAACCCATGGGCCCTGTTGTCCCCCATGTGGGCTCCCCAGCCCATGAGAGAGGCATCGGTCGTAAGGACGATCGTCGGCTCGGGGTGGACAAATGGGATCCCTTCCTGCAACCGTTCTGGGGCGGTCCACCATTGGAGAGCGTCCCACATCTTCTGGGTTACAGTGATCACGGACCACTGAGATGCATGCCACCATGTAACCCAGAAGGCGCAGCAAGTCTCAGGCAGGGCGCAAGTGCCCAACCAGAAATGATTGGGCAAAGGAGGAGAGAACCTCTGCCCTGTCCGCTGGGAGCCGAGCTCTGGCTTGACAAGAGTTGAGCTTTGCCCCGATGAAGCCCACCACCTGAGCAGGCACGCGTTCCGACTTGGCCTCGTTGATCAGGAGGCCGAGTTGAGAGCAGGTTTGGAGAGCCAGATCCCTGGACCTCTCCACCTCCTGAAGGGAGGATCCTGCCAAGAGCCAGTTGTCGAGATAAGGGTAGATTTGTACTCTTCGATGCTGAAGATGGGCTGCCACCACTGCAATGCACTTGGTGAAGACCCGAGGGGCCGATGACAGGCCAAATGGTATGGCTTGGAACTCGTACAGGGTCCCTTTGACCCTGAAGCGGATGAACCGCTGATGGGACGGACGGATTGGGATGTAAAAAAAACACGTCCTGTAGATCCAGTGAACAGAATCACATGTTTCGCTCCAGGGATAGTATGATCTGGTTCAGAGTTACCATCCAGAAGGTGCGAGACCTGAGATATTGATTCAGGTCGAGGAGATCTAGGATGGAGTGCCAACCCCCCCGTCCGCTTGGGCACCAGAAAGTACCTGGACATGAAGCCTGGGTCTGTAGGAGGATCCAGCACTGGAGCTACCACTTCCTTGCGGAGGAGCTGAGCTATGTCATCTTGAAGAGCCGACTGGGTGCAAGCTGAGATCCTTTCCTCCCAAGGTGCACGGGCTTGGCTGGGGGGTACTGCTCGAACTCTAGAGGCAGTCCCTGACTGATCACTTCGAGAACCCACCTATCCGAAGTGATATCGGACCAGGCGGAATGAAAGTGGTGGAGCCAGCCCCCCACGGGAGGACCCAGAGCTGGCGTGATGGGTGTAGGGGTGGCAACCCCCAACCAGTCACTGAGCAGGCTTAGAGGAGGAGGAGGCTCCTGGACCTGCACCTCGGCCTCCTTTATGGGGCTGCTGAGGACCCTGCCTGGGCTGCAGGCACCAAGCTTGAGCCTGCTGTTGCTGCTGGCCTCCTTGATAGAAGGGCTGCCTGACTGCAGGGGAAGAATGCCGAAATGGCTTCTTCTTTCTTTTCTGCTGGTTCTTGCCCAAAGAACCTTTTGCAGATGTGGCATCCAAGGTGGCACTGGACTGCTCGATATGCTAATGGTGACTGGCCACTCCCAGACCGAACAGGTCGGTGCCAAGGAAAGGAATGTCCGCTAACTTGTGCTGGGTATCCGCTGGGAAGGAGGATAGCCTCAGCCGGGCCCTGCAGCGAGTGGCCACTGCAGCTGCTAAAGAGTGGGCACAGGAATCCCCGATGTCTAAAACCGTCTGGAGCTGCTGTTTTGCAACAGAACGGCCCTGATCATGGACTTGCTTGACCATGGTCTGCATGTCTGCCGGGAGATGAGGGAGGACTTCATCTAATGACCCGAGGAGGGCATGAGAGAAATGTGCCATAATGACAGCCGAACTGGCCTGACGAAGGCCTAAGGAAGAGGCCACATAGACCTTGCAGGCAGAGTGGTCCATATTTTTGGACTCCTTGTCCGGAGGTCGGTCTGTGTCGGCTGACCTACCAGTATGTCTAAACACAGAAGCGCTCACCAGGCTCGGCCAAAGGGTGCTCTTGTGAATCTAAGCAGGACCTCATGGGTACCGGCATGCTATGCCAGCCATGTGGGATTGTGCTGGGAGGAAGCTGGTGCCAGAGCCGCTAAGGCCGGGCCAGTTACGGCTTCGGGTCACAGAAAAGGCCTCGGTCGGGGTATCCTCCCTTTTTAGGATGTCTGTAAGGGGTGCTCCGCCTTTTTCTGTATAGACTCCAGGGGCATTCCGGTGGATTTGGAGATCAGGCGGAGAATGCCCTGAAAGGAGGAAGGACCCTCCTCTAAACCTGCCACGGAGGACTCATCATCCCCAGGATGGGAGTACAGTCCTGTGACATCTGAGTCCGAGGATTCGTGGTACAACGGTCTCCCACCTAGGTCCCCTTCGATGCACCGGGGGCGGTCAGGGGTAACTGTAATGGACAGAGGTCGGGGAAGCCCGTGTCTGTAATGGTCCTCTTCGAGGGAGCTCCTCCTGAGGCTGCTTAGGCGGTGGTTCCACCAGAATCGGTGGAGAGACCAAGATGGGCCCAGCTGCATATCACCGGTCCCGCCGGGCGGGGAACCGAAGGCTTCTCGTCCCGAGCTGGTCACAGGCCGGCCCAGGAGGCAGTAGCCAAGAGATGGCCGGGGTAGGTGATGGAGCCGGCTTCTGCCCACTCAAAATCAGCTGTTGCCACATAACATCCTCATAGCGTCGACAGAGTTTCCGTCGAAGCCTCTCCTCGTCCGAGGAGGATGAGGATCTGCGGCGATGACTCTAAAATTTTTAGAGTGCTTATGACTCTTTTTCGGCTTTTCGGCCGAAGGAGTTCTGGACCTCAATGGAGCTAGAGGAAGTCAACCCGATCGATCGGGAGACACCGGGGTCGGTGAAAACCAAGGGTCCAGAACGGTTTCCTTGATGGGGACACCAGCGGGATGGGTCTCCTCATCAGGAAAGACAAAGACCGGAGTCCTTTCCAAAGAATCGTTGACCAGAGTCGGCGAAATGGGGTCGATTAGGTCGAGAGAAATCTCAACCTTGTCGGCCACTTCCTCAGTCTCTTGGCCAGATGGAAGATCCATGAAGCCGGCGGCCAAGGATGCAATCTCGACCAAGGTCAAGACCGCATGTTCCTGGGACTCAGACCTTTCTCGGTCCCAATAATGTCTCCGTTTGGACGAAGACTTAGGGTCCTTCTCCCTCTTCCGAGGGCGAGAGGAGTGCGAGCCTGAGGGCGCCTCACCCCTGGTGGGAAGAGACTGGCACAACTCCTTGAAGGAGCCCGAAAAAGTGGAACCAAGGTTCAGAGGAACAAAAAAGCTCCGAGTGGCCGAAGCTTGAGCTGCTTCCTCCTCAAAAGCCTTCAGTTGCTCCAACTGTTTGGCGGATCCCGCAGCCGCGGAAACCGCCCACCTTGCCTCCTTCGATTTCACCGGTGGGTTCCTTTTTTCTGGTCTCCCCAATTTTAGGTGCACCAAGCGGTCATCTAGGACGTTGGGATGGAAGGCCAGGCAGAATGTGCTGGTGGAGGTGTTATGTCCATCACCAAGGCAGTAGACGCATGTTAGGTGGGGATCGGTGTGCAATATCTCCTGGCCGCAGGAGCACTGGCGAAATCCGGGAGCAGATTTTTCCTCCATGTCCAATGCACTACTATTGGAATCAACAACTTGAATGAGTTTTAAGTTAAGTTGCGGTAAAAAATGACATTTGAAATCCAGGGCCTACGAATTGCTGTGAAGCACGAGGGAACCTGTATCTTCCAGCGGAAAGGAAGATCTGGCATCATGAGGTGCTGCCGAGGTTTATACCACCCAGGTGGGTGGGAGAAGCCAGCTTGAAGACTTCCGGCAAGACTAAAAGGGGAAAGGGACATGCCAAGAAGTGTGGATGAACAACATATCCACGCTCCTTGAACTTAGGGTTAGTACGCAAAGACACCCTGTCTTTGTGAAAAACTAAATAAAGTTTTTTACACATCAGAGCCTGAAGCTCAGAAATCCTCCGAGCAGAAGTAACAGCAACCAAAAACAATGCATTCCATGACAGAAAGCATAGCTCACAACCCTCGGCTGGCTCGAAGGGAGGCAAAGTGAGCTTTTCCAAAATGAAAAGAAGATCCCATGGTTGGACAGGATCCCAAATGAGAGGTTTCAAATGCAGAATATGTGTGGGAGATTTCCAGCTGCACAACAGCCTTGCCCTCAATAGGTGCATGGTACGCAGAGATGGCAGAAAGGTGCACCTTAAGCGAAGAGTATCCCAGACCAGAGTCCGAAAGGGAGAGGAGATACTCCAGAATCAGATTCACTGGGCAGGCGAAAGGATCCAGGTGGCAAGCGGTGGCCCATAGGGAGAAGCGCTTCCACTTCATGGCATAGGCGGCTCTCGTGGAAGGTTTCCTGGCAGTCACCAGGACATCAGCAACCCTTGAAGAAACGCCAAAGTGGGTGATAGCTATGTTTGCAGGAGCCATGCATGGAGATGCAGAGACTTGAGGTCTGGATAGACCAGGGTGGCCTGTTCCTGGGAGAGCAAGCCGGTGCACAGGGGCAAGGACACTGGAGGTTCCACAGCCAGCTGCTGCAGCAAGGGGAACCAGATCTGACACAGTCAAAATGTAGCAATGAGAATCATCTCTGTCCCCTCTGACTGGAGCTTGAGGAGAACCCTCTGCAGGAGTGGAAAAGCATACAGAGACCTCCCTTTCCAGGAGAGGGACAATGTGTCATGCCAGAAAACTCCAGCACCTGGATCGAGCATGCAGAAAAGCAGCAGTTTGGCGTTGCATGGGGATGCAAAAAGGTCCAACTCTATGTCCCCACCTGTCAAAGAGGTCTTCATCCACCGAGGACAGGAGTTCCAACTCATGCATCCTCAACCTGGATTGGCTTACACTGTCGGCCAGGGAGTTTTGGACACCTGGAACATGGACTGCTGAGAGTTCCAGGTCATGCTCGATGGCCCGGTACCAGACTCTCATGGCCTCCCAACAAAGGGGGTAGTGGTGAGTGCCCCCGTTTGTTGATGTAGTATACTACAGGCATGTTCGTCTGCACCAATCGTGGACTGGGAAGAATGTAGGTCTGGAAGGCCTGCAGAGCATAAAGAACTGCCTGCCTTTCCAGCACACTGATGTGGAGATGCTGCTCTGACTTGGAGCAGATCCCCTGGGTCTGACGGTCGCTAAGTGAGCACCCCAGCCCAGGCCCAAGGCGTCCGTAGTGAGAATCTGCTGTGGGGACAAAGCACAGAGGGGAACCCTTTTCAGGAGATTGGCGGGGTTCTGCCACCAGTCCAAGGTCCACCTCACCGGGTCGGAAACTAGCACCAGCTGATCCAAGTCATCGGTGCGCTGGTCCCATTGGACCCGAAGAGTTCATTAGGGAACCCTCATATGCAGGTGGGCTAGGGGAACCGTAGCTATAGCCACTGTCATGTGTCCCAGCTAATGAAGGAACGCTCTGACTGGTACCTGACAACTGGAGAATACTAGCCAGGCCTGCGCTATTAAGCGCTCTGCTCTGCCCCCGGCAGGAAGGAAGGCCCTGCCCTGGGATGAGTCCAGGAACGTTCCTATGTACTGAAGGCACTGGCTTGGGGAGAGACAAGACTTCGGTAGGTTGATTGTGATCGCTAGAATCTGGAAGCACCAAGAGATGCCTTTCAGGGTCTGCAGCAACAGATCCATGGAGGGGGCTGTCAGCAGCCAATCATCCAGGTAAGGGAACACATAAAAGCCTGTCTCCGCAGAGCCGCAGCTACCACTGCCAGGCACCTGGTAAAGACCCAAGATGCCGAAGAAAGGCCAAAGGGGAGGGCCCAGAACAGAAAGTGGTCCCCCTGGAAGCAGAAGTGGAGGAAGTGGCGGTGGGCCGGGAAAACCAGGATATGGAGATGGGCATCCTGCATATCCGGGGAACAGAGACAGTCCCACTGATGAAGGAAGGGTAACAGCCACTGAAGAGCATCCATCCTGAAGTGCTTGTACTCTATGTAAAGATTCAGGTGGCTGAGGTTCAGGACTGGCCTCAGGTTCCCTGTTTTCTTGGGGATGAGGAAGAAGTGGGAGAAGAACCCCTTTCCTCTTTGAGCTGGGGGATGGGCTCTATGGCCTTTTTGCACAGGAATTTCTGAATCTCTTCCCAGATGAGGGAGATGTGGGTCTGAGGATAATGAGAGAGCAAAGGAGGGCTTTCTGGAGGTAGCTCCAGAAACTTGAGGATGTGACCCCATTTGAGAATATGTAGCACCCACTGATCTGAGGTTACTGTGTGCCACCTGTCTAGGTATAGGGAGAAGCAACCCCTGACCGCCTCCCCCAAGGCCTCTGCTGGGGGAGGTTGGCAAGGAATCAGACAGTGGAACCGGGGGTGGGCAGAGCAGCTGTGAGTGCTATGGGGGCCCTAAGGGTGGCTGCTCCAGGTGGAGGGGTGGTTGCCTTACGCTTGAAGGGTCCTTTCGATTACTGGCCCTTGGAAGGCTGGTGAGAGGACCAGTGAAAGGGCTGATATTGGGAAGACCATGGTTGGGAGTGGTACATGAAATATACCTACCTCAGGGCCTTGCCCAACTCCTGAAGGTGGGAGATGATATCTTGGGCATCTCCCCCAAACAAGACCAATCACTGGAAAGGGACATCCATTATCTTGGCCTGAACGTCAGGAGCAAACCAGACACCCAGAGCCATGAATGGCAGCAAATGCAGATCCCTGCTGCTGATCCCTGCAGGGAAGCATCTACAATGTCGTAAGCTGCCCTCAGCACATGGATGCCCACATCTGAACTGGACTTTAGGAGCTGGGTCAACTGCGTTTTAGTGAAATCTTCAGGAAGGGTTTGAACCGGATCCCTCGCATGATCCCAGAGGGCATTCTGATACTGCACTATATGAGCCAGATAGTTCTGGGCCCAAATGGCCAGTGTGGCAGAGGACTACACCTACTTGAGCAATTGGTCAGGCTGGCGAGATTCCTCGTCTGGAGGGTGGGTGCTAAGATGTTTAGGTTTCTTAGTGTGGTCATGAGCAGCATTCATGACCACTAAGTCTGCCGTGGGGTGTTCGCCAAAGAAAGGTTTGCCCACTGGCACATGATAAAGGCAATCCACCTTCTTGGCGGAGGCCAGGGTAGATAAAGGGTGGTTTCACATCACCTTAGTACATCATCGTATGAATTGATTAGAGGAGGGAACACCAAAGGGAGGGTCTACTTCTTCTGGAGGTAAATAGCCAAGTGACAGCGCTCCAGGTCAAGCTCCTCTGTCTCCCATTCTATAAGGGACTGGATATGGCATATCACATCTAGGAAAGAGGGATCATCAGGGGAAGACTTGGGAGTCTCCTTGGAAGGGTCCTGACCATCAGAGGACCCTGGAATCCTCCAATGACTCTGAGGAGGAAGAAGAGGAATCACCCCTAAGTGATCGCTGTTCAGGACCGGTGTCTGAGGGCGACGGTCATCCATATATTGGTCTAAGGACCCCTTGTGATCCTCAGAAGCCCCTGTGGTGTGGGGACTGCTAGGTCCTGGGGAGGAGGAGAAAGCCACTTGGGTACATCCTTGTCCTTCATGAAGGCCCACCAGGCCATGAACAAGGCATTATAATCCACCTGTGGAGAAGGGCTGTATGGTGGATAAGGATATTGAGGAGGAGGGTACTGGTAAGTTGGTGGAGCAGCCCGGCGTAGGGTACCCTGGTGTATGTCAAGCAGGTGTCAGCTGGGGGTCCCTGGGAGGGCCAGTGGGTGATGGTTGTGGTGCAGTCTGGGGCTGAAGCAACGATGGCTGAGGTGTCGTCAGTGTAGGCGTCCGTCGCCGGCCTGACAGGCGATGGCTGGCGTCAGTCTGGCGAAGCAGCTGATGTAAGCCCCAGAGGCGAATATGGCCCCTATGGGGGAAGAGTTCCCCCGAGGCAGGGGCAGAGGCATTGTCTGCATCGAGGAAGAGGCGAGCGCTTGTTCTGGGTGATGCCTGGAAGGGTTATCACCAGCTTCCGGAGTCGGGGACCAATGAAGGCAATGCCTTGATCAGAGGCAAGATGGGGTGACAGGCGAGAATGAGCTGCCAGAGGTGCCAATCTTGGTCAAGCCACCTGGCTGAGGACCTGTGGAGACTAAGAGCCTGAGCGCCAGGGGCTGGGAGGTAGGGGATGAAGTCTGCTGCCCTGAGAAGCCGCTGCCCGTGATAGGGATGAGGGTGGGTGACTGAACCACCAGCAACCCAGAGGAAGTGAGGGCTGCTGAGGAAGGAAGGGCCGACCCCCTTCAGGAGGAAGACCCCGAGGCAGAGGCCAGTTTATGCAGTGACCGCGAGCGAGAGGCTGACTGAGGATGGTCCCAGGGTTCTTGTCCCAGTGCTTATGCTTCCCACTGGACTTCTTCTCCTTCTGGGAAGAAGAAGAAGACAAAGCCACGTAGGCTGGGGAGGTGGAATAGCTTATAGCCTGAAGCTCCTTCTTCATCTTGGCTAATTTCTGTTGAAGCAGGTAACTTTGAAGGGTCTTCAAGTGGTGTCTCCATGTGGCCTGGTTGAAGTCATGGCAGTGCTGGCAGGCCTCAGTGTCGTGGTTGGGGTCTAAGCAGAGCAGGCAGGAAGAGTGACCATCTCTGGTGGGCATATGCTTCCCACAGGCACACTTTGCAGACCGGTCAGAAAATGAGGCTGGAAGAGAAGAGATAAACGAGATGGAGAAAACTCCAAAAACTGATGTTAATATTACTGAAGAAAAAGAAAATAAATTGCGGGTAAACATGAGCAAAATGGCCATCGACTGAAGCAGGCATCCACGGAGGTCCGACGTACGCAGGTCGACGGCAGGAAAACAACTGAGGTAGGTCTAGGGGACTGCCCCCTTTATAGGACTGGTGGACGTCAGCGTGCTGACATTGGCGGGGGCAGTCCCCCGTGATAGACTGCTAGCTAGAAGTTTTCTGTATGGTCCTGGCGCCTGGCAGGTCCAGTCCTACTGGTGTTGCCTGCTGCAAGAGCCCCCTCAAAGTAAGATGACACAGTTACTAGAAACATGTGCGGAAACTAGTGGTAGTGAGGGAGAATTCATAACGGATGTGAAGAAGTTCATGGAGTGAGTGGTGGACAAATGGGCTAGACTGCCCAGAGAAATGGCTGAAGTTAATATTGTAACTGGGTTTAAACTTGGTTGGGACAAATGGAAAAGGAGTGACCCGTTGCTTTCAGCTTGTCCAGAAGAAGGGATGTGCCACTGTCAAAAGCTTTAGCAAGATCAGCAAAAACGGCAAACATGATCAGACCCTGATCCATGCCTGAAAGTATGGAGTCAGTGAGCCGAAGGAGGGAGTTAGCAGTGGAGTGAGATTTCCTAAAATCAGACTGAAAGAGGGTGAAGAAGGAGGAGTCAAGGAAGGAAGAGAGTTGGGCTAGAACAAGGTGTTCCTGTAGCTTAGTTGGGACAAGAGGGAGAGAGATAGGATGGTAGTTACCAGGAGAAGAGAGATCACCATCTTTAGGGAGAGGAAAGACAGTAGCTGTTTTCAGCCATCAGGTACAGTAGCAGAAGAGAAGGAAAGATTGGGGAGAAGGGTGATAGGCACAGAGATAGAAAGCAGGGGCTGAGAGAAGAAGTTTTGGATCAAGGCCATCGGGGCTACCACATTTGTGAGTATTAAAGGTAAGCAAGGACTTAAGGGCAGCAGAGGTGGAGATAGAAGAGGAGGAAAATGAGAAATTAAAAGGGGAGGAGGTAGAGATGGTGGAGAAAGGGTCGAGGTGGACGAAGAGATGAGAGAAAGGGCACAGGTAGTAAAGTAGGATTTAAAGGAAGAGGCAACAGTAGAGGGATCACAGATGAGGGAGTCACCCACCTTAAGAATATGGGAGGGAGAGTGGGTTGGAGTGGACAAAAGAGAGTGGATAACCTTCCAGGACTTAGCGGGATGACTGAAGTTGTTCTGAAGCGTGGAACCAAGTTATTCAGACTTAGTAAGTCTTACAGCTTTGGTGCAGGCGTTACGAAGGAAATGGCAGTGAGCCAAAGCTGATGGTATATTGTTGGTTGATATAGTAAACTAATATCGATATTGTTTTAAAGGACATCAATACAGTTTACAGCAGTGATACAGCTTAAAAGTATATTGATTTATATAACACCTGTGAGTACATTTTCAAGCACCTATTCAGTGATATTTTTGCTCACTCCAGATCTACAGGGAAAATACTGAAATACTCTCACTCTATGTCCCCATGGACAAAAATATTCTCACAGTAGGCTGACACTGGTTGGAGCCAGCAGCACAATTAGAACGCAGCTGTAACTTACCCACTGGCTCCACTGTTCAGTTTCAGAACTGTCTCAGCTCTGTAGCACTACTTTCACTTTCTCCACCAGATCTCTCCAAAACACACCTAAAAAAACTTAGCTCTCAACAAACTTCTTTTTTGTCACACAACTGATTTCTCCTGCCTACCAAAATAAATTGGTAACATTTTTTCACTGGATTTTGTACATTTTCCGTCCCTTCCACCCTGATACCAGAAACATGTCCCTTCAACTGGCTCTGTAGTACACACCATACTGGCTGTGCCCCTCTCTTCCCCAGTCTGCACTGTAGGCCACACCATTCGCTGTAAACAAATGCTGCACTCAGTAGGGGCCAATACTGGACCCTCCCCTGTTTACTCTGCCACACTATGAAATGGCACATGACTCAAGCAGTAGCATCACGTGTCAAACTCTCGGCCATTCAAAATGCCGCGTGGTCATTGAAAACATCAATTTACAACAAAAAAAGTAGTAAGCAAATATAAAAGAACTTCATATGAAAGAAAAATAACAGGTGTTGCATAAATGGATACGCCCCCTGACGAAGACCCGGATAGGGTTGAAGCGCCGGAGCTCAGAATTCTATTTGGCATCTCAAAAACTGCTACAATAAGTAAGCAATAACCCACGACAGGGTGTGCGGTTATTGGGGATTAATCAACATCCCGGGTGCGTTGTAAGGCACGAGGCCGAGTGTCCTCACAGCACCCCAGGGTGTTGATTATCTCCAATAACCGTACACCCTGGATTGGGTTATTGTGCTTATAACAAGGGCAACATATGGAGTTCAATTAAGAAAGGACACTGTGATAACATGCAGAAAACATGGGACTTTGTTTTGTGTCCTTCCACAACATAAGTTGCAGTACTACAATGTATTGTGTGTTCTGCCACAGCAACATATAGCTCCAATAATACAATTTTCCAAAAAGCAGTGCAGCTAACTGTATTATGCAGACGACTGTCCCACAGAAATGTCACACAGTTTGCTAGGCACTAGACAGGAGTATTATGTGAGGGATACTGTGACTGACAAGATCTGCACAGCGTATGAGTTTCACTCCAAGACCCTTTACCACACTCTGAGACGCTGATCGTAGCTAAGCAATACTAGCACAGAACTCTCCAGGACGACTGATGCCACAGCTAAGACTAATGTGATCTGCCCCTCTGCGATGCAACATACCCCGTTCTCTGTAACGATAAACATCCAAGGAAGAACCTATATATATTGGGGGGCTCACTCCACAAACAACAGATTGTGTGATGGCATAGTGTCACCAACAGCATAAAGGTAACTTCAGCAGGTGGGTGGGAAACACTCTTCAATATGTGACAGGACATCTCAGTGCGACCACAGATCAGCGATGACCACAAAGTTCGCCAAGGAGCATGGAGGTCAGTTGGGTGGGTGGGCAAAGACACTAATATGCGGCAGCAGGAGCAAAGAGCATGGAGGTCAGTTGATCAGGTGGGTGGGGAGAATTACCGATATGTGTGACTAGGAGTCACTTCGATGAGTTAGCTTTGTAGGAGCACATATCACGTATGAGTTTGAGCTGAGCTGGGTGGCTGAGCAGGAAGAGACGGTACCGTCTGGGACCACATATTGGGAACCAGCATACAGATTATTTAAGCACAGAGAACCCTCTACGAAACGAGACATCTGCCACAGATATATGCAGGTGAGCTTACTTTCACACAGTATTCGCTTTTTATCTTCATAATAATCTCTTCTCATGTGTCACTTACAGTAAAAATTAATGGCTGCCTTACACTGTCTTGCTCACACTGTGATAATAATTTCAGCCAGTTGCTTGATTTTATTTTCTCAGGCCGCTTTACCAGAAACTGTTCAGGTAACAGAGATTAATTAATAGTCACGTGATCTGTCTCTGCCAAACAGATAATAGACATTTAGCTGCCCATGTTATAAAGTAATTTATTTTAACTGCAATATCTTGTTTTCACGAGTGCTGTTTTGCAACTGACTGCTAACTTTTTTGACAGCTGCATAAATGGAACATGCTATGGCCCCAAAAGAACTACTGCTGATATTTCTTCCCTTGTGATATTTCATCTTTGACATTACTCATGGCTTCGCCACTCATGATGTCATAAAGTAAAACTGCACAAAGGAAAAATATCACCAATATTTCTGTTGGGGCCATGGCAATATGTATTCCCTGGAGGACAGGCGGAGGGGGGGGGATATGATAGAGACATTCAAGTACATCAGGGGTATAAACAAGGTACAGGAGGGTAGCATCTCTCAGAAAAGAAGGTGTACAAGAACAAGGGGGCATGATATGAGGCTAGAGGGGGGGTAGACTCAGGGGCAACGTCAGGAAGTACTTTTTCACAGAAAGAGTAGTGGATGCTTGGAACAGCCTCACTGTGGAGGTGATGGGGGCCAAAACAGTAGGGGAATTCAAGAATGCATGGGATAGACATAAGAGTACTCTAGCAATAGGGAAGAGAGGGTAAGCCGCCAATCAACTAGGGTCTGTGGTAATACATTAGGTAGGGAAAAGGGACAGAATACATGGGCCACACAGTCCTTATCTGCCATCACCTTCTGTGTATCTGTGTGTATCTGTATATCCCTTATATATACCACACCAGTGGTGAATCAATTAGGTAAATAAATTATGTAATTTTGGAATAATTATTCATTTTCACTTAGAACATTTTATTTCTACGTGGAATCTGGAAATAGAACACAGAACACTGGATCAGAGATTACAATGGACAGTAATGGCAGTTTTAACCTAAAACAAGGTATTCACCAGTGGTGAGTTATGGGTCTTTATAACATGGCAAAATAAGTGTAGAACTTTCATTGGATATCACATGTCACATGTGAATTGATTAATCCCTGTTACAGGCATGCTGAGGGTGATCAGTCTGTCAGACAGATCAGTACTCCAGCTGCAGTGTAGCGTCAGGACTTTTGTAAAGGAATGTTAAGTCATGCTGCCATTGTCGACATCAGGGAATTTTGTGATTTCCCACCCACCCACGAGGGGGATATTTGCCACTCGCACAGATTCTAATTTTTAGCACAGATATCGCAGTCAGTACAGCAAACAATTACCTGAAATTGTGAGCATTGGAAAGAATCACATTTTGCGACAAAGGCTCTCAAAAGTTCAAATACTTGTGATATTCAGCCGTGCGGCATCACTGCTACTTGCTGTCAGTGTGAGCAAGGGAGAGAGAGACAGGAGGCATCTGTCCACAAGGTCGTCATGTGGTAACCCCAGTGTTAGAAAAGAAAACTTATCTGGAATGTTCCCGACCTCCCCCCCATCCCCTCAGTATTAGCTGGTGCACAGTGCGTCAAGCGGAGACAGCGAGGCAGACCTTGTCAGTGGGGAAATCAGTTTTCCTCTCGCAGTGTTCTGCATTTCTCCAGGGAGTTCCGCATGACTTGTTGCTAAGGTGCATATTACAGTTGCCAGCCCATGTTGAAAGCCCCTTCCCCTGCGTCCACGGCCCCCCATGCCCACTCTCCGCACTACTTTGTCATGTGGTAGGCATCCCCCGATCCCAAGGATTTCCGCCATCCTGAAAGAGAGACGGAAGAGCACATTGCCTGTAGTGTCACCAGTCCGAGAGACACTGTGCAGTTTCTGTCGTGGCCAGTACTTCTCGATGGTGGCGAGAGACGCAGCGCAGTTACTGTTGTGGCCAATAGTGAGAGAGCGAGACAGTGCCATCAACAGTGTGCTCTCTCTGTGGTCTGCAGCCTATGGTCCGCTTTTGTACTACTTTCTACGTAGTTCATTATTGTTGGCAGACTGTCCATAAAAGTGGCTGCAGAGTTCAACTGTAGAAAGGTATGTCATGCTTTCCTTATATCAGTAAACTAGTGATCCGTCTGTTCAAACGGTAACAATAGCACAGTACTGAGGGTGAACGGAGCACGGCAGACAGCACCCCCCTTCCACCGCTTTGAGAGTCAGTGACAGCAAACGGTGCACAGCAAGACACAGAATGAGACCCGTACTGTGGCAAGCAGGTCCCTCACAGTCATGTTATGAACAACAAATGTCAGAAATAATGCAAATACCAGATTTCTGGCATTTGTGTGTTCATAACATTATTGAGGTATGCATAAATTGTTGGTGACTACTTTTTCAGGCGGGGAGGATAGTCGGATTTGTTTGATTTCTACATAAATTAAACCCCGCCCATAAAAAGATTTTTCTGTTTTTAGTGACACCATGTTATAAGTGCAATAACCCACTCCAGGGTGTGCGGTTATTGGGGATTAATGAACACCTTGGGTGCTGTGAGGACACTCGTCCTGCAGCCTCCTGCCTCACAACGCACCCAGGGTGTTCATTAATCCCCAATAACCGCACACCCTGTTGTGGGTTATTGCTTACTTATCACTCACAGGTGGAAATGTGTCATTCCACTGCATTCCATTATGTATTTCCTATACATATTAAAGTATAATGATATATATTTATGCTTAATGACGTAACTCTTTTTTTTTTTAAACTGTTCCAACTATTTTAATTGTTGGTTCACACTGACTGCATCACAGTATAAGAAGTTTAGTAATCTTCATGCATAGAACAGCTATAAGAATGCCTTGTAATCTAGTTCCTGTCACTCCTGAGAGATTCATTCCGCCCCTCCCCTAGCAAGTATAACTTGAATTATTTTGTGATGTATAAACTGCAACTTCCAAACAAAAAAAAAATCTTCCAACTCAAGTGACAACCACTGATGTCCCTGAATGTGTGGATTGCACAGCTACTTTCTCTTATCAGGTGCTAAACACAACTGCAAAACAGTTTCCCAGACATACAAAGTCTCACATGCCTTCCCCTCTTCTCATGCCCTGTAGGAAGACTTTCAATGTTATTCCCACACCCACAGTCAGGATGCAAATTGAAACATTTGACTTTTTCATGTTTGCATCAACCTTGAGAAACTGTGAGCTGGTAACAAAAGCAATTATTCACCAGCTTAATAAAGACTTGGGTCAGAAAGTGCTTCCAGTCTTTAATACAAGTAACAGTTTTAGGCAAAAGTAATCATTAGCACCCTTCTCTCACCATCTCTGTAATGTTTCACCTGGCCTCGGCAATGGAGAGAAATGCAGCTGCTATGCTATATTTACTTCATTGCTTCAACTGACAATTATACTTTAGTTCATCTGTCAGGACAAGAAACACATCAGAAAGTTTGTTTTAGTGGCCAAGGCTGATTTACTGATTTCTTTCTTAGTGCAGGGGTCAAAATAAGCACTGGTCCACTAGTCAAATGCTAGTAGATTGTGTATCGCGATAGTAACATTTTCCATTAGTTTGTATCAGAAAAGTCATTTAAGTCTCCCTGTGCTTGAAGGGAAACAGTCCGCACTAAGAGCCCCACACCCAAGTGGGTGTACCCTCCGCACGGTGAAACTATTACAGCGAACACGTCAATGCCAACATCATCAACAGTTCGCTGTAACAGTCCGCCCGTCTGTTCCCGGTCCTGCATCCCTTCCCCAAATCAACTCCGACTTGGAACTGATAATCCTTAAGATCGGGGGTGCGGTGGGCAGAGCCCCCCCCAATGGGGGGCAAAGGCCCTCGATAGAAAAGTAACAGGTTCTCCTGCTGGATTTATGTCGACCGCAACTTGCGGTCAAGATAAATCTCTCACTGTGATGTCGGTCGACGAAAACTTTATCGAACTGGCACTGTAGATCCACCCAAGCGTGGGGCTGGACCCAGTTTAATATCAACAGTCCCTGGCGTTGATCCCCCTGTTCAATGAATGGACACAATTCCCTGGTGTCTTGTGGCCCCCCTCCCCAGCAGGTAATGCCTCCCCCCACATACTGACCCTGAACCAGCAACTGGCACAGCCCTCCGCGCTCCACCACGGCCAGCCGCTGACCAAGATGTCAATAAGCGCATACTGTATACAAATATTACAGCAGCTGAAGTCACAAGTTTGCTTAATCCAAAAAACAAGACATCCCCTGCACCTGTCTAATACACCAAGCTCAGAAATTTTTGAGTCAAAAAAACAGAGACATTCCTTAATTCAGAAACAATCATATGAAATAAATAATGTTGAGAAACCACTTTTTGTTATAGTGAGAAATGGCATCTGTTAAGCCACAGACCCCATTTAAAACAGGCAAATAATATATCCAGAGAAATATAATTCCATTTGCTCCAACACTGATTGTAAAGACCATGGACTAGGACTACATAATCTACAGAGTGAAACAGCCGTCCTGCCCTTGGCAATCAAGTCCCAAAACCCTATTATGTAGGAGCAGTCAAAGAATAAATGCTGCATGGTCTCCAGTTGGTTAGCATAGCCAAGTCTGGAGCACATACGTTCTTCCAGCTGCTTGTGTTGCTGATTGCCTTTGACATTCAATTAGTCATGGCAGCTCAGCCAAACTGTGTTCCACATTTCTGGTGGAATCTGTGTGTTTGTCAATTGCCTTAAAAGGCAGGATCGTACAGCCAGTTCCACATGACCAAAAGGCTGGGGTTCAAAAAACTTTGTCTCCAAAATAAAATTACACAGAGCTTTCCAGGGAGTGGTCCTAAAATAACCATAAAGTATGATCCAAGTACAGATTTTTGTAAAAGCATCTTTCAAGTATGCTGGGACCACCCTGGAAGATCTAAAGGTTTTAAGTTTACCAGTTCCCCAGGCTATAAGCCAATTGGAGGCAAGAGAATATACCAAATGAGACCAAACTCTGACTGAAGGCTGTAATAGGGGTTTAAGATTATAATGAAAAAATATACTATAAAAAAATACTATGGGGTGAAGCACAGCAAAACCCCCCTTGCTTGATGAGATAGCAGCGGAAGACAGAAATGAACGCGGTATCGGACTGACTTGCCATATTTAATACAGTATACCTAATTTTCTGGTGTTAGATAGAAACATACAACCTGTTGTCAGAAAAGGACCGGCAGGCCCACCCAGTCTGCCCAGTATGCCTAGCAAGCCGCATGGACTTTGCTATTGCCTTCTGGGAATGAAGGGAAATTTGACTGTTTTTTCGAAGGAAACACAAGAGTAGGGGAATCTGACTGTTCTTTTATAGAGACCAGCAGCAGAGGCTAGGTGAAGAAAGAAAGCTACTAGCTAGAGTACTGTAGTGCTAAGCAAGGAACAGGGAGAAACAACAGGGTACAGAGGGGAACCCAGAAATAGTGGTGAATCTACTGGTTAACTCTAGTTAAGAGACGTTACACTCTATACAACACAAGGAAAAGAAAAGGGGATTATTACAGTATAGCTAAGCAAGGTTACAGTACAGGAGGCATTCCTCAAACAACTGGCCATGGAACCCACTCGGGAGAGGGCAATACTGGACCTAATGCGTACAAATGGGGACAGTGTGATGGAGGTTATGGAGGTTACAGTAGGGGAACACCTGGGGAACCGTGATAACCATACAGTATGGTTTGACATAATAGATGTGTCAAAATCTAACCACATGTGGACGAAGATCCTGGACATTAGGAAGGCATATTTCAGGAAAATGGGGGATTACCTAAGGGAAACCCTAGCAGGAGTAGGGAAAATGGGGAGAGTGGATTGAACTGTGGACAACTATCAAAGAGGGAACTGAAACAGCGACACATCTCTGTGTCAAACAGGTCAGCAAGGGCAAGAGGAAAAAGAGACCACTATGGTTCTTGAAGGAGGTGGTGGAAAATGTAAGAGCAAAGAAGATGGCATTTAAGAAATACAAACAAATCACAGGAGGAGGGGGACAGGGAGAGTTACCAGAAAAAGCAAAGGGAGGCAGGGAAAGCAGTTAGGAGCGCTGGCCGCAAACAGAGGAAAGAACTGCATAGTCAGTGAAAAAGGGGATAACACCTTTTATACTGTAGGTACATAAGTGAAAAGAGGAAGGCAAGGGGATGGATAGTAAGGCTGAAAGATAAGGAAGGGGGTTGTGTGGAGAAAGACCATCAAAAGGCACACATACTGAACAAATACTTTTGTTCAGTATTCACATAGGAAGGAGCAGGTAATGGGCCAACAATAAAGGATAAAGGCTTAGAGGGGCAGGAGGTGGACACAAGTCCTTTTTCTGAGGAAAGGGTCATTAGGGAACTAACAACATTAAAAGTTGAGACGGCAAGGGGACTAGATGGGTGCACCCCTGGATACTCAGGGAACTAAAGGAGGAGCTGGCTGCACCTTTGACAGCCCTATTTAACCTGTCATTGGAAACAGAGGAGGTACCGGGGAACTGGAAGAAGGCGGATGTAGCCCCACTGTATAAGACTGGACGTAAGGAGGAGGCAGGAAATTACAATCTGGTCAGCCTGACCTCAGTGGTGTGCAAGGTAATGGAAAGTCCACCGCATGAGGTGGCGATTTTATTTTTTTTTAAACTTTGTACACATTTGTGTGGCAGCCTAGTGCTCAGAGTACCACAAGTGACTCATTAGAACTTCCGGTCTCCAGCACAGCATTTACTGGAACACTCGTGCAAGCGGGATCCAAACACTGGAGATACTGAAGGTGTGCACAGGAGTTTGCACTGTGCTTACTGCAGCTAACTTTGTTTGCACTTTTTAAACAAATATCCTAAGTGCTCCTTTGGTGAAAGGTTTGGGCTGGGTTGCTGTGGAAATGGGACTGTGCGTTGTCTGCCCAGCCCAGGGCAGTGTGGAAAGGTGGAGGTTGCCACCTGTTTTCCCTCCGAGACCACGCACAAAGAAACAGCTGTTTAGCCTCTGGGTAGCAAGGGTAGTACGTCCAGCCGAAAGTCCACCGCATGAGGTGACGATTTTATTTTATTTTTTTTAACTTTGTACACGCTTGTGTGGCAGCCTAGTGCTTGGACTACTGGAAGTGATTAATTCGAACTTCCAGTCTCCAGCACAACATTTATTGAAGCACTTGTGTGAGTGGGGCAAGTGCGCAGTTCTGTGCGCAGAGACACGCACAGAACACGTGCATCTCAGCATGTGTCAACCGTCTCTGCTGGGGAAGCTGGGGTACTGGGGCAGTAAAGTCTGAAGACAGGACAGGTGACTTAGCCACAAAAGTGAATACCAACATTCTTTCTACCCGTACATGGTTACAACAGATCATTAGTTTTCAGACTTTGTCATTGTGAGCCTCCCCCAAGCCATGGAAAAGATTTTGAGCCTCCCCCAAATACTGAAATAATGTTGGGCCTCTCCACAGTAAAACAGAATACTTTCCACAGTGCACCAGGAATACAGTAATCCTCCTTTGAGTAGCTGGCTCTCATTTTATTCAGCTTGTTGTGAACCCCGCTTGTAACCCCCATGCCAGCCTACTTGCTCCCCTATTTTGACTCTTGAAGTATTGTTACCCCTTGTTGCAGTACCATTACGGGTAAGACTGCTTTCTCTGGTCTGTTTTGGATGCTCTGAGAAACATGGAGGGACCATTTACAATGTGTAACACACTACTGCCAAATGTATTGTAGGGGAGACACAGTGGCAGATTTTATCTGCGATAAATGTTTCTTAATAACCACTCTGCAAGAGGAAATTGCTAGGCTGCTGAGCAATAAATCCATTAGTGATGATATTGGTGAACTTGAAAACTTTATCGATCACATGGTGGGGCAAATAGAATCCCCACAGGTGACTACAACACCCTTAGACTCTAGCTCCATGATATCAGTGGAAAATCAAAACAGCTAACACAGATAATGATGAATGGGCCTCTGTGACAAAAAAACACAAGGAAAAGGAAGGGGAGTCAGATCTATAACAGTGCCCCAATAATACTTCATAACAAATATGACCCCCTAGCAGCACTGGTTCCATCTATACAACCTGATGTTCTCACTAGTACTTCACTGACCCAGTCACCAGATCAAGACCACAAATCAGTGCCTGACTCCCTTAAAAAGTCCTGTCTCCTCAAAGACTACTGCCACCCGCCCAAAAAAAAAAAATTCCCCGGAGCACCAAAAGTAAAGCCCGCTCTTGTTAATTTCTCTCAACTACCTGCAGTTAAAACTGGCCCTGCTAGAGTTAATGCTCTCTCAACCAATTTCACACCTAGAGTCACTGTTAAGGCCGATCGTACTTCCCCCAACCCTCTAATAGCACCACCCCACATACTACAAAATCTCCTGACCAACCCAACTCTCCTAGGCAAGTATTTGTACTGAGAAACTCCATCACAAAGCACACTGACAGAGTCATATGCAACCCAGACAAACTTAATCATACATGCTCTGGTTTTAGAGGTGCTAAACTGGCAGATATTACAGCTATGGCCTCTGATATTTTAAAACATGCAGGGAACAACCCCCTTATAGTGTATGGTGGAACGCTGTTGAGCATGGAAATCCATGCTCCCAACAGCGTTGTTGTGCTCGCCTCAGTGCGTCATGATCTTGTTGTGCTGCACTGGGTACGTCACCGGTGCAGCACAACAAGATCGAATGCATTCGCGCATGCGCGATTTAAAACCACGCCGGCGAGGGAGCTAGTAGCGCTGGAGCTAGTCTGAACACGGAAGCCAAGTAAGGCATTATTTTAAAAAATGCTGCTTCCATTTGCTGTTTTGAAATGAATAGACTCCCCATACACTATAAAAGATTGTCTATGGGGAGTCATTCACAAACAAGGATCTTCTCGGATCTCGAGGTATCCTTAGCAATGGACAACCTCTCGAGCTTCACTCTCGAGGTCAAACGTTGCCAAGGATACTTCTCGATCGGGAATATCCTTGTTGTGAATGACTCCCCATAGACAATCCTCTATGTTATCATCCACACTGGAACCAATGACATTAGCTGCACAAACCTAGACCAGCTTAAACAGGACTATGTAGCCCTAAGCAACCTACTACTTGAAAGGGGCTGTTCTGTTTGTTTTTCTGAAATACTGCCAGTCTCTAGGGCCACTCACACTATCACACAGGGCATTAAATCAACTAATGAGTGGCTTACAAAATGGTGCTTTAGGCAGCGCATCCCATGTATAACGCACTGGGAGAATATTCTCAACAGTGACTTCCTGTTCTGCTGGGATGGCCTCCATCTCAGTCGTAGGGGCAGTTCATTACTTGGCAAAGCCATCAACTCATCCATTAATCAGTTTTTAAACTAAAAAACAGGGGGGAGATTAGGAATGAACCCGAGTCTCTAACGCTGGACCTCTATCAGTTCTCAAAAACCTGCAAAATCCTTGCTTTAAATGCAAGGTCCCTTAATCTCACCAAAATGGCAGAACTTGAAGCCAGATGTAGGCTCATGGACCTGGGTATTACTGCCATCACTGAAACTTGGTGGATTCCTCCTCAACCTGGTCTAGGGAAATTCCTAACTACAAACTTTATCACAACAACAGATCTGATAAACAAGGTGGTGGCGTGTATCTATGTTAGGGATGATATACCTTCTTGTGAATTACACTGCTTATCTACCACAGAAAGTACCTGGGTTAATTTTCAGCTTAAGGGTCAACCACAAATTACTATTGGAAACTGCTATAGACCTCCGTCATAAGACCTGGAATATACCACCAAACTACTAACAGATATCCCCAAGTTATCTGATAAAGGGAATAGCATCATCTTAGGGGATTTCAATATGCCAAAAATCAACTGGAGCATTCCTTCAGGTAGTAGCAAAAAGAAAAACTTTTAGTTTCAACCGTCACTGACACTGGTCTTGATCAATTAATCCCCCAACCAACCAGGGGTCAAAACATTGTGGACCTACTAATAACAAACACTGAAAATAAAATGACTAATTTGTAAATTTGAGACCCACCTTGGAAAAGTGACCACTCATCCATTCTATTTGAACTAGCTTACAACTCCACTACTCAATGCAACTACTCTTATTTTAAGAACTATAATGATACCTGTTGTTTATGTATTGTTTCTTACGAGATAAACTAACAAAAAGTTTATACAAAAAAAGAACTATAATACAGCTAACTATAAAGAAATAACTAAAGCCATTACTAATATTAGCTGGGAAAATCTTTTGTCCAATTTATCTATTGAAGATGCCTGGAAGACCTTTAAACAAACCATTCAGAACTTAGAAAACTTCTATGTTCCTGCAAAAAAAATATAATAAAAAAGGGAAGATCCCTATGTGGTTTAATAAATCCATTAAATGTCAAATTAAGCTAAAGCAAAAACAGTTTAAAAAATTAAAAACTAGTGCACCGTTAGATAGGGATACCATTTTTAATAAAAATAGACTGGCCCTAAGAACCTTAAAACACATGATCAAACACTCCAAAGATAAAACTGAATTTAGACTTGCACACACTAAAGACTATCACAAGTCTTTATTCTCTTACCTAAACAACAAGAAAGGTAACGCTAGGAGAATCGGACCACTAATTAATAATGGAGTCAGATTGCAATCTGACTCGGATACAGCCAACTTTTTTAATGAATTTTTTTGTTCAGTCTTTTCTAAAAAAAAAGATACTTTCTGCTTGGCACTTCCCAGTGATAATTCCAACCTAATCAATCACGTTATTACCATCCCTGACATTCTTCAAACTCTCAAAAAGCTCAATAAAAACACTAGTCCAGGACTGGACAATATTCACCTGAGGTTCTTGACTGAAACCGCAGATTCTATTGTTCTTCCCTTGTCAATCATGTTTAACAAATCATTAAAAGAAAATTCAATCCAAAATAACTGGCGTACTACAATAGTTACACCTATATTTAAGACAGGTAATAGGGGAAGTGTCCATAACTATCGCCCCATCAGCCTAACCTCTATTGTTGGTAAACTTATGGAAAGAATTGTTAAATTTTTTTAGAGAAAGAGATGGCTGAACTAAACATCCAGGATCCTACTCAGCACGGTTTTAGACCTGGCTATTCATGCACAATAAATGTAATTGCTTTTTATAATCACATTAGTAGAGAATTAGACAATGGTGTCCCTATGGACGTGATACTGTTGGACTACAGTTGTGCCTTTGACAAGGTCCTCCTAATTGTTTAACCAGGTGAGACACACTAAACTGAAAGCTTGTTTACAGGTGCAACCTGGGAGCAAAGGGAAGTTAAATGACTTGCTCAGGGTCACACAGTATGCAAGTGGGGGCTGTGGGATTCAAACCCAGGCCTCCAGGTTTGCAGCTCAGAGCCTTAAACCACCGTGCAAACTAATTGAGAAGTTAGGATACATGGGTTTCTCTCCTTGTCTAGTCAGGGTCAACGAATGGCTCTCATGTAGGCTTCAGAGAGTAACATTTAATAATACACTCTAGGACTGGGGTACTGTTACGAGTGGGGTCCCAGAGGGTTCTGCTCTGGGCCCAACTCTATTTAACATCTTCATAAGTGATATACAAATCGGATCCAACAATTATCTGTCAAAATTTGCTGATGATCCCAAACTGGAGGGGGAGAGCTGGCTGACCAACCAGTATGGCCATTTTTGTTTCTAACTTGGAATTAATTGAACTATGGGCTAAACATAACGGTATGCCATTTAGTCAAGACAAATGTGTAGTCCTACACTTTGGCAAAAACAACCCCAGTAATATCCCACTTAAATCATCTTACTGTGAGAGAGGCCTTGGTATTCTTAACAATAATAAACTTTCGTCCAGTGATCACTGCACTAAAACTGCTAAAATGACAAATGGGCTACTAAAACAAATTCAACGTACCTTTGTAACTTGGACTGAGCAGTGCCTTATTCCAATATACAGGGCTTACATTAGGCCATATATTGATTATGGGTCCTCCTTTTGGAGTCCTTATCTTAAAAGAGACATAGCCCGTCTGGAACAAGTCCAGAAGAAAGCCACTAAAATGGTCCCAAGATTAGCCCACTTAGACTATACAACTAGTTACAGTTTTTTTTTTTTTTTCCAATTGTTTAACCAGGTGAGACACACTCAGTTAAAAGCTTGTTTACGGTGCAACCTGGGAGCACAGGGAAGTTAAGTGACTTGCTCAGGGTCACACAGTATGCAAGTGGGGGCTGTGGGATTCAAACCCAGGTCTCCAGATTTGCAGCTCAGAGCCTTAAACCACTGCGCTATACTGCCCCCCTGTTAACTGGTCTCCATTCCTTGCACACCAGAAGATGCAGAGGGGACTTGCTTTTTATAAACAAAATACTACAATTCCCCGAATTTATGAAACAGTGTGGTCTCTCAAACTCACATAGACATATTGTCCCCATATTACATAACAAGCAGCTTGAAGTTCAGTCAGCTAAAACCACAAAAAGGGGAAGATTTTCTTCCATTCGTGCACCTAGATTATGTAATACCTTACTCCAGGAACTAGTGGACTTAAGTAATTTTAACCAATTTAAAAAGAGACCAGACATCTGGCTTACTAGTAATTAATTCACCAAGGGACCGATGGCCCACAGTATGTGAGGGACAATCTCGATGGGCCCTGGCCTTCTTTTGTCCTAACAAACCAAGTAAAGCAAGAAGGAAAGGATAGTGGAACACCTGGTTGTCAATGGTCTGCAAGATTGGAGGCAACACGGTTTCATGGGGTGGGGGTTGGTCGTGCCAGACAAACCTCATAAGAGTTCGTCGACTGGGTAACCAGGGAAGTGGATCGGGTGCGGTGACATTTTTAACCTTCTGAGCTGAGCCTAGCAACATTACTTGTGTTTTATGTGATTCGGTATTGACCTTTCTTTTGTGAACCAGTCCTGAAGGGAATGGAGGCTACGGCAGAGGGTGCTGTTACTGAAATCATGTACATACAACACAGCATTGTCTGTGTATAACAGTGGGCTTATAGTGCTGTAAACTTTGGGCATACTGTTGAAAAAGAGTGAACCACTCAATGGTCTGAGGATGGACCTCTACGGTACACCACACTTGACGACATTCAAATCAGAAACATCAGGACCAACTTTGACCATTTGCCAACAATTCATTATATAATCCATGAACCAGGAGACTAAAGAATCACCCAACCCTAAGTCATGTAAACCCTGTAAGAGAGATTCATGATCAACAAGATCAAAATCCTTGGTTTGGTCCCTGAAGATGGCTCCCTGTAAGCATGCCTTTGTCCATAACTTGGTAGATCGTGTCTAGGAACCTGACTAATGCTGTACATGTCCCATGATTTTCTGCTGAATCCATGCTATTCACTACTTAAAAACTTGTTTTGATCCAGATAGGGAATCAATTGATTGTGAACACTGTCTCTTTCTGCAGCTTGGCAAGAGCAGATAAAAAAGGGTAAGGGAGTTTTGTTTTTCTCAGAGTCCTGCCATTTGACCCCTCACTATCAGGAACTGAGCAGGGATCACACTTGAACCAGTTCCAGAGTTTAAGTACCTTGGCATCACCCTGGACAGATCCCGCTCCTTTGCATGGCACATCGATAATGTCACAAAGGCCACGAATATACGCTTAGGCCTTCTCCACAGGCACAAACGCAGACTGGCGATTAATAGTTCTGTCACCTCAGTCATTGACTATGGACTAGTTATCTACAGCTCAGCTTCCCCAACTGCCCTTCACAGGATATCGATGGTGCTTAACAAATCTTGCCGAATTCTTACGGGCGCTGCCCGACTAACACATATCTGCGATCTGCATGCCCAGACTGGGTGGCTACCACTCCGCAGCAGGACCCAATACCAGACCTGCCTGGTAGCCAACAAGGTTCTCCTCGGGCACTTGCCCCCAGGTGTTGAAAAGCTTCTTACTATAAACAACAGCACCCAGCATACCAGAAATGCACAACACCAAATCTACCAGGTCCCCAGATGCCAGACCACCATGGATCAGAGGTCCTTCACCTACAGAGCCCCACTATGGTACAACTCGCTCAACAAAGAGACACTTTCTGCTGCTTCGCTTGGCACTTTCAAAAAGCAACTCTGACAGCACCTCATGTCAACCAGTCAGTGCGACTGTTTCCACTAAGAGGTTCACCTCTCCTCCCTTGAGGGCCCATGATGTCCCGTAACCTCCCAAGGGTTGCAATACTCTGGCTCCTGCTCCCTCCTCCATCTCTCTCTCCCTCCCTCCCTGTGCCTCTTCATGCCCACCCCCCTCTTCCTTTGGCACTTATTGGACGTGGGTACCCTCCTACTACTATCAGACTTGCATCCATTCTACCCCCTTCCCCTTAGACAATGGCTCCTTAGCCAGCCTACTACTTTCTGTTCCCCACTTACCCTACCCTCCCTAACTCCACTGCTCACTTGTTATTTCTCACCTTTTACTCGGTATTTTCTTGTTGATGTTGTCTGACTCCAAGTAGGAATGTATCCTTAAGCCTAGCCTTTGCCTTGTTTAAAGTCTGTTATTCTTGTCAACCTTTGTATGTAAGTTTTCCCTCCATCCTCTGATGTGGAACCTTTGTAAATGAGCAGTTCCTGCTCAAAGGTATTTGTAATCCTAGAGTTTAATAAATAAATAAATACATTTGTCCCTGGGGTGGGGTGCATAGTTGTGGGGAATGTCACAAGGCCAATGCTGGTGATTTTTCACTGGATCGAGAAAAAAGCTAATCTGCTTCCTGTGTAGTCAGACCAAAGCTCCAGACTGAGGTTGCAAAGGACCTTTCTGATTGACAGATCTAGAACTTCCAAGACAAATAGTCTTCCCTGGTCAAAAACTGTGTTGAGCAAGAGGACTTTTTGCTTGTTTTACTCATTTGAGCATGATGAGATCAGCTAAGTGGGGGAATTATGCGTGCATTTTTCCTTCTTTCCTTTTTAAGGAGTATTGCTAGCCCATGGCTGGCTTGCCTACAGAAGGCATGTTGACCATGGAGAGATGGTAAACTGGTTCAGAAACACTGTTAGGGGGATCCAGTCGTGTGGAACTGGCTGACCACCGAGGTACCGCCTGTTGATGCTGAAGAGGAGAAACACAAAAATCCATGAACACGTAGCAGGAAGTCAGTGCCAGAAGATGGGCCATAAGCTCTAAATACTGAACAGAGAAACAAAAAGCTGCTGCAGTTGTGGCCAAAGTAATAGTAGTCAAAGCTTCTCCACTCTTGTATGCAAAGCAATGTGTTTTGTGCTGTTTCCTTCTTTCGTAAACCCAGTAGAATAAATGTTTGACCATCACACTAGCTATTTGTCTACTATTACTGATGCCGCGGCTGACTTAGAAGAGGCACTACTATTTGATTAGGGCACACTCAACACTTGCTCAGCTGAAGAAGCACACACTGTCCTCTGCCGTCCAAGTGGGGGTCAGTTCCGTAATGCAGGATTATGAGATGCCCTAAATGATGCATATTGCTGGAGGGTGTACTTTTGCCCACAGGTCTACAGGAAAGCACACTGTTTTGTTGTTCAGCGGCAGGAATGCAAACCACTGAAGGAACGGCCCATGGTCCCTGACAGTAGCTGCTGCCACCCATTGGAAGATAGCAGGTGGCTCTGTGAGCGCTAGACAACCATGGCTTAAGCAGTCTGCTTCACTTTGCTGCCCTTCGCAGCAGACTCAACATTAAAGGACAAAAGTACATGGCAACAGTGATTTCACCTGAGACAAGCTGGATACCACAAAACCTGCTACCAACATGCTATTCAGTAAGATGGGAGGGGGCACCAATTGATGCAGTAGTACATGGTCCACTAGAGTTGATACACAGAGTGCTATCTCGAACAGACATAGACACTTGGTTAGAGACCCATTTGCAGTAGTAGAAGCACCACTTTTTTGGAACTCTGCTCTGGTATATTAGGGAGGCCCTTTTGGTCAAATAGTTTAAGCAGGGGCTTAAGTACCTCTTTTTTTGCAGACTTTTCAGGATTAACCATTTGATCTCTAATTCTGTGTCTTCACTGTTAACTCATTACCTCTTGGGCGGCCATTTTGTGTCAGGTAAACAGTGGATAGTTTGGACTTCATATGGAGCTATTGGAGGTAACGAGTTAATTAAGTTCGTCTTTAACCCTTCCACGGGTAGTATTTAATTGTACAGTATGTATTTCTGTAATTGAGTTCTACTGATTATCTCTTCTGTGCTGCAGTATTCTAATTGTTTTGTAAGATACTCTGAGCCTGTAGGATAGGCCGTTTTACTCCTATTTTCATGTTAAAGCACTGTTGCTCTCTGATAGCACACAAGCCCGTGACAAGGTCCAAACAGCAGCAAACAGTCAGCTTTTACCTGAGGCACATCCTTACCATTTCGATGAAGCCTTGCTACCCTCTAACAATGAAATATCCAGGTAGGAATGTGACAACAGTTGCCTTTTAAATTATACAACACCCCTCTCAGACTTTATATGGTTTGTTCAGGCAGTGCGTGAAAACAGATGCAAAGTTAGAGGGCAGCAGCTCTAGCCTACCTGAAGCATAGATGATGGTTGAACAATTTGGCACAGCTAGCTACAGCACTGCTTAACTGACAGCATACTGCATACAGCACCTGTTTGTCTGCAAGACTATACTTGTACAGCAGTTGATGGAGTGAACCAGACCTGTCTGAAATAATCAGACCAGTGCAACTAGTCATCACAGAACAATGAGAGCAAAGAGTGTGATGTTTCTGCTTTGGGAGGGTAAGACTGTTACAATCCAGTTTTTGTAAGTCTATAACAGAAGCCTGTCTGTAAAATGTCACAAGACAAGGTCTTGTAAAAATTACTTAGTTTGCTAAAAGGCACCAAAGACAGAGCCACTTAAGTCCATTTTTACAAAACATAGTTTAATTAAACCGGGCCACACATCTAGATGCTCCTCTTAAGTTTAAGGACCTGTCTAAATAAAACTGTCAGTAAGATGTTGCTGAATCATAAAACAACTTTTTACAGTTACTTAAATATTCTTGGTAACAATAAGGCTCAAGAAAATCTTAAGGAGTTTTCACTAGTGAATCAGCTACCTTCTATGTATAATTCATTTCCTTTTACAGTAGTTCCAAGAGAGGTTTTAGAATAATTCGCCAACTGTGGATTTTACTGTTTTTGTTTTATTACACTTTTGTTTATCTCCTTGGTTATCAGTGCTGCCCTGTCATTGCCGACCATCTCCCGGACCCAGTGTTACATTCCCCGTCACTCACTCCAGTCTCAGGTCCCCACAGGCTACCCACTTTTGTGAAGGGGCTCTACGCCCCTCCTCAGGTCAATCTAACGTTGGTGGAGGGCAGTTGGGTTCAGTGGGGCCTGAGACTGCCAGTGTCATAGAAACATAGAAGTTGTTGGCAGATGAGGGCCCAGGCCCACCTAGTCTCACCCTATTTTCCCTACATATTATAACACTGCAAGCCATACTGGGTCTCAGGTCCCCCAATTATCTTCCAAGATCCTTTGTGTCTGTCCCATGCGTTCTTGAATCCCCTGACTGTTTTCTTCATCACCACCTCTGCTGAAAGGCTGTTCCATGCATCCACTACTCTCCGTGAAGAAGTAGTTTCTCTCATTTCCTCTGAACCTCCCCCCTTCCAATTTTGTATTGTGCCCCCTCGTCCTTGAGCATTTTTTGGGGGGGTGGAAAACGATAGCATCTTGTACCTTGTTCTTCCCTGTGAAATATTTGAATGTTTCCATTATATCTCCCCTTTCCTCCAGGGAGTACATGTTTAATTCCCTAAGCCTTTCCTCATAGGGTTTCTTATGCAGGTCCCTCATCATTTTGGTTGCCCTCCTCTGCACTGCCTCCATGGTATTTATCACTTATTAGTCATTTCGCTCACTTTGGGGCATTCCTCCATGGTTGCTCCCCTGTGCAGGGGGATGCCATGCCTCAGTATGGACCCAACTGATGTCATCCCTCCCACAAGCATCTCCAAATGCACTGCCACCTGTGGTCACCAAGGTGGCAGTATAGTGACAGAGCCTACTGCCCTCCTCAATGAAAGAGGGGAGCATCCTCTTGGAAGCTCGATCTTCCTTCAGTCATCCCCCAACATACCCGACTCATTCCCAACTCCACATCACGACTGATGGAAGTGGTATTATTTCAGCTTTGCCAACAGGCTGGCTGGCCACTTTTTTGTTAGCATATGCAAGAGAGACAGCTCATGAAGGAAGGTGGTATTGCCTAGTGAATGGCTGAATGGAAAGGCTTTTGATGGCTGTAACCATTGTGTAGGCAGCACAAAGTCTCACATGTTAAACTAGCTCTGCTGATCCTCTTCTTCCAGTCAAACTGTTATAAACACTCTTCTTGCCTTAAAAGTCAAGGAAAAAAACAACAGTAATGTGATTAAAAAAATGAATACTCACTGTTACTTGTTTGCTCAGAGAAACTTGCTGTCTGTCCATTCCAGGCCTTGTTTTCACTTGGCTACAAGGTTAACAAAAAGTGCCAAATGAGAAAACTGAGTGAAAAAAAAAACAATTGCAATTCAACTGTTATATACAGCAGACATGCCATCTCCTTACAGCTTCAGTACACAGAAGGCAACAACTGCACATGCGATCATGAGATGCAAGTTGTAAACAGAAGTTTAAGACCAGACTGTCTGCAGCCTTATTACCTCAGAGTCTGATCCTAACATATCTCATTAGCTGTGCAGGATCAAGCCTGGTCAGTAGGAGGTTGGGATACCTCTGGATAGTAGTTACATAAGAACTTACCGTAACAGTAGATCTTTGACAGGATCTCTTGCAGCAGGCCACAGTGGTAGGACATAGCAGCCAGGCACTAGGACCACACAGAAACTTTCTAGCTAGCAGTCTACCAGAGGGGGCCCCATAGCCTCCTAAGTTCTCCTGCTGGAGACCAAAAGCAGGAGTCCATTAGGGGAACTGAAGAGGTAGCCGAGGTAAACTTAGAGCGAAAGGTAAAAGGAAAGCAAAAGAATCTCTGCCATGGCAGAGGACAGCCAGACAGAAGGTCAAAAGGCCGCAAGAAAAGGGCAACAGGGGAAGGAAAGAGGGAAATGCATGGCCTACTGCAAAAGATCCTCTCAAAGCTCTACTGTTACGGTAAGTTCTTATGTAACCATCCTATCTTACTTCGAGGGTATCTCTTGCAGCAGGATACACTGGTAGGATGAGTCCCAAGCAGTTCTAGCAAAGACTGACAGACAGACCGGATGGTTGGCTGGAAGGACCTACGAGAGAAGGCCTTGTAGAAGAGCCAGGCTGAAATTTGCCCTGCGCCTACAGGTGATGTGCAAACTGTAATGTTTGGTAAAGGTATGGAAAGTGCTCCAAGTAGCAGCTGCACAGATCTCCGCAGCTGAAAAATTATGGAAACATGCCACAGAGGTTGTCATACCTCTAGTGGAGTGGCCACGAACTACACCTGGAAGTTTCTTACCATACTTCCTGTAACAGAAAACAATACAATTAACCAACCATTAGGATATTCATTGTTTGGACACTGGAACACCCTTTTTCCCAGGGACAAAGGAAATAAATAATTGTGAGGACTTCCTGCAGTCCTTTGTTCGGTGTGTATGGTACTGCAAAATTCTATGTACATCCAAAGTATGAAGCAATGCTTCCCCTAGATTGGCATGCTCAGGGTAAAAGACAGGAAGGTGGATGGACTGATTCAAAGTGAATTCAGACACCACCTTAGGAAGAAACTTAGGACTGGTACGCAAAGACACCCTGTCTTTGTGGAAAATTAAATATGGCTGCTCACACATGAGGGTCTGACATGTGGAAATCCTTCAAACAGAAGTAACAGCAACTAAAAATAACACTTTCCATGACAGATAGCATAGCTTGCGACTCGCAGCAGGTTCAAATGGAGGCAGGGTGAGCTTTACTAACACAAAATTTAAGTCCCAAGCAGGGACTGGATTGCAGATTGGATGCTTCAAGTGCAGAATGCCTCTCAAAAACGCGTGAGACACATTAAGTTGAGCCACAGTATGGCCATCGACAAGTACATGATAAACAGAGATGTCAGAGAGATGTACCTTGATGGAGGAGTATTTCAGACCAGAGAAAGCAAGTACTCCAAGATCTGATTCACTGAAGGAGTCTAAGTGGTGCGACGCAGCTCAGAGAGCAGAACACTTCCATTTCATAGAATAGGTGGCCCTGTTGGATCCTGGCTGACACCAAAATATCCACCACCTTAGGGGACACCCCATACTTCACAATGGCTATGTTGTCCTCAGGAGCCAGGAATGAAGGTGGAGAGATTTGAGGTCCGGATGGACCAGGGTGCCCTGTTCCTGGGAGAGCAAGCCTGTGCAAAGGGGCAGGGACATTGGAGGTTCCACTGCCAGCTGTTGAAACAAGAGGAACCAGATCTGATGAGGCCAGAAGGGGGTGATCAGGATCATAGTTGCCCTTCCATCTGAACCTTGATCAGAATCCTCTGAAGGAGCGGGAAGGGAAGGAAGGCGTACAGGAACCTCCCTTTCCAAGAGAGGGACAATGCATCTCACCAGGAAACTCCAGGCCCTGGAGCGAGAAAGCAGAAAAGCAGCAGTTTTGCATGAAGTGGGGACACAAAAAGGTCCAACTCTGGATGACCCCACCGGTTGAACAGGTCTTCCACCTCAGATGTCAGAAGCGCCTACTTGTGAGCTTGTGACTGCGACTGGCTGAGGTTGTCTGCCAAGACGTTTTGTTTGTCAGGAGCATGCAGGGCCATGAGTTCCAGGCCATGGTCCATGGCCCAATACCAGACCCTCATCACTTCCTGACACAGATGATAGGAATGAGTCCCTCCCGTTTGCTGATATAATGGACCATGCTGGAGTTGTCCATCTGGATCAGCAGTAGGCCTGGGGAGAGCTGGGTCTGGAAGTGCTGCCAAGCATACAGAACTGCTTGCATCTCCAGGACATTTATGTGGAGATCCACCTCTGCCTTGGAGCACAATTCTTGAGACTGGTGGGCCCCCAGGTGAGCCCCCCAGCCTAGGCCCATGGCATCTGTAATGAGGATCTGCTGCTGAGGTAGAATGAAAAATGGCACCCCTGTAAGGAGGTTACTGGGCTCTAGCCACCACAACAGCATCCTCTCGACTGGATCTGAGACCAGGATTGGCTGTTCCAGGTCATCTATGCACTGGTCCCACAGGGTCTATTAAGGAACACTTATATGCAGCCTGGCTAGAGGAATTGTAACTATCACTGTAGCCATGAGAACCAGGAGGTGCAAAAAAGCCCAGGCTGTGATGTGTCGGCTGGAGTATAGCTGACAGGCTTGGTCCATCAGGTGCTCCGCTCTGTCTTGGGGCAGGAAGGCCATCCTTGGGCTGTGTCCAGCACCACCCGATGTACTGAAGTCATAGGCAGGGGGTCAGAAACGACTTGGGCAGACTGACAGTGATTCCAAATCCTGAAACAGGTGGCAGGTATGAGAAAGGGTTTGGAGCAGACGTTCCTTGGATGGCATTGCTAGCAGCCAGTCACCCAGGTAGGGTAAAACACAGAACCCCTGCCATCTGAGGGCAGCTGCCACCACTGCCAAACACTTGGTGAACACCCAGGGGGCTGAAGATAAGCCAAATGTCAGGGCTCTGAACTGGAAATGGGTTACCTGAAAATGAAATTTGAGGAAGTGCCTGTGGGAGATGTAAACCTTGATATGCAGATAGTCATCCTGCATATCCAGGGAGCAAATCCAGTCCCCTTAGTGTAACATGGGTAGCAGACCTTGAAGGGTGACCATTCTGAACCTCTTCTATTGGATGAACAAGTTCTGCACGCTGAGGTCCAGGACAAGCCAGAGGCCCCCTGTCTGTTTGGGAACCTGGAAGACGTGGGAGTAAAACCCATTCCCTTGCTGGGATATGACCTGGAGGGTATGAGGACTGAACTAGGGGATTGTCTGGAGGCCACTCCAAAAGTTTCAGGGCATGTATGTGCTCTGTGAGCTGCAGCACCCAACTGTCTGAAGTGATCTCCCACCACCTGTCCAGATGGAGGGAGAAGCGACCCCCTACAATCACCTCCTGCCTTTCTGGAGGGAGGGGGTCCAGCAAGGAGTCAGGAAGAGGGGATGGCTGCAGGAGCTCCCTGAGAGCTCTTGCTGGCAGAGGTGGGCAAAGCAGCCGAAATTGCCCACCACTTTCCCTGAGGTTTGGCCAACACCCAGGTCTGTCTGTGGGTAGCCCGACGAAAGGGCGTCCACTGCCCGGACTTGGGCTGCATATGATACATGAAACGGATCGATCTTAGGGTGCTTCTAGATGCCCGTAGGTGGGTGAGGATACCTTCTACGTCCCCACCAAACAATCTGTACCCTCTAAAAGATTCATGATGGAAAGCTGGACATCTTGGGCGAACCCCGACACCCGATGCCAAGTATGCCAGGGCATGCAAATGCTGGCTGCTGCCACCAGGGCCAATGCATCCACAGTGTTGTAGACCGCCTGGAACAAGTGGGTACCAATGTCAGAGGCTGACCAGAGGGAACCCATGGCCTGATGCTTGGCAGGGTCATCTAGCAAAGATTGGATGGCCACCCTGGCCTGATCCCACAGGGCATTTTGATACTGAAGCATGTGAGTCAAGTAACTGAGGGTGTGGACTGCCACAGTAGAAGAGGCGAATGCCCGCTTGCCAAGGAGGTCCAACCGACATGACTCTTTATTGGGTGGCAGTGAGCGCAGATGCTTAGGCCATTTAGTGTGGTCAAGAATGGCGTTTATCACCACAGGGTCCGCCTGCGCCTGTTCTGGACATGGCTGGGATCAGACTGGGCCGACACCAGGTAGCCATGATGGCATCCTCTTAAGTGTCTATGAGAGAAGGGACCACAAACAAGGGAGTTTCCGGCTGTCAAAGGCAGGTGGCAGGCCGGTGTGGCTCCAGATCCTGCTCTTCTGTCTCGAACCCCATGGCCTCTTGGATGTGCCACATAACAACTGTAAAGCAGGTGTCATCTGGTGGAGACTTGGGGACACACTTGGGGGTGCTCTTGCCTTCAGAGGACCCTGTAAAGAGGGAAAGGCGAGCAGCTAATCACCTTAGTCTCCCTCGTCGTCCACCTGATTGTCGTCATCAGGCAGACAGAGGTCTGGGTGGTACTCATCCCTCTCTTGTGTGGGATGCTTAGGGGTATGAGCTGTCCTGGGAGGTGAAGTGGGGTGTAGGAGCACCGGAGTGGATGGCCCCAGAGAAGGCCCCTGGGGGCAGTGGGCATGGGACCCTAAGGCTGGAGGACCTGTGACTGCATAAAACACGAAGGGACATGAGTAAGCCTTGCAAATCAACATTGACGGGTGTTGGTCCAGCAGGCACTGGGTAAGGATAGGTCAGGGTTGATCCTGCAGGCGCCAGCTGGGGGTAAAGTGGCACAGGCCCTGCAGGTGCAGGATGTGGGTAGGCTGGTGTTGGGCCAACAGACCCGGTTGAGGATAGACCGGCGCAGGGCCGCCAGACATCGGCTGGGGATAGGCGGGTATAGGCTCAACAGGAGCCGGCTGAAGCAAAACCAGCGGAGGCCCAACAGGTGTCGGAAGAGGCAAGGCCGGTGAAGGTCCCATGTGCACCAGCTGAGGGAGGACAGGCGCTGGCAGGGGAGGAGCCCTGATAGGCAAAAGACGAGGAGGGCACAGACCTGGAGAGGTGCCAGTATCTTGGAGCGTGTCCCAAGGCCACAGGGTGGGTGGCAGACCCCATGAAAGAGGCCGTCGCAGGAGTTGCGGGTGGCAGACAGGAATTAGAAGGAAGCCCGACATCCACAGAACCCACACCAGCTGAAGAAATGCTGGTAAAGCCATCATGCTGTGTGCCCAAAGTTACCAAGGGCCTAAGCAGCAAGGTCTGGGGCTGGGAGTGAGGCCTTCCCTGAAAGGCCTCCATCCGAAATGGTAGCAGTGGTGGGAGGTGGCATCTTCGGTAGCCCTGTAGGGGAGAGGGCGTGCACAGTGGATGAGGCTGACCTCCCCTACCTGAGGAAGAAGGCCCCTTCGTGGTTGATGAATGGTGGGGAGACCGCAACTGGGAGGAGGAGGAGGAACGGGGCCTATCCCCATCCTTATCCCAGTGTTTGTGTTCCCACTAGCCTTGTCCTGGGACTTCGATGATTGGGAGCCTGAGGACTGAGCTGGAGAGACCAAGGAGCCCATGGCCATGGAGGCGACCTTCTGCTGCAGAAGAAAGTTCTTTAAGGTCCACTGGCAGCGGCGCTGGGTGGCCTGGTTGAATCCCTGGCAGATCTGTCAGGTTTGGATGTCTTGAGTTGAGTCTAGGCAGCAGACACAAGCAGAATGGCCTTCTTTCTTGGGTAGCTGTTTTCCACAGGTACACTTGGTCTTGGAGTGAACCAACGTTGAAGTCGGATTAGAAGACATAAAAGGAGAAAAATAATGAAAAGGAACTACTGTGAGAAAAATAAAATTAAAAAGCTGGAAGCACATGAAAATGGTGGTCGACTGAAGCTTCAGTGGTTTCCAGAGGTTCAACGTGCATTGGTCGACAGCAGGAAAAGAACTGAGGAAACTATGGGGGCTGCCCACTTTTATAGGATAGGCTGACATCAGAGGGTGATATTAGAGTTAGGTGGCCCCCTCTGGTAGATTGCTAGCTAGAAAGTTTCCGTGTGGTCCTAGTACCTGGCAGCTAAGTCCTACCAGTGTGGCCTGCTGCAAGAGATACCCTCGAAGTAAGTCACTCTCTTTTGCTTAAGGCCTTGTTTCTTAAACATGTCCAGGGAGGTAGTTGGCTAATTTGGTGAATATTTTTTCAACAAAGCACACAGGACCATAGAAAGGGATTCGTTCTTTGAGTTTAGGAAACCTGTATGTGGAGTACCACAGGGCTCTATTCTGGGTCCCCTGCTCTTCTCCCTTTTCCTAAATAAGCTACCCAGTGCTTGTGCCTCTATGGAGAAGATGTATGCTGATGATGATGTACTATTTAGGGAAGAAGAAGACCAGGGAACCCTGAATACTCTGGTCCAGAGAGATTTTGACTGCTTACAACACTGTTTAAGCAGAACAGGATGATTCTGAATATACAAAAAACTAAGGCCATGCTTTTTGCTGGCCAACGGAAGAGGCACATGAAGGAGGCCACCACAATCCCCCAGCACAGAAATCTTCCCCCAGCTTAGGGTACTGCACACTAGCCAAAAGAAAACTCTCCATCTCTCAAAAAACATTATTTCCTACATGTAAGACAACACATTTCTCTGGGTTGAACAACATGCCGCATTTTATAGCCCACTGGTACAGTTTAAGTCTGACTGCAATCCTCCTGTTAAAACACTTGGTGCCAACCTATAGACCTGTTAGTTTGACATCAGTTATTGGGAACATAATGGGAAAAAAAAGTGTAATAGGTTATTTAATTGACAATACAGTAGTAGTAGTACAGATGGGAAAACTGACAAAACTCTGCATGGTTTCAGTAAAGGGCGGTTATGCGTGACAAATTTAACATCATTTTACAAATTAGTGAGCTACTAGAAAATATACCTAGCGATGTAAAAAAAGCTGCCGGATGATGCAGGATGCTAATCAGTCCACAGGAAAGGCCCGGTATGTGTCCAAAGTTGCTGCTGCCCAGGTTATGTGATGCCTTGTCCAGCTGTGGCACATGCCCAGCCTTGCTTCCTGCCCAAGCCTGACCAACCCAATCTTTACAGCCAATCCTTATCCCTATTCCAGAGACTTCCCCCTCCTGATGACTTAATGATAAATGTTACAACTTAACATGCTGATAACCCAGGATAGAGTCCCGATCCTGAATTGTCAGTCACACAAGGAGTGACAAATGTAATCTGGGCATTGTTTTCTGATGCTTCCTGCCTCAGCAAGGGTTGTCCAAGGGGTGGGAGTCATGTGGACAGGAATGCACAACTCCAGATGAATGGTAAAATCCAGTTGCTGGTGTGACACAGGATACTGATATGGGATACATAGATGCTTTCGGCAGATAAGGGCCTTGTGGCCCATCCAGTCTGCCCTATCCCTCTTTTTTAATGCTTAAGGTACCCTAGATGCTACAAGTTCTCCACCCTTTTGCCCTAGCTTGATAATTCTCATGTGCCTATCCCATTCATTCTTGAATCCCTGAATCGTGGCCGCCCCCACCACTTCCTGGGAGATACTGTTCCATCTCTCCACCATCCTTTCAGTGAAGTAGAATTTCCTCAAGTTTCTCCTAAGTTTTCCTCCCTTTTAGTCTCATGCTGCGCCCCCTTGTTCTGCTATATTCCTTCATGTGAAAGATGCTCCCCTCTGGTACGCTGTTGATCCCCTTTAGATACTTGAAGATCTCTATCATGTTCCCCCTCTCTCTCTCTCCTTTTCTCCAGGGACCACATATTGAGAGCTCTGAGTCTCTCCTCATATGACTCATGCTGCATCCTGGACACCATTTTTGTCACCCTCCTCTGTACCGTCTCCATCCTGTCTATGTGTTTTTGGAGATGGGGCCTCTAGACCTGAACACAGAACTCCAGATGAGGCCTTACTAGGGAGTTGTACAACACTACCACCACTTCCCTCCTTCTACTTGTAATATCTCTCCCTATGCATTCTAGTATTCTGTTAGCCTTTCCGACCGCTTTGTCGCACTGTTTGGCCACTTTGAGGTTGTCTTCTATGACTACCCCTCGATCCCTTTCCTATGTGGTGGCCTCCAGGGTTACCCTGTCTAGTTCATACTCAACCCTAGGATTCCCTCTTCATAGGTGCATAATCTTGCACTTTTTTGCACTGAAACACAGCTGCCATTACTTGGACTAGTTTTCTAGCCTCCTCTGATCTCTCCTCATTTTTTCTATACCTTCCTGTGTATCTACCCTGTTACATAGCTCTGTATCATCTGTGAACAGGCTAACCCTCCCTTCTAGACCCTCTGCAATATCGCTTATTAAGACACTGAAGAGTACTGATCCCAGCACTGATCCCTGGGGTATGCCACTTGTTACCCGTCCCTCCTGTGAGCTAACCCCATTTATCACCACTCTTTGTGTTCTGTTACTCAACCCGTTTCTAACCCACATGACCACCCCTGTCCCCACCACCAAGATTTGCCAGCTTGTGGATTAGTCTCCTGTGTGGGACTGTGTCGAAGGCCTTCCTGGAGTCCAGATAGGCCACATCTAACACCCTGCCCTGGTCTATTTCCTTTGTCACCCACTCGAAGAATCAATCCAGTTGGTCTAGCATGACCTCCCGGGTCCAGCAGCCTCCCTTGTCTCTAGGTAGTCCACCAGCCTTTCCTTAAGCAGGGTTTCCAACATTTTACCTACTATCAAGGTCAAACTGACTGGGTGGTAGTTTCCTGCCTCCTCCTTGCTACCACTTTTGTGCAGGGGTACCACTTGTGCCCTCCTCCACTCCTCCGGAACCACGCCTGTTTCCAATGATCTACCAAACAGCTTAGCCAGAGGTTTAGCCAGTTCCTCCCAGAACTCTTTTAGGATCCTTGGGTGTATCCCATCGAGCCCCATAGCTTTATCCACCCTAAGCCATTCTAGTGCTCTTTTTACTCTGTCCTCTGAAAAAGGTCTAATGTCCACCCCTTCTCCCTGTTTGCCCTTCTCCATTAATGGGGGACCGTCCCCATTGTCTTCTTCCGTGAATACGGAGCAGAAGTATTTGCTGAGGATGGTCGCCTTGTCAATGTCTTTCTCCACTACCATGTCTCCCTCTTCCCTAAGTCTCACAATCCCCCCCCATCTTCCTCCTCTCACTTACATACCTAAAGAATGTGTGGAGTCATATGTTCAACCCTGTCCTAGCGCTTGTTGTTAGTCGATGCGGTGGGTGACTCGGGTCTCTGCCTACTTGTGAACAGCCAGAAAGGTCTCTTTTCGAATGCTCCCAAGTGGATATGGAGCAGGTACAGAATAAAAAGCAGAAATAATAGCTGCACCAGGTAGAAAATGACACTAAGCACTACCTACCTAGATGCAGTACCCAGACCTCGGATCCCTGCCCCCCAGTATGACTGGGAAAGTAACTTGAGCCAGCGGTGTGGTATACAGAGATTGTGAATGGTCTGAAGGAGATCCTAACCCACTAGGTAAGGAGGGAAAACAGAAGGTAAAAAAAAGCAAGGTAGACTAATGGTCGAGATTAAATGACACTAAACTGTGTGATTCTCTGTTAACTCATAGACAAATGGTGGACCCTCAGTAAAGGTTCACAGCGCAAAAATCATTCTCCAGTGCTTGAAGTCATAATGTGTCATTTATTGCAGCATCTTTCCTGCACAAGTGTACACAGTCTTTACAGACATTTGTAACATGACAGGAATGAATGAGGTTCAATAACGAGAAGTGACTAGACGAAATGTACCTGCTGACGAAAGTTGGAGTGGGGATTAATCACTGGTAATGCCCACTCCAACTAAGCAATAATCCCCACCTCTACTAGCAGCACCTGAAATCGCCAGCATAAAATCCGCAATGCAGAAGTGGCAGAAACAGAGACCAAAAAACAGGAAAATGTCCAAAAATGCCGACTTTTTGATTAGTGCATTACCTGAAAGAGCCAGACGAACATCGGTGGCTGACACATAATAGTACCCTAACAGTAAGTGTCAGAGTTACCCAAGTGCTAAATGGTAAGGTGCAAACCCCTCATGTGCACCCAATGCTTTCACCCACCCACCCACTCAGTTGATAGTGAGTGTTACACAAAGTTGGGCCATTCCAAAATTACACTTTTCACAATAATTGTAAGTACCTGTAGTTTAGACTTAGAAGTCCAAAAGGAACAGTTTCAACGATGATCGCGCTGCGTTGAGGAGGAAGATGTGTAGCAGCAGCAGTTGGTTTGCAATTTTGCTCGGCACAGTCGGGGAATAGTGGGGGAAATGTAGAACCAGATAAAATTGTTCTGTTTCATCAGGCAAAAAACAGCCGCCAAATAGAGACAGAGAGAGAAAAAGAATGTCTTTTGAATGTGCCAGTCACGATCACTGTCTATCTCTCTCGTTTGCTCTGACGGAGTCTGAGGGTGCACGCAGAAACAATATGAAGGAAAATGCAGAGTATCAGGACAAATGACAGTACAGTGTCACGTCAGTGTTACCGACATAGCAAGCAGCAGAACGCAGTCATAGACACTTATTTTCACAGTATTACCAGGGTGTTGGTCACAGTAGTGTAGATATGAAAAAATGTCAGGCTATACATCCCAGCATACAATGCGGTATTAGTAAAGAGCGTCTCGAACTGTGTAGTTTGTGAATATCGAGATGTACCAAAATATGTACAGCTTGAAAATGTGTAAAAAGCAGCACAATGTGTTATACCAGAGTATAACTATTATACATGTCTGCATCTGTTTCATTGCATAAGTATAATAATAAATGTTGCTCTGTTTCTGACATTCTGTGCCTGTTCAACACTAGTAAGCATTAATACCAATGTTTTGCTTACATGTGTTGTATAAAAAAAAACCTTTCTAATAATGATTACTTAAGACCGCTTGTCATGTTACAAGTGCATTAAGTCACTCCGAAGTCGGCTCCTACTGGGAAATTAATGCATGGTTGGGTGGTTGTAGGCACTTGGCTTCGGCCTTGTGCCATAACCCCACTCCAAAAAAAACATGCATTAATTCCCCAATAGAAGCCTCCCTTGCCATGGCTTAATGCTTACTCAGTCCACATACTGGAAGGAACGAAACAATATCATCAACCAGAAGCAAAATGCAATTATATGCAGAAAATATCATTCACCAGACAGAGACACTAAGGCAGCCAAACTACTGGCAAGTGGTTCCAAGGTTGCACTGTGATGCTGCTTGGGGATACTGTTTCTTTCCTACGGTAAGTGGACTGAATGTCTGTAATGATTGTGCACACCTGTGGAGGTAGGATGCTGCAATAAATGACATATTGCGACTTCAAACACTGGAAAATCCTTTCTTGACAATAAACCTTTACTGAGTGCCAGCCATTGGTCTGTTGGTTGACAGAAAATAACAGTTTTTGTTTGGTTAATCTCTGCTATATTATTCCTCTGGTTTGCTGCACCATGGAACCACAGTCGATAAAATCGACATTTAGAGGATGACTAAGCTCGTTTCTGTTTGATTTTAGACCAATGGCACTGGGTACTGCCATGAGGAAGATCCAGGTCTGTGCCCAGGATAAGGGCTCCCACCTCAGTTTGGGCAGCAGCAAAGAGGAGCTATGTCTGGATTTGAGGGATGGGCGGTGCTACATTTAGTCATATAGTAAATACTGTAAGTAAAACTTTATTTGTTAAGTGCCCATTCCATGAGGCTCTGGGCACTGTACAAGGTGAGGATGGTACAAGCTTAAGACGGTGTTCACACTTACTTACATAACATCATAAATGTAAATAAGTAAAAAAAAAAAAGTACCATAAATGAAATAATATAAATAAACTACAAATCCAGTCTAAATTTATATTAATTAGCAGCCAACGTGAGGGATCTTTAGCCATGTGCAGACGGCTTCCGTAAACAGGTGCGTCTTCAGGCCCCTCTTGAAGGCCTCCCTCAAAGATCTTGGAAGTGAATTCCACAGGGCCGGTTCTGCCACTTCAAATGACTGATCACCTGATGATTTCTGCCATGCCCTGGGAACCACTAGGGCACCCACCTCAGAGGAAGAGAGAGGGCGCAGGATGCAGTAGTGAGTCAGGAGGTTACTCAGGTAGACAGGGCTCAGTCTGCATAGGGCTTTATAGGTCAGTAAACTGACCTAGAAGGTGATTCTCCACCTCACCAGTGAGTAGCAGCCAGTGCAGATCACACAGGACCGGGCTTACAGGACAAGATCTAGGCAGGCCCGCCAGTAACATGGCTGCTGCGTTCTGCACTAGCTGCAGGCGATGAAGGACTCCTCCATTTAACCCGAGGTAAAGAGTGTTACATCAGAGGTCACAAAGGCATGCACTAGTGAGGGCAAGTCATCAGGCAAGATTAAGGCTTTAGTAGTAGTTTTATAAATAAACATACGAATTTGCCCACCAATAAAGGTCTTATGATCTATCGAGTCTGCTCGAGTGTACAGCTAGCAACCCTTACACTGCAGCTGCCCCTTCCCTGACCCTCCCTTTTACCCTATCCCATCCCCTTTGCAGCAGTCCATTGTTCTACAGGATACCACTTCCGCAAGCAACATGTTCCATCCAGACACCACTCTCTCCTTAAAAAAGTGTCTTCGTTTCCTTCTGAACCTTCCCCTCTCAATCTGAGATTGTGACCTCGATGTCCCTACCCCCTTAACTTGAATGGTCCTCCGTGCCTGTCTTGTTTATTCCTTCATGTACTTGAAGGTTTCAATCATATCCCCCATCTCTCCTCTCCTCTCCTCTCCTCTCCTCCAGTGAGTACATGTTCAGCTCCCTCGGCCTGTTCATGTAGGGTATGTCCCCTAGTCCCTGGATCATCTTTGTTGCCTTGCACTGCACCCCCTCCAGTAACTTAATGTCCCTCTTCAGGTATGGGTGCCAGTACTGCACGCAGTACTCCAGGTGTGGCCTAACCAGTGACTATACAATAGCAGGATCTCATCTCTCTCCTTGAAGATAGCCCCTGGCAATACTACCTAGCATTTGTGTGCATTTGCAGCGTTTTCCATTGTGCTGAGTAGCAGCATTGAGCCTGCTATAATCACCCCTGAGATCCTTCTCCTCCTCTGTCATGGCTAGCTGAAACCCCCCCCAAGCTGGTAGCTTCTTCTTGGGTTTTTTGCCTCGAAATGTAGCACCTTGCACTGTTTGGCATTGAACCCCAACTGCCAGGTGTCTGACCAGGTCTCCAATTTTGACAGATCATCCTGCAACCCTTGCCACCCTCCTAGGTCATCCACTACTACTCTCATCTTGGTGTCATCTACAAACAAACTGATCTTGCTCTTGATGCCCATTGAGATGTCTGATATGAACAACACCGGTCCCAGCACTGAGCCCTGCGGTACACCACTTGTCACTGCCCTCGGAGATCAGAGCCCCCCCCCCACCACCCTGTGCTGCCCTCCCTGTAACCAGTTTACTACCCATCCCATCATCTTTGCCCCTGCACCTGTACCTGCCAGCTTACTACCCAGCCTCCCATGCGGCACCAAGTCAAATGCCTAACCGAAGTCCAGAAACAAGACATCCACTGCATGGCCCTTGTCCAACTGTTTAGATACCCAGTCATAGTAATCCACCAGGTTGGTCTGACAGGATCTAACCATGACAAACTCATGCTGCCTAATGTCCTGCAGCCTACTGGTTTCCAGAAGGGACACCAGCCTCTCCTTCAGGATTGTCTACATCAGTTTTCCTACTATGGATGTGAGGCTTACCGGCCTGTAGTTTCTCGGTTCGTCTTTGGGAACGCTCTTATGTAGGGGTACCACGTGAGCCATCCTCCAGTACTGAGGTACACTTCCTGAGACTAGGGAGGCACTGAATAGGTCTGCCAAGGGCCCTGCCAGGATTTTTGCCAGCTATCTCAGTACCCTGGGGTGAATGCCATCTGGCCCTGGCGCCTTGTCCACCCTCAGTGCTCTCAGGCCCTCCAGTACCCTTTCCTGTGTGATTCCCCCGTCAACTCCTCCCTCCCTGAGCCTGACCTCCCACCTCTCCCTTGGTAGCACCCCTCCTTTCTCCTTAGTTAACACCGAGCAGAAGTATTCCTTAAGTGCTTCTGCCTGCTCTGCCCCTGTTTCCACTCACCCCACCATCCCTCTTAATCCTTATTATTTTTTCCCTACAACTCCTCTTCTCCCTGATGTACCTGAATAATTCCTTCTCCCCTTCTTGATGCCTTGCACCAGCCTCAGCTCCTTAGACACCCTGGCTGCCCTTACTGCCTTCGTCATCTCCTTCGATTCCTTCAGGTAATCCTCTTTGTCCTCCCTTCTCCCTGTTTTTTGAACCTCCTAATGGTGGCTCTTTTATTTCTTACTTTCTCCATGACCCCCTTGCTCAACCAGCTGGGTTTCTTGGCCCTAACTCTCTTACTCTGGACCCTGATGCAGATTTTGGTTGCCTCCTCAATCCCCAGTTTTATGATCTCCCACCTCTGGCTAGGGTCCATATTAGTTTAGATTCTGGCTAGAAACCCTTTAACTACCTCCCCCATCCTCCCAAAGTTGGCTTTTCTTAAGTCCAACACTCTTGTACCTGTTTCTACTCCCTCCTTACTCATTTTCAATGAAAACCACACTGAGTGGTGGTCGCTCCCTGCCAGCAGGTCTTCCACCCCCAACTACCTTACAAACTCCCCATTTGCCAGCATGAGGTCTAGAATGTTCCCTAAGCTGGTTGGCTCTCTGACCATTTGCATTAGGAAGCTATCCTGGAACATACGAACATACGAATGTGCCAGCAGAAACAGACCATCCGGTCTAAGTCTGCTCGAGTGTGCAGCCAACACCCCTAGTTTGCAGCTGCCCCACCCTCCCTTTGTCATCCCACTGCCACCCCCACCTCCCCCAACCTCACTTGCTCCTGTTCCTGTCACATGCCCTTTGAAGCTGTCCACAGATTTGCATGATACCACCCATTCTGGTAGGGCGTTCCATTTTGCTACCACCCTCACTGTGAAATAGTGTCTCCTCATTTCCTTCCTAAATCTTCCCCTCTATTCTTAGTCTGTGCCCCCAGGTGACCCTCCCCCTCCTTAACTTGAAGACCCCATCTACCCTATCCTTACTGATTCCCCTCAGATACTTGAATGTCTCTATCGTGCCCCCGTCCCTTCTATTCTCCAGGGTTTACATATTCAGGACTCAGCCTGCTGTCATAGTCTCTCCCCTCCATTTCACATAACATCTTTGTTGCGCTCCTCTGCACCCCCTCCAGTAGCCTGATATCACGCTTTAGGTATGGCCTCCAAAACTGCACACAATATTCTAAGTTCAGCCTTACCAGCGACCTGTAGAGGGGCAAGATCACCTCTCTTTGGCCGGATGAAAACCCCCTTGCTATGCACCACAGCATTTTGTTAGCTTTTGCAGACGCTCTCCTGCACTGGGCAGCGTTGCTCATGGTCCCTGTTATCATTACCCCTAGGTCCTTCTCCTCCTCAGTGATCCCCAGCTTAACCCCTCCCAGCCACTATTCTCTCCTTGGATTCTTCACCCCAAAGTGCACACCCTTACACTTCTTTGCACTGAACCCCAGCTGCCACCTCTCTGACCACTCCTCTAGCTTGCGTAGGTCCCCCAGCAGCTGCTTCCATCCCTCCTCTCCATCCACCACTGCTCCGATTTTGGTGTCGTCAGCGAACAGATTTACCTTGCTCACCACCCTGTGTGCAATGTCTGATATGAAGAGCCCAAACAATACTGGCCCCAACACAGAGCCCTGTGGCACTCCACTCGTCACCGGCCTTGGAGTTGAGAGCTACCCTCTCACCACCACCCGCTGCAGCATGCCACTCAGCCAGCTTGTAATCCAGTTTATCATTTTTGGCCCTACCCCTATACCAGTTAGCTTCCCCCCAAGCCGCTCATGAGGCACCAAATCAAAGGCCTTGCTGAAGTCCAAGTAAAGAACATCCACCACATGACCCTTATCCAGCTCACCTGTCACCCAGTCATAATATTGTATGAGGTTGGTTTGACAAGACTTCCCTGAAACAAACCTATGCTGTCTCACATCCTGGAGGCCATTGTCCTCCAGGTACGACACCAGTCTTTCCTTTAGTATCGTTTCTATGAGTTTGCACACTATGGAGGTGAGACTTACTGGACAATAATTACCCAGGTTCATCCCTTGGCCTGCTCTTGTGTAATGGTACTACACGTGCCATCCGCCAGTCCAGTGGCACACATCCCGACTTCAGTGAGGTGCTGTACAGATCTGCCAGCGGCTCCGCCAACACCTCCGCCATCTCCCTCAGCACCCTGGCATGGATACCATCCGGCCCTGGTGCCTTGTCTACCTTCAGTGCCCTCGGTCCCTCTAGGACTCTATTTGCCTCGTCTATCTGTCGCCTCATCTGCCCCTGTCCCCACCTTCCCAGCCCATGCTGGTAGCGGTCCTCCCTTTCCTTCCGTAAACACTGAGCAAAGGTATTCATTCAGTGCTTCTGCCTGCTCCTCTCCCTTTTCTGTCCACTCCCCACCCCTTTTTATCCTCACTATTGTCTCCTTGCACTTCCTTTTCTCCCTGATGTATCTGAAAAAGTCTTTCTCCACCCCATTAATTCCCTGTGCTAATCTCAGCTCCCTCTGGGCCTTGGCTTCTCTCACTTTTCTGGTCACCTCCCTTGACCATCTCGCATATTCCTCCCTGTCCTCCTAAACCTCTGATGCGCCACTCATTTTGCCCTCACCACCTCCACAACCTCGTTGTTCAACTAGCATGGTTTTCTTGCTCTGCTCCTCTTACTCTGTGCCTTGGTGCAGGCTTCTGTTGCCTCTGTAACCCCCCATTTAATAATGTCTCATTTCTGCTCCATGTCCATCTCCTGCCTTATGCCCTCCAGTTTCCCTTTCAGTACTTCCTGCATCCTCCCAAAGTCCGCCCCCCTGAAGTTTACCACCCGAGTAACTGATTTCTCTGGCTCCCCGCACATCGTGATATTAAACCACACCGTTTGGTGATCACTGTCAGCTAGTGGGTCCTCTACCTTTATTTCCCTCACTGCCTCCTCATTCGACAACACCAGATCTAAAGTGTTCTTTAGCCTAGTAGGTACAGTAACCAACTGTGTCAGGAGACCCTCCTGGATCGCGTCCAGGAGCACTTGCTCCCTAGCACTGGAGGTGACTGAAATGCTCCAGTCAACCCCCGGCAAGTTGAAATTTCCCCACGATGACCACCTTCCCTTTTCTACATACTTTTTTGATTTGTCCCACTAACTCCCTGTCAAGCACATCAGACAGGGACAGCGGCCTGTAAACCACCCCAAACCTCAATTTCCTACTCCTTGAGTCTAGGAGCTGCAGCCAGACTGCCTCTGTTCTCCTTTCTTTTCCCTCATCCCTTGTGCATTTGATCCCATCCCTCACATAGACTGCCACCCCCCACGGTCCTTCCTGTATAATTTGTATCCTGGGATTGCCAGATCCCAGTCCTGGTGCTCAGTTTCCCACATTTCTGTGACAGCTGCAATATCCACCCTCCACACTGCTAAGAGTGCCTGTAGCTCAGCGGATTTGTTTCCTAGGCTTCTTGCATTCAATGAGACCACCCTCCACAATGCCCCCTTCCCTTCCCCAGCCTCCATCTCCTCCCTTCTACTCCCTCCTTTTTTGGCCGCCCCTAGTCCTTCCCTGCTAGCTTGGGGGGTAGGCTGTGACTCCACTCTATCGGATCCCTGCCTACCTGCTGTCCACTTACCACCCCCCATCTAGTTTAAATCCACCCATGTCGCAATGTACCTCCCCAGTCTTTGCTTTAATACCTCCTTCCCCTGCCCACTCAGGTGCAGCCTATCCCTTGCAAACAGATAGTTATTATCCCAGGTACTGCTCCAGCCGCCCACAACCCCATACCCCTTTGTTCGACATCATTCTACCAACCGAGAGTTCAACTCTCTAATCTTCTCCTTTCTCACTGTGCAGGGTACTGGGAGCACTTTGGAGAAGGCCACAGACTCCCCAGTCTCCTCGCACAACCTTCCCACTTCCTCAATCCTTTCCCTTGTTACCTCCACCATTTCCCCCACTAGGTCATTTGTTCCCACATGTACCACTATGTGTGGTTTCCTCCTACCCCTCTTTATGCACCTTAGAATTGCCTGTCCTGCCATGTCTGCCTTTAATCCTGGTATGGATTCCACCCATAACCGACTGTGCCTCTTCCCCTTGCTGCCCCATCTGATCCCCTTGAATATGGAGTCCCCCAACACCAGTACACCCTCCTCCTCTTTCCTTGTGCCCGTTGCAACCCCCCCCCCACCCAGGTTCTCATTTATGGAGCCACTCAAGACTGTGTTTTTACCATGTGCCTCAGTGTCTCCCCCATCCCTCCCAATTGAGACCCCTCCCTCCTCCTGTTTGACTGCCAACCTCCCTCTCCTCCTCACTCTCCGAGTATTATTCCTCCCCTGCCACACCATGTTCGAGCTCTCCATTAGTAATGCCCCTCACTCCCCCTTCTTTGTGAGTGTTATCCCTTGCGCAGTCACCTCCTGCATCCTCTTTCCCATGTGTTGCTAGTAAAGTAAACATGTTCCCTATCCCCTTTGCCTTACTATGTGCTTTCTCCTCCCTCCTGCCTGCTGCTGCTCCTCATTTTCTAGGTCCTACTAGAGTCCACCCTTCATCAGTTGGCTTTCTGTCTAGTTTGCCCCCCTTCCCCTTCCCTTGACCCATTGTTCCTTCTCTGTGGTGCCCCTACAATACTCTCAGATGTCAGCCCTCCTACTGACGCAATCCTCCCCTCATTCCTCAACCTCCCCAGCTCCTTGGCAAGCCACTGAACCTCTTCCTCGAGCCTCCTTAGCCTGTGGCATATTGGGCACCCTCCCAGCCTCCACAGTATATTCATCCGCATTGCTGCCCCACAACCACTGCACTCAACAATCCTACCCATGGTCCACACTACCTATACAGCCTCTCCACATTAACTATCCCTACAGCAAGTAGAATTAACTAATCCTAGCCCAGCCTCTAACAGAAATTTTACCTGATATATTCCAGTTGAAGTCCCTCCACAATATCCACCTATCACACTAATCAGAAATTCATGTGGATGCTGTACTTCTATTTGAGACCTACCTATGCTTTTTCCCCCTACCCCGTGGCTGTATTATTGGATAGAACTACATGTCCAGAGGTATCTGCTCCCTTCTATTCATGGTGGCTGGGGTACTCCAATCCACTCCTGGCAGGTTGAAGTCCCCCACAATCACCGTGCTACCCTTTCCGCAGGCCCTTCTGATCTGTCCCACTAGTTCCCTGTCTAACTCCTCTGTCTGAGATGGTGGCCTGTACACTACTCCCATCCTGAGAGTCCTATTCTTCGAATCCTGGATTTGCATCCATAACGGCTCTGTACTACCTTCCTCCCCCCTCATGAACACACTTCAGTCCTTCTCTCACATACAGTGCCACCCCCCTTCCCGTTTACCCTATCTCTGCGTAATATCTTATACCCTGGTACCACCAGGTCCCAGTTCTGGTAATGGGCGGCCCATGTTTTGGTGATGCCTGCCATGTCCACGTCCCCTTCTGCCATGAGAGCTGTAGCACTGCTGTTTTGTTCCCTAGGCTCCTAGCATTCAAGGTGACCACCCTCCACCCTTTTTCCTTCCCCTCCCCCCTATTGCTCTCCCTTCCTAGCATCCCCTCTAGTACTCCATTTATTCCATTGCTTGTTCTAGCATAGGGGGTAAGCTCATTTGGCTTCCCTTCCTGTGGATTCTGCATGCCTCCTGCCCACTTACCACCACCTGCTCCTAGTTTAAATACCCTTCCTTTGCTATGTAATCCCCCATCCTCTGCTTCAATACCTTCCTGCCCTTCTCACTTAGGTGAAGTCTATCCTTACCGTAGCGATCCCTGTCCTTCCAGGTCCCTCCCCACTCACCCACCAGCCATATCTATCCAACGCCCTTTCCTGGAGGCCCAGGGTACCATTACAATAAAAGACAAAACATAATCAGAGAGCCATATGAATAATAAATAAAAATAAAGATAAGATACTGCCATTCCACTAAAACTAACATAACATAGAAACACAGAATTTGACAGCAGATAAGGACCACTTGGCCCACCTAGTCTGCCCATTTCCCTACCTGATGGATAACATGCAGATTCTAGTTAATCAACAGCTTACTTCCTCCTACCCACCACTAGAATTGCCTTATGCCTGTCCCATGCAGTCTTGAATTCTCCCACTGTTCCTGACTCCACAACCTCCTCAGGAAGGCTGTTCCATGCATCTACCACCCTCTCTGTGAAAAAATACTTTCTAACATTACCTCTGAGCCGTCGACCCTTCTATCTTCAAATTGTGCCCCCTTGTTCTTGCACATCTTCTTCTGAAAGATACTACCCTCTTGTACTTGTTAATTCCCTTGAGATACTTGAAAGTTTCTATCATGCCCCCCTTCTCCCTCCTTTCCTCAAGGGTATACATATTAAGCGGCTTTAGTCTCTCTTCGTATGTCTTCTGGTGCAGACCCTGCACCATTTTGGTTGCCCTCCTCTGAACAGTCTCCACTCTGTCTATGTCTTTGCCGAGATGGGGTCTCCAGAATTGCATGCAGTACTCCAGATGGGGTCTAACTAACTGTCTGTACAGAAGGATAACAACTTCCTGTTTTCTACTGTTGATGCCTCTCCCTTTGCATCCCAGTATCCCCCCAGCCCTCCTTACTGCCTTCTCACATTGCTTGCCCACCTTTAGGTCATCTGATATAATTACTCCTAGGTCTCTTTCGATTTTTGTTGTTGTTATTAACTCACCCCCGACTGTGTACTCTTCCCGAGTTTTTGTTTCCCAGATGCATTACCTTGCACTTCTTTACACTTACTCTGAGCTGCCATGTATTTGACCATTCCTCCAACCTTGCCAAGTCCCTTTTCATTCTTTCCACCCCACCTTGTGCATCAACCCTGTTGCAGATCTTTGTGTCATCTGCAAAGAGACATACCTTTCCTTCCAGGTGCTCTCCAATGTCACTTATAAAGACATTAAAGAGGACCGGTCCCAGTACCGAACCCTGTGGTACCCCGCTAGTTACCCTCCTTTGTTCACTGTAGACTCCATTTACTATTACCCTTTGTGTCCTGTTGTCCAGCCAGTTTTTTAGCCAGGCTACCATCTTGGGACCCACTCCAAGGCTGGCTAACTTGTATATTAATCTTTTGTGTGAGACCATGTCAAATGCCTTGCTAAAATCTAGGTAGGCCATATCCACAGCCCCTCCCTAGTCTACTACTTTGGTCATCCAGTCAAAGAAATCTATTAGGTTCATCTGACATGACCTTCCTGCTGTGAAACCATGCTGTCTTGGGTCCTCTGCCCCACTGGCCTCTAGGTACTCAACAATTCTTTTCTTCAGAAGTGATTCCATCATTTTCTCTACCACTGAAGTCAAACTAACTGGTTTGCAGTTTCCTGCCATCAGATATCCCAAAACATAAAAAAATGCAAAAATACAACAAAACTACAAAGAGTGCTGCATACATGCTTTATGGAACTTCTCCAAATGCTGGTTGAAATGAATATGACTTGAGCCCCTTTTTAAAACGTCAAAAAGGTCTTAGGAAAGACTAGGATTGGCAGTGACAGTATCGACATGAAACTGGTAGCTCAGACAGTGGATGTGCTTATTGTCCCCATCACTAAAATCTTCAATAAGTCCCTAACGCTGGCTAAGTTTCCCTCCCTGTGGAAACAAGCACTGGTCACCCCAGTTCACAAGAGTGGGGACAGGACATGCACAGCTATTTATAGGCCCATCTCTAGCCTCTCCCCCTATCCAAAGCATTAAAGAGGATCACAGCAGAACAAATCATGGAATTTATCCAAAAATACCAGTAGCAGTGTCCCCAGCAGCATGGTTTCAGACAAAATCACAGCACCGCCACAGTCCTGGCTGATTTCACGGATTACACTCACAAGGCTATGGATGACGGTAAACTGGTTGGATCTCTCTTTATTGACCTGTAAAGGCCTTCGACATGGTCTGTCACCCCCTCCTTCTCAAGGAACTATGGGCCCTTGGGCTGGCCTCCAGCGCCATCCAGTGGTTTCAAGATTACCTATCTGGAAAGTTTCAAAGGGTCAGAACTGGACTAACAGTTTCCACCTCTCGGGACATAATGCTGGGAGTTCTGCAAGGGTCCATACTGGGTCCACTGCCGTTCAGCCTCTTTCTGAACACACTCCTGGAGGCATGCACCATCAAAATTATCCTTTATGCAGATGATGTGGTGGTACTCAGCAGCAGTACCACACTGAGACCCTGCAGGATGAGCTGCAGTCCACCTTCCAACAACTGGAGGTCTGGTTCAGCTCTCATAGGCTGTTACTCAATTACAAAAAAAAAATCCATGCTCCTCTCTAGCCCTCAGCTAAAGGGGAGGTACCCCACACTAATAGTTACCGACAACAAGTCAGCCCCTCTAGAACAGGTTCATTCCTTTAAATACCTAGGAGTAATAATAGATGATACTCTCTCTTATAACTAGCATATTGACCAGGTTGTGAAGGCAGTAAATACTAAACTCGGGGTACTTTATCGGCACAGGAAAAGCCTCACTACCAATGCTCTCAGGCTCTCCATAAACAGCTCCATTCTCTATGTGGTGACTACGGCCTGGTGGTCTACGGAGCAGCAACTGATACCGTCCTCAAGAGGGTAGGCACGGTTCTAAACAAGGCCTGCAGACTGTTACTAGATGCTGACCGGCTCACACACACCTATGTACTCTATAAGCAAGCAAACATATTAAGCCTCAAGAGTAGACTCTCATACCAGATGTGCCTCCTAGATAGGAAAGCCACGTTAGGCCTAACTCCTCCCTGTATCACAGACCTGATTACCTTAACCAACTCCATGTACAGGACCAGGAATAAAGAACTTCACCCATTCTGTGTCCCATTCCGAAGGACATCTCTTGGTCAAAGATCCTTCTCCTACCTTGCCCCATTGTGGCTTAATGAGATCCCAGCTAACACTCTAAATGCTGCTAACCCTAGAACCTTTAAAGCCGAACTTAAGCAGTTTTTATTGCAAAAGAATGTCTGTGAGTGTTAAACTGTTCAGAGTGGGTCTCCAGGGCCTGCGCAAATCCTGCCTACCAGCAACTACTCATGGACTCACTCCCACGGTCCACCCCCTTCCCACTCCCTACCCCTGCTCCCCAGAGTCTGGCACCTCATTGTCCGTAGCTCTTATTCCACTAGTAGTTGCGCTCTCTCATCTCATGCCTCATTGCCCCTCTCTCTCACTCTCTCCCCCTCACACCCACCCCCTTTTCTCCATCAATCGCCGCTCTCATGATACCACCCCTCCCCTGCTTGGTCTCTTCCTCCTTCCCCTCTCCCCCCTCACCTTATGACACACTCTCACATGCACCATCCCCAGCTCCTCAGCGCCAAAGCTGTAATGCAATGTGACAGTGCTCTTTCAGGGCTGCTCTATCCCCACACTCTATTCACTAACCACCCTCTCCCTATCCTTCATTTTCTTCTCTCATATACTTCCTTATGCCATACAGCACTTAGTATTAAATCCTTAATGAAACTCTAAGAAACTCTTAGCTGTTTTCTACGTTTTTTTTTTACTTCCTGTACTGATAATTCAATTATGTCTGTATCTGTACTGTGCATTCAATTTTGTCTGTATTTGTACTGTTTAACAGACGTGGACCCTTTGTAAAAGAGTTCTTACTCACAGGTCATTTCCGAAATTCCAATAACTAACTAAATAAATAAATAAAAGCACCTATGAGGGGGCCTCCTTTAAGGTCCTAGGCAAAGAATTCCATATTGATGGGCCCACTGCCTGGCCAATTGGAGTGGATGAACTGGGGTATGTGGGTGCAGGAGCTCCACCAGGTAGGTTGGGCCCAGTCAGTGTAGGGCTTTATAGGTTAATAAATAGAAACATAGAAACATAGAAACATAGAAGTTGACGGCAGATAAGGACCGAAAGGCCCATCCAGTCTGCCCATTTCTTTTTCTACCTTATAAATGTGCCATCGGCCTTTGCTCTGTCAGTGACCTATCTATTCATAGTCATTTGTATTGCTCCCTTATGCCTATCCCATGCCTGTTTGAAGCCCTGCACTGTATTCATAGCCACCACTTCTTGTGACCATTCCATGCATCTACCACCCTTTCTGTGAAAAAGAATTCCTCACATTCCCCTTAATGGCCTCCCTCTAATCTCATGCTGTGTCCTCTTGTCCTGCTATTTTTCTTATATTTAAACATATTAGACTCTTTCACCTTGTTTATGCCCTTAAGGTGTTTAAATGTCTCGATCATATCACCTCTCTCCTCCTTGCTCAAGGGTATACATATTGAGCTCCGTTAATCTGTCCTTATATGTCTTCTGATGCAGTCCCTGCACCATTTTGTTGCCCTTCTCTGGACTGCCTCAATTTGGTTAATGTCCTTGTGAGAGGTGTGGCCTCAGTACTGCACATGAGTACTCAGATGAGCCTAACCAATGTCTTGTACAGAGGGATTATTACCTCCTCTTACGACTTGTGATACCCTACTAATACACCCTAACACCCCCTAGCCTTACCTACTGCTTTAGAGGTCTGCTTGGATGATTTTAGTCATCAGTGATGATGATGCCCAAGTCTCTTCTTCCTTTGTGACTGCTAGCAACTCCTCCCAGCCTATAAGTGGCTTCAGGGTTTCTCTTCCCTATGTGCATGATTTTGCACTTCTTTCATTAAATCCCAGTTGCCACTCTTCTGACCATTCTGCTAGTTTATCCAGATCTCTTCTCATTCTGCCCACCCCATCTGGATCATCTACTCTGTTGCAGATCTTGGTGTCATCTGCAAACAGACAAGCCCTTACCCTCTAGTCCATCTGCGAGGTCACTAATGAAGATGTTGAATAGGACTGGCCCCAGGACTGATCCCCGAGGTACCCCACTTGCAGACTTGCATCTCTTCTGACTGTATACCATTTACCACCACTCTCTGTTTTCTGCCAGTCAACCAGTTTGCCACCCAGTTGACCAACTTCTGACCCACCCCGAGCCTACCTAGCTTATTTATCAATCTTCTATGTGGAACAGTGTCAAAAGCTTTGCTGAAGTCAGAGGCGACATCAACTGCTCCCCTTGGTCCACCACTCTGGTTACCCAGTCACAGAAATCTATGAGATTAGTTTGACAGGACCTTCCTTGTAAACCCATGCTGTCTTGGATCCTGTGCCCTATGGATTCCAGGTGTTGCACTATCCTTTCCTTAAGGTGCCTCCCTAATCTTGCCCACTACTGAGGTAAGACTGACCTGGTCTGTAGTTCCCCGCCTCCTCCTGCTACCACTCTTGTGGAGTGGGATCACATGAGCCTTTCTCCAGTCTTCTGGGACCTCTCCTGTGCTCAGAGACTCACTCAACAATTCTGCTAATGGTCTGCTAGTCTTTAGTCCTTGGCACCCTGGGATGTATACCATCAGGTCCCATTGCCTTATCCACCCTGAGCTAGCAAGCTCTTGTAGGACCTTTCTTTGTGTGAAGGGAGTAGTGCCCACCTCCCTCCCCTGTGTCCATGATGTTGAGCTGTGGGCCCTGCCCTACCTCTCTCTTCAGTAAATACTGAGCAAAGTATCTATTTAGGATAGATGCCTTACAGGGCCCTCCTCCTCACATGCTCCTTTTCTCCATTAAGCTTAGCATTCTCTGACTTTCTCCTTTCACTAATGTATCTATAGAAAGTCTTGTCACCTTCTTTACTGTTCGTGCTAGTGTTTCCTCAGTTTGGGACTTTGCCTGCCTTTACTGCCTTACCTAGCCTCCCTTAGGTAGTTTGGTATGCCTCACTCTTCATCCCGCTGTGTTCCTTTATATTTTCTGAAGGCCAGCCTTTTGGCTCTGACCTTTTCTGCTACTATATTTGAGAACCAAAGTGGTTTCTTCTTCTTTTGCACTTCCTTTCTGTCTAACACAATGGGATGTTGCTTCAAGTATTGTATCCTTAATGCTTGCCCACTTTGCCTGTACGTCCTCACCTGTGTTTCTTTTTGCCAGGGCTACTTAACTCTGTTGGCCATCTTATCAAAGTCAGCTCCTCTGAAGTCCCATATTTTTCCTTGGAATGGGATGATTTAGATGTAGTAGCCAATTGAACCATACCATGTGATGGTCACTGGCCCCCAGGTGACCTTCTACCTGGAGATCTGTGATCCCTTCTTTGTTAGTCAGTACTAGATCTAGGATGGCCTGTCTCTTGTGGGTTGCTGTACCAGTTGTTTGAGGCCCTCCCCCTGCAGGGAATCCACTATGAGTCTAGTTCTGGCAGATGTTCCTGCTGGTATTGACCAATCTGTATCTGGCATGTTGAAGTCTCCCATTATCAGAACCTCCCCTTTAGCTGTCATGTTTTGTATATCTTCTAACAGTAATGTGTCTATGTCCTCCCTCTGGTCTGGGGCCTGTAGACAACCCCAGTTCTTATGGCTGTCCCATTTCCTGTTTCCAGGGTGACCCACAGTTCTTCTGGCTCCTTAGTGTATTCTGAATTCTGTAGCTTTGATATTTTCATTAACATACAGAGGCCACCTCCCCTTGCACACCTCGGTCTCTTCTAGAACAATACATATCCAGGTACCGAAGTCTCCTTAAGGTGGTTACTGGTAAACCACGCCTCACTAATTGCTACTATGTCCAGTTTAGCCTCTGACATTATTGCCTGCAGGTCTGGGATCTTATTTCCCAGGCTGTGAGCATTTAGTACATGATTTTCATTGCCAGATTTGGTGTGTTAGTTGTTGGGTGAAGTTTGGCATTACCCTCTGTGCATCGTATGGGGGAGACAAACCTTTTTTCTTACCTGGTGATGCAAATGAATGGCAAACACGCTTGACCTGTTTGACCACTAGCTGAGGGGAGGGGTGTTCTTCCCCATTCGACGATGGGGTGCTGCACCCCTCTCCCATTTGCTAGTTTAAATATTCTGCAAAGACGCCAAACTTCTCTTGCCCCAATGCACTGACTCCTCTTTAGTCAGATGCAGTCCATCAAATTTAAAGAACTTTCGCTCCCAGAACTGTTGCCAGTTCCTACAAATCTGTGTCCTTTTCTGGCACCAGTCCTTGAGCCCGTGTTTTAGCTCCTATCTCCCTTCTCTGACCTTCCGTCCATCTGCTCCCTTCTCCCAGACTGGCAGGATCTCAGAGAAGGAGATGCCGAGACGAAATAGATGATAGTTTGTCACCAGCCTAGTCCAGGTGTTCCTTGGTCTCCTCAACTGACCGGCTGGCGAGATCATTAGTCCTATGTGTACTAGGGACATCAGTGTTTTCTCCTGTTTAGTGAACAATTTATGCGGTCAGTGTCTCTCCATGCTGATGTACCTGGGAGACATCTGACCATCACCCCTGGCTGGAGATGGGTATCAACTCCCAGATCATGGAGTCTCTATGATCAGAAGTTTTTGGATTTCCTTTGTGCTTGTTTAGTTTTGGTTCCTGATTTGGGTGAGTATTGTTGTGCTAGCTCCTGTGCACGCAGTGTCCTGCTCTGCAGTGTCTTCTGCCTCTTTATTTGATTTCAGAGATAGAGGCAGATACCTGTTTGTAGTGTTTATATGGTTTTGGAGGTAATGTGTGTGAGAGCAGAGAGTGATGGGGCACCTGATTTGCTCCTCCTAACCACCTGCCAACCTCCTGGACCAACTACCCTCTGAGCTGAGGTTTTCTGTTGGATGCTGGGGAAATGGCTGGTGTTCTTATAATGTATTTCCTCTTCAATATGAAATTTGAGGCGTGCAATCTCTGCCCATGCTGCCCGGAGCTGAGACCTAAGATCTCCAAAGGCCCAGCATGTAGGACAGTGTCCTAAATCCTGTAAGACTGTCCTTCTGAAAATTGTTCCACAGTACCTGCAGTTAATGAAATCCATTCCAAATAAGTTGCTGGGTTTGTAACCTAGTCAGAAAATTAGAAGGAAAAAAAAATGCAAGTAATGGTTTAATTGTGCTTTGTTTAACTTGTTATAACAAGTTAAATTACTAGTGCCCTGTAAATGAGATCACCTTGTGAGGCCCACTGATCCGCCCCTTCCTGTTCTGCCACAGGAAATGTTACAACCTGGTACCCTATAAAAGGAGTGTAGTGTGGGGTGGTTGGGATGGGGTGGGTGGCTGGGCCCTTCCCCTGCAAAAAGAAGAACCACGGACGAAGAACAAGGAGGTAAGAGCAGAAACAATCAGTCAACAACAAATGCAGTAACCTGAAAGCTTATCCTAATGTTAGATAAAACTGTAAAACCTGTAAAGCACCACCTGTAATAATTTCAGAGAAGATATACTATGAAAACACTTTGCTCCAGAGAAAATAAAGCAGTAACAGAAGATATACCTTGCAAAAGACAATTTGAATCAGAAGATTACAGCAGTAATCTGTTAGCACACACCTGTAGGCACACCTTGTAATAATGCAGAAGAAGGTATACCAGCAACAACAATTTGAATCAGAGAAAAAATAAAGCAATGAAATGTTAGCAACAAACAGTAGCAATCCCTGTGAGTAAAAAATAAAAACACCACCACACAGTAAATCTGCTTAGCCAAACTAAGTCTTAATCCTTCTCCCTTGCTCTGGTAAGTTTCTCTACTCTGCCTTTCAAGCAGTCTTAGAAGGAAAGAGCTCAGGTGAAGCTAGGTGCCTTGGCCAGCAAACCAAGTCTTCTACCTTAAATCTATTTTAAATGAGATACGCCACTTCATCACCAGCCAATGCAGATCATGCAGTATTGAGAGATATGGCTTGATCTTGTAACCTGTCAGTAACCGAACAGCTGCATTCTGCAAACAGCTGCAGGCGTCGTAGCGTACCCCCACTAACCTCAAGATACAAAGCATTACAATAGTCCAACCTAGAGGTCACAAACGCATGGATCAGTGTGGCCAGGTCTGGGGGATAAGATTTGATCTGGTGGATATTCCAAGATGGAAAAAGTCATTCTGGACTACAGCCGCCCCTGGGCCTCCACTGTCAGGCCTTCATCCAGTATGACTCTCAGATTCTTTACCCTCGGGCTGGCTAGCAGACCAGAGTCACCATACCGAAGCCCAGTCACTCCTGTGGCAACCACCGATCCTCTTTCCGCCCCAGCTCAACCACTAAAACCTCAGTCTTCTCAGGGTTCAATTTCAGCCAGCTAATAGCCATCCAGTACTGAATCCCGGCCAAGCACTCATTAAACACGTCGACAGCATTCTGAGACCTGGGAGCAAAGACATACAGAGGTGGGTGTCATCCACACAGCAGTAAAACCCCAGCCCAAAATGTCTAATGACCTTGTCCAGGGGTAGCATATAAACTGCGAACAACACTGGCAACAGGACCGAGCCCTAGGGTACGACTGAGGACAGAACCACTGGGTCCCAGGAAAAAATTTCCTAGAATTACCCTCTGACTTCTATCCCGTAAAAATTACTCAAGCCAGCAGATGCCAGTGCCTGAGTACAGCGTACCCCTTGAGATGGTCCAGAAGCATGCCATGGTCCACAGTATCAAATGCTGATGAGAGATCAAGGAGTTCCCTGCATCCCTCACCCAGAGCAGGTCATTAAGCACCCTGACTAGTGCTGTCTCCGTGCTGTGCCTGGCTCTAAAACCTGACTGGAATGGTTAAAAAATGTCAGCGGATGCCAGGTGTTCCTTCAGCTGTAGCGCAACAACTTTCTCAATAACCTTCCTCAGAAAGGGAAGGTTAGAGACTAGACGATACTTCGCCAAGATATCGGGGTCCAAAGATGATTTTTTTTTTAGAAGGGGGCTTACCAGTGCATATTTAAGTGCTAATGGAACCAGTCCCTCCAACAGAGAACACCAGATGATCTTGGCCAACACCGGGTCCAAATGATCGACACAGCTCACTAAGAGTCACGTCGGGCCTGGGTCCAGACTGCAGAATGTTGGCCACAGCTCCGAGACCACCCAGCATACCTCTTAAGGTTCCCACTAAGTGGTGGTTTTTAGCTGCAGCAACAACAGGAGCTCTGCTGCTGTTTCATGCACCTAGTAGGTTATTCAGAGCTCCCTTTGCATACCAGTAATTCCAAAGGTTCTGCTTTGGCAGGTAAGCCTCTGCTCCATGATGGTTCTCCTGAGGGGATGTACCCATGTGGAAAGTGTACAGCATGTGGGAATACTTCACGTAAGTTGTCTTATAAACATCCACACACTGGAAAAGAATATCCCATAAAATCATATATAACTTGTTCTACTGTTGGGGTTATATATCTTATTCAATGCCCATGCGATCACATTTATGTTGGAAAAACAGAGAATTAAAGACAAGAATCTCGGAACATAAAAGTCGAATTCGAAATAAGGATGAACATTCCTCGATAGCTAGACATTTTAATGAAAGAGGACACTCCCCAGTACAAATCAGATTTTGGGGACTGGAACAGGTCCCAAAGTCTGACAGAGGAGGTAATTATGATGAGATTATCGAAAAAAGAAAGATGTTTTGGATTTATGAAATGGGACTAGCATATGAGAAATGGAGTTTAAATGAAGATATGAATTGGCAGGTTTGTTGGGATAAATAGTTCTCAGTAGACCTACATTAGTTCAAATTAGTGGATTTATATTATAATTTCACCCTTTAGGAACTAGGTACTTAGGTTTATTATATATAGGAAACAATGTTTAAAATAACTAAGGACCTTATATAATATCTGACAGGTAATATTTACTGTAATTGTAACCCCCCTGCAAATGGGGGTTCCCAAAAGACTTCCAGGAGCTTGCTTGAATGCTCCAAGCCTGAATGGTGTTTGGCATTTAAGCCATTTATCAGTGAGTGTTTTTAGAGCCTCTGGTACTGTCTCTTTAGAGCTGTCTGCTTGCAGACATAATTAGTTTGTATGGGACTGTGTGCTTCTCTGAGTACCACTCGAGCTGCTGCCAATTCACTTCATTTTTGCAGTCACTAGAGTGCAAAGGGAACCTATCTGAAAGATGTAACTGTTTGCCAGAAATTATTTAGAGTAATAATGAAATTACAGTTTGTCTAACCTGCTTTCTTTGCAGTCAGAACTGTGTCTGCTAGTTCCCCATTCTAGTTTTGAACTGCTGAACTGGACCAATCAGTGTGGGGTAAGCTAGCTCTAAAATGGTGCCTTGGACGAATCAGAACTTGGACTCATAATCTGAGCCAGCCACAAGAGGATTGTATGGGCAGTGACTCTGGGAGATGTAGTTTAGACTTCAGTGCCTTTTTGGACCAACAGCAGCAGTCTATTGTGGTGACAGCCAATCCAGTCAAGAACTGGGAGGAACTCAAAGGAAGTGCCGGTTTTGTCGGTTGGAGTTTCAGTTGACTTTGGCAGTGAAGAAGGAGAGGAGCCTGTGCTTTTTCAGTGTGCAGTTTTAGTCAACGTGTGTAAGGCCCAGAGTTCCGGTCTGCAGCTTGTTAGGACTGAACTGTCCTGTGAAGAGAATCAAAGGATATCTGAAGAGTAGAAACCAGGCTCACCTGTAGAAGACTGGAGGAATTGCTGAAAATTGCACTCGGTCTGTCAGGAACTGAATCTGCTGTGTGTTCTCCCGGTATTGTGCAGTAATTGTGATCGGATACAGATGCAGCCTGCCTGGTATAGTGCTTTCTTTTATATAAATGTGTGAAGAGGTTTGTGTACCTCAAGTGAGCCCTGCTGACATTGAAGGACCCTATCTTATTTGGAGGTCGTGAGTACTAATTCAGGGTCGCTCCTGTTGAATTGCCACATTAAATCCAAATGGAATTACTGTACTGCTGACTGTTTAATTCTCCTTTTCTCTGTGTGAAAGGGCCCCTACCAGCTGCCACGGTTTGGACTAGCCACTAGGGCTTGGGTACCCAGGGACAGTAACTGATAGGGATAGGCCTGTGCACAGAGCCATAGGTAGATTATTAGAGTGATAAGCTAATAACCTGATTTCCCTGTCCTTGTTATATCCTCAAATAAATCAGAGCTGCTTGTTTCAGCAAAGTTATACTGCCTGATGTATTTGTCTATGTTAAAGTACTGTACTGTGATTGTTGCACTGTATCTCATTTCAGGAGGTCCCAGTGCGGAACCAGACCTGGGGGTAAGTGTATACTGTGAAGGTAATTCTGATATATTGTATGGGCCACTAGTGGGAAGAAAGGGGTTGCAGTGTCCCAGAGGGCTGTGACCAAGTTAGTTTAACTATTGCAAACCCTGACCTCTGGGTGGAGGCACCCGCCATTGGATCCAGGCCCCTCAACCTGTTAGTGGCAAATCAGGCAGGGGTAGTAGCCCCTGGGATAGCGCCATCTAGGGGTTACATAATGTTTATAGTTTTTGAGGAAAGCGATTGTTTTCTTTGTTCAGGGGTGTGACGACAGTGACAAAATGATAGGGTCTAATTTTATACTCCCCGTTTTTTGTATTATTTTACTAAATTAATTGAGGTCCGTAGTTGTATAACAGTAGTTAAACTTATTACCATTTTCTTTGTTTAGGTACTCGAAATAAGTCAGGGATGATTGAGAATTAAACATAAGAAATTTTGAATAACAGATATAATTGTGTCGGTTTAAATACTAAGTTTTCTCCACGAGGCCGAAGTATGTCAGGGAAGGGAGTCATCAGTCACCACGGTGACGAGCTAGCTTTGGCTAGACATGATGATGAGGTAACATTGTCACGTGACTCCTTTCCCTGACATAAAGAGGTTGGCTGTTAGGGCCCCCAGTGCTGCCAGTTTGTACATAGTAAAGGAGTGAATACACAAAACTTCCTAGACGCTCTTACTAGTAGTAAGTAGTTTCTACACTTAACAAAGATTTCAGCAGTAAAACTGTATCAAAGTATGTGTTTCAAACAGCGGAGCTTAGTTTAATACATTCAATGTATGATTGAACATTTAAAATGTAATGCGCAAGACGCTGGAGCATATGGTCTTATGAAAGTGAAGTTCGTGGAAGGATTTAAAAGCTTATGACTTTATGGTTCATTTAAATATAGGTATGTTCATAACTAAGTAGAAACCGCAAGTTCTTCACTGATATATTAGAGTGATTGAATATTTAAAATGCAGAATGCAAGATGCTTATATACATGGCTCTAAATAGCTAAGTGCCCGGGTGGATTTAAAGCTTACTGTTTAAATATATAACTGCTTTAGTATTCGACATATGGATTATAAACACAGCCTTGGTATTGTAATCTGCTGATTTATCAAATTGAACTGGGAGTTTTCATAGTTTTCATTTTTGTTCTACAGTTATAGATACTGTATCTACTGATATCAGTATCCAGCATAAAAGATTTAATGGAGAAATAGAGGTAAATACTGAAGGAGATTATCATAAATTTTATAAGGCGATTGTAACCTTATGGCAAATTCTTAATATTATTCTGTTTTATTTTTAAAGTGATGATGAAATGAATACTCCTAGGGAGAGATGGCAATCACTGTGCCCCAGTAGGCTAAGTTAAGAAGTAAGGAAACATTTTTTGTGCATTGAAATTTGGTAGCCTATTATGGGAATAAATGTATTATATGGCAATACTTCATTTTACTTTTATTTTTATTTAAATTTCATTTTAATTTAATTTAGTATTTTGTTCTGATAAAACAATGTATTACTAAAAAGAGAAATACATATGTGGTCGTACTGATCAGTATAGTGAAGCTTAAGAGAGAAAGGACTCCAGACAACTGATGACATCTGAGCCTCAAAATCTATCGTCCAGAATGATGCCCAGATTCTTCACCTTGGCAGAGGCGACAAGTGGGGAGGAGCCAAGCATCAAACCAGACACCTCTGCTACAGCCTCCACACCCTGCCAACGACCAGGATCAATCACCAGCACCTTCGTCTTGTCCAGGTTAAGCTTCAGCCAGCTAGAACGCATCCAGTCCTGGATCTAGGCCAAACATAAATTTAGTACCTCAACTGTGGCATGTGTCCCGGGTGCAAACAACAAATAAAGCTGGATGTCATCCGCATTGCAGCGAAATCCCACCCTGTAACATATGAAGATCTCTCACAGGGGAAGCATGTACACTGCAAACAACATGGGTGAGGGGATCAAGCCCTGAGAAACTCCACATGACAGGGGTTTCAGGAGTGAGGAGACACTCCCCATCACCACCCTCTGTGTCATACCTGTGAGAAAGGACTCAAACCAGCTGATGACAGTGCCAGCAAGTCCACAGAGCTCCCTAAGACAATCCAACAACACTCCGTGGTCCACAATGTCAAATGCTGAAGAGAGATCGAGGAGAACGAGAAATGACAGTTCTCTGTCTCTGGCCCTGAGGAGATCATTATGCACCCTGACCAATGCAGTTTCCATGCTATGTCTAGGCCTACGTTCCGACTGGAGAAGCTCACAGATGTCAAAGATTGCGAGATGTGCCGCAAGCTGCAGAGCCACTATTTTCTCAATAACCTTTCCCAGAAAGGAAAGGTTAGAGACTGGTCTATAATTCACCAAGCAGTCTGGGTCGAGAGATGGTTTCTTCAGAAGTAGTAGCTTTAGAAGGGCCTCGTTCAAGGTGCTAGGGAATGATCCCTCTGAGAGCGAGCACCAGACAATCTCAGCTAACACTGGACCTACGGACCCCATACAGCTTATGAGGAGACTGGGTGGACCCAGGCCAGTTCACAATATGTGGGCCGCAGCTTCAAGATTACCCCACAAGCCTCTTCCACCCCCCACTGGCCTGAACTCACTCCAGACAAGAGGAGAGCTCCACGTGACACCCATCCTACCATTTCAGGGCAGTGATCGCCCCACTGGGGAAATCCCACATCTGACAGAGGACACTCTGTCAGAGAAAAACCAAACAAACTCTTCGCACTTGACAGCAGAAGCTGTTTTTTTCCGCTGCAGATAGGTAGGGTGGAGTAGCCTGTCCACAGTCCAAAAGAGCTGAGCCATTCTTTTCTTCCCTGAAACAATCTCCCCCTGACAGGAATACTGCCTTCTTATGTGAGACTGTTCTTTGGTACTCACCATAGTGAGTTCAGAAAGCCAGTCTGTCCTCATTAGATCCAGATTTCCACCGACAGTGCTCCAATCTCCATCCCTTTGTCTTCATCTCCCTGAGCTTCCCGTCAAACCATGGGAATCTCAGGCGAGAAGACTTGGGTTGTATAAGGACACGTGCGATAGAATCGAGTGCTGAAGCAACAGCCCTCCACCTCATCCAAACCTGTCCCACAAGCAATTCTCACTTGTGAGAGGTCCACTACCGCCAGAAGTCCTGCCGGGGACAACCCCTTTAGACAGCGGCAGTGGTCCATCTCAACAGGGGATGGACTATCATGAGGGTCCCAGAACGAGAACCTCACTATGCAATGATCTGATCACACAACCAGATCAATCTTGAGACTTCCTTCTTCAAGACCCCGTGTGAATACTAAGTCCAAGGCGTGACCATGTCTTTGAGTCACAGTAACAGCTTGTGCAAGGCCCAGCAGATCCATAGTCTGGAGGAAGTCTTTCCCAAAATGATGTGAGAGTTCATCATCGATCCAAGCACTGAAGTCACCCAGAACCAACCAAAAACCCTCTTGGCAACTAAGTCTGCAACCTCATGCAGAAATTCCCTCTCGTGCCCTGGAGGCCGGTACACCAGAAGGATTCTGCAACATGAATCTGGCCCTCCTCCTAGGGTCACGCATTCAAATGACAAAGTAGAACTCACTGGGTGCACAGAAAAGTTTAGGTTGCATCTAAACCAGGTGGCCACACCCCTCACCCCTGTGATCCCTCCTCGGGCAGTGCACCACAGAGAATTCAGCCAGGGTAGATGCCTCCAGAACTGGGCTGGCATCATCCCACAACCAGTTCTCCATGTGCATGGGTGTCACCGAGTGCGTCGTCTGATGTCTGGAGTTGCTGCAGGCTCAAGAGGGAGGCATGATCTGTTGGCGTTCTCTCACAGTAGGACGCCATTACACAGAATCCCAACTGGTATGAACAAGCTTTTTTACCCTTTACAATTACTTGTTTCAAAAGTCGATCAATTAAACTGTTTTTTATTCTCAGTTTATAAGTAACATGGGATATAAGAGCTCTGATTTAGTGCCATAGAAATCGTCACAGAGGCACAGAACCAGGCATCATAAGGGAATGTTTTAAAATTAAGAAGCAGTACCCTGTGAGTTAGAGAGGTATATTAAATATTTCCCAATACCAATAGAGTACATGCAGTGACGGGGTTTGAAACACCTAGTGTGATCAGTACATAAGGCACTTGCAATTTTGCAGTTCCTGTCAGTTTATAAATGCTTCATGGAATTATGATATATTTATTTATGCTTTATTGTAGCAATACTGAAAGCATAAAAACAGCTTGAAGTTTTTTTGATACACTGCTTTAAAGCAGTCTGAGCGCAAATTGCAGGTACAATCTATTATGCATTGTTATTTACATAAAATATTGCTCGCGACTTTCTATGAAGAAATATTCACTGAACATTTTATATATATATGTTTGTTTTTAGATTTTGAATAAAAATTCCCTGGAAAAAGCCTATGAAAATAGGTGAAACGTTGGGGTCTGTGAAAATAATATTACCAGAAGTTCTGAATAAGTTGTTTATTGTGGATCTTCACAAAGACCCTGGTACCCGCACACCAGCTTATCTCAGCACTGAATTCACCTTCAGCGGGACACCCTCAAATATAAGAGGAAATGAAAATTGTCCATTTCCCGGTTTGCTCATTGATGGACTCCATGATGCAAGCCAGATTGACAGAGGAAACCAAGACTGCTATAAATGAAGTCTTGTTCCTGATTGATCTCGCATAGCAAAGCTCTGCCTGAAGGGGGACCGGCAGAGGTTGCTGGCCTGTCAGCTAGCTGACCACTCAGGCTGGTGGGAGCCCTGGGTATGGGAACCAAACATGTCTGGCCTCTCCCTTGGTCCCTTTTCACCCCAGGGTGCCTCCTGGTCTTCACATCCCCAATATTACTCACCCTGTTAGCAGCCCTCACATCTCACTGCCCCTTCTCACAATACCAACCTCCCTGCAGCATCTATAAGCTGTTGCTGACAGGGGGCAATCAGTGAAAGGACGGTGGTCCAGCAGCTGGGATGATGAGTAGCTAAGCCTCTGGGGCCAGAAGCCCATGTACATTATTCTGCTGGCTATCTAATCACACCCTTGAGCAATATCGGGCTGGTACAGTTACACTTAATTAAAAACTGCCCAACCTTTCCTGCATCCAACCTAAATCCTACACATACAATCAAATGTGCACTGTATTCTAACAATAAATTACTATACAGGCACACTAATTCAATCATCCAGTCACCTAGCAGCAGCCAACCAGCATCCCACCCCCCCATCCTCATTAAAACCATAAAATCACAGAAAAACCCAAGTCCAGCATAGATTAGAGGATCCAGGTCCACATACTGTGCCATCCACTAGGAAAACTTTGTCAAATAATAGTATGGCTCTCAGTCAGACTTTTTAGGCTAACTGCTGCCATCAAAACAAGTCACAGTTCAATGAAGCAGTAAATGCCCCACAGAGAACAGCATCTCATCCCCCCCCCCCAAGCTACACTTTCACTATAGCTGTGGGGTTGACTGGCCAAGGCAAAACGAGAAGGAAAAACAATATTTTATAATAGTCAAGCGCTCTCACCACTTGTATCCTCTATAGCAGTGGCAAGGTATACACGTTCAATCCAGGATTTCTATCCTTTAAGCTGGGCAGACTCACGTGGCAAACACACACTCTCCTTCCTCCAGGAGCACACTTTCTAGTTTTTGTCCTATGACTGCTGGAACTCAGGGAACCTGTAGGCTAACCCCACTACAAATGGACTTCTGCTCATTTCAAGCCTTCCCCGGACCCTTGAACCTTCTGGATGAGCTCAGATCTCCAGTCTCCACTTACAACATGTCCTGCCTGGATCAAAAACTTCAGGCCCTGACTGCTCTAGCCACAGAGGATCTTACTTCTCTCTCTCTTCTGGCTCCAGCCAACACTATAGAATCACTGTGATGCACCGTAAGATGCAGCCAATGTGTTCTAATTTACAGTCAGGAAACGGAGATATAGATGCAAGCCTCCGATGTCTAGTACAACATATGACCCTGTCTGAAAACTAAAAAGCTAACTCCTATATCCTATTCACTGCCCTACCTATGCTCAGTCCCTAAACATTTCCTCTACCTAAAGGAAATGCTAGTGTAACCCACACTGGCAGACACCATACAAGCTTACTTAATTTTAGAACTTTAATTAACTTAAAAAACTCAAGTAATATCAACGGATATCAGTGGATTCTCTCACTAGTTCATATAATTAGGCAGCAAAAAGGGTCAGAAGCATTTTCTTACTGCCTGACAGATTTGTGCAAAGGAATGGGCCACAGCAGTAGATGGCACCCTTCGTTTGAGTAGGAATGGAATATGTAACCCAACCCTCCGATATTGATTTTTTTATTTTAGTCTTTTGGTAACCAGGTAAGGCCCACTAGGCACAAGTGCCTGTTTTCAGGGGTGACCTGGAAGCACTGGGCGGTTAAGTGACTTGTTCAGAGTCACACAGTATGCAAGTGGAGGTTGTGAGAATCAAACTCAGGTCTGGTCTGTTGGATGTATCAAGCTTGTCCACACCTCGTTCCTCTAACCTCTAGGCTATACTGCCAGCCCCAGGAGGATCATGAGTCACTGGAGCTGCGGGGCTGTTAAGATCCAGCCAGATAATCCTGAGTCAACTGCATGGCAGACTTAAGTGGCATACATTACCTCACTGGATAAAAACTGAGACAAACAGCCCATTCTACCAACCCATCTCATTCCTCCTTGCCCTGGCTAAGGTGAAGGAAAAACTTGTTTTCTCCCAGCTATCCACCTACCTTGACTCCTCCTCCTCTTTCTTTTCCCCCTTTTAGTTTGGTTGCCACAAAAAATCACTCCACTGTCTTCTCCCTCCTCTGATTCACTGACTTTGTACTAAAAGGCATGGACCAGGGCCAGTTCACTATGGCTATTTTCACAGACCACACAAAGGTCTTTGACACAGTGGCCCATCCCCTCCTCTTGGATGAGTTAGGTGCTGCGGGTCTACCTGATCTGGCAGTTGGTGTGGTTCCGCTCCCACGTCTCAGACTGGCTCCAGTCAGTCCCAGCTGGTGATGTCCTATCCACCCCTCTTCCCATCATTTCCGGAGTCCCTCAGGGCTCCATCCTTCACCCAGTCCTCCTGTCCATCTTCTTAAATGAACTCCCTCAACCTGTGTCTCTTCCCACATACAAAAGTATGCAGATGGCACAGTTCCATTTGCTTCAGATGTCTCAGTCCCTGAGATGGCATCTTCACTCTAGCATGATTTTGACAATGTCCACATCAGTTGCACACAAACCAGCTCACACTAAATACCAAAAAAAAAAAAAAGCCTGTCTTACATTAGCCACTAAACAAAGATTAGCTAGGCTCCAGCACAGGCCTGCTTCTCAACTCTAGATGGCAACCTGCTTGAACAAGGAAACCATTTCAAGTACTCAGGGGTGTGGCTGGATCAGAATTTCAGCTTTTCCACCCATATACTGACACCATGCACAAGAAACTTTGTCCTAAGCTTGGTATGTTGTACTGAAAGAAATCATGCTTTCCTTTTCTGGTTTGCCATGAGATCGTTCTTAAGATGCTCTTGCCTGTGTTTGACTACATAGATTTAGTCTACAGCTCTGCCTCAAAGTCTACACTTGCCATGTATGACCCCCTTTTTCATTCCTTCTGCCACTTTGCCCTTAGTGCTCCATCTCTCACCCATCACTGATCCTTATATGCTAATCTCTCTCTCGCTCCCCTCTCTTGAGGCCTGGCATCTCTCGCACTGTTCCTCCTTCCTGGGAAATACTGGCTTGGTACTACTCCCACTTACCTCTCCACTCTCCTTAGTCCTGACAGCCCTTTCTCCTACTCTCTCCATTAATCTACTGTTCGTTCCTTCCTTTCATATGTGACTGCTTCTAGCCCTCCCTCCTTTCTCACCTATTCTCACTCTCAGGTACAACACCTCCCTTGACTGCTCCAGCTCTTTCTTCCCCCCTTCTCTTCCCTACCATTCCCCTCCTTCTCCCCTCTCCTTTAGCCATCCTCTTTGTAACCTGTATCCTGCTCAGTTACCACTTTGCGCCTGGCCTTGTGGCCTGTATGAACCATGCTTGTGAACAAAAATTCTGAAATTTGTAAACTGTATATAACTTGTAAACCATCAGATACATATGGCCGGTATGCACCATGCATTACACACTCTACACACTCTTCTTTGTAACTTTGTCTACAGCAATGTTGCCTCCTGCACTTCTGGAACCCTGCATTGTCTATTACGTACTCGTATGCTCATTATCTCTATTGTCTATTTGACGTGGAGCCTTTGTAAAGGAGTCGCCGACTCTAAGGTTTGTAATTCCAAGATTTAAATAAATAAAATATCCCTCACAGTAAAGCTGCAGCAGGGTAGTCTGCTTTCTCCATCTGTCTTCTTTCACTCTGGAATAGTCTACCTCTCCCCATCTGTCTCTCTTTCCACCTTCATTCTCTCAAACCACTCTTACTGACATACTTCACTAAAGGATGTACCTGCAGATAGATTTCCTCCTCTTCGATCCACATTACAACAACCAGATCTAATCAATCCCCTTCTGCTATTTCACTGGTTTTAACCTTTTTTTGCCTACTCAATTGTACAGCATACAACTTAATGTACTCTGTAATCTAAATTTTACACCTCATTTGTTCTATACAAGTGTCTTGTCTGACATTGGCGGCACGGTCCTTAAGCGCTCACTCATTCTGGCTTCCTCCTAACCAACGCACATGTACACTTTGTACATTGTTATCATTCTTTGAAATTCATTACTCACACTATGATTTTATTGTACATGATTATGCACCTACTGTTGCCACTCTGTTATCGTAATTTCACTGTCTGTTGCGTCACTCCTCCTGGTTGCACCTGGAAATGAGTCCTGGCTTAGTGTGCCTATACCGGTCACCAAATTTTAAATAAATAAATTCTAGATATTAGATGAGCCACTAAAATTGAATTAACAAAGGAGAAGAGAACAAAAAGGCAAACCTTACTTTTTCTGGTAGATTCTGGACCGGGGTTGATGCTTTATACCCAAGCTGCAGCAACATTGCTTCTGCAGCATTCCGCTTTGCCACTTTCTTATTAGGACCTGTTCCTGTAGCCACTTCATTGCCTACTTTGACCTATGAGAGAACAACATGATAAATGTAAAGGGATTGCAGTGGACCAACTACCTCAAACAGACACAGTTAGATTAAAGGATGGATGGATAGATAGACAGACATACATAGATAGCTAGATAGACAGACAGATAAATACTGTAGAAATATATTTAAAAATACCTGCCTTAAATTAAGGTGCTATACATATGAAAAGAACAGTTATGTAAGGACTTACCGTAACAGTAGATCTTTGATGGGATCTCAGTCATCAGGTCACACCACAGGAACTTCACCGTCAGTAAAGGGGAATCCACATGGGATATTTTCAGGAGTACAACTGGGGCTGCTCACACCATCGACGTCACTAACCCTATAAAGCTGTGAGAGGCGCCACTCCCTCCTCAGTTCTTTCCCCCTGGAGACAAAGGGAGCCTAGCCCTAGCCATGGGGGTCAAGGGGAGAGGGAGAGAGAGAGAGAGAGGTGGCCCAGACCTATGTGAAAGGCTGGATATACCACACAGCCAGCTCTTAGACAGGAGCCCCAAAAGGGGGATGGTGGGAAGGAAAGCAGATCTGATGACTGAGATCCCCTCAAAGATCTACTGTTATGGTAAGTTCTTAGTAACTGTTCTCTCTTCATCGAGGTTATCTCAGTCATCAGGTTATACTGTAGGAATGAGTCCCAAGCAACAGACACTCTGGGAGAAGGACTCTCCATAAACTTAAGACAGGAGGCCCTGTAGCACAGCCCTGCCAAAACCTGCACGGGCTCTTGAGGCAATGCCCAGACCACAGTGCTTGGTAAAAGTATGGATGGTACTCCAGGTAGTAGCCACACAGATATCCGCAGCTGAGACCCCTCGGAAACAAGCCAAAGAGGTAGCCATGCCGCTGGTGGAATGAGCTTTGACAGAACCAGGCAATTCTCTGCCGTATTTGTTTTAGCAAAACACAATGCAATTTGCCAACCATCTGGATTAACACTGCTTAGAAACTGAAGCACCCTCTCTACCTGGAACGAAAGAAACAAACAACTGCTTCGACTTTCGACTTTCCTTGGTCCGAAGCAAACAGCACTTCAAAGGTCTGTGCACATCTAACGAATGGAGCAGTGCTTCCCCTGAATTGGTACACCCAGGAAAATAAACAGGAAGGTGTATAGACTGGTTGATGTAAACTCTGAGACCATCTCAGGGAGAAACTTAGGATTTGTGTGCAAAGACACCCTATCTTTGTGAAAAATCAAACAATGTTCCTCACACCAGATGACCTGAAGCTCTGAAATTCTTCAAGCAGCAGTAATGGCAACTAAAAATAACACCTTCCAAGAGAGAAAACGCAGATCACAAGTTGTGATTAGTTTAAAAGGAGACAGAGTCAACTTCTCCTAAATAAAATTCAGATCCCAAGCTGGGACAGAAGAACGGATTTGGGGTTTCAGATGCAGGATGCCCCTGAGAAAGGTACGGGAGACATCCAGCTGAGCAATCATGCAGTCACCCATGGGCTCATGGAAGGCAGAAATAGCCAAAAGGTGCACCTTGAGGAAGGAGTACTGGAGACCTGAATCAGACAGAGAGATCAGGTAGTCCAGGATGTGGTTCACCGGGCAGGTGAAAGGGTCCAAACTGGGGAGTCACGTGATGCAAGCGACCTAAAAGTAGCAGAGATTTGGAGCTCCCATCTCTCTCCTTCTACCACTGCTATTTATCATATTTTCTGGCCACTTTCTTGCTGAAATAACCCCAGCAACACAGACTACCTGTCTTCAACACTCGATTTGTGCTCAAAACCTGCATTGCAATAGGAGAATAACTCCGCGATGGATGTTGATATGAGGCAGGCCCAGCTGAAGCATACGCCGCCTCCCTCGCCCGAAAAGATACCCAAAAAATCCAAAGCTCATGGAGGGACGGCTGGTAAGAGCAGAGCCTGACCTGATCACCCAGTCCAGCTTACAGAGGATCGCTTTTGAAATAATTAAGAGTCATTCAAGGAAACGCTTCTCGATATCTCCTCAGAATTAAAATCTCTTAGAGGAGACCTGGCTGATCTCAACCGAAGGGTAGGAAACTTGGAGGTTCACATTACTTCAACAGAACACTGGAAAGCTAAGCTGGATCCAGAAGCAGTGTTGCTGTGCCAGCAAATACACACGTTACAACTAAAAACTGAAGACCTGAAAGGAAGGAGCAGGAGGAATAGCATCTTAATCATGGGCCTTCCAGAGCAGGAGGAAGGCCCCAACATTGTGCTCTTTGTCCGGAAATTCCTGGAGAAGGTAGTGGGGCCTTCACCACTCAATGCCAGCTACCAAATCGAGAGATCTCACCGATCACTCCGACCCAGACCTCAACCAGGGGCACCTCCCAAGTCTATTATTTTAACATTCTTGAGCTACATATAGAAGCAACATGTCCTTTCAAAGGTTCGGGAGCTGAACTCAGTTATGTGGGAAGGAGTGAAGCTTCATATTTCCCAGGATCTGCCATACGAGACCCGACAAAAATGTGCAGCATTTCACCCCACAGTTAGCAAGCTGGTGGCAACTGACATCCCCTTCAAAATGATCTATCCAGCTAAACTTCAGGTTTCCATTGCAGGTGTATGGACTTCTTATGAGACACCCCTACAAGCCTCGACCAATCTCATAAGCAAGCTTCCAGAACTCTTTAAACTAGGTTGAATAATTACCTACAATGGCCTCTGAAGCTTATTTGCATTGGTGTTGACTGTGTGGCTGGCTGTTTGTGTTTGTCTCTGTCAGTAGTTTAGTTTTTGTGGTTTTTCATGTGTTTCTTCTTGGAGGAACTGGACCATTCTTGGACATAACATCTATGAACATTTACTGGACTAAGAAACTACAAAACATCACCACCAGGTATAGGCATTCTCATCGTAAATCAACTTTTTTGGAAAACATCAAAAAGCAAAAGTGAGGTCAGTAAATCTTTTATACAAGTTTCTGGGTTGTGGAGTGCTGCACTGAATCCACATCTCCGTCTGACTTTCTTAAATGATGTGTGCTCGTCTTTGAGGTCTATTCACAACTGTTTTGGAGAACAAAGGGAAGATTCTAACAAAAGGATTTTTACATCCTGCATATGCCCTAGGCTAATGTTCATCACCTTCAGGAATTTAACACTTTCTGGGTCTTTGATCTACAGTAACAATCACTTTTCTGGTCCACAGTAGCTCACCATGAGTCACTCAGGAACACTCACCCTTGCTACAGTAAACATTTGCAGTCTCCTGCCAAAACTGGCAACTCACAGATTGGGAGGACGAATCCTACTTCTGATACTGCTATTATACTTACATGGGGTATCTACTTCTGTTCCAATCAACAGCCACTATGGAGAGAATACCTCACAACACAATGACTTTACTTTCTCTAACCAAATTGCTGAAACACAACATGTGCATGCCTACACCACCCTTATCCTTCTGAAGGGCTGTACCTACAACTCGTTTCGTATGTTCAGAAAATACAAAAGGATACAACTGGTTCATCTCCCATTCCACACTATTAAACTGTGGTTTCTCCTACTCCTCATCATCCTATTGTCAGCGGACGTAGAACTTAATCCTGGCCCCTCTGTCCACCACTCTCCCACTGACCTATCGGCTGTCTCAGGAAAAGGACTTCTCATTGCCATATGAATATTAGGAGCATTACCAGGCACTTTGCTGATCTCGAGGCATGGACGAAAGTGTACAATCCTGACCTACTGTGCCTATCTGAAACATGGCTCAAGCCTCACATTCCGAACTCCTTATGTTCCTTGCCCAGTTATTCCTTGATACGGAGAGATAGGCCTTCCCCCAAACGTGGAAGGGAGGGAGGTTGCTATCCTCTATAAAAACCATCTTGATGTTACGGTCTGCCCACCCACTGGCTCACCCTTAGTCTGTGAGTCCCTACACACAACCATTGCCCTTGGTGCAAAAAAACTCCACATTATCTGCGCCTACAACCCACCCACTGGAGGTATCACAGGTCTTCAGGATTCACTTGATCAAACCGTCACAAACGCCAAGCAAAACTAGGTCATAATCTTAGGTGACTTTAACCTAAACTGGCTGGGACCAACTCACAGCACACTGCTGACACTAACGCAGAGCTATAACCTGCACCAGATCTTAACTGAACCCACTAGAACCACCCCTTCTCTAACTACCTCCACCCTCATAGACTGGGTACTGGTGAATCGCCTTGACCATGTGTAAACTGCAGGCAACTTGGCAGATGCTATCACAGATCACTACCCCACTTTCTGTGTATGGAGCCCGGAGACTGCTCCCCCATCCCCTCCACGCTACATCACAATTACCAACTTTGCTAAACTGGACGTGGAAGCTTTCCTCTATGATGTATCCTGTATCAACTAGTCTGACATCTATCACTCCCATGATGTTCAAATAGCCCTAGATAGCTTCATTGATAATTTCACAGCACTTCAGGATAAACATACCCCGAAGGTCACCAGAAGGGTCAGGGGTAAACAAACAAGATGGCTACACAAGGACCCGCTGGCTAACCTGCGCACATGGGACAACTCTGGAAGAAGTATAAAATGTCCAGACTACCGGAGGATTACAATACCTACAGGGCCTCTCGGAACGCCTGTAAAAAACAAATCAGAACAGCAAAGAGCAAAGGAACTGCTCACAAACTCTGCTGGTGACCCTAGAAAATTCTGGACACACATCAAGACCTTTCTTGGGGCTACCCAGTCATCGACCCCAGGGGATATGTTCCTAAATGGTGTACACTGCAACGACTCGAACACTATAGCGAATGCCTTTAACAGATTATTCACGGACCTGTCTCAGTACACCTCGTCCTTCGCTTCACCTTCCACAGCATCTCAGTCTTAATGCACACCCCAGATATCTGCATCTGGTGCTGACCACTGCCAACTAACTACTACCTTCCCTTTCCACTTTAAAGCTATATCTAGATCCGAGGTCCAAAGGCTATTGCAAAACATATCCGACAACACTAGCCCCGGCTCAGATTCGCTCGAGCCATGACTCCTGAAGCTAGCGGCACCACTGACTGCCTCGCCACTGGCCAAGATTTTCACTGTCTCTCTCGGCATTGTCCCAGATATCTGGAAGATTGCCCGAGTTACGCCTATCCTTAAAAAAGGAGACCCAAAGGATATCAACAACTACAGGCCCATAGTCATCCTCTCTGTGCTAAGCAAGCTACTGGAGAAGCTTGTTGCAACCCACACCATTGACTATCTCACAAAGAACAATCTTCTCTCAGACACTCAGCATGGTTTCAGAAAAGGGCACAGTACCTCAATTGCTCTTCTCAAATGCTCCACCGATGTACTCTGCAACATGGACAAAGGCCTACTCACTGGAGCAGTATTTATCTATCTTACCAAAGCTTTCAATCTTGTTGTTCATCCCCTGCTTCTCTCAACCCTGCATAGACTTAACTTCTCATCCTCAGCAGTTGACTGGTTTAACAACTACCTATCAAACAGCTTACAACTTGTTAAAGTCAACTCTGCTCTCTCGGATGTGACCAGCACTGACATCGGAGTACCCCAGGGCTCCATCCTGGGAACCCTTCTTTTCTCGCTATACATCAACAACATAGATAATGCCATACTCTCCTGCTCAGCTATCTTATATGCTGATGATCTTGTCCTCTACTCCATCGCTGACAAAGTTAACATCATTATCAAAAACCTCTCCTCGGATTTCAGGAATGTGCAAACATGGCTAAATGCTAATAAGCTCATCCTCAACACAAAAAAGACCCAAGCCATGCTATTTGGCACTGCCCCCAAACTCAGGGCCTGTAAGGAGCCCCTCCTAGTCCATGACTCTGGGGGTCTCTCATCGACTGTGTGACATCCTTCAAATACCTGGGAGTCCTCCTTGATAAATCCCTTGATTTCAGTCTGCACATCCAGTCAACCTGTTAAAGCAACAAATGCCAAACTTGGAATCACCTATAAAACTTGTCACCTGCTAACACCATCCGCCAAATTGGCAATTGCCAAGGGTATTCTGCTTCCAGCGCTGACATATGGTGTCTCCACTTTTGCTAATGCCCATAAGACTGCTCTCCATAAATGGGATGTCGCATATAACAACATATGTCAGTATGCCTCCTCTTCCCATCGCATCAAGCACCACTGCACACTGTATAGCGACCTAGGCTGGCTCTCCCCAACTGCCTACCGATTATACTCCCTAGGGACCCTCACAGACTCTGTAATCCGTAACCAAACCCCCTCCTCCCTCGCAGCTCTACTTGTACCACAGACACCTGCCCACGGACTACGCTCGGCAAACAAATTTCTACTCACCATACCCAGGTGTCTTACTTCAAAAGGCTCTAGAGCATTTCACTGCACCGCCCCAGCCACCTGGAACTCCCTCCCTCCTGCCCTGAGGCAGGCTAACTCCCACCCAATCTTCAAAAAAGAACTATATCGCCACCTATGCCGGGACCCCTGCACATGCCTTGATCCCACTTAATGCCTCACAGCTAACCACCCTATTTCGCCCAAGACACTGCTGCACTTCTAAACAAGCAATGCTATAAAATGTCTTTATAGCTGCCACTTAGCCCAGCTTCAGTTATTTGCATGTACTAATGTCACTTTTGTCATCTCTGCATAGCTATATGTATTATCTCGAGTACTGTCTGACTTGATCTGTATTCTAACCTACATGTACTATATACTATGTACCTGTACTATATACTATGTATTGTATAATCTCTTCTCATTTTACGTATGTATTCTCCCGGGTCGTGTCTGAAAATAGTCAACTTTGGCTAGCGCACCTAACCCGGTTAACAAAAACTAAATAAATATGCTGGAGGGTATATCTTCCCATTGTATCTGAATCTTTTATTTTTTAGATGAGTTTTTCCCCCTTTTATCTCTGTAATATATTTGTATATGGACTTACCAGGGTTTTGAGACCCTCTGTACTGTGGTAGTGGGCCAAGGTGGCATGCTCTGTTAATTTCCAGTCTTCAATGTTGGGGGCAGTCGCACAGGCTCCAGTCTCAATCAGTTAAGGTGGAACTCTTGTTGTGGGACTGCCTCTCAGGGGATAGCATTTTAGCGGGACTGTCCTTGGTCCTGTTTCCATCTCTTTCCCCCAGGCATTTCCCCTATCTTGAACCACTGGACACTCTGGACTTTTCTACAGTACATGGCAAGTAAAACCTGCATCAGAAAATACTGTTTACTCTGGCATTTTAAATGCCCAGTATTTGTTGTTAATGTTTAAAGTTGGGGCTTTTTGCATTTTCTATGTTTATTACTATGAGCGAGCTAGGGAGGAAGGATCTTGATCACTTTTGGGGTGAAATGTATGAGGTTTTAGCCCCATGATTAATATCTGATGACCTAATTTGTAATCTGTTACTGCCCGGACGGGATCGGCCATCACTTTTTGGTCTGATCAAATGTCATGCCTGCTGGATACTTATTCAGACCCCATTCTGCTTCCAGACAGGAACCCCCTCCAGACAAGCATAATGGAATAATGTCTGGGCATACCTACGCTATTCCTTGTCCTAAGTTGCAGTGACCACATTCCTGGCAAATTTACTGGTGCCAAAACTCGATTCTAAGGAAGGGCCACATTATTTTCCTGGGGCAGGTAGTGGTGGGGAGGGAGTGGGATGCTCCAGGTTGAGTAGGCTCAAGGTAGTGCTGCATAGTGCACCAAATTATGGGGAGGGGGGTTCGGTTTCCTAGCGATCCTCCTAACCTTAGCCTGCAATGACTGGGATTCCTATCAGTGCTACTGTAAGTCAGGTTTAACTTATCACCTTCATTCTGCTAGCCTGGCTTGGGTTTTGAGAGTGACTCTAGGAACCGTAGTGGGCTGGTCTCCCCTTGATGCAATATTCCCTTCCAGTTTTGGTATTCTGAACGGGGGGGATCATTGTATATAGTTGGTGGTTTTTGGGGGGGTGGAGAGGGGTCCACTAACGAGTGGAAGGGTATTTGTTAGCGGGTTTCTTGGGGGAGGGGTTAAGTACTTTAGAGCCATATCTGCTGCACAAATCTTATAGAGTGGTTAACATTATTATTTTTCCCTCTAACTGTCACGCTAGTTCTTTTCTATATGTCAGTAATTTTGGTACATGGCTGTCAATGTACAGGAGCTTGAATGAGGGCATACAGACTTACGTGTACTGGGGGAGGGTTTGGGGGAGGGCAGCGAGGTGCATATTGACAGTTTGGTTTACATGCTGGTTATCCTTAAATGATGTGACTATGGTTAGTACTATAACAACATTTCTTACATGGAATGTCAGAGGTGCTTGTGATTGCCCCAAAAGATATCACATTTTTAAGCACATTTCAGTCTTACAGGCCAATACTGCATTCATCCAAGAGACCCACTTGCTTCCAGCAGAAGCCACTGCTTTCCGCAGGCAGAATGTTGGCCAAGTTTTTGCCTCTGGGATATCAACCACCAGTAGGGGTGTTGCCATCCTGGTAAACCGTTTGGTACCCTTTCAAGTGGATCTGTCTATTGTTGACCCACAAGGGAGATACATTCTGGTTAAAGGGATGATTGGTCGTACCACACTAGTGTTGGGAAGTACTTATGGCCCAGTGGGCGATGACCCTGCTTTCTTCATAGATCTTATCAACAAACTGTCCCCTTATCTGTCACTTCTGATGATCCTGGTGGGGGGGGATTGGAACTTTCCTCCTAATCAGGATCTAGACTGATCTAATTGTCCCCTCAGACCACTGTTGGTAGCCCAAAGAGCCTTACAAGAGGTTTTGGACTCCTTGTGGTTATATGACCAATGGAGGGTATTGAATCCACTGCCTCGCACTTTTTCCTTTTATTCCACAGTCCATCATTCCTCATCCCATCTAGACTATGTTGTGATCAGTCACTCTCTCGTCCATTGTCTCTGCAATGCAGAGACAGAACCCATCGTCTTATCTGACCACACAGTGGCCTGGGTTTCTCTGGTGCTGGACTCTAATTGTCAGAGAGACACATCTTGGAGACTGAATACACAGCTCCTCAAAGATGAGTATGTAGTCTCTAGGATTCCCATTCTTATTCAAACTTTCTTAGATGCCAACCTCAATTCCATCCTGAGGATAGACCATGTATGGTGTGTCCTAAAGTGTTTCCTTAGAGGGGAATTAATATGGCTTGCATCCACTCGTAAGCGGCGAAGGGAGGTGGAAGCCCTCTCTCTATTAGTCCAGATCCATACACTAGAACAGTCCCTTTCCACTGCTTCCCATCCTGACTCCTTGCGGGCCCTGCTATCCTTGCGAAACCAGTACTCCTCTCTCATGCAGAAAAAAGCAGAATTTGCCATACTACGAACCCAGGCAAAGTACATAGACCATGGGGAAAAGGCTGGTCATTTGCTGGCCCTACGTCTTAAGAAATTAGAAGCCTCCAGAAATATACCTGCGATTAGGGCCCCTGATGGCTCAGTTAAAACCCATCCCAGAGAAATAGGCACTATATTTGAGCAATTTTACTCTTCCCTTCTTAGTCAACGCACATCCCTTCCATCTAACAAAGATCTTGCAACATACATAGACTCCGTAGCATTACCCTCCTTACCAGCCCCATATAAGGCCTTCTTATCTACCTCACTCATCCAGTAGGAGGTGGAATTGGCTGTCACTACTCTGGCATTGAATAAGGCTCCAGGTCCTGATGGCCTTCCTTCAAATTTTTACAAGCTCTTCGTTAAGGACCCATCTCCTGTTCTTTGGTTTTACTGCTATATGCTCTCGGGTGAAGCTCTGGACCCCTCTCTACTACAGGTCACCATTATTCTTCTTCTCAAGCCGGATAAGCCCTCCTCCTGCCCAGCTAGTTATCAGCCTATGTCTCTTTTAAACTGTGATATTAAAATTCTGGCAAAAATTCTTGCCACTAGAATACAGAAGGTCTGGTCCTGTCTTCTTAGCCCTGAGCAAGTAGGTTTTGTCTCAGGTAGACCCTCGTCAGACCATATTCATGAACTTTCTCATATTTCTCAAGCAGCAAATGTCTCTCCCCTGTCAATGGCGTTAATATCTCTTGACGCAGAGAAAGCCTTCAACAGAGTAGACTGGAAGTTTCTGTGGGTGACTTTATCCAAAATGGGTTTTCCTTCCAGTTTTATTCAGTGGATTCAAGCACTTTACACCCTCCCATCTGCTAGAATTCATTGTAACGGGGTCTATTCTTCTCCCTTCTCTCTTCACACTCACACACGCCAAGGATGTCCACTGTCCCCTTTCCTTTTTAATCTCTACCCGGAACCCTTAATCAGGTGTCTAAATTCTTCTCTCATTGTCACTGAAGTCCCCATTGGAAATGATTCCCTGAAACTTTCAGTTTATGCCGATGACATCCTACTACATCTGACAAACCCCGGTTCGTCCCTAACAGAAGTTCTGAGAATAACTGACACCTTTGGCAAGTACTCGAATTATAAGCTGAATTTAAGTAAAATGGAAGTCTACCCCTTAACCACCTGACACACAGTCAACCCTTCACCCCATCTGGCATAAAGTGGTCCCATTGGTACATCAAATATCTGGGTACCTTTATCTCTTCTGATTCTTCTCTCATGAGCAAGCTTAACTTTGTAGACCTTTGGAGTACTATCCAGCAGGATCTGTTATGTTGGAGAAGCCTCCCACTATCGCTGTGGGGTAGGATTAACATTATTAAAATGAATGTTCTCCCCAGGCTTTTTTACCCTGTCAATATGCTTAATGTTTGGTTAGCCCCATCTTTCTTTAAACATATCCACGCTGATATCTCTTCTTTTATTTGATCAGATAAAGCCGTTAGGAGATCCTACCTTAAACTAAGCCTACCTAAGGAGTTTGGAGGTCTTCAACTTCCCAACTTTTTGCTCTACTATTGGGCGAGCCACCTGTATATATGCAGGAAATGGCTATCCATAGCCCAAATCTGACAGCAATCAGATTACACCCCTAATCTGGCTGCAAATTGAAGCCGGTTTACTCTCTACTCACAAGTTAAGTCCCACCGGGATCCTCTTCACTTCTTTTCTGCAAAAATTCTGCCACAATCTTTGTACTCGTCCCCAATTGGTATCTCCCTTAAAGTGTTATGCCAACTTTGTGGACATCTTAAAATGTCCCCTGCCGAAGACTTCTCCCAACCTATCCTCTTCAACTTAAACATCAAAATTGGGGGGGGGGGGCGTCCGGTTCCCATGTCCTGGCTATAAATACCTCAAGAATTTAACAATTTCAGACTTTTACTACCATACTTTCATTCTCACTTCTCTGGAAATATTGATAAGGCTTGGGCTGGCATCAACATCTATTTTTAAGGTATACCAACTTTGACACCTGCTGGTCAAATTGTTTGGATGCATGCCACAACCTTCCATTTTTGGTGATTTCCTACAGCAGATTTCTGGTCCAGCCTGCAGGCTTCATGGAGTCTCTGTATTGTACAAGTACCTACTTACTAGGCCCCAACCCCTCTCACCTGTGGGTTCTAACATATGGGATACTCGTCTACCTGATTTGGAAATTAATTAGGCCCAACTCTGGAAAGATCTGTATACCTATATCTTGCAGGACAGGTTCAAGTTAACTCAGTATCAGATTTTAACTAATATTTACTACACCCCGGTTAAATTAGCCAAAATGTGACGTCTCCCCTCAACTTCATGTTCCAGATGTGGTAAAGAGGAGGGCTCCCTCATACACATTTTCTGGTCCTCCGAGAAGGTCTCTCCCTTGTGTGCACAAATAGAACGCCAGCTGGACCTACTCTTAGGCCTTCAAGGCCTATTCTCCCTGGCTATTTGCATCACTGGGGACTTTTCCCAGATTCAAGTAAAAGAAAGAATCTATCACATGGCTCTTATCTCTCTGGCGGTTAAAAAGCTTGTACTTAGACACTGGTTGGATCAGGTGGCAATCACCTGTTCGAAATGGCTGCATGAAATATCCTTTGCCCTTAGAGTGGAACAGTTAATTGGCAGTATTCAACATCGTAACTCCTCCTTTACCAAAAAGTGGGGGAAACTATGCTTTATATTTGTCCTGATCTCTCTTTGCTGGCTATATTGAGCACCCTTGTAGCTTTGTCTTTTTTCTTTAATGGATAGTATCCAAGATATATTTTATCCTTCCCTTGGTTATGTATGCTCTTTGTATTATTGCACCTCGCTTAGGGTGGGGGAGGAGGGAGGGGGAGTTTTTTTGGTTTTTTTTTACTTTATCTGGTTCATTATAATGGTCTATTTGCTTAATGCTGTGCTGGTTATAATGTTTTTGACTGTGTAAAATCAATAAAACTTTTTTTGATTCAAAAAAAGAAAGGGTCCAAACTATGTTTGGCAGCCTAGATGGCAAACCGTTTCTACTTCATGGCATATGTAGCTTGAGTGGAAGGCTTTCGGGTGGCCACAAGGATGTCCTCCACTCTGTTCAATACCCCGAACCTGGCGATGGCTATGTCCTCAGGAGCTAAGCATGCAGATGGAGGGACCTGAAGTTGGGATGGACCAGGGTCCCCATATCCTGTGTCAGCACATTCCTGCAGAGGGGGAGAGGGACCAAAGGTTCTTCTGCCACCTGCTGAAGCAGGAGAAACCATACATGATGAGGCGAGAATGGAGCTACCAGAATCATGCTGGCCCCTTCTATCTGAAGCTTGATTAGCAGCCTCTGAAATAAAGGAAACAGAGGGAAGCCATAAAGGAACCTCCCGCTCAGGAGAGGGACAATGCGTCTAGCCTGAAAACTCCAGGCCCTGGATCTAGCGAGCAGAAACTGGGCAGTTTTTCATTGCGTGGGGATGCAAAAAGGTCCAAATCTGGGCGACCCATCTGTCGAACATGTCTTCTACGACGGATGAGAGGAGCTCCCATTCATGCATGCTGGACCGAGTCCGGCTGAGACTATCCGCCAGTGTTTAACACGCCTGGTACGTGACCCGCCGAGACAGTCACACCATGATCCGATGCCCAGTACCACACTCTCATGTCCTCCCTGCATAGGGGGTATGAACGAGTCCCCCCCTGCTTGTTGATGTTGTAGACTATGCTCAGATTGTCTGACTGCACCATCAGCTGACCTGGGACAAGGTGTTCTTGAAAGGTCTGCATGATGTAGAGCACAGCCCTCATTTCCAAAACACTGACATGCAGGGAGTCCTCCAACTGGACCAAGAGGACCAAGAGCCCTGGGTCTGAAAAGGACCCAGGTGTGCATTCCAGCCCAGACCCAATGCATCCATGATGTGGATCTGCTGCGGTGAGGAGATCTGGAAGGGGACGCCTTGAAGCAGATTCAAGGGGTCTATCCGCCATTGCAGTACCTTGCGGACTGAAGAGGAGACTGGGACTGGGCAATCAAACTCATCCGTGCGCTGGTCCCACTGTACTCAGATGATCCACTGGAGAATGCGCATGTGAAGTCTGGCCAGTGCAACAGTGAGTATAGCAGCTGCCATCAGGCCCAGTAATCTCAGGTACACCCTGGCAGGAATATAGCGGCTTTAAACAACTTCCTGAGCTTGGGCTATAAGCACTCCTCTGCCCTGTTTTGAGGCAAGAAGACCTTCCCCTGCACCGAGTCCAGAACCGCACCTATATACTGCAGCCTTTCATACGGTACAAGGACTGACTTGGGCAGATTGACAGTGATGCCCAGGCAGTGAAAAAAGCTGGAGAGTTTGCTCCTGAGTCAGGAAAGTACAGTTACGTAGAACTTACCGTAACAGTAGATCTTCGAGAGAGGCTCTTGCAGTAGGTAATTACATATAGGACTGATGCCGGCCGGTGGCAGGACCCCACGGAAAAATTTCTAGCTAGCAGTCTCCGAAGCAGGCACCGCCTCTATCGTTAGGGTGACCGCGCTATGCGACGCCGGTGTATAAAGGGGCAGTCCCGGACGCCTGCCTTCCAGTTTCTTTCCCGCCACAGGCCCGGACGAGAGAGAAGCAGATGTTTCCATTCCTGGAAAAAGAGCTGAAAAAGCCTAGGGAGATGGAGGGTGGGAAGGTATTACCTACTGCAAGAGCCTCTCTCGAAGTTCTACTGTTACGGTAAGTTCTTACGTAACTGTACTATCTTACTTCGAGAGGGCTCTTGCAGTAGGTAATTACATATAGAACTGAATCCCAAGCAGTCTGGAACAAATAAAAGGCACCGGGAGGAGGAACTACTCCAAAAAGTAGTAGACGCCTTGCAATCCTCAAGACAGGAGCCCTTGCAAAACAGCTAGCCCGAAGCCTGCTCTACGGCGAGAGGCAATGTCCAGACTGTAGTGTTTCGTAAAGGTATGGATGGAAGTCCAGGTGGCAGCAGCACAGATGTCTGCCGCAGTCACATTCTTGAAACAAGCCGCAGAGGCCACTTCTCCACGAGCGGAGTGACCTCTGACTTGACCCGGAAGGGTCTTGTTGTACTTGTCATAACAAAAAGTGATGCAATGAGCCAACCACTTCGACAGGCATTGCTTGGAAACAGCATTGCCTTCCCTTTTGTGAGCAAAAGAGATGAAAAACTGATCAGTCTTTCTGAGATCCTTTGTCCTATTGGTGTAGTATCTCAGAATCCGGTGAACATCCATGGTATGGAGTAAATATTCTCCTTGGTTGGAGTACTGCGTGAAAAAGGCAGGTAACTCTATAGACTGATTTAAGGTAGACTCTGCTACCACCTTAGGTAGAAACTTGGGATTAGGTGCGAAGAGCCACTCGCTCTTTGTGAAAAATCAAATAGGATTTACACATAGGGCCTGGAGCCCGGAAATTCTTCGAGCGGAAGTAATGGCCACCAAGAAGAGCCGCCTCCACTAAAGAAACTTCAGATCTGCGGTTGCCTGCAGGTTCAAGGGAGGAGGAGGTAAAGTTTCTGAGAACAAAGTTCAAGTCCCAAGGGGAGCAGGAGTTCGGATGGGGGGCCTCAGATGGAGGACCCCTCTAAGAAAGGTCTTAGAGACCTCTAATTGGGCAAACGCTTTATCTGCGAAAGGAACATGGTAGGCTGAAATAGCGGCCATGTGCACTTTCAAGGAGGAATGACTGAGACCCAGGTCGAAGAGATGATGTAAATATTCCAGCAGAACGGCCACTGAACAGGAGAAAGGTTTCACATTCCTAGAGGCGGCCCAAATAGAAAATCTCTTCCATTTCATGGCGTAAGTGGACCTAGTGGAGGGTTTTCTAGCCTCCACCAGAATCTCCGCCACTTTTGGAGAGACACCAAAACGAGATTGAGCTAGGTCTGCAGGAGCCATGCATGAAGTTGCAGGGACTTGAGGCCCAGATGGACCAGGGTCCCCTGATCCTGGGTCAGCAAACCTCGAGATAAAGGAAGAGGAAGAGGAGGAACCTCTGAGAATTGCTGTAGAAAAGAGAACCAGATTTGCCTGGGCCAGAAAGGAGCGAACAGAATCATTCTTGCTCCTTCTGTGGTTAGTTTCTGCAATACATGAGGGACCAGAGGAATTGGGGGAAAAGCATAGACAAATCTGTCCTTCCAGTCTAGAGACAGAGCGTCGATCCAGAAAGCACCTTGCTCTGGAACAAGCGAGCAAAAGGTGGGAAGTTTTGCATTTTGGGGAGAGGCGAACAGGTCTACCTGTGGAGTTCCCCAAAGTAGAAAGATATCGTCTAGCACCTTTTGGTCCAATTCCCACTCATGTGGTAGGGCAGAGGAGCGGCTTAGCTTGTCTGCCAGGATATTGTCAACTCCTGGAACATGAATCGCAGTGAGGTGAAGGTTGTGTTGAGTTGCCCAGTCCCAAACCCTCATTGCTTCCCTGCATAGAGGGTAGGATCGAGTTTCTCCCTGCTTGTTGATGTACCACACCACGCACATGCTGACCGTCTGGATGGCTAGGTGACCGGGAAGAATGTATTGGTGAAGGGCTTGGAGAGCATATAGCACTGCTCAAAGCTCGAGCACATTGATGTAGAGAGATAGTTCTAATCTGGACCATAAACCCTGGGTTTGGTGAGGACCCAGATGGGCTCCCCAACGTTCGCCTGATGCGTCTGTGGTCAGAGTCTGGGAGGGGGGAGGATGACAGAAGGGGACACCCCCGAAACAGGTTCTCTCGAACCATCCACCATTGCAAGTCTCGTGCCATCAGCGAGGAGACCAGAACAAGATGATCTAGGTTGTCTACAAGTTGATCCCACTGGGAACAAAGAGTCCACTGCGAGATCCTCATGTGGAAGTCGAGCCCTGGGAACCGTCAGAATAGCGGCCGCCATGAGCCCCAGGAGATGGAGGACCAACCTCGCCGGAACCCTCCTGCGTTCTGATAGCAGGGAAATCTGTGACTGAAGGGAGGACGCCCTGTCCGGGCACAGGAAGGCCTTGCTCACTGTCGTATTGAGGATGGCCCTGATGAACTGTAGTCTCTGGGAGGGATCCAGATGAGACTTGGAATGGTTGATGGTAATACCCAGGCAAGTAAAAACCTGCTGGGTGAGGGAGAGAAAATGCAGGAGCTCCTCCCTGGATGAGGCCGCCAGGAGCCAGTCGTCCAGGTAAGGGAACACCTGAACTCCCATCGTACGCAGGTGGGCCGCTACCAAAGCCAGGCATTTGGTAAATACTCGGGGTGCCGAGGAAAGACCAAACGGGAGCACCGGAACTGGTAATGGTCCCCCTGAAACGCAAACCGAAGATACTTGCGGTGAGAAGGGCGAATGGGGATGTGCAGATATGCATCCTGCATATCCAGCGCACAAAGCCATTGGCCCGGCCGAAGGAGGGGCAGAAGGGTCTGTAGGGAGAGCATCCTGAACCTTTTGTATTCCACATAAAGGTTCAAGGAGCTGAGATCGAGAATGGGTCTGAGATCTCCCGTCTTCTTTGGGACCAGGAAGAAATGTGAATAGTAACCTGTCCCTTGAAGATGAAGAGGAACGGGTTCTATGGCCCTCTTCGCGAGGAGGGCAGAGATTTCTTCCCGGACCAAAGGAAGATGGTTCCTTGTGTAGGACGACTTCAGAGGTGGGTGGCGGGGTGGTTTCTGTAGAAACTCTATCGAGTGCCCTTCCGCTATAATCTGGAGCACCCAGGAATCCGTTGTTATCCTCTCCCAACCCGGAAGGTGGAGGGAGAACCTCCCCCCTACTGGTTCCTCCGGTGTGTCCGGAGGCGGTGAGAGAGGGGAGGAGTCAGGTGGTGTGGGGCAGCGCCGCAGCTGGGGCACCCGCTGCTTTTTTGGGTGGGGGGGCCTGGCAGCTGCGGGGGCCCGACGTTTAATGGCCCACCTTCCTTGGGGTTTCGCTTGTGGCCGACTGCATCTGTGAAAAGGATGGCGTTGCGGGTGATGGGGATGGTACATGGAATCCACGGATTTCAGAGCCGTCCCCTTCTCCTGCAAGACGGTGATGATGTCCTTGACATCATCAACCAAAAGCACCGAACCCCTGAAAGGTGCTTCCAGGATCGCGGACTGCACCTCCAGGACCAAACCTGATACGCGGAGCCAGGCATGACGCCGTAGACTCAGGGCGAAAGCGGAGCTCCGCCTGGCAGTGTCCACTGCATCGTATGTCGTCCACAGAATGTGGCGACTGGCCGAACGAGCAGAACGGACTAAATCGGCTACTCCTGCTTGACTTGAGAGTCAGGTAAGGAGTCTATCTTAGATTCCGCCTGGGTAAGGATGGCCATCTGGTAATCCCCCATATGAGCTACATAATTCAGGGCCCGAATTCCCAGTGCGGAAGAGGCGTAAATTTTTCTTCCATACTGGTCCAGGAGGTGAGATTCCTTATCCGGAGGAGACAAGCTTAGGTGTTTGGGGTGCGCTGACCGGCCGTGAGCGGAGCTAATCACGACCGAATCTGCATGGGGGTGGGAGTCTAAATAGTCTACACCCTCTGGAGCCTGGTATAGCCTGTTAGACTTCCTAGAAAGTGGGGCTAACGACGACGGTTGTTTCCAAATTGTGGAAACAAGGTGGGCGTGAGGCTCGATCCAGGGTGGCACTAAAGTTGGAGCTGTCAGGGGCAGGTCCAGATGTTCGGCCAGTTTAACCCGCTGAGGATCTGGTTCCAAGGAGTGTCACTGATGAACTTCCTGGATTTTTCTGAGCAACTCCATAAAGGAAGGATCCTCCGGACACTTCGGAGGAGTCCTCGGCTGGGGCTTGGATGGAGAGCGCGGCTCGTCATCTCTCTCAGAGCATCTGTCGGAAGAATCCGAGGAATCCGAGAGGGAAGAAGAAGAAGAATTGGAAGCAGAATAAGACTCCCTAACACGGCTGGGGGCAGGAACTGGTTCCTTGAGGGGTACCCCTGGACGCGTGTCCTGCCCCTCTCGGGATCCAGAGGGAAGGGCCCTGGAGTCTGGAGGCGGTGAGGGAGTGTGCTGCCTTGGGCGTACGGGAGCCGGGGGTGGCACCGTCACCATAAGGCGGCTCTCTACCTCCTTGGTGAGCTGAGCCTTGGCCTCAGCCCACCAGGAAGCCAGAGTCTCCTGCAGATCCACCGGCAGCCGTAGGGGCGGTGGAGGTGGAGGAGGAGGGGGAAAGGTATACGGGTTGTACCCGTAAGGTGAGTATCCGAAACCCGGCTGCATGAAAACCTGTGCCGGGTATTGTGGCGTCGGGTACTGTGGCGTCGGAGGGAACGGCATCGCATACTGCGGCGCTGGATACTGCGGTCCTGGGTACGATGGCGTCGGATAAGACGGCGGGTATGCGGGCGCCAGAGGAGCTGCCGGAGCAGACGGCCTGGATGGTGGCCCCACGGGCGGGTCAACATTGAGAGGCCCAGAGGGGGCAGGGCCCGGCGGTAGGGGACAATCCCCTGACGGCGTCGGTGGGGCCAGCGTTGGGGCTGGCGTCGGGGCTGGTGTCAGACCTGGTTCCTTAGGAGGAGGGTCTGACGGAGGTGGAACATCCCCTGTGTCGCCCGGGGATGGGGGGAATCCCGGGGTCAGGCTGGGATGACTCGGGCTCCCCGGACGGCAGAGAAGGCTGCAGGGAATCGGGTATGACGGGTGTGGGGGTCCGTCGTAGGTTCCGGCGCACGTCGGGGGAGCCAACATGCGGCTTAGGGGCTAGTTCCCGGTGGGCGCGGGCAGCCAGCGCCCGCCTTATGGGGTCCCATCGAAGGCAGGTCGAGGAGGAGGAGCAGCCCGATCCGAGGGGGATGAGGTCGTGTGCCGCCCCGAAGGGTCGGGCGTCTTATCGACCTTCTCCCGGTGGACATCGGAGGAGCCGACGTCCGACTTATGGGAGTTGGCTGAACCGGGGGCGAGGCCTCCTTTTGCCCGGAGGTGCCCACAAGGCCCGAGCGCAAGCCAGACGGGCAGGCCGACGCCTCCTTCAAACCCTTGGAGGCTGCCGTCGGACGGTCCCCCGGAGGGGATGTTACCTGGGTCGCGACTCCGGCCTGAGTCGCGGACAAGGAGGCCTTCTCCTGGTGCCTCTCCTTGTCCCACTTTTTGCGATGTCCTTCCGGAGAAGTGGACGCCTGCTTGAGCTTCTTCAATTCTTTTTCCACCGAAGACATCTTTTTCTTGAGAAGATGGGCTTCCAGGGACTGTTGGCGTCGTCTGCGGGTAGCCGCGTTGAAATTGAGGCAATGCGGGCACTTGTCGACTGGGTGGTCGGGGCCTAGGCAGAAGAGGCAGAGCGAATGGCCGTCCTTGTGCGGCAGTTGGGCGCCACACGAGTCGCACTTGTTTTTGTGCTCAGAGGGTGTAGGGACGACATACACACCGTCGATGACCTGACGATAGAAGGAAAAATAATCTTAATTTTGGTAAAACCAACAAAAGAGCAGGGCTGGACGGCACGAACTTTTCCACGCAGGATACCACCAGCCAACGGTGGAAAGAACTGGAAGGCGGCATCCAGGACCGCCTTTATACTGACGTCGCATGGCGCGCCGGTCACCTGACGTGGGGGCGGTCCCTCGCCAGGGACTGCTAGCTAGAAATTTTTCTGTGGGGTCCTGCCGCCGGCCGGCGTCAGTCCTATACGTAATTACCTACTGCAAGAACCCTCTCGAAGTAAGATATGCTGTTCCCTGGACGAGGCCTTTAGGAGCCAATCCTCCAGATAAGGGAAAACATACAGTCCCTCCCTTCTGAGAGTCACTGCTACTGTTGCTAAGCACTTGGTACAGACTCGCAGCGCACAGGACAAGCCAAAGGGTAGCACTTTAAACTGACAATGCAGAACCCAGAAAGGCAAAACAGAGAAATGTCCTGTGAGGGGGAAAGACCGATATGTTCAGATAAGCATCCTGCATGTCCAGAGAGCAGAGCCAATCCCCTGTTTTGAGGAGGTGCATCAGGCAAAGTTACTTGGGTACCAGGAAAAACCTGGAATAGAACCCCTTATTTCTCTGCCACCTGGAAACGGACTTGATGGCTTGCTTGTGTAGAAGGGACTGCACCTCTTCCCGGAGAAAGTACAGTTACGTAAGAACTTACCGTAACAGTAGATCTTCGAGAACAGCTCTTGCAGCAGGTTACACCATTAGGACTGAAGCCGGCAGGCGTCAGGACCCTATGGAAAAATTCTAGCTAGCTATCTTCAGCGGGGACCTCCCCCGACGTCGGTCCAGCCTCCGCGTCAGGCATAGTACATAAAGGGGGCGGTCCTGCCAGATTCTCAGTTCTCCCGCCGGAGACTTCCGCTGCAGGCTGACATCGAAATGGGAGACCAAGGATCCACACCAGAAGACAAACGGAAAAATTCCTGTTAACAAAGGCTTAAGCCATGCCTCCTCCAAGGGGAAGGTGAGCGAGTAGCCTGCTGCAAGAGCTGTTCTCGAAGATCTACTGTTACGGTAAGTTCTTACGTAACTGTACTATCTTACTTCGAGACACAGCTCTTGCAGCAGGTTACACCATTAGGACTGATTCCCAAACAATAGTGCTTGCAAACACTAAGGGAGGAGAAAATAAGAAAGAACGTTCCAGGTCCTGAATCTAGGACAGGAGACCCTGTAGTACTGCCAGGCGAAGCCTGCTCTTACGCCGTTGAAGCGATGTCAAGGTTATAATGCCTGATAAAGGTATGAACAGAGCTCAAGTGGCCGCAGCAAAATGGCAGAAGTGGAGACATTTGAGTGCTGCAAAGATGTGGCCACACCCCTAGTGGAATGACCCCAGACTGCTCCTGGGAGGGCTCGCTTGATATCATAACAGTAAGAAATGCACTGGACAAGCCAGCGAGACAGAGACTGTCTAGATACTGGTTGGCCCTTCATCCTTCGGTGAGAGGACCTAAAAAGCTGTCTGGGCGCGGTTGCCAGTTCTGCTCAGGTAGTACCTCAAGCTGCGTGAACATCCAGGGTGTGAAGCAGCCTCCTCTGTTAGAGTAATTAGGAAAGTAGACCAGCAGGTCAATATCCTGGTTGAGAGTGAGTGCGGAAACCACCTTAGGCAAGAAATTAGGATTCGTCCTCAGGGATACTCTGTCCCAGTGGAAAACTAAATAGGGCTCTTTGCACATGAGAGCCTGAAGCTCAGAAACTCTTCTCGCTGATGTAACAGCAACCAAAAATAACGTTTTCCATGACAGAAAATGCAGCTCGCAATCCGTGGCAGGTTCAAAGGGGGGGAGCGTAAGTTGCTCCAGGACAAAGAGCAAGTCCCAAGGAGGCACTGGGTCCTTAATGGGCGGCCTAAGGTGTAACACCCCTCTTAAGAATTCTCGACAGGCATCTAATTGTGCCACTGTGCGCTGTCCCATCAGGAGGTGATGAGCTGAAATGGCACAGAGGTGCACTTTAATCGAGGAGCAGGCAAGACCTGAACGGAAAAGGGAGAGCAGGTACTCTAATACCACTTTCACAGGACAACCTAAAGGGGAAAGGCCGCGTGCTTGCGACCAAAGACAGAAACGGCGCCATTTCATGGCATACGTCGCATGCGTTGCCGGCTTTCTGGCTGCAGAAAGGACTTCCGCAACCTCTTGCGAGACCCCGTGACGCAAGATGGCTATGTCTCTAGGAGCCATGCGTGCAGGTTCAGTGAGCGTAAGTCCGGGTGGACCAGTGAACCCTTCTCCTGAGACAAGAGGTGGGAGCTGAATGGCAACGGGAGCGGAGGTTCCCGGGACAGCTGAATCAGCAAAGGGAACCAGATCTGCCTGGGCCAGAATGGGGCCACCAAGATCATTGTTGCATGCTCCCTGCGCAGTTTGAGAAGAACTCTCTGGATCAACGGGAAGGGAGGGAAAGCATAGAGGAATCTGTCCGCACAGGAGAGGGACAACGCGTCTTGCCAGAAAACACCAGGCCCTGGATCTAGTGAGCAAAAATTGGGCAGTTTTGCGTTGGATGGGGAGGCGAACAAGTCCAATTCTGGAGCTCCCCATCGAAGAAACAGATCCTCTGCTACCTCCTGGAGAAGTTCCCACTCGTGGACTCTGGCCTGGGAGTGACTCAGGCCGTCTGCAATCGTGTTGTCCACCCCAGGAACATGTACTGTGATCAGGTTCGCGCCGTGTCGGATTACCCAATCCCACACCCTCATGGCCTCCCTGCAAAGGGGGTAAGAGTGTGCGCCTCCTTGTTTGTTGAGGTAATACATCACCGCTGTGTTGTCTGTCTGAAGCAGGAGAGTACTCGTGGGATTTCTGACTGAAAGGCCTGCAGGGCATAAGGGACCGCCCTCATGTCTGGGACGTTGATGATGGTGGGCCTCCAGAGGGATCCACGTGCCTGGGACTTCACCCCGTCCAGGTGTGCTCCCCACCCTAGGCCTGAGGAGTCTGTGGTGAGGATTACCTCCGGGGATTGCGCTATAAACGGGACGCCCATAGAGAGTGTCCCTGGGTCTAGCCACCACTGCCAGTCTCGAATCGCGGTATTCGTGATTCTGACCGGATGCTGCATGTGGTCTTGCCTTTGGTCCCATTGCACCTTGAGCATCCACTGAGTTACCCGCATGTGGGGCCTTGCGAAAGGGACAGTAGGAATGGCCGCAGCCATGTGTCCGAGCAAGCGAAGGACCGACCTGGCTGGGGCGGTCTTGTTCGATGAAAGTTCCCAGATGAGGGATCTGATGCGCTCCGCTCTGTCGCCTGGAAGAAATGCTCTTCCCTGAACGGTGTCCAGTACTGCGCCTATGAACTGCAGTTTCTGCGACAGTACCAGGAGAGACTTTTCGTGGTTGATTAGGATACCCAAAGATAGAAACAGGTCCTGGGTGCTCCGGATCGCCCGTAGCAACGCCTCTCTGGAGGCGGCCATGAGAAGCCAATCGTCCAGGTACGGGAACACATAATGGCCCTGTCTCCTTAGAGACGCTGCCATGACTGCCATGCATTTGGTAAAGACCCTGGGTGCCGATGACAGCCCGAATGGAAGGGCTCAGAACTGAAGATGATGGCCGAGAAACTCGAAGCGCAGGAACCTCTTGTGCGCTTGAGCTATAGGGATGTGCAGGTAAGCGTCCTGCATATCTAGAGACGCTAAAAAGGCGTCTTGCTTTAGCATGGGAATAAGACCCGGAAGGGTTACCATGCGGAATCTTTTGTAGGCGACCGACAGATTGAGGTCGCTGAGGTCCAGAATCGGACGGAGGTCCCGTTTTCTTTGGAACCAGGAAGAAATGGGAATAGTATCCGTGTCCTCTCTGGTTCTCTGGGACGTACTCTATCGCTCCCTTTTGCAGGAGCGCGAGCACCTCTTGCCTGATCAATGACTTGTGCTGACCCGGGTATCGGGAGAGCAACGGAGGCCTCGAGGGTGGCTTTTCCGCGAATTCTATAAAGTGGCCTCTTCCGACCAACCGTAGAACCCACCTGTCGGTGGTTATAGTCTGCCATCCCGGCAGGAAATTCGCAATGCGCCCCCCTACCATGATGTCCCATTGATCCTGAGGGGCGGGGGCCGGGAAGAGTCAGGCTGTGGCGGCTGAGGGTCCCGCTGGCTGGACCAGCTTAGGAGCCCGCTGGCTCTGACCTGCGGGTTGTTTTCCCTGGGTTCTGCGAAAACCGGAGCCCCTCTGCTGTGGGACGGGGCGGGACTGTTGTCTCTGCGTCCGTCCATGAAATCGGCTTTGGTTCCTACGAAAGGAACTAAGCTTGGGTCGGTACATAGCCTGAACCGACCTCACCACCTTCCCGGCCTCTTGGAGTTTGGTAATAATCTTCTCTGAGGGTTTACCAAACAAAACTTCTCCCTCGAATGGGGCGTCCATGATGTTTTTCTGGACGTCCGGGGTAAAACCGGAGACACGGAGCCAAGAGTGCCTCTGGAGGCATACACCTGAAGCTGCTGCTTAGGGCGATGAGTCCGCTGGAGTCGCACGCTCGTAGCACCTGGGTTCCCACGTCCGAACTGCACGGAGGAGCTGTAACATCTCCTCCTTCTGCTCACCTTCCGCAACTTCTCAGCCGCATCCAGACCCTGCTCCCACAGGGCATTTTGGAACTGCACCATGTGGGTCAAGTAATTCAGGGATCTGATGGCGCGGGTAGTGGAAGCATACGTGCGCCTACCCATGGAGTCCAGCTGGTTGGACTCTGGGACCGGTGGCAGGGTGCTCAGATGTTGCGGTCTCTGGGACCGGTCATGAGAGGCTGTTATGACCAGAAAGTCGGCCTGAGGATGCTGGGTCAAGTACTGGTCTTCTCTTGGAGCCTTGTACAAGCGGCCAGCTTTCTTCGGCATCGCCGGGAGTGAATGTGGACGCTTCCACGCTGCCTTGGTGACGTCCACGAAAGTGTCTACCAAGGGTGGCACCACCACAGGCTTGGGGTCCTTCTGCCGAAGATACTTCGCGAGGTGTAGCCTTTCCGGGTCTAACTCTTCCGCATCCCATCCCATGTTCTCCTGGATATGTCTCATGATATCCGAGAACGAAGGGTCATCGGAGGAGCTTTGGCAGCTCACGTGGGTCGGAGAAGGGATGGAGAGGGGAGATGGGGATCTGGATGTAGAAAACTCTGATCCTGTGTCCTCCGTCGAAGGCGAACGGTGGCGTCTTCTGGGTCTCTTGGGACTGGGTGACCTAGAAGAGAATCTGGACAGAGTTCTCCTTTTATCGAGTCTCCCCCTTGGAGGGGTCCTGGGCTCCCGGGGAGGAGGTAACCGGCCTGCAGACCCAGACGGAGACGGGGGCGCAGGAACCGGAGGAGCAACCGGTGTAGGAGGAGGAGGAGGAAGTGGAGGTGGAGTGGGACCACGTCCTTTTGATGGTATCCCACCAGTAAGTGAAAGCTCCTTCACTTCTGAAAGGAAGGCCCGGCGACGGTCCGGGCACGCGTGGATAGCGTCATCGACCCGCATCGGCTCCACAGGGGCTCGGGTTGGCGGGCGAGGGCTCCCTGGGAGTCTCGACAGGACCGGGGTCGCCCGTCTGGTCCTCGGGCTGGGTTAACTCCTCCTCAGTGATGGTCTCCTGACCGACGTCGGTCGGAGGAGTCGGGATCCTCTTCTCGATTGGAGCGGGTGCCGGTCCCCCTACCGGCATCCAGTGATGAGTAGGCCTGGCCGGCGATGGCCTTCTGGCAGATGACGGCTCTGGGGACCTGTGGTGAGAGGCCGACGTCGGACGAACTGGCGTCGGGTCCTGCGGCCTCTTGAGTGAGGTGAGCTCCTTGGTTTTCCGAGGAGGCAAGGAAGCAGACCTGACGTCGGGTTCAGAATGGCGGGAACCCGACTTGTGGTGATGGTGGCGATCCCCCGACTTATCCAGGACCTTAGAGAACGAGGAAGGCCTGGGAGTCTTGGCCTGAGAAGAGGAAGAAGATTTTCTCACCGCAGCGGGGGGAGGCTGAGAGCTGGCCAGGGAAGGAGAGCGGTCGGACCTGGAGCCAGAGCTGCGCGAGTCGGAGGCCCTAGAAGGACCTGGAAGGCCTTTCTCTCTGTGCTTTTCTAGCACGCTTATGCCTTCTGCTATGAATCCCCTTGGAAGCCATGGACTTGAGTTGCTCCTCTAACAAGAACGCCTGTAGGGCCTTCTGGCGACGGATCCGGGTTCTGCTGTTGAAACCCTGGCAAAAAGAGCAGGACCGGGTGTCGTAGTCTGGGCCTAGGCACTGGACTGAACTCGGAGAACAAATTTCCCGTAGGAAAACACTTTACCATGCGTCGCGCGCTAGAAACCGAACTGAAGGGTCGAGACATGCAAGTCGACGGCGGGAAAGAACTGGGGAATCTGGCGGGACTGCCCCCTTATGTACTATGCCTGACGTGGGAGGCGGGACCGACGTCGGGGACGGTCCCCGCTGAAGATAGCTAGCTAGAATTTTTCCGTGGGGTCCTGACGCCTGCCGGCTTCAGTCCTAATGGTGTAACCTGCTGCAAAAGCTGTGTCTCGAAGTAAGATCAGACAGGTGAGCTGGGGGGTAACTGGAGGGTGGAGGAGGGGTTTCTGGAAGTTCATCGATGAGTTCCAGGCTATGCCCTTTCTCTATGATCTGCAGAATCCATGCATCTAAAGTTATGGTTCTCAATTGATTAAGATGGAGAGAGAACCGGCCTCCGACCACTGCCTCCTGGTTTGTGACCAGAAGAGGGGGATCCAGCATGAAGTCAAGTGGAGGCGGAGCCAGTCACTTGGGCTGGTCCGTCATTTCTTGGGTGCTTGGCCACAGCTCCAGCACTGGAGGGAGTGGGCAAGGTAGCTGGGGTACTGCGTTTCCTTTGGGGATGGGAGGCCATACCTGGCCTGTTGGATGCTTTGAGAAAGGGAGGGCACCCTTTACATTACGGTTGGGTATGTTAGAGGGAGAGCCCTGCCCGAGGCTTGCAGATCATTAATAATATCTAGGACATCAGGGCCAAAGAGCTTAGTGACATTAAAGGGGGACTTGAGCACTTTTTACTGAACATCGGCAGAAAACCTGGATACTCTTAGCCAGGAGTGTCTACGTAGGCATATGCCCATGGTGGCCACCCTGGCAATGGTGTTAGCCACATCATAGAGGGCCCTGAGGAGGTGCTTGCTAACATCCTCAGCTGTTTGGAGGCACTGAAGCAGCTCCTGCTTTTGCATGCCATCTGGAAGGGTCTGTCCCACGGCCTTACCCTTTTTCCAACTGGCATTTTGGTATTTCACCATGTGAGATAGGTAGCGTGCAATCCTCAAACCCAGAGTGGAGGAGGCATACAGCCTCTTGCCTCAGAGGTTGATTCTGAGAGACTCTTTATCTGGGGGAAGGGAACTAAGGTGCTTGGGCACCTTAGACTGTCATGAGCTGCCCTGATGACCACTGAGTCTGTTTTGGGCTAGGCAGCATAGCAGGGGAGCCCTTAGGGGGCATGAAAGAGTTTATCTGCCCTACAAGACATAGCTGGCACCATGTCCAGTTTGTGCCAAGCTACTGTGGCTGCATTTCTCAGAGTAGGGAGGATTAGAGGAATGATTTTTGTGGGAGATTTAGGGATGTAAATATGGCTGTATTGTTTATTGATCTGATTCTGTTTTGGTTTTATGATGCTGACTTCGTTATACTTTATTATGTTATTGTACTGTGCCTTGATGTCTGAAAGGCACACAATAAAGTATTATTATTATTATCTCCAGGAAGTTCACCAGCTTCTTTCTGTTGGCCTCATCTTCCTCAGTGTGGAAGCCCATGGCTGAGGACAACTGCTTCATCACACTGAAAAATGTGGAGTCCACAGGAGGAGACCTAGGGGTGTGCTTCACTGAGTCCTCACTAACAGAAGAAGCAGTAGATCTGTCAGAGAGCAGGATCTCTTCCTTTTCTTCTTCCTCATCTTCAGGAAGAATGAGGTCTGGGTGGTAATCCTCCTCGATGTTGACCTCTTCTAAATCTTGGTCTGGTGTTGGGTGCATCGACGATGGCCCATGGGGAGCTTCCCGGGGCTGATGAATAGGTGCTGACGATGAAGCTGCCATCGACGACGTTGGCAAAGGGAGCCTAAAGGTGCCCAGTTGCTGCACAGTCATGTTAGTGAATTTGAGCAGGACTTTGTTCAAGTAAACAGTGTTCATCAACAGAGGGGTTTTGTCGGCACAGGCATCGACAACCTACCTGCTGTATCCTGAGAACCTGAAGAGCCTGTAGCCCTGAAGGAAGAAAAGGCAGGTCTCGACGAGAGAGTCGTCATCGGCAAGCCAGTCATTGATGAAGGAGGGTCCGACGACCCAGAGTTTGATGGCTGGCTGCTCCTGAGAATCGGGCAGAGGTGCTGTCCGTACGAGTCTGGTGGGCACAGAGACCTGGACAGCAGCTTTCTGCAGCAGCACAGTCACAGCTAAAGAGGATCCCCTGAAGAAGGAGAAGAGGCTGTCAGGGAACAAGATCGACGCCGGGGTGGGGGCAGTTGCGATCTCTGTCTTTTTTATGACTTTTCCCTGAGGATATGTCTCAGGCCTTGGAGGCCTGGGAGCTCAATGATCCGGTCGGTGACTGAGAGGCTGGGATCCCAGAGGACCTTTGCCCGGAATTGGCTACCTGTTGATCCATCAGGAAAGTTTTAAGAAACTTTCTGCGTCACCTGATGGTTAACTTCAGTTATAGCTCACAGTCAAAAAGCCCAAGATAGCAGACACCGAGAGACTGTTCGTCTGTGGAGGCAGTCTTTTTTCCATAGTGGCAGTGACAGAAGAGAGAGGTAGGATTAACTCTTGACATAAACAAGTTTGAAGAATATCTTCAAAAAAAGAGATTCAGAAAAATGTTGAAGAAAAAGCTGTAGGCAAAAAATGGCACAAATACTGCGTCGGATCTTCCACAGAGACCCATTAGAGCGAGTCGATGGTGGGAAAGAACTGAGGAGGGAGAGGGGCCACTCATACCTTTATTGGGTTTGGCACACCTAACTCTTGCACACAGAAATTAAAGCTACAGTGTAAGTTGCTTAACCAAAATTCAGTTCATTTTATTTTACCACAATTGTGCATTCAGTGGCCCAACATTTTAAAATATTTTGGGATCCTATAAATACAAAGTGACCACTAAGGTGCACTGTCTTTGACAAAGACTTTGGGGTTGAAACATTAGAGGTGTTTGTAGCTGTTGTTCCTCCTGGCGTGTGCTTGCTTAGGCCACTGAAAGTACAATTGTGGTAAAATAAAATGAACTGAATTTTGGTTAAGCAACTTAGTCTATGACTTTAATTTCTGTGTGTAAGAGTTAGGTGTGCCATGACTGGTTTCTTCGAATTTGCTGTGATTGTCACTGAGCTCTGTCCCTGTGTGGCTCTCTTTGCGCCACACCTTTATAGGGTTGGTTACTTCGACGGCATGGGCGGCCCCAGCTGTACTGCTGAAAATCTTCCGTGTGGATTCCCCTTCACCGACGAAGTTCCTATGGTGTGACATAATGACAGATAACCCTGATGAAGATACAGCAATACAATCATAGTATCATAGTAATGTGTCAGCAGAAAAGGACCATCCTGGCCCATCTAGTCTGCCCATTTCCCACCCATCCCTACTTGTTACCACTCATCAGGGTCATTTTCCTCATCCCACCAGCCAACCCCTTGTGTTTGTCCACAGTCTCTTAAATCCCTCCACAACTGCGACACCAACCACCTCCTCAAGTAATCTGTTCCAGGGTTCCGCTACCCTTTCCGTGAAGAAACCTCTCCTTACATTACTCTTAAATCTTCCACCCTCCAATCTTAAACTATCACCCCTTGTTTTAACATTGACTTTCCTTTTAAATAAGCTGCCTTCACTCACTTTATTTATCCCCTTCATGTACTTAAAAGTCTCTATCATGTCTCCTCTCTCTCTCTCTCTCTCTTCTAATCTCCAGCGGGTACAGATTCAACACTCTCCATCTCGTTTCACATGGCTCATCCTTCATTTCCGGCATCATCTTGGTTGCCCTGCTCTGAACCCTTTCCATCCCATCTATGTCCTTTCTTAAATGAGGCCTCCAGAACTGTACCCCATACTCCATGTGCGGTCTGACCACTGTCTTCTATAAAGGCATCATTACCTCCCTCTTTCTACTTGTAATGCCCCCTCCTGAGCACGCCAACATTCTACTAGTTTTACCCATAACCTTACTGAATTGGTCTCCTACCTTAAGATTGTTTTGGATTAGAACCCCCTGATCCCTTTCCTTTTGTATATGCTTTATCTGCTCGCTCCCCAGAGAGTACTCTGCTTTTGGATTTTTATGCCCCACATGCATCGCTACACACTTCTTTGCATTAAACCTCAGCTGCCATGTGTCGGACCACTTTTCCAAAATACTCAGATCTTCTCATGACCTCAGTCCCCCTGCTATGTCAACCCTATTACATAACTTTGCATCATCTGCAAAAAGACACATCTTCCCTTTAAGTCCCCCTGCTATATCACCGATATATACATTAAAAAGGATTGGTCCCAGTAATGATCCCTAAGGAACACCGCTCATCACCCTCATTACCTTAGAATATACCTCATTTAGCCCTACCCTTTGACTTCTATCCTTCAGCCAGTTTTCCACCCATCTAATCATTTTCTGTCCCACCCCCAGACTCTCTGTCTTATCTACCAGCCTACAGTGAAGAACAGTCAAACGCCTTACTAAAAATCAAGGTAGGCCACATCCACTGCCCCACCTTGATAAACCATTTTCATTACTACATCAAAAAATTTGATCAGATTTGTCTGGCATGATCTCCTACTCGTGAAGCCATATTGCTTGTTGTCTAATAGTTTATTTTCCGCTAGATATTTTACCACTCTTTCCTTTATTAACACCTCCATCACCTTACCCACTACTGATGTGAGGTTGATCGGGTGACAATTCCCTGATTCCTCCCTGCAATCACCTTTGGGTACTGGCACCACGTCAGCTATCTTCCAGTCTCTCTGAACCACTCCTGCATTGAGGGACAGGTTAAATAACTTCGCCAGAGGTGCTGCCAGCTCCTCCCTCAACTCCTTCAGAACCCTCGGATGCAAACCATCCAGCCTCATTGCCTTGTCTACTCTTAACTTTCCAAGTTCTTCCTTTACTCTGTCCTCACTTAATGGGCTTTGATTAACCTCATAATCACCTCCTCCCTTCCTCATTAACTCTGGTCCCTTACCATCCCCCTCTACTGTGAACACAGAGCAAAAGTAACCATTCAGAACCTCCGCCTTCTCATAATCCCCATAACCTTTATATTCCCCTCCCCCTTCAACTTCAGAATTCCCTGTCTTGTCCTGCTCTTCTCTCCCACATTTCTAAAACAAGTTTTATCTCCCCTTTTGGCATGTTTAGCTATCCTTGGCTCTATTTCAGCTTTTGCTTTCCTAATCACTTTCCCTGCCTGACTCCATTTTTCCTTATAAATAACTCTGCCGTTCTCATTCTGAGTTTTTTTTATATCTTCTGAATGCTATCTTTCTATCCCTTATTGCCCCTATAACATCCCTATTAAACCAAAGTGGCCTTTACCTTTTTTTGTTGTTCCCCACCTTTTTTATGCATAGTTCAGTAGCTTTTAGTAACACCCCCTTAATATATCTCCACAATTCCTCAACATCCACTGTCCTATTTTTGTAATTTATTGCCTCCCTGAAAATCACCATCATTCTATCAAAGTCCACCCTCCTGAAGTCCAGAACCTTCATACTGATCTTATTTGTTATCCTCCCTATTTGAATCTTGAAACTCACTGTGTTATGTTCGCTTGTACCTAGACTGTCTCCCACCTCCACTTCCTCCACACTATCCTCAGGTCAAGTATATTTCCCCCCTGTTGGCTCCCTAACCAACATACCTCTCAACTGTACCACATTATGAGGAACGTTCCTCATTTTACTTCACAAAAGCTCCCTGTTCCACATTGTGAGGACATGTTTCACATTCAAAGTCAACATTTCATAGCTAAAATCCATAGTAAATGATGCAAAAAATATATTATTCAATTAATAACAGACTTTCTGAATATAAATGCAACATGTTAACAGTGTTTTGAGCTTCTTAGATAAAGATTTTATTAAGTATTCCACATTTTGCCCATTTGTTCCACATTTTGACAGGCAATGTTCTACATCTGGGGGAAAAAGGCTTGAGAGGTATGCTAACCAACTGTTGTTGAAATGATCCCTGTAGTGCTTCAAGCACCTCCCTGCTCCTGGCAGATGGTGCTTTGAGGGATTCCCCATTCTACATCCGGCATATTTAGGTCCCCCAGTAGAACAAATTCCCCTTTCAAAAATGTAATGAAACAAGTACAAATAATACATGCTCTGCACAATAAAATGTTATATAATTAAAACAGCAGCAAGAGCAAAGATCAAATGCTATCAAATGCCATCATCATATGCCTGTCTACACAGTCAGGTTTTTAGTTTAGACCTAAACATGAGGATGAAGAGCCAGACTGAATATCCGTGGGAAGCCTGTTCCAAAGAAGAGGGGCAGAAACTAAAAAAAAAGCTCTGTCTCCAGCTGACTTCCATCTTGACTTTGGAACAGCCAAAAGACCCATATTATAAGATCGCAATTCACGTATGAAGGTGTAGGTTGCTAGAAGCTCACTAAAGCATAGGGGACCCATTCAGCTGAGGGCCTTGTACGTCAAAAGAAGGATCTTGAAGTCAATCTGCCATACAGTATATCGGAAAGTCAGTGCAGACAGTGGAGAACAGGAGTGAAATGCTCAAACCTCCTAGTGGAGGTAGCCAGTCTGGCTGCTGCATTCTGGACTAACTGTAGCTGGCGGATCTTACTAGCCAGAAGGCACCGGTAGAGTACATTACAGTAGTCAAGATGAGAAATGACAAAAGAATGTACCAGTGTTGAAAGACTGGCTGAGCCTAGGTAGGGGCACAACCCTGATATTCATTCACTTCATGAGCATATCTCTTTAAACGGAGTATGAGCGCACATGTGTGTGTATGTGTCTTCATTTTTATGTGCCTGCCCAAAAGTAATCTTTCATGCACATATCCAGTACTTTGAGCTTCTGAAGTAAAACAATTTAAACATTTTGTCATTTTAACTATAGTCTGACTGTACATCATAAACAGCACGTGGGGTTTTCTTTGCACATGCTTGATGTCTATGTGTGTGTTTCAATATTTATTTGTTTTACATTATTTTTTACAAGAAAGGCACAGACCTCTAAACAACAATCTAATTTACAGATCCACCAGAGAGGGTGGGGAGGGGAGCAAGAGAGAGAAAAAAACAGTAACATAAATGAACATCAAATAAAACAGACAATGAATACACCAGAAGATCAACAATATACCACATTTAACATAGAAAAATTGAGTAGGTAGCAAGTAATAACTACTAACAAAGCAATAATTTCAGGTGCAGTCGTAAATGGATGCACTATGCAGTGTGAGAGTCTGTTTGGCTGAGGGAATGCTATTGGTATGAATGAATTCAAGAAGAAGGCTATTTAAGAAGTGAGGCAGCTTATAATAGAAGGCAAGTTGACCAGAATTCCACCTACATTTTATGATGAGGAAAACAGACTCCAAGCTGGGAATGTAAATGACAGCAAGAATTAAAGAAGGAATACATATTTTATTTAGGTAATCAGGTAATTTACCTAGCCAATATTTAACCCCTAACAACCCAAGATGTCGGAAGCACCTGCAGTACAGAAAGCCAGTGCAGATGCTTGGATGTGACACAATGGTGTGTTTGGGGAGGAAGTGGAGAACAAACCGAGGGAATTGAGTGAGGTATTCAGTTTGGAAAGTTGTGTTTGGGACAATGACATAAAAGATGACTTCATATCTAATGGTAGACAGGAAAATTTATTCAGCAAGCCATCTACTTACCACTTGGAAAAGGCAGTTAATTATCCTATAAAGAACATCAAGTCTTTTGAAGGAGTCAGACACCAGAGACTGAATACAGGGTTTTATTTAACTCTAAAAATTGATTAGCGCTTTGCTCATAAAAGTTCTAAAACATTGTGAAAATGCATAGCACTTACCTGACTGTGTTTAACAAACATAACACTTCTAGAAAACCTATATAAATGCTTTCTGTAAAGTTAGTATTGTCCCAAGAAAAAAACTGCTAATCAATTATTTAAAACCCTGAGTCCTGGTTCTAATCAAGAAGGAGCCCACATTTTTTTCACTCCAATACAGTATCTGATGTATTATCATTCAGTGAGGTAATGCTAAGAGAAGTTTTTAAACATTTTTTGTTTGATTTAGTACTAATCAGTTGGTCATAAACCACAGCAAAATATTGTCATAGTTAAGTTGAAGAAAGTTATGTCAACCATAGTGTTGGGCGAAGAAGAGAATAATATCATCTGCATACATGTGCTGTTTCCAGGAGTGGACAGAGAAAGGAAGATCACTGACAAAAATGCATAAGAAATGCAGCACAAAGCAGAACCCTGTGGGGCTCTCATTTGGACTTGCTGAGAATTGGACGAGGCAGATCTCAGTCACCAATTGGGATTTTGAAGACAGTCAGGAGAAGGGAAATGGGTCTTCCATTACAAGGAGTGTGTGGAGGGAGTGTGGTCTAGTAGTTAGAGCAACAACTTTTTTTTTTTCCTTTTCCCAATTGTTTAACCAGGTGAGATACACTAAGCTCAAAGCTTTTTTACAGGTGCAACCTGGGAGCACAGAGAAGTTAAGTGACTTGAGCAGGGTCACACAGTATACAGAATTTCTCTGCTACATTGAACTGTGTCACTACTGAATATCCTGAAAACTTTTAAAATATACCTTATATGTGAAAATTCGAAAGTCTTGTTTGTACCTCATTACGTGTTGTGTTCTGAGCCCTAGCAGTGACAGCACTCTATGTAGAGGAGCAGTAGTCCCATGGAGCAACTTGCAGGACTACAGCTCAGCTGCTAAACAAACGTTTTTATAAGAAAACGCTCAGGCAGACTGAGAATTATATTTTTATTTAGTTCCTTGCTTTGAGGAATCTTTTAAACCTCAGTACAAATAATTTTAATTTAAAAAGGTAGCGTGGTACAGGAAGCCACCTCGCGCTACTTCCGGTTTCAGTTTAGTATATAAACAACCCCTGCGGTGAGCAGGGCAAATGCGTACTTGCGCGTGTCACCGCGCGCAAAGACACGTGCGTCTGCGCGTGTTTTGCGTGTTTAGGTGAGTCTTGATTTTACATTTCTGAAGAACAGTAGAATAAGTTAAAAGTTTAAAATCCTTGTTTACTTAGCACTTAGCGATTTGCTTCTCACCTTAATTTGGTTAGATAAATAAACCAGGGTAATGCCTTCCTTATTGTTTACAAAGGATGGGCAAATGGGATATAAGCGTGTAACTTGCTTTATGTACCGTTTTTTGCCGGATTTAGATCCAGTTGAAAGATTTTAATGTTCAAAATGTTTAAAGAATAAAGAACTTGAAGAGGGAAATCAAACAGTTTGATGAACGTCTAAAATTATTGGAAATTAGCTAATCTGAAACTAGAAAAAGGCTTTAAATGCCAAATATCATAAATGACACTTTGTTAAATAAAGAAACCTTTCAAGATATTAAGGAACCAAACAAGAGAAAAAGCGTTAGTAATGAATTTGACTTAGTGGATAAAGAAGATGAATGGTTCACTGTTCAGGCATCAAAAATTACAAAAAAGGGGAGAAAAGCAGGAGAATTTGTGCTGCCATTATCTAATAGTTTTGACCCACTAGCCCCACTTTCTGTTTCACAAATTTCTAACGAGATATTAAATTTGGAACCTATCCCACATTTGGTAAATGAAAAAACAGTTTTGATTTCTACTACTCCAACAGTCTCAAATAGAAGTCAAAATGATTTACTACATTTTGATCAAAATATAAATATTGACCAACAGGAAAATTTGATGGACTATACCTCTACAAATCAGAATCAAATATACATCTTGGGAGATTCAATCATATCAAATCTTGCTCGTCAAGTATGTAATATTAATAAGACTACTCGTACCCTCTCTAGTTTTAGGGGTGCAAAAATACAGGATGTCACAAAAATGACTAAAAATATACTACATAATTGTGGTATCGATTCACTGGTGCTTATACATTTGGGCACAAATAATATCAAATACCAGAATGTTCAACAGATTAAAGAAGTTTATGTGGGATTAACAAATCTATTAGTAGAAAAGGGTGCACAGATAATCTTTTCTGAAATATTACCTGTTTTCGGAGTCAATGATGTAATTATTAATAAAATTAAACACATTAATAATTGGCTAAGACAATGGTGTGTAAAACAGAATATAAAATGTTTGACAAATTGGGAATTATTCATGCATCATGAAGATTTTTTTGCATTTGATGGTCTTCACTTGAACAAAAAAGGATCCAATATGTTAGGCAAGATTTTTAATACATCAATTACAGACTGTTTAAACTGCTAAATGGGAGGGAGGGGGGAAATATGTTACTCCGTGTCCTAAATATGTATCATTAAACTCTAAAAGTGATTTAACTTCCTCGGATATGACATTTAATAAAGAAAAACTGTCCCTAAGTGTGATGTTATTGAATGCTATAAGTCTCGTAAATAAGATCTCTGAGTTACAGATTCAACTACAATCCAGAGACATTGACATCTGTGGTATTACAGAGACCTGGTTTTCCGAAAATCAATGGGGTCTTGAAATTCCTGGTTACCATCTTTATAAGAAAAATAGAAAACTTTCCAGAGAAGGAGGTGTTGCTTTTTATATAAAAAAAGGCTATGATTGCTTGGATTTAAAATTTGATCTTCCAGGTCCTTTAGGAGTTGAAATATTATGGATTTCTATAAAATTAAAGATTGAGACTTTTACTTTTGGAATATGTTATAGACCCCCATCTTTGGATAATGATAAATCAGAATCCTTTTTGCGCTATTTTCAAAGTATTAAACTGCCAGCTAATACTGTAATAATGGGAGATTTTAACTTCCCTGGGATAAATTGGAACTCTTTATGTGGCATAACTCATAATGAAAAAGACTTCCTGGAAACTATTTTTATGTTAGGCTTGGGTCAAATTGTTACAGTACCTACCAGACATAATAATATTTTAGATTTAATTTTTACAAATACAAAACAATATTATAAAAATCCAGTAATTCTTGAACCTCTTGGATCATCAGATCATAATACACTTTTTTGGGAAATATTTGTTACTATCTTGGAAAATAGAGGAATCAAAAAAATGAAAAATTATAATAAGGCAAATTATGCGGAAATAAAAGATTTATCAAAATGGGACTGGGAAAAAGACTTAGATCATCTGTCTGTTGAGGAAACCTGGGAAAAAATAAAAATTAATCTTCAACTATGTATAAACACTTGGGTACCTGATAGAACTAAATATACAAATAAAAAACGTAATCCTGCATGGTTTAATAATACTATAAGGAAATCTATATTAAGAAAAAAAAAGGCCTTTAACAAATACAACAAGAATAAAACAGAAGTAAATTGGCAGAGATTCAAATTAAAATCCAAAGACACTAAGTTAAAGATATGTATTGCCAAAAAGAATTTTGAAAAAAATCTGGTTAATCAGAAGGATAACAAGAAGTCTTTTTTTAACTATATTGGTTCCTTGAAAAATTCACAGACTCAGGTTGGACTTTTGATCGCTGATGATTTGTTGATATCCAACGAATTAGATATGGCAAACGCTTTTAATAAGCAATTTTCTAGCGTATTTAAAAAGCAAGAAAAACTAAATTTTTCATTAGATCATGATAGTAACCATAACATATTTTTTTCATCCACAGAGGTCTTTTCTGCTTTGATGACCTTTAAAACTTCAACTTCTGTTGGTATTGACAATATTCCGTTTGTTTTTCTTAAAAAATTGGCAGCTGAGTTGATTGATATTTTGACCTTTCTATTTAATAAATATTTACAATATAGTATAGTACCCCGGGAATGGAAATTTGCTCGAGTTATACCAATACATAAAAATGGGTCAAAATTCTATACTAAACAATACAGACCTATTAGTCTAACGTCTAGTATTGGTAAAATTATTGAGAAACTTATCCTACAAAAACTTGAAGAACATATCATAAATAATGGGGATACTGACATCTTTCAGTATGGATTTAGAAAGGGAAGATCGTGTCAGGAAAATCTAATAACTTTTTTGAACCAGTGAGCCAGGCATTGGATACTGGCTTTCCAGTAGATGTTATTTTCTTAGATTATGAAAAGGCATTTGATACCGTTTCACATAAGATAATAATTGAATGTTTAATTAAACAAATGATATGTATAAACATAATCAAATGGATTATATCATGGTTAGTAGAAAGAAAACAACAAGTTAGAATTAGAGGTTATGATTCTGCATGGAGTAGTGTGACTAGTGGAGTACCAGGGTTATGTGCTGGGACCAATTCTGTTTAATTTAGTGGTTTCTAGTATGTCTACATCAAATGGGGTGTGGTTAAATAAATATGCTGATGATGTCAAATTGGGCTGCATTGTTAATGATTCAGTCTCAGTCCATAATCTCCAAACAAATTTAAATAATATATTAACATGGGCTACTAATAAAAACGTATCATTAAATACAGACAAATGCAAAGTCATGCATTTCAGTAAGAATAATCGAATGTCACAATATATGTTAAAAAATGCACCTCTGACTAAAGTCTCATCAGAAAGTGATCTAGGTGTTGCAATTACTAATGACTTAAAATGTACTGATCATAATAACTTAATAGTTGAAAAATGTCATTGTCTAATAAATTGTATGTTTAAAAATTTAAAAAGTAGAGACCCAGAGGTACTAATTCCCTTATATAGCAGTTTGATAAGGTCTAAATTTGACTACTGTCTCCCTTCTGTGCACCTATACTTACAAAGGATAAGATAAATAGAGAACGAGTACAACACAGATTCACTAAAAGAATTAAATGTCTTAAACATACTCCCTATCAAGAAAGACTAAAAAAACTTAACCTTTATTCATTAGAATACAGGTCTATGAGAGGTGACATGTCTAATTTTTCGTTCTTTAAAAAATGAGTCTTTATTTGAAACTTTATGTCTAGAATGAGGAAATAGTTTAGGCTCTACTCGATCTCATAACATAAAAATCAAGACATTCAATGTAAAAACAAATAAAAGAAAAAACTTCATAACTCAAAGAGTAATTCCAGTATAGAATTCTCTGCCACAAGAGGTGGTAAATAGTCCTAGCTTTAATGTATTCAAAATACATTTGGACAACTATATGGGTGAAAATAAATACTATTTCCATCCTAGTTAATGGGTGGCGAAGTCATAATGGGCTAGTTCCCTCGACTTTGTATCTTACCTATGAACCTATATGCAAGTGGGGGCTATGGGATTCAAACCAATGTCTCCAGATTTGCAGCTCAGAGCCTTAAACCACTGTGCTATACTGCCTCCCAACTACTTACCACTTGGAAAAAGCAGTTAATTATCCATTAAAGAACATCAAGTTTTTTGAAGGATTTAGACAACTTGGGAACCAGGAGATCACAGGTCAAACCCCGTTAGGAACAAGTACTTACTATGTGACCTTGGACAAGTCACAGAAGGAGCAGAACACAGAGCTGTACCAGTTAAAGAAGAAGGAGGCAGGGAAGACAGTCAGAATAGCAAAGGCCCAAACTGAGGAGAAGATAGCCAACTCTGTTAAGAAGGGGGATAAAACCTTTTATAGGTACATTAGGGAGCGAAGAAAGACCAAGGGAGGGATACTGAGGCTTAATAAAGGGGAAGGAATGTGGGCAGAGGGTGACAGTGAAAAAGCAGGGATACTGAACAATGCTTCTGCTCAATAGTCACAAAAGAAGAGGAGGGGGAGGTACCTAAACCAAACAATAGAAACACTCTGGATAGGGGTGTCGATACATAGAAACATAGAATTTGATGGCAGATAAGGACCGCTTGGCCACCTAGTCTGCCCATTTTCCTACCTAACAGATAAGCTGCAGATCCTAGTTAACCAACAGCTTACTTCCTCCTACCCCCCACTAGGACTGCCTTATGCCTGTCCCATGCATTCTTGAATTCCCCCACTGTTCTTGACTCCACGACCTCCTCAGGGAGGCTGTTCCATGCATCCACAACCCTCTCTGTGAAAAAATACTTCCTCACATTACCTCTGAGGAGTCCCCCCCTCTATCTTCAAATTGTGCCCCCTTGTTCTTGCACATCTCTTTTTCTGAAAGATGCTACCCTCTTGGACTTTGTTGATTCCCTTGAGGTACTTGAAAGTTTCTATCATGTCCCCTCTCTCCCTTCTTTCCTCAAGGGTATACATATTAAGCTCCTTTAGTCTTTCTTCGTATGTCTTCTGGTGCAGACCCTGCACCATTTTAGTTGCCCTCCTCTGGACAGCCTCCACTCTGTCTATGTCTTTGTGGAGATGGGGTCTCCAGAACTGCACACACTACTCTAGATGGGGTCTCACCAACTGTCTGTACAGAGGGATAACAACTTCCTGTTTTCTACTATTGATGCCTCTTCCTATGCATCCCAGTATCCCCCCATCCCCCCAGCCTTCCTTACTGCCTTCTCACATTGCTTGCCCACCTTTAGGTCATCTGATATAATTACCCCCAGGGCCCTTTCTATTTTTACTGTTGTCAGTATCTCACCCCTCATTGTGTACGCTTCCCCTGGGCTTTTGTTTCCCATGTGCATTACCTTGCACTTCTTTGCATTGAATCTGAGCTGCCATACATTTGACCATTCCTCCAACCTTGTCAAGTCCCTTCTCATCCTTTCCACTCCATCTTGTATATCAACCCTGTTGCAGATCTTTGTGTCATCTGCAAAGAGACATACTTTTCCTTCCAGTTCCTCTGCAATGTCACTTATAAAGACATTAAAAAGGACCGGTCCCAGTACTGAACCCTGCGGTACCCCACTAGTAACCCTCCTTTCTTCACTGTGTACTCCATTTACTATTACCCTTGCGTCCTGTTGTCTAGCCATTTTTATGCAGGCTACCACCTTAGGACCCACTCAAGGCTGGCTATCTTGTGTATTAATCTTTTGTGTGGGACTGTATCAAATGCCTTGCTAAAATCTAGGTAGGCCATGTCCACAGCCCCTCCCTGGTCTACTACTTTGGTCACCCAGTCAAAGAAATCTATTAGATTCGTCTGACACGACCTTCCCATGGTGAATCCATGCTGCCTTGGATCCTGTGCTCCACTGGCCTCTAGGTACTCAACAATTCTTTCCTTCAGAAGTGATTCCATCATTTTCCCTACCACTGAGGTCAAACTAACTGGTCTGTAGTTTCCTGCCTCTGTCCTGCTCCCACTTTTGTGAGAGGAATCAAATCTGCCCTCCTCCAGTCCTCGGGTACCACCCCATCCTCCCATGATTTGTTAAAGAGAGTAGTCAGCGGTGTCACTAGTTCTACCCTTAGTTCTTTTAGAATTCTTGGGTGAATCCCATCAGGCCCCATTGCTTTGTCCACCTTCAATTTTATTAGTTCTTTCAGAACCCTTTCTTCTGTAAATGGACTGGTATCGACCCCGTCTTCAAAGTGTTTCTCTTGTTTGGTTTAGGTAACTCCCCTCCTCTTCCTTTGTGAATACTGAGCAGAAATATTCGTTCAGTATCCCTGCTTTTTCACTGTCACCCTCTACCCACATTCCCTCCCCTTTATTAAGCTTCATTATCCCTCCTTTGGTCTTTCTTCGCTCCCTAATGTACCTATAAAAGGTCTTATCCCCCTTCTTAACAGAATTGGCTATCCTTTCCTTGGTTTGGGCCTTTGCTATTCTGACTGCCTTCCCAGTCTCTTTCTGCTTTAACTGATAAAGTTCTCTGTCCTGCTCCTTCTGTGTTTCCTTATATTTCCTGAATGCTGTCCTTTTCTCTTAACCTTCCCTGCCACCTCTTTTGAGAACCATAGCGGTTTTTCCTTCGTTGTGTTTTATTGATTTGCTTTACACAAGGCTTGTTGCCTCTGTGATGGCTGTTTTGATCACTCCCATTGTTCCTCCACCGCTCCTTCTTGCCTGTTTGCTAGTGCTTTTCTGAGGCACTCTCTCATTTCCCAAAGTCAGCCCTCCTAAAGTCCAGTACTCTTGCTTTTGTTGGCTTGATTGTATGGCTGTGTTTATCGTGAACCACACTGTTTGGTGGTCGCTTGTTCCCAGATGGCTACCCACTTCTAAATCTGAGATTCTTTCTCCGTCCCCATTTGAGAGTACCAGGTCTAAGATTGCTCCCTCCCGAGTGGGTTCCAATACTAGCTGTCTGAGGCATGCCCCCTGTAGGGCATCAAGAATGACCCTGCTCCTGGATAGCCTGCAGCAAAGGTGCTCCAGTTAACATCTGGCATATTCAGGTCCCCCATCAACAATATCTCCCCTTTTTCTGCCATTCTAAGAAAGCCTTCTATTATTTCCTTGTCCATTCCCTCCCCCTGAGATGGGGGTCTGTATACAACCCCCATGCGGATTGTGGTGCCATTTCCTGTCTCCAGGGTGACCCAAAGTGCCTCATCTGCTCCCTGTTTACTCTTTAATTCTGTTGCTTTGATCCCTTCCTTTACATAGAGAGCTACTCCTCCTCTTTTACCCTCCCTGTCCCTCCTGTAGATTGTGCATCCTGGTATGTTGACATCCCAGTCATGGTTCTCTGTGTACCATGTTTCTGTGACTGCCACAATATCCAGGCAACCCTCTTCCATCAAGGCCACTAGTTCAGGGAGCTTGTTACACAGACTACGGGCATTGGTACTCATCACCCTCCACTTTTTATAGCCTTACCCCTTTTAGCCCCATTTCTGTCCTTACTGCCTTTGCCTTTTTTTACATTTAAATCTGTTCTGCTCCCTAATAACTTCTGTACCTTGGTGTTTACCTCACTAATCACCATGTTTTGTGGGGGGAGGCTCGGATTTCCCTGCTCCTTTCAGTGCCTCCCCTTGGCTAGTTTAAATGCTTGCCAATGAAGCATTTAAACCTCTCACCTAGGATCCGGTTCCCCGGACAGATGCAGACCATCGCACCAGTATAGGTCTGCATCCCTCCAGGTGGCTCCCAGTCCCCAATGAAGCCAAAACCCTGAGCTCCACACCAGTTCATTCACAGAAGAAAGGGTTCTGAAAGAACTTTTAAAACTGAAGGTGGACAAAGCAATGGGGCCTGACGGGATTCACACCCAGAATTCTAAAAGAACTAAGGGGAGAACTAGTGACACCACTGACTACCCTCTGTAACAAATCATGGGAGGATGGGGTGGTACCTGATGACTGGAGGAGGGTGGATGTGATTCCACTTCACAAAAGGGGGAGCAAGGCACAGGCAGGAAACTACAGACTGTTAGTTTGACTTCAGTGGTAGGTAAAATGATGGAATCACTTCTGGAGGAAAGAACTGTTGAGTACCTAGAGGCCAGTGTGACACAGGACCCAAGGCAGCATGGATTCACAGCGCGGGGAGGTCGTGGTAGACGAATCTAATAGATTTCTTTGACGAGGTGACCAAATTAGTAGACCGGGGAGGGGCTGTGGACATGGCCTACCTAGACTTTAGCAAGGCATTTGACACAGTCCCACACAAAAGATTAATAAACAAGTTAGCCAGCCTTGGAGTGGGTCCCAAGGTGGTAGCCTGGTTAAAAAATTGGCTGGATAACAGGATGCAGAGGGTAATAGTAAATGGAGTCCACTCTGAAGAAAGGGGGGGGTTACTTGCGGGGTACTGCAGGGTTCAGTACTGGGACTGGTCCTCTTTACTGTCTTTATAAGTGACATTGCAGAGGGACTGGAAGGAAAAGTATGTCTCTTTGCAGATGACACAAAGATCTGCAACAGGGTTGACACACAAGGTGGGGTGGAAAGGATGAGAAGGGACTTGGCGAGATTGGAGAAATGGTCAAATGTATAGCAGCTTAGATTCAATGCAAGGAAGTGCAAAGTAATGCACCTGAGAAACAAAAACCCAGGAGAAGATTACACAGTGGGGGTTGAGATACTAACAACAACAAAAATGGAAAGGGACCTGGGGGGGTAGTCATATCAGATGACCTAAAGGTGGGCAAGCAATGTGAGAAGGCAGTAAGGATGGCTGGGGAGATTCTGGGATGCATAGGGAGAGACATCACAAGTAGAAAAAGGAGGGAAGTGGTTATCCCTCTGTACAGACAGTTGGCGACATCTGGAGTACTGCGTGCAATTCTGGAGACCCCATCTCTGCAAGGACATAGACAGGATGGAGGCTGTCCAGAGGAGTGCAACTAAAATGGTGCAGGGTCTGCACCAGAAGCCATGCGAAGAGAGACTAAAGGAGCTTAATATGAATACCCTTGAGGAAAGGAGGGAGAGAGGGGGCATGAAAGAAACTTTCAAGTACCTCAAGGGAAACAACAAAGTCCAAGAGGGTACCATCTTTCAGAAAAAGAGTTGTGCAATAACAAGAAGGCACAATTTGAAGATAGAGGGGAGACAGCTCAGAGGTAATGTAAGAAAGTGTTTTTTCATGGAGAGGGTTGTGGATGCATGGAACGGCCTTCCTAAGGAGGTTGTGAAGTCAAAAACTGTGGGGGAATTCAGGAATGCATGGGACAGACATAAGGCAATTCTAGTGGGGGGTAGGAGGAAGTAGGCTGTTGGTTAACTAGGATCTGTAGCTTACCATTAGGTAGGGAAATGGGCAGACTAGGTGGCCAAGTTGTCCTTATCTGCTGTCAAATTCTATGTTTCTATGTTAACCTCTGATAGCTCCAGTCTTATCAGCTGGGGAAATGGGAAGAAGCAGGACCCCACTGGAAATGAGATGTTGAATACCAGCAGGGCTATTCTAAGTAAATAAACTGAAAAAAAGTTAAATTAAAACTGGGCAAGGAACAGGCGAAATGGAAAAGTTTCATTATCAAATAGGGTCTGCATCCCATTGTCAGCAGGAGGGATGACAACCCCATAGTGGGATAACTGATCTCTCTAGAAGACCCAACTGGAGCAAAGTACCAAGTCAGTAGGCCCCTCACAGCAGCAGGTGTGAACACCAAATCTAGGATGAGTGGCAACTGAACCTAACTGGACATGGGGGGGGGGGTGGTAGTTTCATTTGCCGTGGAGGATCTCTTTCCTGGTTTTCTCTTCCCATCTCATTAAGAGAACCTTGAGAGAAGTGTCCATCACAGTCATGAGTGATGCACAAGCTCCTTTGTGCCTTCCCTTCCAATCAGGAGCATTTGTAGACCTGATACACCACCCTCTGGGCTGCTAGAGAGAAGTCAGGCAGTAAGGCACTGTAAGTCCTCCTCCTCAGAGGAGGGTGTCCTCTGGGGCGCTCCTCCCTCTTGATGGCAAGACTGTCAGCCAGGATCATCATCAGTTTGCTAAACTGCACTCTTGCTTGCACAATGGGTTTGGCCCAAATCTTCATTGTTTCTTAACTGATGACATAATGCTATATATTTTCATGATGATGACAACCTGTGACAAGATTACATTTTTTATTTAAAAGGTTTAATCAGGGAAGTAGTCATTGGTAAAAAGGTCCAGTTTCAAACAGTCTTCAGATAAAATCTTTGGAACAATAAGAAGAGTTCTAACTTTGTTTCTTAAGATCATTTAGACAGCAGCACTCCTTGGGCGGAAAGCAAATTTCTGAGGAGGGCCTGTGGCAATGAGTCTTCACAGAGAAATGTTAACACTTAACACACGTCTAGCAAACACAGAAACTACCTCAGCTCTTTGCTTGGAAACAGATTGAAATTCCAATAAATAAATTGGGTGGTCCACTTTGGTTTCTATGCAAATCAAATGACTGTTTTTAGCTTAGCTTGGAGACCCAACAGATTTTGGTGTAGTAGAATTAAGTGGTAGTGTGCACTGATTTAGTTAAAATGTTATTATCTTTCTAAAGCAAAATGAACAAAATAAAAATATTTGCTCTGTGATTTAGTTCCTCAGTTGTGGTTACACGGGTCTACGTGGGCCACAGGCTGAAGCATAATATAGCAATATAAAGAAAGAAACCCTTTTAAAAAATAAAATAAACTCATTAGATTCAATTATTTCCCACTGAGAGCTGAAACTACTTTGAATGTAAATACTTCACGTGATGATAGATAAAGAACAGAAAGTTATAAAAATGGCACTCAGTTACACAACATAATTATTGAAATTTTAGAAACATTTGGAACCAAAATAGCAAATTATTGGGCTAAGCACTATAAATTAAATTTATAACTCCTTCTTAAACCTGTGAATCTAGTCTCACTAAAACTCTGGCTTGCATTAAAAGACACTCTGCAAAGGGAAATTAATCTGAAACAAACCTACAGAGAGGAAAATCACAAGCTCAGGTTTACTGCCTTCACAGGATTCCCTTTTGTTTATTTAATGGTCAGTGGGAGAAATTAGATCCATTTCATTACATCTAACCTTTTTCTTTGTGTGACAGATAAAAATGAGCGTATTATCTCTGGGTACTTTTCTTCCACATCCAGTTATGTCAAATAAAAACACTGCTTTAAGTGGTTTAACAAACAGTCTTTCACTTTGACAGATAGTTATTTCAAGCCATAATGAGCCCGTGGGGACTTGTAAGGGGGAAAAATCCATTTGAGTCCAATGATGAAAAGACATCTACAGGGTGGGACAGAAACTTACTGTCTGGAACTTGTTTTTGAATCCTTGCTAGAAAGACAGCACTGCCAAAAGAATAATTTCCTATATGCTTTCTTCACAGTTTTCTTTTTTAAGGCAGGAGGGTTAGTTGCAATGGCAAATGTGCTCCTTGATGACACTATCTTTAATTTCTGTGCTGGCTTGTATGTACAGTATTTGCTGTGAAAACAGAATAGGACTGGAGTGCCATAATCATCAGTGAACACAAGAGAAGTATGCCAGCAGAAGGCGTTACGGTCTATCAAGCCTGCTGGATGTGAAGCCTGTATCTCCTAGGTTACATAATGCCCCCCCCCCCTTTACTCTTACACTCCTTTCACTTCATCCCACCCCCTTTGAAACCATCCATGGTTTTCTTGCTTACTACCACCTTAGGGAGCCTGTTCCACCCCTCCACTATCCTCTCTTTGAAAAAGAACCTCTCGCCTCCTTTCGGAATCTGCCCCCAGCCAGTTTGTAGTATTTTCCCACATGTTTTTATTTCTGCTGGTCCTCAAGGGTTCACTGGAGTCTACTTTGTTGATGTCCTTCATCCTATCATGTCAACTTTATTTATGTATGTATGTATGCATGTGATAACCGGGTAAGTGCACTAGTTCCCAGGGACCATTTACAGGCACGACGCAGGCCATGTAGATGGCACATACCTACAGGTACAACATAATAAATACAAAGAATATACAGGTGCAACATGATACAGATAATATGACATTCTACAGGCAAGAATCAGAACAATTGTAGTAGTGGTAGAGTTACTTGGTATACATTTGGCACCAATATGGAAGAGAGGGCTATAGCGTGAGACAGTTAACAGAACATCACAGATGTCATATTGCATGCTGAACATAAGAAGCATACAATACCCGAGTAACCAGTAAGAGCATGTGCTCCCTTCTGTCCACCAATGAGTACATATTTAGATTCCCCAGCCTCTGTTCGCCCAAGAGCCCCTGCTGTCCACAAATCATTTCTGTGGCTCTTCTTTGCACTGCTTCCATCTGTTTTATGTCCTTTTTATGGTAAGGGGTTCTAGAACTGTACGCAGTACTCCAGGTGTAGCCGCACCATAGATCTGTACAGAGGTAGTATGACTTCCTTTCTTCTGCTTGTGGATCTTCTACTTAATGCAGTCCAGCATCCTGTTAGCCCTTGTTGATGCCTTACTGCACTGAGTAGAGGGCTTCAGAGTGTTACTACAGTTGTCCACACCGGATTCTATCATCTCTGGAACATCACCTAGATCAAGCCCTTGGTCCCGCCAGAAGACCTGGCCACACTGGTCCATGCTTTTGTGACCTTGAGGCTTGACTACTGCAACGCCCTCTACCTCGGGGTCAGAGGTGGTCTACTGCAGTGCCTGCAGCTGCTGCAGAATGCAGCGGCATGGGTGTTGACTGATCATTCTAGATTTGGTCATATCACCCCAGTGCTGCGTGAACTAAACTGGCTGCTGGTGCGCTGGCGCATCACTTTCAAGGTAGGTCTTTTGACCTACAAGGTGCTACACGGTTTGAGTACGGGTTACCTGCAGGATCTCCTGCATCCCTATGTCCCATCTCGCCCCCTCAGATCAGCTACCGCTGCTCTCCTGGAAATCCCCAGAGCAAGGCTGAAGAGCTCAGGGGACCGAACATTTGAGGTGGCTGCTCCGGCGCTGTTGAATTCGCTGCGGGGGCATCTCCAGGAGGTACTGTCTGCCGAAAATTTTAGCCATCAACTTAAAACATTCTTGTTTAAGCAAGCTTTTGGGGTCTGAGGTTAGTTGCTTTAAGAATTTGAATAGGTCAGCCTGTTTTAATTATATCTGAGATTTTATTGCCTATGTTTTTATTATTGTTCCCTATCCTGTAAATTTATGTAAGTATTTACTTGTAATCTTGCTGTAAGGGTGCCCTGAGTCTTTGCGGAAGGGTGCCCCAAACAAATAAAATTTACTATTACTAATACTAACTGCAACACCTAGGTGTTTATCCTTCTCAGACACTGTGAGTTATCCCCCCCCCCCCCCTTCTCTCCATATGAATGATTTTGCACTTTTTGGCACTGAACCCCAAGTTGCCAGATTCCGGATCATCTCTCTAAGTCTCTAACTTTTCTAAGTTTACCCTCATGTCACTAACCCACTCCTCTATGTCCACCCTCCCATGTACCTTGGCAAGTCTAGATGGCTTGCAGCACTCACTCCATAGGGGTGTTTTGTCCACACAGAACTGCAGAAACCAAAAGGAATGTTGAGCACATCAGGTATCAGGCAGCAAATAACAGTTGTTTATTGCACCAAGAACATCTTAGAGTGCAAAAAAAGCAAATGTGTGTTTGTCCATGGCCAGTTTCTAGAATGGGGACCACAGTTTGCTTTTTTTGCACTCTAAGATGTTCTTAGTACAATAAACAGCTTTTATTTGCTGCCTAATATCTGGTGTGCACCCACTTCCTTTTGGTTTTCCCCCACAGAGCTTGGTGTCATCCACAAAAAGGCAAATCTTATCCTTAGCGCTGTCCCCCGATGTCACTGATTAACATGTTGAACAGCAACAGCCTGAGCAACAACCACTGTGCAGTGCTATGCTTTACTTTTTTTTTTGCACTGATCCAGCTGGGAATATGTTACCAAAGTTGAACTGGCTCCAAGCTATAATGGAGATCACTGGGGAATAAAAAGGACTCCCTCCCCCAGTCCCTTTCCAATTACTCCCTGGTGTCCAGTGGCACCCCTTCCTTTGCCCTGATTATCTGTATGGACACTGTGTTTGCACAACTATGACGTATTTTTACTTTTTTTATATTGTATTTTTTATTATTACTGCACCTTACAGTTTGTTATTTTCAGGTGAATATTCTTTATTGTTTGCTCCCGTCCCCATATTTCAGGACACATCTGGAAACAAGCTTTTACCAGCTCAGTATGTCTCACCTGGTAAAACTCTCAACATACACAGATACATACATACCTACCTAAATAAATAAATACGTTTTTCCTGGTGTCCAGTGGCATCCACTTCCTCGTCTCATAATTTCTCACCTGTGTCCATCGGCACCCACTTCATCTTCTCAGCTCAGCTGGTGTCCAGAAGCATCCCCTTCCTCTCCCCATAAATTCTACCTGGTGTACAGTGGCACCCTTCCTCTACCCATCCCCACAGGATCTCCCTGGTGTCCAATGGCACCCCTCTTCCAACCCAAAAGTTCTCCCTGGTGTCCAGAGGTAACCCTTTCCTCTCCCTATTCCATAAGTTCTTCTTGCTGACCGGTGGCACCCCTCTCTTTTTTTCCTCGTCCCCATACATTCTCCCTGGTAAACAGCAGCACCTCATCTCTCTACATCCCCATAATTTCTCTCTGGTGTCCAGTGGCACCCCCCTTTCCACCATACCCATAAGGTCTCCCTGGTGTCCAGTGGCACAACACCCCAACCCCCAGAGCACACCAATCCCAACATCATGGTCCCTGAAGCAGGGTGGCACAAGCTCCAACTCATCGGCTGGCCATCATCTGACTGCACAACTGTGATAGCGATATACTAGCGATTGCTGTATATTAATATAGGAGTTCTGAGATGTCTCAAAAATCAAGCGTTTTATCCATAAAGCACTCCCAGGATTTCTGTTGACATCTTGCAACTCCTATATCAACATACCCACTAACACATCCATATTGCAGTTCCGTGAGTCAGATTTTGGCTGGCTGAGGAAGTGAGTGGAGAGTTTGTTCCTGCCACCATTGAGGACTGGACTGGTGAGGTGGGGGTGCCACTGGACAAGAAGGAAGATATGTATAAGGACTTGGAGGGGAAGGAGGAATCCCACACCAGCCACAGCGGAAAAGATGGAGAGGTGTCACATTGACCAACAGCAACTTGCACTATCCCTCAGGCTAGTAAAACAGTGTTACAACTGACTGTTGCTTTGGTATGCCACTGGTAACTTCCCTCATTTCTTGAGTTCCCCCCCAACCCCCCAACTACCCTCTGGGTTATGACTCCTAACCAGTTTGCAACACACCTAGACATTCTGTATCCACCACTAGATTATCCAGCTTCTTCATCAATCTTTTATGAGGGACTGACTCAAAGTTCCTGCTGAAGTCCAGCTACAGTATATTTACTGCCTGGCAATCATCCACTGCTTTTGTCACCCAGTAAAAAAAAGTTTGTGTGACATGACCTCCCTGCCATAAACCAATGCTGCCTGTCATCTTGGAGCTTGTGTGCCTTAAGAAAGTCAACCAACCTTTCCTTTAGAATGGCTTGCATCAGCTAACCAATAATCAATGGCAAGCTGACTAGTCTGTAGTTCCCCGGCTCGTCTCTATAATAATAATAATAATAAATGTTACTTCGCATAAGCCCCTTTAGGGCCATCAAGGTGCTTTACAAAAAGATAAAAACAACCATATAAACAGTACACATAATAATAAATAAGTAGCATACAGATACTGTATAATAAGTAACAGGGAATCAAAGTTAAGTGGTGCTATCATAGGCGAGACTCCATAAAAAGGTTTTCAATGCTTGTTTGAACCCCTCCACAGTCATGCACTCCCGAAGTTGATGGGGTAGAGAATTCCAAAGGGTTGGGGCCCCAGAAGATTTCAAAGACACCCTCAGAATCTCCAGCAACCCCTCATCAGCCGAACGCAGCTGTCGCACCAGATGGTAAGGAACAAGAAGCTCTTTCAAGTAACATAGACTTTGACGGCAGATAATGACCGCCTGGCCCATCTACTCCGCCTATTTCCCTACCTACAGGACAGGCTGCAGATCCTAGTTAACCAACAGCCTATTTCTTCCTACCCCCCCCACAAGAATTGCCTTATGTCTGTCCCATGCATTTTTGAATTCTCCCACAGTTTTAGACCCACAACCTCCTCAGGAAGGCTGTTCCATGCATCCACTACACTCTCTGTGAAAAAATGCTTCCTCACATTGCCCCTGAACTGCCCCTCCCATCTTTAAATTGTGTCCCCTTGTTCTTGCACGTCTCTTTTTCTGAAGATGATACCCTCTTGGACTTTGTTGATTCCACTGAGGTACTTAAAAGTTTCTATCATATCCCCTCTCCTTCTTTCCTCAAGGGTATACATATTAAGCTCCTTAAGGGCCCAGTCCGTGTAGGACTTTATAAGTCAGCAAACCAACTTTAAAGGTGATCCGCCACCTAATCGGCAGCCAGTGCAGATCGCGCAGCACGGGGGTGATATGAGATACTCGAGAAGCCCCAGTTAACAATCGTACTGCTGCATTCTGCATGAGCTGCAGGCGGGGGATTTCAACCCCAGAAAGCCCTAAGTACAGGGAGTTACAATAATCAAGGTGCGAAGTCACAAAGGCATGGACTAATGTATGCAAGCCCCCAGATGGAAACAGGTGCTTAATCCTAGAGATATTCCTAAGATGATAAAAGGAAGACTTGATGATGGCCTACACCTGAGATCGTAAAGTCAGCCCGTCGTCAAGCACTACCCCCAGGTTTCGCACCCATTCAGAGGATAGGAGCTGAGAGCCCCCGAGAGAAATTCCAGAGGGCTGATCAGCCCTAAAACCCTCTATCTGATGATCTGGGTCCACTACTATCACCTCCGTCTTTCCGGAGTTCAACTTTAACCAGCTCGAGTTCATCCAGCCCTGGATTTCAGTGAGGCAGGTATTAAGTACCAAGACAGCTCTATCCTGGTCGGGGGCCAAAGACAGGTAGAGCTGGGTATCATCTGCATAGCAATAAAACCTCAGCCCATACCATCTTACAATGTCTCCTAGAGGCAGCATATACACTGCAAACAGCATGAGGGACAGCACTGAACCCTGAGGGACCCCACACAGCAGGGAGAAATGGTCCGAGGAAAAAATCCCTGACACCACTCTGACTCTGGCCAGTGAGGAAAGATGTAAACCACCTAAGAACCATACCTGACAGTCCACAGATGGACCTCAGATGTCCAGGCAGCACCCCATGGTCTACAGGGTCAAGAGATGAAGGAGCACCAAGATAGAAAGGTTCCTCTGATCCCTCGCCATCAGGAGATCATTAAGCACCCAAACCAGCACCGTCTCAGTACTGTGCCTCTTACGAAAACTGGACTGGAGAGGTTTGTAGAGGTTATGGATGGTCAAGTGGTCATCCAGCTATATCGCCACTACTTTCTCAGTCACCTTCCCTGTAAAAGGAAGGTTTGAGATCAATCTGTAGTTGGCCAGAGCATCCGGGTCCAAAGTAGCTTTCTTCAGGAGGGGAATTACCACCACCTCCTCCAGGGAGCTTGGAAACTCACTGGATTCCAAGAAGTACTGGACTATTCAAGCCAGGACCGGGCAGATCGTATCCCAACAACCCGTAATCAAGGAAATTGGGCCCAGATCCGACATCCGTGAGCTCAGGCAAGGCAAAGGTACTCCAGGAAGCTCGAGGTAAGGTGACCAAGCACCAATCATCAATAACCCCCATAGAGTGAGTTGAACAAGCTTTTGACCTCATGTTGGCTATCTTATTCGCAAAGAACTGAGCAACTTCATCGCACACTACTTGCGAAAAAGGTCTTTGGAGCTGCAGACAGGTTGGGTTGCACAACCTGTCAACAGTTCGGAAGAGCTGAGCTGGTCGGTTCTGAGCGGCAGCAATCTCCCTGGACAGGAATTCTGCCTTCTTATGGGAGATCGTTGATTGGTAAATCTTATAATGTTCAACCAATCTAAGATGGTCGGCAGCCAGGGTGGATTTCCGCCAACGCCGCTCCAACCTACGTCCTACTCGCCGAAACTCCCTCAAAGGACCATCAAACCAAGGGGCCCGAGGGCAAAGTGGAAAAGGACGAACACGGACAGGAGCAATCAAGTCCAGAGCTGACGAGATGGTCTTATTATAGGCCACCACTAAAGTCTCTGGACTCAAGCTGGTCACAAGAAACTCCGAGAGGTCAATCACCGCTGTTAGGCCTTCAGGAGTCACTTCCCGTAAAGGGCGGTAACTGACCATCTCCACAGGGGCAGGCCTCTGAAGGGGGGTGGAAAAGTTGAACCTCACGGTGTAATGATCAGACCAACTGACTGGTTCCATCTCCAAGTCAGAGGCCTCGATCCCCAGGAGGAAAATCAGATCAAGAAAGTGACCAAATTTATGGGTGGCAGAGGTAACAACCTGTGTAAAGCCCAGAGATGTCATAAGCTGGAGGAAGTGTTGTCCAAACTGCGAGAGATCGTTGTCGATCCAGGAACTGAAGTCGCTGAGTACCTCAACCTGGGGACTCCAATGCCATGTCGGCGACAAAGTCCGCTACTTCCTGCAGGAATCGCGTCTCATCCCCGGGTGGACGGTAGACGACAGCTAACCTGCAACCTACACCAGCCACCATGGTACACTCAAATGATTCGGCTTCCTCAACTGGTATATTGGTGAGGCCCAACTTGGTCTTAAAACAGACCGCTACCCACCCCCCAATCCAGTCTCGAGTGGTGTATCACCAAGTACCCGGTCGGAATTGCAGCATCCAACGTGGGGCCCGCATTTTCATCCAACCAGGTCTCGGTGATGCAAGCCAGATCAGCTGTTTCAATAAGATCTGCAATAATTGGAGTATTATTTTTAATAGATCTGGCATTGCATAACACCGCTTCGAGTTGGATGGGCTTTGAGACCCTTCTGGCTACTTGCCTGCCTACGAGGCGAGTGCCCGTGGAGTATGGAGACTAGATAAGACGCATCCCGTTCCAGACTCCATTTCCCCCAGGGCGTCTTCTAGGTCTAACCAGACTGATGTGAGAGGTGCGTGTATTCATCCTCCAGTGTCCACACCCCCCTCTTACGAGCAACACCCAGCACACGACAGCGCTGGTAGGTTGACAACAACAAAGGGGGGGGGGCAGAGGGCGCAGAGAGTGGAGCACGAATAGCGCATGACCGGGGGGGAAGCCTACACATTTTACAATAAAATTAAAACCAATATACACAACGTTCAGGCACTCAACCTCAAAGACCCCAAAACAATGAAATTAAAACCAGTACCCACCCACTCAAAATATACATAAAATGCCTCCTTACTCCCCACTGTTTGGATGATTTCGGTCCCAGAAACTATTACAGTCCCCTCTCACAGGATGCAAAAAACACATATAAACACATATAACTTCCCCCCCCCTTCCCAAAGCCCTCTCACAGCCAAGGAGAAGGGGAGTTCCAGGCACTCTCATTGCCCAGAATAAAATAAATAAATAAAAAGGGGGGCACTACATTGTGCAGGGACACTACATCTGCAGTGTTCAACTCACATGGCACCATGCCTGAGTCTAGGGAAGTACTGACCTGCTGAACAGGTCAGACAGTAGGCTGCCAGTACTGCTGCCATCTCCTTCATTATCCTTGGGTGCATACCATCTGACTCAGGAGATGAATCTACCTTGAGGGTCATCAGCTCCTTGAGGACCCGGTCAGCCGTGATCAGCGCCTCAGACATCTGTACCACCTCCTCCATCCCTTTGCATATCCTACCCTGTGGTATAGTCCACACTTCTTCGTAGTAAATACTGAACAGAAGTACTTGTTCAATACTTCTAACTTTCCTCTATGATCCTCCACCCACTTATCCCCTTGTCTCAGTTTGACAATACCTTCCTTTGTCCTCCTTTTTTCCCCTGGATGTGCCGAAAAAAGGTCTTGTCATCTTCCTTCACACCCCTCCACTATCCTCAGCTCAGCTTCTTCTATAGCCTTTCTCACTTCAGTGCTAGCTAGCTTAGTTTGTCCAGGTAGTCCACTGTGTCCTCTTCCTGCACCTTTTGAAGGAAGCCATTTACTCCCTTACTGCACTTACTACCTACCCTGTGAATCAGAGAGGTTTCTTATGCTTGTTCTTTTTATACTTCTGCTTCAGACAGGTGTTGGTAACTTCAAGGATCCACTTCCTATTGATGGACCATCTTTCTTCAACCCCGAGCTTGGCTAGGTGCTTGCCCAGTTATGCTCTCATTTTGGTGAATGACACCTCTTTTAAGTCTAGAACATAATTTAGTGTAGTTGACTTCCATCCCCACATTGAGCTAAAACCAACTGACTGGTGGTCACTGCCACCCAGGGTCTCAGCTACCCTGATATACCTGCAAACTGGCAGTATGAGGTCCAAAGTCACCCAATACCTGGTCGACTCACTCACCCTCTGGGTTAAAAGCCATCTCTGACTGCATCAAGGAGTGACTGGCTTCTGCTGCCTTGCCTTTCGAAATACTGTAATGTACATCCAGTATGTTGACATCGCCCATTATTATCACTTCTCCCTGCAATGCAGCCTTCCTAAACACTCTTACCAGCTCCTGATCGGTGCTTTCGGTTGGATTTAGAGGCCTGTTCCCCCCCCCCCATCCTAATCCTCCATCTTGCCACTGTTTGGGTCTGCACCCAGATCGTGTCAGTACCCATCCCTCCATATCTTCCCTTGTGGCTGTAATCCCTTCTCTGATACACAGGACACCCCATCTCCTCTTTCTCCTATTCAAGCCTACCTATGGATACATACATAGATACACAAACAGTGTCGGCAGATAAGGGCCTATGGCCCACCCAATCTGCCCATTTGAGCTTGTAAGTTCAGTTTATGTTTCCAAGAAGTCTGTTGCCCCTTACTCCTGACCTCCAGAATTCCTTTATGTCTATCCCATGCATTCTTAAATCCCGTGATTGTTTCAGCCCCCACCACTTCCTCTGGCAGGGTGTTCCACTTGTCCACCACCCGTTCTGTGAAGAAATTCTTCCTCACGTTTCCTCTGAATCATCCTCCCTCTAACTTCATCCCATGCCCTCTAGTCCTGGAACATCTTTTTCGCTTAAAAATAGTGTATTCCTGCACCCTGTTCCTCCCTGTAAGATACTTGTATGTCTCTATCATATCCCCTCTCCCGCCTTTCCTCCAGGAGTACATGTTCATTCCTTCAACCTGTCCTCATAGAACTTTGTGATGTAATCCATGCACCATCTTTGTTGCCCTCCTCTGAACCTTCTCTATCCTGTCTATGTCCTTCGTAGGTAAGGTCTCCAGAACCGTACAATTAATACTCCAGGTGGGGCCTCACTAGTGTCTTGTATAGTGGAATTATGACCTCCCTTTTCCTGCTGGTGATGCCCCTGCCTATGCATCCCAGCTTCCCTATTTGCTTTACCTGCTGCCTTGTCACACTGTTTCCCTGCCTTGAGGTCATCAGAGATGATAACCCCAAGATCCCTTTCCTGCTTGGTACATGCTATATCCTCCCCCAACTGATATATTGTACCTAGGGTTTTGTGCCCCATATGCATTATCTTGCACTTCCTTGCATTGAATTTCAACTGCCAAACCCCAACCATTCTTCAAGTTTCTGCAGGTCCTTCTCATTCTGTCTACACCCTCTGGTGTGTCTACTCTGTTACAGAGCTTTGTGTCATCTAGCCAGACAGTGAAATTCTGCCTTCTAGGTCCCTCATAATGTCACTGATGAAGATATTGAATAGGACCGGTCCCAGCACTGATCCTTGTGGTACCCACTGGTCACTCTTCCCTCTGTGGAGTGACAGCCATTTACCACCACCCTCTGTGTCCTGCCACCCAGCCAGTTACCTACTCACCACACTGCTGTCCTGCCCACACCCATATTCCCCAGTTTGTGCAATAGTCTTCTATGTGGCACAGTGTCAAAGGCCTTGCTGAAGTCCAGATAGGCCATGTCCACTGCCCTCCCTGATCCACCTCCCTAGTCACCCAGTCAAAAAATTCAATGAGGTTGGTCTGACATGACCTCCCCCTGGTGAAACCATGCTGCCTTGGGTCCTGTAGTCCACTGATAACCAGATGTTCCACCAACCTCTCCTTTCAGTAGTGCTTCCATGATCTTCCCCACTACCGAGGTGAGGCTGACTGGTCTGTAGTTCCCCCGCTTCCTCTTTGCTCCCACTTTTGTATAAGGGGACTACATCTGCTATCCTCCAGTCTTTGGGTACCTCCCCTGTTTCCAGTGATCGGCTAAACAGGATAGACAGAGATTCAGCCACCACCTCTCTTAGTTCTTTAACTCATTACTTCCAATAGCTCCGTACGAAGTCCGAACTATCCTTTGTTTACCTGACACAAAATGACCACCTAGGTAATAATGAGTTAAGGACCCTGGGGTGCACCCCATCTGGCCCCATTGCTTTATCAACTCTTATTACTTCCAGTTCCTTCAGGACCCTTTCTCGTGTAAAGGGACTTGTGTCCATTTCTGCACCATTCTCACCCCCTTGTACTCCATTCAGACCCATTACCCTCCTCTTCATCAGTAAAGACTGAGCAGAAATACCTGTTCAATATGCCTGCTTTACTGTTATCCTCCTCCACACAGCCCCCATCCTCCCCCTTCAGTCTCACTATCCCTCCCTTTGCCTTTCTTTTTTCACTTATGTACCTGTAAAAGGTTTTGTCCCCTCTACCCACTGAGTTTGCAATGTGTTCTTCTGTCTGAGCTTTGGCTTCCCTTACTGACCTCCCTGCCTCCCTTTGCTTCTCCTGGTACTTCTCCCTATCCCCTTCTGCCTGTGTCTTTTTGTACTGCCTGAATGCAATCATTTTGGCTTTCACTTTCTTTGCTACCTCTTTGGAAAAACACAATGGTCACCTCTTCCTTTTCCTCTTGCTAACCTGCTTAATACATAATTCTGTTGCTCTTGTAATCCCCATTTTAAATACTGCCCACTGTTCCTCAACCCCTGATTCCTGCCCCATTCCCCTTAATGCCTCTTTCAAGTATTTCCCCATTTTCCCAAAGTCTGCCCCCCTAAAATCCAGGATACGTGTTTTTGTGTGGTTTGGTTCTGCACTTTCTGTGATTTCAAACCACAGTGACTGGTGGTCACTGTTCCCCAGGTGCTCCCCACTGTTACCCCCATCACACTGTCCCTGTTTGTGAGCACAGGTCCAGTATTGCCTTCTGCCGAGTTGGTTCCATGACCAGTTGCTTGAGAAGGCACCCTGAAGAGGAGTCCACGATAAATCTGCTCCCTAGTTGATGCTACTGCTGGGATGCTCCAGTCCACGTCTGGAATATTGAAGTCTCCACCAGTACTACCTCACCCTTGTCTGCCATCCTTTGGATGGCTAGCATCAACTCCTATCTGTTTCTTCCTCCTGGGCTGGTGGTCTACAGACCACACCTGTGCAGATAGCTGACCCCATTTTCCTTTCAACAACCCACAGTATCTCTCCCCATTTTGTTCCTCCTGGATCTCTGTGACCCTTATGTCATTTTTCACATACAGTGCCTCCTCTCCTTCCTGCCTGCCCTGTCTCTTCTGAATATGTTGTAGCCAGGTATGGCCAACTCCCAGTCGTGGTTATCATTACACCAGGTTTCAGTGATGGCCACAATGTCCAGGTCTGACTGTACCATGACAGCCTCCAGATCTTCCATCTTGTTGCTAAGCTCCTGGCATTTGCACACATGGCTTTCCATGATTTGACCTCCCTAGACTGTTTTGCTGTTCTACTCCAGCCCCTTCTGGTTGTCCTTTATCCCTGGTTCTTCTTGCTGTCTGCCCTTCTGCTGAATTTTGCCCCTTTTCTGCCTATATGCACCTCTTGAGTAGCTAATCTCCATCTTTTGCACACTGCTTTGAGACAGCAACTCCTCTGGTTCACTGGTTCCACTGCTAGCTGTGGGGGGTGAGCAAGTGAGGTACTCTCCTTGCTGACCTGCCCCCCCCTTGCTAGTTCAAATGCTTGTCAATGTAGCATTTAAACTTATCATTGGAGTCTTGGATTCCTCAGGGATGGATGCAGGCCGTCAGGCTTGAACAAACCTCCATCCTTCCAGGTGGGTCCCCAGTCACCAATGAATCCAAACCCTTCTTCACAGCACCAGTTCTTCAACCATGAGTTAAAGTTCCTGGTGCATGCACCTCTATGCTCTCCCTTGCCTCTCACAGGTAGTACTTCTGAGAAAGTGACAGAAGTAGCTACTTGCTTGAGACCCCTCCCCAATTTCCTAAACTCTTCCTGAACTTCATTTGGCTTCCCATTTACCAGGTCATTAGTACCTAGGTAGATAATGACATCCAGCTCACCCTCCCGTCTTGCCTTCCCAGTGATCCCCAGGATCTTCCTTCCCTCCCTCCATGCCATGGCACCTGGTAAGCACCTCACCTCCCTGTCCTCCCCCTCCTGTGTTCTTAGCTGGATCCCTCTTATGATGGAGTCCCCCACCAGGATTCGCTTCCTTCTCCTCTGGGGTCCAGATGGGGGATGGTGAACCCCAGGGCGGATAGATCGTAGTCATTGTTCGGGTCTCAGTGACTGCCACTAGATTCAAACGGCCCTCAGTCACCAAGGCCAGGCGGTCATCCATCTTGTTCTCTCAGGCTCCTAACATTGACTGAAATCACCCAACATGATACCTGTTTTCCCCTTCCCTCTCCTGCTGTTTTCCCTATCCCTCAGTCGCTGACTAGAATTCCTACGTAGCAGACCTACTGGAGTTCTACCCCCCTATTTATTTATTTGAAAATTGGTAACTGGGAGAGGCACACTGAGCTGAGGCCCATTTCCAGGTGCAACCTGGAGTGAGAGGGAAGGAGACAAAAGGACTAGGCATACACACCAAAGTGTGTACCACAGGCAACGTAAGGGTGCAATGTAAAGTGCGCACAGTGTGTAAAAATACAGGAGGTAAAAATGCAGTGGCAGAGGTAAAAACAATAAGATGGTACAATGAGCAGCTTAAAGGTACAATGTAAAGTGCATACAGTGCGCAGGAGATACAGATGATAAGACTGCAAATAAAGTCCAGGCACAAGCCAGTCAGGAGATAGAAAGCAGTAGCTGTGGTATAACAAAATTACGAGCAGTGAAACCCACTTGTTATGTTTTTTGTTGGTAAATGGAAACAAATATATCACCAAATAAGAAGCAGGATCAAGTCAGACCAACCAAACGAAGCGGGCGCAGGTCAGGAAGGCTGCTAGAGGCCGGACGGGGTAGGGAGAAGTTTCAGCTGCTGTTTTAGCTGAAAGGCCTTCACTCTGTCCCCATTCTCCCCACCATCTACCTTTTGAAACCCACCTCCCTTCCCTCCCTTACATGCTGTGGTCCTCCCTCCCACTTAACATAGACACATAGACTTTGACAGCAGATAAGTTCCAAATGGCCCACCTAGTCTGCCCATTTCCCTTTTTTTGCACTTTGTCCATATACTGTGTGTGTGTGTGTGTGGGTGGGGGGGGGTGCCAGACCCCCACCATGGGAAAACCTGGGATTCCTTACCTCACAGTACTCCCCCCCCTTTTAGTTTAAATTTTGAATATAAAAAAGAAAAAGCCTTGTATTCGTGCTGCATGAAGGAATGCGGCCCTTGATGACCATTCTGTGCAGATATCTGGCCCACAACCTTGAAAGTGCTGCACCCACCTCAATCAACTGACAAAAGAAATTACCTATGATAAGGTCTTCCCAGCCTTCCAGGAAGAAAAACGGTTGCTCTCTCTTCAAAACAGCACTTGTTCCATCTCCAGGTGACACAATTAGGACCAAACAGGGTTTGTCTGTTGATCTAAATTTTGCTCAGGCAGGCAGCATTCAAATAATTTGTAAAGTGAAAATTTGTAAAGTGAAGGGCAATATTTGAGATGATGTCTGCTTATGGAATATCAATAGCGATCATCTGACCAAGGGTAACTTCCCATAGGCATCACAGGGATGAGGGATGCTGCTACATCCTTTGTGAAAATGACCAACTCAAACGAGTTCTGCAAAATTTGGGAAAATAGGATACACATAGTACTTTAAAAACACAATAAGCAAATAAAGCATTCTGTTGCATTTTACTCCCAATAAGCCTCAAGTATTTAGTTTAAATTATTTTCATTAGTATTTCAGTTTGTTGAATTCCAGCCCAACATGGTTACCTATGCATTCTTAGATTCTGTAAATGCTCTAATTACCTGCATAACAAATTCCCGACGGCGGGGCATTCCTCTCTCAGAAAGTAGGACATATTCGGGTTCCTTCTCCTTCTTGGCCTGCTGGATCTGTGCCAGACGACTGATTGGGTTCATTCCTTGACCATACTCTGGTCCAGTCTATATAGGGTGAAAAAATTGGTAAAGATAAAAAAAAATAAAAAATCATTTAATAAAATAAGAGTTTTCATTCATTTTTCCTGATACCCCACCACAACGCTATCACTGGTAGTATAAACTTTTTTTTTCCATTAAATTTGTCTACCAATAAAAGACACTTTTAGCAACAAGATCCTACTAGAAAGAGAAAAATTAATGGACATGCAGCTAAGGATATCCAGAGAATGGGTGTGGGGGGGGGTGAGGCGCAGCAGGTTTGAAGTGTAATATGTACTAATGCCAGAGGCCTAGGTAACAAGCACTGTTATCTCCAGGCAATAATGACCATGTGGGCAACACAGAACTGTGACTTGGAACTACAAGTACCGGGGAACACTATGCTCAGGAGGAATAGCAGAGGGGAGGGTGTGTGTTCTACTTTAAGGAAGGCATCATAGACTCAGAGGACCTAGCAGTAGGTGAAGACAAGGGACAGACAGTGTCCACTCAGATGATTAAGGGAAGGAAGGATGATTAGGGTTGGAGTGGTATATAGATCTCCAGCAAATAGGAAGAATACAGATAGTGAGCTGGGAGAAGAGATCAAAAGAATGGCAGGACTCTGGAAGGTGCAGATTTGGGGATTTCAATTTGCCTGACGTGGACTGGAACATCTCAGCAGTGGTGTGCACAAGTAGTCAGTCACTAGTGGAAAAGATGCAGGAGGCATTTCTGAGCCAGAGGGTCACAGACCCCACTAGGAAAATGGTAATTTTGGATCTGGTCCTGATTGACAGGGACAGTCTGGGTAAGGTCCAAGTAGAGGAACCATTGGGGTACAGTGATCCCAGAACAGTGTGGGTTGAGGTTAAACTAAAAGCAGTTACAGCCTATTGAGGACTAGGATCCTGGACTTCAGAGAGGCACATTTTGGGAAGGAGAGGGTGGAGTTGGGGAGAAATCGTGGGATGTGTCCATGACACTAACAGCAGCTGGCAAATAAGACCTGATAAAAATGGGAATACTGGAGGTGACAAGTCCCTGTACTAGGATGGTGGGAAAGAGTAACAGGGGTAAGAAACCAATATTGTTTTCAAAGGGACAGCAGAGGTAGTGAGGGGAATAAGAAAGGCATTCTGTAGATACAAATCAAGTCAGACAGAAGAGGACAGGAGGAGCATATCAGGGCAGCAAAAAAGGAGCTGGGATAGGCAAAGGTGGAGGCTGAACTAAGGCTAGCAAAGGGGGCTTACAGAAGGTGACACTGCATTCTTTACTTATATACATGAGCAGCACAAAACTAAGGAAGGCGTGATCAGGCTAAAGAAGGGGGAGAGATGAGTTGAAGATGACAAGGATAAAGCAAATGTGCTGAATGATAACTTCTGTTCAGTATTTACGATGGAGGATGGGGGCCTGTTGATGGACTGCATCAAAAGTAGGGGATCACTGGCAGCTGCAAACACAGAACCCATAAGGAGAGGGTGTTGGAGTACCAAGAGGTGCTGAAGGTAAATAAATCAATAAACTTAGATGGGGTGCATCCGAGAGTATTAAAGGAGCTGTGGCAAGTCCTGGCTGGACTGCTAGTGAACCTCTTTAATTGTTATCTGAAGATGGGGAGTAGTTCCAGAGGCTTGGGGGACAGCAAATGTGGTCCCCCTACACAAGAAAGCCAAGATGAGCCGGGCAACTACTGACCAACTAGTCTGATGTCTATAATGAGGAATCTACTATAGTCTATAATTAACGCTAGGACAGCAGAGTTCCTAAAGGCCAATGGCCTGCTGAATTCCAGACAGCATGGATTTACCAGTGGAAGATCAAGCCAAACAATCCTGACTGAATTGTTCGATTAGGTGACAGAGACCGTGGACAGGGGTCAGGCAGTTGAAGTCTTATACCTAAATTTCGGCAAAGCCTATGACTCCATTTCATATGGCAGATGGATAAAGTTGGGCAACCTGGAGGTGGGGGGCAAGTTTACAGAGTGGGTGAGAAATTGACTGAGTGACAGGACCCAGAGGGTGGTCCTAAATGGAAAACCTGCAGAGGAAAGAGAAATCCCGAGCAGGGTGCCCCAGGGATCAGCTCTAGGGCCGTTCTCTTCAGCATATTTATATGTGATACAGGGGAAGGGGTTCAGGGAAAGATACAATGTCAGAAAAGACCTGCATAGACAAGGTCCACTAGGGCCTGATATTTTATTATACAATGGCAAGAAAGAATCCTGGGCTCTGACTGGTCAGTCTGGGGCTGAACCCATTATGTTATCCCAGTACAACATCACGGATCTAGTCCCAGCACACATATGACTGAGTGACATAAAAAAAAAAAAAAAAACATTGCCCACTGCCCATTCCATACCGCCACCCAGCCACTTTCAAACACCAGCACAATTGTACCCTACCTTGAGCAGTTCAGACCATTAAATCACATATTTTACTAGGTCCAGCACATATTAGAAATCCCAACCACCCACAACCCAAACCGCAAATTTTCACATAAACCGTAGCTTCACAATGTCTTTTACTGCAGCATGTGCTCAGCTGGCGGTTTCACTCAAAACTGCACACAATGGCGGTCTGTATGAAGCCCCTTCTGAAAAGAAACACTGCTTTTCTTTTTTCAAACAAATCATTTTGTAACACCTAAAATAAAACCCACCTCTCCACTTCATCTGTACAGCAACCTCCTCCCATCCTCCAATTCTGGGTACCCCGTCATGCCTTCCACTCATTAGCGATCGGCAGCTAAAAACAAAACTGATCTTTCTCCTGGTACAAACATTATTGACACAAACTGTACCAAGAGAAAGAGTAAACACTGGAAAATTGCAGACTGGGGAAGTGCAGCCAATAGAGACTGAGAATGGGATGGGGGGGAGAGAGAGCAGTTTTAAGGAGATACACATGACGAGAAACAGAGACACAAGACAGATAACAGCTGCACCTACTGGAGATACACAAAAGGGAACTCATTTTTAAAAAATGCTTCCACACTGAAAGAAAAAATAGAAAAAAAAAAAAGATTTTTTACAACTGTATGGAGAATAGTTAGCAGTATCAGAACACGAGCGCAATCTTGGGGTTATCATCACCAACGACTTAAGGGTGGGCAAGCAATGAGAAAAGGCTGCACAGAAGTCCAGCGGCATCTTGGGCTGCATAGGGAGGGGCATAACCAGAAGAAAAAGGGAGGTGATTATGAAACTATACAGGTCCCTGGTAAGGCCTCACTTGGAGTACTGTGTCCAGTTTTGGGGGCTCCACCTAAAGAAGGTCATAGATAGACTACAGTCTATTCAGAGAAGGGCAACAAAAATGGTGCATGGTCTACATCATGAGCCGTATGATATAAGGCTTAGACAACTAAACATGTACTCTCTGGAGCAAAGATGAGATAAGGGGGACATGATAGAGACCTTCAAATACCTGAAGGGTATAAATAAGGTACAGGCACAGGATACCCTTCAGGTAAACAACTGCACACAGACCAGGGGTCACAACATATTCCACAAGGGGGGGTGGGTTCAAAACCAATCATAGAAAGTTTTTCTTTACAGAAAGAGTGGTGGAGCCTTGGAATGGACTCCCATCGGGGGGGAGGGGGTCAAAAACTATCAGGGAATTCAAGCTGGCATGCGACAGACAGTGTGGGAAACTTAATACAGCAGCCCAAGGGGGGTTGTAAACATGGGCAAACTAGATCCCATCTGCTGACACATTCTATGTTTCTATATTTTTTTTTATATTATAGGGGTGCAATTGCACCTACATAGTTAGGGTTCAATAGTGACTTCTATGATAAACCTTCAATGGTGGCGTCTATGATAAACTCGAATATTTGCACTTTAATAACTTCACAACTAATCAAGCGATTCGTATGAAATTATGCAATCGTCATTAGGGACCAAAGCTCTGTTGATGTGTCGAGTTTCGTTCCGGTCAGATGTCTGGGTGTGGAGATACAGAGTGTCAAAAAATGTGAAAATTACCATTATTTGTAAAATTCTTTGTCACGTCGCTGTGCAAAAACGGTGTGCAATTTTAGTCTGACATTTTTAAGGTAGAAAGGTCTTGGGTCACAGATGTGCCTTATGAAGATTTGGTGAAAAAAAATATTAATCCGCTCCAAAGTTATTAAATTTAAGAAATGGGAGCAGTTAGATGTCCTGCTCAAAAGAGGATTCTTTGTTACAAATGGGTAATTCTTTTTTGCAAATGGGTGCTTCTGTGCCGCAAAAGAAATATCTTTTTTCATGTGGGTGCCATTTTGTTTTAGAGTTAGTGAGGGAAACAAAGTCACATAAGTCGAAAAAATTATGCCGTTACTAGAAACCAACAGATGTAGCTTATGTATGGGGACCCCCTCAGCTGGATTCTGCACTTATCTGTTGCAGAAATGCTCTTGAAGTTTTTTTTAAACATTATAAATCTTTTTTAATGACTCGTGATACAAAAAAAAGATTATTTTTCATATAACAAGTCATGAAAAAGGATCCTTGATAGTGACCAGCAGTCTTGTGTTCCGCCCTCCCACCCCTTCACCGATTGCCATCCCGTAGTAAAATATGCTCCCTGGTAGTCCCCTGCCCCCGGTCCGATCGCCATCCCTGTGGAAATAAATTATTTCCCTGGCGATCCAGTGGTTTCTCCCACACCCTCGTACTCTAATGATTGCCATTCCCGTAGAAATACATTATTTCCTCGGTGGTCCAGTTGTCCCTCCCTTGTCCCCCCTACTCTGATCACCGTCCATTGTAGAAATAAATTATTTTCCTGGTAGTCTAGAGGTTCCTCCCCCCTCCACCGACTGCCATCCCCATAGTAAAAATATTTTCTCTGGCAGTCTAGTGGTCCCTCCCCCATTTACCAATTGCTGTAACCCTAGTAAAAAATATGTTTCCTGGTAGTCTAGTGGTCCCTCTCCCCTCCCCCATGCTCTGATCGCGGTCCCCCTAGTAAAAACTATTTTCACTGCCAGTCTAGTGGTCCTTCCCCCAGTCACTGATCCCCATCCATGTAGTAAAAAAATACTTTCTTGGTAGTCCAGTAGACCCTCCTCCCACTCGATCACCCGCCTGATACATAAAACGACCCTGGTGATCGGTCCTCCCATCCCGACCCCTGTATAAGTATTCGTAATATTTTCCTGTGGTCTACTGGGGAGGACCGATCACCAGGGTAGTTACATACAGTATATATATTTTATTTAGTTTTTGTTAACCGGGTAGGTGCACTAGCCATGAAATGACTATTTTCAGACGACCCAGGAAAATATATATATATATATATATGTGTGTGTATGTGTGTAAGTATATACTTAAAAACTTCATTAAAGCATCAGTTAGTGTTTCAACTAAAGTGACAAAGGCAGGGAGATTGGGTGTGGGGTTCCAACCCTAACAACCCCACCCAACCCTACCATCACAACCCCACCAGCACCATCCATACCAACAATTTGTCAGGGTGTGCCTTTGGGTCATCGGCCCTAATGCTCACCCATTCTCTTGTACTGTACCAGCTCAGCTTCTTCACAGATGGAATGGGGTGAGCGTTAAGGCCGACGACCCAAAGGCACACCCCTACGCTTGTTGGTGTGTGGATGATGTGGGTGGGGTTGTGATGGTAGGTTTGGGTGAAGCGGGTGTTAGGGCTGGAAACCCTAACACCAATTTTCCTTGCCTTTGTCACTTTAGTTGGAACCCTAACTGATGCTTTAATGATGTTTTTTTCAATGAATTTCCTTATTTTTTAAGATACTATAGCAGTATCCCCATTTTATGGGCGTTTTTGGAATTTCTGCTCCAGATTTTCAACATGGGCTTTTTGGGACCCCACCTCATGAACAGTGGCACTGACATTTCACTACTTGGTCCAAAAGGTGATTTTGTGCAGCAACAGTGCCATTCCACACCACAGATGTGGAAATACAACTCGGACAGAATGTCAGAAATGACAGCTGTAGTGTTCATGAGGTGGTGTCAAAAAATGGATATTGTGAAAATTTTGAGTGAATGTATTAAAAATTTGCAAAGTTACGTGCGTGCATACAAATATTTACCCAAACGCGCATAAGCTGGGCGTTTTTTGATATTTTTGCACCAAAGTTTCAACATGAGCTTTTTAGGTCTCCACTTCATGAACACTGGCACTGTCATTCTGTTACTCAGTCCCGAAAGATGATTTAACCCAGGGACCATGCCATTCCGAGCCACAGGTGCATAAACACATTTTGGGCAGGATGTCAGAAATGACAGCTGTACTGTTCATGGGGTGGTATAACAGAATGGCTATGTTGAAAATCTGGAGTGAAAATATTACAAATTGGCAAGGATACGCACATGCATAGGAAAATTGTAACGATCGCGTGTAACTCAGGTGGTTTCTGATATTTTTGCAACAAAATTTCAACATGGGCTTTTTGGGACTCCACCTCTTGAACACTGGCACTTTTCATTTCATTAATCAGTCCTGAAAGGTGATTTTGCACAGCAACTGTGCCATTCTGCACCATAGGTGCAAAAAAAACATTTCAGGCAGGATGTGAAAAATGACAGCTATACTATTCATGAGGTGGTGTGAAAAAATGGAAATGTTGAAAGTTTGGAGTGAAAATATTAGAAATTGATGAAGTTACGAGCGTGTGTAGAAAAATTTAAATGTGTTTTTTGTTATTTTTGCACTAAATTTTCAACATGGGGTTTCTGGGATGCCACCCCATGAACACTGGCACTGTCGTTTACCGGTCCGAATCGATTAACAAAACGACAGTGACAGTGTTCATGAGGTGGGGTCCCAAAAAACCCATGTTGAAAATTACGTGCAAGAATTCCTAAAAATGGCTGAGATATCAGCATAATTTATTTATTTAAAAGCTGATAACCAGGAAAGGCACCATTGAGCTGAAGCTGGTTTCCAGGTGCGACTTGGGGACAAAAGGTACAAAATGAGGTAGCAACAATCAACAATGAGCAAATAAATAAAAATAGATAACTAAAGCTCGGGTCAGGGTTACAAGACCCATAACATTGTAAAGCCACAGATATAGCAACAAGATAATACAGCACCAGCAATTCACATAAATGCAAAAAGGCAGCAACTCAAAACAGAAAGAAAAAAAGGGGTGAGGGGTTGTAGTGCACAAGCCCCAAGTCAACAATGACATACACTTGCTGGCCGGAACCAGGTTACAACAAGAAAATAAAAAAATAAAACGTTAAGTAGGTGAGGACTGGGGACGCTGAAGGCACGGTTGGTGGGGCAGGAGTCTGACAAGCCTTTTGAGTTGGGAAAGGGAGGAAGCTTGACAGAGGTCGGGGGTAGATTATTCCAGAGAGAAGGGAAATGGAAGGAGAAAGTGGACTGCCCAGAAACAGAGTTGGGGGGTGAGGGAAAGAGAAGGTGTGGGGGTCTCTGTGGTGAAGGAAGTAACTGGAGGACACAGCTTGGGAAAGGTGTGAGGAGAGGTAGGAGGGGAGGGTACCAAACCAGAATTTAGCAACGAAAGATGCACAGTGAACCAATCTCCTGTGGGGCAAAGGAGCAAGTGATAGGGCAGAATAAAGAAGACAGTGGTGAGTGAGAGGAGGAGAGGCTGTGACAAAAGGAGTTTAACAGGATGTCAATTTACCTAGGGAGGCCAGAGAAGCAGTGCCATACATCACATCAGCATAGTCAAAAGTGGGGTAAAGCTGAGAGTTTTCAGCAAGAGGGGGTGTGAGATGGAATCAAAAGCTTTTGCCAGGTCGATGAAGATAGTGGCTGTAATTTGGCTCTTGTCCATCACAGAGAGAACTGAATCTCTGACCTGCAAGAGAGAGGATATAGTCAAATGGTGCTTCCTGAAACCAGACTGAATGGGAGAGAGTATGTTTGAGCAAGCAAGGAAGTCAGACAGCCTTGTGTGGATGAGGGTTTCTTGTAGTTTGGTTAGGGAGGGGAGGAAGGAGATGGGCCTATAATTACCAGGGGCTGAGGGATCACCACCCTTATGGAGGGGAAGGACTTTAGCTGATTTCCAGGCCTTGGGACTGGATGAAGAGGGGAGAGAGAGAAGGGTTTAGGATGTGAGTGAGTGGTGCCGGAATGGCTTAAGTCAAGATGTGGAGAAGCTTGGGGTGAAGACTGGCAGGGCTGGACTTAGAGGGGTTTAGGGCGAGAAGGGCTTTGTAGATTTCAAGAGGAGTAAACGGAGAAAATTGGTAGTCATGGGGTTGGTCAGGAGAAACCGTCTGGGCCAAAGGGGGTACAGTAGAAGAGGGGGTGCCGAAATCAGGGAGTACACAGGTGGCAAAAAATGTGCTGAAGATGTAAGCAACTGTTACAGGGTCAGAGACTGGAGCCCCATCAACATGTAGAACTGGAGAGGAATGTTGGGCAGTGGGGTTAAGGAGGGAGTGGAGAACCTTCCAAAATGATGCAGGAGTGAGATGATCTTGCTGCGGGCGACACCTGAAGTAATTAGCCTTTGAGAGATGGATGGCCTTGGTGCAGTTATTCTGGAAGGCTTTGTATGCTTGAAAGTCTGCTTGAAGAAGTGAATTTTTATAGTGGCACCAAGCTTTATCCCTAGCCCTGCACTTAGCCAGTAGGACAGCAGTGATCCAGGGGTGATGGTGTCTCTTCACTCTGTATTTCTTCGGAGGGGGTGCATAATCATTCCAAATGCATAGAAAGAGGTCAGAGAAAAGAGAGAAGGTTGAGTCAACGTCATGTGCAGAGTAGATGGGAAAACAGTCAGCCTCATATAGGTCATGTTGAAGGGCAGTAACGTCGAGTTTGTGTAGGCGGCAGGACCAAATGTACCTGGGGGATGCTCAGGGTGTGTAAATTATTTCTAATACAGTAAGTGATGCAGTGGTCATTGATGGCATTTGGCAGTATGCTAGCTGCAGTGACATAGTGGGGGTGAGAAGATAAAACCCAGTCAAGCAGAGTATGGTTCTGGAAGCAGTGATTTAAGCAAGTAGGTTCTTGGATCAGTTGAGTAAGGTTTAGAGCTTCTAGTTTGAGCATGGTGGACTTGGAGGAGGGGGAGAGCCAGTCGAGGTTGAAGTCCCCAAGAAGTAGCAGCTCCCCTTTAGACATGAGGGAAGAGATGGAGGAAATGGTGGATACTAATGCATCATGGGACTTTTTTGGCGGGGCATAAAGGGGACCAATAAAGAGTGGGGTGGAGGAGGGAAATGATAAAAGTGCTAAGATTACTTCATGAGAGGAGGTACGGGCCTCCTGGAAAATGATGGAACAGGAGATAAGAGTGACTAACATATAAGGCAACACAACCACACCTCGTTTTCCTCTGTCCTGACGAAATAGGTTATAATCAGGAATGGAGATGGAGGAATCAGGGATTTTGGATGATAGCCAAGTTTCGGTTATACATAGGATATCTGCTGGGTATTGAGACAGCAATGCTTTAAGCATGTCAATTTTGGGTAGTAGGCTGCGTGCATTTAGGTGAAAAGTCGTGAGCCCCTTAGGTATGGAGGAAAAGGCTGCATAAGTGGCAGTGGTGGTTGAGGCCATAGTTGGGTGGTTAGACAGGGGACTAGGGTTGGAGTGGACATCACCAGAAAGAAGAAGTAAAAGATGGAAGAGGGAGAGGTGAGGAGGGTACCTTGACTTTCTGGGTATGTGGGAGGAGGTTCGGGGAAGAGGTGATGTGAGGCGAAATAGAGCCTCAAAGTTAAGAAGAGGGGAGGGTAGTAGCCCAGGGTGAATAGGAGGAGAGGGGTAGGGGAGAAGGGATCAGTGTTAACAGGCGAGGAATGAAAAGCCGAGGGAGGCAGGAGAGAGGAGGATGTGAAGATAGAGGGGGAAAGGGTCAGTGAAGCAAGATTCGGAAGGTGGGGGGAAGTTGGAGGGGTAGAGGGAGAGTCATAAAAAGGGAGTAAAGACAGTGTAAGCAGCAGGAGATAGATATGAGAAGACATGACAAGGGAGAGAGGGCTAGTTAGGCAGGGATAGTATACAGGTTGAGACAGGAGTAGTTAGAAGATTAGACAGTAGAGGCTATAAAGGCAGTCTCACAAGTGTAGAGGTGAAAGAGTACTGAACTAGACCTAGGCAGTAGCCTATAAGCAGTGATGACAGACCCTTACAACAGCTATGCAGCAGCCACAAGAGGAGAAAGGCAGGTTAGGGGTAACGCAAAAGCAGTGATGACAGACCCTTAGGTCACCTATGCAGCAGCCACGAGAGAAGAAAAGTAGGTTTGGGTAGCACAAAATAGGAAACACTGTAAGCGAGTGGAAAAAAGGGTCAGGAGCTTACAGAAATTACTGGATTGGCTGACTGCAAGGAGTGGGCAAGAACTAGCTATACCAAGAGCATTTAAAGAGTATTGGGGGTGGGGTGGGCGAGCAGGAGATAATTTTAGAACAAAACGGCAGAGAGATGAGCTAGAGGGAATTAGCCAGTAAGGATCCTGGCACAAGATTCAAGAGGTGCTGTTACCTTCGGCTGTTATTGTGGGCAGGAGCTTCGGGTGGCGGCTGCCAAGGCAGAGCAGCACCACAGGAGGGGGGGGGGGCTGCTCATGGCGAAATCAGCAGGTCTGAGGACGAAAAGGGAGAAGAGGATTAATTTAGTAGCAGGAAAAGAAAAAAATGAGAAGATGGGGATTAGGAGGGACAAGCAGGAGACAGGCTAAATGGTGGGGGAGAATAGACAAAAGAGCAGCTAAATCAGTGAGTGGGATTTAGAGAGGGCAGAAGTGAGACCGAGAGAATGAGACCAGGGTGGGGATTTGCAGGACACCCATGGCAGACCTCGGAGACCCAGAGCTTGGTGCAGAACAAAAAAAGAAATATGTAGAGACGAACAGGTTGGCTCGAGAATCAGAGCACCAGAAAGAAAAGGAAATAAAGAAGGGAAAAAAATCCAGATTAAAGAAAAATCAGCATCAATTAACTAGTAGGATAGTGCAGCAATTAAACATGATTAACTCGGCAGAGAACTTTAGCAATTCAAATACAGTGCAGTAATATAGCCTTAAAAACAGTAACAGTTTAAAATTTTAGAACAAAACAGCAGAGAGATGAGCTACAGTTAGGCAGTCGGAAAAGCTGTGAGAGGCGTTTGGAGGGAATTAGCTAATGAGCATCCTGGCACGAGATTCAAGAGGCGCTGTTACCAGCTATTGTTGTGGGTAGGAGTGTCAGGCGGCAGCTGCCAAAGCAGAGCAGAGCAGTGCCGTGGAAGGGAGAGCCAGCTCAGGGCAAAATCAGCAGATCTGAGGACGAAAAGGGAGAAGAGGATTAATTTAATGGCAGGAGAAGAAAGAAAAAATTCAGGAGGGGATTAAGAAGGGACACGCAGGAGACGGGCTAAATGGTGGGGGAGCATAAACAACAGAACAGCTAAATTGGTGGGTGGGATTTAGAGAGGTCAGAAGTGAGACTTAAAGAAGGGGACCAGGGTTGGGGGGTGGCAGGAAACCCAAGGCAGACCGCGGAGACACAGAGCTTGGTGCAGAACCAAAAAAGAAGTATGTAGAGATGAATAAGTTGGCTACAGAATCACAGCACCAGAAAGAAAAGGAACTGAAGAAGAAAAATGCAGATTAAAGAAATTCAGCATCAATTAACTAGTAGGCTAGTGTAGCAATTAAACATGATTAACTCGGCAGAGAACTTAAGCAATGCAAATACAGTGCAGTAATACAGCCTTTAAAACAGTAACAGTTTACATTTTTTTTTTTTTACCAGGAGAGATACACTAAGCTGAAAGTTTGTTTACAGGTGCGACCTGGGAGCACAAGAAAGTTAAGAGACTTGCTCAGGGTCACACAGTATGCAAGTGGGGGCTGTGGGATTCAAACCCATGTCTCCAGGTTTGCAGCTCAGAGCCTTAAACCACTGCACTATACTGCCTCCTTTAGAACAAAACAGCACAGATGAGCTAGATTTAGGCAGTCGGAAAAGCAGTGTGAGGCATTTGGAGGGAATTAGCCAAGGAGGATCCTGGCGTGAGATTCAAGAGGCGCTGTTATCTTCGGCTGTTGTTGTGGGTAGGCGCTTCTGGTGGCAGCTGCCAAGGCACAGCAGCACCGCAGGATGGGAAACCTGCTAAGGGCAAAATCAGCAGGTCTTCAGCTGTTATTGTGGGCAGGAGCTTTGGGCTGTGGCTGCCAAGGCAGAGCAGCGCTGCGGGAAGGTAGCCCGCTCAAGGCAAAATCAGCAGGTCTTCGGCTGTTGTTGTGGGCAGGAGCTTTGGGCGGCGGCTGCCAAGGCAGAGCAGCACCGCAGGAGGGGGTGTCCACTCAGGGAAAAGTCAGCAGGTCTTTGGGTGTTGTGGGCAGGAGCTTTGTGCAGCAGCTGACAAGGCAAAGCAGCGTTGTGAGGGGGGGCCCGCACAGGGAAAAATCAGCAGGTCTTCAGTTGCTGTAGGCAGGAGCTTCTGGTGGTGGCTGCCAAGGCAGAGCAGCGTCGTGGGAGGGGGAGTCCGCTCAGGGAAAAATCAGGTCTTCGGCTCTTGTTGTGGGCAGGAGCTTCATGTGGCAGCTGCCAAGCTAGAACAGTGCCGTGGGAGGGGGAACCCGCTCAGGAAAAAAAATCAGCAGGTCTTCGGCTGTTGTTGTGGGCAGGCGCTCTGGGTGGCAACTGCCAAGGCAGAGCAGTGTCACGGGAGGGGCAGCCCGCTCAGGGAAAAATCATCAGGTCTTCGGCTGTTATTGTGGGCAGGAGATTCAGGCGGTGGCTGCCAAGGCAGAGCAGCGCCGCGGGAGGGAGAGCCCACTCAGGGTAAAATGAGCAGGTCTTCGGCTGCTGTTGTAGGCAGGATCTTCGGGCGGCAGCTGCCAAGGCACAGCAGTGCCACGGGAGGGGGAGCCTGCTCAGGGTAAAATCAGCAGGTCTTCAACTGTTATTGTGGGCAGGAGCCTCAGACGGTGGCTGCCAAGACAGAGCAACACCGCGGGAGGGGGAGCCTGCTCAGGAAAAAATCAGTAGGTCTTCGGCTGTTGTTGTGGGCAGGAGTTTCGGGTGGCGGATGCCAAGGCAGAGCAGCACCATGGGAGGGGGAGCCTGCTTAAGGCAAAATCAGCAGGTCTTCGGCTGTTGTTGTGGGCAGAAGCTTTGAGCAGCAGATGCCAAGGCAGAGAAGCACCATGGGAGGGGGGGGGAGCCCATTCAGGGAAAATCAGCAGGTCAACATAAGTTGAAAACACCACTGACAGCCATTATACAGCACTTACCTTGATCCCTTAGTTTGTGGTTCGGCTTTGAAAAGCGCAGACATGTCCTGGTCCACAGAAGAGGACAGCGGATGACCACAGGAGGTCAGTATGGGGTAAGCGGGGGTGCACGGAGGTGGATACTCAGTGGGAGGAATGGGATGGTGGGAGGGGGTCACTGGTGACAACGAGAGACAGTTTTCTTTGTTTCAGGTGTATATACAAAAAAAGACGCTGCGGGAATCTTTTCTTTTTTTCAGAGTGCATAAACATATAGGAAGTATTTGGGGACACTGGGAGTGGGCTCCCGAGTGTCCTCCAGGGCTTGGGGGAACAAAACAAATAAAAAATATTAGGGGACACTGGGAGTGGGCTCCCCAGTGTCCCACACTGCTGAGTGCAGGGGGAGGGGGAATACAATTTAAAAAAAAATTGTGGACATTGGGAGTGGACTCCCCAATGTCCCACACTGGTTTGGGGTGTGTGTGTCTGTGTGTGAATGTCGATACGGGGATTGGGCACCCTGATGTCCGCAATTATTATTAAAGGAATGGGCTAGGCAGCAGCATCCAACACCAGGAGTGGGCATCCCGGTGTCAGATTTTTTTATAAACAAAAAACTAAGTAGGGGGACTGGGATGGAGGGTGGGGATGTGCCACTAGACACCAGGGAAAGGGTGGCTGTCATGTAGAACTGGAGCCGGCAGCACAATTTCCAGCTGTGGCTTCAGTACTCAGGAAAATAAAAAATAAACATCTGAATGTAGATAAACGGGTGCCTTCTCATGTTTATTTTATAAAATTAATTCATTTTTTTCTGTTTCACTCATTTTGTTTCTCTCGCTAACTGGAGAAACAAAACTGCAGACCCATGAAAAAGGATTTTGCTACACTGACACAGGATGACCCTGTCTGCGACCAGGGATTCTGCACTGCGACACAGAATCCTTGCTCGGTACAGAACTGCAACACAGAATTCTGTTTCACAGAGCCGGCCCGGTGGCGCTGAGGGTTGAGGTGCTGGATGTCACACCTTGTGACATGCCAGCGACCTGGGTTCGGGAACGAGCCCGGATCATTGGGGGTCGGCAGTGAGAAGGAAGGATTGAGTGCCTGATGGCAGCTCTCCTCCCCTGGGGAAAGATGACCTTCAGGCCTCGGTGCAATACCACCACCTGGGAGAACTCAGGTAGTAGGTGAAGGAAGGTAGCAGCATTGGGAGGGGGGTGTGGATGTCAGCAGAGGATCAGGGCAGGGGGACGTCTCAGGGTGCCCTAAGCTCATTGGCCCCCATTGCACGCTGACATACAGGAGGGTGGGGAGAAAATGGAGAAAATTCCCTGCATTGATGCCGGTAGACAGGCTTTGGAGGGCGGTGTTCAGGGATCCAGGAGACTACCGTCGCAGGCTGCATGCTCCATCAGTGTCTGGGGGAAGTCACAGGGGGGACTCCTCCACCCCAGCTGGGAGTCAATCCGGAGATCTAGGGTCATACAGCGGGGTCCCTGTGTGCACAGGAAGGCACTCGGAGAGTTGACATGGGCCATCGTTGAAAGCCCCGAAGAGTGGGCTCAATGTAGGGATAAGGTAGGAGGATAAATATAAAGTAAAAAAAAAAAAAAAGAAAGAATTCTGTTTCGCACTGGACATCTACTTTTTCCCATAGGAAATAATGGGGAATTCAAGTTCTAATAACTGTGGAACAGATTAATATGTTTCAACAAACCTTCAAAAGGCACATCTGTGAGGCCAAGGCTTTCTACCCTGAAAATTTCTGCCGAGAAACTAAAGCAGTTTCTGAGATACAGGTGGACAAAAAACCCAGCAAAACCCAAAAACCTCTGTTTTTTTAACACTCTGTATCTCAGAAACCATGGAAGGCATTCACACCAAATTTGCCACATCAGGAGATCTTAGCAAAGATGCATGCCAAATTTCATTCAAATCTGGTGAACCATTCCAAAGTTATTAACCTGCAAAAATTGCCCATTAACATTAAACACTCTCACTAATCCTAAATATACTGGTGCTACCGCGCCAGTATAACGTGTGTGTGTGTGTGTGTGTGTGTGTGTGTGTATATATATATATATACTGTATATACAGAAAGAGACAGAGAGAAATCAGTTATTTTAGAGTATCTCAATGTTTTTAAGGTACAGTAGCATCCATTCATCACATAAGAGTAACACAGAGGATAATGGATGGCCATTGGACAGTAACCTCGCTGTAATCACTTCGAGGGGTTTCCATGACAACATGGTAAACCTCAACAGCGTAGCTCAAGAGGTTTACTATTATGATGGAAACCTCGCGAAGTGATTGCTGCAAGGTTACTGTCAGATGGCCATCTATTATATTTTATAGTGTATGGCACCAAGTCTAAACAGATGTGTCTCTAGTGGGTAGATTAAATCAGGTCACTCTGGAGACAGCAATATAGGTACAACACACCTTTAAGGTATGATTTTTATTAAAAAAATAAACAAAAGAAATGAAGAATAACAGCTTACATCAGCGAACTTCGAAAATCAAACAATAAATAAAACAAAGAAAATACCAGCACAGCTTAACTGCCAATGAACTAGCAGATAAACACCATCTGTGAACAGGATCACATTAGAGAATGGGAGCTCTCCCTAACCGCATCTAACTCCATTGCTTGGGCTGGCTTCTTTTAAAGGGGAATAACTCCACCTCTTAATAATAGCCATGCCTCATTATTAATACAAAAAACATAAGAAATGACTATTTATAATACATTCTGTTATATTTGGCACAATCAATGATTACTCTGCACTAAATAATCCATGATCGCTAAAGGTAAAATAATACTCCAGGTAATAATATTACTTGAATAACACAGAAGTGGTCTGCATTATAGGCAAACTCCTCCCCAGCTACAGAGGATGAAAAAAACATCACCATATACATATATATATATACATCGCCATATAAAAGAATGAATGAAGGTGCCGCTGACTCCCTATAGGAGAGAGTACCAAGCAAGAAAAGCAGCACTGATTGGAACAGGGATCAAAACTACAGGTTGCAGAGGTATACATGTTTGTTTCTATAACCTTCCTTATTTCTATAATTCTTAAAGTGTTTGGCAAAAACATTTTTACATTATTGAGACACAAAAATTAGCAGTAAGACTCCTAGAGTACCAACCGACATTAATAACAGGCAGTACAGCATTTTCCTATTCTTATTTCTTTCGGTAAACTATCCTGAGAACACGGTCCACGGCAAGGTGGACCCAGAGGATTTACACGAATCCTTTGACTCGACACCCTCTTCTTTTACTACTTCTGGGGCAATGTACACTGTGCAAGCCGTTCGGTGACAGCAGCGAGTACTCAGCGTTTCCTGCGCAAACATGTGAGAGGTAACGGCTGCATCTGTATTCAGCTCCCATTTAGGCAACTATAACACTTACACTCTCTAGGCAACTAAAGGGCACATAATTAAAATACAACTACATGGTAGTGCCATTTGTTGGCTGAATAATAGCGTTTTAAAGAGTAAGGGTAGGACACTTTAAAGATGTAACAGCAGACGGCCATTCTACTGCAACGTATGCTGTCCCAAGGCACAAAGGAGAAAGAAACAACAGAATAGCATAGTAAAGGAAGGAAAATGATGCTGTTTATTTATTTAAGGGAATCAGATACACCTTTGAGACAGGGGCTCTTTTACAAAGGTTCCACGTCAGGTTATTTGAAACATTAGGACAGGCAGTGGTATTGTGCAAAAGAGAAATAAACATAGCAGCCGGAGGGCTTTGTCAATTACCAAAACATCACAATTGTGAAAATCACTTCAAAATAACAAATTAAACAATATAGATTCGTATAGGTAGCCATCTGACAGAGGGAGGTGAGACCAGAGGCTGGTGTAAGGAGGAGAAGGGGGTGGGTCAGGGGCAGGGACCGCAAGGAGGTGTGGAGGGAGTAGAGGAGGAGGGAAGGAGTAGGGAGGGAAGGGTGGTGTATGGGGGATAAACCATTTAGGTGTAGCAGTTGCAGGAGGCACAGGAGATGAGGTATTGACGCAGGCTGAGCTTAAAGGCACCCAGGGTTGCTTTGCTGGTAACTTCTGCTGGCAGGGTATTGAACCAGGAGGAGGCTCTGAAAAAGAAGGATTGTTGGCCTTGGGTAGTCCTGCAAAGGGGAACAGTGAAGGAGAGGTTGTTTGAAGTCCTGGTTTGTCGTGGGCTGCTATATGGTCTCAGCAGTGCCTGTGATCCAGGGGTAGTAGGTCCAATGTTTGCTTTTGTTGCTAGGATGCAGGTTTGATATTTAATTCTGCCAAATAGTTGGAGCCAGTTTGCATGTTCATAGATCTCGAAGGTATGTGTAAGGCAGTTTGCCGATATTTGGAGACGACATGCCTTGTTTAGTGCTGTGGTGATGCGTCGGTGAGCTGTGTCAGTGGCAGACTCGTAGATCACAAGCCCATAGTCTATTATAGAGATCGCTGAACTGTGAATGGCAGTGCTTAGGGCTTCATCCGTGAGGCAGTTCTTATGTCTATAGAGCAGGCCTATGTGGGTATTCACAGGTTTTTGCTACATAGTTGATAAGTTCAGAGTATCCAAGTGTTGGGTCAAGAATCACCCCAAGATATTTAAATAGATGTACTTGTTCAAGGGTGGCCCCTTTGCTGTTTGAGATAGAGAGGTCTCTGTTTTTATGTTTGCTGTGGGTACCATGGAACAGCATTGATTTGATTCTGCTGTAGTTAAGAATAAGCTTGTGGGATTTAAACCATGCCTCTACATCAGTGAAACTTTCTTGTGGTAGCAACTGAAGAAAGGAGGGGTCAGAGTGAGAGGTGAAGATGACAGCATCGTTGGCATAGAGTAGGATTTTTTCTGAGCAAGATGAATGGAGGCTGTTTAGGAAATGCTGAAAAGCATAAGACCCAGGATGGATCTTTGTGGGACTCCTGATCGGACCAAGAGGGGTGTTGAGAAGGATTTGCCAATTTTTACCTGCTGCGTTCGATCACTGAGGTAGCTTTGAAACCAAAGAGTTGTGTCCAGAGATAGGCCTACTAGAGATAGTTGTTAAAGCAGTAATGAATGGTTGATGGTGTCAAACGCCTTAGTTAGGTCGATGAAGGTGGCACCAACATGATTCCCTTGGTCCAGTGCGTTGTGGATGTAGGAGGTAAGCTCTAGGAGTGCCGTGGTCGTGCTGTGGCCCTTGTGAAATCCGTGTTGCTCTTGACATAGCAGGTTATACTTAGTAAGGTATTCTATCAGTTGGTCGGCAGCTGGCTGTTGCGCAACAGGCTTAATATAGGAAAGGAAAGAAATAGCGTAGCCATGTTCATACCATAAGCTAGGCACTATCGGTGGGGGGCAGGGTTCAACTATCACAGTGTCCTTACTTTTTTTTTTGTTATCTTGCTTTGCACTGTTAGTTTCCGTTTCATGCAGCTCTCTTCGCTCCCCGGCTTTTCGGCGTGTCCGAGAAACACGCATGCGCAAGTGGTCTCGCAAACCATGCTCCTCCTGAACGGCCACAATGGTGCTGTAAGCAGAAGATTGCTGCCCTTTAAACTTCAAGAGTTCGGTGCAGCTGCCTATATGGACAGAGTCACTGTACGTAACAAGGAGGGGAAAAACATTATTAGCCAGGGGGAAAAAAAATCTGGAAAAGTTGATATGCATGCGCAAAGGAGTGAATGCGGTTATGTTATTGTTGTGACGTACTCAAGAGGAGTTAACCTCTTCACATCACAACGATACCATAACATTGTAAACTTGCAGATTTCAGTTAGTAATCACCCTCTCCCATACATTATAAAGCAGTAACCTGATACTTGACAAATATTACTAGTCTAATGGGTAATGTCCCTTACTAATGGAACCTACTTACTAATGAGTGAAGACTGGAACTAAAGGATTGCTGAGCGAACAGATCACCTGAAAAAAACGTGCACGCATTAGCCTGTCATCAGACGTGTGTTCGAGGACATTACCTGAGAACCTTAGCTGTCATCTCAAGTTGGAAAATACTACCATTACCAATAACACTCAACAAAGGGCACCGTCATGGAATGTTAATATACCAAGACAGTTCAATGGTGGTTTTCCTTGTTAGTCCCTCATTCCTTTTATGGATCACCCAAGACAAAAAAGCACATTGACCTTTAATAGCTTGAACTGCCACACGATACAACAAACCATGACAATTATTAGAGTACTGATTGTTATCTTTATTTATGAAGAAAAAAATTCTCAGTTCTGCAAAGCTAGTTCAAATTTTAATCCTTTAAATGTGTTCACTAGTTTTCTGGCGTAATAAGCCTCTATGTTACCGGGGAATTTTGCTAAGTTATCTTTTCGTTTTTTCGTGCTGCCATGTAAAAGGCAGTCCTCATCCCACACTGAGCTATGCTTGTCTTGCAGGTTATTCTAGCATGAAAACTGAGATGCCCTCCTGATCATATCGCCAAACATAACCCCCTAACGATAAGTTAACCTGTTTATTACTGTGGTGTTACTAAAGATAATATAAATATGTAAACAGTTCTCATATAATGTTCAAAATGTGTTTGCAAGTGTCTTATTTATTTTAGCATTTATTTTAACATTTTTGGCCAGGAAAGATACACTAAATCACAGCTTGTTTCCAGTTGTGATCCAGGAGCACAGGGTGGTTAAGTGATGTGCTCAGAGTTATACAGTATGCAAGTGGCGACTGCAGGTTTTAAACCCAGATCTGCTGGATCTCCTGGTGCACAGTTTGGTGTTTGTAAGATAGAAAAGATATAACAATTGTGCATGGTTGGATGGATGCACAGATAAGATAGGTAGATAGTAGATTGACAAATAGACAGACAGACATTTCCCCAGTGGTTCAGTGGTCCCTCCCTCCTCCCCTCTACTCTGATTGCCATCCCCTGTAGAAATAAATTATTTCCCAGGCAGTCTAGTGGTCCCTTCCCCTCTCCCATTCACTGATCGCAGTCCCCGTAATAAAAAATATGTTCCCTGTTAGTCCAGTGGTCCCTCTCCCTTCCCCAGTACTCTGATTGCTGTCCCCGTGGAAACAAATGATTTCCCTGGTGGTCCAGTGGTCCCTCCCCCCTCCCTCATACTCCAATCACCGTCCCCACAGAAAAAAAAGATTTCCCAGGTAGTCTAGTGGTTCCTTCCCCCTTCCCTGTTCACCGATCGCCGTCCCCATAGTAAAAAATATTTTCCCTAGCAGTCTAACAGTCCCTCCTCTGTTTACCAGTTGCAATCCCCCTAGTAAAAAATATGTTCCCTGGTAGTCTAGTAGTCCCTCCCCTGTACTCTGATCACCATCCCCCTAGTAAAAACTATTTTCACTGCCAGGCTAGTGGTCCCTCCTCCGGTCACCGATTGCTGTCCCTGTAGTAAAAAATATTTTCCTGGTAGTCCAGTGGACCCTCAACCCACTCGATCACCCGCCCCATACATAAAATGACAATGGTGATCAGTCCCCCCCAATCCCGACCCCTGTGCAAGTATTCTAAATATTTTCCTGGTGGTCTAGTGGGGGGTGGGATGATCACCAGGGTAGTTTTATTTTAAATATTTATATATATATATATATATATATATATATATATATATATATATATATGAATGGGATACATGATGGGCAGAGGTGGGAAATGGAAATATTCTCACTCCTGCAGAGTGAGCTGTGTATTCTCACGAGTGCCGAAGGCAGTGCAAAACAGCTCACGAGGCAGGAGTGAGAATATTTTCCATATCCCATGATCTGCCCATCATGTGTGCGATTTATACCACAGGGGTGAGAGCTTTAGGAAAATGTTTTCTGATTCTGTGTGTTTCCTGCTCATTCTGTGTGTGCTATGTGTGTGTTCTGAATGGACTGGGAGTGAGAAACACAGCTGACAGTGTTTTGCAAAGCTAACTAAGTGAGGCAGAGGCTCACTGAGAAAAACAAATTGCTGCAGGTAGCACTGAGAAACAGAAAGTGCTTTGTAAAACAGTTTCATTTAGAATTTAGGTTATTTTGAAGCTGAGATCAGCACAGTAATGTGCTAGGAAAGTCAGAAACACAATGGGACACAGGTGAGAGTCATTTGCAAACCTAATTGAGTAAGTTGCAGCTTCAGTGGGAAAGAGATAAGAGAAAACTTAAGGAGGCAGTATAGCACAGTGGTTTAAGGCTCTGAGCTGAAGACCCCACTTGCATACTGTGTGATCCTGAGCCAGTCACTTAACTTTCTTGTGCTCTCAGGTTGCACCTGTAAACAAGCTTTCAGCTTAGTGTGTTTCTCTCCTGGTAAAAGATGAAGTGTTTTCTGAAACAGTTTTCTTTAGAGTGCAAGCTGCAGTGCAGTTATTCTCACTCTGGTGACATCAGCAGAGTATGGATAAATGCAGTCTTCAGGATTTATTCTCACTGCAGTGGAAATACAGTAGCACAGGATATCCTACTGAGAAAGTTCTTACCCCCGTGGTATAAATATATATACACACACGTAGCAAGAGAAACCAGTTATTTTAAGAGCATCTCTACTTTTTTTAAGGCATAGCAGCGTCCATTCATCACCTAAGAGTAACAAAGCAGTAACCTGATAGTTGAAAAATATTACTAGTCTAATGGGTGATGTCCATTACTGATGGAACCTAATTACTAATGATTGAAGACTGGCACTGAAGGGAGGGGGCGCTGTGGAGCCCGAGCTGAACAGTCACAGGTTACATCAGCTCCTGAGACGTCTATTTTATAATTTAAATAAATGACACTTTCTGAGCCTTAAAAAGTACATCCTAAACTACATTTGAAGGAGATACATCGGAGAACAAGATGGGAAGGACTCACAAGAATCCGCAGCTGGGAGAGGCGAAAAAAGACAGAGGGAAAGGTTTGCCGGCAGGCCCTACCACTAGATCCATGCTGGGAGGTATGATGGAGGGGGATGACTTGGAGGAAATGCTGCAGTCCCTCCGCCGCAAGATGCGGCAGCTCTTGGCTTCTTCGACCTCCACCAACTTCAAACTGGACCGCATGGTGGGCAGAATTGCCACAGTGGAGAAAGCATTCGATACCCTTCAGGGAGATGCAGATGAGTTGAAATGGCACATCACAGTGTGCCAAAGCACCACCCTACAGCGTGCGAAAGAACAACAGCACACAAACAACTGATTGGAAATACTTGAAAACCAGATCAGAAGTCAGAACCTACAGTTAGTGGGTCTATTGGAGGGGCAGAAGGAGACTCTGCTCATTTGTTTGTAAAGGACTGGTTGGAAGAACAATTTCAGGAGCAATTAATCAGGGAAGATACACATCATAAAAGCCTACCGATTGCCGCATATAGCTAAAACATCGACAGAGCTTCCGAGGGTCTTAATGGTCGTCCTGGATAGTATGGCCACCAGAAACAAACTGTTTAATTGGGCCAAGAGACACGGTCCATTGTCCTTTGAAATCACCCCGGTTCACATATTTCCGGACATCGTGTACACCACTCGACTCAGAAGAAAAAAAATTGACGGGGTGAGAAAGACACTTAGAGACTTGACTATACCCAATACAACACAGTTTCCTGCTAAAATCAGAACTGTTCAGGACAGTAAGGTCTATATATTTACAGACTCGTTGGATGCAGGGAAGTGGGCAGCGAAGATGGTGGCTGCCAGGAACGACACGATGGAAGCATAGACTGACGAAGAAGAAGGCACCTGAAAAGTGGGACCTTTTTAATTTTTCCTTCCTTATAAAGCAGTTACAAGACTAGATACACCAAATCTGCATGTAAGTCTAACACCATGATCTTGAACTTGTGCACATATTTATTTAGTTTTTGTCTACCGGGTAGGTGCACTAGCCAAAACTAACTATTTTCAGGCATGACCCCGGGAGAGTACAGAGACATAGTAAACAAATACAGATACAGTATCAAGCAGAAACAATTTCAAGGTGGCAATCACTGTACAGACAATGCAAAACATTAGTGCTAACAAAGGTGCAGTAATAGAGGCAGTCAGTAATACAAATGCAATTTATCTTCATGTAGTGCCTGAAAAATAAAGCAGGTGACACGTAGCGAGATAGTAGCGAGGAGAAGAGGACAATTCATTAAACAATATGGAAAGCAAGATAGTTGCATAGCAATTGAACATTGTAGAAAAAAATGAGTGTAGGGAGGGAGAATAACAGGACGGACACAGGTAGAGTTATTTAAGCCAGACATAGTAGGAGAATGATAAAGAACAGGAGGAAGGTAGGAGTGGAGGTGGCGGGGGGCAGGAAAATGAGAGAGGTAGAGAGTGAATAAAAGAAAACACAACAGAGACACAAGTATGGTAAGAAGAGAAAATGAGAGAAAAAATAGAGAGGAGAAGTAGAGGCTCTAAGAAACAAATAAGTACAAATCAGAAGCAAAAGTACAAATCAGAAGTTAGGTAGGACAGCAAGAGCAGGTGTTGCAACTAAGGAGCAGACAACAGCGTGTGCTAAATCAGGTGGGGTCAAAACAAGCACAAGAGTCAGTTCTCGGTAGATAACCCCTAAGTTCACTGTTAAATGCATTATGGGTCTTGGTCTGCCTGAGCGCCAGGGGAAGAGTATTCCAAAATTTAGGTGCCATATGCCCGAAAGCACTGGTGTCTTTAGAGGTATGACATCTAGGGACTTTCAGGAGCGACCTGTCCACTGACTGAAGCCCATGAGCAGAGGTTATAGGAGTGAGTAGCACATCCAACGATTTTGGTACATTTAGCCTAAGGATAGAATCAATTAGGGATCCCAGGTAGTAATGCCTAGATGCAGAAGGGGAGAGCCACCCAAGGTCAGCATATAGCTGCCAACAGCCTTAATCACATGGCTGAGGATGCGTATCAGGCATATGTTATTGTAAGTAACATCCCACTTTAGGAGGGATGTTTTCTGAGCAGCCACAAGGACAGGAGCACAGTAGGTAAGGGAAGGAAGTAGGATTCCCTTGGCAATGGCGAGTTTAGCACATGGCATTAGCATGTAGCTTGTCTTGTAAGCAGCTCCCAGCTTATTATTTATTGCTTTGCAGGTGGATTGGATGAGTAGGTTAAAATCCAGGGATTGGTCCAGCATAATCCCCAAATACTTGAAAAATGACACGGATTCAAGTACAGTTCCTTTCAGGTCATGTACAGTAAGGGATGAAGGACCTTTGAGCTTAGCAGCCGAGCCTAGAAGCATGACCTTCATTTTCTTGGCATTTAGAACCAATTTATGGTTGTGGAGCCAGTTTTGAATATTCTTGAAATCAGAGGGGAGGGTTGAATTTAGGTTATCAATGTTTGCATCTCTGGTATATATGACAAGATCGTCAGCATATAAAAGGGATGCGCAGTTTACCAGGGCACCAGGAACATTGTTAATAAATAATGAGAAAAGAAGCGGCCCCAGGATAGAGCCTTGGGGTACCTCAACCTTTACTGACGCACAGTCAGATACAGCAGAGTGAAATTTCACCATTTGAGATCTACCAGACAGGTAGCTGCTAAGCCAGTCTACAGCCGGAGAGGAGAAACCCATGTTTAGCAGCCCAGCCAGGAGTAAGGGGTGGTCAACCAGGTCAAAAGTCTTTGTTAGGTTGATAAAGACAGCACTGGTAAGGTACCCTTGTCCATATTCGCAAGTACATCAGAGATAAGTTTTAGCAAGGCTGTGGAGGTGCTATGGTTCTTTCTGAAACCATGTTGGGCATCAGAAAGCACCTTAAATTTTGTGAGGAATTCAATTGTTTGATTTGCCACAGCTTTTTCAAGCAGTTTGGACAGGACTGATAGAAGAGCAATTGGGCGGTAATTGTTTATATCCTTCTTGTCCCCTTTCTTGTAGACTGGAGTTATTCGAGCTATTTTCCAGATGTCCAGTACTGTGTGGCAGGATAGGGACAGTGTGTAGATTTTTGCTAGAGGAGAGGCAATATACAGAGCAGCAAGCTTAAGAAGGCGTGGGTGGCTCAAGGAGGTCCGACCCTACACTGGTATTGCCAGATATGGATTTAAGAAGTTTGAGGACCTCCAGTGAAGTTATAGCCTTAAAATAGAAAGGCAGGGTATGTGGAGTATAGAGGGAGGTGTACTGGGGTACGGTGTCATGCCCGGGGCCTGGGGCTGAGTATGATTTGCCTGGGGTTTGAAGGAGGAGGTATGCATGGTCAGATCAGAGAACATCACATTAAAAGCGTTCGCTATCATGAAAGGGTCATTACAGTGAGACCCATTTAGTACCATATCTGTTGGTGTGCTGTGTTGGAATGCGCCAAGAAAAGATTTGCTATGCGCCCAGAATTTCCTAGAGTCACATGCAGAGCTGGTAAGCAGGTCCTTGCAGTATTTACTTTTCACAGTTCTGATTTCTTCTTGCAGAGGATTCTGTGAGCCCTATAGGTGTTATAATCAGACCTCAACCCAGACTATTTAGAGCACCTCCAGTAGTTGTCCCTTTTACGTAGCTCGCTTAGCAGGTCCTTGTGAAGGCACCTGGTATGTTTACCCCTGACTCTCCTGGTGACCTTGGGAGCATGTCGAGTTTGAACAAACAAGAATTTGTTGAGGAAGATTTGCAATACCTCACTAACACAGTTTGTGTGGTAGATCTCTGACCAGTCAACAAGGGATATATCCTGAAGAAAAGCTTTTGCATCCAGGTTTGCAAAGTTTGTGAACGTCACATAGCAAGGAGGGGGGGCACTTGAGGTCCACAAACAGAAAATAGGAGCATGGTCGGTTATAGTATCAGCTAGGATCCCAGACGAATACACATGCTCAACACGGTTTGTGAGTATCCAGTCTAACAGTGTACCTGTAACCATCGGATTTGCTGTCCTGGTCGGTTCAGTTATTATCTGTTGTAGGTTATGGTTACTTGCCGCTGATACCAGGGAACTCTGATTAGGCCCCAGCCAATTCAGGTTAAAGTCCCCTAAGATTATAACCTCATTATTTTTTATATTTGCTAGGGACCAGTTGAGTAGATCCTGGAGTCCAGCCGCACCCTCAGCAGGGGGATTGTAGACACAGACAATACGGAGTTTCTTTGCTCCTAATGCAGCAGTGGCATGCATATGTTCACATGAGGTGGACATGACCAGGTGATGGCCAGTTTTTATGGAGAGGTGGTCTTTGTAATAGATAGTAACACCACCACCAAGTTTTGCTGCCTCCCTATCCCTGCGGCTCAGGGTGTAGTTGGCTATAGTACAGAGAGAGAGAGAGAGAGGAGAGGGAGGGGAGGGAGGGAGGGAGGAGAGAGAGAGAGAGAGAGAGAGAGACTGGTACCTTGGGTTTAGCCACGTTACCGTAAAACAGAAAATGTCTGGATTATAGTCCTTAATCCAAGCCTCTAGCTCATCCTTGTGTGATATTAGACTTCTGATATTCATGTGTGTAATAAGGATACCTTTACTAGACAGTCCCGATACATCAACTGCCATGAAGTGAGCAGGGGGTCCTGGATTGGAATCAATATCAGCAGACAGAAGGGGCAGTAAAAAGATGAGGAAGCAGAGCCTAACCAGGTGGAAGACCGAAATATAAATGACCGTATGCTTCAATTTTACAAGAGCAGCAATTACTTTGTAAGGAAGACCTTTGGAGTACAGAATAAAATGCCAATAGGGCATTAGGCATGGCTTGGCAATAAGAAGGTTTGAGAAGCAAAAATTCCTTCTGTCACCCACCCTCCCTTGGTAGACACAGGGGAAGGAAAGAGAGGAGACATTCAGGCACAGTAGAATGAAAAGGCCAATGGCCCCTCCGACCAACCAGTAGCAAGTCATAGCACCTGATTTGGGGTATAAAAGAGCAGAGAGACTCAGACCAAACACAAGACAGGTGAAAGTTTATACAGTGGGAGAGAAACTGGGAAAGGCACTGGATAGAATGATAATAGGGTCCAAGTAGGAGAAAGACAAGAGCAATACCCGAAGACAAAAATGCTGGGCCAAAACACTAATGAGCTGCTTCAGGTTGTGCAAGATAGTGAGAAAAATGGAAGTTTATTTGTCAACCCCCTAGTGGCAACACATGATAAGGAGCCAATGGAGATTTGGGCTGTTAGTCATATGACGAGGAGAAACACTACATAAGTAAAGGCCCACCCAGGGTGAGTGATGTGGGGGAACAAAAAAAGTATTTTACGCCTTTCCTATCCTGCTGCTACAGTAGGCAGCCAGGCGCATGGTCCTGAGTGCTTGGGAGATTCCCTGGCAGCATGGATGTCCTGGCTCCTGCAACGAGGGAGACCCTCGGAGGAGTGGCGGCAGACGGTGAAAGAACTAAGAGAGGTGGTGGCTGAACCTCTGGCTATCCTGTTTAGCCGATCACTAGAAACAGGGGAGGTACCCAAAGACTGGAGGACAGCAGATGCAGTCCCCTTATACAAAAGTGGGAACAAAGAGGAAGCAGGGAACTACAGACCAGTCAGCCTCACCTCGGTAGTGGGAAGATCATGGAAGCACTACTGAAGGAGAGATTGGTGGAACATCTGGTTGTCAATGGACTACAGGACCCAAGGCAGCATGGTTTCACCAGGGGAGGTCATGTCAGACCAACCTCGTTGAATTTTTTGACTGGGTGACTAGGGAGGTGGATCAGGGGAGGGCAGTGGACATGGCCTATCTGGACTTCAGCAAGGCCTTTGACACTGTGCCACATAGAAGACTATTACACAAACTGGGGAATATGGTTGTGGGCAGGACAGTAGTGTGGTGGGTAGGTAACTGGCTGGGTGGCAGGACACAGAGGGTGGTGGTAAATGGCTGTCACTCCACAGAGGGAAGAGTGACCAGTGGGGTACCACAGGGATCAGTGCTGGGACCGGTCCTATTCAACATCTTCATCAGTGACATTGTGCAGGACCTAGAAGGCAGAATTTCACTGTTCGCTGATGACACAAAGCTCTGTAACAGAGTAGACACACCAGAGGGTGTAGACAGAATGAGAAGCGACCTGCAGAAATTTGAAGAATGGTCAGGGGTTTGGCAGTTGAAATTCAATGCAAAGAAGTGCAAGATAATGCATATGAGGCACAAAAACCCTGGCACAATATATCAGTTGGGGGGTGAGGATATAGCATGCACCAAGCAGGAAAGGAATCTTGGGGTTATCATCTCTGATGACCTCAAGGTAGGGAAACAGTGTGACAAGGCAGCAGGTAAAGCAAATAGGATGCTGGGATGTATAGGCAGGGGCATCACCAGCAGGAAAAGGGAGGTCATAATTCCGCTATACAAGACACTAGTGAGGCCCCACCTGGAGTACAGTGTACAGTTCTGGAGACCATACCTACAGAAGGACATAGACAGGGTAGAGAAGGTTCAGAGGAGGGCAACAAAGATGGTGCATGGATTGCATCACAAGTCCTATGAAGACAGGTTGAAGGAACTGAACATGTACTCCCTGGAGGAGAGGAGAGAGGGGATATGATAGAGACATACAAGTATCTTACAGGGAGGAACAGGGTGCAGGAAAACACTATTTTTAAGCGAAAAAGATGTTCCAGGACTAGAGGGCATGGGATGAAGTTGGAGGGAGGACGATTCAGAGGAAACATGAGAAAGAATTTCTTCACAGAACGGTGGTGGACAAGTGGAACACCCTGCCAGAGGAAGTGGTGGGGGCTGAAACAACCATGGGATTTAAGAATGCATGGGATAGACATAAAGGAATTCTGGAGGTCAGGGGTATGGGGCAACAGACTTCTAGGAAAACAAACTGAACTTACAAGCTCAAATGGGCAGACTGGGTGGGCCATAGGCCCTTATCTGCCGACACTGTCTATGTATCTATGAAGTCCTGGGGAGGTTAACCCAGTGAGTCTGAAGCCTCTGAGGGCTTGGATGGGACCCAGAGGGCTAAGGAAGGGAGAGAATTTAAGTATCAGCAGGCAGTGGGATGGAGCAGAAGAGAAACAAAAGAACTGGGCGTCTAAAGTAAAACAAAGTGGAAGTAGATTAGGCAAGTTATTTGGGAGGGCAGGACAGAGTAAGACAGAGAATAAATAGGGCATGAGATAGAGAGAGACAGGGAAAAAATATAAAAAATAAAAGGACTTAGTACTTTAACTTGGCCAGGCTTAAACTGTAAGCATTACATGGAAAGAAACTTTCACAGTGAAAATGTTCAATAAAAGATCTGTAATCACTTTAACACAGGAGCAGAGTGAAGGAAATATTCTACTCGAGGAGGAGGAGACTCAGCAAGAATAAGTGAAAGCAGCAACTTGTACTATTTAAGTTCACTTCGCAGAGGCAACACAGAAAACACAAGTGAATTTTAAAAGGTGTGCTTTTCAGTTTTCAGCCCCACTCTGAGAGCAGGGCGGGCACCAAGACAGTGCAAAATCCCTTGAAAATAGTCCAGATAACATCCAAAGTCTCTTAGCAGCAACCGGAATACTGAGCGCCCCCTCCCAAAGGAATGCCAGGGAGTCAATGGGCTCAATAACATACATTTACGGCTTTTACGCCTTTCCCGCCCCACTGCTACAGTAGGCAGCCAGGCGCGTGGTCCTGAGTGCTGGGGAGATTCCTTGGCAGTGTGGGCGTCCTGGCTCCAGCAACGAGGGAGACCCTCGGAGGAGCGGCGGCAGATGGTGAAGTCCTGGGGAGGTTAACCTAGCGGGTCCGAAGCCCCTGAGGGTTTGGATGGGACCTAGAGAGCAAAGGAAGGGAGAGAATTATGATGGTTTATGGTTTATGTTTATCTCTAAAATACTTACAAGTTGGAAATTTTAACAGTAGTACGTCAGGAAGATTGTTTAAGTTGACACAATACAGTTTGCATTAGTACAACAATATAGGATGCCTAAGTTACTAGGGTGCACTTATGTTTAAATAAGGTATTGAAATACCTGAGGCACTCTCTATGTTGTTAAGTCTCAGCAGTTTAATAATGATAAAACCTAATGACTGAGTAAAGATAAAAATGTTTGTATAGCATGTAGGGTAAGCACGGAGAAGTAGCTGCGCATGCTAGGAAAGTCTTTAAAGTAATAATGCCATGTGCTCATGGACTGTTTTCCCACAACATTAAGTATAAATGTTTTGGTAAAAATATATTCAGACATCTTGTTAGCTCTCCCAGAGTTGGTTTTAAGTAAGGGACACTAAATCATGTATATAATGAAGAGTTATCTTCTGTAAGAATGAAACGCATGATGTTGTTCCTTGCAAGGGACATTGAATATGTATACAAAGTATTCTTTTAAAAATTAATAAAATATAAATAGAAAAAAAAGGATTGCCACTGAAGGATTGCTGAGCAAAACAGATCACCTGAAAAAACCTGCATGCAATAGCCTGTTATCAGACGTGTTTGAGGACATTACCTGAGAACCTTAGCTGTTATCTCAAGTTGGAAAATACTACCATTACCAACAACAGTCAACAAAGGGCGCCATCATGGAAGGTTAATATACCAAGACAGTTTAATGGTGGTTTACCTTCTTAATACCTCATTCCTTTTATGGATCACCTGAGACAAAAAAGCACACTGATCTTCAATATATTAAACTGCCACATGATACAACAAACCAGTTGCAATTATTAGAGTACTGATTGGTTATCTTTATTTATGAAGAACAAAATTCTCCGTTATGCAAAGCATACCCCACGCCTGTTGCTGCCTGCAGGGTGGGGGTGGAGTGTTAGGTTTGTAAATCTTAACACAACATGTCCCTACTTTTGATACTGGAACCCTAACCAGTGCATTAATTAAGTTTTTTGTAAAGAATTTTGTATATAAAGGAACCATTGTATAATAGCAATAAGGCACTTCAGAGATGTGTGTTACTGTGTAATAACGTCACATTCCAAGTGTTAAACAAACTCAGCCTGTGGTCCCGTGCTTTAGCCACCCGAGGCATGATGTTATTACATAATAACACACATCCTGTCATGCCTTATCGCTTAAATAAATAATAGCAAGAAAATAAAGCTTTCAAGGTACTATTCTTAGAAAAAAGTTAGTCATACCAAGTATCTTAAAGAAAATGACATGTATCACTACATACTTGATTTAACTATCTCATGTTAGAGCTCAATATTGTGCAATATTTGAGGTAACAACCACGAAGACTGCTTATTTATTTTTACAAATCAAAGTTTCTAATATCTGAAATGTTCATCTCCCAGCAAGTGAGTGGAACAGCGAAGAAGTGGAACCGACGACTGGAGTCTTAGGCATTGACAGGTATCAGCAGAAGGAAGCAAGGTAAGGCACCTGTTCATTACTGTGTAACAGTCACTGCTGGGGAGGGCAGAAGGTCAAAGGTAGGCCAAAACCTGGAATAGGAGCAACACCTTATCTAACGTAGGAGTATAAAGAGATTTAAACAAGGCACTGGGGAACACAAATAGAAACAAACAAAAAAAAGGCAAAACTGCAAACGCTATCGGGGTAAGGGTACAAAAGTACTTCGAAGCAACACAGGGAAAACAGAACTTGAGAATGCTGGGAGTGGTGCAGTGCAGTGGCTGTGGGGTGGCAGTTTTCACAGAGACCTTCAGGAGACTGCCATACTGCCCCACCTGCACACACCTCTCTGGACTGAAGGAGGAGGTCACTAGACTGAAGATCAAGTTGGTTAGGATTCGGGGGACCTCTTCTCCCCCCGCGGCCAGCAAGTTTGCAACCATTACCCCAGAGGATGCCAGGGAGGAGAACGGCTGGACTATGGTGGGCTCTGGAAAGGTGACAGGGGTAGGACAGAGGCACATTCCTCAATTGGTACCACTACATATGCTGTTCTGGCAAGGTGGGGATGCAAGAGGAGGCACTCATGGTAGTGATCATGGAGGCTGTGGCCAAGGAGGGTGGTAGAGGACCCCAGAGGAGCAGAAAGCAATTTCTGGTGGTGGACTCAATTGTGAGGGGTACAGTTTTGGGTATAGGACAGGAGGGGAGGCAGGTTAGGTGCCTACACTGCGCCATGGCCCAGAGGGATGGGAAGTGGATCCTGAGGATCGCTAACTCAGCAGGGCAAGAGGGAGAGCTGGATTTTATTGTCCATCTGAGGACTAATGACCTGGCTAGGGACGGGGCTAGGATGGTGCAGGGAGAGTTTAGGGAGCTGGGCAGTGGGCTTGGACAGGTAACTCATTCAGTGGCTTTCGCTGAGGTGCTACCTGCCTATGACAAGGGGAAGAAGAGGGATCTCTGCATCTGGAGCTTCAACTCATTGCTGAAGGAATGCTGCAAAGAGGAGGGGTTTGACTACATTGGGGACTGGGGCTCCACCTGGGAGGACAAGGGCCTATACAGAGGTCATGGCCTACATCCATGCAGAAGGGGAACCGCAGTCCTCAGTGGGTGGTTTAAATACTACTTCAATGAACATTTATACTAGCCGAGGAGGGTGGCAGAAGGATTTGGGCAGCCAGAAACTGCACCCCCCCCCCCAGGCTGAAGTAAACAGTAAGGAGAACCTGAGGGCACATGAAACCCCCAGGGTGCAAAGTAATAGAGGAAGCAGGGTGGTAGAGACAAAGGGGGACGAGGAGCATTAAAAGGAGGAAGGGCAAAAAAGGAAAGAGGGGTCAATAAGCAGAGTGGAAACAAAATCTGGAAGACCATGTGTATGAATGCCAGATGTCTAGGAAATAAGATTCCAGACCTAGAGGCCATCATGGCAGAGGCCAACCTGGATATTGTGGACATTATGGAGTCATGGTACACTGAAAACCATGACTGGGACATGGCCATAGCAGTCTATACTCTGTTCAGGAAGGACCAGTGAAAACAAAAGAAGGGAGCGTGGTGCTTTATGTGAGGGAAAGCATAAAAGTGATGGAGATATAGGGAATACAGGGGGAGACAGTAGTACTGTAGGTCACCCCGGAGACAGGGAATGGAGCCACTATTCACATGGAGGGATCTACATACCTCTCACACAGAGGGAGAAATTAGATAAGGTACCAGTGGAAGCCACTGGCAAGATAGCAGAAAAGAGGGAGGTGCTGCTGGTGCGGGACTTCAACCTGCCATATGTAGACTGAAGCCTTCCAGCAGGGGTTTCAACTAGAACAGGGACATCCTGGTCTCTCTGAAGGGAGCATTCCTTAGGCAACTAGTCAGTGAATCAATTTATGATGGGGCAATACTGGACTGGTACTCACTAAAAGGGACAGTGTTGCAGACGTCAAGGTGGAAGGCCACCTGGGGACCACTGCTCACCATAAGGTGTGGTTCAATATAAGGATGGCTGCAGTATCGAACCACACAAGGGTGAGGGTCCTAGACTTCATGGGGGCAGATTTTATAAAGATGGGTGAATACCTCAGGGATGACTTAGTGAGGCAGATGGTCTGGGTGGGGTGAAGGAACGGTGGGCAAAGCTAAAAAGCAGCATAGTGAAGGCAACAAACCTCTACGTCAAACAAGTGCGTAAAAGCAAGAGGAAAGAAAGACCATTATGGTTCTCGAAAGAGGTGACTGAAAAGGTAAAGGCTAAAAGAGTAGCATTCAAAAGGCATAAGGAGGCACAAAGGGAGGAACATAAGGTGGTGAAACAGATGGAAGCAGGGAAGGCAGTAAGAAGCACAAAGGCGTAAACTGAAGAGAGAACTGCCTAGGAGGTACCAAAAGGGGACAAGAACATTTTTAGGTATGTAAGTGAAAAGAAGAAGACTAGAAGTTGGATTGTAAGGTTAAAAAGGGAACAGGGGACCAGGAAAAGGCAGATGTCCTGAAGAAACAATTACCATAGTAATATTGTTTCTTCTGATGGAGTCTTGCTGTATTCTGACAAATGCAGTATGACCGACTGGTTCAGCTGCCCCGGAGAACAAAGAGTTAAACTCTATGCAAATGCACAGAACGTTGAGCTCGAGCTCGGGTTTCAAACCACCATCCTCAGTACATTCTAGTAACTGATCAGATTCTTACGAAGCTAATAATAGCAAAAACTTAAAAACTACTAATCAGACCTAAATGCCACCAGGGACAACACAAGGAAATTGGGCAGTAAGACGACTCAGGTCAATGTTGCCCAGTAAAAAACAACTACCCACTGATGGGAGAATAATTAACAGAATCTCAGAAACCGCGCCCCCCCCCCCCCAGGTTCTATAGGGGAGGCTGGGTGGGAGGTCAGAATACAGCAAGACTCGATTAGAAGAAACAATATTACTATGGTAAGTAATATTTTCTTCAAACAACATGAAGTCTTGCTGTATTCTGACAAATGCAGACTACCAAGCAGTGCCCCTGCGAGGTGGGCACAGAACCTACTTGGGAAACAGACTCTGCAACACTGCTGTGCCGAATCTGGCATCACTCTTGGCCTGAGTATCCAGGCATAGTGCTTTGTAAATGTGTGAACAGTCTTCCAGGTGGCTGCTTTACATATGTCCAGCAAGGGGATATCTCTAGCTGCTGCTACTGAGGCAGCAGTACCCCAAGCGGAACGTGCCCTAAGACCTGAAGGGGGGTCCTTCCCTAGCTTACCATAGCAGAACTGAATGCAAGCCACAATACATCTGGCTATAGTCCTTTTTGTGGCTGGCTTGCCCTTACCTACTTCCCCATAGGTAAGGAAAGTACAGTTACGTAAGAACTTACTGTAACAGTAGATCTTCGAGAACAGCTCTTGCAGCAGGTTACACCATTAGGACTGAAGTCGGCAGGTGCCAAGGCCCCACGGTAATTCTCTAGCTAGCAGTATTCAGCGGGGACTGCCTCTGACGTCGGTCCTGCCCCCGACGTCAAGCGTAGTACATAAGGAGGTGGTTCCCCCATAATCCTCAGTTCTCCCGCCGGAGACTCCCGGCCGCTGGATGACATCAGAAGAGGAGACTGAGGATCCGCCAATAAATGGCAAACAAAGAGGCTGTAAATGCCTTATCCTAGGAGAAGGATGTTGCGACTATAACCTACCTCCAGTGGGGATGGTGGGAGGGAAAGTACCTGCTGCAAGAGCTGTTCTCAAAGATCTACTGTTACGGTAAGTTCTTACGTAACTGTACTATCTTACTTCGAGAAACAGCTCTTGCAGCAGGTTACACCATTAGGTCTGATTCCCATGCAATACTGGAAATCACACACCATCGGGAGTAGGAAAGGTAAAAATCCTCAAATAACATCGAGCCTAGGACAGAAGTCCCTGAAGGACTGCTAGACCAAAACCTGCTCTTTGCCATGCGATATCCAGGCTGTAATGCCTGATGAAAGTGTGGACGGAGCTCCAGGTAGCTGCAGCACAAATAGCTGAGGTGGATACGTTCTTCAAAGCTGCAAAAGAGGTAGCCACCCCTCTGGTGGAATGACCCTTAACCGTGCCCAGTAGGGGTTTACTGCGCTTCTGGTAAGAGAATGTAATACACTGGATGAGCCACCTGGACAGTGACTGTTTCGAAACGGGAGCTCCCATCATTCTGTGGGCAAAGGAGACAAAAAGTTGGTCCGATTTGCGGTGATATTTGGTTCTGGTCAGGCAGTATCTGAGACACCTGTGCACATCTAGAGTGTGCAGGAGGGCTTCTCCTCGTTAGAGTGTTTCAGGAAATACACTGGTAAATCGATATCCTGATTAAGGGTGAGTGCTGAGACCACCTTAGGCAGAAATTTAGGATTAGTCCTTAGGGATACCCTGTCTTGGTGGAAAACCAAATACGGTTCTTTGCATATCAGTGCATGTAGTTCAGAAATTCTTCTGGCCGAGGTAACGGCAACTAAAAACAACGTCTTCCAAGATAGAAAATGTAGCTCGTAATCCGCAGCTGGTTCAAAAGGTGGCAGTGTGAGCTGCTCCAAGATGAAGGGTAGATCCCATGGTGGAATCGGATCCTTAATCGGGGGCCTAAGGTGGACGGCACCCCTCACACCCCTCAGGAAGGCACGTGTCGTGTCCAATTGAGCTATAGTGTGTTGGCCGGACATGGTAGGCTGAAATGGCACAGAGGTGTACCTTAATTGAGGAGTAAGCCAAACCAGAGTGGAAAAGGGACAGCAGGTAGTCCAATACCAGCTTCTCTGGGCAATCCAAAGGCGATAAACCGCGCGCTTGAACCCATAAGCAAAACCTGCACCATTTCATGGCACAGGTCGCGTGGGTAGCCGGTTTCCTGGCGGCAGTGAGAATGTCTGCCACCTCTTGCGAGACCCCGTGTCGCATCATGGTTATGTCTCTAGGAGACAAGCATGCAGGTTCAGGGAACGTAGGTCCGGATGGACCAAAGAACCCACCTCCTGAGACAGCAAATGGGAGCTGATTGGTAACTGCACTGGAGGTTCCCGGGATAGCTGATGCAATAGAGGGAACCAGATCTGTCTGGGCCAAAAGGGCGCGATCAGTATAAGCATCGCTTGCCAACTGCAAAGTTTTAGAAGAACTCTCTGGATCAACAGCAAAGGAAGAAAGGCATAGAGGAATCTGCCCACCCAGGAGAGGGACAACGCGTCTCGCCAGAAAACACCAGGCCCTGGATTTAGCGAGCAAAAATTGGGCAGTTTTGCGTTGGATGGGGACGCGAAAAGGTCTAACTCTGGAGTGCCACATCTGTGAAACAGATCCTATGCCACCTCCTGCAGAAGTTCCCATTCGTGGACTCTGGCCTGACAGCGGCTCAGGCTGTCTGTGATGACATTGTCCACTCCCAGAACATGAACGCCAATGAGGTTTGCGCCATGTTGCAAGACCCAATCCCACACTCTCATGGCCTCCCTGCAAAGTGGGTAGGAATGGGTGCCTCCTTGTTTGTTGAGGTAATACATCACCGTGGAATTGGTTGTTTGTAACAGAAGTGTACCCGGTGGAATCTCCGACTGGAAGGCCTGCAGGGAGTAAAGAACTGCCCTCATCTCCAGGATATTTATGTGGAGATGAGACTCTTGGTCTGTCCACAGGCCCTGAGACCGGACACCGTCGAGGTGTGCTCACCAACCGAGCCCTGAGGCGTCTCTGGAGAGTGTCACAGTCGGGGACGGCGCTATGAAGGGGACTCCCACCGAGAGATTCCTCGAATCTAGCCACCATTGCCAATCGCGAATTACAGCCTTCGCGATCCGGATTGGATGCTGCAGATGGTCTTGCCTTTGGTCCCATTGTACCTTTAACATCCACTGGGTTACCCGCATGTGGAGATGGGCTAGCGGGACTGTTGCGATGGCCACAGCCATGCGTCCGAGCAGGCAAAGGACCAGTCTGGCAGGAATGGACTTCCTCGCCGAAAAGTCCCTGATTAGGGATCTTGTGTGTTCCGCTCTGTCCGGGGGAAGGAAAGCTTTCCCTTGGACAGTGTCCAGAACTGCACCTATGAATTGCAGAGTCTGGGACGGAACCAGGCGTGACTTCTCGTAACTGATGATAATGCCCAACGTCTTGAACAGAGACTGAGTGCAGTGAATGGCAGACATCAGGGCCTCCCGGGAGGGCGCCATGAGAAGCCAATCTTCCAGGTAGGGGAACATGTAGTGGCCTTGTCTCCTCAGAGATGCAGCTACGATCACCATGCACTTCATGAACACCCGAGGTGCCAATGACAGCCCGAAGGGGAGAGCTCGGAACTGATAATGGCGACCCTGAAACTCGAAGCGCAGGAACCTCCTGTGCGCCTGAGCAATAGGAATATGCAGGTAAGCATCCTGCATGTCTAGGGACGCTAGAAAAGCGCCCTGCTTCAGCATGGGAATCAGACCTGGGAGGGTCACCATGCAGAAGCGTTTGTACAGGACTGAGTTGTTGAGGTCGCTGAGGTCCAGTATCGGACGGAGGTCCCCTGTCTTCTTTGGAACCAGAAAGAAGTGAGAATAATATTCTAGTCCCCTCTGGTTCCTTGGTACGTGCTCTATGGCTTCTTTTCCCAGAAGCGCGAGCGCCTCCTGCTGTATGAGCAGGGCATGCTGACCTGAGAAACGGGAGAGCAGGGGAGGTCTTGTAGGTGGGTAGTCTAGAAATTCTATGAAATGGCCTTTCTTGACCAACTGGAGAACCACCTGTCGGTGGTGATCGAGTGCCACCCTAAAAAGTGGCGAGCGATGAGACCCCCAACCTTTCTTGCCCGTTGATCCAGAAGAGGGGTTGGGGCCAGGAAGGAGTCATGCTGTGGCAGCACTGGTCCCTGCGAGCTGGGCCGGCTTCGTGTAATGTTGGCCTCTGCCTGGGGACGACTTGGCCTGGGCTTTACGCAAAAAAGTGCCCCTTTGCTGCTGGCCGGAATGTGGCTGCTGCCTTTGTTGCCGGCCGCGACAGCGGCTCTGGTTCCTACGGAAGGAACTAGGCCTGGATCTGTACATGGCCTGTACAGATCGGACTGCCTTCCCTGCATCCTGGAGTTTGGTGATGACCTTCACCGAGGATTCACCAAAGAGTACCTCGTCGTTGTACGGAACATCTAGAATATTCTTCTGTACGTCTGGGGTAAAGCCGGAGACACGGAGCCAGGAGTGTCGCCGGAGACAAACGCCTGAAGCTGCAGCTCTGGCAGAAGAGTCCATGGAATCGTATGCGGCTCTAAGTACTTGGGTCCCCACATCTGACCCGGTGCGGAGTAGGTTAAGGAGCTCCGCTTTCTAGTCGCCATCAGGAAGCTTTTCGACCAGGTCTTGGCCCTGTTCCCACAGGGTGTTCTGAAACTGTACCATATGGGTAAGGTAGTTCAGAGACCTGATGGTGCATGTAGCAGCCGCGTACGCGCGCCTCCCCAGGGCATCCAATTGCTTGGATTCCTGGTCCGGTGGCTGAGTGCTCATATGCTGTGGCCTTTGAGACCGGTCATGTGAGGCTGTGATGACCAGGGAGTCTGACAGAGGTTGCTTCGCCAAGTACTGGTCATCTCTCGGAGCCTTGTACAGGTGGTCAGCCTTCTTCAGCACTGCGGGAGTGGAGTGCAGGCGCTTCCACGCAGCCTTGGTGACATCCGTGAAGGTGTCCACCAAGGGTGGGACTACCACAGGCTTGGGGTCTTTCTGCCGAAGACAGCACGCAAGGCGTTGACGTTCGGGGTCAAGGTCTTCAGCATCCCACCCCATGTTGTCCTGGATGTGCCTCATGATCTCAGCGAAAGAGGGTCATCCGGTGGAGACCTGGGGAGGTCATGTGGGTCAGGAGAGGAGATGCTGAGTGGAGAAGGAGATCTAGAGTAGCCCGAGGTGTCCGATCTGGAACCCTCCCCCGGAGGAGTATACCGGCATTGTCTGGGTCGTTTGGGGCTGGGAGACCCTGATGGAGATCTGGAGGGAGGCCTTCTCCTGTCTTTAGATCTGCCCCTAGGAGGTGGAGCCTGTTCCTTGGGGGTTGGTGGTCGTCCTGCTGGCCCCTTAGGTGGAGGAGGGGGCGTAGGAGGTGAAGGAGCAGGAGGAGGAGGAGTAGGAGGAGGAGGTTTGACGGGGACCACATCCTTTCTGATGGTGTCCCACCAAAAAGTAGAGTTCCTTTACTTCTTTGATATTCATACCCGATGATGGGCCTGGCACTGGTGGTCCGTCACCGGGGTCAGGTCCCTGGGTGTCTCCCGGTCCGGGGAAGGCTCCCATGGAAGCCCGGCATCCTCAGTGTCGCCCGCCTGGTCTTCAGGCAGTGGGGTGTCCTCTTCCGCTGATTCCCTATGATCGGCGTACACCGGTGACGGGGGGGTGGTCTTCCACTCCGGAGATGCCGACGCCTTTGCATCTGGCCGGTGTCGTCGGCTCCTGTGAGCGCCTGGCTAATTTCGAATGTTTAGCCGACATCGGGTCCGATGCCCTTTTCAGGGACATCAGGTCCTTGGTCTTTCTGGGTGCAGGATCAGGACCTCTGGACGGCTCGGAGACCGAACTGGAGTCGGTGTCCCAACGTCCGGAGGAAGAAGAGGACTTATGGCGCTCAGAAGACTTCGAAGAGGCCTTGGATGGGGTGGAGGAAGCTGAGGGCCGCGATGTCTTGATCGGCGTACACCGGTGGAGCGAGGAAGAGCCGCCTGAAGTCCGGACCTTAACGGGGGGGGGGGCTGTGACTGAGCCCTGGGGGGAGAGCGGTCTGATCTGGAGCCGGAGCTGCGGGAGTCCGAGGCCCGAGTTGGGGACCTAGACCTCACCTTCTCCTGGTGCTTGTCCCGGTGTTTATGGGCCTTAGTAGAAGATTCTTCCCTGGAGGAAGGTTCTTGGTCCATCCTTTTTAATTTCTCTACGAGGAGATATGCCTGTAGTGCCTTCTGACGGCCGATCCTGGTGCGGCTGTTGAACCCTTGGCAAAAAGTGCAGGCCTTGGTATCGTGGTCCGGGCCTAGGCAATGCACGCAGGAAGAGTGAGGGTCCTTGAAAGAGATCTGTTTTCCGCAGGCACACTTAGAAAGGTGACCCTCAAGCGATGGAGCTGGAAAGGACATCAGTTGTGCAAAGAAATTCACAGAAGTTCTGTAGTCATCGTACGCTAGGTAGAGACCGAGAGGCCGATGCTGGCGAGTCGACGGCGGGAAAAGAACTGAGGATTATGGGGGACCGCCTCCTTATGTGCTACGCCTGACGTCGGGGGCAGGACCAACGTCGGAAGCGGTCCCCGCTGAATACTGCTAGCTAGAAAATTTCCGTGGGGTCCTGGCGCCTGCCGGCTTCAGCCCTAATGGTGTGACCTGCTGCAAGAGCTGTTTCTCAGCTGGGAACAACCCTGTCTGTGTTCCTTAGTCCTGTCCATGTAATAGCTGATGGCCCTCTTTACAAGGGACTGCAGGTGCACCAGATAGTCCAGTACCTCAAAGGCCTTTGACCTCGACTTCAATATACTATTGAGGAGACTGACTCAAATAGGCATGTCAGAATCTGTTCAGACATGGATGCTTTCCTATCTGACTGAGCGTACACAACAAGTATGAATAAATGGAATATTGTCAGCTAAGGAAGGAACTTTCAGGGGTGTTCCCCAAGGGTCGATCTTGGGCCCCCTGTTGTTCCTAATATACATAAATCCACTTTCATCTTATATAAAAAGTACTAAGATCTATTTATATGCAGATGACATGGTCCTAACAGGCAGAGCAAAAGACATGGATAATCTGCAAAAAACTCTTCTGTCAGATTTTGATATCCTGCAACATTGGTTATTAAAATCCAAGATGATTCTCAGTAAAAAGGAAACCCAGGTAACGTTGTTTAATCCTAAAGGTAAAAAAAGTCATAATCACAATTTAGATATACAAACACTAGATGGACATATTCTAGAGCAAGTACTGGTTTATAAGTACTTAGGGGTACAAGTAGATAACAGTCTTACCTTTTCTGAGCATATAACCAGTGTTATTGGTAACGTCAATACTAGACTGGGTGTGCTTAGAAGAAGAAAGTACAGTTACGTAAGAACTTACCGTAACAGTAGATCTTCAAGAGAGGCTCTTGCAGTAGGTAATTATATATAGGATTGATGCCGGCCAGCGTCAGGACCCAACGGAAAAATTTCTAGCTAGCAGTCTCTGGCAGGGGACCGCCCCCATGTCAGGTGACCGATGTCACGTGGTGTCAATATGAAGGGGCAGTCCCCTACGCCCGTCTTCCAGTTCTTTCCCGCCAAAGGCCAAAAGGCAAGACGAGAGAGAAGCGGATATTTCCCCTCCTGGAAAAGGAGCTGAAAAAGCTTAGGGGGATGGAGGGTGGGAAGGTATTACCTACTGCAAGATCCTCTCTCGAAGATATACTGTTAGGGTAAGTTCTTACGTAACTGTACTATCTTACTTCAAGAGGGCTCTTGCAGTAGGTAATTATATATAGGACTGAGTCCCAAGCAGTCTGGAACAAGGAGAAGCAAGCAGGAGGAGGAAAGCTACTCAGAAGTAGACCCTCTGGCTGTGAAGGCCTTAGGAAAGGAGGCCTTGCAAAACAGCCAGCCTGAAGCCTGCTCTATGGCGTGAGGCAATGCCCAAACTGTAATGTTTCATAAAAGTATGGACAGAAGTCCAAGTGGCGGCTGCACAAATGTCAGCCGCTGACACATTCTTGAAACAAGCCACAGAGGCAGCGAACCCTCTGGTGGAGAGACCTCTAACTTGACCCAGCAGGGTCTTGTTGTACTTGTCATAACAGAAAGTGATACAATGAGCCAACCATTTCGATAGGCATTGCTTAGAAACAGCATTACCTTCTCTTTTATGAGCAAAAGAGACGAACAGTTGATCAGTCTTTTTGAGATCCTTCGTCCTGTTGGTGTAGTATCTCAGAATTCAGTGAACATCTAAAGTATGCAGGAGGTACTCTCCCTGATTAGAGTGCTGCATACCACCTTAGGGAGAAACTTAGGGTTGGTACGCAGAGCCACACGTTCCTTGTGAAAAATCAAATACGGGATTTTACACATCAGGGCCTGGAGCTTGGAAATCCGTCGAGCAGAAGTAATGGCCACTAAGAAGAGAGTCTTCCAAGAAAGGAACTTTAGGTCCACTGAGGCTGCCGGCTCGAAAGGAGGCAGAGTAAGCTTCTCTAAAAAGAAATTCAGATCCCAAGGAGGGGCAGGAACCTGGATAGGGGGTTGTAAGTGAAGGACCCCTCTCAAAAAGGTCTTAAGAGACCTCCAGCTGAGCAAACGTTCTGTCTGCAAAGGGGACATGATAGGCCGAAATGGCTGCCATGTGAACCTTTAAGGATCCATGGCTGGGACCCAGATCGAAGAGATGTCGCAGGTAATCCAGAAGTTGGCCGACAGAGCACGAGAAAGGCTCGACATCATTGGAGGTGGCCCAAATAGAGAACCACTTCCATTTCATGGCATAAGTAGATCTGGTTGAGGGTTTCCTGGCCTCCACCAGGATCTCAGCTACTCCGCGGGGGGCGGGGAGAGGACCCCAAATCGGGCTTAAGCTAAGTCTTCAGGAGCCATGCGTGCAACTGAAGGGACTTGAAGCCTGGATGGACCAGGGTTCCCTGATCCTGGGTCAGCAAAAATAGCGACAGAGGAAGAGGAGGTTCCTCTGAGTACTGTTGCAGAAGAGAGAACCAAACTCGCCTGGGCCAGAAAGGAGCGATCAGAATCATTCGAAATCCTTCCGAACCAGGTTTCTGCAAGACCCTCATAATCAGTGGACTCGGGGGGAAGGCATAGACGAATCTGCCCTTCCAGTCTAGAGACAGAGTGTCTCTCCAAAAAATGCCGCGCCCTGGAGCGAGCGAGCAGAAGACGGGAAGTTTTGTGTTTTGAGGGGATGCAAACAGGTCTACCTGTGGAGTTCCCCTGCATGGAAAATGTTGTCTACAACCCCCTGATCCAGTTCCCATTCGTGAGCTAGAGCAGATGACCGGCTGAGCCTGTCTGCCAGCGTGTTCTCGACCCCCGGGATGTGAGATACCGTGAGGTGAAGGTTGTGCTGCACTGCCCAATCCCAGACTCCGTCGCCTCTCTGCAAAGGAGGTAGGAACTAGTTCCTCCCTGTTTGTTGATGTACCAGACCACACACATATTGTCCGTCTGTACAGCTAGGTGACTGGGAGACAGATACAGATGCAGAGCCTGAAGAGCATACAGTACTGCCCTTAGTTCCAGCACACTGATGTGAAGGGACTTCTCGAGCTTGGACCAGGAGCCCTGGGTCCTGTGAGAAACGAGATGGGCTCCCCAACCCTTGCCGGAGGCGTCCGTAGTCAATGTCTGCGAGGGGGAAGGGAGACCGCAGGGAACTCCCCGGCAGAGATTCTCCTGAACCATCCACCACTGCAAGTCCCAAGCCATGGGAGTGGAGACCAGGACAAGCTGATCTAGGTCATCCACTAGCTAATCCCATTGAGACCGAAGCGTCCACTGAGAGATTCTCATGTGGAGCCAAGCGCAAGGAACTGTCGGAATCGCAGCAGCCATTAGCCCGAGGAGGCGAAGGACTGACCTGGCGCTGACCCGCCTGTGGCCGGACAACAGGCTGACCTGGGCCTGGAGAGTGGCCGCCCTGTCCGGTGGCAGGAAGGCCATGCCAGAGGTCGTGTCCAGGATCGCCCCAATAAACTGGAGCCTCTGGGAGGGGATCACATGGGACTTGGCCTGGTTGATGGTAATACCCAGGCAGGCAAAGACCTGCTGGATAAGGGACAGGAAGCGCAGGAGTTCCTCCCTGGACGGGGCTACCAGGAGCCAGTCGTCCAGTACGGGAATACCTGCATCCCCTGGGTACACAGGTAGGTCGCTACCACCGAAAGGCATTTGGTGAACACCCGGGGTGCCGAGGAAAGACCAAATGGGAGGGCCTTGAACTGGTAGTGGTCCCCCTGGAATGCAAAACACAGGTATTTGCGGTGGGAAGGGTGGATAGGGATATGCAGGTAGGCATCCTGCATATCCAAAGTGCACAGCCACTGTCCCAGCCAGAGAAGGGGCAGGAGGCTCTGCAGCGAGATCATCCTGAACCTCTTGTACTCCACGAACAAGTTCAGGGAGCTGAGGTAGAGAACTGGCCTCATGTCCCCTGTTTTTTTTGGGACCAGGAAGAAATGGAAATAGTACCCCGTTCCTGAAGAGGAGTGGGGACGGGTTCCATCGCCTCCTTCAAGAGAAGAGAGGAAATTTCTTCCTGGACCAGAAGAAGATGCTCCTGCGAGTACGATGACCTTGGGGGAGGGTGTCGAGGGGGTTTCTGTAGAAACTCTATCGAGTGTCCCTCTGCGATGAGTTGGAGAACCCAGAAATCTGACGTTATCCTCTCCCAACCCGGAGGTGGAGGGAAAACCTCCCTCCTAACGGTTCCTCTGGAAACGCCAGAGGCTGTGGAAGAGGAAAGGAGTCAGGTGGTGTGGGGCAGTGTCGCAGCTGAACCTCCCGGTGTTTTCTTGGGTGGTGGGGGCTTGGCAGCCAGAGGGGCCCGACGTTTATTGGCCTGCTTTCCCTGTGGTTTCACTCTTTGCCGATTCCGCCTGCGAAAGGGACGACGCTGCGCTGGAGGGGATTGTACATGAAGTCCACAGACTTCAGTGCAGTCCCCTTCTCTTGCAGATCAGTGATAATGTCCTTGACATCACCACCGAACAGCACAGAACCCTGGAAGGGTGCTTCCTGAATAGTGGACTGCACTTCTGGGACCAAACCTGACACACGGAGCCAGGCATGATGCCATAAGCCTACGGCGAAAACTGAGCTCCTACCAGCAGTGTCCACTGCATCGTACGTGGCACGAGGCATGTGCTGACTGGCTGAACAAGCAGAACGGACAAGGTCAGCCACTTCCTGTTTATCCTGAGAGTCAGTAAGGGAGTCCAACTTGGAATCCACCTCACTAAGAATCGCCTTCTGGTAATTCCCCATGTGACCGACAGAGATCAGGGCCCTAATACCCAGAGTGGAAGAACCATAGATCTTCTTGCCGTACTGGTTCAGAAGACGGGATTCTTTGTCAGGTGGAGATGAGCTCAAATGCTTCGGATTAGTTGACCGGCCGTGAGCGGCGCTAATCACCACCAAGTAAGCTCGAGGGTGAGAATCAAGGAAGTCAACACCCTCGGGAGCCTGGTACAGCCTATTAGACTTCCAAGGAAGAGGGGCTAATGCTGACGGTTGCTTCCAAATGGTGGAAACAAGGTCGACATGAGGCTCAATCCAGGGTGGCACCAAGGTCGGAGCGGTCTCGGGCAGATCCAGGTGCTCAGCGAGTTTCTTACGCTGTGGGTCCAGCTCCAAAGAGCACCACTGATTAGCTTCCTGGAGTTTGCATAGCAACTCCGAGAAAGAAGGATCCTCTGGAGGAGACTTCGGAGGAGTCCTAGGCCTGGGTTTGGTCGGAGAGTGTGGCTCGTCGCCCGGGTCGGAACAACCATCGGAGTCATCCAAAGTGTCCGAGGAGGAAGAGGAAGAAGAAGAAGATTCCCTCTCCTGGCATGGGGGAGGAACGGACCCCTTAGGAAGCCCTCGGGGAAGCGTGTCCTGCCCCACCCTGGAACCAGAAGGCTTGCCCCAGGTATCCAGAGGTGAGGAGGGAGTCTGTCGTCTGGGGCGTATGGGAACCGGTACCATCGCCAAGAGATGACTCTCCACCTCTCTGGTGAGCTGAGCCTTGGCCTCAGCCCACCAGGAGGCCACAGTCTCCTTCAAGTCCACCGGCGGCTGTGGGGGCGGTGGAGGAGGAGGAGGAGGATACAGATACTGAGTGTACCCGTAGGGTGAGTATCCGTAACCCGACGGTGGGTAACCCAGCGTTGGGTAGTGAGGCACCGAGTACTGCAGCGTCAGGTAGACCGGCGTCAGGTACTGGGGCATCGGATACTGCGGAGCTGGGTAAGACGGCGCTGGATAAGACAGAGTCAGATACATGGGAGCCGGGGGGTCTGACGAGCAGACGGTCCGGCCGGAAGCCCAGAGGGCAGGCCTGAGCAGAAGGCCTGGCAGGTGAGGCCCGATGTTGAGCGCATCCGGGAGAGGGATGTCGCCGTGTCGGCATGACCAGCGTCAGAGGAACCGATGTCAGGTCATCTGGCCCAGCGGGAGGGAGGCCTGACGGAGGCGCAGCAGGAACCTCGGCATCGCCCGGGGCTGGTGGGGAAAAAATCCCCGGGGTCAGGCTGAGGAGACCCAGGGTCCCTGGAGGGCAGCGAAGGCTGCGGAGAGCAAGGAACGGTGGACGTAAGAGGGTCCAACGTCGGCTCAGCCACCGCGTGGACGTCGGGTCGGCCGATGTCCGACTTACCAGTGGAGTCCGGGCGGACGTCAGAGGAGCCAGCGTCCGACTTAGCGGACTTATCGCCCGAGGCAGGTCACGAAGGAGGGGCGGCCTGGTCGGGCAGGAAAGTGGCTGTGTGCCGCCCCGAAGGATCGAGCGACTTATTGACCGCCCCCTGTGTGGGGCGCTAAGAGGGGCTGACTTCTGGCTTACCAGAGCCGCCGAACCAGGTAGGCGCACAGTGACGGCTTTATCGAGCGGAGGCCTCCAGCAGCCCGAGGTGTCTGAAGGGCCTGAACGCAAGCCAGGCAGGCGGGCCGCGCCGCTTTGAAACTTCCAAGACGGCAGTCGCGGGAGCAGTCCCCAGAGGGACGTTACTTGAAGCATGGCGACTCCAGCCGGAGTCGCTGTGAAGAGGAGCCTTGTCCTCATGCTTCTCCTTGTCCTTCTTCTTACGATGGCTTTCGGGGGAAGTGGATGCCTGCTGGAGCGTTTTCAACTTCTCCATGAAGGACATCTTCTTCTTGAGGATATGGGCCTCCAGGGACTGCTGCCTCCGTCTGCGGGTGGCGGCATTAAATTTAAGGCAGTACTGGCACTTCTCTACCTGATGGTCCGGGCCCAGACAGAAGAGGCACTGGGAATGGCCGTCCTTGTGCGGGAGTTGGGTGCTGCACAAGTCACACTTATTTTTGTGCTCGGAGGGTGTAGGGGACCACATACACCAACAAAAGGCTGACAATTAAGTTGAATAACTTGAAAAAACGACGGTAAATACTACCGGCAATGGAGCTAACGAGCATTGAACTTTACCGCGAGGCGCTGACACGAGCTAACAGTGGGAAAGAACTGGAAGGTGGGCATGGGGGACCACCCCTTTATACTGACGCCGCATGATGTCAGTCACCTGATGTGGGGGCAGTCCCCCGCCAGAGACCGCTAGCTAGAAATGTTTCCGTTGGGTCCTGTCGCCGACTGGCATCAGTCCTATATGTAATTACCTACTGCAAGAGCCCTCTCGAAGTAAGATCCTTAATTCTTCCTAGATAAACTAGAAACAGAGTTGCTTTGCAGCTATTCTTACTGATTTTGGAATACAGAAGTATAATATATCAATTTGCCTCAAGGACCTTATTAAATAAGTTGGACAAGACATATTATAAAATGGCAAGATATGTCTTGAGATGCCCTTACCTCACCCATCATTGTAGTCTTCTACAAAGGTTAAGCTGGGACTCCCTATAAAATTGTAGGAAAAAACGAGCTGGACATAAAGCATATGTTGTATATGGTGGAAACACCACTACTGAGAATAAAATTAACCATTTTTATGTCCCCTTCTCCTCTAATCATAACTTAAGGGATCTAAAACATAGATGTCTGAAAATCCCTTTGGAGGTTAATACCTACAGTAGAATGCAAAGATGTTTCTACTTATCAAAATTATGGAATGAAATAGCTCCTGAAATTAGACACATGGAAAACATTGGACATTTTAAACAACATTTGGATCTAGTCTGGAGAGCTGAATGTAAATGTCATGCCCCTTCTGTGTAAATTTTGTTCTCTATTTCTCCCTGTAGGATTGTGTTCTAGTAGTGATATACTTCCCTTGGTAGGATCTATGTTATGGTTTCTGTGTAGATAAATGTGTATGTAAGATCATCTTGACATACAACGTTTCTGCTTTACATTTCTCCTGTTAAATATTGGGGGCCAACCCGGTCATCAAAATTCAATAAATAAATAGTGGCTGAAATATTAGCTGGGCCCGGTTTCCTTCCTTCCCTTCATCCTTTTCTAAAAACAGATGGTTATTAATGTGTACAATATAAGTGTATGCTCTTAGAGTGCATCGATCCCAATTCCTACTCCCTGGATTACATGGAGAGTTTGTTTCTCCATGTTTAATGTATAATATTTTTGTGTGTATTATTCTCCCAGCCTATCTTGTTGGGGTTAAGACTCATAGTTGACTCTTTTTATGTATTACCTGTCGCTTATGGTCCAAATGTATCTGTATATATTCAATGTATTTCTTGTGTGTTAACAATTTTAAATGTTTTTGTAATATTGTATCACAAGCTACCCATATTTTGTAAAACCGTAATCTTTACAGGACAACTTTGATAAACAGAGCTTTACCGTCCTAAAAGTTATATTCCTGTCAAAAAATAAAAGCTTTTTATCTATCTATCTAGCCCAGCCTGTTGTGGATCCAGACCCTTCTGGGAACACCAGATGGAGAACCTCTTCCATTTAGAGAAATAGGTTTTCCTAGTGGAAGGCTTTCTGGAGACCCTTAGAATGTCCAAGACACTCTCTGAGAGATGCAGGCCTACATACTCTAGGTCTTCAAGAGCCAAGCCCTAGGGTGGAGGGACTGGAGATTGGAGTAGAGGAACCTCCCCTGAGCTGATGTCAGCAGGTTGCGTCTCCTGGGGAGATGAATGGGACTGGCTACTAACAGAGACAGGAACACTGGATACCAAGGTTGTCCGGCTCAGTCTGGGGCTATGAGAATCATGGGCACAGGCTGAGACCTGAGTTTGACTAAGACCCTGAGGATCAGGGGAAAAGCATACAAAAACTTGTTTATTCAATCCAGATGTAGAGCCTCCAGGGGCACTGAGCCCCGAACAGGAGGCCTGCAACAGTACAGAGGCAACTGATGATTGTCTGGGGCTGCAAAGAGGTCTATCTCTGGAACCCCCACCTCCTGAATACTGACAGGAGGACTTGCCTGTTCAGCGCTCACTTGTAATGGCCCTGGCTGATCCTGCTGAGAGCATCTGCTAGGATATTGCCCTTCCCTGGTAAACAGTCTGCCGACAGGGAGATGTCCAAGGAGTAGGCCAGACTCCAAATCTTCATAAATTCTTTGCAGAGGAGGGAGGACCTTGTTCCCCCCTGCTTGTTGATGCAGTGAATTGTGGTGGTGTTGTCTGTCCTGACTTGAACCATCTTCCCCTGCAGATTGTTTATTGTTTATTAAAATCTAGGAATTACAATACCTTTGAGCCATGGCTCTTTTACAAAGGTTCCACGTCAGGAGAGTACAAACATGTTAAACAAAACAAGCAACATTTAAGAAAGAGGCATAAAACAATATTCAAACAGTTCAGGTACGACATCATAGTAATAATAAACATGAGTAACACATTTGGGGTAATTGCATAAATTTAGAGGGAAACAAGGGTGAAGGGAGAAAGGAGTGGCAGACAAAAAGAGACTAGTGCAGCTCACGGCTTTGTCAAGAGATCAGGGAGCGGAGGTTGAGCAGAATGTGGAGGGGGGGGAATTAGTGGAAGCAGTCACAAGAGCTGGAGGCTGTGAGATGAAGATGGAGTCTAGATTTGAATAATCCCAAAGAAGTGGAGGCGGTGATGTAAGTGCTGAGGGCGTTAAACCAGCTGGGTGCACGGTGTGCAAAGGATCTTTGATGATTGGCAAATGTCTGAATAGCCAGGAACACTGCCCTGAGCTTCAGAAGGTTGAGGTGCAACAGAGATTCCTGAGGTAGCCAGTTCCCGTGAGCTGTTTGCTCCCCCAAGTGTGCACCCCATTCCAAAAGGGAAGCATCTGTTGTCAACAGCAGGGAGTGTACCTTTTGAAGAAAAGGTACTCACACCCTGAGATTGCCCATGTCCTGCCACCACTGGAGGGCCTGCAGGAGGGTGGGGGACACTGGGATTAGCTTGGACAGGGAATCCTTTCTTTGGGACCAAAAGGACCTCAAGTGAAACTGAATGTCCCTCATCTGAAACCTTGCTCCTGGGACCACAGCTGTGGTAGATGCCATGTGACCCAGGAGTTGCAGGAAATGCCTTGCTGGGCCAGGAACTCAAAGTTGGAAGGAAACTGCCAACTGAATGAGTGCCTGAGCCCTTCCTGGAGGCAGGAAGGCCTTTGCCTGGATGGTATCCAGTTCTGCCCTATGAAGTCCAGAACCTAGACAGGGGTCAGCACTGACATTTTGAGGCTTACCAAGAAACCCAGGGACTGGAGGGTTACCTGAGTGAGCTCCAAAGACTGTTGTACATGCTGGGAGGACTGGCCTACTAGTAGCCAATCGTCTAGACAGGGATAAACAGTAACCCCTTGCTTTCTGAGCAATGCCACTGCTACTGTTAGGCACTTTGTGAACACCCTTGGTGCAGAGGTCAGCCCGAAGGGCATGGCCCTGAATTGGTAGTGGCCTGAAGGTAGCCGAAATCTGAAGTACTTTCTGTGGGACTGCCTGATTGGTATGTGAAAGTAGGCATCCTTGAGGTCTAGGGATGTCAGCCAGTCCCCTTGTCTTAGAATGGGTAGGACTGTCACCAAGGTTGTCACCCTGAACTTTGGCTTTGAAAGATGCCTGTTCAGTATCTGAGATCTAGGATGGGCCACCACACTCCAGTTTTCTTTAAGGCGAGGAAGTACCTTGAGTACAACCCCTTTCCCCTGTGCTGATGTGGCACAGGCTCCACTGCCCTTGAGAGAAAGAGGGTGGAAACCTCTGCCTCTAACAGAGCTGTTTCTGAAGGATCTTGCTCCCAACCTGGGGAAAGATTTGAAGTTGAGAGCAAGTCCTTGACCCACTATCTCCAGGACCCACCTGTCTGAAGTGTTGGATTGCCAGGCCTGAAGCCCGCCCCCTACAGGGGAAGGGGTGGCAGCCCAAGCAGACCCCTCAAGGTATCTGCTTGGCAGGAGTATAGGGTTGTGAGGTGGAAGCAGCACAGCCTGCACCCCTCCTTCCTCGTTCCCTGAAGAACCCCCTGGGTTGCTGAGAAGAAGGGAAAGCCAGGGCCTGATGGAAGGGTCTAGGGTAAGGTCTGTCCCTGCCCTCACTGGCCTGTTGTCTCTGAGGGGTGGCAGACTTCTCCTTAGCAGAAGCACTCTTGTATGCCACCCTGTAGTCATTCATCTTTTTCATGTATGCTTCTGTCTGTTCTCCAAACAGGGAATTTTGTGTTAGGGGAAAGTCCAGAGCATTATTCTGGGTATCCTGGGAGTGGTTTGTACATCTCAACCAGGAAAACAGCCTGAGAGAAATGGCAGATGTCATAGCCCAAGAGGCTGCATCATTAGAGTCCACAGCCATATAAAACTGGGACTTAGATGCTTGGATTCCCTTAGAGACCACTTCCTGAAGGTCAGCTGCCAGTTCAGAAGAAGCTTTCTGGGCCAACTGTTGCACAGATTCCCACAGTGCCTTTTGGTATCTAGAGGCATAGGCCATGTGTGAGGCCTGCCTTATGTCCAGGGAGGAGGCCAAATATGTTTTCTTGGCCAGGGAGTCAATTTTCCTGGAATTCTTGTCCAGAGGATGGGAAGCCAGGGGAATACCAGCCTTCTCACACACTGCAGTCTGTACAACCACCACATGGCTGCAATGGGAGGATAAAAATTAAATGCCACTGCCAGCCAGGGCATAATTCCTGTCCATCTTCTTATCCAAGGGAGGGACAGAGAAAGGGGTCTGGAGGACATTGAGGGTTTGCCTTTTCAGGGATTTATGGATGGGGATGGAAAGGCCCTGTGAAGCACGGAGGTCCATAATTTCCCTATAGTCTTCCTCCTCTCTAGTCTCCTGGACAGAGAGTTGCAGTGTCTCTGCTACCTGCCTCATAAAAGCAAAATGGGAGGTAGCTTCAGAAGGGGCCTGAGGAGGAGACTCGTACTCAGGATGATCAGGGGAAACATCAGGTTCAATAGGTTCCCCTTCATCCTCATCTTCAGCATCACATTCATAATCTGATTCATAATACTCCTCAAGGTCCAGGGGACCAGAAAGAGCTGAACCGGCAGGGACCTGAACCGATGACTGCCCAATCGGTCACTGAGCCGGTTCGCTGAAACTGTACTGCAGGGACTGAACAATCTGAATCGGTTTGTCAATTTCCTCAGCAATTGGAATCACAACCGGTTGTTTGCGCGGTTCCAAAATGGATTTCTTGGATGGTGCGGTATCCGGGGTCGAATCCAACCATCTTTTATTGGACGAAGGTCCTCCCTGATCTGTAGGTTCTGTAATTGGACCGGCCGGTTCGGTTGAACTGGACCCAACATTCTGGGGTGATTTCTCTATCCTTTCCCTTAACTTACCCAGTCTTCTGTCAAGGGTAGATTGGGGAAAACTGTTGCAGATTTCACAGTCTGCTGCAAGTGGTCGAAACCCAAGCAGTACAGACAAATTAAGCGTGGATCAACTTTAGCTAATTGCTCACCGCACTCAGTGCAGCGTTAAAACCCAGTGGGACTGGTTTTTCTCCTCGGTTTCTGTGACATAACCCTTCAAATTTAGCGCTTAACCCAGTGGCTTAGTTAGGCCAGTTAAGCTATGCCCAAACAAAGATTTTATCCGAAATAGCTTAGTTAGGCCTGGATAAACTAGAAATTATTTACCCCTGGTGACTTAGTTAGGCCAGGTAAGAGAGAAGACGAGGCCTGATGACCGGCGGTTCAGCACTGGTTGAAAAAAGCAGAGACAAAACTTGGTTTAGTCAGGACCTCACGCCGGTGCCCCAAACTAAAGACAAGTAAAAACCTTTAAGAAAGAAATAACTGCTCGGTCTCCTCAAGGTCGGCGGAACCAATCAGAAATCGAACCATTTACCCAACTGGGAAACTATGCTATACCGAGGACAGTGGTTTGAAAAACACTATGAACACTCTAGAAAACGGATGGATAAAACCGACGATTTTATTCATGAACCGAGAAGAAGAGGAGCAATCTCCGAGGCGTCTTCACTGGCAGGCGGAGTAAAGAATCTGATCAGTTTCTAGAATGTACCGAGAATGGTGGTTTGAAAACCAAGCTTGAGCTTAACGTTCTATGCATTTGCATAGAGTTTAACTCTTTGTACTCTAGGGCAGCTGAACCAGTCAGTTATACTGCATTTGTCAGAATACAGCAAGACTTCATGTTGTTTGAACAAATACTTTTGTTCAGGGTTCACAGAAGAAGGGGAAGGGGCCACAAAAAAGTAACAGAAGTGTTGGAGGGAGGGAGGTGGACACTAGTCCATTTTCAGAGGAGACAGTCCTGTAGGGACTTGCTAATCCCAAGGTGGACAAAGCAATGGGGCAGACGGGGTGCATCCAAGGGTATTGAGGGAGCTCAGGGAGGTACCGGCTATACCTCTAACAGTCCTATTTAACACCTCACTGGAAACATACATGGTTCCGGAGGACTACAGGAGGTCGCATATAGTCCCACAGCACAAAAATGGTAGCAGGGAATTGGTGGTGGGAAAGTTAATGGAATCACTACCGAAGGAAAAGATTGTGCAATATCTTGAATTCAGAGGGTTGCAAGACCCGAGGCAGCATGGGTTCACAGGGGGAGGTCATGTCAAACAAATCTGATAGATTTCTCTGACTGGGTGACAAAAGAATTAGACCAGGATGGAGCAGTGGACGTGGCCTTCCTAGATTTTAGTAAGGCTTTCAACACCGTTCCACATAGGAGACTAGTAAGCAAGCTGGGCAGCTTAGGAAAGGGTCTAAATGTGGTAAACTGGATAAGAAACTGGTTAGGGGTTAGGTGGCAGAGGGTGGTGGTAAATGGAGTTCACGTTGAGGAAGGGAGGGTGACCAGCGGGGTGCCTCAGGGATCAGTGTTGGAGTTGGGTCTCTTAAATGTCTTCATAAGTGACACTGCAGAGGAGCTAGAAGGGAAGGACTGTCACTTTGTGGATGACACCAAAATCTGCAATAGGGTGGACAATCCAATGGGTGGAAAGGATGAGCAGAGACCTGGGAAAAACTAGAGGAGTAGTCAAGGGTATGGCAGATGGGTTTCAATGCAAAAAAGTGCGAAATAATGCACTTAGAGCACTGAAACCCAAGGGCAGAGAAGAAATGGGTTGAGTGGTACTAACGACTACCAAGCAATAAACAGACCTGGGGTAATCATATCTGATAACCTAAAGGTGGTTAGGAAGTGCAACAAGGCCTTCAGAAGAGGCAGTGGGATGCTGGGGGGTCACCAGCAGAAAGAGGGAGGTGGTATTGCCTCAGTATAGATCACTGGTAAAATACTACCTAGAGTACTGTGTCCAGTACTACAGACCACATCTCCAGAAGGATACAGAAAGAGTGGAGGCAGTCCAGAGGAGGGCAGGTAAAATGGTGCAAGGTCTGCATCGAAAACTCTATGAGAAGAGATTAAAGGACTGAAATATGTACTGGAAGAGAGGAGGATATGATAGAGACCATTAAATACCTCACACGGGTAAATAAGGTACAGGAGGGAAGTATTTTTCAGAAAAAAAAGGTGCTCAAGAATAAGGGGACATGCTATAAACCTGAGGTGGGGTATATTCAGATGAAATGTGAGGAACTACTTCTTCACAGAAAGAGTGGTGGATTCCTGCAACAGCCTTCCAGCAGAGGAGGTGGGGGCAAAAAAACAGTGGTGGAATCCAAGAATGCATAGGATAGGTACAAAGGAATCATAGTGGAAAGGAAGGGGGGAAAGGAGAAAGAGCTGTATATCAAGAATGGTCTGTGGTAATGATGTAGGTAGGGAAAAATGGGCATATTGGGTGGGCCAACTGGTCCTTATCTGCTGTTAACTTCTATATTTCTAGGTTAAATGTGTCATGAAACCACTCCTGGGGGCCAGGTCTGCTGAGCTCACAGTGCCCACCCTTAAGTGCAATCTGTGACAGGGGGAACAGGAATACCCTCTCCTCGTGTCTTCCTATAATGCTCGCTGAGTTCACAACTGAACACTCACCATGAGGTCCCAGTGCTTCCTCTTTCAAATCTGGGTACGGTCAAAACACAGTCTCAAGTCTGTAGCCAGGTTAGAAACCTCTTTGGTTACTGTACTGAGGGGAAGACCCAGGTGTTACAAGCTCTTTGGTGTTTGCCCTTGTAAACCAGACTGTATACTCTCCCATGGGGTGTGCAGCACCTAGTTCCCCCTTACAGACTCCTCCCAAGACTTAAGTATCTCCCATACTTGGGCCCTAGACTTTCCTTCTAGGATCCTAGTCTTGGTAGCGAATGGTAGCTCTTTAGCAATTACAAGCTGATCTCAGAATTGAATATACCTTCCACCTTTTAACATACATAAATCACTCACAGGCGTTCTTTAAGCAAAGTGCTTTACTAATTTTAAATAATTATCATACAGAAGATTCAGAAATTTGGTTACAAGATAACAAAACAAAAGTTGGAAAATATACTTCAAAATCGCACTGTAAACTTTTAATTGTCTAGTTTCTACCTGGTTCGTGGATGATCAAAGTCCAGAAAATAAATGAGTTTGCAAAGACCCAGTTCTCGCTTGCATTCACTGGTCCTTGATCTGTCTTGCTCGGTATATCAGGAAGACTGTCCCATGAAAAAGTGTGCAACATGCCCTGATCTGATGGCTTTAAATACCCTTTGGTCCTTGCAGTCTGTAACTCTTTGGTGGCCTTATCGTTTTGGGCCAGCAGGGGTCTCTCTTGCTCTGTCCAAGATTTTTAAGTGAACCATATTATTGATTAGTTAGATTCTCTTACAGTTTCAATATCCTTTGATCTTCCTTTATCTTTCCTGCCACCTAATAAAATGAAATTATACAAGGACAGTTTCTAAAACCTGAAGCACTTTTCCTTTGAAGTGTAAGTTTATGATGGGGGGCAGGGTGGCTTCTCCATTCCTGTCATGTTACGATAGCCTTGCCTTTGAAATGTAATTTTCAGCTTCCTGGCAAGCAAGCCTTTCTCAGATCACAGATTACCAATTTCCTCTGCATGCAACCCTTTAAAAAAAACATGGGCATCTTTTGGCAATTCTTAGTTCTGGCCTGTTTGGAACTTTGAAACATAACCAAGTTCCTCTACATGTAACCCTTTTAAAACATAAACCAAATCACCTAAAAAATATAACAGCAATATGTTTGCAATTATAATTACTGCAGTGGCCAAATCGCCACAGAATGTACTTAATGATAAATTCTGTGATTATGGACTATCTACTGGCTAGAAGGCAGACATTTTTTTGTATCTAAATATAAGTGACTTGCTGTGATGCACTTTGTTTAAATGGATTGGGGTAATGGTGTTACAGTATATTAGCACAAATACAGTGACAGCACATGATTTCACTGCTACAACAGTATTTAAATCTAGCCTTTGGCTCTATAACTTCGCCCCGATGAAGCTCACTGCTAACAAAGTGCTGGGAATTTTGTTTGGGTTTCCACTGTTTCGTAAGAATAGTGCCTTGAAAGCTGTATTTTCTTGTTAATTAAAATGTCAGACACTAATGAATCTTGTGTATGCGAGTCTTGTGAAACTGTATCTAGCTGGGGCTGGCTGCACCCTGACTTGCACCTCCCAGCACTACTGATGCATGGGTCACTACAGCAGTGTGATGGTTTGGGAAAGATATACTTTTTTTGCAGGAGACCCCAGATAACATGGTTTCATGAGAGAAAAGTCTTGCCAGACAAATCTGGTCAACTTCTTTGACTGGGTGACCAGGCAGCAGATAAGGGACCAACAATAGATGCGGTATACTTGAATTGCCTCTGCCTCACACCCCCTCCTCAACTCCAGAGATTCTCACACCTTGTCCCTTCCCCACCAGCGCTACTCTGCTGGGCAGTCAGCTTTCTACTACCACCTTCACTTCTTCTGGAACCTACTCCCCTCCTCTCTCAGTCTCTCCCCCTTCCCTGTCTCCTTTAGGCACCAGCTAAAACTTCTTCCCACCCCTCCTGCTCTTGTCATTGCCCTCCCTGTTCCTTCCCTGTTGGAGCCCCTACCATCCCTGTTGCTGGGCCTCCTCTTCGGTTCTACCCTAGTCTGTATTAGGCTCCTTCCTTTTCTTCCTCTGTGCTGCCATTCATTCCTCTTGTTTTAGTCTTGTCATTTGTAGTTCAAAGTTGTTCACTATACCTTGCTTAGCTGTTTACTTTTTATGTGCACTTGTACTTTGCTAACTTGTACTATTTTTATACTTTATTTTGTACCAATCATTAATACTGTGTATGCTTTTATTACTGTATTTCCTGTTCCCTCTCCCCCTTGGTCGCACCTGGAAATGAGCCTTATCTCAGTGTGCCTCTCCTGGTTACCTATTTTCAAAAAAATTAAATAAATACTAAATAAATAGTATTAAAAAGAATGTCAGGATTTCTATAGGTAGTGATTGAAAAAGATGTTTGGGAAGAATATTCATTTTAATTATGTTTACTATGCCGTTAAGTAGGAGTCGAAGCATGGATCATTTTGTACTGTATATCAGTACACAGGGGTTATAATTTTCTTAATATAGGTTGAATAATGGTGTTTTGGGTTTAGTGCAAAGAGAGTTTATTGAGGGGACTCTTTAGTATCTAGAGGAGTTTGTGTAGGGTCTAAACTTAGTGGTTCTTAGTCCAACAAATTTTGTGCCCTGATGTAGTGCCAACATCCATGGATGCTGCTAATAGATGTTTTGGTGATTCATCTGGGTTGGTAATGTATATTATAAAATGGGTAAAGAAAATCCCTTAACCCAACTGGCTGAAATGACTCTTGAGCCATGTCCTTATCGGCCCATATCTATGCCAACTGGCACCTTTTTCCCTGGGCAACCTCACAACACAGGATTATCAATAACCTATGTAAACTTAAAACTCATTTCACAGGCAGGTACACACCTTGCAGGACCAGGGTGAAATGCCACACTGCTGAGACAGCTGGCATCAATCAACACTGTCCCTCTCTCTGTAAACGTAAAGTGTATAAAAGAATAATTCAACTAAAAGCATCCGGAAAAATAGGAAATAAACGTAGATGTGATTGCCCACTTCAAGTACTCGCAGGCTGGGCAGACACCATGAAGCTCCAGACTATCCACACACCTGTAACCTGTGAGAAAAGCCTCTCTAAATAAAATGACTCTCCTGTCACGCAGCTCCCCCCCCAGCTTCATAACTGTATACAAACTACAGTTAAGCAAAGCAAATTCGAAAGATAAAGTCTCTGCTCCCCGGAGTTGAAAAAAACACAGCCGCCAGTAATAATCTGACCACGATCCACTGAGCAGCCCGTGTGCTCGAAAGAAATGGCTTATCTCAACCAGCGGCTTTACCAGTCTTGCAGCCACAACTGTTCCCCTCATGTACTTATTTATTTATTTAAGCAATGCACAGATAAACTGCAGTTGAACTTAGGCACAATAACTCCATTTCTTACAGAAAAAGTGGTACAAACAAGATGGCTCTCTACGGCAGCCGCTAAGGGACACGCTCACTCCTGATCCAGCAGGCAGCAAGTACATACATAACACACAAAAAACAGTCTACAAATTAATTTCCTGCTGAAAAATAAACACTCAGCAGAAAAAACAGAATAAAATGTATGTGTGTGCATGTGTGTGTGGGGGGGGTACCCTCACTACAAGACATAGCGACCACTGCCTGGCTACTGCTAGTTACCAGTCACAATCAAATGATGGAAACAAATTAAAAAAAAAGAAAGCTATAAACAAAATAAAAATGAAGTTTGTATGTGGGGAAAGAAATACAATGTATGTCTCAGTGGGGGTTGTGAAGTTGGGATTTTACATATGTTTTGCATTACAAATGCAGGGACTATTTTTTTTCCACTTTTCTACTTTATTTAATCTAATTATTAAACATATTTTAATTATTAATTTAATTTCCAGGGTAACGTTTGTACATGGAGATCCATTTTATAAGCACAATAACACACTCCGACGTGTGGGTTATTGCCTGATAAGAGCACGCCCAGGTGCAAAAGGCACTCGGCACAAGCGCCTCGTGTCTTATAACACCCCTGGGCATGCTCTTATCAGGCGATAAGCCACACCCCATCATGTTGTATTGCTTCTGTATAGTATAGTATAGCATCCTCCTCAGCAGCAAACAATTAATTTTGTGTGTTACTGTACCAGTCTGGATGCCAGAGGTATCAGTGTTTCTCTGAATAGTGATAGCAAAAAAGGGTATGACTATTAAGACTTAATGCAAAGAAAACGGGAGAGCGTTAGGCAGCCTTGTTGTTTAGTTCCTCTATTGGAAGTCCATTGACAGTATATTATTTGTTTACATTTCTGAGACTGGAGAATGATATAACAAACTGACCCATTTTCTAAAAGTCAGGTCCCGTCTAGCTAATTCTAGTGTTTTATGCTAAAGGTCCCATTCCACTCAATCAAAAGCTTGTTCTGCATGTAAAATGTTACGTCAAGTGCTTTTTTAATTTTCTTTTTATGTGGTTAATCCTGCTCTCCCTCCTACATAACATTTTGTGAAGTGCACCCCTAGGGCACATCCCAGAGCCTCCCATGGCTGACGTCAGAGCTAGAATCGGCCGCAGCAGCATGTATGTGAGCTATTAATAGTAGGAGCTATTAACAGATCCAGGTCATCCTTTAATGATCCAGGTGTCATGCCGAGATGAAGAATAGACTGTGCATTCTATTTCACAGGCTGTTTTGGTCCGGTACCCATCTCCCCAATTATGATAACGTTGCATAACAATGCTCATGATCTTTGTTTGCTGAAACCCCACTTTGTTAGCTTGCTATGATTACTGTTTGGATGTATTTAACTACAGTTTATTGCACTGTATATTATAGTATGTATGTATGTAACTATTTCTGCTGGACTATGTTAGCCTGTTAACTGCTGCTACCCTGCCTAGGACACCCATGAAAATGAGATTCTGCATCTCATGGGGTTTATCCTGCTTGTAGTGATTATAAATAAATAAACATTCAGACACATAGAGAGATAGAGATCAACAATGCAAGCGAGCAAGCATGCAAACAAATAAATAAGTTGAATTACAGGGGTACATGATGTTCTTAGAGCCCCAAAAATTAAAAAAAATTGAGTATTATGGTCCAGCCTAGTGGTGAAGCAACATTCCTCACTGGAATCAACTTGGGTTGGGGGCACTGCAGAAGTGAGGTGCTTGGTTCCTTGGAGGAAGGAAGCAGTCCGACCATCCAGCATTTGCACCATTTTCAGGCACAGCTTGGACCATCAAGGTAGCACAAAATAGTGAACAGCACATGGACAAGCTAGCAAACAATGAGAGCACGTACATTACAAGAGTTTAAGTATGGAAAGATATTAATAAACCCTGACAGGAACTGTACAAGGTAGCAACCAATAAATACAGAAATACCACTGCAAACGTGCAACTCTCTCACCAGGGACATCAGCGAGATCTTGGCAATAAATAACGAACAATGTACATGATTTCAGAGTATAAACAACATCAATGCAAAGGTACTGACAAAGCAGTTAATAAACCAGCAGGACATCTGAAAAAATCCAATTATGATCTTCACTGATCTCCATATGGGGGCCGGGGAGGATAATTCTAGAGCGCAACTTAAAGAGTGAGTTTAAGTCAAGAGAGAGGAGTGAAGCAGATAAGCTGCTCCAGTGCCTAGGGACAGCAACAGAGAAGGCCCTTAGACCCATGCAGGTGTCACTTTGAGAATATTCTAGCAGAAGATGTGAGGAGGACCGCATGCTCTGGGGGACAGGCTTGGGTTTGAGGAGAGGTGAGTGGTGAGGATTTGTTCTCCCAGAGGGATCTATCAACAAGGTTACATAGAGCCAATAAGGCAAATCTACAGATGTTGTTGTTCATAGTGTTGAGCCTGGACAGGTTGGATGATGAGGTTTGGGTAACACAGAAACATAGAATTTGTCGGCAGATAAGGACCGCTTGGCCCACCTAGTTTGCCCACTTTTCCCTGCCTCTACTGTCATTACAGACCTTACTTGATCTCCAGCTACCTCTCTCCACTCTGCATTCATACCAAGATTCTTTGTGACAATCCCATGCATGCATAAAGGCCACCATTGTTTAAACCCCCATCACCACTGCTGTAAGATGTTCCAGCCACCCACTACTCTTTTAATGAAGTATTTACTCACATCTGTCCTAAATTTCACCCATTCTAGCTTCACTGCATGCCACCCTGTTCTTGTGCAACTTTCTCCTCTGAAAAATGCTCCTCTCCTGTGCCTTACACACTCCCATGAGGTATTTATAGGTTTTTATCATGTCCTTCCTCTCCAGCAGACTAAGCCCCTGCCAGCAGATCTGAGACTGAAGAGTGAAAACAAAGCAACAAAGTGTCATACAGTGGGGACCACTCATGACAGACACATCCCCTACATACAGTTTTGTTCGTTATAGCAGTTGTCCATTTTAACTGTGCGAAAAGTTTTCCATTTTAACAGTGTGAATCTTCAATCCAGTTATAGCACTGTTTTTTTCCTACTGCATCTTACTAAAGCACATGATACTATAGCAAGTGCCAAAGACAGTGCTTATTCCTGATTTGTGCATTGTACTGTGCTCCTAGTTTTGCTTGTTTTTCCTTTGCTGTTTGTGATTCGGTGTACAGTACAGGCAATAGTGAGACAACAGTGAGGGCAGGGTGGGATGTGCTTGAGGGGGTGCTTGTGTACTTAATTGAACTCCAATTTCGGACTATTTTATTTTTTTGGCAGGGATCAAGTAGTCGCGCATTCTGGACTGTTTACTTGTTTCGAGTAGGCTGCCCACATAGCCTCCATTCTTCCCATGGATTCCCTATTTGGCACATCTTTCCTTTTACTCTCTAGTCATCCAGAGCATCAGTAAAGGCTTACGGGCATCAGCTGGAATCAAATCAGGGGGCAGGTCATGAAGTTCTTCATCCCTGTCAGTGATGTCCACATCTTCGAACTTGAGTGGCTAAATAGTCTCGGTGATATGGCCGACATCAGGCTGCCCCTCATTCTCTCACATTCGGCACAGCTTGTCAAACTCTTCCAGAGGAGTTAGGCCTTCAGGTAGGTCTTGTTCATTCCACTCTTCATTAGCGACAGTCTTTTGAACATCAGTTAGAATAGTGTCGACAGCACTCCTGGTCATAAATCCTAATTTTTGAAGCAATACTGTATGGTGTTGGCTGAAACAGCAACGCTGTTTCCATCAGCTGCACCGCAACAAGCAGACTGATATGTCTGACACAGGTAGCCGCTCTAAGTTCTTCAGCCAAATCCAGGCCTCAAGCTCTCAAGACCTTACAGCTCTAACGTAGTGCTGCTTATAGCTGTAGATTATCCCCTGGTCGAGTGGCTAAATGATACAAGAGGTGTTGGTGGAAGAAACACCAACTTGATGTTCTGAAGGCCAGTGTCATTAGGATGTCCTGTAAAATTGTCAAGCAAAATAGCAATCTTCCGTTCACAAAGTTTCTGATCCTACTCTTTGACCCACTCAGTAAAAATGCCCCCAGTCATCCAGGAGGTCCTACTGTTGCCGTATACTACTGGCAGATGTTAGACACCACAGAAGTACCATGGTTGTGCAGAATTACCCACCACCAAGAAGTAAAGTTTTTCATCACTGGGCATGTTGAAACAACATAGGAACAAAATCTGCACTTTTGCCTTTTTTAACCCTGTAGGTGCATCAGACTTAAAAGAGAGCATGCAGTATCTGATATACCTAAAGAACAGGCAGATCTTGTTGCAATTAAAAATGTTTGCAGGTTCAAACCCCTAAAGCAGGTTTGGCAAAACTTCCTGTACCCACTGCTGTACATTCTGCATATCTACATTCAGTTTCTTCCAATGCACAACTTTAAACTTAATATTATGAAATGGGCACCATAAAATAGGAGCTCCGATTGGCTGCTAGGGATGTGATATTCAGTCTGATGCACAGGAAAAAGGTCCAGCACTGGGCAGTGGGCATTGATATAGGTGATGCTGCCCACTCAGAAGCTTAACAAAAAAAAAAAAGCAGCCATCTTGTTTGTGCCATAAGTGGTGCCAGCCGAACTGTAACAAATAAAACAAATACCTCTGACCTCCTGTCCAGATTGCCCCAGTGTTTTAATACAGCATGAAATGAACTGCACACACACTTATTCCTCGGGGGGACACACAATCTGTACACCAGCCTGCCTGCTCTCTCAATTCTCTTCGAGCCCACCCACTCACTGTTGAAATTCACATTTTTATTTGTAAAGTACAAACGCGATGTCTCTCCCAACCTGCCTGCTCATTCATCTATTTTTTTTTTTAAATGGAACTGTGATCTCTCTACCTGCCCACTCTGTGTGTCTCTCTACCAGCCCGCCTGCTCTTGAAGTTTGAACTTTTAATTATTAAAAAAAAAAGACGACGTATTTTACTCTTTTTTTTTTTTCTCTCTTACTTGTCTCCACACAACATGTGGGGGAGGAGGCAAGGTGAATACTGCCATGACAACCAGACCTAAAGTACAGAAGCCTTTCTAGGACAAAATTCCTTAAGTGCAAAAAAACTCCACAGGACACTTAGGCGGATGAACTATTTTATTAAAAATGGCACAAACATACATGTTTTTTCCTACTTTAAATTGGAAATTTAACCTACCAAATGCAGTTGCACTAAAGATAGCCATTTCATAAGCGCAATAAGCCACTCCAGGGTGTGCGTTAGACACTTTAACACATGGCTAGGAGGCTGGACGCACTCGGTCGGTGGCCTCGTGCCTCACTACACCTCCTAGCCGTCTGTTAAAGTGTCTAATGCACACCCTGTTGTGGCTTATTGCTTACTTATGATGTTGTTTCTAGAGCCGCAGCCACACCTCTGAAGGGTTGAAATCTTGCTTCCCCATTGCTGCAGCGAGCTGACTAGCTTTTTAAATGAGCAGAGGTCCGCTTACCATTGCCTCCCTACCCTAGCCTTTAGTGAACCAACGTAAGAGTGCCTCCCCAACATCAACATTCTTCCCTTCCTGCTTCCTCTGAATGTGGGATTTTGGTTGCTGTGCCACAACTCAAAAAGTTTCTCTCTTGCTTTAAAAAGGTCACTTGTAGTCGACCTTGCAAGGGCGAAAGGTACTGCGAGGCTGCAAAGGCTCATCTGAGGCACTGTGTCTATGACATTTAAAATCTCTCTTTTTTTGTTTACAGAAAGTGAGGCCCTATTACCAGCAGCCAATCTCTGGATGTTCAGTAGCCAAGCAGAAAGAAGAAACAGGCAAGATCAGGAACAATACTGTGGGCAGTGAGAGAAGTGCTTAAAGACAACAATTAACATCTAATCTAACCAGAGCAGTAGCCCGCCAGGTGTCCACTGTCCACGGCAGCTAACGTCCATAGTATGGGCTGTCTCAACAGTGCTGAATGCAGAAAGGTTTGAGCAGAATGATTCTGTTCAGTTTAAGCAGTTGTCCAGACAATGACATCCAGTGTAAGTGCTGCCTACTGTACTAAGCAACTAGTAAGGAAGCAGTTTACGGGATAATTAAGAACATTTTTCTTCACTCAGAGGGTGGTGGCACTGGTGGGCTTGTGGAACAGCCTTCTAACTAACTTGATAAAATCCAAATCACTTAAAATTTTAAAGCAAATATGGACACGTATGTAACCTGAAATAGTATAACTACTGATTGAGGGCTCAAGACACAGGCAGGTCAGCGTGCAGGCAATTTGCACACTGCTGGTCTGTGCAACTCTGTTCCCCAATGCCACTCTGTGAACCCAACTTGAGAACAGCATCCACAGCCCAAGGCTGCCCTTTTTGTGCAAGTGCTGATCACTCCACTGGCACATCGGTGGTCCAGGAGCTGGAGCTAGGGCTTCCAATCGCATGATAAGGTGGACAGCTTGTGGATTCCCTTATCAATTTAACTAGGGGATTCTGGGATATGGCAGTCCACCCCAGAATGTCATATCCCTTCTCCAACAAGGGAAACAAATTTTAATTAAAGACAGAATAGTGACCACTGTCTCTCTCAGATTTACAAGTGATTATGGAGAGTCAGGACCACTGATGGGCCCCAAATATAAAATGCTCCCATGGCAGAGAGCAGCAGAGGTGTTACATCAGACCCCTTCATGTAGCCTCCCCACTCTCCCTAAGACCATAGTCACGCTTATCTGATTCTGGGGGTAAACCTTCCAACAATACCACATGCAAAAGAACATAAAACAGGCTGGAGCAACCATCTACAGGGTGTGGATGGCATTGTGAATGAAGCAGATGCCTCTAAATGTGCTTCACCACTTGTAAGTTCTGGTTCTGCTCCCCCATCACTCATGGAAATAAATGGTTTATTTCAACCGCACCTCTCTCTGTGTCTCTCTCTCTCTCTCGCTATATATATATATATATATATATATATATATTCATTACAAACAACTCCGTTAATGCATCAGTTAGGGTTGATTCCACACCAACAAAAGTCTGGAAATTCGATGTTAGGTTGCACCCCCCCACACACACACACGTCACATGTGGCGTCAGGGTGTGCCTTGAGTCATCAGCTAACTCTCACCCCATTCCATGTGTAAACAAGCTGAGATGTTACAGTATAGGAGAATGGGTGACAGTTAGGCCCGATGACCCAAAGGCACACCCGACACCTGTTGGTGTGTGGAGGAGAGGCAGGGTTAACAACTAACATTAATTCATACTTGTTGGTGTCATCAATCCCAACTGATTACACTGGAGTTTTTGCAATGAATTTCTTTTGAGAAAGTGAAATCACACTGATGGTATCCATGGGGGGGCGGCGGTTTTAGGCCCCTGCGCCTCCCACCCATCCATAAGTGTAGAGGTATAGCGCAGGAGGACACTGTGCTGCCAGTTTTGCATAATGGGATGCATATGTGGAGCGTGGGCCCTCTGGGCCCTGTGCTCCCACCCACCCACCCAAAGTGTAGAGAAATAGCACAGGAGATCCCTGTGCTCCCAGAACTGCAAGATGTTTTCCATGGGTGGGAGCACAGGTCCTCTGGACCCTGTGCTCCCACCTACCTATAAGTACAGAGACATAGTGCAGGAGAGCCCTGTGCTTTTAGATTTGCATAATGATATCCATAGGTAGGAGCGTGGGCCCTGCACTCCCACCCACGAGTATAGAGGCATAGCGTAGGAGGGCCCAGTGCTCACACTTTAGCATAAATGGTACATATTGGAGGGAGTGCAGGCCCTCTGGGCCCTGCGCTCCCACCTATCCATAAGTACAGAACATAGTGCAGGCCTACAGACATTCCAAGTAACCCTTGTACTATAAATGTAGCAATATCTCAGTAACCATTGCAACTTTGTAAAAAATTCCTTCACAGTTCTATTCTTGACCTGGCCTCCTCCATGCCTGCTTAGTGCACCTGCGCTTAACGAAAAATCAGCATCTCAAATCATTTTTGAGATATTGCCGGCAAAAGGCACCATGACCGCCACAATGTTATCCTATGGGAAAATTTGCAATTTCAGACTACTGTAACTCTGGAACCAGTGTACATCTTTTCACCAAACCAGCAAAAGGCACATCTGTAGGGCAAGGACTTGCCATCCTGCAAATATCAGCCCCAAAGTCCTAACCGTTGTCTTGCTATGAAGTGGCAAAAAAGTGGTGTTTTGGGGCTGTTAAACTGTGAAACATTTGCGAAAGTTTCACAGAATTTCATGAAAGTATGATTGGTTTACATGGGGGAGGTTTCACGAAAATACTGCGGAACTTTCGTGAAATCGTGCCATTGTAGATGCGGGACTTTGGCGAAAATACCCCTGGGATGTTTGCGAAAGTTCCACGGCTAAGATGGCGGAAAAACTTTAAAAACATATTTCTAGGCATCCTGGCGAAAAACTAATGCCAAGTGTTGGTGTTTATCTAGGGCCAATATTTTTTGAACTACAATGTTTCTTCCACCTCGCTAACTGAAAACAAGATGGCGGCAACACGAAAGTACCAAACTCATTTGCGAAAGTAAAAAGTGCTTTCACAAAAGTAAAAAGTGGTTTTGAGGGTGGCATATATTTTTTTCCCCATAGGCTATAATGGGAAACTTTAATAACTTTTGAACGGATCAATATTTTATTTACCAAACCTTCAAAAGGCACTTCCCTGATGCAATTCCCATATACCCTGAACGTTTTGGACCACACGGACAAACCATTCGGGCTGCAGAGCCTAGCAAAGAATTTGCCAAAAATGGCCAAAAAAGTGCAGTCTGCAGCTCCACAACTGCACATCCGACCAAAACGCAACCTGCTAGATCCAGAGATCTGTGGTAGCAGACAACACATGCAAAATTTCAGGCAAATCAGCTGAACGGTTGCAGAGTTATTAAAGTGCAAAATTTGAGGCTTTAACATTAAAGTGCCTACTCAACCCTAATATATAGGATATGCAACTGCCTGCATGAAAAAAAAATGATTCATTTTGAACAGCTGATTAGGATCTCTACTGACCTCACGAGTGGCGGAGCCATAAGTGAGGTCTATAAAAGTCACATCCAGCCATTCAAAATAAATAATTTATTTTCATGCAATCCATGGCATGTGCCATTTATACAGTACCAGGTACTGGTAAATTTGATAGTTATTTGTGCAATCCTGATTGTAAAATATTGTTTTTTTGGGCCAGTTTTATAATGGCATGCCAGGACAGAATATTAGGTATAAAGGACGATTCTGTGCATAACATTAGGAGCTGGAGTGGACACATGCATTGTTCTCTTAACTGGGGTGGACATTATTTATTTTCACTCAGTTCACTAAAGCTACCCTGCCCATGAAAATAAATGACTTTATTTGCCTTTTTTATACCCACTGGCATTAAAAATATTTATATATATATATATATATATATATATATATATATATATATATGTGTGTGTGTGTGTGTTACTCAGGTGCGGTAACACCAGTTAGGGTTGACCAACGGGTTCACTATTAAACTCCTAACTCTGCACCTTAAAAGCTTTGGCAGTGTTCAATGAAACTGCCCGACATCTGACATGTATTGTCTAGGGGACAAGGAATGAATATGTTGAAAGTTTTGTGACGGCACTTTGTGTGGTTTCTGAGATCCACATATACAGGTTACTTACCTGTAACAGGAGTTCTAGGAATGGTATATGTTGTTCATCCACACTTATTGGCAGGTTCCTTGCCGCTTTAATTGTTGCCCGAAGGTCTTCAAGCTGGCTCCTCCCACCCACCCGGGTGGTAAAACACTCGGCTCCACCCCATGACGCCAGATCTAGCCCGCTGGAAGCCAGGTTGTGCGTCGAAGCCGGGGAGGTCGTGTGGATGAACAACATATACCATTCCTAGAACTCCTGTTTCTGGTGAGTAACCTGTATTTCTAGGGACATGGATATGTTGTTCAATCCATACTTATTGGCAGACTCCTAGCAGTTCTCCGGGAGGAGGGAGGCAAGGCGCACACCCCCAATACTTACTTAGGAAATAAGGACTGGAGAACGGAGGCCCCTAAACCAGCATTCCGGCGTGACTCAAGGTCGATGTGGTAGTGAGTAATGAAGGTATGTGCCGACTTCCAGGTAGCAGCCCTGCAGATATCCTGGATAGAGACGTCCCTGGAAGCAGCTACCGATGCAGCGGTATGGCGGGTAGAATGAGCTCTTATCCCTCTGGGAGGCTCCATGCCCGCCAACCTATAGCAGAGCTCTGTGCAGGAGGTGACCCACCTGCTTATCGTCTGCTTGGCTGCAGGTCTGCCAGGTGCGGCTTCAGTGCAGGTGACAAACAGCTGGCGAACCTCTCCCCGAACTTCAGCCGTCCGCTCCTTATAATAGGCGAGCACTCATCTAGGGTCCAAAGTATGGAGCCTATATTCGGCCTCCGAGGTGTGATTGGGGTAGAACACCGGCAGTCAACACCTGGTTAAGGTGAAACTCCGAAACCACCTTCAGAAGGAATTTCGGGTGGGGGCGCAGGACAACCTTGTCCCTGTGGAAGACCAGATACGGAGACTCGATGGAAAGCGCCTGGAGCTCTCCTATCCTTCTGGCTGACGTGATAGCCACCAAGAAGGCGGTCTTCCACGACAGGTGGGAAATATCGCACCTGTACATCGGTTCGAATGGCTTGCCCATGAGCTTGGCCAATACCAGCAGTAGATACCACGGAGGTGGAGGTTCTCGCACCGGAGGGGTATTGTGGTCAAGGCCTTTGAAAAAGCACCCTACCACCTTCTCCTGCGCCACCGACTGCTTCCCGGCCCGCACCCGATAAGCAGAGATGGCTGCCAGGTGCACCTTAAGGGTCGTCAACCGAAGCCCTTGCTGAGAAAGGGACCACAGATAGTCCAGAATGCTTGCCAAGGGACAGGCAGAAGGGTCCAAGCCCTTCCCCTGGCACCAAATGGAGAATCTCTTCCATTTGAAGGCACAGCATTTCCTGGTCAACTCCTTATGGGATGCCTCAACGACGTCGAGGACCTCGTCGGAAAGACCCAAGGCCTGGAACTCTAGTCACTCAGGAACCAGACCATCAGGTGCAGGGATTGAAGGTCCAGATGGAATACCTTCCCCTGGTTGACTGAGATCAGGTCCGGGCGGGCGGGAAGCCGCCTCGGGAGCCTGGAGCTGAGGCTGAGGAGATCCGGATACCAGAACTGGCGGGGCCAGTCTGGGGCTACCAGAATCACCTGCGCCTTGTCCCTCCTCGCCTTGAGAAGCACCTTGTGGATCAAGGGAAATGGGGGAAGGCGTAGAAGAGGCCCGGGGTCCACGGCCTCGAGAACGCATCCCCCTGCAGTGAGCCCTGCTGAGGAGGGTGGGCATGGAACAGACTCAGCTTCGCATTCTCCCTGGAGGCAAACAGGTCCACCTGAGGCATGCCCCAGTAGGAGAACAGATCTTGTACTACCTCCGGCAGGAGAGACCACTCGTGAGACGCAGCCCCTATCTGACTTAGGACATCGGCCAGGGTGTTGGAGGCTCCTGCCACGTGAATGGCTAGGAGATCCGCCTCCAGGCTGCGCATGAGGGACCATATGCGGAGAGCTTCCTTGCATAACAGCATGGAGCGCATCCCGCCCTGGCAGTTCAGATAGTACATGGTCGTGGTATTGTCCATCTGGACCTGAACCACTTGACCCCGTAGAAATGGAGCGAAGGCGGTGAGAGCTAGGCGGACCGCTCAGAGCTCCAGCAGGTTGATATGGCATCGGGACTCCCGAGGGGACCAGAGACCATGCGCTCTGTGCTCCCCCAGATGGGCACCCCAACCCATCAGAGATGCATCGGACGATAGAGAGACCATTGGCTCGGGGCGGACGAACGGTATGCCCTCCTGCAGATGTGCCGGAATGGTCCACCACTGGAGAGCGTTCCACATCTCCTGGGTCACTGTCACAGGCTGGTCCAACGGATCGCAACGCTGTGACCACTGGCTGGCCAGTCCCCATTTAAGGGGAGGCATGTACCAACGGGCCCAACGGACCACGCTGGTGCAGGCCGCCATGAGGCCCAGGAGGCGCAGGAAGTCCCGGGCAGGGCGCGAATGCCCAACCAGAAATGATTGGGTAAAGGAGGAAAGAACCTTGGCTCTGTCCACCGGGAGCCGAGCTCTGGCTCGAAGAGAGTCGAGCTCTGCCCCGATGAAGAGTATCACCTGCTTCGGTATGAGTTCTGACTTGGCCTTGTTGATGAGGAGGCCAATCTGAGAGCAAACCTGGAGGGCCAGATCTCTGGACCGCTCCACCTCCGCTCTGGAGGGGGCTGCAATCAGCCAGTCATCCAGGTAGGGGTACACCCAGATCCTTCGGCGCCGCTGGAATGCTGTCACCACTGTCATGCATTTGGTGAAGACTCTGGGAGCAAGAGAGAGGCCGAAGGGCATGGCCCGGAACTCGTAAAGGGACCCCTCTGCTCTGAAGTGGAGGAATCTCTGATGAGAGGGACAGATTGGGACGTGAAAGAACACGTCCTGGAGGTCCAGGGAACAGAACCACACACCTCATTCCAAGGATGGTATTATCTGAGCCAGAGTGACCATCCTGAAGGTCCGAGACCTTAAGAACCTGTTCAGGTCATGCAGGTCGAGGATGGGGTGCCAGCCCCCCGTCCGTTTGGGGACCAGGAAATACCTGGACACAAACCCTGGGTCTGGAGGAGGATCCGCCACCTTCCTGATCACCTCTTTTTCGAGGAGCAGGGCAATATCGGCTCGGCGGGCCGACAGCGAGGCTGCGACCCGTGGCCCCCCGAGGGGCAACGGCTCGAAAGGGAGGAGACTGCTCGAACTCCAGAGGCAGGCCTTTTCCTACCACCTCCAACACCCAGCGGTCCGTGGTGATAGCGGACCAGGCAAAAGGAAATGACGGAGCTGCCCTCACGGGGGGAACCAGGGGAGTGACGAGGCTGGGGGTGGCACCCTCAGCCGCCACTGGGCAGGCTTGGAGGAGGAACCGGCGAGGGACCTCCTGGGCCTTACCTCCTTGCTTCCTGTTGGAGGAAGCGCCGCTTAGGTTTGGGATGCCAAGTGTGAGCCTGCTGGCCCTGTTGCTGGTGCTGTTGGGCCGGTCGAGCTGCAGGGGCCGAAGGACGAAAGGACTTATGCTGTTGCTGACGGTGGCCTTTGTCCCTCTGGGCGGAGGTGACCGAGTCCAGAGTGGCATTGGACTTTTCGATCCGCTGGAGGTGTCCCTCCACTCCAGGGCCGAAGAGGTCAGTCTCCAAGAAGGGGACGTCTGCCAACTTGTGCTGGGAATCCGCCGTGAAGGTGGATATCCTCAGCCACGCCCTGCAGTGCATGGCCACCGCGGCCGCTACTGACCTGGCACAGGAATCACCTATGTCCACAGCAGTCTGAAGCTGCTGCTTCACCACCGCCCTACCCTGATCCCGCACCTGACGGACCGTGGTCTGCAGGTCGGCCGGGAGATGAGGGACAACCTCATTCAGGGAGCCCAAGAGGGCGTGGGAGAAGTGTGCCATCAGCACGGCCGAGCTGGCCTGTCGGAGGCCGAGGAAGGACGCAGCGTACACCTTGCGCCCGGCAAAGTCCAGCTTTTTGGACTCCTTGTCGGGGGGCTTATCCACGTCCCGAGCGTTACCGGAACACCGGAAGACGCTGTCGGTGACTAACCCCTCGGCAGAGGGGTGCTCCAAGAAACCGGGCAAAGAGCCAGTAGGGACTGCATACTTCCTGGCCATCCTGGCCGAGGGCGCAGGACAGGAAGCAGGCCACTGCCAGAGCTCCAAGGCTGGGCCGACAATGGCCTCAGCCACTGGAAAGGCCTCCATGGGGGAATCCCCTCTGTCCAGTATCTCCATCAGCAGGCTCGAGCTGCATCCCGGTGGACTCTGAGATGAGTCAAAGCAGACTCAAGAAGGACGATGGGCTGTCGTCCAATGACTGGCCCCTGGAAGACTCCAGGTCGACCTGCCTGGAGAACAGGGAGAAGTCATTGTTGGATTCCGAAGAGTATGCGAAGAGCTGCCTCGGCCCTGTGCCACCCTCTACCTGCCGAGGATGGTCGGAAGTGAGGGTGACCAACAACCTGTGGGGCCCCAGACTTCGGTTGTGGAGGCGGAGGTTCCACCACAATCGGTGGAGCAGCCGGTTTCGGCCGAACAACTGGCCCTGGAACAGGCATCTCGACTGGGGCGAGCGGTTGCTTTGGTCGTTCGGGCGAGAGCCACTTGATGGCCAGGGGCTGAACCGGAGTCGGTTTAGTCCCGGACAACAGTAAATGCTGCCACATAAGCTCCTCGTAACGTCGACGTAATTTATGTCGAAGGATCCCCTCATCTGAGGAAGAGGACAAGGAGGAACGGTGTCACCGTTTACTTCGGTACCGAGACTGAGATCGCCGATGTCGGCGGGAGCGGCTTGACCAAGATGAAGTCCGAGACCCTCGGGGAGACCGAGGGCCGGTCTGGGAAGGGGTGGGGGACACCCGCTCTTCCCTTGGCTCGGGCACTTTATCCAGGGACTGCGGCCCCGAAGGCGCAGGCAGATCCTCGGTCTCCAAAGGGGGAACCGGTGAAGGTGGGTTGTCGACTTCGCCAGTCGACAGCCCGTTCGACGGGTTGAGAAAAATCTTGACTGCGCCGACGGAGTCTCGCAGGCGACCTGACGGGACAACGTGCTGACGGTCGGCTGTCTGGGGAAGGAGACCTCTCCCGCTCCCACGAATGCCAACGATGGGACTTACCCTTTGACTCCTTCTTCTTGGGCCAAGAAGAATGTCCCGATGGCCCCTCTCGCTTCGTGGAAAGGGACTGACAAAGCTCCTTGAACGAAGCCGAGTACGAGGAACTCAGACAGAGTGGGATAAATGCCACGGCCGAGGAAGAGGAAGATGTGGCCTGGGCCGCCTCCTCCTTGAGGGTGATCATCTGCTCGAGCTGCTCAGCCGAGCCAGCCACCACGGACACCGCCCAATGAGCCTCTTTTGATTTTACCAGCGGGAAACGCTTCCCGGGGTGCCCAAACTTCAATCGGGCAGCGCAATCATCCAGGACGTTGGTCGAGAAAGAGCGGCACAACTCGCAGGCCTGCGGGTCGTGATCTAGGCCTAGGCAGTAGACGCACGTGGAGTGCGGATCCGTCCTGGACATTTTCTGCCCGCAAGGGCACCTCCGAAAGCCGGGAATAGATTTGTCCATCACAGCAGCGAGGGAAGATGAAGACCGAAGTTTAGAAAACTTCAAGATCAGTTTCGGACGAACCGAAGAGTTAGGATCCAGTCTAAAATGCAGAGCACTAAGGAGGGAACCTGAGCTTCCAAGCGGTAAGGAAGATCTGACGTCATGGGGTGAAGCCGAGAGTTTTACCACCCGGGTGGGTGGGAGGAGCCAGCTTGAAGACCTTCCGGCAACAATTAAAGCGGCAAGGAACCTGCCAATAAGTGTGGATTGAACAACATATCCATGTCCCTAGAAATGTTGTTTTTCTGTAGACATCAAATTTTCTTTCTCCCTAGACTTAACGTCTTTTTTTTTCTCTCACCTACAGCTTAGATGGAATGTAATTTGTTTCCAACAACTTTCCAGGCAGAAGCTGCCTGTGCCAAGGTAATGCCTTTCAAAGGTTTCATGAAAACAAATATTAAATGGTTCCAGACTTATAAGGATTTAAAGAAAGGTTTTTGGATAACCCTCCGATATGACACAAAAAATTTAAAATACATGAAAATGGTGTATTTTAAAAAACAAATACCTGAACTTAGCTAAATGGGTTGATTCTGGTGTTTGTGTAACAAATACAAAAAAAAAAAAAACATCCAACAATATCTTTTCTGGGCATCCAAAAAGCCAGGGCGTCCAGCTTAGTGAGAGGAGCCGGTCACTAATGTTCTCTGTATGAGAACAATGAGACTTTTCTGTCTTGTGAAACCACAAATGGAGTCATGCTGTAGGCTTCAGCTGCCCCAGTGAGCCAGCAATCACGATCAGTCAATCAGTATGTCTGTCTGTCTATCTCTCTCTGTCTGTTTTTTAATTTTAATTCCCTTCCCCTCCTAGTTCAGCCAGCACTCCCACTTGTTTACCAATACTGCAATGAAAGCAGACAGGGATGCCGACCTCTAGTACTGCTTGACAACCCCCTTCCCTGCAGGTCACCTGTCCCCCAATGAACAGGTGGCGATACCAGGGAACCCATACCCGGTGCCACAGTGGAGTTTAGCCAACACTGGAGTGCCCAATCCCCAGTGCTGGATCCAACATTTAATGTAAACCTGCAAAAAGGAAAATTGTTCCTCAGATATCTTTATGTTGTTTACTGTAAAAAAGAAAACAGTCCATCATCAATCTAACCCCCCGCCCCAAGACCCTCACTCACCCTGATCCCTCATTCAGCACCCCCACACCCTCATTCACCCGAACATGTCCCACAAAGTAAATCCAATCTCCAATCGAAGACATGTCTTGCAACTGGAACCAGCGACTGCAACATGACAAATAAGGTTAAGTCTGGTTTAATATATTTCAGTAGGGTTTGAACTTTTACTTATAACTTTGTAATTTTTTTTTTTATATTTTTACACCAAATTTTTAATATTGCTTTTTTGGGACCTCACCTCATGAACAAGCATGATGGAATTTTTCAGATCACCGTTTGGGCGAGATTTAGTTTAGTGTCAAAATGTTTTGAAACTTTTTTAAAAAATGATCACAGGGAATTAAATGATGTGTTTTTAATATCACTTCAGTATTGTGCCTTATCATCATGCTGAGTGTGCACTGTGTAATGTATAAGTATATTGTGTGCATCACTTCAAATGTTATGAAATGAAACAAGTGCCTATGCACCTCTGGCAACACCCCCCTGAAGGGTCACGTGAAGACCTGAAACGCTGGGGTTAGTACCGTGGACTCGGGCGTGTTGCTGCTAATCATCTATCTGTTGTTCTTAATTTATTTCATTCAGTTTGAAGTTATACATTATTTTGTTTCCCGAGTGCAGCCAGCTTTGCTTCTTTGGTAGTCTACGTTCTTCTAGCAAGCACCCGATCGTTTGTTTCAGGATGCTGCTCCACCCATGGTTTGTCTGATTCTATAAATGCCCCATGTCATGTTTATAAGAGGGAGTCATAAAATGACTAGTTTGAAAATTTGGGGTCAACATTAAAAAAAAAAAAAAGTAATTATTAAGAAACATTGTGTGTAGTACCAGCCTTTACACCAGCAGGCAGTGCCTTGTCATCCTGTGCAGGTGAGCTGAGTTCATCGGCAAGCCTCAGTGACCCAGCTAGATAGGCCAAGGTTGGTGGGAAGGTGCTGTCATGTGACACCAACCTCCAGCCTGGGAAGGGTAGGTGCAGGGTTCCTTACACAAGCCCAAGTACCATATAGTGAAGAGAACTCTTCCTTGGCAAAGGGCCCTGCACATCTACACCGATGGGGGCCAGAGGGGCCCTGTAATTCAGCTGAAAAATGAATTATTTGTCCTGTGCATCTGTGCATGCAGCCACATGACAGTGCAGGACCCAGAGGACCCTGCACTTCTGCAGTCCACCAGACAGCCCCCATTTTTCGGTGGATCCTGCCTTCGTTGTACATCAAAACAGCGAAAAGGTAGGGCTCCCCAATAAAATTAAGCAACCGCACTGAAAAGTACAGAGACAGACAACGGGGGATGGGGGCAGTTCTTGAACATGCACTGAGCGATTCCTCATGCAGCAGCGGCTGCACAAGTTTAAAATCAGATCCATATATTACAAAAAATTAAAAATAGATGAGAGTGTATTACTCGGTAGTAATACCATCGAGAGGTTCCGGGGACAAGGGAACCTCTTGATGGTATTACTCCTTTGTAATACACTCTCATCTATCTATTATGCTATTTATGTATATACACCATATACACCAGGATGAAATGTGTTTGTGTCTTCTGTTGGCACCCTTTGCAAGCTGTGTGAGAGGCCTTTTGGCACCATGCATTTCTGCTTAAAGTTGAATCAGCATAATATTCTGTGGTGATTTGCATATGCAGCACATGATGCTTTGCATTATAGGGGCATGTGTGATTTTGTATTTCTTTGAAACATGGCTTCCCGGCCAATGCCCTTTGGGGTAACCATTGCCTCAGCGCTTGCGCTCTGTGGTTCTTTGTCTTTTAACTTGTTTTTTGTTTTAATTGGGTTCATCATAACATAACCCAGATAGACCATCTTAGGGTAGCTGGTTCATTCCACTGGGGTGTCAAACAGACGAGGCACACTGATGAGTCCTGGTTGGATGAAACACGTGTCTATGTTTTCTGTTGCCACCCTCTGCAAACTGTGTAAGAGGCCTTTTGGCACCATGCATTTCTGCTTAAAATTGAATCAGCATAATATTCTGTGGTGATTTACATATGCAACCCATGATGCTTTGCATCATGGGGGCATGTGTGATTTATATATATAGGGGATACATGATGGGCATGAGTGTGATATGGCAAATATTGCCACTCCTGCAGAGTGAGACATCCAAGCTCACGATGCAGGAGTGACAATATTTGCCATAGCACATGATCTGCCCATCATGTATTCGATATATACAATAGGGCAAAGAGTTTCAGAAGTTTTGTTATGCTGTCTTGTGTTCTGTTCTTGTTTATGTGTTTGCTCATTCTTTGTGTGAGCTTTTCTGAATGGGCTGGCAGTGTTATAAACTCTGAGAGAGACACATGAGTGTGTTTTGCAATGCTAAATGAGTTAGTTTTAGGTAGGAGTGAGAAACATACTTTTGTGAAGCTGTATTGTTTAGCAGTCTGGCTGCAGTGAAGCTAAGAGCATCACAGTAATTGTAATGAGCTGAGAGGCAGAGTGTCAGAACAGCTGATACTGTTTTCAGTGGTAATTAAGTTAGCTGCAGGCAGAGTGCAGAGTGTTCTGTGAAACTGCTCTTTAGGATTCTGGCTGCAGTGAAGTTGAGATTGCCACAGTAATTGTAATGGGTGAGAATCAGAGTTTGAGGAACAAGTGAGTGTGTGCTTCAGTAGTAGTTGAGTTAGCTGCAAGCAGTAGTTTAGACTGTTCTGTGAAGCTGTGCTGTTTGGAATTCTGGCTGCATCAAGTTGAGAGCATCATAGTAATGAGCTGGAAGTTTGGGGGGGATAGGTGTGTTTTATAATGCTCACTGAGTTAGCTGTAGGCAGCAGTGAGACATCTCAGGTAGTTCTGCATTTGTGTCTATGGTAACAGCACAGGTGTTTCTTGCATGCTGAGGGGAAAGCTGCCTAGGGTGATGATATCAGTGATGTGTGTGTGTAAATGGCTGATATCATCACAGTAGAGCAGAGGGTAAAAATATCACACTGCAGTGGATGATACGCTGTTTTATCTCACTCATTTACCACTCACCCCTATTGTGTGTGTGTGTATATATATATATATATATATACACACACACACACACACATAAACAAAGGCAGAAAATGACCTCTAGTCCCATCCAGTCTGTCCCTTGTCCTTGCCTATTCCATTACTGCTGATATATACCTATCTAGAGAGAGACAGAGAGAGAGAGGAGTGCTTATGTAAGTGCCTCTCTAAGAGTGTGATGAATGCTCTTTACGTAGGCTCTGTTTTGATCTCAAGAAATAACAGTTTCCTCCAGTAGCATCACTTCATTTACCTGACCTTTTAATTTTATGCGTGCAGTGTAACCTCTTAACAATATTCTATGAAGTTCAAAAATCTATGGTACTTGGCTACTTTCACTAGATTAGTCAGGAATCTCAGGCAACAGTTTTAGTCAACGGTTTGCATGACAAGATCAATGTGGATAAGATCTTACCTTGAGTATGGTTTTGGGGCGTTTTTTAAAAAGAAGTTTGGGCTTTTCAATCACAGGAAGAGGAGGAAGCTTTTTCAATTCCTGAAGAACAGCGATGGCTGCCCGCTTCTTGGACAGCTTCTTGCTATTCCCCTCTCCCTCAGCAGTGAACTCTCCAACGGTCACACGGGTGACAAAGCTCTTCATATGTGGAGGACCACTTTCTTTAATTACCTGGTAGGGGGTTACAAGAAATATCTATTGTGAAACTTGATACTTTCATTGTCAAATAATTTTGCCATTTTCGCTGAAGCATTAGTTTGCGCTAAAACAAATTTGTTCTAGTTAGTGTTATTAGCTTAATCTGGTTAAATTTCAGTTGCTTACTATCTGTATCCTCCCTCCCCCCGGTCACCCTGAAAAAGGGACTTCTAGGCCCAGTGGGCTTACTGGGTCAACAAAATTCAAAAATAATCAGCATTTTGTTGCATGATAATGAATGTGGTACTACTGACAGCGCTAAATTTAATTGGCGCCAATTATGATTGCATTTGTGTTAGTGATAAAATTACTCTGCATGAAAATAACTAGTTTTACACTAATTTAAGTGTTAGAGATGCTAAAATATAAGATGATTAGACCGCTTTGCTGTTGGCTTCTGAACACATAGACAATACAGAATTACTTTTTCAGACCTTAAAACTACATATAGTTTGAAATGTGCAAAAAGAGTTTTCATGGTGACCATGGAACCAATTTCAAAATGAGCAGTTTTTTTCTCACAAAACAAACTGTCCCAGCATTTTTTTTTCCTGTTGATGAGGCATGACTTAAAACTTCCTGCCCACGCTTCACCCTCTGCCAGTGCTGCTCAGGAAAAGTTTATAAAACAATGGTTCGGGTTATTATTACAGACAACCTCAGTTTTTATATGCACAATAAGGAAGCTACAAAGAAAATAACCAGAGTAATGGGCAATATTCTTAGAAATATAAAAAGTGGAAAGAATGAGGTACTGGTGCCACTTTACAGGTCCTTGGTCAGACCCATTCTGGAGCATGGAGCTCCGTTCTCCACTTCCCAAACCGTAGGCTGCACAAAGTTGGTAGAGAGAGTTCAGAGGAGGAGGATGACAAGAAGAGTTAGAACAGTTAAAGAGAAATGTTATTCAGAAAGAATGCTTGAATTAGGCCTGTACTCATTAGCCTATAGAAAACAGAGAGGCAACTTATGTTTTGTTTACAAGGCATTTTATGACGGGACACTTTGGGAATCTGCTGGCCTGACTAAAGAAACTGAAACAGGTACAGCGACTAGAAACCATCGATTTCAGATTAGAGGAGAGCTGTATAAAACCACAAGGAGAGGTTTGTGGTTTAATCAGAGAGTGGTGGACAACTGGAGTGCCCTCCCAAATGAAGTGGTTGAAGCTCCTAGCTTAGCTGCTTTTAAAAACAGGTTTGATAAATTTATGGGAGACAAGACTAGGGAATATCACCACTGATAATTGACAAGTCTTGTATGGCTCTAGTAGCCGCTTGACTTGTAGTAACACCTATGAATCTATGGTTGGACGAGACCAGCTTGTCACTGCAGTGGCAGTGTTGCCGCTCTCAGTGCCAGTGAAACGGATTTGGGAAAGAGCCTGGGATATCAGATGGTTAACTGGGGGATAGAGATTGAGCATCACAGCAGATGCTCTCCTCCAAAGTTTTAATGCATGCTTTATCTAACCTGCTCACACCTGGCACGTCTCATGATCTGACTGTGCTTGCCGTCATTCTACCTGTCTGCCACTGGCCTGCACCACAGCCTACCATGCCAGACTCCAGGAATCCCTGGGTTTGAAGCTTCACGATCTTGGCCCTCATGTTAAGGCCCAGTACAAACATCTACTTGTGGTCTGGGCACTGAGGGGGGGCATGGGAAGGAGCCAGGACTGAGAGACATAGGTAAGGGGCCGACTGTCACTGGTTGTGCAGCAGGTCATTTTGTGCTCCTACTCCCCTCCCATAATGCAACTGCATCAATTTCTCACTACTGTGCCAGCTTGTGGAGGAGGGGCTAACGCTGTGTGCTTACATACAACATCTAGGCCATGCTGTAGTTCCTAGGGGGTACTGCTGCAGCAGGAGTACTGCATCTCCTTCCCTTCCTGGAGCCTAACAGTGCTGCTTATGCAGTGCTCCCACTGCTCTGCCAGCATTGGGGGCCGGGCAGAACCAGGTCACCCACACAGGAGCACAGCATTCTCCACTGATACCACAGGCCACAAAAATGGTTATTCAAAAAAAAAAAAAAAAAAAACTTTAGTTTACTAAAACTCTATCTGCACTCCTTTGATTCTGATCACCAGAACCTTACTGTGGTCTAACAACCTAGTTCCTAACTGTTTGTAATGGTTAGAGGTTAATTATTCTATTTACAATAACTGATAGGGTGTGATATCAACCAGAAATCAGACCATATATTCTCTGTATCAATCTGGTATGACGTCACACCATATTGATAGGGGGAAAGTCATCAATCACTGGTGAGGGAAGCTGATATGCTGTCACGCAAAATAAAGCCAGCTGTGACAGCATCTGTTGGTTTACTCATGCTTCTTCTCTCTTCCTTATTAAAAAAAAAGTACATACTGTAGTTCTAGTCTAGTTCTGGTTGATATTATACCCTAACAGATATTATTAAAAATAAATTATGGGGGAACTGTGTGATCACTCATTTTGTTTTTTTTGTCTTTTTACACACCCTAGACGCGTTCTGCCTTCATAAACTCCTTGCTTGATTACTCATCTCACGTCACGAGTGTCTGCAAGTCTGTGAACTCCAAGTTGATAGTTTCCTATGAAGTGGGCTGTGACCTGATCCCATACGCTCACCTTACCATGGCCCACGACATGCTCCTTCCCAAGCTTCTCAATGGTGCCCCTGTATACTTGACTGCCTCCAAATCTACTCTCCTCAGATGGGATGTTACACACAACAGTATCTGCCATTTTGCATTGGTGTCTTCACGGCTCACTCATCACTTCTCCCTTTATGACAAGCTGGGTTGGCTCCCCCCATCTTTCCTACGAGATCATCATAATGCAAGATGGACAGCCCTCATCTCTTGCTTCACTTCTCCAACCAGTAAACAGTGCCTACCCTTTGAGGTCAAAGTGATAGTGCCCTGCTGGCTGTCCCTAAGGTCAGAACTCACGCTGGCAAAGTGTCCTTTGCTTATATAGCCCCAAGGCTATGGAACTCCTTACCACCTGAAATTCATCTCTGCCCCTCTGTACATGCTTTCCATCTTAGGCATCGTAAACATCTCCCTGGCTGGCACACTCTTCTTGCCATGATGCCTGAATAAGTCTCTGTTTGGTATTCCTTCCATACGATCAGTGTTGATATATTATCATTGTCCTTATACAGCCTTTGATGCAACTCCATGTGGATGGATACTGTTTCCTACATTTTTCCCTGTCTATGACATGTTTTGTCCAGTATTTATATACTTCTTCCCCTCAGTGTTTACTGCACTACAATGTGTCTAACTGAAACAGAAAAAGAGAATGTGATGGCAGATAACAGCCGCCGGGCCCCAGCCAGTCTGCCCATTTTATCTTTTTTTTGTTTTTGTTTTAGTAATGCTGCAAACCTCACTTTATCTATGGCACCATCTCTACCCCTTTCCCTTCCCCTACACCACTCATCCCTATGGTTCCCTCTCTCTTCCTATGATTTCTCTTCCTATTATGTATTTCACCTTCCAGATACATTGCTATGTTTCATGGTTTTTCCCTCCATTGTGTACTGCAATATAAAGTATTTCTAATGTGTGTAAGTTTGCTTGTAATCTCCTGGGGTCGTAACTGAAAATAGGCCTCTAACTGCATACCGTGCGTACCTGGTTAACAAAAATGAAATAAACCACTTGAGCTTTGCTCTCTGGGTTTACGTACAAAACACATCTCAGGCGTGTAACAAAACTTGTATCATAGTCTCCAATACATTATTCTTTATACAGAGTAATACACAGTCAACTATTACACCTTTATAAAATACGATACTTAGCAAGATTATTAACTAATACAGAAACACCATGACCATAATTAATAAGATCAATTACGTACACCCTGTGAGTGCTTAACCTCTTGCTTTCTATAAACAACGTCACAACAGAAACCACATTCTCCCTCATGTATTGAAAATGGCTGCTTCAACCTAATTACTTTAGTAACAAAATCGCAACACAATTCACACACATATTAAAGCACCTTATTTGTTGTCCATACTTAATTTCAAAACATACGTGCTTCAAACTTTGAGACAAAATTATTTTCTCTTTTTGCTCATTGCCATAGTCACCTGGTTCCCTGTGCATTATTCCTGCCGTAACAAAACCCTAATTCCAGTCATTTCTTTTAGAACCTTCCATTAAATATCCTTTTTGTTAAATATTTATATTTATCATGCATAGATTTTGAGTAAAACTAAAATCAACTTGTTTGCACACTGCACACAGAGCTGTTGTTACCACCCGTAAGGCAGCTGGCTACGCCAACAAACATGAAAATACAAATGTATGCACTCACATCAGGTCCCATGGGAAAGATGTAAAATTGTAAAAGTGAAATTCTAACTACATTCTGAACTACCTGTACACTGACCTAGAAAAACTGAACCCCAGCAGTGAACCATTACCCCATAAACACATTTCACAGCTTTACAACCCAGTCCCCCACTTTCTGCTTACAGCTTGTACTACACAGCTCAAATAGCAATATTGGACTCAAGTCAATTTGTTCAAAATGTTTTCTAATTAATAATCTATGCCCAACTATACTGTACATAAAATAAGGATGTAAATATAGCTATCTTGGGGTCTGCTGACCAGCACAAACCACAAGGCTGAAATAAGTGCCACCAGAACCCCTTGATAGCTTTCCATCCTTTCTTATGTATGGCTGGGTGTAGTTTATCCTGTCTGTAACTCATGGCTGCTAGAACCACATTGCTATGTAACTGTTATGTTTTGTGATTTTAAATCCTAAAGAAATGATGTAAGAAATGAGAAACAAAATAAAGCCCATGCAAAGCACAGACAAGGGTTGTCATATCAATTTAAATATACTTAAACTGAATCCCTAAGCAAAATGAAAGCTAGTAAAGACATCTCTAGTGTTCATTATAAATCAAACAGTAGTTTAACTGATCAATTTTCCAAAGTCAAAGAAACGGAGGATTTCTGCATACTGTTTGGTGGAAATACAATGTCCATCAGTCTTTAGATATAGAAGGCACCAAGTAATATTCCAATAGAAGATTTTGTGGAGCTCTGAAGCCAAACCGTAGTCAGGAGACGAACGCAGTTTATTAGGAAATAATTCTGGCATTGTATTTGATTTTCTCAAGTCAAGAGTACCTTATTTGAGGGTAGCAAGGAAACTGTTTGTGGCAATGTCACCATTTCATCTTTTCTGACTCAAAGATTCAGAGATTAATGAGTCATCATCCATAGGGACTATGCCTGAGAACAGGCACGTCTTCAGAATTTCCACCAGCTGATCAGTTTGAAAGTTTCTATGGCAAACCCCAGCCAAGGCTCACTACCAAAGATCACTGAGCCAGTCCTTCAATCATTTTACTGCCTTCTATGGTTAGTGACATAACTTTTAATCCAGATTTCAAAAAAGAAAAAAAATGTGTCACCCACACATTTTTTTGTGGTGGATCAACATAATTGGCAGTAAACCTTTTCAAGTAACAAGCTGTTGAGATAAAGCAAACAGTGCATTAAGAGGAAGAGAATATCTGAAGCTGGAGAGGGCAGATATCTTAGGTTACAGGTTAGAGTCGATGTGGTGAATGGCAACCACCAGGCATTCTAATGTCTTCATATGTACTATCAAGTCTGCTTAAGAGATGGTTAGAATGCCTACCACTAACAGCACCAGCAGGTAGCTTTGTCATGTGGATAGTGCATGCAGACAAAATAACAGCTTTTAACCTGTTTCATTGTATTACCGCAAGCAGATCTGTAAAGTTTAAGAAAGATCAAGAAACACATGCATTCCTCTCAACCTCCTGCCTCATAAATCAGGGACAAGGCTTAAAAAAATCAGGGACAAAGGACCAAAATCAGGGACACATTTTCAAAATTAGAGATATCCACCCAGAAAGCTGGTAGAATATGGGGCTTAGTGCAAAATGCATTTTCTAAAGAAGAACACGTCTGTAACTTTAATGCTTGACATTGTTTTATGCTTACAGTCCCCACTGTTTAGCCACAAAAACACAAATTTTAGGAGGGACAGAGTAAAATTTTGAGGCAAAATCAGGGATGTCCCTGAAAATCAGGGACACTTGAGAGGTATGAACACATGTATGTGAAGCTGTAATTAATTGTTGACCTAAACTTTCAGTAAAAGATCACCATCATTCAGGTACATTTTGTGCTCTGTTTAACTGTCCAAGATGTTTAATTTACAGGTTAAAATAGCATAAAAGGGTTGTTGCTTATCAATAACAGCAGATATTCAAGATGATCTCCAGAAAATGATAATACAATGGACTATAAGCCATTGGTGCAGGAACTCAAAGAAAGCTTGTGTGACAGCCGGCTGCCCATGTCACCATGCCTACGTGTATGTAAGCGGCGCACAGCTTTGCCTATATAATGTGGGCAAACCACATTCACTTTAGTCTCCCTCCATCGGTGAATGGAGTTCTAAACACACACATGAATGACAGATTTGGGGCAACCACCACTAATCATGCACAGAGACAGAAGGAGCAAATAAAAACAGCAAACACTCCCCACCACAGAGTAAACAGAGGCACAGTTCAAAATGTACAAATATGCAGTGCTTCACAAATCGACAAAACATAGTCCTCCACATCAGGGGGATGGAGGGTAGGAAAATTTATGGCTCTGTGTAGGTCCTCTTGTAGATCTATTGTTGCTGGTAAGTAATGAACCTGTCTTCCTTGATGGTATCTCAGTTGGATGGCTATTGAAAACAGAGGACCAACCCCTCAGGAAAGCAGGCCTTAAGGAGCAACTATTTTGGTGCTGATCCCCAGAAGCATAAAAACCCCTTACCGGGCTCTGAGTCCACTGGTGACAAAATACATTTTTTTATATGCCCCCGTTTAGGAAAGGAAGGGATTGTAATTCAGCTCCGAGGAGCTGAGCTATGCTGATCCATTCCACTTCCTAGTATCACTTCAGTCTGAGGTCTGCCCCCGAGCTATCACATTTTGTGATATCACTATACGGATGGCCTGGGTGGCACACACCATAGACATTTATGGAGCTGTTTTTCAAAGTAAAAGTTGTGTAGTTTAGATGGCTGTTCAGAACAAATCATGTCCACTGCTTAACTAAGAAGGTCCTTAGCGTAGTTAGCGGTGTATGATTGTTCTGAAACGACTCATCAAACACACACAAATTTACTTATAAAACAGCCCCATTCTTGACCGACGGGGTGTGCCAACGCATGCTATCCATATAGTGACATCACAAAATGTGAAAGCGCTGGGGCAGACCTCAGACTGAAGTGAGAAGTGAAGGACTAGCGCGGCCTGCCCATAGACCGAATTACGATCCCTTCTCTTCCTAAATAAGGGCAAATAAAAAAATGTTGGCACCAGTGGACTCGGAGCCTGGTAAGGGGTTTTCATGTTTCTGGGGGGATGTTTTTGAAAAGAGCAAGTCAGCTGCTCTTTAAGGCCAAATACAACCCTCCCACAACAGATCAGTTCCAAACTGTAAATCTTAGTAAAAGTGTGGATCCTGTTCCAGGTAGAGGACGTGGAAATACTGGAGGCTAATACAGATCTGAAACAGGCTACAGAGGCAGCCTTTGTGGCATCCTCCCAAACACTGCCAGGGAGCATCTGCCCTGCCTGCTTGTAACATAACAGGATACAGATGACATCCATTTGGAAACACACTGTTTGTAAACAGGCCTATCCATAATATGTATGTATGTTTTGTCAAAGTGTTTTGTATCTATGTCTGGATGCAACTGTAAAAAGAGAGTTTTTCTTTCAACTTTCTATCCAATAAACTGATGATGATGAAATAGTACAGTACCTAGGGTAAAGAGACAAACAACTGAAAGGACTGAGTACAGTCCTTGGTACTGTCCAAATAGTATCAACGGAGACTATGAGCATCCAATGAGTACAACAGCACCTCCCACAAGTTCAGAGGAGACAGACAGAAAATGGGCAGAACAACAGACTGATTTAGCATGAAATCAGACAGTACTTTGTGAAGGATTTGGGGGTGAGTCCTAAAGGCCACCCTATCCTTGTGAAACACCACAAAAGGTGATTCACGCACCACCCCATGCAGTTCAGAGACATGCTTGGCTGAGGTAACAGCCACAAGTAACAAGGTCTTCCAGTATAAGTACCATATTTCATCAATGTGAAACCACTATTAGTTAGAAGTCACCCTTAAACAGTAGCCAGGGTTCAAAAATTAACTGTTAACAGAAGCTGCCTCTGATTATTAGCCACAGTTTCTGACTGAGGACAGTTAGAAATTGATACCTAAAGTAACATGCTCCTGGTCTTGGCCCTGATTTGTGTGCTCCTAATGTAGATCCAGTTTGGTTTGATTCACCTACAAGTAATGCCATTATGTCTACCAGACTGCTTCCCTGCTCTTGGTTTAGGAAGGAAATGTTTGTGGCAAACTGCAGATCAGGCTCTTGGTGCAAGCCAGAGTAATGTTGGGCATAAGTGGTGAGAAATCGAGATAGCTGTACAGAGGTACAGTTCATACCAGGGAAGTCTTCCCCAAGGATCGTAACCTGAGCAAAGCTCAGCAAGACTAAGCACAAAATGGACCATGGCTTCAGCAAAACTCATCAAGGATAAGCACAAAATGGACCATGGCTTCAGCAAAACTCATCAAGGATAAGCACAAAATGGACCATGGCTTCAGCAAAACTCATCAAGGATAAGCACAAAATGGACCATGGTTTCAGCAAAACTCGGCAAGGATAAGCACAAAATGGACCACGGCTTCAGCAAAACTCGACAAGGATAAGCACAAAATGGACCACGGCTTCAGCAAAACTCGGCAAGGATAAGCACAAAATGGACCACGGCTTCAGCAAAACTCATCAAGGATAAGCACAAAATGGACCACGGCTTCAGCAAAACTCAGCAAGACGAAGCACAAAATGGACCACGGCTTCAGCAAAACTCGGCAAGGATAAGCACAAAATGGACCACGGCTTCAGTAAAACTCGGCAAGGATAAGCACAAAATGGACCACGGTTTGTGCAAACTCGCAAGGATAAGCACAAATGGACCACGGCTTCAGCAAACTCGGCAAGGATAAGCACAAATGGACCACGGCTTCAGCAAAACTTCGGCAAGGATAAGCACAAAAATGGACCGCGGCTAATAAAACTTCGGCAAGGATAAGCACAAAATGGACCACGGCTTCAGCAAAACTCGGCAAGGATAAGCACAAAATGGACCACGGCTTCAGCAAAACTCGGCAAGGATAAGCACAAAATGGACCACGGCTTCAGCAAAACTCAGCAAGGATAAGCACTGTAGGGGCCAGCTAGATGGAAAATTACAGAACCTGATAAGATATAACAAAGATATAAAATGACAAACTGCAAAAGCAGCAAAGGGAAGCTCAGCAGACTAGCTTTTACCACTTTTGCTATGTTTTATTTAGCCTCCAACAACCGTGTGGTTGCTACTACCTTTTACCCTGAACAACCACGTGGCTGTTGTTAACCATATGCCCTCCAACAACCATGTGGTTGCTGTTTCCTCAAGCAAGCTCCTGCAAGAATACAAAATCCCTAGACTTCTGATAGTTGAGAGGGCTGTAGCAGCAGACTCATGGAGACGGTTTCTTGTTGCTGGTCTTAGGCAGATATTGGCTGCCGGCAGGGCCACAGATGGGTAAGAATAAGGTCAGCTCTTGCTTCACGCACTGAACACATCTCATGCAACCTGAATTAATAGTCAAGACTATATAGGTCAGTAGGACTACTGAGTTAGGGGGTAACTGCTTTACAGTATGACTGCTAATACTATTATATAGTTTAGCTAAGTTAGTGTGCTTTTTCCTTTTGTAACTTAGGTTAGTGGTCAGGGCTACAGGCCCATGAGATTGCCGGGCTAGGAAATAGTAGTTTTGTGATATCGTTTTTCTGAATTAGGAAATAATAGTTTTTGTCATATAGTTTTTGGTAAACTTCTTTGATTTGATTTTGTGAATAGTACTCTTATCTAGTTCAGTGTTAAGAACATAAAATATTAATAAAAACCACTTGAACTATGCCAGTATTTCCAGGTGTCTTCTATACCTACAAAATAAGGTATTCATTCTATGTCATATCTGAACCCATGACACAGTCAAGGTGAAGAAGTGTGAGGTACAGCAGAGAGAAATCAAGAGAGTAGTACAACCAAGGTGAAGGAGCACTAAGCAGTAAGACAGTGCTGTTCTGATACTGGTAATTCAAAAGTCAGCGTTACCTGGCGCACCTACAGTGCATGAGATAGGGCAATCAGGTTTGGGCTCGTGAGCTACTACATGCCATATTTATTTCAATAGTGACTGAATGAGTCCTTCTTTTCCTTGATTGCTACTTGTGTTGGAAATTTACTTTTTCTAAACAAGGTGGATAGGCATTAGTAAATAAAAGCCACCTTCATTTATTACTCGCTATGATTAGAAGCAGCAGCTCAAATTCCTAAAAGCAACTGGAAGCTGCGGCTTGTAATCAATGAAAAATGGTACTTCCAAGTTGTAGGAAGCCATGGGCTCAAAAGAGGACTGGGTCAGCAATCTGAGCATAAGATTCAGGTCCTAAACCGACAGAACTTTCAGAAATCTGAGGACCTCATCCAGCTGTGTCACAGTCTTACTCCTGATAGCAGCATGAAAGGTTGAAATGGCTGATAAGTGAATTTTCAATGAACAATACTAAGGCTCGAAGTAAAAAAGGGTCAGGAGGTAGTTCCATATACACCACACAGGACAAGTGAATGGGTCCAGAGAGTCTGCCTGGCACCACAAAATGAAACGTTTCCACGTTAGGGAACAGGTATGCCAGGTGAAAGTTCTTTTTGGCCACCAGCAGAACAGCCAAGACTTCGGCTGAAACCTCAAACTGGAAGCCCTCAACTGACCAGAAACCAGACATGGAGCCGCAGGGATGGGAAGTCTGAATGTAACAGTGCACGGTTGTTTTGGCATAGAAGCCCTGGTCAGAGGTGTAGTGGAAACAAAGCCTCCCTGGTAACTCCCACAGCAAAGGTGACCAAATCTGTCTGGGAAACAGCAGAACCACCAGGATCATGCTGGCTGGTATCTGTCTGAGCTTGGGCAGGACCCAATGATTTAGAGGGAGAGGAGGAGAAGCATAGAGGAATCTCACTTTCCAGCAGAGAGATCAAGCGTTTTGTCAAAACATTCCACATCCTGGAGGAGGAAGCAAGCAAGCAAACAAAAAAAAAAATAGATTTGGGATCCCCATCTGTAAATGTTTATAAGGTTTTGCTCACTCAAATAACTCCTCCTCAATCTCTCCCAAGTGCTGTATACGCCACTGCAAGGCAAATTTAGAAATCCAATTGTAGAAAAGAAAGGAAACTTGTGGCTCTCACTGGGATTTGAACCCTGGGTTCAAATCCCAGTGAGAGTCACACTTTTCCTTTCATTTCTACAACTGGATTTCTAAATTTGCCTTGCAGTGGCATATACAGTACTGCACTTGGGAGAGACTGAGGAGGAGTTATCTGAGTCTGTAAAAAGACTTCCTGGTTGCTCACTGCAACACCAGAAAGGAATGTATGTGTGATTCACATGGGAAAACTCAGGGGACTTTAATTGGCTGAACTTTCATAGCTCAGTTGGTTAAGAGCTAAAACATGGATTGCTGAGGTCCTGGGTTCAAATCCCAGTGAGAGTCACAGTTTTCCTTTCATTTCTACAACTGGATTTGTAAGGTTTTGCTCAAAATTCGTCATTTTAATTTTGCTTTTGGGTCCATCTGAACAGATGCCTGACCAACTGATTGTTTTATAATTGCTGCTTCTCAGTATGATTTTATATGTTATAGCTGTGCGTTTTGTTTCCCTGACTTTTCTACAGTAATCAGTGTTCCATTATCTCTATACAGTGCCCAGAGCCAATGGGAAGGGCACATACTAAGGGTATTCAGTTTACATCTACACTTAGGCGGAGTTGCTGTGTGAAGCTCAGTCATCAGATGTCTTCAAGCTTGGCTTCTCTGACTACCCGTGGTGTCATCCTCCACTGCTGACCCGTTCGATGTCAGATTTTGCATTCTGGAAGCAGGGATCCATGTGCCACTTGCCAGGGAAGGCTGGGTGGGCTGTGTGGATGTGAACTGAATACCCTTAATAGAACTATGGTTTCAGGTATGTGACCTGTATTTCTGCCAGTAGGGATTCAGCTCACTATCCACACTTAGGTAGACTGCCAGCATTCCTCCAGGAAGAGGGGGCAAAATGCACACTCCTATTTGGCAAATAGAGATTGGAGGACTGAGGCCCCAAATGCAGCATCACAATGACTGACCAGATCTCCTTGCTGGCCGATGAACTATGTAACAGTCCCAGAGACCGTGGTATGCCTGGTGGAATGAGTCTTCAACCCATTGAGTAGCTCCCTACCAGTGAACCTACAACAGAAATCAATGCAGGATGTGATCCACCTGCCAGTCATCTGTTCAGCTGTCGGCCTGCCCAGAGCACCTCAAACCAAGGTCATGATCTGGCTAGCCTCACACAAACCTCTGCCATGTGTTCCTTATACTGGAGGGGTGCACGACATATGTCCAAAGTATGGCACGCATGCTCAGCATCCAACTTAAGACTACGTAAAGTACACTGGGAGATACATCACCTAATTAAGGTGAAACTCTGAGACTACCTTAGGCAGGAACTTCATGTGGGGGCCAAAGACTACCTTGTCCATGTGGAAAAAAACAAAAATGGAGACTCTACCAAGAATGCCTGGAGCTCACTCACCTGTCAGGCCGAAACACAGTCTTCCATGATAAGTGTGATATCTCACACTTGTGAATCGGCTAGAATGGCTTGTCCTTAAGCTTTGGAAGCACCAGCAGTACGTGCCATAGAGGTGGTGGTACGCTTGTCGGAGGGGTCAAGTGGTTAGGCCTTTGGAGAAGTGCATGACCACTTTCTGATGTACACCACTGGCATACCGACCTGCACCATGTATGCAGAGATGGTTGTCAGCTGCACCTTAAGAGTGGTGGTTCATAACCCTGACTGAGGCAGGGACCAAAGGTAGTTAAGAATGTGTGCCACTGGAAAGCAAGAGGATCAATATGCTTGCCCACACACCAGAATGAGAACCTCTTCTACTTGAACGTGTATATTTTATGAGTCGATTCCTTACGGATGCCTCCACAACCTAGAAAATGGCAAATGAATGGCCTAAAGCCTGGAACAATAGTTGCACAGGTACCAAGCTGAGAAGTGCAGGGACTGAAGTTCTGGATGCTGAAGCATTTCCTCTTGTCTCATTGGTTGGTCCGGAAAGAGCAGAAGCTGTCATGGGGGGCCTGCTGTTGAACCTGAGGAGATCCTGATACCAGAATTGCCTAGGCCAGTCTGGTATAATTTGGATCAGGTTCACCTTGTCCCTGTGTGCCTTGAGCACCACTTTGTGAATCAAGGAGTAGGAAGGAAAAGCAAACAGAAGGCCTGAGGTCCAGGGCAGAGAAGGTACCCCATCAGCATTCCCATCAGACTGGGGGGGGAGCACAGAAGAGCTCACCTTTCTTTTCTCCCAGGAGGAAAACAGGTCCATCAGAGGTGTGTCTACATGGCATACAGCTGTGTCACCAAATCCAGGTGCTAGCCGGCCTGGCAGTGCTGAGGGTTGAGGTGTTGGACGTCACACCTCACACCACGGCGGTGACCTGGGTTCGGGATGTTGGGGGTCGGCAGGTGAAGGAGAGGATTGCACATCCGGAGGACTGCTCTCCTCTCCTGGGGTGGACTGTAGGAGTTGCCTCACTCTGTAGTGGCCCCTGGTGGAGACTGGGGGCAGTACAAAGAGTGGCACTGTACACAGGGAGAAAATGTGAAAATGTGGTCACCCATGCCGGCCTGATGACAGCAGCCCCCACCTCCTCACACTGCAAAGCAGGGCAGCCCCTGATGCTGCATACCATTGCCCAGTGTAGAAGCAAGGGAGTGCCTATGAGCACTCCGGTCTCCCCTCCTGATGGCCCCAGGCGGGCGGGGGGCCCCCTGGTGAGGGATACATCTGGGTCAACTGGGCAAAAGGGGAGCATCGGATGGCAGACTGGAAGAGGCGGTGGTGGGTGAAAGGCTGGCCGCCTGAAGGAGTGGTGGCTGGGTTTGGCAAGGAGGGATAAAAATAGTATGCAAAAAACCCAAAAAAACCACAACACAGGTGCTAGGACCATTCAATAAATGTCCTGCCCAAGTGGCTGAGTGTGTCCGCCAACTGGCTGTCCTCCCCTGCTATGTGCACTGTAAGAAGATCCTCCTACAGCCTGCATATGAGGAACCAGGTGTGACGTGCCTCCTGACCATGGGTAAAGGAGTGGGTCCTGCCTTGTTTGTTCAGATAGAATATGGTGGTCATGTCATTGGACTGGAACGGCACTATCTGACCTCAAATTTGTGGAGCAAAGTCCATCAGTGTCAGGCGCATTGCTCAGAGCACCAGTAGGTTCATGTGCTGGGCGAGCAGAACCCATGGACTCTGTGGTCAGAGAGATGAGCCCCCCATCCCACATGAGAAGCATCTGTGGTCAAGGTGAGGGACGCTCTGGACAGACAAATGGAATTTCCTCCGCGAGGTTATGGGGACACAATCAACACTTGATGGCATCCTGCATCGGCTGTGTCACCTGAATTGGTTGGACAGGTGACTGTGTCTCTGAGATAACTGGTACCCCAGTTCTCACTAAAGAGGGTGCATATGCTCGGGGGCCCAGCAGACATGCTGGTCAAAGCTGCCATGTAACCCAACAGCCAGAGGAATTCCCAGGCCAAGCACGAATGCTCAACCTGAAACAATTGCCAAAGGAAGTGAGATCCTCTGTCTTGTTTGCTGGTAAGGGAACCCTGGCTTGGAGAAAGTCACCTCTAGGTGATTGTGTAGATTATCGAACCACTGACGGACCTACACTATCAGCGTAGAGCTCAGGTTATGCTACTTGGCTGAATCGGCCTTTAGGTTATTTTTTATTAGTTTATTTGAGTAGAGGGGGCTACACCCCACCCCCTTTAAAAAAAACAAGGGTTTGTATGTGGACCGAAGCCCCACAACTCAAATAAACTGACAAAACCAAAATTAACAGCAAGCACAAGTACTTGGCCAAACTGGCCTTTCAGCTATTTTTTATTAGTTTATTTGAGTTGGGGGAATTTGCCCCCCATACCCCCTTTTAAAAAAAAAAAAGGGAGGGGTGAGGGGAGTAAAACTGCCCAACTCAAATAAACTGACAAAACCAAAATTAACAGCAAGCACAAGCACACAATGGAATTCAACTGTATTCTTTATAGCTTTACGCTAATCTATAGAATCGCCCAGCTCCACTGCGATGAACAGGATCACCTGCTTGGGGATGTGTTCTGACTTTGCCAGATTGACCAGTAGGCCAAGATCTTGGAAATTCTGGAGGGCCAGACCCCTGGACTGCTGCACTGCTCATATGGAAACACTCACAATGAGCCAGTCGTCCTGGTATGGGTACATTGTGGGGCCCGTGTGCTGCAGATAGGCTGACATGATCAAGAGACACTTGGGGAAGACTGTTTGCCAAGGATAGGCTGAACGGCATGACCCTGAATAAGTACAGGACCCTGTTGACTCAGAAACGGAGGAACCGCTGGTGGGATTGATGGACAGAAATGTGAAAGAACATGTCCTGGAGATCCAGGGAGCAGACCCATGCCCCCAGCTCCAGACTAACCAAACAGAACTTTCACCTGCAGATGAACTTGTTCACATCTTGTAAGTGCAATAGGTCACAAGCACCCTGCCCCCCACCCATTTGTTCTGGTACCAAAAGTATAGAAACACATATCTCTGAGAGGCCAGGGTATCCAGGACAGCCTCTACAGCACTGCACTCTAGGCACTGAGTGATATCTCTGCAGCGTGTCCAGCATGTCAGTGGACACCAAGGACTCCCACAGTGTACAGGTTTGGTAAGGCAGAAGAGTCATGAACTCATGAGACATACCCCAGCCCATCACTTCCAGCACCCACCTGTCCAATGTAACAGCAAACCACTGTGTAAGGAAGCAGAAAAGTTGACCCCTAACTGGGAGCTGCAGCAGGGATAGTATGGGAGGGGGGCTGGAATCATGATTGAACTATTTATTGGATCTCACTAGTTTTGTTTGTCTTGCCTTCAGTTGCATAGGATGAGACCTTGTGGTATACACCTTTTCGGAGGCTTCCAGTCCCAGGATGTCCCACAAATCATTCTCTGTTCATGCTTTGTGTACTAAACATATGTCTCCCCCTCTTTTTTTCCGGTATTCCAAGGTAAACAGATTGAGTGACTCTAATCGCTCCTCCTAAGTTTTACCTGCCATGCCTTTTATCCCTCTGGTAGCTCTTTTTTGGATTCTCTCCAGCATAACTGCATCTCCATTTTGTTATGGTGACCAGACATGGGCTCCATACTACAGCACTGGTCTCACCAACTGTGTGTACAGGGGTAGGATGACCTCTCTGTTCCTTACTTCTTTGTGCCTAAAATGCAGTTTAGTATTTTATTTCCTTTTTGTGTTATGTTTTTGCAATGTGATATAAATTTCATAACATCGGTTATCAAGATCCCCAGGTCTCTCTCCTCTGCAGTGGTTTTTAGTGGGGTGTTATCCAACGTGTATTTATGCCTTGGGTTGTTTCTTCCCCAAGTGCATAACAGTACATTTATCCTGACTGAGAGCTAGACTTGATCCTTTGGTCCATCCTGAAATATGGTGAAGTGCTGTTTGCAGTGGGAGACTTGCAGTGTTATGGTTTACTATGGCTCCCAGCCTACAATCATCAGCTAATCTGTAAAGCCATACATTCCTATTATTGCACTGGAGCGATGGTACATATAAGTTAATAAGATAAGAGCCCAATACCGATCCCTGGGGCAACCCACTTGTCACTTCTGCCCATGTAGAAAAAGATCCCCTTGATGCAGAATCTTTGGCTTCTATTTTTTAGCCATGCCTATACCCTCAGAATTGTAGAGTTCTGGATACCTATATTGCTTATACTTGTCAACAAGCCTTCATGTGGTAATTTGTCAAAGGCTTTGGAGTAATCCAGGAATGTAATATCCACTGAATTGCTTTTGTCCAGTTCCCTAACCAACATGTCGTAAAATCCCAAAATGTTAGTCTGGCAAGACCTCCCTTTTACAAATCCATGCTGGGTGCTATCTGTCAGAGCTTCCTGATTTATAAACTGCAATATGTTATCCTTCAATATGACTTCCAATATTTTAGATGGAATGGATGTCAAACCTACTGGATGGTAATTAGAAGGATCAGATTTTAAACCTTTTTTAAATAAGGGGATTACAGTAACTCTCCTCCAAGTCTCTTCCACCTCTCCTTTATCTAGTGAGGTCTGAATAATGCGAGCTAAGGAGGCTGCTGTTTGATAGCACAGTTCCTTAAGGACTCTAGGATATAAGTTGTCAGGCCCAGGGGATTTGTATAGATCTAGTGCACTCAGTCTGCGTTCCACATCTCGCGGATCGATAAGCAGCCCATTTTGTTTGCTTTTCTCCGGCATCTGTGGGGTCTGTCCAGCTACAGCATTTATGTTGAATACTGATGTAAAGCAAGTGTTGAGTAAGTTAGCCATGGTACTACTGTCTGACATTAATTTCCATTTTTAATTTTTCAATGGTCCTACCTTATTTAAATTCCCTTTTTTGTTGTTAATATATGAACATAAAGTCTTATAATTTTGTTTAACCATTGATGCAAATTTAAGTTCATAATTTGCTTTTGCATTTTTAATTCTTCTTTTTAATGTTTTAAGACTGTTCCTATAGTTAATACTATTTGTTTCCATACCACTAGTTATGATTTATCCTTTCTTTTCATGAGTTTCTTTATTGCTGGAGTTAGCCACAGGGGTTTGGCTTTGGACTTGTTATATTTCAGTTTCATGGGTATATTGCTATGTACTTCCTTATTTATTTTGTTGCAGAACACTTTCCACATTATATCTAATGGTTTATCTCCTAAACCTTGCTGCCAGTTCCAATTATTTAAATTCATTTTTCTGTGTTTGAAGTCTGCTTTACTAAAATCCATAGTGGAAGTTGAGCCTATGTTGTTATAAAGGGGTTCTTTAATTTTAAATTCTATTTTTAAATGGTCACTACTACCTAGGGGAGTCAACGTTCTACGTTCCATGATGGCATTCCCCATATTAGTTAATACTAAATCTAATATATTCCGGTCTTTAGTTGGTTCATCGATCAGTTGCATTAGACCAATATAGTCAAATGCCTCAAGAAAGTTGTGTTCTGTTTTACTCTCTGCTTTAAGTGTATGCCAGTCTATTCCTGGTAGGTTGAAATCACCCATTATTAATATTCCATCTATAGGGTCTAAATTGTCGACTTTCTTTAGGATTATATTGTTCATTTCTACTGTTGCAGAAGGAGGCCTGTATATAGTGCCCACTATGAATTTGGGAGATTTGGGCAGGAATAGCTTTATCCAGATTTGATCAGTTTCTTCAATCTCTGCCTCTAGTCCTTCTGATTTTATGTCATCTGACACATAAATCGCTACTTCACCTCCTTTTCTATGGATTCTAGATTTTTTATATAAGGTGTACCCTTGTATGTTTTGGTCCCATGAATCATCTACCTCCCACCATGTTTCTTTTACTGTGCATAAATGAATATGGAAACCCGCAACCCATCACTTTTTGCCTTGCAGTGGGTTATGGAGGAGTAGCCTCCGAACACACAACTGCCCCCTTTTTTCTGGCTCTGACCGCTCGACTTGGGCTTTGCTGGAGGTTAGCACTGGAACTGCGGCCTCTGCTGTTGCTAAGGCTGATAGCCTGAGAAAATTAAAGAGCTCTTTTTTGACTTTGAGGAATAGCAACAGAGGAAATAGTGCAGCTAAGAAGGGAGACAGAGGGGGTGGACAAAAACAGAATGAAAGAGGAGGTACTGAATTAATATTTTTGCTCAGTATTCACTAAGGAGAAGGGAAAATAGGGATGGAGGGCAGTGGGGATGAGGGAGGAAGCAATAACAGAGGACAGAGTCCTCAATGGGCTCAAGGCCCTCAGAGTGGACAAGTCCCCAGGGCCGGATAGCATGCACCGAAGGATGCTGAGAGAGCTTGCAGCAGTCCTTGCAATGCCCCTGGCTGGCCTGTTCAACTACATGCTGGGCTAGTTCCATATGAGTGGAGGACAGCAGATGCAGTGCCCCTGCATAAGAGTGGGCCTAGGGTCAAACCTGGGAACTACAGACCAGTCAGCTTCACATTAATTTTTGGCAAGCTGATGGAAGCCATCCTAAAGTAAAGGTTGGTTGAGTTCCTTAAGGCAAACAGGCTCAAGGATAGCAGGCAGCACGGGTTCATAGTAGGGTGGTCATGCCAAATAAATGTGATCAGCTTCTGATTGGGTCACTAGGGCAGTAAACAAGGGCAAAGTGGTGGGCATCCTATACCTGGACTTCAGCAAGGCCTTTGATGCTGTCCTCTATAAGAGGCTGATTAGAAAAATTGGCAGATATGGGCACAGGGGAGAAACTAACCAGGTGGGTGGAAAACTAGCTAGGGGGTAGAATGCAGCGGGTGGTGAAAGGGAGAGAGCACTCTGGGATGAAAGAAGTTACTAGCAGGGCCCAGTCCTATTCCATGTCTTCATGAACAATACTAAGGATGGCATCAAAGAAAAGATATGTCTTTTCACAGAAGATACTTAGCTCTGCAGAAGAGTGGACACTGAGGAGGGCATAACAGATTTTTTTTTTTGTGCTGGACCCCCTTCCCCCAGAAGGCTCAGCCCCCACACCCCGGTTTTCAACTCGGCCCCCCAGGACTTACCATGGATGGTGATCCTCCCAGACTTGCCCCCCAAGTAGGGGGCTACCGAGCAAGTGCGCCCCGATGGAAGTCTGAACCAGATGTTACCTGAATGCCTCCCTGGCTTGCCCCCCCCAGGGATCAGGATGTCTGATGAAACACTTCATTCAGTCACCAGCTGAGTGGGACCAGAGCAGCGGGACATCATGTATGTGGGCTGACAATTTTTGGGGGAATACTTGCAATCCCAATGGGAGGCGTGGCATGCAATGACGTGACAATGCCAAAGCACCAACGTTCGGCCCACCTCACCTCAATGTATGTGCCGAAAGCTGCTCCCCTCGGCCTCCATCAGAGGTCAGTCGCATGCTGGAAACTCACCCACCTTCCTTCCCCTGAAGAAGGACAGCAGTCTGCAGGACACTCGATCCTCCTCCCCGTGGCTGGTCCTCCGACTACCAGGTCTGTTCCTGAACTGGGATGTCGGCATCACAAGCAGAAGCCCTACCAATGCACCGGCAGACTGACTGGGCATAACAGATCTAGCAAGGCTGGAAAGGTGGTCTGGAATCTGGCAACTGGGGTTCAATACTAAAAAGTGCAATGCAATGCACACAGGGTGTAAGATCCCCAGGGCCGAGTACAGTCCCGGGGTGGGGTGAAGGTCACAGTCTCAGCAGAGAAAGACCTGAGAACAGCAATTACAAGTGCCCCAAAACCATCCATGCAGTGCAAAAAAGGAGTGGGGAAGACAAACAGGATGCTGGGTTGCATATCAAGGGGAGTTCTCCAGTAGGAGAAAGGAGCTCATTCTACCTCTGTATAGGTCTGTGGTGCATCCACATCTGGAGTACTGTGTGCAGTAACGGAACCCCTACCGTGTAAGTTTATTATGCAAATTAATCATCACACTTATGGTATGTTTCTACTTGCTACCGTTAGACCATGTTATTGTGCACACATTTCATTTAGGACATTAACAAAAGAAGTTGGTCACTACTTCTAGATAAATATTATTCTGTGCCTGCATAATTTTTTAGGTATGCGCGCTACTGATATCTAAATATGTGATGAACGTTTTACTGTACCATCTACATTTTATAAGTATATCCTTTCTCTGTAATTGTTTCTCCTTTTTTTGTTGTTTCTGTGAAAAATTAAAAAACTTTTAACTAAAAAAAAAAAAAGAAAGACATAAATCAGATGGAGGCAGTACAGAGGAGGGCTACCAAGATGATTAAGGGGCAGCAGAATAAGCCATATGAAAAGAAGCTGGTGAACTTGAACAGGTACTCACTGGAGGAAAAGAGAGAAGAAAGAGGTAACACAATCAAGACCTTCTTATATCTTAAAGGCTTTAACTAGGCTGCCTTTAACACGATCTTTTTTGCAAAAGTGAGAACATAAATACCAGAGAGTACAACTACAAATTAGCGGGTGGGGGGGGTGTACAGGAAGGAGGCCAGAAGGCGTTTCTTCAATGAAAGGGTGGCTGCAGGATAGAACAGTAATTCACAGTGCAGGTGGGGGGTTTAAAAGAAGGTGCAATAGATTCAAGGGGAAGGTTAGTGTGACAGTGAAAGGGTGGAACAACACGTAACATATGTGCATGAGCTCACATCGAGCAGACTTGACAGACCTTCAAAGCTTCTCTGCTGGCCTGTCATATGTTCGTAGTATGTTCAGCACTTGGCCGGAGTTGTGTAGTGTACACTGCCCAAGCTGGCAATATCCACTTCAGCAGCTAGTCTTTCAACTATGAAAGAACAGTTTCTACAGATGCAATGCAATAGCTACCATAGAAAAGCATTTGGCAAAGACACAGCACCGAGGATAATTCAAAAGGCAATCCCCAGAACTCGTAGTGTTGCCCTTCCAAACAGAAACAAAGATGCTGTCTATGGCACTGTCTGATGTTCATTTGCAGGTAAGCATTCTGCATATGCAGGGTAAGCATCCAATCTCCTTGTGACAAGAGAGGGAGGAAGGATCTTTGTGATGGCACCTGGAACTTTTTATATGATGCCCTCATTCAGGGTTCTGAGGTCCAGAAATGGTCAGAAGCCTCCTGTTTTCTTAGGCACCAGGAAGTATCTGGAGTAGAACTTCTAATTTATCTCAGCTGGGGGAACCAGATGGATACCCCTTTTGTGCAGTATGGTCTGCATCTCATCCCGCAGGACTGTACAGTTACGTAGGAACTTATCATAACAGTAGATCTTCAAGAGGATCTCTTGCAGCAGGCCACACCTATGAAACTACCACTGGCTAGGGACTAGGACCACCTGGAAACTTTTCTAGCTCGCTCTCTATCGGGGGCCACCCACTCCACATCACCCTCTGACGTTTGCCAATCCTATAAAAGTAGGAAGCCCCTGCACCCTCCTCAGTTCTCCTTTTGAAGACCAGAGCAAACCGTCCCCTGTTGGGTCACTGAGGAGGTACCGAAGGTTCCCACCAACATGGAAGCAGACAGGAGTCCACAGGTTACAGAAAGGTCTACCAGGCCCAGGGGGAAGGAGGGAGGAATGGCATGGCCTGCTGGAAGAGATCTTCTCAAAGATCTACTGTTACGGTAAGTTTTTACTTAACTGTGCTATCATACTTTATGGGTACCTCTTACAGTAGGCCACACCTATGGAACGAGTTTCAAGCAGTTCTGCCATAAAAGAAAGCAGTCTTGGTGGAGGAAGCCTTGAGCCTAGGAAAGGAAACCCTGAAGAAAGTACAGTTGTGTAAGAACTTACCGTAACAGTAGATCTTCGAGAGAAGCTCTTGCAGCAGGCAACACAGATAGGACTCATGCTGGCCAGTGACAGGACCCCACAACAAACTTTTTCCAGCAGTAGTTAGCGGGGACCCCATCCCGACGGCCCCGTCCCCAACGTCCCACGTGGAATATAAGGGGAGGCGGTCCCAGCGTGCTCCAGTTCTTGTACGCCAGAAGAACCGGCAAAAGGAGGAAAAAAACGCTATGTAAGCGGGAACCGACAACAGAAAGGCACACTCTGGGCCAGCATCAAGTTAAAAAATATGCTCAGCAGATGCAAAGCGAGATCCCCGGGGAAAGGAGGGAGCAAAGTATACTTGCTGCAAGAGCTTCTCTTGGAGATCTACTGCTGCAGTAAGTTCTTAGCAACTGTACTATCTTACTTCGAGATGAAGCTCTTGCAGCAGGTAACACATATAGGACTGAGTCCCCAGTAGTATAAACTTAAGACAACTGCCAAGAGAGGTAGGAGAGGAACAGAGGACGGAAAAGAGGTAGGACCTCAGGAGATCAGACCTTGCAGAATTGTCAGACCAAAGCCCACTCTGCATCTGGATGTGATATCAAGGCTGTAGTGCTCGATGAAAGTGTGGACTGAGTGCCATGTGGCTGCCACACAGATGTCTGAAGTCGAGATCCTCTTAAGAGCTGCGAAGGAGGCTGCCACTGCCCTGGTAGAATGACCCCTGATCGGGCTGGATAGGAGCTTGTTATGCTTTTGGTAGCAGAAAGTGAAGTAGTGAACCAGCCACCTAGAGGGGGTCTATTTGAAAACCGGGCTGCCCAAGGAATGAAGGGAAAAGGAAACAAACAACTGATCAGACTATATAGCCCCCTTGGTCCAAGCCAAGTAAAACCACAACGTGCTGTGGACGTCCAATGTGTGGAGAAGTGCCTCACCCTGACTGGAGTGTTCAGGGTAGCAGACTGGGAGTTGAACATCGTGGTTCAGTGTAATTTCCGAGACAACTCTGGGGAGAAACTTAGGATTGGTATGCAAAGCTACCCTGTCCTTGTGAAAAATCAAATAAGGCTCCTTACACATCAGGGTCTGCAGCTCAGAAATCCTTTAAGTGGAAGTAACAGCAACTAAAAATAAAGTTTTCCAGGAAAGAAAATGCAGCTCACAATCTGCGGCAGGTTCAAAAGGCGGGAGCGTAAGCTTCTCCAGGACGAACAGGAGATCCCAAGGGGGCCCAGGGTCCCTGACAAGGGGCTTTATGTGAAGGATGCCTCTGACAAAGGCATGGGTAACCTCCACCTGAGCCACTGTTCTGCCCTTACCAGGGGCATGGTAGGCAGAAAGAGTGGCCAGGTACCCTTTAAGGAGGAGTAACTAATTCCAACAGAGATAAAAGATATTCCAGAAAAGTGTTAACCGGACAGGCCAAAGAAACTATGCAGTGCACTGCAGCCCAGAGGCCGAGCCGTTTCCATTTCATTGAATTAGCAGATCTCATGGAAGGCTTCCTCACCTCCACCAGGACTTCGGCTATCTTGTCCGACACCCCGAATCGGAGCTTGGCTAAGTCTTGAGGAGCCAAGCATGAAGGTGAGGGATCGCAGGTTCAGGTGAACAAGAGTTCCATTGTCCTGAGAGAGTATGTGAGTTGAAAGAGGAAGTGAAACTAGTAAGGCCACCACCAGCTGCTGTAGCAAGGGGTACTAAATCTGGCGAGGCCACAGCGGTGCAATGAAGATCATGGTGGTTTCCTCTTCTTGTGCCTTGAGAAGGACTCTCTGAATAAGCAGAAACAGAGGAAAGGCATAGAGGAATCTCCCCTTCCAGGAGAGGGACAATGCGTCTTGCCAGAAAACACCAGGCACGGGATCTAGTGAGCAAAAACTGGGCAGTTTTGTGTTGGCAGAGGATGCAAAGAGGTCCAACTCTGGTGTCCCCCATCTTGCAAAAAGGTCATCTACGACTAGTTGCAGAAGGGACCCCTCGTGTACTCAAGACTTTGTCCTGCTGAATGTGTCTGAGAGTGTGTTTTGTGCGCCTGGAACATGCACTGCTATGATGGTCAACTGGTGGGCTCTGGCCCACTCCCACACTCTCATGGCCTCCCTGCAAAGAGGGGTAAAAAGGTAGGAAGACCACAGATGTGTTGTCCATCTGGACCAGAAGGTGACTAGATGTGATTGATGATTCCAGGGCCTGAAGAGCATAGAGGACTGCTCTTAGCTCCAGCACGCTGATGTGGAGAGATTCCTCAGTTGGAAACCGAGACCCATGTGCCTTGTGAGCTCCTAGGTGAGCCCCCCCATCCCGAATTTGAAGCATCTGTGATCAGAACCTGTCCGGGAGCTTCCTTCTGAAAGGGGATCCCCTCCAGTAATGTTGGGGACATCATCCACCAGAGGATTTCCTTGTGGACTGGCTCCGTTATGGAGACAGACAAGTCCAGGTCATCTCACCTCTGGTTCCACTGCACCCTAAGAGTCCACTGAATGGTCCTCATCTAGAGTCTGGCAAAGGGAACGGTCACAATGGTGGCCGCTATGTGATCCAACAGCCGGAGTATCAATCTGGCTGGCATGGTGGAGGCAGAATAAATCTGCCTGGCCAGAGCCCGAATGCACTCTGCTTGGTCCAGAGGTAGGAAGCCCCGGCCCTGAACCGTGTCTAGGAGTGCTCTGATGAACGGTAGGAGTTGAGCTGGGCTGAGTATGACTTGGCTGGGTTAATGGTGATTCCAAGGTTCTGGAATAGGTTGCAGGTGTCCTGGATGGCAGCCTGGAGTTGGGCATCGGAGTGTGCCACAAACAGCCAACTGTCAAGGTATATGAACACACAGTGACCCATCCTGTGAAGTGCTGTGGCCACCACCACCAGGCACTTCGTAAACACCCTCGGTGCAGAGAAGAGAAGAGACCAAAGGGCAGGGCCCTGAACTGGAAGTGTTCACCCTGGAATGCAAACTGAAGGTATTTTTGGTGGCCTTCTGCTTTGAGAATCTGAAGGTAGGCATCCTGCATATCTAGGGATGTGAGCCAATCCCTTTGTCTCAACACAGGAATCAAGTTGTGCAATGTGACCATCCTGAAGCATTTGTATGCGACTGACAAGTTCAGGTCGCTGAGGTTGAGGATCGGTCTCAGGTCTCCCGATTTTTTCGGGACCAGGAAGAATCTGGAATAGAACCCGGTGTTCTCTCCTGTGGAGGAATGTGCTCTATGGCATTTCTGGACAGCAGTGCCTGGATCTCCTGTCAGATGAGGATTGCATGTCCCGCCGAGTGACGGGATGGGGGTGGGAGCCTGTCCAGAGAGGTAGACATGAACTCTATAGAGTGCCCATGTTCTACAAGCTCGTGAACCCACACACGTTGGAGGTCACTTGTCTCCAGGCTTCTGGATAAAGACAGAAGCGACCTTCCACCTTCCCTCTGACGGAACGTCACAGAGAGGTGGGTTTGGCTGGAAGTCATGCTGTTGGAAGGGGAGGGAAAGCGGTTTAGGCAAACAGCTTGTCGAGAGGTGGCGGCCAAGGATCCCCTGGGTCTACCATGTCGACCAAAGCTGCCTCGCTGAAAGCGAGGTTGCTGAGGCTGCTCACCCCCTCTGCCATGACAGCGAGACCTCTGAAACTGTCTCTGCTTCGGGCGATACACAGACTGCATGGTACGGATGGCCTTACCGGAGTCCTGCAAACTGTTAATGATTCTCTCCATTTCTTCACCAAAGAGAACAGAGCCCTTAAAGGGTGCATCTAGAATGTCAGATTGAACATCCAGCACAAACCCTGAAACCCGGAGCCAGGAATGGTGCCAAAGACAAATGCTCGTAGCCGCTGCACTAGCTGAGGTGTCGGCAGACCGTAACACATGCGTGCCCATGTCCGACCCAGTTTGTAGTAATTTTGCAAGTTCTGCCTTCTGAGGAGAGTCGGGCACTCCTTGCTATACATCCAGCCCTTGTTCCCAGAGGGCATTTTGGAACTGGACTACGTGAGTCAGGAAGTTAAGACTCCTGATGCTGCAAGTGGCAGACGTGTACACATTCCTGCCATTGAATCCAGCTGTGTTGGACTCCCTGTCCGGAGGCTGGATACTCAGATGTTTGGGCCTCTGCGAATGATCGTGAGCTGCTGATATAACCGAGTCAGCAGTAGGTTGTACAGCCAAAAAGGGGTGTTCCTTAGGAGCCCAGTACAGCTGGTCTGTTTTCTTCGGAATGGCAGTGGATGAGTGGGGGTGTCACCACATGACCTGTGCAACGTCCTCAAAAGTATCTACCACGGGTGGGATAACGACAGACTCTGGGTCTTTTTGCCTGAGGTACTTGGCAAGCCTCGTGCATTCATGGTCCAACTCCCCTGTATCCCAGCCCATGTTGGCTTGTATGTGCTTCATAACCTCCATTAACGATGGATCATCCAGAAGCGATTTTGGCAGGTCCTCTGGTTTGTCCGATGGAGGGTCCTCAAAGGAGGTTACAGAGGAGTGCGATTGTGGTACGAATCAGTGGAGGAGACAGAAGGAGATCTGTCTCTTCAGTGCTAGTATCTGTGCCGGTCAGGAGAACTAGAAGCGCTAGAGATCCTGGAGCGTGACCTACTCCTCCTTCTGTTTTCTGTCAGTTTCTGGGGCCTCTCTGGAGATGGATGTTTTCCCCTGTTCTCATCCGAGTGGGGTCGAGGAGGAACCTCTTCAGCGGGTAGAATTTTCTCACTAGAAACCAGTACCAGGTCAGGATCAGCCGGAGTGACTGGTATAGGAGGGGCCAGAAGAATATCGGGCCTAATAGTCTCCCACCAATGAGAGAATATGTCCTTGACCTGACTAAGGTGGAGCCACGGAGAACTGGGCGTTGGCTCTGGCGGCGGTTCAGGAGCTCCGGTGTTGGTACCAATGTCAGTCCAGATGGCGGACTGACTGGGGGGGATGCCGGTGTCACCTGGGTGTCAGGACCATCGTCAGGTCCCGAAGGGGCGCCATGGGCCCGCATCTGGTCATCCAGCGTTGGGACGTATTTCACCCTGGCGTTGGTCTCGGAGAGAACGCCAGTGGAGATGGGGACTTGGCTGGAGGAGGCAAGGTCTTGGAAGTGCCATCGGCAGGCTTGCATCAGTGAGGCTTTGATGCCGACTTTGCAGGCTTTTCCGCATGATGCTTGTCCGTCGACAAGAGAAAGGTGCTTGTCTGAGGACTTGTGGGCATATTTTGGTGGGAGGGAGGAAGACCTCCTCGTAGAATGGCCCAAGGTTTTTGCCTTCTTCCGGTGGTCGGCGCTGCATACAGTGGCCAACCCGGGGGCACAAAGAGACTTACCTGGAGTCGGACAAAGCGGCCTGATGAGGTGGAAGGAGGCTTGATTTTCACGGGTTTCAAGGGTAGCCTCCTTAGAAGAGGACCTCCGGAGGAGACTGGGGCCTTGACCACTGTAAGGCAGGAGTTGTGGCCCGATGACTCCGATCTGGAAGGGGTATGGGATCCAGAAGATCTTAATCTGGAAGAGGACCTCTCCCTAGCTCTGTCTTGCTCTCTGTGCTTGTCTTTGGGCTTTGGACTGTGGTGTTCCCTGCAGATCTGTGGGAATATTGGGGAGAACCCCCTTCGAAGGATGAATCCCTCTCCACAGCCATAAGTTGTTGCTGGGCGAAAAAAGCCTGAAGGGACTTTGCCAGTGGATGCGGGTCCAACTGTTGAAAGCCTGACAATGGTGGCAGGACAGAGTGTCGTGGTCCGGGCCCATGCAAAAAATGCAGGCCCCATGTCCATGTCTACCACAGATGCACTTATTTGTGTGCCTGGATGAGGTAGTCGACATGCAGACTGATGGTGAAGAAAAAACATTGAAGAGATGTTACTGGAGTCAAAAAACTGCAAAAGCGATTGAACTACAAGAGAGAGCCGTGGAGTTAACATTCGCGTGTCGACAGTGGGAAAGAACTGGAGCACGCTGGGACAGCCTCTCCTTATATACCACGTGAGACGTCGAGCGTCGGGATGGGCGGTCCCCGCTAACTACTGCTGGAAAGTTTGCAGTGGGGTCCCCACGCCGGCTGGTGTCAGTCCTATATGTGCTACCTGCTGCAAAAGCTTCCTCTTGAAGTAAGATCGGCTAGCCCACAATTGGCCCTGCACCTAGAGGCAATATGCAGACTGTAGTGCTTGGTAAAGGTGTGGACAGAACTCTCTGGGGGCCACTCAATGAGTTCCAGAGTGTGGCTGTGGCTAATGAGCTGCAGCACCCAGCCGTCACCTGTGATTTCCACCCACCTGTCTTGGTGTAGGGAGAACTGGCACCCTATTGCCTCCGCCAGATCCACCAGAGGTGGGGGGGGTCAGGCAAGGAGTCAGGCAAGGGAAGGGGCAGTAACTGGAGCCACCTCTCCTCCTCTAGAACCCTTGTTGGGAGGAGGAGGGGGTGGGCAGGGCTTGGGCAGCCTTAAGTCTGGTTGGCTTGGAGCAGAGTCGAGGACTGTGGGTAGCCCGACGAAAGGGCACCCATTGGGCACTCTTTGGTTGAGTATGGTACATCGAATGTACTGACCATAGGGTGGGTCAGGAGGCTTGTAAATTGGATAGGATATCCTGAACATCGGCCTTGAACAATCTGTATCCCTGAAGGGAGCATTCAGGGTGGACATCCGAACATTCTGAGCAAACCCCGACACCCTCATCTGGGAGTGCCAACGGAGGCATATTCCAACTGCTGCCACCTGGGTCAAAGTGTCTACCACATCATAGGCCGGACGTAGAGGTGTCGGCTGACGTCCTCCCCAGATTTGAAGGCCTGAAGGAGCTGTTTGCTAGTTGGTCCCTGAAACAGAGATTTGACCATCTCCATGGTTTGATCCTATAAAACATCCTGGTATTGGATCATACGGGCCATATACTGTAATTAATGGTCATAACGGCCAAGGTGGCAGAGGTGAAAGCCCAATTTCCAAAGTGGTCCAGCCTCTGGGATTCCTTGTCTGAGGGAAGGAAACTCAGGTGTTTTGACCATTTAGTGTTGTCGTGCGCCACGCTGATGACCACTTAATCCACCTGTGGCTGTTCCCCAAAGAAGGGGCCCTGTATAATTTATCCACCTTCCTAGGCATAGCTGTAATTAGGTTCAGGCGATGCCAGGCAGCCATGGTGGCATCCTCAAAGGTGTCAATCAATAGGGGACCACCAGAGGGGAAGAGTCAAGCAGATGGAGGTAGGTAGACAGGCTAGCAATGGGATGGGTCCAATTCCTGTTTCAAAACCTATGGCCAACTGAATCTGACACATGACTCCACTGAAAGACAGATCATCCGGGGGACACTGGGGTATGCATTTGGGGGTCTCTTCTCTATCAGAGGAAACCATGGAGGGAGAGGGGGAAGCCCCATCATTCCTGTCCACACTGCACTCCTCAAACTCGTCAGGAGGTTGGAGATCCAGGTGATATTCTCCCACTTCTTCCAGGTGAATGGGAGGTTTACAGAGCGCTGGCCGATGTGGGGCAGGGTGTGGATGCCTGGGGATATCAGGCATTGGTTTGGGACATGAGGGCGCTCGTGGAGCCAGGTCCTGTGGAGGGAGAAGCAGCACCTGCATGAAATCCCATAGGGATGTCAGCATCAATTGGAAGTCTACTGTCACCGATACTGGTTAGCCCGATGACACTGACTGGGGAGGAACCAGTGTCAGTGGTTGAAGGATCAGCGCCAGCGCTGGTTGAGGAGCTGGCGTTGGCTGAGGTCAAACAGGTGTCAGAGGACGAAGAGGCCCTGTCTGGTGCTGGATGAGGAGACGCCGCCGGTGTCACTCAGAGGGAGACATCAGTGGTAGGCACCTCAAGCAGGCAAAGGCGACTGAGGGACGGCTGGAGGGGATGCAGGAGAAGGCGTAGGATCCACTGCTGAGGAAGAGGGTCAGGGTGGGCAGGAATGGGGGAAGAGTGGTGCTTTATGTTAAAGATAACATAAAGGCCACAGAGATTCAAGGGGAACAAGAAGGTGGGGAAATACTGTGGGTTAAGCTGGAAAGAAGTACAGGGTCAACCATCCGCACAGGGGTATTTTACAGACCACCGACCCAAGGGGAAGAGATGGATAAGGAGGTGATGCTGGCTATCCAAATGATGGTGCACAAAGGAGAGTTAGTGCTGAGTTCAATATGCCAGATGTTGACTGCAGCCTCCCTACAGCAGCAACATCCAGGGGCAGGTTTATCCTGGAGTTCCTACAGGGAGCCTTCCTTAAAAAAATGGTTGTGGAACCCACATGGGAGATGGCAATACTGGACCTGATACTCACTAACGGGGACAGTGTATCAGGGGTCAGAGTGGGGGAGGCACCTGGGAAACAGTGACAGGGGTCACAGTGGTGGGGGGTTGGGGGCACCTGGGAAACAGTGACTACAGGACAGCAGTGTTTGAGATAACTGAAGGGGTAGAATCCAGTCACACAAAAACACACATCCTCGACTTTAGGAGGGTGGATTTTGGACTAATAGGTAGAGGCCTGGAAGAGTCATTAATGGGAACAGGGAAGAAAGTAGGGGAGGAGGAGCAGAAGGCAGTGTTCAAATCCAAAATAGCAAAGGTAACAACAATTATGTGTCAAACGGGTTAGTAAGGGGAAAAGGAGAACATTATGGCACTCCAAGGAGGTAGCTGTGAAAGTTAAAGTAAATAAAGTCACAATCAAACAACATCAAAGGACTCAGACAGAAGAGGACAGGGAGAGGTACCAGGAGAAACACAGGGAGGCAGGGACAGCTGTAAGGGAGGCCAAAGTGAAAACAGAGGAATGGATTGCAAAATCAGTGGTGTGCAGAGGCAAAACCTTTTATAGGTACATCAGGGAAAAGAGGAAGGCAAAGGGGGGGGATAGTGAGGCTAAATGGGGAGGATGGGAGTAGTGTGGAGAATGACAACCAAAAAGCAGACATACTTAACAGATACTTCTGCTCAGTGTTTACAGACGAGGGGGCAGAGAATGGTCCAGAAAGGAGTAGAGAAGGTAGGATGGGCACAGAAATGGATACAAGTCCTCTTCCACGGGAAAGAGCCCTAAGGAAACTGGAAAAGATAAAGGTAGATAAGGCTATGGGGCCAGATGGGATACACTCCAGGGTGCTGAGGGAGCTAAGAGAAGGATGGTGTCAGAACCTCTGGCAACCATGTTCAGCCAGTCACTAGAAACAGGGGAGGTTACTAAGGACTGGAGGACAGGTGATGTAGTCCCACTTTACAAAAGTGGGAACAGAGAGAAAGCGGGGAAACTACAGACCAGTCAGCCTGACCTCAGTAGTGGGTAAGATCATGAAAACGCTACTGAAGGAAAGAATAGTGGAACACCTGGTGGTAAACGGTCTACAGGACCAAAGGCAGCATGGTTTTACTTGGGGAAGATCATGCCAGACTAACCCCATTGAATTCTCTGACTGGGTGACAAGGGAGGTGGATTTGGGGGGGGGGGGGGCAGTGGATGTGGCCTACCTGGACTTCAGCAAGGCCTCCGACACTGTACCAAATAGATAGACAGATAATTTTATTTATAAAAGCACCCATCTCCAGAGACTCTGGGCGCTGTACAATAAAAAAGCATAAATACATATAGACAACAATTCATCATTAAAACAGATTTTAAATTACTCTGTCCATCCCTTAAAACCCATTAATCAGTCAATCAGTGAAAGCCTGTTGGAACAAGTATGTCTTTAACCCCTTTTTAAAGGCTTCTACCGAAGGCTTTTAAACAAGCTGTGCTACATGTGATTGAGTACTACAGAGGTGCGCTGTGTTGAGAACTGGCTGGACAGCAGGACACAGAGGGAGGTGGTAAATGGCTGTCACTCCGCAGAAGGAAAGCTGACCAGCAGGGTTTCACAGGGATCACTGCTAATAATAACAATAATCATAAACTTTATTTTTATAGTGTAATTCTAACTGCTGGAACCAGTCCTCTTCAATATCTTTACCAGTGACATTGTAGAGGACCTAGAAGGCAAAATGTGCCTGTTCGCTGATGATACAAAGCTCTGCAGCAGGGTGGACACACTGGAGGGTGTGTATAGAATGAGGAGAGATCTGCAGAAGCTTGAGAAATGGTCAAGGGAGTGGCAGTTGAAATTTAATGCAAAACAAATGCAAACATGGGACACAAAAACCAAGGAACAACTTATCAGTTGAGAGGATATAGAATGCTCCAAGCAGGAGAGGGACCTTGGAGTTATCATCTCAGATAACCTCAAGGTAGGGAGACAGTGCAACAAGGAGGCAGGAAAAGCAAACAGGATGCTGGGATGCATAGGCAGGGTTATCACCAGCATGAAAAGGGAAGTCATTATGCCACTATACAGGACATTAGTGGGGCCGCACCTCGAGTATAGTGTCCAGTTCTGGAGACCTTACCTACGTAAGGACATAGACAGGGTAGAGGCAGTCCAGAGGAGGGCTACCAAGATGGTGCAAGGACTGCATCATAACCTCTACAAGGACAGGCAAATGGACTTTAACATACTCCCTGGAGGAAAGGAGGGAGAGAGGAGGTATAATTGAGACATAGAAGTACCTCATAGGAAGAAACAAGATGCAGGAAAACACAATTTTTAACAGGAAGAGATGCTCCAGGACTAGGGGACATGGGATGAAACTGGAGGGAGGAAGGTTCAGGAGGAATGTGAGAAAGTACTTCTTCATGGAGAGGGTAGTGGACAAGTAGAACAGCCTGCCAAAAGAGGTGGTGGAGGCTGAGATGATAACAGGATTTAAAAACACATGGGATAGGCATAGAGGGATCCTGGTAGTCAGGGGAAGGGGACCTTATGGCTCTGGAGAGCCTGAACAAGCAGGTTACGTCGCAATTGGGCAGACTGGGTGGGCCATGGGCCCTTATCTACCATCAACATCTGTGTATCTATGTAAGAGGTTACCTGCACAGAAGAGGGCAGTGGATGGGTGGTGGTAGAAGATCCAAAGCTCACCGAACCCACTCTGGACTGAACAGAACAGGAGAAGTTTCCTGACTGCAGCCCTGCCACCAGAAGGGGCCTGAATAGCAGGGGCTGGGGGACTGGGAGGATCCCACCCCCAAAGAGCCCCTGGCTCTGGTGGGAGGTGCTACCAAAGATAGCCCTATGGAGTAGAGGGCGTGCAAGGCAGAAGAGGCAGCCCCCAAAGAGGCAGCTGACCCTGTCGCAGCCTCAGGCTTATGCAGCGACTTCGAAGGGGAGGACAAGGGTTTTTCACAGTCCTTGTCCCGGTGCTTGTGTTTGCCACCAGATCCCCCAGAGGGCTGCGACCCTGAAGACAGGGCTGGTGAAAAGGGAGAGCTTCTAGCCTACAGCTCCTGTTCCATGTTGGTGACCTTCTGCTGAAGGAGGAATTCTCCTAAGGCCCGCTGGTGATGGCGTCAAGTGGCCTGGTTGAAGCCTCTGCAGATGTCACAGGCCTGGGTGTTGTGGGGCCTGAGGCAGCTGACACAGGCAGAGTGGTCGCTCTTCTCCAGCAGCTGTTTCCCACGAGCACACTTCGATTTGGAGGCCCGACTGGAAGACAAGGACGGTTCCGACATGCAAAAGGAATCAAAGAAAACTCAAAAAACTTGGGTGAGAAAACAGAGGAAAAAGTGGAAAGAACATGGCGGTTGACTGAAGTTTGTGGCGGTCTCTGGAGGTCTGATGTGCGATGGTCAATGGCGGGAAAAGAACTGAAGAGAGCGTTGGTGCTGCCCACTCTTATACGGTTGGCCAACGTGAGAGGGTGACATCAGAGTGGGCGGCCCTCTGATAGACTGCTAGCTAGAACACTTTCCGGGTGGTCCTAGTGCATGGCAGTGGTAGTTTCAGAGGTGTGGCCTGCTGCAAGAGATACCCTCGAAGTTCTGCCCCCACCAAAGCCTCTGACAAGAGAGCCTGAGGGTGAGACAGTGAGGTGGAAGGAGGGGAATAGGTTGACAGCCCCCTTTACCCTGACCTTTGGGGACCTTAGTTCTCTCATGAAGTGCTGTTGCTGCTGCTGTACAGAGGCTTGAGCTTGACCAGAGGAAAGCTAGGTGTGAGTTTCTTTCTGAAAGGAGGCCCTGTTACAGTATCTCTGTGGGTCAGCTGGAGCCAGGGACTGGAAAGTCCTAACTAACTTCTTTGAGGTTTCCAGATCAGCTAGAATTGCTTCAGCCTTGGAGCCAATCAACTTGTGACCCTTAGAGGAGAACTACAGGAGTGGTGCAGTGCAGTGGCTGTGGAGCAGCAGTCTTCCGGGAGATGTTCTGGAAGATGCGGTGTTGTCCCAACTGCAGGCACCTCTCTGGGCTGAGGGAGGAGGTTGCTCATCTCCAGGCTGAGTTGGCCAGGATTTGTGGGACCTCCTCTTCCATCCAGGGACCACCAGTGCCACTGCCGCTGCCTCAGAGGTTGCCAAGAAAGAGGAGCAGTTGGACCACAGTGGGCTCAGGGAGGGTGAGGGTGGTGGAACAGAGGCGCATCCCTCCCATTGTACCTCTCCACAATTCTTATGCCATTCTGTGGTTCCTCTATGGAGGCACCCACAGTGGAGACCAAGGAGGATGCTGGGAACCTCCACAAAGGAGACCCACAGGAGGGTGGCAGGGCACCCTGCAGGGGAAGGAAACAACTCCTGGTGGGGACTCCATGTAGAAGGTAGAACTGGGGAGGAAGGGAGAGGAGGTAAGGTGCCTGCCTGGTGCCATGGCTTGCAGGGACAGGAGCGAATCCTCAGGATTGCCAGAGCAACTGCACAGGGAGGAGCTGGATGTCATTGTCCACCTAGGGACAAATGACATGGCTAAGAAAGGGATTAGAGAAGTGCAGGAAGAGTTTGTGGAATTGGGAGGGGCCTTGAGTCAAGTAGCACGATGGTAACCTTCTGGAGGTGCTACCCATCTATAGCATGGAGAGGCTAGGTGTTCCGCACCATAGGATTCAATCAGTGGTTGAAAACTGGTGTGGAGCCTAGGGATTTGGCTTCATTGGGGACTGGGGGTCCACCTGGAGTGATGCAAGCCTATACTGGCATGATGGGCTGCATCTGTCCAGGAGGGAACCAGGATCCAGGTGATAGGTTTAAATGCTTCATTGGCAAGCTTTTAAACTAGCCAAGGGGAGGCACTGGAAAGGGCAGGAAAATCCTAGCCCCCAAATAATCATGGTAGTAAGTGGCAAACACCAACATAGAGGTGTCGATGAGGGAGAAGGGCAGGGTAAATGGAGAAAGTGACAAAGGCAAGAAGGACAGAGATGGGGCAAAAGGAGTAAGGCCATCAGGAAATGGAGGGTGAGTACCAATGCTATAGTCTGGGCAACAAGCCCCTGAGCTGGTGGCCTTAATGGAAGAGGGATGCCTGGACATCAGAGCAGTCACAGAAACATGGTACACAAAGAACCATGACTGGATGTTAGACATACCAGGGCACAAACCACAGGAGAGACAGGCAGGGGAGAAGAGGGGAGGAGTAGCTCTCTATGTAAAGGAAGGGATAAAAGCAACTGAACAAAAGAGTAAACAGGGAGGAGAGGAGGCACTGTGGCACCTTGGAGACTGGAAAGGCACCACAATCCGCACAGGGGTTGTGTACAGACCCCATGTCAGGGGAAGGAATGGACAAGGATATGATAGAAGGCATTCTTAGAATGGCAGAGAAAGGGAGATACTGTTGATGGGAGACCTGAATATGCCAGATGTTAACTGGAGCACATTTGCTGCAGCCACATCCAAGAGCAGGGCCATTCTTGATGCCTACAGGTGGCAGGCATTAGACAGCTAGTTGGAACCCACTGTGAGGGAGCAATCTTAGACCTCATACTCTCAAAGGGGAGTAGAGAGGATCTCAGATCTAGAAGTGGGTTGCCATCTGGGGACAAGTGACCATCAAACAGTGTGGTTCACGTTAAACTCAGCTACAGAGTCAAGCCATACAAAAGTGAGGGTACTGGACTTTAGGAGGGCTGACTTGGCAAGATGGAGAGTGCCTCAGAAAAGCACTAGCAAACAGGCTAGAAGGAGGTGTGGAGCAACAATGGGAATTATCAAACTGCCACCACAGAGGCAACAAGCCTTTGTGTGAAGCAAATGAACAAATCAACGAAAGAAAAGCCACTATGGTTCTCAAAAGAGGTGGCTTTGAAAGTCAGGAAGAAAAGATAGCATTCGAAGTATAAGGAAACACAGAAGGAGAAGGACAGAGAGCTGTACCAGTTAAGGCAGAAGGAAGCAGGAGGGGAAGTCAGAATAGCAAAGGCCCAAACTGAGGAAAGATAGCCAACTCAGTTAAGAAGGGGATAAAACTTTTATAGGTACATCAGCGAGCGTGAGAAAGACAAAGGGAGGGATAGTGAGGCTGAATAGAATGAACAGTGGGTGGCAGAGGGACAGTGAAAAGCAGGAATACTGAACGAATATTTCTGCTCAGTATTCACAAAAGAGGAGGGGGAAGTGCCTAATCCAATTAACAGAAGCACTCTTGATAGGGGGGTCGATCCCAGTCCTTTCACAGAAGAAAGGGTTCTGCAAGAACTCCTAAAACTGAAGGTGGACAAAGCAATGGGTCCTGATGGAATTCACCCCAGAATTCTAAAAGAATTAAGGGAGGAACTAGTGAAACCACTGGCTACTCTTTTTAATAAATCATGGGAGGATGGTGCGGTACCCGAGGACTGGAGGAAGGTGGATGTGATTCCCCTTCACAAAAGTGGGACCAAGACAGAGGCAGGAAACTACAGACCTGTCAGTCTGACCTCTGTGGTAGGGAAAGTGATGGAGTCACTTCTGAAGGAAAGAATAGTTGAGTACCTAGAGGCCAGTGGAGCACAGGACCCAAGGCAGCATGGGTTCACAGCGGGAAGGTCATGTCAGACAGATCTAATAGATTTCTTTGACTGGGTGACCAAAGTAGTAGACCAGGAGGGCTGTGGACATGGCCTACCTAGACTTTAGCAAGGCATTTGACACAGTCCCACACAAAGATTAATAGTCAAATTAACCAGCCTGGGAGTGGGACCCAGGGTGGTAGCCTGGGTAAAACATTGGCTGGACAACAGGACACAGAAGGTAATTGTAAATGGAGTCCACTCTGAAGAAAGGGGTTACTAGTGGGTACCGCAGGGTTCAGTATTGGGTCCAGTCCTTTTAAATGTCTTCATCAGTGACATTGCAGAGGGACTGGAAGGAAAAGTATGCCTTTTTGCAGATGACACAAAGATCTGCAACAGGGTTGATACACAAGGAGGCGTGGAAAGGATGAAAAGGGACTTGGCAAGGTTGGAGGAATGGTCATAAGTATGGCAGCTAGGATTCAATGCAAAGAAGTGCAAAATAATGCACCTGGGAAACAAGAACCCAGGGGAAGAATACACAATGGGTGGGGAGGTAGTAACAACAACAAAAAGGAAAGGTACCGAGGGTAATCATATCAGATGACCTTAAGGTTAGCAAGCAATGTGAGAAGGCAGTAGGGAGGGCTGGGGTATACTGGGATGTATAGGGAGAGGCATCAGCAGCAGAAAACAGGAAGTTGTTATCCCTCTGTACAGACAGTTGGTGAGACCCCATCTGAGTACTGTGTCCAGTTCTGGAGACCCCATCTCCGCAAGGAGATAGACAGATAGAGGAGTCCAGAGGAGGGCAACTAAAATGGTGCAGGGTCTGCAAGAGAAGCCGTATGAGGAGAGACTAAAGGAGCTTAATATGTATGCCTTGAGGAAAGAAGGAGAGGACATGATAGAAACTTTTAAGTACCTCAGTGGAATCAACAAAGTCCAAGAGGGTAGCATCTTTCAGAAAAAGAGACTTGCAAGAACAAGGGGACACAATTTAAAGATAGAAGGAGGGCGGTTCTGGGGCAATGTGAGGAAGTATTATTTCACAGAGAGGGTAGTGGATGCATGGAACAGCCTTCCTGAGGAGGTTGTGGGGTCTAAAACTGTGGGAGAATTCAAGAATGCATGGGACAGACATAAGGTAATTCTTGTGGGGAGTAGGAAGAAATAGGCTGTTGGTTAACTAGGATCTGCGGCCTATCCTGTAGGTAGGGAAATGGGCAGACTAGATGGGCCTAGCGGTCCTGATCTGCCATCAAAGTCTATGTTTCTATGTATCACTCCACTGTTAAGACTTTCAGCTAGTGTCCAGGGTGTGATCAAGGGTAGAGTGCTGTTAAGTCACTAGGTTCCAGTTTTCTGAATGTGTCTATCTCTAATAATTTGTCCAATATTATTAAGACCAGTGCTCCTCACTTCTCTACATTTTGAGTGTTTGTATCCAACATTTCAGTGACAAAATGCAAAGAGGTACACAGGATCGGCCCGGCAGGTGGTGGGTTTTATCCCAGCCTCACTGTAACTTCCCTCTCCCAAATCTCTCAACTCTGTTCTTTCCCTGGACACCACAGCAGACCAAACTCTGACGTGACCATCCATAGATCCATAGCTGCCATTACTGGCAAGTGTAGGGGGTCCCCAGCTCTTCTAAATGGACCATGCCAGCCATCACCATCCATACAGTTACACCCTTATCCCACTCAGCATGTCCTTTCAGCCTAAAAACAAAGCTTTGGATCATGTATGGTACAAAAATAAACCTTGATAAAATACATAATTTGAAAGCTAAATAGGCATTCCTAGGTGCATAGATCATCCTACACAGAAATAGAAATAGTATAGTGTTATGCATGTGTACTGTTTCCCCATGGCTGATGAAAGGACAATGTTAAAGAAAAATCTGTTATTGTTTGGGCAGAGCATATTAAAATCAATGCTTTTACAAATAAAAATGTCATAGTTTTCTATTTCCCAAGCTCCTTAGGTTTGTCTAGCCCCCACTCCAAAAAAATCTTAGATGTGCTCCTGGCTCATTTGAGACTGTACAAAAACTTTAAAAACTGCAGGTCTCCAGTTGACTATAGGGTGGGGACCGAGAGTGTCTTTCTCTGCCTGACTCTGTTCATTGCCCTGTGGGTGGTGGTGACAGTGTGGTGAGGTGCATGATGATGTCAGCTATTGGGTGCACACAGCTAGGACTGCTTGATTGAACATTTGCTGTTGTGATACTGTCTTTCTCGGTTTGATGTGTGTGGGTGGGGTGGGGGGCAGAAAGAGGAAGAGAGGAGGCCATGTACAAAACAATGGGGGGGCTCACTGTCTGTGATGGATGGCATTGCAGTCTTTTTTTTCTGCTGGGGAGCTGGAAGCAATGTGGGAGCAGGATAAATGTGCAATAATCAGAGTATTTCTTGGCTTTGCTTGCATTGTTTCCTGGATAAGTGATCAAAATGTTATTTATTTATTAAATTTTGGTGACCGGGTAGGCCTACTGAGCACTGGAGGTCCCCTTTTAGGGCGAACCGGGATTACAAAGTGCAAGAGAACAATACAGTGAGACAGCGTTAATTCAGGTTACAGTTAGAGTACCAACACAGTTATAATGGTAATATAGGAACATTTACCATTATAATTAAGGGCTAGTGCAACCATCTGCAGGCTAGTGCAATTTTGAATCAACTTGCCCTGCTGGCTAGTGCAAAAAAAAAGGTTAAGGTTGACCCCTGCCTAATACCCAGGACAGAAGAGGAATAGATCTTCTTCCCGTATTGGTCCAGAAGCCGGGATTCCTTATCAGGCAGAGACGAGCTGAGGTGCTTGGGATTTGTGGAGTGGCTGTGAACGGTGCTAATAATGACCAAGTCCACCTTGGGGTGTAGGTTAAGGAAATCTACACCGTCAGGACACTGATATAGTCTGTCTGCCTTCCTCAGAAGGGAGGCTAATGCAGAAGGTTGTTTCTTAATGGTAGAAACAAGATCCACATGAGGCTCTATCCATGGTGGAATCAGCTTAGCAGCGGTCTCGAACAGATCCAGATGAGCAGCGAGTTTCTTATGCTGCGGATCTGGCTCCACTGATTGCCACTGATGGACTTCCTGGATTTTCCTCAGTAACTCCAGAAAGGAGGGCTCCTCCAGAGGGGACTTCGGAGGAGTCCTTGGCCTGGGGTGATCTGGAGTACGTGGCTCGTCTTCGGGATCAGAGTGTCCTGTCTCAGAGTCCGAGTCAGACGTATCTGATGGTGAGGAGAAGGAGGACTCCACCCTACGAGGGGGAGGGATGGTCCCTATGGGGAGTTCCCTGGGGCACGTATACTCCCCTCCTCAGGCGCCAGAGGGCTCTCCTCTGGTGTCGGGTAGTGGGGAGGGAGTCTCCCATCTCCGATGTAGGGGATCCTGTGCAGGGTCTGGTGTCGGCAGACGACTCTCGACCTCACGAGTGAGCTGGGCCTTAGCCTCAGCCCACCAGGAGGCCAGGGTCTCCTTCAGATCCGCCGGTGGCTGGGGAATGGGTGGCGGAGGTGGAGGAGGAGGGAGATACGGATATTAGGATATCCATGAAAGGAGTATCCATAACCTGATGGCGGGTAGCCTGGCGTCGGGTACTGTGGTCATGGATACTGCAGAGTTGGGTACTGTGGCACCGGATACTGCGGTGTCAGATACCTGGGTGCTAGGGGCTCTGATGGGGCAGAGGGACATGGCAGAGACCCAGCTGGTGGGCCAGGCGGTGGTAATGCTGGTCCGGCGGGCATCGGGCCTGGTGTGGGCATGCCTTCGATAGGGTCCAAAGGACCTGACGGTAAGGGGACGCTGGATGGTGTCGGGTATACTGGCGTCTGAGGGTCCGTCGTCAGGGTATCAGGCTCCGAAGGAGTGTTCCTTGATGGCAGCATCTCAGTATCCCCCGTGACGACTAGGAAAGGAGGATTGAAATCCCCGGGGGGCAGCTGAGGAGACACAGGGACCTCAGAAGGCAACATAGCACGTTGCGGAGAGCCTGGGGTGTCGGACTGATCCTTAGGGTCTGGCGCAGGCTTCTTAACCAGGCGGGTGTCGGTGGGACCAGTGTCCGACTTATTGGCCGAATCCGGGCGGGCACTGGAGGAGCCAACGTCTGACTTATCGGATTCCCTTCCTGAGGAAGGCCGCGCTGGGGATGCGGCCTTGTCGGGTGGAGATTTGGCTGGGCGCCCCACCGAAGGGGTAAACGGCTTATCAGCCTTGTCCGGGCGGGCATCGGTGGGACCAACGTCCGACTTACTGGACCTGCTCTGACACGAAGGCCGCGTGGTAGCAGCGGTGTTCCCGGGAGCGGAGGCCTCTTTTGGCCCGGAGGCTCCCAAAGGGCCCGAGCGCGAACCAGATGGGAGGGGCGATGCCTTCTTGGTCACCACCACGACGGATGTCGTGGAGGGATCCCCAAGAGGGGATGTTGCCTTAAGTGCCGCGACTCTGGCCGGAGTCACGGCTGCCGTGGAAGCCGTTTCCCGCTCCTTCTCCTTGTGACCTTCAGGGGACATGGATGCCTGCCTTAACTTCTTCAGCTCTTTTTCCATGGAGGCCATTCTTTTCTTCAGGGTATGGGCTTCCAGAGACTGCTGCCTTCTTTTGCAGGTAGCAGAGTTAAATTTCTGGTAGTGCTGGCACTTCTCCACGGGGTGGTCTGGGCCCAGACAGAAGTGGCACAAGGAGTGGCCATCCTTGTATGGAAGTTGAGAACCACACGAGTCACACTTATTTTTATGTGATTTGGAGGGCGTCGGTTACGACAAAAACAACGAATCGTTAAGAAAACTCGAAAAAACAGAGAAATTAGGTTGAAAAGTTCGAAGACTAATGGACCGGCGAAAGACTGACGAGTGCTGATTCTACCGTGAGGAACTTTCACAAGCTGATGGCGGGAAAGAACTGGAAGGCGGGCATGGGGGACCACCCCGTTATACTGACATTGTATAACGCCAGTCACCTGATGTGGGGGTGGTCCCCTGCCAGAGACTGCTAGCTAGAAATTTTTCCATGGGGTCCTGACGCCTGGCGGATCAGTCCTATATGTGAATACCTACTGCAAGAGCCCTCTCGAAGTAAGATCTAAGGATTCAATTTGTGCAATGTTATAGTTAAGTGACCAACCCTGTCACACATCTTACTTTGTTCCCTAGGAAATTCCTCAAAAGGTCAGTCAATCTTTCCATGGTCAAAGAATGTAAAAAAATATATCTCCCATGATTAAAACATCCTACTATTTGCTGAGCTTGCATTATATACAATCACAAACCTCCCTGACAACTAGTCTATTGCTGTGTAATTTCAATACACTAACGATCAAAGGCAACCATATTAATACATTTTTCCTTTTTTAATTTATTTTATGTGTATTCTAATAAAAAGTGACTCTTACAAAAATCTATGTCTACTGTGTTTTTTCCATTGCTAATTCTGTGTTATGTCTCGTTATGTTTCTGTAATTGCAATCAGCAGTCTGACTTTTTTTTACCGAGTCAGCTCTGTTTGACTCGGCTTCTGACATCAAACAAGGAGTGACGTTTTCTTCAATTGTCCTTAGTAGTCACGAGAAGACTGGATCTGCATGCTGTCTTATTTCTGCTATCAGGCCTCCTGAAGTGACATTTTACATTTATTTTATTTATTTATTGTTTTAATTAGAAGAGGAAAGCAACATCTTATTATCTTGATAGCTGCCACTGGTCTAGGTACTGTTCCACCTGTAAGCAGCCAATCTGCTCCTTGTCTCCCAGATGATCATCCTCTCTGTTTCAAACGGAGGTCCCGTGGTTGGAGTTTCTTTTCCTGTGTTGTATTCTGCGCCCCACCCCCCCGTACCCATTGATGGCATTTTTTTAGTCTAAAAATGTCTGTAGGAAGGAAATACAGTACCATTTCTGAAAATAGTTAGGCACGGGATCCAGGGTGGACGGTCATGGTAAGTAAGGAGAGCTGCAAGGTATGAACCCCATTATCAGTCTGTGCCCTGTTATCTTGTGTGTAGAAATAAAAATGTTTGGCATTTAGAAGATATGGGGGTGGGGTCCCTTTCCTTAAACAAAGGCTCCTTCCGATTTCATACACAGCAGTGTTGCCTTAGCAAGAAGGTCTTGCTTCAGAGCTGTGCAAGAGGCCTAACAGCAGAAACAAGACAGCATGCAGATCCAGCCTTCTCATGACTACTAAGGACAATCGAAGAAAACGTCATTCCTTGTTTGATGTCAGAAGCCAAGTCAAACAGAGCTGACTCGGTAAAACAAAATAAGTCAAACTGCCGACTGCAATTACAGAAACATAAAGACACATAAAACGGAATTAGCAATGAAAAGAACCACAGTAGACATATAGATTTTTGTAAAAGATTCACTTTTTATTAGAATACAGGTAAAATAAATTAAACAAAGGAAAACATTATTAATAAGGTTGCATTTGATCTGTAAGGCATTCTGGGAGGAAAATGAATGCAGTTCATATTGTACAGTAATTACAGTCTATTCTGTGACATACTCATGATTACAATATGATGGAAACAATAACAATTATGTACGAATTCCATAATAAGATATAGTTGAACCAGCTTATAACGGACAACTCAGTGCATTCTGGTTTTGTCCTGTATAGCAGGTGTCCATTATAACTTGTAAAGACAAATTTGATACTTGCCCACCCACCCATAACTGGCGTAGCATTGCAGTAGTTTCTATCCGCTCACTCTGTCATCCAGTAGCTGCAACAACTTTCTTCACTGCAGCATCTCCTGTCTCACAGATTTAATACTGAACAGATTTAATACTTACCCACCCACCCATAATTTGCTGTAGCAGTGCAGTACATACGGTAGCTTTTTCCAGTAATTTTGTTTACGTGATTAATGTTTTCATTCACTATGCGCTGACAGTTGCTTATGCACTCTCCTTGTAACATTGTCTTGCACTTTTTGCTGAACATGAGCAAATGGAAAATGATCACCTGTACTGGAACTGACTGCACTATTTAATTATACTTGTTACAAGCCAGCCATGCCCCCTGAGGAAGCCTCTAACCGAGGCGATGCACAGGAGTAGCTGGTCAGTGTTTCTGTATTTTTATTTATTTATTTATTTTAACTTTGTGTTTATTGCTTTAACAAAACAAGCAAATATAAACAATATACTCCTGAAGGGCATCACAATGAATACACATACATCCAATGTGAGCAGAATAACTCAGCCTATATAGTCTTTCTTACGGATGAGGGGAAGTACCCAAATGAATGCATGAAACTATTAAAAATCCAACATTGTGCTACACTCCACAAGACTTTTGGTGGCCAAGCTAAAATGAAAAGTCCCAAACATTAATTAACTCAACACTCAATGTTGATATGACCCCAGTTCCAAACATGTGGAAACCATAACTTGGGGCAGCATTTGTGAGAAAGTCCTACATCATGTGGAGCCAAACTGAAACAAAGAGAAATGTCCACATAAACCAGAGCGACAGGCCCTGGGCAGTAACAGGAAGACAAACTCAGCCTTAAAATATAGTTACTAAACAAGGAGTAGTTATATTGAGGAAATAAACCCCTAGAGGAACTACCAGGGACATTATAAATCTTGTAACCATTTGTTAAAGGTAAGTATGAAAAATAGGAACTGCAGCCAGTGGAACACAAGCAGATTGAGAGCTCACTACAAAGAGTGACTCGCATCAAATAAAGTACTTGGAAGTAGCTGCCAGATCATGTGTCATCCTCTGCATCCGAACGGTGCTGGTGGCTAGTGGCCTCAAATTCATGGGCAATGGCTTCCGTTTTATCTGCTTCCATGGGATCGGAGTACTGGAAAGTATGCCTGCCATACTGAATATGAAACTGAGCTGGCATCAATAAAGAGTGCATAACTCCAAAGCCTTGCCCAGACAGCATCACAATTCTTTCTATGGGTTCTAATAGCATGGGACAGATCTGGGAAAAGACGAATTGTCCCTCCGTGAAAACTGAGTGAGTCACAACATACAGCAGCACACAATAGTTGATCTCTAATTTCGGAGCTAGCCATCACCAACAGTAATGTCCTGGGAAGGTCTCTCCGAGGTCCAACCCATCGAGGGGAAACTCTGTAGACATTGCAGAAACTGGTGGGGAAAGTTGCAGGGCTCCAGGTAGCCACGCCTTGAGAAGCCCCAAGAAGTCGTTCCCTTCACACCCTTCTGGAAGTCCAACAATACAAATATTGGACGCCCGATTAGCATTTTCAAGGGCCACCAAACAATAACATAACTGTGTATTCTCTTGAACTAACTTCATAGTTGTGGTGAGGGCCTTGGTAGCTAGTGTTTCAGTTGAAGCTGAAGCTTTAGATGCAACATAAATTTTAACATCCTGCATTGTGAAACACTGCAGAATTGACTCCATCTTCAGACTGATCACCTGCATGGAGGCCTGCAAAGGTTTCCTGGGGGAGACGATACCTCCATCAGCACTGCACTGGTTGGGGCCTGTCCATCTACAGCAGGTTGAGTGTTAGGGCCACTGCTGCCAGTCTTCAGAGAGCACACCATTCGCAAATTTGGTATGTGGCTGAGCAGCAAAATAAGGGCTGCACAGAGCCATTGTTGGCTTGAGAACTAAAAGGAGTTATGCAGAGTTTTAATGTTTAAAAGCTCCCCGAGGTGCAGAGCAGCTCACATACGGTTCATGTCGGGGAGCGTGCTCAACAGCACCCTCTGCTAATGCACTTTTAATGAATTTATACGTCTGTACAGTCCCCATTAGTTGAGTGTGCAGTTTTTGTTTTGTTCCTGTTTGCCTAGGTCTAACCAGAAGGAGTGTATGTATTATTTTTAAAGCTTTTCTTTTCATCAAACAACACATAGCCATAACAAAAAAAAATCACTCCCATTGATTTCCACATCAGCTAGAATGGCTTCAGCCTTGGAGCCAAACAACTTCTGACCCTTGAAGGAGAACTATAGTCAAAAGTGACCAAGAAAAAAAATGGTCTGCAGAGAGAGTTTTTGCTTTGTGTGCCTTTGGCTCTGTTTGCTGTTAGGATTTTTTTTCTAAAATTTCCTGCTTGTTTTATGGCCCCTGGTGATCTACATGCCCGTTTCTTTTATTGCCTTTTGTTGACTTACTGCCTTGTCTGATGTATGCCTAGGTCTAGCCAGTAGGAGTGACAGTTTTATTTTTAAAGCTTTTCTTTTCGTCGAACTACACACAGCCATAAAAAGAGCACACATCACACGCTCCCCCCCCCCAATTATCAATGCTGTAATTAGTGAAGACTCTAGCTGTTTCCTCAAAGAATAGCCCACACAGCCAGCCCAGTGGCGCTGAGGGTTGAGGCACTGGATGCCTTACCTCATGCCACACCGGCGACCCAGGTTTGGGAACAATCATGGGTCAACAGGGAGCCGGCATGGGGTGGGGAGCAAGATTGAGCCGCCTGACGGCAGCTGTCCTATCCCAGGGAGGAGGTCACCCCTCCGTAGTTCTGCCATCACTGGGTGGAGGTCCTATGATGGCGTAGGCAGAGGGGATGATGCGAAGGGAGGGTGTCTCGTAGCACAACGTGCGCGTGCCTCCACCGAGACAAGGGGATGGGAACGGGGAGAAAAACTAGAAAAAACCTACAAACTACTTACGGGGAAAAAAAAAAAAGAATAGCCCACACATCAGCTGTTTGCCAAACTTTGAGCATAGTTATTTTTAGTGCTCATTGGATAAGGAGTAGCATTTAAAAGAACAGTTCTTTCTGCTGTACTCACTAAATCAATTGTCTCCAACACATCATTGTCACATGGGACAGAAGTCATACTGGAAAAAGGAAAGGCTATAAAAGATACAGTCATGAAGATCCACAGGGTTCATAAAACAAGTAGGCAAATTTAGAAAAAAATCAAAACACCAAACAAAAGAAAGGATGCATTAGGACTACACACACACACACCAAAACATTCTGCACAACATATTTTTTGTTAACTTTCGACTGTAGTTTTCCTTTAAAAGGTGCATTCAGCATCAACTGTTGCACATCCTGGGCAAACTCAAACATGGAGCCAAGAGTACCTCTCAACCTCTCTGTATTAAAGATCATAGCACTGACCTTCAAAAATCATAGCAAAGGGCCAGAATGTGTAGCATTTCCTATTTTAAACAATATTATGTCTAACGATAGTGGGCGTTATATAGTGAGTGATAAGGAATGTTTCTATCAACTTAGTTCAATGATTTAATAGTTTGTGTGTCCAGAAATAGCTCTAACATTATGAGGAACATCAGTAAACCTGTGAGGAGCAAGGGTAAATTTGAGTGTGAAAATCATAGCGCTATGCGGAATCCATAGCAGTTGAGAGGTATGCCCACCTCAAAGCTCTGGAAAACACACTTCAGGTCTGCCTTATAAGGCCCATCAGGCAGGATGCCAGTGATATGGCCCAGATTGTACCATATATGATTCTGATATTTTACCATGTGCACCTGTTAGTTGGTAATTCGCAGACCTAGCAAGGCTGAGGTGAAGGGGAGTTTGCACGATAGCCAATTTAGAAACATAGAAAATACTGGCAAAAAAAGATCATTGATCCATCCATCCAGTAACTAAATAAAGTAAGCAAAATTTCATTTGCTAAACGTCCCATTCCAGAGGCTCTGGGCACTGTACAGCAATGTAAGAGTTAACGAACAACTAATACAAGACGTAAGTCAATAAATACCAAGAACAAACAATACTAAGCCTAAAATCTTAATTAAAAATACAGTTCAGCAGTCGGCTATTCTAAGGCTCATAGACAATCTGAAAATGCCTTCCTGCCCTGTTTTACCTTATACTACCCTGGGACCTAATGTCTAATCAGGGTTATCAACTCCCCTCTTGCCCCCTGCCTTACAACCTTCCTCCTGTGTAACCATTAAGCCTTTTACTCAATCCCAGCTATGTCTGAAACCATTAACGGTTCTTACACCCATCACTACCTCTAATGGTGGACTGTTCAACCAGAGGAGAGTGACCTGGGGTCATCATCAGTGATATTCTCAAGCGCAATGCTCAGTGGAACAAAGCACAGAGGAAGGCAAACAGGATGCTAGAATATATAGAAAGAAAAACTGACAGTAGGAGGAAGGAGGTGATACTGCCCCTGTCCAGCCAACCGGTAAGGCCGCACCTGAAGTGCTGCATGCAGTTCTGGAGTACACACCTAATGAAAAAGAGAGACAGCACAGAGACCACACAAAGGAGGGTCATGAAGATGACCCAGGGGCAGCAGGGGAAGTGGTATGAGGAGAGGTTGGTAGACCTCAACACGTATATACTGGAGGCCAGGAAGGAAAAGGGAGATATGACTGAGACAAACAAGTTCTTGTGGAGAATCAACAGGGTGAACTGTAAGGACCTGATCATGAGGGACAGAGGCACAGTGACCAGAGGACATGGGTGGAGGCTGTTAGGGGGGATTCAGGAGGGATGTAGTTAGTTCTTCTGTACAGTGCAGGAGGTGGGCATATGAAATAAACTACATAGAGAGGTAGTTGAAGTGGAATGTGATGGAGTTTAAATGGGTGGGACAGATTAAGGGACTAGTGGGACCAACAAGCCAGAGAATGGAAGTGATACTTGGCAAAGGGGGAAACGATCTGCCACTAGGGCTAACACAGAAACACAGTCAGGTGTTGGCAGAAAAAAACTCATAGTCCATCTTGTCTACGTATTTTCCTAACTGAGTGGTACAAAGTTACCTTTCGTCTTGCCTAGGTTGAATGCCCACTGGTAGTTAACCCCCCCCACCACCACCACCTTCACTGCCTCAGTTTTCACTAACACTTAAAACTGTCTCACGCTCTCATGAAACATGTCACCATCTTGACATTTACCACCTCCCTTGGCAAACTGTTCCATCCACCATCCTTTCTATGAAGAAGTGCTTTCTCATGTCCCTCCTAAATCAAACCCTACAAATTTATATTCATGTATCTTAGTTGCATATCCCATGCTGTGCTTAAAAAGGTCATGACATTCTCCCTTTCAGATACTTATAAGGTTTCTATAATGTCCCCCCTCCCGGCCTTCAATGAGTACATGTTCCGGCTTGCTAAACACTACTCCTGATTTTTCTTGCTGACACTGCATCATGTTTGTATCTAGTCTTTGGGCAGAGTCTATGTGGTCTTTATCTTTTTCAGGTGCAGGCTCCAGAACTGGACAACACAGTACTCCATGTGTGCCCTTACCAGTGACCCAGAAAGGAGCAACAGCACCTCTTTACACCTAGTGGAAAACCCTCTCCTTACACATCCCAGCATCCTATTTGCATTCCACATGTGGTCTGGTACACTGGGTTGTTGACTTGAGGCTATTGCTAATGATGACCCCCAAATTCCTTCTCTCAGTGGTCAGACCAATTTTTTCACCCCTAGCCAATAACCTGCTTTTGGGTTACTCTTGCCTAGGTGCACAGCTTTGTACTTTTTCACATTAAACTTTAGTTGCCATACCTTGGACCATTCCCCCAACTGTTTTAGGTCCTTTTCTATGTCCCAGACCCTCTCTCTGAGTGTCATCTGCAGGACTGGATTAATTAGATCTCTAAATGCAGCTCAATGTTAGGTGGAGCATAGAGCTAGGCATGGAAATAGGTAGACTGGATAAACCTCATAAGAGAATGGAGTTGCTATTTAGACTCAGTCAGTACTTAATTCCTGAAACCAGGAGAATGTTGGTAAATAGTTTTTTGTTCCCACTTACTGACTATGGTTCATTAGTATATTCATTCACATCAGAGGATGCTTAGTAAGTTCAGGTCAACTTTTCATAATTTCATCCGTATTGCATCTGGGCTCCCAAGAGGGACACATCATTGTGATCTTTATCGGACATTTGGTTGTTCTTCTTTAGAGGACAAATCTAATTATAGCCATTATTACTCTTACATAAAGTACACTTGGGTCTTTTGCCAGAATGTATTGTTATGCTATTTCTAAAATGGACTAATTTTTTTTCCTACAAGTTTACAAAGTAGGTTTCCCTTTAAGGTTTTTTTTTTCCCTGGGGTGGTCTTTTATTTATCTGCTGGTACAAGTGCCTGTAAGTGTTTTTTAAATTATATAAATTAAAATATTTATAAATAAGTATATAGGCTGGCCTGAATTCTCCTGTCTAAAAGTATTCTCCTTGGGAGCGCTGCAAGGTTATTTTCTATTTACATTTCCTTTGTTTTTTATATGCAGTTTATGCTCCTTGTCTGCCCCAGCTGCCCCCTTCTAACAGATCCCCCCAGCCCCATCACCCCGGTGTCACTAGGACTTACCCCTGCCCAGTCACCGGGTGTGGAGCCTGCGAGAAGTCGGTTTTCATCCGCAGCCGGAGGTGTTTTTCCTCCATTTTTCTCCCTTTTCCCGGGGGCGCACATGCAGGATGCGAGTACGTGGAGGTGTGTGCGCATCAACAGAAGTCCCGCAGCACCCTCCCTTCTTCTGGCCCCTCAGACCAGGACTACCCTACGACCTCCATCTGGGGCAGTTGTTCGGCAGGAGTGCCAGTCCTCCTTCCCCGGGAGAGGAGAGCTGTCCTCCAGATGCTCAGTCCTCTCCCTCACCTGCCAACCGCTGGTGGCCCGTGCTTGTTCCCAAACATGAGTCGCCAGCTTGGCACGAGGTGTGGCATCCAGCACCTCAACCCTCAGCGCCACCAGGATGGCTTATTTACATTTCCTGTAAGGTCCCTTTCTTTCATATTGCTCAAGGACAGAATTCCTTACCTTATAAAGCTATCAATTCTGACAACAATCTGCCTAAACTCAATTGGGGACTGTACAAAAAACTCTTATTTTCATACGTTTACTTGAGTGTCACATACTAAATAGATCAGTCTGCAAATGTTCTAAATTATATTACTGTATTGGTATTGTATGTTTTATATGTTTATGTATTTTATGTATTTAATGTTTTTTTGCTGGATACTGGATGCTTGTGAAAACGGGAGATTTGCTCACATGCTTTTTGGTAAAAAAATAACACAAACAAACAAGAACCTCTGGGTATTTTTCTGCTGACACAATCTTTCTTCCCCTTGGAGCTTATTTCATAGGTTTGTTACTCTATTGGTAACAAAAAAAAAAAAGTCCCATCATTTTATTCTACTCTCCCCTATAGTGTATGGACGACAGTCATAACACTCCCAGTAAGTCCCGTGTTAAGACCCGGGGACTTGAACAGTGTCTCTGTCTGAGGCTGAATCAGCTGAGGATGCACCACAATAGGCTGTACTGGGGAAGAGACAGAATCTCTCCGAGCTCTAGGCCTACTTGACCATGAGGAACTGGAGTCAGACGAGGACCATGGCCTCTGGACAACAAAGCTCAGATTCATTGGAGGGGCTCAGACAATCTTGGAGGTCCCTGAGGATTGCAGGAAGAAAAATGATCAGTTGATCTGCTAGCTGTGGAGGCATATGGGGCAGAAGCCAGTGTGACCAGTCAGGAGAAACTTGAAAGCATTGAAGATGACTTCAATGTCGACATCGAGAGTCTAAAGCAGATGATGACCATCTGGTCTTCTTGCATTTCTTGAGGTGTAAATGACATTGAAAATGGAACCTCAATCTTGACCACAATGGTTTCTTATTTGGAGCCAACATAATTGAATTAACTGACTTTGGGTTTGTCAGATTCAAGCCAGCTGAATTTAGGTGGACTAAGGAGAAATCGACAGTGTAAATGGAATACTGACTGAGTCTAGTTCCTTCAGCACTTTTGGCTGCCCTGGCAGAATGTCTTAGATAGAACCTGCGAGTCAGAGCATCACTGTGAGGACAAAACAAGTACAGGTACTGTTCAAACACGTCACTAGCAGCCCGGAGGTTCTGGTTCTCTGATTTGAGCTTGTAATCTTCAATGGCAATCACAGATATGTTTTCCTTGTATGATGACTCAGCTTTGGAGGTTGCAACCTAGGCCTCAGAGTCTGTCACCATGGAAGAGGAGAAATACAACAATGGCAGCATTTCTTTTTGTGCTCAAATTACACAGTCTGATTTAGAATACACCTGAGCACATAAAGAACAAGTTCTAACATGGTCTTTCACCAAACAGTGGGTGCACTGTTATGGCATAGTAAACCTGCAGTTCTCCCACCTTTTAAAGCTTGTCTTTTGTTGCTGAGCCATGGTCCAAACCTGGCACCAGAAGCAGGAAACACAGAAGTCAGACAAATGTGAAAGATGTATTAGACAGAAAATTCAGCATAACCCAGGGACCACTGTGCTTCCTTGCAGCTGACCCAGTTTCAGTAACTAATTTGTATTTCTGGGTCCGGGCAGCCAGAGCTGAGCAGAATGCTGCCAATGTAAGGATGTCCAGGCCAAGGAAGTGCTGGCACCATTGTCTGGTACCACAGCAGCTCCTCCTCGTGGGTGAAGGAGCTTGCTCCGTCATGTGGGGGCATCATGACATGATATCATAACACATATGCAACATCACGTGAGGCATAACACAGAGCACTGTTCATCACCAGTGGAGGCAGACGGACGCTAGGACAAATGCAATCAGCACTAATGAACATGACATGGGACCATAAGGGGGAAACATCCCCCAGCAGACCGTCAGAATGATGATTCAATGCTAGCCCTCTTGGCACTCCCCTTCCCCTGGGTGATCTGTAGGAAGGGTTGGGGATGCTTTCTCCTCGAAGGCTCCACCACAGGGAGTGAACTATAGAGAACCTGAGGAGAGAGGAGTTGTGACCAGACTGGGAGGTCACTGGAGCAACCAAAGGGATGCGTATCCTCAGGGACCAGAAAAATCTGGATCAAAGAAAACAAACGTAGAATCCAAACCACAGAACAGGAGTTATGAGGAGGTTTCCAATCCGTTCAGTGGAAAGAAAGATCTGGAGACCCAGGGTGAGGTGAACAGAGGGCAATCAGCTAAGAATCCTTTCGGAGGTACTGAGCTTGCTCAGTGAAACTGCAACAGTGTGGACGACTGAGTTGAATGCAGGCAGTTGCAAACAAAAAAAAAAACAAACTTCGGACTAGCTTTCAAAAGTTATTATTCTCTATTAGAAAATGAAGCACTGAGAGGCTTAGTTACTTGTTCAAGGCCACACGGCAACTAAGTGGTTCTGGTGGGATTTGAAACTGGTCAATGGTTCCCAATCCCTTAGCCATTAGACCACCCTGCCGTAAATTCATTTAGCTAAGCAAATAGCTCCAAGTTAATGCTACTGAAGACACAGTTCAGTTGGTCTGACATTAATTTCATGAAAATATCTTCTTCCAAGTTTGAATCTACAGTATATTGACCTCAGCAATTTTTCTGCCACTGTTTTAGCTTAAGCATCCCATCACCATCCCCAAAGCTAATCAGTGAGTTAATTAGTTCCAGTCTTTCAACTAATTAGGACTTCCTTTAAAACCACACATGTCTAATCATAATGGTAAAACACATACATCATCCCTACTCCTCAGAAAACCACACATGCCTAATCAGAATGGTAAAACACATACATCATCCCTACTCCTCAGTCAACTGGCTCATCAGCTTTTGATAACTCATCTTGCAAATATTATGGTAAATAAATCTGCAGAACACAGGGCTCAAAATGAAGTTTCCAGCCAGCAACCATGAAGCAGCTTGGAAAATCCACTGGCTCCAGAAATATTCCATTGGCCGAACCAGTGTACTTACAGAAATATGTGTACTGGTCCGATACAAAATCGACCAGCATTTGGCTGATGGGCCTGTTCCAATTTCATACGCTGGAACATCTGATAATGTGTCTCCAATCCCTTCCCACCAATTTTATTTGCTTGTTTGTTTTTCTTTCTACATTTCCCTCCTTATCCGGTGACCCATGCTGTTCTTCAACCCATCCTCTAGGCCTGGATCCCATGGCTACGAATCCCAGTGATCCTAGCTCAGTTTTATGTTTTCCCTGTTATTTAATCTTTTTTTTTTTAAATCTGGGGACCGGAATAGGCACACTAAGGCAGAGCTCGTTCAGAGGTGTGACCCGGGGGATGCGATACAGCAAGGAGTGAAAAAAGCAGAGAGTGAAACAGCAAAAAACAATAAAATGTTAACAACAGGTGCAGATATAAGAACAACAAAAGTGAGGTACAGGTAAGTTCCAGAGAAGGGTCTACCTGCATGCACAGTGGCAGAGGTACTGCTTGCAGTGCAGGTGATCAGGGTTTGAGAGTGAGCCCTGGTTGCTGGGGGCTGCAGAGGGGGGGATTGAGTATCCCAGGACATACTCCATGGCACTACCACCATCTGGGTGACCAGAGGTTAAGACGCAGATGAGGGAGCCAGAAGTTCAGGAGGGAGAGGCTGCAGATTGTTGTTGCAGTGCTTGCTCGGTGTGCACTGATGCATGGCCGAACATGACCCACCAGCCTCACGGACAGGAACTTAAGGTGTAAACACCCCTCCATTGAACAGCATGAAGACCTAAGACACCCACAGGCCCTGCACCCGGTGATCCAGGGCAGGCCTCTCTGGCTTCATCTCTGTCTCCCCCTCGGGATTCTGATCTCTGGTCGGGGGCGGGGGGCAAAACCACAGAGTTCCTGGAGTGGTAGCTAAATCCCTAGGGAAGGCTGGGTAATGGGACTAGGGTGTGTCAGCTATGGGGCTGATGGGGTAGATCCCAAAGTCAACCAAAGGAGAAGAATCAGAGTTTAAAACAAAATTCCAGAAAAAGGAAAAAACAATATATAACATATACAAGTGGGGTAGCAAGGATGAGAGCTATGAGAGCCGTACAATGTTAGAAAGATTCTTCAGTAAGAAAAGGTTGCTTTTCTGTAACTGTAGTGCTACCGCTAGTAGTAGTATAAAGCTCACATCTACACTTAGGTAGTCTTCCCCTGAACATTCTCAATCACCGGAAATAGTCTTCAAGTTTCACTTCTCTCACCATTCAATCATGTGGTCCTCCGGCTCTGTCCCCACTGCTCTCAGATCTGCACAGTGGAGACAGGCATTAAAAGAAAGCCTTGCCACTGTTGGTTATGTGAGTCATGCGGATGTGAACCGACTACTAGTAGTAGAATGAGAGTTGTAGCTACATAACGTACTGTATTCTTCTAACTACCTACAGTGGATTCAGTTTACTATCCACACTTACGCAGACTTCTAGCAATCCTCAGGAGGAGCAGGGAAGGCATGCATCCCCGGTTTTTGCAAATGGTGACTGAAAGACTAAGCAAACAAAAACAACACCCCAGTGGCTGTGTATGTCGATGTTGCTAGGGATTATGAACATGAGCGCATCAGACCAGGTAACAGATCTATCAATCTCTGCAATGGGGATACAGCAGTAACAGAAGCAGCTGTATATCTGGTGTAGTGAGCTTCTGACCCATCAGGAGATTCCTTACCACTCAACTCATAACAACACAGAGCAATGCAGGGTGTGACCTACCTGCCAATAGTCTGCTTGACTGCCAGTCTGCCTAGGGCTGCTTCAGTATAGGTAACAAAGAAATAAAAAGTCTCACCACAAAACTGCCGTATCAAGAAGGGGATTATAATTGTGCTTCACATGCAAACTGAGATACTAGTGAAGGTGGGGGGCATCACCTTTGAGTAAACATCTTACCAAGCTGTCTAAGAAACTGGGTCTGATTTACCATCTGGCGTTACCAACACCCACATGGTACAGACTACTCTTATTACTCTCTACCTCACAACCAACACTCTAGGATTGATCTATTTTTAATCTCTGCTGAGTGGGAGCATGCAGTGACCAGTTACTCCATAAAGTCCCTCACCGCCTCTGATCATTTCCCAGTAGTCACAGACACAGCGGTAGCACCAGCTTGTAAAAATCCACAATGGTGATTTAATGTCTCATTACAGATTGACCCTGCTTTAGTGAGCATGGTTCGTACACAAACTAAAGACTACTTAGAGCACAACAGGAAAGGAGACAGTGCCCCATAGTCACAATGGGATAGAAGAAAGGCAGTTCTCAGAGGCAAAATCATGCAGTGTGCCTCAAAGAAAAAAGCAGCTGTAGCACACAGACTAGAACTGGAGAGGCAAATCTCACCACAAAATTACACTGGATGAATCCTTCCAACATGAGCTTAAACTCAAAATGGACACCTTGACCAAAGAACCAGAGGAACAAAAAGGGAATTTGTGGTATGCCAGTCAGTGCTTTTATGAGCATGGCAACCAAAAAGGGAGAATTTTGGCCTGGCAGGTTAGGCAACAAGCCATTAGTAGGGCAGTGGTCAAGGTAAACGACTCAGGAGGCTCAGGTGTAACATACACCTGATGACACGAAATCAACAACACCTTTACCAGAAATTATGAGAGCTTATGCAAAGCAGAGCACAGCAGTCACAACACCACACAGAGAAGATTACAATTTTCCTAGGGGGACTGAATATCCATAAGCTGTCATCAGAGGCTAAAGAACAATTAGAAGCCTTTATTGGTACCAAAGAGATATTGGGAACTACTACAAAATTAAAGAATTGGAAAAGCTCTGGGAACAGATGGCCTTCCCGGTGAATTTTATAAAGCCTTCAGGGAGGCGCTCATTCCAACAGTGCAGGAGGCTTTTAGTGGAGTTCTCCTGGGGGAGAGGGTACCATCCTCATAGAGCTGATTAAGTTTTCTAAGATCAAGGTAGACTGTTACACCCCTTCCTTTTTTGTTTACAATCACCACTGGTGATGACCAAGCACTTCTCGACTCTTCTGATACCCAATTCTTTCATTTTTTGTATTTCCTTAACCACGTCAGCTCTTAACCACTCTAGCAATCTCTATGTTTTTCGTCTGGTAGGACGAGTATTCCTTGTCACTATTATGTGATCGACCCCTTTTTCTCGGCCTGGTACCGTGGTAAAAGTACTGTTAAATGTGTTTAGCAAGTCACAAATTTCTGCAGTTTGTTTGGAGGTTAAGGAAACATTCACCTTGACAGCATCAGCAGTTACAGTTTGTTCCAGTCTATCATAAGCTACATCAATATCTTCTTTATCAGTTTCTGGTAAAACCAGCAAAACAGCTTTTGGTGTTTTTTCAACCCATTTCTTGAGAAGGCTAACACGGTATATCTTAGTAGGATTTTTCCCATCTGGGGCCTCAATCTCATAGTTAACTGGGCCAGTACGTCTAAGCACTTTATAAGGCCCTTGTCATTTCATTAACCGTTTATTTTCTGTAAAGGGTAACAGCAGCAAGACGTTTTTACCTGGCTTAAAAACGTTTTCTTTTACTCCGTGGTCATAATACACCTTCTGCTGGTTTTGGGCCTCTTCCTGATTACTATGGGTGATTTCAACATATTTTGCAAGCTTCTTTCTCAGGACACATATATAAGATGTAATAGATTGTTTCTGAGTGGGGTTATCTTCCCATGCTGCTTTTATTACATCTAGTGGCCCTCTAGGTTGTCTACCATACAGCATTTCAAATAGAGAAAAACCTGTTGATGCCTGTGGCACTTCTTTGTAAGCAAAAAAACAGGTAAGGCAAGTATTGGCCCCAGTCTTTCCCTTCCCCTTTTACGAAACTTCTTAACATGCGTTTTAGGGTTTGATTAAAACGCTCAACAAGACTGCCTGTTTGAGGGTGATAAGGGGAGGTTCTTATGGCAGTGATACCTAGTAGTCGGTACAGCTCCTTCAGTAATGCAGCACCAAAATTGCTACCCTGATCAGTAATAATTTTTTTTGGTATGCCCACCCTGCTGAAAATTTTGGCAAACTCTGCTGCCACTTTTGGGGCTGTGACAGTACGCATTGGAACTGCCTCTGGGTATCGAGTAACATACTCACATACTACCAAAATGAATCGATTTCCCTTTTTACTTTTGTCTAAGGGGCCAACCACATCCATTGCAATTATCTCAAAAGACACAACTATCAAGGGCTGGGGCACAAGGGGCACCTTGTCTTTTTCAGTCACTTGGGCTTTCTGACACTCAGCACAAGAACCGCAATAGACAGCAACATCTTCATGAATTCCAAGTCAGTAAAATCTGTACAGCAATCTCGCAAGGGTGCAATCCCTTCCCAAGTGACCAGGCATGGGACTATCATGTGCTATCTGTAACAACTCAGATCTATACTTTTGTGGTATAACCAATTGTTCTATCTGGTCCTGTGTCTGAGGTTTAACCCAAACTCTGTACAGTATCCCATTACATTTTTTAAACATAGGTTCACCCTGTTTTGATTTCACCCCCAGCTGCTTAAAATAACCCTGGAGAGAAACATCATTAGCTTGTTGTGAAAAAAAATCATAATCAGTGATCAGTTTAGTTTCAGCATTTTCATATGTTAATCCTTTATGTCCATCAGTCTTTTGTTGCCACTGTTTCCTCAGGTGTCGTCTTTCTTTCCTGGACTTCAGGGTCTTGGAGCTGTGCTCAAACAAGTCTGAATCAAAATCAGCGAAAGGAAGAGAGTCCCCACCACCTGAGATTTTCTTTGCCCGACCTCTTCTCACCACAGCTGCTGAAACATCAGGATTTACTCGCTCTTTGATAAATAGTAAATCCTGGAAAGTCATTTCCAATACTCACAGGTACAGGTAACTTAGGTACTAGCCCCACTTTCATTTTATACGACACACCTTTAATAGTCAGAGTCACTTGGCTGATGGGATAATATCAAGTGTCCCCGTGGATGCAGATGACACCAGTACCTGATCCTTTTGGGCACTGTTTTCCCAGAACTTCAAGAACTTCAATATGCACTAGGGTCTGTCTGCTTCCCGAATCTATAAGTCCCTTCACAGTTTTATCTCCCACCTCCCCATCTGTTAAGTACTTGCCCCAATTTGCTAAGGAAAAATGTGCTCCAGTGTCACTCTTCTTACAGCAATTTCTTACAATATGACCTTGCTTATTAAAGTTATAGTAAATAACATCTTTGGGCACAGATTTGTTACCTCCACCAGAGTTCTTATCAGACTTGGGGTTTAAATGGGAAAAAGAATGTCTTACTGGTGCTTGGCTGTTATCTCACTGCAGTGGCGTGTCTGGCCATTTGGCAGTCTTTGGCCAAAGAAACAGCCTTTTCCCCACTTTCTGGTCGGTGTTCCTTTACCCAAAGCTGTAGATCTGTAGGCAGGATGTTGATGAATTGCTCCACTGCGAATGTGTCGATGATCTGTGGGACTGTTTTGCTCTCTGGTTGGAGCCATTTTATCAGGAGTTCTCTAAGTTGGGTGAAGGCTTCTTGAGGATTGTCGACTGAGTTGTACTTCAGAGACCGAAATCTCTGCCTGTAGCTCTCTCCTGAGATGTCATACCTTTTCAGGATTTCATTTTTCACCAGGTCATAGTTTTCTGACTGTGCAGTATCCATATTGCTGTAGGCAAGTTGGACTTACCCTGCCAGGTAAGGTACCAGTCTGATTGCCCATTGCTGCTTTGGCCACTGGCAGGCTGCGACAACCCTTTCAAAAGTTGTCAGGTATGCTTCGATATCATCCGAGGGACACAACTTTGCAAATTTAATGTATTTCAAGTTGCCTGTGTCCTGTTGCTCGTCTGGATCGTTGCCAGATCCTCTGCCTTTGATAGCCTGCAAGGCATCCAGCCATCGCTACTCCTGTTACTACATCTCTTCTCTCCTCTGCTGCTCAAGTTGTTGCATTTCTTCTTTTCTCTGTACCTCTAAACGTTGAATCTCTTTTTCTCTCTGCTGCATTTCCTCTCTTTTCTGTTTCTCCATCTCTGTTTGTTGTATAGCCCACCATTTGAAAAAGGCAGTCAGGCTTTCAGGTTCTGTAACGGCCTGTTCTTTTTCTGTAACTGGTTCTAGCTGTACAGTCTCAGCTTGGACTTCTGTCTCTGCTAGTTTGGCTGCCATTCTCCTGGTAACCACTCCTGGGCTTGCTGCTGCAGAATCCATACCCTTCTTCTATGCTTCCCTGGTACCAGGTCTAGTTCCCACACACAAAACTCCTGGCTTAGAGTATGAAACATAGAAATTGATGGCAGATGGGGAAAGTACAATCCATCAAGTCTTCCCTTGGCTTCCTACCCCCCTACTTAGCTGCCTGCTTGTGTATTCCACAGTGTCTGTCCCAAGCCCGCTTGAATTCCCCCACTGTCTAGGCTCCCACCACCCCCTCTGGCAGGCTATTCCATGGTTCCACAACACGCTCTATGAAGAAGAATTTCCTCGTATTGCTTCTGAACTTTCCTCCCTTAAGTCGAAGGTTGTGCCCTCTAGTCCTGCTGTAGTTGTTTACCTGAAATAGGTTCTGCATGTGCACCCTGTTGTTGTCTTTAAGGTATCTAAATGTTTTTATCACATTCCCACGATTCCTGCATTGTTCTAGGGGGTATAATTTGAGGTCATCCAGTCTTGCCTCGTACGGTTTCTGATATAAGTCCTGCACCATCTTTGTTGCTCTTCTCTGTACCATCTCCAGCCTATCTAAGTCCTTCCTGAGGTGTGGCCTCCAGAACTGGACACGTACTCCAGGTGAGGCCTGACCAGGTACCAACACAGGGGCATGATTACTTCATGCCTTCTGCTTGTGATGCCCCTCCCTATGCATCCCAGGCTACAACTAGTCTTTAGTGCTGCCTTTTCACATTGTCTGCTGACCTTGAGGTCATCTGATATGATCACCCCTAGGTCTCGCTCCTGCCTGGTAGCTACCAGCTGCTTCCCTCCCACTGAGTACAGTTTCCCTGGGTTATGCTTTCCCAGGTGCATGAACTTGCATTTTTTGGCACTGAATTTCAATTGCCAGGTCTTGGACCACTCCTCCAGTTTTCAGAGATCAGCTTCCATGCTTTGCTGTCTCTCTGTTGTGTCTACCCTGATTTTGGTGCCATCTGCAAACAGGCACACCTTTTCCTCCAGTTTATCAGCAATGTCACTGATGAATATGTTGAAGAGGATCGACCCCAGAACTGAGCCCTGTGGGACCCTGCTAGTCACCCTCCCTTCCAGAGACACAGTGCCATTTACTAATACTCTCTGAGTTCTCCCATGTAACCAGTTTCTGACCCAGTTTGTAACCTCAGGCCTAATTCCCATGTTCTCCAGTTTTTTTGACCAGTCTCCTGTGCAGAACGGAGTCAAAAGCTTTGCTGAAGTCCAGGTAAACCACATCCACTGCCCTACCCTGATCATTGTTTTGGTGACCCAATTGAAAAAAATCAACCAGGTTTGTCTGGCAGGACCTCCCTGCCATGAAACTGTGTTGATTTGTGTTCAGCTGACCAGTTTGCTCAAAAAAAGCTATGATTCTTTCCTTCAGCAGGGACTCCATCAGTTTTCCCATGACTGACATTAGACTAAACGGACGGTAGTTACCTGGCTGTTCCTTGCTTCCACTCTTGTGGAGTGGTACTACAGTTGCACTCTTCCAATCATCCGGCACCTCGCTGCTCCTTAATGATTTGTTGAAGAGCACTGCTAAGGGGGCTGCCAGTTCCCTTCCTAGTTCTTTCAGTATTCTTGGGTGTATCCCATCTGGCCCCATAGCTTTATCTACCTTTAACTTGTCTATTTCTTCCAGGACCCTTTCCTCTGTGAAGGGACCCGTGTCTATTCCTTCAATCGGACATTTCTTTATGCCTACTGCTGGTCTGTTACCGTCTGCTTACTGTGTGAAGACTGAGCAGAAGTATTCCTTGAATGCCTCTGCCTTCTCCCCATCTTGCTCTGTGGTTTGTCTATCTTTTTTTGTGATTCTAACAATGCCCCCTTTGGTCTTCCTTTTTTCACGTATGTACCTGTAAAAGGTTTTGTTACCCTTTTTTTTACTTCCTGCACTATCCTAACCTCTGTTTGAGCTTTTGCATTTCTTATCACTTTCCCTGTCTCTTTTAGTTTCTGTTTATAGTCTGTATGCACTACGTAAATACCACTGTTCACACCATCTGTCGTCGAGGAACAGGTCAGTAAGCATAGGAAAACCAGCAGCAGTTGTAAAATTCGAACAAGTGATTTATTATTAACAGAAAAATAAAATTGTTCTGTATAACTACTGTATAGCAGATTATATTTGCTTTCTGTTTATATTAGCTGAAAGCAAAGGACCGCTAATATAAACAGACCGCTAATATAATCTGCCATACTGACTGTACTCTAGCAGTAAGCACTGAGTGCTAATTAAATAGGGCGCTAATATGTACAACTGGAGTCACTGCACTAAATATATCAGGCGCTAATATTAACTGCTATACAGTATTTACAAAGGCAGTATAAACAGAGAAAGTCCATCTGGGGTTCTTCTCAATTTCCAATCTCATTCTCTGTCTCTCACTCTCATGCAAGAAATTGCAGCTTTAGTTTTGTAAGTCTTTGCAACTTCTGCTCGTTAAGAAAACAGCATGCTTCTCACAGTGTTCTTGTAAGTTTCAACTAGTGAAGCATAAAGAACATTGTGAACCAGAACTGACCTCTTGCTTATAGCTTCTCAGAGAGTTTGCAAACTAGCTTCTTAGGTTAACCTCTTGAGTTCCAAACAGCGTTTTGCAATCATTTCAACAGTATAACTATATACATTTCAACAGTATAACTATATACATTTCTAAACAGAGGATCCCATTATCAATTACATTTTCCCATAATGATTCACATATATTTTTATACCAGCAGATACGCAAGGGGGAAGAAAAGACAGAAATAGCAAGTGAGGGTAGAGAGATAGTGAGAGGCAGAGAATTGCAAGACCATTAGGGTGATCAAGTCCTAGGTCTCACGAGAAAATCTGGTTGCACAACCAGACAGACAAGAGACAGAAAAGGAGAGAACAGAGCAGATCCTTGCATGTAAACTCTTTCTCCAGAACAGTTGGGACAGGGCTCTATTCAACACTGTCACAATGCCCAAATAACAGTCATACCTAAACTGGAGAAGGATCCAGGGCATTGTGATGCTTATCGTTCTATATCTTTATTACAATCAGATCTAAAGATTTCCACCTCCATACTGGCAAATAGACTGCAGCTGTGTGTAGGGAGTCTGGTACACACAGATCAAACTAGCTGCCTTTGGGGTAGATATTTACAAAACAATATTCTCAGAGTCTTAATCATATTCTCTTCTCAAAAGATCCCCAAAGAATTACAATTGGCAATTTCAATGGACACAAAGAAAGCGTTTGACCAGGTAAACTGGGCCTTCCTCTCATAGGAGCTGCAGATGATGGGGTTTGGTGGAAAGTTCAGGAATAGTCTGGCCTCCTTGTACACCTTTCCAGGAGCAATGGTTAAGACCAACAGGGTTAACTCAAACCAGTTTGCTCTACACAGAAGGACACAAGAGGGCTGCCCCATCTCCCATCTTCCTTATGCTCTTCATACAGAGATGCTTACAACAGCAGTTAGAGCCAATGGAAAAAAAACTCAATCTATGATATTTAATCGAAGTAATAAAAGAATAGAAGAAATGACTTTGGACATTAAAACAGAGGAGGATACCATGATTAAACAAGTTCACTCATATAGATATTTGGGAATATGGTTAGACAGCAACCTGAGATAGGACATGCAAATAGAACAACTGTTAAAGAATGCTGGTAAATGTCTAGGTGCCCTGTACCGGGCAAAATAATGTGTGTCCCAAGAGATCAGGAAACAGGTAGTAAATACCATGATCCTACTGTTTTTTGATTACAGGGATATCCTGTGCTCTGACGGAACTAAGAAGGATCTGGCAAAACTCTATGTCTGCTACAACAGACTTGCCAGATTTATACTTAGTGCTCCCCTTATGGCACACGGTTGCTAATTGTATGCTGAACTAGGTAGGCAGAGGTTAAACGATCGTAGATATGAACACACCCTGGCATTTATGTATAAGGGAATTAGAAGGCAACTTCCAGATTAGATATCTGCTAACATTGTTTATAGAAAAAAAAATCCTTTTCAAGATCTGCAATAGGCCTGGATCTCGTGATCCCTAAATGTAAACTAGAAATAGGAAGAAGTACAGTTTTTTATTTGGAGTCAATGGCTTGGAACAATATTCCTCATACCCTGAAATCCCTAACAGGGAAGAATAGATGGAATGAGATAAAAACATGGCTAGACAGTAAGGCAGAATAATTTTGTGTATGTTATTTGACAAAGTAATATGTTTAATTGTTCAATTTTGTAATTATTTTACCTTATTGTGAAGTTTGAATTTATTGCTTTATTGTAAACCAATGTAATATGGAACTATAATATGACATTACTTTGCACTGTGGGACCACGTTGTAAATGAGCCTTGGCTCAATCGAGCAAATCCTTTGTTCATATTTGTTATGAATAAAAAACATTTTACTTGCTTACTAAAGGCATAAAGATTAAACACATAGAAAGAACAGTTACATACTTACCATAATAGTAGATCTTCAAGAGAATCTCTTTCCTTAGGCCACACCTTTGGAGCTATACCCACGTCAGCACTAGGACCATACAAAAACTTTTGCTAGCCAGGGCCTGCCCATGACGACATCATGCATCAGCGTCTACATAAATGTGGGCAGCCCCATTTCTCCTCAATTTCCTGCCAGAGATTGTGCTCAGAGGACCTTTCTTCTTGGGGAACCAGGAGATCATACCAGTGCCTCCTATAGTAGGCGTGTGAAGGTGCAGGATATAGCAGCCATGGAAATTCCCAAGGCAGAATTGCATGCCATATTCCCCTATAGCTGATAAAAAAGGGGAAGGAGGGAGGGCCAGCATGGCATAAGGGAAGAGAGTCTCTTAAAGATCTACTGTTACGGTAAGTACAAAAAAATTACTCACCGTAGTAATGTTATTTCTTCCAAGGAATTCTTCAACATTATTGACAGGTGCAGTATGCCAGCTGGGTTCAGTTGCCCCAGAGAGGAACAGTCAATGTAAATGAGAAAGACACTGGCAAATCAGAATAGAGAGACAGTAGAGTGCTGCCTGCAGTCAGCCTGAAGGACCTCAGAACTGTTTTGAAGCTGAAAAAGAGCAAAAACTGTGCCCCATAGGTGCAAAACACTGTTAGCAAAAACTGATGACAATTCCAAATTACTATTGTGAAACAAATCAACAAGAAAACAGTAAAACTAAACAAATTTGGCTAAACACCAGAACAGAGCCGTCCCCAGACTGTTTTCACAGGGGAGGATGGATGGGAGTGTCAATAATGCTGAAGAATCCCTAAGAAGAAATAACATTACTACAGTGAGTAATTTTTTCTTCTCACCCCAGGAATTCTTCAGCATGTACTGGCAGGTGCAGACTACAAAGCAGTACAGTTGGGAGGCAGGCACAGAAACCTACTTAGGAAAAAGGCTCTGTAGCACCGCTCTGCCAAATTTGGCATCAGATCTGGACTGCACATCCAAGCAGTAATGCTTTGTGAATGGGTGAACCGTTTTCCAAGTAGCTGCTTTGCAAACTTCTTGCAAAGGAACACCTCTTGAGGCTGCCACAGAGGCAGCGGTGTCCCTAGTAGAGTGGGCTCTGAGCCCAAGAGGGGGCTCCTTACCAGCTTTGCTGTAACAGAACTGGGTACAAGAGACAATCCAGTGGGAAATGGATCTTTTTGTCACTGGTTTCCCTCTGTCCACTTCACCATAGGTGAGAAAGAGCTGAGTGTGTGAGTCTCTGAACTGCTTAGTATGGTATAGGTAATAAGAAAGGGCTCTCTTGACGTCCAGGCTATGCAACTTGCATTTGCCTGGAGTGGATTTGTTTGTGAAAAGAACCGGCAAGTAAATAAGACTGGTTAAGGTGGAAGTCAGAGACCACCTTGGGAAGAAATTTCCTATTCGTCCTAAGGACTACTTTGTCCTTATGGGGGAATTATGTAATTAGGATGTGTACAAAGGGCCTGCAACTCCAACATCTGTCTGGTAGAGGTAATGGCCACTCAAAAAACAGTCTTCCAGGTAACAAACTTGAGATCAGCAGTAGCCATGGGCTCGAAAGGAGGCTCCATGAGCTCGACTATACAGAGGCTCATGTCCCAAGGGGAAACAGGTTCCCTCAGAGGGGGCTGGAGGTACAGCAACCCTTTGAAAAACTTTTTGAAAATAGGCTGTGAGATGACTGATTCCTCTTTTTCAGTGGAAAGATAGGCTGAGATGGCTGCTAGATGTACTCTCAAGGATGAAGCTTTCAGGCCTTCCACCTGAAGGTGTACTAGATAGTTCAGCATGATAGGAGGAGGAGGAGCCTGCAAGGGCTCTATGTCCTTATCCTTGCACTACAGTAAGAACCTCTTCCACTCGTAAGCAAAAGTTTTCCTAGTGTTAGGTGTCTTGCCATTCGCAGAATTTTTAGGGGCCTGTTCAGAGTACTGGGATTCAGGAAATTCTAGCTCCTCAAGAACCAGGCTTTGAGGTGAAGAGACTGGATGTTGGGGAATGCTATTCCTGTCTAAGGAAGAGTCAGGAGACTATGGGATGAAGGCAGTCTGATGAACTTCCTGACTGACAATGCGAAGAGCAAGGAGTACCAAGGTTGTCTCGCCCAATCTGGAGCCATCAGAATCATGGTGGCTGGCTGAGCCTTGAGCTTGAGAAGGACCCTGTAAAGCAGAGGAAAAGGAGGAAAAGCATAGAGGAGCCTCCCTGTCCTGTCCAGGGTCAGAGCATCCAATGGGATGGTCCCCAATGCTGGAAGCCTGCAGCAGTTCTGGGGTAACTGGTGGTTGGGGCTGGACGTGAATTGGTCCAGATCTGGAACACCCTACCTTCTGAAAACTGTGGCTAGGACCTGTTTGTTGAGGGCCAATCATGGTAGCCCTGACTGATGCGGCTTAGCACATCTGCCACAGTGTTGTCCTTGCCTGGAAGATGTCCTTATTTGGACTGACTGACCTCTGAGCTGTGGGGCAAAAGCCTTGATGGCCAGGAACACTGCTCTGAGTTCCAAAAGACTGATGTGGAGTATGGACTCTTTGGGCATCCAAGAGCCACTTAGGACAGGTCCCCTAGGCTGGCGCACCAACATAGAAGGGAAGCATCCGTAGTCAGGATCTGAGAGGGTTGCTGAATCTGCAAAGGAACCCCTACACTGAGATTTTCTGTTTCCTTCCACCAGTCCAGAGCCAGCATAAAGGTTTTTGTGACTGGTACTAGCTTTGCAAAAGAGTCCTTTTTCTGGGACTAATGAAATCTGAGGTGGTACTGAATGTCCCTCAGTGGCGGAGCTAGAGGGGGGGCTGGGGTGGCGGTCGCCCCTCCTGGCTGCCCTAGTGTGAGTAGTGGTGCCCCACCACCATCTTTATTCAATGTTTAGTGCCCATTGTGGAGCCCACGATTGACTGAATGGCCCCCCCCCCGGCTCCCAAACCTGGCTCCGCCACTGATGTCCCTCATCCGGAATCTGGCACCTGGGACTACTGCAGTCATTGAGGCCAAGTAGTCTGAGGAACTTGGCTGGCCTAGACTGAACGAATTTAGCGGAGTGAGAAAATCCTGACTTCTGTCTGTGGGAAGGGAAGCCTTCCCCTGCAGTGTGTTGAGCTCTGCCCCTATGAATTGCAGGATTTGGGCAGGCTGAAACTGAGATTTTTCTTTGTTGATAATGAAGCCCAGAGTCTCTGGAGTGTTTTTTTTCTGGCTTAGGGCTTTTGAATGTGCCTGAGGAGAATTGGCCACAATCAGCCAATCATCCAGGTAGGAAAAACTGAGATTCCTTGTCTTCTGAGATGAGCTGCAACCACTGCTGGGCACTTGGTGAACACCCAGGGAGTGGATGTCAGCCTGAAAGGCATGGCTGCAAACTGGTAATGGCCTGAGGGCAGCCTGAATTTGAGAAATTTTCTGTGGGACTGCCTTACTAGAACATGAAAGTAGGCGTCCTTTAGATCCCGGGAGACTCTTGCTTTAGAGAATGAATGACCTGATTCAAGGTTACCATCTTGAACTTTGGTTTCAGCAGGTGTTTGTTCAGGTACCTTAGGTCCAGAACAGGTCGCCACTCCCCATTTTTCTTCAGGGTTAGGAAATACCTGGAATAGAAACCCTTACCCCACTGGGGAAAAGGTACTCTTTCTATGGCTTTGGCCTCCCAAAGAGTCTTGACCTCTATCTCAAACAGCTGTTTTTCTATTGCGGTAAGAGGTTTAGAGAGCCTGGGACCACGGAGGAAGGGAAATTTGTTGAACTGAAGAGAGAGGCCTTGTTCCACTACTTCCAACACCCACTTGTCTGAGGTGATTTGATGCCAATGAGGGAGGTAGTGGGAGAGCCTGCCCCCCACAGGGAAAGGGGAGGCGACCAAAAAGGAGTCAGGATGACTGCTGTCTGGAATGAGCAAAGGTAACAGTAGTGGGGTTGGTTCTTTTCTGACCTCTCCTACCTCTACCTCTGAAAAAAATCTCTTATTTGGGAAAAATCCATAGGCATTGGCATGGGAAAAAAATGCCCTAGGAAAATAACCCCTAACCCCCCCCCCAAAGACTTCTGGGAGGAAAAGGGCTTATCTTTAGCTGAGTTACTCTTGTAAGTAGTTTTGAACTCATCCATTCTTTTCATGTAAGCCTCAGTTTGGTCCCTGAAAAGGGAGTTGTTCTCACAAAGAAAATCCATAGCTTGCGATTGGATATTCTGAGACTGGTAGTTCGTAACCAAGCAAACAGCCTGAGAAAAACGGCCTGTGCCATGACCCTCAAGGCAGAGTCGTTATTATCTACGGCCATGAGAAACTGATACCTAGTAGCTTCTACAGCCAGCTTCACAGTTTCAGTGACATCCCTGAGCATAGTGTCTCCCCCATGTTGCACTATGGCAAGGACAGATTTCAATAAAGCTCTTTAATACCTAGCTGTACATGCCATGTAAGTAAACAAGCATAACAGCAAAGAAGCAGTAGTGTATGATTTCTTACCCATAGAATCCAGTTTCTCTTTTTTTTTTTTAAGTCTTTCTCTGGAGGGTGAGCAGACAGTGGCACATTGGCTTTGTCACAGGCCGCTGCCTGCACCACCCCTTTATGGTCTGGATGTGATTAGAGAAAATCAGCAGTACACTTACCAAGCTGGTATTTCCTCTGAATCTTTCTGCCCACCCTGGAGGCAGATGAAGGGGTTTTCCAAAATTATGAAAATTGCTTTCTTCAGTTTATTATGTATGCGCAAAATCAGTTTCCGTGAAGGAGTATGACCCGTCATTTCTACATAGTTCTCTTCCATCTCCTGATCAGTGTTGTCCTGGAGAGGAAGTTCAAGGGTGTCCACCACCTGTTTAAGAAATGTAAAACAGGAAGAAACTTCATCATTGTCATCATTTAAGTCAGCCCCAGGGTGGCTGTATGGGTCTAATGGGCCACTCTGTGGCAATTCATCATCATCATCCTCCTCTCCTTCATAATAAAAATCTTGGGCATAACTAGAGTCATGGAGAGGAGTACTAGACCCTGAAGGAGCCGATGAAATATTGCCCATAGATTGTAAAATCTGATATAAATGCCAAGCTTTAGCTATTTCATTTGCAGAGGGCATATCTTTATCAACCACTGATGTCTCCCTAGGCCTTTTGGGGGAAGGGCAGCGATGTGTTTATCTTTCTTAGTCTTTTTAGCAGGGGCTGCATAAGAATCTCGCTCACTTTGTCTTTTAGAGGCTTGGCTGGAACTTTTACTTTTATCAGACTTATTTTTATTAGGGTCCTAAGAGGACTTATAAATACTTTTTTGTTGACTTAAAGTACCCTCCTCAGTGCTTTTAGAGGAGCATAAGGCAGACTGAGAGGCCATGATAAGGAGAGTTTGGCCAAAAAGCTACATCAATTGAAATTAAACTTGTTAGAGTTTTATTTGTTTGTCTGTCTGTTTTTTTACAAATGGAGAAGAGAAACAGTAACCACCGCCACACCTCTTGCCAACTGTAGCCCACTGCACAATAGAAGAAGGTTTTACCCTAGAGAAATTAGGGGAATTACCCTTCAAACAATGTTATATTATGTAAAATGCAGAGAAAAGCTTTTCCAGGAAATAGCGCTAATGCTGGAAAAAATTTACCACTAAAGCGCAAATAAAAACACAAATTTTAACGCAAATGCGGTAAAATTACAAGCTAACAGACAAAATACTATCGAGTAAAATAAAAACAATGCAATTTTACTGCACACGCAGTAAACTTTTACCTCAAAAAAAACGTTAAAAATCCTGCGATTGCACGAAACCAAACGCAGCCATGTTAAAAATGGCAAAAATAAGGTAAATACCTCAAAATACCTAAAAGGCAGCACTCAAAAACATGAAATATCTCACAGGAAGGTCTCTGAAGGGAGAGAGCTCTGGGGCAGTGTTGTCAGTTCAGTGGAAAAAAAGTTCTGAGGTCCTTCAGGCTGACTACAGGTAGTACTCTCCTCTCTCTCTATTCTGATTGGCCAATGTCTTTCTTATTTACATTGACTACTTTTCTCTGGGGCAGATTAACCCAGCTGGCATACTGCACCTGTCAATACAGGCTGAAGAATTCCTGGGGTGAGAAGTAACTGTTCTATCTTCTTCGGGAATATCACTTCCCGTAGGCCACACCTTTGGAAGGAGTCTGAAGCAGTCCCAAAAGCTAACTGGGAGGTTGGTGCAGTCTTTTGAGGAGGACAGCAGGCTCTGTAAAACAGCAAGGCCAAAACCTGCTCACCTACAAGAAACAATTTCCAGACTAAAATGTTTAGTAAAGTGGAGACAGTACTCCATGTGGCTGCAGCACGAATGTCAGCCACAGAGATGTTTCTGAAACAAGCAACAGTGGTGTTCAAACCCCTGGTTGAATGACCGTGAAATGTACCAGGAAGTTCCTTACCATACTTCCTATAACAGAATGTAATACAGTGTGCTAGCCATTTGGAGAAGAAATGTTCCAATACAGGGGTACCTGTTTCCCAGGGGCGAACAAAACAAATAACTGAGAGGACTTTCTGCAGTCCTTGGTGCGAGCAATATAGTATCTTAGGACTCTATGTATAGCCAAAGAATGGAGCAATGCCACACCCCAACTGGCATGCTCAGAATAACAATCAGGAATGTGGATGGTTGGATTTAGTGTAAACTCAGACACCACCTTTGGCAAAAATGTGGGATTAGTAAGCCAAGACACTGTCTATGGAAAATCAAATCAGGCAGCTCACACATTACAGCTTGTAGCACTGAAATCCTTTGAGTTGAAGTGGTTACAACTAAAAATAATGCTTCCTATGAAAGAAAGCATACGCCACAACTGATGACTGGCTCAAAAGGAGCCAAAATAAAGTTTTCAAGAACATAATTCAGGTCCCAAGGTGGGACCGAATTACGAATGGGTAGTTTCATGTGCATAATACCTCTCAAAAAGGTACAGGAGACCTCCAGTTGGGCAACTGTATGTTGAATGAGGAATACTGCAGACCAAAATCTAACAGCAAGTATTCCAACACCGAATTTACCAGCCCACAAAGTGAAACACTTCCACTTCAGAGAATACGTATGTCTGGTGGAAGGCTTTCTGACTGCAAACAGCACATCAGCTATTTTAGGTGACATCCCAAACTGTGCAATGGCTATGACTTCAGAAGCCAGGCATGTAGGTGCAGGGACTTCTGGTCCAGAAGGACCAGAGACTCCTTGTCCTGTGACAACAGGCCTCTGCACAGAGGCAGAGGTACTGAAGGCTCAACTGCTAGCAGCTGGAGCAGTGGATACCATATCTGTCAAAGCCACAGAGGTGCAATGAGAATGAGGGTCACACCCTCCATCTGCATGTTCTGTAATACTCTCTATATTAATGGATTGGGAGGGAATGTATACAAAAACCTCCCTTTCCAAGAGAGGGACAATGCACCTCACCAAAAAATTCCAGGCCCTGGAGTGAGTAAAGCAAAAACACAGCAGTTTAGCGTTGTGTGGGGAATGCAATAAAGGTTCAACTTTGGATGACCCAACCTTGCAAAGAGGTTGTCTACCACTTTGGTCAGCAGTTCCCATTCATGCATCTTGAATTGTGACCTGCTTAGCTTGCCAGCTAAGACGTTTTGGACACCTGTTTGTGATGCATGGCTGACAGCTCCATGCCGTGTTCCAGTGCCCAGACGTTGTCCATTTGTATTAGTAGAGGACCCAGAGTCAGATGCTCCTGAAAAAGCCTAGAGACTGTATAAGACAGCTCTCATCTTCAGGACATTTATGGCAATTTGGTTTTCATGTGGGTTTAAGAAACTTGAGTTAGATAAGGACCTAGGTGTGCTCCTCTCCTGGATCTGGATGCACCTGAGGTGAGAATATGAGTTGGAGTTAGTATTAGAAATGGAATACCCCTCAACAGATTGCTACGGTCCATCCACCATGTCAGTGTTTTGTGTAAGTGAGATGCGACAAACACAGTGTTACCACCTGTCCCGATTTTCGCAGGACAGTCCTGATATGGGGTAGCTGTGTCCTGCAAAAAAACATGAAAAATACTACATGTCTTGATATTATAGTAGAAAACAATATTTTCTGACTGTCCTCTAAATGTTGCAAAAAACTATAATATCTTAACTAAAATACCTTAAAATGATAAGAAACACTAGAAACTAAAAAAAAACACAACATTTAGTCTTAATTCTGATTATTTAGAGAAGACAAGTCTGTTGCATTGTTCTAGGTTACATATTGTCCTACGAAAAATCATGTTTCAGTAAGAAATGTCCCACTTTGGGATTCTTAAAATGTGGTAACTCTAGACAAGCAACTTCTGGTCCATGTCGTCTGTTAATTGGGCCCACTGCACTCTTAATGTCCATTGAGGTATCCGCATGTGTAAGTGGCCCGGTGGCACAGTAACTGGCTGCTGCAACGAGTCCCAGAAGACAGACATTTTCTGGCTGGGATGTGTTGACTGCTGCATACTAGTTGAGCATGAGCAATGAGTCATTCTGCCCTATCCCAGGGTAGGAACGCCCAGCCCTGTTCTCTGTCCAAGACAGCACGTATGTACTGCAATCTTCAGCAAGGTGTCAGTGCCGACTTTATCACACTCACTGTAATCCCCAGGTCTTCGAACAATTGCCTTGTTCGGGACATGGTGTGCAAGAGTTGGTTCCTGGAGCCAGCTTTCAAGAGCCAATCATCAAGGAACGGGAAGACATACAGACCTTCCCTGCGAAGGGCGCCTGCCACCACTGCCAATCATTTGGTGAAGACCTGTGCACAGAGGACAAGCCAAAGGGCAATACTCAGATCTGATAATGCTCCCCTTCCAGTACAAATATCAGATATTCTCTATAATGATGTCAGATCTTGATAAGAAGGTATAAATCCTTCATATCCAGGGAGCAAATTCAGCTACTGTTTGCAACAGGGGAATCGGAACTTGCAAGAAGACCATGCAAAACTGCTTGTATTCTAAGCAGAAGCTTAGATCTATCAAATCTAACACAAGCTTGAGATCTCCTGTCCATGTAGAGACCAGGAAGAATCTGAGATAGAATCTTTTGTTCTTCCTGATAAGAAGGCACAGGTTCTATTGCATGTTTCTTTAGTAAAGCTTGTACCTCTTCTTTCAGCAGGGACAAATGGCCTGAAGGATGAGCTGAAAGAGGTGGCGGATGCTCCAGGGGGTTCTAAGAACTCCACAGCATGTCCCTTTGCAGTTATGCCCAGGACCCATTCACCTGCGGTGATCTCAATCCATTGCAGGAGACTAGTCATTTCTCACACTCGAGGAACTAAGCCATTTTCAGTATAGGTATCAGAATACATTAACTACTGTCACACTTAAATGAAATTCATGACACAGCTGATACAAGACCTCTTTATTAAATTCAAGGTTTATTAGTTCAGAATTGCACAAGCATGAACATATTTGTTTTCTATCATAACAGCTTACAGTTAAATTATTTACTTGAAGAGTACATATACTGTTGTAATCCAGCAATGCTATAGTTATATACTGTAGTTAATCTATCACTGTTTGAGAATGTACTGACACAAGCCAACGGAAACAAATTAAATGCAAGCTGTAGCACCTTGGATGTGGAAACTTATCACAGAAATGTGACAGCAGAAAAGGACCCTTTTGGCCCATTGAGTTTGCCCCCTTACCCCACTCCCTGCTTGTTCCCCTCGTCCAGAGATCCCCCTTCATCCTCTGTTCAAACCCTTGTGTCTGTCCCATGACCTTTTGAATCCCTCCACTGTTTCGGCCACCACCACCTCCTCCAGCAGACAGTTCCAGGACTCCACCACCCTCTCAGTGAAGTAACGCCCCCTCACATTGCCCTAAACCTTCCCCCCTTCTAGCCTTAGACTATGACCCCCTCTTTCTAGATCCTACTTTTCCTGTGAATAAGCTCCCCCACCCGTACTTAAACATTTCTGTCATGTCCCCCCTCTCCCTGCTGGTCTCCAGCAGACATAGATCCAACTCCCTCAACTTTTCCTCGTAGGACTTCCCCTTCAACCCATGTACCATCTTAGTGGCCCTTCTCAGAACCCTTTCAATCCCATCTATGTCCTTCCATAGGTGAGGTCTCCAGAATTTGACTCCATACTCCAGGTGAGGCCTCACCATGGATTGGTAAAGTGGCATCAGCACCTCCCTTCTTCTGCTTGCCATATACCTCTCCCTCTGCATGCCAGCATTCTAGTTGCTTTGCCACCGCCTTGTTACACTGGGTCCCCAATTTAAGGTTATCTGAAATTACAATCCCCAGATCCCTTTCCTGCTCAGTTGCTTTAATTACACCCCCAGTATGTAATTTGCTTGTGGCTTACTCCACCCTATTTGCATTACTGTGCACTTTTTGGCACTGAATTTCAGCTGCCAGGTTTCCAACCACCAAACCGTCCCCTGTAGCTCCTCCGCTATGTCGCTGATATAGTTGTTAAACTGGATGGGCCCCAGCACTGACCCCTGGGGAACCCTGCTCATCACCTCTACCTCTCTGGAATGTACCCCATTTACTACCACCCTTTGGCTTCTGCCCATTAGCCAGTTCTCCACAAACCTTAGTATTTTCTGTCCCACCCCAAGCTTTCCAGCTGATCTACCAGCCTTCTGTGGGGGACAGTGCTGAATGCCTTCCTGAAGTCCAGCTAGGCCATGTCCACTGCCCCTTCCTGATCTACTACTCTTGTCGCCCAATCGAGAAACTTGATCAAGTTCTTCTGGCATGACCTCCCTTGAGTGAAGCCATGCTGAAGGACATCTTGCAGCCCACTTTCCACCAAGTAGCTGACCATCCTTTCTTTTAATATTTCCTCCATCACCTTGGCCACCACTGAGGTGAGGCTGACCGGGAGATAATTCCCCACCTCCTCCCTGCTGCCACTCTTGTGAAGTGGCACCACATCTGCCCTCTTCTAGTCTTTTGGCACCCACCCTGTATCCAGGGACAAGTTAAACAACATCACTAGAGGTGCCGCCAGCTCCTCCCTTAGTTCTCAGAGTACCCTAGGATGCAGGGCGTCTAGACCCATAGGCTTGTCCACCTTTAACCTAACCAATTCCTCTCTAACCCTGTCCTCACTGATCAGGCTAGGATCCACCTTTATGTCATCCCTACCCCTCTCCCTTAATACCGATCCCCCTCCTTCCCCTTCCACCATGAAGACTGAGCAGAAGTACCTATTTAGCACCTCCGCCTTCTTGAAGTCCCCTTCCACTTGTACTAGGTTTGCTGGCCAAGGCACCTACTTTCACCTGAGCTCTTTTCTTCTAGGTTGCTTGAAAGGACAGAGCAAGGCTAAGTATTAAGGCTTCTTTTGGCTAGGAAGATTTACTGTGTGTTGTTATTTTTATTTTGTACTCACAGGGATTGTTACTGTTTATTGCTAACATTTTATTGCTTTATTTTTCTCTGATTCAAATTGTTATTGCTGGGTATACCTTCTGCTTTATTATTACAGGGTGTGCCTACAGGTGTGTGTTTACAGATTACTGCTGTAATCTTCTGATTCAAATTGTCTTTTGCAAGATATATCTTCTGTTACTGCTTTATTTTTCTCTGTAGTAAAGTGTTTCTTACAGGGTATATCTTCTGTGAAATTATTACAGGTGGTGCTTTAAAGGTTTTACAGTTTTATCTATCATTAGGATAAGCTTTCAGGGCTACTGCATTTGTTGCTGGCTGATTGTTTCTGTTCTTACCTCCTTGTTTCTTTCGTCCGTGGTTGTTCTTTTTCGGCAGGGAAAGAGCTCAGCCACCCAACCCCATCCCCAACTACCCCACACTACACTCCTTTTATAGGGTAGCAAAGTCTTGCCATTTCCTGTAGCAAAGCAGGAAGAGGCGGATCAGAGGAGTATCCACACAATGACTTCATTTACAGGGGCACTAGTAATTTTACTTGTTATAACAAGTAATACAAAAACAAACAAAACAAAACACAAAATCAAACTTTTCCTTTCATTTTCTTTCTTCTAATTACTCAGACCAGGTTATAAACCCAGCAACTTATCTGGAATGGATATCCTTAACTGCAGGTACTGTGGAACACTTTTCAGAAGGGCGGTTTTACAAGATTTAGGATACTGTCCTAAGTGCTGGGCCATTGGAGATCTAAGGGCTCAGCTCCAGGCAGCATGGGCAGAGACTGCGTGCCTCAAATTGCATATTCAAGAGGAAATATATTATAAGAACCACCCACCATTTCCTCCACATCCAACAGAAGCACCTCGACCGCAGAGGGTAGACGGTCCGGGAGGCTTGCAGGTGGTTAGGAGGGGCAAATTGGGTGCCCCATCACTCTGTGCTCTCCAACATATCACCTCCATAAACCACATAAAAATTACAAACAGTTATCTGCCTCTATCTCTGATATCAAACAAAGGGGCAGAGGGCACTGCAGAGTAGCACAATGCAGCACAGGAGCTAGCACAACAAAACTCGCCCAAAACAGGAACCAAAAAAAAGGAAATTAAAAAAACTGCTGCTTATAGGAGACTCCATGATTTCAGGAGTTGACACCTATCTCCAGCCAGGGGTAATGGTCAGATGTCTCCAAGGTACATCAGCATGGAGAGACACTGACCACATTGCTAAAATTGTTCATGAAGCAGGAGAAAACATTGACGTCCTGGTACACATATGGACTAACGATCTCACCAGCTGGTCGGTTGTGGAGACCAAGGAACACCTGACCAGGCTGAGTGACAAACTATCATCCAATTCATCCGGCATCTTCTTCTCTGAGATCCTGCCAGTCTGGGAGAGGGGGGCAGATGGACGGAAGGTCAGAGAAGGGGAGATAGGGGAGCTAAACATGTAGCTCAAGGGCTGGTGCCAGGAAAAAGGACACAAATTTGAGGGAACCGGCAACAGTTTTGGGAGTGAAAGTTCTTTAAATCTGATGGACTGCATCTGACTAAGGAGGGAGTCAGTGCACTGGGGCAGGAGTTTGACGCCTTTGCAGAATATTTAAACTAGCAAATGGGGAGAGGGGTGCAGCACCCCATACGTCGAATGGGAAGAACACCCCTCCCCCCTCAGCTAGTGGTCAAACAGGAGCTCAGCATGTTTATAGTTCATTTGCATCACCAGGTAAGGAAAAAGATCCGGCTCCCCACACGATGCACAAAGGAAACCCCAGACCTTGCCAACAACTAACACACGAGAAATCTGGCCAATGGAAAATCATGTACAAAAATCCTGCACAGTCTGGAAACAAGATCCCAGACCTGCAGGCAATAATGACAGAGGCTAAACTGGACATAGTAGCCATTAGCGAGACATGGTTTACCAGTAACCACACTTGGGAGACTTCAGTACCTGGCTATGTACTGTTCAGAAAAGACCGAGGTGCAAAAAAAGGGGGGTGGAATGGCCCTTTATGTCAATGAAAATATCAAAGCTACAGAATTTCAGAATACACATAAGGAGCCAGAAGAACTGTGGGTCACCCTGGAAACAGGAAATGGGACAGCCATACAAACTGGGGTTGTGTATAGGCCTCCAGACCAGGTGGAGGACATAGACACATTACTGTTAAAAGATATACAAAAACATGACAGCTAAAGGTGAGGTTCTGATAATGGGAGACTTCAGCATGCCAGATACAGATTGGTCAATACCAGCAGGAACATCTGCCAGAACTAGACACATAGTGGATTCCCTGCAGGGGGAGGGCCTCAAACAACTGGTACAACAACCCACAAGAGATAGGGCTGTCCTAGATTTAGTACTGACTAACAGGGAAAGGATCACAGATCTCAGGTAGAAAGGTCACCTGGGGCCAGTGACCATCACATGGTATGGTTCAATTTGGCCACTAGAACTAAATCGTCCCATTCCAAAAATATGGGACTTCAGAGAAGCTGACTTTGATAAGATGGTCAACAGAGTTAAGCTAGCTCTCGCAAAAAGAAATACAGATGAGGGGGCACAGGCAAAGTGGGCAAGCATTAAGGATGCAATACTTGAAGCAACATCCCATTGTGTTAGAGAGAAAAGGAAGTGCAAAAGAAGAAGGAAACTACTTTGGTTCTCAAAAACAGTAGCAGAAAAGGTCAGAGCCAAAAGGCTGGCCTTCAGGAAATATAAGGGAACGAAGCAGGATGAAGATAGGGAGGCATACTAAACTTCCCTAAGGGAAGCAGGGAAGGCAGTAAGGCAGGCAAAGGCCCAAACCGAGAAAACACTAGCACAAACAGTAAAAGAAGGTGACAAGACTTTATATAGATACATTAGTGAAAGGAGAAAGTCCAGAGGGGGTATTACTAAGTCAAAGGGACAAGGGGCATGTGAGTGGGAGGACCATGTAAAAGCATCTGTCCTAAATAGATACTTCTGCTCAGTATTTACTGAAGAAGAAGGTAGGGCAGGGCCCACAGCTCAGCACCATGGACACAGGGGGGAGGGAGGTGTGCACTAGTCCCTTCACAAAAGAAAGGGTCCTACAAGAGCTCGATAAGCTCAGGGTGGACAAGGCAATGGGACCTGATGGCACACATCCCAGGGTACTAAAGGAGCTAAGGTTGGAACTAGCAGAGCCATTATCAGAACTGTTTTGTGAGTCTCTGAGCACAGGAGAGGTCCCAGAAGACTGAAGAAGTGCTCATGTGATTCCGCTCCACAAGAGTGGTAGGAGGCAGGGAACTACAGACCAGTCAGTCTTACCTCAGTAGTGGGCAAGATTATGGAGGCACTCCTTAAGGAAAGGATAGTGCAACACCTGGAATCCACAGGAGCACAGGATCCAAGACAGCATGGGTTTACAAAAGGAAGGCCCTGTCAAACTAATCTCATAGATTTCTTTGACTGGGTAACCAGAGTGGTGGACCAAGGGGGAGCAGTTGATGCTGCCTACCTTGACTTCAGCAAAGCTTTAAATACTGTTCCACATAGAAGATTGATTAATAAGCTGGGTAGGCTCGGGGTGGGTCAGAAGTTGGTCAACTGGGTGGCAAACTGGTTGACGGGCAGAAAACAGAGAGTGGTGGTAAACGGTATGCAGTCAAAACAGATGCAAGTCACAAGTGGAGTACCTCACGGATGAGTAGTGGGGCCAGTCCACTTCAATATCTTCATCAGTGACATTGCAGATGGACTGGAGGGTAAGGTTTGTCTGTTTGCAGATGACACCAAGATCTGCAACAGAGTAGATCATCCAGATGGGGTGGGCAGAAGGAGAAGAGATCTGGATAAACCAGAAAAATGGTCGGAAGAGTGGCAACTGGGATTAGCAAGAAGTGCAAGATCACGTACATAGGAAGAGAAACCTGAAGCCACCTATAAGCTGGGAGGAGTTGCTGGCAGTCACAAGGGAAGAAGAGACTTGGGCACCATCATCACCGATGACCTGAAATCATTCAAGCAGACCACTAAAAGAAGTAGGCAAAACTAGGGGATGTTGGGGTGTATTAGTAGGATATCACAAGTCGTAGAGGAGGTAATAATCCCTCTTTACAAGACACTAGTTAGGCCTCATCTGGAGTACTGCGTGCAGTACTGGAGGCCACACTTCACAAGGACATTAACCAAATTGAGGCAGTCCAGAGAAGGGCAACCAAAATGGTGCAGAGACTGCATCAGAAAACATATGAGGACAGATTAACGGGCTCAATATGTATACCCTAGAGCAAAGGAGGAGAGAGGTGATATGATTGAAACATTCAAACACCTTAAGGGCATTAACAAGGTAAAAGAGTCTAACATGTTTCAATATAAGAAAATAGCAGGACAAGAGGACACAGCATGAGATTAGAGGGAGGCCAATTAAAGGGTAATGTGAGGAAGTTATTTTTCACAGAAAGGGTGGTTGATGCATGGAACGGCCTACCTCAGGAAGTGGTGGATATGAATACAGTGCAGGGTTTCAAACAGGCATGGGATAGGCATAAGGGAGCAATACAAATGAATATGACTAGATAGGCCATTGACAGAGTACAGGCTGATGACACATTCATAAGGTAGAAAAAGAAATGGGCAGACTGGATGGGCCTTGCGGTTCTTATCTGCCGTCAGCTTCTATGTTTCCCCGTCACCCTTACTATCCCCTGCCTTGCTTTTCTCTTCTCTCCTATATACAGGAAAAAAAAGTTTTATCACCCCTTTTGGCTTGTTTAGCAATCCTCTCCTCTGTTTCTGCTTTTGCCTTCCTAATCTTCTGCCCTGCCACCCACAGCTTCTCTCTCTGTAAGTTGCCCCTGTCTTCTTCCCCCTGTGTCCTCTTATATGCTCTGAACGCCCTTTTTCTTTCCCCAATTGCTCCCCTCACTTCCCTGGTGAACCAGAGCAGCCTCTTTTTCTGTTCTTCCTCACCTTCCTTATACAGACTTCCATAACTTTTAGTAACCCCCCCTTAAATGAATTCCATTATTCCTCCACTTTCTCTATTTTCTCCTTCCCCTCCATTTCTTTCCTGAATATCTCCCTCATTCTGGCAAAATCCACCTGCCTGAAGTCCAGGACCTCTGTGATGGTCTGACTCACTTCGTTCCCCATCCTAACTTTGAAGCTCACTGTTTAATGGTCGCTTGCATCTAGGCTGGCCCCCATTTCAACTCCTTCCACACTATCCCCATTGGTGAGGACCACGTCGAGTATGCTGCCACCCCTAATGGGGCTCCCTAACCAGCTGTTGCAGGAAAGCTCCCTGGAGGGACTCAAGGATCTCTCTGTTCCTGGCTGACCTAGCTGATGGGATATCCCAGTCAACACCGTTGAACTGCCTGCAACATCTGCCTATCCACTTCCTTCCCCTGCACTGGGGGTCTGTAAGTCACTCCCAGCCTTATTCATGCACCAGACCACTTTTCTAGCATGACCCACAAGATTTCAGCCTCTGCTAGCTCCTCCTGCCCTTCTGTCATCTTAATGTCATCCCTGATGTACAATGCAACCCCCCTTTCTACCAGCCCTGTCCTGCCTGAAAAGTCTGTACCCTGGGATGCCTGGCCCCATCCCTGATGCTTAGACCACCAGGGCTCCATTATCGCTACAATATCCAGGCCCTCCTCTACCATTATGGCCTCTAAGTCAACATTTTGTTCCCAAGCTCCTGGCATTTGTGGAAAGTCCTTTCCACCATATACCCCTTCCTCTCTGTCCACCACTCCCTTCCATGCCTCCTCCATCTCTGTTCCCTTAGGAGGGAGTGCTAGACTAGTTCATTCTCTCTTCCTGTCAAACTCTTCCCGCTTCCTAGCCTTGTACTCCTCCCTACTAGTTTAATCCCCCCTTAAGACCTTATCAATATAACCTTGTAGACCCCCTCAGCACTCTTGCCCCCCACTCACTCAGATGTAGCCTATCCTTCCAATATAAGTCCTCATCCTCCCATGTGTCCCCCCACCATTCTACACAGGTGGGCCCTTACTTCCCACACCATTCCCTGAGCCATTCATGATAATCCTTTTCTGCCTGTCAGTGCTGGTACAGGGGACTGGCAAGACTTCTGAAAATGCCAAGGATATTGTCTCTTCCATGCACCCCTTTGCCAGCACCTTGAACCTCCTCTGGACCTTCTCCACTTCATTGCTTGCCAGATCATTTGTCCCCAAGTGAATGATTAGGTGTGGTTTCCCCACCACCCTTGCATACTCCCTGATTTTTTGCATCGCCCTCCCACCCTCCATCCATGGTTCACAGAAGACTGACTTCTGCATGTAGGTAGGCCCCCTCCTGATCCAATGTATCCCCTTGATGATGGAGTCCTGAATACCATGGCTTTCTCCACCTCTACAGCTAACGGATTTGATCTTGTTCCTGGTAGGCCCTCCTTCCTGGTCCCTTTCTTCCTAACTGCACCCCGTCCTGAGCTGCCTACTAGTCCCTCCTCCAGTTCCCCATGTTTCTCTCCTGGTGAAAGATTCCAGCCTTTTGTCTGCTGAATCCTCTCTCCTCCCTCTGTTCCCCTATTTATACCTCCCTGGCCTCCCTATTTTCCTGCTTCCCATGATTGCCTCCAATCTCCTCCTGTGCTACTCCTTCCCTTTTCATTCCTTTGATCCCCTTCTTGCCTGCCTTTTTCCCTGTGTCCTTCTGTACCCTTCCTCATTCATCCTCTCATTTGCATCTCCTTTCCTGTTCTTCAGTCCATACCCCTATACCCCTGCACTCTTTTTCACTGACTGCACCCTGCCTTGCCAGAGCTCCCCTAACCATGCCCCTTTCTCCCTTCCCATCTGTCCATCCCTGTACCATGGCCCATACTTGCTTCTCCTTCAATCCTCAGAATACCCTGCTCCATCCTATCTGACAAAGGTGTAAACCTGTTGGACACTGTAATACCCCCCCAGTGGATGCACTCCTCCCTTGATGTCGAGGTATTTACCCTTCTCCGAGCCCTTGAATCTTCCCATTCTCCTCACCTCCTGCCATCCATTGCTCCCCCACAGCTTGGTCTGAGCCATTTCTCCTTGTCCCCTCTGCCTTGTCCCTTATCTCCATGCCCCAGCTAGTCTCTTCCCTCCTCTCTACAGCCCCCATATCCCCATGCTGCCACTGTAGCTTCCCCCCTCCACCCTTCTGCCCTTCCACTGCCCCACCACCTCCTCCCATAGATTGTTTATCTCTGTTGCTATTTGCCTCAATCTGAACACTGCTGCCCCACAACCATTGCACCCCACTATTCAGCCTGTTCTCCTGCATACCCCCGGAGCTCCCCTTCCCGTTCTAAGAGACCCCTGCCCTTCCCATCTTCCTGTACAATAATTCATCTTTCTTGCTTTCACTCCCCCCTCCTCTGCCTTCCCAGTATAGTCTTAGGAGTTTCTTGCCTCCCAATCCCTTATGACATCTTGACTTAGTATCCCTTGCCTTCCACCCTTTAAGACACAGCAATCATGTAAGAGCAGGTATATATTTATGTTTCAAAAACCACTACTGCTTCCCTCTTGTTTGTTGTGTATGCTAATATCTGGCTGTAGCCCCTACCTTTGACATAAATTCAGCCCGTACTGTACCTTCCGGTTCCCTTTACAACAGCCCTCCTGTAAGTTTTTAAAAAAGTAACCCAAGTTAACCCAGGAAATTCTCACACCCAGTTTACCAATATACCAGCTCTATTGTCTTATCTCTTGCCCATGATCTAGTAGGCCATGTGGAAAATATTCATATTGCATCTTTTTTCTCTGGTCAACGTTTTCAGGTAATTGTTGAAGTTGCATGAGGAGACTGGTTGACTTGGTGCCTCAGCCCTTCTCTGGAATTATTTAAAGTTCCACCTCCCCCTGTGCTGCCCAATCCACAGGAGGCTCCAAGGGCATTTAAAAGCTATGGAGGCGATGGAGAGTGGGCGGCAGAATTTTTCCCCTCTCTGCTCACGTCCAGGAGTGCTGGATGCACTTTTAAGCTGAGGAGCGGCTTTGTTAAAAGATAAAATTTGGTGCCTCCACTAAAGTCACCTCTGATTGGCCACCATCTTCTCCTCTGACCTTCTCTCTCCTGCCGTGGCCATTTGCAGTCACTGATCGAACTCACCTCTGTGGTCAAGAGCAGCCGCTGATATTCTGGTGATGGTGCGGGGGTAGAGGGAGTCCAAGGCAGGGACACAGACAACCTCCTTTCCCCCCTCTCTGCTCATGTCTAGGAGCGCAGGATGTGCTTTTAAGCTGAGGAGCGGCTTTGTTGAAAGATCAAATTTAGCACCTCCACCTAAGTTGGCCCTGATTGGCCACTGTCTCCTCCTCCAACCTTCTCTTTCCTGCCACGGCCATTTGCAGCACCGAATGAACTCCCTCTGCGACCGAGAGCTGCATGATCTTCCTGCGATGGTGGGGGGTGGAGGAGTCCCAGTAGACACAGTCAATCCCCTTCCCCCTCCGATCCTTTCCCCTCTCTGCTCATGTCCAGAAGCGCTGGACGTGCTGTTAAGCTGATGAGCGGCTTTATTGAAAGTTTAAATATTATATACCAGGAAATGTACCTCAACAATGTCTCAACATGGTGGTCCCAGCATCAGACATGCTCAACAATGTCAGACAATCAGACATTGCACCATCATCAATGTATATTGCCATTAATAAACTTTTACTGAGTTATAAAAAAAATGACACTTTTTTTTAAAACTTTGTGTTTACTGCATTTAAAAAAAAATACAGTAACATATATCTCCAGTATGTCAGAGATCGCAGTTAGTATAGGAGTCATTCAATGGAACAGTCAAACATAGTCTGAACGTGCCAGATTATAGATATGCATATTCATATTTTCTTGTTTATTCTACTAAGTCTCAATCTCAAGTTCGTGGCAAAGTGAGCTGGGGAGGAGGGATACAGTCCTTGAACAGTTCTTTTTTAGCTGATACCCTCATAAGAGCAATCCTAATTTCAGTTTGTCATACACCCAGTCCAGATGATAACAGTTTAAACAGTTCTTAGCAAAATATGCAAACACATTAGCCACTTGATTAACTCTCAGCCCTCAAGAAAAACTTTACCCCCAGGCCTTTTATGCACTTGCCGGAGAGGAGATGGTAATGACGGATCATACTGAGCAAGGGATTGCAGTCATTTAAGCCTCGTTCATACGGCAGGTAGCAGGATCGCTACCGTCCCCACCGGATCCACATCTGTATCTAATAATGCTGCTGACCAGTGTTCACACGATACAGCTGCGCACTGTTGCAGGCTTGCTTCCTGCGTTGCCACTGTCTTCCTGAAATTGCAGGCTGGCTATTCGGCTGGCATCATTGTGAGTGGTGCCAGGTGTTCAGATGTCTGTGCAAAATGGCACAAAACACCTGTACCACTACGCGATCCCAAGAAAAGAGGGATCGTGGTCACAACAAAACGCTACCAGAAAACGGCAAAAGGGTGGCATTCAGACATGCACAGCGGCAATGACCTCACTGCTGTGCACCACCACCAATGGCCCAGAGTTGGGCGTGTGAATTAGCCTTTAGAAACAGTGGAGGTGTAGGAAAACCTTGGTCTTGTGGAAAACCAAATATGGGGACTCCACAAGATAGCATTTGAAGTTCACTCACCCATCTGACTCAGATGACAGGGATGAAAAACATGGTCTTCCTCAACAAATGTGACAAATAACACTTGCCCAAAAGCATAAATGGCCTGCAACTAAGCCGGGTTAGCACCAGTGGTCCCATGCTGGAGGCAGTTTGTGCACCAGCGGGGACAAATGGTCCAGCCCTCTGAAAAAATGGCAAACCACTTTCTCCTGGGCAGAAATTAGATCACCAGCCTTCACTTGGTAAGCCAATATGGCAGCCAAATATACCCTGAGAGGCATAGTTTGCAGCCGTTACCAGGACAGGGATCAGAAGTAGTCGAGAATTTGCTTAATCGAGCAGGAAAGTGGGGGTAATCCATGCTCTATGCACCAGTATGAGAACCTTTTCCACTGACAACTGTAAGTTTTTCAAGTTGACTCATTCAGAGAAGCACCAGAGCACCTGGCCGTTGATTATTTTCAGTGAGTTAGGAAAACATTATGCAATTTATGCTGTACTTTTCTATATTTGTTATTTTGGTACTGCAGCTATGTGGATGATGAGAAAATGAAATAAAATCCCCTGTTGTATAAATGTTAGAGGTTCTCTGAACTTACGCATTCCTAGCTCGTAATCCTGCTTTTGAGTGCACAGCTAGCTTTGTTTTTGTGACCACTCATTGGATGCCTCCCTCAAATGACTGAAGGCATCCGCAAGCTGGTTGCTCACTCCCATTTATTTATTTATTTATTTAGCTTTTGTTAACCGGGTAAGTACACTAGACAAGTATTATGCCTATTTTCAGGAACGACCCGGGAGAGTACAACAGAATGATACAGGGTAGTACGGGATAATACAGAAGCAACATGACAGAATGACAACATAAAGAAGTACAATGAATAACATAATCCAAGGTGACACAGTAGTAAGGCAAGTAGTAACACCCATTTCAAACGGTGGTAAAGTATATAAAATCACCAGTTATTTGGCTAATTAGACAATTATAACTCAGTCAAGTGCCATATCACCTGGTCTGCAAGAGGTCCGCTTGCAGAGAGCTTGCCAGGGGCCATGTCTGCAACACCTCCCAACACAGTGAAAAGGAATGTGTGCTGCCCTGTTTGCTCAGGTAAAATATAGTGGTTTTGTTGTATGTGTGGAGCTAGACAGCTTGGTCCTTGCCTAGCACACTGAACTCCAACAGTGCTAGGCATACTGCAGAGCTTCAGCAGACTGATGTGCATTCGAGACTCGCTTGGGAACTAGATGCTAATGTATCTTGCAGTTTGGAATGCACCTCTAGCCTACTAAGGGAGGGTTCTGTTATTACAGTGACCCAAGGTTCCAGCCGGATTAAAGGGATTCCCTCTGAAAGCTTTGTTGGGGACAGTCACAACAGGACATAGTCCAGCATCAGCTGGGTCACCTGAATTAGCAGATTCAGGGCTGAGTGCATCTGGCACCACTGGCAGCCCAGTTCCCACTGGATGGCTCTTATGCGTCTGTGGGCCCAATGGACTATAGATATGCTATGCCGTGAAGCCCAGGAGCTTGAGGAAATTCAAGACCGAGCACAACTGCCCAGCCCAAAATGATCATGCAAAGGATAACAGATCCTTGGACCTATCGGAAGAATGGCATCCTCCATCTTGCAATGAGTCAAGTTTACCTCAATAAACACAATCACCAGCTTTTGAGTCAACTCAGATTCAGCCAAGTTGATGAGAAGACCCAGCTGCTGAAAGTCTGGATGGCTACATTCCACTTCCTGCTCTGAACTGCCCATGAAATGCCAGTCATCGAGGTAGGGGAACATCTTGATGCCACTACATTTGAAGAAAGCTGCCACTATCGAAAGACACTTGGTGAACACTGATGGCAGGCAAAACGACATGGCTTGAAACTGGGAGAGGGTTCCATAATCTGTGGAACCTTTGCAAATCAAGTATGAAGAACCTCCCCATCTGCTTCAGTACTCAGATCCAACACCTGTCCGGAGGTGGTATCAATGTTGGCTCCAAGGAAGGCAGGACAAGTATGACTGTTTCAGCACCAGTGACTGCTCAGGCAGCAATGGGGCTAAACTGAAAGTCACCCTGACACCACCATTGGCACACTGGTCAGTGCGACAGAGTGCAGAGGAGCCACTGCTTCATATGCTGGCATATTTTAGGAGCAAAATAAAATATTTTTGCTTATAGCCTGATTCAAATCGGTTTTGAGATTACCTGCGGTGATGTGTAGCCATGCTGCTGTTTGCCATATGTAACTGCTTCATATGAGTTGTCCATCGATTAAAATGCTCATGCAAGACATCCCCCCCATATGTAGCAGGAGTGATCAAAATGGAGACATTGGCACCACCAGTATGAAATCGTCCTGTGTCATATCACCCCTCATCAAGGGAAACAAAGGAAGGGACACTGGCATCTCTCTCATACAAACAAATATGTGAAAACAAAAAACCCAAGAAGCCACTCTGGTTAACTGGGGGAAGTGGAAGAAGCAGTCTGGACAAAGAGGGCTGCAATCAAAAAACTAAAAAAGGGGGGGGGTGGTCAATCTGAGGGTACTAGAGAGGCATGCTCAGAAAAATGAAGGAGGCAAGCAATGTGATAAGGAGGGCAAAGGCTGAGACAGAACTGAGGAGAACCAAGGAAGTAGGCTGAGGAATATCAAAGAGGGTATTGCGTGACTAAAATCGGGAACTATATGTGCAGAAGTCGATGGGAAAAAGACGAGTATTTTTGCTTAGCATTAACAGTGCAGGAGAGGGCAAGTCCACTCCCAACTATGAAAGGCAAGCTGTAGGAGGGGGCAGAATGAACTGAATTTGAGACTGGTGTTGGGAGATTAGGTACTTAAGGGACTAAGAGCACTCAGGGTGAATAATTCTCCAGTACCAGACAGATGGGTTACAACCCAGAATGCTGAGGGAATTGGGACAGGAATTTGCAGAGTCTCTGATGGTCTTGTACAACCACTTCCTGGAAACTCCCAACAAAATGGAGAAGGGCTGACGTGTCCCCTGCATAAGAGTGGGAGAGGGATGACCCAGGAAACAAGAGGCAAGTTAGTTTGACTTCTATAGTGGGAAACTCCTGGAAACTATCATCATGGAGCATCTGGTGGAACTGCCTGACGTGAATGGGCCCCAAGACAGAAGGCAGCATGGCTTCATGAAGGGAGGGTCGTGCCAGAGTTACCTGATTGAGTTCTTTGACTCTGTAACAACATCAGCGGACAAGAGCCAAAGAGTTGATGTGTGGTATCAAGATTTCAGTATGATTTTTGACTAGGTACATCACATATGGCTTATCAAGAAGCTAGAGATCTAGAATTTGTGTCAAAATTAATGAGGTGGATAGCAAATCGACTAGGAGGAAGGGCCCGAAGGGTAATTGTAAATGGTGAACACACAAAGGTCAGGGAGGTCACAAGTTGGATACCACAAGGGTTAGTGCTGGGACAAGTACTATTTAATGTGTTCATCTGTGACACTGTGGAAAGGATCAAGGCAAAAATGTGCCTCTGTGAAGATGACATTAAACTTCGTGGCAAGGTAGACTCCAAAGTGGGGGTCAGAGACAAGAAGAGGGGCCTAGAAAAGTTGGTAAGGTGGTCCCAGGTATGACAAGTAAAATGTAATGCAAAAAGTGCAAAGTTGCACAGCTGAAGATGGATTACTGGTGGTGGTGTTAAAAAATCACGCTGACCACTGAAGAAAGGGACTTTGGAGTGACTGTTAGTGACAGCCTCAAGTCAACAGCCCAGTGCACTAAAGCACCTGGAAAGGCAAACAGAATGCTGGGATGTATAGGGAGGAGGTTCTCCAGCAGAAGAAAAAGGGTGCTGTTTCCCCTCTGTGGGTCACTGGTGAGGCCACACCTGGAGCACTGTGTCAACTTCTGGAGCCAGCCTGCAACTGAAAAACAATAAAGGCTGTAAAGAATCTGTCCAAATGCATGCTACAAAGATGACAGAGAATCAGCATGGAAAATCATATGAGGGAATATGGGGTTCATCATTGGTGACAGCCTCATGTCAATGGTACAGTGTGCCAGAGCACTCAGAAAGACAAAGAGGATGTTGGGATGTATAGCAAGAGGGTTCTCCAGTAGGAGAAAGAGGTACAGATGCCCCTCTATCGGTTACTGGTGAGGTCATACTTGGAGTACTGTGTCCAGTTCTAGAGCCCTCACCTGGAAAAGGTTAAGGACCATATCAAATCACTCCAGAGTAGTGTTACAAAGATGACAGCATGAAAAATCATATGAGGAGCATCTGGACAACCTGAATATGAACTCGCTTGAGACCAGATGCAGAGGGGACATCAAAGAATCCTATAAATATCAGAAGAGGATAAACATGGTAGAGTGTTCTGATCTGTTTAGGCATAGTGAGGATCAGCAACAAGGGGGCACGAGTATAAACTGGTGGAGCTGGATTCAGGAAGGATATGAGAAAGCACTTCTTCAGAGAAAGGATGGTGGACAGATGGAAAGGTCAAGCAAGGTGGCAAACACTAAGATGGTGATGGGTTTCAAGAGTGTGTGGGACAGCAAAAGGGGTTAGTCAAATCTAAGACAGGAAAGGGGGCAGACAGGTGGGAGGGGTAAACTACCAATTGGCATTCAGCCCAGGCACAACCAATGGCAGGCTGACATGGCTCACGTAAGGAAATGGGTAGACAGGATGGACTACAAGTCATTTGCTACTGACACTTTTATATGTTTCCATGCCAAACAGAGTCAATGATATTGAGGCAGACTGGCGAGAACCAAACCTGGACCTATGTCTTCACCTCTTTTTCTTGTGCCAAGATGCAGGTCCTGGGGACCCAACGGCAAGCGCGAGAGGGGCTAGGAGCATTTCATTTTACAGTTCCTGGAGGACCGCCTGTTCTCCTGAGTATGAAATTACTCAGTAATGACAAACTCTCTTAAAAGGGAGTAGGAATCAAAGCAGACTCATTGCCAGAACAACTGTCCTTTTCAGGCACCCTACCTGCCATAATGGCTGTGTAAAGTATCGGCAGTCAAATAAAACTGGGCTGAGAGAAAACGTGAAAATACAAACATAGAGACTAATAAAATTCAAAAACTTGGTGACCTGAGGATGTTCAGCATGTGGCAAACTAGTTTAGAACACAGTTTTATACAAGCTGAAGTTCTGGTCCTGGATGAGGAAATCACTGAGCTTAGTTTGATAATGAAGAAGGAAGGACACAGGTGGTTGGGATCAGTGCCACTATAATATGATGTCGGAGCATGCATGATGCCATGCATTTGTGCTAGGCACTGGTGCTGCCGGCAACAAAGGTTCTTGTTCCTGTATGGTCATGGTACCTGCAGATCTAAGACCAAAAAGTGTGGCTCTATGAAGAAAATTACAGTAGCAGTAGTAGTTTTATTTATACACTCACCTCCAAGCAATGGTTGGGTGAGCTCCCTTCCTACCTCACCTCCTCCTTTATAACACCACCCCAATCCTTCCATTCCCTTAGATCAACCGACTCCCACACCCTAGTTGTCCCCCACAGATCCACCCAAATCGGCCAATCTGGTTACTCTCAGCGCCTCCCAAAAATCTGGACCCCCCCCCCAAAAAAATCTGCCACTCATCCTCCACCTACTCCATCAGCTCTGCCCTCAATAATTACCTTGCACTAGCTGCTCCTGCCATGTCCCTCCTAATTCCCTCATCTAAGCCCTGAACAAACTCTACCCCCTACCTTCACCTTCATTTTCCCAGTACACCACCCCCAAATCTCTAACCCTCCTCCCCTTCCCTCAAATTGCTCTCCCTTACTGGCCTCCCTTGATAGCTCACAGAATGTAAAGGATCCCAAATGCTCTCCATGGGTACCCCCCCCAAGGGGCTTGTATCTCTCATCTACTCTCTTCACCCACAATCTTAAAGTGGTCTCTCTGGAACACTGCCTTATCCCCTTCTCTCTGGTCCCCCCCAGTGCCCTTGCAGGGTTCCTCGCATTCTGAAGTGGTCTCCAAGGGCACGATTCTTCCCCCTCCCCCACCCTCTCTCCCCCCTTCCCACTTTTCTTTCACGTAAGCATCTTGTTTACTTATTAACCCAGCACTTATTACTGTCCACTCTTTCTACATGTTATGCAAAGACTGCTATAATACTGTTTGTAACACCTGCCTTACAACTGTATGTTAATGTTGATCTTGTAACTTGAATGTTTAATGTCTCATTCCAATTGTACCCCTTCCCCCCAGATCGCTGGGAGATGAACAGCTTGTTGCTCGGTGAGCCTTCCCAGTGAAACATTTCAATAAATAAAAAAATAAATGGATGGGAGTTACTTCAGGGGACATTACTTCCCAAATGTCTTGACTATAGAAATATCAGCATCCCCCACCTGACCTTCTGGGGAAACCAAAGGGACCACCATGGAAGTCAGCTTATGACACAGCAGGAATATGTTAACTCTTGGCTGTGACCTAAATCTTACTCAGTCAGATCAAAGGTTATATTTATACATTTTGTTGGTTTTCTTCAGAGGTATTAAAGTAACTGGAAATCAGCTACCACTGTCTTGCTTAACATATTCTTGAAAATTAGACAGCCTCAAACATTTTTAGCTGTTTTATGATGAACTACCTAAATGGAACTGACTCACTCCATAAACTATTATGAAAATACTTCACATATGACTCCAAGCAACTGGAGTATACAATACTACATACTTTCTGACTATTCGTTCATAATTCTGACAAATAGACACTGTTAAGCCTAGACAGATCAGTTCTGACCCAGTTTAAATGAAAGGTCATGCATCATTGCTGCAAACTGTCATTCAAAGGTGCACAGGTCTCAAACTCAGCTAAAAACAGCTAAATTCAGGCTAGTTATCTAAAAGCTGCATGAAGAGTTCAATCTCAATAACAGTGAAGAAACCAGTAAAGGAAAACTACACCCAAAACTTGAAAAAATATATGCTGTGCGGAGTGTTTTAATTTGTATGTGAAGTTCTAGTGTTTCCTTCCCTCTGACTGGTATTAGGAGTTTTTCCTAAATTAGCCTGCTAGCTTTAGGGTAGTTTTACGACCCCTGGAGATCTCCATATCAAATAGCTTTATTACATTTCTTTGTCCTACAATGCACCTTGTTTCATGTGATGGTGATGTAGCAGAGCCCATAAATCCAGCAGAAAGCATTGCATTACAATCAGTTCACAACAATAGAGAGGGCTAGATTTTAAAATCTGTAGAATTCAGCTTGGTGACCACCCTCATCCTAAAGGTTTTACTGTCCTGAAAAACTTTGCTGCTGGTAATTTTTGTGCAGCTTGTTAAGCTTCCAAGATATTTAGTTTGTTTGGCATGTGTGTGCTGAATGTTGGTCTCTCTTACATCACAGTCACATGAGACAAGATGCACTGTGGGAACAAGAAATACAATTACGCTTATCAGGTATGAAGATCCCCAGTGGGTCGTAAAACTAGCATAAAGCTAGCAGGCTAATTTGGGAAAAACTCCTAATACCAGTCAGAGGGAAGGAAACACTAGAACTTCACATACAAATTAAAACACTCAGCACAACATATATTTTTTCAAGTTTTGGGTGTAGTTTTCCTTTAACGATTGAGAGATACCCTCCGAACCTGCTCAGACAAGAAGCACAAAAATGGAACACGTGGGGCAGGATTTTCCAAGGTGTTCATCCCTGCTGTTTTTAAAAGCAGAAATCCATCAACACTGTTGGTTTAACACCACTCAAATTTTCAAGATGCAGTTGTGTCAGTAAAACACGCAAATTAGGGATTTTTCAAACAGATGGATCTTTTTAAAATAGCAGTGTGGGTCAATACACTTGGGTGGACACACACGCAGGCAGATCTTGCATTTGCATCTGACTCTTTTGAACATCTGGCCCATTGTCTTTGTGGCCGACCCTGCCATTTGCATTACAATTTTATATATAGATACATAGATACATAGACAGTGTCAGCAGATAAGGGCCTATGGCCCACCCAGTCTGCCCATTTGAGCTTGTAAGTTCAGTTTATGTTTTCCTAGAAGTCTGCTGCCCCTTACGCCTGACCTCCAGAATTCCTTTATGTCTATCCCATGCACTCTTAAAACCCGTGATTGTTTCAGCCCCCACCACTTCCTCTGGCAGGGTGTTCCACTTGTCCACCACCCGTTCTGTGAAGAAATTCTTCATCATGTTTCCTCTGAATCGTCTTCCCTCCAACTTCATCCCATGCCCTCTAGTTCTGGAACATCTTTTTCGCTTAAAAATAGTGTATTCCTGCACCCTGTTCCTCCCTGTAAGATACTTGTATATCTCTATCATATCCCCTCTTTCCCTCCTCTCCTCCAGGGAGTACATATTCAGTTCCTTCAACCTGTCTTCATAGGACTTGTGATGTAATCCATGTACTATCTTTGTTGCCCTCCTCTGAACATTCTCTACCCTGTCTATGTCCTTACGTAGGTAAGGTCTCCAGAACTGTACACTGTACTCCAAGTGGGGCCTCACTAGTGTCTTGTATAGTGGAATTATGACCTCCCTTTTCCTGCTGGTAATGCCCCTGCCTATGTATCCCAGCATCCTATTTGCTTTACCTGCTGCCTTGTCACACTGTTTCCCTACCTTGAGGTCATCAGAAATGATAACCCCAAGATCCCTTTCCTGCTTGGTGCATGCTATATCCTCACCCCCAACTGATATATTGTGCCAGGGTTTTTGTGCCCCATATGCATTATCTTGCACTTCTTTGCATTGGATTTCAACTGCCAAACCCCTGACCATTCTTCAAGTTTCTGCAGGTCCCTTCTCATTCTGTCTACACCCTCTGGTGTGTCTACTCTGTTACAGAGCTTTGTGTCATCAGCAAACAGTGAAATTCTGCCTTCTAGGTCCTGCGCAATGTCACTGATGAAGATGTTGAATAGGACCGGTCCCAGCACTGATCCCTGTGGTACCCCACTGGTCACTCTTCCCTCTGTGGAGTGACAGCCATTTACCACCACCCTCTGTGTCCTGCTGCCCAGCCAGTTACCTACCCACCACACTACTGTCCTGCCCACACCCATATTCCCCAGTTTGTATAATAGTCTTCTATGTGGCACAGTGTCAAAGGCCTTGCTGAAGTCCAGATAGGCCATGTCCACTGCCCTCCCCGATCCACCTCCCTCATATAGTATCCTGTATAGATAGTATCCCAAAATGACTTAAAATACATGCAAAAAACAAGGCCAAAAGTCAAAAAGGAATAAATGACTGTCATACTGTATGTATACACATTACAAATTGTGCATAGTTAACCAGAAAATTATTCAGTAGTAAAACAGTACTAACAAAAACAACAGAGAAGAACAGCTATTTTGAGATGATAAAGATAGAGGAGTCAGCTGCTGCATATGAGGACACATCATAATTTGTTCTGACAAAGCATACGTCTTTAATAGTCACATGTCATCAGAACTACGTGCACAGAACTGAATCTTTAGTCATAACAGCTTCTCAAATCACAGACACTGCTATTTTTAGTTGGAAACAGAGAAGCACAGGTAGATCAACAATGTGAAATCTACAGACTACATGGGTGCCCCCTTTAGTAAATCGAATATTCTGTAAAATAACATGTCCTTTTTATAACTTCTAAACACTTAGACAAAAAAATCCCTCCCATGTAAATTAAACCATGCTTATAACATGAGTTAGATAACACAAGCAATGCGATTGGTGGAGTCACTGTATGTGACCATGGATTAAGTAAGCATTACTCCACAATTTGGCAGAGTGACTCTGGAGATGCAGTGCCGGGTCTCCTTCTGTTTAGAGGAAAGGAAAAGTGTGCTGGCAGCCATTTAAAATCCTGAGTGAGAGATCGGGAGTGCAGAATATGCTCTGTTGCATTGCTTGTTTTCTCCAACTCCTGTTATCTCTGATAATATGAGCCAGGCTCCTGTAAGGAGAGAGACAGTGCGAGGGGAGAGAGACAGAGACGGAGAGAGAGTGAGACTGCCCATTGTTGTTTCCCATCCCGTCCCATAGCTCCTGCCTGTCATAATGCAGCAAGATTCTCCTTGTGGCTAGTGATGTGTGAGAGGAGACAGAGAGAGCAAGGTAAAGTTGCTTGCTGCCACCCCCCCATCCCCCGGCCCGTCAGTACATCATAGATGCTGGCTCTGACTTCTTGTCCCCCACTGAGATGACGCACAATCCTGTGGTGCTGACAGAAATAGAGAGACAGCGAGAGGGAGTGCAGAATTGCGAGACTCTGTGTGCCGGCACCTTGCGCCAGAAGTGACAGACATTCAACACAGCGAATTACCAAAGGTAGGGTGGCAGCAGGCAAACATGGTGCGGACAAATAGAGACAGAAAGCGTCACACACAGTGACATGGAAATTGGGACAACTTCCCAGTGAACATCCATGGCAACCCGATGCTGTCACAAGTTTGCCTGCAGCTTGCTTCCTCTCTCTGTCCCTGCAGTGTGTTCTGTGCTCTGTGTGTCTCTCGCTCTTCAATATTCACCAATGCAGTAAGGGGGAGTTTTGGCAGTCTATACTGCACTTTGTTGCCTGTCAGAGTGAGGAGCGAGAGAGACAGACAGATGCAGATGTTCCATCCGCAGACCGGGGGACAAAAACAGGTAGAGCAGTTGGAGTGAAAGTGGGAGGCAGTGCGGGGATTCGGAGAGAGAGACAGAAAGGCAGCGGGGATGTAAACACAGTGCTTCGATATGTGCGGGTGCATGATTCATGTGTGTAGCATTGTCCTGTAAGAGGTGCTCAGCAGGTGAGCATAAGGAGTTCAGCGTGCAGTGTCCTCTTAACTTTTGTGCAGGTGTCTGTTTGAGGAGGGAGCTAAAAGAAACATCATAGGCAAAGTAGCAGAACATATTATGCACAAGAAATGTCACAAATCATGTAAGTAATATCTGTGACATTTCTATGTGCATAGTATCAATGAAGTGTGCATTATTTGGCAGGGACTACTTTGCAAGGTGGCAGGATACAGTAGCTTTTTTTTTTGGTCTTTAAACAGCAGAAAATACCTTTCTGTGGGGTTTTCCTGTTTTACACATAAACCACGTTATAAGTGCAATAACCCACTCCAGGGTATGGGGTTATTGGGGATTAATCAACACCCTGGGTGCAGTGCGGATACTCTGCCTGTGGCCTCATGCCTCACAATGCACCCGGGGTTTTAATTAATCTCCAATAACCCCATACCCTGTCGTGAGTTATTGCTTACTTAGGCTCTGGTACTGGCTTTTCTATGAGTAAATCATCTCCAGAGAGCCCCATTCTTTGGTTGAGTGACCAGCAATATCAATCCTTGGACTGAGGTGGATGGAGACAAACCAGGCTCACGAGGAGGGTAAACACTGTAGCACAGGCATCCCAAAACCTGCATGTTTCTTGAACCATGCTTTGTACATTGTACACAAAATGCTTAGTGAAGTTGTGAACACTACGCATGGTTCCAACCCTGCATATTTCTGCAACAGGAGCTGATCTCACTGAGGCGGGCAACAGTGCCAATGGAATGACCTCTTACAGAGCCCTGCAGTGGCTTCCATGCCAAGGAATATCACTGTTGAATAAAACTGGCAGTCCAGCTGGACTGATGTCATGTAAGACACTACTGTTCCTTTATGAATGGGATGAGGTAATCACGAAACATTTGTTGTCCATTTGAAGATGTACTTCCTTGTTGCAGACCTCATCTGACAGAGCCTAAAGATCGTATAGCACAGCTTTCTTCTTCAACACATTTATGTGAGGATACTGTTTTCAAGGTGACCAAGTCCCTTGGATTGGAAAGACCTCAACAGTGAGCTCCCAGGGTATAAACAGCTGGTATCGCATAAAAAACGCTATGCAAAATGGGGTAATGCTTACCATTTCCATATATGGGTAGCAGTAGACTACAGTTTTTTGAAAGAGTCTGGGAACAACAGACAACATAAATACAACTATATATACATATTTTTTTAATTTTGTTAATCAGTTTGTGCCAACTGCTATGTATTTTCGAAGCTGATTAGCACTTTTACACATAAACTGCTAATCTGTTTTTTCCGCTTATTTAATACCCTGAGCTCCCTACCCCAGGAAGGATTCATCCACTGTCACTTGAAGGTCCAGGGAGGAAAAAGGGAACCCCTTAAGGAGGCTCTCCTTGGAGGTTCTCCACACAAGAGATAGAATAAGTGAATCTGTCACTCTTATGGCGTGATCCCACAGTTGAGATGCTTGAGATCACTGACTGCTGCTCACCCACTGAGAGGTCCTCAAAGAAACATAGTGACAGCAAAGAAAAGGACCAATATTCCGTCATGTCTACCAATGTCTTTATGATGTGAACCCTACTGGCTACTCACCTTTATCCCATGTGTAACCTCTCATCCACTGTTACAATACCCATATGTCTCTCTCATCCATATGTAAACCCATCTACCATATCTGCACATACCTCTTCTCCTAGAAGCCTGTTCCACTTCTCCCTGACCCTCTTGGTAAAGAACTAGCTTTGGACATCCTGTTTGAACTTTCCTCTTACCACTTTCATAGAGTTTTGCCTTGTGCTAGTGTCTGTACATACAGTACTGTAAATAAATTCCTGCAGTCTACTCACTTTATTCCATTTAGAAACTTACAGGTCTCTACCATGTCAACCCTCCCTCCCTCCCTCTCTTGCTCCTGGCCCCCAATTTGTATATGTTCAAGTATATTATTTCGTCATAAGACATACACTGTTGCCCTTGTACCATCCTGGTGGCACATGCACACGTGAAGTCTCACAAGGAGTACTGAAAAACCTGTGACTGCCATAATGCCTAGCACACTCTACAGGGTATATGTTGATACCAGACTCTTCGCTTTGATGTACCAGGCCATCTACAAAATTGACTCTGATCTATTCTCCAGTACAAAGGACTTGGCTTGACTGGTGTGACCAGAGCAGCTCCTATATGAGCTGAAGTCTCTCACTCTGAATAAACTGGGACTTGGTTAAGTTCAGTAGGGCACTTACGGAATGGAGAAACGAGCACTCAACTTCGGACTGCTATCTTATTTTGATTTCTGGTCAGACAGTCCACGTTGAGCAAAATTTGGATTCCTAGTTTTCTGAGATGTGTTGCGAGAACTGCAAAGCACTTGGTAAAGACATGCTGTGCTAATGCCAACCCAAAGGGTGAAACCCTGATCTGGAAGCCCTTGAGACCCACACAAAATCAGGTATATAGGAAACTCCTCCTGTATGCACACTAGTGGGGGCAATAATATCTGTGCATACTGTACATCTTAACATGCATACCGTATATCCAGAAAATGAACTATGCATTTTAAAAGCTTAATGTATTCCAGGAAGGAAAGGCTTATCAATCAGTAATTTTTACTCGATGGAGAACAGATTAGTTTTTTTCCCCACTGTTCAGCATGCTGCACACAGAGGGTACAGTACTCCTTATACCTTTTTAACCAGCATCTGAGCAACTTCCACTTCAGCAAGGTCAGAACACCTGGAGAACAGACTAAAAAAGTTGCATGTAACCAAACTTTGAGTTTATGTAAGCCCTCCCCCACCAGGTCTGGGGTTTGGGGTACTCAGGCTACCCCAGCATGGAGGGCAAACCTTGGAAGATAAGAGGCTGTGGCAAGTCCAGGGAGAACGCAAGTTATGGGTCTGGGGAGACCAAAATGAAGGGGAACGGTTGAAGCAGTGGTAGATACAGTAAGTAATCATTAACAGAAAAAAAAAAAACTTGTTTCCCAGTCTAGTAAAACACTGCTCAAAAGCATTAAAATCAGTGGATTTCTCCAATTCTTGCAGTATCTAACTTAAGAAGAGCTTCAGCATTATGCTAGCAGAGGAAAATGAAAATTACATACTCATCATAATTCCTGACTTTCCAGAATATCTTCATCATTCAGTTATGCATAAGGGTCTAAGTTGGAGACACTAGAACCCAGCAGGAGCAAAGTCTTTTGCAGCCTAGGAGGGGACTGATATTGGTACCGGCGCCACCCACAAGGCAAACATAGTGACATCACACTCATGGGTTGGCCAGAAACCGACGCCTGCCCTGTCCCTTCCTCAGTTCTGTTTGCCAGGAGAGAAAACAAGTGGGTGAGATAAAGAAATGCAAGAGACAGAGCTATAGACTCCTAGCCCAAAAGTATAGGGAAAGGATATAGATACAAAATAATTAAACTAATAAACTAGACTACCAACTAAAAGAAGGGGTGGACCTAAGTGGCACGGGGTGGCAGGTGTAAGAGGCAGAGCCTATCTCAGCCATCTGGACAGGAAGGTGGAGAGAAAGGGAAGCAGCTCTGGCACAAAGCTCTGGCTGGAGAAAGAAGCACAGAGGACCTCCGCACAGTTAGGAAGGCAGCTGCCAACTTAACCTATCTTGTACTCAATGGAGAACAAGAATTTAGGAGACAAACTCAAAGTTCCAAAGTAACAGAGGCAAGAGCAACTTAAAAAAACAAGGTACAAAACACAAGTCTTGCCACTCCAAAGAGTGCAGAAGCACTGAAAGAAGAAGAACCCAGAAGGGTATAGGAAAAAGCACCAGCCCACAAACTGGGAAAAGAGGAAAAACAACCCCCGGCTGCATCTCTCTCTCTCTCCCAAGGGAGGCTGCACCTGAGCAAGGTCTTAAGACTGCCTTGTGGCAGGGACTCAGACAATAGGATAAGAAAACTGGTTGATGGCAGCCATGGAATGAGATTTGGGGTTTATCCCCACAGGGGGAGACAGCGTAATCAAGGAAAAGAGGGAGAAGAACATCTGCCTGTTCTGGTGGTAGTTCAGGTGGATGTTAAAGATCCCATGGCACCTCTCGAAAAGAGTAGAGGAATTTCCTCGGTGTACTGGCCAAATTTCCCCCCCATTCACTAAAAATATCACCAACAGCTTAATCTGGTTCAAAGTCAGTTGGCATTCATCTGTATCCCTTCCCTGTGTCGTGCCTGAAAATAGGCAGAATTGTCTAGTGCACTTACCCGGTCAACAAAAATGAAATAAAAAAATCACTTTTTTTTGACAGAAAAAGGGCAGGATTCCCACTTCCATTTTTTTTTTTAAAGTTCCCCAAAAGGAAAGAGAAAAAAAGCTAGACCTCAAGGAGAGGAACAGATTGGAGGGAGTGGCAAGAAGTGCCAGAGCACTATCAAAAACAGGGTGAGCTGCCCAGAGGCCCTGATTTTTACATGAGAGGGGGATGATGACAGAATAGTAAAGATATTCTTAAGATCAGGAATTAAACAATGAGTATGTAATGCTCATATCTTCCAAGAATCATTCTTCACATTCTGTCCCACATATGGGTCAGAGTACCATGCTTTCCACAAAACAGGGAAAGAGCGGTTTCACGCCGAGGGAAAAAAGTATCCCTCATTCCTCTGGTGGGGGAGAACCACTGAAGGGAAGATGGAGGTTCCTGTTGCCTGGGAGCAGGAGGGTGTCATGAAAGCTAATGCCTGACCCTGTGGGAGAAAAAATGAGTCCCCTGGTAATGTGAGTTTAGCACCCAATGCCAGGCCAAGGGTGCCAACCAGAAGAGGTGACGCCATGCTGTCCAATGAATGCAGACTGCTGTTCCCACCAACCTGGATGCTACCTTGTTGGTGTTGTATGACGCCCTCATTTGGTGCCTCACCAGCTCTAGGCCCCGAGGCAGAAAGGCAAATGGTCTGCCTGGGTGACTCGCAATCCGGCATTAATGCCAAGAGCTTATTTGTTCTACAAAGCAGCATAGTATAGTGGTTAAGGGCACTGAGCTGCAAACCTGGAGACCTGGGTTTGAATCCTATCAGCCCCCACTTACATACTGCATGACCCTGAGCAAGTCACTTAACCTCCTTGTGCTCCCAGGCTGCACCTGGAAACAAGCTCCAGCTTAGTGTGCCTTTCCTCTTTCCTTTCTCCCCTATTTAGCATTGCCCACAGGCACTTGCAATAAGCTGCCTGATGTGCAGAGATGCATATCATAGTGCGTGCTGCTGCAAAACCTTTATTTATTTATTTTTATTTATTTAAGTCTCGGATTACAGACCTTTGAGCTGGGAGCTCATCTGCAAAAGTTCCACATCAAACAGTAAGCAATCAATAGGTACATGCAGGTTACATACAAGGGTTACATAACAACTTTCATTGTTGCTACAAACATGAACATGAGAGTCAGGCAAACACTTGGCACATACAGGTTACCATCACAGTTATACAACAAGTTACATAGTTGGTTCAAGTGTGATAATGAGATTCAGACATGGCTTTAGGATGTAAATGGTTGTACAGAAAATCAAGGAAGATTGCTTCGCTATGCAGGAGGTGAAGGGACCTCCAGTGAAAGGTAATAGGGAGTGGGGACCAGGCAGGACTGAGGCCCACTTTCAAGTTGAGGTAGTTGGGGGAGGTTAGTGGTGGGGGAGGAAAGTTTAGGACCAGAGTAGGGGGATGGAGCAGGTGCAAGGGAGTGGAAATAGTAATGGGGTATGGAGGAGAGGGGATAAGGAGGACAGGGGGCATAATGGAGGAGAGGGGGGATTACGGAAGAAAGGGGGATGATGACAGACAAGGCGAGGATGGGTAGGAGAGACAAGGGGGAGGATAGAGTAGTAGGCAGGCATCTGGGGTAGGTAATGGCATCTGACTGGACAGAGATAAGTGCAGGGGGAACATAGGTAAATAAGAAGTGCAGGGGGGTGACAGGGCAGGCCCTTGATGAAAAATTGGAAACTGGAGTTATAAAGGGCAGGTGCACTTCATGCTGCTAGTAAGGTGGGTAAGGAGCATCAACTTTGAAAGACAAAATTCTGGATTCAGCAATTAGCCCACTCGGAAAGGAGTTTAGCAAGTGTTGGGCTCGGTATACAAAAGACCTTTGGTCTAAGGAGGTGTGGCAGAATGGCACCTTGAAGTAGTTAGTGAGCGTTCCTCGTGTCGGATGAGATAGTGCAGAAGATGCAATCATGTTCTGGACCTTGGTGGTAGGCAAAAATGGCAGATAAATGGACATTCAAAGTCAAGTAACTAAGACCCAGATCGTAGAGGTGCAGCATGTCATCTAAGACCTGTGTGACTGAACAGGAGAAAGATTCTAGCCCCTTCGAGTCTGCCCATATGGAAAACCTTTTCCATTTCATGGCATAAGTGGCTCTAGTGGAAGGCTTTCTGGCCTCCTCCAGAATTTGTGCTACCCTCGGGGAGGCCCTGAAACGTGCAGTGGCTATGTCAGTAGGTGCCATGCATGCAGATGAAGGGACCCGAGACCTGGGATGTACCAGGGTCCCCTGTTCCTGTGTCAAGAGATCCTGAGAGACTAGCAATGGAAATGGAGGCTCCACTGACAGCTGTTGCAGTAGGGAGAACCATATTTGTCTCGGCCAGAAGGGAGCAATGAGAATCATTTGTGCTCCTTCTGCCTGAAGTTTCATCAGTACTCTCTAAATCAATGGAAGTGGAGGGAAGGCGTACACGAACCTTTCCTTCCAGCATAGAGACAGCGCATCTCGCTCAAAAATACTACCCCCAGAGTGAGCAGAAGGTTGGTAGTTTTGCATTGAGTGGGGAGGTGAACAGATCTATTTGTGGCCTTCCCCACCTTCCGAAGATGTCGGCTACCACTGACTGTCTGAGCTCCCACTCGTGTGCACTGGCTTGTGTGCAGCTGAGTGCATCTCCCAGGACGTTCTGAATTCCTAGCATGTGGACTGCTGTCAAATTAAGGTTACGGTTGGCTGCCCAGTACCACACTCTCATCGCTTCCTGACAGAGGGGATAAGAGCGGGTTCTGCCCTGTTTGTTCATATACCAGACTACGCACATGTTGTCTGTCTGAATCATGAGTTGACCCAGTTGGATGAAGTGTTGGAAAGCCTTTAGGGCATTCAATACTGCCCTCATCTCAAGTACACTGATATGGAGGGACAGTTCGTTGAGGGACCAAGGACCCTGTGTACTGTGCTTTCCCAGGTGTGCTTCCCATTCCAGGCCTGAGGCATCCGTCATCAGGGTTTGGGAGGGAATGTCTGAGCAGAATGGGACACCCTTGGAGAGGTTGTCCTGATTTTGCCATCACAAAAGTCCCCAAGCCATCGAGTCTGAGACCAGGATCTCGTGGTTTGATCGTCTCATCTCTGCTCCAACCGCACTCTGAGGGTCCACTGAGAGACTCTCATGTGTAGTCTGGCTAACAGGACCAAAGGGATGGCCGCAGCCATGAGCACAAGCAGTCGAAGGATTGACCTGGCTGTTATCCTTCTCTGCGATGCTACCAGGTGAGCCTGATGCTGTAATGTTGCCATCCTGTCCTGCGGCAGGAAGGCCTTGCCCTGGACTTTGTCCAATACTGCTCTAATAAATTGGAGCTGTTGGGTAGGAAAAAGGTGGGATTTGGCATGGTTGACTGTAATGCCCACCTGTTGAAAAACATCCAGGGTAAAGGACAAAGAGTTGGCCAGAGTATTTCTCGATGGAGCTGAAATCAGCCAATCATCGAGGTATGAGAATACTTGTATCCCCTGTCTGCGTAGAAAAGCTGCCACCACCTCAGGGCACTTCGTGAACATTCTGGGTGCAGATGAAAAGTCAAAGGGGAGAGCTTTGAACTGAAAATGCACTCCTTGAAAAGAAAACCAGAGGAATTTGCGATGCGGCTGAAAGTCGGAATATGCAGGTAGGCATCCTGCATGTCCAAAGTGCAGAACCAATGACCCTTCTGTAACAGAGGAAGTAGGCTGGGAAGAGACAACATTCTGAACTTTTTGTATTCCACATAGAGGTTCAGAAAGCTCAGATCAAGAATGGGTCTGAGATCACCTGTCTTCTTGGGTACCGGGAAGAAGTGTGAATAGTAACCGTTCCCTTGATGTTGTTTTGGAACTGGCTCTATTGCTGCCTTTGCCAGCAGGGAGTTTATTTCCTCTCTTACCAAGGGTATGTGATGAGGTGGGTAGAATGAGTGACCTGGAGGATTTTTTGGTGGTCTCTCTGTGAAGTCTATTGTGCGGCCTTTTGCCACCAATTGCAGCACCCATGTATCTGTTGAGATTTTCTCCCACTCCGGAAGGTGGAGGGAGAACCTTACCCCTACTAGTTCCTCTAGAAAGCGATCCAGTGGAGATGGGAGGGTTAGAGAGCCAGGACGCAGTGGGCAGGGAGGAGGCTGCAGCACACAAGGCCTTTCAAGATTTGGCAGGGGCCTACTAGTCAAGGCACCCAATGTCTTGTTTTGGTGTCAGGTTTGCAGCTGTCTTGCTGATGACGTTGTCTCCGAAAATGACTGCTTTTGTTTCTGGGGTGGCTAGTACATAAATTATACACAGCACAAGGCTTCGCACTTGTCCTGTAAATCAGTTATGATGTCCTTGACACCTCCCCCCAACTGAACTGAGCCTCTAAAGGGGGCATCCTGTATGGCTGTCTGTACCTCAGATGCCAGGCCTGAGAGCCTAAGCCAAGTGTGTCGTCGGAGGCTGATGGCTGATGCCGAACCTCTACAAGCAGCATCTACTGCATCATAGGAAGCTCTTGTTATATGGCTGCACGCAGATCTAGCTGACCTGACTAGATCTGCCATTTCTCCTTTTTGAGGTTGAGTCTTGGAGGGAGTCTATTTTGGATTCCAGCTGTCCTAAGACTGATTTTTGGTAATCCCCCACGTGGGCGACGTAATTTAATGCCCTAATCCCCAGTGTGGAAGAAGAACAGATCTTTTTCCCGTACCGGTCGAGAACCTTAGACGCTTTGTCAGGAGGATAAGCACTAAGGTGTTTAGGTTTTGCGGACCCTATCATGGGCCACGCTGATGACCACTGAGTCATCCTTGGGAAGGAGGCTAAGGTTGTCCTTGCCCTCTGGGGTCTGGTATAGTCTGTCTGCCTTCCTAGCCACCGGAGCCAGGGAGGAAGGTTGTTTCCAAATTGTTGTGACCAAATCTTCATGTGGCTCTATCCAGGGCAGAATTAGGGTTGGTGAGGTATCTGTCAAATCCAGGTGTGCAGCCAATCTCTGTCTCTGTGGATCCTGGGCAACCATACACCAGTCATATGCTGCCTGGATCTTCCTGAGGAGCTCCATAAGGGAAGAGTCCTCAGGAGGGAATTTGGGAGATTCTTTCAGTCCATGGTCTTCCGGTGTAGGGGACTCAATGTCAGAGCCCAAGGGAACTGAATCATTGTCAGAGTCTGACGATCAGCCATCACCAGGTGAGCTGATGGTCAGAGGTGCAATGTCCATCAGCCTTGAGAATTCAGATGGCAAGGAAATGTCTATAGGCCGCGGATTAGGCGGTAACGACTCCCTTCTTCTGTCCGACATCTGGATTCGAGGGTCCAGTGGTGGAGGTGGCAACGGAGAAAGAGGCTGAGGGGTCAGCGTAGGAACCGATGGCTGCTGGCATTTCTCGAGCTCCGTTGTGAGTAGCGACTTGGCTTCCATCCACCAAGACTTAAAGACCACCTGCAAATCCACTTGCGGTTCTGGGGGTGGTGGGTGAAATCCATAGTTTGGGTTCCCTGTAGTAAGGGTAATCAAACCTCAATGGAGGACAACCAGGCATCTGAAGACCCGGCGTGGGGTAGTGCAACGTCGGACAGTCCAGTGTCGGGAGCCCAAAGTGGTTGCCAGATGGTCCCCATGTAGGACCCGATAGAGGGGATGAGGGGCCCGGCATTGGTCTGGATGGTGGGATTGGAGGGTCCAGAAAACACCCTGGCAGGGGTGCAGAGGGCCCAACAGGGGATCCAGAAACAGCGTAGGAAACCCGAGGGTCCTGATGGTCCAGGCGTCAGACCCGATGGCAGTCCTTGAGGAACAGACAGGCCTGAGGGAGTCGGAGGGACCTTCGTCTGGTCCGGTGTCGTCTCAAGCGTTTGAGGCTCCAGCGTAAGGGGTAACGATGCCCTCAACGGTGGGTGATCTCCATCCTCCATTTCCCCTGCTGGGGGAGCTGGAGGTAACGTCTCAATCGGCGGTAAAGGAGAAGTCAGAGTGATCGCTGTCGTCAGCTGGTCCATCACCCCATCATCAGGCCTGTTATCGGGGCCTGGTGGAGGATCCAGGGCTGTGCGGCCATTGGAGGAACCAGCAGGTGACTTAGTAGCCATAGCCGTGCGAGACCCGAAGGAGCCAGAACTCTACTTATCCGTCCCACTCGTACTGCTAGGCCTCTGAATCTTTGAGGCCTTAGAGGAGGTGGGTGCCTCCTGATCCCCAGAAGCTCCCGTCGGGCATGAGCCCAGGCCAGATGGTGGTGGGGGGGGCAATGGCTGTTTGGTAGCCACCAAAACAATCGTTGAAGATGGACCCCCAGAGGGGAAGTTACCTTCAGAGCTGCAACTCCGGCCAGAGGCAGCTGTGATGGGGACCCTTCCTGGTCCCTATGTCTCTCCTTATCCTTTTTCTTCTTGTGATGGCCCTGCGGAGAGGAAGAAGAGTGCCTGAGTTTCTTCAGCTCCTTTTCCATATTAGCCATCTTCTGTTTCAAAAGATGAGCTTCCAGGGACTGCTGACGGCGTTTGTGTGTGGTCATGTTTCTGGCAATGCTCCCACCACCTCAATCTTATGGCCTGGGCCCAGGCAAAGAAGACAGAGGGAATGGCTGTCCTTGTGAGGGAATCGAGCCCCACAAGAGTCGCACTTGTTCTTATGCGATTCTGAAGGCATTGGAGACGACATACACGATCGATTAATATAATACTTTTTTAACAAGAAAAAAATGATGAGAAACAGTAATTTAAATGGTTTAAGTTTAAGAGATATTCATCCAAAGATGGCGTTGACAGTAGCAACGATCCTCCATGAGGTCCGACGTGCGCAGGTCGACAGTGGGAAAGAACTGGAGGGTGGGCATTGGGATCACTCCCTATATAGTGCCACGCTGACGTCAGGGGGTGGTCCCCCATGAGACACTACTAACTACACGTTTTTCTGTGTGGTCCTAGCGCCTGGTGGCTTAGTCCTATATGTGAGTACCTACTGCAAGAGCCCTCTTGAAGTAAGATCTGGGAGTACTCAGCATCAGAGAAGAGGTAGAATGAAAAATTCTTGTCCTCAGAGAAGGAAGTAAGAGAGGAGGAGCTGGATCCAGGCAACGGCAGTGCAGGACCCTCGGGCCTCGAATGGGCCTGTTCTGCCTTGAGGTGGTATTGGCAGAACACACCAACCATCAACCTGACTTAATCCCAGGTCATGGGCCCTAGGGGACCTGAAATGCTTGGTAGCGCAGCGGAGAAGAGCAGAGGAGGGGGAGGAGGATGAGGATCATGGATAACCAGGCCAGATCCTCTGCTAGGGCTGTGAGAATGCTCAGGGGACATTGCCTGTAGAGAGGGCCTGATAAACCCACCCATCTGTGACCCTCCAACATCAGAGGACCAGTCCATATAGTACCCTTGGGAGAACACCCATATTGGAAGAACACAGCCATACTGGTGTGACAGGACCAGTCAGTTTCGTGGAGAAGCCAGGTACCAGGCTAGCGCTGAGGCCCCCACCAGAGCTGCCACCAGCACCGGACAAGGGGCCAGCTGTGGCCATGCCCCAACCACTCACCAGGGCTGACACTACTACCAGGGCCAACCCAACATTCAAGCCAGCAGCACCCGCAGAGACAACCCTGGACCTGTCACCACCAGTGGTACCAGAACCAAAACTGGTGTCGCAAATGGTACTGGGACCAGATCCGGCACCAGGAACAGCACCAGAACTTGAACAGGCACTGCAAGCGGTGCCAGAAGGGAACCTGGCGTCACCCCTGGAGCTAGTCATGGGGCAACCACAGGGGGCAGACTGGGTGGGACAAACGGTCCTTATCTGCCGTCAAAGACTATGTTTCTATGACACTCTAGGCTTGAAGATGGGTTTGGAACCTAGCCCAGGAAGGCCTCCTTCCTCAATGGCCCCATACTCAGTACCAAGTTCGGCATCATCATCATCCTCCCCAGACCACCATGAGAAGAGATGACATTGACCTCAGGGTCCAACACAGAGCCAGCTCTAAAACCCTTCACTCTTCTGGCACATCAAGCAGTGTCACATGTGGGACTGGTCTTAAGGCCAGCGCAGCTCTGCTCATCGGTACCCGCCTTAGCATCAGACCACAACACGAGGTGCCCACCGGTGTAGACTGAGCATACAGCTTCAGCTTCACCACCGGAGGTGTCCACTGCCCTGCAGGACCAATGGACTGGGGTGCTGCTCAGCCCCCCCCGAGGAAGCCGACTGCCCACCAGACCCCACCTGGGCCTCTGACATCCAGGCAAGTGCGGGGAGTGCCCTGCACTTCTACAGTACTACAGGTACTAGACAGAGACTCAGGAAGAGTCCAGGGACCTTACCTTGGCGTCTCTGGTGTGACATCTACCTCCAAAGGTGGGTGTATCATGGCCCCACTTCCACACATGCTTCTCAAATGTGTGGAAGTCTATGGAGAAGCAGACGTCACACCTATCCATGTCATGGTCAGTGCCAAGGCAGGTTCAGCAGTCACCATCTATGTCCTGCACACTAATAGGACCCCCACAGTAGCAGTGGCACATGGGGGGAGCACCCTTTTTCTTCTTGGTTGTCTTATATTCCTTAGGACCTGACATGATGACACAAAAAAATAATCAAAAAAAAAAAACCCCTCAGAAAAGGGTTCGCCTCCAAACTAGAGCATTAAAAAAAAAAACATGGAACCGGAAAACACGGTGCTGATGAAAAAAAAGGATTGAACTAAGGCGGCAATGAACCGAGGAAGTTGTGGTCCAGTTTTGATGACTGAGGTTCCCATGATGCACTCTCGATGGCAGGAAAAACAGAACTGAGGAAAGGAGGGAGGCTGCGTCAGTTACTGCCCAACTGTCGAGCGTGAAATAACTATGTCTGCCTCATGGGTGGTGCCAGCACTGATGTCTGTCCCCTCCTGGGCTGCACAAGACTATGCACCCACTGGGTCCTAGCGCCTCTAGCTTAGACCCATGTGTGGGACTGAATGGTGAAGACTGATTCTCAGAAGACTGATGGTACTCTATATCCTAGGTCATAAATAAGGACAGAAATAAACAACAAATAACTGTCTTACATTACAGTCAATCCGTAAGTGCATTACACACTCCAAAAAACAATTGTCTGATCCAGCTGTAGCAGTAGCTGGATGTTCGACCCTGCAGGACAGACACTCAATAACTGGAAGAAAAATGGCTCTGCCACTTCCCTGAAGCTTCTAGAGGTTCACAGGCAGCATAACAGGAATCAAGACAAGAGGACCTTATACTCAGTACTGGCACAGGCAGCTTTCCTACGAACTCCAAAAATAAACTGACCTAGAACTAGGGTTGTTAGAACTAGTTCTAAATCGATTGGAACATAAGGGTTCAAGTTCTAATTTAGAACTGGAACACCCATGGGTTCTAAGTAGGATTCTAAATATTAAGTAATATGCTTTTCTCGGTTCAGACATTTCAGCAACAGGAAATATGAGCCTGGAAATCAAACTAATTATTGGGATTCACATCTAAAATGTTTTCGAGAGAGACAATATGAGAATGTACTGCTCATATTTAGATGTGCCAAAGGCACAGAATTGTGACACTTGATACAATATTTGCATTTGGAAGACACAATGTGTTTCTCTTTTCTGCTTGTACAGCGAAGCAATATTTTTGCTGTGCTATAAGGGCAGGTCGTTGATGTGTTTTTTTTTTCTCCGCTCAGTATCTTTATCTTTCTTTCTCATCAGTCCTATTCACACAAATAAAGTTTGAGTTCTAAAGTAGATACCGAAGATTAGGACCCTAGAATTATTTGCAAAACTCTAAACCAGAACCATAGCCCAGAACCTCAGAGGATTCTGACAACCCTACCTAAAACTCTTATCTTATATGACTGATGCCCCCCTGAGTGGCAAACACACAGCACATCAGGGCCCTCTCCCTGCATCAGAGCACATGGCAGCAGGAGCTCTGAAACCTTAACCACTGAGGTGCCAGCAGTCAACCTCCTTTTTTTTTCTTTTGCTCATGCCCCCTTCATCATCTCTGCAGTCCACCATGACCCTCGTACTCATGTCAGGGGTCAGCCTGAACCCGGGCTTGGTCCTCGGCTGCCATCTTGCCTTGGATAACTGCTCCGAGCAGGGAAGCGGGGAGGGGGAGGAAACTGCCTCCCCTACTTACTCCACGTGTCAGGCCTCAACCGACCCGGGCCGCATCACACCCTGCCTGCCTACCACCAGGTGAACCACGGGGCCATTTTTCTCCCTGAATCCCCCGAGGACACTGGCTGCCACAGGGGTCCATGAAGGTGTGCACATGTCGAGATGAGACGCCGTTCCGGACCCCAGCCTATGCCCTCCCCTACTACATGGCACTCCCAGCTGCACCACCACATGTGTGCACCCAGGTGGCGATGTTGCAGTGGGAATGGCATCCCTCCCTCCCTCCCCAGAGGACGAAAGCCCCCCAGGGCGCTCAATCCTCCTCCCACCGGCTGACCCTCCAGCTCCCCGGGCTCGCTCCCAAACCAGAGTCACCAGCACCACAAGCAGTAGTGCTACGGCTGTGCTGGCAGGCCAGCCCAGCAGTCAACCTCAACAACTTGATGAACCCATGGGATTCCTGGGAGTTACATTTACAAACAAAATAAATTAGCAGCATCGAATACAGAAAGATTAGGAACTGAAGGAAAATGTACATATTCAGTATCCAAAAATTGCATATATATGAATAGCATACAAGTAGAATCAACTTTATTTCTGATAGCTTGGTCTTACTGGAATGTGGTGATCCGAATCCTTCATATCTAGGAAGGCTAATCAGTCCTCCTGCTTCAGATATGGTAGTAGGGACCTAGATATCATTATGAACTTTTTCCGTTTCATAAAGACACTGAGAAGCCTGAGGTCTAAGGTTAGATGTATGGATAAGGAAGTATCTGGTGTAAAAGCATTTGCCTCTCCAAATCCTAGAACTTTCTCCATGACTCTGTTCTGTAAAAAGCTTGCTACTTCCAAGGACAGTTGCTTGGCTACTGGAACCTGAAGTGAAGACAACTGTCTGGCAGATGGTACGGAGGGGGTTCTACCAATTCCAAAGAATAACCATCCTGGATAATTTCCAGCACCTACTTGTCCATGGTAATGATCTCCTATTGCTGACAGAACAGACCAACCCACCACCAATACAGATTGGTCTACCTTGGGAGATTGAGGAGGCCACCATGGCTGGAAACCTGTCAAAGAATTGTGTTCATGGCTTGAGTACACTGTGTTGCTTTCTGCTGGGGATTCTGCTCACTCTCCAAACAGCTGCAGTCTCCCCCTAGCACTTACCTGCCACTTCAACATCCCCCAACAGATTGCTCCCTGTGATGGAACTATGGGGGGCTGTACCCCACCCCCACCAAAGTCCAGGTTCAATTTCTCTTGTGGCAGGAGTCCTAGGACAATGGAGTGGGTCGGAGCAGCAAGCGGAGCTTCATGTGCCTGTTCCCAATTTTCCCGTTTCCTGCCCTGGCTGGCAGTGTGCTGATGGAATCATGCGTGTGCTGTCCCCAATTTTCCCGTTTCCTGCCCTGGCTGGCAGTGTGCTGATGCAATCTGCGTGTGCTGTCCCCAATTTTCCTGTTTCCTCTTCTATCAGTGTGGTGATGCAAGCATGTGTGTGCATGGAGGTGCACATGCACTATGCAATGACTGCAAGCCAATCACCTGAAGTGCATGCCCCGGGTCAGCCTTGTCTTCATTTAGATACAGTAGTAGTTCTGCTGTTTTTGTTCTTCGAGTTTTATTCTTTTAGCAAAATATATCCCTGCTATTTTGCTTTTAAGATGTCAGTTTTGGAGTGGCTGCAGACTGTGAGGGACAAAGATGGTGGACGAGATTACAAAGTCAGACAGCTGACTGTAACTAGGCAACAGTCAACAGTGTATATGTCTCATGCTGCTTACCGGAATAGAGACAATACCTACCAATCAAAAGTGACATCGAGCAGACACTGAAGTCTCGTCAGTGATGACGCTCTATGCTTGAGAATCTAGGACGCCATATTTCTGTCCCTCAAAATCTGCAGCCCGGCTTCGGCTTTTCTTAATATAAAACCCTTAAAAAACTGAATATCATGTTCAGTTCCAATATCCTATCTTTACCCACTCCTTTCTTCCAGTAAAAAAAGCTTCAAATGAATTGTGATCGGAAATATATGCCGGTCCCATGTCTGCAGAGTGAAAAGCTGCCATTAATTATTAACGCTTTAGAAATCAAAACATAATCCAGTCTAGATGAGACTACACACATCCAACATCCTTGAATAATGGGAATACTCCCTGGAATCTGAGTTTACTTGTCACCGAAGACTTATCAGGCCTTTAGATTGCATGAAATTATTTAAGATCCTTGATTTGTATTTGTCCCATCTTGATGGTAATTTGGGTTTTCCTTCATACATATTCTTTCAACTATTTAGATTTCCATCTGACAGTGTTACTTTTGTATCCCAGTTGCTTAAATACTGATAAATATTTGCAAATAACCCACTAAGTCCTTGAAAGGGGACACAGAGGGGACCAATAATCATGATTTCATTGTATATTTTAATTTTTATTAAAACTATTCTACCTATCATATCTATGTGACACTTACTTTATGTGGGCATTTCTTTTGCCGTAAAATTTTTTATTGAAGCCTTTTCTTTTCAGACATACAAGAAAAAGTCATACCAGGTACAGAAAGCACGTCAGTTGTCTACAATGCAAATGAAAAGGACACTGTTACATAAGCAAATGCAGAAATCTGGTGTCAAGAAGATATTGCATCTGACAGTAACTAGAAATAACTGCGTAATGTCTATAGCAGATGTAATAAGAAAATAACTAGGAGATACAGTACAGTCACGATTATCCGAGCTGCCTGGGTGACATCAGATCAGTTTGGACAATCGGGAGTCCAGATGATCAGGGTTACATTTGTTTTTAACACCAGCCGAAAATATGAAGCTGGACCGCAGAACAGCACCAGCGACAAATAAGTGCCCAATTCAATGGGGAATTACAGAAAAGATACTTCAAGTGAATATTTTGTGAGCAGAATTCAAGAGCTTGAAATAGGAACTGCGTTCTGCTATAATGCAGCTGCTTTAGATGTTTTTTCTTTCTCTTCAGCTTCGGTCCATTATTTCCACTTTATTCCTGTTGGCGCTCAGTCATTCCAATGGTAGGCAGCAAGCATGCTCCAGTGGCTCGTGCCTTGCTTCCTATCAAACCATGCTCCCTCCTGTTATTTCTTATAAACCCCGTAGTTAACTCACTCTGTTTGTTGCCCTACTGCAGCACTCCTTTCACTCTGGTGCAGACCCACGGCGGCTCACAGACTGGTTGTGGTGCAGTAACCCATTTATTGCTGCCGCCAGGACAGATGCACCAGCACTACTGCCTGGGAGTGCGAGGTTCTGCCGCCAGGACAGATGCGGCAGCACTACTGCCTGGGAGTGCGGGGCGCATGCACAGGAGTCTTATTTAGCATCTAATGTGATAGCTCCATGCCATCAGTGGCACCATCGACAATCCAAAGTCTTTATTAACATTTAGTAAAGAGCACGCAGAATCTCTGATGAAAAAAAGAAGCTTACTCGAGGTAATGATATCAGCTGGGTCCACACTGATGTCTTCCCGACCGCATGGTTGTCTTCCACGGACCTGGGCACAGACCTCTTCCACTGCTGCTGCTGCTTAGGTCAGTGAGTACTGGAGTGACCTCTCGTGGCAGAAACAGTTTAAATGCATAACAGTACTGATTATCTACCCGAACATCTTATACTATTTATACACAAAAACTCGGGCAACAAGAGGCCGGTTCGTTAGCTAGGGGTTTACGGATGATCGAGGTACAGATAATCAGGACTGTACTGTAACTAGAAAAGAAAGTGTTTGTTCTTAAACAGAATCACCACTAGTATTAACATCTGACCATTTCCAAAAATAATCTAATGTGAAATTTTTATAACACTTGAAACTACATTTTGAAAGCTGAAATATTTGAAAAGTTAACTCAGTTCTCCTGTGTTGCTACATGCATATACATGTCATTATAATTTGGTAAAAATGACAGGACTTTAAATATGCAGTGAACCATTTTATGTTTTTATATGGATATGAATATACTGATATATGGTCACTGTAGTCATATCTGTTAAAACAGCTGGATTGTAAGTGTTTTATGTAGATTTGTACTGAATATGTTGTAGTGTCTACGTTAATCCTACATACTGCATGCACCATTTTAGGTATTTATGACTAACATCTTGGCTGTTTGTAAGAATGGCCCTGGGTCATTCATGAAAAAGGACCTTGGCTTATTGTACTTAACCGGTAAATAAAAATAAATAAATAAATATTAACAATATAACTACTTGGCTACCTCCAAGCTTTCATTAAAAAAAAAATTAAGTTGCTAGCCCTAACAGGTTCAAAAATGATCACTTTTTAAAGACAATATCTTTTGAAATGTCTAACTCTGGAACTGTTTTGGCTAGAAATGTAATTTAAAAAAAAATGAAAGCTTGGAGTCCAGCCATTAAGAAAGGGTGCCGTTATTATTATCGTCGTTATACCACTTTCTTGATATTTAAAACATGCAGTTCTCTCTAGCTATATTGATATATAGGGGATATCATATGACATGACCTGACTGAAGACAAATACGATATCTTCTGTCAGGCCATGTCATGTTTTGTTTATACAACGTATGTTTTGGGCATGAAGCATGACATATGTATAAAATACAAGGCACCGTAACATAATAGGCCCTAAAAAATACATAGTTTTGATACAGTTGTGCAATCGACTTAAAGGACTGTGTTATACAGAAAATGACATTTGAATTAATTACTCCAAATCAATATTTTCATAAAGCATCATATAATGATCACCACTAGCAGCAGAGACTGATAGCCTCTGCTAAGTATGACAGCCCCATCTGAAACCTGATCTCAGGATAGGTGACAGGAAAAAAATCACTTTGTAGCTAGCCCAGAAATGATTTATGCATGTCAGTATTTTTCTCGATTACTTACTCAGCAGTAGAACTGTAATACAATACATCATCACTGTCAAAATGATCGTTTTCAATAGGTACTTCTAAAGTTACACTGTTCAGTTGGCACCACTGAAATCAGCGACTGAATGAGCGGACCACATTTGACAGCGGAAGCCATGATGTAATAAAACGCCCAGTGCCCAACCGGTCACAGCAGCAGTAGATAACTTCAGTGAACACAGTAAATATATCTGGAAAGATACCCTGACAAATACCACAGAACAACAGAACTGACAGAAATAAACTGACCAGGTAGATTTTTACTGACAGATAAACATTTCAACATTTCAGCACTTCACCCTGAACACTTTTTCTCTATTTTGAAAACGCGACTGTTTCCGAGACTCTCTGTGTGTGGGGATGTCATTTCTGTTCTGAGGAATGTTTTTTACAGTGGGCTTGTGCTAGCTGATTACATGACTGGTACATCTGTGGGCACTTTTGTGTTTCTGTGATAGGGAAGACAACTGCTGTCTCGCGTGGTGCTCGAGCAGTGCGGCAATGTGAGGTGGAGCGGTGCTGAGGGAAAACAACAGCTGCAACTTGTCCCAAAACTTGATGACATATAAGAACATGGAGATATCATTATGATGTATAGGAACATGGAAATATCAGTGATATCTCCACAGCCTGACTGAGATACTGTTTTTTTTTTTAATCTGTGTTGATATCCCGAAACATATGTTGTATAAACATCATGACAGAACTGCTTTTTTTGTAAAATAAATGCTATCGGTATACCTGTTCCATAACAATAAAGTACACCGATATACTTTTTTTAATATTGACATGGAAAATGTCATGACAGTTTTAAAAAATAAAATCAAAACAAATAGTTTTTTTACAGTGTTTCTGAATTTTTGTATTAGTCCCCATAATTTAATTGGTATTTATGTAATACCCATAAACATTCACCTTATACCTTAAATTGCATGCCTCATATTTCACTCTCCCCACTAGCAGTACTACTACTTTCTTGCTTTAACAGCCGAAAGTATCTGAAGATAATAAACAACAATGGATAATGAGCAACAGTAAAGGTTTTCTGTAACCAATAGTGTCCTGGAATTATTGGAGGATTTATTTCCTAATCAATAGCTCTATTGATAAAGCCAGAGTGTGGCGGAAGGCATTATCTCTAAGTCATGTAAATGGAAAGAAGGTCACCAGCGGACCCCTCTGCCACTGCCTTCCCATGAAATCTACAGGCTGTGAGGACGTAAACATTAGGGGTAAGGACCGTACAGGACATCCCCATGATCTCTGTCTAAAAGAGTACTGCAAATGACGGTGGTAGTTGGTAATTATTAAGGTTGAGGGTGGAGGGATCCAATAAGGAGATCCTTGTAAGTGTCCCAGGGAGGGGGAAATTAGTCTAGGAGATTAGCTTTTGTAGTCAGATACTCCATCATGGACTACAGAGTGGGTCTGGTAGGACCCCAGGGCCAAACCCACAACAAGTACTGAGGTAAGAGTCAGGGGTAGCTGGCCTGTGCCCATGGCAGTGGAACTCAGAAAGGAACTGCCCACCTATGTGGGGGCATAGGGCAAATGTTCTGAGAGAGGGCACTCTCCCTATATGGTGTTACAGATTTTAATTTTGTTCTGGGCTACGTGCGTTACCGTTTTGTATCTGGCTGTCTGGCAAAGTAGGTTATTCCATTCTTTGTGTGTGGGTGGGCCAGGATCTTGCCATCTGCGAAGAAGACGTTTAGCTGCCAATAAAACACTGTTGATTAGCCGAGCTGGGGAGATGTCAGGGCAGTGTCTGGATGAGGATCACCCAACAGAGAAAATTTGGGAACTCTAAGGGCAGGCAGTGGAACTACAGTGCCTTCAGAAAGTATTCACCCCCTTGGATTTTGTCACATTTTGTGATGTTGCAAACTCAAATTAAAATACATTTATATGGGATTTTTTTGTCACGTATCTACACAAAGTACTCTATAATGTCAAAGCAGAATGAAACTTCTGGAATATTTTGTACATGTAATTTAAAATAAAAATCTGAAATGTCTTGATTTGATAAGTATTCACCCCCTTTGCTATGACACTCCAAATTGAGCTCAGGTGCATCCAATTTCCTTGTGAGATCACTCTAAAACTTGAATGGAGTCCACCTGTGGTCAGTTCAAATGGGTGACATGATATCAGAGGAAATACACTTGTCTATATAAGGTCCCACTGTTGACAGTGCATGTCAGTGCAGAAACTCTACCATGAAGACCAAGGAGTTGTCCGTAGAACTCCGTGATAGAATTGTGAGGAGGCATAGATCTGGGGAAGGGTACAAAAACATTTCTAGGGTGTTGAAAGTTCCCAGGAGCACAGTCAAGTCCATCATTAGGAAATGGAAAGATTACGGAACCACCCAGACTCTTCCTAGAGCAGGCCGTCCTCCCAAATTGAGCAACCGGGCAAGAAGGACCTTGGTGAGGGAAGTGACCAAGAACCCAATGACCACCCTGACAGAACTACAGATTTCCATGGCTGAGATGGGAGAACCTGTCCGGAGGACAACAATCTCTGCAGCACTTCACAGATGTAGCCTCTATGGGAGAGTGGCTAGACGGAAGCCACTCCTGAGAAAAGGCCACATAATAGCATGCCTGGAGTTTGCAAGAAGGCACGTGGCAGACCCTGAGACCATGTGGCAAAACATTCTCTGGTCTGATGAAACAAAACTTGAACTCTTTGGCCTGAATGCAAAGCGTTATGCCTGGCGCAAACTGAACACAGCTCATCACACGTGTAACACCACCCCTACCATGAAGCATGGTGGTGGCAGCGTCATGTTATGTGGATGCTTTTCAGCGGCAGGGACTGGGGCACTTGTCAGGATAGAGGGAACAATGAATGGAGCCAAATACAGGCACATCCTTGAGAAGAACCTGCATCAGTCTGCAATACACCTTGGACTGGGGCGAAGATTTACGTTCCAACAGGACAACGACCCCAAGCATACAGCCAAAGCAACACTGGAGTGGCTTCAGAACAAGAAGGTGAATGTCCCTGAGTGGCCCAGCCAAAGCCCAGACTTGAATCCCATTGAGAATTTGTGGAAAGACTTAAAGATTGCGGTTCCCCGACGCTCCCCATCCAACTTGACAGAGCTTGAACAAATCTGCAAGGAAGAATGGGCGAAAATCCCCAAACCCAAATGTGCAAAGCTGATACAGACATACCCAAGAAGACTCAAAGCTGTAATTGCTGCCAAAGGCGCTTCTACAAAGTATTGACTCAGGGGGGTGAATACTTAAGTAAACAAGATATTTCAGTTTTTAATGTTTCATAAATTTTTGTTACACAATAAAACTATTGTTGCCCCTTTAAATTGTTGAGTATGCTGTGTGAATCAAGGGGGAAAAAATCATTTCAATGCATTAAAAATTCTGGTAGTAACACAACAAAATGTGACAAAATCCAAGGGGGGGTGAATACTTTCTGAAGGCACTGTAGCTTACGGCAACTCACCCAGACTTGGTCCTAGTATGAGGTAAGGGTAGTGCAGCCTCATAAAATATGAGTAAGGGTAGCTTGAGGCCGGGTACACCTCCAACAGTTGCCATGCTGTAAGAGTCCCATGCAATAAAGGGCTTGTGGGATCCTGTAGACCCAATGCAGGACTTTAAACTGGAGTGTTTTAGCTTAAAGCTCCCTGTTAGCATAATGCGTTTATAGCCAAACAGATGTCCATTCGGAGGGGTCCATTGCTCCCCAGGTCTACTGACTGCAGATTGAGGGTCATTTGAGGCTTTTACATGTTTCAGCTTATCCGTCATATGTCTGGAGGTGTAGAGAGCAGTAACCCACATGCCCATAGGGTTCTGGGGTGAAAGTTGAAGTGACGGGATCAGCTTCACCCTTAGAAGATCACATATCTGGAGGTACTGCCAGAAGGGGAGAGGGACTGAGCCCTCTGCTACTGTTAGGGCAGAATTAGCATGAAAACCTCCTGAGGCAGGATGGTAGATGTCGCCCACCTTTTCAATTCCCACATGTTCAGGGGTAGGCAATAGGTTTACCCCCAATCAGCAAGGTGGGGTTATGCCAGTTGGGAGTGGAATCTGGAAATAGCTGTATTCCATCCAAGGGGTGTACACATGCACAACCAACCCCGTCTGGAATAAGAAGAAGAGGAGGAGGAGGATGGTAGGGGACAGTCCTGGTAAAGTAGTGCTGTCAGAGTAATGGTCTTATCTGCTGCATCTCCAAGTGCATCCAAAGGGGTCTCAGAGAGAGTAGGTCTGACTGATAGCAATAGTACAGCGTGATGCATAACCACACACTAATGAAAAACGTAATGTCAGGCAGGCCAACACCTCCCTCAGACCATTGGTTCTTTAGGGTCTGCAAAAAATCTTGGGGTGCCCCCAAATAAAGCAGGTCAGCTTAGTTTTCAGGGCCTGAAGAAACAAGGCTAGCATATGAACAGGCAAGTTGGCAAGGATGTATTGCAATTTAGGTAAGGAGATCCATTTGGTTGCATTAATCTTGCCCTAAGTAGAAAGCATTATCCCTTACCACCTATTAAGATCAGAGTCAAGCATGTCCAGCGTCACCTGGACTTTGGCTTTAAATATGTCCCTAATGGTGCTTTACAGGTGTATTCCCAGATGGGCGACTCCCTCAGGGGCCCATTGGTAAGGGTAGGCCTGAATCATTGAGGGAAGACAATGTAAGTTTAGGGGTAGGATCCGAGACTTCATGACATTAAGCTTGCAGCCTCAGATCTGGGAGTAGTCTTGAATGATGGAATGCAATGTAGGAAGGGATGCAGAGAGATGTGTAAGAAAGGACGTCATGTTGTCCACAAACAACACAATTTTGTAGATCGCCTCTCCCATTGTTACTCCTGGGAATGCCACTGAGGCCTTGATCTTTTGTGCCAGCAGCTCTGCTGTGGAAAGAAATAAGTAGGGGGAGAGGGGCAACCTTGCTGTGTCCCTCTCTCCAGGGTGAAGCTAGTGGAAATCGTAAAGCTGGTTAAAATTTTGGCAGTGGGGGACCTGTATAGGAGATTAACAATGTTAGTAAAATGTGGAGAAAACTCAAATCGGGACATGCTGTCAAACAGACCCACTCCCCCTGTCAAATGTTTTTTTAGCATCTAATGACAGTGTGGTGGTGGGCTCCTGGGCAATATGCACTTCCATCAAAATGTCAACAATATGGCACACACTGTCAGACCTCATAGGGACAGGGACAAAATCCACTTGGTCTGGTTGTATTATAATGGTCATGATCTCCTCTGGGCGCCCTGCGATGATCTTGGCATACACTTTCGCATCAATGTTGATCAGGGAAATCGGGCAAAATTGGGAACAGAAGACACTATCTTTACCCTTTTTGGGGATTAATATGATGAGAGCCTCGCTAAACATGGGAGAAAGCTGTCCCTTCGATTAGTTATAACTGAAGACTTGAGAGAGCAGAGGAGCCAGAAGGGGAGTGAAGGCCAATTAAAAATCAGAGGGAACTCCATCTAGGCCTGGTGACTTCCCAGTTGCCATCACAGGAAAGGTTGAGGTTGCCTCATCCATGGAAAAGGGGGCAGTGAGTTTGGCATTACCAGCAGGGTCAACCTGGGGCAAGGTCACATCCTCATAAAAGGCATCTAGCCGGGCCTGGTCAAGATGTCCAGATTTACTGAGCTTGAGGCCTGGGTGACCCTATACAAGCCCCATGTGCTGGGTCTCTCTGAGACCTGGCTAAACCCATATCATGATGATGCCTCGAATCAGTTCCAAGATTACTCCTTTCTCCATCTGGATAGGCCAGGTAGGAAGAGAGGAGGGCGCGTTGCGCTGTATGTCCAGGACCACATATCATTTGTCATTGTTGACTGCTCTACCCCCATCTCCATAAGTGAGTGGATTATCACCGAGCTAACCATCAGTGCGTCAAAAAACTTTATGTAGGCTGCTGCTACAACCCCCCCACCAGGTAGCACCCAAGGACTATCCGGCTTTCTCTCTGGCCTAGCATGCACCACCCCATCAAGGGATGCTTTCCTACTCAGATTTCAACCTCAACTGGGCAGCTAATCCCAACCCTGACTACGCCACCTTGCTAAAATCATATAACCTGGAGCAAGTCATCTCTGCCACTACCAGACACAAACCCCGTACACCTAACCACTCAATCCTTGACTGGATAATCCCAAACCGGTCTGATCTAGTCCTCCAAGCAGGCACCATGTTGGATGCATCAGCAACCACACCCCCACTTACATCGTCATGAACACCAAAACAGTCCCCCCCACACACAAATTACTGTCCTTCAGGAAATTTAATAGCCAGAACCATGACCTTGTGATTAGGGATGCAGTGTCCATAAACTGGTCCCCCCTCTACCTGCTAGAGACTGTCTCCTCTGCTGTCACGTTCTTCACTAGTACCCTTCGAACGCTCCAAGACAAGCACTTTCCCATCAAAACCAGAAGGGTTAGAGGTGGCTGTATGCACTGGATATCAAAAGAACTGCTAATGCAAATGAAAGACAAGGACTCCAAATGGAGAGCATTCGAAGTGTCCCCATCTCCTCAACTATGGAACACTTACAGACAGCTGCACAATGCTTGTAAGCAGTCGGTCAAGTCACTAAAACGGAAGTATTTCATTGACCTCCAAAAAAACACCCTTGGGAATCCTCGTAGTTTTTTGGGCCTCAATTAGGTCCATACTAAATCCCAAGTGTGATAAGCAAATAACACAACTTACATTCCTGTCAGGCACCATCGAGGACCATGCTGACATCGCAGACATTTTCAATTCCATGTTTACCAACCTAACCCCTTACCTTAGTAAGCTTCCTTCCCACCCTCCCTCTGGCCTAAATAGAAATGGTAGCCACTCCACTCCTCCAAACTCTGACACCCCTGCCCCTCCTTTCTATTTTATGGCCACTGGTCCAAAGGTCATCATAAAACTCCTGAAAACACTTCCTACCAGAGGTAGTCCTGGAAGTGACAGGCTCTACTCCGCTTTTCTGAGGATCATCTCCCCAGCTATTGTCAGACCATTAACCCATGTTTTCAATCTTGCACTGTCCACATCTACAGTGCCTGACACCTGGAAACACGCTAATATGGTTCCGATCTTGAAAGAGCGAGACCTCCTAGCCTCAGAAAACTACAGACCCATTTCCCTGATCCCACACCTAAGCAAGCTACTGGAGAAAGTTGTTCATTCCCAGCTATCTGAACACCTCGATAAGTACAACCTCCTGTGTCCCTTTCAGCATGGCTTCCATAAACACCATAGCACCTCCTCTGCTCTGGTAGTTTTCTCCAACCATGTCCTCAGAAATGTGGTCATGGGTAAGGCCATAGGCGCAGCTTTTGTAGATTTGTTAAAGGCATTCGACCTCGTCGACCATCACCTTCTCCACTCCACACTTTTACAATTTGGCTGCTCCCCTGGACTTGCAACTTGGTTCCACAGTTACCTCACCAACAGGTCTCAATCCGTGTGCACAGACAAAGATGCCTCTGCTTCCCTTCCCACTAGCACTGGAGTTCCTCAGGGATCAGTTCTTGGCCCCCTTCTCTTTTCCACGTTTATCAACGCCCTCCTGGCTGATAGTCTAAACTGCAATAGTCCTGTACCACAGCGACAAATCCTTTGAATCCATCTCCTCCACCCTCACTGACAACTATGGTGCTGCACAGAGCTGGTTCTTATCTAGAAAACTCCTTGTCAATGGAAAAAAGACAAAGACCATGCTCTTTCTCTTCAAGCCCTTCCTTAACAAGGCCGTTAAATCAAACTCCTCCCTCACCGTATGTACGCCTGCAGGCCCCCCCCCAAGCAGGTCACCTGTTTCAAATATCTAGGCGTTACTCTCGACCCCTCCCTTACCTACAATGATCATACAACTCTGACTGTAAGAAAAATTTATCAAAAGCTAGGTGTGGCATACCGTGCTAATCACCTGAAGCTCGCCTGGCCATTGCGCAAGATAACCTTCTGCCACTCCTAGATTACTGCTCACCCATTTACTCCCTCATGTACACCAATCAACACTCCCGCCTTAACACTACATATAATGCCATCTGTCGCTTTGTTCTTAAAACCCCCTTTTCTACCCACCACTGTACACTCTACCAGTCCCTAGGATGACTCCCCCTCCAGGCCCACTTTGACTATGTCACAGGCTGCCTGGTGGACAATGCTCTCAGAAGCAACCAGTTATCCCCCCTGTGCTCCTCTACTTACTAATAGGGCCACCACTAGAGCCCTTAGGGCCTCTTCCGTCCCTCCCCTAGAGGTTCCTCACGTCACTACAGTGATAGGTAGTTAGGCTTTCTCTGTCTCTGCCCCTTCCCTTTGGAACTGACTCCCCCCATCCATTCGCACATCCCTATCCCACATGTCCTTCAAATCTAACCTGAAGGCCTGGCTCTTGGCAGAATCTACCTGCACCTGCTCCCTAGGCCGTGCAGGAGCCCATAAACCACCATAATTTACCCCAGCCGGTGAATATTGTGCCCATTTTGGTCCATGCCCCCTCCTTTTCCCTCCATCCAACCCTGCCCCATACTCTCTAGTGCATGCACCCACACATTTAACTTTCTGACCATTGCAATCCCACACAGCCTACCTGTCTGACTCCTCCCCACGTCTGGTACCCTATGTTAGGCCAAGACTTAGCATGCACTTTGACTCTGCAGGGCACGTCCTTTCATGTCTACTGCACTACAGCCTATGTTCCCTGCTATCTGTGTATGGTGCTCTGTCTGTGGACCACGCACTGTTTACCACAGTGCTTTCTCAGGCTGGCCTGCTCACCTTCCCCAGCACATGCTTTTGTTGCCTAGACTAAATGTTGACAATATGTGATGTTTTAACTGCTCACTCGTTGAGTTGTACAAATGCACTATATCTTCCTTTTTACTAATGCCTGTATCCTTACTATAATGTAATTATGAAGCCAGGCCTGTATACCGTATGTAAAGTATGCTGTTGTTGGTTTGCTGTCTCGCCACTTTGCGGCCCAGGTCGTGACTGAAAATGGTGCTGTGGATCAGTGCACTTACCTGGTTACCAAAAACATGAATAAATGTACCTCTGTGGAGTGTAAGTTCTTGTAGTATTCCAAAAAGGCCAAGTTAATATTTGAAAGGGCAGTGACAAATTGATTTGGGGTCACATGAATGACGGGAATATATTTTTCTGTTTGTTTTGCCTGTAACCTCTGGGCCAGAAATCTACTGGGTTGCTTAACTGCCTCCCAATAGGACTGATTTAGTCAACATGAGCTGTATTCTGTCCGGTACTGTTGGTGGGGCTCTATCTTGGATTAGAGAGTGTCAATTTGGAGTCTAAAGGAACCAGTCTGTTCTGGGCACCTGATAAGCTGTTGTTGTAAGAATTTAAGGTTCCCTTCATGTCTACATAGGGAGCTGCCCCAAGGTTTCCTGGTTTTGGAGGACTGGGCAATACGTTTGCCCTGAAGGACAGCTTTTAAGTGCCTCCCACTGAGTGGAGGTAGAGATGTCTGGAGTGGCATTTTCTTTTAAATAAAAGTGGATTTCTTGTTGAATCCAGTCTGCATACTGCAGGATGTAGGTGTTTATGCATTATTTATTGTAGGCTCAGTCACCCTCCCCCATGCCAACGGGTCCCCGTGGCATAATTTGATATTAAAATATTTCCCAGCAAGATTTCCCATGTTCTACTGACTAATTCAAGAAAGGTAAAAATTAATGCCAGGATGGGCCACGGGGAGATTCTGGAGTACTTTTAGGTAAAACTTTCAATCCAATGTATTGGGGTATACACACAGCCTAAGGTATTAGGGAGGCCTTGATATGTGCCCTCAACTACCATAAAGAGCCCCTCAGAATCAACAGTACCTTAATGGGCTCCAAAAGGAAGGTTTTAACAAACCAAAATCACAACTCCACGCTATTTGGTGGCAAATAGCTGTGGTACACTGACCCCACCCACATGCACTTTAAACGTTCTGCTTCTGAAGCAAGAAGGTGCGTTTCTTGCATTAACGCAATATCACAGCTCATATCTTTTAGTCTGCTCAACACTTTACATTTTTTTAGTGGGACTGTTAAGTCCATTAAGGTTCCACATAATCACTTCAAGGGCAACAAAGGATGAAATAACAGGAGACAAATTTGTATGCTGGATAGCTGAAGAAGGATAAACAAGATCACTACAGTCCCAAACAGCAAAACACAGCAGCCTTCCCAACCCACCCCTCCACTGGACAGCAAAAAAGCAACAGAATGCCCCTAGCCTATAGTCTCCATAAAATGATGCAAGTGTCTAGGCAAAAGCTTATATAAGACTGTATACAATAAAGATAAACAGAAGTAAGGTTACTTCAAAAAGAGGTGTCCCAACTGGCTGAGCCTTGCCAGCCACTGCCCCTAGTGGAGAGTAAGGGTGCCTATAGGCAATAGATTCACAAAGATCCGAGCAGACCAGGCAGGAGTGACCGGCTGTCCCCATCCCACCCACCCAGCATATATTACAGTACAATTAATGTACATAATTTTTATTTATTATACTAGGAAACCTGAAGGGGCAAAGGCCCTTTTTCATCAGTGCCCAGTAAATGACAATCAGTAAGGTGCAAATGAAGATAATGAACAGTAACTTTGTAGGAGACTGTTACATACAATATATGCCAGAGGCTGGTACAAATGAGTGAGAGACAGATTACAATATGTGTCAGTAACAGTTGCAAGTAGACAGGTATGAGAAGTATTGAGCACAAGCTTTTTTAAAACTGGAGATGGATGTCAAGGCAGTTAAGGAAGTGCTCAATATGTTGTACCAACAGGGCCGGTTTTAGGACTTTGGGGGCCTCCAGCAAACTCTATGACTGGGGCTCGACAGACGGGGCGGAGCCCCCCCAGTAATCTTTCTACATAGTATTTAAATTTCGTAAGATATATGCCAATGCATACTTCAGTCTAAGCTAGCATCCCGACAGGCCTAGCACAGACCACATATGTACCAGCCATTCTAAATGCTTCACAGATATTCCAGATCACCTTATCACAGAACTGTTCGCTTTGTTCATGTATTAGGCTTACATAATAAAACACTCATTATGCAGCAAGCCTGTCTAGGGGTGGAGAGAGATGAGGGCAGAGTGCACAAAATCATAAGAATCCCAAACCAGCAGATTTTCAACTCTCGAGTTCCAGACTGCTGAAGGACTGTAAATGCACCTTGGTGGAGTGATCAGTGGGAATACTGCCTTGCCCCCGTCTTTCCACAGACCCCACCACACTGAAGGGGGAACAAGGATGAGGCCAGCTCTGCCTAAAAATGAGGCTATTGGACATAAGAAAAAACTATCCACAAACCAGGCAGTCAGACCACCACCCCCTGCAACCAGTACTCCCTCAAAGTATCCACCACTATCTTAATGAAGTCAGATTTATTTCTGGTATAACAAAAAAAGATACAGGTTAACATGCAAGTGAGAAGTGGAATTCTTTGCAATTTGTAAAAAGGATGGCTCCTGTCACTCATGTTTTCAAAGCCCAAGATAACATTTACCCAAACTCCAGCATTACCTAAACTGGCTTGGACCCCAAAGGAATCTACTCTCCCCTTACACAATTTGTATCAGAGTTCCTGTGCCTCCGAAACCTTTCTTCACTGGAACATTATTTGGGGATATGCAGCTCACCCACCTGCTTGCTTGCTCCCTTCCAAATCTAGAGATGAGCATTCAACCTCAACCGGAACCAGGCTGTCCAGCTTAATCATGGCAAACCTGCTAGCATTTAAAACAGGTCAATATGAAGCACCAACAACCTCGAATGGCGTGTCGCTGGGGGGTTCTGCAAGTTACGAGCAACACAGACACACAGCCTGCTTTTATAACTTGACACAACTGTCAGAAATCCGAGACTTACAAAAAACTTTACTTTTTGTATGTTCACGTTACACTAGATTATTCAATCGCCATCTTTCTGCTCGGGGGTCCTCTGGTCCAGATCACACTGCTGCATTCATTCCATGTGCTAAGAAAACTAAATTAAAATTGGGACTTACCGGGTTTAGGATATCAGTAAACTGAATTAGAAGGGATATCCAGCTCTTAAAAGATCAGGAACCAGGTAGTTGGCTTCAGATGCAGTGTGGTCTCTGGTCTTCTCTCTCTCGAATCTCTCCTCCAGGGTCAGCTCCAAGTTAGCAACTCGCCGACTCAACAACATGATTCTCTCCGGCGCTCTGGAACTGGTCCTCTGCTGAATAGTTCCAAGAGCACCGGAGGGATCATCTTTATGGGACAGTCACGGACCTGAGTGGGGACCAAACGGTTCAGGTCCGAGGGGGAAGAGGTGCAAAAACAGCAAGGGACTGAGTGGAGCCCTGTGATTGGCTCCAGCAGCACCTCCGCATCACCGTGATGTGCAGCACAATAGGGGACCATGTGGAAGCAAACATCCTTGTTGCAGTCTCAGTGGGACAACGTGGACGTGCACAAGTGGGCAGCCTGAGTGAGAAAGATTGGCGAGGCCCCGACTTCTTTGTGAGTGTTTGTGGATGCGTGCGGGCCATGCGGCGGAGTGACCTTGCGGCTGGTCGGTTCCCATTCCCAACTACAAACTACTTGCCAGACTGAGTTGCTTCTTGCCTAACTTGTCTATGCCTAGGGTCAGGGAAAGGAAATCAGGTGGGCGGGCAGGCGGTCGGAGGCCCCGGCGGCGGCCAGGCAGCATGAATGGTGACCTAGCGAGGCAATACATTATAGGACCAGACGAATACGAAAAAATGTATAAATGAAGGAAAGGATTTGAAGGTATGTAATGCTGTGCTGGGCTGCTGCTTTTCAATTTAAAAATGAACGTTTTTTGTGTGTGTGTATTTTTTCATGTGTGGGACTTGGGAGTGCAGCAGGGATTTGGGAAGGGTCACCACTTTGTCCTTACATGCAGGGGGTCAGCGGGGGCCTCCCACGGCCGCGGGGTTCACGGGTGCCTAACGCCGTCCCTGTGTACCAGCCCGTGGCCCTGCAGGTAAGAGGTCTCTCACCAAGGTTGCTATTCATCCTTGGGGTACAGAATGAATGGCCCTCAGCTGATCTTGTGATCCTGTTTTTTGCTAGTTCTGGGAATATCACCTGGATGCTGTGGGGGGACAGACCTAACACCACTTTCTGCAGAAAGACCAAAACAAGTAATGTTATACGAAGGTCCAGAGAGAGATGAGATGCAGAGGAGAGAAGGTGACAGTGGTGGGTTTGGGATGGAAGGCTAGTTTGAAATCTACAGATCGAGTTATAAAGTACCCTAACCCTGGACAGCACGGACTCACTGGCAGAGGAATAGATTAGCAAACCATATTCAATCAATGGCAATAGCAAACCGTCAGATAGTATTTTCTGAGAATCGGCTGTGAGGCATTTTTTAATTCTGTTTAACACACCCAACCACTGATGGAATTTTTTTGACATAAGTGACATGGGATTCAAAGGAAAGTGAGTTGTCAAGGATGATGCCCAAATAACAGACAACATTAAAAGCAAGGAAGAGGAAGAGTAATGTCCTGTGTGGGGAGAGTCCTGGAAATAAGACAAGTCAAAAGGATACAGTACATAAGAGTCCCAGTGGAACTGCAGTAGTTAGAAAGTTCCAATTGATTGTGACTGCGTCATACAGCCTGCGGCCTGGGCCCATTTCCATGTCTCATGTAGCAACGAGCTATGATGATGCATGTCCAGAGCACAGAGGAAAGGGGAAATACAAGATCAGCAAGATGTCCAAAGCACACCAGACTTTTGTGATTTCTCCAAAGTGTCCTCAGTGGGCACACTAGGTAATCATGCATGAAAAAGGATAAGGCAGGAGAGGGTACACTTGCAACGTCTACAGGAAACAACTGGTCGACATTTGAACTCACCAGCTGGTACAAAATAGGTAACATAACAAAGTTATACTACACAGAAAATTCTGCAAAGACTATTGTGCAGTAACAACATCTTAACATAGTGGCGGCCCATGACTCGCACTGAAAGGAAGGCTGTAGGGTATTCACGGTGCTGCAGTCTGAAATCAGCCCAGGCTCGTCTGGGTTACTAGTGAGGGTGTATCCAAATCCATCTCCATAGGCTAGGGGATCACTTCAGGGTGGGTGGGAAGTACGAGGAGAACCCAGGACCTGTTGGAAATAGTGATCAGCTTCACCCAGGGAGGTGAATAAAAGTTTTTGGCTACTGTAGAAGACTGAAAGCATGGCAGGGTGCAGAAGGGAGTATGTTATGCTGCAATTCCGGAGCCCAGCTTTAACATTATCATAAGCCTAGTTACATTCTAGTAAGCTCCAGGGATAGTCAAGGTAAAACGAGATTCAAGCACTGTTTACTTTACTTAACCCCAACTCCCTGACTTCACGAAGGATCAACTTCTTGTCTTGAAAATGGAACAACCTGAAAATAAGAGGCCTCAGATGGGTGGGGATAGTAGCTGATGCTTTCCATTGTTAAATGCAGTGTGCCCAGTCGTGTCTGAAATCAAACTCAGTAGACTCCAACTGCAGCCAGGAAACAAGGTTCTGCCGCAGAAAAGCCATTGGGTCTCAACTCTCTCTCTCCGCTCTGGAAATCTAGCAGGTTCAAATCCTTTCAGCAATCCTGACCTTCAAGAGCCTCTGCTCTGTGAATCAACCATTCCACTTGCTGTTCAGCTGCGTGGAGTCGGGTCACCCCTTCTCTGAGTGGTTTGGACCACATTGATCTGGTGTTCAGTCACATAACTGCCAGTTAATGAGGTGAGTACCACTTGAGATTCAGTCACTGTGGCATTTATTGATTTCATGTCTGTGCGATTTGCTAAGTAAGAGCTCCATATCTGAACAAGTCCACCAGGAGCACAGTGTGTGAGGTGGGAGGAACTGCAGCCATTTTAGAGGAAGGCAGATCAGAACCCAGCGAGAAATGAGACTGTTTTTCGATTACTTTGAGTCAACAGTGTCCCAAACCTGGATAGAACTATGGACATACTCCTGTAGCAGAGAGTCCTGGTGTTTTAGAGGTGCTGCCACTGAACCAATCTGTGGATAAAAGCAGATGTTCGTGGAGACCACTTGGAGGGAAAAAGCTAAGCAGCATCTTCCTCGGATGCTCTTGTGATCTCCTTAAATGAGCATTTTTTTTATTAATTAATATCGTCACACCCCTACTTTATCATGTACCAGTTGAAAAATGTGCGTGGCCCACCATCTTCTTTTTAGCTTGCATACCTCCTGATCCTCGAGGAAGGATTCTTGTAGGAAGGCCAGATCCACTAATTTCTTGTAAAAATAATTAAATATTATATATGGTTTGGGCTTATAATGAATGAAAATCGATAGCTGCTCAAATGTTGTGCATGTTGCACGTTCTAAAAGTTACTGTGTACATTCTCAAATTAAAATTCATGAAGTGCTACACTATTCACCACCTGATTGGGACAAAACAGTCCTGTTCACAAACAAATCCAAACCAACATGGAGGCACCACTTACCGAGCAGTGTGGACACGGACTGCTGTAGTTAGCTCTGTGTTTCCAAACCATATCAAGTTGGCAGTTTTTCTTTTTTTTTTTTAAATCAACTAATGCCACAAATCCTTTGAGGGTCAGGTGTGGAACAAGACCACACCGAAGGACTTTGCAGCTCAGTGAGCTGCTGTTAGCAAGCGGGAGCGCAAACACAAGGTATGAAACCTTGTGAAAGTTTAAATAACCAAAAAGTTAACTTTTTTCCTACATTGGGGAACCATATACTATAAAAAATAGTATATGGGCAACCATAACCAACAAGGCTGTGTTTCCATCTTAGGGCTGAGATGACATCAGGACTTCTTGAGCTTCGCTCTTGAGGTCCCTATGATGTCATCTCAGCCCCTCAATGGAAACACAGCCTTGTTGTGTATGGTTGCCTATACCCTATTATACTAAGGGATTTAGAAAAGCAGAAGGCCAAAATGCCCATAATTGCCATCCCCACTTCTCAGTGGATCAATCTGCAAGGCTCACTATTGTTGTAAAAATCGTCTAATTTTGATTTGAAGCCCCAAAAGGTTGATTGATTAACTACGTTATGTGGTAGTTTATTCCATAACCTGATTGCTCTCTGTAAAAAAGAATTGTACCTAACGTTAGTCCTGGATCTGCCTGTTATGTCCGCTTAGATTGAGAACTCTACCCCTAGAGATTATTCCTAGGTCTGCAGATAGTTCTGTGTTAAGGTTTTATACAAAGTTAGCAGATCACCTTTTTCCGTCCTTATCTGTAGAGGCCAAAGTTTTAGGCATTTTAATCTAGTTTTAAAATCGATATGTGTTAAGTTTGATATCTGTTTCATAAATCTTCTCTGTGCTCTTTCCAATAACAAAATGTCTTGTTTTAACCATGGACTCCAGGCCTAAGAACAATAATCGAGATGTGGACGCAGATATGCTTTTATAAAGAGGCAACATAACCGATTTGGACTTATTTGTAAATGAGCTTTTCACACAAGTTGTCAGGTGGTTTACATTTCTGACTACTTGCCTACAATGTGTTGCATGTTTCCCATTATTGGTAGCAAAAATTCCTAAATCTCTAGTTACATCCACCATCTGTAACCGCTGGTTACAGATCAAGTAATTTTGTTTAGGGTTGCTATTACCACAGTGCATAACAACACATTTATTTAGACTAAACCTCATTTCATTATCTTCTGCCCATTGTATTATTGTATCAAGGCCCCTGATCATATTTCGTTGTCTAGTTTCAGTACCTACTAGTCCCCCATATTCCCTATATTATATATCTTGAATGCACACTTGAAACAATATTTGCATAGCACTACTGGGTGTAATTTTTGTTTTCATAACCTCTGCTTCATATAGTATTAAACATGGAATATAACTTTTGATTAGATCAATTTAGGCTGCTAACTATTTAACACAGTATTTTATACATTAACGCCATAAGGTATATTTTGTCTTGTATTGTCTGAAATTTTTATGTATGTTTACATTGGTTGGGTTGTGCCTGTAAATGGCCACGTGGCCCAGTACACTTAACTGACAACCAAATCTAATAAATAAATGTATTTTATTCAGGGAGTTCATCCCATTTACATTCCAAGATACTGATTATACTGATTTTAAACTAACTAGCATTTAATAAAAGAAGACGTATTAAAATTCAGCATCTGCATCTTGTACATTGAGTTTCTCTTTTATCGTTCAAAACTGGCAGTAAGTTCCCAAAGGAGTTTGTAACTTTTGTCTGTCTTCTAAATGTGCTAATTACAAGAAATATTTTTGTGTCAGTACAATTTACCCCCATTTTATTTTCACCCTTTCCCTCCCTCTCCCCATTTAGATGCCAAGGAACACCATCCATTATTTTCATAAATACTTTGCCCACATGCAATACTGTGAGCTGCCTCCCTTCCCTGCACATATCAATAGTCATCTCATTGCTAGAAAAAAACATCTGTTATTAGACAGTTCAAAGGTTATGATGGTTATTTCCTAATATTGTCTTAAACTGAAACACATCCTAATTCTCATTGATTATATATAAGTTTTTCTAGTGAAGTACAAGCTTGTCAGTAGCCCAATTATATTGGACTTTCCGCTGAATGGAAAACTTGTGGCAATCGAAGTTTTAGTTTTTTTATATATTCAGCGCCTGAGTGGCAGAACAGTTTTATTGTTTAAAGGGGACAGGAATTGATTATTTATGTGCAGCTGTTTGAAATATCTCTATTTTCATAAATTCTATTCATACCTCTAAAGTATTACTATTTAACTATGCCTGAAGAAAAGCTGAAGCTGTCACGTGTGTTTTGTATTGTTTTCTTTGTGTGGACAACATTCCGTGCAGTTCCTTTCATGGAACCAAGAATCTGGAGTTTTGACTACGTCACTTCATGGTTTCAGAACATTGGGCACTGTACTGATAAGTTCCTGCTCACATTTCTGAACCATGAACTGACATAGTCAAAACTCCAAATTCTTGGTTCCATGAAAGGAACTGCACATGTTGTTCATACAAAGAAAACAATACAAAACACAACTGACAGCTTCAGCTTTTATTCAGACACACTGAAATAGGGAACCTTTAGAGGTATTCGTATAATTTATGAAAATAGAGACATTTCAAACAGCTGCACATAAGTAATCAGTTCCTGTCCCCTTTAACATGACCTTGAGCTTTGCAGGATATAAGATCGTAGATTTGATCTTTTCTTTACACAGAGTGTGTTGAAAAGAATTTATACTTCTTTCGATGGGGTCATGGTTTTTGAGAAAAACCTTGTCAGACAGAGATCAACTGTTCCTTTTATGTAAAGCTTTTCTTCTTCACTGCTTCTTTTATCATTTTCATTTTGTCATCCCTTTCCAAATATTTGACAGTGACTACCCTGAGTCTGCTGTCGATGTCAATGGAAGTTCCATGTATAGGACCAATTCTGCATATTCCATCTGTTTCAAGTAGATTTTCATTTGTTCCCAAAAGGTCTGTAAATATGGGCAGCATTTAGATTTTTTCCCTTCTTCTGGTATGCAGTAAAATATCAGATACTTCCTCCATTTTTTTGTTAATCTTGCTTATATTTTTTTAGGTGTCACATTCTTTTCAAATTGTATTTATTTCTTCCAATAGAAAATTAATTTGAGCATCCAAGTCTAAGTTGCATTGTTCCAGTCTGGTGATTCTTTTAGTTTTTTGATCCAATTTTACTTTGAAGTTATTCGCTGCTGCTTGCAGAGTTGTGAAATTGTCTGGCACTTTATCCAGTTTTGCCAGGTTTTTCCATCCATTCAGCTAACACGCAACAGCAGTGCCCATTTTGGTGGAGTTTCCTCTTTATACAGAATTCTTGTGGACTATGAGCCACAGTTTGTACTTATCTGAGACACACTGTGTTCCGCTTTTGTGTCATTCACTTTATTACTTGCATGACCTTCTTGATGCACTTCTGTTGGTTCTGAGGGTGTTAAGGAGTCCGCTTTTTTTCTTAGTCTCCTTCCCTGGAGGTGCACTAGCATTGTTGTTTTTATGCAAACTGGATGATGGTTCCTGCATATTGAGATTTACTGCAGCAACTTAGGAGTTATGATAGAGGCTGTTGCTGCACCTTGTTCCTTCTGAAGTTGTTGCTTATGTGTCACTGCAGGACATTTTAATTGGTCCTTTTTTTTTTTTTAAAGTTCAGAGTTGTTTGTGATGAAGTACCTTTATTTCTCAAGTTTTTCCAGTTTTCTTTAAATTTGTTCACTTTTATAGTGTCTTTTTAATAGGAATCTTAAACAGTTTTTTTTTTCTTTTGCACTGGCGAGTTTCTGTTCAAGGCCTTTTTCTGCATGTGCATCAGTTCCGGAAACCAAGTTTGATACATTCAAGTTTTCAAGAAATGTTTTTTTATGTAATTCATAAGATTAATGGCTCTGCTGAACCACTCAATGTGCAAATCATTTGAGGACTTGAACAATAGTAGATATCGTGGCTAAAAACCAGATTAAGAAGCTAGAGAACACTGTCCATGATGGGATAACCACTTTTGTATATGTTTAAAGCTTGGAAACACACCACTGAAATTTGTAAGGTTTAATGGGGGGAGGTCTCAGTATTGTTAATACCCTTTGCTGGTGGTGTTCACAATGTATGGATTCAGAGCAATGAAAGTTTGTCCAATGCAAACAGAATGTAAGCTGTATTTTGAAAAGAATACAGAGTATTTTCTTTCCTAAAACACCCTCCCCATGTCCCATTTTTTTCATGCACTAAATTTATGGCTGACAAAAGAAACACAGTCTAGCTATCTGGCTGGAATCAGTTTTGTGCCTTAATCTTTTATTGCATGTTTTTGTAGAAAATACACAAAAAAGGTGTTTCTTATATTGTCACCCTTTACAGATTTTATCTCTTCTGACCTCAATTCAAAACCCTTGGATGTGTAAAGGAACTGGTATCAGTTGGTATCAGATAGTCCGTTTTGTCACTTCAGCCTTTGATCATGAAAATAAACTGAGTAATCTTGTAGTAAAATTAGAGCCTCAAAAGAACTTCTTTTTCTTAATTTCAGCTCATACTACTAAGTTTAACATAGGCCCTATGCACACTGGCATTCTCATAACGTTACAGTCTGCCTCTAGCACTATTAGAATGCAAACACGGACACGGTTCACATCCACACTAGTAATCTTTTAAAACTGTGTTTCAAAACCAAGTTTAAACCATGATGAAATGAAAGTTTTATCACGGTTTTGAAAATAGTTTTAAACTTAGCGTGGCAAAATTACCTGTGCAGACAGAATTTGCCACAGCGTTTCCTCTTCGTTGTCCTCCTGTCGCCCAGAATGTAGTTCACAGCTAAAATCCTATTAAGAGTGACTCACCTGTTTAGGCGCACCATACCCAGATACATGATCATGCTGTTAGTATGGTGCTGAGCCACCATTAAACTGGTGCATGCATGAGTATGTCAATTTTAATACAAGGTGAGATGGTAGTATTCCTAAAAAGCTGACAGTCACCAAAACTTACTAAACTCTCTTTAAAGTGACAATGAGCGATCCGTGTTCAGGAAAGAGCATGGCTTGCCAATGGGCAGCGGTATGAGAGAGGATCGAGCATCCCAGGGTCTGGTCTCCTCTCCTGGGGAGGGGTAGCAAGCCGACTCAGCCCTTGGCTGCCATCAGGTGGAGGCCCAATAGTGGTGCAGGCAAGAGCGACTTGAAGGGATGGCCCGCAATCCTGCAGAGTGTGCGAACCTCCATGTGCATGTCCTGACATGCTGTCATTGCAGGGAAACCAGGGTGAACATGGAAAATGGGGTTGGTGTGGGCTACATGAAGTCCTGCCCACTTACCTCCACCTCACACCATGGGCAATCGCCCAGCCACATCTGGACATGTGTCACCAGGTGGGCACGGCCCCACCATGGGGGGGGGGAATCCGTGGGGGATCTCGGGCATGGTGGTCCATTGCGGCGGGAGGGACGAGGCAGTGAGCCCACCCACACCGCCCAGGGAGGAAAAACTTGTATGGAAAAAAAAGCATGTGAAAACGAGCACTGTAACATAAAGAAATATTGAAAGCTGAAGATGGGACTCCGAGCACAGGCATTAGCTGTTGTACTAACGTGCATGCCTGGCGTCCTGGCTTCAGTTTTCAAATTAATATTTCTTTATGTTACGGTGCACATTTTCACTTTAAAGAGAGTTCACTAAGTTTAGGTGACTGCAAGCTTTTTAAGAATACTACCATCTAACCTTGCATTAAAACTAACATAGTCATACTATGGGTGGCTCAGCACCATACTAGTAACATAAATGTGCATTTGGGTCTGGTGGTGGCTATATACACATGTTTTCTTTTAGAATAAACTCATTACTGTTAGTTTGTGTGCAGTACTGTATTATAATTGCAGCACAGATTACAAGTGGTGTGTGAGTGTGTTCACAGCACATTAAAGCTTCAGTAAGTGTGAATGGGTGGCCACTGTGTTTAAACATAGTTCTGACATAATGTGGATGCGATAGCATGTTAAATACAGTAACGGTTTTAAAACCATTACTAGCATCCGATCACTACAGTGGGCAGCGACATAGAAACACAGAATTTATTGGCAGATAAGTACTGCTTGGCCAACCCAGTCTGCCCATTTTTCCCTGCCTATACTTTTACTGCAGACCCAACCTGATCTCTAGCTATTGCCCCCCTACCTACCATTTCCCAACTAAGATTCCTTAGTGACTATCTCATGCATACTTGAAGTCCACCACTGTTTCATCCCCACTACCTCCACTGGAAGACCATTCCAGGCATTCACCACTCTTTCAGTGAAGAAGTACTTCCTCACATCCCTCCTAAATATTCCCCATTCTGGCTGCTTTGCATGTCCCCTGATTCACGTGCACCTTATCCTCTGAAAAACCCTGCACCTTGTTCTACCCTGTGAGGTATTTATAGATCTGTTATATCCCCCTCTCCTCCAGCGTGTACATACTGAGACCCCTTAGTCTCTCCTCACAGGGCTCCTGCACCATTTTCGTTGCCCTTCCCTGGACAGCCTGCACCCTGTCTATCTCCTTCTTGAGATGTGGTCCCCAGAACTGGACATAGTACTCCAGGTGGGGTCTCACCAACAGTCTATACAATGGCAGTACCACCTCCCTCATTCTGCTGGTTATACCCCTCCCTATGCACCCCAGCATCCCATTGGGCCTACCTACAATCTTGTCGCACTGCCTCGCCACCGTGAGGTCATCAGATACGATTACTCCCTGGTCTCTTTCCTGTTTGGTGACCATCAACACCTCTCTCCCACACTGTACTCTGCCTCTGGGTTTCCGTATCCTAGATGCATGATTTTTCACTTTTTCATACTGAACCCCAGCTGCCATACCTTGGCAGGTTACATGGTTATATACAGACCCATGGGCAGACTGGATGGACCATTGGTCTTTTTCTGCCATCATCTTCTATGTTTTTATGTACCTTTGACCACTCTTGAGTTTTCTCAGGTCTCTGCACATTCTCTCCACCCACTCTGGGCAGATTTTGGTGTCATCTGCAAAGTGACATACATTCCCTTTCATGTCTAGCTCTTCTGCAATGTCACCTATAAAGACATTAAAGAGGACTTGACCCAGTAATGAGCCCTGAGATACCCTGCTGGTCACTCTCCATTGCCCTGAGTACATTCCATTTGCCACCACCATCTGTCGCTTATCCATCAATCAACCAATTTCATATCCAATTTACCGCCTCAGGACCCACCACCAAACTGCCCAGTTTCCTAATGAGCCTTTTATGTGGTACGGTGCTGAAGTCTAAGTAGGCCATGTCCACAGCCCCATCCTGATCTATTTCCCTGGTCACCCAGAGTCAAAGAACTCTATCAGGATCACCTCACATTCCACCACCACCCCCACCTTGAATCCATGCTGCCTCAGGTCTTGTAACCCGCTGCATTCAAGATACTTCAGTCCTTTCATTCTAACTCCATTAGCCTCTCAACCACTGACGTGAGACTGACTGACCTATAGTTGCCAGCCTCCTCCATGCTACCACTTTGTGATGCGGGACTACATCTGCCCTCTTCCAGTCCTCTGGAACCACTCTGGTCTCCAGTGAATTGTTGAATGGGGTTGTCAGAGTTGCAGCCAGTGCCTCCATTAGTTCCCTCAGCACCCTTTGGTGTACCTGTCAGGTCCCATAGCTTTGTCCACAATTCCAGATTTGCTAGGCCTTTCAGTACTCTCTCCACTGTAAATGGACTTGTGTCTACCTCTCTCTCCCCCCCGGTGTTGCTATTGCTTTTCTGGGTCCATTCTCTTCCTCTTCTACCATGAAGACTAAGCAGAAATATCTGTTGAGGATATCGGCCTTTTCCTGATCCTCCTCTGCACATTCTCCCCCCCCCCCTTTTTTAAACTCGCAGTCCCTCTTCTTGTCTTTCTCTTGCCCATGTTTGTTCTGCCTCAGTGTGCTAACATTACTGTGTCCTCATAACAACACAAATATACCACCACCGAGTCACTCGTTCAAACAAATAGACACAGATGCAGGATTTTCAGAGTATTACCAATTCATTACATTTGTAGTTATTATTTTGTTAAAAAAAGTCTGATTCGGATAATCTCTTTTTCTAGATGCATGCCACACCATGGGCCTGACAGTGGTCGGCTATGCCTTTAAATTGCCACTTACTTGAGTCCTTTGTTATTGAAATTAATTAGTAACAGGTGTACGTTATGTGTTTCATTCACAACCACTGTACATTCCAGTAGCTGTGAGCAGCTCTTTGTCCCTGATGAAGAGGCAGCACACCTCGAAGCACCAGAGGTGGTGCCACAGTTTGTTTTGCACAATAAATTTCAGCCTAATGGGCTTTCAGTGAGTGTTTTTTTGTTTCAGTTTGTGTCTCTATCCAAACACAGCAACGTAGCTCTAGCAACCTGCGAGCATAATTCCTGGTTGGTCGCTACTTCTCACACATGCTATGTAACGCTCCCTCCTACTGCCCGCCTCTCTACTGCAGAATTAGCTTTGTCATAGCAACCATTATCACAACAGCATCTGCTATAGGCTCTGTGCAATAACCTGGTTTTCGTTTTGATGCTAGGTATTTTTTTTATCTGTTATGCAGGGATATCTGGGCACTGAAGCAGGTCATTTCATGGCTGCAACCAGTGATACAGGTATAGATGGCAAATTAAGGTATTTCCCAACTGAACCTTTTTGGTTACCATCCAAGGCCACTGTCTCCAACTACAATGCCTTAGACATGCTTTTGAGGGCTTAGAAAATGAGATCATCCAGAGGAGCACAAACTGGCTGAGCTGCACAAGCAGGGATGAGCTCTTCATACAAAATTCCTTCCCTGACTTTCTAAATCTATGAGCTCTTGGTTATATTCAAATTCAATGTCTAACAATGTAGACTGTGGTGTAGGAGCTGAGAATGTCAGTGTCATGACTGAAAGAAAGGACAGAGCTGAGGTTAGAACAGATAATGGCACTGAGGTCGGTACCAAGAATGGCACCTGTAACAGGGCCTTCAACAGCATCGATGTTACCGACTGTAGTACCAATGCAAAGTCATAAAGAGCAGAAGACACTGATCCATCAGAGTATATCCACCTGCTGAACTATTTATCTGCGAGTTCTCCTGGGATGGGAACAGGAGGGAAACAGGGATGTTTGCATCAGAAGAAAAGTAAACAGTAGGCATAGTGGCTGACACCATCTTCACCAAAGAGTCAGACAAAGGTGGGGCCAAGGGGGGATGACAGATCACCAACATTAAAACTGGGCAACCTGTTGTGATATCAAGAATGAAACTGCAGTTTTTTTTTCCTTTTCCGATGTAAAGATGATAAGCTTGAAGGGACTCTCCTAGAGGTTGGTGCTAAGGGTAACTGAGACTGAGACATTTGTTTTTCTTGTGGCTCCACTCAGACAACCCCATACTTGCCAATTTGTCCTTATGAGCTTGCCCATATATAGCCTAACAGCTACAGGAATACCGGACACAGTGCTCAGTACCAAGACACCTCAAGCAACTGGAGTGAAGATCCTAACCTGAAATCTTGTTGTTGGAGTAACAAGATCTGAAGGGAGCCTTCCATGACATAACATGCTTAGACCAAAAGTTGAGATGGCTGTGTGATAGGGTGACCTCTGTCATAGTGGACACCCTTGGGATAAATTGAAACCCCTTCCCCAAGCAGTTTATATGTTTTGTATAATGTCCAACATGCTGCTTGGCTGCCTATTACAAAACTAAGAGGGTAATTTTAATGGAAGAATAACAAAAGCTTGTGTCTGCTTTTTCTAGATGTCAGCAGCCCCCACATAAGATATATTTTGCAGCAGACAGCATGAGGTAATTCAGAAACATTTAAATTGTCAGCAGATAAGGACCGCTAGGCCCATCCAGTCTGCCCATAGGCCCTATACATGTATGCATCCACTCACCCTAAGTGGTCAAGGGCTTTTCATCACTCCCTGCCCACCCAAGGTTCCAAGGTTTCCCTATGCTTGTCCAAGGCATGTTTAAACCCTTCCACTGTGCTTGCCCCACCACCTCTTGTGGCAGACTATTCCAAGTATTCACCACCATCTCCATGTAGAAAAACCTCCTCACGTTACCTCTTAATCTCCCCCCCTCCAATTTCATATTGTGCCCCCTTGTTCTGGTATCTTTTCTACCTTGGAAAAGATCTCCTAACTGCACCTTGTTTATGCCCTTGAGGTACTTAAAAGTTTCTATCATGCCGCCCATTTCTCTCCTCTCCTCCAGTGAGAACATATTGAGGTCTCTTAGTCTCTCCTCATATGTTTTGTGGTGTAAACCATACACCATCTTTGTCGCCCTTCTCTGGACAGCCTCCACCATGTTCATGTCCTTACAGTGGTCTCCAGTACTGCACACAGTACTCCAGGTGAGGCCTTACCGGTGTTTTATACAATGGCATCACCACTTCCTGCCTCCTACTAGTAATACCTCTGCCTATGCACCCCAGCATGCCACTGGCCCTCCCTGCAGCCTTTGCACACTGCTTTGATACCTTCAGGTCATCAGATATGATAACCACTAGGTCCCTCTCCTCTTTGGTGATGGTCAGCACCCCCCCATCCTGTAGGTCTCCCCTGGGTTCCCCCTACTCAGGTGCATTATCTAACACTTTTTTGCACTGAACCTTAGTTGCCATACCTCCGACCATCTTTCAAGCTTCTCCAGGTCCCTCTTCATTATCTGCACCCCTTCTGGAGTATCCACCCTGTTGCAGATCTTGGTGTCATCTACAAATAGGCAGACCTTTCCTTCCAGCCCCTCTGCAATGTCACTAATGAAGACAGTGAACAGGACTGCTCCCAGTACTGATACTTGTGGCACTCAGCTGATCACCCCTCTCTCCCCAGATTGGATCCCATTTACCACCACCCTCTGCCTTCTGTCTGACAGACAGTTTCTAACCCACTGTATCACCTTATGCCCCATGCCCAAATTACTCATCTTGTTAACCAGCCTTCTGTGTGGGACAGTATCGAAGGCTTTGCTGGTAGGCAATGTCTACGGCTTCTCCCTGATTCTCTTCCCTGGTCACCCAATCAAAAAAATCTATCGGATTCATTTGACAAGACTTTTCTGATGTGAATCCATGCTGCCTCAGATTCTGTGCACCAATGGATTCTAGGTGTGCCGCTATCCTTTCTTTCAGCAGTGTCTCCATGATCTTCCCCACCACTGAGGTGAGGCTGACTGGCCTGTAATTCCCCGCTTCCACCCTACTGCCGCTTTTGTGCAGTGGGACTACATGTGCCCTCCTCCAGTCCTCTGGAACCATGTCTGTGTTGAGTGACTCTGTGAACAAGGTGGCCAGAGGTGCTGCTAGTTCCCTCCGCAGCTCCCTTAATATCCTCAGGTGTATGTCATCTGGTCCCTTGGCTTTATTCACCCTCAGCTTTGTGAGTTCCTCCAGAACTCTCTCCTCTGTGAATGGACTGGTGTCCAATTCTCCTCCCCCCGACTGCCTCTGGCTCCCCAACTGTGGTCCTTGACCCTCTCCCTCCTCAGTGAATACTGAACAGAAGTATTTGTTCAGTATTTCTACCGTGTCTAGATCCCCCTCCTTACACTCTCCCTCCTCCTCCCCTTTGAGCCTCACAATCCCCCCCCCCCGGGTTTTCTTCTATCGCTGTTGTAACTATAGAATGTCTTGTCCCCTTTTTTCACAGACCGCGCTAAACCCTCCTCTGTCTGTGCCTTGCCTTTCCTGCCTCTCTGAGACATTCAAGGTACACTTCCCTGTCTTCCTCCACTTGGGTCCCCTTATACTTCCTGAAACTTGCTCTGTGGCCCTTACATTGTCTCCCACCTCTTTAGAAAACCATAGTGGTTTCTTTCTTCTTTTCCCTTTGACCACTATCCTAATGCACTCGTTAGTTACCTCCAGAATGACTCCTTTTAGTCTCCCCCACTGTTCCTCCACTCCCTCCATTAACTCTACCTTCTCCAGGGCTGCTTTTAAACATCTACCCATTTCACTGAAATCCACCCTCCTGAAATCTAATACTTTTGCCCTTGTGTGGCTTAACTGAGTCCCTGTATCCATGTCAAACAACACCATGTGGTGGTCGCTGGATCTCAGCTGTCCTTCCACCTGGATTCTTTCGACTCTGTTCCCACTGGTCCACACCAGGCCTAGAATCGATTTCTCCCTGGTTGGCTCATGTACCAGCTGTCCAAGTCCAGCTCCCTGCAGGGATTCCAGGATGGCCATGCTTCTGGATGAAGCAGCTGCCTGGGTGGTCCAATCCACATCCGGCATACTGAAATGTCACATCAACAGGATTTCGCCTTTAGCTGCCATGTCGTGAATTTCCTCCACCAGTACCATGTCCACTTCCTCCTTCTGTGCCGGAGGTCTGTAGATCACTCCTGTACATATTGCTGTGCCATTTCCTGGTTCAAGGGTGACAAACATTGCCTCAGCCTCCTCCTGCCTTCACTGTACTTCTGTAGCCTTTATGCCTTTTCTGACATACAGGGACACCCCCTTCCTTTTTACCTTCCCTGTCTCTTCTGAACAGTGTACAGCCTGGTACATTGACGTCCCAGCTGTGAGTAGCAGAATACCATGTCTCTGTTATTGCTGCTATGTCAAGGTCTGCATCTTTCATCAAGACTTTCAGGTCTGGAATCTTATTTCCCAGACTGCGGGCATTTGTGAACATGACCTTCCATGTTTTACTCCCTGCCTTCCCTCTGTTCCTGTTTTCTCTACTTTGCCTCTCCCAACCCCCGCCCTGGTATTCAGGCTCATGTGTTGTTGCCCCCCTTATCCCCCCTTATAAAAGTTTCCCCTGCCTGCCCCTCACTGCTCGCATGCATTGTTCCTGTTGTCAGTTTCTACTTTTGCATGTTTTTGTGGGAGGGGGGTTCCTAAGCCACCTGTCTTTCCTGGTTCTCCCCCCTTGGCCAGTTTAAATGCTCTCTGCTGAAGCATTCTAGTCTGAGGTCCCTTTTCCAGACAGATGCAGGTCATCCTCCTGATACAAGCTCGCATCTACCCAGGTTGGGCCCCAGTCCCCTATGAAGCCAAATCCTTCCCAGGACTTGAAGGTTTGGATGTGGAGTGCCCTGGCCTCCCTCATGCCTTGGACAGGCAGCATCTCCAAGAGTGACACAGAACGTGCTACCTGTTTCAGGTCCTCTTCCAGCTTACTGAAATCTTCCTGGACTCTACCCTTCTCCTCGCCAAGTCATTGGTCCCCAGGTGGACAATAACATCCAGCTCCTCCCTCCTGGCTATCGCACTAGTGATCCTATGGATTCGCTACCCATCCCTCCATTAAGCGCTTCCTGGGAGGCTCCTGACCTCCCTCTCCCCCCTGCTAGTTGTCCCTAATTTCACACCTCGTACAATAGAGTCCCCCACTAGGAGAAGCTTTCCCCTCCTCCGGGGTCCCTTCCCTCCCTTCCCTGGGACACCGGATTGGAGGTCCCGACTATCCTCCCTGGTCCCAGCTGTGGGTGCCTGTGTGGGGCAGTCCCATTCCTCCAAAACAGCGTAGGAGTTAAGCTGGACTGGTTGGGGGATATCTCTCTGACCCCTTCCCACTCTCCCTGAGCCCACTGTGGTCCAGTCATCCTTCTTCCTGGGCAACCTTTGAGATTGATGCTGTGGATCCAGTGGTCTCTGGGTTGGGTGGATGCTGCCTGTAACCTGGCCACCTCTGCACAGAGACAGGTAACCTCCTCCCTCAGCCCAGAGAGTTGCCTGCAGAAAGGTCAGCATCGCAGCCTCTAGAACGTCTCCCTGAAGAGTACTGCACCATAGCCACTGCACTGCACCACTCCTATCATGTTTGATGTGACCTGGTCTGCAGTATAACCCAGGTATGCCCTCTGCATGAACCCCTATGCTCCTCCCTTTCCTCGGTGTGGAACTTCCTGTGTGGTATAGGAAGGTGTAACACTATGGGCCCACACACTATAAAAGGAGGACTAGCCCAGGGGTGGGTGGGATTTCCCTTCTGGCTGAGTCCAGAAACAATCAGCCGAGGACCCCTTTGCCCTATGTTCGCAGAGGACAAGCCCCAATGAAAAAAAGAAAGAAAAAACAACAAAACAAAACAAAAAAAAAAACCCTCTAAAATCCATTGAAATATGAGACCTGCCTTAAAGGTAACAGACTTAAACAAGTACAAACAGTTCCAAGCTTACCAGCAACTAAATCCTTCACTCCTGCCCCTCCACAAACTTAGCAGCAACAGAAAGGTACATCTACCTGAGCCAAACTAAGTCTGCTTCTGCACTACTGCTGTGTGAGAGAACCCACTGGTCATTTTGAAAGTGCAGGAGAGTTTAGGAGAGCACAGAAGTTTCTGACCTCGGGTCTGACCTTTAGCAATGTTGTAAACAAGTTATGTAATGTGCTGCAGGTGCCAAATAACTGTTCTCTGTGGCACAGCAGTGGCCCCTAGTGGCTAGTTTTATGTTATGTCTGCTGTTAATCAAAATGTGGGGGAAACTGTTTTCCCAAATTCTAGTGAGCTTATAAAAAGCCCTACCTCAGTGCTGAGAGAGGAAAGATAGGGGTGGTCAGTTGAATACTGACTGAGGAAGGTGGAAGACCTTCTGGTAGTGTGTGCTTTCACACTGTTAGGCTGAAGAAAAGCCTTGGAAACTGTTCAAGCTTAGCAGTTATCGGACTTACCATTTTGCTTTCTGTATATTTTACTTGATAAAAATAAAATGACAAATGCACTTGTGTGTTTTTTATGCACCTGACTTTTGGTCTGCCTGAAATTGTGTTATCCTAAACCCACGCCCGGTGACAAGCTGCCATGACAAAGACACCATGAAAAATAACACTAATAAAATTGGAAAGAAATGGCGTAGATAAACTGTGAAAACAATACAAAAGTGTAAGGACTGCATAGCCTGTGCTAAATGGCAGCAATACACAGAGGATAATGTATGGTCTTTGGTTAATAACTACACTGTAAACACTTTGAGAGGTTGCCATGACATCACTGTAAACCTCGAGAGGTTTTCGGATGTCATGGCAACCTCAAGAAGTGTTTTCAGTGTGGCTGTTAACCAAAGACCATACATTATATTTTATAGTGAATAAGCTACCAAGATTATGTAATCACGGACTGAATTACTTTACAGAACATTGATTGTTGTGAGCATTCCGTTCTGTTATACCATTGATATGACATACTCAAGAAGGGTTAACAACAGAGTGATATTGTAACAATGGCATAACAAGGTTGTAATCTGCTTGATTTCAGTTAGTAATAAGGGTTCCCCATACATCATAACAAAATTCCCTGCCTGGACTCTTACTCTTAGCAAAAATATAGCATTTCCCTACTTTTTCTGAAAAATTCTAACTTTATCCAATACAGCAACTAGTGGTGCTTTAACGTGGGGCTCACTAAAACTCAAATGCAGATCTCAAGCACAACCTCAAGTGAACTTGCTGTATTGGGTAACTTCAATACCAAATGTTTATCTCCTTACTATAAGGCTAATCCAAACATGCAGCCCCTTCTCCTTAAGCATTACATCTTGGAGTCTACCCTGCTGAACCATTCTACTTCAGATGATTCCCTGACTGACTAGGTTCTCTCTTCCCACTCCTAATAACATTGTGGAGGCTGGCACATTCCCGGATGCTCTCACTGACCATTGTATGGTCTACTGAGTGAGCATGTTTCATCATCTCATGGTCCCTCTCCTCAATGACTTCCAGTCCCAGTTCTTCAGGTCTACAGACTTGCCAGGCCTGCTAGATCATCTCCATGCAACCGATTTGTTGTTCATATTTATTTCCACTGACAATGCCCTGAATAAATTCCAAACTAAATTCACAGCTGTTCAAGACAAGCATGCTCCTCTTTGGAAGGTCTGTGTTAAAGGCTAGCACACTCCATTGGCCTCAGTCGAGCTCATCACCAGCCTTAAAGCTGTACAGACTTCATTTGGATCCTTTACAAGGCCTCTTGCTTCTCAGAGGACTTATCAAGAAACAACCGGCTTTACAATGCTTGCACAAATGTTATCAGGCTCTCCAAGTTGGAATATTTTGCTTCTGTTCTCTGGAACAACATGAAATGCCCTTCTGGAAGGTTGTCCATTCTCCTTTCAATCCTCATGCCTAGTCATCTGTTCTGGTTCTCAAACTAAAGAACTCCACTGTTTCTGATCCTGCTGAGGTCGCTTTCTCCTTTAATCATTTTGTCTCCACATGTGCTCTCTCACTACTCCCTCTCCCCCTCTTCCTTTTTCCCTGGCTCCATTGCAGCTACCCTCTCTGCACTGCTGGCCCTCAGCTTCTAAAACAGGACCAATCCTGATGGGCTTGATCCCAAACTCCTTCACCCTTCTACTTACATTGTGGCTTGCTCTACTCTCTTTAACCATTTCTTCCTCACCTTTGGTGTAAGGAAGAGGGCTAAAGTTATCCTCCTCCATATAGGTGGTGACCCCCCTGCCTTAGGTAACAACCATTTTATCTTGCTCATCCCTGCCCTTGCCAAACTTCAAGAGCAGAAAGTGCTATCCCAACTCTCCCCTGTCCTTAACTCCTCCTTCTCTTTCTTTAAGCCCTAACCTGTCAGGTTTCAGGAAGTCCCACTCTGTTGTGTTGTCTCACACTTCGAGCTGAGGATGCAGTGATGAATTTGGGGGTCACTGCAGACTGCAAGCTGACACTGCAACACCACGTGATGACAGTAATCTTCAGTGGCTTTTTTCATCTGTTTAATATTCCCTGCATCAAATCGCATCTTGAATGGTGATGACAGTCAATGCCTTTGATACACTGAGACTTGATTAGTGAAATGCTCTTTAGTTAGGGTTATCTGGAGGTCTGATTTGTCACTTGCAACTGGTCCACAATGCAGAAGCCCGGCAAGTGGCTGGAAAATCATGAATGGAGCATATCATGCTGGCTCTGTGCACTCTGCACTGGCTGCTGATTTGGTGAAGTATCCGCTTCAAGATTTGCTTGTTAATGTACAATACCCTACATGATCTGGGTCCTGATTACCAAAAAAACACCTGTTCCCTTACGCCCATCTGCCTTCTTGGCGCCAGTGATGTGGGCCTGTTAGGGGGTTCCTTGATTCCATCTGAAGCTTTTAAAGTGACAAAGCATTTGATGTGACTGCATGATCCATGTGGAACTCCCTGCCTCCAGGTGCTCATTCTTCCTGCACAGTACGAGGCCCTTAAAGGAGAACTGTACTGAATCTGTAAGTCACTTTATCCAGTAGAAGCTGTTTATTTACGTACTGACTCATATTCTGTTATTGTTCCATCAGTAACCTCAGTGGAAATTTCTGATTTACACTCTGATGTTCAGTACCTCTTTTAGAAATGTATGATGTAATTTATGTCCCACTCAACCACAGAGTTCTACAACAGAATGTGTATGAAACAACAGACGTGCAGAACAGAGACATAAACTACATCATACCATTCCAAAGTGGTTCTTACCAGCAGCAGGTAAATCAGAAACATCATTAGGATAACTGAAAAGCCTGTATAGCTAAAGCAATAACAGAATTTGAACCATTATTTTATAGACAGCTTCTACTGGAAAAAATAATATATAGATTCTGCACAGTTCTCCTTTAAGGGCACTTTAAAAACTTATTTATCTGAAAATGCCTACTGTTTTAGTTAATTCATTATATTTATACTCATATTTATTGCCTATTTATGAGTTAATGTTGCATTTGAATATGTTGCTTCCGGTATCTACATACCATGCCTTGAACCTACTGGAAAGGAAAGAGATACATACACACTGTCAGCAGATAAGGCCCTATGGCCCACCCAGTCTGCCCATTTCAGCTAGTAAGTTCCCTTTATGTTTTTCCAGAAGTCTGTTGCCCCTTACCCCTGACCTCCAGGATTCCCTTATGTCTAGCCCATGCATTCTTAACCCTTAGGCCGCTGACAGAATTAGAACATATAGAAATTCTGGACTGATATATCAGTCCACGGCACAGCAAGGGTTAAATCCCATGACTGTATCAGCCCCCACCACTTCCTCTGGCAGGGTGTTCCACTTGTCCACCACCCTTTCTGTGAAGAAATTCTTCCTCACGTATCCTCTGGCTTCATCCCATGCTCTCTAGTCCTGGAACATCTTTTTTGCTGGAAAAAAGTGTATTCCTCCACCCTGTTCCTCCCTGTAAGGTACTTGTAGAGCTCTATCATACCCCCTCTCTCCCTCCACTCCTCCAGGGAGTACATATTTAAGTCCTTCAGCCTGTCTTCATAGGACTTGTGATGCAATTCCTGTACCATCTTTGTTGCCCTCCTCTGAACCTTCTCCACCCTATGTCCTTACGTAGGTAAGGTCTCCAGAACTGGACACTGTACTCCAGGTGGGGCCTCACTAGTGTCTTGTATAGTGGAATTATGACCTCCTTTTCCTTCTGGTGATGCCCCTGCCTATACATCCCTGCATCCTATTTGCTTTACCTGCTGCCTTGTTGCACTGTTTCCCTACCTTGAGGTCATCAGAGATGATAACCCCAAGGTCACTTTCCTGCTTAGTGCATGCTATATCCTCACCAATCAAATGATATGTTGTTCCAGGATTTTTGTGCCCCATATGCATTATCTTGCACTTCTTTGCATTGAATTTCAACTGCCAAACCCTCAATTACTCTTCAAGCTTCTGCAGGTTCCTCCTCATTCTGTCTATACCCTCTGGCACGTCCACTCTGTTACAGAGCTTTGTGTCATCAGCGAACAGGGAAATTTTGCCTTCTAGGTCCTGTGCAATGTCACTGATGAAAGGTTGAATAGGACCAGTCCAGTACTGATCCCTGTGGTACCCCACTGGTCACTCTTCCCTCTGTAGAGTGACAGCCATTTACCACCACCCTCTGTGTCCTGCCACCCAGCCAGTCACCCACCCACTGCACTACTGTCCTGCCCACTCCCATATTCCAACGTTTAATAGCCTTCTATGTGGCACAGTGTCAAAGACCTTGCTGAAGTCCAGATAGGCCACATCCACTGCCCTCCCCTGATCCACCTCCTTTGTCACCTAGTCAAAAAATTCAATGAAGTTGGTCTGGCATGACCTCCCCCGGTAAAACCATGCTGCCTTGGGTCCTGTAGTCTGCTGGCAACCAGATGTTCCATCAATCTCTCCTTCAGTAGTGCTTCCATGATCTTCCCCACTACCGATGTCAAGCTGACTGGTCTGCAGTTCCCCACTTCCTCTTTGTTCCCGCTTTTATATAAGGGAACTACATCTGCTGTCCTCCAGTCTTTGGGTACCTCCCCTGTTTCCAGTGATCGGCTAAACAGGATTGCCAGAGGTTCAGCCACCACCTCTCTTAGTTCCTTTAGGACCCTGGAGTGCGCCCCATTTGCCCCATTGCTTTATCGACTCTTATTCCTTCCAGTTCCTTTAAGACCCATTCCCCAAGTAAAGGGACTTGTGTCCATTTCTGCACCATTCCCACCCCTTATACTCCTTTCAGGCCCATTACCCTCCTCTTCCTCAGTAAAGATTGAGCAGAAATATCTGTTCAGTATGTCAGCTTTACTGTTGTCATCCTCCATGCAGCTCCCGTCCTCCCCCTTCGGTCTTACTATCCCTCCCTTTGCCCTTCTTTTTTCACTTATGTACCTGTAAATGGTTTTGTCCCCCCCCCACCCACTGATTTTGCAATGCACTCCTCTGTCTGAGCTTTGGCTTCCCTTACTGACCTCCCTGCCTCCCTTTGCTTCTCCTGGTACTTCTCCCTATCCCCTTCTGGCTGCATCCTTTTGTACTGCCTGAATGTGATCTTTCTGGCCTTCACTTTCTCCGCTACCTCCTTGGAAAACCATAATGGCCTCCTCTTCCTTTTCCCATTGCTAACCTGCTTAATGCATAAATCTGTTGCTCTTGTAATCCCTGTTTTAAATATTGCCTACTGTTCCTCCACCAGACTCCCTTCCCCATTCCCATTAGTGCCTCTTTCAAGTATGTCCCCATATTCCCAAAGTCTGCCCTCCTAAAATCCAGGATACGTGTTTTTGTGCAGTTTGGTTCTGCCCCTTCTAAGATTTCAAGCCACAGTGACGGTGGTCACTGTTACCCCATCACGCTGTCCCTGTTTGTGAGTATGAGGTCCAGTATTGCCTTCTGCTGAGTTGGTTCCATGACCAGTTACTTAAGGAAGGCACCTTGAAGGAAGTCCAGGATAAATTTGCTCCTGGTTGATGCTGCTGATGGGAGGCTCCAGTCCATGTCCGAAATACTGAAGGAAAAGGGAAAATTGTTTAACCATGAAAGGCACACTAAGTTGAAGTTTGTTTCCAGATGCGACCTGGGAACACAAGGAAGTTAAGTGACTCACTTAGGGTCACACAATATGCAAGTAGGGGCTGTAGGATTCAAATCCAGGTCTCCAGATTTGCAGCTCAGTGCCCTACACCACAGTGCTATACTGTTTCCCAAGGGCACCTTAGTAATAAAAAATGCCTTGTCCTACTCAGGCTCACTAACACCATGCTGAAAAGGACATATCTGGTCATGTTCATTTCAGCCACCTTTGTTGACCTGGCCAAAGCCTTTAACACAGTTGCCCACCTCCTCCAACAGGACAACCTATCATACCTCTTGGTTAAATGCTTCAGCTTCTACCTGACAGACAGGTCCCATACAGTACTTACTAGCCTGACTCCCACCCCCACTCAGGTCAGTTGTACCCCAAGGCTCTGTCCTTGGTCTCATCCAATTCTCGATTTTCCTAATCAACCTTCCAAAGGTATAAGTCTCCTCATATAGTCACATATCTGTGGATGGCACCATGTTCCTAGCCTGTTGTCCATCAGCCCCTGAACTGGCTGCAGAACTCCAATGTGATTCAAACAACAGTTACTGCTGGCTCTGCACCAAGAAGCTCATCCTGAATGTCAAGAAAAATAAAAGTTATATGCTTACCGTAACTGATGATCTTTCAGAATACCTTCTCCATGGAGTACCACTTATGGGTCTAGACCAGCGGCACGAAGACCCTGCAGGAGCAAATCTTTTAAGCCAGGAGGCCAGCAATGGCTACTGGCTATGGCACCTGCACAACACTACAGTTTGCTACACACCTACCAATACCTGCTGCCAACTCCCTCACCTGCCTCAGTTCTGTTCACCAGTGAGAAAGCAGAGAAAGCAAGCTGGGGCTTGCAGAAACATGGCCTAAAGTGACAAAAAAGGGATAAAGGAAGAGAAAATAAAAAAACCAAAACAAATAAAACCCTACAACCAACTCTAAAGAGAGAAGAGGCACACTTGCAGGTGGACATGTAGGGAAGGAGCATGCAGGTATGCCTTCAGCCCCCTAGGAGGTAGTGGTAGTCTGGTAAGGCAAGACAGAGCCTAACAATGCCTAGCAGGTATTTGCTGGGCTAGAATCTAGAAGGTAGTAGGTAAAAAGGGGCAGCAGCCCCAGAACACACACAAGCTCTGACCAATAAGATAAAGAAGGGTAGCCAAGAGTAAGAACCGTTTGCAATTAAGACAGGCACTGAAACCCATGTGCCAAACACAGAAAAGAGTAGCCCCCAGGATATCACCATCAGGAGAAACGTGATGTCTCTTTTTTTTTTTTCTGACGACGTAGGCAAGCTCCTGCTTCACACAGGGAAGTGGAAATGCTATGCCTGCTGATGGCTATGGTTACTGCAGAATCCAGAGGGCAAAAAGGGAGACGCCCAACCCAAGGATAGGGTAGCCAATGGTTGTCACTCTCCTCTGTCAATCATAGTCTCTCCTGTAACATACTTTTTTATAGCAAGAAGCCCTTAAATTCTGGGGCGCTGCCAAGAATTAAGGTTGAGAAGAAAACATGAATTGGGGGAATTGCCAGCACAGGAAACTAGTGACTGCAAAGTCAGCCATCAGCTGAAGTCCCTTTCCTGCAAGACAGCACAGAGGTATCCGGCCCAGTGCTGTGGAGGATTAAGGAGCCAGAGCCTTACCTCCAGCCACACATTTGACCTGGTTCTGGAAACGGACCTGGATCAACGGGGGCTGGAAGGGGTGGGACAGGATTGAGCATCCAAGGGACAGCTCTTCTCTCCTGGGGTGGGAAGGCATGTTTGCCTGGTCTTTAGAATGCCAGCAGGTGGAGGCCTAGTGGTGGTGCAGCATGTGCGGCAAAAAAGGGATGGCGCTGTGTGAGAAACATCAGGCATCATGCCTCTATGCAGGAGTCTGACACTCTGCAGCGAGGGGAAGGAAGAAAAAAGGATAAGGAATGTCGGGGGCTTAATGAATCCCTGTCCATCTGTCACCGGAGCTCACCGTCGGTCCACCTTGGATGTCTGTAAGTGGGGGGGGTGGAGTATGGCCCTCCCTTCCTCCAGCCCGTCCACGATGGGGAATTCATAGGGAAAACGTGACTGTGGTGAGTACCAGGGGAGGTGGGTGCCAGCTCGCACAGGTGGGGATGAGGTTGATTAGCTGCACCCGAACAAAAGAAGAATAACATACATACAGAAAAAAAGAATAAAAAAACAGCACAGAAGTTTACCCCAGAGAAGGAGCTAGCAACTCCAAAATTTAACTCACCCCTGTTGTTCACAGAACACTGGACCACTGATGGGGATATACTATCAAGTGAAAATGAGTTTGAGACAAGCACCTGGAGGGTGCAGTGTTGCATTTAGGAACTAACACGGAGTTATCCAAGGAAGAAGACGTACCCTGGGCAAGAAAAGGAAAAAATAGGTCAAGACACAGTAAGTGTGTGTGCGCATGTGTTTGTTGTTTTGATTTCTTCTCTTTTCAAACCTCAGGTCCTCAGAGGGAGGAGAGGCAAGGAGAAGAAAGAGAGAGAGAGAGAGAGAGAGAGAGAGAGGAAGTGTGTTAATGGGGCTCTCCATAGCCACCGGAACCTTGTGCCTAAAGGATGAGCTGCCCAGAACCCTGGCTCTGTCCAGAGAGAGGGATGGCGGGAGGGTTTTATATATGAATCTGCCAACAGAAACAGGCCTTACAGTCTATCAAGTTAGTCTGCTCGAATGCGTAGCTAGCACCCTTATATTGCAGCTGCCCCCCCTCACCCCTCACCTTTACCCCCGCACCCTGTCCCATGCCTTTTTAAAACTGCCCACCATGCTACAGGATACCACCTCCTCAAGTAGAGTGTTCCATTTCTCCACTACCCTCTCTCTGAAAAAAATACCAAATCTCTCTCCGATATCTTCCACCCTCCATCCAACCTGAGACCAGGCCCTCTCGTGTTCCTTTCTGTGCCTGTTTTGTTAAGCCCCTTCAAATATCTGAATATTTATGGCACTCAATGGAGAAGATATTTGGGAAGATCACCAGTTATGGTAAGTACATAACTTTTATATCTTCCACAAAATCAATATTCTTCACTGAGTTCCACTTATATGTCAGAGTACCAAGCTTTCCCTATACATGAGGGAGGAGCTGGCTCACTCTGAGAGTACTGTGCACCCTCAATCTTCTGAGCAGGGGAGAACACCTAAGGGAAGGGGCTTCTGCTGGTCAAGAGAGACCTGTGACTGATTAGGTTGAGGTGGGTGTTCCTGTGGTGCCAGAACAGAAGGCTTCCCCAAAAACTGCTGCCTGATCTGAGGGGAAAATTAGTGAGCCCCTTGGAATTACAAGTTTTGCACCCAACATTGTGCCAATGGTGCCAACCAGTAAAGGCAGCGCCATGCAGCTCACTGAAGACAAACTATGGTTCCCAGAACCTAGACACCACCTCACTGGTGCCATAACACCCTTTACTAGTGCCGTGCTGTTTCTAGGCCTTGAGTGGAAATGTCTATGGCCTGCCTGGCTAACTCACTTTGAGAAACAGTAACCAGCAGAGTGTGCAGCTGCAACCACTGGCATCAAATACAGGTTACTCACCTGTAACAGGAGTTCTAGGAATGGTATATGTTGTTCATCCACACTCATTGGCAGGTATCCTTGCCGCTTTAAATCTTGCCGGAAGGTCTTATAGCTTGCTCCTCCCACCCACCCGGGTGGTATAACTCTCGGCTCCGCCCCATGACGCCAGATCTGGCCCGCTGGAAGCTCAGGTTGTGCGTCAGCCGGGAGAACAGGAATCAGGATGAACAACATATTACCATTCTAGAACTCCTGTTACAGGTGGTAACCTGTATTTCTAGGGACATGGATATGTTGTTCATCCACACTCATTGGCAGACTCTAGCAGTTCTCCGGGAGGAGGGAGGCAAGAGCACATCCCCAATACTTACTTGGGAAAGAGAGACTGGAGAACCGAGGCCCCAAAACCAGCATCCCGGTGTGACTCAAGGTCGATGTGGTAATGGGTAATGAAGGTGTTTGCTGACTTCCAGGTAGCAGCCCTGCAGATTTCCTGGATAGGGACGTCCCTGGAAGCAGCCACCGTTGCAGCAGTATGGCGGGTAGAATGAGCTCTTATCCTCTGGGAGGCTCCATGCCCGCCAACTTATAACAGAGATCTATGCAGGAGGTTACCCACCTGCTTATCGTCCGCTTGGCTGCAGGTCTGCCAGATGCTGGCTTCCAGCGTGAGTGACAAACAGCTGGCGAACCTCTCCCCGAATTTCAGCCGTCGCTCCTTATAATGTGACGCCCTTCTAGGGTCCAGAGTATGGAGCCTATATTCGACCTCCGGGTGTGATTGGGGTAGAACACCGCAGAGTCAACACCTGGTTAAGGTGAAACTCCGACACCACCTTGGAAGGAATTTCGGTGGGGGCGCAGGACAACCTGTCCCTGTGGAAGACCAGGTAAGGAGACTCGATGGAAGCGCCTGGAGCTCTCCCATCCTTCTGGCTGGCGTGATAGCCACCAAGAAGGCGGTCTTCCACGACAGGTGAGAGAGAGCACACCTGTGCATAGGTTCAGATGGCTTGCCATGAGCTTTGCCAGTACCAGCAGTAGATCACGGAGGTGGGGGTTCCCGCACTGGAGGGGAAATGTGATCAAGGCCTTTGAAAAAGCGCCAGACCACCTTCTCCTGCGCCACCGACTGCTTCCCGGCCCGCGCCCGGTAAGCAGAGATGGCTGCCAGGTTCACCCTTAGGGTCGTCGACCTAAGCCCTTGACTAGAAAGGGACCATAAATAGTCCAAGATGCTTGCCAAGGAACAGGAGGAAGGGTCCAAGCCCTTGCCCTGACACCAAATGGAAAACCTTTTCCATTTGAAGGCATAACATTTTCTGGTCGACTCATACGGACGCCTCAACTACATTGAGGACCTCGTCGAGAAAGACCCAAGGCCTGGAACTCTAGCAGCTCAGGAACCAGGCAGTCAGGTGCAGGGATTGAAGGTCCGGATGGAACACCTTCCCTGATTGACTGAGAGCAGGTCGGGCGAGCTGGAAGCTGCCGGAGTCCTGGAGCTGAGACTGAGGAGATCTGGTACCAGAACTGGCGAGGCCAGTCTGGGGCTATCAGAATCACCTGCGCCTTGTCCCTCCTCGCCTTGAGAAGCACCTTGTGGATCAAGGGAAATGGGGAAAAGGCGTAAAAAGGCCGGGGTCCACTGCCTCGAGAAGGCATCCCCTGCAGCGAGCCCTGCTGAGGGCGGGCATGGAACAGACTCAGCCGCGTTCTCCTGGAGGCAAACAGGTCCACCTGAGGTGTGCCCCAATGGGAGAACAGATGCTGTACTACCTCGGCAGGAGAGACCACTCGTGGGATGCAGCCCCTATCCGGCTCAGGGCATCGGCCAGGGTGTTGGAGGCTCCTGCCACGTGAATGGCTAGGAGATCCGCCTCCAGGCTGCTGACAGTGACCAAATGGAGAGCTTCCTTGCATAGAAGCATGGAGCGCGTCCCGCCCTGGCGGTTTAGATAGTACATGGTCGTGGTATTGTCCGTCTGGACTCGGACCACTTGACCCCAGGAGCAGGCAAAGGCGGTGAGAGCTAGGCGGACTGCTCGGAGCTCCAGCAGGTTGATGTGGCATCGGACTCCGCGGGGACCAGAGGCCATGAGCCCGTGTTCCCAGATGGGCACCCCAACCCATCAGAGAGGCATCGGTCGATAGAGACCGTCGGCCGGGCGGACGAGCAGGATGCCCTCCTGCAAATGATCTGGAGCGGTCCACCACTGGAGGCGTTCCACATCCCTGTGTCACCGACTACAAGCTGGTCAAGGGATCATGGCGTTGTGACCACTGGCTGGCCAGTCCCACTGAAGGGGACGCATGTTCCAGCCGGACCGCGGACCACGCTGGTGCAGGCCGCCATGAGACCCAGGGCGCCAGGAAGTCCCGGGCAGGGCGCAGTGCCCAACCAGAAATGATCGGGCAAGGAGGAAAGAACCTCGGCCCTGTCCGCCGGGAGCAGCTCTGGCTCGAAGAGAGTCGAGCTGCGCCCGATGAATAGAATCACCTGCTTGACTCGAGTTCCGACTTGGCCTCGTTGATAAGGAGGCCCAGTTGAGAAACAGACCTGGAGGCCAGATCTCTGGACCACTCCGCCTCCTTCCTGGAGGAGCTGCTATCAGCCAGTCGTCCAGGTAAGGTACACCGGACCCCTCGGCGCCGCAGGAATGCTGTCACCACTGCCATGCATTTGGTGAAGACCCTGGGAGCTGGAGACAAGCCGAAGGGCATGGCTTGGAACTCGAAGAGGATCCTTCCGCTCGAGGCGAAGGATCTCTGGTGGAGACAGACGGATAGGGGCGTGAAAAGCAGCGTCCTGCAAGTCAGAGAGCAGAACCACCGCGCGTTCAAGGATGGTATTATCTGAGCTAGAGTGACCATCCTGAAGGTTCGAGACCTTAGGAACTTGTTTAGGTCGTGTGGAGTCGAGAATGGGCGCCAGCCCCGTCCGTTCGGAACCAGGAAGTACCTGGACACAAACCCTGGGTCTGAAGGAGGTCCACCACCTCTCTTATCACCTCCTTCTGGAGGAGGAGGCGATGTCGGCTCGGCGAGCCGCCAGTGAGGCTGGGGATCCCGAGCCCCGGCGGCGGCTCTGAAGGTGGTGCCTGCTCGAATTCCAGAGGCAGGCCTCTTCCACCACCTCAAGACCCACCTGTCCGTGAAACAGCGGACCAGGCGGGCAGTGCGGGCCGTCCCCAGGGGGACCCAGGGGTAAGGTGGCGGGAATGGGGCGACACCCTCAGCCCGTCACTGGGCAGGCTTGGAGGAGGACCGGCCGAGGGACCTCCTGGGCCTTTCCTCCTGCCTCCTGTTAGAGGAAGCCGCGGCTTGGGTTTGGGATGCCAAGGCCGAGCCTGCTGGCCCTGGCGTTGCTGGGCCGGGCGCGCCGGGGCTGAGGAGACGAAAGGAGCTTAGGCTGTGGTTTGCGGCCTTTGTCCTTCTGAGCGGAAGAGACCGAGTCAAGGTAGCATTGGACTTCTCGATCCTCTGCAGGTGACCTTCCACCCCAGGGCCGAAGAGGTCAGTCCCAAAAGGAACATCCGCCAACTTGTGCTGGGTATCCAGTAAGGTGGATATCCTCAGCCAAGCCTGACCATAGCCACTGCGGCCGCCACCCGATCTGGCACATGAGTCCCCTATATCAAAAGCAGTCTGGAGCTGCTGTTTGGCCACTGCCCTGCCCTGGTCCCGCACCTGTAACCGTAGTCTGCAGATCGGCGGGAAGATGAGGATGACCTCATCCAGGGAGCCCAACAGGGCATGAGAAAAATGTGCCATGAGGGCGGCCGAACTGGCCTGGCGAAAGCCGAGAGGGCATAGCGTGAACTTTTAAGCCCGACATAGTCAATTTCTTGGACTCCTTGTCAGGAGGTTTGTCCACATCCCTGGCGTTGCCGGCCTGAAAGCTGTCGGTAACCAACCCCTCAGCAGAGGGTGTTCAAACGGACAAGGAACCAGTAGGGACCGCATACTTCCTGGCCATCCTGGCCGGCGCAGGGCAGGAAGCAGGCGCTGCCAAAGCTCCAGTGCCGGACCCACTATGGCCTCGGCCACGGAAGGCCTCCGTCGGAGAATCCCTCGGTCCAGAATCTCCGTGAGGATACCTGGCCCGTTTGGAAGCAGGTTGAGCTCCATCCGGTGGACTCCGAGATGAGCCGAAGCAGTCCTAGGAAGGACGACGGGCTATCGTCCATTGACTGACCTCCTGAAGACTCCAAGTCCAGTCGCTTGGAGAAAAGGAGGAATCATCTTCGGACTCGGAAGAGTCCTCGAAGAAACTGCCTCTGGCCTGAGCCACCCTTCACCTGCCGAGGTCGGTCGGGAGTGAGGGTAACTGACAACCGATGGGGTAGACCCTTGCCGACCGAGAATCCTTGGTGGAGCCCCAGTGGTGGCTGTGGGGCGGAGGTTCCACGGAATCGGTGGAGCAGCTGGTTTGGCGAACAACCGGCCTGGGTATAGGCTCCTCGGATAAGTCGAGGGTTGTGTCGGCGCTCCGGTGACAGCCATAATGGCGGGGAAGGCGGCGGTCGAAACACTCCCGGCCAGGAGGGCTGTTGCAACATAAGGTCCTCGTACTGTCGGCGTAATTTCACGCCCGAAGCCTCCCTCATCCGAGGAGGGGCCGAGAGCCCGGCGGCGCGCCGCTTACAGCGATGCGAGACCGAGACCGCCTATGGCGGTGGATCGGCTGGACGCGAGGTCGAGACCGAGACCGAGAGTCCCGGAATTTCCGAGGTCGGTGCGGGAGGTGTCGCCGGAACCGCACCCTTCCAGCTCAGATGGTGCATCCGAGGCTCAGAACCGAGGCACAGGCGAGCCACGGGATCTCAACTCCTCCCGGGGAACGGGGAGAGGAATCTCGGCTGCTAAAGGCGACAGCCAGTCCAGGGTCGAGAAACATCTCGACTTCATCGGTCGAGTCTCGGTCAACTGACCTGGCAGGGACACCGTGAGGCCAGTGGCGAAGCCGGCGGTCGACCGAGAAGCCGACGGTCGGCGGCCCGGGGAGAGGGACCTTTCCGCTCCCAAGGCGTCGGCGGAGGACTTACCCTGTCCCTCTTTTGGACCGAGAATAAGGTCCATAGCGTAGGCCCTTCTCCTTTAGTGGAGAGGGACAGACAAAACTCATAAAAAGCCGTGTAGAAGAGCCCAGAAGGCCAGGATAAATGCAGCGGCGAGGAAAGCTCTGACCCGCGCCGCCTCCTCTTGAGGCGACCATCCGCTCGAGCTGATCCGCCGAGCCCGCCGCCGCGGACACCGCCAACCGGGCCTCCTTGGACTTCACCGGAGGGAAACGCTTCTCGGGACGGCCCAGTTGCAATCGGGCAGCACGGTCTTCGAGGACGTAGGCCGAGAAAGATGAGCACAGGTCGCAAGCCTGCGGGTCGTGCTCAAGGCCTAAGCAGTAGACACACGTGGAGTGTGGATCCGTCCGAGACATCTTCTGCCCGCATGGGCATCTCCAAACTGGGATGATTTGTCCATCGCAGCCGCGAGGGATAGAAGACTGAAGTCTTTTTCGCAAAATTTATTTTTAAATCCGCAAACGGAGAAATAGGAACCAGTCTCAAACGCAGAGCGTTAAGGAGGGAACCTGAGCTTCCAAGCGGTAAGGAAGATCTGGCGTCATGGGGCGGAGCCGAGAGTTATACCACCCGGGTGGGTGGGAGGAGCAAGCTTGAAGACCTTCCGGCAAGATTTAAAGTGGCAAGGATACCTGCCAATGAGTGTGGATGAACAACATATCCATGTCCCTAGAACTATAGGTTGCCATGTAGGCCTGGTGTGCTGAAATATATGTGAGGGAGTATATGGAGGTGAAAACCTTCCTGACCAGTGCATCAACCTCAGCCGAGTCTGGACTGGCAGGGCAGTCATGCTGAGGGCACTGTGGTGCAGTTCGAGTCTGCAGTACCTGAAGTCCCAAAGTGGGATGAGGTATACTCCTGCATACTCAGTGGGTGCACAATACCATATGTGGATGTCCCTGGGGACAGGAAAGTTAGAGTGGTGACATCTCTACAAAGCCCTTTCCACCTCCTCCACAGCCCTTGGCCATGGTGGAATGCCAGAGTTGTCAGTATTGGGAACCCTGAGGAGTTCCATTTCCAGGGCAACCGGATTGGGACTCGTAAAAGCAGGGAGACCTAATGCCTGAAGCATCTCCACAAGAAGAAAGTTCTCAGCAGCTGGGGCCAGGTGGATGGACAATTCATTCTCCTTGGAAAAGAATGTCCATGGAGATGAGGACTAAGCCACATGCAAGTTTGACTTCCTGTGTATTGTCTCTATGGCACCGACCCATGTCCAGTTTTGATCCCATGTAAGAGGTCCCTGAGGACCAAAGAACATGAGCAGCCTGTGAAAAAAAACTGCGTTGGCCCCTCTACAGGTGAGGCTGAGGCTGTTGGCTTACTAAGCTTCAGCATGGGCTATGAGGCTCTGGAGACACCCTGCCATAGCGGAGGATCAAGCACAGACTCCCACTGCTGGCACTCCCTCGCCGGTGGAGTTGGCAGAGCGGTGGCCAGGGAGAAGAACCCCAGGGTGAGCAGGAAATCCTACTGTGGAGTGGGTCTCTGTGAGGGTTCTTGTCCATCACCCAGCTCAACATCAGAAAAACAGCCCTGGAGATAATTTAGCAGCCAGATCATCACCGTGTTCAGAGCTGGAACCACCTCTGGTACGACCATTAGATCAGACAACAGATCTGACACTGAGCTGCTCCTCAGATTCAACTCCATTATTATCATCGACACTGGACTCCGCACTGACCTCAACATCAAATTCGATGCTGCTCCCTTCCCTGGTACCATGGGTGGCATCATGGTTGGGGACATGTTCCGGTTCACTGTCTCTGTAGGTATCAAATCCAGTGTCAGGCCCTGTCCCAGTATCAGCACCAACACTGCGACAGATGCCAAACAAAGTGCCTTTCTTCCCATTCTTTGGTGTTGCTGTCAAAACCAAGGTTAGGGACAGACTCCAGGCTGACATCAACACTGGCACCAAGATCTTGACCGACACCATGAACGCTGTTAGTAGAGGGCCAGACACCACCTACAGTGCTACTTGCAGTGTAATCTTTGCAAGTGATGACAACAACCATGGGAGCAGCACCAGAAGCTGGCGTCAAGGAGTCTTCCAGCAAGGACAAGGCCAACATGCTCAGGCCCAAGACCAGGGATGTCTACCAAATAGACGGGCAGACTATGGCAGGTTCTCAGTTGATCACCAAGAAAAAGTTGACTATCCACCAGACACTGCCATCAGCGTCCTTGATGCTTCGATATGGTGAGGTTGGGAGAACCCTGTGCTTCTGAGAAGACAGAAGATTCTGGAAGGGGCCATGGCTAAAAGCACAAACTCTGTCCTTAGACTTCCAGGTAAGATGCCTGCCTCCGAAGGTATGGGGCTCACGGCCCCATCAAAACATTTGGTTTTTGACTGTGCAACAGTCAGTGGAGAAGCAGACATCCCAGGAATCCACGTCATGCAGAGGTCCAAGGCAGGAAAAGCATAACTGATGCTAGTCACTGGAAACAGTCTTCCTCACACAGAGACATCAACAAAAAATGAGTAGCTTCTTCAGTTCTGATTGACTTAGAAGGCATGAAGAAAAATTAAAACTAGACAAAAGAGAAATATGTGAAGCAACAAACTCAGTGTTGAAAGTAGAAGCCAAATTGAGATGGCAACTCACTCCCACCATGTGCACTCAACCATGGGAAGAATGAAACCGAGTCAGGCGAGGGAACCGACAATGGTCACTAGTAGGCAAATGGCACCACGCAGTGTTGCTCAGGCATTGTAGCCAGTAGCTGTTGCTGGCCCCCCCGGCATAAAAGCTTTGCTCACATGAGGTCTTAGTTCCTCTGGCTTAGACACATAAAGTGGACTCAATGAAGAAGATCGATTCTGGGGAAGATCAGTCTTCATAGAGTTTGGGACCAGGCAACGACTGGCTAAAATCCAGTCTTCCCCTGTCTTCACAACCCTGAATAGCTCCCAACTGGAGGAAATCGTCTCGATTAAGTACATGGCTGTCTGGTTGTACTGGCATCTTGTTGTCTCCTGCCACAGCAACACCATTTACAGGACACTTCTCCCTAAACTTGGTGCTCTTTACAGGAACAAAGCATGTATCCCCACTCAGCCCAGCATGAGACAGTTGCAGAAATGATCCTTTCAACTTTGGACTGAGAGATGTGCCCAAGTCAAGCCCTGTGCCGGGCAGGCTGTCTTTTCCTACAGGCACCCTCAGCTCTGCCTCCACCATCCTTCTGCCCTCTGCAATGAATGCTCATCTCTGAGACCTCAGCAACCACGTCAGTTCCTGCACTTGGTCTCTCCCTAATCTTCACCCCTCATTCCACCACAAATGCACTCTTCACTCCTACCAGCCCTTTGTCATCCCTCCAGGTCTATTTTATTAACCCCTACTGTATGAGCTTGTCCATATCCACCTGTTTTTATTTTATTCTCTTCTGTTTTTTGGGTGCCCTTCTGGGCTCCCCTACTCCACTTCCCATATGGCATGGCACTTTTGAACCCTTGCTGCTGGAGATCTTTGCATCTGCTTGTTTGAACTGGGTCTCATTTGCACATACTGTATGTATTGACTTTTTATATGTTTGATTACGACTGTTGTCATTCTATTCTTGATCATTATACTGTACAATTCTTTTATTGTATACCCCTATAACCCTTCCCCTTAAATGCAACTGAAAATGAGATGTTCTCAACTCTTTTAGTAGATTATAGGGATGCTGTAGCATCGACACCAGCACATGAGGAATTGTACTGGGCCCCCACAACTTTTGTCACATAGGTCACTTAACAGTCCCCAGGTCACAGTGGCTTTTGGCCACTACCAACCTGGGCTGGACTTCAACTTGTGACCTACTATAGAGGAGAAAGGCCCTTTCAATAGTGTAACAATAGCTATAACTGTTGCTCTTAATCTTCTTTTCTCAGTTAAGAACAACCCTAGGTCACATAATCTGCCATAATTCTAAATCTTCTGTAACAAGAACTGTATTTGTTGCTCTTCTTTGAACTGTTTCTGGAAAATCTAAATATTTTCTTTGGAAGGGTGACCAGACCTATATGGTACAGAAACATAGAAGTTGACGGCAGATAAGGACTGCAAGGCCCATCCAGTCTGCCCATTTCTTTTTCTACCTTATAAATGTGCCATTGGCCTTTGCTCCGTCAGTGGCCTATCTATTCATACTCATTTGTATTGCTCCCTTATGCCTATCCCATGCCTTTTTGAAGCCCTGCAGTGTATTCATAGCCACCACTTCCTGAGGTAAGCCATTCCATGCATCCACCACCCTTTCTGTGAAAAAGAATTTCCTCACATTCCCCCTTAATCGGCCCTCCTCTAATCTCATGCTGTGTCCTCTTGTCCTGCTATTTTTCTTATATTTAAACATGTTTGACTCTTTCACCTTGTTAATGCCCTTAAGGTGTTTGAATGCCTCATTCATATCACCTCTGTCCCTCCTTTGCTCAAAGGTATACATATTGAGCTCTGTTAATCTGTCCTCATATGTCTTCTGATGCAGTCCCTGCACCATTTTGGTTGCCCTTCTCTGGACTGCCTCAATTTGGTTAATGTCCTTATGAAGGTGTGGCCTCAATACTGCGCAGTACTCCAGATGGGGCCTAACCAGTGTCTTGTAAAGAGGGATTATTACCTCCCTCTTACGACTTGTGATACCCCTACTAATACACCCTAACACCCCCTAGCCTTACCTACTGCTTTAGAGGTCTGCTTGGATGATTTCAGGTCATCAGTGATGATGATGCCCAAGTCTCTTTCTTCCTTTGTGACTGCTAGCAACTCCCCTCCCAGCCTATAGGTGGCTTCAGGGTTTCTCTTCCCTATGCGCATGATCTTGCACTTCTTTGCATTAAATCCCAGTTGCCACTCTTCTGACCATTTTGCTAGTTTATCCAGATCTCTTCTCATTCTGCCACCCATCTGGATCATCTACTCTGTTGCAGATCTTGGTGTCATCTGCAAACAGACAAACCTTACCCTCTAGTCCATCTGCAAGGTCACTAATGAAGATGTTGAAGAGGACTGGCCCCAGGACTGATCCCTGAGTGCCCACTTGTGACTTGCATCTCTTCTGACTGTATACCATTTACCACCACTCTCTGCTTTCTGCCCATCAACCAGTTTGCCACCAGTTGACCAACTTCTGACCCACCCGAGCCTACCCAGCTTACTTATCAATCTTCTATGTGGAACAGTGTCAAAAGCTTTGCTGAAGTCAAGGTAGCAACATGAACTGCTCCCCTTGGTCCACCACTCTGGTTACCCAGTCAAAGAAATCTATGAGATTAGTTTGACAGGACCTTCCTTTTGTAAACCCATGCTGTCTTGGATCCTGTGCCCCTATGGATTCCAGGTGTTGCACTATCCTTTCCTTAAGGACTGCCTCCATAATCTTGCCCACTACTGAGGTAAGACTGACTGGTCTATAGTTCCCTGCTTCCTCCCTGCTACCACTCTTGTGGAGCGGGATCACATGAGCCCTTCTCCAGTCTTCTGGGACCTCTCCTGTGCTCAGAGACTCACTAAACAGTTCTGCTAATGGCTCTGCTAGTTCCACCTTAGCTCCTTAAGTAACCTGGGATGTGCCATCAGGTCCCATTGCCTTATTCACCCTGAGCTTAGCAAGCTCTTGTAAGACCCTTTCTTTTGTGAAGGGAGTAGTGCTCACCTCCTCCCCGTGTCCATGATGCTGAGCTGTGGGCCCTGCCCTACCTTCTCTTCAGTAAATACTGGCAAAAGTATCTATTTAGGATAGATGCCTTTACAGGGTCCTCCTCCTCACATGCTCCCTTTTCTCCATTAAGCTTAGCAATACCCCCTCTGGACTTTCTCCTTTCACTAATGTATCTATAGAAAGTCTTGTCAACTTCTTTTACTGTTCTAGCTAGTGTTTCCTCAGTTTGGGACTTTGCCTGCCTTACTGCCTTCCCTGCTTCCCTTAGGGCAGTTTGGTATGCCTCCCTATCTTCATCCCGCTGTGTTCCCTTATATTTCCTGAAGGCCAGCCTTTTGGCTCTGACCTTTTCTGCTACTTTATTTGAGAACCAAAGTGGTTTCCTTCTTCTTTTGCACTTCCTTTTCTGTCTAACACAATGGGATGTTGCTTCAAGTATTGCATCCTTAATGCTTGCCCACTTTGCCTGTACCCCTCACCTGTGTTTCTTTTTGCCAGGGCTAGCTTAACTCTGTTGGCCATCTTATCAAAGTCAGCTCCTCTGAAGTCCCATATTTTTGCCTTGGAATGGGATGATTTAGATGTAGTAGCCAAATTGAACCATACCATGTGATGGTCACTGGCCCCAGGTGACCTTCTACCTGGAGATCTGTGATCCCTTCCTGTTAGTCAGTATTAGATCTAGGATAGCCCTGTCTCTTGTGGGTTGCTGTACGCAGTTGTTTGAGGCCCTCCCCTGCAGGAATCCACTATGTGTCTAGTTCTGGCAGATGTTCCTGTTGGTATTGACCAATCTGTATCCGGCATGTTGAAGTCTCCCATTATCAGAACCTCCCTTTAGCTGTCATGTTTGTATATCTTCTAACAGTAATGTGTCTATGTCCTCCCCTGGTCTGGGGCCTGTAGACAACCCCAGTTCTTATGGCTGTCCCATTTCCTGTTTCCAGGTTGACCCACAGTTCTTCTGGCTCCTTATGTGTATTCTGAATTTCTGTAGCTTTGATATTTTCATTGACATACAGGGCCCTCCCCCCTTTTGCACCTCGGTCTCTTCTGAACAATACATAGCCAGGTACTGAAGTCCTCCAAGTGTGGTTACTGGTAAACCACGCCTCACTAATTGCTACTATGTCCAGTTTAGCCTCTGACATTATTGCCTGCAGGTCTGGGATCTTATTTCCCAGGCTGTGAGCATTTGTGTACATGATTTTCCATTGGCCAGATTTCGGTGTGTTAGTTGTTAGGTGAGGTTTGGCATTACCCCTGTGCGTCGTATGGGGAGACAAACCTTTCTTCTTACCTGGTGATGCAAATGAACTGCAAACATGCTGAATCCCTGTTTGACCACTAGCTGAGGGGGGAAGGGTGTTCTTCCCATTCGACGTATGGGGTGCTGAACCCCTCTCCCCATTTGCTAGTTTAAATATTCTGCAAAAACGCCAAACTTCTGCCCCAATGCACTGACTCCTCCTTAGTCAGATGCAGTCCATCAAATTAAAGAACTTTCGCTCCCAGAACTGTTGCCAGTTCCTACAAATCTGTGTCCTTTTTCCTGGCACCAGCCCTTGAGCCACGTGTTTAGCTCCCCTATCTCCCCTTCTCTGACCTTCCATCCATCTGCTCCCCTCTCCCAGACTGGCAGGATCTCAGAGAAGGAGATGCCGGACGAAATGGATGATAGTTTGTCACCCAGCCTGGTCAGGTGTTCCTTGGTCTCCACAACTGACCGGCTGGCGAGATCATTAGTCCCTATGTGTACTAGGACATCAATGTTTTCTCCTGCTTTGTGAACAATTTTAGCAATGCGGTCAGTGTCTCTCCATGCTGATGTACCTGGGAGACATCTGACCATTACCCCTGGCTGGAGATGGGTATCAACTCCCTGAATCATGGAGTCTCCTATGATTAGAAGTTTTTTGGATTTCCTTTTTGCTTTTTCTGTTTTGGTTCCTGATTTGGGTGAGTTTTGTTGTGCTAGCTCCTGTGCTGCAGAGTCCTGCTCTGCAGTGTCTTCTGCCTCTTTGTTTGATTTCAGAGATAGAGGCAGATACCTGTTTGTAGTGTTTATATGGTTTTTAGACGTAATATGTTGGAGAGCAGAGAGTGATGGGGCACCCGATTTGCCCCTCCTAACCACCTGCCAACCTCCTGGACCAACTACCCTCTGCAGTCGAGGTTTTCTGTTGGATGCTGGGGAAATGGCGGGTGGTTCTTATAATGTATTTCCTCTTGAATATGAAATTTGAGGCATGCAATCTCTGCCCATGCTGCCCGGAGCTGAGCCCTAAGATCTCCAAAGGCCCAGCATGTAGGACAGTGTCCTAAATCCTGTAAGACTGTCCTTCTGAAAATTGTTCCACAGTACCTGCAGTTAATGATATCCATTCCAGATAAGTCTTCTACATGGGGCCTAATAAAGGATCTATACAACTGAATTATTATATCTCTTGATGTACTGTACTTATAAACTGTCTCCTGATACAGACAAGGTTATCATTTACTGTAGCGCTCCACTGTGGCTCCTGGTTTATTTTTTTTGTTTGTTTTGCTTACAGTAATACTTACGTCATTTTCCTTATCACTGTAGTAGTACTTTGTATACAATTTAAACAGTAATTTGACCTATTAACTTTTACCATGATGCATGATCTTCCATTCCCAGTAGTACAACTCATTTGCCATTTATCTGCCCATTATCTAATTTGTATACTGTGGCAGGGGATCCAGGAAACCAGTTTCCATATAGGAAAAAAGTAAGAAAAAATGTAGGGCGGTACCAGCTCAAATGCGGGAAATCATTCTACAGTAAGGAAAGGCAGCATGGTCACCCTTAGCAGTAATGTATCACAGTGCAGCTTGTTTAACATACCTCTGCTGGACAAAACACATTAACTTGATGTTTCATGGTGCACTACCACATTTAAAAGTGATGTTCCTGTTGTTGTGATGTACATTTACTTAGGTAATCAAACTGGAAAACTAAATCAAGTTTTCATGTATGAAGTATGTAACCCCTTATCTACTGGGTTAAATGAGAAAGTACAGTTACGTAAGAACTTACCGTAACAGTAGATCTTCGAGAGAGGCTCTTGCAGTAGGTAATTAAATATAGGACTGACGCCGGCCGGCGGCAGGACCCCACAGAAAAATTTCTAGCTAGCAGTCCCTGGCAGGGACCGCCCCCACGTCAGGTGACCGGCGTCATACGACGTCGGTATAAAGGCGGTCCCAGGCGCTCCTCTTCAGTTCTTTCCCGCCACAGGCCCAGAAGGCCCGGACGAGAGAGAAGCAGACATTTCCCTCAATGGAAAAGGAGCTGAAAAAGCCTAGGGGGATGGAGGGCGGGAAGGTATTACCTACTGCAAGAGCCTCTCTCGAAGATCTACTGTTACGGTAAGTTCTTACATAACTGTACTATCTTACTTCGAGAGGGCTCTTGCAGTAGGTAATTACATATAGGACAGAATCCCAAGCAGTCTGGAACAAATGAAAGGCACCGGGAGGAGGAACTACTCCAAAAAGTATTAAATAATCTAGCAGGTCTCAAGAAAGGAGGCCTTGCAAGACAGCTAACCCGAAGCCTGCTCTGGCGAGGCCATGTCCAAACTGTAATGTTTAGTAAAGGTATGGACTGAAGTCAAGGTGCGCACAGATGTCTCGCGCAGACACGTTCTTGAAACAAGCCGCAGAGGTGGCAACCCACTCAGTGAGTGACCTTCTGACTTGACCCGGAAGGGTCTTGTTGTACTTGTCATAACAGAAAGTGATACAATGGGCCAACCATTTTGATAGGCATTGCTTAGAGACAGCATTGCCTTCTCTTTTGTGAGCGAAAGAGACGAACAACTGATCAGTCTTTCTGAGATCCTTCGTCCTATCGGTGTAGTATCTCAGAATCCTGTGAACATCCATGGTATGGAGCAGGTATTCTCCTTGATTGGAGTACTACTTGAAGAAAGCAGGTAATTCAATAGACTGATTTAAGGTAGATTCCACTACTACTTTCGGAAGAAACTTAGGATTCGTGCGAAGAGCTACTCGTTCTTTGTGAAAAATCAAATAAGGGATTTTGCACATCAGGGCCTGGAGCTCGGAAATTCTGCGAGCAGAAGTAATGGCCACCAAGAAGAGCGTCTTCCACGATAAAAACTTCAAGTCTGCGGAAGCCGCAGGCTCAAAGGGAGGAAGGGTAAGTTTCTCGAGGACAAAGTTTAAGTCCCAAGGCGGAGCTGGAGTCCGGACAGGGGGCCTGAGATGAAGGACCCCTCTGAGGAAAGTTTTGGATACCTCCAGCTGGGCAAATACCTTATCCGTGAAAGGGACATGGTAGGCTGAAATAGCCACCATATGGACTTTCAAAGAGGAATGACTGAGACCCAGGTCGAAAAGATGACGCATGTACTCAAGCAGAAAGGTCACAGGGCAGGAAAAGGGCTCCATGTTCCTGGACGCAGCCCAGATAGAAAATCTTTTCCATTTCATGGCATAGGTGGACCTAGTGGAGGGTTTTCTAGTCTCCACCAGAATCTCGGCCACCTTAGGAGAAACGCCAAAACGAGATTGAGCTAGGTCTGCAGGAGCCATGCATGAAGTTGAAGGGGGACTTGAGTCCCGGATGGACCAGGGTCCCCTGATCCTGGGTCAGCAACCCTGGAGATAAAGGAAGAGGAAGAGGAGGAACCTCTGAGTATTGTTGTAGAAGAGAGAACCAGATTTGCCTGGGCCAGAAAGGAGTGATCAGGATCATTCTCGCTCCTTCTAAAGCAAGCTTCTGTAGCACACAAGGAACCAGAGGAATTGGGGGAAAAGCATAGACGAATCTGTCCTTCCAGCTTAGAGATACAGCGTCGCTCCAGAAAGTGCCTCACTCTGGAGCGAGCGAGCAAAAGACTGGAAGCTTTGCGTTTTTGGGAGGAAGCGAACAGGTCTATCTGAGGAGTTCCCCAAATCTGGAAGATGCTTTTTAGAACTTTTTCTTCCAATTCCCACTCGTGTGGTAGAGCCGACGAGCGACTTAGTCTGTCTGCCAGGACATTGTCGACTCCCGGAACATGGATCGCCGTGAGGTGAAGGTTGTGAAGCGTTGCCCAATCCCAAACCCTCATCGCTTCCCTGCACAGCGGGTAGGACCGAGTCCCTCCCCTGCTTGTTGATGTACCACACCACGCACATGTTGTCCATTTGGACAGCTAGATGACCGGGAAGGATGAAATGGTGAAGGGCCTGGAGAGCATACAGCACTGCTCGAAGCTCGAGCACGTTGATATAGAGAACTATCTCCAACTTTGACCATAGGCCCTGGGTTCGGTGAGGACCCAGATGGGTTCCCCAACCTTTGCCTGAAGCGTCCGTGGTCAGAGTCTGATCGGGAGGAGGATGAAAAAAGGGGACCCCCCGGAATAGGTTCTCTCGAACCATCCACCATTGCAAGTCTCTTACCATCGGCGAGGAGATCAGAACCAGATGATCTAGGTCATCTACCCGATGATCCCACTGAGATCGGAGAGTCCACTGAGAGATTCTCATGTGGAGGCACGCGCGTGGAACCGTCGGGATAGCCGCCGCCATAAGCCCCAGTAGACAGAGCACTGACCTCGCCGGGACCCTCCTGCGTTCTGATAGGAGGGAAATCTGTGACTGGAGGGAGGCCCCCCTGTCCGGAGGCAGAAAGGCCTTGCACAGTGATGTGTCGAGAATTGCCCCGATGAACTGGAGCCTCTGTGAAGGATCCAGGTGAGACTTGGAATGGTTGATGGTAATACCCAGGCCAGTGAAAACCTGCTGGGTGAGGGAGAGAAAATGCAGGAGTTCCTCCCTGGACGAGGCCACCAGGAGCTAGTCATCCAGGTAGGGAAAAACCTGAGCTCCCAAAGAATGCAGGTGGGCTGCTACCACCGCCAGGCATTTGGTAAAGACTCGGGGGGCTGAGGAGAGACCAAATGGGAGTGCCTGGAATTTGTAGTGGACCCCCTGGAACGCAAACCTGAGGTACTTTCGGTGTGAAGGGTGAATGGGGATGTGCAGGTACGCATCCTGCATATCTAGTGCACAAAGCCATTGGCCCGGCCGAAGCAGGGGCAAAAGGGTTTGAAGGGAGAGCATCCTGAACCTCTTGTATTCCACATACAGGTTCAGAGAGCTGAGATCGAGAATAAGTCTGAGATCTCCGTCTTCTTTGGTACAAGGAAGAAGTGGGAATAGTAACCCGTCCCGTAGAGGTGAGGGGGACGGTTCTATAGCCTGTTTCGCAAGGAGCGCCGAGATTTCTTCCCTGACCAAAGGAAGATGGTCCCTTGGGTAAGCGGAGTTCAGAGGGGGGTGACGCTGAGGTTTCTGCAGAAATTCTATGGAGTGCCCCTCTGCTATGATCTGAAGCACCCATGAATCCGATGTTATCCTCTCCCAACCCGGAAGGTGGAGGGAGAACTTCCCTCTACCGGTTCCTCCGGGGCTAACAGAGGCGGTGGGAGAGGGAAGGAGTCAGGTGGTGTGAGGCAGCACCGCAGCTGGGGCACCCGTTGCTTTTTTGGGCGGCGGGGGCCTGGCAGCTGTGGGGGCCCCGACGTTTAGTGGCCCGCCTTCCCTGAGGTTTCGCTTGAGGCCGGCTGCATCTGGGCGAAAGGAACGGGCGGGGGATGGGGATGGACATTGAATCAACAGATTTAAGGGCCATCCTTCTCCTGCAAATCAGTGATGATGTCCTCACATCACCACTGAAAAGCACAGAACCCCTGAAAGGTGCTTCTTGGATCACTGACTGCACCTCTGGGACCAGACCTGACACACGGAGCCATGCATGACGCCGAAGACTCACGGCAAACGCAGAGCTCCGTCTTGCGGTGTCCACTGCGTCGTAGGTCATCCTCAAAATATGACGACTGGCCGAACGAGCAGAACGGACCAGGTCGACCAACTCCTGCTTGACTTGGGAGTCAGGCAAAGAGTGGATCTTAGATTCCGCCTGGGTAAGGACGGCCTTCTGGTAATCCCCCATATGTGCTACACAGTTCAGGGCCCTAATCCCCAGTGTGGAAGAAGCGTAGATCTTCCTTCCATACTGATCCAGAAGGCCAGATTCCTTATCCGGGGGAGACGAGCTCAAGTGTTTCGGGTGTGCTGACTGGCCGTGAGCGGCGCTAATCACAACCGAGTCTGCACGGGGATGAGAGTCTAAAAAGTCTACACCCTCCGGAGCCTGGTATAGCCTGTTCGACTTCCTGGAAAGTGGGGCTAAAGCTGACGTTTGCTTCCAAATCGTGGAAACAAGGTAGGCGTGAGGCTCGATCCAGGGTGGCACTAGGGTAGGAGCCGTAAGGAGCAAGTCCAGATGTTCGGTGAGTTTAACCCGTTGAGGATCTGGCTCTAAGGAGTGCCACTGATGGACTTCCTGGATCTTCCTGAGCAACTCCGTGAAGAAAGGATCCTCCGGAGGAGATTTCGGAGGAGTCGTCGGCCGGGGCTTAGACGGAGAGCGTGGCTCGTCGTCTTTCTCGGAACATCCATCGGAAGCCTCCGAGGAGTCCGAGAGAGAAGGGGAGGAAGAATCTGAAGCAGAGTATGACTCCCTAACTCGTCTAGGGGGAGGAACGGGTTCCTTGGGGGGGATCCCAGAGCGCGTGTCCTGCCCCTCTCTGGATCCTGAGGTAAGCCGGGAACCGAGGAGGAGGGAGTGTGCCGCCTGGGGCGACGGGAGCGGGGGTGGCACCGTCGCCGTAAGACGGCTCTCGACTTCCTTGGTGAGCTGAGCCTTGGCCTCAGCCCACTACGAGGCAAGAGTCTCCTGAAGATCCACCAGTGGCCTAGGGGGCGGTGGAGGAGGAGGAGGGGGATAGTTGTATGGAGGAAATCCGTAGGGGAAGTATCCGTAACCCGGCTGCGGGTATACCGGAGCTGAGTACTGCGGTGTCGGGTACTGTGGCGTCGAAGGAGTCGGCACCAGGTACTGCGGCGCAGGATACTGCGGACCTGGGAAAACCGGCGTCGGATAGGACAGCAGATGCTCAGGTACTGGAGGAGCTGCCGGCCCAGCCGGGTACTCCACGGGCGGATCAGTCGGGATAGGCCCGTGGGGTGGAGGGCCAGATGGAAGAGGAATATCCCCCGCCGGCGTCGGTGGGGCCGGTGTCGGGGCCGGCGTCGGAGGAGCCGGCGCCGGGGCTGGAGTCAGGGGAGCCGGCGCCGGAGCCGGCGTCAGGGGAGCGGGCGTCAGATCCGGCTCTTCAGGAAGAGGATCGGACGGTAGCCCAGGGTCCCGAGCCTCGTCTGGGGACGGAAGGGAAAAACCCCGGGGTCGGGCAGGGGGGACTGGGGCTCCCCTGACGGCAGCAAAGGCTGTGGGGAGCCTTGTACGACAGAAGTGGCAGGGTCTGCCGTAGGCTCCGAGGCCCGGCGCACATCGGAGAAGCCGACGTATGGCTTATGGGCCGAATCCCGGCGGACGCCAGAGGAGGCCATCCAACTTCCGGGGTCCTTCGCCGAGGCGGGCCGAGGATGAGAGGAGCCCAGTCCGAGGGGACACTGCTGTGTGCCGCCCGGCGGTCGAGCATCTTAGCGGCCTTCTCCCACGTGCGTCAGAGGAGCCGACGTCCGGCTTAAGGGAGGTGCCCGCACCAGTAGGCCGCAGGCCGCGCCGGTACTGGGGCCAGAGTCTCCTTTTTCCCGGAGACGCCCGTGGCTCAACGCCAACCCGTTGCGGGCTGACGCCCTCCAAAGCCTTGAGGCTGCTGCCGGGCGATCCCCAGAGGGATAGAGCTTGCCCGCGACTCCGGCCGGAGTCGCGGAGGAGAGGCCTTCTCCCGGTGCCTTTCCTTGTCCCGCTTCTTATGCCCTTCAAGGGAGGTCGACGCCTGCCGAAGTTTCTTCAACTCCTTCTCCATCGCGGACATCTTCTTATTGAGGAGATGGGCTTCGAGGGACTGCTGGCATCGTCTGCGGGTGGCCGTGTTGAATCGAAGGCAGTGCGGACACTTGTCGACCGCGTGGTCGGGGCCTAAGCAGAAAAGGCAGAATGAGTGACCGTCTTTGTGAAGCAGTTGGGCGCCGCACGAGTCGCACTTATTCTTTGAAGGGGACGACATAAACCGACGTTCACCTGACGAAAGAAGAATAAAATTCTATACTGAAAACTTTTTCCGAAAAACCGACGAAGTAACAGGACTGAGCGATAAGAACTTAACCACGAGGCGCTGCACGAGCTGACGGCGGGAAAGAACTGGAAGGCGGGCGTCCGGGACTGCCCCTTATACTGACGTCAGATGATGCCGGTCACCTGACGGGAAGTGTCCCGCCAGGGACTGCTAGCTAGAAATCTTTCTGTGGGGTCCTGCCGCCGGCCGGCGTCAGTCCTATATGTAATTACCTACTGCAAGAGCCCTCTCGAAGTAAGATCTGTCTTTACCTTGCAAACTTCTATTTTCTGGTTAAAGTATGTTTTAAATGCTGCTTCACATGTTAATTTAGCAATGAAAGAGTTAAAGGGACAGAACCAACAGCATGTCAGTACAGATGTGTCAGATTAAGCCCCTGGTAATTTTTTTAAATTGCTGTTTATTGAGAGTTTTTTCAACAGAACAATATGCAGAGTCACAAAACATCAACACAACAGCATCTTGTCAAATAGATGGGATAGTAGAAAAGTTACTATCTAATACAAAAATATCCTCTAATACAGTAATACTTATGGTGTGAAATCAGGTTGTGGAAGGGTTGTGGGATAACAGATGGACCAGACACTGAACTTCAGGTTCAACACACAATCTCTGTGTGATGTTTATTCAAAATACAGGAAATAAGCTTCTGCAATGCCATAGTCCTTCTTCAGTACATCAGTTTGCAACAACAGACTATGTATGTCCTTTCTCTGCATTTAGCCAGCACCTACTGACACTGATCTCTGATCCAACTTACCAGTTAAGATGCAACCTCCACCCCTTTGCGGGCCCCATTTGCTTGGGTAGTGGGGGCCCAAAAAAAAAAAAAACAAGCTATAGACAAAGAACCTCAATACAGAATCATTGAAAGAAAGGTTACCCCAAAGAGCATTGGCAACAAATCAAGTTTCAAAGAAATACATCATCATACCTACTTCCATAATGCAAAGCATCATGGGATATATGCAAATCAGCAAGACATCTAGACTTGTTCTGTTTACAGTAATTTACATGCATCTCAAACAGCACAACCAACCTAATTTCCATAATAGTCGCCTAGTACTTTTCACCATCATCAAAAACACCTAGTGCCATGGTATTTTCAACAGTTACAGGTTTCATAAACATAAGGTATATACATCAAGGTATTTTATGACATAGTGCCACTACATACTAAATCCAACAAAAATAAACACAACCTGTTTTATATATACTTGGAGGTCACCACAATAACCTCCCTGTAAGAGGACCAGAGAGGGAAAAGGAAAATTAAAGAGGACACCATAGCATAGTCAAGAAAGGGGAAGGGGGTGCCCATAGGTGGCCAACCTTATGGACTAGAAATAGGAAAGGATTGATTAGGCTAAGAAATAGAAGAACTGCTGCAACAGACTCAAGAAAAGGTTGGTCCTCAAGAGTGGCAGGAACTCCCTGTCACACAGGTCCTTGTTCAAGCATGTATAAAACCCATCTCTGCCATACAGTCTTAAACTGAGTGATTAAGTTTGGACATTCATTTCCCTATATCATAGGTTTGCAAAATAATATTCTGCCAATGGCGAAAGGTTGGAACTGTGGAAGTGAGTGATAATTTCGTAAGTGCTTTCTTAGCAGCCAACATATGGATAAATATTAGTTTCTAAGTACTAGGGCACCGATGACCAGTTGGTATGTGTAAGAACAGTAAGGTTGCTTCTGTTAGAGTGAAACTGTCCCCAAATATAGGGCCCTATGCACTACTGGTGTGGAGGGGCTACATGCGTGTATGTGGGGCGAGTAGCCACTCCGCACCCATTGCACCCCCCGTGCACCGTGCATGAAGGGGGGGCATACGAGACCCACCACATGCAATCCCCATGTCTGCGGACAGCTCTTTGCCTGAGGGTATTCCCGAGGCGTGCCAGCACTATGCAGTATTCACTAACCCACGTAGTGCTGGCCGCATGGTTGTGGAGGGTAGTGCAGGGTACGCCTTGGAGACTCTGCCATAACCCACTGTGCACCCCCACAGGCACAGGCCTGGAGTCGCCAGTGGACCGGGACAGGGCACACCGTGCTGCCCCTGACCACTAGGCAGCAGGAGGAGGCGGGGCCGCTGGACGGCCTAGAAGTTTCTTGTGTGGCAGCACCAGGACCGGTGGGTACCGCACGGGTCCAGATGCGTGCAATCAGCATGCAGAGCCCCAGACCCACGCCACCCTATGCGTGGGATCCACTATGGGTCCCAGGGGGGCATTGCATTGGATGCCCACTCGGGGCGATGACTCCTCCCCCGGCTGCCCTGCGGAGTCCTGCACACCGGGTGGAGGAGCTGTGGACAGGTAACCAGCATTGGGGAATGCCGGTATGGGCGCACCTGTCCGTGGGAGTAAGGGGTTGCGGGCGGGGACCCTTTTGCGCATTTCTGGCGATACTTATGCCCCATTTGTGCAGAATACAGTGCGTAAAGTTATTAATAAATGTCTCCAGAAGTGCTGGATAGTAGGGCGTAGCCAGAATATGTGGCCATGTGTTCCTAGGGAGATACCACAACCTCTCCAGCAGCTCACATTTTTGTGAGGTGGAACTTAGTTTGGACAGGACTTCCTTCAACTGATGAACTCATTGGGCTTCACACAGGTGATTACCTCTGCAACCCATAATCATGGTCATTCTTTGGACCTGGTCTTCCTACTGGGTATGGAGACCTCATACTTGGTGGTGGAGCCAGTCGGATGGTCTGACCATCACACTGTAAGGTTCAACTTCCAGGCTCCCCTCTATAGGCCTGCCCCTATGGAGATGGTCCGGTACCGCCCTTTAAGGGGTCTGACTCCAGATGGCCTGGCAGTAGTGCTGGACCTATTGGTTCTATCAAGTGTTAGCGGCAATCCAGATACTCTGGTACAGGCATATAACAGGGTTGTGGCGGAGGCTCTGGATTGTGTCGCTCCTATCCAGGTTCGCCCGCTCACCCTGCACCCTCGGTCCCTTGGTTTAATGGGACTTTGAGAGAACTGAGGCGAGTGGGTCAAAGGATGGAGCATTGCTGACAGAAATCGGGACTTGATGCCGACAGGCTTAGAGTGATGGCCCATTATAAGGACCATCAATCGGCTATTTCCCATAAGAAGGCAGAGTTCCTGTCCAGGGAAATTGCCACTGCACAGAACTGACCAGCTCAGCTCTTTCAAACTGTGGACAGACTGTGCAGTCCAGCCTGTTTGCAGACTCAGAGAGCGTTGTCACAGGAGAAATGTGACGAGTTTGTTCAATTCTTTGCGGATAATGGTGTCGACATCAGGTCCGAAATCTGTGCATCTTGCTCTAATGGGGATGGCATGGTCGGTGGGAGGTTGCAGCTCCCCAGTTGGCCAGGGCTGACTTCAACCAGCTAGCGATCGGTGATGTCGTAAGGGTTATCCATAAATATGCAGCTGACCTACTGTACTTTGGACCCAGGCCCAATTCACCTCCTTGTGAGGTGCGTTGAGGTCATTGGCCTGGTCCTAGCTGAAATAGTCTGGTGTTCATTAGAGTCGGGTGTGTTTCCAGACACCCTGAAGGAGCCGGTGATGACACCTCTTCTTAAGAAATCTTCTCTCGACCCAGACTGTCTTGCTAACTACAGACCCATCTCTAACTTTCTCCTTGTGGGTAAGTTTATTGAGAAGGTGATCGCGCCGCAGCTGGCTGATCAACTCACCGTCCACGACATTTATGATCCTCTCCGGTCTGGATTTCGGAAGAGACACAGCACCAAGACAGCCCTTGTTCGGGTCCTCAGTGATATCCTGATAGCGACAGATCGGAAGAGCCATTCCATCTTGGTTCTTCTTGACCTCTCTGCAGCATTTGACACCATGGACCATGGTGTGTTGCTGGAGCACCTGCAGCTGATCTGTGGACTATTAGGTATGGTCCACAGATGGTTTCAATCTTTCCTCACTGGTAGGTTTCAGAGAACTGTCTCGGGGCTTTATTCCTCTGACAAGTTCTCCCTGTGATGTGGGTGCCGCAGGGCTCTGTGCTCTCACCCATGCTGTTCGAGGTGTATATACTGCTGTTGGGAGACACTGTAAGGCAAATGACACTCTGCTCTACTTGACCTTTGTACCCGAACAGGTGGGAGCTGTCTCAAGTTTTAACAATTGCCTCTCTGAGGTTCATGACTGGATGAGTGCTAACTGGTTGAGGTTGAACCTGGACAAGACTGAGGTTCTGGTGGTGGATCCAGGTCATCGGGTAGAGGGGCCACTGGCTGGATGGCCATCCAGGCTTTGGCTAGGAGGCTGCCCGCTGATAACCTCCAAGTGGGTGCAAAATCTGAGCATTATTCTTGACGAGGGGCTGACCCTGAAATTTCAAGTGTCGTCTGTTGTCAAGACTGCATTTTACCATCTGAGGAATATCGCCCAGATTAAGCACCTTGTTCCCCCCAATGACCTTCCAACTCTGGTCCACGCCTTTGTGAACTCCCACCTTGACTACTGTAATTCCCTCTACCTAGGGCTGCTGGGGGTTGATAGCCACCGTTTGCAGCTAGTGCAGAATGCTGACTGGGCTCCCTCGAGCCTGTCATGTCACACCTGGGCTGCACTGGCTGCCTATTCAGTGGCAGATCACCTTCAAGGTCAGCTTGCTGACCTATAAAGCCCAACACAGACAGGGACCATGCTACCTGTAAGAACTTCTTCACCCCTACTGCCCCCTCCACTCCACCGATGAGGGATTGCTAGAGAGTCCCAGGGTTTGTTTGAAGATCTCTGGGGCCCAAACATTTGAGTTTGCGGCCCCCACCCTGTGAAATTCTCTACCTTGTTGGATAAGAAAGTGCCTGATGGTAGAGATTTGTATAATCTTGCTTTCCTTGATTCTGATTAATTTTTTGATGCTGATATTTATTAATTTTATTTATGGATTGCAGCTGTGGTTTTATGACTTATTGTGCTAGCGCTATGGTCGTTTGTGAATAGTGCTATTTTACAAATAAATTTTGCTTACTTGCTTAGCCTCTATCTGGGGAGTGCGGAAAAAAAAACATAGCAGAGTTTTCAAGGAAAATTCCTTCCAGGAATGTAAGGAGGTAGGCTTATAACTGAGATGTCTGTCCCATTTCTGCAGGTCTATGGATATTTGCAAATCATGCTCCCATTTCAGTCCAGTAGCATCTAGGAAGTAACCCAAGAGCTGGAGGGAGGCCTAGAATAACTGGGAGATAAGGGAAGGGACATGGTCTCCCTTCATTATCATGATGCGTAATTAATGCAATAAGGAGATGCCCCTTTCTCGTGGCCATTTCTGGAGTTCAGTTGTAAGGTAGATGGTCACCTGCATATATCTGTAATGGCCTGTACAGCAGAGAAAAAAAGAGGTATGCAGTTCGGGTAATGGGATGATATCCCTGCCTTGGAGAAACTGGAATGGGAATTTCTCTCTCTGGAGTATATGTGATCCAGCTTGGCTAGCAAGAAAAGTTATGAGAGAGGGGAGGGATTAGGTAAACTGGTCTCTCTTAGACCCTTCTGGGTTAGAAGGGTCTGCCAGTGAGGCAGAATAGTCTTCGTGAAGGGGTTACAGGCGATTCTTGCTAAGAGAGGCATGGGAGATGCCAGGAGAATTGTGTGTACTTGTAGTATATCTTCCTTGGCTGTTTCTTAAGTTTTCCAATGAGCATTATAGTGTTTCATGGATCAGTAAACACTATAGTCTAGGCCTGGGCTGCTGCATAATATAAGCTTACATTTAGTAAAGCAAAACCTCCTCAAGCTTTACATAGCTGCAGCGTAGCATATTTAATCATGGACCAGGTGCCACCCCAGCTATATTGAGAAATCAATCTGTCCCATCTTTGAAAAGAGTGAAGGGGTGGGGATATTGCCAAAGTTTGTTCTGAGTATAACATTCTAGGGAGTAAAACCATTCAGATACTATCAATCCATTGTGAGAGAAAGAGAGACAGAGAAGAATTGTGCGTCAAGTTTACAAATCTTTTATAAATTGTTGCATGAGAGAGTCATAACTAATGTGCCCTAGCTGGGTTATCTCTATCAGAATCCTTACTCCCAGGCATTTAAGAGCCGGGAGGTCCCATCGGTATACTGCTGTTTAGAAGTTGTGCTGGGGACACAGATCAACTTGCAACTGTATACACAAACAGAACCACCTGTAAATAGGGCTTTTTAGCAGGAGAACAGATAAGGGGAGTAAATGAGTATTTTACTACCATTTTTGACTGAAATACTCCCACTTTCTGATTTTAGGAAGTTATTTCCCATCCTGTAAATTTACAATATGTGTTACACGTGTACAAAGGTGGCAGTATTATGAGATGCTAGCAGCCATGGCACTACACAGGAACCCGTAGGGGTGGAGACAAGAGTTGCTCACTGGCTGGTTAGAAGGACTGTTGCAACACGACAATGTTAAAAATAAGGTCACAGTATGACTCCACAGCAGTATTAGATAGTCTGTAACTGTAGGAGTCTACTTGAGATGTGAGGTGTACGAGATAGGTTAGTGGATGACAGTACTACCATTTCGATGAAAATACTACCGGGTGAAAGAAGGTAGTAGTAAATACTTTTAAGTCCTAAAAATTATCGGGACCACTGCTTTTTAGTCTTAATAATAATATAATAATAATAATAAAGTTTATTTACTATAGCGCCTTTCAAATATCAAGGCACTGCACAAATAAGTAAAATTCAGAAATTCAATAAATATCAGTAAAATCAGAGAAATTCAGGGTAGGCTTTACCCCATAAAAAAGTGTTACCTGTACCAACATGTTTCACCTCTATAAAAATAAAATTTACTACTACAGTGGATCTGTAGAACTTCAGTTTTCAAGGTATCCAGCTTATACCCTGTGTGTTGGTCGAATTCTGTATGGCCCTGCCAGACAGGCAACAATGTAGTTTCTGGGAAATGTAGATAATTAAGTAAACCATCTGCATATAAAGCTAGGTTTTGACACCTACCACCAAGAACAGGGCCCCTGATATATGGGTTCATTCTAATGGCTTGGGCAAAAGGCTACAAGTACAGGGCAAGCAGTACAGGCAATAGGGGCAGCCCTGGCAGGTACCTCGATATAATAGAAAGGTATCTCAAAGCTGCCCATTAACTTTGACATATGCTTCCGGGTCTCGATAAATAGTTCGGAGAATACTGATAACAGGTAATGGGAACTGCATGTATTTCACTGTGGCTAGCAAAAAATTCCACGCCATTTGGTCAAAGGCCTTTTCAGCATCTAGGCTAAGTAACAAAAATTAAGACCAGGTGGCATGCTGTAAGATACGTCATGTTCTTTTTATATTATCTTGGGTCTTTTTTGCTCTGACAAATCCTGTCTGGTGCCCATTTATAAGGGTAGGAAGGAGTTTATCTGGACGGCAGGCTGAAATAGATGCAAGCATTTTATAATCAATATTTAAAACAGAAATAGGCCTATAACAGGCATTACTGATTCTTTTCTTTTTAAATAAATAAACTTTATGCAAAAGGGTGGGCGGGGACAGGAATAGTGATGCAAGCCAATATTCAGCAGATCTGTGCCCTCTTACTCTGCGAAAACCTAGCGGCTGCCGGAGTTAATGCAGCCAACTAGCCAGATGGTTGCTGAGGAGCACACCCACCCCCTGTGGTCCGTGGCACCCTCCCTCTAATCACCAGCCCGTATTTAAACAAACAGAAATCCTCCTGATGCTAGTGGTCCACTCTCCCTCCAATCACCAGCCCATGCAAAAAAAAAAAAATCCCTAGTGCTAGTGGTCCACCCTCCCTCTGATCGCCAGCTCACAGTATAACTTAACCCCCCCCCGGCATCCAGTGGTTCCCCCTGGCACCAATCCACGGTACCTCCAGTCCCACATCCATAATCCCTGGCTTCTAGCGGCCCCCCAACCTTGGCACCACGCATCCACCTCCCCGTCACCTTACCAGTATCCTCAGTGCTATGGGTGCATCACCCTTTCCTATAAATAAGACGCATGCTCTCTTCCTGGACACACAGCGGCAGGACAGTGAGATGTGAGGAGGGCTATGCTGGTCACTGTGTGTGCACCCGTGGCAGCGAGGATACTGGTAAGGTGACTGGTGGGGTGGGTGTTCAGTGTTGCAGTGGGGGAGGCGATTAGATGCCAGGGATTACAGATGTGCAAACAGAGGTACTGTGGATTGGTGTTGGGGGGAACCACTGGATGCCGGGAGGGTTCTTAAGTTATCATGGGCTGGCGATCGGGGCGGGGCGCACTAGCACCAGGGAGATCTTTTTAGTATGGGCTGGTGATCGGAGGGAGGAGGAACCACTAGTTTTTTTCAGTAAGGGCTGGCTCCCATGACCTGGGAACAGGAATGCACCCCACAAGCACATGCCTTGCCCAGCCAAAGAAGATGTGGGCCCCCTGGAACCATGGGAAGATCACCCTACACTGGGCCAATGGTGATAACCTGGAGAGATGAAGCCATGTCCTCTGCCTAATGCAAACCACAGTTCCCACCAACCTGGAGGCTACCTAAGTGGCTTCGTAGGATGCCCATGCCTGGTGACTTTAGTTCCTGGCCATGTGCAGAAAGGCATATGTCTCATCAAGTTTGCTCATAGTCTGGCATGGATGCCAGGAGCTGTCCCAGTATTGTCCACAGGTGCCTACCACAGGACACATGGTGTACTTAGTGTGCTGAGATGCAAAACATGGTGCATGCCACTTGAGAAAACTCTTTGAGCCCAGGCATCAAACTTAGCAGCTTCTGACTCTGGGGAATGGTCAGGCACTGGGTGCCTATGCCCAGAGGGGGGTGTCCAGGAGCTGGACCCCAGAAGTGGGGTGTAGCATGGCTCCTGAAGACCCCTCAGGTGCACAATACCTGTGTTTGGTGTGCCTCGGGGATGGAGAGGGGCAGAGGGAAGGAGCTAGACAACGCTAGACACCTCTGCAAATGGCCTAGGCCATGGAGGTATGACTGCACTCCCCAAGGAAGAACAGCATCAGACGAGCAGGACTGCGGCCTGAAAAGTGGGGAAGTCACAGCTCCTTCATCATCTCTGGAAGGAACTACAGGTAACAAGGGTACTCAACGTCGGAAGACAGATGAAGGGAACAGTCCTCCTCCTCAGAAGAGGAAGATGAAAATGAAGAGGAGCTGGACTCAGAGGCCGACCGTGCCGAGGTCTCAGGCTGGAAAATAACATGATCTAGTGCCATAAGATAAGTGGGGAAGGCACTCACCGATGCCTTGAATTGGCCCCAAGTCAACGGCCACATAGGATCCGATATGCCTGGGACAGCAGGAGGGGTAGGCAGAGGAGAAGGAGGACAGTCTGGATGGGCTAGGCCAGATCCTCTGTCAGAGCTATGAGAGCGTACAGGGGACCTCACCTGAGGGGCGGGCTTGATCAACTTGCCCACTAATGCTCAACATTAATAACTCATCCTCCTCAGATCCACTAGCCATTGCTGATGCCTTTAACCAGGCCTTTACAGACCTGTCCTCAGTGCTGCCTCCAGACTACCTTCTGCCTGTGGAGGACCAAGGTTGCACCAACCTGCTCGTAACTAACCACCCAGCCTTCTACTTTAAGAAGGTGATGGTGAAGGAGGCCCTAACGATGGCCAGGAAAGTCCTGGGCAAAACCAGACTGGGGAGTGATGGGCTAGACATGAAGTTACTATCTCTCACCCTTGATATTCTTATTATGCCCATAACAATGCTATTTAATAAATCCTTGACCCTAACTCAATTTCCAAAGGTATGGAAGCAAGCCCTGGTAACTCCAGTGCATAAGAATGGTGACAAGGCGCTGGTGTCAAACTACAGGCCAATATCTATCCTCTCCTCACTATCCAAAGCTTTGGAAAAAATCTCGGCAAATCAACTCACAGAATACCTCAATAAGTACAGTCTGCTTTGCCCAAACAAACATGGCTTCAGGCAAAAACATAGTACCACCACGGCACTGCTGGAATACACTGACTATGCGCACAAGGCACTGGATGAAGGCAAATTAGTGGGGTCCATCTTCATTGACCTCACCAAAGCCTTCAACACCGTCAACCACTCTCTACTAATACTCCAGCTCCAAAGATTGGGTGTGGCACCAAACGCCATGAATTGGTTCAATGACTACTTAACACACAGGAGCCAGCGAGTCAAAATCAGGCAGACGTCATCCAGCTCCAGAGATGTACTCCTAGGAGTCCCTCAAGGATCAATTCTAGGGCCCCTGCTTTTCAGCCTCTTTGTAAATGACCTACCCACAGCCTGTGACACCAAACTTAGTCTCTATGGGGACGATGCCGGGCTGCTGAGCAGCAGCACCTCTCAGGTTTCCCTACAAACAGAACTACAGAACTCTTTCAATAAACTCGAGGACTGGTTCAGTAGGCAAAAGCTGCTACTAAATTACAAGAAAACCAAGGCCATGCTACAGTCCAGCCCCTACAACAAACACAAACATGCTCCTCTCGTAATCACCAAAGAGGCTGGTGAGCAGATTGAGCAGGTGCACTTGTTCAAGTACCTTGGAGTCACCACTGATGACTCTCTCACTTATACGCACCACGTAGACTCCCTTGTCAAAGTGATAAACACAAAGATCGGGGTCCTCTATAGGCATAAGAAATCCCTCACCCCGGAAGCATTCCAAATCTCAGTCTCCAGCTCCATACTCTCCACGATAGACTATGAGCTGGTGGTCTATGGAGCTGCTACTGATACAGTGCTCAAAAGGGTCCAAATTGCACTCAGTAAGGCATGCCGCCTCACCCTGTGTGCAGATCACTACACTCATACTTTCACCCTGTATGAGTGTACAAACTGGCCTAACCTAAAAGACAGGATCAAATACCAAACTTGCCTCCTGGGAAAGAAGGCACTCCTCGGAAAAACCCCACCCTGTATAGGAAACCTGCTGAGGCTTCTCTCTCCAATACACATCACCAGGCCGGAGGAAGAATGGAGCACTGTCCACCATTCTGCCAACCTCCTCTATCAGGCCCTCCTCTGGATAAATGAACTCCCGATGAAATTACAAACAAACAACAGCCTGTCTCAATTCAAAATAGGCTTCAAACAGCACCTAATGTCTAACTCAAAATGCACCTACTTCTCAGGCCACAATTGATAGACAGGCCTACCCCCAAGGTAACACCCAGCAGGGCTACCTTGAGAACCCTGCCTCCATTCCAGCCTAGCCAAGGGCTTAAGTAAGGTATCAGTCCTCTTTAAACGCACTTGGTACTGCTCCCTCCCAAACCTCCCCCACACACACCATACTCGACAAAGCCCTCTGAGCTGCCCCCTGCTTTCACTATCCCCCACCTCTCGCCTTCTGCGGTTGGTTTCAAACCCAATCCCCCTTGTTTCACTGTCATCCAGCCTCTCGCCATCTGGGATAGTGTTAAACCCTATGCAGTTACTCTGCCATAGTCTATCAACAGATTTGGAGGTTTCCCGGGGTGTGCTACCTAGGGCAACTGATTAGAAATAGCTTAGTATTAAATTACAACTGCTCAGTTTTTTTTTTTTTTCTCCTATTTGTCTAATTGTCATGTAATTGCTCTGTAATGCCTAATGATCAGGCCTCTATAACCAATGAATATGTGTATTGTCTTACTGTCCACCCTGACATGGAACCTTTGTAAAAGAGCTCACACTCAAAGGTCTTTCCGAAATACTAATTAAACAATTAAACTAGGAAACACCCAACTGCAGAGGGGGGTTCTAGGTGGTGCCTTTGTTGGGAACCCCCAGGCGGGTAGACTGGAGCTGTAGAGGTCCCACAAGGTGGCCTCTATCCCCACCCACGACAGGTCCATATGGTTCAGGGGAGGTCAGAGGACCCAAGTCTGCATTGCGACTCCTGCCAGAGCAACCTGAAGCCCTGGGCGTGGTGTGAGGCACTAACCAGGACCCACCAGCCCCCTTCTCAATGGAATGGGCTCAGCCCCTTGGACTAGGCCTAAAGACAGAACCAACATCAGGAACCTGAGCTGAGGGGAAGCCAGCACCACAAGTAGCATCAGAACCCTCTTCAGCGCCGTGAAGGGCATCACAGTCATACCCGGTGCTGGGGATAGTGCTAGAACCCGACCCGGTGCCATACCCAGCACCAGCCCCTTTCCCAGCATCAGAATCAGCACTGGAGCCATCCCCAGTGCTGCGAGACGGAAGGGGGCAGCACCAGGCTGGGAAGCAGCCAGGGGTGACACCGAGGACATCAACGGCCAAGAACTAGGCCCAGAAAGGCTTCCTTCATTGCTAAAGCCCGTAAGCCAGCTGTGATCATCCCAGCCCCCATCCCCTGCGTCATCCAACCACTCAGGGGATGAGATCTAGACGATCTCCACTAGGTCACTGGCTCTAGAAACCTTTCATCTTCTAGTGCCACAACCAAAGGGGACCGGGCCGCATGGATGGCACCGTTCTGCACACTGTCCTCAGTGCCAGGAGCCAAAGTGTTGCTGGCCTGCGACCCCAAGGAGCCCACTGGTGTAGGCCCAACATATAGCTCCGACCATGCCACCAGGCGCGTCTGGACCCCTAAGGGGGTCCTGGAGTTGGAGGGGTGTGCAACCAGCCCCTTGGAGGGGGGGCAGCTGTCCCCAGACCCCTCCCAAGACACTCTGTCTTGGCGAGATGAGGACAAAAAGAGGCCTGGTCTCCTTCACTACGTACAGTACTTGAGAAGGGTTCAGGGGAAGAGCACAGGGATCTTAACATGGAGTCTCTTGTGCGACCTGCCTCCGAAAGTTCAGGGCAACCAACCCCACTTCATTGTGCAACTCTCTATAGTGCAGAAATCCATTGAGAAGCAGGCAGATCCAGAAGCAGTGATGTCGGTCCCTTATGGGCATATTTCTCCCTCAAGGGCACTGATACATGGGGGAAGACTGTCTTCTTCTTTGGCCTCTGAGAATTGGACATGACTGACTATGGAAAATAACAAAACAAAACAACAAAAAAACAGAGAGCTTGATGCTGTAAAAGGACAGGAAAGAGAAGCGATAGTGGAAAACAGGTTATGAAAAAAGTTGCAGCGACTAACAGAATTGCGCAGCTAGTTAAAAATGGCAAAAGCTCCCATGGAGTGCGACCTCAACAGCAGAAAGAACAGAACTGAGGAAAGCAGGGACCTGGTATCAGTTACTGGCCAGCTCACGAGCACCACATTGTATATCTGCCTCGTGGGTGGCGCTGTCCCCAACGGCGGTCCCCTAGCTCTTAAGATTTAAAGCCGTATGCTCCCGAGGGGTCCTAGCTCCTCTGGCACAGACACACCAGAATTGAATGGTGAAGACTGATTCTTAGATGATCCTGCACTTTCACATGAACTTATTCACACTGTACAAGTCCAGTATAGGGCACCAGGCCCCCATTTGTTTCAGAACCAGGAATCAACTGGGGACATATATACGAGTGGCCAGGGTGCCTGGGTCATCAGCCTCACATTCTAAGAGCTCAGTTATGCCAGCCCAGAGCGCAGCTAACCTACCTTTGGACCTACTAGATCCCAGGCAGCTTTAAATCAGTAAGGAGGGAGAGACTCAAAATCAAGAGACGAGCCCTTGCCTACCACTTCTACGACCTTCCTGTCTGAGGAAATGGCAGATTACTGTGGCAAGAAGTAGCGAAACTAACCACCTATCAGGAGCTGGGACAGTGACTGGAAAGGAGCAAGAATGGCACCCTGAAACTTGTCATTTAGCAGCCCTGGAAGGGGGCTCTGGCATATCAGACCCCATAGGCATCTCTGTTTACCCCTTTTACCCCTGACCGTCAAACGTAGGGCTGCTGCTGAGGCTAAAAGGCCCAAAACTGAAAAGCCTTTTTCTTAGGCTTGGAGGTTGTCAAAGTCTTCAAGAACAAGGCCACGGACTCCAAGTGGCATTAGAGTTTTCAAAGTGAGTGAGATGTCCTTCCACCTCACGGCCAAGGAGATCAGTGCCCAAGAACAGGACATCAGCCTGGTTGTGCCAAGTGTTCGAAGTGTATGTGGACAACGTTAGCCAGGCCTTGCGATGCATGGTGATGGATGGCCAAGGGGTGGTCAGAAAACCCCAAAAGGGTGCCTACTTGCGGACATCCAAGTACAGAGTGCCAGGCAGAATGCTGGATGCTACCAAATCTCCAGGGCTGGTCCCAAAATGGCCTCAGCCAAAGGGTTGGTGACCCCTGGGGACTCATCACTGTCCTGGATATCAGTGAATGGGTACTTATCCCATTTCTCAGCTGGTTCCAAGGGCAATTTCTTGGATTCCCACATGAGTTGTAACAAAGCCCCAGAAGACATTGATGCCGCAGCTACAGATTGATTCTTATAAGATTCTTGGTCGAACTGCTACACCCTGATTGAGGCCTTCAACAAGTCTGCTTCTGAGACTGAAAATTCTTCAAAGATAGCCCTCAACCTCTTCCCACTGTGGACTACATGAGAACTATTGTCGTGGGTGATCTCCACAGACAGCTGGCCTGGCAAGACTCAGGTGTGGTGGATCTCCTTGGTAGGAGCCCCAAACTGTGGCTGTGTTGGAGGGGCCTCCACCCAAAGTGGAGGTGAATCAGATGCCTTGGTCTGCTGAGATGGAAGGACCAACAGAGAAACTGCTGCAGAGGCCCAAGAGACCAATAGCCATGGGGCACAACCCTACCCCTCCCTGCAATGGTCCATTGCTGCCAGATGAGTGCCTCTTAGTCTTGATACACAGAACATCAACACCTGTCCTCAGATGAGGATAAGGAGGCTTAAAAGCACTGATGGTGATGCCTTCTGGTCAAACGAGATTGAAAGCATGAGTGCCATTGACTCTGACCATCAATCCAAGGGTCAGCATCAACAAGTATCTTCTGGAGAGCTTGTACAGACCAGCTGTTTGGCCAACGATATGAAAATTGTTCTCAGGGCATGACCACCAGTGGAGGCAGCTCCCAAACAAGTCAGCCAGGGGATCCAACTGGTCCTCATCCACCTGGGTGAGGAGAGGGAGTACCGGGGTCTGGGAGATCGACTCCTCAATCTCATCTGACAGACAGCTGACTGGCTCAGGAAAGCTCTTAAGTGCTGACTCAACTGGAGTTGAAGTTGACGGGCCTGACGGGGTTACCATGGAGCCTTCAACCTGGCTCTCGATCTGAGGAAGCTCAACTAAAGTTCAGCCATCCGGGGGGCAAAGTAGAGTGAACAGAGCGACGATTCTCAGTCCCATGACCTGTTGCAATGATGCTTCTTTTGCTTTTAACTGCGGAGGGAACGGCTCTCCCCAAACATCTGCAGGACTACACACATCTCTGAAATTATCAGAGAATGACCCTCCGACACTGGTCCCAGCTGGGAATAGTTCAGAGACTAACGAGGTTCCAGTCACAACTGCCTCTTCTTCCATGTCCAAAAGCCAAGCAGATGACCCAGCTGCTGCCAGGCTCGATTTGTGATCCTTAGGCCTACCAAGGTTCAACTTGGCCTTCTATTCCTCGATGGATGCTGGAAGCATGGCACAGCAATTACTGAAGTTGTTGACATCATGCCGATAGCCTAGGCAGTAAAAGTAGATATCGTGTGGGCTTGTGGCCAACATTTTCTGCCTACATTTGGCACAGAACTTAAACTCCAGTTTTTGCTTCTCCATTGCGATAGTCGACAGAGCAAAGTCAGAAGATGCAGGAGCAACTTGCAACTCAAAAACAGACTTTGTTAGTCGAGATTCGCTGAAGAACAGAGTTGAAAACATTTTTATTTAGCCAGTAATTTCCTGAGATAATTTAAATAATGATTACAATTTAGTATAATTGGGTTTATTGTATATTTTATGGGGTTTGATATGTATTTTATGGTTTTATTATTTGTCATTGTATGTAAAGCAGTTGAATCTTTTGACAATTGTGCTCTATAAATAAACTCAGATTGATTGACTGATGAAGAAAAGTGCTTGAAAACACTAAAACCTTCTACGTATGCAGAGCTTCGAAGGAGGAGATCTGCGACTTCCAGTGGAAAGAAAGATCTTATGTCACAGGGCAGAGTCGGAAGATATACCACCCGGGAGGTGGGAGGAGCTTAGCCTAAAGACATTCCGATGACTCAGCTATCTCCAGGAAGATGTCTAGTTGCCTCATTACAAGTATCTTTACATTTGATCAGCATGCATTTGTACCCTGCCTAGTTTTAGCCTGTAGAGACATATTGCTCCTCATATCTACCCTCCTATACTGTCCCTCCCAACTAACTTCCATGTTGGATTTTGGGGAAGAGACCAAATGTACTAAGGGATACCCGATGGGGGGGGCAGCTTACAGTCTTGGTTACTGTCCCACATTAATGAGTTCTCTCACACTTGAGTGATGCTATCCACTGTCACTCCTGTCCACTTACTGCTTTGTAAGAGGCCTTCTGCAGGGGTACCCATCTGTCTCAGCTAAGGCCGCCAGATATCCTCGAACCTAGGCCCCATTCCTCTGGTCTAGTGCAAGACCTATAGGTATGATGCTGAGCGGGACACCCATGCTAGCCATTCTATTACTGTGAATGGTTCTTTTTGCTGCCACTTTAAGATCTGCCTCTCATCTGCCATAGATAACTGGTGGATCAGCTGCACAATGCGTGTGTTCCATCCAAAAAATTAGATGGGTGTCTCCAGTATCCATAAGTCTGAGGTGTCAGGGACAGTACTATGTGTAGTTTCCCTGGTCCTCTTGATAATATCCTCCAGAATGTTAACAGGCGGGGGCACTGCCACAATATGTATGCTATGTTTCTTGGGGCATGGTGACACCTTCAGCACTCATTTGGTACTTGGAGTCCCATTCTCACTTTTTTTTGATCACCTGGAGTTTTGGATCAGACAAGCCAATGTGAGCACTCCCCCCAACACTGCTTCCATTATTGTGCTGTGAGATTTACTAAGGGCTCCCGGTTCCTTCTAGCTCTCTGAACCTCCCAGCTTAGTCACTGGTGCTCCTGCATGATCTTATAAAAGCGTTGCCTGCTCCCTCTGGGTTGATGTAAGATAGCATCAACACAGAGATCATATCAGATGGGCCGAATACACTTTACTGGAATTTTAAAAAGCTCAGTGGCTGTTTCCAATAGACACACAGATGGCATGGAGTGAACCATTTCTGAACTATACAATGTAGACTTATCCTTATAAAGTTCTTAGACTGCTGAAACAACACATTTATGTTCTGCTATAGTGCAACTATGGCGCCTTACAGGGATATAAACTACATTGCAGAGTATTAAAATTGAACTTAACACCAGAGTAAATCTGAAACATCCACAGAGTTCAATAACAGCCCGATGAAGACAGAAAAATAACATAAAATAATACATACTGAAAAACAGCTTCTACAGGAAAAAGTGACATATAGGCTCTGCACACTTCTCTTTTAAACAAATTTGCCTCATCGTAGAGTCTTACTGTGTCTGAATGGGGGATATACATCTTTGCAGATACAAGAAAGCTCAATTTATTATTCCAGTTCAATTATCTGAGTCAGCACAAATTTAACAACAAAAAAACACCACCTTTAAAGAAGTGGTATTGAACCACAAGACAGCAAGTTAATGTTTGGTGTCTAACAAGGCATGTTAAATAAACTGCAATATGATGAATTAGTACTAAAGATAAGTGTGTTGCCATTCCTCACGTCAGTCTATTTTGTTCAAGTCATTTTGAAGCTCATTTACTGCATGTCCTCATGTGAACTTACTAGGCTCCCAGCTTTGGAATCATCAGCAGATTTAGAAACACAGCCAAACATCCTACCTCGAAATTCCCTCATGAATATATTAAAATACGTTAACAATAGAAAAATATGTCAACAGTATATTAATGCCCAGTGAAGGGCATGAATAAGTTAAGGTAAGGAATGTCTGTGTGAGGTTTTATCTGACATAAGTGAGTTTGGAAAAGATAGGTAGTATTGTTAGGCACAAGGATATACCCTTTAACAGCTTCACAAGACAGGCAGCAGAACTGCGGAACATATAGATCGCTATAACATATATTATAAGTCTAATTAATTATTCATGAGCCTAGCAAGGCTCCTGATTGGCTACTGGATCGGTCAATAATGTCTTACAAATGACTGATCCAGCGGCTAACTGACGCTGTGTGCCACACATGGCTCGCACCACACAGCAAAAACCTAAATAAACACAAAAAAACAGAAAGTAGTTATTGCGATTGGATTTATAATCACAATAACCTCAAAGCCAGTCATTTCCCTGGATTAACAACCTGCTGGACGGAGGTTGCCCTTAGAAATCCCTCAGCCACCCACCCCCCCAACCGGTCTTTAATCCCTCGGAATGACCGGTTCTCGGTCGTTATTGCTTATTTCAGAATTTGCTGAATGACTTCTTAAATTTGCATGTGCAATACTTCCAATGAAACTCAGGTAAGCATTTTTCAAGATTTAATTTTAATTATACCTGCCATTCACAAGTCAGAAAATGCATATACATATACATAATTTAAATTGCCATGGTGAGGGGGTGCCAGAGAGCCAACTTCCAGGTAGGACGCTTCTTCCCTGAGCTCCACTTCTTAACTGAATAAAAACTAATATTAAAGTTTAAAAATTCAAGTACAGCCTTTTTACTTCAGCAATACTGGACTCCTAAATATCTCAGCTATCGAATGACCCTACAGATTTCTATGGAGCACCCAAAGAATCAGCAGTCGGGAGCTCTGAAACCAGCTCCGAAGCAAGCTAATAAGGCCAGATATCCCCCAGATCAGGTGGGAACTTGTTTACTGGGAGTGATGACTGAACCTCTGTGGCAAATCATGCTGGACTCCAAGAAAGCTATGGATGCCAAAATAGAAAAAACGTTGACAAAATTGGAGTCGCATGGTGCTGCTATTAAGGATTTGGTTAGTTCTGTCGCAGAGTCAGACAAGCGAATGACTGACATTCAAGCTACGGTTCCCACACCCATCTGTGCATGCAACTGAAACTGTCACTGGTGACAGATGACCTGGGTGGACAGTGCCAGGCACCCACGTACCCTGGTCCTCCCACAGGGGCACCTGTCTGCGTAGGGTAATCCACCTGTGCTATGCTATGTGGTGTTGCCAGGGTGGGGGGACCACTGACATGCCCACAGGACACCGCTGGGGGTAGCAGCACCACACTACATCCTCTAATGGCCACGATTCACCCGTAGTCACTGAACAGATAGTGCTCATTGTACAGGTGTCCCAGGGTCCCCGCCTTTATGTCACACTGGCATCTGGCCACCATGGCCATCGCTGCTGACATGCAAGCCCATGTAAGCTGAAATGGGATGGAGGACACCCCAATGGACAGGCACTTATAGATAATGGGAGTGAGGGTGCACCCCCCGGAGCTATATCACTGTAGCAGTGCCCACATGCATGCACAGTAAACCCGTACCACAGAGGGCCTGAGGCAGGGGCCTATACACACAAGCACCATGACTGTGTAGTGCATATACGAGGACATCAGCAGCATAGGCCAGCAATACACAACATGGAAGGTATGAGGAACACTGCAGACCCAGGTCCTCTGATGAGGAGGCACAGCACAAATGTAGCTATGTCACGCACAGCAGTGACCAGTAGCACATGTGCAGAGGCCATCCACTGCAGATACACAGGCGTGGGCAGCCGCCGGTCTTGTTGTCCCATCCAACCCTACAGGGCTTTTGGGGCCTGGTGTTTGCCCCCTGTGGCATGGGCCGGTGGAGTCACAACACAACGGCAGATGGCAACTCCCACCCACTAAATGTAGAACCCGTTGCTACCAGATGTCTTGGATGGTACTGGTCTGCTGTGGTGCCTACAGGGATGACTGAACCCTACAGCAACCCTGGCAACCTGGGTCACTTTGGAGTGACAGTAGGGAGAGGTCAGCCTGTCTACGTCATGCACAGCCTCAGACCACACCTGAACACAGGGACAGTTCCAGAACATTCCATGTGGTGAAGATCTGCTCATACATCCCCAGTGTCCCTGTGTATGGGGACGTCCCTGCTGTTGCGTCCCTTGGCCCCGTAGGTCATGGACCAGCAGTGTGTGCTGGATGACACAGTGGGGTATTTACACATAGCTAATCATCCCCCAAGGCAGCAACAGGCACAGAGTGCCATACCTGACAACCATCCCACAGGACCAGTGTGCTGAGCTATGTCCCCAGCAAACTGGACCCAGGTATGTGTACTGATGCACAGGGTGGCAGGGCACACTGACACACATCTGTAGCACACAGCTGGACAACAGCAGCACAGGGGGTCGCTGTGTGTTCAGCATCCAAGCACACCTGTGCTGCAGTGTCCCACTATGTGGTCCTGTGGTCCACAGGGTATCATCCTATGTGCCCTGGTTGTGGGTGGACTATTGGTGTTGTATGCCATTGACTCAGCACAGCCTGTAGCCTGCCCTGGGACCAGAACTTTCAAATATACCTGATTGCCAGTGAAGTCTGATATGGCGTCAGATCTGCCTTTGTCCCACATAGTGAGTAAACACATAGTTTCTGTCATGAAAAGGAGGGTTGTGCCACACAGACTGATGGCAGACATTACTGTTTTAGTGTGGAATTCCATCGGACAATGCTTTGTATATTATGCCATACTGTTTAGTGGGCATACTGAGTGGCTATCTTCATTGGTTAAGATGTGTCTCTGATTGCGTTCCTTTGCCCCGACTTCTTGTCAACCTGACCCTGATCTGTAGGGCAGGTGATTGACAGGTATGCACGGGACTATGGCCCGGTGTCTGCAATGGCCCTGCATGTTGGTCCATGATCCTTCAATCGTGGTCCTTCTTCCTACTGTGTGAGAATCATTAGGGTGCCTTGGCTCTGGCCATGCATCTGGGGGACATACCCAGAGTACCACAAATACAACGGTGACCGCACACACCACACATCCCCCATGCAATCCTCTGTACACTTACCTCCACTGCCCCGCACTTCCACTGTGCTGTCTAGGTTGTGCTGTAGGCTCCCTTAAATAGCCCAAGCAATCAGGCATGCTAATGTTTGCAGACCAACCTGTAATGACATGCTAATGTGCCCTTTAGCCCATGGACTGCCCAGTTACCTCATCTGCATACCTTGGATAAATACTGCATGTTTTCACATAGTGCTAATCTAAGGATGCACGCAGCGCTAATCTGAGTAGCACCTGTGCATGTTGTCGCGCCGCATGCATGGTTGCATGTCCTGTTGACAGTGTGCAGACATGATGACATGTCCCATCTATAATGTGGAGCACATCAGCACTGCACATGTGTACTGCGCTGAAGAGTACAGTGCAAGCACCAGGCGAGCATACCCATGCTGGACATGGGCCACAGGCCTGCCCTGATGTATGTGTTGCACCACACAACACCTAGGACAGGAAGCAGCATGGCAGCAGCCTGAAGTCCATGGCAGAGGTAGCTGAAATGTCCCCAACTTGACAGAGGGCACCCGCTCTGTAGGATCAGCGCTGGTCTCTGGTTGAAGTGGATAATCTGGTGGTCGACAGGGAGGACCAACTCCTAGGGGAGGCAGCTGGGCGGACAGGCCCTACTGTGAGGTCTGGGCCTCTGTGGGATGCCACTTGATATGATGCACGGGGGTGGCATGCACAGGTGACTAGTGTCCCCAGAGGTTTAACGACCTGCAATGCCGGGAGCCATGCCACCTGCACGACCTGTGGGCCATGGTGGCTGACGGCACCGTATCCAGACCAGGTGAGTACTGCATGATGTGTGGCCGGAGCATGTACAGGCATATGTACAGGCGTACAACATGACATATAATGTAGAGGACTGATCCCCCTTCGTGTTGTCACCTCCCCATACTTGTGCGTCCCAGGCATGCTCGTTTGCGAAAAGGATCCACCCTCCCCCCCACAAGGTGGGCCTGTCACTTGCAAGGTGCTGGGCACCCCAAGCACCCTAGGCCCCCCAGACCACCTATTTGTCCATGCATGCCTGGCCCCACCAAGGATGCCTGGAGGTGCACCAGCCGCACCTGCACGGTGGGGGCCTCCGCTGGGGATATGGCAACACCAGTACAAGCACGACAGGCCCACTTATGGTGGCATGGCATAGACAGCAGAACCAGTGTGGCAAGCTGTGATGCACTTGACATGTACATGTCATGTGCCATGGAGGTGTAGGACAACCACCCACACATTATCAGGCATGTTGCCATTCTGGGGGATTTACACTGCGAGACATGCTACTGTCCCATGGCTATGTCACACATACAGGAACCCACTGTGCCACATGACTATACGCCTGCATGTGCCAGGTGCTGCAAGGGGTGCGTGATCTCTGTGCAAGGTCTGGTTACATACAGGACACTGTGCTAGTACACACCTACAGTATACTGCACCCTGGGATGTCACAGTGATCTGCAGTGCCACTGTTGTTGTATGGTTCCTGCAGCCCCATTCATGCTAATGCCTATGATCCTGCGCACTTGTTCCCACTCCACAAGGGGGCAGTCCATACCTGATGTGAACGTGCCATGGCCCATGTGTGTTGCCAGTGGTGGTGCCACGGGTGCCTTGCAGGGTCTCCTGGCCTGCCCATTCCCAACAACCATGGGCTGCGGATGGCCCACATTACAGGCAGCTGCACTCTTGCGCTAGGTTGTGCGTATTGCATACGACACAGTGTACCACTGAGGAGGATGGATCACACCTCTCATTTCCTCCCTACAGATCTCAAGGCCCGACACTAGGAGCAGAGAACCCAGCAAACTCGGGACCGGCAGCAACGTCAGGCATCCCAAGAGCGGTAGTTGTGCCATGAGAGGCCCATACCAGTGGCACAAGAGAGTGGAGGACAGGTGAGCACCCTGCGTTGTTTTTGGCACCCAGGGTACATGTGCAGATGTATAGGTGCCGGGGAGATATTGCTGATGGGTGATCTGAATATGCCAGATGTTAACTGGAGTGCAGTTGCAGCTGCCACTTCGAAGAGTGGAGTTATTCTAGATGCCCTACAGGGGGCATGCCTTAGACAACTAGTATTGGAGCCCACTCGAGAGGGAGCAATACTAGACTTGATTCTCTCAAATGGAGATGGAGAGAGGATCACAGATGTAGAAGTGGGTAGCCATCTGGGAACTAGCGACCATCGAACAGTATGGTTCACATAAACACAGTAATAGAGTCAAGCCATACAAAGACAAAAGTACTGGACTTTAGGAGGGCTGACTTTGCAAAATGGGTGAGTGCCTAAGGAATGCACTAGCAAATGGGCAGGAAGGAGGGGTGGAAGAACAATGGGGAATAGTAAAAACTGCCATCACAGAGGTAACGAGCCTTTGTGTGAAGCAAATAAACAAAACAAAACAATGTAAGAAACCACTATGGTTCTCAAAGGAAGTGGCAGTGAAGGTTCAAGAGAAAAAGAAAGCATTCAGGAAATGCAAGGAATCGCAGAAGGAGCAGGACAGGGAACTGTATCAGTTAAAGCAAAAGGAGGCTGGGAAGGCAGTCAGAACAGCAAAGGCCCAAACCGAGGAAAAGATAGCCAACTCAGTTAAGAAGGGGATAAAACCTTTTATAGGTACATCAGGAGCAAGGAAGACCAAGGAGGGATAGTGAGGCTTAATAAAGGGAGGGAGGGTGGGCAGAGGAGACTGTAAAAGGCAGAGATACTAAACAAATATTTTTGCTCAGTATTTACAAATGAAGAGGGGAGGTACATAAAACAAACAGTAGAAACACTCTGGATACAGAAGTTGATACCAGCCCATTTACAGAAGAAAGGGTTCTGAAAGAACTCTTAAAACTGAAGGTGGACAAAGCAATGGGGCCTGATGGGATTCATCCCAGAATTCTAAAAGAACTAAGGGTAGAACTAGTGACACCACTGACAACCCTTTTTAACAAATCATGGGAGGATGGGGTGGTACCCGAGGACTGGAGGAGGGCAGATGTGATTTCCCTTCATAAAAGTGGGAGTAAGGCAGAAGCAGGAAACTACAGACCTGTTAGTTTAACCTCAGTGATAGGGAAAATGATGGAATCACTTCTGAAGGAAAGAACTGTTGAGTATCTAGAGGCCAGAGGGGCACAGGACCCTAGGCAGCATGGATTCACAGCGGAAGGTCATGCCAGGCAATCTGATAGATTTCTTTGACTGGGTGACCAAGTAGTAGATCAGGGAGGGCTGTGGACATGGCCTACCTAGACTTTGGCAAGGCATTTGACACAGTCCCACACAAAAGATTAATATACACGTTAGCCAGCCTGGGAGTGGGTCCCAAGATGACAGCCTGGTAAAGAATTGGCTAGAGAATAGGACACAGAGAGTAATAGTAAATGGAGTCCACTCAGAAGAAAGGAGGGTTACTAGTAGGGTACATGAGGATCAGTATTAGGACGGTCCTCTTCAATGTCTTTATAGCTACATTGCAGAAGGACTGAAGGAAAAGTATGTCTCTTTGCAGATGACACAAAGATCTGCAACAGAATTGATGCACAGGGTGGGGTGAAAGAATGAGAAGGGACTTGGCAAGGTTAGAGGAATGGTCAAATGTATGGCAGCTAGATTCAATGCTAAGAAGTGCAGGTAATGCACCTGGGAAACAAAACCCAGGGAAGAGTACACAATGGGGGTGAGATACTAACAACAACAAAATGGAAAGGGACCTGGGGTAGTCATATCAGATGACCTAAAGGTGGGCAAGCAATGTGAGAGGCAGCAAGGAGGGCTGGGGGGGACTGGGATGCATAGGGAGAGGCATCACCAGCAGAAAACAGGAAGTTATTATCCCTCTGTACAGACAGCTGGTGAGACCACATCTGAGTACTGTGTGCAGTTCTGAGACCCAATCTCCGCAAAGACATAGACAGGATGGAAGCTGTCCAGAGGAGGGCAACTAAAATGGTGCAGGGTCTGCACCGGAAGACATATGAAGAGAGACGAAAGGAGCTTAATATGTATAGCCTCGAGGAAAGGAGGGAGAGGGGGGACATGATAGAAACGTTCAAGTACCTCAAGGGAATCAACAAAGTCCAAGAGGGTAGCATCTTTCAAAAAAAGAGGTGTGCAAGAACAAGAGGGCACAATTTGAAGATGGGGGGCGGCTCAGAGGTAATTTAAGGAAGTATTTTTTCACAGAGAGGGTTGTGGATGCATGGAACGGCCTTCCGGAGGAGGTTGTGGAGTCAAAATCAGTGGTGGAATTCAAGCATGCATGGGACAGTCATAAGGCAATTCTAGGGGGTGGGGGTAGGAAGAAGTAGGCTGCTGGTTAACTAGGATCTGCAGCTTATCAAGTAGGTAGGGAAATGGGCAGACTGGGTGGGCCAAGCGGTCCTTATCTGCCGTCAAATTCTATGTTTCTATGTTTCTACAGCTAGCGCTACGGTGGCCATGGCCCTACTGCTACCACAGGGGTGGGCTTGGCCTTCTCCGTTGTATATAATTCTTTATAAAATGGGCTTCTAAATCCTAAAGCACTGATTGGCTACAACATCATCTGAGCCGTGTCCTTATCAGATGATATTGTAGCCAACCGGCACTACCACCCAGCAACATGCCTCATGACCTCAAAAATCAGTGAGCTCTGCCAACTGAAAACAACAACGCTGACTGGCAGAGCTCACTGATGCCACAGACCGACACCTTCTCGCCTCACAGCGCGAACTCAAAACGGCGGCCAAAACTAAGAACCGCAACTCCACGACTGTATAAAAGGAAAGAAATCATACTCCAAAACCACACAACAATAAAGGCAAATCACGAAAAAAAAAAAAAGAATTGCAAATCCCCAGCAGCTCTTAACGTTACACTGACAATCATTTTCAGTGAGAGCGAGTGTCTCTCACTGAAACCGCCATAGTTAGCGCTTTTCTCACAGCGCTTCCTGCATTCTCCTCCTAACGTCGGACTGCTTCGTGACACAAGATTTTCGTTCTACAATATTTTTAAAACCTGTTTAAAAAGCATCACCTTGAGTGAGGCTAGTGTCTCTCACTGTAATCGCCTGAAGATTCAGCGCTTTTCTCCAGCGCTTCCTGGACTTCTCCTCTAACGGCGTGGCTGGTTCTCATACAGCGGCGGGTTCCAGTGAGAGACACTCGCTTCTCAATCAACCTGATGCTTTTTAAACAGTTTTTCAAAAATACTGTATAACGAAATCCGGAGAATGCAGGAAGTGCTGTGAGAAAAGCGCTAACTATGGCGTTCAAGTGAGACACTCGCTTCACTCAAAATGATCGCACGTAACGTTAACAGCTGCTGGGATTTCAATTTTTTTTTTACATGATTCAAGTAATATACTGGTGGACAAACAGGGTCACTTACTTTCACAAAACCAGGAACCGCAAATGTATGGTACCCAGTAAGGACACTACTCCCAGTAGCCAGCTGTAATTCAAATGAAACATTTTTTACAGTGACTACATAGGGGACTAAGGGACTATTTTTCCTATATGAACAATTAAACCATCTTTTTTATATACTTTACTTTATCACTTTTCTTTTACTCATTAAATAATCAATAGAAAAGCCCATTTTATAAGCGCAATAACACACTCCGAGTGTGGGTTACGTGCCGATAAGAGCACGCCTAGGGTATAGCCGCTGCCGCCCACGGCCTTAGTACACCCCAGGCGTGCTCTTATCAGCAACGTAACCCATGCCTCGTCATGTGTTATTGCTTACATATCTGACACTGACAGGGTATGCCTTGCAATGCCACACATGCTGTCCAGGGGGCTATGTACATTGCACCATCTGTGTGGCCTGACAGGTGGCAGTGGCACAGGAGATTATGATGACTCCAAGGGTGCAGGTGGAAGTGGCAGTGGTCCTGTCCCGCTGGGACATGGCACAGTGGGTGGCCATTCATGGTGTCCATGGCATGCCAGGCCTTGGGGGAATACAAGGCACTGAGTACTGTTGGCTGGTGTATGGCACAATGCACCACCCCTGGTCAACCACTCAGGTCGACCCTATGGGTGTTGGCCACCCCAGGCAGGAAAGTGGGATATGTGCCCCTTACAGCCCTACCTTAACAGCGTACTGACCTGTAACCCACATGTCTCTACTCTGCCATCTTTGTCGGTGTCCAGCGACTGGTGTGTCTGTGTGGGCCACCATGCTGGATGCTCCCTCCCTCCCAGTGACACTGCCTCAGGGATTCTGCTGGTGGTTACTCACCATGCACATGGGACACTGGGCCAAGAGTGCCACAGGGCTGTGTCACATTGTGTGTCGGCTACCGTGCTGTACATACATGCTGATGGCATGCTGCCCTGTGCCTTTCTACCATGCCATGTCACTGTGACCAGCCATGTGCCTTCGATGGCTGCTGTGGATGTTCCCTTGCAATACGGCATATCCAGTGGCACATGCAGTGTGTGGTATGACTTAGTGGCTTACCGCTGGCCCGCAGCACAGGAATGATGCGGCAGATAGTGGAGACATTGCTGGGCGGTGGATGTGGGGATCGTGCGAGTACATGGGACCACAGCTGCAGCAGTGTCTCCCTGACACTGTGCCAACTAGGAGATGGGGACTGCTCTGTACAGGGCAGGCAGCCCACAAAAACAGATGCCACAGGGCTGTGCAAATAGTGCCCTGCACAGGCCTTGTCATAGGGACATAACCCTGGTCTGATCGGGGGGCAGGTAATGGCAGGGGTTATACTGGGGCAGGTAATGGGGGTGGCCCTGGGATACCACAGTCATATGGATGGGCAGCGTCATTATGCAACCGGTATGCTGTTGCTGTGGTGGCACCATAACGATACCTATAGTGGCCCATCAGCCTTAGTCAGGCAGAATATGGCTGCTACATGCAGTGCATGTCGGGATATATAGGGTGGCCGGGTAATCACCAGGGGGCCCAACTGGACATATTCAGTTGTACTGGCGACCCCATCCGGCCCAGGCCACACTCTACCTAGTGTGCAGCAGTGACCACAGTGATGTCAGACATACCCTTGTCCCAGCCCATCCTCCACAGGTGCTGTGCTGATGGGTGAAACACAGAAACATAGAATTTGATGGCAGATAAGGACCACTTGGCCCCCCTAGTCTGCCCATTTCCCTACCTAATAGATAAGCTGCAGATCCTAGTTAACCAACAGCCTACTTCCTCCTACCCCCCACTAGTGAGTCCAGTGCCCTGCCACATACACCACTGCTGCACCACAGTGCCACCTGCTGGTCCCAGCCATGTTCCGCTTTGTTCTGTGCAACGTGTGTGTGCTTCTGCTCCGTCCCCCACAGCAACCCTGGGAACAGCCTAGATGTCTATGTCTTGCATACCAAGGTTGGCCTGTGCGCTGGTTCCTGGTCAGCGACCGCAGATTGTGTGTGTATGTGTATGTTCCTCCCTGCCACTCTGAACATGACAATTCTGTTCAGCCTCTAGTGTTGTGCTGCTGATGCACATGTTGCAGGCAGACCTCTGAAGATGTGTGTCCATGCCAAGGCTGGGCCTGCTATGCTGCTGCATAGCACGGCTGCTGCATCTGCACCCCCTCCAGTGTACAGGTCCCTAGTGCTGTCCCTGGTATGCCACGCCCAACTGTCTGTGACAGGGAGCTCCTGCCACTCTTGAGGACCAACCTTTTTTTAAATCTGTTGCAACAGTTCTTCTATTTCTTAGCCTAATCTATTCTTTACAATTTCTAGTCCATAATGTTGGCCACCCCCTTCCCTTTCTTGACTATGCCATAGTGTCCTCTTTAATTTTCCTTTTCCCTCTCAGGTCCTCATACAGGGAGGTTATTGTTGTGACCTCTGAGCTGATATAAAACAACAGGTTGCGTTCCTCATTGTCGTATTTAGTATGCAATGAACTATGTCATAAAACACATCGATGTATATACCTTATGTGTATGAAACCTGTAAATGTTGAAAATACCATGGCACTACATGTTTTTGATAAAGGAAAAAAGTTACTAGGGGACTGTATTGTAAAAATTAAGTTAGTTGTGCTATTTAAAATGCATGTAAATTGCTGTAAGTTGAACAAGTCTAAAAGGTCATGGGATTTGCATATATCCCGTGATGCTCTCCTTTATGGAAGTATATGTGATGTTGTGTTTCTCTGAAACTTGGCTTATTGTCAAGGCCCTTTGTGGTAACCCTTGTTGCAGTGCTTCTGCACAGAGGTTCTTCGTCTTTAGCTTGTTTTGTTTTTTTGTTTTTATTTTGAGCCCCCACCACCCAAGCAAACATGGCCCACATAGGGGAGGCTAAATCTCAACAGATAAGTTAGATCAGAGATCAGTGAGTCAGTAGGTGCTGGCTAAGTGTAGAGGAAAGACTTGCATAGTCTGTTGCTACAAACTGATATAATGAAGAAGGGATATGCCATTGCTGAAGGGTTATCTCCTGCATTTTGGATAAACATCACACAGAGATTGTGCACTGAACTTGAAGTTCGGTGTCTGGTCCATCTGTTATCCCACAACCCCTTCACACCGTCACTGTTGGCCACCCCATCATCCCTGTCTGGCATGGTGGTGTATGTGCTGGCTGGGTTTACCATGGCTGTGTAGGGCAAGCAACACCTGCATACTCTGTCCTGTGTGTACAGCTGACTGGGTACAATTTCTTTCTGTCCATAGGTGACTGAAGAAGTCCAAGATATCACCAGCAGCTAGAAATTTTGGAAAGCCGGGATGACCTTCTGCACCAGCTGGTGTGCTAGCAACACCTTATCTTGAGGCACCTTGAAATGATTGCAGAGGCCGTGCATGATATGGTGGTGGCTCGGCTCCAACATCAAACACCACCTGCAGCACCACCCTCTCCACCAGCAGCACCATGAACATGCCTGCACCATAGGCCTTACAGCATTGTTGCTGGACTGCTTTACCCCATTTTTTGCACCCCATCGCCAGTTTACCTTCCCCTTTTATCTTGTGTTTAGTTATGGCATGTTGTCTTTTGTTGCCATTAAAGTTTATTTTTTAATATTGAAGCAGATGTGTTGTGTGTCTGTCCTTGGTACACTCTCCACCCACCCACTGCCACCCCCGGTGTGCAGCCCCATACCTGGTGCCCTGGAGAGGGCTGCGCCACTGTGTATCCCCTTTATGGGCTATGCTATTATTCCTGCTATATTCAGTGCTGCACCAGTGCACTGCCCCGTGCTATTGCCTGTTGTTTGCGCACAGTGCTATCAACCCTATATTCACAGGGCTTAGCGCTGGCACTATGCCTCTGAATATAGCAGGCTGTGGTACTCATGCAGGCAGAACCGATGGCACAGCGTAAACTTTACGCATGTGCAAACTTTTGAATATCTGGCCCCAAATATACAATATTAACAGGCTTCCCATAATCAAATTTTCGGTACTTCAACAAGAAATTAAATTATTTTTGGTATAATATCCAGCAATTGTGTTATATGCTATTAGCGTAGAGCTGAAGTTACGTTACTTGGTCAAATCGCCTGTTCTGTTACTTTTATTAGTTTGAGTTGGGGGAGCTTTGCCCCCACACACCCCTTTAAAAAAAACAAGGTGGGTGTGGGGGTCAAAGCCCCCCCCAACTCAAATAAACCGACAAGCACGAAAATAATCCAGTTTAAAGTAGAAACTAATGGGAGGCACATGACCAAAACAATGCTGTTTGAATTCACGGACTATTCGTCAAAATGAAGTAACTTAATAATATCCTGAGTGAAAAAGGACTTTCAAAAGTCAGTGTAAAACCTTAAATCTGATAATATGACACCAATAAGGTAAGAGCATGTACTCCATGGAACCCAACAGCATCTAAATTCCAACTTAATAAAAGGAGTTACTCAGGTGGAGAGAAAAATAAAACAAGAAAAAAAACAGTTCCATTAAATCTTGGAAATATAGTTGTGGATCCCCAAGCAGATAAGTAATCCCTAAACGGAATAAAGGTTAAAAAAAATACCATAAGAACAACAATAATGCTCCAGTACTGCAGAGAGATAAAATAATACAGGTCATTTACAGTGGCTAATACAGAAGGAAAGGATGTTAATGTCCATTTGGTGGGATCCTATACACTAGCAGAAAGCAGAGCTACAAGCCGTGTGCAAAAAGCAGTAAAATGAAGCAGAGCCAGCTGGCTCCGCGCAACAGCAGCCATGTTATTCTTCAAAGCGGCCACCCCGACATACCAACACAACATGTTTTTTGGGGGGGCTGTTTTTAATAAAAAAAAAAAAAAAGGAAACCCACCAAAAAACAATTTTCAAACAACGCCCCATAACATAAGAAAGCTAATACATATCTGAATACTAGAGCTCCGGACACAAAAGGGACATTAAACAGCAGTAAACAGCTTTACCATTGGGGAAACATCAGAAACACTGCTGATACAAGCATCACAGGCAAACTAATAAATCAAACTAAGTCAAATAATTCAGGCTCAAAGTTTAGGCCCCAGCATCTTCGGTAGTACCGATAGATTGTTGCTGAAAGTCCTATTTGACTCTGAGGACTCCTTTGCCCACTTCCACCAGGTCAGAAAACAGAAAGGTCTTACCCAAGTGGTTAGTCTGAGTTTCGTTGGCAAAAGTACAGTGTGATTTCGTCAGAATGGAGGTTTGCCAATTGGGGATCGCACAAATGACTTTCTCCGCTGGCAGGTAGCATAAGAAAGGTCAGGGAAGCAATAAAACTGGGTCATTGTCCTGAACAAGGTACCCCTTAAGTTTAGCAGCATGTAAAACAGAATCCCAACCGTGTATACCTGCAGTAACAAGCAACAAATTCTAGGGGGGTCTCCGCACCTCTTGACTGACTTCGGGGTATGATTCAGTATACTTTAATGATTGGGCTGATAAGATCCAAGTTTAACTGTGTCTGTAAAGGAGTTGTAACAAGGGGAATCGGATCCTGCCCCTCATGATTTTCAGGAAAGCTCAAAACAAAAATGTTGAGCTGGGGAGCGCCATTCTCTAATTGTTCAAGGCGCATACGCAGTATTTTATTCTCCTGCACCACACCAGAGGCTACTACTATTGCCTTCTCCGCTGTGGTTTTTGCCGTTTGGCTATCCGAGAAGACACCATCCCATCCATCTTGGTCTCGAGCACCATCACTCAGGTGTTAAAGGTGTCCACCTTTTTATCTAGTTCTCGAAAAAACTTGTCTAAATCCTCACTGCTTGCAAGACTGCACTGTTCGTAGGTTCTGTATGCCCATCCAGTGACTACTCTTTGGCTTGATCTGGTAGTGGTTGATTTTTCGACTTCCCCGTATCCGATCAGAGCACAAAAAACACATTCTAGTGCAGAATTAGTTGGGCTACCAGAAGAGATCAACAACTGGGATAAAAATAAAATGAAAAGCGAAATTGTGAGACAAGAAGTAGAAATGCTGGAAGCCAGCCCGGTGGAGCAGACGGTTGAGGTGCTGGACGCCACACCTTGCGCCATGCCGGTGGCGGTGACCCGGGGTCAGGAGCGACCGTAGGTTCCGGGGGTTGGCAGAGTATGGAGAGGATCGAGTGCACGATGGACTGCTCTCCTCTCCTGGGGAGGGAAGGGTTGTCATCCCGCTCCTTGGCTGCCCCCTAGTGAAGGTCGGAGGGCAGCGCCGGAGGCTGAGAGACACAGGAGTGTGGAAACATGATGTGCCCATGCCTCCACACATACAGGTTCACACCACGAAGGGGGGGGGGTGTGGGAGAAAACAGGAAGAGGCGCTGACAAGCTCTATGATGCTGCAGTACTGCACCTGATTCTGGCTCCCCTGGATATATGGATTGTGCTTTGGGGGGGGGGGCACAGACCTCCCCCTCAGGCCCTGCCACAGAGGGAACATCCATGGGGGAATACTGGGGGGAGCCTGGAGTCAGTGAAGCGGAGCCATGGAAGAGAAACTGAGCCCTCTTGGGGGGGAAGGGCGTAGCCTGCCTGCCAGCCACGAAGGAAAAAAGCAATATGGAAAAGAAAAAAAAAAGAAGTAGAAACACTGCAAGAGCTGCCACAGGACACATTTTTTCTAGTCAGCAGCTAGCCCCCCTCCCATGGTCATTTAGACATGTTATTTATTCAGCCTCATTGAGTAAATCTCTACTTGTCGTTCTTAGTCGTCCAACCGATTTCTATCCATTTTCTATTTTTTTTTGTTTTGCTTATGCATCTTAATGATTACAAGTTATTTTATTAAGCTTAGTTCTATTCAGTCATGGAGTGTGCTACTTTGTACTATTATAGCTGCTGTTTTGCTTTATTTATTGTATATATGGTCCAAATACAACTGTACCTCATGTTCCCTTCCATACTACTCTCCCAGCATGTTGTATCTGTAAACGAGACAATTTGCTCTATGTATTGTTTACTATGCATAATATATTTCAATTAAATCAATTACGTCTTACTATTTTGCCTCCATGGCTGTGTGTTCATCAATTTCATTTTTTTCTGCTTCCCTAATCCTGCATTTCTGCTCTTTAAGGTTTCCTTTGTATAGAGCTCTGTTTAGATATTAGTTGTATTTATTATACCGTTTTTCTTATCCTTAATAGTTCCTTCGGCATCCTCATACTGTACAGTACATTTATGCTTTTGGCTTATATGTTTCCTAACTACAACCATCTTGCACTATACCTTTATTTTTAAGGAAGGAACTGTTAAGTTTTTGGTTTCTAAATTCCTAACTGTAACCCTTTCGCAATGTACCTTTACTGTTCTCGTAGTTTTCATGTATGAACTGAACAAGGGGAAGATATTTTAGTAGACAACCCTGTGATATGAGATTTGAAGTATGTAGGTGGAACAGTCTCCATGGCTGTGGTAGTTACTGTGAAGATAGCATGGGATGAATAGAGCATACAAAAACCACGTATGCAAAACCGCAGGCATCACACGCGCACTTAACCACGGGGGACGCAAGCTAGAGGGGTGCAAAGTCAGTGAGGTATGAGCAAACCAGACACACCTGCCCACAAAAACTCTGTGGGGCATGCCACCCAGAGGGCTGGGAAACTTAGGGGGCATGAGCACAGTGGAATAACATTTTCTGTGGGGGAAGGGCTTTGCCCCCCCCCCCCCCACACACACACCCTAAAATATATATAACCAACCCCAAGGTTGCAACCGGGGCACTAAAACAACACTGTACACTGACCAAAAACATTTTCATGGCAGCCTTGAACCCAGGTCACCTGCACTGTAGCCTGTAGCCATAGCCACTATGCTACAGCAGCAGGCTGTGCAGAGGGCACACACTCACAGTCCTGTAGTCATCCACTTGCGTGGCAACAACTACAGGGCTAGCACTGTCATGTCTTGCACTGTAATCCTGGCCTATCTCTGCGCACATTTTGGCCACACTATTTTTCCCTCGCTATCTTCACCAGATACCGTGCTACACACTTTCACCAAAAGACAAAGTGGGCAAAGATCACAAAGGTCAATAATTAAGCAATAAAAGCACCGGAGCTCAATGGTGACACCCCCCCCCCCAATAAGAATCACCCAGACTGCAATATCCCTGAGATACGGGGATGGGGACTGGGAGTGTCTGCTTTTCTGGACAATGCCAGTGGAACTCTATTATCATCACTATGGTCACAGCTAACTGGGAAACAACTGGAAATGTCAAGAGCTTTGTATTCCTTGGCAGTGAAATAACAGGAGACAAAAGTTTTGGTGTACAATGCAGCCCTGCAACATTGTATGAATCAGAAAGACGGGTCTTGAAGAACAGACTGCTCAGGATACTACATCTTATTTATTTATTTGTTTGTTGAAATGTGTTAGCTGGGTAGGCCCACTAAGACTAGTGTCACATTTTCAGGGGCAACCCAGAGTTAACCCTTGCTGTGCCGTGGACTGATATATCTCTCCAGAATTCCTATATGTTCTGTCGGCAGACTAAGGATTAATTCACATACAGTACTGTAACATAAATTTGACATCAGATGCTAAGTAGAATAACTGTAACTGCATTTGAACCCTGCAACTGAGGACAGCAAGCACACTTTCATCACTTTGCCCTGGAGGACCCACTGCTGGTGCAGTTCAAGGGCGGGCCTGTGCATGGCTTATCACCAGGTGCAATGTGTCACAACGTGGCCCAGGCCCAAACATTAAACCCAGGCATCGTGTCCATTAATCATGGACATTCTGTACCTTCTTCCTTTTTTCCTATTTATTTAGATTTGATGGTTGATAGTACTCGCCTCCAAAGCAGGGAAAACTCAGAAGAATGGTCTTGGAAGAGGTAGTGGGAAAGTACAGTTATGTAAGAACTCACCGTAACAGTAGATCTTCGAGAGGAGCTCTTGCAACAAGCAACACAGGTAGGACTGAAGTCGCTGACGTCAGGACGCTGACGTCCACCTATCCTATAAAAGGGGCGGTCCCACAGACTGATCTCAGTTCTCCCACCCAAGAAACCCCAGCGCAGAAAGCACAAATGAAGAACCAAGGCAATTCCTCAGAGCCAAGGAAAAGCAGAATAGCTGCAAAGGAGAAGAAGCAATCGGGGGAAGGAGGGAGGGAAAGCAGCACCTGCTGCAAGAGTTCCTCTTGAAGATCTACTGTTACAGTAAGTTCTTAAGCAACTGTACTATCTTACTTTGAAGGGGCTCTTGCAGCAGGCAACACCGGTAGGACTGAGTCCAAGCAGTACCAGATCTGACCGAAAGTCAGCTGGGAGAAGGCAAACAGTCAGCAGAAGGCTGTTCATGAAAGAAGGCCCTGAAGGACAGCTTGCAAAAATTGGTCCTGTGTCTGGAAGCAATGTCCAGACTGTAGTGCCAGATAAAGGTGTGAACCAAACTCCAAGTGGCAGCTGCACAGATGTCCGCAGCAGATGCATTCCAGAAACAGATGGTGGAGGCAGCCATACCTCTAGTGGATTTGCCTTTAACCACCCCGGGCAAGGACTTGTACTTAAGGTAACAGTACACAATGCAATCAGCCAAACATTTTGACAAACACTCTTTTAAAACAGGTGCCCCTTCTCTCTTAGGAGCAATTGAAACAAACAACTGATCAGTCTTTCTAACCGGTTGAGTGCGATTAGTGTAATAACAGAGCATCCTATGAACATCAGGAGTATGAAGCAAGGCCTCCTCCTGATTAGAATACTCAGGGAAATAAACAGGTATGTGGATGGGCTGGTTTAGCGTGAACTCAGACACCACCTTAGGCAAACACTCAGGATTTCTACGCAAAGACACCCTGTCTTAGTGAAAAACCAAATAAGGCTCTTTAAACATCAGAGCATGAAGCTCAGAAATCCTCTAAGTGGGAGTAACAGCAACTAAAAACAACGCTTTTCATGACAGAAAGCGTAGCTCGCAACTTGCAGCCTGCTCAAAGAAAGGCAGAGTAAGCCTTTCCAAAATGAAAAGAAGATCCCAGAGCAGGATAAGATCCCAGACAGGAGGTTTCAAGTGCAAAATACCCCACAAGAATGTGAGGGAGCGGTCCAGTTGGGCAACAGCCTTGCTCTCGATAGGTAAACTGTATGCAGAGATGGTGGAAAGGTGCACCTTAAGTGAAGAGTACCCCAGGCCGGAGTCCGAAAGGGATAGGAGGTACTCCAGAATCAGATTCACAGGGCAGGTGAAGGGATCCAAGTGGTGAGCTGCAGCCCACAGGGAGAAGTGATTACACTTCATGGCATATGTGGCTCTCGTGGAAGGTTTCCTGGCAGCCACCAGGACATCAGCAACCCTGGAAGAAACCCCAAAGCGGGCGATAGTTAAGTATGCAGGAGCCACACATGGAGATGAAGACTTGAGGTCTGGATGGACCAGGGTACCCTGTTCCTGGGAGGGCAAGCCAGTGCACAGGGGCAAGGAAACTGGAGGTTCCACTGACAGCTGCTGAAGTAGAGGGAACCAGATCTGATGTGGTCAGTAGGGAGCTATGAGAATCACCTCAGCCTCCTCTGACTGAAGCTTGAGGAGAACCCTTCCCAGGAACGGGAAGGCATACAGAAACCTCCCTTTCCAGGAGAGGGACAATGCATTGTGCTGGAACACTCCAAGCCCTGGATCGAGTGAGCAGAAAAGTGGCAGGTTTGTGTTGTGTGAGGACGCAAAAAGGTCCAACTCTGGGTGGTTCCACCTGTCGAAGAGGTCTTCGACCACCAAGGACAAGAGCTCCCACTTATGCATCCTCGACCTGGACTGGCTTAAGACTGTTGGCCATGGCGTCTTGGGTGCCTGGAACATGGACGGCTGATCGTTCCAGGTTGTGCTCGATGGCCCAGAGTACCAGACTCTCATGACCTCCCGACAAAGGGGGTAGGAGTGAGTGCCCCCCTGTTTGCTGATGTAGAATACTATAGACATGTTGTCTGTCTGCACCGGTAGCGGGCCGGGAAGAATGTGGTTCTGGAAGGTCTGTAGAGCATAAAGAACTGCCCGTATCTCCAGTACATGGATGTGGAGATGTTGCTCCACCCCAGACCAAATCCCCTGGGTCTGACGGTCAGCTGGGTGAGCGCCCCAGCCCAGACCCCAAGCATCCGTAGTAAGAATATGCTGAGGGAACACCGTATGGAGGCAACCCCTTTCAGGAGATTGGCAGGGTTCTGCCACCACTCCAAGGCCCATCTTACCAGGTTGGAAACCAGCATCAGCTGGTCCAGGTTGTCAGTGCTGTGGCCTCATTGGGTCCAAAGGGTCCACTGGGGGACTCACATATGCAGGTGGGCCAGGGGAAAAACGGCTATAGCTGCTGCCATGTGATCCAACAGACAAAGAAACGCTCTGGCTGTTACCTGGCGACTGGTGGATACTAGCCAGGCCTATGCTATCAAGCACTCTGCCCTGTCTTCCGGCAGGAAGGCTCTGTCCTGGGATGAGTCCAAGACCACATTTATATACTGGAGGCATTGGCTCAGGGAGAGAGGCAGGCTGACTGTTATCCCCAGGGTCTGGAAGAGCTGAAAGATGCCTTCCAGGGTCCATAGCAAGAGATCCCTGGAAGGAGCTGCCAGCAATCAATCATCCGGGTAAGGGAACACATAAAAACCCTGTCTCCACAGAGCCGCAGCCACCACTGCTAGGTATTTGGTAAAGACCCGAGGTGTGGAAGAAAGGCCAAAAGGGAGGGCCCTGAACTGAAAGTGGTCCCCCTGGAAGCAAAAGCAGAGAAAGAGGTGGTGGGGCAGAAAAAACAGGATACGGTGGTAAGCATCCTGCATATCCGGGGACCAGAGCCAGTCCATCTGGTGAAGAAGGCGTAACAGCCCCTGAAGAACACTCTATGTAGAGGTTCAGAAGGCTGAGGTCCAGGATCGGCCTTGGGTCCCCTGTTTTCTTGGGCACGAGGAAGTAGTGGCAGTAGGAGCCTTTTCCTCTTTGATTTGGGGGAACGGGATCTATGGCCTTTTTGGCAGGAGCACCTGAATTTCTTCCCAGATAAGGGAGATGTGGGCCTGCAGATAATGGGAGAGCCAAGAAGGGCTTTCCGGAAGAGGGTCCAGAAACTCAAGGGTGTGGCCCCATTCGATAATCTGTAGCGCCCACTGATCTGAGGTTACAGTGTGCCTCCCATCTAGGTATAGGGAGAACCGACCCCCGACCACCTCCTCAAGGCCTCTGCTGGAGGAGGGTGGGTCAGGCAGTGGAACTGGGGGTAGGCAGAGTGGCTGAGGGCACTCTCATGGCCCTAGGCGCAGTTGCTCTGGCTAGTGGATTGGTTGCTTTACGCTTGAAAGGGCCTTTCGACTGCAGGCTTTTGGCAGGCTGGTAACAGAGCAGATGAAAGGTCTGATGTTGGGAAGACCGTGGCTGGGAACGGTACATGGAATGTAGCAACCTCAGGGCCTTGCCCAACTCCTGAAGGCGGGCGATGACATCTTGAGCATGTCCTCCACATAAGACTGAGCCCCGGAAAGGGGCATCCACGATCTTGGCCTGGACAACAGGCGCGAAACCAGAAACCCCGAGCAGCGAATGCAGACTCCTGTTGCCGCACAACAACTGGCAGCATTGACAGTGTCATAAGCTGCCCTAAGCACATGGGTGCCCGCGTTAGAGCCCAACTTCAGGAGTTGGGCCAACTGCCTTTTAGTGACAGGGTTGAAACAAAGTCCCTTACCTGATCGCAGAGGGCATTCTTGTATTGTACCATATGGGCCAGATAATTCTGGGCTGGAATGGCCAGTGTGGTAGAGGAATACACCACCCACTTGCCCAACTGGTCTAGCTGGAGAGATTCCTTGTCTGGAGGATGGGTGCTACGATGTTTGGGCTTCTTAGTGTGGTCATGAGTAGCGTTCATGATCACTGAATCCACTGTGGGGTGCTTGCCAGAGAAAGGTTTACCCACTGGCACATGGTAAAGGCGGTTCGCCTTCTTGGAAGGCTAGGGTGGAAGAAGGGTGCTTCCACGCCGCCTTAGTAACATCATCATATGCCTCAATCAGGGGAGGGACCACTAAAGGGAGGGTCTCTGTCTTTTGCAGGTAAAGCGCCAGGTGATGGTGCTGCGGGTCAAGTTCCTCCATCGTCCATCCCATAAGGGAACGGATATGACACATCACATCACATCGAGAAAAGAGGTATCTTCAGAGGGAGACCTAGGGGTCTCCTTGGAAGGCCCCTGACTATCAAAGGATCCCCTGGAAACCTCCGATGACTCCCAAAGAAGAAGAGGAGGAATCGTCTCCCAAAGAATCATGGTCCAGGACTGGTGTCTGAGGGTGGCGGTCATCCGTAGTGCAGAGACAGGTGCCCGTGCGACCCCCAGAGGCCACAGTAGTACAGGGGTTGCTAGGTTCTGCCCGGTCTGGGTCCTAAGGAGGGGGGTCCCCGGGAGTAGGAAGGGAAGAGGCCACCTAGGCATGACCTCGTCTTTCATGAACGCCCACCAGGCCGTGAACAAGGCATTGTAATCCACCAGCAGAGGAGGGTTGTACAGTTGATAAGGATATTGAGGAAGAGGGTACTGGTATGTCAGTGGAGGAGGCGGTGTAGGGTACTCTGACATCGGTCCAGCAGGCGCCGGCTGGGGATCCCTGGGAGGACCAGCTGGTGATTGCTGTGGTGCTGGTTGAGGCGGAGGTAATGACGGCTGCATCGCCATAGGCATCGGCGTAGCTGGTGCCGACCTGAGAGGCAATGATTGACACCGGTCTGGTGAGGCAGCTGATGTAGGCCCCAGAGGCAAAGCTGGTGCCTGCGGGGGGGGGGGGTCCTCCAAGGCAGGGGCAGAGGCGTCACCTACGTGGAAGCAGGAGGCGCAGTGCTTGCTCTGGATGATGCCTGAGGGACTAGCACTGGCCCCAAGTCAGGGACCGATGATAAGCAATGCCTTCATTTGGGGGTGGGGGACGCTAGGCGAAGATCTGCCACCACCAGCCCTGGTTGTGTCACCTGGGTGAGGATCCATGGGAACTAAGGGCCTGAGTGTCAGGGGCTGGAAGGGAGGGGGATGAAGTCTGATGCCCCAAAGAGCTGCTGCTCATGACAGATATGAGGGCGGGTGGCTGGACCACCAGCAACCCAGAGGGAGTGAAGGCTGCTGAGGCAGGAGGGGTCAACCTCCCATGGGGGGGGGGAGACCCCGAGGCGTAAGCCAGTCTGTGCAATGACCGTGAGCAAGAGGCTGATGAAGGATGGTTCCGGTTCTTGTTCCGGTGCTTATGCTTCCCGCTAGATTTCTTCTACTTCTGGGAAGAAGAAGACGAAGCCCCAGAGACCAGGGAAGTGGAAGAGTTTCTAGCCTGACGCTACTTCTCCATCATGACTAATTTCTGTTGAAGCAGGTAGCTTTGGAGGGTCTTCAAGCGGCATCTCCGTGTGGCCTAGCTGAAGTCCTGGCAGTGCTTGCAGGCCTCGGTGTCGTGGTTGGGGGCCTAAGCAGAGCAGGCAGAAAAAGCGACTGTCTTTGGCGGGTATCTGCTTGCCGCAGGCACACTTTGTTGGCCAGTCGGAAGATGAGGCTGGAGAAGAAGACATAAACAAGATGGTGAAAACACTGAAAATCCATGTTAAGATTACTGGAGGAAAGAAACAAATCACGGTGTACAGTGCGAAGAAAATAGCGGTCAACTGAATCAAGCATCTGTGGAGGTCCAACATGCACGGGTCGATGGTGGGAAAAGAACAGAGGTAGGCCTAGGGGACCGCCCTTTTTATAGGACAGGCGGATGTCAGCGTCCAGACGTCGAAGGGGACAGTCCACAGTGGTAGACTGCTAGCTAGAAGTTTTCCGTGTGGTCCTGGTGCCTGGCAGCTTCAGTCCAACTGCAACGGCCCCCTTAAGATCTTCCAGGAATTCATACAGATTCCATTTAGTGGAGTCCTCCTCTGCCACAATGTCTAGTTTGTCCTGCATAAGGCATAGCAAAGACTGAAAGGAGGTACCCTCAGGTGAGACCAGGGCATATAAATCAGTGTCATCACTACAGGAAGAAATAGTGGAACTAGAATGAAAACCAGAAACAGGCTGCTCCTCATCAGCATCCTCCTCCTCTTCCATATCTAGGATGTCAAGATTATACTCATCATCTTCCTCTGGCTGAGGCAGAGGAGGAGGGACCCATGAGGCTTCCTGTAGCTGAAGCAGAGACAGTGGTGGCATAAGGTAGGGAGTAACAGTTCCAGAAAAAGCAATAGCAAATGTCAATGACATAATAATCAGCAGCAGCTGGGACTGCAAGAGGCGCTGAAATAATTCAGGCCCTATTGCCAAAATAAGAGCAGTAGCAGCAACACTGCCAGCGAGCGAAGGAAAAACTGATGATGGAATCAAAAACACACAAACAAGGGACTGCACACCGTCAATAGCGGGAGTGTCAGAGCCAGCACTTGACTGTGATGTATTATCAACAGTTGAGACAGTGACGGGGCCGACAGTGTGGCTAAAGACTTACTGTCAAGGTAATGCAGTGGCAACCTGGACCGAGAGGGAGGTTTAGAGTTCTTGTGGTGAGGCTCTGGGAAAGAAGGCTGTTTTTTTTTTTTTTTGCTAATACTTTGGTAACCGGGTGAGACCCACAGGGCACAAGGCCCATTTACAGAGGACTGCAGCAGCCCAGCTCTAACATCAGCTGCAGGGGACTCTGTGATTCCTGGTGACAGCAAATGTCAACATGGGAGTCAGTAGGACTGGCCAGATGCTATTTAATGCAGAGTATCAGACTGTAAGTTAAAAAAATGTTTTGGCACACTAACTGCAAACTGGAACCGGTCCCAAAGTTGGGTGTGGGGTTCTCGGTGAGAACTGTTTCCCTTTAAATCTCCTGATAAGTTCTAGGAGTTTATCCAATCCCTTCGATGCCCAGCCCAGTCTTCCTCTCCTGTTCTCAAGCTCTCAAGTTGGGCAGCTCTCCTGTCTCTGATCTGCTAGAGCTAGCTCATGCTTTCAACCACTTCTTTACCTCTTCCGCTCACTCGTTTCTCCCTTTCCTTCCCTTCCACTCCTTCTAGACCCCTCCCCCTATGCCGCATTTACCTTCTCCGTCTTCTCTGATGGAGCTCCTTGACTGCTCTGAATGCTCTCAATCCTGCCGAAGGGAACGGTCCAAACAGTCTGAACCCCAAATGCCTTCCCTCTGCCCCCACTATCGCTGCACCTCTCTAATATCTCCCTCCTTAAGCTCTCTTACCAGCTCAGGACTTTCCCCTAGACCTGAAAGCAGGAATCTCTTTCAATAAATAAAATAAAGAAGTGTTACTTTACATGTATATTTATTGTTGTTCCACTCCTCCTGTTACCTGGAGTGACGTTTCTGTCATGCATAGCTTCCACTGAACTGTTTCTCCCTTGATCCCCTTCCCCCAGGATGCCTCTGGAAATGAGCAATTTTGGCTTAGCAGGCCTTTTCCTGGTTAACCTCTTTCAATAAATAAATACATAAAGTGTATAAATAAAGGCCCTCTCCCTCCACAAACAGGAAGGCTTCTCTTCCCACAGGAACTACTGTCACATTTGCCTCTTTCCTGGCCAAGGTACAAGAAGAACCTGCCCCTTGCAGCTCTCTTCCATCCTCGATTCCTCTCTCTCCTTTCATTCTGGCTTCGGCAAACACCACTCTATTGTCTCCTCCTTCTAAAATGGGTGGACGACAACCACGTCACCACTCTAACTGGTAACTGTCGGTCCAGGTCGGCGAGACCTATCTCCCCCCCCTCCCGTTAGCTCTGATGTTCCCCAGGGCTGTCCTTGGCTCAGTCTTCTTATCCATCTATCTAAATGACCTCCCCTTAGTCTGCATCTCCTCGCACATTCAAATGTATGCAGCTGACACTGTACTTTGCTTCTGGGGCCATTGTCCCTAAGTTGAAATTGTTGCTGCAATGGAACTTTGGCAATTTTCAACACTGCCTACTCTCAAACCAGCCCCTGTGTAATGCCAAAAAGACTGCTTCCATAACTTCTGGCACTAACCAGAGGCTAACAAAGTTCCAATTAACCCTGGTTATCAGGACTAATGATGGTACTCCCCTTAAATTGACTTCCCACTTCCGGTATCTCAGTGGATGGCTGAACCAAAGACTCTCCTTCCACCATGATGCCACTCATAAAACACTGTATAGAGAACACTGTATTGTAACACACCCTGCCTCTCACGTCTGGTTCACTGCAATCACATCCTCAGAATGAGCCTGCCAGTGTTAGACTACGCAGATGTGGTTTACAGTGTGGCTTCCAATACTACCATGACCAGATTAGACCCCCTCTTCCATTCTTCTGCCACTTTGCTTTAAACATGCCTCCTCCTTTAATTAATTTATAGTTATACATTTTATTTACTGATGTGTTTTTATTGCTGTTTGTGAAGCGCCTTGGTTCTAAGAAAGGCACTACAGAAGTAAAGATTGCTTTGCTTTGCTCTTACCTACGACTGCACCATGTATTCTGACCCTTCCCTCCCTTTCCCGGATGTTGTTTGCCTCCGTCTCAGGCTAAATACAGGCTCTCATCCTTCACCCTTCTCTTCCTTTTACTCCTCTGATGCTTGCTATTTATAGTATCCTCGCTGCATGTCCTCTGCAGGCCAGTATGCCTTCTTTGTCCACCTCCCTGCTCCCTGTAAACAACCTCCCTCCCTCCCTCTACTAGACTCTCACCCTCCCCTCTACTATCTCACGTCTCTCAACCATGCTCTTATGACTAGCTGTCCTCCCCTGCTTCCCTCTCCTTTATGGCATGTTGGTGTATCACTGACCTCTGGATCTGACCTTGCAATGAATTTGTGTTGTTGTTATGTGCCTGTACACTGGCTTCACAACTTTCATGTAAATAACTGCAGCTTTGTACAGTTCTTGGGAGTTTTCTTCACTTGGGGTACTTTGTATTTGTTTACTCCCACCGCCCCCCGTCTCACCTGCAAATGAGCTCAGTGTGCCTTTCCTGCTCCATACATTTTAAATAAAAATAAACAAACAAGCAAACTATAGTTAGGGTTGAGTTGTCATTTCTATGTTTTACCCCCAAATTTTAGCTATGATAAATTTGTTTAAAAAAGTCCTTATAACAATTAGCTTCACTTTGCAATTACAGGTTAAACCGTTCTTGAGATCAATTCCTTAGGTGGGCTCAACAATCATTTTCAAAAACTGTTTTAACAGGGCTCAAGCTCTGGAGTGAGTTACTCTACTTATAATATTTTGGGCTGCTCTCTGCCTCTGGAACCCCACTGCTTCTGACTTTCCTGCAACCCATGCCGAACTCACTCCCCCTACTAGTGTTAGTGTCAACTTTCAGAAGAAGAAGAAGAATCAGCATTTATATAGCGCTTTTCATACACAATGTATCCCAAAGCAGAAGTCATGGTGGAGAAGGCAGTTGTTTTCTGTGAGTCAGACACCTTAGGGTCCTCATCTCCAAGGTTTGCCTACCACCACCCTGGGCTTTATCCTCTCAGTTCGTCACCTCTCCTCTGAGCTCCTGGCAACCTTGATAACACTGTCCAGCTCCATGTGCGGCACCTTTTTGAGACTGCTGGTGGCTATCTTCAAGACAGTCAAGAATAGTTCTTCTTGGTTTTTCCTTATAACCACCTCGGTTACACCATGCCTGGGACAGGCCTTGCAGATCACAGCTTCCACTGTTTAAGGAGTTGAACATCCTTGGGCTGACAAAGGGGGCGCTGTGGCTGCGGCACATCTCTCCCGACTGAGGACATGTGACTGCCAGCCTAATCATAAGCATTCTGGGCTCATTACCAAACCAAGGTCACCAGTAGAGTGTGAATGGCTCCCGTTGGGCCAGACGGTGTCCCAGTCAGAGTGTATTATACACTTTAAGTCAGTGCATAGGTTTTGTTTATTACTGCAGTGGCCCCTTTAAAAGTGTTGTCCAAGGATGATGACATCGTCCTGCTGTTTTTTTCTTTTCTTTTCAGGACTTTGGTGTAGCAGAAGTCACGGAGGAGAAGGCAGTTGTTTTCTGTGAGTCAGGTATTTTGTGACTTTTGCAGCACTGTTGTGAGTGTATACTGCTGGAGATAGCAGTACTGTTGAGGTTGTCTGTGTCTCTTTTTTCAGCTGGATTTCTGGGTTTGTGAAGGTGTGGTTTGTTTGTAATGTTTGATTTTTGTGAGCATTTTGAAGATTTTTCTGTTTTTTGTTGGTCCAGAGAGCACCACTGCCCCTTTTGTGTGTGTTGCCTTGTAAAAGTGATTTTTTTTCTTCGGTCTTTAGGCTTTGCATGGTTTTTTTCTCTTTCAGGTTGGGGGTTGCTTGTGCTTTTCTTCAGTCTTTAAGTTTGGAGGGTCTTTCTCCTTTGGGGTGGTTGTCTGGTGGGTATTTTTCAAGTGGTTGTGTGTGATCTATATAATGATCTTGTAACCCTGCAGGGTTACTATCATTAGTATATCCTTGAGCCAGGTATAAGCTGGGAGGCTAACATACCTCAATGGGACCAGGTTTCGACCACTCAAGGGGCAGAATTAGTCAGAGCCAATATAATACTAGTAATAGCAAATAAATAGTAATTTATGTATTTATTTATTAGCTGGGTAGTCCACTTGTTATATGATCTGATTAATGATCAATGATCGTGGGGTAGAGAGGTGGTGGACGTAGAGATGAATGGGAGGGGGATGGTCCAGTGCCTTCCTGGAGCATCTGCCATCCGGGATTTAGATAAGATAGGGAGGATGGTGGGCAGGAGGTAGGGGGAGCTGGTACACCTATGTATCAATGATCTGGCAAACCAGTCAGTGTAGATGGTGAAGCAGAACTTTCATGGACGGGGGGACAGACTGGTGGCACACTCAGTCTTCCTGGCCTTTCCTGAAGTCCTTCTTGTGTGGGGCAGGAAGGGAAAGCAGGATAGGTAAGGTAAGGTAAAATTAATTTTTTAAGCACCTTTCAGATTATCAAGGCGCTTTACAATAAAATAAAACATAAAACAAATAACATAAATTCAAATTATACAGAAAAAGCTTGATAAAACAAATCTGTCTTAAAATCAGACCTAAAACTCTTGACGGTCAGACATTCTCTTTACTGACGAGGTAGAGAATTCCACAGGATGGGTGCAGCATAAGAAAAAGCACGTGCCCCAGATGTTTTTAAACAAACCCTGGGAATCTCTAGAGATCCCTCGTCGGTGGATCGGAGTGAGAGGCAGGGGCAGTAGGGAGTAAAGAGCTCTTGCAGATATCGGGGTCCCTGTTCACGTAGGGCTTTATACGTCAGCAAGCCAACCTTAAAAATGATCCATCACTGTACCAGCAACCACTGCAGTTCGCGCAGCACAGGCGTAAAATGACTGGTCCTAGATGTACCAGTCAGAAGCCTGGCTGCCGCGTTCTGCACCAGTTGCAAGCGACAGATATCAACCCCAGGAAGCCCTTGGTAGAGGGCATTGCAGTAATCAAGGTGGGTGGTTATGAAGGCGTGGACCAATGTAGGAAGGTCAGCCGGAGGAACCAGGGGTTTCACTTGGGCGATATTCCTTAGATGGTAAAAGAAAGATTTAACGACAGTGGAGTCCTGAGATTTCACAGACAAACCGCTATCGAAAATAACTCCCAGGTTACGCACCCGGACACCATCCAGCCATAAACCTGAAGGATGTCCAGTCCCAAAACCCACCTCCGGACGACCCGGGACCACAACCATCACCTCAATCTTGTCTGGATTCAAACTCAACCTGCTAGTGCTCATCCAGTCTTTGATCTTGGTTAGGCAGTTGTTTAGCACAGAGACTGCATCATCCTGTCTGGGCATAAAGGACATATACAGATGGGTATCATCTGCATAACAGTGAAAACCCAAACTGTACTTCCTAATGATATCTCCCAATGGCAGCATGTACACTGAAAACAACATGGGTGCCAACATGGAGCCCTGCAGCACCCCACAGGACAGGGGGAGGGTATCAGAGGAATAAATTCCAGTGACCACCCCATGAGGAAAGCTTGAAACCAACTCAAAACTGAGGCAGACGATCCACAGAAATACCACAGGCGCTCCAGAAGCAAACCATGGTCGACAGTGTCAAATGCCGCAAAGAGATAAAAAAGGACTAAGATAGTACAAGCCTTTCGATCTCTCGCTAATAGGAGATCATTTAACACCCGAACAAGGGTGGTCTTGGTGCTATGTCTCTTCCTAAACCCAGACTGGAGAGCATCCAAGACATTGTGGGTTATAAGATAGGATAAGGAGGGCAGTAATAGAGGAGTTTAATGGATGTCTTAAGGGATGGTGTAAGGATAAGGGACACCACTCTGTGGGGGAATGGGCGACTTCTGGGACAGGAGTCTCTTCAAGGGCGATGGACTTCACCTGACAAAACAGTGAGCCTGCACGCTGGCACAGAAGTATGACATCTACATCGAATGTTTAAACTAACAGCGGGAGAGACTGGGGTCAGGGGAACCTGACTGGCTGGGGAGAGGATAGAGATCCTAGCTAGTATTCTCCTACTTCTGGGTGCTTGTAGCAGTACAGTAGATACAAAGAAAGCTGTGGCCCATACTGAACTTGGTGAAGGGACTTTGGAGAGGGAGAATGCAATGGCTGCAATCACCGAGAAAAGCAAGGGGATGAAAGGACAAGCGAAGCACAAGGTTAGTAGCAAAGCAGGATTTGGGGTCAGATAAAAGGGGCTATGTCTTAATACCAGGAGCCTCTGTAACAAAATAAGTGAGCTCCAGGCACTAATGGCAGCCACTGAGGTGAACCTTGTGGCCATAAAAGAAACATAAGCTTTATAAATTAACAACTGGGAACTGATGGTCCCTGGATACTTGATGTTCAGGAGAGATAGAGGAACAGGTAGAGGGGGAGGAGTTGCCTTTTATGTCAAGGAGGGCATTGGGGTGGCAGAAGATGGGTGCATCAGGGATGGGGGGGGGGTGGAGTGGCCCTGTATTTCAATGAAAATATCAAAGCTACAAACTTCAGAATACACATAAGAAGCCAGAAGAACTGTGGATCACCCTGGAAACAGGAAATGGGACAGCCATAAGAACTGGGGTTGTCTACAGGCCCCCAGACCAGGGGGAGGACACAGACACATTAATGTTAGAAGATATACAAAACATGACAGCTAAAGGGGAGGTTCTGATAATGGGAGACTTCAACATGCCAGATACAGATTGGTCAATACCAGCAGGAACATCTGCCAGAACCAGACACATGGTGGATTCCCTGCAGGGGGAGGGCCTCAAACAACTGGTACAACAACCCATAAGAGACAGGGCTATCCTAGATCTAGTGCTGACTAACAGGAAAAGGATCACAGATCTCCAGGTAGAAGGTCATCTAGGGGCCAGTGACCATCACATGGTATGGTTCAATTTGGCCACTACAACTAAATCATTCATTCAGACAAAATAAGGGATCAGAGGAGCTGACTGATAGATACAACAGGTTAAGCTAACCCACCAAAAGAATACAGGTGAGGGTAGGCAAACAGAACGAGCAAAGGATGCAATACGGAAAACATCCCATTGTGTTGAAAGGACGTCCAAAGAAGAGAAAACTTTGGTTCTCAAAACAGTAGCAGAAAAGGTCAGAGCCAAAAGGCTGGCCTTCAGGAAATATAAGGGAACACAGCGGGATTAAGATAGGGATGCATACCAAACTTCCCTAAGGGAAGCAGGGAAGGCAGTAAGGCAGGCAAAGGCCCAAACCGAGAAAATACTAGCACAAACAGTAAAATAAGGTGACAAGACTTTCTATAGATACATCAGTGAAAGGAGAAAGTCCAGAGGGGGTATTGCTAAGATCAGAGGAGATAAGGGGCATGTGAGAAGGACCACCATGTAAAAGTATCTATCCTAAACAGATACTTCTGTTCAGTATTTACTGAAGAGAAGGTAGGGCAGGGCCCACAGCTCAGCACCATGGACAAAGGGGGGAAGGAGGTGAGCACTAGTCCCTTCACAAAAGAAAGGGTCCTACAAGAGCTCAATAAGCTCAGGGTGGACAAGGCAATGGGACCTGATGGCATACATCCCAGGGTACTAAAGGAGCTAAGGGTGGAACTAGCAGGGCCATTATCAGAACTGTTTCGTGAGTCTCTGAGCACAGGAGAGGTCCCAGAAGACTGAAGAAGGGCTCATGTGATCCCGCTCCACAAGAATAGTAGCAGGGAGGAGGCAGGGAACTACAGACCAGTCAGTCTTACCTCAGTAGTGGGCAAGATTATGGAGGCACTCCTTAAGGAAAGGATAGTGCAACACCTGGAATCCATAGGAGCACAGGATCCAAGACAGCATGGGTTTACAAAGGAAGGTCCTGTCAAACTAATCTCATAGATTTCTTTGACTAGGTAACCAGAGTGGTGGACAAAGGGGAGCAGCTGATGTCACCTACCTTGACTTCAGCAAAGCTTTTGATACTGTTCCACACAGAAGATTGATTAATAAGCTGGGCAGGCTCGGGGTGGGTCAGAAGATGGTCAACTGGGTGGCAAACTGGTTGGCGGGCAGAAAACAGAGAGTGGTGGTAAACGGTATACAGTCTGAAGAGATGCAAGTCACAAGTGGGGTACCTCAGGGATCAGTCCTGGAGCCAGTCCTCTTCAATATCTTCATCAGTGACATTGCAGATGGACTGGACAGTAAGGATTGTCTGTTTGCAGATAACACCAAGATCTGCAGCAGAGTAGATGATCCAGATGGGGTGGACAGAATGAGAAGAGATCTGGATAAACTAGCAAAATAGTTGGAAGAGTGGCAACTGGGATTTAATGCAAAGAAGTGCAAGATCATGCACATAGAGAAGAGAAACCCTGAAGCCACCTACAGGCTGGGAGGGGAGTTGCTGGCAGTCACAAGGGAAGAAAGAGACTTTGGCATCATCATCACTGATGACCTGAAATCATCCAAGCAGACCACTAAAGCAATAGGTAAGGCTAGGGGATGTTAGGGTGTATTAGTAGAGGTATCACAAGTCATAAGAGGAGGTAATAATCCCTCTTTACAAGACACTGGTTAGGCCCCATCTGGAGTACTGCGTGCAGTACTGGAGGCCACACCTTCACAAGGACATTAACCAAATTGAGGCAGTCCAGAGAAGGGCAACCAAAATAGTGCAGGGACTGTATCAGAAAACATATGAGGACAGATTAACAGAGCTCAATATGAATAGCCTAGAGCAAAGGAGGGAGAGAGGTGATATGATCGAAACATTCAAACATCTTAAGGGCATTAACAAGATGAAAGTGTCCAACATGTTTCAATATAAGAAAAATAGCAGGACAAGAGGACACAGCATGGGATTAGAGGGAGGCCGATTAAGGGATAATGTGAGGAAGTTCTTTTTCACAGAAAGGGTGGTGGATGCATGGAACGACCTACCTCAGGAAGTGGTGGATATGAATACAGTGCAGGGCTTCAAACAGGCATGGGATACGCATAAGGGAGCAATACAGATGAGTATGAATAGATAGGTCATTGACAGAGCAAAGACCGATGGCACATTTATAAGGTAGAAAAGGAAATGGGCAGACTGGATGGGCCTTGCGGTCTTTATCTGCCGTCAACTTCTATGTTTCTACAGAAATGAGGAGACTGAGTCGCTGTGGGTGCAACCCACAGCAGCCTTAGGCAACAAACTGCGCCCGGAGATGATCTACAGACCACCAGGGCAAGAGGAGGAGAAGGACAGACAGCTGAGGAAAGAACTGGAAAGAGGAGTAGCTAAGGGGGAAGTAATGGTGGTGGGTGATTTGAACCTGTCGGACATTGACTGGGATGTTCCAGTAGCCAGGAGCATGAGAAGCCAGGTACTGCTGGATGCGATCCAGGACTGTCTGCTGGTGCAGTTAGTTAAGGAGCCCACCAGGCAGACTGCAGTTCTTGATGTGGTACTCACCAACTCCAAGGTAGTAGGAGCTGTAGGAGTAGGGGGGCCACTAGGGAACAGTGACTATAACTCTGGTTCAGACTCGGTCTCAGGTCTGGTAAACCGCAATTGAGAGCTAAGTCCTTGATTTTAGAAGGGCAGACTTCAACAAGCTGAAGGAGCTGGTCAGGAATAAGTTAATAGGGGTGGATAACACAGATAGGGTGGAAGAGAGATGGGGGCAATTAAGGGAGTCATTCTTGGGGCATCTAAGATAAGCATGAGAATGGTAACCAAAAAGAACAGGTTCAAGATACCACTATGGTTCTCAGCAAGGGCCAGGGAAGCAGTGAGAGTCAAGAAAAAGGCCTTCTACAAATCTAAAGAGTAGCAGAGGGAGGAAGAGTGGGAAAGAGGGTGATTAAGAAGGCAAAGCAAGACACACAGATGCATATTACTGAGGAGGTTAAGAGTGGAGAAAAACAGTTCTTCAGGTATATTAGTGAAAAAAGGAAGAAGGGGGTGCTGTGAGGCTAACAGAGGAGGGACAGGGTGACTGCAGCGGATGGATAAAAGGCTGCCACCGTTAATGATTACTTTTGCTCAGTTTTCACTCGGAGGATGGTGGGCCCTTGCCAGAGCGGCATCAAAAATGGCCATTAAGAGGGGACCCAGAGATGAGGCAGCCAGCATTTACTATCAAAAAGGGTCCTGAAAGGGCAGCAGCCCTTAAGATTAATAATGGCCCAGGACCAAATGGGTTGCATCTGAGGATACTCAGGGAATTGGCAACGGAGTTGCCTGATCTCCCAGTAGGTCTATTCAACAGCTCTCTAAGTACCAGGGTGGTTCCGAAGAGTTGGGACAAGTAAAAGGCAAGGAACAACAGACATGTTAGTCACTGGTCAAAGAGGATCTTGTGGACTACTTTGAGAGCAACGGTCTGCAGGATTGTAAATAGCACAGATTAGTGGCAGGGAGGTCTTGTCAGACTAACCTGATAGTTTTCTTTGACAAGGTGACAAGGGAATTGGATAGGGGCCATGCTGTGGAGCTGTTCTACTTCAACTCCAGCAAATCTTTCACCTTGGAACCCCACAGACACTTGCTGAAGAAGATGGAGGATCTGGGTTCAGCTAAGGTCACAGTAAACTGGGTAGGTAACTTGCTAAAGGGAGGCAGCTAATGGTCAACAGGGTTAAATCAGAAGAGAAGGAGGGAGATCACAAGCAGGGTTCCACAGGGCTCTGTCCTCTTCAACATGTTCATCACTGACACTGGCAAAGGGATCCGGGGAAGGTTGTGTCTCTTCGCAGATGACACTAAACTCTGTGGGAGGATGGATAGTGACAAGGGGAATAAAGGAAATGAAGAAACTTGCAAAAGCTGGAGAAGTGGTCAAGAGTTTGGCAGTTGAAATTCAATGCCAAAAAGGGCAATGTGATGCACCTAGGGAACAAGAATCCCAGGACGAAGTACTAGATTGAAGGGATGAGACTCAGTATCACATATGAGGAATGAGACCTTGAAGTTATCAGTAACTCCCTAAAGCAATCGAGTCAGTGTAACAAGGCTTATAACATGGCAAATAGGATGCTTGGATGCCTCGGGAGGAGTATTGATAGCAGAAAAAGGGTGGTAATATTTACCCTGTATAGACCCTTAGTGAGGCTACATCTGGAGTACTGCGCCCAGTACTGGAGTCCTCACCTCAGGAAGGATAGGGATAGGCTCGAGACAGTGCAGTGCAGGGTAACAAACATGATTCAGGGTCAGCAAGGCATGTCCTATCAGAAGCACCTCAAATCCCTAAATATGTAATTGCTGGAAACCAGAAGGGAGAGGGAAGATATGACAGAGACCTTCAAATTCCTAAAAGGAATTAATAGGGTGAACTGCAGAGAACTATTTAACTTAAATACCAGCTTGTGGTCATGAGTGCAAGCTAACAGGAGGGAGGTTCAGGAGGAACATGAGGAAGTGCTATTATACACAGAGGGTGGTGGAGCCATGGAACAGGCTGCCAGCCAAAGTGGCAGGTGCAAAAACCATTAGCGGTTTTAAGCACAACTGGGATCGAATGAAGGGTATTGAGGTTGCTTGGGGCATCAGAATCTGGGAAAAGAACAGAAGGGGTTGGGAGGGCTAGGGCCCTGGAGGGACAGTAGGCCCTAGGGCTAAACCGGGAACTTGGGCAGACTAGATAGACCTTTGGTCTTTTTCTGCCGTCGTCGTTTATGTTTCTAATACATATTTTCAGGCAAAACCCAAGAGGGATACAGAGATGTATTAACAGTACAACATTATAATTTGAAGGAGTTACAGGCAGCTAGTAATCCAGGTAACAGTAGACAGGCAAACAGAAAGCACTGCAAATCACATAACAACCAGTTGGACAGCAGTGCAAATAATATAACTGGCAGGCTTATACAGCATGATAGTCAGGAACAGGAGCATGCAACTATTAATCCTAGGCAAAGTCAACATGAGTGAAAAATAATATCCTTCAGGGATTATACAACTAACTCTTAGAACATGGTAACCCTTAAGTAATAGTTTTCTAACATTTCCCTTCAAAAGCTGCTTTTGTTTGTTGACAGCTCCCCCATCAACTTCAACAGCATAGCAACCTCACTGACTGTAACAATTGTTTAATCTTACAAAACATTTCCACACGCAAGTTAATTGCTTTGGCATGTTTCATAAAACTTTTCTGGAAAGAAAAGTGCCCACCCAGTACTTCTGGAAACATCAACCAACTTGCATGTGCAAATGTTCTGAAAACCTACCCCACTGTCACTAACCAATCAAAGAGCAGGATAAACTACTAGATCTAATAACCAGATGATTTTATGCATTCAATAGTACTGTAAACATTGTCACAATACTAATGAGGTATGGTGAAAATAACTGCAGATATACACACGTTAGATGGATTCATGCTAAGTTTATCAAAGATACTGTATCTATTACGCCTGAAAAATTACATTGGTCTTAGGTCTGGGACCCAACGTTTGCACACACAGCTTGTGCTCTCTTTCTTTTTCAGGTCCAATTGACCTGTGAGGTGGTGAAACAGTTTTGTGTACCTGACGATAGGACCCTGTGGGAGGCATGATGGTGGATGGGTGTTCACCCTTGTTCGCGTGGAAGACAGTGACATCAGCAAGCAGTCCTGAAAACAGCTACATTGTAGCACTAGTCAATGTTATGTCCCTGAAGTTGCTACATCCAGAGGTGTGCATGCTTGTAAGTGCTGACAGTATGCGCCCCTTCAACAGTTGGAGGGCGAGTGTTTGTGAAGGAATGGGCTGAAGCAATGACAAGACGACCACCAGCACAGGCCAGGAACACACCAGATCTGTGCAACATTGGGGACGGGATGGGGGGGAATCCGCGGTCTGCATGTAGGGAAATTAGGATTAGCACAATTCAAAAAAAGGAAAACCTACAACAAGGTCAACCACATGCTGCAGCTCATTTTTATTTTTGGAGCAAAAACCAGCAGAACGACCTAACGCTGGCAGAAGGAGCAGAATAAGAAGCACCATGTGACAAGTAAATGTGGCCAGATATGCGCAGGTCAAGACATGGGATACTGTAGGGTGCTGAGCTTAAAGTGTTCTGCAACAGTGGTCTTCACAAGGATCATTACAGACAACATTACAATGGAGAAGACTAAGAAAAACAACACTGACTGCTGCACAGAAAGTTGCTCGTTTGTTTAATCCTGAAGCAATAACATAGTATTTTAAATAAAAAGTGCAACACAGTACCTGCACAAAATACTGGACTGGAGGGGTCAGACTGGCCACTTCAACAAAGAAGAGGGATGTGCAGGTCCTAATCGGTGACTGCCTTATGCTGACAAGTCAATGCAACAAAACATATAACAAGGCTCTGAGGATGCTGGGGTGTTTAGGAAAAGGTTCTGACAGTAGGAAAAAAGGAGGTGATTCTGCCATTGTACAGCTTGCTGATGAGGCCTCGGTTGGAGTACTGAGTGCAGAGACTGAGAGGGTGGAAGAGCCATGGAACAGACTGCCGGCAGAAGTGGTGGAGGCAGCTAACCTTAATGGATTTAGCATGGTCTGGACAGGAAATGGCGACTCACAGTTTGGGGGGAGTGGGGGAGAGGGATAACAGCCCACCAGTACAGTAGGTTGGTGGGGCGAGGTAATATAGTAAGGGCAGACTCAATGGAGCTTCAGTCTCCTGCTGCCATCAGATTCTGTGTTTCTGTTTCTAAGGATGTTTTTAGCCCCGTAGTCTAATACAATGAACGGTCTGATTATACATACAAAACAGCTTGAGTGGTCATGTGTAAAACTGATTGCCTGCTTTAATGCACAGTCGCTAAGGGCTCACATTTATGCTATTCCAAGGTGGTGCACTTAAGCGGGCTCCACTGTACTTTTAAGTAAGCATAATCCAAGGCTGTTGAGCAATGAATTTTAGTATACTGCCACTTTAACACAAGGAATTTGGTTAAAACAGCAGCAGCATGTTAAGCATAAACGGAACTGCAAGTCCAAGATATGTAAGCAACTATAACAGCATGGAGCTACACAGTAAAATACCAGGTATCCAAACCTCAGTTAACCAAAACTCTGTTATCCAAAACTGGGTTGTGCCTCCCAGCTTAACAAACAATTCTGTAAAATGCTTTCACTTGCCCAAACCCCATTTATCCAAACAACTGCATTGTCCCCCAGCACATTCAGGTAAATGAGGTTATACTGTGAATCAGGAACAGGTACTGCCCAAACTGCACTTCCTTCTTACAGCATAAACATGAAATAACATTGTCTTTTTAAATAAGGAAAAAAAATCTGTCTGGTTTTCCCCTTGCCATCTCTCCTCTCCCCTAAACCCCATACCTGTCTTCTGCTGTCAATCCACAGGTGTCTACAAACATATTTTGTATCCTCTACATACAGTATGTGCCCCCCCCCCCCGGTGAGGATGCTCACTCCTCTCATCTTCCTCTAGAAAGCATATCCTTCATAACTGCACATATTTGCAAGCTGTCCTACTCTCAATTTTGCTCTCTTAACATTGTATTTTTAGTACCCTCAGTGTGCAATTTCTGTGTGCTCCTACACCTATAACTTGTTTTGCATTGTTTTTCTTGCACCACTTTGCACACGTTCTCAATTGAATTCTAATTTCTTGCAATCTGTACCGTCTTGCATTGTACCAATCTATAAAAAAACTGAGTTTATTCATTTTGGGAACATTAACTGGCTTAGTGGTGATAGTAAAAGAAAAAAATACTTACCATAGTAATCTTGTTTCTTCCAAGGGAATCTTACTGTATTCTGACATATGTAGTATTGTCCTCCCATTGTACTGCCCCGGAGCCAAAATGGTTAACAGAACCTATGCTAATGATGGAATGCTAGGCTCATGCTCAGTTTTCAAACCACTGTCCCTGGTAAACATTCTACAACTGTCAGATTATTGCGGAGCGTGAATGCCAACAAGCTATCTTTAACTTTAACAATTAAATAAATAATCAACAATTCCCTTCATTTAAAAATGTGGGCCACACTAAGACTCAAGTCACTAAGCCCAACAAGAGAACCACTCATAGGTTTACAACAGCATGGACAGCTGTGCTGCAGTGCCCATAGGTTCTAGCAGGGGAGGTAGGGTGGGAGCTCAGAATACAGTAAGATTCCCTTGGAAAAAACAAGATTACTGAGGTAAGTAATTTTTTCTTCAAACCCTAGGAAATCTTACTGTATTCTGACATATGCAGACTACCCAAGTAGTACCTTTGGAGGACGGTAGAGAACCTCTTCAGGAAACAAGATCTGCAAGTCTGGATATTCTAAGTCCTCAAGAGCCAAACCCTGAGCCTGAACTGAAGATTGGAGTAAAGGATCCTGTCCTGCGAAGAGGCCAATAGGTTGTGCCTCCTGGGTAGAGAGATACCTGTCTAATGCAACAGCAGTTAATGCAGAAGGGCTGTATCCACTGCAGGAAGCCTGCAACAGAATTGTGGTAGCTAGTGACTGTCTGGGGTTGCAAAGAGGTCTACTTCTGGGGTACTTCAACTTCTGAGCACCACTTGTACTCATGGTGGTTTGGGCTGATCCTGCTAAGAGCATCTGCCAGGACATTGCCCTTCCCTGGGAGGTGGACTGCTGAGAGAGAGATTCCCAGGGACTGAGCTAGACTCCACACTTTCATGGCCTCTGTGCACAGTAGGGACAACTTTGTGCCCCCTTGCTTGTTTATGTAGTACATTGTGGTTGTATTGTCTGTCCTGACCCGAACCACCTTGCCTTGAAGCACTGGAGCAAAAAACTGAATGCTTAGATAAGCTGCCCTGAGCACCAGCAGGCTTTATGTGAAGCAGGGACTCCTAATGGAGCCAGGTACCATGTGCAGTGTGTCCCCCTAGGTGTGCACCCCACCCTAGGAGGGAGGCATCTGTTAAGACTGCTGCTGGTGGCAGCTGGAGAAAAGGCATACCTTTCCTGAGGTTGTCTTTTTCCTACCACCATTGCAGAGTTTGCAGTTTCTTGTGACTGGGATCAGCTTTGACCGGGAATCTTTTTTTTTTTTTTTTGAAACAGTGAGACCTGAGGTGGAACTAAATGTCTCATCTGGAATCTTGACCCTGACACTTGCTGCAGCCATGTGCCCTAACAACTGTAGAAAATTTCCCCACTGGTTTGGGGTATATGCAGCTGGAATGAGCCTGCCAGCTGCACCAAGCTGTCTACCATTCCCTATGGGAAGAAGGCCCATCCTCTCAGAGTGCCCAGTTTTTAGCCCCTATGGGCTCCAGGCGCTGAACTGGTGTTAGCATTGATCTTTTTTTCTGATTTACCAGAAGACTCAGTGTACACAGGATATCCTGAATAGTGATCAGTGTATCCCTATCCGCTGAGGAGACCGGCCTACCACCAACCAGTCCTCCAGGTATGGGAAGACTATAACCCCTTGCCTCCTTAGGTGTGCTACCACCACTGCCAGGCACTTGGTAAACACCCCTGGAGCAGAGGTAAGGCCAAAAGGAATGGCTTTGAACCATGTGTCCTTTAAGTCCAGGGATGTTGGCCCAATCACCCTTCCTGAGTGTAGGGAGGATGGTAGCCAGAGTGACCATTCTGAACTTTGGCTTTGCTAAATGCCTGATTAAATGTCTGAGATCCCATATGGGTCGCCACTCCTCTCTTTCCAACAGAGTTACTTCTGATAGACTGGCAGGTCTGATGAAACCTTGCCCTTAGTTTGAGTAGGATCTTGAACCTGAGGGCAAGTCCCTGGCCCACTACCTCCAGGAACCACCTGTCTGTAGTTATGGGTTCCCAAGCATGGAGGCAGTGGTGCAGCCTACCCCCTACTGGAAGTGGGGAGGTGGCTCTGGCAGACCCCTCAGGGGTCTGCTTAGTCTGTGCACTTGGCCGAGTGCTGGGGCAGTATGGCTGCTGCTCATTCTGCCTCTACCTCTGATGTACACTCTTTGAGGTTGATAGGTAGGCGATGTCTTGGCCTGAAGAAGAGTCTGTGATGGGTTCTAGCCATGCTCCCCCTGTCTTGGTACTTCTGGGGTGTTCTGCTTTCTCCTTTGCAGCAGCACTCTTACAAGCTACCTTGTACCCATCCATCTTTTCCATGTAAACCTCCATTTGTTCACCAAATAGGGATGTGTCCAATGCCCTTGTCCGGCCTAGGACAAAATAGTTGTCCTCTGCCAGGCCAATCACCTCAGAGACACCAAAGTTGCCATTTGCCTGGCAGTAATAGCACTGGCATCCACTGTCATTCTGAACTGGCACTTAGAGGCCTCTATGCTTTTTTTAATTTTTATTTTATATCTGGAGACATAAGCCATGTGAGTGGCCTGTCTAAATGGGTAAAAAGGCACCTAAGTGGGATTTCTTGGTCATTGAATCCATTTTCTTGGAATCTTTATCCAGTGGGTGTGATGCCAGGGGAATTCCTGCCTCATCACAAGCCACAGCTTGCATCCCTTCATCATGGCTGGGGTGCTCCGCTCCAGACAGCCACCCAATATTTCCTATCCAGCCTCTTGTTCACTGGGGAATTGGAAGTAGGGTCTTATAAAAATTCTAGAAGCCTGTCGCTTCAGAGACTTGTGGATGGGCAGCACCAGTCTTATTGCTATTGGCACATCCATCTTTGTCATATAATCTGGCTCCTCTTCCTCCTCTGTGGATTCCTGGGTGGAGAGGGTCCAGTGTCTGTGTACAACTGAGCAAGCCATTCAAATGAACCGGGAACCAAGGAAGAACCCAGGTCCTGAACTGAGGTCTGTCAACTGGGCTGCTGAACCGGAACCGTGGTACCAGTTGCAGCACCTGTAAATTTTTTATAGTGTTTGCTATTTATCAGCGGTTGGAACCGACAGGTTTGTAGGTTGCGGTTCCTGAACAGAGTATTTTTTCCCCCTTCCTCTTTATGTTAGCAGAACTGACCGGTTCAGCGGCAGTGTCTGTGGTTCTTTTCTTTAATCAGGGAACCATCACCCTGGTTAGAGGGTTGCATCCGGTTCCATCGGTTTCTATTTATGAGGGGAGGAAGCTATGTTCATAGCTGGGTTAGCAGCCTTCTTGAACATGTTTCCTTCAGTCGGTTAAAATGCCAATAAAGCGCCGACTGAGGAATACTTTTTGCTTTTATAGATTTCACCAGCCGCCTTCAGGTGGTTAAACCCTAGGCAGAAAAACCTTTCTGAACATGTTTCCTACAGTTGGTTCAAATGCCTATTAAGCTCCGACTGAGGAAAAAACATTTTGCTTCTACGAATTCTACAATCTGCCTTCAGGTGGTTAAACCCTAGCCAAAAAATACAAATGAAATGAGGAAGGTAGATATGTTCACAGCTGGGTTAGCAGCCTTCTTGAACATGTTTCCTACAGTTGGTTAAAATGCCTGTGAAGCTCCAACTGAGGAAAAAACATTTTGCTTTTACAGTTTTTTTTAACTTCACTCTACAAAGCTGAAAACCTATAGGACCGGTTCTTTAGTGACACAAAAAAACAGAAAAAACTCCAAGAAATGGTTCTCTGAGAATCAGAAATCCACACTAATGAGTAAGGCTTAAACCTTTACTATTTTACTTTATTTACTTATTTTACTTTGAGGTTGGTTCAATAACTACTGAGAGAACCAAGAGTTACCCCAGTTTCCCCAAAAAGACAAATTAAGCAACCGGCCCAGGGAAAGAATAAAATACAGAAATGTATTTTTAAAATTTTAAGTTAAAGTTTGGTTCCCTTCCGGTTAAACGAACCGAAAAGAAACCTAAAAAACTTACCGGAATTACACTAAATCTAAACTAGTTTATCTGTAAACCCAAGGATAGTGCTTTAAAAATGAACAGAAATAAACTTTACTTCAAAGAAACGAGGAAATAAAAATCTTCAAGAAAGATGAAGGAGAGCTCTCCGAGGCATCTGTACTGTTCAAGCGGAGTAAAGAATCTGACAGTTGTAGAATGTTTACCAGGGAAAGTGGTTTGAAAATCGAGCATGAGCCTAGCATTCCATCATTAGCATAGGTTCTAGTAACCATTTCGGCTCCGGGGCAGTACAATGGGAGGACAATACTGCATATGTCAGAATACAGTAAAATTTCCTGGGGTTTGAAATGTGGGTTTTCTTTGTTTTTTAATTCATTGTTAACTAGGTAAGGCCCATGAGCAGGGAGCACTGGGAAGGGTAAGTGACTTGTTCAGAGTCACACAACATGCAAGTGGGGTTACAGGAATCAAACCCATGACTGCCGGATGTACCAAGCTCATTCACAGCTTGTTATTCTAACCTCCAGGCTATACTGCCAGCCCCATTCTGTCTCTTGATAAGCTCCAGCAAACTCTTATTATTTCAGATCCCACCAGGCTCTCTAACAAAGGAACAATGGAAGCAGCACCAGCTTAATAGACTGGACACTCACCCCTTGAGTGTTCAGGATCATCTTTTCAGGTATGCTTCCCAATGCCGTTAGTGACCACTCTCCAGTCTTCTGTGTCTGAAGGGTCACATTTGTGGGCTACCAATGATATTAACTTGTACATCAGCCATTTTAATTCTGTCGTCATGGACCTACAAGACAAGCGTGTTCCCCCACTAGCAGAAGGGTATGAGGTCCTGTAAAAAAATGGTTTGACACACCCCTCTTATCCTTGATTAAAGCACAAGACAAATGCTAGCTGTAATTTAAGTCCTCCTTATCTACCACTGAGTCAATTAGAGGACACTAAGAAATGATTGTAAAAAATCCATCAGGCACTATAAAAAAACACATTCTAAACTACTTTTTGATTCCATAGCTGGAAACCTGCATTGGTTCTGTAGGTATATTAAACAGACACTAGGCACTAGAAGTGACTTTCCCCCTCAGACAGTGACATAGATGGTGTAAACTGCAGCAATCCATTTACTATAGCCAATGCACTCAACCATCATTTTTCTGATCTTATTTTACATGCTGGATCATTCCCCTCTGTTCAGCAGCCTCCCCGACGCCAGATCCCCCATTTGCTGCCTATCATCCAGCTTACCTGCCCCCCCCTTTTATCCCAAAGCAGCAAAGAATCTCAGATGTCTGTAAGCACCTTAAACAGATCCCAGAATCCAAATCTGCTGGCACACATGGAATTGAATCTGAAATCCTCAAGGCTGTTGCATATGAATTTGCCTGACCAATAACCAGATTAATCAATTTATCCTTGTCCTCTGGGGTTGGGCCTGATCTATGGAAATTATTACATGTTGTGCCTGTATACATAAAAAGGTAATACCAAGGTTATCAGCAATTACAGACCCACAGTGTCTTCAGAAAGTATTCGACCCCTTGGATTTTGTCACATTCTGTAATGTTGCAAACTCAAATTAAAATACATTTGTATGGGATTTTTTTGTCACGTATCTACGCAAATTATTCTATAATGTCAAAGTGGAATTAAACTTCTGGAATTTTTTGTACATGTAATTTAAAATAAAAACCTGAAATGTCTTGATTTGATAAGTATTCACCCCCTTTGCTATGACACTCCAAATTGAGCTCAGGTACATCCAGTTTCCTTGTAAGATCACTCTAAAACTTGAATGGAGTCCACCTGTGGTCAGTTTAAATGGTTGACATGATTTCAGAGGAAATACACCTGTCTATATATATATTTTTTTTTTTATTTAGTTGTTTAACCAGGTATGGCACACTAAGCTGAAAGCTTTTTTACAGGAGCGACCTGGGAGCACAAGGAGGTTAAGTGGCTTGCTCAGGGTCACACAGTATGCAAGTGGAAGCTGTGGGATTCAAACCCAGGTCTGGTCTGTTGGATGTCACCAGATTTGCAGCTCAGAGCCTTAGACCATTGCGCTATACTGCCCCCAAATATAAGGTCCCACTGTTGACAGTGCATGTCAGAGCAGAAACTCTACCATGAAGGCCAAGGAGCAGTCTGTAGATCTCCGTAATAGAACTGTGAGGAGGCATAGATCAGAGGAGGAGTATAAAAACATTTCTAGGGTGTTGAAAGTTCCCAGGAGCACAGTCAAGTCCACCATTAGGAAATGGAAAGATCACGGAACCACCCAGACTCTTCCTAGAGCAGGCCGTCTTCCCAAACTGAGCAACCGGGCAAGAAGGACCTTGGCCAGGGAAGTGACCAAGAACCCAATGACCACCCTGACAAAACTACAGAGTTCCAAGGCTGACATGGGAGAACCTATCCAGAGGACAACAATCTCTGCAGCACTTCACAAATGCAGCCTCTATGGGAGAGTGGCTAGACTGAAGCCACTCCTTAGAAAAGGCCACATAATAGCATGCCTGGAGTTTGCAAGAAGGCACGTGGCAGACTCTGAGAACATGTTGCAAAAGATTCTCTGGTCTGATGAAACAAAAATTGAACTTTTTGGCCTGAATGCAAAGCGCTATGCCTGGCGCAAACCGAACACAGCTCATCACCCATGTAACACCATCCCTACCATGATTCAGGGGGGTGAATACTTAAGTAAACAAGATATTTCAGTTTTTAATGTTTCATAAATTTTTGTTACACAATATAAATATTTTTGCCCCTTTAAATTGTTGAGTATGCAGTGTGAATTAAGGGGGGAAAAATCATTTCAATGCATTAAAAATCCTGGTAGTAACACAACAAAATGTGACAAAATCCAAGGGGGGTGAATACTTTCTGAAGGCACTGTATGCCTATTTTGGCAGTGTTAAATGAGAACCTCAAAAATATTGTCGCCACTCAGCTAACCTCTTGTCTTGCTTCATAACCTCACATCTTCTTCACAGCATGGCTTCCGTAGTGGCCACAGTACAATTACCACCATTCTTTCACTTACCACAGACATTGCTACTGTAGTTGATAGAAGCTGACCACTCCGTACTCTGCGCTAAGCTTTCAGATATAAGTATCTCTTTCTCAGCACTTCCCTGGTTTAAGAACTGCTTTACTAATAGGTACCAGAGAGTCAAATCTTTGCTGTTCCTCTCTGAGCCAGCTCCCACTATAGTTGGGGTCCCTCAAAGGCAAATTCTTTTGCCTCTCCTTTTCTCTCTTCATATTAGCTCCACAGACCTCTGCCTTTCCCACTGCACCCCTATACTTTATTCAGATGATCTTGTTCTCTTCTCAAGTTCCAGCAGTGTACAGAACATTAAAATGCAGCTATTCACATACCTCCAGGCTACCCATAGCTGGCTTGCTGTAAATAAAGTACTTCTGAACACATCCAAAACACCGGCCATGCTTTCTGATTAAAGAACTGACCGTCACCTCTGTATGTCTCATTGTAATGATGAAACCACCCTTGCCATTGTCTCATCCTTCAGTTATTCAGGCATCACACTTACTCCCTCCCTCGACTCTTCACTGTATGTTGCAGGTGTTTGTAGAGCTGTAAACTCCAGATTAGGGCTCTCATTCACGATTAGCCACAGCCTTACTACCAAAGCCCGCCTAGCCATAACCCATGGAAATCTTCTTCCCAAACTTCTTTATGGGCCAGCAGTTTTCTCGGCTTCTGCCAAACCTACTTTACATACATAGGATGTGATGACACATAATAGCATCTGTCATTTGCCATGGCCACCAACTGTCACATACACCATCATGTACATCACTCCACACTGTATTCCAAACTTGGCTGGGTTCCCCCTCACCACTATGTGACTACGCACTGGGCGGTGTCATCTATACCATTATGCACACCCAGTCGCCCTAGTCTCTTACCTCCCTTCTCCAGCCTGTTTGTAACGCTTACTCTTTACGATCTACAGAGCATGCCCTATTATCCATCCCAAGAATACACACTAATAAGATACAGCACTCTCAAATTTTGTCCCACGGCTGTAGAACTCCGTTCCATCTGTATTTTAACAATGCCCCACAATCCATGCCTTTTGTAGCAGCTTTCGAAGGTTCCTCCTTCCTGCATTCATATGCTCTTGCCCTTAATTGGTCCTGGTCGAATGGTGCCCTGGCACTGCATATATTCTCATTTTGACACTGTATTGTACTTTATTGTAAACATTTTATTTTCTATTATGTAATATGTATTGTACTCTTGACATCTTATTACACTGCTGTATGTTTTTGAATCTGTGACACTTGTTAAACAGCAATTCTGCACTTCAGCATGTACTTTCGCAAATAAGATGTTTCAGCTGTTACAGTTTACTGGAGAATACATTTTTTCCTTTTCACCATTCCTTTCCAAAATTTACAACACATTTATAAAAAGTCTGTATAGAAAACATTTGCCAGTACCCTATTCAACTCACAGTGACTTTGTTTATGACATCATAGTGCTCACCATGACAACAGACTATGATGTCACAAACAGCAATTATGTGGTTAGTAGGGGAGAGTCAGATACATTTTGAAAGACTAAGTGAAATAATTGCTGCATTATCTACAATATTTAGTAAACCAACATCAGGAGAAAGTTAAAAAAAAAAGTAGAAAACAAAGTTAAAACATAATTGGTATAAATCTAGGGCGGGGAATTCGGCGCAACCCACCTATGCACCCCTGCGCGATATTCAAAGGGGCTGGCTGCGCAACCCTCGATGCACCAGGGCACACCAGTAATGTATGCAGCACAAGTGCGGGGGGGCGTGCCCATGCCTATCTGGCACATCCCAATATTCAGCCTGGGATGTGAGGCGCATATGCAGGCACAAACCCACCGTGCGCTGCACAGGGGGGCGCAATGTTGAGCCCCTCAAATCTGGGAACATGTCGGGGACACCCACAGGTGGGCTGCCACATTGCTGGGCGCAACACTGCAGCCGCCTACTGTGGGTGGCCACCCGACCGCCCAAGATACAGTCCAGGAGCCCCCTGCTCAGGGGGCATCGTGCCACCCCCTCGCCGGATCGCGGGCATGATGTAAATAAATCCCTGGTGGTCCAGTGGACCCTACCCCATCGCCTGATCGCGGGCATGATATAAATAAATCCCGGGTGGTCCAGTGGACCCTATCCCATCGCTCGATCATGGGCATGCTGTAAATAAATCCCTGGTGGTCCAGTGGACCCTACCCCATCGCCCGATTGCGTGCATGTAATACATATAATCCCAGTGGTCCAGTGGACCGATCTCCGTCGCCCGATTGCAGGCGGAAGTCAAGCACCCTGTGGTCCAACAGTACCCCCCCACCCCACATAGACGCCCGCCACCCTGCCCCCCGTCAGTGGCGGGTGGCAGCCCCGCCGCCCGCCAACTAACAGCATACAGTACGGCTGTACGCTTCTTGGTTCATATGTTATGGTATGCAGACCAGAGGCATTATTACAGTTCCCCAAATGTGAATGGTTCATTCACATTTCGGGACTGTGTAGTACAGTACGGTTCGTATGCCCATTGCCTACCCAGTGGACTACCAGGCGATAGCCGCATTGTACGCCCGCCAGTCAGCAGGCGTTTATGGCAGAGAGCTGCCACCCGCCGCTGACCGGGGTGCAGGGTGGCAGGGGTCTATGGGGGCGGGTGGGTACCGTTGAACCACAGGGTGCTTGACTACTGCCCGCAATCGGGCGACGGAGATTGGTCCACTAGAACACCAGGGTTATATGTATTACATGCCTGCGATCGGGCGATGGGGTAGGGTCCACTGGACCACCAGGGATTTATTTACATCATGCCTGCGATCGTGCGATGGGGTAGGGTGCACTGAACCCCCAGGGTGTTGTTTATTACATGCCCGCCGATCTGGCGATGAAGCGCAGTGCCCGCTGGAGGGGCAGGGGGCGCGTCCCCAATGGCTGCAGCTCATAGGCGCCAGGCGCAAGTCGCTGGGGATCGGTGCACCGCATGTAAATGGGGACATGACATGCAAATGGCCCCATTTGTGCCGTGCATACATAATGGCCTCATTTGCATTCCCAGCTCTGAATAGCACAGTTGTTGCGCCTAGCGCACCAGCACATGCGCTCATGCATCCCCCTGCTCCCCAACTGCCATTTGCGCTGGTGCAGTGCCACTGTGCCGTGTGCAGTACGGGTGCCCCCAGTGCCATATTCAACGGTGCTGAGCCATGGCGCAGTACCGTTGAATGTTGCCTGGACTATGCCCTGGCTCAACCCAGGTATGCTGCGCCCAGGCTTGTGCCCCTGCCGGGCGCAGTCTGAATATCTCGCCCCTAGTGTTTTAAGCTTTTTATTACACTAGAGAGTTGCTCTTTAACACCCTCACGTATGTATTTAATGTCTTGTTCTGAACTGTACTGTTTAATCCTAAGTCTGTTATAACCTCCCAGGTCGTGCCTGGACATAGACATTTGACTGTCTAGTGCACCTACCTTGTAAACAAAAACTAAATAAAATAAATTGATTGCTACTGTTCCCCACCCAACTGTATCTCTAAAGTCCCCTTCCTTCGCAGTCACACCTGTAAATCAGCACTGACCAAGTGTCCCGTCCCAGGCAACAAAACTTCAAATAAATAAATACAAAATTATTTACAAGTCTTACATGTTCATTTTATTCAAAATTAACACGTAAGATGTCATAGCACCTATGCCACATAAAATTTAACCTGCTACAGGATGGCTGTAGGTTTCCAATGTACTTATGTTGAGTGGCATCACCTAAGCAAGGTGATGTCCTCCCTATCTTCTACAACAAGGAATGAAAGCCTACCTCAAAATTGACAGGCATGTTGCGCTTCAAAGCAATCTCAAACACCAAGCTGATCTCAGACTTGTTTGCATCTTTATCGTCCTGTGCCTCTTTAGATTCTTCTTCTTTACTTTCTTCATTCTGAATCACACAAAACAATTTAATGAAAACCAATATCTGTAACCACTGACAAAAAAATGAGAAGCACTTCATACCTAGTTTTACAATGCTTGTAAAGCTGCTGCCCCATGCAGCAGACTTGTAATTAGTTATCTAATGTTGCTGCTGTTTCTGTGGAGCACACCTGTTACTATAATCCCCCCACCTCTAGGCTCAATCTATGTTATTAATGTGATTATGTGAATGATCCCTGCCTTGTACCCATTACCTTTTGTTGATTTTACATGTCTGGTATGCAACTAAGTGCTTCATTTATCACACTGGATGTTCTACCTTGTCTTGCTGCCATTACTGTATTGTTTTTATTCTTGCCGCTATTTCAGTATTGTTTCTGTTACTCTCACAAACTGTACCTGAAAATAGTTATATATTTAGTGCACTTACCTGGTAAATAAAAATAAACACAACACATACCCGCTTGACTGTAAATGCTTACAAATAAACAGTAAAAGTAATATCAGATCCAAGGGTCTGGGTCATAATTTTAATATTCCCAGAGCCTCCAAAAACCAAGATACAGTGTGTATAGTCGTGACTATAACTCAAAATGTAATCTGAATAGCTCAGAAGAAGAGGTTGCTTATTTTAAACCATAGTGTTACTACTGGTATTCAGTTAACATCCACACTATGGCAATTCCATTGAATCTAAGCTCACTCATCCTACACTCAATCGCTCGTATGCTGGTCTCTACCCTCTAGCCCTCCAGATCTGGATACAGAAACCAGAAGTAGAAGAGCAATACTAACCGAGGATGTTGAGTGGGTGTTGTATATGTGTTATTTCTCCCTCTGTCTCTCTGAAGGTACCCTGTGCAGTTTCTATCTTGAAAATCAGAATTTTTTTCTTTCCTTCTACTCTTATGATGTCATTAATAGAGAGAGGAAACAGTTCTTGGAGTCCAAAAGTGGAGGATCTAAGCATGCGTCATGAATTTTTCTCATTGATTCATGGAGTTTGTAAATTTGTTTCATGATTTGCCATTTACCAGTTTTTGATGGGAACCTCCCCCACTCCCCCAAGCTATACCCAATTCATTGTCCTCCTCTTAACCACTTGCTAAATTGTGTGTTTATTTGGCTCTTATTTCTGTGGAGTGATTCTTGCAGTAGCTCTCCTTGGCCACGAGTGTTGCCCGTAACCATTTACAGAGCTTCCGCCAGTTTAGCTGTCTGAGCTAGTTGAGGAATCCACCTGTGTTTTTGTAGTTTTTTTTTTAATTTTACTGAAATTTGTGTGTGTGTGTGTGTGTATATATATTTTTTGTGGACCCCAAGTTGCACTTGCATATACCAAGCACAGTTATGTTTTGATTGTCACTATTTGGGCTTCTAAGTTTGTAATCACAATCTTTCCTTATACCTGGTTCACTTGTCCCCCCCCCCCACCTGGGGTGCACCTAAACAGGTGACTATGTGCTTTGATCTTGCTCCCTAATGAACAGGCATTGTGATCTCAAAGTGACAGGAAAGAGAAGCGTAATTTGCTGCAGTTAAGCGTGAAATTATGGTTTCTTCTGTAGGCAAACCTTATTTGCTCGCTTTAAGAATATATAATTTGTACGTAGGGACTGTTGATGCTGAAGGAACCAATGGCCACACCAGGTCAATAAATACCCTGGTGGCTGAACACTGTTTAGGTTTCCGGTATCCTGGAGATCCAGGGAGCAGAACCATGCCCCTTGCTCCAGGCGTAATTTGATCAAATGTGATTATATGGTACTTCTGCTTGCAGATGAAGTTTTTGAGGCTCTGTAAGTCCCGTATGGGTGCCTCCCCAATCAGTTTGACTACCAGGAAGCACTGTGATACAAAACTATACCGAGTTTGACTGTCTAGGATAAGCTAAATCACACGCAGAAATGAGTTTCTAAACATCCTGTTGCGGAGCTACCTGATACACCTGCAAGAGCATGTTCTTGAGAGGTGCGCAGAATCAGCATGGGGGTGCAGTCTAGAATTCCAGAGAGATACCCTATCCAATCACTTTCAGGCGTAATCTGTCCAATGATATTGCAAACCACAAGGGCAGGAAGTGCTGCAGCCAACCTTTAATCAGAAGCTACAGCAGGGGCTGTGGTAGAAGAGTAGATAGTCACTCCTCAGATTTCACGGAGGAGCCAGAGCCCCAGACTCTAGAGTCACCATTGCTAACCCTACTGTTGTTCCGCCAAAAACCCTTGCTACAGTAGAATTTGACTGAGAGATACTGCTGCCCCTGTTACTACTATGGCTGCTGCTGGGTGCGACAGGAGCCAGAAAAGGAAGAGCAGCCAGATCTCTTCTGATTGGGCTGGCCCTTCTTATGGATCAGAAAAGCAACAAACTGTAAAGTGGTATTTGGCTCCTTGATCTTCGTAAAGACACTTTCAACCTGTGGGCCAAAGAGTTCCTCCTCTTGGAATGGTAGGTCCAGCACCTTCAACTAAAAAACCTGAGAGAAGAACGGGAGAACATGCAAAGTTAGGCCTTATGACAAAGTGTGACTGTTGTTTCTACTGAAATGAGGTCAAATCAGCCAGGTCCAGTGCCAGCTGAAGCTCATGCTTGGCCACTTGACATCCAAATGGCTGAAATCTACGTCTGCCAGGCACTCCTCCATGTGCAGGGGCCACAACAGTTTCAGATTAAAAGCAGAATGCTATACAGGCAAGCTAACTCGCCTGCTAGATGGTCAAGGTTACTATCATATGCATGCAGCGTCCAATTTGGTCAAGATTCTTCAACTCCATGTCAGAAGGGAGAGTACACTAAATCTAGGACTTAGCCTTGTGGAACATTAGATCTGAAACCACACCCTCAGGGAGGGTGCCAAACAACATCTAGAAATCTATATGATAGAACTGCATACCTGCCATCTATTCGTTTAGGTGACGTATGCCACATGGATGAGGTCTCCCAGACCTACACTGCACAATATATTATGGCTGGGATGATAAAAAGAGCCTAAAAGGAGAAGCATTCCTTTGAAAAGATGTCCAGAAAAGGATATGAGCCCTTTTTTTGTAACTCTTGCAGTGGAATATTAAGGACATGAGAACTCTTACACTTCAGTGTTTTGAAGGAATGGAGTTCTTTAGGTGGGCACATTTTACACAGTCTTAAAATTTCCTCATCCTTGTCAGACTGAAGGTTCCCCAAGCCAAAGGAGGAAACCAAATAGTTAGGCTTGTTTAAGAGTCATGTTGGATAGTAAAGAGTCAGATATTCTCCTCTGAGGTTAGAGGGCGGGGAGCCATTTTTGGGCACCCCAGTGGCAACCAACACCTCTCTACCATATGAAGATACCACTGTCACTGACAGTACATGATCTGAGAATCTGAGTGTAGGAACCTAGGTCTTTGTGGGCACCCGGTCTTAGACAGAACTAGTGGAGGTTGCATATGGAAGGGTGAAACCTCTGGGAGAGCCAGTATTTCCTTAAAGAGCTACTGATGCCTCAAAGAAAACTTTGAAAAACATAATAATTAGGTAAAATTCTGCTTGTATTCCATATGTATTCTAGATTTCTCCTCCCCATTATTTATTATTGAGAAAATGTGCATGAATACATGACTTTTATCCCTTGCAGTTACTTTAAAGTTAATCTGCCTCTATAGCTTACTCCCTACTTCAAGTCATAATGCTCTGTTGTGACATCACAATATGTTGCCATGAGAGTAACTGTGATGTCAGAAGCAGTGCATTATGACCTCAGGTAAGGTGACAGCAGCAGAAATAGATGAACTCTTCAGTAGCAAAAAGCCTGTTTTCATGCAAAAGTCCTCAGCAATAAATAATGGGGAGGAGGAATAAAGAACTAATGTGAAATACAAGCTGAACTTTATCTAAATATTATGTTTTGTTAAAGTTCCCTTGAAGGTGTTAGCTGCTCTTTAAGTTTTGCCTCCACTTGGCTGTGGGAAACTGGACAGAAAGAAGGCTGAACCCTATGCACAAAGGTCCAAATTCATCACAACAGTTCCAAGAAGCCTGAGGGCCCCCCCCCGCCCCCGTAGGCCTGCAAGAAGCAAGACTGGTTGACCCATGAACTAAGTATACCACTGGGGACAGAAACACCATGACCAGTATGTGGAATCCTGAGAATGTCAATGATACTTCCAATGTTTATGTCAAGCATCTACTGAACATTACCTCAACCTCATGCATTTTCCTTCTTTTTTTTTTTTTAATATAGCTTTTTAAATCCCCCCTTGGGCCCTGGCACACAGCTGTACATACACATGGAGGCACACATGCACACCGGAAGCCAGCTCAGCTCCTTCCACCCACCCGTACTGTCATCCCTGCCTGCCTACATTATCCCACTGGACCTCCACCCAGTGGGGACAGAACTACGGGAGGGGCGACAACCCACCCACACCACCCCCAGGAGGTGAGAGCAGTCTGAATGCTTGCTCAGTCCCACTCCTCCCTTCCCCCAGGCAAACACCCCGATGACCTGAGATTGTTCCAGAACCCAGGATGCTGGCGTAGCATGAGGTAAGGCATCCGGCACCTCAACCCTCAGTGCCACTGGGCCAGAATGCATTTTCCTTCTGTAGTAATGCTAAAATCAGACAAAGACCTTAGTTGTGACCGATGAGGCTTTGGAGGAGTCAGCGGAACTGGATATGTGGGCATCATGATAAATGGAGTTGGAGACAACTTACATTAGTTTGAGTCCCAAAGAGGTGATCTGACCATCAACTGACTGAGCAGAGATGCTGGCTAGTGCTGCCCCAATCAGCTGTTGTCAGACCCCAGCTAAGAGTCATTTGCCAGAGTGACAGGGATGATAACTTCTTGGGCAGTGACTCTGAGCATCTTGGGAGGTAAACAGCAGTCTCATGATAAATAGGAACAGCAGTTCCAACCCTGAGCCTGTGGTACTTTTTCTTCTTCAAACACCTGGATTAACACTGTTTATTACAAAACAGTGTGACTGCCACCACCAATCAAAAGACAGCACTACTGTACGTCTTATGCCTCACGCTGCTCTGCATAGCTGATTCCCACCACGGTGACGCTGCCTTGTCACACCCATCTGTCAGAATCGCCATGGCAGAATGAGCTGTGAGACAAATCAGGCATGCTGCTTAGTTAGATGTAGACATTGTAAAAGTTGAAGTTTTCTACAGTCGAATGCATTAATTTACTTTGCAGTTGCATTCTTTGCAAAACAATGAGACCGATGCAGTTGCACTTCACACCCTGCCGCCACCATTAAATGCCATGAGAGCGGTGTCAGTACATAATGTCCACTGTGGGAATGTACCACAATGTGATGTAAGCTGGGGTGGGGGGTGGGGACAGCAACAAGAAGATAAAATAAATTCAATGTGTAGATTAAAAATTATGTTCTGAGAGTGCTTTTATCAGCTGGAGGCAGATACACAGCCTCATAATATATTAATATGGATATTAGTGAGGTGTGTCTCTTACAGGGTAAAAACGTTGAGCAGAATTCACAAAGCTTTCTGAAGGTGCAAAACTTTCCCTAAGTCCCCAAAACTTTCATATCTCTGGGAAAAAAAGGGGAAATTGCCCTGAGTGCTATTTACAAAATCTCCGCAGCTGCGGAAAAAATACACTATGGACTGTGGAAAAAAGTGCAGCTGTGGAAGTTCCTAAGGAAAAAAGGTAATTGATAAGTATGGCACATCCCCTCAAAGGCTATTCTCAGCCAGGGTTTTTCCGCAGTTGTGGAAAAAATGTTACACACATTGGAGTGAGGTGTAACACTCCCTCAGCAAACTGCAGTAGTGCCCCAACAACTGAAATACAATTAAAGTGGAGGTCAGGCATGGGTAATAGCATCCCAGTGGGTACATCAGTGTCTGACGTTACAGCAACATTAGCACACATTGCCATGGAATGGCAACAAAAAACAACCACCAGACCCACTGCAGCCCATGAAGAAGCCCCACATGCAATACAGCTTGAACAGCCTGCAGTGCGTGCTACTCCTGCAGGCAACAGGAACACTCCAGGAAGGGACGACCAGCAGTGACAGACAGCCACTGTGGTGCCATGGTATTGCTGGTACCTGTGATGCTTCAGTGGTCCCAGTTGAGGGTCTGGTTGCTGGTCTCTGTGGGTCCTTTCATCTACATGCTATGGCAGAACTGTTGGAAGTCTGCTGCTCCAGCTAATTAGGATCACTACTGTTGTGCCTCCTATGCCATTTCCGCAGCTGCGGATCTGCAGTTGCAGATTTTCAGCACTTGCACAATTTTCGCAGCTGCTGAATTTCCGCACCTGCAGTGCTTTTTGCGGAATTCCGCACCTGCACAAGTTTTCTATGTGAATATTGCACAACTGCATTTCCGCAGTGCTGCAGGCCTTTTTCCCACAGCTGCGGGATATTTGGCCTTCTTTCTGAATCCTGCCCATTATCTTGTGCTGTTTTGGCTGACAGAATCGCTTCGGCTTTGCTTTGTGGTCCTCTCGCCCAGAACAGCATGAGATAATGTTCTTATCCTGTAAGAGACACAGCACATTATACATATTAATATATAACATCCTGAATGACAATATTCTAAAGAATGACTTGAAAAGTAGTTACGTAAGAACTTACCGTAACAGTAGATCTTCGAGAACAGCTCTTGCAGCAGGTTACACCATTAGGACTGAAGCCGGCAGGCGCCAGGACCCCCCCGGAAATTTTCTAGCTAGCAATATTCAGCAGGGACTGTCCCCGACGTCGGTCCCTCCCCCGACGTCAGGCAAAGTACATAAGGGGGCGGTCCCCCAGAATCCCCAGTTCTCCCGCTGGAGACTCCCGGCAGCTGGATGACATCAGAAGAGGAGACTGAGGATCCACCGTCAAATGACAGTCAGAGAGATGCTGAAAAACCTGATCCTAGGAGAAGGATGCTGGAACTAGAATCTATGTCCAGCGGGGATGGTGGGAGGGAAAGTACTTGCTGCAAGAGCTGTTCTCAAAGATCTACTGTTACGGTAAGTTCTTACGTAACTGTACTATCTTACTTCGAGAAACAGCTCTTGCAGCAGGTTACACCATCAGGACTGATTCCCATGCAATCCTGGAAATCCCACACCATTGAGAGGAGGGAAGGTACAAATCCTTGAACGAAAACAAGCCTAGGACAGAAGTCCCTGAAGGACTGCTAGACCAAAACCTGCTCTTCACCTCGATGCAATGTCCAGGCTATAATGCCTGACGAACGTGTGTATGGAGCTCCAAGTAGCTGCAGCACAAACAGCTGAGGTGGACACGTTCTTTAAAGCTGCAAAGGAAGTAGCCACCCCTCTGGTGGATTGACCCTTAACCATGCCCGGTAAGGGTTTGTTGCACTTCTGGTAACAGAACGTGATACACTGAATGAGTCACCTGGATAGTGACTGTTTCGAAACAGAAGCTCCCATCATCCTGTGGGCAAAGGAGACAAAAAGCTGGTCCGATTTTCGGTGGTGTTTTGTTCTGGTCAGGTAGTATCTGAGACACCTATACACATCTAAAGTGTGCAGGAGGGCTTCTCCTCGATTAGAGTACTTTGGGAAGTACACTGGAAGATCGATATCCTGATTAAGGGTGAGAGTTGAGACCACCTTAGGGAGAAAGTTAGGATTAGTCCGTAGGTATACCCTGTCTTGGTGGAACACCAAATAAGGTTCTTTACACATAAGTGCATGGAGTTCAGAAATTCTTCTGGCCGAGGTGACGGCAACTAAAAACAACGTCTTCCAAGTAAGAAGGCGTAGCTCGCAATCCGTGACTGGTTCAAAGGCTGGCAGCATAAGCTGCTCCAGGACAAAGGGTAGATCCCAAGGTGGAATCGGATCCTTAATCGGGGGTCTAAGGTGGAGGACACCCCTCGGGAAGGCTCATGTCGTGTCCAACTGAGTTATAGTGCATTGGCCTATAGGAACGTGATAGGCTGAGATGGCACAGAGGTGTACCTTAATCGAGGAGTAAGCCAAGCCTGTCTGGAAAAGGGACAGCAGGCAGTCCAAGACCAACTTCTCGGGACAATCCAAAGGTGAAAAACTGCATGCTTGAACCCATATACAAAACCTGCGCCACTTCATGGCGTAGGTCGCATGGGTAGCCTGTTTCCTAGCAGTAGCCAGAATGTCTGCTACCTCTTGCAAGACCCCATGTCGCATCATGGCTATGTCTCTAGGAGCCAAGCGTGTAGGTTCAGGGAACGTAGGTCCGGATGGACCAAGGAACCCGCCTCCTGAGACAGCAAGTGAGAGCTGATTGGCAGCGGTACTGGAGGTTCCCGGGACAGCTGATGCAAAAGAGGGAACCAGATCTGCCTGGGCTAAAACGGCGCGATAAGTATTAGCGTCGCTTGCTCTCTGCAAAGTTTCAGAAGAACCCTCTGGATCAACGGAAAAGGGAGGAAGGCATAGAGGAATCTGCCCGCCCAGGAGAGGGACAATGCGTCTCATCAGAAAACACCAGGCCCTGGATCTAGCGAGCAAAAATTGGGCAGTTTTACGTTGGATGGGGACGCGAAAAGGTCTAATTCTGGTGTGCCACATCTGAGAAACAGATCCTCTACTACCTCCTGGAGTAGTTCCCATTCGTGGACTTTGGCCTGAGAGTGGCTCAGGCCGTCTGCAACGACACTGTCCACCCCTGGGACATGAACAGCAATGAGGTTTGCGCTGTGTTGCAAAACCCAATCCCACACCCTCATGGCCTCCCTGCAAAGCGGGTAGGAGTGGGTGCCTCCTTGTTTGTTGAGGTAATACATCACCGCGGAACTGTCTGTCTGTAACAGAAGAGTACCCGGTGGGATCTCCGACTGGAAGGCCTGCAGGGCGTGAAGAACTGTTCTCATTTCCAGGATGTCTATGTGGAGATGAAATTCTTGGGCCATCCACAGGTCCCAAGACTGAACACCATCGAGGTGTGCTTCCCATCCGAGTCCTGAGGCGTCTATGGAGAGTGTCACAATCGGAGACGGCGCAGTGAAGGGGACTCCCGCCAATAGATTCCTCGAATCTAGCCACCATTGCCAATCCTGGATTACGGCCTTCATGATCTGGATTGGGTGCTGCAGATGGTCTTGCTTTTGATCCCACTGGACCCTTAACATCCACTGGGTTACCCGCATGTGGAGACGAGCTAGACTGTTGCAATGACCGCAGCCATGTGTCCGAGCAGGCAAAGGACCAGTCTGGCAGGAACAGTCGTCTTCGCCTAAAAGTCCATGATGAGGGATCTGATGTGTTCCGCTCTGCCCTGGGGGAGAAAGGCTTTCCCCTGGATGGTGTCCAGAACTGCACCTATGAACTGCAGAGTCTGAGATGGAACCAGGCGTGACTTCTCGTGATTGATGATGATGCCCAATGTCTCGAACAGAGACTGAGTACAGTGAATGGCGGACATCAGGGCCTCCTGCGAGGGCGCCATGAGAAGCCAGTCGTCCAGGTAGGGGAACACGTAGTGGCCTTGTCTCCTCAAAGTCGCCGCTTTGACCGCCATGCACTTCGAAAACACCCGAGTTGCTGATAACAGCCCGAAGGGAAGGGCTCAGAACTGATAATGGCGACCTTGAAACTCGAAGCGCAGGAACTTCCTGTGCGCTTGAGCAATGGGTATGTGCAGGTAAGCGTCCTGCATGTCCAGGGATGCTAGAAAGGCATCCTGCTTGAGCATAGGAATCAGACCTGGGAGGGTCACCATGCAGAAGCGTTTGTACAGGACCGATTCGTTGAGATCGCTGAGGTCCAATATCAGATGGAGGTCCCCTGTTTTCTTTGGAACCAGAAAGAAGTGAGAATAATATCCTAGACCTCTCTGGTTCCACGGTATGTGCTCTATAGCTTCTTTTTCCAGAAGCACGAACACCTCCTGCTGTATGAGCAGGGCATGCTGACCTGAGTAACGGGACAGCAGGGGAGGTCTGGTCAGTGGGTGGTCGAGAAACTCTATGAAATGGCCTTTCTTGACCAACTGAAGAACCCACCGGTCAGTGGTAATCAACTGCCACCCTGAAAAGTGGCGAGCGATGCAACCCCCGACCTTTTGCGCCCGTTGATCCAGAGGAGAGGCGGGGGCCGGGAAGGAGTCATGCTGTGGCAGCACTGGCCCCTGTGGGCTGGGCCAATTTCGTGTAACGTAGGCCTCTGCCTGGGGATGATTTTGCCTGGGCTTTACGCTGAAAAGTGCCCCTTTGCTACTGGCTGGAACGTGGCTGCTGCCTTTGATGCCAGCTGCGAAAACAGCTCTGGTTCCTGCAAAAGGAACCAGGCCTGGATCTGTCCATGGCCTGTACAGACCAGACTGCCTTCCCATCATCCTGGAGTTTGGTGATGACCTTCTCCAAGGGTTCACCAAAGAGTACTTCACCGATATACGGGACGTCAAGAATGTTCTTCTGTACGTCCGGGGTGAAGCCAGAGACATGGAGCCAGGAGTGTCTCCGGAGACAAATGCCTGAGGCTGCCGCTCTGGCAGATGAGTCCGCAGAATCGTATGTGGCTCGTAGCACTTGGCTACCCACATCTGACCCAGTGCGGAGAAGGTTGAGGAGCTCCGTCTTCTGATTGCCATCCGGAAGTTTATCTACCAGGTCCTGGCCCTGTTCCTACAGGGTGTTCTGAAACTGTACAATGTGGGTGAGGTAGTTCACAGACCTGATGGCGCATGTAGCAGCCGCATACGTGTCTCTCCCCAGGGCATCCAGTTGCTTGGATTCCTGGTCCGATGGCTGTGTGCTCATATGTTGTGGTCTTTGAGACCGGTCATGCGAGGCCGTGATGATCAGGGAGTCTGCCAGATGTTGTTGGGCCAAATACTGGTCCTCTCTCAGGGCCTTGTATAGGCGATCAGCCTCCTTCGGCACTGCGGGAGTGCAGTGCGGACACTTCCACGCAGCCTTGGTGACGCCCGCTAAAGTGTCTACCAAGGGTGGTACTACCACAGGCTTTGGGTCTTTCTGCCGAACATAGCGGGCAAGGCATTGTCGTTCGGGGTCAAGGTCTTCAGCATCCCACCCCATGTTGTCCTGGATGTGCCTCATGATCTCAGCGAAAGAGGGATCATCCGGAGGAGACCTGGGGAGGTCATGTGGGTCAGGAGAGGAGATGCTGAGAGGAGAAGGAGATCTGGAGTAGTCCGAGGTGTCTGATCTGCAGTCCTCCCCCGACGGAGTGTACCCACACCATCTGGGTTGCTTGGGGCTGAGAGACCCTGATGGAGATCTTGAGGGAGGCCTTTTCCTGTCTTTTGATCTGCCCCTAGGAGGTGGAGTCTGCTTCTTAGGGGTTGGTGGTCGTTCTGCTGGCCCCTTTGGTGGAGGAGGGGGCGAAGAAGGTGAAGAAGGAGTAGGCGGAGGAGGTTCAACAGGGACCACATCCTTTCGGATAATGTCCCACCAGAAGGTAAAGAGTTCCTTTACTTCTTCTGTGTTCATGCCTGACGACGGGCCTGGCACCGGTGGTCTGTCGCCGGGGTCAGGCGTCAGGTCTGTGGGTGTCTCCAGGTTCGGGGAAGGTTCCCGCGGGAGCCCAGCATCCTCGGTGTCGTCTACCTGGTCATCAGGCAGTGTAGCGTCCTCCTCCGTAGAGTCCCTGTGACTGGTGTCCACCGGTGACGGGGGGGGGCGGTCTTCCGCTCTGGAGAGTGCGATGCCCATGTCGGTCTCTTGGCCGAAGACTTCGGATCCGGTGAATGCCCGGCCGGCGACGGTGTCTGGCTGGTGTCCTCGGTTCCGGTGAGCACCTGGCCGACTTGGAGTGCTTAGCCGACATCGGGTGCTTGGCTGACATTGGGTCCGACGCCCACTTCAGGGACGTCAGGTCCTTGGTCTTCCTAGGAGTTGGGTCAAAACCTCTGGGAGGTTGGGAGACCGATCTGAAGTCTCCGACGTCAGGTGGAAGAGGAAGATTTATGGCACTCTGAAGACTTGGAAGAGGCCTTGGAGGGAGTGGAGGAAGCCGAGGGCCTCGAAGTCTTGATAGGCTGGAGCGTAGAAGAGCTGCCAGAAGCCTGGACCTAACTGGGGTAGACCGAGCCCTGGAGGAGAGCGGTCCGATCTAGTGGAGCCTGAGCTGTGGGAGTCCGAGGCCCAGTGCGGGATCTGGACCTTACTTTCTCCCGGTGCTTGTCCCGTGTTTATGGGCCTTCGAGGAAGATTCTCCCTGGAGGAAGGTTCTTGGTCCATCCTTTTTGATTTTTCTTCCAGAAGATACGCCTGAAGTGCCTTCTTGATGGCGGATCCTGGTGCGGCTATTGAACCCTTGGCAAAAGGTGCAGGCCTTGATATTGTGGTCCGGACCTAGGCACCACACGCAGGAGGAGTGAGAATCCTTGAAAGGGATCTGTTTTCTGCAGGCACACTTAGAAAGGTGACCCTCAGGCGAAGGAGTTGGAGAGGACATCAGTTTGAAAAACACAGTAAGTTCTGTAGTCGTCGTGCGCTAGGTAGAGACCGAGAGGTCGATGCTGGGGAGTCGACGGCGGGAAAAGAACTGGGGATTCTGGGGGACCGCCCCCTTATGTACTATGCCTGATGTCAGGGGCGGGACCGACATTGGGGGCGGTCCCCGCTGAGTATTGCTAGCTAGAAAATTTCCGTGGGGTCCTGGCGCCTGCCGGCTAAGTATCAGAAACTTTAGAACTATCAAAGGAAAGCAGTTCTTCACTAAACATATGGGGGAAAGGGGGAAATTGTTTAACTAGGAAAGGCACACTAAGCTGAAGCTTGTTTCCAAGTGCAACCTGGGAGCACACGGAAGTAAAGTGACTTACTCAAGGTCACACAGTATGCAAGTGGAGGCTGTGCAATTCAAACCCAAGTCTCCAGGTTTGCAGCTCAGTACCCTAAACCATAGCACTATACTGCCTCAAAACATATATTAAGCATTTGAAATTCAGTCGAAACATGAAATTGAGGAAGTAAGCTGTTGGTTAACTAGGATCTGCAGCTTATCTGTTAGGTAGGAAAATGGGCAGACTAGGTGGGCCAAGCGGTCCTTATCTGCCGTCAAATTCTATGTTTCTATGTTTGATAGTGATACTATAAGCATCTTTAAATTCAGATTGGATAAATATATGACTTGGAATGTAATTAAAGACTATTACCACCGAGCATAACTTGGGTCCTTACAATTTTCATTGCAAATGTGTTATTGTCTGCCCAATGAGCAATGTAATCCAGTTTCCTGTAGTATATTGTGCTCCTGGTTATTGTACAGTATATCAAAAACAAAATAGTGTTGTCCACTAGACAACTCAGTTGTGGATTACAATCATTCATAATCAGGAGAAACAGTAAAGGCCCAGTTTTGCACCCTGGGGAACTCCAACAGAAACATCAGCCCAATTTTTTTATTCTTTGTTTATGCTCCTTCTGTGCCACTGCCTCTGTTCTCCCTCAGGGTCCTGTCTACACCTTGATCCCCATCAGCACCTAGCCTCCATCCATCCCAGAATCAGAGCCTCTGGGTGGGGGAGGAGTAGCAGGGCTACCTCCTACCTGAACATAATCCTCGTCAGGCAGATGCTGAGGGTTCCAGGCGTGGTTTGTGTTCGGTCCACCAGGGCTGTCATCGACACTGACAGTGGGGTTTTTCCTTGTTTCTCCTTCTCCCCTGAGATGCAGGCACCCATGGGGGGGGGGCCAAGGAGTGTTTGCAGACTAGTGCATGCTGCTGCTTCAGACATCGGCCTGCTTCTCACCCTCTTACAGTGTCCTTGACTGCACTGCCACCTGTGATCACCCAGAGGACAGTACTGCAGCGAGGATGGCATCCCACCCACCCCCGGAGGACTGCGTCCCCTGAAATACTCGATCCTTCTCCCCCTGGCCAACCCCCATTGACCCAAGCTCGCTCCTGAACTCAGGTCAATGGTGTCGTGAGTAGTAGCGCTACCAATGCACCGGCCGGCCACATCTGTCCAGCTGGACTAAGGTGGCCCATTTTTATACACGACTTTCTATTTTTTAAAACTTTTACCCACATAATCAGTACTGGGTAGTTATTTACCGGCACCATCTTCTGAAGCACTTATTAACTGTTACTTATTTAGAAGGCTGATTTGGATGCTAAATGCAACTCATGCATTACAGTCAACCAATACTTGGATTTTAACCCTCAGTACATATCTCTATTATTGAGCCACCTTTTCACTCAGGAACCTGATTTAATTCATGGCATAGAAGTTGTCGGCAGATAAGGACCACTTGGCCCACCTAGTCTGCCCATATTTTCCCTACCTATATTGACGTCGGCAACTCTGCTCATTCCCTGGGCTCCCCCCACCCTCCATACTACTACTATCCCTTTGTGCTTATCCCATGTATTTTTTAATCTGTAACCATGTTAGCCCCTACCACCTCCGCTGGGAGGCTGTTCCATGGGTCTACCACTCTCACTGTGAAGAAGTACTTTCTCCTATTGCCTCTGAGCCTCCTCCTTTCCATCTTCATAGTGTGACCTCTTGTCCTTGAGCATCTTTTTCTTTGAAATATGCTTCCTTCTTGTACCTTGTTTGTACCTGAGAGGGATTCGAATGTTTCTATCATATCCCCCTTTCCCTCCTTTCCTCCAGGGAGTACATATATATTACCTGAATCTTTCCCTGTAGGACTTTTTCAGCTTTACCCTAGTACTCATGAGCTCTTATAATCTTAAATGATTCTGAGAACTCTGTAATAACAGTAAGTTTGTTTCCAGTTGTGATCTGAACTCTGCTGTAAAGCAGGGTTTTAAATAAGCTGAAAAAATTATTAGAAGTTTGACGCATGAAAGTGCTAATCAATTGGGAAAATGCATAGCACTTGGCAGAGGCTGATTAGCAAAATTTAAAATAAATTAAATAATTTTACAATGTTGTGTACTGTGTCATGGACTCACTCAAAAAATGGTTAGCAGTCTGCTACTAAGCATTTCTGAAAATGGTCATCATTACCCCATGTTGCTTAGCGTTTTGCTATGATATACCAGATATTTAATACCCTGTAAAGAACAGCTACATAAGAACTTACCGTAACAGTAAATCTTTGAGGGAATCTCTTTCATCAGGTCACACCTATGGAACTTAGCTGCCAGCCACTAGGATCCCACAGACATTTTTCTTTAGCAGTCTAGTAGGGGCCACCCACGCTGACATCCCTTACCCTACATAAGCATGGGTGGACCCACTCCCTTCCTCAGTTCTTTCCTGCCAGAGACCATACGAGCTAGGCCTCCTGCTAGGGAACTGAGGAGAGAGAAAGGAGCCCCACTGTAAGAAGGGGCTGGAGCAAAAAGAAAACCCGGCTGGAGACGGAGAACCAGGGGGAAGGAGGGTGGGACGGCATGACCTGATGAAACAGATTCCCTCGAAGATCTATTATTAAGGTAAGTTCTTACATAACTTTCTATCTTCTTTGGGGATATCTCTTTCATCAGGTCACATCTACTGTGTGGAACAAGTCCCAAGCGGTTTCAACATCGAGGCAGTCTGGGTGGCAGGAGGCCAAAAGCCTAAGAAAGAAGGACTTGAAGTACAGCTATGTCAAAGCCTGCCCTCCTTCTAAAGGTAATGTCCAGACTGTAGTGCCTTGTAAAAGTGTGGACAGTACTCCAAGTCACAGCAGCACAGATGTCTGCAGCTGAGACATTCCTGAAGCAGCAACTGAAGTGGCCATGCCTCTGGTTGAGAAGCCATGAACAACTCTAGGAAGTTCTTTTCCCAGGGACGAAAGAGACAAACAACTGGGAGGACTTTCTGCAGTCCTCTGTACAGTGTGTATAGTACATGAGAATCCTATGCACATCTAAAGTATGGAGCAATGCTTCCCCCTGGATTGGCATGCTTTGGGTAATAAACAGGCAGGTGGATAGACTGATTTAAAGTAAACTCAGATACCACCTTAGGAAGAAACGTAGGGTTGGTGCACAGACACACTGTCTTTGTGGAAAATAAACATAAGGCTGCTCACACATGAGAGCCTGTAGCACTGAAATCCTTCAAGCAGAAGTAATAGCAAATAAAAATAATGCTTTCCACGACAGAAAGCATAGCTCGCAAGATGCGGCTAGCTCAAAAGGAGGCAAAGTCAGCTTCTCTAGGGCAAAATTCAGGTCCTAAGCCGGCACTGGATTCCGGATAGGAGGCTTCAAAGTGTAGAATGCCTCTCAGAAAAGGACGAGTCACATCCAGCTGGGCAACAATACACCCATCGATGGGCACAAGGAAGGCTGCTATAGCAGACAAGTGCACTGTAACAGAGGAGTACTGGAGTCCTGCAACAAACAAGAACAGGAGATACTGTAAAACCTGGTTCACTGGACAGATGAAAGGGTCCAGGTGATGGGTAGCGGTCCATATAGCAAAGCGCTTCCACTTCATCGAATAAGAGGCCCTGGTGGAAGGCTGTTCACTCCTGAAGTGCAATTACCACAGACGAATATATATACATACAGTTTTATACAGTGTTTCTCCTGTGTCTCCACGAAAGATACTCCCTAGCGCTTTGATCAATCAGCTGGTCTTCCTCAGGGGTTAAAAAAACTGTCATAATTTGTTGTCACTAGTTATCTGATTAGATTTCCCATAGTTACTTCAATAAAAGATTAATAAGGAAGATTAATTTAATATAAAAAGTATAAAAATTAAAATTTGATGCAAATAAGTTTGAAACCCTCCAGAGTCACTTGCATGAATTTAATGCAGTTATAGGTGTAAACAGTAGGGGTCACCCTATGTACGTTTTAATTTGAAAAACGTGGCTATTTAAGGGAGGTCTGGTAACATACACTCCACCCCCTGAGGAAAACCAGCTGACTGGTCGAAGCACTGGGGAGTATCTTTTGTGGAGACACAGGAGAATCGCTATATGGAACTATATGTGCTGGTTTAATAAACGTCTTTGAAATTCATTTACTTCTTCGTCTGTGGCAGGGATCCAGATAAGAGTTTTTTGGAGGAGTACTTGTTCTCTTCATTTTGAAAGCGAGGTGAGTAAAACCTAATTCTGATGTGTACAAATGTCTGGATGGAATGGAGTGAGGAGTACATTTTTAAAAACAATGTTTTTTTTTTTTAAATAAGAACTGAATCTGATCAGGTGCCAACAATGATGCAGAATCACCAGTTATGCTATGAAGCACTATTCTTTGGAGTGTGGAGCATTTACAAATGTTTGGTGAGTATCAGTACTCATTAAAAAACATTTCTGAAGAGTATTTCCTAAAATGAGGTGAGTAAAATAGGTCGGTACTCCCCTTACCTGGAGCCCTGGTCTGTGGTAATTGCACTTCAGGAGTGCAGAGTCTCGCTGTACTGTATTCAACAATGGAGTTAGCAACCCCCTCTTTGTACCCATCTCCCGAGTCTGAACACACAGGAACCTGGTGGATTTTCCTGGTGGAAGGCTTCCTGGCAGCCACGAGGACATCAGCCACTTTCTAAGATACCCCGAACTTAGCAGTGACTACCTCTTCAGGAGCCAGATGTGCAGATGGAGGGACCTGAGGTTTGGATGAACCAGAGTTCCCTGTGTCTGAGTCAACTGGTCCTGGCAGAGGAACTGGAAGTTCTACAGCCAACTGCTGCAGTAATGGAAACCAAATCTGATGAGGCCAGAACGGGGCCACCAAAATAAGGGTGGTGTCCTCCATTTGAAGTTTGATCAGCACTCTCTGTATTAAAGGAAAGGGAGGGAAGGTGTAGAGGAACTTCCCTTTCCAAGAGAAGGACAACGCATCTCACCTGGATGCAAAAAGGTCCAACACTGGACAACCCCACCTGTCGAACAGGTCTTCTATGACTGAAGTCAGCAGTTCTCACTCGTGCTGTGTGCACTGCAGCCAGCTAACACTGTCTGCCAGGGCATTTTGGTCACCTGGAACATGGATGGCCGACAGTTCTAGCCAACTCTGTTAAGAAGGGGGATGAAGCCTTATATATGTACATTAGGGAGTGAAGAAAGACCAAGAAAGGGATACAGAGACTTAATAAAGGGGAGGGAATGTGGGCAAACGGTGACAGTGAAAAAGCAGGGATACTGAATGAATATTTCTGCTCAGTATTCACAACAGAAGAGGAGGGGGAGGTACATAAACCAAACAAGAGAAACACTCTGAATAGGGGGGTCGATACCAGTCCATTCACAGAAGAAAGGGTTTTGAAAGAACTCTTGAAACTGAGGGTGGACAAAGCAATGGGGCCTGATCGGATTCACCCAAAAATTCTAAAAGAACTAAGGGTAGAATTAGTAACGCCACTGACTACTCTCTTTAACAAATCATGGGAGGATGGGGTGGTACCCGAGGACTGGAGAAGGGCAAATGTGATTCCCCTTCACAAAAGTGGAAGCAGGGCAGAGGTAGAAAACTACAGACCAGTTAGTTTGACCTCACTGGTATGGAAAATGATGGAAGCACTTCTGAAGGAAAGAACTGTTGAGTACCTAGAGGCCAGTGGTGCACAGGACCCAAGGCAGCATGGTTTCACAGCAGGAAGGTCATGTCAGACAAACCTAATCAATTTCTTTGACTGGGTGACCAAAGTAGTAGACCAGGGAGGGGCTGTGGATATGGCCTACCTAGATTTTAGCAAGGCATCTGACACAGTCTCACACAAAAGATTAATATACAAGTTAGCCAGCCTTGGAGTGGGTCCCAAGGTGATAGCCTGGATAAAAAACTGGCTGGACAACAGGATGCAAAGGGTAATAGTAAACGGAGTCCACAGTGAAGAAAGGAGGGTAATTAGTGGGGTACCGCAGGGTTCAATACTGGCGCCGGTCCTCTTTAATGTCTTTATAAGTGACGTTGGAGAGCACCTGGAAGGAAAAGTATGTCTCTTTGCAGATGACACAAAGATCTGCAAAAGGGTTCATACACAAGGTGGGGTGGAAAGGATGAAAAGGGACTTGGCAAGTTTGGAGGAATGGTCAAATATATGGCAGATCAGATTCAATGCAAAGAAATGCAAGGTAATGCATCTGGGAAACAAAACCCAGGGGAAGAGTACACACCGGGGGTGAGTTAATAACAACAACAAAATTGAAAGAGACCTAGGAGTAATTATATCAGATGAACTAAAGGTGGGCAAGCAATGTGAGAAGGCAGTAAGGAGGGCTGGGGGGATACTGGAATGCATTGGGAGAGGCATCAACAGTAGAAAACAGGAAGTTGTTATCCCTCTGTACAGACAGTTGGTGAGACCCCATCTGGAGTACTGCGTGCAATTCTGGAGACTCCCATCTCCGCAAAGACACAGATAGAGTGGAGGGTGTTCAGAGGAGGGCAACCAAAATGGTGCAGGGTCTGCACCAGAAGACATACGAGGAGAGAATAAAGCCACTTAATATGTATACCCTTGAGGAAAGGAGGGAGAGGGGGGACATAATAGAAACTTTCAAGTATCTCAAGGGAATTAACAAAGTACAAGAGGGTAGCATCCTTCAGAAGAAGAGATGTGCAAGAACAAGAGGGCACAATTTGAAGATAGAGGGGGGACGGCTCAGAGGTAATGTTAGAAAGTATTTTTTCACAGAGAGGGTTGTGGATGCATGGAACAGCCTTCCTGAGGAGGTTGTGGAGTCAGGAACAGTGGGAGAATTCAAGAATGCATTGGACAGACATAAGGCAATTCTAGTGGTGGGTAGGAGGAAGTAAGTTGTTGATTAACTAGAATCTGCAGCTTATCCATCAGGTAGGGAAATGGGAAGACTAGTTGGGCCAAGCGGTCCTTATCTGCCATCAAATTCTATGTTTCTATGTTCCTATGTTGTAGAGCCCAGTTTCAGACTTTCATCGCCTCCTGACACAGAGGGTAGGAGTGAGTCCCCCCCTTGCTTGTTGGTGTACTAAATGACACTGAGGTTCTTCGACTGCACCAGGAGGGTATCCAGAGAGAGAGGTGGTTCTGGAAAGCTTGTAAGGCATACAACACTGCTCTAATTTTTAGAATGTTTATGTGGAGGTGGACCTCAAACACTGACCAGGACCCCTGGGACCAGAAGGGACCCAAGTGTGCCTCACAGACCAGACCTGAGGCATCTGAGGTGAGGATCTGCTATGGGGAGGGAATGAGGAAGGGTACCCCTTTCAGAAGATTGAGATGATCCATCTACCACTGAAGAACCTTGCAGACTGGGGACGAAACAAGATCCTGCTGATCCCAATCCACCGGGGAATCCTCATGTAGCCTGGCCAAAGAGACAGTGGCTACAGCCGCGGCCATCAGACCCAACAACCAGAGGAAGGTCCTGGTGGTGACCGACTGGCTTTGGGCAACCAGCTGGGACTGCGCTATCAGACATTCTGCCCTGTCCTGAGGAAGGATGGCTTTTCCTTGGGTAGTGTCCAGGACTGCCCACTGTACTAATGCTGCTAGCACAGGAAGAGGACGGATCTGGGTAGACTGATGGTAATACCCAAAGCCAGGAATAAATAACCAGTGCAGTCTAGAGTCTGCAGCAAGAGATTCCCCGGACTGGGCCTTCAGCAACCAGTCATCCAGATAAGGGAAAACATACAGGCCTTCGCGCCTGAGGGCTGCTGCCACTGCTGCTAAGCATTTGGTAAAGGCCCATGGTGCAGATGACAAGCCAAAGGGCAAGACTCCGAATTGGTAATGTTCCTTCTGGAATAGGAACCTGAGATACCACCTGTGAGGGGAGCACACCTTCATATGCAGGTATGCATCCTGCATGTCCGGGGAGCATAACCAGTCACCCTGCTTGAGCAGAGGCAGTAGGCCAGGCAGGGTGACCATCCTAAACTTGGTCACCCTGAACTTCCTGAACTGAATGTAAAGATTAAGTTCTTAGAGGTCTAGAATAGGCCGCAGATCCCCGGTGCGCTTGGGGACAAGGAAGAACCGGGAATAAAACCCCTTGTTTCTTTGCTGACTGGGCACTGGCTCTATAGCCCTTTTGTGCAACAGAGTGAGCACCTCTTCATGCAGCACTGGAACATGATCTGGAGGGTAATGAGAAGGAACCGGTGGGCAATCTTGAGTTTGTTCCAGAAGTTCTAGAGTGTGGCCCTGTTCAACGAGCTGCAGGATCCAAGTGTCTGTAATGAGGGCTCTCCACTGGTCTAGATGGAGATAGAAATGTCCCCTACCACTACCTCCTAGCTTAGAACAGGAGGAGGGGGGATCAAGCAAGGAGTCATGCTGAGGTAAACCCAGCAGCTTGAGCCACACCACACCTCTGGGGATTTTGGCAGGGGTACCAGAAGTGGAGGAAGGAGCAGGCAAGGAAGCACTGGCTATGCACTTGCTCTGAAGTCTGGTTCCTGACCCCGACTTATGAGAGACCTTGCGAAAGGAGGGTCTTGGCCTACTCCTGGTCTGGGTATTATAAAGAGAATGAACAGACTGAATAGCCCTACCACCAGAGGCCTGCAGGTCATTAACAATATCCTGCACATCAGGGCCAAAAAGCCTGAAACCCACAAAGGGAGCATCTAAGACTTTCTGCCGGACATCAGCAGTAAAACCTGAGACTCTCAGCCAGTGGAATCAGACATGTCATACGTAGTTTTTAGGAGGTGCTTACTGACTTCTTCTGCAGCCTAAAGATTCTTAAGGAGTTCTTGCCTCTGAGGACTCTCAGAAAGGGCCTGTGCCACAGCTTTGCCCTTCTTCCAGAAGGTATTCTGGTACTTGACCAAATGGGATAGGTAATTGGCAATTCTAAGGCCTAGAGTAGCAGAGGCAAAGGTCCTCTTGTCCCAAAGGTTGAGCCTTCTGGATTCTCTGTCTGGGTGGGAGGGAACTCAGGTGCTTGGGCACCTTGGACCTGTCATGGGCCACCATGATGACCACTGAGTCAGTCTCTGGCTGACTGGCAAAGAAAACCTTACCGGAAGGGGCTTGGTAAACTTTATGAGCCTTTCTGGACATGACCGGCACTGAGTTAGGCTTGTGCCATGCAGTATTGGCCACATCCTCCAAGGCTGGGAGCAAAGGAGGAATGATTTTGGGTAGAAACTCAGGAGTCGCCAGGAAATCCACTAGATTCCTCCTAGTGACATCCTCTTCCTCAGTCTGGAACCCTGCAGTGACTTGAAGCTGCTTCATGATATTGAAGAAAGTGGGGTCCTCAGGAGAGGAACTCGAGGTATGCTTAGCTGAGTCCTCACTGCCAGAAGGCACTGCAGATCTGTCTGAGAAAGCTGCCCCTGCATCTTCCTCCTCATCCTCCTCTTCAAGGAGAATGATATCTTGGTGGTATGCCACCTCTATGTCGACCTGGTCAGAGGCAGGCGTCGACAACCATGGTACTGATGGCGCCCAGGAAGAGGCCAGATGGGAAAGGCAAAACAGCGCTGACACCAAAGCGGCATCCGATGGCAGAGGCAACGAAGACCCCCGCCGCAAAGCCAGCTGCTGGACCAGGGCCATGGTGACAGAAGTGAGCATGGTATTAAGGGTGACCGCAAGGAAAGGAAACACCATCAACACCAGCTGCAGCAGGGGGAGAACAGTTCCCATGGCCAATGAAAGGCTGTCTAGAGTGGCAAAGCTGACAGGGCCTGGTGCCTGAGGACCTTGTGGCTCCGAACGTTGCAGTGGCGGGGCAGTAGTAGATGACCCAGGGGACAATGGCTCCTCACCAGCTGAAGAAAGGCTGTTGGAGCTTGCTGCCAAGGAAGGCCTGGAGGAAGCAGAGGCCTGAGTGGCAGGAGGTGTTGATGGCGAAGCCATCAATGGCGCACTCCCTGAATGAGAAGAAGAAGAAGCCAATGGGGAAAGGGAGCGCCTTCTGGGGGAATGGTCCTTAGAGCGCTTCTTGTCACAGTGAGAGTGATTCCCACGAAGACTTGCCCTGGGCCTTGGTGGCCTGAGAGCTGAAAGAGGAAGCCGGTGACGGGAGGGGTAGACCTTGAGGTCCCGTGTTCCGACTGGGCTGCTCGCTGCTCCACAAGGAACTTCTGCACTGCTTTCTTGCGGCATCACTGGGTGGTATCCAGGAATCTAGTGGATTTCCTGGAAATTCCTGAGTTTCTACCCAAGATCATCCCTTCTTTGCTCCCAGCCTTGGAGAATGTGCCCAATGCTGCATGGCACAAGCTTAACTTTGTGCCTGTCATGCCCAGAAAGGCTGATAAGCTTTACCAAGCCCCTTTAGGTAAGATTTTCTTTGCCACTCAGCCAGGTAAGGTTGAACTTCAGGCAGAGCTCGCAAGTGATGGCATTGTGGCAAGGGCAGAGGCAACAAACGCAGAGGTCATGCTAGTTGGTGTAAGAAATCTTCTTTCCACCACAGCAGCGACTTGAAAAGAGCGGACGAGACTGTGGTCCTTGACATACAAAAAAAAAGGAATCACTTCAAATGAGTCATTCCGCCGCTCAAAGAAAATGAAAATATTGGCTGTCGACTGAACAATGAAGCTTCTGCAGAGTCCATGCGAGTAGGTCGACTACAGGAAAGAACTGAAGAGGGAGTGGGGTGGTCCACGCTTATATAGGGTAAGGGATGTCGGTGTGTGACGACAGCATGGGTGGCCCCTACTAGAGTGCTACAGAAAAGCTTCCATGGGATCCTAGTGATTGGCGGCTAATTTCCTTAGGTGTGACCTAAAGATCTATTATTTAACCAAACATCTACCGTTTATGGAGCACATGCAGCTATACCATGGTCTGACAGCCCAACGTCACTGATCTTGGTATTTTATTAAAAGGACTGCAGGTTGGTGACAATTAGATCCCGGATAGCCTCTCCTCTGGTTTAATCCACAACAAGCTGATCTAATTGATGTGAGGATTTAGAGCTTCCCATATAGAGCCTATTAAAATCACTTAAGAGGGTTGTGCAAGAAAAAATAAATTGAGATTTAACTTGATCCAAGAGATCGTTAAATGATTTAGGTACATAGGTACATAGTGAAGCTTGCCAGGATGAAACCCACTTTTACAGCATTCTGCAGTATGCTGCAGCAGAGTTACTGCAGCAAACAATGTAATTTTAATGGGAATTAATCCCTTTTGTCATGCAGGAAAATGTGACAGTGCCAGGATGAAGTGAATGTCTCAGTTTCCTGCATGACAAAAGGGAATAATTGAACTTGAAATTACATTGTTTTCCACATTACCTCTGCTGCAGCATGCTGCAGAATTGGGTTTCATCCTGGCGAGCTTCACTGTAGGTAAAATTACAAGTCTGGTAGCTTCATGAGCCGTATTTAGACTTGCCACATATCAGTGGATCAAATCAGATTTTTTGTCCCCCATATACTCATCCAATAGATTTTTAAAGGATAATATACTGGGGGCTCTGACTACATTCTTGGGTAGTGTATTCCATACATCAACCACCCTCTGGTTAAACCAGATCCCCCTTCTGGTGGTTTTATACATGTCTCCCCTCAGCTGGAATGGATGCAATCTGGTTGTCCTATCTGTTCCTATTTTTTTTTTTTTTATATATAAGCCTGCCGATTCCCATATTAATTCATTTTGTAGAGCCTTATATACATAACACAAATACCCCTGAGGTTGCAGTATGATAAGGAATATAATTCCAAATCCTTTAGCTTATCCTCATAATTCTTCCCATTTTGTTTATTTACTCTCTTAGTAATCCTTCTCTGGACTGTCTCGCTCCATCAGCTTAGTACCTCCTACACTTTGTGAGGAACAGAATGGGGCTCCATAGTCCATAACCGGTTTCACCAATGATTTACACAACAGCGTTAGGACATTTTTGTTCTACTGTTTATATGCCTTAGTATATTCCCCACCATTCTATTTGCTTGTTTGACAACCTCTATATCATGTATATCAAAGTTTAAGGTTAGTTATTATAACCCCAAGATCTTTTTCACTATCCGTGCTGGATATGACCTTGATGTTAATTATATATTTTGCTTTAACACTGTTGCACCCAAAATGCATAACCTTGCACGTAGTCTCATTAAATCTTAGCTTATGCGTTTTTGCCCAATTTTCTAGATGTTGTAATTGTTTTTGAAAGTTATTTACTGATTCAATATTATTACAATTGCCCCAACCTTTGTGTCATCCACGTACTTGTAAAGCCCTGCCTCACTACACACTTGCATTGTCGAGACAAACATACTAAACAATATGGGACCCAAAATGGACCCCTTGGGAACACCACTGGCACTTTCCCCCAATCAGACAAGAAACCTCTTATGTTTACCCTTTGCAACCTATTACTCAGCCATTATTTTATCCACAACAAGGTGTTATTTCGCCCCATATCATGTAATGTATTTAACAACACATCATGAGAGACAGAATCGAAGGCTTTTGTGTAATCCAGGTAGACCACGCCCACTGGCATGCTCAGGTCCAGGGCCCTATTGACTGGCTCAAAGAAATTCATCAGGTTGCTTACACATGATCTTCCATACATGAAACTGTGCTGTGTAATGTCCATAACACCTTGTTGTTTTACACAGTCTTCAATTTGTTCTTTAATGAAGACTTCCATCATCTTTCCCACAATAGAGGTAATATTTATGGGACAATAATGTTCAATTTGTGGTTTATCTCATTATTTCAATATTGGAGTGATGTATGCAATTGTCCATTCCTTCAACACCTTACCTTCTTTTAATGATGTACTGAACAGTACTGAGACAGGGCCTGCAAGCTTCTCTGCTAATGATTTTAAGAAACTAGGATGGAGTCCATCAGGTCCACATGATTTATGTTTATTTAGATTTTTTTAGTTTGATACACACGTCTTTCTCAGTGATGTGTCTAAGTACATAATCAGTTTTGATACCTAAATCTTCAGACTCGTAAAATAGACTATCTTGGTCCTGATAGACACTTAAAAAATACCTACTTGAACTTATTTGCCATGTCCTGTTTTTTTATTAAATAAATGCTTTCCTTCCTTCAGTGGATCCATTTGTTTTTGTCCATTGCTCAGACTTCCTATATAACTTTAAAACTGTTTTTGGTTATCTTGCTTACTTGTTGCTAATTTTAATATTGCACTCGCCTTAGCCTTTCATATCGCTTTCTTACATTACTGAATCTTAGTCTTATAATTTTTCCACTTATCTTGTGTTGAACCTATCTTGTATTTTTTGTATGCTTTCTCCTTGCTTTTGATTAGTTTCTTTATTTTAATAGTAAACCATTTGGGAACCCTACCTTTACCATTATATTTCGTAACTAATGGTATGTATTTATTTATTATATGTACACATATTTATATGTATTTAGCATCACATTTTTATCACTGCTCAGTGACTGGTAAACCAGGCCACAATACAGCAGGCTAAAACCCCTGAGGCCCACGTAACATTCATTTTTAACCAGAAAAGTGTCCAATCCTCATTGCTCAAGTTCTGTACAAACTAGGTTTATGCTGTGGATATACTGGGATGGTGCTCACACCACATCAAAATGTTTAATTTTTTTTTTTTATGTGGACATGGCAAGAGAGCACTTCTGGAATTAAAATAAAACATTTAAATGTAAATTGAGTATACTAATATTTTTTTTCCCCCGAAATACATTATTACTAAAAAAAACAACTTTATGATGACATTTATTGACAACAAATACAGTGCTGCTGTTTCAGCAGTAAATAATGGCAAGTCAGAGTTAGAGAAACAAACGTACAGTGTCACTAACTCCTGTGTCCCAAAGCCTCTTATCAGTAACTGTGTCTCCAAATGGTGGACACTCAAGCTAACCACAATGTGTGTGCCAGTGGACCATAACCTTTGTGAAATTTACCACGTTGGTACACCAGTGTTCTAGACAAATCAATCATTAACAGCTTAAAATGTCATTTCTGTCTATCGAAAGTGGTCATGTTTATATCAAGTCCAAGCAAACTGTAAGTTAAACAGTGCAACAGGGATTATCAGGACAACATTAGGAAGGGCTGATTACTAATTAAAAACATGTACCTGAGGTGCTTTTTCTGGGATAGGTTCATTGCGAAGTGCCTGTAGGGCTTTCATTGCAGCATTGTGTCTAGCAGCTTGACGGGTCCTTCCTTCCCCAATAAATTCGCTGTTCCCCACGGTCAACTGGACATAAAAAATCTTAGGCACTGGGTAATAGTACCTGGAGGGCAGCAAGACAAGAGAAACTATTATAGCCTTATAGGTGAACACTAATAGATCTATAATCCCCCAAATGTTAAACCCTTATAATCGACTAATTCTGACATCATGAGAACTCACTGACTGTAAGACCGTAAAATGTTTTCCTCTTAAATCTTTAATAGATCAAGGAATGTCCCTGACCCTTTGGAGTACTGCTTCTCCCCGCAGGGAACACCTTTTTCTTGAAAAGAGTATTTCATGTGCAGGTGCCCCGGAAACAGAAACATTTGTGGGCCTTTTCTTAAATTGTTTTATAATTAATAGTTTATTCATTTTAAGTAATAACAACACATACATAATGGTTTGGACCAAACTCTCACAGGGATGATAAGCACAACCATAAAACAGTTGATATAAAAAAAGACCCCCCTGTCTTGCACATTTGGTACACTGAGACATCTCCGAAAATGTATATTTTATCCTATATTAGGGTCTACATAACAGGGTTACGTGGCCTCACTGCGTCCAAAGGCATTGGCTCTGTAAAAGAGAAAACTACTGCCTCAATCTTTGCTGTATTTTACAGCCTCTGGCTCACAGCCATTGCGATCCCTAAACCCTTCATTATCATTTCTTGCAGTCAGGCAGAAGCTGAAACCTGGACTAAAGGTAAGTACAAACCCACAGCAAATTTTGGAGAAAAAGGAGGAATTAGAGAGCTAGGCTCCAGATTCAAGGGTGCAGAAGGGAGGCTAGAAATGGTGGAGTGCAGTTGAGGGCAAAATGACAGAAGGCGTAGAACAGAAGGGGTCCAGCTTGGCCAAAGCAGATTTGTGGGCAGCTCTGCAGATCTACATAGTCAAACACAGAGAGGATCATTTAAAGCCTTTAATTTATTCTCCACAATTTAAAATGCATTTTTATTATCTTGTTTCCCCTACCAATAAGCATGCTAAGGCACACTGGAGGACTTGGGCTGTAGGGTCACTAAAAACTCCTTTACATCAGTGACCCAATAATAATAATCATGTAGTTAACTGCATAAGGGAAGGTCTAGAAAGAGAATGCAGCCTACTTGAAGGTGGCAGCCTGGAGTTCCAGGAGTCAGGAACTATTGGATACGATGCAGGACTGCTGGCTGGTGTAGCTGATTAGGAAGTCTACATGGCAGGACACCATTCTCGACTTGGTTATCACCAACTGGGAGGTGGTGGGTGGGGTGATAGTCAGGGAACCACTGGGGTCCAGCGATAACAACTCTGTGTGGTTTGAGATGACTGTGAAGAACGCTGGTTCCCACTCGAGGGCAGTGTTTCTGGAACTCACATGAGAAGATTTTACCCAGTTGAGAAAAAGGGTCAGGGAAAACTTGGTGGGGTAGACCAGATCAAGGGGGTAGAGAAAAGTGGAGAATGATCAAAGGGGGCAATTTTGGGGGCAACAGACTCTTGGGTCCAAACAGCTACAAAAATAACACGCATAAGAGAATATTCTGGTTCTCTCATGAGACAGGGGAGGCTGTAAGAGCAAAAAGGAAGGTCTTTATAAAGTACAAGAAAAGGGAGGAACATCAGACAAAAGAAGTGAAGGCAGCAATTAAAAAAAGCGAAGGCAGACACAGAGCTGTGCATCACTCAGGGTGTGATGGGAGTGGAAAAGGAATTTTCAGATACATTTGGGAGAAAAGAAGGCGAGGGGGGAGATTGTCAGGCTTACTGAGGGGGAAAGGTTGTGAAAGGCGACAACCAGAAGACAATGTCCTAAACAATTACTTCTGCTCAGTGATCATGGTAGAGGACGATGTACCTCTACCACAAAGCGGGATCACGGCAGTAACACAGGAGGCACAGGAAATGGGGATGGTGGTGATCAAAGCTGAATGAGTAGGGAAAGGGCTAGTGGCTGTTAGGGTGGACAAGGCCATAGACGTGGGTGGCCTGCACCCAAGGGTACTTAAGGAATCCGCTTCTGAGCTGGCAGAGCCTTTGTCGCAGTCATTTCACAACTCAGTGGAGTGTGGGATAGTGTTAGGGAATTGGAGAACTGTGGAAGTAGTTCCAATCCACAGGTGGGGAGGAGCGAACAAGTAGGATTCAGGCAACTACAGACTGGTAAGCCTTACCTCCTTTGTGGGAAAACTGATGGAGACCATTGTGAAGGAAAGACTAGTAGCCTACTTAGAGAATAATGGGCTGCAAGGCAGCAGGCAGCATGGTTTTGTGTCAAACCTGATTGTGTTTTGCGACTGGGTCACTAGGGCAGTGTACAGAGGCCAGGCAGTGGAATTGCTGTACTTCAGACTTCAGTAAAGCATTTAATTCAGTGCTGCACAGGAGGCTGCTCAAAAAGCTGGACGACTTAGGAGTTGAGAAAGGATTAGTCAAGTGGGTGAGAAACTGGGTAGCGGAAAGGCAGCAGGGAGGGGTGGTTAATGAGGCTAAATTGGGGGGTTCATAAGTGAGAAGCCACAGGGGATCAGTCTTGGGACCTGTTCTATTTAATATATTTATTAGTGACACGGGGAAGGTATCCAGGGTAAGATTTATCTCTTTGCTGATGACACAATCTACAGGAGGGCAGATAGTGAGGAAAGGATGAGGTAGCTTCAGAGAGGTTGAAAAAGGTTTGAGATGTGGTCAGAGGTCTGGCAGCTAAGATTCAATGCCAAGACATGCAAGATGATGCACTTAGGAAATAAGGACCCACACATGGAGTACTGATGGGAGGGGTTAAGCTGGCCACTTCAACTCAATCTGTATTCTTGAATGGTTGCCTTTCTTCTCCTCTCTCCATTTCTTCTGCGGCTCCTCGAGGGGCTATACTTGGTCCTATTCTTTTTAATCTTTTTTGTAGATCCCCTACCCTCTGTTGTGGACCACTGCTTTAGTCCAACTTTGCTCAGTCCAACTTTATGCCCATTACAAGGTCCTCTTTAATGCTCATAAAAATCCATCCTCGATTCTCCAGGGTGAATTAGACAAAATCGTGAACTGGTTTTCCAATAACCTTTTAATTTTACATAGTAAAAAGATTCAAACCAGGCTGTTCAGGTCTCAGTAAACTGTGTCACTGGCAAATTCTTCTTCCTCTGTCGCTTTAAATAACAGCCCACTCGAGCTTGTAAGTGAATTCAAGTATCTTGCTCTCACTTTCAATTCCTCCTTGACCTAAAACTCATTACTGACAAAACTATTTTAAAAGTCCATCAATGCCTTGGTTGTCTAAAACACACCAGGCATTGTCTGTCAAGCTCAGACTATAAACACATTATTGCCCGAGGTATTCTCCCCATTCTAGATTATGATGGTACTAGTTACCATCACGCATCTGCTTCTAATCTTCTTCCATTGAATGCTGTTTATTACCAGCTACTACAGTTAATTTTAAAACTGAAATGGGATGAACACCATTGTACCCTACCACATCACTTAAACTGTCTGTCCCCTCCTCCATACTCACTTTCCATTGGTTATCCCTTATTTACAAAACTATGACCAATCTTACATATTTGAAAGGCTTCTAGATGTTTTTCATCATGGCTTTTTCTTGCCCAAGTTTCAAACACACTTTGGGAAGGAATGCCTTTCCTATCTTGCTCTATCCTCAGCTCAGAATTTCACCCACCCTTGGTATTTTCAAACATGACCTAAACAATTGTTGTTGCAGGAACAATCTATCGGTACTTGTTTTAACTGATATTGTGCATGTCAGTTTATGCATTTATTGTTATTTGTATCAACTTGGGACATTCTGCAAATGAGACTTGCTTCTCATAGAACTTATCCTATAATCTATGCAACTTTTAAATAAAATAAAATCAGAGGAGAGAGATCTGTGAGTCCTCACCAGTGACTCACTCAAGCAAACTAGCCAGTGCAACAAGGCCTACAGCAAAGCATCTAGGTTGTTGGGGTGTACAGTGAGGGGTTTTGACAGCAAGAGGGGGAAGGTGACACTGCCCCAATACAGATCATCTGGAGAACTGTTCCCAGTTTTGGAATAAAAAAGGAAAGGGAGGGTGGGCAGAGGATGACAGTGAAAAAGCAGGGATACTGAATGAATATTTCTGCTCAGTATTCACAAAAGAAGAGGAGGGGGAGGTACCTAAATCAAAGAATAGAGGCACTCTGAATAGGGAGGTCGATACCAGTCCATTCACAGAAGAAAGGGTTCTGAAAGAACTCTTAAAACTGAAGGTGGACAAAGCAATGGGGCCTGATGGGATTCACCCAAGAATTCTAAAAGAACTAAGGGTAGAACTAGTGACACCACTGACCTCCCTTTTTAACAAATCATGGAAGGATGGTGTGGTACCGGAGGACTGGAGGAGGGCAGACGGATTCCCTTCACAAAGTGGGAGCAAGGCGGAGGCAGGAAACTACAGACCTGTTAGTTTGACCTCAGTGGCAGGGGAAAATGATGGAATCACTTCTAAAGGAAAGAACTGTTGCGTTCCTAGAGGCCAGTGGGGCCCAGGACCCAAGGCAGCATGGATTCACAGCAGGAAGGGCATGTCAGATAAATCCAATAGATTTCTTTGACTGGGTAACCAATGTAATAGACCAGGGAGGGGCTATGGACATGGCCTACCTAGACTTTAGCAAGGCATCTGACACAGTCCCACACAAAAGATTAATACATAAGTTAGGCAGCCTTGGAGTGGGTCCCAAGGTGGTAGCCTGGGTAAAAAATTGGCTGGACCACAGGATACAGAGGGTAATAGTTAACGAAGTTTACTCTGAAGAAAGGGGGATTGCTAGTGGGGTACCACAGGATTCAGTACTGGGACTGGTCCTCTTTCATGTCTTTATAAGTGACATTGTAGAGGGACTGGAAGGAAAAGTATGTCTCTTTGTAGACGTCACAAAGATCTGCAACAGAGTTGATACAGAAGGTGGGGTGGAGAGGATGCAAAGGGACTTGGCAAGGTTGGAGGCATGGACAAATATATGGCAGTTTAGATTCAATGCAAAGAAGTGCAAAGTAATGCACCTGGGAAACACAAATCCAGGGATAGCGTACACAATGGGGGGGAGGGGGTGTGAGATAATAACAACAACAGAAATGGAAAGGGACCTGAGGGTAATCATATCAGATGACCCTGAGGTCGGCAAGTAATGTGAGAAGGCAGTAAAGAAGGCTGGTGGGATACTGGGATGCATAGGGAGAGGCATCACCAGTAGAAAACAGGAAGTTGTTATCCCTCTGTACAGAGAGTTGGTGAGACCCCATCTAAAGTTCTGCATCCAGTTCTAGAGACCCCATCTCCACTAGGACATAGACAGGATGGAGGCTGTCCAGAGGAGGGCAACTAAAATGGTGCAGGGTCTGCACCAGAAGACATACGAAGAGAGATTAAAGAAGCTTAATATGTATACACTCGAGGAGAGGGGGGACATGACAGAAACTTTCAAGTACATCAAGGGAATCAACAGAGTCCAAGACAGTAGCATCTTTTAGAAAAAGATGTGCAAGAACAAGGGGGCACAATTTGAAGATGGGGGGGGGACAGCTCAGAGGTAATGTGAGGAAGTATTTTTTCACAGAGAGGGTTGTGGATGCATGGAACAGCCTTTCTGAGGAGGCAGTGGAGGAATTCAAGAATGCATGGAACAGACATAACACAATTCTAGTGGGGGGTAGGAGGAAATAGGCTGTTGGTTAACCAGGATCTACAGCCTATGCATTAGGTAGGGAAATGGGCAGAATAGGTGGGCCAAGCGGTCCTTATCTGCTGTCAAATTCTATGTTTCTGTATTTCTATGGAATCCTCACCTGAGAAAGGACATTGATAGGCTGGAGTCAGTGCAGCAAAGGGTCACAACAATGATTCAAGGCCAGCCAGGCAGATCATACAAGCAACGTCTGAAAATCCTGACCATGTACTCGCTGGAGGTCAGACAGGATGGGGTGAACATGATGGAGACTTCTGACTTTTAAGTTCCTTAAAGATTAACAGGGTAAATTGCAAAGATCTGTTTGTTAGAAATAGAGATGCAATCATGAGGGGATACACTTGGAGATCAGTGGGTGGTAAATTCAAGAAGGATGTGAGGAAGTTTTAATTCACGGAAAGGGTGGTGAAGCTTTGGAATAGATTACCAGCGGAGGCTGTGTGGCAAAGGACCATTAATGGGTTCAAACATGGGCGGGAAAAGGCAAGGGGACACATAATCCCACTTGGGGGAACCAGGTAGGGGAAGGAAGCAGGAGGGAGGGTGTGAATAATCCAATGCGGCACTAGGCCGAGGGGGTAAGGTAGTACCAACTATGGGCCATTCATCTCCTTCTACCGTCAGATCCTATGTTTCTGCTGATTAGTGTGCAGAACTGTGACCGTGCTACCCAGATTCGAGCCCCACCTCTGCCGCTTACACACTGGCTGATCTTGGACATGTCATTTAAGTCTCCCTATGCTTGAAGGGGCACAGTCAGCACTAACAACCCCACACCAAAGTGTGACGCTGGTCCCAGTTTAAACTTTGTGAGCAAAATCATCTTTTTTTTTTTAACTACTGTTTATTGCAGTATAGTAGACTGTATCAGCCTGATTCTGCTGATTTCTAAGCTGACACTGTCTGTAACTACAAATCCCAGAATCCCCTACAGCTGACATCAGAGCATGGATGAAGCACTGGAAGATTTGATGGCCTGCAACGAGTGTTAGAGCTTTTATAAGCACTAATCAGACATTTGCCAGTTCCACTTTTCTTCCGGGGCTAAGTACAATAGCGGGACCAGTAAACAAAAAGATCAGAGCTTATAAAAACTCTAACATGCACTACAGGTTACTGAATCTCCCACTGCTGCAGCCCTGCTCTGATGTCAGCTGCAAGGGATTCCAGGATTTTTAGTTACAGAAAATGTCAGCGTGGAAGTCAGTAGACTTTGGTACAATCTATTAGTCTGGTACTTTTCACTTGGATGTGGGGCTTTTAACTTTTTCATCTCTCTCACTCCCCCCCCCACCAACTCTTTTTCCCTCCGGTCACGGCCCCGAGGTCCTCTCTCAGGCATCCAATCCTTTTTTCCTGCCCGCCTGAGGATCCCCGAACTGTCTCTCCTCTCTCCCTTCCCTCCGATGTCAGTACCCCCGGCTAACCCTATCCGGGGTGGGTCGCCCTCCTCCAACCTGGGCGCCTCTCATCAAGTCAGACTCTGGCATCGGACGGGGAGCGGCCTGAGGAAATCGAAGGCCAGTCAAGGAGAGCTAGACGTTGGGCATGGGGGACTGGTACCGTCAGCTGATCCTTGGCGCCGGGATTTTCCTTGTTCTGGTACCCCCCTCCCGACGTAAGGCGTGCAATGCAGTCAGCCCATGACGTGGGTGCTCCCACCCACGTCCGGAGTTGGCTGCCCGACGTCGTCCCCACTTGTACACGCCCGAGTGCATAGCAGTGCCACCAGTCTCCAACGGGGGCCATTGTTGCACCGGGCTACCCTGGATCCCACACCTGAGAGAAGAGAGCAGTCCATTGGACGCTCAATCCTCTCTCTCCCCTGCCGACCCCCGGCGGTCCGGGCTGATTCCCGAATCCAGGTCACCAGCGTGGCGTGAGGTGTGGCGTCCAGCGCCTCAACCCTCAGCACCACCGGGCTGGCTCATCTCTCTTACTCTTAATCTCCCCTCCATCACACTTAAACCTCCCTATGATTCAGTTCTCTCGGCTGTCACACTGCACAGAAGAAAAAATTATTCACCTTAGTAATTCTGTTTCTTCTAATGGAGTCTTGCTGTATTCTGACAATAGCAGTTAGCTCCAGCCTTTAAACTGCCCCAGAGAGTATAGGGTTAAATTTCTATGCAGGGCATAGAACGTTGAGCTCAAGCTCGGTTGAAGACTCTGTCTGCAGTACTTTGAATCCAAACCGTAAGATTCTTACGAGCTAAAAACTCACTGACCTATCAGAATGTGGAAATTGTAAAAATTCTAGTAGCCAACTGGCAACTAACGGTCTAGGTTCCCAAAGGAAGACTTAAGTCAGGAAACCCAAAAAACAAACAAAAACCAGGTAATAAAGCATAACAAATTCTTTATAACCAGACTAAAGCACCCAACAGGAAGTGTGCTGAAGACACCCCTGGGGTGCAACACTGCACCTCCCCACCCACTTCCCAAAAACAGGTTCTGAGAGGGGAGGCAGGGAAGGAGGTCAGAATGCAGCAAGACTCCATTAGAAGAAACACAATTACTAAGGTGAGTAATTTTTTCTTCAAACAACATGAAGTCTTGCTGTATTCTGACAATTACAGACTAACAAGCAGTACCTCCAAGGAGGAGGGACAGAACCTACTTTGGGAATAGGATCTGAAGCACTGCTGCACCAAATCTTGCATCACTCTGAGCCTGGATATCCAGGGAGTAATGCTTGGTGAAGGTATGAACTGTTTTCCAGGTGGCTGCTTGGCAAATTTCTAACAAGGGAATATCCCTGGCCACAGCCAGAGATGCAGCTGTTCCTCTAGTGGAATGAGCCCTCAGGCCTGAGGGAGGAATTTTTCCCAGTTTTTCATAATAGAACTGGATACAGGACACAATCCACCTGCCAATAGTTCTCTTGGTGGCAGGTTTGCCCTTACCTGCTCCCCCATAAGTGAGGAACAACTGGAGGGAGTCAAACCTGTGACCCTTTGTACATTCTATGTAGTAACTAAGGGCTCTTTTAACATCTAAACTGTATAACCTTCGCTTTCCTGAGGAAGCATGATCAGTGAAGAACACAGGAAGAGACATGGATTGGTTCAAGTGGAAATCAGAAACCATTTTGGGTAGGAACCTCCTATTGGTTCTAAGGACCACCTTGTCCCTATGGAATGAGATGAAGTCCGGTTCAACTGACAGAGCTTGCAATTCACTGATAAGTCTGGCAGAGGTTATAGCAACCAAAAACACAGTTTTCCAAGTCAAGTACTTGAGCTCTGCTGAGGACATAGGCTCAAAAGGGGGTTGCATAAGCTGAGCAATGCAGACATTCAAATCCCAGGCAGGAGCAGGATCCCTAAAAGGAGGACTGGTATGAAGCAATCCTTTGAAAAGTTTACAGAATACAAGATGAGATGACAGAGAGGAAGGCTTTCCCACTGACAGAAAAGCAGAAACAGCTGACAAATGTACCTTGAGAGTAGCTGGTCTGAGGCCTAGACCATTAAGATGAACCATATAATCCAGAACTGTAGACAATTCAGCAGTGTCTGGGGATACATGCTTCTTGGAACACCAAATACTTAACCTTTTCCATTTGGAGTTGTAAGTTTTTCTGGTAGCTGGCTTTCGAGAAGTTTTGAGAATATCCAGAACCCCTTGGGATAGGTGCAAATCTGCATATTCTAACTCTTCAAGAGTCATGCCTTGAGACTGAGGGACCGAAGATTTGGGTACCAAATCCTCCCCTGAGATGAGGTTAACAGATTACACTTCCTGGGGAGAGACAGGGGGAAGATGGACTGCTAGGGACAGCAGCAGGGGATACCATGGCTGCCTGGCCCAGTCTGGAGCAATAAGAATTAGTTTGCAGGATTGTGACCTCATTTTGACCAGAACTTTGAACAACAGAGGAAAAGGAGGGAAGGCACAGAGGAATTTCCCTTCCCAGTTCAGAACCAGAGCATCCAGAGGCTGAGCCCAGCACTGGTGGTCTGCAACAAAACAGAGGAAGTTGGTGATTGTCCGGGGCTGCAAAGAGATCTATCTCTGGAGTGCCCCACCTGGAAATAATCACTTCTAGCACCAGGGGATCCAGAGACCATTCGTGATGGCCCTGGGAGATTCTGCTCAGTGCATCTGCTATCACATTGTCCTTTCCCAGAAGGTGGACTGCAACTAAGGATGTCTGCAGAGAGTAAGCCAGAGATCATAGTTTCATGGCTTCTGTGCACAAGGCCGTGGACCGAGTGCCTCCCTGCTTGTTGATGTACCACATGGTGGTGGTGTTGTCTGTCCTGACCTGTACCACCTTGTTCTGCGCTGACTGAGAGAAGGCTTGCAGAGCCAGGAACACTGCCCTGAGCTCCGAAAGATTGATATGCAGGAGGGACTCTTGATGGGACCACTGTCCCTGGGCTGTGAGAGCCCCACAATGGGCTCCCCAACCCAACAGAGAAGCATCTGTGGTAAGGACCACAGAGTGGGTTGATTGAAGAAAGGAACCCCTTGCCTGAGATTGTCCTGATCCTGCCACCATTGGAGTGCCTGGATCACAGTCTGAGTCACTGGAACCAGTTTGGTAAGAGGATCCTTCTTTTGGGGCCAGAAGGACCTTAGGTCGAACTGAATGTCCCTCATTTGAAACCTGGCTCCTTGGACCACTGCTGTAGAAGCTGCCATGTGACCCAGAAGCTGAAGGAAATGCCTTGCTGGTCGAGAGACCAGAAGGCGGAAAGAGGCCAGCTCTGAAATGGCTGTAACCCTCTGCATGGGAAGAAAAGCTCTTGCCTTGACTGTATCCAGCTCTGCTCCTATAAAAGTGAGAAGCTGTACAGGTTTGAGAACTGACTTGGAAAGGTTGAGAAGAAACCCCAAGGAAGTGAGCACTTGCTGGGTCACTTGGAGGTCTGACTTGACTTGGTCTGGGGACTGTCCCACAATGAGCCAGTCATCCAGATATGGGAACACAGCAATCTTCTTCCTTCTTAAAAAGGCCACCACTACTGCCAGGTACTTTGTGAACACCCTTGGAGCTGATGTTAGGCCAAAGGGCATTGCTCTGAATTGATAACGGCCTGAAGGCAATTCGAACCTGAGGTACTTTCTGTGGGAGCACATGATGGGAATGTGAAAATAGGCATCCTTGAGGTCCAGGGAGGCTAGCCAGTCCTCTGGCCTTAAAGAGGGAATTATTCCCAGAGTCACCATTTTGAACTTTGGTTTTAACAGATGCTTGTTCAGATATCTTAAATCCAGGATAGATCGCCACTCCCCTGTCTTTTTTGGGGTAAGGAAGTACCTGAAGTACAGACCTTTGCCCCTGTGTAGGTAAGGCACCCTCTCTATGGCCCTTAGAGCCAACAGAGATGAAATCTCTGCTTGCAAGGCAAGGGATTCGGAGGTGCTTGCAGGTGGAAAAGATCTGGGCCTCAGCTTTGGAAATCTTTTGAAGCTGAGGACCAGTCCCTGGCTTACCACTTCCAGGACCCACTTGTCTGAAGTAACAGACTTCCAGTCCTGGACGAAGTAAGCCAGCCTGCCTCCTACTGGTATGGGGGAGTCGACCCAGGCTGACAACTCAGGGTGTCTGCTTGGCAGGAGCCCTAGGCTGAGGAGTGGATGCAGCCCTGCTCATCCCCCTTCTGCCTCTCCCCCTTCTGCCTCTCCCTCTAAAGAACCCCCTCTGGGAAAAGGGAGAAGAGGCCTGCGCTTGGTAGAAAGGCCTGTGAAAAGGCCTGCCCCTGCCCCTGGCTTGCTGCCTTTGAGGAGTTGCCTGCCTTTCCTTGGCCTGTGCACTCCTGTAAGTGGACCTGTATTCGTCCATTTTCTTCATGTAATTCTCTGTTTGCTCCCTAAACAAAGAATTACCCACCACAGGGAAATCCATGGCCTTAGCTTGGGTGTCCTGTGAAAGGCTAGTACACATGAGCCAAGCCATTCTCCGAAGAGCCACAGATGTAGCCATGACTCTTGATGACACATCACTGGAGTCCACAGCAGCATGAAACTGAAACTTGGATGCCTCGATCCCATCAGCAGCCACCCTCTCCAGCTCCTTGGCCAGCTGGGGGGAAGCCTGCTTAGCCAGTGCCAGTACAGTGTCCCATCTGAACTTCTGTACCTGGCTGTATAGGCCATATAATTAGCCTGCCTGAGTCCCAAAGAGGATGCCATGTACTGTTTCTTTGCCATGGCATCCAACTTCCTGGAGTCTTTATCTGGGGAGTGTGAAGCCAAGGGAATGCCTGCCCTGTCACAGACTGCAGCCTGCACTACCCCAACATGGCTGCATTGCTGGTAAAGAAACTCTGTATCCGAGCCTGACAGAGTATATCTCTTGTCCATCCTTCTGTCCACAGGAGGTATAGAGTTAGGAGACTTTAGAATGTTTTGAGTCTGCTTCCCAAAAGACTTGTGAAGGGGAATAGACAGTCTCTTAGACTCTAGGATATCCATCATTTCAATGAAGTCAGGCTCTTCTTGGTCCTGCACAGCCTCCTCCATAGGAAGCTGGAGGGTTTCTGCCACTTTCTTGTAAAACAAAGTGGGGAGGGGACTCAGAGAGCCTAGGAGGGGGAACACCAGAAGGTCTGTCTGGGGAGATGTCCGGTTCTATAGGCACATCCAGACTTTCTAAGCACTCATCATTATAATCCTCACATTGTTTACAGTCCCCCTCCTCAAAATCCAGTTCATAAAAATCTTCAGGGGCATAATCCTGAACCGGAGGAACCGACCAAACTGAACCCCTACCAACCGGGACTGGATCGGTCGGAACCGGACGAAGCAATTCCACAATCCGAATCGCTTGAACAATGTCTTCCGCAGTCGGAACATGGAGTTCTGGATCCAAACCGGCAGATTTTTTCTTTCTTTTCCTTTTTGTAGGAACTGACCCCTCAGGATCAGCTCTCCTCTTGCCCAAATAAGTACCGCCCTGGTCAGAGGGCACTCCTTCTGGTTCGGTGGTAACCGAACTGGGGTGGCCTTCCGGGTTAGCGGATTTCTCGGCCTCCTTCTCCCTAAGTCTACCTACCTAATCTCTCATCCAGGGTAGACTTGGGAAAATTCTTACATATTTGGCAGTCTGAATCGAGGTGGTCAAACCCCAGACAGTAAACACAAGTGGTGTGGGGATCGGCCTTAGCAAAGACCTCGCCACACTCACTGCAGTGTTGAAACCCAGTGGGCCCATTTTTTCCTTGGGTTTCTCAGACATGGCCAACCTAACCAAACTTACCCTTTTTTCGGCAACCGCCAGGCAAGACTCTCTTATCGGTTTCTAACCGTGTTACAGGTGTTTGAAAAAAACGCTAAAAACATGTGTTTTTTAAACCGATAAGAACCGGTAACCACACACTAAAATGACTAAATCAAAAGACCTAAAGGATCGGTTCAGGCGAACCGATCGGGACTTTTACAATTTCCACAATCCAAAAACACTATCTAAGTACTTACTGTACCGAAGAAAGAGTGAACCAAATCGCGGTAAAATAATTCGGAAAACCGAGACTTTAACCGACACTTTAACCGAGTCTTTGAACCGAGCAACAGGAGAAATCTCCGGAGCGACTATTCAGTGAAGCGGAGTAATGAATCTGACGGTTTGGATTCAAAGTACTGCAGACAGAGTCTTCAACCGAGCGCGAGCTCAACGTTCTATGCCCTGCATAGAAATTTAACCCTATACTCTCAAGGGCAGTTAAAAGGCTGTAGCTAACTGCTATTGTCAGAATACAGCAAGACTTCATGTTGTTTGAAGCACTATACCACTGAAAACATGACTTGCATCTGAGTTGGTTATCCTGGGTAAATAATCTAATTGTAATTACTGGCCAGCATTTTTAATGATTAAACATTCATGTTGTAATTTTTGGTTACAAATGGTTGTGTGTAACTTTGAGCCATCAATCAAGCTCATGCTGCTAAAACCGAATGTGCTCCACAGAGTAGCACAACTGCTGCAGTGGACTAAGTGAGGGAACGCTGTGCGAGGGCTATGGCTGTATTGTACTGCTAGCACACTTCCATCTGCGAGAACGTGACTGAAGAAACCACCGATGTAGTGTATCATGATTGGTAACAATTTCTGTATTTATAGAAAACAAGTGCAAGCAGAGTAGTACCATCAGTGGAATGTCAAGTACATCAAACAAATTATAACTTTGCACATTTTGTTAAATTCAACAGTGCTGTGTTGGCTTTTGGATCGAGCAGGGAAACTCTTCATTAAAAATTAACAAGTTACCCAAAAAATGCTGGTCAGTAATTGCAAAAACACTACACAAGGGTGTGTGTGTAACGCATAATTTTATAGGCACCCTCAGTGTGGGATACTTTTAAAAAACCCTCAAGTCTATGTAGCGTCCCACACTTTCGGTGTGTAATATATTCTGGTTACACATACTTACCCATGTATTATTCTCTATATAAACAAAATGACCTGACTTAACAGTGCAAAGGTATCCCATAATTATTCTCTTGATTGTACCCCTCTCTTCCAAGGGGAAATTTCTCTGTGAGAGGCAACCCCTTTCCCTGGTGTAACAAGGCTCAAACACTCACTACAAGGCTGTGACTTATAATGTGCATCCAGGTGCGACTCAAATTTGTAAATGAAACGCAGGACCCTTAAAGTAACAAGATTACCCTTCCTATTACCGCTGTAGCGTGGCAAGTCACTCTGATGGCTCCAGTCATCAAGCACTGGCAGGGTACTCCACGAAAGATTGTACTGAAAGTCAAAAAAGGTACAGTACCATTGTGATGAGAAAAAATAACTGAATAGAGAGAAGTTAAGTGCACACTTCCATTTGTGATCCTTCATCACAAAATGTGAGTGAGAGAAGCAAGACAAGTTACCATGGAACGCTGAAATTAACCTTCACCTTCTTTCTACCTTTAGTCTGTTATTCTTACTACCCTGTTTTGTTTTTGCCTTCTCTTTTCCACATTGCCACCACACCCACTGTTTTAGATTTCTGTAATGTATGTTAATTTTTTTCAAGACGACACAATTGTTTTTGAAGACTGAGTAGAATGGCTTTTATTTACAACATGGAAAGAAAAACTCTTCAAACAAAAGCTGCTGCATGTGTGAGTACTTTCCACTTCAAACTGATTAACCTCCTTTCAGTTCAGTGACGCATGGGCACAGGGTTTAGAATTTTGCAAAGGCAACCAGCATTAACAATGGTTTCCTAACTGGCTGTACTTGGCACGGTTGGACCAAAGATTCCTGAAATAGTTTTGAGATGTTATTACTTTTTTTTTTTTTTTTTAAGAAGCCTCGATCACAGCTTGTTTCTTTCTATTGTAAGTAAACTACAGTACAATTTACACATAACTACCATTGAGACACAAAAGGCCTGATGACAATTGACCCACTGTTCACATGTTTGTTCTGCCATTGTGACAGACACAATTGATTCTCATATTCAACACTGGGGCTTTGTAATGCCACAACCAATGGGGATGATGAAAATATCAGCAGTCTCTGACCACAAGGCTATTAGTGGTGTACTAATGAGAACCCTGGGGAATGGTTCCTGCTCCATCTGACAGGACCCTATACATGAAACACTAAGTGCACTTGTCTGAAAAAAGGCCCACACATGAGTATTGCAACATATATACTAATTTCCCTTACCCACCAGATCTAGTATGAAATTGGTGTTTTCTCAAAAGCAATTTTCAATACATGGAGGTTTTAGCACTTGGCCTGTAGTATTTTGACAGTTACAGCAGTTACGGAACAACACAGAGGAAAAAAAGAAAGGAGACACAAGAGACAGAGAGAAAATTGCAACAGCAGTGAGAAAAACAAAAGTGTAATGGCACAGAAAAAGAAACAGGGAGAAAAAAATAAAACAAGCAGAGAATGGGACAATATCTTGACTACGTGGCTCAACAGATTCCCCTACCTTTCAGTTTTGTTCTGGGAAAACACTACTGGGGCAGACATTTGACAGCTACGTTGATGGATAGTTAAATTGACAGTGAAGGAGGCAGTGGCTGGGGGAACCAGTGAGAAAGGAGAACAAGTGAGGAACATAGCTAGGGCTCTCCCTAAACTGGGGGCCAGAAACACTAGAGAAGGAATCAGCAAGGCAGAAGTTCATAAAACATTGGTGGCAGTGGGGGATCTCAACCTGCCAAACACTGAATAGGACATTACGCAGCCAGAAGCACCAGAGATCAAGCCCTGCTACATACAATACAAGACTACCTACTAGCGCAGCTGGGCAAGGAACACAAAGGCAGGCTGCCATTCTCGACGTGGTATTCATCTACTTGAAAATCGTATGGGGAGTGCAAGTTGGGGAACCACTGGGGTTCAACAACCATAACACCATATGGTTCAAGCTGGTCCTCAGTAGCAGTAAGCTCTTGGCAAAGGCTGAAATGGAGCTGACAGAATCAGGGCAGTGGAGGGAAAATGGAGAGAAATAAAACGGGACATTCTCAAGACAACCAAGTCATGCTAGATGACAATTACCAAGAGAAACAGGTACAAAAGATCAAGATGGTTCTCTGATAAGGTCAGGGAGGCAGTGAGGGCCAACAAGAAGGCATTTGTCAGGGGCAAGGAGAAGCAGGAGGATAGAGAATGGGGGAGTACTAAGTAAAAACAAGGGAGGCCAAGAGGGCAGTCAGGAATGCAACAGTAGACACAGGGCTGCATACTGCAAAGGGGATCAAGGACCCCCAAAAAAGTTTTTAAGATACATTAGAGGAAAAAAGAAAGATGGAAGGGGAAATTGTTGGGCTAACAGAGGGAAGCAGGGTAACAGAGTAGGATGAACGGAAGGCAGCCATTCTTAATGACCACTTCTGCTCAGTATACACAAGACAGGACAGCAAGCCTTTGCTGGAGAGTGACATAAAGGCCGCTGAAAGGGGATCCCAGAAATGAGGAAGCAGGTATATACAAATGAAAGAGTCAGAAAAGGGCTTGTGGACCTTAAGACAGAAAAGGCCCTGGAGCCAGATGGGATGCATTAAAGGTTCCTCAGGTAAGTGGCATCAGAATTAGCTGAACCGCTGGTAGGGATACTCAGCTGTTCAATTCAGACAGGGGTGGTTCCAAAAGACTGGAGGGTAGTGGCCATAGATCAGCTCTACAAGGGTGGGAGCAAAGAGCAACTGGGTAACTACAGACCTGTTAGTCTTACCTCCGTTGTGGGTAAACTGATGGAGAAGTTAGTCAAAGAGGACCTGATGGACTTCCTGGAGAAAAACGGGCTCCAGGACAGTAAACAGCACAGGTTCATGGCAGGGAAATATTGAAAGACAAACCTAATAGTATTTCTTTGACTGGATAACAATGACAGTGGATAAGGGTCATGCAGTAGATTTACTCTACTTTGACTTCAGCAAGGCATTCAAATTGGTGCCTCACAGAAGGCTGCTTAAGAAGTTGAAGGATTTGGGTGCAATGAAGGATATAGTTAGATGGGTGGGAAGTGGGTTGGAAGGAAGACAGCAGAGGGCAGTGGTACACGGGAGTCAAATCCAAGGAGAGGAGGTCACTAGTGGGGTGCCACAGGTATCAGTCCTGAGTCCAGTCCTTTTCAATATGTTAATTAATGACACAGTTGAAGGAACTGAGGACAAGATGTGTTTCTTCACAGACAGCACTAAGCTTTGTGGTAATGATGACAGCAGAGAGGGGGAACGAGAGTTGCAGAGGGACTTGCTAAAGTTGGTGAGGTGGCCCAAGGTCTGGCCATTGAAATTCAATGCCAGAAAGTTCAAGGGGATGCACATAAGGAACAAAAACCCCAGATCTGAGTACAGGATGGGAGGGGTTAAGCTAGGCACTACTTCAGAGGAAAGAATGTAGTAGTCACCATAAGTGACTCCCTTAAACAATCCAGCTAATGTAACAAGGCCTACGGGTAAGGCAACCAAGATGCTGGGCTACATTGCGAGGGGTTTTGATATTAGGGGGAGAGCGTTGTTGCTACCTCTCTACAGATCACTGGTGAGGCCACACCTGGAGCACTGTGCCCAGTTCTGGAGTCCTCACCTAAGGAATGATAAAAACAAGCTGGAGATAATGCAGCGCAGGAAAACCAAAATAAATCAGGGCCAGCAGGGCAGATCCTATGGAGATCAGCTTAGGACACTGAACAAGTATTCGCTAGAGGCCAGATGTGGGAGGGCGATACGATAGAGACCTTCAAATTCCTGAAAGAAATGCACAAGGTGAGTCATGAGGAACTATACAACAGGAATTGCAAATCTAGAACAGAATGGTATGAGTGGAAGCTGGCAGGGGGAGATTCAGGAAGCATGTGAGAAAGTTTTACTTTACAGAGAGGGTGGTTGAGTCACGGAACAGTCAGCTGGCTGAGGTGGCTGGTGCTAAAACCATGAATGGTTTCAAGCATGGTGGGAACAGAGTAACGGGCTTAGTAGTTACTCAGGGGGATAGCAGTATGACAGGGAGAATGGGGAGGAGAGTGTAGACTGCTGGCTGAGGTGGCTGGCGCTAAAAGAAAAAATGACTCACCTTAGTAATGTTGTTTCTTCTAATGGAGTCTTGCTGTATTCTGACAATAGCAGTGAGTCCCAACCTTCGAACTGCCCCGGAGATGAAAGAGTTAACTTTCCATGCCAGGCATGGAACGCTGAGCTCGAGCTTGGTTGAGACTCTGTCTGTTGCTGTTTGAACTCAAACCGTCAGATCTTTACGAGCTAAACTCACTGAGGTCCTGTGTGGATGCTGTAAACCTACACTAGCCAACTGGCTACTGACATAAAACAGATTTTTGGTCCCAAAACAAAGACTCAAGTCAGGACCCAAAAATGAATAAACACAACACCCTCACCCAAAGAAAAGGGTGATAACAAAAAGGTGGGGCACCTCCTGAGTGCCAACACTGCCACTGCCCACCACATCCCAAAACAGAGGTTCTGAGAGGGAAGGCAGGGGAGGTCAGAATACAGCAAGACTCCATTAGAAGAAACAACATTACTAAGGTGAGTAATTTTTCTTCAAATAACATGAAGTCTTGCTGTATTCTGACAATAGCAGACTACCAAGCAGTACCTCCATGGAGGAGGGACAGAACCTACTTAGGAAATAGGCTCTGAAGCACAGCTGTGCCAAACCGAGCATCACTCCTGGCCTAGATATCCAGGGAGTAATGCTTGGTAAAAGTGTGAACTGTTTTCCAGGTAGCTGCTTGACATATCTCTAGAACAGGAATATCCCTGGCAGCAGCCAAGGAAGCAGCTGTATGTCTGGTAGAGTGAGCCCTCAGGCCTGAGGGTGGAACCTTACCCAGTTTTTCATAGCAAAATTGAATGCAAGAGACAATCCACCTGGCAATGCATCTTTTAGTAGCAGGTTTTCCTTTACCAACCTCACCATAAGTGAGGAACAGTTGGAGGGAGTCAAACCTGTGACCCTTGGTACGTTCTATGTAGTAGCTAAGGGCTCTTTTCACATCTAAACTGTGCAGCCTTCTCTCACCAGAGGAGGAATGGTCAGTGAAGTACACAGGAAGAGACATAGATTGGTTAAGGTGGAAGTCTGAAACCACCTTAGGTAAAAACTTCCTGTTAGTCCTGAGGACCACCTTATCTCTATGGAAGGAGATAAAATCAGGCTCCACTGACAGGGCTTGTAACTCACTTATGACGTCTGGCAGAGGTGATGGCTACCAGGAACACAGTTTTCAAGTCAAGTACTTAAGCTTTACTGAAGACAAAGGCTCAAAGGGGTTGCATAAGCTGAGCAATGCAAGCGTTAAGGTCCCAACAGGGGCAGGGTCCCTGAATGGAGGATTGGTATGAAGCAATCCCTTGAAAAACTTGGAGAATACAGGGTGAGCTGAAAGAGAAGAGGCTTACCTGCTGAAATGAAAGCAGAAACAGCTGCCAGATGCACCTTTAGTGTAGCTGGTCTGAGCCCCAAGCTATTCAAATGGACCATGTAGTCAAGGACTGTGGGCAGATCAGCAGACTTTGGGGTAATATGCTTCCCAGAGCACCATATGGAAAATCTTTTCCACTTGGAATTATAAGTAGTTCTGGTGGAAGGTTTCCTAGAAGCCTTTAGAATATCCATTACACCTTGGGAGAGGTGTAAATCAGCAAACTCTAACTCTTCAAGAGCCAGGCCTTGAGATTGAGAGATTTGAGATTCAGGTACCAAACCCTCCCCTGAGCACAGGTTAACAGGTTGTAATTCCTGGGAAGAGACAGGGGAAGATGGACTGCTAAGGACAACAGGAGAGGATACCAGGGCTGTCTGGCCCAGTCTGGAGCAATCAGGATCACCTTGCAGGGTTGAGACCTGATTTTGACTAGCACTTTGAACAGGAGAGGGAATGGGGAAAAGCATACAGGAACTTCCCTTCCCAACTGAGAACTAAGGCATCCAGGGGGACTGAGCCCAACACTGGGGGCCTGCAGCAAAAAAGGGGAAGTTGGTGATTGTCTGGGGCTGCAAAAAGATCTATCTGAGGGGTGCCCCATCTGGAGAATATCACCTCCAAGACCAGGGGATCCAGTGACCATTCGTGATGGCCCTGAGATATGAAGCTGAGAGCATCTGCCAGGACATTGTCCTTGCCTGGGAGGTGTACTGCTGTGAGGGAGGTGTTCAGGGAGTAAGCCAGAGACCACAACTTCATTGCTTCTGTTACATGGCCATTAGACCGAGTGCCTCCTTGCTTGTTGATGTACCACATTGTGGTGGTATTGTCTGTTCTAGTCTGAATAACTTTGTTCTGAACAGACTTGGAAAAAGCTTGAAGTGCTAGAAATACTGCTCTGAGTTCCAGCAGATTGATGTGAAGCAGAGATTCCTGAGGGGACCACAACCACTGGGTGGTCAGACTGCCCAAGTGAGCCCCCCACCCCAAGAGGGAGGCATCTGTAGTAAGGATTAAAGAGTGAGACTGATTGACAAAGGGAACTCCTTGTCTTAGATTGTTCTGATCCTGCCACCACTGCAAGGCCTGGATCAGGGTTCGAATCACTGGGATCAGTTTGGTCTGTCCAGGGGAAGGAAGGCTCTGCCCTTTTCTGTATCTAGCTCTGCGCCTATGAAGGTGAGGAGCTGAACAGGCTCTAGAACTGACTTTGAAAGATTCAGAAGGAAACCCAGAGAGGTGAGCAGTTGCTGAGTTATCTGTAGGTGTAACTGGACCTGGTCTGGGGACTGGCCCACTATGAGCCAGTCGTCCAGGTATGGGAAGATGGCAATCCTTTGCCTTCTTAGAGAAGCAACTACTACTGCCAGGCATTTTGTGAACACCCTTGGAGCAGAGGTTAGGGCCGAAGGGCATTGCTCTGAACTGGTAGTGGCCTGAGGGCAGCTCGAACCTGAGATACTTTCGATGGGAGCTTCTGATGAGAATATGAAAATAGGCATCCTTGAGGTCCAGGGAAACTAGCCAGTCCCCTGGTCTTAGAGAGGATAGAATTATTCCCAGAGTCACCATTTTGAATTTTGGTTTTAAAAGGTGCTTGCTTAAGTATCTGAGATCCAGGATGGGCCGCTGTTCTCCTGTCTTTTTTGGGGTAAGGAAGTACCTGGAGTACAATCCTTTGCCCTGGTGTAGGGGTGGAACCCTTTCCACAGCTCTGAGAGCCAGGAGGGACGAGACCTCTGCCTCTAGGGCAAGTGCCTCTGAGGGATTTGCAGGTGAAAAGGATCTGGTTCTCAGCTTTGGAAATTTTTTTGAAGCTGAGAACCAGTCCCTGGCTTACTACTTCCAGGACCCACTTGTCTGATGTTAGAGACTTCCAGTTCTGGGCAAAGTAAGCCAGCCTGCCCCCTACAGGTAATGGAGAATCGGCCCTGGCAAACCCATCAGGGTGCCTGTTTGGCAGGGGGTTTTGGCTATGGGGTGGAAGCAGGTCTGCTTGTACCCCTTCTGCCTCTCCCTCTAAAGAATCCCCTCTGAGCATAGGCAGAAGAGGAGGCCTGGGCTTGGTAGAAATGCCTATGGAAAGGCCTACCCCTGCCCCTGGGATGCTGCCTCTGAGGAGTGGCCTGCCTTTCCTTGGCCTGTGCACTCCTATAGGTGGCCCTATATTCGTCCATTTTCTTCATGTAATTCTCTGTTTGCTCCCCAAACAGAGAATTACCCACAACAGGAAAATCCATGGCCTTAGTCTGGGTATCCTGTGACAGGCTAGTACATCTGAGCCAAGCCATTCTACGAAGTGCCACAGATGTAGCCATGACTCTAGATGACACATCATTGGAGTCCACTGCAGCATGGAATTGCACCTTGGATGCCTCAATACCATCAGCAGCCACCTGTTCCAGCTTCTGGCAAGCTGGCCAGGGACCTGTTTTGCTAAAGCCATGACAGTGTCCCATCTGGATTTCTGATACCTAGCAGTATAGGCCATATAGTTGGCCTGTCTGAGTCCAAGGATGATGCCATGTACTGTTTCTTTGCCATGGCATCAATCCTCCTGGAGTCCTTGTCTGGGGTGTGAAGCCAAGGGAATATTTGCCTTATCACAGGCTGCAGCCTGCACTACCCAACATGGCTGCATTGTTGTGTAAGGAACTCCATATCTGAGCCTGACAATGTATACCTCTTGTCCATTCTTTTATACACAGGAGGTATAGTATTAGGAGTCTTTAAAATCTTAAATGTCTGTTTCCCAAAAGATTTGTGTAAGGGAATAGACAGCCTCCTAGACTCTGGGATATCCATCATTTCCACATAGTCAGGCTCCTCTTGGTCATCCACAGCTTCTTCCATAGGAAGCTGGAGGGTTTCAGCCACTTTTTTATAAAACATGAAATGGGAGGGGACTCAGAAAGCCTAGGAGGAGACACTCCTGAAGGTCTGTCTGGGGAGATGTCCGGGTCAATGGGCACATCCAGACTTTCAAAACCACATTCACTTTCCTCATACTCCTCTTCCTCCTCCTCTGGTTCATAATATTCCTCTAAATCATAATCCTGAAGCGCCTCCCTGATGGTGCCGGTTCGGTCGGAACTGAGGAAAGCGACTGCACAATTGTTATCGCTTTGGCTATTTCTTCAGCGGTTGGAGAAGAAAGCTTTGGATCCACACCAGCTGATTTTTCCTTTCTTGTTCTCTTAGCTGGAACCGACTCCTCAGAATCGGTTCTCCTTTTGCCCGAAGAAGTCTCGCCCTGGTCAGAGGGCACTCCTTCTGGTTCAGTATGAACCGAACCGGGCTGGCCACCCGGTTCAGCAGACTTTTTGGCCTCCCTTTCCCTGTGTCTACCAACTCTCTTCTCTAGGGTAGCTGCAGGAAAATTTTTACAAATCTGGCAGTCTGCATTGAGGTGGTCAAACCCCAGACAATAAACACAGGTGGTGTGGGGGTCAGCCTTAGCAAAGACTTCCCCACACACACTGCAATGTTGAAACCCAGTGGGCCCAGTTTTTCTTTTGGGTTTCTCAGACATTGTGTCAGTCCTAACCAAACTTACCCTTTTAATGGCAATCCGCCAGGCAAAACCCTCTTATCGGTTCCTGACCGTTACGGTCGGAAAAACGAATAAAATCCGTTTTTTTTTTAGAACCGATAAGAACCGGTAACCACACACTAAAAGTACAGATAAAGATTTTTCAACAACTTGATCGGTTCAAACCGAACCGATGAACCGTTTATAAGTTCCACACAGAATAGAAAATAATAAAACCTATCTAGTACTCACAAATACCACAGACAGAGACTGAACCGACACGTTACGGTTTGAATTCGGTCGAAAACCGAGAAAAGCGGTACTTTAACCGACAAATTGAACCGAGCAGAAGGAGAAATCTCCGGAGCGACTGTTCAGTGAGGCGGAGTAAAGAATCTGACGGTTTGAGTTCAAACAGCAACAGACAGAGTCTCAACCAAGCTAGAGCTCAGCGTTCCATGCCAGGCATGGAAAGTTAACTTTTTCATCTCCGGGGCAGTTCGAAGGTTGGGACTCACTGCTATTGTCAGAATACAGCAAGACTTCATGTTGTTTGAACCATTAATGGTTTCAAGCATGGTGAGAACAGAGCAACGGGCTTAGTAGTTACTCAGGGGGCTAGCATTAAGACAGCGAGAATGGGGAGGAGAGTGTAGACAAAAATCATTCTGACAAAGGGTTTCGGGGTATGATTGGGCATTTTTACATGCAGACAGGATGGACCAATGGTCTTCTGCCATCACTGTGCATGTTTCTATGTTTTTATTATGCACTTGTTCTATACAATGAAAGGATGCTGCATAGTACCATTATACTTAAACATTCTGATGCGTAGTTACAGTAGGTACTTTGTTCAGATTCTCTTCTCTACACATTTTAGAATTTTGACAGGAAAGGCATTCTGAGCTGAAGCTCATTTTCAAGGGCACACCAGGAGCACAGGGAAAATGTGACTTGTCAGGGACATAGAATCCAAGTGGCAGCTGTGGAATTCAAACGCAGATCTTCAGGGTCGCTAGGTTCACAGCTCTCTGCTCTAACCACTAGGTTATAATGTACTGCCTCCTTATATGGAATGGGTGTTCTACACAAGCACTTTGCACAAGCACTTCCTACCTGTTCAGTACAAATACTGTCAGGTGTTACCTAAAGAAGTGCAGCTACAGTACTCTGTATCATGTGTGATGTGTCAGTCAAGCTACTTCAAGTACCTGAAAAAAGTCTCCTACAGTGATCCTAAAACCTGACAGCACAGGAACAGTCTGTTACATAGCAGCTGCATGTATAGGCTACTGCTTGGCATATCTCAACAGTATACTTATTTAATCTAGTTCCCTGTCAGAAAAAGGTTTCTTTTGCAGTTCCAAATCTGTCAGACAAAGAAAATAAGAAAGCATCTGCGCATTGTGAATAGCGTGAGCATGTCCATTTGTACAGGTCCATGAATATCGCTGCAAAATGCACAGTTGGAGTAAAATACCCACTCATATGCAAGATAGGGAGGCCCATTTAACAGGAATAACCCTGAGCATGAGATCACGGTGACAGGACCACTAAGCAAAGTTGAGCACTTCTGGCTGCCCAAACCTCCAGGAGAGGAATCTCTTATACCATAAGAGACACCCCACAGAGGTCCTATTAATTTATAAATCACTTGAGCTAGCAAAAGGAATTTATAAGTTTTAAGTACTGTATGTTGTGCTTTTTTCAAATACACCCTCATAGCTTGTAAATGTTATTAGTTTCCATGTCAACAGAGAACTCTTTTACTGTAGCGAAAAAGATGTTCCAGAACTAGAGGGCATGGGATAAAGCTGGAGGGAGGGCGATTCAGAGGAAACGTGAGGAAGAATTTCTTCACAGAAAGGGTGGTGGACAAGTGGAACACACTGCCAGAGGAAGTGGTGGGGGCTGAAACAATCACGGGATTTAAGAATGCATGGGATAGACATAAGGGAATTCTGGAGGTCAGAGGTAAAGGGCAACAGACTTCTAGAAAAATGTAAAGGGAACTTACAAGCTCAAATGGATAGACTGGGTGGGCCATAGGTCCTTATCTGCCGACAGTATCTATGTAGCTCTTAGAGATATATATGTTTGCTTTAGTTTGTTTTCACTGTTCATGCTAGACCCCATAACTATCCCGATGGAATCCATTTTATGATTGTTGAAATCCCATTGTGCATGAGAGCTGCATTAGCATATGAGAACATGATGTCATATCACCTCTTTATACCATGCATCTTTATGCTGAAAGTACAAATATCCTGAAAAAACTCTCTACAAACACACAAACTGAATGCAATTTAAAGGGAAAAACCCTGTCTTACAACTCAGATAGTTTGAAAAGCTAACTGAAGGTAAATGTAGTATTTCACACCTTGTTGCAGCTTGTTTTGCTGACCGCTAATTAAGCAGACAGGCATACTGTGGAGTCTAAAGGGTGCTGACACATCAAGTTCTCATATGCTTATGCAGCTTTCAGGGGCAGTGGGATTTCGACAACCAGAAAATGGAGACCCCCAGGATAGTTACAGGGACTAGTATGAACAGTGAAAGTACTGTAAACTAAAGCAATCACATGTATCTCTAACAGCTACACAAAAAGAGTTGTTTGTTGAAATGGAAACAAAATTTACAAGATACGAGGGTATAGTTTTTCTTGGTATGAAGCTCCTCTCCCCATGGCTATGCAGCAGAACGCACCACTTCTAAAGTTCCTGCTTGAGAGACCACTGTACACAGGATTAGAGGTACAGTGGCTGTGTGTGCTAATTGGCTGAAATCACATAAGTGATTTATAATTTCCCCTTACAGCAGCAGAGCATGTTATGATCAAAATGTTGTATGTACAATATATCTTTTTATTATCTTAGGAACATTAGAGGTTACTCAAGTAAACTGAAGTATTTATGTAATGCGATTAGACCACTCATGCCCACATTTCCGCCATCACTACACTTCCATGTGTATAAGCCAGAAATCAGAAATGTTGAATACTTTTTTTTTTTGGTTTTGTTACTCTTTTTTAACAGACCCATCTGTTAAAATGACGACATGTATGTACTGTATTGGTATACTGATGTAATGTATACACACATCAATGTACTAGTTTTACATCAGTGTTACTTTAGAGGCCCACTTCTCCATGACTGTACATAACAAAAGCTTATGTTATACACTACTGGAAAGGTAAAGGTCAGGCTTTTGTAATGGTGTAAGCACAATCCCTAGCAAGTAAGATTCAACATGTATTTTCTTCCAACACTTCACTATCATTATCCATATACAGACAATACACTGACGTAAATATTAGTGTATCCACACATAAACACTGCATCATTATGCCACTGACATGTCCACCTGGCACCAAGCTTTAATTTAAAAACAATTCACGTTACTAGCCATAACACACCCAAAGTAAGTCCATTCTAAAAATGAGTTCTTTGCAAAGGACTAATTTTAGGAATTGTCTGGACTAAACACGTAATTATTTTAAATGAAATCTTGAGTGAAATCAAGATGGTCATGTCATGTCAATACAGTTTTACATGCATAGGTACACATTAAATGAAGTGTCAACCTGTTAAACAGAGGTAGACAATGCTTGATATAATAGTGGCCACTGCACCAGAAGATGATAGCAATAGTTAGTCAAGAAGGGCCACAATCTTGTTTATCTAGTTCTATTTCAGACCGCTCTTTTTCCCCGTTTTGCAGAATTTACTTTCCCCCCATGCTGAGTCAACTTTAGCAATCTTTAGATTTGAAATAATTAAAGGAGTGCCCCTTTAAATATGGTGATCATCAGGTTTTCATCAATATTCTTTTTTTTTTATTTAATATACTTTATTACATTTTAGGCATTCATCAATATTCTTACACATCTACGAACATACTGACACTGATATGGAACTAGGGCTACAAACAAATACATACACTGGGGCCAAAGAGCTAGTTACAGAAGACAGGATAGAAGAGGAAATTAAGTAGATCCCCTGGATGTGACAACCTAAGCCCTTATCTGTTGTGTAATATGGCTGATTACATTTCTAAGCCAGTATGTAATTTATTTATACAATCCTTTTGAAAAGTAGAACTACCATCAGATTGGAAGCATTCTATTGTAATACAAATACACAAAAAAGGTAGTAATAATTGCCCATCTAACTATAGACCAACGAGCTTAGCAGCAGTTTTGGAGAAAATTATGGAAGAAGTATTGGAAGATCATATAACAGATAAATTGTCCAGTGAAAGGAAAATAGACAACACTCAATATGGCTTTGTTAAGAAAAGAGCATGTGTTACAAATCTAATTGTTTTATATGAACCAATTAGTGAGTTATTCAATTGAAATAATTATTGGTCAGCAATTTTTCTCAATGAGCTGACCAAGTTGATATTTTCCGTAATAATCCATGGTTTATTACAACATTCACGTGCACTGTGATTTAAAATGCGCATTCCCTCACTGGCTCCCTTTCTGTGTGAGGGCGGGCTTAATGTTTTTTATAAACATGGTGGCTCCGTCTCCGGAAAGCTGCCATAAAATCCGTCAACTCTCCTTATTTGTATTTTTCTTTTCAGCTCTATCTGGTTGATCCTACCTTCTACATTTAAAAAAAAAAACTCTATCTGATTGATCCTGTTCTTTATCCGTTTCGGCAACGGAGCTGCGGCCTGACTGCCAGCGCCAGTGTGATCTGAATGACAAACTCTAAGTAAGAAAAAGAAATGATCACAATGACAGAGGCTATGTGTGTGTGTGTGTGTGTGTGTGTGTGTGTGCGTGTCTATGACACAAGGTTCTAGAAATCAGGCTGGAGAAAAATTGCTGACCAGCAAATATACAAAATAAAAGATGGGAAAGTGCGCATATGAATATTTAATGCACACCCTCGGTTTGGGATGCTTCTTTATGTAGCATCCCACACCTCAGGTCTGCATTAAATTCTTATATCACACACTTCCCCATCCTTTATTCTGTATATTCTCAATGATGTGGTCTATCTTGATTTCACTAAGGCCCTTGATCAACTGCCACACAGGAGGCTGATGAGGCAAACAGGAAGCATGGGTTTGGATACTAAGCTGCTTAAGTGGATTGAAGAATGGCAGGAAGGAAGGACACAAGTGGTAAGAATAGGAAGTTCATTGTCAAACAATCGTAAAGTGATGAATGGCATGCCGCAGGGTTCAGTCTTGGGACCAACCGTATTTACACTGTACATATCAGACTTGCACGTTGGAATCAAAAGTAACATCACGAAGTGCATTGATGACACAAAAATGGGAGGACCAGCACTAACTGATAAAGATATGTCAATAATACAGAAAGATCTAGATAAAATACAAAATTGGGCAGATACATGGGTAAATGAATTTTAACACAGGCAAATGCTGTGTTATGCATTACGGAAAATAAAATCCCAGGAAGCAATATTATTTGGGTAAAAATTTATTAGCCAGTGTAGTACAGGAAATAGATCTGGGGGTTATTATATAGTCTTATCTGTCTTTCTCAGTAAACAAGTAAATTAGTAATAAACACCAAGAATTTGGGGTAATATAAAATATTTTTTGTAGCAGACATAGAGATGTTATTATGCCTTTATATAAATCATTAATTAGGCCTCACCTGAATTACTGCTCTCAGTTTTTAGCACCCCGCATTAAAGGGACAAAAGCAAGAGACTAACAAAATGTATATATGGTCTTGATGGACAGAATTATAATAAAAGATTGGAATCTCTAGGGTTGTACAGTTTGGAACAAAGGAGAAAGAGAGGCGACCTACTGCTTTACAATATACTTGGTGACAAGAATTCATGTGCAGAAATGGGACTGGTGTTTAAAGATTACTTATAAAAAGCAGGCTACTGACTGCAGTTACAAGACAGAAGCTACAGGACAAATTTCAAAGGATCGTATTTTATGCAGAGAGTGGTGTGACCATGGAATGCTCTGTCTAATGAAGTTGTCCGAGCAAAGGATTTTGCTAGTTTTAAAAGGATGCTGGATTGCCACATGTTAATGGTATCAGAATAGTCCACTGAGCAGTGGGGAAATAGGCAAAAATGATCTACAGGTCTATTTCTGTTCCTAGCCAACCTTAGTAACATCATTTCTCTTGTGAATAAGGTTCAGTAGCATGCAACAGACACTAGTCCTGGACGTAATGGGATGCTGGATGGTCACATAGCATGCACTGCTGATTTAAAAGGTGGGTATTTCTACAGCATCCTGTTTTACTACAAATTAATATAATTTTATTCTTTAAAGTCTCACGGTACAATATGGGACAGGCTCTCGTCAATGTGGGACATACAGCCTCTTACTGGCAGCATGAGGACTATATATATTATAATGTGGGACAACTGAGGGATAGGTCAGTAGGGCAGAGAGAGTTAGGTGATAAAAGTTTCAAAAGGCTGGATGTGGCCTGCATTCACTGTGTCTGTCATTTCTTGTTTGTCAACAGCTCATGTTCAGCATTTTATGCACAAACTCTGACATGGTAAAAACTCCAAATTACTGGTTCCATGAAGAGAGACAAGAAACGAATGTTGTTCATAAAAAGAAAACAATACAAAATACATTTTTTCACATCAACTTTTATTCATGTGCAGTGAAAATGGATTATCTTATGATCTACAAGTAGTGTAGAAATGTCCTTTCTGTAAAAAGAAACATTATAAATGGCTGCCAATTAACAAAAACATTTCTGTTCCCTTCTTTTTTTTTCCTGCTTTGACAAGGCTCTAGTAACACTTTTTGGGAGACCGAGGGATGATAGAAACAAGTGCACCTACCAGAGGGATAACCCAGTCAGGGTGTCTGCTTCTAATACAACTTCAAGTATAAGAAAACATAACCCAAAGCGCAGCAGATTACGAAGTAAAACTAAAGTTATTTCATATTATACATATTGCCAAGAGATACAATGCAAAAAAAAAAAAAAACCTTGCTACCTGCAATATGGTGGTCTTCATCATGCAAACAAACCCCCACCCTGCAAAAAACAGGCATACCTAAAACCACAGCTTAACATGTATGTCAGCTGACTCACAGGACTGTCCAAAAACCTGATGCATTTTGCAATACTGATGTTAAATCACTGTGTTCTCAGGAACAAAAGGGCCTCCATAAGGAACACAGAACACTGATTACTTTCATAGATGACAGAGGAATGGATCAAACTACAGACCACAAGGCAAACAGCAAGTATATAATGAGCCAGATTTTTGGCAATACTATCAGCTAACATACACCGTGTGTTTTTGGTACGACTACAAGAACATTTTTTGATTGTTTGCTTGATAAAGACCAGGCCATTGGTTAAAACATGGCAATATAGAAATGCTTCTTTCCATTGTATTTCTTGGCAATACAGTACTTAAAAGTGCAGACAGCCCATCTGCGGGCTTCCCAAACTGCTCATGTGGCCTTGGCTCTCTCCGAGCAGGCCACAGCTAACAGACCACCCGACTGACCCCCGGACAGATTCAGACAGCCCATCTGCTGGGCTTCCTAGCTGCTCCTGTGGCCTTGGCTCTCTCCGAGCAGGCCACAGCTAACAGACCACCCGACTGACCCCCGGACAGATTCAGACAGCCCATCTGCAGGCTTCCCAAGCTGCTCCTGTGGCCTTGGCTCTCTCCGAGCAGGCCACAGCTAACAGACCACCCGACTGACCCCCGGACAGATTCAGACAGCCCATCTGCGGGATTCCCAAGCTGCTCCTGTGGCTTTGGCTCTCTCCGACAGGCCACAGCTAACAGACCACCCGACTGACCCGGACAGATTCAGACAGCCCACCTGCGGGCCCCCAAGCTACTTCTGTGGCGCCTTGGCTCTCTCTGGAAGCAGGCCACAGCTAACAACCACCCGACTGACCCCGGACAGATTTAGACAGCCCATCTGCAGGCTTCCCAAGCTGCTCCTGTGGCCTTAGCTCTCCCGAGCAGGCCACAGCTAACAGACCACCCGACTGACCCCCGGACAGATTCAGGTACGCACCGGACCTCCGAACTCGTGGTTTTGAATGCCACTGTTTGACTGGATGCCCAGTGGAGGAACCAGGCTCTGATTGGCAGCTTTACTCCTTGGCTGATTTTCCAAGCCTGGGCCTTCTGATCTCAGGAAATCTCTTTCTGTGCTTTGTTCTGGACTGAATTTTTGTTAATGTAATCTACATATGTTATGCATCAATTGGTCTTACTTGACCTGCCAGCTTAGCTAGTCTATTACAAGCCACTAGTCTAGCCTCTCAGTGTTACTTAGTGCTTGACAAACTGTATTGTATAGTAGCCGATGTTTGACTGCTTGACCTAGCTACTGAGCAAGACTGCTGCAGTTTTCCATTTCTGCCCTACTGACAAACTCTGCCCCTTCCCCACACTGGTCACTCTGCCAATTATTAATTTCTCTGCCCCACTTGTAATGCTGTCTCTCTAAACACCTTACTTTCTTCTCTGCCTTGCCTACAAACCCTTTCCTTACACCCCCCTGCTGCTGCTGCTGTTCTCCTCAGATGTCCCGGTGCCAAAGCACAGACCCCCCCCCAAAAAAAAAACTCCTCTTCTAGCTCCAAATAATTGCCCTGCATTTACTACCTCTTTACCTCATGCTTTGTCTTTCCCCATTGCCTGCCCCCCACTGAGCTTGCTATTGTACTCTAGCTATATTTAATCCTCTGTGTTTCCCTCCTTGTTCCACAGACAGCCCATCTGCGGGCTTCCCAAACTGCTCCTGTGGCCTTGGCTCTCTCCGAGCAGGCCACAGCTAACAGACCACCCGACTGAGCCCCGGACAGATTCAGGTACGCACTGGACCTCAGAAACTCGTGGTTTTGAATGCCACTGTTTTGACTGGATGCCCAGTGGAGGAACCAGGCACTGATTGGCAGCTTTACTCCTTGGCTGATTTTCCAACGCCTGGCGCTTCCTGATCTCAGGGAAATCTCTTTCTGTGCTTTGTTCTGGACTGAATTTTTTCACCCACCACCCCTCTCCCTCCTCCTCACAGTATTAAATAGACCCTTACTCCACCCCTTCCTCAGCCTAGCAGCAGATTGGTCACTCCACTGCTGCACATTTTCATGCTATTGGTCTCCCTGTCTTCAATACCTGATTTGACCCACTTTCTCACCGCCTCTTTTTAAAGCAGTCCCACCCACAGGATCACACATTTGCTGTCAACCTTTTCTCTAGCCACTCCATCTAACTCCTCTCAATTACTGCTCTACCTGCCCTATTGTTAGGGATATCACCCTAATTCGACTATATACCCTTCCAACTATAAACCAGCTAGCAGTTAAGCAGGCCAGCAACACTAAACTACCATGGGGTGCAAACACCTACTACTACTCCTCACTACCTCTTTTGGCATTGCTGGTACCATACACGTCCTTTTGTTCTGCAAATTTTGGACTCCCCGCTGTTCTGTCTGACCCTTTGTTTAAATGCCCTTTATTAATCCTCGCTTTCCTTCTCTCCCTCAGCCGAGGAACTGCCACCCAGGCTCCCAGCTCCTAAGCCACGGGATTCCCGGCTCCCGGGTGGTCGGCGCCCCTCTAGCAGACGCTCGAGCCTGCAGACACGGACCCAAGGTCCTACAAGGTACGGCAACTGCTGCAACCAACCGGATTGCGAGCGCCCTCTCAGACCACGCTCTGATTGGTCCTCTGCGGAAGCCAGCTTCTGCTCTTGATTTTAAACCTTAAAATGTTAATGTTGGGACAAATGTTAAAAAGCAAGTGTTAACTCAGTCTGTAATTGAAAGGACTTGAATTGTGGTTTGGGAAAGAAATCTAGTGTTTACAGCCCTTTCCTGCATATCGGCACTGGCCTAGACACTTTTGGGTGCCAAAGTAATACAGTCCTTTTGTTCTGCAAATTCTGGACTCCCCGCTGTTCTGTCTAACCCTTTATGTGAATCCCTTTATTAACCCTCACTCTCCTTCTCTCCTCAGCTGAGGAACTGTCGCCCAGGCTCCCAGCTCCTAAGCCTGGGATTCCCAGCTACCGGGCGGTCGGCCTTCTAGCCAACGCCGAGACCACAGACATGGACCCAAGGCCCTACAAGCAATGGCAACTGTCGCAACTTTCAACTGCCCCCTCCCCACCTTGCTGATTATTAAATACAGTAGCTCCTGCCAAAATATTAGTCCACATCCTGGCGCAGTGCCCCACCAATAGAGACTTAGCTCGTAGATCCCCTCTTCTCTGTCCAACCTATGGGATCCAACTCTCAGGGCCTCGCCTTACTAAAATGCATAGGCTCTCCTTGGCTGTGCCTTCACCACTAAATATTTTTAAATGCTATCAAATTCTGGTCGACCTGGATCGGAAAGTTACTGATAAGCTGCATTAATCCAGCAACCCCACTGGCTCCTGGGCTAATTGAGTGGCTCCTTTTTTGAGGTACCATCATGTCGGGCCCTATATGGCTCCTTATACTGCCCCTTCTTCTGCCGATACCAGCTGCCCAGCATTGGACACCTGAACTACCATCATGTTTGGTCTACAACGGCACCTTGTGCTGTATACCACATGGCAACTTATCCTTTAATTGCCTCTGTGATTCCAAGTAACAATATCTCGAACACCGCTCTTGGACCACACATATCAGTAGTAGTTCTAACACTCCCCACCACAAGGCCCACCTCCCAACACGCAGACTTCTACCTCCTCCCCGCCTACTGTGGCAGGGGTACTAGCTCTTGCTACAACAGATCAGCTCTTCTATGGTGGCTACTTTCCAGTCCCTAAAAACATCAGATCTACTAGACGGGAGAAAGGCAGGAATTACAAGCTTATAATTAGCGCTCTTAGAAAAATCCTGCTTATCCTCCTGCTATGTTCAGGCAACGTAGAACTCAACCTTGGCCCCCCAGAAGCTATTGCTTTGCCAGCAGAACTAGCAAATTTAAAAGGAATAAGCTTCTTGCATATTAATGTATGTAGCCTCCTTAAAAAGACAACCTTAATACAAACCTGGGTAAATCATACCTCTCCTGACATACTTGTGATTTCCGAAACTTGGCTTAGACCCAGCACCACTGATAGAGAATAAACATACCCAACTATGCCTTTGTTCAGAGCTGATAGGCATGCCAGAGGAGGAGGGGTAGCTATCTACGTTAAAAGACAAATTTTCTGCCTTCTGCTTATCCTCGGCATCTGTCGCCAGCTAATCTCGAATGCCTAATTCTCAAAGTGGAAATTACACAGACTACTGCACTTCGTGAATAGGATGCTACAGACCACCGTCTGCTGGCCTACAGCTTGTGTCATATCTAAGTGACAAGTTGGGACAGGGGTTGCCAGAAACTATTATTTTAGGAGATCTCAGCTTTCACTGGCTCTCTAACACAGCTTCCCCCTTGCATCCTTCTGTGATGAACATGGGCTGACGCAACTTATTACTGAACCAACACACCCAAACGTGAAGAACCCCAGTAAAAGTACACTTTTGGATGTGCTAATGGTGAGCAAACCTCATCTCTTCTCCCATGCTAATGTCTTCTTCTCAGACGACAGCGACCATTGTTTTATTGCTGGAGTAAGATCCACCAACAACCCAGCACCCATCAGCAAGTTCTCTATGAAAAGATCCAGGCGCAACTTCAATGAACATGCCTACCTAAACGAGCTTAAGTACTCTCCTCAGTGGCAAGATTTCTACCTGGCCAAAACGATTACATCAGCTTACAATATCTTCCACAACATTCTATCAAGGGCGCTTAATAAGTATGCTTCCCTGATTAAAGTTCGAACTAGGACCAAAATGTGTAAATGGTTCACCCCTCAGATCAAGTCCTTGCTTCTAGAAAGAGATAAGCTCTGGAAAAAAGCACACAGACTGAACACTGCAGAGGATTGGAACCAGTTCAGGAGACTACGAAATTTATGTACCAAAACAATCAGAGAATCGAAGGCCACCTTCTTCAAATCCGAACTCGACTCTGCCACAAAGAGCCCAGTCAAGCTCTGGAACACAATCAATGATCTGCTAGGCCACTCCCCAGGAAATTCACTCCTGACCAAGATTACCTCTGGCAACTTGACTATAACCGAAAAGATGGATATACCTGACGCATTCAATAACCACTTTGCTACTGCAGGCATGGCATTTGATAATTCCCCTGCAAACATACTTCGCTCCCAGACTGCCAGCCAACTGCCTGAAACTCCGATAGCTTCGCCGCCTTTCTCGCTTCAACCTGCCCCACTGAAAGAGGTAGAGGACCTCTTGCTTCAGTTGGATACTAGAAAAGTGCTGGGCGACACCTTGACCTTACTTCCTAAAATTGCCTACCACGTACTAGCAATACCCATCACCCACCTTTTAACTTATCCCTGTCTCAGGGCACCTTACCACCTATATGGAAGACAGCACATGTCATACCACTGTTCAAATCAGGTGACCCTGGCGATCTCAATAACTACAGGCCAATTTCTCTCTTTCCAGTCCTGTCCAAGCTCCTAGAGAAAATTGTAAATGCACAGCTGAGGACTCACCTTGAGTCTAGGGAACTGTTAAATCCTATGCAGTCTGGATTCAGAGCTAAACATAGCACTATCTCAGCCCTCGCCAAAGCTACTAACGACTGGCAGTAATCTTGAGAGCAAAAACTTTATTTGTGCTGTTTTCCTTGATCTAAGCAAGGCTTTTGACACCGTCGACCATATGTCTCCTCTCCTCCCTTCAAACCATAGGTGGACCCCTCCTCTCTGCTGGTTTACTATCTTACAGGCGCCTTCAACAAATTAAAGCCGAAGGAGGCCTGTCCCCCTTAAAAACTCTGCAAAGAGGGGTACCTCAAGGTTCTATATTAGGGCCCTTACTTTTTGCAATCTACATTAATAACATCGACTACTGTATAAAAGAGGCCAACATCCATCTGTTTGCTGATGATACAGTTCTCTACGTGAGTCGCCCAACACCTGAAGCTGCCTGCAATGACCTACAGTCAGAATTCAACCTTTTGCAAAGCCAACTCCTCCAAAAAAAGCTAATCCTTAATGCCAAAAAAACTAAAGCGATGGTCCTCTCCCCTTTATTCGTACAGCTAACCCTGTGTCCAGTGGGACAGTTCCCCAGATTACCACAGTTCTAGGTGAAAAACTAGAATTTGTTACAAAATTCAAGTATCTGGGAGTTTGGACAGACCAAAGACTCTCCTTCACTGAACATATCGAGGACTTGCTAAAATGACTTTGGCAAAGGCATGGACTGTTTTTTAGAATCAACAAATTTCTCACCAGAGATGCCAAGAAACAACTGGTCCAATCCATTTTCCTATCATTGGTTGATTACGCTGATTTCCTCTACAGCCAATGCCCCAACTCTTACATGGCTAAACTGGACACACTCTACCATCGAAAGCACTGATGTAACCCCCCTGCAAATGGGGGTTCCCAAAAGACTTCCAGGAGCTTGCTTGAATGCTCCAAGCCTGAATGGTGTTTGGCATTTAAGCCATTTATCAGTGAGTGTTTTTAGAGCCTCTGGTACTGTCTCTTTAAGAGCTGTCTGCTTGCAGACATAATTAGTTTGTATGGGGGGACTGTGTGTTCTCTGAGTACCACCGAGCTGCTGCCAATTCACTCATTTTGCAGTCACTAGAGTGCAAAGGGAACCTATCTGAAAGATGTAACTGTTTCCAGAAATTATTTAGAGTAATAATGAAATTACAGTTTGTCTAACCTGCTTTCTTTGCAGTCAGAACTGTGTCTGCTAGTTCCCCATTCTAGTTTTGAACTGCTGAACTGGACCAATCAGTGTGGGGTAGCTAGCTCTAAAATGATGCCTGGACGAATCAGAACTTGGACTCATAATCTGAGCCAGCCACAAGAGGATTGTATGGGCAGTGACTCTGGGAGATGTAGTTTAGACTTCAGTGCCTTTTGGACCAACAGCAGCAGTCTATTGTGAGTGACAGCCAATCCAGTCAAGAACTGGGAGGAACTCAAAGGGAAGTTGCCCGTTTCGTCAGTTGGAGTTCAGTTGAGCTTTGGCAGTGAAGAAGGAAGGAGCCCTGTGCTTTCATGTGCAGTTTTAGTCAAAAAAAAACGGTGTAAGGCCCAGAGTTCCGTCTGTAGCTTGTGTAACAGCTTGTTAGGACTGAATCTGCCCCAGAAAAGAATCAAAGGATCTCTGAAGAGTAGAAACCAGGCTCACCCTGTAGAAGACTGAAGAATTGCTGAAAAATTGCACTCGGTCTGTCAGGAACTGAATCTGCTGTGTGTTCTCCGGTATTGTGCAGTAATTGCGATCGGATACAGATGCAGCCTGCCTGGTATAGTACTTTTTATATGGATGTGAAGAGGTTTGTACCTCAAGTGAGCCCATGCTGACATTGAAGGACCCTATCTTATTTGGAGGTCGGAGTACTAATTCAGGGTTGCTCCCTGTTGAATTGCCACATTAAATCCAAATGGAATTACTGTACTGCTGACTGTTTAATTCTCCTTTCTTCAGGTGAAAGGGCCCTACCAGCTGCCATTGTTTGACTAGCTACTAGGGCTTGGGTACCCAGGGACAGTAATTGATAGGATAGGCCTGTGCACAGAGCCATAGGTAGATTATTAGAGTGATAAGCTAATTAACCTGATTTCCCCCTGTCCTTGTTATATCCCCCCTAAATAAATCAGAGCTGCTTGTTTCAGCAAAGTTATACTGCCTGAGGTATTTGTCTATGTTAAAGTACTGTACTGTGATTGTTGCACTGTATCTCATTTCACAGGAGGTCCCAGTGCCGGAACCAGACCTGGGGTAAGTGTATACTGTGAAGGTAATTTGATATATTGTGTGGGCCACTAGTGGGAAGAAAGGGGTTGCAGTGTCCCAGAGGGCTGTGACCAAGTTAGTTTAACTATTGCAACCCTGACCTCTGGGTGTAGGCACCGCCGTTGGATCCAGGCCCTCAACCCTGTTAGTGGTAAATCAGGCAGGGGTAGTAGCCCCTGGATAGCGCCATCTAGGGTTACATCTTGGAGGCTCACCGCTGGATTGTGTGTCCTCTAGTGGCCATATTTACGAACCACTGTTAAGAAAAAAGGGTACCTGACAGAAGTGGCTGTGCACCTGCTGGTGGAGTGGGTGTACTGGGGAGGAGATCGACCTCAAAATGCTATGCTTATCCTGGACATCCCCTGGGTATCAATACGGACACTGTGCAGGAGTACTTTCCAAGGTGGAAGGTTTACAAAACCCTGTGGTGGTGGGTCGGCATGCTAATCTGCTCACCCACACTTTCCTGGCCCTAGTAGAGTTTAAGGATCCCATAGATAGCTCCAAAGTGCCACAGACCATTACTCCAGAGGGAGCCCTCACTGCTTGGAGAGTGATAACTAAGGACAGTAAAGACCTGGGGGAATCAGCCCCACCACTATCTGGAAACTTTTGAGGAGAAATTTGCTGAATGGTTGCTGGGAGAGGGAAAACTGTGGAGGACTTGAAGAAACTATTCTTGCCACCTGGGGTGTTCCTCCCAACACCCTCCCTGCCTCCAGTGCTCGGAATGTGGCTGGAACCAATGAGACTCCTATTTCTGCACCTGCCATTAGTCACGACTCTACCGGTTTGCGAGCATCTCTGGCACCTCCCACCCCCAAGGGAGGATGACTGGGAGACCTGATAGACTATGTTGCCCCCAAGTGCTAGAATGGCAATGCCTCGGAAGGTGAAAGCTAAAGAGGGTTAGTGAGAGCCCCGTCCGTGTCCTCCTGGCTGCCATCCGTACTAAACGGGCCAGTAACCCTGAGCGACTGCAGCAGGCCTATCTTGAGCCTTGGAGAATGTGTATGGGAGCCTAGATTCTGATGAGGACCTATGGTGGAGAGTAAGAGATGCACAACAGTACCAAGGGGAGTTGTTGTCTGTGTATGTATCTCGGGTTGGAAAAATTGTTGCAAGAATGCCTCTTCAGAAAAGGTAGCTTGCCAGCTTATTGAACTGGACCGAACCAGGCTGGACAGGATCTCAAGTCTGCCCCTCTCAGAACTGCTTGTTTCCAGTTACACCTGGCAGATCGACTGGAACTCTACCTTCCCATGATGAGTTAATGAGAGAAATCTGAGAGTTGAGAAAAGACGACTCCGGGAGGGACCTGCACCAATAGCTGCGGCTACGACCGAGTGACTGAGGGTGACCCATCAGTGAAGTTCAGGGCAGAGGTTGGCAGTCAATGAGTGCTCTGACAAGGAAAGATATGTCACAATGGGGCTTAACTGTTGAGAGAGATCCGGAATTCAAAAAAGTCCTTATGAAGGCCACGCCTGCAGGTACGTGGCCCTGACCCATCCCGTCACGACTGGGTATCTGCTATGGGGTGGGGGGTACCCACCCATGTATCTCCCAAGGATAACAGCCCTAACTCGATTCCTTGACCATGTGAAGTGGAGAAACTGACTAGATGTTCCAAATGCTTATCACGCCAGCAGACAGAGATGGCACCTCAGGTTTCCAGTTAGTAATACCCCGCCTTGGCTCCCAGTGTGGCGCCGGCCAGCTCAAACTCCAGGAAGTATGTTTTGCTATAATTGTGGGAAAGATGGGCACATGAAAGTAGGAATGCTAGTCCCCAAAAAGACACTGACAAAGTTGCATAGGCTACAAGGAGAGCTTCGGAGAAGAAATCAGTGGTTAAGAGTGCACTATGATCCCAGTGAGGGCACCAAAATGCTAATTCACGCCCTTTGTGGCAAGGTCAGTTGCCCAGGCCCTCACTACCGCTTCCTCCAGACTGGTCCAGAATAGTGGTCCCTCCATGGAGACCATCAAAGGTGAACGGAGTGTCTACAAGAGCTATATTAGACAGTGGCTCCCAAGGACAACATTATGTCCAAGATTGGTATCAGAAGCATTTGTCAGACGACTTCTTACAACCATTAGAAGGAGACTGCATGTATGGGGGTTAAGTGAGAAGGCCTACCCTATTCCGGTATATCCGAATTTATTGTCTTTCCCACTCCGTGGCTGGAGTGGCCGAACAAGTAGAGACCCAGCCTTAGTGTGTGTCCCCCACTGGACTGTATGATGGTGTCCCTTTGTTGATTGGAACAAATGCTCATATGTTCGGAAGGCTGGCACAGTTGTGTTATGAAAAACAGGGGTCAAAGACTAGTAGAGCTTTAAGAGTTCAGGCTTTTAATTAAGAAGGCCTAAGAGGCACAGGAGATGCTGAAAAACAGAACCAGAGGAACCGGGTCGGAATTGTATGGAAGAAGGATCCTGAGTCTCTGATCCTGGCGCCAAATGCCCAGTGTACCTTACAGGAGAGGTCCAGATCAGAAAGGATGTTAAGAATAAAATATTAATGTTGGATGCACTTCAGGCGATGGAAAATTGCCAGAGGGACTGCTGGTCAGCTCTAGTATTTTGCCCGCTAGAGCCCATGCTTATGCCAGAAGGGTAATGGTCCAAGTTCATAATGTGTCTGAAAGAGACATTGAGTAAACAGAGGTTGCATCCTGGCTAATGTGCATTGTGCAGACACTGCAGTGCTACCCAGCAGCAAGAGTTCGGCGAAGAATAGACAGAGTAACGCCTGACTTGTTTGATTTGCACCCCGCCAGCTGAATGGAAAGTGAAGATCGTGAGAAGCTTGCCCAGAGAGACCAGGTGTTTTCTTTAAAGGAATGGGATGTAGGATGCGTGCAAGGAGCTGAGCACAATATCCGCTGCATTGACGAAAGACCATTTCGTGGAGAGGTCTCGACGCCTGGCACCTGCTGACATAGATGATGTGAACGGCATCTGCAAGAGATGTTAGCTGCTGGTGTAATACAAGAATCCAGAAGCCCTATGCTTCCCCCATTGTGGTAGTGAGGAAAAGAATGGAACAGTAAGGATGTGTGTGATTATGGCACCTTAAACGGCGGACTATCCCTGATCAGTTACACAATGCCCCGCATTCAGGATGCTTTGGACTGCCTAAGCGAGCAAGTGGTTTCTGTGCTGGATCTCCAGTGGGTACTATCAGATCCCGATGGCCTCAGAGGACCGTGGAAAAGACAGCCTTTATCTGTCCGCTGGCTTCTATGAATTCATGAGGATGCTCCTGGTGATTTCAGGTGCCCCAGCCATCTTTTCAACGATTGATGGAGCTGCAGTGGGGGATATGAACTTACTAGGAGTGCCTGGTATACCTAGATGATGTTATTGTGTTTGGCAGCTCACTGGAGGAACATGAGAGCAGATTATTTAAGGTATTGGACCGACTGAGGACTTTGGCCTTAAACTGTCCATTGATAAGTGTCAATTTTTCAAACATCAGTAAAGTATGTGGGACACATAGTATCCACCGAGGAATAGAGACCGACCCAAGTAAAGTTGAGGCCTTGACCACCTGGCCACAGCCCAAAAATCTAAAAGAACTGCAAAGATTCCTGGGATTCTGTGGTTATTATCGCCATCAAGGACTATTCAAGAGTGATCCGCCTTTACTTAACCTTACTCAAGGGTATCCCCAACCCACAAAAAATACCAAAAGTCAGCATCCTCAAGACTGAAAGAGTGTATTTTCATCCGAGTGAAGTATTTGGGGCCCGCTGGACCCCTGATTGTGAGACTGCTTTTCATGAGATCATATATCAACTTACCCATGCTCCAGTGCTGGCCTATGCCGATCCAAGAAAACCTTACGCCCTGCACACTGATGCTAGCTTGCAAGGGTTGGGGGCTGTTGTACCAAGAGCACGAGAATGGCCTGAGACCAGTGGCCTTTGCCAGTAGAAGCCTGACCCCATCCGAAAAGAACTATCCTGTACATAAGTTAGAGTTCCTAGCTTTGAAGTGGGCTATTGTTGACCAATTCCATGAGTACTTGTATGGGGCTAAAATACTAGTAAAACTGACAATAATCCTTTGACCTATGTGCAGACTTCAGCTGTTGGATGCCACTGGCTATAGGTGGCTTTCTGCATTATCTACATATGACTATGCTCTCAATACCGAGCAGGTCTGAACCACATAGATGCTGATGCTCTCTCCCGGAGGCCTGTTCCCCAGTATGATTGGGTCCGACTGGCAGAACTCGACATTCGGCACTCTGTCGGAAGTTTGACAGGGAGGAACAATGTCCACGGACGCAGTGGACTGCATGGTGGATTGCTTGGGAGCTCTGAGAATTGTATACCTGTTCTTATTGCCACTTTTCTGCAATAGACATTGGTGCACTGCCTCAGCTGACAATGATAGATTCGGGTGGCTCAATCCCGATCCCATGATCAAAGCAGCTTTAGAAGCCTCTATGCAGGAAAAAGATGTGTCCAAATTACGCTCCACTGATTTGAGAACTGCACTGTTATACAAAGAAGGTCCTAAGTTGAAACTGATCAATAAACTGTTATACAGAGAAACAGTAGACAGAGGGGACAAGTAGACAACAACAACTAGTGCTGCCCACTGCCTCGAGACTCAGTATTGAGGTCCTTGCACAACCACATGGGGCACCTTGGTATAGACAGAACACTTGACTTGGTGAGATCCAGATTCTATTGGCCTAAGATGGGGCTGATGTGGAGCAACACATTCAACTTGTAGTCGCTGCTTACAGAGGAAAGCTTGACCCCAGAGGGCTGCCCCCCTTGTTAACATAACCACCAGTGCACCCATGGAGCTGGTCTGTATTGATTTTCTAAGTTTGGAGTCAGATCAAAGAAATATCAGTAATGTGCTGGTGGTCACTGACCATTTCACGAGATATGCCCAAGCTTTCCCCACCAAAGACCAGAAAGCATCCACTGTAGCCAAAGTACTTGTAGAAAACTTTTTGTTCACTATGGGCTCCACAAAGAATCCATTCTGATCAAGGAGAGACTTTGAGAGTCGTCTGATCAAAGAGATGCTTTCTCTTGGGGAGTGCGAAGTCCAGAACTACCTCACTACCCCTAGGGGACCCATAGCCCGAACGTTTAACCGTGATTTGCTAGATATGCTAGGCACCCTGCACCCAAAGGACAAGCCTAGATGGAGCCAACAAATTAGCACCCTGGTACATGCTTATAACTGCACTAAAAGTGATGCCACTGGATTCTCCCTACCGCCTCTGATGTTTGGAAGAGAAGCTTCACTACCAGTAGATGTGTGTTTTGGGTCTCTCCTGATGGGGTTCAAGCTGACAACTATTTACAGTATGTGCAAAAGTTAAAGGCCCAGCTAACTCATGCGTACTAACTGGCTCAAACCATGGCTGCCAAAAGAAATCTGGCCAACAAAGAAAGGTATGATAAAAGGTGAAAGCACAGGAACTCCAGGAGGAGATCGGGTATTGCTAAGAAATCTGGGACTGCATGGCAAGCACAAGATTGCTGACAGATGGCACTTCATCCCCTCACATTGTAGTGGCAAACTAGATGATCTGCCAGTGTACAAAGTAAGGCCTGAGAATAATTCAAAAGATGTAAAAACAATGCATAGAAATCATTTACTGCCCATTGGACAAATCTTAATTGAGTCTGAGCTCCTAGAAGATGCCCCTCTGGACCAGTGACTAGAGCTGCTGCTAAGAAAAGATCAAGAAAGTCTGCACCTACAGAAGCAAAGTTAAAGTGTTCCCTCCACAAGTCCCAGTTGAGCATGACTGTCAGTCCATATCGGAAGAAAGTGAGAGTGACTTTGAATACTATCCTTCTTCGAACTGAGTCAATTGTTGAAGGCAATCCCCTAGTCAATACTGGAGGCAAGCTGGGCCTTCTGGACTGTCTAAGCCCCCAGCTTCATCCGTGGAGCCAATGCTCCCAGAAAGTGAAGTAAAAGCATCAGATCAGATGAAATGGAATCATTTGCATATGGTTGAACTGTTTGAGCTTTCAGGAGGAAAATGATAGATTGGGGCAGACTGGTGATACACCCGAACAAGAAGAGTATTATGAGTGCCCTGACAGTCCACTGCCAGTGTCCGAAAAGCTCTCCATGAGAGCCAAATGTTGTGACTCAGAAACTGTAACCCTGGAGCTGAAAGTGCCCCAAGTTCTAGCCTCTCTACCCCAGGAGACTCCCTGACAAGTGAGGACAATGCTGAAAATGAGGCTCAGAGTGCAGAGACTATAACAGTTCCCCCTAGAAAGACTGGTCGAGCTGTAAAGCCTGTGGTGCACCTCAGTTATGATTCACTTGGGAGGCCTGTGGACTTGCCTCTCAATGTTGTCCATAAAGGAGTGTGTGTCCTCGAGCTCATTGCCCAAACTGAAAGCATCAGTGCTAACTCCAAGTTACTTGTGTTGCCCTTTAATATGGTGCCCTTGCCCCATCCAGCCCCAAGGTAACTGATAGGAAGGGCTCTCTTCAGGTTTCATGTACAAGAGGTAATAACTTTGAGTTATGGTACAATGTGTATGTAATACTGTGTAAAGAGGACGACTGCAATGTTTCAGAAATGTGTTCTTGGTAAAATGATATATTGACTGATGATTACATGTGCGAGCCTAATGCAAAATGTATATGGTTGCAGTTGAAACTTATGGTACTTTGCTTGACGCGGGACGCCAAGCTTTCCCAGGCTAGGAAGGGTGTAACCCCTGCAAATGGGGGTTCCTAAAAGACTTCCAGGAGCTTGCTTGAATGCTCCAAGCCTGAATGGTGTTTGGCATTTAAGCCATTTATCAGTGAGTGTTTTAGAGCCTCTGGTACTGTCTTTAAGAGCTGTCTGCTTGCAGACAATTAGTTTGTATGGGGGACTGTGTGCTTCTGAGTACCACTCGAGCTGCTGCCAATTCACTTCATTTTGCAGTCACTAGGAGTGCAAAGGAACCTATCTGAAAGATGTAATCTGTTTGCCAGAAATTATTTAGAGTAATAATGAAATTACAGTTTGTCTAACCTGCTTTCTTTGCAGTCAGAACTGTGTCTGCTAGTTCCCCATTCTAGTTTTGAACTGCTGAACTGGACCAATCAGTGTGGGTAAGCTAGCTTTAAAATGATGCCTTGGACGAATCAGAACTTGGACTCATAATCTGAGCCAGCCACAAGAGGATTGTATGGGCAGTGACTCTGGGAGATGTAGTTTAGACTTCAGTGCCTTTTGGACCAACAGCAGCAGTCTATTGTGAGTGACAGCCAATCCAGTCAAGAACTGGGAGGAACTCAAAGGAAGTGCCCGTTTCGTAGTTGGAGTTCAGTTGAGCTTTGGCAGTGAAGAAGGAAGGAGCCCTGTGCTTTTTCAGTGTGCAGTTTTAGTCAAAAAAACGTGTGTAAGGCCCAGAGTTCCGGTCTGCAGCTTGTGTAACAGCTTGTTAGGACTGAATCTGCCCTGTGAAAAGAATCAAAGGATCTCTGAAGAGTAGAAACCAGGCTCACCCTGTAGAAGACTGGAAGAATTGCTGAAAATTGGACCTCGGTCTGTCAGAACTGAATCTGCTGTGTGTCTCTCCGGTATTGTGCAGTAATTGCGATCGGGATACAGATGCAGCCTGCCTGGTATAGTGCTTTCTTTTATATGGATGTGTGAAGAGGTTTGTGTACCTCAAGTGAGCCCTGCTGACATTGAAGGACCCTATCTTATTTGGAGGTCGTGAGTACTAATTCAGGGTTGCTCCTGTTGAATTGCCACATTAAATCCAAATGGAATTACTGTACTGTTGACTGTTTAATTCTCCTTTTCTCAGTGAAAGGGCCCCTACCAGCTGCCACGGTTTGGACTAGCCACTAGGGCTTGGGTACCCAGGGACAGTAACTGATAGGGATAGGCCTGTGCACAGAGTCATAGGTAATTATTAGAGTGATAAGCTAATTAACCTGATTTCCCTGTCCTTGTTATATCCCTAAATAAATCAGAGCTGCTTGTTTCAGCAAAGTTATACTGCCTGAGGTATTTGTCTATGTTAAAGTACTGTACTGTGATTGTTGCACTGTATCTCATTTCACAGGAGGTCCCAGTGCGGAACCAGACCTGGGGTAAGTGTATACTGTGAAGGTAATTTGATATATTGTGGGCCACTAGTGGAAGAAAGGGGTTGCAGTGTCCCAGAGGGCTGTGACCAAGTTAGTTTAACTATTGCAAACCCTGACCTCTGGGTGGAGGCACCGCCATTGATCCAGGCCCTCAACCTGTTAGTGGCAAATCAGGCAGGGGTAGTAGCCCCTGGGATAGCGCCATCTAGGGGTTACACTGAGGTTTATAAAGGGACTCCCCTTCGACATGCATCACTGCACCCTATATGCGGCAGTGGGGTGGACATCACTAAAGTTCAGGCGCCACAGAAACACCGCTCTCTGGACCTCTAGAGCCATCTCTAATAAGCTGCCTTACTATATCTCCTGCTGTCTTCCCCTGAGTATAATTGGGAAATATGCGTTAAGAAGTTACTCAGCTATTATACTTAAAGTACCCAAAGCAAAATCCCGCTTCGGCAGAGCAGCCATAAGCTTCGTGCTACCTACCTTATGGAACGATCTACAAAAACCCCTCAAATTAAGCACTCTAATCGGTATAAATGCCTTCAAGACACTTTATTTCCGTACAATCAGAGAAGTATGTAACTGCTTCACCCACTCAGAGCCAGTACCAGTGTCTGCACTGGTATATAGCCACGCCTAGACCCAATTTTAAGTACTGACCCCCCAGCTTGCTCCTCACCAGCCTAATTGTTCTCTCTCTTATCCCCCTGTCTTATCAACACTAGGCCTGTCCATCCCCTTATTCTTCCTTTCCCAGCCTCGGATAGGAGCTCACTACCCTGGCTTGTGACATCCTACCATGCCCCGTACTTTATAGCATTCAATCCCGGGGCTCACACATACTCCTTTTCTCCATCCACCTTCTCTACATCCCGTTTTACCAACTCCTCTCTGTGCACCGTGCCCTCCTAGCCTTTCTCCCCCTACCTCCTCCCCCTTCCCCCTACCTTCACCTCTACCTGGTGTATATTTTTATTTTTATTTTTTCTTCCATTACTTCCTCCTGCAACCTTAGATAACCTGCTTTATCTTCCTATAGACACTTCTATGTATGTAAATACCATGTAATCTGTACAATATCTGTATAATTCTATGTACATATGAACTTCTTTTTCTTCCTCTCTGTAAAGAGTATTATCTGTATTGCCTTGTAAATACCTGTGTTGACCTGTACATACAATTGTTCATGCTCCACCCAGGTCCATCTTGCAAATGAGCTTCTGCTCAACGATGAACGCCTGGTTAAATAAAGACTTGATTGATTGATTGATTGATTGATATAATTCCTTGCAAAAAGCAAGGTTAATGCACAACATTCAAGGCACTGATTTTTGGTTTTTACTGGAAAATCTGGTAAAATTCTGGAATTTGTTCTTTCTATACACCAGTAAAAACAAAGCATTTCACAGAATTTGCCATTTTTTGAACCTTCAGAGACTATCTTTCTGTAAGTTTTTTCCTGTACTATTTACATTTTGTGTCATTTAATTTGATGTACACTTAGCCTTCTTTTATTCTGAATATTTATACACATACAAAAGGGTATAAAGATAGCACACTGCTAAGAATTGATTTTGGCGTTGCAGACACCAGTAACAATACTGGTTTCTCCCATCTGCAAAATTGAATTTGCCCTTTATCAATCACGATAAACCAGTGTCCATGGCCGGCTCTGTGGCGGCAAGCGAAGGTGTTTGCTCCGCACGCTGGCAACGCAGGTTTGTGCCCCGAGCCCAGGTGTCAGGAGCAGAGTCCGGTGAGGAAGGAGCCTCAAGCATCCCTTTTGGATGCTTTCCTCTCGGGGTTAATGGGGCTTGACTGCTGGTTGTCGGCCCTGTATGTGACTTGGGTGGTGTTCTTGCGGTGTGAGGTCTCGACACGCTGCTGAATGCCCCTGCCTCCAGGACGATGACATGGTCGGTCCGTTGTGGGTGGGGGGTGGATGGGGTGGAAGAAAAAGTGGAAACTCACCCACGGGCAGCCAAGATGACGATCGCCGGTAACTGCTACCACGGTAGCCCGGACGTCTCAGTGCCAACCCTGCCACGCCCAGGATGTATTAGATGCTATTGGGCATTTCTCCTCCCCGACAGCCGCCACGAGCGAGGGGCCCACCTGGTGAAGGGTTATGCCAGGCTATCCAGATCACAGTAATGGTGGGGCAGTGGATGGCGACAGGGCGTGTGTGGCAGTGAGGGGCCCTGGCAGCCTAAAGGAGTGATCGACCGAGGATAGGGAAGAAACAAACAAACAAACAAAAACAACAGTGTTCATGATAATGTTGTATTTCTCAAGGTTTGAACGATCATACAATGCTGCACAGGTGTTGCCCGAACTTTAGCAGCATGTCTTGAAGCAGTGATATGTGACTGCTCTTTCTTTGCTTGGACAGACCATACTAAAGTTAAGGCAACACCAACGCAACGTTGCAAGATTGTTCAAGCCTTGAGGAGCAGAACCTCACATTTAACAAGACTCAGTGGCCTTTTTACTGTAACGTTGCATTTCTTTACTTTTTACACTTTATGCTGCAATCCAAACTTCTGCATTACATACAGGGGCCTTTTTTGTAATGAGTTTTCATTTTTTGAGATAGACAGCACCCCATGCCTATAGCTAGCTTGCGGCCTCATGTGATGTAGGTGAACTGGGGGGCACTGACCTGGACCTGTAACTTGCTTCACACATGACCTGCAAGGCAGCTATCCCATCCGGCACTGTTCCTGATTGTACCTTGCTTCAAATTGAGGCATTGAAAAAACTAAATTTCTATACATGCTGTTTGCTTTTAGCAGGATAATTTTTTTCCCTATGTGCCCCATCCCCCCCATAAAATTGGAAAAAAAAACACTAAGTCCAAAAAACAGCATGCACATGGACTTAGGTTTTTTTTTTCCACCTCAGTTTTCTTTGCTCATAACATTCTTAAAATGTTTCACAAAGATTTCACTTATCTGCAAGTTACCACCCTTCTTCATGACCATATATGTGGAACTTTGAAATCCCACCCAAAATTTGTTTTTGAGGTTCAACCCTGAAAACACTTTTTGGGTGGGATTTCAAAGTTCCGCAGTTAGTTCCAGAGCCCTGATTAGGGCAATTCATGAGCCTTTGACTACTCTGTGCATGTCTGACAAAGTGGTGCATAAACTGACCTAATTTTTAAAATGGTCTTTTTAACGTTTTTGGCTCACCTCCAACCCAAAAAAAAAACACTAAACCAAACTTCACCAAAAACTGGCAGATCAAGAGATTCTTAGCTAAAATACAAGCTTTTGGAAATTTTGTGAAAATCCATCACATAATTGTAAAGATATAAGAAGCTGAAATTTGTGAGTTAACATTTACAGTAAGTACCAAAGCAACTCTTAACTATAGTGGCCCTGCCATGCCACTATAATAAAGCACACAGCTTTAACTCCACTTTAGAATCGGCTATTTCTACACTATCCCTGGAGAGTTACAGCCAATATAAGTAGAATGCACAGCCAACTTTCTTAATATTGGACCGAGTTCAGCAGTTCTCCCAATGTCCTGGGGGCCTCATAAATAGGGTGCGCACTTCTGAAACACCTAAATCACAAACTAAACCATGATTCAGAGATATTTGGGGGAGGGGGGCAAACTTTTCAATTTTAATGACCTGGGTCAGTTTCCAGTCTCCTCTTACTTTGACAATGCCATCCACTTTTATAGCTGGTACCTAGCTAGCTGTTATGCAATAATAACGTGAGTTTCTGTTATGTCCCATGGAATCCTACTGACATGCTCCAGCAGCTGTCACAAAATAACATTTAGCCGGTGTGCAACCATAAGTGAAGTGATTGCCATTCATTTCCCAAGCATAAATTCTCACCACACTTTCCAAAACCTGTCAACATTTTGTGTCTCTGCAGCATTAGGACGTGTGTGATCCTGCAAAGGGGGTGAGAGTCGCATCAAACTTGCTAAAACATTGCTTTGTTTTCTCCATTTCTGGGCACACTGCAGCTTCTTTTGGGCCCGGAGACTGTGTAGAGAGGTTGAGCACTGGGGGAGATGTGCTAGGGTGTTTTGGGAGGAGGCAGTAAGGAGAAGATCACTGTGGCTGCGTGCAGTACGAGGGTGGGTGGAAGTAAAGAGGCCAGAAGGAGCTTCAGGCCATTTGGACAAAGCAGCTGGAAGTGTGTGGTGATTGGCTTAAATCAGTCTGTGGGAAGACTACCAGAAGATAAAATACGAGCACTCAGCAAGGGGGAAGGGGGTTTGATAGGCAAGATGAAACTCCAGGTGGGCGAAGGCTTCCAACTGCTTTAGGAGGGCAAACAGATCCAGGCCGTTCTGTCCATCAGAACTGGCTGCAGTGCTGCTGGACATGTGTCTGTCATAGAAATCATCGTATTTTATACAATGCAATCCCTATGTTGTCCATGTCTACATATCTCAAGGTTATCATGCCAGCTTAGGAGGTGGCTCTTCACCATCATAACAAGATGCTGACAAAGAGGCACATACAAAGTATATTTGGGCATCTTAGTGTCTTAAACTGCAAGACATCTATAATTTGTAGAGCATCACAGCAGGCGGCTTCTCATCATCAGCTGTGGAATTCTGGGGCCTTCACTTTTAGACAGGTAGATTACATTTTTTTCTTGTTTTAAAGTGTGGTGTCAAAGTGGCACCCTCTTCCCTCTCCACATCACATACCAGGTAATCCCTGGTGTTTAAATAGCACCCACCACTACACCCCCCCACCTCACCCCCCCAATGACGATGATTGGCACAGCCCTTCATTCATCTCTTTGACTGACCACTGTCCAACGTTCTCCTTTCATGTGAAATACGTGGCTGTCAGCAAGACATGATTTTCCAATGCCCAATCCAAAACTTTCACTGCATTGTGCCAGAGCTGATAGGGATGACGGCTCTTTGCTGATGTAAAGCACCATACACTGGTTCTGTCTAGATCTAAATTGTCATGTTCCATAAGCAGGTCATTCTGCACTTCCCTTATCTCAACAACACCAGTATCAAGGCCCTGTTCCTAATTATACCATGGCAAGAAAAATTCTAGCTACCCAATTGTCTGCTGACCTCTAGACACAGTGACGTTATTAGATAATAACATCACTGTATCTAGGGCAGGCACAGAGATGACCGCAGAACTGAGTGAAATCCCTCCCTCTCTACTCAAGTCACCACTAAACTGAAACAGCTTGGCAGTCACAACCATTCATGTCATGTACACAACCCCCCCCCCCACACTGCCAAACAAGCAGTCCTGCCCACGCCCCATGATAAACTTTCCTATCCTCACTTTTTTATTTTGCTCCAGAATGAAAACTAAGGGGTCACTTCCAGTTTCCCTTAAAACACACAGTGGCACATCACACTATCAGGGATCTCTGAACAGCTTCACACACCAACTTCAGCAAGACGCAAATTTAGTGCTTTGTTAATGCAGACATCCTGCACTCGCTGCTGTCCTGTTTCCCCATCATCAATCTAACATTCAGAAACTGAGCTCAAAACCTTTTTTCTCTACTCCCCACTCCAACTTATTAGAAAAAAGCATAAGAACAGTGCCTTCTCGGAGCCCAAAGGTATGGAACTGTGGGCGCTGTAGCACATGTCCTCAAGATTACTGCACTCACTTCAAAAAAATCTTAGCCACGCTCGATTCAAAACATCTTTTTTTTTTTTTTTTTGTATTATGGTATTTATCACCCCCCGCGCACCCGACTGGACTTCCCTTAAATACTTAGGCCTCCCCCTGGCAGCGTAGATTCAAAGGGCGGGGGGGGGGTACATTATACCAGATGAATCTGATTGATTTCTTTGACTGGGTGACCAGGGAAATAGAACATGGGAGGGCAAAGGACATGGCTTATTTGGACTTTAGCAAGGCCTTCAACACTGTGCCACACAGAAGAGTGATAAAGAAGCTGAGCAGCCTAGTAGTGGGATCTACAGTGATGAATTGGTTAGGGAACTAGTTACTGGATAGGCGACAGAGGGTGGTAGTTAAGGGCACTCACTCTTTTATGATGTTTTGGACCACACTGGAAATGAGCTTCGGCTCAGCTGGGTTATCCACAGTTATGGAAATTTTATGAACGAATTAAATAAACTACTACTACTCCTCTAATGATGGAAGTATGATCAGCAGGGTGCCACCAGGGCTCAGTACTGGGACCAGTCCTCTTCAATGTCTTCACAGGTGACACTGCAGAAGAACTGGAAGGGAAAGTATGCCTTTTTGCAGACGACACCAACATCTGTAATTGGATGGGCCCTGAGGAGGGGTGGAGAGAATGTGTAGGGACCTTGGGAAACTCAAGGAGTGGTAAAGAGCATGGCAGTTGGGATTCAAGGACAAAAAGTGCAAAATCATGCACCTAGGGTACAGGTCCCCAGAAGCTACAGTAAATATAGGATGGGGGGAGGTACTGAATGTTACGAAGCAAGAAAGGGACCTTGAGGTTATCATATTTGATTACCTCAAAGAGGCAAGGCATGTGACAAAGCAGTGGGTAAGGCTAATGGGATGCTGGAATGCATAGGAAGAAGTGTCTCTAGCAGGAGGAGGGAGGTGGGGTTGCCACTGTATTGCTTGCTTGTGATCCCCCACCTGGAGTACTATTTCCAGTTCTGAAGGCCACATCTCAGACAGGACACAGATAGGGTTGAGGTACTCAAGAGGAAGACAACAAAAATGGTGCCGGAGCTGCATCAAAAGTCCTATAAGGAGAGACTGAGGGAGCTCAACATGTACACACTGGAAGAGAGGAGCGTGAAAGAGTACAAGGTGAGACCTACAAGTACCTCACAGGGGTCAACAGGGTGCAATAGGAGAGTCTCTTTCAATTGAAAAAGAGCACCAAGGCCAGAGGGCATGTGATTAAACTGGAGGGGGATGATGTTTAAGAGTGATATGAGGAAGTACTGTTTCACTGATAGAGTGGTGGACAACTGGTATAGATCGCCAGCAGAAGTGGTGGAGGCCAAAAACAATAGGGGACTTACGGACATATGAACATACGAACTGCCAGCAGAACAGGTCACATGGTCTATCAAGTCTGCTCGATTGTGCTGCTAGCCCCTCAGCATGCAGCTGCCCCACCCTTCCCACCCTTCCTCTCTGACCTTCCCCCCTTCACTCTGTCCCAAACCCTCTTGAGGCAGCCCACTGTCCTACAGGTAACTACCTCCTCAGGTAGAGTGTTCCATTTGTCTACCACCCTCTCCGTAAAATAATGTCTCCTGATCTCCCTCCTGAATTTACTCCCCCCCCCCATCTCAGTTGATGCCCACTAGTATCTCTCCCTCTTCTGATCCGAAATATCGATCCTGTATTGGCCCTTGTTTATCCCCTTCAGGTACTTAAAGGTCTCAATCATATCTCCCCTGTCCCTCTCCTCTAGTGAATACATGTTCAGCATATTCAGCCTCTCTTCATATGACATCCCCTCCAATCCCTGGATCATCATTGTTGCTCTGCTCACCTCCTCCAACAATCTGATGTATTCCAGGTGTGGTCCAACCAGTGACCTGTACAAGGGAAGGTTCACCTCACTACATCTAGAAGAGATCCCCCTTGCTATACAGCCCAGCATCTTGTTGGCTTTCACTGCTGCCTTCCTGCACTGAGTTGCATTGTTCATATTTCACGTTATCATCACCCCCCAGGTCCTTTTCCTCCTCTGCGTTCCCCGACTGTAGCCCTCCCAGCTGATAGCTCCTCCTCTGGTTCTTAGCTCCAAAGTGCAGTACCTTGTACTTCTTGGCATTAAACCCCAGCTGCCATGTTTCTGACCACTCCTGTAGTTTAGCCAGGTCCCCCTGCAGTCCCCTCCACCCCTCAATGTCATCCACCACAGTTCCCATCTTGGTATCGTCTGCTAACAGACTGATCCTACTCTGGGTCCCATGTGAGACATCCGCTAGGAATATCCCAAACAGCACTGATCCCTGTGGCACCCCGCTTGTTACTGCTCTCGGTGATGAGTTTCCTCTCCACCACCACCCTTTTCTGCCTGCCCTTCAGCCAGTTTGTGATCCATCTGACCATCTTAGTACCCACCCCTACATCTTCCAGCTTCCCCCCCAGCCTCCCATATGGCATGGAATCAAAGGCCTAGCTGAAGTCCAAGTACTGGACATCCACTTCATGGCTCTTGTCCAACTCCTTCGTCACCCAATCATAGTACTCAATCAGATTTGTCTGGCAGGACCGTCCAGAGACAAACCCATGTTGCTGCCTGTTCTGGAGACCACTGTCCTCCAAAAGTGTCACCAGTCTCTCTTTAAGGATTGTCTCCATGAGCTTTCCCACAACTGATATAAGGTTCACAGGTCTGTAGTTACTTGGATCATCCTTCGGGCCACCTTTGTGAATGGGCACCACATGGGCCAACCTCCAGTCCTGTGGTATGCATCCTGTGTGCACGGAGGCATTGAACAGGTCAGCCAGTGGTCCTGCCAGGCTCCCTGCCAGCTCCCTGAGTACCCTAGGGTGAATGCTGTCTGGTCCTGGTGCCTTGTCCACCCGCAGTGCCCTCAGTCCCTTTAGCACTCTGCCCTCTGTAGTTATTCCATCTGTCACCCTCTTCCTTCCCTTGCCTCCTCCACCACTCCCATGAGGTAACTGTTCACCCTTTTCTACCATGAACCCGAGCAGAAGCACTCATTCAGAGCCTCTGCCTGCTCCTCCTCCTTCTCTACCCCCCCGTCCTTCTTGATTCTGACTATCTAGCTAATATTCTTCCTTCTTTCCCCCAATGTATCTGAAGAAGTCCTCCTCTCCGTCCTTAATGCCCTGTGCCAGCCTCAGCTCTCTGGATACCTTGGTGACTTCAAGCATGTGTGGGATTGACATAGGGAAATATTAGTAAACAAGCAGGGAGGAAGGAGGGTCTGCAGAGACAATCTAAGCAGGGATCATATGGGTTGACAGGCTGGGCCAAGCGGTCCTTTTCTGCTGACAAATTCTAATGACAACAGAGAGTAATGCTTTGTGTTCTTGTGACTTGAGTTATCCTTCTACTGTCTCTCCTCAATAAAGTTAACACCCTCAGGCTGGAACTGGGCTGCTGGTCAACCTGCTTTTAATAACTTTGGCAGGAGACAGTATCTGAGAAGCATCACAGCTCTTAGCTACTTCTCTGACTCCCTGTCCAATGATGCTGAAGGCTTCAAAGCAGTCTCCTGAGGTCTGTGTTTGGACATGACCATGTTAAGCCTCAGCCAGTTGTCCTATTTTGCTTGAAGAGATTTCGGCACCATGGGCCTCAGTACCCATATGCACTGGGATCATGACTGGGTCCTAGACACTTCAAGCACACAGAATGGGGACCAGATCTGGACACTGACCATGCACTGGTCACATTCCTCAGATTCAGGACCCCACAGAGTGCTCCTGTACTTGGCAGTTAAAGGGGTACCCTGAATAACATCAGTGTCACTACCACCAACCTACAGTAGAAATGGGAGAAGAAAAAATGAGTCACTGTAGTAATGTTGTTTCTTCTCATGGATCCATCAATAAGCCTTACAAAAGTGCATCAGTCCACATGAGTGTGTTGCCCTGGAGATCAGTGTTCCCATTCCCGCATAATGTGTGTGAGTCATACAACAATTAAGAAATTCATGCTCATTTATGTGTGGAGGGGTACACTGCATGCAAAGGACTGTATTCCTGAACACAGGTATGTGCACTGTTAGTATGTGCACACTGCCCCTTAGTAGCAATTGCACACCTCAATTTTAATTTTTTTAGTTTCCTTTTTGTTACTTTATTGAACAATTTCCTACCCCTACAGCAAGTTCAGATAGTGGTGTTGGTCAGGAGGCTGGATTGGGGATCCATGTGGCCGGTGGGATTCATGTGCTGAGCTGTCTGCTGCAATACTCAAGTTAGCTTGGAGGGACAGAGCCTCTGCATCAGGCAGAAAAAGGAGCAGCTTGGAGATCCAGTGGAGACCCATGAGCCATCCAACCTGATGTGCAACACCGATCCTGAGACGACAGGCAGATATGGGGCCCTTACTGGTTATGGCATCTGCTGGCCTGAGACGGAGTGTGTGTGAGTGTGCCCCAACCTAGTGAGTGTGCCCTACCCATCTGCCCAGCCCTGATCATTACAACCAATCCTCATTTGCTAAGACTGAGCTCACTTAAATTGAACCCCAGGAACTGTCTGGGTCTGTTTATATAGCAAAAGGGAACGTCTGTCATTTTCCCCCTTTTTCCTACCATGACTGAGCTGCAGTCAGGACTAGGATGGGGGGATAAAACTTGACTGAGCTGGCAGCACAAACAGAGGGTGTGGGACAGACTGTAGTTTAGACCTGTAGCATTATTGAAGTATGTGGGGGTGGGGGTAGGAAGGGTCACTTCCAGCAAAAGCAAATGTTGTTGATTAGAATAGATTCAACAGACTAAGCAGTTGCTAGCGTGTAGTCAGTGCACTACTGTCAACAAGTGTGAATCCTTGTAAGTACACAATGCAATGAGGATATAAGCTGAAGCCGCCTCCCTCCCCCGTCACTGCTGCAGTACTAGTTACTTCAAAAACAAAATCTGGTCAGAGCTGATATGGCTGCCCAGAGCAATGTTTGACCACGTGTGTGGAGAGAGCGACTAAAAGTTTGGAGCTGTTGCCGCAGCAGAACCTACCCTGCGTAAGATGGCAGCTCTGACAGACCTGTGCATGCATGATACTCACGCATGCGCAGTATGAGTCAGGGCCACCTGCTGTTCATCAGAGCCAGCTGCCATTCACAAGCTGGCAGCTCTGACAGATCTGTGAGTCACAGCCACCACAGCACTTCCGCAGGTGAGGAAAGTAGTGTACGGGGGTGGAGCTTGAGTGCCGTGGAGGGAAGCTACATCTGTGGAGGAAACAACAGGAGGAAACACCACAGACCACCAGCGATTGCAGTGCTGTAGACAACAGACCACATCACTGTAGACATCGCTGTAGAAGAAGACAGCGATCATTTCCGCTTTTCTCTTACGGTGATGTGATCCCAAAACAACTGCAGGGTTCCGCCCATGCAGCCGTAATAAGCATGTGTCATTGTGTTATGTGCTTCTTCCTTCAGCCCTAGTATTAAAAATGACTACTGACTGTTACACTGAGTCCCAACTTCTTTTATAAACTGTTTTACTACTGCTGCCATTAATCTAGTTTGCCTACCTGCAGTACTGATTTACTAAAACTAGTGTGCCTGGCATGGCTCTCCCTATATTTTCCACTGGTTTCATTAGAAATATTATTGACTGTGCCACTCTCTTGTATGGCTGCCTTAATGTTTTTTTAAGTGGATATGCTGCATTCTTGTTGTTGTTTTTTCCTTGAACCAGTCTTGCCTTACTTGGCTATTTATAAATTTCTACTGCCTAGAATATTATTTTAAGCTGCTGCTACACTAGTCTTATTTACCTGTGTGGACTGTCTGCATTTACTGATTTATAGCAGGTTTACTATGCCATTAAATATTAATAAAAAACAAAGGAACAGCTTACGTTGTCCATACTGTACCCCTTTAAAACTGTAATGCCTCCTGAAATGCTTTTAAAGGGTATGATGCAACCTCAGAACTCATTTTGTACCCCTGAAAATTTCTGATAAGGGTACACTGCACCCTCTGTTACGTGATTGTGGTGGGAACACTGCTGGAGATAGAACTTTGCTTAAGTTTTAGAATTTACTATACAAGCTCAAACTCTGTGCTGTGGTCATGCTCCCCCTATTGGCTTATTGTCAGATTTGTTTCTATAGCCAGTGGAGCAGTGACCACTAAAGTTATCTAAGTGACTACTAAAAAGTTTCAGAAATTTTCTAAAATAAAAAAAAAAAAATTGTTAAGACAAAATTTCAACATATGACATCAAATGATCACAACTTGAAACTGTTGAGAAATTGCAACAAGTAATGCTCAAGCAACCATAAGATGAGAACTGATTCTTGTGCGAACCTATTTTCAGGTCCTAGAAGGGGAGGCTGGGTCAAGGTTTGTAAGGCTTATTGATGAGAATAAACAATATCACGACGAGTCATTTTTACTTCAGACAACTGGAATCCATTAATAAAAGTGCAGACTCATTAGTAGTACCTTGGAATGATGGCTGTAGAACTGTTTAGGAAAAAGGTTCTGCAAGACAGCAGTTCCAAAACTGGCACCCCTCCTAGACTGTATGTCCAGACAGCAGTGCTTTGTGAAGGTGTGCACTGTTTTCCAGGTAGCTGCTTTACAAATTTCATGCTTTAGTTTATTTTGTTAACCTGTTAAATTACACTGGTGTAAATGTGCCTTTTTCAGGTATGACCTGGTATACCATTAGTACAATGCATTCAACAATCACTGCACAGGTACAAAAAACAATTTTCTTGAAGAGGGATGCCCAGTGGCAGAGCTGTTCCCTGTTGAGTGTGCCCATTGGTCTCTGGGAGGTAATGTACCAACTTTTTCATAGCAGAACTGTATACCGGGTAACTATCCAAAAAGAGTTAGTTTTCCTAGCTGCTGGTTTACCTTTGCCAGCTTCTCCACAAGTAATGAAGAGTTGTGTGCAATGAGACCTGACATCCCTTGTCCAGTCACATAGTAGTCCAATGCTCTATTTACATCCAGACTATGTAGTTTTTGCTCACCTATGCTGGATGTTCAGGACAGAGAACATGAAGGGTAACTGGCAGATTTATGTGGATTTCTGAAACCGTCTTAGGTAGGAATTTCCTACTGGTTCTAAAGACTACATTATCTATGTGGAATATTATGTAGTTTAGTTCTGCACAAAGTGCCTGCAGTTCATTTACACTCCTGGCAGATGTCATGACTTTCAGGAAAATTGTTTTCCATGTGACATATTTTAAGTCTGCTGCAGCCATAGGCTCAAAGGGAGATTCCATCATCAGCTGGGCAAGACAAATGTTCAAGTCCCATGGGGGAATCGGTTCCCTTATGGGGAGAGTGTAGATGGCTGAGGCAGTGCTCCAGATAACGCTGACATTCAAGAGTAATGTACTCACCATGTTTGACATTAAGTAAGTGAAATATAATTCTAATGAGTAAAAGTGTTTTAAACTTAGAAAAAAACAGTGTCTTTTGAAGTATCTACAGAAGATTTCTAAGGGTTGGGATGAAGTATCAGGACTCATCAAAAAAGAGTATTTCCTAAAGTTTGGGGAGTAATGTAGGACAGTACTCACTTTATCTGCAGCACTGGGCCGAGGCTTTTGGAAAACCTTTGATAAAACAGGTTGTAAGGCCAAAGACCTGTCCTTGTCTGCTGACACAGCTGCCATGTGCGCTTTCAGGGTTGAAGGTCTCAGACCGAAGGACTGCAGGTGTAGCAGGTAATCCAGAACTGTAGACAGCCCTGCCTGCATAGAAAATTATATTTCTGGGGGCACATCAGTATGAGAATCTCTTCCACTTAGAGGAATATGCTTTTCTTATGGCTGGTTTCCCTGAAACCTTCAAAACATTCAGCACTTCCTTGGACAGATTTGCACCAGAAAATTCTACCTCTTCAAGAACCATGCCCTAGGGTGTAGTGTTCTGAGGTCTGGGAAGGTAATCCTGCCCCGGGACAGAGTCAACAAGTTGTACCTCTGTGGCAGGTTGACCGGAATCCTGCTGGACGGGGTCAGAAGCATTGAGTACCATACCTGCCTGACCCAATCTGGGGCCATCAGGATCATTGTTGCTGGCCCTCTCATGAAATTCATGAGAATTCTCTGACTGAGAATGGTGGGAAGGCATATAAGAACCTCCCTGTCCAGTACAGGATCGGGGTGTCCTCTGGCACTGTGATCCTGGCTGGTGGCATGCAACAACACTTTGGAAGCTAACTGTTCTCCCATGAGGCAAACGGATCTATTTCTGGGGTACCAAATCTTCTGAAGACTGAAGCCAGCACTTGTTCAAGGCCCACTCGTGGTTCCCCAGGATGGTTGTGCTTAAGGAGTCTGCCAGCACACTGTCCTTGCCTGGCAAGATGTACTGCAGAAATCTCTGTGTCCATGGAGAATCTTGGTCCCTGATCCTCATAGCTTCAGTGCACAGTTCTGAGGATATTGTTTCTCCTTATCTGTTTATGTAGTACATTGTTGTGGTACTGTCTGTCCATATTTGGACTGATTGACCCTGTAACTGGGAGGGAAAGGACTGCACTGGCAGTAGTACTGCTCTGAGCTCAAGGATGTTTATATACTCCTGAGTCCACTGAGGGCTCCAGTTGCCATTTACTGTGAAATCATCTAGGTGAGCACCCCACCCTAGGAGTGAATCACCTGTTGTGAGGACCTTGCTGGGAGATTGCTGGAGGAAGGTAATGCCCTCTCTGAGGCTGCTTTCTTCCTTCCACCACTCCAGTGCTTGTACAAAACTTTTTGTGACTGGCACTAGCTGACAGAGGGAGTCTGACCTTTGGGACCAGTAATCTCTTAGGAGGTACTATATGTCCCTTATGTGGAATCTGGCTCATGGCACCATAGCTGTTGATGAGGCCATGTTGGCTAGCAGCTGCAGAAACTCCCCTGCAGGTATTGGCTGGCCTAAGGTGAATGACTCTGCAATGGCAATCAGATTTGATACCTTGTCCCTGTAGGGTATCCAGCTCTGCTCCGATGAAGTCCTGTACTAGTTCTGCCTGGGACTTATGCAGGATTTGTTAGGAACCCCAGGTTTTCCAAAATTCTTCTTACTAGCTATATGGACTGCACTGCTTTCTGTTTTGTCTTCCCTGAGACTAGCAAGTCATCCAGGTAAAGGAAAACCATACCATGTCTTCTTAGGTGGGCTGCCACAGCAGCTGTGCACTTTGAGAACACCCTTGGTGCTGAGGTAAAACCAAAGGGTAGAGCTGTGAACTCATACTGGTTCTCTGGTTTCTGCAGTTTGGGAAACCTTTAGAACTGCAGAAGCAGTCCCTGCCCACTACTTCCAGGATCTACTCGTCTGTTGTGTTTTTTCCCATTCCTGGAAGCAGTGGGCCAGCTTTCCTTCCACTGGCAATGGCTGAGTGGCAAACTGAGCAAAACCGTCAGGGGTTTTGTATTGGTTTATGGGCAGGAGATGCAGCACACCTAGAGCCCCTGTTGCCCCTGTCCTTACAGTATCCTCTCTATGTCTGATACTTACAGCCAGTGTAGGGTCTGGGATAGTAACCTTCGCCCCTGTCTCTCCTTCCATAAGGCCTGTAGGTAGTGGAAGTCTTTTCTTTCTCAGCAGAGCTTTTGCAAGTGGCTCTATACTTTTTCACCTTTTTCATGAATGCCTCTGTTTAGTCACCATATTAAAGAATTTCTCTCAAGGGGAAATCAATGGCTTTTGCCCAAGTGTTTTGGATAACGATGGTATCCCTGTGCCAAAAAAAAAAACTCCTCAGTGCCACAGCGTGAGCAAGACTCTTGATGCTGAGTCTTACTACAGTATCTACAGCCATGTGAAACTGGCATTTTGTGGCATCCAGCATTTACTTTGCTGTTGCTGCCAGGTCTTGTGCCATTTCACCATCTACTTTATCACTAAGAGCCAGTACATTCCATGGTGCTTTCTGGTATTGAGCTGTGTAGGCCAAATAAGCTGCCTGTCTTAAGAGCAGGGAAACAGTTGTGTACACTCTTTTGGTCATAGAGCCCAGTTTCCAGGAATCTTTATTAGGAGGCTGAGCACAGTGGGACTCCTTGGCCTTCTCACAGGCAGCCACCCGAACCACTCCTTTGCGATCAGGGCATATGGGTATTCTACTCTCTGCCTGTCCACTTGATACTTATTTTGGTTTTCATATTCAATGCCAGCTGCTGAAATAGGTGCTGACATGACTTTTGATGTGGGTTTTTTGAGAGACTTGTGGATGCATGGGTGTAGGCAGACATACTCCAAGCACTCCATGGTGTGCAATTTTATTTAAGGGGGGTAGCAAATAGGCTCTGAACTGCTTCCTTTTTCCATGAAAACTAACAAAGAAAATATTGAACCTTTCTGTAATTTTATTCATAGGAGTCGAAACTAGAAGGACTAGTCACTAATACTCTCTTTGCATCCCAAGGACAATACAACTTTACAGGCTCTGGGCTGCTATGTGGGTGTCGTAGGGAACAATGCATGGCATTTGTATTTACCCATGCATGGCAACAACCATTGTCATGAGATACAAAAGTTGTATTTATTGTGCCAAATGAGGCAACAAACACGGTCCTGGTGTACATTTCTATATTGTCTGGCTACACCCCGATGGGGGGGTAGCTCACCCTAACAAGGGGGGGGTAGCAGCAAGTCCACTTGGTGTGCAGATCTGAAATCCCTGGCTACACCCCTGTGTGGATGGGAACCATTAACCTCCTTGTATGGACTAATCCCATCACATCCATGAACTCCACTTCCTCCTCATCTTCCTCTGTTTCATGAGCGGGGATGTTGAGAGTATCTATAATTTGTTTGATGAGAGAGGTATAAGAAGTGTAATCCTCAGTGACTCTAGGATTCTAGAAGGGGAGCCAAACTCCTGATCAGGGGAATCATCAGGTTATACAGGTTCACCCTCCTCGACCTCTTTACAGTACATCTCTCCTCCTGTACAGGCTACTGGTCTTGAACCAAAGCCTGGGAGGCGGCAGGCATATTGAATAAATTTCCCACAGCCTGGAAAGCCTGGAAATATTGCCAGACACAGAAACATAGAAGCTGACGGCAGATAAGGACCGCAAGGCCCATCCAGTCTGCCCATTTCTTCTATCTTATGAATGTGCCATAGACCTTTACTTTTACTCTGTCAATGGCCTATCTATTCATACTCATCTGTATTGCTCCCTTATGCCTATCCCATGCCTGTTTGAAGACCTGCACTGTACTCATATCCACCACTTCCTGAGGTAGGCCGTTCCATGCATCCACTACTCTTTCTGTGAAAAAGAACTTCCTCACATTACCCCTTAATCAACCTCCCACTAATCTCATGCTGTGTCCTCTTGCCTGCTATTTCTCTTATATTGCAACATGTTAGACTTTCACCATGTTAATGCCCTTAAGATGTTTTAATGTTTCAATCATATCACCTCTCTCCCTCCTTTGCTCAAGGGTATACATATTGAGCTCCATTAATCTGTCCTCATATGTTTTCTGAAGCAGTCCCTGCACCATTTTGGTTGCTCTTGTCTGGACTGCCTCCATTTTGTTAATGTCCTTGTGCAGGTGCGGACTCCAGTACTGCAAACAGTACTCCAGATGGGGCCTAACCATTGTCTTGTAAAGAGGGATTATTACCTCTCTCTTACGACTTGTGATACCCCTGCTAATACACCCCAACATCCCCCTAGCCTTGCCTACTGCTTTAGTGGTCTACTTGGATGATTTCAGGTCATCTGTGATGACGATGCCCAAGTCTCTTTCTTACCTTGTGACTGCCAGCAACTCCCCTCCCAGCCTATAGGTGGCTTCAGGGTTTCTCTTCCCCATCTGCATGATCTTGCACTTCTTTGCATTAAACCGAGCTGCCACTCTTCCGACCACTTTGCTAGTTTATCCAGATCTCGTCTCATTCTACCCACCCCATCTGGATCATCTATTCTTTAAACTTTCTTTATTTAAAATTTTCAGTTCAATCATACAGAACATACAAAATACAGACATGCATTAAACAGATATGAGCTTAACTTTACCGTTTTCTTCAAAGGCATTTCATCCAGTATGATTTATATTTTGGTTTGATATTTTACAGAGTATAAACAGAAACAGCACAGTATACTCTAATTCAGTCATATTTATGATCTTTAAATCACTACTTAGTTGATTACTATCCTAAACCCACTTTTTGGATCATCTGTTCTGTTGCAGATATTGGTGTCATCTGCAAAAAGACAAACCTTACCCTCCAGTCCATCTGCAATGTCACTGATGAAGCTATTGAAGAGGACTGGCCTCAGGACTGTTCCCTGAGGTACCCCACTTGTGACTTGTATTTCTTCTGACTGAATACCGTTTACCACCACTCTCTGTATTCTACCCGCCAATCAGTTTGCCACCCAGTTGACAAACTTCTAACCCACCCAGAGCCTACCTAGCTTATTAATCAGTATTCTATCTGGAACAGTAGTGAAAGCTTTGCTGAAGTCAAGGTAGGTGACATCAACTGCACCCCCTTGGTCCACCACTCTGGTTACCCAGTCAAAGAAATCTGAGATTAGTCTGACAGGACCTCCCTTTTGTAAACCCATGCTGTCTTCGATCCTGTGCTCCTATAGATTCCAGATGTTGCACTATCCTTTCCTTAAGGAGTGTCTCCATAATCTTGCCCACTACTGAGGTAGGACTGACTAGTCTGTAGTTCCCTGTCTCCTCCCTGCTACCACTCTTGTGGAGCGGGATCACATGAGCCCTTCTCCAGTCTTCTGGGACCTCTCCTGTGCTCAGAGACTCACTAAACAGTTCTGATAATGGCTCTGCTAGTTCCACCCTTAGCTCCTTTAGTACCCTGAGATGTATGCCATCTGGTCCCATTGCCTTGTCCACCCTAAGCTTAGTGAGCTCTTGTAGGACCCTTTCTTTTGTGAAGGGACCTGTGCACACCTCCCTCTCCCCTGTGTCCATGGTGCTGAGCTGTGGGCCCTGCCCTACCTTCTCCTCAGTAAATACTGAGCAGAAGCATCTATTTAGGATAGATGCTTTTCCCTGGTCCTCCTCCACACACTCCCCCTTATCCCCTTTGATCTTAGCAATACCCCCTCTGGACTTTCTCCTTTCACTCCCGGGTCGTGCCTGAAAACAGTCACTTGCTGGCTAGTGCACTTACCCGGTTAACAAAAACTAAATAAAATAAAACTAATGTATCTATAGAAAGTCTTGTCATCTTCTTTTACTGTTCATGCTAGTGTTTCCTTGGTTTGGGCTTTTGCCTGCCTTATTGCCTTCCCTGCTTCCCTTAGGGAAATTTGGTATGCCTCCCTATCTTCATCCTGCTGCATTCCCTTATATTTCCTGAAGGCCAACCTTTTGTCTCAGACCTTTTCTGCTACTGTTTTTGAGGGCCAAAGTGGTTTCCTCCTTCTTTTGCTCTTGCTTTTCTCCCTAACACAATGGGATGTTGCTTCAAGTACTGCATCCTTAATGTCTGCCCACTTTGTCTGTACCCCCTCACCTGTATTTCTTGCCAGGGCTAGCTTAACTCTGTTGGCCATCTTATCAAAGTCAGCTCCTCTGAAGTCCCATATTTTTGCCTTGGAATGGGATGATTTAGTTCTCGTAGCCAAATTGAACCATACCATGTGATAGTTACTGGCCCCCAGGTGACCTTCTACCTGGAGATCTGTGATCCTTTCCCTGTTAGTCAGCACTAGATCTAGGATAGCCCTATCTCTTATGGGTTGTTGTACCAGTTGTTTGAGGCCCTCCCCCTGCAGGGAATCCACCATGTGTCTGGATCTGGCAGATGTTCCTGGTGATATTTACCAATCTGTATCTGGCATGTTGAAGTCTCCCATTATCAGAACCTCCCCTTTAGCTGTCATGTTTTGTATATCTTCTAACAGTAATGTGTCTATGTCCTCCCCCTGGTCTGGGGGCCTGTAGACAACCCCAGTTATTATAGCTGTCCCATTTCCTGTTTCCAAGGTGACCCACAGTTCTTCTAGCTCCTTACATGTATTCTGAATTTCTGTAGCTTTGATATTTTCATTGACATAAAGGGATACCCCCCACATCTTTTTTGCACCTCAATCTCTTCTGAACAGTACATAGCCGGGTACTGAAGTCTCCCAAGTGTGGTTACTGGTGAACTATGTCTCCCTAATGGCTACTATGTCCAGTTTAGCCACTGTCATTGTTGCCTGCAGGTCTGGGATCTTGTTTCCCCGACTGTGGGCATTTGTGTACATGATTTTCCATTGGTCAGATTTCGGTGCATTAGTTGTTGGGTAAGGTCCAGCACTTCCCCTGCACGTTGTATGGGGAGCCGGACCTTTTTCCTTACCTGGAGATGCATATTAACTACAAACATGCTGAACACCTGTTTGATCACTAGCTGATGGGGGAGGGGTGTTCTTCCCGTTCGATGTATCGGGTGCTGCACCCCTCTCCCCATTGGCTAGGTTAAATATTCTGCAAAGATGTCAAACTTCTGCCCCAATGCACTAACTCCCTCATGGAGTCTCCTATAATCAGAAGTGTTTTGGATTTCCTTTTTGCTTTTTTTATTTTGTTTTGGTCCCTGTTTTGGGCAAGTTTTGTAGCACTAGCTCCTGTGTAGCAGTGTCCTGTTCTGTAGTGTCCTCTACTTCTTTGTTTGATTTTGTAGCTAGAGGCAGATAGAAACACAAAAGAAAAAATTACTCACCTTAGTAATGCTGTTTCTTCTAATGGAGTCTTGCTGTATTCTGATATATGCAGTTAGGTCCTGCCTTTCAACTGCCCTGGAGAACAAAGAGTTAAACTTTCCATGGCCAGCATGGAATGTTCACCGCGAGCTCGGTTGAAGCCCCTGTCTGCTGTTGTTTAAACTCCAACCGTCAGATCTTTATGAGCAATACTCACTAGAAGTTCTGCGTGGAAACTGTAATACTCAAAACTAGCCAACTGGCAACTATATCTATATAAAAGGGTTTTTTGGTTTCAAAGCAAAGACTCAAGTCAGGAAACCCAAAAACAAAACACATCCCAAAACACAACACTCACCCAAAATAAAGGATGGTGAAAAAGGGACACCCCTAGGGTGCCAACACTGCTCCTGCCCACCCACATCCCAAAAACTAGGTTCTGAGAGGGGAGGCGGGGGGGAGGTCAGAATACAGCAAGACTCCATTAGAAGAAACATTACTAAGGTGAGTAATTTTTTTCTTCAAACAACATGAAGTCTTGCTGTATTGTGACATATGCAGACTACCAAGCAGTACCTCCATGGAGAAGGGACAGAACCTACTCTGGAAACAGGCTCTGAAGTACTGCTGTGCCAAACCAAGCATCACTCTTAGCCTGGATATCCAGAGAGTAATGCTTGGTGAATGTATGGACTGTTCTCCAGCTGGCTGCTTGATAGATTTCTAAGATAGGAATATCCCTGGTAGCAGCCAGGGAAGCAGCTGTACCTCTAGTAGAGTGAGTCCTCAGGCCTGAGGGTGGAGTTCTACCCAGTTTCTCATAGCAGAATTGTATACAAGAAACAATCCACCTGACAATAGATCTCTTAGTGGCAGGTTTGCCCTTACCAACCTCTCCATACGTGAGGAACAACTGGAGGGACTCAAACCTGTGACCCTTGGTGCGCTCTATGTAGTAGCTGAGGGCCGTTTTAACATCTAAGCTGTGCAGCCTCCTCTCTCCAGAGGAGGAATGGTCAGTGAAGAAAACAGGGAGAGACATAGACTGGTTGAGGTGGAAATCTGAAACCACTTTAGGCAAAAACGTCCTGTTAGTTCTTAGGACCACTTTATCTCTATGGAAGGAGATGAAATCAGGTTCCACTGACAGGGCTTGCAATTCACTGATATGCCTGGCAGAGGTAATGGCCACCAAAAACACAGTTTTCCAAGTCAAGTACTTAAGCTCTGCAGAGGACAAAGGCTCAAAGGGGGGTTGCATAAGCTGAGCAATGCAAACATTAAGGTCCCAAGCAGGAGCAGGGTCCCTAAAGGGGGGATTGGTGTGCAGCAATCCCTTGAAGAACTTACAAAACACAGGATGGGCTGACAGAGGGGAAGGCTTGCTACTTGCTTACTGACAGGAAAGCAGAAACAGTTGCCAAATGCACTTTAAGAGTAGCTGGCCTAAGGCCTAGGCCATTGAAATGGACCATATAGTCCAGAACTGTAGGCAACCCAGCAGAATCTGGAGAAATATTCTTCTTAGAACACCAAATAGTGAACCTTTTCCATTTGGAATTGTAAGTCTTTCTGGTGGAAGGCTTTCGAGAAGCCTTAAGGATATCCAGAACCCCTTGGGAAAGATGCAGGTCAGCAAACTCTAACTCTTCAAGAGCAATGCCTTGAGATTGAGAGACCAAAGGTTCGGGTACCAAATCCTCCCCTGAGAGGATGTCAACAGGTTGTAATTCCTGGGAAGAGACAGGGGAAGGTGAACTGCTAGGGACAGCAACAGGGGGTACCAGGGTTGTCTGGCCCCATCTGGAGCAATCAGGATCACTTTGCATGGTTGTGGCCTTATCTTGAATAACACTTTGAACAGGAGAGGGAAGGCGGGAAAAGCATACAGAAATTTCCCTTCCCAATTCAGGATCAGAGCATCCAGGGGGACTGAGCCAAAGACTGGGGGTCTGCAACAAAAGAGAGGAAGTTGGTGATTGTCTAGGGCTGCAAAAAGATCTATTTGTGGAGTGCCCCATCTCGAGAAAATCACTTTCAAAACTAGGGGATCTAGGATCCATTCGTGATGACCCTGGGATATTCTGCTCAGAGCATCTGCTAGGACATTGTCCTTCCCTGGGAGGTGAATTGCTATCAGAGAGGTTTGCAGAGAATAGGCCAGAGACCACAACTTCATTGCTTCTGTGCACAAGGCCGTAGACCGAGTGCCTCCCTGCTTGTTGATGTACCACATGGTGGTGGTGCTGTCTGTTCTGACCTGAACCACCTTGTTCTGTACAGATTTGGAAAAGGCTTGCAGTGCCAGAAACACTGCTCTGAGTTCCAAGAGACTGATGTGAAGCAGAGATTCCTGAAGTGACCACAGCCCTTGGGTGGTAAGATCCCCCAGATCCCCCAGCCCAGCAGGGAAGCATCTGTGGTGAGTATCACTGAATGAGACTGAGTGACAAAAGGAACTCCTTGTCTCAAATTGTCCTGATCCTGCCACCATTGCAAGGCCTGGATCAGGGTGCAAGTCACTGAGACTAGTTTGGTAAGGGAATCCTTTCTCTGGGACCAGAAGGCTTTTAAGTGGAACTGAATGTCCCTCATCTGGAATCTTGCTCCTTGGACCACTGCTGTGTAAGCTGCCATGTGGCCCAGAAGCTGAAGGAAATGCCTTGCTGGTCGAGACACCTGTAGGGTAAATGAAGAGGCCAGTTCCATAAGGGTCCTTGCTCTGTCCAGGGGAAGGAACACTCTTGCCCTTATTGTACCCCGCTCCGCCCCTATGAAGGTGAGGAGCTGTACTGGTTCAAGAACTGACTTTGGGAAGGTTGAGAAGGAATCCTAAGGAAGTGAGCACTTGCTGAGTTATTTGCAAATGTGACTTGACTTGGTCTGGAGACTGACCTACTATGAGCCAACTGTCCAAGTATGGGAAGATGGAGATCTTTTTTCTCCTTAGGAAAGCAACCACTACTGTCAGGCACTTTGTGAAAACCCATGGGGCTGATGTTAGGCCAAAGGGCATTGCTCTGAATTGATAGTTGCCTGAGGGCAACTCAAACCTGAGGTATTTTCTGTGGTAGCACCTGATAGTAATATGAAAACAGGCATCTTTGAGGTCCAGGGAGGCTAGCCAGTCCCCTGGCCTTAGAGAGGGAAGGATTATTCCCAGAGTCACCATTTTGAACTTTGGTTTTAGAAGGTGTTTGTTCAGATATCTTAGGTCCAGGATGGGCCGCCATTCTCCTGTCTTTTTGGGGGTTAGGAAGTACCTGGAGTACAATCCTTTGCCCTTGTGTAGGGGTGGGAACCCTTTCTATAGCTCTGAGAGCTAGGAGGGAAGAAACCTCTGCCTCTAAGGCAAGGGTCTCTGATAGATTTGCAGGTGGAAAGGATCTGGTTCTCATCTTGGGAAATTTTTTGAAGCTGAGAACCAGTCCCTGGTTTACTACTTCCAGGACCCACTTGTCCGATGTCAGAGACTTCCAGTCCTGGACAAAGTAAGCCAGCCTGCCCCCTACTGGTATTGGAGAATCGGCCCTGGCAGACCCATCAGGGTGTCTGCTTGGCAGGGGCTTTAAGCTGAGGGGTGGATGCAGGCCTGCTCTTCCCCCGTCTGCCTCTCCCTCTAAAGAACCCCCTCTGAGAATAAGAAGAGGAGGCCTGAGCTTGGTAAAAAGGCCTTTGGAAAGGCCTGCCCCTGGACTGCTGCTTTTGAGGAGTAGCTTGCTTTTCTTTGGCCTGAGCACTCCTGTAAGTGGTCCTGTACTCGTCCATCTTTTTCATGTAGTTCTCTGTCTGCTCCCCAAACAGAGAATTACCAATAACAGGGAAATCCATGGCCTTAGCCTGGTATCCTGTGATAGGCTAGTACATCTGAGCCAAGCCGTCCTCAAGAGCCACAGATGTAGCCATGACTCTTGATGAAACATCATTGGAGTCCACAGCAGCATGAAATTGCACTTTGGATGCCTCAATCCCATCTGCAGCCACCTGCTCCAGCTCCTTGCAAGTTGGTCAGGGGCCTGTTTAGCCAGAGCCAGCACAGTGTCCCACCTGGACTTCTGGTATCTAGCTGTGTAGGCCATATAGTTAGCCTGCCTGAGTCCCAAAGATGCTGCCATGTACTGTTTCTTTGCCATGGCATCAATCCTCCTGGAGTCCTTATCTGGGGTGTGATGCCAAGGGATATTTGCCTTATCACAGGCAGCAGCCTGCACCACCCAACATGGCTGCATTGCTGGGAAAGGAACTCCGTGTCTGAGCCGAAAGAGTATACCTCTTGTCCATTCATCTGTCCACAGGAGGTATGGAATTAGGAGTCTTAAGAATTTTATGTGTCTGTTTCCCAAAGGATTTGTGGAGAGGAATAGACAGTCTCCTGGACTCTGGGATGTCCATCATTTCAACAAAATCAGGCTCCTCCTGATCCTTTACTGCTTCTTCCATAGGAAGCTGGAAGGTTTCAGCCACTTTTTTGTAAAACATAAAGTGAGAAGGGGACTCAGAAAACCTAGGAGGAGAAACACCTGAAGGTCTGTCTGGGGAGATGTCCGGGTCAATAGGCACATCCAGACTTTCATAATCACCATCATCATCCTCATACTCTCCCTCCTCCTCATCCAGTTCATAAAATTCTTCCAAGGTGTAATCCGAACCGGGGAACCAACCGAACCAAACCCCCTGCCAGATGGTGCCGGTTCGCCAGAACCGAGTGTTATTGCACTATTCTTATCGCCTTGGCTATCTCATCGGCGGTCAGAGTATGAATTTCTGGGTCCAACCGGACGATTTATCTTTTCTTTTCTTTTACCAGAACTGACTCCTCAGAATCGGCTCCTTTTGCCCGAAGAAGTATCGCCTGGTCAGAGGGCACTCTTCTGGTTCGGTCGGAACCAACCGAGCTGGCCATCCGGGTCAGCGGACTCCCCGGCCTCCTTCCTCCTCAGTCTTCCTAATCTCTCTTTCCATGGTAGATTTGGAAATTTCACAAATTTGGCAGTCTGAATCGAGGTGGTCAAACCCCAGACAATAAACACAGGTGGTGTGGGATCAGCCTTGGCAAAGACTTCCCCACACACACTACAGTGTTGAAACCCAGTGGCCCGGTTTTTCTTGGGTTTCTCAGACATGGCCAATCCTAAACAAAACTTACCTCTTCCGCAATCCGCCAGGCAAGACTCCCTATTGGTTCCTGATCGTTCACGGGTCTTGGAAAAAAACGTAATAAAATCTGTTTTTTTTTTAGACCCGATACGGACCGGTTACCACACTCTAAGTAAATACACAAACTTTTTTACCTGAAACTGATTGGTTCAGCCGAACCGATCCACAATTTACAAGTTCCACACAGAAACTATTTAGAAAACCTATCTAGTACTCACGGTACCACAGACAGAGACTTAAACCAACAGATTGGTAACAACAATTCTGTAGAAACCGAGCGTAAAAACAACACTTTAACCGACTTTTTTGAACCGAGCAAAGGAGAAATTTCCGGAGCGACTGTTCAGTGAGGTGGAGTAAAGAATCTGACGGTTGGAGTTTAAACAGCAGCAGACAGGGGCTTCAACCAAGCTCACAGTGAACATTCCATGCTGGCCATGGAAAGTTTAACTCTTTGTTCTCCTGGGCAGTTGAAAGGCAGGACCTAACTGCATATGTCAGAATACAGCAAGACTTCATGTTGTTTGAAACATAGAATTTGACAGCAGATAAGGACCGCTTGGCCCACCCAGTCTGCCCATTTCCCTACCTAATGGATAAGCTGCAGATCCTAGTTAACCAACAGCCTACTTCTCCTACCCCCCAACCCCTAGAACTGTATTATGCCTGTCCCACGCGTTCTTGAATTCCACCACAGTTTTTGACTCCACAACCTCCTCAGGAAGGCTGTTCCATGCATCTACAACCGTCTCTGTGAAAAAATACTATCTCACATTACCTCTGAGCCGCCCCGCTCTATCTTCAAATTGTGCCCCCTTGTTCTTGCACACCTCTTTTTCTGAAAGATGCTACCCTCTTGGACTTAGTTGATTCCCTTGAGGTACTTGAAAGTTTCTATCATGTCCCCCCCTCTCCCTCCTTTCGTCGAGGGTATACATGTTAAGTTCCTTAAGTCTCTCTTCATATGTCTTCTGGTGCAGACCTTGCACCATTTTAGTTGCCTTCCTCTGGACTGCCTCCATCCTGTCTATGTCTTTGTGGAGACTAGGTCTCCAGAACTGCACACAGTACTCCATATGGGGTCTCACCAGCTGTCTGTACAGAGGGATAACAGCTTTCTGTTTTCTACTGGTGATACCTCTCCCTATGCATCCCAGTATCTCCCCAGCCCTCCTTACTGCCCTCTCATATTGCTTGCCCACCTTTAGGTCATCTGATATTACTATCCCCAGGTCCCTTTCCATTTCTGTTGTTGCTAGTATCTCACCCCCCATTGTGTACTCTTCCCCTGGGTTTCTGTTTCCCAGGTGCATTACTTTGCACTTCTTAGCATTGAATCTAAGTTGCCATACATTTGACCATTCCTCCAACCTTGCCAAGTCCCTTCTTATCCTTTCCACTCCATCTTGTGTATCAACACTGTTGCAGATCTTTGTATCGTCTGCAAAGAGACATACTTTTCCTTCCAGTCCCTCTGCAATGCCACTTATAAAGACACTGAAGAGGACTGGTCCTTGTACTGAACCCTGCGGTACCCCACTAGTAACCCCCCTTTCTTCAGAGTGGACTCCGTTTACTATTACCATCTGTGTCCTGTTCTCCAGCCAATTCTTTACCCAGGCTACCATCCTGGGACCCATTCCCAGGCTGGCTAATTTGTATATTAATCTTTTGTGTGGGACTGTGTCAAATGCCTTGCTAAAGTCTAGGTAGGCCATGTCCACAGCCCCTCCCTGATTTACTACTTTGGTCACCCAGTCAAAGAAATCTATTAGATTCGTCTGACATGACCATCCCGCTGTGAATCCATGCTGCATTGGGTCCTCTGCCCCACTGGCCTCTGGGTACTCAACATGTTTTTCCTTCAGAAGAGATTCCATCATTTTCCCTATCACTGTGGTTAAACTAACAAGTCTGTAGTTTCCTGCTTCTGCCTTGCTCCCACTTTTGTGAAGTGGAATAACAGCTGCCCTCCTCCAGTCTTCAGGTACCACACCATCCTCCCATGATTTGTTAAAGAGGGTAGTCAGTGGTGTCACTAGTTCTACCCTTAGTTCTTTTAGAATTCTGGGATGAATCCCATCAGGCCCCATTGTTTCTTCAGTTTTAAGAGTTATTTCAGAACTCTTTCTTCTGTGAATGGGCTGGTATCAAACCCCCCCCTATCCAGAGTGTTTCCATTGTTTTGTTTACCCGTTTGTAGTTTTTATATGGTTTGTGGAGGTGATATGTTGGAGAGCACTGAGTGACGGGGCACCAGATTTGCCCCTCCTAACCACCTGCCAACCTCCCGGACCAACTACGCTCTGCGGTCGAGGTGCCTCAGTTGGATGTTGGGAAAATGGCAGGCAGTTCTTATAATATATTTCCTCCTGAATATGCAGTTTGAAGTGCGCAAATCGCTGCTCATGCTGCCTAGAGCTGAGCCCTTAGATCTCCAATGGTCCAGCATACAGGACAGCATCCTAAATCCAATATAACTGCCGTTTTGAAAAGTGTCCTGCAGTGCCTGCAGTTAATATCCATTCCAGTTGAGTTGCCGAGTTTATAACCAGGTCTGAGTAATTAGGAGGAGGATAATTAATGCAGAAGTTTGATTTTTTGTTTTGTTTTTGTTTTTGTATAACTCGTTATAACAAGTAAAATTACTTGTGCACCTATAAGTGAGGTCATTGTGTGGCTACCACTCTGATCCTCTCCTTCCGGCTTTGCTACAGGAAATGTCACGACTGTGCTACTCTATAACAGAAGTCTAGCATGGGGTGGTTGGGGATGGGGGTGGGTGACTGGGCCCTTCCCCTGCCGAAAAAGAAGAACCACGGATGAAAGAAACAAGGAGGTAAGAACAGAAACAATCAACCAAGGGAAAGGGGAAAAGGGAAATTGTTTAACCAGAAAAGGCACACTAGGCCGAAGCTTGTTTCCAGGTGCGATCTGGGAGCACAAGAAAGTTAAATAACTTGCTCAGGGTCACACAGTATGCAAGTGGGGGCTGTGGGATTCAAAACACAGGTCTTCAAGTTTGCAGCTCAGAGCCTTAAACCACTACGCTATACTGCCAACTAACAAGTGCAGTAGCCCTGAAAGCTTAGACTAAGGATAGATAAACCTGTAAACCCTGTAAGCACCACTTTAAACAGTTTCACAGAAGATATACCCTGCAAAAACACTTTGCTACAGAGAAAAATAAAGCAGTAACAGAAGATATACCTTGCAAAAAAAACAGTTTGAATCAGAGATTACAGCAGTAATCTGTAAGTACAAAACAGTAATAAACCTGTAGGCACACCCTGTAATAATGCAGCAGAAAGTATACCCTGCAACAGCAATCTGAATCAGAGAAGATTACAGCAGTAAAAGGTAAGTAGAAAACAGTATCAAACCTTGTGAGCACAAAAGAAAATAGTAACACACAGTAAATCTGCTTAGCAAAAAGTAGTCAATCTTTTTCCTTGCTCTGATAATGTTATTCATTGCTCTGTCCTTACAAGCAAACCTAGAAGAAAAGAGCTCAGATGAAGCTAGGTGCCTTTGCCAGCAAACCTAGTCCTCCACCTTTGTCACGTCTTCTGTTGAGGGTATTTTTTTTTCCAATTGTTTTACCAGGAGTAACGCACTAAGCTGAAAGCTTGTTTACAGGTGCAACGTGGGAGCACAGGGAAGTTAAGTGACTTGTTCAAGGTCACACAGTATGCAAGTGGGGGCTGTGGGATTCAAACCCAGGTCTCCAGATTTGCAGCTCAGAGCCTTAAACCACTGCGCTATACTGCCTCCCTATGCATTTGATTGTGTTCTACAACCATCTTCTTTTCCTTCACAGAAGTGGCAGGGATATGTTTTTCTTTTTGACTTTTTCTTAGGCACTGATTCCAACACCTGCACTGATGCTCTTATTTGTATTTTTGCCATCAGTGGGATCAGGATCCCTCTTTTTGAACCACCTGATATATATTTACCATCCTTTCCATGCCTTTCAGATGGCCGAGTTGCTTTATCTTTTTTGTCTGTTCCCTCTGACAGGGACTGCTGCTTATGAGAAGAATGCTCTGATGCGTGCTTTACACCAGCATTAGGAGCTCCCTCTGAGCCTTTATTGTGCATTGGTGACGTAATGGCAGAATGAGAAAGCCATAGTTTCTTCTCTCTTTAAAGCCCTTTTCTTTCAGGTTTTAGAGAAACATTTTTAAAAAGTTCCCAATTTTTAAAATTATGGTCTTGATCCAGACACTTTAAGCAAAGCTCGTGACAGTCTGCCTTTGCAAGGAGCAGAAAACAAGAAAAACAGTTTTTAAAACTGGTGGACCCTATTCTTTTTTTTAGGCCTATCAGTCATAGCAAACACTGACAGGTCCTGAGATTTTTGTTATTCAGTTCCCAGTCACAAAATTGGTAAAACAAATGACTTCTTAAATAACTAGTGTGACACTCTACCCCTGCTTCTGGTCACCTATATGATATTATTATTATAAATAAATGGTCTATGTAGGAAATGTCTGTGTGTGAGAGATTTGGCCTTTAAATTACAGGATCAGCAGCTGAAAATCACAGGATGTAGTACACTGACCAAGAGATCCCTGTAATTTAAGGCTTCCTTAAAGAAATGGCATTTTATTACCTTTTTATGACCTGCCCAGGCTTTTTGAAGTTGAAACCAAATGTGACTTTATGACATCAGAAACAGAACTTCATTAAGCTGTTTCTTGTTGGCTTTTTAACACCTTGGTGCCAGTGTGGAAATGTTTAGATCAAAGTGAAATGTTTAATTAAAGGATGTCATGTTTAGGAAATTTTTTTTTCTTCTGATGTTCCATTAATTAAAGATAGCTCCAGGTAGAAAGTATGTTAGAATTAATTCTGAGGGAGGGTCTAGCTGACCTCATCCAAAAGGGAGTGGGGAAAGTCAGAGAAAAAACATGTAACATTGTACATGAAGACATATCATCTTGGGCTCTTAAGAAACAACAATCTCTCCAACTTAAAATGTACTTACAGAGTAATACATTAGATAGCAAAGATTTAAATGTATTGTGGTAGGAGTTTTGTTCTGTAGTTTTCCCTTTTTTTCTTTTATGTGATTGTGATGCTTTTTGATATTTGTTCTGTATTTTACCTTACTGTTTTTATCAATTTTTAGTAAACATTTTCTTTAAGCTACTGCCTGGGTCTCCTCAGTTATTTTTTTGCATGTTATTGCTGAACTGATATTAAGTCTGACAACTGTTCAAGGGCTTGATGGTGTCACTGAGCTTGGGCAAACAGGTAAGAATATACCTAAGGTCTCTTATAGAGTTTTAAGTGTTCACTTTGGATACCTGGTTAGGTGCCCTTACGCGAAGATATATTGCATCCTCAATAAAATATTATCTGAGCCTGTACATTTGGGTATGCTAGCCTAAGGTTCACAGCTTAAATCCCCCTGAACTTGAGGCTAACAGGTGATTCGGAACCAAAACAGACAGGAGGGTTACCCTGTCTGTTACCTGTTCACACTATTGTGCTCTGAGGTTGGCACTGTGGGAGCAGAGGGCCTGACCTGTGGAGTTCGTTTGTGACAGATTTGGTTGGCAGCGGTGCAATAAAATATTGGTAACATAAGCTTTAACAGTTCATTGTGTCAGCTTAATACTGTACAGCTCACTTGCAAAATAAGGCAGTGATTTATTTTTAAAAGAGAAAACAGAACAGTATAATTTTGTTTGCAGTCAAAGTTCCCACCTGTTTTCTTTTTTTTTCTAAAGTGCAAGTTAGAGTAGCCATAGTTAGGGAAGAAGATGGCTTCCAACTACAGTGGGTACACTGCAGACTATTTGAGGCAGTTGTGCCAGGACAGAGGAGTCCAGTATGATGGGAAAGCCAACAAGCAGAACCTCATAGATGCCCAGAGCATCAAGTCATAGACTGTGACTGTAAAGGACCAAACCTTGGGTGTGGAGGGGCGAGCAGCGAGTGCAGTGTCCAGATCCAGTGAGGAGGACAGCAGGGCTAGTGTAAGCCAAGGGCCAAAGCAACAGGGGAAGGTTACCAGCATTCTGGAGCCAGAAGCCATCAGGCTGCAGATGGAGTTGCGGAGGATGGAGCTGGAGTTCCAGAGAGAAAAGAGGAGAAAGCAGTGAGCCGCAGAGGGAGCGAGAACAGCGAGCAGCTGAACGCAAAGAGTGTGAGCACCAGAGGCAACATGAACTGGAGAAGCTACGACTCCAACCACCAGCACCAGAGCAGGTAAGTGGCATGGGTTTAACTGGAACTACAGGACTGGGTTACAGATTAAATTCCAAATTGATAGCCAAATTTAAAGAGGGGGAGGATATGGATGTCTTCTAAAATTCCTTTGAAAAAGTTTATATTCAGGCAAATACTCCTAGGGGGTCCATGAACTTCCAGCTATCCTGCTACTTACCGGGAAAGCTCGGGATGCATTGGGTCAAATGGACAATGAGTACAGTAATGATTACAGCATTTTTAAAGCTGCACTTTAAAAAAAGTTTGATTTAACTGCAGAAGCATACACAGCTAAATTCCGTAAGCTCAGGAGAAGGCCTGACATGAGCTATGAGGAGCTAGCCACGAAACAACATCAATGTTTAAAACATTGGTGGGAGGGAATTGAAGCAAACTCTGTAGATAAAATTGAAAATGCTATATTGTTAGAGCAGTTTTTTGGAGGGCATGCCCAGCAGAGCTGAAAACCTGGCTGGAGGACCGAGATCCCAAAACAGTGCAAGAGGCTGCTGAACCCTCGGGCCGCTATGCCAAGAGCAGACCTGCTCTGAGAGCGAATGGGGCAGGCATAGCAGCACAGAAAGGGAAAAGCACACCTTCAGGGAAGCTAAAACCTTCACTGCCTCCACCAAAACCAGTTAGCCCCAGGGTTCAAAGAAATGATTTTTCTGAGCAAAGAAACAAATGTTGGATTTGCAAAGAAACTGGACATATTGCCAGACAGTGTCCCAAAAGGACGAGCAATAAGCAAGGTGGTGCTAGAAAAGAAGTGGATTGTTTGTGTATCCCTGGAAGCATGCCTGTGAACATGAGGGAACACATGCCCCCCATCACTGTGAATGGTGTACAGGCACAAGGGTTAAGAGACACAGGGGCATCCCTGACGCTGGTAAAAAGGGGATCTGGTACAGCCTGCTCAGTTTATACCCAATAAATTTGTAACTGCACAAGGGTTCACTGGGGAGAAGACAACATTGCCACTCGCTAGTGTTCTCTTAGACTAGGGTGAAACTGGAGGAACTGTGCAACAGGTGGCTGTAGCCAAAACTTTAGTAGTTGAGTCACGCTTGGCAACAATCTCAAAAAGGGGATGGTGTGTGCAGTTACCCGTAGCCAAGCGGCAAGGGAAAACTGTAGTTCCCTTTGACCCTATAGAAGCCACTGTGGAAACCACTGGGAGGCTGGTTCCCCAGCCTGTGCCTCCTGCTATGGAGACTAATGAAAGGGGGGTAGAACATTCCCCCGCAGCAGTTAATCAAACAGCTATGGAGGGTTATTCCGAAGAAGGAGGGCTGACCCATTGTCAGAGGGTTAGGGATGGCAGAGATCCCAAGTGCCCTGACGCTAGAGCTAGGGGCCCTAGTTTAGATACTGAAGGGGACCTGTCCCATGCCTTGGGAATGTGTAAGGAGTTTGCAGCTGCTCAGAAAAGTGACCCTAGTCTAGAGAAGCTGAGGGCTTGGGCAGACTCTGACAGAATACAAGGAGGTGACAGGAAACGTAAGGGTTATTGAGAAAATGGACTGATGTATACTCAGGCTGAAAGGACAGAGGGAGGGGTGATAGGCAGGCAGATTGTCATTCCCCAGGGGTACTTTGAGCAGTTGCTCAAGATTGCACACGACATTCCCATGTCTGGTAACCTGGGAATCGCACGCACTAAGCAGCGATTGGCCCAGAATTTCTATTGGCCTAACTTCACCCAGCAGGTGAAGGAGTATTGCAGATCTTGTCACTGATGCCAAGAAATAGGGAAGGCGGGTAAGAAAACCCAAGCCGTCCTAATTCCATTGCCCATAGTGGAGGAGACATTCCAGAGGGTAGGAATGGATATTGTGGGGCCTTTAAATACACCCAGCTCCTCCGGGAAGAGGTTCATCTGACTGTGGTGGATTATGCCACCCGATAACCCCGAGGCAGTCGCCCTCTCCTCAAAGAGGACAGACACAGTTGCACATGCCTTACTTGGGATTTTCTCCCGTGCTGGGTTTCCACAGGAGGTTATCACCAATAGAGGGGGTTCCTTCATGTCGGACCTGATGAAATGTTTGTGGGAGAAGTGTGGGGTGGTGCAGAAATGCACAACAAATTATCACCCGCAAGCCAATGGGCTTGTGGAGAGATTTAACGGTACCCTAAAGTTAATACTCCAAGCGTTTGCTGAACAGCATGGGAGGGACTGGGAGAAATACCTTCCCCACCTGCTGTTTGCATACAGGGAGGTGCCCCAAGAGTTGACCGGGTTTTCCCCCTTCGAGCTCTTATATGGACACTGGGCACGTGGGCCCCTAGACTTGATCCGGGAGGATTGGGAAGGCAAGCATGCCACCCAGGGAACTCCCATAGTGGATTATGTCCTTAGGTTTAGGGAAGGGCTGAAGGAGCTTATGGGGACAGCCCAGACCAACCTGGCAGCTGCCTAACAAAAACAAAAAGTGTGATATGACCACAGAGAAAGAGCTCGGTCATACACGGTGGATCAGAAAGCCATGGTCCTCATTATGGTCTGGAAAGACAAGCTGCAGGCTGAGTGGGCAGGACCGTACAGAGTAGTTAGAAAGGTAAATGACATGAACTATATCATAGAGTTACCTGACAAAAGACATACAGAAAGAATGCACCATGTCAACATGATGAAGCCATACACTAATAGGGCTGACATGGTGTTTGTAGCGTGTAGTCTTGGGGAGGGGACGGATGAAGGAGACCCCCTTCTGGACTTGCTGGAAGAAAGCAAGTGGGAGTCCACTGTGGAGGCAGTTAAACTGTCACCCCAGCTGGCCCCGGACAAGATCCAGGAAGTAAGGGAGGTTTTAGCAGACTTTGCCTCACTGTTTAGCACCAAGCCTGGACTACCCCCCTTAGCGATGCACAATGGTGGAGACAGGGACACAGACGCCCATACGGCGGACACCATATCGGGTGTCAGAGACTGAACAAAAGGACATTAGGAGGGAGGTGGAAGAAATGCTGGATTTAGGGCTAATCCAGAGATCCCACAGTCCCTGGGCCTCACCCGTAGTCCTTGTGCCTAAGCCAGATGGCTCTACTCATTTCTGTGTGGACTATCGTGGACTGAATGCAGTCACGAAGTCTGACGCCCACCCGATGCCCTGGACGGATGAACTCCTGGACAAGTTGGGAGGGGTGACCTATCTCACGACTACTGACCTGACCAAGGGGTACTGGCAGGTAGAACTGACAGACAGAGCTAGGGAGAGGTTGGCCTTCATCACTCCGATAGGCTTATTTGAGTTTAATGTAATCCCACAGCCCCTGGGCCTCACCCGCAGTCCTTGTGCTCAAGCCAGATGGCTCTACTTGTTTTTGTGTGGACTATCATGGACTGAATGCAGTCACGAAGTCAGATGCCCACCCGATGCCAAGGACGGATGAACTCCTGGACAAGTTGGGAGGGGGCAACCTAGCTTACGACTACTGACCTGACAAAGGGGTAATGGCAGGTAGAGTTAACTAACAGAGCTAGCGAGAGGTTGGCCTTCATCACTCCGATAGTGTTATTTGAATTTAAAGTAATGCCTTTCGGAATGAAGTACGCCCCGGACACTTTCTAAAGGTTGGTGAACCAGGTGTTAAATGGTGCTGAGGAGTACGCCGTGGCATACCTGGATGACACTGCCATCTTTAGTGCCAGCTGGGAGGAACACCTGTCCCACCTTAGGGAAGTGCTGGGCAGGATAAAAAGGGCCAGGCTCACTGTCAAAACTGAGAAGTGCCAGGTGGCCAAGGCTGAAGTGGCATACCTCGGGCATGTTGTAGGCCGGGGACAGCTCCATCCTAACCAAGTAAAAATAGAGGCGATCAAGGCATGGCCCAGACCAGAAACGCAGAAGCAGGTCAGGAGTTTTCTAGAAATAGCAGGGTACTACAGGTAATTTGTACCCAATTACAGTGCCCTGTATCTGACCTGGTAAAGAAAAGGATGCCTAAGAAAATTACCTGGGAACCGGCCTGTGAAAAAGCCTTTACCAGACTGAAGGAGGCACTGTGCAATACTCCTGTATTGACAAGTCCTGATGATAGCAGACCTTTTATAGTCCAGACTGACGTCTCAGATGTGGGTATTGGGGCAGTACTAAGTCAGAGATCCAACCAAGTGAAAGATCACCCTGTAGTGTACCTAAATAAAAAGTTAATTCCCAGGGAGCAGACATACTCTACTGTGGAAAAAGAGTGTCTTGCCATGGTGTTGGCCCTAAAGAAGTTGGAGCCATACTTATATGGGCAGCATTTTGAGGTACAAACTGACCACAACCCCCTGGTTTGGCTGACACAAATGGGGAAAACTAATGGTAGAGTACTAAGAAGGAGTCTTGCCTTGCAAGGGTATGACAAGACGATCTTACATAGGGCTGGAGCAACCAATCAGAACGCAGATGACTTGTCACATCTATATGAGGAATGAACTGACTTGTGCAGCTCATCCCATGCAGGGATAGAGCCCCTAAATTCAGTCTAGGTTGGGAGGAGTGTGACGCTCTGCCCCTGCTTCTGGTTACCTGTATGATATTATTATTACAAATAAATGGTCTGTGTAGGAAATGTCAGAGTGTGAGAGATTTGGCTTTTAAATTACAAGGTCAGCAGCTGGAAATTGCAGGATGTATTACACTGACCAGGACATCCCTGTAATTTAAGGCTTCCTTAAAGAAATGGCTTTTTATTACCTTTTAATGACTTGCCCAGGCTTTTTGAAGCTGAAAGCAAATGTGACTTTATGACATCAGAAAAAGGACTTCATTAGGCTGATTTCTGTTGGCTTTTTAAAACCTTAGTGCCAGTGTGGACATGTTTAGCTCAAAGTGAAATGTTTAATTAAAGGATGTCATATTTAGGAAATGTTTTTTTCTTCTGATGTTCCATTAATTAAAGATACCTCCTGGTAGAAAGTATGTTAGAATTAATTCTGAGGGAGGGTCTAGCTGACCTCATCCAAAAGGGAGTGAGGGAAGACAGAGAAAAAACATGTAACATTGTACATGAAGACATGTCATCTTGGGCTCTTAAGAAACAAAGATCTCTCTAACTTAAAATGCACTTACAGAGGTAATACATTAGATAATAAAGATCTAAATGTATTGTGGTAGGAGTTTTGTTCTGTAGTTTTCCCTTTTTTTCTTTTATGTGATTGTGATGCTCTTTAATATTTGTTCTGTATTTTACCTTACTGTTTTTATCAATATTTAGTAAACATTTTCTTTAAGCTACTGCCTGGGTCTCCTCGGTAATTTTTTTGCATGTTATTGCTGACCTGATATTAAGTCTGACAACTGTTCAAGGGCTTGATGGTGTTACTGAGCTTGGGGAAAAAAGGTAAGAATATACCTAAGATCTCTTACAGAGTTTTAAGGGCTCATTTTGGATATCTGGTTAGGTGCCCTTAGGCGGAAGACATATTGCATCCCCCCGAAGAGAATACTATCTGAACCTGTACATTAGGGTATACTGGCATAAGGTTCACAGCTTGAATCCCCCCAGAACTTGAGGCTAACAGGTGATTTGGACCCAAAACAGACAGGAGGTTACCCTGTCTGTTACCTCTTCACACTATTGCACTCCGAGGTTGGCACTGTGGAAGCAGAGGGCCTGACCTGCGGAGTGCATTTGTGACAAACATTACATAAACCACCCCTATATTTGTGGCCATCACCCTAATTTGTTTTCAGAAACAATCCAAACAGTCTTTCAGTACTATCCTTTATTGCACTACAACCCCCTTTTGATACCAGTACCGTGTACCTTACTTAAACTCACTTATGTAAATCCTTGGCACTGATCACTACAACTACCACCCTGTACTATATCTTCAGTCAATGGGGAACCCTGATTATACATATCTATATGTTAATGTTGAATTTTTCCCCACCAACATTCTGTCATGACCCAACAACTAGCCCTTGCCATCAGAACCTGCAGTGTTCACTGGTAACAGGGATTATAATAAGCATGACTGCAGACTTCATGCCTTTAATTGCACATGGCATCTCAACAATACTGCAAGGTTTCCTTTTGTGTTTTGTTTGTCCTTATGTAGCTGCAGGCTATTTCATTGAGTAATCCTTCCACTGCCCCCCACTCTGAGCATGAAGAACATGAAATTCACCACATAAAAGGTTTGTTGATTTCACTGCAGATTGTTAAGAGACGTGCTGGAAGATTAACTTTGATTTTACAATGAGATATATCTCTCATAATTGGGTACAGTTGAGAAATGTGACAGCAAGACCTTTCTGCATTAACTACAGCCACAAAGTCAAACCAAACGCCAGAAGCAATTTAATAACAGTGAACAAAACCAGTGCTTTAATCCATACCATACAGTGTGTGTATACAGGTGCAGGACGTAGACATCCAAGAACCAGTGGGAGGTCTTTTGTGCAATGTGGGAAAAATCTTCTAATGTAGTCTATTAGAACAAATCCAATAAACATTAAGTAAGTAGAATAAAGCAATGAAAGACTTGAAATATTAGCATAAGATCCAATCATGGGAAAAAAACTGAATATTGTCTGTGTCAGCGAAGACATGAGTCTAAACTAAAGCCAATTAGGTTTCTTAGTGTGAGAAGATTTCTATTCTTTCTTTCCTGTTAAAATTAAAAAAATAAAAGTTTTAAAGTTTTTGGTCAAGTAGTTAACGTTGCTTCCAGTTTTTGATTTTCAGAATTATATATCTATACAGTAGCTGTATTTATTTTTGTTAGCTAGGTAAGTGCACTCAATGAATAACTGCCTATTTGTAGGTATGACTTGGACAAAATTCACAGCACATTACAAACAATAAATTTAAATGCATCCAGATGGTGTGAAAATGAAGGCAGTGACATACAGAGGATCGATAAGAGCAAGACACATTTAAAAAACATGTACATGCATTAGGTCTTAATGAGTGCTTGTGAAGCACTGATCTTAAGTGCTGGTGGGTATCCAAACTCCTGGTTTAATGTAATAGCAAGTTCTATTACCTGGGAGAAAAGTATGACAATGCCAATTGACCACTCTTAGAGGAGCACACAGATCCCTGTAACAGCAGTTTACTATTGGATCTCCAGTTAAAAGCCATGGTAGGGTACTGTAATACATCGAACAAGCAGGTCATTAATCTGTCAGTGAACCAGCCCATAAAAAGTTAATACTTGGCATACAGGACAGCCAGCCAAGGCCAGTATAAAGATGGCAGAGTTGGATACTACTGCAAAAACTACAGATATTATTACAGACCAGGGTTCGATCTTCACAATAATTTACTGGCCCAGGGCATAGTGTAACTGCCACGCCAGTATGACTCATCCTCGACTTTCCAATTGTGGCAATTTTAAAGCATCCAAGATCAGAACTTGCTGTCTGGACCAGAAGCATGCTTAGTTGCAGTCAAGCAGCAATTTTGGTTCCCAAAGTGTGCACTTAGATTAAAAAAAAAAAAGTTAAGATGTATGATGGCCAAGGCAGACTCACATTTACAGCATGTGACTGGCTCCATGCAGATGACTGCATTTCAACCTGAATTGATGGTTGACAAGGCTGGAGAAAGGAATTCACAGCTTGCCTCTGTGTCAGTACTGAGAGACAGCAAGCTGCTAGAAATGCGTCACATTTAAAGGTAGACAGCCTGCTGCAGCATATGTTTGAAAAGAGAGAGTGAGACTAAGCAACAACATGATAATGAGCGACGATCAGACATCATGCTACTTCTCAAAATAAACTAGGTTAGTGGTTTTTTTTTTTTAACTTAAAAAGCTAGTGTACTGCCTGGAATTAATAGCAGTATTCAGATGCAGTCAGCTATCACTTCCCATATCTGAAGTATTTTTTTTATTTTCCATTTGCTAATTAGAAGATTTTTCCACCTGGCAGTACTGGGCTGATGTGTGGACTGGCACTCTGTTTGGAGGCTAAAAAAAAGTCAGTTCTGTTCTTCCCACTACATCATCAGAAATGTGACCAAACACCTTCAGGCATCACAATCCCTGTAGTCTGAGCAGTGACTTTCACAAGCTACCAACCAAAATGCAACAAACTGTCACATCACTAGTAACCAAGATGAGCCAGTCCCTGCTGCTTCATGTGAAAGAGAATAATCTGGCAGTGAGAAATGATTCTGATTGGTTACTAGTGATGTCACAGTCAGTGTGGTCTCAGTGTTGATGTAGTGGGAGGAACAGAACTGATTTTTTTTTTTTTCGCCTACAGAGTGCTATTCCACACATCACCCTAGTACTGCCAGGTGGAAAATCTTCTAATTACCAAACAGAAAAGGAAAAATACTTGTGATATAAGAAGTGATAGCTAACTACATCTGAAAGTCACAATTAATTCCTGGCAGTATACTCTTTAATTTGGGTAAAGTTCATTCTTTAGATGTAGCGCAATTCTGCTAGCGTCAAGGACCGCTGTTCAGCAGAAAGAAAGCTGCTGCCACAAACTTGACTTGAACCTGGCAATTCGATAGCTTTCTGCAGAATTTTTCAGAAGTTTTTCTAAACTCCTAAAACTGAAGGTGGACAAAGCAATGGGGCCTGATGGAATTCACCCCTAAATTCTAAAAGAATTAAGGGGAGAACTAGTGACACCACTGACTACCTGTTTTAACAAATCATGGGAGGATGGTGTGGTACCTGAGGAATGCGGATGTGATTCCCCTTAACAAAAGTGGGACCAAGACAGAGGCAGGAAACTACAGACTTGTCAGTTTGACCTCTGTGGTAGGGAAAGTGATGGAATCACTTCTGAAGGAAAGAATTGTTGAGTACCTAGAGGAAAGTGGGGCACAGGACCCAAGGCAGCATGGGTTCACAGCGGGAAGGTCATGTCAGAGGAATCTATTTGATTTCTTTGACTGGGTGACCAAAGTAGCAGACCAGGGAGGGGCTGTGGACATAGCCTACCTAGACTTTAGCAAGGTATTTGACACAGTCTCACGCAAAAGATTAATCAATCAATCAAAGTCTTTATTTATTTAACCAGGCGATCACCGTTGAGCAAGCTCATTTTCGAGGTGCACCTGGGTTTGTGAACAAGGAACAAGGGACAATATACATGGGATGCAACACACAAGAAAACAGTAATAATACAAATAAAGTGAGATACATACAGTATATACAAAGTATCAGCAGGTAGCACTGACAGTAGTATATGTTTGGAACAGAAGATACAGCTAGTTTTGGGTAGGACACAATTTTTCATAAAAGTAAAGAAATATACACATCAGGTGCACTGAACACAAATAAAACCTAATATAAAAAGATGTACAGTGATACTGTATGGAGAATTTAGAGCTGGAATCAGGGTCAAAGGAATGTGGAAGGGACAGATATGGGGGTAGAAAAAGGGGAGAGGGAAGAGTCGATTATAGATGTGATCAGTCTTTTAACAGTAGTAATTAGAGTGTGCTTGGACTTATAGGAGTCACTATTTAGGGTAGACAGGCACAGGACTCCTTATTATGCGTAGATATAGAGATTTAAAAGCTGCTAGGCTGATGGGGTGAGTTAAATTCAAAGTTTTTTGCAGCTTATTCCACAGTTGAGGGAGCACAAAGCTGATGGCTGCTCTGCCAATGCGAGACTTTGCTTTGTAAACATAAAGGTAGATATACGAGGTGCTTCTCAGGGCATACTTCTCCAGAGTGCAAAAAGGTAAACAGACAGAGATATACTGGGGCAGTTTATTTGAGATAGCTTTGTATGTCCAAACCGCAGTATTTTTTTGGCGTCTGTAAGCAAGGGATGACCATCCCACTGCCGTGTACAATGCACTGTGGTGGGCTGAGTATGGAAGACCCGTGATAAATCTTCTGGCTCTGTAATAAAGTGTATCGAGTTGGCTAGTGTACCTGCAGGGCCCTGACTATATAGAAAGTCTGCATAATCCAATAGGGAAAGAAAGGTAGTTTGAACCAGTTTTAGTTTAGCGTCTCTTGTGAGGAGATTATTAATCCTAAAGAACAGACCAAGTCTTTGTCTAAGTTTCTTTGCCAGTTCTTCTAAATGATCTGTGAAAGTAAGTCTATGGTCTAACCAGACCCCCAGGTACTTGAACTTTGGTACATAGTCCAACTGCTCACCTAGAATGGTAGTGATCTGCGGGAGTGTCCCAGCAACTGCAGGATTTATTGCATTTTGAAGGGGTGAGAGGAACATTGCTTTGTTTTTTTTTGCATTTAAGAGCAGTTTCTGGTTTATAAGCTGATGTTGCAGCAGATTAAATTAATTTTGAAGGGCTTTACAGGCCGCTTCAGGTGTGGGGCTACTAGCATAGAGTACCGTATCATCTGCGAATAGCTGTATTTGTGCTTCTTTGATGGGGGCATCTACATTGTTAATATAAATGGTGAAGAGCAAGGGACCAAGAATAGAACCTTGCGGTACACCCCTCAATAGGGATTTTGGTGGAGAAACTTGTTGAAGTCGTCCTGAGGGGTAGTTGGAGAACCATTTAAGGGATAAGGAATCCAAATCAATGTTCCGGAGGGATGACAGAAGCTGTCTGTGATCAACGTTACCGAACGCCTTGCTTAGGTCCAAGAAAACTGCGCAAAGTTTTTTTTGTCTAATCAAGCTGCCAGTCGCTTGTCGCCTTGCTAGAGCAGAGATTGTACTGTGCTGTGCTCTAAAACCGGACTGTAACGGTTGAGCAATTTTCTGATTCCAGGTACTTCCGAAGCTGGGAGTTCATTATTTTCTCCAGCATCTTTGACAGGACTGGAAGTAGGGAGATTGAACTGCAGTTATTGAGGTCACTAGGATCTCCTGTCTTAAACAAAGGGACCACAAGTGCATTTTTCCAAATGGGCGGTAGGTCACCCTGGGACAAGGACAAGTTGGAGAGATGAGTAATTGGAACTGCGAGGACACGGTAGCTGACCTTTAAGAAGTACGGGTCAATGGACCCAAGACAGCATGGTTTCACCAGGGGAAGGTTATGTCAGACCAACCTCATTGAATTTTTTGACTGGGTGACTAGGGAGGTGGATCAGGGGAGGGCAGTGGACATGGCCTATCTGGACTTCAGCAAGGCCTTTGACACTGTGCCACAAAGAAGACTATTGCACAAACTGGGGAATATGGGTGTGGGCAGAACAGTAGTGCGGTGGGTAGGTAACTGGCTGGGCAGCAGGACACAGAGGGTGGTGGTAAATGGCTGTCACTCCACAGAGGGAAGAGTGACCAGTGGGGTACCACAGGGATCAGTGCTGGGACCGGTACTATTCAATATCTTCATCAGTGACATTGCGCAGGACCTAGAAGGCAGAATTTCACTGTTCGCTGATGACACAAAGCTCTGTAACAGAGTAGACACCAGAGGGTGTAGACAGAATGAGAAGGGACCTGCAGAAACTTGAAGAATGGTCAGGGGTTTGGCAGTTGAAATTCAATGCAAGGAAGTGCAAGATAATGCATATGGGGCACAAAACCCTGGCACAATATATCAGTTGGGGGTGAGGATATAGCATGCACCAAGCAGGAAAGGATCTTGGAGTTATCATCTCTGATGACCTCAAGGCAGGAAACAGTGTGACAAGGCAGCAGGTAAAGCAAATAGGATGCTGGGATGCATAGGCAGGGGCATCACCAGCAGGAAAAGGAGGTCATAATTCCACTATACAAGACACTAGTGAGGCGCACCTGGAGTACACTGTGCAGTTCTGGAGACCTTACCTACGTAAGGACATAGACAGGGTAGAGAAGGTTCGGAGGAGGGCAACAAAGATGGTGCATGGATTGCATCACAAGTCCTATGAGGACAGGTTGAAGGCACTGAACATGTACTCCCTGGAGGAGAGGAGGGAGAGGGGATATGATAGAGACATACAAGTATCTTACAGGGAGGAACAGGGGCAGGAATGCACTATTTTAAGCTAAAAGATGTCCCAGGACTAGAGGGCATGGGATGAAGTTGGAGGAGAGCGATTCAGAGGAAACGTGAGGAAGAATTTCTTCACAGAACGGGTGGTGGACAAGTGGAACACCCTGCCAGAGGAAGTGGTGGGGGCTGAAACAATCACGGGATTTAAGAATGCATGGGATAGACATAAAGGAATTCTGGAGGTCAGGGGTAAGGGGCAACAGACTTCCTGGAAAACATAAACTGAACTTACAAACTTAAATGGGCAGACTGGGTGGGCCATAGGCCCTCATCTGCCGACACTGTCTATGTATCTATGTATCTATGAGGTTGGCCCCAGCACTTTTCCTAGTGTCCAGCTGAAGGAGAAGATCTTCGACTTCTTTCAGGGAGGTAGGCTGCAGAGAGAAGGATGGACTGGGATGGGTTTTTCTTGTGTATCCAATCTAAGTTGTTGGCAGAGGATATTCACAGGAGAGGAGTCAAAGGCTAACCCTACAGTGGCAAAATGATTATTGAGAGCATCAAGGATAGACTGTCTGTCGGAGATGACAGTATTGTCGATCAATAGTTTAGTAGGTAGGGAATTACAGTGGTGTGACCTTCAATGTCTTTGATAGTCTTCCAGAATTTGGAGGCATTTCTTGAGGAGCTCTCCAGCTGAGAGCGGTAGAAATTAGCTTTGGCTTCTCTGACCATTTTGGTGCAGAGGTTCCTCGCCCTCCGGAAAGAATTCCAGTCATTTATTAAATTAGTTTTCCTAGCAGTTCTCCAGAGTACATCCCTACTCCGCAAAGCATCTTTCAGGTCTTCTATAAACCACCAACGGGATTTGTTTCTGGCACAAACTTTTACTATGGGAGCATACTTGTTGAGAGCCCTAGCACAATTTCTGAGAAAATATCATAAACCGTAGTCAGAGACTTGGCTAGATAGAAGTCCTGCCATCGCATGGAGTCTCTTAGGTCTGATATATACCCATGGAGATCAAAGTTGCGTATGCACCTTTTAAAGGAGAATTTTGGTACAGCTGTGGATTTAAGAGTGGATCTTACACACGCGATGAAGCAATGGTCGCTAATATCAGAGAAAAAGACGGCCGTACTGTTATTTGGGTTGAGCTTGTTAGGACGAGTAGATTCGTTTATTAGCTGTGACAACCCAAGGGAACCACAGAACATTTTAAGTGGGGTGGATGCACTGGAGAGCCAGTCTAAGCTGAAGTCCCCTAGTATGATACACTCTGAAGATGCCGAACCCAGGATGTTTTTGAGATGTTTTAACAACTGTAGTCCAGCTGATGGGGGTCTGTAGCATCCTATTATACATAATGAGACACCGGTGGCAATTTCAATCTTTAATGACAAGCTTTCAAATTCTTTTGGGACAGAGGTTGAGTCAATTATGGAGGCAGGGAACTTATCCTTGATGTAAATAGCTACCCAACCACCTCTGGTTTGCCTGTCGACTCTGAACAAAGAGTAGGAGGGGATGTTAACTTCGTTGTTACTGGTCGCCGGTCGGAGCCAGGACTCCATAATCACCAGAATATCTGGAGCAGTATGACATACCCAGGCCTGAACAGAAGTGATTTTTTTTAATAGGCTAGTAAGCCTCTTGAGGCTTTGTAGCTCTGCTGGGGATTCCATGGGTGCCGGAGAGCTGGATTAAGCTCAACATTTCCTGAGCATAGTGAAAGCAGGAACAAGAGTTTCCTGCAGAGTCCTAGGAGAAGTGTGGGTGGCTGGGTCTTCTTTCGGTTACGTGATTTGTCTGCGGCAGTACAGGGAGTTCTGAGGCTAGTTCCCAGTTTTCCTGATGCTGCATACAATAATACCCTGACTGAGAAAGTCAATGGGAGTAGGGGGGAGTATGCAGAAGGTGGTGTAGCCCTGTGGGCAGGCTCTAGGAGAGTTCCTGTATGCCAGTGTTGGTGAAGGACCAGCAGCGGGCTAAGGGAAGTTAGAGCACATACTAGTTCTTCTACTTGATAGGAAAAGTCCCGTTCGCACAATGTAAAAAAAGAGAGCCATTCTCCACTCTAGGAGTTATTTTTTGATTCATGTTCGGGTCCAATACATGTAAGATGAGCAGAGACAAGCATAGAAGCAGGTAATATGCCCTCATTATGAGACTATCACCCAATGGGCACTACAAGTGCGGGCAAGAGAAGGGATTCTCAATGGAGGAGAATTTCTTAATCCCTGCAGAATACTACTATTGGCTGTGGAGCCTGAAGCAGTGATCCTTAAGTACAGCTCCTAGTCAGGCTAATAAGAAAATGTTCACCTGACTATTGAGTAATACTAGGGGCAGAGAGGCTTTGAAGCAAATTTCTTAGCTACTACTCTGGAGCAGACTAAGTACTAGAGAGATCACCTGACCTAAATCAACTGCCTTAGCAAGACAGGATATGCTAGTCAGCAATAAGCAAACCTAAAGTACCAAAATGGTATGCCTCTGCAAGACAGAATGAGATAAAGCTGCTTAAAGTCTTAGTTGCAAAAAGGGGATGGGAGGAATTGCAGTTGTTGACAGTAAGTAACCAATAAACTGAAACATCAGATAGGAGTAGGCGGAGACTGTGTGCGTTTAAAGGAGGCCTGGGAGGGGGAGGAGGGTGGGACAAAAATCAAGGGGAAGTTTGCAGAGCTAGCACTGAATCAGTGCACATACAGTTGGAGAGAAACTGCAGCGGGGGAATGGTAAGTTACTTTACACAGGCCGAGCAGAACAGGCTAAATTAAAATATATAAATTGGAAGCCAAGTACAGGGATGCAGGCTTACATTAAGCCACACGTCTCGGGTGCTCCTGTCTCAGGTGAGTGAGACCAGCCAATCAGAGAGCTCTACACAGGCGTGGAGCCAATAGCGCTACCCTGAGAAGGCGCTGAAATTGAAAACAGCAAATTGCAAGTGACGATCCGGTTCAGCGTTCACACAGCCCAGAGAAATTGTTGCAATTTTTCAAGCGTCGTGCATTATCTATCTCTTTGGGGGGTGGGTGGATCAGGCTCCTTGCACCGTAGAGGTGCTATGGCTGGATCATGACAGCTGCCCGTGGGGGCAAGCGGCACCTTATCTATCTCTTTGGGGAGTGGGTGGATCAGGCTCCTTGCACCGTAGAGATGCTATGGCTGGATTGTGACCGCTGCCCGTGGGGGCAAGTGGCACCTTATCTTTCTCTTTGGGGGGTGGGTGGATCAGGCTCCTTGCACCGTAGAGGTGCTATGGCTGGATCGTGACCGCTGCCCGTGGGGGCAAGTGGCACCTTATCTATCTCTCTGGGGATGGGTGGATCAGGCTCCTTGCACCGTAGAGGTGCTATGGCTGGATTGTGGGGCACCTTATCTATTTCTTTGGGGGGTGGGTGGATCAGGCTCCTTGCACCGTAGAGGTGCTATGGCTAGATCGTGACCACCTGGGAGTGGATGGCAGGCTGGTAGCCTGGGTAAAACAATGGATGGAGAATAGGACACACAGGTAATTGTAAATGGAGCCCACTCTGAAGAAAGAGGGGTTACTAGTGGGGTACCACAGGGTTCAGTACTGGGTCCAGTCCTTTTCAATGTCTTTATAAGTGACATTGCAGAGGGACTGGAAGGAAGAGTATGCCTCTTTGCAGAGGATACAAAGATCTGCAACAGGGTTGATACACAAGGAAGCGTGGAAAGGATGAAAAGGACTTGGCAAGGTCGGAGGAATGGTCAGAAGTATGGCAGCTTGGATTCAATGCAAAGGAGTGAAAAATAATGTACCTGGGAAACAAAAACCCAGGGGAAGATTACACAATGCGGGGGGAAAGTAGTAACAACAACAAAAATGGAAAGGGATCTGGGAGTAATCATATCAGATGACCTTAAGGTTAGCAAGCAATGTGAGAAGGCAGTAGGGAGGGCTGGGGGATACTGGGATGTATAGGGAGAGGCATCACCAGCAGAAAACAGGAAGTTGTTATCCCTCTGTACAGACAGTTGGTTAGACCCCATCTGGAGTACTGTGTCCAGTTCTGGAGACCCCACCTCTGCAAGGACATAGACAGGATGGAGGCAGTCCAGAGGAGTGCAACTAAAATGGTGCAGGGTCTGCAAGAGAAGCCATATGAGGAGAGACTAAAGGAGCTTAATATGTATACCCTTGAGGAAAGGAGGGAGAGGGGGGACATGATAGAAACTTTTAAGTACCTCAGTGGAATCAACAAAGTCCAAGAGGGTAGCATTTTTCAGAAAAAGAGATGTGCAAGAACAAGTGGACACAATTTGAAGATAGAGGGGATGGCTCAGCGCACTGTGAGGAAGTATTTTTTCACAGAGAGGGTGGTGGACGCATGGAACAGCCTTCCTGAGGAGGTTGTGGAGTCTCAAACTGTGGGAGAATTCAAGAATGCATGGGACAGACATAAGGCAATTCTTGTGAGGGGTAGGAAGAAATAGGCTGTTGGTTAACTAGGATCTGCAGCTTATCCTGTATGTAGGGAAATGGGCAGACTAGGTGGGCCAAGCAGTCCTTGTCTGCCGTCAAAGTCTATGTTTCTATGTTAAAGGGTAGCAATTGTTATGCCAGTGTGTTTATGTCACATGCAATCTGATCGGGGGGGGGGGGTGGTTTGAGAAGGTTTGGTGAGAGACCCATTGTAGACAAACAACCCTCCCCCCCCAAAAAAAAATTAGACTGAGACAACCTGCTGTACAGCATATCTGTAGAGGAGATAAGTGCACACCACCTACCTAAAATACTATTCTAAAAAGTTAGCGTGTGTGTGTTTTTAATAACTTTTCAGTTAGATTTAGTCTCCACTTGTCAGACATTTTTTTTCAGTATGAATCCTGCAAACGTGGTCAAGGAGTGTGAAATCATGGGCAGGGATAGGTAAGGAGGCAGGCTGCTTAGTGCAGCATGACTGCACGAAAAGGCAGCTGCAAACTTCTAACTTGAGACTGATGACTGACAATTTCTTGGAGTCGAGAGGAGGTGGTAATCGGATCTTATATCCTGCACAACAAACTTTTCTAAAAATTACTTTGTTTTCGCTTCCCAAAAAGCACCCTATAAAAACAGACTTCCTAAAAAAATACTTTTCAAACAGTTTGGGTTCACATCCCCAAAAAAGCACAGTTTATATGCAACAGAATTTCAAAAAAAATGTCTTTTCAAACAATTTTGGTTCACTTTCCAAAAAAAAAAATACATTTTACAAGCAACGGACAACTAAAAATGGTTTTGCAAATAATTTGGGTTCACTTAACAAGTACATCTTATAAGCACCATTGTAAAATAAAATAAAATATTTTAAATGAAGCTTTCAAAAACTTTCTTTACAACTGCTTGGGGTTTTAGATGGTTTCCAAAGACACAGAAAAAAGGAGCACTCCAATAGCACAGAAGCTGATGGTAGCTATGTTGCACTGCTTTACAGTTACATGATCTACCGTACGTGTCAAGATGACTAAATTAAGCCAGCTCATTCACAATCAGTTTGAATCAATAGTGATCACTTTTATGTTCCATCCCAAGCTTAAGGTTAACTCCTGCAATGCTGAAAGATTTTTCACTTATTTAACAGCAAGCTAAAATAAAGCCAGTTTTCAGCTAGCTACTGTAAATGTATTGTATAAAACAGACAAGAGAAAAGTTTTTTGCACTCAAGAAATAATGCTATCTCGAGGGCTAAAGAGCTCATAAATCAACGTTCTCTTTGGGCTTCTGGTTTATGAGCTTGTAAGTGCACCTGGATGTCATTATTTCCATGTACACTTTTCTAACTATATATACAGTATATAGTCATTGCAAAAAAACTATATGAGTGCATACGCTAGGGTTACAATTCCACAAAAGAAGGAGAAATTGTTTTCCTTGAATGGGTGATGAGGGAATTGGATGGGGCCATGCTGTGGATCTGCTCTACCTCGACTTCAGCAAGGCTTTCAACTCAGGGCCCCATCAACGTTTGCTGAAGAAGATGGTGGATCAGAGTGCAGCTAAGATCATAGTAAACTGGGTAGGTAACTGGCTAAAGGGGAGGCAGCAGAGGGTTGTTGTCAACAGAGTCCTCTTCAATATTTTCATTCTTCATTGGTGAGGGTATCAGGGGCAGACTGTGTCTCTTCACAGATGATATTGAGCTCTGTGGAAGGGTGGATAGTGACAAGGGAATCATGGAAATGCAGAGTGACAAATCAACGCTAGAGGGGTGGTCTGAAATTTGGCAGTTGAAAGTCAATGGCAAAAAGTGGATGGCAATGATAAACATAGGAAACAAGAACCCCAGGACAGAGTACTGGATGGGTGGGGTGAAAATTAGCACTACAGCTGAGGAACAGGACCTTGGAGCTATCATCAGTGACTCCCTCAAACAATTGAGTCAGTGTAACAAGGCATATAGCAAAGCACCGCTGGGGTACTTGTAACATCTGTACCTATGCAAGTCAGGGATGTAGTTTTACTAGTCCTTCCAATCACAAGGTTTAAGTAAAAACATCTCATTATTTGTAGAGCTGATTATGTTGTGTACGCCATTTGGTGTACATGCCTTGTACTGTACATTGGCCATACTGTAATACCCAATACAAGAACATGTCTGGTCGATAACAAATGGGAGGGCAGATACACCTATTGGGTTTCATTGGGCCACAAGCCATAACACTGACCCTAGAAGCATATCCTTCACTGGCATTGACCACATCCCTATAAAATACAGGAGAGGGAACAGACAATGAATTGGTCAGAAGAGAGAGTTGTCTTGTGTGTGTGTGTGTATATATCTATCTTGGGGGCCCTTGCACCGCTGAAGCTGAATGGTAACTGGGATGTTATTTCTTTTCTGTGATGTCAACTCTCTATTGCCAACTTCTCCATCAGTGCCTAGTCAAATACTGGTATTATTTTACTGTGATTTGAACTAGATATTTTCCCTTATACTTCTTTCTCTCCCCTTCTTTTTTCTCCCCTACCCACCCCGTTATCTTTTTTTTTTTTGCTTTACTTTTTTCTTGTTTCTCTTTCCCTCCTCCCACCCTTCTCTGCTTAACAAACTTTTAGTGTATTTTTTCATTTGTATAATTGGGGCCTTTGCTTTTACTTACTGATTGTGTTTAATGAATGTGAAGTTTGTATGTTTAATTGGTGTTTCAACAAATGTCTGGTCACTGAAGCTTTAATTAGCCACTATTTGAGATGTGCCTAGCTGATGTGATCCCACTCTCTGAGGAAGAACCGGGAGGTTCGAATTGCCAGGGTGTTGCTTGCTGTTTGTTAAAGTACAGTTATGTAAGAACTTACTGTAACAGTAGATCTTCGAGGGAGGCTCTTGCAGTAGGTAATTACATATAGGACTGACGCCGGCCGGCGGCAGGACCCCACGGAAAAATTTCTAGCTAGCAGTCCCTGGCGTGGGACCGCCCCCTCGTCAGGTGACCGGCGTCATATGACGTTGGTATAAAGTGGCGGTCCCAGACGCCTCGCTTCTTCCAGTTCTTTCCACAGGCCGAAGGCCCGGACGAGAGAGGCAGATATTTCCTCAATGGAAAAAAAGGAGCTGAAAAAGCCTAGGGGGTGGCGGGTGGAAAGAGTATTTCACTGCAAGAGCCTCTCTCGAAGATCTACTGTTACGGTAAGTTCTTACGTAACTGTACTATCTTACTTCGAGAGGGCTCTTGCAGTAGGTAATTACATATAGGACAGAATCCCAAGCAGTCTGGAACAAATAAGAAAGGCATCGGGAGGAGGAACTACTCAGATAAGAAGTAGGAAAACTTGCAACCCTCAGGAAAGGAGGCCTTGCAAGACCGCTAACCCGAAGCCTGCTCTACGACGAGAGGCAATGTCCAGACTGTTCATGTTTAGTGAAGGTATGGACGGAAGTCCAAGTGGCGGCAGCACAAATGTCTGCCGCTGACACATTCTTGAAACTAGCCGCAGAGGCAACTCCACGAGTGCAGTGACCTCTGACTTGACCCGGGAGGGTCTTGTTGTACTTGTCACAACAGAAGGTGATGCAATGAGCCAACCATTTTGACAGGCATTGCTTGGAAATAGCATTGCCTTCTCTTTTGTGAGCGAAAGAGATGAACAACTGATCAGTCTTTCTGAGATCTTTCGTCCTGTTGGTATAATATCTCAGAATCCTGTGAACATCCATGGTGTGAAGCAAGTATTCTCCATGATTGGAGTGTTGCGTGAAAAAAGCAGGTAATTCGATAGACTGATTCAAAGTAGATGCAGCTACCACCTTCGGGAGAGGGTTTGAGCGGAGAGCTACTCGTTCTTTGTGGAAGATCAAGTAAGGGATTTTGCACATAAGGGCCTGAAGCTTGGAAATTCTGCGAGCTGAGGTAATGGCCACTAAGAAGAGCGTCTTCCATGATAAAAACTTCAAGTCTGCAGAAGCCGCAGGCTCGAAGGGGGGAAGAGTAAGTTTCTCGAGGACAAAATTTAAGTCCCAAGGTGGAGCTGGGGTTCGGATCGGGGGTCTCAGATGAAGGACCCCTCTAAGGAAGGTTATGGATACCTCTAGCTGGGCAAAGGCCTTATCAGCGAAAGGTACATGGTAGGCTGAGATAGCTGCCATGTGGACCTTCAGAGAGGAGTGACTGAGACCCAGGTCGAAAAGATGACGCATGTAATCCAGCAAAGTGGTTACGGGGCAAGAAAAAGGTTCCTTGTTCCTGGACGCGGCCCAGATGGAAAATCTCTTCCATTTTATGGCGTAGGTGGACCTAGTGGAGGGCTTTCTGGCCTCTACCAAAATCTTGGCTACCTTAGGGGATACTCCAAAGCGAGATTGAACTCGGTCTGAAGGAGCCATGCATGAAGGGACTTGAGTCCCAGATGGACCAGGGTCCCCTGATCCTGAGTCAGCAATCCCGGAGATAAGGGAAGAGGAAGAGGAGGAACCTCTGAGTATTGCTGTAGAAGAGAGAACCAAATTTGCCTGGGCCAGAAAGGAGCAATTAGAATAATTTTTGTTCCTTCTAGAGCCAGTTTCTGTAACACACGGGGACTAGTGTAATTGGGGAAAAGCATAGACGAATCTGTCCTTCCAGCTTAGAGACAGAGCGTCTCTCCAGAAAGCTCCTCGCTCTAGAGCGAGCGAGCAAAAGATTGGAAGTTTTGCGTTTTGGGAGGAGGCGAACAGGTCTATTTGAGGAGTCCCCCAAGCCTGAAAAATGCTGTTTAGGACTATTCCGTCTAATTCCCACTCGTGTGGAAGAGCTGACGAGCGACTTAGCCTGTCTAAGACATTGTCCACTTCCGGAACATGGATCGCCGTGAGGTGAAGGTTGTGGAGGGTGGCCCACTCCCAGACCCTCATCGCTTCCCTGCACAGTGGGTTGGATCGAGTTCCTCCCTGCTTGTTGATGTACCACACCACGCACATGTTGTCCGTTTGGACGGCTAGGTGACCGGGAAGGATGTATTGTTGAAAGGCCTGGAGTGCATAAAGCACCGCTTGGAGCTCGAGAACATTGATGTGGAGAACTACCTCCAATTTCGACCAAAGCCCTTGAGTTCGGTGAGGACCAAGACGGGCCCCCCCCAACCTTCGCTGGAAGCGTCCGTGGTTAAGGTCTGATCGGGGGGAGGATGAAAGAAGGGGACCCCCCGGAAGAGGTTCTCTTGAACCATCCACCACCTTAAGTCTCTGACCATCGGCAAGGAGATCAGGATCGGAAGATCTAGGTCATCTACTCGTTGGTCCCACTGAGATCGAAGAGTCCATTGAGATATTCTCATGTGGAGGCGTGCTCGTGGGATTGTCGGGATGGCAGCCGCCATGAGCCCCAGTAGATGGAGCACCGACCTCGCCAGGACCCTCCTGAAGTTCAGTAGGAGGGAAATCTGTGACTGGAGGGAAACCCCCTGGTCTGGAGGCAGAAAAGCTCTGCACAAAGTTGTGTCAAGAATCGCCCCAATGAACTGGAGCCTCTGAGAAGGCTCCAGAAGAGACTTGGAGAGGTTGATGGTAATACCCAGGTTGGTAAAAACCTGCCGGGTGAGGGAGAGGAAATGCAGGAGTTCCTCCCTGGACGGGGCCACCAGGAGACAATCGTCCAGGTAGGGAAAAACCTGAGCTCCCAAAGAGCGCAGGTGGGCCGCTACCACCGCCAGGCATTTGGTAAAGACTCGAGGAGCCGAGGAAAGGCCAAATGGAAGTGCCCGGAATTGGTAATAGACCCCCTGGAACGCAAATCTGAGGTACTTTCGGTGCGAAGGGCGAATGGGGATGTGCAGGTATGCATCCTGCATATCCAGAGCACAAAGCCATTGGCCCGGCCGAAGCAGGGGCAGAAGGGATTGAAGGGAGAGCATCCTGAACCTTTTGTATTCCACAAACAGGTTCAAGGAGCTGAGATCGAGAATCAGTCTGAGATCTCCCGTCTTCTTTGGTACAAGGAAGAAGTGGGAATAGTGCCTCGTTCCGTAGAGGTGAGGCGGAACGGGTTCTATAGCCCGTTTTGCAAGAAGAGCTGAGATTTCTTCCCTGACCAGAGGAAGATGGTCCCTTGAATAAACGGAATTCAGAGGGGGGTGACGTGAGGTTTCTTAGAAACCTATGGAGTGTCCTCATGATGATTTGAAGCACCCATGAACTGAGTTATCCTCTCCCACTCCGGGAGGTGGAGGGAGAACCTCCTCCACCGGTTCCTCCAGAGTGTCCGGAGGCGTGGGAGAGGGAGGAGTCAGATGGTAGGAGGCAGCTGCAGCTGGAGTGCCTGTCACTTTTTGGGCGGTGGGGCCTGGCAGCTGCGGGGCCTGGCGCTTAGTGGCCCGCCTTCCTGGGTTTCGCTGAGGCCAGCTGCATCTCGACACAGGGACGGCGCTGGAGGATGGGGACGCACAATGAATCCATGGATTTAAGGGCCGCCCTTCCTGCAAGTCAGTGATGATGTCCTTGACATGACGTCAAAAGCACAGAACCCTGAAAGGTGCCTCTTGAATGGCGGATTGCACCTCCGGGACCAGATCTGACACACGAAGCCACGCGTGTCGCCGAAGGCTAACGGCAAACGCAGAGCTCCATCCAGCGGTGTCCACTGCATCGTATGCTGTCCTTAGCATGTGACGGCTGGCCAAACGAGCAGAACGGACTAGATCGGCCAACTCCTGCTTAAGTTGGGAGTCCGGCAAGGAGTCGATCTTAGATTCCGCCTGGGTAAGGACGGCCTTCTGGTAATCCCCCATGTGAGCTACATAGTTCAGGGCCCTTGCACCCAGTGTGGAGGAAGCGTAGATCTTCTTTCCAAACTGATCCAGAAGGCGAGATTCCTTATCCGGGGGAGACGAGCTCAAGTTTAGGATGTGCAGACCGGCCGTGAGCGCGCTGATCACGACCGAGTCTGCATGGGGTGAGAGTCTAAAAAGTCTACACCTCCGAGCCTGGTATAGCCTGTTTGACTTCCTAGGAAGGGGGCTAAGTCGACGGTTGTTTCCAAATAGTGGAAACAAGGTGGGCATGGAGGCTCGATCCAGGGTGGCACTAAAGTAGGGCCGAAGGGCAAATCCAGATGTTTGACGAAGTTTCACCCACTGAGGATCTGGATCTAAGGACTGCCACTGACGGACCTCCTGGATTTTCTTAAGTAACTCCGTGAAAGAAGGATCCTCCGGAGGAGACCTCGGAGGAGTCCTCGGCCGGGGTTTGGACGGAGAACGTAGCTCGTCGTCTTTATCGGAAACTCCCGCGGAGGCTTCCGAGGAGTCCGAGAGGACCTCAGAGGAAGAATTTGAGGCAGAAAAAGACTCCCTCACCCGTCTAGGGGGAGGAACGTGTTCCGTGGGAAGAGTCCCAGAACGCGTGTCCTGTCCTCTCTGGAACCCGAGGGAGACCCGGGAACTGGAGGAGGGAGGGAGAGCGCGCCTCAGAGCGCACGGAACCGGGGGAGGCACCGCCGTCAAGACGGTTTCGATTTCTCTGGTGAGCTGAGCCTTGGCCCCAGCCCACCAGGAGGCAAGAGTCTTCTGCAAATCCACCGCGGCCTGGGGCGGTGGAGGAGGAGGAGGAGGAGAGGGATAGTGAAACGGAGGATATCCATAGGGAGAGTACCCAAGACCCGTCTGCGGATAAGTCAGAGATGGGTAGTGAGGCGTCAGGTACTGCGGAGCCGGAGGATTCGGCGCGGGGTACGGTGGCGCTGGGTACTGCGGGCCCGGGAAGACCGGCGTCGGGTACGACGGCAGGTACTAAGGCGCTGGAGGAGCTGCCGGAGCAGACAGCCCAGCCGGGCACTCCAGGGGAGGATCAGCCGGGAAAGGCCCCTGGGGTGGAGGGCCCAGAGGAGGGAAAAAATTCCCTGCTGGCGTCGGAGAGGCCAGTGTCGGGTCGGGCGACAGCGGGGCCGGTGTTGGCTCAGCCGGCATCGACCGCGCCGGGGAACTCGGGCCAGATCCGGTTCTCAGTGGGGGGATCTGACGGAAGCCCAGGATCCCTAGTCTCATCTGGGGAAGGTGGTGAAAAATCCCTTGAGTCAGGCAAGGGGGACTGGGGCTCCCCTGACGGCAGCGAAGGCTGCGGACAGCCTGGCACAACGGAAGAGGGTGGTTCCGACGTAGGCTCTGGGACCCAGCGCACGTCGGAGGAGCCGACGTGTGACTTATGGGTCGAAACTAGGTGGACGTCGGAGGAGCTGGCATCCGACTTCGGTGCTCTCACGTCCGAGATGAGCCGAGGAAGAAGAGAGGCCCAGTCGGAGGGAGAGACAGCCCGGCGCCACCCCGAAGGGTCGGGCGACTTAAGGGCATTCTCCCGGTGGACGTCGGAGGAGCCGACGCCCGGCTTATGGGAGGCGCCCGCACCAGTAGGCCGAGGATGTGAGACAGTACTGGGGGCTGGAGTCTCCTTTGGCCCTGAGACACCCGACAGGCCCGAACTCGAGCCTGAAGGGCGGGCCGACGCCCTCCAAACCCTGAGGCTGCCATCGGAGGATCCTCGGAGGGAAGATTTTACCCGCGACTCGGCCGGAGTCGCGGAAGAGGAGGCCTTCTCCGTGCCTATCCTTGTCCTTTCTTTTTATGCCCTTCCGGAGAAGTCGACGCCTGCCTTAACTTTCTCAGCTCTTCTCCATTGCAGACATCTTTTCTTCAAGAGATGGGCTTCAAGGGACTGCTGGCGCCGCAGCGGGTTGCTGCGCTGAACCGAGGCAGTGTGGACAGTTATCAACCGCGCGGGTCGGGGCCCAGGCAGAGGAGGCAGAGGGAGTGGCCGCCTGTGTGGCAGTTGAGCCGCATTTAATCGCACTTGTTTTTAGAGGGGGACGACATAAAACGACGTTCACCTGACGATCGAACAGAAAAACTGTAGCTTTCTCGGAAAAAAACGACGAAGAGACAGAACTGCAACGAACTTAACCGCGAGGTGCTACTCATAGCTAACGGCGGGAAAGAACTGGAAGGCGGGCATCTGGGACCGCCCCTTTATACCGACGTCGTATGACGCCGGTCACCTGACGAGGGGCGGTCCCACGCCAGGGACTGCTAGCTAGAAATTTTTCAGGTCCTGCCGTCAAGGCCAGTCCTATATGTAATTACCTACTGCAAGAGCCCTCTCGAAGTAAAATCTTCGTTTCTCAATGAAAATTAAACTGCCACTGCATGTACCATTATTTGTTTTCAGCTATTTGTCTAACGCAGTGTTTAGTTGGTGCTCTTATACAGCAAAGCGAATAGGATGCTGGGATGTATTGGGAGTGGTACTGGTAGCAGAAGGGAAAAGGTAATACTTCCCCTACACATATCCTTAGTGATGAAGTACTGTGCCCAGTTCTAGAATCCTCACCTCAGAAAGGACAGAGATAGGCTGAAGACAGTGCAGCGCAGGGTAACAAAAATGATTCAAGGCCAACTAGACAGGCCCTATGAGGAGCATCTCAAGGCACTGATCATGTACTTGCTCGAGACCAGAAGGGAGAGGGGAGATATGACAGAGACCTTCAAGTTCCTAACAGGAATTTAAAAAGTGAACTACAGCTAAATATTTGGCTGAATACTAGTTCACGGTCATGTGGACATGAGTGCAAACTGACAGGAGGGAGGTTCATTCAGAAGGGACATGAAGAAGTATTATTTTATGGAAATGGTGGTGAAAGAGGTGTCCCCCTTTGGGGAGTGGAGTACAAAGCTGCAGTTTAAGCAGGTGATGTTTTATTGACCCTTCACTCCCCAGTGCATTCAATTCCATTAGCTAGGGCTGTTCTCAATACATTCGGACAACTGGTGGGCTTCTCTCTTAACTTGCAGAAAACGGATGCTCTTCTGTTACATTTTGCCCCATCCTTCTCTCTCTTTGTCAGCAATTCCCAATCAGATGGAGACAAACTAAATTTAAATATTTAGGGATAATTATTCTGAAAGATCTTCAGCACTTGGAGCTCCTGAATTATGAAACTCTTACTAACATCATCATCATGGCCTGGCTAAATGGGCACTCATACCTCTCCCTTTCCTCTCTCGCATTGAAGCAATCCAAAAGAATATCTTACTGTGACTCATGTAGGTTACAAACTCTCCCTCTTTACCCAGCTACCTATTACTTTAACTACTGGAACAAGATAATTTCTTGCTGTCTTTGGAATGGTAAATGGCCACAAATTTGATTACTGTGCTAAAGCAGCACACTTGGAAATAGCCTATTGGTGGCTTTGCCATTGTCACTCCCCGCCTTGGAAACAGACAGAGTTTGCTTTGAACGATACAGGGGTGCTCCTTTTCACACACCACCACACACCAGTTTCATTAACTGATTACACTCAGTATAGTGATGTTACATTGAAAATTTGGTTTTCATTGAAGAGACACCCGAAATTGGAACTGATCTACTTTTTATGCACCCTCTCCGTTGACCCAGAATTTCTCCCAGTATAGCTGATTCTGCTTTTGCTAGGTGGCGACATCTGGGGTTTATTCACGTTTCAATTCCTAGATACACAAGGAGTGACCCCTTTTGAACATCTACAATGTAAATATGGGCTCATGGGATGGAACACTTACGTTACCTGCAGGTTAAGAAAACCACAGGTTGGTCAGGCATACCTCTCAACCTTTTGTCCCCAGATGTGGAACATTGCCTGTCAAAATGTGGAACAAATGGGCAAAATGTGGAACACTTAATCAGATCTTTACATAAGATGCTCAAAACACTGTTGAAATGTTGCATTTATGTTCAGAAAGTCTGTTATTATTGAATAATATAGTTTTCTGCATAATTTACTATGGATTTTTGCTTTAAAATTTTGACTTTGAATGTGGAACAAGTCCTCACAAAGTGGAACAGGGAGCTTTTGTGAAGTAAAATGAGGAACATACCTCGTAATGTGGTACAGTTGAGAGGTATGTGGTCAGGAGGTTGAAGAGTGTGGAGACTGCATGCTGCACTGCTGTGGCGTAGCACAGAGAGCAGGAGTTTGGCTTTACATTTTATACTGCAACAACATGTATGCCACTGTTGCCTGTGTCTCTGATTTAAGGATTTGTATTAAAGTTGGTTGCTATAATATTGCCAAACCTTTCCAGACTGTCTTGTGGCTCCATGACTTGTCGGCAGTGTTTGTTTGTGCTCTGATCTAGAGAGATGAGGGGTAAAGAGTCCGGAGGTGATTGAAGCCCTCCTCTCTCCCAGACATCAGTAAGCCCCACGGGGGGGGGCAGCGAAAAGGCTGAGCAACACAACAGGATTTCAAGATGAGGGAAAGTTGAGAAGAAACAGGCTTGAATGGATTTGTTATTTTTGAAATTTCTGGTCCTGAGTTCTCAAATCATTTTTTTTTTTTTTTTTTTTATTGTTACCTCCCTTTTATCTATTACTTGTTTTTGCGAAGTACAAAGGAAGCTGTGAGGGGTTTTAAGTTTAGCACCACAGCATTAAAAGGACTGATAAACAGTAAACTTGTAGACCTCCATTAATAGATAAATAATTATAATGATAGGTCAACAGGTAGTTTAGTTTCTGCCTGTCTTTGCCCGTTTACTCCCAGGCTGGAGAATTAGAATCCACCAGTGTCTGGATAAGACTTTTGACTAATAAATAATACGTTTCTTAAAATAAGTTAAATAATAAAAGATAATAAATAGGTTTAAAGTAAAGGTGTGATTTCATTTTTGTAAGATTTTGGGCTTCATAGCCCGCTACACTGGTGCGGTGATAGCCCTTCTGTGCTAAAAGAATAAATTTTAATTTGCTCTGTAAGGTTTGGGAAGGGATCACAATTCTGGCAGAACTGTCAGCTAGCCAATCCCTTCCCACTTCCTAGTCTGCCCGCTCCTCCCCCGAGCTCCCATGTTTTGTAACATGTCACCAGGGAAATGCACACTCGTATACAAGTCTATGGGGCTAATTTTTAGAATGATTTTTAAGCTCTTTAGATCCTCGTTGAGAAGTTACCGCCAACCAATAGGGTTCCTATTAGCTGAGCAGTATTTTCATGTTTCTCAATAGGTAGTCTAAAGTTTGTAAAATCGTTCTGAAAATTAGCCCCACAGACTTGTATGGAGTACATCCCCGTGCTCCCCCTGGTTAAACGTCACAATATGGGGGTGCATGGGGTAGGTGCAGGCAGACTAGGAAGTGGGAAGGGATCAGCTGATTGGCAGTTCGGCCAGAATTACGATCCCTTCCCAAACTTTACAGAGGGATATCGCTGCCCCAGGGTAGCGGGCTTCCAAGCCCACAGTGTCATAGATAAAGATTTAAAAAAAAAACCAAAATAAAAGTTTATTGTTAAAATTTGAATATCCGCACCAATGGAGTCATGTGGAGTGATAGGTGTCTTATGACACAGGATAACAGTTAACTATAAATACACATGTGTGGCATCTTAAGAACAGTAATGCCATTTTGGTCCACAGCAGTGTTGCAGATCCGTCTGGACTGATCTCCTTCAGGAGAAAATATTTAGCTGCCATCATTGCCTTCTTGGAATAATGGTAAGTCTCTTAGGTTTAAGTTCCCTTTGAAATACTTAACAGAAACAAAAGTGGATCGAGATTTGAAGCTTATTCTGATTACAAGTAACTAATTTATAGGAGAAGGAACAACTTGGCCGAATGTACTACGCATTCTCCTCCCAATTTAGAATCTCCCGAAGGCTGTTTGCCCCCCATTGGAGGGAACAGTCTAAAGGAGTCAAATACTCTCCTAGAAATCAGTATATATACACATAATTATATCTATAGTCACATTATAACTCTAATTTACAAGACCAGTATAATTTAACTGCCTAGATTTCATTGACATTGGGAGTTTTAGAGGATTAGTCTAGATAACATTTAATTACTATTTTAAAATATAGCTACAGATTAGGAATAAATTTATTTTAGCATTTGCTGTGGTATGCAATTTGATTTATGGAATTTTAATTAATAGATGGTAATCTGATAATCAGAAAAGTACAGTTACGTAGGAACTTACCACAACAGTAGATCTTCGGAAGAGGTTCCTTCAGTAGGTCATCACATACAGGACTGGCGCCAGCTGGCGTCAGGCCACACGGCAGACTTTTCTAGCAATCCCTGACAGGGGACCACCCACCCGATGTCACATGACCGATGTCAGCATGACTATATATAGTGGGCGGTGCCACAACGCCGTCCAGTTCTCCCACCTGAGCTAGGAAGAGGCCTGACAGCAGGAGTGAACAGGATTTGGAGTCCCTGTGGAACACAAAATGAGGAGAAGGAGGGAGAGGAAAAATATGACCTACTGAAGGAATCTCTCTCGAAGATCTACTGTTACGGTAAGGTCCTACGTAACTGTACTATCTTACTTCGAGAGGGTTCCTTCAGTAGGTCATCACATATAGGACAGAGTCCCAAGCAGTCCTTCCAAAGAGAGACCGAGAGAAACTAGGGAGGAGGAAAAATAATTCCAACAGAAAAAACTGGAATCCAGAATGGACCCAGCCTAGGACAGAAGGCCCTGTAACACAGCTATGCCAAAACCAGCCCTCCGCCTAGAAGCAATGTCCAGACTGTAGTGTTTGGTAAAGGTATGGACAGAATGCCAAGTGGCTGCAGCACAGATATTAGCCACAGAGACATTTTGCAAAAAGGCAGCAGAAGCAACCATGCCCTTAGTAGAATGACCTCTGATGGTACCCGGCAGAGGTTTTTCATACTTCTGGTAACAATACCTAATGAAGTTGCCTAACCATTTGGAAAGGCCCTGCTTAGAAACCAGTTTGCCCTTCGATCTGAGGGCAAAAGAGAGAAAAAGTTGATCACTGCTATGGAATTCTTTAGTCCGGTGAGTGTAATACTGAAGAATCCGATGTACGTCCATGGTATGGAGGATTGCCTCACCTCTGTTAGAGGGGGACAGATAGTATACAGGAAGCTCTACTGATTGGTTCAGTGTGGCTTCTGACACCACCTTGGGAAGAAACTTCAGATTCGTTCTGAGGACCGCCTAGTCCCTGTGGAAAATCAGATGGGGCTCCTTACAAACCAGAGCGTGAAGCTCCAAAATCCTACAGGCTGACGTGATGGCAACCAGGAACAATGCCTTCCAGGAAAGGAAGCGCAAATCACAGCTCATAGCCAGCTCAAAAGGAGGAAGGGTGAGTTTTTCCAAAACGAAGTTCAAATCCCAAGGAGGAGTTGGGCTGCGGATGGGGGTTTTCAGATGGAGAATCCCTTTCAGAAAGGTTTTAGAGACTTCCAACTGAGCCACAGGTTTACCATCCACTAGCTCGTGGTACGTCGAAATAGCCGAAAGGTGGACCTTCAATGACAAATATGAAAGACCGGAGTCTGACAGGTGAAGGAGGTATTCCATGACTTGAAGGCAGAACATGAGAAGGGGTTCCAACCCTTGGCGGTCGCCCAGATGGAAAACCGTTTCCACTTCATGACATAAGCGGAATGAGTAGAGAGTTTTCTGGCCTCAATGAGGGCTTGAGCAACCCGGGAGGGGACCCTAAAGCGAGAGATCGCTATGTCTGCAGGAGCCATGCATGAAGATGCAGAGTCCTGAGCCCCGGATGCAGTGATCGACTTTGATCCCGAGTCAGGAGGTCGTGAGTCACTGGAAGTGGAACCGGTGGTTCCCTGGAAAGCTGTTGCAACAGCGGGAACCAGATCTGTCTCGGCCAGAGAGGAGCGATGAGAATCATCTTTGCCCTCTCTGCTTGAAGTTTGAGGAGGACCCTCTGGAGAATGGGAAATGGAGGGAAGATGTACAAAAATATCCCTATCCAAGAGAGAGACAGCACACCATGCCAGAAAGCACCATGCCCTGAAACGAGCGAGCAAAAACTGGGAAGTTTTGCGTTGAAATTGGAGGCAAAAAGGTCAATTTCCGGATGCCCCCAACATAGAAGGATGGATTCCGCCATTTCCTGATGTAATTCCCACTCGTGAACTAGGGTCCGAGATCTGCTGAGACTGTCTGCCAGGACATTTAGAATGCCTGGCACGTGCATGGCCACGAGGGCCAGATTGTGCTGGACCGCCCAGTTCCACACCTGCATCGCCTCCCTGCACAAGACATACGAATGGGTTCCTCCTTGTTTGTTGAGATACCAGACTACCGACATGTTGTCCGTTTAGACCAGCAGTGATCCCTTGGGAAGGAGGGTCTGGAAAGCCTGTAAGGCATACAGGACAGCCCTCATCTCCAGAACACTGATATGTAACGTAGTCTCAAGCTGGACCACAGTCCTTGGGCTTGGTGCTCCACTAGATGTGCTCTCCCCATCCCATGTTCGAGGCATCTGTGGTTAGGGATACTAAGGGAGCTGGGTTCCTGAAGGGAAGACCCAAAGAAAGATTGCAGGGATCCCTCCACCAAAGCAATTCCTTCTGAACCACTGAGAAGACCAGTATCGGATGGTCCAGGTCATCCAGGAGTTGATCCCACTGCAAGCGCAAGGACCACTGAGTGACTCTCATGTGGAGCCTCGCGAGGGGAACAGTTGTGATGGAGGCCGCCATCAGGCCAAGAAGGTGAAGGATTTCCTGGGCCAGGATGGTCCTGGAAGAAGCCACTCGGGAAGCCTGACATATCGATGTCTCCACCCTGTCTGGAGGGAGGAAGGCTCTGCAATGGATTGTATCCAAAACTGCCCCAATGAACTGAAGTTTCCGGGCAGGGGTCAGAGAGGATTTGGGAATGCTGACAGTAATCCCTAGCCTGTTTAAAAGGTCCAAAGGGAAAGAAAGAGCCTCTAGTAAAGAGTCCCTGGACGAAGCTGAAATCAGCCTGTCATCCAGGTAAGGGAAAACCGCAATGCCCCTGCGGTGTAAGAAGGCCACAACCACTGCCAGGCACTTGGTAAAACACCCGGGGTGCCAAAGACAGACCGAAGGGGAGCGTCCGGAATTGGAAGTGTTCCCCCTGGAAGTGAAACCGCAGGAACCTGTGGTGGCTGGGGAAGATGGGGATCTGCAGGTAAGCATCCTGCATGTCCACAGCGCACAACCAATGGTTCTCCAGAAGGAGTGGAAGGAGGCTCTAGAGAATCAGCATCCGAAATGTTCTGTACTCGACAAACTTGTTTAAGTTCCTTAAGTTAAGTATGGGTCTGAAATCAACGTCTTTTTTGGAACCAGGACAAACTAGGAGTAAAACCCCTTTCCCCTTTGCCGGAGGGGCTCTACTGCTTCCTTGAGCAAGAGACTGTTCATTTCTTCTTGGATGAGAAGAGCCTGATCCCTTGAATAGGAGGATCTTTTTGGTGGAGTTTCTGGAGGAAAGTCGAGCAACTCTATCGTGTGTCTGAGGACACTAGCTGCAGGACCCATTCGTCGGAGGTGATCGCCCTCCACTCCTGTGCGTGGCAGGCGAACCCCCCCCCCACCTGCTCCCCGCTGGGAGACTGAAGAAGCAGTGGGGATGGGAAGTCATGAAGTGGCCGGATGTTCAGGGGGAGGACCCCCTGCACGTCTCTGGTTCTTGGAGACAGGAGGGGTGGCTGTACCCGAGGCCTTACGCTTTCCCTGGCAACGTGCCAGGGCTTGATTTCTCTGTCTCCAGGTTCTTTTCCAAATGGGCTGCTGTTCTTGGTTGCCCAATCGGTACATGGACCTCACCGACCTGAGGGCAAGATCTCTGTCCTGCAGGTCAATGATAATGTCCTTGGTGTCCCCACCAAAGAGTACCGAGCCCCTGAAGGAGGCATCTTGAATTGCCGACTGAACCTCATTAGCAAGTCCAGAAAGGCAAGCCAGGAATGCCGTCTAAGGGCAATGGCAGTTGCCAAAGTGCAAGCCACAGAATCAACAGAGTCGTATGTGGCTCACAAAGCATGCCTACAAGAGAACTTGGGAGAGGTGACGAACCTTGACAAGCTCCTCCTTTAAAGTCAAGGGATCCATGGCCTGGATCCGAGCTTCTAACCTGGCCAAGATAGCTTTCTGGTGAGACACCATATTGGCCACATAGTTAAGGGACTGGAGAGAACATGTGGCTGAAGCATAGATCTTTCTCCTGAACCGGTCCATCTGCCTCGACTCTTTGTCCTGAGGAGAGGTGCCCATGTGCTTGGGTGCAGCGGAGCGGTCATGAGCAGCAGAAATGACAACAGAGTAAGCCTTAGGGTGCATTTTCATGAACAGGGCATCCTTCGGCGGCCGGTAAAGTCTGTCCGCCCTCTTGGGGACAGCCGGGAGGGAATGAGACATCTGCCAGATGGTAGAGGTGAGGTCCTGATGAGGACCAATCCATGGAGGAATGGGGATCGGAGACAGGGACTCTAAGTCCAGATGCTCTGCAAGTCTCTGTCTCATAGGTCCTGATCCTCTGACTCCCAGTCAAAGAAATCCTTCATAGACCTCAGAAGGTCCGAAAAGGCAGGGTCTTCTGGTGGGGATTTCGGGGAAAACTTGCCTGACGGGCCCTCTGGCTCCTCCACGACATCCTCCACAGAATCGTCAGCCCCCTCATTATCATCGTCGTCTGCCCCTTCGTCAGGACGATGACGGATATCAGGAAGTGCGACGTCTAACGAGTCTTCCCCAAGATGTGCACCGTAGCCACAAAAGAACTGCTCAGGGAAGGGGACCTAGGAGACCGTGAGAGAGGGAGTCTCGTCTCCAGGTCTGACACCAACTCTGACCGAGCCCCCTGCTATCAAAACTGAATCAGAGTTCTGAAGTCTGGTGTAACCGGAGGGGGTGGTGGAGGAGGTTGGGGCTGAGGGGGTGGAGGAGGCAGAGGAGGCTGCATTACCGGTGGGGGTAGGTAATGATAGCCCTGGAATCCCTGGTAATGAGAGTAGGGATTGAACCCAGGGTAGAACTGTCCATAGTGGCTCCAGCCCGGAGGGGGCCCAGCCGGGTAGTGGTCCCCAGGGAAACCCAACAGGTAGTGGGGGACAGTATGGGGTCTAGAGTAGATCCTCATCGTCAGGTCTGGCGGTGGTGGTATCAACGTCGAACCCGCCATTGTATATGTAGGCTGGGGGCCCGGCATCGGGACAGCCCACATCAGGGGAACAGACGTCGGAACCGGCACCACCTGATCCGGCGCCGGAAACAGGTCTGGCATCAGAAGGGCTGGTGTCGGAACTGGATGAAGGGGCCCTGACAGCAGGACCGGATCTGGCATCAGGGCCAATGGCTGAGGCCTATCAACAGGTCCTGGCTGAGGAACCGTCATCGGGACGTCCAGCGTCGGAGTCAACGGCTGAGGCCGATCACTGGGTCCTGGTTGAGGAACTGTAGTCAGGACATCCAGCATAGAATCAGGGTTCACCGGGCCCGCTGGCGGGATCTTGGCCTGGGTTGGCTCTACAGGAATCCCGCCCGGAGGAGGAGGAGGAGGAGGGGCCTCCACAGTAAGGCCAGCTGGCCGAGAAGGAGCCTCCTACCCATTGACCCCAAGGGGAGAGCGTGGAGTAGACCCGGCAGAATCGACAACGTCGAGGGGTTCTCCGCTTTCTTCATTAGAAGTACCCGCCCGTGAAGTGAAGGGCACGGGCAAAGGAAGAGGGGGGAGAGGGCCTTCTGCCCCCTGTTCTGCCGGACATCAGGTGAGTCGCCGTTAGGCCCCCATGGGGGAACCACACCTCAGTGGCCATCAGGGACGGGCATCTTAGCAGGTGGCGTCGGGCGGGCAGGGGAGGAGCCCCCAGCCGACTTATCGACAGGTGCTGGGTGGGTCCCCACAGGCTGGGGAGCCAGCTTACCGGCTGCCGCGCAGTCCCTGGAAGAGCCATGGGCCGACTTATCGGCTGGCGCGGTGTGGTCGTTGGAGGAGCAGACAATCGACTGACCCGCTAGGGTCTTACCAGACTTACTGTCTGATTTCCTGGGCAGCGGCTGGGCCTTGCTTGTCGAGGGCCGCATGCTGTTTGCAGAGCGCTCCCACTCCCTAGACTTCTCCTTACGTTTCTTTGAAGGAGAAGATTTATCTGCAGAGGACTCTCTCAAATGGTTCATCTTCTTCTCTAGAAAAGCCAAGCGGGCTTTCAAGAGATAGGCCTCCAAAGCCTGCTGTCTCCTTTTCTTAGTGGCCTGGTTGAAGGTCTGGCACTCCGGGCAGGAGGAGACAGGGTGGTCTGGGCCTAAACAGAGGACGCACTTGAGATGACTGTCCTTGTGCGGAATCTGCGTGCCACAGGATGAGCACTTCTTCTTGGGTGAAGTCATCATTGAAAACGGTATAAAAGGAGAGAATTTTAGCGAAGGAAATTCTGACACAAGACAGTTTCACGACGCTCGCAATATGGAAGTCTGCAATGCCACTGACACGAGGTGATGGCGGGAAAGAACTGGAGGGTGGGTGTGGGGAACGCCCACTATACACAGCTATGCTGATGTCGGTCACGTGATGGCGGGAGGGAGGCCCCCGTCAGGGATTGCTAGAAAAGTCTGCCGTGCGGCCCGACGCCAGGTGGTGCCAGTCCTATATGTGATGACCTACTGAAGGAACCCTCTCGAAGTAAGATCTATCCTTGCAAACATAATTTAAATCAATATACAAAAATCTGGTTTTGCATGCTAAAACACAATTTCTCATTGGCAGATACAGATCTGATTATATTGATTAGGTACAAATATATTTACCGATGTATGGTGTATTTATAATGGTTCTAAAACTAATTTCATAGAATTAAAGAACTGAAATTTGAATTTATCATCGAGAAATATATGTGGGTGATGTAAATGAGGAATTGGGGAGATAGTTAAAATTGAAGGCAAAATATCATTAGTTCTGTTTACGGCTCTATATTTCACCATTAGGTGTAAAAATCAGTCGAGAAGAGACCCAGCAATTGGAGACCTGGTGGATTCCCACACCTTCACTGTTACTTGAGAATGTCAGCAGGATAGTAAAATAAGAAGGAACTTAGTTTAACTTTGGGTCATTTGAATATCGGAAACTGGAGTAAACGGGCTGGATTAAATGAAACAAACAGATTACTGAATGAATAAACGGAAGATCAAATGGAAGGAAGGAACACCAGGATAGAAGGCGACCCTTGATTTAACAAGGGCGATATCCAATAATTTTAAAAGACTCATATCACTGATGTCCTATGTAACAATTTAACTGTTTGAATTTCTTGTTATATTTTCATATTGTGTTGAGATACTCAGAGACAGTCTGGGAGCCAGAATGAATCACTCCAGATTTAACCCTAGTAGTTGGTTAAGACTCTAATCAAAATCAATATATAAATATTACTGACTAAAGTTAGAAAAGGGTTAAAAGGGGACAGGTGAGACTCTCAGATTCATAATGGTCAGTACAAGGAGTGGCATGGTTAGTTCACCTTTGAAACACCTTAACAGCCAACCTGCAAGTAACGGTAAACAGAGGAAAACTAAGTCTATTAATCAGGGTAATAGTCTGCAAGAGCTACAATATAATATGGATAAAAAACAATCCAGGATAACTGACTTTCTAGCTAAAACAGAGCTCTCAGAAAGGGTTCGCTCTATGCCTGTAGCACAGGGTGTTAATAATCCACCTTCCCCTGTAAAGAAGGTATCTAACAACTTATGTTCTCCAAGTCTAACAGAATCCTACATGGACACTATTTCCTTTGCCTTATACAAGTCATGCAATTCATATGATTTTAACGTATTTTTGGATTCTATTTCTGATTCTATTGAGAAGTCAAATTTAGAAGTAAGTTCAGAAATAAAGACTGGAGAATGGGAGATCAGTTCCAGAATTGAGTGTGTCCCCTCCACCCTCTGTGCCTATCTCTAGCCACACTAAGGGAGAGGTGCAGAATGTAATCAGCTCAGACAGATGTTTGCAGACAGACAATCTTCCCCTAGTCATACAGGATTTAAATCATATTATTGAATGACTTAAGAAACTAGCCTCTAGTTATGTTAATATAGATTCAAAGGGTGACATGGAGCAGCCTAATGAGAGACAGGGATCATCATTGGGACACTCTCCGAGATTCTCCCCTACAATTACTCCACCAGGGGCCACAGATAGGAAGGTCAAATAACTTACAATTAAGTGTTTTTCACAGATGAGGGGGACTTTACTGCATCTACATCTTTTATCTAAATAAATCTTGGAAATAATACAAACTCATACTATGTTAACATCGCCATTTTGGAAAATTTATGGGTAGTTAAAGAGGAAATGGCAAATCTAAGAAGTGATGTGGTACGTAACAGAGCAGCAACAAATGGGTGTAAACTGGAAGGGGCAGGCTCAGGTGGTAGAAGAGGAGAGGAGATGTTATTTCACTGAAACAGTGGTGGAGCGCCATGGAATGCACTGCCCAGGGAGCTGGTAGAGGTGGAGACCGTGGACAGTTTTAAATGGGGATGGGACAGGTACAGGGGAGAGTAAATCTGACCAGGCCCAGTACAGGTGGAACATCAGGGACTGGGGACACTATAACCCAAGGGGGAGGGGGGACACACCAAAGTCGACCCTCAGTGCAGGTGCTGAAAATCGAGCAGACTCGAGAGACCGTTAGGCCTAGTCTGCTGGCATTTTAGCACGTTAGTATGTATTTTACAACAAAGTCCTTTTAGATCAGATGAGAAACCAGGAATTAAATACCCAGGAAGAGGATCAGATTAAAAAAGAAAAGAAAACAAAATAAAGCAGTACAAGTTCAGCTTCCTCCACCTTTCCAGAAGGAACACGATGAGACAGTGGAGCTAACAGATCTTACAAAAGATCAGAATGTGAAAAGGTCACAGAAAAACACAAGGTCTCAAAAGAAAAGGAGCAAGAGAAATAGGAAGCCCCCCCACCAAGGAAGATGGACAAGTTAGATAATATTGTAACATCACCACAGGAATCAAAAGAAATGAACATAATAAATTTAAGCTCAGTTGACCCCCCAACAGGAACAGGAATACCAGACGAAGTACAGTAATGCCCTTACAAAGTTTATATGAGGTACATTTGACTTTAGGAAATACAAAATCCCAGGCAACTGCATACAAAATAAACAAGTTTCATGGGCTACTATTGTGAGCCGGGGGGTGACTGAGGGAGGAATCCAAAATTCCTAATCTGAACTGTTTCCAAGAAACACAAAGGTAGCACCTCGGGATAGTCTTTTCAATGACCAAGTACCAGCAGAACCAATAGAATATTTAATAAAAATATATGGTACTAATAAATTGTACCAAGAATCACCAATAATTTTGACAGACTGGATATTATAGCTGTTACATATATCAGAAAACACAAATAATATATATGCTTCCAGACCCTCGAACAATAAATTTGCAGACTGTGTACTACTGTATTGTACATCTCAGCAACTGCAAAAAGGATATGGTAACAAGAGGAAGAATTAAACCATATGGGGAATTGGAGGCAGTATGGTGCAGTGGTTAAAGGCCCTGAGCTGCAAACCTGGAGACCTGGGTTTGAATCCCACAGCCCCCACTTGCATACTGTGCGACCCTGAACAAGTCACTTAACTTCTTTGTGCTCCCAGGTCGCACCTGGAATCAAGCTTCAGCTTAGTGTGCCTCTCCTGGTTAAACAATTCCCCTCTTATAATATTTTACCCCTCAAAGTGTTCTAGACCCTATCTCAAAAACAGAATCTCTCCTCCAAAAAAGGATAAGGTAATTGAGGATGAATGGATTAATAGGGTATCTGAGGTAATTGCTGACTATAATAAAAATGTAAAAACTTCCTGGGAAAACAAAACACTTTCATTATTTAGATGGAAAATCCTAAAGGGCAGCCTTTAGAGTATACAAAAAGGGAAACTGCTACCTTCCTTTTATGTACTCTCAAGACAAATATCAGCTGCAACCTCGTTGAAGATTAAGGTACACAGGGAAATATCAAATTACCCTCAGATAGACTTCAATTTTATAAATAGTAAGCTATCAGCTTTGATTTTAGAGGCAGCAGTTGTTTTAAACTCCCATTATTAATGGTAATATATTTAACAAACATAAAATCATTAGAAAATAAGAGTAGGAAAGGGAGTAATAGTAAACCGGTCCTGATATCGTGAATTGGTAGAAATTCATTCACCCCATTGATGTCAGCACCACAGATTAGAAGCACAGAAACAGACTTTGACGGCAGATAAGGACCGCTTGGCCCACCTAGTCTGTCCATTTCCCTACCTAGAGGATAAGCTGCAGATCCTATTTAACCAACAGCCTATTTCTTCCTACCCCACAAAAATTGCCTTATGTCTGTCCCATGCATTCTTGAATTCTCCCACAGTTTTAGACCCCACAACCTCCTCAGGAAGGCTGTTCCATGCGTCCACCACCCTCTCTGTGAAAAAATACTTCATGTTGCCCCTGAGCCGTCCCCCTCTATCTTCAAATTGTGTCCCCTTGTTCTTGCACATCTCTTTTTCTGAAAGATGCTACCCTCTTGGACTTTGTTGATTCCACTGAGGTACTTAAACGTTTCTATCATGTCCCCCCTCTCCCTCCTTTCCTCAAGGGTATACATATTAAGCTCCTTTAGTCTCTCCTCGTATGGCTTCCCTTGCAGACCCTGCACCATTTTAGTTGCCCTCCTCTGAACTGCCTCCATCCTGTCTATGTCCTTGCGGAGATGGGGTCTCCAGAACTGGACACAGTACTCCAGATGGGGTCTCACCAACTGTCTGTACAGGGGGATAACAACTTCCTGTTTTCTGCTGGTGATACCTCTCCCTATACATCCCAGTATCCCCCCAGCCCTCCCTACCGCCTTCTCGCATTGCTTGCCAACCTTAGGTCATCTGATATGATTATCCTCAGTCTCTTTCCATTTTGTTGTTGTTACTACCTCCCTCCCCGTTGTAATCTTCCCTGGGTTTTGTTTCCCAGGTGCATTACTTCTGCACTTCTTTGCATTGAATCCAAGCTGCCATACTTCTGACCATTCCTCCAACCTTGCCAAGTCCTTCTCATCCTTTCCATGCCTCCTTGTGTATCAACCCTGTTGCAGGTCTTTGTGTCATCTGCAAAGAGGCATACTTTTCCTTCCAGTCCCTCTGCAATGTCACTTATAAAGACATTAAAAAGGACTAGACCCAGTACTGAATCCTGCGGTACCCCACTAGTAACCCCTCTTTCTTCAGAGTGGACTCTATTTACAATTACCTTCTGTGTCCTGTTGTTCAGCCAATGTTTTACCCAGGCTACCACCTTGGGACCCACTCCCAGGCTGGTTAATTTGACTACTAATCTTTTGTTTGGGACTGTGTCAAATGCCTTGCTAAAGTCTAGGTAGGCCATGTCCACAGCCCCTCCCTGGTCTACTACTTTGGTCACCCAGTCAAAGAAATCAATTAGATTAGTCTGACATGACCTTCCTGCTGTGAACCCATGCTGCCTTGGGTCCTGTGCCCTCTAGCCTCTAGGTACTCAACAATTCTTTCCTTGAGTGATTCCATCACTTCCCTACCACAAAGGTCAAACTGACAGGTCTGTAGTTTCCTGCCTCCGTCTTGGTCCCACTTTTGTGAAGGGGAATCACATCTACCTTCTTCCAGTCCTCAGGTACCACACCATCCTCCCATGATTTGTTAAAAAGCGTAGTCAGTGGTGTCACTAGTTCTCTGCTTAATTCCTTTAGAATTCTGGGGTGAATTCCATCTGGCCCCATTGCTTTGTCCACCTTCAGTTTTAGGAGTTCTTTCAGAACCCTTTCTTCTGTGAAAGGACTGGGATCAACCCCCCTCTCCACAGTGCTTCTGTTAATTGGATTAGGCACCTCCCCCACTTCCTCTTTTGTGAATACTGAACAGAAGTATTCATTCAGTATCCCTGCTTTACCACTGTCACTCTCTGGCCACCCACCATCTATTCTATTCAGCCTCACTATCCCTCCCTTTGTCTTTCTACGCTCCCTGATATACCTATAAAAGGTTTTATCCCCCTACTTAACCGAGTTAGCTATCTTTTCCTCAGTTTGTGCCTTTGCTATTCTGACTACCCTCCTGCTTCATTCTGCCTTAACTGGTACAGTTCTCTGTCCTGCTCCTTCTGTGTTTCCTTATACTTCCTAAATGCTATCTTTTTCTCCCTAACCTTCACCGCCACCTCTTTTGAGAACCATAGTGGCTTTTTCTTTTGTTTTGATTTATTTGCTTCACACAAAGTCTTGTTGCCTCTGTGATGGCAGTTTTGATATTTGCCCATTGTTGCTCCACTCCTCCTTCTAGCCTGTTTGCTAGTGCTTTTCTAAGGCACTGTCCAATCTTGCCAAATTCAGCCCTCCTGAAGTCCAGAACCCTCACTTTTGTATGGCTTGACTATGTAGCAGAGTTTATCATGAACCACACTGTTTGGTGGTCACTTGTTCCCAAATGGCTACCCACTTCTAGATCTGAGATCCTCTCACTGTCCCCATTTGAGAGTACGAGGTCTAAGATTGCTCCCTCATGAGTGGGTTCCAAAACTAGCTGTTTGAGGCATGCCACCTGAAGATTGACAAGTAAGTACAGTAAACAAGAAGCATTTAGAAAAACAACATATGCTAAATATATCTTGGAATATAAAAGGTTTGGGAAATAAACTGGTAGATAACGAGGTAAAAAAAATGTTGTGCACTACAGATATCATATGTATGCAAGAAACCTGGTTGTTGGACGAAAATTTACCAATGATACTAGGATTTATGGGACATGCAAGCCCAGCAGAGAAAATAAAAAAAAGTGACAGAGCAAGAGGTGGACTGGCAACATATATCAGGACTTCGCTAAATTTAAATGTTACACAAATAAAATGCCCTCTAACATTTGTTTTACCTTTACTGTTAAGAAATGAAAAATTTAACGTTATTATATTAAATATTTATATCGCTCCTTTGAGAAAATTCACAGTCTCGACACATAATTGGGAACATTTCAAGGACTATTTGTATGCCATAATTAACAAATATGAAACTTTCCCACTATTTATCATGAGTGATTTTAATACAGGGGTTTATAGTGAAATAACACTATTTTTGCTGCAAAACAAATTTACAGGTATTAGGGGAATTAATGTTATAAATCAAAAGATTAACCATATTCGCAACACACAAGATAAAGTGACAAACACTCAGGGAAAACTATTGATAAAAATAAAGGGAAATTTTAATTTTTGTTTATTAAATGGAAGGACACTAGGGGATAAGGATGGAAATTTCTCTTTTATTGGACCTAAGGGTTCATCTGTTATAGACATGATATTGGCAAATCTAGATGCTATAAAACTTGTTATAAATATGAAAATACTAGACAGACCAGAATCAGCACACCTCCTGGTTTTACTCAGTATACATTCAACTCTACAGAGTAGAAAGGCTGACAAGAAGAATGATAGGCTTCACAATTTGGAGATAATAAACTCACGTAGAATTAGGTGACAAAATCAAGCAGTAGTAAAATTTGCTGAGATTCTTAATTAAGCTTATTTAACAACTCTTAAACATGATACCACATTGGGCATGAACTCACAGCTGATAACTGAAAAATGGGATGAAGTCCATAGTTTTATTAGACCGCTATTCAAACAAAATTATATCTGTTCACAGTAAGATAAAACATGGTTCGATAAAACATGCAAACAAGCTAAATCAAAACTTTATAAATTAATTCGACAATATAAAAAAATATCCTTATAGAAGGAATTTGAAACAAATTAAATAAAGCCAGAAAAGAGTGGAAAATACAGTAGTCTTAAAAGGTGAAAGGAAGAAGTTCCAACACTTCATGTGGGCTAAACTACGAAAGTCAGTCATAAATTAAATTGTTAAACAATATTGGGTTCTAGTTAGCCAAGGTTATAGTCAATACTCAAGAAAGAAATAAACTTCAATAACCCCCAAGATGTAAGTAAAGTACTTTAGCTCATTATATTTTACTTCTTCTGAGAAGGCATGTCACATAGAAGTAAATCAGATTAATGAAAATTTTCCCAAGCCTTTTTTATATTGATAACCAAGAGATCCCATTAGCCCTTAGTAAGGTGGCTTCAAATAAAGCACCAGGGCCTAATAATATAATAGCTGATATATATCTAGATCTTTCCCACAGTGGTGGTTACCAATTTATTTTATTCAACCAGTACGTAAAGGGTGAGCAATTTCCAGTTTCTTGGCAAGGTAGCATGATATGCCCTATTTTCAAAATGGGAAATATTAATGACCCATCCATGTACAGAAAGTTACAGTAAGTATTACGATTACTCAGCAATAAGATATGTAGAGGATTTAACATGGATGCCTCACATAGACCGTATGAAATCCAAGCTTTTAACATCATTTAGTGCATTTAAAAGATTCAACACAAAACTGGGAAGTGGCACCATCATTGGTTTAGTTAAAGTGAGTAATGCAAAAATAAAAACCAGCATACTTTATGTGGCAGAAATTTGGGTACAAGATAATCTTAAACCATTAGAAGTAACACTTAACAAAATGTATAGATATATTTTACGAATACAGCAGTCAGTCTCTGCGGAGATCAGGAGAATGGAATTGGGTCAATTTTCATTAGAAACGTTAACTCTTGAGAAAAAGCTTATATTTATATTTAATCTTTTTCTTGTCCCAGAAAACCACCTACCTAGGTTGTGTCTTTTTTGAAAAGGCAATTGATTACAACAGTAGAGGTTTTGTTTTCCCAATAATTAAGAATATCAGAGATTATATTTCCTGGATGGGTTTAGGTCATCTTCTTTATGAGGTTTATTATTGACCACTACAATAAATAATTATGCAAATTAAAATTAGGCAGAGAGATACGGCAATAACTAAAGATCAAATGTGAAATGCAAGCCTAAGGCACTTTAGATGGTTTAAATTCTTGAAATTGGAACATTCCTTGGAAAAATTTTAGAAAACCCAGATGATTGTAGATTAACAACCAGATATCGCATGGAACTTTATGTAGCAAATTATATACAGTATATAATAGTCAAAAATGGAAAGGAATCACAAATAGGTACTGTACTTGTGGACTGAATATTGAATTTGACCTAAAACATGTAGTTTTGCACTGTCCGACATGAGAGAAAGAAAAATTTGGCTGGGGCTGGTTTTAGCTACCTTTGGTCTTCCTTCAGACCAACTTATTTTGTTCTTGTTTAGGACCAAGGATAAGCTAGTGCTGAATCATTTAGGTAAATTTTTACAGGCATTAAACTTATGAAAATGAAGTAATAGGCATAATAGTAAGAACAAACATAGAAGCTATGATTAGTAATTTCTCATTTGAACGGTGCAAGTTTATTTTAATTTGTGATTTCTATTAGAAACAGATACAAAAAATGAAATAAGTTCGGAACCTTATAAATAATTTTCATGGTTATGTATACTACAAGGCTGAAACTGAGATTCAGAAAGTTCCAGGCCTGCCACATTTTAATATTTATTATAAAAGACATTGTGTGCTATTTTATTTATTTTAACTAATTTATGCATGTATTTATTGGTATTTGTAGTAATTAAAATTGTAATGACTAAATGTCGAACAATAAAACCTGCAGTTTAGAACATGTTCACTCCATAAGAGTAGGGAGAGAGCGTTGCTTCCAGAACACCCACCACATTTGCTTAAAATTTTATGAACCAATCACTTTTGATTAAAATGTAATGGATGGTGTGGGGGAGCTGGCACTGGGGACACCTTATATGCAATTTTTATTGAGGCCTTCAAGAGCAACTTGGAACTACTCAAACTATGATAACAGACAGATGGAATCAGGAAATCGGGACCACTGTTTCCCTAGAAACCTGATCTAAACATACCTTACCTGCCATTAAGATCACTTCCTCATGCAGATGACTGAAGTTCATCTGGAAATGTTGTTCTTAGTATTTCTGAACCCCAGCAGTTCTTGCCAAATTTCTGTCCTCAAACTATGGCCACTGTTGATGCAATTGTGGATACTCCATAGCATATCAGGTGCATGTATTTTGGTCATACCCACTAGTATCCCCCTTCTGGGAAGAATTTGCTGGTCAACTTGTTCAACTATTACAGCCCAGGGGGCTGATCTGTGACATCAAGGGAACTCGGGCAGACTGGATGGACCGTTGGTCTTTTTTTAATGTCATTATCTATGTTTCTGTAAAATGTGGGATTAGGGTTTTTTTCAACCCTAACGCCTCCTCCCTCCCCCAGTTCCTACCAATGTGACCCAAGGCCAAACTACAGGCCTTGCACCATTCACTGGACAGCTGACCTACACCCAGGCTTGGGGAACCCAGGTGGCTCTGCTATGGGGGTAAACCATAGGGCACTGAGAAGTCGGATGGTAAGTCCCAGGAACAGCAGGTGACAGGGCTGGGGGGGGAGAGCTGAAAGGGCAGCAAGAGCAAAAAGTACAGTTACAAAAAAATTATTACCGGCTCGGTGGCGCTGAGGGTTGAGGCTCTGGATGCCACACCTCGACATACCACTGACCGGTTCGAACGAGCCGGGTTGTTGGAGGTCAGTCGGTGGGAGGAGGTTTGAGTGTCCCAACGGATGTCTCCTCCTTTGGGGAGGGAGGACACTCCGAGGCACAAGAGCCCATAGGGCTACTGCCAGTGGAAGCACTGGCGGTAGGCATATGCTCTCACGAGTCGGGAGTGGAGGGCACTGCAGGCGCTTGACTATGGCGTGTCAGCACGTCATCAGTCTGAGTGGAAGTCCTTTGTACTGGTGCCCTGTGACAGGACCACACATGGAAAAAAAAAGGAAGAAAATCCAGAAAAAACTGCGGGCATCAAACACATTGACACGGGATCCTGGTCCACAGGGATCCGGCGAAGAAACTTGGCAGGGCAGGTAAGCGGTACCCCCGAGGGCCGAAGCCCAGGACAAGTTACAAAAAAAATTGTTCTTTATTACATACTGTATATAAGATATTTTCACCCCTTGACCTGGAGCCTATGCTGTGGGCCCCCCTTTATTCACAACAGTGACTAACTCCAGTTGGCCTCAGTGTGGTTTTTCTTCCATCTTTATAAGGTGTCTCCAAGTGAAGGTAGTGCTACTAAAGAGCACTCTGACATCAAACCGCAGAAGGGAATGGTGGTTGGGGCTTACCAGAATGTGCTGGGGCACTGTATATGTCCAGCACAACTAGCCAGTGCTGGGGGTAATGACTAAGTGGGAACCCAGAGGCTATACAGATTCTCTTTCGACTCGAGAACACATGGAGATTCACACATTCCCAGGAGGTGGACCAGCTCCTGTTAGAAGCACTAAAAAGGGGTCCCAGAGGGAATCTGCTGCAGAAGGGTTTCCAGCAGTTGTTCTCTAGCAAGAGAAATGGAGCCTGAACTGCAAAGCACATTGATGAAGTCCGCTTAGAGGATAAGAACAGGCTAGTCCTGAGTGCTGCAAAGTCTTGTCTACCTGGCACAGCATGAGAGGAACAGTCAGATCCAAGAGGTCTATGGGAAATGTTGGAACAAGCATACCCACAACACAAGCATGCTAGATTCATGAACTCTCCAACTGTAAGCACCTTGTCCAGTTAAAGCTACTCACTCATACACAGAGGAATTCTGAGCAGTGTTAAGTGAGAAATCCTCCTGAGGTGCCTAGACAAGGGTTGACTCAGGCATCTTGGGCAGAGGACACTCAATATCATTACTGGAGATTGTCAACAGTGGTGCAGACTGGAAGGCACTTCCTTAAGGCAGCACCAAATAGTGTCACCTTGATGTCACTGATGATACCTGCACTACGGTGATCCCGAAGGGTTCACTCTCAGCGCCGAGCGCAGCACCACATGTGATATCAGTGTCCCAGTCGGCCCCAAACAGTGGTCCATCTGAGGCACCAGGGTGTGGACTGGGCCAAGGACTGCTCTGTCACTAGTGCCATGGCTGTTTCAAAGGAACTGACCACAGCCACAATCGCGGCACCAGGCGTGGAACCGAACATAACATCAGCGTCGTAGACGGACCCATACTGAGGTATGTTTATCGCATCAAGGCCAAGAACAACCCTTGCAGCAGCACCAAGCCAGCCCCCAAAGGCTCAGGCCTGGTAGCATATACAGTGCCACATACAACACTGGTGTCACAGATGGTCCTGTACAGAGATCCGCCAGTGACCAAGGGTGGATTCAGTGCTGGGGGAAATACAAACATAACCCTCTGGCAAAAAGGCCAACCCAGACAGAGTCAGGATTGACAGCACCACTATACAGGGTAGCAGCAGGCTTAGAATTTGAGTCAAGTGTCCATAAGTAATGGCGACAAGAGTAGCACCAACTCCAACCCCAACAGAATACAAGTCATAGGAACGATACTGACATCGCTCATGGTGCCATTGTCCTAATGCTGAACCACTGCTCGATGGCCATCTGCACACTCAAGAGCTCCCTGGAGGACAAGGGGACTCGAGGATGGAGTCACCAGGCCCATCGACCTCAGAACATTCAGCACCATTGACAGGGACAGCAATGAAAATTCCAGACCTGTGGACACCGACAGTCTCTGCATAAAAGATCTAAGTGTGACCTCGACCTGCGCCTAGCCCCCTCAGATAGAAGACCTTGCAGTTGGACGGTCAGCAGAACCCGCCCTGAATGTGTTATGTGGAATCTGGACCATCTTTCACAACTGTCACATCTTTCACGACACCAAGAGAACTGCCCTTCCTCCCAGGTGCAGGACTGTCTGTTGGCAATAAACTCGACCAAGGATGAGTGGTGGCCAGACACAGCCTTGTTAATAGAGCAGCAAGCCTATACAGGCTCTCTACCTTTCACAGTTGTTGTGATAAGGTTGGGTAAGACCCTGTCCCATTTGTTATGCAGAGAGAGTTAAAAGTAAGAATCTAGTCTGTCCTCTCCTCTTCTGTCACTTGTCTATCTCTTGTCTGTCTGATTGCGCAATCAAATTTTCCTTGTGGTACCTAGAAACTGACCACTCCAATGGTCCTCAAATTTCCCCAGGTTTTCTCCCTTCCTTCACTTGCTGTTTCTATTCTTTCTTCCCTTGCTTCTCTGTGGTTACAAAATACTTGTGAATCTTTATGTGAAACTGATATCCCTTGGTTTACAACTGTATATAGTTATACTGTTGAAATGAATGCAAAAAACTATTTAGCTCTGGAACACAGAGGGTTAATCATGAAGTGTATTTTGACCACAACAAGCTTGTTTGCAGAATTATCAGCAAGAAATCAGCCCTGGAACAATATTTTCTAATTGGCTGCACCTGTTAAGAAGACTAATGTAGTTTTCAGGCTGGCCACAGGAAGAAACGGACAAATTTTAATACATTTTGTGGAACACAGGTGGTGTAATTTACAAGAGCAGGATGCAGAATTTAATTGCCAGGAAAAAACATCTTATAAAAAAAGAGAGCAATGTTTTGTTAGGGACAGAGAGCTGGAGATTTTAAAGAGACTCTCAGATGAAGGACTTGTTTGTTTGAACTGCCTTTATCAAAAGCTATCCTGCACAGTTATTTTTCTTTTGTTATTAAAAATGCTACTTGAGAATTTTACAACTTTTCCTGTTTTGCTTATACTTTCTGCCCTATGCCGCTATGATAGTCGTCAACCATTTACCACAGGGTAGGGCTCAGAGGAAAAAATACAGGTTACTCACCTGTAACAGGAGTTCTAGGAATGGTATATGTTGTTCATCCACACTTACTGGCAGGTTCCTTACCGCTTTAAATCTTGCCGGAAGGTCTTCAAGCTGGTTCCTCCCACCCACCCGGGTGGTAAAACCCTCAGCTCCACCCATGATGCCAGATCTAGCTCGCTGGAAGCCAGGTTGCGTGTCGAAGCCGGGGAGGTCAGGTGGGTTGTGTGGATGAACAACATATACCATTCCTAGAACTCCTGTTACAGGTGAGTAACCTGTATTTCTAGGGACATGGATATGTTGTTCAATCCACACTTACTGGCAGACTCCTAGCAGTTCTCCAGAAGGAGGGAGGCAAGGCGCGCACCCCCTACTTGGGAAATAATGACTGGAGAACCAAGGTCCTAAAACCAGCACCCCAGCGTGACTGAAGGTCGATGTGGTAATGGGTAATGAAAGTGTGTGCTGACTTCCAGGTAGCAGCCCTGCAGATTTCCTGGATAGGGACGTTCCTGGAAGCAGCCACCGAAGCAGCGGTATGGTGGGTAGAATGTGCTCTCATCTCTCTGGGAGGCTCCATGCCCACCAACCTATAGCAGAGATCTATGCAGGAGGTGACCCACCTGCCTATCGTCCGCTTGGCTGCAGGTCTGCCAGGTGCGGCTTCAGTGTAGGTGACAAACAGCTGGCGAACCTCTCCCCGAACTTCAGCAGTCCGCTCCTTATAATAAGAGAGTGCTCTTCTAGGGTCCAAAGTATGGAGCCTATATTCGGCCTCCGAGGTGTGATTGGGGTAGAACACCAGCAGAGTCAACATCTGGTTAAGGTGAAACTCCGACACCACCTTCGGAAGGAATTTCTGGTGGGGGCGCAGGACAACCTTGTCCCTGTGGAAGACCAGATAAGGAGGCTTGATGGAAAGCGCCTGGAGCTCTCCCATATTTCTGGCGTAATAGCCACCAAGAGCGGTCTTCCACGACAGGTGGAGATATCACACCTGTGCATCGGTTCGAATAACTTGCCCATGAGCAGCCAATACTCAGCAGTAGATCCCACGGTGGAGGTTCTTGCACGGAGGGATATATGATCAAGACCTTTGAAAAAGCGCCCAGTACCTTTCCTGCCACCACGACTGCTTTCCGCCCGTGCCCGTAAGCAGAGATGACTGCCAGGGTAACCTTAAGGGTTGTCGATCAAGCCCTAGCTGAGAAAGGGACCATAGGTAGTCCAGAATGCTGGCCAAGGAACAGGAGGAAGGGTCCAACCCTTATCCTGACACCAAATGGAGAATCTCTTCCATTTGAATGCATAGCATTTTCTGAGTGCGACTCTTCTGGGATGCCTCAACAACGTTGAGGACCTTGTCGGAAAGACCCAAGGCCTGGAACTCTAGCCACTCAGGAACCAGGCCATCAGGTGCAGGGGTTGAAGGTCCAGGTGGAGTACCTTCCCCTGGCTGACTGAGATCAGGGCCGGGTGGGCTGGAAGCCGCCTGAGAGCCCGAGCTGAGGCTGAGGAGATCTGGATACAGAACTTGGCGGGCCAGTCTGGGGCTACAGAATCACCTCGCCTTGTCCCTCCTCACCTGAGAAGCACCTTGTGGATCAAGGGAAATGGTTGAAAGGCGTAAAAGAGGCCGAGGTCCACCGGCCTCAGAAAGCATCCTGGCAGGCCCTGCTGAGAGGGGCAGGCATGAAACAGCCTCAACCGCATTCTCCTGGAGGCAAACAGGTCTACCTGAGGTGTGCCCCAGTGGGAGAACAGATCGTGTACTACCTCTGGCATGAGAGACCACTCGTGAGATGTAGCACCTATCCAGCATAGGGCATCGGCCAGAGTGTTGGAGGCTCCTGCTACATGGATGGCTAGGAGATCCGCCTCCAATCTGCTCACGAGAGATCAAGTGCGGAGAGCCTCCTTGCACAGAGGCAAGGAGTGCGTCCCGCCCTGGCAGTTTAGGTAGTACATGGTCGTGGTGTTGTCTGTCTGGACCTAGACCATTTGACCCCGTACAAATGAAGCAAAGGTGGTGAGGGATAGTCGGACCGCTCGAAGCTCCAGCAGGTTGATGTGGCATCGAGACTCCTGAGGGGACCAGAGGCCGTGCACTCTGAGCTCCCCCAGATGGGTACCCCAACCCATCAGAGAGGCATCGGTAGTTAGAGTGACCATCAGCTCTGGGCAGACAAATGGGATACCCTCCTGCAGATGAGCTGGAATGATCCACCACTGGAAAGCGCTCCCCATCTCCTGGGTCACTATCACTGGGTGGTCCAGAGGACTGGAGCGCTGTGACCATTGGCGGGCCAGCCCCCGTTGCAGGGGACACATATGCCAGCAGGCCCAACGGACCACGCTGGTGCAGGCCGCCATGAGGCCCAGGAGGCGCAGGAAGTCCTGGGTAGGGCGCAAATGTCCAACCAGAAATGATTGGGCAAAGGAGGAAAGAACCTCGGCCCTGTCCACCGGGAGCCATGCTCTGGCTCGAAGACAGTCCAGCTCTGCCCCAATTAACTGAATCACCTGCGTTGGGACGAGTTCCGATTTGGCCTCGTTGATGAGGAGGCCAATCTGAGAGCAGACCTGGAGGGCCACATCCCTGGACCGATCCGCCTCCAGCCTGGAGGGGGCTGCAATCAGCCAGTCATCCAGGTAAGGGTACACCCGGACCCTTTGGCGCTGCAGGAATGCTGTCACCACTGCATTTGGTGATGACCCTGGGAGATGGAGAGAGGCCGAAGGGCATGGCCCAGAACTCGTAAAGGGATCCCTCTGCCCTTAAGCGGAGGAATCGCTGGTGAGACAGACAGATTGGGATGTGAAAGAATGCGTCCTGGAGGTCCAGAGAGCAGAACCACATGCCACGTTTCAAGGATAGAATGATCTGAGTCAGAGTGACCATCCTGAAGGTACGAGAGCTTAGGAATTTGCTCAGGTCGTGTAGGTCTAGAATGGGGCGCCAGCCCCCCGTCTGTTTTGGGACCAGGAAGTACTTGGACACAAACCCTGGGTCTGGTGGAGGATCCGCCACCTCCCTGATCACCTCCTTCTGGAGGAGCAGGGCAATGTCGGCTCGACGAGCCGACAGAGAGGCTGTGGACCCCATAGCCCCCTGTGGGGCAATGGCTCGATAGGGTGGGGACTGCTCGAATTCCAGAGGAAGACCCTTTCCTACCACTTCCAGCACCCAGTGGTCCATAGGCGGAAAGGAAGTGGCGGAGCCATCCCCCCATGGAGGGAACCCGGGGAGGAGTGACGAGGTTGGGGGCGACACCCCTCAACCCATCACTGGGCAGGCTTGGAGGAAGGGCTGGCTGAGGGGCCCCCGGACCTTTCCCTCCCGGCTTCCTGCTGGAGGAAGCTGCAGGCTTGGCTTTGGGATGCCAAGTGCGAGCCTGCTGGCCCTGATGCTGGTGTTGCTGGGCCGGACGTGCCGCAGGTCAAAAGGGCTTACGCTGCTGCTGGCAGCCTTTGTCCTTCTGGACAGACGTGACTGAGTCCAAGGTGGCACTGGACTTCTCGATCCTTTGCAGATGGCCCTCCATCCCGGGGCCGAACAAGTCGGTACCCAAGAAGGGAACGTCTGCCAGCTTGTGCTGGGTATCCACTGTAAAGGTGGAGATCCGCAGCCAAGCTCTGCGGCGCATGGTCACTGCGGCCGCCACTGACCGGGCACACGAGTCAGCTATGTCCAAGGAAGTCTGAAGTTGCTGTTTGGCCACCACCCTTCCCTGATCCCGCACCTGCTTGACCTTTGTCTGGAGGTCAGCCGGGAGATGAGGAATCGCCTCATCCAGGGAGCCCAAAAGTGCGTGCGAAAAGTGTGCCATCAGAACGGCCGAGCTGGCCTGACGAAGGCCTAGGGAGGAAGCAGCATAGACTTTCCACCTGGAGTAGTCCAGTTTCTTGGACTCTTTATCAGGTGGCTTGTCCACATCCCGAGCATTTCTGGAGCACCGGAAAATGCTGTTGGTCACCAGCCCCTCCGTGGAGGGGTGCTCCGAGAAACCGGAGAGTGAACCAGTGGAAACGACATACTTTCGAGCTATCTTGGCCGAAGGTGCTGGACAAGAAGCTGGCCGGTGCCATAGCTCCAGGGCCGGGCCAACAGTGGCTTCAGCCACCAGGAAGGCCTCCGTGGGGGAATCCCCTCGGTCCAGTATCTCCGTGAGGAGATACTTGGCCCGCTTTGAAACGGGTTCGAGCTTCATCCCAGTGGACTCTGAGATGAGCCGAGGCATTCCAAGGAACAAGGATGCCTCATCCGCCGACTGACCCCCAAGGGATTCCAGGTCGAGGGGCCTGGAGAACAGGGAAGAGTCATCGTCAGACTCCGAGAAGTCTGCAAACAGCTGCCGAGGGCCTAAGCCACCCTCCACCTGCCGAGGCCGATCGGGAGTGAGGGTGACCGACAACCGATGGGGCAAGCCCTGACCCGACAGAGAATCCTTGGTTGGGGCCCCAAATTTAGTTTGTGGAGGCGGGGTTCCACCACAATGGGTGGCGCAGCCGGAGAACAACCGGTGCCGGCTTCGGCTCCTCGATTACAATGAGGGGTTGTTTCGGATGCTCTGGTGACAGTCACTTAATGGCCAGGGAAGGCAATGGAGTCGGCTTATTCCCGGTCAAAAGGAGCTGCTGCCACATCAGATCCTCGTAGCGCCGATGTAAATTGCGCCTATCCTCCGAAGGGGACAAAGACGAGGATGAGCGGCACCGCCACTTTCCACGGTGCCGAGACCGAGACCACCAATGTCGGCGGGATCGGCTGGACCTGGAAGAGGTCCGAGACCGAGACCTTCTGTGTTTCCGAGGGTGGGTCTGAGAGGGGGCGTGGGAAACCCGCTCCTCCCTTGGTTCAGGGACCTTAAGCGGGAACTCCGGCAGAGGAGGCACAGGCAAGTCCTCGGTTTCCACCGGGGGAACCGGTGAAGAAGGGTTGTTGGCTTCTCCAGTCGACAGCTCGTCCAACGGATCGAGAAAAATCTCGACTGTGTCAACAGGTGTCTCAGTCGACTGACCTGACGGGGACACCATGAAGCCAGTGAGTGTCGACTATCCGGGGAAGGCGACCTCTCCCGCTCCCACGAACGTTGACGGTGGGACTTACCCTTAGAGTCCTGCTTTTTGGACCGAGAGGAATGTCCCGAAGGCCCCTCTCCCTTGGTGGAGAGGGATTGACAAAGCTCCTTGAACTAAGCTGTGTAGGAGGAGCCCAAAGACAGCGGGATAAATGCCGACGAAAGATGATGATGCGGCCTGGGCGGCCTTCCTCCTGAAAGTGATCAGTTGTCCGAAGCTGTTCAGTTGAGCTCCCACACGGACACCGCCCAACGGGCCTCCTTCGACTTGACCGGAGGATAACATTTCTCAGGGCGCCCAAGTTGCAATCTGGCAGCGTGATCCTCTAAGACCGTGGCTGAAAAGGACTTGCACAAGTTGCAAGCCTGTGAATCGTGTTCAAGCCCAAGGCAGTACACACACATGGAGTGCGGATCGGTCCGGGATATCTTCTGTCCACAGGGGCACCGACGAAATCCGGGAGTCGATCTGTACATCGCAGCTGCGAGAGAAGATAAAAACCGAAGTCTTGTAAATTTTAAGATCAGATTCGGCTAAACCGAAGAGTTTGGATCCAGGCCTAAAACGCAGAGTGCAAAGGAGGGAACCTGAGCTTCCAAGCGGTAAGGAAGATCTGGCATCGTGGGGTGGAGCAGAGAGTTTTATCACCCTGGTGGGTGGGAGGAGCCAGCTTGAAGACCTTCCGGCAAGATTTAAGGCGGCACAGAACTGTCAATTTTTGTGTTTAACAAGACTAGCTATATTACAGTTTGTTATTTTTGTGTCAAACTAAAATGAAAAACTGAATGCTGTCATTGCATAGACTGTGAAGGTCTGGCCCCGATATCCAGAGAGGCGATGCTGCTGCTGCTCACTCAACGGTGGGGCAAAAGGAGCTGAGAAGGTTTAGGGCTGGTGCTGCTGTGTACCAGCAGGCGTGTGTGGTGATATGTATGATGTCTACTTATGCCGCCAGTCATCCAGGAAAGTTCTTACTCCCATGGGGTCCTGGCACCTCCAGCACAGACCCATATGGAGAAGACTGATTCTTGGAAGATCTACGCAAATTGTGTGACTGAAAACTCTATGCTTGGGAAGGGGTAGAAACACTGGAAAATGGTATTTACTTAAATTTCATCAGCGAGAGAGAGAGGTGTGTGTACACATCTTTCAGAATAAATTTGTATATGTGTTTAATGTAGTATGTGTGTATCTGAAGTGTGTGTATATGTGTGTTTCAGGTTGTGTGTGTCTTAAGAGTATATGTGTGTACACGTTTGTCTGAATGAATGTATGCATGCTTGTCTGAAGGAATGCGTGTGTGTGTGTGCTTGATGGTGTGTTTCAGTCTGTTTGCATGTCTGATGGTATCTGTCTAAGGGTCTACAGTATACAACTGCATTTCTGTCCCAGACTGGGTGCCTGCAACTATCTAAGGGTGGGCGTGTGTGTGTGTGTCCTCGCAGATGTGCCTGTATGCATGGCTGAGGGTGTGTATGCATAGTGTCTGAGGGTGTGCTCTTGACCGTCTCAGGATATGCGTAGTTAGTTAGCTACAGTGTGTATCTATTTATTTGGAGAGTACCTTTGAGCAAAGTGAACACTGAACAAAGGTTTCACGTCAAATGTTGTTACATACATAACAGCATCTTCATCAGTTTTAGTTGAAAATAGTCAAGACAGATGCAACTTGTGTTGAATATAAAGATTAAGTTAAGCTATACAGTAGCAAAATAGTGTTTTTCTATACGGATCACCAGCTCAGATCATGCCAGGCAACCCAGCAGCTGAAAGACACAGGAATTCCCAGCTGCACTGGCAGCTCCCACTCTCAACTGCCATCTGGATAGCTGGTAAGTACCTTCACCTTGTGTTTTTTTTTTTAAGCCAACCTACTTTTCACTTCAGTCAGTGCTCATTGGTAGGACCTTGATGTGGTGGCATTGCATATCACTGCCACATGGGAGTACTGTTACTGAAAGGTCTGTTCCGAGGGGCAAAAGAGTAAATGTTGAAGTCTGAATAGTGTGTGCTTGTGCTAGCCTATGACAACTGCTTTTGCATTAACTTGATGTATATTTTTTTATTTTTTGTGCCATTATTGTGATGCAAATGTGGGATTACTACATCACAATTACACAAGTATATGCAAAGGCACAGACAGAGAAAAGGACAGCCAGATAAATATGTGACAAGAGGAAAGCAAGGGGGGGATAGTGAGGATGAGAAGGCCAGCAGGGGGACACTGTGCAGAAGAGGACCACGAAAAGCTGCCATTCTTAACAATTACTTCTTCTTAGTCTTCACAGTAGAGGAAGAGGGGAACAGATCACCCTTCACTCTGTCCCAGCCAAGCTTGAAACAATTTAGGGACTTGGAGCTCACCACCTCTGCTGGCAGACCGTTCCAGGGCTCCACCACACTTTCCATAAAAACATAACTTCCTCACATCCCTCCTAAACCTTCCCTGTACTAGTCTCTATGCTTAACCTTGGGTTCTTGACTCTATCATCATGTTAAATAGTTCACCACAGTTCATCCTGTTTATTACCTTCTGAAACTTGAAGGTCTCTATCTTACTCGGTCTCTATCATATTCCCTCCCTCTTCCCTGGTCTCCAGCAAGTACAGTGTTCAGTGTCTTGAGACGCTCTTCATAAGATTTGCCCTGTTGATCCCGAATCATTCTGATCACCCTGTACTGCACTATCTCCAGCATGTCCCTGTCTTTCCCTAGGTGAAGACTCCAGAACTAAGCACAGTATTCAAGGTGCGGTCTCACCAGTGATCTATATAGAGGAAGTAGTACCTGCCTTTTCCTGCTGTCAGTTCTCTTCTGATACACCTCAGTATCCTATTATCCTTACTACAGACCTTGTTATATTGACTGTTTGAGGGAGTCACTTGTGACAACTCCCAGATCCCTCTTCTCTGCCACTGAGCTCAGTTTAACCCTTCCAGTACTCTGTCCTGGGTTTTTTCTCTTAGGTGCATAACCTTGCATTTTCTAGCACTGAAGTACAACTACCAAACCTTATACCACCTCTCTAGCCTTTGTAGATCCCTCTGCATCTCCCTGAACCCTTCATGACTATCTACCCCACCGCAGAAGTTTGTGTCATCACTGAAGACACAACTTACCCCACATTCCCTCTCCAATGTCACTGACTAACATACTGAAGAGGACAGGACCCAGGACAGATCCCTATGGCATCCCACTCATTTCCACTCTCTTACAATTTGACCCTGTTTACCACCACCCTCTGATGTCTCTCCTTCAAGCAGTTTCCTATCCACCTAACTATGTCCCTAGCCGTACCCAGGTCCTCCAACTTCTTCAGCAATCTTCTGTGTGGCACCGAGTCAAAAGTCTTGCTGAAATGGCAGTAGAGGAAATCCACAGCATGGCCCTTACCTACTACCTTTGCTACCCAACCAAAGAAAAAGTACAGTTACGTAAGAACTTACCGTAACAGTAGATCTTCGAGAAGAGTTCTTGCAGCAGGCTACACCTTAAGGACTATGCCACCAGGTACTAGGACCCCACGGAAAAATTCTAGTTAGCAGTATTCAGCCGGGACCACCCCCTGACTTCGGACCACCTCCAACACTGGCCAATGATATAAAGGGGGCGGTCCCCAGCCCCACCTCAGTTCTCCTGCCGGAGACCCGGCTCACAGAAAAAATGAAGAACTGAGGGGGTTCGACTGTTTCCACACAGAGGAAGTGAAACAAAAGACCAGGGGGAGGGAGGGATGGAAGGCAGCACCTGCTGCAAGAGCTCTTCTCGAAGATCTACTGTTACAGGAACGTTCTTATGTAACTGTACTATCTTACTTCGAGTTGAAGCTCTTGCAGTAGGTTACACCTTAAGGACTGAATATCAAGCAGTACAGAGGAGACCAAGGTCGGAAGGGCGGTGGAACCCAAGTTCAGTGAGAGCAATCATGAGAGGTGTCCCTGAAGGATGGCTAGGCCGAAGCCCACTCTTCGCTTAGAGGCAATGACCAGGCTGTAGTGCTTGACAAAAGTGTGTATTAAACTCCAGGTAGCGGCAGTGCAAATGTCTGCCATGGAGACATTCACTAGGGATGCAAACAAATGCCCCGGTACAGTGACCCTTAACAAAGCCGGTAATGGTTTGTTATACTTATTGTAACAGAAAGTGATGCAATTCGCTAACCATTTGGATAGCGTCTGTTTAGCCACTGGTACTCCTGTGGACTTAGGGGCGAAGGAGACAAATAATTGGTCTGATTTCCTAGTAGATTGGGTGCGATCAACATAATAACACAGCACCCTATGAACATCTAGAGTATGCAGAAGGCATTCTCCCCAATTAGTATACTCGGGATAATACATAGGTAAGTGAATGTCATGATTGAGGGTAAACTCAGACACCACCTTGGGAAGAAACTTAGGATTGGTTCTCAAAGACACCTTGTGGAAAACCAAATAAGGCTCTTTATACATCAGATCCTGAAGCTCAGAAATCCTCCGGGCAGAAGTAATGGCAACTAAAAAGAACGCTTTCCATGACAGAAAGAGAAGCTCTCAGTTTGCAGCTGGCTCAAATGGGGGCAGGGTAAGTTTCTCTAACAAAAGCAAAAGATCCCAAAGGGAACAGGATCCCTAATGAGAGGTTTTAGAGGCATCATGCTGCGCAGAAAGGTGTGGGGCAAGTCCAGTTGGGCAACGTTCTTGCCCTACACAGGTGCTTGACAGGCTGAAACTGCCAAAAGGTGCACCTTAATGAAGGAATAGCGGAGTCCAGAGTCCGAAAGAGAGAGGAGGTACTCAAGGACAGAGTTCACTGGACAGGTGAATGGATCCAGGCCATGGGCAGAAGTCCAGAAACAGAAACACTACCATTCCATGGCATAAGTTGCCCTGGTGGAAGGTTTTCGAGCTGCAACCAAGACCTCGGCGACCCTGGGGAAACCGTGAAGCGGGCCATGACTGTCTGTGGCAGCCAGGCATGCAGGTGTAGAGACCTGAGATCCGGATGGACCAGGGAGCCGTGTTCCTGGGATAGCAAATGCAAGGTCAGTGGTAGGGGGATCGGAGGTTCCAATGACAGCTGCTGAAGCAGTGGGAACCAAATCTGATGGGGCCAGAGTGGGGCAATTAGGATCATGTTTGCACCCTCTGCCTGAAGCTTGAGCAGGACTCTTTGGAGGAGAGGGAAGGCATATAGAAACCTCCCTTCCCAACAAAGAGACAATGCATCCCACCAGAAAGCACCAGGTCCTGGATCTAGTGAGCAAAAACTGGGCAGTTTGGCGTTGGACGGGGACATGAAGAGATCCAGTTCTGGACATCCCTACTGTTCGAATAAGTCGTCCACCACGGACTGGAGGAGCTCCCATTCATGGCCTTGGACTGAGAGCGGCTTAAGATGTCGGCCAAGGTTTTCTGGACTCCTGGAACATGAACTGCGGTGAGGGATATACCACGGTCTATGGCCCAGAACCACACCCTCACAGCCTCCCAACACAGAGAATAGGAGTGGGTCCCCCCTGTTTTATGATGTAAAAGACGACCAGCATATTGTCCATCTGAATCAACAGGGGGCCCGGTAGAAGGTCCAGCTGAAACAGCTGGAGAGCACAGAGAATCACTCTCATCTCCAGGACGTTGATATGAAGGTTTTGTTCCACTTGAGACCAGGTGCCCTGGGTTTGTCGATCCTGAAAATGGGCTTCCCATCCTAGACCCGATGTGTCTGTTGTAAGGATCTATAGTGAAGAATCCTTCCGAAAGGGAACTCCCAACTCCAGACTGGGGGGAGTCAGTCACCAGGATATGGTCTGAATCACTGCTCTGGAGACCTGGATGGGCTGACTGAGATCGTCTGATTGTTCATCCCACTGTACTCTGAGAGTCCATTGGGGAACTCTCATGTGGAGTCGAACTAATGAGACCGTCACTATGGCCGCTGCCATGTGACCTAGCAGCTAGAACAGTGTCCTGGCTGGGACTCAGTGGGAAGAGGATATCCTCTGAGCCAATGCCCGAAGTCAGGCTGCCCTGTCAGGAGGTAGGAAGGCCTTTCCCTGTGTAACGTCCAATATGGTCCCGATATATTGCAGGCATTGTCTGGGCCAAGGGGACGACTTGGGGGTGTTCGGTGTGATTCCCAGATCTCTGAATAACTGGAAATTATTTGACAGGGTGGCCAGTAGCCGATCTCTGGTGGGGGCTGCTAGAAGCCAGTCATCCATGTATGGATAGATGTAAAGGCCTTGCCTTCTGAGAGCCGCAGCCACCACTGCAAGGCACTTTGTGAAAACGCGCGGTGCCAAGAAAAGGCCAAAGGGTAAGGCCTAAAACTGGTAGTGCTTCCCCCGGAAGGAAAACCGTAGAAACCTCCTGTGGGCCAGAATCACCAAGATATGGAGGTATGTGTCCTGCATATCGTGAGAACAAAGCCAATCCCCTTGCTGAAGCATGGGGATGAGGCCTGGCAGGGTCACCATCCTGAACCTCTTGTACTCAATGTAATTGTTCAGGAGGCTTAGGTCTAGGATAGGGGGAAGATCTCCCGTTTTCTTGGGGACCAGGAAGAAGTGTGAGTGGAACCCTTTCCCTCTCTGGGACAGGGGGATGGGTTCTATGGCCCGCTTGTCCAGGAGGGTCTGGATTTCTTCCTGAATGAGGGTGGCATGGGATGGGAAGTAGGAAGAGGGGACGGGGGGTTGTCTGGAGGAATGTGAACAAACTCCTGAACAGGCATCTGTTGTAATTTGGTCCATCCCCCTAGATAGAAGGAAACCAACCCCCTACCGCTTCCCTCATGGATTCCGCTGAAGAAGGGGAGTCGGGCAGGGAGTCAGGCGGAGGCTCCAGAAGTGGGCAGTGAAGCCTGGGAGGACTTAGTGTGCCTAGATTCTGAGGTACCTGAGGGCTGAGAGGAGGTCCTACGCTTGAAGGGCCCTCTAGCTTGTTGCCCTCTGGATCACTGACCCGCAGGGCAATGAAAAGGCTTCCGTCTTGCTGGGTGTGGTTCTGATTTGTACATCTGGTACATGAATTGAACCACTTTGCCCGAGACTTGAAGGCCTGTGATAATTTTCTCGGAGTCCTCTCCAAATAAAACAGACCCATGGAAGGGGGGTATCAAGGATAGCCTCCTGGACATCCTGTCTGAAACCCGAAACCCTGAGCCAGGAGGATCGTCTCAAGCAGACGCCGGTGGCTGCAGCCAAAGTCGCGGTGTCTGCTGAGTCATAGGAAGACCTCAAAACGTGTTTTCCTACATCGAAGCCCAACTGGAGGACATCTAGCATTTCTGTCCTCTGGGGGGAATAGGGCTGTTTTTGCGTCAACTCCAGGGCCTTCAGACATAGGGATTTTTGATACTGCACCATATGTGCCAGGAAATTGAGCAAATGTATGGTGCAGGTGGCCGAAGAGTACATCTTGCGGCTAAATTTGTCCAGCTTCTTAGATTCCTTGTCCAGGGGCTGTGAGCTCATATGCCGAGGCTGTTTAGTCCTGCAGTGGGCGGCCGAGAGGACCACAGAGTCGGCCTTTGGATGTTCTCCTAAGAAGGGTACATTTTTAGGAGTCCTGTACAGCCTGTTTGCCTTTTCTGGGACAGCTGAGGTTGAGGAAGGATGTCTCCAAGCCAGCTTGGTGACATCTTGGAAAGGGTCCACCAAAGGTGGCACAACCAGTAGCTTAGGATCACTCGTGCCTAGGAAATGCGCAAGCCACCATCACTCCAGGTCCAATTCCTCAGTATCCCATTGGTTCAGGAATTGAATATGGTACATCACGTCCATGAAATTAGGGTCGTCCAGAGGCCACCTGGAGGAATCACCATGGACGTCAGGCTGAGGAAAAGGAGGAGGAGTAGAAGTAAATCCCCTCCAAGGACCTGGAGGACGAAGAGGAGCTCCTCCTAGATGAGTCCAAAGAGGAAGATTTGGTGTATAAGTGCCTGTACCGGTGACCGCAAGAGCGACGACAGTGTCTGGAGGAAGACCGTGACGAAGAGTGATGTCTCAGTCTATGATGCCCAGGGAACTCCCCATCTGAAGGTTCAAGAGGAAGAATGATCTTCTTGGGTGGAGGCGATGGTCTCCTGGGTGGGGAGGTAGGCGGCCTCGCAGGACCCTGAGTTACATTTGAGGGAGACGGATCCCATAAAGGGGATGGGCATTCCTTGGGCAGGAGGTTCTCCTTTATGGTGTTCCACCATGAAGTAAACAGGGCCCCTACATCTGACAGTGGGACTAGGGGAACTCCTGGATTGTCTGGCACTGGGGGAAGGTATGTCAGGTTTGCCCGGCGTCGGTTCTACAGGCGCCGGAAGGTCCTGTCATCAGGCCTGGGGACAATGGCATCTCAGGCAGCAGTCCCAGAGGTGACAGGGTGGATGATGCCTGGTCATCCGGCTGGTCGGCTGGCTTCTGGCTTTCCGACATTAGCTGATCTGGCGTCAGAGGTGGGGGCGCGCCATTTTGACTGGTGGCTGACCCCCCCGGACGGTGGCTTGAGAGAAGACAGTGGAGGGGGTGTCGCCAGTTCAACCCCGGAGAGGCAGACGATGAGGACGTCAGGGTCAGATGACAGGTATCCATCATCTTGTGCTTGGGGAAGCCTACTCTGGACTGGAGTTCCTGCTCCTGGCATCTCTTCCTGTCACCAGACCCTGATGAGTGGCCCGATGAAGAGGATGCTCCAGCCGGGCAGGCAACAGGACCCTGCCCACTGTCTGAAGAGGAGCCGGATGGGCCCCCTGGCTTAGACCCGGATGGATGCTGAAATAGCTTAAGACTCGGGGGGGGGGGGAGATGAAGGCTCTTGCCCTGAAGTCCCCCCACCTGATGTCTGGATAACGGCTGGGGCTTCATCAGTGGTAGCCCTAAGGGAGTTAGGGTGGGCAGAGTCTGCTCTCCTGCGGGAGTGGGGACTCGAGGAAGCTGCCTTCTGATGTGGAGAGCCAGAGCGATAGTCCAATCTGGGTCTCTCTTTTTCTTTGTGGTGGTGCTTCCCAATGATCTTTTCATTTTTGTGGGAAGAAGCTGAAGACCCAGGGACCAAAGAGGAAGAGGAGCTTGGGCTGGAAGAGGTCCTCTGCATGGCGGCTAATTGCTGCTCCCAAGAGATGGGCCTTCAAGGCCTTCAGGCGACGGATGCAGGTGCGGCAGTTGAAACTGAGGCAATGCAGGCAGGCCTCCGAGTCGGGAGTGGAGACTAAACAAATTAGGCAGGCTGAATGGCTGTCTTTCACTGGAATCTGTTTCCCGCAAGCACACTTTGATTTTTGTCCGCTCTGTAGAAGACGGAGAAGACATGCACAGAAGAAAGTGGGAGAAAAACGTTTGGAAAATAAGAAAACGCAAAACTCGCAAAAAATGATGGTTGACTGGTAGCAGGAGGTGTCAGTGGAGCCGATGTGCATGGGTCAATGGCGTGAAAAGAACTGAGGTGGGGCTGAGGACCACCCCCTTTATACCACTGGCTGACGTCGGAGGCAGTCCGATGTCAGGGGGTGGTACCCACTGAGTACTGCTAGCTAGAATGTTTCTGTGGGGTCCTAGTGCCTGGCAGCATAGTCATTAAGGTGTTGCCTGCTGCAAGAGCTCCATCTCGAAGTAAGATCTACTGTAACAGCCTGGTCTGAAAAGATCTCCCTGCCACAAACCCATGCTGTTTACTATCCTGTGGACTGCTGCTCTCTATGTATGTCACAAGGTCCTCTTTGATCAGTAACTCCATCAGTTTATCCACTACAGAGGCAAGGCTGACAGGTCTGTAACTCCCTGGCCTTGGTTGCTCCCTGCCCCCACCCCACCCTTATGCAGCGGAACTACGTCCAGTACCCTTCAGTCTTTCAGAACTGCCACTGTCTGAATTGAGCTATTGAACAGCTCTACTAGAGAGTTAGCCAGTTCCGCAGCCAATGCCTTGAGCACCCTTGGGTGAATACCATCCAGCCCTGGGAATTTATTTACCTTTAGGGCTTCAAGACCCTTCTTGACCCTTTCTCTGGTAAATACTGGAAACTTCATTTCAGGAATGCCCCTGACAGCCACCTTGATATCACTTTCAGGCATGGGCTAGCTGTCTTTCTTTGTGAAGAGAGCGAGCAGAAGTAATCCTTCAGAATGGTTGCTTTTTGTTCATGTTCCTCTAGTACCCTCCCCCACTCTGTAGCCTAACAATACCTCCTCCCCTCTTCCTTTTTTCCTTATATCTGAAGAATTGTTTTCCCCACCCTTGACCCACTCCACAATATGCAGTTCCATGTCTGTCTCTACCTCCCTCATCATTCTGTTTGCTTCCTTAGTCATTATTTAGTACTCTCCCCATTCCTCCTCCTCTGCTATTCCCTGCAACTGATGAAAGCCTTTTTCTTGGTCTTCACTGCTCCTTTCCAAGAACCATATTGTTCTCTTCTACCTGTTTTGTTTTGTAACAATTCTCATGCATAACTCTGCCTCAAAAATGTGCCCACTGATTGACCCCCATCATTCGTCTACAACTCCGATGATGTCCACCATGGCCAGTTTGTCTTGGACCAGCTCCCTAATCCGGCTGAAGTCTGCTCTTCTGAAATCTTCAACTTCAGTTTCTAATAGGGGCATTGTGGTCCCGAGGCCAGCCCGAAACAAATGAAGTTATGGTCACTGGACTCTAGTAGCTCCCCTACCTCACTCCAGTCACCATCTACGAGAATGGCTATCTGTCTAGTGGGTTCCATAACAAGCTGCACAAGCAGGCAGGCCTGCAATATATCCACCAGGCCCCTGGGATGTCCCAGTTAATATTCGGCAGGTTCAGATCACCTACTGTCACCTCCCCTTCTTCACTCCTCTTGCCAGCTGTTCCCTGAGCTCCCTATTCCTCTCTTCCCTTGTCCTGGTGCTTTATAGGTCACCCCAACTGTATTTTCTTGTCTAAGGGTGCCATGAGGTGAACCCACACAACTGTTTCCCCTGTTGTGTCCTCCAAAGCTTCTATGCCCTCCCTGACATGTAGGGCTATGTCCTTTTGCCCTTCTCTCTATCCTGTTTAAACACTGTGAAAGAAATTAATTAAAGTCACGATCAATTTGTGGGAGTGCTGTTAAAGGCGGCCACCCAGCTGCGTAAAAATCTATCAAATAAACAGCACTCAAGCAATCACTGGAATGCGCGCCAAATATAACATAAAATATTTAAACTGGCAAAAGTGAAGTAGCTGACTATAATCTTGAGCTCCGGCACTTCAACCCTATCCAGGTCTTCGTCAGAGGGCAGGGCCCCCTGACAAAGACCCAGATAGGGTTGAAGCACCTGAGCTCAAGATTATGGTCAGCTACTTCACTTTTGCCACATTAAGTACTTTATATTATATTTGGCTCACATTTCCAGTGATTGCTTGAGTGCTGTTAATTTGATTGATCTAAACATTGTGAAACCTGGGACTGACAGCTCCCAGTCATTATTCTGTGTGGCCCAAGTTTCTGTGATGGCTATAAGGTAAACTTCAGTGTCTATCACCAATGCCTGGAACTCACTGATTTTATTCCCCAGACTCCTGGCATTAAGGCAGATCCCCTTACAACCAGCTTCAGATCCTCTTTTGCTGTTTTGTGATCCTACACCCGAATTCCTTCTCATTCTCCTTGCCCTCTTATTTTTTCTTACTGACTGCAAACCCTGAGAGCCTTCCCCCTTTGTCTCTTCCACTACTCCTCTTTGAAACTCAACCATATTGTTACACACCTAACTGCTACCAGTCCCCAGTATAGGGGAAGCACTAGCTAGATTCCACCTCCCACTCCCTTTACCCATTCCTTTGTGGCACCAGACACCACAGGCCCCTGACCTGACCAGCTGGAACCACCAGCCAGAAACTGATCTAAACTGATGGCCAGGGTTGGGAAACCTCACAGACCCAGCCAGGGAGGTAAGCCCGTGGGGAGTGGGGGCAGAAGACTGGTGGGGCTGGGGTGTCTGGCAGATGGGGGATAACTGAAAGTAAAAATGATTAACAAAAAAATAGGGGATTGAAAGAATGTGTAGGAATTTTGGGAAACTTGAGGAGTAGTAAAGAGCATGGCAGTTGGAGTTCAATGCCAGAAAGTGCAAAATCATGTACCTAGGGACTAGGAATCTAGCAGTGGGGTATAGGATGGGAGGGAGGAGGTACAGACAAACACTAAGAAGGAAAGAGACCTTGGCATTATCATAACTGACAACTTCAAAGTGGCAAGGCAGTGTGACAAAGCAGTGGGTAGTGCTAGTGTGGTGCAAAGAAGGGGTATCTCCAGCAGGAGCAGAGAGGTGGTGTTGCCACTGCATTGCTTGCTGGTGAGAACCCACCTGGAGTACTGTGTCCAGTTTTAAAGGTTACAGAGGAGGGCAACTAAAATAGTGCAGGGACTGCATGAGAAGTCCAATGAGGAGAGACTGATGGATCTCAATATGCACACCCTGGAAGTGAGGAAAGCGAGAGAGGACATGAGAGAGATCTATAAGTACCTCATGGGTGAACAGAGTGCAGGAGAGGAGTCTCTTTTAATGGAGAAAGAGCACTAGCATCACAACCAGAAGCATGCCGTGAACCTTGGGGATTTAAGAAGGATGTGAGGAAGTACTACTTCACTGAAAGGGTAGTAGATGGCTACAACAGACTGCCAGACATGGTGGTAGAGGCGAAAACAGTTTTTTTAGAGGGGCTTCAAACATGAAGGAGATAGACATGGGGGAATATTAGTAAATACACAGGGAAAGTCACTGGAGACCAGTTAGGGTTTGCGGAGATAGATAAGGCAGGAACACCTCCTTTTCTGCACACAAATTCTATGTTTCTATGTAAACTGCCATCTGAGTCACAAGTTAATTCTACATCCCTTACCATTAATGCATTAGCAGCCATTTTGTCTCAAGTCTCTGGGTTTTCTGTCTTCATCCCACAGCAATTCCTGCATAATCTTGTCTTCCTCCTCAGTAACTTCTAGCCAATTCAGGGACAACCACCTCAGATGCAGAAGACACAGTCTTTCACAAGACCCTGCCAAGTCCTGCTCATAGCTTGGCCTCACAGAGTGCTGTAAAGTGATGTAATACAGCCCTCCCTTCCAGGAGGGAGGGTGCATCAATAAATTGGTGCACACACCTTTTACTGGCCCAGTGAGTGAGAAACGCAAGACTGTTACTGACTCTGGGTCATACATGAGCTCCCAATGACCCACAGCAGCACTTTTAACCTCTGTGATAAAGGGACAGCGAATGTTCACCTGTACAGGCGATGTTCAAGCTGATTCTGTGCAATCCACAGTGTTATATTCTGCCAGTTGGTGATAGCCCTCTCCTCTGGGATCAAAGCTGGTCAGCTCCCTGATACCTCTCAGATTCCTGCTGGCCAGAGGCGGTAGCCCTTCAGTCAACCTCAAAACTAAGTTGGTACTACTAACATTCTACGAGGCCAGCCAAATACATAAAGTTTAACTTACACACAAAGGTCATTTAACTTTAGGCTATTTCAATGAGCTACGCAAACTATACTGCATTATAGCTGGATCTATACATTAGACCAAACCATAAGACAGAAGGGTACTTTATTCTACTTCTGATGTAAGTAACCACCTTTTTCTCCCAATATTATATGGAGATATCCTCTTTATGAATAGCACTCTTTTGCCTCTCACAAAGTCATGTGTGCTGTATCATACAGCCATTCACTTCATTACTGGACTGCCCCAGAATTCATCATTGCTCACTTTACAAGGCTTTGAACTGGTCCTCCCTCAGTGCGATCAGGCTAAAAAAAAATCTTTACTTACGGTCATACAGAATCACAAGACATGATCTGCTTCAATACATTACAAGCGTATTGAAGAAAGCCAGTTAAGCATTGGGAGCAAGTATTTTCTTATATTTACTGTACAGTGCACTTCTGCTGTTCTAAGATCCCTGCTATTGTTTATAGAACCATTGCAGCAAATGTATTCTTGTATTATTGTACTTCTGCTGTTTTAAGAACCCTATGGGTGACTGTATTTCTCCCGGCTCTTATTTGTTTACCAGGAAGAATATGTTCAAATAAAATAATATGCACTGCTCAGAAGCTTTTCTCAGAAGATCTATTAGGTACCAAAATATATAATGCCCCAAAGCACTGGAATAAATTGCAAACCACAGTGAAAGGAGTAGGGGAGTTAAGCTATACTGTTTTCAAAGTATTGTTTGATTAGCATTTCGCCAACAACTGCAAATACTAACACTGCACATGCTGTTTATTCTTCCATAAAGACTACAGCAAATACAGCTCTTTTTGCAGTGCTGAAAGCATTTGCTAGCCCTGTAAATTAGGGTTTGCTTGATAGTCAACACTGTAACACTGTATCCTTATAACTGCATACTTTGTATTACTTAGAACGCCTTATCGCCTCAGTGCTAAATTTGTATAGCTGCATATCCTTAGAATGCTGTACACTGTACTGCTGCAGTATCTTATTAGTATCTTAAGCAACAATTTCTGTACAATTGTAACTGTGTTCTGCACTATCACATCCCAGGAGCTCCTTGAAAAAGAGTGTGTTCAATGAAATGTATTCTGGTAAAACAATAAATAGGAAATGTGTTTGTATGTATAGTTTGTCTCCGATGGCTATAAGAATGCACTCTCGAGTTCTTTGGGTGAGGGAACTAGAAAGCAATGCTGAGCAGTTCTCGCACATCAAGGACTTTGGAAGAAGCCTGCAACCATACGAGACAAAGCAACTGTACATAAAAACATATCATAAATGATGTTAAAGACCGCTGGTTAAAAAATGAAATTTGAATTAAAAATCAAAATGTTTTACTTTGCAGGCCATTATAGAATCTCATTTGTGGGAAATGGACTTTGACAACTGAACTCAGAACTTCAGAGTTTTAGAACGCTATGCATGAGACACCTTGCTTTGGTTACAAAAGTACCTGGAATGTTTAGAGATCAACTAAGAAGGATTTCTTGATTTATGATATAAATATATAATACACTCAGATGCAACAGCATAATATACAAAGGGAAAAGTGCATCAAGCTACACTTTTGCTCTCTTTTCCCTACAGCACTGATTGGGGTTACCAAAGCTACACCCTTCCTCTGAAGAAGGCCATTTGGTCTATCTAGTCTGCTCGTATTGCAGGGTCCACAGCTTGAGCTACTGTCTCTGCCCTCCCTCCCCACCTCTCCCATCCTCCCTACCCATGATCCTTACCTTCCCCTATGCCTACCTCATAAAGCTGCTCGCTGTCTTCAATGAGATCACCTCTTCCAGCAGCGCATTCCAACTGTACACCGCCCTCTCTGTAAAGAAGTACTTCCTGACTTCCCTTCTAAACCTCCCACTCTCCAGATTAAGACTGTGCCCCCTCCTGTTATGGTTGCCACTCAGCTTAAAGAGACTCTCCTTATCAACATTATTTATCCCTTTCAAGTACTTGAAGGTCCCTGTCATGTCCCCCCTCTCTCTCTCTCCTGTCTTCCAGGAAGTACATGTTCAGCGCCTTCAACCTCTCCACATACGCCATATGCAACAGCCTGTAGGGGGTGCCAGCTTGGATGGTTGGATGGACAGCATTTCCACCTGCATGCAGCTGGAACCCCCACCCCCACCCGCCTTCTCAAGGAAGGAAAGCAGTCCCTGAAACACTTTATACTTCCTCCCAGACCAGCCCCTGATGGCTTGCAGTTGTTTCCAAATTCTGATTGCCAGCTTAGCATACTAGGCCACTCCAATGATGCTGTTTAGCTAAACTGCAAATGGTAGTTTATTACTGATATCTTATTTTATGGTTTGTTGTGTAATGTGTGTATACTATTTATCAGGAGTGACTGAAAAAAAGGCTGTGCCCAGACCGTCTCCCAGTTAACCGAAAAAAAAAAAAGAAATGGTTTAACGGGATGCCAGAGAAAAATGAATAAAGCAAGCACAATCTGAAGATCATGTGCATTTTACAATTGCTATGTTCTTAGAAACAGAATGGACAAATGTAATTTGTACACACTAGGAGGGATAAAGTGTTAATGTTCGGAATCTACTATATACAGCTGCACTTGTTAAAAAAGTAGACATCTGCACCAACTCTTATGTCAGAGGATGCAGAGCTCACTGCTTCTCCTGCCCATTCTCACCCAACCTAAATTACCATATACGGTTCTAGCCAAGTACAAGGCCCTCAATCTCTACATGTAATAAAAATGTATCTATTCCTCATGACCGTCTTCTTCCACAGTTCAGCAGGGTCAAGATGCATTAGACAAGGAATCCATGGCTGAATAATATTCTCCATGCAGGGTTCTGCTACAAACCATAGAATTATAATGCCCAGAAAACTATGAACAATGGAGACAAGTTTCTCTTGGTCCATTTCTAAAAAAAAAATTAAAAAGTATAAATCGGTAGCAAAAAAAGAAGCAAATGTATATCTATCTATCTATCTATCTATCTATCTATCTATCTATCTATCTATCTATCGATCTATCTATCTATGCAATAGATGTGGACACGGAAGTCGTATAAATCTTATCAGAACTACTATATGCATAAATGAAATGTGTACATACAGTAAACTTGTCATCAAGATTTATACATGTAGTAGACATGTCATCAGTACCCCCCCCCCACAGCTGGCTGGCACTACTTACCAAAGTTTCTCGTGGTGGTTGTGGGAGGCTTCAACCTGACGGAGTTTGACTGGAGAACCCCGGCCATCAGCAATAAAAGGGAGCAGATACTGCTGGATGCCCTTCAGGAAAGCTCCTTGACACAGGTGGTCAGTGAACCAACAAGGGGTGAGAACATCCTTGATCTAGTGCTCAGAAATGGGGAGTTTGTGAGGGATATCAGCGTGGATAAACCATTAACGGGGGGTGACCATCACTCAGTATGGTTCAGGTTGAGTATGGGCAAAGAGGGGGTGGCATCTAACATGAAGGTGCTGGATTTCAGGTGGGCAGATTTTGCAAAGATGGGGGAGATCGTGAGGGGGTACCTGGTGAGGATCCAACCTAGTATGGACACGGGCAAGAAATGGGAGCTCATAAAGGAGGGGATACTAGAGGCTACCAATTCCTGCAGCAGGACTCTAAGTAAAAAAAGCCAGAGCAAAACGACCAAGCTGGATGAGCAGGGGGGTTGTGGAAAAGGTAAGGAAAAAGAGGGTGGCCTTTAGGAGATACAGGAAATCAGGGAGGGGGGAAGACTGGGAGGAGTGCCAACAGGAGGCAAGGGAGGTGACAAGGGCAGTAAGAATAGCAAAAGCCACCAAAGAGGTCAGGCTAGCATAAGGGATAAAGGAGGGGGAAAATGGCTTCTTCAGCTACATCAGGGAGAAAAGGAGCTGTAAAGAACAGACAGTAAGGATTAAGAAGGGCGGGGGATGGGAACAGAAGGGGGAGAAAAGGCAGAAGCACTCAATGACCACTTTTGCTCGGTATATACAAAAGAGGGGGAGTGCTACCCAAGGGGGATGGCGGGGCCATAAAGGCTGGGGAGGGAGTAATGGATGGGATGATCACAGAAGGCAGAGTGCTGGAGGGCTTGAGAGCGCCGAGTGTGGACAAGGCACCAGGGCAAGATGGCGTTCACCCCGGGGTACTGAAGGAGTTAACAGAGATCCTGGCAGGGCCCTTGGCAGGTCTGTTCAATGCCTCATTAAATTCAGAATGCAAGCCCAGGGATTGGAGTTTGGCTCACATAGTTCCCCTGCATAAGACCAGCCCCAAAGATGAACCAGGGAACTATAGACCGGTGAGCCTCACGTCCATCGTGGGGAAGCTAATGGAAATGATCCTGAAGGAGAGGCTGGTGTCCCTGCTGGAGTCCAGTGGGCTGCAGGACAGCAGACAGCATGGATTTGTTACAGGAAGATCCTGCCAAACCAACCTGGTCGAGTACTATGACTGGGTAACTAGGCAGATGGACGAGAGCCGTGAGGTGGATGTCCTGCACTTAGACTTCAGCAAGGCATTCGACTCAGTGCCACGTGGAAGACCTGGAATAAAACTCGAAGGCACAGGGGCAGGACCAAAAATGGTGAGATGGGTGATAAGCTGGCTTCAGGGGAGGCAGCAGAGTGTGGTGGAGGAAGGGGAACTCTCATCCCCAAGGGCAGTAATGAGCGGGGTTCCACAGATCTCAGTGCTGGGACCAGTTTTATTTGGGATATTTATTGCACACATATCCAAGGGCATCAAGGGCAAGATAAGCCTGTTTGCTAATGACACCAAGAGTGGGGCAGTGGTGGATGACATGGACGGGTGGCAAGGTTTGCAGGAAGATCTGACTAAGCTGGAGTCTTGGTCGGACACTTGGCAGCTGGGGTTCAATGCCAAAAATGCCAAAAAGTATAACATACTGCATTTTGGAGCAAAAAATCCAAGGAGAAACTACCAGCTGGGAGGGGTGCAGCTGGCAGAGACTGAGGAGGAGAAGGATCTGGGGGTGGTCATTCCGGGACCAATGAACAACTTGGCACAGTGTAGGAAAGCAGTGGCAAAGGCCAACAAAATGTTGGGTTGCATCACAAGGGGAATAACATCGAGGAGGGGGGAGGTGATTCTGCCGCTGAATACAGCACTGGTTAGACCTCATCTCGAGTACTGCATGTAGTCCTGGTGCCCGTACCTGAAAAGGGACATTAAATTACTGGATGGGGTGCAGCGAAGAGCAACCAAGATGATCCAGGGGCTGGAGGACTTACTGTATGAGAGTAGGCTAAAAGAGTTGAACATGTACTCGCTGGAGGAGAGGAGGGACAGAGGGGATATGATCGAGACATTCAAGTACTTGAGAGGGATAAATGAGACTGGTACGGAGGGGCTATTCAGGTTAAGGGCAGGGAGGGTCACTCGGGGCCATGAGATTGGAGGGGGGAAGGTTCAGGAGGGAGATGAGGGACACTTTTTTACAGAGAAGGTGGTGGCAGGGTAGAACGCATTACCAGCGAGGTGATGGCCTGTAAAACAGTAGGCTGCTTCAAAAGGGGCTGGGACAGGGCTGGAGGGAGGATAAAGAGGGGTGAGATGGGGGGGGGGCAGCTGCAAAATAGGGTTGCTAGCTGTAAAATCGAGCAGACTTGATGGACCAAAATAGCTTTTTTCTGCTGGCAAATTTTGTATGTTCGCATTTGCCAGGCAACAGTTGTTTGGCATGAAGCTCCATCCCAAGCACAGAAGTATCTATTAGTTTAGTCCTCCTCACAGACATGACATAAACTCCTGCGGTCCTCTCAACACAATCTGGAGACACAGTTTCATTAAACCAAAACAATAAAAAAAAAAGCCTTTTTTTTCCATTGTGAAATTCAGCTTGCAACCTGTACTGCTTACTTTCACTTTCCCTCTGCCTGCTGGACTACCCGCCTGCCTCCCCGTGAACCTTCATTCACTCACTCAGCCCCTGCTTTACTTCTGCATGACTTCCCCTCACCTTAAAACACTAAAGAAACCATGTACCTTCATTTGTATTGCCTTGTACTGTACATTTTTGCCAAGCTTGTTTCCCCTCTCTGCGGCTCCTGCACCTGCACGCACTGCTGACACTTGCTCGGCTCCCAGCCCATTCACTTAACACCCGGCAAATACCAGCTGCACTAAAAACATTATCCAAAAAACACAACAAAATAACAATTTGGGCAGAACAACTCCACTTCTTGCACCGCTACAGCCGGGTGGTAAAGCTACAAATCATGGGTCGACTCACCTCTCAGCAAGAGGTGCCACCATGATTAAGGCTTAATTATTCATAAAAAGTACTTGCAGCCAACTGCAACGCACACTGGAGATGTCAAGAGCATTGGGCATGAATGCAATCCTAGCAACTTCACAAGAGAGTAGAGGTATACTAGTTAGATCACAAAACGTCATTTATTATTTACATTAACAACAACAAAAAACACTTTGAAACAAATCTCACAGCACTATTTAGAATACTGTCTACAGTATAAATGGAACATGCGGGGGGGGCGGGAGTTGAGTAGGTGTCCTGATTGATCTATTCTGGCTGTTTGGCCTCAGACACCTTACTCGTGGCTTACACCACTCGTGAGGTTACCCAAGGTCAAACTGCACTTGAGTAGATAAATCAGGTGTCACACAGCTCCCCCTGCTGTTTCTGGCTCTCTGGCCCTTGCAGAGATACAATCCTTAATCAGCCCTCACGTGTACCCCCAGTACTCCACCACCAGACATCCCCCCCCAAGCAGCCCACTTCGAGAGGCCCGCAGCTTGCCCCTGCGGTGGGGTTCCCTTAAGGGAGAGTCCCATATCTACCTGAAGTCCCGGCCTGATCTTATGCTGGGTCATCATTCGGTTGGGTGCCCTGAGGCACAATCAGGCTTTATGACGCTCAGGTCCTGAGGGTTTTGTCCTTAAGTTTCCCCCAGAGGTATGGTGGTGCAATGGCATCGTGAGCGCCACAGTGAATGCTCCCTCGCACAGCATGCCAATGTTAACCACGCCGCCATCCTCTTCTTGTGGTCCCTGGCCACTTTTCCTAGCCTCCGCTAGGAGTCAGCCTGACATCGGGAGCCACTTCCTACTTACCCTAGAGGAGGAGAGCAGACCAAAGGATGCTCATCCTGCCTTCCCCCAGCCGGCCCTCTGATGCTCATTCCTGAACCTGGGTTGTCAGTGTCGCAAGTGGTAGTGCTACCGCTGTGCTGGTGGGCTGGCTGATGTGCATATTTCAAATATTTATACGGCATAGTAAGTCGATCTGAAATGATTAATTTAAAAGAAGTCACTCTGATGCCAGTGCTACCAGGCATCATAAAAATGAAAGACCAAAAAGAAGCTACATCCTCTGGTGCCAGTTTGCAGTGCAGCTGAAGAGGTAAGCACTCCCTAGGCATGCAAACACCACACTCCAAGGCACAGCACACTCAAAAAAGAGAGGAGGTAGAGTTCCATAGTATAAACGTGGCTATACAGCCATATATGACCCTTTACCTTACAGCCTGATAACACTAAGACAGGGGCGGGTCCCTTGATGAAGCTCTTGCCGTGCAACAGGGCATCCAATTAATGTTTGGGTTACTCTCAGTTTGTTTTGCAGCCATGATTGTTTTGTGCTCAATAAATTCAGCAATCTGCAAGTTTCTGTATCATGTGTACTTGGATTTCAGCAATAAGCTGAGTATCTTAGCATTATCAGACTGTAAGCTAAAGGGACATATGGCTATATAGCCACATTTATACTATGGAATACTACCTGCTCTCCTTTTGTGTGTGCTGTGCCCAGGAGTGTGTTGTCTACCATGCATTATAAACCAGACAACTGGTTTCAATTACTCCAACAAAAGAGCAGCCCGTTATTAACTCAAGATACTGGACAGCAAAATATAAATGTTGAAAATTATACAGCATAAGAGGAGAAACGGTATAATTAAAGTACAAAAAATAAATGTAAATGTTTTTTAAACTAACACAGTTCATAACAGTGAAAGTGTCATTACCAGACGTTAGTGGGTAATGTTAGTACATTAATAACTCATGTCTTAGCCTCAGGGAACTTTACCTTCTGATGCAGCTCATTACCTCACAGTAATGCTCGATTTGTAAAGTCTTATTATTCAAGCAAAAATAGAAGAGACTGTATACAGAACCAGAAGCTAAACAACAAATGAAACTCTAACATTTCAGTTTAATTTAGTCTTTAAACATTAGCCAATTCTGGCTGCCCTGATGCCCAAACAGTTAAAGCATTCCCCTTCCATTCGGGGACTGCAGCTGGTGACCTGGAGGGATGTAAGCCATTCCTTATGGAACAGTAATTAGTTCCATCTCCATACCTGAGGGATGTAAAAGGGACCTACTTGTGTCAGGGCAAGAAGGCATGGACACCAGGCTCTGCCCCAACATCACAGAAACTGTTGGCAGATGAGGACCGCTAGGCCCATCCAGTCTGCCCATAGGCCCTATACATTGTATGTGGCCACTGATCCTATGTAATCAATGGCTTGTCATCACTCCCTTCCCTCTCAGGTTTCCCTTGTGCCTGTCCCAAGCATGCTTAAACCCCTCCACTGTGCTTGTCCCACTAACTCCTGTGGCAGACTATTCCATGTGTCGACTACCCTTTCTGTGTAGAAACTTCCTCACATTACCTCTTAATCTATCCCCCTCCAATTTCATATTGTGCCCCCTTGTTCTAATACTTTTTCTACATTGGAAAAGCTCCCCCGTCTGCACCTTGTTTATGCCCTTAAGGTACTTGAAAGTCTCAATCAGAAGCAGTTATGGCAGTCTGGAGGTGTGTGTTTTAACAACAGCAGAGCTGCCTCACAATGCAGACATGAGGAAGCGTGCCCCCCTTCTCCTCAGTCTGCTACCACTCAATGCCAACTACAGAAGTGGTGCTGGACAGGAGGGACCAGCCAGTTCTGTGGCACAGTAGTGTCACGATTGCTCAGAAAGGGGACACGTGTAGTCTGACCACATGAATGCATTATGGATGATGTCCTCCGTGGCCCATCTCCTCAGAGCAGCAGAAAAGTACCACAGGACTGGGTGGAGGTGTGTGGCAGACCATCGGAAATAAAGGGGGTAAATAAAAGCCATCTTAAAATATATATACCAAATAATATTTATTACAGTGTGGTGCTTAATGCATTTAAAGGTGCTAAGTTCCAAATATGACAATCCAATGAATTCCACACCCCTAGAACCTCTGTCCAGAAGTGCAATGACCTTTGCAATAATGTACAGATCAGTGCATAAGCCACACTGTGTTGACCAGAGGGTAGGTAGTACCCAAGAGGACAATCGGGCAGAGGCACTATTCTGGTTATGGGGCAGGCTGCACTAACTCGTAATCAGAAGCTGCTAGGGAGCTGCTTGCACATATTCTGTCTGTTTTAACCCTTGCCTTCACGTCCCTTAGGACCTCATCCCTAATTCCCCAACAGATCCCATCCATAACTATTTGAATTACTGACTCTCCAGCGTGGCATTTGTAGACTGTTAAGTTACTGCCAGAGCACCTAGTACTTCACTCACGATTTCTGTCTGTAGCAGAGACTCAAAACTTCTTTGGCTCCATCTGCTAATTTGTGTGGCATGAATTATTCATTTCTGTAGCAGAATGCAGTCATGCCATTGGCTAAAATATGATGTGATGTCACTGATGACATACTTGAGGAGCATAGAGGAGTGGGTTTGGAGGAAAAAAAAGGAGAGTAAGGGAGCCAGGAACTGTAAAATAACTGTGCATGCATACATACATACATACATAATGTCAGCAGATAAGGACCTATATGGCCCACCTAGTCTGCCCAGTATTACCCTTGCTACTGAGCCCCCCCCCCCGATCTTACCCTTTTCTCCTTCTCCCCCAGGATTCCCATGTGCCTGTCCCATGCATGTTTGAAATCCGTTACTGTTTCTGTCTCTACCACCACCACCCTCTCTGTAAAAAAGTACTTCCTCATGTTACCCTTAAAATGGCCACCCTCCAGCTTCATACTGTGGCCTCAAGTTGCTGAACTTCCTTTGCTTTGAAACAGGCTCTCCTTCCTTTTGATGAAAAATCAACAAGAAATGAAAGCTACAAACTTACTGTAACTGTTGATCTTCTTGAATATCTTTCCATAGATTACCATTAATGAGCCTGAGCTAGAGATGATAGGACCCCACGGGAGCCAGAATGTTTCCCCACCCTGTCCAAGACGGCAACTGGTGTACAGCTGCTGGAAGAGTTATGAAGTAGCATTCTAGCACAAAGATTCTGTGCTGACTCATTTTATTTTTAAAAAGTATGCCACCTTTGCCAGTGCAATGTTGTTTGAGATATTTTACTTATTTTACTCAATCAAAGAGCAAGTTGTTTCTGGTAGAAGAGTTTGTTTTTACCTGTTCCAGTAGGTCATGAAGGTGAAGCAGTCTGAGTATAATCCAGAACAAGAAAGGGTGAACGGAGACAAGTGGAGGCCAATGAATAAGATGAGGGTCATTCATAGCCTGTGGTGGAGTAATGAGGGACCACATTGCCTGAGCCAAGTGGAACAACCGGGATATCGGAAGTGGCTGGAGGAGTAGACAGAGAAGGGGGAGAAAACAGAACTCTGGAGTGATCAGCCTACTAAATCCATAGTGTAGTGGAGGAACAATGTACACGGGTCATGTTAAGTACGAACAGGAAAGCACATCAGCTTCTACGGAACAAAGGAGCAGCAGAGATAGTGAGGGGACCGGAACAATACAAGGATGTTAAGGTACGCTGTCAGCCATCTTTTTTAAAAGAAAGTTATTTGAAAAAGCATTTAATAAGTATTTAAACCAGCACATCTTTTTAAATTAGTATCTGGCTTTGTGCTATAGTTTGAGTTTTGCAGGCTTTTTCCGCATCATGTGATGCTCTTAGGAGGTTAAAAGGGGGGGGGTCCATGAACAGCTGCAGAATGGCAATGCAGAGCAAGCAGAATGCCAGTACAGTGTTTGGGGAAGCGAGCGCGTTTTGTGATAAGCATAGCTTTTGGAAATGTGGCGAGTCCCAGCGTACTGAAGGAACTGGCAGAAGTTCTAGTGGGGCCTTTGGCAGACCTATTCAATGCCTCACTGGATTCAGGGTGTGTACCTCAGGATTGGAGGATGGCTCACGTGATACCTCTCCATAAGAGTGGCCCCAAGGATGAACCAGGGAATTACAGACTGGTGAGCCTCACATCCATCGTGAGTAAACTGACGGAGACAATCCTGAAGGAGAGGCTGGTGTCACTTTTGGAAGCCAATGGGCTGCAGGACAGTCGACAACATGACTTTGTCAAGGGCAGATCCTGCCAGACCAACCTGGGTGGATTACTATGATTGGGTAACTAGAAAACTGGACAAGGGCCATGCAGTGGATGTCCTGTACCTGGACTTCAGTAAGGCATTCAACTCGGTGCAGCATGGGAGACTAGGAAGTAAGCTACATGGTACAGGGGCAGGGATGAAGATGGTGGGCTGGATAGTGAACTGGCTACAAGGAAGGCAGCAGAGAGTCATGGTGGGTGGGGTGCTATCGTCCCCAAAGGTGGTGATGAGCAGAGTTCCACAGGGCTCGGTGTTGGGACCAGTGTTGTTTGGGATATTCATTGCAGACATTTTGGTGGGCATCAAGAGCAAATTTGTCTGTTTGCTGATGACACCCAGACTGGAGCGGTGGTGTATGACCTAGGGGGTTGGCAAGGGTTACAGGAGGATCTGTCAAAGCTGGAGACCTGGTCGGACAACTGGCAGCTGGGGTTCAATGCCAAAAAATGAAAGGTGCTGCATTTTGGGGGCTAAAACCCTAGGAGGAGCTACCAACTGGGGGGTGAGCAGTTAGCTGTGACTGAGGAGGAGGAGAAGGATCTGGGGGTGCTCATTATGAGAGCAATAAACAACTCATCACACTGTAAAAAGGCGGTTGCAAGGGCCAACAGGATGCTCGGTTATATTGCTAGGGATACATCCTCAAGGAGTGGGGAGGTGACTCTGCCATTGTATAGATCGCTGGTTAGGCTACACCTGGAGTACTGCATGCAGTACTGGTACCCCATACCTGAAGAGGGACATTAAGTTACTGTAGGGGGTGCAGTGCAGGGCGACAAAGATGATATAAGGTCAGGGGGACTTACTTACGAGAGCAGGCTGAGGGAACTGAACATGTACTCACTGGAAAAGAGGAGGGAGAGGGAATATATGATTAAGACCTTCAAGTACATGAAAGGAATAAACAAGTCTTGTACGGAGGGGCTTTTCAAACTAAGGGAGGGGAGGGACACCCAAGGCCATGATATGAGACTTGAGGGGGGAAGGTTCAGGAGGGAGATGAGAAGACACTTTTTTACGGAGAGGGTGGTGGCCGGGTGGAACGCGTTACCGACAGAGGTGGTATCCAGTGGAACAGTGGGCAGCTTCAAAAGGGGATGGGACAGGGCAAGAGGGAGGGTCAACTGCAGAATAAGGGCTGCTAGCTGCACAATCGAGCAGACTTGGTAGACCATAAGGCCTTTTTCTGCTGGCAATTTTTGTATGTTTCGTAAAGATCTGAAAGGCTGGTTTATATGATATGCATTTTAGTGTTCATTTGTTTTAAAAACTAGTTAATGTAAAGTGCAGATAGGCTGAGCAGGTATAGTCTTCCTCTGTAGGCTTAAATCCCACTTTCATGTACAGTATATCTGATAATGGGGCTTGAGAAACACCGGTTTTTCAGAGGACCGTTTCTGCTTCACTTCTGAACTGCAGTCTGTAAAATATTTGGATGTACAAACAAATGGTAAAGTAAGAGAAGAAAATGTTAAAAAGTTGACAGTGTACCAAGTGTTTTAAGAATAAGCACGGTTTTAAATAATTGATTAGCAGTTTTTTTCTTGAGACAATACTAACTATACAGAAAGCATTCATATAGGTTTTCTAGAAGTGTTATGTTTGTTAAACACAGTGAGGCAAGTGTTGTGCATTTTCACAATGTTTTAGCACTTTTATGAGCAAAACGCGAATCAATTTTTAGAGTTAAATAAAACCCTGATAAGGTTGAGTTTTTAAGCTGCTGTTACCTGCTCATTAGTCTGTGACTTTGAATTTTTGTACAGCCTTTAACAGACCTGGGCAAGCCCAAAATTTTGGTCAACTTCATTTCATGCGGCTATAAAAGCAAGAAAGAAAGTTGGAAAAGAACTGAACAGCCCTTCGAACTAGATGATCCTACAAGGCAAGCAGAAGGATAATAGAAAGCTCAAGTTTTCAGAAAAGAGACATTGCTGTGAAGGTGATAGAAACACTACAGTTAATGGATGCTCTTGTTTTATTAAACACTGCTGTTATTTACAGACTTTTAAATCTGCATTTATAATACTGTCATGCTTCTTAAGTAAAAGTGGCAGCTTGAAAAATCCCCCAGAGATATCAGCTAATCCTTGGAAGCAAAAAAAGTGAACAAAACTTCTAAAGCTAAATCATTACATCAGGAAGGTAAATTAATCAATAACTATTTCATATTATCGAGGGCTAAATATAGAAATGATCCAGGTAAACAAAAAATAAAAACAAAGCATTAAATACAAATACGTCCTGAATAGCATTGATCCCTGATACTCTGGCGATAAATCCATTGTTACAGAAAATTAAAAAGTTAGATGGATTATTTGCTAAACAGAGGTAAGAAATCAAAAAGCAATTAGCAGAGAAGCTAACATTTCCTATTTGATTCTATACAAGAAAAGAAAACAACAAACAAAAATAGTGGGGAACTAGTCATATCAGAAACTGCTCCAGGTACCAAGAACAGGAATGGAAGCGAGTTGAAGAATAAAAAACTTTTACAGAAATGGAAGGGGTTCAACAGTATTATCTTTACTAGAGAACAGAGTAGGAAATTCTAGAAATGAACAGCTGAGAGAGAGCAGAGTATAAGCCTTTTCTAAATGAGTTTGATAATTTAATTTCATCCCACTTGCATGATCTGAGTTTAGATCCACCCACCATGGCCCACCGATATACCACACCGGTGGCAATCAACAGTGAATTTAAATAATATGCCAATTGAAAGCAGGTTAAAAGTAGTACAGAAAGTTTTGTTTTGTTTGAATTTTGATGACCCGGTAAGCCCACTGGGCCTAGAAGTCCCTTTTTTTTTGGGGAGACATAGACAGTAAGCAACTGAATTTGAACCAGATTAAGCTGTTAGTGGTATTTTTTTTTTTTCAGTGAATGAGGGAAATTTGGCCAGGACACCGGGGAAATTCCCCTACTCTTTTCGATAAGTGCCATGGGATCTTTAACATCCACCTGAACTACCACCAATGCAGGCAGATGAGACCTCGGTTTAACGTCTCATCTGAAAGACGGCACCTCAGAAGTGCAGCACCCCTCTCATGCTGCACTACAGTGTCAGTATTGGGATATTAAGTGTCATTAATGGTGAAAGATTACGACTTCCAGCTCTGAGAGTCATTTGTAAATCGGAACCTCTTACTGTTTTTGTTTGTTTTTTCAGAAATTAAGTGATACACATAAAAATAATTAAATATTACTAGAACTATTAAATATTACAAAGAATGACTCAAGTGAAAGGGATAAGGAAAATAATGCAAAACAAACTGGGATAATAATGACAGAAAAGTGAAAATTAAGATGGAATTATGGGAAAAAAGAAGAAATAAGGAAAATCACTGAAGTTGTAGAACAGGTGGAAATGAGTGAAAATGGGAAGTTTAGAGAAGGAAATCAGGAAAAAAAGCCAATTAGAAAGAAAAACAATGAAAAATGAATGGGGGTGGGTAGAGCGGTGCTCCTACTGTTATATGGTAGCTACAGTGGACCCAGGAGATCTAGGGTATGAGGAAAACATAAAAACAAAATACTATGGGAGAAGGAAGACCTAAAATACAGAAAAATAGACCCAAATAGTGTACAGATGTTAACATCAGATAAAAAGTAAAACTTGGATCTAATGATGATAGAAAAGCAGGACAATACATACATAAGAAGGGAAACAAGGGCAACAAGAAACAACAGTTGATGAGATCAAAAATGGACGCAAGTGAGTTAACCAAAATAAAGACACTAGGGAAATACTTATTAGGAGAGGAATGAGTTTACCTACAATATATTTGAAAGGACCGTGCAGGTTTAAAACAAAAAATCCTTTTTCATTAGAGATCATAGGCAGGATTCACAAAGAAGCACAAAGTGCAGTGCAAAAGTTTGTGCTGCACCTTGCAGTTGCCCAGGTTGGAAATTATGCTATTCAGTCGGATAGTGCACCGTGCTATCTGACTATGAATAGTGCTATCTGGCTGTGAATAAGGGCTGGAGTGGGCAGCGCTAACCCAGGAAAACTACCACTTATCCCAGTAGCGCTGCCCCGACAGCCAGGCAGTAGAACGGACCCACAATGAATACCACTGCTGCGCTAATTTCCATTCACAAAAGCTCCCATGTAAATGAGCCCATTGGGCACGTAAGGCGCTAGGTGACCATTTGTATGCCCATTATGGGCCCATTTACATGGACTGTGGGTGGCATAGCGCACCCCCCAACCCCTACCCCACACAGCCACAGTCTAGTGCCCCATCCCCCATTCTCCGATCGCTGTCCCCATTCACACATACATACATATATATATATATATATATTTTTTTTTTAACCAGGAGAGACACACTAAGCTGAAAGCTTGTTTACAGGTGCCACCTGGGAGCACAAGGAAGTTAAGTGACTTGCTCAGGGTCACACAGCATGTAAGTGGGGGCTGTGGGATTCAAACCCAGGTCTCCAAGTTTGCAGCTCAGAGCCTTAAACCACTGTGCTATACTGCCTGCCAATATATATTACCGTGGTAGCCTAGCAGCCCCCCCCCCCGGTCAAGTAATGTTTCAATGGTAGTCTAGTGGCCCTCCCCGGTCAAGTAATGTTTCCCTGGTAGTCTAGTGGGCCTCCCCAGTCAAGTAATGTTCCCCTGGTAGTCTAGTGGTCCCTCCCCCATTGTCCGATCGCTGTCCTCATATAAAACAATTAAAGTTCCCTGGTAGTCTAGTGGTCCCTCTCCCCTCCCGTTGTCCAATCGCTGTCCCCGCATAAAGAAAAAGAAAGTTCCCTGGTAGGCTTGTGGTTGTGGTCCCTCCCCCTCCTTGATCACCATCCCGGTAACAACTGGTAGAACCCCCCCTCGGTGATCTAGTGGACCCCCCCACACCGGCAATGTAGTGCCCCACCACCCCACTCCGCCCCATCCCTAAACCGAGCCAGCAACTGGCACAGCCCTCCTCTCACCATCACAGCCAGCCACTGACCGAGATGTCAATGGGGCGTGTACATTATAGTACACGCCCCACTGACAGCTCAGTCGGCGTCTCGGCTGTGATGGTGAGAGGAGGGCTGCGCCAGTCGCCGGCTCAGTTTGGGAACGGGGGCAGTGAGGTGGTGAGGCACTACTTGCTGGGTCCACCAGACCACCAGGAGGTTCTTCTACCAGTTATTACCAGGATGGCGATCGGGCAGGGAAGAGGGACAAGCCTACCAGGGAACTTTTTTTTTTTTTTTTATACGGGGGCAGTGATCGAACAATGGGAGAGGACAACTAGACTGCCAGGGAACTTTACTTGTTTTATATAGTGAAATCGATCAGACAATGGGAAAGGGTGGAGGGACCACTAGACTACCAGGTGAGGGAGACATTTCTTGACCAGGGATCAGGCAGGGGTCACTAGACTCCGACTGATCGAGTCATTTTTCCATTACAGGGACAGCGGTTGGGTCGTGAGGATGGGGAGGGACCACTAGACCACCAATGTCAAGGTCATTTATTTTCTTACTGGGACAGCGAACAACAGTACCTCCGGCAGCCACTAGGGTTGCACAGAATACCACCAGGTCTCGGTCGCTGGTATTTTCTCCATGCAAGGGACCTCCACAACAGGCCATTGTGTGGAGAAAATCCTTTGTGAATGGGACTGTACCAATATGCAGGTCCCCTCCTCCTCATTTGCATTGTGGATCCCTCAAACCTTTGCCCAGGTGCAAACTGGGCTTTTATGAATACTACATTGGAGCAAAACCCAGTTTACACTGCGCAAACTGGGTTTGCAACCAGGCGAAGTTTTGTGAATCTGGCCCCATAGCTTATAATCAGGGGTCAAAATTAAGTTTTGCCCGCTGCAATAACGTACATGCAAAGATGTATTGGGTAATATTATTTGCTCGGTGAACATAAAACAGTTTATAGGTACCAGAATGGGTATGTATTACCCTTAAAGATACTGAGGTGCAGTAGGGAGCAGGAGGTAATTTTGCCTATAAATAGCTCCCATCTCATAACCCATAGCTCTAATGTCCCCCACTGCCTAGAAACCTATTGTCCTGTTTTCACTTAAAAGGGGTCTTACTTTCGCTGGCAATAATATCAGGTAGAAGTGAATTCCATGAACTGATGACTCTTTGGGTAAAGAAATACTTCTGTCTGTTTGAATTATACCTAAAGGGGCGTACTTGAAGTAGATGACTCCTAGTTTCGATTTTTTTTCCTTTTTAAAATCGAAACCCAGTTCACTAAACAGATATGGGTCATTTAATATATCCCACATAAAAAGTAAGTCCCCTCTGTACCTCCTCCTCTCCAGTGACATTAGATTAAGTGATAAAAGTCTGTCATCATACTCCAGGTTTCATAAACCATGTACACATTTCGGGAACCTCCTCTAAGTCTTTTCAACTTATTTAATATAATTGATTTTGTAAGGGGACCAAAGCAGAGAGCAGTAATCCAAATGGGGTCAGACATAAGATCGATAGAGCGGGATCAAGACTTCAGTGTGTTTAGACCTGATGTTGTTTTTAATGGCCCATGACACTACTATCTTAACTAATAACTTTGTTTATGTGTCTGGAGAAGCTTAAATTTTCTTATTATATACACACCAAAATCTTGTTCTAGTTCTGTCGAGCTCAGTAAGTTTCCACAGAGATGGTAGTTATGTTTTGAATTATCAAATTCAAAGTGGAAAACTTTGCACTTGGCCAAATTGAAACGCATCCCCCATTTGTAAGTCCAATTTGTAATTTTATCAAGGTCCGCCTGCAGCCTAAGAATAGCTTCTAATGTTCCACTCGCCCTGCCAATTTTGATATTATCTATGTATTTTATGAACTAGCTGTTGAGTTTGACAGTGATATATATCAGCAATGAGTAACAAAAAAATGTAAGGCCCAAGCACTGATCCCTGAGGTGCACCAGTAGTTACTAAACCATCCTGCGATCGGCCGTGGAGGTGGGACCACTAGAAACCAGGGACATTTATTTTAATTAAAATTCTGGAGGGCAACGGGGGTGGGGGCCAGGCTGTGGAATTCTTAATATTGGGCTCGTGATCGGCCGGGGTGGTACCACTAGACCCCAGGGATTATGGAGATAAACATTTATTTTAATGTTGGCGGGGGAAGGGATACTTAAATGCCACATTTCCCAACTACGAACTATTCCATGAAATGCGTGAATTTCGTGAAATATTTCATGGGGCAAAACTCCCGATTTCACCAGAATTTCGCCAGCAAAATTAAATTTCACTTCATCTCTACTTTTCACCCACCTCTCCCCAGCCAGATCATTCCTGAGGCATTCACTCATCTTTGCCAAATCAGTCCTTCTGAAGTCCAGTACTCACGCCGTTGTGTAGCTGGATTCTACAGCTGTTCTTATGTTGAACCACACTGTATGATGATCACTGGTCCCCAGGTGGCTTCCCACCTTGGCGTCCACAATACTGTCTCTGTTAGTAAGTGCTAGATCCAGTATTGCCGCATCATGAGTGGGTTCACTGACTAGTTTCCTGAGGAACGCTCTCTGAAGGGAGTCCAGGATGTCCCTGCTTCTAGCTGAAGCTGCCGCAAAGATGCTTCAATTTACATCTGGCAGACAGAAGAGGAGGGAGGTAGTATAGCGCAGTAGTTTAAGGCTCTGAGCTGCAAATCTGGTGACATCCAGCAGACCAGACCTGGGTTTGAATCCCACAGCTTCCACTTGCATACTGTGTGACCCTGAGCAAATCACGTAACTTCCAACTACAAAAAAAAAAAAAAAGTCCCCCAGCAACACCTTATTGATTGCTCACACTGCTGTCTGTAAGAAAGGCCTGGGTCATGTCCATGACAGGTCTTATAAACAGGAGTTCCTGGGAGGGCTCTAGTTGAGACTTGGAAGAGTTCATCACTACTCCCATGGATGTAAAAAACTGTGAGGCAGTGGTCACTGCCTGTTCCATCTGCTGTCTGGATGAGCCCGTCTGAAATCAATTGTCTAGGTATAGGAGGACCTGTAGTCCTAGCTTTCTGAGGTGAGCTGGATATACCTCAAAGCACTTTGTAAAGACCTACAATGCCGAGGAAATCCCAACGGGAAGGACTCTGAACTGGTAATGCTGCCCCTCCACAAAGAACAGCAGTTACTTGTGGTGGTTAGGGTGCACTAGCATGTGCTTGTATGCATCCTGCACATTCAGAGAGGCTAGCTAATTGTGTGGTTTCAGGTATGGTAGCAAGGGACCCAAGGAAACCATCTTGAATTTTTCTTGATTCATGTATTCGTTCACTATTCTGAGAATGAAAATGGGATGCATGCCCCCTGATTTCCTGGGTACTAGGAAGTAGTGGGAGTGGAAATCTTTGTTCCATTCTGACACTAGCACTATTTCCACTGCCCTGTTTCTGAGCAGGCCTGCAATATCTCCTGTGTTAACATCTATGAGATGTAAGCTGACAAGGGGAACTGCCGCTTGAGCAGATTATCCAGTGGAGGTTTCTACAACTCTAGGGAGTACCTTAAGACCCAGCTGTCCATCGTAATGGATTCTCACGAATGATAGTAGGAAGAGTGGTCCACCACAGGTAGCTGAAGCCAACCTAAGGTCTGAACTTCAGATGGTGGCACTGAGCGTTTCTGGTGCTTGTGCCTTTGGCTGCAATTTCTTTTGGGCCTGAGGTGGCTGTACATCAGACCGTGAGGGAAAAAAAAGAACTGAAGCGTTTGAGGGCTGGTACCACTGCATACCAATGGGCACATAGAGACTGTGAACGCGGGGGCTATTTGTGCTACTAGCCCTCACCAGAAAAGTTCTGGCTCCTGCGGGTTCCTACTGCCTCCAGCTCACACCCATTAGTGGGACTCTACGGAGAAGACTGATTCTAGGAAGATCAATGAATTCTGCAGCACTACATGCATTCTTTGGCAAGGTGAAAGTTCTGCAGATAATTCTACAGCTGTGTTATCACAGAAATCCAGAAGCCTTGGTTTACTGCTGGGTCAAACTGTTATTGCACTGTGTGTGAACGGGGCGGGATGTGCCAGTGGGAAACACCAGGATGTTGGTATAATTTGCCAGGGGGTTGTACTCGTTTGTGACCAAGCCCACATTATTTCCCAGTACAGAGGCATGAATCCCCACAGGAGTGAACAACTCAGGCACCTTAACCTTAATTGAGCCATAAGGCAGGGGTAGCACACTGAACATTTTTCAGTGACCCAGTGTGCATCTTTCTGCTATCAGCATGCACGTAATTAAACCCTTGTTTAGTAACACTTAGTAACATCAAATCAGTTGCCTCTAAGTTCCAGTGATCTTCTACGGTTTGGAACTGAAACTTGATTGCCTTGCTAGGTCATAACGAACCCTAGTCTTCAATACCTCACAAGACTGCCCTACCCACAGGTCAAAGATTGCTTCACCCACATGCAAAGACTACTTTACCCATAGAGCAAAGTCTACTCTACCCACAGACTGCAAGACTACTCTACCCACATGCCAAACACTACTAGACTAACAGGCCAAAGGCTACACTGCCTGCAGGCCAGAGGCTAGTTTGACATTATTTACAGTTCCAGCTGACAAATACTACAAGTACTGTAAGATACACTAGAAGTTAAGGTCTAACAGTGGACCAAGGACTCTTAGTAGCTATTTTACTTGTAAATTCTTCTGCTGATAAAACTTCTCAAGGACTCACCCGATGGCCCAGCAGAAGAGCTACGTACATCTGTGCTGGTGTCCCAAATTCAAAAGCGGACTCGAGGAGCCAAGTCAGGCAGCCAGCCAGGGAGATGGGGTAGTGATGCTGTACCACAGCGCTTCCCACCAGGGGAGGAAGACACCCAGGTTCTGGTGCTGTAGCACCGCCTGCAGTGGGCTAAGGGAGTCTGTCTGCCCCCACAGGGCACTGTTACATGCTCTCAAGGTACGTGCATGGGGAGGCATGTCTTATGCCAGGCGCCGGTGGGGTGGGGGATGTGGGAGCAAAGCTAATAAAAAAATATGTGCTTCAGTTGCCATGTACAATGGCACTGGTTCCCTCTGGTCCCACCCCAATCCGGATCCCTGGCACCACAGTGGTGGAGGGAGTGGGTGATGGGACTGAGGGAGCTGCAAACACAACTGAAGCATGCAAACCAGGCAGGCGAAGGTGGCGACCGGAGGCCGAAGAGCTTTATGGGGGAAAAAAAAGAAGAAACTTCTCAAGGGCTGACTCAGTGGCCCACTGCAGCCACAAGGGAAACCACTGCTGTTAGCAATGATGTAGAAGTAGGTTCTGTGAAAATTTACTGAATGAACAAGGGACAGAAGCCAAAACTTTACAAAGCTCTAAAAATATGCCTACAGTTCAGTGGCACTCACTCCATCTAACTCAAAATCATCCCTTTCTGAATTACACTTACCGTCACAGGCACCCTTAATAAAGGCACTCTTTGTTCATTATGATAAAGATGACACTTTTCATGTGTACCGCACTTATTCAATAAAGTTCTATGACTATTAGGATAGATATTATGCTCAGAGCTTACAATAAATCACTTGTTTAAATATCTTTTAAGTGCTTTTAAATCTTTTGAACTACAGAAACCAATGTTAGGCTCCTGGGGTTTAATCTCAGACTCTGTTAACCCTTGTTGGCAGGCTACTCCCCTTCCCCCACACACACACAAACACACACTCAACCATGAGGGTGAATAAATTGAAAGCATGGTGCCAGACATCTTGGGAAAGATGAGAAGCAGCATGAAACCGTTTGCTCTCCCAGCTGCAGTTCCAATCCTATTACCATGTACCTCCCACCAACTCCAACATCACCAACCCAGTGTTTTCTCTAATTTTGCAAATGTAAATGCAGAAAACATACTGTGACAAAATCAGATCGTGTAACCTGCCCAGGGGGCACAAAAGGCCAGTCGTCAAAGAAGACAACTCCCTTCCACTAGCTAACACCACATGCAGTGCACACAGTACTTGTTTTCAGGAGAGAAGCTTCAGAATTTCTGACAAGCTAAGGTCGTGCCTTTCTCAAACTTCTCACCATGAAGTAGGTTTGTAAACATTATCAAACCACTGGGTTCCTCAATCAGCCATGCATATCTGAGGCAGAGCAGAAAAGGTTTCCCAAGGTTATGTTTGTTTCCAAGAAGCCCTGTAGCGAGTCTGGAGAGGGCTTGCCTTTTAAAATAACAGAGGTTTTTAAATGCTAGGCTAAACCTTTCATTAAAAGTATGTATACGTACACAAACATTTAAGCATCTGTGCCAGTCACCTCTCAAGTACCTGTTTTTTAAAATATTATTTACTAAACAGTTCACATCGTCATTTAAATATAAATGACTATTAACAGTCGTATATTTCCCATGTTATATACCCGGGGATACGTAATAAGTGCAAGGCAGGAAAGTATAATGAAGGATCTGCAGCTTGTGAGTTATGAGCCACACCCTTCATCATGGGGAAAATGAATTATTCCACAAGTACAAATATTATTTAGTCTTTTTTTTTTTTATTTTAAAAGGATACCCTCATATTAACGGTATGATAGAAAGGGCGTACAGAGTGGAAGTGCCTTTTTTTTCTTACAGTGGGTCAAGAGGGAGTAACTAAGTAAAACACGTTTTAAAGATTGTTTACCTTTTTAAAGTTTAACGGGATTTATTTATTTATTGGTAACCAGGTAAAGAAAAATGAGACCTGGGTCCCTTTTTCAGCCACAAACCCAGTCCTGAGTCGAAAGGCACTTTTAGTGAGAACATGCTGAATACACTATACTAGCTAGAAATGTGTGACTGGTAGCATTTCTGGAAAAAGTGTTTAACACTGTCTTCACTACCAGCTATGCTACTCCCAGGGCCACCCCGCACCAGGCTCAGCATGCCCCCACTGACACCACATCTTGTGGCACTGCAGCTCAGCCATTCTCCTTCCTGCAAGTCACCCCTGATGAGGTATACAATGCACTGGTTGCCCTTAACCCTGAAAAGGGAAAATGTCCCACCGGGTTGGACTCCAAAATGCTCCACCTGTCGGCCCCTGCCATAGCGTAACCCCTAGCCGCCCTACTTAACTTATCATTTGTCCTAGCATAAGTCCCCACTGAGTAGAAACATGCCACCGTAATCCCACTTCCAAAGGGGGGTGATGCCTCAAACCCAAGCAACTACTGGCCCATCTCCCTCCTACCGACCCTTGCCAAGATACAAGAACGCCTGGTTCTCTCTCGCCTATCCACCTATCTGGACTCCTCTTCCTTCTTTTCCCCCTACCAGTCTGGCTTTAGGAAATCCCACTCCACTACCACCTCCCTTCTTAGGATTACCGACTCCATCCTCTCAGGGATGGATGCTGGCCACATCACTGCCGCCATCTTTATCGACCTGGCAAAGGCTGCGCACGGTGACTCACTCTCTCTCCTCACAAAACTTGCTAAAGCTGGCCTATCTGGCTAGGCCACATCTTGTTTCCACTTCTACCTCACTGGTAGATCCCAAGCTGTCCGTATCAGAGCGTCCATGTCGCACCCTTTCCCAATCACGTCAGGAGTGCCTCAAGGATCTGTCCTAGGCCCCCTCCTATTCTCGGTCTTTCTAAATGATCTGCCCTCCACCTGTACACACTCCGCCATCCATATGTACACAGACAACACGGTGCTATACGCATCCGGCCCCTCGCCCTCTGAAGTTACATCCAGACTTCAGCACAACTTCATCACAGTCCAGCACTGGCTCCGCTCAAATAACCTCCTCCTAAATGCTAGCAAAACAGTCTCCTTAACCTTTGGGATGAGGCTGAAAATTTCTAGGCTCCCTTCACCATTAGTTTTTCACACCCTGGAAGGGTCCCCACTTGAGTCCTGCACCACCTTAAGATACCTCGGTGTCTGGCTTGACCAGCACCTCAACTCTTCCGCACATATTGACTCCTTACTTAAGAAGCTGCACTCAAGGCTTGGTGCAGTTTACCGGAATCATGACAACATACCCCTTCCAGCCAGGAAGGTCATTATAAATAAAATGATCCTCCCAGTCCTCAGCTATGGGGACGTAGTCTACAGTGCCGGCCCAAAGACTACATTAGCTAGGCTGGACCCTCTCTTCCACTCTTTTTGCCACTTCGCCCTAAACAGCCCCTACTCCACACACCACTGTGCCCTATATCAAGCAATGAACCTCACCTCACTTGACTATCACAGGCTAACTCACTGCGCAAAAATTACGGCCAAGCATTGGTCTCAGCGGCTCCCTTCCTACCTCTCCGATATCTTAACAAACCCTAGCGCCCACTGATACACACACAGAAACTCAGACTCCAGGTCCCTAGCTGTCCCATACCGATCTACCTCCACTGGGCAATCAGGGTTCAGCTACCGCATTCCCTCGCCATGGAACTCCCTCCCAGCTAACATTCGTCGCTTCACCTCCCTGTCGCACCTAAACTCCATGCTCCAAGATCATTTCGTCCCTACCTGTGCTTGTGTCTAGGAGCCTACCAACTACTAGGCAACTCTCTGGGAATGTTGGCATTCAGTATCTAACTATTGTCCAGTCGCCTTATACTTTATCTCGTATGGCTCAAAACTTAATTTTGTTGTACGCTTGCTGTATGTAACTGTGCTACCAACTGCCACACTCAATCCTGTATGTAGTGGTTTCTGAAACAAATGTTAGTGATCTTCCACAATGGATTCACTTGTCAATCCTGACTTCAAGTGCTTTCTCATACCGTACGTACTGTGGTTACCAATTTGTCTCTCTCAAGCTACTACTGACATGTAACCAGAACCAGATGTCACATTAACCAAATTGAGGCAGTCCAGAGAAGGGCAACCAAAATGGTGCAGGGACTGCATCAGAAGACATATGAGGACAGATTAACGGAGCTCAATATGTATACCCTTGAGCAAAGGAGGGAGAGAGGTGATATGATCGAGACATTTAAACACCTTAAGGGCATAAACAAGGTGAAAGAGTCTAACATGTTTAAATATAAGAAAAATAGCAGGACAAGAGGACACAGCATGAGATTAGAGGGAGGCCGATTAAGGGGAATGTGAGGAAATTCTTTTTCACAGAAAGGGTGGTAGATGCATGGAATGGCTTACCACAAGAAGTAGTGGCTATGAATACAGTGCAGGGCTTCAAACAGGCATGGGATAGGCATAAGGGAGCAATACAAATGACTATGAATAGATAGGTCACTGACATAGCAAAGGCCGATGGCACATTTATAAGGTAGAAAAAGAAATGGGCAGACTGGATGGGCCTTGCGGTCCTTATCTGCCGTCAACTTCTATGTTTCTATGTTCTATGTTTCTATCCTAATGTTAATATTTGTCCCACTATGTATTTTCTTGTCTATACTGTGTGAACTGTTCTCCTATGTTCTCCCCTCCCCCAGGACGCATCTGTAATCAAGCAGTACTCTGCTCAACATGCCTTCCTGGTAAAACGCTTAAATAAATAAATAAAACGAGATGAAAGGGAACATTTTTATGCTCACAATGGCACAGCAGGAAAGTAAACTTAGTGGCTGGCATGGCCTTGTAGGGCAAAACTGAATCAGGGAGCATCTTTGAACTGACCCAATATAACAAACTATCTAAACCCTGCAAATTTACAGGAGAGTCTGCCACTGTTGATTAGTAAACCTCTCATCCTATAACGTCGATTATTCCCAAACGTCATGCACTACATAAATGTTAGTATGCATTTATATATGAATGTATAACATTATTTATAAAATGGATAGGAAAAAAATCTGTGAAAATTGGGTTTGGATAAAATACATCAGCATGACCATGCATTATGCCACAATGGCCGCACGCCTCCAACTACGACCGTGTGTCTGCACCACTTTTCATCCCTCAGAACCTCATCACCAGCAGCGAGATAACTCCACACCTGACATACACAGGCTAAGAGACACACACACATGCTCCCACAACCATAAAGAATTAAATCTATATAGCTGCCTCACACTGCAAACAATTATCTGCTTGATCGTGCCATTATTTTTATACATAAAAAGTGATAAAAAATTATCTGGTTGATCCTGCCATTTTCAGACTGTTCACTTTCTTGTTTCAGCATAGGGCGACCAAGCGGTGTTCATCGCACTAAACAATATGCTTCCAAAGCTTTAGCATCTGCAACATTTTGTTCAAAAAGCATGTAAACAGTTGCATTTAAGGTAAGTTTACTGAGTTTTCTAAAAGATGCACACATGGAAGGCTGTAGGCGAGGGAGGCGAGAGGGAGTTGGCAGCTTCAGGCAGTGGACGCAAGCGTGAGCAAGTGTTGCTACGGCAACTACACATATAATGTTTCTGTTGACATTCTGCTGCTGCTCCTGCTCCCCCACCGATATCTTCGTAGAAATGAGGTGTTTCAAGGCTATACTAATACAGAAAGAGTTCTCCAATGAATCCTTCCAATGTCAGTAAATGACCATGTAAGACCAGTACATTAACATTTGATGTCCCATCCCTAATACAGTATGCTATCACTTTTGTACTCATTCTGCTAATTATTATGTTGAAAATGTTTACAGGCTTCACTGTGTAATGTTACTTGAATTATTTGCTACTAAATGATTGGCTATGGAAATTTATTGCCTGGCGGGGAAAAATATTCCATTTGAGTTCTTTTGTTAAACTATTTAAAAGATTTATACTGCTTCAAATCTTAATGTGAGCCTATACAGCAGTGTTTCTGTATTGCAGTTTATACAGCAGAATTGTTAGTTTTGATGCCTGTTCTGTTATCAGTGAGAAGTCTGTTCCATCCACCTTAGAGTGGTTCTTTTTTAGAGTGCTGTGGCAAGCTGCATTTTTTGAGATGTCGTTTTCTGCCTGATCCTATTTGCAGAAGCAAATAGAGAGGTTCACATATTTTATTACACAATGCCACTAATTATTTGATTGAGCAGATTTGTTGCTAAGCTGAGCACACAGTGGTGCTACCAAGTACTACATGGTACTAGGACAAGGAAAAGTATTTGGTTTTTAATCCATTTTAATCCTGTTTTAAACAGCTGATCAAAAGTGTTTGGTAAGACCACCTTCTATTTTATTTTCTTCACAATACTTATGTTTCAGCTAGCTCAAAGCTGGCAAGTCATAGGGGGCAACTCAGTATGTGGACTACCTGGGTTTGCACCCTGAAAGTTGGATGTCAGGACCAGAGGCCAGCACAGCAGGATCAGGTATCTGCTCAGACACCTCTTGCAGGAGTGTGTGTGTGTGTGGGGGAGAGTGTGGACTACTATGCCAACTACTGCTCTAGAATGGGAGGAAGGGAGGGACAGCTGATGCTCAGCGGGGCATGCTAATGTCACATTCAGTGTTCCTGGGGGCAGGGTTTTCGGGCTGAATGTGGAACAAAAAAATCACCCCTCCTGTACCACATGACAGCTGCCTACCCTAGGCCCCAGTTCCCATAACATTCCTCCCTCCACTTCAGCTCCACAGCATGCTTCTGCCCACTCGGCCCAAGTTAGTCCTTCCAGGGACACAGTGGTAACAGGGGAACAAAGGCTGGGACTTCTCAGGGACCTGGCAAGGTGGATGGTGGGCAGCAGTGTCCATCGTAGCAGTCAAAAGTTTGATAGTGCCCAAAGGCGGGGCATCAGAATGGCCAGGTAAGGTGCCCAATAACATACTTAGGTTTTTATCAATATTGTTTAAGTATTTGTTGAGTTAGTGGAATCATTTCTTGTTATTGTATTTTGTGTCCCAAAAGGCCTGTGTATGGTGGGGGGAGGAGGTTAGCAGGCCTGTAGCTTTGTAGGGTAGTTATGATACTCCTTGTCATTTATTTGTGGGGTTTGGACACTCAGCTCTTGATTTGTCTGTTCATTCTATGGGCAAGAATATCCATGCCATCGCAATAGAGTCAAGGGTTATGCAAAACGTGAACCAGCAGTAAAGCTAAATTTCACGTTAATGAAATTCAGTCTATTGATACTGTTGTGTGTTAACAATTGCAAGCATAATTATGCAAGTGTTGGGAATTAGTTGTACCCCACTGATGAGATGCTGCCTTCTGCAGCTTATGGCACTGTTCAGTGATATGATTTTCTGAACACCTGATGCAACACACTAACATAATTATCAAGGTCAATTAAAATATAAACCCACTACCTAAAATTCTCTGTAACACAGAGTGTTATACATAAATGTGAGTAATGAAGAATTACCCCACACTCAGATGCAGCACCACATGCTTTAAAGGGACACCGTCAACCCCCTAAGGCCTCAAAGTGTCTCTTGTTTAAACAAGCATTTGTCAATGCTGACTGTTTGCTTGCTGGCATTGGCATTGCTAGTGTAGGAGTTAGAGAGATGCATAATAGGAATAGCAGTGAAGTATTTAACTGAAGCCAACCTCACCACCACCCTGCAGAGACTGACAGGCAACTGGGGTGTGCCTTTGTGTCGTCAGGCATAACAGCCACGCCATTTCACCACACCCTACCCTGCAGACACCGACAAGTGTCACAATGTGCCTTGGGGTCTTTGGGCCTTATGCTCAACCCATTCCATCAGGAAATATGGTGAGATGGGTGCAGTATAGGAGAATGGGGTGAACTTTAGGGCCGAAGAGTCCAAGGCACACCTCGATGCCTGTCACTGGCTGCAGGGTGTGGGTGGGGTGGAATGGCATGAGCATTACAGGCGACAATCCCAAGTCACACCCTGATGCCTTTTCAGTCTCTACAGGGTATGCTATGGTCGAAATCCTAACGCCTCAGGTATTCGTTGGTATTTTCACTCCGAATTTTCAACATGGTTTTTTTGTGACCCCTACCTCATGAACAGTGGCATTAACAGTTTGTTAGCCGATAGCTGATTTTGCACAGCGACTACGCCATCTGGCACCACAAGTGCGAAAACACATTTCGAACAGGATGTGAAAAGTGACAGCTGTACTGTTCATGGGGAGGTGTAAAAAATGGCAATGTTGAAAATCTAGACTGAAACTATGAAAGAAAAAAAAACTGGTGAAGTCACAAGTGTGCGTAGAAACTGTGCAAAACACACCCGTTATGTAATTAGTTTGGGGATGTTTTACAGCAGATTGTCAACATAGGCATTTTGGGACCTCCGCTCATGAACAGTGTCACTGTGTTTTCTTAATCTGTCCCGAGCACTGATTTCCCACAGCGACCACGCATTTCTGCACCAGAAGTGCGAAAACACATTTTGGCCAGGGTGTGAAAAATGACAGCTGTACTGTTCATCAGGAGGTGTGAAAAAATGCCAGTGTTGAAAATCTGGACTGAAAATATTACAAATTCGTGAACTTACGAGGGTGCGTGGAAACTGAGCAATGCACGCTCGTAACACAGTCATTTTATGGACTTTAGTCACCAAATTTTTAACGTAGCCATTTTATGATCTCTGCTTATGAGCAGTGTCACTGTGATTGTCTTAATCTCTCAGGAACATTGATTTCACACACCGACTGCGCCACTGTGCGCTACATGCGTGAAAACACATTTTGGGCGAGATGTGAAAAATGACAGCTGTACTGCTCATAAGGAGGTGTAGTAAAATGGCAATGTTGAAAATCTGGAGTAAAAATATAAAAAATTCACAAAGTTACGAGTGTGCGTAGGAACTGTGCAACACAGGCTCATAAAACAGTCATATTTGGGAATTTTTTCACCAAATTTTCAACATAGGGTTTTGGGGGGCCTATCTCATGAACTGTGTCACTGTCGCTTCATTACTCAGTCCTGAAAGGTGGTCCCGCGCAGTGACCACGAAATCACCTTTCGGGACCAAATAACAAAATGACAGTGACTGAGTTCATGAGGTGGGCCCCAAGAACCTCATGTTGAAAATTTGGTGAAAAAATTCCCCAAAATGGCCGAGATATGCACCAAAGTTGAAAAAAACATTTATTGCATTATACAGGTTACCGGCATTTCTTCAGTTCGCGGTCGGCTTTGAAGAGTGCAGACGTGTTCCCGGTCCACCGAAGATCATTGCGCTGGGCACCGGAGGTAAGTATGGGTCGAGGGGGTGTCGGGAGGTGGGTGCACAGATGGTGGGCACGGGTTGGGGGAGGAAGGGCAAGACAGTCAACGAGGGGCCTTTTTTTTTTGTACAGGTTTTTATTTTCTTCTTCAGGAAGACGAAGCAGGACTTTTGCCACGCTGGGGTGGGCTCCCAGCATGGCAGCTGGAAGGTAATTTTTTGGGGGAGGCAGCAGTTGAGCCAACGGGGGATTGGGCACTCCCATCAGCCATACCGAGGGACCAGGGCATTGGAGGTGGGGGAGGCACACCTATGAAAACTCGTATGGTGGCACTATGTTTCTTGCACATGCGTCCAAGCAAACATAACACCACATTTTATGACTGTTCACATTCTACAGAAACTACTGATGTAGCTGGTTGTTTGATTCAGATTCCTTTTAAAAGGTGAAAAACTGAATGCCCACCATATTAGTGTTATAACTCCAAAACATGTTTGTTTACATTTCTTGACCAACTCCCATGACATCTTTCCTGGACTAAGGAACACCCCAACATTATCTAGCTACTCATTATGCAGTGGGAGTAGAGGAGACTATTGTATCACGAGTGGCTGCACTGTTTGAGCATGTTTCTAATGTTCAGGAAGTATGCAGTTAGCTTAGTTCAATGATTTGGAGCAAAACAAGGCTGGGTATATCTATACAAAAAAAAAATCTTAATCTCTCTGCTCTCCCCATCCCTAAACCTCTGTTTTGTGAGGCTCTACACTCCATCCTGTTACTTGGGGGTACTAGAAAACTTCACATTATCTGCGCATACAACCCCCGGAAGGTGGCATTACTGCCCTTCACGGACTTCTCTCCCAAACTATTCCATTAGCTGGTTGCAATGAAACTATTCTTCTAGGGGATTTCACTCTAGACTGGGGTGGTAAATCTAAGAAATCCCTAGTAATTCCACTTGCACCAGCTCATTACTGAGACAACCAGACACTCCACTGCCATGAGGTCGAAGTCCCTCATTGACTGGATACTGACTACTAGGACAGATGGAATAGCTGATGCAGGCATCCTAACTGATTCTATCTCTGATCACTCGCCCATCTACTGTATATGGCAGCCCCCCCCAAGGTTATCTCCTTTTAGGACTACTCAAAACTCAACCCCAGTACCTTCCTACAGGATGCTGCTAATACAGATTGGCTCTACTGTACCCCTCCAATAATGTAGATCAAGCTCTAACCTAACTTTCTATCCCAATTATACTCCCTTCAGGACCTGCACACCCCAAAGATATCTTCTAGATTCCCTGGAACCCTGACCAAGTGGTTGCACAAAGAACTACTAGTATTATGTAAAGCTAGGGACAAGGGCTGGTCCAAATATAGGGCCTCGGGTTTACAGGCTGACCTGATTGATTATCAAACTAAACGTAACACTTGCAAGGGGGCTATACATCCGTACAACAGCTCTTGCTGTAAAAAGCTACTCGAAAACAATTTGGGGGACCTCAAGGAATTCTGGGCCCACATAAAGAGCTTTATAGGCTACAAACATGCTCAACATTCTAACGACATCGTATTCAATGGAACACATTGTAACAACTCAGTCACCATCGCTGAAGCTTTCAACAATCACTTTACTGACCAATCAAAATGCAGTGACTCCTCCGATGCTAGTCTGTCCCACAACACTGTGACGAAATCTGAGCTACCTTGCTTCACTCCTAGCTTCTACTTAGGTAAAATTACTCGTCAAGCTGTTCACAAGCTCCTTAATTCAACCTCTGACAGCACAAGTGTTGGTGCCGATGGCCTTGAGCCCAGACAGCTCAAACTTGCTGCCCCTCTCCTCGGCCCATCATCTGGCTAAAATCTGGGACTGTTCCTAAAATATGGAAAATAGCCAGGATAGTCCGTTTTTAAAAAGGGTGACCCCAAATCCATTTCCATCTACCGACCCATAGCCATTCTCTCGGTCTTAAGTAAACTTTTGGAAAAACTGGTCTCCCAACAAACCATCGCATATCTTCATAATAGAAAAAGACGTAGTACCACCACTACTCGTCTCAAATTTATAAACAATGCTAAGATCACCATGGATAATGGTCTTCTTACCGGTGCAGTCTTTATAGACCTTACCAAGGCCTTTAATCTTGTTGCTCACTCTCTCCTCTCATCAAAAATGCTCTCTCTTGGTTTCTCCACTGAAGTGGTAACTTGGTACCGGAGTTATCTAACAGACAGGCATCAATTTGTCAAGTACGGCTTTGCATTGTCCAATCTCTCTACCGTTACCATCGGCATACCCCAAGGCTCCATACTCAGTCCTCTATTATTTTCGGTATACCATCGCTACAACACCGGCACACGGAAAGCCCCACAGCGTTTATATCAGCAGTGACGGGGGTTTCACTTCGATTGACTGTTCAGTGATGGAGGGTAAATATTTAACTCCACTGTCTGTACAACATAGAATTAGGTATCTATAGTAGGGAGGGTGCGGCATTGAGCATCGCTGTGTTGCCGGTCATTTTGGGGACACGTTGAGGTCAGGGGTGTTGACAGGTTCCCGGCGCGGTCGAGGACATCGGTGAATTTGTTGTTGCACCGGTGTCATGGATCCATTATTTTCCATCTTCATTAACAACTTAACTTCCAATATCTCCTTGTGCGCCTCCCTCTTATACACCGATGACCTGGTTCACTACACCTGCTCTAAACTCCTCACTACCCATAATACTATGCTCACATCAGATTTCCGCTGCCTTCACAACTGGCTTGCCAATAATAAGCTGGTACTAAATACTGACAAGTCCCACTCCATGTTGTTTGGCTCTGCTCCTAGACTAAACAAAAACCCTGGCCAACTATCCATCTCCAGCATTGATAATTTGCCCCTCAAAAACATAACTTCATTTAGTCGGAGTCACTCTTGATCCCTCTCTGGACTTTAATCTGCATATTGCCACTACATGTAAAGTGGCACACTGTAAGCTTGCCCTGGCCTACAAGTCAAGTTATGCCCTCACTCTGTCTGCCGAATTGCTATTCTCCCCTCCCCCCAAGATGTTCTTCTCCTGCATTAACTTCTGTGCCTATATTGGTGCTACCAAAGCCTATCTGCATAAATGGGACACTGCCTATAATAGCACATGTCAATTTGCTCTCTCTTCACAACACCTCATGCATCAGTTATACAGTGGCCTTAACTGGATCCCACCAAAGGATCAGTGGTACTATACTCCTGGTACCCTGATAAACGGCATTGTTCGGTCATGTACTCCTTTCTCCTTAGCTAGCATGCTCACTCCCCCAAACCCACTCTATACACTTCGATCTGGTGATCTGACTTTTATGTCATTCCCCAAATGTAGAACCAACATGGGCTCCCAGGCCTTCTTCCTCCTTGCCCCTCAGCACTGGAACACTTTACATGCACCTCTCCAGCAGTCACCTACTCAGTCCAGTTTCAGGCACAATCTATGTAACCACCTCTTAGCCCTCAACCAATGCACCTGTTTCTTCCCTCGAGGCACTCCTTATGCTCATCTGCCCCATCTCTAGAGAGCCCTCCTAGCACTTACCCCCCCTTGGCTCGACATCTATTGCCCTAAGGCGGTGTCCTGTCTCTATAATGTAACAATGAATGTACTGTTTTCTGGCTATATACTGTGTCCTTTTTCTTAGAGGTATCTTGAGACTGTTGCCTGCTGAATTTAGTTATGTACCTCCGATTATGCATTTTGTGTCTGCTTGTTATAGCTGTCACTGATGTACTACTACCTCTTGTACTGAAATGCCATCTCTGCTTATGCTCTACATGTAGTGAATCTACTTATGTACTACTACCTCATGCACTGAATTGCCATCTCAGCTTATGCTCTGAATGTATTTGCTAGTACCAGACCTAGGTTACTGTTTTATGTACCTTCTTTTACAAATTGCCTGTACTTATTTGCATCTTACCTTTTTGAAAGTTTGCCTGGATTTTTGCTTTGTACTCTCCCGGGGTTGTGCCTGAAAATAGGCATTTCTAATGTCTACTGCACTTACCCAGTTATCAAGAACAAATAAATATATTAAATACATTCCCATGCTAATCTGCAAGGAGGCAGATGAAACAACCAGCAATGTCACTGAATTTTTGAGAATGGAAGCAATCATAAAATGTGGGTTTTTACCTAAAAGTAATATAATGCAAAAAAGGTTGACAGTGTCCCTTTAACACAAAGCATGAGCTACAACAGTATTTTCATTTTCGATCCTGCAGCTGTTAACCCCCTATTCGGAGCTCCACTGTAAAATAGTTGATATGCAATTATCCTGGAAAAAAAATCTAAAAGAGCAACTGTCTACTATAATAAAAGGCTTAAAAACACTAGATTTATGTCAATTATATTTACCTTTATTGTTATGTACTTATTTTGTTTCCTCTGTTATTGGTCTACTAAATACTGTAGGTAATGGAGCACTGTTTCACTGAGTCTTTCAAAATTTATCTCATCCTCCCTGCTAACCACACAATACCTGTTTTGTGACATCACAGTATGTTGCTATGGTGAGCACTATGATGTTATAAACAAAGGTACTGTGAGGTTAACAAGGAGAGGCAAATGTTTTATACAGATGTTTTAGACAGACTACCAAGGTGTGCTGCAAACCTTAAAAACGAATGTTGAAAATGAAAAATATGAATTCTCCAGTAAATTGTAACAGCTAAATCATCTTATTTATCAAAGTACATGCTGAAGTGCAGAGTTGCTGTTTAAAAATGAATTTACTTAGGATAACCCAGCTGAGATTCAGAATCTCTTTTCAGTGTGGTTCTGCTTTTACTCATTTATGTGGCTGGGTGAATGAAAGCACTGAGACAGGTTAAGGGCCTTATTCAGAGTCACATAGCAAATACAAGGCTCCGCTGATATTTTTTTTTTCTCTCCCACACCTCGGATAGCCCCCATCCACCTGGACCCCACCCCAGCCCCGTCACCCCAAGATCCACTGGGACGTACCACAACCTAGTACCCCAGGGCTTGTGCCCCCCCCAGAGGGGACAGCGAGATCCCACTATCTGCCACCGTGAACCGGCTCCAGTAGCTGGACTGGTAAGCCCAGCTAGTCGAGTGCGAGGGCCTGTGAGGGTCCAAGAACTATCCTGTCACTGAAGATTTTTTCCCATTTTTCTTCCCCGAGGGACGTGGCATGCAATGATGCCATGACACGTGACCTGTGCACCCGCATGCCATGCGTCAGTGTCTGCCCGCCCCCTGCTCATTCTGTGGCAGTCCCAGGTGCTTTTCCTCTAGCTTGTTGCTAAAGGCCAGGCGTAGCCCGGGCTCTGCAATCCCCCACTCCTCTGGAGGAGGAGGAGAGTGGTCCTCCAGACACTCAATCCTCCTCCCCCCCACTGGCCCTTCAATGGCCCAAGCTCATTACCGAACCCGGGTCACTGGCGCACTGAGCAGTAGGCTCACTCTGGTGAGATCTGAATTTGGGTTTCCTGGGTTTTAAGCTTGTTCTCTAGTCACTGGCTTCTCCAAAATAAATTTAAAACTTTGTAAGTGCTGAAGTCTGATTTCAGGATTGAATTGTTTTGGGGTTTGCATTGATCTGATTGCTTTACCATAGGGGGCTTGAGCTTGAAGGCACTGGTTTGGATTAATCTTTGGATCAGACTCTCTGAGTTTCTGAATTGATCTGTTTGTTTGACCAGAGGGGGCCTGAGAAATGTCTTGCCTATGTCATCTTCTTCCTGTTATGGCTTGCTTTAGTTGTGAGTCACATAAATGTAGATTTATTTGGAATTTAATTCTTTGAGGGGGGTTATGGGTTCACTTTACCAGAGAGGCTTACGTTTGAGGAACTGCCTAAATTCTTCTTTGTTCTCCATAGCTTGTATTGCCAATGTATCCCAGTAACTGACAGTAAAGAAATTACAGGAATCCTGCATTTTTCATGTACTGCCTTTTTATGGAGTTTTCTGGATGAAGAAATCTAGGAGAAGTGTATCTGCATGTGTTGTCATTTGGATGATCACCTCAGGTAGAACATTTTGTATCTTAAGGGCCAGCAGAGGCACTTAAGTGTACATAGGTTAATGTACACTGGTAAGATAACAGAAGGGGTGGCCACTTGGGGTAAGACACCACAGTTTGTTCCTGATTCAGCCTGCTCTCCCTTAAGATATCTCCAGCCCCCTGCCCCAAGTTGTCATTCCCAATCTGAACCTTTTCAAACACATCCCCCAACTCCTAACCCAGCTTATCATTCAGAAATGTATGTGTATGTGTGTGTATTTACAGGTGTGTGTGCGTGTTCATGTATTACTGTGTGTATGCAGAACTGCAACTGTAACTATGCAAATTATGCAGCTACCTAGAGCCATACAAGGGAAAAAGCCTCCTCCCACCCGCACTTACGTGCTGTGGCCACTAAATTTCCATGCCCCAATCTCAATTTAGGGACCACTACCTGTTGTTTGCCTTTGGTCCCTCAAAGTCTAATCCTGTAACAGCCACTGCACATGTAAGAACAAAAATAAAGGTGTTACGTCAGCATGTGGCTGAAAACAAAACCAAAAGGTAATATAAAATGCATGCTGAAAACAAAAAATAGAGTTAGAATCAACATTTTGACATAAGTCTTCTTCGGGAATTATCTAAAAGAGAAAAAAGCCAAGTTAGTGGAGAGGTAAGGGGAAATAAGGGATATACAGTATATATAAATGTATAATATATATATATATATGCTGCATAAAAAAGTATGTCCAACCAAAACGAAACTTGGCAAATCAAGAGATCTACCATGCCCCACCACGCATACCAAATTTCATGCAAATCCGTTGAATGGGTTCAGTTATTAACGTGCAAAATTTCAAGTTTAACATTAAAGTGCCTTCTCAACCCTAACTATAGGGGTGCGACCATACTCCTATAAAGATATATAGATATATATATATATATACTGTGTGTGTGTGTGTGTATATATATATATATATATGTGGTGTTATGGTTTCCAACCCTAACTCCCCACACCCACCCACCAAACACGAAATGGAAAAAACAGTACAGTTTTCACTGTTCTGACTCTTGGAAGAATCATGGGTGGGGTCTTCCTTGTAGTTCTCAATCCTAACACTCACCCCATTATGATACGGCCTTCAAATGTACAGAACTGTCTCTCCCCACACATTGAAAAAAAAACTATAGGCCCTCGCAGTGTTACAGACAAAGAGGTAAATGCACTACAGTGAGTCCAGGGGAGTGCAGCTAAAGGGTGGCTAACCCCAAACTCATACACATAAAAAGGAAATACTGCAGATGCACTCCACAAAATAGCACTAGTCAGTAGCAGTAAATAATCTTCAAAACTTTAATTGTAGAAAAAAAAATAAACTGATCAGCAGCCACTTGCCATAGTGAACAAAGCACCCCAGCACTTCACCCAAAAAGCTTTGTTAGGGGGCTCCCTGATTCAACAAGAATCAGGACAGCAAAAACTGTACTACTTTTTTCCCTTTTCTGCTTGAGGGGTGGGGTGAAGTGGAAACCCTAACACCACATTTTCCTACTTTTGTCAGTTTAACCTGAACCCTGACTGATGCATTAATATATTTTTTTGTAAATAATTTCCATACTTTTTGAGATAGTAGAATCGTGTCCTCATTTAGGCGAATAAAGCTCAGTGCCCTCTAGGCCCTGCGCTTTCATACCTCTATAGATGCACATATCCATCTGACTCAGTAAAGCAATGTATGTGCTTGGCTGTAATAATTTTTTCTGGGGCTCACTTCAAAGTTAAAATATAGTAGGTGTCCCTCTCAACTGCCAGCGGTTCACTGTAAGTGGGCAAAAATGTGGTTTTCGCCTTGCTACCCATAAGACAGTACATTTTTGTCAGTTTGCATGAAATTTGCTATGGTTATAGTGGAAGACAAGACGCACCTTTGTTGCATTTTTATGTGGATTTGGCACCATGGTGAGGACCGTAATTTTGAGGTGCAGTGCATACCCCATGAATGTTTTGGGGGGGCTTATGTGTTACTGTCATAGTAGTCATTGACATCTGTTTTATATAACAGACACTGCCCTTAACTCCAGTTACTGATGGACTTACTGTATGGCTTGTTAAAATTACAATGTTATCCTATGATAATTTCCATGGTTTTTATATGGCCCCTAAATTTTGGGGGGTATTATGTGTTAGAGCTGTAGTACACGTTGAGACCTTTTTCTTTTTGGATACATTGACTGTCACTTAACTCCACAGAGTGATGAAGTTATGGCTTGTTAAAGCTGCAATGTTATCCTATGGGAATTGTAATTTTTTAATGTTTATGTTTTTTAATAGGGTCCCTGAATTGCTTTGTAGTGTATCATGTGTTAGTGTTGTATTACTCATTAAGGCCTTTCTTTTGATATATAGATTGCCCCTTAACTGCAAATACTGACAGAGTTATGGCTTGTCAAAGATGAAATGTAAAAGAAAAAAAAATAAGCGTTAATTCTTTTTACGCATGAAGGGATCCTTTTTCATGAGATTGTGTCATTCTCACAAAATAGGATTCCCTCATACGAAAAGGAAAGTGAAAAAAACTAAGCCCTAATTCTTCACATTTTTTTTTCGTATGAAGGAATCTTTTTTCGTGATATTGTGTTATTCTCACAAAAAATGTTTCCTTCCTACAAAAAAAGAATATGAAAAAAACTAAGTTAAAGATTTTTGGGGGGGATGAAGGCAATCTTGTTTCACATGACCCTTTTCTTGTTTTGAATAACCACATGAAAACAGAAAATCATTTCACGATAAAAAGATTTTTTAAATGTGTTAAAAACACATTTCTGGGTCATTTTTCCCAAAACTAACTGCAGAATCCAGCGAACTGGGTCCCAATTAGCAAGATACATGTATAGGTATGTTTCCATGATATGATTTTTATGGGTTTTCTTTTAAACGGAAACAAGATGGTGGACGTGTGAAAAAATAATTTAGTCTCATGAAACAAGATTACCACCCTATATGAAACAGAATCTTGTTTCGTATGGCCAAATTCCTTTTCCGTATGAAACAGCTATACAAAACAGCATACTGAACATGCTCAGAACTGAAATTTCAAATCTTTATAACTCTGGAATGGATTATATTTTTTTCACCAAATCAATGAAAGGCACCACTCAGGGCCAAGCCCTTTCTACAATGTAACAAAAAGCCGCCCCAAGAGCTGGATGTGCTATAAAGAACACAGAAGCTACATAAAAAACTCAAGCACCACCCACTGTGGAAAAAGCAAAATAAGCTCACATCACATTAAAGTGAATTATAAACATAAAGTTTATTTAATGTATTTACCAGAGCATAAAACAGACCCTCAAATCCAAACAAGAGCACACAGAGGGACCCACCAGCCTCCTACCGGTTTCGCCTCAAAGCATCATCAGGGAGTGTTCAAACAGGTAAATCACACTGCTTTTAAGCTCCCAATCTGAAGTGACAGTGTATGAATACATTACAAAACTAGTGCATGATTCACTAACATTAAAAACATTATCAGAACATCGACCATAACACCTGGTGCAAAATAATTTTTTTAGAAATAAATATGTACAGTGTATTAATTGTATCAAAGATGTCTTTTCAAAGATGTTGTTTTCTAAAAAAACACCACTTATCAAATATAATAATATTGATGCAGACAGGATTTGTATTATTATTTAATTACCAGGTTTTATACACAAGATGAGTATAAATGCACATAAATATGCAATTTCATTTCTATTCCAAATGAAATATAATAGCCAAATGTGTAAGCAAACACTTTGTTATGATTATCATGTGTGCTAATAATATCCAGTCATGTGACATTTGTTTTGCTATTTAAAAAGGTGTTCACATGTATTTAAATACACGTGCACTCATGTAGGAAATTGCTATTGTCACATAAATACAGATTAAGTGCCACATATTGTATTTAAATGCATATTATATGCATAGTTTATATATCTGCACTTGTAAATCATTTGTTGCTTGAAAAATCATATTTAAATTGTTTCACATTAATATTATTTCAAATCATATTTTAACATCTCTTGTCCTTCAAATATGGTACAAGCTCAAAAAACTTTAGGCCGGATGGGCACAAGGCACCCAATTTAGGTTCTATCTCCACACCAGGCACTTGGGTTAATATCCCAATACTGACACTGCAGTGTAGCATGAGGGGGTTGCTGTACACCTGAGGTGCTGTCTTTCGGATCAGATGTTAAACCGAGGTCCCATCTGCGTGTTCTGGTGGTAGTTTAGGTGGACGCTAAAGATCCCATGGCACTTCTCGAAAAGAGTAGGGGAGTGTTCCTGGTGTCCTGGCCAAATTTCCCCCATTCACTAAAAAATACTACCAACAGCTTAATCTGGTTCAAGGTCAGTTGGCATTCATCTGTATCCCCCTCCCCCGGGTTGTGCCTGAAAATAGGCAGAATTTGTCTAGTGTACTTACCCGGTCAACAAAAACTAATTAAATAAAAATAAATAAATATCCAATACTGCTCTCTTTAAGACAGAAGTAAGTCCTGGTCTCCACTTCTGGGGCCCGATCTGACCCTCTCAATTCCACAGAAAGAAAAATGGTGTGATGTAGTTGAATCTATACTTCCCAAATGGCAAAACAATGAATTCTTGTCATCCTTTGTTCATGTATCACTAAGGTTCCCCCACCCTTAACTTGAAGGTCCTGACAGTTTTCCCTACATAAAACACTCCACAGGTACAACAAGCTAAATATATGACATATCGGGTACTACAATTAATAAACCCCCTAATGTCAAACGTCTGAATAGAGTTAATAGATGGGCAGATAGGTACCAAGCCCTTTCTAACCAGAAATTTTCAGACCAAAATTGGAAATCATCTGGGTGCTAAGCAAAGACAAAAAAACAGCAACCCCTCCCCAATTTTTCACTATCTGGATCTCAAAATCCACTCATCTGCCCGGAATGAAACCTGGCATTTAAAGAGACCTTGCACACACATTTTGTACAAATCTGTTGAATGGGGGCAAAGCTATTAAAGTGCAAAGTTATAGGTTTAACATTAAACAGCCTACTCAACCTTAACTATAGTGGTGCTACTGCATCACTATAGTGAGTGAGTGTGAGTGTGAGAGTGTGTGTGTGTGTGTGTGTGTGTGTGTGTATAAAGAAAACAGGGAGACGATTCAGGATAAAAAATGATAATAGGCAAGGTAAGACTAGAAGTTGGAAAACAAAAAGGTTATAATGGGGATGTAGTGTGTGTTTATGCATGTACAGTATATTTGTGTGTGTACATATGTGTGTCAGTATGCAGTGTTGTATGAGTATGTATTTGTAAACAGATATAAAACAAAAACATTACATACATGCTTACAATAGAAACTAATGTTTAAATCTACACAGTAACCATCAGATCTTCTTCAGTAATGAACCACATAGAAAAAAGAAGGCATTTCCCTCTCCCATCAGATCACTTTACAGGCCTACAGGTCCTCCCCGACATCCCAGTACCAGAAGCTTCCACTGTGTCATGAGGTGGAGAGCACCTGCTGCCATCAGTGCTTCATGGTGCCAATGTGAAAGGGTGGGCAGCGGTCACAAGAGGCACCAAAATCTTCCCCCTAATGAAAAACCCACAGGGGTTCAAAGCTCCAGGGTTTAATCAGCCTGTCCATTTTACCGACTGCACAATAAAACCCCTATGCATTTAGTTTATCTGTGACACTAAAGTTTTTTGTGCACCTACTTGCCATACGAACATACGAAATTGCCAGCAGAAAAAGGCCCACAGGTCTATCAAGTCTGCCCCATTGTGCAGTTCTTAGTTTCATATCACTAAAACTGCCCCAACCCCACCCAAACGCCTCCTTTCCTCCTCTTTCCTGGTCCTTCCCCCCCTTTTGTGTTCTTGTCTGTACTTATCCTGCTCTTGACTCTATCCCACCCCCGCTTAAAGCTATCCACTGTCCTCTGAGTGATCAACTCCTCCAGCAGTGCGTTCGAACCCACCACTCTGTGAAGTAGTGCCTCCCCATCTCCCTCCTAAACCTTCCCCCTTCCAACTTCAGACTGTGCCTCCAGTGACCCTTTCCTCCTTTAAGCAGAACAATCTTCACTCCCTAACACTGTTTATGCCTTTCAAGTACTTAAAGGTCTCTATCATGTCCCCTCTTTCCCTTCTGTCTTCCAGCGGGTACATGTTGAGGTCCTTCAATCTTTCCTCGTATGGCAACTCCCCTAGTCCCATGATCATTTTTGTAGCCCTACACTGCACCCCCTCCAGTAATCTCACATCCTTTTTGAGGTATGGGCACCAGTACTGTACACAGTACTCCAAGTGTGGCCTCATCAGTGATCTATACAATGGCAGGATGACCTCCCCCTTTCGAGAGGTGATCCCTCTGCAATGCACCCCAGCATCCTATATGCCCTTGCTGCCACCCTCCTACACTGTGCTGATACCTTCATGTCCCCTGTGACTATTACCCCCAGGTCCCTTTCCTCCTCTGAAGCAGTTACCTGCACTCCCCCCTGCCAGTAGTTGTTCCTGGGATTTCTGGCTCCAAGGTGCATGGCCTTGAACTTCTTAGCATTAAACCCCAATTGCAGCCCCCTAGACCAGTGTTCAAGTTTAGCTTGCCTCCTGATTTTGACTGTTTTAAGGTGCTGCATTTTATTTCCAAGTGCTGGGTGTTTTCTTTGTTTCTCTGCTCACTAGGTACTATAAAGCTGAGGGTAGCTCCTCACAGGCTACAGCTTAAAATTGGGTTTACCAAACAATGACAAAATCCCCCCAACCTCAACTTTTATTGAGGATTTTTTAAATAAGGTTTCTTAAGCTTAAACACATCCAAACACTATTTTTGATGTTTTTGTATTACTTAATAAAAAATAATTTGACTTATTTCTAGGTTTCTTAACCTCCTGCATCTCCCTCCTCCAGTTGGTTTATCCCTCACACTCTCAAAAAGACAGGTTAAACTTTGTGACCCTCACTAAAGGATTCTTCTTCGTCACCTGACCCTTACTTTCAATGACTCACTGATGCTACCACAACAGTTTGCCTTGTGGGTTGCCAGGCTTGTTCACTTCATCACCTCTCACTGCTTGCTCTTCCACTACGCTCAGGTCATTGTGCCTTCTATGATATGGGCAGTTATCCTCAGTGCCGCCTATGTCACCACTCAGCCCCAGCTCTGCTTCAGAAGCACCACTTCTCAGTCCACTATGAGTATGTGAACTCGCAAGCATAGGAGAAAAACAGCTCCAGTCCAGCTTTCCATTGTTGCCTATGTATTTTTTTGCATCAAATGCAAAAAAAGGACATAGAAGCAATAAAACTGTTTTGTGCAGGACTGTCCTGCCTGGGGGTTAGAAGAACAGCAGGATGGCAGCAAAAATAGTGCAAAACATACCATTCCCCCTGAATTTTAAGCCCTGCTAGGCACAGATCCTATAGAACAAAGACAACTATTGTAACAAAAAAAAAAAAACAGGAAATATTATGAGCAACTTGTGCAATGTTGAGCCGCTGGTTCTGGTCTGCCTTGGCTGGACCACACTAAAGGGAAGTCTGCACTTAAACACCCAGCCTTCTGTTATCAGTGTGCACATTGATGTGTGCTGGTGATGGGAGCCACCTGAGGACAGGGAGACAGGAATATTTAATTTGGGATGACAGGATAAAAAAGGTATGTGCAGCTAATTTTATTTACATCCCAAATACTTCATCATCATAAAACGGTATAAAAGAATGACATGCATTATTAATCTGAAACATTAATTACGTCCTACACAAATACTGGAGGAAGTCTAAAGTGCAAAAGCTTGCTTACTTTACATCTGCCTTGCCTCCAATGCTGCATGTGAGCACTAAGGACAGTCTCAAACCAGGACATGCTGATATGAGTCACAACAAATGGAGACATCAGCTGACTCGAAAAGTTTGGAAATATTCAGACTTGCTTTCCAACTTATTAAAGTAATCTTGAATTAAACCCCCAAATATATACTATTTGCAAAAGAGTATCTCAGTCTAACTTGAACAGTCAGCATTCATGCTGAAACCTATTCACCTACACACTGGTAGTCAAGCCAATTTCCCTTCATGCCTGCAGCGATTAACTTTCTTGAAACTTTGGAAAAAAATAAGCAGCTCCTTTGTTCCAGATTTACAGCAGTAATCCATTTTTTTGCCTTCCCAAAGAAACACACTGAAACTGTAAACAAACAGAGAAACTAATTGCTGGTTTTTGCAAGCACGTACGTCTAGACAAAAGCAACTCTTCAATCAAGTAGCTTGTTGCATTTAGACTCTCCAAGCATTACTGCTCCTACAAATACAGGTTTTGAACCAGACAGCTAATATCACAACTCAATGATGTCTGTGAAGGGCAACAGATGGAAAAAAAAAAACAATTCCCTTCATTCTTCGATAAAGGAAACTCTGTGTCTATTTGAAGCAGATGTCTACTCTAGCCCCAAAAGTGTGCACACTATCACATCTCTATTCTATATCTAGGACACTACAGTAAAACGTGCGGCAATATCTGGGTCTACTTTCCGAGAAACAATATGGTTATGAACACTCTTTCCATAACTGGTCAAAAGCTCCAAACATATTCAAGAAAAACATGTTTAAGCTGCACCACAGAGCAAAGAATCCGCAATATCCACATGCCACAAGTGTGTGAAATATGGGAATGGTAAAGGGCTTTTACAAGCTAGTTTCTCTACTGGGCAGGTACGAGACCCAATAACATCTTGGCTGTAGTAATAACTAGAATTACAAAATGGGTTGGAATTTCCTGCTTCCTGGTTGGCTAAATAAGTTTTAAGAACCATGTTTGAATTCACAACGAATTTATTGTTTGAAAGAGTGCAGACAGTGGGATTTGGAATATGGGCAAACCGCATGCAGAATTCAGAGCCAATTCGCTTAGCCCTGATTTCATTCATAAACATGGCTGCCACCTTCACTCACTAAAACGCAGCAACATGGAAGAAAAGGAGGTGACCAGAGAAGTAAGGGCACAAAGGCGTCAAGGGAATTAAGGAGGGAGAAAAAGACTTCTTCAGGTACATCAGGGAGAAAAGGGGTTGTAAGGACCAAATAGTATGGATTAAGAAGGAGGGGGAATGGGTGGAAACGGGGTGAAAAGGCAGAAGCATTTAACGACTACTTCTATTCGGTATTTACTAAAGAGAAAAGGGGGAAATACCTAAGGTTGGGGGGAGGACAGGATCAAAGGGGGAGGGGTGACAGACAGGGAAATCACAGAAGGTAGAGTGCTAGAGGGGTTAAGGGCACTGAGAGTGGACAAGGCACCGGGACCAGATGGTATACACCCCAGGGTACTGAAAGAGTTGGCAGAGGTACTGGCAGTCCTATTGGCAGGCCTATTTAATGCCTCTCTCTAGACTCAGAGTGTATACCTCAGGATTGGAGGATGGCTCACATGGTTCCACTCCATAAGAGCGGTCCCAAAGACGAACCAGGGAACTATAGACCAGTGAGTCTCACGTCCATAGCGGGGTAACTGATGTAAACAATCCTGAAGGGGAGGCTGGTAACCCTGCTGGTGGGCAGTGGAGGGCAGCACAGTTGGCAGCATGGCTTTCTCAAGGGCAGAGCCTGCCAGACCAACCTAGTGGACTACTATGACTGGGTGACTAGGGAAATGGACAAAGGACATGCGGTGGATGTCCTGTACCTGGACTTCAGTAAAGCATTCGACTCGGTACCACACAGAAAACTAGCATGTAAGCTAAGGGGCACAGGGGCGGGGGCAACATTGGTGGGATGGGTGGAGAACTGACTGCAGGGATGGCAGCAGAGGGTGGTGGTAGGAGGAGAATTATCATCCCCAAGGGCAGTGACAAGCAGGGTTCCACAGGGGTCAGTGCTGGGGCCGGTGTTATTTGGGGTATTTATTGCAGACATCTCGGTAGGTGTAAATTTCAAGATCAGTCTATTTGTGGATGACACCAAGATTTGAGCAGTGGAAGATGACTATGGGGGGTGGCACGGATTGCAGGAAGATCTAACAAAGCTGGAGACAAGGTCTGACACCTGGCAACTTGGTTTCAGCGCCAAGCAATGCAAGGTGCTGCATTTTTGGGGAAAGAATCCAAAGAGGAGCTACCACCTGGGGGGGGGTGCAGCTATCTGTGACGGAGGAGGAGAAAGATCTGGGGGTGCTCATAACGGGAGCAATGAACAACTGAGCACAGTGTAGGAAAGCAGCAGCAGTGGCCAACAAGATGCTGGGTTGTACTGCAAGGGGTATAACCACTAGGAGGAGGAGGAGGGAGGTGATTATGCCATTATACAGATTGCTGGTCAGACCCCACCTGGAGTACTGCATTCAGTTTTGGTGCCCTTACCTAAAGAGGGATTTTAGATTGCTGGAAGGGGTGCAACGCAGAGCAACAAAGATGCTCCATGGTCCAGGGGAGCTACCATATGAGGTTAGACTGAGGAAATTGAACATGTACTCTCTGGAGAAGAAGAGGGACGGGGGGACATGATTGAGACCTTTAAGTACATGAGAGGAACACACAGGGCAGGCACCAAGGGACTGTTCAAGGGGAGGGTGGGGAGAGACACCCGGGGTCATGATATGAGATTGGAAGGCGGAAAGTTTAGGAATGAAATGAGGAGGCATCTCTTTACGGAAAGGGTGGTGGCAGAGTGGAACGCACTACTGGCAGAGGTGGTAGCCTGTAAAACAGTGAGATGCTTCAAGAGGGGCTGGGATAGGGCAAAAGGGTGGGTCATGGGGGTAGGAGCGGCAGCTGCAGAGCAGGGGTGCTAGCTGCAAAATCGAGCAGATTCTATAGACCAAATGGCCTTTTTCTGCTGGCACTTTCCTATGTTTGTAACTAGGCCCTAAAAATAAAACTCATATTTAACAAAAAAAAAAAAATGTAAAAATACTCTTTCTCATGACCCCCTCCTTACAAACACAAAACATTAAACAAATGAAACACTGTTCACTGCTTTAGTTCTGGTGTTTGTTTAGTAACCATGGAAAAGCTCCCTCCTAGCCTTACTTGCTTGCTAGGGAAATCTCTGATGTTTACCCCTGCCACCGAAAAAATTGAGGCCCTAGCTATAAATGAAGCCTTCTGGTGTGTGCGTGTGTGTGTATATGTGTGCAAGCGCATGTGTAAGTAGGGGGTAAACCTTTCCCCAGTGAAATGAAGCAAAATTCTAAATTACTTTATACATTCCAGTTCAATTCCACTTACAAAATGTTAGAGGGGCTATTTTCTCTGTAGCGTAAGAATATATTTCAAAATTACTATATAAAAAAATTTTTTTTTAATCTAAAACTTTTCATTTACTTGGTAAATTTTGACCCCATTTATTAATGTAATTAGACACTCCATGGTGTGCAATGTTGTGATACAAAGGCACTTCTTGGGTGTTAAGAGGCACCCAAGTGATGCCTCGTGCCTCACAACCTAGCTAAAGGTTTTTCTGTAATAGTGCATGCAAACACACAACTTATGTACGGGGTATCACCAGACAATTCCCCCCTCTCTCTCTCTACTACCTACTTATCCATCTTATAACTTAAAATTTTTGGCATACTCTACAATATACTGTACCTGCTCCAGATGGAGAATATAGTTAAAGGGACACTATCAACACCCTTAGACCTCTAATTGTTTCTAATTAAAAAAAAAAAAATGTGTGACTGCTTAACTGCTGTAGAATCTGCTGATGTAACCTTCTTTTTAAATACTTCCTTTTTCTAAGGCAAACTGAAGAACAACTATTGGTGTAATCATATAAAAATTGGTGTTTCAAATCCTTGATCTCATCTCAGTGCAACATTCCTCAACTGTAGGAACACACCAATACAAATGATTTCATAATTTTTGTTAAGTGCATTAAATGTAGCATTCATTCTTATGTAAGTGAATTTGCTGTTCCCTAGTTCCCCCCACCATATGTATTGCTAGCCAGGACCATTTTATCATGCATAGCCCCAGGTCTGTTTTCTACTAGTGACCATGCTTCTTGTGCAATGGTCAAAACCTTCAGAATTCACTAACAATTAAATCTGACAATGCAAGACAGTTGCCTCTCCCCACCTAAATTCCACCTCAAAGGCCCAGGCCACTTGTATGACATCAGTCAACTCAATATCTTACTTACTGTGTAGTGACAGTGTCTTGCTGCTTATTTTAATTACCGTAAAGCACTTCAAACTGCTATCACAGATAAGGCACTCTAGATATTTGTTTATTTGTTTATATGGAAACAATCAGAATTACAACCCTTTGAGTCACAGACTCTTTTGCAAAGGCTCCACGTCGGTTACAAGGGTGGAGGGTAGACAAATACAGTTGAGAACATACATGTAACAGGCAGAATATACATAAAAAAATCAAAGGAGCAGTCCAGTCAAACTTAGTGACTGTTGAGGAAGTTAGGCAGCAATCTTGGGATACCCAGGCAGGGATTATTGGTGAGATCGTGGGGCCTGTGTGGCCCTGAGTCGAGCGTGGGGGGCAGATTAACCGGGTGAGCAGAGTCAGCCGCAGCCACATATGGCTCTCTCAAGGAGGTGAGCTTTGAGGCCTGTTTTAAGTTGAAAGATGCTGTGGGTCTGTGAGAGGGAGTGTGGTAATGCATTGAGCCAGAGAGGGGCCCGGTATCTGAAGGATAAACAAATGTCTTGACTAGATTGGGTTATCTGTACCATCCTGTTCTGAATGTTATGGGAAACCAAGCCCCCAGAATTACAATGGTGTCATTTCTCTCAAAAACATTTCCCAGTCTCAGGGCCTGGACACTGCCAACCCTCCTTTAACTTCTAACATGGTCCAATCACTGCCTTCCAACATGTTCCTATCACTGCCTTACAACATGGTCCGATCACTGCCTTCCAACATGGTCCTATCACTGCCTTCCAACATGGTCCTATCACTGCCTTCCAACATGGTCTGATCACTGCCTTTCAACATGGTCCGATCACTGCCTTTCAACATGGTCCTATCACTGCCTTTCAACATGGTCCGATCACTGCCTTTCAACATGGTCCTATCACTACCTTTGCAGGCAATACTATCTGAAAGTGCCTCAGCAGTACAAGCAGTCTGTGTGGTGTCTTCTTTCACAGACATTAATAGGGAAGCAATTGCTCTACTCCTGAATCTGCTTCGTTGTTTTCGTTTGCATCCTTTCTAACTTTTCAACTGATTGAATAGACTTATTTGTTTGGTGGGCTGTATGATTATGCCGTAATGTGCTGGCAGTTTGGTAAAAAACAAACAGTTAATACATAATTTGGCCGCAGGCTTTTGTCACTTTTTTCATGTTTATAATTTACTTATTCTTTATTTTTTCTCATTCCATCTTGGGTATCCTGGGGCACATCTGTAGAACACGGTAAACGCTGGTAAGGCTATGGCTTGTCTGTGGCTGCTTCCTGCCAATGCCCACTTGGGGACCATAGCACATACTGAGCTTTAACAGTGCCAGGGTGGCATACAAGTCCCCTAAGACATTCTCACCTAAGACAGAGTCTTTCTCCATCATTACTGGAAATGACTCACTAGCCCAAAGTACACCAGGAAACTTGTTTCTACACATGCGTTCCAACCAAACTGGCTACTTCGCTAGTGCAATGAATCATTTTGGTAACATACTCCACTTCTCTTGAAAACAAAAAGTATATACTGTAGAACACAATACAATTTAATTTTATATATCATCTTTCACATACAAGCATCCCAAACCGCTTACAACAAAAAACAAGGTGGAAAAATACTATGAAAGAACAGATGAGGAAATATAAAAGAAGACAGTACGGTTTAGTGGTTCAAGCACGGGCTTGAGAACCGGGAGTTCATAGGTTCAAACCCCGGTAAAGCCACATTTATTTATTTAGCTTTTCTTAACCAGGTAAGTACACTAGACAAGACAATTGCCTATTTTCAGGTACGACCCGGGAGAGTACAGGAAATACGACATGGTACAACAAGATACACTTTAGACATGGTGCAACAAGATACACTTTAGGCTATTACACAGAGTCAGGGGAAACAGAAACAACACATAGTCAGCAGGTACAATGGTCATAACAAAATACATCTGAACACCAGGCTGCGAGCAGCGCATTATATACAAGTCATTATACAGTATGAGACCATTATATACAAAATATATACAATATACGTCCCCAGCAAGGGGAGGCACCGTCAGAGCAATACTCACTGTGCTACCTTGCCACTTAAATTCCTAGTGCTACAGTCCACCGAGATGCATAAATGGGAAGCAGGGGTTGAAGTTAGGGTGGTAAACTGGGGATATGCTCTAATCAGATTTGAAAGGCTGATGTGGGCACATGGGGTGGAAGAAGCATTCTTTAAGTGCCTACGTATGTGCCATAGATACACTTTCAGTGAGAGGACTGATGGAAAGAAGCAGGACCCCACAGGAAATGAGATGTATCTCATCCAGGCTATCTTGTGTAAATAAAATGTAAAATACATAAATATAAAAAATGGTAACAATATAAAATTATAAATTATAAATATTAGGTTAATATGTAAAATGTGAGGCAATAAATAGAATAATGTGGATAGGCAGGTGAGTTATAGAGAATTTTATTATTACTTGAGGGATGCTCTATAAACCCCGAGGGCGGGGCCTGAGGGGTTTATATAGGCATCCCACACATTCGAGGGTTTGTGTAAATTCTCATAAATAACCACCTGCCTATTACTTTTATTTTTATAATTGCTGGTCAGCAATTTTTCCTCACATTGATGCTGCTTTGTCTGTGATTCACTGACTGACACACACACACACACACACTGTCACACAGACTGTCACACACACACACACACACACACACACACACACACACACACACACACATGTTTATTAGGAAAAACAGATTGTTCTTTGTTAGGCATCTTTTTCTTTTTTACAACTGTTTCTTCATGCTTTGCTTGTTTTACTTTGACTTGGTACAACAGCACCTCCGTTAGCAGCGCTGGAGCTGCTCCAGTGCGGTGCTCTGTTTCGAGGAATTGCTCAGGCTGTACAGGTTATGGGCAGCAGGATCAACCAGATAAGAAGCTTTGGGAAATAAAAAAGCGATATCTGGTGTGGCTGCGTCTGTGGCAGCTCCACCTCGGTAGCGGGACTGACGAGCGCCATGTTTGTTGAGTGTTTAGCCCGCCCATGAGAAGAGGAGAGCCAATCAGGATATGGCTCTAGTTTGATTGAAGTGGCGCGTGTTTGAAATTATAACTGGTTCAGCCTATGGAAAGAATTGCTGACCAGTCTAGACAGAGGTGGCGTGTGTTTGCCGTTATAACTAGCTGAGGTAGTTATAATGGCAAATTACAACTCGGTTTCTCTATGAGAAAAAATTGTGACCAGTAATTATAATGCAATTAATTAAAACAGATTAATACATGTTAGGATCAAAATAAATTAAACCCATGCAGCTATATTTAGGGGCTACGACATATTAATTACTACACAAGATATTAATTGAAGGTTTGTTGTCCTGGAAAGGCACACTAAGTGGAGGCTCACTTCCAGGAGTAATCTGGGGAAGAGGATTTCCGCGGGTGGCGGGACTGACTGTCATAGTGCAATAGTACAAATTACAATGAGTGCAAAGAAAAGAATTAAAAGCAAAATCAGTATTAACACTGTACAAGAGGAGGGTGGCAGACGTGGTTCCGCTTCATAAAGGGACAGGGAACAAACAGGTAACTACAGGCCCATCAGTCTCACCTCTACTGTTGGAAAGCTGACGGCGTCGCTAATCAAGTAGACCTTGTGGACTATCAGGAGGGTAATGGTCTCCTGGATAGTAAACAGCACAGATTTGTGTCAGGGAGGTCGTGTCAGACAAGTTTAATAGTCTTTTTTGATTGGGTTACAAAGGAACTGGATAAAGGCCATGCTGTGGATTTGCTGTATTTTGACTTCAGCAAGGCTTTCAACTCTGTGCCTCACAGATGCCTGCTGAAAAAGCTGGGGGACCTTGGGGTGGCTAGGGATATAGACAGATGGGTGAAGAATTGGCTAAAAGATTGACGGCAGTGGGTAGTGGTAAACAGTATCAAATCGGAAGACAGGGAGGTCACAAGTGGGGTACTGCAGGGGTCTGTCCTGGGTCCAGTGGTCCTTTTCAATATGTTCATCAGTGACACTGGAGAAGAGATCCAGGATAAGCTAGATCTCTTCACAGATGAGACACAGCTCTGTGGTATAGTGGATAGTGCAGAAGCAATTAGAGAGCTATAATAGGACCTGCAGAGGCTAGAGAGATGGTCGAAGGTCTGGCAGCTGAATTTCAACGCCATAAAGTGCAAGGTAATGCACTTAGGAAAAGGAACCCCAGGGCAAAATACTGGATGGGTGAGGTACAACTATCCTCGCACTGCTGTTTCTTTTCTCCCCCAGCCCACCTGTCCATGTCTCTAATCCTCTGGATTCTCCTCAATCTGCATGCTGATCTAATCTCCTCCCTATCCCGCCTGACTTATACCTGCCCTCCCTTCTCCCTAGACTAACCTGCCCAACCGGGCTCCCACTGGAAGCTGTGCAGGTGGTGGCATCCTCCACAGCAGCCGCCGCCGAAACCATAGAAGGACTGCTGGCGCACTAAACTCCTTTCAGAAAGCCCTCAGATGCCGCCGGAGAATTTTTCTACAAGGAGCCCCACTGCTTCTGTTGGTCGCTGAGCCACTGAACGTCCGGTAAGAGACTTTGCCGAATTTGCCAAAGTGCAACTTACAATTTAAGCCCCGCTGGTGCTGTGCACCAGCTCTCCACCCTCCCCCTCCTACCCACCCCACCAATCTGGGTACTCACTTGTAGCTATGTCTGGCCATGTGACTAACAGTCCACCTTGCCATTTGCTCCCTATAGTTTCTGATCACTAGGGTGCCGCCCCTTGCTACTCCCAATACTGTCTTTTGTTTTCCCTGCCATTTCCTCGCTCATCTACCTTCCTTCTAATGTCTCCCCCATCCCCAAAACCCAGCTACTGCAACGCCCTATATCCACTAAGTTTCAGCTACTGCAACTCATGTCTAAACTATGGCCCTTACAATGCTGACCCTGACTTTCCTTGGCATGGCATTACTCCAATTAGCCTGGCTCTCCTTGACATTCTCACCACCTGTGTCCATATCCACAAAACTCACCCAAACTGACTTCACCTTTTCAAACCTGCTTTGCACTACACCTAAGCGCCTTGATCTCACATCACTTGTACTCCCAAAACTTATCATCGATTTTGGCTTAAGCACTATATATAAAGGTGTTTGTCACTTCCTAATCCCTCTACCACCCCATTGCACACAGAAAACTCTGGTATCTGCTACTAATTGCCTTCATTCTAGTGGGTGATATTGAACTAAACCCGGGTCCCATGGCTCCACACTCTCACTCTGACCTAACATGGGCTACTACTAAGGGACTTCGGATTGCACATACCAATATCAGAAGTTTGTTCCGTAATCTCTCAGAACTGGAGGTATGGGTGACTCTTTATCAAAAATGTTATAAAAAAGTAAGATATAATCCAAAGTCCATCAAAACTCATATATTTATTAAACTCTTTTTCTTCACACCCATATACATGAGGCAACAGTTTCGTGGCTTAACGTCACTTCCTCAGGCCAATTGTATATGAACAGTGTTGACACTTAATTTTCATTTATTTGAACTCCACTGATCTGGAAGTCCTGAAATTTTACTCTCAAAATGAGCACCATGCCACCCTGTTCCTATTACCATCTGGTCACACTCTAAAATGGGCCAGTTCACTTCTCAAAATGTTCATCCACTTAATAGCAATCTTGCTAGGAAAACCACATCTAATGTATCTTTGGCAATTGTCCTCATGAATTGAAAGCGGCTGCTGTTGCCTATTCTTACACAGAGCTCAGTTGCTCATTGCTTTCATTAAACCATGTTCTGGGATAGAACTTGGTGTCTTTGGGTCTTTTTCCAGCTTACTTGCTCCACTTAATTTCCTCACCTCAGGGCAAAGACTGCCTTCTGGAAGGCAGTCTTTTGCCTGAGGTGAGGGGCATTGCGTGGAGCAACCTCCTATCCTTAGTGCAAGGTTACGACCTACATCAAACAATAAATTGCCCCACTAGAACCTCATCTACCTCAATTTCTGGTACCCTGATAGACTGGAGCTTGACAAATCACACTGACAGAATAAGGGCTGCAGGCACTCTAGAGGATACCATAAGTGACCACTCCCCCATCTTCTGTACCTGGAGTACCTCAGTCATCCCTTCTCCGCCAACCAAATATGTCACATTTAGAAATTTCGCCAGCTGGATCAAGCTAAGTTCCTACTTGAGGTCTCCTCCACTGACTGGTCCTTCCTTTACTCAACTAGTGACACACAGACGGCACTTGATTACTTTATCACACAGTTTGGTGCTTTTCAGGATAGGCATACCCCTCTTATCACTAGACATGTCCGTGGAAAACAAACAAAATGGCTCCACAAAGATCTGCTCGCCCTACTCCGGGCTAGGGACAAGAGCTGGAGTCACTATAAAAGATTTGGTCTCCCAGCTGACTATAACAGCTACAGAGCACAGACAAACTTAAGTAAGAAGCAGATCAGGCAAGCTAAAAGTAACTAATGTAAAGAACTCCTACTTGATGCTGTGGTCACCCCCGAAAGTTCTGGTCACATGTCAAAACCTTTTTGGGTACCCAAAGATCCAACCCTGCCAATGATATGGTACTGAATGGCATACATTGTAATGACCCTACAACTATTGCTAACTTCAACAGCCACTTCGCAGACCTATCTAGCTATACCTCTACTTTCCCCTCTGCACAGCCTAACCCTAGCCTCACGCGGTCAGATCACCCTCCTTTCTACTTTAAGGTCATCACCAAAGCTGCTCAATACAATCTCTGATAACACTAGTGTTGGCTCAGATGGTACTGAGCCAAAGCTTCTAAAACTAGCAGCCCCATTTATTGCCTCCCCTCTAGCTAGAATCTATACCCTGTCTCTGTGTCAAGGTCATGTCCCAAAAATATGGAAAATCGCTAGTGTAACGCATGTATTCAAGAAAGGGGACAAGAAAGATGTCTCTAACTATTGGCCAATTGTGATGCTGTCCATCCTAGGAAAAATCCTGGAAAAACTGGTAGCCTCCCAAACTACAGAATATCTGATCAAATTCAACCTGCTCTCACCCAACCAACACGGCTTTTGCAGAGGGTGCAGTACCAACACTGCCCTGCTCAAATTCACTAACAATCTCTTTTGTGCAACGGACACTTTTCTAATAACAGGAGCTGTATTCGTAGACCTCACAAAAGCCTTCGATCTGACTGATTACCCTTCTCCTGCTCTCGAATCTCTCATCTCGTCTCATTCTGTGTCCTGGTTTAATAGCTACCTCACACACACAGATCGCAAGCTGTGAAATTTTATTCGGCCGTATTAGATCCTGCATCCATTAACATTGGCGTTCCCCAAGGTTCCTTCCTGGGTCCCCTTCATTTTTCTACCTTTATCAACCACATTACCCAGGACATCCCTCACTGCTCTTCTCTCCTTTATGCAGACAACCTTGTTCTGTACTTTAGCTCTAAAAGCATCTCCGAAATAAATCTTAAACTTTTATCTGCCTTCCATGATGTTCAGGCTTGGCTCTCCAGGCACAAACTTCTGCTGAATGTGGGTAAAACTCAAGCCATGGTCTTGTCACAAAATCAACTTGAAATCCCATGCCTTGATGGTTCTCTGCTTAAGACGGTATGCTCCTTCAAATACCTCAGAGTCCTGCTTGATGAGTCCCTCGACTTTGACCAACATATCATGTCTACATGTAAGGCTGTGAACTCCAAAATCGGACTTGCTTATAAGACTACTCATATCCTGTCACCTTCTGCCAGATTTGCTATTGCTAGAGGTATTGTGCTCCCCTCCCTAACTTATGGTGCTGCAGCTTACACTAATGCTTCGTATGCATCCCTACACAGATGCAACACAACGTATAACTCCATCTGTTGCTATGCCTCAGCATCTCCACGACTCAAACATGAGGTGTCAGCTATATGCTGACCTTAGCTGGCCTTCCCCCTCAAACTATCCACTGCTGTCCTTTGGCACACTGATCAATAGCATTATGAGAACAAATGTCCCAACATCTCTTGCCTCCCTCCTACTTCCTTTGTCCTACTCTTATGGCCTCAGATCCACTGACCAATCCTTACTCCAACTGCCAAAATGCAAAACCGTCAAAGGTACCTATGCCTTCCTTTGTGCTGCCCCCAAACTTTGGAAAGCTCTTCCCCTAGCTGCCCAGACTGTGCCTAGCCATTCCTGTTTTAAGAAAACTTATCGGGCTCACCTTTGTAAACCTACCCTTGCATGTGTGTCAATCCCCCCTAATTTCTCTGCTACCAGTTCCTTCTCCCCTACCCCCTTCCCTGTAATCTTTCTTTTTTCTGCTCCTACATTTAGTGGACACTATTTTGGTTATTGTTAATTGTATCTTAGCAAATTTTCAGCTTGCTCCTATGCTCTACACTTGTTTGCCAAGCCTATAGCACTTAACCTAGGTCTGTACTGGAACCCGTCAGTCAGGCGTTTATGGTTTTGTCTACCTTATCCACCAGCTGTTTCTATACCACTGAAAGATATATCCTAATTTTGTGACTGAGGCTGTTTTTTCTTTGCCTTTGTATTTCTGTTAACTGTATCATGCTTTCACTGTAGAATGTTACTACTTACTTTGTACTGTACTGTTTCTAACCTCCCAGGTCGTGTCTGAAAATAGTAATTTCTATGGGTAGCACACCCACCCGGTAAACAAAAACTAAATAAATAAACTCAGTACTATGGCAGAGGAATGTGACCGCAGAATCATTATTAGCAATACACTTAAGCAAGCCAGCTAATGTGACAGGGCTTGTAGGAAGGCTAACAGGATGCTGGGATGTATAGGGAGGGGGTATTGACAGTAGAAGGAAGGAGGTGATACACCACCTCTACAGATCCCTGGTGAGACCACATCTGGAGTACTGGTCTAGTTCTGGAGCCCTCATATTAGAATGGGCAAGGATAGGCTGGAGGCAATACAGCGCAGGGTAACCAACATATGATTCAGGGTCAGCAGGGAAAGTCCAATGAGGAACGACTTAGGGTGCTGAATATGTATTCACTGGAGACCAGAAGGGAGAGGAGGGATATGATAGATACATTATAATTCCTAAAAGGAATAAACAAGGTGGACTCCGGGGAAAGTACAGTTACGTAAGAACTTACCGTAACAGTAGATCTTGGAGAACATCTCTTGCAGCAGGTTACACCATTAGGACTGAAGCCAGCAGGCGCTAGGACCCCAGGGAAATGTTCTAGCTAGCAGTATCCAGCGGGGACTGCCCCCGACGTCAGGCTTCATACAAAAGGGGGAAGTCCCCCAGAATCCCCAGTTCTCCCGGCGGAGAATCCCGTTCGCTAGATGACATCAGAAATGCAGACTGAGGATCCGCCATCAAAAGGTATTCAGAGCGGTGTTAGAAACACCTAATCCTAGGTAAAGGGGTATCGGAACAACTCTACCTCCAGAGGGGTGGTGGGAGGGAAACTACCTGCTGCAAGAGCTGTTCTCGAAGATCTACTGTTACGGTAAGTTCTCAAGTAACTGTACTATCTTACTTCGAGAAACAGCTCTTGCAGCAGGTTACACCATTAGGACTGATTCCCAAGCAATACTGGAAACCCCTCGCAGGTGGGAGGAGGCTAGGTAGAGATTGCGAGTTGGACCGAAGCCTAGGCTAGGAGTCCCTGAAGGACTGCTAGACCAAAACCAGCTCTTCGCCGTGATGCAACGTCCAGGCTATAATGCCTGATAAAGGTGTGCACAGTGCTCCAAGTAGCTGCTGTGCAGATGACTGAAGTGGACACGTTCTTCATAGCCGCAAAGGAGGTAGCCACCCCCCTTGTGGAATGTCCCTTAACTGAGCCCGGTAGGGGTTTGTTACGTTTCTGGTAACAGAACGTGATAAAATGGATGAGCCACCTAGACAGCGATTGTTTAAAAACTGTAGCTCCCAGCATCCTATGGGCGAAGGAGACGAAAAGCTGATCAGATTTACAATGGAGCCTGGTTCTGGTCAGGTAGTGTCTTAGACACCTATGCACATCTAGAGTGTGCAGCAGGGCCTCTCCTCTGTTCGAGTATTTAGGAAAATACACTGGCAGGTCGATGTCCTGATTGAGGGTGAGAGCTGAGACCACCTTAGGTAGAAACTTTAGATTTCTCCTTAGGGACACCCTGTCCTGGTGAAAAAACAAACAAGGTTCTTTGCACATCAGTGCGTGAAGCTCAGAAATCCTTCTGGCCAAAGTAACAGCAACTATAAATAATGTCTTCCAAGTCAGGAGACGTAGCTCGTAATCCACGGCTGGTTCAAAAGGTGGCAGCGTGAGCTGCTCCAAGACAAAGGGTAAATCCCATTGAGGAATAGGATCCTTAATCAGAGGTCTAAGGTGGAGAACACCTCTCCGGAAGGCTCGTGCAGTGTCCAACTGAGCTATAGGTCGTACGTCTATAGGTGTATGATAGGCTAAGATGTCACAAAGGTGTACTTTAATAGAGGAGTAGGCCAAGCCTGCCTGGAAGAAAGACAGAAGGTAGTCTAGGACCAACCTTTCCGGACAATCCATCGGGGAAAGCCCTTGTGCTTGAGCCCAGAGGCAAAATCTGCACCATTTCATGGCGTATGTGGCGTGAGTGGCCGGTTTTCTAGTACCCGCTAGAACATCTGCTACCTCTTGCGAGATCCCGTACCGCATGATTGCTATGTCTCTAGCAGCCAGGCATGCAGGTTCAGAGAGGGAAGGTCCGGATGGACCAAAGAACCTGCCTCCTGGGACAATAAATGAGAGCTGACTGGCAGAGGCACCGGAGGTTCCTGGGACAGCTGGTGTAGCAGAGGGAACGAAATCTGTCTCGGCCAAAAGGGTGCAATAAATATCAGCGTCACCTGCTCTCTGCGGAGTTTCAACAAGACCCTCTGGATCAATGGGAAGGGAGGAAATGCGTAGAGGAATCTGCCCGTCCAGGAGAGGGACAACGCATCTCACCAGAAAACACCAGGCCCTGGATCTAGTGAGCAGAAATTGGGCAGTTTTGCGTTGGATGGGCACGCAAAAAGGTTTAACTCTGGTGTGCCCAATCTGTGAAACAGATCCTCTACCACCTCCTGGAGTAGTTCCCACTCGTGGACTCTAGCCTGAGAGGGACTCAGACTGTCTGCGATGGCGTTGTCCACTCCTGGGACATGAACAGCACTGAGGGTTGCGCCGTGTTGTAGAACCCAATCCCACATCTTCATGGCCTCCCTGCAAAGCGGGTAGAATGGGTGCCTCCTTGTTTGTTGAGGTAATACATCACCACGGTATTGTCTGTTTGTAACAGCAGAATACCCGGTTGGATCTCCGACTGAAAGGCCTGCAAGGCATAAAGAACTGCTCTCATTTCCAAAACATTTATGTGGAGATGAGCCTCCTGGGGTGTCCATGAGCCCTGAGATCTGACCCTGTTGAAGTGTGCTCACCAACCAAATCCTGAGGGGTCCGTGGAGTGTGTCACAATCGGAGATGGCGCAATGAAGGGGACCCCTGCTGACAGGTTCTTTGAATCTAGCCACCATTGCCAATCCCAGATGACTGCATTCATGATCTGAATTGGAAGCTGCAGATGGTCTTGCTTCTGATCCCACTGTACCCGTAACATCTACTGGGTCACCCGCATGTAGAGATGGGCTAGCGGGACTGTTGCAATGGCCGCAGCCATGTGTCCGAGCAGGCAAAGGACCAGACTGGCTGGGACGGTCTTCTTTGCCAGAATGTCCCTGATGAGGGGTCTGATGTGTTCCACTCTGTCCTGGGGCAGAAAAGCTCTCCCCTGGACAGTGTCCAGAACTGGTCCTATGAACTGCAGATTCTGTGACGGAACCAGGTGTGACTCCTCCTGATTGATGATGATGCCCAACGCCCCAAACAGGGACTGAGTACAGTGGATTGCAGACATCAGAGCCTCCCAAAGAGGGGAACATGAGGAGCCAGTCTTCCAGGTACAGGAACATGTAGTGGCCTTGTCTCCTTAGAGCCGCCGCTACGACTGCCATGCACTTTGTAAATACCCAAGGTGCCGATGACAGTCCGAAGGGGAGGGCTCGGAACTGATAATGGCAACCTAGAAATTCGAAGTGCAAGAACTTCCTGTGCACTCGAGTTATGGGTATGTGCAGGTAGGCATCCTGCATGTCCAAAGACGCTAGGAAGGCACCCTGCTTGAGCATGGGTATCAAACCGGGAAGGGTCACCATGCGGAAGCATTTGTAAAGGACCGAAGTGTTGAGATCGCTGGGATCCAGAATTGGATGGAGGTCCCCTGTCGTTTTGGGAACCAGAAAGAAGTGGGAATAGTAACCTGCACCTCTCTGGCTCCTCGGTACGTGCTTTATAGCTTCCTTTAGCAGAAGCACGAGCAACTCCTGCTGTATGAGCAGTGTGTGCTGACCTGAATAACAGGAAAGCAGGGGAGGTCTTGACGGTGGGTGGTCGAGGAATTCTATAAAGTGACCTCTCTTGACCAGTTGAAGGACCCACCGGTCGGCAGTAATCGACTGCCATCCTGAAAACTGGCAAGCGATGAGACCCCCAACCTTTTCTGCCTGCTCATCCAGAGGAGGGGCCGGGGCTGGGAAGGAGTCATGCTGTGGCGGCACTATCCCCCCACAGGCTGGGCCGGTTTGGTATATCTCTGACCTTAGCCTGGGGAAGACTTAGGTTGGGCCTTACAGTGGAAGGTTCCCCTTTGCTGCTGGCCGGAATGTGGCTGCTGCCATTGTTGTCGGCCGCGAAACAAGTTCTGGTTCCTAGGAAAGGAACCAGATTTTGGTCTGTACATGGCCTGTATAATCCTTACTGCCTTCCCAGCGTCCTGTAATTTGGTGATCACCTTTTCGGAGTCTTCACCAAACAGGACTTCACCATTATAGGGAAGGTCCAGGATGTTTTTCTGGATGTCCGGGGCAAATCTGGAGACACAAAGCCATGAATGTCTCCGGAGACAGACGCCTGAGGCTGCTCCCCTTGCTGCAGAGCCCGCCGAATCGTAGGCGGCTCTCAAAACCTGTGTCCCCATGTCTGACCCAGTGCGGAGGAGGTTGAGAAGCTCCGCCTTCTGTTCGCCATCCAGAAGTATTTTAACTAGGTCTTGACCCTGTTCCCATAGGGCATTCTGAAACTGAACCATGTGTGTCAGATAGTTCAGTGACCTAATGGAACATGTAGCAGCCGCATACATGCGCCTACCCAGGGAGTTCAATTGCTTGGACTCCTGGTCCGGAGGTTGTGTACTCAGATGTTGTAGTCGTTGAGACCTATCATGGGAGGCCGTAATGACCAGGGAATCAGCCAGGGGTTGTTGTGCTAAGTACGGGCCCTCTGCAGGGGCCCTGTACAGGCAATCAGCCTTCTTCGGCACCACGGGGGTGGAGTGCGGACATTTCCACGCTGCCTTGGTGACATCCAAAAAGGTGTCCACCAAGGGTGGAACCACCACAGGCTTAGGGTCCTTCTGCCAAAGATAACGGGCTAGGCGTTGTCGCTCGGGGTCTAAATCTTCTGTTTCCCATCCTATGTTCTCCTGGATGTGCCTCATGATTTCGGAGAAAGATGGATCATCTGGAGGTGACCTGGGGAGGTCTCGTGGGTCAGGCGATGGGATGCTGATCGGAGAAGGAGACCTGGAGGTATCTTAGATGTCAGGTCTAGAGTCGTCCCCCTGCGAACTGGACCGCCGACGTCTGGGTCGCTTGGGGCTGGGAGACCCTGAGGGAGATCTTGAAGGGGGCCTTCTCCTTTCTTTGGACCTGCCCCAAGGAGGCGGGGTAGGCTCCTTGGGGGTCGGTGGTCTTTCTACTGGCCCCTGTGGTGAAGGAGGAGTAGGAGGCGGAGGAGTTTTTACTGGGACCACATCGCTCTTGATTGTGACCCACCAAAAGGTGAAGAGGTCTTTAAACTCCTGAATATTCATACCGGACGACTGTCCTGGCGTCAGGGTTGGCCTGTCGCCGGTATCGGGCGTAGGGTTCTCGGGTGTCACCAGGTCAGGCGAAGGCTCCTGCGGAAGTCCGGCATTCTTGTTGTCACCTGCCTGGTCATCAGGCAATGTTGTATCTTCCTCCGTAGACTCCTGGCGAGCGGTGTCCACCGGTGACGGAGAGGCAGTCTTCGGCTCCTTGGAACGTGAGGCCGATGTCGGGTGTTTGCCCGACGTCTGGTCTGACGGGCACCTAACCAGTGACGGGTCGGTGGCCCGTTCTGTGTCAGCCGTCCGCTTAAGGGACATCAGGTCCTTAGTCCTGCAGGGAGGGGGGTCTGGTCCCCTAGGAGGCTGGGATGCAGATCTAGCGTCGGGCTCCTGGCATTTATCTGAAAAAGAGTGTGTAATTCTGGAAGAGGACTTGGACTGGTGACGGTCAGTAGACTCTGTGGAAGCCCGGGAGGGTGATGGCGAAGGGCCCTAGGTCCTGGAAGTCTTAATGGGATGTAAGGAAGCTGAAGAGCTGCCCATAGTCCTAACCTTCATGGGAGGAGGCTGACAGCGAGCCCTGGAGGGACAGCGGTCTGAACGCATAGAGCCGGAGCTAGTATGCAAGTCCGAGGCCCGGTTCAGGGATCTGGACCTGGCCTTCTCCCGGTGCTTATAAGTCTTAGAGGTGGACTCACCTCTGGAGGCAGGGTCTTTCTCCATAAGTTTAAGTTGTTCTTCCAAGAGGAACCCTTGAAGTGCCTTCTGGCGGCGGATCCTGGTGCGACTGTTGAACCGCTGGCAGAAGGGACAGGCCTTGGTGACGTGTTCTGGGCCTAGGCACCGCAAACAGGATGAGTGCAGATCCTTAAAAGGAATCTGTTTGCTGCAGGCACACTTGGAGGGGTGTCCTTCTGAGGAAGGAGTAGGAGATGCCGACATTTAGAGTTAAAGCTGGAAGTTCTGGTCATCGTTCGCTGGAGCGGGACTGTGAGGCCAATGCTGGCGAGTCGACAGTGGGAAAAGAACTGGGGATTCTGGGGGACTGCCCCCTTTTTGTATGATGCCTGACGTCGGGGGCGGGGCCGACGTCAGGGGTGGTCCCCACTGGATACTGCCAGCTAGAAAATTTCCGTGGGGTCCTCGCGCCTGCCGGCTTCAGTCCTAATGGTGAAACCTGCTGCAAGAGCTGTTTCTCGAAGTAAGATCTGTTTATAAGGAACACCAGCTCGACAACAAGGAGGCATGATGGGAGACTGACAGGGGGAAGGTTCAGGAGGGATGTGAGAAAGTATTACTTTACGGAAACGGTGGTTGAAACATGGAAGTGCCTGCTGGCCAAGGTGGTGGCAGCTGGAGCTGTGGGTGGTTTTAAATGTACTTGGGATAGCATGAAGGGGTTAGTCATCACTAGCAGGGACAAAGATATTGACGGAAGAAAAAATTACTCACCTTAGTAATTATATTTCTTCTAATGGAGTCTTGCTGTATTCTGACAATTGCAGTGATCCCCAACCTTTGAACTGCCCCGGAGAACTAAGGGTTAACTTTCCATGCAGGGCATGGAACACAGAGCTCAAGCTCAGTTGAAGTCTCTGTCTGGAGTGTTTTGAACTCAAACCGTCAGATTCTTACGAGCCCAACTAAACTAAAAATTCTATGTGGAAATTGTAAAAATTCTACTAGCCAACTGGCTAAAAAGTTTTGGATTCCCAAGGAAGACTCAAGTCAGGAAACCCAAAAACTAAACCCTATGTACTCAAAAATAACCATAATAAATAAGCACCCATACAAAAGGGAAGAGGATGCCAGCAAATACACCCCTTGGGTGCAACACTGCACCTGCCCACCCACTTCCCAAAAACAGGTTCTGAGAGGGGAGGCAGGGAGGGAGGTCAGAATACAGCAAGACTCCATTAGAAGAAATACAGGTTACTTACCTGTAACAGGAGTTCTAGGAATGGTATATGTTGTTAATCCACACTTTCTGGCAGGTTCCTTGCCGCTTTAAATCTTGCCGGAAGGTCTTCAAGCTGGCTCCTCCCACCCACCCGGGTGGTAAAACTCTCGGCTCCGCCCCATGGCGGCCCAGATCTAGCCCGCTGGAAGCAGGTTACAGTCGAAGCCGGGGAGGCCATGTGGGTTGTGTGGATGAACAACATATACCATTCCTAGAACTCCTGTTACAGGTGAGTAACCTGTATTTCTAAGGATATGGATATGTTGTTCATCCACACTTTCTGGCAGACTCCTAGCAGTTCTCCGGGAGGAGAGAGGCAAGGCGCACACCCCCTACTTAGGAATAAAGACTGGAGAACCGAGGCCCCGACCAACATCCTGGCATGACCCAAGGTCGATGTGGAAGGGGTAAAAAACGGTATATGCCAGCTTCCAGGTAGGAGCCCTACGGATATCCTGGACAGGGGTATCCTCAGCAGCCACCGATCAGCGGAAGGGCGGGTAAATGAGCACTTAACCCTCTGGGAGGCTCCATGCCCGCCCACCTATAGCAGAGATCTATGCAGGAGGTGACCCACCCGTGCGTCTGCTTGGCTGCAGGTCTGCCAGATGCGGCTTCAGCGTAGATGACAAACAGCTGGCGAACCTCTCCCGAACTTCAGCCCTACGCTCCCTGGGAAGGCAAGCGCTAAATTAGGGTCCCAATGGATCCTATATGCAGCCTCCGAGGGGTGAATGGGGTTGAACCCCGGCAGAGACAATACCCGGATAGGGAAAAGACTCCGCCACCGCCTATGGAAGGAACTTCGGGTGGGGCGCAGGACAACCTTGTCCCTGTGGAAGACCAGATAGGGAGACTCAAAGGAGCGCCTGGAACTCTCCCAGCCTTCTGGTTGGCGTGGTAGCCCCCAAGAAGGTGTTCTTCCACAACAGGTGGGGAAAATCGCATCTGTGCAAAGGTTCGAATGGCTTGCCCGTGAGCTAAGCCCATACCAGCGTAAGATACCGCAGAGATGGGGATACTCTCCCCAGAGGGGAAGTGTGATCAAGGCCTTGGAAGCGCCAGACCACCTTTCCTGTGCCACCAACTACCTTCCGGCCCGCGCCCGGAAGACAGGAGTGGTTAACAGGAGCACCTTAAGGGTCGTCGACTGAAGCCCTTGTTCAAGAAGAAGAACGGACCACAGGTAGTCCGGAATGTTCGCCGAGGAACAGGAGAGGGGACCAGGCCCTATCCTAACACCAAATGGAGAACTTTTCCATTTGAAGGCGTAGCATATCTGGTCGACTTCTGGCAGGACGCCTCAACAACGTCGAGGACCTTGCCGGAAGACCCAAGGCCTGGCCACTAGCCGCACAGGGACCAGGCCGTCAGGTGCAGGTACTGAAGGTCCGGATGGAGTATCTTCCCCTGATAACAGAGATCAGGACCGGGCGGGCTGGAAGCCGCTCGGGAGCCTGGGGCTGAGACTGAGGAGAGCTGGATACCAGAGCTGGCAAAACCAGTCTGGGGCTACCAGAATCACCTGCGCCTAGTCCCTCCTCGCCTTGCCTGTGGGTCAAGGGAAATGGGGAGAGAGAGAAGAGGCTCGGGGTCCACGGCCTCAAAGGCATCCCCTACAGTGAACCGTGCTGAGGGGGCCGGCATGAGACAGTCTCGGCCTCGAATTCTCCCTGGAGGGAAAAACAAAGGTCCGCCCGAGGTGTGACCTAGAGGGAGAAAGATCTTGTGCTACCTCCAGCAGGGAGACCACTCGTGAGGCGCAGCCCTCATAGGGCTTAGGGCATCGGCCAGGGTGCTGGAGGCTCCTGCCATCAAAATGGCTAGGAAACCGCCTCCTGGCTGCGTGAAAGACCCAATGCGGAGAACCTCCTTACACAGAGGCAAGGGGCTTATCTGACCCTGGTGGGTTAGGTAGCACATGGTCGTGGTATTGTCCGCCTGGACCTAAACCACTAGACCCCGCACAGACGGAGCGAGAGGTGTGAGCTAAGTGGACCGCCTGGAGCTCCAGCAGGTTGGAAAGACATCGGGACTCCTGAGAGGACCAGAGGCGGTGCACTCTGTATTCCCCTTGATGGGCACCCCCACCCATCCAAGATGCATCGGTCGGAGAAGTCCGTCGACTCGGGGCGGACGAACGGGATGTTCTCCTGCAGATGAGCTGGAACGGTCCGAAGGAGAGCGTTCCCCAACCCCAGGGCTGTTGTCACGGACTGGTCCAAAGGATCGCAGCGTTGTGACCGCTGGCTGGCCAGCCCCCATTAAGGGGACACATGGACCGGCGGGTCCAAACAGACCACACTGGTGCAGGCCGACGCAAGGCCCAGGAGGTGCAGGAAGTCCCGGGCAGGGCGCAATTGTCCAGTAAGACATGACTAGGTAAGGGAGGAAAAACCTCGGCCCTGTCCGCCGGGAGCCAAGCTCGGACTCAAGAGTTGAGCTTCGTCCCGAAGAAAGGATCACCCGCTTAAACACGAGGTCCAACATGGCTCCATTAGAAAGGAGACCAGCCTGAGAACAACCTAGAGGGCCAGGACTCTGGACCGTCCCCCTCCGCCCTGGAGGGGTTGCAGTCAGGCTGCCATCCGGGTGGGGTTACGCCCGGACCCCTCGGTGCCACAGGAATGCTGCTGAGAAGAGACCGAGGGGCATGGCCTGGAACTCGAAAAGAGATCCCCCGCTTTAGAGACGGAGGAGTCTCCCAAGAAATGGACAGATCGAAGTGAAAATACGCCCTGGAGGACCAGGAAATAGAGCCACACGCCTCGTGCTGAGGATGGGATATCTGAGTCAGAGTGACCATCCTGTCGTCCGGGTGAAGAATGGGGCACAAGCCCCCCGTCCGTTTGGGGACCAGGAATACCTGGACATGACCCAGGGTCTGGAGGAGGGTCCGCCACCTTCCTGATCACCTCTATCTTGAGGGGCCAGGCAAATCGGCTCGGCGGGCCGACAGCGAGGCTGCGGACCCCATGGCCCCCCGAGGGGAAACGGCTTGAAAGGCTGGGGCCTGCTCGCAATCCAGAGGCAGGACCTTCCCCTAGCAGCTCCGACACCCAGAGGTCTGTGAAAGCGGACCAGGCGGAGTAGGGGCGGAGCCGTCTCCCCACGGGGGAACCCGGGTAGGGGTGATGGGGCCAGGGACAGCACCCCTCAGCCCGTCACTGAGCAGGCTTGGAGGAGGGACTAGCCAAGGGAGCTCCTGGCCCTTTACTTCCCTGCTTCCCTTTGGAGGAAGCCGCTGGCTTGGGGACAGGATGCCCAGCACAAGCCTGCTGGCCCTCATGCTGGTGTTGATGGGCCAGTTGAGCCGCAGGGGCCAAGGGACAAAGGGGCCTACGCAAGGGCTGCTGGTGGCCCTTGTCCCTCCGGGCGGGGTGACCGAGTCCGGAGTGGCATCGGACTTCTCGGTCCCCTGGAGATGTCCCTCCACTCCAGGGCCAAAGAGGTCAGTCCCCAAGAAGGGGATGTCCGCCAACTTGTGCTGGGTATCCGTTGAGAAAGAGGATAGCCTCAGCTACGCCCTGCAGCGCATGGCCACCGCGGCCGCTACCGACCTGGAACAGGAATCACCTAAGTCCAGAGCAGTCTGAAGCTGCTGCTTCGCCACCGCCCCACCCTGGTCCCGCACCCGCCGGACTGTGGTCCGCAGGTCAACCGGTAGATGAGGGAGCACCTCATCCAGGGAGCCCAAAAGGGCGTGGGAAAAATGTGCCATCAGTGCGGCCGAACTGGCCTGTTGGAGGCCTAGGGAGGATGCGGCGTAAACCTTGCGCCCAACATAGTCCATCCTTTTGGACTCTTTGTCGGAGGGCCTATCCACATCCCGAGCATTCACAGAACGCTGGAAGACATTGTTGGTAACTAACCCCTCAGCGGAGGGGTGCTCCGAAAAACCGGGCAAAGAACCGACAGGGACAGAGTACTTCCTGGCCATCCTGGCCGAGGGCGCAGAACAGGAAGTAGGCCGCTGCCAGAGCTCCAAGGCCGGGCCGACAATGGCCTCGGCCACCGGGAAGGCCTCCGAAGGTGAATCCCCTCGGTCTAGAATCTCTGTCAGGGGATAAGAGACCCATTTGGAAATGGGTTCAAGCTGCATCCCAGTGAACTCCGAGATGAGCTAAAGCAGACCCAGAAAGGACGATGGGCTGTTGTCCACAGAGCATTCCGGAGAGGACCCCGGGTCCTCGCAACTGGGGAACATGGAGGAGTCGATGTCGGACTCCGAAGGGTCTGCGAAGAGCTGCCTCAGGCCTGAGCCACTCTTCGCCTGCCGAGGGCGGGCGGGAGTGAGGGGGACAGACAACCTGTGGGACAGGTCGTGACCCGACCGAGGTTCCACCGAAGTCGGTGGAGCAGCAAGGTTCGGACGAACAACCGGCCCTGAAGTGGGCACCTCGACTGCCACGAGCGGTTACGTCGGCCGTTCAGGCGGCATCTGCTTGCTGGACGGGGAATGAATCGGAGTCGATTGATTCCTGGACAATAGCAACTGCTGCCAGATGAACTCCTCGTAACGTTGATGCCATCTGCATCGAAGCCACTCCTCATCCGAGGAGGGAGACGAGGAGGAACGGTAATGCCACTTAACTCGGTGCCCTGACCGAGATCGCCGAAGTCGGTGGGAGCGGCTTGACCGAGAAGAGGACCGAGACCGAGACCCAGATCCTCGGGGAAACCGAGGGTGGGCCCGGGAAGGAGTGGGGGACGCCCGCTCTTCCCTCGGCTTGGACAAAAGGACTGAGGCCTGTCGCCCCGAAGGTGCAGGCAGAACCTCGGCCTCCGCTGGGGAAACCGGCGAAGGGCTGATGACTCCTGCAGTAGACTGCCCGGGCGACGGGTCGAGAGAAGACTCAACAACGTCGACGGGAGTCATGGCCGACTGACCTGACGGGGACACCGTGAAGCCAGCGGCCTGAGCCGCACCCTCAACCGAAGTCGAAAGTTGGCAGACAGGGGAAGGGGAACTCTCCCGCTCCCGCCAGCGCCGACGATGGGACTTAGCCTGCGACTCCTTTGACCTGGGCCGAAAGGCAGGTCCCAAAGGTCCCTCTCCCTTCGAGGAAAGGGACTGGCGAAGCTCCTTGAATGAAGCTGAATGAGGAGAACTCAAAGAGAGCGGGATAAGCGCCGTGACCGAGGAGGGGGGAACAGACTTGGTCGCCGCCTCCCACATAGAGGAAAAGAGATCGAGCTGCTCAGCCGAGACAGCCAACGCGGACACCGCCCGACGAGGCTCCAAGGATTTTTCCGGCGCGGAAAAAATTTCAGGTCGCCCGAGCCCCAAACAGGCCGCACAATCCTCCAGGACGCTGGTCAAAAGGGCACAGCAAAATTCGCAAGCTTGCGGATCATGGTCTAAGTCGAGGCAGTAAACGCACGTGGAGTGCGGGTACTTCCTGGAAGTATTACCCGGGCACCTCCGAAAGCTGGGAAACGAAATATCCATCACAGCAGCGAAGGAAGAAGACCGAAGTTTTAGAAAACTTCCAACTAAATTCGGAGAAACCGAATAATCAGGAACCAGTCAAAAATGCAGAGCGCTAAGGAGGGAACCTGAGCTTCCAAGCGGTAAGTAAGATCTGGCATTATGGGGCGGAGCTGAGAGTTTTACCACCAGGGTGGGTGGGAGGAGCCAGCTTGAAGACCTTCCAGCAAGATTTAAAGCAGCAAGGAACCTGCCAGAAAGTGTGGATGAACAACATATCCATGTCCCTAGAAATATAATTACTAAGATCAGTAATTTTTTCTTCAAACAACATGAAGTCTTGCTGTATTCTGACAATTGCAGACTACCAAGCAGTACCTCCAAGGAGGAGGGACAGAACCTACTTTGGGAACAGGCTCTGAAGTACTGCTGTGCCAAACCGAGCATCACTCCTAGCCTGGATATCCAGAGAGTAATGCTTGGTAAAGGTATGGACTGTCTTCTAGGTGGCTGCTTGACAAATTTCTAGGAGAGGGATATCCCTGGCCGCAGCCAGGGAAGCAGCTGTACCTCTTGTGGAATGAGCCCTCAGGCCTGAGGGTGGAGTTTTTCCCAGTTTTTCATAGCAGAATTGTATACAAGCTACAACCCACCTGGCAATAGATCTTTTGGCCGCAGGTTTGCCCTTTCCCACTTCTCCATAAGTGAAGAACAACTGGAGGGAGTCAAACCTGTGACCCTTGGTACGCTCTATGTAGTAACTAAGGGCTCTTTTGACATCTAAACTGTGTAACCTCCTCTCTCTCCTAAGGAAGAATGATCAGTGAAGAAAACAGGGAGAGACATAGACTGGTTTAAATGGAAGTCTAAAACCACTTTGGGCAAGAACCTTCTATTGGTTCTAAAGACCACTTTATCCCTAAGAAAGGAGATAAAATCAAGTTCCACTGACAGAGCTTGCAATTCACTGATACGCCTGGCAGAGGTAATGTCTACCAAGAACACAGTTTTTCAAGTCAAGTACTTAAGCTCTGCTGAAGACATAGGCTCAAAGGGGGGTTGCATAAGCTGAGCAATGCAAACATTCAAATCCCAGGCAGGGGGAGGGTCTCTAAAAGGGGGATTGGTGTGAAACAATCCTTTAAAAAATTTACAGAACACCAGATGGGAAGATAGTGAGGAAGGCTTCCCCACAGACAAAAATGCAGAAACAGCTGACAAGTGTACCTTGAGAGTAGCTGGTCTGAGGCCTAGGCCATTAAGATGGACCATAAAATCCAGAACCGTAGGCAATTCAGCAGTGTCTGGAAAAATATTCTTCTTAGAACACTAAATGCTGAATCTTTTCCATTTGGAGTTGTAAGTCTTTCTGGTGGAGGGCTTCCGAGAAGCCTTGAGGATGTCCAGAACCCCGTGGGAAAGATGCAGATCTGCAAACTCTATCTCTTCAAGAGCCATGCCTTGAGATTGAGAGACTGAAGATTAGGGTACCAAATCCTCCCCTGAGAGGATGTTAACAGGTTGTAATTCCTGGGACGAGACAGGGGAAGATGGACTGCTAGGGACAGCAACAGGGGGTACCAGGGCTGTCTGGCCCAATCTGGAGCCACCAGAATCACCTTGCAAGGTTCAGACCTTATTTTGACTAAAACTTTGAACAGGGGTGGGAAGGGGGGAAAGGCATACAGAAACTTCCCTTCCCAATTCAGAATCAGGGCGTCCATGGGGACTGAGCCCAAGACTGGAGGTCTGCAACAAAAGAGAGGGATTTTGTGATTGTCTGGGGCTGCAAAGAGATCTATCTCTGGAGTGCCCCACCTTGAAAAAATCAATTTCAACACCTGGGGGTCCAGGGACCATTCGAGATGGCCCTAAGAAATCCTGCTCAGTGAATCTGCTAGCACATTGTCCTTGCCTGAAAGGTGAACTGCTACAAGAGAGGCTTGAAGGGAATAAGCCAGGGACCACAACTTCGTGGCTTCTGTGCACAAGGCCGTGGACCGAGTGCCTCCCTGCTTGCTGATGTACCACTTGGTGGTAGCGCTGTCTGTTCTGACTTGAACCACCTTGTTCTGAACTGACTGAGAGAACACTTTTAGAGCTAGAAAAACTGCTCTGCACTCTAGAAGACTGATGTGGAGAAGGGATTCTTGGGGGGACCACAGGCCCTGGACAGTAAGGGACCCCAGATGGGCTCCCCAGCCCAGAAGAGAAGCATCCGTGGTAAGGATCACTGAACAAGGCTGAGCAACAAAAGGAACACCTTGCCTTAAATTGTCCTGATCTTGCCATCACTGGAGGGCCTGGATCAAGGTCGGAGTCACTGGAATCAGTTTGGTAAGGGAGTCCTTTCTCTGAGACCAGAAAGCTCTCAGATGGAACTGAATATCCCTCATCTGGAATCTTGCCCCTTGGACCACTGCTGTTGAAGCTGCCATGTGGCCCAAGAGCTGGAGGAAATGCCTTGCTGATCGAGATACCTGAAGGCTGAAGGAAGAAGCTAGTTCCACAAGATCCCTTGCTCTTTCTAGAGGAAGAAAAGCTCTTGCTCTGAGTGTGTCCAGTTCTGCCTCTATGAAGGTCAGGAGCTGGACTGGTTCGAGGACTGACTTGGGAAGATTAAGAAGAAATCTTAGGGAAGTGAGCACTTGCTGGGTCACTTGCAGGTGAGACTTGACTTGGTCTGGAGACTGACCCACTAATAGCTAATCGTCCAGATAAGGAAATATGGAAATCTTTTGCCTACTTAGAAAGGCAACTACTACTGCCAGGCACTTTGTGAAAACCCTTGGAGCTGAGGTTAGGCCAAAGGGCATTGCTCCGAACTGATAACGGCCTGAGGGCAACTCGAACCTGAGGTACTTTTTGTGAGAGCACCTGATGGGAATGTGAAAATAGGCATCTTTGGGGTCCAGGGAGGCTAGCCAGTTCCCTGGCCTTAGAGAGGGATGGATTACTCCCAGAGTTATCATCTTGAACTTTGGTTTTAAAAGATGTTTGTTCAGATATCTTAGGTCGAGGATGGGTCGACACTCCCCTGTCTTTTTGGGGGTCAGGAAGTACCTGGAGTACAGCCCTTTGCCCCAGTGTAGGGTAGGTACTCTCTCTATAGCTCTTAAAGCTAGGAGAGATGAAACCTCTGTCTCTAAGGCAAGGGATTCCGAAAGATTTGCAGTTGGAAAAGATCTGGCTCTCATCTTGGAAATTTTTTGAAGCTGAGAACCAGTTTCTGGCTTACTACTTCCAGGACCCACTTGTCTGATGTAATAGCCATCCAGTCCTGGACAAAGTATGCCAGCCTGCCCCCTACTGGAATAGAAGAGTCGACCCAGGCAGACCCATCAGGGTGTCTGCTTGGCAGGGGCTTTAGGCTGAGGGGCGGATGCAGGCCTGCTCATCCCCCTTCTGCCTCTCCCTCTGAAGAACCCCCTCTGCGAAAAGGAAGAAGAGGCCTGTGCTTGGTAAAAAGGCCTGCCCCTGCCCCTGGACTGCTGCGTTTGAGGAGTTGCCTGCCTTTCCTTGGCCTGAGCACTCCTGTAAGTGGTCCTGTATTCGTCCATTTTCTTCATGTAATTCTCTGTCTGCTCCCCAAACAGAGAATTACCCACTACAGGGAAATCCATACCTTAGCCTGGGTGTCCTGCGATAGGCTAGTACATCTGAGCCAAGCCATCCTCCGAAGAGCCACAGATGTAGCCTTGACTCTTGATGAGACATCATTAGAGTCCACAGCAGCATGAAACTGAACCTTAGATGCCTCAATGCCATCTGCAGCCACTGCCACCGCTGCTTGGCTAGCTGGGGAAGGCCTGTTTAGCCAGCGCCAGTGCCAATACAGTGTCCCACCTGGACTTCTGGTACCTGGCTGTATAGGCCATGTAATTCGCCTGCCTGAGTCCCAAAGAAGATGCCATGTACTGTTTCTTTGCCATGGCATCAATCTTCCTGGAGTCCTTGTCAGGAGGGTGTGAAGCCAAGGGAATATTTGCCTTGTCACAGGCAGCAGCCTGCACTACCCCAACATGGCTGCATTGCTGATATAAGAACTCCATGTCTGAGCCTGAGAGTGTATACCTCTTGTCCATTCTTCTATCCACAGGAGGTATAGTGTTAGGAGACTAAGATTTTTTGTGTCTGTTTCCCAAAAGATTTATGGAGGGGAATAGACAGTCTCCTGGACTCTGGGATATCCATCATCTCTACATAATCAGGCTCTTCTTGATCTTCCACAGCCTCCTCCATAGGAAGCTGGAGGGTTTCAGCCACTTTCCTGTAAAACATAAACTGGGAAGGGGACTCAGAAAGCCTAGGAGGGGAAACACCTGATGATCTGTCTGGGGAGATGTCCGGTTCCACAAGCACATCCAGACCTTCACTTACATCATATTCCTCAAATTCCCCTTCCTCTTCAAACTCCGGTTCATAAAAATCTTCAAGGGAATACTCTTGAACCGGGGGAACCAACCGAACCGAACCCCTGCCAGAAGGAGCCGGATCGGTCAGAACCGGACGGAGCGATTCCACAACCTGAATCACCATGGCTATCTCTTCGGCGGTCAGAACATGAACCTCTGGATCCGAACCAGTCGATTTATCTTAGCACTTTCTTTTTGTCGGACCGATCCCTCAGAATTGGCTCTCCTTTTGCCCGAAGTATCGCCCTGGTCAGAGGGCACTCCTTCTGGTTCGGTCGAAACCGAACCAGGCTGGCCATCCAGGTCAGCGGACTTCTCTGCCTCCTTTTCTCTCAGTCTACCTAATCTCTTCTCAAGGGTAGATTTGGGAAAATGTTTACATGTCTGGCAGTCTGAATCGAGGTGGTCAAACCCCAGACAATAAACACAGGTGGTGTGGGGATCGGCCTTGGCAAAGACCTCCCCACACTCACTGCAGTGTTGAAACCCAGTGGGCCCAGTTTTTTTCTTGGGTTTCTCAGACATGGCCAACCTAACCAAACTTACCATTTTTTTGGCAACCGCCAGGCAAGACTCCCTTATCGGTTCCTAACCGTGTCACGGGTATTGGAAAAAAACGGTCAGAACACGTTTTTTTTTTTAGAAACGATAAGAACCGGTAACCACACACTAAATATAGCAAAATTCATAATCAAATGGTCAGCTCAGCTGAACCGACCGCACTTTTACAAGTTCCACACAGAAATATAGAACAATTTCTATCTAGTACTCACGGCACCACAGACAGAGATTGAACCGACTATGCGGATACTTTTTTTCAGTTTAAACCGACGAAAAACTGAAAACTTTAACTGACTTCGAACCGAGCTGAAGGAGAAATCTCTGGAGCAACCATTCAGTGAGGCGGAGTAAAGAATCTGACGGTTTGAGTTCAAAACACTCCAAACAGAGACTTCAACCGAGCTCGAGCTCAGCGTTCCATGCCCTGCATGGAAAGTTAACCCTTAGTTCTCCAGGGCAGTTCAAAGGTTGGGAATCACTTTAATTGTCAGAATATAGCAAGAATTCATGTTGTTTGAATAAGATAACGGTTGTGGAGGGGTACGATCCCAATTAATGCCAGGTCACGGGGTTATATAGAGACCCATGGGCAGACTGCATGGACCACTGGTCTTTTTCTGCCGTCATCTTCTATGTTTCTAAGAGTAACCTAATACCAAACATGTCCAGAAGCACGGTAGGTGGGAGAAGACAGCTTGCCTAGCACAGTTTTTGCAGCAGGGGACAGACATAGAAAATGATGGCAGAAAAAAGACCAATGGTCTGTCCACTCTGCCCGGATTCCCTATTTAGCCCTAGAACCTACTATCACTCCAGGGTCCTAGCCCTTCCCAACCTGCCCCCATTCTCCTCCCAGTTTCTGCCACCCTGAGCAAGCACCACACCTTTCAATCTGTCCCAACCAAGTTTTAAACCACCAACAGTTTCTGCACTTATCACTTCGGCTGACGGACTGTTCCTGGGTTCCACCACCTTTTCTGTAAAATAATACTGCTTCTCGTCCTTTCTGAACCTCCCTCCTGTTAGTTTCCACTCATGTCCATGTTACCAAGAGCTAGTATTCAAGCTAAATCATTCCCCACAGCTCATTTTGTTAATTCCTTTTAAGAACTTGAAGGTCTATATTAGATCTCCCCTGTCCCTTCTGGTCTACAACGAGTACATGTTCAGTGCCTTGAGACGCACCTCACAGGACCTGCCCTGTTGACCCCGAAGAAGAAATTACTCACCTTAGTAATGTTGTTTCTTCTAATGAAGTCTTGCTATATTATGACAGATGCAGCTTGTCCCACCATTAGAACTGCTCCGGAGGTGAAAGAGTTAACTTCCATGCAGAGCATGGAACTTGGAGCGCGAGCTCGGTTAAAGAAGCTCTGTTAGGGTGGTTTCAAACCGAAACCGCCAGATCTTTACGAGCAAAACTCACTAAGGCTCTGTGTGGAAGCTGTAACTCACACTAGCCAACTGGCTACTAAAATATTCAACATTTTCCTGGTCCCAACACCAAGACTCAAGTCAGGGGACCAGAAAAATAAGATAAAATAACTAAATAAAACACAACACCCAAACATAAAAGGGCATCAATAAGTGCCAACAGTGGACTGCCCACCCCATACCAAGTAGAAGTTCTGAGAGGGCAGGCTGGGGAGGTCATAATATAGAAGACTCCATTAAAACAACATTACTAAGGTGAGTAATTTTTTCTTCAAACAACATGAAGTCTTGCTATATTATGACAGATGCAGACTACACAGCAGTACCTCCATGGAGGAGGACAGAACCTACTTAGGAATAGGCTCTGAAGCATGGCTGTTAACCGAGCATCCCTCCTGGCCTGGATATCCAGGGAGTAATGCTTGGTGAAAGTGTGTACTGTTTTCCAAGTAGCTGCTTGACATATCTCCAAGATAGGGATGTCTCTAGCAGCAGCTAGAGATGCAGCTGTACCTCTGGTAGAGTGAGCCCTCAGGCCTGAGGGGGGAACCTTGCCCAGTTTTTGATAGCAAAATTGGATACAAGAGACGATCCACCTGGCAATGGATCTCTTAGTGGCAGGTCTCCCTTTCCCAACCTCACCATAAGTGAGAAATAGTTGAAGGAGTCAAACCTCAGACCCTTGGTACGCCTATGTAGTAACTTAGGGCCCTCTTAACATCCAAGTTGTGCAGCCTCTCACCAGAGGAGGAATGGTCAGTGAAGAACACTGGAAGTGAAATAGATTGGTTAAGGTGGAATCGAAACCACCTTAGGCAAAAACTTCCTGTTAGTCCTGAGGACTATCTTATCCCTGTGAAAGGAAATAAAGTCAGTCTCCACTGATAAAGCCTGTAACTCACTTATGCGCCTGGCAGAAGTGATGGCTACTAGAAATACAGTTTTCCAAGTCAAATACTTGAGCTCTGCCGAAGACAGAGGCTCAAAGGGGGGTTGCATCAGCTGAGCAATGCAAACATTAAGATCCCAAGCAGGGGCAGGGTCCCTGAATGGAGGATTGGTATGAAGCAATCCCTTAAAAAACTTGGAAAATACAGGGTGAGCAGAAAGAGAAGAGGGCTTGCCTGCTGAAATGAAAGCAGAGACAGCTGCCAAGTGCACTTTCAGGGTAGCTGGTCTCAGTCCCAAAGAATTGAGATGGACCATATAATCCAATACAGTGGGTAAATCAGCAGATTCCGGGGAAATATGCTTCCCAGAACACCATATGGAAAACCTTTTCCACTTGGAGTTATAGGTAGCCCTGGTGGAAGGCTTCCTAGCAGCTTTCAAGATTTCGAGAACACCTTGAGAAAGTTGCAGATCAGCAAACTCTAACTGCTCAAGAACCAGGCCTTGAGGTTGAGGGATTTGAGATTCGGATACCAAACTCTCCCCTGAGCACAGGTTAACAGATTGTGGTTCCTGGGGAGACACAGGGGAAGATGGACTGCTAAGGACAGAAGGAGTGGGTACCAGGGCTGCCTGGCCCAGTCTGGAGCAATCAGGATCATCTTGCAGGGCTGAGACCTGATTTTGACTAGTACCTTGAACAGGAGAAGGAAGGGGGGAAAGGCATTGAGGAACTTCCCTTCCCAATCGAGGAGAAAGGCATCCAGGGGGACTGAGCCCAACACTGGGGACCTGCAACAAAAAAGTGGAAGCTGATGATTGTCTGGGGCTGTAAAAAGATCTATCTGAGGAGTGCCCCATCTGGCAAAAGCTATCTCCAGTACTAGGGGATCCAGTGACCATTCGTGATGGCCCTGGGAAATCCTGCTGAGAGCATCTGCCAGGACATTGTCCTTGCCTGGGAGGTGAACTGCTATGAGGGAAGTGTTCAGGGAATAAGCCAGAGACCACAACTTCATCGCCTCGGTGCACAAGGCCAAAGACCGAGTGCCCCCTTGTTTGTTGATGTACCACATTGTAGTGGTGTTGTCTGTTCTGACCTGTACCACCTTGTTCTGAACAGATGCAGAAAAACCTGAAGTGCTAGAAAAACAGCTCTGAGTTCCAACAGATTGATGTGGAGCAGAGATTCCTGAGGGAACATAACCCCTGGGTGAGAGGTCGCCCATGTGAGCTCCCAATCCCAAGAGGGACGCATCTGTAGTAAGGGTCAAGGAGTGGGACAGAGGGATGAAAGGCACCCCTTGTCTCAGATTGCTCTGATCCTGCCACCACTGAAGGGCCTGGATCAGAGTTCGAGTCACTGGGATCAACTTGGATAGGGGATCTCTTCTTTGAGACCAGAAAGCTCTCAAATGGAACTGAATGTCCCTCATCTGAAATCTTGCTCCTTGCACTACAGCTGTGGAAGCAGCCATGTGTCCTAGGAGCTGCAGGAAATGCTTTGCTGGTCGAGAGACCTGCAGAGTGAAGGACGAGGCCAGGGCCACCAAGGTCCTTACCCTTTCCAGGGGAAGGAAGGCTCTGGCCTGTTTGTCAGTTCTGCACCTATAAGGTGAGTACCTGGACAGGTTCCAAAACTGACTTTGGAAGATTGAGAAGAAAGCCCAGAGAGGTAAGCAGCTGCTGGGTAACTAGCAGGTGTGATTTGACCTGGTCTGGAGACTGACCCACAATGAGCCAGTTGTCCAGGTAGGGAAAAATGGCAATCTTTTGCCTTCTTAGATGAGCAACTGCTACTGCCAGACATTTTGTGAACACCCTTGGGGCAGAGGTAAGGCCGAAGGGCATTGCTCTGAACTGATAATGGCCTGAGGGCAGTTTGAATCTGAGGTACTTTCGATGGGAGCTTCTGATAAGAACACGGAAGTAGGCATCCTTGAGGTCCAGGGAAGCTAGCCAGTCCCCTGGCCTTAGGGAGGGTAAAATCATTCCCAGAGTCACCATTTTGAATTTTGGTTTTAAAAGGTGCTTGTCAGATATCTTAGATCCAGGATAGACCGCCACCTCCTGTCTTTTTGGGGTAAGGAAGTACCTGGGTACAGACCCTTGCCCTGGTGTGGGAGAAACCCTTTCTACAGCTCTGAGAGCCAGAAGGGTTGAGACTTCTGTTTCCAAGCAAGAGTCTCTAAAGGTTTGCAGGTGGAAAGATCTGGCTCTCATCTTTGGAAATTTTTGAAGCTGAGAGACAGACCCTGGCTCACTACTTCCAGGACCCACCTGTCTGATGTTAAAGACTCCCAGTCCTGGGCAAGTAAGCCAGCCTGCCCCTACAGGTAATGGAGGCCGACCCTGGGCATCCCATCAGGGTGCCTGTTTGGCAGGGGCTTTAGGCTGAGGGGTGGGAGCAGGCCTGCTCGTACCCCGTCTGCCTCTCCCTCTGAAGAACCCCCTCTGAGCATAGGCTGAAGAGGAGGCCTGGGTCTGGTAAAAAGGCCTGTGAAAAGGCCTGCCCCTACCCCTGGGGGGCTGCCTCTGAGGAGTGGCTTGCCGTTCCTTGGCTTGTGCACTCCTATAAGTGGTTCTATGTTCATCCATTTTCTTCATATAATTCTCTGTCTGCTCCCCAAACAGAGAATTTCCCACCACAGGAAAATCCATAGCCTTAGACTGGGTATCCTGTGACAAGTAGTACATCTGAGCCAGGCCAATCTACTTAAAAGCCACAGATGTAGCCATGACTCTAGAGGATACATCATTAGAATCCACTGCAGCATGGAATTGCACCTTAGATGCCTCAATACCATCAAGAGCCACCTGCTCCAGCTCCTTTGCAAGCTGGCCAGGGACCTGTTTGGCTAAGGCCATGACAGTATCCCATCTAGATTTCTGGTATCTCGCAACATAAGCCATATAGTTTGCTTGTCTGAGTCCCAGAGATGCTGCCATGTATTGTTTTTGTGCCATGGCGTCAATCTTCCTGGAGTCCTTATCAGGAGGATGTGAAGCCAGGGGAATATTAGCTTTATCACAGGCTGCAGCCTGAACTACTAACATGACTGCATTGCTGTGAAAGAAAATCTGTATCAGGACCTGACAAAGTGTACCTCCTGTCCATCTTTTTATCTACAGGAGGCACAGAATTAGGAGCTTTTAAAATTTTTATTGTTCGTTTCCTAAAAGATTTATGTAAAGGGATGGACAATCTCCTGGACTCTGGGATATCCAACATCTCTACATAGTCAGGCTCCTCTTGCTCATCCAAAGCCTCCTCTAAAGAAAGCTGGAGGGTCTCAGCCACTTTTTTATAAAACAAAAAATGAGAAGGGGACTCAGAAAGCCTAGGGGGAGATTCACCTAAAGGTCTGTCTGGGGAGATGTCCGGTTCAATGGGCACATCCAGACTTTCAAAGTCACATTCACACTGATCACAATCATCCTCCCCCTCCTCTGGTTCATAAAATTCTTCTATATTATATTCTTGAACCGGTGGAACCGACCGAACCGACCTTTTGCCAGATAGTGGCGGTTCGGAGGGAACTGTGGACAGTGACTGGACAATCTGTATTGCCCTGGCTATCTCTGCAGCAGTTGGAGAAGGAATTTTGGACTCCACACCTGCTGACTTTCTAGATCTCTTTGCTGGAACTGGCTCCTCAGAGTCAGCTTTACGTTTGGCCGAGGAAGTCTGGCCCTGGTCAGAGGGCACTCCCTCCGGTTCGGCTGGCACCGAACTGGGCTGGCCATCCGGGTCAGCGGACTTTTTGGCCTCTCGTTCCCTGAGCCTGCCAACTCTCTTATCTAGGGTGGCTGCAGGGAAATTCTTGCAAATCTGGCAGTCTGCATTGAGGTGGTCAAACCCCAGACAATAAACACATGTGGTGTGTGGGTCAGCCTTGGCAAAGGCTTCCCGAACACCACAGTGTTGAAACCCAGTGGGCAGTTTTCTTTTGGTTTCTCAGACATAATGCCAGCCTAACCAAAACTTGCCCTTTTTGATGGCAGTGCCAGGCAGACACCCCTGCTCGGTTCCCAACCGTGTCACGGGTCGATGGAAAAACAGTAATGAAATCCGTTTTTAGAACCGATAAGAACCGAACCTTTTAATAAGCCTTAAAGGCTTCAAAACCAAGTTTAAATATAATCTGATCGGTTCAAACCGAACGATAAACATTTACAAGTTCCACACAGAAAACCTATCTATTACTTACAATACCATAGACAGAGCTTGAACCGATCGGTTTGCAGTTAAAATAATAATATCAGTTAAATTCAACCGAGAAAAGGCGCTTTAAACGAGGAAATGAACCGAGCAGCAGGAGGAATCTCGGAGGCGACTGTTCAGTGAAGGCGGACTAAAAGAATCTGACGGTTTCGGTTTGAAACCACCCTAACAGAGCTTCTTAACCAAGCTCGCGCTTCAAGTTCCATGCTCTGCATGGAAGTTAACTCTTTCACCTCCGGAGCAGTTCTAATGGTGGGACAAACTGCATCTGTCATAATATAGCAAGACTTCATGTTGTTTGAATCATTTTTATCACCCTGTGCTGCACTGTCTCCAGCCTAACCCTATCTTTATGAGGTGAGGACTCCAGAACTGGGTGCAGTACTTCAAGTGTGGTCTCACTAAGGATCTATACAGAGGAAGTATTACCTCTTCCTTTCTGTTACCAATACCCCTCCTGATACAACCCAGCATCCTACTCGCTTTGCTATATGCCTTGTTGCACTGACTTGATTATTTTAGGGAGTCACTGAGGATAACGCCAAAGTCCCTTCTCACCCCACCCATCCAGTATTCTGTCCTGGGAGTCTTGTTCCCCTAGGTGCATTACCTTGCACTTTCTGGCACTGAATTTCAACTGCCAAAACTTAAATTACCCCTCTAACTTTTCTAAGTCCCTATGCATTTCCCTGATTCTCTCATCGCTGTCCTCCCTCAGACAGAGCTTAGTGTCATCCTCAAACAGAGACAACTTGCCCCAGATTCCTTCACCAATGTCGCTGATGAACATAGTGAAGAGGACAGGACCCAAGACAGATCCCTGTGGTATCCCGCTTGTGACCTCTCTCACTCATTTCTGATCTGACCTCGTTGACTACAACCCTATGCTGCCTGTTTAGCCAGTTACCTACCTAGTTTACTATGATCTTAGCCACGCCCAGATACTCCATCTTTTTAAAACAACTGTCTGTGAGGCACCGAGTCAAAAGCCTTGCTTAAGTCGAAGTAGAGCAAATCCACAGTGTGGCCCCTATCCAATTCTCTTATCAACCAGTCAAAGAAAACTATCAGATTAGTCTGACAAGACCTCACTGCCACAAATCTGTACTGTTTACCATCCTGGGGCCCACTGCTCTCCAAGCAGTCCATGAGGTCCTCTTTGACTAGTGATTCCATCAGTTTCCCTACAACAGACGTAAGACTGACAGGTCTGTAGTTCCCTACTTGTTCCTTGTTCCCCATGGAGTGGAACCCCGTCCGCCACTCTCCAATCCTTAGGAACTACCCTCCATCCCCAGTGAACTGTTGAACACACCTACCAGGGGTTTGGCCACTTCCGATGCCAGTTCCCTGAATCACTTCAGATGTAACCCATTTGGTCCCAGGACGTTATCTATCTTTAGGCTGCCAACCCCTTCTGGATCCATCGCTTATAAATATTGGTTGCTTCATCTCCTGGACATTAGCCACACCCAGATCCTCCATCTTCTTAAAACAAGCATCTGTGAGGCAGCGAGTCAAAAGCCTATAACCTTTGCCACACTAAAGCCTATGACCTTAGTAGCCACCTTGATGCCACTCTCTGGCAAGGGCCCACTGTCCTCCCTAGTGAAAACTGAGCAAAAGTAATCATTGAGTATGGCGGCCTTTTGCCAGGATCTTGTTGCCATCAAGCAAAGGGAATAAAAGGATGTGAGGGAAGGGGACAGGATTGAATAGAGAGGAGTGCAGCAGTAAAATTGGGGGCAGCACTGCAGACCAGTTCTGTTTACTCAGACACAGGTAGGATCATCTTAGGGATAATCTCACAGCAGCCTAGGCGTGGAAGGCATGACCTGTTGAGGTTCGGTGCACCAAGCGTGAGATGAAGCTTCCTATGCATGCCATCGATATGGGAGTAAAACATCAGAATTTCAATCCAGCCAAACACTGAGGTACTTGAACTGGGGGACCTCTTCAAGGTGAGTGACATTAGTAAGAGTCTTGAGGCCCAGAGTAGAGGGCAGGGTGGGACAAATCAGGTAGCCAAGTGAAGTGGCTAATGACCACAAAAAAACTGGTTTGACTACCAGATTTTGAAACTTAACAGTAAGAAGGCTAACTGCCCAAGAAGTGATTCTGAGCCCTTAAAAATGATGCTCATGAAAATACTGATTTGACTGCCTGATTTTTAAAATCTAATGGCCAAACTGACCATCAGCTCACAAACTAATTTGATATCTCCTTGGCAGAGGGCAGCCATGCAAGCCCATGCTTAGTGCCAAAGGTCATGCTGACCATCTTTTTGGTATTAAAAATGCACAACTAGGCATCTATTAACTCATGCAGGAGCAAAAAGATCAGCCAAAATAAAAAAAGCTGATAAAAAATTACATTTATTATAAGCAAATTCACACAATCATGAGCTTACAAGTTAAACACTGCTGCAGGCTAAGGTGCTTTACTACTACCCTGAAACGTGTGGATTTTATTCCTCCAGAATTGTGTTGTAGGCTTGGAATCTTATTTGAAGGACACAGCTGATGTTCTTAGAAAATTTTAGAACATCACTCGGCAAGATGGATTTTTATGGTTAGGTATCAAAGTTGAAGTATTGCATATCATATATCTCCATTAGACACAACCAAGGGATTTCAGCATGTCAATATTTTATTACAAGATCACCCAAACAATTCAAAAATACCACATAATTCATATTACTGCCACTTGAATTTATTCTGATACATTATGCCTTTGAGTTCAAAGGCCGGTGTTTTTTTGAAAACTTGCAGGACAGTAACGGGGGCAACTATGGCCCCTAGTTATGCTAATCTCTCCTTGGGGTTTGTGACTGGGTTAAATAAGACCCTGTCCCATTTGTAATGAGGAAAGAGTTAAAAGCAAGGATCTGTTCTATCCTCACCTTTTCTGTCTCTTGTCTGCCGGATTGCGCAATCAAATTTTCTTATGAGACCTAGGAATTGATCACTCACAGTCTCACAATCCCCCCCCAACCCGCTATCTCCCTGTCTTCACTTGAGGTTTCTATCTTTTCCCCCTTGCTTATCTGTGGTTATAAAAATAAATGTGAAAATCTGTGTGAAACTGGGATCCCTTGGTTAGAAAATGCATATAGTTATATTGTTGAAATGACTGCAAAAAGCTACTTGAAACTCAGGAGGTTAACGCTGAGATGCAATTTGACCTCCACAAGTTCATTTGCAGGGTTGTCAACAGGGGATTAGTTCTGGGACACAATGTTCTATTTTGCTGCACCTGCAAGGAAGGAAACTGACAAAGTTCTAACATATTTTGTAAGAAGCACGAGGTATCTTAACAAGCTCAGGATGCAAAAGTTAACTGCCAGAAAAGACAAATAGCGATCTTTTGAGAGAGAGAGAGAGAGAGAGCGAGAGAGAGAGAGAGAGAAGACTGAGATTTAGAGCTACATTCAGATAAAGGTCTTAATTTTGTTTGTATTGCTTGTATAGTAGTTATCCTGCACAATTTTATCTTTTTTATTTTATTGTTGTTGATAATAATAAAACGTTACTTGCAAATTTTACAGTTGCTCCTGGTTCTCCTATGCTTCCTGACCTGTGCCTTGATGACAGAATAGTGGAAGAGGGCCATCATATTTAATAATGAAACAACTGATGATGTAGTGTGTATATGGGAGGGCAACATATTAGAGATACCAAAGTTCATTGACTTATTTAACACAAATGACCTGAACTTAAAATCTACTTACGCTTCTAATAAGGAATGCCAGCTGTCTTGATGTGACCTTTCCAGCAACATCACAGGTGGCAACAAAATCCAGACAAAATGTTTCAGGAAACCAACTGCCACAAATTCGGTACTGAATGTCAGAAGTGCCCATCCACCCACACTCAATAATTCTATACCATACAGACAGTTCCCTGCATTTATCCAGGAACTGCAGTACATTAGAATCATTTGAGATCCAAGCAGAGGGACTGAAAGGGCTAAGACACACACTTACTCACTAATTCCAAAGAAAAGGCTAGAAATGCATGTAGACAAGATCTACTGAGGGATAAAAATCCCTTTTGGAGAAACAGAATGATGGAGTTTGGACCTAATATGTTTGTTACAGAATAAAATTGTTTTGGCAGAATATGTAATATAATATTGTGCAGTTGACCAATACTTCTCAGTGATACTGAAGTCAACATTGCCATAGGCCCTAAACCCAAGGTAACATTTAGTAGAGGTAAGAACCTACAGGCAACATGACAATTCGACCCTCAACAACACACTCCATCACATTAGCTCCAGCATCAATCAGTTCCTATGACAATTCGTCCCAGGACAATTCGCACCTGCATACATAATATAAAGTAACATCCAGATGGGTGCAATTCAACCACAACATGAGACAATGGGACAGATATTCAAAAGGGTTGCACCATGCGCAATAGGGTTGCACCTACGCAAGTCCGAACTTGCTCCATTCTGCAATATTCAGCAGGAGGCAGTTGCACCACTGAAAACAGGCTGAGCAACAGCGAAATGCAAATGAATGCATGCTGAACTGGAGGGGAGAACTATGCATAAACTGCACAGCCGATATTCAGCCAGGCTGAGAGTTGTGCAGGCTGCAACCCCAACCTGCGCCTGCACAACTTTGAGCCAAAAGCAGCTTGTCGAGGGCCACCCACAGGTGAGCTGCTGCATTGCAGGGCGCAACACAGCAGCTGCCACCTGTGGCTGGCCTAACCCACTCCCTGTGCCCCCTGCAGCCCGATCGTGGGCAAAACAGTGTAAAATCCCCACCACCACCCCCACTGGCCTGATGGCGGGCATGGTTTAATTCCCCCACCAGCCCGATCGCGGGCAGCAATGTATTCCCCGAGCGTATCCCTGGTGGTCCAGTGGACCGTAAATCGATCGCGGATGGACATATCCATACCACCAAACACATCCCTGGTGGTCAGTGGACGTCAAATCGATCGCGGGATGGTATAATGGCTAACACCCCCGAACACATCCCTGGTGGTCAGTGGACCGTAAATCCCGATCGCAGGATGGTATAGTAAATCCGCCAACACATCCTTGGTGCCTAGTGGTATTCACCCACCCACCCACGAAGCCTCACCACTCCCCCGGCGGCCGGCGCAGCATCCCACCCGCCTGCCGCCTCCGCCCGACTGACTGCCCGGTAGAGCTGCTGCGCATTGGTGCTAGCAGAGCCAATGGGCGTGTAGTCCTTATACTGTACAATACAGTTCAGTTTTGTGAATGAATGTATGTATTCATTCACAAAACTGGATTGCTTTTGACGGTATGGGCTGCATGCCCATTGGCTCTTGCTCTGCACTAATGGCGCAGCCCTACCGGGCAGTCAGTCGGCGGGCGGCAGCGTGGTGGGATGCTGCCGCCGCCGGGGAGCGGGTAGGAGGCTTCTTCGGTGGGAGGCGGTGGACACCAGGCACCAGGATGTGTTGGGGGTGTTTATTATACCATCCCGTGATCGGGATTTACGGGTCCACTGACCACCAGGGATGTGTTCGGGGGTGTTTATACGCCCATCCCGCGATCGATTTACGGTCCACTGACCACCAGGATACGCTCGGGGACATTGCTGCCCGTGATCGGGCTGTTGGTGGGGGAGGGAATTACACTATGCCTGCGATCGGGCCAGTGGGGGGTGGTGGTGGGGATTCTACACTGTTTGCCCGCGGTCCGGCTGCAGGCGCGGTCCAACGGCTGCTGCCTGGCAGGGCGCTTAGGCACAAGTCCTCGAGATCGGCGCACCAGCATAAGATGAGATGCAAATGGGGCCATAATCAGATGCAAATGCCCCCGTGCCTTGCATGAATTATGGCCCCATTTGCATGTCACCTTTCGAATATCGGGATTTTGCACATGGCGCCATGGCATTGCGCCACCGCAAGATGAATGCTCCACTCTGACAACTTGCGGTGGTGCGATGTTCCACTGCGCCATGCACAGTGGCTTGGCGGGGGTGATATTCAGAGAGTTGCTCAAGGGCGCAACTCCTTTGAATATCGCTCTGGACACACCCCTGCGCAACTATTTTGTGCAGCGCAAGGGCTTGCTCCACAAAATAGCGCAGTTTGAATATCTGGCCCAATGTGTTCAAGGGTAGTAGAAGGAGAAGTTGTACTGTAATTGTATTTGGTGTACAGTAGGACATGTAGTGGCAGCAAATTATATGGGGCAAATTGTCATAGGAGTAGACCGATGCTGGAGCAATGTGATGGAGCAAGTTGCACACCGACCAAACTGACTGGGACGAATTGACATGTCCCCAAACCTACATTACACGTTCGTCCACAGAAGGCAGGAAATAGAAATAACGCCTCGGGTGATCTCAACTGGCTGTGACACAGACCAAAGTGTTTTCTTCAAATGCTTTAGGTGTAACATTTGCAGATTCGCACAAAATGGAAATGTGTTTCAGCACCCAGGAGACGATAATATTAAAGTTGAAATCAGAGTACTGTACTAATCACATGTGACATTTCATTTGTCATATATGTTTTATGGTACACCTGCAACGTGGTCCATGTAAGCAAACAATTCCTTCTCTTAAAATAAGGATACACGAGCTCATTCACTCCATAACAAACGATAAACACATAAAAACGATCACACACGTCTTTCATCGCCAGCATGACTCGCAGCACTTGGCTTCTAAGCCAAATAATCTTAACCCTGACGTTTGTCTCCCACTCCCACCCCTACCTCTCTGTGCATAAGCCCCTCTCCAGGGTCCCCCTCATATGCTCCACTTCTTTTTTCCAAGGCAGTGCGCCTATGCCATATCACATAACACCTCTCTTCTTTGTTCTACACAGCACCAATTGTACCCCTAGCCTTAGCTGCACCACTAGCGATATTTGGTTGGCACGTATGACATCCCCCACCTTCAAACCTATGACTTGTAGCTCTTACCAGTACTTATCCCCAGCCACATTAGCCCAGTTGGTCCGTACCATTCCCATTCCAACCTCGCTCACTAAATTACCCAATTATCCATGCCTCCGTTGTACTGTAGCCAAATTGATTCGGAAAGCTGCATTCCAGCAAGCCCTACTCCTTCTCCTACTTATCTCAGGGAACGTAGATCCCAATCCTGGTCCCCCTTTGACTACTATCACTAAGGAGCGCAGACAAGGTGGACTACTTCTGGCTTCCAGTAATATCTGTGGTCTACCAAAGAAGCTAACACCGCTCCAGGATTGGATCGCCCAACACTCCCCTGACATTCTGGCCTTGTTTGAAAGTTGGCTCTCTAAAAATATCCCTGATGCCTCTGTCTCCCTCGGTAACTACTTCATCTTTAGAGCTGACAGAACAGGCAAGAGGGGTGGGGATTGTGTCATCTATGCCGAATGTGTCTGCAGCCTCTCTCAGTCCCCCTCCCCACCCCGAACATGGTGCCCAAGCCATAACTATCAAAGTTACCCTTGGCACCCCTGGTAAACTGCTGTACATTATGGCAGTCTACACCCCCCTTGAACCAGAAACTTGCCTTTGATTCTATCCTGTCTGGCATCACATATCTCCCCTCTAAGAGTGAACTGATTATTATGGGTGACTTTACTGTGAATTGGCTATCCCCTTCATCAGCTTCCTTCAAAGATGCTGTTCAAGCCTACGACTTGCCCAGGTAGTACAGTCACCCACTAGGCGAGACCCTATAACAGGTTCCTCCACTCTTATTGACCTTATCTTAACAAACCTCCCGAACCACCTTTCCAAAGTTAAAGTGCTGCCCGATGTTCTTAGTGACCACTCTCCCGTCTCCTGCTGGTGGACAAATAAAAACACTCCCAATCACACTAAAACTTCCATCCAAAGGCGCCTCAAAAAAGGTGCCCTCTCTCGCCTCAAAATGTATCTCTCCGTCTGTGACTGGTCTCCAGTCCACAATGCACAGACTGTGGATGATGCGCTCACTGCATTTATTACCACCTTCAACACTGCCTGCAACATATTTGCCCCCTTCACAAAACAGGTCATAAAAACCAGGGATACCCCGTGGATCACGCAGTCCCTCCTGGAACTGATGCACCACAGAGATAACCTCTGGCATAGGGCCCTGAACTCCCAGCTTCCACATGATAGCTTTACAGAGAGGCAAGAAATAAATGCACATGGGCTATTCGGCAGCTAAGGCAACTTACTATAAGCAAGCTTTCACCTTCACATGGGGCTCTGGGAAAAATTTCCAGAACAATGTCAAGGACCTCTGTGGAAAAACCATCTCCACTGACCCAACTCAACTCCTAGTAAAGGGAACCCTATCTCAAGACCCTACTTCCATATCCGATGCCCTTAACACTTATTTCTCCGACCTTAGTCATATCCTCCTGCAAAACTACTTTGACCCCATCACCAACCGCCCCACTGACACTTCTCCTATTTCTGCCCCCCCCCCTTTCAGGCTGCGTATCATCACCTGCAAAGAGGCTAAAAACTACCTCACCAAAGTCCTGCACAACACACACTACAGCAGCGACTCCCTTGACCTCCAAATTCTTCGGCTAACCCTTGATGGGACCCTGCCTCACCTCACCAAACTCCTCAACTGCTCACTTCGGCTCGGCCAAATCCCTACACCCTGAAAAGGTGTATCATCACAACATACTAAAGAATGGGATCCAATCAAAGCTTAGTAACTATAGACCCATTACTATCCCACCCCCAAAAGCTCTCCAAAAAATTGTGTCGGACCAACTCACCGAATACCTGGACAAACATAAACTCCTTTGCCATGAACAACATGGCTTCAGAACGGGACACAGCACTAACTCGGTCCTTCTCGAATTTACATCATACATTCATGAAGCACTAGAACAGGGGTCAATAGCTGGGGCAATCTATGTTGATTTGACCAAGGCTTTTGATACAGTCAATCATGATCTACTTCTCCACTCCCTTGCCTCCCTCTACTTTGCCCCTGAAGCTACTTCCTGGTTCAAAATCAATCTCACAGATAGGACACAGCAAGTCAAAATTAACAATACACTCCCCTTCAACCAACCGGTTCAAGCAGGTGCCCCTGAAGGGTCAATACTTGGCCCACTACTTTTCATTCTTTTTCTAAACTCACTCCCCCAAGCCTGCAGTGGAAAGCTATTGCTATATGCAGACGATGCTGTACTATACTGGAAACACACCAACTCAATCTCTCTACAAAACACTCTTCAAGCCTGTTTTGGAGAGCTAGAATACTGGTTCACTGACCACCGACTAATACTAAACTATAACATGACAAAGTCTATGATATTTGCACACCGCCAAAACCCTCTCAGTAATGCCCAGCTCTCACTTTCAAGCCTGCATGGTAACCGAACTGAACAGGTCCCACATTTTAAATATCTAGGTATCACACTGGACACATCCCTCACCTACCACACCCATATTAAACACCTCTGTTAACACCCCTCTAGGGATTCTCTTCAGACATAAACACTGCCTTACCCCCCAGTCCCTACAGCTAGCTGTTACCTGCTCAGTCCTTTCGTTGGTCGATTATGGTATATTTATTTATGGCACTGCTGACCAAACAGCCCTTAACTGCATCAATCTAGCCCTCAACAAAGCCTGCCGTCTGGTCACAAGCAGTGAAAGGCTTACCCACACATGTGTTCTCTATAGACTAGCTGACTGGCTGACCTTTGAAGGGAGGCTAAAATACCACATCTGCCTTCAAGCCAAAAAAATACTTTTGAAGCTCACACCTACTGGTCTACACCCCCTCATCCAACTAGCCCCCATGGGGTACCCCCAGACGCCAGGCTGGCACCTCCCTCATAGTCCCCCACTGCAGGACCTCTCTAGGGCAAAGGTCTTTCTGCTATTGTGCTCCTCTATGACTTAACAACCTACCATCCTCCATCTCACTTGCCCCTGGTCTTGGCCAATTCAAAGCAGGAATCAAGAGTCTTCTTTTTGACTGAGACCTGTGGCTGTTTCCACAGCCCTACCTAGGCTGAAGCTGTTAAAAATGGCCTACAACATAGGGGGTTTGTCCAAATGAAGGGCTAGGTAAATTATGCCTGGATAGATAATCCTTTGCCACCATAACTTGTTTGACCCAGGGTCCTCTATCAACCCTTGAGATGATAACCAAGCATTGTAAATATACCATGTACTGTGATTTTCTGCACGGTCTTGTTTTGTAAACTACGTACAATCTGTGTTGATGCATTGTTCTGTTGTACTGACGTGGAGCCTTTGCAAAGGAGTCTTCGACTCAAAGGATTGTAATTCTGAAAATTTCAATAAATAAATAAATAAAATAAACATGACACCTTAGTAGGGCAACATTTTTTTGAAAAGCATAATTCAAACCCTGATGATTTGAGATTTATGGGTCTTGAATGGGTCCCACATCCAAAAAAGGGTTGGGGAAGATAAAACTTGCTACTTAGAAAGGAACGTGGCTAGAGTTATAGGTTCAAAAGTGTGAAACCTATGGGACTAACTGAACAATGGGACCTCATGCTCTTTCTATGGAACTGATCAGTGTATATATACTGTGTTTTTGCAATTAGTATATGTATTGTAACCACTGCATTTATGCATATTTAGTGATTTAATAATCTTGATAAGCTAGAGTATTTTTTGAATATTTTTTTATTTTCCCACATTGCTATGTACTACGTTTTGTGATTAATATGCACCATTTCTCTCTCTCTCTCTCTCTCTCTCTCTCTCTCTCTCTCTCTTCCCCGTCTCTTCTAGGCTGTCTTTCCTACTGTTGCTGCCTGGGACTAGTTATCATGTAGATCCCCCCAGTCAATATGTAACATCAAGTTGGACTTTGAGGCATTTGCCATTACTAAAGGAATAAGGGCGATTGAAGTAACTGACCAGACAGATCTAGGTTTCATCTCCAGCAAACTCCATTATCATGTTATTATATTCAAGTATGGTTTCTTCCTTCTGGTATTATCAATTCAAAATGTGACCGCAAGATACTGCTGCAGCCTATTTTTTGCAGCCATCATATGACTTATTAATCAACCCATCTTGATACTGATAAATTACTGTTTTTAACATTGCACTTATTTTTCTGTAGCTTAGGAATATTTATGAGCTGCATGTTTAAAATGATGATGTGTTCCCCCACAAGCCCTGCCCCCGAGAAAGGCTCATCAGGGTCGAAGCAAAAGGGGCTAGTGATAAAGCAGCTTGACCTGCACCAGTGTTTAACTTGTAAGCTTGTGACTGCATGAATTTGCTTAAAATAAAGGTAACTTTTGCATCAGCTTAAATTGTTTCAGCTGAACTTTGTTTGCTCCCTGCATAGTGACAAAGACTTTTTATTGATGTTGGATGCCAGGGGCTGGCTGCCCCGTACCTGTGTGCACCAGCCCAGCACTGCGTATATAGCAGTTCCTGCCTTTGAAATCTTGGCATTAAGACAGTCTTGGTTTAAGTAGAACCAGCGTCGGTCAGCGTTGAAGTCCTGCTGCAGAGATAATTCCAGTTCGGAGGCGGAGACACCTGAAGCAAAGAGTACTGTGTGTCATCCATGCACATGTGAATGTGGGAGTAGAAATAGACAGTAGGGAGGTCATTTAAGGTATTGGAGAAGAGGACTGATTCCAAAATGGAGCCATGTGGGACTCCACAGGGGATGGTGAGTAGAGCAGGAGAAAGCACTTCTGACAAAGAACGACTGCTGATGATCGGCGAGGTAAGAGCAAAACTAGCTGACTGTAGGGCCAGAGACCTTCCCCTCTAATTTTTCCAGGAGAACAGGGTGGACCACAGTGTTGAAGGCCTTGGTCCATCCCATGAAGGATGGAGTTAGTGACCTGAAGTAGAGAAGAGACAGTGGAATGGAATTTTTTTGAAACCAGGCTGAAAGGAGGAAATAAAGAGAAAGAGTCGAGGAAGGAAGGAAGAAAGATGATAGGAGACAAGTTTTTCTTGCACCGTAACTAGTACATGTAGGACACAAATGGGACGGTAGTTCCCAGCAGAGGAGGGACTTCCCCATTTGTGAAACTGGAGAACTTTGGTTTGCTTCCAGGCTGATAGAGCTGACCCACTTCATTAGGAAAGAATAAAAAGGTTAGCAACTGGGACAGCAATTGCAGGGGCAGAGAGATGAAAGAGTGAAGGGCCAAACCATTCACGATCTGGCTTTTAGAACACACTGACAACATATGCCAATTGGGGTAGTAGCAGAAGAAATGGGGAGAAGGAGAAAAGGGTACAGAGAGGATAAGAATTTAAAAGAGGGGACAATACAGAAGTGGAGGGGAGGAATGTCAGTGAGGGGAGATGGGAATGGGGGCCAGAAGGAGAGGGAAGAAGGGAGAGGCACAGGAGGAGAAAAACTTGTCAAAAAATACAGCAACCTCTGCTAGGTCAGAGATGAGGGAACTCATCAGTTTTTGTACTGGCTGAGTGGGATAGTCAGAGACTGAGTGGATCACCTTCTAGAACTTGTCTGAGAACATTATGTTGTTCTACAGGTTGTCTGATAAGTAAATACATTTGGATTCCCTGGTGACATCTGTGCTGGCACTCCTAAGATGTATGTACCTCAATAAATCCTCTGGGGAGCCAGAAGCCTTATGAAGGTACCATTCAGATTCACAGGCTTTCAACAAAGCAATGAGCTCTGCTGAGACCCCAGAAACATGGGACCAACCAACATGTGACCGGTGTTTGTCCCAGATTGATATTAATTTGGAATGGAAGTAGGAAAAGGCATTGACAATGTCAGTGGATACTAAGAGTAGTGGAGGTCAGTGTGATGGAGTGCACCAATAAGGGAGTCAAGTCTTGTGACCTGAATGATCCACCAGATGTACTGTGGTGGGGGTTGGCAAATCTTGCAGACACAAACAGACCATTCTGTGATCACTGAAGATGTCTGAGAGAGCACCTGCTTGCAGAATATGGTGGGGGTAAGGTTGCAAGGACCCAGCTGATCAGGCAGTGATTAGCTGATTTGGGGGGGGGGGGGGTGAGGCAAGTAGGTTTGCTAATTAGCAGAGTAAGGTTGAGGGATTCAATTTTCTACATAGGTGCTCTGGAGGAGACAGACAGCCAATTCATGTTAAGGTTCCTCAAAAACCAGAAGAGTCACGTGTGGAGAGGGAGGACAGGAAGTCAAGAAGGGAGTCAGGCATCGAGTGAGAGTCAGAGAAGATACTGGCAATGAAGACAGTGAGTGAGGAGGGGGAAGCACAGTTTGTACAGAATGATTTCTTGGGAAGACTGGACAGCAAACTTGAGTCTGACATCACAGTTGAGACAGATTGACAAACAGCCACACCGCCCCAGCACTTCCCATGATCCTCTCTATGCACCATATAACTGGAGACTGCAATGTCACATCACTAATCTGGGCAGAATGCCAGGACTCTGTGATGACAAGGATGTTGTGGAGGAATTCCAGGACCCACAGCCTAAGTTGGTCCAACCCAGGGACTAAGCTCTAACCAGTGAGATAGAATACACTAAGACATTTGAGGAGGGCAAAACCAGCATTTGGGGTGGAGCTGAACATCTCCCAAACAAAAGAAGGGTGATGATGAGCCTGAGGTAATGAAATTTTCTTCACTGTGGTGTTGGCATAAGGAGACAGGAGGGGGAGAAAGAGGAAGATGAGTGGAGAAAGATCTGAAAAGAGCTTTTAGGTTCAGAGAGGGTACGGGTATCTTACAGGGAGGAAAAGGGTGCAGGAATACACTATTTTTAAGTGAAAAAGATGCTCCAGGACAAGAGGGCATGGGGTAAAGTTGGAGGGAGGATGATTCAGAGGAAACGTGAGGAAAAATTTCTTCACAGAATGGGTGGTGGACAAGTGGAACACCCTGCCAGAGGAAGTGGTGGGGGCTGAAATAATCATGGGATTTAAGTATGCATGGGATAGACATAAAGGAATTCTGGAGGTCAAGGTCAAGGGGCAACAGAATTCTAGGAAAACAAAGTAAACTTACAAGCTTAAATGGGCAGACTGGGTGGGCCGTAGGCCCTTATCTGCCGACACTGTCTATGTATCTATGGGTAGGAGACTACAACTGATAGGGGAAGTAAATAAGGTGGGAAGATGAAAGGGGGGACAGGAGAGTGGCCAGGAGAGAAAGAGTTTAAAACACAGGCAGGAGAAGCATAATAGAAAAAAGAATACAGAGAGACTTAAAGGGGAAGTTAGGAAGGTGGCTCCCAACTACCCATTGCGCTTTTAGAAGTCTGTGCTTTCCACTGCTTAACCTTGATACAAAATGACTGCCAAGGCAAAACTGAGTTTATGAGGCTGAGAGGGGGGGACAATACAGATTAGGGAAAACTGAATGGCTTGGAAGAAAGGAGTACTTCACCAAGAGAGTGGTGGAACAATGGAATGCACTGCCCAGGGAGTTGGTACAGGCAGCTACCGTGGAGGGATTCAAGAGAGGGTGGGACAGGTATAGGCAAGGGGTGAAGCAGAGGCTGGTTTGCCCGGGAGGGGGGCAGGACTGGGGGATGGAGTAACAGTGGAAGGAGACAGATAGAGGGCTACAGTACCCAATCAGGGTGCTGAAGCACGAGCAGACTTCATAGACCAATAGGCCTACTCTGCTGGCGTCTAGTATGTATGTTAGTATGTAAAAGAGGTAGGGTAGGAGAGAAACGGAGAGTGAAGAAGAGAGGGATACTGAGAAGCAACACATCACAGTGGGAGCAGGTCAGGCTGAAGAGTAGAGGGAAGGGAAGAGAGGGAGATGCAACAGTGTGGTAAATAAGCATGCCTCAATGCTGAATGGCTGATGCTTGTTAAACAATCCTTTTTATTTTGACCCCAACCCTTGAAGATACTTGTTTTAGGATTCGACTTACAGACATGACATAGGCATGACATATACCATTTATAACATATTGACAGACATGTACCATTTATAGTACATTGGTCGAAATGTCATTTCATACTACAGATGTGAAAACACATCTCATTCAGGATTTAAAAAAATGACACGTCATGTTTATGAAGTGGTGTGGAAAAATGGCTATACTGAAAGTCTGGCGTCAAAATATTGAAATTAGCAAAGTTATGAGTGAATGGTGAAATAGCGTAATGTTCTGTCATAACCTGGGCATTTTCCGTATTTGTATATAACATTTTCAGTATAGCTTTTTTATTACCCCCTCCTAATGAACCCAGTAGGTGAAAATGTTTAAATCCCCACCAAAACGTCATTCCACGCCACAGGTACAAAAACACATTTTGGCCAGGATTTGAAAAAAATGACAGCTATCACATTCACGAGGTGCTGTGAAGAAATGACTATGTTGAAAATCTGGGGTTAAAACACTGAAAATTACCAAAGTTGTGAGCCTGTATTCACACATTTCAACACTGGCTCATAACTTTGTTGTTTTTTTAATATTTATAAGCCAAATTTTCAACATAGCCTTCTTATGACTCCACCTCATGAACAAGGGCAGAGAAAATGTTCAACTCCTGCCTGAAAGGTGATTTCGCGCAGCAACCACAAAATCATCTTTTGGGACAGAGTTGCCTAATTTCACTGCAATTGTTCATGAGATGGGGTCCCAAAAAAGGCATGTTAAAATCTTGGGGCCAAAATATTCAAAAATGGCCAAGTTCAGCCACTAAGTTCAAAATCCTACTGAAATACACTGAACCGCATATCTGATTTTCTCAGTTCGCGGTCCAGCTTTGAAGAGTGAAGATGTGTCAGCAGTCCAGAGAAGATTATGGTGTTGGATCATTGGTTGGCAATTAAGGACTGGGGGTGGGGTAGTGGGCACTGAGTGGAGAGGGTGGGATGGGTGGTACCCCAGTGTCGGGCTTGTTGGGGAACGGGAGTGGGTGACCTGGAGGAGAGGGGGGTCAAGAGAAGAAATACCGGGTGTGGGCACCCCGGACTGCTTACATATAAAAAAAAAAAAATGTTTATAAAGATGGGAAGGGCAGGCAGTTGAGCCACCTGGAGGGGACAGGGAGAAAGAAGCAGTAGTGGGGGTGGACATGCCCTGCTCAAGACATAATCCTGAGTGCAACAGGAGAGGGTGGGGTGCCATGGCTTCATACTGTTTATTAAAAAAATGTTGTGGGGATGTGCCACTGTACCTGCAGAATGTTTCTGTAGGTGGATGCAAGGGTAAAAGCTCTGCCCTTTAAATTGTGCAGTCGTTAACAAGTGTAACTGCACAGTCCAATGTCAGAAAATTGAGTTTGGAAACATAATCTAGACACTAGTGCAATCATGCACTTTATAGCAATGTTTTTTTTTTTTTCTGCAACTACTACTGAGCTTCTTTGTGAAATTTCTGGTCATGTGTGACCAGTTTGCCTATAGCAACATAATAAGACAACTAAATGTTGTGAATGCCCCAATATGTATCTGCAAAACTCTGCCAAAATCCCAAACATGAGCACCAGTGATGAACGCTAATGAGTACACTCGGAATCTCGACTGAGTTTTTCAGAAATGCTTTTCAATGCTCGTTTTCACTTAAGAAATACATCTACATGTTGAGAATCAAACACTCTTTCAGAATGTAGCCTTATTTTATGTCGCCTTGTAGAAAGCAAAACCAAGCAATGCATGAGTTTAGGATTTAGCTCGTTCCCTAAGTACAGATGCTGCTAGTGCATGATGTTTGGCGGACAGCGCCTGTCCCAAGATAAATACTAAAAAGTGCTTAAAAGGCATTTAAAACAAATTATTGTAAATACTGGGGCATTCACAACATTTAGTTGTCTGATTATGTTGTTATAGGCAAACTGGTCACACGTGAGCAGAAATTTCACTAAAAAGCTGACAGTGTCGGCTCCAGGTGTTGACAGCCAATGAGCTGCTTGCTGACCGGCTTCATGCAAATCAAAGGACTGAAGCCCTCTCTGATTGGAGTGGTTCGGTCCTTTGCAGTACATGAAGTTTCTGCCCAGCTAGCAGCGAGTGGTGTCATGACCACAGTGCGTGGTCATTGGTCTAGACTGCCGAGCCCCTGCTATTTTGAACTGCAATGGGCTCGGCAGTGACAACCCCCCCTCCAAAATCCCCCTTCAGTGTAACAGAATGTTTGGTGCGGATGCACATCAAATATAAAAACTAGTGCTACAAAGGCAAGGGGTAAACAGCAGCAAAGTAATATACAATCACATTTTACCAAATTAATGTAAGCTAAAAAAAATATCTGAATTAAGCAAACATATATATATATATATATACACACAGTATATACACAAAGATACAAGTAATGCCAAAAAAAAGTGCAATGTTACATATAAAAGAAACTGTTTATTTTCATGGTAATTTCTGCTGACTATCGTGGCCTATGTGAGACGTAGAGCCATGAGAGTCTTTTCTCTCTGGAGGGGTGAGAGCTCTTCAGTGTTTAATTCTTCACTTTTGAGAGTTTCTAAGCAACTTCTCTCTCGGACAGCTCCATTTTCTCTCTGCCACAGTATAATATTTTCATTTTTATTGTTTTGGCGAGGATACATTTTGGGGGGAGGTGGTTATTTGTGATGATTTGGGGTTTTGTATTAGTAGAGTGAGGGGGGCAATTGTTTTTGGGTGGTCCATAGGCTGTATATACCTAATATGTATGATGGGGAATTTCTGTTGGTGGGATAACTTAATTTTAAGAGTTTTGTTTGAGTAAGTGGTTGGGGGGCGGTTGTGATAGTGGGGTGTGTTCTTTTTATTTCCAGAATTCTGTTGGGGACTAGAATAGCCAGGCAAGATGTGTTGGTGCCGTGACCCTGCTAGAATTACCTACGTTGCCACTCGGCTCCGCAACCTTCACCCCTTTACTGACATCCCTGTTTCTGCCACTGCAGGGAGGTTGGAATTACTAGGAGGCAAGGGAACTGCAGGGAGCCAAGGGCAGTTGAGGAGGGAGTGGTGAGCTGTACTGAGGTTGTCTGGTCCAGGAGACGCCCTTGGTGTAAATGGAGCAGAGGGAGAGGCCAGACGTGTTTGGTCTCCGTACCCAGGGTTCCCACCGGACTGAATGGGCAGGCAGCTACTGGTCCGGCCGCATCTTCTCATCCTCTTCGGGCAGTGCATTGCAATGCCAAGTCGATAAGAAACAAGACCACTCTTTTTTTGCAGACTTGATTTCCGCTGTTGACCTGGCTTGCATAACGGAGACCTGGTTTGGCGATGATGCTGGCCTGGTTCTTGTAGCTGCTGTTCCCACCGGGTACTCTGCAGTGCACTGCCCAAGGAAGAATCGCTGGGGAGGTTGTGTGGCCATTGTTTTTAGAGCCAGCCTGGGATTCATGGTGCACCTGGTTGGTGACATCCAGTCTTTTGAGTGTGGTGCTGTGTGTGGGGGCGTAGGTGCAGGTTGCAGGATTCTCCTCGTTTACTGCCCTCCTGGGGTGGGGGGAGATTTGCTGCAGGAGATAGCAGATTTTGTTGTTGATCAGGTGTTGAAGCCCCCCCCCCCAGGTGTTTAATCCTGGGGGATTTCAATGCCTGGATCGACGACGAATCCTCGTGTTTCGGTTACGACCTCCTCCAGTTGATGCAGTCACTGGGCCTGTCACAAGCAGTTGCTTTTGCGACCCACCAGCACGGACACACACTCAATCTGGTGTTCCAGCTGGGTCTTGAGGTTGATAACCTCAAGACTGATCAGGTCACTTGGTTTGACCACTGTACCATGGAGTTCACATTTGACCACCCCCCCCCGCAGCCCTCCTCCTGTGGCGATGGTCAGCTTCCGCCCTTTAAGAGGCATGCACCCTGAGGGACTGTTGGCGCTAGCTGACCTATCGCGGCATGTGCGATGGGTTCCAGAGAGGTGGTGGCCACTTATAACAGGGTGGTCTCCGGAAGCTCTGGATGCTCTCACACCAGTTCATATATGAACCAGATCTTCTCACTTGAGGCCCCTCTGGTTTGATGGGGACCTCGAGGTGATGAAGATCAAGGGTCAGAGGTTGGAGCGTTGCTGGCAGAAGACCTGGCTGGATACTGATAGGCTGGCCCTACGTGCCCACTATGTGGAGTACCAGGGGGCAATTTCCTGTAAGAAGGCAGAATTCCTGTCCAGGGAAATTGCTGTGGGGAAAAACAGACCATCTCAGCTATTTCGGACTGTAGACAGGCTTTTGCATCCTGCCTGTCTACAGCCAAGAAAAGCATTGTCATCCACTTGTGTGAGGAGTTTGCTCGATTTTTCTCCGACAGAGTGTCGGCCATCTGGTCGGGGATCCTGCCAGGGAGGTATTCGCCTCACAGTGGTCAGGCTGAGGGTTTCGGAGGCACTCCGCCTATCTGGGAAGAGTTTAGGCTAGTGGAGGTGTCTGAAATGACTAGGGTGATCTTAGAGCTGAAGTGCACCTCTTGTGAACAGGACCCAGCCCCGACGAGTTTCTTAATGGGATGTGTTGAGGCTGTTGACCAGGTGTTCGCCAGGATTGCCAGGTGCTCTATGGCAAAGGGGGTTCTTCCTGCGACTTTGAAAGAAGCGCTGGTGAGGCCCCTCCTTAAGAAATCTTCCCTTGATCCTGACGTCCTGGCGAATTACCGTCCCATCTCCAACCTGCCCTTTCTGGGCAAGGTTGTTGAGAAGTTAGTGACATCAGCTTGAGGATCGCCTGGTGTCCTCGGACATCTATGAGCTATTTCAGTCAGGTTTTCGGGCTAGACACAGCACAGAAACTGCCCTAGTGAGGGTGCATAATGACCTGCTCAGGGCTAGAGATAGAGGAGACAAGTGAGTTCTTGTTCTCCTTGACCTCTCTCTTCAGCATTTGACACTGTGGACCACACTGTGCTTCTTGATCGGCTCTGTGAGTTTTGAGGACTTGCCAGTTCTGTCATCAGGTGGTTTGAGTCTTACTCTCAAAAAGGGTGCAGCGGGTAGTGATAGGGAATTTCTCCTCCTCCCCAATGCCCCTGTCTTGTGGAGTGCCACAGGGCTCGATCTCATCACCGATGCTGTTCGCAGTGTACCTGCTGTCCCTGGGTGAGATCATTCGACAGTACAGTGTGGAGTTTCACCGTTATGTAGATGATACCCAGCTGTACTTATCTTTTGTCCCCGGAACATCAGGAGCGGTTGATGTGCTTAACAACTGTCTGGCTAAAATCAATGACTGGATGGCTTCCAGCTGGCTGAGACTTAATCCGGCCAAGGCGGAGGTACTGGTGATTGAGGCTGGTCGAGGACATGATGAGCTGCCACCTGGGGCTGACTCAGGGCTTTTCCTGGGTTCTGCTCCAGTGGTGGCTGCCATGAGGGTGCGAAATCTGGGCGTGATCCTTGATAATAGATTGACTTTTGAAGATCAGGTGTCATCTGTTGTCAGTAGTGGATTCTATCATCTGCGGAACATTACCCAGAGTAAGCGTCTCATTCCATCCGAGGACCTGCCGACGCTAGTGCATGCTTTTGTGACCTCCAGACTGGACTACTGCAACTCTTTATACTTTGGAGTCACAGGAGGGACCCTCCGTAGACTTCAGCTAGTGTAGAACGCTGTGGCCTGGTTGCTGACAGGCCTTTCGCAGTCCAGTCATGTGACCCCGGTCCTGCGGGCGCTGCACTAGCTGCCGGTCAGGTGGAGGGTCCTTTTCCAGGTGGGTCTTCTCACCTTCAAGGCCCTATACAGATTGGGTCCTGGTTACCTATCGGAACTCCTGACACCGGTGACCTCTACTCGCTCCCTCCGCTCCTCTTCAAGGGGCCTCCTGGACATTCCCAGGGTCTGGCTCAAGACCTCAGGAGTTCGTGCATTTAGTGTCTCTGGGCTGACCCTGTGGAACTCATTACCACCTTCTTTCCAGGATGCTCCCTCAGTTGAGGTGTTCAAGCGGAGGCTGAAGGCCCACCTCTTCGCCCTGGCTTTTCCAGTTTTTTGAGCACATCCTGTGCTAGTCCCTGCTGTGATATGCTGAATCCCCTTTTTTAATCTATTTTAAATTGTTATAATTATACTTAGCATTGTAATTGTATTATTTATTTTTGCTGTTTTTATTGTCATGTTTTAATTACTGTTAGGTGCCTAGAGCCTCCAGGATTAGGCGCCCTACAAATAAAATTGCCTTGCCTTGCCTAAAAGAAGGAAACAATGTGCCAGCAAAGGCAGCCAATGACTGAGGACAAATACAGTTGCAAACTGGCAAATATCTGACAAAATATACATAAAAAAATCTAAGTAATATGTCAATAAGAATATGCCATTTATCCTTATGAAAGAGAGAGTAAGACTTTTGCAACTCAAGAGTGGCTAAGCCCAGAGTAAGTGCTGGAAGTCCTGCCCCCTCACAAGTGAAAAGAAATTAAATATTCTGGGTCTAGTTATTGGATATCTAGTTTTTACCACGTGTTCAAATAAAAAGCTTTCAAATTAGCTCTTTTTGGGAGCTTCGGTTGATTATTTCAGTTCTACTACTCTGATTAGAATGCACAGTTAGAATGCAGTGCCCTCATCAGGCATTATATACAGAATACTGGATGGGCAACTATGCACAACCAGTGTGTTCTGCCACAGAGGGGTTCTGATGCCATCTGACCTCGAGAGTGAAGCTCAAGAGGTCCATGGGAATCAGAACCCCGAGATGGCAAAACACACTGGTTGTGGATTGAGATGCTCATCCTGTATTTTTTATAGTGTACAGTACTGTGTGACACATGTGTTTGTGAGTTCTTTTGCTTTCAAAATGAAACTGACTCATGCAGTCTCCAGAGGTTCTAGAATGCTGTTCTACCACAGTAGGGTAGAATCACATTCCATGACCTTGGAACTGCGGTACAATAGCATTTTGAAAGGGATGGAATTCTTTACAGAACAACATTCCGCTATACACTATTAAACTGTCTCTGTGACCACTCCCCAAAAATATGCAAATGGTCTAATAAGGCCCCAAAGGTGCCAGCCAAAACTGTCAATTCCAGAATCCTGAAGAAAGGCAAACTGGAAGCTCTAAGAGCTCACCTCAGCCTCCAAGACTGGGGCTTTCTTGACTCCAGCACTGACATCAATGCTGCCCTGAAAGCTTCATAAACAAGTTTAATGCAGTATGCAATATCTATGCCCACTACACTAAATGAAAGATCCGTGATTACAACAGCCTCTGGATCACCCCCGCTACTAGCCCTCAAGAAACATAGAGACACCCTGTGGTGCAAAGCTAGAAACTCTGACACCCAGCAGACTACCAGAATTATAGAACCGCCTGTAATACGTGCACCTGGGCTATACGTAAGGCCCAAAACAATCACTTTAAGAGTGAACTGACAAACTCCTGGGGTGACAGCCGTCAGTTCTGGGAGAACATCACGTCTCTATCTGGCAAACCCAACAAAACTCCTCCCACCTTTTTGAGCACCGAGGGTCATCCAGCGCATGATCACTACCACATAGCTAATGTTTTCAACAAGGCATTTACCGATCTCAGCGGCGTAATGCCTCCTAGCTTCCTCCAACCTCCAACTGATATATATCCCACACAAAACCCAGGTACCCAATCAAACTCCCACCCGCCTTTCTACCTCAGAGTTATCACCCCTCATGAGGATAAAAAATACCTCATAAAAGCACTTGGAAATTCCAGGACTAGTAGTGATCTGCTTGACCTCAAACTAGCTAGACTTACCCTGGACATAATTCTCACTCCCCTCACCAAAATCCTAAATCTTTCCCTGAGCTCTGGTGAATTCCCATGGATCTGGAATGCGGCGGCCGTGGTCACCTGTCTTCAAAAGTGGAAACGGGGCCAACTTTGCAAACTATCACCCAATATCAATCTTACCCCCCCCCACCCCAAAGGCATTAGAGCGCATCGTTCTGACCAACTGACAGAATATCTAGACAAATACAAATTGCAATGCCAGCAACAACACAGCCTTCGCAAACAACACAGTACTACAACCGCTCTAGTCGAGTATACCAGCTTTATTCACAATTGCCCTGGACAGAGGGCTCTTGGTTTGGGCTACGTACATTGACCTCACCAAGGCCTCTGACACCGTAAACCAAGATCTGCTCCTGGGTCAACTCTCCCTTTCCGGCTTCTCCTCTGAATCTGTAGACTGGTTCAGGAGCTACCTCACTCGAAGGGTCCAAAAAGTTAAAATATAAAATGCCTTCTCTGAAAACCATAGTGTCACCACAGGGGTTCCCTAAGGCTCTGTCCTCAGCCCCCTACTGTTTAGTTTATTTCTAAACAACCTCCCACAATCTGTAAATGACCACAGTCTGCTTTACGCAGATGACGCGGTCCTATATTCATGCAATGCCAATCCCACTATACTTGAAAAGCAAATGCAGGCTAATTTTTATTTTGTAGAGCATTGGTTCCCTCAATCCGAATTACAAAAAAACCAAGACCATGTTATTCACATCGTCACGTAACAAACACTGTACTCACCAACTTCACATTCTTAACAGTCAAAACTCTCCCTTTGAAATGGTCCAAACGTTTAAATACCTGGGAGTGACACTAGACAACACACTATCATTCAGCCAACATACTGACTCAGTTGCAAAGTCATGCAGTGCAAAACTGGGACTACTGTACAGACATCGTCAATGTCTTACTGCTGAAGCACTAATAATTGCAGTAAACAGCTCAGTGCTCTCAGTGACCGACTCTGGTCTAGCAGTCTATGGGGCTGCCTCCCAATCCTCACTAAAACGTATCAGAACAGCGCTTAAAGCATGCCGTCTAGTCCCAGGCGTACCCCGCCTCACCCACTCCCACCCACACTGAGCTATACTTTCAGATGGGGTGGCTCAACCTTTATTGCCGCATTCAATATCAAGTTTGCCTTCTCACCAGGAAATCTACTCTTGGACTTACCACTCCAGGACTGCAAAGCCTCCTTAACTGGCCTAACACCACAAGATGCATCAGGGGGGTAAATCATTCGATCCTTAGCATCCCCTTCCGACGAACCATGCAAGGTCAACGGTCCTATGAGTATCGGGCGCCACTATGGCTCAATGCGCTTGACACAGGCATTACAAAAGAAGTAAAGTTAGGACCTTTTAAATTTAAACACCGTACAGCCCTAGCCTCAAACAGCAACTGTGATTGTGGGACCGGATCCCCCTCCCGTCTACTCTCCTCTCATCAGTCTTCCACCTTCCTACTTGCCTCTAATCTTGCTCCTCTCCCCTCCCTACTTTTTGTTCTACCCCCGACTCTCCCCCTCCTTTCCCTCTCATTTCCCCCTTTCTCCCCTCCATCCCCACTGTCCTGCACCCTAGTGACACTTCTATTTCCCTCATCCCCTCTCCTCTCCCTCCTGTGTACCTCCTCCTGTTTCCTTCCCTTTGTTTCCCCTTCCTCCCACCCCCACCCTCTCTCTGCCCCTGGCTTTCCACATGCTCTCCAACCACCTCTCTGCCCATAATCACTCCTTTGCAGCCTCACTCCGCCCTCTCAGCCCCTTCACTCTCCCGCTCCCCCATTTTCTCATTTCCTCGACTCCTCCCCATCTCCCTCAATTTTCTCTTGTTATCCTTCTCTCTCATTTTTACTTTTGTTCACCTCCCCCTCCTAACCTGGTAAGTCACTCCCCCATAGGCTTCAAGGTCTCTGCCTTGTCATTTCTCACCCTTGTAACATGGGCCTCCCTGCTGTCTATTCTTATTGGTAGTTCAGACAATAGAACTGATGCTTTAACAAGTTCTGGCAACCTAAATAAGTGTTTTCATAGCTTATCTAATTTTAGTTCTGATGCTCACAGTGTTTCCTAAAACATCCTATATTGCTAACTGCCTTATTTTCTAAACTGGGCCAAGTGACCTTGTACTGGTTATACTACTGTGTGATACCCTGACGCCAAAGCAACTGTCTATATCTGCAAAAGCACATAACTTTACCAAATGAACCTGTTCTAGCATTCTCTACTCAGTATTTTGTACTCCTCGTGTGATACTTTTACTGGTTGTAACATTGCTTATCTGCAAACTAAAAATTTGATGATTGTGTATATGTAACCTCTGTATTTTGAATTTGTACCTATGTGACTGCTATGATGTGGAACCTTTGTAAAAGAGCTGTTGGCTCAAATGTACTTTCCTAGATGATAAATAAATAAAAATAAATAAAAAACTGTTCTCTCAGGTAGCTAATTAAAATTAGAACTTGAAAGATAACATCGCTGTTATGTAACTGACCTCAAAACAGCATGTTATGAAGAGGTAAGTTATGACACAGGTCAAAATAAACCTCGTTACATCTTTTTAAGAGGAAAAACACATTATGTGTATGATGTATTATATGGTAAAATAAATTTTAAAATAAAGCATGTTATCTGGGTATGTGATGTCATAGTTTATTTTTAGTGTGACATCAATGACATGTTGTTTTGCCAACTGTGACCTCACCAGAAAATGACACCGTACATTACACACTGCATAAACTTGAACATGTACGTGTCACTCAAAACTTGCTAGTGTATAATGATCATATTCATGTTATTTTGTATTTGGCTCTAATTATGTGTTCAGCCCAGGCATGGCTGAAAATGGACTGGTCTCAGTAGATTTACCTGGTAAACCAAATGAGCTATTTATTGTATTTTGGTACCTGAGTAGGCTCACTGGAAATGGAAATTACGTACTTACCGTAATTATTGATCTTCTTGGACAGTCTCCATCACTCATTCACACTTGAGGGATAGCGCCGGAGGCGCTAGGACCAAGCGGGAGCCTAAAGTTTTCAGAAGGGTCAGCACTGAGAGAGGGCCACACATGCGAGGCACCGCGAGACTAGCCTCGCACCTGTGTAGGCTATCTCGGCGTCGACCCTCCAACCGCCTCAGTACCTTTTCGACCGAGGAGGTGCAGCGTGACTAATGAGAATAACTCATCCTGAGTTTCTGGGCCTGAGAGGGCCCAGATGGCCTTTGCAAGAAAAGCTAAAGAATAATGTCCTCACAGTCTGAATCATAGGACGGTGAAGAGCAGGAAAGAAAACAAGTGAACCCAGGGGATGGAGGTAGAATGAGTGATGGAGACTGTCCAAGAAGATCAATAATTATGGTAAGTATGTAATTTCATATCTTCCTGGACTAAGTCTCCATCACTCATTCACACTTGTGGAGAGTACCGTTAAAACCAACAACCCTGAGTAGGGTGGTAGATAGGGTTCACTCAGAAAGGACCTGCCAAGGACTGTCCTGCTAATAAAAACAGCTGTCTTGTAAGAGCATCTAGAACATAGTGTTTACAAGATAAGTCCGAGTTGTAACTCACCACTTTACAGACGACTGCAATGGGCACAAAATGAAAGTCTGCCAGGAAACCACAACCACTTTAGGAGGGTGGTAAGAACCTGGCCTCACAATTTGGTCTAGGACCAAAAGTAATAGTGTCAAAGATATGTACTAATGTAATGTAAAGGAACCTCAAGAACTGAAAGAGTTGGAGGTAAAGTCTACTGGTTCAGGGCAGGCCGAAAGTGCAGATGGGAACCCCACTATCCAGTATGGTTGACCTGTAAACAACAGGTCCAGAAGCACTTGAACCCCTACTTGGTGAGCAAGGGGTCCAGGGGGTTAGCCCATCAAGGAGAATGGTCTCCACTTAGTCATAGGATCTTCCTGATGGAAGGCCAAGCATGACTTAGAAGCCTCTCGTGGTGGTCTAGTAAAATCAGATCCTACCCACTGTATATTCCAAGAGGAATAATTCTGCCCCTGTGTGTACAACTGTAGCAGCAGTCTCAGAACTCAGGGAAGAAAGGAAAAAGGTGTACAGGAGAATGTGTCCACTGTGGAAAAAAACATTCCAACAAAAAACCCAGGGGCTGGATTTCTAAGGTCAATAGAGGCAGATGTGCGTCGAGGAAGGACACAGCAGGACCAAGTTAGGGCTAACCCATTTGTTGAAGTGACTGAAAGAGGCAGTGACTCAATGCGGTGAGGTACTAGCCACTCTGGCTTTCCTGAAAGGAGTAGGAAAGGATTCCAGTTCATTTGCTGAAAAAGAAACATCACCACTCCCTCTCACACTTGAAGAGGATAGCTTCGTGAGTGACTGGCATGGACCAGAGCGCAGGAACCGAAGGTGTGAACATTTGAGAAGCTTCCTCAGAAAAAGGGACCTACTTGACCATCCGTCAAGAAGGAGAAAATCGCCTGTTAAATTAAGCAAGCAAGGAAGCAGGAAACCGAGTTCCGACTCTGTGAAGAGTCGCTTCTGATGCTGTAAGGCTCTGTTCGAGAGAAGAAAGCCTGATAAAAAGAATAGGAATTAACAGACTGGGCAGTCGCCTAGGTCTAGAAAATGTCTCTGAATGAGAGAAATCTCTCAGAGAAAGAGATGACCCATATCGTCGCCGGATCGGACTCCTCGTAGGGGAAGAAAAAATCAGGTACTCTTTACCGTATCCCGGAGATGAGCGCCTCAGGGGCTGAGGAGGAATCTGACCAGTCCCCCCCCAAAAAAAGGGGGGACCGGGTAATTTCGGCTAGGCCATGTGCTGTGATAAAAACCATATGATATAAAATTTTTTTTTTTTTAGTCTGAGCCTAAGAAGGCCTTCAGGCTGCTATTTTGAGGATTGTCTTGATACAAAAAGACGAAGATGTTCTCCATCTGAGTGTGGAAAGAGCCTGAGTGTCCATACTGAAACCATGACCGGACTAACAATCACAGCTGTAGAGAAGTTAACCACCTGTGCCGAAGAAGCCACCGAAGAGGCAATATCACAAGGGGGCTATATACCCCTATCAAGGAGCGGAAGAGTCAGAGCGGCCTCTGACCATTAAATTAAAATGTTACACAGAGTATAACTGTCTTGACAATTGAAAAAGTCTAGACGCAGAAGAGTATGGTCCACAGATGCAGTGAAATACTATAGTGGACCCCGTTACTGAGTAACCACTGAAAGGATTTTCCAACATGGACTCTGAAGATAGAGATGACGCGCCCTCCAGTATATAAAATGAGCTGTCCCCTGCATTACTGACCAGAAGGACAGGGAAAGACTCATCTAGATGCACTTCTACCCCAGAAGGACCTCCAATAGAGGTCTAGGTCAGAGCCACTAGAGACTCCGCCATCAGGAGGATGTCGAGGAGCTTGGTACCACGTAGGGAGCAGAGAAAGTGCTGAGCAAAATGAGATTCCGCTGGCAGAACGGTACAGCAGAGTTCCATAGCAGAAAACCGCTGGATGACACAAGATCCCACATAGACCACCACTCACTAAATGTGTGGAAAAAATAATCTGCAGAACAGGAGTTCATTCTGTGGTAAACATCCCTCCACAAGTTCTGTGGAAATGAGTCTGAAAGGAAAAATGTGTCACTAATTCTGCCAAACAGCACCCACTAGCACCCGTGTGGCATCAGCAGCACTCGTGGCACAGGAGGGCACCAAGCAGTGCCTATGCCAACTTGGGCGATACCCAAGGGCAGCCATGGCAGTATCCGTAGGTACTCCCGGCACCCATGTAGCAATGGCACTGAGGGCACCTCCGATGCCCATGGCACCCATGGCACCAATGACACCCATGGCAAAAATGGCACCCGAGGGCACCAATGGCACCCATGGCACCTGAGGGCACCAGCCCGCGGCACCCATGGGTGTCAACCCGGTACCAAAGGCACCAGTGGCACCCATGGCATCTGAAGTATCCATGGAACCCATGGGTGCCCATAGCATCACCCGCGGCACCCACGGATGCTCCCAGCGCCACCCCTGGCATCCCTGGCACTCATGGCACCCGCAGGCGCCGCCCGCGGGAGCACGGCACCGCCCGTGGGTGCACGGCACTACTGACGGTGCCGACAACCAGTGGCAGCAAAGAGAGCACCCACGGTGCTGCACAGAGTGACGGGCGACCCACGGCGCTGAGCAAGCACCGACCATGGCCTCGGGCCAGCCCGAGCACCCAAGCCATGGCTCGAACGCGACTATGGGTTCGGTACACCGTGCCAACCATGGCTCCGGCCACGGCACAATCAAGGCGCCAAGCCATGGCTCCGAGGCACGGCGCCTGACCATGGCTCCGAGGCACGGCGCTGACCAGGGCTCCGAGCCACGGCACCAACCAAGGCACGAGCCATGGCTCTGAGGCACGGCGCCGACCAAGGCACTGAGCCACGGCTCCGAGGCATGGCGCCGACCAAGGTACCAAGCCATGGCGCCGAAGGAAAATGCCAATGGAAATCCTGAAAAGGAGAGAAGGAAAAAGGTGGTGCCCGTACCGGCCCCTGCATGGAAAAGGGAGAGGGGGGTAGGCACAAGGGGTCGACACGATGGCAAAAGCACCCAGAGGGCACCTCACCATACGTGATCCAATCAACCCGGCTCCGGTCCAACGGCTCCAAGGCCCAGAGTTCCCGAAATCAGGAACAGAGCCAGGAAAACTGGAAAGTCGAACCCCCTGCTCCATAGGAGCGACCCAAACGTGAAACTGCTCACCGGAGCTCCAGCGAGGTCAGAGATGGAGCTCGGAGTCGAGAAAGCAGCCGTTAGGACCGGGGCCAAGAGGAACCCACCAAAGTCGGTTAGGACCCATCGCCCCTACAGACGAACATTCCTCGTGCAGACATACCAACGGGCAACCTCGAGCGGCACCGATTCTTCTTCCCCGAATGAGGAAGAGGAGCTCGAGGTCAAGCGGAGCCAGATCACCAGAACCGTTAGATTTGTGCTTCGGTGGGCTGTCCTCCCCCCCGAGCACAGGACTGTCTGTAGTTAGCCCCCCCCCCCCGTAAATTAAGGGCGGCGGACTGGACACAGCCCCTCTGCCATAAAAACTTTCAAACGAAGTCCTCTTACCATCACCGCTACCGTCTAAGGACGACTCCGTTGATGGCAGGAAAGAATTTCTTTTTCTTCTTCTTCTTCACAATCTTCTTCTTCGTAAAATAATAAATTACTACTTTAAAATATTAAAACATTAAGCTGTTGCCGTATAGACGAAAACATTGACTCTGGCAGACGAGCGACGTCGACATCCAAGCGCACTCGACGGCGGGAGAAAAGGAACTGAGGTGGTTACAGGGTCGGCCTTGAGATAACCTACACAGGCGGCGAGCTAGGTCTCGCGGTGCAGCTAGTGCGGGCCCCTCTCGCGCCCGACCCTTCTGAAAACTTTAGGCTCCTCGCTATCCTAGCGCCTCCGGCGCTATCCCACAAGTGTGAATGAGTGATGGAGACTTAGTCCAGGAAGATCCAGAGGTCCCTTTTTCAAGGACAACACGGAATTAATTACAGGTATATGTATAGACAGTTGACCGATACAATGTTGGCTTAGTTACAGGCAGTTATGCAGACAATAGACAGGTACATTTATAGTTCTGGTCTACAAACATGGAACATACAAGACATTATAATCTTAAAAATAAAATACATCTAATGGCCTGTCTGATAATACAGAATTAATTTTGTTTTAGCATGTGGACCTCATTGATCAGCACTCAGGGTTCTGATACTCACACCGAGGATCTATACCGTCCAACATTCTAAAACAAACACGTTCCACAGTTTTAGGCAGGCCATTAGATGTCCCCTACTTCAACAACATTTAGAAATAAGTCTGCAAAAATATTACTCTAGATGTATCTTCACTTGATATTCTCACTCTAGACCTGTCACAATGAAATACTTAAGCATTAGGAAAGCAGCTTTCACAGTATCTGATAACATCACAGGTCCATGAGCTGAATTCCAAGTAAAGCAGTAGCCTCAATCAGAAACTGCTACATGTAAATGTTCATGCTGTATAATTCAAACATGCAATAGCCTGGCTAGGAAGATGCAATTTATTCCACTTGGGGAAAGAGACCTTATAACTCACTCTTGCGTTATGGCCCCACTCTCTCCTGCTAAGTATAAATGGCATATTCCTAATCACATGATAGTATATCTCACTGTCATTATTTAAAGAGACTGGGGTTCATATGCAACCCCCAAAATCCCACGAAAGGGGTCAAGTGTGTCTCAGACATGAAGTCAGTGGCTCCTGGGGAGGGTGAGAGGGAGGGCAAGGGCCACCTAGAAATTAAGTGCACCCTGTCAGGAACCCATGAAGCGACATTAGCGCTGGCTGCATAGGTATGGCAACCCCATCACTAAAGTGGGGTACAAGGGAAACCATGGGCTGGAGGGTAGAATGGAATAGTATTTACTTTAAACAAACATTAAAAACATATATTTATTTAAAACATTTTTATTTAAAAACTTTCCTTCATGGTAGGCCTGCCAGTGCAGCAGTAACACTACCACTTGCGGTGCCAATAACCCTGGCTTGGAAGCAAACTCACAGCGTTGGAGGGTCAGCAGGGGACAGAATGATGGAGCATCAGTAGGACAGCTCTCCTCCACTGGGGTTGGCAGATGCAGAGTCCAGCATGTGCCCGGCCCCTAGCAGAGGCTAGGAAGTTGGCAGTCAGGGGCTGCCAGAATATGTGGAGGTGTGGTGGCCATCAACAGACGTCGTGTGGAAATGTATGACGTGTATGGCGATGGCACTGGATGTCTGCGCCTCCAAGGGAGATAAAGCAGAAATCTCCTGGCAGGCAGATGACACCAGTAATCCGCAGGCCCCGTACCCGGCTATCCAGTCCCTGCCCAGCACACCGGATCCTGTTCAAAGACAGGGATTGGGGAACCCCGCCGACCTGCCTGGGGGAGGGGTAGCCCTGGGGGTAAATGGGGACAGGTAAGTCCTGGAGGACACCGGGGTGATGGGGCTGGGGTGACCAGCATAAGAGGACTGGTCGGAACAGGAGGGCAGGAAAAGATTTACATTTTTTGTTTTTCTTTTGTTACTCATACATTTCCTATTTTATAATCACAATATGACACTCTCTGGTGTCAGTTACGTCATAACTATACTTCCAAGTGCTGAAAGCAATTACTGCAAATGCTTTCTTACTTCCAACACACCTGGGCATGCTATAATCACATAAAAATCTACACCCTGTTAAATCTTATTGTTCACATATGAATAATAAAAAAAAAAAAAAAGGAAAACATGTTTTCTATGGCTAACCAACAGAAGATGACAAGAAGACACCTAAGACTGCCTGTTGCAAATGAAATCTTTAAAAAAACAAATTACAGTCCAGTGGTGTGGCAAAAGCACTCTGCAGCAACCTGGAAGACTATTCCCATATCCACACGTACACAGACAATACCATTTTATTCCTATCTGGTCCATCTGTCTCAGATGTCCATATTCCCCTTCAACATGATTTCACTGCAATAATAAACTGGTTTAAAGCAAGACGTATAAAAATAAATACCAGAAAGACTGTAGCAATTACCTTCGGCTCAAAGCAGAAACTTGCCAGACTCCCCTCCCTCCCTCCCTGCCTTCTCTTTCCCCGTTGGCACGCCTTTCAAAGAGGTCCCTGCCTACAAATATCTTGGAGTGTGGCTTGGTCCCTCACTGGACTTCTCCTCCCATTTTATGGCCATTCACTCTAAGCTCCCCCCCAAACTGGGGCTTCTTTATCGTCAAAAGGGTAGTCTTTCCCTCCCAGTCTGCTGTGATCTTCTTATCAAATGGATCCTCCCTATCTTTCATTATGCCGATATGGTTTATGGTTTGGCCCCGATCACCTCCCTCATCAAACTAGATGTCCTCTTCAATGCTTTCTGTTGCTTCACCTTTAATTCACTCCCTCTGACTCACCACTGCTACCTTTACTCCTCTCTCTCTCTCTCTCTCTCTCCCATCCCTCCCACAGTGACACCTGTCCCACTATGCCACTTTCATCGCTAAATAATGGTTTGACCTGCTTCCATCCTACCTCTCCTCCCTTAGAGCTCCAGCCACCCCCTACCACTCGCACACAAATTACCTCCGCTCTTTCATCCTTTCATGTGCCTGGACCTCTGCTGGGAAACTTGCTTTCTCTTTCAGACTCCCCTTCCTCTAGAATAACCTCCCCCCTCAAACCCACCCCACTCCCTCCTTTCCTGCACTCAAGCACCTACTCAGACCATCCCCATTACATCCTGCAGCTGTCCACTAAACTACGTTACAACTAAACTTCTGTCCTCCCTTTTAGTGTTCCATCAAAAATATCCACGGCAACACTTTTATTGCTCTAACAAAGAGATGCTGTTCTTCTCTCTACTGCATAATGACCATGTAACCAAATTTTATAATACGTTCATATTTGTACATTTTTTTATTACTGTATATTGACTGTATATGTACATTTTTTGTAACCATCGTTTCATTTGCAGCCCCTGTCCCGGGTTGCACCTGGAAACAAGCTTCGACTCAGTGTGCCTTTCCCGGTTACCAAATTTTAAATAAATAAATAAAGATGTGGGTGTTGACACCATTTTGTGTGTGGATTTGGGTGTTAACCCTGTTTCTTGTGTGGATTTGGGTGTCCTGTTCTGGTACCAGCGGGGTCTGAGCACATCCTGTAGGAGAGGTGTGTGCCTCATAGCAAGGGAGGGCGCAGGCCGTACAGCAAACACCCCCCCAACCCCATTGGCCAACCAAGAAGACACACTGGAGTTAGCTGTTCAGCCAGCTGCTTTCTCACTCTCCCTACCAAGTATACGGTGCCCCCACCATTTAAAAAAGTGCAACTGTAGCAGAGCCTCCAACAGTGCAGGAGAACCCCATGAGGGTAGCTCAGTGGAGGAGACCATCAACTGGAGGGGAAGGAATACATTTTTTATTTATTTTGCAGTTGCTGGCCTGGGAAAAGCACACTGAACTGAAGCTATTTCTAGGTGCATCCCTGGAGCACAATGGGGCTAAAAGGCTTGCCCTTGGCACACAGCATGCAAGTGGAGGTTGCGGGAAATAAACACAGGTCTGCTGGAAGAACCAAGCTTGTTCATAGCACACTGCTGTAATTAATAAGCTATACTGACAACCCTATATAAGGGGCATGCAAGGGCCAAACTCAAAATACAGTATGTTACTGATAATTATGAGGGACTCCAAATGTAAATGAGTACCTGTGCCCCAAAATAATCTCATTAGTTTTCAATAAATCATAGAAATTTGTCAGCAGAAAAGGACCCCATTGCCCACTTAGTCTGCCCTTGTTCCCTCCCCATAGGTAGCCCTGAATCTACCACCTTACACCCCACTTCCGTGCCCCCCCCCCAGATTACCGGCCCCTCTTTCCTATCAGGGTATCTATCCCTCCCTCTCTTGTTTAAACCCATGTAGTTATCCCATGCACTCTTGAATCCCCCCAATGCTGATACCTTAACCACCCCTCCAGCAGCCCATTTCAGGGGCCCACCACCCTCTCAGTGAAGTAGTGCCCTCTCTTATTTCCTCTGAATTGACTACCCTCCAGCTTCAAGCTGTGGCCCCTAGTTTTTGGATTGTCTTTCATCTTGAATATGCTCACTTCCCTCACCTTGTTAATTCCCTTCAGGTATATAAAAGTTCATGCATATCCCCTCTCTCTCTCTCTCCTGGTTTCCAGTGGATATAGGTATAAATAAATAAAGTTATAACATTTCTGTCCCCTCACAAGTGATGATAAATGACATATCATTCCAGTCAGGCCACTGAATCTCCAGTTTATACTATTTATTTTAAATTAGTTCTTTTGATGACGATATAACTGATTATGTTTAATTGTACTGCTGTTTTGAGTCCAGCAGAGATCTTTGTGATGTTACCAGGCACCGTCACTGTTTAGACTCACTTCAGTTCTATACATGTATTTACCCCATGTAAAGGAAAATACATCTGACAAATAAAATAGGTTATTCAAGCATCTGAGAAAATAAGTTACTGTCTACCTAAATGATTTAAGATTCCATTATGATAGCTTTAGAGGTACTCACCAGATACTTTAAATACTGTATGCTATTTTCATGTGAATTATAATAGTTTTATCTTGTAAGTTACTGTTTCAAACAGGATAGCAAACATGTTAACTACATTTGTCAGTGTTGAACCCCTTCAACAAAAGTGGTTAACGTATTGCTAAGAGTGGACTCTTGCTGCCCTCTAGTGGTCAACCTTTAAAAGCATCACACTCTATCAATGAATGGGCTGTGTTCATTACGCACATAACTTGGAAGCTCGTACTGAGAAATGATTAGTTGCTGTGAATTTTTGTTGACACTGTGTTATGTCATAATATTTCACTTAACAGCATAGAAACCATTACTGAAAAAGACCACACAGTTAAATCTTACAAGATCATCCTTACTAATCCTGTATGTTTAACCATCTGCCCACTTCTGTGGCATTTTGAGAACTCCAATATTGCTGTATTAATGAAAAGAGATGGAAAGACCCACCTGACTACTTTGTAAAATGGTCACCATTGCAAAAGGCTCACTAACAAACTGACTGAACAAAAATACACCAGAAAAAGCAACAGTGAAGCTCCAAAGCAATAATCAATTTGAGATGATAGTAATACCTTTTAATACTGAATCAAAAACATTTCTTGTAATAGAATATTACCTTTACTAATGAACACCAAATGTAGCCATATAGCTTATATTCCACAGTTTACTGTGATAGATATTGTGTGCCACCTTGACAGGCTCCATTACAAAACGAATAATTAGAGGCAGCCAGGAACGTTTTACTGAGCAGGTGGATATTAATAACCTGCTTTTACCTGATCTAATTATTTGTGCAGTTCTATGGGACTGAAATGTATATTTTGCAGTAATGCGAGGTACCTTTACTGGTCCAAAGAGGACAACTATGAAAATCAGATATACATCTCTTTGCGGGGGGTGGGGGGATCCTATGCAAATAATTTTAAAATCAAACAATAAATAAATACAAAAACATGCATGTTTCCCTTGGTATACAAGAAAGAAACTATACTTTTTATGCCTGTAAGATTCCTTACTGAACAGCTACTGAACACTGCACAAGTCCCCTTACTGAACGACTAGTGAACACTGCACTAATTCTTTTACTCAACGGATAGTTAACATTGCACCAATCCCCTTACTGAAAGGTTAGGGAACACTGCACTAGTTCCCTTACTGTATGGCTAGTCAACACTGCACTAGTTCTATTAATGAACAGCTAGTGAACACTACACTAGTTCCCCTACTGAATGACTAAAGAACATTGCACTAGTACCCTTACTGTACAGCTAGTGAACACTGCACCAGTTCCTTTACTGAGTATCTAGTGAACATTGTACCAGTTCAGCTAGTGAACACTGCACTAGTTTCCTTGCTGAACAACTAGTGAACCTTGCAATAGTTCCCTTACTGAATGGCTAGAAATTATTACATTTGTCCCCTTACTGAATGGCTTGTGACCACTGCACTGGTTCCCTTCCTCAACATCAAGAAGAAGCTGCACTACCTCCCTTACTGAATGGCTAGTGAACACTGCACTAGTTCCCTTACTGAAAGGCTGGATAACATTGCACCTGTTCCCTTACTAAACAGATACAACACTGCACTTGTTCAATTACTGAATTGCTACTGAACACTGCATTAGTTCCCTTACAGAAAGGGCTGGATAACATTGCACCTGTTCCCTTACTAAATGGCTATAACATTGCACTTGTTCCCTCACAGAATGGCTAGTGAACATTGTACTAGTTTCTCTTACTGAACAGCTGGTGAGCACCGCACTAGTTCCTTTATGGAATGGCTAGTGAAAACTGCACGTGTTCACTTACTGAATAGATAGTGAACACTGTACTAGTTCCCTTACTGAATGGCTAGAAAACATTGCACTAGTTCCTTTAAAACCCCAGCCCATGTTCATGATGTGCATCTAAACACCAAAGGCAGAGGGACAGATTTTGGATGATATGGACACAGATACAGCTATGGTATGTGCTTGCACCCAGCATGGACAAAGCAGGAGCATTTTCAAAACCTGCATTCAGCTTTGGCCGCATCTGTCATTTCTAGCTTATGTCAACTCGAAGATAATGTCATGGTTTAGCTGACTTAGTACTCAGAAGGGAACTGGCACACAGGTGGGGGTGGGAGGCGAGTTGTGACCCCCACCCTCATGCTTCACCATCATGGACCCAACACAGAAGCCCGCCACTTGAGGAGCAGCAAAGTTAGTGGGAGAAAGCGAGTGAGTGTGGACACTGTGCTTGGGGGTGGGGAGGGATGACAACAGAATGACAGAAGGGGACTTTGGCCTGCGTCCAGCACTGTCAATCCTGCTTGGACATGTTGAGTCTGGCACAGCCCTTTTTAAAATACAAAGGGAATGGTGGATACAAGTCCTTGAAAATTCAGTCCCTGGGCTCAAAACATCAAACTTGAAACGTCATCAGCCCTAGTGCACAGTGCAAATGTTTCAAACATGAACAAAAATTGTAATCCCTGAAGCGCTAATGTAATTTATAGTAGTTCAAACTCATGCTACACATTTTGTTACCAAAGGCATGATGGGTAGATTTTCCAACTTCCCAACATCAATGCACAGTAAGTAGGCTCATGAAGCCGAGACAGAGCACTTATGCAAGAAGAAATCAGCAGCATTAGGAACATAGGAAACATAGGACAAAAGAAGATCAGTGCTCCATCCAGCACATCTCCTGCCATTCCAGCAGCTGCATCCTACACTTTAGGAAAACAAAACCAGATTTAGGAAGAACACTGAAGTCATGAACATGATCTTGAAGATCTGCCACAAATCCTTATTCTGAAGGAATACTTAAGTAATAAGTAGAAACCCATGTTTATTCTTAAACAAGAAAAAAAAAAAGAAATTCGAGGTATAAAAAGAATTAAAACGAAAACAACCACATGAAAAAAGTTAGAAAAATTGCTTGGTTTTTTTTGGAAAAAACTAAATAAATGCTTGCAGCAGTTATTGTTCAGGATCTGTTGTTACCATGGAGACAGTCCACAAGGAAGCGGCAGTGGAATTGTTTGAGTCGCAAAACCTTTCAAGACCATAGCATAATGCTGCTTAATACAATATAGTATACTAAGAATGTGATATCTAGTGTGTATAAGGTCATTTCGAGGTATTTTATGAATGTATATGTGATAACAAGAAATAAAATTACATTTTAAATCAATAACAAGAAATAACATGAAATTCCAGAAAAATAAAAAAAATCATAAAAAATAAGAATTTCAAGAGCTCTAGCAATAAGGCATGGCAGGGAGTGGGTTACTGTAGGATTTACCCACTCCTTTTGAGTGTGTCACGTGATCAAAGTTCAAGTGACTTTAATCACTCGAGATGGCAGAGTCAGTCCTAGACACTGTGGCCATCATAGAGACCTGGTGTAATGATAACCACAACTGGGAAATGGACGTACCAGGCTACAATCTATTCAGGAGAGACAGGGCAGGCAGGAAAGGGGGAGGAGTGGCGCTTTATGTGAAGGATAATATAAAGGCCACAGAGATTCAGGGAAAAGGGGGGGGATACTGTGAGTTAAGCTAGAAAGAAGAACAGGGTCAGCCATCCGCACAGGGGTAATATACAGACCACCAGCCCAAGGGGAGGAGATAGAATGGAAGATGAGGCTGGCTATCCAAAGGATGGCGCTCAAGGGGGAGGTAGTGCTGGTTGGTGACTTCACTATACCAGATGTAAACTGGTGATTCCCTGCAGCAGCAACAACCAGGAGTAGGTATATCCTGGACTCCCTACAGGGAGCTTTCCTTAAACAACTAGTCGTAGAACCCACCCGGGAGATGGTAATACTGGACCTAGTGCTCACAAACCGGGACAGTGTGACAGGGGTCACAGTAGGGCAGCACCTGGGAAACAGTGATCACCGATTAGTGGGGTTTGAGATAACTGAAGGGACGGAATCCAGTCACACAAGAACAAGAATCCTTGACTTTAGGAGGGCAGAGTTTGGAAAAATGGGAAAATGCTTAGAAGAGGCATTAGCTGGAATAGGGAGGAAGATAGGGGTGGAGAAACAGTGGGCGGTGTTCAAATCTGGGATAACAAAGGCGACACATCTCTGGGTAAAATAGGATAGCAACTGGAAAAGGAAGAGGCAAAATCTTTTACAGGCACATCAGAGAAAAAAGTGAGGATGAAAGGGGAGGACGGGTGTAGAGCGGAAGACGACAACTACAAATTAGACATACTGAACAGATACCTCTGCACAGTCTTTACAGTGGAGTGGGCAGAAAATGGGCCAGAAAGGGTAGGAAGGGCACAGAAATGGATACAAGTCCTTTTCCAAGGGAAATGGTCCTAAGAGAACTGGAAGGAATAAGAGTCAATAAGGCTATGGGGCCGGATGGGGTACACCCTAGGGTGCTGATGGAGCTAAGAGAGTTGGTGGTGGAACCTCTGGCAAACCTGTTTAGCCTGTCACTGGAAACAGGGGAGATACCCAAAGACTGGAGGAGAGCTGATGTAGTCCCCCTATACAAAAGTGAAAACAGAGAGGAAGCGGGAAACTACAGACCAGTCAGCCTGACCTCAGTAGTGGGGAAGATCATGGAAACACTACTGAAGGAAAGAATAGTGGAACACCTGGTTGCCAGCAGTCTACAGGACCCAAGGCAACATGGTTTTACTGGAGGAAGGTCATGCCAGACTAACCTCATTGAGTTCTTCTACTGGGTGACAAGGGAGGTGGATGGGGGGCAGTGGATGTGGCCTACCTGGACTTCAGCAAGGCCTTTGACACTGTGTTGCACAGAAGGCTGTTAAATAAGCTGGGGAACATGGGGAGTGGGTAAGATGGTGGTGAAGTGGGTGGAGAATTAGCTGTATAGCAGGACACAGAGGGTGGTGGTAAATGGCTGTCACTCCGCAGAGGGAATGGTGACCAGTGGAGTTTCACAGGGATCAGAGCTGGGTCCAGTCCTCTTCAATAGCTTTATCAGTGACATTACAGGGGACCTAGAAGGGAAATGTTGCCTGTTCGCTGATGACACAAAGCTCTGCAACAGGATGGACACGATGGAGGGTGTGGATAGAATGAGGAGAGATCTGCAGAAGCTCAAGGACCGGTCAAGGGACTGGCAATTGAGATTTAACGCAAAAAAGTGTAAGATAATGCACATGGGGCACAAAAACCCAGGAACAACATATCAGCTGAGGGGAGGGGGTTATAGAATGCACCAAGCAGGAAAGGGACCTAGGGGTTATCATCTCTGATGACCTCAAGGTAGGGAGCCAGTGCGACAAGAAGGCAGGAATAGTGAACAGGATGCTGGGATGCATAAGCAGTAGTATCACCAGCAGGAAAAGGGAGATCATAATTCCACTATATAGGACATCAGTGAGGCCGTACCTCGAGTACAGTGTCTGGTTCTGGAGGCCTTACCTACATAAGGATGTAGATATGGAGGAGGCAGTTCAGAGGAGGGCAACCAAGATGGTGCAAGGCTTATATCACATACTCTATGAGGACAGGCTGAAAGACTAAAATACATACTCCCTGGAACAGAGGAGGGAGAGGGGGGATATGATTGAGACATATAAGCACCTCTCGGGGAGGAACAAGGTGCAGGAAAACACAATTTTTCAAAGAAAAAGATGCCCCGGGACTAGAGGACATGGGATGAAACTGGAGGGAGAGAGGTTAAGAGGGGACCATGAGAATGTACTTCTTCACACAGAGGATGATGGATAAATGGAACTGCCTGCCGGAAGAGGTGGTGGGGTATAAACGATTACAGGATTTAAGAAGGTATGGGATAGGCATAAGGGGATCCTGGTAGTCGGAGGAAGGGGACAGCCTAGTTCCAGAGTAGCTTGAAGGAGCACAGTTACTTGCATTCATGGGTAGACTAGGTGGGCCGAAGGCCCTTATCTGCCGACAACATATATGTATCTATGTATGAGACTGGAGAGTGCAGTGAGAGAGACAGAGGTGGTCCTTGTAAAGACTCTGTATTGTCGAACAAATAAACTTTGAAAGTGAAACTGAGACAGCGGTGGTGTCAGTGAGAGGAGCAGAGTCTGAGAGACAGCAGTGCTGCAGAGAAAAGAAGGAGACTGGGGATGGCACCAGGGATAGGAGAGCGTAAGTGTGGTGACCATTTAACAGAAGTAGACCAGCTGGAAAGCAGGAAAGCTGCCATCCCCGGGAGAGAACGACAGCACCATTGCAAGGAAATCGATGGCACTGCAACAAGGCTGTAAGAAACAGCAGTGGAGAACAAGAGAAAAGTAAGTTATAGTATAATGACAAGTTTGTGTGTACAGTGCTTTCTCTGGTGCTTGTTTTTGTTTGGGTTCGGGTGCTTCAGGGACAGTTTCAGCGGCAGTTTCAGTTTTCAAGATGGAAGCCGAAAAAAACAGTGACTTACCTAATAGTAGATCTTCGAGAGAATCTCTTCATCAGCCACACCTATGGAACATTAAGCCGTCAGATGCTAGGACCACAGGGAAAGGTTTGGTAGCAGTTCACTAGGCGCTGTCCATGATGGTGTCTTACATCAACTTCCCCATACATGCATGGGAGGCTCCATCTCTCCTCAGTTTCCAGCCGGAGACCATGCTCGAAGGACCACCCTGTAGGGAACCAGAAGACAGACTATGGTTCTGCCCATCAAACAAGACAGAAAACAGCAGATAAGCCCTTGAGAAGCAAAAGACAGCACTGGTAGAGCCCTAAAGTCCCGAGAGGAATCATGCTCATAGGGCTTTCCTCTGGGAAACAAGGAGCGAGCGAATGGTTCCAGCTACCAGGTGCAGCTGGAAACAGCAGTTAGACTATCCCAGAGAAAGAGCCAGGTGAAAACACCAAGAGTTAAAAAGGCTCTATGTCCAAGGGGGATGGAGGGCGGGACGGCATGGCCTGATGAGAGATTCTCTCAAAGATCTACTGTTACGTTAAGTACGTAACTGTTCTATCTTCTTCAAGGATATCTCTTTCATCAGGCCACACCTATGGAACGAGTACCAAGCAGTACTGACCATATAACAGTCTGGAGGGCTGCAACCTACAGGCCTGAGGAAGCAGGCACTGAAGCACAGCTAGGTCAAAGCCTGCCCTAGTCCTTGAGGCAATGTGCAGACTGTAAGGTTTAGTGAAGGTGTGGACAGTATTCCAGGGGGGCAGCTGCACAAGTCTCAGCAGCAGACACACTCCTTAAACCAGCAACTTAAGTGGCCATCCCATTAGTGGAGTGGCCACGGACAACTCCAGGAAGCTCCTTACCGTACTTGCTGTAACAGAAAAAAAACAGTTGTCCAGCCATTTGAACAAACACTGGTTTGAAACTGGAATGCCTTCTTTCTCAGGGGCAAAGGACACAAAAAACTGCAAGGACTTCCTGCAGTCCTTTGTACAGTGGATATAATATCTGAGCATGCCATGGACATCTAGGGAGTGGAGTAATGCTTCCCCTGAATTGGCACGCTCAGGAAATAAACTAGCAGGTGGGTAGCTTAATTCGAGGTAAACTCAGACACCACCCTTGGCAAGAACTGCGGACTGGTACACAAAGACACCCTGTCTTTGTTGAAAGGCAAATAAGGAGGTATGCACACAAGAGCTTGACGTACACAAATCCTGCAAGCAGAAACAAAGGCAACGGAAAATAATGCTTTCCATGACAGAAAGCGTAGCTTGCAAGTCGCGGCTACCTCAAAAAGAGCCAAAGTAAGTTTCTTTACACAAAAGGCAAATCCCGAGCTGGGACAGGATAGCGGACTGGAGGTATCAAATGCAGATTGCAGAATGTCCCTAAAAAACATATGTGCCACATCTAACTGGGCAACCGTATGACCAGCAATAGGCACGTAAAAGGCTGAAAAGGCTGCCTTTTGATATAGGAGTATTGTAGGCCTGTATCAGATAAGGACAGCAAATACTCTGAACCTGATTTATTGGACAGGTAAATGGATCCAACTTGTGGAAAAATGGCCCACAAAACAAACTGCTCCCACTTCATGAAGTAAGTGGCCATGGTGGAAGGCTGTCTGGCAGCCACCAAGACATCTGCCATCTTTGAGGCACTCCAAACTGAGCGATGGCTATGTCTTCAGGAGCCATGCATGAAGATGAAGAGACCTGAGAGCTGGATGAACCAAAGTTCCCTGTTCCTGGGACAACAGACCGCAGCATAATGGCAGGGGTACTGGAGGTTCTGCTGCCTGCTGCTGCAGCAAGGGGAATGAAATCTGACGAGGCCACATTGGGGCAATGAGTATGAGTGTTGCCCCCTCCATCTGAAGTTTGATTAGCACCCTCTGAACTGGGGGGGGGGGGGCATACAGAAACCTCCCTTTCCAAGAGAAGGACGTGTCTCACTAGGAAACTCCAGGCCCTGGAGCAAGCGAGCAAAAAAGTACAGTTATTTAAGAACTTACCGTAACAGCAGATCTTTGAGAGGAGCTCCTGCAGCAGGTAATACCATTAGGACTAAGGACGCCAGGTGTTAGAACCACACAGAAACATTTTCTAGCTAGCAGTCTATGGCGGGGAACCAATGTCAGATGTGGTATAAAGGGGGTGGTCCCCCGGCGCTACCTCAGTTCTCCCGCCAGAGATCCGGCTGAAAAAACAGATGGAGAACCGAGGAAGATCTCCCATCCCCAAAGATAAGACGTAATATTTGTCCCCAGGGGCAGGTGGGTGGGAAAGCCACCTGATGCAAGGGCCCCTCTCGAACATCTACTTTTACGGTAAGTTCTTACGTAACTGTACTACCTCACTTCGAGGGGGAGCTCTTGCAGCAGATAACACTATTAGGACTGAGTCCCAAGCAATGCCCAAAGAGAGACCCAGGGTGGAGGACAATGAAAAAAAAACTGTAGGAAATTAGGAGAGAAGTCCCTGAAGGACTGCTAGGCCAAAATCTGCTCTCCTTCTGGAAGCAATGTCCAGACTGTAGTGCCTCATGAAGGTATGCACTGAACTCCAAGTAGCAGCTGCACAGAGGTCCGCTGTAGAGACATTTCGAAGAAAGGAGAAAGATGTCACCACCCCTCTGGTGGAGTGACCCCTTACCGGTCCCAGTAGGGGTTTATTGTGGTGCTGGTAGCAGAAAGTGATGCAGTGCACGAGCCACTTAGTCAGTATTTGTTTTGTGACTGGTGCCCCAAGTTTCCTGAGGGCAAAGGAGACAAACAACTGGTCTGTCTGTCTGGCGGAGGTAGTCCTAGCCATAGTAATGCAAAATTCTATGAACATCCAGAGTATGCAACAATGCCTCCCCGTTGTTCAACTACTCTGGGTAATAAACTGGTAGCTGGATGTCCTGGTTCAATGTGAACTCAGACACTACCATTGGCAAAAACTTTGGGTTTGTACGCAGGGCTACTCTGTCCCTGTAAAAAATAAGATAAGGCTCTTTACACATCAGAGTCTGCAGCTCGGAAATCCTGCAGGCTGAAGTAATGGCCACTAAAAATAGCACCTAGGTGGAGCTCACAACTTGCAGCTGGTTCAAACGGTGGCAAGATGAGCTTTTCTAAAACAAATAGAGGAGATCCCAGGACGGTACCAGGTCTCTCCTGGAGGGTTTCATATGCGAGACACCTCTCAGGAAGGTCTTGCAGATGTCCAGCTGTGCCAGAGTCTTCCCATCTATTGGTGCATGGTAAGCTGACAGAGCACAGAGATGCACCTTAATGGTCTAGTAACTAAGACCCAAGTCTGACAGGTGGAGAAGATACTAAAGCACAGATTCCACTGGACATGCCAGGGGATCCAGAGAACGAGGAATCGTCCATAAGCAGAAACGCTTTCATTTTATGGCGTAGGTCACCCTGGTAGAGGGTTTTCTTGCTGCCAAGAGCATTTCTGCCACTGTAAAAGACACTCCAAATCTATCCCTGGCTAAGTCCACAGGAGCCAAGCATGCAGGTGCAAGGACCAGAGGTTCAGATGGACTAACGTCCCTTGCTCTTGGGAGAGCAAGTGAGTGAAGAGGGGCAACCGAACTGGTGGTTCCGATGCCAGGTATTGCAACAGCGGGAACCAAATCTGTCGAGGCCAGAATGGCGCATCAGTATCATCCTGGCCTCTTCTGCCTGCAATTTGAGCAGGACCTTCTGAAGAAATGGGAAGGAAGGGAAAGCATACAGAGACTTCCCTGTCCAAGAGAGGGACAATGCGTCTTGCAAGAAAACACCAGGCCCTGGATCTAGCGAGCAGAAACTGGGCAGTTTGGCATTGTGTGGGGACGCAAAGAGGTCCAGTTTTTTGCTGACCCCACTTTTTGAAGAGGCTGTCTTCTTGTTGTAGTTCCCACTCATGGTTCTGATATCGAGAGTGACTTAAGCTATCTGTGAGGACGTTGAGGATGCCTGGCACATGTACTGCCGCGATGTGCAGCTTGTGATCCACCACTCAAGACCAAACTCTCATCGCCTCTCTGCACAGAGGGTATGAATGCATCCCTCCTTGCTTGTTGAGATGGAAGACTACAGGGGTGTTGTCCGACTGGACCAGTAAAGGTCCAGGAAGGAGTACCCTCTGGAAAGCTTGAAGGGCATACAGACCGGCACTCATCTCCAAAATGTTGAGTTCCAGGAGCCCCTTGTCTGATGTGAAGCGAGATGCACTCCCCATCCCAGAATTATGCATTGGTGGTGAGAGTCTGCAGTGGACTGGGTCACTAAAATGGAATCCCTATGCTGAGATGGGCCAGGGTGAGCCACCAGGTCATGTACTGTCAGACTGCAATGGAGATCAGAATGGGCTCTACGAGCTCATCCGAACCCTGATCCCATTGAATCTTGAGGTGCCATTGCAGGATCCTCATGTTCAGCCTTGAGAGTGAAACTGCCACAATAGCTGCTGCCATGTGACCCAACAATTGTAGAACCACTCTTGCTGGGACCAAGTCCAAGCTCTGTACCCTGTGAGCGACTTCTCTTAACCTTGCTGCTCTGTCTGTGGGCAGAAAGGCTCTCCCTTGGACTGTGTCCAGAACTGCTCCAATGTACTGCACCTTGGAACGTGAAGCATAAGTACTTCCTGTGGGACAGCAGGATTTTGATGTGCATGTAGGCATCCTGCATGTCCAGTGAGCAGAGCCAATCTCCTTAGTGGAGCATTGGTAACAGGCTCGCCAGTGTCACCATTCTGAACCTCTTGTATTCGATAAAGGTGTTCAGTTGACTCAGGTCCAGAATGGAGCGGAGGTCTCCCATCTTTCTCGTGATGAGGAAGAAATGGTAATAAAAACCCTTTCCTCTTTGAGCAAAAGTAACCTCCTGTATGGCTCTTTTGTCCAGTAGGGCATGTATCTCTTCCCTCAGGAGTAGTGCATGGGAGGGTGAGCAGTGGGAAGGGACTGGTGGGTTGTCCAGTGGCAACTGAATGAATTCTAGGAAGTATCCTCTCTCTACCATCTGGAGGACCCATTGTTCCGATGTTATCCTTGACCATCTGGATAGGTAGAGGGAGAATCTCCCTCCTATAGCCTCTCCCGGCACAGGCTGCAGTGGAGGGGGAGTTGGTAGGGAGTCATGCTGTGTTGGAGGGCGTAGGCAGTGGAGGTCTTGGCGCCATAGGGTTTTTGGGGCCCTGAGAGCCTGTAGAGACAGGGTGGCCTTTTCTTTTGAAGCCTCCCTTATGTTGAGGCTGGCGCCTTCCTTGTGGCTTCTGATTTTTATGAAAGGGACGGCTGCATGTAGATTGTGGCTCTGACTAGTACATTCTGTGGACTTCAGACAGTTTACCTGAGTCATGAAGTCCAGTGATTAGTTTTTCTGTGTCCTGACCAAACAGGACTGGTCCCTGGAAAGGAGCATCCAGGATGGCATCCTGAAGATCCTGTCGGAAGCCGGAAAGCCTGAGCCAAGCATGCCTCTGCAAGCAAATGCCAGTGGCCACTGCTCTTGCTGCTGTATCCACGGAGTCATAAGAACTCCTGAAGACATGCTTATCCACATCCATGCCAGACTGAATCACAGCAAGGAGTTCCGCCTTAACGTCCGAATCTGGCTGTGCTTTGGCCAGATCCATCGCCTTTGCCCAGAGGGATTTTTGGTACATGACCATGTGGGCCAGGACGTTAAGTGACCTGACAGTGCAAGTTGCCAAGGACTACACTTTGCACCCCATCTGGTCCAGTTTCTTTGATTCTGGGTCCGGTGGCTGAGCACTCATTTGGTGTGGTTGTTGTGCCCTGCCGTGAGCAGCTGTCAGAACCATCGAGTCTGCCTTTGGGTGCACTCCGAGGAAAGGCTCCTCTTTTGGTGTTTTGTACAGTCTGTTGTCCTTACGAGGAACTGCTGTTGTAGTGGCCAGATGTCTCCAGATGGATTTGGTTACTTCCTGGAATGGCTCCACTAATTGAGGGATGACCAGTGGTTTGGGATCTGTAGAGCCTAAGAATTTGGTCAGTCTGCACCTTTCTGTGTCTAATTCCTCGGTGTCCCATGGGTAAAGAGCTTGAATATGGTGCATAATGTCCAAAAAGGATGGGTCATCCAGGGATGACCTCGGTCGAGTCCCTCAGATTTGGAGATAGAATGGGGAGCTCGTCTTCTGAAGAACAGTCAGAAGACAAGTCCTCTGCGTCATCCCCTGAAGTAGACGGCGGGCAACCGCTGGACGAGGGGACGGACGATGGATGCCTCTTGTGGCCATCTGACCTGGGCATCCGCCTGTCCTCTTTGCCATGTGGCCATTCTTTCGGCGGTAAAGGCCGCTCTGGAGTGAGGTCTCTGGGTGGTGGGTGTACTGGGGAAGGATCCCTGTGTCGATGGAAAAGATCCCCCTGGACCGTATTCCACCACATCTGAAAAAGTGCTCCCACCTCTGTTAGGGAACGACTGATGGCGGGGGCATCTGATTTGGAATATCAGAGGGTCCGGACGTCTGGTCTGAAGGAGGAGGCGTCTGGTCCTCGGGTACTTCGCCCCGGGCATGTCAGGCATCAGATCTTCAGTGTCTGGTGGTCTGATATCCGTCTTTTTAGATGGAGGCTGTTGGGTATCCTGTACCCCTGCGCCAGGAGAAATGGCCGCAGGGGCCGCCGGGCAATCCTTTGGGGCCGACAGCCGGTCCTTAGGGGCAGATGGCCTTTCTTCTGCTGGCAGTGCCTCCTTGTCTGATATTGAATCGGAGTGCCCTGTCATCTGGGAGGCAGACAATGCCCGGTGTTCAGGTGGGGGAGGCGTCCGGTACCTGATGACCTCCCGGCATTTCTCGGATTCGTCTTTTTTCTTGTGTTTGTCGGACATCTCAGGAGGCTTACAGGAAGTGGGCACCATTGATTTGCCCGAAGCCAATGTTTGTCCCTCATGGGTCGACCCATGTTTATGGGGTTGGTGGGCCAAGGGGATCTGAATGGACGGCTGTCCTGGGGAGGAAGACTCCTTACCTTTCACCTGAGTGGAGGCAGACGACTTCCTCTGAGTGTCCCCCGAAAGACCTTTGGTACCTGGGGGGACCAATTCTGACCTTCGCTGGAGGTGGAAGTGGTAGACGCCTGGTGAGGCGACTTCAGGCAGGACTCCGATCTGGCCCTCCTTCTCCCGGTGGTGGTGCTTCCCTCCCGATCTCTTTTCCTTGGGGGACTCTGGTGGAAGAGGACAAACTGTGTCCTGATGGGGCCTTCTGCACGTGGCTACTTGCTGCTTGAGAAGGTAAACCTTTACGTTGTTGGTGTATGAATTTTGTCTATTATGGAACTGTAGTACGGGCAATCTATTCAGCAGGTGGTCTGGGCCTAGGCAGATGAAGCAAGCCAAATGGCAGTCTTTCGCCAGGATCTGCTTCTTGCACATACACTTTGATTTTTGCTGCTGAGACAATGAAGACATGAAAGTGTGACTGAAAAAGGTGTTGAAGAAACCTTCAAAAAACTATACCGCGCGGTGCGCGAGGAAAAAGGGTGGTCAACTGCAACTATGGCGTCCATAGATCTGATGTTCACAGTTCGACGGTAGAAAAAGAACAGAGGTGGCTCCGGGGGATCACCCCCTTTATAACACGTCTGCATCAGGCAGAGCAGATGTTGGGGGCGGTCCCCCACCATAGACTGCTAGCTAGAAAATGTTTCTGTGGGGTCCCAACACCTGGTGGCCTTAGTCCTAATAGTATTACCTGCTGCAAGAGCTCCCCCTTGAAGTGAGATCTCTGCAGTGCGTTTTTTTTTTGTGTGGTATGGGGATGCAAGAAGGTTCAACCCTGGATGACCCTACCTGTTGAACATGTCTTCTGTCACAGTGGTCGGCAGTTCCTAGTCAAGTACTCTGGACTGAAACCCACTTAGCCTGTCTGCCAAGACGTTTTCGACGCCTGGAACAGAACTACAGATAGTTCTAGACCATGTTCTAGAGCCAGTACCAGACAACAGAAGGACAATGCCTCTCACCAGGAAACTCCAGGCCCTGGAGTGAGTGAGGAAAAACTCTGCAGTTTTTTTTTTTGTGTGTGGTGTGGGGACGCAAGAAGGTTCAACCCTGGGTGACCCCACCTATCGAACAGGTCTTCTGTCACAGCGGTCAGCAGTTCCCAGTCAACTACCCTGGACTGCAGCCTGCTTAGCCTGTCTGCCAAGACATTTTTGGACGCCTGGAACAGGAACTATGGATAATTCTAGACCGTGCTCTAGAGCACAATACCAGACTCTCATCATCTCCCTACACAGAGGGTAGGAAAGAGCTAGTTGTTGAGGTAGTGCCTCCCACAGATGTTGTCTTTTAGAATTAACAGACACCCAAGGACAGGGAGCCTGGAAGACCTGTAGGCCATACAGTGTAGCTCTCAAATTGAATAAGGCAATAGAACCAGATGGGATACATCCTGGAATATTACGGGAACTATGGGAGGTGCTGGCAGCACCACTAGCAGCCCTGTTCAATGAGTCACTCAATATAGGAGTGTTCCAGAGGACTCGGAGGAGGGCAGATGGAGTCCCTCTTCAGAAAAGTGGCAGTAGGGAGGAGGCTGGAAACTATAGACCAGTCGGTCTCACCTCAATAGTGGGGAAGATTGTGGAATCACTACTTAAACAAAAGGTCATGGAACACCTTGAATCCAGTGGAGCACAGGATCCGAGACAGCATGGATTCACAGCAGGAAGGTCATGTCAAAGAAATCTAATTGATTTCTTCTTTGATTGGGTGACTTAGGTCGTAGATCAGGAGGGAGCGGTGGATGTGGCCAACCTGGATTTCAGTAAGGCCTTCAACACCGTTCCACACAGAAGACTTGTGAACAAGCTGGGCAGCCTGGGAGTGGGTCACAAGGTAGTAAACTGGCTTAGGAACTGGTTGAGCGATAGAAGACAGAGAGTTGTGGTAAATGGTACTCAATCGGAGGAAAGGATGGAGATCAGTGGGGTGCTACAGGGCTCAGTCCTTGGCCCAGTCCTGTTTAATGTCTTCACAAGTGACACTGCAGAGGAGTTGGAAAGAAAGGTGTGCCTCTTTGCGGATGACACTAAGATCTGCAACAGGGTGGACACTCCAGGAGGGGTGCAAAACATTAGGAGGGATCTAGGTAAACTGGAGAAATGGTTCAGTGTGGCAGCTGAGATTTAATGCGAAAAAGTGCAAAATCATGCATTTGGGGCACAAGAACCCAGGGGGAGGATTACATGATTGGGGAGGGTGAGAGAAACTGATGGTCACCAAACAGGAAAGGGATTTGGGGATAATAATATCTGATAACCGCAAAGGTGGCCAAACAATGTGTAAAGGCTGTAGGGATAGCCAGTGAGATGCTGGGGTGCATAGGGAGCGGTATCACCAGAAGAAGGAAGGAGGTGGTGATGCCACTGTACAGATCATCGGTGAGGCCTCATTTGGTTTGCCATGGGCGTTTTGGGATGTATTCTGCGCTAGGTACTAAAAGTCCTAACAGACTTGTTGGAGGTCTCTAATTCACTGAGAATTACCTCAACATCTGGTGCAAAGAACTTAGTGTCCTTAAAGGGAGCATACAAGACTGACTGCTCCACATCCTGGGCAAAACCTGCAACATGGAGCAACAAGTAACATCCTTGGACTTGGTTTTCGTCCTGGGGATTGAGGCTTCTGATGTGGGGGTGGAACCCGTCAGTTGGTCTGATCATTACACTGTGGGGTTCAGTTTTTATAAACCCCCCCCCCCCCCAGGCCTAACCCTGTGGAGATGGTTAGGTACCGCTCTTTGCGAGATGTTAGCTCTATGGGCCTGGTAGCAGTACTCGACCTATCAGAGTTCTCTGGAGTGAGCAACGATCCAGATGCCTTGGTGTTGGCCTATAATAGGGCCATCTCCTCGGCTTTTGATCAAATTGCTCCTGTCCGGGTTCGTCCTCTCCCCCTTCGACCTCGGTCCCCATGGTTTGATGGGACTTTGAGGGAGATGCAGCGACAAGGACGAAGGTTAGAGCATCGTTGACGGAGAACAGCCCCTGATGCCGACCATCTTAGACTGATAGAACATTATCAACTCTATCATTCTGCAATCTCTCAAGAAGGCAGAGTTCCTGACCGGGGAGATTGAAGCTGCTCAGAACCGACCAGCTCAGCTTTTTCAAACTGTGGACAGACTGTGCAACCCAGCCTGTCTTCAGGTTTGGAAAGCTTTTTCACAAAGAGAGTGTGATGAGCTTGCTCGCTTCTTTGCAGATAAGGTGGTCGACATCAGGGCTGAGCTCCAGCCTGCTTCCTCTATGGGAGAAGCTACTGATCGGCGTTTGGTCGCATCCTCCGGTTGCTCCTGGAGTTCCTTTGACCGGCCTGAGTTCATTGATGTCATGAGGATTGTCCATAGTATGCGCAATACTTGCTGTAGTTTGGATCAAGGCCCGACTTCCCTGATAAAGGGTTGTCTTGATACCACTGGCCCTGTCCTAGCACAGATAGTCTGGTGCTCCTTGGATATGGGTGAGTTTCCTAACTCCCTGAAGGAGGTGGTGGTGACACCCCTCTTGAAGAAAGCTTCCTTGGACCCTGGCTGCTTTGCTAACTACAGACCGATCTCTAATCTTCCCTTTGTTGGGAAGATTATTGAGAAATACAGATTACTCACCTGTAAAAGGAGTTCTAGGAATGGTATATGTTGTTCATCCACACTTTCTGGCAGGTTCCTTGCTGCTTTAAATCTTGCCGGAAGGTCTTCAAGCTGGCTCCTCCCACCCACCCGGTGGTAAACTCAGCTCCCCATGACGCCCAGATCTAGCTCGCCAGAAGCCAGGTTGTGCGTCGGGTCAGAAAATGGTGGTTTGTGATGAACAATATATACCATTCCTAGAACTCCTGGTTACAGGTGAGTAACCTGTATTTCTAGGGACATGGATATGTTGTTCATCCACATTTTCTGGCAGACTCTAGTAGTTCTCCGGGAGGAGGGAGGCAAGGCGCACCCCCGATACTTACTTGGGAAATAAGGACTGGAGAACCGAGGCCCCAAAACCAGCATCCCGGCGTGACTCAAGGTTGATGTGGTAGTGGGTAATGAAGGTATGTGCAGACTTCCAAGTAGCAGCCCTGCAGATATCCTGGATAGGGACGTCCCTGAAAGCAGCTACCGATGCAGCGGTATGGCGGGTAGAATGAGCTCTTATCCCTCTGGGAGGCTCCATGCCCGCCAGCTTATAGCAGAGATCTATGCAGGAGGTGACCCACCTGCTTATCGTCCACTTGGCTGCAGGTCTGCCAGGTGCGGCTTCAGCGTAGGGTGACAAACAGCTGGCGTAACCTCTCCCCAAACTTCAGCCGTCCGGCCTCATAGTAAGCGAGCGCCTTCTAGGGTCCAAAGTATGGAGCCCATACTGGCCTCCGAGGTGTGATTGGGCCAGAACACCGGCAGAGTCAACATCTGGTTAAGGTGAAACTCCGACACCACCTTCGGAAGGAACTTCGGGTGGAGGCGCAGGACAACCTTTTCCCTGTGGAAGACCAGGTAAGGAGACTCGATGGAAAGCACCTGGAGCACTCCCATCCTTCTGGCTGATGTTACAGCCACCAAGAAGGCAGTCTTCCACGACAGGTGGGAGATATCGCACCTGTGCAATGGTTTGAATGGCTTGCTCATGAGCTTGGCCCATACCAGCAGTAGATCCCATGGAGGTGGAGGTTCTCGCACCGGAGGGGAAATGTGATCAAGGCCTTTGAAAAAGCACCAGACCACCTTCTCCTGTGCCACCGACTGCTTTCCGGCCCACGCCCGGTAAGCAGAGATGGCTGCCAGGTGCACCTTAACGGTCGTCGACCGAAGCCCTTGCTGAGAAAGGGACCACAGGTAGTCCAGGATGCTTGCCAAAGAACAGGAGGAAGGGTCCAGGCCCTTTCCCTGACACCAAATGGAGAATCTTTTCCATTTGAAGGCATAGCATTTTCTGGTCGACTCCTTATGGGACGCCTCAACAACGTTGAGGACCTCGTCGGAAAGACCCAAGGCCTGGAACTCTAGCCGCTCAGGAACCAGGCCGTCAGGTGCAGGAATTGAAGGTCCAGATGGAATACCTTCCCCTGAGTGACTGAGATCAGGTCCAGGCGGGCTGGAAGCCACCTCGGGAGCCTGGAGCTGAGACTGAGGAGATCTGGATACGAGAACTGGCGGGGCCAGTCTGGGGCTACCAGAATCACCTGCGCCTTGTCCCTCCTCGCCTTGAGAAGCACCTTGTGGATCAAGGGAAATAGGGGAAAGGCGCAGAAGAGGCCCGGGGTCCAAGGCCTTGAGAAGGCATCCCCCTGCAGCGAGCCCTGCTGAGGGGAGCGGGCATGAAACAAACAGTCTCAGCGTCGCATTCTCCCTGGAGGCAAACAGGTCCACCTGAGGCATGCCCCAGTGGGAGAACAGATCTTGTACTACCTCCGGCAGGAGAGACCACTTGTGAGACGCAGCCCCTATCCGGCTTAGGGCATCGGCCAGGGTGTTGGAGGCTCCTGCCACGTGAATGGCAAGGAGATCCACCTCCAGGCTGCGCCACGAGACCATATCTTGAGGAGAGCTTCCTTGCATAACAGCGTGGAAGTAGCGTCCCGCCCTGGCGGCTTAGGTAGTACATGGTCGTGGTATTGTCCTGACCTGAACCACTTGATCCCGTAGAAACACAGCGAAGGCGGTGAGAGCTAGGCGGACCGCCGGAGCTCCAGCAGGTTGATATGGCATCGGGACTCGAGGGGACCAGAGGCCGTCGGCTCTCCCAGATGGGCACCCCAACCCATCAGGTCGTCGGTCAATAGAGAGACCGTCGGCTCGGGCGGACGAACGGGATGCCCTCCTGCAGATGTGCCGGAACGGTCCACCACTGGAGAGTGTTCCACATCTCCTGGGTCACTGTCATGGGCTGGTCCAACGGATCGCAGCGTTGTGACCACTGGCTGGCCAGTCCCCATTGAAGGGGACGCATGTACCAGCGTGCCCAACGGACCACGCTGGTGCAGGCCGCCATGAGGCCCAGGAGGCGCAGGAAGTCCCAGGCAGGGTGCAATTGCCCAACCAGAAATGACTGGGCAAAGGAGGAAAGTACCTCTGCCCTGTCCGCCGGGAGCCGAGCTCTGGCTCGAAGAGAGTCGAGCTCTGCCCCAATGAAGTGAATCACCTGCTTCGGCACGAGTTCCGACTTGGCCTCGTTGATGAGGAGGCCAAGCTGAGAGCAGACCTGGAGGGCCAGATCTCTGGACCGCTCCACCTCCACTTGGGAAGGGGCTGCAATCAGCCAGTCGTCCAGGTAGGGGTACACCCGGACCTTTCGGCGCCACAGGAATGTTGTCACCACTGCCATGCATTTGGTGAAGACCCTGGGAGTTAGAGAGAGGCCGAAGGGCATGGCCCGGTACCCGTGAAGGGATCCCTCCGCTCTGAAGCGGAGGAATCTCTGATGAGACGGACGGATCCGGACGTGAAAGAACGCATCCTGGAGGTCCAGGGAACAGAACCACATGCCTCGTTCCAAGGATGGGATTATCTGAGCCAGAGTGACCATCCTGAAGGTCCAAGACCTTAGGAACCTGTTCAGGTCGTGCAGGTCGAGAATGGGGCGCCAGCCCCCCGTCCGTTTTGGGACCAGGAAATACCTGGACACAAACCCCGGGTCTGGAGGAGGAGCTGCCACCTTCCTGATCACCTCTTTCTCGAGGAGCAGGGCAACATCGCTCCAGTGGGCCGACAGCGCAGGCTTCAAACCTCGCGTGTGGCTCTCAGGGCGATGGCTCAAAGGGAGGGGCTGCTTAATTCCAGAGGCAGGCCCTTTCCTACCACCTCCAACACCCAACGGTCCATGGTGATAGCGGACCAGGTGGAAAGGAAGTGGCGGAGCCGTCGCCCCAGGGGGAAGTGACGAGGCTGGGGGCGACACCCCTCAACCCGTCACTGGGCAGGCTTGGTGGAGGGACTGGCCGAGGGACCTCCTGGGCCTTTACCTCCTTGCTTCCTATTGGAGGAAGCCGCTGGCTTGGGTTTGGGATGCCAAGCGTGAGCCTGCTGGCCCTGGTGCTGGTGCTGTAGGGCTGGTCGTGCCATAGGGGCCGAAGGACTAAAGGACTTATGCTGTTTTTGCCGGTGGCCCTTGTCCCTCTGGGAGGAGGTGACCAAGTCCAGGGTGGCATTGGACTTTTCGATCCGCTGGAGGTGTCCCTCTACTCCAGGGCCGAAGAAGTCAGTCCCCAAGAAGGGGACGTCTGCCAACTTGTGCTGGGTATCTGCCGTGAAGGTGGATATCCTCAGCCACGCCCTGCGGCACATGGCCACCGCAGCCGCTACTGACCTGGCACAGGAATCACCTAAGTCCAGAGCAGTCTGAAGCTGCTGCTTCGCCACCGCCCTACCCTGGTCCTGCACCTGATGGACCGTGGTCTGCAGGTCGGCCGGGAGATGAGGGATTACCTCATCCAGGGAGCCCATGAGGGCGTGGGAGAAGTGTGCCATCAGCACGGCCGAGCTGGCCTGTCGGAGGCCAAGGGAGGACGCAGCGCACACCTTTGCGCCTGGCATAGTCCAGCTTTTTGACTCTTTGTCGGGGCTTATCCGCGGCCCCGAGCGGTTCCGAACGCTGGAAAACGCTGTCGGTGACTAACCTGGCAGAGGGTGCTCCGAGAAACCGGCAAAACCGGGGGACCAGATACTTCCTGGCCATCCTGGCCGAGGGCGCAGGACAGGAAGCAGGCCGCCAAAACTCCAAGGCTGGGCCGACAATGGTCTCAGCCACAGGAAGGCCTCCTGAGGTGAATCCCTCAGTCCAGAATCTCCATCAGGGGATACTTGGTCTGCTTTGGATGACGGGCTCGAGCTGCATCCCGGTACACTCCGAGATGAGCTGAAGCAGACCCATGAAGGACGATGGGCTATCGTCCAGTGACTGGCCCCCGGAGGACTCCAGGTCGACCTGCCTGGAGAACAGGGAGGAGTCGCCATCGGACTCCAAAGAGTCTGCGAAGAGCTGCCTCGGGCCTGAGCCACCCTCCACCTGCCGAGGACGGTCGGGAGTGAGAGTGACCGACAACCTGTGGGGCAGGCTGTGACCCGACCGAGAATCTTTGGTCGGTGCCCCAGACTTCGGTTGTGGAGGCGAAGGTTCCACCACAATCGGTTGGGCAGCTAGTTTTGGTCAACAACCGCCCAGAAATGGGCATCTTGACCGCGGCGAGCAGTGTGCTTCTCGCCGTCATATTGCGCCACTTGATGGCCGGGATGAATCGATGTTGACTTACTCCCGGACAACAGTAACTGCTGCCACATAAGCTCCTCGTAACGCCAACGCAATTTGCGTCGAAGCCTCTCCTCTTCCGAGGAGGAGGAGGACGAGGAGGAGCGGTGTCGCCGCTTACTTCGGTGCCGAGACCGAGACTGCAGATGTTGGCGGGAACGGCTAGACCGAGATGGAGTCTGAGACCAAGACCCTCGGTGCAACCGAGGGCGGGCCTGGGAAGGCGGGGACACCCGCCTTCCTCGGCTCGACACTTTAAACGGGGACTACTGCCAAGGCACGGGCAGATCCTCGGTCTCCACCGGGAACCGCCAAGAGGGTTGTCAGCTTGACTAGTCGACAACCCGTCCGGACGAGTCGAGGATGTTCGATCAAGGCCGACGGAATCTCGGCAGGCTGGCCTGACGTGGGACGCCAGTGAAGCCAGCAGCCTGAGCCGCAACCTCGACCGAAGTCGACGGTCGGATGTCCAGGGAAGGAGACCTCTCCCGCTCCCACGAACACCGATGGTGGGACTTAACCTTCAAATCCCTCTTCTTGGAACGAGAGGAATGTCCCGATGGCCCCTCTCCCTTCGTGGAAAGGGACTGGCAAAGCTCCTTGAACGAAGCTGAGTAAGAGGAACTCAGAGAGAGCGGGATAAACGCCGCGGCCGAGGAGGAGGAGGAAGATGCGGCCTGGGCACCTCCTCCTCGAGGGCGATCATGTGCTCGAGCTGCTCAGTCGAGCCAGCCGCCGCAGACACTGCCCAACGAGCCTCTTTGGATTTTACCGGCGGGTAACACTTCTCGGGGCGCCCGAGCTTCAACCGGCAGCGCGATCCTCCAGGACGCTATCAAAAGAGACGCACAACTCGCAGGCCTGTGGGTCGGGTCTAGGCCGAGGCAGTAGACGACGTGGAGTGGATCCCGCCCTGGACATCTTCTGCCCGCAAGGGCACCTCCAAGCCGGAGATCGATGGTCCATCGTGAGCCGTGAGGGATATCGAAGACCCAAGTTTAGAAAACTTCAAAACTAGTTTCGACAAACAGAAGAGTTAGGATCCAGTCTAAACGAGAGCGCTAAGGAGCGAACCTGAGCTTCCAAGCGGTAAGGAAGATCCATGCCATATGAGCCGAGAGTTTTACCACCCGGGTGGGTGGGAGGAGCCAGCTTGAAGACCTTCCGGCAAGATTTAAAGCAGCAAGGAACCTGCCAGAAAGTGTGGATGAACAACATATCGATGTCCCTAGAAAGTAGTGGTTGCTCAATTGGAAAACCATTTAACCATCCATGACATCTATGAACCACTCCAGTCTGGTTTTCGAAAGAGGCATAGTACCGAGACAGCGCTGGTTCTGGTGCTCAATGATCTCCTGATGGCTAGAGAACAGAAGAAGCGGTCCATTCTTGTTCTTCTTGATCTCTCATCAGCTTTTGACACTGTGGACCATGGGGTGCTTCTCGCGTGCCTGGAGTTTATCTGTGGCCTGTCGGGTACAGTCCTCAGATGGTTTACAGCTTTCCTCACTGACAGAACTCAGAGAGTGGTGTCAGGGATAAATTCTTCCCGCCCAGTCTCTCTGTCATGTGGGGTTCCCCAGGGCTCGGTGCTGTCCCCCATGTTGTTCGCAGTGTATATGCTGCCCCTTGGAGACATTGTAAGAAGGTATGGGCTGAGATTTCACTGCTATGCAGATGATACCCAGCTCTATCTGTCTTTTGCACCCGACCAGGATAGAGCTCTCTCGGTTTTTAATAATTGCCTCACTGAAATCCAGTGCTGGATGAGTTCAAGTTGGCTAAAGTTGAACTCGGAGAAGACTGAAGTAATGGTTGTGGACCCGGGTCGTAGGGTAGAGGGGGTTGGAGTTGGTCCTCTCTCAGGTTTATTTCTGGGAGGTGTCCAGCTCCCTACCTCTGAACGGGTGCGGAACCTGGGGGGTGATTTTTGACAATGAGCTGACACTTCGTTCCCAGGTGTCGGCAGTTGTCAAACTTTCCTTTTACCATCTTAGGAACATTGCTAGGATTAAGCACCTTGTTTCGCCCATGGATTTACCAATGTTGGTCCACGCCTTTGTGTCCTCATGCCTGGATTATTGCAACTCCCTTTATCTAGGGCTTCCTGGGGTTGATATCCACTGCTTGCAGCTGGTGCAGAACGCTGCAGCCCAGCTATTAACAGGTACGTCTCGTGCCTGTCATGTTTCACTGGTGCTGCACGATCTGCACTGGCTGCCAGTTCAGTGGCGGATCACCTTTAAAGTTGGTCTTCTGACTTACAAAGCCCTACACGGACAGGGTCCAGACTACTTGAGAGAGCTTTTGGTTCTCTACTGCCCTATGTGATCTCTCCACTCGGTGGACAAGGGGTTGCTAGAGATTCAGAGGGTTTCTTTAAAATCATCAGGTGCTCGTGCCTTTATGTATGCTGCTCCAACCCTTTGGAATTCTCTACCTCGCCCGCTTCGTCAGTGTGTGTCCATGGAGGAATTTAAAAAGGCCCTAAAGACCTATGTATGGTCGAAGGTCTCTTTTAATTAATACTGTGATTTTAGGAGCTCAGATTATTATGTATTGGTTTTTATTTATAATGTTGTTGGATAATGTAAGGTGCCTTGATTTTAGAAAGGCACGATATAAAGTTTTATTATTATTACTATTAAATGCCAGGCGATGGCATCTGAAACATTACAGACTGATCAGAGAAGGTGCCTGCCAGCATCAGAGCCTTGGGCTACACAGACGAAGGCTTCTGATTTCAGAGGCATGTTGAGGACAATACGGATGAGATCACCTCACATGCAGTTCTGGTACTTAGCCAGATATGCTTGGCAACTAGCAATGTGCAGGCTAAAGGAAGATAAAGAGAACATGGACTTGCCCATTATGTTCAATTTTCTAGGCTCCCTCGTAAAAAGTTCTGGTGCTCATCCTCTGTGGAGCTCGAGACCAGGCATGTGCAGCCATAATTACCACTGAGTTAGTGTCAAGCAGTGTGAAGTAGTAATTTTTATCCCTGAGAGCCAGATACTGACTGACTGCCTTTCTTCCAAGGGACAGCTGTTAGGGCATTGAACCTGTGTCTGTCTGTCAGTCAGGGCTGCTTCCTCCAAAGCCACAGGGGTAGGAAGGACGACCACTGAGAAAGCACTTTCAACCTCCAGAAATGTTCAACGAGGAACTGAAGGCTCTACTCCCAAATGTGTAATCCAATATTTATATATTTTATTAATCACCAGTAAAGACCAACATTATGCAGCCCCATACACTTTATCAGGGGGATTGCAATATAAAAATGATTGTAAGTATCAGCCTGTAGTAGATCCCTATTCTTTTTTTTAAATTCAAGTTTATTAAAACATTTGGATACAGCAAACAGATTCATAACTCAGTTCCTTACTGTATGAACAATTCATTCTATTATTATTACAGAGAGAAAAGGTAAAATTAAATCTAGTTTCCAAAACAGTTGATACACATATTTAAGTTACAATATCCCTATCAAACTATGATGTAATTGGGTAGAACATACTCCCCTAAGGATGTCCTTGAGGCCTCCTGTAGCTTTGTGTCTGCTTCTTGTGTATCAGGGTCTGCCACCTCCCTTTCCCTGGCTGTCTCTCCCTAATCCTCTTGTAACCCCTCCCCCAGGACGCTTCTGGAAATGAGCTGGTTTTAGCTCATGTCTTTCCTGGTGAAACATTTTCAAATAAAATAAATAAATAAATAATAAATAATCGTGGTTTCTATCAGGATCCCCTTACCCACCCTGGGCCAGGGACCGCAATTCTAAAGTCTGATCCAGTCTTATCAGGCTCAAGGGGGGGGATCTGGGGCTTTAGTAGCCACCATGTCCATCTATGTGTGAAGTCTTGTGTTCTGAGGTTCATGTTATATGATGTTTCTCTATCTCCTGTATTTCCTTAACTACAGAGCACCATTGCTTGGGTGCCGGTGGGTCCCCAGACAGCCATTTTCTAGTAATGGCCTTGTGGGCCATGGAAAGGAGAATACTCCAAAGATAAAACCTATCTGGACCCTTGACCTCTACAGAGGAGAGACCCAATAGCAGGTTTGCTACTGTTAGGGGTGCGAAGCAAGAAAAAATCTCCGTCATTGTTTGGGACACATGCTGCCAGAATGTCTCCAACACCGGGCATGACCAGAAGATGTGGGTGTGATGTGCTATTAATTCTCCACAGTGTCTCCAACATCCAGCCTGGACCCTTCCCTCCCTCACTTCCTCTATATAGCCGATGTGTAAAAATATTGTATCCTTATTTTCCATTCAAACTCTTGCCATAAGGGCGCTTTAGTAGTTTTATTTGACAAATGGAAGACCTTGTCCCACTCCTCCTAAGATAAATGAATATCTGCCTCCTCCTCCCATCTTTTCTTGAGCTGTGTGGTACTATCATCATAGAGGTGTTGCATGGCTTTATATAGGGCTGAAATACGTCCCCTCTCAAGTTCTCAATGTGTAACTGCCTGGATTGTCGTGAGCAGGTAATTGGCCTGTTTCTGTACTCTGGTTCTTTTTTAAGAATATTTATATACGTTCTTAGTTGTACTGGTAGTGATATGTGTTTCTTAGGTGGTATTTTTCCCTGATCTCCCTGAATACCGTTACTATGTCCCCATCTATCAGTTGATTCAACCAGCATAATCCCAGTCTTGCCCACTGTCTGAATATGTACCATTAGGATATTCTAATGGCGTAAGAGTTAGCAGAGGATACTACCAGCCGATACCTAATTCAATAAATATTACCTTGTCAAGTTATGCTAAGACTTTTTTAGCAGGGCAGCAGCTATAAGAATTTATTTCCTTGTTCAACATTTTGCTTATTTGCTGCAAGAAGTTGCTCCTCTGGCCTCTATAGAGGGTTGCTCATGCTCTACAGAGGGCATTATGCAGCCAGGGACTCCCCAATTATTTACTATCTCCAGAAAATCACACAGTTTCATAGATTCTTTTTGGAAGAATCTTCCTCCTCTAGGGAGAAAATGAAAGTCCACTGGATTTGCCTCATCAAAAACTGGAAGGTAGTCTCAGGTGTAGGGGCCTGGCTTGTACAAGACCATGTAAGACATGTTCATGACCAGCGGGGCCCCGCAAGGTTCGGTGTTGGGGCCAGTGTTGTTCAATGTCTTCATAAGTGACATAGGGGAAGGCATTAAAGGCAAAATATGCCTGTTTGTGGATGACTGTGGGAGGGTGGACACCAAGGACCCCAGGGATACAGGACCTAAGGGAGGACCTTGCCAGACTAAAGAGATGGTCAGGAATCTGGCAGCTTGGTTTCAATGCCAAAAAGTGCAAAGTGATACACATAGAGGCCAAGAAACCTAGGGCAGAGTATTACATATGAGAAGTTCAGGTAAATGCTTCCAAATAGGAAAAGGATCTAGGAGCGGTGATTACAAGTGACCTGAAGGCCCAGTGGCGCTGAGGGTTGAGGCGCTGGATGCCACACCTCGCGCCACGCTGGGACCCGGGTTCAGGAACGAGCCCAGACTGCTGGGGGTCGGCAGAGGAGAGAGAGGATCAAGCGTCCAAGGGACTGCTCTCCTCTCTTGGGGAGGGATCCAGTGCAGCCCGGTACGGCAGAGGCCCGCGGTAGAGACCGGCGGCACTGCTACGCACAGGGGGCTTACAAGCTTGGGGAAAGACGTTGGGCGGCTGCCTTTCGGATGTGAGTGGGAGCACTCATGTCGGGGCTGGGCAGCATTGCACGTCCCATGTCAGGGGGTGTAACAAATACAAATACCCCTCCGGCCCCGATAGGCGACGGCCCTTCCAGAGCCTTTCCGTCACATGCCCAACACTAGAGCCCCGCCACCACCCCCTTCGATCTCCTCAGGACCCTTCGTCCCCCTCGGGGTGCCTGGGAGAAAGTGACGTCCTTGAGGTTGGCGGGGTTCACAGTGGACGGTAGAGCGGCACCGGCCACAGAAGAGGCCCGAGAGAGTTCCAGAGTCGGCGGAAATAAACAAAGTCGGAAAAAACAAAACAAAACAAAAAAATCGAGTAACCTGAAACACTCCTCCCAGTGTAAGAAGGCAGCGGAGAAGGCTAACAGGATACTGGAATGTATTGCAAGGGGATTTAGTAGCAGGCAGAGCGAGGTCATTTTACCACTGTACAGGTCATTGGTGAGACCACAATTAGAATATGGGGTGAAGAACTGGCACCCATACCTGAAGAAGCACAGCAGTATGCTGGAAAGGGTCCTGAGGAGAGCAACCAAGATGACAGAGGGGCTACAGGATAGGTTCTATGAGGAGAGGCTGGGAGCCCTGGGGATGTACTCCCCCGAGGAGAGGAAGCAGAGGGGGGAAATGATAGAGACTTTCAAGTACATGAAGGGAATTAAAAGAATGCAAAAGGAGGGTGTCTTTAAAATGAGTGTAAACATCACCAATAGGGGGCAAAGCCTAAAACCGATGGGGGAGGTTCAGAAGAGATGTAAGGAAACATTTCTATATGGACAGGATGGTGACCACCTGGAATGAGCTGCCAGAGGAGGCTGTATCAGTAAAGATGGTGAGGCATTCAAGAGGGCCTGGGACAAAAAGAGAGGGAACCCTTGGGACCAAGAAAAAGGGAGAGGGAGGGGCAGCTGGAGAGGCAGGGTCAGTGGTGTAAGTGTAAGACCAGATCCTGTATCATTATGAGCAGACGCGACAGACCAGGTAGCCTTCTTCTGCTGGCTCTTTTCATATGTTTGAATGTCCTCACTACCAGAGGATAAAGCAGAACCATCTGAATCCTCCAGCCCTAGAGGGAGAGGATCAGCATCTTCCTCCCCAAATCATCATCATTATCTAGGTCATATCAGTACTCCTCATCCTCCTGCTCAAAGGTGGAGGTTGGGGCAGACAGGGTGGGGGAGCACAGCGGAAACACTGGAGAAGGTAGCTGTGGGACAATCTGAAGCACAGAACATTTATCAAATCAGAGAATTGTGCCAGAACAGCACCAAAAAATGGAAATTACGTACCTACTGTAATTCTTGATCTTCTTGGATGAAGTCTCCACCACTCATTCACACTAATGGGAGTACGCCGGAGGCGCTAGGACCCAGTGGGAGCAAACTTTTTCAGAAGGGCAGGTGCCTGAGATGGAGCCGCAAGGAAGTGGCACCGCGGGCCCAACGCGTGCGGTAATGACTATCTCGTGTCGCACTCCTCCAACCGCCTCAGCACTTTTTTTCCCCCCCGAGGAGATGCAACATAACTAACCTAGAAAGGACTAACCTAAAAATCGGACACAAGATAGTCCGAATGACCAGTGTAAGAAAGGTCAACAACAAAGTCTTCACAGCTCAGCCACTGAGGGAGTGAAGACCAAAAACAGAGAAGTGAGCCCGGGGGATGGTGGGTAGGCGTGTGAATGAGTGATGGAGACTTCGTCCAAGAAGATCAAGAATTACGGTAGTTACGTAATTTCCATATCTTCCTGGACATAAAGTCTCCACCACTCATTCACACTAATGGGAGAGTACCGAGCTAAATAATCCCCCAAGATAAGCAGCAGGAGATAAAGAGCTCACGTGCTTAGGACAGAAGTCTGTTAAGAATGGTCCTGCCAAACAACATATGTTGTCTGGCATGGACATCCAAGGCGTAGTGCTTAATGAATGTATGCACGGAGCTCCAGGTAACTGCATTGCAAATATCTGCAATGGGCAACTTACAGATTTCCGCCAGAGATGCCGGGACTGCTCTGGTAGAGTGAGCGTACACTCTGCCTTCCAGTTTGACCTGTGCCAAGGCATGCCACCAGCCACGTTGAAATGTACCTGATAGCAACAGGTTGACCCAGCTGGGTCTCGCTGAAGGAAACAAACAGTTGTTGAGCCTTGCGAATTTCCTTCATTCTATCTAGATAGAACCACAATGCTCAAACATCCAGCGAATGAAAAGCGTATGCTCCCCTTCATTCTGGAAGTTCGCAAAGTAGGTAGGAAGGACTAAAGGTTGGTTTAGATGGAATTCTAAGACAACCTTAGGGAGAAACTTAGGATGAGTCCTAAGAACTACTTTGTCCTTGTGAAATACAGTGTACGGGGGTCTGTGACCAGTGCATGTATTTCAGAAACTCTTAAGGGCCGAAGTAATAGCCACCAGAAAGGCCGTTTTCCAAGTGAGGAACTTCAACTCGCAAGTAGCTAGAGACTCGAAAGGTTTACAAGTGAGCATGTCTAGCACAATGTTAATGTCCCAGGCTGCAACTGGACAGCTAATAGGAGGTCTAGTATGCAGAATACCCCTAAGGAACCTCTTAACTACGGGCAACTGAGCCAGCAACATGGAAAGTACCGGCTCACGATATCCCGAAATGTCACAAAGATGAACTTTGACTGTGGAGTACTGCAGACCTGTGTTTGAGAAGTCCAAGAGATACTCCAAGACTTTATTCAGTAGGCAGGAAATACAGGTTACTCACCTGTAACAGGAGTTCTAGGAGTGGTATATGTTGTTCATCCACACTTTGTGGTAGGTTCCTTGCCGCTTTAAATCTTGCAGGAAGGTCTTCAAGCTGGCTCCTCCCACCCACCCAGGTGGTAAAACCCTCGGCTCCGCCCCATGATGCCAGATCTAGCCCGCTGGAAGCCAGGTTGTGCGCTGAAGCTGGGGAGGTTGGGTGGGTCGTGTGAATGAACAACATATACCACTCCTAGAACTCCTGTTACAGGTGAGTAACGTATTTCAAGGGACGTGGATATGTTGTTCAATCCACACTTGTGGCAGACTCCTAGCAGTTCTCTGGAAAGAGGGAGGCAAGGCGTGCACCCCCTACTTAGGGAATAAGGACTGGAGAACCGAAGTCCCAAAAACAGCATCCTGGCGTGACTCTAGGTCAACGTGGTAATAGGAAATAAAGGGGTGTGCTGACTTCCAGGTAGCAGCCCTGCAGATTTCCTGGATAGGGACATCCCTAGAAGCAGCCACCGAAGCAGCAGTATGGTGGGTAGAATGATCTCTTATCCCTTTGAGAGGCTCCATGCCTGCAAACCTATAGCAGAGATCTATGCAGGAGGTGACCCACCTGCTTACTGTCCGCTTGGCTGCAGGTCTGCCAGGTGCGGCTTCAGCGTAGGTGACAAATAGTTGGCGAACCTCTCCCCAAACGTCAGCCACTCACTCCTTCTATTAAGCGAGCGCTCTTCTAGGGTCCAAAGTATGGTGCCTATATTCGGCCTCCGAGATGTGACTGGGGTAGAACACCGGCAGACTCAACACCTGATTCAGGTGAAACTCTGACACCACCTTCGGAAGGGATTTCGAGTCAGGGCAAAGGACAACCTTGTCCCTGTGGAAGACAAGATAAGGAGACTCGATGGAAAGTGCCTGGAGTGCTCCCATCCTTCTGGCTGAAGTAATAGCCACCAAGAAGGTAGGCTTCCATGACAGGTGGGAGATATCGCACCTATGCATCGGTTCGAATGGCTTGCCCATGAGATTAGCCAATACCAGCAGTAGATCCCATGGAGGTGGAGGTTCTCGCACCGGAGGAGATGTGTGATCAAGGCCTTTGAAAAAGCGCCCGACCACCTTCTCCTGCGCCACCGACTGCTTGCCAGCCCGCGCCCAGTAAACAGAGATGGCTGCCAGGTGCACCTTGAGGGTCATCGACCGAAGCCCTAGCTGAGAAAGGGACCACAGGTAGTCCAAAATACTAGCCAAGGGACAGGAAGAGGGGTCCAACCCCTTGTCCTGACACCAAATGGAGAATCTCTTCCATTTGAAGGCATAGCATTTTCTGGTCGACTCCTTACGGGACGCCTCAATGACGTTGAGGACCTCGTCGGAAAGACCCAAGGCCTGGAACTCTAGCTGCTCAGGAACCAGGCCGTCATGTGCAGGGATTGAAGGTCCAGATGGAGAACCTTCCCTTTGTTGACTGAGATCAGGTCCAGGTGGCTTGGAAGCCGCCTTGGGAGCCTGGAGCAGAGGCTAAGGAGATCTGGGTACCAGAACTGGAAAGGCCAGTCTGGGGCTACCAGGATCACCTGTACCTTGTCCCTCCTCACCTTGAGAAGCACCTTGTGGATCAAGGGAAATGGAGGGAATGCATAAAAAAGGCCCTGGGTCCACGGCCTCGAGAAGGCATTCCTCTGCAGCGAGCCCTGTTGGGGGGCAGGCGTGAAACAGCCTCAGCTTCACATTCTCCCTGGAGGTGAAAAGGTCCACCTGAGTGGCGCCCCAATGGGAGAACAGATCTTGTACTATCTCTGGCAGGAGAGACCACTCGTGAGATGCAGCGCCTATCCAGCTGAGGGCATTGGCCAGACTGTTATAGGCTCCTGCCACATGGATGGCTAGGAGATCCGCCTCCAGGCTGATCACGACAGACCAGATGCGGACAGCCTCCTTGCACAGAGGTAAGGAGTGCGTCCCGCCCTAATGGCTGAGGTAGTACATGGTCGTGTTGTTGTCCATCTGGACCTGAACCACTTGACCCTGTACAAACAGAGCAAAGGTGGCGAGGGTTACTCGAACCGCTCGAAGCTCCAGCAGGCTTATGTGGCATCGAGACTCCTGAGGGGACCAGAGGCCGTGGGCCCGGAGATCCCCCAGATGGGCACCCCAACCCATCAGAGAGGAGTCGGTCGTTAGAGTGACCGTTGGCTCGGGACGGACAAATGGGATACCCACCTGCAGATGAGCTGGGACGAGTCACCACTGCAGGCTGTCCCACATCTCCTGGGTCACTGTCACCGGCTGGTCCAGAGGACCGGAGCACTGTGACCACTGGCTGGCCAGCCCCCATTGCAGGGGATACATATTCCAGCGGGCCCAGTGGACCACACTGATGCAGGCAGCCATGAGACCCAGAAGGTGCAGGAAGTCCCGGGCAGGGCGCAACTGCTCAACCAGAAATGATAGGGCAAAGGAGGGAAGGACCTCGGCCCTGTCCGCTGGGAGCCGGGCTCTGGCTCGAAGAGAGTCGAGCTCTGCCCCGATGAACTGAATCATCTGCAATGGCACAAGATCTGATTTGGCCTCGTTGATGAGGAGGCCAATCCGAGAGCAGACCTGGAGGGCCAGATCCCTGGACCGCTCCACCTCCAACCTGGAGGGGGCTGCACTCAGCCAATCATCCAAGTAAGGGTACACCCGGACCCCTTGGCACCGCAGAAATGCTGTCACCACTGACATGCATTTGGTGAAGACCCTGGGAGCAGGAGAAAGGCCGAAGGGCATGGCCCAGATCTCGAAAAGAAATCCCTCTGCTCTGAAGTGGAGCAATCGCTGATGAGACAGAAGGATTGGGACGTGAAACAATGCGTCCTGGAGATCCAGAGAGCAGAACCACACGCCTAGTTCCAAGGATGGAATGATCCGAGTCAGAGTGACCATCCTGAAGGTGCGCAACCTTAGGAACTTGTTCAGGTTGTGCAGGTCGAGAATGGGGTGCTAGCCCCCCATCCGCTTTGGGACCAGGAAGTACCTGTACACAAACCCTGGGTCTGGAGGAGGGTCCGCCACCTCGCTGATCACCTCCTTCTGGAGGAGCAGGGCACTGTCAACTCGACAAGCCAACACAGAGGCTGCGGAACCTGTTGCCCCCCGTGAGGCAACGGCTCAATAGGGAGGGAACTGCTCAAACTCCAGAGGCAGACCCCTGCCGACCACCTCTAGCACCCAGCAGTCCGTGGTGATAGCGGACCAGGCGGAAAGGAAGTGGTGGAGCCGTCCCCCCATGGGGGGAACCCGGGGAGGAGTGAAGAGGCTGGGGGAGACACCCCACAACCCGTCACTGGGCAGGCTTGGAGGAAGAGCCAGCCGAGGGGCCTCCTGGACCCTTCCCTCCAGGCTTCTTACTGGAGGAAGTGGCAGACTTGGCCTTAGGGCACCAAGTGTGAGCCTGCTGGCCCCGTTGCTGGTGCTGCTGGGCTGGACGTGCCGCAGGGGCGGAAGGGTGAAAGTGCTTACGCTGCTGCTGGTGGCCTTTTTCCTTCTGGGCAGACGTGACCAAGTCCAAGGTGGCATCGGACTTCTCGATCCTCCGGAGATGGCCTTCCACCCCTGGCCCGAACAAGTCAGTGCCCAGGAAGGGAACGTCTGCCAGCTTGTGCTGGGTGTCCGCTGTGAAGGTGGAGATCTGCAGCCAACCTCTGCGGCGCATGGCTACTGCGGCCGCTACTGACCAGGCACAAGAGTCACCGATGTCCAAAGAAGTTTGGAGCTGCTGCTTAGCCACCGCCCTTCCCTGATCCTGCACCTGCTTGACCATCGTCTGAAGGTCAGCTGGGAGATGGGGAATCACATCATCCAGGGAACCCATAAGGGCGTGTGAAAAATGTGCCATCAGTACAGCCGAGCTAGCCTGTCGAAGGCCTAGGGAAGAAACAGTGTAAACCTTCCGTCCCGAATAATCCAGCTTTTTCGATTCTTTATCGGGCGGTTTGTCCACGTCCCTAGTGTTCCCAGAACGCCGGAAAACACTGTCGGTCATCAGCCCCTCTGCAGAGGGGTGCTCTACGAAACTGGAGAGTGAGCCAGTGGGGACTGCATACTTGCGAGCCATCCTGGCCGAAGGTGCAGGACAAGATGCAGGCTGCTGCCACAACTCCAGGGCCGGGGCAACAATGACTTTGACCACCGGGAAGGCCTCCGTAGGGGAATCTCCTCAGTCCAGTATCTCCGTGAGGGGATACCTGACCCGTTTCTGAACAGATTCAAGCTGCATCCCAGTGGACTCTGAGATGAGTCAAAATATACCCAAGAACGAGGATGGGCTCTCATCCACCGACTGACCCCCTGCAGATTCCAGGTCAATGGGCCTGGAGTACAGGGAGGAGTCATCGACAAACTCCGAGTAGTCTGCAAACAGCCGCCGAGCGCCTGAGCCACCCTCCACCTGTCGAGGCCGATCGGGAGTGAGGGTGACTGACAACCTATGGGGCAAGCCCATACCCGACTGAGAATCCTTGGTCGGGGCCCCAGTCTTCGGTTGAGGAGGTGGTGGTTCCACCACAATGGGTGGAGCAGTCGGTTTCGACCGAACAACCGGCGCCGGGATCAGCTCCTCAACTACGAGGGGTTGCTTCGGTCGCTCCGGTGACAGCCACTTAATGGCCGGAGAAGGCGACGGAGTTGGCTTGTTACTGGTCAACAGAAGTTGCTGCCACACTATGTCCTCATAGCACCGGCGTAACTTACATAGGAGCCTATCCTCTGAAGAGGACGAGCGGCGACGCCACTTTCCATGGTGCCGAGACCACTGATGTCAGCAGGACCTACTCAACCTAGAAGAGGACCGAGACCTTCAGGGTCGCTGAGGGTGGGTCAAAGAGGGGGTAGGGGAAACCCGCTCATCCCTCGGTTCAGGGTCCTTGAGCAGGGACTTTGGCACAGGAGGCACAGGCAAGTCCTCGGTTACCACCAGGGGGACCGGTGAAGAAGGGTTATCAGCTTCTCCAGTCGACAAACCGTCCAACGAGTTGAGAAAAATCTCGACCGCGTCGACGGGTGTCTCGGCCGGCTGACCTGACGGGGACACCTTGAAGCCAGCGGCCTTAGCCACAACCTCAACCGAAGTCGAGAGTCGACGGTCCGTTGAAGGGGATCTCTCCTGCTCCCACGAACATCGATGGTGAGACTTACCTTTTGGTTCTTTTTTCCTGGACCTACTGGTATATCCCGAAGGCTCTTCTCCCTTGATGGAGAGGAACTGGCAAAGCTCCTTAAAATAAGCAGTTTAGGAGGAGCCCAAGGAGAGCAGCATAAATGCCGCGGCCGAGGCGGAAGATGAAGTGGCCTGGGCTGCCTCCTCCTCGAGGGCGATCAACTGCTCCAGCTGCTCCGCGGAGCCCGCAGCCGCAGACACCGCCCAACGGACCTCCTTTGACTTCACCGGCGGGTACCGTTTCTCGGGGCGCCCAAGTTGTAGTCTGGCAGCGCCGTCCTCTAAGACCGAAGCCGAGAAGGACTTGCACAGATCGCAGGCCTGCAGATCGTGGGCAAGACTCAGGTAGTAAATGCACGTGGAGTGCGGATCGGTCCGGGACATCTTCTGCCCACAAGGGCACTGACAGAAGCCGGGAGTGGATTTGTCCATTGCACCCATGAGTGAAGATGAAGACTGTAGTCTAGTAAACTTTAAGATTATTTTCGGAAAACCCCAAGAGTTTGGATCCAGGCCTAAAACGCAAAGCGCTAAGGAGGGAACCTGAGCTTCCAAGTGGTAAGGAAGATCTGGCGTCATGGGGCGGAGCTCAGGGTTTTACCACCCGGGTGGGTGGGGGTAGCCAGCTTGAAAACCTTCCGACAAGATTTAAAGTGGCAAGGAACCTGCTACAAAGTGTGGATTGAACAACATATCCACGTCCCTAGAAAAATGATTCCAAGAGGATTTTTCACACCAGATGGAGAAACACTTCCATTTAGCTGTGTAGGTTTTTCTAGTGGCCGGCTTACACGCAGCCAAAAGAATATCTGAAACTCTACGAGAAACACTGAACCTATTCGCCTCTTCAGAAGCCAAGCGTGAAGGTGATGCGACCTCAGGTTGGGATGGACCACAGGACCCTGAGTCAGAAAGGGAAGCATTTCGGGGGGGGGGGGGTTCTGATAGCTTGCTGAGTAGCGGGAACCATATCTGCCAAGACCAGAAGGGGGCAATAAGAATCTTTCTGCCTCCCTGGGACTCCAATTTGAGTAGTATCCTCTGAATTAGGGGAAGAAGAGGAAATGCGAATAGAAAGCATTTTGTCCACCGCAGCCTGAACGCATCCTGACAAAAAACGCCAGGTACTGGATTTCTGGAGCAGAAGAGAGGTGGTTTTGCATTGAGTGGGGACGCAAAAAAGGTCCAAGTCTGGAGTTTCCCACTCTTTGAAGAGCGACTGAATGAAGGTTGAGGTGAGAGACCATTCGTGAGGATCTGCCTCCGTTCTGCTGAGACAGTCTGCCAGCTCGTTTTGTACTCCTGGCAGGTAAACCGCCTGAATTAGAGCCTTGTGCTCCAGGCACCATTCCCACACTCTCATTGCTTCCCTGCATAATGGGTAAGAATGTGCACCACCCTGTTAGTTGATGTAGTACATCACTGCCTTGTCGTCCGTTTGAAGGAGGATGTTCTTGTGACATAGTATGTCCTTCAAAGCTCAGATAGCATAGAGGACATCTCTCATTTCCAGGACGTTTATGTGAAGCTGAGACTCGTCCTGAGTCTACGTACCCTGGATGTGGAGATCCCGGCAGTGAGCTCCCCAACCTATCAGGGACACATCCGTGGTAATGGAGATCTGATGATCCAGAGGGGTGAAGGGATATCCTTCCAGAAGGTTGTCCTCCTGAGACCATCAGGTGAGCGACCTCTTCAGAGGTTCTATCATCTTGATGAGAAAGGACTGAGGGTGAGTGGTTGGGGACCACTGAGCACCCACTGAGAGGTTCTCATGTGAAGACGAGCCAAGGGTACAGTGAACACCAAGAATGCCATGAGGCCCAGCATCCGTTGCATCGAGATAGCTCGAACCAAGCTGAGTTCTCTGATGTATCGGGCCATCTTAACATATCGCTCCTTCTGTCCTCTGGAAGAAAACACTTTACACAGGAGGTGTCCAGAAGAGTTCCTATGAAGAGGAGCTTCTGGGAGGGCTGCAACTGCGACTTGTTGAGGTTCAGCAGGACTCCCATTGACATGAGGAAGTCTGAGGCCGTGGCCACGGCCTCCAGAGTCTCCTGCCTGGAGGGACTTGCTAGAAGCCAGTCGTCCAGATATGGGAACGCTTGTATTCCTATTTTCCTGAGGTGCGCCGCGAGAATTGCACAACACATTGTAAAAACTCGAGGCGCCAAGGATAGCCCAAAGGGCAGGATTCTGAACTGATAGTGTTGACCCAATGCCACGAACCTTAGGTATTTGTGGTGCTTTGGGTATATGAGAATGTGTTGGTAGGCATCCTGCATATCCAGGGAGACTAGCCAATCATGCCGATGAATCAAAGGAATTTGTTTAACTTTCTAAGATAGAGAATTGTGCGCATGCCGCCGGTTTTATTTGGGACCAGAAAGTAATGGGAGTAGAAACCTGTGTTTCGTTGATTTAGCGGAACTACTTCTAATGTCCTGTTGTTTAGAAGGCCTTGTACTTTGGAAGCAAGAAGGTCTGACTGAGTCGCCGACAGCTTGGGCTGTCGTTGGAAGGGTGATCCGAAGGGGTTTCCAAAATATTGAGAGAATACCCCTCAAGGATTATCCTGAGGACCCATTTGTCTGATGTTATAGATTTCCACTGGTTGTAGAACTGAGACCTACGTCCTCCCACTGCTGAGGAGGAGTCCCCCTCTGGCAGCTGAGGTGGGACCTGGGCCGGAAACTCAGAAGGTGGCACTGGGCACTTCTGGTCCTTGTGCCTTCTGCTGTGCTTTCTTTTGTGGCTGAGGGTTCTGGTTTCTGTTAAAACCTCCTCTGCCTTTGCCCCAAAAAGACTGACGGTTGTGAAACTGGTGCTTGTTCGGGATGGGGCAGTGTAGGTCTGGCTGTCTTAATGGCAGATCTAGTCTTCCGTGTGACCTCTAGTGCTTGCTCCACCTGAGGTCCGAACAGATACATACGATCAAAAGGTAAGGCCATATCTTGCTGCTGGGCATCATTTGTGAAGCCCAAAGTATGCAGCCAAGAGTGGCGGCATGTGCAGATGCCAGCCACCACCCCGGGAAGTGGTATCGAAGGCGTCCATCGCTGCGCGACACCCCTAGTTGTGGTTTGAAGTAGCTCAGACTTAACCTCTAATTCAGGCAGAGCTTCTACCATTGCTTTGAGCGAATGCCAAAGAACACACTCATAATGAGAAAAATAGCCCTGGTAGCTGGCAATGCGCATGTCCAGGGTTGAGGCAGCAAAGACTCTCTTACCTAAAGTGTCTATCTTGCGAGATTCTTTATTAATAGGACGGGCTATAGATTCCTGAGGAAGGACATCCTTATCATTCTCTGCCAGGGCCACTATGACATCAGCAAAAGCTTGTGAAGCCAAGATGGGACGATCCTTGGGAGGGGCATATTTCCTGTCTATAGACTTGGCCACAGAAGGAATAAGAGCTGGATGCTTCCACACCATCTGTGAAAGAGTCTCGAAAGAGGGCTGTACCGAAGGGGTTAAATCCATAGGGATTTCCGGGACATGAAGATATTGGAGACGCAGAAGCTTCCCAGGATCGATTTCTGTGGTCTGGCGAGAAAAGGTAGAATTTAAATTCTTGAGCAGAGACTTAAAAGAAAGGTCCTCAATAACAGGCTCTGCAGGAGGATTGATCCCTGCCCCCCAGGGCAGTGTCGGCATCAACATCACCCCCAGTCTAAGATTTGGATCAAGCTTAAAATCATCTCCTGACAGTCCAGGAGGGACTGCATAGACAGGAACGGAGCTAAAACCAGGAGAAAGAAGAGAAGGAGAAAGAATCAGAGTCGAAAACCTCTGAAAACCAGATGGCACCACAACCATCCCTGGCACCATAGAAGAAAATGGCGCTGAGAACAAAGAAGGAGCCGACAAAGAGCGCGACACTGCACCAGATGCGGACGCCAGATAAGTCGGCACCACAGATGACAGCAACATCACAGAAGTCTGAGAACTGCGATTTGAAGTTACAGGATGAAAAATGGCAGGAGATAAGGGCATCAGTGCAGACCCCTGCGCCGCAGCCATGTGAGGGGGATAGATACCAGAGCGCGGAGTCAACAGCACCGAAGAAGGCGCCTTGTGACTAGGAAGACCTAACCGCCCCACCTGCTGTGCCAGAACTGAAGGGCCTGAAGACCCCAGTGTTGGACTGGCCGGTTCAGGCAATCGGACCAACCTCCAAGCCCACTGCTCAATAAGAGCAGCCCACTGGTGAAACTGCTCATTGGAAGCTCCTCCAATAGGCGGAGAGGGGCTCCGGTGTCAAAGAAGTCATCCATCATAGGCAGAAACTGGCAACTCTGACAGAGGTGGAGACCGGTGCCTGGCCCTAATAACGGACCATCTATGCGCAGACGTGCCAGAGCGCGACCTCGAGTGATTCAGTTTCTTCTTCGACCTGTATGCCAAAGAAGAACTTGAGGAAGAACGGTGCCAAGAATGGGACCATTTCTTTTCATGCTTTCAGGAAGACTGCCCATCTCCCTGAGCATTGGACCATCCACTGTCAGACCCTCCTCCGGGGAGGGCGGCGGACCAGACCTGGCCACGCTGACTGAACAGCTTTCATACGAAGTCTCCCTACCGTGATCTGCCCCACTCATGGTTGAATCTGTCAATGGAGGGCTGAAGACTTCTCTCTTGTATAAGCAGAATTTATTAAATATAATCGGTACTTATCGAAGAGAAAATACAAAACAAGAAACTGAAAACTAAGCTTCTAGTTTGACGATTGACTCCCAGCGGGTGAGCGACATCGTCACTGAAGCGCACTCGACGGCGGGAAAAATGGAACTGAGGCGGTTGGAGGGTCGAGGCCGAGACAGTCATTACCACAGGCGCCGGGCTTGCGGTACCGCTTCCTTGCGGCTCCATCTTGGGCACCAGCCCTCCAGAAAAAGTTTACTCCCGCTGGGTTCTAGCGTACTCCCATGAGTGTGAATGAGTGGTGGAGACTTTACGTCCAGGAAGATCAGTGATGACAAGTGCCCCAGTGCACAGCATCAATACGATGGTACTCAACAACATGATGATCCCTGAAGAGCAAGTGGGAGGCTGCTGTACCTCTTAAGTCAGATTTAAGCCTTTAGGTAGGTGTGGTTCTGGCCTAGTAGAGGCTGGCCATGTCCATTTCAATGCTGCATCAGATGAACCTGTAAACTTCCTATCCCAGTTTCAGAACGAGGATCTGGATCAATGATGCTCTGGGGAGCATCGTTGAATCACTTATTACAAATGGCTTGACTCCTGCTGACCCCAGCAAGTCTCCATCAATGATGGGGAGGACTCCGACTGGGTGGTCAATTTCCTCAGTGACCATGGTATCGGCTCACGCAGCAGTTTTGACCCTTTATCTGCTGTTGGTGATTTCAATTTAGACGGTATCAGCAGATCTGGCAAAGTTTGGTGGGTACTGCAGTTGTTTTGTCTATCTTTTCTAGAAAAAGCTCTAAAGCTTTATACCTGCGTCTCCATGTAGCCAGGTTGAAATCTTGGCAAACGCTGCAGTTTTTCATGTTATGGGCTAGGCCCAAACAACAAACACACAGTTCGTGACCGTCTTTGTGATAAATCCGCTTTCCACATCAACATAAGCAAAAAAGCTCTTCGCCTGGCGACATACACTAGAGATAATTTCCTGAAAGAGTAGCTACTAAATGAAAATACAACAGACAAAAATTGGTGACAGAAAACACTTCCACTGGTCTGACATTCACTCTCTCAACAGCAGGAGAAAAAGAACTAAAGTACTTGAGGGCTGGCTACATTATATAGGTGACATACATTAAGTGTACATAGGCATGTGAACAGGGGCAGTCACACCTTTCAAATTTCAGCGAAGTCCTGATGCCAGCAGCTTACAGTCCAATGGACTACAGCTATATGGAGATATCCATGAAGAATATCGCTGAGGGACCATTTGCTAAAAGTAAAACTTGCAGCATGAGTATATGACCATTTGGTCAGCCCCCGATACAAAAGTATGTTTCGGCATTCTGTTGGCCTTGCCCTATAGAGAATACCTCAGTCTGCCTTATGTAAATATGCCAACAGGACAAGTGTCCAGCTTCATTCACTCTGTCTCTGAGATCTGGGTGGTAAAAGTCTAAAGGAACTGAAAAATTGTACTTTCTCAGAGGCAACATCAGTGAGTAAACTCTGCCACCTTCCTTTACTCTACGCCTCTCTCTCATGCCAGAAAGTTGGCCAAGATGTTTCTTAAAAAAAAAAGTGTATTTTTTTTAACCATTGTTACCACGCATTTTTCTAAACTAAGGCTACAAAACAAGAATAAACCACAAACCTCTGATTGTACATGCCCCGGAAGTTGTAATTTGCTCTGTAGTTAGGCATCGGTTTTGGATCTAATGGTCTGTAAGTTGCAGGCTCTCCTCGCTTCATAGCTAGACCATTCAGTTCTACTGTAGGAGTTATACTGCCTGTAAAAAATAAATAAATAAGTTAAATTCAGAAAACATCACTGAGAATAGACAATTCTGTGATCATCAGTGAGAAATTGGTGTTTACATGTTAACTATTCCCCTTCAAAGAGTTAGAGTCAGGGATGTGTGTGTGAGTGATTGTAAAAAAAAATACATTAATACACAACTTGAGATTTATTATTAAAGCATAAAAAGTAAGGAAATGTGATGTTAGGGTTTATTGAACTTCAACTCTGCCTACCCTCACCCCATTTACACCACCGAACTGAATGCCAAAGCACAGCCTGGGATTAATGCACACGTTTTAGCATCCTGAATAAACAAGAGTATGAGAAATGCAACTACACTATATTATGCAGCTTCTTCCTGAAGTCCATTACAATGCGTGTGACAGTTCAGCTGCCACTTTTGAAACAGCTGTATCACAGAGATTGTCCCAGGCATGTTGCAGCCTTCATGAATAGCCCTACGACCACTCACAAAGCAGCTGCATTATCACACACACACACACACAGCCTCATGCCTATAGTGGGCTTTGGGAACTTAATGGCCAGGAAGCAGCTGCCTCATTACACACATTAACCCAGTCCCACAGTGGACTTTGCAAGTGCACTACGAAGCAGCTGAATCATCACACATATTGACTCAGATTTGTAGCAGACATCATGAGTGTTACACAAAGTGCCCCAGGCTTGGATCCTGCGGCCTTGTATCTCACAACATATGAGTGCAACGTTTGTCATGGGGTGTCACTTTAGTCCTCATACTATGTTATTTAAGATGTTAAAACAAATGTTTGAAACCTGGGTTGTGCTTTGGCATTCAATGTGGTGGGGTTCACGGGGAAGGTGGATAGGAGTGGGCAGAGTTAGGTTTCATAGAATCCTAATGTCCCATTTCCTTATTTTTTTTGATTTAATAATAATTCCTAACTCATGTATTAACATAGTTTTTTGGCAATGAATTTCTTTCCCTTTTGGGATAAAACAGAGGAAAGCAGGTAAGGCGGTGAAGGGAGCAAAAGCACAGACAGAGGAAAGGATAGCCAAAGGCATAGCTAAAGGGGATAAGACTTTCTTCAGATACATAACAGAGAAGAGAAAAGCAAAGGGAGGGATAGTGAAGATTAAGAGAGCGGCAAGGGGAGACTGTGCAGAAGAGGACCAAGAAAAAGCAGCCATCCTGAACAGGGACTTCTGCTTAGTCTTCACAGTGGACGGAGGGAGGACGGACCACCAGGAAGTAGTAGGAACAAAGTGGGGGCGGAGCAAAGTAGATGCAAGTCCATTTTCAAAGTAAAGAGTCCTGGAAGGACTTGCAGCTCTAAATGTGGACAAGATTATGCGACTAAATGGTATACACCCATGGGTATTGAAGGAACTTGGGGAGATGCTAACTACCCCACTGATGGCCTTATTCAATAGTTCACTAGAAACAGGTATGGTTCCAGTGGACTGGAGAAGAGCAGACATGGTCCCAGGCTCTACATAAGAGCAGCAGAAGGGAGCAGGCTAGCAACCACAGGCCAGTCAGTCTCACTTCATTGGTGGGGAAATTGATGGAAACTCTGCTTAGGGAAAGGGTGGTACAATATTTTAAATCCAGTGGACTGCAAGACCACAGGCAGCATCGATTCATGGAGGAAGGCAATGCCAGACAGATCTAATTGATTTTTTTGACTGGGTGATCAGGGAAATAGATCGGGGAGGGCAGTGGATGTGGCATATCTGGACTTCAGCAAGGCCTTCAATACTGTGCCATACAGGAGACTGATAAAGAAGTTGAACAGCCTAGGGGCAGGATCCAAAGTGGTAAACTGGATTAGAAACTGGTTAATGGATAGGCAACAAAACGTGCTGGTTAACAGCACTCACTCTAATGAGGGCAAAAAGACCAGTGGGGTGCCACAGGGCTCAGTACTGGGACTGATCCTCTTCAATGTCTCCATAAGTGAAAGTGCAGAAGAACTGGAAGGGAAGGTATGGCTTTTTGCAGATAATACCAAAATCTGTAATTGGATGGACAATCAGAAGGGTGGTGGAGAGACTGTATAGGGAACTTGGGAAACTTCAGGAGTGGTTACGAACACGGCAGTTGGGGTTCAGTGTCAAAAAGTGCAAAATCATGCACCTAGGACACAGGAACCAGGAGCGGAGTACTGGATGGGGAGGTTCTGACTCTCACCAAGCACAAAAGAGATCTTGAGGCTATCATTATTGACAATGTCATAGTGGCAGGGCAGTGTGACAAAGCAGTGGGCAGGGCTAGTAGGATGCTGGGGTGCACAGGGAAGGGTATCTCCAGCAGGGGGAGGGAGGTAGTGTTGCCACTGTATCGCTCACTGGGGAGGTCCCACCTAGAGTACTGTGTCCAGTTTTGGAGGCTGCACCTCAGCAACGAGACAGACAGGGTAAATGCAGTCCAGAGGAGGGTAACTAAAATGTAGCACAGGTAGCACGAGAAGCCCTATAAGGAAAGACTAAGGGATTTCAACATGTACACCCTGGAAGAGAAGAGAACGAGAGGGGACATGACAGAGACTTACAAGTACCTTACAGGGGTGAACAGGGTGCAGGAGGGGAGTCTTTTTTAAATAAGAAAGAGCACATGACCACGGTGCATGCGATGAAGCTGAAGGGGGGAAGTTTAAGAGGAATATGAGGAAGTACTACTTCACTGAAAGGGTGCAGACTCCTGGAACAGACTGCCAGCAGAAGTGGTGGAAATGAAAACAGTAGAGCGCTTCAAACATGAATGGGATAGACACAGGGGAATATCAGTACATAGGCAGGGAGGGGGGAGGGTCACCAGAGGCCAATTAGGGTCTGCAGAGATAGATTAGGCAAGGAACATCTGGACAAACTTGGTGGGCCAAGCAGTCTGTTTCTGCCAAAAAATTATATGTTTCCTTCCACAGACAGCTACAGTAGCTTACTTTGTGCAAATCAGTGGCAGCTACATTATCACCCATACTGCCAGACCTGTAGCAGATTTCACGAATGTCTGACCCTGTGGGACACTCACAAAGCAATATCATCACACACATTGCGCAAGACCTGAAGAAGATTTTGTGAGAGGCCCAAAGCAGCTGTATCATCACAAACACTGTGACAGACCTGTAGTGGTCTTTGTGAGAGCAGCTGCATGGTCATAAACATTGCAACAAACCTGCAGCAGATTTCGTGAAGCAGCTGCCTCATGACACACAAAGCACCAGACCTGCAGCTTAGTTTGCACATGGCCATTTTTTCGTTTTGAGACTACCTGTCCTAAAACTGGAGGGTCTGTCTCACGAAAGCACGTTTAAGTGTCAGAAAAACAGGTTCTCGAGTGATGAAAACAGGGCCTGTTGTTGTGATACTGAACAAGTTATTTTTGTTAATATTTTAAAAGTTACTGTTTACAAAAAACTTAGAAGAATCAGACATATACCCTACACTATAGACCACAAAAGTTACAGACTTACAATAACTTCCAACAGATTTTCTTGTTTTAATGTGCAAATATTTCTCCTGTTTTATGCATTTTCATGACTGTAAGCCTCACAAAACCATAAACCTTGTCTCCTGAAAACGAGTTCCAAGTCACGAAAATGACATATGTCAATTTCTCAAAAATCCAGCTATGAAAAATTTCTGAAAAAAATAAAGTGGGCATGTATGAAAATAGAAATTTATTTTCTCAATAATTTAAAGTCCCCGGTTCAATGATGCTGAGTGATGGGGCATCGCCCTGGCATACAAACAACTCGAGTTCATTCCCCAAGTCCAGAACGGACATCATGATCGGACACAGGAAGGGATTCAGAGCATCCACTGAACGTTTCTCTTCTGGAGAATGGTGGCACAGCTCCACTTGTCTAGCAGCTAGTGGCAGTTGTGTTGTGAAGCTGCTCTTGACAGCGTGGGTGACCATGTGTCTCCACCCCAGGTATGACGGTCAGGGCTCCTAAACACAGGAAAGTGGCTGGCGCCAGGCACACTAGATGATGGCCCCTCCGAGTCTTCCCCATGCCACCAGGCCCCAAAATGAGCTGGCCTACTATCCCCACCATCAGCAGACTTGATCAAAGGCACTTCTCTCCTGTTGGCAGAAGGACAGTCCCCACCCCCCCACCGCAGGCAACAATAAGTGAGAGTCTCCAACTGGCAGAGGACTTTGGGGATTAGTATCAGAACCTGCAGCACAGGGTGAGTCCTGAGTACAGCACGGGATGAGCCTTGGGGGTCTCTCAGCAGTAGAAGCCAAGGAAAAAAAATATTTATATATACAGATTTTTCACTAAAGCCACATAACAAAGAATCATCCTTGGGCCAAACTCTGACTAAACTGAAAGTTTCATATTTCAACTCTCAGCCATTTTTGTGCCATCAGTGAGCAAGAAAAAATAGTCTTAAAAGCATTTTTATTTTTTGCAATGACAGCCTTCTAGAATGTTCAAACTGCAGAGGAAGAATAAGGATTATATTTTACACTGCTCTCACTGCTGGATGAGAGGACAGAGGTGAAGCCGACAATGTAAAGTAGGGCAGATCATCCTCTTCTTCACCATAATCCTCCTCCATGGATCTGGATTATATTCCATTCTCCTCCTCCTCCTTGATGTCTGCCATCAGGACAAAAGAGGGAGCCCTAAGGGGAACTGATGGCAAAGGCATCAATGAAGGAGGCCAGAGTTCAACTGTCGGTGTTGACAAAGTCAGATCAACTGCTGGCATGGAAGGTGATGGGCCACCAGGCAATGGTGATTGTAGAAGTATGCAACCCTAACTTCCACCCCCCCCAAGCAGCAAAAGAACAAGACCACATATGACAGTGATCATCAAGTAAGACAAATAACATACAACTGTTTCCAGATGACACAAATGCAGTAGCCATAATGTGCTACCTTCATAGACTTGAATCTGCAGCTGCAGAAGTGCAGCTTCTGCAGCCAGAAGAGTATGTGTGTGTCTGTATGTCTTACAGTATACATGAGTACCTGTCACTGCATCAACGACTGAGCCTGTGGCAACAGCTGTGAAAATAGTGCAGATATTGTTTACGACAACTGTTGAACATCAACTACCCCCATAGGGGGTGTCGACGATGAAACCGCCAACGGAAAAGTGCCAAAGAGTGTATCTGCCAAGAATCCTCCAAAAAGGGAACTCAGCCTGTGCCAGACCCACCACTGGTGTTTCAGAGATGGTCGGCGGGGGGGTCTTTAACTGAGGTTTTAGCCTGGGCTCTGTCTTTCGACTTATCGGTCAGAGGGGGGATGTTTAGCCTGGGCCCTTTCTTCTGACTTATCTCGGTCCTTTTCCTTCAAATGAGATCGGCAATGGACAGGAGAGGTGTCTGATGAGGAGTCTTTATGCTTCGACAGAATGATGGTGTTTTTCCATCAATTTAGAAGCTTTGCCCTTCAAGTTTTCATTTGGTCTAGTTGAGCAGGCTCCGATGCAATCGCTGAAGTCTTCAGGGAATGGCAGAATGATGGAAAACAAAGGCCAGCAGAAGGAGCAGGGGAAGCTGGCGCCACATCCTTTGACACACTCTCCTTCTCTTCCATATTCATATAAACATACGTAACACATTCCTTAACTTTCAGGAAGGTCTCTAAAGCCTTCTGATGATGTCTCCTCATGGCCTGGTTAAACCCTTGGCAAATGTCATAGGCATTAACGTCATGTGCTAGGCCCAAACAGCAAATGCACAAATTGTGAGCATCATCCTTGTACATCTTAACCACAATGACACAATGAAAAAGTGGTTCCTTCTCTTTCTTTCCTTCTTTTTCAAGGAATCCTGTAATTGTTATCATTAAACCAGTCTTGTTATCATTAAACCAGTCTTGGTCCTGTCTTGAAAAACTGGGGGCAAAATGCTAATTATTCACCGCTCTTTTTCCCATCCACACCTCTAACACTTACCAGTACTCATTATCTCTGCAGCTTTGATCTTCATTCAACGTCGGCTTATAATATGGGTTTAGAACTGAAGCTTACTCCATAACTTTAGTACTATCCCACCCCCCAACCCCGTTACCCATCAGGTAGATGCTCGGAAAATATGCTCCTCTGAACCTGCTCTCTAAGTCCTCAATTTCCTCTCCCTACAGTACCTCCCCTAGATCATGCTCTAAAATTGCCCTAATGCCCAGCTCTTTATAGACTTCTATATCGCTTCAATTACTGGTGCTTCCTCCCCATACCCCTTTACTGCCCTATCTTCTTCCACCGCTCATCACCACATCATACGGTACTGTATTTACCACTGTCCTCCCTCCACTGGTAGCTTTGGGCTTGAATTCCTTTATTTGAGCACAGTTATCTTACCAGCCCATTGACCGTGGGAAATCTATATAATGTACGTATTATGGCTAGCCCTCCTGATTGCATCATTTAATCTAGTATGGACCAAGGAAATGTCTATACATACTGTAAATACTGTGTCTAACCCTGATTATACCATTTAATCTGCTGTTGACCAATGAAATGTGTATACACTATAAATAACGTGTCTAGGCCTACTGATGGGATCGTCTAGTCTCTGTAATTATATGCTATTTTACCCCTTGACTTTTGTTCAATGTAAGTGTGACTATATGTTTTGTCCAGGTCCATCCTGAAAATGAGCATTGCTCAATGATGTTCACCTGGTAAAATAAAGATTTGATTAATTGATTGATTGATTGAGTATAAACGTTAGTTTACCTAACTAAAATAAGGAAGAATAAAAGTAGCAGTAGTATCTATGGTGAGTTTTGACATTGTTCCTCTTGCAATGATCCAAAGAGTGACTAACAGCAGGAGAAACAACTGAAGCGTGATGAGGTTGTCAACATTATACTAGAGATGACAACATTTGTCGACGTGGACAGCCCCAGATAGCAAAAGTTTCCTGTTGGTCCTGATGTTAATGGCTTAAAGTAACAATGATGTGGCTGAATGGAGAAGATATCCTCAAAAAAGATCATTAACTGCTACCTGGACAGCCACAAGAGATGGGCAGAAGGACCTCTGTTTAACATCTCATCTAAAGGATGGCACTTCAGCAATGCAGCACCCCGACAGTACTGCATCACTGTGTCTGTTCTGGGCATTAGCCTAAGTTCACAGTGTGGGTACAGAACCAATGACTCTACAATGCCGGTTCGACAGGAAACACATTGACCGGCATCACAGCACCAGGCTCCATGCCGACAACGATTTGCAGTTGGCATGGAGCTGTACACATCGGTGTGCATTTTTTCTTCAAGGGGCTCTGCCCCCCCGCACTTTAAGATTCTAACTCCAGGTTGGAGTTAGTTCAGAGAGGGGGTGAAAGTCGGGAGAAGGGGTTGCCCAGTCCCAGCAGCACTTCTACGGCGGCATGGCACCGTTGTTGATATCGATGCATGTCACCGTAGAAATGTCGCTGTTCAGGGGGCATACCTAGAACCAATGACCTTCTGATCTGCTGGTCTGCATGGCAAGCGTAAACCTACTTAGCCATTGACACTGCTATTTTTATTTTTTAAATATACAATATACTACACTGTACTTGATATTTAAAACTTTCTATACCAGTGTGTATGCCAAGATATTTCCTCAAAGAATAAATCTAAATACACTTAAAGTAATAAAAGAATAGTTACTTAACCCAACAGTAGGTCTTCGAGACAATCTCCTCCATTGAGCCGCATCATGGAACTGAAAGCCATCAGCATCAGGACCACCAAGAAACTTTTGCTAGCTGGGGCCACCCACATCGACATGCATCATTGCCACCTATATAACGTCGGTGGCCCCATCATGCCTCAGTTCCCCACTGGAGACAAGCTTAGAGGATCAGGACCATCGGACCAGCAAGGACCAAAGCATCCAGGACCACAGCAACCAAGACCAAACCAGGCACACAGGAGAGGATATAGAAACCTCAATAAATATGCTGAATTCAGGCATAAGAGGAGAACCAGCTTGTGAGAGCAGGCAGAATAGCCACCTATGACCCGAAAAAGCAGGAGGAGGAGAGAAAGCTATGGCTCAGTGGAAGATAATCTGTCAAAGATCTACTGCTACAGTCAGTAACTATTCTGTATTTTTCTTCAAGGATATCTTCCTCTGTTGAGCTACATCATGGAACAATTACCAAGCAATGCCAAAGCACCAAGGGAGAAAGGAAAAATCTAGGTACCCTGAGTAAGGAGGTCTTGCACACCGAAAGTGCCAATCCACTAATTAAGAGCACACCACATGGCCAGTTTCTTCATCATAAATGAAACTGTTCAAATCAGTGTGATTCTGAGATGCAGTCAAACTAAACTAAAGGCAAGCTTACTTCACAGAGGTTATTCAAAGAAGAATTTGGAGGAAGCAGTTAAGAAAGCAGATGCCAAGGATAGGTCAGAATGTATTCATCCAGAAAGTCAAAACTGTGATGAGACACAACCAATCACCATGATACTACAATACACCAAAATGGCACCCAGAATTAAAAGCATTTTATTAAAACATTGGCATGTTTTGGATCAGTGCAGTATACATGAAATATTTACACAGAGAGCAAGGGTAGTCTTTAGCAGTGCAGACAATTTAAGATATATTTCCCTAAACCATTTTAGGCAAACAACTAATAAGACCATTACCTGATTGCCTTCTAGTCCCTTGTGTCTTTTTACTTGTGGGAGGTGTTTAACTTGTAACCATGTGCTAACAGGAAAAAAATTCCAACATCCACTGTATGACCTAACAGTCGAACTTAAAACTTGTGTTCAGTGTACAACTCACTATGTAATATATATCCTGGAAATACAAAATCACACATGCCCCTATAAAGCAAAGCATCATGGTCTGCATACGCAAATCACCACAGAATATTATGCTGGTTCAACTTTAAGCAGAAATGCATGGTGCCGAAAGGCCTCTCATGCAGTTTGCAAAGGGTGCCAACAGAAGACACAGACACGTGTTTCGTTCTAGCAGGACTCATCAGTGTGCCTCGTCTGTTTGACATCCCAGTGGAATGAACCAGCTACCCTAAGATGGTCTATCTGGGTTATGTTGTGGTGAACCCAATTAAAACATAAAACAAGTTAAAAGACAAAGAACGCACTGAGGCAATGGTTACCCCAAAGGGCACTGGCTGGGAAGCCAAGTTTCAAAGAAATACAAAATCACACATGCCCCCATAATGCAAAGCATCATGGGCTGCATATGCAAATCACCACAGAATATTATGCTGGTTCAACTTTAAGCAGAAATGCATTGTGCCGAAAGGCCTCTCACACAGTTTGCAAATCCTGGTATGCCTTAGCTCAAAACTTCACACGCGAAGAACCACATGCCCAGTAAAGGAGAGTATCCTCGAACATTTGAGGGCTATACAGAATGGGAGGCAAGACTCCTCTCTAGGTGTACATTTCCAGCATGCACACATTTGTGAGAGCAGGGAACTGAAATTCAGCATCCTAGAGGGGGTAAAACCACCCCTGTCATGAGGGCGACAGACTCAGGATTTTGCCACGGAAAGGATCCTATTGGATCTTTAAGCTGAAAGCTTTACAAATGGAAGAAATGAATGAAAGGGGAATAAAACCTTTTATAGGTACATTAGTGAGCTAAGAAAGACCAAGGGAGGGATCGTGAGGCTTAATAAAGGAGAGGGTGGGTGGGCAGAGGGTGGCAGTGAAAAAGCAGGGATACTGAACAAATACTTCTGCTCAGTATTCACAAAAGAAGAGGAGGGGGAGGTACCTAATCCAATCAATAGAAGCACTCTGGATGTGGTTGGGGGTTGATACCAGTCCATTCACAGAAGAAAGGGTTCTCAAAGAACTCCTGAAACTGAACGTGAACAAAGCGATGGGACCTAATGAGATTCACCCCAGAATTCTAAACGAACTAAGGGTAGAACTAGTGACACCACTGACTACCCTTTTTAATAAATCATGGGAGGAAGGTGTGGTACCTGAGGACTGGAGGAGGATGGATGTGATTATCCTTCACAAAAGTGGGAGCAAAGCAGAGGCAGGAAACTACAGACCTGTTAGTTTGACCTCAGCGGTAGGTAAAATGATGGAATCACTTCTGAAAGAAAGAACTGTTGAGTACCTAGAAGCCAGTGAGGCACAATACCCAAGGCAGCATGGATTCACAGCAGTAAGGTCATGTCAGATGAATCTAATAGATTTCTTTGACTGGGTGACCAAAGTAGTAGACCAGGGAGGGGCTGTGGACATAGCCTACCTAGACTTTAGCAAGGCATTTGACAAGGTCCCACACAAAAAATTAATAAATAAGTTAGCTAGCCTGGGAGTGGACCTGAGGGTGGTAGCCTGGGTAAAAAATTGGCTGGACAACAGGACACAGAGGGTAATAGTAAACGGGGTCCACTCTGAATAAAGGGGGGTTACTAGTGGAGTACCGCAGGGTTCAGTACTGGGACTGGTCCTTTTTAATGTCTTTATAAGTGACACTGCAAAGGAACTGGAAGGAAAAGTATGCCTCTTTGCAGACAACACAAAGATCTGCAACATGGTCGATACACAAGGGGGGTGGAAAGGATGAGAAGGGATTTGGCAAGGTTGGGAGGATAGTCAAAAGGGCAGCTTAAATTCAATGCAAAAAGTGCAAGTAATGCACCTGGGAAACAAAAACCCAGGGAAGAGTACACACTCTGGGTGTGGGGGGGTACTAACAACAACAAAAATGGAAAGGGACCTGGGGGTAGTCATATCAGATGACCTAAATGTAAGCAAGCAATGTGAGAAGGCAGTAAGAAGGGCTGGGGGGATACTGGGATGTACAGGGAAAGGTACCACCAGTAGAAAATAGGAAGCTGGTCATGTGATGGCAGCCTAGAGGAATGCAGCGACCTTGTGTAGCTCGCTCCCTACCCAGTTTAAAACATCCCGTTTTAGATTACCACGAAAGTACATTGCATTGAAAACTGTTCCTGAAGACACACACATCCGTTTTTGGCAGATTGTATTGTTTAAATATGGAAGTATATATGAAAAAACAGCTTCAAAACATACCCCGCTCATCGCTGGAGAGAAAGAGAGCTTAAGCGGTATTTTGGCAAGGGCCTACTAAGCAGCCCTGATCCACAGTTTTAACTGAGGAGCGCTTGAAATAATTATGCCTTTGCAGAATGCAATCACGGATATTTCGACTGAGGTGCACAGTATCAAAGCATCTTTGGACTCACTAAATATTCGGGTTGGAGACTCTGAAACCCGGATTAAGTCTGTAGAAGTGAAGATGGATAAGCTTGAATTAGAGCGTGTATCCACAAACAAGAGAGTAAAAAAAATCGAAGAAAAGCTTGAAGATCTGGAGGGGAGGAGTAGAAGGAGTAATATAATTATCATCGGTATTCCAGAGAGAGAAGAGGGAGCATCTCCAATACAATTTGTGCAGAAGTTGTTTGAGAAAGTCGCGGGCCTGTCATCAAATGGGGCTAGCTATATTGTTGAACGAGCCCATAGGGCGCTTCGCCATCCCCCTCTACCGGGTTCGCAGCCCAGACCGATGATTTGTAAATTATTAAATTACTTGGATAAACAACATATCCTGGCGCAAGTAAAATCTCTCCAAGAAGTGCTCTGGGAAGGAAAGCGGATTAGGATAATGCATGATTTGCCACAGTCTGTAAGGCTCAAACGACAAGAAATGCACCCTTGGTTTCAAAATTAATAGCAGCGGGTAAACAATTCTGAGTAAAATACCCGGCTCTGTTGCAAGTGAAAATCAATGAACAGTGGCATTCGTTCGAAAACTTCTAAGTGGCACAGACTGAGCTCAAGAAGCTGCTACCCAATCTGCTGAAAAGATTATTCTGGGCTACAAAGATAGGCTACTGGAATGGAGAAAGAAGTTGTTGCAACCCATTAGATGTTCAGTTAAGGCTGAATGATCAGGATATGTGTGATGGAAAGAATCGCGCATTAGTAGAAGAAATGTCCCCAGTAGATTGTTATGCGTTTGCTTAAAAGTAGAATATGGACCCAATATGAATTGCAATATTCCGGTAACGAGTTGGACACTGGCATCCCTCTGGGGTAATTATAAGGGAGGAAGGATCTGATCCCTCACAAGAATCCACAGCCTTGAAGGAGTATGACCTCGACTTGTGAGTGTCTGGATAGAAGTGAGAAGTGCAGTTCCTGAACTCCTTGTGGATAGAACGGCTGATTAGCGCCATCCGCGTCAAGGTTTCATGTCACCAACGGTTGGAATCACAAGGGAACACTCTTTAAGCAAGCTTTAGTTTATAAGGCTCACGCTATTCTGTTTAGTACGAGTGCCTCTGAAGATTGAGGTAGATAAGGTCAAACACTGTATAATGCACGAACTGAAAGAATATGCTGGAGCCTAATTTAATCAACAGGAGCATAGGCGGGTCCTTTTTTTTTTTCGAGTTAACATCATGGGTCTCAATTTGCAAGGATAGCAAATAAAACAGTATGAATATGAGTTTGTGATAAGTCTGACAGCGCCATGTAAAGGTGCTGAGTAATTTGTTTACATTGATCTTGCCTTTTCTTTACTTCTAGCCACCTAGTTTTGGGGTGAAATAAAGTTATAACTCCTAGGGTTCAAGAGACGATTCCTGGAGGGGGGCAGGTATCTGCAGTAGTAGTGAAAGGAGCTCCCAGTTTACCGTGATGGAGTTCCAATTAGAGTGGTAGTTTCTTGTATAAAATAAGTGACCGTCTCCCTGTGACTCGGGAAGAAAAAGCCGGGGATTTCTTCTATGTCTGATGATAATAAATAAATGGATCTTAATCTAATTGTATAGATTATATGAATGAGAGAGGTAAGGTAATTACTGATTACTTGCTTTGGGCCATTGATAAGCTGCTGGGGATAATACTGTACTAGTAATGCCTCATTTTAACCACTAGAGGGTAATAGAGTGTTGCGAATCGTTAATTCTCTTTAAGAACTTCTTTTTTCTAGTTCTTTATTATAATGGTATGGATGTTCTTTGCGAGTTTTACAAATTTAATAAGTTAAAATGGTACAATTCGTTTAGATAATAGAGGTTACACATCTCTGGCAGGATAGTCCAATACTTAATTAAGAATGTTGATCACTTAAGATCGTGGATTGGTATGTACAATTTTAGTGGAATGATGTTAGATGTGATAGGTACTAAATAACTCTGTAAGTGGGATATGGGGGTGGATTGGCTTTCTGCTTGGTAGGGAATTTACATCACCTGGCAATTCAGAAGGGTAGTGCGGTTGATAGAACTGGGGGTAGCGTTTAAGAATGTTGCCTATAATTTTGTTGGCTTTGGGTGTGTGGGGGTGGGTTGGGAGAGGGAGGACTTCTCATGTTTTGGTACTGATGTATCAAAGAAGGAACCAAACTCAGATGTATATAGAGATATACACTATTTACCACTGGCAGGGGGATCAACCGCCTTATTTTAGTTAGTTATGTTAGGAACGCTTAATATTCTAAGTTGGAATGTTAAGGGGGTTCGGGATCGGTGTAAAAGGCAAGTTGTGTTAAAGCATTTATCCACTCTAAAAAGTTATGTGGTTTGCTTACAAGAAACTCATCTTAAGAGGAAGGACGTCCATTTGCTTTGCAAATATTGGGTGGGTCAAGCATTTGGGGCCGGGGTTTCTACTAACAGGAGCGGAGTAGCTATTTTATTCAACAAAAAAATATCTTTTCAATTAGAGTAAGAAGCCTGGGATAGTAACGGTCATTATATTATACTGATCGGTACCTTGTTATCACAACAAGTATTAATAGGCTCAATATATGGACCAAACAGTGATTCCCCACAATTCTTCACGCAGTTGTTGAATAGGTTAAATAATAACTCCTCTAGAGTAATTCTGCTTGGAGGTGATTGGAATATTACACTGCAATTACAGCGCGATAGATCGGATAACAAGCGCGTGGGGTTGTCACCTTCCCAGAGGGCATTCAAGGAGCTTATGGAAGGGGCAGGCCCTGTTGATGTCTGGAGAGTCCTTAATGCGGAATCCAGACAATATACCTTTTTTTCGATTCCACATAAGACATGTTCAAGAATCTACTATTTTTAATTAGTATCCACTCCCTTGCTTCTGTCCTGGAGGCATGCATACATACAAGGGTAATCTCAGATCACTCCCCAATCTCTATTACATATGCGACAGGTCCTAGGATAAACAGAGACTTCTTATGGAGATTCAATAATCAATTACTACAGGATTCTCACACTTACGATCATCTGAAGCAATTCATTTCTCGCTTCTTTATCCATAATATGGGTTCAGTTCTCAAAATTGATATTGTCTGGGCAGCCCTGAAGTGCACGTTGAGGGGGGAATGTATCCGAATTTCTTCTACCAGACTCAAAAAAAAAATAAAACACTAACTTGTAATCTTATTAACTCCATCAAGGCCATTGAGAATAATATTAGTCAACACTCGGCCGAAGCAGACTGGGTCCAGTTACACAAGATACAGTCTCAGTTCTCCTCAATTATGTTGCTAAAGGCTGAGCTTGCTCTTAAGAGAACAAGACTTAAGTATCTAGAAACTGGTGAGAGAGCGGGTAAGCTACTGGCTCTAAGGCTTCGACAACTGGACTCCAGTAGGTATATTGCGGCATTAAATACTGGCCCGGATGGAACACTAGTCAAAGACCCTAGAGAAATTCCGGCAGCATTCCGGCATTACTTTCAAAAAATATACACTATCCCAATAGCAGACAGACCAAAGCTTGATGAGATTCAAGATTTCTTAGACTCGGTTACCCTTCCCCAGATTTCCAGTATAGAGGCGGCTAGTCTTGGGCTTCCTATACAAGAATGGGAAGTTAAACAAGCTATCACCCAACTTTCTCCTGACAAGTCCCCAGGACCTGTTGGTTTCTCTGCTAATGTGTATAAAGCATTTGAAAAGGAGATTGTTCCCATTTTAGTAAAGGTATACAACTATTGGTATCTTGAGGGGTTTTCCAAAGGTGGCTTTCTTGAAGCATTCAATACTCTTATCCCCAAGCCAGATCGAGATCTTTTATGTCCTGGAAACTACCAACCGATATCGTTACTAAATGTGGACATTAAAATACTATCCAAGGTATTAGCCAATCGGCTCAGTCCTTTAATGTGCTATGTCATTAGCGAGGTACAGGTAGGCTTTATGATTGGTAGATCCTCCAGCGATCATATGCGTAAACTTCATCATTTAATAATTCACGCCAAAAACATAGAAATTCCAGCTGCCCTACTAGCTTTGGATGCCGAGAAAGCGTTTGACCGGGTTTCCTGGGATTTTTCATTTGCTACATTGTCTAAATTTGGTTTCCCAGAAGGATTTCTGAGATGGATTAAATTGTTGTACGAATCCCCATTAGCTCGGGTCTGGTGCAATGGTGTTCCATCAGATTCATTCCCTCTTTCGCGTGGTACCAGGCAGGGCTGCCCACTCTCTCCACTCCTATTTAATCTCTATTTGGAGCCTCTGATTCGTAGGTTATTAGCTTCTCAGGATATACAAGGAATACAGATAGGTAATAAGAGGTACCTAATTTCAGCTTATGCAGATGATCTGCTCCTGCACATAGAGGAACCGGAGACTAGTATACCTACTATTTTGCAAGAAATTGTGCAGTTCTCCAGAGTGTCAAATTACAAACGTAATATATCTAAGACAAAGCTTTTCTCTTCAAATGGCAAATGTCTGCCAAGTATAGCTGGGGAGTTTGGTCTCAATTGGGAACCCAATTCCTTGACATACCTGGGTATCAAAGTTTCGAGGGACATGGCCATAATGGTTAAAGAAAATCTCAATAATCTGTTTAATACAATAAAGCTAGATTTAGATAGATGGAAGTTGTTACCTATATCCTTATGGGCAGAATAGAAACAGTGAAGATGAATGTGCTACCGAGAATTCTTTATCCCCTGAGTATGCTGGGGTTTTATTTACTCAAATCATGGTTTTGTAATCTACAAAAATTACTCAATTATTTTGTTTGGAAAGGGAAAGGCGTTAGAAGAGCATATTCAAAACTCACAGGACCAAAAAGGCGGAGGGGCCTTGCACTCCCCTCCTTCTTTAAATATTATGTAGCAGCACATATTAGTAAGCTGGTGTTTTGGACTCGGCCACCACTTTCAACAGATTCCAATCCCTATGTGCCCCTCAGGGTTCCCATCGAGAAGCATCTGATTGCCAAGTTCTCCGGTACTCTTAATTCTGCCATTTATATTGCCCCAAGATTTCTTCCCAAATCACTTAAAAATACGCCTATCGGCTGGTCTTTAAAAGCTCTGCACCAATTACAAATGTCGCTGGGAGTGGACTGGCATAAGTTCCTGGAACAACCCTTAGTACATAATATGCATTTCCAAATTCAGAAATCTCCAATCCCCTCAACATTCTGGGAGCCGCTAGCTGGGTTGCAGCTGGAAGATATAGCTCCACAGGGAGAGTCGTTATCATATGCTCAATTTTGTTCGAATATTCCTAACGCTGGGGGGGGGTGCCTTTAAATACTGGCAAATTAGGCATGCAGTGAAAGCCTACTTTCAGAACTCGAAACCCGTAGAAGCAAACAGGATGGAATTGTCTTCTTTGTTAAGGATAGCAGATCAACCTCACTCTGTATCCAAAGTATACCATGAAATACAGAGGACTGATCCAGAATTGCCATCGGGTATTTGCTTCTATTGGGTGCAGAAATTAGATATAGGTGATGATCAGAGTTTATGGGGTCAAATCTGGAATAACATATATAAATTCATAAGGCAAGAGAGGTATAAATTACAGCAATTTAATATCATGTATAATTTATACTATACACCAGCTAAACTACATAAAATTGGTAAACTATCATCCCCCCAGTGTCATCAATGTAAAACAGATCATGGGGACCTATATCATATGTTATGGGAATGTCCTAGGATTCAGCCATTCTGGAAAGCAATCCAGAAATCTTTAAATTCTTTTCTGGGATTGGATTCTTTTTTTATACCTGAGATTTGTTTAGTTAATTATTTTCCCAGGGATATGAGCAAACAGAGGAAAGTATATATGGCTATCATTTCGGCGGTAACCAAGGCAATTATATTGCGACATTGGATTGATGAGTTAACACCATCAGTCCTAGAATGGTATAAAGAAATTCTGCTTGCCTTGCAGCTGGAGTTACACATAGCTAAGATGCACAATAGACTACAATCATATAATGCCAAATGGGGCCCCCTTGATGCTATTCTTGTCACATGGAAACCCTAGGATGTTAAGGCGGAGTGGTCTCCCTGATATTTGGGGACCCTTAGAGACTTGCTAGTGTAGTTTTTGTGTGGTTCCTTCTAAAGTGAATGTATATTATTATGGGGGGTGAGGGGGGAAGGGTTTGGATGTGTTGTAAAGATATTGTGTTAACAAAAAAAAAAGGAAAAAAGTTGTAATGTTCAGTAGTGTACACTGTTGGCCTCCAATTCACAAAATATGGGGGGTTAATGTTACAGTTGGAGGCTTTATTGTTGGCTTGATCTCATTGTACTGTGACACTGAAAATAAAGCATAATAAATAAAAAAAAAAAAAAAGAAAATAGGAAGCTGTTATCCCTCTGTACAGACAGTTGGTGAGACCCCATCTGGAGTATTGCATGCAGTTCTGGTGACCCCATCTCCGCAAGGACATAGACAGGATGGAGGCAGTTCAGAGGTGGGCAACTAAAATGGTGCAGGGTCTGCACCAGGAGCCATACGAAGAGAGACTAAAGGAACTTAATATGTATACTCTGGAGGAAAGGGGGGGCATGATTGAAACTTTCAAGTATCTCAAGGGATTCAACAAAGTCCAAAACAGTAGCATTTTTCAGAAAAAGAGATGTGCAAGAACAAGGGGCACAATTTGAAGATAGAGGGCTGACAGCTCAGGGGCAACGTGAGAAAGTATTTTTTCACGGAGAGGGTGGTGGACACATGGAACGGCCTTCCTGAGGAGGTAGTGGGGTCAAAAACAGTGGGGGAATTCAAGAATGCATGGGACTGACATAAGGCAATTCTGGTGGGGGATAGGAAAAAGTAGGCTGTTGGTTCACTAGGATCTGCAGCTCATCCAACAGGTAGGGAAATGGGCAGATTGGGTGGGCCAAGCGGTCCTTATCTGTCATCAAAGTCTATGTTTCTATGTTTCTAGATATGAAGAAGGAAATAAGTATATTTTGGTTTTCTCTAACCCCCATGTCTACTGATTACTACTGTAGGTTTGTGCCATCATGGTACTGTCACAAGAATTAAGTAACTATCCATGGTACTTTACATCGCCATATTAACATTGAACAATGAATAACATCGAGAAAATGTAGCAGGGACTCAATATATATAAACCAATGAAAGAGCTTTCTGCAGAGGAATGTTTTTGCAGTTTTTTAAATTAGTGCATGTATATAAATCTGTCTGTGTGTCAGAGATTGAATAACTTGTATGAAGCAAATAAATCAAAATGAAAGAAAAAAACACTATGGTTCTCAAAAGAAGTGGCGGGGAAGGTAAGGGAGGAAAATATAGCATTCAGGAAGTATAAAGAAGCACAGAAGGAGCAGGACAGAGAACTGTACCAGTTAAAGCAGAAGGAAGCGGGTAAGGCAGTCAGAATAGCAAAAGCCCAAACCGAGGAAAAGATAGCCAACTCAGTTAAGAAGGGGGATAAAACCTTTTATAGGTAAATTAGGGAGCAAAGAAAAACTAAGGCAGGGATACTGAGGCTGAACAAAGAGGAAGGTGGTTGGGCAGAGAGCGACAGTGAAAAAGCAGGGATACTGAACGAATACTTCTGCTTAGTATTCACAACAGAAAAGCAGGGGGAAATACCTAATCCGGTCAATAGAAGCACTCTGGATAGGGGGGTTGATATTAGTCCTTTCACAGAAGAAAGGTTTCTGAAAGAACTCTTAAAACTGAAGGTAGATAACGTAATGGGGCCTGATGGGATTCATCCCAGAATTGTAAAAGAACTAAGGGAAGAACTAGTAACACCACTGACTACCCTTTTTAATAAATCACGGGAGGATGGTGTGGTACCTGAACACTGGAGGAAGGCGGATGTGACTCCCCTTCACAAAAGTGGGAGCAAGACAGAGGCAGGAAACTGCAGACCTGTCAGTTTGACCTCAGTGGTAGGGAAAATGATGGAATCACTTCTGAAGGAAAGAACTGTTGAGTACCTAAAAGGCAGTGGGGCACATGACCCAAGGCAGCATGGATTCACAGCGGGAAGGTCATGTCAGACAAATCTAATTGATTTCTTTGACTGGGTGACCAAATCAGTAGACCAGGGAGGGACTGTGGACATGGCCTACCTAGACTTTAGCAAGGCATTTGACACAGTCCCACACAAAAGATTAATAAACAAATTAGCCAGCCTGGGAGTGGGTCCCAGGGTGGTAGCCTGGATAAAACACTGGTTGGACAACAGGACACAGCGGGTAATAGTAAATGGAGTCCATAGTGAAGAAATGTGGGTTACTAGTGGGGTACCGCAGGGTTCAGTACTGGGGCCAGTCCTTTTTAATGTCTTTATAAGTGACATTGCAGAGGGACTGGACGGGAAAGTATGTCTCTTTGCAGATGACTCAAGATCTGCAACAGGGTTGATACACAAGGTGGGGTGGAAAGGACGAAAAGGGACTTGGCAAGGTTGGAGGAATGGTCAAATGTATGGCAGTTTAGATTCAATGTAAAGAAGTGCAAAGTAATGCACCTGGGAAACAAAAACCCAGGGGAAGAGTACACAATGGGGGGTGAGATACTGACAAGAGCAAAAATGGAAAGGGACCTGGGGGTAGTCATATCAGATGACCTAAAGGTGGGCCAGCAATGTGAGAAGGCAGTAAGGAAGGCTGGGGGGATACTGGGATGCATAGGGAGAGGCATCACCAGTAGAAAACAGGAAGTTGTTGGGCCTCTGTACAGACAGTTGGTAAGACCACATCTGGAGTACTGTGTACAGTTCTGGAGACCCCATCTCCGCAGAGACATAGACAGGGTGGAGGCTGTCCAGAGGAGGGCAACCAAAATGATGCAAGGCCTGCATCAGAAGACATATGAAGAAAGACTAAAGAAACTAAAGATGTATAGCCTGGAGGAAAGGAGGGAGAGGGGGGACATGACAGAAACTTTCAAATACCTCAAGGGAATCAACAAAGTCCAAGAGGGTAGCATCTTTCAGAAAAAGAGATGTGCAAAAACAAAGGGGCACAATTTGAAGATAGAGGGGGAACGGCTCAGAGGTAATGTGAGGAAGTATTTCTTCACAGAGAGGGTTGTGGATACATGGAACAGCCTTTCTGAGGAGGTCGTAGAGTCAAAAACAGTGGGGGAATTCAAGAATGCATGGGACAGACATAAGGCAATTCTAGTGGGGGGTAGGAGGAAGTAGGCTGTTGGTTAACTAGGATCTGCAGCTTATCCGTTAGGTAGGGAAATGGGCAGACTAGGTGGGCCAAGAGGTCCTTATCTGCCATCAAATTCAATGTTTCTATGTAACTCACACTTACTTCTGTTCTAAGAGTATTTCTTGTAAGTTTGACTTCTAAAGTAAACAGTGATATTTTAGTAATATCACTGGTTTGAAGATCAACTTAAAACCTTATATGGGGGAGGGTGGTTTAAAGAAAAGAATAAAAAGGCACATGTTTTTCATTCTCCCACCCCACCCCACCCCAATTCACCTTCACTTTACCCTCTAGTTTATTCTACTGGGATGCATGGGTAGATCCTAGCCTGTACATTCTTATTTCCTCTTTTAATAAATGTTTGTTTGTTACCCACCTCCACCCCTTTTCAAAAAAAAAATCCTTTTTCCTTTCGTTTTTGTTCCTATTTGGTATTTGTTAGATTACTTGTTACAGTATATTTACTGGCAATGAAATCAGTAAGGAAGGAAGGAGGGTTGGATAATGCAGTACATCTGCATTAGGGTACTGTATGTGATACGTTTGTATTGTTGCTATAACACGACAGAATGATCTAATGGAATGTAATTTATTTAAAGGGAAGCATTATTGAATGTTACTGAAATCTGTTAAGATTCTGTAACCCCAACACAATTCTGATATTTAATTTATGCTTATGATCTTGTACCATGTCAACAAATGCAACATTTTTTGTCTCACAATTCACTAAGTGTGGTGGTTTGTACTGTTCTTTGTATGCAGTTTAAGTGATTTCTTGTAGCAGATCCCTGTTAGGCAATTAGCCCTTTAACTGTCAAAATGACCAAATCAAACAGGAAAACTTGTGTATTTTTGCATCAATGAACTGATGGTATATGGTTTCTCTTTATTATGTAAAAAAATCAGTGGCTACTCGAAAATTCGTGAGCACATTCTAAAAGCTGTTGTGCACATTCTAAAGTTGTGCACATTCTAAAAGTTGTTGTGCACGTTCTAAAAGTTGTTGTGTACATTCTAAAACTTATGTATGTTCCATCATTAATATTCATTAAGCACTGTGCTCCTCACCACCTGATTGGAACAAACAGTGCTGTTCAAAGTAGCAAACATGGCTGTGCCGCTTCCAGGCTTCATCAAGATGATTTGGACACGGAGTGCCGAGTCAGCTCTGTGTTTCCATATCGTACTAATGTCACGGTTTATTTTGTTAAATACACTGCTGGCACAAATCAGTAAATGCACAGGACAGAAAACAGAACAGTACAATGGACTTCGCAGCAGACAGCTGCCGACAGCAAGCGGGAGCACCAACACAAGGTATGACACCTTGTCAAACTCAAAAGTTCAAGAATGTAAGTTGTTTTTGAATCTCTAGGAACCATATACTATAAAAGTAAAGTATTAGCATCCATTCACAACTCGCCCTGTGTTCCCATCTTAGGGTTGAGATACCAGCATGAACCTCTCAAGCTTAGCTCTCGAGGTCCATACGCTGGTATCTCAACCCCTTAATGAAAGCACTGGCTTGTTGTGTATGGGCACCCATACCTGATTTCTTATGTAATGTAGACCGGTGTTAATTAAACCCACCTTAAATATCCAGCAGCCGTGGGCAGGTCTTTCTCCCTGATGAAGAGGCAGAGTGCCTTGAAGTGCTGGAGGTTTGTCTGCACTTTAGAAAATAAAAATTATCAAACTGGCTTGTGCATGAGTACTGTGCATTTCTGTTTAAAGGAGAACTGTGGCAATACTAAGCTCCCCACCCCCGATTAAGCTTTTGCGACTTAAAACCCTCTTTTTTTCCAGCAGGCAATTACTTTATTTATATTTCTTAAAATCCACGAACTGGAAATATGGCAGACTGTGTGCAGCTCCATTTACTGTAACAGTGCGTCACCGCACCGCTCACTTACACTGAAGCAAGTGGTGTGGCATTTTTTACATTTAAGAAACAGTCCCGCCAGGGTCTTCCGTAGTTGGGTTCTGGTGATGTTATCGATGATCGAACCATATGCAAAGGACCGGGACGCAGGAGGTGAAAGCCAATCAAGTTCGGAATAAAGGAGGCAGTGGTGTTTAAGCCGGTGAGAAGAGGAGGCATAGCGACAGATGTTATTATAGGTAACATTCCACTTCTGAAGACTAGATTTACTTGCTGCAGCATAGGTTGCGACCCCATAGGTGAGAGACGGAAGAAGAATGCCACGAGCTATGGCTAGTCTAGCTGAGGGGGTTAGCACATATCTGGAGCGGTTAGCAATGTCTAGTTACATGTTAACAGACTTGCAGGTCTGCTGAATGTGAAGGTCAAAATTAAGGGCTGGGTCGAGGGCGATACCCAGGTATTTAAAGGAGCTGACCACATGTATAGATGTGCCATTAACAGTGGAGACACTGAAAAATGGTAGGGAGTGTTTCAGTTTGGCATTAGAACCAAATAACATGGCTTGGGTCTTAGATGTGTGGAGGACAGGCTTATGGTTAGACAGCCATTGTTGAATTAGTTCAAAATCTTGGGAGAGACGTCAGCTAATTTCAGTAATGTTTTTAGAACTGGAGTATAGGACGATGTCATCAGCGTATAACAGGGAGGAAGTCTGCTGGAGGTTAGTGGTGGTATTATTTATAAATATGGAGAAGAGCAGGGGTCCAAGGATAGACCCTTGTGGCACACCAATATTGATAGAGGTTATGTCCGATAGGGTGGAGTTGTATTTAACTAATTGAGTCCTATCAGCTAAATAGCTGCCAAACCACATAACTACATTCAGTGAAAAGCCTAGGGATCTGAGGGTCATTAAGAGTAAGGGGTGGTCCACTAGAGGTCAAATGCTTTAGTCATGTCGATGAAAATTGCCCCAGTTAAAGAGCCAGAGTCCATGGCCACTAAGGTATCAGATGTAAACTTGATTAGTGCAGTGGTTGTACTATGCACCTTGTGGAAGCTATGCTGGGCAGATGTAAGAAGATCATGTTTCTGGAGAAAGTCTATGGTTTGAGAGGCAATGAGTTTCTCAAGAATTTTGCTGAGAACTGACAAGATAGCAATGGGTCTATAGCTAGATGGATCTTTGCGATCCCCATTTTTGAAAACAGGGGTTACCCTAGGCGACTTCCAGATGTCAGGAACATGACATTGGCAGAGGGACAGGGTAAAAATCCTTGCTAGAAGGCGCAGCAATTAAGGGGGCAGCGAGTTTCAAAAGCTTATGTTCAAGATTGTCAGATCCAGCTGCAGTGAAATCAGATATGTTGTTTAACAGTCTGAGTACTTCATGGTAGGAGGCAGCCTTGAAATGGAAGGTAGGTCCAGAGACATCAGGTTCGGAGTTCAGATTCGATTGGGCAGGGAAAGAGGTGGTATATTTAGAAAGATTAGAGAACTGAGTATTGAAAAAGTTAGCAATGGTTCTGGGATTATTACAGTGGATCCCATTTAAGGACATATCAGTAGGGGTAGGGGCCAGATTTGAACCTAGAAAGAGCTTTATATGGGACCAAAACTTCTTGGAATCACCATAAGAGTTTGTCAGAAGATCCTTGCAGTAGGCACTTTTAGCCTTTTTGATTTCCTTCTTACATGAGTTGCGTAGAGTTCTGTAAACATTTAGGTCAGCAAGTAGCCCAGAGCTTTTATATTGGAGCCAACTTTTGTCCCTTTGACGTAGTTTGGAGAGTAGGTCAGACTTCAGCCAGCGGGTAGGCCTATTTTTCACCCTCCGGGTTATGAGTGGGCAGTGTTTATTTTGTATTGCCAGAAAGCTGGACAGAAAGAGATTAAGGGTGGACTGAACGCCACTTGATTTAAAGAGGTGGGACCAATCAATAGAGGCAATATCCTGTAGGAAGTACAGTGAGTTGAGATGAGCATAGTTTCGGAAATTAGTAAAACAAGGTTTTGATGGAGCAGGCCTAACCTTTCCCCAGATACATAAGGTGAGGGAATGGTCAGCAACAGAGTCAGCAAGTATGCCAGAGGCAATTATGTTTTCAGGGTGGCTGGTCATTATCCAATCCAGTAGAGTACTGGAGTTAAGAATGCAGTGCAGTCCTGGTGGGGTCATTGATCAACTGGTGTAAGTTAGAACTCTGAAGCCTAGTCAGTAATGAGGGCTGAGAGTTTCCTAGCCAATTTAAGTTAAAGTCACCAAGTATAAGGACCTCATTCCTGCCCGTAAGAAGAGAGGTTTGATTGAGACCTTTTAGACCACTAGAGGGGGATTGTAGGCACAAATAATGTGTAATTTTTTGGAGCCAAGAGAAAGAAGGACATGTATGGTTTTGCAGTGTATTAGGGGAGGCGAGCAGATTACAGAGAGATGTAGGTGATCTTTAAAGTAGATGACTGTACCACCCCCTCTTTTCGGAGCAGGTATATCAAACCTCAAAAGATTATATGAAGGAAGGAAGCAGAGTGAGTCAGGGGTGGAGGGCTTGAGCCAGGTTTCAGTAAGGCAGATGATATCAGGTTTATAGAAGTTGGTCCAGAACTCTAGTTCAGTGAGGTTGTGCAAGAGGCTCCTGATATTATGATGAACTATAGTTAGACCTTTAGCATTGGTAAGGGCACTAGGTAATATGGTATCAGGTCCAGGGTTAGAATGAACATCACCTGATAGCAGTAGGGCTAGTAGGAGAAGATACCAGAGTTTGCGTCGTATGAAAAGGCAGACAGCATTAATGTGCGGGGGACACATTTTTATGGCATAAGCAGCAAGGTGGATCCATTCCCTATTTATTAGTAGAGGAGAAAGGTTGAGTTGGAGAGTGGGCAGGAAGAGAAAGTTAGAGAAAAATAATTCATGAGACAAGAAAGTAGGGGTGGCCATGCAGGCACAGGGAGCAGAAGACAGGGATAGAGGTAGCAGAGCTGTAATGGCTAGAACAGCTAGTAAGTAAGATGATTTGTGGATTCATATTAGCAGACCTGGGGACAGGCTAGAGCACAATAGAGAAAACAGAAAAGAGACAATCACGAGGGGCTACCTAAATAGTGTACAGGAGAAAATAAGAGCAAGCAAGGAGGGATCAGTTTGCCTTGGGCAGGTATTTGGGAAGAGCAGGGACATGGTTAGCAATGAGATATGAGAGTCATCAAGGAGCAGAGACGTTTAAGGATTTAAAGGAGGCCTGGGTGGGGTGAAAAACCCAGGAGGCTAGCTTACGTTGTCCGAGTTCAGCCTTCAGCTCAAAAACCAATCAATCAATCAATTAAATTCTTTATTTATCCAGGTGAACACCATTGAGCAAGCTCATTTACAAGGGGGACCTGCATTACACAAGTAAAGTAACCATGCATTTATATACAGACAAACAGACAGTAGATGCAAGAGTACAACAGTACAGGTAGGCCTGCAATAGACAGGATAAGTAAAAATACATTTGGGTTCAGGTAAAAGACAGTCGGTAAGGGTTTACATAACAATAGGATAGCAAGTCAGTAAAAATTTATACCAGATACAACAACATACATAGTTTAGTATTCCTGTAAGGTAAAGGCATTATAGTCCAGCGAAGAGATTAGTTGAAATGGATGCTACAAGCGAAGAGACGTACATAGTCAGTTTAAAAAGACCCAGGCATATCAAGGGGGAGATATGTGTCAGAAGAAGTGGGCAGCCAGTGGGGGGGGTCTGGAACTGGGATAATACTAGGAGCGAAGGAATGAGATGCTGTGGGTATACAAGGAATAGGTGGGTGAGGGAGGGTGAGATTTAGGGCGGTAGATAAGTAGGTGGCTCAGGGACAAGTTATGCACTGATACAAGAAGGAAGGAGGATGGGAAAATCAGGGAGGATGTGGAAGGGCGTGTAAGTAAGCTAGGATCATTGGAAGCAGTTGCAGGCTTCTGTCATGTATTTTGAGTACAAGGTCTTAAACACAATGAGACTAACAGGAGTCCTCAGTTTCAGTGATATTGAGAGTCAGGCAATCAACAATGTACTGTGGAAGTTTGCCAGTGATAGCTCTGTATGTCCAAAGAGCTGCATTTTTATTTCGTCTGTAGTGTAGGGAGGTCCAACCTACGGCCGCATATAAAGAGCAGAGATGGGTGGAGAAGGGGAGACCAGTGATGAAGCACAGGGCTCTGTGGTAACGTATGTCCAATTTACCTAGGTATGAAGTAGCACATTGGCTGTATATAAAGTCGGCGTAATCAATTAGGGAAAGGAACGTAGACTGAACTAGCTGTTTCTTGGCCTCTGTAGTTAGTAGGCGGTTTAAAAGAAGAGACCTAGTCTCTGCCTCAGTTTTTTTAACAAATCCTCCAGGTGGTCTGTAAAGGAGAGTCTTAAGTCTAGCCAGACCCCCAGGTATTTGAATTTCAGCACAAACTCCAGGGTTTCTCCTAGGAGGGTGGTGATGGGGGGTAGAGCAGGGTGGGCTGCATGGTTAACAGGTGAAAATAGCATTGCCTTTGACTTTTTGGCATTAAGTAGCATTTTTTTACTAAGGAGCTGGTATTGAAGTATGCTGAAGTCAGTGTGCAGGCCGCTACAGGCAGTTTCAGGAGTTATACCGCTTAGGTAGATCACTGTATCATCTGCAAACAGATGAATTTTCGCCTCATTGATGCCTGAGTCTATATTGTTGATGTAGGTGGCAAATAGGAGTGGCCCCAGGATGGATCCCTGCGGGACGCCTCTTTTTAACAGATTTGAGGGGGAGAGTTCACCTTCGGCCTTGACCTGTTGGTGCCTATCAGAAAGGTAGTTGTGGAACCAACGCAAGAAGGTAGAATCTAGACCAATGCCTTTTAATGAAGAAAGAAGAAGGTTGTGATCGACAGCGTCGAAGGCCTTACTTAGGTCTAGAAAAACGGTGCAGACAAATGTTTTGTTCTCTAGCTCGCGATGCTAGTCATTTGTCACCTTGGCCAGGGCCGTGACTGTCCTATGTTCAGTTCTGAAACCAGATTGCACTGGGTTTAGCAGGTTAGTATCATCTTTGAAAGATTTCAGCTGGGCATTCACAATTTTTTCCAGAAGTTTTGATAGTACCGGGAGAAGGGAGATGGGCCTGTAGTTGTTTAGATTACAGGGTTCTCCTGATTTAAACAACGGAATAACATGTGCGATCTTCCACAGTTTGGGGAGGGTCCCCTTGAGAAAGGGACACATTAAATAGATGCGTAATAGGTACGGCCAAGACATGATACGCAATCTTTAGGTAGTATGGATCGAAGGTGTCAGCGCCAGCACTTTTTCTGGCGTCCAACTGGAGGAGGAGATCTTCGACCTCTTTTAGTGAGGCAGGAGAGAATGAAAAGACTGCATCTGAGGGACTAGATTCTGAAGGTTGCGTGGTAAGCTGGGAGCGCAGTTGCAGGTGAGTTATCAGAAGCTAGCCTGCAGTAGCAAAGTGATTGTTGAAGACTTGTGGTATCTCTTTATTGTTGTTGATAGTTATATTGTCAGAAATAATTTTTGAGGGGAGAGTGTTTCCTGTGGTATTACCAGAAAGTTCTTTTATTGTGGACCAGAACTTGGTAGGGCAGTTGGAGGCAGTGTCGAGTTCAGAGCGACAGAAGTTGAACTTGGTTTCCCGAATTAGCTTTGTACAGTGGTTTCTGGCTGTTCTGAAAAGATGCCAGTCTTCGGCTTTGTGGGAAAACGCAATGTAAAGTCAATGGGAAAGACGCATCAATAGGCTTAGGCCTTGGGAGCAAAGTGACCAAAAGGACACAGCCTCCAAGAGACGCCGCACCAATCAGAGGCTCTCAGCTCGACCTGGATCCTAGAAAGTAGTGGCGGTAGTACCTGGCTAAGGAACTGGTTTTTGGGGACCAGGAAGGTGGCCAGAAAGTGTCAGCTTCTGCAGCGGCAACGGCTGTGGGGTCGGCCGCGCGGTTTCAGTCGGCACCCCTCAGGCACGGGTCCCTGGGGGAAGAGGAAAAAAAAACAGGAGTTAAATATAGAATACAGCAGGATCAGGGGTGGGTAGCTGGCCGCAGAAACATTAGCGAGGGGTGGGGTGAGAAGGGGAAAACACAAAGGCAGGCTAACTCCGGGATGGCTAGGGTGAGGTCTGCAGAGACAAAGGGCAGAGGGAGGGAGTGTAAGTCAACGAGGTGTTAGGTAGCAGGGAGATGGGGAAGGGATTGGAGACAGAGGAAATTAAGATGAGGAGAAACTGAAAATGAGTAGCAAGAAGAGCCTACACAGGGAGGGGGTGAGGAGGAAGTCTCAGACCCTGAAGGGGTTCCGAGAAAAAAACTAGGTAGGTATAGGGGAGAAGAGATTATTAACAGCAGGTGGTAATGAACAAAGAACAGGGGAGCAATAGCTAACAGTTAACTTCTACAAAATGCAGGCTAAGTAGGTACGAAGTATAAACAGTGCAGTCAGGTAAAATAGGCAGTGACCATTAGTGTTAAACAAAAATCAAATTTAGCTGGTTTGAGCAAGCAGTAAAATAGGCAGACAAATATTTGAGACTTCTGATTACAAATGTTTGAAAAATCAGTTTGTAAAACCCGGGAGGCTAGCTTACGTTGTCCGAATTCAGCCTTCAGCTCAAAAATGCAATGTAAAGTCAATGGGAAAGGCGCACTAATCGGCTTATGCCTTGGGAGCAAAGTGACCAATAGGACACAGCCTCCAAGAAACGCCGCACCAATCAGAGGCTCCTGGCTCAACCTGGATCCTAGAAAGTAGTGGCGGTAGTACCTGGCTAAGGAATCGGCTTTCGGGTACCAGGAAGGAGGCCAGAAAGTATCAGCTTCAGCGGCGGCAGTGGCCATGGGGTCGGCCGCGTGGTTTCAGTCAGCGCCACTCAGGCATGGGTCCCTGGCTAAGGAATCGGCTTTCAAGGACCAGGAGGGTGGCTAGAAAGTGTCAGCCTCACTTGCTGCAGCAGCCATGGGGTCAGTCATGCTGTTTCAGTTGGCGCCACTCAGGCGCGGGTCCCTGGCTAAGGAATCTGCTTCTGAGGACCAGGAGGGTGGCCAGAAAGTGTCAGCTTCAGTGGTGGCAGCAGCCGTGGGGTCGGCCGAGTGGTTTCAGTCGGCGCCGCACAGGCACGGGTCCCTGGCTAAGGAATCGGCTTTCAGGGACCAGGAGGGCGGCCAGAAAGTGATGAAGCCACACCGTCCGCCTAATGCAGACTGCAGTTTCTACCACCATGCAGGCTTCCTCAAGGCATTGTAGGACTGCCTTGCCTAGTGTCCCACCCACTCCAGACCCTGTGCAGAAAGGCATATGGCTTGTCTGGTTTGTTCACAGTCTGGCATGGACACTAGGAGCTTAACCAGCATTGACTACAGGTGCCTGCCACAGGACGCCTGGTGCGCCGAGATGCACAACATGGTGCATGCTGCCGAGAAAACTCTTCGACCCCAGGCATCAAACTCAGCAGAGTCCAACTCTGGGAGATTGTCACGCACTGAGTGCATATGCCCAGAGGTGGTGTCCAGGAGCGGGACCCCAGAAGTGGGATGTGGCATGGCCTCTGGAGACCCCACGGGTGCATAATATCTGTGCTGGGTGTCCCTCGGGGCTGGATGGGGGGAAAAGGGTGGAGCCAGACATCTCTATATGCCTCCACAAATGACCTTGGCCACAGAGATACGACTTCGCCAAGGAAGGACAGCGGCCTGAAAAATGGTCCAGTGGCCAACTCCCTCATCATCTCCACAAGAAACTGCTGATAACAAGGGTACTCAGCATCTCAGAAGAGATGAAGGGGTGAGTCCCCTTCCTTAGAGGAGGATGAGGAGCTGGACTCAGGAGGTGGCAACAGCGGGGTCTCAGACTGGAAAATAGCCTGATCTGTTGCCAACAGGTAAGAGGGAAAGGCACTCACCGATGTCCTATACTGTTCCCAGGTCAAGGGCCAGTAGGACCCAAAATGCCTGGGAAGGGAAGTCAGAGGAGAAGGAGAGTCATTAAGGGTCAGACTAGATCCTCTGCTGTAAACTGCACAGGGGACCTCACCCAAGGAGAGGGCCTGACAAGTTTGCCCACCTGAGAACACCCAACCATGGAGAGGCAGTCTATGTGGTGCCCTTGGGGGCACCCAGGAAGGGAGATCAGAGCCGTAGAGGTCCCACAAGGCTCCTATCCCTGCCTATGACAGGCCCAAACAGTTCCAGCGAGACCAGAGGACCCAAGTCGGCACTACAATCCCTGCCAGAGCCACCAGAAGCCTTGGGCATGGAGGAAGGCACCAACCAGAACCTACCAGACCCCACCTCACTAGAAAGGACTCTTCCCCTTGAAGGCTAAGCCTAACATCAGAACCAGATTCAGAAACCTGTACTGAGGGAGAGCCGGTACCACGAGTGGCAACTGAACCCCCTCCTGAGCACCAGTGCTGGAACCCGACTTGGCACCACAGGCGGTGCTGAATCCCCACTCAGCACTGCATCCAGGGATGATGACAAAGTCTGATGTGTAATCAGGACAGAAGGCCCTGCAGAACAGCAAGACCAAAGTCAACATGTCTGCATGAGACGGTATCTAGACTAATGCTTAATGAAAATATGCATTGGTCACTATGTAGGAGCAGCACACATGTCAGTTGCAGAAGCATTCTAAAAACATGCAATAGAAGTAGAGTGGCCATGCTCAGTACCATGGAGCTCCTTTCCATACTTCCTATAACAAAACTCAATACAGTGAGCCAGCCATATGGACAGGCACTGTTTAGTGGCAGCTGCGCCTTCTTTTCCAGCAACAAATGAGACAAAAAGCTGAGAGGAATTTCTGCAGTCCTTAGTGCAACTGAGATAAAAATACTATTCTATATACACCAAGTGTATAAAGCAATACCACATGCAGAATACCCTTAAGGAACATACAGGACACTTTCAGCTGTGCCAACGTGTGAGCAACAACAAGGACATGGAAAACTGAAATGGCAACCTTAATGGACGGGTACTGAAGACCAGAGTCAGATACATATAGAAAGTAGCTTAGTACAGCATTAACAGACATGTAAATGGGTCCTCTGAACAGGAAGCACACCATATGAAGAAATGCTTCCACTTCACTGAATAGGTATGCCCTGTGAAAGGCTTTCTATCCGCCAGCAAGACATCAGCCACCTGGGGGGAAAAACATGTAATGGCTATGTCCACAGAAGCCACGTATGCAGATACAAGGACCACAGGTCCAGATGAACTAGGGACCCCCATCCTGTGACCACAGACCCCAACACAGGGGTAGCCAAACAGGCGGCTCCACTGCCAGATGCTGCATCAGTGAAAATCTTATCTGCAAAGCCAGAAAGGACCAATATTATGATGAGAACTACAAAAGAACCCCAGAGCAAATACACTGGGGCATGGGTTATCCCGGAGCATATTAGCGCAACAGCCAAATTTTAAAGCAAACACAAATTGCACATACCCCAATAATAAAAAGCATCATGGGAAGCATATGCAAATGCCCATGAATTAATTTGGACTGGATCAACTTTAAGCAGAATTGCATAGTGCCAGAAGGCCTCACAATACACTCAGCAAAGGCCGAGAACACCAGCATTTGCATATGCTTCCCTTGATGCTTTGCATCAATGGAGTATGTGCAATTTGTGTTTTCTTTAATAACATGATGGCTTGTTCTGCCCGCAACTTGAAAAGAACACTCTGAATAAGAGGGATTGGAGAGATCACATAAAGCAACCTCTCTGTCCAGGACAGGGACAATACATCTCACCTAAAAAAACCCCAGGCTCTGGAGCAAGTCAGCAGAAATGCGGCAGTTTTGCGCTGTGTGGGGACACAAAAAGGTCCAACTCTGGATAACCCTATTTCTCAAAGGGGTCATTTGCTATAGAGGTCAACAATTCCTACACATGTATCAGGGACTGAGACCAGTTCAGCCTGTCTGCTAAGACATTTTGAACACCTAACAGAAACATGGCTGACATCTGAAGGTCATGGCATGGAATTTGGTACAATGACCATAACACCCAGGTCACTGAACAATTGTTTTGTTCTGGACAATGTGTACTGAAGGGCCCTCCAGCAGCCAGTTGTCCAGGTAGGGGAAGATATTAAAGACCTTTCCAGAGGGCTGCTGCCACAACTGAAAAATGGTAAATTCTCATGGGGTCGAGGATAAAAGGGCAAGACTCAGAACTGATTTGCCTTCCAGCATAAAGCGGAGGTACTACCTGTAGCAATTTTGGATTTTACATGAAGGTAAGCATCCTGCATGTCAAGGGTGCAGACCCAATCCCCCTTCTGTAGTAAGGAGATGAGAACCTGAAGAGACACCATTCAAAACTTTTTTGTTGAACTTGTTCAGGTCTCTGAGGTCTAGTATAGAATGAAGATATTCTGTTCACTTGGGAACCAGAAAGTACCTTGAATAGAATCCACTATTCCTTTCTTTATGAGGGACAGGTTCAATAGCATTCTTTTGAATCAGTGACTGCACTTCTCTCAGAAAGGATATGTGACCTGGAGGAAAACAAGAAGGAAGCAGCGAATGAACTACAGGGTTGAACAGCAACTCCAGAGCATGCACCTTTCCTATTATTTCCAGGAGCCTCTCATCCACGGTGATCTCTCTTCATTTTGACAGATGAAGGGAGATCTTCTCCCCCACTTGCACACCTGTAGACAACAATGGACGGGGAGGAAGTGGGGAGTCAGGAGGTACTGGTGGCAGTGGGACTGCCTTGTCCAATACTTTTGGCTGCCTTGGAATAGGCACCAGGGGTGTGGGCTTGAAAGGAGGCCACAACCATTACCTCAGGACTGCTGGCAGTGGCTATGGCCTCCATGACCTGCTGGTCCATGAAATGAACTTCTACCACTTCGTCTGGCAGACTGAAGGGTCAGGGATTTAACAGACCTTAATGTCATTTTGGATGACTAAAGGTCCCTAAGGGCATTATTAACATCCGGTCCAAATAGCTGTGAACCTCTGAAAGGAGCAATCAGTATGGTTTGTTGTATATCAGTAGCAAAGCCAGCCAACTTAGCCATGATGTATCTTCTGAGACAGAAGCATATGAGGCATCATATGCTGAGCTTACAGAGATGCTTTACAGTATCAATACCAATTGAGGCAGCTTTAAGCAGTTCAGCCTTGGCAGGACTATCAAGCAAAGTCTGAAAAGTAGTTATGGCAGATTTTCATATGCTATTTTATCATATATGCCTCATAATCTGCAAATCTTAGTCCCACAGATTCAGAGGCATAAGCTTGTTTGCCCATAACATCCAGCCTCCGGGATTCTTTGTTATAAGTCAAAGTGCTCATAACTCTGGGGGCTCTAGCGTGATTATGAGCAGCCATGATTATTACCGAATCAGTTTCTGGCTAGAAAGCATAGTAAGGCTTAACAGATGGAGCAAGTTACTGTTTATCAGCCTTCACAGGCACTGCAGGCAAGGTATTAGGCCTATGCCAGGCAACAAAGGTAGCAACCTCCAATGCAGAGTATACAGGAGGTACCACAGTAGTAGGTGCAGCTGCATCCTCCAAAAACTCCATCAAATTTTTTTTACTGGAGTTTTCCTCTTCACCCTCAAAGCCCATGACATCCTGGATTTGTCTGAGCAAAACCTGAAATGAGGGATCTTCATGTGGAGATCTGAGATTACAGACCACAGAATCCTCACTGTAAGATGAAAGGGCAGCGCTAAAAAGGAGCCCTCCTTCATAGGGATATTCCTCTCCATCCTCATCCTCCAAATACTCTTCCGTGTTTAGAAGATCAGGGTTATACTCCTCCTCGTCTTGAATGATGGCAGGGGTAAGCAATGCAGCTGGTGATGGAGGCAGCAGCTATGATGGAGGAATGGTAGGCAGGCTTCTATACCCTACTGACAATGACAGTACAAGTAGGGGAGGCCCTGTCGATGGGACTGTAGGTACCATCATTGACGGCGATGGGACCAAGCGAAATAACATTTCTGAAAACAATACTAGAACATCCTGGGAGTCAAAGATACCTGTTAGAGGGTTAGTAACTGCCATTGTTGCCAAGACAGAACCCGATGACAGAGGTGACATACCATCCGTAGTAGGTATAGCAGCACCAGAGGTAAGCCCTGACCTTGGTGTCTCATCAAAAGTCGGGAGGGGCTGTAGTTGATGCCAAAATCTTAACCTTCTTGAAAAAGAGACCTCGACCTCATCAATGAAGCCTGCTTCTCCTGATGCTTATGGTGATGGCTAGAGGAGGAAGGCTTCGAAGACAATCTATCTTTGTCTTTTTCTTTACTTTTTTCCAACAATTTCGCCAACCGTGGTGGTGACAGCATCATCAACCACCTGACAGCATCCCTTCCGTCAGTGGTCAGCCTTGAGAGAGAAGTCAGCTTGGAGCTTGTGGCTTTTGCCTGAGATTCCATGGCCTAGATGGCGAGGAAGGTTTCCAGAGCCTTCTTACAGCATCTCCTTGTGGCCTGATTAAATCTATGGCAGATTCTGTAAGCCCCTACATAGTGAGACAAGGCCAAGCAACAAACACACGCAGTGTGAGCATAATCCTTGCAGATCTTGTAACCACAGGCACAAAACCTAAATAAGGGTTCTTTCAATGGCAGTATACAGTGATATAACATCAATAAATTAAGTGTAAAGTAGAAAAACAACAAAATCTTAGAAAAGACAATATTGTTTCTCTGCAAGTCGGGTGAACAGTCGACTGCAGAAGAAACTGAGGAACAATCCGGTCACCAAGGTTTTATAGGTGCTAATGTTCCACATAATCGTGGATGATCCCCAGCTAGCAAAATCTTCCAAGTGGTCCTGATGCCAACAGCTTACAGTTTCAAAGGTTAAACCCAATGGAGGACATGTCGTCAATGATCAAGTGGTTCCTTTCCTTTCATCGGCAGCATAAATGTTTAATTAAAACAACAAAACAGTAGAACCATTAGTGACACTTGGCAAAGTAAAGTGGCATTCTTCAGCAGTGGTGGACCGATGAGCGGTTGACAGCGGGGGAAAGAAGGCATGATGGGGACACCCACGTTATATAGGCAGAATTGATGCATGTTGACATGGGTGGACTCAGCTAGCAAAGGTTTCCAGGTGGTCCTAACACTGATGGCTTTAATGATGTGGCTTAATGGAGGGAGACATCCTCAAAGAAGATCTCACAATATCTTATTTTATTTATTTCAAATTATTTACACAAGACAGGCCAAGTGATGTGAAACAGTATGTTTTCAGGGGCACACTGTTGATGCTTCAGTGCTTTCAGCTAAGGAAGCATCATTAGTTCCTACACCAGCAGTCCTCAACGTGCTTTGTTGCAAGTGTACACCACACTAGGCTAAAATCAAGTGCTGGTGTCAAAGCAAAAAAAAAGAGGATTATTGAGGAGTGTGATGTGTCTGCTTTACGAGGAGGGAAGAGCAGCATTTTACAGAAAAGGCAGTCATCACAATCAGGACCCAATCACTAGAAGACACTAGAAATTACTACTACTTATGGATACAAACATAACGCATACCTAATTGATTTACTCTCTTCAGTTTTATGGGGTTTCTCCAAGGCCATACTGCAGTAAAAACATCTAAAAGATTTAAGAAAGTCTTAATAAAAATCATGAAAGGAAGCATTTTGCCCAAAACTAGACAACTAGGAACTACAAACTGACAGGAAATCTAAGAACTAAACAATAATATTAACAATCTGCAATATATGGTAATTACTGTATATAATATGGGTAAGAAACATCATATACTGTAACTGGTGGAATTCAATCAATGACTGTATGGTTAGTATATTAGATGCCATAGTATACTGGTAGAGTGCCTTTCCCAGGCTCATAGCACTTAAAGCAGTAAGGAGTGTTGCGACTTTTAAATCTGCCCACAAATTTGGCTACTATGTGCAATGCACAGCATTTGTGTCATGCATACTATGCAATTCGCCACCACTGTAGTGAATTTTACTGTGTGAATTGACACAGTTCACAATTTACTGCAAATTTTTCCTACGTATTGCACAGTGAAATTTGCCGCAACTACTTAATGCATATTGCATGGTAGTATGAATTTTACTACGCAACTTGTCGCACTATGCTCTGTGCTACGCAAATTGTGGAGATTTTTGTTTTTTTTACTTTGCATGCAGCTAGCTACAGTATATCATTTCATTCTCTTTTTTTTTCTTCCACATACTGTACTGGCCCTCCCTCCAGTGGTAATTTAACAGTCCAGTACCCCCTTCACCACTTGTTACCTTCTCCTAACCTGGACTTGCACCACCAGGGCAGGGTCAGCAGGGTGCCAACTACAAAGGCCCTGCTGGGAGTACACAGTTTTGGGAGGTGGCAAAGAGTCAGTTTTCTGGGGACCATCTGTGCCTCCATAGTTCCTGAAGGGTTTTTCCTTGTTCATGTTCTCCATGCCCACAGGATGCAGACTACGGTGTCTCAAGAACATGCTGTGTACTGGGTTCTGTCTATGTCCTTCTACCCATTTGTCAGCTCCAGCTGTACCGATACCTGAGGTCACCCAGATGGGAGCAATGCAGTGAAGTCTTTCGTCCTACCATTCGAGAAAAGGAGCGCCTCCTCTGGGATGCTTGATCCTCCCCTTCCCCCACCCAACCAACCCTTCAATGCCTTAGTCTTGTTCCCAAGCCCAGGTCTCCAGCATCTGTGCCAATGGCCTACCACTTATAATTCCATACTGTGACCTGGAAAAGATATCAGAAATAAGCTTTCTAAAGGTTGAAATGAGGCTGAAATTTAACTGACATCAAGAGGTTAAAGGTATGCTGTAAAAAGGGGTTAACGGTATGTTGTGACAAGAGGTCAACAGTATGCTTTTTAACACTGTCTCACAACTCCTATCCTTTATTGTTTCTGATGTGCTACAGAGAACTTGACAGCATAAACATGCAATGTAAATCCTACTGTCATGTTCGAAATATACTACTAATATTCTGTCTGAAAGCTTCTCTTTAAAGAGCAGGTGTTTACGTCTAATAAATAGACAAATGACTGCTTTATTTATTGTATTTGATCTGTTAGTAATTACTTCCTATTTTTATAATAAAGTATTTGTTAGTGCAGTGAAACAAGTGGGTTTTCACACTTGCTTTTCACACTACTGGTAAAAAAAAGAATTCAACAGAATTCTGGTATTGTGATGTTAGAAACTGCCAGCTACTTTGGAGCCCATATAGCATAGTGTATGGCCTCCCATTCTCAAGAAGACAATTTTTCACCCAAGTGTATTCTATGATGGCTGATGACCTCGAGAGCGAAGCTCGAGATCCTCTGCCGCCATAGGAAACTACGTAGTGGGGGAGAGTTGCTTGAAGTTTATGAGAGGCCATACACTGTCTATATAGTGTATGGTGCCCCAGAACAGAATCACTTACATTTTAAGCCAGCATCTGCTGCTGGAGACCCGAACACCTGGTCTCTCCAGCCCGCTGGCCAGCTCATGCATGGGACTGCCAAGTGCCTCCCATCCTATGAGCGGCACTGGTGGGGCAGTTGCATTATTATGTCCTCACTAGCATGAACAAAAGTCCTTCTCGTTAGTGAGACATACCTACTGAAGCAAAATGACTTTTTATGGTGTATGGATTTCCATACACAACCGCATTTCACCATGCACTATTGTTTGCCCTTTTTCAAAAGAAATAGGTACTTCTTTCAGTAACAAATTTTGCCTTTTATATGTTTACACTACTGTGGTCCATCTGTATGATTTTACAAATTTTAAAACAATAATTGGTTCTCTTTTCTTCTTCCCAAGTAAAATCTGGTTATGAAGAAAATGTCACCTACTAAATTATAACAAAAGATCACAGGTTATATAAAATCACATATTTCTGTTAACTATAATATATTTTGGAGGTAGAAAGTGTTATTTCTCCATAAAACATCTGAAAACAGATTTGTAGTTTCCCATTGAAATACACGGTCAGCCTTGTCACTACCAGTAAAACTTTTCTGAGATCATAATACAATAATTCCATTGAATTCTTTTTTATGAGCAGTTGGCAAAATACAAATAAAATGATGAAAGTGCAAGTAAAGAAACAAACTCCCATTTACTTGTGAATTGGATATTTCTGACATGTTTTTCATATATTACATCAATTACTGCAAATATGTCAATAAGAAAGCAGTAATGTTTTATGTTCACTGCGTGCACGTGCAAGCACACATACTGTTATGATACTGGGTTTTGAGAGGTGTGTCACTGTGGTCCAATGCAGGGCAGTCTGCAAGGGGCTCGTCAGTATATCACCAATCATCAGCCAGGCCGATCATGACACTATTCTGGCTTGCTGGGTGGAAATTTCATGTAGTTCAAAGAAGAGAGCCAGCCCAACCACAGGGTGGCTCTTTCCTCTGATCTGCATAATGCCACCCAGCGAGCGTAGCTGAACAGGTTGCTATCAGCCTGCTGGGATCCCTTCACTCACCTTAAACTGAAATAAAGAAAAGAGATCCTTAATCCTTCCAGCCCAAGGTGAAAAACAAAACACCACTGCTGTGCAAAAACATCAAAATAAAGTTCCCCAAAGTACAGTGTGTATGGTCCTGACACCAGGCAAGACAGCAAAGAAAGCAAACCCTCTGTCAGCTCAGTGCCAAAGCTAGTGTGCATGTGTGTGTCTGTGTATATCTCCTTAGGCTTTTATATGCCATGTATCCTTGCTGCTGCTGCTGCTTAGTAAACCCATGTGTACAGGTGGGGGAAGGACACGTCTTCCTCCCTCTCTGTCTGGGCCATGCTACTCGGTCCTATCCCTCAATCCCCCCCCACCCCTTTCTGTTACATTTCCAACACCAGGGTGTCCAATCCCTGGTGAGGGCTAGTATCAACCTCGCCCATTTTCATTGTGCAACACCAGGGAGCCCACCTCTGGTGCCGCCAAGCACTGTGTCCCTCAATTCCTCCCACCCCTTTTTGTTATGTTTCCTACACTGGGATGTCCAATACCTGGTGCCAGCTAGTACACCAACCCACCCATTTTCATTGTGCAACGCCGGGGAGCCCAGCCCCGGTGCTGCCAATCATAACACTGAAGTTGGGGTGTCCAATCCCCAGTGTCGGTACCTGAAATAAAGAAAACCATCTTTCAAAGGTTTTTTTTTTTTAAAATACACCCTGTAAGAATGAAAAATGTTCATTGATGTCTATTGCCGCTGCTGTTACTCTCCCCCCACCCAACCTTCCTACTCGGCACCCACCTCCCCACACCCTTACTTATCTGCCGTGGGTGCAATACTGTAATCCTCTCTTCACTGGAGACACGTCTTCACTCTTCAATGCCAGACTGCAAGCTGAGGAAATCAGGTATGCAGTTCAATATATTCCAATGGCTTTTGAACTTGTTGTCATAATTCGGTAATTTTTGAAGATTTTTCCCCCAAATTTTCAACATGGCTACCACATGAACAATGGCAGTAAAATCATGCAAATCTGTCCTTAAAGGTGATTTCGTGGTTGCTGCACAAAATCACCTTTCAGGCAGGATTTGAAAATTTTTTCTACCCCTGTTCATGAGGTGGAGTCACAAGAAAAAAAAGACTTACCATAGTAATGCTGTTTCTTCCAGGGGATCCCCGATTATGTTTAACATATGCAGCAGTGAGCCTTGCAGGTGAAGCTGCTCCTGAGCGTGTGGAATGGAATTTAGAACGCAATTCAAGCCTCTGCCCTCTGGGTGGTGCTATGTTCTACAGCCTAAAGTCAGATCCTTTACAGCCCATCAAAAGACAAGTAGCCTTTAATCTTGCTAACTATAAAAACTACCCCAAAAACAAAGAGCCCAAGGGGCAGTAAAAGATGGCCCAGGGCCAAAGTATGGCAGACTAACCAAAGTCAGCTAAAACAATTTTGCAACAGTGAATGAACAACAAAATGCCCAATCAATTAAATATAACTGGAAAAAAAATGGTTATTGCAAAATCTTTTCCTGGTTCTAGAAAGGGAGGCAGGGTGGGAGATTTAAGCATAATGAGGGATCGCCTGGAAGAAACAACATTAATACGGTAAGTAATTTTTTCTTCAAACCCCAGGAATCCCTCATTATGCTTAACATATGCAGACTACAAAGCAGTACCTTGGAAGGCTGGGTACAGAACCTATTTGGGGGAAAAGGTTCTGCAGTACAGCAGTGCCAAATCAGGCATCCCTTCTGGACTGTACATCCAGGCAATAGTGTTTAGTAAAGGTGTGAACTGTTTTCCATGTACAGTAGCTGCATTACAGATTTCTAGTAAGAAAAGACAGTAAAATGCTCCTGTGGGATCCTAATGCCTCCAGATCTAGACCTATGAGTATGAATTAATGGTGAAGATTAATTGTTGGCAGATCTCGCCTTCTGAGTCCAACTGCTTCTCAAAAACTTCCCTAGTCTGTTCCTCAGGAGTGCGGACCAGCCTAGCGATCTGGGTGACCTCACTGGTGGCCTGTTGGAACACCTTGGTAAAGAACTCCAACCTTAGGCTACAGCAGAGGGGGCCCCATCACCAATGAAGGTGAGGTTGACGCAGCAGTCTATAAGGCCACCAACTGAGGGGCAATCACTGGGAAGGAACACAGCACCGTGGGATTTTTAGGACAAGGCTCTGCTCTGACCAGCAGTGAACCACTGCTGCCTGAGATGGTCCTCATAATGTCAACAAATTCGACATTCATCCTTATCCAAGAACAAGTACAACTGTCACCTGTATTGACATCAATCAATCAAGCAAGACTGGGATGGCGAGCAGCACCTCGACCCTTGGGTGGTGTCGAACGCTGGAGCAGGGAAGACCACGGTGGTCTCAGAGTGGACCCCAAGGGGTTGACCGCCGGATACGTGCAATCACGGTCAACTCACTCTGGGCCACCGACTGAAATGGTTCCTCCTGAGTAATGACTGGGAAAACCAGGGTCTGTGAGAATGATTTAGCATTTTGCTGAGATTTAATTGAATATAAATGTATTATTGCTAAGGGGGACAGGACTATTGAATCACACCATTCTCTCTCTCTCTGCTTCTTGAGTACAGAATGCCCTGTAGCAAATTTGAGTATTTCGCTGTGATTTAATTAAATATAATTCATTACTGCTGAAAGGGCATCTTCTTATGTAGTTATACTTACATTTAAACATTTGTTTTAAAATAAGTATATCATAAACTCTTATGAAGTGGACATGAGCTATATCAGCATTTTTTTTCTTTTTCTTTTATTATTAATTGGTGTTTCTGTATTTAAAGATCACACTATAATCGGCATTATAATTATTCAATTGAACACTTCACCTGGAGTTCATTAAGAGCACTATAAAATTCTTGTGTAAGCTCCCAACAGACACACCCCCGACGAAGGGTCAGTGTGGACCCAAAGCGCTGGGGCTCTAGTGGCCAGTAAGATTGTTCCAACACTGGCAGTTATTGTACCTGTTTGAATTTTTCAATAAATCTTGGGATTTTTCGAGCCAGTGCGTGGACATCCATCTGTGGAGTGCATTTCTTCCTGGACTTGTTCTATTTAAGGTTTGGCATACCTTTTCTTGCATCCCCATGTTGCAGTTCGCAGCAATACCTTGGGATGTGCATGTCGTTTTGCTTTGACTGCAGAACTGGGGTGTTTTCTAACACTACAAGGGGAACAGATTTGGAGTCGCATATTATTACTGTGATTCACTCACAGCATTAATAAAGCACTCCGTGGCTCTGTGATAGTTACATATTACTTAACTTTTGAAAGAAAGAAGAAATTGCTTGCCATTAAGCTATGAGTGAAGTTGGGGCCGGTAATGCTAATGCGGAGAGCTTTAGATAGGAGCGGCCAGAAAATGACGCTGATCGCAGGAGGAGGGCCAGAGAATGACTAACAGGAACGGAGAGAGGATCACCTCCAAATGACTGCAAACCTGCTTTCTTTCAGTTAGAAAAAATTTTACGGAAAGAAATTGAACTGACTTACACGATCATCACAGTAGAGGAATATCTGGATAAGAAGCAAGCTCCAAGAGGGCTACGTATCAACACTGTGCCTTCCAGCGGTCTGGACGATTTCCCCTTTAAAGAACAATGGTTGGAGGCTGCTTGCATATATTTCAAAACATTCATTGAGCTCATACTGAAATACGAGACTGCTAGATTATGGGCTTTGGATGAGGAGCTGCAGGAAGCAAGAATGGCAGCGGACACCTTTAAGGGGAAAGAGATTTACAAGAAATGTGAATCTAAGCTGAATGCATCATTGGCTAGATAGGACAGAGAGATTATAGAAAGGAAGCAGAACAAACTGAAGCAGGATAACGAAGACTACAATAAGGGACACATTCTAAAATGGCCCAAAAATAGATCACAGAGCAGGGGAAGAAGCAGAAGCCATGTGCGTTTTTCCAACAGAGAACAATCGAAACTCGGAAGTAACAGGGAACTGTGGCGTTTTGTTTTTTTGGTCTGCCACTAAGAGGACCCCTGACCTTCTCTGTGGTTTGCCAGACCCTTCAGTTGCTGCTGGTGAAGACCCCATCTGGACCGTGCGAATAACTAGATGGATGCATAAGATCATAATTAGGCAGGTTTATTCTGTGCTGCAGATGTTGTTCTCCTGAGGACAAGCCCCAGACTGACAAATTCTCTGACTGACAGGCATACATGGCACTGCCAGGCAGTGCAGCAATTAGATACATGCAGGTTCTAAGTGCTCTTAAAGGGGCGGCAGCTTAACATTAAGACCCATGCTTAATGTGTGCTTCACATCACCACCGGAACAGTGAATGTGAGCACCACTCGAACAAGCAGTAAATCTATAAACAGTTTCTAAGAAATATTTTAAGTAAGTTTTAAAGGCAAAAAAACATTGTCATGCATTACAAGGCATTACTTTCACAAAACAGAATTCCACTGCAAGGGGGGGAGGAAATAACCTGGACTACACTGGGGACCAGTCAGAGTAGCACCGGTGGGGGGGGGGAGACACAATAGTACTTGAGACTTGGTCATGCCAAAAGCACTAAAGTGTGGGGGAAGGAAAAGGGAAGAGAGGGAAGGGTAGCAGCAGGAGGATATCCAGAATGCAGCCCAAAACTTTATTAACAGTTGCAGAATCAATAACAGGTAGACTGCCAATGTAAAGATATTCCTAAGGGGAAAAAATGTTATAAGACAGAAAGGGAATTCGTCCCAACACATTACACTGAGTCGGGTTTACAAAAGTTCAAGATCTCCATTGACTTTTCCGGTCAGTGGGAATGGAGGCATGTGTTGATTGCACTAGTTCCTGACAGGATGGGGTCAGGTTGTTAAAAGCGACCCAGGAGTTCTGCCCACTATCAAATCCACACCATTTGATTCTGTAGGTCCAGGATCCTTTTGTGCACTTCTTCCTTAAGATCTTCTGGTACACTGCGGTGTGTAGAAGAGAGTCCTGAGAAGATGACTAAGGTTGAGAAGAAGAGGAAGTCCCAGGCAAATCATCTGGTAAATCTGGCTGGAGAGTGTCAGGAGTGGGAAGAGCTGTAGGAACTAGTTGCAAGTTGTCCAGAGGGATCTCAGCTTCAGAGAGGATGGCAAGCTCAAGGGCAGCTTCATTTCTGGGAGGACTGGGTTCGTCTGGAAGGTTGTTACTCAGGTACCCATGCTTTAGTCAGTTTATATGGACTTTGTTGTGTACCAGCTTGCCATCCGACTTGCGTCGCAGACGAACGTGGACTGGAGGAAGCTTTTCTACGATGTAGAAGGGACCAGTCCAGGGGCGAAGCAGTTTCTTGGTGGCGCCCAGAACAAGAACCGATCGGTACAAATAAACAATGTTCCCAACAGAGAATGAAGGCTCATGCGCCTTGGTTGCAGACATTTTTTACATTGTCGATTTTCTCTGGCTCAACAAGGTGACTGCAACTTGTCAGGCAAGTTCCAGCTGTTCCAGCAGAGGGATAATGAAGGAAAAAGCTGACTTAGGAACCTCTAGCAGCGAGAGATCCATGTCCAGTGGAGTTCTTGGGTGATGTCCATGGGCTAAGAAGAAGGTGGCATATTCTGTGCTGTCGACACAAGGGCTGGTATTGGATGCAAACTGCGCAAAGGGAACAAAACGGTCCCAGGTGTCATGAGTCTCATCCAGATACTTGGAGAGTGTGCCGAGAAGAATGGTGCCCACATCCTCCACCATGTGTGGTGTTTTGGTTTTTTGGTCCGCCACTAAAAGGACCCCTTACCTTCTCTGTGGTCTGACAGACCCTTCTGTTGCTGCTGGTGTGGACCCCATCTGTACTGTGCGAATAACTAGACGGACGCATAAAATAATAATAAGGCAAGCCCCAGACTGACAAATTCTCTGACTGACAGGCATATGTGGCACTGCCAGGCAGTGCAACAATTAGATACATGCAGTTTCTAAGTGCTCTTAAAGGGGCGGCAGCTTAACATTAAACCCCATGCTTAATGTGTGCTTCACAGAACACAATACTGGTATGACAACAACAGATACAAGTGCTGGAACAAGCGCTAACAGGAGTGAAGATAGCAACAACTCAGGAGAAAACTGTAGCTCTGGACTAAAATGAGGACGCCGAGGAGCTTTTTTAGACAAAAGGAGCAACTTAAGAAAAACCCAAGATCACAACATAAAAGGAGAAGAACAAGAAGTGGGAGGAAGAAGATGAACGGAGAGACCATTACGCTCAGGCAAGAAGACACCTTACAGGTAATAAACCTATTTGAAATTACATTAACAGGTTCACAGAAGGGGCTGTCAAGCAAAGGTCTCTCCTTTATCCCCAACCCCACTGTAAATAAATTTCAGATAGCGGTGGATCTTAAGAAGCTTTTAGAAAACTAAGACTCATATTATTCTTTGAAAATAAAAAGAACTTGAGTAGTGAAAACATGGTCTTTCTCACCGAGACAATTGCTGACCCGGAAATCAGTGTTGACTGTGTGCAGGACGCCACGGGGGTCACAGATGATTTTGAGAACTTAGATCTAGATAATATACAAGAAGATGCTCTGAGGGACTTGTTAGACTCAGCAGAAGTGGGACATATTAATACAAGCACTTTGGGACTTTCAAGTAGAACCACCTTCCAGGGTAAATCCACTTCTGCCCTACCTTCACGAATGCTTCCATCTTAGCCTATGAAAAAACTGTTATGAAACAGGTGGGTGACATTTTGGAGAATTTGAACCCACAAAGGTTTTGCAACATTACAAAAAAAGAAAAGGCAGTCATAAAATAACTGTCTGTGAATACCAACATAGTAATCAAACCTTCAGACAAAGGAGGTAACATTGTGGTTTAGATAGAGAACACTATATTTCAATCAGTAATGAACTTTCAGAAAATGGAAACAACTATCGGAAATTACAGTGCAACCTAATGTATGCATTCAATAAAAAAACTGCACAGTATCTTAATGACAGCAATTTCCAGAAACAATATCACAGAGGATGAATATAAGCACATCTGGAAAGAACATCCAATAGCACCAGGATTTTATGTGTTGCCAAAAATCCATAAAAATATAAAAAATCTCCCTGGCAGACCTATTGTTTCTGGAAATAGCTCTCTAACAGAAAATCTGGGTCACTTTGTAGATTTTTATTTATAGCAGTGTGGTGTCAAGCTTCCTTCATATTTGAAGGTCACAAGTGATGTGTTAAGGAAAGTCGAAAACTTTGTCTGGAATGAGGATTACACTTGGTTGGGCATAGACATTGAGTCCTTATATACTGTACTTCGATTAGGCACCATCAGGGTTTACAGGCTTGTAAATACTTTTTGGAAAATGCAGACAACGCTAGTCCTATGCCAATACATTTTCTGATTACTGCATCAGAATTCATTTTAAAATACAACTTTTTTTAGTTCAATGGCGAGTATTTTTTACAGGAATGTGGCACTGCCATGGGTGCTAGTATGGCATCAAGTTATGCAAACCTTTTTCTAGGAAGATGGGAGCTACTGAAGGTTATGAATAGAGAAAACAATCCCTACATGTGCCGTATTAAATTATGGCACAGATATATTGATGACTCTCTATTTGGCAGTGAGACAGATCCTAAATTGATAAATTCATGAAATGGCTTAATGTACATGAATACCATTTAAAATGTACATATAAAGCAAATGAAAAAATTGAATTTTGGGATTTAGAGCTCAAGGGGAACCCAGGAGAAATAATAAGCACCAGCTGCTTCAGCAAAAAGACTGCTACAAACAGTGTACTTAGAGCTGAAAGTGCACACCCTGAAAAACTTAAAAACTCAATACGCTACTGTTAGATGCTGCGGTTGAAACATAATTGTTCAAGTGTAGAGGTATCTGAAAAACAAGCAGCTGAACTGGAGCAGAGGTTTTTGCAAAGGGGTTACCAGAAAGACCTTTTAAGAGAAACTAAGGCAAAAGCATTGTCTAAAAACAGAGAGTAACTTGTGAAAGAAAAGTCTCCTGAATCCAGTGACAGGGAGTTTAACAATGTTGTGGCCTTTGTCACTGATTCCAGTAATACTGCAGGCAGAGAGGGGAATGTGATCTATAGGATCTGGAGCATCCTTACTGGAGATGCCCAGGTTTCGAGAGCAGTAGGTGAAAAGCCTTGAATAACTTTTAAAAAAGCAGCCAATATTAAAGATAAACTAGTTCATAGCAGATTACAGCCGGTTCCGACAGAGACTGCTGATGGGATGTGGCTCACTAAGAGACAAGGAGGTTTCCTTACATGCCAAAGATGCTGCATATGTGAGTTTGCAAAAGAGCAGAGAGAATTTATTTAAACATCCAGTGATGGATACTACAGCAAAATTCAAGAAACCATAACCTGTGACACTCAGTTTGTACCGTATGCATTATGGTGTGAGTGCTATAAAGTATATGTAGGATGCACCACTAGAGCTCTTAAACTCAGAATTCAGGAGCATATTAGATCAATCAGCAGTGCTAGACAAGATACCCCTGTTGGTGTCCACTTTCAAATCCATTACAACAGTAACCCTGCCTGCCTAAAATTTACAGGTCTAGAACACATCCCACCAATGAAAAACGGTGGAAATAGGCCAAATCAGCTCTTACAGTGTGAGATCTACTGTTGTTTTTTTCTCAGAAGTACAAAACCATCAGGTCTTAATGAACACTGGGACCTGAAACCATACTTGCTTTATTATGTCAAAAATGCTGTAAATGTTATAAACAAAAATAGGAGCCTTAATGTTGTTCAGTTTATGTTTGGTATTCTTTTTGTAGTCCATTAGTTATGGGTTATTTAACAGAGTGACTGAACTTCTATCCTAGTTTAACCATTTTTCGATTTAATTTTGATTTAGAATAATGATTACTATCAAAAATATTAAATGAATCAGTATATAACAGTGACATTTTATAGTATATGTAACTGTCATATATGATTATTGAGACTGCTATGTAACGTGTGCTGTTGTTTTGTTTTCTTGCAGGCCCTAGCATCCTGTGCTTTACTCTGGTTTGAACTACTACTGATGGTGTGAGTGTATGAGTACATTTATGCCTGGACTTTTGAACCACAATACCCTTCTCTCTTTGCTTCTTTAGTACAGAATGTCCTGTAGCACCATTTTGGCATTTTGCTGATATTTAATTGAACATAAATGTATTAATGCTACGAGGGACTGGACTGTGAATCACAACACCATTCTCTCTCTGCTTCTTGAGCATAGAATGCCCTGTAGCAAATTTGAGCATTTCGCTGTGATTTAATTAAATATAATTCATTACTGCTGAAAGGGCATCTTCTTATGTAGTTATACTTACATTTAAACATTTGTTTTAAAATAAGTATATCATAAACTCTTATGAAGTGGACATGAGCTATATCAGCATTGTTTCTTTTTCTTTTATTATTAATCAGTATTTTTGTATTTAGTTTAAAGATCACACTATAATGGACATTATAATTATTCAATTGAACACTTCACCTGGAGTTAATTAAGAGCACTATAAAATTCTTGTGTAAGCTCCCAACAGCCACGGCCCCTGACGAAGGGTCAGTGTGGACCCGAAGCGCCAGGCTCTAGTGGCCAGTGAGACTGTTCCAACACTGGCTGTTATAGTACCTGTTTGAATTTTTCAATAAATATTATAATTTCTCAAGCCAGTGTGTTGACATCGATCTGTGGAGTGTGTTTCCTTCCTGGACTTGTTCTGTGAGAATGATGAATCCATATCGATCTTCTATAAAACGTGGGTGACCATCTCAAAAGAAATCTCAACCAGCTGCTCTACCAGAGTCAAGGTCATAGGCTCTGACAGGACCACCAAGGAAACCTCGATCTGTTCCTCGATCACTGGACGTTTGATTAAGGTCAAGCAGTTGGTGGAATCAAAGAAGCAAGAACAGCGAGATTTCTCCCGGTGTTTCTTTTCCTTTTGCTCATAGGACAGGCTCTCCCCAGAGTTCTGGAGGGCCAAATACATTTCTCAGAACTCGTCCATGAATAGCCCTCAGATGGCAGGTCCAACCAGGACCACTGCCTAGACTATGGGCGAGCCCATCCCAGCCACCACCACCTTCTCCTCTTCCAAGGCCACAAAGTTGGGCAACCGAAACAGTAGCTACTGAGGGTGATTTGTGGTCCTTGGGCCTACTGAGTTAGAATCAAGTCTTTTGTTCCTCCAAAGATGTCACATGCATAATCTGGCATGATGGAGATCGTGTCATGTCGCATTATTCCAGACTACAGAGGTATGTGCCATACAGACTATGGCCAACATTTTCTGGCCACAGCACACACAGGGTTTAAAACAAGGTCTTGGTTTTTCCATCCTGAAGATCATCAATAGGATATTAACAGGAAGATGAATGACAATGACCCAAAAACTTTGGTAAAAGTCGAAGTTTGCTAATGAAATTAGTGCTTGAAAATATGAATCTTCTAATGCATACAGTGCTGTGAAGGAGACCTGTCTCTTCCAGCAGAAAAGAAGAGCTGACTTCCATTGGGCAGAACCCAATACATCGAGGCAGTATAGTGCAGAGGTTTAGGCTCCGAGCTGCAAACCTGGAGACCTGGGTTTGAATCCCACAGCCCCCACCTGCATACTGTGCGACCCTGAGCAAGTCACTTAACTTCACTGTGCTCCCAGGTCACGCCTGTAAACAAGCTTTCAGCTTAGTGTGTCTCTCCTGGTTAAAAAAGCAAGAGGATGCTACCACTGGTGGTGGAAGCAGCTTAGCTTGAAGAGGCCAGGGTGATTCAGGAGCCTCCAGAAGACTACCAGAGTATGGACAGTGATCTATATCCATGGCATTAGGAAATGCCTTCCCACAGACAGAAAAAAACAGTTCCATCTTGCCCAATTCTAACTATGCTAAAGTGGCATTCTCTTCAGAAGCAGCCTCTTATCTCAATAAACTCAACACTGGTTTGCTTTTTGATGCTACATTTACATTGGGAGACTCAAAAAGAGATATGCAAGAAAGTTAGTTCTCTTTACCCGTGGGGTTGTTCCTTTTGAAAACTAGGAGGTCCTTTTGTGTCCTCTGCTCATTTTACAAGGACTGCAAAAATAGCTTATCTAGCTATATACATTCATAATTCTCTCATCCACCACTGCCCCCATGTACTTCTGTGTATATGGCTGGTGCCAGGTCAATGGCAAATTCAGTCCCTAAAAAAGACATCGACTGCAGAAAGTGGACTAGAATTGAACACTCATCTTCTGATTTCATACCTTTTATTGGACCAACAACAATTTTTCACAGCACAAGCTTTCAGACTACATAAAGTCCTTCTTCAGGTAATTTTTTTTTGTGAGTGCAGCCTACCTTTTGTTTCTGTTACACCATGTTTAGTTGTCCAGTTTTGACTGAAGTGTCTGTACCCAGCTCATTGATCATACTGTCATTGTAAGAGTGGGAGCAGTAGACCTGTGTGTGTGGAACATTTTGATTTTGCTGGAGGGACTACTAAGTTTACAACTTTGAACCCACCAGGATGAGCCAGTTATGGAAATAGGGGTTCACACTGGCGTTCCTCAGTCTTACTGAGCTTCCTAAAACAGGATGTCTTGGAAAATAAATGATGTGAGGCTCTCCTAGTGTGAACCAGCAAAACTTTTTTTTGTTTGTTTTCTAACAGTTATACTTCATTTAAATTTCAAAATTTGCATGACAAATGGAATATTCCCTTCAGGTAAAAGCAAAATACCCACATGTTTAAGTAAACTATGGTATACTGTTACTAATTCTAAAGAAAGGGGAGTAACAAATACCTCCTGGAGCTTGCCAGCCCTAAAAACCGAGGCCACAGCTAAAAGAAAAACACTTTTTAGTTAGACAAGTCTCCAGAACAACAGCCAAATACAAAAAAGAAGCCAACATGTTCTTACGGGGCAAAAGTCACTAAGGCTTTATACAAAACAAATTACTAAGGAATAAAAAAAAAACACTTTACATCCCTCTACAGGCCTATAAAAAGGTAGGCAGAGCAAACTCATGGACTCTAATGGTCCGTGCATGCAGTCACAAAGAGAAAAGTGAGAAACTGTAGTGTTGTATATACATATATTATGGAAGAAAACCGAGAATTAAGCAGCCATTTTAAGAACTCCTTAAGTAACTGCATGAGTATACAGAAGTTGCTGCAACTTGAGAAATTAACAGTGAAGTGTAACTTGGTGGTGGTAGAGAATCAAAAATCTGTAAAATAATTTCCTGTTTTAAATAATTTCAGATTCAGGCTTATGTAAAGCTGCTTTTGCAATGCCTCTGCTTCTGTAGTTTATGTTTCTATATTAGATTTATTCATTTATTTAAGTTGATTTAACCAGGATGGTCCTTCATGAGGATAAGTCGCTTCTTCACACATGTTCTGAGATGTGATGCACACAAATGGCATCAAATTCAAAACAGAGTGCAAATGCCGAGTCCTCAGTATGCAATCAAAAAAATGACAATCTAATAATGATAAATGGTTATAAGTGTTTCTAAACAATTTTTAGAAGCTATCAATTGTCATCATACACAGGTATGCTATCACAAATCCCATTGTACACAGCCGTGATGTTATACCCATGAAAAATGGGATTTCTGGAATGCCAAAAAAGTGCCTGCTTGCCATGGGGAGCAGTATAGCATAGTGGTTAAGAGCATTCAGTTGCACATCTGGAGAACTAGGTTTGAATCCCACAGCCACCACTTGCATACTGTGTGACCATGAAAAAGTCACCTAAAGGGGAAGTCCCTTCAGCCTAGTATTTAAATACTTGTGTAGTTTGTAGGCTTGAAAAAGGACTCCCTCTCTTGCATCCCCCTAATTTTATCTAATTTAAATAGAAATGAGGTTGCTTCACTCTGTTTTGCCCTGCTGTGAAAACATGTTTGTCTCCATTGCAAAGGTCATGACCCCACTCATGCAAGGCACTGTTGGAGGTGATTATGTATACCTGCACAAGCCAGTAGAAGTTATACTCTCATTGGTTCTGTTACATGGACTTCCTGTTACATTTCTTGTGAAGTCCACATATTGTCTAAAAGCATTTTTTTCTACAGAAGTTGAACTCTCATTCACTTCTGCTACTGGCCCGTGCAGTCCCTATATTCTCTAAAAAGCATTTTTTTCTAACTCAGATGCACCTTAAACTACAGAAAACAGCTTGCCACGTACTGTGCCTTGAAAAGTTTCATGGTCAGCATAAGACAAGAACACAGGGACAGCAACAGCACTAATACAGTACTGTATAACTACTGCAGACTTCAGCAGTAACAAAATGTTAAATTCCAGGATACCTTACAGGAGTCAGGTCATGACCTTTGCAATGCAGTCAAGCAGGTTTTCACATCAGACTTCAGTACCTTCATTTACATTTAAATCCTCATGAAAGTAGGAGGGTGCATTAGAGGCAATCATTGTGCATGCCTACAAATTACACAGGTAAACAGAATAAAAGGCTGAGGGGACCTTTCCTTTAAAAGCCATTTTTTTTTTAGTTTTTTTCACTTTTACAACCTATTATGGTCATTTGTAGGTGTGTTCTAAATATTACTTAATTATAAAACTACAAAGAAAAGCAGGCATGTAGTTTAGGGATATCTCCATCAAATACAATTTTTCTACTTCCACCTGTTATAATGGTTTGATGAACACTGTAACTCAGTTCTGGACATGAACAAATTGTAAAAGTACACACATTTTCAAAAATAATGAAGGATGTATTTTTTAAATACTAATTGTTGAGTGTACCTCTTTAATTGTGAACTATGTAAACAGACCTATCAGAAGCAAACTCTGCCCCCTTTATTTTATTTTGAAAAGCCAATAAAAGCATTATTGTCAACTCTCACTTGCGTTTGCTGATTCTTTGTTTTTTGGATTCATGGAGCAATTTTTCTTTTCACCAGCAGCACCAGGGATTCGAAGTGTCGGTAACCCTTCTCATTTACTGCCTCTCTTGGCCTGCTACAGAATATGTTTGATGCATACCATAGGCCCAGCCTGGAGTTACAGGGTTAAGCAAGCTTTGCTATTCTACCACCCCCAAACAAAGCCTATGTCACCTTCTTCACATCCCCACACACATGCAATATCACTCACTCCTTCCCACACAAATGCAATGTCGCCACTCACACACATGGGCTGACACCCTCAAACCCCCACATGCACTGTCACCCCCACGACACACCCACACATGCTGTGTCACCATACCACTGCATGTATAATCTACCCCCCTAAAACCGCAAAGACACATGCATTCTCACTCCAAAGCTGTTCAGACACCTGTGCTGACACCCTTAGACCTCGTACACAGATTCACTGTAGCCCACTGATCGCCACACATTCACAGACCCTCCATGCACATGCAGTATTATCCGCAGACCCCCTCACACGTACATACTCACTCACCGACCACCCAAACACCTTCACTGTCACCCACAAACCTCCCCATACATTTAGTGTTACCCACAGCCTCCCCCCCCCCAACACCCATGACTCTTCAACCAAAATGTTCTGTCCTCCTGAAATTATATCCACATCACCTACAAAAACAAACTCTACCGCAATACAGCTACGCAACGCAAGTAAATGCTGCTGGTTTTGCCAATTCTCGTTTAATGACTTATGCGTTCTGAAACCAGGTAACACCAGTTGAACACAAGCCTAGAGTGAAGTTTTCCATGCTGGACTTCCACTTAACTGATGTCACCGGGTTCATAACTAATAAGTAGGTAAAAAATAAATACGGCGTGGGGGGGGCAATAACAAGGCAGGAGTTGACAAATTTCAAAATTACATGTTAGTCCAAGGACAAGTGGCCTAGCAAAAAATAGTAGTCCCAGTGTAGTGAGTGGTGGTCCATGGTCGGAAGGCTAGAATTTAAGGAAAACTTGGAAATAAAATACGTAGGAACAAAATACATTGTATTATGAATGCTATGTACCTGTATCTACTAGAAAACAGGAAGAAATGATGCATTTTCTGTTAAATTAATACAGGTGGACATGGAAGTGTGAGACAAGTGCCAGTCCCAGAACTAAGTTCAACAAACTAAAATACGTACTAGTGGGTCAGAAGAATAATTTAGAACTATGTATGAATTTATTTATTGTTTTATGATGCTAATAAAATCTGTTCCATAAAGTCTCTGTGTGGTGTGTGTATTTTCTGGTGGAATGTGTAGTTTAGAATGGGAGGGAAAGGGAACTGACAGACACGAATAAAAAACTGTCGAAGTAAAAGGCTGCTAAACTAAGCAAGACAGGAGGCAGCCAGAGTGGAATGGGACTGGGATAAAGAAATACCACCAAAGGATTTGTTTTCAGGACGGTGTTGCTTGCTTTGATGTTTACTTTTTTCATTCTTTTATTTTTTACTTTTTTCCCCTTCCCTGGGCCCTGCCTGTACTTTGTCCAATGCCAGTCACACACCCTCACCTGACACACACCAGAGTCTGACATTACCTTCCTGTTCCTAGCACACCCCAACCACAACAACAAACTTTCCTTTATTTTGTTATTTAATCCTTATCCTTAAGTTACCTTGCTTGCTGCAACTTGCTTTGTTTGTTATAATATATTGTGTACTGTTTAGCTTTTTATATCCTATTTTATCTAATTGTTACTGCATAGGGTGTACTGTTAACTGCTTATATCCTATGGGTTCCTCCCATGTTGTTGTACTTGTATTATTTTTACTGTCTTGTTGATGTTGTCACTGTATTATTTTGTTGTACTCTCTCGGGTCGTGCCTGAAAATAGGCAGGATTGTTGCCTAGTGCGCTTACCCGGTTACCAAAAGCTAATAAATAAATAAGCAGCTTTTGTGTTTAAGGTCAGCTATACTTATCACACTTTGCCTTTACTTTTGTCAGGGCAACAAAGCCCACCTCTCACTCTCTTCTTCCTTGGCTGTACTGCTTGATCTGGTCTTTTCCTTTAAGTTCTTTAGGCAGCTGTTGGCAAATTTTAGGTCACACTACTTTCTGCCCTTTACTTTCTGATCAGGGCAACATGAAGTCCAAAGCCCAACCCTTGCTCTCTTCCACTATGTGAATCTCATCTCCGACTCCCAGTCCTTAGACTTTTTTGGGGCCAAATTTGCTCAGTTTAGTCAGTTATGTTTGAAACAGTTAAAGATGTTACCTTTTTTTGCAGTTCATACTTAGTTTGCAAATCCCAACGATCTTTCTTCCCTCCCCATTGTTTAATAGTTCTGAAACTTCTGGCTTTAACCTGGCTCCATCTGTTCTCCTTCTCTCTTCTCCTTTACTGCTGCTCGGTGTACTCATTCTACATATCTGTCCCAATGGTCCCGGCCCTTGCCCGATCCAGCACCAACACACTTTCTTCCCTTTTGTTTTGTCAGTTCTTTAGTTTACTTTTTTTTGAGGGGCAGCAGATTTCATAATGGTAAAGCTTAAAAGCAGTCTCTGAGTCTGCGCAGTGCGGTCTGCACTAGGCTGGCAGGCAGATCTTGCCGCACCTTGTGGCTCCCGCCCTTCCTCTCCCCCAGCTCACCAATGTCATTTCCGGCACCCTCGGGCTCCCTGTCAATATTCCAACCCCCGCACAGCTCAATCTCCTGTGCACAAAAGTTCCCTTCTCTGCTACAATGGGCAACAAAAAATGAAGTGCTTTTTTGCTTTCCAACTTACCATGGTCCGCACTGAAGCACATAATCTTGTCACACATCCTCTCCCTAGTTAGAACAAAGAGAAATCACGCCTCTGATTAACCCCTCCCCCCCAGTATGTGCCATGGCCAGTAGGTGTCGCCCTCAGGCTGATCATATCATTGGCGGTATGACCTGCCATTCTGACTGCTATGCTCCTCCCTGCTCAGTGCTGACTGGTCCGATGACTCTGGCTCCTCCGTTCGCCGGCTACTCACTCCCTGTATTCCCTGCTCGCTCTCGCTCATCTTGGCGGCACACTCTTCTGCTTGCTCCTCATGAGGATCAGCTCCCTCGCAACCCACCAGCGTACCTGCCAGCATACCCTGCTGGAAAAGTTAAGGAACCACAAGAAAAAAAGTTTTGGGGGGTTTTGAAACCCTACTTGTCTGTGGACAGGTAGCTCTCTTCAAAGTGCTTGTCCCAGAGTTTAAAATGATAGCCCAGGACGTCGGGCTATAGGATTTGTCAAGTCCTGTAACAAGAGACCCTAAATAAGGAAAAGTACTGTTTCAAAACAAGCAGATGGAATAGTACACACTGGGGATATTACACAGAATTCACACACGCCCATATTTCTAATTATATTAAAATGCAGGTTTGTTTTTCCTTTATCTACGGTATGCAACACTTTTGAACTGAAACAGTGCAGTGTCAGCAACACTTTCTTGGACAATACATTACATCACTCCTTTAAATAGCTGTAAAAATGTTAGCTGTATGGAATTAAAAACACATTTAAAATAGCTTAATTCTGATGCTAAAAGTTACCAATTTGAAAGGCAAGTAAACTGTAAAAGAAGCAAGATCTAACATGCTGACCATCACTGATACCCAGGGAAATAATCCAGAAAAGCAGATATTAAATAAACTGTAAATGTGTAACCAAGCAAAGCGGACAGGAAAATCCCAGGTGCCATAAGCACTGTCATGCTCATAGAGACAAGGTGCGCTTCTGTTGTGTTAAAGGGAAGGTCCCCTCAGCCTTTCATTCTTTTATTTATTTATTTAGTTTTTATTGACAAGGTAGGCACACTAGACAGCAGGGCTGCCTATTTTCAGGTGCGACCTGGGAGGTTGCAACAGAGGGCATTTAGACAACAGTACATAGAGGGAAAAATCAAGTGAGCAAGAATCGGTACAGAAATAGGCTAGAGATCAGTCACAATTCAGCTATATGACCTATACAGCAATGACAGTACAGTTCTACATTAGTTTATGGAAGGCAGAATTGGTAATGTCAAGAACAGTTAATACGAATAGCCACATTTTATTCTGTTTACCTGTATAGTTTGTAGGCACAAACAGTGATTGCCTTCATTGCACCCTCCTAATCTCATCTAAATGTAAATGAAGTTACTGAAGTCTAGTGTGAAAATCTGCTTGACTCCATTGCAAAGGCCATGACGCAACTCATGTAAGGCATCCTCAAATGTTATGATGTTATACTGTTAGCAGTCAGTGCTGTTGCTCTCCTCTGCAGTCCCTATGTTCCTGTCTTATACAGGCCGTGAAACTTTTCAAGATATTGTTATGTGCCCTGCTGTTTTCTGTAGTTTAAAGTGTATCTGAGTTGGAAAGAAGTGCTGTTAGAGGATAAAGGGACTTCACAAGACATGCAACAGAACTGACTGAGATTATACCTTCTGCTGGCTTGTGCAGGTACGCATCATCAACTCCCAAGATGCCGTGCATGAGTAGGGTCGTGACCTTTGCAAAGATGTAAAACAGGTTTTTAAACCAGGGCAGAACAGGGTGAAGCAAACTCATTTATATTTAAATTAGGATGAAATTAGAGGGATGCAAGAGAGGGAATCATTGTTCATGCCCACTTACTACACAGGCATACAGAAAATAGGTTGAGGGGATGCACCTGGAAACAAGCCTCAGCTTAGTGTGCCTTTCATGGCCAAAAACTGTATCCAAAATATACTGTTTCCCCCATCCCACCCACCTCTCCTGCTACCTTATACACCTCTACAGAACTCCCTCACCCAGCAGTGGCTTCCAGATCTATTGCAAGTCATAAATTTAATTTTGTAAGACTTTCTTTGTGTACTTGTTAAACTTTGAAAAACAACTATAATGTTTTAAATTTATTTTTTGTTACACACCCTCAGTTCGTCATGACCCTGTAACAACGCAAGCTTATTACAAGAGGGGGCTACATGAAACAGTCACCAGTGCCACAACGATGATACAGAATCCAAAAGCACAGTAGAAGGGCTACTCGGTGGACCGAATGAGAAAAACGCAAGCTTCATTAGGTCATCACATACCTTGGGTGTGTAAAACTACCTCATTATGCAAGATTCCCCCATATACAGATACATAGGTAGTACAGTGCGGAAAATGACAAGAATTCTTAAGTACTTTTGGAGCTTCTGGAGCTCCCGCATGCCCATTTGAGTTTAATTACCATCATGTGAATATCCCATTTTGTTTTGAACCCTTCAGTAGTTCTGACATTAATCAATGCATTACTGGGAAGGGCAGGCTGCCAAACACCTATCCACCCCCCCCCACCCTGTAAAGTAGTAGTTCATTAAGTCCTTCTTGAATCTCCCCTGCTAGTTTAAATCTGTTGCCCCTGGTGGTCAAGTTACTCCATTTAAATAAATCTCAGGAGTCCACCCTGTGTAATCCAATCCAGTTAGTCCTCAAAGGACAATATAACATCAACAATCAGAAGATCGCTCTCACAGCTACACCTACCCCAAAGGACAAACCGGCTGGGGGAGGGCTGCCATATAGTGGGAACTTGTAGAACAAATCCTAAACCCATAATGAAGGCAGGAAGCACACCTATATACAGTACATTCCACATGTATGCCATTTGGATGTGTGCATATTTCGGATGTATACACAAAATACCGATGTCCCCATTTTTTTTTCTATACCTGCCATGTTAAAACTACAACTTGTGAGCAACCCGATTTTCAGTTGTATGCACATTTTTTCAAGGCAGATGTCTTTGTTCTGGACTGTAATAGGTGTTAAGCAGTACTAACAGGAGACACTAGGAGCGGGGCATGCAGTCTGTAAGAACACAGAAGGGTTGCCTCATAAACAAACGGTTGCTAAAGACACAAACAGTCATCTGCTGGTGTTAACTTATTGTGTTTAGAGGTGTTAATTAGGTCGGTTACATGAGAAAAGCTGTGTTGTATGTGAGCATTTCATACCAGCCAGAATGGATAAGATGTCACAGAAAGTCTTGAGCCTGGAGCAAAAAATAAAGCTGATCGAAAGATCTGAGCTACCCGGGGTATCCAGAAAGGAACTTGCCCTTGACTTTGGGATCGATGTCCCCAGCATTGGTCGAATCCTTAAAAAAAAAAAAAAAAAAAAAAAGGGCTCCTAGATTACTGGAGGAAGGGCAGGAGAGGAAGGAGAAGGGTCGAAGAAGCATTGCTACGCTGGTTCACCCTATCCCAGGACTGTGGGGTGCCACTTTCCGGCCCAATATTGCGTGAAAAGGCAAAACAACTTGCAGAAATGATGAATCTGAACCCACGACTGGTTGGTTGTCTAGGTGGAAGGAAAGACCAGATTACCTACCATCGCACTCACGGAGAATGGGCAGAGTCTGATTTTGTTGCCTCAGAGGACTGGTTCACCAATGTGTTCCATGACATTTTGCAAGGTTATTCATTGTCCCACATTTATAATGCCAATGAAACTGCCCTATTTTTTAGAGCAACACCAGATGGAACTTTAATGTTTAAAAGCGAGCCCTTAAGCAGTCACAAAAAGGCTAAGGAACGTCTTTCTGTTCTTGTTGCGAGCAATGTCGATGGATCCAAAAAGCTACCACTGCTGATTATAGGAAAGTGAAAAAAAAAAACACGTTTTCATGGGTTGCAGTGGAAGTGCTACCAGTTCAATATCATGCCTACTCTAATGCATGGATGACAAGTGACATTTTTTCGGCTTGGCTAATTGAGCTTGACAAAAAAATTATTCACCTGCGAAAGAAAATTTGTATGATTGTGGACAATTGCCCGGCTCATAAGCCAGTGACTCTGAGGAACATTAAACTTGTCTTTTTACCAACCAATTGCACCACAGTGGTGCAGTCAATGGACCAGGGGGTTATTCAAACTTTAAAAGTCCACTACAGGAAGTGGATAGTGAACAAACTGATCGGGGCCATCGATAAGTCACAGCCTGAGTTTCGACAGCTTGCCAAATCCATCAATGTGCTGGATGCAATCCATCTCATCCATGCTGCATGGACCGATGTAACCCCGACACACTGTGGCACTGCTTTTAAAAAGTGAGCATTCAATCCAATGAGGCAGAAGCAATGACAGAACTGCCACCACCTGTGCCACCGCCTACTGGAATGGATCTAATGAGTTTCCTTCAGTATGCATAGATGCACGCATGAACCAACAACCGGAATTTTAACAGATGCTGGCATCTGCTCATCAGTGGTGCCGGGAGCGGAGGAAGAAGAAGAAGATGAGGACGAGGAGGGGGGAGCAAGTCACTGTGCCCCCAACAGCCTCCGAGGTATGGGCAATGATGCTAAAAATGAGACACTATGTCGAACAGAGAGAAAAAAAAATTACTTTAACTATTCTATGCGTTTGAGTCCCACCTCGAGAGTATAGCATCGAACAGCAGCAAGCAAAGTTTCATTACAGAGTTTTTTAAACCTGAGTAATGTTCTTTATTTCTGCTTTTATAATGAAGTTGAAGGTGGAGAAAGATGTAGAGCTGTTGTTTATCTGATTTTAGCCTCTTTAATAACTAGTAATAGCCTAAGTACCACCCAGTGCTTCTTGTTTCGTTTTTCTCCATAGTTCCCTATTGTTAATACAGCGGTCCGCTTGTATACACATTCCAGTAGTATGCACATTTTCGGATTGTCCCAACCATGTGCATACAAGCGGAATCCACTGTACACAACAAATACATGCATGTCACTATCCTCCAGGACTACTAAAGCAGCAGGCGTGGAGGGCAGTAGGAGACCAACGCAGCACAAGGATGTGCGCTCCACCAAAAAGATCACTAAAAGAAGACATTAAAAATCCAGTACTGAGAGTCGGAGGCTCCATGATAAGGGGAGTAGAGTCTCAACTTCAGCATTATGACCAGGCCAAAGTTACGATCCGGTGCCTCCTTCGCACATCAGCATGGAGGGACACGGACCACATCGAGAAAACTGTAAGCAGTGTGGAACAGGACACACGGGTCATCCTCCACATAGATACAAAGAAACAAAACAAAACCTTACCAGGCTAGGCAACAAACTAGCTTCTCTTTCATCCACTATCTCTTTCTCGGAGAATCTGCCTGTCTGGGGAAAAGGGGACAGCAGGCAGAAGATCAGAGAGAAGGACATTGCCAAACTTAACTGCTGGCTAGAAACCTGGTGTAAAGAAAGAGGGCATCACTTTCTAGGAAACTGGCGGTCCTTCTGGGAAATGGACTTCTTTAAATTTGATGGCCTGCACCTCACTAAGGCGGGGACTAGAGTGCTTGGACAGAAATTTGACGTCCATAGCAATCAGTTAAACTAGTGGTGGGGAAGGAGTCACAGGCAACCCTTACATCACAAGGGTCGCCAACTACCCCTCCCCAGCATCAGCCACCGCAGCACCTAGATACCACAACGATACCAACAGCAGTGATAGTAAAGGAACTGCCTAGCCTGATCAACTAGGGAGAGGCATAAAGTGATTAAGACATAAAAAACTGGGATCAGACCAAGGAAATGGTACACAGCAAAAGGACCACCGGGGTTGAAGGCTATGTGCAACAATGCTCGTAGTCTACCAAACAAAATCCCTGAACTCACAGCCTTGGTGGTAGAGGCACAACTCGACTGGGTCATGGTTACAGAAACTTGGTTCACTACCAACCACACCTGGGATGCTACTATCCCAGGTTACACACTTTTCAGAAAAGACAGGGAGGGAAAGAAAGGAGGGGCTGGCTCTGCATGCAAGGGAAGGGAATCTGTGCAACAGCAATCCAGGGGAAGCACAGTAAAGCAGAGGCCCTATGGGTCACCTTGGGAGCAGGGGAAAAGGCCCCCCTCCGGGTGGGAGTTATCTACACACCCCCAACCCAGGAAAGTGAAATCGACAAAGAGCTCCTGGAAGCCATCTCAGTGATGGCAGACAGGAGTGAGTTGCTGCTTGTCAGGGACTTCAATCTGTCAGATGTGGACTGGACCTCATACATAGCAGCCACAGAGCGGAGCAGAGAATTCCTGTTCATGCTGCGGGGGGCGGGTCTAAATCAGCTGGTAGACTCACCCACCCGAGACAAAGCACCCCTGGACCTGGTGCTCACAAACAGCAACAGAATTTCAGACGTTTATGTGGGTATCATGTGGGTATTAATCTGGGGACCAGTGACCACAGGTCAGTCTGGTTATCAGAAAATACAGAGGAAGGTAAAAGTCACACAAAAATCAAGATACTTGATTTCAGGAAACCATACTTTCCCAAAATGAAATCCAGGATCAAGACCATGCTTGACACCAGTAACAAGGGAGATGCAGAACACTACTGGGAGAACTTAAACAATGCCGTAAATACAGTCTCTGAGCAATGCGCAAGACAAATCAGTAAAGCCAAAAGAAGGAAGAACCCTCTCTGGTTTTCCAAAGAGGTAGCAACCAAAATCAAGGAAAGAAAGGTGCTTTTAAGCAGTACAAGGAAACAAATGGAGAAACGGACAGGGAGGAAGATAGGAACAAACTCAAGGAGGCAGAAAAGCAATTCGGATAGCCAAAGCCCTAACAGGAAAGAATAGCACAGGGGATTAGGAAGGGAGATAATACTTTCTATAGAAACATAAGAGAAAAAAGGAAGATTAAAGGGGGAATAGTCTGACTTGCAACAAGGGAGGGCCAGCTGGTAGAGAAAGATGAAGATAAAGCAATTTTTTTTTAAACAAATTATTCTGCTCAGTCTTCAAAATAGAAGATACTGGCAAAGAACCTATACTAAGTAAGACAGACAAGGATAGTGGAGGGGCAGACACATGTGCCTTCACTAAAGAGAGGGTCCTAGAAGAGCTAAGCAAACTTAAGGTGGATAAAGTCATGGGGCCAGATGGTATCCACCCCAGAATACTAAAAGAGCTTCAGGAAGAAATAGCTGCACCCCTAGTTGAGCTGTTCAATCTATCTCTGGAAAGTGGCAGAGTACCTCAAGACTGAAAAAGGGCAACAGTTGTGCCCTTGCACAAAAGTGGAAGCGAGGAAGAGGCAGGAAACTACCACCCAGTCAGCACGACCTCTATAGTGGGAAAAATTATGAAGACATTACTAAAGGAGAGAATAGCTAAAGGAAATTGGAAAACTCGACCCCAAACAGCATGGCTTCATAGCAGGGCACTCGTGACAAACAAACATGATTGATTTCTTCGATTGAGTTACCAGAATAGTGGACCAGGGTGGGGTGGTGGATGTGGTGTACCTAGACTTCAGCAAGGCCTTTGACACCATTCCCCATAGGAGACCTGCTAACAAACTATAACACACAGGAGTCGGACAGAAAATACTAAACTGGATTAGAAACTGGCAGCAGAATAGGACCTAGAGAGTGTTGATCAATGGGGCATTATCAAGGGAGGGAGGTGTGACTAGCGGCATTCCACAGGGATCGATGCTGGATCCAGTCTTCTTCAACATATTCATCAGTGACATCACTGATGAATTGGAGGGGAAGGTTTGCCTGTTCGCAGATTATACAAAACTCTGCACTAGAGGGAGCATTAGGTATGGAAGCTGACCTAAGGAGACTAGAAGAATGGTCCAGAAATTGGCAGTTAAAATTTAACACCAAGAAGTGTAAGATACTGCACCAGTGGAAGCGGATCCCAGGAAAAAAAGTACATACTAGAAGGGCATCAATTACAGAAGACAAACATGGAACAAGATCTGGGCATGATCATTACCAGCGACTTGAAAGTAGGAAAACAATGCGAAAAAACAGCGCAGAAGGCAAGTGGTATCCTCGTATGCATAGGAAGGGGTATTACGAGCAGAAAGCAGGAAGTTACCATGCCCCTCTACAGATCCTTGGTGAGGCCACACCTCCAGTACTGTTTCCAGTTCTGGAGGCCTCACCTAAAAAAGGACATCAACCATCTGGAGATGGTGCAGATGAGGGCCACAAATATGGTGCAGGGGCTGCATCATGGGCCATATGAGACAAGACTCCAAGAGTTGAATTTATTCTCTCTGGAACAGAGAAGAAACAGGGGACATGATAGAAACATTTAAGTACGTCAAGAGAATTAACACAATTCAGAAGGAAAACCTCTTCCAGGAAAACAGGACGGCACATACAAGAGAGCACAACTTGTGTCTGGTGGGAGGCAAGTTTAAAAACAACTCTAAAAAGTAGTTTTTCACTGAGAGAGTGATAGACCCATGGAACAGCCTGCTACAAGAAGTGGTGGCATCAAAGACAGTAAGGGAATTCAAACTCATTTGGGACAGGCAACGTGGGCAACTTAGGAAAAAAATATAATTGGAGGGGTAGCCACTTTGGGCAGACTAGATGGACCACACGGTCCCCATCTGCCGACACTTTTCTTATGTTCTTATAGACTGCCTCTCCCAACAGTCCTGAAGCACCATACAAAAAATAAAACAAAACAATAAGAAGTTACATATCAGTACTGAAACAGTAGTTCTTCAATAGAATCTCCACTAATGAGCCACAACACTAGAACTATAAGATGTCGGTATCAGGACCACTCAGACTTTTGCCATGTTGGGACAGCCCTCACTGATGTATGTCAGTGCCGTTGATATAACTTGGGTGTCCCATACCTCCTCAGTTTCCTACCCAAGACAAGCTCAGAGTTGTATCATACTGTCAGCTTATGGCAGCTGCTAATACTGAACAAAAACAAGCCACAGAAGTGTCCATACCATGGTTGGCATGCTCACAGACAGGACTAGTAAGATCCTTAACATGCTTCTGGTAACAAAAAGAAATGCAAGATGTTAGCAGTGTGAAAAGGTGCTGCTTAGAGACAGAGGCACCCAGCACCCCGGGTGCAAATAAAACAGAAAGATGCAAGGACTTTCTGCAGTCCTTTGTGCAGTCCAAGTAGAAGTGTAAAGCCTGAAAGACTTCAAAAGAATGCAGGATAAGTCTTCCCCAGCATTCTGAGGGGAAGTAAAAACACAGGAGGTGGATAGTCTGGTTTAATTTACTCTCAGAAACCACCTTAGGAAGGAACCTAGGATAAGTATATAATGAAGTCCAATCTTATTGAAAGACAAGGGACTGGAGATGCGCAACCAAAACCTGCAGCTCAGAAGTTCTCCAAGCAGATGTAATCGCCCACAGAAAATGTGTTTTCCAGAAAAGAAAACTCATGTCAAAAGTGGCAATAGGTTCAACAAGAGCCTGTGTAAGAAACTAGAACCACGTCAAGGTCCCACACTAGAACGAGCCTACAGACCAGGGGACGCAGATGCAGGAGCCTTTTGAGGAATCTGTAGTATGTCTCCAACTGGTCCACAGTCTGACCCTCTAAGAGGGCAGAAAAAGCCAAAATGTTCAAAAGGTGTATCTTCTGAGAAGAGTACTAGAGACCCAAATCTGATAGAGTGAGGAGGTAGTCTTAGACATGCTGCACTGAATACAAAAAAGAGTTGAGGGACTGAAAGGCACACCAAATACTGAAACACTTCCATTTCATGGAGTAAATGTGCTAGGTAGGCATTAAAGAGTCACCAGCACAACATACAAAACTGCTTGGCAGACCCCAAAATGGTACAGTGCTATGATCTCAGGAGCTGGGCAAGAAACTTGACCGAAGGTCAAGGTGCAACAAACTGCTGTCCTGTGATGGCAGTCCTGCTCATAAAGAGAGCAGGACAGGAGGCTCCACTGCTATATACCCAAGAGAATGCTTTTTTCTGGACCAGAAAAGGCCTCCAGTATCACTGTGGTTCCACCCGCCCGAAGCTTGACCAATAACCAACAAATAAGAGGGACTGAGGGAAAGACATACAGAAACCTCCCATTCCACAAGAGGAACAATGCATCTTGCCAAAAAAAAGAAAGGGGGCCCGCAAACAAGCACAAACACATCAATTTTAAGTTCTTTGGGGTCACAAAAAGGTCCAACTCTGGATGACCCCAGTGGGCAAAAGGGTCCTCAACCACGCCATCTAGGAGTTCCCACTCATGGCTCTGAGCAACAGATCTGCTAAAAGAGTCTACTTGGACGTTCAGAGAGGCTGGAAAAAAGTGGCGATAATGTTTATGTTGTGTACCAGGTTCCATCCCACAGTCACATGGCTTCTCTGCAGAAGGAGAAGGAGAAGTACCTCCTTGTTTGTTGAAGTAGTGCATGTCGTTCTGAATGTGAGTGGCAAAGGCCCACAGGCCATGAAGAACAGCTCTCATCTCCAGAAAACTGATGTGGAGACAGCGGTCTAAAGGGTACCACACAGCTTGCTTGCATCTCAAGTGCGCCCAAATGGGCCCCCAAACCATCCCAGAGGCATCCATAGTGAGGCTCTCCCATGAGGATAGATGAAGAAATTAGGACACCAGAAGCAGATGGCAGCAGTCTTGCCACCTGCAAAGAGCCCTTCAGAAGAGGTCTGTGACAAGAGCAAGGTGATGCACGGATTGGAAAGCCTGGTGTCACTGGGCATGAAGTGTCAACTGAGGAATGTGCATGTAGAACCAGGCCATAGGAACAGTTACAACAGCAGCTGCCATGGAACTCAGGAGCTGAAGGATGGATATCACAGGGACGTGGGTGCCGGAGGCGAACAGCATCACCTGGGCTATAAGTGTGTTGGCACAGGAGTCTGGAAGGAACTCCTGAGCAGTATCGGAGACAGCGCCAATAAATTGAAGATGCTGACAAGGGGTTAAAAGTGATTTGGTTTACTTGACTGTGGTACCGGGTTGGTTGAACAACTGATGAGTCTGGTACAAAGTCTGCAGAGGCACTGCCCTGGACAGGGCCTTGAGGAACCAGTTGTCCAGGTAAGGAAATACATATATGGTGTCCTGGCATAAGGCAGTGACCACTACAGATAAGCACATGGTGAAGACCCATGGCACAGAGGACAAGTCAAAGCGCAAGACATGAAATCAGTGGTGCCAGACCTTGAAAAGGAAGCGCAGGTATTGTTGATGGCCGCATCAAATCTTGATGTGCAGATATCAATCCAGCATTTCCAGAGAGCAGAGCAAATCTACCTGCAACACAAGAGGGAGAAGGAACTGAAGAGAGACCAGGCAAAACTTTTTGTACACAATCTATTCATCCAAGCCTTTGAGGTTCAGGACAGGGTATAGCTCACCCATCTATTTCAGGACCATGAAATACCTTGACCAGAAACCTTGGTTTATTTCAGCCAGGGTACAGGCTGAATAGCTTGCTTGTGCAACAGAATACAGATTTCCATCAACAGGACCAATTAAGTGCTCTGGAAGGTAACAACAAGGGCTGGGGGGATGCAAAGGAGGGTTGTTATTAATTCCACTGCATGACCTTCCTCAATATCGAGGATCCACCTGTTCGACATGATCTCCTGCCACTTGGTCAGAAAAAGGGAGATCCTAAGGCCTACATGAATCCCGGGAGAGGGGCAGAAGGCAGTCAGAAGATAGAGGGGGTGGCAGGAGCACCACCAGTGCCAGGAACTTTAGGGGTCTTAAAATGGGCACCTGAGGAATGAGGCTCGGTGAGCAGAGGCCCCAGCAGCAGACCGACTAGGACCTTGCACATGGGAGGAGTGGGAGCCTCTGTAAGGGCTTGGGAGTAGGGACTTCACGGAGCAAAGCATCACGTTTGAAGGCTTTAAAAGTCCATCAGCGTGAGCTCTACATCATGACCAAATAATTTCTGGCCACAAAAGGGCAAATACTGACTGCTGAACAGCAGCAGCAAAACCAGCAACAAGCAGCCATGAATATCAGTGAAGGAAGATGCCGTACACAGCTGCATGAGTGGAATCTTCTGAGGCTTGTATGTAGAACACAGCAAAAGATTACCATCCTCCAGTCTGTGCACAACACACTGCTAGACTTCAGTCTTAGAGCTATTATGTAATTTATACACCACAGCAGATAAAAGACTTCCACATGCTATTCTGATATTTAATCATGTAAGCCTGACAACTGGCAATACAGAGGCCAAGTGAGGGGAAAGCCTAAGTCTGTTCACCCATAACATCCAATATTCTGGATTCCCTGTCACGGGCATGTAGCTCATATGACGGGGAGCCCAGGATCTATCACGAGCAGCCATCATAACCACAGAGCTAGTTTTAGGATTGGCCCCCTGTTCTCCCCAGTACTGTAGACCTAACTTCTGAGGCAGGGACTCTGAAATTCTGCAGAACTGTTAAGTCAAGGTCTGTGGCAAGGTTTAAAGTTCTGTGGTGCATTAATAAATAATACAGAGTCAGCATTAAAGTTTGGGGACATCCAGCAAGCATGGGCTGTGAGGAGAACATCGAACTCCCACCACATAAATGTAAGGTACATAATTTCCCTTAAACCTCCAGTTTTATGCTTTCAGCAGCTGTTCTGGCTCTCCATATTTATCTAAACGTATTTAGGGCCTACAATCATTTTATGCAACATCAACAGCTACTCACAGCCTCCCCAAACTGCAGGCAGCAAATCAGACTGCTGAATAGTTGTTATCCAATGGGGAGCCTGAAGTAGACTACCCATGGAGCATCTAAGACTTCAATCCTCTGAACACTTATCAGGAGAACCACACACAGTTGCAGTTGGGGGTGTCAGGATTTGGGGGCATAAAGAGGTTCCCCATTCTGCCACCCCTGAAAACTGACATACATTAAAAATATAAAACATTAAGCCTCTGAATTGTCAGTGTGATCATTTATCTTTTCTTCTTTTTGTTCCACTCTTACCTTGTTTAGTTTTCCCATTTCTGAATAAATAATTTTTAGCTTAGTGTCATCTTTCTCACCTTGGGATCATCTTTTCCTTATTTTCATATATTAGCATCTCCCTCCCGTAGCCTGAAAGCCCTGGCATCTGCAGTACCCCGACCATGGACTATCCTACAGCAGGCATTCCCAGGATCGCACCTGAATCATGGGTAACCCTTAAGGATCTGTGGATGTACTACCAGTGGCCTAGCAGGGTGGTTCAAGTAGCTTTTTTTTTTTTCACTTTTTTCTTCTGCCTCTGTAGTCTCACTGACTATGTTTCTATGTCAGGCAAATCCCCCCCCCCCCTTTTGAAGTCAAGGGCCCTCATACTAGTGTGGTTTGCTCCTTTCCTTATGTTGAACCACACTGTATGGTGATTACTGATACCTAGGGGACTCCCTCCTGTGACGTCTGCAATGCTGTCCCTGTCTGTTAATGGTAGGTCCAACACTGCCCAGTCCCCTAGTAGGTTTGTTTAACTGCCTGAGAAAAGCGCTTTGTAGAGAGGCAAGGATGACCCTGCTCCTTGTCAAAGCTGCAGCTGGAAGGTTCCACTCTACATCTGGCAAACAGAAATCTCCGACTGGCAGCACTTCACCCTTTCCTGCCATTCTTATGATAGCTTCCCCTAGCGCCTTGTGATGGAGGTCTCAATACTACCCCGGTGCGCAAAGCAGTCCTACAGCCCATCTAAAGGATGACCAATGGCAACTCTCGACCAGGTGCACCTGCACCTCAGTGACCTTTATTCCCTCCCTCACATACTGTACAATCCTCCTCCCTTGCTCCCAGCCCCATCTCTCCTAAACAGAGAGTAGCCAGGTATGGCCATGTCCCAGTCGTGGTGCTCAGTGCAAAATGATTCTGTTATGGCCACATGATCCAGGTTAGCCTCCATCACGATAGCCTCTAAATATGGGATTTTGTTTCCAAATCTCCTGGGGTTAGCGCACATGCCTTTCCACTCCCTCTCACCCCCTGCCTGATGCCCTGCATCTTTCTCCCTTTCATGCATATGTTGTTACCTTAACTTCCCTCTGACTCAAACCCTCCAGTTTTGCTTTCCCCATCCCTGGTCCCTTTTGATCTACTCTCCTCCCTTGCCCAAGTTGTATCCTCTTTTATCTTCTTCTTGTCCCAGTCCCTGACTTACTGGTTTCTTCAGTCTTTCCCATATTTTCTAATTCTATTCCTTCACCACTGATTTTGTTTACTTAGCTATCCCTTTTCTTACATTCTCCATAATTCATTTTTTTTCTCTTCTAGGCACCACACTGACCGTCAGGTTAGCAACCTCCAGTCCCATGCACAGCCACATCTTGTGTTAAACACCATAGGGGCTGCAAACTGCCTCCTGCCTCTCCTGCACTCTCATGGATTTAAAATAGATTACACCCACCCACACCCATCTCAGCCTTGAATGTACCTTTGAGTGGCCTTTTAGTTTCAAATTTATGTCATAAGCAGTCCAGTACTATACGGTGATCCTCTGCCTCTTCCTGCTTCAAACATATTGTAAGGTCTCCTCTTATCCATTACTCTACCATCTAGAAAAACTCAACCTGTACATCTTAGTCACAAAACTAACTCCACCCAGAGCCTCAATGAATTATTCCATTTTTATACCGGCACCCTTTCTTGGTCCAACATTGTAGAACAATCCTCTAACACTTCCTATTACTGCCGGGACCAAATGCTGGATCCATGCCCCAGTATGTTTTTATGTGGGCCACAGAATGCACTACAGCGATAAAAACAAGCATTTCTGACCCACTAGCAATGATGGGGAAAAGGCAGTATTGTCATGCATCCTTCAACCAAAAAAGGGTGCCAATATAAAAAACAGAGTGACTCAAGGGGGCTCTCAGGGCTGGGTGGGTTTGAGGGGCTGATATAGTTGGGGGTGAATTGTACTTCTTATAAAGCAACAAACAGCCAGAGTAAAGGGTAGAAAGGAGTGGGAACAGTCTCTGTCTAACTTACTGGGACTGTTTCTGTGTAATTTCTGCAACCAGACCCACATTTGTTGGCTGGCCTTGATTTCTGCAGCAATCGTGTGCCCAAGAACCGCAGAAAACAGAGGGCTTTAGTTTTAGACTGGGTGATACAAAAAGCCTTGGTAAAGGGGTCAGGATAATTCTTATCTGTCTTGTGAGGGTCAGTACTTGGTATGTACCAGGCAGCCATGGTAGAATCCTTCAAAGAAAATGGTAAATGGGAGGAATGACCATGGAAGGAGATGTGGAGGCCTTCAAGAATACATAAAGATTCCTCTAAGTGGAGCCCTTTCCTCAGCAGTGCCTAGCTAGTCCTGCAGGAGGTGAAGTAAAGCCCGAAATGAGGCATTCCCAGAGGGAGACCTAGGTGTAAAGACCACAGTGTCTTTAGTAAAGGAGGACCCAGAGGATCCAGATTCAAACCCATAAACAGGATGCTCTTCCTGAGCATCCCCTTCCCCAAATTCAAAAGATCAGGATTATATTCATCCCCCTCCTCCTCACGTGGACCACGGGGGGCCACAGGCTGCTGAGACAATAGCTGGGAAGCACAGGCTCATGGACCATAGTCCCAGAGGAATCCACAGCCAGTATCAACAGACACATCCTGAACGGCTGCACAAGTCGCTGAAATAATTCAGAAATAGCAGCCAAAACAACAGTGCTAGCATGGGCAGTGCCAGCCGGTGGATTCCCAGTAACTATGCACTGGGAATAGGCTGCACGTCACTGACAGCGAGAGAGCCAGTGCCTTTGCCGTACACGATGTCTGAGTGATGGTCAAAGTGACAACAGAGACCAATGAAGAGGACTGAGATACCACATGGAAGATTCAGTGGCAACCTGGACTAAAAGGGCAATATGGCATGTTTGCAGTGATGCTCCACTCCGTGAAGGGGACGACACCGTCACCTGATGATAAAACTGCGGAATACCCAGCGGCAGATCCAGTGGAGCCAGCTAAAGACCCCACAGTAGATGAGAACACTGGATGTTTGGCATTCTCTATTTTCTGCAAAAAAATCTCTAAAACCTTCTGGCGACATCTCCTTGTACTGAAAACAAGAAATCTTTCATCACTAACCACGTATACAAAAATAAAGGCATTAAACAGGCAATAGTATATTCAAAATGAAAAGTTAGCTCATTGCACAAATAAAAGCCATGTACCTAATGTGTCAGCCCCTAATGGAATGCCAGCAGGAATACAGTAACCTCCAACCAGTTTAGCTTCACTGCGTCATCACTCCCTGATGACGCTATAAAACGAAACTGGTCAGAGATTACGACATTTTCCACGATTCAATGAGCAGTTGAGGGCAAAAGAAAAAACTGAGGCGGTATTGGGCCATTCACCTTTTATAGACAGTGGCAACATCTGTCAATGTGGGTTGTCACAGCTAGGCAAAAGTTTCCAAGTGGTTCTGACACCGATGACTTACAACTCCATAGGTGTAGCTCTATACAGGGAGATGTCCTCAAAGAAGATCACAAGTGATACCACAAGGCCAACAAGAGGGCATATCTAAATAGCATGATATGGGTGTCTAACATTTTTCAGCCAAAACAGGCAGCTCGAAAGCAGCAACACCCAATTTGTAACATTTAGAAAAAGTGTAGAGAGAGGTTCAGGTAGCTGCATTACATATCATATATCCGTCGAAGAGGCTTCTTAAGTTCTGCCCAATATGTAGTAGAGGTGGGCAAGCCACGAAGTTTTCACCAAGAACTAAGTCAGAGCCAAGTCAGGGGTCTGGCTTGACTTTACAAGCCAAAACACAAGCCGAGCTGTGGTTGCTGCAGGCTATCAACAGCATCCCTCATGAGTTGGATGAGCAAAGTTGAACGTTTCAGCCACTGCACTAACAGATCAGACTGACAAAAATGCTTGCTTTCATCATAACTGGCTCAATCTGACTGTTAATTGCTGATAGAGGTCAAGCCGAGCCGAGCCAGGCTTGAGCTTACTCTGGCTTAACCACCACTAACATGCAGTACTGCCACTGCTCTCATCAAATGCATTTTACTTATATCAGGTCAGAACTGGAGTGTTCGGAGACCTTCACAATAAAGGAACAAATTGCTATGGTGTCTTTGGAGGCTTTTTTGCCTGGTTCTGACTTACATCAAGGACTAAAAGACTAAAGGATTTCTCTGTAGTTTGGTGCATTGGAGACAATATTTTAAAGCCCTTCAGACACCCAAAGTGTGACTGACCTGTTCCTCATCATTGAATGGTTTCAGACAAAAAGGTTGTGGAACCAGTTCTGGATTGCATTAGAAAGATGAGACAGCTTAAGGTAAGAAAGCTGTATAAATGCACCATGTAGCACACCACAGTCTGTTCTTTGATAGAGAATGCCCCTAATTCATGAACACACCGTACTGAAGTGATAACCACCAGACTACTTTTAGAGTAAGGAGTAACAAAGGGTTATGCAACAGAGGTTCGAAGGGTGCCTTTGCCAGGATCTTCACTGAAGAGGACCAAATGTAGGCTCCAAGGAGGCACAAAAGACAATTAGGAGGCTCTGTAAAAACACTGCATGGAGAAATTCAGGGACAGAGGACGAGTTCCCATTGAATCTCCTGAGTCAACAAATACAAATAATTCCAGGTCTGACACTTGGACTTTCAGAGTGCTGAGACTTAACTCTGCTGAATCTGACTTTGAGGAAACAAAGCAGACCAGACACTTACAGTATCTTGACCGTGGAAATGTGGTGATCTCATACCCAGAAGAGAAACTGTCACCATATCCTGTAATATACTTTGGATGTACTGTAGATAGCCTGCAAGCTGAGAAAATAAAATCTATGAGATCAGGGAGTATACCATGGAACATGAGATGTCCCTCTCATATTCCAGGCCACGAGGGGATAAGTAGCAAAGATTCAGGTGGTGCTCTGGACCCTGTCGAAATAGGTACTACCTGAAGAGGAGTGCAGTGGTGAATCCACCAACATCTAAGTCCACGAGGGAACCATTGTATTTGGTGCAAGTAGGGACATATTTTAATTATGGTGCCTCACTACATTCCAGTTTTGTGCAGCACTCTGAAAAGTACAAGGAATGGTGGAGAGGCATGTAGGAGACAGAATTCTGCCCAGTCTAGAGAAAAAGTATTCCACATGAAGACTGTTGGATCTCTTGCAAGCTAACAAAAGTCTTTGAACTGGATTTTCAAAAGGTCCAACACAGATAAGGGAGCGAGATCCACTTGCGACTGCACTGGAAATGCTGCACTGGTGCCGCCCGCAGCTATTTACAAATGCTGGGTGTGGTTTGCAACATTTGCTGCAATTAACATCATCTTGTGGCAAAATGACACATGTCATTGTTCTGACACAAGTGCCAGCACTTAGGATGCTACTGTGTCCAAAGTACTGATGCTACTAGACCATCTTATACATTGTATTATAGTGCTGAAATAAGTCAGCTTCAAAAAAAGGGCTGGCGAATCTGCAAGAGATCCTCTTTGAACATCCTGCCCTTTGAGTTTGACATTGCTGTGGTTGGTGAAGAGCTCCAAGACCGATTACCCTAACTTTATTATGATGAGGTTAAATGCTTTCATGTGAAAATTCCATTCTCCAAGTAATATGTCCCTTCTGCTGAGCCAGTCTGCTCATATGTTGCTTTGGCGGGGAATGTAAGCAAATGAAAAGCTGAGAAGGAGTTTGACCAGTTTAGAAGAACAGTCTACCACTGCATCCAGCTGATTCAGGTGCCCCCTGTCAATATATAACTACACTTTCTCAGCTTGTCGGCTGCTTACATTCCCAATCCCAATCAAAGCAAACTCTGAGTAGAGTGCCTCAGCAGAAGGGACATACTACTTGAAGAATGGAGATCTCACATGCACAATATATATATATATATATATATATATATATATATATATATATATATATTTAAACACTTTTGACCTTTTTCTGAATGTTGAAAAAGGAATAATCCACTGTGCCTAGTGCCTCACAACCCACCCTGGGTATGCGGCTACTGCACTACTACTTCCATATGCCACTGTAATCCTTTCACAAAAAAATGACATTTATTAGATTTTCTTTTCAAGAAAAAGTATACCTATAACAAGAAAAGGGACAATAATGAACAATGTGAAGCTGCAGGTTCTCATAAAAAAGTAAAGAAAATGTCTTGCCAATGGAGGAATTGCTCACAGCAATTAGGGGAAATAAACAAACAAAACATATAAAAAAAAGATGAATATCCTTCCACCCTGTTCAAAATGAAAAAAGAAACTTAGGAACACCATAAAGCACCCTTTGCAGCCAACAATTATGAAAAATCTCCTTCCAGTTTTGAGTCAAAAATGGAAAAATGTCTTTGAAAATTCCATGTCCCAGAGTCTCCCACATCCTTCTATTCGCTGCAGCTCTAACCATAGAGAAATCCACCAAAATGTGGGAACCAGAGATACAATCTACACAGTGGATTGACAAGTGTGTGCCTGGGCCTCTCTCTGTTCACGCCTTGCTGTTCCCACCTTAATCATCAGCTGTAAAAGCAGGAACTTATGAACAGCCAGTGATTCTAAAGTCTTAACAAAAGAAATAAAACTTTGAACCAGTAGAGGCAGAGTGGATTCTCCTAGTCACAGCTGCAGTGGAAGAAGGTTAAGGGGCCAACAAGGCAGGTTACATTCTCCATCATCTACATCTCATTAACAATTATCAACTAGTGATCCAATGGAAAAAACAGTTTTCTGCAACCATACATGGGTCAACAAAGCCCATCTTCGTTCTGTTGTCCATCACAACGAGAATACTGCGCTTCTTTAAGAATGGCTGAAAGACTTGGAGAGCTAATCAGACTGCTTACATCTCCATGTAAGTTCTAAGTCATGCTTCTGACAGTCCTATTTAACAGCACACTGGAAATAGGAGTGGTTACAGAGAACTGGAGAAAGGGCAGATGTAGTCCCACTTCACAAAAGTGGTAGCAGGGAGGAGGCTGGCAACTATAGGCCAATAAGCCTAACATCAGTGGTGGGAAAGTTAATGGAGACATTGCTGAAGGAAAGGATTGTGGAGTATCTTGAATTTAACAGGTTACAAGACCTGAGGCAGCATAGATTCACGGGGGTGATGTCAAACAAATCTGATAGATTTTTTGACTGGGTGACTAGAGAAATAGATCAGGGTGGAGCAGTGGACGTGGCCTACCCAGACGACAGTAAAGCTTTCGACATTGTTCCACACAGGAGACTCATAAGGAAGCTGGGCAGCTTAGGAGTGGGTCCAAAGGTGGTAAACTGGATAATAAACTGGTTAAGGGACAGGCGACAGAGGGTGGTGGTAAACAGAGTTCAATCCGGAGAAGGAACGGTGATCAGTGGGGTACCTCAGGGTTCTGTACTGGGACCAGTCCTCTTTAACATCTGTATAAGTAACATTGCAGATGAGCTGTAAGAGAAAGTCTGCCTCTTTGTGGATGAGACCAAAAGCTGCAATAGGGTGGACACTCCAGGGGAGATGGGGGGTGGAAGGAATGCACAGAGACCTGAGAAAACCAGAGGAGTGATCATGGGTATGGCAGCTGGATTTCAATGCAAAAAAGTGCAAAATCATGCTCTTAGGGCACAGAAACCAAAAAGCCGAGTACAAATGGTAGAACAGGTAGTGACAGCCACCGAACAGTAAAGAGACCTGGGGTGATCGTATCTGATGACCTAAAGGTGGTGAGGCAGTGGAACAAGGCTATAGGGAGGGCAAGTGGAATGCTGGGGTACATAGGGAGGGGTATCAACAGCAGGAGGAGGGAAGTGGTTTTGCTTCTGTACAGATCACTGGGAAGACCCCCACCTAGAGTACTATGTCCAGTTCTGAAGGCCACATCTCCAACAGCACATAGAGACAGTAGAGGCTGTCCAGAGGAGGGCAACTAAATGGTACAGGATCTGCATAAGAAGCCCTATGAGGAAAGACTAAAGAACCTCAGTGTGTACACCCTGAAGGAGGGTGGATATGATAGAGACCTTTAAATATTTCAAAGGAGTAAATAAGGTACAGGAGGGGAGAACTTTTCAGAAAAAAAAGATGCTCAAGGCCAAGGGGACATGCAATTAAGCTGGGGGGGAGGGGGTTAAATCCAGGAAAGATGTAAGGAAGTACTTCGTCACAGAAAGAGTGGTGGATGCCTGGAACATTCTTCCAGAGGATGTGGTGGGGGCAAAAACAGTGGTGGAGTTCAAGAATGCAAGGCATGGCATAAAGGAATCTTACTGGATATTAAGGGGGGGAGAGGTCTGCAGTGGCTCTATAGGAAGGGAAAAAATGGGCAGACTGGCTGGGCCAAGCAGTCCTTATCTAGTGTCAAAATTGTGAAATACTCCATTTCATGCAATACTTCTGCTTCAGCTGGGGGCAAGAGGCCACATTCACCCAAGTTCTGCTATACGTAAAAATATAAATGTACTTGCCGATGTCTCAGATACTTTGTAACTTTGTGAATACATTAGTATATAGTGTACTGTGAAAGTTTGTTCTGCATGGATTTCCATGCCAGCAGAAACACTGTACCACAGCTCAAAGGTCATGGAACACAACTCAACCCTTTTGTGGTACAACAACGTTCCAGCTGATCGGAAATCCTCGAGACAGCTATGTTTTGCACAGTGCTGCCATGTGCACAGCAATCAGTTCAAGTCCTGAACTGAAACCGCTGGCATGCTCACTGCTGCTGCAGGAGCACTGTAAAAACACTTTCATTTAAAAAAAATAAAAACTAAAACAAAACTATACACTATAAAAAGAAATACTGTTTGGACAACCAAATGCCAAAACAGCCTGTGCCAGCACCTCAGGCTTCTGATTACATCGGACCTCCTGAACCTTGTTCTCGAGTTCTGATGTAATCAGAATCCCTCTGAGGCAGCACAGGCTGGCTGTGCACAGTTGCCCAACCAGTGTTCTCTACACAGCATCTCATATCATCAGTTCCACCACAAAGCCAAATGATCCCAATTCATGAAAAACAATAGGAGGGAACAAAGCTACCAGGCTAAACTACCAACAAAAAACAATTAGTATGTTAGAATGGTATAAAGGAACTTCTGGTAGAGATTATGATGACCAATGTTATTGCAGAGACTCTGAGACCACATGAACAACTGTTGTGAGACTTTGTGCGCTGTTGATGTAGTTCTGAGGATCTTACGAATATACGAAATTTGCCAGCAGATAAAGGCCTAGAGGTCTATCAAGTCTGCTCGAATGTGCAGCTAGCACCCCTTATTATGCAGCTGCCCCTCCCTTCCACCCTTCCCCTTCATTAACCCTTCCCCTTGTCCTGTCCCATCCCCTTTTGAAGCAGTCCACTGTTCTACTGGATACCACTTCTGCAGGTAACGCATTCCACCCAGCCACTACCCTCTCTGTAAAAAAGTGTCTCCTCATCTCCCTCCTGAACCTTCCTCCCTCCAGTCTCATATCATGGCCCCTGGTGTCCCTCCCCTCCCTTACTTTGAACAGCCCCTCTGTACCTGTCTTGTTTATTCCTTTCATGTATCTAAAGGTTTCAATCATGTCCCCCTGTCCCTCCTGTCCTCCAGTGAGTACATGTTCAATTCCCTCAACCTCTTCTCGTATGATAAGTCCCCCAGCCCCTTGATCATCTTTGTCGCCCTGCGCTGCATCCCCTCCAGTAACTTACTGTCCCTCTTCCGATACGGGCACCAGTACTGCACGCAGTACTCCAGGTGCAGTCTAACTAATGACTTATACAGTTGCAAAATCACCTCCTCCCTCCTCGAAGATATACCCCTTGCAATACAACCCAGCATTTTGTTGGCCTTTGCAGCTGCCTTACTACATTGTGCCGAGTTGTTCACTGACTCTGTAATGAGCACCCCCAGATCCTTCTCCTCCTCTGTCTGGGCTAGCTGCACTCCCCCCAGCTGGTAACTCCTCCTTGGGTTCTTCATCCCAAAATGCAGCACCTTGCACTTTTTGGCATTAAACTCCAGTTGCCAGGTGTCTGACCAGGTTTCAAGCTTTGCCAGATCATCCTGCAACCCCTGCCATCCCCCTAGGTCATCCACCACCGCTCCTACCTTGGCATCATCAGCAAACAGACTGCTCTTGCTCTTGATGTCCCATGATATGTCTGCAATGAATATCCCAAACAACACTGGTCCCAACACCGAGCCCTGTGGAACACCACTCGTCACTACCCTTGGGTGTGAGGGCTCACCACCCACCACCACCCTCTGTTGCCTTCCCTGAAGCCAGTTTCCTAGCCATCTCACCAGCTTTGCACCCGCCCCTGTGCCTACTAACTTACTTCCCAACCTTCCATGCGCACCGAGCTCTAATGCTTTACTGAAGTCCAGATACAGGACATCCACTGCATGGCCCTGTCCAGTTGCCTAGTTACCCAGTCATAGAACTCCACCAGGTTGGTTTGGCAGGATCTGCCCCATATGAAGCCATGCTGTCTGCTGTCCTGTAGTCCTTTGGCCTCTAGGAGGGCCACCAGCCTCTCCTTCAGGATAGTCTCCATTAGCTTACCCACGATGGATGTGAGGCTCACTGGTCTGTAGTTTCCCGGTTCATCCTTGGGGCCACTCTTGTGGAGGGGCACCACATGAGCCATCCTCCAGTCCTGAGGTACACACCGAATGTAGTGAGGCATTAAATAGGTCTGCCAAAGGTCCTGCAAGGACCTCTGCCAGCTCCTTCAGTACCCTGGGGTGGATGCCATCTGGGCCTGGTGCCTTGTCCACCCTCAGTGCCTTCAAACCCTCCCGAACTCTGCCCTCCATGATTTCCCCATCTGTCACCCCTTCCCCCCGTTTCTGCCATTTCTCCCCCTTGGGTGTCACCCCCCTCTTCTCTTTAGTAAATACTGAGCAGAAGTACTCATTTAGTGCTTCTGCCTTATCGCACCCTGCTTCCACCCAACCCCCCTCCTTCCTAATCCTTACTATGTGGTCCTTACAGCTCCTTTTCTCCCTGATGTACTTAAAGTCCTTCTCCCCCTTCTTAATGCCTTGTGCCAGCCTGAGTTCCGTAGATGCTTTGGCTCCCCTTACTGCCCTTGTCACCTCCTTCGATTCTATCAAGTACTCCTTCCTGTCCTCCCCTCTCCCTGTTTTCTTGTACTTCCTAAAGGCAGCTCTTTTTCTCCTTACCTTTTCCATGACCTCCTTGGTCAACCAGCTCGGTTTCTTAGCCCTAGCCTTCTTGCTCTGGGCCTTGCAGCAGGTTTTGGTTGCCTCCACTATCCCCAGCTTTATGAGCTCCCACCTCTGGTTAGTGTTCATACTAGATTGAATTCTGGCCAGGTACCCTTTACCACTTCCCCCATCCTCCCAAAGTCGGCCCTCCTGAAGTCCAGCACTCTTGTGCCCGATTCCACTCCTTCCTTGCCCATATCCAATGTGAGCCATACTGAGTGGTGGTCACTCCCTGACAGCGGTTCCTCCACTGTAAATTCTCTCACAAAGTCCCCATTTGCCAGCACAAGGTCAAGGGTATTTCCTAACCTGGTTGGTTCACTGACCATTTGCAGCAGGAAGCTGTCTTCTTGAGAGAGGGAAAAATATGAATGGTTGTCATACAGAGTTGTGCAAGGATCATGACCAGAATTTTTAAGAGACCCTGTGGGTCAGTTAGAGGCTGAAGAGAAGTGCTCCAAATTTGAAATGCATGTCCTAAATTTTTTTTTTATAACTCAAGTTTATTCAAGCATAGTAAACATTCAACATACACGTTCAGAATTATAGCATTTGGCTTGAATCAAACATAGCATCCTTTCCAGCAATACATTTGTATAGTGTGTGTCTACTAATACTGATCAAAGTTTCATATTTCAAACCTTTTTCTTTATGCCAACTATTTACAAAAAAGGAGAATGATATACTAATAACCATGTCTGCTGAGGGTTAGCTGTTTTCACCAATGTCTGTCAAACGTGTGCAAAATTCATCAGGAGGGGATGCTAGTCGGATCAAGGTTTCTAGCTGTAGGTCAGTCCTGCAGGTTCGATCTTCTGTCTTTTACTAATGAAATTACTATTATTCTAGTAATTCAATATGTCAAGGGTCTCTTGGCACTCAAAGGCTCCTGCTACGAGGATGGGGGACAGGAGGGAGCCGGACAACCCTTACTTGTTGCTTCCCAGGCAATCCAGGGATTCCAGATTGTTCTAAACCTTTCCTCCCTTAGGTTTAGTTTGGCTGGAACCGATTCCAGATCCATGATATTACTAACTCTATTCACCCATTCCCCCAGACCTGGAGAATCCTGGCGTAACCAATGGACAGTTATACATTTTAAGGCAGCAGCTATGAGTACCAGGGCTAATTTTCTTTTCGATGGGGAGAGACTGACTATTTTTGGGAAATGCAGTACCCAGTCCTTAAAGGAATCTGGCATGGGTACGGATAACACTTCCTGAACTGACCTATCTATCTTCTGCCAAAAGTTAGAAATCTTCTGGTGTCCCCAAAAGATATGCCAGTGTGTACTCACCGAGCCACATGTCCTCCAGCAGGTGTTTGTATTGGTCTTGTTGTGGTGGTGCTGAGCCACAACAGGGGTCAGGAAGAAACAGACCAGGATTCTCCAAAAGAATTCTCTCCACATAGGCGAGGAGGTCACTCACCAACCCAACCTTAATCTCTTAGACCATGCCTCCTCTGGAATCCTTTCCACCATCTCTCCCACCCAGGCTAGCTTTATTTTTCTTAAAGGGTGTTGTTCCCGTGGCCCTATTAGGCTGTACAGCTCAGAGATCCATCTCACTCTCACTTTCAAGTTCTGCGACAACAATATAAAGTTCTCCCAAGAGTTAGGCTGATATGTCAGTTCTTTCAAGTTGTCTGCGGTTCTGATAAAATGGCATATTTGTAAATACCTGTGAAAGTCAGCATCTTGTAAGCCGAATTATCTTTAAGCTGGTCAAAGGAAAGACAAGTCCCACCCTCCACCAGTTGTGAGAAACAGGTCAGCCCCTTCAATTCCCACCTGGCATATGCATTATCTAAACGAGGGGGGAAGAATCTAGCACGGTGACGAATCAGAGACAGCAGGCCCAAGCTCTCCTGTGAGGCCAGTAGGCGCCTGACCCTCTTCAACACTTGTACTGTATGTTGTGTCCAAGGGTTGCCAGTGAGCGAAGAGGCTGAACCCGTCGATGCTGCATGTCCTAAATTTTGATCCACAAGTATTGCATGTGACAGGGATGAATAGGAATGTTAAATGTCCTGTACAGTAGGTCTATAAATACCAAAATGTATCATGGCCTGCTCTCCAAGATGATGGATAGTAGATATTCGATGTATAATTTGAGGCCCAATACTGACTTGAAGACTCGTGCATTTAGGATGATGGGAACAAAGAAATATTCCTAAAGTGTGTTCTGCTGGGCAACTGGCTCTATTGCCCAGAACTGCTGAAGGCCAGCCAGTGAAAACAAAAAGCTGTCCCTCTTGAGCCGACTAGGATGAGAGGTGACCAGTCCATTTTGAGCAGACTGGGCCCATTCTTATAACAGAAAGCTTTATCCTACACGCTCCACAGAGAGATTGGGCCCACAAGGCTAAATTGCAAGACTTTTTTTATTTATTCCCCAGTGGAACGACTGCACAGAGATCTGTTAACAGTTAGACTTTTTGGGGTGAACCAGAAATGGGACCCGTTAAATTTATGATGGCATTGACCAGGTTCTGACCTATTTTGGTCGAAACATGGACACCTGAGCTTCCAAACAAGCATCCATTTCTCTCTGGTTGAGTTAACTACAATTTGGCTATCTCCACTAAATCCTTAACAGCTTTTTCAAGGAGTCCGTCCCCCCCAAAACAGGAAGCATCTACTATATGGGAGCTTTACGTGATGTACTTTGGAATGACTGGCCTTCCATACACTGAGCTATAGTTTTGTTTCTGCAGATCTGCGTTGCATTCTCAGACACCCACTAGACAAGTCAAAGCCAGGTTCACAAGTTAAATCTTCTTAATAATGTTTTTGTTGGGGTGGGGGGGATGATGTGGAGCCCAAGCTCAGCAGCAACACGTAGTGCGCCTGCATTTCAAGTAAGAAACAACTTAATTTTATTCCTTTATACGGTTTCTTTTTTTTAATTGCCTGTCTAGTATTGTTGGCAATTGTCTCACAACAAGATGCAAAAACTCAATCAGCTAAAGTTTGACCCTGCTAATGGGAAAACACAAGAGGGTGCTTAGTCCCCATGGGCCGAGGAATATCCACTGGACACCACAACAGAGCAGGTCCATAAAATACAGCGACTTTTTCAGTCAGTTATCAGACATGAATGCAAAGTCTGATGCATTCATCAACAGACTGACCACTGCTGAAACAACTGTTGATTTCATCAAAGGGGAAGTGTCACAGGCTAAAAGACAGTAAGAGCAAGCAGTGTAGTCACCCACAATGCTGATAAAGGAAAACCAGCACCTACATACTGTACATGCTTAAATGTGCTAGAAAAGCACTACAGGGCTGGCAAGGTTCGGATTCTGGGTTTCCCCAAGTAGACTTAAGGAGATCACCTTTTGTTATTCTTAACTGGTTGCGTGAGATGTTGTTGGCGACAATGGAAGGGTCAGAGCTCTGAATGTAAAAAAACATACAGCATCATCCCACATGGGGGGCCCCTCAGCAGGAAATCTTCCCTGGTCCTGCTGATCATGGACAGAGAGGGCAAAAGGGGTCTCTTCTTGCAGCTAGCAAAATAGAAGCAATCCCTAATTTTGGATGAACACTAAGTTCTTTTCTTCCCTGATTTAAGTTTTACTAACCGCCAACACAGAAAGAGGTTCAACAGGATTCGTAGTGTCTTACGGAATGCTAATATTTCCCATGCCATGATCTTTCCAGTCTGGCTGCAAATTGTACATACGGACCAAGTATTTATTTTTGCAGACCCAGTGAAAGCAGATAAATGGGAGGAAAAAAGTCTCCAGTGGCTAGAAGACTGGACCAGCAGAATAGCAGTGATCAGGAGTTGGAAGAGGATAATTGAGGTACAGGGGATACATTTCTGAATTAGTTTCAGTTGTTAGATTACTCACCTCTAGCCATAGTTCTAGCAGTGGTATTTAATTCACATCATCAGAGGCGGGGGGGGGGGGAGGCAATGGGAAAGAGAGTGCTACCCTATGCTGGCATGACAGCACACCAGGCATGTGTGTCAGGGCCTTGGAGTACATGCACGCAAATGTCCTGTGAGGATAAACAGATGATCATGTTACAGGGAGACCATAAATGTTCTTCAGTTCATAGCAAAATTCCCCACTGTTACAGTAACTACTTCTAGGATCATGGATTCAGGCCACATCCACACTCAGGCAGTTCTGCTGGAGACAGCCAAGTCATCAGAAGTCTTCAAGCTAAGCTCCTCCCACCTCCTGTGTGCTATACCCTCCGGCTCTGCCCCATGACGTCAGATTTAGCATGCTGGAAGCAGGGATCTAGGTGTCACTTGCTTGGTGAGCTTGAGAGTGTTGTGTGACTGTGAAACAAATACCACAACTAGAATTACAGTTACAGGTACAGTCCTCTGGGTGGAGGGGCAAGGCATGCACCCCAATTTGGCGAATAAAAGACTGGAAAAATAAGGTTCCAAAAGCAGCAACCCAATGACTCATCACATCAATGCTGTAGTGGGAGATAAGGGTGTGTAGTTTTGTCCAGGTAGTATCTATCCCTATCTCTACAATGGGGATATCCCTCAAAACACCAGCCAACCTACAGCAGAGGTTGATGCAGGATGTAATCCACCTGGCAGATTGCCTGCTTTGCTGCCAGTCTGCCAGGTACAGCTTCAGCATATGTGACAAACAGCTGGTGAGCCTCACCACAAACTCCCACCGTGCTCTCCTTATTGTAGGCTTGTGCCCTCTGCAGGTCCAGTAGGTGGAGTTTGCAATCAGCGACAGACGCTGGATTGGTGAACTACAACAGAGGGTTAATCACCTGGTTAAGGTGAAACTCCCATACAACCTTCGGGAGGAATTTCACATTGGAATAAAGGACAACCTTGTCCTTAAGGAAGACCATATAGGGAGGATTCACCAAGAGTGCCTGGAGCTCAATGACCCATATGGCTGACATGATAGCTAGCAAAACAGCAGTCTTCCACAACAACAGTCACATCTCACACTTATGTGTCAGCTCAGTTGGCTTGCCCATGAGCACTGCCAGTACCAGCAGTAGGTTCCAAGGAGGGTGTGTTGCACACAGCAGAGGGGACAGGTGATCTAGGCCTTTGAAAAAGTGTCCAACCACTTTCTCCTGTACCACCACTGGCATACTTGTCTGCGCCCGGTGTGCAGAAATGGCTGTAAGGAGTACTTTCAGGGTCATGGCTTGCAGTCCCAAATGAGTCAGGGACCAGAGGTAGTAGAGATTGTAATAACTGGGCAGGCAAGGGAATCTCTTCCACTTAAGCAAATATGTTTTGCATGCTGACTCCTTTCAGGATGCTTCCACCACATGGAGGATGTCTTCTGAGAGACACAATGTCTGGAGCTCTTGCCACTCAGAAACCAGGCTGAGAGGTGCAGGGACATAAAGGCCATCTCCTAATATCTGGTCAGCAGATCAGGGCAATGAGGCAAACACCACGGCTGCCTGCTACTGAGGCTCAGGAGATCCGGATACCAGAACAGCCTGGGCCAGTCTGGTGCTATCAGGATCAGCCACACCTTGTCCCTTGAGGCTTGATCACTACCTTGTGAAACAAGAGGAAGGGAGGGAAGGCAAACAGAAGGGTCAGTGTCCAGGGCCTCGAGAAGGCATCCCACTGCAGTGTCCTAGACTGAGGAAGTGGGCACAGAACAGCTACATATTTCTGTTCTCCCATGAGGCAAATAGGTCCACCAGAGGGGTGCCCCACAGGAAGAACAGGTGGTCTACCATCTCCCGATTCAGGGACTACTCTTGTGATGTCTGTCCAACCTAAGAGTATCCACCACCTGGTTGTTCTCTCCCTGTCATGAATTACCAGGAGATCTGCTTGTAGGCTGTGCACAATGTCCAAGTGCGTATAACCTTTTTAGAGTCTGTAAAAGTGCTTTGGTACATGCTGAACTGCGCTTGAAACAAATAAAGATTATTATTATTATTATAATGACCTACTGGCATATGGGAAAAGAGTGCATCCCATCTTGCCGGTTCAGGCAGAACACGGTGGTCATACTGTCTTTCTGGGCCTGGACAACGTCACCCCAAATCAATGAAGTGAAGTCCATCAAAGCCAGATGCACTGCATGGAGCTCCAGGAGGCTGATGTGGTATCAGGACTACTGGGGTGACCAAAACTCGTGGGCCCAGTGATCTCACAGGTAAGTTCACCGCCCCACCAGAGACCCATCTATCATGAGTATGATAGATGGTTTTGAGTGGATGAATGGTATTCCTTTCTCCAGATACTGTGGGCACAGCCACCACTGGATGGCATCCCAGATCAGCTGAGTCACCAAGACCAGCTGGTGTAGGCATCCTTGGCTTTGGGACCACTTCTGGCCCAACTCCCACTGCAGCAGGGGGCACATCCTCCAGCGGGCCTAACAGAGCATGTTGGTAGAAGCCGCCACAAACCTTAGAAGCTGCAGGAAATCCTAGGCCGGACAAAGCACCCAACCAAAAATGAAAAGGCACAGGAGGTAAGATCCAACACCCAGAACACCATGAGGCAGGTCTTGGCCTGCAAGGAATCGAGTTCTTCCCTGATGAACTTGGCAGGGCTGACCAGAAGACCCAAGTCTCAACAGGTCTGGAGGGACAGATCCCCGAACAGCTCCACAGCCTCCTTGGATAGACAGGCAAGCAGCCAGTCATCCAGGTAGGAAAGTACCCTGACATCCATGCACCGCAGAAAGGACGCCATCACTGCCATGCACTTGGTGAAGACCCTTGGCACAGATTAGAGGTTGACAGGCATAACATAGATCTGGTACAGCACTCTCTTCACATAGAACTGAAGGTACTAGCTACGGAATGGACAGACTGGGATATGGAAGAACGAGTCCTGGAGGTCCAAGGAGCAGAACATTATCCTGTGCTCGCAAGATGGCATGATCTGATTCAGTGTGACAATCTGGAACTTGCCCTTTTGCATAAACTTGCTCAAACTGAGCAAGTTCAGTCCGGGACACCAGCCATCATCTGTTTTGGAATCAGGACGCACCTAGACACATATCCCGGTGTAGCCGGAGTGTCTGGAATGAGCTCTATTACCCCATGCTCTAGGAGCTAAGCTATACCTGCCCTTGGTGCAGATGTGTCCTGTGGTACCCTGGACTCCAGAGGAGCTCTGAGTCGGTAAGGCAGAAGATCCTTGAAATCCAGAGGCAATCCTTGCCCATCACTTCTAGGGCACACTTGTCCAAGGTCATAGTAGACCATTATGGTAAGAAGTGGTGCAAATGCCCCAAACAGGAGCTGGGAGCAGGACTGGATGGAAGGGGGAATGGCACTCCACAACACATCACTTTCCAGCCTTGAAGTGGACTCAAGCAGACAGGGTCCCAGAGACACCTCCACCATCACCCCCACTTTCTGTCCCTTGCCACCAAACTTGTTCAGATGCCAGCTCTGAAACTGCTCCTGCATGGGCTGCTGCTGAAGTCACTGAAAGTTCTGAAATTGAAGTGCCTTTTTCTTGAGCTTGAAAGGTTTCGAGTCTTTCTGAGATGAAGCCACAGATTCCAGGGTGGCACTGGATTTCTCAAGGAGGGTAACTTTCCCTCCATCCCAGGGCCAAAGAGGTCAGCACCCAGGAATGGGACACTGGCCAGCTTGTGCTGGGTATAATAGTCTCAGCTAGATCCTACAACACATGGTGATGGCCACAGCCATGCCACAGGCATAGGAATTGTCTATGTCCAAGGCCGTCTGCAGTTGATGTTTAGCCAGCATTTGACCCTAGTCTTGGAGCATCTAGGCCATCTGCTGCTCATTGAACAGGAAGTATAGGGAGGAGAAACCCAACAATCACGAAAAAGGAATGACCAAAGTTAGCAGTCATGCATAGGTGTAACATGTCCCCCCCCAACTTTTTCCTAGATCTAGTTCACATTACTATAGTCCTCCTCAACTCAACTTTAACTGCCACCTTAGGCCAGATGAAAGTGGCTTGCATTTACCATCTCCAATCTGATGCATCTTTTATTCCCACAGTCCCAGAACCTCAATTAATAGGTGGTGCTGCATGCATCCAACGTCACTCATATGAACTACTGGAACTGCTAGCCAATGTGTTATATCACTGGATCTTTTTTGTCTCCCTTCAGTGCCATGTTAGATAGCCATGGAACCCCTTGCTTCATACACTAAGAAAGGGAAATCTAGTACTACATGGCAGTTATTAGTTCACGTTGTAAAATCAGTCCATACACCTGGAAACAGCAAATAAAGGAATAATGCACGACAGGGTGTGTGTCGTGCTGGGATAACGCCACGCCTGGGGGGGGTTGGGCACGGTACCCAGGCTGAGTCGTCAGGCGTGGCGTTATAACGATCACACCCTGGAGAGCATTATTCTATTACACAATGGCTCGTTGTTGTACAGAATAGAAAAAATAATTTTAAAGAAGTTTTTGTGTGGAAAAATATTTTTTGGTTTTAAGAGAGATAAAACAATCCGTCAAAAGCTCAATCAAACAATCCATCAAATGCTCATCTACATGGGTTCACAGTGCTGAGACTAGACCTGTGGCGTTGTGCTGGGATAACGCCATGGGTCCAGCCCCAAACTGACCAATCACAGTCCAAGATTCTTTCTTGCCATTGTATAATATTGGTTGCACAACCTGGATGGCTGTCACATACTATAGGAACATCTTAAGTAACTTCACCTCTATTACTGTTGGTAGAATTTTTAATTTTTTTTACTTATACTTTTTGGCATCCATGGTCGTCAGTTTTCAGCCTTGGTCACGGCACAACCCCCCCCCCCCCCATGAATTGCCAGCGCTGTCCTCTGTCACCCCTGGCTTGCCCCCCAGAGGGTGGGGTTGAGGCACTGTTCCCCTACCAGTGCCACACTAATGTATCTGGTTGGAAGAGAGCCAGTATCGGAGGCTGATCGAAGCCCAGGGGGAGGGCTTCATAGAGATGCCCAGGATGTGTTTTTTTTCCCCCTGTAAGCAGGGGCAGGGACATGCAATGACGACCGGTGTCCGCTCCGCCCCTGAATTATTACAGTGTTGGTGTGTCGCAGTGAACCCAGCCTCCGCTGGGTGCCGCTATTGCACCACGCACACAGCCTCCCTCCCTCCCAGAGAAGGAGAGCAGTCCAAAGGACGCTCGATCCTTCTCCCCCCGGCCGGCCCTCCAGCGACCCAGGTCCATTCCTGAACCCGGGTCGCCGGCGTCACAAGCGGAAATCCAACCGCTGTGCCGTTGGGCCGGCCCTGTTGGTAGAATTGCTGTAAAGATGCAGATGCCTTCAACCCACACCAGAATGACAAAAGAATCAAGAAAGGCCCAAGCTGTTGTTCTACAAGCCTTAACACACAGTCATCCCCAAACATAGAGCCCAGCTACACTGGTCCTTCAGAGCCATGAAGGAGAAAGATTTTTTTAATTATCCTTTGCCCCTGAATTATGCTTTCATTCAGTCCTGGTGTTCAACTGCTTCTCCACTACTGATGTTGCCACCTTGGACAAGTACACAGAACCATGGCTTACTGGCCATTGTGGCATTCCTCTTTCCAGCTGGCTCTGGTGTAATCAGGGTAGTTAAACTGATCACAGTGAAGGGACTCCATAACATGGGAGGGGTCAGCCGTTTGCACATCTGAAGACAGTGGGCAGTCATTGCCCCATGCCATCATATGCTGACCAATGACTGGAACTGCTCGATTTTTCATGGTCTCTTCCAGCACACTCAGTGAACAAGCACGTGCTCACGATGACCTTGAGGTGCCAGATGGCTCCTGGTCACCCTCACCATCAGTGGCACAACAACTGGGCCATAACCAGGTATCATTGCAGAAGTGGCATCAGGAAGCCACCCAAACTTGGAGGAGAGCATCCTCACAGTCACAATCCTACCCCTCCCTTCTGGCCTTTGCTCCTGCCATCCTGGACTCCAGGCATGAACCTGGAGTGTACCAGGCAGCCACATGCTGCCCAGCACAAGGAGCTGGCTTCTGAGGGATGCATTTTTTTTATAACATACCACTGAGACTGGGACACAGAGGGGTGAGTAAATGTTCGCGTTACTCTGAACCTATGCCCCAATCTGTGGCACACATTAAATTGTACCAGAAGCCTGTTTATATTTGAAAATTTAAGAAAAGGTTGCAAAGCAGAAAAACTGGGTGGGGGATTTAGTATGGTGAATCGACACATGGTTAACACAGTCTCATTTGCCTGAGAAATCCTTCCCTTAGTCAGTGCACTTGAAAGTTTTTTCTCTGGGTAATGTCTCCAAATTTGAAATCTTTGCTAGTATAGTAATCCTGAAATGCTCATCCATTGTCAGCTCCGTTTGCTATTTGGTATATAATGTAGTTATTCCAAAGTCCCCTAAGTGGTTAACGTGGAGTAAATGATAAGTTTTACAGAGCAGATACCCACAGTCTGTTTAAATTATCATTATCAAATAGCATACCACAGATAAAGGACCTGCAGTGTACTGCTAGATAGCCCCCACACAGCTTTCTCTCACAAACAAAAGTGACATGTCCTCCCACGCCTAGAGGTCTCAAAAAGCTAACCCATGGTGTAGCACCCCCAACACCAAGGTCTCTCTGCAATTCTTGCCATATTTATTTTCACCACCTACACCAAGAAAACTGGAATACTCTGCAGCACCTAGCTCTTATATTTGTAAAAGTACCCATGTTCTTATTTGTCCAGCTCCATAGCCACAGTTCAGACGCATCCAGCAGAGACACACTTGCCCTCTGTCCTCCAAGGCTGACTGCATGCTCACTGACAGGGAGTATGGCCATGCCCCATAACAATATGGAGTATGACTGTGAGTCTGTTTTTCTTGTGTCCATGAGAAACCACTCTAGTATTTATTTATTTAAGTCTAGGATTACAAGTACCTTTGAGCAAAGGCTCTTTTACAAAGATTCCACGTCAGAGACAGGACAATACAGTGGTATACAGTGGAGCAAATGCAATAAGCAATAAGCAAGTGCAAGTTTAGAGCAGATAAAACAGATGTAACATACAGTTTCTTAATAATACAAGGAGAGCCTGTCAGAGGCAGTTGTCAACTAGAACAGAGGTGCGGGAAGTGGAGTGGGGTGGAATGGCAGAGGGGGAAGGGGGGATAGGGTAGAGGGGAGGGGGTGGAAAGAGGGGAGAGGTGCAAGGAAGGGGCACAGAGGCTCGGACTGCTGGACTGAGCCGAGTGGTCCGGCTAGGTATGACATTCGCGCAGGTGCTAGAGGCAGAGAGGTGGAGACGGAGCCTTGATTTGAATTGTCCTAGCGTGGGAGCAGAGGAGATCTCAGTGTTAAGGCTATTCCACCAACAAGGAGCCCAGTAGGCAAATGAGTGTTAACCTATGGAGATTCTGCAGAGTGGGACCAACAAGTGATGAGATTCCGAGCCTCTTGTGTGACGGGGGTTACTACTTGGGCTGCGAAGAGATAGTACCCCAAGGGGTGCCAGGCCCATAGTGATCTTCTTAGCCATAGTGCAGGTTTGATATTTTATGCGGTTAGATAGTTGCAGCCAGCCAGATCGAGCGTAGAGGTTGCATGTGTGGGTTAGGCAGTGTGACCCAGTGACTAGACGACATGCTTTGCTGAGCGAGGTGGAGATACGTCTGAGGGCCGTAGTAGTGGCCAATCCGTAAATGATGAGGCCATAATCGATGATGGAGACAACTGAGCTTTGCACAGCAAGGCAGCAGGAGTTAAGCTAGACCTGTGCCTGTAGAGAAGGTCAAAACGCATGTTGGCAGCCTTAGCGACATTGTCAATATGGGACACGTAGGACAGGTTACTGTCAAGGGTGATCCCTAAGTATTTGAAGGTCAGAACCTGTTCGAGGGTTGACCCATGTTGGCTTGATATGATCGGGGGGTGTCCTGAATTTGCTGTGGGAGTTACGGAAAAGCATAGTCTTAGTTTTTTTTATAGCTGAGAATAAGTCTCTGTGTACTGAACCAGTTTTCCACTGATGAGAATCCAAGTTGGAGATTATTTTGCAGGGACTGCTGGTCCTTATGGGAGGAGAGAATTACGGCATTGTCTGCACAGATAATAATTTGTTCGGGGCAGGATTTAGGGAAGCTGTTCAGGAAAAGAGAAAAGAGAAGCGATCCCAGTATGGAGCCCTGGGGAACTCCCGAATGGACTGACATAGCGTTAGAGAGAGAGTACCTGCAATTACTCGTTGCGATCTGTTTAATAGGTAACTTTGGAACCAGGCTGTAGAGTCTGGGGAGAGCCCCGCAATTGAGAGCTGGTTCAGAAGCAGGTTGTGGTGGACGGTATCAAAAGCCTTCATTAAATCGATGAAGACTGCCCCGGCAAGGCAGCCGTTATCTAAGAAACTGTGGATGGCTGCGGTAAATTCCATGAGGGCAGATGTGGTGCTGTGCCCTTTCCTGAACCCATGTTTCTGAGAACATAAGATGCTGTGATTGTCCAGGTAGTCGGTGAGTTGGTCGGCAACAATGCTTTCGAGTGCCTTTGAGAGGGGAGGTAGTATGGAGATTGGTCGGTAGTTTCCATGGTGAGTCTTGTCGCCATTCTTGTAAAAGGGGGTGACGACAGCGGATTTCCATAAGTCAGGGAACTGGCCAAGGCAGAGGGAGAGGTTAAGGATCTTGGTGAGTGGTCTGATAACTTTGTCGAGCGTGAGGGACAGTAGTTTTAAGTCCAATGAGTCCCCGCTATACCTTGTGTTGGCAATGGCCTTGTCAATGTACTTGCGAGTTTCATGCTGCTTGACTGATTTGAAATAGAAGGGGGGGTAGGTAGTAGAATGGGGAGTGTTGGTAGGGTCTGCGGGGGAGTCAGAGTCAGTGAAGAAGTCAGGGGGGAGAATGGAGCTGAGGTCAGTGAAAGCGGTACTGAAGGTATTAGCGATAGTCGTGGGGTCAAGTGTGATAGTTCTGTCGATGCTGAGCATATTTGGGGATGTTTTCCGCTGTTTACCGGTCACTTCCTTGATGTTGTTTCAGAAAGATCTACCATTACCTCATGTGTTAGTGAGGGCTTCCCTTTAATAGGTGCTTTTGTGTAGTTTAATTGCCTTAGTGCAGTCATTCCGCGCATGCTTGTAGTTCTGGATGGCAGTTGGTGATCCAGAGTCACAGGCCAAGAGCCAGAGGCAGTCCCTTGATTTTAGCTGTGCTATTAGATCGGCAGTAAGCCAGGGATTGCAAAGGAACTTAACTTTACGCTTTTTGAAGGGGGCGTAGGTGTCGCAGGCTTCGTTGAAGATGGAGATGAAAGAGTCCAAGGCTGTGTTGACATCATTTGCATTGAAGATTGGCATCCAGTTCAGGTTCCTGAGATGAGATTTAAGGAGATTCAGGTTTCCACGAGGGAAGATTCTACAGGTGATGACTGATGGTGGGGGTTTGCGGAATTTGTTGGACCACACACAGGTGACAGGAGAGTGATCACTGAGGGAATCCGGGAGAATGGAGATATAGGAGATTTGGGTGGGGTGGCTGGATAGAACTCAGTCAAGTAGTGAGCTGGTACCAGTTCTGTAATTGTGCTTGGTCGAGGAGTCAACCAGTTGAGCGAGGTGAACAGAGGAGATGGTATCCATGAGACCTCCAGAATCAGGGGCAAGCCAGTTTATGTTAAAATCACCAAGCATAATTAACTCAGAGTTAGGTGGCTGCATTCAGGTGAATTCCAGGACAGCGTTTAGGCCTTTCACTTGGTCTTTGGAGGGGATGTAGACTGTGGCAACTGTGAGTGCTTTGCCATGGGCTCCAAGTATGATAAGGATTGGGAGGATCTGTGCCAGAGAGTCTGAGGGTGGGGAGGTTAGGGGGTGGCCCGGGAGGGAGTCTTTGAGGTACAGTGCACAGCCCCCTCCTCTTTTGGCCTGCCAATCCAGCCTGAAGACAGTGTAGCCAGGCAGGACAATTGTGAAGTCAGGAATTTTGGGTGTGAGCCAGGTTTCGACAACTGAGATGAAGTCAGGTTTATGCTGGTTAGAGAAAACTTGTAGGGCATCAAGCTTGGGAAGGAGACTGCAAATGTTTATGGACACAAGGAAGAAAACTCCAGTGTGTTTCAAATTCTTTGCTGGCCCATTGGTTAGAGGGCCAGGGTTTGGGTGAATATTCCCTGACAGGAGTAGCAGAAGAAGTAGAAGTTTCAGTGAGGACAATCGTAAGACCCTGAGGGAGAGTTTACAAGACCGCTCAGTGTTGTTAGTAAGAGTGGGCTGTTGGTGTTGCTCCCAGAGAGACGTCATAAATTTTAATGAGGGAGTGGAGGTAGAAGGGCCCAGGGACCTTGGGTTGATGATCCTGCGAGTTGCCATTTATAGCAAGAGTGGGGGGCAGGGGTGTGGGGAGGAAGAAAGGAGAGGGTGCCTGTGGGGTAGTGGATGAAGTCAAACTGGTAATTGGGTAGGGGGAGGGGTAGCAGGCCCCAGGGAGGTAGCAGAGTGGGAGTAGCGACAGGAGAATAAGTATCCGAGCAAACATAGTGTTGAGGTGTTAGAGCAAATCAACAACCGTGTTGGTAAAGCATGGACTGGTAGTAGAGGAGCACACAAGAAAGAAGGAGAGATACAGGAGTGAGTCACAGGGAGAAGGAGAGAGAGAGAGGTGGGAGGTCAGGCAAAAGTAGGAGTGGTAGTGGTGGGAGTAGATGAGGTGGGACCAATAGGGAAAGGGGTAGGGTGGCAACTAGGGAAGTGAGTGGGGCTTAGGACTATTTAATTAAGGCTGGGGGAGTGGGGGGTGGGCGTAAAAATGTGGCGCTTTGCAATGCTTTTCCATGGGCGCAGTAGCCCAGAATCAGCGTTTACAAGGAGGAACCAATCCCAGGCAGAGGCGTAAAAACCTAGTCCAATCGGAGGCAGCAGCAAACCTCAGTAGCCAATAGAGGCGACACGGAGCTGTCCTGGTCGGGTTTGCAATCTTACCTGGCTTCAGAAGCTCCTAGGGCAGCAGGTGGAGGTGGTGAGGGCGGCGGCTGGCTTCCTAAGATTTATGTTCAGTGAAAAGCTCTTCCCCAGGTCAATACCATTAAAGTTTTTACTTTGGGGTAATATTTCCAAAGTGGGGATTTGCCAAACCATTATGAGAATGCAGCTGGCCCATCACTTTCCCTTCTTTGAGTGTCGGCAGAGCCGTCTTCAGCACTAGCTTCAGCCATCTGTGATATTTCCTTTTGCTGTTCTTCCGTTTTATTCTTTTATTTTGTATTGCTACCCCTTTGTCTATCCTTAAGTAGTTGTATGCTCACTCATGTTCAAGTTCCTCTGTGCTATAGCCTTCTTTCAGTTTGATGTTTTCCACGCAGGTTAACGTTCCTTTTATAATTCCTGTTTTGGTGCATTTATCTAACATAGATGTCATCCTGATGTCATAAGAAAAGGTCATGACAATGCTTTTTCAGGTGTCTATTATGAGTTGTATAACTTCAAAGTTTAAACTGGACCCACACTTCCAAGAGGTTGTTTTTTATTTTATTTGTTTTCGGATTACCTTTGAGTCAGAGACTCATTTACAGAGGTTCCACGTCTGAACATTAAGCATAAGAATAACAGTTACAAGATTTTAGCGATTACAAAGAAGTACACAGCACAACTATACAGAGGGTACAGATTTAAGATACAACAACTAATAAATGAAGTGGAAGACCAAGCAAGACATGTTTTACCAACAGTTCTTTTGTCTAAGTGCATGAAGGAAACTCAGGATATTCTCCCTAGTTCCAGAGATAGAGTGTGCCAAGTGGAGCAGGTATTTGAGATGGTAAAGGGGGGGGAACGTGGGAGTATGTGTACAGGAGGTAGTGGACGAGTGTTAAGAGGGATCAGATGAGGGGCAAGGGGAAAAGGATACAAGTGGGAGGGAGAAAGGAAAGTAACACAAAGGATAAAGGTAGAGAGAGGGGGGAAGGAATACAAAATGAGTGGATATGGGGAAGAACAGAAAGGGTGGAGAATGGGGCCTAGTTAGAGGAGGGATGGGGGAAGGGATTAAACTTATTTGTTAGCAGTCTTGCTATCTCTCCGCCTTCCCTTGCTATTTCTGCCTTTTCTCCCCATTTGCATATCTGCAGTTGAAAAGACTGCTTAGTGGACAGAGGGCATGGTAGAACTAAAGTGGTGGCAAGGACCCCACTAACAAAGATACCCATGAAGCACTGGGTGTTCAACTTGCACCTCTGTTGTGGTGGTTTTTGAGGCCTGAATAAAAGATTTGGGAATTATACTAATTTAGTGTGTTCGGTCACGTCATTTCTCTGTGACTGCATTGCAACCTGTATGTTTGTGACATGAAATCTCTCTGGAAAAGTCTTGCTGAATTTTGATACCGTACTTGGGATGATGCTCAGGTCTGTATTATGATTTGGGCTGAAGCTGATTCTCCATATTCTCACTGTGATCCAAGAAGTTGATCAGAGTAGTGTGAGTTCTGTATATCTTTGGGTATATTCAAGGACCTAAGAATATCAGATACTAAAACATGCCTTTTAATGGTTCTGACAAGGTTGAATAAGGCCCTGCCCCATTTGTTATGCAGGAAGAGTTAAATGCAAGAATCTGTTCTATCCTCTCCTTTTCTGTCTCTTGACTATCTGGTTGCACAACCAAATTTTCTTGTGAGACCTAGGAACTGATCACTCAGACAGTTTCATAATTCTCCACCTCTCACTATCTCTCTGCCTTCCCTTGCTATTTCTATCTTTTCTCACCCCCTTGCATATCTGCAGTTATAAAAAAATATATGTGAATCTCCGTGTAAAACTGTATGTGATACTGGGATCCCTTTGCTTAAAACTATATATAGTTATACTGTTGAAATGATTGCAGAAAGCGATTTGGAGCTCAGGGGGTTAGCCTGAGATGCTAGTTTGCAAAATCTCTCCAGAGTTGTCAACAAGAGGTCAGTTCTGGGTCACTCTGTTCTTTTTGCTGCACCTGCAAAACACTGGAAACTGGCAAGAACATTCTGTGAAAAAATACTGTCACCTTAACAATTTCCCAGACAAAGACTTATAAAAAGAGCAGCAATGCTTTTGTTAGAGAAAGAAGGAGACTGAGAGACTGAAACTTGGAATTAAGCGATACCCTCAGAAGGACTTAGTTTTCTCTGTTTGCACGGCCTTTGTAAATAGTTATACTGAATAATTTTTATTTTTTATTTTGCTATTATTGAGAAAAATAAAACGCTATTTGCGAATTTTTAAACTGCTCCTGGTTTTTCTATGCTTCCTGACCCGTGCGTCTCGACGACAATGGTCTATCCGTGCTATGTTAGGATTGCAGTTGTTCTCTTAGAACTCCATGATGATTTTATTCAGCATAAGCTGATCTTTGGTGGCATATGGTTTGCTTTTATCACAGTTTTGTTTCATTGCTATGAAGTTGTTGGGAGTTTTTATTAGAAGAACGTTCTTGAGGATATTTTTAGGGTCTGGTTTGGTGAGGAGGAATATGTTGCATGTTGCTAGGCAGGAAAGTTCTGCCCAAGTAATTCGTACAGTTCTTTTTTATAGTTAGCTATGTAGCAGGGATATTACTTTGAGTCAGATGTTGGGCATGACATCTGGGCCCAGAATTCAGCTTGGACTTTCTTCAGCTTTACATCAATCTCCTTACTGTAGGTGTAACATATTTCTGCCTCGAAGGTAATGTCTACAGAACTTGGTGTTTTTGAGTACTCATTAACACATGTGAAGCTAAGCATAGCTTTTGTGCACACTGGAGTCCCTCTTTTCTCTGTATGCAAGTATATGAGTGTTTTACTTTTACCAAACTTCATCTTCTTCATACTAGAGTTCATACTAGAGAGTATAAGGAAGTCAATGGCATTTTGCCCACAAGGACCTCCCCCACCATTCAGTGGTGATGACCTACGTCACTAACTTCTGTAAGAAATTCATCTAACCTTTTTTTAAAAATACTTATATTTTCAGCATCAACCACCTCCTGTGGCAATTCATTCCACCATCTAACTGCCCTACTCTTAAATCCATTCCTTCTTCTCTCAGTTTTTACCCTTTCTTCCCTTATTTGTTTATTGTGACACCTTAGATAGTACGGTTTTTCTACCATCTCCAAACCCAAATCAAACTTTAAAACATCATCCCTTAGAATATTAAACAATAATAGTTAATCGCTACTCTCTAATGTACATAAATTCAATCTTTTCAGCCTCTCATCATAAGATCTATCCCTCTCCCCTTTTCTCATCTTTGTATAAACTCTCTATGGCCTCTCCATCACCCTTATATTATTTACAAGATATAGATAAAAAACCCGCTGAACAATAGTCAATTATAGGCCTGACCATTGTCCTATACAAAGGCATCAACACCTCCTCATTTCTAGATTGAAATCCTCGTCTAATGCAATTTACCAACTGCATAGCTCTGCTTGAAACTTTGTTACTATGCGCTCCACTATTTAAATCATTCTGTACAAATACTCCCAGGTCTTTCTCTCCCTCTGATATCTTTAATTTTAATCCTAATATATTATATGACTGTTGAACATTTTGTCTCCCAAAATGCATTATAGTGCACGTTTCCTCATTAAAGGTCATACTATTAGTCTTTGCCCATTCCAATATATACATCAAATCCTGTCCAAAATTTAATCTGTCATCGAATGTATCCACGACTCCTCCCATCTTAATATCATCAGCAAATTTGACCATCTTGTTCTTCCTAGATATCCTTAAATCGCCAATAAATATTCTAAACAATAGAGGCCCCAACACCGACCCCTGCGGCACACCACTCATCACCCTCCGTGGAACTGATAAATAACCATACAATCTAACCCTCTGACTCCTATTTTCCAACCAATGTTTCACCCATCTCACGATGGCCCAATCCACTCCCAACCCTATCAATTTTTCCACTATTTTACAGTGAGGTACAGTATCAAACACCCTACTGAAATCGAGCAATACCACATCTACATTTCTACCCTCATCAATGTGTTTACTAGCATTTTCATAAAAAAACACCAGATTAGTCTCACAGGACCTATTCGACACAAATCCATGCTGGTCTGTGTCCTCTAAGTTCCTACTCCTTAGATGATCCAGAATAAAGTCACTCAATATTCCCTCAATGATCTTCCCCACTATAGAGGTCAGACTCACAAGTCTGTAATTTCCTGCATCACCCTTACTACCTTTCTTATATATAGGTATCACATGTGCTGACTTCCACATTTCTGGAACTGTACCTTCCTCCAATGATTTTTGTCCCAGATTTGTTATAACCAGCACCAAAATATCCTCCAACTCCTTTACCAAGAAAGGATGCATCCCATCCGGGCCTGTAGCCTCTTCCACCTTCAACTTCATAATTCTACTCCTCACCCCTTCTTCTGTTATAACATTTTTTGGGTCCAACATACTGTCACCTATATATACTGTCTCCATACCCCCAACACACTTTTTATAGGGTGCAGCAAAACATCTACTAAATTCTTCCAGCATCTCCTCGCATTTAGAAGTTGTACTCCCCTTAATATTCAATGGTCCAATCATGCTGTTACCTCTTCTCTTTCCATTTACATAAGCAAAAAAACTTTTACTATTGCTCTTGTCCATCACTAATCTAAATTCTAACTGTTTTTTTGAGTTCTTGATTTCCTTCTTTAATTTTTTTTGGATATTCTTATATTTGATTTTTGATTCTAATGAACTTGACTTTCTCATTTTTCTATACAACACTTTCTTTCTACTGCACAATCTAATTATATTTTTTGTTAACCAGGGTGTTTTTTTACCTTTACTATAATATACTCTTCTCCTGGGTATAAATTTCTCTATTACCTTCTTCATTTTCTCACTGAAAAATTCCCAAGACATTTCCATATTAAGATCTTTCATTTCAACCTCCCAATCGATGTTACCTAATTCTTCTCTAATTGCCTCAAAATTTCCTCTCATATAATATCTGCTCAGTCACTCCTTTTACCCTCCTTACTTCCCAAAACATATTAAATTGTATGGAATTATGATCATTCATTCCGACCTGTGGTTGAACCTCAATTTGCGTTATAACATCTGGGACATTTGTTAAGATGACATCCAATATGTTATTTCCTCTAGTGGCCTCCTGTATACACTGCTTTATACCTACTGCCATAAACTCCTCTTGTAATCTACACTCCAAACTATTTCCTTTCATGCAGTTATTCCACTTAATATTTGGCATATTCAGATCACCTACCATTACCAAGTCAGTACTTTCAGCTAATTCAGTTACATATTTATAAAAGGCATCCGTGCTCTCCATTTTAGTATCTGGTGGTCTGTAAAAAACAGAAAAAAACACATTTTCTTCCCCTATTGCTCAATACATCCACCACAATAATTTCAATACCACCCATGCCACAATTTACTTCTTTAACTCTTACTTCTAATTCATTCCTTATGAATAGGGCCACACCACCTCCTCTTTTCTCAACTCTATTTTGATTTATTAATCTATATCCAGATATCTGTTGACTCCACTGACTATCATCAGACCACCATGTTTCCACTACCCCAACCATATCAAATTTTTCCCCTCCTTACTATCATTTCCAACTCAGCCATGCTGACTTCATTTAAACTTCTTGCACTAAAAAACATCACCTTTGTATCTATCATGCTAACTTTTTTGTTTCTTTTTTTGTACTGTACTATGTTATTGCTTAATTTCCCTGTTCATCCCCATCTTTTTCAGTTTAAACAAATCTCAAATTCATTTTTAATCCTCTGTCCTAGTATTCTACTGCCCCTATGATTGAGATGCAACCCATCTCTACTGTACAAATGTTCTTTATTTACAAACGTCCCCCCAGTGTTTAATGAATTTATGTCCAGATTACCTTGTCCATCTCACCTCACTAACCATTCATTTGTCAGGGCAATTCTCTTCCTTTTATATACTGTTGCCCTTGGTTCTGGTAATAGTTCAGAGAGCACAATCTCACAACCCTTGTTTACTAACTTTTGTACCAACATATTATAATCTTTCTGCATTTCAGGGAGACTTTTCCGTGAAATATCATTAATACCCACATGTATTACTGCTAGTGGGTTCTCCCCTGCCCCCTTAAAAATGTTATCCACCATATCAAACAAATCAATTACCCCTGCTCCCGAAAAGCTACTGACCATTCAGTTTTCTTTATCGTTATGGCAAATATATTGATCCGTGTATTTAATTATAGAATCCCCTAAAACTATGACTTGCCTCTGGTTTTGTTTCTCTTCTTCTATCATCTCTGTACCTTCCTCATATATTTCATTTTGCTCAGTAACAATCTGTAATACCTCAAAATTATTCTCAACAGGGACACAAAACAGGTCATTTCCATCACTGCCATCTACTCTCCTTTGTGATGTCAATTCATTACTATTCTCCCCATTTTCTTGTGCAATATGTAAGCTATCCCTCCTAATTGATGAAGGTACTGGGCCAAGGGGGCTTAATCCTCTACGCTTTTTCTTCACCTTCCCTGACGCTTTCTTATGTGTTTGTTTTTCCTCATCTCCCTGTTCTCTTTCTTTTCTTTTACCCATCCCTTGTTTATCTCCTTCTGTCTCCTTTTTATTTAGACTAGTCAAAATCTTCAACCTTTCTGATAATTGCAACTGGCTAACCTCTAGTACCTGTAGCCTTTCCATTACTTTAGTTAGTTCCAAACACAACTACCGATTTGTTACACACTTCTCACATACATAGTCACTGTAATCAACCCCTATTTCAGCTTCCATGTACATTTTGCAGTCTTTACAACTAATCAGCAAATCTTCCCCAACGACAACAAAGACACAGGCTTTATACAGTGCACAACATTATTCTCCATCCTTACAATATTTGTTCTAAATTCTCTTACTTACTCGATCTTTTTCCTTGCTCTCCCTCTCCCGTAACAAGCTAACATGCAAACACACAAACACAACACACTTGCCTCTTTTACATCCTCAGCCTTCGCCTGCCTTCCTTTCCTTCGCTATAACCCTGTTTCATACTCCGTGAACCCGGAAGTAAGAGTGTATATTTGTTTATTTCAAACAGAGTTTTCCTTTTAAAAAGCCCCACACAACGGAGCTCACTTAAAAAGCTTTAAACTACCTAAACTGCTGTTCCAAATCCCCTCTAGCCTAGAATATCAAAGGTAATTTACACAAGATGCAGACGTTCTCCCAACTGATAGTGCAAACAAGGCGTTATATACAAAAGGCTTTAGTTTAGCAACTTCTGCTATAGTCACTCTGTCATACTGCTTTTGGCGGTCCCACAGCACAGACTATTCACAATGGAATTGCCCCTCGCTATTGCCCCTGCTTTATACTCCGCGAACCCGGAAGTAAGAAAGTATATTTGTTTATTTCAAAGAGTTTTCTTTTTAAAAAGCCCCACACAACGGAGCTCACTTAAAAAGCTTTTAACTACCTAAACTGCTGTTCCAAATCCCCTCTAGCCTAGAATATCAAAGGTAATTTACACAAGGTGCAGACGTTCTCCCAACTGATAGTGCAAACAAGGCGTTATATACAAAAGTCTTTAGTTTAGCAACTCCTGCTATAGTCACTCTGTCATACTGCTTTTGGCGGTCCCACAGCACAGACTATTCGCAATGGAATTGCCCCTCGCTATTGCCCCTGCTTTATACTCCGTGAACCCGGAAGTAAGAAAGAAAGTATATTTGTTTATTTCAAACAGAGTTTTCTTTTTAAAAAGCCCCACACAACGGAGCTCACTTAAAAAGCTTTTAAGTACCTAAACTGCTGTTCCAAATCCCCTCTAGCCTAGAATATCATAGGTAATTTACACAAGGTGCAGACGTTCTCCCAACTGATAGTGCAAAAAAGGCACTTTATACAAAAGGCTTTAGTTTAGCAACTCCTGCTATAGTCACTCTGTCACACCGCTTTTGGCGGTCCCACAGCACAGACTATTCGCAATCTTCCACTGAAAGTAACATAGTTAATAAAAGTACATTTGACATTTTAAATTTATACATATGCTTTAATTTTAATGTATACTCCCATAGAAACATAGAATTTGACGACAGATAAGGACCGCTTGGCCCACCTAGTCTGCCCATTTTCCTACCTAACAGATACGCTGCAGATCCTAGTTAACCAACACCTTACTTCCTCCTACCCCCCACTAGGACTGCCTTATGTCTGTCCCATGCATTCTTGAATTCCCCCACTGTTCTTGACTCCATGACCTCCTCAGGGAGGCTGTTCCATGCATCCACAACCCTCTCCGTGAAAAAATACTTCCTCATGTTACCTCTGAGCCGTCCCCCCTCTATCTTCAAATTGTGCCCCCTTGTTCTTGCACATCTCTTTTTCTGAAAGATGCTACCCTCTTGGACTTTGTTGATTCCCTTGAGGTACTTGAAAGTTTCTATCATGTCCCCTCGCCCCCTTCTTTCCTCAAGGGTATAATATTAAGCTCCTTTAGTCTTTCTTCGCATGTCTTCTGGTGCAGACCCTGCACCATTTTGGTTGCCCTCCTCTGGACAGCCTCCACTCTGTCTATGTCTTTGTGGAGATGGAGTCTCCAGAACTGCACACAAGTACTCAGATGGGGTCTCACCAACTGTCTGTACAGAGGGATAACAACTTCCTGTTTTCTACTATTGATGCCTCTTCCTATGCATCCCAGTATCCCCCCAGCCTTCCTTACTGCATTCTCACATTGCTTGCCCACCTTTAGGTCATCTGATATAATTACCCCAGGTCCCTTTCCATTTTTACTGTTGTCAGTATCTCACCCCCCATTGTGTACTCTTCTCCTGGGTTTTTGTTTCCCATGTGCATTACCTTGCACTTCTTTGCATTGAATCTGAGCTGCCATACATTTGACCATTCCTCCAACCTTGCCAAGTCCCTTCTCATCCTTTCCACTCCATCTTGTGTATCAACCCTGTTGCAGATCTTTGTGTCATCTGCAAAGACACATACTTTTCCTTCCAGTTCCTCTGCAATGTCACTTATCAAGACATTAAAAAGGACCGGTCCCAGTACTGAACCCTGCGGTACTCCGCTAGTAACCCTCCTTTCTTCACTGTTCACTCCATTTACTACTACCCTTTGCGTCCTGTTGTCTAGCCAATTTTTTATCCAGGCTACCACCTTGGGGCCCACTCCAAGGTTGGCTAACTTGTGTATTAATCTTTTGTGTGGGACCGTATCAAATGCCTTGCTAAAATCTAGGTAGGCCACGTCCACAGCCCCTCCCTGGTCTACTACTTTGATCACCCAGTCAAAGAAATCTGTTAGATTCATCTGACACGACCTTCCCATTGTGAATCCATGCTGCCTTGGGTTCTGTGCCCCACTGGCCTCTAGGTACTCAACAATTCTTTCCTTCAGAAGTGATTCCATCATTTTCCCTACCACTGAGGTCAAACTAACTGGTCTGTAGTTTCCTGCCTCTGTCCTGCTCCCACTTTTGTGAAGAGGAATCACATCTGCCCTCCTCCAGTCCTCAGGTACCAACCCATCCTCCCATGATTTGTTAAAGAGAGTAGTCAGCGGTGTCACTAGTTCTACCCTTAGTTCTTTTAGAATTCTTGGGTGAATCCCATCAGGCCCCACTGCTTTGTCCACCTTCAATTTTATTAGTTCTTTCAGAACCCTTTCTTCTGTAAATGGACTGGTATCAACCCCATCTTCAGAATGTTTCTCTTGTTTGGTTTAGGTACCTCCCCCTCCTCTTCCTTTGTGAATACTGAGCAGAAATATTCGTTCAGTATCCCTGCTTTTTCACTGTCCCCCTCTACCCACATTCTGTCCCCTTTATTAAGCCTCAGTATCCCTCCTTTGGTCTTTCTTCGCTCCCTAATGTACCTATAAAAGGTCTTATCCCCCTTCTTAACAGAATTGGCTATCCTTTCCTCGGTTCGGGCCTTTGCTATTCTGACTGCCTTCCCAGCCTCTTTCTGCTTTAACTGATAAAGTTCTCTGTCCTGCTCCTTCTGTGTTTCTTTATATTTCCTGAATGCTATCCTTTTCTCCTTAACCTTCCCTGCCAACTCTTTTGAGAACCATAGCATTTTTTTCCTTCGTTGTGTTTTATTGATTTGCTTTACACAAAGGCTTGTTGCCTCTGTGATGGCTGTTTTCATTACTCCCATTGTTCCTCCACCCTCCTTCTTGCCTGTTTGCTAGTGCTTTTCTAAGGCACTCTCTCATTTTCCCAAAGTCAGCCCTCATAAAGTCCAATACTCTTGCTTTTGTATGGCTTGATTGTATGGCTGTGTTTATCGTGAACCACTGTTTGGTGGTCGCTTGTTCCCAGATGGCTACCCACCTCTAAATCTGAGATTCTTTCTCCGTCCCCATTTGAGAGTACCAGGTCTAAGATTGCTCCCTCCCGAGTGGGTTCCAATACTAGCTGTCTGAGGCATGCCCCCTGTAGGGCATCAAGAATGACCCTGCTCTTGGATGTGCCTGCAGTAAAGGTGCTCCAGTTAACATCTGGCATATTCAGGTCCCCCATCAACAATAACTTCCCTTTTTCTGCCATTCTAAGGAAGCCTTCTATCATTTCATTGACCATTCCCTCCCCTTGAGATGGGGGTCTGTATACAACCCCCGTGCGGATTGTGGTGCCATTTCCTGTCTCCAGGGTGACCTAGAGTGCCTCATCTGCTCCGTTTACTCTTTAGTTCTGTTGCTTTGATCCCTTTCTTTACATGAGAGCTACTCCTACTCCTCTTTTACCCTCCCTGTCCTTCCTGTAGATTGTGTATCCTGGTATGTTGACATCCCAGTCATGGTTCTCTGTGTACCATGTTTCTGTGACTGCCATAACCAGGCAACCCTCTTCCATCAAGGCCACTAGTTCAGGGAGCTTGTTACACAGACTACGGGCATTGGTACTCATCACCCTCCACTTTTTGACAACCTTACCCCTTTTAGCCCCCTTCCTGTCCTTACTGCCTTTGCCTCTTTTTACATTTACCTCTGTCCTGCTCCCTAATAACTTCTCTACCTTGGTGTTTACCTCACTAATTACCATGTTTTGTAAGTTGTAAGTTTGCTGTGTACTGTGTGTATTAAACAGATCAATAAGAGTTTTTGGTTCCAGTAATTCAGAGACAGTGATAAACCTAATCATCCCTTCATGATACTGCCCAAGACTGCTAGAGAAATTCTTGCAATGTCACAAACGAAGGATTATGACCTCTTGTGTACATGAGCAGTAAAATCAGATAAAGTGCATTGAAATAAGTACTATTTTTACGCAAATGCTCTCAGAAATGATAGGAAAATAACAAAAAATATATCACATGAACACTGATTTCTTTCTAAATAATACATTTATATAAGTTTTTATGACCACCAACAGCTCTTTAAGGATCGTTTTTAACATAATATTGTTTGCTTTCTGTACATAGCACCCACAAGGCACTGAGCGGGGATTAATATTAAATATTTCAGTGCTCCATGTCCCTCCCTTACGTTTACACCAACACTACTCTTCTGCAATCGTGACAGAATAGCTGCCCCACAGAAGACTGAGGGAGGCAGCCGCATAAACCTTTCAGGCTGTGTAGTCCAGCTTCTTTGACTCTTTGTTTGGCAGTTTGCCCACATCCCCTTGGCCTTTTGATTTGCACAAGACCAAGTCTGAGGCCAAGCCCTCGGCCAAATGGTGGTCTGAGAAACTAAAAAGTTGCCTGTGAGTACCACATACTTGCAGACTATCCAGGTAGGGGGTGCCAGACAGGCTGATGGATGCTGGCAAAGCTCCAGAGCCAGTCTAAAAATGGCCTTGGCCAAAGGGATGGAGACCCCCAAGGACTCATCCCAATCAAGGATCTCAGAGAACGGGCATTTAGTCCATTTCTGCATTGGCCCTAAAGGAACGTTCAAGGAATCCAACATTAATTAGAGCAATGCCCCAAAGGATGTCGAGCCCAACGCAGCAGATCAACCGTCCAAGGAGACATGGTTGAACTGATGAGTCCTGGTTAAGGACACTGAGGACTCGGCCTCCGAGTTCAATGATTCCTTGAACACCGCCCTGGACCTCTTGTCACCATGGACCACTCTAGTATCTTTCTCTTGAGTGATCCCCACTGAGAGGCGGCATCTCCACTGGGAGGTGGCCAGCTAGGTCAGCAGCAGGCAAGACTCCTTGGCAGGGACCCCAAACCACAGCTGCAGTGGTAGGAGGTCCGCCTAAAGTGGAGGTGAAGTAAACATTAATGTCTGCTGGGTCTGCTGGACTGGCAAGCCAATAGCCAGAAGAGGCCAAGGGAACATCAGCTTCTGTGGCAAACCCTTGCCCCTCCCTGCGATGGTCTACTACCAGAGGAGTTTATCCTAGCATCAGCGCATACAGTGGCAATGCCTTTCCTCAACTAAGGAAGTCGAGGTTCATAGGGCATGAGGTCTCCTGGTCACGCAGATCGAGAGCACAAGTGGCACCTCAAACTTCAACCATCAGCCAGAAAGTGATCTTTGACTTCCTGGGGTTCCGAGTAGACAACGTGTTTAGGCAGCAAGACCACTAAAGGCCTAGGAGGCACAACCACTAGTGAAGGCAGTTCTCAAGGTAACTCGGCTGATAGTAGCAACCAGTCCTTGTCCTCTTGGGTGAGGACAGGGAACACCGAGATTTGGGAGACTGATGACTCCTCGCTGATCTGCTCTAACAGCTGATCAACCAGCTTGAGAAATATCTTGACTGGTTGGTCAGTCGGGGTCAAGTTCGAAAGGTCTGGCAGGGTTACTGTAGGTACTTCAACGTGGCCCTCAACTTAAGGAAGCTCAACCAAAGCTGAGCAGTTTGCGGCATCAAAACAGCAGGAACAGTGAAACTTTTTCCTGTCCCATGACCTGCAATGACGGTGCTTCTTATGCTTCCTGCAGTAAGAAGGGCTCTCCCCGACAGTCTGGAGGGCCATGCACATTTCTCAGAATTTGTCCGAGAAACACCCTCCGACAATGGCCCCAGAAGGGAGCAGCACCAAGGCCAATGAGGTCCCTGCCGCAGCCACCATCTCCTCCTCCCCAAGAACCACTCACTGCGATGCCAGCCTGGCTGCAGCCAAGGCCAGTTTGCCATCCTTAGGCTTACCTAAGAGGAGCCGGGACTTCCATTCTTCAATAGAGGATGGCAGCATGGCACGACATTTGGAACAACTGACAAAGTCATGCTCTTACCCAAGCAGCAGACGCATGTATCATGCGGATCACGGCTAACATCTTTTGCATGCACCTTGCACGGAATTTAAAGCCAGGCTTCTGCCATTCCATCACCATCGTCATTCGTCAGAGTGACACCAGAAAATTTGGGAACAACAATTAAGTCAAAAGACTAAACTTTAATTTGAAAATTCACCATAAAAAAAATCGCTTGAAAACAATTTTCTACTATGCATGCAGAGCTGCAAAGGAGGAGACCGGTCCATTAAAACTGAAATAAAGATCTGCCGTCATGGTACAGAGCCGGAATATATACTACACGGGTGGTAGGACAAGCTTAACTTGAAGACTTCAAATGACTTGGCTGTCTCCAGCGGAACAACCAGAGTGTGGATAGTGAAATAAATCCATAACCCTATAAGTAGCTTGCAGCTTGGGAATTTTGGTATGAACTGAGCATTTATCATGTCCCTGTGACGTGACTGTCTATCTATCCACACAAGATGTTTGAATTTATTACAAATAATGGTTGTGTTAGTCTGGTGCAGGCATAGCTTGTTACGAGGATCTGATTAGGTAATGAATGGGTTTTGAACAACTGTAGCATTGAATTTTTGGTTTATAATGTAATACCAGCACCATGTCAGGTATAAGGTAGTAATTTTTCCTCTTTTGCTAATAGCTCCTTATTTCAAAATCACTCAGTAATGATGATCATTTGAACTAAAATGATCGAACTGACACTAAAACAAAAGGACTGATTAAAGTTGTTGGTTTTCTGGCACACTACTAGAGGTAAATCTTTATCGATGTACAAAAAAAAAAGCGGACTTTTTTTCCCCTCACAGACTACAACCACCTCAACCCCCCCCCCCCAAAAAAAAAAAACATTAAACATGAGAACTATTACTTTAACTCTGATGGCTGTATCTCTACAGCAGACACATCTTGCCAGTTCCCTTAATGATGACAAGAATATTCTCCAACTCTCCAACCTGGATTTTATGAATCTGAATGAACTCTGAAGCACTTTGATGTTTAAAGTGATTTTGTACACATGAAAAAGTAGATGCATTGCTTACCTAAAATGAAAGCTCATGCTGACAACAGTCCCCTTCTATAACTTTTAATTATTTTTTAGCATACGTAATTTGGCTCCAACAAGGTGGCCAGCCGATCCCTTCCACTTCCCTACTGATCTCCACGCCACCGCTCTATGACGTGCAACAAGGGAGAGCGAAGAGGCGTGTCTCACTGAAATGAATGGGGGTATTTTTTTTTACTTTTTTATGAATTATGATGGCAAGTTGGAGATTAATGGAGGCCACTGCTCGACTAACAAGAGCCTTGAGCTTTACAGCCTGTTTCTGGCAAAAGTAAAAATTTTTAGCATGTCCTGTTCTAGCAGGAAGGGATCGTTACTGGGGATGAACCCACAGACAACTGATCCCTTCCACTTCCCGATCAGCTGGCCCCGCCCCCATGCTCAGACATTTTGTAACGTTTAATCAGGGACAGTGTAGGGGTGCGCCCCATATAAGTCTATGGAGACAGTTTTCAATGCATAATTATATATGTTTAGGCAACCTTGGAAAAAAATTGAAGCCACCGCTTAACTAATAGGGCCCTTATTAGTTAAACGGTAGCTTTCAATCTTTTCCAAGGTCGCATAAAAATATATAAATATTGACTGAAAACTGTCCCCATGGACTTGTAGTAGGGCACGCGTCCCTCCCCCCACCACTTAGATGCGAGAAACCTAGAAGCGCAGGAGCCGGGCTGGCAGACCAGGAGACTGAAAGGATCAGCTAACTGTGGGTTGGGCTCCAGTTATGATCCCTTCCCTCTATAATAGGACATGCTAAAAAATTCTACTTTTGCCAGAAACAAACTACCGCTGCCTTAAAGTAATGGACTATAAAGCCCAAACAGATAAAATAAATCTAGGAAATTAATAAAATCTTGAAAAGGTACTTTAAAAGTGGCCAGAAAAGCAGCAGCACTACCACTTGCAATACCAGTAAACCAGGTCTGAGGAACAAACCTTTATTCGAGGGGACTAACCATCCTACAAACGTTCTCCTCTTGGGAGGAGACACGGTGCTCTCTCTGCAACACTGCCACCTGGGTGTCCACAGATGGCAATGTAGCGGGGCGGCATATGGGAGACGGGATGCTGTCCTATGATGGCATGATGAAATACATAGTATGTGTATCAGGACCTTGATGTCAAAACACAGCAGCATCCTATGGTTCAAGCAAAAATCGTGCACAAAAAGCTCAGGCCACAGCAGGATGACACCGTCTGCTCTGCAGGATCCACATCACCAACGGTGGTACCATTCCACGACACTGGTTAAGCCCAAATTTTAAGTGGGCTTGGGGAACCCCCAAGCAAGGCCCCACCATAGGTGTGGGAAGCCATGGGGGCATATGAAGAAGGAGGGGAGTCCTGGAGAAAGGAGTGATACAGCCTGAAGTGGCAAAGGGAGAAGAAACAGAAAGTAAAAAAAAAAAATAACAACAACAACAATGCCTCTCCTGACTTAAAAGGGATCTAAGACAACTGGTTCTGAACAAAACAAATTCCATTGCTGCTGGAAAGAGGGCTGCTTCCAGGCTGGACTGGAGTACACAGCAGCACAGACAGGCTACAAAATGAAGAATTAACACAGAAAAAGAAAATCTGGAAGCCAGGAAAGCAGCAGGAGCTACAGACAACAACACAGCCGTCTTCCAGTACATAAATGGAAAGAAGAAGGTGAAAGAATAGACTGGGCTCTTGAAAATGGCGGCGGGGGGGGGGGGGTGTCTGAGAGAGAGAGAGAGAGTGCATTTCTGATAACCGACATGCTTGCCAAATACTTTGCTTCACTGTTCACAAAAGCATCTCTGACAGGTGAAGGGGATTCAGTGGGAAAGCCCATAACATGAGGATGGACAGCTGCTACCATTTGCACATTTACAACGTGAATATGATATACAGCAATATGATTTTATACCTCCAGCTTCAGGCATATCTCACTTTTCACCTTTATGCAGGTAAAGTTATGGAATAACTTCTGACCTTTTTACCGCTTTTACAGCAGACTCTCTCCACACCTTTTTCAGCCCATTTTATATCGAGACTGTATAAATCTTTTCTTTCAACACAGTCACATGACATATATTACTTTCTAGATAAATGGAATAATGAATTTCAGGTGCTCTTGACCATGGACCAATGGACCTGGACTAACCCGGAGATTATGTGTGTTACAAATTCTATCAGATGGAGGAAGTTTGCTTGGGAGGTCTCCCACACATTCTTCTGAATGCCAGCAAATTTATATATGGAACACTGGAATTCTGGTTGTTGGCAGAAATGTGATTTCTTCCCAGCTATGCAAACCAATGTTTTATGGGATTGCTCTCTTTTACGGGCGTGTGCAAGGAGTGGAGAATGCACATCAACATATTTTGGAAGTCCCTCTTCAAATGTTTCCCCCAGTGTGTTCACATTAATATCCTGACACGGTTTCTATCACAACATCAAAAGTATTTCTGTAATATACTTTTAATGGTGGCAAAGTTGCTACAACAAATTGGTTGACACTGGCTCTTTTAAAGGTGCAACAATTTTATTTGTTTATGTATTTAGTTATTTTTGTTTTATTTCATTTTTGTAGACCAGGAAAGGAAGGCTAGACAATTCTGCCTATTTTCAGACTTGTCACAACGGGAGAGGGGATAAAGACGTAAACCAACTGAAACTGAACCTGATTATGTTGTTAGTGGTATTTTTTAGTGAATGGCATATATGAACATACATACGAACATACGGAATCTGCAAGCAGAAACAGGCCTTATGGTCTATCAAGTTAGTCTGCTCAAATGCGTAGCTAGCACCCTTATATTGCAGCTGCCCCTCCTCCCCCCCACCTTTACCCGTCCCATGCCCTTTTAAAACTGCCCACTGTGCTACAGGATAATACCACCTCCTCAGGTAGAGTGTTCCATTTCTCCGCCACCCGATCTGTGAAAAAATGCCTCCTCATCTCTCTCTCTCCGGTATCTTCCACCCTCCAACCTGAGACCATGCCTTCTGGTGTCCCTTCCTCTCCTCAGCTTAAATATCCCTTCTGTGCCCATTTTGTTAATCCCCTTCAGATATTTGAAGGTCTCAATCACATGCCCCCAATCTCTTAGAGTAGATTTTGTCTCTTATTTTTGGCTAACAGATGTACTGTTATCATTGCCTATCTCTACTTATACTGTACTGGAAAGGTAGCATGTATTAATTGTCTGTGTACATGCAAGAAATGATTGTCAACAATGGTACATTGACATTTTTCTTGAATAAAGTGGAGTTAAAAACAAAAAAAAGATTTTGTGCCTTGTGTGGAACAACAGTAAGGTACTTCGATTCCCATCTAATCTGGCTATTTCCTCTCCCTAATCCTTAATGTCTACATATCGAACTTATCCCAGATGGATGCTTGAGTGTCGTTTACATGAAGGCTAGGAGTTCTCTCTTTTCCTCTTCTTCCATTTGCTCTCTGACCTTTCTTTTCTCCTGGTCTTTCTTAACTTCTGCTCATTTCCTCGTTCTTTACATTTCTCATATTGGCAATGTCTAAATATATTATAATTGTTCCTTATTATGGTTAAATCTGTAAATGAAACTGTGCACAGCAGGATCAATGCATATGCACACTGGTAAGTTTCATTAATTGACTGACTGATTGATTCCTCTCCTCAGATAGGTGCAGCACGCAAGTTTACAAAAGGGTCCCCGGGTGCAAGACAAAACAGCAGCAGCAACAGTTATAATTGCTACGTAGGTTAAGTAAGCCACCATGCTGGAGATTACATTTCGTTTACACTTTAAAAAGAAAATGGTGCTGCAGATAACTGAAATACTACAGCATTTGATCATGTTGTTTCTGTCTTGCAGTAGGTAAGTTATCTCTCTTTCCACCACCCCACAGCCACGTTGCACCCTGCTTCTCCAGTAACATACCTGGATTGCTGTTTATATTATTCTTTGGTGGTCTTGGACTTGGTTTGGGGAGAGTGGTTTCTTTCAAGGCAATGGCGGCGGCAGCGTGCTGAGCCTTTTTAATACTACTCCCTTCAGCTTCCCAGGTCTGTTCCCCAAGAGTCAGCTGCACTGTAAAGATCTACAAATACAATGGCAGAAAATGAAAGATGCTGCACAACATGAAATGGCTAGTCAAGTACAATCAGCAATGGCACATTCTTCAGGTCAGGTCAAAACCAAAACAAACATCCCTTATTTACCTTGGCATGGGCAGGCCCTCGTTCATTCAAAAGCTTATACTGGGGTTGAATTCTGTTAAAACGGGCTAACTCATTCACCAGACACATTGGAGTTTTCTCTTTGGGGTTTGCCATGTTATCCTGGAGAGAAGCTGTAAACAAGGAAAAGTTTGCACAGTTACACTGACTGCAGGCGGGGAGAGCACAAATCACACAATTCCGTGTCATATTTCTAAAACAATCTCTTTAAAAAAATAATATGCTAATGGGTAATGAAATCTGACACACTGAAAAATAAGGTTACAGTGGCACTGAGTGAGATTTCAGATTCCAGGCTATCCTAGTTGTGTGACGGCAGGCACTAAGCTGCCACTAGGTAGACCGAGGTTTGTGTGAGATCCCCAGAATCCCAATCTGGAACCAGGGGCCAGCTGAGTAATGGGCAAAGCTCCACTTGCCCTTGCCCACAATCTCAAAGATGCTATACTCAGTAGGATAGCAAACCGGCACTATCTGACTGAATGAAGGGCCTTGTCAGGGTAGCGCAAAGTCAAGTAGCACTGCCCCAACATGGATCTGGGCTGTATGCAGCTCATACCACAGTGCAGTGAACTGCGCTCCCAGACCTGTTAATGCCGGGAACCCCCCACGTGATAGTCAGTCGGCACCATGCAAATGATCTCACTAGGCATGCAAGGTGCTAAGGGGCCATCACATTTTATTTATTTATTTAGTTTTTGTTGACCGAGAAAGGTGCACTAGGTATACATTTGCCCATTTTCAGGCATGACCCAGTAGGGTACAAATCCCGAATTTTACAATGCACAGAGAATAACAGTAACAAGAGCACCAGAAATTGCACAATACACAAATTAGATGATACTAATCATTAACATAAAATACAGAGATATTTATGAAAATACAACAGAGTACAAAAACATTTTAGTTTCATACAGTGAACCATAAAGTTTGCCAAACAACACGGTAGTTTCATGATGAGGCATGAGGCAGTGAGGAGTAAATAGGAGTAAGCAGAGGAGTACCGACAAAGGACTAATTAAGTGCAACGAGTTGACAGTTCTGAGTAGGATGGACAGTACTGGGGTTAGTGGTTAGGAACATGCACATATTGAACACTGGAGCTGGTAAGATCGGAATTGGCATCTGAAGGAGTTGCCGACTGGGCACTGACGTATGGGAGGCGGGATGCCCATTATGGACTCATTTGTATGGGATGCAGTGGCAGGTTTGCACCCTTCCTGTGGCCAGCCACCGCATCAGGCATGGTGGCGATCACCCCCCTCTACTCCGATCACCTGTCTCTGTACATGTTGAAGTATTCCCTGGTGTCTAGTAGTACCTTATGCCCTCCGATCCCCATCCCCATATCACCATATCAGATCGATGTGGCACTGGCGACAGTGGTAAGGGGATGGTGGTAGGGCAATTTGCTTAGTGCTGGTGGTATGGGGGGCCACTACATAGGTTGTGTGACATGGCAGCAGGAGATCAGAGGGTTGGGGTGCCACTAGACACCAGGGAATACGTAATGGAGTACAGGGATGGTAACTGGAGGGTGGGAGATGCCACTACACACCAGGGAATATTTAAATATGTAAATGGATGGGGACTGGAGGGCAGTGGGTGCCACTAGACACCAGAGAATACTTAATGGAGTAGAGAGATGGGGATTCGAGACTGGGGTGGTGCCACTAGACACCAGAGACAATTTAAACATATATAGGGATGAAGATCAGAGGGTGGGCGGTACCAAAAGACACCAAGGACATCATTGCTTCATTGGGTTGGGGATGGTGGTTTCAGTCCCTTTGCCCATCACCAGGGCCTTGAGCCCTGTTAAGTTGGGGGTTGCAAAGGCAGTAACTTGCACCTGTTCAGGTGGCAATTACCACCTATGCAAACCTCTCAATATCCCACTACACCATATGAAGGGGACGGCTCCCTCATTTGCCTGGGCATAGTGGGAATTTAGTGCTTGGGTGCTAACGGGTTTTGCCCATGCTCTTGGGGTATCTGAATTTAGACCCCACCAACAAATTGGACATAAAACCCTGCTAGCGCAGGCAAACACCCCTTAGCGCCTGGGCTATGTTTTGATATCTGGCCCCAGATGAGGCATGGGCATGTCACAGAGGTGAGACGCTCGGCAGCCACAGAGAGTATTGGCCAACCAACATTCACGCACCCCCCAACCAACTAAGGAGAGGTACTGGCATTGACAATGAAGGCAGACACTCACCCACCATTCTGATCACCGGGGGGGGGGGGTGGAGACAGGAATATCCATAAGGGGGACAAAAAATGAAGGTAAACAGAATAAAAAAAGATTTCCAATTCCAGATTAATTATCAGTAGGCATGATTAATATATTACATACACATGCATTTTAATCAGAGGGGAACAGTCACTAACAAGGGCCCCATGCTCAAGTGTGGGTCTGGTCCCAATGTGCACTTTGTGTGCAAAAACATTTTGGTTTACTTACCATTTACTGTGGTATAGTAGATTGTATCAGACTAACTTTGCCTAGTTCTAGGTTGACATCTTCTGTTACTACAAATCCCAGAATCCCCAGTAGCTGACATCAGAGCCGTAGGCTGCAGCAAGAGATTTAACAGCCTTCAATGCATGTTAGAGTCTATATAAGCTCTAATCTCTTGTTTTGCTGGTCCCACTATCTTTCATGGGCTATGCATTGTCACAGAGGACTGTACCAGCCCCTGGAGAAAAGCAGACCTGGTAAACATCTGATCGGAGATTATAAAAGCTCTAATTCGCACTGCAGGCCACTGAATTTCCACTACTGCCTACTGTTCAGATGCCAGCTGCAGGGGATTCTGGGATTTACAGTAACAAGATGTCAGCCTAGAAGTAAGCAAAAATAGTCTAATACCATCTACTGTACTACAGTAAACAGTAAGTAAACCAAATGCTTTTGCACACTAAGTGTGCATTGTGACCAGCCTCACATTTGAATGAGGGTCCCTTTTGTGGTGACTGTTCCCCTTTAAAACATCTGTGGGCTGGCCCAGTGGTACAGAGGATTGAGGCACTGGACGCCACACCGCGAACCATGCCGGCGACCCGGGTTCAGGAATGGACTCGGGCGCCGGGGGTTGGCAGGGGAAGGAGAGGATTGAGCGTCCAGACGACTGCTCTCCTCTCCTGAGTGGGCGGTGGGGGCCTCGCTCTGTAGTGGCCCCCGGTGGACACCGGGGGCACTACACACAGCAGCGCAGGAAGGACCAAAGAAAACCAGAAAAGCAGCTTCAGCACTGCCGGATGATGGTCGCCGTCCTCCACGCTACCGGAACCTACGGGAGCCTCCTCTTCCACAGCAGCGCCCCCGAGCTGTGAAGGAAACAGTGTGCTGGGTTTCCACCTCCCCAGTGCCTTCCCCCCTCAGAAGAGAGGGACCCGCCCAGCAATGGGATACGCCAGGACAGCTTGGGGGTCGGCTGCAATGTGTGGCAGAAAGGGAGAGCTCCAGAAGATTACTGCCAGGGTTGGAGGAGTACTAGGCGGCCCTAAGGAGTGGTAGATGCCGGAGCATGGGAAGGAGGTAAAAAAAGATCATTCAAAAAAAAAAAAAAAAATCATCTGTAACACACAGCCAAGATTAAATCATTCAGTTTTGTAGATATCCACTAACAGAAGTTTTTAGGTAGTCATGATATCATTAATAGGCTAACAAATGTTTTTATGGACCTCAATTTTGGGATACATAATAGAGACTATTATCAGTCTTTAGATTATGGAGCATCTGCACAGATTCCAACTGCTAAAGGACAGTCAATATGGGTTCACTCAGGGGAGATTGGGACAGTCTAATTTTCTGGTCTTTTTTGAGGATGTAACAAAGGACACAGACAGGCAGGAGGTGGAAATGATGGCAGCCCTGCAGTAACAGCTTGGCATTTCTGCTCTGTTAAGTCCAGCTACATGTGAACTGGACAGCAATGCAAAAGACATAGAAACAATTTTTCAGCAGAAAACGGCCACTTCGCCCACGTAGTCTTCCCAGATATTCCCTTTCTAATCTGTCTCTACAGACCCTAACTAGTCTCTGGCGACCCTCCTTCCTCCCTGCCCATTTACTAATACACCCCTATATCTATCCCACACATGCTTGAAGCTCCCCATTGTTTTCTCCTCCACTGGCAGTCTGTTTCAAGCACCTACCACCCTTTCAGTGAAGCAGCACTACCTCACATTTCCTCTTAAACTCCCCCCTCCAGCTTCATCATATGCCCCACGGTCCTGGTGCTTTTTCTCCACTGAAAGAGACTACCTTCATTCACGCCTTTGAGGTACTTGTAGATCTCTGTCTTTTCCCCTCTAGCTTGCCTCTGTTCCAGGGTGTACATCTTGAGATCCCTCAATCTCTCCTCACAGGGCTTCTTGTGCAACCCCTGCCCCATTTTAGTTGCCCTCCTCTGGACTGCTTCCAACCTATGTCCTTTCTGAGGTACGGCCCCCAAAACTGTACACAGTACTCCAGCGGGGTCTCACCAGTGAATAATATAGTGATAAGACTATGTCCCTCCTCCTGCTAGAGATACCCCTCCCTATGCACTGTCTCCAGCATCACAGTAGCACTAACCACTGTTTTGTCACAACGCCCTGCCACTGTGAGGTAATCAGTTATGATAACCCCAAGGTCCCTTTCCTGTTAAGTGACTGTCAGTACCTCCCTCCACCCTATACTCAGCATCTGGGTTCCTATGCCCTAGATGCAGGATTTTACACTTTTTGTCACTGAATCCCAACTGCCATGCTCTTGACCACTCTGAGTTTCCCAAGACCCCTGCGTATTTTCTCCAAAGATGTCCTCTCAGACGTCTTCACCACCTAGAATGAAAAAGTACAGTTACGTAAGAACTTACCATAACAGTAGCTCTTCAAGAGAAGCTCTTGCAGCAAGTCACACTGGTAGGACTAAGACACCAGGCACTAGGACCACATGAAAAACTTCTAGCTAGCAGTCTATTACATGGGACCACCCACCGTTGACGTCTCCAGCCTAGCCTATATAGGTGGGCGGTCCCCCACACCTACCTCAGTTCTCCCGCTACAGACCCCGAACAGGCAGCTGAAGGAGAACCAAGGAGGTTTCCCCAAGGGTTACTAGAAAGGCAGAAGCAGTGTGAAGGAAAAGAGCAGCAGGGGAAGGAAAGCAGGGCCTGCTGTAAGAGCTTCTCTCAAAGATCTACTATAACGGTAAGTTCTTATGTAACTGTAATATCTTACTTCAAGGAATGCTCTTACAGCAGGCCACACTGGTAGGACTGAGTCCCAAGCAATACTAAGCATCACCAGGATAACACCACCGGGGGAGATCAGATCAGCAGCCAAGAGCTCATGAGAGAAGACCCTGAAGCACTGCTAGGCCAAAATTGGCCCTGCGCCTAAAGGCGCTATCCGGATTGCAATGCTTGGTGAAGGTGTGGATAGAACTCCAGGTGGCAGTTGCACAGATGCCCACAGCAGACATATTTCTGAAGCAAGCCATCAAGGCAGCCACGCCCCTAGTGTAATGGCCTTTGACCACCCCCAGAAGAAGTTTGTTGTACCTGCAGTAGCAATTAACAATGCAATTCACTAACCACTTAGAGAAACACTGTTTGGAAACAGGAGCATCCTCTCACTTAGGGATGAACGAAACAAACAACTGGTCAGATTTTCTGAAAGGCTTTGTGTGGTTCGTGTAGTACCACAAAATCTTATGCACATCCAAAGTATGGAGCAAGATCTCCCCCTGACTGGAATACTCAGGAAAATAAGCTGGAAGGTGGATGGATTGATTCAAAGTAAACTCCGACACCACCTTTGGAAATCCTTCGAGCAGAAGTAACAGCAACTAAAAAGAGAGCTTTCCACGACAAAAAGCACAACTCGCAACTCGTGGCCAGTTCAAAGGGAGGTAACGTGAGCTTCTCCAACATAAAGTTGAGGTCCCATGGAGGGACCAGGTCTTGAATGGGAGGTTTCAGATGTAAGATGCCCCAAAGGAATGTGCAGGACACATCAAACTGGGCAACAGCTATGCCCTCAACAGGTGCATGGTACGCAAAGATGGCAGAAAGGTGCACCTTAAGTGATGAGTACCCCAAGCCTGAATACGACAGGGAAAGGAGGTACTCTAGAATGTGATTCACTGGGCAGGTGAAAGGATCCAAATGGAATGCAGCAGCCCAAATGAAAAAGCACTTCCGGGGGGGCGCTAGAGAGCCGATCTCCAGGCAGGAAGCACTTCTCGAATGCTCTACATTTCAGCTGTTATATTTTAGTTAAAATAATATTTACAGCCGACTTGAACTTTTGAAAATTAGTCTGCACTGGCTTAATGATTGTACCAGCTTTCAACTGATACCAGAATCGATTTGGTGGGCAAAGAAATCTCGCTCCCAGAGCTGCTTAAACTATCGTCGAGATGGCAAGCAAGGCCGCTGATCCTCCATGCTGCGCAGCTACTAATATGCCAAAACCATCCTCAAGCTCCTCATGGCAGCAACTACTTGATATTCTGCACAGCATGAATTCTAAGCTGGAAAACTCTCTAGTGAGGATGGAGCAACACGCTGAAACAACTATAGCTCTAAGGGCTGTGATGTGCAACTGTGACGAGCGATCAACTGCTATTCAGGTGATCGCCACATGGACAACCGAGGAGAGTGCGCAACCCTGAGGCAGTGAGGAGGCCTGTAGCACTGTGCTCCATGCTGGACCGTCGTTGCGGAGGGAGGATTTCTCTGAAGGGGAAGAGCGCCTGATCTTGCTAGAATACCCGTGGGCTGGTACACGGAGGCCGCTGATTTTGGATGCACATCTTATTTGGGGCTTGTTTTTGAGGGCCCGGGGGCAAATTTTGAGACCGGAATGTCGGATGCTGGGGGTCTGTAATGAAAGACAGTTGCCAATGGTGGAAAATGTGGAGATCTCGGTGGAGTCTAGAAAAGATTGAGACTGTTCCTGACAAGTACATGGTAATTCTCGTACACTGAGTTTGCGACTGGATTTGGGGGGCTTCCAAACTATATTTTGGAACACAGATTGACTGGGACTCGTGGCTGATAAGAACGATGGGGACATTTGTGTGAATCACTTAGGGAAGGGAACACAGTGCGGTCATTGTGCTCCAACGGTGGGTCATTCCACCTTCTGAATATTTTTCTCCCCATCATATTTAGGCTTTGTAGTTCAAAATTACTCCCGAATCGTTTCTAAATAAGCTATGTACATTAACCAGATTACCTCTTGGCCTCACTGTTAAACTACTATATTAGTTTTAGAAGCTGATGACTATACTCCAATGAGGCTGATGGTTGAAAGTTGTTTAAGGTACTATTTTTCAGCTGTTTGAGAGAGTGCATATTTTTCCTATTTAATACCTATGTTATCTGGATAAACAGCAGTTGTCTAGGACTGCGTTATAATGCCTGTGTTAATTCTACCTTCTAAGGACACTCCATTGCCGTTGAGATGGCTAGCATTTTTCAGGACATTCTCTCGGATATAATACTGGGTATACCCCCCTTCCTATTGTAAAAGATTACAGGGGGCTGTGATATGAATATCAACTTGTTGTATGATACTTCTCCCTGTTTTACCTACAACCCTGTATGAGGAAATGTGCGTATGTTATTATATGAAAATAATAAACACAAAGTTAAAAAAAAAAAAAAAAAAAAAAAGGGCTTCCATTTCATAGCATAAGTGGCCCTGGTGGAGGGTTTCCTGGATGCCACCAGAACATCTGGAACCCTAGAGGATACCCCGAAGTGGGCAATAGTTAGGTCCGCTGGAGCCATGCATGGAGATGCAGGGAATTGAGGTCTGGATGGACCAGGGTGCCATGGTCCTGGGACACCAAGCCGGTGCACAGAGGCAAGGACACCAGAGGTTCCACCGCCAGTTGTTGCAGCAAGAGGAACCAGATCTGGTATGGCCAGAAGGGGGCTATGAGGATCATCTCCGCCCTTTAAACTAAAGCTTGAGCAGAACCCTCTGCAGGAGCATGAAGGGAGGAAAAGCGTACAGAAACTTCCCCTTCCAAGAGAGGGACAATGCGTCTCGCCAGAAAATTCCAGGCCAGGATTCGAGCAAGTAAAAAAGCGGCAGTTCTGCATTGAGTGGGGACGCAAAGAGGTCCAACTCTGGACAGCCCACCTGTTGAAGAGGTCTTCGACCACTGAGGTTAGAAGCTTCCACTCATGAGCCCACAACCTGGAGAAGCTGAGACTGTCGGCCAAGATGTTTTGAACACCAGGAACATGGACGGCTGAGAGCTCCAGACCATGCTCGATGGCCCAATACCAGACTCTCATAACCTCCCAACACAGGGTGTATGAATGGGTCCCCCCCATGTGTCAATGTAATACACCACACACGTTGTCCGTCTGCACCAGCAGCGGACCGGGAAAGAGATGAGTCTGAAAGGCCTGCAGGGCATAAAGAACTGCCCGCATCTCCTGGACAGTGATATGAAGACCCTGCTCTGCATCCATTCAGGTACCCTGTGTCTGGTGATCAGCTAGGTGAACACCCCATCCCAGGCCAGATGTGTCTGTCATGAGAATCTGAGGGGGTTGAGAGCTGAAAGGAGATCCCCTTGAAGGAGGTTGCCAGATCAAACCACCACAACAGAGCCCTCCGGTCCGAGTCAGAGACCAGGACCAACTGGTCCAGGTCATCAATGCATTGGTCCCACTGGATCCACAAGGTCCACTGAGGAACCCGAATATGCAGGCAGGCAAGGGGGACTGTGGCAATCGCCGCTGCCATATGGCCCATAAGGTGCAGGAAAACCCTGGCAGAGACCTGCTGGCTGAAAGAAACCAGACAGGCCTGCTCCATCAGTCACTCCACCCTATCCTTGGGGGGGAAAAAAGCCTAGCCCTGGCTGGTGTTCCAGACCACCCCTGTGTACTGAAGGCACTGCCAAGGGGGGAAGCAGGACTTCAGCTGATTTATAGTGATCCCAGGACTTGGAAGAGATGGAAGGTGTATTCCAGGGTCTGAACTAAGCAGTCCCTGGAGGGGGCTGTGAGCAGCCAGTCATCCTGGGAAGGGAACACATAGAAGCCCTGCCTCTGCCACCACTGCCAAGCATTTGATAAATACCCGGGGGGGGCTGAGGAAAGTCCAAAAGGGAGGGCACAGAATTGAAAATGGGCTCCCTGAAAATGGAAGAGGAAGAAGCGATGATGGGTAGGAAAGATTTTAATGTGCAGGTAAATATCCTACATTTACAGAGAGCAGAGCCAGTCCCCATGGTGCAGAAGAGGTATGAGTTCCTGGAGGGTGACCATCCAAAAGTGCTGTACTCGATGTACAGATTCAGATGGCTCAGGTCTAGGATGGGCCGAAGATCCCCGGTCTTTTTGGATACGAGGAAGAAATGGTAGCAAGACCCCCTTCCCCACTGAGCCTGAGGGACAGGCTCTATGGCTCTCTTTTGAAGAAGAGCTGGATTTTCCTCCCAAACCAGAGACAGATGTGTGGGGGAAGGGAGGGTATGTGGAGTGAAAATTGTTTTTTCTGGAGGCTACTCGAGGAACTCCAGAGTGTGACCATGTTCTATGATCTGGAGCACCCAGTTATCCGTGGTCACCCCCTTCCACCCCTCTAGGTGGGGGGGAGAACCGAACCCCAAACACCTCCCTTGGATGGTCAGCCGGGAGGGGGGTCAGCTAAGGAGTCAGGAGACATAGTGGGTGCAGGCAGGGTGGCCACAGGGACCCTGGGGCTCTGGCAGTGGCAGCAGCAGGGGCTGCTGTGGCCTTACCCGTGTGCCAGCCCTTAGCAGGTTGGTTCTGAGACTGCTTGCAGGAGGACCAACGAAACAGCTGATGTTGGCCAGCTCTAGGTTGGGTGTGATAGAGCGAATGGACCGACTTTAGGGCCCACCCTGACTCCTGTTGGGTAGAAATGATGTACTGGACATCCCCCCAAAAAGGACCGAACCCCGGAAGGGGGCGTCCAAAATGCTGGGTTGCACGTCCGAGGCAAAACTGGACACCCGGAGACAAGAATGGCACTGGAGACAGACCCCAGCAGCTGCCCCATGCCCAGAGGCATCCATAGCATCATAAGCTGCCCGGAGAACATGATTACCCATGTCTGAGCCCAACATCATAAGCTGGGCGAGCTGCATCATGGTGGGGTCCTCTGGTAAGGTATGCACCAAGTCCCTGGCTTGGTCCCACAGAACATTTTGGCATTGGACCATGTGGGCCAGGTAATTAATAGCCCGCATATGCAGGGTAATAGAGGCAAAAACACATTTGCCAAGATGATCCAGCTGCCTGGACTGCTGGTCTGGGGGAAGGGTACTTAGGTGCTTGGGCTTCTTAGTACGGTCATGCAACGCATTAATCACCACTGAATCTGCCTTAGGGTGACTCCCCAGAAAAGACTAGCCCACCAGGGCATGGTAAAGGTGGTTCGCCTTCTTAGGCAGAGGAGAGGTGGTAGGAGGGTGATTCCAGGCCACCCTAGTGACATCCTCATAGGAGTCAATCAAAGAGGGGCACCACCATGGGGAGGGCAGCTTGCTGCTGGAGAAAGATGACCAAACTGCACCTCTCCATGTCCTGCTCCTCTGTCTCCCAGCCCATAATGGACTGGATGTGGCACATAACATCCATGAAGGATGGATCATCAGGGGGGGCACTTTGGTACCTCCATAGCCTGACCTCTCACTCTGAGGACTCACCCAGAGAGGAGGAAGACCCAGAAGAATCGGACTCATCCTCAGTAGTATCACTATATGGGACCGACGCTGGTGATCAGCAATCGTTCCACCTAGAACCTAAACAGTCAGGTCAAGCCCCTGAGGACTCCAACGTGTGGGGTTCGCTCGGACCAGCCTGGTCTGGGTTCTAAGGCTGGTGGTCCTGGAAAGGGCAGGAGGGGTGTTGCCAGAGGCAGCCCTTGAGGGGCCGGGGTCTGCCTTTGCATGAAGGACCACCACACTGAAAAGAGGACATTATAATCCACCTGGGGCTGTATATGGTACACCAGCAGGAATGGGAAAGAGAGTACAATGGCTGAGGAGCCTGCGAAGGGTAGCCAGGTGTAGGTCCACCCAGCACCAGTTGAAGGTCTAGTGATGGCCCAGCAGGCGTCGGCTGCAGTACAGATTGCGGCAGGGGTGATGCTGGAGTCACATCCATAGGTTGGGGCAGCAGCAGCACTGGTGGCGGCCTAGCAGGCAATGGCCTGGAGCACCCGGTGGAAGGATCCACCGGCGAAGGCCTAGCGGAAGAAGCTAGCACCTATGGGGAAGAAGGCACGGGGTCATAATGTCGCAAGACATTATGCTGCCACAATATACCACGCCAACACAGCGCAATATACGCGCACAGAATATCTCTTTGTATAACAGGGCTATGCCCTCACACCCCCCGCTTGCTGCTCGTGCTCATCCATTCGAGCCACGGCAGCATCTCGCCAGCCCCCTGTCCCAGCAGAGGTCTTATCCTCTGCAAAGGAACAGAGAGAGGGTGCACTACCACGCATACCTCCTTTAGTAGTACTACACCCTCTCGCTGTTCCCTACCGCGCTGTTCCTGTTGCATGGGTATGTCATACGCTATTCAGCATGCGTCATATTGACCCAGTAGGGGAGAAGGAGACCCCTGGGTCAAAGGCAGAGGAGATGGTGGCAGACTGCTGCGGGCATTGCCTGGCAGGACTGACATTGGTCCCAGCGCCGTGGCCGGGGTGACCGTAGTAAAGCCAGCGCTCGAGGAACCAACACAAGCCAAGCCACCTGGCTGAGAGCCCGGGGAGGATATGGGCCTGAGCGTCAGGGGCTGAGGAGCAGGAGGCTAAGCCACCGGGAGCCTGGAAGAAGAGAGGGTTGGCGGGCCTGTAGGAGCCGGGGTCAACCCCATCACGGTCAATGGTTTGTGGGGCGATTCTGAACGGGAAGCCTACTGGGCCCAGTCCCAGTGTTTATGCTTCCCGGACTTCTCCTTGTGAGAAAACGAAGAGGCCTCGGAGGATTGTGCCAGTGAGGCTGAAGGGCTCCTGACCTGCAGCTCCTTCTATATCGTAACCAACTTCTGCTTCAAAAGGTGCATCTTCAGAGTTTTTAAACAACGTCTCATAGTAGCCTGGTTAAATTTCTGGCAAAACTGGCAGACTTTGGTGTTGTGGCTGGGGCCTAGGAAGACGAGACACACAGAGTGGTCATCCTTTTCAGGGACCTGTTTGCCGCAGGCACATTTCAAGGAGCAGTCAGAAGACAAGACTGGCGGAGAAGACATAAACTTTTCAAAAGGAACACTGAAAATCAAACAGTAATATTAAGTCACCTTGGGGACCCGCTGCCTCCATTTCAGGTTATTTGGGCAACTTCCTCAGGTAAAGGGGCAATCTTGTTACTCTACGCCAACTATATTTCTGATCAGGGTTTCTGTATAGAGCATATTAAGAAAAATGAGAAGTAGAGTTGGGAACGTAATTGGAACAAAGGGACTGGGAAAGGGTTTGGACCAATACTTGGCACACTACCTCATCATCCAGCTGGAGGGAGTTTGGGTGGCAGATGAGAGTTTGGTACTTTCTGGTTCCAACAGCACAAGCAAAATGGGATCATCGTCTAACCTCATCATGTTGGAAATGATGTGGCAAGTCTAATGCCACCCATGCCCATCTTTTTTGGCATTGCCCCTCGCTTAGGGTCTATTGGGAAATGATAATGAAACATCTGAAAGGTCTTTTTGACATCCCAGAAGAACTGGAACCAGAGAACATGTTATTGGGGATCACACCGGCGGTCTCCTTGAAGAGAAGGGAATCCAAATACCTATGGAGTTTATTAATAATAGCTGCTGTGAAGGCAATCGGTAGGTGGTGGTTGCAGGTTGCACCCCCTCCTCCCCAGAAAAGTCTGAGTGGCTGCAAATAGTGTATCAGATACAAGACATGGAACACATCACTTTCCTAGTACAATGTAGAAATAAGGCCTGCCTTCATAGAGGGGCAAGACGGGAGTTGTATACTGTGAGTACATTTACCTGAAAACCATTAAACCTGCACTCGATGGTGGGATCCGTGGGAGTTGGGGATAGAATTATGATTTAATGCATACCTCTCAACTGTCACACATTATGTGGTACGTCACTCATTTTTCCTCTCAGAAACCCTTTGTCCATCATGTGGAAGGTGATATTACACAATCCCCACTGAGACTTTAAAGCAGAAATTCATAATAATCTATTATGCTCAGTTATACAAAAACATTATGAACATTAGTGCACTGATAGCTATAGTGTTCTGAGCTTCCAGTGCCATGTTAGGCGATGTGTCACACATTTTGCTCATTTGTCACACATCATGTCACACATTTTGGTGGAGAAAGGTTGAGAGGTATGATTTAATGTTATTTCTAGCTAAATAATTTTTGGTTGGCTCTCTGCTTCAGACTAGTGTCACTGAGATACTATGGTGGTTTACACTGTATTTTCTCATAGGGTGGGAGGGTATTGGGATTAAATAATAAGAAAGGAAGATATTGTAAGATAAATCTATACTGGAGGACGACAAATGGCAAAGGTTTGTTTTTACTGTTATTTTAAAGGTTTATAAGGTTTTGAAATTAGTTGAAAAGTATGAAAAATATCTTTACTCCGTTTTGTAAAGTACAACCCAGATCTTAGGATGACTTACTCTTAAATTCTCTCATGGATGTTTCTGTTAATGGTGGCAACTGTCAATCCTAAAGCTTTTGTGCTAACCGGTATTGGGCCTGTACTCATTGTAATGATACAAATAAAGGAGTATTAAAAAAAAAAAGAACACTGACAATTTGATGTTTTACACAGAAGAAAATGAAAAATAAAATAGCGCAGTAAGTGCCAGGAAATGGCGGTCGACTGTAGGTGCAGCGTCCGCTGAGGTCCGATATGCGTAGGTCAACAGTAGGAAAAGAACTGAGGTAGGTGTAGGGAACCGCCCATCTATATAGACTAGGCTGACGTTAGCGGACTGATGTCGGTAGTGGGCAGTTCCCCATGATAGACTACTAGCTAGAAGTTTTCCGTGTGGTCCTGGCACCTGGTGGCTCAGTCCTACCAGTGTGGCCTGCTGCAAGAGCATTCCCTGAAGTAAGATCTATGGCTGAGAAGAAACAACAGAAAAGAAAGGAGCACTTTCATCAGAGGAAAATTCACCTGCAGCTGATCCCCTTGATTGGTTTCTGATCTGAGAGAGCTCCAGCCCAGGACCCTCAGGATGTCCGCAGCATCTGTGGCCGACTCCAGTGTGATGGCAATTGACAGACCTGCATTTCACCCTGTGCAGCAGTTTTCAGCACTATGTGTTACCCCTATGTCCTCCACGAAAGGGCTTGGGGAGGCAATCAGGCTCAAGAGATACATGCTTCATATCAGACCAGAAATTGGACCTTCCAGTGACTCAGACAGAGCATTTGAAGAGAGAGTCGGAGGCAGTTAAGGAGGAAGCAAAAGTTTTGGAGACAGTACTCTATGAAGGTAAAACATTAATGGTCCCCGTGCAAGCTCTGTTATCAATACCCAGATCTGTGTGACTATACAAAGGAAACTTGAGTCAATGGAAAATGCAATGAGGTATAAGAAAAATATCTTGTTTGTCAGTTTACCCGTAGTGTTGGAGGATGACTTTGAAAATGCTATGAAACATACAAAGGACTGTACTAAAAGTGCTTTGCCCCTCCCAGCTGAAAACCTCACTTTTATTAGGACAGTTGTTTGGGCACCAAGCAAAAGTAATGACTCAAAGAATTTCCAAATTCAGAAACAGACTTCTGAACCTAATTTAGAAAATTAATTTGGGGAACATACTAGGAAACAACAGTTAACGTACTTACCATAACAGTAGATCTTCAAGAGAATCTGTTCCATTAGGCCATATCTTTGGAACTATACCCACGACAGCACTGGGACCACACAGAGATGTTTGCTAGCCGGGGCTGCCCACAATGACATTATGCATCAGCATCCGTATAAACATGGAAGGCACCATCTCTTCCTCAGTTACATAGATACATAGACACTGTCGGCAGATAAAGCCCTATGACCCACCCAGTCTGCCCATTTGAGCTTTTAAGTTCACTTTGTTTTCCTAGAAGTCTGTTGCCCCTTAACCCTGATCTCCAGAATTCCCTTATGTCTATCCCATGCATTCTTAAATACCGTGATTGTTTCAGCCCCCCCCCCACTTAATTCTTCCTCAAGTTTCCTCTGAATCACCCTCCCTCCAACTTCATCCCATGCCCTCTAGTCCTGGAACATCTTTTTCACTGGAAAATAGTGTATTCCTGCACCCTGTTCCTCCCTGTAAGGTACTTGTATGTCTCTTTCATATCCCCTCTCCCCTTCCTCTCCTCCAGGGAGTACATATTCAAGTCCTTCAGCCTGTCCCCATAGGACTTGTGATGCAATCCCTGTACCATCTTTGTTACCCTCCTCTGAGCCTTTTCTACCCTGTCTATGTCCTTACATAGGTAAGGTCTCTAGAACTGTACACTGTACTGCAGGTGGGGCATCACTAGTGTCATGTATAGTGGAATTATGACCTCCCTTTTCCTGCTGGTGATGCCCCTGCCTATGCATCCCAGCATCCTACTTGCTTTACCTGCTGCCTTGTCGCACTGTTTCCCTATCTTGAGGTCATCAGAGATGATAACTCCAAGGTCCCTTTCCTGCTTGGTGCATGCTATATCCTCACCCCCCAACTGATATGTTGTTCCAGGGTTTTTGTGCCCCATATGCATTATCTTGCACTTCTTTGCATTGAATTTCAACTGCCAAACCCTTGACCATTCTTCAAGCTTCTGCAGGTCCCTCATCGTTCTGTCTACACCCTCTGGTGTGTCCACTCTGTTACACAGCTTCATGTCATCAGCAAACAGGGAAATTCTGCCTTCTAGGTCCTGCGAAATGTCACTGATGAAGACGTTGAATAGGACCGGTCCCAGCACTGATCCCTGTGGTACCCCACTGCTCACTCTTCCCTCTGTGGAGTGACAGACATTTACCATCACCCTCTTTGTCCTGGCATCCAGCCAATTAGCTACCCACCGCACTACTGTGCTGCCCACTCCCATATTCCCCAGTCTGTTTAATAGCCATTTATGTGGCACAGTGTCAAGGGCCTTGCTGAAGTCCAGCTAGGCCACGTCCACTGCCCTCCCCTGACCCACCTCCCTTGTCACCCAGTAGAAAAATTCAATGAGGCTGGACTGGCATGACCTTCCCCCGGTGAAACCATGCTGCCTTGGGTCCTGTAGTCCAATGGCAACCAGATGTTCCACCAGTCTCTCCTTCAGTAGTGCTTCCATGATCTTCCCCACTACCGAGGTCAGGCTGACTGGCCTGTAGTTCCCTGCTTCCTCTTTGTTCCGGTTCCCGCTTTTGTAGAAGGGGACTACATCTGCTGTCCTCCAGTCTTTGGGTACCTCCCATTTCCAGTGATCAGCTAATCAGGATTGCCAGAGGTTCAGCCACCACCTCTCTCAGTTCTTTTAGGACCCTGGGATGCACCCCATCTGGCCCCATTGCTTTATCGACTCTCAGTTACCCACCAGAGATTAAACTCAGAGGACCTCCACCTGTGGGGAAACAGGAAATAAGACCAGCCTATGCATACAAGGCGAGGATATATAATGCATGGATTAGGATCAGGCACAATATCTGATAGTAACCCTCACTGAATTAGAAGGGGGATGGGGGGGATGGCATGGCCTAATGAAAGAGCTTCTCTCAAAGATCTATTGTTATAGTTACTTGGTTAAATGGACAAAAGGGGGTCTTAGCCCATCGGGACTGTCCTCCACACTTGTGGAACATGTAATTGGTATGAACTTAGTATTTCCCCAATGAATTTATATTAATTCAATAGCCATTTCTCTAGTTTATTTTTAAAAATATTTATTTGTGTGCAATCTATAATGTCATATGGTAAAGAACTCCATACTATGGGAGCTCAAACAGTAAAAAAAGATTGTCTTTTATTCGTGATCTTTCTATTGCAAGTTGTTTGCTGTGGCATCTAGCTGCAGTTTTTCTGGTGGTGAATGAAATTCCACACTGTACCATTAAAGATGGATTTTGAATTATTTTAAACAGTTGAAGTAGGTCACCTCTTAGTCTTCTTAATCTAAGTGGGTATAGCCCTGTACATAGTAAGTATGTAACGGTTCTATCTTCTTCAAGGATATCTCTTCCATTAGGCCACATCATTGGAATAATTCTCAAGCAGTCCCAAAACAGCAGAGGGAGGCTGGTACAGTCTGCTACATTAAAGACTGCAGACCTTGCAGCACAGCAAGCCCAAATCCAGCATGTCTACGACAGATTATGTCAGACTGTAATGTTTAGTGAAGGTGTGGACAGTGTTCCATGTGGCTGTAGCACAAATATCAGCAGCCGAAACATTTCTGAAATAAGCATCAGAAGTGGCCTTTCCCCTTGTTGAGTGACAACAAACTGCACCAGGAAGTTCCTTACTATACTTCCTATAACGAAACATAATACAGTGTGCCAGCGATTTGGACAGGCACTGTTTAGACAGGTGTGCTCGCCTTCCCAGGAGCGAACAAAACAAAAAGCTGAGAAGACTTTCTGCAGTCCTTGGTGCGATTCACATAATATCTCGGTATCCTAAGTACAACCAAAATATGGAGCAGTGTCTCACCCTCACTGGCATGCTCAGGGTAATAAGAAGTTGCATCACTTGATTCAATATAAACTCAGCTACCACCTTAAATAAAAAACAACAGTTACGTAAGAACTTACTGTAACAATAGATCTTTAAGGGAATCTCTGTCATCAGGTCACACATATGGAACTTAGCCTTCCAGCACTAGGATCACACACAAGGTTTTTCTGCAGCAGCATATTAGGGGCCACCCACGCCAACGATAGGCTCCGATATCACATGCCCTATAGAAGCGTGGGTGGCCCTGCTCCCTCCTCAGTTCTTTCCCTAGCAGGAGGCCATAGGAGACAGGAGTCCCACCAGGGAACCCAGAAGAGAGAGAAGGTGCCCAGCTAGGAGAAAGGCTGGAGCAACAGGACAGGTGAACGAGAGAGAGAGAGAGAGACGCACATAGACATGGAGAGACAGAGAGAAATAGAGAGAAAAAGGGGGATGGAGTGAGGGACATCATGACCTGATGACAGAGATTCCCTCGAAGATCTACTGTTATGGTAAAGTACTTACATAGGGTTGTCAAGATATGGTTTTACAGTATACCACAGTATCAGAAGTCACAGTACTGATACAGTGGGCAATTTCTGATACTGCAATAACCCTGATTCACAGTATACTGCAGTATTGAGACCTTTCAGCTTGTTTTTCTACATTTTCAGGGACAACTATCCCTTTCACAACAACTCTCCCGGATGTAAGAGTTCGAGGAGGCTTCTTCATTGTGCAAAAATGACTTGTTCTGTGATCAGTATGACGATAACCGTGGTATTATATGTGACAGTTATCATACAGTCAGAATTTCATACAGTGTCAAGTCTATTCTTACATAACTATTCTATCTTCTTGGGACATCTCTGTCATCAGGTCACACCTATGGAACAAGTCCCAAGCAGTGCTACGAGCAAGGAGAGTCTAGGTGGCAGGAGGCCAAATGCCTAAGACAGAAGGCCCTGAAGCTTAGCTAGGCCAAAGCCTGTCCTCCTTCTCGAGACAATGTTCAGACTGTAGTGCTTGGTGAAAGTGTGGACAGTACTCCAAGTGGCAGCAGTACAAATCTCGGCTACAGACACACTCCTGAAACAGGCAACTGAAGTGGCCATACCCCTGGTGGAATGGCCCTTAACAACCTCAGGAAGCTCCTAATCATACTTTCCGTAACAAAAAATAATACAGCTGGCCAACCATTTGGACAAGCACTGTTTTGGAAATAGAGTACCCTTGTTGCCAGGGGTGAAACTAAAGAAACAAACAACTGAGAGGACTTCCTGCAGTCCCTCATATGGTGAGTATAGTAACACAAAATTCTATGCATATCTAAAGTGTGGAGCAATGCTTCCCCTGGATTGGCACGCTCTGGAAAATAAACAGGCAGGTGGATGGACTGATTTAGAGTAAATTCAGACACTACCTTTGGAAGAAACTTAGGGTTAATACACAAAGAGACCCTGTCTTTGTGGAAAATCAAATAAGGCTGCTCACACATGAGAGCCTGTAGCTCTGAAATTCTTCAAACAGAAGTAATAACAACTAAAAATAATGCCTTCCACGACAGAAAGCATAGCTCACAAGGAAGCAGGGTCAGATTTCCCAGAACAAAAATCAGTTCCCAAGCCAGAACTGAGTTATGGATAGGAGGCTTCAAGTGGAAAATGCCACGCAGGAAGGTACGAGCCACATCCAGCTGTGCCACAGTATGACCATCAATGGGCACATGAAAGGCTGATATGGTTGACAGGTCCACTTTAAGAAAGGAGTATCTGAGTCAGACAAGGTCAGGAGATACTCCCGAACCTGGTTCACTGAACAAGCGAAGAGGTCCAGGCTATGAGAAGCGGCCCAGAGAGCAAACTGCTTCCATTTCATAGGTGACCTTTGTGGAAAACATTCTGGCGGCCACCAGGACATCAGCCACCTTCTGAGACACACCAAAGCAAAGACTGGCTACGTCCTCAGGAGCCATGCATGCAGGTGGAGGGACCTGAGGTCTGTATGGACCAGGGTCCCCTGAGCCTGAGTCAATAGGTCCCTGCAAAGGGGCAGGGGAACTGGCGGTACCACAGCCAGTAGTTGCAGTAATGGAAACAATATCTGCCGTGGCCAGAATGGAGCCACCAGGATTAGGGTAGAACCCTCCATCTGTAGCTTGATGAGAACTCTCCGAATCAGAGGACAGGGTAGGAAGGCATACAGAAACCTCCTTTTCCAGGAGAGGGACAACGCGTCTCACCAGAAAACTCAAGGCCCTGGATCTAGTGAGCAGAAACGTGGCAGTTTTTTGTTGAGCAGGGACACAAAAAGGTCCAACTCTGGATGAACCCACCTGTTGAACAGGTCTTCTGAGACCAAGGTCCGCAGTTCCCGCTCATGAATTCTGCACTGTGACCTGATGAGGCTGCCTGCCAAGGCATGTTGGGCACCTGGCACATGGATGGCTGACAGAACTAGACTGTGATCTACAGCCCAGTACCAGATCCTCATTGCTTCCCAACAGCGATGAGAAAATGAGAAAGGACCTAAGCCTATTAGAGGAGTGGTCAGGAGTCTGGCAGTTGAGTTTCAAGGCTAAAAAGTGCACGATCATGCACCTGGGTCACAGGAATCCAAGGGAAGAGTACATGAAGGGTGGGGAAATGCTGCCCACCACAAGTCAGGAGTACAGGATGGGTGGAGAAATTCTGGCCACAAGTCAGGAGAGAGACCTGGGGGTTATCATATTTGACAACTTAAAGGTGGCCAAACAGTGTGAAAAAGCAGTGGGGGGAACAAACAGAATGTTGGGGTGCACAGGTAGGGACATAAGCAGGAGGAAAGAGGTGGTGGTGCCACTCTACAGATCACTGGTGAAGCCACAGTTGGAGAGCTGTGTCCAGTTCTGGACACCACATCTCTGGAAGGACACTGACAAAATAGAGGCAGTCCAGAGAAGGGCAACGAAGATGGTACATGGACTGCACCAGAAGCTCTACGAGGAAAACCTACAAGGAAAGACTTAAGGACCTTAATATCTATTCACAGGAGGAAAGAAGGGAGAGGGGAGGTATGATAAGATACTTTAAAGTACCTTAGGGGAATAAACAGGGTACAGGTGGAAAGCATATTTCAGAAACTCTGCACAAGAACAAGGGGGCATGATACGAGGCTGAAGGGTGGAAGGTTCAGGGGTAATGTTAGGAAGTACTTTTTCACTGAGAGGGTTGTGGGGCTGTGGAACAGTCTTCCAGCAGGGGTGGTGGGTGTGAAAACAATACAGGGATTCAAGAGTGCATGAGATAGACATTAATGAGGAGGGGGTCCTGATGGAATAGCAGGGCTTCAGGGGATCACGTCGTTCACCAGGCGGAGGCTTGGGTTCCGTCCAGGAGGCTTGCGGATGACGAACGCCTGAAATCCAACAGGACACCAAGTGGGAGCAAACCATTACTGTGCCTGATTTATTTTTTAAACTACATTTCTGGTGTTTGGGTGTCTGTGGGGAACACTCTTTAGTTCTAGGCCCTGACTAGGAAGAGCCTATACAGGAAGGTTGATGTGGTAAGGCAGATGGTAATGGGTTTCTAGGGCTGAATTTGGAATAACTCTCCTGTGTTTTTGGGCTCCAGTGGGGATTTAATTTGGAGTATTGCCTGTGCAGGTAGGCTGTTCGAGGGGAACAGAGCAATCAGGGTGTTTGCATTGGCTGACTGGGGAACAGGAGGTTGTGGTGTGGAGATTTCTGCTTTTGGGGGCTGATTGTTTTTGGTGAGGAGGGGGTGACTACCATCCCACCACCCCCCCCCCCCGGGTTGTCCGGCTGTATAGGGTGTTAACTGGCAGGCTGGGACTTCCTGGCAGGAAGGGGTAGGACACTCACTGCCCATTCCATAAGTAATCAGTGGAGGGACACCTGGATCATATCCTCAATCAGTACTATCAGAAGGTGGCAGTTGGGGTGAAATAATATACAGCAGCGCAGCTAATCATAGCCACAGCCAAAATAACAGCAGCCCTGGGGAACCAAGAAAAGGGTCACAGAAGCCTAAAGAAAGGGGGGGGGTGTCACAGAAGCCTAAAAAAGGGGGTCAGGAGTAAGCAAGCAGGCCATAATGAAAGGAACATAGGGGAGGTACTGGGGTAGACAGCAGGACAGGCAAAGGAAAGAGGCAGTAGAAGGATCCAAAACAGTAGCAGAGGGTGTGGGATCTAGATAAACATGCGGCTACCTCAGGGGCGAGGAGGGCACAGAATTGGTACAGGGGTGGGGTGGAGGCATGGGGGTGGGGTGGACCAGCAATGATAGATGGTGGCTGCATTCAGGATGTGGGAGGATGGTCAGATGTAATGGATGTGGCGTGGCCATCTTCCTGGGAACAATGTGGAATAAAGGGGGGTGCCTGGTCTGTAGACAACTTGGCAACTTCAAGAGAAAATAGAATGGCTGAGTTGGGTATTGGGAATGAGGAGGGGTGGTGGTTGAGCAGAGGAGCAGGTGAGGAGTGGGTTCAGGTCTAGCCAATCTGCAAGAACTGGACCAAGACTGGACACTAGGCCAGGGGGAAGGATTGGGGTACATGGAGAGGGGTACGGAGAGGGGGCAGAAGAGGAAATGAGTCAGATCAGAAAGGAAGAAAGGGAGGGCAGGAGAAGGTTCCTGATGGCACTACGAGCAGGGAAGGAGGTAAAAACTTTCAACAGGTTCACTGTGCTGTGGGATCTGGAGGATAAAGAGGGTGCAGTGATCAGGAGGCAGTTAGGGCAACAGTCAGAACCTAGTGAAGGTGGTCAGGGGAGGGGGGTGTTTCAGGGCAAGAGGGACATCTGGGACAGGGGACAGGGAGAGGGAGTCTCCAAAAAGAAGGTAGGGGACATAAGAAGCATGGGATGACACAGACAGAACCAAGTGGGTGCAGGGGAAAATAGGAGAGAAGAAAACAACAGAAGGAGTTACAGGGCAGTTACATGGAGAGGACACATCAAGCAAGCACAAGGGCGGTGAAGAGAAAAGGGGCACACCCAGAGGGGAGGCATCTCCAGGGCAGGAGCCCACGGAAGATATGTGTAGTCCAATGGGGGGCAGTGAGGGTAGAGGACATGGGGGGTGAGGAGATGGAGAACGGGAAAGTGCTCTCTCAAAGGGGGGTAAACATAGATGGGACAAATTCGAGACCAAAGGCCAGCAACATAGGAACTCAAACAACAAAAGGCAGGGACAGGGGGAGAAAGCTGTAATAATTGTGAATTCCATCCTGAAGGATATTAGATGGGGTAACAGGCATTCTAGTAAAGGCAACAAGAGGGTGGAGTGCTTGCCAGGCATGATGGTAGGGAGAGCGGGAGGTATAATACCAAGGTGTGTAGGACAGGGGAAGTCACACATTGAGATGCATTTAGGCACCAACAATCTGGCAAGCTGTGAAACAAATACAGTGCAGGAAAAGTTCACTATGCTAGGACAAATCTGTAGAGAGGTGGGTCAAACAGTTGCCTTCTCTGAGGTATTACCAGTACCTAGAGCAAGTGTAGTTAGAAAGTTGAGGATTGAGGAGTTCAACCAATGGGCGAGGGGATGGTGTAGAGAAAATGGATACAGGCTGGTGCGTGACTGGGGAAGGATGTGGGAGGATAAGGAACTATATTCACGGGACAGGCTTCACCTAAGCAAGGAAAGCAAACAGGTCCTGAAGGGCAAACTAGAGAGCTACATGCTGGACAGTCTACATTTAAATTGGGGGCAGTAGAGGGAAGGCACTCAGCTCCAGGTATGGGGGGCCAACAGGCCTTCACCTCTAGGGAAAGCAATAAAGGAGGGGGACAGAAAGGGGTAGGGATGTAGGGGCAAGGGGGGAGAAGGGACTTAATAAGAACAGGAGTAAGGAGAGACAGAAGTCACACTGGAAGGTGGTGTCTTTGAATGCTAAGAGTCTGGCTAATAAGGTAGATGATCTTCAGGAGCTGATGGCTGAGGGGGACACGGACATAGCTGCCATCACAGAAACATGGGCAAACCAGTTCCATGACTGGGGACCTCGAGATCCCTGCGTACCAACTCTTTAGGAAGGACAGAGCAAAGGAAGGGGGTGGCATTGTATGTTAGGGAAGGGATAAAGTGCAGCAGAGAGGAGAGAGAGGAAGGCACAGCTGAAACAATGTGGGTGGTACTCCAGAACACTGCTGGTAAAAGGATTCGGGTAGGGGTGATGTATAGACCACCTTCACAGGGACTGGAGTTGGACAGGGAGCTGGGGGAACAAATCAGGAGGGTACAGGAGAGAGGTAGCACTGTCATCCTAGTTGATTTCAACCTACCTGGAATAGACTGGACTACCCCATCTGCCACTTACCTGTGGCAGGAACAGGTTCTCCTGGATGCTTTCCAGGACTGTTTCCTGTCACATGCAGCCATGGAGCCAACAAGGGAGAGGGCCATTCTTGATCAAGTGCTGTTTAATGAGGAACATGTTAAGGAGGTGGAAGTAAGGGAACCCTTGGCAGCAGTGACCACTACACTGTCTGGTTTTCTAGCAGCATGGGGAAGGACACAGTCAAGATGAAAACAAGGGTGGTGGACATTAGGAAGGCTGACTTCAGCAAGATGGAGAGCATAGTGCAGGAGCACCTGGCTGAGCTCCATCCAGAGATGGTCGTGCGGACCAGAAATGGGCCATCATTAAGAAAGGGATACTAGAGGCTACTAACACTTGTACACGGAATCAAAAAATGCATCATAGAACCAAGAGGCCTAGCTGGTTTGGAAGAAAAGTGGCTGATAAGGTAAAGGAGAAGAGGGCAGCCTTCCTGAAGTACAAGCACACCTCAAAGGAGGAAGACGGGGAGGCTTACACTTTGAAATCTAGGGAGGCAGAGAAAGAGGTCCGGGCAGCCAAGGCCGAGAAAAAACTTAGGCTGGCGCAGGGGATTGAGGAAGGGGAAAAGGACTTTTTTAGATACATTAAGGAGAGAAGGAGAAGGGATGGGATAGTTAAAAAGGGAGGACAGATGGGTAGAAAAAAGTGATGAGCAAGCTGAAGCACTGAATAAGTACTTCTGCTTGGTCTTCACCAGGGAGGTTAGTAGGCCTATGCCACAAGGTAAGACTGGGGAGCTCACTGGGGAGGGGAAGGAGTATGAGGGGGAGATTGATGTAGATAGAGTATTAAGAGGACTAAGGGAACTGCGGGTGGACATGGCACCTGGCCCAGATGGGATAGGCCCAAGGGTCCTGAGGGAACCGGCAGGGATATTGGCAGCACCACCGACAGACCTATTTAACACCTCACTGGAGACAGGGTGTGTACCTCAGGACTGGAGAACAGCTCATGTTGTACCACTCCATAAGAGTGATTCTAGAGTTGAGCCTGGTAATTACAGACCAGTTAACTTAACTTTCATAGTGGGTAAGTTAATGGAGACCATTCTAAAGGAAAGGCTGGTGTCCTTCCCAGAGGAAAATGGTCTCCAGGACGAAAGGCAGCATGAGTTTGTTAGGGGGAGGTCATGTCAAACCAACATGATAGACTTCTTCAACTGGATAGCAAGGACCTTGGACAAAGGGCAGGCAGTGGACATACTTTACCTGGACTTCAGTAAGGCATTCGATTCTGTCCCACATAGAAACATAGAATTTGACGGCAGATAAGGACCGCTTGGCCCACCCAGTCTGCCCACTTCCCTACCTACTGGATAAGCTGCAGATCCTAGTTAACCAGCAGCCTACTTCTTCCTACCCCCAACCCCTAGAATTGCCTTATGACTGTCCCATGCATGCTTGAATTCCACCAGTGATTTTGACTCTACAACCTCCTCCAGAAGGCCGTTCCATGCATCCACAACCCTCTCTGTGAAAAAATACTTCCTTAAATTACCTCTGAGCCGCCCCCCCTCTATCTTCAAATTGTGCCCTCTTGTTCTTGCACACCTCTTTTTTTGAAAGATGCTACCTTTTTGGACTTTGTTGATTCCCTTGAGGTACTTGAACGTTTCTATCATGTCCCCCCTTTCCCTCCTTTCCTCGAGGCTATACATATTAAGCTCCTTTCGTCTCTCTTCATATGTCTTCCGGTGCAGACCCTGCACCATTTTAGTTGCCCTCCTCTGGACAGCTTCCAACCTTTCTATGTGTTTGCGGAGATTGGGTCTCCAGAACTGCACACAGTACTCCAGATGGGGTCTCACCAGCTGTCTGTACAGAGGGATGATAATAACTTCCTGTTTCCCTACTGGTGATGCCTCTCCCTATGCATCCCAGTATCCCCAACCCTCCTTGCTGCCCTCTCACATTGCTTGCCCACCTTTGGTCATCTGATATGACTACCCCAGGTCCCTTTCCATTTTGTTGTTGTTAGTATCTCACCCCCATTGTGTACTCTTCCCTGGGTTTTGTTTCCAGGTGCATTACCTTGCACTTCTTAGCATTGAATCTAAGCTGCCATACATTTGACCATTCCTCTAACCTTGCCAAGTCCCTTCTCATCCTTTCCACCCCACCCTGTGCATCAACTCTGTTGCAGATCTTTGTGTCATCTGCAAAGAGACATACTTTTCCTTCAGTCCTTCTGCCAGTAGCCAAACATAAAGACATTGAAGGGACCGGTCCTAATACTGAACCCTGCGGTACCCCACTAGTAACCCTCCTTTCTTCTGAGTGGACTCCATTTACTATTACTCTCTGTGTCCTATTCTCTAGCCAATTCTTTACCAGGCTGTCATCTTGGGACCCACTCCCAGGCTGGCTAACTTGTATATTAATCTTTTGTGTGGGACTGTGTCAAATGCCTTGCTAAAGTCTAGGTAGGCCATGTCCACAGCCCCTCCCTGATCTACTACTTTGGTCACCCAGTCAAAGAAATCTATCAGATTCGTCTGGCATGACCTTCCCGCTGTGAATCCATGCTGCCTAGGGTCCTGTGCCCCTCTGGCCTCTAGATACTCGACAATTCTTTCCTTTAGAAGTGATTCCATCATTTTCCCTACCACTGAGGTTAAACTAACAGGTCTGTAGTTTCCTGCTTCTGCCTTGCTCCCACTTTTGTGAAGGGGAATCACATCTGCCCTCCTCCAGTCCTCGGGTACCACCCCATCCTCCCATGATTTGTTAAAAAGGGTAGTCAGTGGTGTCATTAGTTCTACCCTTAGTTCTTTTAGAATTCTGGGATGAATCCCATCAGGCCCCATTGCTTTGTCCACCTTCAGTTTTAAGAGTTCTTTCAGAACCCTTTCTTCTGAAAATGGGCTGGTATCAACTTCTGTATCCAGAGTGTTTCTACTGTTTGTTTTATGTACCTCCCCCTCTTCATTTGTAAATACTGAGCAAAAATATTTGTTTAGTATCTCTGCCTTTTCACAGTCTCCCTCTGCCCACCCTCCCTCCCCTTTATTAAGCCTCACTATCCCTCCTTGGTCTTCCTTCCTCCTGATGTACCTATAAAGGTTTATCCCCTTTTTAACTGAGTTGGCTATCTTTTCCTCGGTTTGAGCCTTTGCTGTTCTGACTGCCTTCCCAGCCTCCTTTTGCTTTAACTGATACAGTTCTCTGTCCTGCTCCTTCTCGATTCCTTGTACTTCCTGAATGCTTTCTTTTCTCTTGAACCTTCACTGCCACTTCCTTTGAGAACCATAGTGGTTTCTTATATCGTTTTGTTTTGTTTGTTTATTTGCTTCACACAAAGGCTCGTTACCTCTGTGATGGCAGTTTTATTATTCCCCATTGTTCTTCCACCCCTCCTTCCTGCCCATTTGCTAGTGCATTCCTTAGCACGCACCATTTTAACAAAGTCAGCCCTCCTAAAGTCCAGTACTTTTGTCTTTGTATGGCTTGACTCTATTGCTGTGTTTATTGTGAACCATACTGTTCGATGGTGCTAGTTCCCAGATGGCTACCCACTTCTACATCTGTGATCCTCTCTCCATCTCCATTTGAGAGAATCTAGTCTAATATTGCTCCCTCTCGAGTGGGCTCCAGTACTAGTTGTCTAAGGCATGCCCCCTGTAGGGCATCTAGAATAACTCCACTCTTCGAAGTGGCAGCTGCGACTGCACTCCAGTTAACATCTGGCATATTCAGATCACCCATCAGCAATATCTCCCCTTTTTCTGCCATTCTAAGTATGGCATGGCACATGAACGAAGGCCAGTGACTAGTGGGGTCCCACAGGGCTCAGTACTGGGACCAATGCTGTTCAATGAGTTTATCAGCAATATTTTAGAGGGGGTCAGGAGTAAAATCGCCTGTTCACAGATGATACTGAGCTCTGTGGGAGGGTGGACACCAAGGAGGGGAGACAGGATTTAAGCGAGGACCTGGCAAAGCTAGAAAAATGGTCAGGCATGTGGCAGTTGGGTTTTAATGCCAAGAAGTGCCAGGTGATGCACATGGGAACTAGAAACCCGAAAACCAGTTACTTGCTGGGGGGTATTCAGGTGGCAGTATCAGAGGAAGAAAACGAACTGGGGGTAATGGTCAGGGAGGGACATGAAACACTCTTCACAGTGCCGGAAGGCAGCAGCCAAAGCAAATAAAATGCTGGACTGCATCGCCAGGGGAATCGCTTCTAGAAGGGAGGAAGTTATTCTCCCACTGTACAGGTCACTGGTGAGGCCGCACCTAGAGTATTGTGTCCAGTTCTGGTGCCCTTACCTGAAGAAGGATATCAAACTGCTGGAGGGCATCCAACGCAGGGCAACCAAAATGATCCATGGCATGAGGGACAGAACATATGAGGAGAGGCTTACGGCACTGAACATGTATTCCCTGGAGGACAGGGGGTAGAGGGGGATATGATCGAGACCTTCAAGTACCTAAAGGCCATAAACCGGGTGAGCACAGAGGGCATCTTTAACTTAAGGATGGAATGTATAACAAGGGGTCCGATTAGTATAGTAGCATAATATACGATGGACATCTAAAGTATGTAGTAGATGTTCACCCTCATTGGAGTAGTCTGGATGGTAGACTGGAAGCTCCAAGGACTGATTTAAAATATGTTCGGAGACTACTTTATGAAGGAAAGAAGGGTTGGTATGAAGGACCACCCTGTCTTCGTGGAAAATCAAATAAGGTTCCCTACACATGAGGGCATGAAGCTCTGAAATACGTCGAGTGGAAGTGACTGCCACCAGAAATAGGGTTTTACATGAAAGAAAACGGAGTTCACAAGTGGCAGCTGGCTCAAAAGGCTCAAGAGTCAATTTTCTATCATAAAATTGAGATCCCATGGAGGAGTGGGTCTTCTAATAGGAGGTTTAATATGTAACATTCCTTTCAAAAACATCTTAGCTAGATGATGTTGGTACAGTAACCTGCCATCCAGAGGTTCATGAAAAGACGAGATGGCGGCCAAGTGGACTTTGATGGAAGAATAACTTAAACCAGACTCAGATAGTAAGGTCAGGTAGTCCCAGAACCTTCATCAGTGGACAAGAATAAGGGTCCAAAGATTGAGAGGCTGACCATATAGAAAAGCGTTTCCATTTGGAATTGTATGTTGCTCTTGTTGCTGGCTTACAGGAGGCCAAGAGAATATTGGCAACAGGAGAGGACACTTGTAATCAAGTTAAGAAGTGTCCTCAGGAGCCAAGTGTGAAGGTGTAGAGCCTTCAGGTTGGGGTGTAGGACAGACCCGTGACATTGAGTCAAGAGGTCTAGTCTGATCGGCGATGGGATCCCGTACTGACAGTTGTAGGAGTAGGGGAAACCACGTCTGATGAGGCCACAGTGGGGCTATGAAAATCATTGTGGCCGGCTCTAACTGTAGTTTCAGTAGAGTCTATTGCAGAAGAGGGACGGGGTGGGAGCATATAAGAAGAGACCTGTCCAGGGTTGAGACAGGGCATCTATAGATCATCCCTTTCTGTTTGGGATAATGGAAAAATACCTGGGGAGACAATAACTCTCTAGGGAGGTAAACAGATACATCTGTGGAGTGCTCCATAAGTTGAAGATTTCTTGAAGCACTTGCTTGTGAAGTGTCCATTCGTGAGTTGTGGACAGGCGACTCAGCCGGTCGGCTAACTGGTTGTAATGTACCAGTAGGTGGACAGCTGTTAGCGTCAACTGTTGCCGCATGACTTCTTGGCAAACTGCAAGGGTCTCTCTGCATAGGGTGCGAGACTTCATACCCCCTTGCTTGTTGAGGTAGAGTACTACTGCAGTGTTGTCTGATTGGATCAGTAACGATCCTGGCTCAAGGTAGGGCCGGAACGCCTGGAGGGCTAGCCAGACCGCTTTCATCTCTAAGAGATTGATATGAGACAGATGGGGAGAAGCAGGCCATTGGTCTTGGGTCTGATAAGGACCAAAGTGCACTCCCCAGCTCTGTAGGGAAGCATTCATGGTCAACGTTTGCATGGGAGGGAAGGACCGGAAAGGCATTCCTTGATTCAGATTGATTCTGATTGTCCACCATGTCAGGGTAGACTTCAGAGATGGAGTGACCCTGATTTTGTCTTCGAACTGTCCTGTTTTTTGGGACCATTGATTCTGGAGGGTCCATTGGACAGGTCTCATGTGGAGACGGGCGAATGCCACCGTAGGGATGACAGCGGACATGTGACCCAGTAAGCGCAGCATTTGTCTGGCTGTGACTATTTTCTGAGTCTATATATGTAATGCCAGAGCTATAAGCATGTCCTGCCGGGCAGGCAGGAGGTAAGCCCTGGCTGTAACTGTATCTAGAACAGCTCCAATGTACTGGAGAGACTGTGTCGGATTTGGACTGGACTTTGGCCAATTGTCAGTGATTCCCAGATCTGCAACAGTTTCAAGGTAGCATCTAGAGAGGCAAGCAGAGCTATTTTGGAGTCTGCTTTTATATTTGCCAATCATCTAGATATGGAAAGATGAAGCGCCCTTCTCTTCGTAAGGCTGCTACTACCACCACTAAGCACTTGGTAAACATTCTGGGAGCTGATGAGAGGCCGAAAGGGAGTGTTCGAAACTGGTAATTTTGACCCAGCAGGTGGAAGCGTAAAATTTTGTGGTAGGCAGGATGGATGGGACTATAAAGGTAGGCATCCTTCATGTCTAGGGCGCAAAGCCATTTGCCCTGTTTTAGGATCAACATGATGGAAGGTAGGGTGATCATGCGGAAATGTTTCTACTGAATGTAAAGATTCTTTTGCCTGAGATCCGGTATTGATCTGAGGTCTCCCATTCGTTTGGGCACCAGAAAGAAGTGGAAGTAAAATCCCATTTGATGTTCCAGAAGGGGCACTGGTACAATGGCCTGTTTGGTCAAAAAGGCCATCAATTCCTCCTGTAAGATGGGTATATGATCTGGAGGATAATGAATCTTCCGTGGAGGACAAGGGCGTGGGGTGGAGAGAAACTCCAGAGTATGACCCTTCTGTATAATCTGAAGTACCCAATTGTCAAAAGTGATTGTTTGCCAGGCCTCCAAATGGAGGGCAAAATGACCCCCCATAGCTTCCAAGGCCTGGTCAAGGAGGTGGGGGGGGAGAAGCCCTAGTGGGTCACTGGGATGCGGGCTGCACAGCTCCACCTGAAGGGTGGGAGTGGGCACCCCGGGCGGTAGAGGTGTTGCCTCTGGTGGAATGAGCACGACCTCTGAAGCCATCTTTATTATTACCTTTGTATCTTCCACCTCTTTTGGAATAAGAGGAGTGTTGAGCACGGTAGGTTGTAGCTGGAGTATGATACATGCCATGGACCGTACAGAGGGTTTTCTGCCTGATGCCTGTAAATCATCCAGTAAAGTTTGAGTACCCGGCCCAAACAGCTTGGACATGTTAAAGGGGGGCATTAGCTACTTTATGTTGTATATCAAGTGCAAAGCCTGAAATGCAAAGCCAGGCAAGGCGACGCAGAGTGATACCAGTGGTTGATAGTCGGGCTGAGGTATCTACGGCATCATATCCCAACCTGAGAAGGTGACGGTAGATAGAATTACTAGTTGTCACTGTAGCCAATAATTTATCCCTGTCTTGTGAGGGAGGGAATTTATGGATAAGCTCAATAGCGGAGGACCCCAGGGTATGCTGATATTTAATCATATGACCCATATAGTTCAAGATTCTGATATTCATAGCACCTGATGAAAAGACCTTTTTCCCCAGATAGTCAGTTCTTCGGGATTCCTTATCAGGGGGTAAGGAGCTCATGTGCTTGGGTTTTTTGGTACAGTCATGAGTGGCAGTAATGACCACAGAATCTGCCTCTGAAACACTAGACAGAAAGGGGTGGTCCAGAGGAGACTGATATAGACGGTCCATTTTGCGAGGAACAGCTGTAATAGTTGAAGACTGATGCCAAGCAGCCAGCATGGCATTCTGGTAGGTTGGTATTGGAGGGGGAACCACCAAGACAGACTCTTCAGGTAATTCAAGATATTCTGCCATATCCTTACATTGTTTGTCATGTTCAGTAGTGGAGAATCCATGACCTTTTGGATTTGATCCACTTGCCTAAAGGTTGGGTCATCTGAGGGAGAGGCTGCCAAATGTAGAGGCAGATCCTCATCCAGGGAAGAGATTTCTGAATAGGGGGATGCAGGATTAGGAAAATCCAAATCTTGAAATTCTTCATCCTCAAGATCACCAGCGAAATCAGGCAGCAAATCTTGGTCATCTGACAAATAGTCCTCTATGAATGGAGTAGGAGACCAAGGTGGCATGGTATACCTGTCATTATAAAATCTTTTAGGCGGAGGAGGGAGAGGAGATCGGGTAGGATCACCCAGCTCTTCATAGGACTGAGAATGCCGCATGGCATGCAAGACCTGTCGGACTACGTTGGTGAGGTTCCTTTCCTGGGAAGGAGGTGGGGTGAGAAGGGGGTCATGTTGGGACACAAGGGGGTGATAGAGGGAATGGGATGCATAGTAAGAGAAGATCTCGCCCCTGGGTGGCAAAGACCAGGGTCCTGATTTTTGTCCACCTGACCCCTATAAGAAGGCACCTGTGTCGGCGGAGGAGAAGTCAATAAGGCAAAGGCATAGGTTTCCCCTGTGGAATGCAGGGTCTCGTCAACAGGCCCGCTGGGGAAGAGTCATTTTCACTTAGACTGCCAGATGCCACTGACGGGAAAGAAGCCCCCTTCAATGGAGCAGCAGTATATTTAACTGCATGTAAAGCACTGGAAAGAGTCATCAACGAGAGGGTATAAGCCTCTGTCGACAGAGCAGTTACTATATGAACTGCATTTAAAGCGCGGGAAAGTGCCGTCGACGAGAGGGTTTGAGCCCCCATCGATGAAGAAGTGTTTAAAGGATGCCCCATTGACGGAGGGACACCAGAAACGGTGGGCATCAATGGGTGACGAGGCAGGAATTGGGAGGAGGGTTTCTCCTTCTTTTTCTGCTTGGAACGAGAACCAGCAGAGGGGGAGCCCTTGGTACGAGCCTCCTGGTTCTCCAAGAGAGACATTTTCTGCTCTATCAAAAGGTGTTGAATTTGAAGCAACCATCATCGAAGAGTTGCCTGATTAAATTCCTGACATAAACTACAAGAATTGGTGTCATGTGTGGGTCCCAGACACTGTACACAAAATGTGTAATTGTCAAAACGGTATACATTCCTACTGCAACGGCAAGAACGAAATAAAGCTCGTTTCTTTGAAGAATCTGTAGATATTCATCTTAGTTCCAAATTTTTCGTCGATGACTGCTACACAGAAGTTGCACTGGCTGCTGTGCGAGCTGAAGACAGCGGGAAAATGAACTGAGGATTCCAGGGACCATCCACATTTATATAGGAAACAGGAAGCTGATGTCATGTGAGGGCGGTCCCTGGTGAAAAACCGCTAGAAGAGCTGCCGTGCACCACAGCGACCTCTGCTGGAAACCCAAAAGTATTACCTACTGCAAGAGACCACTCCGTGGAAGATCTACTGTTACAGGTGAGTAACCTGTTTTTCTAGGGATATGGATATGATGTTATATCCACTTTGTCTGGCAGACTCCTAGCAGATCTCTGGGAGGGGGGAGGCAAGGCGCACACCCCCTATTTCAGGAACAGAAATTGGAGAACTGAGGCCCCCAAACCAGCATCCTGGTGGGACTCTAGGTCAATGTGGTAATGAGAAATGAAGGTGTATGCTAACTTCCAGGAAGCAGCCCTGCAGATTTCCTGGATAGGGATGGCACTAGAAGCAGCCACCAATGCAGCGGTATGGTGGGTGGAATGAGCCCTTAGCCCTCCGGAAGGCTCCCTACCCGCCAACCAATACCAGAGTTCAATGCAGGATGTGATCCACCTGCCAATCGTCCACTTGGCTGCAGGTCTGTCAGGTGTGGCTTTAGCATAGGTGACAAACAGCTGGAGAACCTCTACCCAAACTCCAGCCGTGCGCGCTTTATAGTAAGCGAGTGCTTGCCTCAGGTCCAAAGTATGGAGCCTGTGTTTGGCCTCTGAAGTGGGACTGGTGAAGAACACCAGTAGAGTCATCACCTGGTTCAGGTGAAACTGCGACACCACCTTCAGGAGGAACTTCAGGTTGGAGCGCAGGACAGCTTTGTCCCTGTGGAAGACCAGGTAAGGAGACTCCACTGAGAGTTCCTGGAGCTCACTGTTCTTTCTGGCTGTTGTGATAGTCACCAAGAAGGCGGTCTTCCACAACAGGTGAGACATGTCACACCTGTGCATCAGTTCAAATGGCTTTCCCATGAGCTTTGCTAAAACCAGCAACAAGTCCTATGGTGGTGGCAGTTCACGCACCAGAGGGGAAATGTGGTTAAGGCCCTTGAAGAAACGTCAGACCACCTTCTCCTGTACCACCGACTGCTGACCAGCCTGCGCCCAATAAGCAGAGATGGCTGCCAGGTACACCTTAAGGGTTGTCGACCGAAGTCCCCCTTAGGAGAGAGACCACAGGAAGTCCAAAATGCAAGTCACTGGATAGGTCAAAGGGTCCAACCACTTGCCATGACACCAAATGGAGAATCTCTTCCATTTGAAGGCATAGCATTTTTTGGTTGATTCCTTGTGAGACGCCTCCACCATGGTGAGGACATCTTCGGAGAGACCTAAAGCCTGGAATACTAGTCACTCAGGAACCAGGCTGTCAGGTGCAGGGATTGAAGGTCTGGGTGGAGTACCTACCCCTGACTGATGGAAAGCAGGTCCAGACATGCCAGAAGATGCCTCAGGAGCCTGTTGCTGAGGCTGAAGACAGCGAGGTACCAAAACTGGTGGGGCCAGTCCGAAGACACCAGGATTACTTGTGCTTTGTCCCTCCTGACCTTGAGTGGCACCTTGTGGATCAAGGGAAGGCATAAAAGAGGCCTGGGGTTCATGGCCTCGAGAAGGCATTTCCCCTGCAGCGAGCCCTGCTGCGGGGGTGTGGGCACAAAACAGCCTCAGCTTTGCGTTCTCCCTGGAGGCGAACAGGTCCAGCAGAGGGATGCCCCACTGGGAGAACAGATTGTGAACTACCTCCGGGTGGAGGGACCACTCGCCAGCTGATTTGAGGCTCCTGCCACATGGATGGCTAGGAGGTCTGCCTCCAGGCTGTGCACGAGGGTCCAGATGTGGAGAGCTACCTTGTACAGATGCAAGGAGTGCGTCCCACCCTGCTTGTTGAGGTAGTACATGGTCATGTTACTGTCTGTCTGGACCTGGACCACTTGACCCAGGACAAATGGAGCAAATGTCGTAAGGGCTAGCCGAACTGCTTGGAGCTCCAGCAGGTTGATGTGGCATCAGAACTCCTGGGGGGTCCAGAGCCTGTGGACTCTGTGTTCTACCCCAGGTGGGCACCCCAGCCCATAAGAGAGATGTTGGTCGTCAACATGGCCAACAGCTCGGGCGGACAAATAGGATCACTTCCTGCAGATGTTCTGGGATGCGCCAACACTGGAGGGCATCACACGTCCTCTGGGTCACAGTGATCAGCTGGTCGAAGCGACTTTGCGCTGAGACCACTGGCTGGCCACCTCCCACTGGAGGAAGCGCATATGCTAATAGGCCCATTGGATCACGCTGGTGCAGGCCACCATGTAATCCAGAAGGCACAGGAAGTCCCAGGCAGGGCGCAAGTGCCCAACCAGAAATGACTGGGCAAAGGAGGAAAGAACCTCTGCCCTGTCCACCGGGAGCCAAGCTCTGGCCCGGTACAAGCTGAACTCTGCCCCAATGAAACTGATCACGTGCGAGGGCACGAGTTCCGACTTGGCCTTGTTGACCAGGAGGCTAAGGTCGATGCAGGTCTGGAGGGCTAGGTCCCTGGACCACTTCACTTCCAGCCTGGAGGGACCTGCTATCAGCCAGTCATCCAGGTAGGTGTACAACCGGACCCCTCGGCACCTCAGGTAAGCTGCCACCACTGCTATGCATTTGGGGAAGACCCCTTGGGGCCGAGAAGAGGCCGAAAGGCATGGCTTGGAACCTGTAAAGAGCTCCCTCTGCTCAGAAGTGAAGGAATCTTCGATGGGACGGACGGATCGGGACATGAAAGAATGCATCCTGAAGATTCAGAGAGCAAAACCACATGTTTTGTTCCAGAGATGGTATGATCTGAGACAGAGTTACAATCCTGAAGGTGCAGAACCTGAGGAATTTGTTCAGGTTGTGCAGATCTAAAATGGCGCGCCAGCCCCCCTTCCGCTTTGGCACCAGGAAGCACCTGGAGACAAACCCTGGGTATTCCAGAGGATCCACAACTCTGACCACGAGCTTCTTATGAAGAAGCTGGGCTATGTCATCTCGAAGAGCTAACTGAGTGTCTGCGGATACCAAGTCCTCCCGTGGGGCGCAGGTTCGGCTTGGAGGGTACTGCTCGAATCCCAGAGGCAGACCCTGACCGACAACTTCTACAACCCACATGTCTATGGTAAAAGCAGACCAGGCAGAAAGGAAGTGGTGGCGCCAGCCCCCCACAGGAGGACCCAGGGGAGGCATGACGGGTATGAAGGTAGCAACCCCCATCCCATCACTGAGCAAGCTTGGAGGAGGATCCAGCTGAGGAGCCACTGGGTCCCTTCCCTTCGGGCTTTCAGATCACTGAGGCCACAGACTTGGCCTGAGGTCACCAGAACTGAGCCTGCTGACCAGACTGATGCTGGGCTGGTTTGGCCTCAGGGGTGGAAGACTAAAAGGGCTTGCGCTTCTGCTGCTTAAAGCTCTTGTTGTCCTTCTGGGCGGATGTCACAGAGTCCAGGGTGGCACTGGACTTTTCAATGCGTTGGAGGTGACCCTCCACACCAGGACCATATAGGCTGGTGCCCAAAAAGGGGACATCCACCAGCTTATGCTGGGTATCTGCCATGAAGGTTGAGATCTGCAGCCAAGCCCTACAGTGCATAGCAACCGCGGCCGCCACTGAGCGGACACAAGAATCACCAACATCCAAAGCCGTCTGGAGTTGCTGTTTCACCATTGCCCTACCCTGGTCTCTAACATGTTTGACCATGGTCTTAAGGTCCGCAGGAAGGTGAGGGTTCACCTCATCCAGGGGGTATGCTGACTATAGGATGACTACACGCCCACGAAGACCAGCACAGCAACAGATTTCGCCCAAAATCATTGGGTCACTGTGCTGGTCCCTGCAGACACCAACGGTGCATCTCCTAGTGTTGCACCCCCTCCCTAAGACAACTCCGACTTGGAGTTGGATATTTAGAAACCGGGGTGTGTGTGTGAGGTGGAGTTCCCTACATGGGGGGGTTCAAAGAAAACACCGATACTTTGTATGTCTGGCCTCTCGGATTTAATGTTCACCCAAGCTTGGATTACTGTCATCCCGAAACCTGGTAAATCGCCTCTTCTACCTGGGAATTATCGCTCGATCTCCCTTTTGAACACTGATATTAAAATCTTAGCTAAGGTCTTGATCAATCGCCTTCTGAAGATATGGCAGGGGCTCATTAGCCCAACCCAGGTCGATTTTGTGGTGGGGCGACTATCTTCTGACCACTTACGCAAGGTCCTTCACCTTATCATGATAGCAAAGGAAAGACTCTTAAAACTGGGAGAATTCAAGAATGCATGGGACAGACATAAGGCAATTCTTGTGCGGGGTAGGAAGAAATGGGCTGTTGGTTAACTAAGCTCTGTAGGTAGGAAAATGGGCAGACTAGGTGGGCCAAGCGGTCCTTATCTGCCGTCAAAGTCTATGTTTCTATGTTTCTAAGAAATATCTCAGCGGTTCTTGTTTCCTTGGATGCGGAGAAGGCCTTTGACCGGGTTTCCTGGCCTTTCTTATTCGCCACGCTCCGGAAAAGTGGCTTTCCATCCCAATTCTGTGACTGGCTAAAGGTCATACACTGTCAACCTTCAGCCAGGATCCGGTGTAATGGGGTCTTCTCCGCTCCCTTTCTATTACAACAAGGTACCAGGCAGGGCTGTCCCCTTTCCCCTTTTCTTTTCATTCTTTATTTGGATCCTCTACTTAGATCTCTTCAAGATAATCCAGAATTACATGATATCTCAGTAGGTAACGTCAAGCACACTCTTTCAGCATATGCGGATGATTTACTACTACACCTAGAAAATCCCAGTACTTCACTACCAGCCTCAATAAACAACACAGATAAATTCTCCCAAGTAGCAGGTTACAAATTAAACTTAGATAAATCTATGGTCATGCTGTTATATGTACATGTTCAAAAACAAGAGATTGTAGACATGGGCTTGCCTGGGAGCCTAAAGCACTTACCTACTTAGGGATCAAAGTCACATATCTCAGCTCTGGTTAAGCTCAATCTTTCTCCTATTTCTCAAGCCATTTTGGCAGACCTGCAGAGATGGAAATCCCTTCCGCTTTCATTGTGGGGACGGTAACTAGGATTAAGATGAACATCCTACCCAGAATACTTTACCCATTGAGCATGGTGAGCCCGTATCTTCCCAAATCTTGGTTTGTCCGCCTCCAATCTTCTCTCTCTGACTTTCTTTGGCTCGGTAAAGCTGTCCACAGAGCATATTTGAAGCAGACTCACTGAAAAGAGTTAGGAGGCCTAAGGATACCTAATTTCTTCTTATATTATTGTGCTATACATTGCCGTAAAATATTCAAGTTGCATTCTGGTGTCAATGAGCTCCCTGAAGATCATTATACCCCTCTCTGGCTTTCATTAGAACGACACCTTTGCCGATCCTAGGGTATTGATATTTCCAGTCTTATTTATGGTAGGCCTTCTGACCTTCCCAAATCTCTCTGTAACTCTCCGATATGGTGGTCCCTTAAGGCTCTCCGCCAGATCTGCTCCCATTTGGGTATGGTCTTATATAAAGATCTCTCCCAACCCATTTTTGGGAACCCTCACCTTAAGATAGCATACCGTCCAATTCTCCAGAATTTCTGCCCAGCCCTAGCCAGGGCATCAATTTCGTCCTTGATCACCCAAGGTAGACTTAGCTCGGTAAAGGAAGTACAGGACAAATTTTCTATCCCAGTCCACCATCCTTTTAAGCATCTCCAACTGGGAAAGGCGATCTCATTTTAGGGCACATACTCAAGGTCGGGTTCCTCCAACCGACTATTACACACTTTCATAGACACGGCTGTGTCTCCTCACCCAATATCCAAATTCTATGATTTGTTGCAACTTCACGATCCTGCCAGATCCTGGGGAACTTGCTATTACTGGAAGCGTGAATTAGATTTGAATCTGGGCAACAAGGAATGGCAACAGGTCTTGCAAATATGTCAAACAAGACCGTCTTCGCTTTTTGCAATTTTGAATTTTACATAATTTATACTTCTCCCAATCTAGATTACATAGGTTGGGCAGAGCTGGGTTGCCTACTTGTATTAGATGCGGACTGTTTGTTGGTTCCCTAAAGCATATTTTATGGGACTGCATCCGCGTAATCCCTTTCTGGCAATCGATCAAAAATGCTTTAGACCCTATGCTGGGCTTAGACTCCCATTTTACTCAACAAATTTGTCTGGTGGGCCAACTTCCCAGGGGAAATGCTAGGCTGCCGTAAAGTCGATATGTCACTAATCTCAGGAGTTGCCAAACTCATTACTGTGAGACACTGATTGGATCAAACATGCCCCTCTTTAAAACAGTGGCATTCTGAAATTTTTCAGGTACTTGAGATGGAGCAGCATACTGCTAAACGAACAGATCAATTAGAAGCGTTTAATGGGAGGTAGGCCCTGCTGCTGGCTCTCTTACCCTTAATATGTATTACGTAAGGTTCCTCAGAGTTTAAGGGGGAAAATAGGAACTGCAGTAACTTGTAGGGTCCAAAGACAAAGATTCGAGGTCCTATGCACTATGCTGTGATGTTAATTCCCATCTGCTGACTCAGCTGTAGGAGGAGTTCCTTCTGCTAAGACTTTTGAATCTCTAGGTAATGTGCTCCGGTGGGTGGGGGGACTGGGAGTAGTTGGATGGAACGTGTTGCCTTATACTTTAGTGGTCACATAAACAATTAGTAGGTGCTTGTTAAGTTGTTAGGCTGACAGACCCATTGTTACAGCTTTCTTTACAGTTGCCTGACTTATTTTTACTGTGCCACAAAGGGAGAAAGTTGTTGATGATATGAATGTATTTTTTCTCCTTTTTAATAAAGTATATTCAATTAAAAAAAAGAAAACACAGAGACATACCCGACAGAACAATGCCGACCCTCGGCATTGTGTCTGTCGCTGTTGGGGATGTCGTCGGGAAGGATGTTGGAGCACTATAGTAAAAACCATCCAGGGAACTTAACAGGGCATGAGCGAAGTGTGCCATCAAGATGACCGAGCTCACCTGGCGGAGGCCTAGCGAGGAGGCAGCATGGACCTTTTTGGCCAAATGATCCAATTTCTTGGACTCTTTGTCCAGTGCTCTATCGACGTCCACGGTATTGCCCGAGCGCCAAAACATGGAGTCAGCCACCAACCCCTCAGCCAAGGGATGCTCCGTGAACCCTGAAAGGGTACCGCATACTCGCGAACCATCCGGGCCAAGGAAACAGGGAAAGAAGCAGAGTGCTGCCAAAGCTCCAGGGCAGGGCCAAAAATGGCCTAGGCAACTGGGAAGGCCTCCATTGGAGAATCCCCTTTGTCCAGAATTTCTGTGAGGGAATATCGAGCCCGCTTTTGAGCAAGCTCCAGCTTCATCCCCATAGATTCGGAAATGAGCCGAAGAATGCCCATGAACGAAGCAGGGCCTTCGTCCTTGGAAAGATCCCCAACCAACTGCGTGTCTAGTGGACGGGAGCGCAAAGAGGGATCCTCGGACTCCAAGTCCGCATAAAGTGGAAAGCCACCTGTGTCACCCTCAACCAGCCACAGACAGTCAGGTGTAAGGATGACCAACAGCCGATGGAGAAGTCCCTTGGCAGCTGAGACTCCTTGGTCAGAGCTCCGGTCAACGGCTGTTTAGGTGGCAGCTCCACCATGATTGGCAGCGAAGCCTGCTTCAGCCTAGCCGACGGGGTCTGAACCGGCTCCGCTGGGGAAGGAACAGTGTTGACCAGTCCCGCCAGGGGAACTGTCGTGGGCCTTTCTAGCGACAGCCATGTAATGGCCAGGGTGGTAGCTAGTGTCGGCTTCAGCCCAGACAGAACCAACTGTTGCCACATAAGATCTTCGTAGTGTCAATACAATTTGCACTGAAGCCTCTCTTCACCTGAGGAGGATAAAGACGAGTAGCGGCAACGCCGCTCACCATGGTGTCGAGCACAAGACCGCTGATGTTGGCGGGACCTGCTCGACCCCAACATTGAAGATGACCAAGATCTCAACCTTGGCCATCAGTGGTGCCTACGGGGAGCCTTGAAGGGAGCTGGAGAGATCCGTGGCTCCTCCTAGTCTTGGTTGATGGCTGGCGGTTCCGATTCAGTAAGCTGGGCTGACCCATCAGTGGTCACTGGCAGGACAGAGTCCTGAAAAGAGAGTTGTCGGCCTCTTCAGATGAAAACCGGTCGACAGGGTCAAGAAATATCTCGGCCATATCGTCAGCCGGCGTCTCAGCCAACTGGTCCAATGGGGTTACTGTGAAACCAGCGGCCAAGGCTGTGATTTCGATCATAGTCGAAATCGGATTTTCCTGAGAGCGGGAACGTTCCCAGTCCTAGGAGAGTCGATGATTAGTAATCTCTTTGTCCTTCTTGAACAACTTCTTGCATGAGTAGGAACTGTGCGACTCGGTGGGGCCCTTTTCTTTAATCAAGAGGGACTGGCACAGCTCCTTGAAGGAGGCCAAATACGTGGAGCCCAACTGGAGCAGAACAAAGGCCAAGGCAGAAGAGGACTTAGCAGCGGCCTGGGCTGCCTCCTTCTCGAAGATCTTGAACTGTTCTAACTGCTTGGTGGACCATGCAGCTGCGGAGACCACCCAATGGGCATCCTTTGATTTGACCGGCAGATATCGTTTCTCCAGTCAGCCCAACTTCAGGCAGGCAGCGCAGTAGTAGAGAACATTTGGGTGGAATGACCGACAAAAGTCGCAGGCCTGTGGATCGTCATCGTAGCCCAGACAGTAGACGCATGAGGTCCGTACGGGACATCTTCTGACCACAAGGGCACCGACAAAACCCAGGAATGGTCTTATCCTCTATTGTGGTGGCAATCGAAGATCGAGGTGAAGATGGAACTCAAATGAGTTTCAGAGTAAGTTTTGGAAGTAAATCTGAAGATTTGAGCACCACGGCCTACTCAACGCGGGAGCGATAAGGAAGGAACCTGAACCTTCTAGCAGAAAGGAAGATCTGGCATCATGGGGCGGAGCCATGGGAGTTACCACTTGGGTGGGTGGGAGGAGCCAGCTAGAAGACGTTTCCAGCGATCCTTAAAGGGAAAGGCAACTCTCTGAGCTGCAAAGGAGGCAGTATAGTGCAGTGGTCTAAGGCTCTGAGCTGCAAATCTGGTAACATCCAGCAGACCAGACCTGGGTTTGAATCCCACAGCTTCCACTTGCATACTGTGTGGCCCTGAGCAAGTCACTTAACCTCCTTGTGCTCCCAGGTCGCTCCTGTAAAAAAGCTTTCAGCTTAGTGTGCTATACCTGGTTAAACAACTAAATAAAAAAAAAAAAAAACTGCCCGACAGTGTAGACAGAACATCATATCCACATCCCTAGAACATATATACCATGGAGAGAATTACCTTTAAACTTAATGACAGAACCGAGCAATTCACTTCCAGGTGGACCAGATGGCTGTTATATGTAATGCAGCATGTTCCCACCTTTGTCCCCTTGCCAACTGTCTTATGGGGAAGGGTACACAAGACTGCAGAGTAAGGGAGGGTGGCAGGTACTAGGTGCTCAGGCTAGATGTTACCCCATATGCCCTGCTCCTAAAGCATTTCTTCTGCTGGTAGACACTGACATGATTACTGCAATGCACTAGCGGGTGCCTATGCTACCCTAATGCTGAGCCAGGGCAGGGCTCCTGGGATCTCTAACATTTGATCTGTCTGCACACAGTGTTCTCTGTCTAATGCTTTTGTAAAGTCATGATGCAGCACCAACTGTTAATCTGTACAGCTCTGCACTGCATACACATTGAAAGTGTTAATACATATAAATTTACCAAAAAACAAAGAAAGGACCACTTAAAAATTGGTTAAAGTGTATATTCTCAATTGTGTTATGTGGGTGAGAACTGCTGGCCAGCAGTAATGATTTTCCTGCTGTAGTTTTTCAGAAATCACAAGCTGCAATGTCCCCATTTACAGTGCTAACTAAACACAAATCCAAAAAGTTCACTTCACATGGAGCTGTATTAAAAGTGAACTTGAGTCTCCAGACATTAGCACTCAGTCAGTTTGCAAATTCGACAGCATCTGCATATGTCCCATCCCAGATGGCTATCACATCATCCAGGTTATCTACACCAGGAAAAATGTTTTTCTTGAAAGGGTTCTTAATGCTTAGTATAAATTCCTGTTCTGTCCAAGCTAACACAGTGTTTTCTTAAGGCATCACAAGTGCCGTCCCCTCTGTAGTACCACCACACTGATGATAGAATTTTCTATCAAAATAACTGCGTTTTAACACAATTTCTAAGTTTAATAACAGGAATTAACAATGAACAATATTTTCAAGATCAAATTTCAACAATATTTTTTCCAACAGCATGCAGACCCATATCTTGATTGATGGACGTATATAAGCTTTCTACATCCAGTGTAAGCCAAAGAAAGGTATTCTGCCATTTGATGCCATTTACCTTACACAGGACATCTTCTGTGTCTCTGACATACGTTGGTGACTTACTGGCTACACATTTGCACAGCTTTTCAGTCACGCATAGAAACACAAAATTTGCAGGCAGATAAGTACAGCTTGGCTCACCCAGTCTGCCCTTTTTTCCCTGCCTACAGTATCACTGCAGGTCCTACTTGTTCTCTGGCCCATTCACCCCACCCCCCTTCCTTTTCCCAAAAATTTCCTCATGCCTATCCCATGCATTCTTGAACCCCAACACTATTTTCGTCCTCACCACCTCCACTGGAAGACTGTTCCAGGAATCCACCACTCTTTCTGTGAAGAAGTACTTCCTCATATCTCTCCTGAATCTATCCCCTCCAGCTTGTTATCACGCCCCCTTGTCCTCGAGCACCTTTCTTTTCTAAAAAAAAAAACCCACTTCCCTCCTGATCGTTCTTTGCCCGTAAGGTGTTTAAAGGTCTCTATCATATCCCCCCTCTCCCTCCTCCCTTCCAGGGTGTACATATTTCAGTCCTGAAGCATCTCCTCGTAGGGCTTCTGATGTAGACCCTGCACCATTTTAGTTGCCTTCCTCGGGACCATTTATATTCTATGTCCTTCTGGAGATGTGGTCTCCAAAACTGGACACAAAACTCCAGGTGCGGTTTTACCAGAAATCTATACTGTGGCAATGCCACTTCCCTCCTTCTGCTGGTAATACCCCTCCCTATGCATCCAGGCATCCCACTAGCCTTCTCAACTGCCTTGTTGCTATGCGTGGCCACCTTTTAGGCCATCTGATATGATTACCACTAGGTCTCTTTCCTGCCTTGTGGTTGTCTATATCACTCCTCCCATTCAGTACTCCGCCCTGGGTTTCTGTGCCCCAAATGCATTACTCTGCACTTTTTCACACTGAAACCCAACTGCCATACCCTTGACCACTCTTCTAGTTTTCTCAGGTCTCTGCTCATCCTTTTCACCCCCCCACCGCAAGTGTCAACCCTACTGCAGATTTTGGTGTCATCTGCAAAGAGGGAGACCTTCCCTTCCAGCTCCTCTGCAGTGTCACTTATGAAGACATTAAAGAGAACCAATCCCAACAATTGATCCCTGTGGCACCCTGCTGGTCACTCTCCCTTCCTCGAAGTAAACTCTGTTTACCACCACCCTCTACCGCCTATCCCCTAAACAATTTCTTGCCCAGTTTACCACTTTTGGAACCACTCCTAAGCTACCCCTAAGGGGAACAGTGTCGAAAGCCTTACCGAAATCTAGGTAGGCCATGTCCACCAGTCTACCCTGATCTAATTCTTTGGTCATCCAGTCAAAACAAATTTATCAGATTTGTTTGACACAACCTCCCTCCCGTGAATCTATGCTGACTCGGGTCTTGAAACCCACTGGATTCAAGATATTCCACAATCCTTTCCTTAAGCAGTGATTCCATTAACTTCTCCACCACCAATGTAAGGCTGAATGGCCTATAATTGCCAGCCTCCTCCCTGCTACCACTTTTGTGAAGTGGGACTACATCTGTCCTCCTCTGGTCCTCTGGAACCACTCCTGTTTCCAACAAGCTGTTAAACAGGACTGTCAGAGGTGCAGCCAGTACCTTCCTGAGCTCCCTCAGTACCCTTGGATGCACCCCCATCTGTCCCCCATTGCTTTGTACACTTTCAGATTATCAAGTCCCTTCTGGACCCTCTCTTCTGAAAACGAATTACTGTCCACCTCCCTCCTCCAATGCTCCTATTACTTTTATATGGCCCCTCCCTTTCTCCTTTTTCTGTGAACACTGAATAAAAGTATATGACCAGGATGTCTGCCTTTTCCTGGTCCCAATCTGCACAGTCCCCCCCCCCATTTCCTTTTTTAACCTTTCTATCCCACCCCTGGTTTTCATCCTTTTGCTTACATATGTAAAATGTGTGCTCCTTATTGCCCACCCTGTTTCCCTCCGTTTCCCCTGACGCACCTCCCTAGTCTTCATTCCTCTGCGTTTTTTTACAACTTCTGAATGCTACCCTTTTAACATTTACCTTTTTCGACACCTCTTTCAAGAACCATAGTGGTCTCTTTTTCCTCTTGCTTTTGCTCACTTGCATGATGCAGAGGTTTGTTACCTTCACTATAGCCCTTTTCATCTTCGCTCACTGTTCTTCCACACCAGTCATCCTCCTGCTAGGTCACACCGGCATTCACCCATCTTTTTAAAATCTGCCCTCCTGAAGTCCAGGACTCTCACCCTTGTGTGGTTTGAGTCCACAGCCATCCTTATCTTGAACCACACTGCACGGTGTTCACTATACCCCAGGTGTCTATCCACCTGGATGTCTGCAACACTGTCTCTGTTAGTGAGTACCAGGTCCAGTATTGCCCCATCATGAATGGGTTGACTGACTAGCTGCCTGAGGATTGCCCCCTGCAGATTGTCCAGGATGTCCCTGCTTCTAGCTGAAGCCACAGCTGGGAGGTTCCAGTCAACATCCGGTAGACTTAAGTCCCCCACCAGCAATACCTCCCCCTTTTCTGCCATCTTGCCAGTGGCTTCCACCAGTACCTTACTTAATTCCTCCTCCTGTACCAGTGGTCTGTAGATCATGTCTGAGCAAAACAGAGACTCCCTTCCCCATCTCTAGGATGGCCGACAGTACCTCTGCTCCCCTCCCCCCATAGTCCCTGTATTTCCGTTGCGTTATGCTTTCCCTCACATAAAACACCATAGCCATTTCTCGCTTTCCCACTCTGTCTTTCCTGAACACAGTATAGCCTGGTATGGCCATGTTCCAAACATGGAATTCAGTGCAGCAAGACTCGGTAATGGCCACAATACCCAGCCCAGCCTCTGCCATTATGACCTCTAGGTCCTGGAATCTTATTTCATAGACTTCTAGCATTCACACACATAGCCTTCCAGGTTTTGATTCCACTCTGCTTCATATGGGAGGCAGTATAGCGTAGTGGTTTAAGGCTCTGAGCTGCAAATCTGGTGACATCCAGCAGACCGAACCTGGGTTTGAATCCCACAGCTTCCACTTGCATACTGTGAGACCCAGAGCAAGTCACTTAACTTCCCTGTGCTCCCAGGTCGCACCTGTAAAAAAGCTTTCAGCTTAGTGTGCTACTCCTGGTTAAACAACTAAAAAAAAAAATAAAAAAAAAAAATACCACCATTCTCTCCTTTTTGCCCTCTTTCATTCCTCCCTCTCTTTTTAATGCTTTCATTCCCATCCCTCTTCATTTCTACTGCTTCCTTTATTAATTTTCACACTAGGGGATTCCTTCCACCTTGGGTCCTCTCTACTTTCTACTTCAGCCTGTGGGTAGAGATGCAGCGAAGTTTTACTTCACCAGTGAATTTTCAGCGAAGCTGCCAAATTCACCTCCACGGATCACTTCGCGAAGTTGTCCCATTTAATAAAAATTCACCATTTGTAACTTCGCCTTGCTTTCATTTTTTTTTTAAGTGCAGAATGAACTAAAAACAAAGCAAGGAGAAGTTAGAAAATGGCAAATCCTCAGATCCCTAGTGTCTAGTGCCCCCCGTCGAAAGTGCCTACCCAATGTAAAAAGAAATTATTTTCTAATTCCTGGTGTCTCGTGCCCCCACCCACCCCACCCAATATAAAATTTATTTAATTCAGTCCCTGGTATCTAGTGGTCCCCACCCGCCCTCGCTGGCCTCAATGTAAAATTAATTATTATTAATTAAATTCCTGGTGTCTAGTGGTCCCCCCAATCACCAACAATTGGCTGCCCCCTCCCTATCCCCAATCCCAAATGTTGCCAATTCCCAATCACTGATGTCTAGTGGATCCCCCACCCTGTCAGGTAGTGCCCCACCACCCCGCTCCCCCTCCACCCCGACCCCCTGTGGGCGACCAGCATAGCTCTCCACCACGGCTGACCACCCAACTGAGCTGGAATAACTGGGCTGGCAGTATAGCCTAGAGGTTAGAGTAACGAGCTGTGAACGAGCTTGGTACATCCAGCAGACCAGAACTTGGTTTGATTCTCACCACCTCCACTTGCATACTGTGTAACTCTGAGCAAGTCACTTAACCGCCCAGTGCTCCCAGGTCACCCCTGAAAACAGGCACTTGTGCCTAGTGGGCCTTACTCAGTTACCAAAGACTAAAAAAATGTTTTTTTAAAAAGCACATACTTGTACAAGCACGCACTCATTCATTCCAGCTCAGTCGAGCCACTCAGGGTCAGGGGTGGAGGGAGCAGGGCACTCATCAGAGGTGGGGGTGGAGGGTCCACTAGACACCAGGGATTTAATTAGTAATAATGTATTTTTACACTGAGACTAGCGATCTGTTTGGGGGGGGGGGGACAACTACACACCAGGATTTAATAAATTATCATTTATTTTTACATTGGGGTCAGTGATCAGTGGCATGGGGGACAACAACACACACCAGGGATTTAATAAATAATATTTTCTTTTTACATTGGGGCCGGTGATTGGTGGGGGCGACCACTACACACCACGGACTTAACTAATTAAATTTTACAACGGGCGGCGATCAGCGGGGTGGGATGGGGGTGGACCACTAGACACCAGGATTTAACTTACTTAATTAAATTTTACATTGGGTGGTGATCGGTTGGGGGGGGGTGCCCACTAGTAGACACCAGGGAAGTTTTTGCCATGACGAAATTCCACACTTCGCGATCAATATGCACTCCGCGAATTGCACAACATTCGCAAATTCTGCCGACTTCACCCATCTCTACCTGTGGGGGCAGTTACTGCCTCCCTTCGCTAGTTTAAATATTCGTTAAAGTAACATATAAACCACCCACTGAGAACTGCAGTTCCCCTCCTAAATGGATGCAGTCCATCACCCCTGTAAAGGACCTTATCTCTCCAGGTGCACCCCCAGTCCCCAGTGTAGCCGAACCGCTCCTCTCTGCACCATTCCTTCAACCAAGAGTTGAAAGTCGTGGTACGGAGAACCCTCCCTTCCCCCTTGTCGTATACAGGCACTACCTCAGCAAAAGCAACTGAGTGCACTACTGTCTAAGACTCCTCCTCAGCTCCTTAAACTCCCCCTGCATTATTCCAAGCCTGTCCCTAGCAGGTCATTAGTCCCCAGATGGATAACAATATCCAGCTCTGCCTCCCATCCTGCTGTCCTAGCAATCCTCTGGATCCTCTTTCCATCCCTCCAGGCCAAGGCACCTCATAGGCACTTAACCCCCCCCCACCCTCAAGTCCGCCCCACTAGAAGTTGCTTCCACCTCCTCTAGGGTTCTCTTCCTCCCTCCTTGGGGGTCTCCACTCTGGAGGACCCCCACATCTTCCCTGACCACTACCACAAGTGCCTCCTCCTGGCAGTCCTACCTAGCCAGAGCGGTGAAGGAACTGCATGGTGATACTGGTTGTGGAATGTGCCTCTGACCCTCCACTCCCACCCTTCCAGAGCTCATCATTGTCCAGACAGTCCTCCTATCTGGCATCATGTGGTGTATCCTTACCCCTAATATGGTGTTCCTGGCTTTCCCTTTTTTGCGTGTTTCTACTTGTGTTCCCCCTGTACTTGGTGTAAATCCCCTTATACTGTTACCTTAGATAGGGTGTTACTCCTATTGCCAGTTTTAGACCTATCTTTTACCTTCCACCCTTCAAAACGTACAGTTACATAAGAACTTACCGTAACAGTAGATCTTCAAGAGAATCTCTTGCATCAGGTCACATCTATGAAACTACAGCTGCCAGGCAGTAGGACCACATGGAAACTTTCTAGCTAGTAGTCTTCCAGGGGCAACCCATGATGATGAAGTCAGCCGATGATGTCCCTTCTATATAAAAGTGGGCAGCCCCACGCTCTCCTCTCTTCCCCCACCGGAGACGATATACAGAGGATCTCCTCCTGGAGAACTGAGGGAAAGCCAGGGTTCCTGCCACTAAGCAAGGTGAAACAGAAGGTAAACCATCCTGAAGAAGAGAAAGAGACAGCACAAAAGCCAAGGGTGATGGAGGGTGGAACGGCATGGCCTAATGCAAGAGATTCTCCCAGGGATCTACTGTTACGGTAAGTTTTTACATAATAGTACTGTATTCATCGAGGATCTCTCTTGTATCAGGCCACAAGTATGGAACAAGTCCCAAGCAGTACTGATAAAGATACAGTCCGGGTGGCTGGAGGCTAGAAGCCTAAGACAGGAGGCCTTGAAGCAAAGCCTGCCCTTCTCCTGGAGGCAATGTTCAGACCGCAGTGCTTTGTAAAAGTGTGGACAGTACTTCCAAGTGGCAGCTGCACAGATGTCAGCAGCCGACACATTTCTGAAACAGGTAGCTGAAGTGGCCATGCCTCTAGTGGAGTGGCCACACACAACCCCAGGAAGTTCCTTACCGTACTTCCTATAACAAAAGATAATACAGCTGGCCAACCATTTGGACAGGCACTGCTGAAAAACAGGTACGCCCTCTTTCCCTGGGGTGAACGAAACAAAAAGTTGTTTGGACTTCCTGCAGTCTTTTGTACGATGAATGTAAAATCTGAGTATTTTATGTACATCTAAAGTACAGAGCAATGCTTCCCCTGAATTGGCATGTTCTAGGTAATAAACAGGCAGGTGGATGAATTGATTCAGGGTAAACTCAAGACACCACCTTTGGTAAGAGCACAGGGTACAGCCAGCCCAGTGGCACTGAAGGTTGAGGCACTGGACACCTTACCTCGCGTCACGCCAGCGGCCCAGGTTCCGGAACAACCTTGGGTCTTCGGAGAGCCGGCACAGGGGACGGGGGAGGAAGTAGGATTCAGTAGCCGAAAAGGCAGCTCTCCTCTCACGGGGTGGTTGCTGCACCCCCCCCCCCCATACTTCCACTCCCACTGGGTGGAGGTCCGGTGGGTAGCATAGGCGGAAGGGGGTATCAGTTTAGCGGAAGGGTACCCTGAAGCATGGCGTGCACAAACCTCCACATGCATGTGCATGCCCGGGGCAAACGGACAGAGAGAAAACAGGGAAAAAAATGCTGATAAAAATCTATATTGAAAAAACAAACAAAAAACATAGGGTTGGTACAAAAAGACACCCTGCAATTGTGAAAAACTAAATAAGGAGACTCACACATTACAGCCTGAAGCTCTGAAATCCATCAAGCAGAAATAACGGCAACCAAAAAATAACGCTTTCCATGACAGAAAGCGTAGCTAGCATGTCGCGGCCAGCTCAAAAGGAGCCAAAGTAAGTTTCTCTAACACGAAATTTAAGTCCCATGGAGGGATGGGATCATGAATGGGAGGCTTCAGGTGAAAGATGCCTCTCATAAATGTACGGGACACCTCCAGTTGTGCCACCATATGGCCATCAACAGGCACATGGAAGGCTGAAACAGCAGCCAGGTGCACTTTAATGGAGGAGTATTGCAGGCCAGCATCTAAGACGGACAGCAAGTACTCCAGAACCTGATTCACTGGGCAGGTGAAAGAATCAAGCTGATGGGCAGTCACCCATATAGCAAAGTGTTTACACTTCATGGAATAAGTGGCCCTGCTGGAAGGCTTCCTGGCAGCCACCAGGACATCAACCACCTTTTGAGATACCCCAAATCTAACCATGGCTATGTCTTCAGGAGCCAGGCATGGAAGTGTAGTCAAAAAGGGACTCAGCATTTGTGGACACAAAATACGGAGGAGTAAATGTAGGGTGACCTGCCTCCTGACGGAGACCCCATTTTGTGTTGAAATGCTAGGGCTGAGGGTGTCTCTCTGAACACTTATACACAATAAATGACTTTGCATTAGAATTTACTGCCTTCGTATTTTGTGTCCACAAGTGCCGAGTTTCTTTTTGGTTTGTATCCTGACAAGCTGGCTGCCATACTCAGCACCGCCTCCCCGTCCCAGTTTGCACACCACCATTCCTGTTTCTTGTGACTTGAGGTCCAGATGGACCAGGGTTCCCTGTCCCTGGGAGAGCAAGCCTTTCACAAGGATAGGGGTATAGGTGGTAGGAAAAAAAATCACCCAGCGCTTCATGACAATCCAATCACTTCATCAGGAGTGATGTACAGTGGTAAGGGTCGACCTATACCCCTTAAGTCCTGAAATTAGCATATATGTTAATCAGACTCTGAATATTCATTAATTTGATGGTATCAGTTCAGCTCTATCTAATAAGACATATGATACTTTAAATCATTCAGAGTAAATAGATGTAATCTGTAACTTTCAATATCGATTAAAAAAGCAATTTCTTTCTTTTTTTAAGAACAGGGGTCCCCTCTTAGAAGTATAGTGAGACACTTGTAAAAATATACCATTAAAGCAGTCCAACTGCCCCAGTCCTCACCGAAAGAATGCCCCAATATCAATATCCCTGGTGGTCCAGTGTGTTTTAACATCCTCCCCAGTGGCTGGCAAAATCCTTCCTCACAAATCCCCAATCAACCGCAGTTGGACTCATGCAACTACAATCAAACAAGTCATTTTATCGATACTGTACTTCTGCAAGTAAAATATTAATAATGTGGCTTGCACAGTCAGTGGCCGTATTTCATGAATCTGAAAGTTAGGCTAGCTGACTTGCAAGTACAGTCGCGAAAGTCTCTTTATTGAAACTGTATGCATGCAAGTGCAAGACTGATAAAATGGCTCATACAGACAATGACTGCAGTAGTGCGAGCCAGACAGCAGCAGGCCAGAGAGGTGTATGAACGGGTTTCACTTGGCTGCCAGTGTTGGGGGTAAACCACTGAACCATCAGGGATCTAGATATTGGAGCATACTAGCAGTGAGGTCTGGGGACCACTGGATCACCAGGTAAGTACTATACTGGACAGTTATAGGGCAACGAACAGGTGAGGTAGGGAAGGGGTTCCACTACACTACCACAGCATACATTTATTTTATTTATTTAAAATTTGGTAACCAGAAAAGGCACACAGCCGAGGCTCGTTTCCAGGTGCAACCCAGGGAAGGGGGAGATGGAGCAAAACAGCAGTAGACAATAGCAAAACAACATCTGAACAGAAAGACAAGCAATGCGTTACAACAATAGAATAAATACATATGTATCGAATGGGCAAGGGAGGCAGAGGAGAGTACCACTTTACTAATCAGGAATCTCGGTACAGGGATCAGGTGCATGGGAGGGCGGCAATGGCACCAAGGATTTGCGTTTCTTACACAGTGGTATCAGGATCAGGGCAGGACGAGGGTACTGAGTGCCGTGATTTTATGTTTTAACACAAGCGGCACCACAGATGCCTTGGATTGAGGGAGGACCTGTACTTCATGAAATTCCACACAATACTTACAAAAAGCCATGAAAGATTAAGACATGAAAAGAGTAACAACATAAAAAAACCAAGACCAGCCTTGCTTGCACAAGACAAATGTTTTCTTCTGCTGTAGCATTTTATATGTTCATATATTCTTTAATCAGTGTATTCGCTAAGAACATTTTTCTCTATATTTTTAAAGCCTTTCCAGCAAAGTAACTGCTTTTGCAACCTGAACTTCCCAGGGGCTAAAGTAAAGTATCTGGTCATGAGGCAAAATCCCTTCCCCACTTCTACAGCAATTGAAAGGCTGACATTTCTCTAAAAGAACACCTTTCCTCGCAATTCTGACTTAAGATGTTTTAACAAATAGGAGGCTCCCTTACCTGAATGGGAGTTCCTCTATACAAGTTTTACAACGATATAATCTGCCCCCTTAGGAAGGGAAGGAATCACATTTTGGCCCCGAGGGGGCTAGCCACTCGATCCCTTGCACTTCCCGACTTGCCGATCCGTCCCAGCACTTCCTTGTTTTGTCGTGTCAGTATAGGACCAGCGCAGGGACGTGTTCCGTCCTAGTCTATGAAGCAGCATTTTAAAAGCTATTTCACTATTTTAATCTGACTTTTGTTACAAGTCAAAGCCAGTATTCAAGTAACAAGGCTCTTGTTACTTGAGTACTGGCTTCAATTTATACCAAAAATATGATTCAAATAGTGAAAATAGCTTTTAAAATGCCGCTCCATAGACCTGCATGGAGCCCGCCCCTGTGCTGATCCTATAGTAATATCACAAAACAAGGAAGCACTTAGATGGAGCAGAAATTCAGGAAGTGGAAGAAATCGAGCGGCTAGCCCCGTCGGGGACAAAATTGATCCCTTCTCTTTCTAAGGGGGCAGATTATATCATTGTAAAACTTGAATGGAGGAACTCCAATTCAGATAAGGGAGCCTCCTATTTGTGGTGTAATGCACCAAGAAAGGTGCTGTTTAAAATCTGCAGTTCAACACAAACAGGAGAATTGTGCTACTTTAGATATTTCTAGGGTTAATGCAAGTGGTAAGCAGCGATGTCATGATAACATGATGTGACACTAAATCACAACAGTTCCTAGTGATGATAATTTATGGTTATAAAAACTAGTATCGCAAAAAGCATGCAGCACTAGTATACACCATATGTGAAAAACCATATAGACACTCTCATCTCTGCTGCACTGGCAATGTATCCTTCTCCAAGTGCGACTAAGATTCCCAGTTCCCCACCTTCTACCAGTCATGGAGGGACAATGGTCTTTTTGTGTCGTCACTGTCTGTTTCTGTGTTTCAAATCAGAGTTGTACTATTTTCCCTAAAATTATAACTGCTACAAACTCTCGTGATAATTCATATACTGTGATATATTTTACACAGTATAATATTTTGATGCACATATCCTTAGTTTTATAGAACAGAATGGCTTGGAATGCAATTTCTTTCAAATTGTTAAGTATATGGGATCTGCTCATGTCAGCTGCGAATTAATTTTGGCGACTGGAGCCCCGCTAAAGCGCTGTTGGAGGGAAAGAGTTGTTAAAAGATGTGTCCCCTCACCCTCATCTGCACTCAATTTGCCTTCAGTTCCAAGTAACGATTATGTAAATCATTAATTCACGCAGACATCAGCAGAACCCAAATCTGCACACTGATCTTATAATCTGTACTGGATCACTGATGGATTAGTCCCAGCATCATACAGTTCATCTGTCTGATCAATACAGTTCTACTTTCTGCAAAGCCCAACACTCACCCTAGAGTATTTAGTAAAGGATATGGACCAGCCTGTATGCCTGGACAACACAGTGATGTCAAACGTTTCCCAAATAAGCCATCTATATCAGCCAACTACAGAATCTGATCAGTGGCCCCAGCCAGGATCAATCCCACTGTGTGTGTGTGTGTGTGTGTGTGTGTGTGTGTGTGTGTGTGTACCTGTACATTCAAAAAACTACATTAATGCATCAGTTAAGGTTCAAGATAAAGCGACAAAAGTAGGGAAATTTGAAGTTAGGGTTTCCAATCCTAACACAGCTGCAGGGTGGAGCCTTCCTTGGGGTTGTCTTCCTGCCTGGAAGGTGATTTCCCCAAACAACCATGAAATCATCTTTCAGGTGGGATTTACCCAATTCCACTGGCATTTTTCATGAGGCGGGGTCCCCAAAAGGCCATGTTGAAAATTTGGTATCATAATATGCAAAAATGGCCAAGTTATGCAACACAGTTGAAAACCCCACTGAAGTACATTGAACCACATTTATATTAGTTTCTCATATTGCAGTCGATAGTTCCAGCAGTAAAACATGTCTTCGATCGGAAAGTGATCTTGAACCTGGGACCTGTTCAGGAGTGAAGGTGTGTGGGGTGTACTGTGGGTGTGGGGTGGTGGGTGCTGAGTAGGAAGTGGGGTCGGGTACAGGGTGCCACTACCAAACCACCATAGCGTTTTACAAAATATAAACAATAATTTAAAAACAGAATCAAATTTCTAAAAACACTGCAGGAGTTTAAATATCAATATACGCTAACTCAAATAAATACATTTTCAAGGCAGATTTGAAGGCCTCCATGGATGGGCATTCCCTTACCCGACGAGGTAGAGAATTCCACAGGGTTGGAGCAGCGTAAGCAAATGACCTAGCTCCCGATGTTATCAAAGAGACCTGGGAATTTCCAGCAAGCCCCCGTTGACGGAGCAGAGAGGGCAAAGGGGGCAGTAGGGGCAAAGGAGCTCTTGCAGGTACTGTGGTCCCTGTCCGTGTAAGGTCTTATAGGTCAGTAATCCGATCTTGAAGGTGATCCTCCACCGCACCCGCAGCCTGAGCAGAGCGTGGAGCACAGGTGCGACATGGTCAGATCTACATAAACCTGTCAACAACCTGGCAGCTGCATTCTGCACCAACTGCAGGTGGCAGAGATCCACCCCCAGTAGCCCTAGGTATAGGGCATTGCAGTAGTCAAGGCGCAAGGTCACCAAGGTGTGGACCAACGTTGGTAAGCCATCAGGTGGTACCAGGTGCTTTATTTGGGTGACATTCCTCTGATGATAAAATGAGGACTTGACAACGGCTGACACCTAAGTCTTACGTGTCAGTCCGCTATCCAACATGACACCTAGCTTTCGCACCCGGTCAGAGGTCATCAGCTGGTTGCCCCCCAGCCAAAGCCCGGATGGCTGCCCAGCCAATAATCCCTCCACCCAATGACCTGGATCCACAACCAACACCTCAGTCTTATCTTGATTCAGCCTAAACCAGCTGGCATTCATCCAATCCTGAATCTCAGAGAGACGGTTGTTAAATACTGTAACAGCGTCGCATTGTCCAGGCACAAAGGATAGGTACAGTTGAGTATCACCTGCAGAGCAGTGAAAACTCAACCCATACCACCCAATAATGTCTCCCAACGGTAGCTTATACACCATGAACAACATGGGGGAAGCACACAGCCCTGCAGCACCCCACATGGCAAGGAGAGAGGGGCCAAAGAAAACACCCCAGACTCCACTCTCTGTGTCCTGGCAGTGAGGAATGAATGGAACCATCTGAGGACTGTGCCACTCAGCCCACAGAAAAGCCACAGGCACTCTAACAACATCCCATGGTCCACAGTGTCAAATGCTGCAGAGAGATCAAGAAGGACCAAGATGGAACGGCTCCTCCAGTCCCTTGCTATCAGGAGATCATTACGTACCCGGACCAGCGCTGTCTCAGTACTATGTCTCTTCCTGAAACCGGACTGGAAAGGATCGTAGATGTCATGGGTGGTTAGATGACCTTCGAGCTACAACGCAACTGCCTTCTCGATCACCTTACCTACAAAAGGCAGGTGAGAGATAGGCCTGTAGCATGCGAGACAATCAGTGTTCAGAGAGGGTTGTTTCAGGAGGGGGTGAACCACCGCCTCCTTCAGGGTGTCCGGAAACACCCCAATCTCTAATAAACATGTAACTATCTCAGCAAGGACTAGTCCTGTTGCCTCCACACACCTCACTAGGAGGCGCGTCGGACCTGGGTCCAAACTACAGTAAGTCGGTCGCAAGCTCTGAATCATCTTCATGACATCATCGATCGCCAACTGAGCAAAGTCTGATCAGACAAACCGGATGCTAGTGGTCTCACACCAATCTCCGCTCTACCCACTGGAGTGAGCTGCACAGATCTCTGACCTGATGGTCACAATCTTATCTGCGAAAAATCGAGTGAACTCCTCACACTTCTCCTGTGAAAAGGCTCTCCGGTTCTAGAGACAGGCTGGACTGCACAGCCTGTCTACAGTACAAAAGAGCTGGGCCGGTCGATTTCGTCCAACTGCAATCTCCCCAGGCAGGAATTCTGCCTTCTTAAGGGAGACCGCAGATTGATATACCTTATAATGGGATATCAATCTAAGTTTGTCCTCATTCAGGCCCGATTTCCACCAGCAATGCTCCAGCCTTCTACCCACTCTCTTCAGCTCTCTCAAGGCCCCATCAATCATGGGGACTGAGGGCGCAAAGTAAGTGGGCAAACACTGACCAGAGCAATGGCATCCAGGGCTTCTCCCACTGCCATATTATAGGCTCGTAACAGACTCTCTGGATCCCTGCTAACACTTGCACTACCCGACAGGTTTAGATACTAGGGACATATACATTTTTAACGGGGATGGTGACTGGCAGGTGGGGGTGCCACTAGACACCAGGGACATATAAATTTATAATGGGGATGGTGACTATGATTTTTTTTTTCTTTCTAATATGATGGATACAGATATGGCTTAGTTGCCTGCTGTGAATCCATGCTGCCTCAGATCCGGGGCACCGTTGAATTCCAAAAGTGCCATTATTCTTTCTTTAAGCAGTGCCTCCATGATCTTACCCACTACTGAGATAAGGCTGACAGGCCTATAGTTCCCCACCTCCTCCCTACTGCCGGTTTTGAGTAGAGGGACTACATGTGCCCTCTTCCAGTCCTCTGGAACTACTCCTGTGTCAAGTGACTCTGTGAACAAAGCTGCGAGAGGTGCTGTTAGATCTCTTCGCAGCTCCCTCAATATCCACGGGTGCATGCCATCTGGCTCTATTGCTCTGTCCACCTTCAGCTTTGTGAGCTCCTCCTGGAATCTCTCTACTGGGAATGGACTTGAGTTTACCTTCCCCCCTTTTGCATCTGTTACCCAGCTGCGGTCCCTGACCCTTCCTCTCTTTAGTGAATACAGAAGTATTTGTTCAGTATTTCCTCTTTCTCCAGGTCCCCCTCCTTATTCCCCTGTATCCCCTCTGAGCCTTACAATGCCTCCCCTGGTTTTCCTTCTTTTGCTGATGTACCTATAGACTGTATTGTCCCCTTTCTTCACTATCTATGCTAATCTCTCATCAGTCTGTACCTTTGCATTCCTTACAGCATTCCCCGCTTCTCTCAGATTCCTTAGGTACATCTCCCTGTTTTCCTCCCTTTGAGTCTCCTTATACCTCCTGAAACCTGCCCTTTTGTCCCTTACCTTGTCTGCCATTTCCCTCGAGAACCATAGTGATTTCTTCCTTATCTTGCCTTTGTTTACCATCTTTATGCACTGGCTCTTCATCTCCTCCATGGCTCTCTTCAGGTGTTCCCACTGCTCCTTGACTCCCCCTCCTATCTCCCTCCTTGCCAGAGTCTCTTTAATTCTCCTCCCCATTTTAGCAAAATCCACCCTCCTAAAATCCAAGACCCTTGCTTTTGTGTGGCTAGCTTGTGTCTCTGTCCCCATGCTAAACCACACTATGTGGTGGTCACTGGATCCCAGCTGACCTTCCACCTGAAAGTCTATGATTCTGTCCCCATTGGTCAGTACGAAGTCCAGAATCGCCCTGTCTCAGGTGGGATCAATCACCAGTTGTCTGAGGCCTGCCCCCTGCAGGGAATCCAGGATGCCATGCCTTCTGGATGAAGCAGCTGCTGGGATGGCCCAATCCACGTCTGGGATATTGAAATCACCCAGCAGTAATACCTCACCCTTTTTTTTTTTTTTTTATTTAGTTGTTTAACCAGGAGTAGCACACTAAGCTGAAAGCTTTTTTACAGAAGTGACCTGGGAGCACAGGGAAGTTAAGTGACTTGCTCAGGGTCACACAGTATGCAAGTGGAAGCTGTGGGATTCAAACTCAGGTCTGGTCTGCTGGATGTCACCAGATTTGCAGCTCAGAGCCTTAAACCACTGTGCTATACTGCCTCCCTTTGTTGCCATCTCATGAATTTGATCCACTAGGTCCCTATCCTCCTCCTCCTCCATACAGGAGGTCTGTAGGTCACCCCTGTGAGGATTGCTGTGCCATTAACTGGCTCAAGTGTGACACACAGTGCCTCAGCCTCCCTCTGTCTACCCCTGCACCTCTGTTGCCTTTATGCCCTCCCTTAAGTACAGGGCCACTCCCCCCTCCTCTTTTGCTCCAACTATCTCTCCTGAATAGAGCATAACCCGGAACAGTGGCATCCCACCCATGATTTGCGGTGTACCAAGTCTCTGTTATTGCCACTATGTCCAGGTCTGCCTCTACTAAGAAGGCCTCCAGGTCTGGGATTTTATTTCCCAGGCTGCAGGCATTTGTAACCATGGCCTTCTATGTTTTGCTGGCTGTCTTCTCACCAATCCTGAGTTTGCCATTCTGGCCTTCTCCTCCAACCCCTTTCTCCTTATTATACTGCCCCGATCTTTCCCTTGATATCTGGTATTGGTGTCCCTGTCCACAACCTACATTCATATATCTCATTTCTGGCTATTCTAGCTTGTGAGGGTAGGCTACTTGAGTGTCCCTGCTCCCACTGACCCCCCAGCCAGTTTAAATGCTCATCCAAGATGCATTTAAATAGTTCACTAAGGACTGCCATCCCTCTCCCGGAAGGATGCAGTCCATCCACCTTGAACAGGGCTGCATCGTTCCAGATGGGTCCCCAGTCCCCGATGAAGCCATACCCCTTCTCACTACACCAGCCCTTTAGCCACTTGTTGAAGCTGCTAATACGGAGATTCCTATCTTTTCCCATTCCATGGACTGGCAGCACCTCCGAAAAGGTCAAAGAACTTACTACCTGCTCCAGGTAACCCCCCCCCCAAACTCTCTGAAGTCCACCTGTACTTGCTCTATGCTTACCCTGCCCTTAGATATGTCATTCATTCCCAGGTGGAGAATGACATCCAGCCCCCCCTCTCTTTGCTACCACCTTAGTGATCCTCAGGATCCGCTCCCCCTCCCACCGAGCGGTGCATCTTGGAAGGCACTTAACCTCCCTCTCCTCCCTTCTGTCTGTGCCCAGGACAACTGAGTCCCCCATCAAGAGTAACTTCTTCTTCCTTTGGGGTCCTCTTCCTCCCGCCACTGGGTCTCCCTGCTAAAGGATCCTCACATCGTCCCTGGACACAGCCTCGGGTTCCCTTGTGGGACTCTCCTGCTCCTTCACAACATCATAGGAGTTTTTAAGATGGACCAAATGGGGGCTGTGCCTCTGTCCACCATCCCTAACCCTCCCTGAGCCCACCACAGTCCACCCCACCATCTGCCCTGGCAGCCGTTGTGGCACTAGCTGGGGACATGGTGGCCTCTGGGTGGGGGTAAAGGTTCCCAGTACTCCTGCCAGCTCGGCCCGGAGACTGGCAATCTCCGCCCTCAGCCCAAAGAGGTGCCTGCAAATGGGGCTGCACCGCAGTACCCAGAAAGTTTTCCTGAAAACTGCTGCTCCACACCTAGTGCACTGCGCCACTCCCTGCATTATCCTGTTCTGGTTTATTCATCCCTCTTTTCCCCTGGCCCCTGTGGTTAGTGTACTATCCAGATAATTGTGGTATTGATTTTGTGTCCTCTGCCCCGAGCTCTCTACTTGTGCTTTTCATTAGTTCCTCTTTGTGCTACTCTAGCCATTATGTATGTCTCCGCTATACAGAGCTCTGACTGTCTGTTAGGTGCAGGCAGTCTGGTAGAGTTACGAGTAACTCCTTCCAGTGATGTAGCAGGAAGTAGAAAGGGAAGAGGCCCCAAGAGTAGCCCAGAGCAGGTGGGATGAAGGAGGTTGGGTGGTGCTGCACTCTGGTCCCGGCCCTCCAGAAACAATCAGCAACCACTTCGGAGCAAAGCTGAATCAGTAAGTAAACTCTAATACAAAGCCAAACAGTATGTATTCTCTAGCATTCAGACCCCCAACAGAGCTAGCTTATTCTACAATCCCAAATTCGGCAGCTGTCTTTATTACTGAATGTCTACCCCCCACAGACAATAAACCCACCTGCAAGGGAAAATACAACTGTAAAGTAAAGCAATCCAAACGTTCACAAAAAAGGAAAAAAATTCTTCTAACTCCCCAGCCTATAAACAGAAACAATCCCTCCCTGCAAATGAACCAATAACCCAATATACTTTCCTGCCATTTGGTGAAGAGCAGCCTCCTGCTCCCTCTGCTCCTCTGGTACTCCCCAATAAGGCTTGCAACTGCCCTGAAGCACCTAAGCAATGTTTTTTAAACCCTGCGACTTGGCAGGTTTTTCAAGCAGCCCCTTTGATCCTGCTGCATGGAGGGTTGGCGGAGCTATACTCCGGTCCCGGCCCTCTGTAAACAATCAGCCACCACTTCGGAGCAAGGCTGAGTCAGTAAAGTAAACTCTAGTACAAAGTCAAACAGTGTGTATTCTCTAGCGCTCAGTCCCCCAACAGAGCTAGCTTATTCTACAAACCCAAACTTGGCAGCTGTCTGTATTACCGAACATCTACCCCCACAGACAATAAGCCCACCTGCAAGGGAAAATACCGCTGTAAAGTAGAGCAATCCAAATGTTCACAAAAAAAGGAATCACCTGCCCGTTTCTCAAGGTATCATTTAACTAGTCCTGCACTTCAAGTCATTAATCTCCATCCCCTGGCCACCAACTCACTCTAACCGTGCAAGACTGATGTATACCACTGTGCATGTACCAGCAGAGGGAGAGTCTCCATTATATGTGAGGGGCCAGACGCATCAGATCTTTTGAAGTAATGTAAAGTGGCACAAATCAGGACAGACCTTTTATCAAGTTTTAAACACAACAGAGCACATTTGGGACTGGTGATAGGACAATGCATGTTTTGCATTAACAACACATTTTTGTGATTATCTGAGACTCGCAGCTCTTTTCTTGCTTATATCTTTCTTGACAGAGATCTTACTTTGGCACTGTGGATTTAAATGACAGGGCTTGAAACTTAGTGAATTTGCTTATCAATTTCACTATGTGGCATCAGTTCTGTGTCCTTGCTAGCTGTTAATTGCATCCCTCATGGTGTAGACATTTTCCCATGCTCGATTTAGAGGCACTGGCCCTGCATACTATTGATAACAAGCTCTTGACCAATGAATGGTCATGAAATGGTGGGCTGTCATGCTACTCCAGGGTGCAAACTGTGTCTGTCAAGGGGCTGCGGTGAATGCATTCAGTTCTCCTCGATCTTATTTATATAGCATTTACTTCAGCTTCTCCATGTTCCAGGTTAGTGTTCCCTCAGCGTGGTGCCCCGATGGTCTGACAGGGCTCTCTACTCACCCGTCTTATCGATACCTGCTTTTGTCATTCAGTAGCTCCCCCATGCCAGTGCTGCCCATTACTTAGTGGTCTAGTGGTATATCTGCCATACAGAACACTGCTGCAGTACCACTCTCCACACTGCTTCCTCGTTTGGTCAAATGGTTACCAGATGGAGGCACAGGTGACTGTGGTATGGCCTGTGAATGCTTCTAAGTGTTTTTTTTTGTAAAGGGCTGTACAGACCATTTGCCTTGTAGACCCCATTTCCTGACTACTCACAATGCCTTCTGAGAGCAACTGGAAAGAGGTTACGCACCTGCTGCCAATAATTCAATGATGTCTGACACCAACATCATGACTGAGTAAGAGACATGGTTTTTAAAGTGCCCCATGCCATGCAGGTCAGCCCGTAGTGAGGCAAAATATAACATAAAATGTAAAATTGCATTCATATTGTTACTGTAATAATTCAAAGGTTAGATACATTTACATTTTAACAGTTTTCTTCACTTTGGTCTTGGTGGTCATATAATTTTAACAATGGACATGTGGCATGTTGTAACCACATTGGGGGGGGGTGGATGGATGTGTATCCTATTCTTAGGTTAGGAATGTATCTGATTTACACAGATTTCTGTGTGTACTCTCTATGATTCCTGTTTATAAAATGAACATTTTAAAATGTATTAAAAATAATATTTTTAAAAAGAAGTAGCATGTGTGGTGACAGTGTAATTTCAAAATGTAAGATTTGTGGCAACAAAGTACTTATAGAAAGTAACGCTTGTGGGTTTCATATCTTATGATCCCAGGCTGCTCACTTTTTAGAAGACTCAGCAGAAATCATAGATGCCAGTGCACTGTAGAAGGTAGTGTGCCTCACCTTAGTCACCATTTCATTGCCTTGTTATTCACCATTTCCCACCCCGTGTTCAGTATACCCTGCAGATCGTCCCCATGATACAGATTGCTTGTTCAGGGTATTTTTTTTTCCACCTTTATTGGTAGTTGTTATCTATTCTGTTTTTCACACCTATTTACTATGGTCAGACCCTCAGCCCACAGTCAGTAACCAATCAGCCCCAATCATATTTAACTCGAACAAAGTCCCCCTGCCCCCCCATTCCTCCCTTGCGATGCTCCGTGAGCTGATGCATTCCTCCACTTTTCCTTGGTTAACTCACATCTGGTGTGGCAGCAGTTCATACCACGGGTCCCTGAGAATGCCAGGATGGAAATTCACAGGTGATATGGATGTTTTCCCCTATTAGTCATGGTTGCCATGGTGGTTGTACACACTGTGTCAACCCTCTAGTGTCATGCCCACCTCATGCTAGTGTCTAGCTAAGCTACACTACATAGCTGACCCTATGTTAATAAACAAGGCTTCTTGGCCCAACAAAGGGGCTAATGCAGTGTCAGTCGAATGCACCTGCACGCCAAGAACAGCTATATGAATAACCTCAGATTTGGTGACAAGTCCATGGTGTGAACAAAGGACTGGTACTTTTTTTTTTTTTTTTTATTTTTTCTATAATGTTCTCATTATGTACAAAACAGTAAAACATCATGACAGAGATTTGAGTTTAACCCCCCCTAACACCACCACCACCACCAACTGGGCAACACATTGCCTTTCACAAGCACCTTTCACAACCTAATTCAAACAAACAGCATTGACTGTTAGTAAGCAAACACCATGAATAGGTTACATTCATGAAAAAAAATATATATAACAATGCACCTTTACTACAAAAACCGGAAAGCAGCCTAAAAATAAGTGGCATGATACTGACAAAGCCCAGGCAGGAAAGAGACACTGTGTTACAGTATTAATATTGGATGTCTTAATGGCAATACAGCGCATCAAGGTAGTCGACAGGCTAAAATGGTATGACGGGGTGAACAGAAAGGGTTATGGGTTATGATCAGATGGACAAGTGAATTAAGTGTTGCGCTTTCATAAACTACTAGTAAGACCTCCCATTTAGTATTACTGCCATTTCCGATGATCACCTCTGCAGAATGACACAAACAACTTGGAGGTCTCGTAAGAGGGCTGCATACAAGGGAGTAGTTTCTGCTTCAAAATCAGAGTACATGCTAAAGGAGCTCAACATGAACACTGGAGGAGAAAAGGGGGAGTGAAGGTATACTATAGGCAGATTTAATTACAATACTGGGAGTAAATAAAGTACAGGAGGTGGCTACTTTTTACAGGAAAAGATGCTCAGGAACAAGCGGGCAAGCTATGAAGCTGGAGGGTAGGGTAAATTCATGGGGGTATGTGAGGAAGTACTTCTGCACACAAAAGGTGATGAATGCTTGGGACATCCTTCCAGTGGATGCAGAGGAGGTGTAATCAGCTGTGGGGGCCAAAACTGTCTGGGACAAGCACAAGTGCATCATAGGGGTTAAAAAAAGGTAAAGGAATGGAGCAATAGATCAAGTTGTATCTTCAGTACAAAAAAAGTTTCTACAAATGATCAGTTGCTTTCTGTGTCTAGTTTTGAAAGTGGTGTTTTTTTTTTAAACAACAATGCAATCTAGTATTTGGCAGTTTTTTTAACATGTTATTGCCTTTTTTGATTTTCTTTTTAAAGTAGGAGAGGAAGACAGTTTTATATGGAGAGCAATAGATAAACGTGCTTGCTTGCTGCATTTTTAACATAAACACAGTCTTACTACACTGCTTTCAAAAAACACTGAAGTGTTATTACATAATCAGATAAACCAAGAAAAAGCAGGTTCGACAATGGTAAATGGGAGCTTCGGGAGCTAAGCGGAGCAGCAGCGCGGCCCCTATTACAATTTGAACTGTTACAGACCTTTACTGTTTGCAGTCTTTTCTGTTCGAACAGTAAAGTTCAAACTGTAAAGAAGTGCGAACATAATTTACCAACTGAACAATTCTCATCACAAAAACACATACTTGCCCAGTAAATTTCAACACTCTAAAACAAACATGGAACTAAGGAGATGACAGAGCTAATTACACATCTTGTTCATTCGTTATCAAACAGTATTTCTCTACAGAACCATTTTTAACACTTGAAAAAAAAAAAGATACATGTGGCTGACATCACAAACAGTATTTCTCTGAGCACCAGAGTAAATCCTCCACTATTTACAGTTCGAATGGTTTTCATTAACCTGCCTAGCAGCTATCACAAAACTCATTATCATTCAAAAATGGTGAGATGCCTTTTCGACAGACCATCCAAGGCAAACCCTTGGCACAGACACCATCATTCCTGAAAATTTTAGGAAAACATTTTATTCCGTCTGGGCTGTAGATGAGGGCAAAACAATTTCCATGTTAAGTATGGGGAAAAAAGTGGGGTTTTTTTTCTGTTTTTTACCATTCTATATCTCAAAAAAATATACAAGATGCCATCACAAAACTTTTCACGTTTTGAGACACTGGCAGAATGACCATACATGGCAAATTTTGGGCTATTTTTTCAAAAGAATGCCAAAGCTATTAAGGTGCAAAAATTGGGATTTAACATAAAAGTGTCAATACAGCCCTAACTACAGGGGTGCCCCTATAATATATATATGTATATACCTGAAGGAGTGTACCTGCCATAAATTGAAGAAAACAAACAAACAAAAAACACTTTTCTGTTTGTTTTTTGTTCCTTATCTTTCTCCACCTACGGTGCTCAGCGGCACCCCTCTTCTTTGGGCCTCATATCGCCTCTCTTTGGCAGCCAGATTCCTCTTCTGTAGCTGTGGAGGATCCTCCCAGACCTCCAGTCTGATCAACATCTCAAAGGTCGGTGTGTCCTTACTGGGGGCCTCCTCTGGCATGGAGAGAGGCTCTCCTGACTACCACCATTGGTGCTGGCTTGCCCCCATCAAGGGTCTCCTTGGCTCAAAGGAGGAACAGGATAGCTGGCAGAGGGTCTCCGCAGTGCTCTGGGGGTCTCTTGGCATGGGGGATCAGCAGAGCCAGTCATCCAGTGTGCCAGTATGGTATTTCCACTGCTTTTAACCAGGCCCACCCACTAGCAAGCACACATTTGCAGATGGCCTGGGGGTTGCTTGATAGAATGGAGTCACACATGCTTCTCAACAGCACCTCCACCATGCCATCACCAGCAGCTGCTACTAGACCGATGCGTAATGCCCACAACAAGGAGGAGAGCATCCAAAGGATGTGCTCAGCCTCCCTATCGGCCCTTGCACTTAACATCCCCGACTCAGAGTGTGTACCTAGGTCAAAGGCATGCCAGAGCGATGCCACATCACTCAATGCAAAAAAGCTTTTCAAAGCATCAAACTAGGGGATCTTTCTTCATAACAACTGCCCCATGCAGAGCAAGAAAACATGTAGAATGGAATTCTAAGCAATCTCCATCTTCTTCTGTTAAGTCTCATGACATGCTCTAAAGTCACTGCTGGTGAAGTCAGGGCACAACAGTTGTGAAGTCAGCAGCAAAGCCAAATGTGAATTAAAGATAACAAGGGGCCAGCCCAGTGCTGCAGCAGCAATGCTCTGCTCTGCCACTTGGGAAACTTAGGCTGGCCAGCATGATCAGGTTTCCCTTCCCGAGACTGGCAGGGGAGCAGCATGGAGGTGAGATGCACAGCTCCTGCTGCAACAGTATGTGCAGAATACCTGACATCCGCACACACCCTACTGGCCGAAAGTGGAGCAGCACTGGCATCAGCTGAGAAGGCAGCCATGCTCCCATCCACCAGCCTGGAGGACAAGCTAAGGCCTTGACAGCCATAATGTCAGGGTACAAGGAAGGAGGAAAATGGGGGAAACAGTGTTCGGTGCACGCCACGTACAAATAAAGGGCCTTAACAAGTACATGAAAGAGCGGAGAGTGAATACCCATTCACAGATGGTAACAAAAAGCTGTAAGTGCAACAAGGAGAAATGTAACCAAGAACTCCATAAATCTGTAAAAAGGGCCCATGTTATCCTACCTGGTGAGTTAGTAGAAGCAGCAGAATCTGCAACTCCAGCTACCAGACTAGGGCAGGTGGCAGCTGGAACTGGAACTGATCCATTCACTGAAGCTTGCAGACCCAAAGAACCTGCGCTGTTCACCGACGGGGGCTGCACCGTAGGAGACAGGGTAGATCCAGAGAGGTTTGCTGCAGTCTGAACTTTAACTTGCGCCATCCTCTATCACTGCAAGTTAACAGATAAGAAATATTTTAATTATTCATTGTTTTGCTATAATTTGACAGCACATTCTTTCTTATATGGCAAACAGTAACATTAAATCGATACTCACCATTTTTCTTTTTGTGAATACCAATGTACCTTTCTAACAACAATCTATATTTTACTCAAATAAAAGAACCCACTAAAATTACAATCCGTTTCACAAGCACCTTTCTAGGACTTTGTGACTATAGGATTTCCTCTAATCAGGAACAAAGATTTTTTTTTAACATACAGTGTCAAACGACACACTGCTGAATCTCCCCAAGTTTAATCAGTTTAACAGATATTTGTGATCTGCCTTTGCAATCCAATGCAACTGTAATCATTAAACAGTTTTATTTGGTTTCTCTCTGTATATAACCTGTGACTTTTCATACTACGAACTGTGGGGAATTTTTTCCAAAACTGTATGTAGTTGTTCAGCCATAAGCGCTTTGAGAACAACTTGACTGCATTTCCTCTAGAAATGCTTATTGTACTTGTAATGTTTTTTTGTGACTGTATTTGATGTAGAACCTTTGTAAATCAGCACTTGTGCTCAAAAGGTAATCTCTGAAGTTTTCAATAAATAAATACAAATGAAATATCTGCCAGTTGAAGACACCTCACCAGGTTACATTTCTTGCAGACTAGTAGCCAAGTGGCTGGCTATACAGCATATTTTGTGAATGCTCAAGTGACAGCAATAACAATTTGTAGATAAACACTGAAATCTCAACAGCATGTTTGGCAAATCCCCTTGGATTATCTAACAGTCTGGAATGGCGAGTATATCATATGTCAGTAATATTATTGCCTGATCAATCGGACCTCACTGTTCTATGCATTTTAATTGTGTATGTAATTTTGAAACAAAAAAAAAATTTAACAAAAAAAAGATAATGTGTACCAAAAGAAGGGGTACTTGTACTGTAGGTACTTTAAACCCTGTTGAGAGGTCATCCATCAGTCAAGGTACTTGAAGTGGGGGACATGCTTAAGGTGGGAACCACCAAGTGTCATGAAGACAAGGGTATTTTGGAGCATATCAAGTCTCTGCTTACTGCCATAGATCACGGAGACCACTTTCCTTTTTTTTTTGTTGTTGTTGGTGGAATTAAGGGAGTTTGTTGTAGCAGAATCAGTACTGGACACTGCGGAGGTCACACTGTAGTGATATTTCAGCTCTGGGGCCAAGGCTAGACAAAAAGTAGTGTCATCTGCATACATTTGACTCTGCAAGGAGTCACAGAGGGACAGTTGTTAAAGGAGTACTACAGTCAAAATTTGCAAAAAAACATATGTTGTGCAGAGTGTTTTGACTTGAATGTGTAGTCCTTGTGTGCCCTTCCCTATGTTTCACATTAAGATTTTTTCCCTAAATTAGCCTGCTAGCTAACTATATGTTTAGTTTGATGGCCCCCGAGATCTCCATCATAGCAAGGTTTATTGCTAATTTTTTATCTACAATGCCTCCCATGCAAAGTGACAGTGATGCATCCTGGACCCCTGATTCAACAAGTACTAGAGATAGGAGCCTGATATTCTGGCCTCCACTAAATATCACTTATTCAATATTTTTATTTTCTGTGTGTGTGTTAGGTCTAGCCAGCAGGACTAAATGTTATGCTTTTACATCAAACTACACAAAGCCATGAAAAGCATACAAATCGCCCCAGTTCATCAATGCTATAATTAGTAAAGACTCTGTTTTCCTACAGAATAGCCCACTCAATTAGCCCTCAAGTAGTTGTTAAAACTGAAGATGCAGCCATTAGTGCTCAATGGATAAGGAAATTTTTACTTTACACCACAGCTCTGCTGTTGTAAAACCGACTCAAAAACCAGTGTGTTTGCTGAATCCGTGGTCCTGGATACATCACTGTCGCAAGAGAGCAGGAGGCATTGTAGGAACAAGAAGCAAACAGTGCTAAGATGGAGATCCCCAGTGGATCTAGAACTACCAGGTTAATTTAGACAAAAACTCCTAACAGCAAACAAAGGGAAGAACACATTAGGACTAAACACACAAATTAGAACACTCTGCACAACATGTCTTTGCACATTATGACTGCTGTACTCATTTAAAGAAACAGAGAACACGACTGGGCCTCAAATAGCAGCCTGGAGGACTCCTGAATTGACAGAGGGAAAGAGAGAGAGAGCATTTCCAAAATTAACTGTCCTGTGCCACTCAGACAGATAGGGAAGGAACCAACTGAAGGAAAGGACTCAGAGTTGATGGGTGGAACAGGTGGATGGGTGGTACAGCCTACCCAGTAATGTGATCAATGCTGGAACTATCTTGGGGTGCTAGGTCAGAACTCAATGGGCCATCCTCAGTGGAGTTATTAGAAACAAAAGGGAGGCAAGGCAGGGAGAGCTTTGCAGGGGCAGAGTAAAGCAACACAGGTACATCAGTGCAGACTCAATAGACTTACAGCCTTTTTCTGTTCTTAACCATCCATGTGTCTAAGTTACAAATTAGTGCTGCTATACGAGACAACCATAGTGTTACAGCAGACACCCTAAATAAACATTTCACAAATGGTGCCAAAACAGGGGTTACCCCTTTTTCTGGAAACCCATGATGAATGCCATAAGCTTCGAATCTCAATACTTCTCTTAAGAGCAATTCTTGTTGCTTCATTAATATGAACAAGGTCATAAAGAAGTTTACCTGTTTTAGCACCTGGTCAAGCTGCAGCCCTGATTCCCACCCCCCATTTCTTAAGCTAGGAGCCACAGCCATCACCAAATCAATACCTACTGTACAGCTCAAACTATTTCCTGTTCACTGGTGTCTGTTCCTACTGTATGCCACGAAAAGGTTTGTTGCTTAACAGTAAGAGTGTATCAGACAGAATCTCCTCTATAGAGCCACGCATGCTAGATTGTAATTTGGTGGCATCAGGACATTGCAGGAGGCTTTCAGAACTGAGACAATCCACACACGGTACGCCCCCACATACAACGTCCGATGCCTCAGCATCACCTATATAACATGGGCAACCCCAACCACATCAGGTCCCACCGTTAATAAACGTAGTTCCAGCATTTACTGACTGGCAGAAATAAGGACACCATCCTTAGTCAAACATACAGGAAAGGGAGAGAAAGCAGATCACTAATCACTAGTCTGCCCAATAAACAAAAGGGCAATGGAAAGGGAGACCATGCAGTGACCTGTTAGAAATACAGTAGTACTCATTATTAGGGGATGTATAGTAGGAAAATGTGGCTTTATGAAGGAGATTCTCTGGAAGATTTACCGCTACTAGTAAGTATCAAGTTGATCTTCGAGGACATCTCCTCCATACAGCCATACACATTGGACAAGTTGTATTTATTTATTAAAGAGTTTTACCAGGAAAAAACATACTGAGCTCAAATAGTCCATTTCCAGATGCGTCCTGGGGGGAAAGGGGAAGTTGGGTACAATATAAATAGAGATTGTACAAACAGTGTAGAGCAGTGTAGAAAACAAAGTACATTTGGAGTGAAACATACAATATTAAAGACGACAAACAGGTAAATACAATATGTGTAATATGCAGTTGCAACATAAAGTAACCAGAGTAAGATAACATGTAAACAACAAAAGTGCAATAAAAAGTGTCAATAGTTGATGATTATACATGTAAGGCCCTGACCCCTGCCTTTTTTGCAAAACGACAGGTGGTATGCTGTTGAAGATGACAGCAGTACCTGGTGGGGACTGGGTTCCGGGAGGACTAGGTTACTCGGCACAGGGGGCCTAGGTTTGGCTACTCTGCACAGGGGCACCCAAGTAAATCCGAACACAGGAAACAATAACTGTAATGTCCAAAACCAGGAATGGGATTCTAAAGTGTGGCTTTTATTCACATCCAAACTGAACAAACAAAGCATAGATGGACCACCATGGGGCTATATTCCTGGTAATGCAGATTAGAGACACAGAACACTTCTTCACTATTTCTGCCCTCAGGCTCTGAACCCACCAGGCACACAGCCTGGACTTGCACGCAGCTTTGGGTACACAGCCAGACTTGTACACTACTTGGGTTTTTCCCCTGGCCTGGCTCCCCCGCCGGCCACTTGATCGCAGTCCATATGGCAGTGAACCAATTTTCTGTTGGTGGCTTTCCAAACCACCTTAGAGTCTTCGACTCCTTAAGGGAAGTTTCCTTCCACCCCACGTCTGGGTACTTCCCTCATCACTAGCCAAGTGCATGAGGCAAAGTAGAAATCCACAGAGCAAATCCATAGAGGTGGACCTGGTTACTAAAGATAGGGGTCTCCCACCTCCAGCTCCCACAATCTATACCCGGCCATTTCCCGGGACACTAAACAACTCTGGCAATGTAGATTACAGGGTAGACGTATATCACAACTCCTCTACATGTCTTGACTTTCCCTTGTGCTGGACTTGAACATACTTTTACTTTTGGCTAAGCCTATTACTCTAGGCCTCCCACTACTTCAGCAGTCCAATCCCCGCTTTAGCACAGTTCAGGTGAAACATGGGCCCTTTGGAAAGAGCAGAACTCACCCTTTGGTTGCAGGTGCCCCACAGGCGAATCTTGAAATCTTCTTGTACCCCACACACATGGAAAAATAAGGCAGCTTCTTCTCTAGCAGTAGCCAGGGGCTGTCCCTGGAATAGCAGGTGTCTCCTGCCCCATCCCTCAGGGATGGGGCACAGAGACCAGATCAGCCGGGTCTCCACCACTTAAAGAACAGCTTATCATGCCTCTTTAGGCTGAAACACACACCTTTCCCTAAAAGTAGCTCTATTTCAGAGCTGAGGCTCCAAGAGCCTGTGCACAGAACTGCTGTGCTCCTCACACAACAATCTCCAACTACAGACTGACTGTTCAAAACTCCCAACATTCTAATCTAACTCCCTTCTGCAGATTCCAATGTGGCTCATGCAGCTGCGATAGTTCTATGGTGATGTCATCCCTCAGTCTCAGCTGAGACTGAGAACAGAGTAAGGCAGTGTGAAATCCATTTAACTGGAGTTTCACAAGCTCTCTTCCCTGCCTACCACTAGGTCTTACTGGGATTCTAGTAACCCCGGGTAACAGGGGGGGTTACATACAAATAAGTGCCGTACAAAATGACAGCAGTTACAGCACATTTACAATCTGCAGCAAAAGAAATGCAAGGCCTGGCACGAGGGAGAGGTGTGTGAGTTGAGAAGAGAAGTACGGGAGGATTTAGAGGGAACAGAGCAAATGTTTAATGGGAGAGAATTCCAGAGTTTAGGAAAGCAGAAACAGAAAGCAGATTGGCCAGTGAGAGTTTTTCTTTTGGGAGGGGGGAGCATGAGTGAGCGAAGCCCAGTGTTACAAAAAAAATAAGAGGAAGGGGTGGCTGGATAGAGTAGGGAGTCAAGCTAGGGGGGTAGAGACCATAGCCACAGTTTAGAGGTGAATGTGGCAACATGGGATAGATGGCAATCCGAGGGAAAGAGAAGAGCAGAGGGTACAGTGGTGGGTGCAGGAAGGGCAGTTGAGGGCAAAGCAGTGGAAGAGAGGATTCACTCTGACCAGGGTGGACTTAGGGGCAGTACCATAGACAAGATCTCCGTAATCAAAAATGGGGAGAATCATCTTGGTAAGGATGCCATGGCGGGCAAGGAGGGGGATGTTGCTTTTATGCCTATAAAGGGCACCAAGTTTGGGATGGAGTTTTTTATGAATTGCGTCTATGTGCTAGGAGAAATGGAGGTGACAGTCAAGACAGGCGCCTAAGTACTTGAAAGTAGGCACATCATCAATAGGGACTCCATTAAGGGTGTGGAAAGAGGGGAAGGACGAGACTTTGGACAAAGTACAAAAGCAGGACAGCACCCCAACATGTGAGGTATAGAACTGAGGAGGACAGCGCCCCCTAGGGCAGCAGGCCTTGCGGCTCAGCCAGGATAAAACCAACTTTCCTACAAAATACCAATCCCGCACTGTAATGTTTAGTGAATGTATGCATCTTATTCCAAGTAGGAGACGAATAAATTTCAGATGCCAAGAACAACCTGAAACAGGCCACTGAGGCTGCCATGCTTCTTGTAGTATTCCTCGTAACTGTACTAGAAAGTGCTTTGCTACCTTCTAATAACACAGAGAAAAGCACGAAGATATCAACTTGGAGAGTCATGGCTTGGATACTGGCTTGCCCAGCATACGTGGGGCAAAGGACAAAAACAGCTGAGGGGACTGCGGGATATCCTTGGTGTTGTCCAGATAAAAGCAGTGCACCCTGTGGACCTCTAGAGAGTGCAGGAGCACTTTCCCCAGATTTCATAGGTTCTGGAAGAACACAGGTAAGGTAAGCGTTGATGGACTGATTCACCATCTAAGGCAGAAACTCATAATGAATCCTAAGGGTTATCATATCCAGATGAAAGGTCAGATAACTGAGGCTGACAACCAGATCCTAACATGACCTCCCAGCATGCTGAGGTGATAAAACTGAAGGCACTCTAAACAGGGGGACAAGGACAGTAAGCTAGTGAAGATGATTGTTCTGTTTATGATCTTTTGACCTATTGTGTTCATATACTCATGTACTATTGTGTTTATATACTCATGAACTGTTATTTTACCCTGTATAACAATTGTATTCCCTGTATATCCTTCTTTACTGTAATCTCCCGTGTCGCACCTGGAAATAGTCATGCTCTGGCTATGGTACTTACCTGGTAAACAAAAACTAAATAAATAAATGTTATTAATAGTAAAGAATAATAATAACAAACACCACCACTAACAACCCCAGTTCTTTGTGGTTTACAAACCTCTTTGAGGTCTATAAACCTCAAAGTGCTAAGGTTGCTTGCCCTAGCCAATCCTCTCCCCCTGACGTTCCTTTTACTGAGGGGTTGTTTGGTTTCTATGCCTGTATGTACCTGGAAATGTTATAACATGTTGTAGTTGGCATTTTAGAATGTGGTTTTAAATAGGGTGTGTAGGGATTGTAAAAATATTCATTTTCTAAATTGGGTGAGTGAGGGTGTGAGTGAAGAGGGAGGGAGGAATTTGTTAGGGTGGTGGAAGGTTGATAATCATGAGAGATGAACTTTGAGGGGGGTTTGGTAGGTAGGAGTTTTGTTTACTTTCCTCACTGCCCAGGTTAGAATGTGTAATCAGGTACAGAGTCCTAACTAACCCCCTAACTCCTTGATGAAGTCTCATTTTCGTGAGGCGAAGCATTGCTGTTTTTAGTGCCACACTATGCAACCAATAAAATAGTACATTTGATAACCTTTTGGACATTTTTCTTTATGCTCTTTTAGTTTGTTGGAATGCACAACCATTGCAGTTGTTGATGAGTTTTCTGGTGCCCGCCCCTATGCACATCTAACTCCCTGAGACCACTCCACTAGCTCTGCCCCTTTTGGACCACAGCCCCTTCTGCGGCAGTCATGGACTTTTGCAGCTCATTGGGATTCTGAGACAGCACAGTAGAGGGTGAATGCATGATTCAGGGAAAGATATTGGGGGTGGCAGATTAGGAGTCTCAGGCCAACCAGACAACCAGAGCTAAAAAGAGGTGGAGAGATTGGTACTCCCTGTCTCACCCCTATCCCAAGGGAGCTCCCTGGTAATGTGGAGGAGGCAGCTTAGGGTTGACTGACCTTGCCCTTCTCTTCGGGAATTTTCAAAAGCAACAGAGCCCTGATGATAAAACTGCAATAATGTTGGATTTATTGCGGTTTCCTGAGGTGATCTTGCATGTCTCACCAAGACCTGGCCTGGAGATCACTCTGGAACTTTCCTGGAGGCAGCAATCTCAGCTGGGCTCTCAGAGGTACACTACCTGAGGTGGGAGCACTGGGGGCGGCCCATTTGCTTTAGATCCTGCTTGAGGCTTATAGAGTACCGACTGAGTCAGGTTAGATCGTGTAAATGTGTGGTCGTGAAAGGGGATGCAGGTATAAGGTGTAGGATTCTCATGTACTGCCCTCTGGGTGGGAACAGGAGTTCCTAGAGGAATTTGTGGATATAATTGTTGCCTTGGCATTGGAGTCCCTCAACCTAACTGTGCTAGGGGAATTCATTGAATGGGTTGACGATAAAGATTCTAAATATGCTCCGCTGTTCCTTCTGTTAATTAATTTACTGGACCTCATGCAAGTGGTTACCACTGCAACCCATGAACACTGCCACAACTTGGGCAGAGTCTTCTCTCTGAAGCTGCACATCTAGGATGTCAGGTTTGATCTGGTCAGATCACCACACCACAGTTTCTTGGGGGGGGGGGCCTCGAGACCTTTATCCTCTAGAGAGATGGTCCAATATCACCTAAACATAATCTTGAGCCTGATAAGCTTAAGGAAGTACCGGACATCTTGAGCATGGAGTCATCATGTGAGGGAGTTGCAGTAGCAGCTGTCTATGACTATAATATTACCATTATGGCCACCATGGACCTATTCAATCCAGTTCTTGTCCGCCAATTGACCTCCTGCTACAGCTCGCCATAGTATAATGGAAAGAGGAGACAGTTAAAGGCAATAGTAAATAGACACTGGAACATCACGTGACAGCAGCACGCCACAGTGGGGTTTTCCAGTCATGGAATATCTCTTGAATTAAGCTTTTGGTGCTGCATGATCTGGCAATGCTTGATGTTTGGGACCCTAGTTGTATGAGGTTTGGGTCATTTGTTTACCTGGATGTATTTTTTATTGTCTGTTACTTGTTTGATGTATTTATTCGTTTTCGGATGCACTGTTCTCTGTGTAGCACCCGGAGCTTTAGCAATAGAGTGCTATAAATAAAACTGCCTTGCCTTGGTGGTGTACTTTATTGCACAATTCCTTCACTATTACTTAAATGTTCACTGTCACTGCCTTCTTTTCAGTTTTATTGTGCAGCCAGTCTCAATACTTCTGCATGTTCCTAACATGTTTCCGGGCTGTTACTACAGTCTTTTGACTTGCAGTGTTTTGTTACATAAGTTATAAAATGTATCTTTCTGTTAGTCTAGTTCTGGCTCTGAGGGCCCTGCACATCACCACCTACTGCCTGGTTCTCTGAGGGCCATGTAGCTCCCCTGAATTCTGTAATGATTCAGAGGATTTCCAGTTTCAAACCAGATTACCTCAAGTGACTGTTTACCAAGCTCTGCCTATTTGTTCGAGAAAAGAAGATGTGCTGTTCCTGGTACACTATGTTAAATGTAGACTGCTTGGCCTCCTACACCTCTTAACTGGCCCTCCCTATCTTATCCTTATTGGCTCCCAGCCTTGTTAGCTAAGACTGCTGGTGGTATAGAATCAAACCCTAGACCACCTTCCTCCACTTCAGTAGTTCCCCCAGCCTGGCATAATGCAAAATTATTAAAAATAGCACATCTAAATGTTTGCAGTATCATGCCGAACGTGACAGAGCTCGCTGCCTGGGTTGGAAACTATGGCCCTTACATATTAGGAATAATTGAGACCTGGCTTAAATCTTTCATGTCAGATACTGCTTGTGCCAGGGTTGACTGTCTTGGGTCCAAGCATGGTGGGGGCCTTCTGATATATTATAGATGTCAACTGAATGCCTCCCTGATCTGGCAGGCTTTGCCCTCACCCTCTGGCTGTGAGTTTTTACATGTCTTACTGTTGCTGGGTGGCACTAAATAACTGCATCTTTGATATAATTGTAACCCTTCAACAGGGGGGCCTAAAGAGTTGAACTCATCTTCTGGAGAATGCGAGTGCCAAGGTTGGCACAAATTAGTTGATAATCATGGGTGACCTAAACCTGAATTGGTTTGGAAGCAATGTTAAATGCTGCCAGCCTCTCTTAGGGGGAGCTTGGTCTGAAACAGCTTATCTCCTCTCCTACCAGACTATCTATGAATGGAGATCAGCACACTCTCTTGGACTGGGTCCTGTCAAATACAGAGTAGCAGAACCCCCTTATCTGGGATCTCCCCAGATGCTATCTCTGATCACTCTACCACCTACTATGTATAGAAAGTGAGCTTGTCTAATGTTCCTCCACAGATCATTCGCCTCAGTTACCTATCCAAATTGGATACATTTTAATTTCTCTGTGACCTTGCCCACACTGATTGGTCTAATGTGTTGTTGGAAGCTGATGCGTCAGCTGCCCTCTCACATTTCGACATTTGTTCTACCATGCAGGACAAACATGCACCACTTACTGAAAGAAGAGTTAGGAGGCACAGTCACAAAGTGGCTGCACAGTGATCCACCTTCACTGATAAAATCTAGGGATAAATCCTAAGCTAAATTTAAATCCGTTCATGATATGGCCAACTTCCTTGAGTACAGACGACTCAGTAATGTCTGCAAGAAGGTCATATGGCAGGTTAAAAATGAATTGTGCAGGTCCATCCTCCTGGCATCTGCCAAGGATTCCTGCAGCTTCTGGCAGAGCACCAAAAATGTAGTTGGTGGTACGCTCTGTCTCGCAATACATAAATAATACCCTACTGGATGAGGTTAACTGTAACAACTCCCTTACAGCTGCCAGTGCATTTGAAAGGCAGTTCTCTGATTCCCCTTCCCTTACCTCTCTTTCACTAATGCCACACTGCAGTGCTCATCCATGTCTCCCTTCAATCCTCCCTTCGAACCACCACACTTTTACATGCAAACAGTCTCTATAAAGGAAACAGTCAGCCTCCCACGTGGTATCTCTCCATTTACCAGTGCTGTTTTTGATAATATGGAGCCCAAGCATATTTGTCTAGAGGCTCCTCTCCTTGCCCCTTCTATAACCTATATCTTCAGTCTTTCCTTTCTCTCTCTCTCTCTCAGGGGTTGTTTCAGATGTGTGGAAAGTGGCTATGGAGGTCCCAGTGTTTAAACAAGGTGACCTTAAAGTTCTGAGCAATATCACTCTATTGCTATGCTGTCAGTAATTAGTAAGGTCCTGAAGAAGACTGTTGCTTCCCGATCCCTGAATATCACCTTTCTAACAATGTACTGTCCTCAGAGTAGCATGGGTTTTATAAAGAGCACAGTACCTCCACTGCACTTACTGTTGTTACTTCTGCTATCAGGACTGCCACGGACCATTGTGAACTCAAGGGATGGTTTCTGTGGATGACCTCTCAAAATCTTTTGATATAGTGGACCAATAGCCCCTCTGTCTCAAGCTCCATACCTCCAGACTATCTAGCCATCCTGTTGGTTGGTTCTCCAATTACCTTCATGGTGGGCAACTGTTTGTAAAATTTAACAGGTCTTTGTCTGAGCTTACAACCATCAAGCTGGGGGTTCCACAAGGGCCTGTCTTAGGGCCTCTTCTTTTTTCCATATTTATAAAAGAACTCCCTAGGGTGCACACTTTCTGTAGCTCCACTTTGTTTGTGGACAACCTTGTGCTGCTTACAAGTGCAAACAGTATTAGTACTGTGAATACACAGCCAAATGATGACTTCCGTCATAACCAGTCTTGAATTACTGCAACTGGTCTGGTAGTAAATGTCAAGAAGAGTGAGGCATTACTCTTTGGCTCGCCTGACAATTCCTACCCCGAACCCTTGCAAGGCACTAGTACTGAGTGGTCACATATCTAATCTGCTCTCCTTTAAGTACCTTGGAATGACTCTCGACACTCAGCTTGATCTTTCCCTGTATATTTCAAATGTATGTAGGGCTGTAAACTGGGTTTGACCTATAGGGCCAAAAATATCCTTATTTTCCAAGTTTGTGTTGCCCTTGACAGGCGGTACTCCTCCCCAGCCGTAGCTATGGCCTCACTGCCTATGCTAATGTGGCTAAGGCCTCACTCACGAAATGGAATGTAACATATAATAATGTCTGTAGGTTTGCTCTAGCATCTGTTTGCCCTACACATCGCTGTGAACTTTACACTAAATTGGGATGGCTGTCCCCTGCAAACAGTCATTCTTTTTCCCTGGCCTGTTTTGTAGATAGGACTCTCAAAACTTATATTCATCCTATCTAGGCAGGTCAACTAAATACATCTATCCAGAGTTACCAGCTCCGATCCACGGATCAGTCCTTGCCAGTGGTTCCAAAGGTTTGCACCGCCTCAGTGGACAAGGCCTTCTCAGCTTGGGCACCAAGGCCCTGGAACTCCCTCCCATCCCTTGCTCATAGGGCTGCCTCCCACTCGCTTTCTGAAAAGCTCCTCTGGGACTTCTTGAGGACCAACTCTGCTTGTTTGGGCATTTAACTGTAATGGTATGTTAACCTTGAGAATGGGAGTTTCCTATGTCTCTGCCTCCTAGTTCATAGGGGAACTCACTGTCCTGCTGTCAGGGGTTTGTTATCCTAGATAACTTACTTCAAACTGTTTCTGTGATCTCATCTGTACTCAACTCAAATCTGTACCTGGCTTATGTTTACTGTTGCTTGTTATTTGCAAATTTTTTCTACCTACTGCCTTTTGTATTTTTATTGAAATATTTCACCAGGAAGGGAACAATGAACAAACAAGTTGCTTGTCTCATGGTGCGTCCGGTGCCAGTCTGTCATCCTGCTGAATGTATACAGTCATTGTACTGTTGCTGTTTTTGGTTTTGTAATGCCTTGTAACTCTATTTGGTCGCACCTGAAAACAGGCACTGTGTTTGTCTAGTGTGCTTACCAGTTCCATGTCATAACGACAATCATGCAATAGCGATCGCTGTTACGGCGAGTGTACATCACCAAAATGAATTTCGTGATGCACACTGCAAGTAGGAGAAAAGGGTGCCCAAGACCTCACGGGTTTTTTTAATGGGGCTGTGCCCACCCAATCTCCCCCGTGACCCCCTACTAATGAATTCTCAACTCTGGGGGCATGTTGGGGTGTGTGAAAACTTACAAAATGAAAGCCGATGCTTCAAGAAAACAAATGTGCCGGACCCAACCCTGCATCTCCCAATCAACCACCCTCCCACCATGCTAGCAGACCAGCTCGGCAGCTGCCCACCACAACCCCTCCCACATACCACCCTTCCCCTACATCCCCCCCACGCATACACCGCTGCACGTCCCTGCCCATATGTCACCCACCCTGGTATCTGGTTGCCCCCCCCGCCAGGTTGCCCTGAACACAGGCACTGTAATTGAGTCACCATTTTTGTAGGTGTCCAGTTGCTGTCGCCTTGCTCACAGGCTACCGTGCATACCTGATAAATAAAGCTAAATCAATAAACAGTCTATCCTTGTTCAGAGTGCCTTCCATTTTGTTCACTGTCACTACTCCTTATTCACACCCACTTTACCTACTGTGCACCCTAGATTTGTTGGTGCCACAGTGAATGCCACCACAATTAGGGTTTTCCAAAACAGCCACCTGAAGTCAAAGAAAGTGGCAGGTTCGAACTGAGCCCTGGTTAAGAGATCCAGAATCAGGTTCAGGTGCCATGCCAAAACAAGCTTATGGACTGGGGCAGTTGAATTTAGAATACCCCTTGGAAACCTGTTGGAAATCCCCAGCTGAGCCACAGTCTCACCAGCTATCAGCACACGACAGGCCCGCTGATATGGCAAACATACAGTATGCACTTTACAGAGCAGTACTGAAACCTGGACTCAAAGACGAAGATCAGATTTTCAAAAAAAACCTTTGATTGGGGCAAGTGAAATGATCCAGAGACTTAGACTGATACCTAATGCTAAAGCATATTCACATTATTGAATAAGTGTCTCTGGTAAATACAGAGACATAGACAATGACAGCAGGAAAAAACACAATGTTCCATTTAGTCTGCCCGTAACACCCTATCATACTCCATGTAAACCTCTAAGTACTCAAACCTACCCCTACTACTTCCTGTATCTGCTCTCCTTCCAAGTACTCACTCACCACTGTTTCATTGTTCCCCTTGATTCACTGTATATAACCATATAAATATTGTTGTGTATTTATTAGACATTCTTCATTGTATAAAGTATGCTTTTTGTGTATATATTTCTACATTTTGTAACAACTTTATTAACCGTGCTGTATCTTATTCCTCTGTACCCCCTTCCCCAGGTCGCATCTGGAAATAAGCTTCTGCTCATGGTGCCTTTCCTGGTTAACAATTTTTAAATAAAAAATAAATAAATAAATACAATACTTCAAGACCTTTTGCCAATATGGGGTGTTTGTCTACACTATCCACCTTCTTGATCCCTATTTTATTACTACACCCGTATACTATGCCCCTGAGTAAATACTAAGCCCTTAACTCTGTCCCAACCACATTCAAAGCCATTATTGGTTTTGGTCTTAACTCTATCCCAACCACATTTGAAACCATTACTGGTTTTGACCTTAACTCTGTCCCAACTGCGTTCGAAACCATTACTGGTTTTGGCCTCAACTCTGTCCCAACTGCATTCAAAACCATTATTGGTTTTGGCACCGACCACTTTTGCTGGCAGACTGTTCCATGGTTTAGCCACTCTGTCTGTAAAATAAGCCTTTCTCAGGTGCCTCCCGAACCTCCACTAGCCCTAGCCCCACCAGCTTTCACTTGTGTCCTCGTGTTCTAGGTTAACTACTCTTGTTGAACAGTTCCTCACAGTTCACCTTGTTCATTTAAAGTCTCTATAATATCACCCTCCTCTCTCGTCTGGCCTCAAGCGAGTACATGTTTAGTACCCTAAGCCGATCCTTATGGAATCTGCTCTGCTAGCCCTTAATCATTCTGGTTATCCTACACTGTACCATTTCCAACTTTTCCTCATCTTTCCTTAGGTGAGTACTCTAGAACTGTGTACTGTACTCTTGGTGTGGTCTCACCAGTGATCTGTAGAGAGGTAGTAAAACCTCTGTCCTCCTGCAGTCAAAACCCCTCCCAATATACCCCAGCATCCCATTTGCCTTACTGCATGCCTTGTTACACTGGCTAGATTGTTTAAGGGAGTTAATTATGACTCCTAGGTCCCTTTCCTCAAAGGTGGAGTCCAGCTTAACTCTGTCCATACAATACTCCGATCTGGAGTTCTTGTTCCCTATGTCCATCACCTTGCACTTCGTGGCATTGAATTTCATCTACCAAATCCTGAACCACCTCTTCAGCCTTAGTAGCTCCCTCTGCATCTCCCCTACCCTGTCCTCATTGTCTACCCTAACAAAGAACTTTGTGACATCTGCAAAGAGAGATATTGCCCTCTATTCCTTCTCCTATGCAGCTGATGAACATACTGAAAAGGACTGGATCTCAGTCAGATCTCTGTGGTACTCCACTGGTGACCTCTCCCTCGATCTGACTCAGTTTACTACTACCCTCTGCCATCTCCCTCCCAAACAACTTCCCACCCATCTAACTATGTCCTTTGCTGCACCCAGATCCTATAGCTTCTTCAGCAACCTTCTGTGTGGCATGGAGTTGAATGCCTTGCTGAAGTCAAAGTAGAATAAATCCACTGCATGACCCTTATCCACTGTCCTAGTTACTCAGTCAAAGAATACTATCAGGCTGGTCTGACGAGACCACCTTGCCATGAACAAGTGCCATTTACTATCCTGCAGCCTGTTTTTCTCCACATAGTCCACAAGCTCCTCTATGACTAATGTATTCATCAGTTTACCCACAATGGAGGTAAGACTGACAGGTCTGTAGTTACCCAACTGCTCTTTTTCCCACCCTTGTAGAGCAGAACTACATCCACTACCCTTAATTCTTTTGGAACCATCCATCAGAATAGAGCTAATGAATAGCCCTACAAGGGGTTAAGCTTATTTTAATGCCAGTTCCCTGAACACATTTGGGTTCATCCCATCTGGCCCGGGGCCTTTTCTATCTTCAGAATTGCTAGCCATTTTCTGACCCTTCCACTAGTAAACATCTGCTATCTCATTTCTGGGACCCCTCTTTAAGCTGCCTTTATGATGCCCTCCCTAGTGAATACTGAAAAGTAGTCGTCATTCAGAATGGCTTCTTTCTGCTAGTCCTCCACTATTACCCTGCCTCCCTCTGTTAGCCTAACAATTCCCCTAACCCGTCTTTCCATTTTCCCTTACATACCTGAAAAACTGTTTTTCCCCACCCTTGACACAAACTGCAATAGGTAGTTCTGTGCCTGCTTTTGCATCCCACACTGCCTATTTGGCCTCCCTACTTCTTACTTAGTACTTCTCCCATTCTTCATCCCCCTGCTTCTTCCTATACCTGATGATGGCCTTCTTTTTGGCTCCCACCACCTCCCTGACCTTTTCAGTCTACCATACTGGTCTCTTATACCGGTTTCTCTTGATAACCATTCTCATGCATGTCTGTCACCTCAAACATGGCCCTTTTTATTTCTCCCCATCTTTCCTTCACTCCCCTGATACTATGCACTCCAATTAACCTGCCCCAGCCTATTTTCCTCATCTGGCTGAAGTCTACCCTTGGGAAATCCAGAGCTTCAGCTTTTGACAAGGGTTTACTGGTACCAAGAGCCAGCTGGAACCATATGGTGTTATGACTGCTACACCCCACTGGTTCCGCAACCCGCACTCCACCTACCCTTTCCGAGTTGGTAGGCATCATATCAAGAGTGGCAACCTGCTTTGTGAGCTGTTTCACCAGCTGCACCGGCATGCAGTCATGCAATGTATCTAGTTCCAAAAAGTTCACTGCAAACTGCAGAGCAGGGAGGGTGCAGCGTCAGGTTGGCCAGAGCCACGAAACAAATTCCAAAAGAAACTGCACGCCAAAGCAACCAGGCCAAACGAAAGTTAAGTTTCAAATCCCAAATTGGAATTTTATTGTGGTACACAAATGCAGTGCTCACTGCCCCACACAAACGTAGTGCCCACTGTGACACTTGGACAGCTTGGTTCTAATTACTCTATGATTTTTGTAATATAAAAAAATGTAGTGTGATTGTCCGTCATGAGAAATCCTGTGCTCCTGGGATGACCCCCCCCCCCCAAGGTATCACTTCAAAGGACAGGATATGTTAAACAGCAGATCTCTGTAACGTGATTAACTTCCAAAGACTCGCATTTTATGGTCTTGTTGTTGAGATGTGCTTCTTTGAAGACCAGTAACTAAAATATCCATTTTATGACATCTTCAGAGGAAAGAACATTTAATTTCAGCTGGTGCTAAAAGAAGCTATATGTCAGCTAAGTGAGAAACTGCAGAGTTGTAAAAGTTCTTGATGTCTTTGAAAAGCAGGAAAACACACTAGATCAAAGAGGAGCAGGAAACCACTCCAGATCAAAGAGTCATATTGAAAATGAGTTTTTGCTTAGGTCATCTTATTTAAAATACCTCCTGAATGATAAGACATCCTGGTTGTATAATTTTTAATAAACAGAGAAGGAGCTGGGTGACATCATGGAGGAGGCAGGTTCAAAGACAGTTTTTAATTACGCTGCGGCTGACCTTTAGAGACATTCATGTTTGGACTCTGAAGAAGAAACATCTACTTCAAGCACTGTTAGAAGATATACATCAGACAGACAAGTCTAATTGTCTGGTGATAGGAATTTGTTTGCACTTTTTAAACCTTGTTCTTTTAAATGATTGTATGCTTTTGTGATATATTGTTCTGTGTTTACATTTTACATTTTTATCTATTTTAAAGTAAACCTCTATTTTAAAGAGAGTGCTTGGTGTGGCTTCAAAATTCTTTCTTTGACAAGTGAAGCATATATGGTTAAAGTTGACACTGTGCATAAGCTAATGGTATACCAAACTGGGAAAATCTAAGAGTTTATCTGAGGTATTTCATAGAGTTTTTAAAGGTTCACAGTTTGAATCCCTCCAGAACTTGAGACCAAAGGTGATTTGGACCCACATAACAGACAGGAGGGTTACCCTGTTCTGTTCTTGTTCACAATACTGCGCTCGGAGGTTGGCACTGTGGGAGTAGAGGGCCTGACCTGCTGAGTGGGGTTGTGACAGATTGGTTGGCAGCGGTATGGATAATTTTGGTATTACAAGCTTTTATTGTTCAGTGTGTGTCAGCCTGATACTGTACAGTTCACTTGCAAAAAAAGGCAGTGATTTATTTTTTTAAAAAAGAAAACAGAACTATTTCACTTGGCTTACAGTCAAGTTCCTACCCGTTTTATTTTTTTTTCTAAAGTGCAAGTTAGAGTAGCCATAGTTAGGGAAGAAGATGGCTTCCAACTACAGCAGGCACACTGTAGACTACTTAAAGCAGTTGTGCAGGCACAGAGGAGTCCTGTATGAGGTGAAAGCCACCAAACAGAACCTTGTGGATGCCCTGACGGTAGCAGATACCCAGAGAATCGAGTCACAGACAGTGACTGTAAGGGACCAAACCTTGAGTGTGGAAGGGCTAGCGGCCAGTGCAGTGTCCAGATCCGATGAGGAGGGCAGCATGCCCAGTGCCAGCAAAGGGCCGCAGCAGCAGGGGAAGGTCACCAGCATTCTGGAGCCAGAAGTACTCAGGCTGCAGATTGAGTTGCGCAGCATGGAGCTGGAGTTCCAGAGATAAGAGAAGCAAGAACAGCGAGCTACAGAGGAGAACAGGGAGCGAGAACAGTGAGCTGCAGAGGAGAAGAGAGACCGTGAACAGCGAGAGGAGAACCATGAGGAGTGTAAGCGCAGAGAGATGCAGAGGAGAAGAGGGACAGTGAACAGCGAGAGGCAGACCATGAGGAGCGTGAGAGCCAGAGGCGACATGAACTGGAGAAGCTACGACTCTAACCACCCGCACCAGAGCAAGTAAGTGGCTTAGGTTTAACTGAGACTACAGGACTGGGTTACAACTTGAATTCCAAATTGATAGCCGAATTTAAAGAGGGGGAGGATATGGATGCCTTTTTTAAATTCTTTTGGAAAAGTTTGTATTCAGGCTAAAATTCCTAGGGAGTCCTGGAGCTTCCAGCTAACCCCGCTACTTACCGGGAAAGCTCAGGATACACTGGGTCAAATGGACAATGAGGACAGTAATGATTACAGCAAACTTAAAGATGCACTGTTAAAAAAAGTTTTTATTAACTGCTGAATCATACAGAGCTAAATTCTGTAAGCTCAGGAGAAGCCCTGACATGAGCTACGAGGAGCTAGCCACAAAACAATGTCAGGTTTTTAAAACGTTGAAGGGAAGGAATTGAAGCAAACTCTGTAAATAAAATTGAAAATGTGATTTTATTAAAACAGTTTTTTGGGGGTATGGCCAGCAGTGCTGAAAACCTGGTTGGAGGACTGAAATCCCAAAACAGTGCAAGAGGCTGCTGAACTCTCAGACCGCTATGCCAAGAGCAGACCTGCTCTGAGAGTGAATGGGGTGGGCGTGGCAATGCAGAAAGGGAAAAGTGTGTTTTCAGGGCAGCTAAAACCCTCACTGCCTCCACCGAAACCAGTTAGCCCCATATTTCAGAGAAAAGAGTTCTCTGAGAAAAGAAAGGAATGTTGGTTGTGTAAAGAAACTAGCATATTGCCAGACAGTGTCCCAAAAGAATGAGCAATACGTAAGGTGGTGCTAGGAAGGAAGTGGGTTGTTTGTGTGTCCCTGGAAGCATGCCTGTGAACACGAGGGAACACGTGCACCCAGTCATGGTGAATGCTGTACAGACGCAAGGGTTAAGGGACACAGGGGTATCCCTGACATTGGTAAAAGGGTATCTGGTACAACCTGGTCAGCTTATACCCAATAAATATGTCACTGTACCAGACTTTACTGGTGGGGAGAAAACATTGCCCCTCACTAGTGTTCTTCTAGACTGGGGTGAAACAGGGGGAACTGTGCAACAGGTGGCTGTAGCCAAAACGTTAGCAATGGACGTCATCCTTGGCAACAATCTCCAACAGGGGATGGTATGTGCAGTTACCCGTAGCCAAGCGGCAAGGGAAAATTGTAGTTCCCTGAACCCCACAGAAGCCATTGTGGAAACCATTGGGAGGCTGGTTCCCCAGCCTGTGTCTCCTGATATGGAGACTAATAAAAAGGGAGTAGAAATTTCCTCAGTAGCAGTTAACCACACAGCTACAGAGGGTTACTCCAAAGAGGGAGGGGCAACCCATTGTCAGAGGGTTAGGGATGACAGTGATCCTGAGTGCCCCGAAGCTACTGCTAGGGACCCTAGTTTAGAGACTGAAGGGGACCTGTCCCATGCCTTGGGAATGTGTGAGGAGTTTGCAGCTGCTCAGAGAAGTGACACTAGTCTACAGAAGCTGAGGGCTTGGGCAGACTCTGACGGAGCACAGAGTGGTGACAGCAGACATAAGGTTTATTGGGAAAATGGACTGATGTATACTCAGGCTGTGCAGACAGAGGGAGGGGTGATAGGCAGGCAGCTTGTCGTTCCCCAGGGGTATCGTGAGCAGTTGCTCAAGTTTGCACATGATATTCCCTTGTCTGGTCATCTGGGAATCACGCGCACTATGCAGCGGTTGGCCCAGAATTTCTACTGGCCCAACTTCACCCAGCACGTGAAGGAGTATTGCAGGCCTGGTCACCAGTGCCAAGAAATAGAGAAGGCGGGCAAGAAAACCCAAGCCACCCTGATTCCATTGCCCATAGTGGAGGAGCCATTCCAGAGGGTGGGAATGGAGATTGTGGGGCCTTTAAATACCCCCAGCTACTCAGAGAAGAGATTCATCCTGACTGTGGTGGATTATGCCACAGGGTACCCAGAGGCAGTCACCCTATCCTCACTGAGGACAGACAAAGTAGCAGATGCCTTACTTGGGATTTTCTCCCGTGTTGGGTTTCCACAGTAGGTTATCACTGATCGAGGGGGTTCCTTCATGTCGGGCCTGATGAAATGTTTGTGGGAGAAGTGTGGGGTGGTGCAGAGATGCACAGCACCATATCACCCACAAGCCAATGGGCTTGTGGAAAGGTTTAATAGTACCCTGAAGTCAATGCTCCGGGCATTTGCTGAACAGCATGGGAGGGACTGGGAGAAATACATTCCCCACCTGTTGTTTGCATACAGGGAGGTGCCCCAAAAGTCGACAGGATTTTCCCCCTTCGAACTCACATATAGACGCCGGGTACGTGGGCCCCTAGACTTGATCCAGGAGGACTGGGAAGGCAAGCACACCACCCAGGGAACTCCCATAGTGGATTACGTCCTTAGGTTTAGGGAAAGGCTGAATGAGCTTACGGGGACAGCCCAGAGAAACCTGGCAGCTACCCAACAGAAACAAAAAGTGTGGTACGACCACAGAGCCAGAGCTCACTCGTACATGGTGGGTCAGGAAGTCATGGTCCTTTTTCCGGTCCGGAAAGACAAGCTGCAGGCTGAATGGGCAGGACTGTACAAAGTAGTTAGGAAGGTAAATGACATGAACTATATTATAGAGTTACCTGACCAAAGACAGAAAGAAAGGATGTACCATGTCAACGTGAAGAAGCCCTACGCTAATAGGGCTGACGTGGTGTTTGCAGTGTGCAGTCCTGGGGAGGGGACAGACGAAGGAGACCCCCTTCTGGACTTGCTGGAAGAAAGTAACTGGGAGTCCTCTGTGGAGGTAGTTAAATTGTCTCCCCAGCTGGCCCCGGACAAGATCCAGGGAGTAAGGGAGGTTTTAGCAGACTTTGCCCCATTGTTTGTTTAATTATTTATTTATTTTTTGAATTTTGATGACCGGGTAGGCCTTCTGAGCCCCGAAGATCCCTTTTTCAGGGGCGGCCCCGGAGACAGAAACAGTACAATACAGTCAGGTAGTACAGGGTGCAAAGAAAGTAGACATGAAATTCAAGGTTACAATAAAGGCAATATTTCAATATATTGAACATAAGTGCAACAATTGAGGGAGTTGAGGCATGCTTTTGGAGTCATTTTGGGTGAGAAAAGGAGAGTGATTGCTGTAGGATGTGGGACCGGGGGTGACTATCCAATACCCTGACAATGGCATGAGCTTGCTCCAAGCAGGTGGGACTTGAGCCTTGCGCGAAAGTTTAACAGCGATGGGGCTTCCTGTACGAAAGGTGGGAGAGTGTTCCACAGCTTAGGGGCAGTGTGAGCGAAGGATTTGCCTCCCATGTTAGTCTTGACTCTGGGGATTGCTAGTAGGGAATGACCGGTGGTCCTGAGTATACGAGGGTTAGACTTAGGAATGATTAGTCTTGTAAGGCTAGGTTGGGCAGCCGGATGCTGCAGTTTGTAAGCAAGGCAGAGCAGGGGGTACTGAAGACGCAGCCTCAAAGGAAGGCCATTGAAGCCAGGCCAGCGAGACGCAGGGGTGGCTTCTTGGGTGACTCAGTGTCGCAAACCTTGCCACCTTGTTGTACAGGACCTGAAGCCTGTCGACCTCATGCTTTGACATACCCTGAATTACAGGGGCAGCATACATTAATGTAGGAAGGAGGACACTGGAGGCAATTGCTCGCCTTGCCTCCGAGATAAGTTTTTTTTTAGCCAGTACAAGTTGCCAAGTTTGCCGTGGATAGACCTAGTTACCTGGTCTACGTGGGACTTAAAGGTGAGACCCTGGTCGATAGTTAACCCAAGGTATTTTATGTTGTCTACAATGTTTATACTCTTTCCGGCAAGGGAAGTTAGTTGTAAGGAATTGGTCCCGTCCTGACCGAGGGATCTAGGGCCAAACAGCAAGGCTTTTGTTTTTGCTGTGTTGAGGACCATTCTGTTAGATGTAAGCCAGACCTCAAGTGTAATTAAGTCCCCTTGGAGGAGAGGGCCCAGGTCGTGGAGGGTAGACATAGGCCGGTAGATGACTGTATCATTAGCATATTGAACAACTGAGCTATCCCCACAGTGACGGTTGAGGTCGTTTGTGAAGAGACAGAACAGGAGGGGGCCAAGAATTGAGCCCTGAGGCACCCCCTCCTTGATGGGAAGAGGGTCAGATAGCTCTCCCTTCCAAATGACCCTCTGGGACCGGCCTGATAGGTAGCTTTTGAACCAGTTTAGGGCATGGGCATCAAGACCTATGCCATGAAGCTTAGTTAGAAGAAGGCTGTGGTCCACATGGTCAAATGCCTTGGACAGATCTATAAAGATTGCACCTGTCGACTTGCCTACGTCCAATGCCCTGAATACGTCCACTGTGAGATTGATGAGTGCCGTATCTATCCCATGGTTTGCCCGAAAGCCATGCTGTGAGGGGGCTAGAAGTTGGTGGAGCTCAAGGTAGTCTCTCAGTTGTCCATACACTAGCCTTTCTTACAGTTTAGCAAGGGTACACAGCAGGGAGATGGGCCTATAATTGCCAATTTGTTCGAGCAAGCCATCCTTGTGAATGGGGACCACACTGGCCACCTTCCACTGGTGTGGAACGTAACCTCCAAGTAGAGACCTGTTGATGATCCAGGTCAGAGGTTTGGCAAGCGACTGGGCACCTTCCTTGAGTAACTTTGGGCTAATTCCATCAGGGCCTGCAGAGCCTTTGTTTTTGAAGGCTTTAAGTAGCTTAAGGACCTCACTCACCTTGACTAATCTTAGGTGAAATTGAGGTCTTTTCAGACTGGGGGGTATGTCAGAGATCTGTAAAGGCACAGATGGGGGTAGCCCTAACTTGTAATCATCGAGGTTGGTGAACTGGTGGTTGATTGCTGAGGCTATTTGGTGGCAGTCGCTGACACACTGTCCTTGTGCCTCTATTGGACCTAGTGCCTCCTTGGAATTGCCCTTAAGCAGTTCGTTGATGTGTGACCAGAAATGCTTGGGGTTCCCCAGGTTGAACCATTGCAGGTGGGATACATACTCCTTTTTTGCAAGTTTGACGGCTAGTTTACATTTTTTTCTTAGGGTTTTGTAGGTAACCAGATCTGCAGGGAGAAGGGAGAGCTGGAACTTCTTCCTGGCCTTGTCCCTGCTTTTCATCTGAGATTTCACTGAGGGGGAGATCCACTTGTAGCAGCCTCCCATTGTTCTAAGTGTTTTAAGGGGGACAAAGAATGAGGCCACTTTGGGTAGTGAGTCTTGGAAGTAGGCCAGGGCCTTGTCCAAGGTCGTGAGGAGCTTAAGTGGGCTCCAGTCCAGGTTACTTAGGTAGTCATTAAACTTTGCGAACGTGAAACTGGAGAAATCACATACCGTGAGTATCCTGGGAGGAATCTTTGGTGCGCTGTTCTTCCACATACAGAAAATTGGGGAGTGGTCACTGATAGCGTCTGCCAATATGCCTGTTTTCTGTATGTTGAGGGGACTGGATACCAGAGCCCAGTCAAGAGTAGTGTGGTTTCCAGTTTTATAGTTGAGCCTGGTGGGTAGAGAGATAACCTGTTCCAGGTTTGCGTCATGGATCATTGCCCTGAGGACTTTGTTGGGGTTAGAGGCCCAATTCAGGTTGAAGTCTCCCATAATTAGGAGTTCATTGGTTAATTCACTGCCAACTGATTTGGTGATGCTCTCAAGAGCAAGTTGGGCAGTCGTAGGGGGGTTATAGACACAGCCGATGGTGAGATGCTTAGCTTGACTGAGGGTTAGATGGATGAAAATAGACTCCCCGTCCTGGCAAATCCCAAGGTTGGACTTCAGTAGTGCCACATTTAGAGTCTCTTTCATACAGATTAGAACCCCTCCCCCTCTCTTTTTTGCCCTGTCTTGTCTGAAGGTTTTGTACCCTAGCACCCTGTTTAGCACCAAGCCTGGACTAACCCCCTTAGCGACGCACGATGTGGAGACAGGGACACAGACGTCCATACGGCGGGCAGCATATCGGGTGTCCGAGGCTGTCCAAAAGGATATTAGAAAGTGGAGGAGATGCTGGATTTAGGGGTAATCCAGAGATCCCACAGCCCCCTGGGCCTCACCCGTAGTCCTTGTGCCGAAGCCAGATGGCTCTACTCGTTTCTGTGTGGACTATTGTGGACTGAATGCAGTCACGAAGTCAGACGCCCACCTGATGCCCCAGATGGACAAACTCCTGGACAAGCTGGGAGGGGCAACCTACCTTACGACCACTGACCTGACCAAGGGGTATTGGCAGATAGAGTTAATGGACAGAGCTAGGGAGAGGTCAGCCTTCATCACTCTGATAGGCTTATTTGAATTTAAAGTAATGCCTTTCGGAATGAAGAACGCCCCCCAGCCACTTTCCAAAGGTTGGTGAACCAGGTGTTAAACGGTGCTGAGGAGTATGCCGTGGTGAACCTGGATGACACTGCCATCTTTAGTGCCAGCCGGGAGGAACATCTGTCCCACCTTAGGGAAGTGCTGGGCAGGATACAGAGGGCTGGACTCACTTTCAAAGCTGAGAAGTGCCAGGTGGCCATGGGAGAAGTGGCATACCTTGGACATGTGGTGGGCCGGGGACAACTCCGTCCTAACCAAATAAAAATAGAGGTGATCCAGGCGTGGCCCAGACCAGAAACGCAGAAGCAGGTCAGGAGTTTTCTAGGGACAGCAGGGTACTAGGAAATTTATACCCAATTACAGTGCCCTGGCTGCTCCCCTATCTGACCTGGTAAAGAAAAGGATGCCAAAGAAAATTACCTGGGGACCAGCCTGTGAAGAAGCCTTTACCAGACTGAAGGAGGCACTGTGCAGTGCTCCTATTTTGACAAGTCCTGCCTATAGCAAACCCTTTATAGTTCAGACTGACGCCTCAGATGTGGATATTGGGGCAGTACTGAGTCAGACATCCAACCGAGGGAACGATCACCCAGTAGTGTACCTGAGTAAAAAGTTACTTCCCAGGGAGCAGGCATACTCTACTATGGAAAAGGAGTGTCTTGCCATAGTGTGGGCCCTAAAGAAGTTGGAGCCATACTTGTATGGGCAGCATTTTGTAGTACAAACTGACCATAACCTCCTGGTTTGGCTGACACAAATGGGAAAGACTAATGGTAGATTGTTAAGATGGAGTCGTGTTTTGCAAGGGTATGACATGACAATCTTACATAGGGCTAGAGCAAAAAAAATCAGAACTCAGATGGCTTGTCTCGTGTCTATGAGGAGTGAACTGACTTGGGAAGCTCATCCCATGCAGGGGATAGAGTCCCCAAATTCAGTCTAGGTGGGGAGGACTGTGACAGTTGGACAGCTGGCTCTGATTACTCTATGATTTTTGTAATATAAAAAAATGTAGTGTGATTGTCATGAGAAATCTTGTGCTCCTGGGATGACCCCCCCCCCCCGTATCACTTCAAAGGACAGGATATGTTAAACAGTGATTAACTTCCAAAGACTCGCATTTTATGGTCTTGTTGTTGAGCTGTGCTTCTTTGAAGGCCAGGAACTAAAATATCCATTTTATGATGTCTTCAGAGGAAAGAACAATTAATTTCAACTGGTGCTAAAAGAAGCTATATGTCAGCTAAGTGAGAAACTGCAGAGTTGTAAAAGTTCTTTGATGTCTTTGAAAAGCAGGAAATACACTAGATCAAAGAGGAGCAGGAAACTACTCCAGATCAAAGAGTCATATTGGAAATGAGTTTTTGCTTATGTCATCTTATTTAAAATACCTCCTGAGTGATAAGACATCCTGGTTGTATCATTTTTTAATAAACAGAGGAGGAGCTGGGTGACATCATGGAGGAGGCAGGTTCAAAGACAGTTTTTAATTATGCTGTGGCTGACCTTTAGAGACATTCATGTTTGGACTCTGAAGAAGAAACATCTACTTCAAGCACTGTTAGAAGATATACATTAGATAGACAGGTCTAATTGTCTGGTGGTAGAAATTTGTTTGCACTTTTTAAACCTTGTTACTTGTTCTTTTAAGAGACTGTATGCTTTTGTGATATATTGTTCTGTGTTTACATTTTTATCTATTTTAAAGTAAACCTCTATTTTAAAGAGACTGCTTGGTGTGCTTTTGAAATTCTTTCTTTGACAAGTGAAGCAAATATGGTTAAAGTTGACACTGTGCATAAGCTAATGGTGTACCACACTGGGAAAAGGTAAGAGTTTATCTGAGGTCTTTCATAGAGTTTTTAGGGTTCACAGTTTGAATCCCTCCAGAACTTGACACCAAAGGTGATTCGGACCCACAAAACAGACAGGAGGATTACCCTGTTCTGTTCCTGTTCACAATACTCCGCTCAGAGGTTGGCACTGTGGGAGCAGAGGGCCTGACCTGCTGAGTGGGGTTGTCTCACCCACTACCCCACTAGAGGTAGTGGGCACTGCGTTTGTGTACTACAATAAATTTCCAATTTTGGATTTAAAACTTAACTTTCGTTTGGCCTGGTTGCTTTGGTGTGCAGTTTCCTTTGAAATTTGTTCTGCAATGTATCTAGCAGGGCCTGGCTTCTGGCGCGCCTAACTGCTGGAATGTCCCAGTCAATGTCTAGCAGGTTGAGATCCCCATACTACTGTCACCTCCCCGTTGCTGCCCCCTTTTCTACTTCTGCCCCTAGTTCCCTATCGCTCTCGTACCCCTGCCCCTGTGGTCTGTAGACCACCCCCATGAGCAGTTTCTTACTTAACACCTCTGTGAACTGAATTCACAGCGATTCTATTACCCATTCCCTCCCATGACGGATCCATCTTTCACTGCCTCGATTCCCTCCCTGACATAGAGAGCTACCCCTCCTCCTCTACTTCTCCCCCCCATCAGGCCTATACATGGTGTAGCCTGAGACCAGCAGGTACCAGTCGTTGTTCTCTGTGGCCCACGTTTTTATAATGGCTATGAGGTCCATCACCTGCCAATCAGCAATTTTGTTTCCCAGGCTCCTGGCATTAATACAGAGCACCTTCCATCTTGTGCACACAACCCTTTTGTTTTTTACATGACCTCCCCTTTCATTTTTCCCTAACCTCCTTAATTTCATGTTTTTTCCATTTTTTGTAGGCTTAGTGAGCCCCTTCCATGGCATCATTCTCTACCCTTTAATGAACTTGTGCCTTGCCACCTTCCACAACCCCGCTTCTACCCTCCAGTTCAGGTGGAGTCCAAGCTAGGTTCCCCACTTCCAAACCCTTCTCAGTAGTAACCCTAGCCTCAGCCTCCCCTGCAGTCAGTTTAATTGTCCACCAATGTAGACATCAAATGTCCACTCCAAGTCACTGGTTGTTTCTCTTGTCAGGTGAAAGGCCGTTGCCCCTGAAATGCCTCCTGTCTCAGAAACCCCACTAGTCCCCCATAAAGCAGTACCCCTGCTCCTGACACCATCCCTTCAACCTTCCAGTAAACTCCTTGACTCCTTTACTCTGTCTTACTCTGTCATTCCCGTTCCCCCTACCACACACAGGAAGGACTTCACAAAAGGCAAGTAAAGCCCAGTGCGCCTTAAATCTGTCCCCAGCCTTTGAAAGTTCTGCTTCACTGTCTCCAGAGGCTGAGTCGCCAGATTGTTGGTACTCATGTGTACCAGCACCCCGAGCTTCCCCATTCCCTCTTCTACTGTCGTCCCTATCCTAGGCATATCCCAAATGGACAGTGCTCCAGGATGAGATATAGCCAGCAAGATAGCTGAAACCCCAGGAGACAAGCCACATGATGCCAGCTCTAGGTCCTCAGCAGCCAAGTGTGAAGTTGCACAGGTGGCAACTCAGGGTGCAGCAGATGATTCTGAAAGTGTGATAACAGGCCCAAACTGAGGGGCAGCTGGAATGCTGGTTCCACTGCCATGTCCCATAACAATGGAAACCAGATCAGTTTGGTTCACAAAGGGACCAGCAGAATCACAGTGGCTGCCTAGTTCAACAGCTTGTCCAGGACTTGCGTATGAGTGGATTAGGGAAAAAGGTGCAGAGGAACTGACCATTCCAGCAGAGGGACAATGCATTTGACCAGAAAACTCCAAGACCAGAAGCAAGTCAGCAAAACTGCAGCAGTTTTGCACTGTATGGGAATGTAAAACAGTCCAACGTCTGGATACCTTACCAACTGCATAGAAGTTCTGCTACATCTCGTCGTAGCTCCAGTCCAATTCATGAGACTGTGTCATGGAGCGACAGAGCATTTGCCAGCATATTTTGTGTGCACGTCCAATAGGTTGCGGCAAGGCACACATTGTAATTTACTACCCAGCCCTACACCCACACACAATCACTTCTTTACACAGGGGATAGGAGTGTGTTCCCCTTGTTTGTTTCAGAGGAAGGGAGCCCCTAACAGCAGATGCTACCTGTTCTGCCACTACTAGAGTGCATTACACAAAAGGGCTCAGGCCAGCCGGCCCGGTGGTGCTGAGGGCTGAGGCGCTGGATGCCACATCTTGCCTCGCTGGTGACCTGGGGTTCCAGGGTGGCTAGAGTAAATGGGGCTACCGCATAGAATTAGGGGTGGGAAGGAAGTAGGACAGTGTGCCGTTAGGCTGCTCTCCTCTCCAGGGTGGTGGGGTGGGTTGCCGACCCTCCTGTAGTCCGTTCTCCACCGGTAGGGGTCCAGTATGGTAACGTAGACGGGCCAGGCGGCAGTACGGGTGGGTGGAAGGGGCTGAGCTGGCGTCCGGTGTGCATGCCTCCACGTGCACGTATGGCAGTGTGCCGGAGCTCCGGGGGGGAGGGCAGAAGAAAACCTAGAAAAAGCTCAATTAAAAAATAAAAAGGCTCAGGCCCTGATGTGGCACTCAAGAGAGAAAGTGCGCTTCAGACCACTGAGATTGCTGGATCCACTGAGCAGTCTTCATATGCAGATGAGCCAACGGAACCATGAATACAGATGCCTCAATGAGGGCTAATAGCAACAGCATGGTTCTGGCTAAGACTATATTTACCTGAGCAATCAGGGCCAAGGTCCGATTCTCTGACAAGAAAGATTTTGGCAGAGACATGTCCAGTGTAGCTCCGATGTACTGCAATCTCTGGCAAGAGATAAGCATAAACTTCAGTATGCTGAACAAGACATGCAACTGGTCTAGCAATTGCCTTGTCCTGTTCACCGTGTGAATCATCAGGTCTGCAGAAGACCCCTTCCAGAACAAATCATTCATACAGAATTCGTGCAGCTTCTCATCTGTGACCATCGCCTGTGGTCTAGGGATGTTACTGTATGAAACTTTGGTGGTATGATAACCATCACATGTAATAATGCAGTTACTGTAGCACTGCAGAGTAGTTATTTTGTATAACTACATCTGTCTGCTCGTTCCCCACCCACCAAGCTTTTAAGCTAAACCTGAAAACTGTACGTCTGCAAACTGTCACTGCACTGTACAAAGATGCCAGGGCCCACAAACTGCCCATGCTCTAGAACGTGTAGGCATCACTTACTGCCTCTACCTTTGCCTGCCCCTCCTTTCTCTCCTCTGTCTTTCCCTTACCCTACCTTGCCTGCCCCTCCTCTCTCACCTCTGCCTTTTCCAGCTTACCCAAACCCTCCCATATGCCCTTGAAGCCCTCTAATCTACCCCTGACCCTCTTTGATCCTCTACGGTATTTCCCAAATGAACAATGAAAATGTCTGTCTGAAACTGCAGAGTTATTGTTGCTGCAGCTGTAAGAAACTGGACCATGTAATTGTACACTGCTGCTATTGTATGAACTTTTGTACTATCCATCTCATTAGCACTTGTCTTTGCTTATGTACACTGTCATAGTATAATCTAGATTACCCACTGTGTATTTTCTTTCTTCGCCACTGCATGTTGGGGTGTGCGTTCACTGAACCCTATATGTACTACTGTTTCTGTGTTGTTTGCTACCTTGTGGCCCGGGTCATGATGACAACAATCCTCTGGATCAGTGCACCTACCCGGTTACCAGAGACACAAATAAATAAACAAACTGTCTACTCTAACTTATGTCAGGACGTTTTCGCAGAAAACACTGTTTCCCTTAAAAACACAAAAACAATTAGTTGAAACCCCTGAGAACCATAGTATACTGTGAACTAGGGGTATCACAGCTCCAAATATTGCTCACGGTGATCACGCCACAGTCTAGTTCTTCCTGAACCTTTGGGGGAGGAAAGCCAAACAAGGATGGTAGTAACCGACTTTAGGGGTGCAGACTTCAGGGAGATGGGAAGGATCCTTAAAGATCATCCGGACAGGATAAGGCCGGATATGGATGATGACAGCAGGTGGGAGATCATTAGGAGGGGAATACAGGAGATTATCAGATCCTGTGCAAGGGTAGGCGTAGGTATGGTAAGACCAGAAAACTCTGCTGGTGGACCCGGGAGGTACACGAAGGGGTAAGGGAAAAGAAGGCAGTCTATAGGTGCTTCAAGTGCTCAAGGAATGAAAGGCATCAGGAGAAATATGAGCTGACAGCCAAAGAGTCACCAGGGTGGTGAGAGCAGCTAAGGGAAAAAAGAAGCAGTCCTTGGCCAGTGGGATCCGGCAAGGGGACAAGGGGTTCTTTAGATAAATAGGGGAAAAAAGGAAAGTAAGGGGGCAGATCAGCAAGATAAGGATAGGGGATGGTTGGGCACAGGAGACAGGGGAAACAGGCAGAAGTCCTAAGTGAGTACTTTGCCTCAGTTTTTACCAGGGGAGATGGAGGAGCTGTCTTGCGAGGGGAGTAGGGTCAAACCGGAGGAAGGGGTGGGACCGGTGGAGATCAGAGGCCCCGATGGGTCTGGAGAAAGGGAGTGGCCACCACAGACAGCTGGGGGGGCCAACAGTGCAGGGTGAAAAGGGGGAGGATGTGGAGGCTGAAATCCCAGTAGAGAGAGTAAGGGAAGCCCTTAGGTCCCTTCGGACAGAGAAAGCACCTGGGCCAGATGAGATACATCCTAGGGTGCTGAGAGAACTGGCAGATGTCCTGGCAGTCCCTCTAGCGGAGCTTTTCAACATCTCTCTGAGGACTGTGTGCGTGCCCCAAGACTGGAGGGTGGCCCATGTCATGCCGATCCACAAGGGGGAATCGAGAGAGGAGGCTGGAAATTACAGGCCCGTTAGCCTGACATCGGTGTCAGCAAGGTGATGGAGGGTATTGTCAAGGAAAGGCTGGGGGAGGTTACTGGAGCAAACTGAGTACTTGGACGATAGGCAGCATGGCTTTGTCACGGGAAGATCATGCCAGACAAACCCTGTTGAGTTCTATGACTGGGTGACGAGGGCCCTGGACCAGGGTAGGCCAGTGGACATCCTCTTTCTGGACTTTAGCAAGGCATTTGATTCGGTACCCCACAGTGGCCTGCTGGCTAAGCTGAAGGAAATGGGGGTAGGGAGACAGTTGTTAAGATGGATAGGAAATTGGCTCTCTGAGCATACTCAGAAGGTGGTGGTTGGAGGATTAGCCTCATCCCCAAGGTGGGTTACTAGTGGGGTTCCCCAGGGGTCAGTGCTGGAGCCACTCCTGATCAACGCCTATGTCTCAGACATCAGGAGGGGGATCAGGAGTGAGATGAATCTCTTTGCAGACGATTCAAAGCTGGGTGCAGTGGTGGATGAAGAGGAGGGGAAGGTGGCCTTGCAGGAGGACCTGGAGGCTCTGGAAAGGTGGTCGGGAAAAAGGAAACTAAAATTCAATGTTCATGATTCTCAATTTTTCAATACTATGCCATCATCAGGGCTCGAAATTCTCTATTATTTGGTGTTCAGCACATACCAAAAATCATGCACGGAACACCAAATTCTGCCTATTTGTAATCCGAGATGTATACCACTTTAGGGCATTAGTTTGAGTGCCACGGGCAATTTTGTGCCATTGATTTTGTGCAGTACAGCTTATGTTTTATGACCTGGCAGGCATTTTCAGAACTTAAACATGTTATTTCTAGTTCTGTGGAACATGCACGCGGAAAAAGTACTGCATTTTTATCCTGACAGGAACATTTCAGCCGCAGATTGTTTTGTTTTTCTCTGTACTTTTGGTGTCGCCACTGAGCCACCTGAAGCTGCTCATCATTGTCAGGGTAACCGGTTAAACTTTATAGGTGAAAATGGGGCAGCCCAGGCAGGGATCACACTGCCCCAACACATACCCTGAAATAATGAAATATATATAGATTCATTACTTAGCTGCAGGATTATGGTGTTTTTGGTAAAGTAACCAATCAGAGATCTGCGCTGCAGGAAAATGGAAGTTCATCCTCTAACCTGGTAAGGTGTAAATCAGTACAGAGTCCATTTGAAAACTCCGCAAAATCACGGCAAATGGGGGCACACAGCGTAAAAGAGGGCCCCCTCTAACAACCTGAAGCTACCAGCAACACCAGAAAAAGTGGGTGTACCATAAATTTTTGAAATTGTCAGCATCTAAAATAGAAATTCAGAGGTTTGTGGTAAAAGCTTAATGCTGGCTGCTCTTCTGTGCCTTTTAATGTTGGTGTGTGTTACTTAAGTTAGATGCTATCCACAGTAACAACCAGATATATTTTAAATGTTGTCTTTTATTTTTGTCTTATTTTGCACCACTTCAGAATGTTTCAGTCCCCGAAATGGACAGCCTAGCACAGCAGATGTTTAAGCTACATAGCTGAAAGCTATTCTTGACTTATAACTATTCCTTTGAAGGGGAAATAAACTGGTCACATTCTCTTTACTTATATAGTAAGCATTGCTTACAATGAACAAGTCCTCTATAAATACAATTCAATCACAGCAAGGTAGCACCACTAGCAACAGAAAAGAGATCAGTAAAAAGACAGCAGCTATGTTTGTCACAGAGATGTCCTTTATGTCTCACCAATTATAACAACGTCCCTAGCGGAAATGTAAAATCTCTCTCACCCCCACAAAAGCAACCCCTACAACTATGATGCTCCAGACTGATTGTGGTGGGGACTTTTAACGTTGGTCAAAAATAAATTAAGAAGCAATAGATACCAAAAAGAACAATATTAGTTGTATTTTGTATTGTATTACTGAAACAGTGACATACATCTTGGTTCTGCAATTTTAACAGCAGTATACAAAAAATGGGTTTGTATACCAGTTTTCAAGACGGAATACCAGATCTTAGGAAATGGTAGTCCTATGGAATACCACTTTTAAAATGAATTTCTAGCCCTGATCATTATAAGCTTATATTCAGTGTTTTCTCCACTGCAGTGCATTTAACAGGCCCTCATCATAACACTCACCAAGAGCAGTTTCATAATAAGGGTATAGGGAATGAGATTTTGTTAGAACAGAATTCATTTTTTGAGAAGGATACAAGATTCTCCAACCCATTTAATGAACAAAAATCTGGATCTTCGCAGCCAGGAATGACTGCAACAAGGCAGAAAAGAAAGAGTGAATTACAAAGGCATATATTAAATGCAAGCAGAGTTGTATCCAAGTATCACATTTTCCCAAATTTATCCTCATAACTTCACGGCCCTTTAAAGTTCCTTGCCTGAAACATTTGTGTAATACAACGTTTACTGGAAACCAGGGCTGTAGCATTTTACAAGTTCCAAAGACCTAAACTTATGATCCAGCATTTTACAGCACACACACTTGCAAAAGGTTCAGCTATTCAGTGATCCATGTGCGGGGTTTGGCCTCACAGTACTAAAACAGCACCCCCAAAAAAAAAAAAAGAGTAAACCAGTCAGGTGCAGCCACTCCACCACATAGACGCCAACGTTATTCTGTGACTGTTAAAAAAGACACCATTTAGTAGTCCTGGTTCATCTCTTACAAAATAGTATGGGTAATTTAAGCAATAAGATTGGTTGAAACTAAATTAAGTTGATTTTAAGTTTCTCTCTCGCTAATACAGTTCTTTGTAGGATGAGGTTCGGAGAAGAGACGCTTATTTGTGGGGACTGTGGGGCACTCTTCTCCAGGGATGTGCTCTGGAGGAAGGGGCACTGCCCTTCTGCAGGACCACAGCAGAGTTCTATGCTCAGCTGGCAGCAGCGAGGGTAGAAATATCTCAGCTATGCACTCAGCTTAGCAGGAGCTCACCCCACACCCCAATTCCCTAGAGACCCACTGGTCCAGGGGATGGAGAATGGTGGGGCACGGCAAAGGGGACAGGGGTAGCCATAAAGAGGTTGTCCAGCCGAGTACCATCCAGATGGCAAATCACTTAGTGGAGGAGCCGAGGTTCAATCAATCAGACTTAATTTAGTATAGCGCATTTCTACATTGACTCAACGCACTTTACAATGATTCTAAAAAATGTTAAACTATAATACAAGCCAGACAAAACATACACAAAAATACAAAACATTAATTACCAATAAAACATAACTAGTTATTCATAAAACCTTGTTTAATTAAAAATGTTTTCAGCTTCCACTTGAAGACATCGACTGTCTGGCTCTCTCGAATCTGGAGAGGGAGGGAGGGAGTTCCACAGGGTAGGGGCTGCAGAAGAAAAAAAACGCAGGCCCCAATGTCTTTAAATAAATCTGGGAACTCCCAACACACCCTTATCCACGAACTCCCAACAAACCTTCATCCATGGAATATAGGGAGCGGGTGGGCGGTAGGGACACAGATTATCTTGCAGGTAACTGGGCCCCTGACCGTGTAGGGCCTTTCAGGTCAGCAAACCAACCTTGAAGGAGATCAACCACTTCAGTGGCAGCCAGTGCAGAGAGCGCAGCATGGATGTAATATGACATGATCTAGGGAGACCGGTCAACAACCTGGCTGCCGTATTCTGCACCAGCTGCAAGTGGCGCAGATCTACCCCCACTAGCCCCAGGAACACAGCATTGCAGTAATCCAGGCATGACGTCACAAAGGCATGCACTAGTGCCGGCAGATCAGCCGGGGGTATCAGGTGTTTAACCCTGGCGATGTTCCTCAGATGGTAAAAAGAGGTCTTGACCACAGCTGACACCTGTGGTTTAAGCGTCAAGCCACAGTCAAGCTCCTGACTCCCTCAGGAGGAACTCTGGGTCAGCTGAAAGGAAAGAGCAGTACAACGTGTTGGCACCTAAGGAGGAAAGGCTGCAAGGAAGGTTCTAGTGGTTGGGTACTCTATTAAGGGGTAGATAGTGGATAGGGAGGGGTCAGAGGGAGGAGATGGTCCGATGCCTACCTGGAACATCAGCCATCCAGGATTTAGACAGAATAGGGGGATGGTGGAGAGGAGTGGGAGAGCTGGGGTGCTATTACACCTGGGTACCAACAATCTGGCAAACCAGTTCGTGGAGATGGTGAAGTGGAACTTCCATAGACTTGGGGACAGACTGGTAGCACACTAAGCTTCCACAGTCTTTTCAAGTCCTCCCTTTAGGGAGGCAGGATAGGATAAGGATTGCTGAAATAGAGGCATTTAGCAGTTGGTATGGGTTGGTGTCAAGACATAGAGTACCACTTTGTAGGGCATTGGGGGATTTCTGGGACAGGAAACTCTTTAGTGTGATGGATTTCATCTGACAAGAGAGGGGCCAGCATGCTGGGGCAGAAGTTTGACCTCTATATCAGATTTTTTAAACCGACTGCAGGGGAATCTGGATCTAGGGGAACCATGGTAAAAGGTGAGCAGAAGGGTTGTACTCCCCCATATCCAGGGGAATTGTAGCAGTAAAGAGGGTACAGAGAACACAGTAGTGTTTACAGGACCAAGGGAATGGCAAGGCAAGGCAAATTTTATTTAAAAAGACGCCCATCCCAGAGGCTCTGGGCGCCGTACATTAATCAAATAAATACAACACAACACCACACAATTAATAAAATATACAACTCCAAACAATTAAAACCTTATTTTACTACACAATTTGTTTCCTTATTAAAAATTAAACAATATCAGCTTATAAAACATGGTCAGGGAATGCCTGACCAAATAAAAACGTCTTAAGATGGGCCTTAAAAGCCTCAACAGACGGTGCCTCCCTAACAACTATAGGAAGCGAATTCCACAGGACAAGAGCGGCGACACTAAATGCTCTGTCGCCTGCAGTTCTTAACCTCGTCCTGGGAATCGCAAGGAGGCCCCGAGAGGAGGAACGCAGGGAACGGACCGAGACAGCAGGTGTAAGAAGGTAATTCAGGTAGCCAGGGCCCAGGCCGTGTAGGGTCTTAAAGGTGACCAAACCCACCTTAAAGAGGACCCTCCACCTAACCGGCAGCCAGTGCAGATGACGTAGCACCGGGGTTATATGACAGTATTTAGATTGTCCTGTCAACAACCTCGCTGTCAAGATTCTGCACCAACTGCAGTCGGATGGATTGTACCCCAGAGACCCCGAGATAGAGTGCATTACAGTAGTCAAGCCTGGACATCACAAAGGCATGTACCAAAGTGGGAGGTCCAGAGGCGGAACAAAGGGTTTGATCCTGGCGATATTCCTCAGATGATAAAACTAGTATCGCATAACGGAAGACACCTGACATTCAAGTGTCAAACCGCTGTCAAGAATAACACCCAGATCACGCACCCCTAGAGGAGGCTTCAATGGTACAGAGCCAAGGCAGAGTCCTGTCTTTGCACCAGAGGCCAACCTATCATAGTCTCTGTTCACTCACCACCAGTACCTCCGTCTTACTGGGGTTGAGTCGCAACCAACTGGAGGCCATCCAGTCATTGATTTCAGCAAGGCAACTGTTAAGCACTTCTACTGCACAAGATGTTCCAGGGGCAAAGGAAAAGTACAGCTGGGTATCATCAGCATAGCAATGAAAACCCAAGCTGTACTTCCTAATGAGCTCTCCCAGGGGTAGCATGTACATGGCAAATAACATCGATGACAAGACCGAACCCTGGGGAACTCCGCACAACAGGTGGTCAGGGGAGGAGGAGACATTCCCCATCATTATCCTCTGCCTCCTGTTGGATAAAAAAGACTCAAACCAGCAGATGACAGAGCGGCAAGTCCACAGAATTCCCTCAGGCGGTCAAGTAACACTCGATGATCCACCGTGTCAAATGCTGAGGAGAGATCGAGAGAACAAGAATTGTCTCCTCCCCTCGATCTCTAGCCCTAAGGAGGTCATTATGCACCCGAACTAGTGCATTTTCCATGCTATGCCTTGCACGAAACCCCGACTGGAATAGTTCATAAAGATTATGGGTCACGAGATGCTCCTCAAGCTGAAGCGCCACCACCTTCTCAACAATCTTACCTAAAAATGGAAGATTGGAGATAGGACGGTAATTCAACTTGATGTCAGAGTCCAATGATGTTTTTTTCAGAAGGGGCCTCACCAATGCCTCCTTCAAGACATCAGGGAAGACCCCCTCCAACAAGGAACACCGGACAATCAAGGCAAACACCGGGCCAACAGAGTCAACACATCTCATTAAGAAACGAGTTGGCACCGGGTCCAGTTCACAAAAGGTGTGCGAAGCCTAGAAGCAATCTCAATGACCTCAGCCACCTCCACCAGTCTAAACTCACCCCAACCAGGTGGAGTGCTCTTCGGAAGCCCATGGCGACCACTGTCGACCAGATTCTGGTCCACTGGCGGAACCCCCTGCCTGATGGCAGACACCCTGTCCGAGAAGAACCGAGCAAATCCATCACACAGTGCATTCGAAAGAGCTACCTTCGGCTGTAGACAGGCAGGATGAAGAAGCCTGTCCACAGTCCGAAAGAGCACAGTTGGCCGGTTCCTCCCGGCAGCAATCTCCCCTAGACAAAAATTCTGCCTTCTTATGGTTGATTGCCCCCTGGTATGCCCCATAGTGCACACGCAGGGCCAGTTTGTCCGCCTCCAGGCCAGACTTCCGCGAGCAGCGCTCTAATCTCCGACCCAGAGTCTTCATCTCCTTGAGCTCCCCATCAAACCAAGGGGACCTCAAGTGAGAAGACCTGGTGCGAGGGAGTCAAGCGCACCAGAAAGCGCCCTATTATAGGCGTCCACTACTGCGCACACACACCCCCGCATGCATTATCCACTCTAGATAGGTCAGCCACCGTCAGAAAACCCTCGGGGGTAAGCCCCCTCAAAGGGCGGTAGCTGACCATCTCTGCAGGGGGAAAACTACCCGGGGGGGGCCCCGAACCGGAACTTCACCGTGCAATGACCGGACCAAATGACCCTATCAACACTGAGACCATTTAACTCAAGCCCCAGCGAGAACACCAAATCCAGCATGTGGCCACCCTGATGAGTCGCGGAAGATACTCCCTGCACGAAACCCAGAGAGGTCATCATCTGGAAGAAATTATAACCAGCCAAGACGATTCATCCTCAGCCCAAACACTGAAGTCCCCCAGTACTAAACATCTGGGGGCCTCCAATGTTTCACCGACAATGAAATCAGCCACTTCATGAAGGAATTCTCCCAACGCCCCAGCAGGGCGATAAATCAGGAGGACCAAGCAACCTGCGCCTGGTCCCCCATGAATGGCCACACACTCAAAAGAACATGGTGTTCTCACCGGGTGCACGGTGAAGCCCAGCTCAGATCTAAAACAAATGGCTACCCCCCCACCCCCTGCGTTCCACTCTGGGGCAGTGCACTACAGTATACCCGGACGGGATGGCAGCCTCTAAAACTGGGCCAGCATCATCACCAATCCAGGTCTCCATACGCAAGCCAGATCGACCAGAGAAACCAAGTCCGCTATAACTGCAGTCTTGTTTCTGACCCGATCTGGCATTGCAAAGCACCGCCTCAGGGATTAGTGGACAACGAGTCTCACTGGCTACCTGCTCCATCGATCTAATGGGAACCCTGTGACAGGAACTAAACATGTCGGACCTCTTCCCAAGTCCGGTCTAATCCCAGGGTGCCTTCTATACCACCACCCTTGATCCTGCTTACCCATAGTGTATGGGGCACCCAGCCCCACTGAGTCCTATGATTCCTCCCAATTCCAACCTCCCTACAGCGCCTAGCTGTAGTATCTGATACTGGAGGACTGAAAAAGGGCCGAAGATCAAAGAGCTGAGATGCCCCATACACTATCCTGGCCCAACCCAAGTTTACGTGCATTCCCAGACACATCCTCCTCAATTACGTAATCTCAATCAAAAACAAAACATACACACTCACTCACACACACTCAAAACTCACATACACACAAATCAAACACCAAAAAAACCCCAAAACACTCCCCTAAAACCAAACACTAAATATGGGCAGTAGAGTGGGGGGAAACAAAAGGCAAAAGCACCGGGGGGATGAAAACATGGGAAACAGAAGGATGGTAACAAAGTTAGAGCAGGGGTCAGATGGAAGGAAGTATGCCTAACAATTCCAGAAGCCAAGGTAACAAACTCAGTGTGCTCCAGGCGCTGATGGCAGACACTCAGGTGGACCTTGTGGCCATCGCTGAAATGTGGGCCACAGATAATAATGATTGGGAGATGATGGTCCCTGGATATTCACAGTTCAGGAGGAACAGAGGAACTGGTAGAGGGGGAGAAGTTCACCTTTTTGTCAAGGAGGACAATGAGGTAGTAGAAGATGGGTGCATTAGGGGTAGCAATGGGGAGGCTGAGTCAGTATTAGTGCAACTCATGGTGGTCTCAAGCAGGAAAGTACACTTGGGGGTGATCTATAGGCCTCTAGGGCAAGGGATGGAAAGGGATAGAGAACTCAGGGAGGAACCTGAAAGAGGGGGAGCAAAGGGGGAAGTAGCAGTGGTAAGAGACCTATACCTGTCGGACATCGATTGGGAGGTCCTAGTGGCCAAAAGCGTCAGAGTCAGGCATTGCTTGACACCTTCTAAATTGCCTGCTGGTGCAGCTAGTGAGAATCCACCAGGCAGACTGCAATCTTGATGTGGTGCTCACCAACTCAGAGATGATAGTAGCTGTGGAAGTAGGGAGTCACTGGGGAACTGTGATCATCTCTGTTTGGCCTGAATTGGCCTTGGGGCACAATCAAGAACTGAAGAAAATGGAAACTAAAATTCAATGCAGGGAAGTGCAAGGTTCTGCACCTGGGAGTCAGAAATCCAGGTCAGGGGTACACCTGGGAGGAGACGATTCAAGTCACGGAGGGTGAGAGGGACCTGGGAGCAGTGGTAGATTTCAAAATGAACAACTCAGAGACCTGTGGGAGGGCAGTGGCAAGGGCAAATAGGATGCTGGGATGCATCGTCAGGATTACCTCCAGAAGGCGAAAGTGATCCTCCCACATTACAACTGCTTGGTTAGGCCACACCTCGGTGTTGTGTGCAGTTTTGAGACCACATTTAAAGAGGACATTACACTCCTAGAGAGGGTCCAAAGGAAGGCAACCAAAATGATCTGGAGCCTGGGGGAGAGGACCTATGAGGAGAGGCTCAAGGAGCTCGACATGTACACCCTGGAGGAGAGGAGGGACAGGGGGGACATGATAGAGGTCTTTAAGTACATGAAATGGATCAATAAGGGAGGCCAAGTCAGGGTGCTCCAAAGGAAGGAGAGTGGGGCAATAAGAGGGCATGGGTGTAAGCTGGAAGGGGGTAGGCTCAGAGGGGAGAGGAGGAGATGTTATTTCACTGAAAGGGTGGTGGAGCCATGGAATGCACTGCCCAGGGAGCTGGTAGAGGTGGAGACTGCAGACGGGTTTAAGAGGGGATGGGACAGGTACAGGGGGAAGGTAAATCTGACCAGGCCCAATACAGGTGGAACATCTGGGACTGGGGACAGTATAACCCAAGGGGGAGGGAAGGACACCAAAACTGGCCCTCAGTGCAGCTGCTGAATGTCAAGCAGACTTGAGAGACCATTAGGCCTATTCTGCTGCCATTTTAGTATGTTAGTATGTATGTAAGTCCTTGACTTTAGAAAGGCAGACTTCAATAGGATGAGGGAACTGGCCAGGGATAAGTTAGCAGGAGTGGAGGACATAGGTGGGGTGGAAGAGAGATGGGGGGCAATTAACAGAGCCATCTTTGAGGCATCTAAGATTTGCATAAGAACAGTAACAAAGAAAAACAGGTTTAAGAGACAACTATGGTTCTCAGCAAGGGTCAGGGAAGTGGTAAGGTCTAAAAAGAAGGCCTCCTATAAATACAAAGAAAATAAGGGGAGACAGAATGGAAGAAGTATCCACAGAAAAACAAAGAGGGAAAGAGGCTGTTAGGGGGGCACAGCGCTGCATATTACGGAGGGGATCAAGAATGGAGAAAACAGTTTTTCAGATATATTAGTGAAAAAAAGGTGGGGGAATCATACGGCTAGTTGAGGGGTGTAGAGTGATACAGGAGGATGAGCAAAAGGCCACCATCCTAAATGACTACTTTTGCTGAGTATTCACTGAGGACAATGGGTCCATGCCAGAGAGTGGCATCAAAGCGACCATTAAGGGAGTCCCGGAAATGAGACAGCCATTGCTTACTAGTGAAAGGGTGCTGAAACGGCTGACAACCTTTAAGGTAGATAAGGCCCTGGGACCAGATGAATTGCATCCGAGGATAAGGGAATTAGCAGCAGAGCTGACTGAACCACTGGTAGGTCTATTCAACAGCTCACTTAGGTCTGGGGAAGTTCCAAGGGATTGGAAGGTGACAGACATTGTACCGCTTCACAAGAGGGGGGGATAAGGAGCTACCAGGGAACTACAGGCCTATCAGTCTAACCTCTATCGTAGGGAAGCTAATGGAGTCACTGATCAAAGAGGACCTCGTGGACTACCTGGAGAGCAATGAGTTCCAGGATAGTAAACAGCACGGTTTCATGGCAGGAAGGTCTTGTCAGACCAACCAGAGAGTCTTCTTTGACTGGGTGACAAAGGAATTAGACAACGGCCACACTGTGGATCTGCTGTACTTTGACTTCAATGAGGTTTTTGATTCAGTACCTCACAAACGACTGCTCAAGAAGATGGAAGATCTGGGTGCGGCTAAACCGATAGTGAAATGGATGGGTATCTGGCTAGAGGGGAGGCAGCTGAGGGTAGTGGTCAATGGGTTAAATCAGAAGAGAGAGGTTATAGTGGGGTTCCACAGGGATCTGTCCTGGGTTCAGTCCTCTTCAACATGTTCATTAGCAACATTAGAGAAAAATCCAGGGCAGGTTGTGTCTTTCGCAGATGACACAAAACTATGGGAGGGTGGATAGTGAAGAGGAAATAAGGAAATGGAGAGACATACAAAAGTCTGGCAGTTAAAATTCAATGCCAAAAGTGCAAGTAATGCATCAAGGGATAGAGAACCCCAAGACGGGGTACTGGGTGGGAGAGGAGACTTCACTACAGCTGAGGAATGGGATCTGGGAGATATCATCAGTAACTCACTTCAGCAACGAGTCAGAGCAACAAGGCCTATAGCAAGACTAACAGGATGCTGGGATATATCAGATCGGGTATTGATAGCAGAAGAAAACAGGTAATACTTCCCCTCTACAGATCCTTGGTGAGGCCTCACCTGGAGTGCTGCGCCCAGTTGGGGAGTCCTCACCTCAGAAAGCACAGTGATAGGTTAAAGACAGTGCAGCGCTGAGTAAAAAATGATTCAAGGCCAGAGGGCAGATCCTATGAGGAGCACCTCAAGTCACTAAATATGTACTAACTGGAAACCAGAAGGAGAGGGAGATATAATAGAGGCCTTCAAGTTCCTTAAAGGAATTAACAAAGTGAACTGCGGGGAATTATTTAGCCTGAATACCAACTTGCTGTCACATAGACACAAGTGGAAACTAACTGGAGGGAGGTTCAAGACAGACGTGAGGAAGTACTACTTTACAGAAAGGGTGGTGGAACCTTGGAACAGTCTGTCAGCCAAGGTGGTGGGTGTGAAAACAGTCATGGGATTCAAGCAGGGCTGGGATAGAATGAAGGGAATAGCGACTGGACCAGGAAGTAGGGGGGGGAGAGGACAGGGAAGGTCAGTACCCTGGAGGAACAGTAGGTTTCAGGGAATGTTACAGGGATTATAGGGAACTTGGGCAGACTGGATGGACCTCTGGTCTTTTTCTGCCGTCAATGCCTATGTTTCTATGAAACAAGCCACATGACCATACCATAATTACACCGTGCACTTTTTGAATTTATTTTTTTGCTTAAAACACATTCGATACATGTGATAAATAGGATGAGTAATTATGCCCAATAACAGCACTTCTAGGGTGTGTTTAAAGACACACAGCTATGCCTAACAGCACACCCAAGGTATCTGTCTGTCTGTCCATAATTGCATACCCTGTTGTGTCTTACTGCTTACCTAAATCAACTTTCAGAACATCATTACACCATTAGAGTAACTAGTAATGGCCTCTCGGGCACCACCTAGCAGCAAGGATGTTTAAAGTAATGCACTGCAGGGAACTATGAACTTCAGAGTTCATATGTTATGTTTGTTTATTCATTAAAGGTTTAAACTGCAGGAACGTTCATTAGTACCAGGGTCTTGCTTAAAGAATATCCTGATTAACAAAACATTAAGGAAAACCAGGGATATATACACCAAAATAGTTGTCCTTAGTAAAAAAATCATTGGATAAACCCTGTGTAATATTAAGGTGTATATTACTCACCACGTGGAATTCTTTCTTTCTTTGCATGCCATGGACCCGTGGGTCCGAACTGTGGGTGCCATCTTGCATCTTCCGTCCCTCAACACATCAGAATAGGGTCACAGTGTGGTCTTGCTTGGAGCTTCTGGTATCAGCGCATACATAATGGATGGCATGTTGAGGTGCGATCCCGTGTGGCATGCGTGCACATGCAGTTCAGTAGTAGTAGTTTTGTGCCTTAGTTTCAGCATCTTTTATTTTTTAAGCCCTCACAGACCATGCTTTTGTGTCTACTTTGTTCTGTTGCCAAATACTTTCCTCTATGTCGCTTCCCTGTCCATGTCCCCATTCAGCAATTCAACGTTGTGTGTTTGGTGCTGCACAGACTTCAGGCGTTGCTCCAGACATGCTGACATTACTTGACCACCAGACCAATCCATGCCGCTCTGCAGCATTCATTGTCCCAACTTATTTTTGTACCTCTGCCTACCCTGACCTGACAATATCTGTTCCTCCTCAGGTCTAGTTCTGTGACCTGATAAGCAGGCACTGTGCAGGTCTTGGAGTTTATTCAGCCTGGGGTTACTGAGCGGCAGAGAGGAAGAATACAGTTGAGCTGTTGCCGCTGCATCGATGTAGAAACCCACTGACCGCTGCCACTTCACCAGTGAGAGAAGGGCGCATGAAGCTCTTTCCCAGCAAGGAAGAGATCATTGTGGTTTCCGACATGACTAACCCAGCACCGGGCACAACAAACTGATTTGTGCCCTTACAAGGCAATACAAAAAAGAGTTGTGATCACTTTACTTTTGGTGTGTTTTGCACCACAACATCTTCTCTCCCCTGGTCCAGTAGTTGTGACGCGACCCTGCAGCAGCCTGGAACCCTTCCTGCCAGCCTGTGCCTGCACACTCCTCTCATTCCTGCATACCCATCTCCACAAGTCTGCACAAACTACTCTTCATACCAGCATATACCTTTTCTCATGCTGGCACTTTCCTCTGGTATTACAGCTGATGAAGTCCAGATCAGAAGGCAATGGTTCAAGGAGGGGGAGGTACTGGCACTGGTTCATGCTATGCAGACCTTTTGGGCTGCCACAGGGGCACACAGGTGGAGAGACAGGTGGAATGGCAGGCTGTGCCCGATGATGTTAATGGCAGGGGTTGGATGGTGCAAGAATAGCGGAAGGGGCAAGTGACCTCTGGACATGCACAAAGAGCTCCTTACATGGTGTGGGCAGACGTGGAGGGCTACTGGTGGGCAACTGCCCATGGCACAGCCATAGACTGCAGCAGCAGAGTGTGTCCCTGGTGGTAGCTATGACAGCCAGGTTGCACCATCACAGCCATGTGACTAACTGCACTAGTCCCTGAACCTTGTAATGCTCTGCATGTATGTGTGTGTGTTTGTTGGGGGACCACAGTGTTGTATGCTGCATGCTTGAATAGGGCAGGGAGTTATACATGGCATGTGTATAAAGGGCACAGTTGGAACATCATTGAGGGTGGGCACAGGATGTTTCAAGCACTGGTATTCCACAGATTCCAAACTGTCTCACTGGGCTTGTGACTTGCATGTCCCACAGTAAGCCATATATGTTCTTTCCTCGATGATACATGCACTGACATCCATGTTCGGTGGCTTTCTTGTGATAGCCAGTTATTCTGATGGAGCAGACATCGTAGGTGACATCCTTTACTGTGCCACACAGGTCTATAGTAATGTCAGAAGCAGCCAAAAAACACCACATGCACATCTGAGTACAGGCGACAGTTTTGTTCACCAAGGGAGGAAAACCGCTACAGCAAGGAATGAAATCACAGCTCAGAGCCATTTGGTAGTTCTTTATTGCTTGAGGGTGTGCTGTTCACGACACGGCTGGAGAGATCATTTGTTCAGTAAAACCAAGATTTGTGGCATTTACTAAAATGCCGAGGGGACATTCAGTACGAGTATAACCCGGGGTCTCCAAGGCAACACAGAGCACAATGCATGCATGACAGGAACCAACCGAAGGAGCGCGCTTGCCATGTGCACAAAAGGTCAAACGGCAGTAAACAGTCTATGTAATGACGCCTCCCAGTAGAAGGGCTCTGAAGTGAAAAGCCAGACAACATTGCCTAGCGACGTTGAAAATAAGTAGTTATTGAAAGTTTACTTTCAGTGACTAGTGAAAGGACAGTCAGGGCATTAGAAAAAATTACTCACCGTAGTAATCTTCTCTCTTCCAAGGGGTCCTTTAGCATCAGTAACTATAGCAGTTAGCTGGCTGGGTGCAACTGCCCCAGAGGTATGCCTTTAAGATAATTAGCATAATAAGCGTAGGCATCAGCCAATCAGAAAAAAGGAGGGGAGTGTACTGAGAGGGCGCAGCTTGAAGGGCTTCAGAATTTTCTTGAAGATAAATGGGCACATGCCCCAAAAGTGAACCAACAGGATTCAAAAAACATGAAAATGTCCAAAACCAGAAAAACAGATATCAACAACAAGAAACCTCTTTAATAAGAGACAAATTTTGGTAATAAAACTGAGAACACAGCCCTTCTCCTAAAAGGTGAACCGGGGAGGAAGGGTGGGAACTTACTGATGCTAAGGACCCCCTGGAAGAAACTATGGTGAGTAATTGTTTCTTACTGGATTTAATAGGACGAAAGCAGACACAAGGCCCACCAAGACTGTCCCCCACAAGTGTGGGCCATTAGTTGCAAAGGTAATGATGGTTTAGCCAGGTATCGAGATTATGCTTAAAGGTGTCAAATTTTGAGCAATTTACTAATTCTTAGGGCAATAAGTTCTGGGCTCTGACTGCTCTAATGCAGAAGTAGTTATCTCTCTTGTTAGTATTTGCCCAGTGGATGACTAATTGTTTGTTATGGACTCTTCCCACAATGCGTTTAGTGATTTAAGACAATCCACACTGTTTCATTAGAGTGAGACTCAAATTTTAAAATAAGTAAAATGTCGCTTCTGTACCTGCTTTGATGTAATGGAAGTAGGCCGGTGGCTTTTAGCCTGATATCATAGTCAAGGTGTGAAAGTTTGGGAATCATTTTTGTCAGTCTCCTCTGAACCTGTTCGAGCCTGTTGATACCACTTTTGAGACAAGGGTTCCAGTAAGAAGAACCAAAGTCAAGGTGGGGACGAACATATGCTTTGTATAACGGGATGAAACAATGTTCAGAATTACTGATGAATGTTCATTTAATTTGTTTTAGAATGATGTTAGTTGTATGGGCAACTTTATTACAGTGTGCAGATGAAGATAATTTGTCATTTATTTGAATCCCCAAATCGCTTTCACTTATAGAGGACTTAAGCAGGGAATTATTTAAATAGAACTTGTTTAATGGGTTATTTTTCCCTAAGTGAAGGACAGTGCATTTGTCAATGTTGAAGTCCATGGAATTTTGAGATGCCCATAATTCAACAGCTCTAAGATCGTGTTCTAATGACATTATACCAGGTGGATTTTTCCACTCTGCCATCGAGCTTTGTATTATCAGCAAATTTTGAAATAAAATTAATGGCGTTGATTAACATATCACTGATAAAAATACTGAACAAGCTAGGGCCAAGGACGAACCCATTGGGTACGCCACTTGTGACATGACCAGTTTTTGATTTGGAGGAATTTATCCTGTTTGGGTTCTATCTGTAAGCCATTTGGCAATCCAGTTAAGTTTTGGATTAAAGCCAAGCAAGTACAGTTTGTTAATTTAAAGTGAGATACCTTGTCAAATGCTTTACTATAGTCAAGTAAAATTACATCAGTTGGAATATTGGTGTCAAGCAATAAGCTAATGTTATTACAAAAGGATACAAGGTTAGTAGTACATGAGTGACCAGGTTTAAATCCATGTTGTGAATCGTCATGAAGGCCAAGGTTACTGATCTCATGCTCTAGTCGTTTTTTAATTAAACGTTCCATCACTTTCCCTATAGTAGATGTAAGGCTGATGGGTCAATAATTTTGAACATCAGTTTTACTTCCTTTTTTGTAAATAGGTGTCACAAAGGCTTGACGCTAGTCATCGGAATATCACATTCGGATAGAGATTTGTTGAACAATAAAGTTAGTAGGAGAGTTAACGCTGTTGAAGTTTCTTAAGAAATCTGGATTGATACCATCTGGACCTGAGCTTGTAGATTGTTTAATCGAATGACAGAGCTTCACGAACCTCTGTGAGAAAACTGGATTGATGGATAATTAATTGTATTTATTGTAAGTAAGAGATCACTATCACTAAAGACAGAACAGAAATATTTGTTAAAATGGTTTGTTGTTTCAGAATCGGTATTTATAGTAGATCCATTTATGCATATTGGTCCAACTGATCGACTATTTCCTTTTTTGCTGTTTATGTATGAGAATAAGGATTGTTATTTTTAGAGTGTGCTAATTTAAATTCAAGCCTAATCTTAGATTGTTTAATTGCTTTTTTTAATAATCCAACCGCAATTTTGTAATTTAGCCTACTAGTAGGGCTCGGGTGGGTTTCAAGTTTTATGAAGGACTTTTCCTTTGTTCTAATTAATCTGAGGACAGATTTGGTAAACCAAATAGGAATCTTGCCCTTTTTATTACATTTGCATTTAGTTGGAACATATTGCTGTTCTAGGATGAAGATTACATTTTTTTATTTCTCCCAAGCACCGTTTATCGTGTTGTTGGTAAACTCTTTCTCCCAGTTTATTTTATTAACTCACTATACTATGGGTGGCCATTTTGTATCAGGAGAATCAATGGATGGTTCCGACTTCATACTGAACTATAGGGTACAATGAGTTAAGGGCGTTATTTATTTTGTTAAAGACTGCTTTGTTGTAGTCTTTATTTGCTGCATTGTTAATTATGGGGATAGTTTTCTCATTAATACTAAAAAGGAGGGAGTTGTGGTCACTGTTACCTACTGGATTCAAAATTTGAATATCTGTACATCTGTGTTCTGAATTTGTAATAACAAGGTCAAGAATGTTAATTCCTCTTGTTGGAGTACGAACTAGTTGTTCTAAGCCAGTGTCAGTTATGAAGGAAGTAAACACTTTATCATGTTCAGTTTTGCCTGTAAGGGTGTCCCAATTTATACTGGGCATGTTAAAGTCTCCTAATATCAGGGTGTCCCCTTTGTCCACTATGTGGGTAATAGTATTGATTAGCAATGAGTGTAAGGTAGATCAGCAGATGGAGGTCTGTAACAAACACCAACTGTTTGTTTAGCATGATTTTTGAGTTGAATAGAGACCCAGATAGATTCAGTATCAGTTGATACTGGGATCTCGTACGAAGGAATATCATCCCGAACATATAAACAGACACCACCACCAATTTTATTTATTCTGTTTTTGTGATAGGAGTTTGAAATTTGGGATTTCCTTGATCCAAATTGAGGCAGGGTCCCACCATGATCAGTTACTTCTACAGTTAATGCTTAGATCATGGAGAAGGCAACTGGTCTCTAATTCTGATATTTTAAGATTATTTAATGATCTGGCATTAAATGTAAGGATATGATGTTTTGAAGCAAGCTTGTTATTTCCTTCTATAAGAGAATTGGGAACATTCCCTTTCTCCCCCTGGTTATTTAGTTTAAACTTGATGTTGTGACCATCCCAGCAGAAGAGAGAGTCCCTGTCACAGAACTTTTCCCAGTGAGTGATGCAGTGGATGTTTTGTTTCAGGCACCACTTCCTCAGCTATTCATTGACGGTTTTAATTTTAAGTACAATGTCAGGGGTGGCCCTTGGTACTGGGAAGATTTCAGAGAAGCAAACCAAACAGCCTTTTTCTACTAATAAGTTGTTTAAAGCAACGTAATCCTGCTTTAGTTGCAGCAGACTGTGCGATTCATATCGTTCATCCCTTCGTGGATTATTACTAGGGGGTTGGTACCGGCATCCAAAAGAATGTTATTGACCATAGCTGAAATGTCTGAGACCTTTGCTCCTCTAAAACTTGAACAGGTTCGATTTAGTTTGTCGGGGTTACAAATAGGCTGTTAATATGTTTGGTTATTGTGTTCCCCAAAACATAAACCTGACAATGTTGATAAGTAGGGACATTTGTAACATTGATATCCATTGGAACTGGGTTATGCGATGATAGTTCAGGGGTAGAGCTGGGTTTCATGATAGAGGTTAGCTTATTTGAGTTGGTGCTTTTATGTTGTATTGGAGGATTTAGAGTGTTTACATTTTGATGTTTAGAGACTAGGGGTAGTGAAGTGGTAGCAGGTAAAGATAGTGCAGCCTGAACAGATGCAACTGTAGAGCATAGTGTTTCATCATTAGAATCCCACATTGTTTGCTCAGAACTAGTAGGGTTAATAAACTGGAGTGGGCTAAATGAATTATGTACTGGAGTACAGAATTGATCAGCCTTATGACCCTTTTTACGTGCTGTTGAGCTGGGGACAATGGCCTAATCAAATGGTCCATCGTCATCATCCCTACTACTTTTTTTAAGCAGATTTTAAGTACTAGCATGATTTTCTTGTACAACAGAGTCATGTAATGATACAGTATCAGTTTGTGCATGGGATGTACCTGAAGTAGCGTTTTCAATAATGGGAGGGTCGCTATTAATAATAGGTGAACTACAGTGAGATATAGCTGAGGAGTAGCAGTTGTTAAGTTCATTATAGCGCTTCAGCATACTAACTTGGCTTTCTTCCAAGGTGGTGAATCTAACAGAAAAGGAGGCAATATCATTCTGTAACTGTGTATTGGTGTTACATTTATTACATACAAATGAGTTAGTGGAGGGTGTGAGGCATAATACCAGTTGATGCAACACTGCACGCACTTAGTGCCCAATTTCGCATCAAGAGTCATAATAGTTGCTAACTTGTCGAGTTGTGCAGTGTTTGTGGAGTCTAAAGTAGGGTGTAATAGGTCCTCCATAATGTTAGATACAATGGTATCACACCTACATACAAGGTCTAGATAGCTGACAAGACAGCTGGTAACGTGCAAATTTCACTGCGACATATACTCTTTGCAGAGCTTTTGTGCGGCTTTGTTGCCAGAACGCCAATGCCAAACAAGCTAAACATGCACTAGATGCACGTGTCTTTGTGTGCGGTGACGCTCGCTCGCCCTGCTCAGCTTGCCCTGCTCACTATCAGTGTGAGTTAAATATTGTCACGTGACCCGGAAGGAGGCTCCGCGGGTCACCAGGCGACTGACACACAAAAACTAAATGTAAAAGCTTTAAAACTTAAAATAAACCACTCATACGTGGTAATATGTAAAACAGATGCCCCCAAACTGCTCAGTCAGGAGAAATTAGTTCAAATAACCAAGTTGCATTTCCCAAGAACCATAAGGGACTACAATTCCTCTTCTTGCTTCCATTTTAGCAGTTTGCAGGGCTCAGATCTAATAAACAGTATGCTTTTTAGTTAGCAGCAAACATTTCATCAACTAGTAGCTACAAAGTGATGGAAAACCTCCCAGTCACTCTGTACACCACGACAAACACAGTGCTGATTATTAGTGCAAGTCCTTTAGCATCAGTAACTACAGCTGATTACCAAGCAGTACCAAGTGGGAGGTGGGCAGACAACCTAGTTAGGAAAGAGGCTCTGCAGATTCGCCCTGCCAAATCTGGCATCAGAGCTGGACTGCACATCTAAACTGTAGTGCTTAATGAAAGTGTGTACTGATTTCCTGGTAGCTGCTTAGCAGGCATCCAGAAGGGGTATGTCTCTTGCAGCTGCCACAGAGGCAGCAGTGCCCCTGGTAGAATGGGCCCTGAGCCCCACAGGAGGTTGATGACCAGCTTTTTCATAGCAGAATCTAATTCAAGAGACCAACCAGCAGGAAATAGATCTCTTGGTAGCTGGTTTTCCTCTGCCTATATCCCCATAGGTGAGGAACAACTGAGTGGAAGAGCCTCTGAACTGCCTAGTATGCTCTATACAGTAAAAGAAAGCTCTTTGACATCTAGACTGTGGAGCTTTTGCTCACCAGGAGTGGACTTCCAGTAAAGAAAACAAGTAGAGTAATAGACTGGTTAAGGTGAAACTCAGAAACCACCTTAGGCAGGAACTTCCTGTTGTCCTGAGCTCAATTTTGTCTCTGTGAGGAATGGTGTAATTAGGCTCACTGCACAGGGCCTGTAACTCTGAAATCCTTCTGGTAGAGGTAATGGCCACTAGGAAAACAGATTTCCAGGTTACAAACTTGAGGTGTGCAGTGGCCATAGGCTCAAAGGGTTGTTCCATAAGCCTGGCAATGCAGAGATTCAGGCACCAAGGAGGAACCGGCCCCCTGACTAGAGGCTAGAGGTGCAAGAGGCCTTTGAAAAATTGTTTGAACACATAGTGGGAAAAAATAGCTTCTTCTTCCCCACCGAAAGGTAGGCTGAAGCTGCAGCCAGGTGTAGCTTGAGACTAGAAGGTTTCAAACCTGAAGCCTGCAAATGTACCCGGTAATCCAGCAGCGAAGAATCTGAAGCTTTAAGAGGACTGACCTTTTTGCTCTTGCACCAGAGGGAAAACCTTTTCCATTTGGCTGCACAAGTCTTTTCTGTATTAAGCTTTTAGCCATTCTCAGGATCTTAAGGATCTGTTCCGAGTACTGAGAGGTTAGGAACTGTAGTTCCTCAAGAACCAAGCCTTGAGGTGAAGAGAGTGTATACCAGGATAATGCGCTCCTGTCTAGGGAAGGGTCAGTAGAGAGTGAGCTTGGTGTCAGCCAAATGGGCCTGCTGCATGACAGTGACAGAAGGTGAGGTAGGCCAATCCGGAGCCACCAGAATCATCGATGCAGGCTGTTGTCCGAGTTTCAGCAATATCCTGAGTATCAGGAGAAAGGGAGGAAATGTGTATAAGAATCTCCCTGGCCAGTCCAGAATCAAGACATCCAGAGGAAGTGTTCCTGGGACTGGAGGCCTGCAACAGTACTGAGGAAGCTGGAAGTTGAGGGGGGAAGCAAACAGATCTACTTCTGGTGTGCCCCACCGCCTGAACACTGTGGCTAGTACTTGCTTGTTCAGAGTCCACTCGCTCTGACCCTGACTGATGCAACTTAGAGCATTTGCCAGGGTATTGTGCCTACCTGGGAGGTGAATAGCTGCAAGGCTGACCCCAGGGAAAAGGCAAGAGACCAAATTTTCAGAGCCTCCGAAAGAGTGTCCCTGATCTGGTACCACCCTGCTTATTTATGTAGAACTTTGCAGTAGTGCTGTCTGTTCGAATTTGTACAGTCTGCCCTTTTATGACAGGAGCAAATGCTTTGAGTGCTAGAAAGATTGCTCTGAGCTCCAGAAGGTTTATGTGCAACTGTGAGTCTTGGAGAGTCCAGGTACCACTTACTGAGGCACTGCCCAGATGCGCTCCCCACCCCAGGAGGGAGGCATCTGTGGTGATCACCTCTTTGGGAAGCGAAGCTTGGAAGGGGATCCCTATTGCTAGATTTGCAGGGTCCTTCCATCAGAGCAGAGCCTGAAGGAACTGTTCTGTCACAGGTATCAGCTTTGAAAAATTGTTGCTTCTTTGAGATCAGCGAGCCCTGAGATAGGCTTGCAGATTTTGAATCCTGTACCTGACCCCTGGGACCACTGCAGTCATTGAAGCTATGTGCCCCAAAAGCCTGAGGAAATGTCTGGCTGGTCTTGGCTGTTCCTGGACAAAAGAATCTGACACTGAAAGGAAAATACAGGTTACTCACCTGTAACAGGAGTTCTAGGAATGGTATATGTTGTTCATCCACACTTATTGGCAGGTATCCTTGCCGCTTTAAATCTTGCCGGAAGGTCTTCAAGCTGGCTCCTCCCACCCACCCAGGTGGTAAAACTCTCGGCTCCGCCCCATGACGCCAGATCTGGCCCACTGGAAGCTCAGGTTGTGCGTTGAAGCCGGGGAGGTCGGGTGGGTCGTGTGGATGAACAACATATACCATTCCTAGAACTCCTGTTACAGGTGAGTAACCTGTATTTCTAGGGACATGGATATGTTGTTCATCCACACTTATTGGCAGACTCTAGCAGTTCTCCTCGTGAGGAGGGAGGCAAGACGCACACCTCTACTTAGGAAAAGAGACTGAGAACTGAAGCCCCAAACCAGCATCCCGGCTGACTCAAGGTCGATGTGGTAGTGGGTGATGAAGGGTGTGCTGACTTCCAGGTAGCAGCCTGCAGATTTCCTGGATAGGGACCTCCTGGAAGCAGCCACCGATGCAGCGGTATGGCGGTAGAATGAGCTCTTATCCTCTGGGAGGCTCCATGCCCGCCAACCTATAGCAGAATCTATGCAGGAGGTGACCCACCTGCTTATCGTCCGCTTGGCTGCAGGTCTGCCAGGTGCGGCTTCAGCGTGAGGTGACGAACAGCTGGCGAACCTCTCCCGACTTTCAGCCATGCGCCCTTTATAGTAAGTGAGCGCCTTCTAGGGTCCAGAGTATGGAGCCTATATTCAGCCTCCGAGGTGTGATTGGGGTAGAACACCGCAGAGTCAACACCTGGTTAAGGGTGAAACTCCGACACCACCTTTGGAAGGAATTTCCGTTGAGGCGCAGGACAACCTTGCTGCCCTGTGGAACACCAGGTAAGGAGACTCGATGGAAAGCACCTGGAGCTCTCCCATCCTTCTGGCTGACGTAATAGCCACCAAGAAGGCGGTCTTCCATGACAGGTGAGAGAGATCACACCTGTGCATTGGTTCGAATGGCTTGCCCATGAGCTTTGCCAGTACCAGCAGTAGATCCCACGGAGGTGGAGGTTCTCGCACCGGAGGGGAAATGTGATCAAGGCCTTTGAAAAAGCGACAGACCACCTTCTCCTGCGCCACCGACTGCTTCCCGGCCCGCGCCCGGTAAGCAGAGATGGCTGCCAGGTGCACCCTTAGGGTCATCGACCTAAGCCCTTGCTGAGAAAGGGACCATAAATAGTCCAAGATGCTTGCCAAGGAACAGGAGGAAGGGTCCAGGCCCTTGCCCTGACACCAAATGGAAAACCTTTTCCATTTGAAAGCATAGCATTTCCTGGTCGACTCTCACGGGACGCCTCAACTACACTGAGGACCTCGTCGGAAAGACCCAAGGCCTCGAACTCTAGCCGCTCAGGAACCAGGCCGTCAGGTGCAGGGATTGAAGGTCCGGATGGAACACCTTCCTCTGATTGACTGAAAGCAGGTCCGGGTGAGCTGGAAGCTGCCTCAGGAGCCTGGAGCTGAGGCTGAGGAAATCTGGATACCAGCATTGACGGGGCCAGTCTGGGGCTACCAGAATCACCTGTGCCTTGTCCCTCCTCGCCTTGAGAAGCACCTTGTGGATCAAGGGAAATGGGGGAAAGGCGTAGAAGAGGCCCGGGGTCCATGGCCTCGAGAAGGCATCCCCTGCAGCGAGCCCTGCTGAGGGGGCGGCATGGAACAGCTCAGCTCGCTCTCCTGGAGGCAAACAGATCCACCTGAGGTGTGCCCCAATGGGAGAACAGATTTTGTACTACCTCCAGCAGGAGAGACCACTCGTGGGACACAGCCCCTATCCGGCTTAGGGCATCGGCCAGGGTGTTGGAGGCTCCTGCCACATGAATGGCTAGGAGATCCGCCTCCAGGCTGCGCATGAGTGACCAAATGTGGAGAGCTTCCTTGCACAGAGGCATGGAGCGCGTCCCGCCGTGGCGGTTTAGGTAGTACATGGTCGTGGTATTGTCCGTCTGGACCTGAACCACTTGACCCCGTAGAAACGGAGCGAAGGCGGTGAGAGCTAGGCGGACCGCTCGGAGCTCCAGCAGGCTGATATGGCATCGGGACTCCCGCGGGGACCAGAGGCCGTGCACTCTGTGCTCCCCCAGATGGGCACCCCAACCCATCAGAGAGGCGTCGGTCGATAGAGAGACCGTCGGCTTGGGGCGACAAACGGGATGCCCTCCTGCAGATGAGCTGGAATGATCCACCACTGGAGAGCGTCCCACATCCCCTGGGTCACCGTCACTAGCTGGTCCAATGGATCGCAGCGTTGAGACCACTGGCTGCCCAGCCCCCATTGAAGGGGGCGCATGTTCCAGCGGGCCCAACGGACCACGCAGGTGCAGGCCGCCATGAGACCCAGGAGGCGCAGGAAGTCCCAGGCAGGGCGCGATTGCCCAACCAGAAATGATCGGGCAAAGGAGGAAAGAACCTCGGCCCTGTCCGCCGGGAGCTGTGCTCTGGCTCAAAGAGAGTTGAGCTCTGCCCCGATGAAGAGAATCACCTGCTTCGGTTCAAGTTCCGACTTGGCCTCGTTGATGAGGAGGCCGACCTGAGAGTAAACCTGGAGGGCCAGATCTCTGGATCGCTCCACCTCCTGTCTGGAGGGGGCTGCTATCAGCCAATCGTCCAGGTAAGGGTACACCCGGACCCCTCGGCACCGCAGGAATGCTGTCACCACTGCCATGCATTTGGTGAAGACCCTGGGTGCAAGAGACAGGCCAAAGGACATGGCTCGGAACTCGAAAAGGGATCCTTCCGCTCGAAAGCGAAGGAATCTCTGGTGAGACGGACGGATAGGGACGTGAAAAAACGTGTCCTGCAGGTCCAGAGAGCAGAACCACACACCACATTCCAAGGATGGTATTATCTGAGCCAGAGTAACCATCCTGAAGGTCCGAGACCTTAGGAACTTGTTTAGATCGTGCAGGTCGAGAATGGGGCGCCAGCCCCCCATCCGTTTTGGGACCAGGAAGTACCTGGACACAAACCCCTGGTCTGAGGGAGGGTCCGCCACCTCTCTGATCACCCTTTCTTGAGGAGCAGAGTGATCGCCGCTCGGCGAGCCGACAGCGAGGCTATGGGATCTTTCGAGGTCCCCTGGAGGCGGACGGCTCGAAGGGCGGGGCCTGCTCGAACTCAAAGGCAGGCCCTTTCCTACCACTTCCAACACCCACTGGTCTGTGGTTATAGCAGACCAGGCGGAAAGAAGTGACGGGCGTCCCCACGGGGAACCTGGGGTGGGATGACGGTTGGGGCGACACCCTCAACCCGTCACTGGGCAGGTTGGAGGAGGACCGCCGAGGGACCTCCTGGCCTTACCTCCTGCTTCCTGGAAGGAAGTCGCGGGCTTGGGTTTGGGATGCCAGCGTGAGCCTGTTGGCCCTGATGCTGCTGGGCGGACGTGCGCTGGGCGCAGACAGACGAAAGGGCTTGGGTTGCAGTCTGCGGCCCTTGTCCCTCTGGGCGGATGAGACAGAGTCCAAAGTGGCATTGGACTTTTCGATCCTCTGGAGGTGACCTTCCACTCCAGGGCCGAAGAGGTCGGTCCCCAGGAAGGGGACATCCGCCAATTTGTGCTGGGTATCTGCTGTGAAGGTGGATATCCTCAGCCATGCCCGACAGCGCATAGCCACTGCGGCCGCTACTGACCTGGCGCATGAGTCACCGATGTCCAAAGTAGTCTGAAGTTGCTGCTTGGCCACTGCCCTGCCCTGGTCCCGCACCTGCTTAACCGTGGTCTGCAGGTCAGCCAGGAGATGAGGGACTACCTCGTCCAGGGAGCCCAACAGGGCGTGAGAGAAATGTGCCATCAGCACGGCCGAGCTGGCCTGATGAAGGCCAAGGGAGGACACAGCGGAGATTTCGCCGGCGTAGTCCAACTTCTTGGACTCCTTGTCGGGAGGTTTCTACGCCCCGGCGCTTCAGCGCTACCGGAAGACGCTGTCGGTAACCAACCCCTCGGCTGAGGGGTGGTCCGAGAAACCGGACAGGGAACCAGTAGGGAACGCATACTTCCTTGCCATCCTGGCCGAAGGCACAGGGCAGGAAGCAGGACGCTGCCAGAGCTCCAAGGCCGGGCCTACAATGGCCTCGGCCACCGGAAAGCCCTCCGTAGGAGAATCCCCTCTGTCCAATATCTCCGTGAGGGGATACTTGGCCCGCTTGGATACGGGCTCGAGCTGCATCCCGGTGGACTCCGAGATGAGCCTAAGCAAACCCATGAAGGACGAAGGGCTATCGTCCAGTGACTGACCTCCTGAGGACTCCAAGTCGACCCACCTGGAGAACAGGGAGGAATCGTCGTCGGACTCAGAGGAGTCCGCAAAGAGCTGCCTTGGGCCTGAGCCACCCTCCACCTGCCGAGGGCGATCGGGAGTGAGGGTGACAGACAGTCTATGGGGCAGACCTTGGGCTGACCGAGAATTCTTGGTCGGAGCCCCAAACAACGGCTGTGGAGGCAGAGGTTCCACCGAATCGTGGGCAGCCGGTTTCAGCCGAGCAACAGGCCTGAAGCAGGCGCCTGCTTGGCGAGGGGTTGATTCGCCACTCCGTGACAGCCACTTGATAGCCGGGAAGGTGACGATGTCGGCTTCCTCCCGGACAGAAGAAGCTGTTGCCATGAGGTCCTCGTATCGTCGACGCAACTTGCGTCGAGGACGAGGACGAGCGGCGGCACCGCTGGCCACGGTGCAGAGACCGAGACCGCCTGTGACGGCGGGATCGGCTGGACTGAGAAGAAGTCCGAGACCGAGACCGCGAACCTCGGCTTTTCTGAGGAGGGTACGGAGGTAGGGCGGGGGGAAACCCGCTCTCCCCTCGGCTCGGAGGGCTCAACCGTGGACCCGGAACCGGAGGTACGGGCAAGTCCAAGGACACCTCAACCACCGCCGGGGGAACCGGGGAGTGAGGGTTTTCGGCTTCACCGGTCGACAACCCATCCAACGGGTCGAGAAAAATCTCGACTGCTTCGACGGGAGTCTCAGTCAACTGACCTGACGGGGACACCGTGAAGCCAGTGGCCGAAGCCGAAGGATCGACCAAAGTCGATGGTTGACTACTCGGAGAGAGGGACCTCTCCCGCTCCCAAGAGTGTCGACAGAGGGACTTACCTTTGTAGTTCTTCTTCTCTTGGACCGAGAGGAAAGCCCTGAAGATGCTGGTCCCTCTCCCTTAGTGGAGAGGGAGAGACAGAGCTCCTTAAAAGAAGCTGAATAGGAGGATCCCAGGGAGAGCGGGATAAATGCCGCGGCTGAGGAAGACGAAGATGCGGCCTGTGCCGCCTCCTCCTCGAGGGCGATCATCTGCTCAAGCTGTTCCGCTGAGCCCGCCGCCGCGGAAACCGCCAACCAGGCCTCCTTCGACTTTACCGGAGGATAACACTTTTCGGGTCGCCCAAGTTCTAGACGGGCGGCATGGTCTTCCAGGACGTAGGCCGAAAAAGAAGAGCACAGGTCGCAAGCCTGCGGGTCGTGCCCAGGGCCTAAGCAGTAGATGCACGTGGAGTGCGGATCCGTCCGAGACATCTTCTGCCCGCATGGGCACCTCCGGAAACTGGGAGTCGATTTGTCCATCGCAGCCACAAGGGAAATAAGTGACCGAAGTCTTGAAAACCTTAAAAGTAATTTGGGAAAACTGAAGAAATAGGAACCAGTCTTATACGCAGAGCGTTAAGGAGGGAACCTGAGCTTCCAACCGGTAAGGAAGATCTGGCGTCATGTGGCGGAGCTGAGAATTTTACCACCCGGGTGGGTGGGAGGAGCCACCTTGAAGACCTTCCGGCAAGATTTAAAGCGGCAAGGATATCTGCCAATAAGTGTGGATGAACAACATATCCATGTCCCTAGAACTCTGAATTCTCTTTTGTGGGAGGAAGGCATATTCTTTCTGGGTGTCCAGTTGGGCTCCTATGAAAGTGAGTAGCTGAGTGGGTTCCAGGTGAGATTTCTTTAGATTTACCAGGAAGCCCAGGGATTCAAGAGTGTGCTCTGTGAGGGAAAGGGATTCCTTGACCTGACAAGGAGACTTTGCCACTATGAGCCAGTCATCCAAATAGGGTAGACTGAGACACCCAGCTTCCTGAGGTGTGCTGCTACCACTGCCAGGCACTTGGTAAAGACTCCTGGAGCTGAGGAGAGGCCAAAGGGCATCGCAGTGAACTGATAGTGGCCTGAAGGGAGTCTGAATCTGAGAAACTTCCTGTGAGACTTCCTTATGGGTATATGAAAGTAGACATCCTTTAGGTTCAGGGGGGCTAGCCAGTCTCCCTGCTGTAAGGACTGAATGACCAGTGAGAGAGCGACCATCTTGAATTTGGGTTTTAACAGATATTTGTTTAAATATCTGAGATCCAAGATAGGTCGCTACTCCCCAGTTTTCTTTTGTGTCAGAAAGTACCTGGAGTAGAGGCGTTTGCCCTTTTCATGGGCCGGGACCCTCTCCACTGCTCGTAGAGCTCGGTTTTTTACCTCCAACTCCAACAGTAGTACCTGTGTTGGGGTTAGGGACTTTGACACCTGGGTACGCTTGAGGTCTGGCATCTGCTTGGACTGTAGTAGCAGATCCTTTTCCACTATCTCCAGAACCCACTTTTCCTAGGTAATGAGGGACCAGTTCTGAAGATAGTGGGAGAGTCTGCCTCCTACTGGCAGAGAGGAGGCAACCTGGACACTCACACCAAGGCTTAGACTGAGAGGCTGCTGGCTGGGCAGAGGTGGTTCTTCTTTGGCCCCTTCTGCCCCTCTCTCTGAAAACATCCCTATACTGAGAAAAGTCAGGCTGGAGATAAGGAGTGTAAGGTCTGGGAAAATAATCTCTGCCCTGTTTCCCCTCAGGTGAGATTTCTGTGGGGCAGGAGGCTTAGGTTTAGAGGAGTGACTCTGACAAGAGGCCTTGTACTCATCATCCTTTTTCATGTAGTTTGTTGTCCTGGAATCAAAAGTATGTTTTGATCACAGGGAAAGTCCATGGCCTTAGACTGGTGTCTGGGGTTAGAGTGGTAGTTCTACGCCAGGCAAAACGCCTCGAAGAAATGGCATGGGCCATGGCTCTGGAGACGGCATCATTGTCGTCATCTGCCATGTGAAATTGGTACTTCGTAGCTTCCAGGGCAGTTTTTGCAGTATCCACTAGTTCCTGCACCACTGTGTCCGACCCACTGCAGGCAATAGCCAGGACAGAGTTCCACAGTGCTTTTTTTTTTTTTGCTGCCTCCCCTTTCTCCCCATCAGCCTCTCCTTCGGGCCGTCTACGGTCTCCTACTCTGCTCACTTGTGCCCCCGCCCACTGCCATCATCCACCACCTCAGATGGCAGCCACCCTCGGGGTAACCCGGTGTAATCCTTCCCCAGATGGGTTCTCTGCTTCCGTGGAGAAAAGCGCTGGTGGGGGCCATCCAGTGCAACTTCCTGGCCCCTCGGGTGCTACTGAGGTGGTCTCTGGGGCCCAACCAGGGCATTTTGAGGCAGCAGGGGACCAGATGGCGACTGTCGAGCGGAGGAGAGTTTTCCTCGTTCCCCGGGTGGTATGCCATGACATCTAGGTGCCGCCCGTCCGCCACCCTCTAAAGTCAGTCGGTCAGTGCACTTGCTATACCCCACTCTCCACCAGGAGTCAGTAGACGCCGGACTGCATCCCCCCAGGAGAAGGTGAGCGATTGTCAGACACTCAAGCCTGCTCCCTGGCTGGCTCTCCAGCAACTCGGGTCCGCTTGAACCCGAAGTCACCGGCATCGCAAGCGAAATCCAACCACTACGCCGACGGGCCAGCCATGTTTTCAGATACTTGGCTGTGAAAGCCATGTAGGAGAAAAGTCTGATAAACAGGGAAGTTGTGGTGTACATCTTCTTTGCAATGAAATCTATTTTTCTGGAGTCCTTGTCAGGGAGTAAAGAAGACAAGGAGACTCCAGCTTTCTCACATGCTGGCTGCTGTATTATACTCTCATGGCTGGGACGTACAGACAGGAACTCACTATCAGTTTTAGACAGCTGGTATTTTTTGTCAGCATGCTTATCAACCCCTTCTACAGAAGTGGGGTTCTGAAGCAATTTCATGGTATTTTTCCTGAAAGCATTATAGATAGGCATGACTACTCTTTTGGGGAGGAGGCCTTTTATCTCCCTATAATCTTTACCCTTGTCCTCATCCTGGTTAGACTCTTAAGAAGGGAGGTCCAGGGTGTCTAGCATATTTTGAATAAACGGTCAGCAGGAAAGCTCCAAAGGAGGGTCAGGGGACATCATCAGGCTCTAGGCCCTAAATGCAAGTCAGGGGCAATACAACCCAAATTTAAATACCTGTAAATTTTCTTTCTCCGATGGCTGGTCTCCTGGCTTCCTTACTCCTGGGCTGTACCTCCTGATGCTGATCCACAGGCAGGAATCAGACCTCTGCAGCAGGGGACATCCAGCCCTCCACTTCCTGTTCGCCTCAGTTCTTCCTAAAGCAGTCCAATGTGGTAGTACTACAAGAACTTGGGAACAAAAAACAAGAATTTTAAAGCATATATGGTCGTGAGGCCAGCCAAGTACACACACACACATATATATATATATATATATATATACACACACACACACACATATATATATTCTGGGAGGGAATCTGAAGCCCGGAGACCAGCCATCGGAGAAAGAAAATTTACAGGTACACGTATTTAAATTTCAATTTCTCTCTCTCTAAGCTCGTCTCCAGGCTTCCTTACTCCTGGAATATACAAAAGCAATACATCCTAGATGTCCTGGGTGGGAAAAAGTCAAGAACCCTTAAGGTTCACCACAACAAGACTCTCTTACTGAAAGGATGCCTCTGCCGAGGACATCGCTTCAGTGAGACCTTTTTTTTTTTTGGGTGTGTGAATGGATGATCAAAGGCCACTCAGTGTGAGTGTGCTGCAGATGCTTCTCTGAAAGCTGCCACGAAGAGGGCCGTGGACTCCCACTGGGCCAGACAAGTTACTCTGGCCTGATCATATGCCGTAGAAGTGACGGATAGAATCCGTTTGGCTATAGAGGCCTATTGAATCCTTGCTGCCCCCAATTTTTTTTTCTTTCTTCCTTCTAGCTGGCATGAACACAGTTGAAGTTTTGCGAACTGCTTCCTCTCTCTTAATGTCCATATTTTTTCTTCCGAGGTCTAGTGTATGGCATTTTCCATCCTTGTTGCTTTTAGCAAGTGGGCAGAAGGAAGGAAGAATGAACCCTTGATTGCAATAGAAGGGAGACATAACTTTGGCAAACAAAAACTGTAACTGTTCTAGCCTGATGGACGAGTGTACAGCTCTTGGGCCAGCAATACTTTTAGTTTGCTGACACGACACTCCTAGCGGGAGTTATAGCTTTGAGAAAAAGGGGCGACCTTTATTTTGAGATGCATGATGGATGGCATGAGAGGCTCTAAAGGGGGCCTTGGTCACGGCCTTGTGAACCATATTAAGATTCCAAAGTGATAGCTTTGGTGGATTGAAGATGTTTTAATGCTGCTGCCTGAAGAAGTACCAGACATGGGTATATGAGTCCAACAATTCCCCAGGTCCATCAAGAGTGCCCCCAGTGCAGAAAACTCTAATTTGTAAGGTGGCTGGTTACAGTCCTTTGTCCATCTGTCTTAAAGGAACTGCAGCAGTGCAGGCAATTATATTGTGTCGTTCTGTATGTGCCTGGAATGAAGCCAGAATCAAAATTTCCTCCAGATTCTATAATGCACTTTGGAGGAAGAAGAGACATACGAATTCCCCATCATGTCAATAACAGGAGCTGTACCACATAGCTCCTTGAAAGTTTTCCACTCACTTTCCCAGTCTAGAGAGAGACCAGTTGTTAAAACTGTGTAGCTAAACTCCTTACAAGTTTTTCCCTCCCAATCTCCAGGCCTCTATAGATAAGTTGTTTAAATGGGATGCCGGGCCAGACCTTGATGGAGAATATGTCCAGGCTGAGCTTGAATGTTAGAGCGTGAGAGGCCTTGACAGGCAGTGATAATCGGGAACTATGTGCAGAAAACCATAAGGGGCAGGCTAGAATCATGAGTGTCCTGTCCTGAACCACTCTGTGAAGGACTCTTGATAGAGGTGGTATTGGAGGAAGGCATACAGGAGACCAAACTCATCCCAGTTTAGGGAAAAGCGTGTCCTGAGCCACCGCTGGTTCATCCTCCTCCAAAGAGCAGAACTGCTTACCTTGGAGTTCCTCGCAGCTGAAAGATCTGTCTGAGGATTGCCCCACTGATTTGCCAAGATGTAGGAGGCACTATCCTTCAGCTCCCATTCCCATGGTGGACCAACCTTGCTACTAAGCTAGTCTGCCATGTTGTTTACCTGCCCTGGTAAAAACCTCGCTCAGTGGTGCGAGACCCACTGAAAAAGAATAGATTCCTTACCATTTTGAGCTTCTTGTGCCACCCTGATGGCTAGTATTGCCAACTGGAACCAGACTATCCTGATTGGGAACTGCTGCTCAGAGTGCCTCAGGCGTGGCCCACTGTTCACGTCGGGAGCGTTTATGCTGTTCCTTGTGCCTCTAACAGCAACCACCTGCCCGTTGCCAACAGCTGAAGCAGTGAGCCAACCCCAACTCACGAGGCTTGCATCAGTTGCGATTCGGAGTTGGTGAGGATGGTCTAACTTGAGACTCTTCATGACCTCTGTTCTCCGAGGCCATCCCCGGAAGGAGGGTTCACTCTGTCTCAATGAGCTTTATGAAAAATAAATAAATGAGGAGTTAACTCCTTGATGAGCTTTAGCAGAATTTGAAAATTAGTTTTCAGGGGAAAAAATCATGATGTCTGCCCCCAGAAGGATCAAGGTCAGGTTTGAAATTAGGGAACTCTTTCTCCAGTTGAGAAAACCATGTACCGGCAGGTACCAGACCACCTTTGCCACTGCTTGTAATATTTAGTTGAGCTGTGGGACCGTTATGTGGATTATGACCGGTTCAGGCACCTTCAGTTCTGTCCAACTTTTTGCATCTCCTGGGTGATAGAAATTACCCCGTATCGTCTGCCAAGGCAGATTTAAATTGTCTTCCGAGTATGCATGTGTTTGAATACTCTGACTGGATCCCTACATCCATGGTCTGTACGTGCTCCTGGATTGTGGTAGAAAGGTTTTCGGCACTTCTCTGGAATCTTTTACCACTCCCTGTAAAAAGATTATCCATACGAGAGCTCTCCCTTTTCGGCGGCATTCACCAAGTGAGCTCTGGCGATCTGTCCGACTGCCATGCCTGCAGCCTTAGGTCTGTTAAGGCGAGTTTAAGAATGGCCCTTGCTGCGCAACTGGTAGCCTCCTTTGAGATATCTGCTGATGTCTGGTGAGGTAAAGCATGGCCCTTGCTGCACAACTGGCAGCCTCCTTTGAGATATCTGCTGATGTCTACAGCCTTAGGTCTGTCGAAGCGAGGCGAGTAAAAGCATGGCCCTTGCTGCGCAACTGGCAGCCTCCTCTGAGACATGTGCTGATAACGCCTAGAACAGTCCCGCTCTGCAGCTGTTGTGGGGTGGGCTTATCTACATCTGGCTCGTCAGCACACTGGAATGCCAGGATAGTGGCCATGGTATTGCAGCTCATGCTGAAAACAGGTTGGCTGGGCTTACTTATATGTGGCTGGGTCGGCGGCTGGAATGCCACTTCAGTGGTGTTGAAAACAGGTTGTTCGCAGGTGCTTTAAGGGAGGAGAGGAGCACTGAAAGCGCCTCTACGAGGGATGCCTCCACCTACGGTCCCCCGGGTTCCAGAAGCCCCCGAGGTAAATATATAAGTTCTCCCTGTTGCTTGGTAGCCAATGCCAGTCTGAGTGCTGGCTGGAACTTTAAGAGTTGCCAAGGGAGACCAAGTGAGATTCCTCACTCACCCGTGAAGTAATCTTGATCATCCAATGCCAAGTTTCTAGGTGAAGAGCCATCCGAGACAGAAACGCCACTCAGTAGCCCCCCGCCTCTGGGGGTGGGGTGGAGACTAACTGACCTCTGGTGGACCTGTACTACTAGCATGTCAAAAGTAGCAATGTCCCTCCGGTGAAACAACTGGAAGTAGGCATAGGAGTGGGCATCCCATGGACCCTCCTAACTATTAAGGAGACTGAGGTATGCTAACTGACCTCTTGCAGACTTGTGCTACTAGCATGACAAAACTAGCACTGTCCCTCCGGTGAGACGATTGGGAGTAGGCATCCCGTGGACCCGCTGGTAAGCCCTGCTGTCCCTTGGAGGAGAAGGCTGATGAGTCTGCACTGCCCGGAACTGGATCCTGTGATAGCAGGATGGATGTCTCTGGACCTCCACCACCCTTGCAGCTGTCTCACTTAGGCATAGCAAGCCGGAGAAGGGGACCTGGGGGGGAGAACTACTTCTGTGGCCGTGACCGGCCCATAAGGAGTTGTGCTTTGCTCCCATCATGTTTTGCTCCCCATAGCCTTTCAGACATTTGAACAGAAGGGTGCATGAGCCCCTATTGAAAGTACCCAACAATCTGTGTAGTAAGTGGGGGCTCAATCGCTCTGGTCGGTTCCCCACGTTGTGCATCCCGGGGCCTGATGGGAAGGAGACTGTGATCTGAACCCAGCACCTCTGTATTCCAGAAGCAATGGTTTAAGCCGCATCACAACACTCAGCCAGCTCGGCTATGGAGTTGACTGCCTGAGCTGTCCTGGCCATCGGAGGTACTGTAGCGTGGCTGTTCCTGAGCTGAAAGGAAGCTCCTGCTGCTGCGGAGCACTGCCGCTCTGAGAGTACCCGCGAATAAGAGTGCCATTGATGAGGGGTTGAGCACGGCTCCTCCTGAGCTAAAGAGGACCCCTGCTACTGTGGAGCGCTGCCCTACTGCGGAGCGTTCCCGCGCTCCCACTAGTGAAGCCCCTGCTACTGTGGGGCATTCCCGCTCTAAGCGCTGCGAGGAAGAGCAGTAGCACTGCTCTCCCTGAGCCCAAATGAGGCGGCTGCTGTTTAGAAGCATGACTGCTTCCAAGGTAGATCCCACGCTGGTCATCGGTGAGCCCAAAAAACGTCACTGCCAGCTGAGTGGCTCCTCCTGTGAGCCGAAGGGCAGAGAATGGCTCCACCTGAGCCGACTGAAGTCTCCTACCTGTTGGCTTATCCCGAGCTTAAAATCAAGCTCCTGCTGCTGCGTGGTTTCTGACAGAGTGGTTCCTCCTGAGTCGAATAGATTCTCGAGCAGGAATCAAGCTCCTGCTGGAAATGAAGCCCCCGCTACTGTGGTGGGGCGAGATCGCTCCCGGTGGCTTCCCTCCCGAGCGGTGATGCGTCTGCTGAGTCGGCGGCCTTTCCTCCGGTACAGTGATGAGCCTGCTGCGTCGGTGGCCTGAGCAGAATGGCCAGCGGCGAAGAAGTGAAGCGCGGCGCCCCGGAGCCAAAAATACATAGACGAGGCCTCCGCATCGGCGACCTGCCGCTGCCCAACTGTACTAATCCTGGAGTGAATTCTGTGCTTCCTACCGAACCGTTGGGAGGGGGGTGCGTGCCTCAAAGCGCAGGAAAGAGCAGGAGGGAAGGGGTCCAGTCTGTGCAGCATGAATGGCTGAGACTGGGGACCCTAAAGATACTATGAGGCAACTCAAAATTAAGCTCCCCCTTGCCAATCCTCTTCCTTAAAGTAGAAATAGACTGAACATACAGTCTGGAGTCTTCAGCTCTGCCACAACAGTGGCAGAGCCCCTGCAGAGAACCTGCCTTATGGTAAGCAGGAAGTAAACTGAGGAGAACAGGAAGTGGAGGGCTGGATGTCCCATGCTGCAGAGGTCTGATTCCTGCCTGTGGATCAGCATCAGGAGGTACAGCCCAGGAGTAAGGAAGCCCGGAGATCAGCTTAGGAGAGAGAAAAATGTTCTTCATCATCTACATCACCCTTACAGTCTCCAGAAGAGAGAATTGTGGATGAGTGTTTACCAACCCCAGAAAACACAGACCCAGTCTTTCGTAGGATCTGAAAGACATACCATGCTTTTGCAATGTCTTGCACAGGTGGGAGTTCCTGCACAGACTGTGGCTGTGTAGGTTTTGTTTTTTCTTTATGTTTTAAGCTGCCTGTTGTCTCACTATTGGCTTTCCCTGGAGGAACAGGCGCATTTTTGCCTTTGTAAATCATCATTTTAGACACTTCATCAGCAGCTTGATCATGCTTCCTTTTAATACAGACACTTCATCAGTGCCTCTATTATTTTTAATTTTGAGGAACTTCATCAGCTCTCTTGAGCTTTATTTTTAAGCTGGGACTTGAATGCTTCATCAGCACCTCTGTTTGAATTTTTATTGTTATTTTTTAGATGGCCCTCATCGGTAGCCTTTGGTTTTTCCTCAGCCATAACTTTTTCCAGTCTTTGCTCCGTTTCTCAATGTTTTTTTTTTTTTTTACAAAATTTGGTGCAAAAAGAGCAAGTATGATCTGGACCTAAACACCTAAGGCATAGGTTATGAGAATCTGCAATGGCCAAAATCTTGTGACAGCTGGCACACTTTTTAAAACCTGTAGGTCCAGTTTTCTATTAGTTTTGGGGATCTCCGACATGCCAATCCACAGAGAACCCAGCAATAACCGTCAAAATGTAAAAATTCTAAAAGGTTCCCTTGCGGTAAGGAACCGCGATTACTGAGGTAAAAAAATAAAGCAAAAACCTTCAAAATCATTGGTTTCTCAAGAAAAGGGGAACCGCAATTAAATAGTAAAAGAAACCGTCGAAAGCACTCAATCGCGATTAAAATACAAGAAAATAAGCTGAGGGAACCGTGAAACCGACCAAAAATAGCGGTTCCCGGAAACCGAGAGGAATTGCTAAAAAACACTGAAAATACACTCAGCACGCTAAAAAATAAGTTTGTGAGGAAAACTTTACCAAGAGAAGCAGAAAAAGGCTGTCAACAAGGAAAGTTGAGGGACACCTCTGGGGCAGTGTTGCTCAGTCAGTGGAGAAAAAATTCTGAAGTCCTTCAGGCTGCTCCCTCTCAGCATACTCCCCTCCTTTTTTCTGACTGGCTGATGCCTAAGCTTATTATGCTAATTATCTTAAAGGCATGCCTCAGGGGCTGCTGCACCTAGCCAGCTAACTGCTATAGTTACTGATACTAAAGGACTCCGGGGGTGAGAATCAATGGTTCATGAATGGAAACTGCTGACATCCATGGAAAACAACCTCTTTACAAGATGGGGTCATCCAAAGATCGACCTTTTTGAGTCCCCACGAAATGTAAAACTCCCATCTTTCTGTTCACTGCTTCAGGGCCTGGAGTTTTCTGGCAAGAAGCAGTGTCCCTCTCTTGAAAAGGAAAATTCCTATATGCATTTCCCCATTCCTCTAATACAGAGGGTTCTGCTCAAGCTGCAGGTGGACAGTGCCACTCTCATCCTCACTGATCCATTCTGGCCTTGCAAGATATGCTTCCACCTTCAACATCTAGCAGTGGAGCATCCTCTACCCTCCCTCTATTTCGGGGTCTGGTATCACAGGGCAAGGATCCCTAGTCCATCTGGACCAGAAGTCCCCGCACCTGCATAGCTCCTGAAAACATAGCGATGGCACATTTAGGGGTGGCTAAGGTGGCTGATGTCCTGCTTGTGGCTAGGAAGTCTTCTACTAGACAAAGTTATTTCCTGAAATGGAAGCGCTTCATTCTGTGATCTGCTTCCTGGAATATGGACCCTTTTATATGTCCTGAGAATTCTTTGTTAGAATACTTGCTTTCCCTGTCTGACTCGGGCTTGTAGTATTCTTCTGTTAGGTGTATCTGGCTGCTATAGCAGCTTTCCATGCCCTACTGATCGTCAGACGGTTGTCCAATTAGAAGTGTCCCATATGTTTCTGAGAGGTATTCTTCACATAAAATCTCCCATCCATAATCCAGCCCTGGCTTGGGACTAGAATGAGAAACTGAATTTGGCTCCTTTGGAGCCTGCCACGAGTTGTGACTCATGCTTCCTGTCATGGAAATGTTATTTATAGTCTATTCTTCTGCTTGGAGGCTTTCCAAGCTTCAGATTGATGTGTAAGCCTCCTTATTTGATTTTACACAAAGACACAGTTTCTTTGTGTAGGAATCCTAAGTTTCTACCAAAGGTTGTATCAGAATTTACACTGCACCAAACAGTACACCTTCCTGTTTATTATCCTGAGCATACCAACCAAGGTGAGGCTCTGCTCCATACACTAGATATACACAGAACACTAAGATACTATAATGACTGTACCATGGATTGCAGAAAGTCCTCTCAACTTTTTGTTTCATTCACCCATGGGAAAGAGGGCACTCCTGTGTCTAAACTATGTTTGACTAAATGGCTGGCACATTGTATTGCTTTCTGTTATAGGAAGCGTGTTAAGGAACTTTCTGGTGCTGTTCGTGGTCGCCCACTAGGGTATTGCCACTTGTTGCTTATTTCAAAATGTCCCTGCTGCTGACGTATGTGCTGCAGCCACATGGAGCACTGTTCACACTTTCACTAAACATTACAGTCTGGACACCGCCTCGTAGATGTGCTGGTTTGGGGCTTGCTGTACTGCCAGGCCTCTTGTTCTGATCACATATCAGACTGTGCCGTCTTCTTGTTGCTTTGTACTGCTTGGGAGTTGTTCCAAAGGTGTAGCCTAATGGAGTAGATATCCTTAGTGAAGACAGAACAGTTATACAAGAACTTACCATACGGTAGATCTTGAGAGAATATCCTCCATTAGGCCATGCTATACCCTCCTCCTTCCCACCTTTTGATTTCCTTGAGGGTTATGTCAGATACTGTGCTTAAAGCTTTACTCCATGCATTTTGTTGTAAGTCCCATGCCTCTTCCTGTATGCCTGGTACTGGTGTAATTTCCTGATTCCTCACGGTAAGAGGCCCTCCTCTCTGAGGCTAATCTCCGGTGGGGAACTAAGGAGTTTTGGGGCCACCCACATTATATTTATTTATTTAGTTTTTGTTTACAGGGTAAGGTGTTCTAGCCATATAAATTACTATTTTCAGAGATGACCTGTGATGTTACAAAGTAGAAGTACAGAACACGTGACAAAATCAGTAACAGTTCAGAAAAGTGACAATACACAGCAACCTGAAAGAAACATAATACAACAAACGTTGGAAATAAAATACAAGAATAGGGACTTCCGGTGACGTCAGCGTCGGCATGAAAGCCTGATTTTGCTGCTCGTAGGCCCCGGTGATTTAATCAGCGTTAATCAGCCAAGAAATTACATACAAAGACGCATCTTAGGGGACCAGCATAACTAGCAGGTTCTGGAGTGATGGCAAATGTGAAAATGCCGGCAAAAAATGTGTCCTCCAAAAAGAATAAAGGCAATACTCCCCAGAGGCCTAGAGATTCTAGTCCAGTGAGCTCTATTGCCTCAGTTCAGACGGCGGGTTCGGGAGATGATGAAGAAGAATATGGCCCAGAGAGGGGGCAACAACAGCTGGGAACGGCTGACTCACGAGCAGTCATGCACATGTTGCACAGGATAGATACCAAAGTAACCGATATCAAACAAGACCTCCAAAAATTGGAAAGGCATACCACAGATAACGAGGGACATTTAGCAAGTCTACAAATGGAACACATGGCTTGGAGATCCCTGATTTACTTGTACAGAAGGGAAAGAGATCTTCACAAATAAAGCAGAGGATTCAGAAGCAAGATCTAGACAAAATAATATACTTAGTGTTTGGGGTCCCGGGGCTCGAAGCAGACACTGCAGCATTTATGTCAGTATGGCTACAGAAAGAACTGGATCTATCCGCAGACTCAGAGCTGGGGATCGAGAGGGCACACAGAGCCCTAGTCCCGAAACCACCACCAGAAGCACCTCCGAGGTCAATAATCATAACATTTCTGAGCTATGCAGTCAAGGACAGAGTACTTAAAATGGCATGGGCCAAAAAAAACCTGAATTTAGATGGCCATCGAGTCTATGTGGCTCAAGATTACCCACCGATGCTGCTAGCCAAAAGGAAGAAAGTTCTGCAAATAGTTAAACTGTTGAAGGGTAAAGGTCTCAAGGCGCAGATTAGATACCCAGCACGCCTCTGGAGCCAGACGAAAGACGACATCAAAACATTCGTTAATTTATTGGCGATTTCCATTTCTGAAGTCAAAAGACTTACCAACCCCAGATATGCGGAAGAACAGGCAAAGGCTCAAATCAAGGTCTCCTGTGGAGGGTGGTTCCAAACCCTGTATCGGGGCAAACGCAAACCAAGGACTTGATTTCATTGCATGAAGAGCTCTCCAAGTGGCTGAAGACAGCAGAACCGAACAAATGATGCAGCCCTGTGTGCATGCGCAGTTTAGCGTCTGATTGTGAATTACTCTTCCGCTGCATACTAATCCGCTCCTTTGTTTGTGCTCCTTATAGGCCTGAACCCCCCAAAGCACTCTGCCGTTGCAGCAGCTCAGGACTCGATCCAGCTCCTCCAGGAGCCGACGGACCAGCTTTGCAGACGCCGACAGGTCCTCAGGTAAAGGCTCACCTCTGCTTCTTGCACTGGAAGACTGCTGTGGGTGCTAGCCCGACAACGCTCTTGGCCATCTGCCCCGCCCGCCCCAGCCACCCACCCACTCAGGGGTGCCCTCAATTTATTGGTCCACCCCATTACATCACTTCCTGTTAGCCTAAATACTAAGTCCTCACTTTCCCATTGCAGGTTATACCTGCTAGCCACTAGAGGTCACTGTGCTCTCTACTGTTAGCATCTTGCCAGCTAATCCCACTCTATCCCTGTGTCTTCTCTACCCACTTATCCCACTTCTCTCCTCTCCTATCTAACCACCCCTTTCTACCTCCTCCCCTACCACCGGGCTCCACTATACTGCACCCATTGTTCTGCCCCCACCTGGTAATCTCTGGGCCCCCGAGACCACCTACTCCACACTAGCCTATAGCCATTTTTGGCCACTAGGAGTCGCTATTTAGCACCCCAGTTGTGGGCCTTCACAGTGCCGGTGGGCTGCTCCTGGACTGTGGATAATGACTCTACCCTGGGCAATTCCCTATTATCCCTGGTGAGTCTTGAACCTGGCACCTTGCTCACCAGAGGCAGGGTCTCTACCACTGTACCAAAGTGGCACTAACACTTTTGGCAGGCTACATATCCTCTTCTCTCATTTCTTATTATCTGCCTGCAAACCTTCACTGAAAATGCCTGCTTACCTCCTACTGACTTGCCTGCCTCTCCTCCTCCTCCTTAGGCTGTCATCCGACCCTGGTGTCCCTACAACTCCACAGTTTCACCAATCTAGTGTTCCCATTTGCCCTCTTACTCTTCCCTCCTTCTGGGTCTCTGCGCCATCACCTTCCTCCTCTACTCTCCCAATGTGCCCTAGCCCACCTCACCCACCACCTAGACACTACCCTGCTTCCTCTCCTTGCTCCCACTGGCGACTTATCGTTCTAGCCTTCCCAGCTTGTGCCCCTCTGCCTACCCCCTGCATCCTGAAACTCCCCTACTCCTCCTATCTTACCCGGTGCAAACTCACCTTCCACCACCCCCTGTCCAGGGTTGTTCTCATCCTTCTACTCCTGACAGGAAATATACATCCTAACCCTGGCCCGGCTCACAATAGCTCATCAGTCGAATCTCCTGGGCTTCATGTTGTGTCTATGAACATCTGTAGCCTCCTTAAAAAATTCAGCTCACTCTAATGTTGGATTACAGTCCATAAACCTGACGTTATCTCTATAGTGGAAACCTGGCTGTCAGAATCTACCCCTGACTCCCTGGTCTCGCTCCCGGGCTACTCCCTCTATTGGGAGGACCGTGTTAGTAGTCATGGTGGGGGCTCTGCCATCTATATCAAAGACTCACTCGTAGGACTAGCCCTCCCAGCCCCTGTCCTTGACTTCAGAGCTCAGGCCCTAACCCTAAAACTGACCCCTGATCCTTCAAGGGGTCCCATCTATCTGACTACAGCCTACATACCTCCAAAAAAAATCAAGCGCAGGCACTGGCTCCACTTATTGATTATCTTACCTCCCTACGCCATTCCTCTGACCAAATCCTTGTGGGTGATCTAAACATTAACTGGCTCAGCCCTCATCCTCTGCTACCCGTGACACCTTTGCATCTACTGACCTAACACAACTTGTTACCCAACCTACTAGAGTGAATCCTAGAATGGGCACAAGTACACTTCTTGATGTGGTCCTCAAAACCATCCTAACCAAATCTGCAATATCCAAATCCTTCCTGACGGACTTAGTGACCACTCCCTGTTCTTTCCGTTGGTCAACCTCCTTGCCCAAATCCACAGCACAATCCACCCTTGGTGGCTAAGACCAGGGCGGGCTGAAAGGCCTTAAGCAACTGCTAGCCCACACTAACTGGTCTCCCATACAATACACCCCTGACATGGAATCACGGCTCTAACCTTTTTACCCAAACCTTTAACAAAGCCTGCAACATTTTTGCACCACTAACTGCACTCCAGTCCAAAGTAAGGCATGCCTCCGGGGTTACACCCCCCCACGCCAACTTCTTAAGAACAGGGATAACTTATGGCACATTGCCACCGAAACTGGCCGCTCTGCTGATAGGCAGGCCTATGCTGCTGCCCGGAACAAATGTACCTGGGCCATCCACAAGGCGAAGGCTGAACACTATCAAGCCTCACTCACCTCATCATGGGGGAATGCCAGGACCTTCTGGGACAACATCAAACAACTGAATGGAGCGCCCCCACCCTCCCAAATCAACATTGATGGCTCTATCTCCACAGACCCAGCCCACATTGCCAACCACATCAACAAATCCTTCACTGACCTTAGTCCTGTGCTCAACAAGTTCTTCGACCCTCGACCTGACTCTATTCTCACATGCCCTCGGTTCCACCTACACGTGTTACTGCCTGGGAAGTCAGACTTACCTACTCAAGGCCTTAAAGAGCAATACTACTGGCAGTGACTCCTCGATCCCAGTCTCCTCCATCAGGTTCTGGATCTAGTTATCTCACCGATCACCAGCCTCTTCAACAAATCTCTCTGCCTAGGGCAAGTCCCTCTGCCTGGAAAATCGCTACAGTCCCCCATACACAAGGGTGGGGATAGGACTCTCCCTGGTAATTATCGGCCTATCTCTATCCTCTCTCTCCTCTCTCAAAGGCCTTAGAAAAGGTTGTGTCTTCCCAAATCTCAAGAGTATCTAGACAAATACAGCATCCTCTGCCCTGAACAGCATGGTTTGAGAGCTGGCCACAGCACTAACACCGCCCTCCTTGAGTTCTCTAATTTTCTTCACTCCTTTCTGGACTCTGGCTCTCTAAGCGGGTGCAGTGTTCATTGATTTATCAAAGCCTTGACACTGTCTCCACCCCTCCTGCTGGATGGCCTTAGCCACATAGGCTTTGCCAATGGGCCTGTCTCCTGGTGCTCCAGCTACTTGTCTGCCCCTCACAATGTGTAAAATTAATGGGACACTCTCCAGCGCCTGTCCTATCTGCTCTGAGTCCCACAGGGTCCATTCTTGGGCCCTTGCTCTTTTCTTTTTCTCAACTCTCTGCCAGGTGACTGTACTGGCAAAATCTTACTTCACGCAGATGATGCTGTTATCTTTGCCTCAGACCGTAATCCCATCTCCTTCAGGACTCCTTGCAATTATCTTACAATGGCCAGAAGCCTGGTTCAAAGAGCATAGACTCGTAATTAATCTGAAAAAAACTAAAACCATGCTCTTTGCCCACCCCCAAAATAAAGTTAGTAATTATCCACTTCAGGTCTTTGCCAGTTCTAAACTCCCTATCAAGCAAGTCCACTTGTACAAGTACCTAGGGATAACCTTCGACCCTGCTCTCTCATTTCATGCCCACATCTCTGCCCTTGCCTCAGCCTCCAACATTCGGCTGGGTATCCTTTACCACCATAAAAACTGTCTCCCCCCTGACGCCCTCCGACTCGCAGTCACATCCTCTGTACTATCCCTAGTAGACTATGGCTTACCAGTTTATGGGGCCGCTGACCAGAACTCCCTAAACAAGCTCCGCCTCACCTTAAATAAGGCATGTAGGCTAATAACCGGGGCGCCTAGACTAACCCATACCTGCCATCTATACACCCTGGCTAATCTGCTCGAGCCTAGACGAACGCCTCAGATTCCAAACCTGCCTCCTAACTAAAAAGACTCTCCTTGGTCCATCCCCGCCAGGTCTGACTGCCTCTATCCACTGAGCAAACCCTCTAGTGCATACCCGAATCTCCTGCAAAATTGCACTGGTAGTACCGAGGGCTAGAACCTCGCAAGGTCAAAGGGCATACTCCAACAGAGCCCCTTCTTGGTATAACACCCTCCCTACCAGTATCACTGATGCCTCCATGATCTCTCGCTTCAAAACCACCCTTAGAAAACACCTACTCACTACGCGCAGCTGTGGCTGCCTCTAAGTCTATTTCCAGATCTTCTGACCAGACAAAGCTCCCCGAGCGTCTTCTCAAACCTACTGCTTATCTCTACCTATAATGCTACTCTCTTCTCCGCACGCCTCTACAATGATTTCTTCTGCTTAGTTCTGCCTCTGTTAGCATACTGTATAAATCGTCCTGTGCCTACTTGTATACTGTCAACCCCGTAATGCTCATCTGTAACTGTTCAGACTACTCTGAACTGACTTGTGCTTGCCAATTTTGTTGTATCAAAACTGTATTCTATCCTATGTCCTCATGTTTCCACAGTTCTTTTGTACACAGTTCTATTGTAAAATGTTGTTTGCACTGTTTGTCCTCTGTGACGAGGTACCTTGTAAATGAGCCTCTGGCTCAAAGGCTGTAAACTGATGTTCCAATAAATAAATAAATAAAATAATGGGAGGCAAGGACTGATAAAATGGAGATGGGGTATCCCAGGAGAGACTCTAAAGAAGTGAACACTAAAATGACTCAGTGATGTCCAGTAAGGGCTGATAGAGGAGGAATAACATTTTGATTTTGATCGAGAAAATAATTGTTAATAAAATAAACCGGAGGATTGGGGTCGGGTTTCCAGGGAGAGAAAGGAAGTGAAACCGGTCCGACGCGATATAGGTTCCTACGCACAACTAATTTTCAATGCGCGAAGTGGTCGAGCAGTGTTATGCTGAGGGATAAGAAAAATAAATCTCTCTAGATCATTTGAGCGGAGGGCAAGTATCCTTGTTGCAGTTTTCGATAAACTATTAAGATGGGTAAACTTTTAAAGGAATAAGTGGGGGCAGGTCAAATAACCAGCAAATATATACGAATGAAGTCCTTCCCCAACGGCTGGCCTAGACAAATAGAAAATACAGGAAAGTTACAACAGATACGTAATGTAGTACCGAATAACACACAAATAAAAGGTGGTAAAAGAGAAGGGGGTAGTATAAGGGCAGTTGAGAAGATTAAAGAGAACAGATGGGTGAGGTTAAGTAACAGGAACCGAAGAACAGTACTGAAGTTTAGAGGTTGATTGTAGAGGGGGAAAGGTGTACATATGTAAGATTAGAGTGATAAAAGGGGTAATCATACCGTAACTCAATGGGGAAGATAGTGCAAAAAGGGTAATTTTCTTGTAAAGAGAACTAACTAGATAGGAAATAAAGACTGGTTAAACAGTTTTTTTTTTTTCTCATGATAGAGGATCACCGGGGCGGGAGCAGCGGGAATCCGGAGTTCTCAACAAAGTGAGGGAGGAGAAGAGAGTCCATTGGATGAGCTCTCCTTACCCTGATAAGGGTGTAGCCTCACTCTCACTAGTGGAGCCACAGACTCCACACTGCCAGAAGACATCTGTCTTCTATACTGTTAGGTCCTATCTGATTACTGTTACAAAATATGTTTACTATGCTCCACCCTCGGGCTGGTTGAGAGGGGAGGAGTGTTCAAACAGTGTTGGAAAAGTTTGTACGTTGATGTTTAATGTTCTGGACTGTTTGTTGTTATGTTATCTTTTTGTTACCTGGTGCAAATGTACAATGTGTGATGAGGGGAGATTGTGGACAAAAGGTAAAAGGGGTGGAAGAAGTCTCAACGGAGGAAGAAAATGGGTAGTTTAAAAATAGGAACTTGGAATGTGAAGGGCATAAACAGCGTAATTAAAAGGACCAGAGTACTACAAGAGATTCACAAATCAAATGTGACATAATATGTCTCAGGAAACCAGGTTGTCTGATGTGGAGCATATGAAATGAAGAGCACTTGGGTGGGTCGGATAGTTGGAATTCTAACCCATAGGCCAAAAAGCAGGGTGGCAATATTGATTAAAGAGGAATCTTTTCTCAATTACCAGTACTCTCTCCGAGGCCGCGGAAGGCTAGTACTGGTCACAGGCCAATTCAGGTAAGACTTTGCATATTCTATCAATTTATGCTCTGACACCCCTACAGGGAATTTATAAGAAGGGTATTTCAAATAATAGCTAAACTACCAGAAGGACAGGTAATATCATGAGGACTGGAATTGTGTAGAGGATGGGCTGTTAGACTGTCGCCACCATGTAAGAGGGTCATGGGACGTGCTCTAAACTACTGTCCACACTGAGGGAGGAGATGGGTTGACTGACCCATGGAGATTGTTTAACCCCTCAGGTAAAGAATATACATTCTTTTCACCTGTCAATAATTCATATTCGAGGCTAGACAGAATATATTTACAGAGGAAGTGGGTACATATAGTTAAGGATATAAGTTTCTACCCCATGGCCCTCTCAGATCACTCTCTGGTGGTATATCATTTACAATGGGGGAGCCCCAATACAAAAGGGATATAGAGGTTTAATCTCAGTCTATTAAACGACAAAGAATTTGTCGACAAAACTAGAGAGGTGATTAAAAACCTTCTACAAGATAATGATAAGACAGGAACACAATTAAAATATATATGGGACTGCTTAAAAGCAGTTATTAGAGGTCATGTAATATCCTATGCATCCTACAGAAAAAAATAAAAGCATAGGGAAGCCTATCTTAAAGCGGAGGAGGCTTTAAAACAACTGGAAACACAGCATAAAGCAACCAGAAGAGCTGATTTACAACCTAAAATAAAACAAGCCAGAGAACGGGTTAACGCTTTGTCGTTATGGCAGGTGGAGAATACACTACGTTTTACATGACAAAGATACTATGAGGGAGGGGAAAAGGCGGGTCGCCTGTTGCTATGCGCCTTAAGAAACAAGAAGCAGAAAAACATGTAATTAAAATAAATAAAGGTTCTGACCCGGGGAACCCAACAGTTCTTCCAGGAGAAATTCTACACGTAATTAAAAAATTCTACACTGAGCTATACAGAGGAAAATAACTTAGACCAAAGTGGGTAAATGGAGACATTCTTTAAAGAGCTGAAACTCCTCTTTAACTCTGGATCATAGGAACAGTTAGAAGCCCTTTTCAAGTACACAAATAAATGCAGCTTTAAGATCATTCAAAAGTGGTAAGACACCAGGACCTGATGGTCTTCCAGTCGAGTTTTATAGACAATTTGCAAAGGAGTTGACCCAATTTTGAGTAGGGTATGCAATATAGTCCATGAGAAGGGCAGATGCCTGAATCATGGAGCAGAGCCTTGATAGCAATTCTTCCCAAACCAGACAGAGACCCAGTCATGTGCTCGAATTACTGCCGATATCACTGCTTAATGTAGATGCCAAGATTTTTACCAAGGCCATCAGTGTAAGATTACAGTCCCATTTGTGATTTGATACATCCGGACCAAACAGGGTTTATGCCAGGGCGGCATATACAGGACAATATCCATTTACTCTTAAACACAATAGCAGAGGCAGAGAAACTTCCAAAGAAAACACTACAAGCAGTAATATCTGTCGATGCCGAAAAGGCATTCGATAGGCTAAACTGGAAATATCTGCAAAGGGTGTTGGTTAGCTTTGGTTTTGGACCCCGCTTTAGAGCTTGGATAGCTAATTTATATGAGAATCCTAGGGCAGAGATTAAGGCGAATGGCCTGGTTTCAGACTCCTTGGAGATAGGTAGGGCACACGCACAAGGTGTCCCCTATCACCACTATTATTCGCATTAAGTATAGAACCCCTGGCAGCATACTTCAGACAAGCGCCAGATTTTCATGGGATTAGATTGGGTGGGGAAGATATTCGTATATCATTATATGCGGATGACACCATAATATATATAAATGACCCAGTAAAGGATGTACAGAAGATAATAAATAAGCTTAAAATGTTTGGCTCTTTCTCCGGTTACAAAGTAAACGAACTAAAGACAGAGTTATTGCCCATTGGCAGATCTAGAGACCCACTTCCATATGGCCTGAAGTGGGCCTCAAATGGGTTAAAGTATTTGGGTGTTTGGATACCCAGAGATCTAGATTTACTATATATAAAAAATCATTATAGATTATTTTTAGAAGCACAGAAAGACTGTATGAGATGGAAGGAATTGTCTCTAACTTTGATGGGCAAAATTGAAACAGTCCACATGATTCTATTACCAAGATTTTTATTTTTATTTACAGTTTTGCCAGTAAGGCCTCCAGAGAAATTTTGGAAATTAATACACAATATGATATCCAAGTTCATTTGGAATGGCAGAAGACCAAGGATTAAATGGTCGATATTGGGGGCCTCAAAAGAAAAAGGAGGTTTGGCTCTTCCTGAATTTAAAAGATATTTTTGGGCAGCCTAGATATTCATGTACGAAGTAAAATTTTGTAAGGTAGAAACTCCGGCATGGATAGAGATGGAGGGGGGGACCTGTCTTTTATGGAGGACATATTGGTGGTGGACTATCAAAATATTCAAAGACTCCATTATAGCGATGTTTGGGTGCACAATCTGATTCAGACATGGACAGAGATATGTAGAAAGTATAAACTTCATATGAAGCAGTCTTTGGATACCCCTTTAAGAGCATGCCTAGATTTCTTGCCTTTTGAATTGGAAGGGGGAGGGCTCAGAATATGGGAAAGGCTAGCCCTAACTAAAATAGGAAAATTTTTTAGGGAGGGATCTCTAAAATCATTCCAAGATATAGCCCAGGAATTTAATCTGCCGCAAAGGGACTATTTTAAATTTCTACAATTTAAGCATTATTTGCTTAGCGAAGTGAGCAGAACTCAATTACAACCAAATGAGAATCCGATTTCACAGCTGCTGGTGGACTTGGCAGCCTCAGCACAGTCTAGAGGGAGAGTGGCTCAGATAGTACGCTTACTCTCAACATTACAAACAGAACCAACAAATATGGTTAAAACAAACTGGCATAAAGAAATTGGAACAGAATTAACTGAGGATGAATGGGGCCAGATTTGGAAAGGAATTTTCACGACCACAGCATCTCCTTTCTGGAGGGATTTTAGGTGGAGAGTGGTGCAGTGCCACTTTAGAACCCCAGTTATAACCCAACACTTCAGGGATCATTTTACAAATTTGTACTGGAGGGGTTGTGGAGAAGTGGGTGATCATACTCATATTTTTTGGTCATGCCCTAAATTACATTCCTACTGGGTGGAGATCACTAAAGAAAGTGGTCGGATTCTGGAAATGGTGTTGCCATTTGCACCTTCCATCTCGTACTGGGGTTACCACCAGCAGATGTGAGAACTAAAGCAATCAGATACCTATTTAACATCTTAATTACAGCTGCATTGAAAGCAATAACTCAAAGATGGTTGACACCACGGATCCCAGATAAAAAGGCCTGGTGGGACAATATTGACAAACTGATGGAGATGGAGCATTTGACAGCAAAGCTTAGGCTCCAGAAAGAAAGACATATGGCTAGATGGCTCCCTTACTTCCACTATTTGGCGAGAGGGACCAGAGAAATGTGGTTGAGATTTTGGCCGAACAAGGATAAGGATCCTATGGTGAGAGAATGTGGGGAGAGAAGAGACCTAAAGAGGTATATATACCCAGGGATGGAAGCACAAACTCTGGAATCTTATCTGAGAAAGAAAAAATAATAGGGAGTCACAAATCCTAATACGAGGTACATTAAATAATTTTGAAATACACCCTTCACGCATTCCTTAAGACAGGAATGGTGATCGAGGTAAACAAGGGGAGTAGCAATCTAGCCATGTATCTTAACCAATTAAGTATTTATTATTTATTTTGACCCCTCATGAATGAATGCACCTTCATATATTGTCGTGCTAGAAATGGACCTAGATGAGCAAACAGATGGTATATGAATTGTGGATGGATTTTAATTGCACCAGCTTTTAGTTATTTATCCATTTGTTTATGTGTTTGTATATGATTTTTGTGCATTTAATGTATTATAATGTGATGGAAAAAGTTAACAAAAAAATAATTAAAAAAAAAATTACAAGAATAGGACAATGCAGCAGATATATTCGTCAATACTGCACGTCACAGTTTCCATGTGGTCCTGACGCTGATAACTTACAGTTCCAAAGGTGTGGCCTAATGGAGGATATATCCTTGATTAAGACACTATATGACCTTGGGGTGGTGGAACAAAACAACGAAATGGGTGAGAAATTGATTGGGAGGAAGAACACAGTAGTGGTTAATGGGGAGTACTCGGGAATGGGAGGTAGCATAAGTGGAGTTCCGCTGAGCTTAGTGCTTGGACCAGTGCTCTTCAATGCACTCATTAGGGATATCAGAGAGGGAATCAAGGGCAAAATCTGCCTTTTTCTGAGTGACACCAAGCTCTATGGGAGGGCTGATTGCAAGGAGATGAGTAGGGAATAGAAGGTGGGCTTCAAAAAACTGGAAACGTTGTACGGAATCTGGCTGCAGGGTTCTGATGCTAAGAACTGTAAAGAAGTAGAAAAAGAAAATAATTGACTTTTATATAGTGCTTATCATACAGATTGTGTCCCAATGCACTTTACAAGCAGTGAGGGACTAGTACTGAAGTAACGGAAATGTGTAGTGGCAGCCCTATCGCGGATCAACACCCACACACACAGCCTTGGACAACTGCGTGAACTGGTTTTATGGGAAAGAGGATGTGGCCAGGAGACTGGGGAAAATCCCCTACTCTCGCATAAAGTGCCTGGGATTCTTTTAATTCCCCCTGGGACACCCACCAGGACATCACCAGACATGAGCAGAAGGGACAGTGGTTTAAGGTATCATCTGAAGGACTGCACAACACAACAGTTCAGCAGCCCTAGTACTGCACTCAGATGCCAGCGTTTATGGTATGTGCCCAATCTTGGTGTGGGACCAAAACCCATGACCATCTGGCCCAGAGGCAGATGTGCCACCAGCTGAGCCGCGCTGACATCTTTGCATACCCAAACAAAACTGAACTAAATCACAACAGTTTATATATTTTAAGCAAAACTGAAAGCAACCTGAAAACCATTCAGCAGTAACCCCATTCTGTTCCCGAACTGAGGAAGGCATGCTGCTGAATAATTGTCACATTTTTTTTCTGTTTTGCTAAAATAAAATGTCAGCTTTAGCAGGAATCAAAATTTCCCACGTCCCGGATCTATTTTTATTTTAGTTCTGAACTACTACAAAATCATTTATAGGTTTTATGGAGGCTCTAATAATGGAAGACAGTGAAATACTGAAGTGTTTCACCCATTTGTGCAATTTTGTAAACACACTAAGAAAGATCCTCTCAGTCAATCAGAACACAGAGCTATGGTTCTATTATTGTGGGATAACCAGACAGTATACTAAAATAATGGGGTATAATAATCCCTGTGTTCTGACTGGCTAAAAATATTACTAAAGTGCACCTGTGAGAAACCACCTAACATTTCGTTTTCCCACGGACGTGCTGCAGCACTAGACAATGAGAAAGTTCAGCGCTCCATTTCTACATCCTTTTTTTTTTCAATTTTTTTTTTTTTTATTATTGTGACAACAGGCACTGTGGCTGGCGGGTGGTAATAGTGGGACCAGTGGGTTAATAAATGCCTCAGCCTATGGCTTCAGGTTTTATTCAGGGTATTAAAGAAACTGAAAAAATTGATTAGCAGTTTTACACGTGAAAGTGCTAATCAGCTGTAAAAATGCATAGCAATTGGCACATAATGGTTAGCAAAATTTAAAATATATATGATTTCATTAATTGTGGCTACTGTGCCATAGACTCACTGGGAAAAAAAGGTTAGCAGTCTACTGCTATGCTTTTTTGTAATAGCATTACCCCCGTTTTACATAGCATTTTGCTATGCTATACCAGCTATTTAAAACCCTGTTATTACTCTGGTCCTGTTATTATTGCCTTGTAAACACAGACCATTATACTGTCAATGCTTAAATAACCCAAACAGTGCTGTGGAGAAGGACATTTTAAAAAAACACTGAGAACAGCAAATGTTCCTGAAACACAATGCAGCACTGTCATTTTTTTAAATTATCAGAATACACCTCATTCTGCTACTGGAAAAACTCTACTAAAATGGTACTTAGGTTCAAACCCTTTATCTGGTTAAACCTGAACGGTCTAAAGAATCTGAAAACAGTGAGGTATACAGCTGAAACCTTCCCATATTAAGCGTAATGTATGTTCCCTTTAAAAGTTTGCTGCTGAACAAACCGCGTAGTTTAGATTAATTCACAAGAAAATGGCAAAAATGTATCACAGAACAAAATAACACGTCCGTATGGTTCTGAGTTAACTAAAGAGGAGACGGTCTTTATTTACTGGACATTTCAACAGATACAGGTAATGAGAAAGTGCCAGTAGTATTCACTCCCACGCCTCAAGGAATGCCCGACATGCAAAGAAGTGATGAACCTAAACTAGAGCTCAGTAATGAGCTGGTTACCACGGGCTGAGGCCTCAGCAAATCAATAAGCCACAGACTGGCTTTTTTTTTCCCATTTTTAATGATCATGCAAGGGATGTCATGTCCCTGTTAGTGCTTTTTACGTTAGATGTTTTCTATTAGCCCAGCCTGACAGCACCAACTGTTCGTGCACTGCAACACCACATGGATGACCCAGGTTCGAGAGCAAGCTTTACTCCCCACCTAGTGGGGTAAGGGATGCATACAGAAGCACTGCAGGCCTTACCCAGGGAGAAGGAGATGTACATCCCACCCAGCTACTGCTTCCTCTGAGGAGAAGCAGTGTGACCACACCACGTTAGCCATTACTCACAAAAGGATAGTGCAGCAGGAGCCACTGGTAGTTGCCAGGGGTAGATGGTAAGTCAGGGGCAAAAGACATTGACAAAGAAGGAAGTAAATGATATGGCTGGTGCAGGATCAAGATTCTGGGCTACAGGTAAGGCCTGAAAAAAGCAAGAAAAGTCAACAAATGAGGTTGCTCAGGGCACTCAGGTGGGAGTTCACAATGTTGGAAAACAGTCCAGAAAAACAGGAGCACAATGGTCAAGATGAAAAATCTTTATTCCAAATGCAAACACATGATGAGACAAACACTGTGAATGAGATCTCCCACAGTTCAGCTGCCCTAGCGCTTCTCTCAAGTGGAGCTTCTTCGGGGGCGGCAAAAGCCACTGGATCACCAGATGATGATGCATGTGGCAGTCAACCAAGACATCACTGAACGCTTCCTGATGCTCTCCTCCCCGTGGAGACTTTGTCTGCTTCTTGGCAATCTACAGCACACAAGTCGAACATTGTTGGATATTGGATCCCAGGGGCAAACCAAGGATAATGGAGGATCTGGAAGGTGTATCGTGAAGGTAAGCAGGTGTGCTTGTGGACAATTTATATCATCTACAAAGAACTACCTTCCATTAACCACAGTTTATGGGTTTCAACTGGAGGTTAAGCAAGAGGTTCACAACCGGTGTGTTTTTCTGCACAGCGACTTGTCCCTGAATTTTCAGGTGTCAAGAGTTGCCCAGAGTGGATTTTATCATCTAAAAAACCAAAATGTTGCCAGGTTGCACTCCACCTTGACTGTGACAACCTGTGTACACTAGTGCAGGCTTCCATCACCTCCTGAACTGACTACTGTAACATGCTCTGTTATGGCTTTTCAGGTACTCAGCTGTGTCTCCTTCAGTTAGTACAGAAAGCAGAGGCCAGGCTTTTGATATCTACAGTATGTCCTATCTAGCACATCTTGCTGACCCCATGCGGATCTGCACCGGTTCCTTGTAGGCAGGCAGGTTGATTTAAAGTCCTTCTTCTGGTTAATAAAGCCATTAATGGGTTCGCACCTACTACATCTGGAACTACTAGCAACCCAATAGGAGGACCTTTGTGGTAATAGAGTTCTTCACCAATCACCCAGGGGCTTCTAAAAGTACTGCCTTCAAGACTGAAATCCATAAGTGACACAGTATTGGCACCAAGGTTATGGAACTCTGACCCTAGGTATATCTGGTCTGTTTTGTCCTCTGCTGGCTGAAACAGGCAGGAGGTTTGACCTTGCCATTCCTTGAAACTTAGTAAGAAAGCAGTCTGCTTCAATCAACCAATTATTTGGTGGTTGAAAAAAAATGGTGCAACAACAACTGGTGCAATTGGAAAGGGGCACATTTCCCCTAGGGTATGGTCAGCCAAAGCTTACTTGAAAGCTCATTTGTCAGTCTCTGATGGGAGAGACTCCTCATTATACGTAGCTAATGTACTTCAGGTTTGGTAGACGTTGCGGGTGGACTTGGATTAGTTCTTATTTCCTCCCTTTCTCTCATCATCCAGACTTCCTCCCAAATTGGTTGGATTGGAGATACAGCCAATGGAATAAATTAGGTCTTCGCTTCCCACAGCAATTTTTACAAGCTTGGGCGGGAGGGGTATTTATTTTCAATTCTCTTTGCAGCAAGCAGATCATTTTAGTTATCTTCGGGCTAGAAGCATTGTTCATAGTCTCATTCCTCCACCATCTGAAAAGTTTCCCCTTCCGTTGATATATTTGAGACTCTTCTCAGTTCCCAAAGCCCTTATACTATCTCCAGACTGATTTATGGTGTCAGGAGTTGGGTTTCCTTATTATCCAAGCGGTAGTCTCAAATTTGTATCAACACCCACAAGCTTTCATCTTCCTGTAGCTGGAGGGAAGTTGGTTGGAAATATTTAGGATAATACTTTTGAACCCCTGCGCAGCAAGTCCACAGACAAACTACATCATCAACATCATGTTGGTGGGGATGTGGGGAGATGAGAGCCACACATTTTTACATCTTTTGGGCCTGCCCCATCTTGCAACCTTTTTTCTTTTTTTCACTACTCTGGAAGGGCAATTCAGTTAATTTTTACAAGCTAATTTTTCCTTTCACCATTTGCTTTTTATTTCATTACTACCTTCCAGGTTTCTCCAATTCATCCACCAGATATTTACTGAGCATCTGTCTGGTGGCTTGCTAAACAAAGCGCTACCAAAAGGTGGCTCTGCCCTGGCCCTCCTCCCTTAACTGAATTGAGAGTAATTGTAAATACTACATACAAGATGGAAAAAATTACTTTTGCCATGAAGGACCAAGAGGACAGGGGTATGCTGTATTAGACAAGGAGGACACCATATGTGGACAGTGATTCTGCTTTTGTACCATGAAATGTCAAGGACAGTGTATGGCGAGGACATGATGGATCTTAATGGGGAATCATGGGAGGTTTATTCAATGGAGGGGGGATTAAGCCAGCAATAATACCCATCAGGGTGGGTGGTATTGAGCTATACCAGACTGCCCAGGGCATAATGAGGCCAACGCCGCACACAGCGGGCCTTATAGCCCCTGGAAGGTCCCGTATAGACCAATACCACCTACCCTGGAGGGTAGTATTGCACTTAGAAAATGGACTACATGTAGCATTTCTGTGTAAGAAATAAAAGTGTCAAGAAAATAAAAATAAATTGTACAAATGATTGTACAGTTGTTTTTCTCATGAAATAGTTCCTCCACTAGTATATCCGACAGTATAGGGCACTGCAATCTTTTATAGTTGCTTCCCTGGTGAGACCCCCCCCCCCCGACACACAAACTATCACAGTTTGTTCGCTTCAGAAACTGTAGTACTGTACTGTCCCGCCACACACAGACCATGTGTTCTATTTTTTTTTTTTTCCATTTAGTGACATCACTCCATTGCCCCTCCCCCACACACACATTTTGTTTGTATGGGATGACAATGCCCAAAGGATTGTACCAGGATCAGGGAAGGGCAGTAGCAAGGTATTAGGCAACATAGCAGAGAAGTGGTATCTTTGTTTTTAAACATTGATGCTGTTTTGTACATAATTTCTTATTGTTTGTCAGCAGGGAAAGACAGAGGGCAAATGCAGGAATAGCACAAGACTAACACTGTTTGGAATGCCCATGACTTGGTGTCAGTAGTGTAACCCCTTACAGATGGGGGTTCCTAAATGCCTTCCGGAGCTTGCCTAATGTTCCTGCCTAACTGGTGCTCAGTGCTATGGCGCAAAATGCAGGCAGTGTGAGGCTTTTAAAGCCTGCAGTACTGTCTCTTTAAGGGCTGCTTACTCGCAGGGTTCAGCGCTGTGGGGGGAGACTGGTGTTCCCTGTTCGAGTCCCGCCTGAGCCACGGTGAAATCGCTCCCATTTGGCAGTCACTATATGCGCAGGGGGAGCCCCTTTTGAAAGATGTAACTGTTTGGGCATAATTAGTTAGACTGCTGGTGGGGTTACAGTTTGTCTAACCTTTTTCTTCTGCAGCTGGGACTGTATGTGTGCTGTGCTCCTCCATGTTGGACCAGGACTTTTCGAAGGGTCCAACAGGGGAGGGATGTCCCAAATGGAGTAATTGGCAACCAATCAGGATTAGGGCTCTCTAGGGAGCCGGTGGACCAATGAGGATACAGCGAGTGACCGTGGAAGTGAAGGCTAGACCATGGCGCCTTTTGCGACCACCGAAAGTAGGACTCAAGTGACTGCATCTGCAGCCAGCCAATGGGATCGGGTGGCGCCCGAGCAGAAAGGATGGCCCCTGCTGTCAAGGGGCAGATGCATTGTGGCTGTGAATGAGGAAGGATCTCTGCGCCCCGCGCTCGCTGGAGTGTCTGCAGCGGTGAACGCTCTGAGGTGGCCGCTTAAATCACCGGTGATCCACGGACTAAACTGCGAGGGCAGCGGTCAGAGGAGGCTTTGTACCAGCACAGCTACCTACCAGGCTCAACATGAAGAGGACTGGAGAATCTGCTGAATCGCTCATTCTGTAAGGAAAGTTGAAGCTGCAGTGAGACTCCTAATAGCTGCGAGTTCGGTCGGGCTACAGGAGCAGCTGCCTGGTATCGCTCTCCGTTGTCTTTCATATAAATGTGTGGAGAGTATCTCAGTTCAGGCTCAGCCCTGTGAGTGAAGTGAGAGCGTTTTCCTTCTGGAGTTTGAGTACTAAATCAGGGTAGCTCCTGTTAAACGTTGCTAGCCAGGGCAAGATTTTCGGGTTACTTTGCTGACTACATTAGCTGAGCCGGCTGGCTCCATCAAATCGCAGTAGGAATTAAATGCTTATCTGTGTCAGGGCCCCAACCAGCTGCATCGAGGACTAGCCTTTAGGGCTTGAGTACCCATGGACAGTAACTTATAGGTTAGGCCTGTGCACAGAGCCCTAGGTGAACATTCTTATATTGTAGTGGTAAGCTAATCAACCTGATTCCCCCGGTCTTTGTTGTCTCCCCTTGAATAAATCAGATTGCATGTTTTGTAAAAGCACACTGGCTAGTTTGTGTATTAATGGGGAAATACTGCACAGTGAATGTGGTGTAACTGTACCTTGCTTTTCAGGGGATCCCCGGAGTGAGCTGATTGGTTTGAGCCGGAGGGGTAAGTGTGTATGGTAAGGACACTGAAATTGAACTGTGTGGGCCACTAGTGGGAAGAAAGGGGGGTTGCAGCATCCCAGAGGGCTGTGACGAGTCAATCTCGACTGTTCTAACCCCGACCTCTGGGTGGAGGCACCCGCCAACGGATCTGAGCCCCTCACCCTGTCACAGTTAGGGCAGGCTGGGGTAGTAGCCCTTAGGATAGCGCCTGGGGTTACAGTAGTTTAAAAAGAAAAGATTTAACTGTTCCATGCCTGTACCAAAGATAATCTCCTGCTGTTCTAGATTTTTTTTTCCTCCCCATTGTTCTCTCTATAACATGGCGGCACCACTCCGGTTCTCATTCTATGCAAACCTGTGGCTGTTACAAGAGCTCTCTGACCTGCCTGAGTGGATGCATGCTGCAGCAGCTGCCGGCTTTCGAGTGGCTGAGGTTGTGCTGCAGTACGACAATGGTGAGGCAGTGGAGCTGGTCTTGGTGAGCAAGGCTGCAGGGCTCCAGATGTTGCTGATCAACACGCCACCCAGTAAGGAACAGAGCATGGGGGAGGGGTGGGGAGTACATGGGTGTGTGGGTGTGTTCTACCCCTCACTACAGTGTTTTGTAACTACATCTAATGGTACTGAACTTACGATAGATGGGGTGGGGGCTTCGCTGCCCACCAACTCACTCGCTAAGCTAGAGGAAAAATGGCAGCTCACCAGTTTAAAAATTTGGGGTGGCCCAAGAATACCCTAAGTAATAGGGCACCCCGAAGTGGCACTCGTTATTTAGTGGTCATTATTGAAAAACAACATTTAGGTACAGTATGTGCAAGCACTGAAGCATGGTCGGACCAAGGAGATACTTGGAACAGGAATATTTCAGGGTATACTTTGTACAGCAGAGAAAGGCCATATAAAAAGGGTGGAAGCATTGCAGTATATATTGAGGACTCTATCCAGACAGAATTATTGGAACAAAGTATTGATAACTTGGAACAGATATCGATTAAAATATTGCCTAAAAATAGCAGAAAAATAATTTTGGGATTAATCTATAGGCCACCCTCACAGTCCAAGGAGGATGATTTAATGTTACGTCAAATAGAAAATCTTGACCCAGATGAGAATATCATTGTAATAGGAGACCAACATGCCTGGGATAGACTGGGACTGATGTAAGGCATTGTCTTCCGCTGAGGAAAGGACCCTAGAATGCTTGGAGAAGGTGGGCTTAGAATAATATCTAAACCAAGCTACAAGGGGGGAAAATATCCTTGACCTTCTCCTAAGTAACATGGGTGATGACATACAGTACAGGAATGTACTGTAACTGTACCATTAGGAAAAAGCGATCATGCCATGGTACAGTTTGAAATACTTAGGTAATCACATAGAGTAGCAGGTATAACTGAGATCAGAAGCTATGATAGGGCAGATTTTGAGACCATGATGTGAAATATGGGTGAATGGGACTGAAGGGGGAGTTCTCGGCAAGCCCCCAATAACAGATGGAATATACTAGTGGTTAAGAATTGTGTACCTGTAAAAAAAAGTACAACAGGAAGGGTTCCACCATGGATGAATAAATGGGTGAAACATTTGCTCAATAAAAAGAAGAAATTATACATAAGAGCCAGGAGTAGTAAAGATGGAATTGATTGAGAGAGATATAGAAAGACCCTTAGAGAGTCCAAAAAGGCTATTCATAGGGAAAAAAAGTGAATATGAGTAACAAATAGCAGAAAGGGTTAAAGACATTAATCATCAAAGAGGGGGCAAGATGGAGTGGGACTACTTCAAGATAACAACAGAGCAATAACGGACTTAGCGGGTATAGCAAAATTACAAAATAAATATTTCAGTTCAGGATTCCAAAGACTGATAGTGTGAAGATACAATTAGGGAAGACGAGAAAATCCAATCAGACAAGGGTAATGAGGTTAGACTCAAATAAGTCCAGTGAGTCTGATGATTTACATCCAAGGGTCACCAAGGAATTGGCCAAAGAGATAGCAGGACTATTGACAGATATAGTTCAGGAATCGCTGAACAGAGGCGAGGTGGTTAACTCATGGAGATTGGCCACAGTCGTACCAATACATAAGGGTGGCAGTCGGAAAGAGGCAAAAAATTACAGACTGGTGAGCCTAACCTCTGTTGTAGGAAAGGTGTTACACAGAAACATAGACTCTGACGGTAGATAAGGACCGCCTGGCCCACCTAGTTTGCCCATTTCTCTACCTACAGGATAAGCTGTAGATCCTAGTTAACCAACAGCGATTTCTTCCTACCTCACAAGAATTGTCTTCATGTCTGTCCCATGCATTCTTGAATTCTCCCACAGTTTTAGATCCCACAACCTCCTCAGGAAGGCTGTTCCATGCATCCACTACCCTCTCTGTGAAAAACTACTCTCACATTGCCCTGAACTGCCCCCTATTTTTAAATTGTGTCCCTTGTTCTTGCATCGCCTTTTTCTGAAAGATGCTACCTCTTGGACTTTGTTGATTTCACTGAGGTACTTAAACGTTTCTATCATGTCCCTCCTCTCCTCCTTTCCTCAAGGGTATACATATTAAGCTCCTTTAGTCTCTCCTCGTATGGCTTCTCTTGCAGACCCTGTACCATTTTAGTTGTCCTCCTCTGGACTGCCTCTATCCTGTCTATGTCCTTGTGGAGATGGGGTCTCCAGAACTGGACGCAGTACTCCAGATGGGGTCTCATAAACTGTCTCTACAAAGGGATAACAACTTCCTGTTTTCTGCTGGTGATGCCTCTCCCTATGCATCCCAGTATACCCCCAGCCCTCCCTACTGCCTTCTCACATTGCTTGTTAACCTTAAGGTCATCTGATATGATTACCCCCAGGTCCCTTTCCTTTTCTGTTGTTCTTAATACCTCCCCCCCCATTGTGTAATCTTCCCCTGGGTTTCTGATTCCCAGATGCATTATTTTGCACTTCTTCGCATTGAATCCTATCTGCCACACTTCCGACCATTCCTCCAACCTTGCCAAGTCCCTTCTCATCCTTTCCACGCCTCCTTGTGTATCAACCCTGTTGCAGATCCTTGTGTCATCTGCAAAGAGGCATACTTTTCTTCCAGTCTCTCTGCAATGTCACTTATAAAGACATTAAAAAGGACTGGACCCAGTACTGAACTCTGTGGTACCCCACTAGTAACCCCTCTTTCTTCAGAGTGGACTCCATTTACAATTACCTTCTGTGTCCTGTTGTCCAGCCAATGTTTTACCCAAGCTACCACCCTGGGACCCACTCCCAGGCTGGTTAATTTGACTATTAAAGGGACACTGTCAACCTGTTTTTCATCATATTATTTCTAGTTGAAACCCCACATTTTATGATGGCTTACCCTCTCTAAAATTCACTGATGTTGTTGTTTGTTTTGTCTGTCTCATTGCTTAGTATAACTGAAATGCATGGCAATGTATATTTATAAACAACCCTGTTTTGTTTACAATCCTGGTTCTGTTCTTACTGCATACTTCCTGAGCATTAGAAACACACCCAAACAGTGCAGTCACTGACAAGACAGCAGCCTCCTAAACTCCCACTGCATCATGAGGGGCTAGACTGTTTTGTGGTGTTCCCAAGTCCAGGAAAGATGCATTTGGAGTTGATCAAGGAATGTAAACAAACCTGTTTTGGTGTGATAATACCAGTATGTTGGGCAGTCTGTTTTCACTTTTAAAGAAAACAAGAGTCAGAATCAAACTACCAGCTACATCAACAATCTTTACAGAATTTTGGCAATCATAAAATATGTTTTTAAACTAGGGACACTTTGAGACCTAAGGGATTGACAGTGTCCCTTTAATCTTTGTGTGGGACTGTGTCAAATGCATTGCTAAAGTCTAGGTAGGCTATGTCCACAGCCCCTTCCTGGTCTACTACTTTGGTCACCCAGTCAAGAAATCAATTAGATTTGTCTGACATGACCTTCCCACTGTGAACCCATGCTGCCTTGGGTCCTGTGCCCCACTCACCTCTAGGTACTCAACAATTCTTTCCTTCAGAAGTAATTCCATCACTTTCCCTACCACAGAGGTCAAATTGACAGGTCTGTAGTTTCCTGCCTCTGTCTTGGTTCCTTTTTGAAGGTGAATCACATCGGCCTTCCTCCAGTCCTCGGTACCACACCATCCTCCCATGATTTGTTAAAAGGGTAGTCACTGGTTTCACTAGTTCTCCCTTAATTCTTTAAGAATTCTGGGTGAATTCCATCAGGCCCCATTGCTTTGTCCACCTTCAGTTTTAGAAGTTCTTTCAGAACCCTTTCTTCTGTGAAAGGACTGGGATTGACCCCCTATCAAGAGTGCTTCTGTTAATTGGATTTGGCACCTCCCCCTCCTCTTTTATAAATACTGAGCAGAAATATTCATTCAGTATCCCTGCTTTTTCTCTGTCCCCTCTGCCCATCCACCATTCATTCTATTCAGCCTCACTATCCCTCCCTTTGTTTTTCTATGCTCCCTGATGTACCTACAAAAGGTTTTATCCCCTTCTTAACTGAGTTAGCTATCTTTTCCTCAGTTTGGGCTTTTGCTATTCTGACTTCCCTTCCTGCTTCCTTCTGCCTTAACTGGTACAGCTGTCTGTCCTGCTCCTTCTGTGTTTCCTTATATTTCCTGAATGCTATCTTTTTCTCCCTGACTTTCCCCGCCACCTCTTTTGAGAACCACAGTGGCTTTTTCTTTCATTTTGATTTGTTTATTTGCTTCACACAAAGGCTTGTTGCCTCTGTGATGGCAGTTTTGATGATTCCCCATTGTTGCTCCACCCATCCTTCTGGCTGGCATGTTACTGCTTTTCTGAGACACTCTCCCATCTTGCCAAAGTCAGCCCTCCTGAAGTCCAGTACCCTCACTTTTGTATGGCTGAGTTTATCGTGAACCACACTGTTTGATGGTCACTTGTTCCCAGATGGCACCCCACTTCTAGATCTGAGATCCTCTCATTGTCCCCATTTGAGAGTACAAGGTCTAAGATTGCTCCCTCACGAGTGGGTTCCGAAACTAGCTGTCTGAGGCATGCCACCTGTAGGGCATCGAGAATGGCCCTGCTCTTGGATGTGGCTGCAGCAAATGTGCTCCAGTTAACATCTGGCATATTCAGGTCTCCCATCAACAGTATCTCCCCTTTCTCTGCCATCCTAAGAATGCCTTCTATCATATCCTTGTCCATTCCCTCCCCCGACATGGGGGTCTTTACACAACCCCTGTGCGGATTGTGGTGCCATTTCCAGTCTCCAAGGTGACTCACAGTGTCTCATCTCCTCCCTGTTTACTCCTTTCTTCAGTTGCTTTTATCCCTTCCCTTACCTCCCCCTCTTCTCCCCTCCCTGTCTCTCCTGTAGGTTCTGTACCCTGGTATGTTAACATCCCAGTCATGGTTCTCTGTGTGCCATGTTTCTGTGACTGTTACGATATCCAGGCATCCCTCTTCCATCAAGGCCACCAGTTCAGGAGCTTGTTGCCCAGACTACGGGCATTGGTTCTCTACCTCCATTTCTGATGGCCTTACTCCTTCTTGCCTCTGTCACTTTCTCCATTTACCCCTTCCCTTCTCCCTATCGATATTTCTATGTTGGAGTTCACCGCTGACTCACTACCGCGGACTTTATTTGAGGGCTAACTGCTCCTTTCCAGTGCCTCCCTTGGCTAGTTTAAATGCTTGCCAATGAAGCATTTAAACCCATCACCTAAGATCCTGGTTCCCTCCTGGACAGATGCAGCCTATCATGCCAGTATAGGCTTGCTTCACTCCAGGTGGACCCCCAGTCCCCAATGAAGGCAAATCCCTGAGCTCTGCACCTGTTTTTCAACCACTGATTGAATACCATGGTGTGGAGCACCCTAGCCTCTCTTACGCCATAGATAGGCAGCACCTCCAAGAAGGTTACAGTGCATGCTACTTGTCTAAGGCCCCTTCCCAATTCCACAAACTCTTTCTGCACTGCTCTGATCCCTTTCCTAGCCAGATCATTTGTCCCTAGGTGGACAATGACATCCAGCTCCCTCTCCTGTGCAGCTGCTCCGGCAATCTTGAGGATTCACCCTGTCCCACCAGCCAAGGCTCCAGGCAGGCACATTACCTCCCTCTCCCCTTCCTCCCCCAGTTCTACCTTCCTAACAATGGAGTCCCCCACCAGGAGTTGTTTCCTTCCCCTGTGGGGTCCCATGCCACCCTCCTGTGGGTCTCCTTTGTGGAGGTTCCCAGCATCCTCCTTGGTCTCCACTGTGGGTGCCTCCATAGAAGAACCACACTTTGCCAGAATGGCACAGGAATTGTGGAGAGGTACAACTGGAGGGATGCGCCTCTGTTCCACCACCCTCACCCTCCCTGAGCCCATTGTGGTCCAACCGCTCCTCTTTCTTGGCAACCTCTGAGGCAGTGGCAGTGGCCCTGGTGGTCCCTGGATGGAAGAGGAGGTCCCACAAATCCTGGCCAAATCAGCCTGGAGATGAGTAACCTCCTCCCTCAGCCCAGAGAGGTGCCTGCAGATGGGACAACACCGCATCCTCCAGAATGTCTCCTGGAAGACTGCTGCTCCACAGCCACTGCTCTGCACCACTCCCATCCTGTCTTATTTCTGGCCCCTTCACTATTGTTTGGAATTCTTATTCTTTCCTCTTTTTTTTTATTTTTTCCTTCCTTCTCTCTCTACTTACTTACTGTTACTGTGCCTTTCAAGCTCCTGATTGTGCAGTTCTGAGACAAGAAGATCCTACATTTCTCAGTAGACCCCTTACTTGCTCAGAGGCAGACCTCCAGCAGCTAGAGGGGCCGGAGAGCTACTCTGCCTTCTAAGATGGTGAGTCTTTGGTGGCTCTGTGATCAATCACTTCCTGCTCCCAAACAGGAAGTTCCTGTTGTCAGTCAAATCCTGTGCCTATAAAAGTAGAACTAGCTTTGGGTGGAGGGAAGGAGGGCAATATAGTCTCAGTAGAGAAGTCCAGTCACACAGCACTCCTTCCGCCTGGTGTCTTCTGCCAAGCTTCTGGCAGAATCTTTCTAAGGCAGGGATAATCAAGGACTACATTGAGGAAAAACTTGCAGAGGCTGGAAAGGTAGTTCCCTCACAACACGGCTTTACAAAGGAAAGATCTTGCCAAACAAATCTGTTAGCTTTTTATAGTAATGTAAGCAAAGAAACTGAAAGGGTAAATTCAGTGGATGTGATCCTCTTGGATCTAACTAAAGCCTTTGACAAAGTCCCACATGGAGAGTTGGTTACAACCTTGGCACAAATGGGTATTCATGTTAACTTGGTTAAATGGATTGCTTCATGGCTGGCGGATAGAGACACTTTGTGAGCACAAGGGTGTAGTGTCTAACTGGACTAAGGTGACCAGCGGGTCCCACAGGGATCTGTGCTGGGACCAAGTTCATTCAAGCTCTATGTGACTTCAATGAAATGTGATGCAGATATATGGACTGTGAAATTCGGCCAATGATACTAGAATTGTGCAGTCATTGATAACCATGGGGACATTGAAAAACTTCAATAAAACCTAACTGAACTAGAAATGTGGACCCATAGGACTAGGCTTGAGTTTGGTATAGACAAGCAAAGTGATACACTTTGGTAGGAGAAAGAACATGGCAGAGTACAAATTAAAGGGAAGAAGACTAAGGGTGGTAATCAAGAAAGACCTGGGGATTAGGGCTACCGATGATCTAATCTTTTAAAACCATTGTCAGGAGGTGTCAAATACAGCTGAAGGCATACTAAACAGTATAACTTGGAATATATCTTCCAGAGAGGGAAGAGTGGTGCTGCCATTGTATAGAACACCCGTTAGACCCCACATCTGGAGTATTGTGCTCGTTTTTGGCACCAAGTACAATGGGAGAGACCAGGTTGCTGGAGCGGGTCCGGGGAAGGGCCACAGGATGATTAGAGAAACTAGGGGCCTGAATACAAGGACAGATTGGAGATGTTGGGGATGTTCATACTCGAGTATAGGAGACTAACAGGTGATATGTGTGACACTTGGACAGCTGGTTCTGATTGCTCTATGATTTTGTAATATAAAAATGTGTTATTGAGTGTCTCTCATGAGACATCCTGTGCTCCTGGGATAACCCCCCAGGTTTCAGTTCAAAGGGCAGGATATGTTAAACAGCAGATCTCTGTGATGCGATTAACTTCCAAGAACTCACATTTTATAGCCTTGTTTAGGATCTGTGTTGCTTGAAAACAGGAACTAAAATATCCATTTTATGACATCTTCAGGAGGGGCAGTCAATTTCAACTGGTGCTAGAAAAACTATATTGCAGCTAGGTGAGAAAACTGCAGAGTTGTAAAAGTTCTGTAATGACTTTGAAGGGCAGGAAGACACACTAGATCAAAGGGTCATAAGGGGAAACAAGTTTTTGCTGATGTCACCTTATTTAATATACCTCCTGAGTGATGGAACATCCTGTGTGTATTAATTTTTATATTTAACAGGGAGGAGCTAAGTGACATCATGGAAGGGCAGGTTTAGAGACAGTTTAAACTGTATTCTGTATTTTCACTGAGACACATTCCTGTTCGGACTCTCTTGAAACAACAGCTAACTAAAGCACTGTAAGAAGACATACCTTAGATAGACAAGTCTATGTGTACTGTGGTAGGAGTTTGTTTGTATTTTGACCGTGTTCTGTTAAGTGATTGTATGTTTTGTGATATATTGTTTTGTGGTTACATTTTACATATTTTATTAATTTTTAAGCAAAACCTCTTATTTTAAAGAGACTGCCTGTGTCTTCCAAGTCCTTCCTGTTTGCCTGTGATGCATGGATGGTTAAGATTTTGACAACACTGTTCATAAGCATAATGGTATACCAAACTGGGAAAAGGTAAGAATTTATCTAAGATCTTTCATAGAGTTTTTTAAGGGGTAATTCTGTATACCTGGCTAGTTGCACTTGGCGAGAGATATCTGGCATTTCCCCGAAGAGCAGAATTATCTGAGCCTGTACATTTGGGTACGCTGGCAGAAGGTTCAAGGTTGAATCCTCCAGAACTTGAGACCAAAGGTGATTCGGACCCACAAAACAGACAGGAGGGTTACCCTGTTCACAATATCATGCTCTGAAGTTGGCACTGTGGGAGCAGAGGGCCCTCACCTGCTGAGTGGGGTTGTGATAATATATGCCTGTTATTTTGCGCCTGACAAATCCTGATCTATGAGACATGTTAGGTTTAGAAATTAAACGACTGTATATAATACTAGGTCCCATATTTTACAGATTAAAGGGAAGTGTGCTACTCATGGAAAAGGAGATCTTGGTACAACCAGAGGGTGGCTGCGAATGGAACTCACTGCCAGAGCAGGTGATTGGTTGTGCAGATATGAATGAGTTTAAAAGGGATTTAACAGCTACTGTATACCTAACAACATAGGAGGGTATTTGTAAACATACTGAGTAGCATTATGGACAATAGTCTACTTCACTTTGAATCTACCTATGTAACCTATGTAAATGCATCCAGCAGACCAGACCTGGGTTTGAACCCCACAGCTTCCACTTGTATACTGTGTGACCCTGAGCAAGTCATTTAACTTCCTGTGCTCCCAGGTGCACTCTGTAAAAAGCTTTCAGCTTAGTGTGCTAGTCCTGGTTAAATAACTAAAAATGCATGTTTGGCATGGCCTTTCAGCCAGTCAGCATGCTTTATTTTTCAAGCCCATTTTCTAACAGGGCACAAAGCAGTCATTCACTAAGACTTCCAGGTTTTCAGAAACCTTCCCATGTGGTTATATCATTTGGGCAGTTTAATATTAACCACAAGTTATGTTTTGAATTTTCATCGGATAACTTAAGTACATATTTTGCCGTACTGTTGTGAATCACAAAATGTTTTAATAAACTCTAAATAAAAAAAGCTGAAAACGTATATTTACTCGAGCATCTCAGAGGGAATTAGGATTTTTTTTTAACAATGGGGATCAGATGCGTAATTATTTATCTACATTTAATTGATGTTTGTGTCACAATTGTTTTTGTAATTGCCCTTTTGTAGTTTGTGTGAAGCACTTTGAGGAAGTGCACTATATGAATCGCTTTCTTTCTATCTACTGTACTGTACCTACTTGTCTATCTACCTACCTAGCTATAGCTACCATATCCCTTTAAAAACTGGAAAGCTAGTGCCAATCTTAGTTTCTAACTGAAAAGAAAAATAGATTGTAGGACTGCATAACTTCTGTAACCTTTGTTGACATTGCTGATTATTTCCATATATATTTTATCCTTGTGGGCCACAGCAGTGCAGGCTCCCTTCAGCTGGCTCAACCACTCTCACCCATTGTGCACAGACCCTGTCGGCTGTACCCCCACAGATGGTGGGGTCAGGAGGGGGAGGGCCATCCGCCCTCTCCTGAAGCACAATCCAGTATTCCTCACAGGTACTGCTGATGTGGCAGATGGGGTGTGGTGAGCGGGCATCTTGCGATCCTGCCACACCAACCTTTTCCCTCTTGTTTTCTCCCCGATGGTCATGGCAACAAAGGGGGCATGCCGTGAACCTGTGGAGGTGCACACGTGCTCCCAGATCCTCCCCTTCCCCTCCCGACATTGCGTTAACCTCCATGCGTCCATGTTCTAACACCCAGCCGACACTAGGTGTCAGCCAAGACAAGGATGGCATGGAATCCCTCTCTGTAGCCTTCCAGCGTGCTCAGTCCTGCTCCCACCCTTCCTCCCAGCCAGCCTCAATTAACCTAGGCTTGGAACGAACCCAGGTTACCTGTGTGGCATGAGGTAAGGCGCTCAGGCAGAGCCAAGGCCCTCAACACCACCGGGCCAGCTAGTTTTTCATTTACTGATCTTTTTGTCAACCAGGTAGGTACACTGGGCTGACAGAGCTTATTGTTAGTCACGACCTGGGTACACTGACCAAGAAGCTTCAGATTTAGCATAAATGGTACAGTCAAAAGAGTAGGCAAAATGAAACAAAGAAAGAAATTACAATAGCTTCCTTTTCTCAGTAAAACAAAACTTTGCTAGTGATGTGACCATATCAAAATTTGTTTTATGTCATCTTACTGTAGCCTTCCTGAATTTTGTTAACCCCACAAACAGTCCATCACTCATGAAGCAGTAGTCTCCTCTCACTAAATCATTAGTGGATAAATTGTGTGGGTGGTCCCAAGTTGTAGGAAGGATGCAGTGGGAGTTTATCAAGGACTGTAAAGAGTGAAGTTTGTGTGAATCATAGAAATCTGACAGCAGAAAAGGACCCTCTGACCCATTGAGTCTGCCCCCCACTCATCACCTATGCCACGGGCCGTTACCCCACTTGCCAACTCCTTATACCTGTCCCACGCACTCTTGAATCCTCCAGTGTTTCAGCCCCCACCACTTCCTCTGGTAGTTTATTCTAGGCTTCCACCCCCTCTTTGTGAAGTAATGCCCCTCACATTGCCTCTAAATCTTCCTCCTTCTAATCTTAGACTATGCCTCTAGTTTTAGCCCCACATTTGTTTTATATAGGTTCCATTCCGCATCTTACTGATCCCTTCACGATTTAAATGTTTCTGCCTTCCCCATCTCTCCTTCTAGTCTCCAATGGGTACAGATCTAATACACTAATATTAGGCACAATCAGTTTTTTCACATTTATTAAGAAAAAATAGGTAAATACAAACCACATGATACATTATCAAATTCTACAGAAGGTAAACCAGTATAAATTGTGTGTTTTCAAACTAGTGTCAATTTGACCTGGGTGGGGGTGACAGTGTCCCTATAAAATGAGGCGTAAGCTATCTGAACCCATTTGGTGAAGAGTGTTTATTAAATGCTGTGTTATCTACAGAATTCTGTTCAAACTTTTGCAGTGTTTTCAATCCCATTGTAGGTATATTATTAGTGGGCAAAGGGGTCTGAAGGCAACCCCTGAAAAAGTTGCTGGTGGTTTTACTTAATAATGTGTCATTTCCAACATTCTCGGGTCTAATTTTTGCACATTTGTCTTGCTTGAGGAAAACAATAGCATTAGGACCTCAATCAGAAGAAAGAAAGGAGCCTCAATCCCACAATACAGTAAGTCATTGTCACAACTGGTACGCAGCTGGTAAATTACAAACCTAGTACTAGCACTGAGCTTAAAGCAGTAGTGCATGTGTACTGTGAAAAATGTGATCTATGTTTTTATTCTGTTTTAGTGCCTTTGTTTTCCTGCTTCATCCGATACCCTTTTCTTGCTGTTTCGAGTCAACTTTAGTACTTTCTAGCATGTAAAATAATAATAAGTGCACTTTTTATTTTGCCTATTCCCAACTTTTCATCATTATTATCCACTATTTTTGAACACTCACTCTCCCTAAAGCTTAGTAAGCAGTGGCTGTTGCATCCTAGTTCAACTTATTCACAAGAAACATTATGTTAAATAAAGGGTGCTCAAACACAGTGGAAAATAATGATGAAAATCTGGGAGATAGCCATATGAAAAGAGTGCTCCTTTTACATATAAATGCCAGCAGAAACAGGCCTCACAGGGTCAATGGAGTCTGCTCGATTGTGCTGCTAGCCCCTCAACTGGTAGCTGCCCCAACCTCCCCTCCCCTTCATAATTACCCCCTTCACTCTGTCCCAATCCCTCTTAAAACTGCCCACCATCCTACTGGATACCACCTCCTCGGCAGAGTATTCCACTTGTTTACCACCCGCTCCATGAAAAATGCCTCCTGATTTCCCTCCTGAATACCCCCCCTCCAATTTCAGCTGATGCCCTCTCGTGTCCCTTCCTTTTCTGATTTGGAAAATCCCTTCTGTATTGGTCTTGTTTATCCCCTTTAAGTACTTAAAAGTTTCAATCATATTCCCCCCCAATCCCTCCTCTCCTCCAGGATATACATGTTCAGCTCACTCAGCCTATCATCGTAGGACCTACCCTCCAATCCCTGGATCATCTTAGTCGCCCTATGCTGTACCCCCTCCAACAATCTAATGTCCTTCAGGATAGGGCACCAGTACTGCACACAGTACTCCAGGTGCGGCCTGACCAGTGACCTGTACAGGGGAAGGATCACCTCCCTATTTCTGGAGGAGATTCCCCTTGCTATACACCCCAGCATCTTGTTGGCTTTAGCTGCCACCTTCCTGCACTGAGCCGAGTTGTTCACACCCCCGTTATAAGAACCCCTAGATCTTTTAGCTTCTCTGTGGTTCCCAACTGTACCCCTCCCAGCTGACCGCTCCAAAGTGCAGTACCTTGCACTTCTTGGCACTGAACTCCAATTGCCATGTTTCTGACCATTCCTGTAGTTTAGTCAGGTCGTCCTGCAGCCCCCTCCATCCTTTGGTGTCGTCTACAACAGCTCCCATCTTCGTATCATCTGCGAACAGATCGATCTTGCTCCGGATTCCATGTGAGATAGCAGCTATGAATATCCCAAACAGCACTGGTTCCAGAACCGATCCCTGTGGTACCCCGCTCGTCAACTCCCTCGGTGATGAGAGTTCCCTCCCCACTACCACCCTTTGCTGCCTTCCCTTTAGCCAGCTGGTGATCCAGCTGACCATCTTTGTTCCCACCCCTATATATTCCAACTTCCCCCCAGCCTCCCACGGAATCAAAGGCCTTGCTGAAATCCAAATACAGGACATCCACCGCATAGCCCTCATTCAGTTCCCTGGTCACCCAGTCATAGTACTCAATTAGGTTTGTCTGCCAGGATCTACCCGAGACAGACCCGTGCTTTTGACCCTGAAGTCCACAGCCCTCCAATTTAATGGATTTAATTGTTTCAAACTTATGAAAAAGCAAAGAGAGACTCAAAATGGGAAAGGGTATCTTCCACGGCAGAAGAACAAGAGCTCTCCCAAACAGAATAAAAATTATGGGTCAAAATGTTTCACTGTAAAATGCTTCACTGCAATGTGCATTGCTGCTGTAAACTACCTGGAGAGTACACTGAATACAGAAGAGCAGAAAATATGTTTTGTTGCATGTAGCCTATAAATCACAGTGGTAGCTACTGACATCAGTAACAGTTAGTTAGCTAGTTAGTTAATTTATTTAGTTTTGGTAACCGGGTGAGGTGCGCTAGGCAGATGATTGTATTTTCAGGCACGACCCGGAAGGTTACAATGCTGGTATTTTCAGGCACGACCCGGAAGGTTACAATGCTGGAACAGTAAAGACATTACAATGCACAAACACATGATGATACAATGCTGGAACAATAAAGATCAGAATAGACATTACAGTACACAACTCTTCAATTACATTCTCAGACAGGATAGCATACAGACATGTGGTATACTTTCAAGGGATAAGAGTGAAACAAGGCACAGTAAAAATGACAACTAACTGAGAGACAGCAATATGCTACTTATCATACAAAGGTAGATTGACAAGTCCGGTCACAAAGCTAAGTTCTACTGAAGATCTGAAAAAATCTATTAAAGGCAGAGTAACAAAATGCAGGACAAATGTTACTTAGCCACTGAGTGAAGGGTGCAGGTGATGGAAGGGAAATCGGTGTTAGTGACTAGGGGGGAATTTATTTATTAGATTCTTGGAATGAATACCTTTGAGCTGTAAGCTCTTTACATAGGTTCCACATCATGGATAACACAGACAATACAGGCAGACAAGGTGTTAAACAGTATACAGTACTTAATATATTACAAGGTGAGTTGAATAACACTAATAAAGAAAACCTAAGATATGATACAGGAGGGCCTAGGCACTGTTGTCAGAGGTGTACAAGTTGGGCAAGGAGCGTGGGGGCAGAACAAACAGGGATGTTGCGAGCAGCCAGGGGCTTTGTCCTTTGGGCAGATAAGGGAAACAAATGAAGACAGACAGAAAGAAGGGGGGAGGGGTTAGGGTCAGCTCACGAGGCCTCATCGATGATGAAAGGTAAAAGAGAGATAGGGTGAAGCAGAGGTAGCGGTTCCAGGGGGTAGGGGAGTGAAAGGATAGTTAGTGGATAAATAGGTGGGGGGAGCATAGAGGGTTAGTAGTGGGCAGCGGGTGTTGCTAGTGGACAAAGGGTGGGGGAGTGTAGAGGGCTGGTAATGACAGTGGGTAGAGGGTGAAGAGGGTTGGCAATGGACAGTGGGCAGAGGACAGCGGGTATAAGTGCAGCGAATGCTGAGTTAGTGGAAGCAATCACAGCTAGAGGCAGCAACAAGGTGTTGTCTAGCCTTTTGTTTAAAAGATCCCAATGTTGGAGCAGAGGATATGTCCAGTGGTAGGGAGTTAAACCACAGTGGAGTTCAGTAGGCAAAATACCTTTGACCTTGGGAAGTGCGACAGCGGGGGGTCTTGAAGAATAGGCTATTGGAGCTTTTGGTATGAAGTCGGTTGGTGTAGGAGATGAGAAGCTTCTGGACCCCAGGAGGGACTAGGCCTAGGCATGATTTTTAGCCAACAAACAAGTTTGGTAACAGAGTCTGTTCTTAAACTGGAGCCAGTTGGCCTGGGCAAAAGGTCGCAGGTGTGAGTTAGTCTAAAGGATCCTGTTAGGAGTTGCCATGCCTTGTTAAGGGCCACTTTTATGCGACAAAGGGCAGTGTCAGTGGCTGACCATATATAGCCAGCCCATAAAAGATGAGAGAAACCACAGGGGGAATGGCGAGATTTGATGATTGGGGCAAGTGCACTGATGTCTCAGAAGAAGTTGAGTGCGAAGTTGGCTACTGAAGGAGACTTCTGTTTGGTTCAGTCACAAAGGGGGAGGAATAGTATTCCAGAGTTTAGAGGTGGTTGATGAAAAGGACATCTCACCATACCTGGTATGGGACCGAGGGATAGTCAGTTGAGCAGTATCAGATAATCTAAGGAAGTAATGGCTGGTGGAAGACTTGAGGCATGAGGCAAGGGAGAGGAGCTTGTTATTGTTTAGTACATTACGGACGAGTTTCCCCAGTGTTTGGTCCATTAGGGCTGATGGGGAAGGGCCAGCCTAATTTAGTATATAGAAGGCAGTGGTGGGTAAGGCGATTACAGTCAAGTGTGAAGCAGCATATATTGTATCCCACTGACCATTTGTGCATGAGGGAGTTAGAGGCATTGGCGAAGACTGGGAGGCCACGTGATCCTTGGGAACAGCAGGGTACTTGATATGGTATACCTGGCCACAGGGCAAGATTTTTACTAGCCCTGTATGCACGACTGAGACCACAATTTGTGGCCTTGCATTGGAGGAGATATGCAGCGTGAAATCCAGGGAGTGGTCCAGGGTGAACCATAGTATTTGAAGAATATGACTATGTCGAGGAGGGAAACATCTGCACAGGATATTTGTAGAGGAGTGTTAATGGCACATAGTCGGGAAGGTGTGCCAAAGAGCATCGCCTTTGACTTGGACAGGTTCATTAGTAGTTTGTTTTTGGAGAGCCAATGTTGGCCTACTTGGAGATCAGAGGACAGTGCACTATTAATGCTGGATATGTCAGGGGCTTGGCTGATAAATACTAAATCATCAGCATAAAGGAGAGGGGTGCTGTGTTTGAAACACTGGTATACAGAGTTCATGTGCAGAGAGAATAACAGGGGACCAAAAACTGAGCCTTGAAGGACACCCAGGGAAATTGGGAGATTGTCAGAGTATGAGGAGTCTATCTTAACTCTCTGTGTTCCATCAGCGAGAAAACTGGCAAACCAGGGTAAAGCATGATTGGAGATTCCAAGGAAACTTAGCTTTTGAAGAAGTAGTATTTGGTAGCTGACCATGTCAAAAGCTTTTGTCAGGTCAAGAAACACTGCACCAGTGATATCACACTTGTCTAGCAAGGCACAGATTGTATCCGTTAGGGTAAGTGTAGCGGTAGTGGTGCTGTGGCCTTTCTGGGAACCATATTGTGCTGGGCAGAGTAAGTTGTATTTTTCAAGGTAATCTGTTAGTTGGGTGGAGACAATGTTTTCAAGTATTTTGCTTAGGGCTGGTAAAATGGCAATGGACCTGCAATTAGATAGGATTTTGTTATTACCTTTATTTTTTAACAGGATAAGAACCTTAGACCTAGAGGACCTATTTACAAAGTTGTCCTGTATAAACATAAAATCATACATACAAGGCATTCATTACAAAATGAGCAAACAGTAGATCACACTACCAATTTACAAGTACATACAAATGCATTTTATATGTTGTAATAAGTTTTCTTGTAAGGAGTAACAGTATTATAGTGTATAGTGGAACGTCGTTGTTCACTGAAATCTAGCACTCTTGAAATGTTGTTCTGCTGCACTAGTGACGTCCGAAGTGCAGCAGAACCAAAAAGTGATGTCCGCAGGACAGCAGAACGAAAGCAGTGCAGACGTCACACATGGTGTCCGAGCAGCAATCTAACAGTTAGTCTTATTTAAAAAGAAAGATGTAGTAATTTTTTTTTGAGGCAGCGACATTCCACTATACACTATACAGAATAGTGCATGCGTGCCATTTAACGGCAGGGCTGTTCTTTCACCTCGTTGGTACTATGACGACTGATTACCTCTCGAGCTGCGCTCTCAAGGTAATCTGTTGTCATAATACCAACTCGGTGAAAGAATAGCCCTGTTGTTAACTGTCCTCATGCACTATACTATATGTTGTTAATTACAATTTAGTCTAAGTACAAGTGCAGACTTCCAAGCAGGTTATTAATCTGCTTATTTAAAAGAACCAAGCTTTGGCAAGTTTCTCAACGAGGGGAAATCGCATTCCATAATCTAGCAGCATTATACTGAAAAGACATGTGACCATATTTAGTTCTTATTCTTGGGATTGTAAGACCCCAATGTACCACATCCCTAAGGTAATATCTTTGGCCATCTGTCTCATACTGAAATAAGTTTCCTTGATCAAACCATTTTCACTTTGTACCCTAAGTTTATATATTTTTTTTTAATAGAACAGCTGGACTATCCCACCATAGCTGTTGGTACATTAGACAATGATGAGTTTTAAACAGACAATTTAAGACAAATCTAGCAAGTTGATAGAAACTTTTAAGTACCTCAAGGGAATCAACAAAGTACAGGAGGGTAGCATCTTTCAGAAAAAGAGATGTGTAAGAACAAGGGGACACAATTTAAAGTTAGAGGGGGGACGGCTCAGGGGTAACGTGAGGAAATTATTTTTCACGGAGAGAGTGGTGGACGCATGGAACCGCCTTCCTGGAGAGGTTGTGGGGTCTAAAACAGTGGAGGAATTCAAACATGCATGGGACAGACATAAGGCAATTATAGTGGGGGGTTGCAGGAAATAGGCTGTTGGTTAACTAGAATCTGCAGCTTATCCAGTAGGTAGGAAATGGACAGACTGGGTGGGCCAAGTGGTCCTTATCTGCCATCAAAGTCTATGTTTCTATATGAGTGATTGACTTTGTCAAAAGTTTTTTGTACAGCCAATCCATAAACTAAGTTGCCATACTCCAGAACAGGCAGATTAATTTGAATAGCAATCATATTACACATCTGAAATGTAACTATTGATGCTGACCTTCTCAATGCACCAGTTCTGGCATTTACTGTTTTTAGTTATAGAATCAATCAGGGCTTCAAATGTCAATGAGCTATCTAATACAACTCCAATGTATTTATATTTATTAGTTATTAACAATGTTTGACCACCCTGAGCAACAATTTCAGAATTTTGAATAACCTGTAATGCTTTTTTTATTTTGCTTGTTTTGAAAAAAAAAAAAAACATTATTTGAGTTTTTTAATACTCAGTACTAACGTTGATTTACAAAATCATCTTGGAGTATGTCAAAATCTGTCTGAAGCTTCATCAACATTGATTCATGAGATTTTGCTGATGCCAGTAACACTGTATCGTCAGCATATAATCTGAGTGTTTTGTATATGATCAGGTAAATCATTTATATACAGTATATCAGGAACAATAGTGGCCCCAAGATTAAACCCTGGGGGACACCTTTTGTTAAGTAACCCAGGTAAGATAGATGTTCATCTATTGCCACTTGCGGAAAAATTTGAACCAAACAGTCGAACAGGGAGCTACGCCAATCTTTTTTAGTCTAGCAATCAAGCTTTCATGGTCCACTAAGTCAAAGGCTTTGGACAAATCGATGAACACCGCACCCATGGATTCCCGGCACCTAATGCACGTGCCACCTTAGACTAAATCCATGAGCTGGTGCCAGAGTGTCCAGCCCTAAAACCATGTTGAAACTAAGTCAATTTAGAGTATTTCTCCAGATATTCATTGTGGCGAGATAAGGTCATACCTTATTGTTCTAATCATATTTCATGGTATTTTATGTGAGAAGTGCATCAGACGCCCATGGTGGCCCAGTATAACATAAAAGGGATCATGGGTACAAAGAAAACCCATGGGTGCAAAAAATGATGTCATTTCTTGGTACTAGGCAGAGAAACCGGTTGCTGCTAGCCAGGGACTAGGGTTTGATTAAATCATTTAAAAGGAGACAAAAGAATAATTAAGCAGAGCTGGAAGCAGACACATCCATTTGTGTCTGAACAGCCCACAGCATCTACGGGTGCCATGTCATCTGGCTTCCTTAGTCTCTGACAGTCTATCCTGAGTTAATCTCGTTACAGTTGAATGGGCTACCGTTTAAGTAAACGGCTGTACTGAGTGCTTAATTACAGCCATTTCAAAAGGGGGGGCTGGATGGTTTCCTAAAATTCGGTTCAGACTAGTTGACCACAATCTTTTTTTCTCATGCTCAGAAATGCACATTCGTTGTTTTGTAACAAAATACTAAAAGCTGATTGGTTGTGTAGCCATGGAGATGGAATGCTAGACAACTGCAGAGCAAATCAATATTCACTGGACCTGCCCTTTGAGAAACCCCATAAAACAAGGGTGCAAGACCATAGCTGAGCCTTTTGCATTTGGGAACGCTGTCTGCTTAGAGAGCAGAGACAATTTCTTCTCAAGACTTCTCCTGGACCAACAGCGAAGACTTCAGCTACTACTTTTAAGAACACTTTGCACTTCAAATTTTGAGGTAGAACTTTCAAACTAGAATTCTCAAAGTTTAGGTTTTTTGTATACTTCCATTTTATTTTCCATATCCTGTAACCAATGTCAAGTTATCTGTCTTTATGTTATTTACTGCATTTATTAATTAGTAAAGCTTTTGGCTTACTTTTAAGTAACTCCCCAACTGCAGTAATCTCATTTGCAATAAGATTGGAAAATTCAAAGCTGGTCTCCGTGCACATCTAACCTCATCAAGTACTTGTGAGTGCCCCTGTGCACCATGTCCCGTTCTCAGCACTCTTCAGTTCCTGAAACCTTTGACCTTGTATCTATGTCACACCTCTCACATGCCCCAATTGACTACACTACCGGTCAAAAGTTTTAGAACACCCCCATTTTTCCAGTTTTTATTGAAATTTATGCAGGTTAATGTCTCAATGTACTCTGAAATTAAAGCATAGAACAAATAAACAATTGGAGATAAAAAAGAAATCATAGAATCATTTTGTTTAACAAAATTTAATCTAAATTTTTGACTCATCAAAGTAGCCACCTTTTGCAGATATACTGTCACCGCCGAACAGACTCGTGGCATTCTTCCTACAATGGACATCAAATATTGTTCGGGAAGTTCTTCCCAACACTGTTGCAGAAGTTCCCACAAATGTGTTGCACTTGTAGGTTGCTTTGCTTTCACCCTTCTGTCCAGTTCATCCCAAACCAGCTCGATGGGGTTTAAGTCTAGAGACTGTGCTGGCCATTCCATGATTTGAAGCCTACCGTCTTGTTCTTTCCTCGAAGGTAGTTCGACATAGCCTGGAGGTATGTTTTGGGTCATTATCTTGCTGTAGGATGAACCCTGACCAACTAGGCATAGACCAGAGGGTACTGCATGGTGCTGCAAAATGCTGTGGTAGCCCTTTTGGTTCAGGGTGCCAGTCACCTGTGCTGTTGTCCTGTGAGCCGCCTATCACGCAAGCTGTTGACTCTCAGAAACTTGTCTGCTGATTCTGTTGTGGCTTTGGGTCTGCCAGACCTCTTCCTGTCAGAGTTTCCTCCAGTTTCAAGAGCCTTTTGATGGTGTAGGAAACTGTACTCACTGACACCTTGGCTTTCTTTGCAATTTCTCTACAGCAGTTTTTGCTAACCTAAACTTTTTTTTTAACCTCTAGCAGTTTACTGCTTACCTTTGTACCATTTCAGGTTATTCACTGGACTTGAATTGCTTAAATTTCAATAAAAACTGGAAAAATGGGGGTGTTCTAAAACTTTTGACCGGTAGTGTAGCTCTGGCCCTTCCTCGCACTGTACGCACCCCCCTGTATTTTTCATTGCCTTTCTTCCCTCCCTCTTTTCTTTCTCCCCCACGTTCCCCCCTAACTCCACACATACTACCCTACCCCATCCCTTATCACTCCCTCCCTCCCTCCCATACCCACCTTCCACCCATTTCCTCTCCTCTGCCTTCCATTTTCTCACTTTCTACCCCCTTAAGATTCTCTTTTCCTTCCTCCATCTCTTTGCTTTCAATTCTTAGTTTCGTTTTTTTCCTCCATCTCCTCACTTTCTACCCCTTAATTTCTTCCTTTTCTTCCCATTAATCCCCTCCCCTTCTCGATCCCTTGCCTCCCTTGACAATGCCTATCCTGGCTGCTACTCTCACTCAATCCCTAGCCCGCTCTGACCGCTGCCCCCATTGTTGCTCGGCTCTTTAACTCCCCATCCTCTTGCTCAACATTGTTGCTGCCTATTCCAGCCTGTGGGCATACATTACCTCTATTCCATATGGAACGACACTGAAATCTCCTTGCAAATTTCTAAGCTGTCTGGGAACCTAAAATTATTATCTTCCTCACAGTGAATTTTACCTATGAAGTAACCAGCGCTACTCTACCTGTTAAGAATTCACTGTTGTTGTTTTTTTTTTAATTGATTCTGTATTACCAATGTATTATTCCTGTTGTCTGTCTTATCTGTATTGTACTATGTCTGACCTGGAACCTTTGTAAATGAGCCTATGGCTCAAAGGTATTTAATCCCAAACTGAGATAAATAACAATAAATAAAATAATTCTGCCAGTGTCAAGTGTTTGTGTGTGTGTGTTGCCTCAGGGAGGGTTGTTCAAACTACACTACACCTGCGTGACTGTTTTAAGGGCCAAACACTACCAAAGTGAAGTACCACTAGGGAGTCTGTGGACAACAGGAAGGGAGGAAATACAAAAGCTCTCAGGGGGAGTCTGTGGGGGCTTGAACCGGACTCTGCATTTCTGGGGAAAGACACATATTAGGGTGTGTATAGCCCCCCCCCATCCCGAAGCTTATACATGCCTGTAGTTTTTCTGGTTCATTGTGCAGTGGCTGAGAAGGTTCTATCCCAGGAATGCAGACTCAAGACTGTATTTGTACCCCCTTGCATGGAGAGAGGGAACCCTGGGATTCTCTGGCATACATTCAGTTGTGAAACAGCGAGCATGCTAAAAGGACAGAGATGGGGTATCCCTGACCCCCTGTCACAAGAAGGATTCATTGTGACAGAGAATCCCGCCCCACTGGAGTGGGCTTGTGACATTCATATAACTGTTGGTATACCATTCGTTCCAACAGTTTTGATAGAATGGACAACAGTGTTTGTGGTCTATAGTTAGACGGTTCATTTGAACATCCACCCTTAAATATGGGTACAATTTTTGCTGCTTGCTTCCATCTGTTGAGGAATAGTCCCTCCATCAAACTCTGAATAGTTTAGTTATTACCGGTGACACTATACTTATGGTATCTGTTAGGAATTTTATTTCAACAATGTCAGGACCACAAGATTTTGGGGGGGTTAGTTTTTAAATTTCCAATACTACTTCCTTCATCTTAATTTTCCTTAGGTAAAACTTGAGATCATCTTCAGAGATCTTGTTTTTTACATTTTTAGTGCTCTGATTTGTTATATTAGGAATCCCAATATCTGGTAAAGTTGTAAAATAGTAGTTTAAAGCATCAGCAGCTGTTTTAGAGCTACAATGTCACCATTATTACTCACTATTTTAATTCCAGATCTTGTTTTAGCTGGGTTCTCTAATTCTTTAATAATGTCCCAGTACTGTTTTGGTTGTGATGTGTTAGTAATCTTATTCTGATAGTGTTTTCTCCTAGCCTGTTTTATAAGTAACTTACATGTATTACACTGTTTTTTAAATCATTCGCAATCTGCCAAGTCTGTTGTTTTGTTAGCCTTTTTCCAGTCTATCTTTAATCCAAATCATTTTCCTTAGAAATTCATCCTCCCATGGTACATGATTTTTTCTTAATCTACATGTTTTCACGGGGCATGACTGTTGCAAACCTGTAAAAAGTATTTGTAAAGTCATCAACCAAGTTTAGATCTGGGATTAAGTTTAGCCTGTCCCATTTTTGGTTTTTAAATCATTACTGAAGTTTATAGGATGGTAATTAGCATAACTTCTTCTAGTAGTATATTTAGTTGTAGTCTTTATGACTGCATTTATCTTGAATTATACACATTGTTGGATTATGGTCTCCTAGATTAGGAGGAAATACCAGGCAGCACTTTATATTGAAGGTTTTTGAAAGGAACATTAAATCCAATATGTTACCAGAACTTTGTGCACATCCTTTCCTGGTGACGTTATCTATTACTTGCTGTATATTCAAAATCAGAAAGTGTATCCCAATTTTTGCCTCTGGTTTACCCCAGGCAGTGTTAAAGTCTCCAACTAAGGACAATATCTTTATCTGTTGCAAGAAGGGTGATTTTTCTGTGCCACTGCTTCAAAACTGTCAATATTGTTCCTTGGTGGAGAATAGATAACACCCACAAGAAGTTTAAATTCCTTAGCTGTAACAGACAGGCATTCAATCCCTTGTATTAATCCAGAGAAGGCAATTTCAAACATCCCCAGTTTGGAATGGATATATAAAAGAACCCCACCTCCATGCTTTCCCCTGGCTTGTCTAAAAATATTATAGCCCTCCAATTGTATCTCAGTATTTTTAATTTGTTGAGTTAACCAAGTTTCAGAAAGACCTATTATATCAGGTTCATGTTGATGGGTCCAAATTCATAGCTCATTTATCTTTTTAACCACACTTCTTGCATTCTCATGGATTATTTTCAAATATGATCTAGTTAATAGTTTGAGTCCTGGATTTACTGCAATATCACCTGCAAGCAATACGACTAATTGAAGTGTGGTTCTTTCAGATGCCTTATCAATGCTTTTAGATTTCCCTTAAAGGTCCATTAAATTTTGTTGCTTTTTATAATTCATTAACTTCCAGTGATAGGAAAACAGGTTTCTCCTAATTTTTGGGGCATTCTAACACATCAGAGGGACGTACTGACAGCCAAATACTGGCTCTTTCCTGTAAGTTACCCAATGCAGTTTCAGGAAAACGTTTACTCAGATCCCCATTTCCTTTTGCACTGAACTGGTACACAATAAGAATTGTCAAGACTAAATTTTGTAAAACAGTTGTTAGTTTCATTTTGTTCCAGTGATATCCGTAGTTATAGCGAGCCATTGTTATTCAGTCCAATGGCACAGAGTAAAAGCTATGGCTGGCTATTTTGACAGATGGCCATGGCCACTACTGTACAAGTGAATTCTATAAGCTCTATAATATCATTAAGTTCCAATTTTACCCTGCAGGTCAAATGTGATGTGATGGGATGTGATGTGATGTGACCACAGCAAACTGCTGATGTCGTTTACAAGGCAATACACTCAAAGTCCTGCTTCAGGACATACCTGTCAAAACTAAAGTGTATATAGCACTGGCCTTACAAATGTAGCGCAAAAGGCTATAAAATGTTTCACGTTCTTAAGTCAAAGAGTAACTCAGTAACATTATACTGAAATGTTACTGTTGTAACAGAAGGGGTATGACATCCATCCTGCCTGCCCCTCCTGCTGCAAGGCAGTGACTATAGCCAACTTCGTATGGATGCACCTCCAAGCAATGCTACTCCTACTCATGCTGTGTAACAATCAGTGCCACTCTCCTTAGGAATCTGTCCAGTCTCTGGGTCTAGTCCTGCTATAAAAGCTTTAACAGTGCTAGTTTGTGGGCCTGCATCACTATTCGCAAACTAAGAAACAGGACTTGCAAATCAATTTCCATCTTGACTACTCTAGCTGCAGTTCTAATCAATTTGACAAGCTGGGGTGAGCTATAAACAGCATGGGCCAAACATTCAAAATATTGCCCCGGTGCAAAACCCAGTTTGCCCACGTAAACCGAGTTTTGTGCGAAGTCCCACATTTAAAAGCCCTTTCTGCACTGGCATACTGGGCTTGCACCGGGCCAAGGTGGAGGGGGCACAAGGCAACACTTTGTAAATCAGGGGAGGGACCTGAATATCGGTGTAGTCTGATATTCAGTGCATTTGCTCTGCACAAGGGTGCTTTACGCGTCCCCTTACATGGAGAAATACTGTCAACTGAAACCTAGTCTTAATCTGGCGCAACCCTAGTGGCTGCTACTAGAGGTAGTGTGTCGGCACCTCCCCCATCAACACATTAGACCCGGTGTCTAGAGGCGCCCTCCAGTGACCGTGTTAGGGTTTTAAAACATGGTCAACCAGACCCACTGGTGTAAAAAATGTGGGTCAAAATTAGAAACAACTGGGTCAAACCTAATCACAAGTACAAATTTCACCAGTACAGAAGCTTAAACTTGTCAAATGAAAATACTTTTCTATTGCTTATGTTTCCATCTTTTGGCTACTGTTACAGACAGGTACATACTTTGACCCACTATCATGTGGAAAGTGGGTCATTTCTAGGTCAGTGGCTCAGCAGGCTGCACACTCGCCCTGAGACTGGAAGTTCAGAAGGCTCTGGATTCTATCCCCACACTAGGCACTTGTGTTAAATCCCAATATTGACACTGTGGTGCAGCATGAGGGGTGCTGCACTCCTGAGGTGCCGACTTCGGATGAGATGTTGAACCGAGGTCCCCATCTGCCTGTTCTGGTGGTTGTTCACGTGGATGTTAAAGATCCCATAGCACTTCTAAAAGAAGAGGAAAGTTATTGAGAACAGAAAAAACATTGTTACATATTCCAGTAATAGTTTATCAAACAATATGTCAATTAGTACCTTAATAGATCAACTTTACAAAGAAAAACAATATCTATGTTAAATCTAACATCTCTCTGCGGACAGAATGGGTGCCACAGGACTGGAGGGTGGCTTATGTGGTACCTATACATAAAGGGGGGTCTAGGGAGGAGATGGGGAATTATAGGCTGGTCAGTCTGACGTTTGCAGTGGGCAAAGTAATGGAGAGCTTTATCAAGGAGAGGCTTGGGGGGCAGTTGGAAAGGTTAGGACACCAGGATAATAAACAGTATGGCTTTGTCCCAGGAAGATCGTGTCAGACCAACCTCGTAGAGTTTTATGATTGGGTGATGGAGGCCCTGGATAGACATAGGCCGGTTGATGTTCTATACCTAGATTTCAGCAAAGCGTTTGATTCAGTACCTCATAATGGACTGATAGCAAAAATGGGGGAGATGGGGGTGGGAGGACAGGAGCTAAATTGGGTTGAAAATTGGCTTTTGGGGCATTTACAGAGGGTAATGGCAGGTGGGATATTATCCTCCCCTAGGAAGGTAATCAGTGGAGTCCCTCAAGGTTCAGTATTGGGGCCACTCTTGTTCAATGCCTATGTCTCGGATATAGGGAGGGGGGGGGTTAGAAACAGGTTGAGTCTTTTTGAGGATGATTCAAAATTGGGAGCACTGGTGGATAGTGAGGAAGCGAGGGAGATGGTCCAGGGAGATCTGGATACCCTAGAGGGGTGGTCAAGGAGGTGGGGACTGAACTTTTATGCCAGGAAACGTAAAGTTCTTCATTTGGGGGTCAAACACCTGGGCCATGTATATATCCTGGGAGGGTCACACTGCATGCCACATTGGGAGAAAGGATTTAGGGTGGTGGTAGATGTTAAAATGAATAACTCTGAAAACTGTAGAAGAATTACAGCCAAAGCAAACAGGATATTGGGTTGCAGGCCAAGGGAATTACGTCCAGAAGCAGAGAGATGATTCTCCCTCTATATAATGCCTTGGTCAGGCCGCAGCTGGAGTACTGTGTGCAGTTCTGGAGACCTCATCTGAAGACGGACATAGCACTGCTGGAAAGGGTCCAGAGGAGAGTGACCAGGATGATTAAGGGTATGGAGGGGAGGCCTTATGAGGAGAGACTGGAAGAGCTCGGGCTTTACTCACTGGAGGAGAGGAGGGATAGGGGAGACATGATAGAGGTTTTCAAGTATGTAAAGGGAATAATTTGGAGTGGAACCAGGGAGTTGTTTAGGCTGAAGAAGGGAGGAGTGACATGGGGACATGAGTGGAAGTTGGAGGGGGAAATTACAAGGGGGAACGTAGGAAGCATTTTTTCACTGAGAGGGTGGTAGAGCCGTGGAATGCACTTCCAGGGAGGCTGGTTGAACAGGGCACAGTGGAGGGCTTCAAGAAGGAGTGGGACAGGTACAAGGGGAACCTGAATCTAAAGAAGTCACTCTTTGGGGGCAGGGGGGTGGTGAGGCAGGTAGCCATTAGGTTGCTGGCTTCTCACCAGACAAGACAGACCATTTGGCCTATTCTGCTGGCTTTTAGTATGTTAGTATGTTAAGTCCTTGCAGTATTAATGTTAGTTACCCAAGGAGGTTTTCCAAAGTTCCATAACTTGAGTATAAAATTGATTACACTCCATTTCGTATATATTGTGTAAGTCTTTTTCAATTTCCTATTAATTCAATGAGATTACTTCCTTCCTTTTGCTGTTCGGTAAACAAACACTGAACCATCCATATATTCCATTTGATGAATGTAAAGGAGACACAGCGTACTTCTATTCCATTTGTTTCACAGATTAGAAAATGCCCATACAACAAATTGTAATAAGTTACTTTTACAAACACAGGTTCAGGTTCTTGCCATTCTTGTGCTCAATATACCCAAAATTATTTAATAAAGGAACATTCAAAGAATAAGTGTTCTATTGTTTCAAGAGCATTAATATACTAGAGGCGACTACATATCCTGTCTTGCACCTGTTTATGTTTATGGTTCGCTTTAATGTTCAATTTCTCATGGCACGATAGTCAATGAAAATCCCACATATGAGCAGGTATTCTAGGTGTTTTCGGGAATATCCTTAGAGAGCCTAAATATTGGGTAGAACATTTCTCAAAGGGCTCAGGTACTGCACAAAGGGTTGATAAGAGATGTCTATATAACGTCTTATGTGAAAAGGAAATAATCATTTGTGTGTTGACTTTCCATTGTTTGAGTCTTAGAAAAGTTTCTCTCAGATAATTTGGGATTGTTACTGTGGCCTTTAGTGATTTCAGTGCGTTTGTTTCCCACTGGTGAAACCATGCCTTACAACTATTGTAGAGCCATGGCTCCCATCCCTTTCGTGTGTTAACTAGTAGTGGTTTTAGACTGGTTGTTAAGAATATACCATTAAAAAATAGGAAGGGGTTTATCATTGATAGTCCACCTTCTTTAACTTGGATATATGCAACATTCCTTTTAAGGGGGTTGAGGCGGCTGCCCCATAGAGCTTGAAAAAATAAGCCCAGAACTGATGTTTCTAGTTGTTTGGGAATCGGAAAGACATAACTTAGATAAAGAAATATAGGAACCAGGAAAGTTTTAATCAAAAAAAAAACTTTTCTTTTTCCCTACTTTCCCTCTATTCCATTGAGACACTTTTTGTATACCTAATTTAAGCTTCTCTTCCCAGTTTAACTTATCCATACCTTCAGGACCAAATGTAATGCCTAGTATTGTTACTGGGTCTTTCTGGAGTTTAATGGGCCCTATATGTGTATATGTATGTAGGGAATCCTACACATTTATCCAAATTGAGTGCTGCTCCCAATAGTGCTCCAAAATCAGTGCAGAGATAGGGAATTATAGAGCAAAGCCTCATTTTCTATCACTAGACACATATCATCTGTATATGCTAGGCTCAATATTGGGCATGATTCTCTGGGCATGATATTGGGATAATGGTTTGTAACTCATTTATCTTTCAAAGTAAGGTGTCTATAAAAAATACATATACAAGGGGACTCATAGGACACCCTTGCCTAACTCCCCATTTTATTGGTACCATCGGGCCTCTCCAACCATTCACTATAAGGACTACAGTGGCTGTTTTATATAGAGATTTTATCCAATTTATCATAATTCTTGGTACTTTGTAATATTGCAGAGTAGCCCACAGAAAATCGTGGCTAATGGAGTCGAATGCTTTTTTTTGGTCAAGGGAGAGAATATACCCATGCAGGGTGTTAGCTTGTCCCCTGGCTGTAATTTCCCTCAGCATTATGAAGTGGTCTTGTATTCTCTTGCTTATAGAACATGAGTGTGCAGTGAAACTACTGTCTCTCATGTATAGTAATAGCCGCTAGTGATCATTTTTGTTAGGATTTTAAAATCTGTATTTAACATACAGATTGGCCTCCAGTTATTTAAGTTTTTCCCCCTTTTTATGCAAGTAAATTAATGTTCCTTTATTAAAATTGAAGGGTATTTCCTCAGTTCATAACATGGTATTGCAAACATCTGTACGTTCTTGCCCTAGATGTTCTCCTGTAATCTTATATAGTTCATTTGGGAAGCCATCCGGCCCCGGTGTGGTATTGGCTCTTAAAGATTGAATGGTTTCCAGAACTTCCAGCACAGATATCTCAGATATCTGTTGACTCACTGTACTGCATATACTGGGAAGAGGTTCAGGTATATGGATGTCACTAAAATGCCCCTGGAATTTGGACCTATCAGTCTGTATGGGTGAAAAGAGGGCCATAGAGGAATCAGTCACTAACTGTGAGATAACCCTCTGGGAAGTCTGACACTTTCCATTCTGGTCAATAAAATAGGCTATATCTTTCCGTCCTGCACTGCAGAAGTTTTGTTCAAAAGGACAGACCGTGCTCATATTCCCTTGTGTACCAAATTTATGTTGGTGATAGAGCTGCTGTGCTTTTTGTTTATGAAAAATGAGCATCTCTTCTTGCAACCTCTTAATTTGTTGGGTGAGATCTTGCCCTGTCTTACTAGCTATTGTTAATAGGTTCTGTAATTGGTGGCACTGTTGCAAATACAATAGATACAAGGCAGTGCTTTTATTTTGACTATATTGTTTTAAAAATGTTATATCAGTTTTGTTATCTTCCCACAAATCAATAGAATTCTCAAAACAAATCCAGACAGATTTTCTGGCTGCTAAAAAATTGTGACAAGGAAATTAGGAAGGAGGTATCTTTCAATAATTCTGTGTTGAACTTCCATAATCCTGGACCTTTAGATATAGGTGGGTTAGTAGTCAATGTTATAAAGAGCATTTTATGATCTGAAAATTCTAAGGGTTATACTCCTGCAGTAGTGATAGATAAGTTTTGGGATAAAAAGACACAGTCAATTCTAGTTGCTAGGGCCCCTTTATGAAATGTTGGAGTATGTGTTTTTGAATATTCCAGATATGCATCCCTTAACCGGGATGTGCGCAGGATTTTTATCAAAGCTTATGAATCACAATACAGCTTTTGTGTCTTTGCTTGTGCACTTTTATCTTGTTGGCTTAGGCCACAGTTAAAATCGCCAGCAAAAATAATACGCCCTAGGTGTATGTAAGTATGGTTGTATTAATGTGAGATGTTCTACTCAGCCTGACTTAGTTTGCGGTGCATATCAATTAATAATACAATTTGGTATCTGTTGTATAAGTACATCCAGAATGAGGATTCTACCTGGAGCAATGTCATATAGTTTTACTAGTTTGAACTCCGGCATATTCACCAAGATCCATATACCTGAGCAGGTATCCTGTCCTATTGACCAGAATGAGGGCCCACAAAGCCAATCTTTTTGGGCCTGCCTTATGTCGTATGTAGTATGGAGTCTGGTATCTTGTAAGAAGATCAATTCAATCCTTAAGAGTTTCAAAAAGGAAAACACAATATGACGCTTCTCTGTTTGCTTAATACTGTTAACATTAATAGTATAACAAGAAAAAGTATCACTCATTTTTAGACAAGGAGAAGAGGGAAGAAAAAGAATACCTGGTCTATAAAAGGGTTACCTGTTCCTACCAGCTGGTGTTTTTCCTTTCATTTTAGATTTTGTTTTTCCTTTTTGTGGCCCAGACCCTCTTGTACAGACTTCTGTATCCGCAGTACCCTCAGGGTGTGAGGAGACTATGGAAGACAAGTCCGTTTCCCCTTCAGAATCTTCCGAAATTTCTTGTAAAATGTCATACTGGTTAGACAAGCTGATAGGAGAAGTTTTAGTTGCTTTGGGGGGGCCGGGGTTGCCTTTAGCTTTGTTCGGGTTGAGTGCCTATACCCTATCTGTCTCGGTTCTTGGGCGGGGGCATGTCAGGCCTTACCTGATGGTCACTGTCCAAGATAACAGTAGCAACTGCTGCTTGTTGTTGAGGAGAAGGGAGGGAGTTTACTGGTTTCTGTGGGGGAGAGACAGAGTCAGTTCTAATGCTCTCTGATGGGACAGGGGTTTGTATACACCTCTTCATGAGTGGGACCTTGCTGTGGTGGGCTGGATCTGTTTCTCGCTCTAGCTTGTTGTGCCTGTGTAATAATAAATTGCTGGTCAGCCCCATTATCATGGTGTTCCTGACTGTGGGCAGCCCATGCACAGTTTTGAAATGTGTGACCAAGCTCATCACAAAGATTACATCTGCATGCATTCAGACAGTTTGAACCTAAATGCCCCAGTTCCCCACAAACATTACATTTTACTGTGTCATGCACTACTCAGAAGAGTAGGGTCTCCACATCTATAATAGGCTTTTGTCATTAGACAGAAGAGCACTGCCCGCCCTAGAAAGAAGGAATTGGAGAGATGTACAACCCCTTCATCAGTAGACTTCAATAACACTTTTACTTCCCTGTCCATATATTCTCTGCATCCAATATAGCTTCTGGTTCTCCTATCACTGTACAGCGAAGCTTTAACCAGTATAAGACATCTGCCATGTCTACCCCCTCATTTCAGAAAAATATAGCAATTGTCTTGTAAGCTGGTTTTCTGAGAGGTATTGCAAGGAAGGAGGGTCCACAAAGGTGTTTTTTTTCCAGGTATGATACTTGGTCCAGAACCTCTACAGGCCACGGGTAGTTTTAAAACTGACCAAACGTAGTCTCTCCTGATATAGGAATCAAAGCATATATCTCATGTGAAAAAAAAATTAACCGACTCTTTTAACAGTGTTCTAGCCACAAATGGATGGTCTGGGGGTTCATGCATACCTCCTCTATATGATAATCTCACTGCATTATGGCATTTAGCAGGCATAATTGGAAATCGAAATAAAGAGGAAAACGTTTTTTTTCTGTCCTTCAGGTTTTTTGTTCAGAGGAGCAACAGTTTGTTGTGATGGAGGTGGAGGATTAATGTAATTTTGTCCTGGTAAGGAGATAACAGGCCGCAAGTTTAATGTAGGGTTCTGCGTGAGGGCTAAATCTTCCGGTAACGCCAAAGGGTCCTTTAGTGAACCACTCTCAAGCTTCTTTTGGTTACTGGGGTCTAATTCTGTATGTGGAGAGGTTTTTAAAAAGTCCGCTGTCGATGGCATATGAATAGGGGAAGTACCTGAAGCCCATTGATTTGTGTCTTTATTTCTTTCTCAGCCCGCACCTTGTAAGGCCTTTTCTACAGTCCATACTTGTTTTGTCGGTATTTGCTCTATCTCCAGCATTTCCGAGGAAGCATTATTTCTTTCTGCAGTAACCTTAGAGGTAGTATTATTTAGAGTACCCACAGAGTGCAGAGTTGGAAGATCCGAGGTAAGGTCGGTAGTTTCTGTAGCTTGTTTACTGGTTAGCATCAGTTCCTTTGATGATCTGCCTTGAGTACTCAGCTGTGAGGAAATGACAGCATTAGCCATGCTGTCAGAGCACAGACAGCGCAGTTTCTGTTGCAGTTGCATTTTTAAAAAAAAAAAAAAAAAAGCTTTGCTCCTCATTCTCTAGCTACCATTGCAATTCCAAAGCTTCTGCTGACTCTAAAGTCACTTTTGGGTTGGTTTTCAGCTTCCATGTCTTATTAGGAGCTTTGTTCCGGTTCAGTATCCACTTGTTCTATGTTTTCTGGTATAGATTCTTTGTTCGCTTTGCCTGCTGAAGTAGATTTAATATTCCCCTTTCTCTGTATTGCTGCACTGGTCTCTACCTCAGTCGAGATGGGAGAGGAGACCGGCTCTCCCACCTCCACAGTTTCCCTCTGTTCCTCTCGACTTCCATCTGCCATCTTGGCCGACTGTCAAGATAGCAACGAGGCCCCCTACTGCAGAGAAGGGGAATTTCCCCAGTGTCCTGGCCAAATTTTCCCCATTCACTAAAAATACCACCAACAGCTTAATCTGGTTCAATGTCAGTTGGCATCCATCTGTATCCCCCTCCCCTGGGACGAACAGGCAGAATTTGTCTAGTCCTCCTTCCCAGTCAACAAAAATGAAATAAATAAATAAATAAGCTACAACTTTTTCCATTTTTACCCTATCTAGCACTGTCCCTGGCCCCCTCCCTCCGATCCCAGTCCCAGCAGAGGTATGTGACATCCCTGGTGTCCAGTGATCCTCCTCCTCCCAACACCTGCTCCTGTACAGTGTGAATAATTCCTGGTGTCCAGTGGTCCCTCCCCCACCCAACACCTGTTCCTGCATTGTACTATTAAGTCCCTGGTGTACAGTGGTCCCTCCCACCCTCCCACCCAATCCCAATCCCATCAGTATACGAAAGCCCCCACCCCACCCGGTTTGTCACAGCCCCCCACACACACACACACACATATGCAGCCATGGCTGGCCCGCCACAGCCCTGCAACTCCTGTATCAAATCGCCTCCCCAACAATGCCCTGGCCCCGTCACAAAGACATAGCCATGATCGCAGCTCCAGGCAATTCCCCCATTGGTGGTAGTGGTCTCCCCACCCACCCATGGCACCTACAGTGGGTGACATAACCCCACCTCAGCCACCCACCATCTAACATTTACAGGGAGCACACTGCTTATTTATAGGGCCCTATTCCTCTGAATATGGCATTTTTGCCCACTCGCGCTACTGCAAGGCGGAGTACAAATGTTTGCGCACCACTTTGCGCTTTTTTGAATATCTGGCCCCACGTTTACTTCTCATAAACAGACAACTGATCATTTTATTTATTGTTTTCATGTGCTAGTAAACACTTTCTACTGTTATAATAAAATGTGTTTGTGTAGTGAAACAAGTGGGGTTTCACCTTTGCTTTTCACACTGCTAGCAAAAAAAAAAAGAATTCAACAGAATAAAATTCTAGTATTGTGATGTCAGAAACTGGCGGTTACTTAGGAGTCCAATATATCTCAATGAGAAATGAAACATATTTGTCTTTCTTTTCCTAACAGAATAAATATGTTTGCACTACTGTGGTTTATCTGTTCGAGTTTACAATTTTTTTTTTTTTTTTTTTTTTTAAGAGTAACTGGCTTCTCTTTTCTGCTTCCCAATTAAAATCTAGTTAGGGAGAAAATATCACCTGCTAAATCATAACAAAGATCACAGGTTATGAAAAATCACACATTCCTAATAAATCTATAATATGTTAATAGTAGAAGCATTATTGTTTCTACATAAATCTGAAAACAGATTTGCTGTTTCCCATTGAAATACAGTCTGCCTTGCCAGTAAAGGTTTTCTGACGTCATAATACAAGGGTTCACTTGGATTCTTTCTAGTAGCCAGCAAAATAAGAATAAGATGATGAAAAGGTAAGTCAAGAAACAAAACCAAATAAAATCAATACCAAGGCACCTCAAGGCCTTGAATCTTCATTCTTTAGGGAGAGCAGGAAATTACTTCTAACAGGCAGATGTTATAATGTTTCTGTTTTTAGAAATGATATTTATACCTACTAAATGATCAATATTTAACCCTTAGCTGCCAACAGAATTAGAACGTATAGGAATTTTGCACTGATATTATCAGTCCGCAACACAGCAAGGGTTACCTGTACCTGAATAAAAAGCGATGCGAAAAGCAGTATTTTGCACCGTTTTATTTTTATGGGCAGCATTCTGCTACAGTTCTCTTCATTGAACCTGTGATCTGGAGTTTTAACTATGTCATGGTTTGTGTACAAAACTCTTAACATGGTCCTGACAGGTTAACAGCTCACACTTAGCATTCTGTACACAAACCATCACATAGTAAAAATTCCAAATGACTGGTTCCATGAAGAGAAATATGCAGTACGTTGTCCATAAAAAGCAAACAATTAAAAACACAGCTGTTCGCAGCATGGTTATCCAACTACAGTTAAATATGAATCATTTGGAGGCATGAATTTCATGTCTGCAAAAAATGAGCATTACTTAACTGCTCACAATTAGTACACATTTCCTGTACCCATTATGATATACATCCTTACATGGAAACGCAGAATATGTTGGCAGAAAAAGACCACTTGTTCATCCTACCCTGTCCTACCCAGGAACCTACTGCCTAGTTGGGGTTATTGCTCTCACCTCCCACCTCGCTATACTGCTTCCCCCTTTAAGCCTTTTTAATAAGTCCCAGCTGTGTTTGAAGCCATTAATGGTGCTTACACCCACCACCTCTGCTGGTTGGCTCTTCCACAGCTTAACTAGTCTTTCTGTAAAATATAACTTTCTAAAACCCCTCCTACATCTTCCCTAACCAGCTCCCATTAACACTTATGTTCTAACTGAGCATATGTTCTTTCAATGGCCATTTCTTTTGGTTGCTTGACAGTATTTTGTGGCTGCTGGATGTCCCCCTCTTCATCTTGCTAAGAGGGAAAAAGCACTCAAAAATGTGACCGGCAGCATTTATTCAGCCAGTTCCTTAGCCTATATATTTTGTTTTTCCAGTCAACAACAGGCAGAGCAGAGAGAGGAGCATTCAAGTATAGGGTGAGAGACAGGCTGGTGCCAGCATGCATAGGTACAGTGTAATCATGAACAGTACCCAGTCGAGTATGCTAGTCCAGCAAGAGTCTCTACCTGCAGGAACCAACGCTGTGTAGCTGAGCACTGTCCTGGCTCTGCATTAAAGGGAAACGGTCATCAACAGGATTTTTAATGTCTGAAAGTCCATAAAAGCTAGTTTGATTGAGCCATTGTGTTGATCTGTGAATCTTGCAGTACATTCATATGTAAATCACCCTGTAATTAAGGGCTGGTGGCAGCCATATATTTTCACTAGTGACAGGAAATGATGCCACTGAGGGTCTAGATTCTCCTTTAACTGTATTTAATCCAACAGGTTAAATAAGAAATAGACTGTTTTACTAAGTGAGTTTTAAGGTGTTATTACAATACTTCCTACATCTATAATAATTGTTTTGTATGTGCATTGAAACTAGTGAGTTACCACCTTTACATTTCAAACTGTTAGTAAAAATAGTTCGTCTTCATAATTGCTTTAATCTCTAGGCTATACTGCCAGTGTCAGCTGATAATCAAAAACGACATCTCAGGGCTGGCTCTGTGGTGCCAACATGTATTGGGACCCCATATCAGGATTTCTAAACCCTGGCTGTGTTCATGTCATTACAGGTTTGTACCTCAGTGTCCTGTGCTATACTGCCTCCTAATAATCCTATAGCATTCTGGCACTGTTATGGTAGAATATCCCATTCCATCCAAAGTATTCCAATAAGAAACTGTTATAAGTTTAACTTCATCAAAAGAAGTAAAATACTGTTTAATAGCGTCCAGCTCGGTGGCGCAGAGAGCTGACACACTGGCGCCTTATCTTACGCTACACCGGTGACCCGGGTTCAGGAACGACCTCGGGTCACCGGGAAGCCGGCTCTGGAGGAGGGGGAGGGTTGGAGTGGGAGAAAGCTATGGCTCTCCCCTTCAAAGGGGTGGATGCCTACTCCACTGTAGTCCCGCTCCGACTGGGTGGAGGTCTGGTGGGCAGCGCAGGCGGTTGGAGCGGTGATGCAAGTCTGGGGAGGGGCGGATGGGGCCACTGGATACTAGTGTGTGCATGCATGTACACGCACGTGTATGCCGTGACCCGGGGAGGGCATGAAAATACCATAAACTACAAATGAAAAAAATACTTTTAATTAATGGTGATAAACGTGTCTTTACCTGTGCATAAAAATTATCTCCAGTTACAACCTCCGTTGATATTTGTGGTTACAACCAGGAGGTTGTAATCAACACTTTCAACCAAGTATCACCAAAGAAAGCTAACTGGTGCGTAGTTTCACTGTAGGCGAGCTGAACATCTTACCCAACATGGTAGCTCCATTAATGAAAGCACAGGTACCAGCATGCAAGCTTTGCTACAGACTGTTAAGACAAGTACGATTTTAAATATTTTTAAATATCCATCTAGTTGATCCTGCCGCTTGGAGCACATCTTACACTATGCAGCAATGCTGTTGGACCACGACTTTCCAAAATGTCATTACCACTGTAATGTAAAGAAAAAATAAAAGAAAAAAACAAAAGGGAGAGACAGGCTGTGTGTGAGTGAGTGTGTGTGTGTGTGTGTGTGTGTCTAACTCTGACAGAAGTGCTGCACTAACTGAACTGTGCTGAAAGGGAAAAATGATCACCATTACATAGATAAGATAGTGCGCGTGTGTGTCAAAAACAGAATTTATACACACTGGTGTTCAATGCTTTTATAAACCCTCGGGGTTTATGCTGCATCCCACACTCGGTTTTGTAAAATTCTGGTTACATACACACCCACCCATATGCAGTGGAGCCCTTATGCACACACCGGATTAAAGTATTTTGTGCACTTAAGTGGCTGTGTGATTTAACCAGAAAATCACTTCCTGGCAATTTTCACTATTTCTGTAATGTGCTTTATGAAATACCAAGTGCTCAAGTTAAAATAACATTACTGCACTGTCCTACAACATAGTACTACCTAAAAAAAATCAGTAATCCTCTTTTGCTTTGTGTGTTTCAGTGTAGGATTCAAAATTACACAGAAGCCTAAAGTCAGTGTTCTTTTGACAAAATGAATTTTCTTACTGTGGCTATGCTGGACAGCACCACAGCTGCTGTTTAAATGTTAAGGTGGACTATTTAAGGTGGCACTGTACAAAATGTGCACTTAAAAGCTGGGTTGGAATGAAAATCAGTAGGAAAAGGAAAAAAAATGTGCATTTAACCAAAATGTGCACTTGCATGTAGTGCACTTAAGATGTACAATTAACTCTGGATGAACAGGGGAAAAAAAATCGAGATATGGAAAAAATTTGCATGTAAGTGGGATGTGCACTTAAGTGGGCTCCACTGTATTATTCTATATTTTAATAATGCATTTCAGGTTATGTATGTTTTAACAATGTTGTCCATCTATGTGTTTTTGCCATTAATAAACGAGTAATTGTGCCCTATTTTTTTTCTTTTCAAGTCAAATCTGGATAGAAAGAGTATGATATTTTCAGAATCTTAACACATGCTCAAAACCCATTCTGATGGATGAACGAAGCTTGTTCACAGCTGTACTTCCAGCTGATAATCAAAAACTACACATTTCAACACTGGCCCCATGATGCCAGGCCAGTAGTTACGTAGCCACATTTGCATCTTGTAGACCTGAGTTCACACCTGAAATTGTAAGAGAAAAGGCTGCAAGAGAAGGAACGGAAAAAGACCGATGTTGGTGTTGTGGCTCTTCCAGCACTCTGTACTGACATGAACACAGCCAGGGTTTAGAAATCCTGATATGGGGCCTCAATACCTGTTGGCACCACAGAGCCAGCCTTGAGATGTGTAGTTTCTGATGATCAGCTGGCACTGGCAATATAGCCTAGAGATTAAAGCAATTCTGAAGACAGACCATTTTTACTAACAGTTTGAAATGTAAAGTTGATAACTCACTAGTTTCGATGCACACACAAAACAATTATTATAGATGTAGAAAGTGTTGTAATAACATGTTAAAACACACTTAATAAAGCAATCTATTTCCTATTTAACCTGTTGGATTAAATACAGTCAAAGGAGGACCTAGACCTTAGGAGACATCATTTCTGTCTGAGCCCAAAACATATGGCTGCCACCAGCCCTTAATTACAGGGTGATTTACATATGAATAACTCTGGACTGCAAAGACTCACAGATCAACATAATGGCTCAATCAAATTAGCTTTTTATGGGCTTTCAGACATTAAGAAATCCTGTTGATGACAGTTCCCCTTTAACAAACCCACTAAGCTTTGGAGCAATACCAAGGCCTGAGGTATGTGAGGTGATTTATTTTCTTCTGCAGCTCTGAGTCAGGTGTGTGCATTATTAGGGTGTGCATGTTGGTCTAAGTCAGTTTGGCTTCATTGACCATCATGTGGTATCAGTGTTTAAGTGGGAGCCCTAGTCAGCAAAAAGTACAGTTACGCAAGAACTTACTGCAACAGTAGATCTTCGAGAGAGGCTCTTGCAGTAGGTATTTACCATTAGGACTAAGCCCTCTGGCATCAGGACCACACGGAAAACTTTAGCAAGCAGTGTCTGGCGGGGGACTGCCCACCAACATCATGTGACCAACGTCAGCGTGACCCTATATAGTGGGCGGTCCCCGGCCCGCCCTCCAGTTCTCCCACCGGAGACCTCAGAACAAAGTGACAGGAGAAAGGAGTGGGCTCCTAAAGCCTAAGTAAGGCTGACAGAAGAAGCAGCAGCAGAAGCTGGGGGAAGGTGGGAGCAGAGTTCCCATTTACCCCCAACTGTGTGTGATTCAAGTACAAATTATGAAATTCAAGTACATTTTTTGTGTGAAGAGGGTACACTGTACCCCCATAATTCTGTTTGTAGTATCTGTACCCCACAAAAATGTTGTACAAATGGTAGAATGAACCCTTATAATTTAATTTGTACCCCTGAATATTTCTGGAGAAGGTACAGTGCAACCCCAGATCTTCAGCCTTAATGGGACCACTGGATGGGAAGGAAAGATACCTACTACAGGAGGCAGTATAGCGCAGTGGTTTAAGGCTCTGAGCTGCAAATCTGGTGACATCCAGCAGACCAGACCAGGGTCTGAATCCCACAGCCCCCACTTGCATACTGTGTGACCCTAAGCAAGTCACAACTTCCTTGTGCTCCCAGGTCACACCTGGAAACAAGCTTCGGCTTAGTGTGCCTTTCTTGGTTGAAGAATTTCCCCTTTCCCTGCTACAAGAGCCTCTCTCGAAGATCTACTCTTACGGTAAACTCTTATGTAACTGTACTCATCTTACTTCAAGAGGGCTCTTGCAGTAGGTATTCACCATTAGAACTGAGTCCCAAGAAGTGTAACTCAAACAAGTCTGAAGCATGGGAGGCAGGAAAGATCTGCAGAGACACAGGGAACTATGAAAGGAGGCCCTGAAGAACAGCAAGTCCAAAGCCAGCCCTGCAACTAGAGGCAATGTCCAGACTGTAGTGTTTCATGAAAGTGTGGCTGGAGCTCCAAGTGGCTGCAGCACAAATGTTAGTAGCAGACACAGTTTTGAAACAAGCAGCAGAAGCAGCCATGCCTCTGGTAGAATGCCCTTTGACTTCACCCAGCAAAGGTTTGTTGCACCTCTGGTAGCAGAAAATAATGCAGTTTGCCAACCATTTAGACAAACACTGCTTAGAAACAGCAGCGCCCTCTCTTTTGGGTGCAAAGGAAACGAAATGCTGATCCATTTTATAGACTGACTTTGTCCGATTTGTATAGTACTGCAAAATTCTGTGAACATCTAAAGTGTGCAGAATTGCCTCCCCTTGGTTGGAGTACTCAGGGTAATACACCGGTAGTTGAATGGTCTGATTCAACGTAATCTTGGAAACCACTTTAGGTAAAAACTTAGGATTACTACGCAGAGCCACCCGGTCTCTGTGAAAGATCAAATAAGCTCCTTACACATCAGAGCCTGAAGCTCAGAAATCCTTTGAGCAGAAGTAACAGCAACTAAAAAGAGTGCTTTCGATGACAGCGCATGTTGTAACTTGCAGCCAGTTCAAAAGGTGGCAAGGTGAGTTTTTCTAAAAATTCATGTCCCACAGTGGAGCAGGGTAACACATTAGTTTCAGGGTGAGAATTCCTCAGAAATGTTCTGGAAATCTCCACCTGAACAACAGTTTTGTCTTCCACTGGAACGTGGTAGATGGAAATGGCTGAAAGGTGTACCTTCATAGAAGAGTAACTCAGGCTTAGGTCAGAGAGATGTAGGAGGTACTCCATGACCTGAGGGACAGGGCACGAAAAAGGGTCCCAACCTTTGAGGTGTTCCAGATGGAAAATCTCCTCCATTTCATAGCATAAATGGTTCTCATGAAAGGCTACCTGGCCTCCACGAGGACATGGGCTACCCTAGATGAAGCCAAAACATGATGCAGCTATGTCAGAATGTGCCACTGTGGAGGTGAAGGGACTTCAACCCTGATGGACCAGCATGCCCTCATCTTTGCACAGGAGGTCATAACAGAGAGGTAGAGGAACCAGGGTTCCACTGCCAGTTGCTGAAGAAGAAGCGGAAAAACAGGTTACTCACCGTAACATTAGTTCTAGGAATGGTATATGTTGTTCATCCACACTTCTTGCAGGTACCTTGCCGCTTTAAGATGTGCCGAAAGTCTTCAAGCTGGTTCCTCCCACCCACCCGGTGGTATAACCTTCAGCTCTGCCCCATGATGCCAGATCTTGGCCCGCTGGAGTCAGGTGTGTGCGTCAAGTCGGGAGGTTGGCAGGGTCAGTGTGGATGAACAACGATACCACTTCTAGAACTACTGTTACAGGTCAGTAATCTGTTTTCTAGGATCATGGACATGTTGTTCTATCCATACTTTGGCAGATTCCTAGCAGTTCTCCGGGAGGAGGGAGGCAAGATGCATACCCCCTACTTAAGAAAGAAGGACTGGAGAACTGAGGCTCCAAAACCAGCATCCCAGCATGACTCGAGGTCAATGTGGTAATGGGAAATGAAGATGTGTGCTGACTTCCAGGTAGCAGCCCTGCAGATTTCCTGAATAGGGACGTCCTTAGAAGCAGCCACCGATGCAGCGGTATGGCAGGTGAAATGAGCCTTAAGCCCTACGGGAGGCTCCCTACCCGCCAACCTTTAGCAGAGGTCAATGCAAGATGTAATCCATCGAGCTACTGTCCGCTTGGCTGCAGGTCTGCCAGGTGCAACTTCAGCGTAGGTGACAAACAGCTGCTGAACCTCTCCCTGAACTTCCTCCGTTCGCTCTTTTTTGTACGCGAGCGTTCATCTCAGGTCCAAAGTATGGAGCCTGTACTCGGCCTCCAAGGTGTGACTGGGGTAGAACACTGGCAGAGTAATCACCTGGTTAAGGTGAAACTCCAGCATCACCTTCGGAAGGAATTTCGGGTGGGGGCGCAGGACAACCTTGTCCCTGTGGAAGACCAGGTAAGGAGACTCGATGGAGAGTGCCTGCAACTCCCCAGTCCTTCTGGCTGATGTGATAGCCACCAAGAAGGCAGTCTTCCACAACAAATGTGAGATGTCACATTTGTGCATCGGTTTGAATGGCTTGCCCATGAGCTTTGCCAAAACCAGCAGCAGATTCCATGGAGGTGGAGGTTCACACACCGGAGGGGATATGTGATCTAGGCCTTTGAAGAAGCGCTAGACCACCTTCTCCTGCACTGACTGCTGACCGGCATGCGCCCAGTAAGCAGAGATGGCCGTCAGGTTCACCTTTAGGGTCATCGTCCAAAGTCCCTGCTGGGAGAGGGACCAAACATAGTCCAAAATGCTAGCCACTGGACAGGACGATGGGTCCAACCCTTTGCCCTGACACCAGATAGAGAATCTCTTCCATTTAAAGGCACAGCATTTTCTGGTCGATTCCTTACGGGAAGCCTCAACAACGTTGAGGACCTTGTCAGAGAGACACAAGGCCTGGAACTCTAGCTGCTCAGGATCCAGGCTGTCAGGTGCAGGGATTGAAGGTCTGGGTGGAGTACCTTCCCCAGATTGACGGACAGCAGGTCCGAGCATGCTGGAAGCCGTCTCGGGAGCCTGGAGCTGAGGCTGAGGAGATCTGGATACCAGAACTGGCGTGGCCAGTCGTCTGGGGCTACCAGGATCATCTGCGCCCTGTCTCTCCTGACCATGATGAGCACTTTGTGAATCAAGGGAAGGGGAGGGAAGGTGTAGAAGAGGCCTGGGGTCCACGGCCTCGAGAAGGCATCCCCTGCAGCGAACCCTGCTGAGGGGGTGGGCATGATACAGCCTCAGCTTCACATTCTCCTGGAGGCAAACAGGCAACCTGAGGGTGCCCCAGTGGGAGAACAGATCTTGTACCGCCTGGTGGAGATATCACTTGTGAGATGCTCCACCCATCTGGCTGAGGGCATCAGCCAGCTGATTCAAAGCTCCTGCCACATGAATGGCTAGGAGATCTGCCTCAGGCTGAGCACGAGTGACCAAATGCAGAGAGCTTCCTTGCACAGGGGCAGGAGCATGTCCCACCCTCCCTGTTAAGACAGTACATGGTCATGGTGTTGTCCGTCTGGATCTGGACCACTGACCCTGAACAAATGGAGTGAATGCAGTCAGAGCTAGCTGAACCGCTCGAAGCTCCAGCAGGCTGATGTGGTATCGGGACTCCTGGGGACCAGAGCCGTGGGCTCTGTGTCCCCAGATGGGCATCCCAATACACATCAGAGGCGTTGGTCATCAGGATGACCATCAGCTTGGGTGGACAAATGGGATCCCTTCCTGCAGGAGAGATGGGACAAGCCACCACATCTTCTGTGTCACAGAGACCAGCTGGTCAAGATGACCTAAGCGCTGAGACCACTGGCTGGCACGCATATGCCAGCAAGCCCATCGGACCATGCTGGTGCAGGCCACCATGTAGCCCAGAAGGCACAGAAAGTCCCGGGCAGGGCGCACTTGCCCAACCAGAAATGACTGGGCAAAGGAGGAGAGAACCTCCACTCTGTCCGCCAGGAGCCGAGCTCTGGCTCGGCAGGAGTCGAGCTCTGCCCCGATGAACTGAATCACCTGCAAAGGCACGAGTTCCAACTTGGCCTCGTTGATCAGGAGGCCAAGATCAAGGATAAAAAGAGGCCAGGTCTCTGGACTGCTCTACCTCCTCCTCCTGGAGGGACCTGCTATCAGCCAGTCGTCCACGAAGTGTACACTAGACCCCTCGGTGCTTCAGGTAGCGCTGCCACCACTGCCTTGCATTTGGTGAAGACCCTGGGGCTGAAGACAGGCCAAGGGCATGGCTTGGAACTGTGAAGGGTTCCCTCGGCTCGAAGCAGAGGAACTGTCAGCGGACAGCTGGATCAGGACGTAAAAGAACGCGTCCTGAAGATCTGGAGAAGTACAATATGCCTTGCTCCAGGGACGGTATGATCTGAGCCAGAGTTACCATCCAGAAGGTGCAGGACCTGAGAACTTGTTCAGGTCATTCAGCTATAGAATGGGCGCCAACCTCCTGTCCGCTTGGTACCAGGAAGTATCTGGAAATGAACCCTAGGTCTGAAGGTGGATCCACTACTCTCGCATCACCTCCTTGAGGAGGCTGAGCTAAGTCATCTCGGAGAGCCGACTGAGAGGCTGTGGACACCAGATCCCCGTGGGGTGTGGGCTCGAAATGGAGGGCCTGCTCAAATTCCAGAGACAGGTCTCGGCGACCACTTCAGAACCCAATGGTCCATGGTGACAGCGGACCAGGTGGAAAGAAGTGGCTGAGCAGCCCGCAGGAGGTGTGACAGGATTGAGGAGGCACCCCAACCCGTCACTGGGCAGGCTTGGAGGAGGGTCTGGTGGAGGAGCTGCCGGACCTTTCTCCCGGCTACCTGAACGAGGAGGCCATGTACTTGGCCCAAGGATGCCAAGATTGAGCCTGCTGGCCCTGCTGCTGGGCCAGTCTGGCCACAGGAGTGGACAAATGAAAGGGCCTGTGGTTCTGATGCTTGAGGCCCTCGTCCTTCTGGGCAAATGTGGTGGAGTCAAAGTGGCACTGGACTTCTCTATATGTTGGAGGTGGCCCTCCATGCCAGGCCCAACAGGTCGGTGCCCAAGAATGGGACATCTGCCAGCTTGTGTTGCATATCAGCTGTAAAGGTAGAGATGCACAGCTAAGCTCCTGGGTGCATGGCCATTGCAGCCGCTACTGAACGTGCACAGGAGTCACCAATGTCCAGAGCCATCTGGAGTTGTTGCTTCGACACAGTCCTACCTTGGGCCCGGACCTGCTTGACCGTGATCTGGAGGTCCTCCGGGAGATGAGGGATCACCTCGTCCAGGGAGCCCAAGAGAGCATGGGAGAAATGTGCCATGATAATGGCTGAACTAGCCTGATGAAGGCCAAAGGAAGAGGCTGCATAGACCTTCTTCCCGGAATGGTCCAGTTGTTTGGATTCCTTGTCCAGGGGTCTGTCAAAGACAGAGTCAGCCACCAACCCTACCGCAGAGGGGTGCTCCGAAAATCCCGGAAGGGACCGCATACTTGGGGGCCATGCGGGCAGAAGGCACAGGGCAAGATGCAGGATGCTGCCAGAGCTCCAAGGCTGGGTCCACAATGGTCTCAGCCACGGAAAGGCCTCCATCGGAGTATCCCGTCTGTCGAAAAACTCTGTGAGGGGATACCTGGCCCGTTTCTGCACAGGCTCAAGCTCCATTCCCGTGGATTCAGAAATGAGCCGACAAATACCCATCAGCAAGGTAGGGCCCTCGTCAATGGAGAGACCCCCAAGAGACTCTGCGTCGACAGGACAAGAGACCAAGGAGGAATCTTCGGACTCTGAGGAGTCCTCAAAGCTGGCGACCATCTGTTTCACTCTCAACCCGCCTTAGGCGGTCGGGAGTAAGAGAGACCAACAACCAATGGGGTTGGCCTTGGGACGACCAAGATTCCTTGGTCGGAGCCCCGACTTCAGTTGCTCGGGCAGCAGTTCCACCCAGATCGGTGGAGTAGCCGGCTTTGGCGGAGCCAGCAGGGCCTTAACCGGCACCTCGGTGACTGTGGCCATGGCCGACATTGGTCGCTCAGGCGAAAGCCACTTAATAGCCGGGGTAGAAACCGGAAGTGGTTTGGACCTGGACAGGATCCAACTACTGCCACATTAGGTCTTTGTGGCATTGCCAACCTATGCAGGCCTCTCCTCACCGAAGAAGAGGCGAGGGAGCACCACTGCCGCTCACCATGGCATCAGGGCGAGACTGCAGATGAGGCGAGTCTTGTCCGATGCCGAAGTCGAGGAATGAGACCAAGACCATCGGCGGGGCCGACAGGGGACCTCAGAAGGAGTTGGGGACACCCGAGGCTCCCCCTGGTCAGGTTCCTTAGGGGACGGGTCCTGCTCAGCGGGCTGAGCTGACTCATCAGAGGGCACTGGCGTCCAAAATAAACAGTTGTCAGCGGATCGGATGACAACCCGCCGATCGGCTCAAGAAAAATCTCAGCCACATCGACGGGCATCTCAGCCAACTGGTCTGACAGGGTTACCATGAAACCAGCAACCTCTGCCGCGACTTCAACCAAAGTCGAAACAGAGGTTTCTTGTGAGTGGGACTGCTCCCGGTCCCAAGGGCGTCGATGTTGCGACTTGTCCATTTTCGACTCCTTCTTCCGAAAGCATGAAACATGTGACCACAAAGGGTCCTCTCCCTTGGTAGAGAGAGACTGGCACAACTCTTTGAAAGAAGCCGAATAAGAGGATCCCAGTTGTAGCAGAATGAAGGCAAAAGCCAAAGAGGGCACACCATGGCCTGAGCCGCCTCCTCCTCGAAGGCCTTAAGCTGTTCCAGCTGTTCTGCAGACCTTGACCCACGGAGACCACCCAACAGGCATCCTTGGATTTAACCGGCGGGTAATGCTTTTCTGGTCACCCCAGCTGAAGTCGGGCAGCGTGGTCTTCCAGAACCAAAGATGAAAAGGACCAACAGAGATTGCAAGCCTGCGGATCATGGTCATGTCCCAGACAGTAAACGCACGCGGCGTGTGGATCAATGTGAGACATCTTCTGCCCGCAGTGGCACCAGCGAAACCCAGGAACCAATTTGTCTTCCATCGTGGTAGCAAGAGAAGAATGAGAAGACGAAACTCGAGAGAGTTTTAAAATAAGTTTTTGAAGCGAATCCGAAGATTCTAGAGCCAGGGCCTTCTACACACTGAAGCGCTAAGGAGGGAACCTGAACCTTCCAACAGAAAGGCAGATCTGGTGTCCTGGGGCAGAGCCGAAGGTTATACCACCCGGACGGGTGGGAGGAGCCAGCTTGAAGACTTGCCGGCACGTATTAAAGCAGCAAGGTACCTGCCAAGAAGTGTGGATAGAACAACATATCCACAATCCTAGAACCATATTTGGCGGGGCCAATGAGGGGCGATCACGATCATGTGAGCTCCTTCTGCTTGCAGCTAGAGTAGTACCTTCTGCAAAACTGGAAAGGGAAGGAAGGCATACAAGAATCTCCCTGTACAACGAAAGCGATAGTGCATCTTGCCAAATAACACCAGGCCCTGGAACGAGCGAGCAAAACTTGGGTAGATTTGCGTTGGATGGGGAGGTGAACAGATCGAGATCTGGACGACCCCATTGGTTGAATATATCCTCAACCACTGATTGGTTTAGTTCCCACTCATGACCCTTGGCCTGGGTGCAGCTCAGGCTGTGAGCTAGGACGTTCTGGATACCAGGAACATGCACTGCTGTGACGAAGATCCGTTGATGAGTTGCCCAATATCAAACTTGCATCGCCTCCCTGCAAAGGGGGTATGACTGAGTGCCCTTGCTTGTTCAGGTACCATACTATGTGCATATTGTCCATTTGGACCAGCAGAGGACCTGGGCTTAGGAGGTGCTGAAAGGCCTGGAGGGGGTACAGCACTGCCCGCATCTCTAGCACATTTATGTGCAGGGACACCTCTGACTAAGACCACAGACCCTGTGTCCTGTGGTTCTCTAGATGTGCCCCCCAGCCCTGCCCTGAAGCATCCGTGGTCAGAGTCAGGATGGGGGAAGGAGGCTGAAAGGGGACCCTTTGCAGAGATTGTTGATATCCTGCAAACCAAAGGAGGTCCTGGTACATCGATCTGGAGACTGATCCGAGACCATGATCTTGTGATCAAGATCGAATGCGATCTCTGGTTCCACTGAACCCTGAGCATCCACTGCGATATCTGCATGTGGAGCCTGGCCATAGAAACCATTGGAATGGCCACTGCCATAAGGCCAAGGAGGCGCAGAACTGACCTGGCCGAAATCTAACGACTGGAAACCACAAACTGTGCCTATCATTGCAAGGTTTCCGCCCTGTCCAGTGGAAGGAAAACCTGACCCTGGGCCGTATCCAACACCGCCCCAATAGGGGGTAAGGTGAGACCTGGGATAGTTCACCATAACCCCCACTTGGGCAAATAGGTCTAGGGTAGCCAAAAGGGAGAGTTCCAGCTGTTCCCTTGAAGGGGCTGAGATCAGCCAATCTTCAAGGTACAGAAAGATATAGTGGCCACTGCCACTACCGCTAGGCACTTGGTAAAAACCCTGGGTGCCAAAGACAGGCCAAAAGAAAAGACCTTGAACTGGTAGTGTTTCCTCTGAAAGAAGAACCTGAGGTAGCGGCGGTGGGCCTGAAAAACAGGTATGTGCAGGTAAGTTTGGCTGTTGAAATTCAATGCAAGGAAGTGCAAGATTATGCATATGGGGCACAAAAACCCTGGCACAATATATCAGTTGGGGGGTGAGGATATAGCATGCACCAAGCAGGAAAGGGATCTTGGGGTTATCATCTCTGATGACCTCAAGGCAGGGGAAACAGTGTGACAAGGCAGCAGGTAAAGCAAATAGGATGCTGGGATGCATAGGCAGGGGCATCACCAGCAGGAAAAGGAGGTCATAATTCCACTATACAAGACACTAGTGAGGCCCCACCTGGAGTACACTGTACAGTTCTGGAGACCCTACCTATGAAGGGTACAGACAGGGTAGAGAAGGTTCAGAGGAGGGCAACAAAGATGGTGCATGGATTGCATCACAAGTCCTATGAGGACAGGTTGAAGGAACTGAACATGTACTCCCGGAGGAGCCGGAGGGAGAGAGGGATATGATAGAGACATACAAGTATCTTACAGGGAGGAACAGGGTGCAGGAATACACTATTTTAAGCGAAAAAGATGTTCCAGGACTAGGGCATGGGATGAAGTTGGAGGAGGACGATTCTAGAGGAAGCGTGAGGAAGAATTTCTTCACAGAACGGGTGGTGGACAAGTGGAACACCCTGCCAGAGGAAGTGGTGAGGGCTGAAACAATCACGGATTAAAAATGCATGGGATAGACATTAAGGAATTCTGGAGGTCAGGGTAAGGGGCAACAGACTTCTTGGAAAACATAAACTGAACTTACAAGCTCAAATGGGCAGACTGGGTGGGCCATAGGCCCTATCTGCCGACACTGTCTATGTATCTATGTAAGCATCCTGCATGTCCAGGGCGCAGGAGCCACTGTCCTCTGTACCAGGGGCAGCCTGGAAGGGTCAGCATCGGAAAAGTTTGTACTCTATGTACAGATTCAAGGTGTTGAGGTCTAGTATTAGGCATAAATCTCCTGTCGCTTTTGGGGACTAGGAAGAGGTGAGTAGTACCCATTTCCTACCTGGTTTTGAGGCAGCAGGCTCTATGGCTGCATTTGCAGAAGAGCCTCTGTCTCCTCTCTGATCAAGGAAATATGCACCTTTGGATAATGTGAGGGACCGGAGGGTTGTCTGAGTCTCTCCAGAAACTGTAACATGTGGCCTTGAAATACCAGTTGCAGGACCCACGAATCTGTGGTGATCGCCTCCTATCCTGCCAGATGACCGGCGAACCTTCAGCCCACCGGTTCCTGCAACTGCAACAGAGGATGAGGAGGAGGGGAGGCAGACTGCGAGCCAAGAGGCAGAGGGAGGGCTGCCCCTGAAGCTCTCTGGCTCTTGGCAAGAGGGGTGGCCGTGGCTGAGGGGGCTCAATGTTTGTTTTGACATCGAGCCTGCTGGTGTTGTTTCATCTACTGTCTCTGTTGGCGACAAAAAGGCTGCTTGGGCTTCTAACCAGTGTAATACATAGTCTGCACTGAACGTAAGGCCTTACCCCTGTCCTGGAGGTTCGTAATGATGTCTTGGGCATCTCCTCTGAAGAGGACAGGACCTCGGAAGGGGGCATCCTGGATGGTAGCCTGGACATCAGGTGCCAGCCCAGAAACTCTCAGCCAGGAATGCCTCCTCAGGCTGACAGCAGTGGCCGTACCCCTAGCCAAGGAGTCAACCGCGTCATAGGTCACGCTCAGAGAGTGGTGACAAGCAACCTTAACTGACCTAATTGTGTCAGAGAGTGTTTCCTTCGCTTTCAGAGTCTGGCATGGCCTCAATGACCAGCTCCAATTTACAAAAAAGGGACTTTGGAACACCAACATGTGGGCCACATAGTTTAGAGCTTGAATAGCCAAGGTGGAAGAGGAAGAAAACTTCTGCCCAAATTGGTCGAGCTGCTTTGACTCCTTATCAGGCAGGGAAGTGCTCATGTGTTAAGGTTTAGCAGATTGGTCGTGGGCCACCGAGTCTGCTTTAGGGTGGGTACTCAGGTGGTACTTGCCCTCTGGCGTACAGTAGGTCCTGTCCACCTTCTTGGCTATGGCAGGAATGGATGAAGGCATCAGCCAAATGGTAAAGGCTAAGTTCACATGAGGCTCCAACCAGGGAGGCCTGAGGACTGGAGACAACTCCAGCATATCCAAATGCTCGGGCCAGTCTCCTGCATTTGATGTCCTGATTGTCAGATTTCCACTCATAGGCCTCCGCAATCTTTTTGAGGAGGTCCATGAATGAGGGGTCCTCCAGAGGAGACTTTGGCGATTTCTTAGACTTAAGCTCATCCAGTGGAGGAGTCTCAAGGCCCGAAGGCAAGGCAGAGGAATCAGAATCCAAGTCCGACTCAGACGAATGAGTCCAAACTGGAGATCGAACCCCAGTGCAGGGGACTGCCGTAAAAGTAATAGGAGGCCTACCCTTTTCAGTGGCTGGAGTCACCCTTTTCATCAGGCCTGACGTGGAAGGGCAGGCTCCACCGGCGAAGGACATCTAGGCATCAGATCCGGGCGCGCCAGAGTAGAGGCTGCCACTGGATGAGGACTGTCCAACTCAGACACCAACTGGGACTTAGTCTCGGCCCACCAGGACTGGAGGATGGCCCTGATGTCAGCCTTAGGCTGGGGAGGCAGAGGTGGGGGGCAATGGAGGCTGGTACGCCAGCTGAAAACCAGAGGTATATCCCAGTGTCAGGTATCCTGACGTCGGGTAGCCTGATGCATGGAAGTTAGGCACATAGCCCAATGGCAGGTATCATAGCGAAGAGATACTTGATATCTGATACCCCAGTGGAAGATATCCGGGGGTAGGGTAACGCAGCGGCCAGTAGCCGTGCGTCTGGAAATCTGGCGATAGCACTGACGGAGGAGCCATAGGGCCAGATGGTGGACCCTGCGGAGGCCTGAAAGGTGGGCAGGAAGGACCTGAGGGTAGATAGTCAGGAGGAGGGCCACTAGGGACTGAGCCTAACGATGGCCCAGAGGGTTCCTCCAGCAGAGGCGGGGGGCAGAGGGTCCTTCTGGGGGAGTCCAGGGCGGAGGGTCCTGAGGGCCGACAGGGGGATTCACAAGGAGGCTGTGACTCAGAAACAGTATTGTCAGGCTGACGTCCTTCCAACTCCAGCTCTGGGTGCTTGGGGGAGGAGGAGTACCAGGATCGGGCGAGCCCACCGGGAAGCGCTGTGGCCAAAGCAGCAGCGGGCACTGGGTGGTCACATCTGACCTTTCATCAGAGCCCAATGGAAGCGCCTGGGCTGTGTGAATGTCAGAAGAATAGACATCCGGCTTATCAGCCGTGGCTGGGTGATCCCAGGGCCTCTGGTGCCCAAAACATCAGCCTGGGCTAGGTACTCGGAGGTTCCGAAGAGCGACTTATCAGCCCCACCAACAGACATACACCCTTTGGTTATGAGGGGCCTAAGCATGGCAGAAGCCTCAGACTCAGCCGAGGCAACTGCCGACACCGTGACCAGTGGCGGCGGGGAACCAAGGGCTGCTCCTGGGTCAAAGCAGGCTTGTCCAAAGCGGTGCCCTTCCCGAAGGAAGAGGGCCGCTGGTCGTCCATGGTCCCCAGAGGGAGCCGCAAGTGGGAGGGGGACCTAGCCTGGTCCTGGTGCTTCTCCTTGTCCTTCCGTTTCTTGTGTAGGTGCGAGTCTGAAGAAGGGGGGGGGAAGATGCACTCTGCAGTTTCTGCAACTCCTTCTCCATCGATGCCATTTAAACTTCAAAATATGCGCCTCGAGGCTTTCTGCCTGTGTTTCCGTGTGACCTGACTGAAGTTCAGGCAGGCCTCACAGTCCTCGGTCTGGTGTTCCGGGCCTAGGCAGAGAATGATCCCTCCTTTTGGGGCTGCGTACATGAGGAATCGCACTTGTTCTTATGTGACTCGGGAGGCATCGTAGAAGACGTGCACAAAAATATTTACTAAAAAAGATAAATAAAAAAAAATCTAAGATGTCTACTCATCCAAAATGGCGGTTGAACTGTAGGAGCGCTCTCCACGAGGTCCGACATGCATAGGTCGACAGCAGGGAAAAAACTGGAGGGTGGGCTGGGGACCGCCAACTATATAGGGTCACGCTGATGTCGGTCACGTGATGTTGGTGGGCAGTCCCCACCAGACACTGCTAGCTAAAGTTTTCCGTGTGGTCCTGACACCAGGTGATGCAGTCCTAATGGTAAATACCTACTGCAAGAGCCCCCTCGAGGTAAGATCTGTCTAGTTATAGTTTAAATTTAACTTTGCATGCAGGAACCAGAAAAGAATGAGCAAAGAGGCTCATAAAGTGAAAAAATCTTTGCAAGACGAGGAGAGAAACCTGTGAAAGTGAAATACCTTGGACAATTTTTATTTATGTGAAATGCCCTGCAACTGCAGAGAAAAATATACTTGCCAGCTTGTTTTTTTGGGGGAGGGGGGAACTGCCAGGAAAGTGAAGTGCCCTGCATTGCAAGAAAAGAAGCCTGAAAGTAGTAGTGGTGTTGTTGCAGAGTAAAGCTGCTGCGTGCCAAGTAAAGTGGGACCGGGCTCGGTGCCCTTAAGTGCCCTACCTTGCAGCGAGAGAGAGAGAGAGAGAGAGAGAGAACTTTTATAACTATACTTTGGTGGGAAGAGAGACACAAGTGTGTGCCATGCGAAACAAAAAGACAAAGAACCTCAGCACAAAAGCACTGTGCAAGGTTACCTAAAAAAGGGCACTGGCAGCAAAGCCAGATTTCAAAGAAATACGAAATCACACATACTCCAATAATGCTAAATATCACGGGATGCATATGCAAATCACCATGACTATTCTAGACTGGTTCTGCTTAAAGCAGGAGTGCATGGTGCTAAGTGGCATCTCCACACAACCTAAAAGGCTGCTGTGTTCCTGGACTCTCTTAGAGCAATTTACCCTACTGCTGTAATTGTACTGTTTATTTTATTTTATGGATAATATCATTGATATACACAGCACCCAGAGCCTCTGGGATTGGGCGTCTGGAAAAATAAAATTTGCCTTGCCTTAGAAGTTTTTCACCAAGTGGCTATGGTCTCTGTACCCATACCAACAAAGCAGAAGGACTAAAATGATTTTATTCAACTAACTTCTCTTCCTTGAAAGAAAAAGTCAGTAGACAAGATACATAGGAAACTGACTCAAAACCATGTCTCAGATGTTTATTACTAGATAAAATATACAATCAGACTTGATATGCTACAGGTAAGCAATAACTCATGACAGGGTGTGCGGTTACTGGGGATTAATCAACATCCCGGGTGCGTTGTGAGGCCACGAGGCCGCGGGCTGACGTGCCTAGCAGCACCAAAGTGTTGATTAAATACAGTAACCGCACCTCTAATGGATTATTGCGCTTACAACATGGGGTGACCCCCGTGTTGAAACACCGCACCCTGTGTATGTAGCATGAAAAAAAAACTGTGCTTTCTTGGATGTAACCTGCCACCAAACCAAGTAGTCCCATATTACACACAGACTATAATGTGGTGCTGTGCAAAGATATGGGACACCTCAGTTCACAAAGAAAAGAGTAACATTTATTGAAACACTGATATATGTTGCTTGGTATTGCATACCTTTCTGGTACAGCGGTGCTGTCACAATGCCACTCAGTGATGGTAAGAAACATCATAAATATGTGTTGATGAGGTGCTATGGTGAACCACTGCCAGGGAAATACAGGTTACTCACCTGTAACTGGAGTTCTAGGAATGGTATATGTTGTTCATCCACACTTATTGGCAGGTTCCTTGCCGCTTTAAATCTTGCCAGAAGGTCTTCAAGCTGGCTCCTCCCACCCACCCAGGTGGTAAAACTCTCGGCTCCGCCCCATGACGCCAGATCTAGCCCGCTGGAAGCCAGGTTGTGCGTCGAAGCCGGGGAGGTCGGGTGGGTCGTGTGGATGAACATATACCATTCCTAGAACTCCTGTTACAGGTGAGTAACCTGTATTTCTAGGGACATGGATATGCTGTTCAATCCACACTAATTGGCAGACTCCTAGCAGTTCTCCGGGAGGAGGAAGGCAAGGCGCACACCCCCGATACTTACTTGGGAAATAGAGACTGGAGAACCGAGGCCCCAAAACCAGCATCCCAGCGTGACTCAAGGTCGATGTGGTAGTGGGTAATAAAGGTATGTGCAGACTTCCAGGTAGCAGCCCTGCAGATATCCTGGATAGGGACATCCCTGGAAGCAGCTACCGATGCAGCGGTATGGCGGGTAGAATGAGCTCTTATCCCTCTGGGGCTCCATGCCCGCCAACCTATGAGAAGCTCTATGCAGGAGGTGACCCACCTGCTTGCTCGTCCGCTTGGCTGTAGGTCTGCCAGGTGCGGCTTCGGCGTGAGTGACAAACAGCTGTGAACCTCTCCCGAACTTCAGCCATCCGCTCCTTATAATAAGCGAGCGCTCATCTAGGGTCCAAAGTATGGAGCCTATATTCAGCCTCCGAGGTGTGATTGGGGTAGAACACCGGTAGAGTCAACACCTGGTTAAGGTGAAACTCCGACACCACCTTCGGAAGGAATTTCAGGTGGGGGCGCAGGACAACGTTGTCCCTGTGGAAGACCAGATAAGGAGACTCGATGGAAAGCACCTGGAGCTCTCCCATCCTTCTGGCTGACGTGATAGCCACCAAGAAGGCGGTCTTCCATGACAGGTGGGAAATATCACACCTGTGCATCGGTTCGAATGGCTTGCCCATGAGCTTGGCCAATACCACCAGTAGATCCTACGGAGGTGGAGGTTCTTGCACCAGAGGGGAAATGTGGTCAAGGCCTTTAAAAAGCATCTGACCACCTTCTCCTGCGCCACCAACTGCTTCCCGGCCCGCGCCCGGTAAGCAGAGATGGCTGCCAGGTGCACCTTAAGGGTTGTCAACCGAAGCCCTTGCTGAGAAAGGGACCACAGGTAGTCCAGAATGCTTGCCAAGGGACAGGCAGAAGGGTCCAAGCCCTTCCCCTGACACCAAATGGAGAATCTCTTCCATTTGAAGGCGTAGCATTTCCTGGTCGACTCCTTATGGGACGCCTCAACGACGCTGAGGACCTCGTCGGAAAGACCCAAGGCCTGGAACTCTAGCCGCTCAGGAACCAGGCCGTCAGGTGCAGGGATTGACGATCCGGATGGAATACCTTCCCTGGTTGACTGAGATCAGGTCGGGTGGGCTGGAAGCCACCTCGGGAGCCTGGAGCTGAGGCTGAGGAGATCTGGATACCAGAACTGGCGGGGCCAGTCTGGGGCTACCAGAATCACCTGCGCCTTGTCCCTCCTCGCCTTGAGAAGCACCTTGTGGATCAAGGAAATGGGGGAAAGGCGTAGAAGAAGCCAGGGTCCACGGCCTCGAGAAGGCATCGCCCTGCAGCGAGCCCTGCTGAGGGCGGGCATGGAACAGACTCAGCTTCACATTCTCCATGGAGGCAAACAGGTCCACCTGAGGCGTGCCCCAGTGGGAGAACAGATCTTGTACTACCTCCAGCAGGAGAAACCACTCATGAGACGCAGCCCCTATCCGGCTTAGGGCATCGGCCAGGGTGTTGGAGGCTCCTGCCACGTGAATGGCTAGGAGATCCGCCTCCAGGCTGCGCACGAGGGACCATATGCGGAGAGCTTCCTTGCATAACAGCATAGAGCGTGTCCCGCCCTGGCGGTTCAGACAGTACATGATCGTGGTATTGTCCGTCTGGACCTGAACCACTTGACCCCGTAGAAACGGAGCGAAGGTGGTGAGAGCTAGGCGGACCGCTCGGAGCTCCAGCAGGTTGATATGGCAGCGGGACTCCTGAGGGGACGAGAGGCCATGCGCTCTGTGCTCCCCCAGATGGGCACCCCAACCCATCAGAGATGCATCGGTCAATACAGAGACCATCGGCTTGGGGACAAGCGGGATGCCCTCCTGCAGATGTGCGGAACGATCCAGCAGTGGAGGCGTTCCCACATCTCCTGGGTCACTGTCACGGGCTGGTCCAACGGATCGCAGCATTGTGACCTCTGGCTGGCCAGTCCCCATTGAAGGGATGCATTTACCAGCGGCCCAACGGACCATGCTGGTGCAGGCCGCCATGAGGCCCAGGGGCGAGGAAGTCCCGAGCAGGGCACGATCACCAACCAGAAATGACTGGGCAAAGGAGGAAAGAACCTCGGCCCCTGTCCACGGGAGCCGAGCTCTGGCTCGAAGAGTCGAGCTCTGCCCGATGAAGAGTATCACCTGCTTGCACGAGTTCCAACTAGGCCTCGTTGATGAGGAGGCCAATCTGAAACAAACCTGGAGGCCAGATCTCTGGACGCTCTGCCTCCACTCTGGAGGGCTGCAGTCAGCCAGTCGTCCAGGTAGGGGTACACCCGGACCCTTCGGCACCGCAGGAATGCTGTCACCACTGCCATGCATTTGGTGAAGACCCTGGGAGCTAGGGAGAGGCCGAAGGGCATGGCCCAGAACTCGTAAAGGGATCCCTCCGCTCTGAAGCGGAGAAATCTCTGATGAGACGGATGGATTGGGACGTGAAAGAACGCGTCCTGGAGGTCCAGGGAACAGAACCACACGCCTTGTTCCAAGGATGGGATTATCTGAGCCAGAGTGACCATCCTGAAGGTCCGAGACCTTAGGAACCTGTTCAGGTCGTGCAGGTCGAGAATGGGGCGCCAGCCCCCCCGTCCGTTTTGGGACCAGAAAATACCTGGACACAAACCCGGTCTGGAGGAGGATCCGCCACCTTCCTGATTACCTCTTTTAGAGCAGGGCAATGATCGGCTCGGCGGGCCGACAGCGAGGCTGGGATACCGTGGCCCCAGGCGATGGTTGAAAGGGTGGAGCCTGCTCAAACTCCAGAGGCAGGCCTTTTCCTACCACCTCCAACACCCAGCAGTCTGTGGTGATAGCGGACCAGGCAGAAAGGAAGTGGCGGAGCCATCCCCCCACAAGGGGAGTGACGAGGCTGGGGGCGGCACCCCTCAACCCGTCACTGGGCAGGCTTGGAGGAAGAACCGGCCGAGGACCTCCTGGGCCTTTCCTCCTTGCTTCCTGTTGGAGGAAGCCGCGGCTTGCGTTTGGGGCATGGCAGCGAGCCTGCTGGGCCCTGTTGCTGGCGCTGTTAGTCAAGTCGAGATACAGGGGCCGAAGGACGAAAGGACTTCTGCTGTTGCTGACGGCAGTCTTTGTCCCTCTGGGCGGAGGTGACCGAGTCCAGGGTGGCATTGGACTTTTCGATCCGCTGCAGGTGTCCCTCCACTCCAGGGTCGAAGAGGTCAGTCCCCAAGAAGGGGATGTCTGCCAACTTGTGCTGGGTATCCGCCGTGAAGGTGGATATCCTCAGCCACGCCCTGCGGCGCATGGCCACCGCGGCCGCTACTGACCTGGCACAGGAATCACCTATGTCCAGAGCAGTCTGAAGCTGCTGCTTCGCCACCGCCTACCCTGGTCCCGCACCTGGCGGACCGTGGTCTGCAGGTCGGGTTGGGAGATGAGGACAACCTCATCCAGGAGCCCAAGAGGCGTGGGAGAAGTGTGCCATCAGCACGGCTGAGCTGGCCTGTCGGAGGCTGAGGGAGGATGCAGCGTACACCTTGCGCCCAGCAAAGTCCAGCTTTTTGGACTCTTTGTCGGGGGGCTTATCCACATCCCGAGCATTACCGGAACGCCAGAAAACGCTGTCTGTGACTAACCCCTCGGCAGAGGGGTGCTCCGAGAAACCGGGCAAAGAGCCGTTAGGGACCGCATACTTCCTGGCCATCCTGGCCGAGGGCGCAGGACAGGAAGCAGGCCGCTGCCAAAGCTCCAAGGCTGGGCCAACAATGGCCTCAGCCACCGGAAAGGCCTCCGTGGGGGAATCCCCCCGGTCCAGTATCTCCGTCAGGGGATACTTGGCCCATTGGACACGGGCTCGAGCTGCATCCCGGTGGACTCCGAGATGAGTCGAAGCAGACCCAAGAAGGACGATGGGCTATTGTCCAATGACTGGCCCCCAGAGGACTCCAGGTCGACCAGCCTGGAGAACAGGGAGGAGTCGTCGTCAGTCCGAAGAGTCTGCAAAGAGCTGCCTCGGCCCTGAGCCACCCTCTACCTGCCGAGGACGGTCGGGAGTGAGGGTGACCGACAACCTGTGGGGCAGGCCGTGACCCGACCGAGAATCCTTGGTCGGTGCCCCAGACTTCAGTTGTGGAGGCGGAGGTTCCACCACAATCGGTGGAGCAGCTGGTTTTGGCTGAGCAACCGGCCCTGGAACGGCAACTCGACTGAAGTGAGTGGTTGCTGGGTTGTTCGGCGACAGCCACTTGATGGCCGGGTCTGGACCGAGTCGGCTAGATCCGGACAACAGCAACTACTGCCACATAAGCCTCGTAGCGCCGACGTAATTTACGCCGAAGCCTCCCCTCATCCGAGGAAGAGGACGAGGAGGAAGGGTGTCGCCGCTTACTTCGGTATTGAGACCGAGACCGCCGATGTCGGCGGGAACGGCTTGACCGAGATGAAGTCCAAGACCGAGACCGGACCGGGGACCGAGATGGTCTGGGAAGGGCGGGGACACCCGCTTCTCGGGCGCGGTATTTTAACTGGGACTGCGGCCCCAAAGGCACAGGCAGATCCTCGGTCTCCACTGAGGAACTGGTGAAGGTAGGTTGTCGGCTTACCAGTCAACAGCCCGTCTAACGGATCGAGAAAAATCTTCGACTGTGTCGACGGAGTCTCGGCAGGCTGGCCTGGCAGGGGACACTGTGAAGCCAGCAGCCTGAGCCGCAACCTCAACAGAAGTCGACAGTCGGCTGTCTGGGGAAGGAGACCTCTCCCACTCCCACAAGCGCCGACGGTGGGACTTCTGCCGACTCCCTTCTTCTTGGGCGAGAAGAATGTCCGATGGCCCCTCTCCCTTCGTGGAAAGGGACTGACAAAGCTCCTTGAACGAAGCCGTATATGAGGAACTCAGAGAGAGCGGGATAAATGCCGCGGCCGAGGAGCAGGAAGATGCGGCCTGGGCCGCCTCCTCCTCGATGGCGATCATCTGCTAGAGCTGCTCAGCCGAGCCAGCCGCCGCAGACACCGCCCAACGGGCCTCTTTTGATTTTACCGGCGGGAAACGCTTCTCGGGGCGCCCGCGCTTCAATCAGGCAGTGCGATCATCTGGGTGGTGGCGAGAAAGAGCGTACAACCGCAGAGGCCTGCGGGTCGTGATCTAGGCCTAGGCAGTAGACTGCGTGGAGTGTGGATCCATCCTGGACATTTTCTCCAAAGGGGCACCTCCGCAAGGCGAATAGATTTGTCCATCGCGGCAGCGAGGAAGATGAAGACCGAAGTTTGAAAACTTCAAAACCAATTCGGATGAACTGAAGGGTTAGGATCCAGTCTAAAGCAGAGCGCTAAGGAGGGAACCTGAGCTTCCAGCGGGAAGGAAGATCTGGCGTCATGGGGCGGAGCGAGTTTTACCACCGGGTGGGTGGGAGAAGCCAGCATGAAGACCTTCCGGCAAGATTTAAAGCGACAAGGAACCTGCCAATAAGTGTGGCTGAACAACATATCCATGTCCCTAGAACTTAACATTTCTCCCTCACTTTAAGAGCTACAGAGGTCTGCAGAGACTGCAGCCCATGGAGGTAAATGCAATGTGGAGACTAGGGAACGGCTACATTACCGTGCTGAAGTCAGGCTGCATGTCAGTGTGGGGCTCGCACTGCACCAACACTCCTAAGCCAGTTACATGCGCTATATTCCATGGCAACAGGGCAGCCTGACAGTGCCAAGACTAGCATGCGTCTAACCGGACATGTAAATGATGGGACACTACTGTCATGAAGTCACGGTGGTTCACAGGGTGTGGCTCACCGGCCACTACACGGCCACAGTATATGGAACACCTTACTGTGCTGCAGTGAATAGTAAGAAGAGGCAAAGGTGGATGCAAGTACTACTGTTAGCACACATGTACCATATGGGAAAGTGTGCAACGGTGGTAATAGCGACTGTGCCTGCAACTTATGCTGTAGCACAGTGATTGAACCTGACACATACAGTACAGGAAGGCTACCATCGGGCCGGCTGGAGGTGCACTGCTAGCTGCTCACGGTCTCTCTTTCTGTCTCTCTCTCTCTCTCTCTCTCTCTCTCTCTCTGACAGAGGCACAATGTTAGGCATAGGACGGGAGCACACTTTACTCTCCCTCGAAGTACTTCTCCCAGTGTGTCTCTCTTGCCGCTGTCTCTCTCTCTCTCTCTCTGGTCCTGATTGCAGCTGACCACTACATAAAAGAATTACCGCAGAGGAGGGCTTGGTGTGGGTAGTCACCGATGCAGACAGACTGACGAGACCCACACACAGGACACTACTCTGCACCATCCAGGGAAGGGGGGCAACACTGCAGGGGACGGGACACACCACACCAGGCACTCTGCCTGCACGGTGCCAAGCTGCGGAATCTGAAAAACACTCAGAGGTGTTGTGCACGACTGGCAATGGGAGGGGGAACAGAAACACCTCACTCTCGGTCAGTGTGTGCAAAGTCGGAGGACACTGGCAGAAAATGTAGCAGCACTCCATGTCTCACTCTCTCTCTCTCTCTCTCTCTTGGGGTGGGGGGGGTGGGACTGAGTCCAGAACAGCTGCATCTACTGTTTATTTTATTTATTTACTTTTTGTTGACCGGGTAAATGCACTAGACAAATTCTGCCTATTTTCAGGCACAACCCGGGGGAGGGGGATACAGATGAATGCCAACTGACGTTGAACCAGATTGAGCGGTTGGTGGTATTTTTAGTGAATGGGGGGAAATTTGGCCAGGGCACTGGGAAAAGTCCCCTACTCACCTGTAGGGGGACACTGTCAGGATGGAGGAGGTGACCAGTCTGGCTGAAGAAGGAACAGGATGGAAGTTGTGGAGACTGAGGATTTGGTCCCCGCTTCAATAGCTATCGAGACCGACTAATTTTTCAATGCCACAGGGATACCAGATGAAGATGTCACCACAAAACAAAATAAATGGAAAAATTAAAAAAGACCAAAATAAGCTAGAAATGGACATACACATAAGCACAAGGATTCTATACCAAAAATTGCATACAGGAGATACAGGCTAAAAGAAACCCGAGCAACAGAAATTTATACAATCGCAAAAAGAATTACAGGCTGCTTTGGATTCCTTACAAGCTAAAAATACCTGACAGTACTGAGAAAACTGCAAAGTGTCCTGAAAAACTTCTGACAACTGAGCAGGTACAGCCTTTTAACATTATTTATCAAACAGCTATGAATGATCAAAAAATGCAACTATCTTTCAGTTTAAGGCAAGAAATATAGAAACTGCTAAGCACCTGACCAGTACAGTCAGACTATATTATTTAAACAGCCGAGTACATTTCCGAGAAATCTGTGAGTACTATAGGCATCTCAAACATTTACCTGATATTCCAAACTTTAACGAACAGCTGGGATGACACTGCAAAGTGCGGCTGGTTCCATGGCAATACATGCTGATGTTAGCCCAACTCTACTGCACAGTTGAGAGGATTCCAAATAGCAAGAGCAATCCGAATATCGCACACAATCTACAAGCAAATCCTAATTTGAACCTTTACGAGGGCAGCCCAGAATGGCACATACAGGGGAACTCTCCCTGGCCTAAGGCTCCCTCGATACACGCCAGCAACAAAACAGGATTCCTGAACCCAGATGGGACGCCCTGTGTGGCGGAACATGAATTGTCTACAGTACAAACTGCAATCCTAGAACAGCCAGATACAGGTACTGCCCTCACTTTCCTGGTACAAACAAAACACATGTTGAAAACAAACAGAAACTTTACCTGGCACAAGCCACTCTAGTTGAGGTAATAGCACAACAAGCTCCAGTCCCTTCAAATGTGGTGAACGATCCACTAGATGACGCTCTACATAACAGAATAACAGTACTATTAAAACTTTCACAGAAGATGATGATGGCTCAAAAAAAAAAAAGAAAGAAGAACTTAGGAAGAAAGCAGGACACTGTCATGCTGTCCAGCAGAAATATCAATATAGTTCTGGCAGTAAATGACACATGCAGTTTGCGTCTGGATCCCAGTCTATAGTGGCAACTGACACAGAACAGTATAGAAAAAGCTTTGAAATCTGCCGGATGGCAGCAACAGAATGATGGCTCTCGGATGGCTGATCCTGCATGGGACATGAACTATCTTACCCAGCTACCTTCATCTCCTGAATGGAATCCTCCATCTGGTAACACTACTAAACAAACCTCTGATAACAAAACTTTGCCACATTTTCAGTCTGAACAACTTTCAATTCCATCAAAAAGATACCACATCAAAACCAAATGCTGAAAATTCAAACATCCAGAATGCCAGTGAATCTACAGGCAGACATCTGTTATCAGACCTATTTAAAGCAAATAAAACAGAACCCTTACCCGAAGACATGCAGTACATTTAAAATACAAAGGTGGACTAGATACTCGTCCCAACCCGGCAATACGTAGGCAGAGCTCATAAAGGACTCCCTACCATTCTTCGCCTTTATTCATATCTCGGCAAAGACACCTTTGACATCAGTTTCCACTCTTCACATCTGTTAGCACTGTTTTGGTCAAGATATAATCAACTCAAACTATCACCATTGTGGATTCCATTTATTGCAATACCTCTAACAAAACCTCTGGTTAAACCGTCACCATAATGTTTAGAAATGAAAATGTGCCAGTCGGGGATATCTACCACTGGCTTCAACAAAAGTGTGATGTATTAAGTGCACCCGAGGCTATTTTGGATGGGGAACAGTTCTGAACTGGTGGTTGGCATTTCAAAGTGAAACTTAGAGAAGCAGAAGAAGGGATCTGTCTTATACCAAACTGCATCTTCTTAGGCCACGACTGTGGGGTATGTTTTTATGCAGGACAATCCAAGGCATGCTACCGATGTGGAGCTCGTACACACCTATCTAGTGTATGCGACAAGTTGAGATGTAGTCTATGCAACGAGGTTGGCCATACAAGTTCGCAATGTATGAACCACACGAAATGTAGTCTTTGTGAAGAACATGGACATGTACACCAAAACTGCCCTTGGGCACATGCGAACGGATCACACAATCTCGATCCAGAAGACCTTATCAATAAAGCACAAGCGGACCTCTCTTCAGACCCCAATGACACAAATGCTAAAACAGAAACCAAACATGACCAGCAAGAGAACACCATAATCATCTCAGATCAGTCAGATGACTCAGAACCTAAATCCCCCATATAGCCACTGACCAGGCACTTCTCACAGTCTGTTATAATGGTAATACAGAACAAGATCCTCCAGAGAGAGAACTACTCTTGGAAGTTTCACAACCATGTCCGGCACCTCTTCAAAATAGGAGAACCACAAGATCTTCAAAGAAAGAATTTGTCCCACAAAACACTGAATCAGAAAACCCCTTTGAAGTATTGTCCGGGTCAAACTGGGGTGGAATCCGAAATGGAGGGCGAGGATGATGCCATAGACACAATGAACATTACTACGGATGCATCTCAAACAGCTGAGAAAATATATGGGGGGAAAAAGTAACAAAAGAAGAAAATGCTACGTGCTTTTTTTTCCCCATAGTACTTCAATACATGAGACAAAAGAAAAAAATACTCACCATAGTAATCTTGTTTCTTCAAGGGATCATTCATTATGATTAAACTGATGCAGTCAGCCTCTGTGTTGAACTGCCGGGAAATTATATGCAAATGATGGAACTCTCAATTGGCTCATGCAATTTCAAACTGCTGCCCTAGTAACTGCTGCACTCTGAGTGCTTCAGATTCTTACGTAGCCTAACTGGGTATAAGACCCACTACTTAAAAACTAAAATCTTTATAAAATAATTTTTGTCCTCTCAGGTCAAAAACATCCTTAAGGAACAAACCTAAAAAACTTGAGACCACAAGGAAGCCAACTGGTTAAACAAAAGCAAGTCTCTAACTTAACCCATATAGAAAAAAAACTCCCTAATGCAGTGATGCAGAACAACCTTTATAGGTTCTAGTAGGGGAGGCAGGGTGGGTGCTTTAATAATGAGTGATCCCTTTGAAGAAACAAGATTACTATGGTGAGTAATTTTTTCTTCTAACCCCAGGAATCACTCATTATGATTAAACTGAAGCAGTACCTTTGGAGGTTAGGCAGAGAACCTTTTTTGAAAACAGGTTCTGCAGCACTACTGTACAAACCTGGCATCACTTCTGGATTGTATATCCAGGCTGTAATGCTTTGTAAAGGTGTGTATTGTTTTCCATGCAGCTGCTTTGCAGATTTCCAGTAGTGGAATTTCTCTTGAAGCTGCCACTGAAGCAGCTGTGCCCCTGGTGGAGTGTGCCCTCAGGCCCAGGGGTGCCTGATTACCCACTTTACTATAACAAAACTGTATACATGCCACTATCCAGCAAGCAACTGTACGTTTTGTGGCAGTTCTGCCCTTACCTACTTCACCATGGGTAAGAAAGAGCTGTGTTTGACTTGACCTGTAAGACTTGGTTCTGCCAATATAATGGCTTAAGTGCCCTTTTGACATCAAGGGAGTGAAGCTTCCTTTGGAGAACTGGAGTTCTCTGTAAAAAAGACAGAGTGATGGACTTATTTAAGCGGAAATCAGATACCACTTTGGGAAGGAATTTTCTATTAGTCCTAAGGACCACCTTGTCCCTGTGAAATGAGATGGAGTCCACATCTGTGCACAGGGCTTGTAATTCACTGATCCTTCTGGCTGAAGTAATAGCAACCAGAAACAGTTTTCCAAGTGATATACTTCAAATCTGCATTCGCCATGGGCTCGAATGGTGCATCAATGAGCTTGGCAATGCAGATATTCAGATTCCAGGCCGGGACCAGTTCCCTCAGGGGAAGGTGCAGAAGGTTGAAGCCTTTAAAGTATTTCCTAAAGACTGGATGAGAGGCCATGGATCTCTCATTACCAGCTGAAAGGTAAGCCGAGACTGAAGCCAAGTGGACCTTGAGGGTCAAAGGCTTCAGGCCTAAGGAATGTAGGTGTGTCAGGTAATCCAGGAGAATAGCCAAGTCAGCCCTGGAAGGGTCAGTACCCATACCTGCACACCATATGGAAAACCTCTTCCACTTAGAAGAATATGTTTTCTTAGTGGAAGGTTTCCTGGAACCCCTAAGCATCGTAAGCACCTGTTCTGACTGTTTAAGGTTAGCAAATTCTAAGACCTCAAGAGCCAGGCCTTGAGCCTCAGTGATTTGAGGCTGGGGTACAGGATCCAGCCCTGAGAGGTAGTCAGCAGGTTGTGCCTCCTGGGCAAGTGAATTGGGGAAACTACTGACAGAGTCAGCAGAAGTGAGTACCAGTGCTGTCTCGCCCAATCTGGTGCCACCAATATCATTGTTGCTGGTTGGGACCTCAGTTTCAGCAGGGTCCTGAATATCATTGGAAAGGAGGAAGGCATACAGAAACTTCCCTGTCCAGTCCAGGGCCACCATATCTGGGAAGTGTGCCCCTGAGAGGGACCTGCAACAGTACACTGGTAACTGGTGACTTTCTACAGAGGCAAAACATCCACCTCTGGAGTGCTCCACCTCCTGAAGATTGTACTGAGTATCTGGGGATTCAGGCACCACTCGTGGAGGTCCTGACTTATCCTGCTGAGAGAATCTGCCAGTACATTGTCCTTCCCTGGAAGGTGTATGGCTAATAATAATAATAATTTTATTTGTATAGCACCTTTCAATGTATCAAGGTGCTGAACAGTTTTAAAACAATTCAAAACTCTAAGTAAAAACATAAAATATCCATAAAAAGTCAGCGTATCAACAAAATAACATATTTATAATAAAATCCAAACATTAATAAATAACCTAATTATCTAAAAAGGCCATATTCCACAAATACGTTTTCAAATCTCTCTTAAGTAGCTCCACGGAGGTGCACTGCCGTAACCGGCATGGTAGAGAGTTCCAAAGAGTGGGTGCAGCATGCGAAAACGCTCTGCTGCCAGAGGATTTTAAACTCACTCTTGGGATCTCTAACAACCCCATGTCAGCCGAGCGGAATGATCGGTCAGGGCAGTAAGGAACCAGGAGGTCTTTCAGATAGGCTGGACCCTGATCATGAAGGGCTTTGAAAGTCAATAAAATGACTTTAAAGGTGATCCGCCACGCATAGGAAGCCAGTGCAGTGTTGTTACGCGCTTGCGGAGTGATATGACAGGACCTACTTGTCCCAGTCAATACCCGGGCTGCAGCGTTCTGCACCAGCTGTAGGCAACGGATTTCAACCCCAGAAAGCTCAAAGTAAAGGCCATTGCAATAGTCCAAGCGTGAAGATACAAAAGCGTGAACCAAAGTAGGCAGGGAGTCGGACGGAACAAGGTGCCTAACCCTGGCAATATTCCTGAGATGATAAAAGGAAGTCTTGACAACGGCTGACACCTGAGATTTAACAGTCAGCCTGTCGTCAAGAATAAACCCAAGGTTACGCACCCGTTCTGAGGACGGGAGAGATACTCCACCAAGGAAAATTCCAGATGGTGCACCAATACCCGGCCTCTCAATCCGACCACCTGGGTCCACTACCAGCACCTCTGTTTTCTCCGAGTTCAACTTTAGCCAACTAGAATCCATCCAGTCTTGGATCTCCCCCAGACAGTTGTTAAACACCAAGAGAGCTCCATCCTGGTCGAGTGCAAAAGACAGATAGAGCTGGGTATCATCTGCACAGCAGTGAAACCTCAGCCCATATCATCTAATGATACCTCCAAGGGGCAGCATATACACTGCAAACAACATGGGTGACAGCACAGATTCCTGGGGCACTCCACACAACAAAGAAATTGGGTCAGAGGAAAAACTCGACACAACTCTTTGTGATCTTCCGTGAGGAATGACGTGAACCATTGCAAAGCGGTTCCAGACATTCCACAAATTTGCCCCAGGCGAGCTAATAACCCATGTGGTCCACAGTGTCAAGGCTGCAGAGATCAAGAAGAACCAGGATGGAGCGTCTCTCCTGATCCCTCGCCATCAGAAGATCATTTAACACCCGAACCAGCGCAGTCTTGGTGCTGTGTCTTTTCCAGAAGCCAGACTGGAAGGATTTGTAGACATTATGGATGGTTAAATGGTCATCCAGTTGAACCGCTACGACCTTCTCAATAACCTTCCCAATAAAGGGGAGGTTAGAAATAGGCCGGAGGTTTGAAAAACAGTCTGGGTCCAAGGAAGCTTTCTTCAAGAGAGGAGTCACCACTGCCTCTTTCAAGGAGCAGGGAAACTCACCTAACTCTAAGGAACACCAGACTATTTGCGCCATGGGTGATTGCAGATTGATAGCTAACATAATGTTCCATCAATCTAGAGTGGTCGGCATCAAGGGCGGACCTGCGCCAGTGACGCTCTAACCTTCGCCCCTGTCTCCGCATCTCCCTCAAGATCCCGTCAAACCACGGGGCTCTGGGGCGAAGGGATAGGGAGTGCTCATGAACAGGAGCAATAGAATAAGGATACTTTCATGGAGTATGCCAAGGATCACAGTCTCATTGCTTCTGTGCACAGTGGGGCTGACCTGGTTCCTCCGTTTGTTGATGTAGTGTATGGTTGTGGTGTTGTCCGTTCTGACCAGCACTACCTTGTTTTGAAGATGTGGTGAATGCCTGTAGTGCTAAGTAAACTACCCTGAGCTCCAGCAGATTTAAGTGCAACAGGGACTCTTGGGAGACCATGTGCCACTTGCTGTGTGGTCCAGTATATGTGCTTCCCAACCTAAAGTGAGACATCTGTTATGAGAATTAAAGAAGGCTGTTCCTTTATGAAAGGTACACCTACCGAAGGTTGTGCTCATCCAGCCACCACTGCAGTGCCTGTACAAGGCTGTGGGTGACTGGAACCAGTTTGGACAGCAAGTCTGTCCTTTGTGACCAGTACTGTCTTAGGTGAAACTGGATGTCTCTCATTTAAAATCTGGAACCTAGCACTACTGTGGTGGCAGCTGCCATGTGACCCAGCAGCCTGAGGAATTCTCTGGCTGGTTTGGGTTTTCCTGGCACAAATGAGTCTGCAATCTGCAGAATGTTGTTTACCCTGTCCTGTGGCAGAAAGGTTCTGCCTAGGCTGGTATCCAGTTTTGCTCCAATGAACTCCAGTACTTGGACTGGTATTTGCTGAGACCTGCTCATTTATTAGAAAACCCAGGGATTCTAGAGTAGATTTTGCTAGTGCTAGGAGTGTTCTGCATGCTGCAGAGATTGAACCACTACTAGCCAGTCGTCCAGGTGAGGAAGCGCTGTTACCCGTTTTCTCAAAAACTCTACCCTCACGGCCAGGCACTTTGTGAAGGCCCTTGGTGCGGAAGTTAAGCCAAATGAAAGTGCTGCAAAACTGATAGTGGCCTGAGGCCAGCCTGAATCTCAAGTAATTTCTGTGAGGTGGTCTGATAGGGATGTGAAAGTAAGCATTCCTTAGGTCTAGGGAGGCTAGCTAGTCTCCCTTTTGTAATGTGGGAATGATTATTGCAAGAGTGACCACTTTGAATTTTGGCTTCAAAATGTGTCTGTTTAACATTCTTAGATCCAGAATAGGTCACCAATCCCAATTTTTCTTCCTTGTGAGGAAGTATCTGGAGTAAAAGCCTTTACCCCTTTGGTTTAGGGGCACTGGCTCCATTGCTCTGATTGCCAGAAGATGTTTTACCTCTGCTTCCAGTAAGATTCTGTCTGCAGGTGTAACTGGTGCAAAAGTTCTTGTTCTGAGCTTGGGAAATGATCTGAAGCTGACTGCCAGACCCTGGCTCACTACCTCCAAGGCCCACTTGTCTGTGGTGATGGTATGACAAGCCTGGAGGTAGTAAGCCAGTCTTCCACCACTGGTGGTTCTACAACAGGGATGTGACCTGTACCAGCCCGTCAGGGTTCTGTGCGGCTGTGCCTGAACCTGAGGAGGGAGCTCTTCTCATCACTCTCCTGCCCCTTCCTTTGAAATAGCCTCTAGGCTGCTGTTGTGGCTTAAGAGGCCTGTGCCTGGAAAAAGTTCTGGGATAAAATCCCCTACCCCTGCCTCCCCTAGTCTGGGGTCTATAATAAGTAGGTCTGTTCTTTGAGTTACTTTGATAGGTAGATTTGTATTCCTCTACCTTTTTTATAGAGGCCTCAGTTTTATCACCAAACAATGAATTATTTTCAATAGGGAAATCCATTGCTTTGGCCTGGGTATCTGCAGTGAGGTTGGTGGCTCTGAGCCACGCAATCTCCTAAGGGAGACAGCTAATGCCATTAGCCTGACTGCCGTGTCATTGGCATTCACTGCCATATGGAACTGCTATTTAGTGGCATCAAGTGCAGCCTTTGCTGTGTCTTGTAGGTCTACTGCCACTTCACCTGGCACCTTGTCAGCCAGTGTTAAGACTATTCCAGAGTGCCTTCTGATATTGCACTCCATATGCCATGTAGTTGGCTTGCCAGACTATTAAAGACGCCACCATGTAGCTCTTCTTTCCCATGGCATCCATTTTTCATGAATCTTTATCTGGAGGATGGGTAGCCAAGGGTAACCTGGCTTTGTCACAGGCAGCAGCCTGAACCACCCCTTCAGGATCAGGGTGATTAAACAAAAAAAATCAGCTGTGGATCTGTCGAGCTGACACTTTTTGTCAACTTTTTTTTATCTACCTCAGGGAGAGAATTTGGAGTTTGGAATATCTGCAATGCTGCCCTTTTTAGGGACTTAGGCACTGGAAGCAGAAGGCGTTTTGTAGGCGTTAGCCCCATCATATCGAGGAACTCTGCTTCCTCCACATCCTCTTCAGTTTCCTATAGAGGAAGAGTAAGGGTCTCTACCATGCTTTTTACAAAAGCATAGTGAGAGGAGTACTCTTCTAGACCCCTAGGAGGAGATCCAAACTCCTGCTCTGGGGAAACCTCAGGATCTATCAGTTCCCCTTCAAAATCTTCCTCATCCTCCTCACCATAAATAACTTGATGTTCCTGAGGGGCAGGAACCGGTACAGCCGGTGTAGGAACCAGGACTGCAGCCTGCAGGGCTTGTAAGACCTGTAAGGCCTTAGCAATGTCCTCAGCCAAGGGCATATTATGTTTGTCTGCTGGGAGCTCCTTAATCTTCTCGGCCGGAGGCATAGAGACAAGCTTTTCTTTGCATTTTTTTCTTTAGTGGGATAGACTCAGCAACTGTCTCCACAGCCCTTTTTGACTTACCTTGCTCAGATTTCTCTGAGCTCTTATCAGTGTCCTTAGCTTTGCCTCCATCCTTTTTAGGAATAGAGGTAGATGCACTACTATCAGTAGCAGTAGCAGAAGCAGAAGCCATCTCCTCTAACTTTTTAGCCCTTTTTCTTAAAGTTTTAGGACAAAAAGTCTTGCAAATCTCACAATTAGCAAAAATATGGCTGGTACCCAAACAGGAAATACAAAGGGAATGTCTATCTGCTTTTGCTACAATTTACAAGACTCACAACATTTAAAACCAATGGGTCCTGTGCATTTTTTAGGCTTGTCTACTGGACCTCTGACATTGAGTAAGACAGTAAAAAGCAGTCGCAAAACGTTTAATAATACCTCAGAACCGGAGGTTTTAAATTTAAACACCGTTAACGGTTTCTGGAACCGAGTGCTAATCGGGTCCCTAAAAGAAAAGGAACCGAAAATTACTTTAAATTTAAATAAAAATAAAGTGGTCAAAGGAACTGACCGCAAATACAAACTTTAGGTAATAAAGCTGAGGTAAACCTTGCCAAAAGATGCAGAACCCTCGGTTCCAAGGAACCATAAGGGAACCGCAAATAACACAAAAAACTATTACAAATTATCAAAAAACTAAACTTCTAAGGCAGCAATTTAAAATGAAACTTAAAATGAGTACTTATCTACACAGATAATTTATTCTGAAGACAGTTCAAGGAGAGCTCTCCGGGACGTCCTTACTAGGCAGGCGGAGTAAAGAATCTGAAGCACTCAGAGTGCAGCGGTTGCTAGGGCAGCAGTTTGAAATTGGAATGAACCAACTGAGAGTTCCATCATTTGAATATAATTCCATCTCTCCGGGTAGTTCAACACAGGAGGCTGACTGCATCAGTTTAATCATAATGAGCGATTTCTGGGGTTATAAATCGCATCAGTAAACTGCCACAGCATACTGAACTCTCAGAACCGTCTCTCAATTTTCCAACTGGCACGTGACATGCCTTTGGATATTTTATTTGTGCAAGAGACATGGATAGGCTCACCTTTGCATCTATCCCTCTTTAGATCCTAATGGCTGTGGGGACCGTCCTTTTGGTCCTTTGGAGAAGATAGGGCTGATGGGCTTGGTATTTTGTTTACTGGTGAAAGACTTTCTATTTTCCGCCTAATAGACTTAGTCCCTGGTAGAGCCCTAATTCTGGATGGGTACTAGGATAAGGAACCCTGTAGGCTGATTAATATTTATGCCCCACAAAGCAAAGTTGACAGAGTCACCTTGTTTGAAAGCTTACCACCCTTCTTAGCTACAGCAAAAATCCTAATTATGGGAGGTGACTTTAACTGTACCATCACAATAGCTAGACAGCAACAAGACCTAAAGAAAGTATATTGTGAGTCAAGAGCGCCAAAAAATGCATAATACTAGCTGAACTTACAAACACTAAAGATTTTGTGGAACATGGCCCCGCCTACTACTACAAAAGGTCAAAATTCAGTTCAATTGACTATATTTTCCTTTCAAAACCCCTAACTCTGTACTCCACCAATCTCATACCAGTAGAGTTTTCTGACCACCTTATGGTGTTATCCCATGTTGGTCATGATCCTCAGAAATTTCAACCTATCCCTCGCTGGAAATTAAACTAGTCAGTACTAACAGATAAAGTAAAACATCACATTAGACAACTCTATAACACTACAGCATCAGTTTTCAATCTATACGACGACCCTGGAGAATGGTGGTTAGATACAAAATCTGACATACAACACTTTTTCAAACCTTTCAGAAACGTAAGTCCAGACAGGATTTTTTTCTTATTTGCACTTGTGCTCTCAATTCCAATACATATTAGCCTTGCCTCCATCTAGAAGCATGAATTTTACGGCTCAAATAAATGCCATAAATGCTGAAATGAAAAAGGTACAATATGATAGGACAAACCACCATTAGGACAGAACTTAATTATGGTACTCAAAGACCCCACTATAGTAGGATGAAACCCTTGGCAATGATTGGATTTCGCTTGCGGCATGGCGGACGGGTTCGAGCAGGCCCGGGAAGCTGGAAGGCAGGCTTGAGAGGCGAGTGTCCCAGGGACTGCTCGTCCTCTCCAGGAGGGGAACCAGAGCTCGGTTCTGTCTGACCCGGTGGAACCCGAGGTATAACAAGTCCGATGCCTAACGGGCGATAGTGAGGACGTCGGGCGCTACGCTTTTGACGCCAGGGGACACGGTACATCACGAACACCGAAAAACACCTTGCGGCCTCCTAGTAGACGGAGCACCAGGCCCCAACCCTCAATGCCCTATCTGCCCAGAGACAGCATCCCGACGAAAGACAGACGTCTCGGGGTGCATGGGCCCCCACCCCGTACCCCGCCTGGGGGGTATAACCAGGGCTCAATGGGGGATGGACTGCACTGGTCACCAGGTAGGTGAGCGAGGGCTGAAAAGGCCATAGGTGACTCCCGAAGAGATGGGGGCTGCGAGGAGGAGGGGAGCAAAAATTAAAAGACCCTATATAGTGACCCATGTGAAGCATGTAAATCCAATAATAATTCTACCATTATATCCTTACTAGATGAAAATGGAGTCTCTACCTCATCCCCAAATTCCCCAATTTAAATAATATTACAATATTTACAATCTCAGGATATTTCCAGTAATACCTTCTCTCAAGATGCAGATAAGATCTTCTCACAACTACCTTCCTAGAACATCCTCCAAACGGAATTAGAGCGGATAGTACATCCCATCTCAAAGCAAGAAATATTAGAAGTAATAAAAACAAGGAAAGCTCGTTCCACACTAGGCTCAGATGGTCTTTCATACCAATTTTACCACACCTTTCCTGAAGAATTCGCACTCTGCCTGGAAAAAGTTTTTAACTTTTTTCTTCAACATAAAAATGTGCCGGCTTATTTTGCAAAGAGTTTGGTAATATTCCTTTTCAAAACTGGTAATAAAATGGAAATACACAATTGGAGACTGATCAGCTTATTAAATATGGATTTCAAAATTTTGACACAGATATTACACCTTTGACTGCGTAGGATTGCAACCTATATCATTAACCCATCACAATATTATGGACTGCCAGATAGAAATATACATCAACCTCTAGTAATACTCTGAAATTAGAGAGTACTTCACTAAATCTCAAACCAAAGGCTGGGTCATTTCGCTAGACCAATAAAAGTTTACAACAGGGTTAATCACAGATTTCTATTTCACACACTCTTACATTATGGCATCATGACACAATTTGTAGCTTGGATCCAGTCTCTAAATGGCAATGCCCATTTTAGCACCAATATCCAAGGGCTGGCCAGTCCTGAGATACAAATAATAATAGGAGTCGCCAAGGATGTCCCTCAATGCGCATCTATATCTTTCCATCCACCCTGCCTTAGAATTAATCAACAAGAACCCATTAATACAGGAATTTCAGGCAAAATTATTTAGATGTACTCAAAGTATTAGCATATGCAGATGACACATGCCTTATATTAAAAATTAAGAAAGTATGCTCCAGGCAAAAACAGTGCTATACATGTTATCTACAATATCCAACGCCAAACTAAATATTGGGAAATGTAAGGCAGTTCCCCTTGGAAGCTGTGAAACTATACCCTCCCATATTACAAACATTCCCGTAGTTGCACAACAAGTAAAAATATTAGGCTTATTGTTTGGTTCTTCTGACCCAGCATATGCTAACTGGGATTTAGCCCTGTCCAGATGTGAGACTAAGGTAAACATCTGGAAAAACTGGCTAAATTTAAACGGGTATTCATTCTTAAACAATTTATAATTCCCCTTCTAGTGTATTTGGGGGCAATGTTTCCCTACCACTCACTTTAGAAACAAGAATATACAGTATATTTTCTGCATGCTGTGGGGTAGCTGCCTCAACCCAATAAAGAGAGGTTTTACTTATCTTCCCAGAAGCCAGAGTGGACTGGGCATGGTAGATCCAGTAATTTTCTTTCACATGCTTTTCCTGTCATTATCTGTCAAACCCCTTGCTACGTCATCCAATGTCAAAATGATTGGTTGAGTATCCAATAATTGGCAAACTGTCTTAGACAAATGGATGGACCAACCCCCTAAATTTTCCAAATACTTAAAGTCTCCAGAACTCCTTAGATCAGCAATCCAAAAATTACACAAATGGGATCTTACTAGACAACCAGTAAATACCTCCAATGAAAACAACTATACTCCCTGGTTCTGGAGACTGGGCCCTACCGAACCAGAGTTCAAATACACACCACACTACAACATTACAGTAAACATGTTAAATGAAAAAACAATCCCAGTAAAATGTGGAAATCATATGGTTATGTGCATATGGGGTAAATATGCGTGGTAACAGTAAGCAAAAGGCCCTAGAAGAGATATACATGGTTCAAAATTTTGACACAGATATTACACCTTTGATTATGAGATTGCAACCTGTCCTGAGTGTATCAACAAAGTGGAAACTATAGAACATTTGTATTGGATTGCTCCATTTCTAAAACTTATGGGCTTTCCTTGCATACACCTGGAAACTATGCTGGCTAGTGGACCTAACCTATGAAAATATCATGCTGGGCAATTATAGAAATAGGTTATCAAGTTTTCATACTGGCACGTTAACTGTTTTCTTCGCTGTATTAACATTTTATTTATGGCAGGCAAGAGTTCAATGGGTGTTACATCAACAATGAATGACATTTCCTATTTTCAAGTTGCTATGTGAAAAAGCTTTGTTGGAAGTATATGATTCAGACATGTACAAGGTTCCAAATATGGATGTTAAAAGTGGTAGACAGGCCTAACTTTCTTTATCAAATATGAGTAAATTATTTTCAAATATGATCTAGACTGTGCTTAAGGCACAATACCATGATATGTATATTTCCAGCTCACTTGGTTTGATGTTTTGTTTTTCCTCTTGTAGAACAAAACTTAAAAGAATTCTTCTTTAGATAATACATTAATTTTGAACATATTGTACATAATTCGTAGATATATTTTATTTTGAATACCAGTATTACTATATTTGCATTATGTATTATGTTTTGCTCCTGCAATAAAAATTCCCTTCTCTTTTCGAAGTGCCATGGCATCTTTAACATCCACGGAACAGGCAGATGGGACCTTGGTTTAACGTCTCATCCGAAGCGGCACCTCAGGAGTGCAGCACCCCTCATGCTGCACTACAGTGTCAGTACTGGGATTTAACCCACAGCCTTCTCATTTCCCAGCCTCAGAGGCGAGTGCTACTTGCTGAGCCACTGACACTACTATTAATGAAGGCTTTAAATTGCATGTTGTTAATGGAGAGAGAAATATTGGTGAAGAGAAAGAGACAGCGTTTCTTGGTCTCTCGTGTTCACATTCCTCTCCCCATTCAGTGCAGCTCTGTCCCGGAGATCTGCAGGGTGTGTGGGAGTCAAGTAGCTATTCAAGCTGCCTGTACAAATGGCTGCTTTTCACATTCATGCCGTCTGGCAGAAAAAAAACAACATTCTGCCCACTTATTCACTATCTGTACTGCTCACATCAACTGTGAGTATATGGTGCATTAATGCATGGTCAGGTGGCAGCGTTGCACCAATCATGTCACTCAGACTGCTAACCCCATGTTATAACTAAAAATAATGTTTAGAATTGTTACTAAAAAAGACTGATAGCTAATCTTCTTTTTTTTTTTTTATCTGATTTGAGAGTCCCTAATCAATTTCAAACTAATTAATATCTAACCAGATTCTGTGGGTTAGTAAAGCTTTCTCATATTTCACCTTGCTACGAAATTGAATAAATAAATTATTCTGCCCCGAGGTCCTCTGTAGGTGTGCTTGCACTCACCAGCTCAAACATCTGTGAATACCTTGTCTATCACTTTTACTATTCAGCAAAATGTTATGTCCCCTTCCTTCCTTCTCTTTTCTATGCTAAATAGCTCAAGTGTGTTCAGTCTCTTCTCTTAGCTCTTTCCTCAAAAGAAGGTTAAAGGGACACCGTCAGCCCCCTTAGGCCTCAAAGTGTCTCCAGTTTAAAAACACATATTTAATGGTTGTTCACATTCTGTTGAGACTGCTAATGTAGCTAGTAGTTTGATTCCAATTTCTTTTTTTCTTTTTAAAAGTGAAAAACAGACTTCCCACCATACTGGTGTTGCCACACAATAATGTTTGTGTACATTCCTTGATCAACTCCCACTGCACCTTTCCTGGACTTGGGAACACTCCCAACACAATCTAGCCACTTATTTTTTTTTAATTTAGATTTGTTTCCATTTTTTCTGAGGAGCTGGCAACCAACTGTAGCAGGGTTGTTGTTCAGGATACAAATTTTAGGCAGACATCAAAATCGGTGCATAAAAAATGCCAGGTTGGCATTTATCATTTTATTATTTTTAGCATAAAATGATAATCATACGTAACAGAAAAATAAGAAAATAAACATTAATCGAGCAACATCCAGTGCTTTCCAGGGTGTAGACATATGCTTTCTTATCTTTATGGTCTTGCACCTCGCACAGCCAGCTCAAGACTGACACCTTATCCAAGGGTGCCACATATATTGGCCTTCAGCCCTGGTAGTGACTTCACCTTTCCATCGTGGTGCTGGGACCTCTCTCTGTCTGTAATCGGCACCAACTTTCAAATAGTTGTCCACCTGCCGATACATTCCAGGCCAGTAGTACGATTGAGTGACACGGGCCAGTACCTCCTCATGGCTTAAGTTTCCCCAGCTGGCTGCCTCCCACAGTCTTCAACACCTGTTGTCTTAAACTCATGGGTACCACCACCCTTGCATCCACCAGTTTGGTCCAGGAGTTAGACCTCATATGGTAGAGCACCCCATCATTCATTTCATACCACCTCAACAGATTCCTCTGTATCCCTTATTAACCTGTTTTCCTTCCTGAACTGAGACATAAGCCCTAACCTAGAGACTTTGGATCTTCCTTTTGTTCTTTTCCCAATGTACTGTAAGTAAATCATTACATTGCAAATTAGAGAGTCCAATGCATTTTAAAGTCCCTTCAGCTACTACAGCCTTTTCGCGTTGCTTGTAGTCTTCACCCTCCGTCCACAAAAACAGTCTTACCTGGGGACTTCTCTGGCATTACCACTCCATTGTCCTCAATCCAATACATTCCTGGAAAATAGGCGGATAGGAATTTCAGATTTGAATGTTCCATTTGGGTTGTCTCCATGTCCATAATCCAAGGATCTTCCTTCCTGATATACCCTGGCCTGTTCCAATTGGATATCCAGCTCTTGGCATCTCTGCTCTGCCTCCCTCCAGCGTCCGCTCTGCATCCATCCAGCGTTCGCTCATCCAACGCAACATCCTCCTCTGGTCCGCCATCTGGTTTCGTGGTGTGTCGCCCAGGTCACTGTCTCCACATATTCTCATCTCCACTGGTGCCATGCATTTTTCTGCCTCTCTCCTGAGGTACTATTTAGTACCCTGACTGAGCTCTCCTGTGTATCCTTCAGACACTCAGCCAGGACACCCCACTTCTAACACCAGCTGGGGGAGGGGGGTCACATCTGGTTCCAGCCATCCACGGGATCGCCATAGAGCCTGGCAGCTCCATTTTTCTTCCCACCCCTGCTATGGCGCACGTGCATGCTGTGGTCCCAGCACCACCATCCTTTCTTATATGCGCTCCCAACCTGCGCTACCCTCAGGCCTCCACCAGGGGCGGCCTTATGGTGGAAGTGGCAAGATCCCTCCTCAGGCGTGGGCTGCCTTGCAGCTGCTCAGTCAACTCCTTATTGCCCCGATGACCCAGATCGCTCCTGAACCCGGGTCACCGCATAGCGAAGTGCCTCAACCTCAGCACCACCAAGCCGGTGATGCAGTGGAGAGGAGACTATTGCATCATGAGTGCGTGTACTGCTTGGGGAGTTCCTAATGCTCAGGATGTATGTAAGGAGAATAGCTCAATGATTTGAAACAAAACAAGACTGGGTATAATTAAACCATTGCCATGCATTTTGGTTCTACTTAAAAAGGAAGCAAATAAAACAACCAACAACATCAGTGAATTTCTAGGGAAGGTAAACAATCAGAAAATGTGGGTTTTCACCTAGAAATCATATGATTCAAAACAGGTTGATAGTCTCCCTTTAAGAATAGCACGCACTACATATTTAGTGCAAAGGAATGTTTCCATGAAGTTTGTTTGATCTTTTAATAGTTTGCATGCAGGGTGCGAAATTCCTATACCTTAGGTGCCCCAGGGCAGGCACTATTGTCTCAGGACACCTACTGCTGGTTAGTACCTGCCCAGTGGGCACCTAAGGTACTGCTGCAGACGCTTTTTTTTTTGTTTTTTTCCTTCCTTCAGTGCTGCTAGTTTGTTTTCTTAGTGCCTCGTTTTTTTTTAAACTTCTGGAGCTGTGACATCATTTTCCGGGGGGGGGGGGTAGTCCGAGAAGAGCGCAGGTGCACGGAGCTGACACTGGGACATAATCATAAGGTGCACAGAAGTGCTATTCCCAGTGTCAGCTGACTGTCTGATAAGAGGAGTAGGCTGAAGATTCCCGTTTCTGATTGCCACTGCCAAGAGCCAACTACAAGTTGGACAGGGTCTGTCCGTCACTGCTGGGTTACATGCTCAGACACCAGCTGGTGTCACTGTATTACAAGATTCACCGCCCTTGATCAGTTTGATGTGAGAAAGACCCTGCAAACACGGCACTCTATCCAGTTGTCTTAATGGATAGGTCATGCTGCCTTTCACAGAGAGAGAGAGAGAGGCGAGAGAGAGAGAACTTTGCTGCTTACTAATGCAAATCAGGATCACTGATGGCGACCCAACTATAATTCAAACAGACACTAAATTAAAAAAAAAGCTCTTTGAGAGCTAGTGCTTATTTAGAGGCTGTGTGTCGTGAGGAGTGTGGGGTTAGGTGGGAGTGGAGGGTGGCGTGTGAGATCACGAAGGTCTCTCACAGAAAGGAGGAAATAACTCTCCCAGAAGCAGGATCAAACCTTGGCGGGGAGGGAGGGACGAGAGGGGAAGAAAGAGCAGAACAAACGACTTAACCGACTAGTTCTGTAACAGACAGACCATGCTACTGAAAACTGGCTAGCTGTAGAGAGAGTCCTGGGCCATTCCAACTCCATTTTAGGCTGCAGCAGTCTTTTTTTCAGTTGCTTACAGTCCAGAAATTGCTGGGAAGGGAACGTTCAAGTAGACTTCTAAGGACAATCAAGTCTCCATAAAAAGCTGTGTGTGCAGTTACTTTTATCAACTGTAGCTAACAGCCAGGCATAAAAAAATAAGTTCTTACTTTATAAAGACTTGCAAGTAAATACAAGCACAATAAAACAAGACTCTGTTAAAGTCTAGCTACTCTGTGTGGAAGACTACCTAAAAAAACTAAATACAAGGGGGAGATCCATTTAGAAAAATCTCTTGACTTAAAAGCCTTTTTTTTTTTTACAAGCTACTCTTTTTTTTTTTAGAAGCTACATCATGCTGACTATCTAAAACCTAAATACAAGTGGGATATCGTCTTAAAAAATCTTAAAGCTTATTTTTTTTTTTTAAACAAATTACTCTGTTCAGTCACGATCTAAAACTTAATTAAATAAAAGCTACTTGGACCAACTACAATCTAATTAAAAAGGCTGTTTGGAGCCATAAAGGGCAACTGTGAGCAAAAAAAATCAAATAAGAAACAAATCAGACAAACACAGAGTCAGTTTTCATTGTTGCATTTATTATTGACAAGACAAACAATTTCAATAAATTAATGACAAAATTGAAATGATGTGGAAAAAAGGGGCGGCATGTAAAAAGTTTCTTGGGCATGTACCTTTGCTGCTTACATGCCCCACTGGGCATGTACTTTTTTTCACGAATTTCATGCCCTGTTTCCATGTCTAGATTTAGCTTCAACACAATGCAGAACATCAGTGCATCTTCACGGGCAACAGCTGATTTAGTTATATAAATTGTGTGGTGATATACCTGGGAGGGCTCTCAAACACATAGGTACCCACATTCCTTATGAACCAGTTGCTGTTTGTCAACATACCGTGCCCCAGAGCTGTGCGGCCAGTGCTCCCTGCTGTAACTACTACATGTCCAGTTTGTTCAATTTTTGGTAGGTGTACATAGTACAAATGAATGAGAAAGCTCAAGGGAAAAAACAGCACACAGCCAGGGCAGAAAACTGAACTCTAAAGTGAGTTTAATGGGACAGTGCTTTGATGCATGCTGCGTCACTGTCAGGAGTCGGAATCATAGTGGAGAGACAGAATACTGTACAGTGCACCCTCTATCATCTGCCAACACACAAACTTTTGGGTGCATAAAAGACGGTGGCAGGTAACAGAAGCTTGCAATGTTGCATTGATACAATATGGGAAAATTAGTAGAGGAATGAATTTTATGTACTAACTGTTCAGGTTCTTTATTTGTACACAGTTTGCTAAAAAAAAAAAATACTTAGAAACCACTGTATGACTAATAAAATTTAGTTAGTCAATTTATAATTGATCAAACAACTTTAAAGTATTCAGTGATGGACGTCTCTTTGGTTGGTTACACTTTAAGTGTAAATTAACTGCACTGTAGTTACAGTGTAACTACACCATAACTGCACTGCAGCTGCATGCAACAAACAGAACTACAATGAAATTATCCTGTTGCATGTAATTAATGATTAGTTATATTGAAACGGATTATCTGTCATATTTGACACGGTTAATTTCATTTCAGTATCCAGGTCCCCTTCTCTCATTGACCTGACGTTTTGTCCAAGGCCAGTACAGAGCTGGGAGACGGAGAAGGGAGAGAGAGCGACTATGGGGAGATTGGGATAAAACCCACCCCCTACACACAAGACCTTGTATACCTCTTAACGTTTTGTCACTGAAATGCTGGGCAATGACACTCAAAATGTAGGAAAATGCAGGACACTGGCTGTAATAGTGTGGGGCACATCAGTATACACATGGAGACACAAACTAACAACACAGGAGCTCTTAAACAGCACTCCAAAGCCTGGACACTGGTGGAAACCTAACAATAGGGTAATAAGAACTCACACCAAGTCATTTGTAGGGTCCCCACCTTACACTGCCAGGTGCCAGGTAACTGTATCTATCAAAGTGGTTAATTTCTTTTTTTTTTTTTACTTATTGTTTTTCCACCTACTGTCCCTCAACCTTCCACTCCTTGGTCCCCCAGGGTATCACCCTCCCAACCCTACCGACACTCAGGGTCTGCCTCTAGAGTACTACCCTCACTGCCAAATGGACCTCCGTGCGTCCCGGATTACCCCGGGCGGCGGCAGAGAGGTCCCCACCTTACCTCCCTCTGTCCTGCAGTAGGCCTGTACAGGAGTCTGCCTGTTGGTGTGGTGGTGAGACTGGCTCCAAGGGCGTCATCTAGGTAGGCTGGAGGCTTTCCTCCGAGATGTATTCCCCAGCTCGGTGTGTAATGAGCAAGGCTGCGGCGTGCGTAGAGATACTGCGTAAAGCCGGCCCTCCATAGCGATCCACCAGTTTTTGCATCCGGCTCTCCTCAACCCTGCGACCACCTGAGCTTCCCCAACAGGTTGCGGTATAGCGAGGCGAGGCGGGTCCCCCACCCGGAGAAGAGGCGGCCGTTGGCGCTCAATCATCTCCTCCTCGACCCGGCTCACTCCCGAACCAGGTCGTCGGTGTGGTGCACAGTGGGCGTCAGCGCCTCAACCCTCAGCTCCACCAGGCCGGTAAAGAGTGGTTAATTTCACCTGGCCATCTGGAGCAATAAGGAGATTAGCATAAAGGTGACAGCCTGCTAAAGTAGGGTGGGACTAGAATTGCTGAGAGAGAGTAATCAGGTAGCTTAGACCTAGAGGTATACATCTATATTTTCTCTCCACACTTAAAGTAGAAGTGTAGATGAGTAGGTGGAGGAAAGAGATGTCTAGTCAGATCTTTGGGCACTTTGAGATTTTTCTTTAAATTTGCAATAGGTGGTGTGGTGAGCCAAGCACAGGAAATTAATCTTGGGAGTGAGTAGATTAAGAAAGCCCTGTGAATTAGGTGTGTGATTAGGGGAGGAGCTGCCAGAGGTTTAGTGGGGACTGGTAATCGAGGGACATCAGGAAGCAGGAAAAGGGATATAAAAGAGTAACACCCATGCAAGTAATTCATCGACGCTTGTGTTCCACTGTGTAAGTGGGACAGAGCAGGAGTGGAGACTCTACCTTGAAGATGTCTGCAGGACAGAGAGGGGACACAGCAAGAATGGAACATTTGCCTTAAACACATCTGCAGGGCAGAGTGGGACAGAGTAAGAATGCAGCATCTGCCCTGAAGGCGTCTGCAAGGTATCCAAAGGACACTCTGCAGGAGGGCACCAGAACAATTTAAGGAGGTAACACATTACCAGATACAGTTTACAACAGCTAAAGGAAGGTAGCTACGGTTTGTAGCCATACTACAAGTAGGAAGGAGTAGTATACACCCAGGATAAGGTGGGTACAGCTAGGAGGGTTAAAAAAGCGGAAAACAAGAGACACACTATATGGAAGGGTAACCACTTGTTTCAGGGAAGCAAAGGAGAGGTAGGAGTACAATGGGAGCAGGAAGGAGGCAGATGGGTACCAAGAAGTTTGAATAGACACTAGGCAAAGGAAGGAAAGAAAATGGGAGTGGTGCACTGCAATGGATGTGGGCCACAGTCTTTCTGACACTTTCTGGGGACTGAGGGTTGTCACATTTGTACTCACTTCTCTGGGTTGCTGGCAGAGGTTGCTGGACTCTGGGTCGAACTGGCAATGGTACAGAGCACCTTCTGCCCCATCCAGAGGTCCCCAAGTCTGCCACTGCTCTCCCAGAGGATGCTTAGGCAGAGGCAGAGCGGATGGACCTTGGTGGTCTCCAGGAGAGTGGGGGGGGGGTGTGCATGCTCATCAGCCTATACCATTGCAGAATATTTTTTTTTGCGCTGTTTACCTTGCTTACTCTTGACGTGGAGCCTTTATAAATAAGACTCTGATGCAAAGGTTTGTAATTCCATGATCTAAATAAATAAAATAAAAAAAATAAAGAATTCCTTTGCTGTACTGGCAGGACGGAGCAGCCGAGAGGCGGCATCCATCACAGCTGGAAGGAAGTGGGGATCCTCAGACATGGAGGCCACAAAGGAGGAGGAAGAGGACTCCAGCTGAGGAGACAGCAGATGCTAGTGGGGGGCTCTACTGTTAGGGGGACAGACTTTGAAGGGGGAAGGGAGAGGAAGGTGAAGTGCTAGAGAGGTGCTTTGGCTTGGAGGGATGCTGAACGTATCCAGTGGATTGACAGGGCTGTTGGAGATGGGAGGGAGCTAGACATCATTGTCCACCTGGGGACAAATGACCTGGTGAGGGACAGGGTAAGGGTAGTGCAGGTAATTTCAGGAAGTTGCAGAGGGGCCTTATGCAGGCAGCATGAATGGTGGCTTTTCCGGAGGTACTACTTATGGAAGGCTGGATGCAAGGGTACTCCTTAGCAGATCATTTAACAACAGGCTGAAGGCATGGTGCTTGAATAAGGGTTTGGCAAACTCTGTAACTGAAGGCCAGCCTGGGAGAATATGCACCTTTATAAGGGAGACAGTCTGCATCGTTCCCAGAAGGAACCAAAGTCCTTGGTAGGAGGTTTACATTCAGGAGGAGGGAGGCAGTGTTGCCACTGTATTGCGCGACGATGAGACCCCACCTGGACCACTGTTTCCTGTTTTGGAGGCCGCATCTCTGAAAGTACATTGACAGGGTGAAGGCAGTCCAGAGGAGTGCAACTAAAATAAGGTTGGGGTTGTACAAGAAGCCCTATGAAGAGAAACTGAGGGATCTCAAAATATACACCCTGGAAGAGAGGAGAGCGAGAAGTGACATAACAGAAACATACAAGTACCTCACCTGGGGTGAACAAGGGGCAGAAGTCTCTTTCAAATGAGAAAGAACACCAGGACCAGAGGGCATATGATGATGCTGGGGTGGGGAGTTTAAGAGAGATGTGAGAAAATATTTATTCACTGAAAGGGTGGCAGACATTTGGAAGAGACTGCAGTAGAAGTGGTAGAGGCAAAAACAGTGGGAGTCTTCAAGTATGCATGGAATAAACACAGGGGTGTATTAGAAAACAGTCAGGAAGGAGGAAGGCTCACTGAAGACCAGTTAGGGTGGGCCAAACAGTCCTTTTCTGCTGACAAAACTGCCGACAAATTCTATTACCTGTTTGTATTCACTGTTTTTGTATTTATTGTTTATTCATTTATTTAGACTATGATAACCGGGTAGGTGCACTGGTCCAGTGGACCGTTTACAGGCATGACCCGGGCCACAAGGCACACGTGAACAACAAATTATACAATAAACAAATTTACAGTCATCGAAATTGTACCTCTGTTCCTCCTTTCCCCTTGCCGCCAAGACACATCTGGAAAGGAGCTATTACCAGCTCATTATGTCTTTCCTGGTAAAACCTTTGAAATTAACCAATTAGTTAAAGAAACAGTGATGTATTTGTACAACCTGGCCCAAACGAAAACAGGATACCAGGATTCTAATCAAGCACCTCTGATTTTCTATTTAGGGAAGCCTGGGTCCCTAAAGGAAATCCTAGTTAGCATAACAAACCCACTCCCCAATGAATAAATCTGGGGTTTTGCATACAAGAATAATTTTCTAAACACACTTTACCACTTGTATTTAACTTCGGTAACTCCTCCGGTATGTAAACAATAGCTGCGCTGCACTGCACGGCACCATTTCGAGTATGAGGATGGGTCCATATGGCTCACTTGCATGCATTCAGTGCAAGGGAGTCAGGTGAAGCCTTTGTTTATATGCCGGAGGAGTTACAGAAGTTCAATGTAAGTGCTGAAAGGTATTTTAAAAGTTATTTTACATGTGAACCCCAGCCAAGGGGCTATCCATCGGGGCTTTGTGCTAACAAGTGTTTTAACATTTAACAAAACAACTGAAAGTTTTCCAAAGATTTCTGCCATAGTGCAATACCATACCATGCTGAACAGGAGAAAGTCTTTCAACAAACAGACCACTCTACATATTATGTAAGCATTTATAGTATCGACATGACAGACCCGATGTTTGGTATTTGACAGATATGGTTCAGGGTATTAAAAATCAGAATGCTGAGCCTTTAAAATTTAACCCGACTCAAACAGATGTATGACAGACAAATGTGATTCCAGATGCAAACTCAGCTAGAAAGAAACTTTCTAAGTGACTAATCCAAATGGGTGAACTGGGAAATGTATGGATTAATGCAGTCATGTATATAACTGATCAGTCTGCATGATGGAGTACTGAACCAGCTGGAAACTGACATAGTTTAGAGAGGGAAGGGGCTGGACTACACCATCTGAGCCACACACAACAGCTGGGAGAAGTTATATCTCATCTGTCTTACAGATTTAACCACTGCTCAGCAGACTGATCCCCAGAGCTGAGCCCAGAAACAACTGTGTATTTCATTGCATATCTTTAAAGAGCCACTAACGCCCAAGAAGAACTTTGAAAAACATAATATTTGAACACAACCTAGCTTATGTTTTTCACCAGCTCAGTAATTCTTACCCCATTATTTATTACTGATTTGCAGGAAGTACCCACCACCTTACCCCATTCCTGCCAATCCCGTGCTCATCCTCTAATATGGCGTCCTCTCGTAGGCCTTTGGGCTAACAGCGCCTCAGACAGGGGTCTACATGCCTCCACGGTGAGAAGAACCTGCTGCCACACTCCCTGAGCCCTTGCTAGCAGGTACAGTCTGGACAGCGTTCCGGGAACTCAAGGCTGCGTGGCTGTCTCTGTAAATTTTCTAAGGACAATTGTCTTTATCTTGGGACAGCTCTTATTGGCTATCCATGGAACACAAGCTCCTTGTTTGGTTCCTCATCCTGCCAGGCATTTCCAAATTCCTCCTGACTGGACTATGTCACTACCATTGGCCAGCTTATTTAACCTTTTTTTCCCCTAATCCAGTATTACCTCTGATATCTGGTCTGTTTAATACTCAGTGCTGAATTTCTCCAGTTTAAAGTGTATTTTAACTGTACTTGTATGTGTTTGAACTTGGAAGTTTACAGGGCTAGACTGTATTCCTAATTCTGCGCTGAGTCTCTGTTACCACATTGGGTATTACTGTGAAAAGTCACTTTCAGTTAATTTCTCCACCCCCCCCCCCCAACTTCAGCGTCTACTTTTCCATTTGCAGATTATACTGTAAAGCCACTAGAGGGCAAGAACACGTGTAGGTTGCAATCCTCTTGCCACTGCTCCCCCCTAACACTTCTGTCCTGTGTCATTCATACCTAAATTCTCTGCCTTTCGCCCCTCTCTGTAGTGTCCCTTGCACCGTCTCCCAGGCTATCACTAGGTATACTGTACAACGTGGCATCTAAACCGGAGTTCGAACCAGGTACCTTTCGCTCCAAAGGCAGCAACCCTACCACTGCGCCACTGTGTCTGCCACAATGTTAGGTGTCAGCAAGACCCACTCATACCTGCCCATGGTCACAACTACCACCACTGTACTCCCTCACAACACCCACCCACCCACACAAACTAACCATACTACTGTTGCTAACCACGTTTATTCTGCTCAGCAACAAAACCCCAGTTGCCTCTGGTATGTACACACCTTTGCTGCTGGGGGAGCATCTACCCCCCCATAGCCTCTCTGTCACCCTGTCTCCCCAAAGCCCCCGCACCCCTCCCTCTACCCCTCCCCCATCTCTCTGTGCCTTGAGCCCTCCATGTCTGTTCCTCCAACTGACCAGCCCAGCTCTCACGCAGCTGCCCATTCCCTGCTCATCACCTTCTAAGCTTGTCAGCCTCCACTACCCGTCAAAACTCCACCAATTCATGGCCCTTGTCAGGATCTTCCACTTGCTTCTTCTACTATCTGGCAATGTTCACCCCAGTCCTAGCCCAGTAGCACCCTCCCCCCCAACTGCGGTCACCCACGGGGTTTCGAATAGCTGCTATGAATATCTGCAGCCTGCCTAAAAAAATGGCATCCCTGCAATGCTGGACAGCACAGCACCAACCAGATATTCTAGCTCTAACAGAAACCTGGCTGTCAGCCAAGACCCCAGACTCATTTGTCTCTATTCCTGGCTACTCTCTCGTTAGGCTTGATTGTAATGGCAAGAGAGGTGGTGGCTGCGCCTTCTATGTAAATGACTCACTGCATTCACAAGCCCTGCCTCGCCCTCCCTGAACCATGGTGCCCAAGCCCTCTCAATATACCTCTCCCCTGACCCAAACCGTGCTCCTCTTAATCTCACCATATACTACATCCCACCCCGCAGCCAATCCCCTGCCTGTAAAGCACTCTCTGACTACCTAGCCAGCCACCCAGACAAAATGGAACAAATCCTAGTTGAGGATCTCAACATAAACTGGCTGGCGAGCTCATCAACACACGCCAAAGATACCTTTGCTGCATTAGATATGACCCAACTGGTATCCCAGCCTACCAGGGCCAACCCCACTAATGGAACCCACACCCTACTAGATATCCTGCTCAATAATCGTCCCCACCATATTACCGACCTGGATGTCCTACCCAACGCCTTAAGCGACCACTCCCAAATCATCTTCTGGTCCTGTCATCTACCTAAACCACCACCAAATATCACCTTTATCGCGTCGCCCAGGAAGCATGCCAAACTCAAACAATGTCTAATTAACTGGGACTGGTCCCCTATTTCCCAAGCCCAGCACACAGATGATGCATTGCACTACTTCACCACCACCTTTAATACCTCTTGTGATGATTTTGCACCAACCATCAAAGTGACCACTAAGAAATGTAGTGTTCCCTGGATCACCCCAGAATTCCTACAACAGTTCAAAATGCGTGACAACTTCTGGTATCATGCCACTGCCTCTGGTTTGCTAAGCGATAGGCAGGCCTATAATGCTGCCACAACAAGTGTACCTGGGCAATCCACAAGGCAAGGCGGAGCACTATAGAACGCCTAGCCACCTCCTGAGGCTACAAAGAAAGTTCTGGGATGACATCAAGGAGCTTAATGGTAAATCTACTCTCCCCCCCACTCACAACTCAGTGTTAGCAGTGCTACCACCATAGACACACTTCACACAAGCACTGCCTCAACTCCACCTTCTTGGACCTCAGCTCAATCCTCCTAGCAACTTTTTCGATCCAGTTCAGCCTACCCACCGCCTGAGCTCCTCCAGCCCCCTTCAAACTCAGAGTCATTACCCCTACAGAGCGAAAGTCTATCTGTCCAAAGCCCTCCAGAGCTACAATTACTGCAAAGACACCTTCAATATGCGGTATCCTACAACTTTGCGCTAGACTCAGTTATCTCCCCACTCACAGAGACCTTCTAAATCTGTCCTCATGCCTTGGGCCAGCTCCCAACCTCATGGAAAACGGCAGTGATAACACCATTATTGAAATGTGGCACAGCTCCTCCCAAACAACTACCAGCCCATCTCGATATTCCCCTCACTCTCTAAAGCCCTTGAAAAGATCATGGCCAATCAAGCTCACTGACTACCTCCTCGCACACAACCTCTTATGTAGGGAGCAGCATTGTTTCAGAGCTGGTCATAACACTGTGACCGCCCTCACAGAATTCGCTAACTCCCTGTACTCCACGCTTGACAAGGGGCGCCTCGTAGGGGGCCATGTTTATAGACCTCTCAAAGGCCTTCGACATTGTTTCTCAGCCCCTCCTTAACATATTACAACAAACTGGGGTCTCTCATGGTTCTCCAGCTATCTTTCATCTAGAACCCAATGTGTTAAATTAATAATACCATATCTACTATGCTGCCTGTAGCTCAGGAGTTCCCCAGGGATCTATCCTGGGTCCCCTGCTATTCAGCATCTACCTCAATGCCTGCCTAAATCCTGCCCAACAACCTTCTCCTCTCAGTGGATAACGCTGTTCTTTATGCTGCATCTGATCCTCTCTCTCTCTCCAGCGTACCTTACATAGCTCCTTCTCTCAGATTGAACACAGATTGGGGTCAACATTAAAAAACTAAGACGATGCCCTATGTCCACCGCCAAAACAGATCAAAGTTTCACCCTGGAAATACTCTCCGCCTCTCTTATCCCACTGGAACAGGTCCAAAAGTATAAGTATCTACATTTGACTCTTGCCTCTCATTCCACAAACATATAAAATACTTCCTCTGCCACCAACACCCACATTGGTCTCCTTTACAGACATAGAGACTGCCTGCCACAGAAGCACTTCACCTAGCCATTACCTCCTCAGTCTTATTGCTGGTGGACTATGGCCTCACAATCTATGCTGCCCCGACCCTATGGCATTTCATCAAATACAAGTAGTCATCAATAAGGCCTGCTGACTCCTCTCTGGTACCGACAAAATACACATACCTGCACCCTATACATGCTCACCAATATCCTCTCCCTTGAGGAAAGACTATTATACCAGACCTGTCTCTTCACACAGAAACATAGAAGCTGATGGCAGATAAGGACCATAAGGCCCATCCAGTCTGCCCATTTCTTTTCTACCTTATAAATGTGCCATCGGCCTTTGCTCTGTCAATGGCCTATTTATTCATACTCATCTGTATTGCTCCCTTATGCCTATCCCATGCCTGTTTGAAGCCCTGCACTGTATTCATATCCACCACTTGCTGAGGTAGGCCGTTCCATGCATCCACCATCCCTTCTGTGAAAAAGAACTTCCTCACATTACCCCTTAATCGGCCTCCCTCTAATCTCCTGCTGTGTCCTCTTGTCCTGCTATTTCTTATGTTGAAACATGTTAGACTCTTTCACCTTGTTAGCACCCTTAAGGTGTTTGAATGTTCGATCATATCACCTCTCTCCCTCCTTTGCTCTAGGGTATACATATTGAGCTCCATTAATCTGTCCTCATATGTTTTCTGATGCAGTCCCTGTACCATTTTGGTTGCCCTTCTCTGGACTGCCTCAATCTGGTTAATGTCCTTGAGAAGGTGTGGACTCCAGCACTGCACGCAGTATTCCAGATGGGGCCTAACCAGTGTCTTGTAAAGAGGGATTATTACCTCCCTCTTCTGACTTGTGATACCCCTACTAATACACCCCAACACTCCCCTAGCCTTATCTGCTGCTTTAGTGGTATGCTTGGATGATTTCAGGTCATCGGTGATGATGATGCCCAAGTCTCTTTCTTCCCCTGTGACTGCCAGCAACTCCCCTCCCAGCCTACAGGTGGCTTCATGGTTTCTCTTCTCTATGTGCATGATCTTGCACTTCTTTGCATTAAACCCCAGTTGCCACTCTTCTGACCGTTTTGCCAGTTTATCCAGATCTCTTCTCATTCTGCCCACCCCATCTGGATCATCTACTCTGTTGCAGATCTTGGTGTCATCTGCAAACAGACAAACCTTACCCTCCAGTCTATCTGCAATGTCACTGATGAAGATATTGAGAGGACTAGCCTAGAACTGATACCTAGGGTGCCCACTTGTGACTTGCATCTCTTCTGATTGTATACCATTTACCACCACTTTTTTTTTATGCCCGTCAACCAGTTTGCCACAGTTGACCCACTTCAACTCCACCCAAAGCCTACCCAGCTTATTATTCAAACTTCTATGTGGAACAGTATTGAAAGCGTTGCTGAAGTCAAGGTGGCGACATCAACTGCTTCTCCTTGGTCCGCCACTCTGGTTAACCAGTCAAAGAATTCTATGAGATTACTTTGACAGGACCTTCCTTTTGTAAACCCATGCTGTCTTGGATCCTGTGCTCCTATGGATTCCAGGTGTTGCACTATCATTTCCTTAAGGGTGCCTCCACAATCTTGCCCACTACTGAGGTAAGATCGAACTGGTCTGTGATTCCTGCCTCCTCCTGCTACCACTCTTGTGCATCGGGATCACATGAGCCCTTCTCCAGTTTTCTGGGACCTCTCCTGTGCTCAGAGACTTACTAAACAGTTCTGATAATGGCTCTGCTAGTTCCACCCTAGCTCCTTTAGTATCCTGGGATGCATGCCATCAGGTCCCATTGCCTTGTCCACTCTGAGCTTGTCGAGCTTTGTAGGACCCTTTCTTTTGTGAAGGGACTAGTGCACACCTCCCTCCCCCCTGTGTCCATGGTGCTGAGCTGTGGGCCCTGCCCTACCTTCTCTTCAGTAAATACTGAGCAGAAATATCTATTTAGGATAGATGCTTTTACGTGGTCCTCCTCCTCATATGCCCCCTTATCTCCTTTGAAACATAGAAACATAGAATTTGACGGCAGATAAGGACCGCTTGGCCCACCCAGTCTGCCCATTTCCCTACCTAATGGATAAGCTGCAGATCCTAGTTAACCAGCAGCCTACTTCTTCCTGCCTCCACCCCCTAGAATTGCCTTATGACTGTCCCATGCATGCTTGAATTCCACCACTGTTTTTGACTCCACAACCTCCTCCGGAAGGCCGTTCCATGCATCCACAACCCTCTCTGTGAAAAAATACTTCCTTAAATTACCTCTGAGCCGCCCCCTCTATCTTCAAATTGTGCCCCTTGTTCTTGCACTCTTTTTTTTGAAAGATGCTACCCTCTTGGACTTTTGTTGATTCCTTGAGATACTTGAAAGTTTCTATCATGTCCCCCTCTCCCTCCTTTCCTCGAGGCTATACATATTAAGCTCCTTAAGTCTCTCGTCATATGTCTTCGGTGCAGACCCTGCACCATTTTGGTGCTCCTCCTCTGGACAGCTTCCATCCTCATCTCGTCTTCTTGAGTGGGTCTCAGAGACACTGCCCAGTACTCCAGATGGGGTCTGACCAGCTGTCTGTACAGAGGGATAATAACTTCCTGTTTTCTACTGGTGATGCCTCTCCCTATGCATCCCAGTATCCCCAACCCTCCTTGCTGCCCTCTCACATTGCTTGCCCACCTTTAGGTCATCTGATATGACTACCCCAGGTCCCTTTCCATTTTGTTGTTGTTAGTATCTCACCCCCATTGTGTACTCTTCCCTGGGTTTTTGTTTCCCAGGTGCATTACCCTGCACTTCTTAGCACTGAATCTAAGCTGCCATACATTTGACCATTCCTCTAACCTTGCCAGTCCTTCCCATCCTTTCCACCCCACCTTGTGCATCAACTCTGTTGCAGATCTGTGTGTCATCTGCAAAATACATACTTTTCCTTCCAGTCCCTCTGCAGTATGTAAACATAAAGACATTGAGAGGACAGTCTAATACTGAACCCTGCAGTACCCCACTAGTAACCCCCTTCTTCAGAGGTGGACTCCATTTACTATTACTCTCTGTGTCTATTCTCCAGCCAATTCTTTACCCAGGCTGTCATCTTGGGACCCACTCCCAGGCTGCTACTTGTATATTAATCTTTTGTGTGGGACTGTGTCAAATGCCTTGCTAAAAGTCTAGGTAGGCCATGTCCACAGCCCCTCCCTGATCTACTACTTTGGTCACCCAGTCAAAAATCTATCAGATTTGTCTGGCATGACCTTCCCTGTTGAATCCATGCTGCCTTGGGTCCTGTCCCCTCTGACCTCTAGACACTCGACAATTCTTTCCTTCAGAGTGATTCCATCATTTTCCCTACCACTGAGGTTAAACTAACAGGTCTGTAGTTTCCTGCTTCTGCCTTGCTCCCACTTTTGTGAAGGGATCACATCTGCCCTCCTCCGTCCTCGGTGCCACCCATCCTCCATTATTTGTTAAGAGGTAATCAGTGGTGTCACTAGTTCTACCCTTAGTTCTTTTAGAATTCTGGGATGAATCCCATCAGGCCCCATTGCTTTGTCCACCTTCAGTTTTAAGAGTTCTTTCAGAACCCTTTCTTCTGTAAATGGGGCTGGTATCAACTTCTGTACAGAGTGTTTCTACTGTTTGTTTAGGTACCTCCCCTCTTCCTTTGTAAATACTGAGCAAAATATTTGTTTAGTATCTCTGCCTTTTCACAGTCACCCTCTGCCCCCCTCCCTCCCCTTTATTAAGCCTCACTATCCCTCCTTGGTCTTCCTTTGATCCCTGATGTACCTATAAAAGGTTTTATCACCCTTCTTAACTGAGTTGGCTATCTTTTCCTCGGTTTGGGCCTTTGCTGTTATGACAGCCTTCCCAGCTTCCTTTTGCTTTAACTGATACAGTTCTCTGTCCTGTTCCTTCTGTGATTCCTTGTACTTCCTGAATGCTTTCTTTTTCTCTTGAACCTTCACTGCCACTTCCTTTGAGAACTATAGTGGTTTCTTACATCGTTTTGTTTTGTTTAGTTGCTTCACACAAAGGCTTATTATCTCTGTGATGGCAGTTTTTATTATTCCCATTGTTCTTCACCCTCCTTCCTGCCCATTTGCTAGTGCATTCATAGGCACTCACCCATTTTAGCAAAGTCAGCCCTCCTAAGTCAGTACTTTTGCCTTTGTAACGACTCTATTGCTGTGTTTATTGTGAACCATACTGTTTGATGGTCGCTAGTTCCCAGATAGCTACCCACTTCTACATCTGTGATCCTCTCTTCATCTCCATTTGAGAGAACCAGGTCTAAGATTGCTCCCTCAGAATGGGCTCCAATACTAGTTGTCTAAGGCATGCCCCCTGTAGGGCATCTAGAAAAACCACTCTTGAGTGGCTGCTGCAACTGCACTCCAGTTAACATTTGGCATATTCAGATCACTCATCAGCAATATCTCCCCTTTTCTGCCATTCTAAGTATACTTTCTATCATTTCCTTGTCCATTTCCTCCCCTGAGAAGAGGTCTGTGTCTAACTCCTGTCTTGGATTGTGGTTCCATTCCGGTCTCAAATTTACCCACAGTGCTTCTTCTCCTCCCTGTTTCCCTTTTGTTCTGTTGCTTTGATTCCTTCCCTTATGTAAAGAGCTACTCCTCCTCCTCCTCCTCCTCTTTTACCCTCCCTGTCCCTCCTGTAGATAGTGTATCCTGGTATGTTTACGTCCCAGTCATGGTTTTGTGTGTACCATGTTTGGACTGCCACGATATCCAGATGTTCCTCCTCCATCAAGGCCACTAATTCAGGAAGCTTGTTACTCAGACTACGGGCATTGGTACTCATTGCTCTCCATTTTTTGATGGCTTTACCTTCTGTTGCAGCATCCCCCACTGACCTTTCTACCTCGGTCTTTTTCTCATTTAGTACCCTGTTTTGTAGGGAGAGGCTGGGATTTTCCTGCTGCTTATCAGTGCCTCCCCCCTTTGATCTTAGCAATACCCCCTCTGGACTTTCTCCTTTCACTAATGCATCCATAGAAAGTCTTGTCACCTTCTTTTACTGTTTGTGCTACTGTTTCCTTGGTTTGGGCCTTTGCCTGCCTTACTGCCTTCCCTGCTTCCCTTAGGGAAGTTTGGTATGCCTCCCTGTCTTCATCCCGCTGCATTCCCTTATATTTCCTGAAGGCCAGCCTTTTCTCTCTGACCTTTTCTGCTACTATTTTTGAGAACCAAATTGGTTTCTTTCTTCTTTTGCACTTCCTTTTCTCTCTAACACAATGGGATGTTGCTTCAAGTATTGCATCCTTAATGTTTGCCCACTTTGCCTGTACCCCCTCACCTGTATTTCTTTTTGCCAGGGCTAGCTTAACTCTGTTGGCCATCTTATCAAAGTCAGTTCCTCTGAAGGTCCATATTTTTGCCTTGGAATGGGATGATTTAGTTCTAGTGGCCAAATTGAACCATACCATGTGATGGTTACTTGCCCCCAGGCGACCTTCTACCTGGAGAATTGTGATCCTTTCCCTGTTAGTCAGTACTAGAGCTAGGATATCCCTGTCTCTTGTGGGTTGTTGTACCAGTTGTTTGAGGCCCTCCCCCTGCAGGGAATCCACCATGTGTCTAGTTCTGGCAGATGTTCCTGCTGGTATTGACCAATCTGTATCTGGCATGTTGAAGTCTTCCATTATCAGAACCTCCCCTTTGGCTGTAATGTTTTGTATATCTTCTAACAAAAATGTGTCTATGTCCTCCCCCTGGTCTGGGGGCCTGTAGAAAACCCCAGTTCGTATGGCTGTCCCATTTCCGGTTTCCATGGTGACCCACAGTTCTTCTGGCTCCTTATCTGTACTCTGAATTTCTGCAGCTTTGATATTTTCATTGACATACACGGCCACTCCATCCCCCTTTTTGCACCTCGGTCTCTTCTGAACAGTACATAGCCAGGTACTGAAGTCTCCCAAGTGTGGTTACTGGTAAACCACGTCTCGCTAATTGCTATTATGTCCAGTTTAGCTTCTGTCATTATTGCCTGCAGGTCTGGGATCTTGTTTCCCAGACTGTGAGCATTTGTGTACATGATTTTCCATTGGCCAGATTTCAGTGTGCTAGTTGTTGGGTGAGGTCTGGCGTTTCCCCGTGCGTTGTATGGGAAGCCAGACCTTTTTCCATACCTGGTGATGCAAATGAACTGCAAACATGCTGAACTCCTGTTTGACCATTAGCTGAGAGGGGGAAGGGTGTTCTTTCCATTCGACGTATGGGGTGCTGCACCCCTCTCCCCATTTGCTAGTTTAAATATTCTGCAAAGACGTCAAACTTCTGCCCCAATGCACCGACTCCCTCCTTAGTCAGATGCAGTCCATCAAATTTAAAGAACTTTCGCTCTCAAAATTGTTGCCAGCTACTTACAAATTTGTGTCCTTTTTCCTGGCACCAGCCCTTGAGCCACATGTTTAGCTCCCCCATCTCCCCTTCTCTGACCTTCAGTCCATCTGCCCCCCTCTCATAGACTAGCAGGATCTCAGAGAAGCAGATGCTGGACAAAATGGATGACAGTTTGTCACCCAGCCTGGTCAGGTGTTCCTTGGTCTCCACAACTGACCGGCTGGCGAGATCAGTAGCTCCTATGTGTACCAGGATATCAATGTTTTCTCCTGCTTCCTGAACAATTTTAGCAATGCAGTCAGTGTCTCTCCACGCTGATGTACCTGGGAGACATCTGACCATTACCCCTGGCTGGAGAAAGGTATCAACTCCCCGAATCATGGAGTCTCCTATGAACAGAAGTTTTTTGGATTTCCTTTTTGCTTTTTTTGTTTTGGTTCCTGTTTTGGGCGAGTTTTGTTGTGCTAGCTCCTGTGCTGCAGTGTCCTGCTCTGTAGTGTCCTCTGCCCCTTTGTTTGATTTCGGAGATAGAGGCAGATACCTGTTTGTAGTTTTTATATGGTTTGTAGAGCACTGAGTGATGGGGCACCCAATTTGCCCCTCCTGACCTGCTGCCAACCTCCCTGACCAACTACCCTCTGCGGTCAATGTGCTTCTATTGGATGTTGGGGAAATGGTGGGTGGTTCTTATTATATATTTCCTCTTGAATATGCAATTTTAGGTGCGCAATCTCTGCCCATGCTGCCTGGAGCTGAGCCTTTAGATCTCCAATGGCCCAGCATGTAGGACAGTGTCCTAAATCCTGTAAAACTGCCCTTCTTAAAAGTGTTCTGCAGTACCTGCAGTTAATGTTATCCATTCCAGATAAGTTGCTGGGTTAATAACCTGGTCAGAGTAACCAGAAGGAAGAAAATGAAAGCAAAACTTTGATTTTGTGTTTTGTTTCTTTGTATAACTTGTTATAACAAGTTAAATTACTACTGCCCTTGTAAATGAGGTGGCCGTGTGGATACCCCACTGATCCGCCCCTTCCTGCTTTGCCACAGGAAATGTCACAACTGTGCTACCCTATAAAAGGAGTGTAATGTGGGGTGGTTGGGGTTGGGGTGGGTGGCTGGGCCCTTCCCCTGCCACAAAAGAACCATGGACGAAAGAAACAATGAGGTAATAGCAGAAACAATCAGCCAGCAACAAATGCAGTAGCCCTGAAAGCTTAGCCTAATGATAGATAAAACTGTAAAACCTGTAAAACACCACCTGATATAATTTCACAGAAGATATACCCTGTAAGAAACACTTTGCTACACAGAAAAATAAAGAGCAAGAAAAAACTACTCACCTTAGTAACTGTGTTTCTTCTAAGGTCTTGCTGTATTCTGACAATTTGCAGTTAGCTCCAGCTCTTCAACTGCCCAGAGTGAAGGTTAAATTCTATGCCAGGCATAGAGCGTTGAGCTTGAGCTCAGTTGAAAACTCTGTGTATCCTTTTGAAACCAAACTGTCAGATTATTACAAGCTAAAACTCACGTAAATAATGTGAAATTGTAAAACTCCTAGTAGCCAACTGGCAACAAAGACTTTGGATTCCGAAAAGACTCAAGTCAGGAAGCCCAAGGAACCAAAACCAGGTAATAAGAACTAAAAACTCTTAATTAAACAAATACAAAGCACCCAACACAACAGGAGTGGGGTAAAGACACCCCTGGAGTGCAACACTGCACCTGCCCACCCACTTCCCAAAACAGGTTCTGAGAGGGGAGGCAGGGAGGGAAGTCAGAATACAGCAAGACTCCATTAGAAGAAATACAATTACTAAGGCGAGTCATTTTTTCTTCAAAAACATGAAGTCTTGCTGTATTCTGACAATTTGCAGACTACCAAACAGTACCTCCAAGGAGGAGGGACAGAACCTACTTTGGGAATAGGCTCTGAAGTACTGCTGTGCCAAACCTAGCATCACTCCTAGCCTGGATATCCAGAGAGTAATGCTTGGTGAAGGTATCAACTGTTTTCCAGGTGGCTGCTTGACAGATTTCTAACAAGGGGATATCCCTAGTAGCAGCCAGAGATGCACCTGTACCTCTAATGGAATGAGCCCTCGGGCCTGAGGGTGCAGTTTTTCCCAGTTTTTCATAGCAGAATTGAATACAGAACACAATCCACCTGGCAATGGTTCTCTTGGTGGCAGGTTTTCCCTTACCTACTTCCCCATAAGTGAGGAACAACTGGAGGGAGTCAAACCTGTGACCCTTTGTGCATTCTATGTAGTAACTAAGGGCCCTTTTAACATCTAAACTGTGTAGCCTCCGTTCCCCTGAGGAGGTGTGATCAGTGAAGAGCACAGGAAGAGACATAGATTGGTTTAAGTGGAAGTCAGAAACCACTTTAGTTAGGAACCTTCTATTGGTTCTAAGGACCACCTTATCTCTATGGAAAGAAATGAAGTCAGGCTCCACTGACAGGGCTTGCAATACACTGATACATCTGGCAGAAGTAACAGCAACCAAAAACACAGTTTTCCAAGTCAAGTACTTGAGCTCTGCTGAGGACATAGGCTCGAAGTGGGGTTGCATCAGCTGAGCAATACAAATATTCAAATCCCACGCAGGAGCAGGATCCCTAAAAGGGGGATTGGTATGAAGCAATCCTTTGAAAAAATTACAGAATACAGGGTGAGATGACAGAGAGGAAGATTTCCCCACTGACAGGAAAGCAGAAATAGCTGACAAATGAACTTTGAGAGTAGCTGGTTTGAGGCCTAGGCCATTAAGGTAAACTATGTAATCCAGAACTCTTGACAACTCAGCAGTGTCAGGGGAAATGTGCATCCTGGAACACCAAATACTGAACCTTTTCCATTTGGAGTTGTAGGTTTTTCTTGTGGCAGGCTTTCGAGAAGCCTTGAGGATAATCAGAACCCCTTGGAACAGATGTAAATCTGCATACTCTAAGTCTTCAAGCGCCATGCCTTGAGATCGAGTGACTGGAGATTGGGGTAACAAATCCTCCCCTGAGAGGAGGTTAGCAGATTGTAATTCCTGGGAAGAGATAGGGGAAGATGGACTGCTAAGGACAGCAACATGGGGTACCAAGGCTGCTTGGCCCAGTCTGGAGCAATCAGAATCACTTTGCATGGTTGTGACCTTACCTTGACTAGAACCTTGAACAATAGAGGAAAAGGAGGGAAGGCATAAAGAAACTTTCCTTCCCAGTTCAAAATCAGAGCATCTAGAGGGACTGAACCCAAGACTGGGGGTCTGCAACAAAACAGAGAAAGTTGGTGATTGTCTGGGACTGCAAAGAGATCTATCTCTGGAGTGCCCCACCTTGAGAAGATCACACTCAACACCAAAGGATCCAGAGACCATTCGTGATGGCCCTGGGAAATCCTTCTCAATGCATCCGCTATCACATTGTCCTTTCCTGGGAGGTGGACCGCTACTAGAGAGGTCTGCAGGGAATAAGCCAGGGAACAGACTTTCATGGCCTCCATGCACAAGGCCGTGGACCGAGTGCCTCCCTGCTTGTTGATATACTACATGGTGGTAGTGTTGTCCGTCCTGACCTGAACCATCTTGTTCTGTACTGACTGAGAGAAAGCTTGTAGGGCAAGAAGTACTGCCCTGAGCTCCAGACGGTTGATGTGAAGAAGAGATTCCTGAGGGGATCACAGTCCCTGGGCCGTGAGAGCCCCTAGATGGGCTCCCCACCCCAAAAGGGAAGTATCTGTGGTAAGAACCACAGAGTGAGTCTGAAAGACAAATGGAACACCTTGCCTCAGATTGTCCAGGTCCTGCCACCACTGAAGGGCCTGAATTAAGGTCTGAGTAACAGGAACTAGCTTGGTAAGAGGATCTTTCCTTCGGGACCAAAAGGTTCTCAGATGGAACTGAATGTCCCTCATCTGAAACCTGGCCCCTTGGACCACTGCTGTGGAAGCTGCCATGTGGCCCAGAAGCTGCAGAAAATGCCTTGCTGGTCGAGAAATCAAAGGGAGAAAGGAAGAGGCCAACTGAGAGATGGCTTTTGCCCTTTCCAAAGGAAGGAAGGCTCTTGCCTTAAGGGTGTCCAGCTCTGCTCCTATAAAAGTGAGGAGCTGTACTGGTTCGAGAACTGACTTGGGAAGATTGAGAAGGAACCCCAGGGAAGTGAGAACTTTCTGGGTAACCTGCAGATCTGACTTGACTTGGTCTGAAGACTGGCCCACCACAAGCCAATTGTCCAGATATGGAAAAATAGAAATCCTTTTCCTTCTTAAAACGGCCCACCACTACTGCTAGGCACTTTGTAAACACCCTTGGAGTTGAGGTTAGACCGAAGGGCATTGCTCTTAACTGATAGTGGCCTGAGGGCAATTAAAACCTGAGGTACTTTCTGTGGGAGCACCTGATGGGAATGTGAAAATAGGCATCCTTGAGGTCAAGGGAGGCTAGCCAGTCTCCTGACCTCAGAGAGGGAAGAATTGTTCCCAGAGTCACCATCTTGAATTTTGGCTTTATTAGGTGCTTGTTTAAGTATCTTAGATCTAGGATGGGTCGCCACTCCCCTGTCTTTTTTCGGAGTAAGGAAGTACCTGGAGTACAGACCTTTGTCCCTGTATGGAGTAGGAACTCTCTCTATGGCCTTTAAAGCCAGTAGAGACAAAACCTCTGCCTCTAGAGCAAGGGTTTCTGAACTATTTGCAGGTGGAAAGGATCTGGGTCTCAGTTTTGGAAAACTTTTGAAACTGAGAACCAGCCCCTGGTTTATAACCTCCAGGACCCACTTGTCTGAGGTAACAGACATCCAGTCCTGGACAAAGTAAGCCAGCCTGCCTCCTACTGGAATGGGGGAGTCGACCTGGGCTGACACATCAGGGTGTCTGCTTGGCAGGAACCTTAGGCTGAGGGGGTGGATGCAGCCCTGCTCATCACCCTTCTGCCTCTCCCTCTGAAGAACCCCCTCTGAGAAAAGAAAGAGGAGGCCTGCGCCTGGTAGAAAGGCCTGTGAAAAGGCCTGCCCCGGCCCCTAGCTTGCTGCCTCTGAGGAGTTGCCTGCCTCTCCTTGGCCTGGGCACTCCTATAAGTGGTCCTGTATTCATCCATTTTCTTCATGTAATTCTCTGTCTGCTCCCCAAACAGAGAATTACCCACCACAGGGAAATCCATGGCCTTAGCCTGGGTGTCCTGAGAAAGGCTAGTACATCTGAGCCAAGCCATTCTCTGAAGAGCCACAGATGTAGCCATGACTCTTGATGACACATCATTGGAGTCCACAGCAGCATGAAATTGCACCTTTGATGCCTCAATCCCATCAGCAGCCACCCCCTCCAGCTCCTTGGCTAGCTGGGGGGAGGCCTGTTTAGCCAGTGCCAGTACAGTGTCCCACCTAGACTTCTGGTACTTGGCTGTATAGGCCATATAATTAGCCTGCCTGACTCCCAAAGATGATGCCAAGTACTGTTTCTTTGCCATGGCATCTATCTTCCTGGAATCTTTGTCTGGGGGGTGTGAAGCCAAGGGGATGTTTGCCTTGTCACAGGCAGCAGCCTGCACTACCCCATTGTTGGTAAAGAAATTCCGTATCCGAGCCTGACAAGGTGTACCTCTTGTCCATTCTCTTGTCAACAGGAGGAACAGAGTTGGGAGACCTAAGAATTTTTAGTGTCCGTTTCCCAAATGACCTATGAAGGGGAATAGATAGCCTCTTGGACTGTGGGATGTCCATCTCTATGAAGTCAGGCTCCTCTTGATCCTCTACAGCCTCCTCAATAGGAAGCTGGAGGGTCTGAGCCACTTTTCTGTAGAACAGAAAGTGGGGAGAGGACTCAGAAAGCCTAGGAGGGGAAACACCAAAAGGTCTGTCTGGGGAGATGTCCGGTTCCACAGGCACATCCAGACTTTCACAGTCGTAATCATCCTCTTCAAAATCCCCCTCGTCATCAAACTCCGGTTCGTAAAAATCTTCAGGGGAATAATCCTGAACCGGGGGAACCGACCAAACTGAACCCCTGCCAGAAGGCGCCAGATCGGTCGGTGCCGGACGAAGTGATTCCACAATCCGAATCGCTCTGGCTATTTCTTCGGCAGTCAGAACAAGCAGCTCTGGGTCCGAACCGGCCGATTTATCCTTTCGTTTTCTTTTTGTAGGAACCAATCCCTCAGGATCGGCTCTCCTCTTGCCCGAAGAAGTATCGCCCTGGTCAGAGGGCACTCCTTCTGGTTCGGTAGCAACCGAACCGGGCTGGCCTTCCGGGTCAGCAGATTTCTTGGCCTTCTTATCCCTAAGTCTACCTAACCTTTTCTCCAGGGTAGACTTAGGGAAATTCTTACGGAAATTCTTACAAATTTGGCAGTCTGAATCGAGGTGGTCAAACCCCAGACAGTAAACACAGGTGGTGTGGGGATCGGCCTTAGCAAAGACCTCCCCACACACACTGCAGCGTTGAAACCCAGTGGGACCGTTTTTTTTCTTGGGTTTCTCAGACATGGCCAACCTAACCAACTTACCCTTTATATGGCAACCGCCAGGTAAGACTCCCCTATTGGTTTCTCACCATGTCACGGGTGATGGAAAAAAAAACACTAAAATTACGTTTTTTTCAAAACCGATACAGACCGGTAACCACACGCTAACTTTTTCTTTTTCAAGATCTTACTACAAGATTGGTTCAGCCGAACCAATCGGAAAAATTTCACAATTTCCACAAAACAGCTACTAATCTAAGTACTTACGGTACCACAGACAGAGTCTCGAACCAAAAAACGGAACTAAAATCGGACTAAACCCGAAACTTTTACCGCAATAGAACCGAGCAGAAGGAGAGATCTCCGAAACGACTGTTCAGTGAGGTGGAGTAAAGAATCTGATGGTTTGGTTTCAAAAGGACACAGACAGAGTTTTCAACCGAGCTCGAGCCCAACATTCTATGCCTGGCATAGAATTTAACCCTTCACTCTCCGGGGCTCTTCAGGAGCTGGAGCTAACTGCAAATTGTCAGAATACAGCAAGACTTCATGTTATTTGAACAGAAGATATACCTTGCAAAAGATAATTTGAATCAGAAGATTATAGCAGTAATCTGTTAGCACACACCTGTAGGCATACCCTGTAATAATGCAGCAGAAGGTATACCCAGCAATAACAATTTGAATGAGAGAAAAATAGAGCAATAAAATGTTAGCAACAAGCAGTAACAATCCCTGTGAGTACAAAATAAAAATAAGAACACACAGTAAATCTGCCTAGCCAAAAGAAGCCTTCCCTCTGACCTTTCAAGCAACTTAGAAGGAAAGATCTCAGGTGAAGCTAGGTGCCTTGGTCAACAAACCTAGTCTTCATCAAAAAAATCCACCTGGGTTTAACCCCAATAGGTGTCATGACTTCTCTTCAGGCAGCCACCATCTCAGCGTCCACACGGGCCACACCAAAAAGCTATCTGGAAGGTGCCTAGGGTTACGACCACCCTGGCCCAGCGATCTTTCCCCCTTAGAGCTCCATCCTGGTACAATGCCCTCCCACTGGCTGTCACATCAATCACCAATCTAGGTCCTTATAAACATGCCTTAAGGGCCCATATCCTCTCCTCACGTCAATGCCAGTGTAATCGGTAACCTGTGGATCCTGCACCACGCTGCTAGGCCATGCACCTGCACTTGGCCAGGCAGTGGACAGCCCTCACTATTTCTAGCATACAGGCTCCTCACCTTCATCGGTTACCATGTAGTTGCACTGGACTATGAATGCACTGTATTTTGTATAAGACAAGGCCTCCCTGAGGCGGCTTACTACCAACTCATATCATGCATTGCTTTAGCTACCAATTGTATAGGTCGTAACCGCTCATTAGGTAAATATGTCGATAGCCCTGCCCTGTTTTAGCTACCAAATGTATAGGCATTAACCAGTGCTCATTGTACTTATACTCTGTATGATTGCTCACCCACATTTATTCTATGTATGTACTGTATGAATGTCTGTTTTATTCTGATGTGGACCCTTCGGAAACTAGTCTATGTCTCAAAGGGTGTAATTCTGATTTCCTAAATAAATAAAAATAAATAAATAGCCCCCGAGCCCCTCGTATCCTTCCTATAGAAGTAAGGAAGGGGCGGGACTTATTGCACATCTCAGAAAAAAAAAATTTGATCTTCTTTTCTCTTCACTTACTTTCATCCACACATTGCTCGGCTGGGAGTCTCCACATAATTAAGGCTAAAAAAAAATTCTTTGTTTCGTCCAACCTGTTCTAACCCTTGCTTCCAAATTTTCCTTAAAACAACTGCTCTAAAACCACAACAGGAGGATAAATAGTATTTTTACACTCTAGAAGTCACCCAAGTGGATCTGCTCCAACTTCCCTAATCTAAAATATTCCAGTAGCAATGGAGATTGTCACTTGTGGACAATGTGGGGCCCTATTCGGCAGGGAGCTCTTCTGTGGCCTTGGTCAATGTCCGGCTTGCCGGGCTATAGCCGACCTTAAGGCCCAGCTGAGAAAAGCATGGGCCACAATACATAAGCTCCAGGTCGAATTGTAAAGCTACAGGAAACCCACTCATCCCACCTCTGACCCAGCGGCACAAAAATGTCCTAGGCAGGATCTAGAATTGGAGGGCTGGCGGGTGGTCAGGAAGGGGAGGCAAGGCTGTGTGGCAAGAACTAAAACACAAACATCTGAAAACAATGTGCTTATAAATAAAAGATACACACCACTGGTAACAGAACCAATCACTGGGCATTGTGGTGCTTCTAGGGAATGGAACGCGGAGCCAAGCATGATCGAAAAGGATAAAGAAAACAATGGCAACAGGGACAAAAGGAAACTTATAATAGTGGGAGATTCCATGATCCTTGGAGTGGAATCCCACATAAATTCAAATGGCAGTACCAAGGTCATTGTCAAGTGTCTCCCAGGCACATCTGCAAAAAGGGACACAAAACACATCCAGCAGATTGTGCGAAGGGAGGATGGAACAAAACACGTAGTCATTCACCTAAGGACAAATCCAATCAATCAGTTGCGGAGACAAAGGAACACATTGTATATCCTCTCTTTCATCTACACTGGCATTCTCGGAGGTGGGGTGGAAGCACCAAGAGGGTCAGAGAGGAGGACATACACGAGTTTAACTTATGGCTGATGGAATGGTGCCAGAAAAATGGCTACTGTCTCATTGGCAACTGGCAGTCCTTCTGGGAGAGGGGCTTCTTTTGGTACGATGGCCTCCACCTGACAAAAGAAGGCGTGAGGGTGCTTGGTCAAAAATTTGATGTGTACACGGTCCATTTAAACTGAAGGCTGGGGAGATGGTGACATTACTTACCAAGATGAAGGGTAAGAAGGTCACTAGCCCCCTGACAGCAGCAAACAATAGGGTAACTACTCCAAAGCACAATAATACCATACAAACTAGGAAAAATACTCTTGTCAATACCTGCGGCAAAACTCTTCAACAAGTCGCAGGACGGATATTACTATCTGGTTTCTTTCTTCTTTCTAGGGAATGGGGGTGTGAGGGGGGGCAAGGGACTAGTCTATTGAGTACAGATTTACACATTCAACGTACAAAGTCCTATTTACCCTCTTTCCCTGCCCTCACCACCACAAAAAAAGGATAAGAGTTTCAAGATGACTGATCCTGAAAAGTTTTCTGTGGTTACTTGAGTAGACACGGTCACCCAGGCTTCATATTACTTCTAGTTTAAAAAACAAACACATTTTATGATTTGTCAGGTGCTGCAGGGCAGGCTTTGCTGATGTATCTTTTTTTTTTCCATCAGCTTCCTTTGTCTTTCTAAAACTTAAGAAATAAACAGTTATCTGTGTAACCATACGAAAACCTTTGTTTTTTTTTTTTTTCACATCTTTAATCCTTGCTCCTATCTCACTGTATTCTTCCTAGGCTTCGGAATGCCGACAAACATAATACTGCCACTCATGATGTAGTAGTCTCCTCACATCATGAATGGCTAGACTGTGCAGGGCTTTATCCAAGTTTCAGGAAGGATGCAGTGGGAATAGAGAAAGGACTGCTAAACAACATTTCTGTGTGGTAACACTAATATATAGCCTTTTTTGCTTTTTTTTCCACTTTCTCTTTTTCCCCTATCAATCTCCAGCTTCCATCTCCCCTCTGAGCACCCATGTCCTACACAACCCCTGAACCCCACTGCCTGTGGTTCCCGTTCCTCCACTTAGCCTCAGCTTGCCCCCAGACAGGGACAGGGTGGAGGGATTAACCCCCAAGCTTCTTGTTTTGTCATGCGGCGCCAAAGCAGGGGTGTAGGGATCAGAGATACTGGGTCCCACTATCACAGTAGCAAGGGCCATTTCCATTTTTTCTCCCCCTCTCCCAAGAATGTCACATGCCACGTTGTCAATGGCACATGTAAACATGAAGTGTGTCATGCGCTGATGACTGTGACATCATCTCTGCATACATGGGCAGACTAGATGGTCCACACAGACCCCATCTGCCGACACATTCTATGTTTCTATGTTACATCCTCTTCCCTCGGCCATCCAACAGCACTGGCACCTGTGGTCACCTAGGTGGCAGCTTTATGGTGGAGAAGAGAACCCCCCTGTTCCAGAGGACAGCAACCTCTGGGATGCTCGCTTCTCCTCTACTGGCCAGCCCCCAACAACCCAAGCTCACTCCTAAACCTGGGTCATTGGGGTCGTGAGCGGTAGCATTAGCACTCCCATCATCGGGACACCTTAGTTTTTGCACTTTTGACAGGAAAAAGGGAAAACAATATACAACAAACAGCTATATCAGCAGATTCTACAGAGGGTGAGGAATCTTAATAATATGTTTCTACAGCTGCACAGTATAGGTACTGTATGCAAGGCCACATACAGTAACTACTGTATTAGGACAAGGGGCAACTTGGAACCAGATCCACACATATTAAGTGCTCTGAGTCCACTCACTTCAACAAAATATCACTGCTCTAGTTCTTTGGGCCCGGAGTTTACTGTGCTGTAATGCTGGGAAATGTAGTCATTGTAAGGGGGGGGGCTTTCTGCTGGGCACCTGTTGCACAATGGACTACAAGTCCAAGGATGTCCAGTGATGAAGTGCATCCAAGGCTGAGCTGTAAAAAAAAAAACCAAGAACTGCCAGGTCACAGCCTTTTTTTTTTTTTTAACGTGAAATAGTTTATTACAATTATAACCAGTAAACAAAAATAATACCAAGTAGAAGGAACCAACTATAAAAATAAACTGCTTATCAATCAACTACATACAAAATATTATAGACTAAAGACACTGGGAAAATATCTTGGAAATAATAAGGAAATCCACCGACCAAGATACTTATCAACCACAAAGATATCCACAGTATTAACAATAGTAGATCTACTCAAATACAAAACACAATGCAAAGATAAAGTAACAGCGACATGACTACCTAAGAAGGTCACAGCCTTAACAAATAGAGCACGTATTGAAAGGGACCAACAGACACCAGGCTGCAACTTGAAACTGATCAAGAGAAATGCTGCAATGAATCTAGTCCTCTCCAGAGAATACCACAAGGTTACTACTCTGCTGTCTCCCAGTCTCCCAGCTGGAAGGGTAGTGTCTCAGAAGCACTGCAGCTATTCCAGCCAAGGGCATTTCCTTATCTCTAGATTATTCTTTTTTTTTTTTTTTGCTTTTAGCTTGCAGTGTTCAGGCTGGAACGTCCTCCTCCTGTCTATGTGTGCTGCAGCAATGCTGCTTTGTGCAGGGATCACAGACAATGCTGCTGCTCTAATGTTAATGGTCTTATTATGAGCCACACACTCAGGACCAATGAAGCACTGAGCAGATAAAGTGATCCAGCTGCAACTAGTGAGGAAATCATTTTTTTTTTTTCCTTTGCCTCACACGTTGGTCTACTGCCTCCTTCAGCCTGCACCCCCCCCCAACCCCATCACCTATCTTTGCCAGGACTGGCCTCCATGGTGGGGCCACAAGGGGTGGTGCTGCCCACCCCACCCCACCGCCCAAATCTAGCATGAAGCAGGAGCCTGGTCAATAGTGCAGGGCCTGCAAGATGCTTCACTCTGCTTTGACAGATTTTCCAGTTTTCAGTCCTCCCACCAGCCAGCAGTGCCCTTTCCAATACATTCAACAGGCATGATTAGGGGCTGTCCACGCACATCATCCTCCCTCTTCAGAGGAGTCTGGCTGTGCCACAATCACCACTTCACCCCACCATGGATCTCCAGGGGGGTGCAGACATGGACTACGGTCACCAGCATCCATTGGAATGCACAAACCTCCCTGCTAGCCCTCTGGCGGCCAGGGCTTGTTTGCAAACCCAGATCACCCATGTCATAAGTGGTAGTGCTGACACTGTGCCGTTGGCCGGCCCAGGGTGGAAATAGTTTCTTAAGTTGCAGAAACTCTCATGAATAAGGAGGCTGCATCGGGATTGTATAGTGTTTTTTTTGTTTTGTTTTGTTTTTTTGGGTTTTTTTTTTTGCAGCTACTGCTGTTTATTCCCCTATGTCTCTGGTTGGCCCTCTTCTGCTCGGATGCCCCAGTCCCATCACCCTTGCATCCCCAGGACTTAGCCTTACCTTTGAGTTCCACCAGAACTTAACCCCCTCTGGCAGGGGTGAGGGAGAGACCCCAAACTCCCCCGAATGGATCCGGTATGTGGAGGTGGGGCCTGGGTAGCTAGGTGCGGGGCATGTGGGCAGCTGGCATAATCCTGCCCACAAGAGTCTTTTTCGCTTGTTCCTCCTTCACCTAGGCAGGGTTTTAAATAAGCTCAGAAAATTGATTAGCACAAACTGCTAATCACTTGTAAAAATGAGAAGCACATGCCTCACTTTGATTAGCAAAACCAAAAATGCAGAAATGTGTGTGTATCATAAGCATGTATAAATTATATATTATATATATATATATTTTAATAGTTACCTAAAGAAAATCTTTCATTAAAATCACTTCTGTCTCTGCTTCATCTGTTTCAGTACCCCAACACTGACGCACACATACCTCATTACCAAACCCTCCCCACCCTTGTCCCCCTTTGCTAGAACTACTAAAACCCTCCTCCCACCTATGTCAGTGCCTAACCACCCTCCCCACACCTATCTGTCCCCTTCACCAGAATAGGGTACCTGCCAAACTCCCACCCATCTCAGCCTCCCCAGTCATGTCCCCTTTGTCAAAACCTAAGGCATGTGTCACCTGCTACAACCTTCCCAGTCCCCCCACCATACCTCAGTCTCACCCTTTAGGCACTGAAATGAGGGACATGAACATGGTAGACACTTAAAATGAGGGACAGTCATTGACCATCACAGAGGGACACACCAGCATGCTTCAAAATAAGGACAATAAGCTCGAGTTACAGCAGAAAACTGAAAGGCTCTTGAGCAATGACAAACAGATTAGTAAACACAGCGGTGGCAGAGAGCATTCTGCTGTAATTTTTTGAAAGTTCAAGTGGCTCAGTGGTCTCTACTGTACTCCCACTCTCCTTCACTGGTGCAGTGCTGCAAGCGATTGCTCAAGAGCCTTTCCTACTACACAGCTTACTGTCCTTGTTTGAAGCACACATTAATTTGAACTTGCATTTTGTTTTTAGTGTGCTTTTGTGCCATCAGCTTCTTGAATAAACCTCTTCTCAGTGGAACTGTTACATTTTTTACATACTTGGTGGTCTAGTGACTGACCCTGATGGCACTGGTGGTCCATTTCCATGCCCGCTCGCTCCTGCCTGCCCATTATCAACTTCAGATAGACTGTTTCTCATCAGAACTGTTTTTAAATTTTGATACCTGGTGGTCTAGTGACTGACGCTGATAGCACCGATAGTCCGTTTTCATGCACGCCCTCCCACTTGCTCCTGCTTGCTTACTCACTGTCTCTCCACTTCATCCGACTACCATATCCACTGAATGGTATATACTTTGCCGTGCACTTTCCAACGGCTTCCTCATGTTCCGGCAGGCACTACGTGGGAGTCCACATTGAAATAGTGGGGGAGGAGAAGCCACAGAAAATGGATCGCACTTTTTTGCGATCCAGGCTCAATTTGACTAGCGTGACCAGCCAGTTCGCATCACAAATTGCGATGCGATGCCGGCTATTTAAAACCCTGCTAGGACATAGGCGGCAATGGTGCACAAGCATTCACACATGCAGGCATGCAGGGCACGGCACCAGCAGACATCTTCCCACCCACGAGCCATTCCCGACTGCACACTGTCACCTGTGGTCACCCAAGTGGCAGTGCAGTGAAGCTGGCTCCCCTCCCTCCCTTCCCAGATCAGGACAGCATCCCCTAGGATGCTCGATCTTCCTCCACCCCCAGCCGGTCTCCAATGATCTGAGCTCATTCCCAAATTCAGGTAGACAGAGAAGAGAGCGGTAATATTACCGGTGCGCTGACAGGCCGGCCTACTGTATAGTGTTTTTAAGGAAAACACATATTCCAGTTCATTAAAAAAATACTCAACTGTCCTTACTGGATTGCTCTCTAACATATTGCACTGCATGCTGCTCTGGATGCAATACTATGCTACCTGTGCTTGTCCTCATTAAAGTAGGGTTATCTGGTCAGGGACATTGTCATTGCTAAGCTGCCTGATCGCACTGCCAAAGCATCACAGTGATGTGTGATTCTTTTTTTCTCAAAACTTTTAATTTTTGTGGTTTTATGAGATAATGCATCTCAGTGGGAGGGGGTGCAGTGGGGTATGGGCAACTGTGCATTGTAAGGGGGTGTGTGTGTGTGTGTGTGTCAACAAGAACGGCTGCTTCTGTATTAGCTTGATGTGTAAGGTGTTCTCTTATTGCGGAGTAAGTGTGATATTATTATGCAAGAATAAAGTACATATAGGTGTGTGTAATGGGTTTTCTACACACACCCAATGTGTGTGATGCCTCACAAACCCCTGAAAGCAAAGCTCAAGGGGCTTATCAAGGCATCACATACACAGAGGGTGTGCGAAAAAAAGAAAATAATTTACACACCCCCTACACACAGTTGCTTCACTGACCTCTGCTCCAATTTATTTTCCTGCATTGGCCTGGCGCCGAGTAATTCCCCTTACCCAGCCCCACTGTCTGTACACAAACAAACAAATAGGCAGCACTCAAACGACAGATAATGTTCTAAAGTCAAAGTTTAGCATCCAGTAAACCACCGGATGCTAAACTTTGTTTGACTTTTCATTCATTATAGAAAAGTGTGTATCATTTGAGTGCTGCCTATCTGTTTGTGTCTGTCTAGCTACTGGGCAATCACCCGCTCCATGTTCTTGGAGTGCATCTCCACCTGAAGCTTGCTTTGCCCACTGTCTGTAATAGAGCTGGGAAAAATGTTTATTTGCCTTAAGGTCCTAAAAGTCTGGTCCTGGCTTCGCTATCTACTTTGGAGTCTGGGACCCAACCCAAAAATGCTGCGGGCAATCAGCCCTGTGGCATAGAGGGCTGAGGCACTGGACGCCTCACCTGCCACCATTCCAGCAACCAAGGTTCTGAAGTGGACAAGAGTCACTCGGAGGCTGCTCAGGAGAAGAAGTGAGCGCCCGTTGACAGCTCTCCTCCTTCAGGGAGGGGCTACAGCATTTATTGTTGCTTGGTCATCACCTAACAGAGGCTGGGTGGTGCAACTGGGATAGCCATTCTGGTTAGCAGGATGCAGGTGCTGTTTAAGTGCAGTGCTTTCACGATGCACACTTCACCATAGCACACTTGCAGCCCTGGAACAGGGGGAAACAGGAAACAACAGAAATGTGCCCTTAGTAAAGCAAACCAAGGTGTAGATGGAACTAAGAATAGCTGAGGGGGTCAATGAGGGTGACAAGAGTTTCTTCCAATAAATCTGGGAGAAAAGAACAAAAAGAGAAAATGGTGCATCTGAGAAGGGAGACCAAGTGGTGGTGGAAAACAGGAAAAAGGCAGAGGTACTGAATAAATACTTCTGCTCAGTCTTCACCAAGGAGAAGGATGGGCCACTACCACAGGGGAAAATGGGGAGAGGCAGTGCTGGTGATGAGGGAGGAAGCAATAATAGAGGAATGAGTCCACAAAGGGCTCAAGACAGTCTGAGTGGACATGTCCCCAGGACCAGATGGCATACACCCAAGGGTGCTGAGAGCTGGCAACAGTCCTTCCAGCACCCCTGGCTAGCCTGTTCAAATGTTCGTTGGACAAACGGGTGGTTCCGCGTTACTGGACAGCCAATGCGGTGCCCCTGCACAAAAGTAGACCTAGGGTCAAACCGAGGAACTATACACCAATCACTTAACATCAAGTGTTGCCAAGCTGATGGAAACCATCCTAAAGGTAAGGCTGATTTGTGTTCCTTGAGGAAAATGGGCTCCAAGATTGCAGGCAGCATGTGTTCATGGCAGGGAGATCATGCAAAACAAATATGATCAGCTTCTTCGATTGGGTCACTAGGGCAGCAGACAAGGGCCAAGTGGTGGACATACTATACCTGGACTTCAGCAAGGCCTTTGACGCAGTCCCCCACAAGAGGTTGTTAAAAAAAGCTGGCAGATTTGGGGACAGGAGAGAAACTAACCAGGTGAGTGGCAAGCTGACTAGAGGGTGGAGCACAGTAGGTAGTGGGGGGTGCACTCTGGGATAATAGAAGATCTTACTTCAAGAAACAGCTCTTGCAGCAGGTTACACCATTAGGACTGAAGCCAGCAGGCACCAGGACCCCACGGAAATTTTCTAGCTAGCAGTATTCAGCGGGGACCACCTCAGACGTCAGTCCCACCCCCATCAGGTATAGTACATAAGAAGGCGGTTCCCCAGAATCCCCAGTTCTTTTCCCGCCGTCAACTCGCCAGCATCGGCCTCTCAGTCCTCATCTAGCGCACAACGACTAAGAACTTCTCAGAGTAGTTTTACAAAACTAATGTCCTCTCCAACTCCTTCTTCTGAGAGACACCCTTCCAAGTGTGCCTGCAGAAAACAGACCCCCTTCAAGGATCCTCATTCATCCTGCCTACGGTGCTTAGGCCCGGACCAGGACACCAAGGCCTGCTCCTTTTGTCAGGGCTTCAACAGCCGCACAAGGATCTGCTGTCAGAAGGCACTTCAGGGGTACCTTTTAGAAGAAAAACTTAGCAGGATGGATAAAGAACCTTCCTCCAGAGGTGAATCTTCCTCGAAGGCCCACAAACACTGGGACGAACATCGAGAGAAGGCAAGGTCCAGATCCCTGAACCGGGCCTCGGACTAGAGTAGCTCAGGCTCCACCCGATCTGACTGCTCTCCCTCCAGAGCTCGGTCTCAGCCCCCTCAGGTTAAGGTCAAGGCTACAGCTGGTTCTTCGGCTTTGCTTCAACCCATAAAGACTTCCAGGCCTTTGGCTTCCTCCACTCCCTCCCGGGCCTCTTCCAAGTCTTCTGACCATCACAAGTCTTCCTCTTCTGTCCGACATCAGGACCCCGACTCCAGATCGGTCTCCCAGCCTCCCAGGGGTCCAGATCCCCCACCCAGGAAGACAAAAGACTTGACTCACTAAAGCAGACGACGGACCAGGCGTCGGCCAAACACCCGATGTTGGCCAGGCATTCGCCGGAGCCGAGGATATCGGCCAAATACCAGACGTCAGCCAGGCGTTCGCCGGACCCGAAGTAGTCAGCCAAATGACCGACATCGGCCTCATACTCACCGGAGCCAAGGACCACCCCTCAGTCACCGGTAAATACCGGTCGCAGTGACTCCACGGAGGAGGGCACGACATTGCCTGCAGACCAGGCGGGCGACACAGAGGATGCCGGGCTTCCGAGGGAACCTTCGCCCACCCCGGAGACACCTGCGGACCCGACACCCAACCCTGGCGACAGACCACCGGCACCAGGCCCGTCGTCTCGGGCATGAACATTCAAGAGGTCAAGGATCTCTCTACTTTCTGATGGGACACTATCCAGAAAGATGTGATCCCTGTAAAATCTCCTCCTACTCCTTCACCTCCTACGCCCCCTCCTCTACCACAGGGGCCAGCAGGATGACCACCAACCCCTAAGGAGCATACGCCACCTCCTAGGGGTAGATATAAGAATCGGAGAAGGCCTCCCTCAAGATCTCCCTCAGGGTCTCCCAGCCCCAAGCGACCCAGACGTCGTCAGTACACTCTGTCAGGGGAGGACTCCAGATCGGATACCTCTGAAATCTCCAGATCTCCTTCTCCACTCAACATCCCTTCACCTGACCCACAAGACCTACCCAGGTCACCCCCGGATGATCCCTCCTTATCTGAGATCATGAGGCACATCCAGGACAACATGGGATGGGATGCTGAAGACCTCGACCCCAAGAGACAGCGCCTTGCCCGTTATCTTCGGCAGAAAGATCCAAAGCTTGTGGTAGTGCCACCCTTGGTAGACACCTTCGCAGACGTCACCAAGGCTGCATGGAAGCATCCGCACTCCACCCCCACTGTGCTGAAGAAAGCTGACCACCTGTACAAGGCCCCAAAAGAGGACCAGTACTTGGCACAACAACCTCTGGCTGACTCCCTGGTCATTACGGCCTCTCATGACTGGTCCCAACAACCGCAACATATGAGCAAGCAGCCACAGGACTAGGAATCCAAACAGCTGGATGCCCTGGGGAGGCGCATTGATGCGGCTGCTACATGCTCCATCAGGTCCCTGAACTACCTATCTCACATGGTACAGTTCCAGAATGCCCTGTGGAAACAGGGCCAGGACATTGTTGACAAATTACCGGATGGCGATCAGAAGGTGGAGCTCCTAAACCTCCTCCGCACAGGGTCTGATGTAGGAACCCAAGTGCTATGAGCCGCATACGACTCCGCGGACTCGTCCGCCAGAGCTGCAGCTTCGGGCATCTGTCTCCGGAGACACTCTTGGCTCCGTGTCTCCGGCTTTACACCCGACATACAGAAGAACATTCTTGACGTCCCATACAATGGCAAAGTCCTCTTTGGTGAACACTCGGAGAAGGTTATCACCAAGCTCCAGGACGCTGAGAACGCAGTCAGATTCGTACAGGCCATGTACAGATCAAGGCCTGGTTCCTTTCGTAGGAACCAGAACAGTTTTCGCAGCCTGCAACAATGGCAGCAGTCATGTGCCGGCCAGCAGCAAAGGGGCACCTTTCATCGTAAAGCCCAGGCTAAGTCTTCCCCAGGCAGAGGCCAGCATTACACCAAAACCGGCCCAGCCTGCAGGAACCAGTGCTGCCACAGCATGACCTCTTCCCAGCCCCCGCCCCTCCTCTGGATCAATGGGCACAAAAGGTCGGGGGTCACATCGCTCGCCACTTTTCAGGGTGGCAGTCGATTACCGCCAACCAGTGAGTTCTCCAAATGGTCAAGAAAGGTCACTTCATCTAATTTCTCGACCATCCACCGACAAGACCTCCCCTGCTTTCCCGTTATTCGGGTCAGCAAGTCCTGCTCATACAGCAGGAAGTGCTCGCACTTCTCGGAAAATAAGCTATAGAGCACGTAACGTGGAACCAAAGAGGTGCAGGTTATTATTCTCACTTCTTTCTGGTTCCCAAGAAGACGGGGGACCTCCATCCGATACTGGATCTCAGCGACCTCAACGCTTCGGTCCTATACAAACACTTCCACAAGGTGACCCTCCCATGTCTGATACCCATGCTCAGGTAGGGGCTCCTTTCTAGCGTCCTTGGACATGCAGGATGCTTACCTGAATAGACCCATCGCTCAAGCGCACAGGAAGTTTTTGCGCTTTGAGTTTCAGGGTCACCATTATCAGTTCCAAGCCCTCCCCTTCGGACTGTCATCGGCACCTCGGGTATTCACGAAGTGCATGACGGTCGTAGCGGTGACTCTGAGGAGACAAGGTCACTACGTGTTCACCTACCTGGATGATTGGCTTCTCATGGCGCCCTCTTGGGAGGCCCTGATGTCCGCCATTCATTGTGCTCAGTCTCTGTTCGAGAAGTTGGGCATCATTATCAATCAAGAGAAGTCACGCCTGGTTCCATCACAGATTCTGCAGTTCATAGGCGCAGTTCTGGACACCGTCCTGGGAAAGCTTTTCTACCCCAGGACCGAGCAGAACACATCAGATCCCTTATCAGGGACATCTTGGCAAAGAAGACCGTCCCAGCCAGGCTGGTTCTTTGCCTGCTCGGACACATGGCTGCAGCCACTGCAACAGTCCCGCTAGCCCATCTCCACATGCAGATGACCCAGTGGATGTTACGGGTCAAATGGGATCAAAAGCAAGACCATCTGCAGCTCCCAATTCGGATCACAAAACCCAAAATCCGGGATTGGCAATGGTGGCTAGATTTGAAGAACCTGTCAGTGGGGGTCCCCTTCATTTCGCCGTCTCTGATTGTGACACTCTCCACAGATGCCTCAGGTGGGAAGCACACCTCAATAGTCTCCGGTCTCAGGGCCTGTGGACAGCCCAAGAGACTCATCTCCACATAAATATCCTGAAAATGAGAGCAGTTCTTTACGCCCTGCAGGCTTTCCAGTCGGAGATTCCACCAGGGACTCTTCTGTTACAGACAATACTGCGGTGATGTATTACCTCAACAAACAAGGAGGCACCCATTCCTACCCGCTTTGCAGGGAGGCCATGAGGGTGTGGGATTGGGTTCTACAACACGGCGCAAACTTCATTGCTGTTCATGTCCCAGGGGTGGACAACGTCATCGCAGACAGCCTGAGTCGTTCTCAGGCCAGAGTCCACAAGTGGGAACTACTCCAGGAGGTAGTAGAGGATCTGTTTCGCAGACGGGGTACACCAGAGTTAGACCTTTTCGTGTCCCCATACAATGCAAAACTGCCCAATTTCTGCTCGCTAGATCCAGGGCCTGGTGTTTTCTGGCAAGACGCGTTGTCCCTCTCCTGGGAGGGCAGACTCCTCTATGCCTTCCCCCCCTTTCAGTTGATCCAGAGGGTCCTTTTGAAACTTCGCAGAGAGCAAGCGACGCTGATACTTATTGCGCCGTTTTGGCCCAGGCAGATCTGGTTCCTTCTACTGCATCAGCTGTCCCGGGAACCTCCAGCACCTCTGCCAATCAGCTCTCACTTGCTGTCTCAGGAGGCGGGATCCTTGGTCCATCTGGACCTTCGTTCACTGAACCTGCACGCTTGGCTCCTAGAGACATAGCCATTATGCAATACGGGGTCTCGCAAGAGGTATCAGACGTTCTAGCGGCTGCTAGAAAACCGGCCACTCATGCTACTTACGCCATGAAATGGCACAGATTTTGCCTCTGGGCTCAAGCACGAGGGTTTTCGCCAATGGATTGTCCAGAAAGGTCGGTCTTGGACTACCTCCTGTATCGTTTTCAGACAGGCTTGGCTTACTCTTCGATAAAAGAACACCTTTGTGCCATCTCAGCCTATCACACTCCCATATGTCAACGTCCCATATCTCAGTTGGACACGGCACGAGCCTTCCTGAGAGGTGTCCTCCACCTTAGACCTCCGATTAAGGATCCTATTCCGCCTTGGGACTTACCCTTTGTCCTGGAGCAGCTTACGCTGCCACCTTTTCAGCCAGCCGCAGATTGTGAGCTACGTCTCCTTACATGGAAGACGTTGTTTTTGGTTGCCGTTACTTCGGCCAGAAGAATTTCTGAACTTCACGCACTGATGTGCGAAGAACCTTATTTGGTTTTCCACCAGGACAGGGTATCCTTACGGACTAATCCGAAGTTTCTGCCTAAGGTGGTCTCGGCTCTCACTCTAAATCAGGATATCGATCTATCAGTGTACTTCCCTAAATATTCTAATCGAGGAGAGGCCCTGTTGCACACTTTAGATGTGCATAGGTGTCTTCGATACTACCTGACCAGAACAAAACACCACCGAAAATCTGATCAGCTTTTTGTCTCCTTCGCCCACAGGATCATGGGGGCTCCCATTTCCAAACAGTCGCCGTCCAGGTCGCTCATACATTGCATCACGTTCTGTTACCAGAAGCGTAATAAACCCTAACCAGGCAAGGTTAAGGGTCATTCCACAAGGGGGGTGACTGCCTCCTTTGTGGCCTTAAAGAACGTGTCCACCTCAGCCATCTGAGCATCAGCTACTTGGAGCACTGTGCACACCTTCATCTGGCATTATAGCCTGGATGTTGCATCGAGGCAAACAGCAGGTTTTGGTCTAGCAGTCTTTCAAGGACTTCTGTCCTAGGCTTCGGTTCTACCAGGGATTTCTACCTTCCCTCCTCCCAATGGTGAGGGATTTCCAGTATTGCAACTGGAGATCAATGCTAAAAAGTGCAAGGTAATCAGGCAGTGCAAAAAGGCGGCGCAAAAACTAGTAGCATTCTCGGATGCAGAAGAAGGGGCATCAAAAGTAAGAAAAGTGAAGTGATAGTCCCGCTGTACAGGTCCTTGGTGATGCTTCACCTGGAGTACTGCGTCCAGTTCTGGAGACCGCACCTCAAGAAGGACAAGGATCGCCTGGAAACCGTGCAGAGGAGAGCTACGAAAATGATACACGGACTACACAAAAAACCATATGAACAGAGATGAAACCATCTTAGGATATACTCACTGGAGAGGAGAAGGGACAGGGGAGATATGATAGAGACATTTAAATACCTCAAAGGTATCAACTCGGTACAAACACAGGATCTCTTCAGGGAAAACACGAATACACGGACAAGGGGGCACAACATGCGCCTGAAGAGAGATGGTTTCAAAACAAACAGCAAGATGTTTTTCTTCAGGGAAAGGGTGGTGGAGCCCTGGAACAGTCTGCCTCCAGAGGTTATGGCAGCAAAGACAGTGGGGGAGTTCAAGCTAGCATGGGATAAGCACTGTGGAAACCTAAGGCAGTAAAAAAAATTGAGGGGGAGCAGACTAGATGGATCACAAGGTCCCCTTCTGCTGGCACTTTCTTATGTTCTTACGTAATGCACATACAGCATAAGAACCCTAGGGGCGAGTACAGTCTCAGGGCGGGGGAGTAAAGATCACATTCTCGGAAGAGCAGAAAGATCTGGTGACAGCAATTAAAAGCAACCTGAAACCATCAAAACAGTGCAAAAAGGCAACAGGGAAAGTGAACACGATGCTAGGTTGCATATCAAGGAAGTTCTCCACTAGGAAGAAACATACAAACACAAATTTGACAGCAGATAAGGACCACTTGGCCCACCTAGTCTGCCCATTTTCCCTACCTACTGTAACACCGTAGCCCCTACTTGATCGCTGGCTTCCCTTCCTTTCCTTTCATTTATTCATTTAAAATGTGATGATCAGGAAAGGCACACTGAGCCGAGGCTCATTGCCAGCTGCGAGCTGGGGAAGAGGGAAACATAGGACAGCACAAATCTACTATATTTGAGAAATACAAATACCTTACCACTAAGGTTCCCTTATGTCTATCCCATGCATTCTTGAATCCCATTACAGTTTCTGCCCCCACCAACTCCGCTCGGAGGCTGTTCCAGGCATCCACCACTCTTTCTGTGAAAGATGGCATTCTACCTCTGTACAGGTCCATGGTGCGTCTGCATCAACAGAACTTTACACATTACTGGAGCCCCTACCCTAAGAAAGACAAACCAGATGGAGGCAGTACAGAAGAGGGCTACCAAGATGATTCAGGGGTAGCAAGCTATCCCATACGAACAGAGGCTGGTGAACCTGAACATGTACTCACTGGAGGGGGGGGGGGCATGATCAAGGCCTTCAGATGCCTTAAAGCCAATAACAAGATTGATATAGGGGATCTTTTTGGCACAAGTGACATCAGAAATACCAGAGAGCACAACTACAAATTATTGGGGGAGATATAGGACGAAGGCCAGAAGGCACTTTTTCACTGAAAGGGTGGTGATAGGATGGAATGCACTGCCGGGGGGCAGTAAATCACAGTACAACTGAGGGTTTAAAAGAGGGTGGGATAGATTCGAGGGAAAGTTGCAATAACAGGAAGGGTGGTATATGAGTATGAACTCTGCATCAAGCAGACTTGACAGATCTTCAGGCCTTCTTCTGCTGGCCTTTCATATGTTCACCATATAGTGCAGCAGTCTGGAGCCCTCTGACCCCTCCCCATGTAGATCCCCACCGATGAGACAGCAGAGGAGGCAGCCGAGGCTGGGGCACTGGATACTGGATGCTGTAAGTTGGAGCAGGTGGTAACCACAGGCAAAAGGTTTGATTAAAAAAATATGCTGTAGGCAGCATTTTTGCAGCATTTGTGGTTTCAATTTCGGCAGTGGTTTTAGCAGTTAGCTATTTTCAGAGCACGCTCAAACTACTGACACTTGACTGACAGCTCTAAGCTGTTTTGTGCTAGCCATTATAACCAGTCAGTTATGACAACGGATTACACCATGGTTACCTGGATGTAATCACACCTTGTCAGTAATTATATTCCTATAATACATCAAATAAATTTCAATCCAAGCTACATGTTTAATTCTATATCCCTTAACAGGTTAACGTATTAGCAAATGTTGTGGTTCTGTCCAGAGCTTGTCTAAACTAGTTATGAGCTTGAGGGCTGGGGAATGATTTGTGTCTCTTTAAGGACACTTCCATGAAAAAAGATTCTGTCTCACAAGCTGAGGAATATGGCACATGAAGCCATATTCCTCGGCTTGTGACATCATGATGGCACTGTTGTTATCTGATGGTCAGAGCACAAAACCATGAAACAGAAGTTCACAGGTCTGAATCCCACCATAGCTAATGGCTCACTGTGCAAGCCTGAACCAGTCACTTGAACCTCCTGGTACTTCAGGCCTCCGAGCTGTCAAAATGGGAAGAGGCCAGGTGCCACTAAACGCAAGATGTTGCACCCACTGCTCCAAATAACGGTGGCATTCACAAGTAATTAACTCTCCATTTGTGAAATTAAGAGTAAAACAGAACTGTGATGAGCGAAGTGCTTCAAGCCTAGAAAAAACTGTGCCTTTTTAAGAACCTATGAAACATTTCAGAGTGTTGGGATGGATACTGGTACTCATCATCAAAATATGTTTTAAATAAAAATTAAAAAAAAAAAAATTTTCAAGAGTATTTCTTAAAAAAAAGTTGAGTAAAAGAAGCCAGTACTTACCTTAACTGGAGCACTGGTTGCATCTCAGTTGAAGAACCCTGATCTAATTAAGCAACACTATATTCCATGGTGTGGTAGATCATGGGATATAGCCTGAGCTTGGGTACATTGTGAAGCATGAGGCAAAGCAGAGTGCCTTCAACCACCCACACAGTGATGATACCCCATGAAATATCATACCCCGGAATGTTTTAGTGCAATTATCAAAAGGCCCAACAGTGCTACTAGGATACGGCTGATCTTGGTAATCAGTGTGGAGCTATGACGATATACAGAGATATCTTCACAGGTCAAAGACTTAAGGTATTAGACAGCTGGTATAGCATAGCAAGGCGCTATGCAAAACAGAGGGTAATGGTAACCATTTCCAGAAATGTGTAGCAGTAGACTACTAACCATTTTTTTTAAACTCCATGGCACAGTAGACAAAATTAATAAAAAATAATACATATTTTAATTCTGCTAACCATTCTGTGCCAGGTGCTATGCATTTTCACAGCTGATTAGCACTTTCACGCATCAAAATGCTAATCTACATTTTTGGCTTATTTAATACCCTGAATGCTGCTTCAGTCAATCAGCACTCAGGATTTTCCCTATCAATTTTACAAGGCTTGTAAACACATTTAAAAATCATGGTCTTCAGCAGCAGATGTCATAACAAATGACTATCACGCTCTGACAGTTTAAAACAGAAATTTTCATGCTCAACATAGACATATTCATTTGAGACACGCAATAAATAACTAGTACAGTGCACTCCACTTATAACAGACACTGTCATAACGGACAATCAGTTATACCAGACAAAACCTGATTTCACAAACCAAATACATCAAATCCAATGCATTTTCCTCTGGTTATAACAGACAGAAACGCTGCTTATAAAACGGACACTATGAAGCTTTTATTGGCATTTGCAGTGCTTTTTTGGGGGGAGCTACATAGATTAAATTTCTAATAAAATAATTCTTCACAAGCTACATAAACTTTTATTAGTTAATTAAGTGCACTAAAAGGAAACAGAAACATAGAAGTTGATGGCAGACAAGGACCGCAAGGCCCATCCAGTCTCCCCAATTTTTCTACTTTATGAATGTGCCATAAGCCTTTACTCTGTCAATGGCCTATCTAGTCATACTCGTCTGTATTGCTCCCTTATGCCTATCCCATGCCTGTTTGAAGCCCTGCACTGTATTTATATCCACACTTCCTGAGGTAGGCCGTTCCATGCATCCACCACCCTTTCTGTGAAAAAGAACCTCCTCACATTACCCCTTAATCGGCCTCCCTCTAATCTCATGCTGTGTCCTCTTGTCCTATTTTTCTTATATTGAAACATGTTAGACTCTTTTACTTTGTTAATGCCCTTAAGATGTTTGAATGTTTCAATCATATCACCTCTCTCCTTACTTTGCTCTAGGGTATACATATTGAGCTCCGTTAATCTGTCCCCATATGTTTTCTGATGCAGTCCCTGCACCATTCTGGTTGCCCTTCTCTGGACTGCCTCCATTTTATTAACGTCCTTGTACAGGTGCAGCCTCCAGTACTGCATACAGTACTCCAGATGGGGCCTAACCGGTGTCCTGTAAAGAGGGATCATTACCTCCCTCTTATGACTTGTGATACCGCTACTAATACACCCCAGAATCCCCCTAGCCTTATCTACTGCTTTAGTGGTCTGCCTGGATGATTTCAGGACATCTGTGATGACGATGCCCAAGTCTCTTTCTTCCCTTGTGATTGCCAACATCTTCCCTCCCAACCTATAGGTGGCTTCAGGGTTTCTCTTCCCTATATGCATGATCTTGCACTTCTTTGCGTTAAACCCCAGTTGCCACTCTTCTGACCATTTTGCCAGTTTATTCAGATCTCTTCTCATTCTGCCCACCCCATCTGGATCATCTACTCTGTTGCAGATCTTGGTGTCATCTGCAAACAGACAAACCTTACCCTCCAGTCTATCTGCAATGTCACTGATGAAGATATTGAAGAGGACTGGCCCCAGGACTGATCCCTGAGGTACCCCACTTGTGACTTGCATCTCTTCTGATTGTATACCATTTACCACCACTTTTTTTTTTACGCCCGTCAACCAGTTTGCCACCCAGTTGACCAACTTCTGACCCACCCAAGCCTACCCAGCTTATTAATCAATCTTTTATGTGGAACAGTATCGAAAGATATTGAAGAGGACTGGCCCCAATACTCATCCCTGAGGTACTCCACTTGTGACTTGCATCTGTTCTGACTGCATACCATTAACAACCACTCTCTGTGTTCTGCGCACCAACCAGTTTGCCACCCAGTTGACCAACTTCTGACCCACCCCGAGCTTACCCAGCTTATTAATCAATCTTTTATGTGGAACAGTATCGAAAGCTTTGCTGAAGTCAAGGTAGGAAACATCAACTGCACCCCCTTGGTCCACCACTCTGGTTACCCAATCAAAGAAATCTATGAGATTAGTTTGACAGGACCTTCCTGTTGTAAACCCATGCTGTCTTGGATCTTGTGCTCCTATGGATTCCAGGTGTTGCACTATCCTTTCCTTAAGTATTGGCTCCATAATCTTGCCCACTACTGAGGTAAGACTGACTGGTCTGTAGTACCCTGCCTCCTCCCTGCTACCACTCTTGTGGAGCAGGATCACATGAGTCCTTCTGCAGCCTTCTGGGATCTCTCCTGTGCTCAGAGACTCACTAAACAGTTCTGATAATGGCTCTGCTAGTTCCATCCTTTGCTCCTTTAGTATCCTAGGATGAATGCCATCCGGTCCCATTGCCTTGTCCACCCTGAGCTTAGCGAGTTCTTGTAGGACCCTTTATTTTGTGAAGGGACTTGTGCACACCTCCTTCCCCCCTGTGCCCGTGGTGCTAAGCTGTGGACCCTGCCCTACCTTCTCCTCAGCAAATACTGAGCAGAAGTATCTATTTAGGAGAGATGCTTTTCCTTGGTCCTCCTCCACACACTCCCCCTTATCCCCTCTGATCTTAGCAATACCCCCTCTGGCTTTCTCATTTCACTAATGTGTCTATAGAAAGTCTTGTCCCCTTCTTTTACTGTTCGTGCTAGTGTTTCCTCAGTTTGGGCCTTTGCCTGCCTTACTGCATTCCCTGCTTCCCTCAGGGAAGTTTGGTATGCCTCCCTATCTTCGTCCCGCTGCGTTCCCTTATATTTCCTGAACGCCAACCTCTTGGCTCTGACCTTTTCTGCTACTGTTTCTGAGAACCAAAGTGGTTTCCTCCTTCTTTTGCTCTTGCTTTTCTCTCTAACACAATGTAATGTTGCTTCAAGTATTGCATCCTTAATGCTTGCCCACTTTGCCTATACCCCCTCACCTACACTTCTTGCCAGGGCTAGCTTAACTCTGTTGGCCATCTTATCAAAGTCAGCTCCTCTGAAGTCATATATTTTTGCCTTGGAATAGGATGATTTAGTTCTTAATTTAATTTATTTAGTGATTCGGAAAAGACCTTTGAGCGTAAGCTCTTTTACAAAGGTTCCACGTCATAGATTGAAAAACAAAGAACAATAGGAGAAAGCAAAGGTACATTACAATGAACGCTACAGCTTGGATTCAGAACTTACAGAATAACTCAAAACATAGGTACAAGTTAAAATAACAAGATAAACACTTTATGAGGGTGGGGGGGGGTGGAATAAGCAGCCACAGAGTGCCTTGTTAGTAGTTCAGAGGGACAGGGATAGCTGGCAGTGGGGTGAAGAAAGGAGGTACAAGAGAGAGGTATGTAATGTGGTGGAGGTGAAGGGTGGGGGAAGAAGGGCGATAAGGTATAGGAAGAAATGGTGGAGTGAGGGGAGGCTGAGTGGAGAAGACATGCTAAAGTAAATGGTGGGGTGTGAGGGGGCATGGTTAGGCAGCCTGCATTAGTAGTGACTGTTAAGGAACTCATGGGACTGTGAGTTGGGGGAGGGAGGAGGGTGGGGTGGTAGGTGCCGAAGGAGCATGACGCAGACTGATTGCTGAGGCAAGTCATGACAAGGGACAGAGGGAGGGGGTACCTAAGGCCTGCCTAGTGCTTGCTGGGGGGCAGAGAGAGCAGGTGTGGCTGGACTCGGGGGTAGCTGCACTTAGAAAGTGTTATTAGGTGCTGTTTGAGGTCAATTTTGAATTGTGCCAGACAACTGGTGGCCAAGAGGTGCCCAGGGAGTTCATTCATCCACAGGGGGGCCCAGTAGGCAAATGCACGTTGCCCAAGTGAGGTGCGATGGAAGGGGATAGCAAAGGCCCCTCTAGTCTTTCCTCTGGTGACCTGTAACGAGTTGGCCACCTTGATCAAATTACCTACACAAGGTGGTGTTTTACCCAATAGAGCCTTCTTCCCTAGGACACAAGTCTGGAATTTGGCCCTGTTTCTTAATGACAGCCAATTTGTGCGTTTGTACAAAGTACAGGTGTGAGTGCCATGCTCAGCATCCAGGGTGAGTCTGCAGGCTTTGTTGAGCGCAGTCTGAACCCTCTTGAGCACTATATCCGTTGCCGCCCCATAGACCACTAGTCCATAGTCAATAGTAGATATAATTTTTTTTATTATTATACTTTTATCACCTGCTGTGGCACAGCCGGCTTGGGGTATCCAGCCACTGGCTCCGCCCGCCTGGAGAGCTTGGTAGCTCAAACTGCACCCAGGAGGATCCGGGACGGCCGTTTTGCCATCCTGCTGGAGGGCTCCCCTGCCTCAGCCAGCCAGGACAGCCCCGGACCCTCCCCAACAGGACTCCTCCAAAGTCCTCCAGGTGGCTCGGAGCGCGGCCATCAAGCTGCACGGTCGCGCCCAGCCATTTTCCTCCGATTAGTCCCCTTTGGAACGCGGACATGCAATGACGTCTGAGCACAACGTGTCGACGTCCGGCGCGTTCCCCCTCCAGTATCACCAGCACTCGTAGTGCCCCAGAGCATCCCCAGGGGCCACCACAGTGCGGTGAGAGTACTCAACCCACCCCAGGACCAGGAGAGCAGTCTGCGGATGCTCAATTGCAGTTCTCTCCCTGCCGACCCCCAACGTCCTGGGCTCGTTCCCAAACCCGGGTCGCCGGTGTGGCGTTCAGCGCCTCAACCCTCAGCACCACTGGGCCAGCTAATAGTAGATATAATTGAACTGTGGACTGAGAAGCGGAGGACCCCCGGATAGAGGTGTTGCCTGTGCCTGTACAGGACACCAATCTTGGTATTGACTGTCTTGACCAAAGAGTCAATATGGTGCGCAAATGTGAGGGTATCATCTACTATGACCCACAGATACTTGAACAAGTGCTAGTGGCCAAATTGAACCATACCATGTGATGGTCACTGGCCCTCAGGTGACCTTCTACCTGGAGATCTGTGATCCTTTCCATATTAGTCAGTACTAGATCTAAGATAGCCCGGTCTCTTGTGGGTTGTTGTACCAGTTGTTTGAGGGCCCCCCTTCAGGGAATCCACTGTGTGTCTAGTTCTGGCAGATGTTCCTGCTGGTATTCACCAATCTGTATCTGGCATGTTGAAGTCTCCCATTATCAAAACCTCCCCTTTAGCTGTCATGTTTTTTACATCTTCTAACAGTAATGTGTCTATGGCCCCCCTGGTCTGGAGGCCTGTAGACAACCCCAATTCGTATGGCTGTCCCATTTCCTGTTTCCAGGGTGACCCACAGTTCTTCTGGCTCCTTATGTGTATTCTGAATTTCTGTAGCTTTGATATTTTTATTAACATAAAGGGCTACTCCTCCCTCCTTTTTGCACCTCAGTCTCTTCTGAACAGTACATGGCCGGGTACTGAAGTTTCCCAAGTGTGGTTACTGGTGAACCATGTCTCGCTAACGGCTACTATGTCCAGTTTAGCCTCTGTCATTGTTGCCTGCAGGTCTGGGATCTTGTTTCCCAGACTGCTGGCATTTGTGTACATGATTTTCCATTGGCCAGATTTCGGTGCGTTAGTTGTTGAGCGAGGTCCGGCGTTTCCCCTGCATGTCATATGGGGAGCCGGACCTTTTTCCTTATCTGGTGATGCAAATGAACTACAAACATGCTGAGCTCCTGATGGATCACTAGCTGAGGGGGGAAGGGTGTTCTTCCCGTTCGATGTATCAGGAGCTGCACCCCTCTCCCCATTGGCTAGTTTAAATATTCTGCAAAGACGTCAAACTTCTGCCCCAATGCACCGACTCCCTCCTTAGTCAGAAGCAGTCCATCAAATTTAAAGAACTTTCGCTACCAAAACTGTTGTCAGTTACCTACAAATTTGTGTCCTTTTTCCTGGCACTAGCCCTTGAGCCATACGTTTGGCTCCCCTGTCTCCTCTTCTCTGACCTTCCGTCCGTCTGCCCCCCTCTCCCAGACCGTCAGGATCTCAGAGAAGATGATGCCTGATGAAATGGATGACACTTTGTCTCTCAGACTAGTTAGGTGTTCCTTGGTCTCCACAACTGACCGGCTGACGAGACTGTTAGTCCCTATGTGTACCAGGCCATTGATGTTTTCTCCTGCTTCCTGCATGATTTTAGCAATGCGGTCAGTGTCTCTCCACGCTGATGTACCTGGGAGACATCTGATCATTACCCCCGGCTGGAGGTAGGTATCAACTCTCCGAATCACGGCGTCTCCTATGATCGGAAGTGTTTTGGATTACCTTTTTGCTTTTTTTTTTGTTTTGGTCCCTTTTTTGGGTGAGTTTTGTAGCGCTAGCTCCTGTGCAGCAGTGTCCTGCTTTGCACCGTCCTCTACCCCTTTGTTTGATTTTGGAGATAGAGGCAGATACCTGTTTGTAGTTTTTATATTGTTTGTGGAGATGATACGTTGGCGAGCACTGAGTGATGGGGCACTTGATTTGCCCCTCCTAACCACCTGCCAACCTCCCAGACCAACTATCCTCTGCGGTCAACGTGCTTCAGTTGGATGTTGAGGAAATGGCAGGTGGTTCTTATAATATATTTCCTCCTGAATATGTGATTTGAGGCACGCAATCTCTACCCATGCTGCCTGGAGCTGAGCCCTTAGATCCGCAATGGTCCAACATGTAGGACAGAGTCCTAAATCCTGTATAACTGCCCTTTTGAAAAGTGTCCCGCAGTGCCTGCAGTTAATGATATTTGATATTTCATTAAAACCCTTACAGCACAATTGCCTTTGTTCTTACTGTCCCAGAACTCCGACATTCAGCCACTAGAGTTACTATATTATTCTTACCTTCTTCAATAAACTTCCTTGAAAAAACTCTTGTTCCCTGACAGTTAAATAACTCTAAACAAACCCACATGATTCAGAAACATATGCTAGGCAGGACTCAGCGTAATCTATGAAGTTTTATAATAGGTTCTCATTCACTCTGAGCCCACACTTACAGTACAGACATAGACACGCGTAACACACAGACCCCACCTCCTCTGGATATAATGGACAAACGCTGCGTGCACAAATGTGCCCAGTATAACAGGCCAAGCTTGCACTGTTATAGTACTAACGATATAGGCACATACATCGATTGCATTTGTATTTATTTATTTCACCAGGAAAAGGCTCCCCTGAGCAAGCTCATTTGCAAGGAGGTCCTGGGTAGGAGAGTATATATAGATCAGGAAACAATTATATATGGTACAAGGTAGTACATAACTACTAAGCAACAGCACACAGAAACATGGGAAATAGTAAAATATAATAGTAGCATAAGAACACAATATAAAGCAAGTAATACAAATTCAACAGGTGTCTGATATACTCTATGTGAACGTCACATGAGCAGAAACAGTTTGAAAATGGCAAGAGCAAGTTTAACACAGTTTATTCGCAGGACCAGGGCTCAGTGCATAGTTGTCCAATGAGGGCCTTAAAAGTACTGAGACTGACCAGGGAGTTAAATTTCAAGGAGGACTGCAGCGAGTTCCATGCTGCAGGAATAACACGTCTGACTGCTGATCTTCTGAACTGTGTAGCATATCTCAGGATGTCTAGGAGAATACAGTTATTCTTTTTCAGTGAGTAGCTGCTGTAGGACATGTAGAAGAGTTCTGTGATGTAGCATGGGGGTTCATTTAATAGCACCTTAGAAAATGGGCTAAAAAATCTAAGGATCCTGATTGGCTGCCAGGTATGCCGGGGGTACATTAACTTTCAGATAGTGCCCGGCTCAAAACTAGTGGCAATTTGGGGTGCCCTGTTACTTAGCACATTCTTGGGCACCCCAAATTTTAACCTGACCTCCCGCCATTTTTTTGCCACTTGCTGAGCGAACCATGGGGGAGAGGTATCAGCTCCCAATTTCTACATGTCCACGGACAAGATAAACAATTACAGTAAAAAAAAAAACGCAATTCTCACAGAAGGTAAAACTCGCCAGTAGAAGCTGAAATCACACAGCGAGTCACAGACCGCTACCACCCATGTCACACACAGTGCCGGTGCAGGAGGTAACGCGCTCTATCCCAAGGCTGTATCTCTCTCTCTGTTTCTTTCCCCTGTCTCCCTCACCTTACTGTATGGCAGAAATCATACTACTAAAAAAAACTCACTGCACCTCCTTCTGGCGGCTCAGAGATGCACGGCTTAGCCCTGCCTCCGTCCCGACTCTGCAAATGAGATTGTGGTCACACTCTCAGTGCAAGAAAAAGGACAGTTCAAAAGAGAAAAGGATCAATCCATAAATATCTAAAACAAAAATGTACTAAAAAAATGACACGGTGTGCCTCTGTGTAGTCCTGTAATACTGGAGGGGTAACCATAACAACCACCTCCCATACACAAACCACAGGTGTTCAACTAGGACAAAAGTCCTTCCTCAAAACATAAATGCAGGCGGAGGAACTACTTCACAACAAAATGTACAAAAGACATATGAGACTTAACATGGTAACAGCAATTATTTTCTTCCAAAAATATTTAACACAGTAACCCATTTTCTAAGCGCAATAATACCCTCCTGGTATCCAGTGAGGATACCGACTGAATATGAGTGACCATCAAACAGCGACTCTTATTCAGCGCTATTCTATGGGCTACCCTGCAAGGGTGGTGACCCTATGCGCAGGCGAACATAGAGGAGGGCGACCGGAAGGGGAATATAGTGAGGGGAAGGGGAGGGATAGGGAAGAGGGTTTGTGAGTGGTTAGTTTGCCTGCTATAGCCGAGCTAGCTGTATGGTGTGGTGTGGTGGCTATATGCGGCACAGCAGATACCAGTTTTGGAGCTGGGTCCAGGGGAAAATTTTGCCACTGGCCACCGCTGCATTTTTTTATGTAGGAATCCGGAGTGTCGCCCCTTCCCTGACATGCACCCCCTGAAGTTGATAATCCTTTGGTTGGGGCGCGGGGAGGGTCTGCATAAACACTCCAATTCCTTGCCGGATGTCTGTCTGCCGGCATGTGTATCGCCGATTCGCTTTTCGGCGATATACACTTGCCATAATAGCGATCGCTGTTTTGCGATCGCTATTATGACATGGAACCCCTTCAGGGTGGGCTATATTGGGAAATACCAGACCTTCCAGGGGCTGTGAGTCCCTCTGCCTGCGGCATTGGGCCTCATTACGCCTTTGGGCGGTCCGGAATTTTCCAATACCAACCACCCTGTTGGGTATTATTGCTTACTTGTATGCCCATGTGTACAGATTTACTAGTCTTCTACCAACTAAAGAGGACCAGCCTACTGACACATACAAAACATAGTGCTGGGTCCTAGGCAATGAATCTGTGATGAACCTAAGTGCTGCATGGTAGAGCGCATCCAGTTTGGATATGCAAACAGCAGAACAACGGCTGTAAATTAGGCCTGCATAGCCCAGAATCAGTAGAATGGCAACTTGGACCAGGTGTTGCCAGGCATCAGGTGGAAAACCGTGCTTGTTCCTGTAACAGAAGCCAAGTCTGACCCACAGTTTTTTGCACAGAGACTTGACATGGACAGAGGATGACAATTTGGTACTGAGCCACACACCTAGGCGTTTGTACCCGTCTACTGCCTCAAGGGTATTGTGCATCTCCCAACAGTGTGGTGACAGCTGGGACTGAGGCAATGAGTAAGCTACCATTGCTGAGGGCAAAGAACTTAACTTTGGTCTTACCGACATTTAGAAGCAATTTAGAGTGAAAAATATTGATCTGTTGTTTACTGAAGGTAATTTGAAAGCCACAGCAGGCTGTACCAATAGCAAACTCTATTTGATCATCTGTGAAATTCCCTTTGGTGGAAACACTTTACTTTAAAGGAGCAATTTAGGTAATGCACTCTATTTAAGAGTAGCCACAGCAGGCATTTCATAGTTAGGACCAAACCGTGGGGTTCCACTATGGCGTTTGGTGGTTTGGCTTGCTCACACTGGAATTCCAATCTGAAAACTAAGAGAACCCCTTTTTCATGGAATTAAAAGTAAGAAAATAGCCAATTCGGAGAGTTTAAATGTTTTACTTCTCAGATTTGCCATGGGAAGGGGGGTACAGGATTCTGTTTGTTTGTTACATGCCACAAACCAGTAGCACTCCTCAGAAGAAATGTGAACTGAATTTTGTGACCAATACAAAGGTTAGAGCGTGCTAGTTTTGGAATGTGCACCAATATTATTAGGCCTTGAGATGTACAGAGCAGTGTCATCTGCATAAAAATGCAAACTAGCTTAACTTAAATTTGTACCCAAGTTGTTGATGTACAACATGGAAAGTCAAGGGCCTGGGGTAGACCCTGAGGGACACCCGTAAGGAGGGAGTACAGGTAACGTAACTACCTTCTGCTTTGACTTGTTGCAGCCACCCAGTTAGGTAGTTAGAGAACCAGCGGAGGGGAATAAAGCAGATTCCTATATTATACAGTTTTTGAATTAGGATGTTGTGATCAGTGGTATCAAAGGCCATACTCAGAGCAAGATAAATAGCTCCCACAACTTGTTTATAGTATATGGTTTGAGGTTATTGTATATAGAAATCGGTGACTGCTCTAATGTCGTGCACGTTCTAAAAGTTGTTGTGCATGTTCTAAATGTTGTTGTGCACGTTCTAAGTCATTGTGCACGTTCTACAATAAATATTTAGCAGCCCAAATTAATATTCATGAGCCGCACGCAATCCCACCACATGACTGGAGGAAATGGACCACTTCAAAAAAATTCAAACAAACATGGCACCAACAGTTAGCGAGCGGTTCATGGAGACAGTTTGGGCACAGATGACTGCAGCTGGCTCTGTGTTGCCAAACCATAACAAGTTCACAGTTTTCTTTCTTTTTTTTTTTTTTTTAACATCGAGTAATACCACAGTGAGTCTCGGGACTAGAATGAGACTGCACTGATGGAAACTGGAGCTGAGTGAGTCGTGGACAACAAGCGGAAGCACAAACACAAGGTATGAAACCTTGTGACAGTGACAAATTTAACTTTTATTTTCTACATCGGGGAACCATATACTATAAAAATAAAATGTAGCAGAGTATACACAATTCTCCTTGTTTCCATCTCGAGGTTGAAGCTACCAGCATGGTATCTTCAACCCCTCGATGGAAACATAGGCTCATTGTGTATACTCACCCATACTTTATTCCTTGTATTGTCAATGATCCCTAACCAACTGTTAGTGGCTTTAGACAGGGCATAGATAGTACTATGTTTCAGTCTAAAGACGGATTGAAAGGGTATTATATTTGAGTGCTCCAAGGGAAACTCTAAATTGGGCATTGACTCATTTTTCCAGGAGTTTGGCCAACTGTATCAGGTAGACTTTTCGCTCCTTTTATCAGAAGAAATGTTAAGATATATTGGCTAATTCTTCTGTGTAAAATTTGTGTTTCTGATGTTATGAACTTAACCAATCGGTTCTCCGAATAGGTTGCTATCATGTGCAATAAACTAAACTATGTAACATAGGTATGAATATTTTTTTTTTTCATTAATCTAGTCAAAATCTTTTAAATACTAGTAACCACATGTTGGTCAATAAAATGACATGACAAGCATGAATATCATGTGCAATGGAATACACTTTCACTGGAAACTGAAATGTTAAAGCGATTTTCTGATTTACAGCAACAAATTCACAGCTGGCATCAGCAGACCTTAGTTACACAAAAAACACTCCTAATTTTAATATGTGGTACTCACATTTTTCGCTACTGAAGACATCTTGAAGGAAAATAGGCTCTAAACCTCATAGAATTTATCTCATTTCTGCTCCATTTCTGGCCTTAAGTCACAATTCTCCGTGTTTGACATCAGAATACTTTCCATGGCAGCAGGTTGGGATGCCCCTACAGAATATTATGACTTTAAAGGCAAGAAATGCAGCAAGAACAGATGAAGTCTAAGGGGCAAAAAGACCAACTTCCTGTGAATGTCTTTTGTAGTAATAACGGAAATATCCTGATATTCAAATTTTGGAAGGAATGAGACTTGAGTTCCGCAAACTGTCAAGTCTTTTGGAGATCACTTAAGGACCTTCCCTTTGCACACAAAAAAAACATAAAAGATGCTGGATACTGCAGGGGCCAGTGTAGTTTACTATCTCTTACACGGTGTATTTTTTTTAATTTATTGTACGAACATATGGAATTGAATGTTTTTAGCTTATTTATTTACTTATGTATGTATTTATTTATTTAGTAACTTGAAGACTGATAGCCAGGAAGAAAATATTACTTACCATAATAGTCTGGTTTCTTCCAAGGGAATCTTACTGTATTTGACATATGCAGTATTGTCCTTCCACTGTACTGCCCCGGAGCTGAAATGTTTAATAGAACCTATGCTAATGATGGAATGCTAGGCTCATGCTTGGTTTTCAAACCACTGTCCCTGGTAAACATTCTGCAACTGTGAGATTCTTACAGAGCGTGAATACTAACAAGCTATCTATACTAACATTAACAATTAAATAAATCATTAACAATAACAATTCCCTTCTACTAAAAATGTGGGCAACACCAAGACTCGCGTCACTAAGCCCAACAACAGAACCACTCAAGGGTTTACAACAGAATGGACAGCTGTGCTGCAGTGCCCATAGGTTCTAGCAGGGGAGGCAGGGTGGGAGCTCAGAATACAGTAAGATTCCCTTGGAAGAAACAAGATTACTGTGCTAATGTTTTCTTCAAGCCCCATGAAATCTTACTGTATTTTTGACTTCTGCAGACTACCCAAGCAGTGCCTTTGGAGCATACCTCTCAGATGTCCCTGATTTTGCTTCAGAAATTTCTTCTGTCCCTCCTAAATTTGGCATTTCTGTCACTGAAGAGTAGGCATTTGAATCATAAAATAATGCCAGCCATTACTGTTACAGTCTAATTCTCATTAAGAAAATGCTATTCACACTAAGAAGCATGTTGTACAACAGCTTCTGGAACTAAAATTACTATTTTTTTCAGATATGTCCCTGATTTTGGTCATTTGTCCCAGATCATTATAAACCTTGACCCCAATTTGTGATGAGGGAGATTGAGAAGAGGTATGCTTTGGAGGAGGGTAGAAATATATTTAGTAAACAAGCTCTGCAGTACTGCTGTGCCAAACCTGGCATCACTTCTGGCCTGGGTATCCAGGCTGTAATGTTTGGTAAAGGTGTGGACTGTCTTCCAGGTAGCTGCTTTACAAATTTCCAACAAAGGAATATCGCTTGCAGCTGTCATCGAGGCAGCTGTACCCCTTGTACAGAGAGAGACCTAAGGCCTGTAGAGGTTCTTTATCTACTTTGCTGTAGCAGAACTGAATACAAGCAACAATCCAGCGGGCAATAGACCTCTTTGAGGTGGGGCTGCCCTTTCTCACTTCCCCCTAGGTCAGGAAGAGCTGATTGCTATCCTATCTGTGGCCCTTTGTGTGATCCAAGTAGTAGCTTTTAGCTCTCTTGACATCTAGGATGTGCAGTCTACGTTCCCCTGAGCTAGAGTGGTCAGTGAAAAAAGACTGGCAAAGTAATGTACTGATTCAGGTGAAAGTGTGACACCACCTTGAGCAGAAATTTTCTGTTAGTCCCGAGGACTATCTTGCCCCTATGGACCGATATGTAATCTGGTTCAGGGGCCCAGGCCTGAAGCTCACTGATCCTCCTAACTGAGGTGATGGCTACCAGGAACACAATTTTCCATGTCACTACTTGAGCTCTGCTGAAGACATGGGCTCAAACAATGATTGCATTATCTGGCCAATGCATATACTGAGGTACCCATGCTGGAGTATGTTCCCTATGAGGGGTATACAAATGCATGAGACCCTTGAAGAACTTCCTAGACACTTGATTAGCTGCCAGAGATGAGCCCCTACCAGCTGAGAGGTAAGCAGAGACAGCTGCTAAGTGAACTTTGAGGGTGGAAGGCCTAAGGCCGAGAGAATAAAGGTTTGCCATATACTCTAGGATGACTGATAAGCCAGCCTGGCAGCAGTCTATTTCTTTTTTCCGGCACCAAATCGAAAATCTCTTCCATTTAGAGGTGTAAGTTCTTCCGGTAGAGTGTTTTCTAGAAACCCTAAAAACCTCTAGCACTCCTCCAGAAAGGTGCAAGTCAGCATACTCTAAGTCCCCAGATCCAAGCCCTGAACCTGAGAGACCGGAGATTGGGGCGTAAAGGACCCTGCCCTGCGAGGAGGCCAATAGGTTGTGCCTCCTGGGTAGAGAGATCAGCCTGGAAATCGACAGAGTCAGAAGCAGAGAATACCATGGTTGCCTGGCACAATCTAGAGCAATGAGGATCACTGTCACTGGCTGAACCCTGAGCTCATTCAGCAATCTGAGTAACAGAAGTGGAGGAAAGGCATACAGGAACTTCCCCGTCCAATCCAACAGCAGCACATCCAGAGGGACTATGCCCACTGCAGGAGGCCTGCAACAGAACTATGATAGCTGTGATGGTCTGGGGTTGCAAAGAGGTCCACTCCTGGGGGATGGGGGGCCCACCTTCTGAACACCACTTGCAGGACCTGTCTGTTTAGGGACCACTCATGGTGGTTTTGGTTGATCCTAGTGAGAGCATCTGCCAAGACATTGTCCTTCCCTGGGAGGTGGACTGCTGAGAGGGAGATTCCCAGGGTGTAAGCTAGACTCCACACTTTCATGGCCTCTGTGCTCGGTGAGGATGACTTTGTGCCCCCCTGCTTGTTTATGTAGTGCACAGTGGTTGTACTGTCTGTCCTGACGTAAACTACCTTGCACTGAAGCATTGGAGCGAAGGACTGAATGCCCAGATAAACTGCCCTGAGCTATAGCAGGCTTTATGTGAAGCAAAGACTCCTGCTGGAGCCAGGTACCTTGTGCAGTGTGTTCCCCTAGGTGTGCACCCCACCCTAGGAGGGAGGCATCTGTTGATATGACTGCTGCAGGGGGCAGCTGGAGGAAAGGCACACCTTTCATGAGGTTGTCTTTTTCCTGCCATCATTGCAGGGCTTGAAGCAGGGTTCCTGTGACTGGAACGATCTTTGACAGGGAATCTCTTTTCTGGGACCAGTGAGACCTGAGGTGAAACTGAACGTCTCTCATCTGGAATCTTGTCACCGACACTGTTGCTGCAGCTGCAGCCATGTGTCCTAACAGCTGTAGGAAATGCTTCACTGGTCTGGGGGTATGCAGCTGGAATAAGCCTGCCAGCTGCACCAAGCTGTCTACCCTTCCCTGTAGCAGGAAGGCCTTTCCTCTCAGCGTGTCCAGATCTGCCCCCATGACTCCAGGTACTAAACTGGCATTAGCACCGCCTTTTTCTGATTTACCAGGAGGCCCAGCGTACACAGGGTATCCTGGATGGTGATCAGTGTATCTCTACCCACTGAGGAGACTGGCCTAGCACCAACCAGTCGCCCAGGTATGAGAAGACTGTAACCCCTTGTCTCCGTAGGTGTGCTACTACCACTGCTAGGCACTTGGTAAACACCCTTGGAACAGAGGTAAGGCTGAAAGGCATGGCTCTGAACTGTTAGTGGTCTGATGGCAATCTGATCCTGAGGTATTTTCTGTGTGATTGCCTGACAAGGATGTGGGAGTAAGCATCCTTTAAGTGCAGAGATGCTAGCCCAATCCCCCTTCCTGCGTGTAGGGAGGATGGTAGCCAGAGTGACCATTTTAAATGTCTGAGATCCCACATGGGTCACCACTCCCCTGTTTTTTCAGAGTGAGGAAGTATCCTGAGCAGAGACCCCTTCCCTTGTGGGCCAAGGGGACAGGCTCTACTGCTTTGTCTTTAATTAGTTTTGCTACTTCCTCTTCCAGTAGAGTTACTTCTGTAGACTGGCAGGTCTGAAAAACCTTGCCCTCAGTTTGGGCATGATCCTGAACCTGAAGGCAAGCCTCTGGCACACTACCTCCAGGAACCATCCATTTCAGTAGTGCTGGATTCCCAAGCCTGGAGGTAGTGGGACAGCCTGCCCCTACTGGGAGTGGGGAGGTGCTTCCGGCAGACCCTCCCAGGGGGTCTGCTTAATCTGTGCACTTGGCTGAGTGCTGGGGCCAGTATGGCTGCTGCCCCTTCTTCCTCTGCCTCTGAAGTATCTTCTCTGAGGTTAATAGGTAGGCGATGTCTGGGCCTGGAGGAAGGGTCTGTAATGGGTTCTACCCCTGCTCCCTTTGCTTTGGTACTTCTGGGGTGTTGATGCCTTCTCCTTTGCAGCAGCACTCTTGTAAGCCACCTTGTACTCACACATCTTTTTCATACAAGTCTATGTTTGTTCACCAAAAGGAGATGTGACAAGGAAAGTCCAGTGCCTTTGTTTTTCTGGGTGTCTTGAGACGAATTAGTTGCCCTCAGCCAGGCCAACCTCCTCAGAGACACTGAGGTTGCCATTTGCCTGGCTGCTATATCACTGGCATCCACTGCCATTCTGAACTGGCATTTACAAGCCTCTATGCCCCTTTTATGCCCTAGGGTATACTGTAGCAATCTCTGAACTGCATCCCAGAGCTTTATCTGGTGGGTGTGATGCCAGGGGAACCCCTGCCTTATCACAAGCCGCAGCTTGCACCACCTCTTCATGGCTGGGGTGCTCTGCTCCAGACTTAGCCCCCCTCCCAATACTTCCCGTCAATCCTCTTGTCCACTGGGGAAATGGAAATGGGGGTTCATAAAATTCTAGAAGCCCGTCTCTTCAGAGACTTGTGGATAGACAGCAACTGTCTTTTTGTTACTGGCACATCCATTATATCCATATAGTCTGGCTCCTCTTCCTTCTCTGTGGATTCCTAGGTGGAGAGGTCCAGTGCTTCCATGTATACCTCAGCAAACTGTTCAAGAGCACCAGGAACCAAGAAGGAACCCAGGTCCTGAACCGAGGTCTGCGAACCGGGTAGCTGAACCGGAACCGCGGTACCGGTTTGCAGCGCCTGTATCATTTTTTATAGCATTTGCTATTTCATCTGCAGTTGGAACTGACGGTTTTGTGGGTTGCAGTTCCTGAACCAAGTGTTTTTCCTTTCTCTTTTCTGAGCAGAACTTGCTGGTTCGGCGGCAGTGTCTGCGGTTCTTTTCTTAATCGAGGAGCCATCACCCTGGTTAGAGGGTTGTTCAACCAGTTCCTTTGGTTTCTACTTATGAGAGGAGGAAGTTTTGTCCGCAGCTGGGTCAGCAGCCTAATCAGACATTTTTCTCTTGGTCCGTTCAAATGCCTATTAAGTGTCGACTGAGGGAAAAAAAATTCTGCTTTTACAGATTTCGCATTCTGCCTTCAGGTGGTCAAACCTCAGGCAAAAAAATCGCAATTAAAATGAGGACCTGCTACAAACAGTTCCCCCACACTCTGTACAAAGCTGAAAACCCACTGGGACAGTTCTTACAAGAAATGAGTCTCTCAGAATCAGAAATCCACATAAATGAACAAGGCTTAAACCTTTATTACTATTTATTTATTACTCAGCGGTCGGTTCAGCAACTGCTAAGAGAACTGAGAGTTACCCCGGTTTCCCTCAAAAATAACCAAATTAAGCAACTGGCCCAAGGAAAGAATAAAATACAGAATTGTTCTTTTTTTTTCCTTTTTGTTAAAGTAAATAAAAGTTTGGTTCCCTCCCGGTTAAATGAACCGAAAAGAAACTGAAAAACTTACCGGAATAATAATAAATCTAGACTAATTTACCTGTAAACTCAAGGACAGTGCTTTAAAAAACTAATAGAAATAAAATTTACTTCAAAAAACTGAGAAAATAAAATTCTTCAAGAAAGATGAAGGAGGGTTCTCAGAGGCGTCTGTACTAGGCAAGCGGAGTAAAGAATCTGACAGTTGTAGAATGTTTACCAGGGACAATGGTTTGAAAACCGAGCATGAGCCTAGAATTCCATCATTAACATAGGTTCTTTTAACTATTTCAGCTCTGGGGCAGTACAATGGAAGGACAATACCACATACAGTATGTCAGAATACAGTAAGACTTCCTGGGATTTGAAAGGCACACTGAGCCAAAGCTTGTTCCCAGGTGCAACCCGGGGAAGAGGGGAAAGAGTACAAAGGCTATAACATTTCAAACACATTAAAGTAGGAATGCTTGGACAACATTATATGTACAAGGACAATATGATGACAAAGTAGGTGAATCAGCAGGTTGGTTTGTTGCACAGCTATGAGGACAACGAGCAGAATACAAATGTACAATAAAGTGTGCCATGCCTACTGTGTAAGGTGACAATGCTTTGGGATATGACTCCGATTGGTGGCATATTCACAATTAGCCTAATGCTGAGGGGGTCCTAGGCAGGAATGTGAGTCAGGAGAAGCAGAAGAAGCGTCAAGAAGAGGGCTGACAGGAGCAGGAGGGAAAAGGAAGGTGCCTTAGCTGGCAGCTAAGGGCGGGGAGAGAAGGGGAGAGGTGAGCAGGTTCCAGAGGGAAGGATGGCAGTAGGAGAAGGCAGATTGCCCAGTGGAGGAGCGAGGGTTGGGAATGCAGAAACACAGCGGAGGAGTGAGGGTGTGGAATGCAGAACCACAGCGGAGGAGTGAGGGTGGGGAATGCAGAACCACAGCGGAGGAGTGAGGGTGGGGAATGGAGAAAGTACAAATCCCTAGAGTAGAGAGGGTAAGAGAAGGAGGGGAAAGGGGAGAGAAGGGAGGACAGGTCAGAGGGAAGGGATCCAAACTAGTATTTAGCAATGCGGGAGATGCAGTGGGACTTGTGACATGAAGGCAGTAGGAGGAGAGAGTGGGAGGAGTAGAGGGTGCATTGTTGAGTGTCTGTAGTGAAACGACAGAAGGCACTGCAGAAGGTGTCCAGTCTGGTAAGGGAAGAGGAGGGGGGTGGTGCCATACAGAGAACAATTTTGGTGACCAGATCCTAGCGGAAAAGGCAGTCCTTATTGTGGTACAGGGCACTGAGTTGAGGGAAAACTTTGGTATGGATGGCACTGACGTGGACTAAGTTGAGCTTCCTATTAAACCATACCAAGTTACTTGAAGGCAGGGACAATTTCTAGTGGGTTGCCATCCAGCATGGAGAAGAAGGGTGAGGGCATGAGCCTGGCCAGTTTCTGGCTGGTGCCAAAGGTCATGGGCACTGTCTTCTTGGTGTTGACCCCAAGCTGGTTTCTGAGGAACCAGCACAGAACTTTGTAGAATTCATGCGCTGGAGCGGTCCTTCAACAGCCAAAGTCAAGGGACCGGAGGTGTAAATGACTGTCATCCACATATATATGAATATGCAAAGAGACACAAGCTGAGGGCAGGTCATTAAGGAAAATTGAGAACAGGATAGGACCCAGGATGTAGCCCTGTGGGACCCCTACCAAGATGAGAAAGTGGGGAACAGGACGCCTCCCTGATGTACCAACTGCTGACAGCCCAAGAGATATAAACAGGACCAGTAAACAGCAGGAGTTGATAGTCCAGCACAGCTCAGCTGTCCAGGAGGAATAGGCGGGACACTGAGTCAACGGCTTTGGCCAGACAGAAGATGTGGCACACAGCGGAGCATTTACCTGCACTGTTTCTGGCTGAGTCCAGTTCTCCACCAGTTTTGGATAGATGCGGCTCAGGCCAACTCTCATCTCATGCAGACTAGAATCCCAGCCGATCCATGGGGCTTGTTATTTGGAGTAGTGGAGCGGGGTATGGAGGCCTGGGAATTCTACCCAAGAATTATTCAGCTTATGCTGGTAGTGGCGAGGCATTGTATTAAATGCAATTAGGTTTCTCAGGCTTGCCCCACGGTACATAAGTGGAGGGAATTCCTTCATGCCATGCTCCAGCTGGAGTACCTAACCGATGAATTGAAGGGGTGATCGAACAAATTTGAGCAGCAATGGGGCTGATACCTGGCCTCACTGTCCCCTGTGGAACAGGCCATATTTTGGCTGGGTTAGTGGATAGGCACCAATATGAAAGAGGGTTTGGCATTTTATGATTTTGCCTTCCTCACAGGGACAGCGCTAAAATGCACCAAAAGGGCAAAAGTGGCATCCTGCCCTGAAAGAAACAATTACCATAGTAATCTTGTTTCCTCCAAGGGAATCTGACTGTATTCTGACTTCTGCAGTATGGTCTCACCATAAGATTGCCTGGAGCCAAAATGGTTACTAGGACCTCTGCTAATCATGGAATGCTAGGCTCAAGCTCGGTTTTCAAACCACTGTCCCTGGAATACATCCTGCAACCATCAGATTCTTTACTCCGCACACCTAGTACAGACGCCTCGGAGAGCCCTCCTTCATCTTTCTCGAAGATTTTAATTTTCTTGTTTTTTTGAACCCATTTTCTCTGCAACAGGTACTGCTCTTCCTAGAATCTATACTGCTGCCCTTGTAAACCTTCCATAATATTTACTTATGCCCACCACCTCTTCCTAATTTTTAATTCAGCCCTGTCTTCTGCTTATGATGGACCTTTATTCATATTTACCAAAATGTGCACCTTTTACTGCACCCTCCCAATATTTTTAATATAACACTTCTCTCTCAAAAGCTTCACTTTTACTCCTGCACCCAGCCAAATATGAACACCATTTTCTGCACCCTCCCCCAAATTTAGTACTTTAGCCGACACCACCACCATATACATGTGCACTTACCGCTACACTTCTCCCAAATGTTTATTTTATTTAAACATTTGGTAACTGGGAAAGGCACGCTGAGCCGAGGCTCATTTCCAGGTGCGACCCTGGGGAAGGGACAATAGGGAAAATATGTACACAATTATACAATAATAATCCATGATACAAAAATTACATTGGAAATATTCTGCATATTCATGAGTAATATACAAACATTTGCATAAGGAATACACCACTTGCATCCCTCTTCAGATTTGCACTTAAACCTGCTCTAAAAATTTGCCCTTGCACTCTTGTACCCACCCATATATTTGTACTTACACCACTGCATTCCTCCCAAATACTGTAGTTGCCCCGAGAACCCCTCCCAAAAGTTGTACCTGCATCCCTGTACCCCTCCTAAAAACTGTACTTGCACCCCTGCACCCCTCCCAAATTGTTTTACTTACACCCCTGTACCCCCAAAATTTTTAGCACACCTCCCAACATCTGACTTGCACCCCTGTATCCGTCAACGGCATTTGTACTTGCACCCTGTACCCCTCCCAAAATTCGAACCTGTACCACACCTAAAATCTGTACTTGCACCCCTGCTGAAATAAGCACCCCTCCCAAACTCTAAAAGAACACTTTTACTGGCTTTTTTAGAAATTTCCCCCAGAAACAATATAGTTGCCTTACCTGCTCCAAAGTCCATGGGAGCCAAAAGTACAATTTTAATGTGGCCAGATTTCGGGATGGAAGGGATTGTAATTTGGCTCCATGTAGCAGAGCCACAGATCTCTTCCACTTCCTTGTCTTCAGCGCCGCCCCCGCACTAGCATGTTTTTTTGATGTATTGATATGGAAAGCGCGGGCATGTGCTCCATAGACTACTACAGCGGTGGACTGTTACGTCTTTTTTTTTTTTTTTTTTTTATAGCTCAGGGTTCCGATTTGGATACATCAAGGCCACTGCTCAACTAACAAAAGCCTTGTTAGTTGAACGGTGGCCTTGTTTTATCCGAATCAGAACCCTGAACTATTAAAAAAAGATGTAAAAATCAGCCCCTATAGTAATCTATAGAGCATGGCCCCACGCTCTCCATGTAATAAATCACAACAGGTGCTTGCGTGGGGGTGGTGCCAAAGACAAAAAAGTGGAAGGGATCCGGCTCTCAGCTCCAAGGAGCCAAATTACAATCTGTTCCATCCCGAAATTTAGCCATATTAAGATTGTACTTTTGTCTCCCATTGACTGTGGAGCAGGTACGGTTCCTCTAAAGTTTTTGTACTGAGCACGAGGAAAGGTGCTCTTTAAACTGTACAAAGGGAAGGGGTGCAGACTTGTGAAGTAGTATGTGAAAGGTACAGTACGAATTTTTGAAGTAGTCTGGGTTAAAGGGTACTAATTTGTACAAAAGTGTAGTGGTAGGTGTGCAAACTGTGTGATGGTTGCAACAGAAGGGATGGAGAGTTTTGGCAATCTTGCAAATTTTGCTATTTGTGCAGGGAATGGGGTAAAAAGTTTAAGAAAGTGTGTGGACTGTGGAATTAATATTGGGAGGCATATAGGAGAAGGGGTAGAAATACGGGGGAGAGAGGAGGTACAGATAAACTGTTTGCAGAGTGTAGGATGGGTAAAATTTTAGAAGGTTCCAGAGTCAGGAGTGCAAATTCTGGGGAGGGAATGTGGTAGGAAGGATATATTTTGTGTTGGGTTGGGGGCAAACTTGAAGAAGGTTACAGGTTTGGGTTTAGCAGTACAGAGTAGGTACACGTTTCAGGAATCAAGGGATAGGGGGTTCAAATAGCTGGAGAAGTACATATGGTAAAAATCTGGGACATGCACAGATGGGCAAACACCTTAGGTGAGTAGAGATGAGGTACAGATTTTGTTGGGTAGTGTATGAAATTTGAAAAAAGAAGTAAATGCCCATTCAGGCATGTAAGTAGTAAAAATACATGCCCAACAAAATATTTACACGTCATCAGTTTGTTAAAGTAAATTTTGAATATATATATATATAAAACTTTTTTTTTTTTTTTATAAGTATTTGGACTTCATAGCCCATCACCTTATGGCAGCGCTACCTCATTTCTATAACAAGTTCAATTTTTAAGCAAGCAGTTTTGAGGAAGGGAGGAATCATAAATAGAATCGAAGCCACGGACAGTCGATCCCTTCCTCTTCCCGGTCTACCGGCTCCGCCCCCACACTCAGACATTTTGCGACATCTAAGCAGGGACAGCGTAGAGGCACACCCCATACATGTCTACGGGGTCATTTTTCCGTGTTTATTTATATACGTTTTTCACCTAGAACTTTCTGTTTTAGAGTGCTCTTTTCCTCCTGTCTTATAAAATGGCCCCCCTTCCCCCACCAATTTGGAGTCTTCTTTAGCATTTCTTTTTTAGATTTCAGACAGAGCTAAAACTGAGATCCTTTAAATATAGCTGCCCCCAGACCTTCAGCAGTATTCCCAGCTGTTTCTGAACATCCACTGGCTAAAGTCACTCTTTTGTCCCTAAAATGAACCAGCATGTAACTAAGGCCCTGTTCACACTACAGCACAGTAACTAAACATGGTTTAAGAAAACTGATTAAATACCATGCTGTTGTGTCCGTGTTGTAGTGTCTGCACTAGTGCCAACATGTTGTAAACCATTCTTAAAGGCAGTTTAAAGCATCCACACTACTGCCTCCTGCTTGATTTAACTCCAAACTGGTTCCCATGTACTCACATGAAGGAGAACTATGTCTTTGCATCTGCATTGCAAGTAAGTTCAGTTCAGCAGTAGTAACGTTTTTAAAACTGTCTATAAGCCTAGGTTTTATCAGGGTTTAAGCACGGTTTTTAAAAATGTGTTACAAACCATGATAGGTGCGGACGCAAATTGTGTTATGGTGATTTAAAATGGCTTAAGGAGTTTAAACTGGTTTAAATACCATAGTGTGAACAGGGCCAGAAACTGCTCCCTGACCTTTGAGGCACTGGGGACATCAGCATATTGCTCATTATGTACGTATTTATTTGGTTTTTGATAACCAGGTAAGTGAACTAGACATAAAATATGCCTATTTTCAGGCACGACCCGGAAGAGTACAAGTCAAAAACAATCATGATACATGGTACAAAGAACATTAAAGAATACAACGTGCAAAGTAAACTGGTAACAGATTCAAAAGTAGTTGAATACGCAAATACAATGTAACAAGGAGAAATCATACATAATATTATGAAAATGTAGGAGATGAAGCAATTGCAAATACAAACTGTGAAAAAGGAAAAATATATAACAGTATAATTGGGAGGAAAACAGTATAAGATCAGCAATCCCAGAAAAAGAAACAAAAACAAGTTGGCTAAAACAGACAAGAAGCAGCAAACATAAGTGCATAAGGTTGAGCTGCAAAAACAAGCAGTAGTCAGGCAGCATAGGTACTGTAGAGGTTAATCAAGGAGGAAGTAAGCAGGTGCAGGGGTCAGAGACTAAGGCACCGTCCACACTGCACCGCTCAGCCCCCGTAACGAATATAAACCGTTACAACCAGGGAGTGGTGCAGTGTGTCCCCACCGAGGAGCCAGGCGACGTTACATGCACCCGATCCCACATGGCAGCTCGCTGTGCTGGGAACCGGTGCCACACATCCACACTACGCCCGGTAACGTTACCGAGGTGTAACTGGTTTCATAACCGTTGTTGAAACCACCTCATATGTGGTTTCAACAATGGTTACGAAAATGCCTTCTGTAACGTTACAGGTGTAAACACAAACCGTTGCGGTAACGGTTTGGGCACTCTGTAATGTTACAGAGGCGTAGTGTGGACAGGGCCATTATTTGACATACTTTCAACCACTGCACCATCTGCTTCACAAATCTCATCTATCAGGTGTACTAATGAGTACTTATGGCCCTGTCCACACTACACCGCTCCGGCCCGGTAACGGATGCAATCCGCTACGGCCGGGGAGCGGTGCAGTGCGTCCACACCATAAGAGGTAGTGGCATAGCTCTCATTTGAAGAAGGCATGAGTAGGGGAGAGTTGGATGGACGCAGACAGGGAGTTCCAAAAGTGTGGGGCAGAGTAGGAGAAATCTTGGGATCCCATGGTTATTTTGAGCCTAGGTACAGAGAGTAGGAACTGACCTCCAGAGCGAAGGGGGTAGTGAGGCCTTGAAGAAGCCAGCCGTAAGGGTAGGGAGGAGGGAACCCTAGTTCTTACAATATTATCAATCAGGATGCCAAGGGCATAGGAGCGGCTAGCCTCAGGGGACAGCCAGTTTAGACCATTGGTAAGCATCAAAACTGCCATCACAGAGGTAAGAAGCCTTTGTGTGAAGCAAATAAACAAACCAAAATGAAAGAAAAAGCACTATGGTTCACAGAAGAGGTGGCGGGGATGGTTAGGGAGAAAAAGATAGCATTCAGGAAGTATAAGGAAACAGAAGGAACAGGACAAAGAACTGTACCAGTTAAAAGAGAAAGAAGTGGAGAAGGCAGTCAGAATGGCAAAGGCCCAAACTGAGGAAAAGACAGCCAACACGGTTAAGAAGGGGGATAAAACCTTTTATAGGTACATTAGGGAGCAAGGAAAGACCAAGGGAGGGATAGTGAGGCTTAATAAACTCATCATCACTGGAGACTTTAATATCAACTAGCTCAGTAATGAGGTATCCCACCTGAAGGATACCGTGGCAAATTTGTATCTCTCACAACTAGTCCCGGAACCCACCAGGAGGAACTACAGGACAGGCAATTGTACCCTCATAGACTGGATACTCTCTAACTCCACCGCCAGAATAACCCAGGTTATAGTGCAGCTAAATACATTGAGTGACCACTCCCCAGTCACTCTTAGGTGGTCAATCATCCTAAGGAAACCTCCACCCATCACGGCTGAAAGCAGTGTCCTAAAGGCTGCCCTAGCGTACTTTGACTGGTCACCCATAGATGCACTGCCTGATCTGGACCTAGCCCTGAGCTACTCTGTTGCCAGCTTCAATAATATCTGTAACAGATTTGCCCCTCTCAAAAAATGGAAACTGAGAGGACACATCAATGGGTGGATCACCAAGGAGCTTCTTACCCTCATGAGGGAGAGAGTTAACCCCTGGGCCAAAGCCAGGTCATCCGGGAAAATAAATAACCATCAGGCCCACAAGGCCGCCAGAAACAGATGTACATATCTTACCAGGTAAGCAAAGGCAAACCACCACAAGGACCAGCTGCAAAACAGCTGGGGAAATGGGAAAAAGTTTTGGGCTAATATAAATAACCTCCTTGGGAAAGAAGAAAAAAAGCACCCCAAACTGCTCAACCTTAACAGCCTGCCCACTATGGACCCACACACTATAGCTATACCTACCGCCCGACTATCTGAAGTGAGAGAGAGTCCAAGTTACTAGCGAGCCAACAATGCAAAACCACCTTAATTTCTACTTCAAACTGGTGTCCACTAAGGTCTCAAGGTCCCACATACTGAAAGCAGTGGGCAAGACTAGGATGGGAAGTGATGGGGTCGATATGAAGCTGGTAGCACTTGCCCTTGACGAACTCATGGTCCCTATTACAAAACTTTTTAACAAATCATTCACACTAGCCAAATTCCCTACAGTTTGGAAACAAGTTCTGGTAACCCCTGTTTACAACAGTGGGGATAGGTCCAACATTGCTAACTATAGGCCCATATCAATCCTCTCCCCACTATCTAAAGCACTGGAAAGGATTGTGGTGGACCAAATAACCGATTATCTACATAAATACCAGCTGCAATGTCCCCAGCAACACGGCTTCCGAAAGAATCACAGTACGGCCACCACTCTGGTTGATTATACCAACTCTGTGCTCCAAGCACTTGATGAATGTTCTCCTCAGTAGTAACCCCCGCGTTGAACATCTTGAACAGGAACTCCAGACCTCTTTCCATAAGACTGAGGATTGGTTCAGTGCACATAAGCTATTCATCAATTATAAAAAACTAAAATACTGCTGCTATCCAGTACACAGCTAAAGAAGAGATTCTCTGTCCTATCCATCAAAAACAAAGCCAATGCACTGCTCGAATAGGTTCACTCATTTACGTAGCCGAGTGTCACCACTGATGATACCCTATCTTATGTTCAGCATATAGACATTGTGGTCAAAGCTGTTAACTCCAAGCTCGGAGTCCTATATAGACATTGGAAAAACCTCACTCCAGATGCCCTCCATCTCTCTGTCACTAGCTCGATCTTATCCATCACTGACTATGGGCTGGTGGCTTACGGATCAGCCATGAATACTGCTCAGCAACGGGTGGCAACAGCACTAAACAAGGCGTATAGACTTGCCACTGATGCTGACCGACTCACCCACATCTGCTCTCTGTATTCCCAGGCAAACTGGCTGTCACTGGAGCATAGAATAATATTCCAAACCTGCCTACTCGGCAAGAAGGCGCCTCTAGGCTAAGCCCCCCCGCCCCCAAACATCCCTGACCTCTCTACCAGGCGACCCAAATACAGACCAGGAGTAAGGCGTTGGGTGCACTTGCTGTCCCTTTCCACAGAACCGCACATGGGCAGCGGGCCTTCATGTATAGAGCCCCTCTGAGGCTCAATGAGTGCCTGCAAATCTCACAAGGAACTACAAGCTTGCTAGCCTTTAAATCTGAACTTAAAAAACAACTCCTCTCCAGGAACACTTGTGACTGCCCTAGTGGCACTTAAGATGGCTTTTGCCACACGAACACTCCTCAAAGATGTCTGTGCACTTGCCTACATCGTCCACCCCTCAATTTTTGCTATAAGCAGCCTATATTGTCCACCTCTCAACCTCACCTCCCCCTGCACACCCACCACATTCCCCCCACCTCCATACCTGTCCTTGCAGACCACACCTCATACCTTTCAGACCCCCTTCTCTCCCTCCCTTCTCCCTAACTCTTGTAATCACCCATCACTTTTGGCCCCTCCTCCTTCTGTTGTCACCTACCCTCAGGCTTTCTCCAACCTTCCTTACTGTTTCCACTTCCCACCCCCCCAAGCTTCTGTTCTGACAAAGTCCTCTATCAGACTGCTAACCTTCCCTCTCCTCACCCCTCCCTCCTCACAGACCACATCTCATACCCCTTCTCTCCCTCCTCCCAACTTCTTGTAATCACCCATCCCATTGCCCCCCTACCCCTTTCTGTTGCCACCTACCCTCATGCTTTCTCCAACCTTCCTCACTGTTTCACATCCCACCCCCACTTTCTTTTCTGACAAAGTTTTCTACCAGACAGCTCACCTTTCCCCTCACCTCTACCCTTCTCCTCCCACATGGCCCTGGTTCTCCCTTGAACCTGTCTACTCTCCTCACTGCCAAGGATCAATGTCACCTTAACTATCTCCCTATGTTAATTGTTCTTGCTGCACCTCAGTGAACTCTGTTTATTACCATGTGCTGAATATTACGTATTTTCAATGATTTGTTTTTATTTAATGATGTGGAACCTTTGCAAAAGAGCTTCTGCTCAAAGGTTGTTTACAAATAATTAATTAATAAATAAAATAATAAAGGGAGGGTGGGTGGGCAGAGGGAACAATGAAAAAGCAGAGATACTGAACAAATACTTCTGCTCAGTATTCAAAAAAGAGGAGGAGGGGGAGGTACCTAATCCAATCAATAGAAGCACTCTGGATAGGGGGGTCGATACCAGTCCTTTCACAGAAGAAAGGGTTCAGAAATAATTCCTAAAACTGAAGGTGGACAAAGTAATGGGGCCTGACGGGCTTCACCAAAGAATTTTAAGAACTAAGGGAGGAAACTAGTGACACCACTGACTACCCATTTTAACAAATAATGAGAGAACTGACCCCTTCCCCTTCCTCTTTAACCTTTTCATAGCATTCCTTTTTGCTTTTCCTTGTGTAGCCTGCTCCCCTGCGTAGGTTTCAGCTGTCTTAAAGTAGCTTGTTCACATGCCCCCTAACTCCCTGACTCTGGGGCATTCACCTTACCTTCTGCCTCTCCTCACTCCCCTTATCTGGAGTCTGTCCTTACCCATGGCCCTGGTATCACTATTTGCTGCTATGATACTTACTGGTTCCCCTGCCTACCCTCCCCCTCCCTCTCTGACCTTCACAACACCCTTCCTTTTCTTATCAGCTTCCTAACTCCCCTTGTTGCCCCCTCACTAGTGTTTGTTGTTCTGCCTTCACCACACCATAGTGTCCAGTCTTGACTATAACCTGTATTTAGCTGCTCATGTGTATATATAGTACTCATGCACTACCACTATCATTTCCCTGTGTATTATATTTAGCCCTGATGTGCTAGTTAGTTATTTAAATAGTGTGCGATTTTATTGTGTTCAATGTGCTGTGTATTGTTCTTGTATGCTGTCCAGGTCCATCTCGCAAATGAGCTTTGCTCAATGATGTTTGCCTGGTTAAGTAAAGATTTTGACTGATTGACTGACTAGTGTGGTAACCAAGGACTGGAGGAGAGCGGATGTGATTTCCCTTCACAAGAATGGGAGCAAAGCAGTGGCAGGAAACTACAGACCTGTTAGCTTGACCTCAGTGGTAGGGAAAATGATGGCATCACTTCTGAAAGAAAGAATTATTGAGTACCTAGAGACCAGTGGGGCGCAGGACCCAAGTGAGCATGGATTCAAAACAGGAAGTTCATGTCAGACAAATCGAATAGATTTCTTTGACTGGGTGACCAAAGTAGTAGACCAGGGAGGGGCTGTGGACATGGCCTACCTAGACTTTAGCAAGGCATTTGATACAGTCCCACACAAAAGATTAATAAATTAGCCAGCCTGGGAGTGGGACCCAGGGTGGCAGCCTGGGTAAAAAGTTGGCTAGACAACAGGACACAGAGGGTAATAGTAAACAGAGTCCTCTCTGAAGAAAGGGGTTACTAGTCGGGTACCATGAGGTTCCAGTACTGGTTTCTGTCTTCTAATGTCTTTATAAGTGCCATTGCAGAGGAACTGGAAGAAAAGTATGCCTCTTTGCTGCGACTACAAAGATCTGCAACAGGGTTGATACTCGGGGAGATGAGAAGGACTTGGCAAGGTTGGAGGAATGGTCAAAAGTATGGCAACTTAGATTCAATGCAAAGAAGTGCAAAGTAATGCACCTGGAAACAAAACCCAGGGAAGAGTACACAATGGGGGAGGTATTAACAACAACAAAATGGAAAGGGACCTGAAGGTAGTCATATCAGATGACCTAAATGTAAGCAAGCAATGTGAGAAGGCAGTAAGGATGGCTGGTGGGGGAATACTGGGATGTATAGGGAGAGGCATCACCAGCAGAAAACAGGAAGTTGTTATCCTCTGTACAGACAGTTGGTGAGACCCCATCTGGGGGCAGCTGGCAGTTCTGGAGACCCCATCTCCGCAAGGACACAGACAGGATGGAGGCAGTCCAGAGAAGGGCAACTAAAATGGTACAGGGTCTGCAACAGAAGCCATACAAAGAAAGACTAAAGGAGCTTAATAGGTATACCCTTGAGGAAAGTTGGGAGAGGGGGAACATGATAGAAACTTTCAAGTACCTCAAGGGAATCAACAAAGTCCAAAAGGATAGCATCTTTCAGAAAAAGAAATGTGCAAGAACAAAGGGACACAATCTGAAGATAGAGGGGGGGACAGCTCAGGGGCAATGTAAGGAAGCAGAGAGGGTGGTGGATGCATGGAATGGCCTTCCTGAGGAGGTCGTGGGGTCAAAAACAGTGGGGGAATTCAAGAATGCATGGGACAGACATAAGGCAATTCTGGTGGTGGGTAGGAAGAAGTAGGCAGTTGGTTAACTAGGATCTGCAGCTTATTCAATAGGTAGGGGAAATGGCCAGACTAGGTGGGCCAAGCGGTTCTTATCTGCAGTCAAAGTCTATTTTTCTATGTTTCTGTTGCAAAGCTGACAGTGGTGAGTGAGACTATGTGAAGTCAGAGCGAAACAACAGCTATTATTGTATGTAGTGTCCCATTTATGAAGATTAATTTTGGCAACACCTACGACAGTGGCAGAGACATAGGTGAGGGCAAGAAGGATACCCTGCGCAATAGCAATTCTGGTAGAGGGTGTAAGTGCATAACTAGTTCTAAAAGCCAGGCCAAGCTTAGAGTTAACAGCTCTACCAGTGTGTGAGATGTGTTGGGCAATGTCCAGAGAGGGGTCAAGTGTAATTCCAAAGTATTTAAAGTTAGTAACATTTTCAAGGAGAGAGCCATCACTGTAGGAGACAGCTAGTTGTCCCATACATTTTCTTACTCTACGAGCACAGCCAAATAGCATAGAGTAAGTTTTGCAGGAGTTAAGTAATAGCTTGTTATGGGAGAGCCAGGCATGAATTTTGCGGAAATCAGAGGTAAGGGCAGTATTAAGTCAGTAAGGTAATTAGTGCTAGAATAGAAAACGAAGTCATCTGCATAGAGAAAAGTAAGATGTGGCATTTAGGGATAGGTAATTTATAAAACTGGTGAAGAGCAGGGTGGCAGGGATAGATCCTTGGGGTACACCAATTTTAATGGTGGCTAGGTCAGATATAGCAGAGCTGTATTTAAAAAATTGTCGGTCAGTTACGTAGCTGTCGTACCAGGTAACCAACTCAGAGGAGAAGCCAAGGGATAGCATTTGAGATTTGAAGGGACGCTGTCAACCATTTTTTGCACCATATTATTTCTAGTTGAAAATCCACATTTTATGAATGCTCAGCTTCTGTAAAATTAATGTTGCTGGTTGTTTTGTTTCCTTCCTTTCTTAGTATAACTGAAACGCATACTAATAGTGTAGTTATACCAAACCTTGTTTTGTTTCAAATCATTGATCTACTCTCATTGCATACTTCCTGGACATTAGGGACACCCATAAACAATGCAGACAGTCATGGTGCAATAACCTCCTCTCCTCCTACTGCATCATGAGTGGCTAGACTGTGATGGGATGTTCTCAAGTCCAGAAAAGATGCAGTGGGAGTTGATCAAGGACTGAAAATAAACATGTTTTTGTGTGGTAACACCAGTGTGATGGGCAGTCTGAGGGCGTTAAACAAGGAGAGATTAGGCGGCTTGCTCCAGGACACAAAGAAAGTGGCGATGGTGGGACTCAAGCCTGGATCTCCAGGTTCACAGCTCTACACGCCAGGGCTGCAAAATAGGCAACAGTAGCCTAGACCCAGACTGGTTTAGGTGGACTACTTCAATATATTGATTTAGTTTTTATTGACCAGGTAGGTGTGCTAGACAATCACATGCCTATTTTCAGGCACAACCTGGGAGAGTAGAAGCAAGGCGACAACAAAGTATCACAGTATACAAGAGTACAAATACATAAATACAGTTAATACGTGGCAGTTCAGCAATAACAAACGGTATCTGGGATGCAGTGACAGCGAGGGGGGTTTAAAACATGGGTCGAATAAGACCTACTGGTATAAAAAAGAATGTGGGTCTAAAGAGAAACCTATTGGGTCAAAACCTAATCAATGGTAGATTTCGAACAGCTTATGTTCCTTTCCTTTAGATATATCTACAAAGTAGGTAAATCAATTTGGACCCACTGGCAAAAAGAAGATAGGTAATTTCTGGGCAGGATGCAACTTTTGGCCTTTTGGTGCATGTTAGCGCTGTCCCAGTGGGGATGCCATAAAATAATACACAATGTATACATTTTACGAGAATCACATGAATATACTGATACAGCTAAACAATGCCACTGAAACCCAAGGACAAGAGCAGTTTAATGCCTTAAGCAAATATTGACAATACCGGCTGTGGAACAAGGCAAAAGAGGGGCACTGACAAAGTTCAGAAGGGACTGAGTTTCATAACCTAGGAGCGGTAAAAGCAAATAAGGTTTCACCTGTCTTTGTGCCAAGTTTTAGGACACACAAGAGGGCATGCTCACCAGACCTATGTGGGTACGTATTACTAGCTGGCTTAAGGAGTGAGGCGAGGGATAAGGGAAAATGATTGTGCAAAGTACTGTAAATTACACCACCAAGTATGTAGTCACCTGAAGAAGCAGGGGATAGCCAACCGAGCCTGGCATATGGGGAGCGGTGATGGTAAGTCAGTGGGATGCTGGTATAAATAGGCAAATATTATCCCCAAGTGTCTTCCCATCTGTGATGGGCAGATTTGGAGGCAGCATAGAATACAAGGGCCTTACAGAGGACTTCAGAGAATAGTATCACATGGACAATGGCACGAAAAGCTTGGGGAGTAAGGTTATGATTGACTTTATAAGAGACACCCAAGCATGGAATTAACAGTTTTTTTTTTGTTTTTTGTTGAATTTACTTTACTTTTTCACCTGACATTCTGACCGGACCCCCATCAGTCCTACCACTCTGCCCAGCCCTGTCACCTGCTATCTCTGTGACTTAACTCTACTCCACGGTCCCCCATGGATGACCTCCCATGGGAAGGGCTGCCAAAGGGCCAGACCCTTACTTCCCCGGGGCAGAGTTACAGTGTAAGAGGACCCAGTAGGCAGTGTATGTGGCCTGTGGTGGGCAGCGGGCAGCATCCTGTGTGGTTGGGAGGTGTTTCCAATTTCTTGCCCTCGAACGTCGGGACGTCCCTGGCCAATACAATGCATCATGCTGTCGACGTCCTTCACCCTCCCTCAGTCTGTGGCTCCAACTTGCACCTCCACCTGAGGTCATCCAGGTGACAGTGTTGCAGCAGAGTCCAACTCCCTCCTGCCCCAAGGAAGCAAGTATCCATGGGGCAAGCAGCCACCCTCCCCCAGGCTGGCCCTTTGACAACCGAGGCTCATTCCCGAACTCAGGTCACTAGTGTCACAAGTAGTAACACTATCGCAGCACCGATGGGCTGGCTGGAATTAACAGTTTTACAGACACCCAACACATGAGATGAGAAATCAAATGAGAGTTCAACGGTGACTGCAGGTGGGTAAAGAAGGTGACAGTGGGGACTAGGGTTCCATCTCATAAGCAGTTCATAAGGGGGACAGGCAAAGCCTTACTCTAGTGGACATTCCAAAGAGCAAGGAGTGGATTTTAGTCCTGCTTGAAAGCAGTTTGTTTTTAGTCAGCCTGTAATACATGGACTGTAGGTCCTTGGACAGATGCTGACTGATGCTTACAATGTCATTTGAGCTAGTGAAATGAACAAGGTCACCCACATATTGGACTGAAGAACAGTGAGACAAACACTGATTGAGTTTATATGCAGGGCAAACAGATGTGGATCTAGTATAGACCCTTGAGGAACCCCTACCAAAGACGGGGCAGGTTCAGGGAGGAATGACCCAAATCTAACCCACTGAGCTCTATTAGCAAGGTGACAACTAAACTGGATCTCAGACAACATTATACACATTAGTTTCAGGGTTGCTTACAACCATCATACATATGCTCTACCCCTTTAGAAACATAGAAACATAGACTTTGATGGCAGATAAGGACCGCTTGGCCCATCTAGTCTGCCCATTTCCCTACCTACAGGATAGGCCGTAGATCCTAGTTAACCAACAGCCTATTTCTTCCTACCCCCCACAAGAATTGCCTTATGTCTGTCCCATGCATTCTTGAATTCTCCCAGTTTTAGACCCCACTAACCTCCTCAGGAAGGCAGTTCCATGCATCCACTACCCTCTCTGTGAAATAATACTTCCTCACACTGCCCCTGAACCGCCCTCCTTCTATCTTTAAATTGTGTCCCCTTGTTCTTGCAAGTCTCTTTTTCTGAAAGATGCTACCCTCTTAGACTTTGTTGATTCCACTGAGGTACTTAAAAGTTTCTATCATGTCCCCCTCTCCCTTCTTTCCTCAAGGGTATACATATTAAGCTTCTTTAGTATCTCCTCATACGGCTTCTCTTGCAGACCCTGCACCATTTTAGTTGCCCTCCTCTGGACTACCTCTATCCTGTCTATGTCCTTGTGGAGATGGGGTCTCCAGAACTGGACACAGTACTCCAGATGGGGTCTCACCAACTGTCTGTACAGAGGGATAACAACTTCCTGTTTTCTGCTGCTGATGCCTCTCCCTATACATCCCAGTATACCCTCAGCCCTCCCTACTGCCTTCTCACGTTGTTTGCTAACCTTAAGGTCATCTGATATGATTACCCCAGGTCCCTTTCCTTTTGTTGTTGTTACTACCTCCCACCCACTGTGTATTCTTCCCTGGGTTCTTGTTTCCCAGGTGCATTGTTTTGCACTTCTTTGCATTGAATCCTAGCTGCCATACTTCTGACCATTCCTCCAACCTTGCCAAGTCCCTTTCATCCTTTCCATGCCTCCTTGTGTATCAACCCTGTTGCAGATCTTGTGTCATCTGCAAAAGGCACACTTTCCTTCCAGTCCCTCTGCAATGTCACTGATGAAGACATTACAAAGGACTGGACCCAATACTGAACCCTGCAGTACCCACTAGTAACCTCTCTTTCTTCAGAGTGGACTCCATTTACAATTAGCTTCTGTGTCCTGTTGTGCAGCCAATGTTTTACCAGGCTACCACCTGGGACCCACTCCCAGGTTGGTTAATTTGACTATTAATCTTTGTGTGGGACTGTGTCAAATGCCTTGCTAAAGTCTAGGCAGGCCATGTCCACAGCCCTCCCTGGTCTACTACTTTGGTCACCCAGTCAAAGAAATCAATTAGATTACGTCTGACATGACCTTCCGCTGTGAATCCATGCTGCCTTGGGTCCTGTGCTCCACTGGCCTCTAGGTACTCAACTATTCTTTCCTTCAGAAGTGACTCCATCACTTTCCCTACCACAGAGGTCAGACTGACAGGTCTGTAGTTTCCTCCTCTGTCTTGGTCCCACTTTGTGAAGGGAATCACATCTGCCTTCCTCCAGTCCTCGGGTACCACATCATCCTCCCATGATTTATTAAAAAGAGTAGCCAGTGGTTTCACTAGTTCCTCCTTAATTCTTTTAGAATTCTGGGGTGAATTCCATCAGGACCCATTGCTTTGTCCACCTTCAGTTTTAGGAGTTCTTGCAGAACCCTTTCTTCTGTGAAAGGACTGGGATCGACCCCCCTATCAAGAGTGCTTCTGTTAATTGGATTAGGCACTTTCCCCTCCTCTTTTGTGAATACTGAGCAGAAATATTCATTCAGTATCCTGCTTTTTCACTGTCCCCCTCTGCCCACCCACCGTTCATTCTATTCAGCCTCACTATCCCTCCCTTTGTCTTTCTACGCTCGCTGATGTACCTATAAAAGGTTTTATCCCCCTTCTTAACTGAGTTGGCTATCTTTTCCTCAGTTTGGGCCTTTGCTATTCTGACTTCCCTCCCTGCTTCCTTCTGCCTTAACTGGTACAGCTCTTGTCCTGCTCCTTCTGTGTTTCCTTATACTTCTGGAATGCTATCTTTTTCTGCTTTCTACAGCCACCTCTTTTTGAGAACCATAGTGGCTTTTTCTTTCGTTTTGATTTGTTTATTTGCTTCACACAAAGGCTTGTTGCCTCTGTGATGGCAGTTTTGATGATTCCCCATTGTTGCTCCACACCTCCCTCTAGCCTGTTTGCTAGTGCTTTTCTGAGGCACTCTCCCATCTTGCCAAAGTCAGCTCTCCTAAAGTCCAGTACCCTCACTTTTGTATGGCTTGACTCGGTAGCTGAGTTTAATGCTAACCACACTGTTTGATGGTCACTTGTCCCCAGATGGCAACCACTTCTAGATCTGAGATCCTCTCACTGCCCCCGCTTGAGAGCACGAGGTCTAAGATTTTCCCTCACCAGTGGGTTCTGAAACCAGCTGTCTAATGCCTGCCACCTGTAGGGCATCAAGAATGGCCCTGCTCTTGGATGTGGCTGCAGCAAATGTGCTCCAGTTAACATCTGGCATATTCAAGTCTCCCATCAATAGTATCTCCCCTTTCTCTGCTATTCTAAGAATGCCTTCTATCATAACCTTGTCCATTCCCTCCCCCTGACATGGGGGTATGTACACAACCCCTGTGCGGATTGTGGTGCCTTTTCCAGTCTCCAAGGTGACCCACAGTGCCTCCTCTTCTCCCTGCTTACTCTTTTGTTCAGTTGCTTTTATCCCTTCCTTTACATAGAGAGCTACTCCTCCCCCTCTTCTCCCTGCCTGTCTCTCCTGTAGGTTATGTACCCTGGTATGTTAACATCCCAGTCATGGTTCTCTGTGTACCATGTTTCTGTGACTGCTACGATATCCAGGCATCCCTCTTCCATCAAGGCCACCAGCTCAGGGAGCTTGTTGCCCAGACTATGGGCATTGGTACTCATTACCCTCCATTTCCTGATGGCCTTACTCCCTTTTGCCCCATCCCTGTCCTTCTTGCCTTTGTCACTTTCTCCATTTACCCCTGCCCTTCTCCCTATTGACACCTCTATGTTGGTGTTTGCCGCACTTACTACCGTGATTATTGGGGGCTAGATTTCCTGCTCCTTTCCAGTGCCTCCCCATGGCTAATTTAAAGCTTGCCAATGAAGCATTTAAACCTATCACCTAGATCCTGGTTCCTCCTGGACAGATGCAGCCCATCATGCCAGTATAGGCCTGCATCACTCCAGTGTACCCCCAGTCCCCAATGAAGCCAAATCCTGAGCTCACACCAGTTTTTCAACCACTGATTGAATCCCATGGTGCGGAACACCTAGCCTCTCCTCGCCATAGATGGGCAGCACCTCCGAGAAGGTTACCGTGCATGCTACTTGACTAAGGCCCTCCCAATTCCACAAACTCTTCCTGCACTTCTCTAATCCCTTTCCTAGCCAGGTCATTTGTCCCTAGGTGGACAATGACATCCAGCTCCCTCCCCTGTGCAGCTGCTCCGGCAATCCTGAGGATTCGCTCCCTGTCCCTCCAAGCCATGGCGCCAGGCAGGCACCTTACCTCCCTCTCCCCTTCCTCCCCCAGTTCTACCTTCCTAACAATGGAGTCCCCCACCAGGAGTTGTTTCCTTCCCCTGCAGGGTCCCCTGCCACCCTCCTGTGGGTCTCCTTTGTGGAGGTTCCCAGCATCCTCCTTGGTCTCCATTGCGGGTGCCTCCATAGAGGAACCACACTTTGCCAGAATGGCATAGGAATTGTGGAGAGGTACAACTGGAGGGATGCCTCTGTTCCACCACCCTCACCCTCCCTGAGCCCACTGTGGTCCAACCGCCTCCTCTTTCTGGCAACCTCTGAGGCAACGGCAGTGGCACTGGTGGTCCCTGGATGGAAGAGGAGGTCCCACAAATCCTGGTCAACTCAGCCTGGAGATGAGCAACCTCCTCCCTCAGCCCAGAGAGGTGCCTGCAGATGGGACAACACCGCATCCTCCAGAACGTCTCCCGGAAGACTGCTGCTCCACAGCCACTGCACTGCACCACTCCAGTCATGTCTTATTTCTGGCCCCTTAACTGTTTTCAATCCTTACTCTTTCCTCTGTTTTTTTTTTTTTTTCTCTCTCTCCTTTACTTTCTGCCTGTGTGCCCTTTAAGCTCCTGATTGTCCTGTTCTGAGACAAGAATATCCTATATTTCTCAGTCGACCACTTACTTGCTCAAAGGCAGACCTCCAGCAGCTAGAGGGGGTCAGAGAGCTACTCCTGCCCTTCTAGGATGGTGGGTCTTTGGTGGTTCTGTGATTACTCACTTCCTGCTCCCAAACAGGAAGTTCCTGTTGTCAGTCAAATCCTGTGCCTATAAAAGTAGAACTAGCTTTGGGTGGGGGGGTGCAGGGGAGGGAAGGAGGGCAATATAGTCCCAGCAGAGAAGTCCAGTCACACAGTAGTCCTTTCTCCTGGTGTCTTCTGCCTTTCATGTATTGATGCCACTGTTTGTTGCTAGGTTTATATAGTGCCTTTCACTACCCTGCACCTCAAAGCACTCCTCCTATCAAACAGTTAGATACTAGTAATTATACATAGAATAATGCTCAGGCATGTGTGTGTCAGGAGGCTTCCCCCCCCACACACACACACACCCGAGGTGTGTGCTGACCCATAAACCTTAAGAGGTTTATGAGGTCATGACACACTGAGGGTGTGTTAAAAAAAAAAAAAAAAAGCATCATAAACACACACATGCCCGGAGTGTTATTTTTTATAATAACTGGCCCCATTTTAGGTTTAATAGTGACGTGCCGTTTCCTGATGACATCATTATTTTTACTGAAAGCAAAAACTTGGTTTAAATAGGGAACACAGAAGTGTTTTTTTATCTAAATAGCTTACAGTGACATTGACATAACAGTGAAATGTGTCTTACTGCAATTCTTGTTCTTGGAAATTATCAAGCTGCTCCCTAAATACTTGTAGACTAAAAAGGTTCAGCTGACAGCAGTGGCACCAAGGTTCGGACTGTTTATTTGTAAAAATTGGTTTACAACATTTGAGCCAGAGGCTCATTTCCAAAGGTACCTCGTCACATTGAGGACAGACAGAACAAATTTAGGTTACAGAACACAAGTCACTGACTTAGAGTTGCACAGAATAATTTCATACATTATACAATTTAGTAGCAGTTACAGTGATACAGCTGAGCACATTCTGATTTTAACAGAGGCAAGATGCATAGGGGAGAAGTGGGGGGGGTGAGGTGGAGTGCCGCCCAGTGGGCGTTGTCAAGTGTAGAGAGATCGAAGCCTCATTTAGAGACAGGAGCAGCTGCAAGTGTTAAACAGTTGGCTCCGAAGGGCGGTTTTGAAGTTGGAGATTGTGGGGACATTGGAGATGGGAGCAGGGAAGAGAGTTAAACCAGGATGGGGCTCTGGTAGCAGAAGGATCTCTGACCATGGGTGGTCCTGGATCTGGGGACCAGTAGAGTGGTCTTGTTGGAGGTTCAGCTCGTGATAGTGGGTTGGGTATGGTGGATGGAGGCCGTCACCCCGGGAGGGGAGAGCCCAAGTAAGAGTTTTTTTTTGTGAGGAGGCAGATTTGGTAGCGTAGCCGTTCATCTAGGTTAAGGAGTTTTGCCTCGTCATAGAGTGGACATGTATGTGTGAGCCTGGGGGCACCAGTAATCAGCCTGCAGGCCTTATTTAGGGTGAGGCGAATTTTGTTGAGGGCAGTAGTGTCAGCAGCACCATAAACTGGCAGGCCATAGTCTACAAGGGACAGTACTGAAGACGTGACAGCAAGTCAGAGAGCATCAGGGGAGGCAATTTTTATAGCGGTAGAGGATGCCAAGCCATGTGTTAGTGGCGGATGCAAGGGCATCGATGTGGGTGTGGAAGGTGAGGGCTGAGTCGAAGGTAACCCCGAGGTATTTGTAGGAGCAGACTTGTTCAAGCGGTTGTTTGGTACGAGGGAGGATAAGGAGTGGGTAGTTGCAGGCTTTGTTTTGGGGGTGGGCGAAGAGCATTGTTTTGTTTTTTTTGAGATTAATGAGTCTGTGCTCCTTAATCCTTCGGCATCATTGTAGGATTGTTGTAGAGAGTCCTGGAGGGAGATGGGATTGCGGTGGGTGGCAAAAATGACAGCATCATCTGCATATATAAGAATTTTGCCCAAGCAAGCACTGGGCAGGGTATTTAGATAGAGTGAAAAGAGTAGGGGGCCCAAGATGGAGCCCTGGGGTACCCCGAATTGATGGGCCGAGTTTCAGAGTGTGTCCCCGTTGATTTTGACACACTGGGAGCGAGGAGATAGACAGCTCAAGTACCATGTGAGGGGGCCAGCAAAGAAACCAGTGTGGCAGAGGGCATCCAGCAGAAGAGGGTGGGAGACAGTGTCGAAGGCCTTTGAGAGGTCAACAAACACTGCATCAGCTAGGGAGCTGGCATCCAGGGAGGAGTGTAGGAAATTGGAGAACTCAACTAGTGCTGTGCCAGTGCTGTGACCAGCACGGAAGCCATGCTGCTTAGGGCATAAGATATTATGCTTAGTCAGATATTCAGAGATTTGAATGGCCAACACTTTTTCTAGGGCTTTGGAGGGGGGGAGGATGGAGATTGGTCGGTAATTGCCAGTGGAAGACCTGTCGCCCCTTTATGAATGGGTGTGACTGTGGCTGTTTTCCATACAGTGGGGAATTGCCCCAGGCAGAGTGATCAGTTAAGTAGGCTGGTGAGTGGGGTAAGGACTTCATCCAGCACCAGCCAGAGAATACTGGGTCCAGGGAGTCGCTGCCGGGACTACTGCTATTTAACGCTTTAATTAGGAGAGGTCTGGCTTCCTGGGCAGATACCTTGCATAGGTGGAAGCTGAGGCGTTGGAGGACAGGGGGAGGTAGGCTGGGGGAGGGTTAAAAAAAATTACTGGGGAGTTAAGGTCAGTAAAAGAGGTGTTTAGGCAGTAAGCAATGCAGGCTGGGTCGATGGAGGTAGAGCCATCAATAGTGAGCTGGGATGGGGGAGGGGAGCGTGATTTCCCATTTAGCTGTTTAATGTTGTCCCAGAAAGTCCGGGCACACCCCCAGGAGGAGGTGAGGGTGGCCTGGTAATGGTCGGCCTTGACTTTACGGACTGCCCATGAGCACCTGTTCCGAGCAGCATTGTAGGCCTGTCTATCAGCCATCCAGCCCATTTCAGTGGCAAGGTGCCAGAGGTTATCCCTATTTCTGAGCATTTGTAGTAGGGCAGGGGTAACCCAGGGTGCATGATGTTTTTGGATCGAATTTTGGTGAGCGGTGCAAAGAGGTCACATGCCTTGTTTAAGGTTTGGGAGAAAAAGGCGAGGGCAGTGTCAATGTCGGGTGCACGATGAATGGGGGACCTATTAATCTGGGCGAGAAACTGCTTGACTTTTTTCAGCCCACCGCGGTGAAGGCACCTGCGGAGTGTGGTCTGGGCTATGGGTTTGGGAGTGGGGGCCGCCCAAAGGAATAGGACTGGGGAGTGGTCACTTAGGGAGTCTGGGAGGACCTGGATGTTATGGATTTTTTGGGGGCAGTTGGTGATAATTACATCCAGAAGGGTACTGGTTCCTCCCTTTGGATTTACTCTAGTGGGCTGGGAGATGAGTTGTGTCACATCTTGGGCAGTGAAAGAATCTCAGATAGTGGAAGAGGAGGCACTGAGCCAGTTCACATTAAGGTCCCCCACTAGGATTTGTTCCGCCTTGTGGTGGAGGGTGGCAAGATATTCTGTTATAGATATCAGCGCTGGGTTCTGGTTCTTTGGGGGAACGTAGGCAGTGGTGAGATAGAGAGGGCCCCTGGAGGGGTCAGGAGTGAGTTTAAGGGTAAGGGCCTGGGCCCCATTCACAAGAACGGGGGCAAGGAGCATTTGTCTGATGATTGTATCCCGGGTATAGATCGCACAGCCACTCCCGCGTTTGCCTACTCGGTCCTCCCTGTATAGGGTATAGCCTGGGAGGGAGACAAAGGAGTCTGGGGTGGCTTTGGACAGCCAGGTTTCAACCAGGGCTATGATGTCTGGTTGAAGTAACATGGCCCAGCACTGGAGGGCATCACATTTTTTCAGTAGGCTGCATATGTTCATGGAGGCTATGCGGAGACCAGTGGACCTAGCAGGTGGGCTGGAGGGGGCAGGGCCTGGGTTAGGATGTATATTTCCAGACAGGAGTAGTAGGAAGACCAAGGCTCTGACCAGGGGGTGGCAGTATGTCAACTTCCCGGGGGTACGCTGGGATGGGGAGGTGGCCATAGGGGAACAAGGAATGGGTAATGTTGAAGGGTCGGAGGGTGAGGACAAGTTGCAACCATGGGAGCCAGGGTAAGCAGCAGGGGGCAGCTAGGGGTGGGTGCCGTGGGCCAGGGTACATGGTCAGTGTTGGGTGGGATCGGACTAAGTCAGGGACAGTTGGGGGTGCTGGTACAAGTGGGCCGGGGAGATGTCTGGCTGATGGGATGTGGGTACTAGCATGTAAATGAGGGGGAGACATTTGAGGAGGAGGAGTACAAACATAATGCCTAAGGTAGCAGCAGGGCAGAAAGGTTCAGGTATCTTGGCTGCCCCTCAGAAAGCGTGGATACCACTTTGGAGTAGTGGTAGTGTCACGGGCTCTGGTGGACAGGGTACAAGGTTCGAGATCCTGGTAGGGCGGGTGAAACTAGGGCCTGGGTGAGAATGGGATCCAGGTTCCGGGGGATTCAGAGCAGGCTGGGTTTGGGCCAAATCCAGGGTAGAAAGAGCGACTCCTAGTGGTCACTTAGGGTTAGTGGCAGGCTGGGTGAGGGGTCCAGTGGTAGGGCAGGGGGGTCAGTAAGTAGGCTAGCTAGGAGGCTGGGTGTGAGAGCGAGGTGTGGGCAGAAGCAGAAATGAGAGCAGCGGAGAGTTAAACAAGTGCTAAGAACTATTCAATTAAGGAAATAAACCGAAGCTTGGCAAATGTTCACTTTTTTTAATTTTTCTTTGTCAGTTGTGCTTGTAGTCAGCTCGACAGGGTTGCTATGGAAACCACCAAGGACTATCCAGCTCAGCGCCTCACATCTAACAGCACCTACTGTAGCTCGCACTGTCAGATGTCAGCTATTTTCAAAAGGTTCTGGATTAGCCCTTAAACTCCTGACCAAAACACTGTAATAACTGGGTGTGACAACATACCCAGTTATTCCGGCATTTGACAGCAACCAAATTCCAGCAGATATACGGGCTCAACAGTTATTTATGTATTTCAAAAGTTTCACCAGGAAAGAGAAATTGAGCTGGTAACAGTTCATTTCCAGATGCATCCTGGAAGGATGGGGGAAAGGGAGTATAGAGTGCATGATGCGCAAGTGAAAATACACAATGTAAGGTGCAGTAGGGTCAAATCTGGGTCCTCCTTCTCTGAACCGGCACCATCTTTGGAAGAGGCTTCTCAAGGGTCTATACTAGGTCCCACTTTATTACTGTATGCAGACAAGCATGACAGACACATGATAAACAGCAGCCACACTTAGTATAGTCAACAGAACAACATGTTTGACTTCCTTACCATTCTTTATTTAGTTTTTGTTTACCTGGTAAGTGCGCTAGAGATTAACTACCTGTTGTCGGGTTACGTCCAGGGAGAGCAGAAGTTCAGAAACAAGGACTGCACCCGTACAGTGTCGACTGAAGCACAAATATAGGAATTATAATACCAAACCACTTATTTATTTTAATTTATTGAATTTTGGTAACCGGGTAGGCCCTCTGGAACTAGAGGTCCCTTTGTCCAGGGTGACCTGGAATTAATTACAGGCATATATACAGACAGTTGACCAATACAATGTTGGCTCAGTTGCAGGCAGATATATAGACAGTAGACAGGTATGATGCATACAGTACATTACAAGGTACTAAGTATGTTAATAGTACTGATATACAAACATTGAACATACAAGGAAATACAGTTAACCGTAAAAACCTAAGAGTGTAACAAAAGCACACAGAATAAGGCAGAGACGACATTATTATTAGATGACATTATGATATGAGGAGACAGACTGGGGCACTGATTAGCATGAAAACATCTCTAAGAGCAACATGGTATGGCTGTCACTCAATGACTGTAGGAACAGCGACAGCTTTTTAGTAAAAAGGTTTTCAGCCTTTTCTAAAACCCTCAAGGGAAGAGGAGTTTTGCAGCTCAGCTGGAAGTGAGTTCCAGTGAGATGGTGCACAGCATGCAAAGGACTCTTACCCGTATTTGTTTTAACCCTGGGCACTTCAAGCAAGTAACAGTTTAAGGGACCAGAGTAAGTGTCTCTCAGGTTTAGGAGCTAGTATACCACCTAGATTTGGGGAGAGGGGTATAAAACATGATGAGCTTTAGTGTAAAGCATAACGAGGGTACAATTCAGGGAGGAGAGGCCCTCATAGTGATGTTTCGGGGCGGGGGGCAATGACTGCAAAACAACTTATTCTGTTGTGTAAAACTTTAAAGAGCTGCTGATGCCTTAAAAAAAAAAAAGATGAAAAACACAATAATTGGGTACAATTCAGCTTCCATTCCATATATATTCTAAAAATTCCTACTCCCCAGTATTTATTACTAAGGAAATTTGCATAAATGCATGGTTTTTATCCCTCAGGGTTCATCTACCTCTACAGCTGGCTCACTACTTCAAGTCATAATCATCTGTTGTGACATCACAGTTTATTGCCAAGGGAGCAACTGTGATGTCACAAGCAGTTTATTCTGACCTCAGGTAGGGGGACAGCAACAGGAATAGATGAACTCTTCAGGAACAAAGGTCCTGTTTTTATGCAAATGACCTCAGTAATAAACAACAGGGAGGAGGGATACAGTAGTAGTATGAAATGCAAGCTGAACTGCATCTAAATATTATGTTTTGGTAAGTTCTCCTGAAGGCGTCAGCTGCTCTTTAAGCCTGCTTGTCTCTAAGTTTCTGAGAACCTGAAGTGTTGGTTCACCATACAGCAGCGTGGGAAGCAGGACACTGTTTGCAATGACAAGTCTCGACTCAGGGATAAAAACATTACCAAGATGATATAGCAGTCCAAATTCTTTGATGTATAGATTTGGTGATTTGATCTACATGAGGTCTAAAGGTGAATTATTGGTCAATATAGACCCCAAGGTACTTTGGTTTGTCAGTTACTTTAATTTGTGTGCCAGATCAGGTGATTAGTAAAAGCATGTGCTGCCTGTCCGTACCAAGGTTTTTTTGGGCCAAAGAGAATAGCCTTGTGTATTTTTTTCATTCAAGACAAGTTTATTGTTGTAGAACCAAACAAAAGTTGTCCAGGAGCAAATGTACAGAGCCCAGGCGATTATCACAACCGTACAAACTCGAAGGGAGCCCCACTACATGTACTGCGAAGTATTAATAAATTGTTTCCTGTTACAAAGCTAGTGCTTGAACCAGGACATAGCAGTAGGAGAGAAACCAAGCGCTAGTACCTTAATTCAGGGAAGAGACTGATCAACAAGGTCAAAGGGCTTGGTGAAATCAACAAAAGGAGCACTTGTCAACTGCTCTTTTATCCACTGCAGCACTAATGTTAATTTAACAGAGCCGTAGATGTACCACGGTTCTTCATGTAACCATGCTGGGCAGGAGACGGCGTCAATGAAGTCAGTAAGCGAGTGGATGCCAGTTTCTTGAGAATTTTGCTGTGGACTAACAAAATTGCAAAATGGTATTAGTTGTCAATTGTCACCGTTTTTATAGACAGGAATAACTCTGGCAATTTTTCAGATAGCATGGACAGACCCTGAAGTCAGTAAGAAATTAAAGCTACAGATGGGTGTAGCCAGGACAGGACAGGAGAGGCAAGTTTGAGAAGCTCAGCCTCCAAACCATCAGAATCAGTACTAGTACTGAAGGACACTAACTTAAGGACCTCACTGCAAATTAACAACTCCCGGGTAGAACTGAGGGCTGTCAGAGACATTAGGAGCAAACTAAGATAAAAGCAGAACATGCATACTTGATAAACTAGAGGACAAGCAAGTGTAGGAAGACATATCAGAAAAGTGAGCATTAGAAGCATCAGCAATGGTAGCCAGATTAGTGCTGTGCACCCCATTAACGATCATGTCCTTAGCAGGCTGGTGACCATTTAGCGTTTTAGTCTGACTCCAAAAACTACTGGTGTTATCAGCAGCATTAGAAAGATTTTTGAAGTAAGCACTCTTGCTTCACTGGATGGATTTTGAGACGGAATTCCTTAGTTTCTTATATTTTCCCGGTCAGAGATAAGGCAGGAGGCCTCGAATCTAGACCAGCATTTGTCGGGTTTCTTGATTAGGAACAGTGGTTCACCATTAATCCATTTGGCTGAGACTGCCTCATTCTCCTAATGATAAGGGCATGTTTTCCTTGGATAGTAGAGAATTTAGCAAAGAAGAATGAGACAGAGGAGGAGATATATGTGGCATTAAATAGCTGTGATACATCAATTTGGGAGATGTCAAGCTGTCATGTTTTGCTCTTGAGAAATCGCTTATTGAATTACCCGGGGGGGGGGCCTAAGTAAGCCCTCCACACACACACACAAAGGTTCCGAGTGATCACTGACAGGGTTAGGGAAGACCCCTCGCCCCCACTCGCTACAGCTGATCCTATCATTCCTGTTAGTCAAGCTCCAATAAATGCGGGTAAGACCAGCCCCTTGACAGGACATCCCCGTGGGGTCAGACCAGCAGATGGGTTAGATTCAGTGTACTAATTAAGGAATCGAAGGTTTTAGTTCTGTACCCAAGCCAATCCATATTTAGTTCTCATGACAACTCAGTCCTTATTCTTAACATACTGTACAGCATGGTCAATTATGTGAGTCAAGCCAGAGACACCAGTCATGGGAGGATTATACACACAGATAAGATGTCATTTCTAGCATCTCACAGTAAGAGAATAGAGCGAAGTAGTAATATATATAACATATAAAAATAATCAGCTCAATTAAATTAGTACAGTTGTACAACAGTGGAGTAACCCAAGGATTCAGTCATAAATACAATAGTAACCCTGACATCTAAATTTCAGGAGGCCATCTAGATGCTTGGAAATTTTTTTATTAAGGTAGAGTTTCATAGATCTGTAGAGAGCTAATTCCAGATTTTTAATAAAAAAAAATAAATAAAAATGTCATCTCTCCAAGTTTATTGGATTTGTGGGGGGGGATTTGCAGTCCTCAATTTGTAACATCCTTTTAGAAAATATTTACAATTTACTATAGGTTGGGAAAGACTGATACAATTTTTGTAGTAGCTTTGCTTTAAACATTTCGAACAGAATTTAATTTGTATGGGACACCTCAGGAGCCATGTATACCTCTGCAGAGATAATGACAAAGATAAAGGCAGGAGCTTGCAGGAATGCAGTTACATCACCTCTTACAAAAATGTATGAGAGTTCCTCTGTCATTTTCCTCTACTGAATACCATAGGAGAGTTCCACCACCTAGAAACTCTGGACATGAGAGTCCCCCCACCTAAACATATCCAATTTAATCACTGGATAAAGAAAATTTGGGAGAGGTGTAGGTTCTTATGGCTGAGGAATATGATCATGGAAAAACAGAGCCTCACACTCACTCGATATAGGTTAAAAACTGTTTATTAATACAAAATCTGACCACTTGAGTACATTTGACATTTTGTGACTTGTACTGGTCAGCTACCAATAACAAGAGAGGTCCAATGCACACAGATACAGACCAAGAAAAGAGCTGGTAGCCCAACACAAGCCTAAAATGACACTGTCCAAGGAGAAAAAACAAAACAAAAAATACAACGTAGTCTACGAGGATATGGTTAATCCCCACTGCATCAAGCCCAACTAATCTGAAGAAATGACCAATGCCGATCGTAAAACAGCAAATTTACACAAGTGGAAAGGTGCTGTATTAATAAACAATTTTTAAATATCTTGGGAGAGCATGCAACTCAGTTTTTCCTTGATCATCTTAACAGATTTTTAGTTCAAGATTTTTTCTCTTTTTATCTAAGAGTAAACAGCCTTGTTCTGAAAACACATTACAGTGATATGTGCTAGCGGGCACAACAGTCTAAAACATGCAAATTGGTTGTTAAGTAAAGCTAATTAAATTTATAAGGATCTGGACGCTCTAATGTAGACCACACTACCATATTCCAGTAGAAGAACCATCTGAGTGGCAATTTTGTTTCCTGATTTTTCTGTAAGACATTCTGCAATTCCACACAAAGCTTCTACAGAGGTCTATTCTTTTCCACATATGCCATTACACATGCGGTTCAAAGATTAGAAACAGATCAAAACTAATACCTAAATATTTACACTCCCTTGCAGTGGTCAGGTTTTGCCCTTGCAAAGTTTTATTTCCAAAGGTATGATGGTGTTCTAAGTTTTCAATTTGCATATCCGAGCATGAATATTTTAACTCTGGATACCCATGTTTACCTTTGCTGCCTTACTAATTCTTGTTGTATACTTTGAATCTTTGTTATAAACCCATTTTGTACTCTCTGATGCAGCAATGTATTATTACGGTAATACATGGTTTAACAATGGTTTCAAAAACATCTACTTTCAAATAAATTGTGAAGCACAAGATGTTAAACCAAATCTGACAAACACTTTACTAAAACCACGAAGTAGGACATTTCACCCCTTCACCTGTCAGTCAATACAGTAATAAAACTGTGAGCACACGCTTACTAAGTTAGTTAGCAACTGTGACTCTTTTTTCCTTTTTTTACATAAGACGAGGTAACCATTCTATAAAATATTATACCATGAGCACCTAAAATACTACATTTTTGGTCAAGATGCATGACTGGCCACAGGTAAATCTGCACATAACTCACACATCAAGTGCCAGCCGACTGATGCACTAAATGGGCAATCACGGCACTTTTTTAATGTTTGAAAACTCCTTTTTTTCCACCATCTTTGTTTTTAGAAACTATCCCCAAAAAACTTAAATTACAATGTTTTTCCCCACTAATTCATCTTAACACAGTTTAAATAACATTCAGTCACTCTGTAACACACATTTCACAAAAATAAAACAGTCAAAACTGCTTGCTCCGAGTCCACTGAAATGGCTCCAGCTTTGTATCTGTCCCCTCGCTCACCTGCACTGTTCTCCCTCACTTCACATATCTCAAGCTCAAACTGAATGGTACTGTATCTAAAATAAAAAACAGCCAATACAAACACCTCCTCCCAGATACAAGTACTATGCAGCACATTCTAGCTCCCGCTCGCATCCCTTGCATTTGTTAATCTGCACCATGCACGACCTCGCTCAGTCATGTACACTTGCTATTCTCTCCCTTGGCTGCAGCTCCTGAAACCACATTCACCTAACTTAAAATAAAACACCAACCTTATCCACATCAGACTATTGTGGGGGAAGGGCACCAACCTTATCTGCATCAGACTATTATTGGGGGGGGGCTAGCAAACAGATGCTGAGTTGTCCTATCCACAACATTGTGCTGTTCAATTCAAAGGAACACAAAAGCTGCTACTGTACTTCCTCACAGGGGGTGGACTGCACAGCACAAATAGCAGCAGAAACAGACATCTCTCTCTCTCTCTCTCTACATTCCTCACACTCTTTAAATAAAAAAAATTAAAAAACTATAACTGCTGAAAGATCTCAGAACAAAACAAAAAATTCTTATCCTTCTTGAGCTGGCTACAAAGGGGGTCATGGGGACTATCTCCCCAACAAAAGATGGCTATTTCCAGAAAATCATTAGAAAAGACTTTGAGTAAACAACACAGTTACCATTTTTAATAACGTTTTTATTCTTTTCTGAGATTTAATTGTATAATCACAATAATGCACTCCAGGGTGTGGGTTGTTGTTTTGGGATTTACCCACTTCTGGTGTGGTTACGGCCACTCAGCCTGCAGCCTTGTAACACACCACACCAGGTGTGGGTAAATCCCACAACAACTCACACCCTGTTGTGCACTAATGCTTAAACAACCATCACACATATTAAAAGCAATCAGATCTTAACACCTCGTGTGTTCTGTGACATCAAGAGCTCTTAGGCTCGCATGGCATCACAGAACCCACTCTATGTTAAAAGGACACTGTCAACCCATGTAGGTTTCAAAGTGTCCCTGGTTTAAAAAAACACATATTATGATTGTTTACATTCTGTAAAGACTGCTGATGTAGCTGGTTGTTTGATTCTGATTTGTTTTTTCTTTTAAAAAGTGAAAAACAGACAGCCCATCATACTGGTGTTACCACACAAAAACATGTTTGTTTACATCGCTTGATCAACTGCCACTGCATCTTTTCTAGACTTAGGAATACCCTCAACACAGTTTAGCCACTCATTATGCAGTGGGAGTTTAGGAAGCTATTATATCATGAGTGGCTGCACTTTTTGGGGATGTTTGTAATGCTCACAACATATTTAGTAAGAACAGATCCAGGATTTGAAACAAAGCAAGGTTGGTTATAACTATACACTATAACTACACATTTCAGTTCTACTAAGCAAGGGCGCAGATAAAGCAACCAGCAACATCAACGAATTTTAGAGAAGGTAAGAAATCATAAAATGTGGGTTCCTAACTAGAGATAACATGATGCAGAACAGGTTGACAGTGTTCCTTCAAGCATTAGTCTGTTCTTAACACATGGGGGTTCAATAATCCATATCTATAGTATCCCGTGTTTTGATGCCCATTTATTTTGTACTTGTACACAGTATATTAGTATGGTGCAACTCTCACTAGATGGAGCTGGAAACAAGCAGATTTTGATGCTTAGTGTGCCTTCCTGGCCAAATATTTTAATTTAACATCCAGACAGCTGATAAGAGCTTCAGTACTGTAGCACACAGCCAGCACATTCTGTCAATCTTCTCAGGAGGACTGTACAAAAACTTAACAGCATACTAATGTCTCGAGCCTTATGCCTTTGCATGAAGGATCCAACACCAATTTGAAACCACAGATTCCAGCTCTGATAGCCACCAGGGCTACTACACTAAGATAAAAGTTCAATCTCTGCCCTGACAGATCAAAATGCCAAAGGCTGCTATGATGCAAAGCCCAAGAAGACAAGCTACCACTCCAGCTCCATTGGGGTTGTTTTAAAGCAAGGGTACTCCCATAAAGGATACTAAAACAAAAAAAAAAAACACCATACACCCCTCTGGAAACACGTAAAGATAAAAATATATAGACTGTTTCTTTTTTTAATTTGACTAGGATGACAATAAATCTGCATCTTTTTTTCCGCCTTTCATTGCTGTTTTGGAGCTCTTATATTTGGCCTCCATGGTTGGTTATCTCAATTAGATGTGAGCCCCCTTCCCCATCAATGCCATTATACTGTATTTAGGCAGTGCATATAACAGTTTTGCATAGCGACGGAAAGAAAGCGAACAGAGAGAGAGAGAATGAAAGGTAAAAAAACGGACATCATGGCTGAAACAAGCAACCCCTAACTCCTCATCATAGCCCCTACCGCTTCTGTCTCCTAAAATCAGGAAACGACCCCCTACCGCCACCCAAAACCCGGACCGCCATCGCTAGAGCTCTTCATCTACGGGAATACAACGAAAAGCTGAGCATATACTAACATTTTGAACTGAAATTGTACCTTTTTTCCCAGGGACAGACCCCTGATGTACCTCCAACATTGGCAAACACTAAAGAGAACTGACACACGGGTCAGACCACTAATGATAAAGATGTAGCATGACAAAGAGGAATTCGTTTTAGGTATGTGGCGAGTAAGCACGGTGTGTCAAATGTAGTTTTAAGACATTTTTGGTAGGGTTAGCCATGGTCCTCGGGAAGACTGGATTGGTATTATTTAAACACGGACCCCGTGTTGATATGGTTGAGTCCACATCTTTCCTGTTTGCCGGTACAGTAATAAAGTGGACACTTTTCCGAGTTGTACCTGCGCCCTCTATTGTTGGGAGGAAGGAAGCGAGCGCCGTTTGCGGAGCAGTCAAAGCAGGTGAAATGAGGGCAGGATTTTCTAGTGTTTTCAATGCAGAAACAAAGTAGGTGAAATTATAGCAAGATGTTCTTGTATTTTAATGCAGAAACATACGTCGGCATACCTCTCAACTGTACCACATTACGAGGAACATTCCTCATTTTACTTCAGAAAAGGTCCATGTTCCACATTGTGAGGACCTGTTCCACATTCAAAGTCAACATTTTAAAGCAAAAATCCATAGTAAATGATGGAAAAATAACATTCAATTAATGACAGACATTCTTAACTTAAATGCAACATTTTAACAGTGTTTTGAGCTTCTTAGGTAGAGATTTGATGAAGTGTTCCACATTTTGACAGACAATGTTCCACATTTGGGGGACAAAAGGTTGAGAGGTATGTAGGTCGGCTCCTGCAAGGTGGCGCGACGCTGGCTGCAGGGTGTAGTGGGAGGGCCGTCCAGATCCCCATAGGGGGCTTGCTTTATTATGATTATTATTGTCTGTGGTACTAATATAAGAGGGGGAAATTGTTTAGTTGGAGGGCCGTCCATGGGGGGGGGAGCTTTTTTAACTTTATTACCTGTAGAAACACAGACAGTGATGGCAGAAAAAGACTAGAGGTCCATCCAGTCTGCCCAAGTGCATTGTAATCACTAGAACATGTTGTTCCTCCGCGGTACTAACCCTACCCAAGAAATAATGTACCTGCTGGGAACAGAATTCATGCGCTGGAATACTGTCCCTGTCCTCTAACCACTGAGCCACAGGCTCACATCATATTGTAGCACCAGGATAGGATCATGTATGTGCATTTCACAGTCTTCAAGAGGGTGCTAGGGTGGCAATTGAAGTGGTAGTAACAGATTTTATATATATTATTTAGCTTACATATATGTTCAGTTGGGCAGGGTACTACTACTGGGGCTTACCGTGCCCTATACACAATTTATTTTATTTAGTTTTTGTTTACCGGGTAGGTGCACTAGCCATAGAAATGACTATTTTCAGGCACGACCCTGGAGATAAGATACAACAGTACAGGGATACAACAAATAGGCAGTTACAGCAAGGTATAAACAATAAGTAGTTACAGTAAGGTCTTTACAGTAGTGGTCAACGACAACTTTATACAGAACAAATAAGAACAGGTATTTTAGTGGGTAGGATACAAGGAGGAGAACTATTTCAGCAATTGGATGTTACAAATAATGGCTGTAGGGCAAATACAGTGCTATTACAGAGTAAAGGGAGTAGATAAGGGATAACACGGGTATGACACAAAAATAAGAAATAGCTAAACAGCAGGTAAGTCCATTACAGGAAGACAAATAAAGACAAACAAGGTAGATAATTAGAAATAATAACTGATTAGTGCAAGGGAGTTTGATGCAGGGGATGGGAAAAAACGGGGTTAAATTAGTGCATTGAAGGGCAAGCTTAGAATATATGTCAGCAAAGGCAAGAAAGAGTAGTAAGAGGGCAGGTTAGATGGAACACCAGAGGCAAGGGTAGCAGCACTCACACAGTGAAAATGCAGACAGAACCAGACAAAGAATCATAGGTAATCCACAATTACCACAGGTGTGAAAAAAGGTTATTGCTGATAAAAAAAAAAAAAATACACAACAAAGGGTAGGAACTGTGTACAGGTGGGGAACCACAGATAATCTCTTCCTGCACTGCTTCAGCTGAGCTTCCTTAGGAAAGCCCAGTTGAAAGTGCAGGGATGTTTGGACTGTAGTTCCCCACCCTGTACATTGTTCTCACCCTTTGTTGTGTATTCTTCAGCTTGTTCTGTGTGCATTTTCACTGAGTTAGTGCTGCTACGCTTGGCTGTGGTGTTTGTTGTGTGTGGGGCATGGCAAGCCCCAATAGCAGCACCCTGGCCTTGCACCTCTGAGCACAACCCCTTCTTGTCCTAATACTGTTATGAATGGCAATGGCAGACCAGGGGGTTGGGGGAACCACTACGCCAAGAGGGGTACTGTTATGAATGGCAGGGGGAGATAGGGGTGGAGGGAACCTCTGTGCCACCTGGGGTACTATTATGAATGGCAATGGGAGATGAGGTTGAAGGGAACCAGTATGCCACCAAGGATACTATTAAAAATGGAAATGGGAGGATTGAGGGGGACCACTGGACCACCAGTGATACTGTTATGAATGGCAGAGGGGGATTGTGAGGGACCATTTGACCACCAGGGATACTTTATGAGTGCCAGCAGAGGATCAGAGGTGGGGGGGGGACCACTATGCAACCAGAAATACTATTAACGATTCAAATGGGAGATCAGGGTGCACCACTATGCCACCAGGACTTTCTCTTTTTCACAGGAATGGGCACTAAGGGGCTGCAGTGCCACATGTAAATGAACCTGTAATGAGCATGCAGATAGCCTCTTGGCACTTTGCATGGCCAATGGGCTTATTTGCATGCTCGGGCTGATTATGGCCCACAGGGAACCTAGCGTTATCTCCTGTGGGCCATATGTAGCTCTGATCCATGTTGGCACAGATCCCCTTAGCTCTGCACCAACATGAACCAGTAGTTGAACAGTGCCGCTCTGTCGCTGAGTGCTATCCATCTGACTTTTACTAGAGCCAGGCGAGCACAGCACTAACGGCTGCGTTGTGCTTGTACCAAACTCTTAATAGTGGGGCTATATAGTGTTACGTAATATGGCATAACAACTGAGTGGTAGCTATTCAGTGAAGATGGAATGGATTACCTTTTATGCCTTGTGGCAGTTAATTTATCTAAATGCTTATACATGGCTGATTTGAACTGTGTAAGGTTGCCCACATACTACACATGATCTGGCCTTGCATTCCAGCTTTTGGGTACTGCAAAGCTAAATGCCTTTTCACCCATCATTTGCTTTATTTGTGGGACATGGAGGACTTCCCCTGCCTGTGATCTTAGCCTGTATATAGAGATGGTTTTGCAGAGCAGACTGCTTAGGTACTCTGTAGTCCAGGGATGTGCCCCAGATACAGTTAGGCAATAATCCATAACAGGGTGTAGGATATGGTGAGATTTACTGACACCTGGTGTGGTACACCATGAGGCTGCAGGCCAAGAGACTTAACCACACCAGAAGTGAGTAAATCCTACCATAACCCACACCCTAGAATGGACTACTGTAATTATATAATGTATTCATTTAAAAAAATAAATAAACAAAATGTTATGCTTTTAATTATTCTAAGTTTTATTTTAAATATTCTTTTTCCTTGTAAAAATAGCCCCCCTTCCCAAAAAACATGCAGGTGAGGAGAGTGATTGTGACTGAGTACTACTAAATTAGCCTTCCCCACTCCCTTCCAAAATTAGTGTGTCCTGGGTCTTTTGTATTTACTGTTTGACAAAACATGAGAGACACAGAGTGAAGTGTGGCTGTGACAGAGTGAGCAGTTCTGAGCTTTCAGAGAACATGAGAGACAGAGAATGAGGTGCATTCAGGAGAGAGTGAGTGGTACAATGAAAGGAGCTGCTGGTGAATATTCTAGTGTGATGCAGAGAGGAGCAGTGGGAGCTGCAGTCATACGGTTTTGGAGTTTACTTATGATTGCAGAAGTGCACATGATGCAATTAATGATGGGAGCAAACCAATCTGCCAGGAGTGGGAGAGTGACCAAAGGACAGAACTATTTTCAGACTTTACAGCATTGCAGTTTCAGGAGTATTTTCAGCTATTATTTTCTGCCTTCTTGTCCAATACTATCGGTAAGGTGTGTTCAGAGTAAGACAGTGTTTGGGTCAGTTGAAGATGCCAACAGTTTTTGAATGTGTCAATCAGCATTTTCACGTTAGTTTCACAAATTCATTTTCACTGATCTGAAAAATAAAGAGGTCTGACAAGTCAGCATTTTTAAGCAGTTGGCTTTAGCGAGGGAAAAAATGGCGAGTTTGTTTTGAATTTTTGGGGCGGGTGTATTGATACTGTTTGTTCTGCTGCTGCCACCCTGATTGACTGGCTTTTTTTTGCATGAGTGGTCTTGGGATTTACCCATGCTCAGAAGTGCTAGTCAGCCCACAAGAATCACAGATTCTCAGACACCATTGTATAATTCTATATATATATATATATATATATATATATATATATATGTGTGTGTGTGTGTGTGTATCAGGGTTCGACAAATCTTAAAATAAATTGCTTGTCCAGGACAACTGGCTGTTTCAAAAATGGTAGTCCTTGTCTCTGAGATGGTAGTCCATAGTCAGAAGACCATATTTTGAAAAACGTAGTATTTGAAAACAAAGCAGCTTAAATTTTTCATAAGTTCTGTATTTATTATCCTCCTTGCATATTACTGAGGTCAAATGCATATGGTCTTTGTCCCGCTTGTTGTCGCCGACAGCCTCAGCCCACCCAATCCACTCCTTCTCTCCCTCCTCTCTCACCAACCCTTCTGTGATGAACTAATAAAAATAACCTATATATATTTTTTTTAAGATTTATTTTCGGTACTGCTGCTGCATCGGCAATCTCTGTTGGCACCAGCAATGCCTAGCTGCAATTCTCAGCCCAAGAACACTGGCAGCTGAACTTGAACAAAATAATCTGCGTCCAATACCAACAACCACTCTGCTCAAACTGAGAGGTTTCACATGTACCAAACAGCAGGCTAAGCAATCACTTACACTCTGTATTAGGAAACAAAGTAAAATCACATTATAAGTGTGTTTTCATCGAGGTAGTGCAAATGCAATAAGAAATTGAGTGCTGTTAATGCAGGTGATTTTACTTTGTTTCCGAATACAGTGTATGTGGCTGCTTAGCCTATTGTTCGTTCAGTACATGTGAAAACTCACTGTTTTGAGCAAACTGGTTGTTGGAATTGGACACAGCTTATTTTATCAGCCACCAGTGTTTGAATTCTTCGGCTGAGAATTACAGTTAGGCAGTGCTGGGGGTCGACAGAGATTGCCGATGCAGCAGTTTATTTTGTTCGAGTTCAGTCGCCGACTCGCCGGGTGGAAATACTCTTGTAGTGTGGCATAACAAGCACGTGGTTGCTTAGTCTGCTGTTTGGTGCACATTAGGTCTCTCTTCCCCTCCTGTACCAACCGTATCTGCCACTTACGAAGTCCAGCAATCGGCAGTGGATCCTCCATCTGCCAGTCAGCCTAACTTCCCGGTAGCATAAGCCATGCCTACGTGTTCTCCGATCATCTTCCTCGGGCTGCTAGGATGCTTCCCCCTACTTGCTCTTGACGCTGCCGCGGCTCCAGTTACGTGACGGCACTTCAAGCTTGTTGTGGACAAACTGTCTACAATACTTTCCTGCTGTCTGACAAAAAATTAGTCTGCAGTCTCCCGACTCTGGTCCTCCAGACATACGCCACCTACAGGACTGCACAGGTAAAATGTCTTGAATACTTATAATGCCAGTTGCCCAGAGGACAACTGGCTAAAGCATTCAGTGCTTGTCCCTGCCGACCTGCTGCTAGCCCAGGGCGTCTGGTTATAGGTTATGGAGCCCTGATAAATATATATATATATATATATATATATATACATACACACACACATGTGTATTATATATATATATATATATATATATATATATATATACACACACACATATACATACATATACACACTTTGCCTAGTGCGGCTCTTCTGTCTTTAAGTCATAGGATGCTAAATGACATATGTAGGTCACAGTGACGCGTCGTGTTACACATATCCAGAGCAAACCTGTGTGCTTGATTGTAGATGACAGCTTATGCAGGATTGTTTGGCATTCCATCTTGTAGACCACATCAGCGTACTCTAGAGAGTGGAGAAGACACTGCATTGAGATCAGTTTTCTGATTCACATGTCCAGGCAGTGCTTCTATCGGTATAGTATGCCCATGTTTTGTTTTGTTCAACAAATATGTTTATTTGGTTTTAAATTTTTTCAATACAGCAGAGACAAGATATCAAATAATGTCAGCCATTGCCAGCTCCCTCAATAACCTCAGCTCTGTTCTTCCTGCCATTGAGTGCACACCCTGGGAGTGAAGCACCTCAAGTTTTCTTCATCGCCAGTAATTTTCTACTTCACCATAATTCAATTTCTGTTTGCAGTGGCGCCTGTCTTTTACTTTACAGTGATGCCAAAGCCTACTATAAAAGGGGCTAAGTCATTGAAGAAAGTTCAACAGCCACCCATCCACCCACCATGCATCATTGCCTCTGTGGGAAACCAATGTCTGCTCCAAACTGGCATCAGACTTGTGCGGCCTATCTTAGCCCAGAGGACAATATGGATGCACGTGATGCCTGCTTCCCCATGGACCACCATACCCTTGAGAACCGTGCATTGAGGTGGGGTCAACTGATCCCCCACCTTTGGAGGCAGGCCTCACATGTGTGCATCCAGGACAAGGTCTCTAGGCATTTCCTCTGGTTCCATGTAAGTATGGAGTTCTCCTCAACCTCACTGCATGAGGTGTCGGAGACTCTGGTGGATGGGTTGGCAGACAGTTAACTTCTGAACAGTTGACTGCAACCCCTCCACAGTCTGCCTACCCCAAGCAACAGATGTTCCTAGTGGGGAGGCTGCAGCTATATGCTCAGTCTACACAGTGGACACCTCAACATCATCCTCTGGCATCACCTGTGCGGTTGTCATGGTTTACAGTGATGATGCAGCAGGTATCCCTGAGAACGATGCCAGGCCCCCTCCTGACAATGTTTACAATGTCAGGAAAGGGACTAACACCAAGACTGTTGTCTGAACTGTTGCAAATTTGGATGCGGTCACCATTTATGGGAAGGTGATAACTCTGGACACACTGACCGTAGTAGCAACAACCATAGTGTCAGTCCTGGCTTCAGCTCTGGGAAATGTGCTGACAATGATGTCATCCCAGCATTCGTTCCTGACTCTGGTGTTGTTTGCCACACTGCGGAGAGTTACTGCTCTGGGCATTATGCCAAAGTTGGCAATAAGCACAGTGTCAAGGGCAGAGCTGACCATGGTGACAGACATGACCCTGTCTCTGAGGCTGTTGCTGATCCTGAGCTTGGTGTCAGAGGTAGCACCGACTCCAGGGGCAGATGGCAGCATTGGGGATGGAGTATTCTCCAGAGTCACTGGATGTCACCACCACTAGTGAGGACTGGGGTTACCCTGTGGGACCTTTATGGCTCTGCTTTCCTTACCTGGGTGTTTTCCCACATGGGCACTGATTGGGTCACTCCTCGGATGTAGGACGACACCCTTTGGGTAACTCTGCTAGGCCTGCTCCACAGGCGAAGCCCCTTACCCAGTCTGTAGCCCATGACAAGGCCCCAGAGACCTGGAGGCTCAACCTCTTTTAGAGGGGCCTTGTTAATTCTTTAAAAGGATGTCCTCATTGATAGGCCCTGAAGGGCCTCTATCATGGGAACAACACCAAGCATGGGTCAGTGCTATAGATGATTGGTGCAAGGAGTCAGACAGAGTCCAGTCCAGGCCTTTCTCTCCAGTACTGACCCTGCCCAGAGGTGGTGCCTTGTCTCAACGTCCTGCAGTGAGGACAGTGAATCATCTGTCCACCTTCTGCTGCTGAGTATGCCCTGTACCAGCAATTCCTGGTGGAGATGATGCAGGCACTTTATCTTGAAGCCCATACAAGCCACAATCAAGAAGCCTGCCATTGGGACTTCTTAGAATTCCCAACATTAGCACTGTAGTTGTTCCTAATTGGCACAGGACCATGGAGGAAGCATCTAGGTGGAGGCATCCTCTCACCAATCTGGCCATCCCCAGGTACCTCCTCACATAGTATAATGCACGGACAGTGTCAGCAGGTGCCACAGGATCCCCTGCCTGGTCCTGACCAGTCTCAGGTCTCGCCAGACCTGCAAGGAACCCCTGCCTTCAGGTGTTCTTCCCCCATGCAGAGGGATGAGGGTATCTATTACCCTCAGGGTGAGCTGGCTTCTCCCTCAGAAAAAAAGGGAAAACTTGGTACTCAGATCCATAAGTGGGAATGCTGAAGTTTGATTCTTGGAAGATATGAAAGTTAAGTACTTGGCGTAACTGTTGGTCTTCCAAAACAGCTTCACCATTGATTTCCACACCCACCATCCCCCTCTGTAGGGGCAGCTCACTCTGATGATGCTGGCAGCACCATCTAGTGAAATGGCATTGTCCCAACTGTACTCCCTATGGAATAGTTGTTTAAAAAAGAAGGGTTTTGGGACACATTGCTAAAGGGTTTGGGACCCATTGCTGGGTTCCCACTACCACCAAAAAAAAATAATCTCAAAACTGGGGTGAGAGTTCCTTTTAGGGCCCTCAGACCAACCACAAAGAAAAAAAAGAAAAGGCAGCTCCCTTCCTCCTTTTTCTTTCTTGTCCTCATTGTCCCTGCCCAAGGTATCTCCCTTTCCTGGTGTATATCCCTGTTAATTGCTAAATGCACTCTGTGCTGCTGGGCATTATCCAGTGTAACTCTTCTTGTAGTTGCTCTGTCTGTGGAAGAGTGCTGTGCACTGTATTGGATCACGTACTGTACACGGCAATTGTGGAGTGTGTTGGATCAGTCGTGGTGCTGTGCTTAATGCGTAACTGACAATGCGCAATCATCATGGTGCATAGCTACGTGCTACTTTACGCATGTGCGTAGCTACGTGCTAATTTACGCATTCGTGGTCATGTTACATAGTGATAGTACAACTATTTCGAGATAGAAAAAAACGCAAATACAACCACTACAATAAAATTCAACAAGAAACGTTTCCTGAATTAATTCATACAGTTTAACGATTTTATGAGAAAGGTACGATAATAGCAGTCGAGGTATAAAAAGCAGCAATTGATCTAATATGTTATAGTCCATTCAGTGTTGATGATTTTTGTACTATTGTTGTGATGTTCTGAAAAACAAAGAAGAGAATGGATGGGTTTAGTGATATAATAGATATTTATAAAAAAATTACATCACTAGAGTTGATTTTCATCAAACTTACACATTTCTTCGTTTTGATACTGGGCAATATGGGCTAGCATGTTGTGAGAGCGTTCAGAGCTGGTGTTTCCAAAACGCTCTCTCCACATAAAGGAATCTAGGTATGATGCTACCATTTCTGTTCTTGTGCCATTCATTTGTTTGAACTGTTTTTTTTTGCTCTTGACCAATAACTCTCTACTGAATTAGTATGTACACCATTCAATGGGTTGACAAAGTTTAATGAATGGTTCACAGTTTTGTGTGTGTAGTTTTTGTTTGGGATTTTTTCTATTCTGTGGTACGCTGCCCATTTGTCGCTGTGTATAATTGTTCCAGATCTGATATTTTTTCAATGATAGGCAGGAGTGTTGCTGCATCTCTACAGTCAACAAACTGTAGTACTCCAAATGATTTTTCAACGTCGTACATTCCAAATATCCATTTGTCAGAAGTTTGTGCATTTCTGCCTCTGTTGTGCTTTGCTTTTACCATTACTGACTCAATTTCTTTTTTTATACTTCCTTTATTTAAAAATCTCTTTTTCAGTACATTAATGCTCAGTTTATCTAACAGTATATTGCTTTGCGTGTTTCACAAGTTTTTTCCTTTAAAAAAAAAACATTATAAACATCAAGGGATATAAATCTGGCACACTACTGAGCAGCTAAATTAATTCATGGGTAACATATACAGGTTTAATTACACACTTTTTCATATTTTGACTAATAACTTCCAAATCCTTTTCCAAAATACTTTATTTCATATACTACAGTACTAGATCTTGGTGGAGTTCCCAAAGTGACCATCTATTAATATAAGCTTCTATCTTGTCTTGGAGACCTAAAGAGATTTGTTCATTACGCTGAATTTAATATTAGAGTTTTCCATTTAGCTACCGAAGGGGAACTCGTTTGATGCCACTTCTTAGTTATAGATTTATAGGCACAGGCTAATAATATCGACCATAGGTATAATTTAACCTTATCTTTGGCTTCTGGAGGAGGGATCCCAAGGATTAAATTAATTCCCTTAAGGGTGCCCTGAATATCTAGTATTAATTTTATGTAATGAGAAATTTTTAGCCAAAAAACTGCTAATTTGGGGCATTCCAAAAAAATATGCTTGTGTGATGCTGTGGGCTCCCCACAACCCCTCCAACATCGAGATGGTGTACCTGGGTTTCTGAGGGCTACTATCGAGGGGACTAAGAAAAATCTTGCTCTAATCTTCCATATGAATTCCCTCCAACTGGGCGAGACAGTGGTAGTCCAAGTATTCCTCCATATCTTCTGCCAATCCCTGCTAGATATGGGTTGTGCTAGCTCCTTTTCCCACTTGGATTGTAAGGGTATGATAGAATGAGAGGATTGATGTATGAGGGCTTTATATATTATAGAGATAGCTTCCCCCCCCCAAAGGGGAGGACCATATCTGCCTAAATGGGGTTTTGTCTTCCTCTAGCTGGGAACTCTTCTGAGTTCTTCTAATTTGCGTTTGTATAAAGTCTTTAGCCTGATAGTAGTATAGTCTATATTTTTCCGTCCAGGCGTACTTTCTCTGAGCTTCCACATAATGTATGATCTTGTCCCCTATAAGCAATTGCCACGGTGCTTCTAAGCCCTTTTTAATTTGGTTTCTGTACCACTGGTTTTGTACTGATGAATCAAATGGATGGGAGAGTATAAACCTTTGGTATTTCCAGATATTTTGTTGGAAATTCTTGCATTTTATTCCCATTAGCCATCCCTTCAGGATAGCAGTAGCTGCAACAGGAATTTCCTGCATAACTTTCTTTATGTGGGTCAAAGAAAATAAGCACGCGGGGAGTGGAATAGAGGTTGGCCTGGATAAGACTATTTGTTTCCAGCCTGCTAGATATGATTTAGTTCCCCATAATAACACCAGACGCATTTGGGCTGATATCCAGTAATTTTGAAGTGAGGGATAGGCTATTCCTCCTAATTCCTTGGGTAGGATTAATTTAGAGAGGCTAATGCGTGGTCTCTTATGGTTCCATTGGTACACATTTAAGATTTTTTGCCAAGATAGTAATTCCTTAGATGTTATACTGTAGCACATAGGACACACTGAAATAAGTATAAAAAAAGAGACAATGCATTAATCTTAATGGCAAGCATCCTTGTATAAAAAGAAGATGGTAGAAGGTCCCATTTCCTCAGGTCGTGTTTAATATTTGTCACTAGTGGGGGATAATTATGCATAAAGAGTAAATCCAGGTTTTTAGTAATCTGTATCTCCAGGTATTTTATACTAGTATTGTCACATCTAATTGGATAATGTTTTTTAAAGGTGGGCAAGGGATTAAATTTAAAAGTTAGGGCTTCTGATTTGGTCACATTAAGTGTGAATCTTGAAATCTCAGAAAAATGCCTGTATTCTTTGAAAGAGAGCTGTCATGGAATTTTCAGGATTGGTTAGATATAGTAATATATCATCAGCAAAAAATTTTGGTCTCATGTCAAGACTTTCCTCGGTTCAAAGCAAACTCTACTAAACAATGACATGATACTGAAAGGTGTCCACTGTAATGACTCAGGCACCATTGCCAATGCATTTAATTCTCATTTCTCTGACCTCTCGAGCTACACAAATGCTTTCTCTTCTGATAACTCAATGCCTGGATCCCCCTACCCAGAAGACACTTCAAAGACGCCCACTTTCTACTTTAAAGCTATATTGAATAACGATGTCCTTAAACATCTAAACTCCATATCAGACAGCACCGCTGTTGGATCTGACTGCCTCGAACCTAAACTCCTAAAACTCGCAGCACCTTTCATCGCGGGACCACTGTCCATTATATTCAGCTTGTCCATGGGTGAAGGCGTAGTGCCCGAGGTATGGAAACTGGCTAGAGTCACGCCAGTGTTTAAAAATGGTGACAAAAAAGATATAGCCAACTATAGAGCAATAGCAATACTGTCAGTATTAAATAAAATCCTTGAGAAGCTCATCTCAGCACAGATCTCAGAACACCTTACTAAATATGACCTTCTGCACTCAAACCAACACGGCTTCAGAAAAGGCCATAGTACTCAAACTGCTCTACTGCAACTGACAAATGATGTTCTTCAAGCCATGGACCAGGGTCATCAAACTGGTGCAGTATTTATCGATTTGATGAAAGCTTTCAATCTTGTTAACCACCCTCTTCTGCTTACCAATCTCCACTCCCTGAGTTTCTCGTCCGGAGTTGTAAACTGGTTCCATAGCTACCTATCAAACAGATATCAAACTGTGAAATTCAACTCTGCCACCTCAGAAAAAGCAGTCATTAATGTTGGTGTACCTCAGGGTTCTATCCTCAGACCCCTCCTTTTCTCGATTTTTATTAACAACATTCCTCAAATTATATCCTCCTGTTCATCATTGCTATATGCTGATGACCTTGTCCTTTACATTAGCTCAGATGATGTCCACTCTATTAATCATAAGCTCTCTATGGACCTACAAAATATTCAATCCTAGATCACCAAAAACAAGCTCGTTCTTAACCTTGGAAAGACCAAGGCTATGCTCTTTGGATCCCCTATCAAACTAAACCAGAGCCGTGAATCTTTCCAGGTCAATTGGGCTGACGGCTACCCGTTGGAGACGGTAACTTCTTTTAAATATCTGGGTGTCTCACTTGATGAATCCCTCACCTATGACGCTCATATTACCTCCACCTGTAAGGCTGTAAATGCCAAACTGGGCTTAGCCTACAAAACAAGCCATACTCTTACCCCCACTGCTAGGACTGCCATTGCCAGAGGAATCCTGCTTCCATCACTTTCTTATGGATCCGTAATCTATACAAATGCATCTAAGGCTACTCTTCATAAGTGGGATACTACTTATAACAACATATGCCGTTACGCCTCTGCATCTTGTAGACTAAAACATCACTGCTTGCTGTACTCTGACCTAAATTGGCCATCCCCCATTGCACACCATCGCCTCTCTCTTGGGAACCTTCTGGACAGTGTACTGCAATTAAGTATGCCTACCTACCTTGCCTCCCTGCTGACCCCGCAGCCCATCTCCTATGGTCTCCAATCTACTGACCTTTCTTTGATTAGCATTCCCAGATGTAAAACTACCAAAGGGAAATCAGGTTTCTCTCACATAGGTCCCTCCTACTGGAACTCGCTGCCCCTAATCATGCCACCTTTAAGAAGAGGCACCGCTCCCTCCTTATAGCTTGTGTTCATTGTACCTGCTTCAACCCTCCATAGATCTTGACTCCCTCTGCCTTGGCTGCCCTTGGTATCCCCCTCTATGGTATGAGCTGGCACCCTGCTACTTTCAGCCTTCCTTTAACCTATCCCACTATTACCTCTCTCCCTGCCTCCTACCAATAACATCCTTTCAGTTTCAGCAGGATGTAATGTTATCCTGTTGGTATATATTTTTTTTCATGTTCTGTACCTTATGTTGTGATATTACTATGATAGTCTACACATGGGCACTTATCTCTATTTGTATAACTTACACCATTACGTGCCTTGTACCAATACTTGTCTTAATCTTTGTTCTCACTCTCTGTTTGTGATTATTGCATATCTCCTGACACTGTATTCATTGTAACTGTATCTCTCTGTGTTGTTGACCTCCTGGGTCGTGCCTGAAAATAGTCACTTTCGTGTCTAGTGCACCTACCCGGTTATCAAAAAATAAATAAAAAAAAAGGGCCAACTTATGTACAGCATCTGATATCTTAACAGCTCCGACACCAGGGGCTTGTCGTATGTGTTGGGTCAGGGGTTCAATATAGTAGGCAAACAATAATGGGGAGAGGGGGCACCCCTGCCTGGTTCCTCTTTATAAAGGGAATTTCTCTGATAAATGGCCATTGGTTCTAATGTAGGCTACAGGGTTCCTATAGAACTTGAATACGGTATCAACAAATTGAGATGGGATACCAAATTTTAATAGGACCCCCTTAAGGAATTTCCATGATACCTTATCAAAGGCTTTTTCAGCTTCGAGCCCTATCAGGATAGAGGGAATTTTGTTTTTTTGGATGTGCTCGATGATGTATACCATCCGCCTGACATTGTCTTGGGCCTGATGTCCGGGGATAAAGCTGCATTGGTCTATATTTATTGTGAATGGGGCGAATTGAGTTAGTCTTTTTGCTAGTATTGAGGCAAAGATCTTATAGTCAGTGTTTAGGATTGATATAGGTCGATAAGATGAGCAATATGTGGGGTCTTTCCCTGGTTTTAGAATAATTGAAATCAAGGCTTCGCTCCAGGACGGAGGGGTCTCTCCTTTCTTTGTGCTCACAAAAGAATACATTCAACCCAGGATGGGAGCAAAGGTCTCCCCAAAAATTTTATAAAACTCCGCTGGTAACCCATCGGATCCAGGGCATTTACCTGTTTTCAATTTGCCAATTGTTGCTAATATCTCTTTTGTAGAGAGAGGGGCTATTAGCTGGTTACCCTGTGCTGTAGTTAAAGTCGGCAACTTTAAAGGGGTCAAGAAATCCTGAATTTTTCCAGTAGTGGGGTCAGCTTCTCCAGAATAGAGCGAGGTGTAATAGTGCAGGAAAGCATCCGAGATAGTGGAGCTGTTATTGTTGAATTCGATAGTAACAGGGTGCCTTATTTTTAAAATAGTAGATTTAGCTCTCTGAGCCCGTAACTGACTGGCAATTAATCTTGAAAATCTAGGTTCCCCCATTGTAGTACTTATGTCTTAAAAACATTAGTTTTTGTTCTATTGCATAGTCCAAGATGCTATTTAGCTCGTTCTTCAGGTTTGATAGTTCCTTGGACCTGGATTTACAGTGTTTGTTACATTGCAAGTCTTCTAAAGCCCTCATCTGCCTTTCCAAGGCCTGCCTGCGTGCTTCCCTTTGTTTTTTTCCGATGGGAGGAGATTCCTATTAATTTCCCCCTGACTATTGCTTTTATGGTGTCCCAAGTCATAGCTATTGTAGTTTCTTGCTTGTCATTGTCTAGCGGAGCCTGTGTTATTGTGTCCCTGATCACCTCCTGAGTCTCTTTATCTCTAAGTAGTGAGAGATTCAGTCTCCTAAAAGTTTTTTTATGCATATTTTGTATATTGATCTTACAAAAAATAGGGGCGTGATCAGAGTGACAAAAATCTCCCTGCCAAATATGCTGAAAGTGCTTAGGTATTCCCGCTGTGTTACCATGAAATCAAGGCAGGAATAAGAGTCGTGAGCCTGCGAGTAGTATGTGTGTCTACGCGCAGGGCCACGTAGAAAGTGCCAGATATCTTCATAACCCAGCTCCTGCAATAGCTTCCGCACTTTTCTGGTAGTTTTATTTATTCGTCCCTGATTAGGGAGATCTATATTTCCCTTAGAGATATCCAAATTGAAATCCCCTCCACAAATTACCCTACCCTCTGCCCAGTCTGCTAATAAAGTAAATAGGTTTCTATAGGCTAAGAAGTCTGTTGCTGGGGGCATGTATATAGAAGCTAGGGTGGTCAACTGACCATTTAACAGGCCTTTTAATAAAACATATCTTCCTTCTTTATCAACTACTTTGTCATGAACTTCAAAGGGGGTTCCCTGTCTGATCATTATAGCTGTCCCTTTACGTCTACCATTTCGGTACGAGGAGGCCACCACCTGGGCAAAGCCCAAACGCTCGAATTTTTGATGTTCACTGGATGATAGATGTGTTTCTTTCAAAAGTAAAATATTGGAACCTTCCCTTCTCATATATTGTAGGATTTTACTTCTCTTAATAGGGTTAGTAACGCCATGCATGTTATACGTGCTTATTACATAAGATTGTGCCATATATTAAGTGATATTGTATAATCTCTGAATTTTACCTTCTTGTACATATCGGTCTTTCTCCCGTAATGGTGGCCTCCACGTTTTATAACCCACTTCAGCGTATGCCCATAGGTCAGCTCTCATGCATTCCAACTGTCTGTCAGTGCCAGATTCAACACTAATAACTAAACATTTTACAACTTATGTAAACCATCAACACATACATCATAAACATTAATAACATTAACTTCCAAGGTTGGGGGCTAAATACAAATTTTAATAGCCCCTTTGTACTCCCATTGCCAGGAGGACAAGGAGGAGTGTATGCACCCCCACTGCCGGAGGACCTCCTCTAGAGCCTTGTTTTCGCTGGGCTCTTATTTACTTGGTAGCTGTACGGGCTGATAGAAACATCCATTCGCCCCCTTACCAGCCAGCTATATACAGTAGTTTATCTAATCTAGGGTGAATGCAACAGAGGAACTGCTTCTTTAAAGGGTGTACTTTAATACAGATTGGAGCAAATAGTGGTAGCAACATATTTGCCTCTCTTCCACAGTCAATGAGAATACCTAGCTCCTGTCTTATTTATTTTAATGCTCTAATAGGTTTGATGGGGCACTTTTCCCATGGTCATGCAACTACTTTTATGCATAGGCGTACAGCAGCGCCGATTTAAGGTTGCATAATAAAGAGGGAGGGGGTAGTGGCAAGAGAAGGCAGGATGGCAAACGCCTCCAGCTCAGCTTCATTTCGGAGACTCTCGCCATCCGCCCTCCACAACGTCAGGCACCGACATCGTAAGCCGTTTTTTCTTGGGCAGGGAAACGAGCAGTGTGTTTGGATTCATCTTTTTTACAAATTGAATACCTTGTTAAGCCCCTAGCAGTATAAAGAATGTCTCCCCCCCCCCATGTATTAACATATGACCCCTGCAACCCCAAGTACTTTACAGTAGGCTTTAACTGTATAGTGAATCAAACCCAAAAAGAAATAAGCCCTTGTACTCATCGCAAATGAGTCATTGTCGGACAACGTGCCCTCACCACTGTCACTGGGAGAGTTGAGAGCTGTTTCATGTCCACAAATAGTTTGTTTCTATCAAACGATCAGGTTGCAGATACAGTCTGTTTTGCTCTTCTGTTCAGTACCAGCTGGAGTCTGTGCATAGCGTCTGCGAGTGTGCCAGCTCTATTGTCTCCAGTCTTCCCGTAGATGGTGTACTGCTTTTGTTGTTCTCGGTTCCCCGCTTCTTGGTTCCTACCCTCGCCCACTTGAATATTCTTTTCTTTTAGTGCTGCCAAGGCTTCCTCTACTGTATTGTATATCTTCGTGCCTTCTTCCCAAAACACTCTAAGTCTCGAAGGGTAGGGTGTATGAAAGCGGATTGACTTCTCTCTCAGTGCCCTTATAATTGGGAGATATCTTGTTCTTTGGATCTGTACTTGCTGAGGGTAATCATGGTCCAAGAAGAGCCTGTGCGTAAGGTATTTCAACTCTTTTTTGCTCCACGCACGCCTGAGTATTTCCTCTTTCACACTGTAGGAGCTCATTTTGAAAACGATGGAGCGAGGGCGTGCAGCTGGGTCAGTGGGTTTCTTCTGAAGCGACCTGTGTGCTCTCTCTACGTGGCAGTTAAGTGTTGGGGGGAGGTCCAAGATATCTTTTAATAGATTCTCAATAAAGAGGGGCCATTGGGGAAGACTCTGAGTCCTCTGGGAGACCATAAAGACGTAAATTATCGCACCTTGAACGGCCCTCCAAATCTCGGCATTTAGCTTGTAAGGATTCGGTTTGCTGTAACAAGGTCTGTATGATGTCAGTGAGCTGTGTCACTGTGTCCTCAGCCTCAGACTTTTTTCCAATCCGGTCTTCTAGACTTGTGAGCTGAGATTGTATAGTACGGAATTCCTGCTTATTTTCTCTTCTGGATTCCTTTATTTCGTGGAGAAGCATCTCAAATCGCAAGCACGATAGCTGCTCACTTTCTCCGTCTGTGTCATAGTCGGTCGGCATGGAGTTAGGTGGCGAGGAAGATCTACTCTGTAGGCCCGTTTTCAATCTAGATGCATCCTTATTATTTCCTTTTAGTTCTTGGCAATTTTTGCCTCTGTTGTTGCTCATCGGTGCTCCTCCTAGGCGATTAAGGTTAAATTAAACTGAAAAACGCAACTTTTGGAGGATTAGTAGCTAGCTGGGTCGAGAGCCTCGCGAATTAAGCCTGTAGCAGCTCCGTGACGTCACCGGAAGTCCGACTCGTCGATTTCTACTACTTTTCTTATGCCTCCCAGTTCTTCCTTTATTTTTAGCATTTTCCAGGTACAGATATCACGTAGGAACTGATACCAGTCTACTACTGTCTTCCTGCTTAGTTGTAAATGTTCACATGTGAGTGTCACTGACATTTCTGAGCACCAGTATAGTGTTAGCATTACCAGCTTGCCCAGAGGTATTCTCGATTTGGTGAAATATGTTCCCATCAGTAAACTTGCTTTTTTTCTACACTGCCTGGTGTTGCATTTCCACAGTAACCCTAGGCTGCCTGCAGAAGAATCTTCTATTATTAACATGGGTGAACCACATTTTATGCAGTTTTTTTCCCTTTTTCCTCCAGAAATAGACCAGTCGATTAATTGTTGAACAGATAGCTGATAATGAGAAAATTGTGACTGGGTCCAATATGTGTATGAACTTTGCGTCGTCTGACAGGAAAAACAGGTTTCTTTTTTTTTGTTTGTTCTTGGAGCATTTAGCTCGAGGTGAATGTTCTGAGGTTGGAACAAGTCACACGTATACTCAGGATAGCCGTTGTGTTTGTATATTTTTTATTGTGATTTTTTTTTTTTATTAAACGGATAGTTAGAGTGGGGGTGCGGCACAGCCCTCCAATGAAAGGTAAAATAAATTGATTATGTCTACGATTGATCAGAGATAGTCCGAATTAGAGGGCACAGCCCCCCGATGAAAGGTAAAATAAGTGGATTATGTCTACTAGTTTGTTTTCTTTTTCACTTTTTCATATTAGTTCTTTTATTGCCCTATTGATGGTAGTTGTGCAATGTGAAGGTGAAGGGGGGTTGTGGGGGCAGAGGCACAGACCCCCGATAGCTGGGTCAGTTGCCACGAGTGTCTCGTCACCGTTACTTCACTTGCCGGGTAGCATTACATTCGCTTAAGTTTATAGCGGCGTGCGATTCATGTAGCTTTTGCGCTACGGAACATCGGGTGGTCAGACTCTCTCCACAATTGCCCTGTACACTAGCTTTTACACAAGGCATATCCCCTGTTATTGCTGGAGAAGCAGGTCTTTTTCTCTGGTGTTTCTTTTTCCTCTAGCTATACCAGACTATCCTTTTTGTTGGTACGCCCTTCTTCTGCTCTTATGCCAGGTGGGTTGTTGCCTCTAAGGGGTGCCTGGGGAGATGAACACATCTCGACTCATTTGGGCTGTTAGGCCTTCCAGCTTCACATGCACCTACGAATCTTTTTTTTCCCTAATGGGAAAAAAAGGGGGCATATGTTCATCAGCTGTTCAGTCAGTCCTCCATCAGGTAGCATGGCATTGGTTTTTCCAGGAGTCTATGTGATTCACTCCTTTTTTGGTAGATTCTGCCATCTTAATGGTAAGGGGGTCCCATTTCTCAGCATTCTCCTCTTACATTTCTGCCAGAGCCATATGCTTCAGGGCTGCTTCCTTAGAAACCACTATCCATCTGTTGTCTGGCTAGTGGTGCCAAGGCTCTGATTCCATACCCAACTACCCCTGGTGCCACCTAGTGCCCCTATCTTTTCTTTATTCAATGACTGGTAGTCAGGTTTTATTTTGTTGTTTATAGAAACCCAGAAACATAGAATTTGTTGGCTGAAAGCACCAGTTGGCCCACCAAGTCTGCCCTGATGGTCCCTGCCTAGTCTGCCTCCACAGACCCTGACTAGTCTACGGTAAACTTCTCCCCTTCCTGCCTGTCCACTAATATTCACTTATGTCTATCCCATGCATGATTGAAACCCACTTCTTACCGTTTTCACTCCTTTGCTTCCATTGGCAGTCTATTTCAAGCATCTAAAATCTCTTTCAGTGAACTAGTACTAACTCACATTACGGTTTAACTCTCCCCCCAGCTTCGATGCATGCCCTCTGTTCCTGGTGCTCTTCCTTCTTTTGAAAGAGACTCCCCTCATGCACCCTGCTTACTCCTGTGAGGTACCTGTAGTTCTCTCTCATGTTCCCTCTCACTCTCCTCTCTTCCTAGATGTACATGTTGGGATCCCTCAGTCTCTCCTTGTAAGGCTTTTGGTGCAACCCCTGCACCATTTTAGTTGGCCTCCTCTGGACTGCCTCCACTGTGTCAATGTCCTTTTTGAGGTGCAGTCTCCACAACTGGACACAATACTTCAGGTGTGGTCTCACCAGTGAGAGTGATATATTGGCAACACACCCTCACTCCTCCTGCTGGAGATACTGCTCCCAATGCATCCCAGCATCGCAGTGGTCCTACCCACTGCTCTGTCACACTGCCCTGCCACTTTCAGGTCATCAGATATGATAACCCCACGGTCCCTTTCCTGTTTAGTGATTGATAGTACCCCCCCGCCGCCCCAAATCCTATACTCAGTTCCTGGGTTTCTATGCCTTAGCTGCATAATTTTGCACTGTCTGGTGTGAACTGCAACTGCCACATTTTTGATCACACCTCTAATTTCCCCAAGATCCCTACCCATCCTTTCCACCCCTTTCTGGTTGTTCACCCTATTACAGATTTTGGCATCACCTGCAAAAAGGCATACCTTCCCTTCCAGTTCATCTAAAATATCACTTATAAAGACAGTGAAGAGGACTGGCCCCATTACTGAGCCCAGCAGCAACCCACTGGTCACTCTCCCATCCTTAGAGGGAGTGCTGCTAATCACCACCCTCTGTCACCTATCCATCAACCAATTTCTAACTCAGTTCATCACTTTGGATCCCACCCCTAGGCTGCTCAGTTTCTTAATCAGTCTCTTGTGCAGCACAGTTGCGAAGACCTTGCTAAAGTCCAGAAAGGCCAAGTCCACCGTTCTCCCCTGGTCTATTTCCCTGGTCACCCAGTCAAAGAAATCAATCAGGTTCATCTGGCAAGACCTCCCCTGTTAATCCATGCTGCCTTTGGTCTTGCAGCTAATTTGATTTTATTTATATTTACTATATTCTTTCCTTATCTTATCTTTTTGAGCTAGGAACATTTTTAGCCCCCTCTTATTGTTTCCCCACTTTGTTTCTCTCCTGGTGAACAGAACTGAGGTTTGTGAGGATGCCAGTAATGGTGATTGGCTGGCACATGGCACAAAGTGGGGGGGTGGGGGGTGCACAGGCACTATGTTCAGTAGCCATGGCAGGCCTGTGGCAAACGCTTTTCTCCCACGGGATCCTAGTGCCTCCAGTCCATCCCCATCAGTATGAAAGAGGCTGGTTTTTATTTAAGCAGGAATGCATGGTAGCAGAGTGTCCCTGTATTCTCTTGGGGTGAGATACAGATAAGGCATACTTATGAATCCGGAGTAAGATGGAACATGTATCTGTGTCTTTTATTCTCAGCCTTTGCAGATTGTGTGGAATCCTTTGACACCATGCAATCCTGCTTAAAGCAGAACCAGCCTAAATTTTCGTGGTGATCTGCATATGATGCTTTACATTACGGGGGTTTGTGTGATTTTGTGTTTCTTTGAAACCTGGCTTTGTTGTCAGTGCCTATTTATTTATTAAAATAATCAGAAACAACCTTTGCAGTTTGGTAAGCAGAACAAAGAGAAGCTGCCCGATGTTCACCCTCCAAGCAAGGGGACAACTCTGCTCTTTCGGGCTCTCTCCTCTCAAACAAACTGCATTCTGCAGTTTGGTAAGCAGAACAAAGAGAAGCTACCCGACGCTCACCCTCCAAGCAAGGGACAACTCTGCCTTTCGGGCCTTCTCTCTCAAACAAACTGCATTCTGCAGTTTGGTAAGCAGAACAAAGAGAAGCTGCCCAACGCTCACCCTTCACAAGGTACGGGTTGAACCCTGAATTTTGGCATCTACCCCCTGAGGAATATCACTTTGCCCCTGTTTGCCAGTGTTTTCACACTCTGTGCAGCAATCCAAGAAGTCTTCTAGGAACTGCTGCCAAGAAATTAATGCTAGGACTGACCTCTGCTTGACATGTTCTTGATTTCTCACTTTAAGTAATGTTTAGTCTGATGTAGAGATTTCTTAAGAGTTGATTTAAGTTTTGAGAGAGGTCTTAAGGTACTGTGATTTTGCTATCTGCCCTGAGCGCTGTGCCCCTTCTCTTAGAGCTATAAATCTGTGGGCTGCACCCTTGACCTCGGTGCTGACTTTTCCATTAGCAGATTATATCCTTTAGCCACTAGAGGGCCCAGTTATAAGCACACTTATCCAATCCAACACAATATAGTTCCCGTCTCATTTCACTTATTGTGTGGTCCATACCTCTCAACCTTTTGTCTCCCAAATGTGGAACATTGCCTCTCAAAATGTGGAACAAATGAGCAAAATGTGGAACACTTAATCAAATCTTTACCTAGGAGGCTCAGAACACTGTTAAAATGTTTGCATTTATGTTTAGAAAGTCTGTTATTAATTGAGTAATATATTTTTTGCAACATTTACTACATATTTTTGCTTTAAAATGGTAATACTGAATGTAGAACAAGTCCTCACAATGTGGAACAGGAAGCTTTTGTGAAGTAAAATGAGGAACGTTCCTCGTAATGTGGTACAGTTGAGAGGTATGGTGTGGTCAGTCTATCACTATTCATCTGCCTTTGCCCCTTCCTCTTCTACTGATTGATACTGATTTTTCCCATTTGCAGCTTACAGTCTTTTCACCTACTAAAGGGGTTTTCCCCCAACCATTCCAAAGCTGCTCTATATCTCCTTACTCTACTACTCCTGGCACTCTTCCTTTACTGCTCAGCTGCTATGGGTACCTACACTCCATTACTAAGTCTGCTCTCCTTCACCCTCTTGGTACAGACCTCGCATAGACTGGAGAACCTTTCCTCCACACTAGGCACCTCATCCCCAGACTACCCCACAGTGACTCGGCCCTCCCCCACCCTCGACACACCTGTGACCCCCACCACCCCCACCTTGCCAACACCCCCACTCCCTCTGCCCTCCAAGACCTGACCTGGACCCAGCTCTCCCCTGCCACTCCCACCCTTCGCACTTTATCTATCCCATGCACCCTGATTCTAAAGTCCTCAGCTGGGTGTTGACCCAAGGGTCTCCATCACCACTGGCCACTAACCAGAATAATTACACTGCTATTATTATTATCTGGTAATGTACACCCAAACCCAGGACCTATTGCTTCCGGCCCTTCTAAACCCTGTACTGCAACTGGCCTCCACTTTGCATCCTTAAACATTTGCAGTCTCCTAAAGAAATCTGCTGCCCTCCAGTGCTGGGTCATTCAACATCAACCTGACATAATTTCACTGGTAGAGACTTGGCTCTCCAAATCCACCCGACTCCGCTATCACTCTCCCTGGATATACCATCTACAGGGAAGACCGAGTAGGCAAACGCGGTGGTGGTTGCGCACTACTCGTACGGGACTCCCTTATAGGTCAGGCACTCTCTCTCCTAAACTTGATTATGGAGCCCAAGCCCTCACCTTAAAAATCACACCTGACCCTGCCCAAGGCCCTCTCTTCCTCCACCGGTCTCTTACGCACTTGAGAATCAAAACCAAGCGGTCCAGTCCTCATTGACTATCTCACATCTCCCTCACAAAGTGGAGCAAGTCATCCTAGGTGTATCTCAATGTTAACTGGCTTGCCTCCACTGCCTCCCATATAAGGGACTCCTTTGCTGCCCTGGATATGTCCCAGTTAGTCACCCAGCCCACCAGATTCAACCACTCTACTGGCACCAGCGCTCTCCTAGATGTTGTTATATCTAACCGCCCCTACAAAATCCAGGATGTCACTGTCCTCCCCAACTCTCTTAGTGATCACTCCCCAGTCCTCCGTCTCTGGTCATCCTCCACTCTGAAGCCAGTGTCCCAGGCCACTTTACACTGCCGTTTATGCCCCGGCGGCCTCAGAAAATTAAAATAATACCTAGCCCAGCTAGACTGGTCCCCTCTCCAGCGCGCCCCTGACATTTACTCAGCTCTTGACCACTTCACAAATGCCTTCTGTAAGGCTTGTGACCTTTTCGCCCCCCTCACCAGGATCCGCGCCAAAAAATGCAATGCCCCATGGATCACCCCACCCCTCCTCCAGTGACTCAAAAACAGAGGATCTCTGGCACATTGCCGTAGAATCTGGAAACGCATCTGACAGACAGGCCTACAACGCAGAACGCAATAAGTGCACTTGGGCCATTAGGCAGGCCAAGGCAGAGCACTACCAGACCACCCTCACTTCCACTTGGGGTTCAGCCTGGACCTTCTGGGATAATATGAAAGAGCTAAATGGGAAGTCCCGCTTCCCCGCACCATCTCAGCTCTCCATCAATGGCACCCCACCACAGATCCACTCCTCATAGCTGATTGCCTTAACACTGCCTTCTCTGACCTAAGCTCAGTCCTCCCCAGCAGCTTATTTGACCCAATACCCCCCTCTCTCCCTCCAGTCCTGCTTCGCCCACCATTCTACCTGCGCACCCTATCCCCCCAAGAAGCCAGGCCGCACCTGCTAAACGCCTTAGGCAGCAATAGCCCCCTCGACTCCAGGATCCTCCGTATGGTCTTGGACAAAGTCCTAGTCCCCCTGACTGACCTTCTAAACCGGTCTCTATGCCTGGGTCAGTTCCCAAGTGCTTGGAAAACTGTTGAAATCACACCCATACATAAGAGTGGGGACCGATCCACTCCCAACAATTACCGGCCCATCTCCATCTTCCCCCCACTCTCTAAAGCCCTTGAAAAAGTGGTGTTGATCCAGCTCTCTGAATACCTAACCAAGTATGACATTATGTGCCCAGAGCAGCACGGTTTCTGCCCAGGACACAGTACAACCACGGCTCTCCAGGAATTCTCCCAACACCTGCATGCTGCTCTTGACTCTGGCAGTCTTGCAGGAGCAGTGTTCATTGACCTCTCCAAGGCCTTTGACAGTCTGTCATCCCCTTCTACTCGACTCTCTCCACCAACTTGGCTTCTCTGGTGGTCCCATTTCCTGGTTCTCTAGCTACCTCTCTGTTAGATCTCAGCGTGTCAAGATCAGCGGCTCCCTCTCCAGCACTCTTCCCGATCGCTCCGGGGTCCCTCAGGGCTCCATCCTGGGTCCAATACTTTTTAGTCTCTACCTCAAGACCCTCCCCAGCTCATGTACTGGTAAAATGCTCCTCTATGCCGATGATGCAGTCCTCGTTGCCTAACATCCCAATCCCACCTCCCTCCAATTATCCCTCCAGCAAGCTTACAACCAAGCCGAAAGGTGGTTCGGAGACCGCAGACTGGTCATTAACCTAAAGAAAACCAAATCAATGCTCTTCTCCCACCACCAAAATAAAGCTAAAAATACCCCCCCCTCTTGATTATCCCCAGCACTCTGCACCCGCTAGAACAAGTGACCACATACAAGTACCTAGGCATCACGTTCAATACTGCCCTCTCCTTCCACACCCACATTAATGCCCTGTCAGCTGCCATTAACTCTCGGATTGGCCTGCTATACCAGCACAGGGACTGCCTGCCTCAGGTTGCCCTCAGGCTGGCCATCACCTCCTCCGTCTTGTCCCTCTTGGACTATGGCTTGCCCATCTACGCTGCAGCTGACAACACTCCCCTCTCCAAAATCCAACTCTCCGTCAATAAGGCCTGTAGGCTCCTGACCGGTGCCCCCAGCCATACTCACACCTGCCTTCTCTATACTACCACCAATCTTCTCAACTTTGAGGAGCGACTGCTGTACCAGACCTGCCTTCTCGCTAAGAAATCTCTGCTAGGACTCTTCCCCCCCCCCCCCCCCCGGGGTTCTCCACCTCCCTACAGCAGCCATCTTCGTCCGTCACCACCCGTAGCCCTGTTAAGGCCACTTTCAAGGTGCCCAGAACCAAGACCTCTCTTGCCCAGAGATCCTTCCTCTACTGAGCCCCCACCTTGTTCATCTCCCTCCCTAGCTACATCTCCAACTTGCCAAAAGTTAGCTCCTTCAAAACAGCCCTTCGGTACCATATCTTTAATACCCGCTGTTGTAGGTGCAACTAACCCCCTGTTGTAACCTGTGGTTCCCACCCGCCTTGCCCCCTGGCTCGACAATGTCCACTGGACAGCCTCTCCATCCCCCAGACCTACCCCTTCCCTACTAGGTCCAAACAGGGATGTAACCCACTGTCTTTCTCTGAGGACCTACTATATCCATGAGTGTAACTCACAATTTTGTAACATTGTGTAACCTAAGTAACATACAAACTACAACATTATGTAACCTAAGTGTATCTATGTTAAGTGTTCCTTTTACTGCACTTGTAATGTTATCCTCTGTTTTAATCTGCACTGTAATAACTGTCTTGATGTCTGCCCCCCACCGCGACGAGGTGCCTTTGTAAATCAGTCTCTGACTCAAAGGTTGTAAACCCGATTTGTAATGAATAAATTGAGCACAAATTGCTGGTTTGCAAAGGTTCCACGTCATATTAGGATAATACAGTGGACAATACAGGGTACAAAATACAGTTCACAGTCTTGGTAGTTGGCTCAAGTGGAGCCTCGTTGCATGGCTACTTGTGGTTACATAAGGTAGACATTATAAGTATGTACATTATAATACAAATAAATAACCCAAATGCAGAATGTTTGTATTTTGTTATTACTAGGTAAACTTCTGGGCACAGGTTCTCATTTTCAAAGGTTCCACACTGGAAAAAGTTACAATAGTGACAGGACAGGCAGATAACGAGTCATTACAGTGGATATCAAAAGGTGCAGAGCAGCTTGTAATGAGTCATTACAGAGGTCAAAAAAGGGTGCAAAATCCAAGTTTACGTGGGATACAGAATTGCACGGTTATAGCCAGAGGGCAAACTGATCAACAGGTACAGGCTTTGGTACAGGGTCACAGTAATCAGGTACAGGAATAATGAGCCTGCTTGGCTAGATGTGCGTGTAGTAAACTTTTAAATTGGCTCAATGTAGTCATATTATAGAGCGTGCTAGGAAGGTAATTCAGCCAGTAAGATGCAATAGCCACAAAGGAATGCTACCCATGGCAAGTCCTGCAGAAATGTTTCAAGAGCCTGTAATCGATTATGGTTCTACTGTGGTACTGATTATTGACAAAGCTTGGGCAGGGTTTTTTTTTTTTTTTTTTTAATGCTTGGGGGTAAGTCCCAGTAGAACCTTTTTCCCTAGTGTACAGGTCTGGTATTTGACTTTGCTAGCAATGGGTAACCAGTTTGTTAGGGAGTACAGGTAACTGTGGGTGTGGTTATCCATACCCAGGAGCAGTCTGCAGGCTTTATTACATAATACTCTGACCCCATAATTGTCTCATTTGCTGCAGAGTAATCAATAAGGGACAGGACTGAGTTTGCTACTGTTATGTGTCTAGCTTCTGGGTGAGGTTATTTATGTTTCTGTACAGGGCACCCAACCTTTTGTTGGCAGTTTTCACCAGGCTGTCCACGGGACGAAGAATAGAGTGTCATCTAGGTGGACCCAAGGTATTTAAAGACCTCAGCCTGTTCTAGCTTATTGTCCACAGCACAGAAAATGTCAAGGGGGGTAGGGAGAGGTCTTTTTCATGTATGTGCCAATGAACACCATGGTCTATTTTTTTTTTTTTTTTTTTTTGTAGTTGAGCACTAGGCTGTTGTTGGAGAACCAGATTTCAAGTGATGCAAAGTTGCATTGTAGGGCATGAGTTAGTCTGTCTTTGTTGCAGTGTCTAAATTAGACAACCACATTGTCTGCATAGAGGAGGAGGAGGAGGAGGAGGAGTTTGGCAGGCTTCAGGGAGCTGATTAATGGAGAGACCAAATAGTTGTGGGTCCTGGGTAGAGCCTTGTGGTAGCTCCACTGAGACTGCCTGTCATTGGAGAGTGTACCCTCAGTTTTGATGTTTTGGGTACAATTGGTTAAATAGCTTTTGAACCTGTGAACAGTGTCCAGTGATACGCCCAGGTTTATAAATTTTTGCAGCAGTATATGGTGACTGACTAGATCAGAGACGTTGGTTAGGTCTATTTAGATTGCACCAACCATATTACCACTGTCCAAAGCTTCAAGGGGAAGTTAGTATATTCTACCAGAGCTCTGCTAGTGCCATGGAATTTCCTGAAAGCATGCTGTTAGGTACATTGGAAAACATATTCATCAAGGTAAGAGGTGAGTTGGTTGCTAGCCATCTTCTCGAGCACCTTAGACAGTGGCGATAGGATGGAGAGAGAGGCCTGTAGTTAGTAATAATAGTTCTATCACCACTCTTGGAGACAGGTGTGACCAGTGCAAAGTCTCACATTTTGGGGGAGTAGGAGTACCATAGTGATAGACTGAAAATTTTAGTGATTGGGTAGGTCAGTTTTGGCAGGGCTAGGGATAGCAGCTTTATGTCTATGGTGTCACCACCCACTCTGGTTTTACCCAACACTTTTCTAATGTAGTTTAGGGTCCCTGTTTCAGTGATGGACCCAAATTACAATTTCAGGCTGTCGAAGGCAGTAACAGTATCCTTCCCCCCCTCCCCCCGCTACAGGTTGGACTCTGGACCATTATGGTTTAAGGAGGGGGTATCATTATGGATATAGGAGCTCAGGATAAGAAAGGCCTCATTTGAATTTATTGGTAATGTATGTGGGATCTAGGACCTCAGAGCCATTGATGTTCAATACTATGGGTGATTTCTTTTCCTCTTTAAGTAGACAGTTGACATTTTCTCAGAATTTCTTTCCATTGTTCCAATTAAAAGTTTGCTGGGATTTGAAATAGTCAGATTTGTCTGATGTAACTGTCTTTGTGCATTTGTTTCTGAGTTCTCTGTACTTCTGCTGGTGAGAAGCAAGTCAAGATTTCCTGACCCTGGCCCACCATTTGTCCTTATTCATCAGTGCCAGGAGTTATGGTGAGAGCCAGGCTTTACCTCTGACCTTTCATTTTTTGACTGGGGCAAATTGGTCAAGTCTTTTGCCGTATTCAGTTATCAGGAAGTCTAGGGCCAAGTTGACATCTGGGATCAAGCCAAGGTAGCTCCAGTAGCTGCAGCTGATTTATGCTACCTTACATTCTTCACATGCTATGGTTGAGAAGTAAGCTACATAGGTAAACAGGATTGACCAATATTTTAAAGTATGAATTTATTCAGCGGCTTGATTTCTTCTTTGAGATCACTTTTTTTTTTAAATATATTTTTATTGGATTTTTTTCTTACTTTTGTATCAGGAGACATTTTACAATCAGAACATGTTCTATGCTTACTTCAGATTTGTTGTAATACAGGTACACAATGCTTAAAGATCTTTTACATTTGATACAGATTAGGACTGAAACAGGTCCACCATTTTCTGTGATAGATTCAAACAATTCTATGACCCCACTCCCTTCTCCTTTCCTCTCCCCCCAACCCCGAAACCCACCCACTATGGGCAGAAATCAGGATCAACCTTTGCCTGATAGACTGACCATCTCTGCCAAAGGGTGGCAAATTTATCTGTTGGGTTGTTTAGTTTTGCTGTGATGTTTTCTATCTGGTATATAGAATTCACAATTCGCCTCCAGTCTTGTATACTTGGTACTATTTTAGTCATCCATTTCCTTGTCAAGGATTTTTTTGCAGCCAACAGCAAAATGGGAAGCAGGGTTTTTGTCCGGGGACGATCCGGGTAGACAGCCATGAGCACCACTTCGGCCATGAGCTTGACACACTCACCTAGGCCCTCACCGATTTCTTTTTGTATACTTAACCAGAAGGGCATTAAGTGTGGACATTGCCACATTATATGTGCTAAGTCAACTATTTCAGCTCTACACTCCCTCCAACAAACCCCGTATTCAATCGGAAGGTATTTAGTCAGACTTGCCGGCGACCTGAAAAATCTTGATCTACATTTCCAGGAGTATTCCCTCCAGATATGAGATCTGGTGATTTTGACCACTCGCAGAGACGAAGAGGACCATTCTTCTTTGGATACAAGGTCTAAGTCCTTGTTCCAACTTACTAGTATTGAGTTTGTTGATTCTTTTGATTGGTCTTGCATCATTTTGTACAAATTACCGATTAAGTGGTTCCAATGTTGTCCCAGAGAGTGGGCAATAAATAGTTTTTGGGGGGGTGGGGATTCAGTTTAACCTGGATAATTCTGTTACATAAAAGATGTTTTCTAATTTGGAAAGATCTGAAATGGTCAACAGTTGGATTGTTGAATTTAGATTTTAATTCTTCGAATGATAGGATTCCATTTGGGCCTAAAAACTGAAATACCTACTCCAGTCCCAGTCTGCATCAACGGGAGAAGGTTATGTAATTGTGGGACAGGATGAAGAGATCATCTTCTGAAATTAACTTACAATATTCGTTGATTAATTAGAGTGGCTCTTTTTCTCGCATTTTAATCCAAATTTTTAAAACCTGTGATGTAGTATTGGTAAATTCTTTCAAAGGAGGGGTTCTCCCTGGAGATGAGAAAATTACTTTTTTAATGTCATACATATCGTTCAGATGAAATTCCAGCTTCTTCCATTGGGAGTCAAACTGATCAGAGAGCCATAGTAGAAGAAATTTTAAAAAGGCGGATTCTGCATATTTTTTTAAGTCCGGAAGATTAGTACCACCCTGAGCCAATGATAGTTTTAATATGGAAAGGCGATTCGTGGTTTCTGTTTGTTCCAAATACATTTTGATATCATGTTATCCCATGACTTAAAATAATATTGAGGTGGGAAATATGGGATATTTTGGAACAAGTACAGTAGGCAGGGTAGGACGTTCATCCTAATGGTTTCAATGCCTTGAAATAAAGACAGAGGAAGGTGGGTCCATTTATCCAAATCTTTATTGATCACTATGGAGATGGGTTCGTAGTTGATTAATTCAATTACATGAAGATTATGGGGAATGTGTATGCCAAGGTATTTTATTTTGGTTGAGTGCCATTTAATTGTTAAACTTCATTTTAGAGTGTTTGGGGGAATATAGTTATATAAGAGGGCCTTAGTTTTTGTAATGTTTAATTTAAAGCTGGCCAGCTTCTTGAATCGGGACAGAATTCTCCATGTCTCTGTAATAGATTCTGTAGGGGATAAAAGGGAAAGGAGTATGTCGTCTGTGAAAAGACTAATCTTATTTTCAGATTGCTGCATTGGTATGCCTTCTATGTTTTTCGATACTCTTATCGCCGTAGCTAATGGTTCAAGATATAATGCAAACAATAAAGGGGAGAGAGGACAACCTTGCCTTGTACCCAGGCCTACTGAGATCGGGGAGGAAAGTCCCCCATTTATTCGAATATAAGCTTTTGACGAGAGGTATATTTGGGTCAACCAGTGCAGCAATGAGTCTGGGAAGCCAAATGTTTTTAATATATCCCATAGGAAAGGCCAATATACCTTGTCGAATGCCATTTCAGCATGGAGGCTTAAAAAGGTGGCTGGAATCTTCCATGTTTGGATGTATTCCATGAATATTAGGGATTTTCTAATGTTGTCAGTTGTTAATCTGTTTCTTATAAAACCCGCTTGGTCCGGATGTATTATCGTTGGGAGGACTGTTTATAATTTTTTGACCCAATATGGCCATGAAGATTTTATAGTCTGAATTTAGTATTGAAATCGATCGATAGGCGGAGGGGTCTAGTTTATTTCCATTGGGATTTGGGATAGCCGCAATTGTGGCATAGTCCCATGATGGAGGAGGTGTATTTCCCATAGCCGTTTCTCTAAACAGCTTAAGAAGTCTTGTGGTTAATTCTTTATTAAAAATTTTATACCATTCATTAACATATCCATCAGGGCCGGGGCAACGACCCGAAGATTGTTTGGTGACTGCCGTCTCTATTTCTTCAATTGATATAGGGGCTTGTAATTTCTGGGCTTGTACTGTTGAGATTTTTGGGAGTTGTAATTGAGCTAGAAAAGCTTGTCTGTCCTCTTGAGAAGAGGTGTTGTGTGTTGTATAGAGCTGTTGGTAGTAGTAATAAGCGAAGGTTTGTCTTATGTCTTCTTCTTTGTGAGTTATCCTACCGGTTTGAGGATGTTTAATTTTTAGTATTGTTACTGCATTTTTCCTTGCTCTCAACTTCTGTGCCAATCTGCATGTAGCCCTAGATTTGTTTGTTTTAAATATATTAGGGACATTTGAATCTTTTCATCCATTATTTTTTGGAGAGCTGACGTAGTTGCTCTAATTTTTGTTTGTATTTCTTTATCCCCCTCTCTATAGAGTAGTTGAAGGGTTTGTAGAGTCTTGGTAAGGTCATTATATTTCCTCTCCCTTTCTTTTTTTTTTCCTTGAGGCATAAGCAATGACCTCGCCTCTGATGGTGGCCTTCATGGCATCCCATAATATGGCTTCGGAAACAGCCGATGATGTGTTTTCTCCCAAAAATTGTGGGATTCTTTTTTTAAATTGGTCAGTGAATTCTTTATCTTTTAGAAGATAGGGGTTTAGTCTCCCGAGTGTTTGTTTTGTTTTTTTTACCCATATCAACTTTTAATAATGGGGGTGGTGATCAGATATTAATTTTGGACAAATAGTTATGTCTCTCACTGAGAAGTGGTGTTAGCATGAGGTAAAGAAATAGTCTAGTCTGGAATATGAGTTGAATCTTTCCGAGTAATATGTAAAGCCTGGAACTGAGGGGAAACATTTCCTCCAGATGTCCACTAGGCCAAGGTTTTCAAGTTGTGTTTTGAAAAACTTTACTGGAGTAGATAGGCGATAGACTTTGGGGTTAGATGAATCAAGGTTTGGGGTGACTATCATATTGAAGTCACCTGCCATTAGTAGTTGCCCCTTATGGAGGTCTATTATTTTATTAAGGATTTGCCGGATTAATGGTGATTTGGTCTGTGGAGGTAGATATATATTAGTTAATGTAACTTCTTGGTTGTATAGGCAGCCTTGAATGATGATGTAGCTTCCTAATCTATCAGATTATATATTGTTTATTTTAAACTGAGTGGTTGATGGGATCAGTATTGCGACACCCCATTTGCGTCCATTCGGGTGAGATGAAGAGTAAATGGTATATCGGCCCCCCCCATGCTAATTTCTGATGTTCAATGTCTGAAAGGTGGGATTCTTGTATAAATATCTGCCTTCTGTTTGTTTAAGTGTTGCATCACTCTCGATCTTTTGATGGGGTTATGAAGGCCATTTACATTTATTGAGTAAATCCTCACCGGTTGGGAAGCCATTTGGGTTTATTGTTCTTTACTTTTCTTTTAACTGTTTTAAGTTTATTACTGATTTATTTTATTATTGTTATTAGTTTTGGGCATTCAGTATTTCTTTTTTGTTTATTTTCCAGGTCGTCCCAGTCCGTCTTCTCCCGGATCGCTCCCCCCAAGACAGTGTGAGAGGACTTGTTAATCATGATCAGTTTCTCCTGTGGAAATCTGTTAGATCTCCTCAACATAAGTTTCTGAAGTTTCTGTAATAAAGCAATACATTGGAATATTGTACCCTGTCTCCTGTGTCTCCTTCCAGTTTCATTACATAAACAAATGTTAACTTCAACATTAACTGTAACTGTATAGAAAACTGTAAATAAATAAAGTTGTGAATCTAACCAATTTACAGTTGGCATAACAACACAATCTAACAGAACTTTGTTTATCAATGCTTCCATTGTTAGGGTGGGAATAAAGTTCCACCCTTCCGTAATCTCAAGCCGATTCCCAGAGGGAGTCAGTGTTGATCGAGGATCTCCTTTATAAGAGATTTCTCAGAGGATACAAATCTGCACCCTAAAGGTTCAATAAAATGGGCAGTGTGGGCTCCCTAAATCCCTTGTTTGGTTGGGTCCCCTTCCTTCTATGTAATGAGAGAAGAAAAGGGACACTCAGAAACCGATCCCTCATTCCCCTGGGCCTAACTCCCCAACCACCTATGTTCCAACCTTCTACCCTCTCTCCTTCCCTCAGCATGCCCCCTCCCTCATCCCTTTTGAGAAGTTTCTCATTAGAAGCCCGATTATCGGGTATAAAGGGCCCCCAACTAAGTGGGAGCACCCATTCCCATGGGTCAGTTCCCTGTAAAGAGAAAAGTAGGGAGATCATCTGTTTTCTCTTCCCACTGACCCCAGGTGTCTCAAGCAATTGCCTGAGATTAGGCTAAGGGATTTCACTCATCTACCACTCTGTCACAACGATCGAGTGATCCCATCTCTATAATCTTGGGCCTTCACCCAGTGTGATTCCTTCCCATAATGGTCACAGGGTTGCTATGATTAACTTGCCCTGTGTCAGGGTACAGGGAAGGGGTGTCTTCGAAAAGTAATTAAAAAAGGAAAGAGAGGAGAGGAAGGTAGAAAAGAAAGAAAAAAGAAAAAAAAAGGGGGGAGGGGAGAGAGAGTAGGAACCCCAGCTCTTCCCTTCCAGGCATGCAAGGACCTACTTTATTGGTCCTGAATATTATTTAGAGAGTTGTGGAGTAGTGAAATTGGGATTTATATTAATGTGTTACAGTCCAAAGTATGTTTTAAATGTCCCAAGTCACTTGGATCTTCTGTTTTTCACCTAGGGGGGAAGTCCTTGACAAAATGCCCTATTAATAGGAGGGGACACCTTAATGAGCCCTCCCAGGACATGGGTATGTCAACTGACGAGAGCCCCCGAAGTCCAAGGAGGGAGGGAAAGAGCGAGGGACCGCACCAGGGGGGAGACTCCAGCAGTCCAACTATAACGGGACCTCTTACCCCCTCAGCCAAGTGAGTCGCCCGCCATCAAGGAGGATTATTTTCCTCCAGTCACAGCAAGGTAGCGGGAAGTAATTTTATTTGATATCCCTTTGTTGAGATGCTGGACTGGAGGGACGGCGCCCAGAAGCAGGACCACCTCAGGCCCCCGCCAACCCTCCCCACATCCCCGCCCAACCTCCCCAAGAAGAGCTTCAAAGACTCACCCACCACCAGGACTTGTTACTGGTCCACCATAACAGAAGGGTTTCTTAGAGATCGAATCTTCTGGAGCATTTCTTCCAGGCACATATTGGACTGATGTGCTCCATCCAGCAACGATTGTCCCTGGGATGTACTCCTAGTAGGTCCAGCTCAGGTCAAAAGACGTTCCTTGAGCACCCCCTTTTTAAACAGGTCTTTCTTAGCTTCCAAAGCAGAAATGTATGAGGTGGGGCCTTCTGGTAAATATACAATCAACTTGGCTGGGTAAAGGGTGCGAAAGCTGATCTGTTGGGTTCTTAATATAGGAAACAGCGGAGCGTAGGCCCTTCTCTGACTTTGGGTAAAGGGAGCATAGTCATTGTCGATGATAATACGGTGGTTTCCATACATAATTTTCCCTTTCTGCCATGATTTTTTAAGGAGCAGTTCCTTCATCTGAAAACTTTGCATTCTGATGACGAACGATCTAGGTCTGGCATGTTTAGCCTTAGGTTTGGGGTCCAGAGCACGGTGGGCATGCTCCAAATCCAGGGGGTAGTCAGGCCCCAGGTCAGGAATGGATCTGAAGAATTGGTCTGCGAAGGCCAAGGGGTCAGAGCCTTCATCACTCTCTGGCAGGCCGAAGATCCAAAGATTTTTTCTCCGCCCTCCGTTCTCTGCATCCTCCTGTCAGAGAACAGTGCAGCTGGGATTCCGAAAGGGAAGAAACGGCCGACTCCAGGGCGTTAATTTTTATATTATTTTGAGATATTTGCTGGTCTGCCTCATTCGCCCGAGTCTGCAGTGATCTTAAATCAGCTCTGACCTGGTTTAGAGAGTCCCTCATTTCTTCTCTAAATTCAGAAATGGCCCATAGGATATTTTGCTCTGGTTGAGGGGTTGATTGGGCAGGCATGGCTGGCTGGGTTTCGTTTCCCCTCCTTTGGTAGCCATCGATGTGGGAGGGGGATGAGCAGAGCTGGTTAGAAAGGCTGCAGGTAAATTTGAAGTTTCAGTTGACTCAGGAGTAGACAAACTGACTTTTTCCTCCTCTGCTGTGAATCGGAAAGTGGAGAAAATCTGTTATGGAGGAAAAGTTCCATCAAATATAGGGAGGGGAAATCGATCTGAAAGCTGCAAGGAGTTCGTTTTTTGTTCTGGTCTCAGAGGGTGCAGTTGGTTTTTATGCTCTTCTTGTCCCTTTAAGTGTATAGAGCTTTTGGGAGCTGAGTATGGTTGGGTAGAAGATCTCCAGAATCACACGCAGGGACTGGGCCGCTTACTCCGATCTGGTTAAGGCCACACAGTTCAATGGCTGCTTCTACAGGATCGGGGCCCCTATCAATCGGGGAAGCCTGCCCGAGGATCCTGTCTCTGGCCCGAGATAGCGATTGAGGGGGCCAGGTTCCGCCAGAGATTCTTCCGTGGCTTAGGTTGTAGTGGTGGCTGAAGATGCAGTCGAGAGACCGATTGAGGACCGCCGCCAATTGAGGAGGTAAGGGGGGGAGGGCGCGCGGTACGCTGTGCAGGAAAGAAGCGGTGCAAAGCAGGTTGGATGCTCCGAGTCGGTAGGGCTTAACAGACTGGGTCTCTCTTCCATGCGGATGGAGCAGTCGGCAGGGAGAGCTCTCTTTTTATTTAATCCACCACCAGGATCAGCGAGAGGAGCGGTGTCAGATGTTGCAGGGATCTCACCTCTATTTAATTCTCCATTTGTTAGCAAGGTATGCTTTGATTTTTGAGGTAGGAGACCGATTTTAATAATTTGGGTTTGGGAGCCATAACGAAAGGCTGCTTACCGCGCCATTCCAGAACCGGAACTTTGAGATTACATTTTGTTTGCTATGCCGGCAATGGGAATAAGTACAGAAGAAGCAAGTGAGACAGCACATTCCTGTTTGGAGCAGCATGAGTCATTGGATACAGGAAGGAAATGAGCTGAAGATTTGATCACTGGCCATGAAGGTGACCCAGAGCAGCAAAGTAATGAAAATTCATTGCAACTCTCTTCTCTAAAACTTGACAGACCATTAATATCTGAATTTAATTTGACATACAGTATTTCAATATTAGATTCGTGTTTAGAAAGAGAACAGGTCCCCAGAGAACTGTGGGTTGTGATCATGACATCTTATGGCTTATAAAATTTCACTCTTGAAGAGGCATGGGAGAAAGCAGAAAGGGAGTGTTCATGAATCTTTATACAGTTAGGTGTGAAAGATATTACTATTAAATATGAAGAACTCACTAAAGAAATTCAGTCAGCCTTCTGGAATAACATAAAAGATGTCACTGGGAAGCAGTCCAAATCACCGCCAACTGTGCTCCAGGTCAATGGGATTACCACACTGGACCATAAAATGATTGTTGACACTTTCAATGATGTGTTCACTGATCTTAGCAGTGTTCTCCCCTCTGATTTTTTCAATGATGAGGACACTCCTTTATCTGCCTATCCCACTCCAACCACCAATCCCCTCTTCTACTTCAAAGCAGTAAATAAGAATGAAGTTTGCAAGTACATCTCCAAACCCATCAGCAACTCCAGAACAAGCGCTGATGCACTTGAACTCAAGCTTCTGTCTCTCACACTAGAAGAAGTCCTGGGACCCCTTACCAGGATTTTTAATCTCTCCCTCTCTCTTAGCCAGTTCCCGGACAAACAGAAGTCAGCCACGGTCACTCTGATCCATAAACGTGGTGATAGGACCACACATGGGAACTACCACCCAATCTCTATCCTACCACCCCTCTCTAAGGCACTGGAAGGTATAGTAGCAGGTCAGCTAACTGACTATCTGGGCAAATATAACATTCTCTGCCGGCAGCAGCGTGGTTTTGGAAAAGGGCACAGCACTGCCACTGCCCTACTTGAGTTCACAGGTGCCATCCACGACTCTCTGGACAACGGTCTTCTAACTGGTGCAATCTTTATAGACCTGACCAAGGCTTTTGATACCATCCACGATCGCCTCCTGCTTGGCCAACTACAGAACTCTGGGCTCTCCACTGAATCTGTTGCCTGGTTCAAAAGCTACCTTGGAAACTGGTCCCAATGTGTGAAAATTGTGGATGTGCTCTCTGATACTAAAGAGGTCCGTTCTGGTGTTCCCCAGGGCTCTATCCTGGGCCCTCTACATTTCAGCTTGTTCCTCAACACACTCCTGGACGCTTGAGCTAAACAAATCATACTGTACGCTGATAACGCGGTCATGCTTGCCTCCCATCAGGACCCAAACTACCTGCAATTAAACCTTTAGCATGGATTCACCATGGTTGAGAACTGGTTCATAAAACATAAGCTGATCCTTAACCAGAAAAAAACTAAGACCATGATTTTCAGCAGCTCCCATAACAAACATAAACATCTCCACCTCTCCATAAACACCAGCCAAGGTGGCCCACTGGATCAGGTCCTAACCTTCAAATATCTTGGGATCACCCTAGACTCCCACCTGTCCTGTGCTGCCCACATTAACAATGTTGCCAAAGCTGCGAACTCCAGAGTGGGCCTGCTCTATCGCCACCAGTGACACCTAACCCCTGAGGCACTAGTAGCTGCTGTCCAGAGCTCCATCATCTCTTCGATTGACTATGGCCTTGTCATCTACAGCTCTGCCACTGCCACAGCACTCAGACGGGTAACCACCACCTTCAATAAGGCCTGTCGACTCATCACTGGGGCTAAACGTCTCACACACGTGACCTTTACACTCAAACCAATTGGCTGCAACTTGAAAATAAAATAAAATACCAAACTTGTGTGGTTGCTAAGAAAATCCAGATAGGTCTTGCTCCACCAGGAGTCTGTACCCTTCTACAACCAAAAACCAACAGCTGTAGCCCCAGGGGATCAAAGCCACAGCTGTTTCAAATTCCCTGCTGCCGCATAACACAAGGCCAAAGATCTTTTGCCTACAGGGCCCCCACCTGGCTAAATGGTCTTGCTAGTGACACTACCTCTACCACCTCACTCAGTGCCTTCGAATCCAGGCACCAAAACACCCTCATTGCCTCTAGCACCTGTGACTGCCTCAGCTAACAAACAGTACTCCCTCCACCCATGACTACTGTGCGAGACCTCGGCCTCCTTTTGCACTATGCCCTTCCTGGGCCCCCTTCTTATGAACTTTTCCCCTAACAACGCTGCTTGGCTGCTCCCCCCCATCCTCTCACCTCTCTATCTCCTCCCTCGTTTCCTCCCCCGACCTCTGCCCCTTTAATTCCCCTTCCCCCTCTTCTTCCAGCAACTAGTTTCCTTCTCAGCATAATTGGCCTAAGGGGGAAGGGCGCTGCAAAAGCCGAGGATGCTCTAAACAGAGAAACAAGATATCATTCAGGAAAGTAAGCAAATGCAAGAATAAGAACATTGAAACTAGTGCTTCAGAACAAAATAGAAGAGAAAGACAGTTAGCTCTTCTGATACTGCACTGATAGTGAGGAAATTCCCACAACAGCTGATGCCAGCAAGATTGTTTAGGAAACATAAATCAAATCAAAAGCAATTGGAGGCAGTTAAATGAAACCTCACAGGGGCACACGCCACAGCAGAATCAGTCAGGAAGAAAGTGACAAAAAAGAATCAACACCTCAGAGAAAGAACTGTCTATAGAAGAATGTTATCTGCTTCAAAAGGGACTCTCTTGAGTCGCAGTACCTGTTCCTAACCTATTTGGCATACATGTGGATTTAACTAAGTTTTTCAGAAGAAAAAGGCTACATCAACATTTTTCACCATTGAGAATTTAAACACGCAAACCCAAGAAGCTAGAATGCACTAAGATGAGGGAGCGCGGTGTGCACAAGACCAATGGAATCTGGAGGTATTAATGGATCTGATTAGTGAACATGAAGACTTGCCAGCAGAAAATGTAAAGAGGACAGGAAATCATTTCTAACTGGCAGCTGTTTATAAAGTTCTTATTCTCAGAAATGATATGCATCCACCTAAACTATCCATATTTAACTGTACCTGAATAAAACGTGATATAAAAAGCTGTATTTTGCATTGTCTTCTTTCTATGGGCAGCATTCTGTTACAGTTCTCTTCATGGAACCAATAATTTGGGTTTTTAACTATGTCATGGTATGTGCACAGAACTCTAAAAGGTAAGCAGCTCATAATTAGCATTCTGTACACTAATTGTGACATAATAAAAACTCCACACAAGTGATTTCATGAAGTGAACTGTAACAGAATGCTGCCCATAAAAACACAACAATGCAAACTACAGTTTTACCTATCACTTTTTTTTTTATTCAGGTACAGTTAAATATTGATATTTTAGGAGAATGCATATCATTTCTGAGAATAAGAACTTTATAAAAAGCTGCCAGTTAGCACAAAATTCCTGACCTCTTTAAATCTTGATTTTATAGAGGATACGGACTCTTCTAATATTATGATTAATTATTTATGGGGAAAAATGGAAAACATTTAGAGCAAACTCTATATTTTGTCCTAGTACTCTCAACTCAAACATTTTAGCTTTTGAGAAAACAGTCTTAGCAGAAGTGGACATATATCTCAACTGTCACACATTACAAGGTACGCAACTCATTTTACCTCTCAGAAATCCTTTGTTTCACATGGGAATGATACTGCATGTTTTTTCACCGAAACTTTAAAGCAGAAATTCACAATAATCTATTATGCCTGGTTATCAGCAAACATTATGAACATAAGTGCATTGATAGCCATAGTGTTCTGAGCTTGCAGTGCTAAGTTTGATAAATCGCACAATTTGCTCGTCACACATCTTGTACATTTTGGTGAAGAAAGGTTGATAGGTATGAAAGTGGGTAATATTACAAACAATGTCAATTTGAGGAGTGTGAATTCAGATCTTTTGGTGGATGGAAGACAAGCGCTGCACTCCTTAACTAGTAGGGAAGATTTAATTATCAACCCTGTTGACAAGGGAGGGAACACTGTCATCCTGGAAGGGGGTCAGTAAAGAAGTGGTAAAGAAATTACTTTGTGATACCAGGAGCTACTGCAGACTCCTCTCCAACCCGACAGGACATTATAAAATGGAGTTTGTTTGAACTTTTGAACCAAACCAGATTGGAGGGAATATTACAGAACAAGAGTTCACATTTTTGTGGACACCCCAACCAGGCACTCCAGTGTTCTATGTGCTGCCAAAAGTGCATAAGAACCTACAAGTTCCACCTGGATGCCCAATTGTCTCTTGGGTGGGATCTGTAAGAAATATTTTGTTAAACTACATTGACATTTTTTTTATAAGGTGAAGTGCTTAAGTTAAGATAGTTGAGATCCCACCTCAGGGTCACGGGAGATGTTTTGAAAGAATACAGTGATTTGGTCTGGGAGGAGGACTGGATGGGGTTAACAATAGATGTTGAGGTACTGTATTCTTCAATACATCATGATTATGATGGCCTCAGTCCAGTTAGAAATGCCCATGAGCATCACAGGTAGGACCAACTAATTGAATTGTGGTTGGAAGAGATATAATTCATATTATAACATAATATGTCTGAGTTCCAAGGGTCATTTTTTTTTTCTCCAGAAGGTTGGCACTGTAGTGGGGACATGTATGGCCCCATTGTATGTCAACCTTGCCTTGGGCATTTGGGGAAAATAATACCATTATTGCCCCTGACTGCCCATTTACACAAATTTAATAACATGGCATTGCTTTATAGATTATACATTATGTATTTGGAAAAGAACAAAAGAGGGAGCAACACATTTTGTCATTTGACTGAACGAGAACAATACACATGAAATTCACCTCAGTCATAGATAGAATAGATGAAAACTTTTTGGATTATCACCTTGCAGGCAGTATGAGGGCAAAAGGTCATTATAAAATGTTTTCATAAACCTACAATATAGTACCACAGCTCTCTCCTTCATGCAAATAACACCTCACACCCCCCACCTCTGAAGAAATCTATTCCATTTGGTCAATTCCTCATGATAAAATGCAACTGTAGCACTGAGGAATCACTCAGAGACCAGGCAGACGAGCTGCAGAAATGCTTTGAGGAGAGAGGATGTAACACTCAACTGTTGACTAAAAGCAGAACCAACGTTGAAAATATCAGTAGGAGTGAAATTTTAAAAGGTAGCAATAGGCAACAAACACAGCAACAACCTGTCACAAAAAATACAGGAATAACCTGTCGCACTATCAACAGAATTCAACAGTGTAACTGGTGAGATCAGACAAACTGTGACTCAGAACTGGCACATTCTGTGTAATGATCCAGTTCTCCTTGAGTGGACAGGTTCTAAACCATGTACTAGTTTTTGCTGTTCTCCAAATCTGAGAGACAGGCTCATACACAGTGCGCTGAAAGTGTGTTAGAACAATCCTGTCATCTGGATGCCAAGGAAACAATGTGTTTTTTGGTTGTTTTTTTTCTACCTGTGACAGTTGTAATATCGGTCATTATGTTACCCCGTGTAAAATATTCGCACACTGCTCCTCTGATGCAAGATGTGTGATCAGACAGTTTATTAGTTGTATAGTCCCATTTGTGATTTGCTGCCTAATGTGCTCTTGCGATCTCCTGCACATAGTGAGAACTGTACGGCCATTAAAAGAACAGGTGCAGGAGCACATCAGGAGTAATGAGAACAATAGAGAAGATACCACAAATAGGAGCTCATTTTGGGGAAAAATACAACTCTAGCTACAACACTCTGAAATTCTTGGCTTTAGAACATGTAAAAAAAAGCAATGAAGGGGAAGGGACCATATACCTTTTATTACATGGGAGGTATATTGGATACTTTGTTTCAAAGGTGTCAGTCTGCATGACTTGAATGCTGGTCTTGATTTAAAGCCATTTCTATAATGTATCATTTGGATTTTTGAATTAGTGATTATGTTATTTGTTATAATTCTATGCAAGATAATGTCCCATATATTTGCATGTCATGCATTTAACATTAATCTCTGCCAAAGAGAATTTTTTGTTATAGTACTGGTCAAGGCATCCTGATATGAACCAACATTATGCTTGTGTTTCTTTTTTCGATGTCTTGGCCAGTATCCCTCTTCACATACACCTCTTCTGGAGCCAGAAGTGGCAAAAGTCAGTCTTTCAAGTTACTTAAGAAGTCAGATGTGCCTGAATGAATCTTTTTGGAGTAGCATTTCCTCTATGAACTTTGTGAGCTTTTTTATGAGGTCACCTGGAAGGCTACTGATGGACACATACTACTTAACTTTCAAAGCATTTTGTGATGTATTGGAGCTTATCTTTCTTTTTTGTTAAGAATGAAAACAATGTTTACCATTTACTTCAAAGCTCCGAAATTGTAACATTGTTTGCGTAAAAGACTGTGTATTCCGTTTTCTTGTTTAGTGTTAAACTATGCAGCATGCACAAAAGGGAATGTGTCAAAAGATTTTAAAATATTTTAAGTGGAGCACAATATAAAATTCACTTATTTCTTTTATCTTTCATCAGGATGTCATGACAACTGGCATGTAGTATTGGAAATAGTGTGCAGTGATGTGAGCAAGTTAAAATTGAGCCGCTCAATTTGAGCAACTCAGTTTGACCACTTGTACTAAGAGTGAGTGGTGAATAACAGCGATGACTACTGTAGAGCGAGTGTAGCAGTGAGCTGCACTCACTGGAGCAGGATATTAGGATATGTTTGGCCAAGTCTTGCTGAGCTAGCCGTTTGGTGTAGTGGCTTGAGCTACTACCTTTGGAGTCAATGGACTCAGGTTTGGGTCTAGGTTCAGCTGTACTGAAATATTTTTTTTTAATCTGTTTCATCTTTTCCCCTGTGTCCATGGCCCCCCATGTCCATTTCGCCCCCCTGGGAGACGATTATAATTTTGGGTGGTGCAGGGGGCTATAATGATTTGTTTTGTTGTTTTCTTTGGGATAGTAAGGGACCGTCACTGTAGTACTGCTCACCCTTTTGACTTCGGGTGGTATTTTGGTCACTCTTTTTAGTCAGCAACATTAAAAAGTCACCTTTATCACGTAGAACTATTGGAAATTATGCAATGACAAAAAATTGTCATAGTGACTGCTTTTTAGCAGCACCTTATTGGCTGGTTGTCAGTGAACTAATCTGTTTGAATTCACCCAGTCAGGTGATTGTGGCACCTATAAAATGGGAGTAGCTAGCATCTATGGCATGTCTTCTGACGAAGCTCATGGAGCGAAGTGCTGGGGCAGGGATTGCTGGTGGATGGGTGAGAGGAGTTTTCAGTAGGATATAGTCCTTGTGTTGGGACTTTTGCACTGCTTTTTCATGGTATCATGGTTATGGAACTACTATAGGCTCTGTGATTCTGATGTGTTGTTTTCTGCACATGATGTAGATTTGTTAAAGGGTTAGCCACCCTTATCACCTAACCACATCTGTCTTCCCTGTTGAGGAGCTACAATATTATATCACAATCTGATGCAAATAGCAGCATTGTAAACAATGCTTTGCCTGTGAGTGCTGTCCTTTATCTTTCTGGACAGTGGGGGTAGTCAGTAACCAGTCTAAGTTCAAGTTTAGTTCATGTTCAAGTTTATTGCAGGAAATCACCATTGAGCAAGCTCATTCACAAGGAGGTCCTGGGACAGATATACAGACAAGTAAACAATACATAAAGAAAATTACATAACAATACATAGCATACATGAAGGGTTCCACGGGGTACAAAATGTTCATGATGAAAAGTAACACTGATGATAGAAGCGAGAACCTGTGGTAGCTGCATGGGAACGAACCACGATAAATTAATGACAGCTACAAGTGTTTTTTATTTTATCAATAGCTATCCATTTGAAAAAGTTAACAGGGACAATACTGGATAATTTCAGTGAGGATTGTAACCGATTCCAAATAGTTGGCAGGGAGCATGAGATAGCGTGTTTGCCAAAGGAGGTACAGGTCCTGGGTACATCGAGGAGGAGAAAAATCAGACTTCCTGCGGGAGTAGACACTGAGATATGTGTACTAGGGAGGTTAGATATTGCAGAAGTTTATTCAGAAGAAGTTTTAGAGTCCAGATACTAGCATGGAGTGACCGTCAAATGGTCAGTGAGGACCAGCCAACTGTGGCGTATAGATCACAGTGATGGGTTCGGGGCAGGGAGTTTGTGATGAAATGAAGGGCACGGTGGTAGAGAATGTGTAGCTTATGAAGGTTGGTAAGTGCAGAGGAGTTGTAGATTATATCACTGTAATCAAGAAGGGGGAGAAATGTGGCCTGTACCAGCCGGTTCTGATCTCCATAGGAAAGAAGGACCTGTTGAGGAAGAAAAAGCCTAATCTGGCTTTAAGTCTCTTGGACAGGTCATCAAGATGATCATTGAAGGAGAGCTTGTTATCGAGCCAGAAGCCAAGATATTTGAACTTTGAGACGATTTCCAACTGTTCTCCTAGGGAGGTAATTATAAAGTCTTTAGATAAGACAGGAGTAGCAGTGGGGGAAGTACATGGGGAGAAAATCATGGTTTTTGTTTTCTTGGCATTTAGGAGCAGTTTTGCATTAATTAGATTATTTTCTAATTGTACAAAGTCAGCTTGGAGAGTTTCCCCAACTCCTGCCAGTGAAGGGCCAGATGTGTATAGGACTGTGTCATCTGCAAAGAAGTGCAGGTGTGACTTGGTCATTTGATGGTTGAGATTGTTTATATATAAAGAAAAAAGAATGGGGCATAGGATGGAGCCCTGTGGAACTCCCCTAGCAGTAGGTAAAGAGGACGAAAATAAATCTCCTGCTTTAACTTTCTGAGGTACTTTCTAAGTGGGTTGGGGTGCCTGTTTTGTTGCCAGCTTTGGTACGCTCTGTAACCTTTTAGGTTAAGTACAAACTCAATATACCAACCCAGTAGCAGTTGCTGCTTTTAGAGTTCCACTTGATGTTGAAGTCAGCTAGGACTATCGTTTCCCAGTTTGGGTTTATTTGGGTATAGTAGTTGCAAAAGGTGTCCAGTCCTCCTCCTGATTACCTGGCAAGATATACATTGTAAGGAGGACCAAGTTTTTGTGGCCATTTCCCAGTGACAGTTTGGTGGCTATACACTCATAGTCAGCCAACCTTCAGTTTGATTTTAGATGCCATTAGTTCCGCCCTATAGTAAATAGTGCATCCCCCACCATGCTTAACAAGGTGGTCTTCCCTCAGGAAGTTAAAACCAGGGAGTACTATGGCAGCCTCATGGATTTTTGGAGTGAGCCAAGATTTGGTTAGCATTATTGTGTCTGGATTGGCTGTTTCCATCCAGCCTTCAAATTGGTCAGATTTGGCCAGGAGACCGTTAATGTTTAGAGAGACAATCTTTAGGTTTCCAGATAATCTTAGGATTTGTTTTGGGTAGCCCTTGCCTCAGTGCTTTTGTGTTGAGTTTTTTTTATCTTTTTAGCTTACTTTCTTGTTTTGGGCCCACCGTAACCCAAAACTGAAAGACCATACAAGGGTTGGTTCATTTTTCCCTAGCGTGAGATACAGACAAGGCACACTGATGAATCTTGAGTAGGATGAAACACATGTTCATGTCTTCTGTCCTCATCATTTGCAGATTGTGTGGAGGCCCTTTGGCACCTTGCATTCCTGCTCAAAGCAGACCCAGCCTAAATGTTCATGTTGGTTTGCATGTACATCCCATGATAATTTGCATTATGGGGGTATGTGTGATTTGGTATGTCTTTATATTAGGTCATCCTAACACCACTTCTCGAGAACACAAAATGAGAAAAAATAGTAAGTTTTCTGGAAGCAAATAGCTTACAGGATAAAATTTAGCATGGGGGTTTCGGGGAGTCAGACAAATCTAATTGGTTTCTTTGACTGGGTGACAGAGGTGGTGGACACACTGTGCCTTGACTTCAGATAAGCCTTCGATTCCATTCCATATAGATGGATGGATAAGATGCATGACATTGGGGTCTGGGACAAAATTGGTACATGAGTGGGAAATTAGTTGTGTGACAGAACCAAGAGGGTAACAATAAAGGGGACAATTTCTTCAAGGATATCTTTCATCAGGACACATCTAGGGAACTTATAGCCACCAAGCACTAGAACTACACAGAAACCTTTGTAAGCTGTCCACTGGGGCCACCTTTAATGATGTCAGATGCCAGCTACTACATAAACATGAACGGCCCCTATGCTCCTCAGTTCTTTTCAAGCCATCAACCATAATCGTTGGACCATGCAGGGAAATGTCGCAGCAATATTTTCTCCCAGTTGTTAAGTAATCTCTTTTAGAAGTGATTTTCAATGGCATGTATGTCATTGAAGGAACTGTTGAAACTGTTCTGTTATTGTGAATGCGGTGAAAAGATTTACACTGGTGAGTCACATGATGTCCATGTGTGTTGCCTTGGCCTGGACCATGACATGCAAGCCTGCCTGACTTGCAAAGGGTTCAACACAGCCACCCAGAGAGAAGCACCGTTTAAAACAGCAGCTAGCCTATATGGAGAAGGAGCTCCAGCAAAAGAGTTCTGCTGTGTCACCAGCCCACTCCTCCGGGTCCAGGTCATCAAAATCCCAGGAGAAATCATCTGGAATTTACAAGCACAAACACTGGGAGAAGGAAAGGGGGAAGGAGGAAACCTCCCTGGTGTACTGCAGGTTGCCCCTTAACACAGGTATGGCCTCCACAGTGCCATCGACCACTCCAGAGGCAACACCACCCACCGCCCCAACCACGGACCTAACTTCCAGGTCAGGACAGGCCATAAGTGCCACCAGGACTAGTACGCCTGGTGCATCACTATCGATGTTGGGGCCTTGTCTCCTCCATCAACTTCCACTGGCACACCTGTCAACAGCACGGGCACCATCACCCAGGCGATGCTATCATACTTCATGGACATGTTCAGGTGCCCATTACCTCCTCCTCTTGTACCAGAAGGTCCATCAATGGGGCCTGCAATTGAAACCCCCACAATGATGCATCCTAGGGCTGTGTCTCAGCCTCCTCCTCGAGTGCCGACAGCCTTGCCAGCATGCTCCCTTCGACCTGTGAACCCGACTGACGATGACTTTGAGTATAATCTTGATCTCATGATGGAGGAGGCCAAAGACTATGTGGAAAGTCTTTATGAAAGGACTAGTTCCACAGTCTCTATCTGCAGTGAGGACTTGGTGGTTTATACTGTATGGTCCCCTCCAGAGAGCCCCTCTTTCATTACCAAGATGCAGTAGTTACAGGTTACCATGAGGTTTGATTTGGAGGGACAGGATATCACCAAGAAAAAACTCAGATATTTCTTGGAGTTATTTGATGCCTCCCATAGTGATACCACCCCTCCTCCCTGCCCTGGAGGATGCCACCTTTGCTTCCTGGTATAGGCAGAATGTAATCCCTGCCATACCAGAAAAGGCAGCCAAGATGAATATAGCTCCCTCAGGGAAACCCTTCTTTGCTGGCCATCCTGAGGCAGGCTTTGTAGTGATCATTGCTGCCCATTATAGATCAAGGGCACCAAAACACCTCAACTCACTTCCTCCTGATAAGAGTCCAGAAGGCTGGATGTGCTCAGTAAGAGAATTTTTGCCTTATCCTCCCTAGTTCTCAGAATTGCCAGCCACCAGGCCCATATGGTCAAGTGCCAGAATACACTCTGCAGAAAGGCCAAAGCAGCTGCTCAAGCCTTGCCAGATGGTACACCCAAACAGGAGCTTTTCAGAACTCCCATAGGTGGGGCTGATATAGGAAAGCACCTACTGTGTATGGCCTATGATATATCTGATGCTTTGGCCAGGGCTGGTGCCTCAAGAATATGCCTAAGGAGGTATTCCTGGTTCAGAGTGGCAGACATTGGGAATGATGTACAACAGTCCATTCTCAATGCCCCCTTTAGAGGATAAAAGTTATTTGGATCAGACGTCTAGGATATCCTCTCTAACCTCCAGGCCTCAGGTGGAACCCTGAAGTCAGTACACTCCCTTTGTCATACCCAACCAAGGGGTAGACAGAAGATACCTTTTTGTGCAGCTGGTGCTAGACACTGTCCTACTACCAGACAACAAGGTTAGGGGGAAGGGAGGAGGAGCCTTGCCCACCACAGGGACCACCACTCCAGGTACCAATTCAAAAGCCCCTAGAGGTGGTGGTGGTGCAGCAGTAGCCACCACAGCTGGCTCTGCCCAAATCTTTGTACACCCCCCAACCACCATTGCCTCCAGGGGTGGTTGTTGGGGGTAGTTTCTTCCTTCACCTAAGTCAGTGGAAGGAGATGACATCAGATGCCTGGGTCCTGGAAATCATAGCACTAGATCATGCTCTGGAACTTATAGAAATACCTCCAGATCACCCACCAGTGCCAACACACTGTCCTCCAGACCACATTCCTCTGCTCTTGGAGCAAGTGTACACTTTTCTTCAGAAGAGAGCTATATAACCTGTGCCCTTGGAACAGAAACACACAGATTCTACTCTTGGTACTTCCTACATAGTCCCAAAATGGACAGGAGACCTGTGACCTATTCTAGATCTCAGGACCTGAATTTTTTTTTATACAATACAAAAAGTTCAGAATGGTCACCCTACAGTGCCTGCTTCCACTACTACAAGTGGAGGATTAGATCTGTTCCCTCGACATGTATGATGCCTACCCTTCATATCAAGATTCGCAAGCCTTACAGAAAATATCTGAGGTTCCTGTTTCAGGGGGGAACACTACCAATTCTGAGTGTTGCCCTTTGGCTTGTCCTCTGTGCCATGGGGATTTACCAAATGCTTGGCAGTGGTGGTGGCAGCCCTTGGCAGGGAAGGTCTCTATGTATTCCCTTACCTAGATGATTGGCTACTGAAAGCCCATTCCAAGAAGCAGCTCTTCCTGCACACCCTAGCTCAAACAAGACTATATCTGTGATACAGGGCGATACAGGGCAAGATATGCCTTTTCAGAGATTATACTTGGCTGGCTGGATAGTGATGGGGGTGTCGGTTTTATGAAAGAGGATCTGGGTAGATTAAAGTAGTAGTCAAAGGTATGGCAGTTTAAATTTAATGCCAAAAATTGCAAGGTGCTGTACAGAGGGGCAAAGAATCCCAAAACTGAATATAGCCGAGGGGATGTAGTAGTGAAAAGAACTGCTGAGGAAAAGCGCTTGGGACTCTTGATGTCATACAGTCTGAAGACAGCAGCACAGCACAGTAGGGCAGTGGGAAGGATAAATCGAATGTCTGGGTGCTAATGAAGGGGAATCGGCAATAGAGGAAGGGAGATACTGCTATCACTGTATAGGTCACTGGTTTGCCCTCACCTGGAATACTGTGTTCAATATTGGAGTCCACATTTGAAGAGTGGAGGCAGTGCAGAGGAAATGCAGAAGCATAGACAATGATGGCAGAAAGAGACCAACAGTCCATCCAAGCTGCCAGAGTTCCCTATTTAGCCCTGGGACCTACTGTCCCTCTGGGTTTTTAGCCCTCCCCATCCTTCCACCAATTCCCCTCCGCGCTCCACTGCCCTTTCTGTAAAATAATACTTCCTCATGTCCCTTCTGAGCCTCTGTGGTGTCAGGTCCCAGTCATGTCCACGTGACCATGACCTGGTATTTGAGCTGAATATTTCAACACAGTTCACCTTATTAATTCCTTTTTGTAACTTGAAGGTCTCCTTCATATCGTCTCTCTCCCATCTGATCTCCTATGAGTACATGTTTATTGCCTTGAGGCACTCCTCATGAGACCTGCCCTGTTTCCTCTGAATAATTTTCATCACCCTGCACTGCATCCTCTCCAGCCTATCCCCATCTTTGCTGAGGTGAGGACTCCAGAACTGTGCTCAGTACTCGAGGTGTGGCCTCACTATGGATCTATATAGGGGAAGTGTTACCTCTTCCCTTCTGTCATCAATACCCCTACTTGCTTTACTATACGCAACCAACAGTTTGAGGAGGGGGCTCTACAAGGAACAGGAACCTGCCCTCCAAACAGAGCTCTGCTTGTAGCAGAGAAGTGCTGGTGAGCAGAGCAGCAGGGGAGTGCAGTGGAGAGCCAGTCAATGCCACAGTCCCGCCCCCCCAACCTCTGAGCCACCAATCAGCAGGATCCAGAAAGTGGTCCCAAGGGGCTTAAAACCCTGTTGCAGAGAGACAACACCCAACTTGCAACCAAAAATTTGGGGAGGGGGCTCTACGAGGAACAGGAGCCTGCCCTCCAAACAGAGCTCCGCTTGTAGCAGAGGAGCACTGGCAAGCAGAGCAGCAGGGGAGTGCAGTGGAGAGCCAGTCGGTGCCATGGTCACGTCCTCTGAGCCACCAATCAGTGGGATCCAGGAAGCATCCATCTGCCCTGGACTGAGGTACATAAGGTAGTACCCAGCAAGCAGTCCCCACGTGAAGGTCCATGTACCAAAAACTAGCAAAATTGTCTGCCTAGAGTCAGCTGGAGCCCACTGGTAATCTGCCGGTTGGCCACCCACTCTGCTAATTTCTCGCGAAACACAGGGCAGGAGACAGGAGAGCAGACCAGAGCACCAGAAGCATTCCATCAGATAAGTACAGCACTGTGTATCCAAATTACTAGGGAGAATATCCTGAAGTTGTGAAACTGATATCGCATCTTTTATAGGGGTGATTATCCTGGGGTTATGATTGTGAAGTAGGGTTGTGAGTTAATATTGCATCTGTTACTGGGGTTGTGATTGTGAAGTAGGGTTGTGAGTTAATATTGCATCTGTTACAGGGGTTATTATCCTGGGGTTATGATTGTGAATATGACGTTGTGAGAATGTAAGTACATCTGCTTCAAAGGGACATTATCCTGAGTTTGTAGGGGGAGAGAGACAGGAAAAAGGGGTAGTAGGTGAGTTAAGGTAGTGGGTAAGGTCTAATAATGAGTGGATAGTTATGTTGGGAGTGGTGCAATGCAACTGTGGGGTGGCAGTCTTCAGGAAGACTTTCTGGAGGCTACATTGCTGCCTGTCTACGTGCACCTCTCTGGGCTGAGGGAGAAGGTGGCCAGACTCAAGGTCAAGTTGGCTTGGGTTTGGAGGACCTTCTTCCCACCCAGGGATCACCTAGTCCACCACCACTACCTCAGAGGTTACCCAGTAGGATGAAGGGCTGGACCACAATGGGCTCAGGGAGGGTTAGGGTGGTGGAGCGTAGGCACATCCCACAACCAGTTACACTACAAAACTCCTATGGCACGCTGGCAGAGCAGGATGTCCCACCAATGCCCCACTGAGGAACATGTAGTTGTGACTGGGGTGGATGTGGGGGTCCTCCACAGCTGAGACCCCAAGGAGAATGACAGAGGACCCCAGAGAAGGAGGAAGCAAATCCTGGTGGGGGACTCCATAGTAAGGAGGACTAGAGTTGGGAGTAGGTAGAGACAAAGAGAGGGAGGTTTGGTGCCTTCCTGGCACCACGGCATGCAGGGATGGAAAGAGGATCCAAGGGATCGCTGGGGCAGCAGGAAGGGAGGGTGAGCTAGACATCATTGTCCATCTGGGGACAAATGACCTTTGCTAGGGATGAGTCAGCTATAGTGCAGGAAGAGTTCAGGGAGTTGGTGAGGAGTCTTAGGCAAGTAGCAAGATGCGTGCTCTTCTTAGTAGTGCTACCGGTCTGTGACAGGTGGGCTGACTCGATTCTCTGCACCATGAACTTCAATGCATGGTTGAAGAAATGGTGCAGAGAGGAGGATTTTGGTTTCATTGGAGACTGGAGCTCCACCTGGAGGGATAAAGGCCTGTACAGGGGTGACGGCCTGCATCCATCCAGAAGGAGCCATAGTACTCAGTGAGCAGTTTAAATGCTACATTGGCAAACATTTAAACTAGCTTAGCGGTGAGGCGGAATGAGGCAGGGAGACAAACTATCCCCCCCACACAAGCTCAAGAGGTCAACTACAGGAATCTGGAGTGAGAAAAAAAAAATGAAATCCAGAGGGTAGAAGAAAAGAATGAAGCCAAGATAATAAGTGAGCGAAATAAGGGACGTCAAATGGAAAAAAGGAGGTGGGGGGTGTCAGCACATCCTGGAAAGCCATGCGTGTGAATGTTTATAGTCTGGGCAACAAGACTGCGTACCTAGAGGCCACCATGGTGAAGCGGACCTGAATTTAGTTGCCATTATAGAGACCTGGTGCAGTGAAAACCAGAACTGGTATATGGCCATACCAGGTTATGTTCTGTTTAGAAGGGACAGAGTAGGTAGAAAAGGGGGAGGAGTAGTAACTCTTTATGTAAGGGACAACATGAAGGCTGTGGAAATGTAAGAGGAGCAGGGTGGAGTGGAGGTACAGTGGGTCACCCTGGAAAAAAAAAAAAGGAAAGGGGCCATTATTCGCGCAGGAGTGATCTACAGACCTCCAGCACAGGGGGAAGAAGTGGATGGGAAAATGATGGAAGCAATCCATAGCTTGCAAGGCAGAGGTGATACTAGTAAGTGACTTCAATCTACTGGACTGGATTGGAGCCTCCCAGCTGCAGCAACAGCTAGAAGCAGAGACATCCTGGACTAGCTGCAGGGGGAGTTCCTCAGGCAACTTGCAATAGAACACACACATCATAAACTCCAGCACAACTCACTGCAGAAATGAATAAATGTTACCCAAACAATCAAATCAACAGGCAAAATTGCAAGTTGAAAAATATTTAATTTAATACAGTACTTTCATACATGAAAAACCATCAAAAACACCATATACCTTCTAAACAGGGACTCAAGTGGGAACCACAAGCCTCCTACCAGTTTCACTTCAGAGCATCATCAGGGAAGTACTATGTTAAATTAAATATATTTCAACTTGCAATTTGCCTGTTTGCAGTGAGTGGTGCTGGAGTTTTTTCCGTGTGTGGTTAGCTTTTACTCTTACTAGCACACTCGGCCTGATGGGGCAGCTTTTTTTCCTTTTGAACTTGCAATAGAACCCACTCAGGAGGGGATATTGCTGGACTATGTACTGACAAACAAGGACAATATTGCTGATGTCACAGTGGGGGACCACCTGGGGACCAGTGACCACTGTACGATGTGGTTTAATATTAGAACCGGGTTAGAACTGAACTGCACGAGGATGAGGGTCATGGACTTCAGGACTGCTGATTTTAAGAAAATGGGAGAATGCCTCAGAGACACCCTGGCAGGTACAGGAAACTAGGGGTAGTCGAGGACCAGTGGGTGAAAATAAAAGAGGGTACTGAAAAAGCTACAAATCTCTGTGTCAGACAGGTTAACAAGGGCAAGAGAAAAACTAAATCACTGTGGTTCTCTAGTGAGGTGGCAGAAAAAGTAAGAGCAAAGAAACTGGCTTTTAGAAAGTATAAAAAAAAAAAATCACAAAGAGGAGGATAGGGAGACTAATCAGGAGAAACAAAGGGAGGCAAGGAAGGCCATTAGGAGTGCAAAAGCACAAACGGAGGAGAATATTGCCAAATCACTAAAAAAAAAGGGACACAACCTTTTTAGATATATATAAGTGAAAGAGAAAGACCAAGGGAGGGAGAGAGGCTGAAAGGGAGGAGGGTGTGGATGGAGGAGGACCACAAAAACAGACATATTGAACAAATACTTCTGTTCAGTATTTACGGAGTAGGGGGTAGGTTTGCCAATAATAAAAGACAAGAGCACTAAGGGAAGGGAGGTAGACACTAGCCTGTTTGCAGTGGAAAGATTCCTAAGGGAATTGTCATTGGTAAAAGTAGACAAGGCAATGGGACTGACAGGATACACCCCAGGTTACTCAGGGAACTCAAGGAGGAGTTGGCTGCACCTCTAACAGCCCTGTTCAACCAGTCACTAAAAATGGGAGAGGTCCTGGGAGACTGGAGGAAGGCTGCTGATGTCCCACACCACAAAAATGGAAACAGAGAGAGAAGGCTGGAAATTACAAGCCTGTCAGTCTGATTCAGTAGTGAGCAAAGTAATGGAATCACTACTGAAGGAAATAATTAGGGAATACCTTGTTTTGAATGGTCTTCAGGATCCAAGGCAACATGGGTTCACGGGGGGAGGTCTTGCCAGGCAGACCTAATAGAGTTCTTTGACTAGGTAACCAAGGAAGTGGATCAGGGAGGAGCACTGACGTAGCCTACCTGGACTTTAGTAAGGCTTTCAACACTGTTCTACACAGAAGTCTGCTGAGAAGCCTGGGAGTGGGTCCCAAAGTAGTAAGATGGGTAGAGAGCTGGCTGGACAATAGGAGTTAGGAGTCAGGGGGTGGTGGTAAATGGTGTCCACTCTGGAGAGGGCAAAGTGACCAGTGGGGTGCCACAAGGGTCAATACTAGGCCCAGTCCTCTTCAATGCATCTATAAGCGGCATTGCAGATGGACTGGAAGGGAAGGTATGCCTGTTCGTGGATGACACAAAAAATCTGCAACCGAGTAGACACACAAGGGGTGGAGGTTGGGGGTTGGAAAGAATGAGAGAAGATCTAAAAAAAAAAGCTGGAAGAATGATCACGAGTGTGGCAGCTGGGCTTCAATGCAAAAAAAGTGCAAAATCATGCACATGGGGCAGAGAAAACTGGGGGCAATGTGTCAATTGGGAGAAGTGCTGGCAGTCACAGAACTGGAACGGGACCTGGAGGAAATCATTTTTGATGACATGAAGGTGGCCAAGCTGTGTGACAAGGCAGTGGGAAAGGTTAGCTGGATGCTTGGTTGCAAACACTAGCAGAAAGAAGGAGGCAATAATACCCCTGTATAGATAACTAGTGAGACCACACTTTGAGTACTGTGTCCATTTCTGGAGGCCCCACCTCTGAGAGGACATTGACAGAGTGGAGGCAGTACAGAGAAGGGGAACCAAAATGGTGCAAAGCCTGCATCAGAAGCCCTATGAAGAAAGGCTTAAGGAATTAAATATGTATTCCCTAAAAGAAAGGAGGGAAGGGGGGATATGCAGGTATCAACAAGGTACAGAAAGGGAGCATTCTCCAGAGAAAGAGATGCTCGAGGACAAAGTATCACACTAAGAAGCTGGGGGGGGGGCTGAGAGGAAATGTGAGGAAATACTTCTTCATAGAAAGGGTGGTGGATGCTTGGAACAACCTCCCAGTGGAGGTGGTGGGGACAAAAATGGTTTCAGGATTCAAGAAGGCGTGGGATAGACACAATGGAATCTTAGAAGTGAGGCAAGGGAGGGGGGTGCAAAGCGGAGACCAAGTAAAGTCTGCAGTGGCACTGTAGGTAGGGAAAATAGGGCAGACCAGGTGGGCCAAATGGTCCTCATCTGCCAACAACTTCTATGTTTCTATGTTGTTTCACTGGCTCAGTTGTTTGAGGGAGTCTCTGATGATAACTAAGGCCCTATTCCTCAGCTGTAGTGCTAAATCGCACCCCTCCAATTCAGTATTGTGTCCTGTGGTTCTTGTTCCTTGGGTGCATTACCCTGCACTTTTTGGCACTGAATTTCAGTAGCCACAGCTTAGACCATCCTTTTAGCTTTTGTACAGCACTTTATTTCCTGGATTCCCTTGTCACTATCCATCCTCCCACAGAACTTATTGTCATCTGTGAAGGAACACATTCTGCTCCAAATACCCTCACCAATGTTGCTAATGAACATACTGAAGAGGAACAATCCCAGAACAGATCCCTGTGGAACCCTGCTCATGACATCCCTTTCTGCTGACTTGCCCCCACTGACTACAACCCTCAGCTGCCTCCCCATTAGTCAGTTACCTACCAACCCAGTTTACTATGACCTCAGCCACACCCAGATCTTCCATCTTCTTCTGCAAGGAACTGTGAGGCACTGAGTTGACAGCACTCACAAGATGACTAAAGGAGGGTAACCAGGATGATCCAGGGAAGCAGGAGAGGACCTATGAAGAGAGGTTGGCAGACCTGAACATATGCACAACGGAAACAAAGTAAGGAGAGAGGGGACATGATTAAGACATACAAATTCTTCAACGAGTAAATAAAATAGATTGAGAATTGTTCAGACCATTTGGAACACAAACACTAGGGCAACTCCATGAAGCTGGCAGGGGGCAAAATTAGGAGGGATGCCAGGAAGTACTTTGTCTTGGAAAGGGTTGTGGAGGGATATAATAAGATGCCAAAGAGGTGGCCAGTGTCAAATCATTGGGGAGGGGGGATTTAAACAAGAGTGAGGCAGATACAAACAAGGGTTTGGTAAAGACTGTGCCAGAAAGAGAGGGGGAAGGGGAAGTGAAGAGCCAACAGGGCTCTCTCATTCAGCATTAGATAGAAATAGGGAGACATGATGGGCCAAGGGCTTTTTTCTGCTGGCAGATTCTATTCTTCTTTACCTAGCCTGCAGTAGGGTTCAGATATTGTTTTGCTGAGATATTTTATAAAAGTAGCTCTAAATTGAGAACCAGTTTTTATATCTATTGTGATGCTGGCCATTTTAGCCAATTGAAATCCAGAAATTTGAATTTCATGGGGTTTTCCTGGATCACATGGCCATCTTTAATTATATACATCACATGTCATTTAACTGTGATTCAGTGTCACAGCTGATACATGAGCTGCTTATCCTGCTTTGTTTGAGAACTGACTTCAAGACTGGCAGTGGTGAATTGTATTATTCAAAGCTACTTGGTTAGTTTCGTTTAGTTTTCATTACACACAAAATCCTTTAGGCAATGGCCTATTTCCAAAGGATCTAGAGTCAAATGTACAAAATTACAATATTTAACTACAAAGATTATATGTGAATACACAGTGCAGGAAATGTACAGGTGGCAAGGTATACGAGGCAGTAAAAGAAATACATTTTCACGAATTCCTCAGAAATTAGAAGCAGTTACAAGTATAGTATACACCTCTCATAATGGACATGTTGGCGTTAGGCAGCTGTGTCCGTTATAGTGATTGTCCGATTTAGCCAACTTGGTAATTTTTTTTCCCCTTAGAGTCAGTATAGCATTTCTGACATCATCTGTTACAGCTGGTTGCCGGTTGTCTTGTAAGTCGCCTGGTATTTTCTCCGTATCATCGTCATCCTGGATTGCCGCAGTACATCAGCTGCTTCATTTTCATGGATGAAGCCAGCTTTCCTGAAATAGTTTCTAATCGCATCAGGTATTGCACTATCCCAGGCAGATTTCATTAGGCACACAACAGTCGTGCAACTAGTAGACATGAAGTACAGGAACTCAAACACTGGCAAAAATGAGACGCAGAATGATGATCCTCACTCTGAAGGATAACTCTTATCAAGACACATCTATCTGTATACTGTAGATACTACTAGCATAGATTCAGTAGGAGATATTGAAGTATTTCCAGGAAAATTACATTGTTGTACAAGTCAGATTCTGTAACGGAAACTCCTGATTTCAGGTCTCAGGCCCAGAAACTGCCATTATGTTGCCGGCTTAAATATTTCAGTGCCAATATCAGTGGGAAGAAGTACAGTAACGCCGTTCCTGCTGCAATAAATGTACAGGAACCAAGTTCCTGTGTATTCCTGTTCACTTTCATCACTTGCACACAGTGTCTAACAAGTTAATCTGCTTAGCGCATTCTGCCACAGTAACATCTTCAGTGACGTGAAGAACTTCCAGGACTCGGGTATGCATTGAGTGAGCATAGTGTCTTTTAAAAGAATATGACACCCTGGTCCAGCAGTTGAACAATGTAGGTCATATTTAGGGGGAAGAGAGATTAGATGAATGTTTCTGAGACCCTGTGCATTGGGATGGCCACTGATATTGTCTACAATTAAGGAGATCTTTCTAGAGGGGAGTCGACAGGGATAAGGGTGGGGTAAATGGAGAAAAAGACAAAGGCAGTAAGGACAGGGATGGGGCAAAAAGAAATAAAGCCAGAAAAAAATGGAGGGTAATGAGTACCAATGCTTGTAGTCTAGGTAAAAAGCTCCCCAAAATGGTGGCCTTGATGGAAGAGGGATGCCTGGTATTGTGGCAGTCACAGAAACAGGTACAGGAGAACCATGACTGGATGTCAACATACCAAGGTACACAATCTACAGGAGGGGCAGGGAGGGAAGAAGAGGAGGAGGAGTAGCTCTCATGTAAGGGAAGGATCAAAGCAACTGAACTAAAGGGTAAAAAGGGAGGAGAAGAGGCACTGTGGGTCACCCTGGAGACTGGAAATGGCTCCACAATCTGCACAGGGGTTGTATACAAACCCCCATCTCAGGGGGAGGAAATGGACAAGGAAATGATAGAAGGCATGCTTGGGATAGCAGAGAAAGGTGAGATATTGCTGATGGGGAACCTGAATTTGCCAGATTTTAACTGGAGCACCTTTGCTGCAGCCACATCCAAGAGCAGGGCTATTCTCGATGCCCTACAGGGGGCATGCCTCAGACAGCTAGTTTTGGAGCCCACTCAGGAGGGAGCAATCCTAGACCTGGTACTCTCAAATGGGGAAGGAGAGAGGATCTCTGATCTTGAAGTGGGTAGCCATCTGGAAACAAGAGACTACCAAATAGTGTGGCTCATGATAAACTTAGCTGTAGAGTCAAGCCATACAAAAGTGAAGGTACTGGACTTCAGAAGGGCTGATTTTGTCAAAATGGGAGAGTACCTCAGAAAAGCACTAGTAAACCGGCAAGAAGGTGAGGTGGAGCAACAATGGGGAAACATCAAAACTGCCATCACTCAGGCAATAAGCTTTTGCGTGAAGCAAATAAATCAAAATGAAAGAAAAAAACACTATGGTTCTCAAAAGATGTGGAGGGGAAGGTAAGGGAGAAAAAGATAGCATTCAGGAAGTATAAGGAAACACAGAAGGAGCAGGACAGAGAACTGTACTAGTTAAAGCAGAAGGAAGCGGGGAAGGCAGTCAGAATAGCCAAGGCCCAAACTGTGGAAAAGATAGCCAACTTGGTTAAGAAGGGGGATAAAACCTTTTATAGGTACATTAGGGTGCAAAAAAAAAAACAAAGGCAGGGATACTGAGGCTGAATAATGAGGAAGGTGGTTGGGAAGAGAGCGACAGTGAAAAAGCAGGGATACTGAATGAATATTTCTGCTCAGTATTCACAATGGAAAAGCAGGGGGAGAGACCTAATCCAGTCAATAGAAGCACTCAGGATAGGGGAGTTGATATTAGTCCTTTCACAGAAGAAAGGGTTCTGAAAGAACTCTTAAAACTGAAGGTGAATGGACTTCCGGTTCCGCCACGGACAGCTAGACAGCGCAGCAAAGGAGCTCCCTCCCACGCTTTACCAAGTAAAAGATAAAAAAAAACCATCGAGCGCTTTTGGAAAGTAAAATATTGCTCACGATGCCAAAAGAAGCCAGGAGAAGAGATAAAGGGGGCACCCCAAAGAATAAACAATTAACCAAATCAAGAGATGCAGTCGGATTGGAAGCAGGACATAGGCCGCAAAGTCGCAGTCGCTCACCAAGCAGTACTTGGGGATTCGACTACGATACGGAAGGGGAACAGGATAAGTTGTCAAGGATGCGCTTTGAGACAATCTTAAGGGAAATCCGCAGTTCAAGGTTGGAAACAAAAAAGGATATATAGGGGTTTTCACAGCAGATTGCGAAGCTAGGCAATCAAATTGAGGAGGCTGAGGCCCGGGTCGCGGCGGTGGAAGATGTATCAACCTGCCTCAGTCAAGCAGTGGGGGCTCTGATTCAACAAACAATGTGGCTGCAAGCAAGAAGTATAGACCTTGAAAGCAGGTCACGCCGAAATAATTTGAGGCTGTATGGGCTAGCGGAGGGTGCAGAGACAGCCCAGATGTCAGCATTTGTGGAAAATCTTTTAAGGGACGTACTAGAGTTGCCACCAAACTATGATTTGAAGGTAGAACGTGCCCATCGTTCACTTGGACAAAAGCCCCTAGACCCAAAGGCGCGTCCTCGCTCTATAATATTCCTGGTATCAAGCTATCAAACAAAGGAGGATTTGCTTCGCAGAGCGTGGGCAAAAAAAGAAATGTTATATTTAGCATCAAAGCTCACGATGGATAATGACTACACGATAGAAATTCAGCAAGCAAGGCAGCAGTACCTCCTGATCTTGAGGGTGTTGAAAGAAAGGGGTATCAGATTCCAGACACCGTTCCCGGTGAAGCTGAGGATACATTGGCAGGAAGGAGTGCAAACTTATGGTTCTCCAAGCAAGGTAATGGAGGCATTAATGCAGACGGGAATATCGTTGTCGGCGGAGGACAGGGAACGGATTAGCAGGAGCCAGAGGTTCCTGTCGGACGTCTTTCAGCAAGCAACACAGCGTAAGGGAACGCCGCCAATGAAGGTGCTCAGAGAAACACTCAAGAAGTTGCAGAAGATGGAGTGGAGGAATGCACAGAGAGAGGACCGAGAGAGACCGGAGATGGAAGGCTGAAATGTAGATAGTGATAAAAGGAATTTGCAGGTACTTTTGTTTTTGACTCGGAGCCTAAGGAGACAAGATGACTGTTCTCTGAGTGTATTTCAAGTAGATGTGATGGCTGGAAAGGATTACACGAACTGCCAAATGAAAAGACTGAGCTGCCGATTTGGAGAAGCGTAACGCAGATAGAACTGATTGCTGTATTGTGACACAAGGCGATACTAAATAAGGGGGCTTAATCAAAGTGTGTATTAATCGAACTAGTATTGGCACGAAAAGTCAGAGAAGAATAAAAGGGGGGAGAGTCTGTGAACCCAGTCCTAGAGTGGCTTATAAAATGGATGTGGAATGGTTTGGTTTGAATGGGGAAAAATGGAAGGAAGGGGCTTGGTGGGTTTGTATTGGGGGGGATGATAATTCTTAGGCTTCCTAAGCCCTATAACTGAAATAGATAACAGTGGTAAGGGAAGCAGGGGATAGAAATGAATGTATCTGCAAGGTCTGTGGTTGCTTCTGGGGATAAGAGATCACACCTATGTGCAACAATTTAGAAGCAAGGGACAAGAATACCCAAGTTAGAATTGACGAGGGGTCAGGGGACTTAAGGAGGGTAACTTTGGAGGTAGCCACTACATACATGAAATAAGAGGAAATACACAAAAACATACTAAATAAAATAGAAGGGGAGGGGAGATAAATACAAATAAGGAAGAAGAGAAGGAAATAAAGGAACCCATGTATTACATAGGCCTCGATAGTTGGGGAAAGAGAAAGGAAATAAAAGGAAATGGGCGTGGGGGTGGAAATGGGAGGTACATAAAGTATAGTACCATAGCTGCGCTGCTAGACGGTCTGAAGGTGAGAAACTAGCTAAAGGTCTCTCTATAGAGAGTGCCTTTTGAGGGAATATCCCAGGAATAAGGGATTAGCTCCACTCGAGTCTGTCCTTAATAGCATCTTTGGAGGGCAGAGGAAGGGAACCACGTAGTTGGGATCCCCTGCCTTGGAAGCAACCACTTTTTTCTAGTCCCTCTCTGAGAAGAGGGAAACACTGGTTTAATTAAGTTGGTTAGTAAATGTTTATCTTTTATATGTTTAGAAGATTATACACTAGATCTTTAAAGAGTTCGGAGATCGAAATGTTTAAATCTATTGTTAAGATGGGAAATAGTTTGTTGTGTTTACAGCAGTTTGATAAGCCTAAAAAGTATGAACAGAAAAGGGGAATGAATGCATATTACCGAAGTTGTCAAACGACCACCACCTCGGGGAAGATTGGGAAGAGAGAGGGAAGTACTAGGGACAGAAAAAGAAAGGATAAAAGGAAACATGAGGATGGATAAGACAACACTGATTTGTTCATTCAATGTTAATGGATTGACCAATCCCATTAAGAGAAGTAAGATATTGGCAGCAATGAAAAAGGAGGGCCCGGATTTTATCTTGTTGCAAGAGATGCACTTAACCCATACAGAGTATAGTAAATTAGGGAAAATGGGGTTTAACTATGAAGTCAGTGCCTCATATGGTTGAGGTAGAAGGTGGGGGGGTCTCTATCCTAATACCAAGTAAAACAGTATTCGAAATAATAGACAAATGTATTGATAAGGAGGGGAGATATGTATTCCTTAAAGGTAAATTTCAGGGGAGAATGATAACCTTGGCATCGGTCTCCGTGCCTCCTGGTTCGAATTATCAGGTATATAGATCTATACTATTGAAGTTACAGGAATGGGCGGAAGGACAAGTTATACTGGGGGGAGATCTGAACATAACTCTAGATCCGCATTTGGATAGTACAGCTCTGGGAAGGCGCAAAGAGAGAGGAACCTTGAAAAAGTTGGTGAAGCTGCTAGGGGAGATGGGGTATGTGGATGCATGGAGAGTGGGACACCCTAAACAACGGAACTACGCATATTTTTCCCCACCATATTAGAGTTACTTGAGATTAGATTATTTTCTCATGCCAAAAGAAATAATGATGGAGGCGAAAGACAGTTGGATAGGTAGTACAGTATTGTCAGACCATGCTCCGATATTTTTACAAATAAAGCTAGGGGACTTACAGAGGAGAACGTTTTGGAGATTGAATGTCTCATTACTGCAAGATAAAGAAACCAAACAAGAAGTGATAGATACTATCAAAAAGGCTATAGAGGAAAATACCACACCAGAAGTAACATCAGCTTTAGTATGGGATACGTTAAAGGCTATACTGAGAGGGAAGTTAATAGCTGTAGCGGCACATAGAAAGAAGCAAAGGGAAAAGAGAATAGAAGCTCTAAGGGGAGAAATGGAGCAACTTGAAATTCAACTTAAAAAGAAATATAACAAAGAGATTTTTAAAAAGTTAAGTAAAATTAAACAAGATCTGAATGGGGAATTGGAATATTATATTGAGCAAAAATTACTGTTTATTAAGCAAAGATATTATGAGGGAGGACCGAAAGCTACTAGAGTGTTAGTGGCCAAATTACGTACCCAAAGAGCAAAGGCTCATATAAGTAAACTAATACACTCACAGAATAAAGGACAGCTACAGAACACCCCAGAGATAGTAGAAGCTCTTCGAGTGTATTGTAAAGACCTGTATACAGCTCCCCCAACCCGAAAAGAGATGGACTTGGAACAATATTTACGAAGTATTCCATTACCCAAGGTGCCGGAACTGGAGCAAAGGCAGTTAATGAAACCGGTAACTAGTGAAGAATTGGTGGGAGAAATAGCTAGACTTAAAACAAATAAGTGCCCTGGAATGGATGGATATCCAGCAGAAATGTATAAACACTTTCAGAACAGTTTCTTCCACTACTATTAAAAGTTTTAATGAAACCCTTTAACAGAACGGTGCCCACTAGAATCATGGTTGCGAGCCATTATCTCAGTAATTCCAAAGGAAGGTAAAGACCCAAAGTATATCCCTCCTATAGACCAATTTCCTCCTAATACAGATTACGTTATTTATGGCAATATTATCACGCAAATTACAACAAATACTTCCACAGTTAATACAAGCAGATCAAACTGGATTTATTCCAGGGAGACAGGCGCAGGATAACTTGAGGCGAACAACGCATATAATAGATCATTTGAACTGCACTAAGCAACCTGCAGTCCTGTTGACCCTAGATGCCGAAAAGTCTTTCGATAAGGTCTCATGGGGATTTTTAAGAGCGGTATTGGGGAGGTTTGGGTTCCCTACACAATTTATCGGCCTTATTGGGAAAATCTATGAAACACCTAAGGCCTATGTAAGAGCGAACGGGCATCACTCAAATCCATTTGGGTTGGAGAGGGGAACAAGGCAAGGATGCCCGCTCTCACCACTATTGTTTGCCCTATATTTAGAGCCCCTGGCGCAAGGAATTAGGGATGACCATGAAATTAAAGGCGTACAACTGGGAGGGGGGGGCCAAAATTAGCTCTATATGCTGATATTCTACTCTACTTAACTAACCCAGAAAAATCGATACCACACCTCTTTAAACATTTAAAATTTTTTTCTAACTATGTGGATATACGCTAAATGATACTAAGACAGAGGTACTGAAGCTAAATTACACCCCGTCTCAGCAGATAAAAAGTTTATACCCCATGAGATGGGATCTCCCCTGCTTGAAATATCTAGGATAAAATTGGATAAAACAGTCGCCCGGCTACCACAGATAAACTACCCTACATTAGTGGAGCAGGTACAAAAAGATATACAGAGATGGAGGCTTCTACCAATCTCACTATCCACGAGGATACAGGCAGTCAAAATGAATGTCTTGCCTCGCTTTTTTGTTTTTATTTCAATGCATACCTGCCCCAGTGGCCTTTAAGCAATTAGGAAGATGGCAAAAGTTGATATGGAGCTTTATCTGTTAAAAAAAAAAACAGAGTTAAAAAGCAAACCTTGTACCTCCCAAAGAAAATGAGAGGACTGGCGGTTCCTCTATTGATGGGTTACTGGATAGCAGCACAGACTAGAGTAATACTGCTACTGCAGCACATGGATTATACGGCAAGATGGAAGGAGATAGATTTAGAAGCTGCAATGACACCATCAATATTAGCACAATGCGCGGTGTTACACCCCAGAGAGGAGTGGACAGATACGCCATATTTAGGGACAAAAACAGCAATACAGGGATATAGACAGGGACTTTCTAAAGGCTATACCAGAGTATACCAATGGAAGTACACATGGTGGACTATGGATATAGGGAATAACCCAGCAGCTGGAGATCTTTGGTATAAAAAGCAGGAAGGGCAGGGGTGCAGAGCACCCTGGCAGTTCCTCAAGGGGGAAAATGTAATCTCATTTGAGGAAGCTCAAATTAAGTTCAATTGGACAGGGAAGGAACTTATACGTTACTATCAGATTAGAGACTATATAGGGGAGCAGGTGAACAATTCAATTAAAAGAGCTGGAAGAGGTGAGGGTTCAAATGTATTTGAGACAATATGGAGTTCAAGCAGAGGGGAGAGGGCTATTTCAATATTATATCAGAATTATGTACAGGATCTCCAGTATTCAATGGACTATATTAAAACCAAATGGGAGCAAGAATTACAGATCAAGTTAGACTGTAGAGACTGGACAGCGGTTTGGCAAAACACCTGGAGCACCACATCCTCCCCAGAGTGGAGGGCATTCGTTTGGAAATTGAGATCTAGGTACTTCAGAGTGCCAATGCAAATGGCCAGATGGCATAAAGACAGCACAGATAGTTGCTGGAGGGGATGTGATGCTGGGCCTGCCTACCAAGTACATGTTTTCTGGGAATGCCCTGATTTAAAGGCATACTGGGGAGGAATACAGAGGGATATGAGGACATGGTTTAACATAACCGCACTATTAGGGCCAGAACATTTGTTCTTAGGGGTCTACCCCTCAGAGCTCAAAGGGCGTGAAGCCAAATATCTTTGGAAAGTATTGATAGCTGCGGCTGGAAAAGCCATAACTAGAAGGTGGCTTTCGACGAGTCCTCCTACAGTGATGGAATGGAGGGAGATAATAAAAAAGATAAAGATGTTTGAAAGGATTACATATTCCCTGAGGCAAAAATTGCCGCAACACCAAAATAGACGGTTGAGATGGGAACTGGAGCAAGAATAGAAATGAGGAACAGAACTTAAAGAAAACACGAGGAATAATGAGGAGAGGGAATAGATGGAGGAACGAGATTGAAAATGGGGATGGAGAGGTCTGAAAGAGTTGTGGAGAGAGCGGAAGAGACCGACTATCGTAACGAAAATGTAAAAATGTTAAATTAAGAACAAGTCAGCTATCTCTATCTTTTCTATAGACTATACATTGTATATGAACGAAAGAGAGAGAGGGATAGAGGGGGAAAAAAGAGGCTGGGTGGTCTGAAGAAAATAGAGTATAGAGATAACTTGTATGTTATGAATAGAGGTATAATGCATTCGAATAGTAAAGATGAATAACACAAAGAAAGACAAGAAAGATGTTTAAACATATAGAAATTAGGCTTAAGTTTTTTATATTATATAATAAAAAAAAGGATTACTGAGTAATGGAAATTCTGGTTGTAAGAATTGGGAAAGTGGAAACAAAGATATGAATGTAAGTGAGTATGAAGTAATGTAAGAAATTAGCCATGTGTGAAGAAAATAAAGATGAAGTATAAAAAAAAAAACTGAAGGTGGATAAAGCAATGGGGCCTGATGGGATTCACCCCAGAATTCTAAAAGAACGAAGGGAAGAACTAGTAACACCACTGACTACCCTTTTTAATAAATCATGGGAGGATGGTGTGGTACCTGAGGACTGGAGAAGGGCGGATGTGATTCCCCTTCACAAAAGTGGGAGCAAGACAGAGGCAGGAAACTACAGACCTGTCAGTTTGACTTCAGTGGTAGGGAAAATGATGGAATCACTTTTGAAGGAAAGAATTGTTGAGTATCTAGAGGCCAGTGGGGCACAGGACCCAAGAGCAGCATGGATTCACAGCAGGAAGGTCATGTCAAACAAATCTAATTGATTTATCTGACTGGGTGACCAAAGTAGTAGACCAGGGAGGGGGCTATGGACATGGCCTACCTAGACTTTAGCAAGGCATTTGACATAGTCCCGCACAAAAGATTAATAAACAGATTAGCCAGCCTGGGTAAAACACTGGCTGGACAACAGGACACAGTGGGTAATAGTAAATGGAATCCACAGTGAAGGAAGGCAGGTTACTAGTGGGGTACTGCAGGGTTCAGTACTGGGGCAGGTCCTTTTTTAATGTCTTTATTATAAGTGACATTGCAGAGGGACTGGAGGGGAAGGTATGTCTCTTTGCAGATGACACAAAGATCTGCAACAGGGTTGGTACGCAAGGTGGGGTGGAAAGGATAAAAAGGGACTTGGCAAGGTTGGTGGAATGGTCAAATGTATGGCAGCTTAGATTCAATGTAAAGAAGTGCAAAGTAATGCACCTGGGAAACAAAAACCCAGGGAAAGAGTACACAATGGGGGGGGGTGAGATACTGACGACAACAAAAATGGAAAGGGACCTGGGGGTAGTCATGTCAGATGACCTAAAGGTTGGCCAGCAATGTGAGAAGGCATTAAGGAGGGCTGGGGGGATACTGGGATGTATAGGGAGAGGCCTCACCAGTAGAAAACAGGACATTGTTGGCCCTCTGTACAGACAGTTGGTAAGACCACACCTGGAGTACTGTGTACAGTTCTGGAGACCCCATCTCCGCAAAGACATAGACAGGGTGGAGGCTGTCCAGAGGAGGGCAACCAAAATGGTGCAGGGTCTGCACCAGAAGACATATGAAGAAAGACTACAGGAGCTTAAGATGTATAGCCTTGAGGAAAGGAGGGAGAGGGGGGACATGATAGAAACTTTCAAATACCTCAAGGGAATCAACAAAGTCCAAGAGGGTAGCATCTTTCAGAAAAAAAGATATGCAAGAACAAGGGGGCACAATTTGAAGATAGAGGGGGGATGGCTCAGAGGTAATGTGAGGAAGTATTTCTTCACAAAGAGGGTTGTAGATGCATGGAACAGCCTTCCTGAGGAGGTCATGGAGTCAAAAACAGTGGGGGAATTCAAGAATGCATGGGACAGACATAAGGCAATTCTAGAGGGGGGGTAGGAGGAAGTAGGCTGTTGGTTAACTAGGATCTGCAGCTCATCTGTTGGGTAAGGAAATGGACAGACTAGGTGGGCCAAGCGGTCCTTATCTGACGTCAAATTCTATGTTTTAACCCCCTCATTCAGCCATACTGTGAAGATGTCGCCTGTCTTCCACAGTCCTCTTGTTTTTAAAAATTACAGGAAGGTTGTGTAATCCCTGAAACATCATGGCTGTGCTGCTTTTCCCACCACCACCAGATCTTTCTTCTCAGTGCTAGTTTGTTGCAGCAGCATCTTGAAACCCTTTCCTTGTCTCTCTTCATCCTCATAGGTGTTGCATCCTTAAATGAGAGAGTCCCATAATCTATGCAACAAAAGAACCCCTGAGTTTTGTCTGCATCAAAGATGTCATCAGGGCTGGCCCAGTGGCACTGAGGGTTGAGCTGCTGGACACCACACCACAGGCCTTGCCAGCGACCCGGGTTCGGAAATGAGCCTGAGCTATCCGGGCTCAGCAGGGGAGGGAAGGGATTGAGTGCCCGTAGGACTGCTCTCCCTTCCCTTGGGAGGGATAAGGACTCACGCCACCCTCTAGCGGCTCCTGAGGGAACTCAGGAGCAAGACAGGGATGTGGTGCCACAAAGCAGGGGAGGAGCATCAGTGAATGTTGGCATGTCCGCACTCCTGGGGACAACACAAGAGAAAAATCCCCAGAGAACTGAGGAAATGACGAGGGCCTCAGGGACCAGGCCGCATATCCCCAACACTGAACTGCCACTCCAGAGGTTCCCCGGCACCACCTGCAGAGATGGACCCTCTAATTTCAGAAAGATGCTGCCAAGGTAGGAGTGGCGGGCCCTCCCCCGGAAGTGATCTGGGGGGCTGGGATGTCCCTGTAGGGAGGGGGACCACTGGGAGTAGTCTTGGCAGGGAGTAGCAGGGCTGAGTTGAGCACCTCTGAGAGATGCCTCAGACTGAAGGAGCATAAACAGAGTTGAGGAAAAATAAAATGTCATCAGGGCCATAACCATGCAGCACACAGAGAAGCACATCACAAACCCACTTTCTGAGCACTGTCCTGATCAGTTCTTAACTTCTCCCTGCAGATCATTTTAAACCCTATAGTGTACTATCCACCTCTGCAGCCTACCTTCAGTTGGGTAGGTCTGGCTTTCCCAGGGTGATAGCTGCCTGTTGTACTTTTTGCTTCAGAAGAGAGCCAGTGAGCATTGCCTCCCTGTCCCATGCATTGGTGAAGCAATGCATCCTCAACATCACTATCCTTCCCTCCTCTTTTCCTTTAATTTTCTAGGTTTTGGTTGCCATGGATATCCTCCAGAGACTGTATTAAATACCGAAGTGTCAACTTCACACGACCGAAATGAAGTGTCATGTCACAGACACTCATTTTCGGTAGTGAGTCAATTTCATGAAGGATCTCTGCTTTTTTTGCCAGTGATAGTGCGCTCCGCGTAGCACCCAGTGTGGATGCCTTCTTATTAGTCATCATTCACAAACTCAGACACCAAAGTTCTCGAACCACTGACAGACAATGATTGTCAGTCAAGATTTTTGAAGACAAGGGCCAAACATCCAGTTGGTTCAAAAGCTAATTGCGTCAGGCACCATGCATGAGTGATATTATTCGTCAGTGTACAATGGAGACTCCATGAAATATGAGCGGTATGAGAGAGCCAAACACCAAAACACCACCAAGAGAGTTTTATTTTTGTTTAGGTTGCAAAATATAAATAAAATTACTGAATTTTGAGACTTGGGACTACAAACTGGAACTTGGTACACAGTTCAACTTTAGTGAGGAAACAAATCAGCTGTCTACTATCGCCAGAGCCGCGGGTACGCTGTAAAGTATATTTCTGACATTACAGGAATAGCGAGCGGATTTTGACAAACATGGACTCTCCACAATAACCAATTGCCCAGACAGTCAGCGTCCTTAAGTGGTGACTTCTGTACTGGAAGTGGCAAACATATCCATTAGTTGAGTTTTAAATAATGGGAAGGAGTCACACCCTCTTAAGTCCGAAGAGGCATTCCAGAATTTGGAAAATCTAAAGGAGAATGAGTACTGACCCAATTAAGATTTCCTGAGTGGTAATACTGGACAGTTCTGTGTCATGCTTCTGGCAAAATATTTATTATCAATGAACTTGAAGATGGACTGCAGCCTCAGGCAATGTAGCCCAAGCAGTGCCTTTCTGTCCATGACCATGGTATGGAATTGCTCCCATAAGTTAGAATTCAGCCATCCCAAGTTGTTGCATGGGACACAGGTGTGGGTATCCAGCTTGAGGTTTAGAGCAAATCTGCAGAACCTGTTCTGTAGTCCTTTGTTCGGTAGAGCACACTTCATTTGCCAGTCCATAGACCATGAAGCCATAATCAATCACGCTAATGATAAAGCACTGACCAGCAGTTTTTTTTATTTTAGGAAGGAAATTTTAGCCATGCTGATAAAAGATAAAAAAAAAAAAAAAAAAACACACTTTATACAAATCTTAGAAAGTGGTCTATGTAATCAGTGAACGACAGCATGTAGTCAAGGATTAAACCAAGGTGTGTGAAGTTTTTCACTGTAGCACCAGTGGAGGTACTGATTAGAGTTGGTGAGGTGTTACTCAATCTTACTTTATGTGCCAAATAACATATTCTTAGTTATTTTTTTTATTGTGTTCATAATGAGGAGATGTGTGAACCAGGCCTGAATCAAGTTAGAATCTTGTTGCAGACTCAAGTCTCAGGTGATCTGAATTTTTGTCTCTTTGCAAAGATTACAGCATCATCTGCATACAAGATTATGTCAGTTGATTAACAGAAAGGTGGAAGTTTGTTAAGAAACAGACTAATCAGCAGAGGATAAAGTATGGATCCTGGGGAACCCCTACAGAGACTATTCTGGCATCAGAGAAAGCACTCCTATATTCTACAGACTGTGTTCTACAGGACAGGTAGTCGTTGAAGGGAAGCCAAAGCTCAGACAGAAGAACACATTGCAAAATCAGTGGGTGGAGGGGACAAAACCTTTTACAGGTACATAAGTGAGAAAAGAAAGACAAAGGGAGGAATAGTCAGACTGAAGGGGGAGGATGGGGGCCACGTGGAGGATGACAACAGTAAAGCTGACATATTGAACAGGTATTTCTGCTCGGTCTTTACTGAGAAAGAGGAGGGTAATGGGTCTGAAGGGAGTACAAGGGGTGAGAATAGTGCAGAAATGGACACAAGTCCCTTTACACGAGAAAGGGTCCTGAAGGAACTGGAAGATATAAGAGTTGATAAAGCAATGGGACCAGATGGGGTGCACCCCAGGGTCCTTAAAGAACTAAGAGAGGTGGTGGCTGAACCTATGGCTATCCTGTTTAGCCGATCACTGGAAACAGGGAGGTACCCAAAGACTGGAGGACAGTGATGTAGTCCCCTTATACAAAAAGTGGGAACAAAGAGGAAGCAGGGAACTACAGACCAGTCAGCCTCACCTTGGTAGTGGGGAAGATCATGGAAGCACTACTGAAGGAGAGATTGGTGAACATCTGGCTGTCAATGGACTACAGGACCCAAGGCAGCATGGTTTCACTAGGGGAGGTCATGTCAGACCAACCTCGTTGAATTTTTTTGACTGGGTGACTAGGGAGGTGGATCAGGGAGGGCAGTGGACATGGCCTATTTGGACTTCAGCAAGGCCTTCGACACTGTGCCACATAGAAGACTACTACACAAACTGGGGAATATGGGTGTGGGCAGGACAGTAGTGTGGTGGGTAGGTAACTGGCTGGGTGGCAGGACACAGAGGGTGGTGGTAGTAAATGGCTGTCACTCTACAGAGGGAAGAGTGACCAGTGAGGTACAACAGGGATCAGTGCTGGGACCGGTCCTATTCAACATCTTCATCAGTGACATTGCGCAGGACCTAGAAGGCAGAATTTCACTGTTCGCTGATGACACAAAGCTCTGTAACAGAGTAGACACACCAGAGGGTGTAGAAAGAATGAGAAGGACCTGCAGAAACTTGAAGAATGGTCAGGGTTTGGCAGTTGAAATTCAATGCAAAGAAATGCAAGATAATGCATATGGGGCACAAAACCCTGGCACAATATATCAGTTGCGGGTGAGGATATAGCATGCACCAAGCAGGAAAGGGATCTTGGGGTTATCATCTCTGATGACCTCAAGGTAGGGAAACAGTGTGACAAGGCAGCAGGTAAAGCAAATAGGATGCTGGGATGTATAGGCAGGGCATCACCAGCAGGAAAAGGAGGTCATAATTCCGCTATACAAGACACTAGTGAGGCCCCACCTGGAGTACAGTGTACAGTTCTGAGACCATACCTACGTAAGGACATAGACAGGGTAGAGAAGGTTCAGAGGAGGGCAACAAAGATGGTGCATGGATTGCATCACAAGTCCTATGAAGACAGGTTGAAGGAACTGAACATGTACTCCCTGGAGGAGAGGAGGGAAAGAGGGGATATGATAGAGACATACAAGTATCTTACAAGGAGGAACAGGGTGCAGGAAATACACTATTTTTAAGCGAAAAAGATGTTCCAGGACTAGAGGGCATGGGATGAAGTTGGAGGGAGGACGATTCAGAGGAAACATGAGGAAGAATTTCTTTACAGAACGGGTGGTGGACAAGTGGAACACCCTGCCAGAGGAAGTGGTGGGGGCTGAAACAATCACGGGATTTAAGAATGTATAGGATAGACATAAAGGAATTCTGGAGGTCAGGGGTAAGGGGCAGCAGACTTCTAGGAAAACATAAACTGAACTTACAAGCTCAAATGGGCAGACTGGGTGGGCCATAGGCCCTTATCTGCCGACACTGTCTATGTATCTATGAACCAGCTGGAATTGGTTAATTTACTTTTCTTTCCAACTTTTGGAAATACTTTAGTAATGCCTTCTAGCAGTGTGTGAGCTCCCTAATGTACTGCGACGTGGCTGATTTGATTACATCAGTATTTTACTAGTCTAGATGTTAATAAACTGATATACTGATTTGCAACCTGCTATATTTCTGGTTCTACAGTACTTCTGCGGTTACCCCCACAGAGCGACATTTCGCCAGCGAGTTTCCCACAGCGACTACAGCACCTAGCCATGGTGGGAGACCACTGGAACCCGGCGCTGTCTGTCGGGGGTCCTGCACCTCCCCCCCCAACCAATCAGCTCCGATTGGAGTTGAGAATCCTTAAGTGGGAGGGTGCGGGGGGTGAAAACAAAGATAGAAATAGCGAACCGGCAGCCGACTGCAGAATGCGGTCAACCTGCCGGTGCTGCTGATGGGGCATTCAACAAGATTTTTGTCAGACTCCTGTCGTGGATCCCTTCTTCTGTAGCTCTGAATCTATTCTTTTTCACAGATCAGGCCTGAGGAATTGGGCATTAAGATGTTTGGCAGCATATTGGGTTTGCCCTTGAACTAGGACCCAAAATCAGATTTAAACATTGAAACTAAAGATACATAGACTATGTTTTCAGAAAAATACCTTCAGTCCATCCAGTCTGCCCTGCTTTACCTTATCTTACCCCAAGTCCTATTGTCTAGATGCGGTTTTTGCTCTCGCCTCCTCTCTAGCTCCCTGCCATTATGTTACCTCTCGAGCAGGTAAGCCCTTTCTGTATCCCAGCTGTGCTTGGACCCATTTACATCCACCACCTCTGCTGGTAGGCTGTTCTATGGCTCAACCACGCTCTGTAATGTAAAACTTTCTCACATCTCTCCTGAATATGCCCCTCTCCTCACCCCACAACTGCCAATGAAATTTCCAGGTTTTGTGATAGAGAAACAAGGGACAAGATGTAAGCACTTCTCATTTTTTTGTGTAACTTATGCTTATTGTCAGACCTCCTTTCCTACAGGGCACTTAGGAACTCTTCTGCTAAGGTCATTTGTACCACTAAGTTCTTCTACTTCAGGGCCAACCTCTAGAATAATCTCAATTCCCCAGCCAAATTCTGGAAGTTGATTCACTCCCTTTTTGACCACCCAGACCAGTCCTCTCCACTTTCCTCATGGATAATGACTCACCAGTGGCTAACGCTCCTTCTGTTGCTGCTTACTTTAATTAGTTTTTTTGCTATATGGTTATTTTCCAGCTCCCTGGTAAACTGGGTGGCTTATCAGCCCTGTCCCAGTGCACTGCGGTGGTCCCAATTCTCCCTTTCATTTCTCCTGAGACAATGGAGGCCACTGGTGCCTGCAGGGTGGGCTTTATTTAGCCCAACCTCCATTTATTCCCTCTGATTTTCTCCCTAGGGCATGGCTGTATGTGTCATGAGCACACAAGCATTTTCCACTTCGGAGGAGATGCTCCAAGTGCTCTGTATGCCGGCCCTTCCCCAAGCTATGGGACTCGCATGTGCTTCCACCTGGCTTCAGTCAGGTGGCGTTCAAATGGCGAGTCACCGGATCCCCCTTCCCAAGGGTAGAGAGCAGTCTTACGGATGCTCTCTTGTCCCTCTCCCAGCCAGGCCTCTGAGCAATCCAAGTCAATTCTCGAACCCTGGTCACCGGAGTGGCAGCAGGGAGGTGTGGATGCCTCAGCCTACCATGCCACTTCAATGGAGTTTTTTTTTACCACTTGTGCTCTCCCCTTCCTCCCACTTCCTGGATCCTCTCCTCTACCCCCTTCTCCTCTTCCCTCCTTACCTCACCCCCCCACAGGGGTTTGATGTCCCCCCATCATTCCCTGGGAAACTCTGCTTGCCCTTTCCTCACTCATACTTTCCAAATTTAGCAAGGATGGCTTTGACCCTAAACTTCTTTATCTTTCAGCTCCTGACATCACCTCTCCCCTTACTCACCTCCTAAATCTCCCCTTCACCCTTTGTACTGTCCCTCAGTCTTGGAAGTCTGCCAAGGTTCTCCTTCTCCACAAAGGGAGTGATCCCTACAGTCCTAGCAACTTCCACCCTACCTCCCACCTCCCTTTTCTTGGAAAGCTGCAGGAGAAATTAGTGTGCTCATGGCTTGCAGACTTCCTCCACGCCTCCAGTATCCTCTCCCCCTTCCAGTCTGGCTTTAGGAAGGATCATTCCACCATCTCCTCCCTACACAGGATCACTGACTCCATCCTGTCATAGAAGGATCATGGCAACATCATATTGGCCATTTTCATTGATCTAGCTGAAGCTTTTGATTCGGTGTCCACTCACTCCTGGATAAGCTGAGCTCGCCAGCCTCTCAGCCTTCTATGTTGACTAGGGTTCCATGTAAAAATCGCAACTGAAAAATTGCGATCGCCAAATCGGCGATTATTTAATAGCTCATTGTCTTATTAGTGCCGCACATATTAATGGTGCTGTAATGATAGTGACTGCTATGTTGTAAGAGGATGTGGAGCATACAACCTGACAAGGTAGACAGCTCCTGACCTAGCCTCCTATCTGCACCAGACATACGGAAAATGAAAAATCTAATTGACTGCCTACGACAACTGCAGTGGCATTTCAACAACCCAAAGAAAAAGCAAATAAACATTTTAAAAACACAATTTTATTTTTTGTTTTCATCAGTTTAAAACAGCAATGTGCTTTAATTTGTATCTGTTCATGCACAAACCCATTTTGGAAACATTATGCATACAGCTGCATTTAGTCCGTGCTGACATTTTCCCTGTGAGTGGTCAAGAGAGAGAATTTTGGCTTTTCTGGTTTGACACAGACTATATAGACAATTCAAGTCATTTTTTGTCTTTCTCTTTTCTATCTTTGTGTAATCTTTGATGTTTTACTGAGACTGAGACCCCAGCATTGTTCATTTGCTACTATTTTGTGGATTATTTCAGAGCAGAACTTTTTAATGGAGTGGGATTACAGCTAGCTGGCCAAACAAAGCAAGGCTCCAGATATGGAGAATTTTCTATGTGAAATTGCTAGTTGATTTACTGGTGTGTATGCTGCAGGAAAACCTACCCCAAATCTTCTTACAATTAAAGGAGTTTTGTATGAATGAAAGTCTGGCTTCTTAAAATAACCTGTGAAAATAACCTACTGTGGGAGCCACATACTCTGTTTCACAGTTTTGTGTGAGTTGCGATTATTGTATGAGCGTTGGCAGGCAAAATCGCTATTTGTACATTTTAACCATTATTGACCGGTCGCAGAAATCAGTCGCTATTTTGGAGTCGCTATTTTGCGGTTGTGATTATAACGGGATACTGTTGACTGGTTCCATTCCTGCCTCTTGGACTGTCAACAGTTGGTATAGGTAGGAGATGCCATCTCAACACTCCTGCCTATCCAGGCCGGGGTCCCACAAGGCTCCATTCTTGGTCCAGTCCTCTTCCCCATTTTCCTAAATTACCTCCCCTCTGCCTGACCAACTCGAATATTCACATGTAGACAGATGACAGTTCTGTGTACTTCTGGTCCCTTGACTGCATCTCTGGAAGTCCTGCTTCATCAAGATTTTCACAAATGCTCTGCACTGGTTCCTGTCCAACCAGCTTCGGGTCAACACAAAAAAAAACTGTCTATGACCTTTGGCACCAGCCAGAAACGGGACTGGCTCAACCCCCGAAGGTTTTCTCAGTGCTAGAATGCGCATTGCTTGAAGTAGTTCCAACTGTGTAGTACCTTGGTGTGTGGTTAGAGAGCAGGCTTGACTTCTCTGCCCACATTGATACCACCTTTGCCAAACTCTGCCCCACACCTGGTGCTCTGTATGGCAGTAAAGACTGCCTTCCTCCCCAGGTCCACCAGAAACTAGTCAACAAAAATGGTTCTTCCAGTTTTTGACTAAGTGGATGTGGTTTATTGCACCCCCCACCTCCCTTGCCAGACTGGACACCCTCAGCAATGCCTTCATCAGCTTTGCTGTCAGCTCACCCTCTTGTACTGACCACTTCTTCCTTTACTCCTTCTTATCCATCCTTCTTCTCCTCTTATGTTACCAGTCCCGCTGTGCTTCTTTCATCTCTAAATGCTGGTTTAGGTCCCTACCCTCATACCCATCCCATCCCATCCCCTCCTACTCCTTGCACTCAGTGGACCCATGTGCATTCTCCCTTCCCCACAGTCCTCATGTGGGAAATCTGCTTTCTTGTACTGCCTCCTCTCCCTCTGGAACCAGCTACCCTCCTCAATCCATCTCTCCCCCCCCATTAGATTCCAGCTAAAACTCCTCCCCTTCCCCCTTGCGCCTGCCAGCCCTATTCCTGAATGCTTCCTTACCTAGCTTTTCACCACCCCTTACCTCTCACTGCAACCTAACATCATAGTTCTGGCAACCTTGTTGAAGTTTATCAAACTGTTTTGACTTGTACCTTCAGCACCAGCTCAGCCTCCGTTCACTCTGGCACTATGCACTTTTTGAGCTTGGCTAATTTGTGTACTTGTTTTTGTATGAATCAATCAATCAAGTCTTTATTTAACCAGGCGTTCATCATTGAGCAGAAGCTCTTTTGCAAGATGGACCTGGGTGGAGCATGAACAATTGTATATACAGGTCAACACAGGTATTTACAAGGCAATACAGATAATACTGTTTACAGAGAGGAATAAAAAGAAGTTCATATGTACATAGGATTATACAGCTATTGTACAGATTACAGGGTATTTACATACATAGAAGTGTCTATAGGTAGGTAAAGCAGGTTATCTAAGATTGTAGGAGGAAGTAACAGAAGAAAAAAAAATATACACCAGGTAGAGGTGAAGGTGGGGGGGGAGGGAGAGAGGTAGGGGGAGAAAGGCTAGGAGGGCACATTGCACAGAGAGGAGTTGGTAAAATGGGATGTAGAGAAGGTGGATGGAGAAAAGGAGTATGTGTGAGCCCCGGGATTGAATGCTATAAAGTACAGGACATGGTAGGATGTCACAACCCAGGGGTAGTGAGCTCCTATCCGAGGTTGGGAAAGGAAGGATAAGGGGATGGATGGGCCTAGTGTTGATAAGACAGGGGGATAAGAGAGAGAACAATTAGGCTTGTGAGGAGCAAGCTGGGGGGTCAGTACTTAAAATTGAGTCTAGGCATGGCTATATACCAGTGCAGACACCGGTACTATGTCTGAGTAGGTGAAGCAGTTACATACTTCTCTGATTGTATGGAAATAAAGCATCTTGAAGGCATTTATACAGATTAGAGTCTTAATTTGAGGGTTTTTTGCAGATCGTTCCATAAGGTAGGTAGCACCTACCTTATGGATGCCGATTTATTTGTCCTCTATATGCACTGTTTTGCCATTTTGTCTGTATTGCACTCAGATTATGCTCTTTATATCATCCTCACTGTACCCATATCACCTGACTGGATGTATTTTATTTGTAGTTGTGCTTCTCCCCTACCCTTTCTCCCAGGTCACACCTGGAAATGAGCCTTGGCTCAATGTGTTAAATAAAATAAATACATATAAATGTGTATTATCATAATTAGCATTGTGTCCCTCTATGTCATTTAGTTTCAAGCCTTTTTCTTTTTTTTTGTGAGCAGGCTATTGACTATTTACTGTACCACATGTGGTTCCCAATCTAGTGAATTATATTTGTTTCCCCTTTCCTTTAAGGCTTAGGTTTTCACCCATATACAACGATTGCTATTTTGTCTAATCTTTACTTTGACTGAAGAACAGGATATTTGCTGAACTTAAAGTCTGTTTGAGAAAACATGGTGCCAAATTGCTTTGAACTGAATATCCTGAATGTTGTAGATTTCTGGGGTCTACTGAGAGGCTGTTGCTGGAGGAGTGGCAGGTTTATGCATCCTTTCTTTCTCAGTTTTGGCCATGGCTTCTATTTGCAATCAACTGTTTCCAGCTGCAGCTTCTATTCAAGGGCAACTAGTATTAGAGGGCGGCTTCTAGTAAAACCCCCTGCCAACTTCTGCTTTTTTCTTTTCTCTTACCCACTGACTGTCCTGCCTCCTTCCCCAACCAGGACAACAGAAAATTGAGTTGGACCCGAGGGTCACAGGTGTTAGCTGGATAGGAGCATAGTACATACCATAATCTCAGTATTGATCAGAGAACGGGAACAGCATGGATGTGGAGTCAGTGTTCTGTTAAAGGACTGCTGAAACATTGTGGGATTCACCATGAGGGTGCATCCACTGATTTTAAACTGAGCTGTATTTTACTAGGGGGCTATCTATGAGTGCTTGGTGCAAGAGTGAATCAGACTTTGGTTACATAACCTCCACCTCCCATTTACGAGAGGCAGGGGTTTGTTTTCTGGTTCCTGCTTACTATAGAGCAGTTGGAGGAGCCCCTTAGAACTCCCCAGCAGTTGCTTAGCTTGTCTGTTTAAAGGCACTCTACAGCTGCAGCTCTGGTCCATTTCCCTGTTTGATGTTGTGAGACAGCCAACAGGAAGCAGAGGTAAAACCCACTTCCGCCCTGCACACTTCATAAGGGGAGCCTCAGTGAGCAACTTTAAAGGACTGCTGAAACATTTTGGGATTCACCACGAGGGTGCATTCACTGATTTTAAACTGAGATATTTTACTGGGTAGGAGCACTATCTGTGAGTGCTTGGTGCAAGAGTAAATCTGACTTTGGTCACATGACCTCTGCGTCCCATTTATGAGAGGCAGGGGTTTGTTTTCTGGCTGCTGCTTACTATAGAGCAGTTGGAGGAGCTCTTTAGTGGTCCCCAGCAGTTGCACAAGTTACCTTTTTAAAGGCACTCTATGGCTGCAGCTCTGGTCCATTTCCTTTTTGGCATTGCTAGGCAGCCAACAGGAAGCAGAGGTGAACCACTTCTGCCCTGCACACTTCATAAGGGGAGCCTCAGCGAGCAGTTTCAAAGGAAAGCTGAAATGTGGAATTCACCACAAGGGTACATCCACTGATTTTAAACTGAGCCATATTTTACCATGGGGCTGAGAGTGCTTAGTGCAAGAGTGAATCAGACGTTGGTCACGTGACCTCCGCCTCCCATTTACGAGAGGCAGGGGTATGTGTTCTGGTTGTTGCTTACTATAGAGCAGTTGGAGGAGCCCCTTAGCACTCCCCAGCAGTCACTTAGGTTGCCTTTTTAAATGCACTCTACAGCTGTAGCTCTGATCAGTTTCCCTGTTTGATGTTGCTAGGCAGCCAACAGGAAGCAGGGGTAAACCACTTCCACCCTGCACACTTCATAAGGGAAGCCTCTGTGAGCAGCTTCAGAGAACTGCTGAAACATTGTGGGATTCACCACGAGGGTGCATCCACTGATTTTAAACAGATATTTTACTGGGGGGGGCGCTATCTGTGAGTGCTTGGTGCAAGAGTAAATCTGACTTTGGTCACATGACCTCTGCATCCCATTTATGAGAGGCAGGGGTTTGTTTTCTGGCTGCTGCTTATTATAGAGCAGTTGGAGGAGCTCTTTAGTGGTCCCCAGCTGTTGCTTAAGTTACCTTTTTAAAGGCACTCTATGGGTGCAGCTCTGGTCCATTTCCTTTTTGGCATTGCTAGGCAGCCAACAGGAAGCAGAGGTAAACCATTGCCACTCTGCACACTTCATAAGGGGAGCCTCAGCGAGCAGCTTCAAAGGAAAGCTGTAATGTGGGATTCACCACAAGGGTGCATTCACTGATTTTAAACTGAGATGTATTTTATTAGGGGGCTATCTGTGAGTGCTTGGTGCAAGAGCAAATCAGATTTTGATCACGTGACCTCTGCCTCCCATTTATGAGAGGCAGGGGTTTGTTTTCTGGCTGCTGCTCACTGTAGAGCAGTTGGAGGAGCCGCTTAGCAATCACCAGCAGTCACTTAGGTTGCCTTTTTACAGGCACTCTACAGCTACAGCTCTGGCAGTTACCCCGTTTGGTGTTGCCAGGCAGCCAACAAGAAGCAGGGGTAAACCACTTCCACCCTGCACACTTCATAAGTGGAGCCTCAGTGAGTGCAGGGCAGAGGTGATGCTGGCAGAGGCAAACGTGTCTGTCAGTGTCAGCCAGGTGGCCAGGAAACTCTAACTTGTCAGAGTATCACAGGTAATTACTTTTAACATTGAATTAGAAACTAATTTAGTGCAATTAGCTACTGCGGAAACTGGGATAAAATGTGAATTTTGTAAGAAATTTACCATTATCCCCTTAAATAATTTTAGCACTTACATCTGCAATCAGTGTAGTGAAATTAGAGAGTTAAAAGGTTAAACTGATATGTTTAGAACTTAAAAATAAAACTCAAACTCCAGTTGAGTAACCCCAAAGAATCAAACTGATTAGAAAATTCAGAGCAAACCATTGAAGGGAATCACAAAAGGCCAAGAGAAGTTGAGGATGGAGAAGATTGGCAAGAAACAGTATCAAATGCAAACATAAAAAATGGAAGAAAGGCTGTTGAGTTTCAAATACCAATGGCAAACCAATGTAGCCCTTTGATGAATTTAATTGAGAGATTGAAAGGGCAGGCAAATGCACTGTTAGACAGAATGGAAGATAAAATCTCAAAGTAATTTAAATGACCAACATGATTTATTGGTGACGGATGTAGGGAAATAAATTCCCGTGCAAACAAGTGTGAAATCTCTGCCAAATGAACTTGGGATGGAAAACACTAATGATGTATTAAGTAAAATGGGTGTCAATTCAGATACTATTCAAGCTGAAAATTTGATTGACATTGATCTTACTACACATGATGAAGGCAATGGTTCTGTACCCTACACTAATACAAACAGAGATTGTGAAGTAGAATCAAAATGTTTCATTATTGGTGATTCAATTATCAGAAATACGGACCAGCATACTACCAAAGATAACAAGGAAATAGTGATTAGCAGTTGCTTTCCTGGGGCAGGCTTGGATGATATAAGAATCTTAGCCACAAAATTACTAAAAGGGTCAGATAAGGAAAAACAAGTAATAATACACACAGGAACCAATGATATCTAAAAGAATCGGGGAGTGAAATTCTACTAGACTATCAGATGTTATACAAAGCTCTTCATGAGATGAATTGTCAAGTAATATTATCAGAAAATTTGGCAGTTCCAAGAGGAAATAAAAAAATGGGGCCATAAGATTCTCAAAATAAGCAACAGCTTAAGAAAATGGTGTTTACTAAACAAACATAACAAATCTAAAAAGTTGAGAAAAATTTAATGGGCATAGGGAACTATTTGCTCATGACAGAGTACATTTAAGTATCACAGGAATCACAGGAAAATACAAGTCATAAGCTGTTAGCCATAAAGACTTGACCATTTATCCCTAGAGTCCCACAAACCCCAATCTATTCCTTTCCCTCATATACATATCCAAAGATCTTTTGAACTGATTCATGTTTTCACTCTGTACCACTTCAATTGGCACATCATTCCACTTTGAGACCACCCTCTGATTAAACCACTGCCGCTTGTTTCCCCAGAATCATTCTCCACACAGCATCATGTGATGTCCCCTAAACTCTCTTTCAGATGCTTTTCTTTCCAGGTTTAAACATTCCCATAGGTCTGTATTATTAAATGCTTTAAAAACAAGGCACAAATCTCCTCTTAATCTCCTATGCTGTAATGAGTACATGTCAAACTCTCTTAATCTCACCTCATAGTCAATTTCTCTAGCCCCATACACCATTTTTGTCGCCTCCTCTGTAGCCTCTCCAATCTCTATATTCATCTCCTATTGTGTGGTGCCCAGAACTGCACACAGTACTCAATGTGGGGCCTAACCAATGGTTCATAAAGAGGCAACAGCACCTAAAAGGGAAGTAAACTGCTTGGTGAAATGTTCTTTGAAGAAATAAAAAGAGGTAATTTAAACTTGTAAATGGGGGTCAGGGTAAAACAGTTAAAATACCTCTGCTGTTAATATTAACAGTAAATCAATTGAAGGCATAAACATATCTATAAATGCAAGAAGTCTTAAAGAGCCACTGGCGCATCAAGAAAAACTTTTAAGAACATAATATTTGAACACAAAGCAGCTTATATTTCTCATTAGCTCTATATTTCTTATCTCCATTATTTATTACTGAGGTCAGATGCATGAAAATAGAAGAGTTGTTCCCTGGGGGTTCATCAGCTCCTATTGCTCCTTCCCAACCTGATGTCATAATATTGTGCTTGTGACATCACACTTATTCCAACAGCAACAGACTGTGATGTCACAACAGAGCTTTATGACATCAAGTAGGGAGCAAGTTATAGAGGCAGATGAGCTCTAAGGGATAAAGATCCTGTTTTTGTGGGAATTTCTTCAGTCACAAATAATAAAGAGGAGAAATGTATAGATGATATGTGAAATACAAGCTGAACTGTGTCCTATTATGTTTTCCAGTGTTTTTTTTCAAAGGCATCAGCTGCTCTTAAACAAAAATATTGATGCCTTAGAATTGCTCCTTAAGCAAGACAACATTCATATATGTGGTATAAGCAAAACTTGGTGGACACAAGATAATTGGTGTAAACCCATTCCAGGTTAACAATTGTTTTACAGTGATAGAGTAGGAACACAAGGTGGTGGGGTTGCCATACATGTAAATAACCAACTCAAAGCCTATGAATGTGAAACACCAACACAAGATGTAGATAGCATGGAGAAAATTTGCATTAAAATTAACCTAACATTCAACATGTTGTAGTAGGAGTCTGCTCCACCATTAACATTTGAACAGAACCAGGAGTTGGAATTTATTGAATGTAATGGGTACAGAGCCTAGAACCTTTATCTTGGGGAATTTCAACTTGCCCAACCTTGACTGGGAAAATAATTTGGGGCAGTCTTCCACTGACTGGGCATTTGTTGTTAGCAACAACATGAGTCACTTGGTTAAATCAAATATCAAGGGTTACAACTTATTAGATATTGTGATTACTAATCTAGATACAGACACCATTGATTGTATAATAAGAGAACCTTTGATGGACAGTGACCATAACATGGTATTCTTAATAATTAAAGAAGCTTGGCATGCAGTAAATGGCATCACGAGGATAAAATGTTACAACAAAGCTAAATATAATGAAATGCGGCAGTTTTTGGCAAGTTGAAATTGGAAAGACAAGTTGGAAAATTCACCACTTGAACAAATGTGGAACAAAATAACATTCCAGTTAGATTACTGCATTAACAACTATGTTCCTGAATGAACCAAATACAATAGCAAAGGGAAGGTCCTATCTTCATATAACATCAGTATTAGGAAACATATTAATATGAAAAACAGGGTGTGTAAAAATACAAGGCAAAACCGTCCACTACTACACAGGCATCGTACAAACAAAAGTTGAGAAAGTGCAGACATCTAATTAAGAAAGCTAAAAAAGAAGTTGAAATACAACTAGCCAGTAAAGTGGGTGACAAAGCTTTCTGTAATTACATCAATGGACTTAGGGGAAATCAACAAAAACTTGGCCCTCTTAAAATAGATAACTCCATTATTGAAAATGAGAAAGATATGACAAATTAATTTAAAAATATTTTTTGAGTATATACTGTACCAGCACAAAATTAAATGAACAAAAGCCATTGATAGGGCAGCAAATAATAACCTAATGAACTATAGGATAAAGGAGACAGATGTTAGATCCAGGTTAAGTCAGCTTAAAGCAGATACATCTCTGGAACCTGACAATATCCATCTGTGGTTTTTTAAAGAGTGGTCGACTGAATTAGCTGGGCTCTTGGCCTTGCTATTTAGCCGATCCATCTCCAAGGAACAAATTATTCCTGAATGGAAAGTGGCCACTGTGACTCCAGTCCACAAGAAAGATTCAAGATACCATCCAACAAATTATAGGCCAATAAGTTTGACTTCAATAATTGGTAATATCTTAGAGGGTTTTGTAAAAGATCTAACTGAACATCACATTCAAGACTCTGGCCTTGTAGACATAGCACAACACGGGTTTACAAAATCCAGATCATGTCAAACTAATTTATTTCATTTTTTTGAGCCTATAAGCAAAGCTTTAGATAATGGATACCCAGCTGATGTAATTTATCTTGACTTATCTGAAGCATTCAACAAGGTTCCACATAAAGAATTAGATGAATTAATGAACCCTGGACTTAACAAAAACATCACTCAATGGGTTGGTTCTTGGTTGGATGACAGGAGACAGAAATTCTGAATCAGAGGACATAATTTGGACTGGGGAGATATGAGTAGTGGAGTACCCTATGGGTCGGTTTTGGGCCCTACTCTTTTTAATATATATGTATCATCAATAAGAACATCTGAAAACTCTTGGATTAGTAAATTCACTGGTGATATAAAGCTGGGAGCACTAGTGGACAACCCAACAGCTTGCCAAAAACTCCACGAAGATCTTGACACAATAACAGAGTGGTCTAATAGTCACACACGATTTCAATGAATCTAAGTGCAAAGTCATGCACTTTGGCAAAAAATAAATAAATAAATTAAAAAAATATGTTAAGGAAATACTTTCACAATAGTTCCCAACTTGAATACAATAATAATGAAGAGGATTTGGGTATAATTAAAACAAATAAGTTTTCTTTTGTTTTACATACTGGTGAGGTAGTAGCAAGGGGGAATAAAATTCTGGGGTCTGTCCTCAAACATATAAAGAGTAGGGAAAGACAAGAGATCATGTAACTCTATGTGGTACTTGTAAGGCCTCACCTCGATTACTGCATACAGTTCTGGTTTCCATATACTGTAAAGGATATAGCAATGCTAGACAGAGTGCAATGAACTACAAAAAAAAAAAACTAACACTATCTCTAAATTATGAGAAGAGACTGATAGAATTGAATTTGTTCCAACTGGAATATAGACATTGTGGAGGAGATCTTTGGGAGTGCCTTGGTTTACAGGAAAAGGCTGTTAAAATCTAAGAGGGCATAATAGGCAGCTTAGTGGAGAAAAGTATAACACAACTAAGAGAGGAATGTGGTTTAATCAACGTGTGGTAAATTTATGGAATGCACTTTCACAAGATATTGTGAGTAGTCCTACAATGGAATCCTTCAAGGTAGCCCTTGATAAACATTTAGAATACAGTTCCAACTTATGAAAGTTGGTGAGTCTAAATGGCATAACTGCTTCTGACTTGCAAGAATACTAGGAATCCTATGTATTAAGGTTCCACTGAGATGTTTCCAGTAGTCTTGGTTAAAAAAAAAAATAGATAAAAAAACATTTCTTTAGTTTAGTTCCTTCTCTTTATATTTGTGATTCGTGCTGAAAAGTTGTTCCAATAGTGGAACTGAGTACCCGCACCAGTAGCCTAGCGACGCACAGTACCATGGGCAACCACGCTCGTACACTGAAGTTGCTCCTCGTTTTGCTCGGCATTCCACAGATTTCATCATCTTATTTGTTCATGTCTTTAATACATTTTTCAGGCACCAAATGTGTCTCTCTCTTGTGAAAGGGAATGGAGAATGGGAACAGGAACAGAATCAGTAAGCAGTTTTACAGTTTGGTGAGAAATAAAAAAAAAAAATCACTGATGCTTTGTTTAGTAGCCATGGCTATTAATAGAGGGTGGTTTCTATTAAAGTTGCATGTTATAGATGGGACTTCTATTAGAGGGCAGTGACTATTCGATAAAATATTGGGGGGGGGGCTTTTTGGTGTGTGTTTGCCACTTGGACCCTTAACTTTTCTTCAGGTCCATCATGCCCGGCTCTGACTGTGCCGGTGGATGCAGTCTTGCTGGGCCACGCAAATAACTTTAGACAGATGCATAAAATAGAAGTAGAAAATGTAGAAACTGTTTTAATTCAGCAGAGGAGATGTCTGCACACCATGAGGCTATGTCTTAGTCTGAGGGATTTCCCAGAGTCCTAGTATGATAATTGGTAACAACAACAGTGTTCTGAGTGTTCTTAATAGATGACAGCTGAACATTAAGCCCTTGCTTAGTTGTAGTATGACTATGTATGTATATATATACACACACGCATATATATATATATATATATATATATATATATATATACACACACACACACTATATATAGATGTATACACGCAGTGCAGTGGTTGTGGAGCAGTTGTCTTCAGGGAGATGTTCTGCAGGCTGCGATGTTGCCCTATCTGCAGACACCTCGCTGGGCTGAGGGAGGAGGTTGCCTATCTCCTAGCAGAGTTGACCAAGCTGAAGGGGACATCCACCCTCACCCAGAGACCACTGGGTTCACAACTTGTACCTCAAAAGATGCTGGGGAAGAGGAGTGATTAGACTACAGTGGGCTCAGGGAGGGTGAGGGAGGGGGGTTGAAAGCACATCCCCCAACCAGTCCTGCTTAGTAACTCCTACACTGTTTTGGAGGAACAGGAAAGCCCCACTTATGAACCAGAGAGGATGGGATGGTCCTCCAGGATGGACCCCCAGGGAAGGGAGGCAGGGGACCATGGAGGAGGGGAAAGCTTCTCCTAGTGGGGGACCCTATTGTCCAGGGAGTGGAGTTAGGGACACCTAACAGGGGATAGAGGGAAGTCAAGTGCTTCCCAGGAAGCACTGCATGGAGGGATGGGAAGCAGATCCATAGGATCACTATGGCAATAACAAGGAGGGAGCAGCTGGATGTCATTGTCCAACTGGGGACCAATGACTTGGCCTGGAGAAGGGTGGAGTTAGCTAGAGTCCAGGAGGATTTCATGAAGCTAGAGTGAAACCTGAAACCGGTATCATGCTCAGTCTCATTCTCGGAGGGTACTACCTTTCCAGAACACAGGGGAAGCTAGGTCACTCTACATCCATACCTGCAACTCCTCATTGAAGGATTGGTGTGGAAGGGAGGGTTTTGGCTTCATAGGGGACTGGGACCTGACCTGGGCAGATGCAAGTTTATATAAGGACGACAGCCTGCATCTGTCTGAGAGAGGGACCTTAGTCCTTTGTGAGAAGTTTAAATGTTTCAGCTGTGAGCATTTAAACTGGCCAAGGGGGGAGAGCCAGGAGGGTCAGGAAGCTTAGGAACACTACCCCCCCAATGGGAACATGCAGGAACGTAAGTTGACTACAGGAACAGTAAAGCAGGCAGGGAGGGCTAGGCAGGTGAAGAATGAATAATGGATGATACGGGGGGGGGGCACAAGAGCACGTAGGAAATGAAACCAGGGTGGGAGGAGATGCCGGATAGGGAGAACGAGAGCAGACTGTGAAACATGGAAGGTCATGCTAACAAATGCCTGTAGCCTAGGACATAAAGCTTCCAGACCTGGAGGCCTTGTTGGCAGATGCAGGCCTTGACATAGCAGCAATAACAGAGATGTGGAACTCTGCTAATCATGGCTGGGAAGTCAGTGTACCAGGCTATACACTGTTCAGGTGGGACAGAGAGGATAAAAATTGTGGAGGAGTGGCTCTGTACATCAGAGATGGTATCAAGGCTACAAAAGTTCAGGGAAGACAGGGGGAGGCTGAGGTAATGTGGGTCACCCTGGAGCCAGGGAATGGAACAGCAATACACACAAGAGTGATCTACAGACCTCCAGCACAGAGGGAGGAAGTAGATAGGGAACTAGTGGAGAACATACACGACATGGCAGTTAAAGGCGAAATCCTACTACTGGGGGTTTCAATATGCCCAGACGTGGATTAGGCCACCAGGTGGCTACTTCAGCCAAGCTTTACAGCCATCCTAGAATCCCTGCAGGGGGTTGAATTCAGGCAGCTGGCGCATGAGCCAACCAGGGACAAGTCAATTCTAGACCTGGTATGGACCAATGAGAACAGCGTCAAAGAAATACAGGTGGGAGGGCAGCTGGAATCCAGTGACCACCACATGGTGTGGTTCAGCATGGAGACGTGGACTGAATTAAGCCACACTAGGGCAAGAGTATTAGATTTCAGGATGGTGGATTTCACTGAAATGGGTTGATGTATACGAGCAGCCCTGGGGAAGGAGGGAGGGATAGTAGAGTGGGTGGAAAAACAATGGAAGAAACTGAAAGGAGCCATAGTGGAGATGATAAACCAATGCGTTAGGATAGTGATCAAAGGAAAAAGAAGATGGAAACCACTATGGTTCTCTAAAGTGGTGGGGGACAAAGGCAGTGCTAAAAGGCTGAGTTTCAGGAAATAAGGGGAGCCAAAGGGAAGAGGACAGGGAGATGTACCTTGAATGTCTAAGGGAAGGCTGTTAAGAGAACGAAGGCGAAGAGAGAATAAGGTTTAGCACAGTCTGTATACAAAGGGGTTAAGGCATTTTATAGGTAAATAAGAAAAAACGAGGGGGGGATTGTGAGGCTCAAAGGGGAGAAGGGAGAGTGTAAGGAGGGGGATCTGGACAAGGCAGAAATACTGAACAAATTCTTCTGCTCAGTATTTACTAAGAAGGGGGAAGGTCAAAGACCACAGTTGGGTTGCAGAGGAAATGGGGGGAAGAGAAGTGGACACTGGTCCATTCACAGTGGAGAGAGTTCTGGAAGTACTCACAAAGCTGAAGGTGAATAAGGTCATGGGGCCAGACAGCATCCACCCAATGATATTAAAGGAGCTGCAAAGGGAAGTAGCAGCGCCTCTGGCAGCCCTGTTCACAGAGTCACAACACAGGTGTCATTCCAGAAGACTGGAGGAGGGCACATATAGTCCCACTGCACGAAAGTGGCAGTAGGGAGGAGGTGGGGAACTACAGGCCAGTCAGCCGCACCTCAGTGGTGGGAAAGACCATGGAGACACTGCTGAAAGAAAGGATAGTGGCACACCTGGAATCCAAAGGTGCCCAAGATCTGAGGCAGCATGGAGTCAGATCAGGAAGGTCTTGTCAAACGAATTTGATAGATTTTTTGACTGGGTGACTAAGGAAATAAATCAGGGAGGGGCGGTAAACATTGCCTACCTAGATTCAGCAAAGCCTTCGACACCATCCAACACAGAAGACTGATTAACAAGATGGGTAGTCTAGGCATGGGAGACAAGGTGGTGAACTGGGTTAGGAACTGGTTAATAGACAGGAGACAGAGGGTGGTGGTAAATGGGGTACAATCTGGGGAGAGGGGGTGACCACAGGGATCGGTACTAGGACCAGTCCTCTTCAATGTCTTCATTAGTGACATTGCAGAGGGGCTGGAAGGAAAGGTCTGCCTGTTTGCAGATGACACCAAGATCTACAACAGGGTGGATGCTCCAGAAGGAATGCAGAAAATGAAGCAGGACCTGGATAAGCTTGAAAGATGGTCAGAGATGTGGCAATTGAGGTTCAATGCAAAGAAGTGCAAAATAATGCACCTGGGTAGAGGGAACCCTGGGGAGAGCTACAGGTTTTGGGGGGGGGGCTGACTGTCACCAAAGAGGAAGGGACCTAGGGGTTATCATCTCGGATGACCTTAAGGTATCAAAGCAGTGCACAAAGGCAGCAGGGAGGGCCAGTGTCATGCTGGGGTGCATAGGCAGGGGTATCACTAGCAGGAGGTGGGAGGTGGTGATGCCATTGTATACAACATTGGTAAGGCCTCACCTGGAGTACTGTGCATAGTTCTGGAGGCCACACCTGCACAAGGACATAGATATGGTGGAGACTATCCAGAGAAGGGCAACAAAGATGGTGCAGAGCTTGCACAACAAAATATATGAGGAAAGACTAAGGGACTGCAATGTGTACTCACTGGAGGAGAAGAGACAGTGGGGGAACATGACTAAAACTTTCAAGTACCTCAAGGGCATACACAAGGTGCAGATGGACCTTTTCCAATGTAGAAAAAGTCCTAGAACAAGGGGGCACAATATGAAATTGGAAGGTGGTAGATTAAGAGAAGCCATTGATCACATAGGATAAGTGGCCACATACAATGTATAGGGCCTACCGGCAGACTGGATGGGCCTAGCGGTCTTTATTTGCTGACAGTTTCCATGTTTCTATTATCAGTACGTGACTAAGCAACCATCTGCGCCTCTCCCAGAGACAGAAATATCATTGTCTGGAATGTGATAAACAGCTAAGTTCTCATAACAATATATATGTGTGTGTGTGTGTGTGTGTGGAGGCGGCTGCTATATCTGCTTGCACCTGGTCTACCCAAAGAAGGCCTTTGGCTTCCAGAAAATACAGTTAGTAATAAGCACTATGAAACCCCCAGGGGGCGGTATCCCAAGGACTACTACCCCTGCCTGCTTTGCCACCAACAGGTTGAGGGGCCTGGATCCAATGGCGGGTGCCTCCACCCAGAGGTCAGGGTGGAACAGTCGAAAAAGACTCAGTCACAGCCCTCTGGGTCACTGCAACCCCCCTTTCCTTCCACTAGTGGCCCACGAATGCTTCCCACACCACCGTGATGACTTACACTTACTCCCAGAATGGATTGGCCAACTTGGCGCGAAGGATCCCCTGTAAAATATGATGCAGTAATACCACAACCCATGCACAAGAGGGGGACACAAGCACTCAGTTCAGACAGTATACCTTGCAAACAACAAATCTGATTTATCGAAGGGTAAATAAGGGCGGGGGAGATCAGGTTGATTAGCTTAACACTCATATGTATACAGTATATACATACATACATACATACACACACACACACACATATATATACATACATATCTATATACATATATATATATATATATATATATATATATATAGTATATACATATAAATATATGGCACTGTGCACAGGCCAAACCTATAAGTCACTGTCTCTGGGTATCCAGGCAATACAAGGCTAGGCTATTCGGTGCAGCTGGTTGGGGTCCTGATGAAGAAAACAAGCATTTGATACCTAAATTGATTAAGCAGAGCCAGCAGGCTCAGTTTGTGCAGCCAATAGAGCAGCCAGACAAATCTTGCCCTCATAATGAACATCTGACAGGGAGCTACCCTGATTTAGTACTCGCGACTCCTGCAGAAAGTTCTCTCTCACACCACTTGCAGGACCTAGCTTGAGATCCAAACACTTCTCCACACATTTATATGAAGAGCAGAGGGGTACCATACCAGGCAGCTGCTTTATACTCCTGATTGCTTTCACTGCAATAACCGGGCCAAACGACGCAGCTTCACATGTCCTGACAGACCAAGTGAGATTAAAGCAGATTCTCCAGTCCTCTACAGGGTGAGCCTGGTAGGTAGCTGTAAACATACAGCCTCCTCTGCCTGCACTCCTCCACAGATCTTGTCCGCTTCTTCTGGTGATGCTATCGCCCGACTTCTTGGCCTGCCACATGCGCTTCCCGCCCAAAGACTTTCACAGCGGAGGAGCCAGAGCCTTATCTCTTCATGATCACCAATGACTCTGCCCCTCCAGGACAGTTCAGGGCAGTTTCCTTTCGGTCCCACAGGCTCTGGTTGGCTGCTTGTTTCCTGCCAGTCACAGCATATGCCCTCTATTGGTGCAAAAAAGGTGCCAGCGTCCAAACTACACTTCCCAGAAGCACCTACCATATATCCCCTTGGTGGCAGGCTCCCTGTAGGAGTCCAAGTTCTGGTTGGCTCAAGCGGTCTCCATTTTAAGGTCCCACTTTCCCAATTGGCCCATTCTCAGTAGTCCAGGTCCAAAATGGAGGGGCCAAACACACAGAGTCCCAGAAGCAATAAAAGGCAGGTTAAACAACAGGCAATTTTACTGCTACGCTACATATGTTCCATCAAACAGTTACACCCTTCAATAAGGCTCCCTCTGCTCACTTAGCGATGGCAGAAACGGAGCAATTCAAACAGCAGCTCGAGTGGGATTCAAGCAGTAAACCCACCGTTCGCCTTTTTACAAATTAATCAGACCTGCGAGCAGGCAGCTCTGCAAGAGACAGTACCAGAGGCTCTAGAAGCACTCACCACGCCCTCATTTAAATGGCATTATGCCGAACGCCCCTCAGGCAGGGAGCACTTAGACAAGCTCAGAGAAAGGCCTTTTAGGAACCCCCATTTGTAGAGGGTTTATACTATACATTTGTTCTACTCAGTGAGGATATGAGAGCAATAATAAGCACAGAATCCTAACAATAACAATAATAAATGCCTAAGCTATATAAACAATAAAATAATAACGAATGCATACGCTATATGAGCAATAATGACAATAGTAAGCCATTTCCCTACAGGAGTGAACACCAAATCAGTAAATACAAGGCTCAACTAGACATTAATGGAGCTTGTAAAGTAAAATAAAATCTATAGGGGGTTGCTGTATTCCCCATGTCTGGTACTTTGGGCAGGAGAATCAACACTATACAGTCAGGCCTTATATGCAACTGAAATGTGGGTAGGGAAAGGGACTACTGAAATGGACTCAATAGTAAAAAAATGTTACAAGGTGCTGTTGGGACTCCCTCAATGGATTCTCACATGTATAATCAGTCACAGACAATGGACAAGTTAATTGGACAATGTTTCTGCATTGTAACCAAGAGTGCAGGATTGACAAAGGCAGTGAAAGGGCACTAAAGTCTGTATGAAATTTTGGAATAGTGTGCTTGAATAAATCATTTGACTTCAAATCATGACCAGTATTGTTTTTCACATGTTACAAATCTTGTGAGATATAATTGAACTGCACTTAGAAGAACTTTATAGACAAATTCATACCAGTACATTTACTGTACTGTTGCCAGGGAGACCCAGCCCCAGGAGGAATACAGGGTGCAATGATGGGGTATACAATAAGAGTGGGTAAAAAACCCACAAGATATCTCGGGCAGTGATGACAGTGACAGAGCTATGTTGCCAAGATATCTACATTGCGGTTGTCACAATGAATATCTTTTCAATTACTGTCGTCATAGTGCAGCCCAGCTATGACTGACAAGCTGGTCCTGCATTGGGCTGCAATAAACATGAGACTGTCTTTTTAAACCACAGAGCAGGTTTTTTTTCTCATTCCCGAATGTCAGTATAAGCGAATGACTGCGGGTACCACATTGTGAATTTTAATCAGCGGTATTAGTGAGAATACTCCAGAAGAGATTCTACAATACTCCACATCCCTTCTAATTTAAAAAGCTAAAAGTGATCTTCAAAAATCAGTAAATTTCACTGTCAATAAACATTTTACTGGCACCTCAGTGGCAGGCTGTGATCGCGAGTGTCACAGTGAGAAATGGCAGATGGCGTTTCAGCAGAGAATGGGCACCATGGAAACCACTTAAACTGACCAATGAGCAGAGACTGCATGGAGCCCACATTGTCCACAGCCAGTGGGGTATGTGTTAAGATTCAATGACTTTCAATTTGTCAATTACAACTTTGCTATTGAAGTGCTGTCATTCACAACTTTGAAATGGAAGCACAAAAAGCCGATTAACAAATAGTCCCTCTTTAAAACGATGACAGAACCTACGAAATAGAAAAAGTGAAACAACTAACAACACTGGGCTTGTAGTTTTTTTTTTTAATCCACTCCTAATGTATACAACAAATATGTGATGGGCCATTGTTAGATATCAGAAATATCTTTGCTCGTTGTCTTTGACCCAAGTACAACCTCACTCGTGGCTCCACCACTCGTGAGGTCACTGGCGTCAAATCCAACTCATGAAGATATTTTTGATATATAACAACGACCCATCACATATCCAATATTCTCCATGGCAAACAACTTGAAATATGAGTGAACTATGATATAGGAGATCTAAATTGTTGAGAAGAGCAATGGATGCGTTTAGATAAATAGAGTCTCTGTGATCTAGTTGAGTAAGAATAAGTGCGTAGCTAAATGTTTATGAATAAATAAATTAAAGTGAACCTTATTTCTGTAGAAAAGGGCAAGCAATTTTTTTCACTTTACAGGACAGATGCTAAATTTGGTTTTTGAAAGTCAAATGATTGTAAAATCTAAAGTACAACAAAGCATCATGGATCTTAACAGCTTGTTGTACTATGCCTGTTGCAGTTTTAGGTTCATTATGCTTTAAGAAAACTTGACAATCTAATCAGAGCAGTGTTTCAGAAAATTATTAATGCATAAGAAAAACAAAAGTGGACTAAACACTGAGCCTTGCAAGACTCCTTGTAAAATTTTGACAAGATTTGAGCATACATCACCCTTTCTAACACATTGCTGATGGCGAAACAAATATGATGAAAACTAGAGTAAAGATTTGTACTTAAGGCCAATGAATCTATGTATATTTAACAATAAATAGTGATCAACAGTATTGATTGCTTTGGATAAGTGTAAGAATATTGCCAGGGAAAATAATTTGCTATCAAAAGAAGACTGGAGATCACTGTTACTCTTAAAACTAATGAATAATGTTATAGTCACTATGGAAGACTGATTATCAGAAATTATGTTATATTTTGGTGAGAAAAAAAGCTGTTGATTACTTTTTTTAGAGCTCTTTATAAATGGTGAGAGAATACATATAGGTCAGTAATATCTGGAGTTGACGTAACTCCACTCTTGAATATTGGGATGATAAAAGCTGTTTTCCAGTCCTGTGGGGAACTCCAAATTTCAGGACAACAGGTTCAATCATGTCATAACTGGTGCCATTCTTACAATCTATATGACCTAATTCATCATAAACTTCAAACACTTTGATTTCCTGAAATGAAAATAAGGACCAGAGGAAATGATTGGGAGATTCAAATTTTAAGTTTGTAGTGGGTTTAGATGGAAATGCTTCATTAAATACTAACTGTGCCTTTGCAAAACATTTGTTGAAAGTTGTAACTTGTGTATATTAATCTGTATTAGAAAATGGTAAGACTATATTCTGTTTCCTGATTGGCTAAAAGCACCTCAAACCTTGGCATCTATTTTTCAATAGATGCCCAGCTAAAAATAAGTGCCAGTCCAAGTGCCACTTCACCACGTACCATTATACAGTGGTGCCCAGCCAGCTTTGCAATTGGCTGAAAGCACCCAAGAAATGTTGAAATACCTGCCATGTTTTGCTCTCGCTTAGCGAGAGCTACTGGTCCTCTCCCAACAACCCTTAGTTCAGTGGCAGCTGCCTGTTAATGGAAAAAAAAAAAAAGAGAGAGAGAGAACACACTCCAATTATTTTGCGGTTGGGATGAGTGAGAATCTAGCTATTTCTCATAGCCATTTTTATTACAATGGCATCACTCTCCCGACTGCACTCAACCTCTCACACTCAGTCCTCCAAATGCAAGTGGGAGCCAGAAGAAAAACAAAGCCATCAGTGAGTGCATTTCAAAAGAAACACTCCCTTTTTTATTTTGCAGTTGGGGAGAGAGACAATTTATCATTTCATCCAACCACGCTCACTTTCAATGGCAGCTCTCTGGTGCCCCCCTTCTCCTGATGGCGGTCCGCTGTGATTGTTAGCAAGTGTCCCCCATGCTGCCACCCACTCAGTTTAACTCCCAACAATAATCTGCCACCCAGTACACAGCCTATAAGTCTTTATGTATGTTGTATGTTATGTGTGTGTTTTGGGGGGGGGGAGGGGCAGTAAACTTTGTCAAACAAACAAAGCAAGTCTGACTAATGATCTCTACCTGTAAGGCAGGGCAACCGTGACAACCAGCTCTAATGTAAGCAGAGGAACTAGTTTACTACAAAAAAATAAGTTTTAACATGGAAACATAAAAATAATGTTTTTTAAACATAAAAATTACACTTGCCTATTTTCTAAGTGCAATAATACCCTCCAGGGTGGGCTTTATTGGAAAATACCGGACCTTCCAGGGGCTATAAGGCCCTCCACCTGTGGTGTCTGGCCTCATTACGCCCCTGGGCGGTCCAGTATTTCCCAATAAAACCCACCCTGTTGGGTATTATTGCTTACATAATCATGTTCTCAAATTATAGCACAGTTGTCAAAACACTTCCACCTATGTTCATTTGAAGTTTGTAGGTATTTGCCCAATTTTTAATGGATTATGTGAGGAGTCTGGGAATTGAGAGGAGTCATTTTTAAATTTTATTTCTTGCAAACAATATAATGTCTCATCAATCTCGTTCCAACTTTATTGTTCATTGTAGCTTATTATCATACTGTGTGAATTGCCATATTTATCTTTCTGTGTGTAATCTCCTGGGTTGTGCCTGAAAATAGACATTTATGTTAACCAGGTAAATACACTAACAAAATAAATAACTCTTTACTATTTGAATTTCTAAAGTACACTTACATATTTCTAGAATTTCTAAATACACATTTATATTTATTCTAAAATGTTGGTAGTCCAGAGGGTCCTTAGTGGAGCTAGCTTTCTCCCAGGTCTTTTCCTTTTTTTTTTTTTTTAAACAAATTAACAATTGAATTGGTGAACCAAGGTAATGACACAGAGGCCCAGATATTAAAAGGGGTTGTGCTAGGTGCAACAGTTGCGCTGGTGCAACCCGGCATTGTGCAATGTAATGGTATGCAGCGCAGATGCTGGGGGTGTGCCCATGCATATGCGGCACATCCCAATATTCAGCCCAGGATGTACGGCGCATATGCTGGCGCAACCCTGCATTGCACCACATGGGGGGCTCAAAGTTGAGCCCTTGCAGAGTAGGCACAACTTCCGGCCATCCAAAGGCGGGCTACAGTATTGCAGGGCACAACGCAGCAGCCCAGCCTTGGGTGGCCACCTGCCCATTCAGAACACCGTCCACAAGCACACACTGACCTGCCCCCTTTGAAGTCATGAAATGCATGGCAACGATAGATAATCCTGGTGTCTGTGTGGCCCTATCTCTGATTCATATCATATGTGACCATCCCTGGTGGTCTAGTGGAACCTCCCCATTGCCATGGTCGTGGTAAATGCAAATACATCAATCCCTGGTAGTCTAGTGGACCTCCTCCCTCCCAAATCCCCAATTGTGGTTCCAACACCCACACAAACGTCCTGGGTGATCCAGTGGCACCCCACCCCTCCCACCCATGCAAGACCCTTGCCCACCCTGCTCCCCATCATCGGTATGCGGCTGCATCTCACCCACCAAATGACAGGTACAGTATGGACTGTAAGCCCATTGGTCCCCTGTGTGGATCAATGGGCTTGCAAGGCATACTGTACTAGACAGTCAAGTATGTGAATGATTCATTAATATATTTGGGGTTGTTTAGTATAGTATGCCCTGCAAGCCCATTGTTCCACACAGGGGACCAATGGGTTTACAGCCCATACTGTACCTGTCATTCGGCGGGCGGCCGGGCAGTATGCGGGCAGGATGTAGCTGATGACAGGGGGTAGCAGAGTGAGCAAGGTGTCCTGTGTGAGTGGGAGGGTGGGGTGCCACTGATCACCAGGGATGTTCGTGGTGGGCGTTGAACCACAATCGGGACCTGGAGGGAGGGGTCCACTGACTATGGGGGAGTGTTGTACCTTACATTTACTGTGATCAGAGGAACAGGTGGGGGTCCACTAGATCACCAAGGATGGTCATGTGTATTATTTAATCGGGGTATCGGGGACTGGGAAGGGCCACTAGACTACCAGGGATTTCTTTGTATACCTCTACTGCACGATTGCAGCTATGGGGCGGGGGATGCCCTGGGATCCCAACAGCTCACGTCATGCTGTGCAGGGTGCCAGGCGCAAGTCACCGGGCTGCCCTGTGCAAGGCATGCAAATGGGCCATAATGACATGCAAATGGCCTCATTTGTGTCTTGCATATATTATGGCCTCATTTGCATGCTTCTGCTGAACATCGTGGGTGATGCACATAGTACAACTGCACTTGCGCTGGCGCATCCCCATGCTCCCTATCTGTGACTTGCATTGGCACAGTGCCACTGTGCCATGCACAGTATGTGCACTGCCCCTGCCAGTTTCAACGGTGCTGTGCTATGGTGCATGACCTGGCCCCAGCGCATCACAGTTGCGCTGCACCCAGGCTTGCGCCACTGTCTGGCGCAGTCTGAATATCCGGACACAGTGCATGCTCTCTTTTTAACATAAGGGGTATGTCTTCTTGTCTGCTGTAGGGTGTCTTTAGAAATTCCCATGCCGATGGTAAAAGCAAGAATTAATGACTAGTTTACTTCAAGAAAATCTTTTAAAAATGCTCAATCACAAAAGGATTTAAAATTACAATAAATTACTATTCAGTCAAGCTGATTTGATTTTATTTTTTGCTGAACGAGCGAACATAATGAAAAATCAAAAGTAATTATTAATGTTGAATTTTTGTGGGAGGTTAAAGGGCAAGCCATGGCAATAATGTTATGCATGCATAAATAGATGGAAGGGTGCAAGACCACTACAGCTCTGAGGACGGAGTTTCCTAACTCCAAAACATCAGAACGTTCAGCACGCACTCACACCTGAAGAAAGGTGGAGTCAAGTCAGCCAGAGCACAAGCAGGAAGTCATTTGAAAGTTTTCAAGAAATGGCTGCCTGATCAGCGTTTTTGGAAAAAGGTTTTCCTCCTTCAAAATGATAGCCGAAGAAAAGTCTCAAAGCTGAATAAACTGGGCACGAAGGAAATTGTGCACTATGCGGCTATATATCATGTGGATTTAGGCAACTGAGCCAGGAAAATGAGAGAACGACTTGGAGAGCTGTCAGGTCTAGATAAGTTCAACATTTTTTTTGTCAATATTTCCTGGTATCATAATTCCAACAAACTGTGGACACACTTTAAAAAGAGAGACACACTTAAAAAAAAACCTGTGGTGATGTGCAAAGTCAGTTTGATTGTGTTTCAGTAAATAAAGTCCAAATGAAAACACCTTAAAGATCTATTAATAAACAAGCCGTGGTGGCAAATATAAAAGATGGTTAACCATTGTTTCTTGTATATATATGCACATAGAACTTATCACCCTAGCATGGTAAAAATACAGTCTTAATTACCCTGCTATGTTGCACCTAGTCCTTGTAGTGTCATATATAGGAGGTTTGAGCACTGCCAGCACATAGTTCTGTTGTTCTAATTGATAATTTAACCTGATAGGGGGTAATTGGTTTTAGCTCCTACTGGGACAATTAAATATTATAGATCAAAACAGACAACACAATGGCTTCACAGGCAAAGGAACCAGAAACAGGCACTTTTGCATTCACAGATGAAGAGGGTGACGAAGTGGCTTTTGACTGCACAAAATATGCAGGTTTTTTTTGGAGAAGTAACAAATGATGAAAGTAACAAACCGATGTAGAAGGCATAGAAATGATTATTAAAAAAGAATATAAGGATGCAGATGCATGCATTATCGTTAAACCAGTATTGGTGTGAAAAGCAGATTCCCAGAGGGTTAAGGAACAGAACCTACCCTCGTTTGGAACAGACGATCCAATATATATGAATGATTGGGAAAGAATTTTGAATAAAGCTTTGCATGACTTAATGCTGGCAACCATTAAAAAAGTGAAAAGAGACAGCGAACAGTTTAAAGACAAGGCAAAAAAGAAACAAGAGGAAGTGTTTGCAAATATACAAAAGAATGGCCAGACAGAAGCTTTAAAGAAAATAGAAAGCAATAGGAAGAAATTTAAAGATGAGTTAACAGACTATAAAAAGCAGATACATGAAAGGGATTCTATGGACTACAGGGAAGGCATAGGCCCGGATATTCAAACTGCGCCATTCTGAGGCGCAAGCCCTTGCGCCGCTCAAAATAGTTGCACAGGGGTGTGGCCGGGGCGATATTCAAAGGAGTTGCGCTATTGAGCAACTCCTTTGAATATCACCCCCCAGCCACAGCCACTGTGCATGGCGCAGTGGAACTTGCGCCACCGCAAGTTGTCAGAGTTGACATTAAACTTGGCGGTGGCGCAAGTACCACTGCCATGTGCAACTCCGATATTCAAAAGGTGACATGCAATGGGGCCATAATTCATGCAGCAGGGGGGGCCATTTGCATGTGATTTGAACCCCATTTGCATGCCATTAGCATGTAGGTGCGCCGATCCCGAGGACTGCGCCTGGCGCCCTGCCAGGCAGCAGCGGTCGAGGACCGGCAGCTACCAGCCCGATCAGCGGGCACAATGTGAAAAACAACCCCGCTACATATCTCCCAATGCCCGATCACGGGCAGAAAGTATCATAGAACCCCCTCTACATCTCCAATGCCCGATCGCTGGCAGAACGTAAACAACCCCAACCCGAATATCTCCTGCAGGTCCAGGATCAGTAATGCCTGATCGCTGGCAGAATGTCCAGTGATAACCCCCAAACATCTCCCTTGTGTTCAGTGTCCGCCCACCCCACCATTCTACCGGGCCCACCACCTCGCCCCCGCAACCGCGGGCGGTAGCATCCCACTGGGCTTGCCACCGCCGCCGCTGATTGATCTGTCCGCAGGGTTGATGTTCATTGCGGTAGCTGAGTTATAGGCGCAGGCCCATACCGCACATGACAGTCCAGATTTGTGAATGGGTTCATTCACAAATCTGACCGTCATGTACGGTATGGGCTGCACGCCCATTGGCTCTAGCCTGCACCAGTGGTGCTCTCACCGACAGCCAGTCGGTGGCGCGGGCGCAGGCAGGTGGATGCTGCCGCCCGCCGCCGCCGGAGGGAGCGGGTGGTGGGGCTTCGGGTGGGTGGGGTGGGGAGGACATAGACACCAGGGAGATGTTTGGGGGTTGTCACTGACATTCTGCCCGCGATCGGCATTACGGTCCACTGACCACCAGGGAGATATTCGTTGGGGGCTGTTTACGCTCTGCCCATGATCGGGCATTGGGAGCTGTTTGGGTGGGTTTCATGATACTTTCTGCCCGCGATCGGGCATTGGGAGATGTGGGCAGGGGGTTGTTTACGCTCTGCCCGCGATCGGGCTGGTGGGGGCACAGGACTGAGTTGGGGCCAGCCACGGAGGGCAGCTGCTGTGTTGGCGCCTCTGCAATACAGCAGCTCACCTGTGGGTGGCCCTCAACTTGATCCTTTTTTGGCTCAAAGTTGTGCAGGCGCAGGTTGGGGTTGCGACACATCCTGCACAACCCGACTGAATATCGGGTTGCGCAGTTTATGCATGGTTCCTCCCCCTCCTGTTGAGCATGCATTCATTTGCATTGCGCTGTTGCTCAACCTGTTTTCAGTTGCGCAACTGCCTCCTGCTGAATATCGCAGAATGGCACAATGTAGGACTTGCGCATGGCGCAACCCTTTTGAATATCTGGGCCATAGTTTATAATGGGCATGGTAGGAGACACGGAGTTAATACTAAGGATGAAAGTAAATTCAGAATGGAGGATAGGGACATGACGGAAGAAAGTGACACCGAAAATCTAGGTACAAGTAGAAGAGAACAACAAGAACAGGATTTTCAAGAGGACTGAAGACAGTAAACCAGTGGAAGTACAGGCAGAGGAAAAGGACTGGGGGGGCAAGAGGAAAAGAAAATGGAGTGAGAGGCACAGGACAGAGAGGAAGCTTTGGTCAGTAGTGGGGAGATCGAGGGCCCCTAAGATCGATAAGAAACAAGAAATAGAACTAATAAACCTTACAAAGAACTGCTTAAACACTACGCAAGAAAGTGTGTTAAAAAATGGATTATCATGTGTACCAAGTTATAAAATCAACCCTTTCAATCTTAAAATAGATTTGTTTAAACTATACAGAAAACTACATTTAAAGGTACATTTTGGTAAACTGACAACGGTACAGAATCCACTACAGATAATCGCTAAAACAAAAAGCATTTTGATTGTACTGTAAATGGAGAAGAGAAAAAAGTGGAATGTGTAAGAAAAAAGACAGATTTCAAGAAAAGTTTGAAATTTGTCCCAAATATGACTCTTAATCCAACCATAAACACATTCAGCATACTAGTTGGCACGGATGTAGATAAAGTCTTGAAAAAGTACAAGAATCTATCAAAAACAGATAATATGACACAGAAAGAAAGAAAAGCACTTCATTAAAAAACCTCCCAGACACAATTACCAAAAGAGCTGATAAAGAAGGAGCTGTAGTGTTATGGGAAAAGGACATGCAGTATGTGAAGGAAATGGAGACAGTTAGAAAACTAAAAGTATTATTAAAAACTTGACAGAGACCTGACCGAGGAAATTAAAAGAGAAATGATAAACGTAGTCACAAAAGCAAAAGAAGACAACTGGATTACGGAAACAGAAAAAAAGTTTCCTAGTTACTGAATGTCCAGTTAAACCAGTAATTTACCTCTTGCCAAAAGTACATAAAAATAAAACCACCCCCAGGAAGGCCGATTGTGAGCAGTAACAGCTCGGAAATAGAACCGCTTTCTAAATTTGTCGATTTCTTCTTAAGACCTGTAGCAAAACAAATGAAATCATTTGTGGCTGACAGAAAATTTGTTTTGAATCATCTGCAGAATGTATAAGTAAAGGAAAACACCATATGAATAACATGTGACATAGAAAACATATACAACAATATTCCACATGAAGCTGGTATCAAAAGTATAAATGGAAGACTGAGATCCAGACCTAATGACATGGTACCACTGTCATATTTCATCACTCAACTGGCAGACTGTTTTAAAAAACAATTATTTCAGTTTTAGAGACGAATATTACCAACAAATACATGGCACTGACATGGGTACTATGTTTGCCCCCTTCCTGGCAAATATTTATGTAGGGAAATTGGAAGATATGTATATTTGTGATGAACAACTCAACAAATGGCATGAAAACAAAAAAATGGTTATGGTTTGTGGACGATATACTATTGATAAGGGAAGGTGAAGCGACAGAATTAAGATAATTTGGCCCGGTGGCGCTGAGGGTTGAGGCGCTGGATGCCACACTCGCACCACGCCGGCAACCCGGTTCGAATGACTCGCCACCGGGGTGGCAGGGGAAGGAAGGATCGAGCGTCCCGCAACAGCTCTCCTTCCTTCGAGAGTGGTGGGCATACGCGGCGCTACAGTGACACCCAGCGGAGGCTGGGTGTCTGACAGCAGCGAGCGCATCTGACAGGGGGGAGAGCCGCAGACGCCTGCACGAAGTCTACGGGACGCCATTGCACGTCCGCCTCCAGTGGGCCATATATAAGAAAAGTAGGGAACCTCCACTCTATGAAGCCCTCCCCGGCTTCCCTGACTTGTCGCCGATCCCCAACTATTTAAAAGGATCCGTGGCTGGTATATGGGCGCCAGCTCTGCTGCCCCACCCTCTGGGGAAAGCCAGGGGTGACCGGGGGATCACGGCCGGCAATGGGGGGGAAGATCGGGGGCCATGACCAGGGCAGATACTTGGTGGTAGGTGTCCCACAAAAAAAAAAAAAAAGAATTAAGATAATTTTTACAGTACATTATTAATACCTGTGATTCAAACTTGAGATTTGTGGCAGAAATAAGTAGAAAAGTTATAAATTCTTGGACATCACGATTTATGTAAAACACAGCAAACTGGAGATAAATTTGTCCACACAATTTATGGTAAAGGAAGTTAACAATAGACCACACTGGATGGTCCCACCCCCAGAAGGGAATTTCAAATGCGGAAATTGTGCTCAATGCAGCAGCACAAGGGGCACAAAAACTGTAAACCATCCAAGATTGGGCAAGAAATATAAAATAAAAGGGTTTGTAAGATGTAATACTGAGAACGTAATAACAGCACATGCTAAAATGCACCTTTTGTCTTTCATTTCTATCTTTTCCTTTCTGCATACTTTCATTTCCTCTTTTTCCAACAATTACCTCTCTTTAGCAAATGGAGTCCAGGTCTGTATAGGCGCAGACCTCAACTCAGGGATCAGTAACTAGCTGATCTCAGACTGAATCTGAAGGGGTTTCCACAGTGAGCTCTCTTTTATACCTGGGAACCATCAGGTGACCACCTTTAGCTCCGCCCCTTAAACACCTTGCAGAGGCAAAATCTTTACAACACATATTTATTTACTTTTACATACAGGGAAAGTCTACATATCTTTATTCAAGTACATACATATCCCTGAAATGCAATAATTCCCAATATTAACACAAAAACAGCTTATTGCCTGAGTTAGCCCCTCCCCTTCTCTCTCTATAGTATTTCTAGGGTGGACAGTGGGCCGGCTGCCTCCTAAGGACATAGCTGGAACAGCAGGAACACTGAGCACCACAGAGAACTTTCCAGAATGGGGAACAGTTAAGGTAAACCTTTGGCCTTTACAACATTATTGGCTTTCTATAGTAAATGAGACACAGGAATACCAAAAGTAAATGAAACACTGTATGGAACAGGTAGAATTCTAAAATTGTGTACACTTGGTCTAGCAGTTCCTTATGAGATTTATTGCAGTATTTCCTGCTTTGCAACCTTTCTGCTCAATGCTCAGCATAGCAAGTCACTGTGTAGCACAGATGTACTTGAACAAACAAGATGCTGCAATTCTTGTGCTACACTTAGGAACACTAAGGCCCCGTCCACACTGCACCGCTCAGACCCTGTAACAGATAGAAACCGTTACAACCAGGGAGCGGTGCGGTGTGTAATCCCTGCAGCGGTGTCTGTTATGGGACCGCACTGCCGGTCCACACTTCGGGAGATCGGTGATTGCTACTGTGGCACCTGATCCCACAACAGGCTCGCGCTGCGTCTAGGGGACCAGTGCCACGCATCCACTACTACACCGGTGGTACAATACAAGGTGTAACTAGTTTATAATCGTTGTTGAAACCACCTCTATGTGGTTTCAAATAGTTACGAAAACGCCTGTAACGTTACAGGTGTAAACGCAAACCGTTTGGGCACTCTGTAATGTTATAGAGGGGTAGTATGGACAGGGCCTAAGCCTTTTAATAAACCATAAAACAAATATAACTGTTAGTCAAACACAATAACTGGGTTTGTTTGCAGATCTTAGTCCCTAAGTAAGATGGTCCAGGATTGGGCCACAGTTTTCATAGTGTTTGTTCTTTTTCCTACATTTTGGCAATACCTGAAAACTGCTTACACAACATTGTATGTTTGTAAAAATGTACTGCAAGTGTTTTCTACCTCTTGCTAGTGCAATTCTGATGCCCCTGCCTTTACAAACCTATTCAAGCGCAAAGGCAGACTCAAGCTAACAGAGATTCTAGCTTCTCTGTTCCAGCTTACAAACAGTATCCTCTTTTGGGGGGAGGTCCGAGTACTGGATCTCCGGGTGCCTGCCCAAGGTAGGGAAATAAGAATAAAGGGATAGAGAAGGCCTATTTCCCAGGTGGCCTGTCTGGATTGTTATGCAGTAACAATATGCATATGTGGGAGCATGGGCCCAAAGCTTACGCATAATTACAGAGCCATACAGCAGCCCTATAGACCACGGAATGCTTGTAACAGTAATTTGTCCATATCTTGGGAATCGTAACAGCTAGGAAAAAAATGTAAGTGTCATTGTAACCATGACAGTGAGTAGATTAGGCGACAATAACTGACTGAATCCATATCTCACACTGTTTCTGAGATATGGGAACCGAAAAGCGCTGGACAGGAACTCTTTGAACCCTTGTGACAGTAATTTCACAATATCTCATGAAGAGTGCAACGTACAAAAAAAAATTCCACTGTAGGCTTACTCTAAGATTTCATATCTTTTTCCAGTGGCATAGATCACCTATATACCCCTTTTTCCCTGTTCCTTACCACCTCCTCCTCCTCTTTTCTACTTTCTATGCTTGAGCCTCACAACGGCACTTACTGTATTAGAAACATAGAATTTGATGGCAGATAAGGACCGCTTGGCCCACCTAGTCTGCCTATTTTTCTATCTAACAGATAAGCTGCAGATCCTAGTTAACCAACAGCTTACTTCTTCCTACCCCCCACTAGGACTGCCTTATGTCTGTCCCATGCATTCTTGAATTCCCCCACTGTTCTTGACTCCACAACCTCCTCAGGGAGGCTGTTCCATGCATCCACAACCCTCTCTGTGAAATAATACTTCCTCACATTACCTCTGAGACGTCCCCCCTCTATCTTCAAATTGTGCCCCCTTGTTCTAACACATCTCTTTTTCTGAAAGATGCTACCCTCTTGGACTTTGTTGATTCCCTTGAGGTACTTGAAAGTTTCTATCATGTCCCCTCTCTCCCTTGTTTCCTCAAGAGTATACATATTAAGCTCCTTTAGTCTTTCTTTGTATGTCTTCTGCTGCAGACCCTGCACCATTTTGGTTACGCTCCTCTGGACAGCCTCCACTCTGTCTATGTCTTTGCAGAGATGGGCTTTCCAGAACTGCACACAGTACTCCAGATGGGGTTTCACCTACTGTCTGTACAGAGGGATAACAGCTTCCTGTTTTCTACTATTGATGCCTCTTCCTATGCATCCCAGTATCCCTCCAGCCTTCCTTCCTGCCTTCTCACATTGCTTGCCCACCTTTAGGTCATCTGATATAACTACCCCCAGGTCCCTTTCCATTTTTACTGTTGTCACTGTCTCACCCCCCATTGTGTACTCTTCCCCTGGGTTTTTGTTTCCCATGTGCATTACCTTGCACTTCTTTGCATTGAATCTGAGCTGCCATACATTTGACCATTCCTCCAACCTTGCCAAGTCTCTTCTCATCCTTTCCACTCCATCTTGTGTATCAACCCTGTTGCAGATCTTTGTATCGTCTGCAGAGAGACATGCTTTTCCTTCCAGTTCATCTGCAATGTCACTTATAAAGACAATAAAAAGGACTGGTCCCAGTACTGAACCCTGCGGTACACCGCTAATAACCCTCCTTTCTTCAGTGTGTACTCCATTTACTACTACCCTTTGCGTCCTGTTGTCTAGCCAATTTTTTATCCAGGCTACCACCCTGGGACCCATTCCAAGGCTGGCTAACTCGTGTATTAATCTTTTGTGTGGGACTGTATCAAATGCCTTGCTAAAATCTAGGTAGGCCATGTACACAGCCCCTCCCTGGTCTACTACTTTGGTCACCTAGTCAAAGAAATCTATTAGATTTGTCTGACACGACCTTCCCATCGACAATCCATGCTGCCTTGGGTCCTGTGCCCCACTGGCCTCTAGGTACTCAACAGTTCTTTCCTTCAGAAGTGGTTCCATCATTTTTCCTACCACTGAGGTCAAGCTAACTGATCTGTAGTTTCCTGCCTCTGTCCTGCTCCCACTTTTGTGAAGAGGAATCACATCTGCCCTCCTCCAGTCTTCAGGTACCACCCCATCCTCCCATGATTTGTTAAAAAGAGAGTAGTCAGCTGTGCCACTAGTTCTACCCTTAGTTCTTTTAGAATTCTGGGGTGAATCCCATCAGCGCCTTTGCTTTGTCCCCTTCAATTTTATTAGTTCTTTCAGAACCCTTTCTTCTGTAAATGGACTGGTATTGACCCCCATCTTCAGAGTGTTTCTCTTGTTTGGTCTAAGTACCTGCCCCTCCTCTTCCTTTGTGAATACTGAGAAGAAATATTCATTCAGTATCCCTGCTTTTCCACTGTCACCCTCACCCACATTCCCTCCCCTTTATTAAGCCTCAGTATCCCTCCTTTGGTCTTTCTTCGCTCCCTAATGTACCTATAAAAGGTCTTATCCCCCTTCTTAACAGAATTGGCTATCCTTTCCTCGGTTTGGCCCTTTGCTATTCTGACTGCCTTCCCAGCCTCTTTCTGCTTTAACTGATAAAGTTCTCTGTCCTTCTCCTTCTGTGTTTCTTTATATTTCCTGAATGCTATCCTTTTCTCCTTAACCTTCCCTGCCACCTCTTTTGAGAACTATAGCAGTTTTTTCCTTTGTTGTGTTTTATTGATTTGCTTTACACAAAGGCTTGTTGCCTCTGTGATGGCTGTTTTGATTACTCCTCATTGTTCCTCCACCCCTCCTTCTTGCCTGTTTGCTAGTGCTTTTCTGAGGCACACTCTCATTTTCCCAAAGTCAGCCCTCCTAAAGTCCAATACTCTTGCTTTTGTATGGCTTGATTGTATGGCTGTGTTTATCGTGAACCACACTGTTTGGTGGTCGCTTGTTCCCAGATGGCTACCCACTTCTAAATCTGAGATTCTTTCTCCGTCCCCATTTGAGAGTACCAGGTCTAAGATTGCTCCCTCCCAAGTGGGTTCCAATACTAGTTGTCTGAGGCATGCCCCCTGTAGGGCATCAAGAATGACCCTGCTCTTGGATATGCCTGCAGCAAAGGTGCTTCAGTTAACATCTGGCATATTCAGGTCCCCCATCAACAATATCTCCCCTTTTTCTGCCATTCTAAGGAAACTTTCTATCATTTCCTTGTCCATTCCCTCCCCCTGAGATGGGGGTCTATATACAACCCCCATGCAGATTGTGGTGCCATTTCCTGTCTCCAGGGTGACCCAGACTGCCTCATCTGCTCCCTGTTTACTCTTTAATTCTGTTGCTTTGTTCGCTTCCTTTACATAGAGAGCTACTCCTCCTCCTCTTTTACCCTCCCTGTCCCTCCTGTAGACTGTGTATCCTGGTATGCTGACATCCCAGTCATGGTTCTCTGTGTACCATGTTTCTGTGACTGCCACAATATCCAGGCAACCCTCTTCCATCAAGGCCACTAGTTCAGGGAGCTTGTTACACAGACTACGGGCATTGGTACTCATCACCCTCCACTTTTTGATAGCCTTACCCCTTTTAGCCCTATTCCTGTCCTTACTGCCTTTGCCTTTTTTTACATTTACCTCTGTCCTGCTCCCTAATAACTTCTCTACCTTGGTGTTTACCTCACTAATTACCATGTTTTGTGGGGGGAGGCTGGGATTTCCCTGCTCCTTTCAGTGCCTCCCTTGGCTAGTTTAAATGCTTGCCAATGAAGCATTTAAACCTTTCACCTAGGATCCTGGTCTCTCTGACAGATGCAGACCATCGCACCAGTATAGGTCTGCATCCTCCAGGTGGCTCCTCAGTCCCTAATGAAGCCAAAACCTGAGCTCCACACCAGTTTTTCAACCACTCATTGAATTCCTGGTGAGGAGTGCCCTAGCATCACCCTTTGCCATAGACAGGCAGCACCTCCGAGAAGGTTACCACATGGTGCGCGCACTTGTCTAAGGCCCTCCCAACTCTACAAACTCCTCTTGCACTGCTCTGATCCCATTCCTAGCCAGATCATTTGTCCCTAGGTGGACAATGACATCCAGCTCCCTCCCTCGTGCAGCTCCTCCCATGATCCTGAGGATTCGCTTTCTGTCCCTCCAAGCCATGGCACCAGAAAGGCACCTTACCTCCCTCTCCCCTTCCTCCCCCATTTCTACCACCTAATGATTGAGTCCCTCACCAGGAGTTGTCTCCTTCCCCTGTGGGGTCCCATGCCACCCTCCTGTGGGTCTCCTTTGTGAAGGTTCCCAGCATCCTCCTCCATCTCCACTGCAGGTGCCTCCATAAAGGAACCACTATCCACCAGAAGAGTGAATGAATAGTGGAGAGGTACAGCTGGAGGGATGCAACTCTGTTCCACCACCCTCTCCCTCCCTGAGCCCACCCTGGTCCAGCCTCTCCGGTAGTGGCACTGGCCCTGGTGGTCCCTGGGTGGCAGAGGAGGTTTCACTAATCCTAGCCAGGTCAGCCTGGAGATGGGCAGCCTCCTCTCTCAGACCAGAGAGGTGCCTGCAAATAGGGCAGCATCGCAGCCTCCAAAATGTCTCCCGGAACACTGCCGCCCAACAGCCATTGCACTGCACCACTCCTATCATGTCTTATTTTGTGTCCCCTCTCCTGTTTCTCTGTATGCTTACTCTCTCCTCACAACCCTCACCCTTCCTGTTCTGGTACAGCAGCGTCCTATCTTCTTCAGTAGCCTCCTTCTTCCTTGCTCAATGTCAGACCACCAGCAGCTAGGGGGAGAGAGTGAGCTACTTTTTTCCTTTAGGGTTGATAAAACCAATGTTTCTTTTTTTTAGCCCTAAATAAGACCCCTTCTTCTTCTAATAAAGTATCTGTCTACTTAATCTCAACAGACACTGACTCCTGCTGAGATATAAGTGTTACATTAATAAGAAAATGTAGCTTCTTTTAGTTAGCTGCTTTCTGCTCTACAAGCAAGGCTAGCAACAGAAAGTTGTAATTTGAGTCACCTGCTTTTATAGTGTCTAAGCCACACCCCCAATTAAGCTCTCTCTCTTGCTACTGGTTTAGCAAAGTCAGCTGATACAGTACCCTTCCCAACACAGAACACACACTGACTTTCTTTCTTTTCTTAACCCTAAATAAGACCCAGTCTTCTTCTAATAAAGTATCTGTCTACTTAATCTCAACAGACACTGTCTCCTGCTGAGATATAAGTGTTAAATTAATAAGAAAATGCAGCTTCTTTTAGTTAGCTGCTTTCTGCTCTACAAGCAAGGCTAGCAACAGGAAGTTGTAATTTGAGTCACCTGCTTTTATAGTGTCTAAGCCACCCCCCCCAATTAAGCTCTCTCTGCTCCTACTGGTTTAGTAAAGTCAGCTGATACAGTACCCTTCCCAACACAGAACACACACTGATTTTCTTTATTTAACCCTGAATAAGACCCCTTCTTCTTCTAATAAAGTATTTGTCTACTTAATCTCAACAGACACTGACTCCTGCTGAGATATAAGTGTTAAATTAATAAGAAAATGTAGATTCTGTTAGTTAGCTGCTTTCTGCTCTACAAGCAAGGCTAGCAACAGGAAGTTGTAATTTGAGTCACCTGCTTTTATAGTGTCTAAGCCACCCCCCCAATTAAGCTTTCTCTGCTCCTACTGGTTTAGCAAAGTCAGCTGATACAGTACCCTTCCCAACACAGGACACACACTTTCTTTCTTTTTTTTACCCTAAATAAGACCCCTTCTTCTTCTAATAAAGTATCTGTCTACGTAATCTCAGCAGACACTGACTCCTGCTGAGATAGTAGTGTTAAATTAATAAGAAAATGTAGCTTCTTTTAGTTAGCTGCTTTCTGCTCTACAAGCAAAGCTAGCAACAGGAAGTTGTAACTTGAGTCACCTGCTTTTATAGTGTCTAAGCCACACCTCCAATTAAGCTCTCTCTCCTCCTACTGGTTTAGCAAAGTCAGCTGATACAGTACCCTTCCCAACACAGAACACACACTGACTTTCTTTCTTTAACCCTAAATAAGACCCCTTCTTCTTCTAATAAAGTATATGTCTACTTAATCCCAACAGACACTGACTCCTGCTGAGATATAAGTGTTAAATTAATAAGTATTCTGTACATAATACCAGTTTGGACCAATACTGTACTTATTTGGCACTTGTTTAAATTTTGACTTTTTTTTTAACTGTATTGTTTATTTTTTGACATTGTCCAACTCTGTATTTCTCCCAGTTGCCAAGCTGTTTATTTCTGACCTCCTTCCCATTGTTTGCCTTTTCTATGTGGTGTGTCACATTGTATTGCTCATGCATTTGACTTATATCCTCCCGGGTTGTGCCTGAAACTAGGTATCCCTATGCCTACTGCACCCACCCGGTTACTAAAAGCAAATAAATAAATAAATCCAGGTCACCAGTAGTGAAAAGCCTGTATCTTGCTTTGTTTCCAAGATAATGGCTCCAAAAGTCATGACATAGACCGCAATGTAATCCTATGGGAAAAACGTCAAGTACGTCATTGAATTATCTCTGCAACCAATTAATTCCCCAACACCTAAACAGCATAATTCACATCTCTAGGACATCCCCTCAACACCCTGCAAATTGCAAGTAAAAAGACCAAACTGTTATTGAGATATGGTCGTCCCAATCTGGGCCATCTGGTCATCCCTAGGGACATCTGGTCTTCCCCACGGACATCGCAAAATATACATATAAATTTTCCCATAGGATGTAATGGGAACTTCAAATTGTAATAACTTTTGAACAGATTAATATTTTTTCGCCAAACAAATGCTGGCATGTTCCTTGGCCCAAGCTCTCTCTACACCCCAAGTTTTAGACCAAAAGATCACATGGTGTCCATACAGCACCATGGACAAAAAACACACAAAAGTGAAAAATGCATTTTTGGGCACTTCGCTCTGCAAAAATCATATGTCCCACCAAAACGCAACTTGGTAAATCAAAAGATCTATCATACCAAACTGTGCATTCCATATTTCATGCAAATTCATTGAACAGTTGCAAAGTTATTAATGCGCAAAATTTGAGGTTTAACATTGAAGTGCCTACTCAACCCTAAATATAGAGGTGCAACTGCACCCCTATAATGTGTGTATATGTGTGTGTGTATATATCTCTTTGCAAAACAACTTTGTTAATGCATCAGTTAGGGTGGATACCACAGTGACGAAAGCAAGGAAATTAGGTGTTAAGGTTTCCAACCCTAACGCCCCACCCCAGGGATCCCAACCCCACCCTGTACACACCAACAGACATTGGGGTGTGCCATGGGGTTATAAGGCCCAACTCTCAGATATGTGTTCTTTGGGGGGGTCATCATGCCGACAGGAAGATTGGGTACCCCTGTCAGCAGTAAGAATGGGCTTGGGGGGGTTATCCAACACTGGGACTCTGAGTGGGCATCCCAGTATTGGAAAGCTTTAATTTATGTAATAAATATATCAGCACACTGGGTTGGGCTTCAGTGTGCCACAATACATGGGGGGGAGTTACAGATCGACATGGGGATTGGGCACCCCGATGTCAAAAAGGGGCAGAGACAGAGTAGATCGATGCAGGAGCCTGCATCAAAATATGCGCAAATTTCAATGCAGGATCCTGCATCAAAATAATGTAATGTGCCGCACAATGGTTTTGTATGGGAAAGCATTGTGTGGCACATTACAGTACTTCAATGCAGGATCCTGCATCGAAATTTGTGCACACTTCGATGCAGGATTCTGCGTCAAAGAAAAGACCTCAGGGGGTTGGTTTCATTTACAAGAACAAAGAAAAAAAAATTTGGGCACGCTGGGGTTGGCTCCCAGTGTGCCACATAATTTTTGGTGGGGATCATCATGCGGCAGGGGCTGAGGCACCCGCTGGCATTAAGATGGGCTGGGGGTCATCTGGCCTTGGGAAGGCATCCTTGTGTTGGAAAACTTAATTTACATAATAATATATTGCACACTGGGGTGGGCTCCCAGTGTGCCACAATACAGGGGGAGGGTCACAGATCGACATGGGGAATGGGCACCTCAATGTCGAAAAGGGGCAGAGGCAGAGTAGATCGATGCAGGATCCTGCATCAAAATACTGTAATGTGCCGCAAAATGGTTTTGTATGGGAAAGCATTGTGCGGCACCTTACAGTTCTTCATTGCAGGATCTTGCATCAAAATTTGTGCACTTTTTGATGCAGGATTCTGCATTGAAGAAAAAACCTTGAGGGAAGGTTTTTTTCCCCCACAGGTATTTAGACATAAAAACACAAATCTGGGCACACTGGGGTAGACTCCCAGTATGCCCAGTAGATGCAAGGTATTGTGCGCACAAAAGCAGGTCTTGTTGTTTTTTTTCGCACAATACTCCGATTTGTTCAAAAAGTACAATATTTTTTCGAACGATGCAGGTCTAGTGCGAAAATTTGTATTTTCGCACCAGGCAGCTAAACGTTTCAATATAATGGTGCAATTTAAAATGTCATAAGTTTTCAGCACATTAAAATCAGAGTAGAAGTGAAGAACTGCTCTTTAAATGTTTTCTAATGTTTACTTTTTCTTTTTTCACAATTTTTTCACTAAGAGAGAAAACAAGATGGCGACCGCAACGCAGTTGAAATGTGCTGAATGTCAGTGCGTCAGAGAAATCATCAGTGCGGCTACGTCACTAAAGGTTCAAAAAACCAATGCTGCGAAAATAAGTAACTGTCGTTTGCACAATTCTCCATCTGTTCGAAAAATAAAAAATGTATGGTGATTTTTCGAACATTTGCCATATTGTTAGAAAATTATTTACTTTCGGGCCGGACATATAAATTTTCCCATACAATTTGAAAATTTTAAATGTCATAACTTTTGAATGGATTAATATTTTTTTTACCAGATCTTCTAAAGGCACATGTGTGACCTAAATGATTTCTACCCTGAAAATTTCAGCCCACAACATAAAGCCCTTTTTGAGATCCAGCTATACAAAGAAATGTAAAAAAAAACAGATTTTCCAGTTTTTTCAACACTTTATATCTCAGAAACGACTTGAAGGATTCCCACAAGATTTGACAGGTCAAGAGACCTACCTCTACAGAGTGTGCATGACATATTTCAAGCAAATCTGTGAAACATCTCCAAAGTTATTAACCCTCAAAGTTTGAACTTTAACATAGAATGCAGTTTCACCCAAACTATACTGGTGCAGCTGCGACAGTATGATGTATTCATATATGTATGTATGTATGTATGGAGTACTGTGTGCAGTTCTGGAGACCCCATCTCCGCAAAGACAGACAGAGTGGAGGCTGTCCAGAGGAGGGCAACCAAAATGGTGCAGGGTCTGCACCAGAAGACATACGAAGAAAGACTAAAGGAGCTTAATATGTACACCCTTGAGGAAAAGAGGGAGAGAGGGGACATGATAGAAACTTTCAAGTACCTCAAGGGAATCAACAAAGTCCAAGAGGGTGGCATCTTTCAGAAAAAGAGATGTGCAAGAACAAGGGGGCACAATTTGAAGATAGAGGGGGGACGGCTCAGAGGTAATGTGAGGAAGTGTTTTTTCACAGAGAGGGTTGTGGATGCATGGAACAGCCTCCCTGAGGAGGTTGTGGAGTCAAGAACAGTGGGGGAATTCAAGAATGCATGGGACAGACATAAGGCAGTCCTAGTGGGGGGTAGGAGGAAGTAAGCTGTTGGTTAATTAGGATCTGCAGCTATCTGTTAGGTAGGAAAATGGGCGACTAGGTGCCAAGCGGTCCTTATCTGCCATCATATTCTATGTTATATATATGTATATATATATATATATATATATATATATATATATATATATATATATATATATATATATATATATATATACACATACATACATACACACACCGCACACACACACACACACACACACACACACACACACACACACACACACACACACACACATATATACAATATATATATATTCATTGCAAAAACTCCATTAATGTATCAGTTAGGGTTCATATTACAGCGACAAAAGTATGGAAATATGGTGTTAGGGTTTAACCTAACACATCCCTTAACCAACCCTAACGTCTGCCCTATACCCTCGACACACCAACGCAGGTATCGAGGTGTCTGAGGTCATCGACCCTAACGCTCACCCCATTCCATATGTAAGGAAGCTGAGATGGTACTGCATAAGAGAATGGGGTGAGCATTATGGCTGATGACCCCAAGATACACTCCGATGCCTGCTGGTGTGTGGAAGGTGGGGGTTGTAGGGTTGGTTTGGGGGTGGGATGGGGTGTTAGGGTTGGGAACACTAACACCACATTTCCATATTTTTGTCGCTGTAATATGAACCCTAACTGATGCATTAACAGAGGTTTTTGCAATGAATTTCCTTACTTTTAGTGAAAGTATCACCATAGCCATAGTTATTTATGGGAGCACAGGGCCCTCCAAGCCCTGCACTCCCATCTATTCATAAGTATAGAGACACTGTAATTAACCTTCATCTCCCTGTTGCAGCCATGATTTTCCTTATTTTATTGTGGGCTCCCATCCCTCTGTAGATGAACAAGCAAATTATCACCATAGCCATCTGAGTACCCCAAGACATGCACCTAGTACAGAAAAGATTAAAATTCCAGATAACACTTAATTCTGCACAACTGTGACGCCATTCTGTGCCACAGCTAGGAAAACACATTTTGGGCAGGATTTGAAAAATTACAGCTGTAACATACATGAGGTGGGGTAATAAGAAGGCTATGTTGCAAATTTGGGGTCAAAATATTTAACATTTCCATAGTTACAAGCAACCATACTGAAATTGCAATGAATAGTCATAACTTTGTCATTTTTTCATATTTTGACCCCAAATTTTCAACATAGTCTTCCTGTCGCCCCACATGTTTTGGGCAGGATGTGAGAAATAACAGCTGTACTGTGCATGAGGTGGTGTGGAAAAATGGTTATGTTGGAAATTTGGAGTGAAACTATTACAAATTACCAATGTTGCCAGCACCATGGCACGGAGTGATGGGTGCTCGCTCAGCACACTGGTGATCCAGGTTCGTGTCCCAAACATGGGATGTTAGGAGCGGCTGCTGGCAGAGAGGGGGTTCAGATTGTCCTTTGGACGCTTCCCTCCTGGGGGAGCTAAGGTGGTTGCCGCTTGTCTAGCGACTCCTTTTGGCTCCAGGGTGGCATCCTAGGCAGTGTAGGTGACCACGCACTGCTGGACATCCCCAATCAGGATGCATACTGCAGCACACCTACAGTGGGTGGGGCCAGAAAATGGAAAATGCCTCCTGATTGGCTGGATGATAGCCGCCGGTAACCCAGGATAGTCCCAAGCTGACCCCTGCTGGTCCCGGAGTACTTGTGCTGTGCCTAAGGGCACTTCTCCCCAGAGGGGGGCCCACCTGATGAAGGGATATGTTCAGTTACCTGGGTAACTGGCAATGACGGGGGCAGTGGCTGAGGGGGTCCTAGGCAGCCTGAAGCAGTGGCCGGTCAGTAGGACACGCATAAAAATGATAAATAAACTGCCAAAGTTATGCGCGTGTATAGAAAAAGTTCAATGACTGCATGCAACTCAGGCATTTTCGTGGTATTTTTGCACCAGATTTTCAACATGGGCTTTTTGGGACCCCACCTCAGGAACACTGGCACCGTCATTTCGTTACTGAGTCCTGAAATGTGATTTTGCACAGTGACTGTGCCATTCTGTGCCACAGGTGAGAAAATATGTTTTGGATGGGATGTGAAAAATGACAGCTATACTGTTCACGAGGTGGTGTGAAAAAATAGCAATGTTGAAAATTTGTAGTGAATATATTAAAAGTTGCTGAAGTTACAGGCATGCGTGGAAAAATTTCAATGGCCGCACATAACTTGGACTTTTTTTTTGGTATTTTTGCATCAGATTTTCAACATGGACTTTTTGGAACCCCACCTCATGAACACTGGCACTGTTATTTCATTACTCGGTCACAAAATTTGATTTCCCACAGCAACCGCAAAATTCCCTTACTGGTCCGATTAACGAAACAACAGGAACAGTGTTCATGAGCTGGGGTCCAAGAAGCCAATGTTAAAACTTTAGTGAAAAAAAAAATGAAAAATGTCCAAGCTATCAACATAAGTTCAAAACGCTACTGACAGCCATTATATGGCACTTACCTTGATTCTTCAGTTCGTGGTTTGGCTCTGAATAGTGCAGACGTGTCCCAGTCCAGAGAAGATTACAGAAGATCTCCAGTGGCATGTATAGGGCAAAGGGGTGGCTGGGTGGTGGGTTGCTCAGTGGGAGGCTTGGGATGGGGGAAGGGACGGGGAGATGACGAGGGACCTCTCTTTTTTTTTTTAAGAATTAAAAAAAAAAAAAAAAAACACTAGGAACAGTTTTTTTTTTTTTTTTAAAACAGTGGGCTCCCCAGTGTCCCACAGTGCTGGGGGCTCTTCATAATGCCGACACTGGGATTGGGCACCCCTGATGTCAGCAAACAATGGTTAGAACGGGCTTTGGGGGCATCCGACACGGGGTAGGGGGCATCCCGGTGTCAGAAAAAACAGTAAAAGAATTAAGTTATCCCGCACTACTGGGGGGGGGGAGTAAATGTTGACACGGGAATTGGGCAACCCGATGTTGGCAAACAATAATTACAATGGGCTTGAGGGGCCATCTGACACCGGGGGGTGGGCATCCAGATATCAGAAATAAACAGTAAAAAAAATAAGTATTTCGAGACACTTGGGGTGGGCTCCCCCAGTTTTCCACACTACTGGGGGAGTAAATGCTGACACGGGGATTGGGCACCCAGATGTCAGCAAAACATTTCTTATGATTAAAACATTTTTATTATTAAAATATGCCTTGGCCCCCTTGGAGGCAGTAAAAGGGGAAAACCTTCTTTTATTAGGTAAACACCAACAGGTGTTTACCTAAATGGGGGTTGAGAAAAGTACAGGTGAGTAAAATTTACCATAACAGTAGATCTTCAAGAGTGCCTCTTGCAGCAGGTCATAACACATGGGATATCAGCTGCAGGCATCATTTCCTTCAGATGACTGCTCAGCAGTCGACCCTGGGCCTTCCCCCTAACATTACCACGTGGTGTCAGTATGGAACATATAAAAATTAGAGGTCCCTGCTACTTCTCAGTTCTTTTCCATCCTAGCAACTGAATGAGAAACATTTCTCAGGCCTCCAGTGGGAACTGAGGAGGGAAATAAGGCAGCAGCAGAGTCATAAAAAGACAGGAGCAAGACACACTTCTGAAGTAACAAGCAAAGGGGAAGGCGGGTGGGGCAGCATGACCTGCTGTAAGAGATACCCTCAAAGAGCTACTGTTATGGTAAGTTCTTTTGCAACTGTACTATCTTCTCGAGACTAACTCTTGCTGCAGGTCATAACACATGGGAAGATTCCCAAGCAGTTATTATGCCAAGGGGAGGAGGAAGCAAACCATTAGGACTTAGAACAGGAGGCCTTGTAGAACGGCCCATCCAAAATTGGTCCACTTCTTGGAAGCGATGTTTAGACTGTAATGATTCTAAAGCAGAAACACTCCAGAAACACACCATGGAGGCAGTCATGCCTCTGGTAAAATGGGGTTTCACAACCCCTGTGAGAGGTTTGTTGTATTCTGTACAGATAAATGAAATGCAGTTGGCCAATCATGTGGACAAGCACTGCTTTGAAATCTGAACTCCCTGGTTTCCAGGGGCAAAAGAGACAAAATGTTGCTCAGTTTTTCGCAACTATAAAGTGTGGAGAAGATAAATTCTCAATGTTCTATGCACATCGAGAGTATGAAGTAGGGATTCCCCTGGATTCTAAGGCTCCGCATAGTACACTGGTAAGCGGATAGCCTGATTTCAAGTAAATTCAGAAACAACCTTTGACAAAAACGATGGGTTTGTGTGTAAAGATACCCTATTTTTATGAAATTGCAGGTAGGGAGGTTTGCACATTGGTGCCTGTAACTCGGAAATACGTCTTCCTGACGGCTATCCACTTACCAGTGTACTATGCAGAGGGGGAGATAGATATAGCTGCCATCACTGAAACCTGGGCCTCCCAATACCAGGCCTGGGACCTGGTGATCACGGGGTACAGACTTTAATCACAGGGATCGGGAAACAGGGAAGGAGGTAGCTATTTATGTAAGAGAGGGGATAAGATGTGCCAGGGAGGAGGGGGAGGAAGGTAGAACTGATGCATTATGATTGCAATTCCAGGATTCAAGGAACCGGACACTCAGGTTGGGAGTGGTGTATCGGGCACCGTCTAGATGGTGGACTTGGACATAGAATTAGCGGAACAGATTAGGAGGGTCAACGGGAAGCGTAACACTGTGATAGTGGGAGACTTCAGTCTGTCAGGGGTAAATTGGAGCACACCAGCTACCTCGAGCCTTTCCTGGCCAGCTTCCTGGTACAGATGGTAAATGAGCCAACCACGTTGAGTAATATCCTGGACCTCGTGCTGACCAATGGGGAGTTTGTCAGGGAGCTGGGGGTGGAGGATCCACTGGCAGGGAGTGACCACCACACAGTGTGGTTCACACTTAGCATGGACAGAGAGGTTGCAAGAATAGAGACCAGGGTGCTGGACTTCAGGCTTGCCGACTTTGGTAGGAAGGGGGAATAGTGGCCAGGCACCTAGCTGCCATCCATCTGCATATAGATGCTAATCAGAAATGGGAAGTCATCAAGCTAGGGCTAGCAGAGGCCACTGGCTCATGTACTAGGACACATAATAAAAAAGCTAGGTCCAAAAAACAAGTTGGTTAAACAGGGAGGTGATGGATAAGGTGAGGGCAAAGAGGGAAGTATTCAGAAGATTCAAGGGATCCAGTCAGGGGGAAGATAAAGAGGAGTACCCGAAGAAATCAAGATAGGTCACCATAGCGGTCAGAGCAACAAAAGCATCAAGGGAGCTCAGACTGGTGCAAGGCATCAAAGAAAGGGAGAAAGACTTCTTCAGGTAATAAGTGAAAGAAGGAATTGTAAGGATCAGATTGTGAGGATTAGGAGGGATGGGGGGTGGGTTGATAAGGGGGCAGATCAGGTGGAAGCACTCAGTGATTACTTCTGCTCTGTATTCACTAAGAAAAAGGATGGGTCGATGCCTCGGGGGTTAGGAAGGGTAGGCAAAGGGGGTGGCGGCGATGACAGATGGGACAATCTCAGTGGGCAGGGTACTGGAAGGTTTAGGGGGAATGAAGGTGGATAAGGCACCTGGCCCATATCGCATACACCCCAGGCACTGAAGGAGTTGGTGGAGATCCTGGCAGATACATTAGCTGACCTGTTCAGTACCTTACTGGGCACAGGGTGCATGCCTCAGGACTGGAGGATGGCTTATGTGGTGCCCCTCCACAAAAGTGGACCTAAGGATGAACCAGGCAACTATAGACAAGTAAGCCTAACATTCATTGTGGGGAAGTTAATGGAGATGATCTTTAAGGAAAGGTTGGTAACCTTTCTGGAAGGCAGTGGTCTCCAGGATGGAAAGCAACATGGATTTGTCTCTGGAAGATCCTGCCAGACCAACCTGGTTGACTATTATGACTGGGTGATGAGGGCCATGTGGTGGATGTCCTGTATTTGGATTTCAGCAAGGCCTTCGATTCAGTACCACATAGGAGGCTGATTTTTAATTTTTTTTAACATGAAAGATTTTATTGATTTTCCAAAGTTTTACAGTTGGTATTCAGCAAAGAAAACAGCCACACAGAAAAATGCAATACAGTAGCATAGTTGCACCTGTGCTGTACTATAACTTGGACAAACTAATTCAACGTGTGAACACATACTACAAAGAGTAAACATAGTTCTAAATATAGTAACTACACGGAAATGCTTATGTAAAATGGCCAATAACCTAGCTCTGTAACGTCCCAACTTACTATACATGCACAACATTAAGGTAAGCAAGCCAAACATAAGCAATGTAGGCAAGCATCCCAAATGAATGGTGGGGGATATCATCCTATTCCAAAAGGAACTGGACAGGTGTTAAAACATTCAAATAGGGGGATTGCCAGGTGGAGGAGGGGGAACTGAGCAGAGGTGAGAGTGTAGGTCTGCATCCCATTTTTTCTTGTACCTAGACATCTGATCAAGCATGGAATAGGAGAGATGCTTAAAAATGGCCAGCCTGGCAATAGCAGCATGCCATGTCAGTACAGTAGGAGGCTGTGGTTGTCTCCATTTCATAAGGCTTGCTCTCTTGGCTTCCATTAGGACTGACATAACCAAGGCCTTCAAAGGGCCAGGGAGTGGATCCAGAAGGGATGAGTCCCCTAACAGCAAAAGGGAGATTCTGCGGCCTACTATCTTATAGCAGTCATCTAGCACTGCTGACCAGAAGTGAGAAATGGATGGACAATGTCATAGCACGTGAAGCAACTTGGCTAGGCTATACGGGCAATGCCAGCACCTCGCGTGAGGTAGGAGACCCATGGTTTGCAGTTTGGCTGGTGTGCCGAACCAGCGCAGGAAAATCTTGAGCTACAAGAGCTAGCTTCTAGAGTTGTGGTACCCAGAGCATGCATTCTTGAGACACTGGGACCTGGTCCCCGGAGAGATGATTGTTTGGACATCCCGTGCCCATTTGTGATGGCGCGGGATACAAAGACACAGCAACCAAAGGTAAAGAGCATAAAAAATGCACACGTGTGTTATTTTTATTTATTGAAAATAAACTGATAGACAAAATAATACAGAAATAAAAATAACAGTCGATTAATTCAACACAATAATTTGGCCCTCTGCTTCCATCAACAGAGGCTGCAGCTTTACTTCAGCCAAGATAGCCTAAGTGTCCCTTCTTACGCGTCTCAATTCTGGTGTGAAAACAGCACACTCCACAAGTAGGTCCTTCCCTGCTCACTGTCAGCACTAGACTGACTCGACTATATCTAACATTCCCCTAGTGGTGAGCCCTATTTATACCCTAAGGATTACATCATACTTTATGGGGGAATTCCCATTTGTTGTGACATTACATAATGGGGAGTTTCCATAGGCCGTGACATAACATAATGGGGAGTTTCCATGTTTTACCATGCTTTAACATGTAGGGGATTTTTATTTGGCCCTTTTCCCCCCAAATAAGCTTCATTTCTACAAGCAGACCCAGTCACAACATCTCTGGGGCTGCAGAACTTATTTTCATATTTCATTTATTATTTAACACATGCTCCTGGGTCACATTTCCAGACACCAGAGCTGCTTTCTGAAAATAAGTGCTGCAACATGCAGCCGTGGGTCTGGCACTCAGTCACACTCTGCAGCGGAACCATTCAGTAATCAGGGGCACCAGTGGTTTTTCTAAACCTAAAGCGTGATATGCACTTATTCCTATTTGCTCTCACTCGGGAGTTTTACAAACAGCGCAACTTGTGCTAATAATTATCTGCAATTCGGGAGATCAAGGAGAAGTGCTTTCAGTGCTTAATGTGCAAGCAGGGGAAGTTTGTAAGAAAACAGGGGACAGAAAAGCAATGAGGATGTCAGGTTGGCCACGCTGATGTGAAAAAAAAGAGTGAGAAAAGGGTGGGACTGGCACATTGTTGTATGATGTACAGGGTAAATAACAGGTGCTCCCTATTACACACCTCCCCCACCAAGAGGCAACAGTATTACTGTTGTCAGACACCCTCCTGAAACCCTAGGAGGGTTGGAACTTCTGCCCACCCACTCTCAGAAGTTCCACCTCAGGGACCCACTAAAAATGTTCTAAACGGTATCAACATCCAGATACCTCAATATCTCCGATACCGTTCTAGTCCCTGAGGCATGTTAACATGTTATAAATACCCATATAACTTTAAATACAAAAACGTTTCAACAGTTCCTCAGCAATCCATGGCATCATACATCATAATCACATATTTTTTCACGTTACATCAGCATGAGCCCCATAGCGGGACAAGAAATCAGCATTTTGGTGTCTAGATCCTGCCCGATGTTCAACCGTAAAGCGGTAAGGCTGCAATGCCAGGTACCACCTCTTGATCCTGCCATTCTTGTCTTTCATTTGTTGCAGCCAACACAAAGGGTTGTGGTCAGTGAGTTCCTTAAATTCTGTTCCCCAAAGATAGTATTGTAAGGCCTCTATGACCCATTTCAGTGCTAGACACTCTTTTTCTACAGTTGAATACGTTCTCTCCCTTTCATGTAGCTTTCGAGTAATAAAAATGACAGGATGTTCCATACCCTTTTTCTTTTGGGAGAGGACTGCTCCAATGCCTGCATCAGAGGCATCGGTGTGCACTTCAAAAGGGAGTGAAAAGTCTGGGCTAAGCAATACAGGGGAGGAACATAACGTAGCTTTTATGCTATGGAATGCTTCGTCACATTCTTGGGACCATTGGACTTTGTTAGGACATTTGTTTTTAGTCAGGTCCGTCAGTGGCATTGCTATAGTGGCAAAGTTTGGCATAAATCGGTGGTAGTAACTGGCCAGACCCAGAAAGGAACGTACACGTTTCTTTTTCAGGGGAATGGGACTGTCAGCTACGGCCTTGCCTTTGCTTACTTCAGGTTTAACAGTACCTTTCCCAATTACAAATCCTAAGTGCTTGGTTTCTGTTCTAGCAGTGGCACACTTTGAGGGGTTGATAGTCAGACCAGAGATTTGAATGGACTGTACGACAGCACTAAGGTGTACAAGATGCATGTGCCAGTCAGGGCTAAATATGATAACATCGTCCAGGTACGCAGCACTATACTGGATATGGGCACACAATACCTGGTCAATATACCTTTGGAAGTAGCGGGGCCGCCATGAAGGACAAAAGGCATGGTTGTAAACTGGTAAAGGCCTACAGTGGTGCTAAAAGCAGTCAGTTCCTGTGTGTGTAAAGCTAGAGGGATTTGCCAGTAACCTTTCGTCAGGTCAAATGTGCTAATATACCTGGCATTCCCAATTCTGTCTAGCAAATCATCTATGCGTGGCATAGGGTATCCATCAAATGCAGAAATGGCATTGATCTTTCTAAAGTCTAGACATAGCCAGATACCCCCTTCCTTTATTGGCACTACCCCCACTGGTGAGGACCAAGCACTACAGGATGGTATTATGACCCCTAGGTCTTCCATTTCCTTTATCTCTTCAGTGACATCCTGTCTCACCCTTTCTGGCAACCAGTAGGGGTTTTGATGAATGGGTTTCATTTGTGTTACCCTTATGGTGTGTACCACCCCTTTTGCTTGCCCTGGGATGCTGGTAAATGTGTCCCTGTAGTACTCCAATAGTTGATCTACCTCATGCTTCTGGTTAACATCCAACAGTGGGTTGACATGTACCCAGTACTCTCTACGCTTTGCTCAAGCCTTTCATAGGCCTCCTGTTCAGGATGAATGAAATAACTGGGTACAGGGTCCTGTCTAATAAAACATTTTCTTGAGAGGTTAGCATGATACATTTTCTTTGAAGATCTTCAACCTGGCATTACAATTTCATCTTCAACCTGGCATTGCAATTTCATAATTAACTTTACCCACTTGTTTGCTGATTACAAAAAGGCCTTGCCATTTCATCAATAACTTATTTTCTGATGAGGGTAACGATAACAAGACTTTATTCCCAGATTAGTATGTTTTCTCTTTCAACCCTTTATCATAAAATTCTTTTTGTTCTACCTGTCGGTGAACCACATTTTGATGGGCCATGGTAACATTTCACCAATTTCTTTCGTAAATTGGATATATAGCCCATCACATTCATATGGCCCACATCCTTTCCTTCTTCCCAATGTTCCCTGATCACATCCAAAGGGCCTCTGTGGTTTCTCCCGTACAGAAGGGTGAAGGGTGACAACCCTGTGGTGGCTTGGGGCACCTCCCAATAGGCAAACAGGCGATAGGGTAGATATTTATCCCAGTCACGTCCCTTTCCTGTACATACTTTTGGAGCAAATGTTAAAGGGTTTTATAAAAACGCTCCAGCAGGTCATCAATCTGGGGGTGATAGGGAGAGGTTTGGACAGCAGAGATCCCTAACAGGTGATACAGCTCTTTAAGGAGTACTGAGGTAAAGTTAGTACCTCTATCGGTCAAAATGACTTGAGGGATACCCAATAGACTAAAGATTTTGGCCAATTCCTCATCAATCCGAGGGGCTGTTACAGTCCGAAGGGGTATCACCTCAGGATACCTTGTGGCATAGTCACAGAATACTAAGATAAACTGGTTACCTTTACAGCTTTTTGTTAGGGGGCCTACCACATCCATAGCTACTCTTTCAAAAGGGGATCTTGCCGCTGACATTGGTTGTGGGGGTACCTTATCCCTTTTTCCACCTTGAGCCACCATTTAGCACTCCGGACAAGTACGACAGTACTCGACCACACTTTCATGCATACCAAGCCAGAAGAACCGATTGGATAATCTACTTAGGGTCCGATCTCTGCCTTCATGACTGGCCATGGGTATATCATGGGCCAGATACAGTTCCACACATTCCCCTGTAGTGGGGTTAATACATTTTCTATACAAAACATTATTTACAAGTACATATTGGGATTGCCCTCCGACAACTACCTGGTCCACCTGTAAAAATAAAGGTTTCAAAGTCTCATCAACCTTTTGTTCTGTTTTTATGTCAGTTCTGGTAAAGTCAGACACAATATCAGGTATTCCTTCCTGATGGGTGTCCCGACATTTCTTTTTCCTTGGCCTTCTTTTCCTTCCTTGTTTTCCCAGGACCCTCATATATACTTTCCTCAAAAAGGAAAATGTTCTGGGACTGTTCTTGTTTTGCCTGGGCCTTGGTGGTGACTGAAACAAGTTGGTCACAAGTGTGTTGACCTTTCATTAAATGATCAAAGTTGGGGAAATCCTGACCAATAATAATGGGGACTGGTAGTCTGGGTACTAGACCAACTGTGATTTGTTGTTGCTCTTGTTCCACCATAATTTCTACAGTGACTGTAGAGTACTGGTGGACATCCCCATGCACACAGATTATTTTAGCAATTGGCCCTGTATTGCTGGATTCTTTTACAATATCTGCCCTCATCAGGGTCTGCTTACTATCGGAGTCTAATAACCCCAACATTTGATTTTGCCCAATATGAACTGTTGTAACATACCCCCAATTTGCCAGTACTAAGTGGGCAGGTTCATTCCTTCTATTCTGGCAGATACGAGCTATGTGACCCTTCCCTAAACAACTATGGTAGATAATGTCCACTGAGTAGGGTCTTCCTCTTTGATCCCTTCTCCAATTAGTTCCCCCAGTTGGCGACTGTCTCTGATAATTAAAGTCAAAGGATCTTACCAGTGTTGTAGGCTGGGGTGAAGAGCCTTGGTATCTATGGGGTTTCAATGGTCTGGCCACCAGGTAATCCTCCGCCAGAGTGATGGACTTCTCAGCTGTGTCCAGCTTATGCTCCTTCACCCAAACCTGGACATCTGAAGGCAACACTTGGATGAATTGTTCAATTATTACAAGTTCCAAAATCTGGTTTCATGTTTTGACCATTAGCCGTAACTACTTGCAACAAAAATCCCAAAGTCTGGCATAAGTTTCCCTTGGGGTATCCTGTCCAGTCATCTTCTGGGAACGAAACCTCTACTTGTACATTTCAGTGTTGATGTATCTGCGCAAAATTTCTTCCTTCACCCAATCACAGTTGTCAGAGTCAGGTACACTAAGATGACTATAGACCAGCTGGGCTCTTCCTGACAGATAGGGGACAAGTCTGACCCACTGATCTCTGTGCCAAGTGCATGTCTGAGTTATGCACTCAAATGTCATTAGATAGGCTTCAATATCATCAGCCTCAGTCAATTTCGTTATTTAATGTCCTGAAGAATATTTCGATCGGGCTGCCCAGGGGTAAGGGCCTGGCTTGCCAGTAAGGCATCCCGCCACCTCTCATACTCTCTCTTCTGATCCTCCTCTTGCAGCCTCCTATCCTCATCTTGTTGTCATTGGTCCTCCTCTCATAGCCGTCGCTCCTCAGCCCTCTCACACTCCATCTCTAGTTGTCGTAAGCACAACCATTGGAGCAGGTCACTGTGATCCTCTGGGGCACTTTCCTCCAGCTATCTCTTTTCTTCTTCCTCAGTCAGGTATATTACTGTACCCCCTGGCAGCATTTCCCAGGCAGATGAAACGAGCCAGCTATCCGACCTCTGACACCAGTGTGATGGCGTGGGATACAAAGACACAGCAACCAAAGGTAAAGTGAATAAAAAATGCACAAGTGCATTTATCGATTTATTTTCAATAAATAAAAATAACAAAATAATACAGAAATAAAAATAACAGTTGAGTAATTTAACACAATAATTCAGCCCTCTGCTTCCATCAACAGACACTGCAGCTTTACTTCAGCCAAGATACACTAAGTGAAATCCCTTCTTACACTTCTCAATTCTGGTGTGAAAACAGCACACTCCACAGGTAGGTCTTTTCCTGCTCACTGTCAGCACCACACCAACTGAACTATCTAACATTCCCCTAGCGGTGAGCCCTATTTATACCCTAGGGATTATAGCACACTTTTTGGGGGAATTCCCATTTGCTGTGACATTATATAATGGGGAATTTCCATAGGCCATAACATAATAGGGAGTTTCCATATTTTACCATGCTTTAACATGAAGGGGCTTTTTATTTGGCCCTTTTTCTCAAACAAGCTTTATTTCTGCAAGCAGCCCCAGTCACATCATCTCTGGGGCTGCAGAAACTCATTTTCGTATTTCATTTATTATTTAACACATGCTCGTGGGTCACATATTGTGACTGGGAACATTTCCAGACACCAGAGCTGCCTTCTGGAAATAAAAGCTGCAACTTGCGGCCGTGGATCCGGCACTCAATCGCACTCAGCAGAGGGACCCTTTAGTAATCAGATGCACTAGTGTTTTTTCTAAACCTAAAGCGTTATATGTGCTTATTCCTATTTGCTCCCACTCGGGAGTTTTACAAACAGCGTAACTTGTGCTAATAATTATATGCAATTTGGGAGATCAAGGAGAAGTGCTTTCAGTGCTTAATGTGCAAATGTTTATAAGAAAACGGGACAGAAAAGCAATGAGAATGTCAGGTTGGCCACCATGACATGAAAAAAATGAAAGAAGACAGAAAAGAGTGAGAGAAAAGGGGGGGAACTGGCATATTGTTTTATGATGTACAGGGTAAATAACAGGTGCTCCCTGTTAGACCATTTAAGTCTACAGTTATTCATACAATCTGGCTGTGCATCCCTCAGCATGCAGTAGATTTTCCCTGCAATTCCCTTTTGATTCCCTAGTTTATGTAGAGAACCTAGCCACTCCCATACCTGTACGCCCCTACAAGTACCTAGGGGCTCACAGAGCTTCCCGCAATTGTAGATATCCCCAAAATCCTGTTTGTGGGGAGTTGATATTTCTCCTGCAGCTGCAAATAAGACATCAACACCCTCCTATCTGGCAAAAGTAGGTCTCCAATTAGATTGATACCCTGGTGTCTCCAAGAGGACCAGTTTAGAGGCTCTCCACCCACCTGGATAGGAGTATTCCCACACAGGGAAATATACTGCAAGTGTGGAGTCCACATATTTCTAGGGGTATGCACTAAGGCTAGACTGGATCACCAGGTACCACAGGTTTCCCTCAGTACTGGCGTGTTAGGTACTGCAGAGGAACGACTTGCCTGTAAAGGAGAGCGGAGCCATTTGCCATCAAATATGTCAGTTTCCAGAGACACCCAAACAAGGGTGTTGGAGGTCATAGGAAGAAACCATTTGCTGGATTGGACCATCCTATAGGCTAGGTAATATCCATAAAACCAGGGGAGGCATAACCCCCTGCTGGACCAATGTGCCCTCAACTTAGTTCTACCAAACCAAGGAACCTTACTTTCCTTCAATAGGCTTGAAATCAGCTTATCCAAACTCTTGAAAACATTAGGGGTACCCTTATTGGGAGGCTGTGGAATAAATATGAAATCTTAGGGAGGAGAAACATCCTCACCACCTCCACCTTTCCTTTTACCAATAGTTTAAGTTTCAGCCACCGTTGTACCTCAGAGATGAGAGAGGCCAGTAATGAGGTGTAATTGGCGTCCACTAGATTTTTCCACAACGTTGGGATGACACCCAAATAGGAAACCCCCTTCGGTGCCCAGCCCAAAGCTGTGGCATGTAAACAGGCCTTTGTATAGAAAATGTTCCATGGGAAAAGAGTGATTTTCTTGTGATTGATTTGCAGCCTTGAGAATGAAGCAAATTCCCAAAAGGCGGAAAGAGTTGGGGGGAGTGAATGTGCTGGACTGGAGACAGTGAGAAGCAAGTCATCCGCATATGAATTAACCAGGAATTGCTTGCCACCAACCTCTACGCCCTGAATCTCTGGAGACTGTATAAGCTTTCTCGCCAAGGGTTCTAATGCAATAAGAAAATGCAATGGGGAGAGAGGGCATCCCTAGCAGGTGCCTATCTGTAGTGAGAATGGGTGGGAAGAGAGGTTTCTATTTGTGAGTATTTCTGCAGAGGGAGCATTGTAGAGAGTGGTTATCCAGACCCAGAAATAAGACCCAAAGTCATACACTTCGAGTGCATAGTGGAGCTAGCTCCATTCCACCAAATCAAATGCTTTGGAAAAATCAACCACCAAGGCGGCCATGGGGGTGCAGGAGTGGAGGGCATGCCATTTAAGATCCAGCACTAACTGAAAATGTTCTGCTCCACTCTTCCCTTTACTGAACTCTGCTTGTGAAGGATGCATCAATGAGGGCAAGACACCTTGTCTAATCTATTAGCCAGAACCTTGGCCATAATTTTGGTATCTACCGAGATTAGACAAATGGGTCGAAAGTTGTCACAGTCCACCAACGAGTCCAAGGACTGTTTGGGAAGCAGAGTAATAATAGCCTCATTCATAGCTGGGGGGAGCCTCCCTTTTAGGTAGGCTTCCTGTAGAGCAGACAGCAGATATGGAGATAGCTCATCCAACAGCAGTTGGTATAAATCCACCGTCAAGCCATATGCCCCTGGGGCTTTACCCTTCATCAGTTGTGTGAGGGCCATTTTGAGCTCAGGGAGAGTAATGGAAGCCTCCATCATCTGACTGCCTTCTGTGGTTAGACAGGGAATGGGAGTGGAGCCCAGAAAGTCTTGCACTGTGGTGGTTAACTTAGGATCTCCAATGGGTGTCTTACAGCTGTAAAGCTCTTGGTAGAACAGCTGCATCATGTCATTGATACGCTGAGGGTCACAGACCATTGCCCCATTCTTGTCCCTCCAGGCATAGATCTGGGAGGAAGCTTTCTGTTTCCTCAGATGGTGTGCTAGGAGTTTCCCTCCTTTATCCCCGTCTCCCAGAATTTGTGTTTGCCCTGAAGGAGCAGCCACTCCGCTTTATGCTCCAAGAGCATATTAATCTGATATTTCAGCCCTACTATTGAGGAAATAAGAGTGTTGGAGGGGTTGACTGTTTAAACCGTTCCTCCAATGTGGAAAGCTCTTGCTGGAGCCTCTTCAACTCCTCCCACCTTTTCCTGTTATGGAAAGTGGTGTAGGAGATAATGTGTCCTCGAAGGAAAGCCTTAAACGCCTCCCACACAGTATCTGCCCCTACCTACCAGTGGCATTAGTCTGAAAAAAGGGGGTCACTTCCACCTTCATTTGAGTATGAAAGGCCTTGACCTTGAGGAGGAATAGGTTACATCTCCACCGTGGGGAAGAGGGCTGACTGCCTAGGGGGAGATAGCATAGTGTGGTGGGAGCGTGATCTGAAATGGTAATAGTCTCAATGTAGGGGCTATGGGCACCCTGCACAGCTGCCCCATCTGCTAACCAAAAATCTATTTGGCTGAACGTGCTATGGACAGGTGAGAGAAATGTATAATCCCAACCTGAAAGATTATCCTGTTGCCAGGGGTCACTCAAGCCCCATTTCTCATGCATAACAATTAGAGCCGCTTTCATCTTGGGATGTGTATTAGGTGTGGGGCGCGACTTGTCTAGAAAGGTGTCCACCATCATGTTAAAATCTCCTCCTACCCAAAATGGGAATGCGCTGCCCTTCTGTTTGGACATCTGCTAAGGCCTGGCTGACTTGAGGGAGGAAGTCTTGACTATCCTGGTTGGGACCATATATGTTCCCTAACACCAAGGAAAAGTGGGCCGCCACCCAGTGTCCCTGATCATCAGCCCTTACACTCTCTTTGACCCAAGGATAGGATTTATGGATCAGGATTGCTACCCCCCTGGTTTTGGAAGAGGAAGAGCTATGGATGATCCAACTAGCCCAGTGCTTTTTGAGCCATAAAAGCATCCTGGCATTAAGGTGCATCTACTGGAGTAGTACCACATCTGCATGAAGGGACTTCAGGTGTTGAAGCACCTTAGTTTGCTTCACCGGGTTGTTGAGCCAGTTTTCATTCCAGGAGACACACCTCCACCCCTGTTACATGTTGCTGGTCCTGTTATCCAACTACCGTATTCACACCTCAAGGCCAGCCTGTTGGTGCAGTGGTTGATTTTCCACTTCTGACGCTGACAACCCGTGTTCAGAAATGGATCAGGGAGTTGGAAATAGATCAGGGAGTCGGAGGGCTGACCGGGGGGAGAAGGATCAAGCATCCTGGGGACTGCTCTTCTTCTCCGGGGGAAGGGGCAGAGTGTCCGGCACTTCATGGACCCCTGACAGAGGCTGGGGGTACCACTTCGACTGCCACCATATCCTTGGTGGGGAGGGGTGGACCCTGGCCATCACTGCACATCCCCTCCACCATCCAATACTTAAAAAAAAATATGTCTGCCAGCATGACATCAGCACCTGTCCCGTGTCATCAATCAGATCCTCTCTCCACCCGGATCTGCTTCAAAACCACTGGGAAGCTGGCAGCCCCACCACAGGGGGTAATCCAGGGTATGGGAAACCCTCCTCCCCCAGTAGTGTTTGAATCCACTGGGAAGGTATCGGCTCTGCCCCCAGGGGTAATCTGGGGATGCTTGGGGGGCAGGGTGCTGTGTAGCAGTGGTGGTGAGGTCAGGCAATCGATTGAGGGAGGTCGGTCAGACTACCAAAAAAACTAACTAAAAAAAAAACATTCCAAGGCCACTTACCACTCGAAGACTCCTACCGGAGAACTGGCCAAAAGAGCCAGGCAAGGAGTGGGAGTCACTAGGTATTCTGAGGTGATATCAGGTTCCAAGCAAGTGGGGTCAGAGCCAGTGTCTGGACAGTGATTGCCCAGGTGAGAGAACTACAATAAAAGGAGAGAATAAAGAAAAGCTAACAACCCCCACAGTAACAATATAAACACACCACTAGCAGTGACACTCAGTATGTAATAACAACTAACAGTAGAACTAGGTAACCAACACCCATAAACTTTAGGTATAAACTTATCATAGAAAAAGTACACCAAGAAAACACCACCCAACCAAGTATATCCCTAAGGCCACGCAACACAGCACAGGTCTGCGGTGATAACACCCAAGGAGCTTAGGAGATAAGAGCCATGAGAAACCTACCTGTTTCAGCTGCATTAAACTAATGCCTGTGGAGGGGACCAAGTACCAGTAAGATTCAGTATCCATCCCACCACAGACCCCAGTGTAAGGGTCCGAGGTGTCAAGAAATAACTTTTCAGTGGGCTGGTGGGGTGGTGAGAGTAGACACCCCCAGTGAAAGCTGTCTAAACATGGATGTGGGATGGGAAATGCGAATGCAGTTATGTGTAATTATAAGGGGGGGACATCCCCCAGATTGAGGTAAACCCCGACTCCAGTCCAGCACCCCAGCCAAGTGAGGGGGGGACCAGGTACCCAATAACAGGGTGGGGGCAATGTAACGTAGGAGACAAGGGCAAGGTCCCCCAAGTGTGGAACAAGTAAGGTCATTGCCCGGTGTACCCTTCTAAAACCAAAGGGTTGTGGGAGGGGTAGGGTGGGTAACCCTCAGTCTTGCCATCCTGCTAGTAGACTCCTGGGGCAGCCTCTATAAGCAGCCCCCTGTTAGTATACAACATTTAAGGCCAGGAGGTGAAAAGAGTGCAGCAGAAGGTATGGGAGCATCACCTACCTGGTAAACGGGAGGGGGGGGCACAAACGTCCACACCCCAGACAAGTGCCCCAAACACACGTCACCAAAATGCCACCACCGGATCCTCCACAAGGAGGTCAAGGAGTAGTACAGGGAGGAGAGAGGCAAGGCAACAGCCTCCATGCAGAGCGCAGCAGCTAAACACTGCCCATCCCCCTCTAAACCCCACACAGAACATGCGAGGAATCCTTAAGTGTTCAGGCACCCCAACTGACTTCTTTACCAAAAGGAGAGGAAAGGGGAGCCGATTAGTGGCCGAAGAACCAGCTGCACTGTAACCTCTAGGCTTAAACTGAACACATAAATAATTAATTAAAGAGGATACAAATACTGAGGAAGCTGGTCAAAGGCATATCCTAAAAAGTCCATCCAAAAGCATTTCAGCAATTGATGCCAGCTGGGTTGGGATCAGTCTCACTGAGAGCATGATCTTTGGCAGCAATAGCAACCACATCGGCAAAGGAATGCAGACCTGGGCACACAGGGACAGGCAGAGGCTCAGAGCTCTCCATGGCATCCACATCTGCCGCAAGCTCCTCAGATGCATCTGCCCAATTAGTAGGATAAGAAACTGGTAGCTGTGCATCCTTGAGTTTAAATAAAGAAGCATCTGACTCCTCACTGGATGACTAGTCCCTTGGCAGCTTCATGGGGGGAAGAGGTTGGAAAGTGCTGAGCTTGGCAGTCCCTGTTCGTGCAGATCCTGGAACGGTGCCACATTTTTTGACTCTTAGGGCTTCGCCGTGGTTCTGTATTATCCTCCACCTCTGGTTTGGAGGCGTCATAGAACCGTGGAGAGTTCTTTTTCGGTGCGGCATAGGCAGGGTCATTAGACTGGCAAGGACGGGAGTGCTGGCTGGCAGGACCGGAGTTACTTCACACTGGCTCCCCTGACTGCTGACCATTGTGATTTCCATTTCGTCTACTGAGAGGGGCCCCCTATCATCCAAAGGCATCTGGATACTGTAGCGTGAGCTCTGAGATTGGGCCAATTTCTCTGGTGCGGTGAGCACGTTCAACCTCAACAGGCCCATGCCATCTATACCGCAGCAGCTGAGGGATAAAGTCATTTAGAAAGGCCTCCATGTTAACTCCCTTTAGCCCCTCAGGGGATGCCCAGAATATATATATTATTACGGCGTCAGCTATTCTTCTCGTCCTCGTCATGCTCCCAGAGTTTCTGCAGTTTGAGTTCATGATCCTGTATTTTTTTTAAGTATCTTATGCTGTTGTCTGTCCAGCTCATCAGAGCACTGTTCAGAGACATTCATACAGTCTTCCAGCTTCCTCACATCTTCTGCATTCCTGGTGTGCAGCACTTATGCCATCCACCCTGGAAAGCAGTGCCTCAAGCAACTGTGTAATGTAGTTGAGTGAGTCAGTCACAGGGACCCCCGCAGCGGCAGCTGTAGTTGGATCCATACTGCGGGCCCAAGGAGCAAATGCAGCAAGGTAGGAAGACAAATGACTTGTGGCGGGACTCTTCTCCACTCCCCTGGTCTTACTTAGGACAGCAAGGTTGCAATGAAAAGTAAGAGATGGTTGGTGGAAAGGGAGAAATAACTCAGTTCTTCAGGGAGTCCAGCAGCACTTACAGTCCACACCTATGTGCGGGTCGGGGGGGTACGGCCGGTCAGGGCTTTACAGCGTGGTTGCTCCAGGAAGGCCTCTGAAATGGCATATTAGTTCCCTGTCCATTATGCTTGAATGCAAATCCCACATCCAAACTTTTATAGATAAAAAGTGTCTCAGGGTGCTCTCATCCTTCCCCCTCATAGAGAAACTTCAGATCAGGTACAAAAGACACACAACAGCTGCATATCGGTCTGGGGTAGGACAAGAAACGGGTTTAAGTGGCCATCATTCTTGGCACCTTAGCCATGCCCCCCACATGGGAGGCTGATTAACAATGTGGAATACCAAGGAACAGGGACAAAGATGGTAAGGTGGATCAGGAATTGACTGCAGGAGAGGCAGCAGAGGGTAGTGGTGGAAGGGCAACTATCGTCTCCAAAGATTGTGACAAGCGACGTGCCGCAAGGCTCAGTACTAGGCCCGGTGTTATTCGGCATTTTCATTGCAGACATCTCGCATGGCATTAAAAGCAAGATCAGCTTTTTATGGATGGCACGAAGGTTGGGGCAGTGGTGGATAATGCAGAAGGATGGCAAGGCCTACAGGATGATCTGACAAAACTGGAGGACTAGTCCGACACATTGCAGCTGGGTTTCAATGCAAAGAAGTGGAAAGTCATGCACTTCGGGGTCAGGAACCCGAGGAGGTGTTATTAGTTGGGAGGGGAAGAGATAATCACTACAGAGGAGGAGAAAGACCTTGGAGGTGATAATTACAGGGCAAATGAATCACTCTGCACAGTACAAGAAAGCAGCAGCAAAAGCCTATAAGATGCTGGGGTGTATAGTTAGAGGTATCTCCTCCTAAAGAAGGGAGGTGATCCTGCCACTATATAGGTCATTGGTGAGGCTGCATCTGGAGTACTATGTGCAGTACTGGAACCCATACCCGATGAAAGATGTTAAGTTGCTGGAGGGGCTACAGCATAGAGCAACAAGCATGATCCAGGGAATAGAAGGCAAACACTATGAGGAAGGGCTAAGTGAGCTGAACGTGTATTCCCTTTCGATACACAAGGAGGTGTGGAAAGGATGAGAAGGGACTTGGCAAGGTTGGAGGAATGGTCAGAAGTATGGCAGCTTGGATTCAATGCAAAGAAGTGTAAAGTAGTGCACCTGGGAAACAAAAACACAGGGGAAGATTACACAATGGGGGGGGGAGGTAGTAACAACAACAAAAAAATGGAAAAGGACCTAGGGGTAATCATATCAGATGACCTTAAGGTTGGCAAGCAATGTGAGAAGGCGGTAGGGAGGGCTAGGGGATACTGGGATGTAAAGGGAGAGGCATTACCAGCAGAAAACAGAAAGTTATCATCCCCCTGTACAGACAGTAGGTGAGACCCCATCTGGACTACTGCGTCCAGTTCTGGAGACCCCATCTCCGCAAGGACATAGACAGAATGGAGGCAGTTCAGAGGAGGGCAACTAAAATGGCACAAGGTCTGCAAGAGAAGCCATATGAGGAGAGGCTAAAGGAGCTTAATATGTATACCCTTGAGGAAAGGAGGGAGAGGGGGGACATGATAGAAACGTTTAAGTACCTCAGTGGAATCAACAAAGTCCAAGAGGGTAGTATCTTTCAGAAAGAGAGATGTGCAAGAATAAGGGGACACAATTTGAAGATAGAGGTGGGATGGCTCAGGGGCAATATGAGGAAGTATTTTTTCAGAGAGGGTGCTGGACGCATGGAACAGCCTTTCTGGGGAGGTTGTGGGGTCTAAAACTGTGGGAGAATTCAAGAATGCATGGGACAGACATAAGGCATTTTTTTGTGTGGGGGGGTAGGAAGAAATAGGCTGTTGGTTAAATAGGATCTGCAGCTTATCCTCTAGGTAAGGAAATGGGCAGACTAGGTGGGCCAAGCGGTCCCTATCTGCCATCAAAGTCTATGTTTCTATGAAGAGAGGAGGGATTGGGGGGATATGATAAAGGCTAAATATATGAAAGGTATAAATAAGACTGGTTAGGAGGGAATTTTCAAGCTAGGGGGGCATGAGGAGGTATGGGCCAAAACTGAAGGGGGTTAAGATTCAGGAGAGAGTTGAGGAGACACTTTTTCACAGAAAGAGTGGTGTCTAGCTGGAACACACTGCCAGAGGAGGTGGTTTTCTGTAAGATGGTGGGCAGCTTTAAGAGGGGTGGGACAAAGTGAGGGGGAGGGTCACCACCATGTGTATGGGTGAGGGAGGGGCAGCTGCAGTGTAAGGGGATAGCTAACTGCACACTCTAGCAAACGTGATAGACCAAGTGGCCTTTATTTGCAGGCAATTTCATATGTTCGTATGTTCATAATGGCAACTAAAAATGTAGTTTTCTAAGAAAGATAACGGAGGTCACTAGAGTCAGTGGGCTCAAAAGGACTCTGTCAACTTTTCAAGCACAAAGTTCAAATCCCACACAGGGACTGGATCCCGCATAAGGGGATGAAGATGCAGAAATACCTTTTAAAAAGGTTTGAATCAAAGGTAACTGGGACATTGGTTTGTTGCCCACAGGTAAATGAAATGTGGCAATGGCTGAAAGGTGGACTTTTACACAGGAATATTTCAGTCCACCCTCTGACAGGGATGCTCTGAGGGGAACACTCATAAGGATCTAAATCCTGTGTAGATGCCCAAATGGAGAAGCGTTTCCACTTCATTGGATAGGAAGACCGTGTAGACAGCTTCCTGGCAGCCCAGAGGACTTCCACCACCTTTGGGGACACACTGAAGTGTGAGAGGACTATGTCCTCAGGAGTCAGGTGTGCAGATGGAGAGAGTGAAAGTCTGGGTGTAGCAGGGAGTCTTGTGCCTGGGACAACAGAGCCCAGCAAATCGGCAGAGGTAGGGGATCTGGTTCCAAGAGCTGTAGAAGCAGAGGGAACCAAATCTGTCTTGGCCAGAACAGTGCTTTGAGAATCAAAGATGCCTCATCCCAGACCAGTTTGAGTAGTACTCTCTGAACGAGGGGAAAGGGAGGGAAGGCGTAAAGAAATCTTCCTGTCGAGGAAAGATAATGCATCCTGCCACACAGTTCGAGGACTTCGCTCGAGAGAGCAGTAAAGAGGCAGTTTTGTGGAGAGGCAAATAGGTCTAACTCTGGTCGGCCCCATTGGTGGAAGACATCATTTAGGACATCTAGTAGGATTTCCCACTCATGGGCCAGGGCAGTGGATCTGCTCAGGGCATCTGCCAGGGTGTTGGACACTCCAGGGATGTGGACCGCCAGAAGACAGATACTTCTCTGGATCGCCCAGTACCATACCCTCATCAATTTTCTGCAGAGGGGGTAAGAATGGGTGCCTCCTTGTTTGTTTAGGTAGTGAACTACACTGCAGAATTGTGTAATTGCACCTGAAGGCAACTTGGGGAAGGAGAGTCTCAAACACCTGTAAGGCGTAGAGGACTGCCCTCCTCTCTAAGACATTGATGTTGAGACGGGTTTCTGCCAGCATCCAGGATCCTTGGGATCAGATGTGTAGGAGATGAGCTTCCCACCTTGTCAAGGAGGCATCTGTAGTCAGAATGAGACATGGAACAGGAGAATGAAATGGCATGCCTCGTATTAAGTTGTCCGTGGACTTCCACCATTGTAGTGCTCGAAGAGCCGGGGAAGACATCAGGACTGGGGCACTGAAATCATCCTCCCACTGGTCCAATTGGACTCTTGGGGACCACTGAAGGACCCTCATATTCAGCCTGGCATGGGGACCGTCGGTATGGTGGCCGCCAAATGACCCAGGAAGTGCAGGTAGTCTCGTGCTGAGACCATTCTGCTGGACTCTAGTCTGCATGCCAAAGCAATCAGGGCATCCGCCCGAGCCTTGGGCAAAAATGCCATCCCCAAGGAGGTGTCTAATATGGCTCCAATGTAGAGGAGGCATTGCACGGGGTCCATCTTGGATTTCAGATAGTTTACAGCTGTCTCTACCCGGGCGAACTACTGAAGGGTTCGAGAAAGTGTGAACAGCAGCCTTCAGCGGGAAGATGCTTTCAGGAGCCAGTCATCCAGGTAAGGAAAGACATAGAGGCCTTCCCTGTGGAGGGCCACTGTGACCGCTACTAGGCATTTTGTGAACATCCTCGGGGCCGAGGAAAGGCCAAATGGGAGGGCTCTGAACTAGTAATGACCCTGGAACAAAAAATGGAGAAACTGTCTGTGAGCTGGGTGCATCTGGATATGGAGGTATGCGTCCTTCATATCAATTACTTGTAGAAAGACTTAGTAAGTAGGGGGAGTGGCTTAGCTAGAAGGATGCTAAATTTAAAGACTGCCTTAGAAAGATTCTGTTAGTAGCTTGGCAGAAGACACCAGGAGGAAGGAGTGCTGTGTGACTGGACTTCTCTACTGGGACTAAAGAAGTAGAACTCTTGTACTTGGACCTTTAATTTAGGGTAAAAAAACAAACTAACAAACAAAACAAAAAAAAATTAGTGTGTTTGTCTGAGTTAACTGAACTGAATGGTTATCGGAACAGTTTTCTAGGTGTAAATCTCAGGTGATTGAAAGGGCTTGATAGCTGTGCAGTTTAAATTACTTGTAGAAAGATCTAGTAAGCAGGGGGAGTAGCTTAGCTAGAAGGAAGCTAAATTTAAAGACTGCCTTAGAAAGATTCTGTTAGTAGCTTGGCAGAAGACACCAGGATGAACTTCTCTACTGGGACTATATTGCCCACCCTCTGCTAGTTCTACTTTTATAGGCACATGATTTGACTGACAGGAACTTCCTGTTTGGGAGCAGGAAGTGCGTGATCACAGAGCCACCAAAGACCCACCATCCCAGAAGGGCAAGAGTAGCTCTCTGGCCCCCTCTAGCTGCTGGAGGTCTGCCTCTGAGCAAGTAAGGCTACTGAGAAATATAGGATATTCTTGTCTCAGAACAGGACAATCAGGAGCTTAAAGGGCACAGAGGCAGAAAGTAAGTAGAGACAGAAGAGAAAGAAAAAAAAAAACAAACAGAGGTAATAGTAAGGATTCCAAACAACAGTTAAGGGGCCAGAAATAAGACATGATGGGAGTGGTGCAGTGCAGGGGCTGTGGAGCAGCAGTCTTCCGGGAAATGTTCTGGAGGATGCGGTGTTGTCCCATCTGCAGGCACCTCTCTGGGCTGAGGGAGGAGGTTGTTCATCTCCAGGCTGAGTTGGCCAGGATTGTGGGACCTCCTCTTCCATCCAGGGACCACCAGTGCCACTGCTGCTGCCTCAGAGGTTGCCAAGAAAGAGGAGCGGTTGGACCACAGTGGGCTCAGGGAGGTGAGGGGTGGTGGAACAGAGGCGCATCCTCCAGTTGTACCTCTCCACAATTCCTATGCCATTCTGGCAAAGTGTGGTTCCTCTATGGAGGCACCTGCAGTGGAGACCAAGGAGGATGCTGGGAACCTCCACAAAGGCGACCACAGGAGGGTGGCATGGGACCCCACAGGAAGGAAGCAACTCCTGTGGGGACCCATTGTTAGGAAGGTAGAACTGGGAGGAAGAGGAGAGGGAGGTAGGTGCCTGCCTGGCGCCATGGCTTGAGGGACAGGGAGCGAACTCAGGATTGCGGAGCAGCTGCACAGGGAGGGAGCTGGATGTCACTGTCCACCTAGGGACAAATGACCTGGCTAAGAAAGGGATTAGAGCAGTGCAGGAAGAGTTTGTGGAATTGGGGAGGGGCCTTAGACAAGTAGCACACACGGTAACCTTCTCGGAGGTCTGCCCATCTATGGCGTAGGAGAGGCTAGGGTGTTCTGCACCATGGGATTCAATCAGTGGTTGAAAACGGTCAGAGCTCAGGATTTGGCTTCATTGGGATCTGGGGTCCACCTGGAGTGATGCAAGCCTATACTGGCATGATGGGCTGCATCTGTCCAGGAGGGAACCAGGATCCTAGGTGATAGGTGTAAATGCTTCATTGACAAGCATTTAAACTAGCCAAGGAGCACTGAAAGGAGCAGGGAAATCTAGCCCCAAAAAAATCACCCCAGTGATAAGTGCGGTAAACACCAACATAGAGGTGGTGATAGGAGAAGGGCAGGGGTAAATGGGGAAAGTGACAAAGGCAAGAAGGACGGGATGGGGCAAAAGGAAGGCCATCAGGAAGTGGAGAGTAATGAGTACCAATGCCCGTAGTCTGGGCAACAAGCCCCTGAGCTGGTGGCCTTGATGGAAGAGAGATGCCTGGATATTGTAGCAGTCACAGAAACATGGTACACACAGAGAACCATGACTGGGATGTTAACATACCAGGTACAACCTACAGGAGAGACAGGCAGGGAGAAGAGGGGAGGAGGAGTAGCTCTCTGTAATGGAAGGATAAAGCAACTGAACAAAAGAGTAAACAGGGAGGGAGAGGAGGCACTGTGGGTCACCTTGGAGACTGAAAAGGGCACCACAGTCCGCACAGGGGTTGTGTACAGACCCCCATGTCAGGGGGAGGGAATGGACAAGGATATGATAGAAGGCATTCTTAGGATGGCAGAGAAGGGGGAGATACTGTTGATGGGAGACCTGAATATGCCAGATGTTAACTGGAGCACATTTGCTGCAGCCACATCCAAGAGCAGGGCCATTCTCAATGCCCTACAGGTGGCAGGACTGAGACAGCTAGTTTCGGAACCCACTCGTGAGGGAGCAATCTTAGATCTCGTACTCTCAAATGGGGGCAGTCAGAGGATCTCAGATCTAGAAGTGGGTTGCCATCTGGGAACAAGTGACCATCAAACAGTGTGGTTCATGTTAAACTCAGCTACAGAGTCAAGCCATACAAAAGTGAGGGTACTGGACTTCAGGAGGGCTGACTTTGGCAAGATGGGAGAGTGCCTCAGAAAAGCACTAGCAAACCAGCTAGAAGGAGGGGTGGAGCAACAATGGGGAATCATCAAAACTGCCATCACAGAGGCAACAAGCCTTTGTGTGAAGCAAATAAATCAAAATGAAAGAAAAAGCCACTATGGTTCTCAAAAGAGGTGGCTGGGAAAGTCAGGGAGAAAAAGATTGCATTCAGGAAGTATAAGGAAACACAGAAGGAGCAGGACAGAGAACTGTACCAGTTAAGGCAGAAGGAAGCAGGGAGGGAAGTCAGAATAGCAAAGGCCCAAACTGAGGAAAAGATAGCCAACTCGGTTAAGAAAGGGGATAAAACCTTTTATAGGTACATCAGAGAGCGTAGAAAGACAAAGGGAGGGATAGTGAGGCTGGATAGAATGAATGGTGGGTGAGCAGAGGGGGACAGTGAAAAAGCAGGGATACTGAATGAATATTTCTGCTCAGTATTCACAAAAAAGGAGGGGGAAGTGCCTAATCCAATTAACAGAAGCACTCTTGATAGGGGGTTTGGTCCCAGCCCTTTCACAGAAGAAAGGGTTCTGCAAGAACTCCTAAACTGAAGGTGACAAAGCAATGGGGTTCCATGGTATTCACCCCAGAATTCTAAAAGAATTAAGGGGAAACTAGTGAAACCACTGACTACTCTTTTTAACAAATCATGGGAGGATGGTGGTACCAGAGGACTGGAGGAAGGCGGATGTGATTCCCCTTCACAAAAGTGGGACAAAGACAGAGGCAGGAAACTACAGACCTGTCAGTTTGACCTCTGTGGTAGGGAAAGTGATGGAGTCACTTCTGAAGGAAAGAACTGTTGAGTACCTAGAGGCCGGTGGAGCACAGGACCCAAGGCAGCATGGGTTCACAGCGGGAAGGTCATGTCAGATGAATCTAATAGATTTCTTTGACTGGGTGACCAAAGTAGTAGACCAGTGAGATGCTGTGGACATAGCCTACCTAGACTTTAGCAAGGCATTTGACACAGTCCCACACAAAAGATTAATAGTCAAATTAACCAACCTGGGAGTGGGTCCCAGGGTGGTAGCCTGGGTAAAACACTGGCTGGACAACAGGACACAGAAGGTAATTGTAAATGGAGTCCACTCTGAAGAAAGAGGGGTTACTAGTGGGGTACCGCAGGGTTCAGTACTGGGTCCAGTCCTTTTAATGTCTTTATAAGTGACATTGCAGAGGACTGGAAGGAAAGTATGCCTCTGCAGATGACACAAAGATCTGCAACAGGGTTGATACACAAGGAGGCATGGAAAGGATAAGAAGGGACTTGGCAAGGTTGGAGGAATGGTCAGAAGTATGGCAGCTAGGATTCAATGCAAAGAAGTGCAAAATAATGCACCTGGGAAACAAGAACCCAGGGGAAGATTACACAATGGGGGGAGGTAGTAACAACAACAACAAAGGAAAGGGACCTGGGGGTAATCGTATCAGATAACCTTAAGGTTAGCAAGCAATGTGAGAAGGCAGTAGGGAGGGCTGGGGGTATACTGGGATGCATAGGGAAAGGCATCACCAGCAGAAAACAGGAAGTTGTTATCCCTCTGTACAGACAGTTGGTGAGACCCCATCTGGAGTACTGCATCCAGTTCTGAAGACCCCATCTCCGCAAGGACATAGACAGGATAGAGGCAGTCCAGAGGAGGGCAACTAAAATGGTGCAGGGTCTGCAAGAGAAGCCGTATGAGGAGTGACTAAAGGAGCTTAATATGTATACCCTTGAGGAAAGAAGGGAGGTGGGGGACATGATAGAAACTTTTAAGTACCTCAGTGGAATCAACAAAGTCCAAGAGGGTAGCATCTTTCAGAAAAAGAGACGTGCAAGAACAAGGGGACACAATTTAAAGATGGGGGGGGTTCGGGGCAATGTGAGGAAGTATTTTTCACAGAGAGGGTAGTGGATGCATGGAACAGCCTTCCTGAGGAGGTTGTGGGGTCTAAAACCGTGGGAGAATTCAAGAATGCATGGGACAGACATAAGGCAATTCTTGTGGGGGGTAGGAAGAAATAGGCTGTTGGTTAACTAGTATCTGTGGCCTATCCTGTAGGTAGGGAAATGGGCAGACTAGGTGGGCCAAGTGGTCCTTATCTGCTGTCAAAGTCTATGTTTCTATGGTTCTATGTAAGAGAGCAGAGCTAATTGCCAGTGTTCAGCAAGGGGAGAAGTGTCGGAAGAGATGCCATTATGAACTTTTGGTATTCGATATAGAGATTGAGACTCCTTAGATCCAAAATGGAGCCTAAGTCCCCCATCCATTTGAGAACCAAGAAAAAATGGGAGTAAAATCCCACACCCTTATGTGGAAGGGGAACTGGTTCGATGGCATGTTTTGTGAGGAAAGCATTAATTTCATTCTGTAAGACCAATGCTTGGTCTGGGAAGTAATGAGAGACTCTTGGTGGCACAGCAGGGGGTACCTCCGTGAACTCCAGTGTGTGTCCTGATTCAATCAACTGCATAAGTCACAGGTCAGAGGAGATGGCTTGCCAACCTTGTAGGTGCAGGGAAAACCTGCCCCCAGCCATAGGAAGGGTCTCTGGTCCCACAACTGGAGGAAGACCTTCAGGCCGAAGGCTCGCCCTGCTGGGGAGCAGCAGGGACATAACGGGGCATTTTCAGAGCAATTCTAGGACTAGGCAATGTCAACTGCGGCTTATGCTTGTTGGCAGGTGGTCATTGAGCCCTGGGATGCAACCTGTAGGGGCGACTCCTAGACTACCCCCTGTAGGCTGGTTTTGCTTTTGGACGGTACAGGGTATGAACTGATTGAAGGGTATGACCCAAGTCTTGTAAATTCTTCAACATTTCTTGGGTCTGTGGACCAAAAAGCTGATCACCCTTAAAGAGAGCATTACAGATGGATTGCTGCAAGTCCTGTGAAAATCCTGACACTCTGAGGCAGGCGTGACGTCTTAGACAAACTCCTGCAGAGGATGTACGGGCCGCAGTATCAATAGCATCATAGGAGGTCCTGAGCAGGTTGAGGCATACAGCCTCTGCAGTAGACATCTTGGCTGTCAGATCCTCCTAGGTAGAACTCACAGGGAGGGACTGGACCGTCACCTGGGAGGCTTTTAGGATTTTCTCCTGATATTCCAGGAGGCGTCCCATGTAATTGAGTATATGGAAAGACATAGTAGCCGAGGCATAAACCCTTTTCCCCATAACATCCAGTTTCTTGGATTCCTTATTAAAGGGCTGAGCACTCATGTGTTGAGGTCTGGAGAACCTATCATGAGCAGCATTTATCACCACAGTATCCGCCTGAGGCAGAAACATAAAGTAGGGGTGGTCAAAAGGGGCATGATAAATCCTATCAGCCTTGCGTGGATTGGAGGGAATTTTAAAGTGTTGTTTCCAAGCAACCTAGATAGCCTCTTCAAAGGCATCCACTAAAGGGGGGACAACCAGAGTGGGACATTTCGTTACACCTAAATACTGTGCCAACTTCTTTCTTGAAGCATCCAGCTCAGTAACCTGGAACCCAAAAGTTTTCTGGAGATGTATTATAATGTCCGAAAACATGGGATCATCAGGTGGAGAACATGGTAGTTCAGGGGTAGATTCACTCTGCACAGACGAGGTGGCCGAGGAGGACTGAGGGGACTCCTCCAGGTCCACACCGTCATCAGTATCAAGGTCAGCCAAATCCCAGTCCTGCAGGAAAGGGTCATCCATGTCCACATCCAGAGGTTGAAAACCCGGGGAGACAGGGGAAGAGCTGGCCATCCTCTGGGTCAAAGAAGGCAGAGAGGGAGCAGAGACCAGAGCCGACCCTTCACTGGGGGGGTGAGGGGTCTTCGTAAGCTCCAGGATATTTACTAGGGCCTGGACATCAATCATGGCCATCTGCCCAGTGGAAGTAGCCAGGGTAGAATGGACTGAGTGAATAGGAACCACTTACAGTACTGAAGACGGCAGTGGAATCAAGTGAGCAGCCATTGACATGGGGTGTGCATAAGACCCTAGGATCATCGACAAGAGCCCTTTGAGGTAAGGCCAGTCATTTACAAAAGAACTGTCAACAGGCCAGAAGCCGATGGCTAGAAACCATAGAGGGGGGAGGCAGTGATGAAGCTGCAAATTCACGTCGGAATCCGCCATTGACGAGGGACGAGAGGAGCCAACAATCATCGACGGTGTAGAAGATGACGTTACAGTGGCAACCTTCTCAGTACTTACCTTTCTGGTAGTGATCGGGGTACTCATCAACGAGGGCAGGGCAGAAATGTGCTTCATTTGGCTGGCATGTTTCTTACCAGGACCCTGTCCCATCACCAAAGAGGGCTCATCCGCAGAATGGTGAGACCCCAAGGAGGGCATCGAAGACTCCATGGGCATGGAGCATTGCTGCTGCTTTTGCTCCATGAGGAATTCCTCTTCCTATGCAGCCTAACATACTGTTCGCCTTTAATGCTGCTTTCTCACACTGCTTGGATGTTTTCAAGTCGTCTGTTATAATCATCCCCAGATCCCTTTCCTGCTTACTCCACACAGGAGGTATTCCTCACAAGGATTTTTCCTCACTAGGTGCATGACCTTGCACTTTTTGGCGTTGAAATTTAATTGCCAAGTTTTTGTCCACCTTTCTAGTCTTTGATGATCAGCCCTCATCCTTTCCACTCCCGCCGGAGTGTCTACCCTATTACATATCTTTGTGTCATCTGCGAATAGACACACCTTGCCTTCTAGGCCCACAGACATGTCACTGATAAAAATATTGAAGAGGATAGGCCCCAGCGCTGATCCCTGTGGCACACCACTAGTTACCTCTCTCTCCTCTGATAGTTGGCCATTTACCAGTACCCTCCGAGTCCTTCCACTAAGCCAGCTCCGTGCCCAGTTTACCACTTTATGCCCAACTCCTGTACTGGCAAGTTTGTTCAGTAGTCTTCTGTGTGGGACAGAGTCAAAGGCTTTTCTGAAGTCTAGGTATATTACGTCCACAGTGCTGCCCTGATCTGTTGTCTTTGTTACCCAGTTGAAGAAATCTATTAGGTTTTTCGGGCATGATCTTCCTGTGGTGAAGCCACGCTGTCTTGGGTCCATTATATCATTTTCTTTGAAAAAGGATATAATTCTTTCCTTAATTAGGGTTTCCATTATTTTTCCGACAGTTGAGGTCAGGCATATTGGGCTGTAATTGCCAGCACTTTCCCTACTGCCATTTTAATGAAGAGGGGCAACTGTGGCCTTCCTCCAGTCCGCAGGAACTTCCCAGACCTCAAACGAGAGGTTGAACAGTTCAGTCAGTGGTGCCGCCAGGTCTTCCCTAAGCTCCTTCAGTATCCCGGGATGTATTTCATCAGAACCCATGGCCTTGTCAACCCTAATTTTTGTCTAGCTCCTTCAGGACACTATCCCTTGTGAAAGTTGCTAAATTCATATTGCTGCTGTCTGCACTTTTTTCTGTCAAGGTGGGATCACAGCCTTCTTCTTCCTTAGTAAATACTGAGCGAAAGTATCTGTAAAGGATTTCTGCTTTGTCCTTGTCATCCTCTGTGCATTCCCCATCTTCCCCTTTAAGTCTATCTATACCTCCACTGGTTTTCCTTTTCTCCTTGATATATCTAAAAAAGGTCTTGTCTCCCTTTTTGACCTCCGAGGCGATCCTTTCTTCTGTTTGCGCCTTAGCCACCCTGATTTGCCTTCCTGCTTCCTTCAGTTTCTCCTTGTATGTGTCTGTCTTTTTTAAATCCTGTTTGCATGCATCTTTTGAAGGCCATCCGTTTCTCCCTGACCTTGGCGGCCACTTCCTTGGAGAACCATAGGGGTTTTCTTCTCTTCTCTTCTTGGCTTTACTCACGCATTTTATACATTGTTTTGATGCTTCAGTGATAGCTTCATTTAGAGATTACCAATACTTATCTACTCCCTCTGTCTGTGTTAATTTAGCCAGGTTAAGTCTGAGCTTTTCCATCATTTTATCAAAATCTGCGTGTCTGAAGTCCAAGATTTTAGTTTTAGTGTGCTTGTTTTCTTTTTCTGTTTTAACCTGGAACTACACTATCTGGTGGCCGCTAGATCCTAGGTTGCCCTCGACATCTACCCTTGATATGTCGTCACTGTTGGTGAGTAACAGGTCAAGGATGGTCTCCCCTCCCTTTGTGGGTTCCTTGATAAGCTGTCTTAGGCTCGATAAGTGCAGAGTGTCAAGGAAGTCTGCTTCTTGTTGTAGCAGCAGAATAGTTTCCCCAATTTATGTCTGGTAAATTGAAGTCACCTACTAATACTACATCCCCCCTTAATACTCATATTGTAAATGGATTCTAGTGTCTCCTTGTCCCCCTGCAAGCTGTTTGCTGGGGGTTTGTACAATACTCCTGCTCTAGTAACTGCACCTGTGCTGGCTTCGAGAGTAACCCAAAGAGCTTTAGCTTCAGTGTGAGTGTCCTGGGCCATGGTAGCTTTTATTCCTCCCTAACATACATACATAATATTTTTCCACCAAACCTTCAAAAGGCACATCTGCAGCCCAGACTCCATATACCCTAACAATTTCAGACCAGACATCCAAGCCCTTTCAGAGATGTGGCGTCGCAAAGAATTTGCACCTAAATGGTAAATTACACAGTTTTCAGCACTCCGCAACTCTGCGACCGCACCACCGACTGGAACGAAACTTGCCAGATCGAGAGACCTATGGTACCAGACAGCACATGACAAATTTCAGGCACATTAATCGTATGGTTGCAAAGCTTTTGAAGTGCAAAATCTTGGGTTTAACATAGAAGTGACCGCTGAACCCTAACTAGACTGGCATGACTGTGCCAGTATATCTATCTATATTTATGCAACAGTTTTATTGATAAAAACTGTGTAATAAATCCATTTATCTGAGCCACACCACATTTATCGACACAGTTTCTATGTCATTGTCTAGGCCTCCGGTCAGCTGGACCTACTTAACTACGTCACTTTTACTTTCCATTGCAGAAGAAACAGAAAACTGCCAACCACTCTGAACAACTCTCAAGCTGCAAACTTTAAAAGGAGTGACTACACTGTAATTCTGTTTCCATCTATAAACTACAGGACCCCCTTCACCTCTTACCTACTGCATTTACAGTCTATCACGCTAGTACCTTGCCATTGCAGTCCTTTGATGTCAGGCTCCCTTCCTCTGCTCCCTTCACTCTCTACAGCTTGCCCCAACACTCCTCTGCATCTGTCTGTTGCCATTTTCTCCAGACACAGTATTTTAACAAGTAAGTGAATAAAAAAACCAACTTCGTTTGCTGTTAGAACCTATCCCTGCACCTGCCAGTACCGCTCACTCCACTTACGGTATTTGGCACTCCACGACCACGAAACATCATGAAAATACTATATTAAATAAGAAAAACCATGTGGGGGGGAAAAAAAGACAATGGGAGAAGCAGCTGGGACATGCGCAGCAGCTATTCTAGGTCCCCTTCAGTCCCCTTGGCCACCATGTTAGCTGAGATTTTTCTGCTCAGACCCATTGCAACCACCAATGAGAGTGCATGTTCCATCTTAAATGTGAGATCATGATGCCAACTTCATGGCAACAGCCAAGGCAATCAGGTGGAGTAGCTTCATCACAAAAAATAATCCTGTACACTTCCAAAAAATACAGAAAAATGGAAAACTATACAATTAAAATAAGCTATCACACAACTTCTTCCCCTGTTGCATAAATGAAATATGTGAGGGGGTGAGTGTGTGATAACTCAATTATCTTGTACAGTTGCCTGTGACCTCTTGTAACTCACTCATGGCTTCGCCACTCGTGAGGTTACTTGAGGTCACAGGCAACTATACAAGATAAATGGATTATGACACACTCACCCCCACATATCCCATAGATTGTTTATATATAACCAGCTAACACCAAAAAAACATATAGGCAGGCATTACATAAATGGAATATGCCATGGTGTCACCGGGTGTGGGTATAGGATAACAATTTCAGGCAGACCACAAATCTTTTTTTTTTTACAATTCTTTTTCTAGCTCCGCTTTGGTCCTGGGGAACTCTTTCTCGGGCATCCACTTACCCTCAGTTCTACCTGCGGGCCCGAAACTCTTCTAGCACCAGCCCTGCTATCCCCTCAGTTCTGAGTCCCCCGAAGTGGGGCCACCCTATCTGCCCAGGGCACTCTATCTAGAATTTGGGCTGGGCTTGGCCCAGGAATTGAGCGAGTCCGGCCAGTGGAGTGTGGCTAAGAGGGTGGTGCCATCGCCTATCCCTGGGAGTGGGGATTTTCTTAGTTACGTTCCCTCCCTCCTCCCCTCTGTCAGAGCCCGGATGTGCAATGACACCGGGCATGTCTGCCGTGGCTCTACGTCCCCCTTTGCAGTGCCATAGGTGTTGCAGTGCCTTCAGTCACCACCGGGGCTGCTGCAGTGCCGGGCAGATGACTGGATCCTCCCCAGAGAGAGGAGAGCAGTCCTCTGGACACTCGATCCTCTCTCTCCCCTGCTGACCCAGGCTCATTCCCAAACCCGGGTCGCTGGCATGGCGCAAGGTGTGGCGTCAAGCGCCTCAACTCTCAGTGCCAGCGGGCCGGCTGGCAGACCACAAATCAGGTGCATAAAAAACACGCACAAGTGCGTTTGTCATTTTATTTTTATCAAGTAAAATATACAGAAAGCAAAATGGTAAGTCAGACAACTGCTTAGCTTCAACATTTTATCTTCTCAGGAACACCAACAAACAGTTTGAATGCTGCACGCAACTGAGGTCTTCCACCATCAACAGCCAGTATACAAATGACCTTCCTATCTATCCTATCTCAGCACTGAGGTAGGGCTTTTTATAACCTCATTAGAAGTAGGAGACATTTTCCACAGCCTTTTGATTAACAGCAGACTTAACATAAAATTAGCCACTAGGGGGCCACTGTTGCTCCAAAGAGAACAGTTATTTGGCAGACACCTGGAGAACATTACATAACTTGTTTACAACATTGTTAAAGGTCAGAACATTCTGTGCTATCTTAAACTTTCCTGCAGGGTCATATCACCTCATGCTGTCTGCTGTAAAATATATCTTAGAAGGGGTCTGCTAACGTCTAGAAAAAACAGACACAAGTTAATGTTAGTCTTATACTGACAGCCCTCTAATTTTGTAACTGTGCTCAGTTTTGTTTTTAGGTTAATATGCACAGAAAGCTTTATAATCACTTCAGCATTTAATTTATAATCAGTCAACCAGCATGTTGGACATTATACAAAACATATAAACTGCTTGGGGAAGGGGTCTCAGTTTATCCCAGGGGTGTCCACTATGACAGGGGTCACCCTGTTACACATAGCATGACTGGAAATTATCAGTGACATTTCCCCCTCGTGCAGTTTGACCTTGTGATGTCACTCGTAATGCCATAAGGTCAAACTGCACTCTGAGAAATATCACTGATATTTCCAGTCGTGCCATGGCATATCCCTTATTTCTGACACTCTAAGACAGATATTTCACTAGTCGAGTTTACTTGGTCTAAATATATATAAACCAAAAATACAACCATTATGGCACAATCCTAATTTATCTTGGGATAATAAACAAGTATACATTAAAGATGTACAGGAACGTAAGGAAGAAACAAAGATATCTTATTTAATTGATTCCATTTATGGAATTAGAGTAAACATTTGATATCCCAAAAGAAGACTCTGAATTCTATTTATATCTCAAAGGGAGTGTATTAAATACTTTAACAATATAGAAGAATTGAACTATTTAAATGAAAACCCACACAAATTATTGGCCTGTAAGCAACTAAAGCCAAGAATAACTACTTTTTACAGTATGCACATAGATAAAGTTAAGGGAATGGCTGAAGAGAACATTAGGCATGGTCACAAACACCAGGAAGGAACATTGACAGTTGGGAGTGGAATAAAATATGGTGATTTTTCTCTCAAGACATTTAAAACTGTTGATATGCAACTTGTACGACTTCCAGTTCCACCACGGCTTGCTAACCAGCTCAGATTCAGAGCTCTCCCCTCGAGGGATATAAAACTTGTTTTTTCCCCACGTCAAACCTAACCATTCTAGCTGGAATGCCTCCAAAAGGGAAAGGGGACTCGAAGCTACACAAAAATCAGCATGAGAGAGGGTAAAAGATGATCAATGGCTCCCAATATCGCCTACTGCAGGAAGAGCGGGACGCGAGCCCCTCACCAAGGAGTCACCCTCTGCAGGCTGCAGTACAGCCTTCCCACAGCAGGATGAAGGAAAAGGTGCAGTTCGACACTATATTGTCTGAAATACTTGAAATGCAGAAAGAGAATAAAGTAGAGTTTCAGAAGTTGCACCATAGGTTAGCAGATATGGATGCAGAACTTGAAGTAGACACTCATGTTTCTCAATTGGAATCCAGTGCCTAGCTCCATACGGACACCCTTGTAGCAGTCTTAGACTATGTAGACCAACTTCAAGCAAAATGTGTAGACTTAGAGGCCAGGTCCCGCAGGGATAATTCAAGACTGTCAGGGCTGCCTGAGTGGACTGAAGTGGGCAACATGGCTCACTTTATGTAAGCTCTCCTACAAGACGTTCTTGCCTTGCCAGCCACTATGCAAGTTAAAATTGAGTGGGCCCACAGGACTCTTGGGCCTAAACAACAGACCCATCAGCCAGACCCTGCCAGGTTCTCATGAAGTTTTCGAGCTTTGCCACCAAGGAAGAGATCTTACGCCAGGCCTGGCAAATAGGGGAAATAAAATATAATGGTAGTTGACTGTACTTGGATCAAGATTATCCACCCAAAATACAAAAATGAGACTGCAATACAGACCTGCCATGAAAGCAATGAGATACAAAAAGATTCGATTTCAAGCCCCCTACCCAACAAAGATGAGGGTGTTCTGGGAGGAGGGCACCCACCTGTACTTTACTCTGGAGGATGTTTCAGAGGCCCTTAAACAATGAGGTATTACTGTGGAGAATTTCCAATGGACCACTATGCGGACAGAAGAGGGGAACCTTAAACACTTGTGGGACCATTTGCAGAAGGGACCAGATAGAGTGTTGGACATGCTCTCCACGTACAGAATCCTTACGCACATCCGTGGAAAACTACAGCAGGCCAGAGCGCCACAACCCCGTAGTGAACAAGACCTGGGCGTCTGATGATTATCTGGAGATATAATTGGGTATTTTCTCATCTTCAGTACATCAGCTTCCCTACAATGGCAACGGCTGAGGGTCGGTAAGCCACAAAAGGGAATAAAAGCCGATTCAGAACTTTTGATAAGGCCACACTGATAAACAGGAACATTGGGACTCAGGGGCATGAAGGGAGAATAACTATATTTCTGTTCGCTGTAAACTCAGGGTACTAAATGATATGTTCTTCGCTGTACTGTGAAAGAAATTGTAAACTTGTGCCTGGCCTATATGATTGGGTGGGGGGGGTCGTCGACGGGATGTGGTGCATCACTTATTATCTGGGCCTAAAAGATGGCACCATTATGAAAAATGCTAATACTCCTCTCTTATATGTTAATCAGGGTTTACGAGTCTCCCTCGGGGGGGGGGGGGATTTGGACAGCCTGTGATTTAAACACATTTTTTTTTTCCAATTGTTTAACCAGGTGAGACACACTAAGCTGAAAGCCTGTTTACAGGTGCAACCTGGGAGCACGGGAAGTTAAGTGACTTGCTCAGGGTCACACAGCATGCAAGTGGGGGCTGTGGGATTCTAACCCAGGTCTCCAGATTTTCAGCTCAGAGCCTTAAACCACTGCGCTATACTGCCTCCCTAAATATTTGTGGTGACTTATTACCATAGACTGAGGCAGAGAATAGCTGGAATATTTCCTTCTGGTTGCTGCCCCTGTAGTGATCCCCTGATGTGGGGATAAGAACAACACTACACCTCCAGAGATCTACTTTGCAGAGCTAGTGAATAAAAATGTTCCCCTACCTTGGAACAATTGTAAAAAGTTATTGTTGGCCGTTTCGTTACAAGGTTTGGCTACTTCCTTAGTTTTAATATTAGCCCAAGTTCGATGTTTATTGTTTCTAGGTGAGAGTTTATACAGTAAGAATGATGGTGCGCTGGGGGCAGGAGAAGTGAAGGGGAGTGATATTGGTACACTGTCAGTTGATCCACCCTTTATTAAACAATGTGATGAAGGTTCTTTCATTTAATGTAAATGGGTTAACAAACCCAATTAAGTGGAAAACAATAATTAGCCATGTCAAGCAATATAGGGCAGACGACCTTCTAATGCAAGAATCTCACTTATCAGATAATGAGCACTTAAAACTAAAAAATTTTGGGTTCACAGATATTTGTTCTTCTTACCAGGGGGGCAGGTGCAGGAGAGCTGCAGTACTGATCCCTCATAATACCCCATTTGAAGTGCTGGATAAGGTTAGTGATAAGGAAGGTAGATGTGCCTTGCTTAAGGGGAACCTAAATGGAGGTAAGTTGACAGTGGTATCAATATATGTTCCCCCAAACTCCCCATATGAAACTTATAGACAGATACTAACCTTAATTACAGAAAAGCAGAGAGCACATTGATTGTTGGGGGCGGGATTGGAATATGATTCTAGATCAGAGAACAGACATCACTTAAAATCCCTAGGAGGACTAATAAACCGCATAAGCAGATTAAGGCCCTTCTCCAGAAACTGGGTCTACAAGATGCTTGGACTTTTGTTGAGGGTCCTACGAAGGGCTAAACCCACTATTCAGCTACTTATATATATTCACGACTAGATTACTTTTACATTAATAGAGATGCGGTCTCTATGAAACAGAAATGTGAAATAGGTCCGATTACCCTTTCGGATCATGCCCCCTTGCTACTCCATTTAGACTTGACCCCCCCCCCCTCGGCAATACGTTTTGGAGTTTGAATCTATCTTTAATCAGGGATAAGGAAGTCCAAGAACAAATACCTCAGCTAACGACCCAGACCTTACAAGATAATGAGAATGGTGAAGTCAGTAGGAGTATGATCTGGGACACCCTTAAGGCTGTCATCAGAGGGAAACTAGTGGCTATAGCTTCTGCCAGAAAAAAAAAAAAAGAGAAAGCAAAAACAGCATATATTAGAACAGCAGATACAAATCTTAGAGATACAACAACAGGAGAAATATTTGAGATAAAGAGAAAAATAATTGACAAAGCATAGAAAGGAATTAAATGGTAATTTAGATGCCAAGGTGGAATTCAGCCTTCAATACTTAAAGCAAAGTTATTATGAAGGTGGCCCAAAAGCTTTGAGGCACCTTGCAATCCACTTAAGGGCCAAAAGAGCAAAAGCCCACATAGCCCGAATTCTATATCCCCAAACCAGAGCAAAAAGCCTTAAATTAGAACACATCTCAGAAGCATTCTGGACTTACTACAAACAACTGTATACCCAACCTGACACTCCCAACACAGGATGAGATACAAAAGTTTCTGGGAGGACTGCAGCTCCCTCGGGTTTTGGAATCCTGGAAGGCCCAGCTCTTGCGCCCTATATCGGAAGTGGAAATTAATAATGTAATACGGGAAGGGAAAACGGGGAAGTCTCCAGGGAATGATGGGCTCCTCATGGAATTTTATAACAAATTTCGAGCAACACTGGCCCCCATTATGAAGACCACCTATCAGGACATAATGTCTGAGGGTTCGGTCCTCCCCCCTCCTGGAGACAGGCAATTATTTCGGTCATCCCCAAGCCCGGCAAGGACCCCACCCTTTGTACATCATATAGGCCTATCTCGATTTCAAATGTTGACTATAAGATCCTAACCTCTATATTGGCAAAAAGACTGCAATTTCTTATCCCTACCCTAGTGCATAAAGACCAAATGGGATTTGTGGCAGATGCACAGGCAGCTGACAGTGTCTGCCGAACAATACTTATTATTGACCAGTAAAATCAACAAAAAACACCAGCTATCCTAATGAGTCTAGATGCAGAAAACACTTTTGACCAAGTAGGTTGGGATTTTTTATATGGGGTCCTTGCCGGGTTTGCCTTTCCAGATAAATTTATAAACCTCATAAAGCATTTATATACAGAACCACAAGTTTATATACACGCACTAATGGCATAATTTCCCAGAAAATTAATTTAAATAGAAGAACCTGACAGGGGTGTCCCCTAGCCCCTCTTATTTGCCCTATACATTGAGCCCTTGGCCCAGTGGATTCGGAGTGATCCAGAAATAAGAGGAGTCCCCTTAGGACCAAGCACACAAAATGGCATTGTACGCCAATGATGTGCTGCTCTATTTGATCACCCTGGAGACCTCTCTACCACAAGTTATGGGCACGATTAAGACTTTCTCGGCCTTATCTGGATATTCCCTCAACACTACAAAAACAGAAGTGCTCACATATAATTACCACCCATCACATCAGCTGAAGGCAAAGTATAATATGAGATGGGACCTGACTACATTAAAATACCTGGGAGTGATTTTAAGAGCAAGTAATACTCATTTATTTTTGGATAACTATAAATCATTAGATCAGCAACTCCACCTAGATATTAAGCGATGGTCACTGCTCCCCCTCCCTATGTATGCTAGAATTCGGGCCATAAAAATGAACCTCCTCCCTAGACTTTTATATTTATTCCAATGTATACTAATTACACCACCCCAGAGGTGGTTTCATGAGTACCAGACCCGTATATTCCACTTTATATGGAATAACCGCAGACCTCGGGTCTGTGGATCTTTGCTTTTGACCAATAAACAGAGGGGAGGACGAGCAGTCCCTAATCTCAGAGAATACTGGGTAGCTGCACAAGTTAGATGGGTACTGTTTTGGATGCAGGCCCCTACCAGAGCACATTGGCAGGATATAGAGGTGGCCCTGTGCCCAGATTTCCATATACATACTTGTCTCTTTCGGTCAGATAGACCACAGCATTTAACCGATTATACTGCTATTCAAGTGGCCCTTGGGGCATGGGACGTATTTCAAGCATATACCAGGCCTAAGAGAGACATGTGGAGAGTGAAGTGGCTCATAACAGAGCAATTTAATTCTGGGGCAAGAGGATGCATGGTACAGGAGGCAGGCCGCTAGGGGGTTCTCTGCACTGATGCAGATAATGCAGGGAGATACAGTTCTATCCTTCTCAGAATATATTAGAAAATGGGGGTGGACCCCTAAGGATAAAATATATTACCTACAGATGTATGCTTAGATACAACAAACCCTCCGTCGGAGAGATGAGGTTACTACAGCAGGTCCTGGATTAATCCTCAGTGATCTCTTCTCTCTAACAAGCTCTAAACAAGACATTACTAAGATATAGAAATACCTAAATACACATAGAGAGGAAATGGCTCAAACCCTACAGTACACATGGGAGACAGAGGCTGACCTCCACCTTCCTATCTCTCACTGGGACAGGATATGGAAATCCACATTGAAAGCTACTATGTCCCCCCCTTTGGCAAGAATATTTGTGGAAAGTCAGAGTGTGATTTTTCCTAACCCCAGATAGAGTGGTTAAATGGTCCACCACTGGCTCTGCCAGCTGTTGGTGACATTGCGGGGAACGTAAAGCCATTCCCACACACGTTTTCTATACTTGTCCCAAATTAGAAGAATTTAGAAAGGAGGTGGGAGACAAGATCAATAGTTTATTTCAGATACCGTCCCCTTTTATGCTACAAAATCTGACTTTGGGTCTGCCTCCTGAAGGGTTGAGGGGGATGGCTGTATTATGTCTGTGGTATATATGTGTACTAACATATAACAAAGTCATCACAAAAAACTGGTTACAGCCCACGCCACCAGCTGTAAAGGAGTGGACGCAGATCATAATGGACATACAGCATATGGAAGAGTTAACCTACCAGCTGAGAGACGCTCAGGAGCAAGGCCTGAGATGGACTAGAGGGGCCCTTCTGGGATGAATAATTTTATTTATTTATTTATTTAAAAGTTTTACCAGGAAAGGCATACTGAGCAAACTACCGCTCAATTCCAGATATGTCCTGGGGGTTGTTGGGGATGGGATGTTACACACACATATGAAATACAGAGATACAAAATACAGAATATTGAAAATTCACACAGATTATATACAAAAGATATACACAAGAATATAAACAGTATGTACCCAGCATGCAACAGGCAGTAAATCAGTAGAAAGTGCAGTGACAACTAACTGGGACAGAGTTAAAACATTTCGAGTGAACCATAGTTTTAGCAGCTGATGAGCTGGCTCATTTTAGTGATGGTCTAGGCAGCATGAGCAGTTGGTGGAGACCTGCACTTTAAGGAGGGAAATTTGTTGCCGAGAGGAGGGGGCATGCCAGATGTCCGCAGGCAGGGAGTGCCATAGTTTTGGTAGTCGGGCTTTAAAAGCTGACTGGCTGGCGGTGGTCGCCATGTACGGGACTTGAAGGAGCCAGGAGTCAGAATTCCTGAGTGAGTATGTAGATGGTGTTTGAGCAGTTAGGGTGGAGGTGAGGTAGAAGGGCAATAACTGGGCCCAGAATTTTGCTGTGAGTCTATTACAGTGGTACTGGCTCCTGTCGAAAAGTGAGGGGAGGTTAAGGGACCGGTAGAGGTCGCAGTGGTGGCTGGAGGGTGGGCAGTCTAGTGCGAAGCGACAGAAGGAGTTGAAAAGAGAATCCAGTCTAGCCAGGGTGGATTTGGGGGCGGCACTGTATAATACATCCCCATAGTCAAAAATAGGGAGGATCATTTTCTGCAGTATTTCTTTGCGGGCTCACAGAGGAATGCAGCTACGGTTACAGTAAAGTGCGCCCAGCATGGGTGCATTTTTTTGTGGGTTGCTTCGATGTGAATAGAAAAGTCGAGGTGTTGGTCTAGCCAGACCCCTAAGTATCTGAAGGAGGTACAGTCTTCTAAGGGGGTCCCATCAAGGGTTTTGAAGGTGGGGGAGGCAGGGAGTCGGGAGAGTCTCCGTGTTGTGCCGAAGGTTAGAGAGACCATTTTCTTGGCATTGAGAATAAGCTGATTAGTGCGAAACCAGAGCTGAACTTCGATGAAATCTTGCTGGAGTGTGGATGCTACTTCCAGTGGGGAGTGGCCTGAGGTATACAGAACTCTATCGTCTGCGTACATGTGAATGGATGTATGCGGGCAGGTTGATGTCAGGTTATTGAGGAAAATGGAGAACAAGATTGGGCCAAGGACAGAGCCTTGGGGGATACCAATGGTGACAGGGAGGGGGTTGGAGGTGGAGGCACCAATTCTTACTGATTGGGACCTGTCTGCCAGGTATGATTTGAACCAGCTGATGGCCGCACTGGAGAGACCTGTGTTGGAGAGTTTCGACAGGAGAAGTGCATGTGAGACTGTGTTGAAAGCCTTAGCTAGGTCAATGAAAATGGCAGATGTGATGTGACCTTTGTCCATACCTGTCAGGATAGAGTCAGTGAGTCTGAGGAGGGAAGCGACAGTGGAGTGGGATTTCCTAAAACCAGACTGGTTTGGAGTAAAGGAGGAGGAGTCAAGGAAGGTGGTAAATTGTGAGAGGACTAGATGTTCCTGGATTTTGGCTAGAGTGGGTAGGAGGGAGATGGGGCAGTAGTTTCCGTGGGAGGATGGGTCGCCACCTTTAGGGAGGGGGATGACTGTGGCATGCTTCCAATCTGAGGGTATAGAGGCTATAGTGAAGGAGAGGTTGAAAAGGGATGCTAGAGGTATGGCGATTGCTGGGGCAGAAAGGTAGAGCATTTTGTCATCCAAACCTGAGGGGCATTTACCCTTTGAGGGACTGAGGGCAAGCAGGGCTTTGAGTACTTTGGATGGAGTAACCAGGGAGAAGGAGAAAGCCAGGTGAGGGGTTTGAGTGGGTAAGGATGTGGATGTCGGGTGGTGTGTAGCGGGTGATGGGTTTGAGTAGTGAGACAAAGCATGAGATATAACCAGTATACACTATATTATAATGATTAGTTTATTAGGACTACTGTCATGAGACAATGGGAATGTTCTGGGTAATAAAACTCCAAAGTAAGCGCACCATCAGAACAGTTAACTGTTTGAGAGAGACATTAAATTAGAATAAAAAGAGAATAATGGATAGCTAAGTATCTATTAACGATGAGTAATAGCATTGAGAGGTTCTGGGCGCTCAGTTACGGTCTCTGAGAGTCTAGAACCTCGAAATGCTGAAGCTCATCGGTAATAGATACTTAGCTATCCATTGTTTATTTTAATATATGGATCCAAATTGGATCTTGTTTTTTTTTTTATTTGGATGTTGTGGGCGGTCAGCCGCTGCAGTGAAGGAGTCTCTCCGTACTGGCCGACCTTCGCAGTGTCTCAGAACCCGTGCGCTCCCTGCCCCCTCACTATCGCTCCCTCGTCAGCTCCATTAGCTGTCTAAAACATTTTGTGTGTGTGTTTTCTAGTTAATCCTACTGTACCTATGATGTCTTCTTCTGATGTAGGATCGACCAGGCAGTTTCATTTGTGTACCAAAGTGCTGCAGAGTAGAAACTCTCTCTGTTAGCAAGAGACTGGCCGCCATTTTTTTAAAACAATTTTTGCCCACCTACAGAGGAAAAGTGGCCAGTCGGAAGGCACGCTTGGGAGACGTGGGCAGAGAGACTGGTGCATGCGCTGTTGAGCTTCTGTGATAATACTATCGTTCAGGTCCCGAACTATACTATTACGGGGCCTGAACGATGGTATTATCACTCTCCAAGTGTGGTATTATCACTTCGGGAGTGATACTATTATTGGAAATTTTTTGTATACTTTACGATGTTATTAAATCCACAGTCCATATATTAAGATAGGATAAATTATAAATTTGCTGACCATGTCTACTTGCCTAAGTTTTCTTCTTCACTGTTTCTATTTTTATTTGGTGTATATCTAACTAATGTTCTAGCATAATTTGCAGTGTATTAGTTCAGAACACAAAAACAAAAGAGAAAAATATCTTGTGCCAATGTTGTACTATTGATAACTTGTAAACTGACAATAAAGTACATATAAAAAAATATGTAACTTGTACAATACTAAAGTTTACATAATCTATACAATACCCTTTATCACTTATACAAAATGGGACTAAGATTGACATATTGTTCTAAATGTGGTGTGAACCAGGGAACCTTTTCTCGCATGTTTTAGGACTGAAGGACGATTCATACACTAAGGGATGAATTTATGAAATTTTATAGAAACATCAAGGCTATCAGATGTTAGGTTTTGAAATGAGTGTTCTAGGACACTTTAAGGACAACAAATACTGGCATAAAGGACAAAAATACATTATGGGCCCCTTATTCAGCCAGCTGCACTTGCATTGTGTTAGTACCTGTATATGGCAACAGAGATATTCAGAATTAGTGCACCCACTCTAATATGGCTGAATACTGGGCAACAGCGCAGTGCACATGTGTAGCACAACTGCACAGCACTGAATATAGCACTATACAGAGGCACAGTGGAAGTAATGCAAAGAACAGTGCAATGGGGGTGTGGTTGGGGTGAAGCGGCAGACACCAATGAAAGACACAACACAGCAGCAAAGGTATCAGAAAGATTTGCTGAAAAGAATGCTTCAGCAATAACCCTTCAAAAAAACAGAAATCAAGTAACCACCATCAATTACATGAGAAAAAAGGGGCAACTGCCCATAAACAAAAGAGTCCATGGCCAAATATACTCAAGGGCCTGCAGGTGGCGGCTGCTGAAGCTGGATGGCTGCTGAAAGATCCCAGATGATGCTGGTGTTCTCCTCTACCCTCCAGACCAGAATGCTCAGCTGGCAGACCTGGCACTGCAGTTGACCATCCCAGCCCTCTTGCTGCATGGCATCCTGCTACCTTCCAGTGACACTCCAGGCACCTATGGAAAGAAAGACACTGAATTTAGTAGCTGGGCACACAGGATGAGGGACACAGGAGTGGCATACTGTGCATAACAGATGTACGACCAAGCAACACATGGGCAGACGTGCAACACACAAGTGGACTGAGTCATACAGCTGCAGTGGAATATATGTGGCATACAAGACATAGCACTGTGCACCAAAACAGTAGAGGACTGCACATAGAATAAGTGTGTCATGCTGCAATAAAGCTGGACCCAGCTGTGCTAGGAGCACAGGACACCAGACACCGGCAGACTTGCTAGATGTGAAAATGCAACACGTGCCACCGCAGCATGAAAACAGAGTGCAATAGACAGTGTATCAACCATAGTGGCCATAAGTTGCAGCCATACACCCAGCGCCCTGCAGACCATGCATCCAGCATACAGACCCATACAGATGTGCAGGACACTGGACATGCAAGAGCTACCCTGGTCAGCAGCAGCAGGGGGTGGAGCCCAGGCACACACATCAGTGGTACACTTAGAGCACAGCTGCATTCGGATGGGACCATCATTCAGCACCATGTGCAGCAGACAGGATAACATGTGACTGCAGTGGTATGTAGGTGAATGAGTGCTAGACACACCATACTGCAGTTACGATAACACTGGTGTGAGATGCAGAGCTGCCATTAGGCACCCTCAGTCCCAGCACATGCCAGTCCTGTCCTAATGATAGGGGACCCCTATACAGAGGCTATACAGGTCACCAGCCTGGTGACGTCCCAGTGGTGGTGTAATGTATTCATGTCACTGCCTGTATCTTGTGGAGTGCTCACACAACGGACATCACTGTGTTGGGTAGACACTTCCAGCTATGCATCAGAATGACAAAAGATACATGTTACGGTGTATTCAAAGCCCATCAATGAAAACGCTTGCTTGCACTCCATGCCACATAAGGATGACTCTGGTGAGATGCAGAGTCATGGAACCTAGTAGAGATGGCACTGGAGATGGCATCGACAAAGGCACGCTGCCATGGGTGCTGTGTGCTGCACATGGCATGTCACAGGGGTGTACTGGTACAACTGTAGCCAGTACCTACCAACACCAGACAGGTATGTATATCTAGGCATGACCATGTGGCACAACAGACCTGACAAACAATGACAGGCATACCACCTGAAGCATTAAGCATTACTGTCACCACCCTAGTGTACCAAGGCTGTGACACATAATACATGCCAAGGCACAGCACACACAGAGAGCAACATGCCTGTTGCAATAATTATCAAACCAGTAGATGGCACAACCCCTGCTACACCAGAGTGTTAATGGTGGGACAGTGCCTCAAGGGCCAGTTGAGTGTCCTGATCCACAACCCCTGAAGTGCTAACTGTTAAACACATAGTGCAGGGTACTTATGTCGATGTGTGGCTGAGGACAGATCTCCTTCCCTTGATGGCTGCCTTCTGCCATCATGGCTGTACATCACCAACTATTGTCTTGTGTCCTGCCACCCCTGAGTGGTGTGGCCAGCCCTGGCTGGGTCCTATCATCTGTGGAGGGGAACAAAGGTGACATGATCAGTAGCAGGCAGCAGGATACATGGCACATTATCATGCACCATCCACACTGTATGCACACACCTGTAAACAAGCAGTGTGCCACTGCAGCCACATGTGCATGGTGGATATGGACAGGACTATGCATGGACCCGTTGGACAGGTATACACAGTCATGCCATGGCACACCAGCAGGTGAGACCAGGGACTGGGCACAGCCTCAACACTACACACCAGTATTCTAGCTAGGACATAGCTCTGTGTACCCAAGAACTGTTTGGTGCTCCTGTGGTGCTGCCCTTGCACCACTTTCCAACACACCAATACATGTTGACCAAACACCATGCAAACCCCTTATTAGCTGGATGCATGTAACCTAAGGTCTTATACCAACTTAGCACAATAATTGTACCATTACAACAGTATGGGGGGATAGCATACTGCAGGTGTAACCAAACACAGTGGCATGTGCTAGATTTGTCAGCCACTACAATACAATTGTAAACTATCTAAGACAGTCATTGGAATTGTCTGTTAACTCCACAGCGCCCAACACCAGTTGCATTTGTTGTTTTTTCCACTGACTGTTGACAGGCTCCCAGTTGACTTCTAATTACGAGAAGCAGAGCCGGATCATCTCTTGCAATTGGACTGCTGATAGCTTGAAATAAATGGACTGGAAGTTCAATTACAGGAAGTAGATACTGTTCAGACTTGCATACCAGTTGCTTCTATATGAATATTTCTGTAGTGTACAATTCTCTGGACTGTCAAGCACATATATATGTAATGTTCTCCTCTATTCACTTGAATACATCAGAGTTTAAAAAAAAACAACTGTAAACCACGTGTTATATGGTGCATATGTACCTGCACTCATGCTACATACCATGGGCAGTGTACATGGGGAAAAAAACATTGGCTGCAGCAACATACTGCTTGGTACACCCAACACCCAGGCTAGAACTACACACCAAGGTACAGGACATATCCACCCAACCTGACACAGTGCTTAGGAACATACAGTGATCATATGCCTATGTGGTGTCACACACCCTTGGTAGTATGGAAAACGGCATGGCTCCCAGATCCGCAATGATTCCTGTACTGTACAAGACAATGAAGTCAACTACAGGGACGGTGGTCTCATAAACCTGCTTTGGTTATATATGGAAATACAGCATATCAGTTCCCATAGGACAAAGTGCACAACAGGTACACTACACTTTTCCTCAGAAAAAGTAAAGCAGTCCTGTAGCATGGAAAGAATACTGCACCCCAAACAAAACAACCATACATACAGCTGGCTGTACTCATATGGCCATGGTACAGTGCCACTGTCTAGCATGGCTCAGAGCTGTTGCAGTTGCCTTAGCTCTCTCTAGGACAGGTCACTGTAATGGGACAGCACTTGTCTCCTGTCCTGGCAGTGCCTGTCCTATGTGCCAGCTGCCACCCCAGCACTACCCACACCTAACACCTGGGCCTATCAGATGCCTCCCCCAACAGCAGATCCTCCCTGTGCAGCACAGGCTCGACCAATGGCCAGCTCTACAGCTGACCATCTTGTGTCCCACTGTCCGATTCCCCCTACCCTTGTGTGCCTGCTTTGATATTGTAAATCCTTTTATGGCAACTCCCTCACACTGCTACAGCTGTTCTCAGGACTGCCTTGGCTCTACTGAGCAGTGCAGGTGTTAGCACTGTACACTTAATGTTTTCACAGCACTAACATCAATCTGCACAGTGCTAAGTGTGTTTCTGGGTTGAGAATGTCTGACCACACGTGGACAGCAATGTGCTTCCAGGGTACATGATGCACATGTACAGCATCGCAGTGCACATGTACAATGGCATAGCATGACATCATAGCATGCACGCTCATATAGTGCTGTGCTGTCAAGGCAGTCACTACTCTGGCCATATCACTATTGTGATAGCACTAAGCATAGAGATGCAACATGCAAACAGTGTATGCAAATTACCTAATTTTGCAGCGTGTGCCCTAAATCCACATTTGCATGCAATTACTGGAATTTTTCAGTCATTTGCATGCTTAACTGCATCTGCAGCATATAAAAATAGCACACCGCACCATATAGCTTCCACAGAGGTACTGCAGGTGGCTAGAGGTAAATGTAGTTTGCAGTGGCCTACAACAGTGACAGGGGTGTTCATAGCAATGGGTTTATGTTATATCCAGAATTTCCTGTAGCTGTATCTGCACATGCCCTTGAGTCTGTGATAGGCAGCTCACTGTGTTTGACCCTGCTCTGCAGGGACATATACAGTACATGTCCCAGCCAAGGGGTACTGGGGCCTGCATGCCATGGTATCTGTGCTTTGTGCTCTAATGTATATTTTATATATATATATATATATATATATATATACACACACACACACACACACATATATATATATATATATATATATATATATATATACATATACACATACATATACACACATATACACACACTGCTCGGAGCTGTCCATCCTCCCCTTTCCAACAGGTATGACGAAGCAGGATGACAGAGTTTGAAAGAGGGTGTTTTCAGAGGAGGGGGTAATGGCCCTGGCCCATGCATACATGGCAAGGGAGGAACTAGTGGGCCGGCACAGGGAGCCCAGGGATGAGATCACAAAGGCTTGGCAGGTATCACAAAGTCCATGAATGCCATAGGAGGCAAGGGCCAGATGGTGGAGGAGGTAAGGAAGAGTGCAGGCAAACTTAAGTGCAGAACAAAAGACATCACGGCTAGGGCCCAGTCTAAATGCTTGACCACAGGTGGTGGGCTGTGAACAGCCTAGCTCCTAGCCCCTGCAGAGGTGCTGATGTCAGACTTCAGTCTGTCACCATAACAGGGGTCCCCAGTGGTGGCTATGAAAGCCAGGTGGGAATGATGCAGCCATCTGAGTGACTGCAGTAGCCCAAGCACATTGAGATTGGGTGTGTGCATGCATCACTGGTGTTGGAGGTTGCATTCTTGTCAGGGGGGCGCATGCCATGGTGACGTGGGCCACAGCTGGCCAAGTACAGATGCCAAACACAGGATGTACTGCATAAATCTATATTCTGTGGACACTTCCTACAGTAGCCCTATGCATGCATCCTGCATGGCCTCAGTACACCACACATGTGAGCCCTCACTGCTGCATGCACTTTTTGTGATGGTGTACGTGTTGTATGGGTTACACAGTGGGAGTAGGCCACCAGGTGGTATCCAGGTATCTTGGTGGTGTGGACATCTGTGGGGAAATCCCCTATTCTGCCACATGGGTGTCACATAAAGTGTGATCACTGGTGGAGAGAGGTGTGTGATGCATACAGCACTGGGCACATATGGGCACTGCACTATATAAGCGGCATGTATGTGTGTCTGTACACAGCACACTGGGCATGCATGATGGAATTGTCCAGCCACTGGTATGTGCATTACTCAGCAATGTCCCTCACTTCTCACAGTCCAGTTTTTGGTGTTTGACACGGTGGATAAGAATGCAACTGGACCATCCAGAAGGATGCTGCCCCTGGGGCCGACCCTTGCTTGGGCACAGGAAAATGACATGGACAGTGACCGGGAGACGTGTGGAGGAGTGGAGGTGGCAAGATGAATCTGGGTCCAACTCTGACCCCGCCAATGGGCAGGACAGCAGAAGGGGCTGTCCGTTAACCACACTAATGACACCAGTGAACATCATCCCTGCTGATCCCCCTGTCAAGGCGCCCTGCCACCCTCCTCTCCAGAGTAGCCTCCACTGTGCTACCCCAGGCCCATGCGCCCAGCCCAGCCACCACTGTGTCACCACAGCCAATCCCCCCCAACCCAGCCACTGCTGAGTCACACCAGCTGTAAGAGTGTGAGCCACACTAACTGTGGTGCCACCCCAGCCCATACAAAGGGCCAGGGTGCAGCCCGACTCTGTCCCCCAGGACAGTCCACACTGGCAGCTGGTGGCAGCCAAAAGGAAGCTGCTGCAGGATGCCACGAGGGCTCAGGAGGACATAAAGGCAGACTGAGATAAGCTGCATGCCAGAAATGCTGCAGGATGACCATGAGCAGCATGCAGAGGTTTGGCATGCGGAGCACATGGCGGCCTTGGAGGCTGGCTTCTCCAGAATGAAGCAGTCCATAGCCACTGGCTTTGGTGTAGTGGCCACCACTGTGCTTGAGGCCATAGCCATGGTCTCTGGGAATGCAGGTGCCACACACACTGCTGGCTGTTCCAGTGGGAGGAGTGTCACTCTGCAGCAAAAACCTCAGCATCTGGCCACCCCCTGCACTGCAGACACACATATGCCCAGAACCTCCAGAGCATTCCACATGCTGGCCCACAGGGGCCAGATGTTGTGTACCCCTGGTCAGTACCTTATGGGGCCGTGGCCATTCATGCCATCCCCACACCTGTCCCCCATTGCGAGGATGATGTCCCCCCTCCCTGTTGCCCACCAGGGCACATCAATCGTACCTGCCCTATGTCTGTGCTGGGGGTATGGACCACACATAGAGGTGCTTGTCACACCTGTGCCTTACCCCAGATTTGCCCCCTTATCACAAACCATGTTTCCCTCTCTCCCACTTCCTTCCTGCCTGGATGGCTTTATTTTGTTTGGGTCTCTCCCCCCCCCACCTGGATGGCTATATTCTGGTTTGAATCCCCCCCACCTGGGCGACTATGCTTTGGTTTTAATCCCTCATCACCTGGATGGTTATGTTTAATCCCCCGGCCAGGATGGCTATGTTTTGGATTGAATCCTCCTCCTCCCCCTGCCTGCATGGCTGTGTTTTGGTTTGAGTCTCCTTTCCCCATGGCTGGATGGCTCGTTTTGGTTTGACACTGTCCCCTGCCTGGATGGCTGTGTTTTGGTTTGAATCCCCCTCCCCCACCTAGATGACTGTGTTTTGGTTTGAATCCCCCCACCTGGACGACTATGTTTGGCTTTAATCCCTCACCACCTGGATGGTTGTGTTTAATCCCCGGCCTGGATCGTTATGTTTTGGTTTGAATCTCTTCCCTGCCTGGATGGCTATGTTTTGGTTTGAACCTCTCTCCCCCACCTAGATGGCTATGTTTTGGTTTGAATCCTCCTCCTCCCTCCGCCTGCATGGCTGTGTTTTCGTTCAAGTCTCCCTTTCCCCATGGCTGGATGGCTACGTTTTGGTTTGACACTCTCCCCTGCCTGGATGGCTACGTTTTGGTTTGAATCCTCCTCCTCCCTCCGCCTGCATGGCTGTGTTTTCGTTCGAGTCTCCCTTTCCCCATGGCTGGATGGCTACGTTTTGGTTTGACACTCTCCCCTGCCTGGATGGCTAGGTTTTGGTTTAAATCTCCCCCTTCCCCCTCCTGCCTGGATGACTGTGTTTCTCCTGAATCCCCCTCCTCATCTGGCTCGCTATGTTTTGGTTTGAATTCTCCCCCTACCTGAATGGCTATCTTTTGTTTTATAGCCCCCTTCTCCCTGGATGACTATGGTTTGGTTTGAATCTCCTGTACTACCTGCCTGGGTGACTATGTTTTGGTTTGAATCCCCCTTACCTAGCGCCTAGATGGCTACGTTTTGGTTTGAATCTCACCCATCCCCCCTGCCTGGATGGCTATGTTTTGTTTTTGAATCCCTTTTCATCCTCGCCTGAATGGCTATGTTTTGGTTTAAATCACCCTCCCCCCATCTAGGCAGCTGTGTTTTAGTTTGAACCCCTCTCACCCACCTGGATGGCTATGTTTTGGTTTGAATCCCCCTCTCACCCACCTGGATGGCTATGTTTTGAATCCCTCTTCTGCTGCCTGGACGCCTATGCTTTGGTTTGAATCCCCTTTCCCCCAACTGAGTGGCTATATTTGGTTTGAAGCCCTCCCCAAACTGGAAGACTATATTTGGTTTGCCCACCCCAAACTGAATGGCCCTGCTTTTGCTTAACTTCCATTTGTCGGTTTTCCTCTTTATTATTCTCCCTGTATTTTTCTGACATGCTTTTTTTGTTACTTTTTTTTTTAATAAAGTGTTTTGCACTCCTAGGCTGGACTGGATGACTTATTCAGCCCCATCCTGGGTGCCTTCTGCCTGTCTGCTTACTCCTCTCCATATTTTCCTCCCCTCCATCCTCTGAAGTGGTAGGGTGGGCTGCACACCTTGAGCAGGGCTCCATGAGTCTGGTCCCCCGTCCATTTTCCTCCTAGTTTTCACCCTTCCCGGGGCTATGGCAAGCATAGATGGCACATGCACATGGTAGCACACATGCACCCTGGAACCACCAGCCCCATTTCACTCACCCAGTATACCGCTAGCCCCCTGAGCACTGGCACTACAACCAGACCTTCACCTGGTGGCAGCCAAGAACCGGAAAAGCAGGACAGGAGCACTACCAGGTGGCCGCTCAATCCTCTCCTAATCTGGTTCCATATGAAATGGGCAAAAAACAAAGAAAGCATGGGTAAAAAGGGCACAACAAAAATAACACATATCAAAAAGGTGACAGGCAAAAAGGGCGAAATCACCCAATGTCGCCACAAAGCCAACCCCTAAACTACAGCACCACACACAATTCTATAATGTTGCGGTGGGCTCTGCCCCTCGCATCCCCCATGCTGCCCGCTGATGACCGGGGGGGGCTGGGGGTCCTGTGTGGGTGTGAACCACTGGCCCACCAGGGTAATCTACTGTATCAGTTTGACGGTGATCAGTGTCGGGCAGGGTGGGGGTACCATTGGACTACCAAGGAATGAGAAATATACATTTTGCAGTGACTGGAGTGTCGGGATGGTGAGGAGGTACCACTAGACTGCCAGGGATGCCAGTCTTATTTTGCTGATCAGAGGATCAGCATGGTGTGGGGTGAGCCTCTGGACTACCAGGGAGGTGTTTAGTCATACAATCACGGTGATTGGAGGGTCGGGAGGGGAAGGGGTACCACTAGACTACCAGGGATCTGGCCATATGTTCTAACATGGTGATCGCCACTACAGGAGGGGTTGGGGGTTACATTAACTACCAGGAACATGGGCATGACTGCTGACATGGCGATCGCTGCTATGGGCTGGGGGGGACCTCTGGACCTGTGCTGCCAGCACCGCATGGTGTGCGGGGCGCCAGGCTCATTTCGCTGGCAAGCCCTGCACAACTCATGCAAATGGGGCCATAATGACATGCAAATGGTCCCATTTGTGCCTTGCATACATTATGGTCCATTTGCATATCGGTGGCTGAATATCAGGATTGTGTGCATAGCATATCTCCGATGCGCTGGCGCATTTCCCATTCCTGGTATTCAGCCCTGTCTGAGGAGGGATGTGCCAGTGCATTGTATTTTTGCAGTGCACATTACTGGATATATTCAGAAGAGATGTGCCATAGCACATCTCTTTTGAATATCTCCCTTAATTGCTCCAGCGCACCCCAATTGCGCTGCATACTCATTCGCGCCATTGCCTGGTGCATGTTTGAATATTGGATCCTACATGTTAATTCCAGTGACAGGGTGTGGAAAACTGTGTTCTGCACACTGATCTTTCTTCTTGTTTCTTCTTTTCTCTTCCATTTGTGACTCGTGACTATCTTTCTTTTGCTTTCTATTTATAACTATAACTCAGAAGGGGAAAATTGATTATTTAAATCACAACTGTAATTTTTTCAGTTAATAAATTTTATTTATTTTTCCAATACACAAAAAGGAAAAGAGCATACATCTTTAGACATTTTGAGAAGGTATGCAATACTGGCAGAGAAGGATCTCATACAATGTGTCCATGTCTTACAATATGTAAATTAGCAGTCAATACATCATAGAAAAAAGGACTCAGAAGGGGCTGGGGGAGACCCTCAACTCTCTGCTCTGTAAGCATGCTGTAATCAAACCAAAAAAAAAAAAAGAAAACAAAACAACATGACTGGGTATGTACTTAATTCAAACAAGTACTGCTATTAGATAATTGTTAATTGATGTAAGTTAAAGGCACATTGCATGGCTAGCTAGGACGAACGAAAACCAGGAGTCATTCAATTCAGGAATTTTATACGGGGAAGATCAAGCATACGAGTCATGAGTGAGTTCATCCTATGCCAGTCCTAGGTTCCAGGTAAGCCATAAAAGGGGCCCAGCAAGTTGCGTATGTCTTGGATTTATTAGCTATACTATGGGATAGGCGGTCAAGTGAGGCCAGCAGCGTTGGAGCGTGCTGAAGTTCTAGACTGGTGGGGATTTCTGTAGACCTTCACTGGCAAAGTATGAGACGCTTAGCTGATATGCTGAACATGGCTAGCCATCTAAGTTGGAGGGGCTTGAGACGAGTACCGGAGGGGTAGGTATAGGATCCACACAAGAGGATCTAGTTGGATATCTAGGCCTAAAACGTCCATAGCAAGTTGGGCGACTGCCTGCCAGAAGGGAGCAGGCATAGAGCATTGCCAGATAATGATATAGATCCCCACTCTGGGCTTGGCATCTCCAACATAAATCGTTTTTCAAAAGCTTGACTTTATACAGCGATTCCAGTGTTCTGTATGAGTGGTGCAGAAGTTTGTTCTGAATAAGTTTATTGCGGGCATCAGGGTGGTTCAGATGTGCCAATTTCCAGAAGAGGGACCACTGAGCATCATCTAATTCTACACTCATAGCCTTTTCCCACTTTAACTTAGAATCCCCAGACTGTGAGGGAATGCTCTCCCTGATATCCGCTTATACTTTGCTTGCCTGTTCCTTGGGGTGCTTAAGCCAGACAGTCAGTTTCTGGGGAGTAGTCATGTTGGGTGGGTGCAGTTTAAGGAAACCAGTAACAGAGCTACAGAGTTGCAGGTATCTCCAGAAGTTCGTTCTGGGCAAGTTCTTCGTCTGCGCTACGGCTTGAAAGGGTTGTATCCTTGGACCAGTCTCATCCAAGACATCTGCTAGGACTTTAATATCAGTGCATTCCCAATGTGGCCAGTGAATGGGCTTGTTGTCTATCAGTATATATTTGTTATGAAAAATGGGGGTGTAGAGAAGCGGGGTGGGATTAGCATGAATCCTATTATGCACTTTATTCCAGATCTGAATCGCAAGGGCGATGGTGGGATGGGTACGGAGAGCTTTGGTTAAAGGATTGTAGAATAGATGAGGAAGGATATGCACTTGAGCTATGGCCTTCTCCATGTGGAACCATTGTAGAGATTCGGGGGATAATGACGGTAAACATGTTGGAGATTGTGCAAGAGAGTAAGCCCGTACATATCCTTCGAACAAAGGAAGGCCCCAGCCGCCATCCTTCCAGTGGGAGCGTAGTTTACTCCTACTATATCATGGTTTCTTGTTTCCCCAGAAGAAATTGCCCATGACCTTGTCTATGATATGAAGCCATTTTACTGGAGGGACCAAGGGGATATGTGAGAGAGGGTATAGAAGTTTAGGGGTGGAGATCATTTTAAGGGCTGCTATTTTCCCAGCTAAAGTAAGATGAAGCAGGTTATCTGTAGAGTTCTGTTCTAAGATTGGCCACTAATGGATTAAGATTGATGTCCCAAATTCTAGATAAGTCGGGGGAAACGTGGATGCCAAGATAAACTAAGGAGTTAGGAGCCCAATTAAGCCTTAGGGAGGGCACTTTATTCTGGGTGCAAGTGGAGTTAAGAGGCAGCAATTCAGTTTTAGATTTATTCATCTGAAGGCCAGAAATCTTCGTAAAGTTCGCCAGTAGGGTGAGGAGCACCTGGAGAGCAGACATGGCATCTTGTACTGGGACCAAGAGATCGTCTGCATACATAAGCGTGGAATATACCTGTGTCCTGATAGGAATTCCACGGATGCCAGGGTGTTGCCGGATGGCAGCTGCAAGTGGCTCCACTGCCAAAACAAACAGGAGAGGGGAAAGAGGGCAGCCATGGCGGGTGCCTCTACCCAACTAAGGGTTTGGAGATCACTGTATTAGTTCAGATTCGAGCCATAGGCTGCTGATATAGTGCCAGTACCCATTGCCTAAAGAAGGGGCCAAAGCCAAATCTGTATAGCACCTTCTCTAGGAAGTCCCATTCGATGGAGTCAAAGGCCTTCTCGAAATCAACAGCTATAGCTGCCACAGGATTGGGAAGAGTCTGAGCATGGTGAATAATATTGACCAATGATCTAATGTGGTCCCAACTAAGATGTCCTAGTACAAAACCAACCTATGAGGGGTGTATCAGAAAGGGAAGAAGCAGGCTAAGCCGGATAGCTAGGATTTTAGCAAAATATTTTCTGTCGTATTTATCAATGAAATTGGCCGATACTTGGAGGGGAGTGTGGGGTCTTTATCTTTTTTGGGAATATGGTAATAACCGCTTCTCGAAACGTGGGAGGAAAAATGCCATCATTAAGTGCCTCGTTATAAACCTGAGAGAGGAGGGGGGCAGTTTGGAATGCCAATAGTTGCCATATTTCCACTGGAAAACCGTCTCCTCCAAGGGTTTTACCGGAGTTTAGGGTTTTAATTGCCGCTATGACCTTATCAGGCATAACAGACAAGTCTAGCTGCACGGCTTGAGAGACCTGAAGAATGGGAAGTTGAAGAGAGGCAAGAAAAGTTGTGCGGTCTTTGGTGGAGGTATAGAGTGCTGAATAGAACTGCTACATAAGGGCATTTATGGTTTTAGGGTCTGTACGAATTACACCGGTCTGGTCTTTTAGTCCAGAGATGTGGTGTTCAGCCTGTTGTTTAGCAGTCAGTAGGCCAAAAGTTTGCCAGCTTCCCCCCCTCCCAATAACGACGGTGCAACCTGAGGATCACCATTTCTGCCTTACGAGTCAGCCGTTCATTGATCTCGACCCGAGTGGAAAGCATATCCCTATGCAGAGCTGAGTTGGGGTCTGTGCATGGTGTTTGCTTGGCTTTCTAAAATTTTTAGTTGGGACTCTAGGGAAGCTAGAAGGTGCTCCCGCTGTTTCCTGCGCTTTGCTTCATACCCAATAATGGCCCCACTTGGGGTGGCTTTGAGGGCCTCCCATCTAGCTCCAAGGGAAGTATCCTGGGGAGAGTTTTCTATTAAGAAGGAGGCAGTCTCAGAGCTTACCCATGTAACAAAGGGGGGGGCTTTAAGTAAAAGGGGGTCAAGTTTCCAAGCTGTGGACTTGGGCGGAGAGGTGCCCCAGAGGGTGTGAAGGTGCACAGGAGCATGGTTATATATAACCTTGGGTAGGATTTTAGAGTCAACTGCGTTCTGGCAAATGTCCAACGACACCAGCCAGAAGTCTAGCCAGCTGTGGGATCCATGCACTGCTGATGTAAACGAGTAGTCCTTCACCCGTGGGTGAAAAGTTCTCTAAATATCAGTTAGGCTGGCTTCTGCGATCATTTGTTGTAAGGCTAGATGGGCCCTCGGGTGTTGTATGGGTGTAGGGGCACTCCGATCTAGTTGTGGTACCAAAACAAGATTAAAATACTCTCCTAAAATGGTTGGTACAGGATCCGAGGACAGAGAGCAAAGTCCCTGTGCTAGTGAGTCAAAAAGGAGGAGTTATCTTCATTCAGGGCATATATGCTGCCGAGGAGTAAGGAGCCTTTCGGAGTCCTCATTAGGGCTAATACCCACCTACCTTGGGGATCCATTTGGATCTGAGTGGGGGACCATACAAGTGATTTATGAAGGATAGCCACCCCTCTCTTCTTTGAGGTGGAGGAGGCAGAGGAAACCTGCCCCACCCAGTCTCTGACCAGCGAGGTATGGTCCAGATTCGTAAGTTTGTTTCCTTTAGAAAGGCCAGTGTGCCCCTCAGCCATTTAAAGTGAGATAACACCCGTTTGCATTTTATCGGGGTGTTGAGGCCCTGCCCATTCCAGGTGTATGCATGGAGGTCAGCCATAATCCCAGATGTCAAAACAGGTGCATGATACCATTATTTATTTATTTATTTGCTTTTGGTAACCGGGTGGGTACACTAGGCATAAGAATGCCTATTTTCAGGCATGACCCGGGAGAGAACAGTTTGAAAAATACATAAGTGTACATGTGACGCAGCACATGTGGTAATAGAGCACAAACAAAGTACACAAGTTTACAAGTGATGCAGCTACAATACAGTATGTACTGGTAAATGCAATTCAAAAACACTGTGAGAAAACAGGCATTGCAAGTGATAGCATACATAAAACAAAACAATACAACACAATCTAAGTGCCAGGTTGTGGCTGATGAAGAATGAGGAGAAGAAGGAAGAGTGGTGGGAAGCACGGAGAAAAGGGTTGGAAAAAGGAGGGAGAGAGAGGACATGAAAGGAGGGAGTGTAAGAGAGGTGGGAAGGAGGTGTCAGAGGAGTGGATTAACTTGGAAAAGGGCAGATGGTGGATTAAAGCAGGTGCAGGGGCTGGTAGCCTGCAGATGCTCACGGTGCAGTTTCTTGAAACTGGCATGGGAGGTCGCTCAACGAATTGTGTGGTGTAGGGAGTTCCAGTATTTTGGAGCCGTGTAAGAGAAAGCACGTGCACCCATGTTAGTTCTGCATCTAGGGATGTGAAGAGGTGCTTGGCCTGTGGATCGCAGTCCATAGGAGAGAGGTTGTGAGTGCAGCAGGGAGGCAAGGGATAGGGGGAGGCCTGATCTGGCGATGCAGTCAATTAGAGTGCCAAAAGACTAGAGTTGGTGGATAGAGGGGCCGGGCCATTTAAGGTCAGCATAGAGCTGGCAATGGTGTTTGTAACATGGGGATGCAGAGGCATAGCGGCAGATGCTATTGTAGGTGGTGTCCCATTTATGGAGGGAGGATTTGGAGGCTGATTGGAAGGTGACTGAGCCATAGGCCAGCGCTGGGAGCAGGAAACCTTGCGCTACTGCTAGTCTGACCGAGGGGGTAAGGGCATAGCTAGTTCTGTAGGCACTACCTAGCTTGGCATTCACAGACTTGCAGATGGTTGTTATGTGCAGGTCAAAGTCTAGAGATTCATCAAGTGTAACTCCCAGATATTTGAAGGATCTAGTGCTGTCCAGAGGGGAGCCGTCAGCACACAGGATATTTAGGGCATGATGATTCATCTTAAGCCTGACAGGTGAGCCAAAGAGCACGGAGTATGTCTTGCTAGTGTTGAGAACAAGTTTGTTCTCAGTTAGCCAGGATTGAATATTAGCGAAGTCCGAAGCAAGAGGGTGGTTTATGTCAGCGGCATTTCTAGCACTGTGGTAAATAACTAGGTCATCAGCGTAGAGCAGAGACGAGCAGTTTGGTGCAAGGAGCGGTAAGTCATTAATAAAAATTGAGAAAAGCAAGGGGCCAAGTATGGAGCCTTGGGGCACTCCAACATGTATAGGGGAGAGATCTGATATGGCTGAGTTGAAAACTACAGCCTGTTTCCTGTCTGATAGATAGCTTTTGAACCAGGCTACTACATCAGAGGAGAAGCCTAGGGAGCGTAGTTTATCAAGAAGAAGGGTATGGTTTACCAGGTCAAAAGCCTTGGTTAGATCGATGAAAACCGCACCTGTCAGGAGGCCTGAGTCCATAGAGGCATAGTTGTCATTTGTGAGTTTCAGAAGGGCGGTGGAAGTGCTGTGGCCTTTGCGGAAACCATGCTGGGAGCATGATAGAAGGCTGTACTTCTGAAGATATTCTATTGATTGGGTGGCCACTAGTTTTTCCAGAAATTTGCTGAGCATGGAGAGAATAGCTATGGGACGGTAGTTCTCAATTTCTTTAGGATCTCCTTTTTTGGGAATTGGGGTGACTTTAGCTATTTTCCAGATATCAGGAACTGAGCCATGACATAGGGAAAGGTTGAAAATTTTGGTTAGGGGAGAGGCAATGAGAGGGGCAGTGGCTTTCAGAAGCCTAGGTTCCAGACCATCAGACCCCGAGCTGGTACTGTCAGGAGCGGAGATAGTTTTAGCACTTCTGCCCTTGTGATACTCCAGAACCTAAAGAGAGGGTGCTTGAGTAGAGGTTCATTAGGGGGTGAGGCGGTACATATAGTTGGGAGAGAGGTCAGGTAGCTGGTCAGATCCGAAAAGTGGTGATTGAAAGAGTTAGCTATGGTCACCGGATTATTGCAGTGAATGCCGTTTAACAGCATATTACTTGTATGGGCCCTAGTATTTTGGCTGAGGGTACAGTACAAGTCACATTAAACTGTTCCTCCAATGAGTTGGTTTAGCATTTCTGACTGAGTTGCATAAGTGTTGCTGGATTCAGCACAAAGCCCTGAACAAACTGTTTCTTTAGATTTAAAACTCAGTTTTGCATTGCATTGCATTGTGACTGGACTGCTGTTGCATTCCAATTGAGTGGCAAAAACATTTTAAAAAATTGCTCTTGAGCTGGTTTAACACTGAAAAGCAATGCATATGGGTTGCCAATGCATTGCGAATTCTGAAAAACAATGCTAAACCAACCCACTGGTGAAACAGTTTAATGTGACTTGTACTGTATATCTGGTGCCTTCCACAGATGGTTCCCAATAAAACCTGGCCACTCATAGTAGACATACCTGGCAGTGCTCGGAGCACAAATGTAAGTAATGGATTCCCAGTCATTGCAAAATATAAGCCAAGTAATCGGGCAAACAGCCCATATAAACATCAAACTATGTACAAACATTAGGACATGCAACATGATCACAGTGGTCAGAGGATGAAGGTTAGACCAGCATACTAGCTGCCAAGGCCATCTGTTACCCTCTCTTGGGGTGGGGAAGACATTAAAGATAGCAGAGCACTGCAAAGAGCTTATCTTCGGGTGCTCATGGAGGAGCAGCAGAGCTCCCTCCCCATATGGGACACTAAATTGGAGGCAGAGGCATGGGGCAGTAGAAGAGGGGCAAAGTCTAAAGTCCCCAAGAGAGTTGCTAGGAAGGGGGGTATTGCTCAGGGCCATCATATTAGATTGTGGCACTGTTATTACATCTGAGCATGGAGAGGAGTCCCCCCATTAATAGCAGGTGTATCCCTGACCATAAATCCAACTGATCACACCTGCTCAACACGTCTGGGCACTTGTGCCCCCGTTTACAAAGTTGTGGGGAGCAGTTAAGAGGAGAAGATCAAGTAAACGGAGCGAGGTATATGCACTCTTCCTTCCATGGGGGGAGAAAAAGGCACAAGGAAAAAGGAAACAGCAATAAATAATATCCAAGGTTAAGTATGGGGGCAATCAAAGTATATTCTTAGCCCTTATGATTAGTAACCTTAATATAATACATAATACCCGTGCTCTAAACAAGAGAGTGAAAGAGCATACAATAAGACAGAATGGCTCCTATGGGCCCATCTACAGCACAGTAATACATGAGTTACTGCATTCAGTAAAATTAAAGATTTAATCCGTGGGTCCATATGAAAAAGTCCAGAGTGTGCTATAAATATGCCAGTAGAGCCAGCACAAAGAGTAGCTACAAATAAGTCCCAGAGTAAAGCTGGTTGGCCGTAAGAATCACGCCAGGCCTATACTCAAACAAGAGCAGGCAGGGAGAGATATCCACACCAGCGAGCAGACCAAAATCATTGCTACAGATTTGACTGTAGTAAAAAAGATACAGGCAGCTAGGTTAGAATACTTAGCTGTGTACTCAGGGTGGAAGTTCTGACCCTAACCTTGGGGGCGACAGGCTTGGTGCTTCTGCGATTTGTAGTTGTTGCTGAATGGGGCTCACACGAGCAGGAAGGTGATCCTCTAGAAGAGGCTGCAGTGTATCCGCTGTTACAATGGTGGCCCAGGACTTTGGCTCAGCAGGACCTCGGGAGATCTTCCGCTTGCGGACTACCATCAGGGAGGGTAAGCAGAGGGGCAAATTTGTCAGGGAATAATGTTTGCACAGTTCTTTATCTTCGTCCTCTGAGATTGCCACCTCCAGGTGTCTCATTTGGCTGCATCCGTCTTTCATACCACTGCAGAGTGTGGCGCTTCCTGCTTCGTGGAGGAAGGGAGGCCTTAAAGTGGTGGGCCGGGAAGAATCCTGCAGAGATCTGGGCAATTCCTCCATGCAGTCAGGAGAAGTAGGAGAGGCACAGGGCACCTTAAAAAGGTCAGGATTCCAGAAATCCTTTGGAAATTCATTCCGGAGATAGTCCATGAGGCTATCGGATGTAGAGAAGAAGGTAGGGGCTCCATTTATAATAAGCCTAATCGTAGCAGGATATCGGAGGGAAAAGGGGATATGGTGAGCGTGGAGGATCTTGTGGCAATCTGTGAATTCTTTGCACTATTCGTTCAGTTCGTGGGAGTAGTCCTGGAAAATACGGATGGTGTTGCTGTTCCAAGTAATGAAGGCTTTATCCCTGGCTGCAGCGGTAAGCAGCTCCTTTTGTTGGAAGTCCAGAAAGTGAGCTAGGATAGGCCATGGACATTCTCTTGATTTAGGTATTGGGATGAGAGACCGATGGGCCCGTTCAATATGTAGAACAGTAGCAGAGGGTAATCCAAGTATGTGAGGCAAAGTGTCCTGCAAAAATTGAATCGTGTTCCTCTGTTGTGCTTCTTCGGGAAAACCTATGAAACGCAGGTTATTTCGGTGACTGCGGTTGTCTAGGTCATGCACCTTATATTGTAAAAGATGAATAAGGCGGCCTTGTTCCCTGGTTGTATCTGTAAGCTCTTGCAGTACTGCATCGTGGGCCTTGAGATGTCTCTCTGTATGGAACATCTATGTCTCGTTGGCCTGCAAGGTTTGAGTGTTGGAGTTTAAAGCAAGTGTCATTTGGGTCATTTGTGCCAGCAATTGAGTGAACATTTGCTCCATTTTTGCAGGGTCGGCTGTGATTGGAGAAGACACCATGTCGTAGGCCCTGATGAAAGGAAAGCGCTCATGAAGGTACTGTACACATCCAATAAGAAGAAAATAAGGACTGATCTGTGTTCCGGGTAAGTCCCTCTTCTAATTCTGGTGCCTCCAGGTATTGCAGTAAGCCTCTGTGATGTAGGATGTTGAAGGATAGGTGCCCACATACATGGAGCTAAGGAGCTATGCTGTCATCTTGGTCCAAGGCTAAACCACAACCCCCTCAATCACAACTGTATTTAAAGTGAAAAGTATATATACTGTATATATATGTATATATGAATATATATGTATATGTATATATATATATATATATATATATATACACACATACATATACACACACACACACACACACACACACACACATACATACACACACACGGGCTTTGTTTTATAAAACATTTAGAATGACAGTGAACTCTTGTTCTTCACTATTTGTGTATTTGTTGATGTTTTACGGTGTATTATTAGAGTTATAGTTAAGTATTGATAACATATGCTGTATTTACCTGTTGAGAAATCTCAAAATTTTACTGACAAAAAAAAATCTAAGAGGAGAAGTTTAGGCTCAACCCTATCAGATACCATTGATTTCGACTCTGGGATATGTTTTTGTAGCTTATACACTTCTGACACCTTAGCAACTTTGAGGTAGAAGGAGGGGATGCAAATATGTACCAAGGGGGACACTTGACTGGAGAGGTTTCTGTCTGAGTGGTGGGAGGGGGTAGGAAATGAGCTTGTATAGGAAGAGAAATCACCAAACTGAAGGTTAAAAGCATTAGCAGTGGTGTTAGAGCTATTACAGTCGACACCATTTATGACCATGTCAGCAGTACAGGATTTGCGATTATAGCCAAAGAATTGTGTAATACATTTCCAGAAGTGACATGAGTTACCAGCAAAGGAATCAGAAATTCTTGCAGTAAGCACTTTTGTTAGACTGGATAGGTTTTTTACAATTGGCTGTTAGAGTTTTATATTTAACCCTGTCTGAGGCAGCTTGGGACATTTTAAACTCCAGCATTTGTTCCTATCTTTAAGCAAATAGTAGATGTCCTTTGGGCTGCGGCCCTTCACACTGAGGACTGCCAGGGGCAAAGCTGTTTTAAAGGTATGGAGACTCCTTATTGGCAGCTGATGGCATGGAGTGCTGGGGACCCCAGTCCTGACTGAACTGGATTCAGGAGGCAGTTAGTGGGAGGGGAAGCCACTGATGGAAAGGCTCTTACTCCTCATGACCCTGCTGCAGGAAAGTGTGGCCATCGTACTGTAAGAAAGATGCCGATCACGTCTTTTAAGCAGGCCAGAGCGATTCAAAGTTGGTGCCACTACTGGAAACCCACCCTTACTAACTCCTCATTAGTGGTTGGCCGCATATGGCACTGGGGCCTCCTGGTCCCTGTCAGGCTGGATTCAGGAGGCACTTGCATGGGGTGGGAGAGGAAGCTGCTGTTTGAAAGGCTCTCATCCCTCACAACCCCGCTGGAGGAGGAAGTGGCCATCGCTCATCGTCAGTACTTCCTCCAAGATGGATGTTGGAATTGTATTCACATGGTAGACTTTTCACTGGTTAGAGTAATTCTCTGAGGGTCTGTAAACTGAACAGAACCACTTCTTTAGTGAACTACCCCTCAGCCTGTCCACATCAGTATCTTATTCACCTTTCCCACCACTTTATGGCATTGTGCCGCTTCTTTTTGTTTTTCTTTCTTTAGTTTTTGTTGACTGAGTAAGTGCACTAGACAAATCCTGCCTATTTTCAGGCACGACCCAGGGGAAGGGGATACAGATGAATGCCAACTGACCTTGAACCAGATTAAGCTTTTGGTGGTATTTTTAGTGAATAAGGGAAATTTGGCCAGGACACCGGGGAAATTCCCTTACTCTTTTCGATAAGTGCCATGGGATCTTTAACATCCACCTGAACTACCACCAATCCAGGCAGATGGGACCTCGGTTTAACATCTCATCCAAAAGACGGCAGCTCAGAAGTGTAGCACCCCTCTCATGCTGCACTACAGTGTCAGTACTGGGATATTAACCCAAGTGCCAGATGTGGGAACTGAACCCACAGCCCTCTGATCTCCTGGCCTCGGAGGCGAGTGTGCTACCTACTGAGTCACTGACACTGACATTTTAAAGTATCCATGAACATTACCACCAGATCTGTTTCCCCCCCCACCCCCTCTCTATCCTATATCCTAGTATAAGATCACCCTCTCTGCATCTAGGGGTATACAGATGGTACAGTCATTCAGGGAAGGGTCTCCTCACACAAGAAAACTGAAATGCCACATAACTACAGGGTGACCATCTCCTGGTTACTTCTGGGTTGGATTTAACCCTGGTGGGGTACTTTTACTGACTCATACAGCCCCAAGGGAGACAGTAGTACTCGGAGTCCCTCACCCCAGGCAGCGAAGAGTGGGGACTCCATGAACATCTCCTATTCCATTTCACATAACCTTGGCAGACTTCACATCATGCATGCTGGCAACTGAGCAGCACCACTGCATCCTGAGAAGGGCTTCTGAATACACTCTGACTTCCCACAGAGTCTATTGTTTTACACTTCACTCACAGTTTTTTTCTTATTTAAGCAAGGACACTTTGCCCAGCTGGACGCATCTGGTGCCAAATGCCACTACAAAGACTTCCCTTTTGGGGCACTCCAACCCACACCTTAGTTTCTGAGGTAACTTCCTGTTTTCTGACAGGAATTCTGTAATATGACAATCACTGTTCCTCTCTTGGGGTGGGGGAGGGCACTGCTGAGTGCCAAACCAGTCACTTTAAATGTAAAACAGTGATCACCACCTCAGGTCCTTTGCCCACAGGATTCCCTGGCACCAACTTCCTCTCAGACAGACCTCTATTTCTCTCTTCAAATGTCTTTCTCCTGCTGGAAATGCCCCCCCACCCCCTTTTTAAGGGTTCTCTTCTATGGCAGCCGCCACAAACGAGTACTTTTTTCTCAACACTAGGCTCTATTGAGAAACTTTCAGGACAGTGGGAGCTGGTACTGTGTGACAGGTGCTAGCCTCCCACCAACTCTGACTCAGCAGTCCCTGCCCTTCAGCAAAGACCACCGACTCCTCCCTTTTGGAATGCCAAGTCAGACCAGCTGACCCAGTCGTCTAAGGGAATAGAAAACTGGCACAATCTAGAGGTCAGTAGACACTCTTAAAGGTATATTACATAGCTCGGGGGGGTGGGCTACACTACCCTCAGATTTTTTGGCTATGTACTGTACATAACTTTACCCTTCTTTGTGTTAAATTTCAGCTTCCACACTTTAACACACCCCTCCAGATCCCTCTTCATGGTCCTAGCCCCTTCCTCAGAGTCTGCTGTACTGCAGATCTTGGTGTCATCTGCAAAAAGGCATATTTTTTCCCTTGAACTCGCACCCCTATGACACAAATGAACATACTGAAAAGAACAGGTCCTAGGAACAACCCCTGCTGTGCCATGCTAGTGACTTTCCTGATGAACCTCTGTTCAGTATGTGGAAGTGTGGGTTAAGTGACAACACAAGACAGTTCTGAGTTGTAGAAAACACACTGGCTTAGTGTGTTGAAAGGATTTATTTCTTGTTACAAATCAAACTCATCCACTGAAGCAATGAAAGGAAAATAACTTTCATAGTTTAAAACAAACAAAATTCACACAGGGTGATCCCATCAGACTAACAGGACCACCATCCTCTGTGTCCAACATCCATCTGAATCAGGCTTCCGTCGAAGTCTTTATATAGTCTTTACTTGATGACATCATGTTACACTAACTCTGCCCCTAATACTAATACAAGGAATTAATCTACACTAATACATGCATTTGGGCGGTAACTGAGGTCATTAGTTGCATTATATCATATTTATAAGTCCATTAGATTGGCTGAATCAAATAAAGTTTTATACATTTTGTATAAATCATAATAATTTTAACTGCATACTAATAGGACACCTTAACACCCTGACTCCTCCCTCTGATGTAATCCTTCTGAATGTTGTTATAAAGCAGGAGAGAGGAGCATTCAGTCCTATGAGTGCCTTCCTACAGGCAGGAACTATGTGTGGAGTGTTAGGCAGGTAAGGTTTAGCCTTTAACCCAAAAAGAAAATGAAATGTCTCCATTATAAAATAAAACTCCTTCACTAACAGTGATTATGATTACTAGACCTAAATTGCTACTGTCACTTTAAATATTAGCTTTGTTTAGGCTGCTCTGAAGTCTAGCTGAAGGAGTTCCTTCCTAAGCACCTCTGTCAGGTAACTTATAAACTTAACTATTTTCTTGTTCCCTTTCTGACGTGCTTTATTTTATCTGGACTGGGTCATTGAAAGACCAAGAAAAGAGGTCATTGAAAGAGGCAGGCACAGTCCTTGTGTGCAGGTTGGAACAAGAAAAGGGGAAAAATAACTGTAGAAAGAGCTTGCTATGAGTCTTGTCTTTTGTTTTTATTCACTTCCTGCTTGTACCTGCCTAGTTGTCTCTGTAAGACGCTCACAGCCCAATGTGAGTGAGGCAGCAAGGAAACAGGGCATGTCAGGCAACACTCTCCTTGCTCTAATGAGCAAGAATTCCAACACAGCTATAACCTCTACATACTGAGTTCAACAAGGGGGTATACATATCGAGTGTCTACCTTTACAGTCTGACATTCATTTGGTGATATGTGGAACTTTCACCTCCTGAACAAATCCTAAAGAGAAAACAGGCAGGAATGTACTATAATAGGAGGCCAACCCTATTACAGTAGAAAATAAAGGATAGAGAAAGGAAAAAAATAAATATAGAAATAAACTAGTACTATTGCAGTAGATTTAAAAGAAAAATAACAGAATAGAGAACAGCAGAGGTTTGTCCGGGGGGAAGGGGTTCCCACTCTACCACACAGTACTATACTCTTGTGTCTTCCTGCTCAATCAGTTTTCTACCCACCTTGTTATTTTATCCCTAAACCCCAAATCACCATCTTTCATGAGGGAGGGAGTAGGAAGGTTTTACTAAAAATCAAGGTATAATGTATACACTGCTCTAGTAATCCAATTAATGGAGTCGACCAGGTTGGCTGGCCCAACCTTCCACTGGTAAAATTGTGTGGCCTAGGATCCTGTAGCTCATTTGCCTCCAGGAATCTCACAATCCTCTCCTTCTGGAATACTGTACTCAACTCTGGTGTCCCCTCCTGAGGAAAGATAGACAGGCTGGAGAAAGTGCAGGGTAAAGTAACCAAAATGATTCGGGGCTAGAAGGGCAGATCCTATGAGGATCAGCTCAGGTCACTGAACATGTACTCTCACTGGTGGCCAGATGGGAGAGGACCAACATGATAGAGACCTTCAAGTTCCCGAAAGGAATGAATAAGGTAAACCGTGAAGGACTATTTAGTAGGAATGGTGGGTTGAAAACAAGCAGGATATGAGGGAAAGCTAGTGGGGATGGGAGAGGTTCAGGAGGGATATGAGAATGTTTTACTTTACAAAGACGGTGGTTGAGCCGTGGAACAGCCTACTGGCAGAGGTGGTGGGCGCTAAAACCAATAATGGGTTTAAGTGTGGCTGGAACAGAGTAAATGGCTTAATAGTTACTCAGTGTGTGTGTGTGTGTGTAAGTAAAACCCTGTCTAGACTGGATGGACCAGAGATCTTTTTCTGCAGACATTATCTATGTTTCCTTTTTAATGCATTTTAAGATCATTCCCACTACAGATGACTGACTGGTCTGTAGTTTGCTGGCTCCTTTCTACTCCCACTGTTATGTAAAAGGACCACATCCACTGTACTCCAGTCCTCTGGCACTTCTTCTGTCTCAAGAAAGCAATTAAAGAGATCAGTCAGTGGACCCTGCCAGGACCTGCCCTCTCATTACCTATCAGTGCAATCTATCTGGGCCATTTGATATTATCTTCAGTGCCTGAAGTCCCTTTAGCACTCTCTCCTCTGTAATGGGTCCCTTACTGATCACTATATTGCAGTCTGATGGAGGCCCCATGTCCTCTGCCGTGTAAGCAGAACAGAAAAAAAACATGCAGTATATTCACCTTGCCCTTCTTATCCTCTACCCAATCCTCCCTTTTGAGCCTAATTTCATCCCCTATTTTGTGCTTTTCCCGAATATAGTGAAAGTATGCCCTGTTCCCCTTCCTGATCTCCACTGCCAGCCTTAGTTCTGCTTCAGCCTTTGCCTGTCTCACTACTTTAATGGCTTTTCTTGTCAGTTCTGGAGAGGTTTCCCTGATCCCAGTCAATTAGACAACCTTTAGATTTAATGCATGCTTTCCATTTTTGTCTCACTATCTCAACTGCTCTCTGTTAGTCTTCATGGTTTCTTTTCCCTCCTATTCTTCCCTATCATTTCTGCATAGAGAGCAGTCGCCTCTAGTACTTTTTTCTTGATTGTCACCCATTTTCTGTCTACTCGGATCATTCCATCCACCTGTCTTGATCCACCGCTTCCAGCCTCTCTCTGATATGCCACCTAGAATACTGTTTCCAGTTCTGGAGACCATACCTAAAGAAAGGCATAGACCAGGTAGAGGCAGTTCAGAGAAGGGCAACCAAGATGGTGCAGGGGTTGCAAGGGAAGTCCTATGGTGAAAGACAGTTGGGGTCTGGCAGAGGTTGTCTGAACCTTATTTTGCTGAGCAGTTGGGGAAAAGGATTTAGTTGCTGGATAAGCTTTAAATTATTTTTCAGTCTGTGGGATTTAGGGCAGTAGTGCTAACTTGTTTAATAGTGTTGTGTGGTGTGGGGGATCCATAGTGGAAGCTGGATATTCATTTATCTTTTGTACAGGCATTGTGAGCAGCTTTCTGGAAGTTTCTGTCCTTCTCAGCCAGGATCAATTTACAGCTCATTGGGGCTTAAATACCAGGTCTTCTCACATAGCAGTACTGCAGAAACAGTTGGGGTCTGGCAGAGGTTGTCTGAACCTTCTTTTGCTGAGCAGTTGGGGAAAGAATTTAGTTGCTGGATAAGCTTTAAATTATTTTTCAGTCTGTGGACTTTAGGCAGTAGTGCTGACTTGTTTAATACAGTGTTTGTGTATGTGTGTGGGACCTTCCTCCAGAGGAAGTTGCAGTGCTTGGAGGTGCCGTGAGGGGCAGACACAGGGCTGATACACTCTTATGAGAGTTGGGTGTGGGCTCGATCCCACCTCCCCCACCCCTCCCTCCCCAGAGCACAGCTCATTTATACGCTGAACACCTGCCCTGCAATTGGAGGAAGTGGCTTCAGGGGAAGCTCATGTAGTTCTATCCAATAATGCAGCCACTGGGCAGCGAAAAAGCATAAGTAGGTCTCAAATAGGAGTACAGCATCCACAATGAATTGCTGATTAGTGTGATAGGTGGATATTGTGGAGGGCCTTCAACTGGAATATATCAGGTAAAACTTCTATTAGAGGCTGAGCTAGGATTAGTTAATTCTACTTGCTGTAGGGATAGTTAGTGTGGAGAGGCTGTATATGTAGTGTGGACCATGGGCAGGATTGTTGGGTGCAATGGTTGTGAGGCAGCAATGCAGATGAATATACTGTGGAGGCTGGAAGGGTGCTCAGTATGCAACAGGCTAAGGAGGCTCAAGAAAGAGGTTCAGTGGCTTGGCAGGGAGATGAGGAGGTTTAAGGATGAGGGGAGGATTGCATCGATAGGAGAGCTGACATCTGAGAGTATTGTGGGGGCACCACAGAGAAGGAACAGTGGGTCAAGGGGGGGAGGGGCAAACTAGACAGGAAGCCAGCTGATGAAGGGTAGACTCTAGTAGGACCTAGAAAAAGAGGAGCAGCAGTAGGCAGGAGGGAGGAAAAAGCACATAGTAAGGCAAAGGGGAAAGGGAACAGGTTTACTTTACTAGCAACACATGGGAAAGAGTATGCAGGAGGTGATTGCACAAGGTATAGCACTCACAAAGAAGAGGGAGTGAGGGGCATTACTAGTGGATAGATTGAGCATGGTGTGGCAGGGGGAAGGATAATACTCGTAGAGGTGAGGAAGGAGAAGGAGGGCGGCAGTCAAACAGGAGGAGGGGAAAGGGTCTTAACTGGGAGGGACAGGGGGAAGACACTGGGGCACATAATAAAAACACAGTCTTGAGTGGCTCCAAAAATGAGAACCAGGAGGGGGGGTGGCGACAGGCACAAGGAAAGAGGAGGGGGGTGTACTGGTGTTAAGGACTCCATACTCAAGGGGATAAGACAGGGCAACAAGGGGGAGAGGCACAGTCGGATATGGGTGGAGTCCATACCAGGATTAAAGGCAGACATGGCAGGACAGGCAATCCTAAGGTGCATAAAGAGGGGTAGGAGGAAACCACACATTGTGGTACATGTGGGGACAAATGACCTATTGGGGTAAACGGTGGAGGTAACAAGGGAGAGGCCTGAAGAAGTGGGAAGGTTGTCCGAGGAGACTGGGGAGTCTGTGGCCTTCTCTGAAGTGCTCCCAGTACCCTGCACAAGCACAGTGAGATAGGAGAGGATTAGAGAGTTGAACACATGGTTGGTAGAATGGTGTCGAACTAAGGGGTATGGGGTTGTGGGCGGCTGGGGCAGTACCTGGTATGATAATAATCTGTTTGCAAGGGATAGGCTGCACCTGAGTGGGGAGGGGAAGGAGGTATTAAAGCAAGGACTGGGGAGGTACATTGTGACAAAGGTGAATTTAAACTAGATAGGGGGTGGCAAGTGGACAGCAGGTAGGCAGGGATCCGATAGAGGGGAGTCACAGCCTACCCCCCAGGCTAGCAGTGAAGGACTCGCGTGGCCAAAAAAGGAGGAGATAGAGGCTAGTGAAGGGAAGGGGGCATTATGGAGGGTGGTCTCATTGAATGCAAGAAGCCTAGGAAACATCTGCTGAGTTACAGGCACTCTTAACAGTGTGGAGGGTGAATATATTGCAGCTGTCACAGAAACGTGGGCAACTGAACACCAGGACTGGGATCTGGCAATCCCAGGATACAAATTATATAGAAAGGACTGTAAGGAGCGGAGGGGGTGGGGTGGCAGTCTATGTGAGGGATGGGATCAAATGTACAAGGGACGAGGGAGAAGAAAGGAGAACAGAGGCAATCTGGCTGCAGCTCCTAGACTCAAGGGGTAGGAAATTGAGGTTTGGGGTGGTATACAGGCCGCCGTCCCAATCTGAGGAGCTTGACAGGGAGTTAGCGGGACAAATCAAAAAGGTATGTAGAAAAGAGAAGGTGGTCATCGTGGGGGATTTCAACTTGCCGGGGGTTGACTGGAGCATTCCGGTCACCTCCAGTGCTAGGGAGCAAGTGCTCTGGATGTGATCCAGGAGGGTCTCCTGACACAGTTGGTTACTGTACCTACTAGGCTAAAGAACTCTTTAGATGTGGTATTGTCGAATGGGGAGGCAGTGAGGGAAATAAAGGTAGAGGATCCACTAGCCAACAGTGATCACTAAACGGTGTGGTTTAATATCACGATGTGCGGGGGAGCCAGAGAAGTCAGTTACTCGGGTGGTAAACTTCAGGGGAGCGGACTTTGGGAGGATGCAGGAAGTACTGAAAGGGAAACTGGAGGGCATAAGGCAGGAGACGGACGTGGAGCAGGAATGGGATATTATTAAACGGGGGGGTTACAGGGGCCACAGAAGCCTGCACCAAGGCACAGAGTAAGAGGAGCAGAGCAAGAAAACCATGCTGGTTGAACAGCGAGGTTGTGGAGGTGGTGAGGGCAAAATGAGTGGTGCACCAGAGGTTTAGGAGGATGGGGAAGGAAGTGGACAGGGAGGAATATGCAAGATGGTCCTGGGAGGTGACCAGAAAAGTGAGAGAAGCCAAGGCCCAGAGGGAGCTGAGATTAGCACAGGGAATTAATGTGGGGAGACTTTTTCAAATACATCAGGGAGAAAAGGAAGTGCAAGGAGACAATAGTGAGGATAAAAAGGGGTGGAGAGTGGACAGAAAAGGGGGAGGAGCAGGCAGAAGCACTGAATTAAAACTTTTGCTCAGTGTTCACGGAAGAAAGTGGGGAATGCTACCAGCATGGGCTGGGAGGGTGGGGACAGGGGAGAGGAGGCAACAGATGGAAGAATTGAGGCAAGTAGAGTCCTAGAGGGACTGAGGGCACTGAAGGTAGACAAGGCACCAGGGCCGGATGGTATCCACCCCAGGGAGATAGTGGAGGTGTTGTGGGAGTCACTGGTGGATCTGTACAGCACCTCACTGGAGCTGGGATGTGTGCCACTGGACTGGAGGATGGCACTAGTAGTACCATTACACAAGAGCGGGCCAAGGGATGAACCGGGTAATTATCGTCCAGTAAGTCTCACCTCTATAGTATGCAAAGTCATGGAAACGATACTAAAGGAAAGACTGGTGTTGTACCTGGAGGACAATGGCCTCCAGGATGTGAGGCAGCATGGGTTTGTTTCAAGGAAGTCTTGTCAAACCAACCTCATACAATATTAAAGACTGGGTGACAGATGAGATGGATAAGGGTCATGTGGTAGATGTTCTTTACTTGGACTTCAGCAAGGCCTTCGATTTGGTGCCTCATGGGCGGTTTGGAGAGAAGCTGACTGGTGTAGGGGTAGGGGCCAAAATGATTAACTGGATTACAAGCTGGCTGAGTGGCAGGCTGCAATGGGTGGTGGTGAGAGGGGAGCTCTCAACTCCAAGGCCGGTGATGAGTGGGGTGCCACAGGGCTCTGTGTTGGGGCCAGTATTGTTTGGGTTCTTCATATAAGACATTGCACATGGGGTGGTGAGCAAGGTAAGTCTGTTCGCTGATGACACCAAAATTGGAGCAGTGGTGGATGGAGAGGAGGGATGGAAGCAGCTATAGGGGGACCTACGCAAGCTAGAGGAGTGGTCAGAGAGGCGGAAGTTGGGGTTTAATGCAAAGAAGTGTAAGGTTATGCACTTTGGGGTGAAGAACCCAAGGACAAAATACTGTCTGGGGGGTTAAGCTGGGGATCACAGAGGAGGAGAAGGACCTAGGGGTAATGATAACAGGGACCATGAACAACACTGCCCAATGCAGGAGATTGGCTGCAAAAGCGAACAAAATGCTGGGGTGCATAGTGAGGGGGTTTTCATCCAGGTGAAGAGAGGTGATCTTGCCCCTCTACAGGTCACTGGTAAGGCCGCACTTAAGAGTACTGTGTGCAGTTTTGGAGGTCATATCAGGCTACTGGAGGGGGTGCAGAGGAGGGCAACAAAGATGATATGTGGAATGGAGGGTAGAGACTATGACAGCAGGCTGGGAGATCTGAATATGTACACCCTGGAGGATAGAAAGGACAGGGGGGACATGATAGAGACATTCAAGTATCTGAGGGGAATCAATAAGGATGGGGCAGATGGGGTCTTTAAGTTAAGGGGAGGGTCACCAGGGAGCATGGGCTAAGAATAGAGGGGTGAAGATTTAGGAAGGAAATGAGGAGACCCTATTTCACAGAGAGGGTGGTAGCAAAATGGAACGCCCTGCCAGAATGGGTGGTATCATGTAAATCTGTGAACAGCTTCAAAAGGGCATGGGACAGGGAACAGGGGAGAGTGAGGGTGGGGGTGGCAGTGGGATGACAAAGGGGAGAGGGTGGGGCAGCTGCAAAAATAGGGGTGTTGGCTGTACACTCGAGCAGACTTAGACCAGGTGGTCTGTTTCTGCTGGCACATTCGTGTGTTCGTAATCTCAATATGCACACTCTGGAGGACAGGATAGCGATGGGTGACATGACAGACCTTCAAATACCTCACAGGGGTGAACAAAGTGCAGGGAGGGAGCCTCTTCCAAAAGAGGATGAGCTCCAGGACTAGGGGCTTGCCATGAAGTTGGAGGGGGTAATAGGAAGGATGTGAGGAAACATCTTCACAGAAAGGGTGGTAGAAGCATGGAACCGACTGCCAGTCAGAGTTGTGGAGGCTAGAATGGTGGAAGGCTTCAAGCATGCATGGGATAAATACAAAGTGGGGGGGGGGGCCCTGAAGAGCAGTTAGGGTTTGTAGAGGTACAACAAGCAGGGAACTCTTCGGTGGGCCTAACAGTCTTTTTCTGCCAACAGTTTTCTGCTTCTATGTCCTTCACCTCTCATCCTTCCAAAATCAGCCCCTTTGAAGTCCAGGACCTTGGTCCTGGATTGTATCCTGAGTCTTGTTTGATTTCAGTCCACACTGTGCTATGATTGCCTGATCCCAATGGCTTCTTCACATTTATCTCCCCTATGCTACCCCTGTTTGTAAGGAGAAGGTCCAATATGGCCCCTTCCCTAGTGGGTTCCATAACTGTTTGGCTTCTGTCTACTAGGACATGGCTTCTTGCACTTCTAATTTTGACGTTCCTTGTCAGAGGTTTTGTTTTCCAGGCTTCAAGCATTAGAGCATATCACCTTCCACACCTGTAGTGTCCCACCTGATGTCTGACTTTATTATGGTACTGTAGTTTCCCCAATTATCTTTCTTGCCTTTTGCTTTTTTTCCTCTTGTTGTACACTCCCTTCCCCATGCTCCTGTTAACCTTTTTTTATTATTCAGCACAGAGTGCTCCTCTTCACAGTTTGCTGCTCTTACCTGCACTAGTTTAAGGCATGGCCTGCCTCAGTTGAACGGATGTGCCTATCCTCAACTGTACTGCCTCTTGTCTAGTTCTAAGTTCTTTCTAGGTGTTGTAAAAATCTATTCCCCAGCACCCAGGTGCCCACCCCATTGGGATGAAGACCATCCCTCCTAAACAACCTCCATCCCTACCAGGTGCGGTCCCAATCCCATAGGAACTGATCCCCCCCCCCCCGACATTAGCCCTTCAGCCATGTGTTGAACTGTTCTATTCTCAGTTGCTACCTGACACTACCATAGGGCTGCACTAAGACTTCAGAGAAGGGCATTGCTCCTGCCCTTTCCCAGAGCATTCTGTTCAAGGTGTAGAATCTTTCTCATACTTTCTCTACACTCTTCCTGGCCCCATTATTCATGCCTACATGCACTATCTTATCTGGCCTCCCCCATCCTTCCCAGTGAGTGCCAGCACCTTCTCTCTGAGGGTGTCCGCTGTTGCCCCTGTGAAACAGTGGACCTCCCTTATGATGCCTGGTGAGGAGAGCACCATCCCATCTGTGCCCTTGGCAACTGAGTCACCTATTACCATGACCCTTCTGCTACCCCCTTGGGGGTCCCACCCTTTGCAGGCTTGTGCACAGTGGCTAGAGCCCCCTCATCAGGAGTAAAGGCCCCTGCCTTCCCAGAAAGGAGACCTGGGGGCCTCATCCAGTAGTGGCTGGAGCCTGTTAAGAGGTGGGCACTGACTGCACTAGTAATACACCCTCACGTCACCTCCTACCTTCCCTTCTGACTATGGTCCACGAGCCCCGTACTGGCCTATGGGCTCAGTGAGGCAGTTGTACCTGTAGTCCCCACTGTTGCACACTGGTCTTGGTACTTAGGAAACAGATTCTGCTCTAACAGCCTCAAGCTCCGCTCTCAACAGCTACAGCTGAAACACTGCCCATAGATCCAGAGCACCCTCTGGATCACAACTGCCCCACAGTTCCTCTGCTCTCCTCAACCACTCCTCCAAGTGTTACCGTCTGCATGCTGGAGGGCATTCCAGTTTGTTATTGTGCAGTACTCTCTCTCTTCTGTATGTCTGCTGTACAGTATCACTAAATTCAGAATTCTGGCTGTAATATCTGGTCAGAGACACATGTAAATAGGTAGCACATTGTTTTTTGATATTAATATTATGCACTTGGTTTAATTGCTTGTTAACTAATTGTGTGTTGATTAGAAGTGTTATAAATAATTTAAGCATGATCTCCTATTCACCACGCCCCCTGATGAAGGGTTGCTTTAAACCTGAAGCACCAGGGCAATTGGTGGGCAGTAAGTCACTTGGTAATTCCCCAAATAAATATGCATTTTTGCTTTTGAAATCAGCTATTGCCTGTGGAGTGCTGTGGAATTTTTGGAACTGTGCCTATGCACCCACACTGCCACTTTAAGCATTAAATATCTTGTTTGTTGTAGACTAACTGCTGTTTTCGTCTCCCTTTTAGCTCCTCCAGCCAGGAGGGTGAAGTGTGGCATATGTCTTTGTCTGTGATGGTTGGGATGGAATTGCTGCAAATCTCCTGCCTCTTACTCTATTAGAACTATGGGCACACTATAGGACTACCTGTGATAATACCCCCTTCCCAGGCTTCCCTTGCCATAAGGTCTGTAAAACCCTGTGGATTTCCCTTCCTCTACCAGACATGTTCTTGTAGTTTTGTTCTTATCCAAATAACCACTGCTTACATCTTTTGTATTGTGCATTTGTGTGTCATCTTGATGGCCCAGGTCGTGCCTGAAAAAGGTCCACTGGACCAGTGTACTTACCCGGTCAACAAATACATAACTAAATAAACAAACAAAGTCACTCTGGTCTCCAAAGAATGATGCATCTTTAAATGCTGTATGAAACTTTATTCTGGTGATCCACAGAAAGGCCTGTGGCTCTTAGCCAAGTATACCTTCTTGTACATGCTACATTTGCCAGAGACCTGTTTGGTGTATCACTTATGTCCACAGCTACATACAATTGGTGTTTAGCTGTGTCCAAACCAGACTCTATATGGTATAACATCTGTGCCCTTTTCTCAGTGGGTAAACTGTCATAAAAAAAAAAAATCACAGCTTTCAGGAGTACTTCCTTGGTAGTCTGCTGTACAACTAAGGAATGGTTCCCATTTCATAAGGAGTGTGTCAGAAGAATAAGATCTCTTTCCTAATGTGTCAGTTTTTCTAGTTTCTATCAGAGGTGCAGATGAGAAGGTTGTTTTTGCTTTTTCACATCCAGCAGTTTGGAGTAACCACTCGGAATATATATAAAGGTATTCAGAACCTCGTCCGTCACCAAGTACCTCTTTTTTACATTCTTGGCAACTGATGTTGCAAATGCTGTCAGTTGCAATATTTTCTTATTCTTTCTTAGTATCATGTAGGGGAACACTGGTTCTTTTTTTTTTCCCTGTTGAAGTCAGGCCCAGCATTTTGAATTGTCAGACCAACTCTAATACAAATATAAAGATCTAGAAAAAAAATGGAACAGTTGTGCAGGAAAAGTTACTAACAGATAGATGTAATGCATTGTTTTATTGAGTCTGACAACTTTTTTGGCTAGGCGGGCTAAAATTTATGTAACCCTCTTGACTCTGGACCAGAAGGGTTTGAAGGAGAAATTCTTTCATACTTAAAATCATTTCCTTTTCTGTTAGCTGTCCTGTTACCAATGGGGAATAATTACATATGGGTAATGTGTTCCCCCACTGGGTAGTGGTACAGCCCTAAAGCTGTGACCTCAGCATACAACCCTGAGGATATGAATGTTCTGGTTACAGCAGTCACTCAGTTCACCTTTGTAGACATAGTACTACCAAACAATATGCATAATATCAACATCCATGCCCCAAAGAGAGCCTCTTCAACTAAACATAGTGTATCTGAACTTGACTCAAGCAATGTAATTTAATATTGCCTACCTTATCTTGAGCAATGTCTTTGGTAACTGAACTGGTCGATCCTGTCACATTCACAGGGGCATCGATAGAAGTCACTGACTCCCATCCACTGCCAGAGCCTTGCAGCTCAAGCTCTACTAGCACTGTAACATAAAGCTTCTTTTTAACAGGAGTAACATGCAAACTTGACTCTTATACAAAGGAATACTAACCTAGACAGATTTCCCAATCTTGTAATAGAAGACATTGCAACCATTAGACATACTGACCTTTCATGCCAAAAAGTGGTTTAACATTGTGACTGTCCATGGGTAACCGATGAATCCCCAAATCATCTTGTCTAAAGTGAAAAAAACATATACCATAACTATATTGGGCAATATTCTCCAAGAAGAGCCAGAAGTTTCAAGTAAAGGCACAATTGGTATTGTTGGAGCTAATAGAAAAGGAAATTATGGTAAGTATAAAGGACTTTCTCCTTTCTGTAGCACTCAACATTGCCAATGGGGAATAATTTCATGTGGGTTATAAAAGGCAGTACCCGAGTGAGAAGGATATAATGTAGTCTAAGATAAATATACCAGCCAGGAAAATGCCTGATTAAATGCTCTCGGATGTACCCTTTTTATTCTCGTAAGAATATATTTTGCCTCCTTGTTTGTACCCTTTTTCTTTTCTGTAACTGGTTACTGTTTGAAAAATGAAATAATAAAATTGCAATTTCAAAAAAAAAAAAAGCAATACCCATCTTCAATAATGAGGGGGAGAATATTATCCCATATTTGACCCATAAGGAAAACTATGGGATTCATCTGTTAACCACCACTTGCAATATCCAAAGCTGCATCACAAGACCCTCGACATGCAGTTTGCAGCAGTCTGCATGTGTATGAATAAAGAAAAATGCTGTCAGTTTGCAAGTTTCTAACACTGTATCACCCACCCATCACTCCACCCAAGATGCTGCGAGTGCCCTGGTGATTTGTGCTCCAAACAGAATGGAACTCTTCCTGATTACTATGTGAAAATCTAGTTCATGAACCTACCACTCCTTTGGCTTCTCAGGCTCCTGGCAGAAAGACGCAGCCAAAACTTCCTGGCTCACCTGGAAAGTTGGGGAACGTTGGAACACCAGTGGCAGAATGGCCCTTATTACTACTTTGACCTTATGCATGATCAGGTAATGTTCCCTGTGGGGACAAAACACCTGGAGCTCACCCATCTTCTAATCTGGAAACACTGCTCATAAAATAGCATGTCTAACAGATCTGACAAAAGGATTTCAAAGAACGCTCTGTACCAGACATGTAAACTAAGTTCAGATCCCATGGACTGCTCCTGCTGACTGCTCAGAGGAAATAGATGACATTCGTGATGGAACCAAGAGGATCCTGTCAGGAGATTCTAAACCCTCACTCTCAGGTTCTTGGCAATAATGGGAATACAAGGAATCACAGACACATTGCATAAGAGTAATAAAGCTTGTTTATTACTACCAAAAGGAAAATCACAGTTGCCCTAAACAGTTCTTACCATTAGGAACTGGGAGCCAATGCTAAGCATTCCCAATACCTCGAGGAATCTCTGTCTCCTGGGGACTCCGAGGTATAAGACATAATGTCTTACATTATATACCTAAGATAATTACCATGGTTCCTGTAAGGTAGAAACATTTCTAGTTACTGAGATGAGCCCAATTGGCTAAATTAGAGGTGGCTCCACAGTCCTAGATAACATTATACAATTTTGTTATAGTCATCACTTTGTGGAAACAAAGAAGTACAGTTTGTACATAGTCGTGTAGTAATACAGATCATCAGAAGATGGCAATGCCAACTCATATATCATAACACTACAAGGACACAAGTGTTCTGGCATCTTGTAAGCCAGAAATACATGTGTATATTAGAAAGTAAAGTGTATAGCAATCATATGCATACATATCCTGACATCTACTCTTGTACGGTAGATGTCCTTAGCTCTATATGTTAGTATAACATATACACAAATGATAGCTGTCTGCAGTGTGCCTCTGGGGTATCAATTAGGGTGCGGGGCCTCATGTGACATTCCCCCCTTGTTGCCATAGAAGGGGCCACACAAACAAAAGTAGGGAAGTGGAGAGAGAGAGTTGCTGTCATTTACAGACCTGACGCATGAGCCTTATAAAGGAACTCCAGCTGCTCACGGTATAGGCGGAGTGTGCGTTGGAGACAGCAAAGCATAATGATAAGGAAAAATATCAAAAATGCTTGTATAATAACAAAACCTTTAAAGGTAATCTCCAACCAAGTATTAGTAAGTGCATTATTAAAATCACCATCATTAATAAGATCAAATATTGCTTCATTTTCTTTGGTCATATTATTGCTGGTGTGGATGAGGTGAGTGTCTTTTCTGTCTAAACATGACTTCAGTGTTAAAGTCAGAGGAGCAATGTGTACATTAAAGTAAGGTAAATACTCTGAAAGAGTAAGCAGATAATCAGAGTTACCATCAATGATATCAGGTTTCATGAGAAGAACAGGGGTAATAACTGTGTGCCCAATAATAGTGGTCTGGTGAAGAACGAAGCAGAAGTTAGATTCATTAATAACACATCTTGTCTCCATACGTAAATTGTTTAAAATTACTTACCACACAAAATTCACCATCCAATTTATATTGCATTTTCACAGTAGGTAATCTCCATTTTTGTAGTTGTACTGGGCAAGTGCAAGTCTGGTTGGAAATCCATGTTGACAGGCGATGAACCTCCTTCTGGTAAGACTGGTACAATCGAGAAGCGTCTGGAGCAGATGTTGAGTCCTGGCATTCTGTGCCATTGGTGGTGATGTCATCGTCCATGGAAAAGGACCAATTGATACTGTCTGGGGAATATCCACATACAGGTTTAATAACATCAAATACGTCACCGACACAAATAAATATGCCCTTTCTTAGAACAACAGTCAGTGTGCGGTGAGACCCATGCGTCCAGAAGAGGATGGAAAACCAGAAGAGGAGGCAAGTTGAGGCGTTCTCTGTAGATATCTTCATCAAGGTGCCCAATAGAGTGTACAGATGCTAGTTTATCAACTATAGATGTATTGGGACCAAAACGTGGTAAAGAAACAGTAAAAGACACAAACATAGTATCCTTAATGAAACATTTCTTAGAAGTAAAGCAAGGACCAGTATTAGGGTACCTGGTCACAAATCCCAAATTCCTAGCAGTAGAAACAGGAATAGAAACAGACTGTAACATACACATGGCAACACAGCTAGGGGATTTGCAACGACGGCAGTACCATTTAGAGATATGTCTATCATGTATGGAACCAGGGATTCTTCCGGATTCCAGTTTACAGAAGAGATTGTTGATGGTGGTGATAATGTAAGACCCATAGGCAGAACATAGTATTTCACGGGCAATGTATTGCTTATCCGCTTCCTTATTGTGTTGTGCAATAAGGGCATTAATCTTTTCTTTACAATCTGAAAATGCCTTAGCAATATCGTGCATATTATATACAGTGCATCTTTCTTCCTGACTAAGGCCATCCACACCATGGAATAATGGGGGTATGATGTCATTGATCATACCAGTTTCAAACTTTTGTGAATGTGCTTTGATAGTAGCAATGTCAGCTTTATTTAGACATTGTAGTACTAAAGAGACCGGTGATGGTGCATGAGGCACCAGTGACATCGGACGTGTCACATGTGTTTCTTTTATGACTTTGATCATCTTTCTGAGAAATAGGTTCTCTCTGAAAATTGCCTCTATGCTCGGTGGTATGTACCCTGGCAAAAGGGTCTTGATTACAAATCTGAAAAGCAGCTAGGCTATTAAGTAACAAAGTACTATAAAACAATGATGTGTTAGTAGTGTGACACATACTAAATTCTTTCATATTCCAGTAAGTCAAATTAAACAAAACAGTTATATGCATATATTGTAAGTTGTTAATCAGTGAGCCAGGTAAAGCAGTGGCTATGAGACCACTACAAGGACCAGGGTTTTGTTCTGGACATTCCAAAAGTTGCTCATCAGTGTGTGTGTGTGTGGGGGGGGAAGGTAACACAGATAAATACATGGCAGCTGAGGCCATGTTGTGTACAGCACAAAATTTCCTGGCAGAATCCTTAGAAAGTGTATCACAATAGGAAGGGTCAATTAAAGCAGTAATATTGTATAAACCTGAATGTCTAAGAGAGGTTTAGTGCAATGACAAGGTACCATTTGGGGATATTTTTGCGTTGGGCCATCCATGGAAAGTTCCCTTGGAGAGTTTGGCCACGGGGAGTATTTGTCCTTGAGACTTGGTTTGCCACTCTATTTGTAGGGTAGAATTATCAGGAGCAACAACTGAGGCAGTGAGGTAGGCATCTGAACCTTCCTAAACGGTAATCAAATTATCGGGGATATTGATGGAGACTCCCTCTGGGTTAGCTGCAGGCGGATCAAGATGAGGAAGGATGCACTTTACCGTGCCTTGGATGCAGGGGATAACTCCTGAGAGGAGGAGAAAATGGACCAAGATAGCCATCTTGTCAGTGTATCTGAAAAGGAAGATCAAACATTAGCAAGATTAGTACTATTACACCCAATGGGGTGAGGAAAAGTAATTATACTCCTTTATACAGTTTCAGCTGGTTTGCATGTAACGATTTGTCAGATTGTTGTTTTGCATGAGTCTAATTTGACAGACTGCTGGACTGAGCTTGTTGACAATTGGGTAGGGTCCTTTCCCACTTGTTGGAGAGAATGTGTTGGATGCACAAATCTGAGAACCATTACCTGATCTCCAACTTGCCAATCCACTTCTTGTGCGTGTTTGTCAAGCTGAATTTTGGGACTGTTGCTGGGCTTTGCCCATGCTGCTCGTAGCATACAAATGAGTATGTACTAGGTCTTTTCTCAATTTTTCTACATATTGATCCACAGAGACATGATCTGCAGTGGGAGTGTGCAGGTCAAACAACAGGTGTATAGGTTATCTCATACTTCTGCCAGTCATCACCTCAAAGGGTGTCAACTGAGTGGTGGCTGAGGGTGTGCCCCTAATTGCCATAAAGAGTAATGGCAGTAGGGAATCCCAATCCTTGGGATTGTCCTCAATAAATTTGGAAAGCATTTGCTTAATCCATCTGTTGGCCCTCTCTACTTGACTTGATGATTGTGGGTGGTACAGTATGTGGAACTTCTGATTAACTCCAAGGAGTTCAAGGGCTTCTTTCATCAACTCACCTTGAAAACTGGTTCCTTTGTCGGAGTCCACCTCGAGAGGCAGGCCCCACCTGGAGAAAATCTGTTACACCAGGATTTTTGGCAGTGGCTTTTGCAGTGCATGTCTTGGTGGGGAAAGCCTCAACCCACTTAGAGAAGCGATCAGTGACCACAAGAGCATATTTGTTATTTCTACTGGTATTGGTGAGAGAACCAATAAAATTGATCTGTAAAGCATGCCAAGGGCCAGAATGCCTTTGTGGTAGTAGCTTGGTGGTTCGTTTAGTAGGGATGGGGTTGTTTTGTGCACAAACAAGGCAGTTATCTAAGTACTGTTCGACATCCTTGGTGACACCAGGTCTCCATGCAGTGGTCTTGAGCTTCTGAAGTGTGTTTTCCCCTCCCTGGCATCCACCAGTGGGGGTGTCATGCTCTTGGTGCAGAAATTCAGATCTAAGATGATGAGGGACCACTCACAATTTTGTGGTGGCATCATCTGGTTGGTACCAAATGCGCTTGTCATCTGGGAACAAGTGTAACTTACCTTCATGCCTTCAGTATGGATAATGGGAAGGTAGATTCTTCTGGGTGCCTTAGTCCAGAAATCTGAACACATCTTTGAGTTCAGAGTCAGCATGCTGGGCTTCTGACAAATCCAAGGGAGAGAAGGGTTCAGGTTTCTTCCTGACAGCTGCAATGTGCACAGCTGCTCTGGCTTCTGGATGGTCCATCATCCAAATGTCCTCCCCTCGGGCCCCTTCCTTAGCAAGGGTGTCAGCAGTGTCATTGAAGGCATGATGGGGTCATGTATGGAGTGGGTCTTAACCTTGTGTACATAGAGTTTGTGTGCAAATTTCTGTGCCAGTGAATGAATATATATTACCAGCTCCTTGTGTATCACTGGAGTGCCATCAGAAGAGGTAAAAGAAGTTCTTCTGCCAGAAAGGGAGAAATTCTGTAAGAGAACAACAAACCCAGTTAGAGTCTGTAAAAATGATGGTATCCTCAGTTCCATGCTGCATGAACTCAAGGACACAGGCCACCTCTGCATACTGTGATGCTACAATGCATTGTTTGGAAATCTTAACAGTGTTACCAAAAGGGTAAACTACAAATATACCCATTCCTTCTATCTGTTCTCCCTGATAATAGGAAGCCGATCAGTCTGTGAAGACATGACACAGTGAGGCATTCTCAAGTAATTGTGGTGTAGCAGGAAGGAAAGGGCCTGGATCTGGTAGATCAGGTGGCTGCAGTGTACAGTCATGGGGTTCTCCTTGGAAAAGAAGGCCATGTGCCAGCATTGATAGCATTTTGGTTGGGTGGACCTTGATGTCCCTATCCTGGAGAAGGAGGTACCAATGTGTCAGTCTGGTATTAGAGACTGATCCATCCTTTACTCTATCAGACAGTAGGAAGGTTGTAGGGGTGCGGTTCATACTGATGATCGGGGGGAGTACCCAATAATATACAGAAAGTTCTTGACAGCCCAGTAGGTAGCCAGAACGTTCCTTTCACAAAGGCTGTACTTCTGTTCCACTGGGGTCAAGAGCTGTGATGCATATGCAGTGGGTCTTATGGTGCCATGGACCTTCTGGGCCAGCACTGCAGACATAGCAATGTCAGAGGTGGCAGATTCCAGATGGAATGGCAAGGCTGGATTGGAGTTAACCAAAGCTGGAGCTGAGGTCAGGGCCTGCTTCAGTGATATCATAGCTTGGGTGTGAATGCAGCCCCAAGTCCAGGGAACATCCTTTTTAGTAGTTCATACAGAGGGGCAGCCTTCTGAGCAAAATCACAAATACAAACTCTGGAATAATTTACCATACCTAGAAACCTTCTAAGGGTGGCCATACTGGTGGGCAGTGGCAAGTCTTGTAATCCCTGTATCTTCTTCCAGGTAGGGCTTCTGCCTTTGTCTGTTATCCTCAGACCCAGAAAGAGTACCTCTTTCTGGCACAGTTGTGCTTTTGCTGGGTTACACTTGAGGCCTGCCCTCTGAATGGGGGTCAGCAATTCATCCAAGAGATCCAGATGTTGTTCCTGTGTGGCTGTGGCCAACAGGTCATCCATGTACTGCAAGAGGCACTGGGGTGTAGAGAAACCCTCAGGGTGTCCATCATGTATAGATGGAACGGGGAAGGGCTGTTATGGAACCCCTGTGGTAAGCAGGTCCACAAGTACTGCCTACCTTCAAAGGTGAAGGCAAACTTATATTGACTCTTAGGAGCCAATGGCAATGACCAAAAAACATTGGAGATGTCCAGTGCACTAAACCGTTGCTGGTCTGGGGTCAGTAGTCGTAGTACACCTGGTGCTGATGCCACTGTTGGGGCACAACTAGGGGTGACCTGGTTTAGTCTCCTGCAGTTGACTGCAAGTCTCCATGTGCCCGTGGGTTTTTTCATGGGCCACACTGGGGAATTCGCAGTGGCAACACATGTCCTGATTACACCTTACTTGAGGAGTGATTTAATTGTTTCTCTAAGAGAAGGCAAGGCCTTGGATGGAAAGGGGTATTGCCTTTGCCTCTCATGGGCTGGGCCTGTCACTTCAATGATGGTGTGCATCTTGCCACAATCATGCTTGTTAGTGGCAAATGCCTCCAGATGCCTTTGTAAGGCAATTCTTGTGGGGGGTAAGACGAAATAGGCTGTTGGTTAACTAGGATCTGCAGCTTATCCTGTAGGTAGGGAAATAGGCAGACTAGGTGGGCCAAGCAGTCCTTATCTGCTGTCAAAGTCTATGTTTCTATGGGAAGGAGCTTTGGGAAAAGCTCATGGTTCTTAAACAAATCTATGATGTCGTACTCTGTCATTTGCGGATATTGTCGCAACCACATGCAAGTCAGGAATCATGATAGTGTGATACTGTCCCTGAATCTGTATCAATAACATGTTGGCCAGGTCTACCACATAGCCGTGTGATGCCAAGAAGTCAATTCCGATAATACTAGGGTGATCATGCAGTACCATCAGCTGAAAAGTGTGCTATGCCTTCAGGTGTCCCAGTGTCACAGGTAGTGGCAGGGAACGGTATGCAGGTAGCCTAGTTCAGTCTACACCAGACATATTGGTCTTTTTCCGGTAGACCAGGGTGATGTGTCTGGATTATCATCCTGTAATACAGACACAGCCATGCCTGCATCCAGCAATACTGTAAGTAGGCAGCCCCCGACCTCGGCCTTTGTGCAGGACCTTCCGTTTGTATCCAAGACCAGCTTATTTACAATATGGACTGGGGCCTGTAATTGTCAATCCATAACAGAGGCAGCATGGGGAAGCTCTTGAATGAGCGTTTGGGCCTGGTCCCTGTGAACTGTCTCACCAGGCTGTACTGATGCTATATAGGGAGCCGCTTCCGGGTTCAGGCCTGTAGGGGCCTAAGAGCCTGGACTTCCGGCATCTCCATGGCCTGTGGATGCCTGCTCTCCCAGTTGTATTGCAGCAAGGGCCCGTACTGGAACAGCATCCGCTACGGAGCGCACTTTCCCGAGGAGGTCTTGGAGGCTTCGGTTCTCATCAGCTATTTCCCTATATGAAGGACCTGGTCTCTGTTTACCCTTATTGTTTTTCTGATGTTTCTTGTTTTTATGGTAGTTCCAGTTCCCCCCCAGGATTGTTGTTGGGCCTGCTGGGGGTGTTGGCTATCCATGGGGGAAGGGCTGTTTCTCTTGGGCCTGCCCCTCCACCGTGTAGTGCGTCGTGGCCTCTGGGATGGCCTCCATGGCAGCTACCTTTTTGGAGCTGGAGCTTGAATCACAGATGTAGAGTTGATAAACTCTCTCTGTTTTCTGAAGAATATTGGCAAACCTCTCTGTGGTGGGATAGGTGGTTGGCTCTACCTTCTGTCGCACTGTAGGGATCATGTTCTGAAGGAACAGGGTTTTGTACTCTATGAGGTCCACATCAGCGGCTTCTCCTGCAAGATTCTTTCCTGCCCAGTCGGCCATCCAAAGCCTCCGGTGGAAGGTCACTGGACTTTCCTTCACATTGATTCACACAGTTTGCGAGCATCACTCCTACCACACCTGGGTTGTTTGCGGTAATGAGTTCAGCTGCAACTTCATCAAAGGTGGCATGGTATCCTGTCGGATAGCATCAGGGAGTTTCACCCATAGGCCAGGATTGATAGTCTGGCGTAGGATCTGGACTTGGTAGCCTGCAGCGAGGTCAAGCATTTCACATTTGGAATGCACTTTTTCCAAGTGGCAACTGAGGTTGTCGGACGGGCTCATCCAACCAATGCTGTCAGCTATCTGCTGAACAGAGTGGTCCATTTGTAGGGGATTGCTGGGATGATCGTTCGGAGGTAGATTGTCTTGGGTGCCCTGCAGGGCTGCCTGAGCTGCAACTTCAGCCATAGTGCGAATCATTTCTTCCAGAGGAGCAGCCTCCTGCAGCATCTGCTTAATCTGTATTCAGAGAGTCCGCTTACTTCTGCCAGGCAGTGTCACGTTGCCTAAGGCAGTATCAATCATTTTCCCTATCTCTTCCTTATCGTCCACAGAAATAACAGCAATCGGTGGTGCCGTTGGGACTAGGCCTGAGCCTGCTCCCCCCACCATCATGGGGGTCGCCATGTTGGCATCACCCATGATGGCCATCATGCCGTTGATGACATAGGGACATGGTGCCATGTGATGGGAGTCCGCCATGTTGTGGATGGTGGGGTGAGGTCACTGGGCCATAGTAGGGGCATGACTGGGCATTGTACTGAGAAATGTCATCATCTGACTTCTCCTCAGATGACATCATCAGGACAGGGCTACGCCACCCATCACCTTGACGTGGCCAGCCAGCACCTCTGGCTGATGGTGCAGTTTCACCATTTTACATTCACAATCCTCATGACTAACTTTTGCAGCATTCTGATCCACATCATCCTGTAACTGCTTTTGTAACACTCTATACGCAGTGCTCAATTCGTGATTGTCCCTAGTAGCCACTCCTAAATCATTACGTACCTGGTTCATCCCGTCCTGAAGCTCTCCCAACTCCTCACAGGTCTGGTTATTAGTTCTACTTAACAAATCATTAATTTGCAATGCCTGCCCCCTTATCCTGTCTCAAACTTTCACATTCCTGCTTCAACATACTAAGTTCCTGCTCATTTTCCAGAGCAGAATAATGCAAAAGTGAATCCTTTTCATTCTGCAGAGTCTGGAGCTTAGACTCCAAATCCTACTCTCTTTTCAAACATTCAGTTTCCCGCGGCCCTATCTACTGCTCAAGAGATGAGACTTGCAGATCAAGGGTTTGAAACCTCACTTAGGAGGCTTCTAGAGCAGTGACCAACAGCTCTTTAGCCTCACACTTTCTGGCTGTTTGTCTAGTCTCTGAGTACTGGGTTGAAATCCCCAGCATTGGGTTGTCAGTTGACTTGTGTCCTGCGCGAAGTCAGCCCATCCTCCATGGGAGGCAAGGAAGTTCGAGACACAGAGTCTCAAGTCTGAGTAGATATTTGATACGGGGCCATTGTGTAGGAGAGAACATAAAATCAAACTGTGAAAAGGTGCCATGCTGTGTATAGATCCACAACAGGTGCACTAGTAAGCTTGCAATTCAAAACTGCCATGGGGTGAGGTGAGTCTGCATCGACCACACCCAGTAAGCAGCCAGACTTGGCAAGTAGTTACAAAGTGGGTGAAAAATGGGAGAGGTGATGCGGGTGTGCACACCTTCTGTTCCCATTAGGAAGGGAAAGTTGTAGCAGCAAGTAAACACTTTGCAAACACCAAAAATTGCCTGCACACGGTCACCAGTTGTCAGGAGGTCTAAACCCTCACTCTCAGGTTCTTGGCAATAATGGGAATGCAAAGAATCACAGACACGTTGCATAAGAGTAATAAAGCTTGTTTATTACTACCAAAAGGAAAATCACAGTTGCCCTAAGCAGTTCTTACCATTAGGAACTGGGAGCCAATGCTAAGCATTCCGTATATCTTGTGGAATCTCTGTGTCTCCTGGGGTCTCCGAGGTATAAGACGTAATGTCTTACATTATATACCTAAGATAAGTACCATGGTTACTGTAAGGTAGAAACATTTCTAGTTACAGAGATGAACCCTATTGGCTAAATTAGAGGTGGCTCCACAGTCCTGGATAACATTATACAATTTTGTTATAGTCATCACTTTGTGGAAACAAAGAAGTACAGTTTGTACATAGCCATGTAGTAATACAGATCAGAAGATGGCAATGCCGACTCATATCATAACACTACAAGGACACAAGTGTCCTACCATCTTGTAAGCAAGAAATACATGTGTGTATTAGAAAGTAAAGCATATAGCATACATATCCTGACATCTACGGTTGTACGGTAGATGTCCTTAGCCCTGTATGTTACTATAACATATAGATAAATGCTAGCTGTCTGCAGTGAACCTCTGGGGTATCAATTAGGGTGCAGGAGCCTCGTGTAACAATCCCATGGATGAGTCAAACACTGCCCCAAGAGCAGACAACTGTTCCAGTGCTGAACACTACACCTTGCCCGCTCATACTTGCAAAAATCCTAAAACTGCAGGCCATGGCCCCAAAAGGTCCAGTACCCTGGCTCCGGCTTAAGCTGAGAAGATGTGCTACACTGATGAATAAAAAACAACACAGAAGGAACACCTCCCTAGAGGTCATGGAGGTAGGCAGGCAGCAGTATCATCTCTAGGTTGAATACAGAAGTTGTTCAACTGAACAAATTCATGCAGAGTGACAGCCAAGAACATGGAGCTTGCAATGTCAGAACTAACAGTTCTGCAACCCGTGGACTTCTTGGCTGCTCTGGGGTCACAACCAGAGAGCTTCCTCCTGATCGCTGTATCTTTGCAGTGACCTGTGCCTCAGTGGAAGTGACGGGAACAGATTGTACACTACTGAAGAAGGCACTCCTTAACAGAGACTGCACCACTTCCTCCCACAGGTACCAAAACTGTTTGAAGGACCGCAGTGCCTAAGCATTCTCCTTTGACACAAATGGATTGCTCCAAGGATGACCCAGTCTTCTGTACAGCAGGCCAGACATCTCTGGATTCAGAGACCACTCCCCAGGAACACCCTCTCATGACTTCCATTCAGTTCCCTCTGCCAGAACTGCTGCCTGGGAAAAGAGATTGCTCTTGTGCCTCACTGATAGACACTGAAAACATGGCAACTGCGGTGACTGACCTCACCTTAGCCGCCTGCGATCTAACTGTGACAGTGTTCAAGTGCTAAACACACTGCTGTCTTCTCCAAGATCCTGAGGTGTCTTAACTACCTGGACAAGACTCTGAGCTACATCTACTTGCATCCAGACAGGCTGACGCTGGTGGTTAAAATCACTTTCAAGTGACCTTATAGGGGAGTTTTCTTGACAAGTCTAGGAGTTATCCCACCACGTCAGCCTACCATAGCACCAGTCTAGATACTGGAATTGGTGCCTAGCAGTCCTTAGAGTCCTGGAACCATGCTGGTAACATCATATTTTGGAGAAATCTCGTGAGAGTTGGTCCAAGGTACCAGTCGTATCACTTTTGACATTGGACCGAGAATGTGGCTAAATCTGAACAGGACCAACCAACTGGATCTCAGCCACTGAGAGTCCTGGACTAGGTTCTCCTACCTAGCTGAGAAAAGGAAGGAGCCCCCACATACCCATCTGAAATGCTGCCCTATCAGTGTTAATGAAGACTTCTCCCTATTGACCATACAATCCTACATCTCCAGGACTTCAGGATCATTGTCACTGACTTCTGTGCCCTCTACTATACAATGATGGAGCACTGTGTGGGTCTTGGCACAGAGATAGCCACCCCTAAATGGCAATACTCACAGCATTTCTGATGTGACTAGCAGAACCGAATAAAGAGATAGGGATCTTTCAAGCTGACTGGCACCAGGGAATCCCCCGACTGGGCTGGTTGGACAGTGTACCGCAGGCACCTACTGTATATCCCAAACATTGCAAGTCAGATTAGTTTTATTAAATTCTTCAATTCTAGTCTTGGCTGGAAGCCACTCCTACTTCTTGGTTACTATAAGTCAACTGAATAGCACCCCATCTCTCCTTGTTGGAGGAACCAGGGGTGATTGCCTCTATTTGGATTATATAATCCACAGTGACTTACTGACAGGTTTTGCCAGGATCAGGGAAACCAGGAACTGAGGGAAAACAATCTTTTGAGCACAGACTAGAATTCTAAGGTGTAACCTGGAACCAGAATTTCCCGTAATCATGCATCTGATGTTGTCTGTGCGCTAACTTCACCCCTAAGGAAGACTCATTGTCCCAAGTTGATACACAGGGGTGTTAGCTTGGTATGTGTGTCATGCTATCTTTTCAATAAAACAGGACTTCTATCTCCATGTGCCTGGTGTATGCCCAGTTCATTTCTTTTTGTTCTAGTTTTTTTAATTTTTTTTTTGACTGGTGCACCTTTAAGAAAAGAGGTGTGCGCTCCTTTATTTGTAAATTGTCAGTGGCTGGTGAAAAATTCCATAGCTTTCTATCAAGGGACTGAAAAGCAGAGATGGACCTGTTGCATCTCCATTGTGACTAGGGGTGAAAAGAAGCCCTTCTGTTTCTCCGATACTGACAATCCAGAAATGTACAAGATCCATCTCCTGCCTGCCTAGGATGATCAACCCCTCACTCCTTGGTGCTAGACAGAGGTAGGGTTACTCCTTAAGTACTGATATTTATCCTTTCTAGCCCTGGCATCTTCCAAAATGCCATCCCCTTCTGAGCTGCAAGACATTTACCTCGCAATGGGGCATATCATTCAGTTTTGTCTAGGCCCACCTGTTCGCATACAGGAAGGTGCCCCAAGAGTTGAGAGAGTTTTCTCCCTTTGAACTCTTATATGGACGTAGGGTGCATGAGCCCCTAGACTTGATCTGGGAAGACTGGGAAGGCAAGCACGCGACACAGGAATTCCAGTCGTGGAGTATATCCTGAAGTTTAGGGAGAAGCTGAAGGAGCTTATGGGGGTGGCCTAAAGGAACCTGTCAGCTGCTCAAGAGAAGCAAAAGGTCTGGTATGACCGTGGAGCCAGAGCTCATTCATAAAGTGTAGGTCAGGAAGTCATGGTCCTAATTCCGGTTCAGAAGGACAAGCTGCAGGCCGAGTGGGCAGGACCATACAAGGTAGTCCAACAGGTTAATGACGTGAACTGTATTGTAGAACTGCATGACAGGAGACATACCCATTGGATGTACCTTATCAAAATGATGAAGCCATATGCAAATAGGGCTGACATGGTATTTGCAGTGTGTAGTCCTGGGGAGGGGACGGAAGAACAACACTTACTGGACGTGCTAGAGGAAAGTAAGTGGGAGTCATCTGTGGAAGCAATCAAACTGTCACCCTAGTTGACCCCAGAACAGTCCCAGGAAGTGAAGGTGGTTTTAGAGGACTTTGCCCCTTTGTTTACGGCCAAGCCTGGATGAACCCCCTTAGTGACACATGATGTAGACACAGGGACACAAGTGCTTATATGGTAGACAGCCTTCCGGGTGTCTGAGGCTGTCCTAAAGGACAGTAGGAGGGAGGTGGAAGAAATGCTGTATTTAGGGATAATCCAGAAATCCCACAGTCTCTGGACCTCACCAGTAGTCCTTGTTCCCAAGCCAGATGGCTCTACTCACTTTTATGTGGACTGTCATGGACTCAACACAGTCACAAAGTCTGATGACCACCCAATGCAACAGACGTACGAACTACTGGACAAGTTGGGAGGGACAACATACTTTACCACAACTGACTTGACGAAAAGGTACTGGCAGGTGGAGTTAACTGCCAGAGCTAGGGAAAGGTCAGTCTTCATCACTCCAATAGGGTTATTTGAATTCAGGGTAATGCCTTTTGGAATGAAGAACACCCCTGCCACCTTCAAAAGCTTGGTCAACCAGGTATTACATGGTACTGAAGAGTAATCAGTGACGTATCTGGATGATACTGCTATCTTCAGTACCAGTTGGAAGGAACACCTGTCTATCTTGAAGGAAGTGTTGGGCAGGATGCAGAGGGCAGGGCTCACTGTCAAGGCTGAAAAGTGCCAGGAGGCTGTAGCAGAGGTGGCATACCTAGGCCATGCAGTGGGGCAGGGGCAGCTTCATCCAAATCAAGCCAAGATAGAGACATGGCCCAGGCCTGAAACCTAGAAGCAGGTTAGGAGCTTCCTAGGGACCACTGGGTACTATTGAATGTTTGTACTAAATTACAGTACCCTGGCAGCTCCCCTATCTGGCCTGCTAAAGAAACGAATGCCCAAAATGGTAGACTGGGAGATAGCCTGAGAATGATCCTTCATACGGCTAAAGGAGACACTGTGCAGTGCCCCTGTGTTAGCCAGTCCTGATTACACTAGGCAGTTTGTTGTACAGACAGATGCATCAGATGTGGGGATTGGAGCAGTCCTCAGTCAGACCTCTAATCAGGGAAAAGATCACCCAATAGTGTACCTTAGCAAAAAGTTACTTCCCTGGGAACAGGCATATTCCATAGTTGAAAAGGAATACCTTGCACTGGTATGGGCCTTGAAGAAATTAGAGAAATACTTCTACTGGAGGCACAGACTGATCATAACCCCCTGGTGAGCCTAAATCAGATGGGTAAAACAAATGGTCATCTCTTAAGGTGGAGAATTGCCCTCTAGGCCTATGATATGACCATTACCTACAGGGCCGGATCGGCCAGTGCCAATGCAGATGGGCTATCTCACTGGTTAGAACAGTAACAGAATTTGTGAAAACCTTACCATGCATTGGGGGTGTGTTCCCACAAATTCAGTCTAGGAGGGATGTGTGAGCTAGCCAACTGTGAGTCATTTACAGATATAATTCTGTTATATATATATATATATATATATTTTATGTGATCCTGTATATGTGTACATGCTACAAGAATGCCAGAGTTAAGGCAAGGGGCACATGGAGAGAGACAGATTGGATTTATTTTAAAAATGTTTGACCTTCCTCTGACCTGAGGGGCAGCTGCTTGCCAGGAAGCTAAGGTTGCATTTCCAGGTCCTTTAACAGAGATATGCCAAAATCCATTTACCTGTAATAAACCATGCACTCCAGAGCTCAAGATGTAGAACAGGATTCTGGGAAATAGCCATTCTTGACAGGATATTGTGAATTAGCTTAGAAGGTGTTATACTGAGACATCAAAGTTTTAACCCTGAAGTCATGTTCATGATTATTTTATGTACCAGGAAGGTGTGATGTCAGAACCTTAAGACAATTTTGGGAAAGTACAAGAATGACATCTACTGGCCTAAAAGAGAAGGCCCCTTTGGGATTAGATGGTTCTTTTTCTTCAGGCTTCCTCCTGCTATTTAAGGAGCCAACAGAGCAAACTCGTTTTTTTGCTGAGCATCTACAAAGGACACTTCTCCTGACACTACTAGAATCAAGACTGACAGTACAATGGAAACAATCTTTCATTTACATTATTTGGACTTCAATTCACTATGGACTTAAGGTAGCCTTTAGATAACAGTTATAGTGTGTTTTTCATGTACGTTTTCCACTTTTATTTCTGTTATTCTGTGACCAAATTAGTGCATCTTTTAGTTGTAACTGTATGATTATTATTTAAGTATTTTAGTAAAAAAAAACATTCATTTTTAAGAAAACTGCCCAAGCAAGATTTCTAAATTGAGTGAGAGTTCTGGGACAAACTGTTCTTGCTAAGAGGTGCCTCCATAAGCAACCAATTGAGCAAGGGTCTGTAAGGGATATCTGGGTAGAGATAGGAAGAATACCAAAGTCTCAAGGAAAAGTCTGTAGGGATTTTGAACCAGGTTCTTGCATGTCCTGTTGGAGAAGATGATTCAGGAGCACACTGCTACGCTGAAGAGAGTGTGACACCTGGATCTTCACCATCTGTGTAACAACTAAGAAGGGTTCATATATGGATACAAGACTCAAGTCTGGTATTGTGCCCTCATCCAGAGTTTTGAAGGATGCCCTGGGTCCTCATGGTGCGTGTTCTGTCATGCCGTCAGCAAGCATTCTAAAAGGGCATGAGGAGGGTATCCCTGTTACCCCCTGTCATGGATTACACTTGGGGGTAGGCACTGTGAGTCAGTGGACCTGACCCTCAGGAGTGGGTTCGTGACAGTCATGACTGTCAAGCCCAATAGGCAGGGTCCAGCAATGATGAGTTTACTGATCTTACATCCTTCCCTGGGTGATCTGCTGCTCAGAGCTCTAGATGCTGTTTGGAATCTTGGGGTGGTCTTGGACAGCAAATTTACACTTGATCAACAGATGTCAGCTGTTATCTGGGATGGCTTTTATCATCTTTGTAACATCTGCAGAATTAAACAGCATCTAGCCCATGCTGACCTGGTAATGATAGTGCATGCCTTTGTCATCGCTAGGCTTGACTAGTGCAACACGTTATACCTACGGTTATCTGGAGGTTTGTTCTGATGCCTGCAACTAGTCCAGAATACTGCAGCCTGGCTGACTGTGGGCTCCTCCTGAAGGGACCATATCACTCCAGTACTGCATACGCTGCACTGGTTACTTATGCGGTGGTGCATAATCTTCAAAATATGCTTGATAGCTTTTAAGGCCCCACATGGTCTGGGACCAGACTACTTAAAAGACCTCCTAGTTCCCTACTGTTCAACTTGTTCACTTCACTTTTCTGATGTGGGCTTGCTTTCTATCCCTATTCCTAGGCTGCAGCAATCTGGGGACAGAGTTTTTTTGTGTGGCAGCACCTACCTTGTGGAATGCTCTGCTAGAACATACTAAATCTGCCCACCTGGTAAAGGCCTTTAAGTCCAATCTAAAAATCTTCCTTTTTGCAGAAGCTTTTCCCTGTATTTCTCAATCACTGTTATATTTATGACTCATACTCACTGCTTGTTTTATATAAATAGTTCTGTAGTTTCATTGTGATTGTCATAAAGTGCCCTGAGCCTTTGGGCATGGGCACTATAGAAATAAAGCCGCCTTGCCTTAAGCACTGGGGAGAAAATGAGACTATGCACGTTGTCTGCAGGCAAAGCTTCATCCACTGCTTTGTTGTGAGGAATTTTCAGGGCCTTCAAACCTTATAAAAGTACGGAGGCATGCTTTTATTGCATGTATATGACCTTGTATACCACCAGAGGAACCTCCCATTCTGCACTGTTTCCTCCTGGATGAACAGCAGAAATGCTAAGCCCTTGTGACTTGCTCCTGTCCACCCCAGACTATTCCTTAACTATGACTTGTACACAGTGATGGAGATTGGAAAATATACTCTGAAGCCGTGAAGTGGGCAGAATGATATTCACATCTAGTGTGTCTATGCCTTGAAACTCCTTGAGCTGCAATGTTCCACAAGCATATAAAATATTACAGGGCAGTGACTCACATCAGGTTAATCAATTCTAAAGCCACAGCTTAACCCTTAGGCTGCCAATAGAATTAGAACGCTTAGGAATTTTGGAGTGATATATCAGTCTGCAGCACAGCAAGAGTTAACAGGCATGAATTTCTAAATTTAAGGGTGCTCACACCTCAACCTGCTTTGAAGTCACACAAACCTGAAAGAAAATAAGAAAGAACAAGTACGAAAATATAATCTTCTAAAGAGTTCTCTATGCTGCTACCCCTACAGTGGTACAGCTGAAACTGAGTGACTGCTGTAACCGTAATGTTCATGTTCTCAGGGTTGTATGCAGAGGTCACAGGTTTTGTGCTGTACCACTACTCCAGTGGGGAAGCACATTATCCATATGTAATTATTCTCCAGCACTACAGAAAAGACATTTCTCATTTGATGAGACAAAATCTTACAAGGTATTAGAGTTCCTGCTAAATTTAAAATCTGTCAAAAGTGGTGGACATGATTGATTTTCTCTCTCTCTTTTGAAGCACTCTGCTTTTCAAATTGCAGAACCCCTTATCTTTCTATTTAACTGGCCCCTTTCTAACGGAATCCTACCACACAACTGGAAACTTGCAAGGTTCATCAGTTTATTTAAAGGCGGTGACCCAGGCAAGATGACCAATCACCACCCTATCTCCTCTCAGTCATCTCTCAAATATTGGAGACTGATAGCACAGCAGCTTAATCATCATCTTGAGGAGTTTTGGCATTTTTGACAAACTTCAGTCTGGCTTCCATAAACTACAGTACACATCACTATTACTGCCATGTTGAAGGTCTAGTACAATGTCAACTTAAGTATGGACTCCAGGCAACTTACCAGAGCTACCTTCATTGACCTCTCCAAAGTCTTTGACACAGCTGACCATCAAATCTTGTTGTGCAAGTTGGCTGAGGTGGGTATAGATGTGTGTGTGTGTGTGTGTTAAAGTGGTCCACTTCATATTTAAAAAACAGAAGTCAAACAACTATAGTCAAGGGCTTAGAATTTGGGCCCCTAAATTTCCAGCAGAGTCCCACAGAGCTTGGTCCTGGGGCCACTCCTCTTTCGGATTTATTTAAAGGTGTTGGTTGCAAGTATTGGTGTTGCAAATTATCACCTATATGCAGACAACACTGTAATTTATCCCTCTAGTACTTCATCTGAAGAGGTTCAGAGAAATGTGCAGAGGAGTTGTGATGAGCTTCAAGCTTTCTTTGAGGATTCCAAGTTGTGTCTCAATAAGTAAATTGATGCTGTTTGGTCACCCCACCAGACTTAAATCATGTTTGTCAACCGATGTTTCTATTAGAGCTCATGACTGTGCCCTGCTGGAGTAAGTTGATTCATACAAAAATGGCAAAGCAATTTTATTTATATGGCACCCAATCCTCAGCGCTCTGGGCACCTTACATAAAAGCAGATAAAATCTTGGCTTTTGGCTGGAATCAGCAAGATTAGGAAATGGACACATGGATCAATTAACAAAAAAAAAAAAACTGGCTCCCGAGTAGGGCTCCTTTAAAGGAATAGGGATTGCCTTAATACTGAAACAATCTGAAAGACTTTACATGTACAGATATTTCTGCTGTTTGATTACATATAGAATAAATAATGGGTAAGGGTGGTATACAAAGATGTATACCCACTGAGGGGGGCTAATTTGGGCTACAAGGTCATGAGCCTGAAGGTCGGTTGGCTTTACTGTCCTAATTAGCCCCCGATATGGGTATTCTTCTGAGTGTTCCACCCTTACCCATTGTTTGTTGAAAATAATACATTAGGATGGTTATTGTTATGGAGATTGCATTTGTGATCACATTATGGCACCTGAAGGTATCTTGTAGCAAGGAGGGAATGGTGTGTAGTGAGTGCAGGTAGGAGTGTGGTGGGGGGGAGGTCTGAGTTTGGAAAGTTTTTGTATGTCGTTTCTTCCAGGTTCTAGTGTAGCTTGTTAATTGGTTTGGCTAGCTTCCTAATGATCTGTTAAATATGTTGTTAGTGGTGTCCCCATAGAGTTTAATGTAGTGCAGGTGTATACTTCTAATTGCTTGATTAGTGTAGGTATATAGCTTTAATTAGTGTAGGTATATAGCTGTAATTGTTTAATTAGTGCAGGTATATACTTTTAATTGATAGAGTAGTCACAGATATACAGGGAATGAAATGGCGGCCTTTTCTATGAGGAAAAGTTCCCATCGATGTATTATATGGATATATTACATGATCATGCCACAAATGACAGGTTGCACTACAGGTACTTCATAATTGTCTCATAAGACTGATTCTCAAATGGCCCAGGGAGAGTCACCATTGTGATCTCTATGGGAAACTAGGGTGGATTTCCTTAAACAGGAGGAGACTGCACAAGCTTGTTCTACCCTATAAGTGTGTACACTGACAGGTCCTGGAATATCTGAAAACAATCAGATCTTTATTAGAAAGATCAATCCCTCACTGCTAAAGCACATCTTTGTGAATTAGAAATTCCCAGAGTGAAGACCAAATAGTCCATGTACTTTTACAGTCACTTTGTGCCTATGTTATAGAATTCACTTCCAGACCAGTTTTGAAGTACTTGTACAAATTCTCCTCAGTTACTGTATTAGAATCATGGTTCCTCTCCTCCATTTCTTCTCTGGATAGCTATTCAATTTTATAATCTGAATACCTGGCTCATTTTTGTAAGAATAAATTCTCTGTCCAGCTGGGGGATTCTCACAAAAACCCTTATGATCGAAAATGTCCCAACTGGGAAAACTCTACCCTTGAGCAACTTGTAAAACCATACAGATTTCTTCCTTAGAAAATGTTTTAATTCCTTTTCAAAGTTGAATCAGATTTTCATACAAATGGTCCCCATTTACTTTGTTTCAGTACATATATGGTTCACGTATTATACTGAGTAATCCTTTATTTGCAAATAATGCCACTTGTGACAAACGTCCTTGTAAATGGTTCACACGTGATCAATTTTCCTTGCTAATGGTACACATTCATATTCATAATAGTTCCAGTTCCTAGGAAATATTTGGGGCACTTTTGTTATGTATAAAGTAATGTTTTGGATCCTAACTGGACCCTTCCTCAGACTCAGGGGTTATAATATGTGGAACCCTGTTTAATAACATAAATAAAATTATTTTGTGTCCTTTGTGTCTTATTTTCATTAAAAAAATTAATTTCAAAATGGTAATTGCAGGTGGAACTAACATGCTTTTAGGACTGATTTAATTATTTTCTGTCACTTATAGTGACTTTTCTTTGTTTCCATCTGTTGAATCAGTGAGTAGAGAACAAAGTTTAAAAAAGCTTTTACCATTGATTTAAATATTCTGTATTTGTGCCATCTTTTAAGAGTCACTTTTCTTAACTTATAATTATTCCCTTTGCTATTTTTGCAGTCTTTGTGCCTTGCAAAGAATAGTTACCTACCATAACAGTAGCCCGATAGAATCTCCTCCATTGAGCCAGGTCATGAAATTGTAAGCCATCAACGTCAGGACCACCCGGAAACTTTTTGCTTGCTGGGGCCCCCAATGTTGACACTCCTTGTCAGGGTCTATATAATGTGGGCATCTCCAGCATGTCTTAGTTCCCCACTGGAGATAAACTAGGAGGAACATCGGACCAGAAAAGACTGAAGCAACTAGGACCAAACCTGACACACAGGAGAGGATATGACAACCTGAGTACAGATGCCATTTGAGGCAAAAGAGGAGAAGCAGCTTGCAAGAGCAGGCAGTATTGTTACCAGAAAGGGGAGGAGGGGGAAGAGGGAGGAAGAGCTGTGGCTCAATGGAGGAGATGCTCTTCTGTGTTTTACTTCTATGGTAGGTACCATATTTATTTTATCTTCTTTGATAGCCACCCCACAGGTGGAATGAGCACAAATGGGACAAAGAAGCTGCTTACCATGCTTCTTGAAAAAAAACATAATACAACTGGCCAGCCATTTGAACAGGCCATTTCGAAATTACGCAGCCTACCATTCTGGAGACAAAAGCTATAAACAGTTAGGAGGATTTTCCATAATCTTGGGTACAAAAAGTTTTTTCTTGTATGGAGTTGTAAACATAGCCACTAGGAACAGTGTCTTCCAGGAGAGAAAGTGCAGCTCACAAGTAATGGCCGGCTTATAGGAAGGTGCAATCAGGGTCTCTAGGACCAAATTAAGGTCCCACGCTGGAACCAGATTGGGGACCTGGGGGTGCAACAGTAGTATACCTCTTTGAAATCTGCAGGAAATCTCCATCTGGGCCACTGTCTTGCAATCTGAGAGGGCATGAAAAGCCAACATTGTGGCCAGAATACCCCAGTCCTGTATCATTAAGTGACATGGGGTAGTCCAGCACAATAGGAACTGGACAAGTGAAGGGGCACATGCACTACTTTCTGTGAGTATGTCTACAGCGTAGAAAGCTTTCTGTCTGGCAGCAGAACATCAGCAACCATGAGGGAGACCCTGAAGCAGGAGAGCTCTATGTCCTCAGGAGCCAAGTGTGGAGGTGCAGGGGTTGGAGATCCAGGTACATTAGAGACCCCTGGCTCCTGTGTCAGAAGTCCCGCTAGCATGGGGAACAGGATAGGTGATCCACTGCCTGTTGATGGAGCAGAGGAAATCAAATTGGTCTGTGCTTGTAAGGGGCCACCAGAGTAAAGAGGCTAGTTTGACCTGTAGCTTGACCAGAACCCTCTGTGTTAGAGGGAATGGGCAAATAAAGCACACAGAAATCTCCATTTCCAGGAGAGGGACAATACGTCTTGCTAGAAAATTCCAGGCTCTGCAGCGAGCATGCAGAGACGCAGCAGTTTTGGACTGTTTGGAGACATAAGCAGTCTATGTCCAGACAACCCCATTTTCCAAAATCGTCATCCACAACGGAGTTTGACAGTTCCCATTGATGGCACTGTGCATGAGACTTACTGAGACGATCTATCTGTGTGTTCATGGTAGCTGGCAGGAACACTGCTGAGAGAAATGTGTTACATTTCATCAGCTAGTGCCAAACTCTCATTGCTTCTTTGCAGAGAGTCTATGTATGCACTCCACTATGTTGGTTGATTTAGTACATCACCAAAATATTGTCTGTATGGGGACAGTGTAGGCCACACAGAACAGTCCTCATCTTCAGAGTTCTACTGTGCAGAACCATATCCAGAAGATTTCACTGGCCCCAAGTTCTGAAGCAGCTAAGATGGGCACCTATCCTGAACCCAAGGTGTCTGTGGTCATTACCGGGAAGGGGATGTCTTGAGGAATAGGGCCCCTGTCTCTGGGTTGGTGGGATCCAACCACCACAGCAGGGAGCAATGGAGAGGAGGAGTCACTTGTATGAGACAGTCCAACTCATCTGAATGCTGTGCCCACTGCATCCTGAGGAACCACTGAGGTATCCTTACGTGAAGGCCAGCTAGCATGACAGTGCAGCAAAAACTTTGGTAAAGATACGTGGTGCAGAGCATAACACAAAGGGAAAAACATGAACTTTGTAGTGCAAGCCCTAGAGCATGAAACACAAGTATTTTGTGTGTGACTTGCAGATTTTGACATGAAGGTATTTGTCCATGTCCAAAGCAACCATCCAATTCCCTTTTAGTAAGAGGGGGAGCAGAGACTGAACAGAGACCATTCAAAACTTTTTATATTCGATGAATAGAGTCAGTCCTTGAAGGTCTAATATGGGCCTTAGGGAGTCACGTGATGGCACACTGAGGAGAAGCAGCTCCTGAGCCAGCTTCTCAAGGCGCCATAATATTTTGCTATTGCTTGTGTGCAGAGTCCAAAAAATGCCTCAACTTTAATAGCAACAGACAGCACTTGACGAGAGATTTTGAAAGGGACCTTTTTCACAGAGATTATGGCATTGCAAGCTGACCTAATGGAAAGACCACTTTTTTAAAGGGCTAAGATCCACTAAGGACACACTCTCGGACTTGGCTGCAGATTTAAAGTGATGAAGCCGGCACTAGAAGAACTGACCCAATGAGTCAATGACTCAGAAGCCAAAATCAGCTCTCTGGAAGATTGGGCAGAGTGGATGGAAACAGAACTTATTAACTTGAAATGGAAGGTTCAAAAGTTGAACAACTACAGTATATAGAAGACCTGGACGGTCGCAGCCACTATAACAATTTGGTAGTAGTCAGCCTTCCTGAAAGGGTCTGGACACTGTTAAATTCACACAGAAGTTATTAGAGAAGGTGGCACGACTGTCATCACATGGCACCCAAGACAAAATAGAAAGAGCATTGAGCCCTTTGACCTTTGCCCAATCTTGGAGACAAACCCCCAACCCGTCATACTGCATCTCGAAAATTACCAAGACAAAATGCATGTGCAAACTAAAGTGAGAGAACACATGGAAATATGATGGGAAGAGACACAGCTTTCTATCTTTAATGATCTGTGCCACCAGGTACAAGCCAAACAAAATGAACACATGGAGATTAAGAACATGCTATACGTTACGGGGTGAACACTATGTGGCAAATGCTTACTGGCTTCTGGAACGTATGGACATTGCAGTGTGGCTCATGTGCATTGCACACTAAACCCCCTGGCAGACAGATTTGAAAGCCACCATGAGAGATGGGATAGTGACCCTGCATTAACACATCATCCCATTCTCTACAGTCCAAGTCTGCATTCACCACTGCACAGACTTGAAAAGGACAATGCAAACCAGCCTGCTGGCATAGTAGTTGGGCTTCCACTTGTGACGCCGATGACCCGAGTTTGGGAATGGACTCTGGAGTTGGAGGGCCAGCTGGGAGGAGGGTTGAGCATCCTGGGGACTGCTCTCCTCCTCCTCTGGGGTGAGGCAGGGTCAAGTGTCCAGCACATAGACTGACCCCTGGCAGAGGCCAGAGGTACATCCAGTGTCCGGCACCTACACAGTTGGAGGCAGGGAAAGATGTCTGCATTCATGCCCTCACATCATTGCATGTCCTGCCTCCTGGGGGAACTTCAATGGAAAAAAGATCTCAGGCTGGCAGGATGATGGCCGCCCCATGCTACCAGTCCCGCAGCACCATCGGGGATGAATCCCATCTTCCATGGGGGGGACAGGCCCCCTCCCAGTGGCCCCACCCTGGGGGCTAAGCCAGGGTGTAATCCTGGGGTGGAAGCATCCCAGGGTCAAATCCCATCATCTGTTGGGTGGCTGGATCCTCCTCCCATGGCCCTGCACTGGGAGGCAATCTAGAGAGTACCCCGGTGGGGTGGCTTCAGGGTGGTGAGTGGCGGGGGTGGGCAGATGGTGGCCATCCTAGAGTAAAAAGAGCATAATAAAAAAAAAAAAGGAAAGAAAAGGACAATGCATCTTCCCGTCTTCAAAGATGTGATCCAACACTGGATGCATAGCGTGTCCATGCAATTTTAAAAGAGACAGCACTTGTTAAATCTAATTGTGTTCTGTTTGTAGTACATAACCCTTTTAATTCTGCACAACCCAGCCTTGACTAAGAGCAAGGGAATCTGTCAGGACTTTGGGGGGGAGCACCGATCAGGAGGCTAACAAATAACAGTGCACATGAAGTTAAATGGTCATCTCTAGTTTTAGGATACTTCCACCTTTAACATGCACTATCACAATTCTTGTTATTCATAACTGTTAAATGTGGATATTAAATAATCTCACAGTTATTGATGTTTACTACTGTTAACTGTACTTGCTATAGGCATGAGATTTTCAAGCCTGGTAGCTAAATACTAACTTACTAACTTAAGGGGTATTTAGTTACTAACAGGATGCTCAAAGCAGAGACTCAATCAGTATGGAGTCTATGATGGCTCCTTTTAACTATCCAAGGGTGCCGTAACAAAACCTCATGCAAGGCACAGCAGCCATTTAGGATTCCACTTCACCACGCCGGAGGTCTGACTTGGCAGCTATCTCTTAAAGGACCACTATGGACCTAACAGATAGGACTGCGGGGCCACAGACCAGGGGAGAGATTACCCACCTGGGTAAGACTGATGTTTATTGTTGCCCGTTTGTGGTTATTGTTCACTGTTTTTACCTGCACTATGTTGCTAAACATTGTTTAGAACTGAGGGGGGAGGGAAGGGGGTTGGAGTAGTAGATTTGACAATAATTAAATACAACAAACAGGGTACTTATATCTCAGCTAAGAAGGTACGTGATACAATACAACCAAAGTGGAACAGAGAATGTAACCATTATGTATATATCTTGGAATGTGAAGGGGCTAGGTCTAAAATCAAAAGTTATCAGATAATTAAACATGCCAAACAACTGGATGCAACATCATCCCATTGCAAGAAACACACATACTATCCTCTGAATGTAAATTATTCAGAAGAGAGTGGACTGGCAAATAATATGGAGCCGGAGACAATACTAGAAGAAAGAGCATGGTGGTCTTAATAGGGCATTCTACTAGGTTTCGCCTGTTACAGAGCACTAAAGACCTAGAGGGACGATACGTATTTCTTCAAGGCATTACAGATAACAGAAATACTGGTGGGTAGTGTCTGTGGCCGCAACATGGAATGCCCCACCTTTTTAATGTCTCTTGTGACCACACTTTTTTTCCTTTCTCCATTTACCAGTTATAATGGGGGGTTGGGACTTGACATACAAACCAGATTTACACTTGTCAGGAAGAGTGCTCAGAGACATGTTGGATACACTTGGACTTTGTGACCCATGGAGACTATCAAACCCAACCACTAAAGAATAAGTGTTTTATTCGAATGCCCATAATTCATATTCTAGAATCAATTATATTCCTATAAATCATTCTGCTCTCTATGGGTGACATACTATACACTTGTGGCAACTCACCAAGAGTCCCCTCTGATCACTCCCCCATAAGGGTCCAGCATGCCTTCACTTTAGGGACAGATAAGCATACAATGTGCAAGCTACATAACCAATTACTTAAGAACCAAGTTTTGCGGACAAAATCAGGGAAAAACTAACAGTTTATCAGGACAGTGAGGGCTCCATAGACAAGAAATATCCGACATAGGCAACATGTAAATGTATGCTGTGAGGTGAAATTACTAGACTTGCTTCCAAAAGGAAAAAAAGAGAGGACTGCACAGGCAACCAAACTTTTAACAGGAATAAGAGGCTTGGAAGCGAAACAAAATCCTGCCACTCTGGTCAGAACCACCCAATATTCACTTAAAGACCAGTATGCTGAGCTGCTCTGGGAAACATGCTATATTCAAGACCCATGCCAAATATATAGAGCACAGGGAGAAGGCAGTTAAACTACTGGCCCTATAGCTCAAAAACCAGGAAGCCTCAAGGCTCTTTCCCCCGATTAGATCAGAAGTAGATGGGTTAGTTAAACCAGTCCCCAGGGATATAGCCCAGGAATTCTATACCTTCTACAGAACACTCTATGGAACCACACATGTCCCTCCCTCCTCCTAAGACATAGAAGCCTACTTAAGACGCCATACCCAATCCTTGCTGATGAATGGCCAAAAGGAGATTCTGGCCTAACACATCTTGGCTGCCAAAATCCTGGATACCATAACATTCCTTATACCAGCCAAGGCAGCAGTGCCAGATGGCTTCATTGTCAGCTTCTACAAGTTGTTTCCCACCGAGCTTATACCTCTTCTCATCCAAATGTTCAGCTATTTTCACAAAAGTGGGTCACAGACCAGACCCTGCTGGCAGCCATGATTACATTACTGCAAAAACCAAGGAAGAAAGATCCTGACAAAGTTTCAAACTACAGGCCCATCTCTTATTAATCAGGATTTTAAAATTTAACCAAACTACTAGCCAACTGAGTCAACAAGCTATAGGGTGATATGACTGAACAGGAGAAAGCTGGCTTCATGCCTAACTGTAGCTCGGCTGATCATCTCCGAAAACTCAAGCATGTCTTCTCTGTATCCGAGGACCCAGAGACCTTTGTGGCTCTGGTGTTTTTGGATACAAAGAAGGCATTAGTTAGAGTCTTCTGGCCTTTCTCAATCTCAGTATTAGGCAGATTTGACTTGCCATCAGAATTCAGGTCCTCTACTCAAACCTTAATGCCCAGATATACTGCAATGGAATCCTGTTCCCCCCTCCATCTTAGACAGAGACACAAGACAGGGGTGCCCCATATTCCCTCTCCTCTTCAATTTATATCTGGAACCCCTCATCATCAAATTTAAAAAAACACCCAGAAATCTCAGGCATACACACTGGCACAAGCCAATATAAGACAGTGTATGTAGATGTCTTGCTGCACATAACCAATCCCGTCACTTCAATCCCTGCTGCCCTAACCACTATTGCAGAGTTCAGAGCCCTGTCAGAATATAAACTGAATAACTACCTGAATAACAATAAAACTTTAGTAATGCCACTAATACAGCAGTCCAAAAGCAGACTATTACTGACATGGGCACCAAAGTGGCTTAGGTACCTTGGAATAGAATTGACACATGACACCAACAGCCTGCAGAAACTAATTTGGAAGATCTGCTTATGACTATCAAACATGATCTTGAGCACTGGAAATCTCTGCCATTAACATTATAAGGCAGGATTAACATTATTTAAATAAATATTCTTCCTTTGTTACTTTACCTTTTGCACATGTTAAATATATTCCTGCTGTTAGCCTGGTTTGACAAAGTTCATGCCTACACCTCAAAGTTTATTTGGGCAGGCAAAAACCCTTGCTGAGCATACTACAAATTAGCACTGCCAAACAGGCTTATACTTTTTTTTTTTATTTTATTTTTTTTTTTTTTTTTTTTTTTAAACACAGTTTACTGGTATCTTGGCACTTCCAGGTTTCTGAGATTTAAGCAGAAGCAAGTGCAGGGTGGAGGCGACACTGGCAGAGGCAAGCGCATCTGCCAGTGTCGGGGACAGCCAGGAGGCCATGTACTTTGTCTTAGTGACAAGGTAGGCAGATTAATATCTTTGGTACAGGACCGTAAAATACACTATGGAGAGGGAAATGGGATATGTTACCCTAGCAAATGGGCAACCTGGAATACAATGTGGAAAAGATCAGCCTCAACTCTACTACTGATTTTGAAGCCTTAACATGTAAACAATGAAAGGAGATAAAAGAACTTAAAATACAAATTCTAGAGCTTGAAATGAAACTAAGCATGCAAGATTCACTCATAAAAATTGAAGCACAAAAATTCACATAACCACTACACAGAACCTAAGTGATGTAAGCACAAGCCTTATACAAACTCAATTACATAATACTTATGTTGACACACAATGGGGCAATGGTAAAAAAAAGACAGAGGAAGGACAAACATGAATCTGAAGATTATTGGAATTTAGAAATTATCAAAGTAGTAAAAGGGGTTGGAGGGTTTTGAGCTTTTAGCACAGAATGAAAATCCTACTATTGTTGAAGGGGACCATGAATCAGAAATAAATTAACAGTAGTCCAGAAAAAATTGCTAATGCATGCCTCGTATTCGTTTTAGGTGACTATTATTAAACATACAGACAGTTTATCTGTGAAAGTCCAAAATACCAGTGCACTCCAAAACTCTGTACCATAAGACTCTCATACTTGCGTTGTAAGGAAAAACAAATAATTTATTGTTGAGAACCAAGTTTACAATCCACCCAGTGCCACAGCCAAAGTGCTGGGGCAGTGCGGCACTGGGTGGATTGTAAACTTGGTTCTCAACAATAAATTCTTTGTTTTTCCTTAAAATGTGAGTGTGCAAGTTTTATGCTGCAAAAATTTGGAGTGCACTGGTATTTTGGACTTTTGTAGAACCTAGGGTTAGCAACCCTTACTGTGCGCCCTGCTCCTTCCTTGAGCACAGGTAGCTACACCTTTGGAACTGAAGTTTATCTATGGGCCTGATAATTTAAATCAAACTAGCAGTTTTTCAGGAGCACAGATTTCTGATATTCACAGGATGTCAGAGATTATACTCCAAAATGCAGGTGACAGCCCACTAGTGGTGGTCCATATAGGCACCAATAATGTTGTGAGACAAAATAGATGAAATAAAAAATGAGTACATACAGCTCTGCAAAAAACTAGAAAAAATGGGATGTGAGACTGTGCTGTCTGAAATACTTCCAGTCCCTAAGGCCAACAAACGGAGATATAGAGACAAAGATGGTAAATGTATGGCTCAGAAAATGGTCTCTATGCAAGGGTTACAAATGTATCACAGACTGGAAGAGATCTGAAAACAGAAACTATTGTTGTGATGGCTTTCTTCTAAATAAGCATAGTAGTGCAGCCCTGGGGAAACAAATTGAAACACTGATTACAAGTACTTTAAACTTGAAATAATTGGGGGGGGGGGCGCGCTCAGGTTCAAAACAATATCATGAAAAATAAGAGACAGATTAAATAAGAAAGTAGAGGAAACAAGTTTTTATCTAACCAATTCATACAGTCTAAATGTAATAAAATCAGAACTTGAAATAATGCAATCTAAACAATGCATATAGTTGCAATTACTGAAACATGGTGAGCCAGTACAAATGACTTGAGCGAACATACAGGAAGTTATAAACTGTTAAACAGAGACAGAAAGAACAAACATGGGGAGGTGGTATGTGTATAATTTAATGAGGGAGTAGACTGTTCAGAACTAAGCGGTGTAAAGAAAGATGATTAAGAAGTGGAAAGCATCTGGATATAGCTGATTACTGATAAGTGCAAAAATATAATAGTGGGAATTTGCTATAGGCTAACTAGCAGTGATCATAACTATAATCAGAAATTATTGAAGGAGATTCCCAAGGCATCTGATATGGGAAATCTGTTATTGGAGATTTGAATCTACCAGGAATTAACTGGAGAGATCCAAGTAGCTGGTCACAATACAAAAAGGATGAGGGCATTAAGCAGAAAGTAACAGGACAATAAAAGGAAAATAAAATAATATTCTAGATCCTATTATAATCAACCTATTTTATGCAATAATATACTGTACTGATAGGGGAAATCTTAGCATGAGTGATAACATTATGATTCAACATGAAGACAAATATGGTTACAGCAGAAGGAACAGTTACTAAAAATATTACAGAGCAGATAAAGAAAATTAGAGAAAGCCGTACTAAAATGGGAATGGAAAAAAGGCCTAGAAGGAAAATCAATAGAGGACTGTGGTTAATAATCATAAATAAATTAGAGGTGGAAAGTAATTATGTTCCAGTTAAGACGATTTACAACAGAAGAGGGAAAATTCCGCTATGGATAACTAACAGGGTACAACAACAGATTAGGAAAAAGGAAGAAACAGATGCCAAATCTAAGAAATTGTACCGTGAGGACAATAGACAGAAATACAAGTCACAGTTAAAAAAAATGATGAGGGAAAGAAAGAAACCAGAATTCAAAACAGCACACACTGAAGATAAAAACAAAACATTGTTTTGCATATGTAAATAGCAGCAGAGAGTCAGAAAGGATGCTTGAACTGATAATGAGTATGGGGGAGTCGATAACAGATCCCCAGATGGTGGCAAATATAGATAGGTTCTTCTGTATTCAACAAAAAAAAAAGTAACAGTACAATCTAAGAATGTAATAAATATTTAAGCAATAATGCACAAAGCTCAGCACCATGGACACAGGGGGGAGGGAGGTGAGCACTACTCCCTTCACAAAAGAAAGGGTCCTACAAGAGCTTGCTAAGCTTAGGGTGGATAAGGCAATGGGACCTGATGGCATACATCCCAGGGTACTTAAGGAGCTAAGGGTGGAACTAGCAGAGCCTTTAGCAGAACTGTTTAGTGAGTCTCTGAGCACAGGAGAGGTCCCAGAAGACAGGAGAAGGGCTCATGTGATCCCGCTGCATAAGAGTGGTAACAGGGAGGAGGCAGGGAACTACAGACCAGTCAGTCTTACCTCAGTAGTGGGCAAGATTATGGAGGCACTCCTTAAGGAAAGGATAGTGCAACACCTGGAATCCATAGGGGCATAGGATCCAAGACAGCATGGGTTTACAAAAGGAAGGTCCTGTCAAACTAATCTCATAGATTTCTTTGACTGGGTAACCAGAGTGGTGGACCAAGGGGGAGCAGTTGATGTCGCCTACCTTGACTTCAGCAAAGCTTTTGACACTGTTCCACATAGAAAATTGATAAATAAGCTGGGTAGGCTTGGGGTGGATCAGAAGTTGGTCAACTGGGTGGCAAACTGGTTGACGGGCAGAAAACAGAGAGTGGTGGTAAATGGTATACAGTCAGAAGAGATGCAAGTCACAAGTGGGGTACCTCAGGGATCAGTCTTCTTCAACATCTTCATCAGTGACCTTGCAGATGGACTAGAGGGTAAGGCTTGTCTGTTTGCAGATGACACCAAGATCTGCAACAGAGTAGATGATCCAGATGGGGTGGGCAGAATGAGAAGAGATCTGGATAAACTAGCAAAATGGTCAGAAGAGTGGCAACTGGGATTTAATGCAAAGAAGTGCAAGATCATGTACATAGGGAAGAGAAACCTGAAGCCACCTATAGGCTGGGAGGAGTTGCTAGCAGTCACAAAGGAAGAAAGAGACTTGGGCATCATCATCACTGATGACCTGAAATATCCAAGCAGACCTCTAAAGCAGTAGGTAAGGTTAGGGGTGTTAGGGTGTATTAGTAGGGGTATCACAAGTCATAAGAGGGAGGTAATAATCCCTCTTTACAAGACACTGGTTAGGCCCCTTCTGGAGTACTGCATGCAGTATTGGAGGCCACATCTTCACAAGGACATCAACCAAATTGAGGCAGTCCAGAGAAGGGCAACCAAAATGGTGCAGGGACTGCATCAGAAGACATATGAGGACAGATTAACAGAGCTCAATATGTATACCCTTGAGCAAAGGAGGGAGAGAGGTGATATGATCGAGGCATTCAAACACCTTAAAGGCATTAACAAGGTGAAAGAGTCTAATATGTTTAAATATAAGAAAATAGCAGGACAAGAGGACACAGCATGAGATTAGAGGGGGGGATTAAGGGGGAATGTGAGGAAATTTTTTTTCACAGAAAGGGTGGTGGATGCATGGAATGGCCTACCTCAAGAAGTGGTGGCTATGAATACAGTGCAGGGCTTCAAACAGGCATGGGATAGGCATAAGGGAGCAATACAAAATGAGTATGAATAGATAGGCCACTGACAGAGCAAAGGACGATGGCACATTTATAAGGTAGAAAAAGAAATGGGCAGACTGGATGGGCCTTGCGGTCCTTATCTGCCATCAACTTTTATGTTTCTATGTTGTGCTGGGATAACATCACACCTTACGTGGTTGGGCAAAAGACCAAAGGCCGAGTGCGTCCAACAGCAAGGTGTGACATTATCCCAGCACAACCCACACCCTGGAGTACATTATTGCTATTATACAATGGCTCATTTGAAAAAACAAACAAGAAAATAAAAAAAAAGTGCTTTTAAAGTAGATTTTTTTGTCATTTTTTGAATGGGTAGGGTTACATTATAAAAAAGTAGTGCTGATTTAGCCAGCAGGTGGTGTGGATGTGCTTTTTGAGTGGTTGTACAGTCCCCATAGCAACCTTTGCACTGGTGCCACTCATTGTTAATACAGCAGAACCTCCATTATCCAAACTCACTGGGGGACGTAAGATCAGGTTGGATAATCGAGGAGTTCATAAAATTGAGGGTCGCTCACATCATGTTCCTATTAGCTCAAGGGACATGGTATGAGTTTGGATAATCCAGAGGTTTGTATAATGAAGGGTTGAATAATCAAAGTTATACTGTATACCCACCCTGTTGCTTTTGTGCTTATGCTGTGTTTTGCGACGGTATTTATGTCATTTTCCTCTGTGTTTCCATGACTCAGTTTTAATTGTGGTTCTGAATGAGAATCGGGACTGCTGTGCCCTTCCTCACCCACCCCGTGTTTTACAATGTGCCACCCGCTGCTGCATTGATGTGTCTGAAAGAGGCTAGGAGGAGATAGGGAGGATTTTTCTGATTGCATTTTTATGGTTCAGTTAAAGAGAGAAGAAAGTCAATTGAACAGTGACCAAGCATTACAGACAGCCATGCAGCGCTGTTTAAAGACTCAGTTGCTCACCTGTTCACTGGGTGCACGCGGTCTGATCGTGATTGTTGGTAATCATGGGAGTTTGTTTATTTTTTTTATTAGGAGAAAGACTGTTGATTTGCAGGGAATATATGAGGGTGGTTGGTTTGTAGATTTTCTTCATGATAAAGGGGTCGGGGACACCAGAGGTGTCTGCGGAGCAGGAATGAGTGAAGTGGGTTAGCATGTGGGGAGCTATGAAATGGGTTGTGGTGCATTGGCAGGGCTGTATAGAGTGATTACACTTACCAGTAGATGCGGTCATCTGTGTGCTAGGACTAGAGCCGTGATGTTGTACTGGGATAACATCACGGGTCCAGTTCCAGATGGACCAGTCAGAGTTCAAGATTCTTTTATGCCATTGTATAATTATAAATGATTTGGACACCTTTGCTGAAAGTGAAGTATTCATTGTTGGGTCTATCAAAAATCAAACCAAAGAAATCACTCCATCCAGATGGGTTACACACTAAATTACTGAAGGGAATGCATGATTGTATAACAGGCCTAATAACTAGACTGTACAATATATCTTACAATATGGGAGAGGTTCCTGCAGATTGGAGGTACGCTACTGTCATTCCAGTATTCAAAAAAGAAAACATTTCTTCATACTTACCGTAATTTCCTTTTCTGTTAACTCCAACATTGTCAAAGGGTAATCAGAATAGATGGGTCAATGTGCACCCCTACTAAGGGAAATGGCATGGCCCAAGGCTGTAATCAGCATTGAATCCTGGGCACATAAGCATTCCAGACAGCAACAACTCTCCCATCACTTTTGTCCTTGGGGTGCCCCTAATTATGTGAAAGTAGACCAATATAGATTATACTGTTCATCTTGTAATGAGCCAACATGCATAAGCTGTTTACATACTCATACCTTAAACCAAAATAAAAAAAAAAAACAGTTCCCTACCTCATCAGGAGAGTAGGAAGATGGAAAAGGCTCGCTGTTTGCTTCTCTGATGTGGCGAAACTTCTTGTGGTATTGAGTCAGCTAGAAGAGACTTGCCAAAGGAAGTAATGAAAGCAGGCAAACTAGAAAGAAAACTGCAAACTGTGTAAGCATTCATCTGTAACAAGAGAGGCACTCAGGGGAGTGACCTGGATAGGAATTTAGCTGAACAAATTAGGAAGGTCTGCAGGAAGGGGAGCACAGTGGCGGTGGGGGACTTCAACCTACTGAGGGAGGAATGGGGCACCCCATCCACCATGAGTGCAAGGGAGTGCGTCCTGTCAGAAGCATTTCAAGATAGCTTCCTGACACAGCTGGTCCAGGGGCAGACTCTGTTAGAAAGGACTCTGGACCTTGTACTGGATAACAGAGAAGCTGTAAGGAATCTGGAAGTGTAGGAACCACTAGCTGGGAGTGACCACTATTCGGTGTGGTTCACGCTCAGCATGGGGAAGGAAATGGGGCACGGGTACAAGGGTGATTGAGTTCAGGGGTGGACTTTAAGAAGATGGAGGAAATTTTGGGCAGGCACCTGGCAGGTATGCAACCACATATGGATGCAGACCAGAAATGGGACACCATAAAACAGGGCTGGCAGAGGCTATGGAGTCTTGCATTAGGAAGAAAAGCAATAAGGGAAGGGCAAAGAAACCCAGTTGGCTGACACAGGAGGTTGTGGAAGGGGTGAGGGCTAAGAGGAACAATGGAGAAAAGTCAAAACTGCCATCACGGAGGCAACAAGCCTTTGTGTAAAACAAATAAAGAAAACAACGTGGAATAAAAAACCACTATGGTTCTCAAAAGAGGTGTCAGGGAAGGTTAAGGAGAAAAAGGCTGCATTCAAAAAGTATAAGGAATCACAGAAGGAGCACAACAAGGAACTGTATCAATTAAAGCAGAAAGAAGTGGGGAAGGCAGTCAGAAAAGCAAAGGCCCAAACCAAGGAAAAGATAGCCAACTCAGTTAAGAAGGGGGATAAAACCTTTTATAAGTACATTAGGGAGCATAGAAAGGTTAAGGGAGGGATAGTGAAGATTAATAAAGGAGAGGGGAGGTGGGCAGAGGGAGACAGTGAAAAGGCAGAGATACTGAATGAATACTTTTGCTCAGTATTCACAAAAGAAGAGGAGGAGTTACTTAAACCAAACAGTAGAAGCACTCTGGGTAGTGGGGTTGATGTCAGTCCATTTACAGAAGAAAGAGTCCTGAAAGAACTCCTAAAACTCAAGGTGGACAAGGCAATGGGACCTGACGGGATTCACCCTAGAATCCTAAAAGAACTAAGGGAGGACCTAGTGACACCACTGACCACACTTTTTAACAAATCATGGGAGGATGGGGTGGTACCCGAGGACTGGAGGAGGGCAGATGTGATTCCCCTTCACAAAAGTGGGAGCAAGGCAGAAGCAGGAAACTACAGACCTGTTAGTCTGACCTCAGTGGTGGGGAAAATGATGTAATCACTTCTGAAAGAAAGAACTGTTAAGTACCTAGAGGCTAGCAGGGCACAGGACCCAAAGCAGCATGGATTCACAGCAAGAAGGTCATGTCAGATGAAACTTATCAATTTCTTTGACTGGGTGACCAAAGTAATAGACCAGGGAGGGGCTGTAGATATGGCCTACCTAGACTTTAGCAAGGCATTTGACACAGTCCCGCACAAAAGATTAATAATCAAGTTAGCCACCCCGGGAGTGGGTCCCAGGGTGGTAGCCTGGGTAGCAAACTGGCTGCACAACAGGACACAGAAGGTAATAGTGAATGGAACACATTCCAAAGAAAGGGGATTACTAGTGGAGTACCGTCAGTGCTCAGTACTGGGTCCAGACCTCTTTAACGTCTTTATAGGTGACATTGCAGAGCACCTGGAAGGAAAGGTATGCCTCTTTGCAGATGACACAAAGATCTGTAACAGAGTTGATACACAAGGGGGGGTAGAAAGGATGAGAAGGGACTTGGCAAGGTTGGAGGAATGGTCAGACATATGGCAACTTAGATTCAGTGCAAAGAAGTGCAAAGTAATGCACCTGGAAAATAAACATCCAGGAGAAGAGTACACAATAGCAGGGGAGGTACTAACAACAACAGTAATGGAAAGGGACCTGGGGGTAGTCATATCAGATGACCTAAAGGTGGGTAAGCAATGTGATAAGTCTGTAAGGAGACCCAAGGGGATACTGGGATGCATAGGGAGGGGCATCACAAGTAGAAAAAAGGAAGTGGTTATCCCTCTGTACAGACAGTTGGTGAGACCCCATCTGGAGTACTGCGTGAAGTTTTGGAGACCTCATCTACGCAAGGACATAGGATGGAAGCAGTCCAGAGGAGGGCAATTAAAATGGTGCAGGGTCTACATAAGAAACCATATGAAGAGAGACAGAGAGCTTAATATGTATACCCTTGATGAAAAGAAGGACGGGGGGACATGATAGAAACTTTTAAGTACCTGATAGAAACTTCTAAGTACCTCAAGAGAATCAACTAAGTCCAGGAGGGTAGCATCTTTCAGAAAAAGAGATGTGTAAGAACAAGTGGGCACAATTTAAAGATAGAGGGGGGATGGCTCAGGTAATCCGAGGAAATTTTTTTTTCACAGAGAGAGTGGTGGACGCATGGAACCGCTTTCCTGGAGAGGTTGTGGGGTCTAAAACAGTGGGAGAATTCAAACATGCATGGCACAGACATAAGGCAATTATAGTGGGGGCTTGCAGGAAGTAGGCTGTTGGTTAACTAGAATCTGCAGCTTATCCAATAGGTAGGGAAATGGGCAGACTGGGTGGGCCAAGTGGTCCTTATCTGCCATCAAAGTCTATGTTCTATGTTTCTAAGAGGGTGGTATTTCAAAAGTACAGGAAACTGGAGAGGGGTGAAGATAATATGTACATGGAGAAGTCCAGGTAGGTTACCAGACTGGTCAGGGTGGCCAAGGTGTCCAGGGAGCTGAGACTGGCACAGGGAATCAAAAGTGGAGAAAAAGACTTCTTCCGCTACATCAGAGAGAGAAGAAGGAGCAAGGATCAGCTGGTGAGTATTAAGAAGGATGCGGGTGGGGTGGGTGGAGAAAGGGGCAGAGCAGACTTAGGCACTGAGCAAATGCTTCTGCTCTGTATTCATGCAGGAGAAGGGGGGACAGATATCCCAAGTGAGGGGGTGGGTGGGGGGAGGAGGAGACAACAGATGCAGGGGTTACAGAGTGCAGGGTACAAGATGGGTTGAGGGCATTAAAGGTGGACAAAGCACCTGGATCTGATGGCATTCACCCTAGGGTACTAAGGGAGGTGGCAGAGGCCCTGGCAGGGCCACTAGTTGACCTGTTCAATACCTCCCTGCACACGGGATGTGTACCACAGGACTGAAGAATGGCCCATGTGGTGCCCATCCACAAAAGTGGCCCACAGGATGAACCAGGAAACTATAAGCCAGTGAGCCTCACATTGATCGTGGGAAAGCTCATAGAGACCATCCTAAGAGAGAGGCTAGTGAGCTTCTTGGAAGAAAACGGTCTCCAGGATGGTCAACAGCATGGGTTTGTAGTGGGTAGATCCTGCCAGATAAACCTTGTAGAGTACTATGACTTGGTGACGCGTGAACTGGACAAGGGCCATGTAGTGGATGTCCTGTATTTGGACTTCAGCAAGACCTTTGATTCAGTGCCACATGAGAGGTTGGGGGGGTATTTGGAATATGTGGAGGCAGGACCAAAAATGGTGAAATAGATCACAAACTGGCTAAAGGGAAGGCAGCAAAGGGTGGTGATGGGGGGGGGACCTCTGGTCACCAAAAAAGTGTTGACGAGCAGGGTACCACAGAGATCGGTACTGGGACCAGTGCCGTTTGGGATTTTTATAGCAGATATCTTACACGGGATCTGGAGCAGGATCAATCTGTTAGCAGACAATACCAAGATAGGATCTGTGACTGATGATGCGGAGGAGTGGAAGGGGTTGCAGGAGAACCTGACTAAGCTGCAGGAGTAGGCAGAAACATGGCAGTTGGGGTTCAACGCCAAGAAGTGCAAGGTTCTGCATTTGGAAGCAAGGAATCAGGGGAGGGATTATCACTTGAATTGAGTACAGTAGGGGAGTTCCACAGAGAAGGACCTAGGAGTGGTCATTATAGGGAGCATGAACAACTCTGCTCAGTGCAGGAAGGCGGCAGCAAAAGCCAACAAAATGCTGGGGTGTACTGCAAGAGGGATCTCCTCCAGAAGGAGGGAGGTTATACTGCCCCTGTATAGGTCATTGGTCAGGATCCACCTTGAGTACTGCATGCCCATTCCTGAACGACATCAGATTATTGGAGGGGGTGCAGCAAAGAGCCACGAAGATGATCTATGGATTAGAGAGCAAGCCCTATGAACACAGGCTGGGAGAGTTGAATATATATTTTCTGGAGGAGAGGAGGGATAGGGGATATGATCAAGACCTTTAAGTGCCTGAAGGGGATAAACAAGACCAACACAAAAGGGAATTTCCAGATGAGAAGGGGGAGGGAGACAAGAGGGCATGGACAGAGATTGGAGGGGGGGAAGATTCAGGAGGGAGATGAGGAGACATTTCTTCACTGAAAGAGTGGTGGACACATGGAACACCTTACCGGATGAGATAGTGTCCTGTAAGACAGTGGACAGTTTCAAGAGGGGTTGGGACAGGGTAAGGGAAAGGGATACTGGGAAGGGGGGCGGGAGGGGCCGCTGTGAGATGAGGTGCTAGCTGCACACTCAAGCAGACTCGATAGACCATGAGGCCTGTTTCTGCTGGCAATTTCGTATGTTTGTATACAAATAAAACCTGTTAATTTACATACCAAAAAAACAATATTTAAATGCGAAACTGCTCCTATTTTTAAATACATTATACTGGCACGGTAGCATCAGTATAGTTAGAGTTGGTACAGCAATTGTTAAATCCAAAATTTTGCACTTTAATAACTTTGACGTGCTTCGATGAAATAGCCCAAACTTTGGCATGTGCGGTCATTCTGCAGAGTGTTAAGACATGAAAGTTTTGTGATGGCATCCTGTATGGTTTCTGAGACATAAAGTGGTAAAAAAAACAGAAAAAAACCACTCTCCCCCCATTGGTTAACATTGGATTTTTTGCCACCATCTACAGCCCAGATGGAATGAAAATTTTCTCCGAAATTTTTAGGGATGATGGGATCTGTGCCAAGTGTAGGACTTTGGATGGTTTGGTGAAAAAGTATGTTAGCATTTTTGAATTATAATATAGCTGCCAGACAAGCAGGTAAATGGAAACCGGTCAAACTGTTAAGAATTTACTGTTCGTGCAAAGAGAAATATGGTTTGTGATGTTAGCCATCTTTTTTTTTTTTTTTCTTGTTTTAACAAAGTTTTTCTACCCACGTACTGCCTGGTAACTAATGAACAAGACATGAAATTAGGTCTCTTTCACATACTTTGTTGGATTCTTTTATTAGTATTTCAATATGAACACTGCAAATATCCGTTAGTGTGGCAAGAATAATTTTGCCCATCACTCACTTAGGTAAGGACTGTTCAATCGGACAATAACCATTCGCAGTTCTTTACAGTTGAAACTTTACTGTTTGAACCGAAAAGACTGCAAACAGTAAAGGTCCATGATTGTTTGTACTGTCACAGCTCCCTGGTGTCTAGTGCCCCCCCATACTTGCCAATTTATAGAAACAGACTGACGGCAGATAAGGACCTCTTGGCCCACCTAGTCTGCTCATTTCCCTACCTAGAGGATAAGCTGCAAATCCTATTTAACCAACAGCCTATTTCTTCCTACCCCCCACAAAAATTGCCTTATGTCTGTCCCATGCATTCTTGACTTCTCCTACAGTTTTAGACCCCACAACCTCCTCAGGAAGGCTGTTCCATGTGTACACCACCCTCTCTGTGAAAAAATACTTCCTCACATTGCCCCTGAGCCGTCCCCCCTCTATCTTTAAATTGTGTCCTCTTGTTCTTGCACATCTTTTTTTCTGAAAGATGCTACCCTCTTGGACTTTGTTGATTCCACTGAGGTACTTAAAAGTTTCTATCATGTCCCCCCTCTCCCTCCTTTCCTCAAGGGTATACATATTAAGCTCCTTTAGCCTCTCCTCAGTATGGCTTCTCTTGCAGACCCTGCACCATTTTAGTTGCCCTCCTCTGAACTGCCTCCATCCTGTCTATGTCCTTGCAGAGATGGGGTCTCCAGAACTGGATGCAGTACTCCAGATGTGGTCTCACCAACTGTCTGTACAGGGGGATAACAACTTCCTGTTTTCTGCTGGTGATGCCTCTCCCTATACATCCCAGTATCCCCCCAGCCCTCCTTATTGCCCTCTCACATTGCTTGCCCACCTTTAAGTCATCTGATATGACTAGCCCCAGGTCCCTTTCCATCTTTGTTGTTGTTAGTATCTCACCCCCCATTGTGTACTCTTCCCCTGGGTTTTTGTTTCCCAGGTGCACTACTTTGCACTTCTTAGCATTGAATCTAAGCTGCCATACATTTGACCATTCCTCCAACCTTGCCAAGTCCCTTCTCATCCTTTCCACCCCACCTTGTGTATCAACCCTGTTGCAGATCTTTGTGTCATCTACAAAGAGGCATACTTTTCCATCCAGTCACTCTGCAATGTCACTTATAAGGACATTAAAGAGGACAGGTCCTAGTACTGAACCCTGTGGTACCACACTAGTAACCCCCTTTCTTCAGAGTGGACTCCATTTACTATTACCTTCTGTGTCCTGTTCTCCAGCCAATTCTTCCCCCAGGCTACCACCTTGGGACCCACTCCCTGGCTGGCCAACTTGTATATTAATCTTTTGTGTGGGACTGTGTCAAATTCCTTGCTAAAGTCTAGGTAGGCCATGTCCACAGCCCCTCCCTGATCTACTACTTTGGTCACCCAATCAAAGAAATCTATTGGATTTGCTTGACATGACCTTCCCACTGAGAATCCATGCTGCCTTGGGTTCTGTGCCCCTCTGGCCTCTAGGTACTCAACAGTTCTTTCTTTCAGAAGTGATTCCAGCATTTTCCCAATCACTGAGGTTAAACTAACAGGTCTGTAGTTTCCGGCTTCTGCCTTGCTCCCACTTTTGTTAAGTGGAATAACATCTGCCCTCCTCCAGTCCTCAGGTACCACCCCATTCTCCCATGATTTGTTAGAGAGGGTAGTTTTCAATTTTGTTAAAACTACCACATTAAAAGTGTTTTCCAACTTCAGTAGTAACTGAAATAAAGAAACAAGATGGTGGCGGTCAAACCAAAAATAAAGTGGTTTGTAAGACCCATTTTTGGTTCATGATTCATCAGATTTGCAAACCAAACACCACTCATGAACCAGAAATTTCTGGTTCATATGGGGCATCAATTTTGTAAATCTTTATAACTCTGGAACCATTTAATATTTTTTCACCAAACCTTCGGAAGGCACTACCTCAGCACAGACCATATGTACCCTGAAAGTTTTGTGCATTAATTCAGTACTATATAGCCTGTACATGACAGCAAACTAACCAAAAAATAACAACACAAAAAATCCATGTTAACTATAGGGGAAAATGTAACTGTTTTACAAAATAAGGGGTATCCAGATCTCGGAAACTGCACAAGGTGCTGTCATAAAACTCTCCATGTTTTCACAACATGGCATTTCAATGGACAATGTAAATTTGTGGGCTATTCTGACAAACCCTGCCAGAGTTATTAAACTGCAAATTTAGGGGTGTAACATAGAGCACCCTACTCAACCCTAACTATGGGGCACTACCATGCCCCTAAAATGAATAAATATATATATATATATATATAATATACAGGCACAGTAGTGCCTGCATATTAGGGTTGATGAGAGTGTTTAATGTTAAAGGTAAATTTTTGGACCTTAACTTTGTAATGGTTGAAGTTATTCGCATAAAATTTGGCATGCATAATTGCCTTGGGTAGGTCTCTGTATGTGACAAAGTTTATTTAAATTGCTTTAGCCATTTCAGAAATACAGAGTGTTGAAAATAAAGAAGGTTTGGGGCTTTTTGGCACTTTTTTTGCTCACCTGTATCTCAGAAATCCTTTTAAGTATTGTGAAATGTTCAGGGTAGAAAACCTTGGCCTCACAAATGTGCCTTTTGAAGGTTTGGTGAAAAAATGTTTAATCCCATTCAAAAGTTATTAAATGTTTAATTTCCCATTATTTCCTATGGGAAAAAATAGGTGCCAAGCACAAAACAGGATTCTGTGTCACATTTCTGCACTGAACACGGATTTTGTGTTGCAGTTTTAGTAGGTTAATAACTTTAGAATGGTTCAATGGATTCGCATGTAATTTGACATGCATCAGCCTAAGGCACAGGTTGCTTGATTTAGCAAATTTGGTTTAAATCTCTTGTGTATTTTCCAAGATAGAGTGTTGAAAAAAATAAAAAAAAGATTGAGTTTTTTTTTTTTCAACCTGTATCACAGAAACGGCTTTAGCTTCTCGGCTGAAAATTTCAGTGTAAAAAGCCTTGGTCTCACAGATGTGCTCTTTGAAGGTTTACTGAAAAACATGAATCCATTCCAAAGGTATTCAATTTTGCATTTCCCATTATTTCCTATGGGAAAAAATAGAAGTTTAGCATGACAAAGGATCCCATGTTGCAGGACCAGCTACGATGAGGGATTCAAGGTCAAACATAATATGCTGCTGGCCATGTTGTTTCACTGCTTAGTGAGAGAAATGAATGAAGTATACTTTTTACAAGGGGTATACTTATTGATCCTCCACTACTGTGGCACACTGGGGAACTGACCCCCAGTTAGAAATGTGTGAAATTAGCAAATTTCGGTACGTGAAACATTTAGCGAAATGTGCCTATTTCATACAATTTTATGCGGAAGCAAAATTCATAATTCTGCTTGTGGAAGGCAAAACTTTGCTTGCTGAATGCAAACTTTCACCTGTGAAAGGTGACATTTCGCATTTTGTAGGGAAAATTTTACCTGTGAAAGGTGACATTTCGCATTTTGTAGGCAAAATTCCGCATTTCGCACCTAGCGAAATATTTCACATAATGAAATTGCTGATTTTGCAGGAATTTCACCGGTGAACTATAATTATGTAACATCTCTACCCCCAGTGCACTGAAAGCATTAACTTTTTTAAATGTTGTTTCCAACACCAGGATGCCCACTCCCAGTGTTGGATGCCCCTAGTCTGTACTGATATTAATTGCGTTTGCAAACATTGGGGTCCCAATCCCCATGTCAGCATTTCAAGTTCCCACTAGGCACTGCGGGACACTGGGGAGCCCACTCTCACAGTGTTCCCAAACATATGTTTTATATATTTGATGACAGGAGGGCACCCTATCCCCATGTGGGCACTAGAAACCCACACACCCCACCCCCAGTCAGTGTAGGGACACTGGGGAGCCCACTCCCAGTGTTCTGATATGTCTTCCTCCCTGAAAACCACCCCCCTCCACCAGTGCCAGTGTAGGGATACTGAGGAACCCACTCCCAGTGTCCCGATATGCCTCCCCCTGAAAGGCAGCCCCCCCCGCCAGTGTAGGGACACAATGGTGCCAACTCCCAGTGTCCCTAAAACTCATTTAGTAAATGTCATGTAATGAAAAGAAAACCTTCCCCTTAAGTCTTTTTGTTTTTTTATACCTGAAAAAAAGAAAATGGTCTACTCTCATCCCCATAGTCTCCCTTCCCCATTGTCCCACAGAGCACCCCCTTCCCACACCATCCCTCACCGTATATTTACCCCCAGAGGTCAGTGCTGTCATCTTCTGTGGACCAGGACACATCTGCTCTCTTCAAAGCCAAACCGCGAACCAAAGAATCACAGTAAGCTTTGTATAATGGCAGTCAAAGGTGTTTTGAACGTATGTTGATATCTAGGCCATTTTTAGGTATTTTGCACCACATTTTCAACACGGGTTTTTTGCGACACCACCTCATGAACACTGGCATTTTCATTTCATTACTCAGCCCCAAAAGGTGATTTCGTGGTCACTGTGCATAATCACCTATCGGACTCATTGATGAATTGACAGTGCCAGTGTTCATGAGGTGGGGTCCCAAAAAGCACATGTTGAAAAGTTTGTGAAACAGTTCCTAAAAATGGCTGTGCCATGAGCATGCGTTGCACAGTTTCTATACAGGCTCTTGACTTTGGCGATAATATTTTCACTCCAAATTTTCAACACAGCTATTTTTTTATACCACCTGAGAAACAGTACAGTTGTCATTTTTCACATCCTGCCCAAAATGTTTTTTTTCACACCTGTGGTATTTTGGCATGGATTTTAGCATTTTCACCTACAGGTTTGTGAGGTAGGGTCATAAGAAGACTAGGTTGAAAGTTTAGGGTGAAAATATGAAAAAAATACCAAAGTTATGAGCATTCATTGTTATTTCAGTATGTACGTTCATAACTTTGGAAATTTTGAATATTTTGACCGCAGATTTTCAACACAGCCTCCTTATTACCCGACGTCATGGATGTCACAGCTGCCATTTTTCAAATCCTGTCCAAAATTTATTTTCACACCTTTGTCACGGAATAGCATTGCAGTTGTGCAGAATTATATTTTGGTGGGGATTTGAAAATGGTCTGTACTGAGTACATGTGTTGAGGTAATCAGATGGCCATGCTGATAATTTGGTTATGCATCTGTGGAGGGATGGGTATGCAGGGTCCGAAGGACCCTGTGCTCCCACAGTAAAATAAGAAAAATCATGAAGCTTGGGAGCACAAGGCTTGAAGGGTCCTGTGCTCCCACTGCGACATAAGGACTGTTACGGCAGGTGGGAGGGTCCTGTGCTCCCAGAGACAAATAAGGATACAAGTAAACTGTCTGAAAAGTAAGTGAGTTAAGCCAGACGACCCCAATGCACATTCCATCAACTTCTGGTCTGTGGAAGGTGGGGGTGAGGTTAGGGTCTCAACTCTAATGCCTCCTTTCCCTGCTTTTGGCACTTCAACCCTAACTGATGCATTAACAGAGTTTTTTTTGCAATTAATATATATATAAAGTACTCGCTACAGATCAATTGAACAGCACTGAGGGATACCACTCGGTAGCTCCCCCTACCATCCATTAGACAGCTCCCTGCATTGTGGTAGAGATGCGTTTCTGCGGTATGTTTCAGTGGTTTTAAACTGCCTTAAGTGATGTTCCCTAATCGGCCACTGGGTGGCTACATGATCGATCATGGCAGAACTGCGTTATTTCTGTGTGAAATATTCTCTCTCTCTCCATCAAATCCCCAAAGTAACCTGCAGATGGCATCAGGTGTTGTTGAAGGGCAGGTATACATACAGGAGCTACTGCACTGTATGTTGAAATAGTATTTGCTGCTTTCATTTTGTTAAAATAACATTAAAAACAATGTACTGTGTATGTCATTTTCTATGCCTTGGATGATTTCTGTGGTGCTTCCTTACCTTGCAGACAGAATTAATTTTGTGGTGTTTTTTTAAAAACTTGATTTTCATTTTCTTTTTTTTCTATATGATCTCGCACCAAACTGACACCGAAGTGTACTGTCAGCTCTCTGTGTAGCCAGACTGTTCACTTTCCCTTTAGCTTTTTTTTTTGTCTGGGCTCCAGAAACTGTTTTTTTATGTAGCTGCCTCTTCTCTGCACTTTATCCTTTCTCAAATGACTGCAACACATGGCTGCATCAATGGACTTTAACTTAACTAAATTCTGTGCTTATAAATAAATTCCCTTTCATTTTTGATTGCACATAATTGAATTTAGCAATATGCTGTAAAATATTATAGCAGTGGCACTAATGCAAAATGACTGGTTAATATGTCCTCAGTTTGTAGCTGTACAAGTGACATTAGGTATTTATTATTTCGGAGTGATAAAATCATTACATCTATATTAATACTTCAGAAAAAGAATATGCTGAATTCTTAGTAAGGTGGGTGGCGTTTATTAAGTGTTACTTGTCTTTTTATAAGCGCAGTTTGAGTGTACTATGAGTTTTAGCACCAGCTGCAAACGGCACTTCTCCTACACGTAGTGGGTCAGTGAATCTGCTTGCCAATAGATATAATAGACAGCAGTCTGTAAAGAAAGTTTAAATGGCACATATCAAAGACAATGGATGGCAATGAATTAAAACTGTAGAACCCTTAATTATGCCAAAATCTGCTGTACCTCACCCGATAGCTTTTGAAATTCCAGCCCTCCTGACAAAACAGGGGTTTGAATTTTTATTTGGGAGCGAAAAAAAATCACTGCATCTATATTTAAGGAAAAGAATATGCTGAATTCTTATTAGGGCAGTAAATGTTAAGTTAAAGTATTTTTTCAATTATTTTTTCACTTTCCATAAGGTCATTGTTTTGAGATATGGTAGACAACTGTAAAGGTCCATCTGCAAGTGCTGGCTGCAGGCTCCTACCCTGTATTGTCTAGTATTTTAACTATGGTACCCATAATTGCTACAGTAGTTTATGTGTTACCCATAATTGAATAAATGTATTGCTCCGAAGAGCAGGATGAACTTTATGTATTCACAGCCCAATGGACACTGGCAATGATCACTGCCCATGAAAAAAAAAAAAATTCTCAAGGTAAAGTCATAAAATAACTTTTTGTAACTATTACTATTTCCTATTGCAGTATATCATCCTGTAACCTGTAAAGGTCCATCAACAAGTGCTGGCAGCAGGGTCCACTCCATATTGTCTAGTAATTTAACTATTTTTCTAGTTTGCCTCCACTATTTCTATATTTGAATCAGCACCAGTCACCTTTTTATATTTATACACAATGGGCCCCGATTCTAGAAGGCTGGCGCAGTTCGCCACCAAAAGCGACGCGCAACACGCAGCTGCAGCACTGACTCTGCACCTATTCTAGAAGGGCAGGGTCTCCGTGCTCCAAGTCCTGTGACTTGTGACATGCGGCCAGGTGTGCCAGAGGGTGCACCTGGCGAGCATGTCGCAAGCCGCAACAGGTACACTGCAGATCGCAAGTATCCCCCCATGCCCAGCAAGCCACATTAGGTGCCCCACAGGGCTGCCCACACCCCCAGCCCTCCCAAAGTGTACATTAGGAGCCCCGTGTGGCTGCTCATAATTCCAGCCCACTGAATCCCCCATTGCAATTCCCCACAGGGCAGCCCAGTCACCCCCCACCCATGCCCTGACCCCGAGTCACCACCGCAAATGTGGCATATACCTTGTCCAGCCCTGGTAGTCTAGTGGCCTCCCACCCAGCCGTGCCAGTCACCCAGCCCCACCGTCCCCAGCCAGCGCTGGCACAGCCCACCTCTCACTTCCATGGCCAGCTGCCAAATGATTTCACTTTGAGCACGTACAGAAAAGACATGCTCAGAAATTAATTTTTAAGTGCGTCTTTACTGTACACGCTCCAACTGAACTCAGTCAGCAGCTGGCCGTGGAGGTGAGAGGTGGGCTTTGCCAGTTGCTGACTGAGGTCAGGTGAAGGGGTTGCTGGGTGGACTGGCATGGCTGGATGAGGGGCCACTAGACTGACTGGGCTGGGCTGGGTATATGCTGCATTTGCAGCAGCGACACTGGGTCAGGGCATGGGTGGGGGTGACTGCACCATCCTATGGGAAAATTCACAATGGGGGATTTGGGGGGCTGGGGGTGTGGGCAGCCCTGCGAGGCACTCACTGGGGTATGCTGGGCATGGGGGAGGGCATCTGAGGACTGACTGCTGGGTTGCTGGTGGGTCTATAGGACCCCCGGGGGGCTGGTTCTCCTCCTGGGGTTCTTGTAGAATCCAGACATTAGGGATTTTGCTGCTGCCCTTCTGGAATGGGGCGCTACTGCTGCTGTAAACCCCCTAGTGTCATGTCACAGGGGGTTTATGGTGCAACTGCTGGCGTAACAGCTCTTCAGTGCAAGTGGCCAGTGCCATGTCGCAGGCCACATTGTAGAATCGCGCATGTCGCAATTGCTGGTGTAAGTTGCTACATACGCCATTATACTTGGCACAAGTGCTGTTACGCCAGTCGTAACTGTACTAGAATTGGGGCCAATGACTGAAGTCTTGACTCTGTTCTAACATAAGTAACTTTAAAAGTAGCAAGTAACATTACTTATCAAGACAAGCTCTAGCAGAGCTCACAGGTGAATAATCCCTTGGAGCAGAAACATTGGCAGTGTTCAGATCTTGTAACTCCTCATTTACTTTGTTCACTGCAAGGCCAGTTTTTGTGAACATAAATGACTGAAGTGCCACCTCATCTGTGAAAAAAAATGAGTGTAGGAATGTGCATAGTGGGATGACTGATGGTGATGAAGCGGAGATCTGTGGAGAAGGACTTTCATTCTCTAAGGTGGGAAAAATAAGGGAATACTGGTAGATACTGTATATACAGTACATACACCATATTTTACAGTAAACGAGGGATGAGTTTTATTACTTCCTCCTAAGAAGTTGAAAAAATACATTGCTCTGAAGTGCAGGATGCACTTTTTAGGTATTCACAGCCCAATGGACACTGCCAACGATCCCCGCCCCCCTTAAAAAAAACTTCTCAAGATGAAGTCATAAGAAACTCTTTTTGTAATCATTAATATTTCCTATTACTGTACATCAAATATAACATGGTTAGGACTAGCATCTGACAGAGCATCACTCATGTAATGCTTGCCTGTCATCTTTCCGATGTCACAGGAGACAGAATGACAGGGTGACTGTGTTCAAAGAGTAACTAGGACACATCTGTTACACATCTAGATTTATCAGGGAGGGGCTGTGGACATGGCCTTCCTAGACTTTAGCAAGGCATTTGACTCAGTCCCACACAAAAGATTAATATACAAGTTAGCCAGCCTGGGAGTGGGTCCCAAGATAATAGCCTGGGTAAAGAATTGGCTGAAGAATAGGACACAGAGGGTAATAGTAAATGGAGTCCACTCGGAAGAAAGGGGGGTTACTAGTGGGGTACCGCAGGGTTCAGTATTAGGACCGGTCCTCTTCAATGTCTTTATAAGCGACATTGCAGAGGGACTGGAAGGAAAAGTATGTCTCTTTGCAGATGACACAAAGATCTGCAACAGAGTTGATGCTCAAGGTGGGGTGGAAAGGATGAGAAGGGACATGGCAAGGTTAGAGGAATGGTCAAATGTATGGCAGCTTAGATTCAATGCTAAGAAGTGCAAGGTAATGCACCTGGGAAACAAAAACCCAGGGGAAGAGTACACAATGGGGGGTGAGATACTAACAACAAAAAAATGGAAAGGGACCCTGGGGTAGTCATATCAGATGACTTAAAGGTGGGCAAGCAATGTGAGGGCAGTAAGGAGGGCTGGGGGGATACTGGGATGCATAGGGAGAGGCATCACCAGTAGAAAACAGGAAGTTGTTATCCCTCTGTACAGACAGCTGGTGAGACCCCATCTGGAGTACTGTGTGCAGTTCTGAAGACCCAGTCTCCACAAGGACATATACAAGATGGAAGCTGTCCAGAGGAGAGCAACTAAAATGTTGCAGGGTCTGCACCACAAGACATATGAAGAGAGACTAAAGGAGCTTAACACGTATAGCCTCGAGGAAAGGTTGGGGGGGGGCATGATAGAAACTTTCAAGTACCTCAAGGGAATCAACAAAGTCCAAGAGGGTAGCATCTTTCAAAAAGAGAGGTGTGCAAGAATAAGGGGGCACAATTTGAAGATGGGGGTGGCTCAGAGGTAATGTAAGTAAGTATTTTTTCACAGAGAGGGTTGTGGATGCATGGAATGGCCTTCTGGAGGAGGTTGTGGAGTCAAAAACAGTGGTTGAATTCAAGCATGCATGGGACAGTCATAAGGCAATTCTAGGGGGTTGGGGTAGGAAGAAGTAGGCTGCTGGTTAACTAGGCTCTGCAGCTTATCCATTAGGTAGGGAAATGGGCAGACTGGGTAGGCCAAGCAGTCCTTATCTGCCATCAAATTCTGTGTTTCTATGTTACTTCAGTGTGTATTGAGTATAGGGGTGCAACTGTCGTCACTCCTTTGATACAGTTCCATTCTGACTCCTGTGACATTTGAAAGTAGACTTGCAAGCAATGCCTGAACAATGTGTCCCTGCACTGTCAGATGCTAATCTTAATCTATTTTATATGTGGAAAAAATAGTCTGAATATAGAAAAACAAGATGGTATTTGACTAAATCTTGACCTGTTTTACATGCAGAGTGGGTTTTTTTTTTTGGGGGGGGATTCGGGGATTGTCTGTAGTAACCATTCCATTGTGATGCTTACTTTATGTTTAATTTTGTCCGATATGGGCAGAACAGTATTGCCCTTAGTGGTGTGATTCATGAAGCAAGTAACTAAAAATGACCATCATTTTCCAGTTCTTACATAGCTCTTCCACGGAGGTCACCTGCTTAATGTACTTGCTAGATTCACAATCATTGTGTTTTCTTGGCAGTCGGCTCTGCAGAGAATTTATCTAGTACTGATCTGGTCATTTGTGGTATGCCACTCCCAATTTCAGATTCCTGTTGCCCCAAGACATTAAGGATTCACTGTGTTAAACTCTTCAGTGTTGAAAAGAAGGGGGGAGGGAGATGATGAAAGAACTGGAAAATGGACATATACTAATGAACTGCTGTAGGTTTCAGGTGGACCTCATTTGACTCCACTGAAACGGACATAACTTTTAAATTAGTCACTATGACAGCCGCCATTTGATTTCACAAAGACAACCAGTTAGTTGGGGAAAGGAAACAGGAAGAAACAGACCAGAGTCTGTAATCTGGAGCTCTGCATTTTATAGTTACAGGAGTAAAAGATAATTCATCTGCTGTTTGGTTACCATGTTCTCGAGTCCAGATGTGTATTTGTCATGGACAGTAGCATCCCTGAGGGATTGAATAAGAGATTGTACTTTACTCCATTTTAGGAAACAGCGGACTAAGTGGAAAGCATTACTTGAAAACGTGCAGTCAGTCAATACACATGCTGTACATATTTTGCCATAACAGCAAATATGGAAATGTATTACAATCATGCATCATAACATTGTATGGCTTCTTTTCTTAGAGAAAAGAACAAAAAGTTAGAGCCACCAAGAGAAATAAGGGAAAAACGTTTGCTAAAAAATGTTTTTCCTGCTCTTAGGGAGATGAATGTTTTGAAATTTGTGTTTCTTTTTCTAGGGGTGACTGGTAGCTTTTGGTATGTAGAGTTTCACACAGTTACACATTTGAAGAAAAGGGGAGTTTGATACAGTATGTTGACTGTTGAGCTGCACTTGGGGAATAGAGAAACATTAGGGATTCAGTGGGACACCCCAGCACAACCCCATAGTCGCTGCTATCTTGAGAAGCCCCATTCCGTCCCTAGAGGAGGTAGTGTATGTACATCAGTTTATAATAAATCACTCAATGTCCACTGATTGCTGACACACACCAGAGATGGCCACACACTCCTTTTCTTGCCATGCCACACTGATTGTGAAAGACAGGACACCATGCCACATTCTGCTTTTAACTGACCTGTAAGAAATATACTGTACAGTAACAGCCCTAGGTATCAAACCTATGCATTAAGCTGGCCTGCATTCAAGATAACACTATCTGACACTGGAACTAGAGATAAATAAATGTTGGCAGGATTGCCATAATTTAACATCAGTATCTCTACTCAATTCGGTAATGTCCTTTTTCAGTGAGCACGTTACTAGCCTCATTCCCCTGGGTAAAACATTCAGATGTGGCAGATGGGGTGGAGGGTTAGAAATCATAGCTGGCAGAGATCAGAAATAAAAGAAAAACATGTAGTTTGATATTTTTGCAGAAATACATTAATCCTGGAAAAAAAAAGAGAGAGAAATCCTTCAGGTGCAGACAATGCAGGGCTGTGAGGGTCACCTCTACCCGTTCAGTCTGAGCCAGCAAGTCAAACAGATGAGACAGTTTTGGTTTTGCCACTCTGCAAGTGTGACTGGACTGGTGGGAAGAATTCTGGAGCTACCATATATTGCTGCTCTGGTTGCTGGAGTGGAGAAATGCGAAACAACATCAGACACAAAATATTTACTTGCAACTTTGGTTGATTGCATTGGTGCTTGTGTTTTGAAAACATTATTGGGCATATTTGACATATTGCTTCTGTTCTCATATCAGGCAACCCATGTGAAAATAAACTTTCAGTTTAAAGTAAATATTTTGTCTCTAATGTTGTTCGTTTAACATAATAAAGTAGACTGTTGGAATGCTGACTTGTTCTGCATATACAACTGCAGCGCAGCAACAGAGAAACAGTATTGTTGCACTTGTAACAAATAAGTAATCGCAAAATAAAAAAAATCCTCTATTGAATACAAGATAATAGTAAAGCAACAAGGTGCTTCCATTGCCCAGATTTCAGTTTATACAACCCTTATTCTGCTGTATATGTAATCCAACAGTTTTTTACATGTTGAAAATTGAACCAGGCTGGTCCCCACATGCCACATGTAAGGACATAGGTGTCTTGTTCTTGCATATACAGTACATGGAAGGAGGGCAGTGAGTCACTTACTTTTACCCCTCTGTTTGCCACAGGTTATGCTGTGTCCCAACCAACTCCTCATATGTGTGATAGCTGTTTGCTTGGAAGTTCTGCTGTATATGTATTTTAATTGTTAGTGCACCTTAACAATACAATCACACCAATCCCCCTTTACCCATGCATGGGTGCATTTCACCTTGCTTACCTATACAGGGATTACTGGGGTGGGGTGCAGTCACTTACTTTACTCCATATATCTGTTGCAGGTTTTGCTATGGTCCACTTTTTCCCTATACATCAAAGTCAGTAGAGGATCAGAGCTATGGAGCACTAATTTCACTGTATATGAGTTGGACACTTTATCTTGCAATTGTAACTAGATAAAACACAAAAGTATTTAGAAGTATGGTCCAATCCACTTCTAGTAAATGAGAGGGAGAAGTAATGGACTAGAGCCCCACCCCAACCCCACCTTTGGACACAACTACAATGCTATAATCCATGAAAAAAGAAGGTGGGAACCCTGTGTTTTATCAGCTACCTTTGCAAGGTGAAGTTTGTGTTTTTTAATCCTAAACATTGGAATCGGGTGGAACGATGTTGGGTACGGCACACAAAAGACAGATGCCAATGTCAGTTCTCTACTGCCTTAACAGCTCAAGAGAAATCCTTCAGGTGCAACAATGCAGGGCTGGAAGGTATCTCCTCCACCCAATCAGTCTGAGCCAGCAAGTCAAACAGCAGATGAAAGTGTTTTGGTTTTGCCACTCTGCAAGTGTGACTGAACTGGTGGGACACAATTCTGGCACTGCCATACTTTGGTGCTGTGGTTGTTGGAGTGGAGAGAGGCACCCAAAGCTTAACATTTCTGGGTCACCAAATAGTGAGCTGCAGTGTATTGTAGGGTAGCAAACTGTGCGGTCGTAATTAACACTGGTTAAATGTTGTACTGTTATCTCTGCTGTTATTTTAAATCATACTCTCACCTGAGGTATTAAAAACAAATGGTGAGCACATTGACCTCTCATTGCAAAGTAGCAAATTAATGCAGCTTACATTTTGCATCTTTTGTATTATGACTGCTATTAATTTTACATGGTGATCTCATTGGGGTATTTAAAAAGTGATATGAGCATATGATTACCTGTTTCACATCCATGAGCTTCCATATGGATTAGTAAGCTGTGCGGCAGTATCGTATTCATTGGGACTGTTACTAATTTGAAAAATGTTCATTTAAGATTAATATTCTGGATATGGTACGAGCATACGAGTCCCCTTTCACCTTGGTGATCTATTAGGGGAGCAAGCTATGTGGCCTGTATCATTATGGTGTATTAAAATGTATTGGAGTAAATGACAGTAAATGTGATTTTAACGTCAGATCTAATTTGTCTAGGAAGAAATCCCTATACTATTACGAGTAGTAAATTACTATGAATGGACAGAAATGAGGAGCTGCATTTTTGACATAGGCACAAGGAGACATAACAGAAAACTAGAAAGTAAAAATAAATAAAAAGGAGATTGGACAGAGTAAATTGTCTCCAGCATTGTTTATTTGGCACTGCAATACTTTAAAAGCAATACAGCTGCAGTTCAATATGAAACTCCCCATATTTACTGTATTGAAGTAGGGAACCTCTGGCAAGATGGTGCAGCTGTCTCAACACTCCATCTAACATATTGCTTTACCAAACCGAGCTTCCTTTAAGGTGTGTAACCAGGTAGGAGGCTGGATAAAAGATAAAATAACCCCCTGACATCAGTAAAAACATATGGTTGCTGGGAGCACACAAATGAACAATAAAACTGCATGTAGGACAAATATAAATGATCAAAATCCCTCTGTCCATAAAAAGCTATAATAACTAGATATCAACATACATTTTTCATTTTAAATCCATCTGATCATAATAATGCATACATGATTTATTACTTGAGAAAAACACTCACAGTTAAAATTATGAGCCCTGCTAGATGGCTCCACTTTCATCTTTATCGGCCACGTATATTACAGACAGCAGCCTGATTTAAGTGCTAAAAACATTTGCAGATAGACAGTAAGAAGCTTCCATGAATAAATTACTGCAGAAGCTGTTTTAGTGAAAAAATATCCAAACTTTTCCATTTTTATTAAATGACCAGCACATCGTATTGTTCACAAGGTTGCTAATCCTTAAAAAAGAAACACAAAAACTTTACAATTATTAAAACCATAAAAATACAAATATGGAAGCCAAACATTGACATAAACTGCTATTCATTAGCTGGATCATTCAGAATCCTGGCTGTGACTTTTTGCCGCTTCTCTGTATGTTGTTTAAACAGAGAGTTCAGAATGAGAATCAAAAAAGGTCTGTGTGTTCATCATATGCCCACTCCTGACTTGCACAGAATAAAACATCCTACTGCTTCGGGATTCAAAAGTAAACTTTTTAATTAAAACACAAGTTGATACAATTAAGGCCAGAGACATGAGATAACAGACAGAAAAGATGTTAGTCCCCCATCAATGTTTGATCTCACTTTTAGCTCTGGTCTCTGATCTTAATTTTATCTACTTGTGTTTTAAGAAGTCCATGTTCAAATGTATAAACGAAACACTTCATTAGGATGGGAATAGAAAGAAAATTGTAAATGCAAAAGCCCATAGAAAGTAAATGTAAAAGAGGGGATTCCATTTTAAATGAGATGATATTTAGTGCTAACAATAGCTGGCGTTAAGTCTGGAGGTGGTGCTGTATATGGTGGCTTTGTGATAGTTTGACCTTTTTTGTTCGTTTGTTGCTTTTAAAATGGGTAACCGATAAGCATCTAAAAATACAAAATACACTTTCTTCTGTTTCTTTTGGAGACAATAGACAATGCTATCACCAGGTACTAACAGTATATGTTTTTGAGCTACACACAAAGTGGGGTTTAAATACTGATACAGAGAAATGGAGCTTTAAAAAATAGAGTGCTGTGCTAGGTAGGCTTCCAAGTGGGGAAAAAAGATGAAAAGTATTGGAGGAATTTTGAAATCGTTTTATTACATACAGGGGAGCATGTAATTGCCACAACCCCATTCAAAAAAAAAAAAGAAATTTTAACCAATCAACCGAGTAACAACTACGAGCTAGAGCATTAAATTCTTGGTTAAGGAACCACAGAAAACAGGGATAGAGAAGCTTAATGCTGAAACCTGAAAGCAGTATATGTTTCGAATTGTAGTAGATTGGGCAAGTGGGCTACTTAAGGGATGCCAAAATAATTATATTTTATAGGTTTGAATGGCAGATCTAAATGTTTGAATATTATGATTGTTAGCCCTAAAAATGGAAATTGAAGGGACCAGAGCATAAATAGTATAAGCAAAATAATCAGTAATTCGTAGATAGAAAATCAAGGAAACCCATGGGTACAAAACTTATGAATATAACATGAGGCTGCTCAGATGATAGCACCCCCTATTTGAATCACAGCTAAATGCTTATTTAGAAATACAGTTCATTAAATTAGTAACCCACCATTTGCAATGTCTTGGTCCCTTTCCTATTGAATGAGGGATTCATCACCAAGGGACCAGCCTGCCTCCAGTTGTTCTGTCAGTTCGTTCTTTTCCACATCTCCTCCTATGTATTCTCTTTTTCTATAACCCTACACTCCCTCACATCCTTCTCACTGTCTGCTTCCTTTTTACCTGTCTTGCTTGCTTTTACTATATCCACTGAGAGTAGGTTGCTTTCTAATGTCAGTATGCTACCATCATCTATTATTTTTAGTAAGCTCACCTTGCAATAGGAAAGGAAACAAGACATTACAATTGATGGCTTACTGATTTCATGAATTATATTTCTAAAGAAGCAACTGGGGGCATTAGCATCTAAGCAGCCTCATGTTATATTCACAAATGTTGTACCCACTGGTTCCCTTGATTTGCTATCATGAATTACTGATGAGTCTGTTTCTAGTGCATATGCATTGGTCCTTTCAATTTCCTTTTTAGGGCAACCAATCATAATACTAAACTTTTTATGATCTGACATTTAAACCTATAAGAATATATTAATTTTGGCATCCCTTAAGTAGCCCAGGTACCAAATATACTACAATGAGAGACTTATACTATTTCCATGTTTCAGTTTTATGCTTCTCTAGCCCTGTTTTTCTGTGGTTTCTTAACTTCAACTTTTACCATCTAGCTCATAATTGCTACATGGCTGGATTGGTTGTACTTTTTTTTTTTTTTTTTAAATGGGGTCATGACAATTGCAGGCACCCTGTATTTAAGAAAACTTTTTAAATTATTTCTAATAATTGTGATCTTTTTTCCACTTGGACAGCTGCCTAACACAGTGCTCTGGTTTGAAAACTCTTTCTCCCTCTCAGTATTTAAACCCACTTCTATGTTCTAAGTGATATGCATTAATTAATTTAGATATGCAGTATATCTGCTAAATAATTATTGCGGGGTGGGGAATGAGGAGGACAGATTAAAGATGCACGTTTACATTACTCCAACAGATGCGTCTAAATATTGATACAGTACCTCTGCATTGGTGAAGCATTTATACAGCACATGGTTTTGACATTTACTTAGACGCTTAGACTGTGCTGATACCACGAACTGTGCAGACTGAAATTTTAAAATTTATAAATTAAAAGTTAAAACAACTACTTCCATGCATTGAAATGACTGATTCAGATATCTGCTGTAGCTTCTGTGCTCTTATGGTAAAAAAAAACATGTTTTAGGATACAACTGCAGGTACTTAGTGTATGTTTTTGAACCACACAAAGTGGAGTTTAAATACTGACAGAAGTATGGAGTTTTAAAAAATGAAGTATTGTGGTAGGTGGGGTTCCAAGTGGGGAAAAAAATACAAAAAGTATCGGAGGAATTTGAAAAAAAATTTTTTTTTTTTAATTCAGGGAGCCTGTAATTGCCACATCATCCTTAAAAAAAAAAAAAAAAAAAAGTATAGCCGATCCAGCCAGGAAGCTTCTCTACAGACCACCATAAAGCAGCAGCACTTAGTGTTCCACCTAATCCTAGGGTCACCTACCTTCATAGCCATTCATTGTTCTACCCCTTCCACTCTCTGTCTCCGCCCTCATGCCCCCCAGTCTGATGCTCTCCTAGACCCATTGTCTCCAACCTTCCTTAAGTCTGTTCTTAATCCCTTATGCAGGCATAGACTTCACTATACCACAGCTCTGCCTGTTCTCGACTCGGTTTATCCCCCCCATAAGTATGCCTAACACTGACAGGTGCCATCTCACCAATGCTGTAGCAGTCTCTAAATATTATACATTAAGCTAAATGCTATCCCAACCTTGTAATTCACACCAATTTATTGTCTACCTAGCTTGTAATATATTGTTTTGTACTTGCTTGTAATTTAATGCCCTGTACCTGTTCAATTTTTTTCTTCTAACTGACATGGAATTTACAAATGAGCATCCGCTCATATGTGAAACATAGACTTTAATGGCAGATAAGGACCGCTTGTCCCACCTAGTCTGCCCATTTCCCTACCTACAGGATAAGCTGCAGATCCTAGTTAACCAATAGCCTATTTCTTCCTACCCTCCAACAAGATTTGCCTTATGTCTGTCCCATGCATTCTTGAATTCTCCCACAGTTTTAGACCCCACAACCTCCTCAGGAAGGCTGTTCCATGCGTCCACTACCCCCTCTGTGAAAAAATACTTCCTCACATTGCCAGTGAGCCATCCCCCTCTATCTTCAAATTGTGTCCCCTTGAGGTGTTCTCCAAGATATCAATAAATAAATAAAAGCAACTAAGAGCTAGCACATTAAATGTTGAAGTTCAGAAACCACAGAAAAATGGAGCTAGAGAGGCATAATGCTGAAACTTAGAAGCAGTGTACAGTATGTCTCTAACTGAAGTGGATTGGGTACTTGGGCAACTTAAGGGATGCCAAAATTATATTTTATAGATTTAATGGCAGATCTAAAAGTTTGAATATGATTGGTAAGCCTAAAAAAGGAAATTGAAGGGAAAACTCCTTTTTCTCCCTGTCAGTATTTAAACCCACTTCTGTGTTCTAAGTGATGTGCATTAGAAACATAGAATTTGATGGCAGATGAGGACCGCTTGGCTCACCTAGTCTACCCATTTCCCTATCTAATGGATAAGCTGCAGATCCTAGTTAACCAACAGCCTACTTCCTCCTACCCCCACTAGAATTGCCTTATGTCTGTCCCATGCATTCCTGAATTCCCCCACTGTTTTTGACTCTACGACCTCCTCAGGAAGGCTGTACCATGTATCCACAACCCTCTCTGTGAAGAATTTTTCACATCTCTTTTTCTGAAAGATGATACCCTCTTGGACTTTGTTGATTCCCTTGAGGTATTTGAAAGTTTCTATCATGTCCTCCCTCTCCCTCCTTTCCTCAAGGCTATACATCTTTAGTTCCTTTAGTCTTTTTTTCATACAGTATGTCTTCTGATGCAGACCCTGCATCATTCTGGTTGCCCTCCTCTGGACAGCCTCCACCTTGTCTATGTCTTTGCGGAGATGGGGTCTCCAGAACTGTACACAGTACTCCAGATGTGGTCTTAGCAACTGTCTGTACAAAGGGCCAACAACTTCCTATTTTCTACTGGTGATGTCTCTCGCTATGCATCCCAGTATCCCCCCAGCCCTCCTTACTGCCTTCTCACATTGCTGGCCCACCTTTAGATCATCTGATATGACTACCCCCAGGTCCCTTTCCATTTTTGTTGTCAGTATCTCACTCCCAATTGTGTACTCTTCCCCTGGGTTTTTGTTTCCCAGGTGCATTACTTTGCACTTCTTTGCATTGAATCTAAGCTGCCATACATTTGACCATTCCTCCAACCTTGCCAAGTCCCTTTTCATCCTTTCCACCCCACCTTGTGTATCAACCCTGTTGCAGATCTTTGTGTCATCTGCAAAGAGGCATACTTTCCCTTCCAGTCCCTCTGCAATGTCACTTATAAAAACATTAAAAAGGACCGGCCCCAGTACTGAACCCGGTGGTACCCTACTAGTAACCCTCCTTTCTTCACTGTGGACTCCATTTACTATTGCCGCTGTGTCCTGTTGTCCAACTAGTGTTTTACCCATGCTACCACCCTGGCACCCACTCCCAGGCTGGCTAATTTGTTTATTAATCTTTTGTGCTAGACTGTGTCAAATGCCTTGCTAAAGTCTAGGTAGGCCATGTCCACAGCCCCTCCCTGGTCTACTGCTTTGGTCACCCAGTCAAAGAAATCAATTAGATTTGTCTGACATGACCTTCCCACTGTGAATCCATGCTGCTTTAGGTCCTGTGCCCCACTGGCCTCTAGGTACTCAACAATTCTATCCTTCAGAAGTGATTCCATCATTTTCCCTACCACTGAGGTCAAACTGACAGGTCTGTAGTTTCCTGCCTCTGTCTTGCTCCCACTTTTGTGAAGGGGAATCGCATCCGCCCTCCTCCAGTCCTCAGGTACCACACCATCCTGCCATGATTTATTAAAAAGGGTAGTCAGTAGTCATTAATTCATTTAGAAATATGGTACCCCTGCTAAAAAATGATGGGGGAGGGTAATGTGGACAGATAAAAAAATGCGCATTTATTCTCAGAGACCTATAACACGAGCACTCTTGTATTTATTCTGACTTACGGTGTGCTGCATAAATGTGCCATCTTCTGTATTGTGAGTGCTCACCTCATTAAAGAAACCTTGAAATACTAGTTGTAATTTGTAAATTATGGTATTCATAGTGGGTGCTATCAGCCCTGTAAATGTGAAATGTATGTGATGTCTGTGAAGTGTTCAAACAGTATTACCAATCCGCATGGTATTAATTACTCTAACAGATGTATCTAAATATTGGTACAGTAGCTCTGCATTGGTGAAGCATTTACACAGCACATGCTTCACATTTACTTAGATGATTAGACTGTGCCGATACCATCAACTGTGCAGACTGAAATTTTTAAAAATTAATAATTTAAAAGTTAAAACGACTAATTCCAGGCATTGAAATAACTGATTCAGATATCTACTGTCACTTCTGTGCTCTTATAGTAAAAACCTGTTTTTAAGATCCAATTGCAATCATGACTATGCTAAGTTGACAACTGCCAGATCTACGGGCTGTTTTGTACAGAGCTCACTTGATTTTCTCACCGTGGTATGCATGCAGGTTGCATCTTCACAGCTGAATTGTCAGATTCACTCAGCTGTCAGATGAGAGAGCAGTGTGGTGAAGCATGGTGTGGTAAAGCTTGGTATGAGGCATCAGTGTTGTTCCCATATAATACTGTAAAGCTCTTTTTTTTTTTTGCTTGCTACTATGAGTATTCAGTACAACCCAGTTGAGACTTCAGTCATCCTGTACAAATGCAATGTTTTTAATCAGACCACACAGAGCAAGTCTGATAGGGAATAGTTATAGTAGCAAGTAAAAAGACCACTGTGAGAAACTCAAAAGAGGAGCTCTGGACAGGACAATCTGCAGCCATGAGAGTTTTTAATTTAGCACTGTCAAGATTACAACTAGAACCCCCCCAAAATGTTTTTTTTTTTTTTACTGCAAGTGCAAGGAAACTAGATATCTGAATCAGTCACTTCAACACCTGGAATTAGTTGTTTTCATTTTTTAATTACAGTTTGCATGGTTCATGCTATCAGTACAGTCTAAGTGTCTTAGTAAACGTGAAATGCATGTGTAGTGCAAATGCTTCTCCAACACAGTTACTTGACCAGAATATTTTGAATTAGCAACACTTTGAGGGACATGTCCCAGAGCCCCATGCAATGGAGTTGGTCAAGTCCCTATGCTATATTCATTTAGAGCTGTAATGTAATACCATGCAGATTGGTAATACTGTTAGAACACTTCAGGAATATCACATGCATTTCACATTTACTTCCATGCTTAGACTTTTACAGGACTGAGCATGAACTGGGCGAACTGTGATCTACCAAATAAAACAAATATTTCCAGATTTCTTTATTAAGGTGAGCATTCACGATAGAGATGACAACTGTACATTTATGCAGCACACTGAAAGTATTTATGTGTGCCTGTAACATACCCATTACACAATAAAAAAATAAACATAAAGTGTCAGAAATTGGTGAATGAGTAGTGCTAAATGGGATGTAATAGAGACAATATGTAATTAAATTTGTTCAAGCTAAAAACAGAATTTATATTTGTGGAGAACAAACACTGGGAGACTACTGGAAATACAAGTTGATATTCAAATGTGGCTCCGTTTCCATGGACACACATTGTGTTACAGTTCTAAAATAGGCTTACACAAATCATGAAGGGCAAAAATAAGCTACAACTTTGATGTTTCATGGATTACAAGCTAATAAAGGATTTTTTTTCAGTGTCAAAGGGACGGGGAGGGGCAAAGGATACTGTAATTAAGGGACGCTGGAGACACCTACAGGTGATGGTAAATTTAGCAGTCAATTACTCCGAAAAACTGTGCCACCTGGCACATTTTGACAAGAGAGAAAAAATATCTGTTAAATCAGTTTAATGCCGCATACTGCAAAGTGCAGATTGCTGACTCCCTACCTCCTGACACATGCCACTGCCACGCCCACCGCATTATACCGAGGTACCGAACAAATCTATAATAAAAAATATATATATATTGCAGCTGGTAAGTCACAGAAGGATGGTCTGTACATATAAGAAAAAATTATGGAGGTCTGACCCAGTGGCACTGAGGGTTGAGGTGCTGGACGCCATGCCAAGCTGGCAACCTGGGTTTGGGAACAAGCCCAGACTGCCTGAGGTTGGCAGGGGAGAGAGAGGGCCAAGCATCCAGGGGACTGCTCTCCTCTCTCGAGGAGGGATCCAGGGACAGCCCGGCATCGCAGTGGCCCCCGGTGGAGACTGGAGGCACTATGACACACAGGGGCTTGCATGCAGGGGGAAAACGTCGGGAGACTGCCTTCTGGATGTGGGTGGGAGTATCCACATCATGGGCTGGGTGGCATTGCACGCCCCATGTCTGGGGCGTAACACAAGAAAAATCTCCTCCTGTCCAGATAGGCAATGGCTCTTTGCACCTGCTGCCACACACCCAACACTGGATCTCTGCCTCCGCCCCTTCGATCTCCTCGCAGACCCTGGCCAGAGAGGGCTTGCCAAGGGGAAAGTACTGCCCTTGAGGAGGTAGGACCATAGTGGGTGGTAGAAGCAGCTGGATGACAAGTAGGCTGAGAGAATTCTGGGTCTGGCGTGCTACAAAAAAAGTTGACAAAAAAAAAAAAAAAAAGAAAAACTCATGAACATCCCAGCACTGGCATACCGGACAATATCTCTAGCAGGAGCAAAGCCACCGGGAGGGTCCCACTGACAATGTTGGAGCTAACAGAAAAGGAAATTATGTATGAAGAAATTTCTTCTTTCTATAGTGCTGCACATTGTCGATGGGTAATCAGAACAGATGGGTTCTGAGAAGCAGTACCCATTAAGCAATTGGGTAGGGGAGAATATTATCCCACATGCAAACTGCAAAACAGGAAAAAGGAATTTACCCAGCTGCCACCTGCAAAATTCTGTGATCAAAGGTCGTATCTGTGGAACTTTGAACATCCAATCCATAGTGCTTGGTGAATGTGTGGACAGAGGACCACGTTGCTGCCTGTCTCTGCCCAGGAGGTGGTCATAGCTCTGGTGGAATGAGCCTTGATGAGAACCGAAGCTCTCTTCTTTACTGTGACAGAGGTCTTGGCAATGCATGTGCTGACCCGCCCTTGCCAGGGTGGCCTTGGAGGCTTTAGGTCCTTTTTTGGCTGCTCCAAAAGGTACGAACAACCTATCTTATTTCCTGAACTCCGCTGTCCATCTAAGATATGTTCTAACTGCCCTGTGCAAATGTAACTTGTACAACTCTCTTTTGGATGAGTTGGCTACAGACAGAAGGATGGAAGGCAGATTTCCTGGTGCATGTGAAAGGCTGTAGGAATCTTTGGAATGAAAGACAGGACCGTTCTCAGAACCACCTTGTCCTTATGCATGATGAGACAAGGTTCTTTGAGAGACAAGGCTTGGAGTTTGCCAATTCTCCTGGCTGAGCACATGGCAACTACAAAGCACACCTTAGTGGACAAAATGCCTAGCAGTACCAACAAAAGCGGTTAGAAGGGTTCTTTACAAAGAGCATTCAAAACCAGATTCAGATACCATGGAGGGAAAGGGGACTGGAAAAGTGGTTGGTCTCTGCTGACAGCTCATATGAATCTAATAACCTCCAAGTTTGTCCTGAATGATAAACCCAAGGAGGCTCCAAGGGCCGACACCTGACCTCTCAAGGTGCTCAAGGCCAACCCCTTTTCCACTCCTTCCTGCAGAAAGTCCAAAATATGAGGGACAGTGGCTTTAGAAGGCTGGATACCTTTTTCTCATTCTAGTCAAGGGATTCTGGCCAATAATATTATCCTGAAGTCTCTCATCTGGAAATAGTTTGGGATTGCTGTGCCCTTTTATTGTTTCTCCCGGATGAACTATTATCCACGTCTCTGGATAATTTTGGATTACCTGTTTGGACTATGAGCAGCAGTATTCACAGGTAGCGGACTTGACCTGGTTGACTCCTGCTCTATTGGGATCTTATTCCAGTGTAAATCTGGTGCATATTTTGGTCCCCAAGGCCTGTGGTCCTTCCTTATTTTGGTGTGGGGCCATGGTGGCAGTGCACATTTTGGATTTGGATGATTCTGTGCAGGACTGACTTAAGATTTCTGGCTGAATAAGTGCCTCAGACCTATCTTTCATTCCAGTCATATTGCCGAGAAGAGCGGTTTGCAGTTTGGCCCTGCCTGCTTTGAGGGTGATTGCTTGAGTTTTCCCCGCAGGGATTAACAGTGCCGGCCGGTGGGCTGGTGAGGTTTTCCTCCTTTGCTGCGCTACTGCCTCTGAGGTTACTGGGTGACATCGGTGGGCTGGTGGGGTATCTGTTTTCTGAAAGCTTCTCCTCCAGGCAGTGTTGGGGCTGGTTTGTCTGCTCTTAAATCGTTCTAATTTTGGACTGACTAGGAGAGGTTCGTCACGCTACTGGATTTATTCTAGACTGCCTCAGTAACAGGTACTGTAACCATCTTTTTCAACTTTCAGATGATGGTGAGAAGAGCAGGAGAACATTTCTGTGAAACACTTTTTTCATAAGATTCAGCTGTGTGGCTGTGAGAGGGCCACATTTTTTCTGGACATTTTGCAGGGTTGGGTGAGAGCCATCCTGCTATGTTATATTAACTCTAAAGGATTTGGCAATCTCTTACAGTATATTCACACTGTAATCATTTAAAATTGTTTAAATTTACATTTTATTTTGTTTGTTGTGGGTTGGGATGTTTGATTTGGGCTTTATCTTGTTTTGGGGTATCTGTAGGGTATTATTGGTTTTATTTGTTATTATATTACTTCATGAATAATGTGTTGGGGGAAGCTTTGCGATGGTCAGGTATTATTCCCCCACCAGGCTCAGGGATTTACATCCCTTTGAATGTCCCCTACTTCCATACGCTACCTATTTTAGATGCCGTGCATTGGGAATAGCTAGGAGGAACGGAAGGAGGGGGAGATTGAATACTGGTGGGGGATTGGAAAGGGGGGGTGGACTGGAGTTCTAGGGTCTAGAAGGCATCCTGGGGCAAAATGGAATCAGGACAGGGGGTCTCCCTTGCCTTGTTTCCATACGCAAGGGCTCCGCTGTTTGCGGGCAGGTACCAAGGTCTTCCCCGATGAATCATCCAACCTGGGCGGTGTTTTGCAGTGCTAGATCGATGAAAAAAAAAGACAGCCATTATAGCTGATCTTGTTGGGACAACTGATCTGGCTTGCATCATCGAGACCTTGCTAGATCAGAATGCAGGCCCTGTATTGGCCTCTGCAGTTCTGGTTGGGTACTCTGTGATATACCACCCAAGGTTGGATTGTAGGGGCAGGGGTGTGGCTATTATATTTAAAACTGAACTTGGCCTTGTGGATGTGCCACTGGGAAGTACCAGATCCTTTGAGTATATCCTGAGTGAGGGTGCAGGTTGTGGGATTCTCCTCATCTACCGTCCACCAGGGGATAGTTGAGAATTCCTGCAGGAGATAGCAGACTTCATCATCAACATGGAGTTGAGGTCCCCCAGATGGTTGGTTCTGGAGGACTTTAACGCCTGGGTTGATGAACTCTTGCATATTGGTCAAGATCTCTTCCAGCTGATGTCTACACTGGGCCTGACACAGGTAGTTACCTCCTCAACCCATATAAGGGGTCACTCGTTGGATCTAATCTTCCTATTGGGTATGGAGATAGCTGATTTGGGGGTGGAACCAGTCAGCTGGTCAGACCATCACACCATAAGGTTCGGCTTCAGAGCCCCCCCAAATAGGTCTGCCCCCACTGAGATGGTCCGGTACCGGAGGAGAGTTGTACCCAGTGACCCGTCAGTGGTGCTGGACCCATCGGGTTTGTCGGGTGAATGCTCGAGTCCAGATGATCTTGTATTGGCTTATAATAAGGTGGTGGGAGATGCCCTGGACAAGATTCTTCGTGTTCGACCTCTCACCCTTTGCCCAAGGAGCCCTCGGTTTGATGGCTCCTTGAAGGAGATGCTGCAGATTGGTCGAAGGATGGAGAGAGCTTGACGTAAATCCGGTATAGATGCCGACAGACTTAAGTTGATGGCACATTATGATGGCTATCAATCGGAAATCACCTGTAAGAAGGCAGAATTCCTGTCCAGGGAGATTTCTGCTGTGCAGAATCGACCAGCTCAGCTTTTTCGGACCATTGACAGACTGTGCAATCCAGTCTGTCTCCAGCCCAGAGAAGCGTTTACTCCGCTGAAATGCAAGGAGTTTGCTCGATTTTTCGCAGACAAGGTTGCTGACATCAGGTCTGGCACTGCTTTGTTTTCTCCTATGAGGGATTGTGGTGATCAGCAGGAGGTGACATTCACTCTGTCTGGTCAGACTTCGGCCAACCAGAGTTCATGGATATTGTTGAGATCGTCCAAACATTGCGTCCCAAAAGCTGTAGTTTGGATCCGGGCCCTACACCCCTTTTAGTAGGTTGTATAGATGTTATCTGCCCGATCCTTGCTGAGATTGTCTAGCAGTCATTGGAAAGGGGCATCTTTCCTGATCCCCTCAAGGAGGCAGTCATTCGAGCATTCATTAAAAAATCCTCCATGAACCCAGACTGCCTAGCTAACTACCGATCTCTCTCTAATCTGCCATTTGTTGGCAAGGTTATAGAAAAGGTAGTGGCACGGAAATTGGACAATCATTTTACAGCTCACAATGTCTATGATACTCTCCAATCTGGTTTGAGGAAGAAGCATAGCACGGAGACTGCTCTGGTCTGGGTATTGAATTACCTCCTAATGGTCAGAGATTGAAAGGCATGTACCATCTTGGTCCTTCTTGATCTTTCTGCTGCATTTGACACTGTAGACCATGGTGTCCTTTTGGATCGCCAGCGGCTTCTTTGCGGTCTGTCTGGTACAGTCCTCAAGTGGTTTCACTCTAATCTCATGGGCAGATCGTGGAGAGTGGCCATGGAATTCATTCCTCTGGTGCTCAAACTCTGCTTTGTGGGGTGCCGCAGGGATCCATTTTGGCCTCCATGTTGTTTGCAGTGTATATGCTTCCATTAGGAGCTATCATCAGGCGATACAGCTGGAGTTTTCACTGCTATGCAGATGATACTCAGCTGTATATGTCTTTTCTACCTGGACAGAATGATGCACTCTCCATGCTAAATAATTGCCTTGCTGAGATCAGATGTTGAATGAATACCAGTTGGCTGAGGCCTGATAAGACTGAGGTGTTGGTAGTGGACTCTGGTCGCCTCGGGGTGGGTATAAGGGTTGGACAGTCGGGTTTATTTCTTGATGACATCCCACTCATTACCTCAGGCCAGTTGCATAACCTGGGTATTATTTTTGATGAGGGTTTGACACTTAAGTCTCAGGTGTTGGCCGTCATCAAATCCTTTTTTTACCATCTCAGGAATATTATCTGGGTGAAACACCTGGTTTCCCCCGATGATCTTCCAATGTTAGTCCACGCCTTTGTTACTTCCCTCTTGGATTACTGTAATTCCCTCTACCTAGGGCTACCTGGGGTTGATATCTGCTGCTTGCAGCTAGTGCAGAATGCGGTGGCCAGACTTTTGACTGGGACCTCTCAGTCTAGTCATATTACGCCTGTGCTCCGTGAACTGCACTGGCTGCCTGTTCAGTGGCAGATCATCTTTAAGGTTGGTTTACTAACCTTCAAAGATGTACATGAACAGGGACCTGGTTATCTACAAGAACTCCTTGTACCCTACTGCCCCATTCATCCCCTCCAATCCACCGATGAGGGATTGTTGGAGATTCCCAGGGTTCGCCTGAAGACATCTGGCGCTCATGCCTTTTCTTTTTCTGCACCAACCATGTGGAACTCTATACCTCATTGGTTGAGAGAGTGCCTGACCATTGACAGTTTTAAAACTGAATTAAAAACTTATTTGACAGCCTTCCTTAAGTTTGGCTAATTTTACTGTCATTTTATTGTATTAATCTGTTTTAACTTTATTTTTGATATTTGTTTATTGTCTGTACAGCGCTTTGGTTATGAAAAGTGCTTTAAAATAAAATTGATTTGATTCAATTCTGTGTCCCAAGCCAAAAAGGTGGACCATACATGAGCATAAGCTGCTGATGTGGAATTCTTTCTGGTGGACATCAGTGTGTTCACTGCCTGTTCAGAAAAACCGTTTTTCAGGAGTCTCCTCCTGTCAGGAGCCAGACTGTGAGCTGCATTGCTCCCAGATTTGGATGCAGAATAAGGTCTTGGGAGAGAAGGTCCCTCATACTGGGAGTCAAAACAGTGCGTGTTGGGCTAGATTCACTAGGTCTGAGAAGCACTGCCTTCTGGGCCTTTCCAGAGCCATCAGAAGAAAGCTTCCTCTTGAGTGCCTTATTTTGTGTATGACCTTGAGAAGGAGCAGCAGAGGAAGGAAGGCATATGCTCTGCCGAAATTCCATGCCTGTGACAGTGTGTCCACTCCCTCAGCCTGTGGGTAATGGCAGCAGTTGAACTGTTTCAGTTGAGCATTCTGGCTGGAGGTGAACAGGCTGATCTGTGAAAAAACAAATCTTTTGCACAGAAGGTCGAACACCTCCGGATTCAGGATCCACTCCCCTGGATGGACATTCTCATGACTTAGCCAATCAGCCTGAATGTTTAACTCCCCCACCAAGTGAACTGCAGACAGAGATAGAAGATTCTCCTCTGCCCACAGCAGATCAGTTGCTTCTTTTAGTGGCTCTCTGTTCTTTGCGTTACCTTGATTGTTTATGTATGCCACCATGACAGTGTTGTCTGACCTTATTTTCATGGCTTTTGGCCGCACTCGATTTTGAAAATGAAGGACAGTGAGGCGCACAGCCCTCATCTCCAGGACGTTGATGTGTAGGCACTGTTCCTGTGCAGACCAAGTCCCCTGAATGGGAATGTGGTTTGGCATTGCCCTCCAATCCAACAGACTGTCATCAGTTGTCAGAATAGACTCTGGAGGGACTTCCAAGAGGGAGCCCTTGCTCAGATTCTCCAAACTCACCCACCAACTCAGGGATTGCAGCAGGAGTGAGGAAACTGGAATCCTGGCCTGATAGTCTCCAAGGTTGAATCCCAGGCTGAAAGCAACTTGAGCTGGATGGGTCACATGTGAGCCCATGGAACCAGTTCTACTGTCACCATCATGAGTCCCAGAATGTGCAGTAGCCTGTGAACTGAAGCCGACGGTTGGCTCCTCAGCCACTGAACCTCTCTCAACAAAGTGACCTTCCTGACTGAGAGGAAGACCTTCCCCTTGTCTGTCTTGAGCACCGCTCCCAGGTGCTCCAGGGTCTGCAGTTTGAGAGAGGGTTTTCTCCTGATTGACTACCTAACTGTGTGACTCAAAAAAATCCAGAGTCCTGGTCACTGATTTCCTCACCAGTGGGACAGATAGTGCTGGAATGAGAAAGTCCTCCAGGTAAGGGTAGGTAGAACATCCCACCTGTTGAAGCTGAGCCACCAAGATTATGAACACCTTCGAGAACACTCTGGGGGCTATTGCCAGCTTGAAGGGGTGCCCTGTACTGGACGTGTTGCCCCAGGACCATGAACCTAAGGAACCTCTGATAAGACTGCCAGATGGAAATGTGGAGATACGCATCCCTCAGGTCTATGGATGCTAGGTAATCCCCTGGCTGAACAGCCCAGATGATTAACCATAAGGACTCCATTTTGAAGGTCTTGTGGTGAACAAACTTGTTTAGGTGCTTCAGATCCAGAATAGGTCTAACCCCCCCCCCATTTCTTGGGACCACAAAGTAAATTGAGTAGAATCCCTGGCCTTGTTCACCATGGAGCACCAGAACAATCACTCTGATCTGTTTTGAAGTGATCCAAAGTTTGCGACACTACTAGTCTCTTTTGCAGGGTCCTTTGGTACAGGGGATGGCAGAAAATGTCCCCTTGAGGGAATGGTCGAGAACTCTATTGCATAACCTAAGGCCACAATCTCCAGAATCCAAACATTTGACATTATCTGGGTCCATCTTGTATAAAAATTGTGCAGTCTTCCACCAGGGAAGGGAGGCAAGAGCTAGACCCACATACCTTCATTGTGAGGTGCCACCTATTTGCCCTGGATCCCCATTGCATTCTCAGGCAAGGGCTCCTCTGGAACTTTTGCCCTTGAATCCAGGGTAGGATCCTTTACTCCTCTGGTTCCTGATGTTCCAAAAGGGATGAAAATCCCTTCAATACTGACTGTCTGCCACCTCCTTGACGTTTTGAGGTTAAGCTGGCCTTTTGCTGTTTTGAAACTGGGAGGTGGACCTTTTTATCTTGGATATCCTTCAAAAATGTCCTCCAGGCCCAAACCAAACAACAAGCTTCCCTATAAAACTAAGTTAAACAACTTGGTCTTGGATGCTTGGTCTGCAACCCAATGTCACAGCCATACCCCATGCATGGCAGATACAATATGCTAAGTGGAGCAAGCTGACATTCATAAGTTCTCTTCCATGGTATCCCCTAGGAAGGTGTAGGCCTTAGATACCAGCAGAAAAATGTTTGCCTGCTCAGAATCTGGGGGAACAAAACTACCTAGCATTATAACCCACAAGTTTAAAGCTCTGGCAACAATGGAAGAAGTATAGGAGGTGCAAAGGTTTGCCCCATTGGAAGCAAAGGCTCTTTTTCACAAAGCATCCACTCACTTGTTATGCATATCCACTAAGCCCAAAGACTCTTCAATTGGGATAGTCATGTGCCTTACAGAGTTACAACATGTACAGCCTTATCAACCAGGGCAGAGGGTTCCCACTTGCAGGTATTTTTTTCCATAAAGGGAAAACACCATAGTCTGGGTTTTGGCTGATATTTCCACTAGTCAGCATCTGCCCATTCTTACTCAATAAACTGGTCACGGTGAATAAAGTATGGAAAACACTTTGGAGCATTAGAGGATGTGGACAGGATAGGATTCATATCAAAGGCCTCCATGGACTGCACCTTCTCCAGCTGCAATGTTCTACAAGGCTGTTTCAGATAGGACAAGGATTTGGTATCAAACAGGGGAGGGATAGAAATCTTCCTCTTGAGCTCCATCCAATCCCCTTCCTCCTCATCAGAGGGCTCATCCTCATTATCATCAAGTAATCTCTTTGGGCCAGGATTTTCTCCAAGAACCCTGACATCCTTCTCCTGACCCTCTGTAGGGTCAAGGCTAGGGTCTGTCTGCAGATCCATATTAGCAGACTTGTCCTGCTCTGGCACACCTGGATGTGCCTGTGTGGACCCCCCCAACTCAAGGGTCCTGGCTTGGGTTTGGGTGTGTGTTGAATGAGATGTGCTGAGGAACATCAGGGCTCAAAAACTCACCTAAGTGCAACAACAAAGATTTCTGCAATTCTGCTTTGCCGCTGTCAACCGGTACGCCAGGTACAACCTCCCCCATGTGGAGTTCTGACTGGGAGGAACTGTAAGAGACATATTAGTTTCAGTAACACAACACAAGCAATAGAAACCCAGTGATGAGGGCCACATTACTCTTTTGCAGGTCTTACATCATTTGAACACTAAAGGCCTCTGAATATTACACCAACAAATGCCCAAGACAAAGAATAAAACTAACGAAAACTGTCTGGAGTTGTCTTTTTTATATCTGAAAATCAAGGAGCGCTGCCATGATCACCACCCCCCTAGATGAGGGCAAACAGAACCATAAATGTTCTTATCAGCCTACAGAGGCAAAAAAGGCTGAATTAGGAGTGATCTCATTCAGCAAACAGTGCTGAGCTATCAGAAAACACAGCACTGTGTCTAGCACTGTTAAAAGTGCTGGCGTGCATGCACCCACTCGCGTGAATGTGTGATGTCAGGACTTCGGGGGGGGGGCAATCGCCCAAGCCCAGAAGCGTGAAATAGATGTGCTGAGGCTCGTAGCAGTTTCTTACAAGAAACCACAGCATGAGCCCAACTGACAAGGCTCAGAAAATGGTGGGAAGCTGCACATCTCTGGAGTCTCGTTAAAAAATGGCTAGAAAATGTTCTGGGAGTGCTCCCGAAACAGTCTGAAGGAGGGCTAAAAAAAGCACTCGGATACCCTCTCCCTTCCTTTGTCTTTTTTTTTCTAAATCAGTACCACAAGGGCAAATCAAGTTCCTCCACACAGCCCATGTTCTTCAGACTGTGAACACTCAAAACACATTAAACTAAACAAAAAAAACTACAGTCACCCTATCATATTCCTTTGGTTGTGGAGGACCAATGCCAAATTAGATGCTAGAGAGACACAGGGAATGTCCTAAGTGATAGACTAACAGTAACTCCTAAGAAACAAGGTACTTATCTGGGGCACCATGACAGGAAGAATTCAGCGACCTGCTAAAAATAAACACCCTAGTGTGGCAGATGTGGTCCCCAATCCAAGCACAGGCAGGCAGTGGAAGTGGGGAAAAATACAGGTTAGCCAATTTGAAAGACAGCTTAACAGGCAAGATTTTAAATTTAAGGGTGCTCCCTGTCACCAGGTAGCTCCAACCTGCTATGTAGAATTGCAGCCCTCAAGAATAAACACTGAAAGGAAAATTTTCTTCTTCAGGAGAAATTTCTATGCTGCTTTCCCTTCAAGGGCACAGCAAAGACTGGAGAGTTGTTGCTGTCCGGAATGTTCATATGCCCAAGATTCTATGCCGATTACAACCTTGGGCTGTGCCATTTCCCCTAGTAGGGGTGCACATTTACCCATCTGTTTTTTTGTTGGTTATTCTTTTAGAACATTTTTAAACAATCACACAAAAACAATCTTATGGCATTGTAACCATACAGTGTTATAATTCTATATCCTAAGAGACAGAGGATAAAATAATAACAGTCCTAGAATTAAGTCAGTTTATACAGCATATATGAGACAGATATATAGATAGATACAGAATGTATAATATAGTGGTGTGGTAGTGCCACTATATTTAGGGTTGAGTAAGCACTTTAATGTTGAGCCTTAAATTTTGAACTTTAATATCTTTGCACAGACATTTGCATGCATGGTCTTGTTGAGTAGATCTCTTGAAGTGCCAAGCATAGTTCCAATCAGATGTGTGGATTCCAAGATGTGGACAGTGAAAATATGCACAAAATCACAATTTTTTACCATTGCCTAGCACCCAGATGGTGTGGAATATTGGTCTGAAATTTTCAAGGCAGAAAGGGCTTGGCCCACGGAAGTGCCTTTTACTGGTTTGGTGAAAAAATATTAATCTTTTCCAAAGTTATTCAATTTTAAAAATTCAGGTTCTGAGTATGCTCAGTAAACACTTCAAAATAGCTCTATGAAGTTTCATAAGGGGAATCCTTTTTTGTGAGGTTTTCATATGCCACCATCCTGTTTTCCTTTTTTTCAAAAGAATAAACCACAAAACGGCATAGTAGAGGAAGACCAACACATGTATGTTGGTCATCAGGACCCTGTTAGCTGGATTCAGCACTTAACCGCTGGAGAAATGCCCTTTTTTAAGATTATACATCTTTTTTCATGACCTGTGATTCAAAGAGATTCTTTTTCATGACTCATGATATGAAAAGATTTTTTGTATCACGAGTTAGAAAAAGATTTATAATCTTAAAGATCAATTGCCCTCAGTTCTAATAAAGTCACTCTTTTTCCTGAATTAGGTCACTGGTGGCACACACAGTTGGACTCCAATTCTGCTTTTTTAATCCATAGTTATTAAAATAGTTATTTTAACCAAACACTGTGCCATAATCCTTTCCTGCGTTGCAGCCAGGAAGTAGAGTTAAAGTAGTATTTCCCAGAGGTCAGCAGCCACTGCAGGTCCTGGGGAACGCCAAGGGCTGTTTGGACAATCCTGAACCCAACCAGCTCCCCTGAGAGCTTCTCTATAGACCAGATCAATCCATTAGAATCGGCTTGTTAAACTGCCGTCTTATTATCGTATAACATTTCACCCAGTGATCACTAGGCAGTTTGTTAACCTGTGGCTGATTAGGCTTGCAGTCACATCCGACCATTTGACTACCATTTTAGTAATAATTGCTTTCCATGAAATTAAACATGGTTTTATTTTATTTTGCACCCCACTGGCACTCCTTTGGGCCACCCACCACCCTTACCACCATCTACCTACCCATATCTGCAGCCCCCCCGGATAACCAGATGTATTCTGTCATCAGGTGGGTCCTCCCCATCAGAGGTAAAGGCACCGGTAGGCATAACCAGTTAGCCCGGGTGCTGCTGGGGTTGGTTCAGGCTGTCCAGGGCTCTGTGGTGGCGAGGGTCTGGTGGCAGTCATCTGGTCAGGGTGCCATTTTTCTCATTTTCTCCCTTAGCAGCATGGCATGCCACTTAAGTCAAGGCGCATGCCGATGTCAGTCACACGTCTATTCAGTGGGGTCAGACACAGTGATGTTCCCCCAGCCTCCGCCAGGAGCCAGCAAGTGCCAGGCTGCAGACCCCCCTCCCCTGGAAGAAGGCAAGCAGTTGGATGCTCCAGCCTTCTCCTCCTGGCCAGCCCTCCAGCACCAGATTCCATTCCCAAACCTGGGTTTACAGCATTGCAAGTGGAAATCCAACAGCTGCACCGATGGGCCGGCTGAAATTAAACATGTTGAATACACTATTGACAATAATGAGTCCCATCCAACAAAAGGTAATATTGCTCTTTGTCATACAGACATTCTCAGTTCTACTCCGCAGCTGGAAATACTGGCAAGTTCTTTTTCTGCCCAGGACAAACTGCAATTTCTTAAACAATTTAACAATCAGAAATCTTCAGTGTTGGTTGGCACCTGCCCATATGAATTAAGCGTCACATACTTTACTTGGTAATCAGTATTCCAATAAAATAAAGAAACATTTTTTCTTCACCATTCCAAATATTTAATTTGCAAGTATATTTTTATTAAACAATGACAATATAGTAAGACTATATTGTAGTAAGTGTAGGCACACATTCATCTTTCATTCCATTAGCAGAATGCCTCAGTTTGTGCCTTTTACATATTCCCACTTAAAGCATACTGCACAGCATATTGGTTCTGCACTGTACTGTACTGTTATGTATGCTGATGCACCCCTGTTAACACTGAAAAATTGTATTCCTTTATTTTGAGCAGGTACACAATATTGCATGCTTTTATTTTTAATGTACTGACATTTAGTGGGAGTTTATATGCTATACAGGAACTGAGGAGACATACATGAGAAAAGGGGTAGGGAGAGTCACAATAACAAGAAATTCATTTTTATTTATTTAAAATCTTTGTTACCAGTCTAGGCACACTGAGTTGAGGCTTCGTTCCAGGTGTGACCTGGGGAAAACATAACAGGGAGTGTTTAGCAGGACACAAGAATACAATATAATTTTGATACATTGGTAAGCATACATAATGAGATGGTAATTAACAAGGATATGGAAGACTAGAGTACAACAACATTAGAACAAAAGCATATTGATAACATGGCAGACAGAGAAAGAAGAAACTTGCAAATATTTAAGTAATGAATACATGGAGTACCCATGGCACCAATTTATCTGCTAGATTTAGGACAAGCTAAACTTAACCAAGCTAAGAAGAGTAGGCAGACAGTAAACCCTCAGGTAAGTTGGGGAGAGACTTAAGAGAAAACAGCTGAAGAGAGGAGTGGAGCAAGGGGAGGGAGAGATTAGGGGCATGGGGAAGCAAGGCAGGAGCAAGAGGGTGGAAGAGGTGGATGTGTTGCTTGAAAAGGGAAAAGAGGGGAGAGTTGCAGAGTTGGAAAGGGAGAAGGTTCCAGAGGGAGGAGCCTATAAGAGAAAGCAGATTGACCAGCAAAGATGCGGGGATGGGGGAGGAGAAAGAGTGAGGGTCCCTGGTATGTAGATCATAGGAGGATGGGATGGGGCTGCTGGTGACAGCTTGGAGGAGAAGTGGGGGGGAGCAGACCAAACCAGAATTTAGCAATGAAAGTTAGGGAGTATGTACAACGCCTGAGGGGAAGTGAGAGGAAGAAGAGAGAGAAGTAGAGCCTATAATGGTGAGTGTGAGGGGGGTACTGATGACAAAATGACAGAATGAGGTCAGAAGCGTATAGAGCTTGGAGAGTGAGGCAGCCGGAGCAGTTCCATAAACTATATCAGCATAGTCAAATATCAGTAATGATAATTTTTAGATTAGTTTGCATTGTATATGGAGCGGAGACAATTCTATTAGGTATAGTAGCCCCATTTTGGATTGAGTTTGCAGCATATGGAGTCAACGTGCACTGCAAAGTCTAGGTAATTGTCCAACCAGACCCTACGGTATTTGAATCGACACATACTCTAGTGGGTGCTGTCCAAAGTGGTAAACAATGGAGAAGTAGAGGTTCTGGCTAATTTATGAGCAGTGCCATAAAGCATAGCAACAGTCTTTTTTGTGCTTACCTTTAGGCGATTGGCTTGAAACCAAGACAGCACTTAGTTTTAGTCTTGCTGGATCATGGCATGAATGGTGGCTGTGGAGGGACCAGAAGTAAAAAAAACGTAGTAATCTGCATACATCTGGATGACAGAATTGGAGTACACTGTAGGGAGATCATTTATAAACAAAAAGAGGATGGAGCCAAAACTGGACCATTGGGGGACACCAGCACGAACTATGAAGGGGAGAAGAGGAGTTACCCACCTGCACTGATTGTGTCTGCGAGATACAAGATGATTTACACATGGCTATAAGGTTCGATGTAACCCAGGGAAGGTGTCTTCTAACTCTGGTGTTAACCAGAAGGCCATGAATAATCCCAGACCTGGGTGAGGGTGGATACAAGTGGGTTACAGCAGAATCCATGTCGGGGTAGAGTAGACAAGGGACCAGTTAGCATGGGCAAGATCATGGAAGAGGTTGGTAACATTGATGGAGTGCAGAGAGCAGAATTTTATGTATTTCGGGGAGGATTTTGGGGAAGTGTAACTTCCTAACGAAGTACGTGATACAGTGGTCACTTAGGGCATCCGATAGGACACCAGCCTCTGTTATGCAGTGAGGGTGGGAGAAAAGGATCCAGTCAATAAGAGAGTGGTTGGAGGAGTGGGGGTTGTAGCAAGTTGGTTCTGAGACCAGCTGGAATAGGCTGAGGGACTCTATTTTGAGGATGGAGGCCTTAGAGGAGGGGGAGAGCCAGTTCAGTTTAAAATCACCCATTAAGATGAGCTCACGAGAGAATGAAAGAGTAGAGAGGATATGCATGAGACCAGTGAATCTGGAGTGAGCAGAGGTGAGGCACAGAGCACACCAACACGAAGGGGGATAGGCACACTGAGCCAAGGCTCATTTTCAGGTGTGACCTGGGGGCACAAAAAATAACAGGGAGTATTTAGTAGGACATATAAGAATACACTACAATTTTGGTGCACTGGCAAGACATACATATCATTAATGGAAGTTATTTTATTTCATGTTAGTGTATGCTTATCAAGGTCTGTGCTCCCACATTAGATTTGGGCAATGCAAATGATGCTGCACAGCACACACACAAGTTGACCACAGAACAGATGTGGAACAGGCAAGGCTCAACTATGTGCCTTAGTCTCTGCCAACAGACACTGTCAGACAGGACAAAGTGGAGGATGAGGATCATGTGCGGTGTGCCAGACTACCTTCATGAAGATACACAAAGAGCTGCACTAGGTCAGCCAGATGGTGTAGAGTATTGCGTAGCTCTGGACACAATTTGGTTGAGTGGCTCAATTCAACAGTAAGCTGTACATTCTTCTACAGATGATATAGGACAAGCAGTAGCAGGTCAGCCTAACTGACGGTGCTGCATGGCATCAGTGGTCATCCTCCAGTCTTTCACCCAAATGGTCAGCACTGACACCAATGACCACATGTTTAGGAGCCAGAACACTGTGTCAAGTGGCTCACTGGCTGATCCTGAATTGCAAATGGGTACAAACTGCCTGTAGCTAAGACAAAACTTGTGTGACAGCAGAAGACTGCATATGTTTACTGCTACCCCAGTTCCCCAATTGAAAGACTACTGCATCATAAGGCACTACCAGACTGTGATTTTGTAATGAATAATTGTTTGCTGCTTTTACATTTCCCAGGCATTTCTAAATAATATTAAATAATACCAAATCCTTTTAAAACATCAGTGTAAGAAATTCTCTAAGAAGGAATGTTTAAAAAGTTATGTATTGAAAATTAGGTCACTTCACCGGTTAACTAGCAGCAGTAGTTGGCTATGTCCCCATTTTACAACGAGAAGGCTGATCTAAGTAATGTTCATGCAGTTAAACACAAGCAACATATATAAATATAAGTGGTGAAAATCCCGATATAGGACAACCACATATAGTTCTATTGATAAATCTTCTTAAAGAATGATTCAGCTAGGTGTTGACAAGAACAAAGTCACAGTTCCTAGGCAATGACAAGAAATGCTATGTGATAGCAGCATCTCTCAATCAAAACTAATCCCTGTGTAATAATCCTAAATGAAATCATGTCATGCAAAAGAATCAATATTGTGAGAAGTAGAATGACAGTTCCAAATGTAAACAGACCACATTGTAAAACAGGCATGGAGACAGTGATATTATTTAAAACCGTTGGCTGAATGTTACCTTGTGAAAAGAAGCCTTTGTTATGCGAGTCTGTTTTATATGTCTGTGGCCTATATGAAATATAACATCCTAGTGCGAGGACACTGTCAGTCAATTTCAAAATCCTATTATAGAATAAAAAAGGTCACAGACTGACAACCTGGGCTATTATGGTTGCCAGTTGCTTAGCAACTGTATGTTGCCCTTTTTCATCAGCATCTGGATACACTGATGTCAAAGGTACGTAGGTCTCCAGTGCTGTTTGATTTGAGGTATTGTCCCAGCTCACTTGCACTACTTAAACAGCAGCAGAGTGATCTCAGAGCACAGTTCATTCTATCAGCTACTAGAGCAAGACTGCTACCTTACTCAGGGTGAGTTGCCTTCATGGTGAACACTTGTTCAGCTGATCATAAGAGTAATATAAAAAGTTCTGACTACAGCGTTATAACATAAAAAGCCTTCATGATGAACATCTGTTCGGCTGATAAGAGTAACATAAAAAGTCTTAGTTCTCACTTCAGCATTGCAATTTAAAAAGTCTTACCTCTCACCATAGCATTTGTATAATTACGTACTAATTTCATTTCATACAGGGAGAACATTTAATCCTATGAATAATAACATATTAACGCAACTGAGAAGGCATGTGACCACTATATGTATTTATTTTAAATAAAACAGACAACCAATATAAAAAACTCTAAAAGTGCCCAAGTTACATATAGCACTGCTAGTCTTCTGAATTGAATATAATTTGCTAACAGAGTTTTGACAAACTATTTTCATTATTAAATGATAAACTTTAGTATGTGTTAAGCTGAGCTTATGAACTGGTTCTGGGATAGCTCAGTATTAAAAGTAGACCGATAAGGATGTAAGTAAATCTTCCATCTTCTTCAAAACTCTCCAATGGACTGCTCCCTGATTGCCTCACCTCTCTCTTCCAGACAGCCGGACCACTCAAGGCCAGAAAACACTCTCCTTTATGGGACCCAAGCTCTTCAACTCTCTCCCTCCGGAACTAAAACTCTGTCCCTCCACAAATGCCTTCAAACACAATTTCAGGAGACATTTCTCCCTCACGCGTAACTGCTTGCAGCCCTAATCTGCCCCTTCTGCAATCTTTTCCTTCACCCTCTGGTTATCCACCTCTGGCACTTACTCTTTCTTTCTAGTACTTGTAGTATTGTTAATCGCCTAGACTAGTTTTTAGATTGCACTTAAATTTTTTGTTTCCCACTGTTATATTATATTATTGTTAAACCCTCACTGAATGCTTAACGTCACCTTGTATTTGTTAATTCACCAAGGCTAGTTCGCAGTTTGCCCTTTAGTCTACATTATCCTGATTTTATGTACCATTGTATTAACCCTCACTGTAAGTTAAATGTTTTAGCCTATGTCATGTCTCATGATTGTCGTGTGTAACTGGATGCTTGTGTAAATGGGCAGCAATAGTATAACCAATAAAAAGGAAATGAAATGTTCAATCTAACTGCTCAAGTCTGGTTATTAATTCTCTTAGGTACTTTAACCAATCTGAATCTGCATTTAGACCTATGGATTCAAACTCTGAGAGATTAAGTATGCACTATTACACAAACTATAAAGGATTCACATGTGGTGACAATGGTATGAACTGGGACGGGGTGGAATGTTACATTTGGAATACTACCATTACAACAAAGATCAATATAACAGAATGGTTCGCCATATTGGTTAGAGCAATTCACTGTTTTATTATTATAATCATAACACCTGCATTTTACTATTATTTATAATATATAAGTGAAATGTTCAGGGTTGTCTATACCACTTGTGTATTTAATGAAGCAAAAAAAACTTTTTGTAAATATTTTTAGACTGTGCATTTAGTACTGTGTTCTTGAGGTGGGGTAATAAGAAGGCTATGTTAATTTGGTTGCAGTTTTACTACAAATGGAAGCGCAGGGCATGGAGGGCTCTGCGCTTCCACATCAACATACATATATGCATTTATGAAGGGATGGGAGTGCAGGGCCCAGATGGCCCTTCACTCACAGGTAAATAAGGATATGATTAGGTAGAAAGTATGGCTGGATGGGAGTGCACAACCCTCTAACAAATAAAGATACAATTATACTATCTCAAAAAGTAAGGAAATTCTTAGCAAAAAACTCAATGCAACATTTAGGGTTCAGGCTAAAGCCACAAAAGTAGGGAAATGTGGTTGTAGGGTTTCCAACCCTAAAACTCCACTGCCATCCAAAAAACAATCTGGGGTGCAGTCTTCCTTGGGGTTGTAAACCCTAAAGTGCACCCCATTCTATACACTCCAGAAACACACACACCTAATGCAGTACGCTTTATGGTTGACAACCCCAAGGTAGATGGCACCCCTGATTTGTTTTATGGGTGGGTTTAGGATTGGAAACCCTAAAGCCACATTTATCTACTTTTGTTGCTTTAGCCTGAACCCTAAATGTTGCATTAATAGAGTTTTTTTTTGCAAAGACTATATATATCTACACATACACACTTTATACACAAATAAACATTCACTGTTACAGAAATCAGAGCATAAATACAATACAGAAGAATAATTATAGAAACAGCAAACTTGTGGTATAGTTATGTATATGATTTAAACCTCCTACAAGATTATCCTAAGAGTACCTTTGGAATGTACCCTCCTCTACAGCTCTCTGGACAGGCCCCCATATTTAACAAATCCTAAATAACTGATTTTGAAGCATATAGTGATTTTTACAGTCTCTCAGTTTCTAAGAATAGATTTCACCATAGCTCAATTTTTGGTACTATTTAAGTCGTTCACGTTGAAGTTAGACATATTTTGGCATTCAATAATGCTATATGAATCAAAAATGTCCTTCCCTTCTAGAACAGCATGAAATAAAATGTGGTTAACAAGCATAGTTCAGGTTCGAATTGCAGTTTAATACCCAGTATCACCTCAATATGTTTCAAACTTGTATCCAAAAGGGTCATGTAATATGGGACATACTACCAGTATGCGAGCAGCAATTGCCACTTCTCCACATCCCTGGTTTCAATACCTAGATATTTCTGCATTAAATGTATTAAGTAAATGAGAACAGTAAATTCTATTAAGAATAAAGTACTGATTTTGAACAGATCCAGAAGCAAATGGTTTGATACCTTTATTGGTCATAAAGCTTCTGAAGAAGGACTTGGTTGGTCCGAAAGCTAGAGCACTTTGTTCTTTTATTGTAACATCTAAGTAGGTCCAATAAAAGGTATCAAACCATTTGCTTCTGGATCAGTTCTTACTAGGACCAATACAGCAACCACATGATTTGTTTGTACTGAATTTGATTCATTCTGTTATTAGTTGCCCAGTTCCAAGTTTGTAATACAAATTGCCATTTATCTTCGGGGTATTGATCTGCAAATCTTTTTGCCACTAACATTTTAAAGTTCGAGTACTAATATTCTGATTATTAATAAAGTTATATAATTTGGAAATTAACTTAGACCGGCTTGAAACTGTTATCAGTAACTCATATAAAGGTTTTTTTTTCCCCCAAGCAAATGTTCTTCATTATATATTCATGGAGTACAGTGCACATCTCTAAAGAACTAAAAATATATTTTTAGGTACTCAATCCTGTAACTGTTGAAGATTTAATTATATTCCTCAAATAAATCTCCAATTACATTAATTCCAAAATTCAACCACATTTTCATATATGGATGGGAGAATATAAAAAGTTTTGTTTATTTCATGCCAAGTTTGGCAGGTTTGCTCATGACAATAATTATATCAAACATATTTTTATTACTCCAATTTTGGAATAACGCCTGTCCTAGTCTGTAGCTACGGACTCCTCCATTTCAAAAAGTCCAAGGAGGATGATTTTCACTTAAGTATTCTTTCAAGGGTTCCATTATCAAAACGTGGTGACAATATTGTAAATTTTAAGCCTAGCAGCTGGGAATTTAAATACAACCTCCCTTTCTTAATCCTTGCTGTAATTTCTTCCAAATAAATTTGATTAGAATATTATCAAGTTTTTGAAAGTTTCATAGGGATACCTATAAGTAATGCTTGAAAATATATATATAAAAAACTAAGAATATTCATTTTGACTACCTGTGTCCATCCCAGTGATAAGGGAAGGCCCTTCAATCTTTCCAGATCAGTTTCTACCATTTAATGGGATTTAAATTTAAAGCAAGTAACCTATCTAGTTTATTAGATTTATTCCTAAATAGATCATACTATCCTTAATTATAGTTTAGTTGTAGGGAATTCTACATGATTGATATTACAATTTTCTGGAAAAACAGGTAGTGCCTCTGATTTTTTTCCAGTTCACTAGGTAGCCTGATTGTTCTCCAAATTTCCTTACTATATGCAAAATAATTTCTAATTCTATCTCTGGGATTTTAAGATATAATAAAATATTATAGCCTCAGATGGTACACTGGACATGTTCTTGCCTTACAAGCAAAGGGTCACAGGTTTGATTCCCATGGGGGACATATCTGCCATCTCATTTAGATAGGGAAAAAACAGTTACATTTTCCAATTGATAGGAAATGGGCAGACTAGATGGGCCAAACGGTCCTTATCTGCGTCAAATTCTATGTTTTATGTTTCTAATATCAGCAAAAGTGACAGAAATCTCACAAAAATATCATATTCAAATCCACTTATAAGTGGGAATTTCCTAATAGCACTGGGCAAGCGCTTCTATCGTTATCATGAAGAGTAAGGAGATAAAGGGCATCCCTGCCTACTACCCCTATATAATGGGAAAAAAGGAGAAATAAAATTATTAGTCATAATCCTGGCTATAGGTGTATTATAGATGTTTTGATCCACCCTAAAAATCTGTCTCCTATGTTAAGGTAAACAGATAGGTCCATTCTATACTACTGAATGCTTTTCCAGCATCCAAGGACACCCTCTATAGCATTATGATCCTGCACTGAAAAAAAAAAGAAAGCATTTAAGGCATTTCTCATATTGTTTTGACCTCTCCTTCTTAATGAGGCCCATCTAGTTATCCCAATTACAGAAGGCAAAATCCATTCAATCTCATAGATACTATTTTAGTGTATATCTTATAATCAGCATTTAGCAGTGATATACATAGGGTGATATGATTAACAAAGTTTTGTCTTTTTGGGAATGACCATAACAGCCTCATCAAAGGAAGGATGAAGACATTTTAATGAAATTAAACAGTATAAACAATCTGGGAACAAATGCCTCCTTAAAAGATTTTATAAGGTTGATCCCAAGACCATCTAAACCAGGAGCTTTGCCTGGTTTTAGCAAAGCAATAGATTTTTCAATTTCTTTGCAAACTACTTTTTTTAATCTAACAAGCTTTGTTGGTCTTTATTTACTGCAGGGATTTGCTGATACTTTTTATTGATTCCTACCAGTCCTTGTGATTGATACAGTTCTTTATAATATATAGAATAAAGTATGGGGGGGTAAGTGTAAACTTCGAGTTTCAACACACTACCCCATATTTTATTTTATATAATTGCTGGGTTTCCCTTTTTCACTACAGCAATTGTATAAAATTGCAGATGTTCTGGTGTGACCACGCTCTGGTCTCATTTTAGCTTGATCCGCACATTTTCACTGTACAAGATTTTTACATGTTTTAAAATGTTTGCTTAGCCCGGTCCAACATTTAGAAATGTGAAACATTTTTTAAAAATGACTTACCACCAAGACCCACTGGCAGTTGAGTTTCAGGCTAGAAGGCAAGCAAGAAGGATCGGACTGACATGTAGCTGGTGCATGCGAGCCAGGTGTGTGTGTGCCATTCTAAATACTCCTTATAATGGCAAATTACACCACGGTTTCTATGGGAGAAAGGAAAGCCATTAATTATAATCCTTAAATTTTGTATTTCTTCAGAAGTTTGAATTTTAGTGTTCTCATTTGTCCTCCTTAGTTCTCATATGGTACGCTCTTGCTTTCTTTTTTGTAATGGATAGGCTAATAATTTCCACTCCTATTTATTTGACCATAGTATTTGGACTGAGTTGTTAACATCATACATTTGACTTACCATTCACGATTTGATTGTATTAGTGTTTAAGATTCCCTAATTTTCTTAGGTGGATTTGTTACCAGACTAAATATGACCTTTGCATTTTGTTATTGCAGTTTCCAATTCCTTCGTTTTGACTCCTGTCTCTTTCTTTTGTTAGCCCTAATACTTATATAAGCCTCATAGGCATCCCATGTTATATTAAGTGAGACTTCCACTGTTTCATTGATTGAAAAAATAGGTCAATTTCTTCCCAATTTTAATGGCCACAGGATCTCTTAAAAGCAAAGGGTCCAGCTTCCATAATCTATGCTTGATGGTGTCCCTGAATGCCAACACCAGATATACTGGGGTGTGATCTGATATTAGAATAGATCCATATTCTGCTTTTACTATTTCATTATAGCGAAGTGGGAGCCGAGAATTAAATCTATTCTAGAATATGTCTCATATTTTTTTTTTTTTTTATGCTACCTCTCTCTGCACCAGGATCCTTTCTTCTGGGATCCCTAGACCGTGCAGCACTCCCATTGTCCTGCCCCAGGTACCTCCTCCGGTGTCGCAAGCCTGTCCCATCCTACCTCGGTTTGTCCCCAGGCGGGCAGAAAGGGGTCCCTCATCCCTCTTGGTCTTTAAGTCCATGTCAGAAGGCCTCACCAGTGTCTTCTATGGAGCCTGGTTATGGGTGTTCTTGGGTACTGGGTCCTGTGTACAGGAGCCTGGTGCAGGATTTTTCATTTTTCTTGTCTCCTGTCCTCAGGACATCCGAACGCTTAGGAAGTTTAGGGCTGGCACGCCATGATGCTGGCACTGCTCCCAGCAGACGCCCTCCCACCTGCTGTGTGCAGTCTCGCTGCACCTCCACCTGTGGTCACCCAGGTGGCGGTATAGCAGCGGAACTTGCATCCCACCCCACCTGGAGAAGGAGAGCAGCCACTGGGTGCTCAATCCTCCTCCCCCCAGCTGGCCGAGTCTGTTCCCGAACCCAGGTCGCTGGTGCCACAAGCGGTAGCCCTACTGGTGCGCCGGCAGGCCGGCCGAATACGTCTCATATCTTGAAGAGTAATAGGGATACTATTATCAGAATGATCTAATCTCCAAAGATCTACTGGGGTTAACTCTTCCATTCTGCTAAGAAGACAATTTCATTATATTCCCTATTATCAGAGGTAGTATTCATCTCTTTCTGTAGTACCAAATAAAAATCTCCATTTATGATTCAGGGCTGTGGGAATTCAACCAGTTTAAAAAAAAAAAACTTCAAGAAAAAAGTAATGGCACTACCATTAGGGATATATACTGAGGCAATTGTTACATTTTTGCCTTTATATTTTAGTAGTATTATACTAAAACAACTTTCCAAACCTATAGAACACTTGTCCACCTTTGCTAGAAATCCTTTTCTTAGCAGAATAGGTATTGTCTTGACTTAGCTGTATAAAAGAATGATACCTGAAGCACACCATATCATATATAGCATACCCTAGAGGTTAGAGTAATGAGCTGTGAATGAGCTTGGTCATCCAGCAGACCTGGGTTTGATTCCAACAAACTCCACTTGCATCGCTGTGCGACTCTTGAGCAAGTCACTTAACCAGCCCAAAGCTCCCGGTCGCTTCCTGAAAAACAGGCACTTGTGCCTAGTGTGCCTTACCTAGTTACCAAAGGAATTAAAAAACAAACAAAAATATGTATCCACTTTTTCTGCTTCAACTTTTGTTAAATTAGTTTCCTGTAGGTATATATCTATTTGCCATTTATTTATCAAGTTCAAAATTGTCTTCCTTTTTTATTGGATTCTTAAACCCACTGATATTCCAGGATATCATGTTAATATTCTCATACATATTTATATTTACAATTTACACAAATATCAAATAAGCTGCTACTATTCCAATACCTGTACAGACTGAATTTTAATTATAGTAATGGTATTCAAATTGCTGCATTGTGATTGGCTGAAATTCCTAAATCAGCCCTACGTTAATCTTTGATTAACATGCTTGTTAAGCCTTATCACAAAAGTAGGAATACAAATATTAGAACCTGGTTTTTAAAAACGCTCCATTAATTTATTCTAAAACTGCTCGACTGTCCGCCATTGCTCACTGCTACTGCTGTATAGCATCAACGCATTGACTCATTATCTGTATTGTAGCATAGAAAAGTAAAGAAACATATTTTTTTAATTCCTGAAACACTGTTACATAAATTGGGTGTAACGTGTGGCATCGCCTGCTGAAAATGGAGCGTTCATTCACCATATTGGACCAAGACTTGGAGATGTTCGTGGATAGCCTGCAAATGAAATACTTTTTATTTTTCAAAAAACTCTGTGACATGTAAATCACATGACAATATGGCCCTTTCTAAAAGCAATTACCATCCTTCCCAGTCACCCACCACTTCCTGGTCTCCACAGTAGAGACTTAAACTTTACCATATACAAGTTTGCTGTTACAACAGCACTTCATAGCACATTGCGGCAACCAAAATGAATAAATAATTGTAGAAATGTTTTAGTTGTGTTTTAATTAATTCAATGGCATCCAAGGTATGACAACTGCGGATACAAAAGGGGAACCATGTTGTAAAGGACCAGCATGAAATCAAGCTTCCATCAGGCAGCACACTATTTATTTTAATAAGGTGTGTCTGCTCGTTTACATGTTCCATAGATGTTATTTTATTTCCTACACAAATCGTGTACTTTACAATGATCACGGCTATGTAGCCTACTGTTTTCAGTCCTAACACTTTCTAACTCCGCTAAGCTCGGCATGAAAGCTACCCTATTTCCCTAATTGGACAGCGTGCCTCCTATGTGACCGCTACCTAAGTGACACATCAAGGCTGCCAGTCTGAATGACCATGAGGGACTATTTGTAGAAACCTACAGTAAAACTGTAAAAAAAACACTAATTAAAAATATACTGTCCTCAAAAATAATACTTAGACTAGTACTATATATTATAGCTGGTAAGTAAAGACAGTCGTTAATCACACTTGTGCGGCACTCTCCGGCTGCGCCATAAGCACATCACACCCCTAGGGTGTGATTAACAGGCCATTAACATAACCCTAAGAAACACCTTAATGCTTAAAAGTTTTCCAGTTACAAGAAAAGGACACATAATATAGGACTGGTTACCTGTTAGTGTAAATAATACTCCTCTCCTCCACAAGAAATTTCTATTCATGATTACAATGACACAAAAAAAAAAAACATATAGCAATCCTCCCCCTCACCCCACTTGGGGTGCTCTGTTAGGAAACGGACTAATTCTGGTGATCCCCACCTCCTTACACAATCATATAACATTTTAAAACACTACAAGCTTCACTAGAAAGAGTAAAGCCTGTCCCTCACCCCCAAAAAATAAATACATATAGCTTTCCTCATTTTCTGTCCTAGTTTTAACTCATCTATCATGGTCTCCTTAAATGTATTAGGATACAAGATGGAAGGAAGAAAAATCATCTTCCTTCCTTTCTTCTCCTCCCTTTATTTAAATATAATATCTCAGGTTTGTGCAGTTGCCCTGCATGAATTTCTACTTGAATTTTCTGGGCACTCTTGCTCATTAAAGTTGCATTTAAATTCTGCTGTTCATTTAGATCTTCAGTGCATGCTCAGTCCTTAGCAACTTGAGCCTCTTCTGCTTCTTTCAGTCTATCTGACCCTGTACTGCAGTGGAGGTTTTAAATGTTCCAGTTTCTTGCAAGGTCCCATTTCTATTAACAGATGTACCTATATTTCTTTCAGTTTAGATGGGTTTATATTACTGGAGTAATAATCTGCATTATTTGCTCTAAAAATTGCTGTGATTTTTGCTATCCAATGTCATATTTGCTCTGTAATGTTTCCCGCTTACCATAACTCCCCAGATCATACCTGGAAATTAGCCTTGGCTCAGTGTGTCCTTTCCTGGTTACCAAAGTTTAAATAAATAAAGTCAACATGTATCTGAGTAACATATCTGTGGCATGGCATCCCCAAAATCTCTTTTACATACAATTTAGCTGACTTTGGCATAATAAAAGTTAGAGTTGCCTTAGAAAGAAGGTCTTAATGTATTTGGCATCAAGTGCTGAAATTTAACATGAATGTCCCATAATAGAGACTTCATTGGGTTAAAGCGCTTTCTTTTTTTTTGTAAATATCTGGCTTCATATCTGGAAATACTAATAATTGCTTATCTTTAAAGTAGACTTTTTCTGGCAAACGTCAGAACATCTCTGTCTTGAAATCTAACATAGATAATCCTAGGGTGTTTCTGTGCACCATTTGGAATTCAAGAGGGTGTTCTACAGTACGTTCTCTATCAACTTCTATTCCGTTAACCTTCGGATTCCTTCCCAAGATTTTAGTAGGCCAGTCCTCTAAAAATATTTTCAAATTAGCCCCCTCAGAGCCCTGAAGAATATTCAATAAGTTTAGATTGTTCCTTCTAGAATGCCATTCTAGATTTTCCATTCTGTCTCTTATTTTGGTAGCCTGAGGGTTCCATGTCAAAAGGGCGAACGAATAATGACAACCCATCAAAATGGCACTGAACCCACAGGGCGAACACTTTTCAGAAAGTGTTTTCATGCAGGGAGCCTTACCCCCCCCCGCACCTCCCCTTGTGGGGGGATTTGCCACCCACACCCCATTTAATTTAAAATTCCCTCTGCAGGGGGGGACACAACTCAGGGATGGGGACAAAACAAGGGTCGCTCAAAAGTGTTGGTGCCATTGTTCCTTCACCCTTTCGATGGTCGCTGTTCTGGGGTTGCCTCTTTTGATGAATCCTAGCTGGTGTAGTAACTTTGTACTCAATTACTGGATATGGTCCTCAATTTCAGATATTCTATTTTTAACTCTAATTCTATTAACATCTTCTTTAAAAGTCTCAATATCTGTAGAGACTAAATCCATTTTAGATTTAGCCTGAAAAGCCTTTTTACTTCTGTCAAGCTCGAATTTGGGTTAACAGTTAGGTCACTTGTCTCATTTTATGTCTCTGAACTGTTACTTTATTTTGTTGACTATTTTTAAACCACCAACTTGATTTATCTATATCACTTGAGATGCTCAGAGGCTTTGGTGCAAAAGAAAATTATAAAAATGTGGGTAGTTGATAATTGGAGTCTTTTTTAATTATGTTATTTTTATGGCTAGACATCGATTCAACAAGGTGTGAAATTTTAGAATTCCCACATTCTTTTTCAGACATGCCCATTTTTTTTAACTGCGACTTGTTAATAAAAAAATGGGTTGAGCTCACTAACTTCCACAAAAGAACAAACTTACTATTTCTGCCTCTCCAGTACCATGTTCTACTAGGTCAAAATTCTGCATGGGTTAAGGTATTGAGATATGCAGAATTGTTTCCCCTCTCTTGTTGCTGCCCTTGACTAGTGCTCAGGTCAGTATCTTGGTCTGCCATGTTTGTAAGGACAGTGGAAGATGCTGATTTTAGTTTGACTACTGCATTTTCTTCTTCATTTTTTTCAAATTCTAATGCTCTTATCACTCCTTGCTGAATCTCATCACCTTCTTCTGTAACAAGATTTTGATGTTTAAATTTTGTTAGGTTATGTTCGGGCTTAAATTTCCCAGCTTCAGGTGGTAATTCAAGTTTTTCTACTTTATGTATTTGCTTCTTGAGCACTTTTCTAAAATATATATCTATATCTATATCTCTATATATATATTTATTTTACATCTTTTTGTTCTTTAAGGTCTCTTTTGTTCATTTTCTATAACCCTGCGGGTCAGTTATTTTAGCTCTTCCAGTTCACACCCACCTTTGCAGTAATTCCAACTGTATTTGTCAAGTTTTAGCTGATAAAAACATATCCCTTGAATATGTAAGACAGATACCAGGCAGCCCTCAAGTGAATGAGAATATAAGTGAAGACAAGTAACTTGAATGTACAGCGACAGTCAAATAAGGTTCTATTTCTATGGAAGATATGAGAAATGATGAATTATTATGTATTTTTGATGTTTGTGTATTCTTTTTTAAAATAAAGAAGCCCTTTGAAAAAGATTCTTTTTAAGAATCAAGCTCAGCAGTGACTAAAAGAAAGTAAGAAGAATAAAAAGAAACGTTTTTGGAACTTTATACAAAAGACTCCATTTCTTCTATTTTAAAGAGGTTTAGGGGATCCTTAAAATATGTTATGGACTGATTTAGTCACACCTCAAGGACCCCGTTGTAACTAAGAAGAAATCCCATTTCCCATGGATATGTCACAGCATTAAATTGTGGTCCCCTGGTATCTTACATATTCAGGGGATATGTTTTTATCAGCTAAAACTTGACAAATACAGTCAGAATTACTGCAAATGTGGGTGTGAACAGGAAGAGCTAAAATAATTGACCCACAGGGTCACAGAAAATGAACAAGAGAGACCTTAAAGAACAAAAAGATGCAATTTTTTTTTTAGAAAAGTGCACAAGAAGCAAAAATATAAAGTAGAAAAACTTGAATTACCACCTGAAGCAGGAAAATTTAAGCCAGAACGTAACATAACAAAATTTAAACATCAAAATCTTGTTATAGAAAAAGGTGATGAGATCCAGCAAGGAATGAAAAGAGCGTTAGAATTTGAAAAAGAAGAAAAAAAATGCAGTAGTCAATCTAAAATCAGTGTCTTCCACTGTTCCTTAACGGGATTTTTCTTAGTTAGCAACGGGTCCTTTATGTATGAAATCAGTCCATAACAAATTGTTAGATCCTTAAACTTTTTTAAATAGAAGAACTGGAGCCTTTCAGATAAAGTTACAAAAACGTTTCTTTTTATTTTTTTTCCTTTCTTTTTAGTCACTGCCCTGACATTTCGATTCTTAAGAATCTTTTGCAAAGGGTTTCTTTACTCTAAAAAAAGTATACACAAATATCAAAAATACATCATAATTCATCATTTCTCATATATAGTTTCATATCTTCCATAGAAAAATAACTTTATTTGATTAAGTCGCTATACATTCAAGTTACTTGTTTTCACTTAAATTCTCATTCACTGATATCATGTCTTAGTTTCTAATTATATATATATATATTTTTCCCCCCCTTCAAGTAGAGAAAATGCCAACAGCAGATACACAACATTTTTATGTAACTTCTGCCTAGGCCCGTGACCCCTTAACTGAGAGTAGCATATGTACTCATGGTTGCTGTATGTTTTTTAGAACTTACTTCCCTTGATGGTGGGTATGCCTTCCATTTTGTTTTTAGCCTGAAGTAGATGTAATTTTAATTATTTCTTTCCGCTTCTACACCCACTGGTCTTATTTACTATTTAGACATTAATTTACCTAGTCATCAGATTTCTGCTTATTCTTTCATCTAGCAGCATTTTTGAAATTCTCAAATTCCTTTTGCTGTTTCTCAATGAACAAAGATATTTTTCCTTTTAAGCAAGCTTATTCAGTATCCATCCTTTTTTTGTTTCATATATTTATTGACAGTTGACCAAATACAATTCATAGCCAGCATCTATAAACAGTTCATACAGCGTAATCATATTGATTTATAACACCACCTTGTTGTTATAGCATTTCATACTTCATTCAACATTACTGTCATTTTTCTTTTAATTTTAAGTACCCCCCCAACCAACTAAACTAGTAACCTCTAACAATTAACAATTAACTCGATCTTTGTCCATCCTTTCCTAATCATCTTATATTTGAATAGAGGCCCTTCCTTTCAGTTAAATAGTCCGCTACCCTCCAAAAGCATTCTTTCTCCCATACTCAGAGCACTCAAATATTCCGCCCAGGTTCTTTCAAACCTATCTTCTGTCCCCTTTAGGCAATATGTCAGCTTATCAATTGCTAATACCTTCACTGTAAGCTCTTTTCACTGACCCACTGTAGGCCCCAGAGCTGTGGTCCATACATTTTGTATTCCTACCCTAGCTACTATAAGTAAAATTCTGATCCACCTGGGTAGAGAAACTATTCCCCATTCTCTTCTCCTTCCACCCCTAACAGCAGTGATTTTGGGAGAGCTCAATGGCTTCCCTCATAGATGCAATTTCTTTGACTATACCTTGCCAGTAGGACTTTATCACTGGACAATTCCAGTAGTAATGCTGGTAAGTACACCTATTTATTTTACATTTACTGCAAAACGGTGAGACCCTGGGCAAAGTTATGCACCATAGCTGATGGTAATATAGCCTTTGTATATATTTAAATTGAGCTTCTTTAAACTTATTACACACTAATAATCCCTGATGGGATTCTAACAGTAGTTGCCAGTTAGCCTCACTAATTTCTTCCCCAATGTCCCGTTCCCACCAAACCTTCATCTTCTGGGGAAGGTCTTGAAAAAAATTTTTCCTGTCTAATTTTCACGGCTCTCCTACTAGCACCTTCTCACATCTACTAGCCCCCATTATCTCCTCTCCACGTCTTCCATCAATCTCTTTGCTTCTCAGGTCCACTAAGCTGTTTATAATAATCCCTTACTTGGAAGTATCTATACATGTGTGAGGTAGGCAAGCTCATCTCTTTCAAATCCTGGAATGTACATATGCCCCCGATGTTAAAGTCACCGTACATTTCACCCCTTGTCCTGCCACAAGTTAAACCCATCATCCTCCAGGCCTGGCAGGAATTCAGGATTCTTACCACCGGAACCAGCAGAGTCCAATATGTGTCAATTCCTTGTCTCTCTTTAATTTTCTCCCAGGCCAATAAGCCCGCCACCACCATCGGGTTAGGTGCTACTAGCTTTCTGTACCGCTTAAGTCCTTCTCCACCTAAGTAACTCGAAATCTCCTCAAAACCCATCCCTTCTAACTCAACCCACCCGCCACTTCCTGTCTGTGTACCCAATTCTGGATGTACTTGTATTGTGTTGCCAGAAAGTACCCCACCACATCCGGGAAGTTTAGCCCCTTTGTGCTCTACCGGTGCTTTCAGCCATTTCAAACTAATTCTAGAGTGTTTGCCGTTCCACACAAAAGTTGTAAATGCCTTTTCCAGTTTCTTTATATCCTGGGCTATCAGGCTGAAAGGGATCATCTGCATTTTATACAAAAGTCTGGGCAGAACATTCATTTTGAGGAGGTTAATTCTTCCCATCCAAGAAATACTCAACTCCTTCCACCTACTCGGGTCCTGTAAGAATTCCCTAATCAGAGGTCTATAGTTCACCTCATACAAGCTCCCCACTTGTTTTCCCACTTTAATCCCTAAATATGTAAATGTGTGTTGGACTATTTTCAACCCCCAGGCATCCGTCCTGCTACCCCCTCCCAAAAACATTATTTCCATCTTTTGCACATTAATTTTATACCCAGAGAAAACTGCGAATTGCTCTATTATTGACAATACTTTAGGAGCCGACACATCTGGCTCTGAAAGAAAAGAACGTCATCTGCATATAGAGATATAACATGTCTCCCCTGTCTTCCCTGGATACCCCTTATAGCGGGCTCACTTTTAACTTTAATTGCCAGGGGTTCTATTGCTAACGCAAATAACGAGGGGGATAAGGGCATCCCTGTCTGCTCCTCAGTATATCTAAATTCGAGATGCCGCCCATTAATTAGAATCTGGGCCCTGGATGTATATAGAATGCCCCACCATATTTACAAACTCCTCCCCAACCCAAATCTCTGCAAATGTGCAGTAGATATTCCCACTCGATTCTATTGAAGGCTTTTTCGACATCCATCGAAAGAACACATGCCTCACCCGGATGCCTCTCCCCCCCACCAGATGACATTTAATAATCTCCTTAGGTTATGATAGGAGTGCCTTCCTTTCACAAACCCAGTCTGATCCGGATTGACCAATAGGGGAAGTACATCTTCTAATCGTCTCATTAAGACTTTTGTCATAATTTTGCAATCATGATTCAGGAGCGAAATCGGTCTAAATGACCCACAATCCTCCAAGTTCCTTCCTACTTTAGGGAGAATGGTAATGAGAGCCTGACAACACGTATTCGGGATCTCTCCCCCTTCCCTGGTTTCTTGTAAAATATTGCACAGTGAACCCGCCACCTCTTCCTTCAATAGTTTGTAAAATTCCACCCCCAGCCCATCAGGTCCCGCCACCTTCCCATTCCTCAGCTGGCTTATCACATTCTTTACTTCCATCACCGTAATTTCCCTACCCCAGCTTTTGCCTTTGTGCTTCATTCAACCTGGGTATTTTCAGATCGTTTAGGAAGCCATCCCTTTCTCCCCCTTTCCCTTGACACTCAGTCCTATATAATTCTTCATAGTACTCCTTAAATCTATTACGGATTCCCACTTTCTTCTTGAGTATTTTCTCCTCCTTATTTCTAATTTGAACTATCCTGTGGCTACTCTTCCCTCCCTTCATAAGCCGGACCAGTAGGGGACCGCTTTATTGCCCCATTCATACATCCTCTGTTTTGCAAAGAAAATATTAGTATTCTGCTTCTTACCCAAATTGACATTAAGCATCTCCATCTCCACCCTGAGCTCTCTGTTTTTCTTCTCCTCCTCCCCCGAGGACTTCTCTTTCCAATTCACTAATTTTGGCTTCCAAATCCCTTTGTTTATGCCTTTTGTCTCTTTTTTGGTTAGCTGTGTAGCAATTATAACCCCTCTCATAAATGCTTTGCCAGCTTCCCAATACATGCCCTCATCTTCCACCATGCCCTTATTTGTCTCCTCGTAAAATTTCCATTGCTCTTTTACAAAGTCCCAAAACTCCTCCCTAACCAACATATATGTAGGAAATCTCCGATGACCTCTCTGCACATCATTCTGACCCAAGGCAAGCTCCATTTCTACCATAGCATGATCTGACAGAAATATTGGGCTATGCCCATTGCTCTAGTGTGTACTGATACAAGTCTCTATGAATATAGACATAGTCCACCCGTGACCAGGAACGATGTGGGTTGGAAAAAAAAGTATATTCCTTCACCCCAGGATTAGCTGTTCTCCATCCATCAATCAAGCCTAGTTCTGTTAACCCAAGTAGCCACTGTTGTATATCCCCGTTTGTTCTATCCGTTCCCCAGGTAATCTAACTTAGGATCTGCTATGCAATTAAAGTCCCCCCCAGTATCAAATTAGTGAATTGCTCCTTTACCAGGACATCCAGCGCCTTCTGGTAAAAGCTCCTATCCCCAGCAGCCAGCACATATACATTTCCAAAAGTAATCACTTTACCCCCGAGCTCCCCCTCTACAAAAACATACCTCCCTCCTATAGGGTCACTCACCACCCGCTGCATTTTAAAGGGCAGATGTTTATGAATTATGATTGCCGCCCCCCTCTTATGCAAATTATAGGCTGCTGCACGGCATTGTCCCACCCATCCTCGTACCAGCTTTTTATGCTCACTATTTGACAGGTGCGTCTCCTGTAATATAGCCACTGAGACCTTACATCTTTTAAGAGCCACTAAGATTTTCGCCCTTTTTGCAGGAGACATAAAACCCTTTATGTTCCAGGAGATTACTTTAACCCCCGACAAAGGCTGAGACGTACCATTAGCCATTTTTCCAGCATAATCGTCCTAAAACGTCCTGATCACAGCCCAGACCTCTGCCTCAAACAGATACATAGATACATACATAGATACATAGACAGTGTCGGCAGATAAGGGCCTATGGCCCACCCAGTCTGCCCATTTAAGTTTGTAAGTTCAGTTTATGTTTTCCAGGAAGTCTGTTGCCCTTACCCTGACCTCCAGAATTCCTTTATGTCTATCCCATGCATTCTTAACTCCGTGATTGTTTCAGCGCCCACCACTTCCTCTGGCAGAGTGTTCCACTTGTCCACCACCCGTTCTGTGAAGAAATTCTTCCTCACGTTTCCTCTGAATCGTTTCTCCTCCAACTTCATCCCATGCCCTCTAGTCCTGGAACATCTTTTCACTTAAAATAGTGCATTCCTGCACCCTGTTCCTCCCGTAAGATACTTGTATGTCTCTATCATATCCTCTCTCCTCCTCTCCTCCAGGAGTACATGTTCAGTGCCTTCAACCTGTCCTCATAGGACTTGTGATGCAATCCATGCACCATCTTTGTTGCCCTCCTCTGAACCTTCTCTACCCTGTCTGATGTCCTTACGTAGGTAAGGTCTCCAGAACTGCACAGTGTACTCCAGGTGCGGCCTCACTAGTGTCTTGTATAGTGGAATTATGACTTCCCTTTTCCTGCTGGTGATGCCCTGCCTCATGCATCCCAGCATCCTATTTGCTCTTTACCTGCTGCCTTGTCACACTGTTTCCCTACCTTGAGGTCATCAGAGATGATAACTCCAAGATCCCTTTCCTGCTTGGTGCATGCTATATCCTCACTCCCCAAAATAAAATCACAAGTGAACAATTGAACAATCACAAACTTTATAGAAATAACCCGAACTTTGTCCCCTCCCTCACTCAATTCAAATTCCAGAATAGCACCCCTTTATCCCCCTTCCCTTATACTGTCCCTCCCCTCTTCTCTAACCCCAACTGTTCCCTCCCATCTACATATACCACAAACTTCAGCATATAATCACTCCCCCATACACACTCCTGCTCCACCTTTCTTATCCCATAATTAACCACGTGCAACATTTATCTCAGCAAACCCCTAAAGGTCTCTCTTATTGTACCACTAATGTACTACCCTTCTTATCTGATCACCCTGCGCCCTCCCCAGAATCAGTGTCTGCACCCCCATCTATCTGGAACTCCCCCTCATTCGATTGCCATAAGGCCTCCATGTCTTTCTCCTCCCCCCTCTTATAGTTACCCTTCATACATTCTCCAAGTGTTTCGCCCCCATCAGGCCCTGCAAAGCCACGTCCCACAATCCCAATCAATTCACTCAGCAGTGCGATTGCGGCTTCCCCTTACCCCCCCAGATGGGCCTCTACTCCCACTTTTACCAGGTATACCTCCCTTAGCCCAAACAATGTGTATATCCCTGTGTTTGAACACTCACTCCCAGCCATCCATTATCACCAATAAGGCCTGCGCCCCATGGTGCCACATGCTCCTTACAGAGATAAACTTCTGTCTCTAGTCCACACTCATGGGGCCTCCAGTGGCTGTTCCATTCCCTCCCTTTGGTTCCGATACATCAGCTCAAGCCAGGCACCTTCAAAATATCTCGCCAGACCTAGCTTACCTTAGGACCTGTTTTGTCAGGCCTATAGGAGGAGATACCAATCCAAAAGAGGTAAGAGACCCCTCAAACCCTTTTTTATTACCCCTTAATTAGTAATTTACCCAAACAGGATCCCCCCAGCAGATGCAGTCACCGATCCAGTCTTTTCCCGATCAACAGGCCACCATCTCCTCTCCTCAAAACTTCAGCCATCTCAAATCTTCCGTTCTTCCTTTCCCATTCATCCAGAAAAGCTTGCAGTTTATCTGACTCCCAAAACGAGTATGTAGCTCCCTTCATCTTCACTTTGACCATGGCCGGGTACACTATGAAGAAGTCAAGCCCTCTCTTCCATAGACCATCCATCTGGGTATTAAATTGTTGCCTCTTTTTTTTGTATTCTCTGCGACATATCTTGATGTAGAGTAAGTTTATGCCCCTCATAAATTAAGTCCTTCTTATGTCTGAAAGCCACCAGCCATGCCTGTCTGTCTTGATAGTTGTGCAGTCGAAAGATCCCTTGTCAAGGAGGCTGACCATTCTGGGGTCTCAGGGCAAGGGCCCTATGCGCCCATTCGATTTTTAATTTAGGCTTGTCCATTTCCATATCCAGCAACTTTGGCAAAGTCTCTGCACAAAACTTCAGGAGATTCCCGCCCTCCACTCCTTCTGGCAGGCCTCTGATGTGGAGGTTGTGTCTCCGACTATAATTTTCCTGGTAGTCTAAAGCTTCTTTTAGCTCTTCAACTTCTTTTTCCAGGCGTTGCATCTTATTGGGGATGTCATTAGTCTGATCCTCCAGATCTGATATTCTCTGCTCGAACTCTCCAATTTGCCTTGCATGCTGCTTCAATTCCTGAGCCAACCCCTTTAAAGTTTGATCCAGGCTGTCCCAGTGTGGCTTAAATTCGGCTAGTATTTGTTCCGAGACTGCCCTGCTGATTGCGGTAACCTCTGCCACCGACAGAGAAATCAGGCCTTGTCTGCCACTCACGCCTCCCTGCTACATCGAGCTTTTCTTTGCTTGTTTGGCTGACTGACGGGCCGACTTGCCCGAGGTGATATATTCGTCCATTCTCCCGTACTTCCTACACCAACCGTATTGGAGTTAGATATGAAAAGACTAAATCTAAAACACTTTATTTCTTTAGAAACATGGAGCTCCGGAGTAGTGCAACCAGTCCGTTTACCTGCTCGTTAGCGCCCCCCTCAGTAGCCATCTTATTCATTTTATAACATTTTACTTTATCCTAATATGTTGTTAGCTGTGCCTACCTTGAGGTATTTCTTGAATGCTCAAGGTTTTGCTGCTCATAACTCACTATCCCCATTCATTCGAGATGGTTTCAAAAGACATTTTACCATTATTTCTCTGCGTATTCCAAATGATGCCGCTTACTGTATAAAGTGCTGCTTTCAAATGTTAATTTAGGTTTGTTTACCATAGCAATTTGGACAAAACACTTCTGCTGTTTAATGGCATTTCCTGGTGTGAAATCCAGTAAGCTGAGGCTCCATTGCCACACCCTTCCTCTTGAGCCCGCTCATATATGTCATTAGTGACATCGCACTAGTGTTCTCGCATGATGTTGTGGGAGACATTTAGTTGCTCAGCAACTATCAACAGCTTGCTTGCTGTTGTTTGTTAATTAGCAGGCCCCAACATGTTTGTGTTTGCTGTCGAGCATATTATTTATTCTTTTAGGCACTTTTAAACTGTTTGTTGCCCATTGGGGCATTTCAATCTCTCCATCTCCAATTTGGTTACAAATTCATACACTGATTTTTCATTAATACTAATGGGGCTTGGGGGCAAACATAGGAATTCAGGTCAGTGGGTGTTGGGTGAGCGATGGGGTCCACCAGGGCTGGTGTGACCTTGGGTTAGCTCTTCTTTAAATATTTATTTTATAACACAGTTTGCCCATGCTAGACTAGCTGGTTGTAGTATAAGCACGTATGATCCCTATGTTGACTGCTTCTAATGAGGTTTGTCTATATTCTATTATATTCCTGTCACCAGCAAGCTTGGCAGTTCATGTGAGAGTTCATTCCTATATTTCTGTCCAGTGTGTTAAGTGCACATATCCATTTCATTTCGGATCAGTCTATTTTTTGCTGATAATTCCCTCCTCTCTCTGATGGGGCCACTAGTTCTAATCCCCAGAACTGAAGTGCTGCATCTGTATGACCAGCATGGTTAAAATCATGGCTACTCATGACGATTCCTCTTTCCTTATGTCTCCCTTATGTTCCTGAATTCTTGCTTTTAGTTATCTAGTGGTTTGTCTTAAGTACATCTTATCACAGGGACATAGGAGTACGTAAATTACTCCTTCAGAAGTACACATAATATGTTGCTTTATATCATATATCTCCAGCCCATATTGGGATCTTGGAAAACATTTTTTTTGGATGTGTGTCCACACACTGAACACACTGTACACGGGACCATCCCCAGTTGCAGGGGACCTAATAACAGTTGTTTGTCTGCCTAGGTAGTGCAAATTGTGAATTAACTACCTTATCTTTGATAGTGGCAGCCAAAAAAGTGGCAACAATCTGTTTAGTTTTCAGCATTTTATTATCTTGATTTCCTATACTCACTACATGCTAGTGCTTACTTTTGATCCTTTTAATATCGTTAAAGTGATTACTGTATTTGGTTGCAAACACTACTCTTCCAATGTTTGTAACTGTGCCTTGGGCTGTAAGTCTGTTCCTGTCCTGCTGTCTTGTTTTATTCTCGCCTCTCTCATAATTCTTCTATTATACCCCTTTCCTCAAACCTGTTTGTCATGTTTTGCTTATGAATTTCAGTACTGCTCATCCGGTGAGTGCAGTTTCTGTATTCTCAAAATTGTGAGTATGGAATACTTTTTTAACTGAGGTGCATGGTAACTATTGCCATACAGAATCGTGTTTCTGTCTGTTGGTTTACAAAAAGACTGGTGACTAGTTTACCTGCTTCCTTAATAACCATTAAATCTATGGTAGTCTGCTGCTGGTCATTTTGCATGACAAACTTTAGGTTCTGATTACAATTATTTAAATGTTCATAAAGCTCATCTAGTTCATCCTTGGTTCCAGACCGTAAGCAAAATATATCAGTACCATGCAAGAATTTTGCTGATACTTATTGACAGCTGGTTCTAGAATATATTTGTTTTTGAACTTGTGCATATAAGAATGAGCGTATGCGGTGCCATCATGCTCCCATTGCAGTTCCTTTAATTTACAAATGAAATTGGTATTTAAACTCAAAATAATTTTAGTTAGTAATAATTTGGCTAATTCTTGAAGCACTTTCAGTTTTAGGCCTAACAGTTTAGAGGATCCTTACAATTCATTGTTATGGACTGATTTAATCACCTCAAGGACCCCATTGTAACTAAGAAGATATCCAGTTCTGTGGACAGATCACAACATTGATTTTCTTCTACCTGGAGGTCTGATAGGACAACTTTGGACATTGGGATACATAATTTTTTTTTTTTTTAACCAGAGGAACATTGCTGGACTGTACATGTATAAGCGTTGAATTGCTTGAGAAAATATAATGTTGCAGATTTGGAACTATTTTGTGATATTTACTAAAATGGAAGCATTTCAGGATATGGGGCAGAGTGTTCCAAGCATATTGTCTCATACTCTGATGATCGAGGAAAAACTTTTGAAACCATGAAGGTGAACGATCTTTCTACTGCAGATAGGGGACACCACAGCCAGTTTGCACAGAAATTGAATCATTCAGATTCTGGAATTGTAGACTACAGTGGCATGGTCTCACTTTGACACAATACTTAGAATATAAATGAATTCCTCGAGGGCTTAGAATATCTGTTGAACCAAACATAGGAATTAATTCAACGAAACTTAATTACAACTGGGATGGTATAATAAATTGTGCATCATGTGACTATGTACGCACTTACAGAGGCTGTTATAGAGGAGAGACAAAATCTAGAGAAAGAAATGAAATTGGGGAAGATGGGTTAAAACTCAGAGGCCGGATATTCCAAAGCAGTTGCACATGGTGCATGAGTTGCGCCCAGCACAAGGAGCTATTATTCAGCGGGAGCCAGTGCAAGTGAAATCCCATTGCACCAACAATGTGCAACAATAATGAATGCAGGTGCAAATGCAGGAGGCATGCCCATGAATATCTAGCGTAGTATGATATTCAACTGTGGAACCATGGTGCCAGTCAGAACAAATCAAGATGCGCTGAGCAGACTTGTTCCTATAAATACAGGCGCGAAGCACACAGACTTTGCTAGCCGGGTGAGAGAGAGAGAACAAATCAAAGGACAGAAAGACAGAGCAAGTGAGAGACAGACAGAGGCAGCCACAGAGGGAGAGGGAGACAGGAGCAGAGAGAGAGAGAGGATAGGCAGGCACAGTGCCAGGCAGTGCACCAGGGTGGCACACAGCCTGCAGCAGCCAACTGCCCAGGGGATAGTGGACATCAGGGGCCATGGAAAGTGTGCCTTCATAATGGAGGCCATAATGAGAGGTGTGAGGGTGAGGCGAAACAGCGTAGGTGGCTGGGAAGGGCCTTGGTGGTATGCCCAACACAGGTGGTACCGTGCCCGCACCACCTTTGAGAACTACTCCAACACGGAGATTGAGGGCTGGTACCACCTGAATAGGGCCATTCTGAGACAGCTCTGCAAGTGTGCAGTGAAAAGAGGCAGGCACCCACAAGACTGAGCCACGCAATGTCTGTGAGACCAAAGTGACAGCCATCATGTGCCTGATCACCAGTGCACCTTCCAGAGACCAACAGGAGACACCACAGGCATAACCCAATTGTACGTCACTCCTTCTGACACAAGTTCCTCAATGCTCTGCTGCCACGTGCTTGGAATACATCCATTTCCCCAGCACACAGGCGGAGCATACAGCAACCATGCAGGCCTTCCACAGGGTAGCATGTATGCCTGGCATGCTTGGGGCCATTGACTGCACCCATGTGGGCATCCACATGCCACCTGGCCCCAAGGGTGTGGCCTACATCAATAGGAAGGGGAGCCCAAGCGTCAGCTGCCAGGTGGTGTGCAATACCACAGCGTGCATCACCAATGTCAGTGCCACACACCCTGGGAGTGCACATGATGCGTTCATCTGGCACAGCTCTGCGCTGTGCCACAGGTTCGAATGTGGGGACATCCCCATGGGTCACCTAGTGGGTGAGTATGGGACGGGCAAGGGGTGATGGGCAGAGCAGGCCATGGGATGGGGAGGGCAGGGTAGGCATGCTGATGAGGGTGCCAGGGACAGACAAGGGGCACAGCAAAGGATGACAGAGGGCCAACCATGTCATTAACCACACAGAAGACAGTGCCTATCCACTGTGGCCCTGGCTGCTCACTCCTTACTGGTGCCCGTCGTCCCCAGCAGAGGAATGCTACAACGAGGCAAACGCCAGCACGCGCATCATCAATGAGCATGTATTCGGCATGCTGAAGGCACATTTCCGTCACCTAGACAGGTCTGGCAGTGCCCTACAGTACAGCCCCTCAAAAGCCTGTGGCCTATTCCTGGCCTGCTGCATACTTCACAACATGGCCATTGACAATGGGATAGCTGTCGAGGCCAATGAGTATGACAGTAGTGGGGACGACAGTGGCAATTGGCTGGAGGGTGGTGGACAGCCCCCGGTGGAGGGATCCTCGGCTGCAACTGGACGATGCGCCCAGCATCGGGACACCATTGCACAGGAGCACCATGGTGCACACAGGTAGGCAGCATGGAAACCCATGCATGGAGCCACACATACAGGTACACACACATGCAGGGGCATGCATGGCAATGGGCATGCATACACAGAGGAGTGGGTGCAGGGTGGGGAGTCAGTGGCACAGAACTTACCCAGTAACACCCACGCACCCAGGCGTTGGCATGTGGCAGGGTTCAGATGCATCGCACCGGTGTACAGGCACAACCGGTGCTGAACGTCCCTCATTACACCCACACCACACGGTCCAGCAGTTGGGCAAGCATGCACATAGGCAGCAAGCGGTGTGACACAGGGATCACACCAGTGGTATGCACACACACGCCGCCCATGCATGCACAAGGCAGCAGCTGCAGACTGTGGTTAGGGCAGCACACACACATCAGGGCCGCTAAATGGAACCATGGACACTGCAGCCATGGGGGGCAGCCACACTGGGGCTGATCGGCAGCCACTGGCTGCTTATCAGCCACAAGGGGTGTTTGCAACAGCCCCCCCAAGGGTTGAACTGCGGAACCATAACCAGGTCCGCACGGGAGTGTGTAGGCACCCAAACAGGACCACCCCAGAAGTGCCTGGGATGCCAACATCAGAGCTCGGCGTCGACAGTGTGGGTGTCGCCCGACGCCAGGATCATGGGGTGCACAGTACACTGCATGGGGTCTGTGGTGGCCAGCCACACCCTGTGGCAGCCAGCATTGCAAAGCCATCCATAATCGCATTGGCAATGCGATCCAGGGACGCAGTCATGGCCTCCTGCATGCAATGCATCCCTGCAAGGAGCTGCACAGTGCCCCTCTCATGCTGCTCGGCCAACTGGTGCACCTTCACGTGCAGTGCACACACCCCAGCAGCAAGCTGCAACTGTTGCTCTATGGAGCAAACGGTGTGCTCAGCCAGCGGGTCAACATCCTGGGGATCCCAGGTGGGACGCCGACCCTCCTGTGGTGACTGCCCATGCTGCAGCCCCCCTCAGGTGGAGCGCTGCACAGTGGGGTCCTCATGGGTATGTCCCTAGCTGGTGCCCGGTGGCGGATCCAGTACCTCCGAAAAAGACAGGGGAGGCGACCCATCCTAGATCTAAGATACTTAAACAAGCACCTAATAAAGCCAAAATTCAAGATGGTGACTCTGGGAACAATTCTTCCCTCTCTGAGGTCAGGAGACTGGCTAGCCTCCCTTGACCTCAAGGATGCCTATTTTCACATTCCCATCAGGTGCTCCCACAGAAAGTACCTCAGGTTTTAATTGCCCTCAGGCCACTATCAGTTAAGAGCAATGCCCTTCGGTCTAACCTCAACCCAAGGGTGTTTACAAAGTGCCTAGCAGTAGTGGTGACGCTTTAAGAAGGAAAAGGATTTCTATTTTTCCATATCTGGACAATTGGCTTGTGTGGGCCAGTCTTCAGACCAAGTCAAGTCAGATCTGCAGGTTACCCAGAAAGTTCTCACTTCCTGGGGTTCCTTCTCAATCTTCCCAAGTCAGTTCTCGAACCAGTACAGCTCCTCACTTTTATAGGAGCAGAGTTGACACCCCAAGGCAAGAGCTTCCTTCCTTTGGAAAGGGCAAAAGCCATCTCTCAGTTGGCCTCTTCCTTTCTCCTCTTGATTTCGACCAGCAAGGCATTTTCTGCAGCTTCTCACACATGGCAGCTTCCACAGCAGTGGTCCAAGGGCCAGGTTTCAGATGAGGGACATTCAGTTCCATCTGAGAACCTTTTGGTCCCGAAGGAAAGATCCTCTTACCAAAGCTAGTTCCTGTTACTCAGACCTTAATTCAGGCCCTTCAGTGGTGGCAGGACCTGGACAATCTGAGGCAAGGTGTTCCATTTGTCTTCAGACTCACTCTGTGGTTCTTACCACAGATACTTCCCTTTTGGGGTGGGAGTCATCTAGGGGCTCTCACGGCCCAGGGACCGTGATCCCTCAGGAATCCTCTTCTTCACATCAACTGCCTGGAGCTCAGGGCAGTACTCTTGCCCCAAGCTTTCTCTCAGTCATACAGAACAAGATGGTTCAGGTCAGGACGGACAACACCACCACCATGTGAGTATATCAACAAGCAGGAAGGCACTCGGTCCACGGCCTTGTGCATGGAGGCCATGAAAGTCTGTTCCTGGCTTATTCCTGCAGACCTCTCTAGTAGCGTCCACCTCCCAGGAAAGGACAATGTGATAGCGGATGCATTGAGCAGGATTTCCAGGGCCATCACGAATGGTCTCTTGATCCTTGGTGTTGAAGGTGATTTTCTCAAGGTGGGGCACTCCAGAGATAGATCTCTTTGCAGCCCCAGACAATCACCAACTTCCTCTGTTTTGTTGCAGACCCCCAGTCTTGGGTTCAGTCCCTCTGAGATGCTCTGATTTTGAACTGGGAAGGAAAGTTTCTTTATGCCTTCCTCCTTTTCTCTATTGTTCAAGGTTCTAGTCAAGGTAAGGTCACAACCATGCAAAGTGATTCTGATTGCTCCAGACTGGGCCAAGCAGCCTTGGTACCCTGTTGCTGTCTCTTAGCAGTCCATCTTCCCCGTCTCTTCCCAGGAATTACAATCTGCTAACCTCCTCTCAGGGAGGATTTGTTACCCAATCTTCAGTCACTCAATCTCAAGGCATGGCTCTTGAAGACTTAGAGTATGCAGATTTACATCTGTTCCAAGGGTTCTGATATCCTCAAGGCTTCTCGAAAGCCTGCCACAAGAAAACTTACAACTCCAAATGGAAAGGTTCAGTATTTGGTGTTCCAAGAAGCATATTTCCCCGGACACTGCTGAGTTGTCAAGAGTTCTGGATTACATGGTTTACCTTAATGGCCTAGGCCTCAAACCAGCTACTCTCAAAGTTCATTTGTCAGCTATTTCTGCTTTCCTGTCAGTGGGGAAATCTTCCTCTCTGTCATCTCACCCTGTATTCTGTAATTTTTCAAAGGATTGCTTCATACCAATCCCCCTTTTAGGGATCCTGCTCCTGCCTGGGATTTGAATATTTGTATTGCTCAGCTGATGCAACCCCACTTCGAGCCTATGTCCTCAGCAGAGCTCAAGTACTTGACTTGGAAAACTGTGTTTTTGGTTGCTGTTACTTCTGCCAGATGTATCAGTGAATTGCAAGCCCTGTCAGTGGAGCCTGACTTCATTTCTTTCCATAGAGATAAGGTGGTCCTTAGAACCAATAGAAGGTTCCTACCTAAAGTGGTTTCTGATCTCCACTTAAACCAATCTATGTCTCTTCCTGTGTTCTTCACTGATCACACCTCCTCAGGGGAACGGAGGCTACACAGTTTAGATGTTAAAAGGGCCCTTAGTTACTACATAGAATGCACAAAGGGTCACAGGTTTGACTCCCTCCAGTTGTTCCTCACTTATGGGGAAGTAGGTAAGGGAAAACCTGCCACCAAGAGAACCATTGCCAGGTGGATTGTGTCTCTGTATTCAATTCTGCTATGAAAACTGGGAAAAACTGCACCCTCAGGCCCGAGGGCTCATTCCATAGAGGTACAGGTGCATCTCTGGCTGCTGCTAGGATATCCCTGTTAGAAATCTGTCAAGCAGCCACCTGAAAACAGTTGATACCTTCACCAAGCATTACCTCTGGATATCCAGGCTAGGAGTGATGCTAGGTTTGGCACAGCAGTACTTAGAGCCTATTCCCAAAGTAGGTTCTGTCCTTCCTCCTTGAGGTACTTGTTGGTAGTCTCGAATTGTCAGAATACAGCAAGACTTCATGTTGTTTGAAGAAAAATTACTCACCTTAGTAATTGTATTTCTTCTAATGGAGTCTTGCTGTATTCTGACTCCTCCCTGCCTCCCTCTCAGAACCTGTTTTGGGAAGTGGGTGGGCAGGTGCAGTGTTGCACCTAGGGGTGTCTTTACCCCTCCTTGTTGTGTTGGGTGCTTTGTATTTGTTTAATTAAGAGTTTTTAGTTCTTATTACCTGGTTTTGGTTCTTTGGGCTTCCTGACTTGAGTCTTTTCGGGAATCCAAAGTCTTTGTTGCCAGTTGGCTACTAGGAGTTTTACAATTTCCACATTATTTACGGTGAGTTTTAGCTTGTAATAATCTGACAGTTTGGTTTCAAAAGGATACACAGAGTTTTCAACTGAGCTCAAGCCCAACGTTCTATGCCTGGCATAGAATTTAACCCTTCACTCTCCGGGGCAGTTGAAGAGCTGGAGCTAACTGCAAATTGTCAGAATACAGCAAGACTCCTTTAGAAGAAACACAGTTACTAAGGTGAGTAGTTTTTTCTTGCTCTTTATTTTTCTGTGTAGCAAAGTGTTTCTTACAGGGTATATCTTCTGTGAAATTATATCAGGTGGTGTTTTACAGGTTTTACAGTTTTATCTATCATTAGGCTAAGCTTTCAGGGCTACTGCATTTGTTGTTGGCTGATTGTTTCTGCCATTACCTCATTGTTTTTTCGTCTGATGGTTCTTTTTGTGGCAGGGGAAGGCCCAGCCACCCACCCCATCCCCAACCACCTCACATTACACCTTTTATAGGGTAGCACAGTTGTGACATTTCCTGTGGCAAAGCAGGAAGGGGCGGATCAGTGGGGTATCCACACGTGACCTCATTTACAGGGGCAGTAGTAATTTAACTTGTTATAACAAGTTATACAAAGAAACAAAACACAAAATCAAAGTTTTGCTTTCATTTTCTTCCTTCTAATTACTCTGACCAGGTTATAAACCCAGCAACTTATCTGGAATGGATATCATTAACTGCAGGTACTGCAGAACACTTTTAAGAAGGGCAGTTTTACAGGATTTAGGACACTGTCCTACATGCTGGGCCATTGGAGATCTAAAGGCTCAGCTCCAGGCAGCATGGGCAGAGATTGCGCACCTAAAATTGCATATTCAAGAGGAAATATATTATAAGAACCACCCACCATTTCCCCAACATCCAACTAGAAGCACATTGACCGCAGAGGGTAGTTGGTCAGGAGGTTGGCAGTAGGTAGGAGGGCAAATTGGGTGCCCCATCACTCAGTGCTCTCACATAAACTCAAAACCATAAAAACTACAAACAGGTATCTGCCTCTATCTCCAAATCAAACAAAGGGCAGAGGACACTGCAGAGCAGGACACTGCAGCACAGGAGCTAGCACAACAAAACTCACCCAAAACAGGAACCAAAACAAAAAAAGCAAAAAGAAAATCCAAAAAACTTCTGATCATAGGAGACTCCATGATTCGGGGAGTTGATACCTATCTCCAGCCAGGGGTAATGGTCAGATGTCTCCCAGGTACATCAGCGTGGAGAGACACTGACTGCATTGCTAAAATTGTTCAGGAAGCAGGAGAAAACATTGATATCCTGGTACACATAGGAGCTAATGATCTCGCCAGCCGGTCAGTTGTGGAGACCAAGGAACACCTGACCAGGCTGGGTGACAAACTGTCATCCATTTTGTCCAGCATCTGCTTCTCTGAGATCCTGCTAGTCTATGAGAGGGGGGCAGATGGACTGAAGGTCAGAGAAGGGGAGATAGGGGAGCTAAACATGTGGCTCAAGGGCTGGTGCCAGGAAAAAGGACACAAATTTGTAGGTAACTGGCAACAGTTTTGAGAGCGAAAGTTCTTTAAATTTGATGGACTGCATCTGACTAAGGAGGGAGTCAGTGCATTGGGGCAGAAGTTTGACGTCTTTGCAGAATATTTAAACTAGCAATGGGGAGAGGGTGCAGCACCCACACGTCGAATGGAAAGAACACCCTCCCCTCAGCTATGGTCAAACAGGAGTTCAGCATGTTTGCAGTTCATTTGCATCACCAGGTAGAAAAGGTCCGGCTCCCCATACAACGCACAGGGGAAATGCCAGACCTCACCCAACAACTAACACATCGAAATCTAGCCAATGGAAAATCATATACACAAATGCTCACAGTCTGGGAAACAAGATCCCAGACCTGCAGGCAATAATGACAGAGGCTAAACTGGACATAGTAGCATTAGCGAGACATGGTTTACCAGTAACCACACTTGGGAGACTTCAGTACCTGGCTATGTACTGTTCAGAAGAGACCGAGGTGCAAAAGGGGGTGGAGGGTCTTTATGTCAATGAAAATATCAAAGCTACAGAAATTCAGAATACACATAAGGAGCCAGAAGAACTGTGGGTCACCCTGGAAACAGGAAATGGGACAGCCATACGAACTGGGGTTTTCTACAGGCCTCCAGACCAGGGGGAGGACATAGACACATTACTGTTAGAAGATATACAAAACATGACAGCTAAAGGGGAGGTTCTGATAATGGGAGACTTCAACATGCCAGATACAGATTGGTCAATACCAGCAGGAACATCTGCCAGAACTAGACACATGGTGGATTCCCTGCAGGGGGAGGGCCTCAAACAACTGGTACAACAACCCACAAGAGACAGGGCTATCCTAGTTCTAGTACTGACTAACAGGGAAAGGATCACAGATCTCCAGGTAGAAGGTCACCTGGGGGCCAGTGACCATCACATGGTATGGTTCAATTTGGCCACTAGAACTAAATCATCCCATTCCAAGGCAAAAATATGGGACTTCAGAGGAGCTGACTTTGATAAGATGGCCAACAGAGTTAAGCTAGCCCTGGCAAAAGAAATACAGGTGAGGTACAAGGAAAGTGGGCAAGCATTAAGGATGCAATACTTGAAGCAACATCCCATTGTGTTAGAGAGAAAAGGAAGTGCAAAAGAAGAAGGAAACCACTTTGGTTCTCAAAAATAGTAGCAGAAAAGGTCAGAGCCAAAAGGCTGGCCTTCAGGAAATATAAGGGAATGCAGCGGATGAAGATAGGGAGGCATACCAAACTTCCCTAAGGGAAGCAGGGAAGGCAGTAAGGCAGGCAAAGGCCCAAACCGAGGAAACAGTAGCACAAACAGTAAAAGAAGGTGACAAGACTTTCTATAGATACATTAGTGAAAGGAGAAAGTCCAGAGGGGTATTGCTAAGATCAAAGGGGGAGGCACTGATAAGCAGCAGGAAAATCCCAGCCTCTCCCTACAAAACAGGGTACTAAATGAGAAAAAGACCGAGGTAGAAAGGTCAGTGGGGGATGCTGCAACAGAAGGTAAAGCCATCAAAAATGGAGAGCAATGAGTACCAATGCCCGTAGTCTGAGTAACAAGCTTCCTGAATTAGTGGCCTTGATGGAGGAGGAACATCTGGATATCGTGGCAGTCACAGAAACATGGTACACACAAAACCATGACTGGGACGAAACATACCAGGATACACTATCTACAGGAGGGACAGGGAGGGTAAAAGAGGAGGAGGAGGAGGAGTAGTTTTACATAAGGGAAGGAATCAAAGCAACAGAACAAAAGGGAAACAGGGAGGAGAAGAAGCACTGTGGGTAAATTTGAGACCGGCAATGGAACCACAATCCAGACAGGAGTTAGATACAGACTCTCTCAGGGGAGGAAATGGACAAGGAAATGATAGAAAGTATACTTAGAATGGCAGAAAAGGGAGATATTGCTGATGGGTGATCTGAATATGCCAGATGTTAACTGGAGTGCAGTTGCAGCAGCCATCAAGAGTGGGTTTTTCTAGATGCCCTACAGGGGCATGCCTTAGACAACTAGTATTGGAGCCCACTTCGAGGGAGCAATCTTAGACCTGGTTCTCTCAAATGGAGATGAAGAGAGGATCACAGATGTAGAAGTGGGTAGCTATCTGGGAACTAGCGACCATCAAACAGTATGGTTCACAATAAACACAGCAATAGAGTCAAGTCATCAAAGGCAAAAGTACTGGACTTTAGGAGGGCTGACTTTGCTAAAATGGGTGAGTGCCTATGAATGCACTAGCAAATGGGCAGGAAGGAGGGGTGAAGAACAATGGGAATAATAAAACTGCCATCACAGAGGTAACAAGCCTTTGTGTGAAGCAACAAACAAAACAAAACGATGTAAGAAACCACTATGGTTCTCAAAGGAAGTGGCAGTGAAGGTTCAAGAGAAAAGAAAGCATTCAGGAAGTACAAGGAATCACAGAAGGAGCAGGACAGAGAACTGTATCAGTTAAAGCAAAAGGAAGCTGGGAAGGCTGTCAGACAGCAAAGGCCCAAACCGAGGAAAAGATAGCCAACTCAGTTAAGAAGGGTGATAAACCTTTATAGGTACATCAGGGATCAAAGGAAGACCAAGGAGGGATAGTGAGGCTTAATAAAGGGAGGGAGGTGGGCAGAGGGTGACTGTGAAAGGCAGAGATACTAAACAAATATTTTGCTCAGTATTTACAAAGGAAGAGGGGAGGTACCTAAACAAACAGTAGAAACACTCTGGTACAGAAGTTGATACCAGCCCATTTACAGAAGAAAGGGTTCTGAAAGAACTCTTAAAACTGAAGGTGGACAAGCAATGGGGCCTGATGGGATTCATCCCAGAATTCTAAAAGAACTAAGGGTAGAACTAGTGACACCACTGACTACCCTCTTTAACAAATCATGGGAGGATGGGGTGGTACCGAGGACTGGAGGAGGGCAGATGTGATTCCCTTCACAAAAGTGGGAGCAAGGCAGAAGCAGGAAACTACAGACCTGTTAGTTTAACCTCAGTGGTAGGGAAAATGATGGAATCACTTCTGAAGGAAAGAATTGTCGAGTATCTAGAGGCCAGAGGCACAGGACCCAAGGCAGCATGGATTCACATGGAAGGTCATGCCAGACAAATCTGATAGATTCTTTGACTGGGTGACCAAAGTAGTAGATCAGGGAGGGGCTGTGGACATGGCCTACCTAGACTTTAGCAAGGCATTTGACACAGTCCCACACAAAAGATTAATATACAAGTTAGCTAGCCTGGGAGTGGGTCCCAAGATGACAGCCTGGGTAAAGAATTGGCTGGAGAATAGGACACAGAGAGTAATAGTAAATGGAGTCCACTCTGAAGAAAGGGGGGTTACTAGTGGGGTACCGCAGGGTTCAGTATTAGACTGGTCCTCTTCAATGTCTTTATGTTTACATTGCAGAGGGACTGAAGGAAAGTATGTCTCTTTGCAGATGACACAAAGATCTGCAACAGAGTTGATGCACAAGGTGGGGTGGAAAGGATGAGAAGGACTTGGCAAGGTTAGAGGAATGGTCAAATGTATGGCAGCTTAGATTCAATGCTAAGAAGTGCAGGTAATGCACCTGGGAAACAAAACCCAGGGAAGAGTACACAATGGGGGGTGAGATACTAACAACAACAAAATGGAAAGGGACCTGGGGTAGTCATATCAGATGACCTAAAGGTGGGCAAGCAATGTGAGAGGGCAGCAAGGAGGGCTGGGGGATACTGGGATGCATAGGGAGAGGCATCAGTAGAAAACAGGAAGTTATTATCCTCTGTACAGACAGCTGGTCAGACCCCATCTGGAGTACTGGGCGCAGTCTCTGAGACCCACTCCAGCAAGACATGAGAAGGATGGAAGCTGTCCAGAGGAGGGCACTCAAATGGTGCAGGGTCTGCACCGAAGACATATGAAGAGAGACTTAAGGAGCTTAATATGTATAGCCTCGAGGAAAGGAGGGAGAGGGGGGACATGATAGAAACTTTCAAGTACCTCAAGGGAATCAACAAAGTCCAAGAGGGTAGCATCTTTCAAAAAAAGAGGTGTGCAAGAACAAGGGGGCACAATTTGAAGATAGAGGGGGGCGGCTCAGAGGTAATTTAAGGAAGTATTTTTTCACAGAGAGGGTTGTGGATGCATGGAACGGCCTTCCGGAGGAGGTTGTGGAGTCAAAAACAGTGGTGGAATTCAAGCATGCATGGGACAGTCATAAGGCAATTCTAGGGGTGGGGCAGGAAGAAGTAGGCTGCTGGTTAACTAGGATCTGCAGCTTATCCATTAGGTAGGGAAATGGGCAGACTGGGTGGGCCAAGCGGTCCTTATCTGCCGTCAAATTCTATGTTTCTATGTTTCAAAGGAGATAAGGGGGCATATGAGGAGGAGGACCACGTAAAAGCATCTATCCTAAATAGATATTTCTGCTCAGTATTTACTGAAGAGAAGGTAGGGCAGGGCCCACAGCTCAGCACCATGGACACAGGGGGGAGGGAGGTGTGCACTAGTCCCTTCACAAAAGAAAGGGTCCTACAAAAGCTCGATAAGCTCAGAGTGGACAAGGCAATGGGACCTGATGGCATGCATCCCAGGATACTAAAGGAGCTAAGGGTGGAACTAGCAGAGCCATTATCAGAACTGTTTAGTAAGTCTCTGAGCACAGGAGAGGTCCCAGAAAACTGGAGAAGGGCTCATGTGATCCCGATGCACAAGAGTGGTAGCAGGGAGGAGGCAGGGAACTACAGACCAGTCGATCTTACCTCAGTAGTGGGCAAGATTGTGGAGGCACTCCTTAAGGAAATGATAGTGCAACACCTGGAATCCATAGGAGCACAGGATCCAAGACAGCATGGGTTTACAAAAGGAAGGTCCTGTCAAAGTAATCTCATAGAATTCTTTGACTGGTTAACCAGAGTGGCGGACCAAGGGAGAGCAGTTGATGTCGCCTACCTTGACTTCAGCAACGCTTTCAATACTGTTCCACATAGAAGTTTGAATAATAAGCTGGGTAGGCTTGGGTGGGTCAGAAGTGGGTCAACTGGGTGGCAAACTGGTTGACGGGCATAAAAAAAAAAAAGTGGTGGTAAATGGTATACAATCAGAAGAGATGCAAGTCACAAGTGGGGTACCTCAGGGATCAGTCCTGGGGCCAGTCCTCTTCAATATCTTCATCAGTGACATTGCAGATAGACTGGAGGGTAAGGTTTGTCTGTTTGCAGATGACACCAAGATCTGCAACAGAGTAGATGATCCAGATGGGGTGGGCAGAATGAGAAGAGATCTGGATAAACTGGCAAAACGGTCAGAAGAGTGGCAACTGGGGTTTAATGCAAAGAAGTGCAAGATCATGCACATAGAGAAGAGAAACCATGAAGCCACCTGTAGGCTGGGAGGGGAGTTGCTGGCAGTCACAGGGGAAGAAAGAGACTTGGGCATCATCATCACCGATGACCTGAAATCATCCAAGCATACCACTAAAGCAGCAGATAAGGCTAGGGGAGTGTTGGGGTGTATTAGTAGGGTATCACAAGTCAGAAGAGGGAGGTAATAATCCCTCTTTACAAGACACTGGTTAGGCCCCATCTGGAATACTGCGTGCAGTGCTGGAGTCCACACCTTCTCAAGGACATTAACCAGATTGAGGCAGTCCAGAGAAGGGCAACCAAAATGGTACAGGGACTGCATCAGAAAACATATGAGGACAGATTAATGGAGCTCAATATGTATACCCTAGAGCAAAGGAGGGAGAGAGGTGATATGATCGAAACATTCAAACACCTTAAGGGTGCTAACAAGGTGAAAGAGTCTAACATGTTTCAACATAAGAAATAGCAGGACAAGAGGACACAGCAGGAGATTAGAGGGAGGCCGATTAAGGGGTAATGTGAGGAAGTTCTTTTTCACAGAAGGGATGGTGGATGCATGGAACGGCCTACCTCAGCAAGTGGTGGATATGAATACAGTGCAGGGCTTCAAACAGGCATGGGATAGGCATAAGGGAGCAATACAGATGAGTATGAATAAATAGGCCATTGACAGAGCAAAGGCCGATGGCACATTTATAAGGTAGAAAAAGAAATGGGCAGACTGGATGGGCCTTGCGGTCCTTATCTGCCATCAGCTTCTATGTTTCTGTGTGAAGAGACAGGTCTGGTATAATAGTCTTTCCTCAAGGGAGAGGATATTGGTGAGCATGTATAGGGTGCAGGTATGTGTATTTCTGTCGGTACCAGAGAGGAGTCAGCAGGCCTTATTGATGACTACTTGTATTTGATGAAATGCCATAGGGTCGGTGGCAGCATAGATTGTGAGGCCATAGTCCACCAGCAATAAGACTGAGGAGGTAATGGCTAGGTGAAGTGCTTCTGGGTGGCAGGCAGTCTCTATGTCTGTAAAGGAGACCAATGTGGGTGTTGGTGGCAGAGGTAAGTATTTTTATATGTTTGTGGAATGAGAGGCAAGAGTCAAATGTAGATACTTATACTTTTGGACCTGTTCCAGTGGGATAAGAGAGGCGGAGAGTATTTCCAGGGTGAAATCCTTTGATCTGTTTTGGCGGTGGACATAGGGCATCGTCTTAGTTTTTTTAATGTTGACCCCAATCTGTGTTCAATCTGAGAGAAGGAGTTTTGTAAGGTACGCTGGAGAGAGAGAGAGAGGATCAGGATGTGCAGCATAAAGAACAGCGTTATCCACGTTAGAGGAGAAGGTTGCTGGGGCAGGATTTAGGCAGGGCATTGAGGTAGATGCTGAATAGCAGGGGACCCAGGATAGATCCCTGGGGAACTCCTGAGCGCACAGGCAGCATAGTAGATATGGTATTATTAATTTTAACACATTGGGTTCTAGATGAAAGATAGCTGGAGAACCATGAGAGACCCCAGTTTGTTGTAATATGTTAAGGAGGGGCTGAGAAACAATGTCGAAGGCCTTTGAGAGGTCTATAAACATGGCCCCCTACGAGGCGCCCCTTGTCAAGCGTGGAGTACAGGGAGTTAGCGAATTCTGTGAGGGCGGTCACAGTGTTATGACCAGCTCTGAAACAATGCTGCTCCCTACATAAGAGGTTGTGTGCGAGGAGGTAGTCAGTGAGCTTGATTGGCCATGATCTTTTCAAGGGCTTTAGAGAGTGAGGGGAATATCGAGATGGGCTGGTAGTTGTTTGGGAGGGAGCTGTCGCCACATTTCAATAATGGTGTTATCACTGCCGTTTTCCATGAGGTTGGGAGCTGGCCCAGGCGCAGGGACAGATTTAGAAGGTCTGTGAGTGGGGAGATAACTGAGTCTAGCGCAAGGTGTAGGATACGCATATTGAAGGTGTCTTTGCAGTAATTGGAGCTCTGGAGGGCTTTGGACAGATAGACTTTCGCTTCTGTAGGGGTAATGACTCTGAGTTTGAAGGGGGGCTGGAGGAGCTCAGGCGGTGGGGTAGGCTGAACTGGATCGAAAAAGTTGCTAGGGAGGATTGAGCTGAGGTCCAAGAAGGTGGAGTTGAGGCAGTTGGCTATGTGAAGTGTGTCTGTGGTGGTAGTACCGTTAACACTAAGTTGTGAGTGGGGGGGGGGAGAGCGAGATTTACCATTAAGCTCCTTGATGTCATCCCAGAACTTTCTTGTGCTACCTCAGGAGGTGGCTAGGGCGGTTCTATAGTGCTCCGCCTTGGCCTTGTGGATTGCCCAGGTACACTTGTTGCGGGCAGCATTATAGGCCTGCCTATCGCTTAGCAAACCAGAGGCAGTGGCATGATACCAGAAGTTGTCACGCATTTTGAACTGTTGTAGGAATTCTGGGGTGATCCAGGGAACACTACATTTCTTAGTGGTCACTTTGATGGTTGGTGCAAAATCATCACAAGAGGTATTAAAGGTGGTGGTGAAGTAGTGCAATGCATCATCTGTGTGCTGGGCTTGGGAAATAGGGGACCAGTCCCAGTTAATTAGACATTGTTTGAGTTTGGCTATGCCTCCTGGGCGTAGACGACGAAAGGTGATATTTGGTGGTGGTTTAGGTAGATGACAGGACCAGAAGATGATTTGGGAGTGGTCGCTTCAGGCGTTGGGTAGGACATCCAGGTCGGTAATATGGTGGGGACGATTATTGAGCAGGATATCTAGTAGGGTGTGGGTTCCATTAGTGGGGTTGGCCCTGGTAGGCTGGGATACCAGTTGGGTCATATCTAATGCAGCAAAGGTATCTTTGGCGTGTGTTGATGAGCTCGCCAGCCAGTTTATGTTGAGATCCTCAACTAGGATTTGTTCCATTTTGTCTGGGTGGCTGGCTAGGTAGTCAGAGAGTGCTTTACAGGCAGGGGATCGGCTGCGGGGTGGGATGTAGGCGATGGTGAGATTAAGAGGAGCACGGTTTGGGTCAGGGGAGAGGTATATTGAGAGGGCTTGGGCACCATGGTCTAGGGAGGGCGCAGGCAGGGCTTGGTAATGCAGTGAGTCATTTACATAGAAGGCGCAGCCACCACCTCTCTTGCCATTACAATCAAGCCTAACGAGAGAGTAGCCAGGAATAGAGACAAATGAGTCTGGGGTCTTGGCTGACAGCCAGGTTTCTGTTAGAGCTAGAATATCTGGTTGGTGCTGTGCTGTCCAGCATTGCAGGGATGCCATTTTTTTAGGCAGGCTGCAGATATTCATAGCAGCTATTCGAAACCCCGTGGGTGACCGCAGTTGGGGGGGAGGGTGCTACTGGGCTAGGACTGGGGTGAACATTGCCAGATAGTAGAAGAAGCAAGTGGAAGATCCTGACAAGGGCCATGAATTGGTGGAGTTTTGACGGGTAGTGGAGGCTGACAAGCTTAGAAGGTGATGAGCAGGGAATGGGCAGCTGCGTGAGAGCTGGGCTGGTCAGTTGGAGGAACAGACATGGAGGCTCAAGGCACAGAGAGATGGGGAGGGTAGAGGGGAGGGGTGCGGGGGCTTTGGGAGAGACAGGGTGACAGAGAGGCTATGGGGGTAGATGCTCCCCAGCAGCAAAGGTGTGTACATACCAGAGGCAACTGGGGTTTTGTTGCTGAGCAGAATAAACGTGGTTAGCAACAGTAGTATGGTTAGTTTGTGGGTGGGTGGGTGTTGTGAGGGAGTACAGTGGTGGTAGTTGTGACCATGGGCAGGTATGAGTGGGTCTTGCTGACACCTAACATTGTAGCAGACACAGTGGGCGCAGTGGTAGGGTTGCTGCCTTTGGAGCGAAAGGTACCTGGTTCGAACTCCGGTTTAGATGCCACGTTGTACAGTATACCTAGTGATAGCCTGGGAGACGGTGCAAGGGACACTACAGAGAGGGGCGAAGGCAGAGGAATTTAGGTATGAATGACACAGGACAGAAGTGTTAGGGGGAGCAGTGGCAAGAGGATTGCAACTCTACACGTGTTCTTGCCCTCTAGTGGCTTTACAGTATAATCTGCAAATGGAAAAGTAGACGCTGGTTGGGGTGGAGAACAACTGAAAGTGACTTTTCACAGTAATACCCAATGTGGTAACAGAGACTCAGCGAGAATTAGGAATACAGTCTAGCCCTGTAAACTTCAAGTTCAAACACATACAAGTACAGTTAAAATACACTTTAAACGGAGAAATTCAGCACTGAGTATTAAACAGACCAGATATCAGAGGTAATACTGGATTAGGGAAAAAAGGTTAAATAAGCTGGCCAATGGTAGTGACATAGTCCAGTCAGGAGGAATTTGGAAATGCCTGGCAGGATGAGGAACCAAACAAGGAGCTTGTGTTCCATGGATAGCCAATAAGAGCTGTCCCAAGATAAAGACAATTGTCCTTAGAAAATTTACAGAGACAGCCGCGCAGCTGAGTTCCGGAGCGCTGTCCAGACTGTACCTGCTAGCAAGGGCTCAGGGGTGTGGCAGCAGGTTCTTCTCACCGTGGAGGCATGTAGACCCCTGTCTGAGGCGCTGTTAGCCCAAAGGCCTACTAGAGGACGCCATATTAGAGGATGAGCACGGATTGGCAGGAATGGGGTAAGGGTGGTGGGTACTTCCCTGCAGTAAATCAGTAATAAATAATGGGGGTAAGAATTACTGAGCTGGTGAAAAACATAAGCTAGGTTGTGTTCAAATATTATGTTTTTCAAAGTTCTTCTTGGGCGTTAGTGGCTCTTTAAAGATATGCAATGAAATACACAGTTGTTTCTGGGCTCAGCTCTGGGGATCAGTCTGCTGAGCAGTGGTTAAATCTGTAAGACAGATGAGATATAACTTCTCCCAGCTGTTGTGTGTGGCTCAGATGGTGTAGTCCAGCCCCTTCCCTCTCTAAACTATGTCAGTTTCCAGCTGGTTCAGTACTCCATCATGCAGACTGATCAGTTATATACATGACTGCATTAATCCATACATTTCCCAGTTCACCCATTTGGATTAGTCACTTAGAAAGTTTCTTTCTAGCCGAGTTTGCATCTGGAATCACATTTGTCTGTCATACATCTGTTTGAGTCGTGGTTAAATTTTAAAAGGCTCAGCATTCTGATTTTTTAATACCCTGAACCATATCTGTCAAATACCAAACATCGGGTCTGTCATGTCGATACTATAAATGCTTACATAATATGTAGAGTGGTCTGTTTGTTGAAAGACTTTCTCCTGTTCAGCATGGTATGGTATTGCACTATGGCAGAAATCTTTTGGAAAAAACTTTCAGTTGTTTTGTTAAATGTTAAAACACTTGTTAGCACAAAGCCCCGATGGATAGCCCCTTAGCTGGGGGTTCACATGTAAAAATAACTTTTAAAATACCTTTCAGCACTTACATTGAACTTCTGTAACTCCTCCGGCATATAAACAAAGGCTTCACCTGACTCCCTTGCACTGAATGCATGCAAGTGAGCCATATGGACCCATCCTCATACTCAAATGGTGCCGCAGTGCAGCTTAGCTATTGTTTACATAACGGAGGAGCTACCGGTTAAATACAAGTGGTAGTGTGTTTAGAAAATTATTCTTGTATGCAAACCCCAGATTTATTCATTGGGGAGTGGGTTTGTTATGTTAACTAGATTTCCTTAGGGACCCAGGCTTCCTAAATAGAAAATCAGAGGTGCTTGATTAGAATCCTGGTATCCTGTTTTCGTTTGGGCCAGGTTGTACAAATACATCACTGTTTCTTTAACTAATTGGTTAATTTCAAAGGTTTTACCAGGAAAGACATAATGAGCTGGTAATAGCTCCTTTCCAGATGTGTCTTGGCGGCAAGGGAAAGGAGGAACAGAGTACAATTCGATGACTGTAAATTTGTTTATTGTATAATTTGTTGTTCCACGTGTGCCTTGTGGTCTGGTCATGCCTGTAAACGGTCCACTGGACCAGTACCCACCGGTTATCATAGTCTCAAATAAATGAATAAACAATAAATACAAAACAGTGAATACAAACAGGTAATAGAATTTGTCGGCAGTTTTGTCAGCAGAAAGGACTGTTTGGCCCACCTCTAACTGGTCTTCAGTGAGCCTTCCTCCTTCCTGACTGTTTTCTAATACACCCCTGTGTTTATTCCATGCATACTTGAAGACTCCCACTGTTTTTGCCTCTACCACTTCTACTGCAGTCTCTTCCAAATGTCTGCCACCCTTTCAGTGAATAAATATTTTCTCACATCTCTCTTAAACTCCCCACCCCAGCATCATCATATGCCCTCTGGTCCTGGTGTTCTTTCTCATTTGAAAGAGACTTCTGCCCCTTGTTCACCCCAGGTGAGGTACTTGTATGTTTCTGTTATGTCACTTCTCGCTCTCCTCTCTTCCAGGGTGTATATTTTGAGATCCCTCAGTTTCTCTTCATAGGGCTTCTTGTACAACCCCAACCTTATTTTAGTTGCACTCCTCTGGACTGCCTTCACCCTGTCAATGTACTTTCAGAGATGCGGCCTCCAAAACAGGAAACAGTGGTCCAGGTGGGGTCTCATCGTCGCGCAATACAGTGGCAACACTGCCTCCCTCCTCCTGAATGTAAACCTCCTACCAAGGACTTTGGTTCCTTCTGGGAACGATGCAGACTGTCTCCCTTATAAAGGTGCATATTCTCCCAGGCTGGCCTTCAGTTTACGAGTTTGCCAAAACCCTTATTCAAGCACCATGCCTTCAGCCTGTTGTTAAATGATCTGCTAAGGAGTACCCTTGCATCCAGCCTTCCATAAGTAGTACCTCGGAAAAAGCCACCATTCATGCTGCCTGCATAAGGCCCCTCTGCAACTTCCTGAAATTACCTGCACTACCCTTACCCTGTCCCTCACCAGGTCATTTGTCCCCAGGTGGACAATGATGTCTAGCTCCCTCCCATCTCCAACAGCCCTGTCAATCCACTGGATACGTTCAGCATCCCTCAAGCCAAAGCACCTCTCTAGCACTTCACCTTCTCTCCCTTCCCCTTCAAAGTCTGTCCCCAACAGTAGAGCCCCCCACCATCTGCTGTCTCCTCAGCTGGAGTCCTCTTCTCCTCCTTGTGGCCTCCATGTCTGAGGATCCCCACTCTTCCAGCTGTGATGGATGCCGCCTCTCGGCTGCTCCGTCCTGCCAGTACAGCAAAGGAATTCTTTATTTTTTTATTTTATTTATTTAGATCATGGAATTACAAACCTTTGCATCAGAGTCTTATTTATAAAGGCTCCACGTCAAGAGTAAGCAAGGTAAACAGCGCAAAAAAAATATTCTGCAATGGTATAGGCTGATGAGCATGCACACCCCCCCCACTCTCCTGAGACCACCAAGGTCCATCCGCTCTGCCTCTGCCTAAGCATCCTCTGGGAGAGCAGTGGCAGACTTGGGGACCTCTGGATGGGGCAGAAGGTGCTCTGTACCATTGCCAGTTCGACCCAGAGTCCAGCAACCTCTGCCAGCAACCCAGAGAAGTGAGTACAAATGTGACAACCCCTCAGTCCCCAGAAAGTGTCGAGAAAGACTGTGGCCCCACATCCATTGCAGTGCACCACTCCCATTTTCTTTCCTTCCTTTGCCTAGTGTCTATTCAAACTTCTTGGTACCCATCTGCCTCCTTCCTGCTCCCATTGTACTCCTACCTCTCCCTTTTGCTTCCCTGAAACTAAGTGGTTACCCTTCCATATATAGTGTGTCTCTTGTTTTCCGTTTTTTTTAACCCTCCTAGCTGTACCTACCTTATCCTGGGTGTATACTACTCCTTCCTACTTGTAGTATGGCTACAAACTGTAGCTACCTTCCTTTAGCTGTTGTAAACTGTATCTGGTAATGTGTTACCTCCTTAAATTGTTCTGGTGCCCTCCTGCAGAGTGTCCTTTGGATACCTTGCAGACGTCTTCAGGGCAGATGCTGCATTCCTACTCTGTCCCACTCTGCCCTGCAGATGTGTTTAAGGCAAATGTTCCATTCTTGCTGTGTCCCCCTCTGTCCTGCAGACATCTTCAAGGTAGAGTCTCCACTCCTGCTCTGTCCCACTTACACAGTGGGACACAAACGTGATGGTGCACGCCAGGTGTTACTCCTTTTATATCCCTTTCCTACTTCCTGATGTCCCTCGATTACCAGTCCCCACTAAACCTCTGGCAGCTCCTCCCCTAATCACACACCTAATTCACAGGGCTTTCTTAATCTACTCACTCCCAAGATTAATTTCCTGTGCTTGGCTCACCACACCACCTATTGCAAATTTAAAGAAAAATCTCAAAGTGCCCAAAGATCTGACTAGACATCTCTTTCCTCCACCTACTCATCTACACTTCTACTTTAAGTGTGGAGAGAAAATATAGATGTATACCTCTAGGTCTAAGCTACCTGATTACTCTCCTCTCTCAGCAATTCTAGTCCCACCCTACTTTAGCAGGCTGTCACCTTTATGCTAATCTCCCTTATTGCTCCAGATGGCCAGGTGAAATTAACCACTCTTTACCGGCCTGGTGGAGCTGAGGGTTGAGGCGCGGACGCCCACTCGTACACACACCGACGACCCGGTTCGGGAGTGAGCCGGGTCGAGGGAGGAGATGATTGAGCGCCAACGGCCGCCTCTTCTCCGGGTGGGGGACCCGCCTCGCCTCGCTATACCGCAACCTGTTGGGGAAGCTCAGGTGGTCGCAGGGTTGAGGAGAGCCGGATGCAAAACGGTGGATCGCTATGGAGGGCCGGCTTGCACGTATCTCTACGCACGGCAGCCTTGCTCCTCATTACACACCGACGCTGGGGGAATACATCTCGGAGGAAAAGCCTCCAGCCTACCTAGATGACGCCCTTCGGCCAGTCTCACCACCACACCAACAGGCAGACTCCTGTACAGGCCTACTGCAGGACAGAGGGAGGTAAGGTGGGGACCTCTCTGCCGCCGCCCGGGGTAATGCGTTAATGGAGGTCCATTTGGCAGTGAGGGTAGTACTCTAGAGGCAGACCCTGAGTGTCGGTAGGGTTGGGAGGGTGATACTCCTTGGGGGACCGAAGGAGTGGAAGGTTGAGGGACAGTAGGTGGAAAAACAATAAGTAAAAAAAAAAAAAAGAAATTAACCACTCTTTGATAGATACAGTTACCTGGCACCTGGCAGTGTAAGGTGGGGACCCTACAAATGACTTGGTGTGAGTTCTTATTACCCTATTGTTAGGGGTTTCCACCAGTGTCCAGGCTTTTGGAGTGCTGTTTAAGAGCTCCCAGTGTTGTTAGTTTGTGTCTCCATGTGTATACTGATGTGCCCCACACTATTACAGCCAGTGTCCTGCATTTTCCTACATTTTGAGTGTCATTGCCCAGCATTTCAGTGACAAAACGTTAAGAGGTATACAAGGTCTTGTGTGTAGGGGGTGGGTTTTATCCCAATCTCCCCATAGTCGCTCTCTCTCCCTTCTCCGTCTCCCAGCTCTGTACTGGCCTTGGACAAAACGTCAGGTCAATGAGAGAAGGGACCTGGATACTGAAATGAAATTAACCGTATCAAATATGACAGATAATCCGTTTCAATATAATCATTAATTACATGCAACAGGATAATTTCATTGTAGTTCTGTTTGTTGCATGCAGCTGCAGTGCAGTTATGGTGTAGTTACACTGTAACTACAGTGCAGTTAATTTACACTTAAAGTGTAACCAACCAAAGAGACGTCCATCACTGAATACTTTAAAGTTGTTTGATCAATTATAAATTGACTAACTAAATTTTATTAGTCATACAGTGGTTTCTAAGTATTTTTTTTTTTTAGCAAACTGTGTACAAATAAAGAACCTGAACAGTTAGTACATAAAATTCATTCTCTACTAATTTTCCATATTGTATCAATGCAACATTGCAAGCTTCTGTTACCTGCCACCGTCTTTTATGCACCCAAAAGTTTGTGTGTTGGCAGATGATAGAGGTGCACTGTACAGTATTCTGTCTCTCCACTATGATTCCGACTCCTGACAGTGACGCAGCATGCATCAAAGCACTGTCCCATTAAACTCACTTTAGAGTTCAGTTTTCTGCCCTGGCTGTGTGCTGTTTTTTCCCTTGAGCTTTCTCATTCATTTGTACTATGTACACCTACCAAAAATTGAACAAACTGGACATGTAGTAGTTACAGCAGGGAGCACTGGCCGCACAGCTCTGGGGCACGGTATGTTGACAAACAGCAACTGGTTCATAAGGAATGTGGGTACCTATGTGTTTGAGAGCCCTCCCAGGTATATCACCACACAATTTATATAACTAAATCAGCTGTTGCCCGTGAAGATGCACTGATGTTCTGCATTGTGTTGAAGCTAAATCTAGACATGGAAACAGGGCATGAAATTCGTGTGAAAAAACTACATGCCCAGTGGGGCATGTAAACGCTAAGGTACATCCCAAGAAACTTTTTACATGCCGCCTTTTTTCCACATCATTTCAATTTTGTCATTAATTTATTGAAATTGTTTGTCTTGTCAATAATAAATGCAACAATGAAAACTGACTCTGTGTTTGTCTGATTTGTTTCTTATTTGATTTTTTTTGCTCACAGTTGCCCTTTATGGCTCCAAACAGCCTTTTTAATTAGATTGTAGTTGGTCCAAGTAGCTTTTATTTAATTAAGTTTTAGATCGTGACTGAACAGAGTAATTTGTTTAAAAAAAAATAAGCTTTAAGATTTTTAAGACGATATCCCACTTGTATTTAGGTTTTAGATAGTCAGCATGATGTAGCTTCTAAAAAAAAAGAGTAGCTTGTAAAAAAAAGGCTTTTAAGTCAAGAGATTTTTCTAAATGGATCTCCCTTGTATTTAGTTTTTTTAGGTAGTCTTCCACACAGAGTAGCTAGACTTTAACAGAGTCTTGTTTTATTGTGCTTGTATTTACTTGCAAGTCTTTATAAAGTAAGAACTTATTTTTTTATGCCTGGCTGTTAGCTACAGTTGATAAAAGTAACTGCACACACAGCTTTTTATGGAGACTTGATTGTCCTTAGAAGTCTACTTGAACGTTCCCTTCCCAGCAATTTCTGGACTGTAAGCAACTGAAAAAAAGACTGCTGCAGCCTAAAATGGAGTTGGAATGGCCCGAGGACTCTCTCTACAGCTAGCCAGTTTTCAGTAGCATGGTCTGTCTGTTACAGAACTAGTCGGTTAAGTCGTTTGTTCTGCTTTTCTTCCCCTCTCGCCGCCTCCCCACGAGGTTTGATCCTGCTTCTGGGAGAGTTATTTCCTCCTTTCTGTGAGAGACCTTCGTGATCTCACACGCCACCCTCCACTCCCACCTAATTCCCACACTCCCCTCACGACACACAGCCTCTAAATAAGCACTAGCTCTCAAAAGAGCTTTTTTTTTTTAATTTAGTGTCTGTTTTGAATTATAGTTGGGTCGCGATCAGTGATCCTGATTTGCATTAGTAAGCAGCAAAGTTCTCTCTCTCTCTCGCTCTCTCTCTCTCTCTCTCTGTGAAAGGGCAGCATGACCTATCCATTAAGACAACTGGATAGAGTGCCGTGCTTCGCAGGGTCTTTCTCACATCAAACTGATCGAAGGGGGCCGGTGAACTTGTAATACAGACACCAGCTGGTGTCTGAGCATGTAACCCAGCAGTGACGGACAGACCCTGTCCAACTTGTAGTTGGCTCTTGGCAGTGGCAATCAGAAACGGGAATCTTCAGCCTACTCCTCTTATCAGACAGTCAGCTGACACTGGGAATAGCACTTGTGCACCTTATGATTATGTCCCAGTGTCAGCCCGCACTCGCGCTTCTTCGACTCCACCCCGGAAAATGATGTCACAGCTCCAGAAGTTTAAAAAAAAGAACGAGCGGCACTAAGAAAAACAAACTAGCAGCACTGAAGGAAGGGAAAAAAAAAACAAAAAAAAAAACACGAAGCTCTGCAGCAGTACCTTAGGTGCCCCACTGGGCAGGTACTAACCAGCAGTAGGTGTCCTGAGACAATAGTGCCTGCCCTGGGGCACCTAAGGTATAGGAATTTCACACCCTGCATGCAAACTATTAAAAGATCAAACAAACTTCATGGAAACATTCCTTTGCACTAAATATGTAGTGCGTGCTATTCTTAAAGGGAGACTATCAACCTGTTTTGAATCATATGATTTCTAGGTGAAAACCCACATTTTCTGATTGTTTACCTTCCCTAGAAATTCACTGATGTTGTTGGTTGTTTTATTTGCTTCCTTTTTAAGTAGAACCAAAATGCATGGCAATGGTTTAATTATACCCAGTCTTGTTTTGTTTCAAATCATTGAGCTATTCTCCTTACATACATCCTGAGCATTAGGAACTCCCCCAAGCAGTACACGCACTCATGATGCAATAGTCTCCTCTCCCACTGCATCACTCGGCTTGGTGGTGCTGAGGGTTGAGGCACTTTCGCTATGCCGGTGACCCGGGTTCAGGAACGAATCTGGGTCATCGGGGGGGGGGGTTACGGGGCGAAGGGAGTTGGACTGAGCAGCTGCAAGGCAGCCCACGCCTGAGGAGGGATCTTGCCACTTCCACCATAAGGCCGCCCCTGGTGGAGGCCTGAGGGCAGCGCAGGTTGGGAGCGACATAAGAAAGGATGGGTGCTGCGGGACCACAGCATGCACGTGCGGCCATAGCAGGGGTGGGAAGAAAAAATGGAGCTGCCAGGCTCTATGGCGATCCCGGTGGATGGCTGGAACCAGATGTGACCCCCCTCCCCCCCCAGCTGGTGTTAGAAGTGGGGTGTCCTGGCTGAGTGTCTGAAGGATACACAGGAGAGCTCAGTCAGGGGTACTAGAAATAGTACCTCAGGAGAGAGGCAGAAAAATGCATGGCACCAGTGGAGATGAGAATATGTGGAGACAGTGACCTGGACGACACACCACGAAACCAGATGGCGGACCAGAGGAGGATGTTGCGTTGGATGAACGAACGCTGGATGGATGCAGAGCGACGCTGGAGGGAGGCAGAGCAGAGATGCCAAGAGCTGGATATCCAATTGGAACAGGCCAGGGGTATATCCAGGAAGGAAGATCCTTGGATTATGGACATGGAGACAACCCAAATGGAACATTCAGAATCTGAAATTCCTATCCCGCCTATTTTTCCAGGAATGTATTGGATTGAGGACAATGGAGTGGTAATGCCAGAGAAGTCCCCAGGTAAGACTGTTTTTGTGGACGGAGGGGTGAAGACTACAAGCAACGCGGAAAAGGCTGTAGTAGCTGAAGGGACTTTAAAATGCATTGGACTCTCTAATTTGCAATGTAATGATTTACTTACAGTACATTGGGAAAAAGAACAAAAGGAAGATCCTGAAGTCTCTAGGTTAGGGGCTTATGTCTCAGTTCAGGAAGGAAAACAGGTTAATAAGGGGATACAGAGGAATCTGTTGAGGTGGTATGAAATGAATGATGGGGTGCTCTACCATATGAGGTCTAACTCCTGGACCAAACTGGTGGATGCAAGGGTGGTGGTACCCATGAGTTTAAGACAACAGGTGTTGAAGACTGTGGGAGGCAGCCAGCTGGGGAAACTTAAGCCATGAGGAGGTACTGGCCCGTGTCACTCCAATCGTACTACTGGCCTGGAATGTATCGGCAGGTGGACAACTATTTGAAAGTTGTGCGATTACAGACAGAGAGAGGTCCCAGCACCACGTGGAAAGGTGAAGTCACTACCAGGGCTGAAGGCCAATATATGTGGCACCCTTGGATAAGGTGTCAGTCTTGAGCTGGCTGTGCGAGGTGCAAGACCATAAAGATAAGAAAGCATATGTCTACACCCTGGAAAGCACTGGATGTTGCTCGATTAATGTTTATTTTCTTATTTTTCTGTTACGTATGATTATCATTTATGCTAAAAATAATAAAATGATAAATGCCAACCTGGCATTTTTATGCACCGATTTTGATGTCTGCCTAAAATTTGTATCCTGAACAACAACCCTGCTACAGTTGGTTGCCAGCTCCTCAGAAAAAATGGAAACAAATCTAAATTAAAAAAAAATAAGTGGCTAGATTGTGTTGGGAGTGTTCCCAAGTCCAGGAAAGGTGCAGTGGGAGTTGATCAAGGAATGTACACAAACATTATTGTGTGGCAACACCAGTATGGTGGGAAGTCTGTTTTTCACTTTTAAAAAGAAAAAAAGAAATTGGAATCAAACTACTAGCTACATTAGCAGTCTCAACAGAATGTGAACAACCATTAAATATGTGTTTTTAAACTGGAGACACTTTGAGGCCTAAGGGGGCTGACGGTGTCCCTTTAACCTTCTTTTGAGGAAAGAGCTAAGAGAAGAGACTGAACACACTTGAGCTATTTAGCATAGAAAAGAGAAGGAAGGGAAGGGACATAACATTTTGCTGAATAGTAAAAAGTGATAGACAAGGTATTCACAGATGTTTGAGCTGGTGAGTGCAAGCACACCTACAGAGCAGACCCTCGGGGGGGGGGGGCAGAATAATTTATTTATTCAATTTCGGTAAGCAAGGTGAAATATGAGAAAGCTTTACTAACCCACAGAATCTGGTTAGATATTAATTAGTTTCAGAAATTGATTAGGGGACTCTCAAATCAGATAAAAAAAAAAAAAAGAAGATTAGCTATCAGTCTTTTTTAGTAACAATTCTAAACATTATTTTTAGTTATAACATGGGGTTAGCAGTCTGAGTGACATGATTGGTGCAACGCTGCCACCTGACCATGCATTAATGCACCATATACTCACAGTTGATGTGAGCAGTACAGATAGTGAATAAGTGGGCAGAATGTTGTTTTTTTTTTCTGCCAGACGGCATGAATGTGAAAAGCAGCCATTTGTAATAGGCAGCTTAGCGAAAGCTACTTGACTCCCCACACACCCTGCAGATCTCCGGGGACAGAGCGTGCACTGAATGGGGAGAGGGAATGTGAACACGAGAGACCAAGAAGCCGCTGTCTCTTTCTCTTCACCAATATTTCTCTCTCCATTAACAACATGCAATTTAAAGCCTTCATTAATAGTAGTGTCAGTGGCTCAGCAAGTAGCACTCTCGCCTCGAGGCTGGGAAATGAGAAGGCTGTGGGTTAAATCCCAGTACTGACACTGTAGTGCAGCATGAGGGGTGCTGCACTCCTGAGGTGCCGTCTTTCGGATGAGACGTTAAACCAAGGTCCCATCTGCCTGTTCCGGTGGATGTTAAAGATGCCATGGCACTTCCCGAAAAGAGAAGGGGAATTTTTTATTGCAGGGAGCAAAACATAATACATAATGCAAATATAGTAATACTGGTATTCAAAATAAAATATATCTACGAATTATGTACAATATGTTCAAAATTAATGTATTATCTAAAGAAGAATTCTTTTTTAAGTTTTGTTCTACAAGAGGAAAAACAAAAACATCAAACCAAGTGAGCTGGAAATATACATATCATGGTATTGTGCCTTAAGCACAGTCTAGATCATATTTGAAAATAATTTACTCATATTTGATAAAGAAAGTTAGGCCTGTCTACCACTTTTTAACATCCATATTTGGAACCTTGTACATGTCTGAATCATATACTTCCAACAAAGCTTTTTCACATAGCAACTTGAAAATAGGAAATGTCATTCATTGTTGATGTAACACCCATTGAACTCTTGCCTGCCATAAATAAAATGTTAATACAGCGAAGAAAACAGTTAACGTGCCAGTATGAAAACTTGATAACCTATTTCTATAATTGCCCAGCATGATATTTTCATAGGTTAGGTCCACTAGCCAGCATAGTTTCCAGGTGTATGCAAGGAAAGCCCATAAGTTTTTAGAAATGGAGCAATCCAATACAAAATGTTCTATAGTTTCCACTTTGTTGATACACTCAGGACAGGTTGCAATCCTACGCAATCAAAGGTGTAATATCTGTGTCAAAATTTTGAAATTCCGTATATCTCTTCTAGGGCCTTTTGCTTACTGTTACCACGTACATTTACCCCATATGCACATAACCATATGATTTCCCACATTTTTACTGGGATTGTTTTTTCATTTAACATGTTTACTGTAATGTTGTAATGTATGGGGTGTAATTTTTGAACTCTGGTTCGGTAGGGCCCAGCTTCTCCAGAACCAGGGAGTATAGTTGTTTTCTATTGGAGGTATTTACTGGTTGTCTAGTAAGATCCCATTTGTGTAATTTTTGGATTGCTGATCTAAGGAGTTCTGGAGACTTTAAGTATTTGGAAAATTTAGGGGGTTGGTCCATCCATTTGTCTAAGACAGTTTGCCAATTATTGGATACTCAACCAATCATTTTGACATTGGATGACGTAGCAAGGGGTTTGACAGATAATGACAGGAAAAGCATGTGAAAGAAAATTACTGGATCTACCATGCCCAGTCCACTCTGGCTTCTGGGAAGATAAGTAAACCTCTCTTTATTGGGTTGAGGCAGCTACCCCACAGCATGCAGAAAATATACTGTATATTCTTGTTTCTAAAGTGAGTGGTAGAAACATTGCCCCAAATACACTAGAAGGGGAATTATAAATTGTTTAAGAATGAATACCTGCTTAAATTTAGTAGTTTTTCCAGATGTTTACCTTAGTCTCACATCTGGACAGGGCTAAATCCCAGTTAGCATATGCTGGGTCAGAAGAACCAAACAATAAGCCTAATATTTTTACTTGTTGTGCAACTACGGGAATGTTTGTAATATGGGAGGGTATAGTTTCACAGCTTCCAAGGGGAACTGCCTTACATTTCCCAATATTTAGTTTGGCGTTGGATATTGTAGATAACATGTATAGCACTGTTTTTGCCTGGAGCATACTTTCTTAATTTTTTAATATAAGGCATGTGTCATCTGCATATGCTAATACTTTGAGTACATCTAAATAATTTTTGCCTGAAATTCCCTGTATTAATGGGTTCTTGTTGATTAATTCTAAGGCAGGGTGGATGGAAAAGATATATAGATGCGTACTGAGGGGACATCCTTGGCGTACTCCTATTATTATTTGTATCTCAGGACTGGCCAGCCCTTGGATATTGGTGCTAAAATGGGCATTGCCATTTAGAGACTGGATCCAAGCTACAAATTGTGTCATGATGCCATAATGTAAGAGTGTGTGAAATAGAAATCTGTGATTAACCCTGTTGTAAACTTTTTATTGGTCTAGCGAAATGACCCAGCCTTTGGTTTGAGATTTAGTGAAGTACTCTCTTAATTCTCAGAGTATTACTAGAGGTTGATGTATATTTCTATCTGGCAGTCCATAATATTGTGATGGGTTAATGATATAGGTTGCAATCCTACGCAGTCAAAGGTGTAATATCTGTGTCAAAATTTTGAAATCCATATTTAATAAGCTGATCAGTCTCCAATTGTGTATTTCCATTTTATTACCAGTTTTGAAAAGGAATATTACCAAACTCTTTGCAAAATAAGCCGCACATTTTTATGTTGAAGAAAAAGTTAAAACTTTTTCCAGGCAGAGTGCGAATTCTTCAGGAAAGGTGTGGTAAAATTCGTATGAAAGACCATCTGAGCCTAGTGTGGAACGAGCTTTCCTTGTTTTTATTACTTCTAATATTTCTTGCTTTGAGATGGGATGTACTATCCGCTCTAATTCCGTTTGGAGGATGTTCTAGGAAGGTAGTTGTGAGAAGATCTTATCTGCATCTTGAGAGAAGGTATTACTGGAAATATCCTGAGATTGTAAATATTGTAATATTATTTAAATTGGGGAATTTGGGGATGAGGTAGAGACTCCATTTTCATCTAGTAAGGATATAATGGTAGAATTATGTCGACGGGATTTACATGCTTCACATGGGTCACTATATAGGGTCTTTTTATTTTTGCTCCCCTCCTCCTCGCAGCCCCCATCTCTTCGGGAGTCACCTATGGCCTTTTCAGCCTCGCCTCACCTACCTGGTGACCAGTGCAGTCCATCCCCATTGAGCCCGGTTATACCCCCAGGCGGAGTGCAGGGGTGGGGCCCATGCACCCAGGCGTCTGTCTTCGATGAGGATGCTGTCTCTGGGCAGATAGGGCATTGAGGGTTGGGGCCTGGTGCTCCGTCTACTAGGAGGCCGCAAGGTGTTTTTCGGTGTTCGTGATGTACGTGCTCCCTGGCGTCAAAAGCGCTAGCGGCCGACGTCTCACATCGCCCTGCTAGGCATCGGACTTGTTATACCTCGGTCTCCACCGGGTCAGACAAGAACGAGCTCTGGTTCCCACTCCTGGAGAGACGAGCAGTCCCTGGGACACTCAAGCCCTCTCCCCGGCCCGGCCTCCAGCGGGCTCGCTTCGAACCCGGGTGCCATGCCGCGAAGCGAAATCCAATCATTGCCAAGGGCTTAATCTACTATATGGGGTCTTTGAGTACCATAATTAAGTTCTGTCCTAATGGTGGTTTGTCCTATCATATTGTACCTTTTTCATTTCAGCATTTATGGCATTTATTTGAGCCGTAAAATTCATGCTTCTAGATGGAGGCAAGGCTAATATGTATTGGAATTGAGAGCACAAGTGCAAATAAGAAAAAAATCCTGTCTGGACTTACGTTTCTGAAAGGTTTGAAAAAGTGTTGTATGTCAGATTTTGTATCTAACCACCATTCTCCAGGGTCGTCGTATAGATTGAAAACTGATGCTGTAGTGTTATAGAGTTGTCTAATGTGATGTTTTACTTTATCTGTTAGTACTGACTAGTTTAATTTCCAGCGAGGGATAGGTTGAAATTTCTGAGGATCATGACCAACATGGGATAACACCATAAGGTGGTCAGAAAACTCTACTGGTATGAGATTGGTGGAGTACAGAGTTAGGGGTTTTGAAAGGAAAATATAGTCAATTGAACTGAATTTTGACCTTTTGTAGTAGTAGGCGGGGCCATGTTCCACAAAATCTTTAGTGTTTGTAAGTTCAGCTAGTATTATGCATTTTTTGGCGCTCTTGACTCACAATATACTTTCTTTAGGTCTTGTTGCTGTCTAGCTATTGTGATGGTACAGTTAAAGTCACCTCCCATAATTAGGATTTTGCTGTAGCTAAGAAGGGTGGTAAGCTTCAAACAAGGTGACTCTGTCAACTTTGCTTTGTGGGGCATAAATATTAATCAGCCTACAGGGTTCCTTATCCTAGTACCCATCCAGAATTAGGGCTCTACCAGGGACTAAGTCTATTAGGCGGAAAATAGAAAGTCTTCACCAGTAAACAAAATACCAAGCCCATCAGCCCTATCTTTCCAAAGGACCAAAAGGACGGTCCCCACAGCCATTAGGATCTAAAGAGGGATAGATGCAAAGGTGAGCCTATCCATGTCTCTTGCACAAATAAAATATCCAAAGGCATGTCACGTGCCAGTTGGAAAATTGAGAGACGGTTCTGAGAGTTCAGTATGCTGTGGCAGTTTACTGATGCGATTTATAACCCCAGAAATCGCTCATTATGATTAAACTGATGCAGTCAGCCTCCTGTGTTGAACTACCCGGAGAGATGGAATTATATTCAAATGATGGAACTCTCAGTTGGTTCATTCCAATTTCAAACTGCTGCCCTAGCAACCGCTGCACTCTGAGTGCTTCAGATTCTTTACTCCGCCTGCCTAGTAAGGACGCCCCGAGAGCTCTCCTTGAACTGTCTTCAGAATAAATTATCTGTGTAGATAGTACTCATTTTAAGTTTCATTTAAATTGCTGCCTTAGAAGTTTAGTTTTTTGATAATTTGTAATAGTTTTTTGTGTTATTTGCGGTTCCCTTATGGTTCCTTGGAACCGAGGGTTCTGCATCTTTTGGCAAGGTTTACCTCAGCTTTATTACCTAAAGTTTGTATTTGCGGTCAGTTCCTTTGACCACTTTATTTTTATTTAAATTTAAAGTAATTTTCGGTTCCTTTTCTTTTAGGGACCCGATTAGCACTCGGTTCCAGAAACCGTTAACGGTGTTTAAATTTAAAACCTCCGGTTCTGAGGTATTATTAAAGCTTATGACTGCTTTTACTGTCTTACTCAATGTCAGAGGTCCAGTAGACAATCTAAAAATGCACAGGACCCATTGGTTTTAAATGTTGTGAGTCTTGTAAATTGTAGCAAAAGCAGATAGACATTCCTTTGTATTTCCTGTTTGGGTACCAGCCATATTTTGCTAATTGTGAGATTTGCAAGACTTTTGTCCTAAAACTTTAAGAAAAAGGGCTAAAAGTTAGAGGAGATGGCTTCTGCTTCTGCTACTGCTACTGATAGTAGTGCATCTACCTCTATTCCTAAAAAGGATGGAGGCAAAGCTAAGGACACTGATAAGAGCTCAGAGAAATCTGAGCAAGGTAAGTCAAAAAGGCTGTGGAGACAGTTGCTGAGTCTATCCCACTAAAGAAAAAATGCAAAGAAAGCTTGTCTCGCCACCGGCCGAAGATTAAGGAGCTCCCAGCAGACAAACATAATATGCCCTTGGCTGAGGACATTGCTAAGGCCTTACAGGTCTTACAAGCCCTGCAGGCTGCAGTCCTGGTTCCTCACACTGCTGTACCGTTCCTGCCCTCAGGAACATCAAGTTATTTATGGTGAGGAGGATGAGGAAGATTTTGAAGGGGAACTGATAGATCTGAGGTTTCCCAGAGCAGGAGTTTGATCTCCTCCTAGGGGTCTAGAAGAGTACTCCTCTCACTATGCTTTTGTAAAAGCATGGTAGAGACCCTTACTCTTCCTCTATAGGAAACTGAAGAGGATGTGGAGGAAGCAGAGTTCCTCGATATGATGGGGCTAACGCCACAAAACGCCTTCTGCTTCCAGTGCCTAAGTCCCTAAAAAGGGCAGCATTGCAGATATTCCAAACTCCAAATTCTCTCCCTGAGGTAGATAAAAGTTGACAAAAGTGTCAGCTCGACAGATCCACAGCTGATTTTTTGTTTTAATCACCCTGATCCTGAAGGGGTGGTTCAGGCTGCTGCCTGTGACAAAGCCAGGTTACCCTTGGCTACCCATCCTCCAGATAAAGATTCATGAAAAATGGATGCCATGGGAAAGAAGAGCTACATGGTGGCGTCTTTAATAGTCTGGCAAGCCAACTACATGGCATATGGAGTGCAATATCAGAAGGCACTCTGGAATAGTCTCTAACACTGGCTGACAAGGTGCCAGGTGAAGTGGCAGTAGACCTACAAGACACAGCAAAGGCTGCACTTGATGCCACTAAATAGCAGTTCCATATGGCAGTGAATGCCAATGACACGGCAGTCAGGCTAATGGCATTAGCTGTCTCCTTAGAGATTGCGTGGCTCAGAGCCACCAACCTCACTGCAGATACCCAGGCCAAAGCAATGGATTTCCCTATTGAAAATAATTCATTGTTTGGTGATAAAACTGAGGCCTCTATAAAAAAGGTAGAGGAATACAAATCTACCTATCAAAGTAACTCAAAGAACAGACCTACTTATTATAGACCCCAGACTAGGGGAGGCAGGGGTAGGGGATTTTATCCCAGAACTTTTTCCAGGCACAGGCCTCTTAGCCACAACAGCAGCCTAGAGGCTATTTCAAAGGAAGGGGCAGGAGAGTGATGAGAAGAGCTCCCTCTCCTCAGGTTCAGGCACAGCTCGCACAGAACCCCTGACGGGCTGGTACAGGTCACATCCCCTGTTGTAGAACCACCAGTGGGTGGAAGACTGGCTTACTACCTCCAGGCTTGTCATACCATCACCACAGACAAGTGGGCCTTGGAGGTAGTGAGCCAGGGTCTGGCAGTCAGCTTCAGATCATTTCCCAAGCTCAGAACAAGAACTTTTGCACCAGTTACACCTGCAGACAGAATCTTACTGGAAGCAGAGGTAAAACATCTTCTGGCAATCAGAGCAATGGAGCCAGTGCCCCTAAACCAAAGGGTAAAGGCTTTTACTCCAGATACTTCCTCACAAGGAAGAAAATTGGGATTGGTGACCTATTCTGGATCTAAGAATGTTAAACAGACACATTTTGAAGCAAAATTCAAAGTGGTCACTCTTGCAATAATCATTCCACATTACAAAGGAGACTAGCTAGCCTCCCTAGACCTAAGGAATGCTTACTTTCACATCCCTATCAGACCACCTCACAGAAATTACTTGAGATTCAGGCTGGCCTCAGGCCACTATCAGTTTTGCAGCACTTTCATTTGGCTTAACTTCCGCACCAAGGGCCTTCACAAAGTGCCTGGCCGTAGTGGTAGAGTTTTTGAGAAAACGGGGTAACAGCGTTTCCCTACCTGGACGACTGGCTAGTAGTGGTTCAATCTCTGCAGCATGCAGAACACTCCCTAGCACTAGCAAAATCTACTCTAGAATCCCTGGGTTTTCTAATAAATGAGCAGGTCTCAGCAAATACCAGTCCAAGTACTGGAGTTCATTGGAGCAAAACTGGATACCAGCCTAGGCAGAACCTTTCTGCCACAGGACAGGGTAAACAACATTCTGCAGATTGCAGACTCATTTGTGCCAGGAAAACCCAAACCAGCCAGAGAATTCCTCAGGCTGCTGGGTCACATGGCAGCTGCCACCACAGTAGTGCTAGGTTCCAGATTTTAAATGAGAGACATCCAGTTTCACCTAAGACAGTACTGGTCACAAAGGACAGACTTGCTGTCCAAACTGGTTCTAGTCACCGACAGCCTTGTACTGGCACTGCAGTGGTGGCTGGATGAGCACAACCTTCGGGTAGGTGTACCTTTCATAAAGGAACAGCCTTCTTTAATTCTCATAACAGATGTCTCACTTTTAGGTTGGGAAGCACATATACTGGACCACACAGCAAGTGGCACATGGTCTCCCCAAGAGTCCCTGTTGCACTTAAATCTGCTGGAGCTCAGGGTAGTTTACTTAGCACTACAGGCATTCGCCCCACATCTTCAAAACAAGGTAGTGCTGGTCAGAACGGACAACACCACAACCATACACTACATCAACAAACGGAGGAACCAGGTCAGCCCCACTGTGCACAGAAGCAATGAGACTGTGATCCTTGGCATACCCATGAAAGTATCCTTATTCTATTGCTCCTGTTCATGAGCACTCCCTATCCTTCCCCAGAGCCCGTGGTTTGACGTGATCTTGAGGGAGATGCGGAGACAGGGGCGAAGGTTAGAGCGTCACTGGCGCAGGTCCGCCCTTGATGCCGACCACTCTAGATTGATGGAACATTATGTTAGCTATCAATCTGCAATCACCCATGGCGCAAATAGTCTGGTGTTCCTTAGAGTTAGGTGAGTTTCCCTGCTCCTTGAAAGAGGCAGTGGTGACTCCTCTCTTGAAGAAAGCTTCCTTGGACCCAGACTGTTTTTCAAACCTCCGGCCTATTTCTAACCTCCCCTTTATTGGGAAGGTTATTGAGAAGGTCGATAGCGTTCAACTGGATGACCATTTAACCATCCATAATGTCTACAAATCCTTCCAGTCTGGCTTCTGAAAAGACACAGCACCAAGACTGGCTGGTTCGGTGTTAAATGATCTTCTGATGGCGAGGGATCAGAAGAGCGCTCCATCCTGGTTCTTCTTGATCTCTCTGCAGCCTTCGACACTGTGGACCACATGGTGTTATTAGCTCGCCTGGGGCAAATTTGTGGAATGTCTGGAACCGTTTTGCAATGGTTCACGTCATTCCTCACCGGGAGATCACAAAGAGTTGTGTCGATTTTTTCCTCTGACCCAATTTCTTTGTTGTGTGGAGTGCCCCAGGATCTGTGCTGTCACCCATGTTGTTTGCAGTGTATATGCTGCCCTCGGAGGTATCATTAGACGATATGGCTGAGGTTTCACTGCTGTGCAGATGATACCCAGCTCTATCTGTCTTTGCACCTGACCAGGATGGAGCCTTCTGGTGTTTAACAACTGTCTGGGGAGATCCAAGACTGGATGGATTCTAGTTGGCTAAAGTTGAACTCGGAGAAAACAGAGGTGCTGGTAGTGGACCCAGGTGGTCGGATTGAGAGGCGGGTATTGGTGCACCATCTGGAATTTTCCTTGGTGGAGTATCTCTCCGCCCTCAGAACGGGTGCGTAACCTTGGTTTATTCTGACGACAGGCTGACTGTTAAATCTCAGGTGTCAGCCGTTGTCAAGACTTCCTTTATCATCTCAGGAATATTGCCAGGGTTAGGCACCTTGTTCGTCCGACTCCCCTGCCTACTTTGGTTCACGCTTTGTATCTTCACGCTTGGACTATTGCAATGGCCTTTACTTTGAGCTTTGGGTTGAAACTGCTCTCACAGCTGGTGCAGAACGCTGCAGCCCGGTATTGACTGGGACAAGTAGGTCCTGTCATATCACTCCGCAGGCGCGTAACAACACTGCACTGGCTTCCTATGCGTGGCGGATCACCTTTAAAGTCATTTTATTGACTTTCAAAGCCCTTCATGATCAGGGTCCAGCCTATCTGAAAGACCTCCTGGTTCCTTACTGCCCTGACCGATCATTCCGCTCGGCTGACATGGGGTTGTTAGAGATCCCAAGAGTGAGTTTAAAATCCTCTGGCAGCAGAGCGTTTCCGCATGCTGCACCCACTCTTTGGAACTCTCTACCATGCCGGTTACGGCAGTGCACCTCCGTGGAGCTACTTAAGAGAGATTTGAAACGATTTGTGGAATATGGCCTTTTTAGATAATTAGGTTATTTATTAATGTTTGGATTTTATTATAAATATGTTATTTTGTTGATACGCTGACTTTTTATGGATATTTTATGTTTTTTACTTAGAGTTTTGAATTGTTTTTAAAACTGTTCAGCACCTTGATACATTGAAAGGTGCTATACAAATAAAATTATTATTATTATTATTAGCCATACACCTTCCAGGGAAGGACAATGTACTGGCAGATTCTCTCAGCAGGATAAGTCAGGACCTCCACGAGTGGTGCCTGAATCCCCAGATACTCAGTACAATCTTCAGGAGGTGGAGCACTCCAGAGGTGGATGTTTTTGCCTCTGTAGAAAGTCACCAGTTACCAGTGTACTGTTGCAGGTCCCCTCTCAGGGGCACACTTCCCCTAGATATGGTGGCCCTGGACTGGACAGGGAAGTTTCTGTATGCCTTCCCTCCTTTTCCAATGATATTCAGGACCCTGCTGAAACTGAGGTCCCAACCAGCAACAATGATATTGGTGGCACCAGATTGGGCGAGACAGCACTGGTACTCACTTCTGCTGACTCTGTCAGTAGTTTCCCCAATTCACTTGCCCAGGAGGCACAACCTGCTGACTACCTCTCAGGGCTGGATCCTGTACCCCAGCCTCAAATCACTGAGGCTCAAGGCCTGGCTCTTGAGGTCTTAGAATTTGCTAACCTTAAACAGTCAGAACAGGTGCTTACGATGCTTAGGGGTTCCAGGAAACCTTCCACTAAGAAAACATATTCTTCTAAGTGGAAGAGGTTTTCCATATGGTGTGCAGGTATGGGTACTGACCCTTCCAGGGCTGACTTGGCTATTCTCCTGGATTACCTGACACACCTACATTCCTTAGGCCTGAAGCCTTTGACCCTCAAGGTCCACTTGGCTTCAGTCTCGGCTTACCTTTCAGCTGGTAATGAGAGATCCATGGCCTCTCATCCAGTCTTTAGGAAATACTTTAAAGGCTTCAACCTTCTGCACCTCCCTGAGGGAACTGGTCCCGCCTGGAATCTGAATATCTGCATTGCTCAACTCATTGATGCACCATTCGAGCCCATGGCTAATGCAGATTTGAAGTATATCACTTGGAAAACTGTTTCTGGTTGCATACTTCAGCCAGAAGGATCAGTGAATTACAAGCCCTGTGCACAGATGTGGACTCCATCTCATTTCACAGGGACAAGGTGGTCCTTAGGACTAATAGAAAATTCCTTCCCAAAGTGGTATCTGATTTCCGCTTAAATAAGTCCATCACTCTGTCTTTTTTACAGAGAACTCCAGTTCTCCAAAGGAAGCTTCACCCCTTGATGTCAAAAGGCACTTAAGCCATTATATTGGCAGAACCAAGTCTTACAGGTCAAGTCAAACACAGCTCTTTCTTACCCATGGTGAAGTAGGTAAGGCAGAACTGCCACAAAACGCATAGTTGCTTGCTGGATAGTGGCATGTATACAGTTTGTTATAGTAAAGTGGTAATCAGGCACCCTGGGCCTGAGGGCACACTCCACCAGGGGCACAGCTGCTTCAGTGGCAGCTTCAAGAGAAATTCCACTACTGAAATCTGCAAAGCAGCTGCATGGAAAACAATACACACCTTTACAAAGCATTACAGCCTGGATATACAATCCAGAAGTGATGCCAGGTTTGTACAGTAGTGCTGCAGAACCTGTTTTCAAAAAGGTTCTCTGCCTAACCTCCAAAGGTACTGCTTTAGTTTAATCATAATGAGTGATTCCTGGTTAGAAGAAAAATTACTCACCATAGTAATCTTGTTTCTTCAAAGGATCACTCATTATTAAAGCACCCACCCTGCCTCCCCTACTAGAACCTATAAAGGTTGTTCTGCATCACTGCATTAGGGGAGTTTTTTCTATATGGGTTAAGTTAGAGACTTGCTTTTGTTTAACCAGTTGGCTTCCTTGTGGTCTCAAGTTTTTTAGGTTTGTTCCTTAAGGATGTTTTTGACCTGAGAGGACAAAAATTATTTTATAAAGATTTTAGTTTTTAAGTAGTGGGTCTTATACCCAGTTAGGCTACGTAAGAATCTGAAGCACTCAGAGTGCAGCAGTTACTAGGGCAGCAGTTTGAAATTGCATGAGCCAATTGAGAGTTCCATCATTTGCATATAATTCTATCTCTCCGGGCAGTTCAACACAGGAGGCTGACTGCATCAGTTTAATCATAATGAATGATCCCTTTGAAGAAACAAGATTACTATGGTGAGTATTTTTTTCTTTTGTCTCATGTATTGAAGTACTATGGGGAAAAAAAAGCACGTAGCATTTTCTTCTTTTGTTACTTTTTCCCCCCATATATTTTCTCAGCTGTTTGAGATGCATCCGTAGTAATGTTCATTGTGTCTATGGCATCATCCTCGCCCTCCATTTCGGATTCCACCCCAGTTTGACCCGGACAATACTTCAAAGGGTTTTCTGATTCAGTGTTTTGTGGGACAAATTCTTCTTTGAAGATCTTGTGGTTCTCCTATTTTGAAGAGGTGCGACATGGTTGTGAAACTTCCAAGAGTAGTTCTCTCTGGAGGATCTTGTTCTGTATTACCATTATAACAGACTGTGAGAAGTGCCTGGTCAGTGGCTATATGGGGATTTAGGTTCTGAGTCATCTGACTGATCTGAGATGATTATGGTGTTCTCTTGCTGGTCATGTTTGGTTTCTGTTTTAGCATTTGTGTCATTGGGGTCTGAAGAGAGGTCCGCTTGTGCTTTATTGATAAGGTCTTCTGGATCGAGATTGTGTGATCCGTTCGCATGTGCCCAAGGGCAGTTTTGGTGTACATGTCCATGTTCTTCACAAAGACTACATTTCGTGTGGTTCATACATTGCAAACTTGTATGGCCAACCTCGTTGCATAGACTACATCTCAACTTGTCGATACACTAGATAGGTGTGTACTGAGCCCACATCGGTAGCATGCCTTGATTGTCCTGCATAAAACATACCCCACAGTCGTGGCCTAAGAAGATGCAGTTTGGTATAAGACAGATCCCTTCTTCTGCTTCTCTAAGTTTCACTTTGAAATGCCAACCACCAGTTCAGAACTGTTCCCCATCCAAAATAGCCTCGGGTGCACTTAATACATCACACTTTTGTTGAAGCCAGTGGTAGATATCCCCGACTGGCACATTTTCATTTCTAAACATTATGGTGACGTGTTTAACCAGAGGTTTTGTTAGAGGTATTGCAATAAATGGAATCCACAATGGTGATAGTTTGAGTTGATTATATCTTGACCAAAACAGTGCTAACAGATGTGAAGAGTGGAAACTGATGTCAAAGGTGTCTTTGCCCGAGATATGAATAAAGGCGAAGAATGGTAGGGAGTCCTTTATGAGCTCTCTGCCTACGTATTGCCGGTTGGGACGAGTATCTAGTCCACCTTTGTATTTTAAATGTACTGCATGTCTTCGGGGTAAGGGTTCTGTTTTATTTGCTTTAAATAGGTCTGATAACAGATGTCTGCCTGTAGATTCACTGGCATTCTGGATGTTTGAATTTTCAGCATTTGGTTTTGATGTGGTATCTTTTTTTGGTGGAATTGAAAGTTGTTCAGACTGAAAATGTGTCGAAGTTTTGTTATCAGAGGTTCGTTTAGTAGTGTTACCAGATGGAGGATTCGATTCAGGAGATGAAGGTAGCTGGGTAAGATAGTTCATGTCCCATGCAGGATCAGCCATCCGAGAGCCATCATTCTGTTGCTGCCATCCGGCAGATTTCAAAGCTTTTTCTGGCGACTGTTCTGTGTCAGTTGCCACTATAGACTGGGATCCAGACGCCAAACTGCATGTGTCATTTACTGCCAGAACTATATTGATATTTCTGCTGGACAGCATGACAGTGTCCCGTTTCTTCCTAAGTTCTTCTTTCTTTTTTTTTTTTGAGCCATCATCATCTTCTGTGAGAAGTTTTAATAGTACTATTTCTCTGTTATGTAGAGCATCATCTAGTGGATCGTTCACCAGATTTGAAGGGATTGGAGATGCTCGTTGTGCTATTACCTCAATAGAGATGCTTGCACTAGGTAAAGTTTCTGTTTTTGTCATTTTCAACATGTGTTTTGCTTGTACCAGGGAAGTGAGGGGCAGTAGCTGTATCTGGCTGTTCTAGGATTGCAGTTTGTACTGTAGACAATTCATGTTCCGCCACACAGGGCGTCCCATCTGGGTTCAGGAATCCTGTTTTGTTGCTGGCGTGTATCGAGGGGAGCCTTAGGCCAGGAGAGAGTTCCCCTGTATGTGCCATTCTGGGCTGCCCCTCGTAAAGGTTCAAATTAGGATTTGCTTGTAGATTGTGTGCGATATTCGGATTGCTCTTGCTATTTGGAATCCTCTCGCACTGTGCAGTAGAGTTGGGCGTAACATCAGCATGTATTGCCATGGAACCAGCCGCACTTTGCAGTGTCATCCCAGCTGTTCGGTTAAAGTTTGGAATATCAGGTAAATGTTTGGAGATGCCTATAGTACTCCACAGATTTCTCGGGAAATGTACTCCGGGCTGTTTAAATAACATAGTCTGACTGTACTGGTCAGGTGCGTTAGCAGTTTCTATATTTCTTGCCTTAAACTGAAAGATAGTTGCATTTTTTTGATCATTCATAGCTGTTTGATAAATAATGTTAAAAGGCTGTACCTGCTCAGTTGTCAGAAGTTTTTCAGGACACTTTGCAGTTTTCTCAGTACTGTCAGGTATTTTAGCTTGTAAGGAATCCAAAGCAGCCTGTAATTCTTTTTGCGATTGTATAAATTTCTGTTGCTCGGGTTTCTTTTTAGCCTGTATCTCCTGTATGCAATTTTTTGGTATAGAATCCTTGTGCTTATGTGTAATGTCCATTTCTAGCTTATTTTGGTCTTTTTAATTTTTTCCATTTATTTTGTTTTGTGGTGACATCTTCATCTGGTATCCCTGTGGCATTGAAAAATTAGTCGGTCTCGATAGCTATTGAAGCGGGGGGGGGGGACCAAATCCTCAGTCTCCACAACTTCCATCCTGTTCCCTTCTTCGGCCAGACTGGTCACCTCCTCCATCCTGACAGTGTCCCCCTACAGGTGAGTAGGGGACTTTTCCCAGTGCCCTGGCCAAATTTCCCCCCATTCACTAAAAATACCACCAACCGCTCAATCTGGTTCAACGTCAGTTATATTCATCTGTATCCCCTCTCGGTTGTGCCTGAAAATAGGCAGAATTTGTCTAGTGCATTTACCCGGTCAACAAAAAGTAAATAAATAAAATAAACAGTAGATGCAGCTGTTCTGGACTCAGTCCCACCCCTCCCACCCCAAGAGAGAGAGAGAGAGAGGTAGGACATGGAGTGCTGCTACATTTTCTGCCAGTGTCCTCCGACTTTGCACACACTGACCGAGAGTGAGGTGTTTCTGTTCCCTCCCATTGCCAGTCGTGCACAACACCTCTGAGTGTTTTTCAGATTCTCGCAGCTTGGCACCGCAGGCAGAGTGCCTGGTGTGGTGTGTCCCGTCCCTGCAGTGTTGCCCCCTTCCTGGATGGTGCAGAGTAGTGTCCTGTGTGTGGGTCTCGTCAGTCTGTCTGCATCGGTGACTACCCACACCAAGCCCTCCTCTGCGTAATTCTTTATGTAGTGGTCAGCTGCAATCAGGACCAGAGAGAGAGAGAGAGAGACAGCGGCAAGAGAGACACACTGGGAGAAGTACTTCGAGGGAGAGTAAAGTGTGCTCCCGTCCTATGCCGAACATTGTGCCTCTGTCAGAGAGAGAGAGAGAGAGAGAGAGAGAGAGAGACAGAAAGAGAGACCGTGAGCAGCTAGCAGTGCACCTCCAAGCCGGCCCGATGGTAGCCTTCCTGTACTGTATGTGTCAGGTTCAATCACTGTGCTACAGCATAAGTTGCAGGCACAGTCGTACTACCACCCGGGTTGCACACTTCCCATATGGTACATGTGTGGCTAACAGTAGTACTTGCATCCACCTTTGCCTCTTCTTACTATTCACTGCAGCACAGTAAGGTGTTCCATATACTGTGGCCGTGTAGTGGCCGGTGAGCCACACCCTGTGAACCACCGTGACTTCATGACAGTAGTGTCCCATCATTTACATGTCCGGTTAGACGCATGCTAGTCTTGGCACTGTCAGGCTGCCCTGTTGCCATGGAATATAGCGCATGTAACTGGCTTAGGAGTGTTGGTGCAGTGCGAGCCCCACACTGACATGCAGCCTGACTTCAGCACGGTAATGTAGCCGTTCCCTAGTCTCCACATTGCATTTACCTCCATGGGCTGCAGTCTCTGCAGACCTCTGTAGCTCTTAAAGTGAGGGGAGAAATGTTAAGTTCTAGGGACATGGATATGTTGTTCAAGCCACACTTATTGGCAGGTTCCTTGCCGCTTTAAATCTTGCCGGAAGGTCTTCATGCTGGCTTCTCCCACCCACCCGGGTGGTAAAACTCTCGGCTCCGCCCCATGACGCCAGATCTTCCTTCCCGCTTGGAAGCTCAGGTTCCCTCCTTAGCGCTCTGCGTTTTAGACTGGATCCTAACCCTTCAGTTCATCCGGAATTGGTTTTGAAGTTTTCCAAACTTCGGTCTTCATCTTCCCTCGCTGCTGCGATGGACAAATCTATTCCCGGCTTTCGGAGGTGCCCTTTCGGGCAGAAAATGTCAGGATGGATCCACACTCCACGTCGTCTACTGCCTAGGCCTAGATCACGACCCGCGAGCCCCTCGGGTTGTACGCTCTTTCTCGTAACGACCTAGATGATCGCACTGCCTGATTGACCTGGGCGGAAGCGCTTCCGCCGTAAAATCAAAGAGGCTCGTTAGGCGGTGTCTGCGGCGGCTGGCTCGGCTGAGCAGCTCTAGCAGATGATCGCCATCGAGGAGGAGGCGGCCCAGGCCGCATCTTCCTGCTCCTCGGCCGCGGCATTTATCCCGCTCTCTCTGAGTTCCTCATATACGGCCCGTTCAAGGAGCTTTGATCGTCCCTTTCCACGAAGGGAGAGGGGCCATCGGGACATTCTTCTCGGCCCAAGAAGAAGGAGTCGAAGGGTAAGTCCCACCGTCGGCGTTTGTGGGAGTGGGAGAGGTCTCCTTCCCCAGACAGCCGACTGTCGACTTCTGTCGAAGTTGCGGCTCAGGCTGCTGGCTTCACAGTGTCCCCGTCAGGCCAGCCTGCCGAGACTCCCGTCGACACAGTCGAGATTTTTCTCGATCCGTTAGACGGGCTGTTGACTGGTGAAGCCGACAACCTACCTTCACCAGTTCCCTCAGTGGAGACCGAGGATCTGCCTGTGCCTTTGGGGCCGCAGTCCCCAGTTAAAGTACCCGCGCCGAGGGAAGAGCGGGTGTCCCCCGCCCCTTCCCAGACCCGCCCTCGGTCCCCCCGAGGGTCTCGGTCTCGGTCTTGGACTTCATCTCGGTCAAGCCGTTCCCGCCGACATCGGTGGTCTCGGTCTCAATACCGAAGTAAGCGGCGACACCGTTCCTCCTCGTCCTCTTCCTCGGATGAGGGGAAGCTTCGGCGTAAATTACGTCGGCGCTACGAGGAGCTTATGTGGCAGTAGTTGCTGTTGTCCGGATCTAAGCCGACTCCGGTCCAGACCCCGGCCATCAAGTGGCTGTCGCCCGAACAACCGAAGCAACCACTCACTTCAGTCGAGTTGCCCGTTCCAGGGCCGGTTGCTCAGCCAAAACCAGCTGCTCCACCGATTGTGGTGGAACCTCCGCCTCCACAACTGAAGTCTGGGGCACCGACCAAGGATTCTCGGTCGGGTCTCGGCCTGCCCCACAGGTTGTCGGTCACCCTCACTCCCGACCGTCCTCGGCAGGTAGAGGGTGGCTCAGGGCCGAGGCAGCTCTTTGCAGACTCTTCGGAATCCGGCGACGACTCCTCCCTGTTCTCCAGGCTGGTCGACCTGGAGTCCTCTGGGGGCCAGTCATTGGACAATAGCCCATCGTCCTTCTTGGGTCTGCTTCGACTCATCTCGGAGTCCACGGGATGCAGCTCGAGCCCGTGTCCAAATGGGCCAAGTATCCCCTGACGAGAGATACTGGACCGGAGGGATTCCCCCACGGAGGCCTTTCCGGTGGCTGAGGCCATTGTTGGCCCAGCCTTGGAGCTTTGGCAGCGGCCTGCTTCCTGTCCTGCGCCCTCGGCCAGGATGGCCAGGAAGTATGCGGTCCCTAACGGCTCTTTGCCCGGTTTCTCGGAGCACCCCTCTGCCGAGGGGTTAGTCACCGACAGCGTTTTCTGGCGTTTCGGTAATGCTCGGGATGTGGATAAGCCCCCCGACAAAGAGTCCAAAAAGCTGGACTTTGCTGGGCGCAAGGTGTACGCTGCATCCTCCCTCAGCCTCCGACAGGCCAGCTCGGCCGTGCTGATGGCACACTTCTCCCACGCCCTCTTGGGCTCCCTGGATGAGGTTGTCCCTCATCTCCCAACCGACCTGCAGACCACGGTCCGCCAGGTGCGGGACCAGGGTAGGGCGGTGGCGAAGCAGCAGCTTCAGACTGCTCTGGACATAGGTGATTCCTGTGCCAGGTCAGTAGCGGCCGCGGTGGCCATGCGCCGCAGGGCATGGCTGAGGATATCCACCTTCACGGCGGATACCCAGCACAAGTTGGCAGACGTCCCCTTCTTGGGGACTGACCTCTTCGACCCTGGAGTGGAGGGACACCTGCAGCGGATCGAAAAGTCCAATGCCACCCTGGACTCGGTCACCTCCGCCCAGAGGGACAAAGACTGCCGTCAGCAACAGCAGAAGTCCTTTCGTCCTTCGGCCCCTGTATCTCGACTTGACTAACAGCGCCAGCAACAGGGCCAGCAGGCTCGCGCTTGGCGTCCCAAGCAAAGCGGCGGCTTCCTCCAACAGGAAGCAAGGAGGTAAAGGCCCAGGAGGTCCCTCGGCCGGTTCTTCCTCCAAGCCTGCCCAGTGACGGGTTGAGGGGTGCCGCCCCCAGCCTCGTCACTCCCCTTGTGGGGGGATGGCTCCGCCACTTCCTTTCTGCCTGGTCCGCTATCACCACAGACTGCTGGGTGTTGGAGGTGGTAGGAAAAGGCCTGCCTCTGGAGTTTGAGCAGGCTCCACCCTTTCGAACCATCGCCCCTCGGGGGGCCACGGTGTCCGCAGCCTCGCTGTCGGCCCGCCGAGCCGATATTGCCCTGCTCCTCGAAAAAGAGGTAATCAGGAAGGTGGCGGATCCTCCTCCAGACCCGGGTTTGTGTCCAGGTATTTTCTGGTCCCAAAACGGACGGGGGGGCTGGCGCCCCATTCTCGACCTGCACGACCTGAACAGGTTCCTAAGGTCTCGGACCTTCAGGATGGTCACTCTGGCTCAGATAATCCCATCCTTGGAACAAGGCGTGTGGTTCTGTTCCCTGGACCTCCAGGACGCGTTCTTTCACGTCCCAATCCATCCGTCTCATCAGAGATTTCTCCGCTTCAGAGCGGAGGGATCCCTTTACGAGTTCTGGGCCATGCCCTTCAGCCTCTCCCTAGCTCCCAGGGTCTTCACCAAATGCATGGCAGTGGTGACAGCATTCCTGCGGTGCTGAAGGGTCCTGGGTGTACCCCTACCTGGACGACTGGCTGACTGCAGCCCCCTCCAGAGTGGAGGCAGAGCGGTCCAGAGATCTGGCCCTCCAGGTTTGCTCTCAGATTGGCCTCCTCATCAACGAGGCCTAGTTGGAACTCGTGCCGAAGCAGGTGATACTCTTCATCGGGGCAGAGCTCGACTCTCTTCGAGCCAGAGCTCGGCTCCCGGTGGACAGGGCCGAGGTTCTTTCCTCCTTTGCCCAGTCATTTCTGGTTGGGTTATCGTGCCCTGCTCGGGACTTCCTGCGCCTCCTGGGCCTCATGGCGGCCTGCACCAGCATGGTCCGTTGGGCCCGTTGGTAAATGCATCCCCTTCAATGGGGACTGGCCAGCCAGAGGTCACAATGCTGCGATCCGTTGGACCAGCCCGTGACAGTGACCCAGGAGATGTGGAACGCTCTCCACTGCTGGATCGTTCCGGCACATCTGCAGGAGGGCATCCCGTTTGTCCGCCCCAAGCCGATGGTCTCTGTATTGACCGATGCATCTCTGATGGGTTGGGGTGCCCATCTGGGGGAGCACAGAGCGCATGGCCTCTCGTCCCCTCAGGAGTCCCGCTGCCATATCAACCTGCTGGAGCTCCGAGCGGTCCGCCTAGCTCTCACCACCTTCGCTCCGTTTCTACGGGGTCAAGTGGTTCAGGTCCAGACGGACAATACCACGATCATGTACTGTCTGAACCGCCAGGGCGGGACACGCTCTATGCTGTTATGCAAGGAAGCTCTCCGCATATGGTCCCTCGTGCGCAGCCTGGAGGCGGATCTCCTAGCCATTCACGTGGCAGGAGCCTCCAACACCCTGGCCGATGCCCTAAGCCGGATAGGGGCTGCGTCTCATGAGTGGTTTCTCCTGCTGGAGGTAGTACAAGATCTGTTCTCCCACTGGGGCACGCCTCAGGTGGACCTGTTTGCCTCCATGGAGAATGTGAAGCTGAGTCTGTTCCATGCCCGCCCCTCAGCAGGGCTCGCTGCAGGGGCATGCCTTCTCGAGGCCGTGGACCCCGGGCCTCTTCTACGCCTTTCCCCCATTTCCCTTGATCCACAAGGTGCTTCTCAAGGCGAGGAGGGACAAGGCGAGGTGACTGGTAGCTCCCAGACTGGCCCCGCCAGTTCTGGTATCCAGATCTCCTCAGCCTCAGCTCCAGGCTCCCGAGGTGGCTTCCAGCCCACCCGACCTGATCTCAGTCAACCAGGGAAGGTATTCCATCCGGACCGTCAATCCCTGCACCTGACGGCCTGGTTCCTGAGCTGCCAGAGTTCCAGGCCTTGGGTCTTCCGACGAGGTCCTCAGCGCTGCTTGAGGCGCCCCATAAGGAGTCGACCAGAAATGCTACGCCTTCAAATGGAAGAGATTCTCCATTTGGTGTCAGGGAAGGGCTTGGACCCTTCTGCCTGTCCCTTGGCAAGCATTCTGGACTACCTGTGGTCCTTTCTCAGCAAGGGCTTGGGTTGACAACCCTTAAGGTGCACCTGGCAGCCATCTCTGCTTACGGGCGCGGGCCGGGAAGCAGTTGGTGGCGCAGGAGAAGGTGGTCAGATGCTTTTTTAAAGGCCTTGACCACATTTCCCCTCTGGTGCAAGAACCTCCACCTCCGTAGGATCTACTGGTGGTATTGGCCAAGCTCATGGGCAAGCCATTCGAACCGATGCACAGGTGTGATATTTCCCACCTGTCATGGAAGACCGCCTTCTTGGTGGCTATCACGTCAGCCAGAAGGATGGGAGAGCTCCAGGTGCTTTCCATCGAGTCTCCTTATCTGGTCTTCCACAGGGACAACGTTGTCCTGCGCCCCCACCTGAAATTCCTTCCGAAGGTGGTGTCGGAGTTTCACCTTAACCAGGTGTTGACTCTACGGTGTTCTACCCCAATCACACCTCGGAGGTGAATATAGGCTCCATACTTTGGACCCTAGATGAGCGCCGCTATTATAAGGAGCGGATGGCTGAAGTTCGGGAGAGGTTCGCCAGCTGTTTGTCACCACGCCGAAGCCGCACCTGGCAGACCTACAGCCAAGCGGACGAGCAAGCAGGTGGGTCACCTCCTGCATAGAGTTCTCATAGGTTGGCGGGCATGGAGCCCCAGAGGGATAAGAGCTCATTCTACCCGCCATACCGCTGCATCGGTAGCTGCTTCCAGGGATGTCCCTATCCAGGATATCTGCAGGGCTGCTACCTGGAAGTCTGCACATACCTTTATTACCCACTACCACATCGACCTTGAGTCACGCCGGGATGCTGGTTTTGGGGCCTTGGTTCTCCAGTCTCTATTTCCCAAGTAAGTATCGGGGGTGTGCGCCTTGCCTTCCTCCTCCCGGAGAACTGCTAGGAGTCTGCCAATTAGTGTGGATTGAACAGCATATCCATGTCCCTGAAATACAGGTTACTCACCTGTAACAGGAGTTCTAGGAATGGTATATGTTCATCCACACGACCCACCGACCTCCCCGGCTTCGACGCACAACCTGGCTTCCAGCGGGCTAGATCTGGCGTCATGGGGCGGAGCCGAGAGTTTTACCACCTGGGTGGGTGGGAGGAGCCAGCTTGAAGACCTTCTGGCAAGATTTAAAGCGGCAAGGAACCTGCCAATAAGTGTGGATGAACAACATATACCATTCCTAGAACTCCAGTTACAGGTGAGTAACCTGTATTTCCCTGGCAGTGGTTCACCATAGCACCTCATCAACACATATTTATGATGTTTCTTACCATCACTGAGTGGCATTGTGACAGCACCGCTGTACCAGAAAGGTATGCAATACCAAGCAACATATATCAGTGTTTCAATAAATGTTACTCTTTTCTTTGTGAACTGAGGTGTCCCATATCTTTGCACAGCACCACATTATAGTCTGTGTGTAATATGGGACTACTTTGTTTGGTGGCAGGTTACATCCAAGAAAGCACAGATTTTTTCATGCTACATACACAGGGGTGCGGTGTTTCCAACACAGAGGTCACCCCATTTTAGAAGCTTAGTATCAGCAGGGTTGCGGTTACTGTATTTTAATCACACTGGTGCTGCCAGGCACGAGCCCGCGGCCTCGTGCCTCACAACGCACTCCGGGATGTTGATTAATCCCAGTAACCGCACACCCTGTCATGAGTTATTGCTTACCTGTAGCATATCAAGTCTGATTGTATATTTTATCTAGTAATAAACATCTGAGACATGGTTTTGAGTCAGTTTCCTATGTATCTTGTCTACTGACTTTTCTTTCAAGGAAGAGAAGTTAGTTGAATAAAATCATTTTAGTCCTTCTGCTTTGTTGGTATGGTACAGAGACCATAGCCACTTGGTGAAAAACTTCTAAGGCAAGGCAAATTTTATTTTTCCAGACGCCCAATCCCAGAGGCTCTGGGTGCTGTGTATATCAATGATATTATCCATAAAATAAAATAAAACAGTACAATTACAGCAGTAGGGTAAATTGCTCTAAGAGAGTCCAGGAACACAGCAGCCTTTTAGGTTGTGTGAGATGCCACTTAGCACCATGCACTCCTGCTTTAAGCAGAACCAGTCTAGAATAGTCATGGTGATTTGCATATGCATCCCGTGATATTTAGCATTATTGGAGTATGTGTGATTTCGTATTTCTTTGAAATCTGGCTTTGCTGCCAGTGCCCTTTTTTAGGTAACCTTGCACAGTGCTTTTGTGCTGAGGTTCTTTGTCTTTTGTTTAGCATGGCACACACTTGTGTCTCTCTCCCACCAAAGTATAGTTATAAAAGTTCTCTCTCTCTCTCTCTCTCTCTCGCTAGGGTAACTTAAGGGCACGAGCCCGGTCCCACTTTACTTGGCACGTGAAAGCAGCTTGTACTCTGCAACAACACCACTACTACTTTCAGGCTTTTTTCTTGCAATGCAGTGGGCACTTCACTTTCCTGGCAGTTCCCCTCCCCAAAAAAGCTGGCAAGTATATTTTCTCTGCAGTTGCAGGGCATTTCACATAAATAAAATTGTCCAAGGTATTTCACTTTCACAGGTTTCTCCCTCGCCTTGCAAAGATTTTTCACTTTATGAGCCTCTTTGCTCATTCTTTTCTGGTTCCTGCATGCAAAGTTAAATTTAAACTATAACTAGACAGATCTTCACCTCGAGGGGCTCTTGCAGTGGTATTTACCATTAGGACTGCATCACCTGGTGTCAGGACCACCGGAAAACTTTAGCTAGCAGTGTCTGGTGGGGACTGCCACAACATCACGTGACCGACATCATGGATCTTATATAGTTGGCGGTCCCCAGCCCACCTCCAGCTTTTTCCCCTGCTGTCGACCTATGCATGTCGGACCTCGTGGAGAGCGCTGCTACAGTTCAACCGCCATTTTGGATGAGTAGACATCTTAGATTTTTTTTTATTTATCTTTTTTAGTAAATATTTTTGTGCACGTCTTCTACGATGCCTCCCGAGTCACATAAGAACAAGTGCGATTCCTTCGGTACGCAGCTCCCGCAAAAGGAGGATCATTCCCTCTGCCTAGGCCCGGAACACCAGACCGAGGACTGTGAGGCCTGCCTGAACTTCAGTCAGGTCACACGGAAACACAGGCAGAAAGCCCTCGAGGCGCATATTTTGAAGCCGAAAATGGCATCGATGGAGAAGGAGTTGCAGAAACTGCAGAGTGCATCTTCCCCCCCCCTTCTTCAGACTCGCACCTACACAAGAAACGGAAGGACAAGGAGAAGCACCAGGACCAGGCTAGGTCCCCCTCCCACTTGCGGCTCCCTCTGGGGACCATGGACGACCAGCGGCCCTCTTCCTTGAGGCACCGCTGGACAAGCCTGCTTTGACCCAGGAGCAGCCCTTGGTTCCCTTGCGCCACTGGTCCGCGGTGGCGGCAGTTGCCCTCGGCTGGAGTCTGAGGCTTTGCCATGCATAGGCCCCTCATAACCAAAGGTGTATGTCTGTTGGTGGGGCTGATAAGTCGCTCTTCGGAACCTCCGAGTACCTAGCCCAGGCTGATGTTTTGGGCACCAGAGGCCCTGGGATCACCCAGCCACGGCTGATAAGCCGGATGTCTATTCTTCTGACATTCACACAGCCCAGGCGCTTCCATTGGGCTCTGATGAAAGGTCAGATGTGACCACCCAGTGCCCGCTGCTGCTTTGGCCACAGCGCTTCCCGGTGGGCTCGCCCGATCCTGGTACTCCTCCTCCCCCAAGCACCCAGAGCTGGAGTTGGAAGGACGTCAGCCTGACAATACTGTTTCTGAGTCACAGCCTCCTTGTGAATCCCCCTGTCGGCCCTCAGGACCCTCCGCCCTGGACTCCCCAGAAGGACCCTCTGCCCCCGCCTCTGCTGGAGGAACCCTCTGGGCCATCGTTAGGCTCAGTCCTAGTGGCCCTCCTCCTGACTATCTACCCTCAGGTCCTTCCTGCCCACCTTTCAGGCCTCCCAGGTCACCCATCTGGCCCTATGGCTCCTCCGTCAGTGCTATGCCCAGTTCCAGGCATCGGCTACAGCGCCTGGTACCCTACCCGGATATCTTCCACTGGGGTATCAGATATCAAGTATCTCTTCGCTAGATACCTGCCATTGGGCCATGTGCCCAACTCCATGCATCAGGCACGCCAGGATGCCTGGACACTGGGATATACCTCTGTTTTCAGCTGGCGTACTCAGCCTCCATTGCCCCCACCTCTGCCTCCCCAGCCTAAGGCTGACATCAGGCCATCCTCCAGTCCTGGTGGGCGAGACTAAGTCCCAGTTGGTGTCTGAGTTGGACAGTCCTCATCCAGTGGCAGCCTCTACTCTGGCGCGCCCGGATCTGATGCCTAGATGTCCTCTCGCGGTGGAGCCTGCCCTTCCACGTCAGGCCTGATGAAAAGGGTGACTCCAGCCACTGAAAAGGGTAGGCCTCCTATTGCTTTACGGCAGTCCCCTGCACTGGGTTCGATCTCCAGTTTGACTCATTCGCCTGAGTCGGACTTGATTCTGATTCCTCTGCCTTGCCTGGCCTTGAGACTCCTCCACTGGATGAGCTTAAGTCTAAGAAATCGCCAAAGTCTCCTCTGGAGGACCCCTCATTCATGGACCTCCTCAAAAAGATTGCGGAGGCCTATGAGTGGAAATCTGACAATCAGGACATCAAATGCAGGAGACTGGCCCGAGCATTTGGATATGCTGGAGTTGTCTCCAGTCCTCAGGCCTCCCTGGTTGGAGCCTCATGTGAACTTAGCCTTTACCATTTGGCTGATGCCTTCATCCATTCCTGCCATAGCCAAGAAGGTGGACAGGACCTACTGTACGCCAGAGGGCAAGTACCACCTAGTCCCACCCTAAAGAACAGACTCGTTGCCCACTGACCAATCTGCTAAGACCTTAACCCATGAGCACTTCCTGCCTGATAAGGGAGTCAAAGCAGCTTCGACCAATTTGGGCGAAGTTTCTTCTCTTCCACCTTGGCTATTCAAGCTCTAAACTATGTGGCCCCACATGTTGGTGTTCCAAAGTCCCTTTTTGTAAATTGGAGCTGGTCATTGAGGCCATGCCAGACTCTGGGCGAAGGAAACACTCTCTGACACAATTAGGTCAGTTAAGGTTGCTTGTCACCACCTCTGAGCGTGACCTATGACGCCGGGGTTGACTCCTTGGCTAGGGGTACGGCCACTGCTGTCAGCCTGAGGAGGCATTCCTGGCTGAGAGTTTCTGGCTGGCACCTGATGTCCAGGCTACCATCCAGGATGCCCCTTCCGAGGTCCTGTCCTCTTCAGAGGAGATGCCCAAGACATCATTACGAACCTCCAGGACAGGGGTAAGGCCTTACGTTCAGTGCAGACTATGTATTACACTGGTTAGAAGCCCAAGCAGCCTTTTTGTCGCCAACAGAGACAGTAGATGAAACAACACCAGCAGGCTCGATGTCAAAACAAACATTGAGCCCCCTCAGCCACGGCCACCCCTCTTGCCAAGAGCCAGAGAGCTTCAGGGGCAGCCCTCCCTCTGCCTCTTGGCTCGCAGTCTGCCTCCCCTCCTCCTCATCCTCTGTTGCAGTTGCAGGAACCGGTGGGCTGAAGGTTCGCCGGTCATCTGGCAGGATAGGAGGCTATCACCACAGATTCGTGGGTCCTGCAACTGGTATTTCAAGGCCACATGTTACAGTTTCTGGAGAGACCTCAAGACAACCCTCCGGGTCCCTCACATTATCCAAAGGTGCATATTTCCTTGATCAGAGAGGAGACAGAGGCTCTTCTGCAAAATGCAGCCATAGAGCCCGTGCCTCAAAACCAGGTAGGAAATGGGTACTACTCTCACCTCTTCCTAGTCCCCAAAACGACAGGAGATTTATGCCTAATACTAGACCTCAACACCTTGAATCTGTACATAGAGTACAAACTTTTCCGGATGCTGACCCTTCCAGGCTTGCTGGCCCTGGTACACGAGGGACAGTGGCTCTGCGCCCTGGACATGCAGGATGCTTACATAGATACATAGACAGTGTCGGCAGATAAGGGCCTATGGCCCACCCAGTCTGCCCATTTGAGCTTGTAAGTTCAGTTTATGTTTTCCAAGAAGTCTGTTGCCCCTTATCCCTGACCTCCAGAATTCCTTAATGTCTATCCCATGCATTTTTAAATCCCGTGATTGTTTCAGCCCTCACCACTTCCTCTGGCAGGGTGTTCCACTTGTCCACCACCCGTTCTGTGAAGAAATTCTTCCTCACGTTTCCTCTGAATCGTCCTCCCTCCAACTTCATCCCATGCCCTCTAGTCCTGGAACATCTTTTTCGCTTAAAAATAGTGTATTCCTGCACCCTGTTCCTCCCTGTAAGATACTTGTATGTCTCTATCATATCCCTCTCTCCCTCCGGCTCCTCCGGGAGTACATGTTCAGTTCCTTCAACCTGTCCTCATAGGACTTGTGATGCAATCCATGCACCATCTTTGTTGCCCTCCTCTGAACCTTCTCTACCCTGTCTATGTCCTTACATAGGTAAGGTCTCCAGAACTGTACAGTGTACTCCAGGTGGGGCCTCACTAGTGTCTTGTATAGTGGAATTATGACCTCCCTTTTCCTGCTGGTGATGCCCCTGCCTATGCATCCCAGCATCCTATTTGCTTTACCTGCTGCCTTGTCACACTGTTTCCCCTGCCTTGAGGTCATCAGAGATGATAACCCCAAGATCCCTTTCCTGCTTGGTGCATGCTATATCCTCACCCCCAACTGATATATTGTGCCAGGGTTTTTGTGCCCCATATGCATAATCTTGCACTTCCTTGCATTGAATTTCAACAGCCAAACTTACCTGCACATACCTGTTTTCAGGCCCACCGCTACCTCCTGAGGTTCTTCTTTCAGAGGAAACACTACCAGTTCAAGGTCTTTTCTTTTGGCCTGTCTTTGGCACCCAGGGTTTTTACCAAGTGCCTAAGCGGTAGTGGCAGTGGCCACTATATCTTTCTGTACCTTGAAGATTGGCTGATCTCAGCCCCTTCAGGGAACAGCTGGAACTCTCCTTTTGGCTACCCTAGACCTATTTGCCCAAGTGGGGGTTATGGTGAACTATCCCAGGTCTCACCTTACCCCTATTGAAGCCAGAGTGTTGAATCTGCCCAGGGTCAGGTTTCCTCTTCCACTGGACAGGGCGGAAACCTTGCAATGATAGGCACAGTTTGTGGTTTCCAGTCGTTAGATTTCGGCCAGGTCAGTTCTGCGCCTCCTTGGCCTTATGGCAGTGGCCATTCCAATGGTTTCTATGGCCAGGCTCCACATGCAGATATCGCAGTGGATGCTCAGGGTTCAGTGGAACCAGAGATCGCACGATCTTGATCACAAGATCATGGTCTCCGGATCAGTCTCCAGATCGATGTACCAGGACCTCCTTTGGTTGCAGGATATCAACAATCTCTGCAAAGGGGTCCCCTTTCAGCCTCCTTCCCCCATCCTGACTCTGACCACGGATGCTTCAGGGCAGGGCTGGGGGGCACATCTAGAGAACCACAGGACACAGGGTCTGTGGTCTTAGTCAGAGGTGTCCCTGCACATAAATGTGCTAGAGATGCGGGCAGTGCTGTACCCCCTCCAGGCCTTTCAGCACCTCCTAAGCCCAGGTCCTCTGCTGGTCCAAATGGACAATATGCACATAGTATGGTACCTGAACAAGCAAGGGGGCACTCAGTCATACCCCCTTTGCAGGGAGGCGATGCAAGTTTGATATTGGGCAATTCATCAACGGATCTTCGTCACAGCAGTGCATGTTCCTGGTATCCAGAACGTCCTAGCTCACAGCCTGAGCTGCACCCAGGCCAAGGGTCATGAGTGGGAACTAAACCAATCAGTGGTTGAGGATATATTCAACCAATGGGGTCGTCCAGATCTCGATCTGTTCACTCCTCCCATCCAACGCAATCACCCAAGTTTTGCTCCGCCGCTCCAGGGCCTGGTGTTATTTGGCAAGATGCACTATCGCTGTCTGTACAGGGAGATTCTTGTATGCCTTCCTTCCCTTTCCAGTTTTGCAGAAGGTACTCACCTGTTGCAAGCAGAAGGAGCTCACATGATCGTGATCGCCTCATTGGCCCCCGCAAATATGGTTCTAGGATTGTGGATATGTTGTTCTATCCACACTTCTTGGCAGGTACCTTGCTGCTTTAATATGTGCCGGCAAGTCTTCAAGCTGGCTCTCCCTCCCCTCCCGGGTGGTATAACCTCGGCTCTGCCCCAGGACACCAGATCTGCCTTTCTGTTGGAAGGTTCAGGTTCCTCCTTAGCGCTTCAGTGTGTAGAAGGCCCTGGCTCTAGAATCTTCTTCGATTCAAAAACTTATTTTAAAACTCTCTCGAGTTTCGTCCTTCTCATTCTTCTTTTCTACCACGATGGAAGACAAATTGGTTCCTGGGTTTCGCTGGTGCCACTGCGGCAGAAGATGTCTCACATTGATCCACACGCATGCATGTTACTGTCTGGGACATGACCATGATCCGCAGGGTTTGCAATCTCTGTTGGTCCTTTTCATCTTTGGTTCTGGAAGACCACGCTGCCCGACTTCAGCTGGGGTGACCAGAAAAGCATTACCCGCCGGTTAAATCCAAGGATGCCTGTTGGGTGGTCTCCGTGGGTGCAAGGTCTGCAGAACAGCTGGAACAGCTTAAGGCCTTCGAGGAGGAGGCGGCTCAGGCCATGGTGTGCCCCTCTTTGGCTTTTGCCTTCATTCTGCTACAACTGGGATCCTCTTATTCGGCTTCTTTCAAAGAGTTGTGCCAGTCTCTCTACCAAGGGAGAGGACCCTTTGTGGTCACATGTTTCATGCTTTCGGAAGAAGGAGTCGAAAATGGACAAGTCGCAACATCGACGCCCTTGGGACCGGGAGCAGTCCCACTCACAAGAAACCTCTGTTTCGACTTTGGTTGAAGTCGCGGCAGAGGTTGCTGGTTTCATGGTAACCCTGTCAGACCAGTTGGCTGAGATGCCCGCCGATGTGGCTGAGATTTTTCTTGAGCCGATCGGGCGGTTGTCATCCCATCCGCTGACAACTGTTTATTTTGGACGCCAGTGCCCTCTGATGAGTCAGCTCAGCCCGCTGAGCAGGACCCGCCCCTAGGAACCTGACCAGGGGAGCCGCGGGTGTCCCCAACTCCTTCTGAGGTCCCCTGTCGGCCCCGCCGATGGTCTTGGTCTCATTCCTCGACTGCATCGGACAAGACTCGCCTCTATCTGCAGTCTCGCCTCCTGATGCCATGGTGAGCGGAGTGGTGCTCCTCGCCTTCTTCTTCGGGTGAGGAGAGGCTCTGCTGAGTTAGGCCAATGCCACAAAGACCTAATGTGGCAGTAGCTGGATCCTGTCCAGGTCCAAACCAATCCCGGTTTCTACCCCGGCTATTAAGTGGCTTTCGCCTGAGCGACCAATGTCGGCCATGGCCACAGTCACCGAGGTGCCGGTTAAGGCCCTGCTGGCTCCGCCAAAGCCGGCTACTCCACCGATCTGGGTGGAACTGCTGCCCGAGCAACTGAAGTCGGGGCTCCGACCAAGGAATCTTGGTCGTCCCAAGGCCAACCCCATTGGTTGTTGGTCACTCTTAATCCCGACCGCCCAAGGCGGGTTGAGAGTGAAACAGATGGTCGCCAGCTTTGAGGACTCCTCAGAGTCCGAAGATTCCTCCTTGGTCTCTTGTCCTGTCGACGCAGAGTCTCTTGGGGGTCTCTCCATTGACGAGGGCCCTACCTTGCTGATGGGTATTTGTCGGCTCATTTCTGAATCCACGGGAATGGAGCTTGAGCCTGTGCAGAAACGGGCCAGGTATCCCCTCACAGAGTTTTTCGACAGACGGGATACTCCGATGGAGGCCTTTCCGGTGGCTGAGACCATTGTGGACCCAGCCTTGGAGCTCTGGCAGCATCCTGCATCTTGCCCTGTGCCTTCTGCCCGCATGGCCCGCAAGTATGCGGTCCCTTTCGGGATTTTCGGAGCACCCCTCTGCGGTAGGGTTGGTGGCTGACTCTGTCTTTGACAGACCCCTGGACAAGGAATCCAAACAACTGGACCATTCCGGAAGAAGGTCTATGCAGCCTCTTCCTTGGCCTTCATCAGGCTAGTTCAGCCATTATCATGGCACATTCCCATGCTCTCTTGGGCCCCTGGACGAGGTGATCCCTCATCTCCCGGAGGACCTCCAGATCACGGTCAAGCAGGTCCGGGCCCAAGGTAGGACTGTGACGAAGCAACAACTCCAGATGGCTCTGGACATTGGTGACTCCTGTGCACGTTCAGTAGCGGCTGCAATGGCCATGCACCTCAGGGCTTAGCTGTGCATCTCTACCTTTACAGCTGATATGCAACACAAGCTGGCAGATGTCCCATTCTTGGGCACCGACCTGTTCGGGCCTGGCATGGAGGGCCACCTCCAACATATAGAGAAGTCCAGTGCCACTTTGGACTCCACCACATTTGCCCAGAAGGACGAGGGCCTCAAGCATCAGAACCACAGGCCCTTTCATTTGTCCACTCCTGTGGCCAGACTGGCCCAGCAGCAGGGCCAGCAGGCTCAATCTTGGCATCCTTGGGCCAAGTACATGGCCTCCTCGTTCAGGTAGCCCGGGGAGAAAGGTCCCGGCAGCTCCTCCACCAGACCCTCCTCCAAGCCTGCCCAGTGACGGGTTGGGGGTGCCTCCCTCAATCCTGTCACACCTCCCGTGGGGGCTGGCTCAGCCACTTCCTTTCCACCTGGTCCGCTGTCACCATGGACCATTGGGTTCTGGAAGTGGTCGGCCGAGACCTGTCTCTGGAATTTGAGCAGGCCCCTCCATTTCGAGCCCACACCCCACGGGGGGGATCTGGTGTCCACAGCCTCTCAGTCGGCTCTCCGAGATGACTTAGCTCAGCTCCTCCTCAAGGAGGTGATGCGCAGAGTAGTGGATCCACCTTCAGACCTAGGGTTCATTTCCAGATACTTCCTGGTACCGAAGCGGACAGGAGGTTGGCGCCCCATTCTATAGCTGAATGACCTGAACAAGTTCCTCAGGTCCTGCACCTTCTGGATGGTAACTCTGGCTCAGATCATACCGTCCCTGGAGCAAGGCATATTGTACTTCTCCCTAGATCTTCAGGACGCGTTCTTTTACGTCCTGATCCAGCTGTCCCGTTGACAGTTCCTCTGCTTCCGAGCCGAGGGAACCCTTTACGAGTTCCAAGCCATGCCCTTTGGCCTGTCTTCAGCCCCCAGGGTCTTCACCAAATGCAAGGCAGTGGTGGCAGCTTACCTGAAGCACCGAGGGGTCCTAGTGTACACTTACGTGGACGACTGGCTGATAGCAGGTCCCTCCAGGAGGGAGGGAGGTAGAGCAGTCCAGAGACCTGGCCCTCTTTTTTTATCCTTCGATCTTGGCCTCCTGATCAACGAGGCCAAGTTGGAACTCGTGCCTTTGCAGGTGATTCAGTTCATCGGGGCAGAGCTCGACTCCTGCCGAGCCAGAGCTCGGCTCCTGGCGGACAGAGTGGAGGTTCTCTCCTCCTTTGCCCAGTCATTTCTGGTTGGGCAAGTGCGCCTGCCCGGGACTTTCTGTGCCTTCTGGGCTACATGGTGGCCTGCACCAGCATGGTCCGATGGGCTTGCTGGCATATGCGTGCCAGCCAGTGGTCTCAGCGCTTAGGTCATCTTGACCAGCTGGTCTCTGTGACACAGAAGATGTGGTGGCTTGTCCCATCTCTCCTGCAGGAAGGGATCCCATTTGTCCACCCCAAGCTGATGGTCATCCTGATGACCAACGCCTCTCTGATGTATTGGGATGCCCATCTGGGGGAGCACAGAGCCCACGGGCTCTGGTCCCCCCAGGAGTCCCGATACCACATCAGCCTGCTGGAGCTTCGAGCGGTTCAGCTAGCTCTGACTGCATTCACTCCATTTGTTCAGGGTCAAGTGGTCCAGATCCAGACGGACAACACCATGACCATGTACTGTCTTAACAGGGAGGGTGGGACATGCTCCTTGCCCCTGTGCAAGGAAGCTCTCTGCATTTGGTCACTCGTGCTCAGCCTGGAGGCAGATCTCCTAGCCATTCATGTGGCAGGAGCTTTGAATCAGCTGGCTGATGCCCTCAGCCAGATGGGTGGAGCATCTCACAAGTGATATCTCCACCAGGCGGTAGTACAAGATCTGTTCTCCCACTGGGGCACCCCTCAGGTTGCCTGTTTGCCTCCAGGGATAATGCGAAGCTGAGGCTGTATCATGCCCACCCCCCTCAGCAGGGTTCGCTGCAGGGGGATGCCTTCTCGAGGCTGTGGACCCCAGGCGTCTTCTACACCTTCCCTCCCCTTCCCTTGATTCACAAAGTGCTCATCATGGTCAGGAGAGACAGGGCGCAGATGATCCTGGTAGCCCCAGACGACTGGCCACGCCAGTTCTGGTATCCAGATCTCCTCAGCCTCAGCTCCAGGCTCCCGAGACGGCTTCCAGCATGCTCGGACCTGCTGTCCGTCAATCTGGGGAAGGTACTCCACCCAGACCTTCAATCCCTGCACCTGACAGCCTGGATCCTGAGCAGCTAGAGTTCCAGGCCTTGTGTCTCTCTGACAAGGTCCTCAACGTTGTTGAGGCTTCCCTTAAGGAATCGACCAGAAAATGCTGTGCCTTTAAATGGAAGAGATTCTCTATCTGGTGTCAGGGCAAAGGGTTGGACCCATCGTCCTGTCCAGTGGCTAGCATTTTGGACTATGTTTGGTCCCTCTCCCAGCAGGGACTTTGGACGATGACCCTAAAGGTGAACCTGACGGCCATCTCTGCTTACTGGGCATGCGGTCAGCAGTCAGTGCAGGAGAAGGTGGTCTAGCTTCTTCAAAGGCCTAGATCACATATCCCTCCGGTGTGTGAACCTCCACCTCCATGGAATCTGCTGCTGGTTTTGGCAAAGCTCATGGGCAAGCCATTCAAACCGATGCACAAATGTGACATCTCACATTTGTTGTGGAAGACTGCCTTCTTGGTGGCTATCACATCAGCCAGAAGGACTGGGGAGTTGCAGGCACTCTCTCTCGAGTCTCCTTACCTGGTCTTCCACAGGGACAAGGTTGTCCTGCGCCCCCACCCGAAATTCCTTCCGAAGGTGATGCTGGAGTTTCACCTTAACCAGGTGATTACTCTGCCAGTGTTCTACCCCAGTCACACCTTGGAGGCCGAGTACAGGCTCCATACTTTGGACCTGAGATGAACGTCACAGCATAAAAAAAAGAGCTTAACGGAGGAAGTTCAGGGAGAGGTTCAGTAGCTGTTTGTCACCCACGCTGAAGTTGCACCTGGCAGACCTGCAGCCAAGCGGACAGTGGCTCGATGGATTACATCTGTACTGACCTCAAAGGTTGGCGGTAGGAGCCTGTAGGCTTAAGGCTCATTTCACCTGCCATACCGCTGCATCGGTGGCTGCTTCTAAGGACGTCCCTATTCAGGAAATCTGCAGGGCTGCTACCTGGAAGTCAGCACACATCTTCATTTCCCATTACCACATTGACCTCGAGTCATGCTGGGATGCTGGTTTTGGAGCCTCAGTTCTCCAGTCCTTCTTTCTTAAGTAGGGGGTATGCATCTTGCCTCCCTCCTCCCGGAGAACTGCTAGGAATCTGCCAAGAAGTATGGATAGAACAACATGTCCATGATCCTAGAAAAACAGATTACTGACCTGTAACAGTAGTTCTAGAAGTGGTATGCGTTGTTCATCCACACTGACCCTGCCAACCTCCCCGACTTCGACGCACACACCTGACTTCCAGCGGGCCAAGATCTGGCATCATGGGGCAGAGCTGAAGGTTATACCACCCGGGTGGGTGGGAGGAACCAGCTTGAAGACTTTCCGGCACATCTTAAAGCGGCAAGGTACCTGCAAAGAAGTGTGGATGAACAACATATACCATTCCTAGAACTAATGTTACCGGTGAGTAACCTGTTTTTTCCGCTTCTTCTTCAGCAACTGGCAGTGGAACCCCTGGTTCCTCTACCTCTCTGTTATGACCTCCTGTGCAAAGATGAGGGCATGCTGGTCCATCCAGGGTTGAAGTCCCTTCACCTCCACGCGTGGCACATTCTGACATAGCTGCATCATGTTTTGGCGTTTCATCTAGGGTAGCCCATGTCCTCGTGGAGGCCAGGTAGCCTTTCATGAGAACCATTTATGCTATGAAATGGAGGAGATTTTCCATCTGGAACACCTCAAAAGGTTGGGACCCTTTTTCGTGCCCTGTCCCTCAGGTCATGGAGTACCTCCTACATCTCTCTGACCTAAGCCTGAGTTACTCTTCTATGAAGGTACACCTTTCAGCCATTTCCATCTACCACGTTCCAGTGGAAGACAAAACTGTTGTTCAGGTGGAGATTTCCAGAACATTTCTGAAGGGAATTCTCCACCTGAAACCCCCAATGTGTTACCCTGCTCCACTGTGGGACATGAATTTTTAGAAAAACTCACCTTGCCACCTTTTGAACTGGCTGCAAGTTACAACATGCGCTGTCATAGAAAGCACTCTTTTTAGTTGCTGTTACTTCTGCTCAAAGGATTTCTGAGCTTCAGGCTCTGATGTGTAAGGAGCTTATTTGATCTTTCACAGAGACCGGGTGGCTCTGCGTAGTAATCCTAAGTTTTTACCTAAAGTGGTTTCCAAGATTACGTTGAATCAGACCATTCAACTACCGGTGTATTACCCTGAGTACTCCAACCAAGGGGAGGCAATTCTGCACACTTTAGATGTTCACAGAATTTTGCAGTACTATACAAATCGGACAAAGTCAGTCTATAAAATGGATCAGCATTTCGTTTCCTTTGCACCCAAAAGAGAGGGCGCTGCTGTTTCTAAGCAGTGTTTGTCTAAATGGTTGGCAAACTGCATTATTTTCTGCTACCAGAGGTGCAACAAACCTTTGCTGGGTGAAGTCAAAGGGCATTCTACCAGAGGCATGGCTGCTTCTGCTGCTTGTTTCAAAACTGTGTCTGCTACTAACATTTGTGCTGCAGCCACTTGGAGCTCCAGCCACACTTTCATGAAACACTACAGTCTGGACATTGCCTCTAGTTGCAGGGCTGGCTTTGGACTTGCTGTTCTTCAGGGCCTCCTTTCATAGTTCCCTGTGTCTCTGCAGATCTTTCCTGCCTCCCATGCTTCAGACTTGTTTGAGTTACACTTCTTGGGACTCAGTTCTAATGGTGAATACCTACTGCAAGAGCCCTCTTGAAGTAAGATAGTACAGTTACATAAGAGTTTACCGTAAGAGTAGATCTTCGAGAGAGGCTCTTGTAGCAGGGAAAGGGGAAATTCTTCAACCAAGAAAGGCACACTAAGCCGAAGCTTGTTTCCAGGTGTGACCTGGGAGCACAAGGAAGTTGTGACTTGCTTAGGGTCACACAGTATGCAAGTGGGGGCTGTGGGATTCAGACCCTGGTCTGGTCTGCTGGATGTCACCAGATTTGCAGCTCAGAGCCTTAAACCACTGCTATACTGCCTCCTTGTAGGTATCTTTCCTTCCCATCCAGTGGTCCCATTAAGGCTGAAGATCTGGGGTTGCACTGTACCTTCTCCAGAAATATTCAGGGGTACAAATTAAATTATAAGGGTTCATTCTACCATTTGTACAACATTTTTGTGGGGTACAGATACTACAAACAGAATTATGGGGGTACAGTGTACCCTCTTCACACAAAAAATGTACTTGAATTTCATAATTTGTACTTGAATCACACACAGTTGGGGGTAAATGGGAACTCTGCTCCCACCTTCCCCCAGCTTCTGCTGCTGCTTCTTCTGTCAGCCTTACTTAGGCTTTAGGAGCCCACCTTTCTCCTGTCACTTTGTTCTGAGGTCTCGGTGGAGAATTGAGGGCGGGCGGGACCGCCACTATATAGGGTCACGCTGATTGGTCACATGATGTTGGTGGGCAGTCCCCGCCAGACACTGCTTGCTAAAGTTTTCCGTGTGGTCCTGATGCCAGAGGGCTTAGTCCTAATGGTAAATACCTACTGCAAGAGCCTCTCTCAAGATCTACTGTTGCAGTAAGTTCTTGCGTGAACTGTACTTTTGCTGACTAGGGCTCCCACTTAAACACTGATACCACATGATGGTCAATGAAGCCAAACTGACTTAGACCAACATGCACACCCTAATAATGCACACACCTGACTCAGAGCTGCAGAAGAAAATAAATCACCACATACCTCAGGCCTTGGTATTGCTCCAAAGCTTAGTGGGTTTGTTAAAGGGAACTGTCATCAACAGGATTTCTTAATGTCTGAAAGCCCATAAAAAGCTAATTTGATTGAGCCATTATGTTGATCTGTGAGTCTTTGCAGTCCAGAGTTATTCATATGTAAATCACCCTGTAATTAAGGGCTGGTGGCAGCCATATGTTTTGGGCTCCAGACAGGAAATGATGTCTCCTAGGGTCTAGGTCCTCCTTTGACTGTATTTAATCCAACAGGTTAAATAGGAAATAGATTGCTTTATTAAGTGTGTTTTAACATGTTATTACAACACTTTCTACATCTATAATAATTGTTTTGTGTGTGCATCGAAACTAGTGAGTTATCAACTTTACATTTCAAACTGTTAGTAAAAATGGTCTGTCTTCAGAATTGCTTTAATCTCTAGGCTATATTGCCAGTGCCACTGATCATCAGAAACTACATCTCAAGGCTGGCTCTGTGGTGCCAACAGGTATTGAGGCCCCATATCAGGATTTCTAAACCCTGGCTGTGTTCATGTCAGTACAGAGTGCTGGAAGAGCCACAACACCAACATCGGTCTTTTTCCGTTCCTTCTCTTGCAGCCTTTTCTCTTACAATTTCAGGTGTGAACTCAGGTCTACAAGATGCAAATGTGGCTACGTAACTACTGGCCTGGCATCATGGGGCCAGTGTTGAAATGTGTAGTTTTTGATTATCAGCTGGAAGTACAGCTGTGAACAAGCTTCGTTCATCCATCAGAATGGGTTTTGAGCATGTGTTAAGATTCTGAAAATATCATACTTTTTCTATCCAGATTTGACTTGAAAAGAAAAAATAGGGCACAATTACTCGTTTATTAATGGCAAAAACACATAGATGGACAACATTGTTAAAACATACATAACCTGAAATGCATTATTAAAATATAGAATAATACAGTGGAGCCCACTTAAGTGCACATCCCACTTACATGCAAATTTTTTCCATATCTCGATTTTTTTTCCCCTGTTCATCCAGAGTTAATTGTACATCTTAAGTGCACTACATGCAAGTGCACATTTTGGTTAAATGCACATTTTTTTTCCTTTTCCTACTGATTTTCATTCCAACCCAGCTTTTAGTGCACATTTTGTACAGTGCCACCTTAAATAGTCCACCTTAACATTTAAACAGCAGCTGTGGTGCTGTCCAGCATGGCACAGTAAGAAAATTCTATTTTGTCAAAGAACACTGACTTTAGGCTTCTGTGTAATTTTGAATCCTACACTGGAAACACACAAAGCAAAAGAGGATTACTGATTTTTTAGGTAGTACTATGTTGTAGGACAGTGCAGTAATGTTATTTTAACTTGAGCACTTGGTATTTCATAAAGCACATTACAGAAATAGTGAAAATTGCCAGGAAGTGATTTTCTGGTTAAATGCACAGCCACTTAAGTGCACAAAATACTTTAATCCCGAGGGTGTGCACTTAAGAGGGCTCCACTGCATATGGGTGGGTGTGTATGTAACCAGAATTTTACACAAACCCGAGGTGTGGGATGCAGCATAAACCCCCGAGGGGTTTATAAAAGCATTGAACACCGAGTGTGTGTAAAATTCTGTTTTTTGACACACACCGCGCACACTATCTTATCTATGTAATGGTGATCATTTTTCCCTTTCAGCACAGTTCAGTTAGTGCAGCACTTCTGTCAGAGTTAGACACACACACACACACACACACTCACTCACACACAGCCTGTCTCTCCCTTTTGTTTTTTTCTTTTATTTTTTCTTTACATTACAGTGGTAATGACATTTTGGAAAGTCGTGGTCCAACAGCATTGCTGCATAGTGTAAGATGTGCTCCAAGCGGCAGGATCAACTAGATGGATATTTAAAAATATTTAAAATCGTACTTGTCTTAACAGTCTGTGGCAAAGCTTGCATGCTGGTACCTGTGCTCGGTAATGGAGCTACCATGTTGGGTAAGATGTTCAGCTCGCCTACAGTGAAACTACGCACCAGTTAGCTTTCTTTGGTGATACTTGGTTGACAAGTGTTGATTACAACCTCCTGGTTGTAACCACAAATATCAACCGGGAGGTTGTAACTGGAGATAATTTTTTATGCACAGGTAAAGACACGTTTATCACCATTAATTAAAGAGTATTTTTTTCATTTGTAGTTTATGGTATTTTCATGTCCCTCCCCCGGTCACGGCATACACGCATGCATGCATGCATGCACTAGTATCCAGTGGCCCCATCCGCCCTCCCCAGACTTGCATCACCGCCTCCAACCGCCTGCGCTGCCCACCAGACCTCCACCCAGTCGGAGCGGGACTACAGTGGAGTAGGCATCCACCCTTTGAAGGGAGAGCCATAGCTTTCTCCCTCCAACCCTCCTCCTCCTGAAAGCCGGTCCGGTGACCGAGGTCGCTCCTGGAACCGGGTCACCGTGTAGCGTAAGATAAGGCGCCAGTGTGTCAGCTCTCTGCGCCACCGAGCTGGACGCTATTAAACAGTATTTTACTTCTTTTGATGAAGTTAAACTTATAACAGTTTCTTATTGGAATACTTTGGATGGAATGGGATATTCTACCATAACAGTGCCAGAATGCTATAGGATTATTAGGAGGCAGTATAGCACAGGACACTGAGGTACAAACCTGTAATGACATGAACACAGCCAGGGTTTAGAAATCCTGATATGGGGTCCCAATACATGTTGGCACCACAGAGCCAGCCCTGAGATGTCGTTTTTGATTATCAGCTGACACTGGCAGTATAGCCTAGAGATTAAAGCAATTATGAAGACGAACTATTTTTACTAACAGTTTGAAATGTAAAGGTGGTAACTCACTAGTTTCAATGCACATACAAAACAATTATTATAGATGTAGGAAGTATTGTAATAACACCTTAAAACTCACTTAGTAAAACAGTCTATTTCTTATTTAACCTGTTGGATTAAATACAGTTAAAGGAGAATCTAGACCCTCAGTGGCATCATTTCCTGTCACTAGTGAAAATATATGGCTGCCACCAGCCCTTAATTACAGGGTGATTTACATATGAATGTACTGCAAAGATTCACAGATCAACACAATGGCTCAATCAAACTAGCTTTTTATGGACTTTCAGACATTAAAAAATCCTGTTGATGACCGTTCCCCCTTTAATGCAGAGGCCAGGACAGTGCTCAGCTACACAGCGTTGGTTCCTGCAGGTAGAGACTCTTGCTGGACTAGCATACTCGACTGGGTACTGTTCATGATTACACTGTACCTATGCATGCTGGCACCAGCCTGTCTCTCACCCTATACTTGAATGCTCCTCTCTGCTCTGCCTGTTGTTGACTGGAAAACAAAATATATAGGCTAAGGAACTGGCTGAATAAATGCTGCCGTCACATTTTGAGTGCTTTTTTCCTCTTAGCAAGATGAAGAGGGGACATCCAGCAGCCACAAAATACTGTCAAGCAACCAAAAGAAATGGCCATTGAAAGAACATATGCTCAGTTAGAACATAAGTGTTAATGGGAGCTGGTTAGGGGAAGATGTAGGAGGGTTTTAGAAAGTTATATTTTACAGAAAGACTAGTTAAGCTGTGGAAGAGCCAACCAGCAGAGGTGGTGGGTGTAAGCACCATTAATGGCTTCAAACACAGCTGGGACTTATTAAAAGGCTTAAAGGGGAAGCAGTATGGCGAGGTGGGAGGTGAGAGCAATAACCCCAACTAGGCAGTAGGTTCCTGGGTAGGACAGGGTAGGATGAACAAGTGGTCTTTTCTGCCAACATATTCTGCGTTTCCATGTAAGGATGTATATCATAATGGGTACAGGAAATGTGTACTAATTGTGAGCAGTTAAGTAATGCTCATTTTTGCAGACATGAAATTCATGCCCAAATGATTCATATTTAACTGTAGTTGGATAACCATGCTGCAACAGCTGTGTTTTTAATTGTTTGCTTTTATGGACAACGTACTGCATATTTCTCTTCATGGAACCAGTCATTTGGAATTTTACTATGTGATGGTTTGTGTACAGAATGCTAAGTGTGAGCTGTTAACCTGTCAGGACCATGTTAAGAGTTTTGTACACAAACCATGACATAGTTAAAACTCCAGATCACAGGTTCAATGAAGAGAACTGTAGCAAGAATGCTGCCATAAAAATAAGCGGTGCAAAAATACTGCTTTAGCATGGCTTTTATTCAAGTGAGTAACCCTTGCGTATTTGCGGACTGATAATATCAGTGCAAAATTCCTATACGCTCTAATTCTGTTGGCAGCTAAGGGTTAAATATTGATCATTTAGTAGGTATAAATATCATTTCTAAAACAGAAACATTATAACATCTGCCTGTTAGAAGTAATTTCCTGCTCTCCTAAAGAATGAAGATTCAAGGCCTTGAGGTGCCTTGGTATTGATTTTATTTGGTTTTGTTTCTTGACTTACCTTTTCATCATCTTATTCTTATTTTGCTGGCTACTAGAAAGAATCCAAGTGAACCCTTGTATTATGACGTCAGAAAACCTTTACTGGCAAGGCAGACTGTATTTCAATGGGAAACAGCAAATCTGTTTTCAGATTTATGTAGAGCAATAATGCTTTCTACTATTAACATATTATAGATTTATTAGGAATGTGTGATTTTTCATAACCTGTGATCTTTGTTATGATTTAGCAGGTGATATTTTCTCCCTAACTAGATTTTAATTGGGAAGCAGAAAAGAGAAGCCAGTTACTCTAAAAAAAAAAAAAATTGTAAACTCGAACAGATAAACCACAGTAGTGCAAACATATTTATTCTGTTAGGAAAAGAAAGACAAATATGTTTCATTTCTCATTGAGATATATTGGACTCCTAAGTAACCGCCAGTTTCTGACATCACAATACTAGAATTTTATTCTGTTGAATTCTTTTTTTTTTTGCTAGCAGTGTGAAAAGCAAAGGTGAAACCCCACTTGTTTCACTACACAAACACATTTTATTATAACAGTAGAAAGTGTTTACTAGCACATGAAAACAATAAATAAAATGATCAGTTGTCTGTTTATGAGAAGTAAACGTGGGGCCAGATATTCAAAAAAGCGCAAAGTGGTGCGCAAACATTTGTACTCCGCCTTGCAGTAGCGCGAGTGGGCAAAAATGCCATATTCAGAGGAATAGGGCCCTATAAATAAGCAGTGTGCTCCTGTAAATGTTAGATGGTGGGTGGCTGAGGTGGGGTTATGTCACCCACTGTAGGTGCTCATGGGTGGGTGGGAGACCACTACCACCAATGGGGAATTACCTGGAGCTGCGATCATGGCTATGTCTTTGTGACGGGCCAGGGCATTGTTGGGGGAGGCGATTTGATACAGGAGTTGCAGGGCTGTGTGGGCCAGCCATGGCTGCATATGTGTGTGTGTGTGGGGGCTGTGACAAACCGGTGGGGTGGGGGCTTTCGATACATGGGATTGGGATTGGTGGGAGGGTGGGAGGGACCACTGTACACCAGGGACTTAATAGTACAATGCAGGAACAGGTGTTGGGTGGGGGAGGGACCACTGGACACCAGGGAATTATTCACACTGTACAGGAACGGGTGTTGGGAGGGAGGAGGGATCACTGGACACCAGGGATGTCACATACCTCTGCTGGGACTGGGATCGGAGGGAGGGGGCCAGGGACAGTGCTAGATAGGGTAAAAATGGAAAAAGTTGTAGCTTATTTATTTATTTATTTCATTTTTGTTGACTGGGAAGGAGGACTAGACAAATTCTGCCTGTTCGTCCCAGGGGAGGGGGATACAGATGGATGCCAACTGACATTGAACCAGATTAAGCTGTTGGTGGTATTTTTAGTGAATGGGGAAAATTTGGCCAGGACACTGGGAAATTCCCTTCTCTGCAGTAGGGGGCCTCGTTGCTATCTTGACAGTGCAAAGAGATGGCAGATGGAATCGAGAGGAACAGAGGGAAACTGTGGAGGTGGGAGAGCCGGTCCTCTCCCATCTCGACTGAGGTAGAGACCATGCAGCAATACAGAGAAAGGGAATATTAAATCTACTTCAGCAGGCAAAGCGAACAAAGAATCTATACCAGAAAACATAGAACAAGTGGATACTGAACCGAACAAAGCTCCTAATAAGACATGGAAGCTGAAAACCAACCCAAAAGTGACTTTAGAGTCAGCAGAAGCTTTGGAATTGCAATGGTAGCTAGAGAATGAGGAGCAAAGCTTTTTTTTTTTTTTAAAATGCAACTGCAACAGAACTGCTGATGTGCTCTGACAGCATGGCTAATGCTGTCATTTCTCACAGCTGAGTACTCAAGGCAGATCATCAAAGGAACTGATGCTAACCAGTAAACAAGCTACAGAAACTACCGACCCATCTGATCTTCCAACGCTTGCACTCTGTGGGTACTCTAAATAATACTACCTCTAAGGTTACTGCAGAAAGAAATAATGCTTCGAAATGCTGGAGATAGAGCAAATACCGACAAAACAAGTATGGATGTAGAAAAGGCCTTTAACAAGCGGCTGAGAAAGAAATAAAGACACAAATCAATGGGCTTCAGGTACTTCCCTATTCATATGCCATCGACAGCGGACTTTTAAAAACCTCTCCACATACAGAATTAGACCCCAGTAACCAAAAGAAGCTTGAGAGTGGTTCACTAAAGGACCTTTATGCTATCGAAGATTTAGCCCCTCACGCAGAACCCTACATTAAACTTATGGCCTGTTATCTCCTTACCAGGACAAAATTACATTAATCCTCCACCTCCATCACAACAAACTGTTGCTCCTCTGAACAAAAACCTGAAGGACAGAAAAAACGTTTTCCTCTTTATTTCGATTTCCAATTATGCCTGCTAAATGCCATATGCAGTGAGATTATCATATAGAGGAGGTATGCATGAACCCCCAGACCATCCATTTGTGGATAGAACACTGTTAAAAGAGTCGGTTAATTTTTTTCACATGAGATATATGCTTTGATTCCTATATCAGGAGAGACTACGTTTGGTCAGTTTTAAAACTACCCGTGGCCTGTAGAGGTTCTGGACCAAGTATCATACCTTGAAAAAAAACACCTTTGTGGACCCTCCTTCCTTGCAATACCTCTCAGAAAACCAGCTTACAAGACAATTGCTATATTTTTCTGAAATGAGGGGGTAGACATGGCAGATGTCTTATACTGGTTAAAGCTTCGCTGTACAGTGATAGGAGAACCAGAAGCTATATTGGATGCAGAGAATATATGGACAGGGAAGTAAAAGTGTTATTGAAGTCTACTGATGAAGGGTTTGTACATCTCTCCAATTCCTTCTTTCTAGGGCGAGGCAGGGGAGTACTCTTCTGTCCTGGCCAACCAAAGGCCTGTTATAGATGTGGAGACCCTACTCTTCTGAGTAGTGCATGTGACACAGTAAAATGTAATGTTTGTGGGGAACTGGGGCATTTAGGTTCAAACTGTCTGAATGCATGCAGATGTAATCTTTGTGATGAGCTTGGTCACACATTTCAAAACTGTGCATGGGCTGCCCACAGTCAGGAACACCATGATAATGGGGCTGACCAGCAATTTATTATTACACAGGCACAACAAGCTAGAGCGAGAAACAGATCCAGCCCACCACAGCAAGGTCCCACTCATGAAGAGGTGTATACAAACCCCTGTCCCATCAGAGAGCATTAGAACTGACTCTGTCTCTCCCACAGAAACCAGTAAACTCTCCTTCTCCTCAACAACAAGCAGCAGTTACATTGTTATCTTGGACAGTGACCATCAGGTAAGGCCTGACATGCCCCGCCCAAGAACCGAGACAGATAGGGTATAGGCACTCAACCCAACAAAGCTAAAGGCAACCCCCCTTCAAAGCAACTAAAACTTCTCCTATCAGCTTGTCTAACCAGTATGACATTTTACAAGAAATTTCGAAGATTCTGAGGGAAACGGACTTGTCTTCCATAGTCTCCTCACACCCTGAGGGTACTCATGGATACAGAAGTCTGTACAAGAGGGTCTGGGCACAAAAAAGAAAACAAAATCTAAAATGAAAGGAAAACACCAGCTGGTAGGAACAGGTAACCCTTTTATAGACCAGGTATTCTTTTTCTTCCTCTTCTCCTTGTCTAAAATGAGTGATACTTTTTCTTGTTATACTATTAATGTTAACAGTATTAAGCAAACAGAGAAGCGTCATATTGTGTTTTCTTTTGAAACTCTTAAGGATTGAATTGATCTTCTTACAAGATACCAGACTCCATACTACATACGACATAAGGCAGGCCCAAAAAGATTGGCTTTGTGGGCCCTCATTCTGGTCACAATAGGACAGGATACCTGCTCAGGTATATGGATCTTGGTGAATATGCCGGAGTTCAAACTAGTAAAACTATATGACATTGCTCCAGGTAGAATCTCATTCTGGATGTACTTATACAACAGATACCAAATTGTATTATTAATTGATATGCACCGAAACTAAGTCAGGCTGAGTAGAACATCTCACATTAATACAACCATACTTACATACACCTAGGCTATTATTTTGCTGGCGATTTTAACTGTGGCCTAAGCCAACAAGATAAAAGTGCACAAGAAAGACACAAAAGCTGTATTGTGATTCATAAGCTTTGATAAAAATCCCAAGACATCCCGTTAAGGGATGCATATCTGGAATATTCAAAACACATACTCCAACATTTCATAAAGGGCCCTAGCAACTAGAATTGACTGTGTCTTTTTATCCCAAAACTTATCTATCACTACTGCAGGAGTATAACCTTAGAATTTTCAGATCATAAAATGCTCTTTATAACATTGACTACTAACCCACCTATATCTAAAGGTCCAGGATTATGGAAGTTCAACACAGAATTATTGAAAGATACCTCCTTCCTAATTTCCTTGTCACACTTTTAGCAGCCAGAAAATCTGTCTGGATTTGTTTTGAGAATTCTATTGATTTGTGGGAAGATAACAAAACTGATATAACATTTTTAAAACAATATAGTCAAAATAAAAGCACTGCCTTGTATCTATTGTATTTGCAACAGTGCCACCAATTACAGAACCTATTAACAATAGCTAGTAAGACAGGGCAAGATCTCACCCAACAAATTAAGAGGTTGCAAGAAGAGATGCTCATTTTTCATAAACAAAAAGCACAGCAGCTCTATCACCAACATAAATTTGGTACACAAGGGAATATGAGCACGGTCTGTCCTTTTGAACAAAACTTCTGCAGTGAAGGAAAGATATAGCCTATTTTATTGACCAGAATGGAAAGTGTCAGACTTCCCAGAGGGTTATCTCACAGTTAGTGACTGATTCCTCTATGGCCCTCTTTCACCCATACAGACTGATAGGTCCAAATTCCAGGGGCATTTTAGTGACATCCATATACCTGAACCTCTTCCCAGTATATGCAGTACAGTGAGTCAACAGATATCTGAGATATCTGTGCTGGAAGTTCTGAAACCATTCAATCTTTAAGAGCTAATACCACCGGGGCGGATGGCTTCCCAAATGAACTATATAAGATTACAGGAGAACATCTAGGGCAAGAACGTACAGATGTTTGCAATACCATGTTATGAACTGAGGAAATACCCTTCAATTTTAATAAAGGAACATTAATTTACTTGCATAAAAAGGGGGAAAAACTTAAATAACTGGAGGCCAATCTGTATGTTAAATACAGATTTTAAAATCCTAACAAAAATGATCACTAAGCGGCTATTACTAGTCGCAGAGACAGTAGTTTTCACTGCACACTCATGTTCTATAAGCAAGAGAATACAAGACCACTTCATAATGCTGAGGGAAATTACAGCCAGGGGACAAGCTAACACCCTGCATGGGTATATTCTCTCCCTTGACCAAAAAAAAGCATTCGACTCCATTAGCCACGATTTTCTGTGGGCTACTCTGCAATATTACAAAGTACCAAGAATTATGATAAATTGGATAAAATCTCTATATAAAACAGCCACTGTAGTCCTTATAGTGAATGGTTGGAGAGGCCCGATGGTACCAATAAAATGGGGAGTTAGGCAAGGGTGTCCTATGAGTCCCCTTGTATATGTATTTTTTATAGACACCTTACTTTGAAAGATAAATGAGTTACAAACCATTATCCCAATATCATGCCCAGAGAATCATGCCCAATATTGAGCCCTAGCATATACAGATGATATGTGTCTAGTGATAGAAAATGAGGCTTTGCTCTATAATTCCCTATCTCTCTGCACTGATTTTGGAGCACTATTGGGAGCAGCACTCAATTTGGATAAATGTGTAGGATTCCCCTACACATAACACACATATAGGGCCCATTAAACTCCAGAAAGACCCAGTAACAATACTAGGCATTACATTTGGTCCTGAAGGTATGGATAAGTTAAACTGGGAAGAGAAGCTTAAATTAGGTATACAAAAAGTGTCTCAATGGAATAGAGGGAAAGTAGGGAAAAAGAAAAGTTTTTTTTTTGATTAAAACTTTCCTGGTTCCTATATTTCTTTATCTAAGTTATGTCTTTCCGATTCCCAAACAACTAGAAACATCAGTTCTGGGCTTATTTTTCAAGCTCTATGGGCAGCCATCAACTCTTAAAAGGAATGTTGCATATATCCAAGTTAAAGAAGGTGGACTATCAATGATAAACCCCTTCCTATTTTTTAATGGTATATTCTTAACAACCAGTCTAAAACCACTACTAGTTAACACACGAAAGGGATGGGAGCCATGGCTCTACAATAGTTGTAAGGCATGGTTTCACCAGTGGGAAACAAACGCACTGAAATCACTAAAGGCCACAGTAACAATCCCAAATTATCTGAGAGAAACTTTTCTAAGACTCAAACAATGGAAAGTCAACACACAAATGATTATTTTCACATAAGACGTTATATAGACATCTCTTATCAACCCTTTGTGCAGTACCTGAGCCCTTTGAGAAATGTTCTACCCAATATTTAGGCTCTCAAGGATATTCCTAAAACACCTAGAATACCTGCTCATATGTGGATTTTCATTGACTATCGTGCCATGAGAAATTGAACTATTAAAGCGAACCATAAACATAAACAGGTGCAAGACAGGATATGTAGTCGCCTAGTATATTAATGCTCTTGAAACAATAGAAACTTATTCTTTGAATGTTCCTTTATTAAATAATTTTGGGTATATTGAGCACAAGAATGGCAAGAACCTGAACCTGTGTTTGTAAAAGTAACTTATTACAATTTGTTGTATGGGCATTTTTCTAATCTGTGAAGCAAATGGAATAGAAGTACGCTGTGTCTCCTTTTACATTCATCAAATGGAATATATGGATGGTTCAGTGTTTGTTTACCGAACAGCAAAAGGAAAGGAAGTAATCTCATTGAATTAATAGGGGAAATTGAAAAAGACTTACACAATATATACGAAATGGAGTGTAATCAATTTTTATACTCAGAAGTTATGGAACTTTGGAAAAACCTCCCTTGGGTAACTAACATTAATACTGCAAGGACTTAACATACTAACATACTAAAAAGCCAGCAGAATAGGCCAAATGGTCTGTCTTGTCTGGTCGAAAGCCAGCAACCTAATGGCTACCTGCCTCACCACCCCCCTGCCCCCAAAGAGTGACTTCTTTAGATTCAGGTTCCCCTTGTACCTGTCCCACTCCTTCTTGAAGCCCTCCACTGTGCCCTGTTCAACCAGCCTCCCTGGAAGTGCATTCCACGGCTCTACCACCCTCTCAGTGAAAAAATGCTTCCTACGTTCCCCCTTGTAATTTCCCCCTCCAACTTCCACTCATGTCCCCATGTCACTCCTCCCTTCTTCAGCCTAAACAACTCCCTGGTTCCACTCCAAATTATTCCCTTTACATACTTGAAAACCTCTATCATGTCTCCCCTATCCCTCCTCTCCTCCAGTGAGTAAAGCCCGAGCTCTTCCAGTCTCTCCTCATAAGGCCTCCCTCCATACCCTTAATCATCCTGGTCACTCCTCTGGACCCTTTCCAGCAGTGCTATGTCCGTTCAGATGAGGTCTCCAGAACTGCACACAGTACTCCAGCTGCGGCCTGACCAAGGCATTATATAGAGGGAGAATCATCTCTCTGCTTCTGGACGTAATTCCCTTGGCCTGCAACCCAATATCCTGTTTGCTTTGGCTGTAATTCTTCTACAGTTTTCAGAGTTATTCATTTTAACATCTACCACCACCCCTAAATCCCTTTCTCCCAATGTGGCATGCAGTGTGACCCCTCCCAGGATATATACATGGCCCAGGTGTTTGACCCCCAAATGAAGAACTTTACGTTTCCTGGCATAAAAGTTCAGTCCCCACCTCCTTGACCACCCCTCTAGGGTATCCAGATCTCCCTGGACCATCTCCCTCGCTTCCTCACTATCCACCAGTGCTCCCAATTTTGAATCATCCGCAAAAAGACTCAACCTGTTTCTAACCCCCCCCCTCCCTATATCCGAGACATAGGCATTGAACAAGAGTGGCCCCAATACTGAACCTTGAGGGACTCCACTGATTACCTTCCTAGGGGAGGATAATATCCCACCTGCCATTACCCTCTGTAAATGCCCCAAAAGCCAATTTTCAACCCAATTTAGCTCCTGTCCTCCCACCCCCATCTCCCCCAATTTTGCTATCAGTCCATTATGAGGTACTGAATCAAACGCTTTGCTGAAATCTAGGTATAGAACATCAACCGGCCTATGTCTATCCAGGGCCTCCATCACCCAATCATAAAACTCTACGAGGTTGGTCTGACACGATCTTCCTGGGACAAAGCCATACTGTTTATTATCCTGGTGTCCTAACCTTTCCAACTGCCCCCCAAGCCTCTCCTTGATAAAGCTCTCCATTACTTTGCCCACTGCAAACGTCAGACTGACCAGCCTATAATTCCCCATCTCCTCCCTAGACCCCCCTTTATGTATAGGTACCACATAAGCCACCCTCCAGTCCTGTGGCACCCATTCTGTCCGCAGAGAGATGTTAGATTTAACATAGATATTGTTTTTTTCTTTGTAAAGTTGATCTATTAAGGTACTAATTGACATATTGTTTGATAAACTATTACTGGAATATGTAACAATGTTTTTTTCTGTTCTCAATAAACTTTCCTCTTCTCTTTTCGAGAAGTGCTATGGGATCTTTAACATCCACGTGAACAACCACCAGAACAGGCAGATGGGGACCTCGGTTCAACATCTCATCCGAAAGTCGGCACCTCAGGAGTGCAGCACCCACTCATGCTGCACCACAGTGTCAATATTGGGATTTAACCCAAGTGCCTAGTGTGGGGATAGAATCCAGAGCCTTCTGAACTTCCAGTCTCAGAGGCGAGTGTGCAGCCTGCTGAGCCACTGACCTAGAAATGACCCACTTTCCACATGATAGTGGGTCAAAAGTGGTGCACCTGTCTGTAACAGTAGCCAAAAGATGGAAACATAAGCAATAGAAAAGTATTTTCATTTGACAAGTTTAAGCTTCTGTACTGGTGAAATTTGTACTTGTGATTAGGTTTTGACCCAGTTGTTTCTAATTTTGACCCACATTTTTTTACACCAGTGGGTCTGATTTGACCCATGTTTTAAAACCCCTAGCACGGTCACTGGAGGGGGCGCCTCTAGACACCGGGGTCTAATGTGTTGATGGGGGGAGGTGCCGACACACTACCTCTGGTAGCCACTAGGGTTGCGCCAGATTAAGACTAGGTTTCAGTTGACAGTATTTTCTCCATGTAAGGGGACCGCGTAAAGCACCCTTGTGCAGAGCAAATGCACTGAATATCAGACTACACCGATATTCAGGTCCCCTCCCCCTGATTTACAAAGTGTTGCCTTGTGCCCCCCTCCACCTTGTGCCCCGGTGCAAGCCCAGTATGCCAGTGCAGAAAGGGCTTTTAAATGTGGGACTTCGGCACAAAACTCGGTTTGCGCGGGCAAACTGGGTTTTGCACCGGGGCAATATTTTGAATGTTTGGCCCATGCTGTTTATAGCTCACCCCAGCTTGTCAAATTGATTAGAACTGCAGCTAGAGTAGTCAAGATGGAAATTGATTTGCAAGTCCTGTTTCTTAGTTTGCGAATAGTGATGCAGGCCCACAAACTAGCACTGTTAAAGCTTTTATAGCAGGACTAGACCCAGAGACTGGACAGATTCCTAAGGGAGAGTGGCACTGATTGTTACACAGCATGAGTAGGAGTAGCATTGCTTGGAGGTGCATCCATACCGAAGTTGGCTATAGTCACTGCCTTGCAGCAGGAGGGGCAGGCAGGATGGATGTCATACCCCCTTCTGTTACAACAGTAACATTTCAGTATAATGTTACTGAGTTACTCTTTGACTTAAGAACGTGAAACATTTTATAGCCTTTTGCTGCGCTACATTTGTAAGGCCAGTGCTATATACACTTTAGTTTTGACAGGTATGTCCTGAAGCAGGACTTTGAGTGTATTGCCTTGTAAACGACATCAGCAGTTTGCTGTGGTCACATCACATCACATCCCATCACATCACATTTGACCTGCAGGGTAAAATTGGAACTTAATGATATTATAGAGCTTATAGAATTCACTTGTACAGTAGTGGCCATGGCCATCTGTCAAAATAGCCAGCCATAGCTTTTACTCTGTGCCATTGGACTGAATAACGAATGGCTCGCTATAACTACGGATATCACTGGAACAAAATGAAACTAACAACTGTTTTACAAAATTTAGTCTTGACAATTCTTATTGTGTACCAGTTCAGTGCAAAAGGAAATGGGGATCTGAGTAAACGTTTTCCTGAAACTGCATTGGGTAACTTACAGGAAAGAGCCAGTATTTGGCTGTCAGTACGTCCCTCTGATGTGTTAGAATGCCCCAAAAATTAGGAGAAACCTGTTTTCCTATCACGAAGTTAATGAATTATAAAAGCAACAAAATTTAATGGACCTTTAGGGAAATCTAAAAGCATTGATAAGGCATCTGAAAGAACCACACTTCAATTAGTCGATTGCTTGCAGGTGATATTGCAGTAAATCCAGGACTCAAACTATTAACTAGATCATATTTGAAAATAATCCATGAGATACAAGAAGTGTGGTTAAAAAGATAAATGAGCTATGAATTTGGACCCATCAACATGAACCTGATATAATAGGTCTTTCTGAAACTTGGTTAACTCAACAAATTAAAAATACTGAGATACAATTGGAGGGCTATAATATTTTTAGACAAGCCAGGGGAAAGCATGGAGGTGGGGTTCTTTTATATATCCATTCCAAACTGGGGATGTTTGAAATTGCCTTCTCTGGATTAATACAAGGGATTGAATGCCTGTCTGTTACAGCTAAGGAATTTAAACTTCTTGTGGGTGTTATCTATTCTCCACCAAGGAACAATATTGACAGTTTTGAAGCAGTGGCACAGAAAATCACCCTTCTTGCAACAGATAAAGATATTGTCCTTGTTGGAGACTTTAACACTGCCTGGGGTAAACCCAGAGGCAAAAAATTGGGGCTGCACTTTCTGATTTTGAATATACAGCAAGTAATAGATAACGTCACCAGGAAAGGATGTGCACAAAGTTCTGGTAACATATTGGATTTAATGTTCCTTTCAAAAACCTTCAATATAAAGTGCTGCCTGGTATTTCCTCCTAATCTAGGAGACCATAATCCAACAATGTGTATAATTCAAGATAAATGCAGTCATAAAGACTACAACTAAATATACTACTAGAAGAAGTTATGCTAATTACCATCCTATAAACTTCAGTAATGATTTAAAAAACCAAAATGGGACAGGCTAAACTTAATCCCAGATCTAAACTTCGGGTTGATGACTTTACAAATACTTTTTTACAGGTTTGCAACAGTCATGCCCCCGTGAAAACATGTAGATTAAGAAAAAAATCATGTACCATGGGAGGATGAATTTCTAAGGAAAATGATTTGGATTAAAGATAGACTGGAAAAAGGCTAACAAAACAACAGACTTGGCAGATTGCGAATGATTTAAAAAACAGTGTAATACATGTAAGTTACTTATAAAACAGGCTAGGAGAAAACACTATCAGAATAAGATTACTAACACATCACAACCAAAACAGTACTGGGACATTATTAAAGAATTAGAGAACCCAGCTAAAACAAGATCTGGAATTAAAATAGTGAGTAATAATGGTGACATTGTAAGCTCTAAAACAGCTGCTGATGCTTTAAACTACTATTTTACAACTTTACCAGATATTGGGATTCCTAATATAACAAATCAGAGCACTAAAAATGTAAAAAAAACAAGATCTCTGAAGATGACTCTCCGAAGTTTTACCTAAGGAAAATTAAGATGAAGGAAGTAGTATTGGAAATTTAAAAAACTAACCCCCCAAAATCTTGTGGTCCTGACATTGTTGAAATAAAATTCCTAACAGATACCATAAGTATAGTGTCACCGTAATAACTAAACTATTCAGAGTTTGATGGAGGGACTATTCCTCAACAGATGGAAGCAAGCAGCAAAATTGTACCCATATTTAAGGGTGGATGTTCAAATGAACCGCCTAACTATAGACCACAAACACTGTTGTCCATTCTATCAAAACTGTTGGAACGAATGGTATACCAACAGTTATATGAATGTCACAAGCCCACCCAGTGGGAGGATTCTCTGTCACAATGAATCCTTCTTGTGACAGGGGGTCAGGGATACCCCATCTCTGTCCTTTTAGCATGCTCGCTGTTTCACAACTGAATGTATGCCAGAGAATCCCAGGGTTCCCTCTCTCCATGCAAGGGGGTACAAATACAGTCTTGAGTCTGCGTTCCTGGGATAGAACCTTCTCAGCCACTGCACAATGAACCAGAAAAACTACAGGCATGTATAAGCTTCGGGATGGGGGGGGGGCTATACACACCCTAATATGTGTCTTTCCCCAGAAATGCAGAGTCCGTCTGCCCCCACAGACTCCCCTGAGAGCTTTGTATTTCCTCCCTTCCTGTTGTCCACAGACTCCTAGTGGTACTTCACTTTGGTAGTGTTTGGCCCTTAAAACAGTCAAGCAGGTGTAGTGTAGTTTGAAACAACCCTCCCTGAGGCAACACACACACACAAACACTTGACACTGGCAGAATTATTTTATTTATTGTTATTTATCTCAGTTTGGGATTAAATACCTTTGAGCCATAGGCTCATTTACAAAGGTTCCAGGTCAGACATAGTACAATACAGATAAGACAGACAACAGGAATAATACATTGGTAATACAGAATCAATTAAAAAAACAACAACAGTGAATTCTTAACAGGTAGAGTAGCGCTTGTTACTTCTATAGGTAAAATTCACTGTGAGGAAGATAATAATTTTAGGTTCCCAGACAGCTTAGAAATTTGCAAGGAGATTTCAGTTTGCTCCATATGGAATAGAGGTAATGTATGCCCACAGGCTGGAATAGGCAGCAACAATGTTGAGCAAGAGGATGGGGGTTAAAGAGCCCGAGCAACAATGGGGGCAGGCCAGAGCGGGCTAGGGATTGGAGTGAGAGTAGCAGCCAGGATAGGCATTGTCAAGGGAGGCAAGGGATCGAGAAGGGGAGGGATTAAGTGGAAGAAAAGGAAGAAATTAAGGGGTAGAAAGTGAGGAGATGGAGGAAGGAAAAACGAAACTAAGGGGTGAAAGCAAAGAGATGGAGGAAGGAAAAGAGAATCTTAAGGGGTAGAAAGTGAAAATGGAAGGCAGAGGAGAGGAAATGGGTGGAAGGTGGGTATGGGAGGGAGGGAGGAGTGATAAGGGATGGGTAGGGTAGTATGTGTGGAGTTAGGGGAACGTGGGAGAAAGAAAAGAGGGAGGAAGAAAGGCAATGAAAAATACAGGGGTGCGAGAATGCGAGGAAGGGCCAGAGCTACACTCCCGGTCAAAAGTTTTAGAACACCCCATTTTTCCAGTTTTTATTGAAATTTAAGCAATTCAAGTCCAGTGAATAACCTGAAATGGTATAAAGGTAAGCAGTAAACTGCTAGAGGTTAAAAAAGTTTAGGTTAGCAAAACTGCTGTAGAGAAATTGCAAAGAAAGCCAAGCAGTGAGTAGTACAGCTCACACCATCAAAAGGCTCTTGGAAACTGGAGGAAACTCTGACAGGAAGAGGTCTGGCAGACCCAAAGCCACAACAGAATCAGCAGACAAGTTTCTGAGAGTCAACAGCTCTGGATAGGCGGCTCACAGGACAACAGCACAGAGTGACTGGCACCCTGAACCAAAAGGGCTACCACAGCATTTTGCAGCACCATGCAGTACCCTCTGGTCTATGCCTAGTTGGTCAGGGGTTCATCCTACAGCAAGATAATGACCCAAAACATACCTCCAGGCTATGTCAGAACTACCTTCGAGGAAAAGAACAAGACGGTAGGCTTCAAATCATGGAATGGCCAGCACAGTCTCTAGACTTAAACCCCATCGAGCTGGTTTGGGATGAACTGGACAGAAGGGTGAAAGCAAAGCAACCTACAAGTGCAACACATTTGTGGGAACTTCTGCAACAGTGTTGGGAAGAACTTCCCGAACAATATTTGATGTCCATTGTAGGAAGAATGCCACGAGTCTGTTCGGCGGTGACAGTATATCTGCAAAAGGTGGCTACTTTGATGAGTCAAAAATTTAGATTAAATTTTGTTAAACAAAATGATTCTATGATTTCTTTTTTATCTCCAATTGTTTATTTGTTCTATGCTTTAATTTCAGAGTACATTGAGACATTAACCTGCATAAATTTCAATAAAAACTGGAAAATGGGGGTGTTCTAAAACTTTGACTTGATGTAGTCAATTGGGGCATGTGAGAGGTGTGACATAGATACAAGGTCAAAGGTTTCAGGAACTGAAGAGTGCTGAGAACGGGACATGGTGCACAGGGGCACTCACAAGTACTTGATGAGGTTAGATGTGCACGGAGACCAGCTTTGAATTTTCCAATCTTATTGCAAATGAGGAGTTACTGCAGTTGGGGAGTTACTTAAAAGTAAGCCAAAAGCTTTACTAATTAATAAATGCAGTAAATAACATAAAGACAGATAACTTGACATTGGTTACAGGATATGGAAAATAAAATGGAAGTATACAAAAAACCTAAACTTTGAGAATTCTAGTTTGAAAGTTCTACCTCAAAATTTGAAGTGCAAAGTGTTCTTAAAGTAGTAGGAAGTCTTCGCTGTTGGTCCAGGAGAAGTCTTGAGAAGAAATTGTCTCTGCTCTCTAAGCAGACAGCGTTCCCAAATGCAAAAGGCTCAGCTATGGTCTTGCACCCTTGTTTTATGGGGTTTCTCAAAGGGCAGGTCCAGTGAATATTGATTTGCTCTGCAGTTGGCTAGCATTCCATCTCCATGGCTACACAACCAATCAGCTTTTAGTATTTTGTTACAAAACAACGAATGTGCATTTCTGAGCATGAGAGAAAAAAAGATTGTGGTCAACTAGTCTGAACCGGAATTTTAGGAAACCATCCAGCCCCCCCTTTTGAAATGGCTGTAATTAAGCACTCAGTACAGCCGTTTACTTAAACGGTAGCCCATTCAACTGTAACGAGATTAACTCAGGATAGACTGTCAGAGACTAAGGAAGCCAGATGACATGGCACCCAGATGTTGTGGGCTGTTCAGACACAAATGGATGTGTCTGCTTCCAGCTCTGCTTAATTATTCTTTGTCTCCTTTTAAATGATTTAATCAAACCCTAGTCCCTGGCTGGCAGCAAGCTGTTCTCTGCCTAGTACCAAGAAATGACATCATTTTTGCACCCATGGGTTTTCTTTGTACCCATGATCCCTTTTATGTTATACTGGGCCACCATGGGCGTCTGATGCACTTCTCACATAAAATACCATGAAATATGATTAGAACAATAAGGTATGACCTTATCTCGCCACAATGAATATCTGGAGAAATACTCTAAATTGACTTAGTTTCAACATGGTTTTAGGGCTGGACACTCTGGCACCACGCTCATGGATTTCGTCTAAGGTGGCACGTGCATTAGGTGCCAGGGAATCCATGGGTGCGGTGTTCATCGATTTGTCCAAAGCCTTTGACTTAGTGGACCATGAAAGCTTGATTGCTAGACTAAAAAAGATTGGCGTAGCTCCCTGTTCGACTGTTTGGTTCAAATTTTTCCGCAAGTGGCAATAGATGAACATCTATCTTACCTGGGTTACTTAACAAAAGGTGTCCCCCAGGGTTTAATCTTGGGGCCACTATTGTTCCTGATATACTGTATATAAATGATTTACCTGATCATATACAAAACACTCAGATTATATGCTGACGATACAGTGTTACTGGCATCAGCAAAATCTCATGAATCAATGTTGATGAAGCTTCAGACAGATTTTGACATACTCCAAGATGATTTTGTAAATCAACGTTAGTACTGAGTATTAAAAAACTCAAATAATGTTTTTTTTTTTTTTCAAAACAAGCAAAATAAAAAAAGCATTACAGGTTATTCAAAATTCTGAAATTGTTGCTCAGGGTGGTCAAACATTGTTAATAACTAATAAATATAAATACATTGGAGTTGTATTAGATAGCTCATTGACATTTGAAGCCCTGATTGATTCTATAACTAAAAACAGTAAATGCCAGAACTGGTGCATTGAGAAGGTCAGCATCAATAGTTACATTTCAGATGTGTAATATGATTGCTATTCAAATTAATCTGCCTGTTCTGGAGTATGGCAACTTAGTTTATGGATTGGCTGTACAAAAAACTTTTGACAAAGTCAATCACTCATATAGAAACATAGACTTTGATGGCAGATAAGGACCACTTGGCCCACCCAGTCTGTCCATTTCCCTACCTACTGGATAAGCTGCAGATTCTAGTTAACCAACAGCCTATTTCCTGCAACCCCCCACTATAATTGCCTTATGTCTGTCCCATGCATGTTTGAATTCCTCCACTGTTTTAGACCCCACAACCTCTCCAGGAAGGCGGTTCCATGCGTCCACCACTCTCTCCGTGAAAAATAATTTCCTCACGTTACCCCTGAGCCGCCCCTCTAACTTTAAATTGTGTCCCTTGTTCTTACACATCTCTTTTTCTGAAAGATGCTACCCTCCTGTACTTTGTTGATTCCCTTGAGGTACTTAAAAGTTTCTATCAACTTGCTAGATTTGTCTTAAATTGTCTGTTTAAAACTCATCATTGTCTAATGTACCAACAGCTATGGTGGGATAGTCCAGCTGTTCTATTAAAAAAAAATATATAAACTTAGGGTACAAAGTGAAAAATGGTTTGATCAAGGGAAACTTATTTCAGTATGAGACAGATGGCCAAAGATATTACCTTAGGGATGTGGTACATTGGGGTCTTACAATCCCAAGAATAAGAACTAAATATGGTCACATGTCTTTTCAGTATAATGCTGCTAGATTATGGAATGCGATTTCCCCCCCTCGTTGAGAAACTTGCCAAAGCTTGGTTCTTTTAAATAAGCAGTTAATAAAACCTGCTTGGAAGTCTGCACTTGTACTTAGACTAAATTGTAATTAACAACATATAGTATAGTGCATGAGGAACAGTTAACAACAGGGCTATTCTTTCACCGAGTTGGTACTATGACAACAGATTACCTTGAGAGCGCAGCTCGAGAGGTAATCAGTCGTCATAGTACCAACGAGGTGAAAGAACAGCCCTGCCGTTAAATGGCACGCATGCACTATTCTGTATAGTGTATAGTGGAATGTCGTTGCCTCAAAAAAAAAAAATTACTACATCTTTCTTTTTAAAATAAGACTAACTGTTAGATTGCTGCTCGAGGACACCATGTGTGACGTCTGCACTGCTTTCGTTCTGCTGTCCTGCGGACATCACTTTTTGGTTCTGCTGCACTTCGGACGTCACTAGTGCAGCAGAACAACATTTCAAGAGTGCTAGATTTCAGTGAACAACGACGTTCCACTATACACTATAATACTGTTACTCCTTACAAGAAAACTTATTACAACATATAAAATGCATTTGTATGTACTTGTAAATTGGTAGTGTGATCTACTGTTTGCTCATTTTGTAATGAATGCCTTGTATGTATGATTTTATGTTTATACAGGACAACTTTGTAAATAGGTCCTCTAGGTCTAAGGTTCTTATCCTGTTAAAAATAAAGGTAATAACAAAATCCTATCTAATTGCAGGTCCATTGCCATTTTACCAGCCCTAGCAAAATATTTGAAAACATTGTCTCCACCCAACTAACAGATTACCTTGAAAATACAACTTACTCTGCCCAGCACAATATGGTTCCCAGAAAGGCCACAGCACCACTACTCGCCACACTTACCCTAACGGATACAATCTGTGCTTCCTGTAGACAAGTGTGATATCACTGGTGCAGTGTTTCTTGACCTGACAAAAGCTTTTGACATGGTCAGCTACCAAATACTACTTCTTCAAAAGCTAAGTTTCCTTGGAATCTCCAATCATGCTTTACCCTGGTTTGCCAGTTTTCTCGCTGATGGAACACAGAGAGTTAAGATAGACTCCTCATACTCTGACAATCTCCCAATTTCCCTGGGTGTCCTTCAAGGCTCAGTTTTTGGTCCCCTGTTATTCTCTCTGCACATGAACTCTGTATACCAGTGTTTCAAACACAGCACCCCTCTCCTTTATGCTGATGATTTAGTATTTATCAGCCAAGCCCTGACATATCCAGCATTAATAGTGCACTGTCCTCTGATCTCCAAGTAGGCCAACATTGGCTCTCCAAAACAAACTACTAATGAACTTGTCCAAGTCAAAGGCGATGCTCTTTGGCACACCTTCCCGACTATGTGCCATTAACACTCCTCTACAAATATCCTGTGCAGATGTTTCCCTCCTCGACATAGTCATATTCTTCAAATACTATGGTTCACCCTGGACCACTCCCTGGATTTCACGCTGCATATCTCCTCCACATGCAAGGCCACAAATTGTGGTCTCAGTCGTGCATACAGGGCTAGTAAAAATCTTGCCCCTGTGGCCAGGTATACCATATCAAGTACCCTGCTGTTCCCAAGGATCACGTATGGCCTCCCAGTCTTCGCCAATGCCTCTAACTCCCTCATGCACAAATGGTCAGTGGGATACAATAATATATGCTGCTTCACACTTGACTGTAATCGTCTTACCCACCACTGCCTTCTATATACTAAATTAGGCTGGCCCTTCCCCATCAGCCCTAATGGACCAAACACTGGGGAAACTCGTCCGTAATGTACTAAACAATAACAAGCTCCTCTCCCTTGCCTCATGCCTCAAGTCTTCCACCAGCCATTACTTCCTTAGATTATCTGATACTGCTCAACTGACTATCCCTCGGTCCCATACCAGGTATGGTGAGATGTCCTTTTCATCAACCACCTCTAAACTCTGGAATACTATTCCTCCCCCTTTGTGACTGAACCAAACAGAAGTCTCCTTCAGTAGCCAACTTCGCACTCAACTTCTTCTGAGACATCAGTGCACTTGCCCCAATCATCAAATCTGCGCCATTCCCCCCTGTGGTTTCTCTCATCTTTTATGGGCTGGCTATATATGGGTCAGCCACTGACACTGCCCTTTGTCGCATAAAAGTGGCCCTTAACAAGGCATGGCAACTCCTAACAGGATCCTTTAGACTAACTCACACCTGCGACCTTTATGCCCAGGCCAACTGGCTCCAGTTTAAGAACAGACTCTGTTACCAAACTTGTTTGTTGGCTAAAAAATCATGCCTAGGCCTAGTCCCTCCCTGGGGTCCAGAAGCTTCTCATCTCCTACACCAACCGACTTCATACCAAAAGCTCCAATAGCCTATTCTTCAAGACCCCCCGCTGTCGCACTTCCCAAGGTCAAAGGTATTTTGCCTACTGAACTCCACTGTGGTTTAACTCCCTACCACTGGACATATCCTCTGCTCCAACATTGGGATCTTTTAAACAAAAGGCTAGACAACACCTTGTTGCTGCCTCTAGCTGTGATTGCTTCCACTAACTCAGCATTCGCTGCACTTATACCCGCTGTCCTCTGCCCACTGTCCATTGCCAACCCTCTTCACCCTCTACCCACTGTCATTACCAGCCCTCTACACCCCCCACCTTTGTCCACTAGCAACACCGCTGCCCACTACTAACCCTCTATGCCCCCACCTATTTATCCACTAACTATCCTTTCACTCCCTACCCCTGGAACCGCTACCTCTGCTTCACCCTATCTCTCTTTTTACCTTTCATCATCGATGAGGCCTTGAGCTGACCCTAACCCCTCCCCTTCTTTCTGTCTGTCTTCATTTGTTTCCTTATCTGCCCAAAGGACAAAGCCCCTGGCTGCTCGCAACATCCCTGTTTGTTCTGCCCCCACGCTCCTTGCCCAACTTGTACACCTCTGACAACAGTGCCTAGGCCCTCCTGTATCATATCTTAGGTTTTCTTTATTAGTGTTATTCAACTCACCTTGTAATATATTAAGTACTGTATACTGTTTCGTAACACCTTGTCTGCCTGTATTGTCTGTGTTATCCCATGATGTGGAACCTATGTAAAGAGCTTACAGCTCAAAGGTATTCATTCCAAGAATCTAATAAATAAATTCCCCCCTAGTCACTAACACCGATTTCCCTTCCATCACCTGCACCCTTCACTCAGTGGCTAAGTAACATTTGTCCTGCATTTTGTTACTCTGCCTTTAATAGATTTTTTCAGATCTTCAGTAGAACTTAGCTTTGTGACCGGACTTGTCAATCTACCTTTGTATGATAAGTAGCATATTGCTGTCTCTCAGTTAGTTGTCATTTTTACTGTGCCTTGTTTCACTCTTATCCCTTGAAAGTATACCACATGTCTGTATGCTATCCTGTCTGAGAATGTAATTGAAGAGTTGTGTACTGTAATGTCTATTCTGATCTTTATTGTTCCAGCATTGTATCATCATGTGTTTGTGCATTGTAATGTCTTTACTGTTCCAGCATTGTAACCTTCCGGGTCGTGCCTGAAAATACCAGCATTGTAACCTTCCGGGTCGTGCCTGAAAATACAATCATCTGCCTAGCGCACCTCACCCGGTTACCAAAAACTAAATAAATTAACTAACTAGCTAACTAACTGTTACTGATGTCAGTAGCTACCACTGTGATTTATAGGCTACATGCAACAAAAACATATTTTCTGCTCTTCTGTATTCAGTGTACTCTCCAGGTAGTTTACAGCAGCAATGCACATTGCAGTGAAGCATTTTACAGTGAAACATTTTGACCCATAACTTTTTATTCTGTTTGGGAGAGCTCTTGTTCTTCTGCCGTGGAAGATACCCCTTTCCCATTTTGAGTCTCTCTTTGCTTTTTCATAAGTTTGAAACAATTAAATCCATTAAATTGGAGGGCTGTGGACTTCAGGGTCAAAAGCACGGGTCTGTCTCGGGTAGATCCTGGCAGACAAACCTAATTGAGTACTATGACTGGGTGACCAGGGAACTGAATGAGGGCTATGCGTGGATGTCCTGTATTTGGATTTCAGCAAGGCCTTTGATTCCGTGGGAGGCTGGGGGAAGTTGAATATATAGGGTGGGAACAAAGATGGTCAGCTGGATCACCAGCTGGCTAAAGGGAAGGCAGCAAAGGGTGGTAGTGGGGAGGGAACTCTCATCACCGAGGGAGTTGCGGCGGGTACCACAGGGATCGGTTCTGGAACCAGTGCTGTTTGGGATATTCATAGCTGCTATCTCACATGGAATCCGGAGCAAGATCGATCTGTTCGCAGATGATACGAAGATGGGAGCTGTTGTAGACGACACCAAAGGATGGAGGGGGCTGCAGGACGACCTGACTAAACTACAGGAATGGTCAGAAACATGGCAATTGGAGTTCAGTGCCAAGAAGTGCAAGGTACTGCACTTTGGAGCGGTCAGCTGGGAGGGGTACAGTTGGGAACCACAGAGAAGCTAAAAGATCTAGGGGTTCTTATAACGGGGTGTGAACAACTCGCTCAGTGCAGGAAGGTGGCAGCTAAAGCCAACAAGATGCTGGGGTGTATAGCAAGGGGAATCTCTCCAGAAATAGGGAGGTGATCCTTCCCTGTACAGGTCACTGGTCAGGTCGCACCTGGAGTACTGTGTGCAGTACTGGTGCCCTATCCTGAAGGACATTAGATTGTTGGAGGGGTACAGCATAGGCTTACTAAGATGATCCAGGGATTGGAGGTAGGTCCGATGATAGCTGAGTGAGCTGAACATGTATATCCTGGAGGAGAGGAGGGATTGGGGAATATGATTGAAACTTTTAAGTACTTAAAGGGGATAAACAAGACCAATACAGAAGGGATTTTCCAAATCAGAAAAGGAAGGGACACGAGAGGGCATCAGCTGAAATTGGAGGGGGGGTATTCAGGAGGGAAATCAGGAGGCATTTTTTCATGGAACGGGTGGTAAACAAGTGGAATACTCTGCCCGAGGAGGTGGTATCCAGTAGGATGGTGGGCAGTTTTAAGAGGGATTGGGACAGAGTGAAGGGGGGGGTAATTATGAAGGGGGGAAGGGAGGTTGGGGCAGCTACCAGTTGAGGGGCTAGCAGCACAATCGAGCAGACTCCATTGACCGTGAGGCCTGTTTCTGCTGGCATTTCATATGTAAAAGGAGCACTTCTTTTCATATGGCTATCTCCCAGATTTTCATCATTATTTTCCACTGTGTTTGAGCACCCTTTATTTAACATAATGTTTCTTGTGAATAAGTTGAACTAGGATGCAACAGCCACTGCTTACTAAGCTTTAGGGAGAGTGAGTGTTCAAAAATAGTGGATAATAATGATGAAAAGTTGGGAATAGGCAAAATAAAAAGTGCGCTAATTTTATTATTTTACATGCTACAGAAAGTACTAAAGTTGACTCGAAACAGCAAGAAAAGGGTATCGGATGAAGCAGGAAAACAAAGGCACTAAAACAGAATAAAAACATAGATCACATTTTTCACAGTACACATGCACTACTGCTTTAAGCTCAGTGCTAGTACTAGGTTTGTAATTTACCAGCTGCGTACCAGTTGTGACAATGACTTACTGTATTGTGGGATTGAGGCTCCTTTCTTTCTTCTGATTGAGGTCCTAATGCTATTGTTTTCCTCAAGCAAGACAAATGTGCAAAAATTAGACCCGAGAATGTTGGAAATGACACATTATTAAGTAAAACCACCAGCAACTTTTTCAGGGGGTTGCCTTCAGACCCCTTTGCCCACTAATAATATACCTACAATGGGATTGAAAACACTGCAAAAAGTTTGAACAGAATTCTGTAGATAACACAGCATTTAATAAACACTCTTCACCAAATGGGTTCAGATAGCTTGCGCCTCATTTTATAGGGACACTGTCACCCCCCACCCCGGCGTCAAATTGACACTAGTTTGAAAACACACAATTTATACTGGTTTACCTTCTGTAGAATTTGATAATGTATCATGTGGTTTGTATTTACCTATTTTTTCTTAATAAATGTGAAAAAAACTGATTGTGCCTAATATTAGTGTATTAGATCTGTACCCATTGGAGACTAGAAGGGAGATGGGGGGAAGGCAGAAACATTTAAATACGTGAAGGGGATCAGTAAGGTGCGGGAGCGGAACCTATGTAAAACAAATGTGGGGGCTAAAACTAGAGGGCATAGTCTAAGATTAGAAGGAGGAAGATTTAGAGGCAATGTGAGGGGGCATTACTTCACAAAGAGGGGGTGGAGGCCTAGAATAAACTACCAGAGGAAGTGGTGGGGGCTGAAACACTGGAGGATTCAAGAGTGCGTGGACAGGTATAAGGAGTTGGCAAGTGGGGGGTAACGTGAGGGCCCGTGGCATAGGTGATGAGTGGGGGGGGACTCAATGGGTCAGAGGGGTCCTTTTCTGCTGTCAGATTTCTATGATTCACACAAACTTCACTCTTTACAGTCCTTGATAAACTCCCACTGCATCCTTCCTACAACTTGGGACCACCCACACAATTTATCCACTAATGATTTAGTGAGAGGAGACTACTGCTTCATGAGTGATGGACTGTTTGTGGGGGTTAACAAAATTCAGGAAGGCTACAGTAAGATGACATAAAACAAATTTTGATATGGTCACATCACTAGCAAAGTTTTTGTTTTACTGAGAAAAAGGAAGCTATTGTAATTTCTTTCTTTGTTTCATTTTGCCTACTCTTTTGACTGTACCATTTATGCTAAATCTGAAGCTTCTTGGTCAGTGTACCCAGGTCGTGACTAACAATAAGCTCTGTCAGCCCAGTGTACCTACCTGGTTGACAAAAAGATCAGTAAATGAAAAACTAGCTGGCCCGGTGGTGTTGAGGGCCTTGGCTCTGCCTGAGCGCCTTACCTCATGCCACACAGGTAACCTGGGTTCGTTCAAGCCTAGGTTAATTGAGGCTGGCTGGGAGGAAGGGTGGGAGCAGGACTGAGCACGCTGGAAGGCTACAGAGAGGGATTCCATGCCATCCTTGTCTTGGCTGACACCTAGTGGCAGCTGGGTGTTAGAACATGGACGCATGGAGGTTAACGTAATGTCGGGAGGGGGAAGGGGGAGTGATCTGGGAGCACGTGTGCACCTCCACAGGTTCACGTGCATGCCCCCCTTTGTTGCCATGACCATCGGGGAGAAAACAAGAGGGAAAAGGTTGGTGTGGCAGGATCGCAAGATGCCCGCTCACCACACCCCATCTGCCACATCAGCAGTACCTGTGAGGAATACTGGATTGTGCTTCAGGAGAGGGCGGATGGCCCTCCCCCTTCTGACCCCACCATCTGTGGGGGTACAGCCGACAGGGTCTGTGCACAATGGGTGAGAGTGGTTGAGCCAGCTGAAGGAGCCTGCACTGCTGTGGCCCACAAGGATAAAATATATATGGAAATAATCAGCAATGTCAACAAAGGTTACAGAAGTTATGCAGTCCTACAATCTATTTTTTCTTTTCAGTTAGAAACTAAGATTGGCACTAGCTTTCCAGTTTTTAAAGGGATATGGTAGCTATAGCTAGGTAGGTAGATAGACAAGTAGGTACAGTACAGTAGATAGAAAGAAAGGATTCATATAGTGCACTTCCTCAAAGTGCTTCCACAAACTACAAAAAGGGCAATTACAAAAACAATTGTGACACAAACATCAATTAAATGTAGATAAATAATTACGCATCTGATCCCCATTGTTAAAAAAAAATCCTAATTCCCTCTGAGATGCTCGAGTAAATATACGTTTTCAGCTTTTTTTATTTAGAGTTTATTAAAACATTTTGTGATTCACAACAGTACGGCAAAATATGTACTTAAGTTATCCGATGAAAATTCAAAACATAACTTGTGGTTAATATTAAACTGCCCAAATGATATAACCACATGGGAAGGTTTCTGAAAACCTGGAAGTCTTAGTGAATGACTGCTTTGTGCCCTGTTAGAAAATGGGCTTGAAAAATAAAGCATGCTGACTGGCTGAAAGGCCATGCCAAGCATGCATTTTTTTTTTTTAGTTATTTAACCAGGACTAGCACACTAAGCTGAAAGCTTTTTTACAGGTGCGACCTGGGAGCACAGGGAAGTTAAATGACTTGCTCAGGGTCACACAGTATACAAGTGGAAGCTGTGGGGTTCAAACCCAGGTCTGGTCTGCTGGATGCATTTACATAGGTTACATAGGTAGATTCAAAGTGAAGTAGACTATTGTCCATAATGCTCGCCCAGTATGTTTACAAATACCCTCCTATGTTGTTAGGTATACAGTAGCTGTTAAATCCCCTTTTAAACTCATTCATATCTGCACAACCAATCACCTGCTCTGGCAGTGAGTTCCATATCGCAGCCACCCTCTGGTTGTACCAAGATCTCCTTTTCCATGAGTAGCACACTTCCCCTTTAATCTGTAAAATATGGGACCTAGTATTATATACAGTCGTTTTAATTTCTAAACCTAACATGTCTCATAGATCAGGATTTGTCAGAGCGCAAAATAACAGGCATATATTATCACAACCCCACTCAGCAGGTGAGGCCCTCTGCTCCCACAGTGCCAACTTCAGAACGCAGTATTGTGAACAGGGTAACCCTCCTGTCTGTTTTGTGGGTCCGAATCACCTTTGGTCTCAAGTTCTGGAGGGATTCAAACTGTGAACCTTCTGCCAGCGTACCCAAATGTACAGGCTCAGATAATTCTGCTCTTCGGGGAAATGCCAGATATCTCTCGCCAAGTGCAACTAGCCAGGTATACAGAATTACCCCTTAAAAAACTCTATGAAAGATCTTAGATAAATTCTTACCTTTTCCCAGTTTGGTATACCATTATGCTTATGAACAGTGTTGTCAAAATCTTAACCATCCATGCATCACAGGCAAACAGGAAGGACTTGGAAGACACAGGCAGTCTCTTTAAAATAAGAGGTTTTGCTTAAAAATTAATAAAATATGTAAAATGTAACCACAAAACAATATATCACAAAACATACAATCACTTAACAGAACACGGTCAAAATACAAACAAACTCCTACCACAGTACACATAGACTTGTCTATCTAAGGTATGTCTTCTTACAGTGCTTTAGTTAGCTGTTGTTTCAAGAGAGTCCGAACAGGAATGTGTCTCAGTGAAAAATACAGAATACAGTTTAAACTGTCTCTAAACCTGCCCCTTCCATGATGTCACTTAGCTCCTCCCTGTTAAATATAAAAATTAATACACACAGGATGTTCCATCACTCAGGAGGTATATTAAATAAGGTGACATCAGCAAAAACTTGTTTCCCCTTATGACCCTTTGATCTAGTGTGTCTTCCTGCCCTTCAAAGTCATTACAGAACTTTTACAACTCTGCAGTTTTCTCACCTAGCTGCAATATAGTTTTCTAGCACCAGTTGAAATTGACTGCCCCTCCTGAAGATGTCATAAATGGATATTTTAGTTCCTGTTTTCAAGCAACACAGATCCTAAACAAGGCTATAAAATGTGAGTTCTTGGAAGTTAATCGCATCACAGAGATCTGCTGTTTAACATATCCTGCCCTTTGAACTGAAACCTGGGGGGGGGGGGGTTATCCCAGGAGCACAGGATGTCTCATGAGAGACACTCAATAACACATTTTTATATTACAAAATCATAGAGCAATCAGAACCAGCTGTCCAAGTGTCACACATATCACCTGTTAGTCTCCTATACTCAAGTATGAACATCCCCAACATCTCCAATCTGTCCTTGTATTCAGGCCCCTAGTTTCTCTAATCATCCTGTGGCCCTTCCCCGGACCCGCTCCAGCAACCTGGTCTCTCCCATTGTACTTGGTGCCAAAAACCGAGCACAATACTCCAGATGGGGTCTAACGGGTGTTCTATACAATGGCAGCACCACTCTTCCCTCTCTGGAAGATATATTCCAAGTTATACTGTTTAGTATGCCTTCAGCTGTATTTGACACCTCCTGACAATGGTTTTTAAAGATTAGATCATCGGTAGCCCTAATCCCCAGGTCTTTCTTCGGTTACCACCCTTAGTCTTCTTCCCTTTAATTTGTACTCTGCCATGTTCTTTCTCCTACCAAAGTGTATCACCGCACACTTGTCTATACCAAACTCAAGCCTAGTCCTATGGGTCCACATTTCTAGTTCAGTTAGGTTTTATTGAAGTTTTTCAATGTCCCCATGGTTATCAATGACTGCACCAATTCTAGTATCATTGGCGAATTTCACAGTCCATATATCTGCATCACATTTCATGGAAGTCACATAGAGCTTGAATGAACTTGGTCCCAGCACAGATCCCTGTGGGACCCCGCTGGTCACCTTAGTCCAGTTAGACACTACACCCCTTGTGCTCACAAAGTGTCTCCTATCCGCCAGCCATGAAGCAATCCATTTAACCAAGTTAACATGAATACCCATTTGTGCCAAGGTTGTAACCAACTCTCCATGTGGGACTTTGTCAAAGGCTTTAGTTAGATCCAAGAGGATCACATCCACTGAATTTACCCTTTCAGTTTCTTTGCTTACATTACTATAAAAAGCTAACAGATTTGTTTGGCAAGATCTTTCCTTTGTAAAGCCGTGTTGTGAGGGAACTACCTTTCCAGCCTCTGCAAGTTTTTCCTCAATGTAGTCCTTGATTATCCCTGCCTTAGAAAGATTCTGCCAGAAGCTTGGCAGAAGACACCAGGCGGAAGGAGTGCTGTGTGACTGGACTTCTCTACTGAGACTATATTGCCCTCCTTCCCTCCACCCAAAGCTAGTTCTACTTTTATAGGCACAGGATTTGACTGACAACAGGAACTTCCTGTTTGGGAGCAGGAAGTGATTGATCACAGAGCCACCAAAGACTCACCATCTTAGAAGGGCAAGAGTAGCTCTCCGGCCCCCTCTAGCTGCTGGAGGTCTGCCTCTGAGCAAGTAAGGGGTCTACTGAGAAATGTAGGATCTTCTTGTCTCAGAACTGCACAATCAGGAGCTTGAAAGGCACAGTAACAGTAAGTAAGTAGAGAGAGAAGGAAGGAAAAAATAAAAAAAAAGAGGAAAGAATAAGAATTCCAAACAATAGTGAAGGGGCCAGAAATAAGACAGGATGGGAGTGGTGCAGAGCAGTGGCTGTGGAGCAGCAGTCTTCCAGGAGACATTCTGGAGGATGCGTGTTGTCCCATCTGCAGGCACCTCTCTGGGCTGAGGGAGGAGGTTACTCATCTCAGGCTGATTTGGCCAGGATTTGTGGGACCTCCTCTTCCATCCAGGGACCACCAGGCCACTGCCACTGCCTCAGAGGTTGCCAAGAAAGAGGAGCGGATGGACCACAAGGGCCCAGGGAGGGTGAGGGTGGTGGAACAGAGCGCATCCCTCCAGTTGTACCTCTCCACATTCCTGTGCCATTCTGGCAAAGTGTGGTTCTTCTATGGAGGCACCCACAGTGGAGACCAAGGAGGATGCTGGGAACCTCCACAAAGGAGACCCACAGGAGGGTGGCATGGGACCCCACAGGGGAAGGAAACAACTCCTGGTGGGGGACACCATTGTTAGGAAGGTAGAACTGGGGGAGGAAGGGGAGAGGGAGGTAATGTGCCTGCCTGGAGCCTTGGCTTGGTGGGACAGGGAGTGAATCCTCAAGATTGCCGGAGCAGCTGCACAGGAGAGGGAGCTGGATGTCATTGTCCACCTAGGGACAAATGATCTGGCTAGGAAAGGGATCAGAGCAGTGCAGAAAGAGTTTGTGGAATTGGGAGGGCCTTGAACAAGTAGCATGCAGTAACCTTCTTGGAGGTGCTGCCTATCTATGGCGTAAGAGAGGCTAGGGTGCTCCACACCATGGTATTCAATCAGTGGTTGAAAAACAGGTGCAGAGCTCAGGGATTTGCCTTCATTGGGGACTGGGGGTCCACCTGGAGTGAAGCAAGCCTATACTGGCATGATAGGCTGCATCTGTCCAGGAGGGGAACCAGGATCTTAGGTGATGGGTTTAAATGCTTCATTGGCAAGCATTTAAACTAGCCAAGGGGGGAGGCACTGGAAAGGAGCAGTTAGCCCCCTCAAATAAAAGTCACGGTAGTGAGTGCGGTGAACTCCAACATAGAAATATCGATAGGGAGAAGGGAAGGGGTAAATGGAGAAAGTGACAGAGGCAAGAAGGAGTAAGGCCATCAGGAAATGGAGGGTAATGAGAACCAATGCCCGTAGTCTGGGCAACAAGCTCCCTGAACTGGTGGCCTTGATGGAAGAGGGATGCCTGGATATCGTAACAGTCACAGAAACATGGCACACAGAGAACCATGACTGGGATGTTAACATACCAGGGTACAGAACCTACAGGAGAGACAGGGAGGGGAGAAGAGGGGGAGGTAAGGGAAGGGATAAAAGCAACTGAAGAAAGGAGTAAACAGGGAGGAGATGAGACACTGTGAGTCACCTTGGAGACTGGAAATGGCACCACAATCCGCACAGGGGTTGTGTAAAGACCCCCATGTCGGGGAGGAATGGACAAGGATATGATAGAAGGCATTCTTAGGATGGCAGAGAAAGGGGAGATACTGTTGATGGGAGACCTGAATATGCCAGATGTTAACTGGAGCACATTTGCTGCAGCCACATCCAAGAGCAGGGCCATTCTCGATGCCCTACAGGTGGCATGCCTCAGACAGCTAGTTTCGGAACCCACTCGTGAGGGAGCAATCTTAGACCTTGTACTCTCAAATGGGGACAATGAGAGGATCTCAGATCTAGAAGTGGGTGCCATCTGGGAACAAGTGACCATCAAACAGTGTGGTTCACGATAAACTCAGCCATACAAAAGTGAGGGTACTGGACTTCAGGAGGGCTGACTTTGGCAAGATGGGAGAGTGTCTCAGAAAAGCAGTAACATGCCAGCCAGAAGGATGGGTGGAGCAACAATGGGGAATCATCAAAACTGCCATCACAGAGGCAACAAGCCTTTGTGTGAAGCAAATAAACAAATCAAAATGAAAGAAAAAGCCACTGTGGTTCTCAAAAGAGGTGGCGGGGAAAGTCAGGGAGAAAAAGATAGCATTCAGGAAATATAAGGAAACACAGAAGGAGCAGGACAGACAGCTGTACCTAGTTAAGGCAGAAGGAAGCAGGAGGAAGTCAGAATAGCAAAAGCCCAAACTGAGGAAAAGATAGCTAACTCAGTTAAGAAGGGGATAAAACCTTTTGTAGGTACATCAGGAGCATAGAAAACAAAGGGAGGGATAGTGAGGCTGAATAGAATGAATGGTGGATGGGCAGAGGGGACAGAGAAAAGCAGGGATACTGAATGAATATTTCTGCTCAGTATTTATAAAAGAGGAGGGAGGTGCCAAATCCAATTAACAGAAGCACTCTTGATGATGGGGTCAATCCCAGTCCTTTCACAGAAGAAAGGGTTCTGAAAGAACTTCTAAAACTGAAGGTGGACAAAGCAATGGGGCCTGATGGAATTCACCCCAGAATTCTTAAAGAATTAAGGGGAGAACTAGTGAAACCAGTGACTACCCTTTTTAACAAATCATGGGAGGATGGTGTGGTACCCGAGGACTGGAGGAAGGCCGATGTGATTCACCTTCACAAAAAAGGAACCAAGACAGAGGCAGGAAACTACAGACCTGTCAATTTGACCTCTGTGGTAGGGAAAGTGATGGAATTACTTCTGAAGGAAAGAATTGTTGAGTACCTAGAGGCTAGTGGGGCACAGGACCCAAGGCAGCATGGGTTCACAGGAAGGTCATGTCAGACAAATCTAATTGATTTCTTCACTGGGTGACCAAAGTAGTAGACCAGGAAGGGCTGTGGACATAGCCTACCTAGACTTTAGCAATGCATTTGACACAGTCCCACACAAAGATTAAAGGGACACTGTCAATCCCTTTAGGTCTCAAAGTGTCCCTAGTTTAAAAACATATTTTATGATTGCCAAAATTCTGTAAAGATTGTTGATGTAGCTGGTAGTTTGATTCTGACTCTTGTTTTCTTTAAAAAAGTGAAAAACAGACTGCCCAACATACTGGTATTATCACACCAAAACAGGTTTGTTTACATTCCTTGATCAACTCCAAATGCATCTTTCCTGGACTTGGGAACACCCACAAAACAGTCTAGCCCCTCATGATGCAGTGGGAGTTTAGGAGGCTGCTGTCTTGTCAGTGACTGCACTGTTTGGGTGTGTTTCTAATGCTCAGGAAGTATGCAGTAAGAACAGAACCAGGATTGTAAACAAAACAGGGTTGTTTATAAATATACATTGCCATGCATTTCAGTTATACTAAGCAATGAGACAGACAAAACAAACAACAACATCAGTGAATTTTAGAGAGGGTAAGCCTCATCATAAAATGTGGGGTTTCAACTAGAAATAATATGATGAAAACAGGTTGACAGTGTCCCTTTAATAGTCAATTAACCAGCCTGGGAGTGGGTCCCAGGGTGGTAGCTTGGGTAAAACATTGGCTGGACAACAGGACACAGAAGGTAATTGTAAATGGAGTCCACTCTGAAGAAAGAGGGGTTACTAGTGGGGTACCACAGAGTTCAGTACTGGGTCCAGTCCTTTTTAATGTCTTTATAAGTGACATTGCAGAGAGACTGGAAGGAAAAGTATGCCTCTTTGCAGATGACACAAGGATCTGCAACAGGGTTGATACACAAGGAGGCGTGGAAAGGATGAGAAGGGACTTGGCAAGGTTGGAGGAATGGTCGGAAGTGTGGCAGATAGGATTCAATGCGTAGAAGTGCAAAATAATGCATCTGGGAATCAGAAACCCAGGGGAAGATTACACAATGGGGGGGGAGGTATTAAGAACAACAGAAAAGGAAAGGGACCTGGGGGTAATCATATCAGATGACCTTAAGGTTAACAAGCAATGTGAGAAGGCAGTAGGGAGGGCTGGGGGTATACTGGGATGCATAGGGAGAGGCATCACCAGCAGAAAACAGGAAGTTGTTATCCCTTTGTAGAGACAGTTTATGAGACCCCATCTGGAGTACTGCGTCCAGTTCTGGAGACCCCATCTCCACAAGGACATAGACAGGATAGAGGCAGTCCAGAGGAGGACAACTAAAATGGTACAGGGTCTGCAAGAGAAGCCATACGAGGAGAGACTAAAGGAGCTTAATATGTATACCCTTGAGGAAAGGAGGAGAGGAGGGAGACATGATAGAAAGCGTTTAAGTACCTCAGTGAAATCAACAAAGTCCAAGAGGGTAGCATCTTTCAGAAAAAGAGCGGCAAGAACAAGGGGACACAATTTAAAAATAGAGGGGGGGTAGTCAGGGCAATGTGAGAAGTAGTTTTTCACAGAGAGGGTAGTGGATGCATGGAACAGCCTTCCTGAGGAGGTTGTGGGATCTAAAACTGTGGGAGAATTCAAGAATGCATGGGACAGACATAAGACAATTCTTGTGGGGGGTAGGAAGAAATACGCTGTTGGTTAACTAGGATCTACAGCTTATCCTGTAGGTAGGGAAATGGGCAAACTAGGTGGGCCAGGCGGTCCTTATCTACCGTCAGAGTCTATGTTTCTGTGTAACACCTTTCCTACAACAGAGGTTAGGCTCACCAGTCTGTAATTTTTTGCCTCTTTCCGACTGCCACCCTTATGTATTGGTACGACTGTGGCCAATCTCCATGAGTTAACCACCTCGCCTCTGTTCAGCGATTCCTGAACTATATCTGTCAATAGTCCTGCTATCTCTTTGGCCAATTCCTTGGTGACCCTTGGATGTAAATCATCAGACTCACTGGACTTATTTGAGTCTAACCTCATTACCCTTGTCTGATTGGATTTTCTCGTCTTCCCTAATTGTATCTTCACACTATCAGTCTTTGGAATCCTGAACTGAAATATTTATTTTGTAATTTTGCTATACCCGCTAAGTCCGTTATTGCTCTGTTGTTATCTTGAAGTAGTCCCACTCCATCTTGCCCCCTCTTTGATGATTAATGTCTTTAACCCTTTCTGCTATTTGTTACTCATATTCACTTTTTTCCCTATGAATAGCCTTTTTGGACTCTCTAAGGGTCTTTCTATATCTCTCTCAATCAATTCCATCTTTACTACTCCTGGCTCTTATGTATAATTTCTTCTTTTTATTGAGCAAATGTTTCACCCATTTATTCATCCATGGTGGAACCCTTCCTGTTGTACTTTTTCTTTACAGGTACACAATTCTTAACCACTAGTATATTCCATCTGTTATTGAGGGGCTTGCCCGAGAACTCCCCCTTCCAGTCCCATTCACCCATATTTCACATCATGGTCTCAAAATCTGCCCTATCATAGCTTCTGATCTCAGTTATACCTGCTACTCTATGTGATTACCTAAGTATTTCAAACTGTACCATGGCATGATCGCTTTTTCCTAATGGTACAGTTACAGTACATTCCTGTACTGTATGTCATCACCCATGTTACTTAGGAGAAGGTCAAGGATATTTTCCCCCCTTGTAGCTTGGTTTAGATATTATTCTAAGCCCACCTTCTCCAAGCATTCTAGGGTCCTTTCCTCAGCGAAGACAATGCCTTACATCAGTCCCAGTCTATCCCAGGCATGTTGGTCTCCTATTACAATGATATTCTCATCTGGGTCAAGATTTTCTATTTGACGTAACATTAAATCATCCTCCTTGGACTGTGAGGGTGGCCTATAGATTAATCCCAAAATTATTTTTCTGCTATTTTTAGGCAATATTTTAATCGATATCTGTTCCAAGTTATCAATACTTTGTTCCAATAATTCTGTCTGGATAGAGTCCTCAATATATACTGCAATGCTTCCACCCTTTTTATATGGCCTTTCTCTGCTGTACAAAGTATACCCTGAAATATTCCTGTTCCAAGTATCTCCTTGGTCCGACCATGCTTCAGTGCTTGCACATACTGTACCTAAATGTTGTTTTCAATAATGACCACTAAATAACGAGTGCCACTTGGGTGCCCTATTACTTAGGGTATTCTTAGGCCACCCCAAATTTTAAACTGGTGAGCTGCCATTTTTCCTCTAGCTTAGCGAGTGAGTTGGTGGGCAGAGCCCACCCCATCTATCGTAAGTTCAGTACCATTAGATGTAGTTACAAAACACTGTAGTGAGGGGGAAACACCCACACACCCATGTACTCCCCACCCCTCCCCATGCTCTGTTCCTTACTGGGTGGCGTGTTGATCAGCAACATCTGGAGCCCTGCAGCCTTGCTCACCAAGACCAGCTCCACTGCCTCACCATTGTCGTACTGCAGCACAACCTCAGCCACTCGAAAGCCGGCAGCTGCTGCAGCATGCATCCACTCAGGCAGGTCAGAGAGCTCTTGTAACAGCCACAGGTTTGCATAGAATGAGAACCGGAGTGGTGCCGCCATGTTATAGAGAGAACAATGGGGAGGAAAAAAAAATCTAGAACAGCAGGAGATTATCTTTGGTACAGGCATGGAACAGTTAAATCTTTTTCTTTTTAAACTACTGTAACCCCAGGGGGCGCTATCCTAAGGGCTACTACCCCAGCCTGCCCTAACTGTGACAGGGTGAGGGGCTCAGATTCGCTGGCGGGTGCCTCCACCCAGAGGTCGGGGTTAGAACAGTCGAGATTGACTCGGTCACAGCCCTCTGGGATGCTGCAACCCCCCTTTCTTCCCACTAGTGGCCCACACAGTTCAATTTCAGTGTCCTTACCATACACACTTCCCCTCCGGCTCAAACCAATCCAGCTCCTCCGGGATCCCTGAAAAGCAAGGTACAGTTACACCACATTCACTGTGCAGTATTTCCCATTAATACAAACTAGCCAGTGTGCTTTTACAAAACATGCAATCTGATTTATTCAAGGGGAGACAACAAAGACCGGGGGAATCAGGTTGATTAGCTTACCACTACAATATAAGAATGTTCACCTAGGGCTCTGTGCACAGGCCTAACCTATAAGTTACTGTCCATGGGTACTCAAGCCCTAAAGGCTAGTCCTCGATGCAGCTGGTTGGGGCCCTGACACAGATAAGCATTTAATTCCTACTGCGATTTGATGGAGCCAGCCGGCTCAGCCTAATGTAGTCAGCAAAGTAACCCGAAAATCTTGCCCTGGCTAGCAACGTTTAACAGGGAGCTACCCTGATTTAGTACTCACAACTCCAGAAGGAAAAGCGCTCTCACTTCACTCACAGGGCTGAGCCTGAACTTCAGATACTTCTCCACACATTTATATGAAAGACAACAGAGAGTACGATACCAGGCAGCTGCTCCTATGGCCCGACCGAACTCGCAGCTATTAGGAGTCTCACTGCAGCTTCAACTTTCCTTACAGAATGAGCGCGATTCAGCAGATTCTCCAGTCCTCTTCATGTTGAGCCTGGTAGGTAGCTGTGCTGGTACAAAGCCTCCTCTGACCGCTGCCCTGCGGATTTAGTCCGTGGATCACCGGCGATTTAAGCGGCCACCTCAGAGCGTTCACCGCTGCAGACACTCCAGCGAGCGCAGGAGCGCAGAGATCCTTCCTCATTCACAGCCACAATGCATCTGCCCCTTGACAGCAGGGGCCATCCTTTCTGCTCGGGCGCCACCCGATCCCATTGGCTGGCTACAGATGCCAGTCACTTAGTCCTGCTTTCAGTGGTGCGAAAAAGGCGCCATGGTCTAGCCTTCACTTCCCACGGTCACTCGCTGTATCCTCATTGGTCCACCGGCTCCCTAGAGAGCCCTAATCCTGATTGGTTGCCAATTACTCCATTTGGGACATCCCCTGCCCCTGTTGGACCCTTCGAAAAGTCCTGGTCCAACATGGAGGGGCACACCACACATACAGTCCCAGCTGCAGAAGAAAAAGGTTAGACAAACTGTAACCCCACCAGCAGTCTAACTAATTATGCCCAAACAGTTACATCTTTCAAAAGGGGCTCCCCCTGCGCATATAGTGACTGCCAAATGGGAGCGATTTCACCGTGGCTCAGGCGGGACTCGAACAGGGGAACACCAGTCTCCCCCCCCACCAGCCCGCTGAACCCTGCGAGTAAGCAGCCCTTAAAGAGACAGTACTGCAGGCTTTAAAAGCCTCACACTGCCTGCATTTTTGCGCCATAGCACTGAGCACCAGTTAGGCAGGGAACATTAGGCAAGCTCCGGGAAGGCATTTAGGAACCCCCCATCTGTAAGGGGGTTACACTACTGACACCAGAGTCATGGGCATTCCAAACAGTGTTAGTCTTGTGCTATTCCTGCATTTGCCCTCTGTCTTTTCCCTGCTGACAAACAATAAGAAATTATGTACAAAACAGCATCAATGTTTAAAAAACCAAAGATACCACTTCTCTGCTATGTTGCCTAATACCCTTGCTACTGCCCTTCCTGATCCTGGTACAATCCTTTGGGCATTGTCATCCCATACAAACAAAATGTGTGTGGGGGGAGGGCAATGGAGTGATGTCACTAAATGGAAAAAAAAAAAAATAGAACACATGGTCTGTGTGTGGGGGACAGTACAGTACTACAGTTTCTGAAGCGAACAAACTGTGATAGTTTGTGTGTCGGGGTCTCACCAGGAAGCAACTATAAAAGATTGCAGTGCCCTATACTGTCGGATATACTAGTGGAGGAACTATTTCATGAGAAAACAACTGTACAATCATTTGTACAATTTATTTTATTTTCTTGACACTTTTATTTCTTACACAGAAATGCTACATGTAGTCCATTTTCTAAGTGCAATACTACCCTCCAGGGTAGGTGGTATTAGTCTATCACAGGGACCTTCCAGGGGCTATAAGGCCGCTGTGTGCGGCGTTGGCCTCATTATGCCCTGGGCAGTCTGGTATAGCTCAATACCACCACCCTGATAGGTGTGTCTTAATCCCTCCATTGAATAAACCTCCCATGATTCCCCATTAAGATCCATCATGTCCTCGCCATACACTGTCCTTGACATTTCATGGTACAAAAGCAGAATCACTGTCCACATATGGTGTCCTCCTTGTCTAATACAGCATACCCCTGTCCTCTTGGTCCTTCATGGCAAAAGTAATTTTCCATCTTGTATGTAGTATTTACAATTACTCTCTCAATTCAGTTAAGGGAGGAGGGCCAGGGCAGAGCCACCTTTTGGTAGTAGCTTTGTTTACATAAGCCACCAGACAGATGCTCAGTAAATATCTGGTGGATGAATTGGAGAAACCTGGAAGGTAGTAATGAAATAAAAGCAAATGGTGAAAGGAAAAATTAGCTTGTAAAAATTAACTGAATTGCCCCTCCAGAGTAGTGAAAAAAAGAAAAAAGGTTGCAAGATGGGGCAGGCCCAAAAGATGTAAAAATGTGTGGCTCTCATCTCCCCACATCCCCACCAACATGATGTTGATGATGTAGTTTGTCTGTGGACTTGCTGCGCAGGGGTTCAAAAGTATTATCCTAAATATTTCCAACCAACTTCCCTCCAGCTACAGGAAGATGAAAGCTTGTGGGTGTTGATACAAATTTGAGACTACCGCTTGGATAATAAGGAAACCCAACTCCTGACACCATAAATCAGTCTGGAGATAGTATAAGGGCTTTGGGAACTGAGAAGAGTCTCAAATATAGCAACGGAAGGGGAAACTTTTCAGATGGTGGAGGAATGAGACTATGAACAATGCTTCTAGCCGAAGATAACTAAAATGATCTGCTTGCTGCAAAGAGAATGAAAATAAATACCCCTCCCGCCAAGCTTGTAAAAATTGCTGTGAGGCGAAGACCTAATTTATTCCATTGGCTGTATCTCCAATCCAACCAATTTGGGAGGAAGTCTGGATGATGAGAGAAAGGGAGGAAATAAGAACTAATCCAAGTCCACCCATAGCGTCTACCAAACCTGAAGTACATTAGCTCATTAATGAGAGTCTCTCCATCAGAGACTGACAAATGAGCTTTCAAGTAGCTTTGGCTGACCATACCCTAGGGGAAATGTGCACCTTTCCAATTGCACCAGTTGTTGTTGCACCATTTTTTTTCAACCACCAAATAATTGGTTGATTGAAGCAGACTGCTTTCTTACTAAGTTTCAAGGAATGGCAAGGTCAAACCTCCTGCCTGTTTCAGCCAGCAGAGGACAAAACAGACCAGATATACCTAGGGTCAGAGTTCCATAACCTTGGTGCCAATACTGTGTCACTTATGGATTTCAGTCTTGAAGGCAGTACTTTTAGAAGCCCCTGGGTGATTGAGTGAAGAACTCTATTACCACAAAGGTCCTCCTATTGGGTTGCTAGTAGTTCCCGAATGTAGTAGGTGCCGAACCCATTAATGGCTTTATTAACCAGAAGAAGGACTTTAAAATCAACCTGCCGCCTAACTAGGAACCGGTGCAGATCACGCAGGGTCAGCAAGATGTGCTTAGATAGGACATACTGTAGATATCAAAAGCCTGGCCCCTGCTTTCTGTACTAACTGAAGGAGACACAGCTGAGTACCTGAAAAGCCATAACAGAGCATGTTACAGTAGTCAGTTCAGGAGGTGATGGAAGCCTGCACTAGTGTACACAGGTTGTCACAGTCAAGGTGGGAGTGCAACCTGGCAACATTTTTGGTTTTTAGATGATAAAATCCACTCTGGGCAACTCTTGACACCTGAAAATTCAGGGACAAGTCGCTGTGCAGAAAAACACACCGGTTGTGAACCTCTTGCTTAACCTCCAGTTGAAACCCATAAACTGTGGTTAATGGAAGGTAGTTCTTTGTAGATGATATAAATTGTCCACAAGCACACCTGCTTACCTTCACGATACACCTTCCAGATCCTCCATTATCCTTGGGTTTGCCCCCCCCCCCCCGTGGGATCCCAATATCCAACAATGTTCGACTTGTGTGCTGTAGATTGCCAAGAAGCAGACAAAGTCTCCACGCAGGAGGAGAGCATCAGGAAGCGTTCAGTGATGTCTTGGTTGACTGCCACATGCATCATCATCTGGTGATCCAGTGGCTTTGCCGCTCAAGAAGCTCCACTTGAGAGAGCGCTAGGCAGCTGAACTGTGGGAGATCTCATTCACAGTGTTTGTCTCATCATGTGTTTGCATTTGGAATAAAGATTTTTCATCTTGACCATTGTGCTCCTGTTTTTCTGGACTGTTTTCCAACATTGTGAACTCCCACCTGAGTGCCCTGAGCAACCTCATTTGTTGACTTTTCTTGCTTTTTTCAGGCCTTACCTGTAGCCCAGAATCTTGATCCTGCACCAGCCATATGCGTACCACTTCCTTCTTTGTCCAATGTCTTTTGCCCCCTGACTTACCATCTACCCCTGGCAACTACCAGTGGCTCCTGCTGCACTATCCTTTTTGTGAGTAATGGCTAACGTGGTGTGGTCACACTGCTTCTCCTCAGAGGAAGCAGTAGCTGGGTGGGATGTACATCTCCTTCTCCCTGGGTAAGGCCTGCAGTGCTTCTGTATTGCATCCCTTACCCCACTAGGGTAGGGGAGTAAAGCTTGGCTCTCGAACCTGGGTCATCCATGTGGTGTTGCAGTGCACGAACAGTTGGTGCTGTCAGGCTGGGCTAATAGAAAACATCTAACGTAAAAAGCACTAACAGGGACATGACATCCCTTGCATGATCATTAAAAAATGGGAAAAAAAAAAAGCCAGTCTGTGGCTTATTGATTTGCTGAGGCCTCAGCCCCGTGGTAGCCAGCTCATTACTGAGCTCTAGTTTAGGTTCATCACTTCTTTGCATGTCGGGCATTCCTTGAGGCGTGGGAGTGAATACTACTGGCACTTTCTCATTACCTGTATCTGTTGAAATGTCCCAGTAAATAAAGACCGTCTCCTCTTTAGTTAACTCAGAACCATACGGACGTGTTATTTTGTTTCTGTGATACATTTTTTGCCATTTTTCTTGTGAATTAATCTAAACTACCGCAGTTTGTTCAGCAGCAAACTTTTAAAGGGAACATACATTACGCTTAATATGGGAAGGTTTCAGCTGTATACCTCACTGTTTTCAGATTCTTTAGACCGTTCAGGTTTAACCAGATAAAGGGTTTGAACCTAAGTACCATTTTAGTAGAGTTTTTCCAGTAGCAGAATGAGGTGTATTCTGATAATTTAAAAAAATGACAGTGCTGCATTGTGTTTCAGGAACATTTGCTGTTCTCAGTGTTTTTTTAAAATGTCCTTCTCCACAGCACTGTTTGGGTTATTTAAGCATTGACAGTATAATGGTCTGTGTTTTACAAGGCAATAATAACAGGACCAGAATAATAACAGGGTTTTAAATAGCTGGTATAGCATAGCAAAATGCTATGTAAACGGGGTAATGCTATTACAAAAAGCATAGCAGTAGACTGCTAACCTTTTTTCCCAGTGAGTCTATGGCACAGTAGCCACAATTAATGAAATCATATATATTTTAAATTTTGCTAACCATTATGTGCCAATTGCTATGCATTTTACAGCTGATTAGCACTTTCCGTGTAAAACTGCTAATCAATTTTCAGTTTCTTTAATACCCTGAATAAAACCTGAAGCCATAGGCTGAGGCATTTATTAACCCACTGGTCCCATATTACCACCGCCAGCCACAGTGCCTGTTGTCACAATAATAAAAAAAAAAAATTGAAAAAAAAAGGATGTAGAAATGGAGCGCTGAACTTTCTCATTGTCTAGTGCTACAGCACGTCCGTGGGAAAACGAAATGTTAGGTGGTTTCTCACAGGTGCACTTTAGTAATATTTTTAGCCAGTCAGAACACAGGGATTATTATACCCCATTATTTTAGTATACTGTCTGGTTATCCCACAATAATAGAACCATAGCTCTGTGTTCTGATTGACTGAGAGGGATCTTTCTTAGTGTGTTTACAAAATTGCACAAATGGGTGAAACACTTCAGTATTTCACTGTCTTCCATTATTAGAGCCACTCCGCAAACCTATAAATGATTTTTGTAGTAGTTCAGAACTAAAATAAAAAATAGATCCGGGACGTGGGGAAATTTTGATTCCTGCTAAAGCTGACATTTTATTTTAGCAAAAACAGAAAAAAAATGTGACAATTATTCAGCAGCATGCCTTCCTCAGTTCGGGAACAGAATGGGGTTACTGCTGAATGGTTTTCAGGTTGCTTTCAGTTTTGCTTAAAATATATAAACTGTTGTGATTTAGTTCAGTTTTGTTTGGGTATGCAAAGATGTCAGCGCGGCTCAGCTGGTGGCACATCTGCCTCTGGGCCAGATGGTCATGGGTTTTGGTCCACACCAAGATTGGGCACATACCATAAACGCTGGCATCTGAGTGCAGTACTAGGGCTGCTGAACTGTTGTGTTGTGCAGTCCTTCAGATGATACTGTAAACCACTGTCCCTTCTGCTCATGTCTGGTGATGTCCTGGTGGGTGTCCCAGGGAATTAAAAGAATCCCAGGCACTTTATGCGAGAGTAGGGATTTTCCCAGTCTCCCTGGCCACATCCTCTTTCCCATAAAACCAGTTCACGCAGTTGTCCAAGGCTGTGTGTGTGGGTGTTGATCTGTGATAGGGCTGCCACTACACATTTCCGTTACTTCAGTACTAGTCCCTCACTGCTTGTAAAGTGCATTGGGACACAATCTGTATGATAAGCACTATATAAAAGTCAATTATTTTCTTTTTCTACTTCTTTACAGTTCTTCACATCAGAACCCTGCAGCCAGATTCCGTACAACGTTTCCAGTTTTTTGAAGCCCACCTTCTATTCCCTACTCATCTCCTTGCAATCAGCCCTCCCATAGAGCTTGGTGTCACTCAGAAAAGGCAGATTTTGCCCTTGATTCCTCTCTGATATCCTAATGAGTGCATTGAAGAGCACTGGTCCAAGCACTAAGCTCAGCGGAACTCCACTTATGCTACCTCCCATTCCGAGTACTCCCCATTAACCACTACTGTGTTCTTCCTCCCAATCAATTTCTCACCCATTTCGTTGTTTTGTTCCACCACCCCAAGGTCATATAGTGTCTTAATCAAGGATATATCCTCCATTAGGCCACACCTTTGGAACTGTAAGTTATCAGCGTCAGGACCACATGGAAACTGTGACGTGCAGTATTGCGAATATATCTGCTGCATTGTCCTATTCTTGTAATTTTTTTTTAATTATTTTTTGTTAACTTTTCCATCACATTATAATACATTAAATGCACAAAAATCATATACAAACACATAAACAAATGGATAAATAACTAAAAGCTGGTGCAATTAAAATCCATCCACAATTCATATACCATCTGTTTGCTCATCTAGGTCCATTTCTAGCACGACAATATATGAAGGTGCATTCATTCATGAGGGGTCAAAATAAATAATAAATACTTAATTGGTTAAGATACATGGCTAGATTGCTACTCCCTTGTTTACTCGATCACCATTCCTGTCTTAAGGAATGCGTGAAGTGTATTTAAAATTATTTAATGTACCTCAGATTAGGATTTGTGACTCCCTATTATTTTTTCTTTCTCAGATAAGATTCCAGAGTTTGTGCTTCCATCCCTGGGTATATATACCTCTTTAGGTCTCTTCTCTCCCCACATTCTCTCACCATAGGATCCTTATCCTTGTTCGGCCAAAATCTCAACCACATTTCTCTGGTCCCTCTCGGCCAAATAGTGGAAGTAAGGGAGCCATCTAGCCATATGTCTTTCTTTCTGGAGCCTAAGCTTTGCTGTCAAATGCTCCATCTCCATCAGTTTGTCAATATTGTCCCACCAGGCCTTTTTATCTGGGATCCGTGGTGTCAACCATCTTTGAGTTATTGCTTTCAATGCAGCTGTAATTAAGATGTTAAATAGGTATCTGATTGCTTTAGTTCTCACATCTGCTGGTGGTAACCCCAGTACCGAGATGGAAGGTGCAAATGGCAACACCATTTCCAGAATCCGACCACTTTCTTTAGTGATCTCCACCCAGTAGGAATGTAATTTAGGGCATGACCAAAAATATGAGTATGATCACCCACTTCTCCACAACCCTCCAGTACAAATTTGTAAAATGATCCCTGAAGTGTTGGGTTATAACTGGGGTTCTAAAGTGGCACTGCACCACTCTCCACCTAAAATCCCTCCAGAAAGGAGATGCTGTGGTCGTGAAAATTCCTTTCCAAATCTGGCCCCATTCATCCTCAGTTAATTCTGTTCCAATTTCTTTATGCCAGTTTGTTTTAACCATATTTGTTGGTTCTGTTTGTAATGTTGAGAGTAAGCGTACTATCTGAGCCACTCTCCCTCTAGACTGTGCTGAGGCTGCCAAGTCCACCAGCAGCTGTGAAATCGGATTCTCATTTGGTTGTAATTGAGTTCTGCTCACTTCGCTAAGCAAATAATGCTTAAATTGTAGAAATTTAAAATAGTCCCTTTATGGCAGATTAAATTCTGGGCTATATCTTGGAATGATTTTAGAGATCCTCCCTAAAAATTTTCCTATTTTAGTTAGAGCTAGCCTTTCCATATTCTGAGCCCTCCTTCCAATTCAAAAGGCAAGAAATCTAGCATGCTCTTAAAGGGGTATCCAAAGACTGCTTCATATGAAGTTTATACTTTCTACATATCTCTGTCCATGTCTGAATCAGATTGTGCACCCAAACATCGCTATAATGGAGTCTTTGAATATTTTGATAGTCCACACCAATATGTCCTCCATAAAAGACAGGTCCCCCCCTCCATCTCTATCCATGCCGGAGTTTCTACCTTACAAAATTTTACTTCGTACATGAATATCTAGGCTGCCCAAAAATATCTTTTAAATTCAGGAAGAGCCAAACCTCCTTTTTCTTTTGAGGCCCCCAATAGCGACCATTTAATCCTTGGTCTTCTGCCATTCCAAATGAACTTGGATATCATATTGTGTATTAATTTCCAAAATTTCTCTGGAGGCCTTACTGGCAAAACTGTAAATAAAAATAAAAATCTTGGTAATAGAATCATGTGGACTGTTTCAATTTTGCCCATCAAAGTTAGAGACAATTCCTTCCATCTCATACAGTCTTTCTGTGCTTCTAAAAATAATCTATAATGATTTTTTATATATAGTAAATCTAGATCTCTGGGTATCCAAACACCCAAATACTTTAACCCATTTGAGGCCCACTTCAGGCCATATGGAAGTGGGTCTCTAGATCTGCCAATGGGCAATAACTCTGTCTTTAGTTCGTTTACTTTGTAACCGGAGAAAGAGCCAAACATTTTAAGCTTATTTATTATCTTCTGTACATCCTTTACTGGGTCATTTATATATATTATGGTGTCATCCGCGCATATAATGATATACGAATATCTTCCCCACCCAATCTAATCCCATGAAAATCTGGCGCTTGTCTGAAGTATGCTGCCAGGGGTTCTATACTTAATGCGAATAATAGTGGTGATAGGGGACACCCTTGTCGTGTGCCCCTACCTATCTCCAAGGAGTCTGAAACCAGGCCATTCGCCTTAATCTCTGCCCTAGGATTCTCATATAAATTAGCTATCCAAGCTCTAAAGCGGGGTCCAAAACCAAAGCTAACCAACACCCTTTGCAGATATTTCCAGTTTAGCCTATCGAATGCCTTTTCGGCATCGACAGATATTACTGCTTGTAGTGTTTTCTTTGGAAGTTTCTCTGCCTCTGCTATTGTGTTTAAGAGTAAATGGATATTGTCCTGTATATGCCGCCCTGGCATAAACCCTGTTTGGTCCGGATGTATCAAATCACAAATTAAGGGACTGTAATCTTACACTGATGGCCTTGGTAAAAATCTTGGCATCTACATTAAGCAGTGATATCGGGCAGTAATTCGAGCACATGACTGGGTCTCTGTCTGGTTTGGGAAGAATTGCTATCAAGGCTCTGCTCCATGATTCAGGCATCTGCCCCTTCTCATGGACTATATTGCATACCCTACTCAAAATTGGGGTCAACTCCTTTGCAAATTGTCTATAAAACTCGACTGGAAGACCATCAGGTCCTGGTGTCTTACCACTTTTGAATGATCTTAAAGCTGCATTTATTTGTGTACTTGAAAAAGGGGCTTCTAACTGTTCCCTATGATCCGCAGTTAAAGAGGGGGAGTTTCAGCTCTTTAAAGAATGTCTCCATTTACCCACTTTGGTCTAAGTTATTTTCCTCTCTGTATAGCTCAGTGTAGAATTTTTTTAATTCGTGTAGAATTTCTCCTGGAAGAACTGTTGGGTTCCCCGGGTCAGAACCTTTATTTATTTTAATTACATGTTTTTCTGCTTCTTGTTTCTTAAGGGGCATAGCAACAGGCGACCCGCCTTTTCCCCTCCCTCATAGTATCTTTGTCATGTAAAACGTAGTGTATTCTCCACCTGCCATAACGACAAAGCGTTAACCCGTTCTCTGGCTTGTTTTATTTTAGGTTGTAAATCAGCTCTTCTGGTTGCTTTATGCTGTGTTTCCAGTTGTTTTAAAGCCTCCTCCGCTTTAAGATAGGCTTCCCTATGCTTTTATTTTTTTCTGTAGGATGCATAGGATATTACATGACCTCTAATAACTGCTTTTAAGCAGTCCCATATATATTTTAATTGTGTTCCTGTCTTATCATTATCTTGTAGAAAGTTTTAATCACCTCTAGTTTTGTCTGACAAATTCTTTTGTCGTTTAATAGACTGAGATTAAACCTCTATATCCCTTTTGTATTGGGCTCCTCCATTGTAAATGATATACCACCAGAGAGTGATCTGAGAGGGCCATGGGGTAGAAACTTATATCCTTAACTATATGTACCCACTTCCTCTGTAAATATATTCTGTCTAGCCTCGAATATGAATTATTGACAGGTGAAAAGAATGTATATTCTTTACCTGAGGGGTTAAACAATCTCCATGGGTCAGTCAACCCCCATCTCCTCCCTCAGTGTGGACAGTAGTTTAGAGCACGTCCCATGACCCCTCTTACATGGTGGCGTACAGTCTAACAGCCCATCCTCTACACAATTCCAGTCCCCTGCGCATATTACCTGTCCTTCTGGTAGTTTAGCTATTATTTGAAATACCCTTCTTATAAATTCCCCTGTAGGGGGTGTCAGAGCATAAATTGATAGAATATGCAAAGTCTTACCCTGGAATTGGCCTGTGACCAGTACTAGCCTTCCGGCGGCCTCGGAGAGAGTACTGGTAATTGAGAAAGAGATTCCTCTTTTAATCAATATTGCCACCCCTGCTTTTTTGGCCTATGGGTTAGAATCTCCAACTACCCGACCCACCCAAGTGCGTCTTCATTTCATATGCTCCACATCAGACAACCTGGTTTCCTGGAGACATATTATGTCACATTTGGCTTTGTGAATCTCTTGTAGTACTCTGGTCCTTTTAATTACGCTGTTTATGCCCTTCACATTCCAAGTTCCTATTTTTAAACTACCCATTTTCTTCCTCCGTTGAGACTTCTTCCACCCCTTTTACCTTTTGTCCACAATCTCCCCTCATCACACATTGTACATTTGCACCAGGTAACAAAAAGATAACATAACAACAAACAGTCCAGAACATTAAACATCAACGTACAAACTTTTCCAACACTGTTTGAACACTCCTCCCTCTCAACCAGCCCGAGGTGGAGCATAGTAAACATATTTTGTAACAGTAATCAGATAGGACCTAACAGTATAGAAGACAGATGTCTTCTGGCAGTGTGGAGTCTGTGGCTCCACTAGTGAGAGTGAGGCTACACCCTTATCAGGGTAAGGAGAGCTCATCCAATGGACTCTCTTCTCCTCCCTCACTTTGTTGTGAACTCCCGGGATTCCCGCTGCTCCCGTCCCCGGTGATCCCTCTATCATGAGAAAAAAAAAAAAAACTGTTTAACCAGCTCTTTATTTCCTATCTAGTTAGTTCTCTTTACAAGAAAATTACCCTTTTTGCACTATCTTCCCCATTGAGTTACGGTATGATTACCCCTTTTATCACTCTAATCTTACATATGTACACCTTTCCCCCTCTACAATCAACCTCTAAACTTCAGTACTGTTCTTCGGTTCCTGTTACTTAACCTCACCCATCTGTTCTCTTTAATCTTCTCAACTGCCCTTATACTACCCCCTTCTCTTTTACCACCTTTTATTTGTGTGTTATTCGGTACTACATTACGTATCTGTTGTAACTTTCCTGTATTTTCTATTTGTCTAGGCCAGCCGTTGGGGAAGGACTTCATTCGTATATATTTGCTGGTTATTTGACCTGCCCCCACTTATTCCTTTAAAAGTTTACCCATCTTAATAGTTTATCGAAAACTGCAACAAGGATACTTGCCCCTCCGCTCAAATGATCTAGGAGAGATTTATTTTTCTTATCCCTCAGCATAACACTGCTCGACCACTTCCTCGCGCATTGAAAATTAGTTGTGCGTAGGAACCTATATCACGTCGGACCGGTTTCACTTCCTTTCTCTCCCCTGGAAACCCGACCCCAATCCTCGGTTTATTTTATTAACAATTATTTTCTCCGATCAAAAATCAAAATGTTATTCCTCCTCTATCCGCCCCTTACTGGACATCACTGAGTCATTTTTAGTGTTCACTTCTTTAGAGTCTCTCCTGGGATACCCCATCTCCATTTTATCAGTCCTTGCCTCCCATTATTTTATTTATTTATTTATTGGAACATCAGTTTACAGCCTTTGAGCCAGAGGCTCATTTACAAAGGTACCTCGTCACAGAGAGGACAAACAGTGCAAACAACATTTTTACAATAGAACTGTGTACAAAAGAACTGTGGAAACATGAGGACATAGGATAGAATACAGTTTTGATACAACAAAAATTGGCAAAGCACAAGTCAGTTCAGAGTAGTCTGAACAGTTACAGATGAGCATTACGGGGTTGACAGTATACAAGTAGGCACAGGACGATTTATACAGTATGCTAACAGAGGCAGAACTAAGCAGAAGAAATCATTGTAGAGGCGTGCGGAGAAGAGAGTAGCATTATAGGTAGAGATAAGCAGTAGGTTTGAGAAGACGCTCGGGGAGCTTTGTCTGGTCAGAAGATCTGGAAATAGACTTAGAGGCAGCCACAGCTGCGCGTAGTGAGTAGGTGTTTTCTAAGGGTGGTTTTGAAGCGAGAGATCATGGAGGCATCAGTGATACTGGTAGGGAGGGTGTTATACCAAGAAGGGGCTCTGTTGGAGTATGCCCTTTGACCTTGCGAGGTTCTAGCCCTCGGTACTACCAGTGCAATTTTGCAGGAGATTCGGGTATGCACTAGAGGGTTTGCTCAGTGGATAGAGGCAGTCAGACCTGGCGGGGATGGACCAAGGAGAGTCTTTTTAGTTAGGAGGCAGGTTTGGAATCTGAGACGTTCGTCTAGGTCGAGCAGATTAGCCAGGGTGTATAGATGGCAGGTATGGGTTAGTCTAGGCGCCCCGGTTATTAGCCTACATGCCTTATTTAAGGTGAGGCGGAGCTTGTTTAGGGAGTTCTGGTCAGCGGCCCCATAAACTGGTAAGCCATAGTCTACTAGGGATAGTACAGAGGATGTGACTGCGAGTCGGAGGGCGTCAGGGGAGACAGTTTTTATGGTGGTAAGGATACCCAGCCGAATGTTGGAGGCTGAGGCAAGGGCAGAGAGATGTGGGCATGAAATGAGAGAGCAGGGTCGAAGGTTATCCCTAGGTACTTGTACAAGTGGACTTGCTTGATAGGGAGTTTAGAACTGGCAAAGACCTGAAGTGGATAATTACTAACTTTATTTTGGGGGTGGGCAAAGAGCATGGTTTTAGTTTTTTTCAGATTAATTACGAGTCTATGCTCTTTGAACCAGGCTTCTGCGTCATTGTAAGATAATTGCAAGGAGTCCTGAAGGGAGATGGGATTACGGTCTGAGGCAAAGATAACAGCATCATCTGCGTAAAGTAAGATTTTGCCAGTACAGTCACCTGGCAGAGAGTTGAGAAAAAGAGAAAAGAGCAAGGGCCCAAGAATGGAGCCCTGTGGGACTCCAGAGCAGATAGGACAGGCGCTGGAGAGTGTCCCATTAATTTTAACACATTGTGAGTGGGCAGACAAGTAGCTGGAGCACCAGGAGACAGGCCCATTGGCAAAGCCTATGTGGCTAAGGCCATCCAGCAGGAGGGGGTGGGAGACAGTGTCGAAGGCTTTTGATAAATCAATGAACACTGCACCCGCTAGAGAGCCAGAGTCCAGAAAGGAGTGAAGAAAATTAGAGAACTCAAGGAGGGCGGTGTTAGTGCTGTGGCCAGCTCTCAAACCATGCTGTTCAGGGCAGAGGATGCTGTATTTGTCTAGATACTCTTGAGATTTGGGAAGACACAACCTTTTCTAAGGCCTTTGAGAGAGGAGAGAGAGGATAGAGATAGGCCGATAATTACCAGGGAGAGTCCTATCCCCACCCTTGTGTATGGGGGGGACTGTAGCGATTTTCCAGGCAGAGGGGACTTGCCCTAGGCAGAGAGATTTGTTGAAGAGGCTGGTGATCGGTGAGATAACTAGATCCAGAACCTGATGGAGGAGACTGGGATCGAGGGAGTCACTGCCAGTAGTATTGCTCTTTAAGGCCTTGAGTAGGTAAGGTCTGACTTCCCAGGCAGTAACACGGTGTAGGTGGAACCGAGGGCATGTGAGAATAGAGTCAGGTCGGGGGTCGAAGAACTGTTGGGAGCACAGGACTAAGGTCAGTGAAGGATTTGTTGATGTGGTTGGCAATGTGGGCTGGGTCTGTGGAGATAGAGCCATCAATGTTGATTTGGGAGGGGGGGGGACGTGTGCCCCATTCAGTTGTTTGATGTTGTCCCAGAAGGTCCTGCATTCCCCCATGATGAGGTGAGTGAGGCTTGATAGTGTTCAGCCTTCGCCTTGTGGATGGCCCAGGTACATTTGTTCGGAGCAGCATAGGCCTGCCTATCAGCAGAGCGGCCAGTTTCGGTGGCAATGTGCCATAAGTTATCCCTGTTCTTAAGAAGTTGGCGTGGGGGGGTGTAACCCCGGAGGCATGCCTTACTTTGGACTGGAGTGCAGTTAGTGGTGCAAAAATGTTGCAGGCTTTGTTAAAGGTTTGGGTAAAAAAGGTTAGAGCCGTATCCATGTCAGGGGTGTATTGTATGGGAGACCAGTTAGTGTGGGCTAGCAGTTGCTTAAGGCCTTTCAGCCCGCCTGGTCTTAGCCGCCGCCGAAGGGTGGATTGTGCTGTGGATTTGGGCAAGGAGGTTGACCAACGGAAAAGAACAGGGGAGTGGTCACTAAGTCCGTCAGGAAGGATTTGGATATTGCAGATTTGGTTAGGATGGTTTGTGAGGACCACATCAAGAAGTGTACTTGTGCCCATTCTAGGATTCACTCTAGTAGGTTGGGTAACAAGTTGTGTTAGGTCAGTAGATGCAAAGGTGTCACGGGTAGCAGAGGATGAGGGGCTGAGCCAGTTAATGTTTAGATCACCCACAAGGATTTGGTCAGAGGAATGGCGTAGGGAGGTAAGATAATCAATAAGTGGAGCCAGTGCCTGCGCTTGATTTTTTGGAGGTATGTAGGCTGTAGTCAGATAGATGGGACCCCTTGAAGGATCAGGGGTCAGTTTTAGGGTTAGGGCCTGAGCTCTGAAGTCAAGGACAGGGGCTGGGAGGGCTAGTCCTACAAGTGAGTCTTTGATATAGATGGCAGCCCCACCATGACTACTAACCGCGGTCCTCCCAATAGAGGGAGTAGCCCGGGAGGCGAGACCAGGAGTCAGGGGTAGATTCTGACAGCCAGGTTTCCACTATAGAGATAACGGCCAGGTTTATGGACTGTAATCCAACATTAGAGTGAGCTGAATTTTTTAAGGAGGCTACAGATGTTCATAGACACAACATGAAGCCCAGGAGATTCGACTGATGAGCTATTGTGAGCCGGGCCAGGGTTAGGATGTATATTTCCTGTCAGGAGTAGAAGGATGAGAACAACCCTGGACAGGGGGTGGTGGAAGGTGAGTTTGCACCGGGTAAGATAGGAGGAGTAGGGGAGTTTCAGGATGCAGGGGGTAGGCAGAGGGGCACAAGCTGGGAAGGCTAGAACGATAAGTCCCAGTGGGAGCAAGGAGAGGAAGCAGGGTAGTGTCTAGGTGGTGGGTGAGGGTGGCTAGGGCACATTGGGAGTAGAGGAGGAAGGTGATGGCAGAGACCCAGAAGGAGGGAAGAGTAAGAGGGCAAATGGGAACACTAGATTGGTGAAACTGTGGAGTTGTAGGGACACCAGGGTCGGATGACAGCCTAAGGAGGAGGAGGAGAGGCAGGCAAGTCAGTAGGAGGTAAGCAGGCATTTTCAGTGAAGGTTTGCAGGCAGATAATAAGAAATGAGAGAAGAGGATATGTAGCCTGCCAAAAGTGTTAGTGCCACTTTGGTACAGTGGTAGAGACCCTGCCTCTGGTGAGCAAGGTGCCAGGTTCAAGACTCACCAGGGATAATAGGGAATTGCCCAGGGTAGAGTCATTATCCACAGTCCAGGAGCAGCCCACCGGCACTGTGAAGGCCCACAACTGGGGTGCTAAATAGCGACTCCTAGTGGCCAAAAATGGCTATAGGCTGAGTGTGAGTAGGTGGTCTCGGGGCCAGAGATTACCAGGTGGGGGCAGAACAATGGGTGCAGTATAGTGGAGCCGGTGGTGGGGAGGAGGTAGAAAAGGGGTGGTTAGATAGGAGAGGAGAGAAGTGGGATAAGTGGGTAGAAGACACAGGGATAGAGTGGGATTAGCTGGCAAGATGCTAACAGTAGAGAGCACAGTGACCTCTAGTGGCTAGCAGGTATAACCTGCAAATGGGAAAGTGAGGACTTAGTATTTAGGCTAACAGGAAGTGATGTAATGGGAGTGGACCAATAAATTGAGGGCCACCCCTGAGTGGGTGGGTGGCTGGGGCGGGCGGGGCAGATGACGCGCAGCGTTGTCGGGCTAGCACCCCACAGCAGTCTTCCAGTGCAAGAAGCAGAGGTGAGCCTTTACCTGAGGACCTGTCGGCGTCTGCAAAGCTGGTCCGTCGGCTCCTGGAGGGAGCTGGATCGAGTCCTGAGCTGCTGCGAACGGCAGAGTGCTTTTGGGGGGTTCAGGCCTATAAGGAGCACAAACAAAGGGAGCGGATTAGTATGCAGCGGGAAGAGTAATTCACAATCAGACGCTAAACTGCGCATGCACACAGGGCTGCATCATTTGTTCGGTTCTGCTGTCTTCAGCCACTTGGAGAGCTCTTCATGCAATGAAATCAAGTCCTTGGGTTTGCGTTTGCCCCCCGATACAGGGTTTGGAACCACCCTCCACAGGAGACCTTCGATTTGAGCCTTTGCCTGTTCTTCCCGCATATCTGGGGTTGGTAAGTCTTTTGACTTCAGAAATGGAACTGCCGCCAATAAATTAACGAATGTTTTGATGTCGTCTTTCGTCTGGCTCCAGAGGCGTGCTGGGTATCTAATCTGCGCCTTGAGACCTTTACCCTTCAACAGTTTAACTATTTGCAGAACTTTCTTCCTTTTGGCTAGCAGCATCGGTGGGTAATCTTGAGCCACATAGACTCGATGGCCATCTAAATTCAGGTTTTTTTTGGCCCATGCCATTTTAAGTACTCTGTCCTTGACTGCATAGCTCAGAAATGTTATGATTATTGACCTCGGAGGTGCTTCTGGTGGTGGTTTCGGGACTAGGGCTCTGTGTGCCCTCTCGATCCCCAGCTCTGAGTCTGCGGATAGATCCAGTTCTTTCTGTAGCCATACTGACATAAATGCTGCAGTGTCTGCTTGTTCGGAGCCCCCCGGGACCCCAAACACTCGTATATTATTTTGTCTAGATCTTGCTTCTGAATCCTCTGCTTTATTTGTAAGATCTCTTTCCCTTCTGTACAAGTAAATCAGGGATCTCCCGAAAGCCATGTGTTCCATTTGTAGACTTGCTAAATGTCCCTCGTTATCTGTGGTACGTCTTTCCAATTTTTGGAGGTCTTGTTTGATATCGGTTACTTTGGTATCTATCCTGTGCAACATGTGCATGACTGCTCGTGAGTCAGCCGTTCCCAGCTGTTGTTGCCCCCTCTCTGGGCCATATTCTTCTTCATCATCTCCCGAACCCGCCGTCTGAACTGAGGCAATAGAGCTCACTGGACTAGAATCTCTAGGCCTCTGGGGAGTATTGCCTTTATTCTTTTTGGAGGACACATTTTTTGGCGGCATTTTCACATTTGCCATCACTCCAGAACCTGCTAGTTATGCTGGTCCCCTAAGATGCGTCTTTGTATGTAATTTCTTGGCTGATTAACGCTGATTAAATCACCGGGGCCTACGAGCAGCAAAATCAGGCTTTCATGCCGACGCTGACGTCACCGGAAGTCCCTATTCTTGTATTTTATTTCCAACGTTTGTTGTATTATGTTTCTTTCAGGTTGCTGTGTATTGTCACTTTTCTGAACTGTTACTGATTTTGTCACGTGTTCTGTACTTCTACTTTGTAACATCACAGGTCATCTCTGAAAATAGTAATTTATATGGCTAGAACACCTTACCCTGTAAACAAAAACTAAATAAATAAATATAATGTGGGTGGCCCCAAAACTCCTTAGTTCCCCACCGGAGATTAGCCTCAGAGAGGAGGGCCTCTTACCGTGAGGAATCAGGAAATTACACCAGTACCAGGCATACAGGAAGAGGCATGGGACTTACAACAAAATGCATGGAGTAAAGCTTTAAGCACAGTATCTGACATAACCCTCAAGGAAATCAAAAGGTGGGAAGGAGGGAGGGTATAGCATGGCCTAATGGAGGATATTCTCTCGAAGATCTACCGTATGGTAAGTTCTTGTATAACTGTTCTGTCTTCACTAAGGATATCTACTCCATTAGGCTACACCTTTGGAACAACTCCCAAGCAGTACAAAGCAACAAGAGGACGGCACAGTCTGATATGTGATCAGAACAAGAGGCCTGGCAGTACAGCAAGCCCCAAACCAGCACATCTACGAGAGACGGTGTCCAGACTGTAATGTTTAGTGAAAGTGTGAACAGTGCTCCATGTGGCTGCAGCACATACGTCAGCAGCAGGGACATTTTTGAAATAAGCAACAGAAGTGGCAATACCCCTAGTGGAGCGACCACGAACAGCACCAGAAAGTTCCTTAACACGCTTCCTATAACAGAAAGCAATACAATGTGCCAGCCATTTAGTCAAACATAGTTTAGACACAGGAGTGCCCTCTTTCCCATGGGTGAATGAAACAAAAAGTTGAGAGGACTTTCTGCAATCCATGGTACAGTCATTATAGTATCTTAGTGTTCTGTGTATATCTAGTGTATGGAGCAGAGCCTCACCTTGGTTGGTATGCTCAGGATAATAAACAGGAAGGTGTACTGTTTGGTGCAGTGTAAATTCTGATACAACCTTTGGTAGAAACTTAGATTCCTACACAAAGAAACTGTGTCTTTGTGTAAAATCAAATAAGGAGGCTTACACATCAATCTGAAGCTTGGAAAGCCTCCAAGCAGAAGAATAGACTATAAATAACATTTCCATGACAGGAAGCATGAGTCACAACTCGTGGCAGGCTCCAAAGGAGCCAAATTCAGATTCTCATTCTAGTCCCAAGCCAGGGCTGGATTATGGATGGGAGATTTTATGTGAAGAATACCTCTCAGAAACATATGGGACACTTCTAATTGGACAACCGTACGACGATCAGTAGGGGCATGGAAAGCTGCTATAGCAGCCAGATACACCTTAACAGAAGAATACTACAAGCCCGAGTCAGACAGGGAAAGCAAGTATTCTAACAAAGAATTCACAGGACATATAAAAGGGTCCATATTCCAGGAAGCAGATCACAGAATGAAGCGCTTCCATTTCAGGAAATAACTTTGTCTAGTAGAAGACTTCCTAGCCACAAGCAGGACATCAGCCACCTTAGCCACCCCTAAATGTGCCATCGCTATGTTTTCAGGAGCTATGCAGGTGCGGGGACTTCTGGTCCAGATGGACTAGGGATCCCTTGCCCTGTGATACCAGACCCCGAAATAGAGGGAGGGTAGAGGATGCTCCACTGCTAGATGTTGAAGGAGTGGAAGCCATATCTTGCAAGGCCAGAATGGATCAGTGAGGATGAGAGTGGCACTGTCCACCTGCAGCTTGAGCAGAACCCTCTGTATTAGAGGAATGGGGGGAAATGCATATAGGAATTTTCCTTTTCAAGAGAGGGACACTGCTTCTTGCCAGAAAACTCCAGGCCCTGAAGCAGTGAACAGAAAGATGGGAGTTTTACATTTCGTGGGGACTCAAAAAGGTCGATCTTTGAATGACCCCATCTTGTAAAGAGGTTGTTTTCCATGGATGTCAGCAGTTTCCATTCATGAACCATTGATTCTCACCCCGGAGTCCTTTAGTATCAGTAACTATAGCAGTTAGCTGGCTAGGTGCAGCAGCCCCTGAGGCATGCCTTTAAGATAATTAGCATAATAAGCTAGGCATCAGCCAGTCAGAAAAAGGAGGGAGTATGCTGAGAGGGAGCAGCCTGAAGGACTTCAGAATTTTTTCTCCACTGACTGAGCAACACTGCCCCAGAGGTGTCCCTCAACTTTCCTTGTTGACAGCCTTTTTCTGCTTCTCTTGGTAAAGTTTTCCTCACAAACTTATTTTTTAGCGTGCTGAGTGTATTTTCAGTGTTTTTTAGCAATTCCTCTCGGTTTCCGGGAACCGCTATTTTTGGTCGGTTTCACGGTTCCCTCAGCTTATTTTCTTGTATTTTAATCGCGATTGAGTGCTTTCGACGGTTTCTTTTACTATTTAATTGCGGTTCCCCTTTTCTTGAGAAACCAATGATTTTGAAGGTTTTGCTTTATTTTTACCTCAGTAATCATGCCCTACCGCAAGGGAACCTTTAGAATTTTTACATTTTGACGGTTATTGCTGGGTTCTCTGTGGATTGGCATGTCGGAGATCCCCAAAACTAATAGAAAACTGGACCTACAGGTTTTAAAAAGTGTGCCAGCTGTCACAAGATTTTGGCCATTGCAGATTCTCATAACCTATGCCTTAGGTGTTTAGGTCCAGATCATACTTGCTCTTTTTGCACCAAATTTTGTAAAAAAAAAAAAAAACATTGAGAAACGGAGCAAAGACTGGAAAAAGTTATGGCTGAGGAAAAACCAAAGGCTACCGATGAGGGGCCATCTAAAAATAATAACAATAAAAATTCAAACAGAGGTGCTGATGAAGCATTCAAGTCCCAGCTTAAAAATAAAGCTTCCAAGAGAGCTGATGAAGTTCCTCAAAAATTAAAAAATAATAGAGGCACTGATGAAGTGTCTGTATTAAAAAGGAAGCATGATCAAGCTGCTGATGAAGTGTCTAAAATGATGATTTACAAAGGCAAAAATGCGCCTGTTCCTCCAGGGAAAGCCAATAGTGAGACAACAGGCAGCTTAAAACATAAAGAAAAAACAAAACCTACACAGCCACAGTCTGTGCAGGAACTCCACCTGTGCAAGACATTGCAAAAGCATGGTATGTCTTTCAGATCCTACGAAAGACTGGGTCTGTGTTTTCTGGGTTGGTAAACACTCATCCACAATTCTCTCTTCTGGAGACTGTAAGGGTGATGTAGATGATGAAGAACATTTTCTCTCTCTAAGCTGATCTCCGGGCTTCCTTACTCCTGGGCTGTACCTCCTGATGCTGATCCACAGGCAGGAATCAGACCTCTGCAGCATGGGACATCCAGCCCTCCACTTCCTGTTCTCCTCAGTTTACTTCCTGCTTACCATAAGGCAGGTTCTCTGCAGGGGCTCTGCCACTGTTGTGGCAGAGCTGAAGACTCCAGACTGTATGTTCAGTCTATTTCTACTTTAAGGAAGAGGATTGGCAAGGGGGAGCTTAATTTTGAGTTGCCTCATAGTATCTTTAGGGTCCCCAGTCTCAGCCATTCATGCTGCACAGACTGGACCCCTTCCCTCCTGCTCTTTCCTGCGCTTTGAGGCACGCACCCCCCCCCCAACGGTTCGGTAGGAAGCACAGAATTCACTCCAGGATTAGTACAGTTGGGCAGCGGCAGGTCGCCCGTGCGGAGGCCTGCGTCTATGTATTTTTGGCTCCGGGGCCTTCACTGCCGCGTGGCCATTCTGCTCAGGCCACCGGCGCGGCAGGCCATCACTGTACGGAGGAAGGCCGCCGACTCAGCAGACGCATCACCGGGGAGGGAAGCCACTGAGCGATCTCGCCCCACCACAGTAGCGGGGCTTCATTTCCAGCAGGAGCTTGATTCCTGCTCGAGATCTATTCGACTCAGGAGGAACCACTCTGTCAGAAACCACGCAGCAGCAGGAGCTTGATTTTAAGCTCGGGATAAGCCAACAGGTAGGAGACTTCAGTCGGCTCAGGTGGAGCCATTCTCTGCCCTTCGGCTCACAGGAGGAGCCACTCAGCTGGCAGTAACGTTTTTTGGGCTCACCGATGACCAGCGTGGGATCTACCTTGGAAGCAGTCATGCTTCTAAACAGCAGCCGCCTCATTTGGGCTCAGGGAGAGCAGTGCTACTGCTCTTCCTCGCAGCGCTTAGAGCGGGAATGCCCCACAGTAGCAGGGGCTTCACTAGTGGGAGAGCGCTGGAACAGCCTCCGCAGTAGGGCAGCGCCCACAGTAGCAGGGGTCCTCTTTAGCTCAGGAGGAGCCGTGCTCAACCCCTCATCAATGGCACTCTTATTCGCGGGTACTCAGAGCGGCAGTGCTCGAGCAGCAGGAGCTTCTTTCAGCTCAGGAACAGCCACGCTACAGTACCTCCGATGGCCAGGACAGCTCAGGCAGTCAACTCCATAGCCGAGCTGGCTGAGTGTTGTGATGCGGCTTAAACCATTGCTTCTGGAATACAGAGGTGCTGGGTTCAGATCACAGTCTCCTTCCCATCAGGCCGGGATGCACAACGTGGGGAACCCGACCAGAGCGATTGAGCCCCACTTACTACACAGATTGTTGGGTACTTTCAATAGGGGCTCATGCACCCTTCTGTTCAAATGTCTGAAAGGCTATGGGGAGCAAAACATGATGGGAGCAAAGCACAACTCCTTATGGGGCGGTCACGGCCACAGAAGTAGTTCTCCCCCCCAGGTCCCCTTCTCCGGCTTGCTATGCCTAAGTGAGACAGCTGCAAGGGTGGTGGAGGTCCAGAGACATCCATCCTGCTATCACAGGATCCAGTTCCGGGCAGTGCAGACTCATCAGCCTTCTCCTCCAAGGGACAGCAGGGCTTACCAGCGGGTCCACGGGATGCCTACTCCCAATCGTCTCACCGGAGGGACAGTGCTAGTTTTGTCATGCTAGTAGCACAAGTCTGCAAGAGGTCAGTTAGCATACCTCAGTCTCCTTAATAGTTAGGAGGGTCCATGGGATGCCCACTCCTATGCCTACTTCCAGTTGTTTCACGGAGGGACATTGCTACTTTGACATGCTAGTAGTACAGGTCCACCAGAGGTCAGTTAGTCTCCACCCCAGAGGCGAGGGCTACTAGTAGCGTTTCTGTCTCGGATGGCTCTTCACCTAGAAACTTGGCATTGGATGATCAAGATTACTTCACGGGTGAGTGAGGAATCTCACTTGGTCTCCTTGGCAACTCTTAAAGTTCCAGCCAGCACTCAGACTGGCATGGCTACCAAGCAACAGGAGAACTTATATATTTACCTCGGGGGCTTCTGGAACCCGGGGGACCGTAGGTGGAGGCATCCCTCGTAGAGGCGCTTTCAGTGCTCCTCTCCTCCCTTAAAGCAGCTGCGAACAACCTGTTTTCAACACCACTGAAGTGGCATTCCAGCGCGCTGACGAGCCACATATAAGTAAGCCCAGCCAACCTGTTTTCAGCATGAGCTGCAATACCATGGCCACTATCCTGGCATTCCAGTGTGCTGACGAGCCAGATGTAGATAAGCCCACCCCACAACAGCTGCAGAGCGGGACTGTTCTAGGCGTTATCAGCACATGTCTCAGAGGAGGCTGCCAGTTGCGCAGCAAGGGCCATGCTTTTACTCGCCTCGCTTCGACAGACCTAAGGCTGTAGACATCAGCAGATATCTCAAAGGAGGCTGCCAGTTGTGCAGCAAGGCCATGCTTTACTCACCAGACATCAGCAGATATCTCAAAGGAGGCTACCAGTTGCAGCAAGGGCCATTCTTAAACTCGCCTTAACAGACCTAAGGCTGCAGGCATGGCAGTCGGACAGATCGCCAGAGCTCACTTGGTGAATGCGCCCGAGAAAGGAAGCTCGTATGGATAATCTTTTACAGGGTGGTAAAGATTCCAGAGAAGTGCCGAAACCTTTCTACCACAATCCAGGAACACATTACAGACCATGGATGTAGGATCCAGTCAAATATTCAAACACATGCATACTGGAAGACAATTTAAATCTGCCTTGGCAGGCGATCGAGGTAATTTCTATCACCCAGGAGATGCAAAAGTTGGACAGAACTGAAGGTGCCTGAACCGGTCATAATCCACAACGGTCCCACAGCTCAACTAAATATTACAAGCAGTGGCAAGGTGGTCTGGTACCTGCCGGTACATGGTTTTCTCAACTGGAGAAAGAGTTCCTAATTTCAAACCTGACCTTGATCCTTCTGGGGCAGACATCATGATTTTCCCTGAAACTAATTTTCAAATTCTGCTAAAGCTCATCAAGGAGTTAACTCCTCATTTATTTATTTTTCATAAAGCTCATTGAGACAGAGTGAACCCTCCTTCCGGGGATGGCCTCGGAGAACAGAGGTCATGAAGAGTCTCAAGTTAGACCATCCTCACCAACTCCGAATCGCAACTGATGCAAGCCTCGTGAGTTGGGGTTGGCTCACTGGCTTCAGCTGTTGGCAACGGGCAGGTGGTTGCTGTTAGAGGCACAAGGAACAGCATAAACGTTCCCGACGTGAACAGTGGGCCACGCTCTGAGGCACTCTGAGCAGCAGTTCCCCAATCAGGATAGTCTGGTTCCAGTTGGCAATACTAGCCATCAGGGTGGCACAAGAAGCTCAAAATGGTAAGGGAATCTATTCTTTTTCAGTGGGTCTCGCACCACTGAGCGAGGTTTTTACCAGGGCAGGTAAACAACATGGCAGACTAGCTTAGTAGCAAGGTTGGTCCACCATGGGAATGGGAGCTGAAGGATAGTGCCTCCTACATCTTGGCAAATCAGTGGGGCAATCCTCAGACAGATCTTTTCGCCTGCTGGCGGAACTCCAAGGTAAGCAGTTCTGCTCTTTGGAGGAGGATGAACCAGCGGTGGCTCAGGACACGTTTTTCCCCTAAACTGGGATGAGTTTGGTCTCCTGTATGCCTTCCTCCAATACCACCTCTATCAAGAGTCCTTCACAGAGTGGTTCAGGACAGGACACTCATGATTCTAGCCTGCCCCTTATGGTTTTTTCTGCACATAGTTCCCGATTATCACTCGTCTGTCAAGGCGTTCACGTCTAACATTCAAGCTCAGCCTGGACATTCTCCATCAAGGTCTGGCCCGGCATCCCATTTAAACAACTTATCTATAGAGGCCTGGAGATTGGGAGGGAAAAACTTGTAAGGAGTTTAGCTACACAGTTTTAACAACTGGTCTCTCTCTAGACTGGGAAAGTGAGTGGAAAACTTTCAAGGAGCTATGTGGTACAGCTCCTGTTATTGACATGATGGGAATTCAGTATGTCTCTTCTTCCTCCAAAGTGCATTATAGAATCTGGAGAAATTTTGATTCTGGCTTCATTCCAGGCACATACAGAACGACACAATATAATTGCCTGTACTGCTGCAGTTCCTTTAAGACAGATGGACAAAGGACTGCAACCAGCCACCTTACAAATTAGAGTTTTCTGCACTGGGGGCACTCTTGATGGACCTGGGGAATTGTTGGACTCATATACCCATGTCTGGTACTTCTTCAGGCAGCAGCATTAAAACATCTTCAATCCACCAAAGCTATCACTTTGGAATCTTAATATGGTTCACAAGGCCGTGACCAAGGCCCCCTTTAGAGCCTCTCATGCCATCCATCATGCATCTCAAAATAAAGGTCGCCCCTTTTTCTCAAAGCTATAACTCCCGCTAGGAGTGTCGTGTCAGCAAACTAAAAGTATTGCTGGCCCAAGAGCTGTACACTCGTCCATCAGGCTAGAACAGTTACAGTTTTTGTTTGCCAAAGTTATGTCTCCTTCTATTGCAATCAAGGGTTCATTCTTCCTTCCTTCTGCCCACTTGCTAAAAGCAACAAGGATGGAAAATGCCATACACTAGACCTGGAAGAAAAATATGGACATTAAGAGAGAGAGCAGTTATCAAAACTTCAACTGTGTTCATGCCAGCTAGAAGGAAGAAAGAAAAAAAAATTGGGGGCAGCAAGGATTCAATAGGCCTCTATAGCCAAACGGATTCTATCCGTCACTTCTACGGCATATGATCAGGCCAGAGTAACTTGTCTGGCCCAGTGGGAGTCCACGGCCCTCTTCGTGGGCAGCTTTCAGAGAAGCATCTGCAGCACACTCACACTGAGTGGCCTTTTGATCATCCATTCACACACTCCAAAAAAAAAAAAAAAGGTCTCACTGGAAGCGATGTCCTCGGCAGAGGCATCCTTTGGCCGTAGAGTGTTTCAAGCGGTGGTGAACCCTTAAGGGTTCTTGACATTCTTCCCACCCAGGACATCTAGGGATGTACTGCTTTTGTATATTCCAGGAGTAAGGAAGCCTGGAGACGAGCTTAGAAGAGAGAAATTGAAATTTAAATACGTGTACCTGTAAATTTTCTTTCTCCGATGGCTGGTCTCCGGCTTCAGATCCCTCAGAATATATATATGTGTGTGTGTGTGTATATATATATATATATATATATATGTGTGTGTGTACTTGGCTGGCCTCACGACCATATATGCCTTAAAATTCTTGTTTTTGTTCCCAAGTTCTTGTAGTACTACCACATTGGACTGCTTTAGGAAGAACTGAGGCGAACAGGAAGTGGAGGGCTGGATGTCCCCTGCTGCAGAGGTCTGATTCCTGCCTGTGGATCAGCATCAGGAGGTACAGCCCAGGAGTAAGGAAGCCCGGAGACCAGCCATCGGAGAAAGAAAATTTACAGGTATTTAAATTTCGATTTATGTTGCCCCTGACTTGCATTTAGAGGGCCTAGAGCCTGATGTGTCCCCTGACCCTCCTTTTGGAGCTTTCCCTGCTGACCGTTTATTCAAAATATGCTAGACACCCTGGACCTCCCTTCTTAAGAGTCTAACCAGGATGAGGACAAGGGTAAAGATTATAGGGAGATAAAAGGCCTCCTCCCCAAAAGAGTAGTCATGCCTATCTATAATGCTTTCAGGAAAAATACCATGAAATTGCTTCAGAACCCCACTTCTGTAGAAGGGGTTGATAAGCATGCTGACAAAAAATACCAGCTGTCTAAAACTGATAGTGAGTTCCTGTCTGTACGTCCCAGCCATGAGAGTATAATACAGCAGCCAGCATGTGAGAAAGCTGGAGTCTCCTTGTCTTCTTTACTCCCTGACAAGGACTCCAGAAAAATAGATTTCATTGCAAAGAAGATGTACACCACAACTTCCCTGTTTATCAGACTTTTCTCCTACATGGCTTTCACAGCCAAGTATCTGAAAACATGGCTGGCCCGTCGGCGTAGTGGTTGGATTTCCGCTTGCGATGCCGGTGACTCGGGTTCAGAACGGACCCGAGTTGCTGGAGGGCCAGCCAGGGGAGCAGGCTTGAGTGTCTGACAATCGCTCACCTTCTCCTGGGGGGGATGCAGTCCGGCGTCTACTGACTCCTGGTGGAGAGTGGGGTATAGCAAGTGCACTGACCGACTGACTTTGGGGGGGGGGGCGTGGCGGACTTCGGCGTGCACCTAGATGTCATGGCATACCACACCCCCGGGGGGACGGAGGAAAAACTCTCCTCCGCTCGACCAGAAGTCGGCCATCTGGTCCCCCCTGCTGCCTCAAAATGCCCTGGTTGGGCCCCAGAGACCACCTCAGTAGCACCCGAGGGGCCAGGAAGTTGCACTGGATGGCCCCCACCAGCGCTTTTCTCCACGGAAGCAGAGAACCCATCTGGGGAAGGATTACACCGGGTTACCCCGAGGGTGGCTGCCATCTGAGGTGGTGGATGATGGCAGTGGGCGGGGGCACAAGTGAGCAGAGTAGGAGACCGTAGACGGCCCGAAGGAGAGGCTGATGGGGAGAAAGGGGAGGCAGCAAAAAAAAAAAAAGCACTGTGGAACTCTGTCCTGGCTATTGCCTGCAGTGGGTCGGACACAGTGGTGCAGGAACTAGTGGATACTGCAAAAACTGCCCTGGAAGCTACGAAGTACCAATTTCACATGGCAGATGACGACAATGATGCCGTCTCCAGAGCCATGGCCCATGCCATTTCTTCGAGGCGCTTTGCTCATGAGAACTACCACTCTAACCCCAGACACCAGTCTAAGGCCATGGACTTTCCCTGTGATCAAAACATACTTTTGATTCCAGGACAACAAACTACATGAAAAAGGATGATGAGTACAAGGCCTCTTGTCAGAGTCACTCCTCTAAACCTAAGCCTCCTGCCCCACAGAAATCTCACCTGAGGGGAAACAGGGCAGAGATTATTTTCCCAGACCTTACACTCCTTATCTCCAGCCTGACTTTTCTCAGTATAGGGATGTTTTCAGAGAGAGGGGCAGAAGGGGCCAAAGAAGAACCACCTCTGCCCAGCCAGCAGCCTCTCAGTCTAAGCCTTGGTGTGAGTGTCCAGGTTGCCTCCTCTCTGCCAGTAGGAGGCAGACTCTCCCACTATCTTCAGAACTGGTCCCTCATTACCTAGGAAAAGTGGGTTCTGGAGATAGTGGAAAAGGATCTGCTACTACAGTCCAAGCAGATGCCAGACCTCAAGCGTACCCAGGTGTCAAAGTCCCTAACCCCAACACAGGTACTACTGTTGGAGTTGGAGGTAAAAACCGAGCTCTACGAGCAGTGGAGAGGTCCGGCCCATGAAAAGAACGCCTCTACTCCAGGTACTTTCTGACACAAAGAAAACTGGGAGTAGCGACCTATCTTGGATCTCGATATTTAAACAAATATCTGTTAAAACCCAAATTCAAGATGGTCGCTCTCTCACTGGTCATTCAGTCCTTACAGCAGGAGACTGGCTAGCCCCCCTGAACCTAAAGGATGTCTACTTTCATATACCCATAAGGAAGTCTCACAGGAAGTTTCTCAGATTCAGACTCCCTTCAGGCCACTATCAGTTCACTGCGATGCCCTTTGGCCTCTCCTCAGCTCCAGGAGTCTTTACCAAGTGCCTGGCAGTGGTAGCAGCACACCTCAGGAAGCTGGGTGTCTCAGTCTACCCCTATTTGGATGACTGGCTCATAGTGGCAAAGTCTCCTTGTCAGGTCAAGGAATCCCTTTCCCTCACAGAGCACACTCTTGAATCCCTGGGCTTCCTGGTAAATCTAAAGAAATCTCACCTGGAACCCACTCAGCTACTCACTTTCATAGGAGCCCAACTGGACACCCAGAAAGAATATGCCTTCCTCCCACAAAGAGAATTCAGAGTTCTAGGGACATGGATATGTTGTTCATCCACACTTATTGGCAGATATCCTTGCCGCTTTAAATCTTGCCGGAAGGTCTTCAAGGTGGCTCCTCCCACCCACCCGGGTGGTAAAATTCTCAGCTCCGCCACATGACGTCAGATCTTCCTTACCGGTTGGAAGCTCAGGTTCCCTCCTTAACGCTCTGCGTATAAGACTGGTTCCTATTTCTTCAGTTTTCCCAAAATTACTTTTAAGGTTTTCAAGACTTCGGTCACTTATTTCCCTTGTGGCTGCGATGAACAAATCGACTCCCAGTTTCCGGAGGTGCCCATGCGGGCAGAAGATGTCTCGGACGGATCCGCACTCCACGTGCATCTACTGCTTAGGCCCTGGGCACGACCCGCAGGCTTGCGACCTGTGCTCTTCTTTTTCGGCCTACGTCCTGGAAGACCATGCCGCCCGTCTAGAACTTGGGCGACCCGAAAAGTGTTATCCTCCGGTAAAGTCGAAGGAGGCCTGGTTGGCGGTTTCCGCGGCGGCGGGCTCAGCGGAACAGCTTGAGCAGATGATCGCCCTCGAGGAGGAGGCGGCACAGGCCGCATCTTCGTCTTCCTCAGCCGCGGCATTTATCCCGCTCTCCCTGGGATCCTCCTATTCAGCTTCTTTTAAGGAGCTCTGTCTCTCCCTCTCCACTAAGGGAGAGGGACCAGCATCTTCAGGGCTTTCCTCTCGGTCCAAGAGAAGAAGAACTACAAAGGTAAGTCCCTCTGTCGACACTCTTGGGAGCGGGAGAGGTCCCTCTCACCGAGTAGTCAACCATCGACTTTGGTCGATCCTTCGGCTTCGGCCACTGGCTTCACGGTGTCCCCGTCAGGTCAGTTGACTGAGACTCCCGTCGACGCAGTCGAGATTTTTCTCGACCCGTTGGATGGGTTGTCGACCGGTGAAGCCGAAAACCCTCACTCCCCGGTTCCCCCAGCGGTGGTTGAGGTGTCCTTGGACTTGCCCGTACCTCGGTTCCGGGTCCACGGTTGAACCCTCCGAGCCGAGGAAGCGGGTTTCCCCCCGCCCTACCTCCGTACCCTCCTCAGAAAAGCCGAGGTTCGCGGTCTCGGTCTCGGACTTCTTCTCAGTCCAGCCGATCCCGCCGTCACAGGCGGTCTCGGTCTCTGCACCGTGGCTAGCGGTGCCGCCGCTCGTCCTCGTCCTCGACGCAAGTTGCGTCGACGATACGAGGACCTCATGTGGCAACAGCTTCTTCTGTCCGGGAGGAAGCCGACATCGTCACCTTCCCCGGCTATCAAGTGGCTGTCACCGGAGTGGCCGAATCAACCCCTCGCCTTAGACGAGGAGCCTGCTTCCAGGCCTGTTGCTCGGCTGAAACCGGCTGCCCCACCGATTCCGGTGGAACCTCTGCCTCCACAGCCGTTGTTTGGGGCTCCGACCAAGAATTCTCGGTCAGCCCAAGGTCTGCCCCATAGACTGTCTGTCACCCTCACTCCCGATCGCCCTCGGCAGGTGGAGGGTGGCTCAGGCCCAAGGCAGCTCTTTGCGGACTCCTCTGAGTCCGACGACGATTCCTCCCTGTTCTCCAGGTGGGTCGACTTGGAGTCCTCAGGAGGTCAGTCACTGGACGATAGCCCTTCGTCCTTCATGGGTTGCTTAGGCTCATCTCGAGTCCACCGGGATGCAGCTCAAGCCGTATCCAGCGGGCCAGTATCCCTCACGGAGATATTGGACAGAGGATTCTCCTCACGGAGGGCTTTCGGTGGCCGAGGCCATTGAGGCCCGACCTGGAGCTCTGGCAGCGTCCTGCTTCCTGCCCTGTGCCTTCGGCCAGGATGGCAAGGAAGTATCGTTCCCCTACTGGTTCCCTGTCCGGTTCTCGGACCACCCTCAACCGAGGGTTGGTTACCGACAGCGTCTTCCGGTAGCGCTGAAGCGCCGGGGCGTGACAAACCTCCGACAAGGAGTCCAAGAAGTTGGACTACGCCGGGCGAAAAGTCTACGCTGTGTCCTCCCTTGGCCTTCGTCAGGCCAGCTCGGCCGTGCTGATGGCACATTTCTCTCACGCCCTATTGGGCTCCCTGGACGAGGTAGTCCCTCATCTCCTGGCTGACCTGCAGACCACGGTTAAGCAGGTGCGGGACCAGGGCAGGGCAGTGGCCAAGCAGCAACTTCAGACTACTTTGGACATCGGTGACTCATGCGCCAGGTCAGTAGCGGCCGCAGTGGCTATGCGCTGTCGGGCATGGCTGAGGATATCCACCTTCACAGCAGATACCCAGCACAAATTGGCGGATGTCCCCTTCCTGGGGACCGACCTCTTCGGCCCTGGAGTGGAAGGTCACCTCCAGAGGATCGAAAAGTCCAATGCCACTTTGGACTCTGTCTCATCCGCCCAGAGGGACAAGGGCCGCAGACTGCAACCCAAGCCCTTTCGTCTGTCTGCGCCCGCGGCACGTCCGGCCCAGCAGCATCAGGGCCAACAGGCTCACGCTTGGCATCCCAAACCCAAGCCCGCGACTTCCTCTTCCAGGAAGCAGGGAGGTAAAGGCCCAGGAGGTCCCTCGGCCGGTCCCTCCTCCAAGCCTGCCCAGTGACGGGTTGAGGGTGTCGCCCCAACCTCGTCTATCCCACCCCAGGTTCCCCGTGGGGACGGCTCGCACATTCCTTTCCGCCTGGTCTGCTATAACCACAGACCAGTGGGTGTGGAAGTGGTAGGAAAGGGCCTGCCTTTGAGTTCGAGCAGGCCCCGCCCTTCGAGCCGTCGCCTCCAGGGGACCTCGAAAGATCCCATAGCCTCGCTGTCGGCTCGCCGAGCCGACGTCACTCTGCTCCTCAAGAAAGAGGTGATCAGAGAGGTGGCGGACCCTCCCTCAGAACCGGGGTTTGTGTCCAGGTACTTCCTGGTCCCAAAACGGATGGGGGGCTGGCGCCCCATTCTCGACCTGCACGATCTAAACAAGTTCCTAAGGTCTCGGACCTTCAGGATGGTTACTCTGGCTCAGATAATACCATCCTTGGAATGTGGTGTGTGGTTCTGCTCTCTGGACCTGCAGGACACGTTTTTTCACGTCCCTATCCGTCCGTCTCACCAGAGATTCCTTCGCTTTCGAGCGGAAGGATCCCTTTTCGAGTTCCGAGCCATGTCCTTTGGCCTGTCTCTTGCACCCAGGGTCTTCACCAAATGCATGGCAGTGGTGACAGCATTCCTGCGGTGCCGAGGGGTCCGGGTGTACCCTTACCTGGACGATTGGCTGATAGCAGCCCCCTCCAGACAGGAGGTGGAGCGATCCAGAGATCTGGCCCTCCAGGTTTACTCTCAGGTCGGCCTCCTCATCAACGAGGCCAAGTCGGAACTTGAACCGAAGCAGGTGATTCTCTTCATCGGGGCAGAGCTCAACTCTCTTTGAGCCAGAGCACAGCTCCCGGCGGACAGGGCCGAGGTTCTTTCCTCCTTTGCCCGATCATTTCTGGTTGGGCAATCGCGCCCTGCCTGGGACTTCCTGCGCCTCCTGGGTCTCATGGCGGCCTGCACCTGCGTGGTCCGTTGGGCCCGCTGGAACATGCGCCCCCTTCAATGGGGGCTGGGCAGCCAGTGGTCTCAACGCTGCGATCCATTGGACCAGCTAGTGGCGGTGACCAGGGGATGTGGGCGCTCTCCAGTGGTGGATCATTCCAGCTCATCTGCAGGAGGAGGCATCCCGTTTGTCCGCCCAACCGGCGGTCTCTCTATCGACCGGCCTCTCTGATGGGTTGGGGTGCCCATCTGGGAGCACAGAGTGCACGGCCTCTGGTCCCCACGGGAGTCCCGATGCCATATCAGCCTGCTGGAGCTCCGAGCGGTCCGCCTAGCTCTCACCGCCTTCGCTCCGTTTCTACGGGGTCAAGTGGTTCAGGTCCAGACGGACAATACCACGACCATGTACTACCTAAACCGCCACGGCGGGACGCGCTCCATGCCTCTGTGCAAGGAAGCTCTCCACATTTGGTCACTCATGCGCAGCCTGGAGGCGGATCTCCTAGCCATTCATGTGGCAGGAGCCTCCAACACCCTGGCCGATGCCCTAAGCGGATAGGGGCTGTGTCCCACAGTGGTCTCTCCTGCTGAGGTAGTACAAAATCTGTTCTCCCATTGGGGCACACCTCAGGTGGATCTGTTTGCCTCCAGGAGGCAGAAGCTGACTGTTCCATGCCCGCCCCCTCAGCAGGGCTCGCTGCAGGGGATGCCTTCTCGAGGCCATGGACCCGGGCCTCTTCACGCCTTCCCCATTTCCCTTGATCCACAAGGTGCTTCTCAAGGCGAGAGGGACAAGGCACAGGTGATTCTGGTAGCCCCAGACTGGCCCGTCAATGCTGGTATCCAGATTTCCTCAGCCTCAGCTCCAGGCTCCTGAGGCAGCTTCCAGCTCACCCGGACCTGCTTTCAGTCAATCAGAGGAAGGTGTTCCATCCGGACCTTCAATCCCTGCACCTGACGGCCTGGTTCCTGAGCGGCTAGAGTTCGAGGCCTTGGGTCTTTCCGACGAGGTCCTCAGTGTAGTTGAGGCGTCCCGTAAGGAGTCGACCAGGAAATGCTATGCTTTCAAATGGAAAAGGTTTTCCATTTGGTGCCAGGGCAAGGGCCTGGACCCTTCCTCCTGTTCCTTGGCAAGCATCTTGGACTATTTATGGTCCCTTTCTCAGCAAGGGCTTAGGTCGATGACCCTAAGGGTGCACCTGGCAGCCATCTCTGCTTACCGGGCGCGGGCCGGGAAGCAGTCGGTGGCGCAGGAGAAAGTGGTCTGGTGCTTTTTCAAAGGCCTTGATCACATTTCCCCTCCGGTGCGAGAACCTCCACCTCCGTGGGATCTACTGCTGGTACTGGCAAAGCTCATGGGCAAGCCATTCGAACCAATGCACAGGTGTGATCTCTCTCACCTGTCATGGAAGACCGCCTTCTTGGTGGCTATTACGTCAGCCAGAAGGATGGGAGAGCTCCAGGTGCTTTCCATCGAGTCTCCTTACCTGGTGTTCCACAGGGGCAGAAGGTTGTCCGCGCCCACGGAAATTCCTTCCAAAGGTGGTGTCGGAGTTTCACCTTAACCAGGTGTTGACTCTGCCGGTGTTCTACCCCAATCACACCTCGGAGGCTGAATATAGGCTCCATACTCTGGACCCTAGAAGGGCGCTCACTTACTATAAGGAGCGCATGGCTGAAATTCGGGGAGAGGTTCGCCAGCTGTTCGTCACCTACGCTGAAGCCGCACCTGGCAGACCTGCAGCCAAGCGGACGATAAGCAGGTGGGTCACCTCCTGCATAGATCTCTGCTATAGGTTGGTGGGCATGGAGCCTCCCAGAGGGATAAGAGCTCATTCTACCCGCCATACCGCTGCATCGGTGGCTGCTTCCAGGGATATCCCTATCCAGGAAATCTGCAGGGCTGCTACCTGGAAGTCAGCACACACCTTCATCCCACTACCACATCGACCTTGAGTCAGCCGGGATGCTGGTTTGGGGCTTCAGTTCTCAGTCTCTTTTCCTAAGTAGGGGGTGTGCGCCTTGCCTCCCTCCTCCCGGAGAACTGCTAGGAGTCTGCCAATAAGTGTGGATGAACAACATATCCATGTCCCTAGAAATACAGGTTACTCACCTGTAACAGGAGTTCTAGGAATGGTATATGTTGTTCATCCACACGACCCACCCGAACTCCCCGGCTTCAACGCACAACCTGAGCTTCCAGTGGGCCAGATCTGGCGTCATGGGGCGGAGCCGAGAGTTTTACCACCTGGGTGGGTGGGAGGAGCCAGCTTGAAGACCTTCCGGCAAGATTTAAAGCGGCAAGGATACCTGCCAATAAGTGTGGATGAACAACATATACCATTCCTAGAACTCCTGTTACAGGTGAGTAACCTGTATTTTCCTTTCAGTGTCAGATTCTTTTGTCCAGGAACAGCCAAGACCAGCCAGACATTTCCTCAGGCTTTTGGGGCACATAGCTTCAATGACTGCAGTGGTCCCAGGGGTCAGGTACAGGATTCAAAATCTGCAAGCCTATCTCAGGGCTCGCTGATCTCAAAGAAGCAACAATTTTTCAAAGCTGATACCTGTGACAGAACAGTTCCTTCAGGCTCTGCTCTGATGGAAGGACCCTGCAAATCTAGCAATAGGGATCCTTCAAGCTTCGCTTCCCAAAGGGTGATCACCACAGATGCCTCCTCCTGGGGTGGGGGGCGCATCTGGGCAGTGCCTCAGTAAGTGGTACCTGGACTCTCCAAGACTCACAGTTGCACATAAACCTTCTGGAGCTCAGAGCAATCTTTCTAGCACTCAAAGCATTTGCTCCTGTCATAAAAGGGCAGACTGTACAAATTCGAACAGACAGCACTACTGCAAAGTTCTACATAAATAAGCAGGGTGGTACCAGATCAGGGACACTCTTTTCGGAGGCTCTGAAAATTTGGTCTCTTGCCTTTTCCCTGGGGGTCAGCCTTGCAGCTATTCACCTCCCAGGTAGGCACAATACCCTGGCAAATGCTCTAAGTTGCATCAGTCAGGGTCAGAGCGAGTGGACTCTGAACAAGCAAGTACTAGCCACAGTGTTCAGGCGGTGGGGCACACCAGAAGTAGATCTGTTTGCTTCCCCCCTCAACTTCCAGCTTCCTCAGTACTGTTGCAGGCCTCCAGTCCCAGGAACACTTCCTCTGGATGTCTTGATTCTGGACTGGCCAGGAGATTCTTATACATTTCCTCCCTTTCTCCTGATACTCAGGATATTGCTGAAACTCGGACAACAGCCTGCATCGATGATTCTGGTGGCTCCGGATTGGCCTACCTCACCTTCTGTCACTGTCATGCAGCAGGCCCATTTGGCTGACACCAAGCTCACTCTCTACTGACCCTTCCCTAGACAGGAGCGCATTATCCTGGTATACACTCTCTTCACCTCAAGGCTTGGTTCTTGAGGAACTACAGTTCCTAACCTCTCAGTACTCGGAACAGATCCTTAAGATCCTGAGAATGGCTAAAAGCTTAATACAGAAAAGACTTGTGCAGCCAAATGGAAAAGGTTTTCCCTCTGGTGCAAGAGCAAAAAGGTCAGTCCTCTTAAAGCTTCAGATTCTTACGCTGCTGGATTACGGGTACATTTGCAGGCTTCAGGTTTGAAACCTTCTAGTCTCAAGCTACACCTGGCTGCAGCTTCAGCCTACCTTCGGTGGGGAAGAAGAAGCTATTTTTTCCCACTATGTGTTCAAACAATTTTCAAAGGCCTCTTGCACTCTAGCCTCTAGTCAGGGCGGTTCCTCCTTGGTGCCTGAATCTCTGCATTGCCAGGCTTATGGAACAACCCTTTGAGCCTATGGCCACTGCACACCTCAAGTTTGTAACCTGGAAATCTGTTTTCCTAGTGGCCATTACCTCTACCAGAAGGATTTCAGAGTTACAGGCCCTGTGCAGTGAGCCTAATTACACCATTCCTCACAGAGACAAAATTGAGCTCAGGACAACAGGAAGTTCCTGCCTAAGGTGGTTTCTGAGTTTCACCTTAACCAGTCTATTACTCTACTTGTTTTCTTTACTGGGAAGTCCACTCCTGGTGAGCAAAAGCTCCACAGTCTAGATGTCAAAAGAGCTTTCTTTTACTGTATAGAGCATACTAGGCAGTTCAGAGGCTCTTCCACTCAGTTGTTCCTCACCTATGGGGATATAGGCAGAGGAAAACCAGCTACCAAGAGATCTATTTCCTGCTGGTTGGTCTCTTGAATTAGATTCTGCTATGAAAAAGCTGGTCATCAACCTCCTGTGGGGCTCAGGGCCCATTCTACCAGGGGCACTGCTGCCTCTGTGGCAGCTGCAAGAGACATACCCCTTCTGGATGCCTGCTAAGCAGCTACCTAGAAATCAGTACACACTTTCATTAAGCACTACAGTTTAGATGTGCAGTCCAGCTCTGATGCCAGATTTGGCAGGACGAATCTGCAGAGCCTCTTTCCTAACTAGGTTGTCTGCCCACCTCCCACTTGGTACTGCTTGGTAATCAGCTGTAGTTACTGATGCTAAAGGACTTGCACTAATAATCAGCACTGTGTTTGTCGTGGTGTACAGAGTGACTGGGAGGTTTTCCATCACTTTGTAGCTACTAGTTGATGAAATGTTTGCTGCTAACTAAAAAGCATACTGTTTATTAGATCTGAGCCCTGCAAACTGCTAAAATGGAAGCAAGAAGAGGAATTGTAGTCCCTTATGGTTCTTGGGAAATGCAACTTGGTTATTTGAACTAATTTCTCCTGACTGAGCAGTTTGGGGGCATCTGTTTTACATATTACCACGTATGAGTGGTTTATTTTAAGTTTTAAAGCTTTTACATTTAGTTTTTGTGTGTCAGTCGCCTGGTGACCCGCGGAGCCTCCTTCCGGGTCACGTGACAATATTTAACTCACACTGATAGTGAGCAGGGCAAGCTGAGCAGGGCGATCGCGCGTCACCGCACACAAAGACACGTGCATCTAGTGCATGTTTAGCGTGTTTGGCATTGGCGGTTCTGGCAACAAGCCGTACAAAGCGTCTGCAAAGAGTATATGTCGCAGGTAAATTTGCACGTTTACCAGCTGTCTTGTCAGCTATCTAGACCTTGTATGTAAGGTGTGATACCATTGTATCTAACATTATGGAGGACCTATTACACCCTACTTTAGACTCCACAAACACTGCACAACTCGACAAGTTAGCAACTATTATGACTCTTGATGCGAAATTGGGCACTAAGTGCGTGCAGTGTTGCATCAACTGGTATTATGCCTCACACCTCCACTAACTCATTTGTATGTAATAAATGTAACACCAATACACAGTTACAGAATGATATTGCTCCTTTTCTGTTAGATTCACCACCTTGGAAGAAAGCCAAGTTAGTATGCTGAAGCTATAATGAACTTAACAACTGCTACTCCTCAGCTATATCTCACTGTAGTTCACCTATTATTAATAGCGACCTCCCATTATTGAAAACGCTACTTCAGGTACATCCCATGCACAAACTGATACTGTATCATTACATGACTCTGTTGTACAAGAAAATCATGCTAGTACTTAAAATCTGCTTAAAAAAGTAGTAGGGATGATGACGATGGACCATTTGATTAGGCCATTGTCCCCAGCTCAACAGCACGTAAAGGGTCATAAGGCTGATCAATTCTGTACTCCAGTACATAATTCATTTAGCCACTCCAGTTTATTAACCCTACTAGTTCTGAGCAAACAATGTGGGATTCTAATGATGAAACACTATGCTCTACAGTTGCATCTGTTCAGGCTGCACTATCTTTACCTGCTACCACTTCACTACCCCTAGTCTCTAAACATCAAAATGTAAACACTCTAAATCTCCAATACAACATAAAAGCACCAACTCAAATAAGCTAACCTCTATCATGAAACCCAGCTCTACCCCTGAACTATCATCGATAACCCAGTTCCAATGGATATCAATGTTACAAATGTCCCTACTTATCAACATTGTCAGGTTTATGTTTTGGGAACACAATAACCAAACATATTAACAGCCTATTTGTAACCCCGACAAACTAAATCGAACCTGTTCAAGTTTTAGAGGAGCAAAGGTCTCAGACATTTCAGCTATGGTCAATAACATTCTTTTGGATGCCGTACCAACCCCTAGTAATAATCCACAGGGATGAACGTATATGAATCGACAGTCTGCTGCAACTAAAGCAGGATTACGTTGCTTTAAAACAACTTATTAGTAGAAAAAGGCTGTTTGGTTTGCTTCTGAAATCTTCCCAGTACCAAGGGCCACCCTGACATTGTACTTAAAATTAAAACCGTCAATGAATAGCTGAGGAAGTGGTGCCTGAAACAAAACATCCACTGCATCACTCACTGGGAAAAGTTCTGTGACAGGGACTCTCTCTTCTGCTGGGATGGTCACAACATCAAGTTTAAACTAAATAACCAGGGGGAGAAAGGGAATGTTCCCAATTCTCTTATAGAAGGAAATAACAAGCTTGCTTCAAAACATCATATCCTTACATTTAATGCCAGATCATTAAATAATCTTAAAATATCAGAATTAGAGACCAGTTGCCTTCTCCATGATCTAAGCATTAACTGTAGAAGTAACTGATCATGGTGGGACCCTGCCTCAATTTGGATCAAGGAAATCCCAAATTTCAAACTCCTATCACAAAAACAGAATAAATAAAATTGGTGGTGGTGTCTGTTTATATGTTCGGGATGATATTCCTTCGTACGAGATCCCAGTATCAACTGATACTGAATCTATCTGGGTCTCTATTCAACTCAAAAATCATGCTAAACAAACAGTTGGTGTTTGTTACAGACCTCCATCTGCTGATCTACCTTACACTCATTGCTAATCAATACTATTACCCACATAGTGGACAAAGGGACACCTGATATTAGGAGACTTAACATGCCCAGTATAAATTGGGACACCCTTACAGGCAAACTGAACATGATAAAAGTGTTTACTTCCTTCATAACTGACACTGGCTTAGAACAACTAGTTCGTACTCCAACAAGAGGAATTAACATTCTTGACCTTGTTATTACAAATTCAGAACACAGATGTACAGATATTCAAATTTTGAATCCAGTAGGTAACAGTGACCACAACTCCCTCCTTTTTAGTATTAATGAGAAAACTATCCCCATAATTAACAATGCAGCAAATAAAGACTACAACAAAGCAGTCTTTAACAAAATAAATAACGCCCTTAACTCATTGTACCCTATAGTTCAGTATGAAGTCGGAACCATCCATTGATTCTCCTGATATAAAATGGCCACCCATAGTATAGTGAGTTAATAAAATAAACTGGGAGAAAGAGTTTACCAACAACACGATAAACGGTGCTTGGGAGAAATAAAAAAATGTAATCTTCATCCTAGAACAGCAATATGTTCCAACTAAATGCAAATGTAATAAAAAGGGCAAGATTCCTATTTGGTTTACCAAATCTGTCCTCAGATTAATTAGAACAAAGGAAAAGTCCTTCATAAAACTTGAAACCCACCGAGCCCTACTAGTAGGCTAAATTACAAAATTGCGTTGGATTATTAAAAAAGCAATTAAACAATCTAAGATTAGGCTTGAATTTAAATTAGCACACTCTAAAAATAACAATCCTTATTCTCATACATAAACAGCAAAAAAGGAAATAGTCGATCAGTTGGACCAATATGCATAAATGGATCTACTATAAATACCGATTCTGAAACAACAAACCATTTTAACAAATATTTCTGTTCTGTCTTTAGTGATAGTGATCTCTTACTTACAATAAATACAATTAATTATCCATCAATCCAGTTTTCTCACAGAGGTTCGTGAAGCTCTGTCATTCATTAAACAATCTACAAGCTCAGGTCCAGATGGTATCCAATCCAGATTTCTTAAAGAAACTTCAACAGCGTTAACTCTCCTACTAACTTTATTGTTCAACAAATCTCTATCCGAATGTGATATTCCCGATGACTAGCGTCAAGCCTTTGTGACACCTATTTACAAAAAAGGAAGTAAAACTGATGTTCAAAATTATTGACCCATCAGCCTTACATCTACTATAGGGAAAGTGATGGAACGTTTAATTAAAAAACGACTAGAGCATGAGATCAGTAACCTTGGCCTTCATGACGATTCACAACATGGATTTAAACCTGGTCACTCATGTACTACTAACCTTGTATCCTTTTGTAATAACATTAGCTTATTGCTTGACACCAATATTCCAACTGATGTAATTTTACTTGACTATAGTAAAGCATTTGACAAGGTATCTCACTTTAAATTAACAAACTGTACTTGCTTGGCTTTAATCCAAAACTTAACTGGATTGCCAAATGGCTTACAGATAGAACCCAAACAGGATAAATTCCTCCAAATCAAAAACTGGTCATGTCACAAGTGGCGTACCCAATGGGTTCGTCCTTGGCCCTAGCTTGTTCAGTATTTTATCAGTGATATGTTAATCAACGCCATTAATTTTATTTCAAAATTTGCTGATAATACAAAGCTCGATGGCAGAGTGGAAAATCCACCTGGTATAATGTCATTAGAACACGATCTTAGAGCTGTTGAATTATGGGCATCTCAAAATTCCATGGACTTCAACATTGACAAATGCACTGTCCTTCACTTAGGGAAAAATAACCCATTAAACAAGTTCTATTTAAATAATTCCCTGCTTAAGTCCTCTATAAGTGAAAGCGATTTGGGGATTCAAATAAATGACAAATTATCTTCATCTGCACACTGTAATAAAGTTGCCCATACAACTAACATCATTCTAAAACAAATTAAATGAACATTCATCAGTAATTCTGAACATTGTTTCATCCCGTTATACAAAGCATATGTTCGTCCCCACCTTGACTTTGGTTCTTCTTACTGGAACCCTTGTCTCAAAAGTGGTATCAACAGGCTCGAACAGGTTCAGAGGAGACTGACAAAAATGATTCCCAAACTTTCACACCTTGACTATGATATCAGGCTAAAAGCCACCGGCCTACTTCCATTACATCAAAGCAGGTACAGAGGCGACATTTTACTTATTTTTAAAATTCTAGAGTCTCACTCTCTAATGAAACAGTGTGGATTGTCTTAAATCACTAAACGCATTGTGGGAAGAGTCCATAACAAACAATTAGTCATCCACTGGGCAAATACTAACAAGAGAGATAACTACTTCTGCATTAGAGCAGTCAGAGCCCAGAACTTATTGCCCTAAGAATTAGTAAATTGCTCAAAATTTGACACCTTTAAGCATAATCTCGATACCTGGCTAAACCATCATTACCTTTGCAACTACTGGCCCACACTTGTGGGGACAGTCTTAGTGGAGCCTTGTGTCTGCTTTCGTCCTATTAAATCCAGTAAGAAACAATTACTCACCATAGTTTCTTCCAGGGGGTCCTTAGCATCAGAAGTTCCCACCCTTCCTCCCGGTTCACCTTTTAGGAGAAGGGCTGTGTTCTCAGTTTTATTACCAAAATTTGTCTCTTATTAAAGAGGTTTCTTGTTGTTGATATCTGTTTTTCTGGTTTTGGACATTTTCATGTTTTTTGAATCCTGTTGGTTCACTTTTGGGGCATGTGCCCATTTATCTTCAAGAAAATTCTGAAGCCCTTCAAGCTGCGCCCTCTCAGTACACTCCCCTCCTTTTTTCTGATTGGCTGATGCCTACGCTTATTATGCTAATTATCTTAAAGGCATACCTCTGGGGCAGTTGCACCAGCCAGCTAACTGCTATAGTTACTGATGCTAAAGGACCCCTTGAAGAGAGAAGATTACTACGGTGAGTAATTTTTCTAATGCCCTGACTGTCCTTTCACTAGTCACTGAAAGTAAACTTTCAATAACTACTTATTTTCAACGTCGCTAGGCAATGTTGTCTGGCTTTTCACTTCAGAGCCCTTCTACTGGGAGGCGTCATTACATAGACTGTTTACTGCCGTTTGACCTTTTGTGCACATGGCAAGCGCGCTCCTTCGGTTGGTTCCTGTCATGCATGCATTGTGCTCTGTGTTGCCTTGGAGACCCCGGGTTATACTCGTACTGAATGTCCCCTCGGCATTTTTAGTAAATGCTTACAAATCTTGGTTTTACTGAACAAATGATCTCTCCAGCCGTGTCGTGAACAGCACACCCTCAAGCAATAAAGAACTACCAAATGGCTCTGAGCTGTGATTTCATTCCTTGCTGTAGCGGTTTTCCTCCCTTGGTGAACAAAACTGTCGCCTGTACTCAGATGTGCATGTGGTGTTTTTTGGCTGCTTCTGACATTACTATAGACCTGTGTGGCACAGTAAAGGATGTCACCTACGATGTCTGCTCCATCAGAATAACTGGCTATCACAAGAAAGCCACCGAACATGGATGTCAGTGCATGTATCATCGAGAAAGAACATATATGGCTTACTGTGGGACATGCAAGTCACAAGCCCAGTGAGACAGTTTGGAATCTGTGGAATACCAGTGCTTGTAAGACATCCTGTGCCCACCCTCAATGATGTTCCAACTGTGCCCTTTATACACATGCCATGTATAACTCCCTGCCCTATTCCAAGCATGCAGCATACAACACTGTGGTCCCCCAACAAACACACACACATACATGCAGAGCATTACAAGGTTCAGGGACTAGTGCAGTTAGTCACATGGCTGTGATGGTGCAACCTGGCTGTCATAGCTACCACCAGGGACACACTCTGCTGCTGCAGTCTATGGCTGTGCCATGGGCAGTTGCCCACCAGTAGCCCTCACGTCTGCCCACACCTATGTAAGGAGCTCTTTTGTGCATGTCCAGAGGTCACTTGCCCACTTCCGTTATTCTTGCACCATCCAACCCCTGCCATTAACATCATCGGGCACAGCCTGCCATTCCACCTGTCTCTCCACCTGTGTGCCCCTGTGGCAGCCCAAAAGGTCTGCATAGCATGAACCAGTGCCAGTACCTCCCCCTCCTTGAACCATTGCCTTCTGATCTGGACTTCATCAGCTGTAATACCAGAGGAAAGTGCCAGCATGAGAAAAGGTATATGCTGGTATGAAGAGTAGTTTGTGCAGACTTGTGGAGATGGGTATGCAGGAATGAGAGGAGTGTGCAGGCACAGGCTGGCAGGAAGGGTTCCAGGCTGCTGCAGGGTCGCGTCACAACCACTGGACCAGGGGAGAGAAGATGTTGTGGTGCAAAACACACCAAAAGTAAAGTGATCACAACTCTTTTTTGTATTGCCTTGTAAGGGCACAAATCAGTTTGTTGTGCCCCGGTGCTGGGTTGAGTCATGTCGGGAACCACAATGATCTCTTCCTTGCTGGGAAACAGCAGTGCGCCCTTCTCTCACTGGTGAAGTGGCAGCGGTCAGTGGGTTTCTCTACATCGATGCAGCGGCAACAGCTCAACTGTATTCTTCCTCTCTGCCGTTCAGTAACCCCAGGCTGAATAAACTCCAAGACCTGCACAGTGCCTGCTTATCAGGTCACAGAACTAGACCTGAGGAGGAACAGATATTGTCAGGTCAGGGTAGGCAGAGGTACAAAAATAAGTTGGGACAATGAATGCTGCAGAGCGGCATGGGATTGGTCTGGTGGTCAAGTAATGTCAGCATGTCTGGAGCAACGTCTGAAGTCTGTGCAGCACCAAACACACAACGTTGAATTGCTGAATGGGGACATGGACAGGGGAAGCGACATAGAGGGAAAGTATTTGGCAACCAGAACAAAGTAGACACAAAAGCATGGTCTGTGAGGGCTTAAAAAAATAAAAAGATGCTGAAACTAAGGCACAAAAACTACTACTACTGAACTCGCATGTGCACGCATGCCACACGGGATCGCACCTCAACATGCCATCCATTATGTATGCGCGGATACCAGGAAGCTCCGCGCACCACACTGTGACCCTATTCTGAGGGTGTTGAGGGACGTGAAGATGCAAGATGGCACCCCACAGTTCGGACCCACGGGTCCATGGCATGCAAAGAAAGAAAGAATTCCCACGTGGTGAGTAATATACACCTTAATATTACACAGGGGTTTATCCAATGATTTTTTTTTACTAAGGACAACTATTTTGGTGTATATATCCCTGGTTTTCCTTTAATGTTTTGTTAATCAGGATATTCTTTTAAGCAAGACCCTGGTACTAATGAACGTTCCTGCAGTTTAAACCTTTAATGAATAAACAAACATAACATATGAACTCTGAAGTTCATAGTTCCCTGCAGTGCATTACTTTAAACATCCTTGCTGCTAGGTGGTGCCGAGAGGCCATTACTAGTTACTCTAATGGTGTAATGATGTTCTGAAAGTTGATTTAGGTAAGCAGTAAGACACAACAGGGTATGCAATTATGGACAGACAGACAGATACCTTGGGTGTGCTGTTAGGCATAGCTGTGTGTCTTTAAACACACCCTAGAAGTGCTGTTATTGGGCATAATTACTCATCCTATTTATCACATGTATCGAATGTGTTTTAAGCAAAAATAAATTCAAAAAGTGCAGGTGTAATTATGGTATGGTCATGTGGCTGTTTCATAGAAACATAGGCATTGTGACGAAAAGACCAGAGGTCCATCCAGTCTGCCCAAGTTCCCTATAATCCCTGTAACATTCCCTGAAACCTACTGTTCCTCCAGGGTACTGACCTTCCCTGTCCTCTCCCCTACTTCCTGGTCCAGTCGCTATTCCCTTCATTCTATCCCAGCCCTGCTTGAATCCCATGACTGTTTTCACACCCACCACCTTGGCTGACAGACTGTTCCAAGGTTCCACCACCCTTTCTGTAAAGTAGTACTTCCTCACGTCTGTCTTGAACCTCCCTCCAGTTAGTTTCCACTTGTGTCTATGTGACAGCAAGTTGGTATTCAGGCTAAATAATTCCCCGCAGTTCACTTTGTTAATTCCTTTAAGGAACTTGAAGGCCTCTATTATATCTCCCCTCTCCCTTCTGGTTTCCAGTTAGTACATATTTAGTGACTTGAGGTGCTCCTCATAGGATCTGCCCTACTGGCCTTGAATCATTTTTTTTACTCAGCGCTGCACTGTCTTTAACCTATCACTGTGCTTTCTGAGGTGAGGACTCCCCAACTGGGCGCAGCACTCCAGGTGAGGCCTCACCAAGGATCTGTAGAGGGGAAGTATTACCTGTTTTCTTCTGCTATCAATACCCGATCTGATATATCCCAGCATCCTGTTAGTCTTGCTATAGGCCTTGTTGCTCTGACTCGTTTGCTGAAGTGAGTTACTGATGATATCTCCCAGATCCCATTCCTCAGCTGTAGTGAAGTCTCTCCTCTCCCACCCAGTACCCCGTCTTGGGGTTCTCTATCCCTTGATGCATTACCTTGCACTTTTTGGCATTGAATTTTAACTGCCAGACTTTTGTATGTCTCTCTCCATTTCCCTTATTTCCTCTTCACTATCCACCCTCCCACATAGTTTTGTGTCATCTGCGAAAAGACACAACCTGCCCTGGATTTTTCTCTAATGTTGCTAATGAACATGTTGAAGAGGACTGAACCCAGGACAGATCCCTGTGGAACCCCACTCATAACCTCCCTCTCTTCTGATTTAACCCCATTGACCACTACCCTCAGCTGCCTCCCCTCTAGCCAGATACCCATCCATTTCACTATCGGTTTAGCCGCACCCAGATCTTCCATCTTCTTGAGCAGTCGTTTGTGAGGTACTGAATCAAAAACCTCATTGAAGTCAAAGTACAGCAGATCCACAGTGTGGCCGTTGTCTAATTCCTTTGTCACCCAGTCAAAGAAGACTCTCTGGTTGGTCTGACAAGACCTTCCTGCCATGAAACCGTGCTGTTTACTATCCTGGAACTCATTGCTCTCCAGGTAGTCCACGAGGTCCTCTTTGATCAGTGACTCCATTAGCTTCCCTACGATAGAGGTTAGACTGATAGGCCTGTAGTTCCCTGGTAGCTCCTTATCCCCCCCTCTTGTGAAGCGGTACAATGTCTGTCACCTTCCAATCCCTTGGAACTTCCCAGACCTAAGTGAGCTGTTGAATAGACCTACCAGTGGTTCAGTCAGCTCTGCTGCTAATTCCCTTATCCTCGGATGCAATTCATCTGGTCCCAGGGCCTTATCTACCTTAAAGGTTGTCAGCGTTTCAGCACCTTTCACTAGTAAGCAATGGCTGTCTCATTTCGGGACTCCCTTAATGGTCGCTTTGATGCCACTCTCTGGCATGGACCCATTGTCCTCAGTGAATACTCAGCAAAAGTAGTCATTTAGGATGGTGGCCTTTTGCTCATCCTCCTGTATCACTCTACACCCCTCAACTAGCAGTATGATTCCCCACCTTTTTTACTAATATATCTGAAAACTGTTTTCTCCATTCTTGATCCCCTCCGTAATATGCAGCGCTGTGCCCCCTAACAGCCTCTTTCCTCTTTGTTTTCTGTGGATACTTCTTCCATTCTGTCTCCTTATTTTCTTTGTATTTATAGGAGGCCTTCTTTTAGACCTTACCACTTCCCTGACCCTTGCTGAGAACCATAGTTGTCTCTTAAACCTGTTTTCTTTGTTACTGTTCTTATGCAAATCTTAGATGCCTCAAAGATGGCTCTGTTAATTGCCCCCATCTCTCTTCCACCCACCTATGTCCTCCACTCCTGCTAACTTATCCTGGCCAGTTCCCTCATCCTATTGAAGTCTGCCTTTCTAAAGTCAAGGACTTACATACATACTAACACATACTAAAATGGCAGCAGAATAGGCCTAATAGTCTCTCAAGTCTGCTTGACATTCAGCAGCTGCACTGAGGCCAGTTTGGTGTCCTTCCTCCCCTTGGGTTATACTGTCCCCAGTCCCAGATGTTCCACCTGTATTGGGCCTGGTCAGATTACCTTCCCCTGTACCTGTCCCATCCCCTCTTAAACCCGTCTGCAGTCTCCACCTCTACCAGCTCCCTGGGCAGTGCATTCCATGGCTCCACCACCCTTTCAGTGAAATAACATCTCCTCCTCTCCCCTCTGAGCCTACCCCCTTCCAGCTTACACCCATGCCCTCTTATTGCCCCACTCTCCTTCCTTTGGAGCACCCTGACTTGGCCTCCCTTATTGATCCATTTCATGTACTTAAAGACCTCTATCATGTCCCCCCTGTCCCTCCTCTCCTCCAGGGTGTACATGTCGAGCTCCTTGAGCCTCTCCTCATAGGTCCTCTCCCCCAGGCTCCAGATCATTTTGGTTGCCTTCCTTTGGACCCTCTCTAGGAGTGTAATGTCCCTCTTTAAATGTGGTCTCCAAAACTGCACACAACACTCGAGGTGTGGCCTAACCAAGCAGTTGTACGGTGGGAGGATCACTTTCGCCTTTCTGGAGGTAATCCCCCTGACGATGCATCCCAGCATCCTATTTGCCCTTGCCACTGCCCTCCTACAGGTCTCTGAGTTGTTCATTTTGAAATCTACCACTGCTCCCAGGTCCCTCTCACCCTCCGTGACTTGAATCGTGTCTCCTCCCAGGGTGTACCCCTGACCTGGATTTCTGACTCCCAGGTGCAGAACCTTGCACTTCCCTGCATTGAATTTTAGTTTCCATTTTCTTCAGTTCTTGATTGTGCCCCAAGGGCCAATTCAGGCCAAACAGAGATATGATCACAGTTCCCCAGTGACTCCCCTACTTCCACAGCTACTATCATCTCTGAGTTGGTGAGCACCACATCAAGGATTGCAGTCTGCCTGGTGGATTCCTTAACTAGCTGCACCAGCAGGCAATTTTAGAAGGTGTCAAGCAATGCCTGACTCCTGACGCTTTTGGCCACTAGGACCTCCCAATCGATGTCCGACAGGTATAGGTCTCTTACCACTGCTACTTCCCCCTTTGCTCCCCCTCTTTCAGGTTCCTCCCTGAGTTCTCTATCCCTTTCCATCCCTTGCCCTAGAGGCCTATAGATCACCCCCAAGTGTACTTTCCTGCTTGAGACCACCATGAGTTGCACTAATACTGACTCAGCCTCCCATTGCTACCCCTAATGCACCCATCTTCTACTACCTCATTGTCCTCCTTGACAAAAGGTGAACTTCTCCCCTCTACCAGTTCCTCTGTTCCTCCTGAACTGTGAATATCCAGGGACCATCATCTCCCAATCATTATTATCTGTGGCCACATTTCAGCGATGGCCACAAGGTCCACCTAGTGTCTGCCATCAGCGCCTGGAGCACACTGAGTTTGTTCAGGCTTCTGGAATTGTTAGGCATACTTCCTTCCATCTGACCCTGCTCTAACTTTGTTACCATCCTTCTGTTTCCCATGTTTTCATCCCCGGTGCTTTTGCCTTTGTTTCCCCACTCTGCCCATATTTAGTGTTTGGTTTTAGGGAGTGTTTTGGGGTTTTGCGTTTGATTTGTGTGTATGTGAGTTTTGAGTGTGTGTGAGTGAGTGTGTGTGTTTTGTTTTTGATTGAGATTACGTAATTGGGGAGGATGTGTCTGGGAATGCACGTAAACTTGGGTTGGGCCAGGATAGTGTATGGGGCATCTCAGCTCTTTGATCTTCGGCCCTTTTTCAGTCCTCCAGTATCAGATACTACAGCTAGGCGCTGTAGGGAGGTTGGAATTGGGAGGAATCATAGGACTCGAGTGGGGCTGGGTGCCCCATACACTATGGGTAGCAGGATCAAGGTGGTGAGGTATAGAAGGCACCCTGGGATTAGACCGGACTTGGGAAGAGGTCCGACATGTTTAGTTCCTGTCACCAGGGTTCCCATTAGATCGATGGAGCAGGTAGCCAGTAGGGCTGCGTTGTCCACTAATCCCCTGAGGGCGGTGCTTTGCAATGCCAGATCGGTCAGAAACAAGACTGCAGTTATAGCGGACTTGGTTTCTCTGGTCGATCTGGCTTGCATCATGGAGACCTGGATTGGTGATGATGCTGGCCCAGTTTTAGAGGCTGCCATCCGTCCGGGTATACTGTAGTGCACTGCCCCAGAGTGGAGCAGAGGGGTGGGGTAGCCATTTGTTTTAGATCTGAGCTGGGCTTCACCGTGCACCGGTGAGAACACCATGTTCTTTTGAGTGTGTGTGGCCATTCATGGGGACCAGGCGCAGGTTGCTTGGTCCTCTGATTTATCGCCCTGCTGGGCGTTGGAGAATTCCTTCATGAAGTGGCTGATTTCATTGTCGGTGAAACATTGGAGGCCCCAGATGTTTAGTACTGGGGACTTCAGTGTTTGGGCTGAGGATGAATCGGCCCTGCTGGTTATAATTTCTTCCAGATGATGACCTCTGGGTTTCGTGCAGGGAGTATCTTCCGACTCATCAGGGTGGCCACATGCTGGATTTGGTGTTCTCGCTGGGGCTTGAGTTAAATGGTCTCAGTGTTGATAGGGTCATTTGGTCCGGTCATTGCACGGTGAAGTTCCGGTTCGGGGCCCCCCCCGGGTAGTTTTCCCCCTGCAGAGATGGTCAGCTACCGCCCTTTGAGGGGGCTTACCCCCGAGGGTTTTCTGACGGTGGCTGACCTATCTAGAGTGGATAATGCATGCGGGGGTGTGTGTGCGCAGTAGTGGACGCCTATAATAGGGCGCTTTCTGGTGCGCTTGACTCCCTCGCACCAGGTCTTCTCACTTGAGGTCCCCTTGGTTTGATGGGAGCTCAAGGAGATGAAACTCTGGGTCGGAGATTAGGCGCTGCTCTGGAAGTCTGGCCTGGGGACAAACTGGCCCTGCGTGTACTATGGGGCATACCAGGGGCAATCAACCATAAGAAGGCAGAATTTTTGTCTGGGGAGATTGCTGCGGAGGAACCCGCCAACTGTGCTCTTTCGGACTGTGGACAGGCTTCTTCATCCTGCCTGTCTACAGTCAAGGTAGCTCTTTCGAATGCACTGTGTGATGGATTTGCTCGGTTCTTCTCGGACAGGGTGTCTGCCATCAGGCGAGGGGTTCCGCCAGTGGACCAGAATCTGGTCGACAGTGGTCGCCATGGGCTTCCGAAGAGCACTCCACCTGTTTGGGGTGAGTTTAGACTGGTGGAGGTGGCTGAGGTCATTGAGATTGCTTCTAGGCTTCGGCACACCTTTTGTGAACTGGACCCGGTGCCAACTCGTTTCTTAATGAGATGTGTTGACTCTGTTGGCCTGGTGTTTGCCTTGATTGTCCGGTGTTCCTTGTTGGAGGGGGTCTTCCCTGATGTCTTGAAGGAGGCATTGGTGAGGCCCCTTCTGAAAAAAACATCATTGGACTCTGACATCAAGTTGAATTACCGTCCTATCTCCAATCTTCCATTTTTAGGTAAGATTGTTGAGAAGGTGGTGGCGCTTCAGCTTGGGGAGCATCTCGTGACCCATAATCTTTATGAACTATTCCAGTCGGGGTTTCGTGCAAGGCATAGCATGGAAAATGCACTAGTTCGGGTGCATAATGACCTCCTTAGGGCTAGAGATCGAGGGGAGGAGACAATTCTTGTTCTCCTCGATCTCTCCTCAGCATTTGACACGGTGGATCATCGAGTGTTACTTGACCGCCTGAGGGAATTCTGTGGACTTGCCGCTCTGTCATCTGCTGGTTTGAGTCTTTTTTATCCAACAGGAGGCAGAGGATAATGATGGGGAATGTCTCCTCCTCCCCTGACCACCTGTTGTGCGGAGTTCCCCAGGGTTCGGTCTTGTCATCGATGTTGTTGCCATGTACATATGCTACCCTGGGAGAGCTCATTAGGAAGTACAGCAGGGTTTTCATTGCTATGCTGATGATACCCAGCTGTACTTTCCTTGCCCCTGGAACATCTTGTGCAGTAGAAGTGCTTAACAGTTGCCTTGCGAAATCAATGACTGGATGGCCTCCAGTTGGTTGCGACTCAACCCCAGTAAGACGGAGGTACTGGTGGTGAGTCGAACAGAGGACATGATAGGTTGGCCTCTGGTGCAAAGACAGGACTCTGCCTTGGCTCTGTACCATTGAAGGCCTCCTCTAGGGTGCGTGATCTGGGTGTTATTCTTGACAGCGGTTTGACACTTGAATGTCAGGTGTCTTCCGTTGTACGTACTAGTTTTTATCATCTGAGGAATATCGCCAGGATCAAGCCCTTTGTTCCGCCTCTGGACCTCCCCACTTTGGTACATGCCTTTGTGATGTCCAGGCTTGGCTACTGTAATGCACTCTATCTCGGGGTCTCTGGGGGTACAATCCGCCGACTGCAGTTGGTGCAGAATGCGGCAGCGAGGTTATTGACAGGACAATCTAAATACTGTCATATAACCCCGGTGCTACGTCATCTGCACTGGCTGCCGGTTAGGTGGAGGGTCCTCTTTAAGGTGGGTTTGGTCACCTTTAAGACCCTACACGGCCTGGGCCCTGGCTACCTGAATTACCTTCTTACACCTGCTGTCTCGGTCCGTTCCCTGCGTTCCTCCTCTCGGGGCCTCCTTGCGATTCCCAGGGCCAGGGTTAAGAACTGCAGGCGACAGAGCATTAGTGTCGCGCTCTTGTCCTGTGGAATTCGCTTCCTATAGTTGTTAGGAGGCACCGCCTGTTGAGGCTTTTAAGGCCCATCTTAAGATCGTTTTTATTTGGTCAGGCATTCCCTGACCATGTTTTATAAGCTGATATTGTTTAATTTTTAATAAGGAAACAAATTGTGTAGTAAAATAAGGTTTTAATTGTTTGGAGTTGTATATTTTATTAATTGTGTGGTGTTGTGTTGTATTTATTTGATTAATGTACGGTATGGCAGACCTCTGGGATGGGCGTCTTTTTAAATAAAATTTGCCTTGCCTTGCCATTCCCTTGGTCCTGTAAACACTACTGTGTTCTCTGTACCCTCTTTACTGCTACAATTCCCCTGGATATGGGGGAGTACAACCCTTCTGCTCACCTTTTACCATGGTTCCCCTAGATCCAGATTCCCCTGCAGTCGGTTTAAAAAATCTGATATAGAGGTCAAACTTCTGCCCCAGCATGCTGGCCCCCTCTCTTGTCAGATGAAATCCATCACACTAAAGAGTTTCCTGTCCCAGAAATCCCCCAATGCCCTACAAAGTGGTACTCTATGTCTTGACACCAACCCATAAGCCAACTGCTAAATGCCTCTATTTCAGCAATCCTTATCCTATCCTGCCTCCCTAAAGGGAGGACTTCGGAAAAGACTGTGGAAGCTTAGTGTGCTACCAGTCTGTCCCCAAGTCTATGGAAGTTCCACTTCACCATCTCCACGAACTGGTTTGCCAGATTGTTGGTACCCAGGTGTAATAGCACCCCCAGCTCTCCCCACTCCCTCTCCACCATCCCCCCTATTCTGTCTAAATCCTGGATGGCTGATGTTCCAGGTAGGCATCGGACCATCTCCCTTCCCTCTGACCCCTCCCCTATCACACTATCTACCCCCTTAATAATAGAGTACCCAACCACTAGAACCTTCCTTGCAGCCTTTCCCTCCTTAGGTGCCAACACGTTGTACTGCTCTTTCCTTTCAGCTGACCCAGAGTTCCTCCTGAGGGAGTCAGGAGCTTGACTGTGGCTTGACGCTTAAACCACAGGTGTCAGCTGTGGTCAAGACCTCTTTTTACCATCTGAGGAACATCGCCAGGGTTAAACACCTGATACCCCCGGCTGATCTGCGGCACTAGTGCATGCCTTTGTGGCGTCATGCCTGGATTACTGCAATGCTGTGTTCCTGGGGCTAGTGGGGTAGATCTGCGCCACTTGCAGCTGGTGCAGAAACGGCAGCCAGGTTGTTGACCGGTCTCCCTAGATCATGTCATATTACATCCATGCTGCGCTCTCTGCACTGGCTGCCACTGAAGTGGTTGATCTCCTTCAAGGTTGGTTTGCTGACCTGAAAGGCCCTACACGGTCAGGGGCCCAGTTACCTGCAAGATAATCTGTGTCCCTACCGGCCCACCCGCTCCCTATATTCCATGGATGAAGGTTTGTTGGGAGTTTCGTGGATAAGGGTGTGTTGGGAGTTCCCAGGATTTATTTAAAGACATTGGGGGCCTTCGTTTTTTTTCTTCTGCAGCCCCTACCCTGTGGAACTCCCTCCCTCCCTCTCCAGATTCGAGAGAGCCAGACAGTCGATGTCTTCAAGTGGAAGCTGAAAACATTTTTAATTAAACAAGGTTTTATGAATAACTAGTTATGTTTTTATTGGTAATTAATGTTTTGTATTTTTGTGTATGTTTTGTCTGGCTTGTATTATAGTTTAACATTTTTTTAGAATCATTGTAAAGTGCGTTGAGTCGCAATGTAGAAATGCGCTATACTAAATTAAGTCTGATTGATTGAACCTCTCGGCTCCTCCACTAAGTGATTTGCCATCTGGATGGTACTCGGCTGGACAACCTCTTTATGGCTACCCCTGTCCCCCTTTGCCGTGCCCCACCATTCTCCATCCCCCTGGACCAGTGGGTCTCTAGGGAATTGGGGGTGTGGGGGGTGAGCTCCTGCTAAGCTGAGTGCATAGCTGAGATATTTCTACCCTCGCTGCTGCCAGCTGAGCATAGAACTCTGCTGTGGTCCTGCAGAAGGGGCAGTGCCCCTTCCTCCAGAGCACATCCCTGGAGAAGAGTGCCCCACAGTCCCCACAAATAAGCGCCTCTTCTCCGAACCTCATCCTACAAAGAACTGTATTAGCGAGAGAGAAACTTAAAATCAACTTAATTTAGTTTCAACCAATCTTATTGCTTAAATTACCCATACTATTTTGTAAGAGATGAACCAGGACTACTAAATGGTGTCTTTTTAACAGTCACAGAATAACGTTGGGCGTCTATGTGGTGGAGTGGCTGCACCTACTGGTTTACTCTTTTTTTTTTTTTTTTTTTTTGGGGGGGGGTGCTGTTTTAGTACTGTGAGGCCAAACCCCGCACATGGATCACTGAATAGCTGAACCTTTTGCAAGTGTGTGTGCTGTAAAATGCTGGATCATAAGTTTAGGTCTTTGGAACTTGTAAAATGCTACAGCCCTGGTTTCCAGTAAACGTTGTATTACACAAATGTTTCAGGCAAGGAACTTTAAAGGGCCGTGAAGTTATGAGGATAAATTTGGGAAAATGTGATACTTGGATACAACTCTGCTTGCATTTAATATATGCCTTTGTAATTCACTCTTTCTTTTCTGCCTTGTTGCAGTCATTCCTGGCTGCGAAGATCCAGATTTTTGTTCATTAAATGGGTTGGAGAATCTTGTATCCTTCTCAAAAAATGAATTCTGTTCTAACAAAATCTCATTCCCTATACCCTTATTATGAAACTGCTCTTGGTGAGTGTTATGATGAGGGCCTGTTAAATGCACTGCAGTGGAGAAAACACTGAATATAAGCTTATAATGATCAGGGCTAGAAATTCATTTTAAAAAGTGGTATTCCACATGGACTACCATTTCCTAAGATCTGGTATTCCGTCTTGAAAACTGGTATACAAACCCATTTTTTGTATACTGCTGTTAAAATTGCAGAACCAAGATGTATGTCACTGTTTCAGTAATACAATACAAAATACAACTAATATTGTTCTTTTTGGTATCTATTGCTTCTTAATTTATTTTTGACCAACGTTAAAAGTCCCCACCACAATCAGTCTGGAGCATCATAGTTGTAGGGGTTGCTTTTGTGGGGTGAGAGATTTTACATTTCCGCTAGGGCGTTGTTATAATTGGTGAGACATAAAGGACATCTCTGTGACAAACATAGCTGCTGTCTTTTTACTGATCTCTTTTCTGTTGCTAGTGGTGCTACCTGCTGTGATTGAATTGTATTTATAGAGGACTTGTTCATTGTAAGCAATGCTTACTATATAAGTAAAGAGAATGTGACCAGTTTATTTCCCTTCAAAGGAATAGTTATAAGTCAAGAATAGCTTTCAGCTATGTAGCTTAAACATCTGCTGTGCTAGGCTGTCCATTTGGGGACTGAAACATTCTGAAGTGGTGCAAAATAAGACAAAATAAAGACAACATTTAAAATATATCTGGTTGTTACTGTGGATAGCATCTAACTTAAGTAACACACACCAACATTAAAAGGCACAGAAGAGCAGCCAGCATTAAGCTTTTACCACAAACCTCTGAATTTCTATTTTAGATGCTGACAATTTCAAAAATTTATGGTACACCCACTTTTTCTGGTGTTGCTGGTAGCTTCAGGTTGTTAGAGGGGGCCCTCTTTTACGCTGTGTGCCCCCATTTGCCGTGATTTTGCGGAGTTTTCAAATGGACTCTGTACTGATTTACACCTTACCAGGTTAGAGGATGAACTTCCATTTTCCTGCAGCGCAGATCTCTGATTGGTTACTTTACCAAAAACACCATAATCCTGCAGCTAAGTAATGAATCTATATATATTTCATTATTTCAGGGTATGTGTTGGGGCAGTGTGATCCCTGCTGCCTGGGCTGCCCCATTTTCACCTATAAAGTTTAACCGGTTACCCTGACAATGATGAGCAGCTTCAGGTGGCTCAGTGGCGACACCAAAAAGTACAGAGAAAAACAAAACAATCTGCGGCTGAAATGTTCCTGTCAGGATAAAAATGCAGTACTTTTTTGCAACGTGCATGTTCCCACAGAACTAGAAATAACATGTTTTAAGTTCTGAAATGCTGCCTGCCAGGTCATAAAACATAAGCTGTACTGCACAAAATCAATGGCACAAAATTGCCCGTGGCACTCAAACTAATGGCCCTTAAAGTGGTATACATCTCGGATTACAAATAGGCAGAATTTGGTGTTCCGTGCATGATTTTTGGTATGTGCTGAACACCAAATAATAGAGAATTTCGAGCCCTGATGATGGCATAGTATTGAAAAATTGAGAATCATGAACATTGAATTTTAGTTTCCTTTTTCCCGACCACCTTTCCAGAGCCTCCAGGTCCTCCTGCAAGGCCACCTTCCCCTCCTCTTCATCCACCACTGCACCCAGCTTTGAATCGTCTGCAAGAGATTCATCTCCTCCTGATCCCCTCCTGATGTCTGAGACATCTTTCTTTCCAACCCACAGGTTTCTAAGTTTCTTAATTAGCCTTCTGTATGGCACAGTGTCAAAAGCCTTACTGAAGTCCAGCTAGAAACATCCACTGCCTTCCTCGATATACTTACTTAGTCACCCACTCAAAGAAATCTAAAACATTTGCTTGACATGACCTTCTCCCTGTGAAACCATGCTGCCAGTGGTCTTGCAGCCCATTTGCCTCTAGGTACTCCTTTGGTCTCTCTTTTCCGTTAATACCCAGCCACTGACGTGAGATTAACTAGCCTATAATTGCTGCCTGTCTTGTGCAGAGGGACCATATTGGCCCCTCATCCAGTCCTCTGGAATTACCATCACCTCCAATAGGTTGCTGAATATTATTGCCAGATGGGTGGCTAGCATTGTGCTCAGTTCTTTTAGTACCCTTGGGTGGATCCAGTCGCATCCCATGGCTTTATTTTCCTTTAGGTCTTCTAATCCCTTCGGACTCTGTCTTCTGAAAATAGACTTGTATCCACTCTCACCGGTGCCTGCTGATACACATTGGTTCATTCCCCTCCCCCCCTACTGTGAAGACTGAGCAGAAGTAGTCATTTAATATTTTAGTTTTCTCTTGGTCTTCCTCTGCACTAGACCTCTTGGTTTGGTATGCTCCCAGCTGCTCTCTCCGCTCCACTGAAGAGCTGTTGCTAGCCATCTCAAGATCCCATCTAAAGCAATCTGGAAACAGGGCTTTCTCAGTGGTGGTACCTGCAATATGGAGCTCCTTGCTGTATCATCTTAGGAATTACCTCACAGTGGAGGCCTTTAAAAGGGGCCTGAAAAGTCACTTATTCACCATAGCATTTGATCTTATAGTTAGTTAATATTGTTTTGTGCCTCCGATGATTCTTAAGTATTTGAACTGATGATTTCAATGTTTGTATTTATTGTTTTTTCATGTTTAAGCACCCAGAACCTTTGGGACAGGGTGTGATAAAAATAAAACACCTTGTCTTGCCATTGTGTATGTTTTATTCTTATTGGTTCTGTATCGAAATGGCTGAGGATTTAGGATACCCCTGCTGCTTCTAAACTTGAGTGTGCTTTTGAGGGCACTAATGACACTGGTCCCTTCTCTTGGCATTCTGCTACTTATATGTTCATATGCAAAGATGTCAATGAAAAACTTATATGGTTTTGTTCACCAGGTAAAGTGCATCAGGCATGCAGATGCGTATTCCCAGGCATGACCTGGGAGAGTTACTGTACGTGACAAAACAACCTGATAAAGCATGTGAAATCTCACATTTTCCTTTAAACAAACAAAAATCATTGCAGCCTGAATAAAACAAGTGCATCATAACACATGGCATAATGCAGTGAAAAGATGTACTTGTATTTATGTTTTGATAAACATTGTACAACTAGGAACTTGTAAATTTATGAGCCATAGATCATTAAATAAAATAATTAGCACTGCATGAGATTAATGTTTTGAGATTTTAGACGACATACTACATATTGATATATTTTAGCATTACAAACCTTTCTTCAAGTTATAAGCATATGGAATTGATACTAGTTAATAATTTAATGAGGTCAATATGTGCATCAGAAGACAATAACATATATATTCTAGAGCACTGTGGATGTAAAGTACAACTACCACAATATCCCTACAATTTTTGGAATTTTTTCCCAACAGTTTTTCAGTAGCCCTGCTCATGGGTCTCTCTCCTTCACCCTCCCAGAGAAATCTGACTCTGTTTCATGTGTCCTCCATTTCCAGAAACCAGGAGATCAAATAGAATGACATATCATGCATTGTTCATTACGATAAGCTCCTTGCTTTCAATTGCTGTTTGCTGGTGAAAGCATGTGCACAAGTTCTCCATAACCTGAGCCAGCTTCCAACAAGCTGATTTTGCACAGCTGAACTCAGGCCTTACTGTTTCTCCTGAACTATCAGAGTGTCCTTGAATTTATGAGTTTTACAGGGCCAGGATACACTGAAACTTGAGACAGTTTGCAGCTAGCTGGCTCTGCAAAGCTGAGCCAAGGATTACCAAAGCTTCTGGCCTGGCAGTGTGTCCTCTGACTTCTTTCCAGCAATCTTGCGGTCAGAGAAACTACCAGCTTGGCTGCCACAGTAATCTTTTATTTTATCTTTTATTTTAGGCATGTTTCTGTCCCTCAGTGTGGATTCCAGTCATCAGGATCAGTACCTCTCAATCCCTGCTGTCATCCATGCACATTAGTGGCAGGGGAGTGCTGTTGACAGTCCTTGAAATTAGTGCTATGATGGGAGGAGTGGTTTTGTTTTTGTGGCAGTTTGCACTTTTCTTACTTTGACAATCACTTGAAACTGAGCTACCTCCTTTCTGCTGGCTTCCTGACCTCAACAGCTGTGAAGTCCACATGCAATCTGATGCAGCTGCGCTAAAGAAAAGGGCTGCTTACTGGTTTGGCTTAGTGGCACCATTATCACAGTCCACAGGGGCCAGGGTAGAAGAGGCGATGGCTCACCGGCCATGATGAGAAGGGTGCTGCACAAGCCTGAAGGACAAAGGAACAAGTTCAGTTCAGCCCTCACATCCCACAATTCCCGTGTCGTACCTGAAAATAGGCATATAACTTATCTAGTGTACTTACCCGGTCAACAAAAGCTAAATAAATAAATAAACAGTTGCAGTCCAGGAATGAAGAAGCAATGCAGGGGAAGGCAGCAGCAGTGCTCTGGAGAGAGCCAAAGGTAAATCCCCTTTTGAATGGGGTTACACAAGGAAGAGTAAGGGTTATTAGAGGGGACAGTAAAATGTTCACAGTATTATTAAAGGAATGCAAAAATTGAAAATTTGGTTGCAAACTACACTGTTCCTTATTAAAGAATATAGTAATACTAACTTTAGAAAAAAGTGAAAAAAATATGTTTTCAAACCCTCTTACATTTTAAATAGTGATTCATTAAATTACAGCAATATGAAAATAATTTATCAAAATAAGAATACAGCAGGCAATTCACATTGTCAATGTTAAAAAACATATATTGGTACTATCTTTTAAAATAAAAAATATGGATGTACATATTTTTTCTAACAAAGTGTAAGAACATGAACAGACATGTATGGGCACATGACAAGCATATCAATTTGAGCAAGATCAGTGGCATGGAGGGCTGAGGCACAGAGTGCCTTACCTGCCACCACACCAGTGACTCAGGTTTGGGAATGTACTCGGGTCGCTGGAGATTGGCCGGGGGAGGGATTGAGTGTCTCATGGACTGCACTCCTCTCCCAGCAAGGGGAGTCATGCTGTCTTGACTTCTGACTGTCACCAGCTGGAGGCCTGATGGTAGTTCAGGTGTGAGTGACATGAAGGGAGGGGCTGCGATTCCATAGGGTGTGCATCCCTCTACATGCACATCCCTACATGTCGCCATGGCAGGGGACTGAGGGAGAAAATGGAAAAGGGGACATAAGCACTTTATGCAACCCTGCCCACTTTTTCCTGGTGCATGGCAGCACCTGGCCACTGGAGACTTCTGAAGTGTGCACTGGCAAGGGAGGAGGATGGCCCTCTGCCCCCGCCACATGGGGTAATCCTTGGGAGACTGCATCTGGAGAACCATGGGAGGTGTACACTGGTGGGGGAAATGGGGGATGGGGCTGATAGCTACTTGCATGCTGCATGGGAGAAAAAAGCTTCATAAAAATCAATATGATCGTTATTTATTTATTTATTTAATTGTTTGGATAAGACCTTTGAGCACAAGCTGTTTTACAAAGGTTCCACATCAGAGTAAGCAAACTAGTTCAACGTACAATACAGTAATGGTTACAGTTACATGGAAAAAAACAGTAGGTGCATGACAATCATACAGTGAAGGAGCAATTACAATTTGAGTACAGCACAATAGCTTAGTTATAGCCCTCGGTGATTACCCTAAATAAAGAACACAAGACAAGTACAAGCAGTGCCATAAAAATTTTGCAGTGAATTGCTATTGTGAACAGTGAGAGGGAGGGAGAGGAGAGAGAGAGAGAGAGGAGAGAGAGGAGGGGGAGAGAGAGGAGAGAGAAGCAGCCTCAAATGCCTTGTTGAGTGAGGGGATGGATTATGTGGTGGGTTAGACGTGCTGAGGCCGAGCAGGGCAGTGCTGTTGTGTGAGAACAGGAGACTGAGCAGTGTGTGCATTTCCAGGCATGGACAGGGAGGGTTAACCAGGAGTGCAGACCCATTCTTGGTGTTGGGGGAGGTGGGGGGGTGGGGGATGTTCAACGTTGCCTGTTGGATGCTAACATTATGGCATGCCAGCGGTCTTGCTGATCTGATTCCAAGCTTTCATTTTTAAAAAATTAAGTTTCTATCAACAAAGGTTTAAATGTTGGACCTTTTTAAAGATGATTTGTTGAAAATGGGATAACTTTGGAACTGTTGGGGCTAGGAAGTTGAATATTTTTAATGAAAGCTTTGAGTCAGCTAAATTGATATATCAGTGTGCAGTATTATGTTGCTACAACATCCATAAGTCAATATCTAATAAAGGCAAAAGGATTCAAAAATGTTTTTAAATCCTGTGTTTTTTCCCAACAGATTATATTAATAATAAGTCTGAAAGCTGAAAAAACACAGAAATTATATACTGATGATATGTAAAATTATAGATATGTAATATTTGAAATCAGAAGATACTAGTGACTGCTCCATTTATGAACAAACACACTATTTCATTTCATTTATTTTTTATTCTTGTAGGCCTGATGAGCAAATTGCCCGTTTTCTCAGGCGACAAGTGGGAGTATACAAAAAAACATAGGGGAGATACAATATAACAATATACATCAAATCACAAAGTACAAAATAGACAAAATCACATTATAAAGGTACAGACAGCATAAATAGACATTACTTATACTAACAAACAAACAGTAAAAAGAAGACCTCACTTCTTACAATCACAAAGCTGTAAATCTTTTAAAAACAGCATCAATCCCCTTTTGAAATTAATAACTGATCTAAGATTTAAAAGTTCACCAGGTAATGTATTAAAAAATGTAGGGGCCCTATATAATATACTGTAGATCTTTGACCTATTACCTTATGAAACAGTGGTAGCTTAAAGGTATATCTATACTGGGATCTAGTGCCACAACCACATATAGACCTAGAAAAAAAGACTAGAAATAGAATTTGCAAGATTACCTGAAAAGACTTTAAACATAAAAATGCCTGTTTTATACCGAATTCTATTATCCAAGGACAAGCAGTTTGACTGTTGAAAAAGGGAACAGTGGTGCGTATGAAAGGGGTTATTTAACATAAACCTAAGTACAGTATTATAACTAACCCGAAGACATTCTAACAAATTATTACTAGCAGCAGAATAAAAACAATTATTCTGTAATATAACATGCTGAATAAAAAACAATGGGCAAGTAAAATCCTAGATTCATTGGTTAAACAGGATCTTACTTGACGCAAACCACCTAACCTTTGATGACTTGTTTTCCTCACATTATTTATATGAATTTCAATAGACAAATTAGAATCTAATGATAGCCCCAAGTACTTAAAATGGTAAACTAATTCAATCATGTTCCCATTTAAGTTAGTAATGGGGATAAAATCCTTGCTGTTCCGTTTGTTTGAAAATACCATAACTTTGTTGTTTTTTTTTAATTCAAAAACATATAATTCTGAAGTAACCAATTTTGAAAGGCAACAAAATCACCCTGAACCTTCTCAATGGCATCATAGGTTTTGGTCTAACTCCAAATAAAACTGCATTGTCTGCATACATAATCATTGATGTCTGTGAACAAACACTGGGAGCAGAATTCATATATAGGGAAAGTATTAGTGACCCCAGGATGGAACCCTGGGGCACACCACAAACAATTGATTTTTGTTGTGAGAATTTATCTCCAATAGACATAATGTGTGCTTTACTGCTTAAGTAATCTACAATCCAAGCAGTAACTTCTGTAGAAAAGTGTGATTTTTGAACTATACCAGTAATGAGGCTATGTTCAACCTCATTGGAGGCCTTGGTGAGGCCACAAAAACAGCTGCAACAGAATGCCCTTTATCTAGAGCACCCTGTATGCAGCTAGTGAACCCCACCAAGGCCATCTCAGTATTGTAATTAGGTTTAAAACCATGTTGTTGTGGTGTTAACAAATCATATTTATTCAAAAAATCAATTGTCTGATCTGTATTTTCTGGGGCTGGCAACCCATATTCAAGAATGAGCACGTGCCACTGGGGGACAGCTGCGGGAGAGGGACTGAGAATCTGAGAGGATGCTTTCCTTCTCCAGGGAGTTAGTGCATCACCACCATAGCAGTGCCACCTGTGTGACCCAGGTGGAACTGTGGGTAAGATGCATCTTGAGAGGTGAGGGGAGATACTGACTGTTGCCACATGGTAATATGCTCAGGTGTGGAAGTTCATGCATGGCATTTTAAAGGCTGGCATCTCCGGGGGCACTGAATAATGAAAAATGGCCCTTTATCTATGCATGACGGGCCCTGGTATATCTGGGCCATTGCCCTACCAAAGCACCACAACCTGATAAATGACCACTGTCATGGATATATCCAACCCTGCTTGGATAGGTGAAAAAGGCTCCATCAAGGGCCGGTGGTAACAGGTAGGTGGAAGCATGAAATACAGAGGTATCTTGGAGCTCCTGAAGAAGTCAGGTGCCAAGGATGGCCTGGAGAGGTACAAAGTACAGGTTAAGAAAAGAGAACACACCCTTTTCTAGTTAAATCATTTTATTTTGTTAACCATTAAGGCCATTGAAACAGCAATTGCCTCTGGGAGCAAAGACACATACATGGTACAATAACAACAGATGACAGATAAAGACAATTACCTGTTACAGGCAGGATATAAATAAGCAAGGATATATGGGTGATGATGGGCAAACGTTGAGGGACAGGTATATTTAAACAAATCTGTTTGAAGAATTTTCTGTAAGTTGTTAAGGCTATTGGGATTACAGCATCACTAGAGATGATTAGGAAGAGAATTCTAATGTTTCAAAGTATAAAAAACAGAATGAGTGTTAACCCATTGCAGACTTTTGCAGAGAGAACAAAATGTTTTTTGACTGACTTGACCTTATGCAGTGCTGGCATAACAGGAGACTCATGAGCTCAAAAGAAACTGCTCAGCTCGCTGTCTGTGAGCTGTCACTTATTTTTTGTTTATGTGGGGGCTCTGCCCTCCCACCCCTATTTTTTTTCAAATGGACGTTTGGAGGAGCAGGGCCCCCAATATAAACAAGTGAAATAATGAATGTTCTCTAGTTGTACAAGCAAAGCCTGTTGTTTAGATAGCAAGTTACTGTATTTCCCCATTTTGAAGCTGTCCCCAAATAAAAGTTGCAACCAATATAAAGTTTATTGATAGAAACTGTCCCCAATTTGCATCTGTGTATTCTAAAGGTAGCATCTTGGAGACCGTGAAATAATCAGCCCAATCATTACTACTCTCTATGCCCCCTCCCTCCTGCTGCTCAGATGGCCTACTTTGCCTGCCTTCAGTTAAGCTGTGTCAGTGACATACTGTTGCAACTGTTTGTATTCACAGTGTGTGGCAGTACTGCTATATGTTTTTTTACACAATGATGGTTCAGGAGTTACGGGGCAGTTTCTATACTGTAAGTATGTACTGGTAGGAGACAGTAGAAGATGATCTTTTTATATTTAATTTTAATTTCTCCATGTAGCGAACAGGAATAAAACAAAACATGAATTTGTTGTGCCCAATAAAGAAGCTTGACTTGCTTCACAGTCAGTGCTCTCCGGTCGGTGTTTTCTGATTAGCATGGAAAGGGACCATGTGGTCTAATCTAATTGCAAAGACAGTATTATTGCAGAATGGAAAAGAGAGTAATATTGCATACATGTATTAGTATGTTACAACTTCCCTGTCTCTGGTCTACTCTGCTTTACATAGGAGGCTGTACTGGGGAAACTGTGTAGAGAGCATAACAAGGAGAATGGCATTAAGCTTGGAACGTGTTTGTAATTAGAGCCACCCGTGTTTACAAGTACCCCTTTAGAAGCCATGGCCAAAAACAAAAAGATGTAATAGATGCCGTGGCTTCTAATGGTGGAACATGGTGTCTATAATAAAATGGGTAGGGCTTCTTCAATAACTATCCTCATTGCAAGGAGACACAGGGAGTAGCCTTTACACTGGTCCATGTGAGGTACTGTAAGAAAATAATGTTTGTGCATCCTTTTGGAACTATCGCTTGTGTAACCAATTGTACTGAACAATAAACTAAGTCCTTTCTGTAACCTGTTTTTTTTTTTTTTGTCAATTCTCTTTATCTCCGCAACCCTGGAACTCTCTCAGGCATCCTCACTCCCCATCCCCATGATACCACCCGCCTAAAAGATACCACCCACCTAAAGCCACCCCACTGAGAAATCAGGGACAGACACTCCCCACCCTACCTGATCCTCCAGGGCACCCCTGCAATGCTGGAACCAAGGCAAGATGAGAGATCAGGAAAGCCAGTGGAATGAGTCTGGCGTTGGGTGTGTTGCGGTGGGGCTCGAGAAGTGCCGTCGCCTATCCAGGGAGCAGGACCTTTTCCTCATAAGGTTGCCCCTGGAGCGCAGATGTGCAATGACGTCTATGCAGGTAATGTGCTGATGCCCGCTAATGCTCCACCCCTTGGTACGGCATCACTCCTGCAGTGTCCCCGATCTCCATCTGGGGCCTCTGGCGAGTGATGCATGGCCCACTACCCACCCTGGGAGAGGAGAGCTGTCCTCTGGATGCTCAATCCTCTCCCTCCTCAGCCGAGCCCCAGCTGCCCAAGTCCATTCCCAAACCCGGGTCTCCAGCATGGTGTAAGATGTGGCATCCAGCGCCTCAATCCTCAGCACCACTGGGCTGGCTATCCTTTCTGTACCCTGCTGTGCCTAAGGATCCCCATGAAAACAAGCCATCGTGTCTCATGGGGCCATCCCACCATCTGTTCAATGCTCATTTCAAAAGCTCTGTAAGTGCAAGCTGTGCTGTATCTCCTGGTCTGTTACATTATCCTTTAAATGTCTATGCAAGTTGTATCTTCTGTAATCTCTTTTACTTTCTGTATCCACTCCTGGGATGTGTCTGAAATATGGACTACATAATGGGTAGCAGTAGAATAACACATTTATCTCCACTAGTAAGTGGTAGGACCCATAACTCATGCATGGCAAAGCCATGAGTTAATTATGAAAGCCTTACAACTTATGTGTGGTTAGAAAATGGGCTAGCTGCTATGAGCTCTCTGATTGACAGAGAGCCATAGCAGGGGGATACATTAACCTCCGATAGAGGCCGCTGGAAAGCAAGTCCAAATTCGGGGTGCCCCATTACTTAGGGTGTCCATGGGCACCCCTGAGTTTGCCAGCCACCATGTTTTTTATCTTGCTTAGCGAGTGAACAGCCCCACAGCAGTCTCTACATAAATGCTGCAACTGTCACACACTGACACTCACTCCTCGGCTGCTTCTGTTCCTACTAGCCACAGTTTTAAAAAAAAAGTGTTTTCCCCGGCTTACATTTCTCTTGTGGTGCTGGCTCACTCAGCCTCCTTCAAACTGCAGCTCCAAGTCCTGAACTGCAGTTCCGAGTCCCTCTCACGGTACGTCAACTGACCGAATCCTCACCTCCACCATCACACTACAGTGATGTACCTGAATACTGCGGCTGAGTTCAATAACAAAATAAAAACAAAAAAGGGGTAAATTTCACTGATATTTTCCCTTAGGCATACTTTGCAGTCTCCACTTCCTGGTTTAATTACCAGGGTCACGCAAGGACTTGCGCCTGTCAGCTGCACTTCCAAGGCAAAAGAAGTCATGCAGAAATGGTAAAGAACAATAAGAAATTTTTTTAGCTCAGAAACGATGTCAACAGACTGCTGGGGGGGACTTTACAAAAAGCTCCATCTGTTCTGCAAGTAGATGGGCGGGCCATAAAAAAAAAGAACAGCTTAGTCACCTCCGCCAATGTGTGTGCATGTTTGTGTGCGTGTGTGGGGGGGCAACAGCAAATGGAACAGCACACAGAGGGACTACTTTACAAAAACTTTTTTTTCTACACTTTCTATTCATTTTCAAAGGGTTTTCATCTGTTATTTTATTACTTCATTACAATTTGCACACACGCCCATTTTCTAAGTTCAATAATACCCTCCAGGGTGGGTGGTATGGGCAAATTGGACATTCCAGGAGCTATAAGACCCTCTGCCTGAGGCGTCGGGCCTCATCATGCCCCTGGGTGGTCCAGTATTGCCTAATACCACCCACCCTGTCGGGTATTATTGCTTGCTTATGCTACTGCAAGAATATGTATTTAACATGTACCGCACTGTTTATAATGATTGTATTTGAGGCTACTTTGCTTTAGCTTAAAATTGCCTTGCTTTCCATTGTAAACTCTTTGCAGTTGCAGAGGCATAGGTCAGAAAACATACGCAAACCAGGAGAAGTTATAAAATTTGCAAGTAACATTTTATTATCATCAGTAACAATAAAATAAAAAATAATAATTGTGTATTATAGCTTTTAATACAGGTAGTTCAAAACTGAAATAAAAATATTAAATGTGCAGGATAGCTCTTGTACAGGCACTTCAAAACAAAGTTCTTCATCTGAGGGTATCTCCAAATCTAAATCTCAATATCTCTCTAAATCTCCAAGTGAACATTGCTCTCTTTCTATAGAATGTTGCCACCTGGCAGTTAAATGCTGCATCCTGTTCTTTTTAAGATACATCTCCTGTTCACAACTCTGCAAATGAGCTTGTGCAGGTCAAACTGCTTGTCAAGGTTAACCCCCTGAGTTCCACATTTCAACAATATAACTATATAATTTGCAAACCAATGGATCTCAGTTTCACATAAAGATTCCCATATAGGTTTTCACCACAGAGAAGTGAAGGGGTCAAGAAAAGATAGAAACAGCAAATAAAGGCAGGGAGATGGCGGAGTGTGGGTGTGAGACCTTCAGAGTGGTCAGTTTCTTAAGTGTCACAAGAGAATTTGGTTGTGCGATCAGATGGGCAAAAGACAAGAGGAGTCAGAAATAGGAGAGGATAGAACAGATCCTTGCTCTTAACTCTCTCTGCATTACAAATGAGACAGGGTCGTATACAACACTGTCGTATATGTCCCTTGTACTCTGTGTTCTGTTTTCAGGTTCTAAGTGGAAATAACATGATCTAAGTGAAATAAATTGTGTTCTAAGTGAAACAAACTCTGATCAGAGTTTTAAATAGCCGGTATCGCATCATAATTTGCGATGAAAATTGGCTGCTCGGGTGATCCATTCTGATTTTGAATTGCAAAAAACTGTGATGCATTCTATGACTCTCTCCCTCCCCATCTGAGCCCCACCACCCTCCCCACCCATGTCTCAACAGATACTCACCCACATAAGGAAGTGTCACCCTGAGTCTCACCGCCGCGGCCTGGAATAAATTCCAGCAATCGCTCCCATAGTTAACAGCATAAGTAAAGTAATATCCATTTAGTGCCACCCATAGTATCCTCACAGAGTCTTACCACCATGGCCCTGAATGCCAGAAGTCACTCCCAGTAGTGCTTTGCTATTGCAAAGCACTACTGGGAGTGACTGCCAGCAGCCAAGAACACGGCGGTGAGACTCTCTGAGGATACTTTGGGTGGCACTACTAAGTGGATATTATTTTACTTATGCTGTTAACTACAGGAGGAATTGCCGGAATTTATTCTGGGCCATGGCAGTGAGACTCAGGGTGGCACTTCCTTATGTAGGTTAGTGTCTGTGGGGACATGGGTGGGGAGGGTGGTGGGGCTTAGATGTATTGCAAATGGAGGTTGTGGGAATCAAACCTAGGTCTGCTGGAGTGAGTGGGATGAGGAGGTTAAGTGACATGCTCAGAGTCACACAGTATTGCAAGTGGAGGTTGTGGGAATCAAGCCTAGGTCTGCTGGAGTGAGTGGTGTGTCTATTAATTTTTTGCTACCCAGGTATGGCCCATGTGTGTAGTGTGAGTGTATGAGTGTGTTGGGGTATGAAAACAAATGAAGCAAAGACAAAGCTAATTTCAATAAGGATTTTATTCAGGTTAAAATATTTTTAAATTGTATGTATATGCATTTTAAACTATTTTTAAATTTTGCTAATCAAATTGAGGCAAGTGCTATGCATTTTTTGCAACTGATTAGCAGTGTGTGCTAATCAGTTTTCACAGCTTATTTAAAACCCTACTGTTCGTAGTGAAAATAAGTATTTATCCCAAAATAACATACGTACCCAATATATTTACCACAGGTGTTGTATATAATTGGAATTGTTTCCTACTCTTAAAATTAATAAATGAATTTCAGTATCAAGCTTTAGAATACTATGATTACTCAAGGACTTACAGTAGTATATGCTTCAGCTTTTGTAATCCTATTGGTATTCTTCATGAGGAACCAGTCAGTGCAGGCTCCCACTATGGGTCTGGTATTTTATTCTGGCTGGGGAGCCAATGTCATGGGTATGTGGTATATGTTTAATACAATACATCCATGGGGAAAGCATTGGTAATTTATTTTATAGAAAATGGATAGTATGGATTGATGGCAAAAAGAATGGAAATTCATTCAAACCTACTGTCAGAAAAAGTAGACGATGGCTGGGAGGGGGGTGGGGAATCATAAGATTAAATATCAGAAAATTAGTCAGACTAACTTAGCCATCCTTATTGGGTGTAACAAGGTCAGTCTAAAAAAACACAGTACAAGGACTCTCGTCACAGGACACGTATTGCTTGGCCTAGACTAGCAAAGGTGTTACAAATGCAGGAAGATTTCATACCAAATTAGATGGACCCACAGCATACTGGTAGGTAAAGATCCTTAAGGATTATTTTTTACTTTTTGGTTTTCCCACTTTAGAGGAAGATGTGTGTTTTTTTCACCTCAACAATCCTTATTTTCTTAACATTTTGCTTGAGAAAGAATGAATGAGCAAACAAACGGACAAACCAATGGACAGGCATAAAGAGAGGTATTAACTTTACAAACTAATAATCACTGCATGACTTTATGGGTCAGGATTCATGACACATTGTTTGCATAATGACACAAATGGCAAACATTAGTTTGATGGTGTAGTGTCAACATGTCATGGCTAAACTTACTTCACTATATATAGTAGTTTATCATTAAGTCAAATACTTCTGGCATTTGCACACCTTGTAATAGATGATGTTTTATTTTAGTCATGGCTCATGGGACCTGTCTAATGAGCTAAGGAAGAAGCATAGTACATGCTATAGATTTTGTGTGGGAAGTTATTTCTGTCTGTACTGGGAGATTTCGGGGCAGGGACGTGATTTAAATCACTGTATTACACATTTTCACTTTTGATGAGTCATATATTAATGCAAATTTCTATTGTGTGATGGAGAGGCCTCTGATATGTTTGGCTAAGCTCCAGCCTCGTGCATCATAATGTCTCTACTTTGATGATTTGACGTGACTAATTCTGTAGTCTTTAGATAACTATGTGAGCATTACGTGACAGAACAAATTAGAGCTGTAACAAATGAGATAAAAAGTGTCAAGTCCTTCAAACTTTGAGGGTTTCATTTTCATTGGACAGAAATTATCTTGGGGATTAAATTCTGAGAATTTCATTCACTATTTTTTTATTTCAGGATAAAACTATTTGGCAAAGCTCATTTACAATGGTGACTTGTACAAAGCAAATATCAGATTTTTGGCAACCAAGTTGCAACATAAGAAATGTCAGCACAGAAAACTTGGTTCTAATTTGGTGAATTATTCAAACCATGTCAGAACTAGGGTTGCTATGCCAAATGCTGGCATTTCAGTGCACTACTAGTAGGATGCTGTGCTATCTAGATTTCTGTTTGTCATTCTTCAATGAGATTTTTCTTTAATTTATTTATCCAATATTCCCATGAGCTGCAACTACCCATTTCTGCAGATGGATGGACTGGAGCACGAAGTTATTGAATTGAGGTGCCTTCTACCCATGTTTGGTGGTGTCCTGGTGGAGCTCAAAGAACCCATAGCTCTTTATGCAACAATAGAGGATTTTCCATAATACCTAGGCTAACATTTGTCCTCCCAATAAGACTGGTTCAGTCAATTGTCTATGGCTGTGTTTTGGTGTTAATGAGTAGATTGGTTGCTACCACATATTTATAATCACTGCACACCCAGTAGCTCCTTTTGCTTGCAATGTGCTTTGGAAATTTGGACACCGAGTGTAAGAAAAGAACTATATAAATAAAAATGGTAAGAGTGTCTAGAGAATGTCCTGCATCCTGTTTGGTCAAACCGATTCTGAAGCAATGGGTTTAAGAAATGAAAACCAATAGTCTGGGACCTCTTCTAGCAGCAGGACACAGTTCATTCCAGTTCATTCAGATATTGATGTCTCCTAGAATTGTTTAAAAACAATCTGGCAGCCTTCTTAATGCAGGAAAAAAAAAAAAGCACCGCCTCTCCCAATTACCATCAGCTGTAAACATCATGTAGTTCCACACTTTCTAAAATCCACCACCCACTTCCACCCCAGAGACATACATACTAGTTAAAACTATTCTACCCTGTAATATTGCTTTATCCCAGCGTGGATACTACTATCTCTGCTATGAACTGTTGCTTATCCCTGCATGGATACTACTATCTCTGCTATGAACTGTTGCTTATCCCTGCGTGGATACTACTATCTCTGCTATGAACTGTTGCTTATCCAAGCGTGGATACTACTATCTCTGCTATGAACTGCTGCTTATCCCTGCGTGGATACTACTATCTCTGCTATGAACTGTTGCTTATCCCAGCATGGATACTACTATCTCTGCTATGAACTGTTGCTTATCCCTGCGTGGATACTACTATCTCTGCTATGAACTGTTGCTTATCCCTGCGTGGATACTACTATCTCTGCTATGAACTGTTGCTTATCCAAGCGTGGATACTACTACTGTCTCTGCTATGAACTGCTGCTTATCCTTGCGTGGATACTACTATCTCTGCTATGAACTGTTGCTTATCCCAGCATGGATACTACTATCTCTACTATGAACTGTTGCTTATCCCTGCGTGGATACTACTATCTCTGCTATGAACTGTTGCTTATCCCTGCGTAGATACTACTATCTCTGCTATGAACTGTTGCTTTATCCCAGCGTGGATACTACTGTCTCTGCTATGAACTGTTGCTTATCCCTGCGTGGATACTATTATCTCTGCTATGAACTGTTGCTTATCCCTGCGTGGATACTACTATCTCTGCTATGAACTGTTGCTTATCCCTGTGTGGATACTACTATCTCTGCTATGAACTGTTGCTTATCCCTGCGTGGATACAACTATCTCTGCTATGAACTGTGCCTTATCCCTGCGTGGATACTATTATCTCTGCTAGGAAACTGTTGCTTATCCATGCATGGATACTTGTATATTACTTCTTGCTATTATTCTATTATGGTTTTTGTAATCTGTACTCTCCCAGGTCGTGCCTGAAAATAGGCAGGTCTTTGCCCAGAACACTTATCTGGTTACCAAAAGCAAATAAATAAATAAAACAAGCATCAAAATCACTACTCTCACCATTTTTTAATTTGCCTTTCTTCTCCATACTTTATCTACAAAACCTCATGAGCTCCAAGGTTGATTTTCTCCTCTCTTCTCTTGCAGTAACCCAGCCACTTGTAATGTTTCATAATCCCCCAATTTGCCTCCCACTCACACTCAGCTGTCTCCCACTCCAGCATTCCTTCTTGCTCCACCAGAAAAAAAAAACATAAGAGACTTCCAGCTTGCTGGTTTCGTTAAAAAAGTTTATTATATTACATGAGTACTGCCAAGTCAGCAGTTCTAGTTTAAACCCATGCTTCCAGTAGTGAATACACATAAAAAGTCCACTGTGTCCCAGTCACATTTCAAACAAGTTCTGCAGCACCTCATTTTCATTGACCCTCTCCCCAAGGTGTGTCTGGGGTATCATACACTCCTTTATGTGGATGACCTGAACTTGTTCCATGGTGACATATCCCCTGTGGTCATCTCCTCGACTGTCACTGCAGAGTTTGGCTCTATGCATTTCCTGGCCTTGGCCAAACAGCAGTTTCACTGCAGAGAACTTTGAAACAGTTTGAACACTCTTAGGGGAGGCATCACAGGTGCTATATAGAAGTCTCAGTGCTGGACACTGGTACTCCAGTGGGAAACAGCCAAACAGCAGTTTCATTGCAAATAACCTAGGCCCCCACACACAATATGACAGGCCCATCAGGCGGCATGTCCTTGATTACCAGAATAAAAGTGAGTGGGTGTAGTACAGTATACAAACATTTATTTATATGATAAATCCATGTATCCTATCAACAGATGGACAAATTAGATGGTGCCTAGTCTTCCCCCCTTCATCTGAATTCCTGCTGGAACCCTTGGGGGTGGTGGCAGTGTACCACCTCTCCACCAACACCATAGAATGTAGAGGACTATGATACTTCTGAAAGGAGAAGAACACAGAGGACAGTCATGAGTGGGCTGCATATGCAAGGCTGCAACTGTATACAGCCAGCACACAGTACCTCCCACCCCATAGCTGCTGTATCTTTGATGGCTCCTCCAGGGCCACAACTCCCCCATATCATCTTTGTAGTGGACATTCCTGCTGTCCACCCTCCAGTAGAGGAACTCCAGAATAAACAGTGGCCACAGCTTCCTCTGGGCCTACACCATGGACGTGGATCTATCAAGTTGATCCCACCGTTCAATGACTATCTATCCTGGATTTCTATGAAAATTCTGTGGAGACATAAAGATGGAGACAACATCAGTGACAAAGCATGCACACAAACAGGGAAAGCATGTACCAACAACCAGTGGCAGGTGTGTACTGCACCTACCTCTGCAGGCTCAGTCACCTGCCAAATCACTCCCTCCTCCAGGTAGTCCTGGTAAGTAGAGAGGGACACCCTCCACAGCTTTCTGGGGTATACCCCAAGCCTCCTCCCATTCTCTGCTGACACACTTTGCAGCATTGCTGCCATGATGATGGAATATACTGGATTGGACTGAGACAGCACACTGAATGTCAAATGTCACGCAGGTGAGATGTTCTGTGGAATTCATATTGGGGGTGACATTTCAGGGGAAAATGTATCGAACAAATTTATACACAACTGTATATTGTACATTATACACACAGTAAGCCCCTCAGCATCCAACAAAGTAGCACAGCAGAGGAACAGTTCAATGCCATTACCTCCGCTCCTGTTACTGTACAAATGTACAAATGTTAGCACCCATCCAAGCATCCCCCTCCCCAAAATAGGTGGAACAGGAGTTAGCATCCACCAGGTACTGTATCACTGGGCATGACTGTGTAATGTGCAGATGTGGCAGACTGTTTCTACAGTACATCACAGTTAGAGTTCCATCACCCCTCTGGCTTAATTCAAAGATTAAATTTGACTTCATGTCCAGGAAGCAGATTTGAAACACTTGCTCTGTGCTTGCATCTTATGGTTACCTCCGGTGCCCCACATACCCAATTTAATTATACAAAAAAATAAATAATGATAAATGCAATAAATTTCAGAGTTTAGAAGGTGGCCAGGTACCCAGCTGAGATCAATGGCATGTAGGACTCATTCAGTATGAAAGCAGACCTTTTCCAGAAAGCAAAGCAAAGCATCCTGAGATAAATTACAAACACTTCTTAATCATCTTTCATGATTACCATTCATGACAGGGCTTTGCAGCCTTGGTTTTCCATGACACCCCACCCCCACAGCCAGGATTAGCAAACCTGAAATCACAGTGGTCACGCACTGCCAAAGGGTACTCCACTACCAAGTTCTTTACCTGGTCCCCGTCCATCAGTACCAAGTCCAGGATGCTTCCCTCCCTGGTCAGCTCCCCCACGATTTGAGTCAGAAACTCATCCTGGAAGGTGTCCAATGACATTTGCTCTATTGCAGATGCCGGCACCATGGTACTCCAATCCCCCCCAGCATGCTAAAATCCCCCAGTACCAGGGTCCCATCCCTACCCCAACTAAAATGTTTGTTAATACAATCCACCAGTTCATTGTCCATGTCCTCTGATTGCAATGGAGGCCTGTAGACGACCCTCAGGTTCACCCTCCTACCCTTTGTATCCTGTAAAGTGGCCCATATTGCCTCCACATTCCCTTCCTTGTGCTCATCCTTGTTACACTCGATCCCTTCCCTAATGCACAAAGCCACCCCCCACCTTTGCCAACTAGCCTGTCTCTCCTATAAATGGTGAAACCTGGGAGCTTCAGGTCCCAATCATGGCACTGTGTGGCCCAAGTCTCTATTACTGCTGCTATGTCAACCCCCCCCCCACCATCAATGCCTGTGGTTCTGGCATCTTGTCCCCCGAACTCCTTGCATTAAGTGAAGGTACTGGACTTCAGGAGGGCTGGTTTTGTCAAAATGGAAGAGTACCTCAGAAAAGCACTAGCAAACAGGCAAGGAGGTGGGGTGGAGTAACAATGGGGAAACATTAAAACCACCATCACAGAGGCAACAAGCCTTTGTGTGAAGTGAATAAACAAATGAAAATGAAAGAAAAAAACTCTATGGTTCTCAAAAGAAGTAGCAGGGGAGGTAAGGGAGAAAGAGATAGCATTAAGGAAGTATAAGGAAACACAGAAGGAGCAGGACAGAGAACTGTACCAGTTAAAGCAGAAGGAAGTGGGGAAGGCAGTCAGAATAGCAAAGGCCCAAACCGAGGAAAAGATAGCCAACTCAGTTAAGAAGGAGATAAAACCTTTTATAGGTACATTAAGGAGCAAAGAAAGACTAAGGCAGGGATACTGAGGCTGAATAATGAGGAAGGTGGTTGGGCAGAGAACGACAGTGAAAAAGCAGGGATACTGAACAAATACCTCTGTTCAGTATTCACAATGGAAAAGCAGGAGGAGAAACCTAATCCAGTCAATAGAAGCACTCTGGATATGGGGGTTGATATTAGTCCTTTCACAGAAGAAAGGGTTCTGAAAGAACTCTTAAAACTGAAGGTGGATAAAGCAATGGGGCCTGATGGGATTCACCCCAGAATTCTAAAAGAACTAAGGGAAGAACTAGTAACACCACTGACTACCATTTTTAATAAATCTTGGGAGGATGGTGTGGTACCTGAAGACCAGAGGGGGGAGTATGTGATTCCCCTTCGAAAAGTGGGAGCAAGACAGAGGCAGGAAACTACAGACCTGTCAGTTTGAACTCAGTGGTAGGGAAAATGATGGAATCACTGCTGAAGGAAAGAATTGTTGAGTACCTAGAGGCCAGAGGGCACAGGACCCAAGGTAGCATGGATTCACAGCAGGAAGGTCATGTCAGACAAATCTAATTGATTTCTTTAATTGGGTGACCAAAGTAGTAGTCCAGGGAGGGGCTGTGGACATGGCCTACCTAGACTTTAGCAAGGCATTTGACACAGTCCCGCACAAAAGATTAATAAACAAATTAGCCAGCCTGGGAGTGGGTCCCAGGGTGGTAGCCTGGGTAAAACACTAGCTGGACAACAGGACACTGTGTGTAATAGTAAATGGAGTCCACAGTGAAGAAAGGAGGGTTACTAGTGGGGTACCTCAGGGTTCAGTACTGGGGCCGGTCCTTTTTAATGTCTTTATAAGTGACATTACAGAGGGACTAGAAGGGAAAGTATGTCTCTTTGCAGATGACACAAAGATCTGCAACAGGGTTGATACACAAAGTGGGGTGGAAAGGATGAAAAGGGACTTGGCAAGGTTGGAGGAATGGTCAAATGTATGGCAGCGTAGATTCAACGCAAAAAAGTGCAAAGTAATGCACCTGGGAAACAAAAACCCAAGTGGAGAGTACACAATGGGGGGTGAGGTACTGACAACAACAAAAAAGGAAAGGGAGCTCGAGGTAGTCATATCAGATGACCTAAAGGTGGGACAGCAATATGAGAAGGCAGTAATGAGGGCTGGGGGAATACTGGGATGCATAGGGAGAGGCATCACCAGTAGAAAACAGGAAGTTGTTGGCCCTCTGTACAGACAGTTGGTAAGACCACATCTGGAGTACTGTGTACAGTTCTGGAGACCCCATCTCCGCAAAGACATAGACAGGGTGGAGGCTGTCCAGAGGAGGGCAACCAAAATGGTACAGGCTCTACACCAAAAGACATATGAAGAAAGACTAAAGGAGCTTAAGATGTATAGCCTCGAGGAAAGGAAGGAGAGAGGGGACATGATACAAACTTTCAAATACCTCAAGGGAATCAACAAAGTCCATAAGGGTAGCATCTTTCAGAAAAAGAAATGTGCAAGAACAAGGGGGCACAATTTGAAGATAGAGGTTGGACGACTCAGAGGTAATGTGAAGAAGTATTTCTTCACAGAGAGGGTTGTAGATGCATGGAACAGCCTTCCTGAGGAGGTCGTAGAGTCAAAAACAGTGGAGGACTTCAAGAATGCATGGGATAGACATGAGGCAGTTCTAGTGGGGGTAGGATGAAGTAGGCTGTTGGTTAATTAGGATCTGCAGCTTATCTGTTAGGTAGGGAAATAGGCAGACTAGGTGGGCCATGTGGTCCTTATCTGCCGTCAAATTCTGTTTCTGTGTTTCCAACCCATCCCCTATCTCTGGCTATCCTCCCAAACCCTTTACCCTTCACCAAGTTTGAGACTGCCTTCTCCTCTTTTTCACTTGTTGGGGGGAAGAGGCCTCTGGCCTACCATGTTGCACTTTACTGGCTGCCCCATCTCGTCAAACCCCCCTTACCAGTTTAAATCCCACCTGGTACCTATATACTCCCCCCAATTTATTCTTCAGGACATCCTTCCTTGCTTGCTTAGGTGCAATCTATCCCTAGCAAAAAACTCTTTGTTCTCCTAAGTATCTCCCTAGTTTCCTACTAATCCAAACCACATAGCTGGACACCATTTCCTCAATCAAGTATTAAACTCAAAAATGTTGTTTCCTCTCTAAAGTCCCCATAGGCACCAGCAGGACTTCTGAGAAGGAGAGAGTCTTTCCCTCTGCTGTACATATTCTAGCCAACTCTTCATATCTGGCTTGCACCTCATCATGCTATTTTCTGCCAGATCATTTGTGCTATATGCGCCACAATATTGGGCACCCCCATGCTTCCTAACTAACAAGTGCACATGGTGTGTGACCCTGTGCACAGTCATTCCTGCATGCACTCTTCTCTAATACAGCCCCTCCTCTCATCACCACATCCCCCATTTTGATTCCCTGAATGTGGAATCCCACACTATTAACACCCTGGTATCCTGAACTCAGCCTTGTATACTATTGTCAACTAACTGCTCCCTATTTGATATTACTGCCCCTGCCCCAAGCCTTTCTCCTCCCCTTTAGTATCCACTGCCTGTGTTCTCCTGCACCAGCTACCACCCCATGCCTGGGATGCCTAGCCTCTCCACCTTGCTACCTACCCCCAACTAGCCCATCAACTCCCTCCATCTCCATCCTGTCCCTTTCTGATCCCACGGGACTGTGCTAGTCTCTTATGCAGTCTTTCCTCTTAACTCCTCCTCTCTCACAAATCCTACCCCATCCCCTACTATTCCTCCTGGATCATTGCTAATCTCCTCTCCTATCTCCCCCCCCTCCTCTCTCATCATCAAATACCACTGTCTCCACTTGAGCCCCCATGTCCCCAATATTTTGTAGTGGTGTATACCCATTCTTCACTTCAACCCCTCCTACACTACCTATGTTGCTTCCCATTTTGGCCCTGCCATAGCTGCCATCTACTATTCCTTTACTACACCTCCTTCTCTCCCTCTCTTCCTGACCACTTCTTGCCATCCCCAACCCCCCACTCCTTCTACCCTCCTCCTTCTGATCACCCTGTGCTTCCAGTATTTGGGTTTTCACCCTCTCCTTTGCCCTCCCCTTGTCTCACACTTGACCTCTCAACCATTCCCCCTGATTTGCAAAACAAATTCCACAACTCCCTACATGACCTGCTCCCATGACCAACCTCAGCACCGCTTTCTCTTTAACTCCCAAATTTTGCTTTCCAGGTGCATCACCCTCACACAAATAGGGCATACCCCTGTTCTTCAAAGTGTATCCATATGCACTGCTGCTCCGCATCCGTTACATCTCACTATCCTGCTAGGACCATTACCTACCCCAGTTGTCACCTGCCCATCCTTTTTCCCCTGTGAGTTCTGTTTGCTATGTAATCCCATTGCTTTGTATTTATGTCTTATTCTGCACAGCATGTATTACAGTCATACTGTGCTGTTGTGTGTTGTCAAAGCTCAAGGCATTTCTGAAAATGGTCTCTGTGACCAGTGCACCTACCCAGTGAACAAATAAATGAATGAACACAAGGAACAGTAATCGACTCAGCAGTTCTGCTATCCTTATGTAGTCTCTGCTCCAGCACCAAACCCACAAATGTTATAATGTGCTGAGGGTGTATAACAGAAGAGAATTAAGAGAGTCAAAACAAAAAAGACAGTGTAACAGCACATGAGGCCATCACACTGCACATTAGGTTGTCACAGTACCCTCTAGTAACAGTATTCACTATGGGGCAATTTTGCCATTTACATTAAAAAAAATTCATATATATGTTTTTTGGTAATGTGATTTTTAAAAACAAAACATGTTTGTAAGCAATCATTTTATAAGTACAATAAGACACTTCAGGGTGTCAGTTGTCATGGATTAACTGCACCTCCTGGGGGTTGAAGGTACTTAGTAACACCATCACATGCCTCGCAATGCCCCAGGGTACGTGTTTAAGCCATGACTACCAACACCCTATCATGTCTTATTGCTTATTTATTATTCTTAATCATGATGCAAACCCCAGTTTGCCCACTCATTCTGTAAACATTTATTATTTTTTTAGTTACCAGAATTTTTTCACACCAGGATAGCCACATTTAGGTGTATCACCTATTTTTTTAGAGCTATCCTGGGGAACCACGCAGCAGCAGAATTGTTACAATCTTGCAAAGTTACAGTTTTCATTATCAGCTGTCCATCATAACTGTAGCTCTCCCCCAGCTGATCATTTATTTTTTGTGTTTGATTTGTAACTGTCTCACTTGCGTACAAGGAGGTAAGGATAGGTTCAGCTATTCTTTTGTTTTACAGCACAGGGATAGGGGCTCTGGTGGCCAAGCATAATCATTTTTCACAATACCCTGGCCTCACCAGAAAATCCCGCTTGTCACTGAATTGCATGCAGCTAATTCTGTCAGACCAGGGGCTTCTGACTGGAAGCTCACTCTTTCACCATATTCCTCCCACTATTCCATTCTTGGATGTAGACCATGATGGGGGTCAGCAGTTTTGTGGGGTGAGTATGGGGTCAGATTTCTCCTCCCCTTCCCCCGTCACTCATTTCTTAATTTCTTTACAATTGATTGACCTCCACTCTCTGCATTCTCTCACACCTCCTGAATGCCGCCATTTTTTCCCTTGCCACCTTGGCCACTTACCCGAGAACCATAACAGTCTCTTTTACTTTCTGATTTTCTCACTTTCTTAACACAGAGGCCGGTTGCCCTAATTATGCCCTCCCTTACTATCCCTACTGTGCCTCTACCTATCCCTAGCAATCCCCTTCTACAAGGTATTCTCTGAGGCAGTCGCTCATTTCTTTGAAATCCACACTCCTAAAGTCTAGGACCCTTGTCAATCAATCAATCAATCAATACTTTATTTGTATGAGGGCCCTTCCTATGCTCAGGGCGCCTTTACAATACACATTAAAAACTCACAATATTGCGATCTAAAAACAAATAAAACATATCAGTGCGCACTCAATAAATTCCTGAAAATGCCTGGTTAAACAAGTAAGTCTTCAATAACTTTTTAAAACCTTCTACAGTCTGGCTTTCTGATATCTGGTGAAGTAGAGAATTCCACAGGGTAGGTGCCATAAAGGCAAAAGATCTTCCCCCTGATGTTTTTAGGGATACCCTGGGCATCTCTAACAATCTCTCACCAGAGGATCAGAGTGAACGGGTGGGACAGTAAGGGCACAAGAGTTCTTTCCCTATGTGATTTGCCTCCCCTCCTGTCTTAATGTTAAACAACACTGTATGGTGATTGCTAGTACAAAGGGGACTGCCCCCAATGATATCTGCAATGCTGTCCGAGTTTGTAAGCACACTGGAACACAGAAACCAAGCACTCTTGCCCTTCTGGTCAAATAGTGCAAAATTTACTATAAACAATGTAGCTACATGCTACAAAAGTGCATCTGTGTACAAACAAGATGTGTATGGTAATACTGTGCAAAAAATACAAAAAACAAAATAACAAACCTTAAAGATGCACCTTGACTGTACCTGATGTGGACCTCCCAGTTGTAAGCACCAGGTCCAGTACTGCCCCATCCCTAGTGGGTTTCTTCACTAGCTGCCTGAGAAAAGACCCTTGTAGGGAGTCAAGGACAGCCCTGCTCCTTGTTGAAGCTGCAGTTGGAAAGCTCCAATCCACATCTGGCAGATTGAAGTCCCCAACTAGCAGTACCTTCCCTTTACTTGCCATCTTGATGGCTTCCCCAACTACCTTATCCAAGTCTTCTCCCTGTGCTGGATGTCTATATACCACCCCTGTATGGATAGCTGCCCCAGTGCTTGTCTCCAGGATGACCCACAGCACCTCCAACCCTTCTTTTTCTTTGGGCGCCCCTGTACATCCATGGCCTTGGTTCCCTCCCTCACATATAGTACAAGCCTTCCTCCCTTCCCTGTCTAGCCTAAATGAGGGTAGCCCGGTAAGGCCATGTGCCAGTTATGGATCTCAGTACACCACAATTCCGTTATGGCCACCAGATCCAGGTTAGCCTCTACCATGATGACCTCCAGGTCTGAAATTTTATTTCCCAGACTCTTTGCATTGGTGTACATGGTTCTTCATACCTTACTTCCTCCCTGCCCACTTCCTTGCTTCCCCCTTATGCCTGTGCTGTTCTCGGAAGCTCCCCCTGACCTCTTCCTTTGTTACCGTCTCCATTACCTGTCTCTTTTATGCCTTTCTTTTTGCTTTCCTGCTTTGTACCCCCTTGTCCTCTACCTTGTCCCCATCTCTGATTTCTTGTGCTCTTGCCCTTGGGGAGCTTACTCCCATCAGGCTCTTCTTCCATGCTGCTTCATCATCTGGGAGGCAAGTGTTGCCTCCCGCTGTAACACTGCAAATAGGAATAAAATCTTTTTAGAAAACTACATTGAGATAACTTTAGAGTCATGAACAAAGCACAAAATAAGGAAATGCAGAGCTAGGGTCTCAAATTGACTCTAACTCCACATGTCCCTCAACAGCAAGGTAGTAAGGTTTCATGCACTGTTTTGTTGGGTTGAATATACCTCAATACTATGCACAACCAAACTAACAGTGATATGAAACCCTCTTACCTTGCTTACACAGAAATCAGTCAGCATTTGCCTTGCAACTATTGTTTACATAAACATGTTTCATTATAATATAGCAGTACAAAATTACACATACCTAATAATGCTAAGCATGATGGCAAGTATATGAAAATCACCATGAAATAATTTAGTCTGGTTCTGCTTTAAGCTGAAGTGTATGGTGCCAAATGGCCTGTCACATAATCTGCAAAGGCTGAAAACAGAAAACACAGACATGTGTTTCATCCTTCTTATGACTCATTAGTGTGCTCATCTCAGTTAGGGGAAGGAGGAGGAAGCAGCCTATGATGGTCTTGATGGTTTGGGTCATGTTGAGCCCAAAATAGGAAGGCAATCTAAAAGACAAAGAACCCTGGCATAAAAACATTGAAACAAGGGTTGAACAGGTAAGACATTGGCAACGAAGGCAGGATTTTAAGAGATACAGTTTTACACATATCCCAATAACACAAAGTATCATGGCCAGTACAGTACATACAAATCACCACAACATAATTTAGGCTGATTTTGCTTTAAGCAGAAATGTATGGTGCCAAATGGCCTCTCACACAATCAGTAAAGGCTGAAAAAGAGAAGACACAGACACATGTTCCATCCTTCTCAAGACTAGTCAGTGTGCCTCATCTGTATATTAGCCATGGGAAGGCAGAACCAACCCTATGATAGTCTTACATTATAATATAGAATTAAATACAACGAACAAGTTGATATATTTAGAATTTGTGGTTATACTATATAACAGTAATGATTAAATAATTAAAACTGTTATTGAAGTTAAACATTCAGTGACAGAAGTAACAAAATAAACTTGCTGTAATGAGGTAGAGGTGAAAAAAAAATGTATAAACAATATTACCAGGTAAGTATTAGAAAATAAACTCAGTTTTTTTAACAATGATGGGCCCCATTCCAAGATGACTTACGCATGGTGCAAAGCAATTTATGCCAAACCCCATGGCAAAATCGCAGCTTGAGCTATGAGATACGCAAGTCGCGATTCCAAGTCGCGACCTGCACCATGTCGCATGCAGGTTGTGCCAAAGGTGGGTTACACCACTCACTATGCCTGCAACAGCATGGCGCAAGGTTGGGTTATGGCAGAAACTATGCCGTATTCCAAAAGGGCTGCTGCCGTAACCCACATACGCTATTTCAGAAGCCTCAATAGCACAGTGGAGTTAGACCATCAGGGAGATGGTCTATGGGGCATCCATCGGTGCCAATCAACGGATGACCACTCTGCAGCACTGAAGAAAGTACACAGCTGTGCTCCCCATGCCCCCCAACACAGACATCCCCCAAATGTCAGGGACCCCGGAGTCCATTTCCCGATGTGCCCCCTGAACACCAGTGCCACCTGTCCAGTCCCCCCATGCCTACTGGTGCATGCGGTGGTGTTCTGGGGCGGGGGGGCTCCAGGGGCAGTTCTCAGAGGGCTGCAACTTGCAGCATCCAGGTCCATTGCACCATGCCCGGGGCACTAGCCTGCGTCTGCTGCAAGTCGCAGGCCATAGGTGCTAGGGACCCTGCCTGTCTTGGAATATGGCTCAGGGTCCCCGGCATAGCGCCGCGTGGCACAACTGGCATACGCCCACAAGTTGCACCATGTGTCATGGAATCGGGCCCGATATGTTTACAATGTTAATGACAACTATTACTATAAAGAGTAAATCATTTATAATATTTAAATAAAACAGTGGCAAAACATATCACTCAAAAGATATCAATGAAACTATAAAAGTACAACTGACTTCCTATTGGAATATGCAGTACTCGGATCACATGTCATATTGTGGATTTTCAACTGTAGTTTATAGAGGCGGGCAAAGTGCTCCCACTTCGTTACGTGGAGCACTTTGCATATTATCCCCCAATCCTCATAGTGCTCCACAATGCGAAGCAAATTACTCTGCCTATAAATTTGAACATAAAGTGTATTGTTTCCAACGGACTTCACACTACTTTGCCTCGTATTACAGCTTTCCCCTTAATTTTAATGCAAAGAGCCATTGATTTTAAAGGACTTTGCTTTGCTTCACCTGTTTATTGCTATTTGAGGCAAATTTTGCATTGATTCATGGGATGGCAGGTCACATGGGCTCTATATGGTCTTGCACAGCTTCAGTTCTACGTAGTGTGTGTAGTGGAAAGCTGGAGACAGTTTGCTGTCAGAGCTCTGAGAATCAAACCATCGAAAAAGCTTTAAAAAAATCACTTTTGATGAAATTATTTTGTTCCAAATTTAGTACGTCGACTATAAGAAACTCTCCTGTGCTTAGTTCATTGAGTGTTGATTGTTTTTGTGTGCATTTTGAATATTAATTTAGAACATTCAGCCCGTGTACTGACAGACACTGTTGAAGTGTGCTTCGGGGGAGGGGCATATCTGTGGTGGAGTGAGATTCACATAAGAAAGGCAGTCTTTCTAACTGTTTTGTACTAGTAGTGTGTGTTAGTATTTGTGTGTTTATGTACACACAGTAATATATGAAAGTAATTTTTGATAATTATTTACTGTTTGTTGTGGTGCAGTGTATATTTTCATTCTGTTTAAAAATGTGTTTATATAGGCCCAGCTAGTCAGACATGCACCAAAGGTGAGCGCAAGTCTGGCACAGCGCAATTGAGATGCGCCATGGGGAAAAGGGAGCCATATTCAAATGATGCGCCACCTAGATGTGGTGGCTCAAGTCAGGCTGAATATGGCAAGGATGGTCCACAGTGCAACCACAGTTGCTCCTGCGCAACCATGAATGCATGGGAGCAGGCCAGAACACACAACTCACTGGGCTGAGAAAGGGCAACAGGCCACAGGGACACACAGGCAAGGGTGGCAGAGGGGCATAGGGCCACAGCACCCCACCAGCAAGGAACAGCACAGAACAGGAATGCACAGTCCCAGAGGCAGCACAGGGCACCATGGAATGATGCACACATTACACCAGCCCACTGATCATGGCACAAGCACCAGGCCAACACAACAGCACCAGTGGCATGCCAACAGTACACCCCCGCATGAGAAACCCACGAGGCAGTGGCGCAAGTGCAGTGGCCATGGTACCATGAGGATAAACAAACACAGAGGGCTGTGGTCCAAGGGCGAGGGAGGCACAGGCCACTGATGGGCATACAGTCCACCACCTGGAGTGGGGAGTGGCACAGCACCATACAGTGGTTCATACCAGAGCTGGGTAACATGACAGGCATACACAAGGGCTGTCCGGCAAGGGCACAATGCACACGAGCAGACACAGGCCACAAGACACACACGACACAGGGCCAGGCACAGGACACAGACACTGGGCACAGTTCCAGTGCACACATGCACAGTGGCCCAAGGGGACAGCAGATGGACACCAGGGACATGGCATGTGGTGTTCTGCATCAGTCCCATGGCCAAGCACAACACACAAGACAGCTGCAGCATGGCTCCACATGCCAGCTGCAAAGGAAACACAGACACAGTGATGTAGCAATAAAACAGCTTTAATATACAGATATTAAGAGAGTGCCAACATGGCAAGAGTAAAAACAAACAATCGGGCACAGGAGAGGGTCACGAGATGTGGGGGACAGGGTCCAGGTGATATACAACAACCAGTGGAGAAGGGCAGGGCAACTGGGGAGGGCAGAACGAATAGGCTATATACAGTATGTTGTGCCTAATGCCTGGCATGGCCTGCCACCAGCTGGTGGACATCCCTCCTGAGAGATACAGTGTCCCACAGGATCCTCAACATCAAGCTTGTCAGGTGCCGCTACTGAACAAGGAAGCTCCCCAAAGCATGGACTACCCATCCTGTCTTCCTCCCCTCTGGAATCCTGGGACCACCTAGGAGAAGGGACAGAACAGTCAATGAGCAACATTCCAAAAGGATCCCCTGTCCACCCACAATGTGCACTGGACAGCACCAGCACACACCAGTGGACAGACCACACAGGGATCATGCAAAAGGGCAGCACCAGCCAACCACACCACACACCACACTAGTGCAGACAGACACACAGGCTGTGCAGTGGACACATCAGCGCACAGGCAAGGCACACAATGCAGACCACAGACACCCGTGTGCACACACATGGTGGATGCCACATGCATCCTCCCCAGGTGGCACAGTGGACACTAATACAGTGCATACACAAGCAGCGCAACACTAGCACGCCCCCCCCGGACAGCACGGCCACCACAGCAGTGTCCACACATGGCCGTGGCAACTGTATCCAACTCACTGGCCAACACAGACACACAGTACTGTCATGTGAACATGCCTACATTGCTGCCGTCATCATGCCAGCGCAGCTTCTGCTCCACTAGGTTTGCCCTGCACCTCAGCCATGGCCACCCTGGCCCTCCTGCAATCCTCCAGCCCTGTGGAAGTCATCAAGAGAGGTGGACATGAGTGAACAGACATGCACAGACAGCCCACCCCCCACAGCCTGCATGGTGCAGGGTGGGACGATGCCCGCCCTGTGGCCCTGGCCCCTGCATGGCCACCACATACGAACATACAAAATTTGCCAGCAGATAAAGGCCTAGAGGTCTATCAAGTCTGCTCGAATGTGCAGCTAGCACCCCTTATTCTGCAGCTGCCCCTCCCTTCCACCCTTCCCCTTCATTAACCCTTGTCCTGTCCCATCCTTGTTTGAAGCAGTCCACTGTTCTACTGCATACCACTTCAGCAGGTAATGCATTCCACCCAGCCACCACTCTCTCTGTAAAAAAGTGTCTCCTCATCTCCCTCCTGAACCTTCCTCACTCCAGTCTCATATCATGGCCCCTGGTGGCCCTCCCTTCCCTTACTTTGAACAGCCCCTCTGTACCCGTCTTGCTTATTCCTTTCATGTATTTAAAGGTTTCAATCATGTCACCCCTGTCTCTCCTCTCCTCCAGTGAGTACATGTTCAACTCCTTCAACCTCCTCTCATATGATAAGTCCCCCAGCCCCTTGATCATCTTTGTCGCTCTGCACTGCACCCCCTCCAGTAACTTAATGTCCCTCTTCAGATACGGATGCCAGTACTGCACGCAGTACTCCAGGTGTGGTCTAACTAATGACCCATACAGTGGCAGAATCACCTCCTCCCTCCTCGAGACATACCTTTGCAATACAACCCAGCATTTTGTTGGCCTTTGCAGCTGCCTTCCTACATTGTGCCGAGTTGTTCATTGACCCTGTAATGAGCACACCCAGATCCTTCTCCTCCTCTGTCTGGGCTAGCTGCACTCCCCCTAGCTGGTAATTCCTCCTTGGGTTCTTCATCCCAAAATGCAGCACCTTGCACTTTTTGGCATTAAAGCCCAGTTGCCAGGTGTCTGACCAGGTTTCAAGCTTTGCCAGATCATCCTGCAACCTCTGCCATCCCCCCTAGGTCATCCACCACCGTGTCTACCTTGGTATCATCAGCAAACAGACTGATCTTGCTCTTGATGTCCCATGATATGTCTGCAATGAATATCCCAAACAACACTGGTCCCAAAACTGAGCCCTGTGGAACACCGCTCGTCACTGCCCTTGGGTGTGAGAGCTCCCCACCCACCACCACCACCCTCTGTTGCCTTTCCCTGTAGCCAGTTTCCTACCCATCTCACCAGCTTTGCACCAACCCCTGTGCCTACTAACTTCCTTCCCAGCCTTCCATGTGGCACTGAGTCGAATGCCTTACTGAAGTCCAGATGCAGGACATCCACTGCATGGCCCCTGTCCAGTTGCCTAGTTACCCAGTCATAGAATTCGACCAGGTTGGTTTGGCAGGATCTGCCAAGTATGAAGCCATGCTGTCTGCTGTCCTGTAGTCCTTTGGCCTCTAGGAGGGCCACCAGCCTCTCCTTCAGGATAGTCTCCATTAGCTTAGCCACGATGGATGTGAGGCTCACTGGTCTGTAGTTCCCGTTCATCCTTGGGGCCACTCTTGTGGAGGGGCACCACAAGAGCCATCCTCCAGTCCTGAGGTACACACCCCGAATGTAGTGAGGCATTAAATAGGTCTGCCAAAGGTCCTGCAAGGACCTCTGCCAGCTCCTTCAGTACCTTGGGGTGGATGCCATCTGGGCCTGGCGCTTGTCCACCCTCAGTGCCTTCAAACCCTCTCAAACTCTGCTCTCCATGATTTCCCATCTGTCACCCCCCCCTGCTTCTGCCATTTCTCCCACCTTGGGTGTCACCTCCTCTTCTCTTTAGTAAATACTGAGCAGAAGTACTCATTTAGTGCTTCCGCCTTGCACCCCTGCTTCCACCCAACCCCTCCTTCCTAATCCTTACTATGTGGTCCTTACAGCGCCTTTTCTCCTGATGTACTTAAAGAAGTCCTTCTCCCCTTCTTAATGCCTTGTGCCAGCCTGAGTTCCGTAGATGCTTTGGCCCCTTACTGCCCTTGTCACCTCCTTCAATTCTGTCAAGTACTCCTCCTGTCCTCCCACTCCCTGTTTTCTTGTACTTCCTAAAGTCAGCTCTTTCCTCCTTACCTTTTCCATGACCTCCTTGCTCAACCAGATCGGTTTCTTAGCCCTAGCCTTCTTGCTCTGGGCTTTGCAGCAGGTTTTGCTTGCCTCCACTATCCCCAGCTTTATGAGCTCCCACCTCTGGTTAGTGTCCATACTAGATTGAATTGTGGCCAGGTACCCTTTTACCACTTCCTCCATCCTCCCAAAGTCGGCCTCCTGAAGTCCAGCACTATTGTGAGAGTCCACTCCTTCCTTGCCCATATCCAATGTGAGCCATACTGAGCGTGGTCACTCCTGACAGCGGTTCCTCCACTGTAAGTTCTCTCACAAAGTCCCCATTTGCCAGCACAAGGTCAAGGGTATTTTCTAACCTGGTTAGTTCACTGACCATTTGCAGCAGGAAGCTGTCCTGGAAGGCATCCAGCAGTACCTGCTTCCTTCTGTTCCTGGTTGTTGGGGTACTCCAGTCCACTCCTGGCATGTTGAAGTCCCCCACAATCACCACACTACCCTTCTCGCAGGTCCTTCTGATCTGTCCCGCTAGTTCTCTGTCTAACTCCTCCGTCTGAGATGGTGGCCTGTACACCACTCCCATTCTAAGAATCCTATTCTTGAAATCCTGGATTTGCATCCAAAGTGACTCCGTACTACCCTCCTCCCCTTCCTCCCTTACACACTTCAGTCCTTCCTTCACATATAGTGCCACCCCCTCCTTTCCCAATCACCCTGTCCCTACGAAATAATCTGTACCCTGGTGCAGACAGGTCCCAGTCATTGTATTGGGTGGCCCATGTTTCCGTGATGACTGCAATGTCCACCTCTCCCTCTGCCATGAGAACCTGTAACTCTGCAGTTTTCCTCCCAAGGCTCCTAGCATTAAGGGTAACCACCTTCCACCCTTTCCCCTCCCATCCTGCCCTCCTTTCATAGCATCACCAACAGTACTTGCCATTTGTCCTTTGTCACTGTTATGGGGGGTAAGCTCATTTGGTTTCCCAACCTGTGATCTTTGCATATCTCTTCCCCAACTGCCACCCTTGACACCATTGACAGCCATGTGGGACATGCAGTGACAGCCAGAACTGCTCAGCCCCCCTGCCAGCAGCATATGGCCACAATCAAACACATATGACAGATGTGCCCTGTACAGGCAGACACATGTGCATACTGACCTGGCTGTGGCACAGCGGCACACCGAACCTGTGCCTGCAGGCGCCGCAGACGTTCAGGGTCCCCGCGTTGCAGGTCACTGTACTTGTGCCTGCACTGTTCTGCATTGTGCTTCACCCCTGTGCACTGCAACATTTGTTCAGCCACACGGTCCCAGACATCCCACCATGACTGCTGCAGGGGTAACTGCCCAAACAGCTGGGCTTCATAGGGCTCCACGAGTGCAACAAGGTTGCACAATTCAACCTCATTCCAGTTCAGTGCATGACGTGTGCCACTGTTGTGCACAATGATTGAGCCGTACTAGGATTGTGAGTGGTGTTCTGACCTACACAGCCCACATGTGGTTGGGCACATGGTCATTGCACAATTGGGTACTGTTGTGCAGTGCTGTACAGCATTTGAATGTGTGATTGGAGTGCACCATAGGGTCCATCGCGCAGCACTGTGCATGCGCATATCTCCATAGCCTGGCGGGTGACTGGGGTCACATTCTTAACCCCGAGTGCACAGGGCATGATCCCACGCAGCAACATATATATACCTTGCATGCGTCATAGCATATGACTGTCATCTGCGCACTAGGCGTGTGTGCCATATTGCGCATGCATGCGCGATAGGTGACCAGTGCCACATGTGCACTGGGTTCCCATCACTCAAGTCAGACAGTCACATGAAAGGCCTGTGCTACAGTGTGTGCACATCCATATTGCAGGCACGTGCAATGTGCATGCACAGTACATGCGCCACAGGGATGCTCCAGAGCAAATCGAATGAGCACTGCGCAAGATCACGATATTCAGTCGCTAAATGCAAATCGCCTCATTAGCCAACGCACAGCACATTAGGAAGAATTAACATATCATTACCATTGCGTATAGGCTCATTTTCATACACTGCGCCTTATAAGAGCCATGGTACAGCACAGGGCATGAACCAGTATTTCAGCCTATAGGTAGGAGGATGCAAATGCTGGGAATGAGAGGCTTACACCAACACTGCAATGCTGCACTGTACTGGGCCCTGCTGACACTGACCCCTGTGCTGTCACTGTCCACAGGTAGCTGAATGTCCAAGCAGGAAGGGGAGGAGGAGCGTGGGCCTGCCCGCAAGCACAGGCCCAATTTCACCAAAGACAAACAGCAGGCCCTGTTTGAAGCATATTTGGACAGGGAGGCCCTGCTGAGTGGTGCCACATGTACCCCATAGGATAGGTCAGCAGGGTGGGACGCCATGGCAACATACGTCAATGACCACGGAAGGCACCAGCGGAGCACACAGGAGTGCAGGAAGAAGGAGGGAACAGACAAGCACCGCATGAAAGAGAAGGTGGCAGCCATCAGGGCATCCCGCAGCAGGACCGGTGGAGACCCGTCCACCACACCCATTCTGCCGGCCACTGAGGAGCTGGTGGTGGCCACCACCAGCCACGTTTCCATTGAGATGTGCCCGGTGGCGGGTTTCAGATGGGTGTCAGCCCCTCACAGCATGGTGAGTATGCACACTACTGTTGTGGATGGCGGGTGTGGGTTGTCACATGCGGGTGTGCCTGTTGCAGTGCCGCAAGCCACGTGTGTGGGTTGCCTGCTGCTGTGCATGTTGCCCCAAAGGATTGCAGCAGTGGTGGCATGCTCACCTGGGGTGGGCTAGGTGCATGGGGGCCACAGCACCACTAACACTGCTTTCCTTCTTTGCAGCACCATCACATATCCGTGGAGAGGCCCAAGCGGAGGCAGACGCAGACATGGTCCTGGAGGAGGAGGAGCCATCTACATCCATGGGCATCTGTGGCAGGGACTGGCTGCAGTGCATCTTTGTGGGGCTGGTGGACGTCCTTGGTCTGGAGTCAGACGACACGCTGGCAGAGCTCCTGCTGGATGCAAGCCTGCCTGTGCTCTTTGCAGACTCCCAGCTGGGGGCCATGTCTGACTCTGTTGATGACATCACTCTGATCCTGGACAGCTCTGGGCGTGTGGTGCCTGAGTCACATCAGGGACTATCACAGGCATCATCAGGGCACAGTGCTGCGCCTGCAACTGCGCAGCTTCCACCCATCCCCACCGGCACAGTGGTGTGTGGTACCACTGCCATGCCTGGTGAGAGTGATGGTGCTGTGGCAGATGCAGCAGCGCTGAGCACTGTCCAGCAGATGGTCAGGCAGCAGGATGCAGACACCACTGGGCAGCACAACACAGGGTCTACCGACGGTGCACCTGTTGCAACAGTACCCCCTGTGAGGTCCCCTGTGCAGCGTCCACCAGAGCAGGGTGCTGAGCAGTGTGCCATGCCGCCCTGAGCAGGCCAGCATCCTACCCAGGAGGTGCAGGATGCTGATCGGCTGGCAGGGAACACCCAGCTGCTGTGGACATCTGTGGAGAACCAAGCACTGCTTGCCATGGAGATCCTTGCACTGCAGGTGGAGGTGCATCAGCTGGCCAAGCATCAGGACAGGGGTCATGCACAGCTTATTGATGAGCTCCGCCAACTTGGGAGGCCACAACCGCATCACTGGACTGCATGACTGGTACCATTGCAGCCAGGTTTGCATTGCTGGCAGCCACTGGGTATGGCCATGCACAGAGGGCCCCCATAGTGCTATGTCTACTCCAAGATCCTATTGTCTGGTGACCTCTGCACAGCAGATGCCAAGCTCCGACATTGGCATTCCAGATACCCCCACACGAGCCTGTTTGGTGACCTGTAAACCCCCAGTGAAAACATGGTCATGTTCTCAGGCATCCAACCCTGTGAGGGTGTCAGACACTCCCTGTTGGCTGATGTGCAGCCTGCGGCTGCTGATCAGCCTCAGCGTGGCCGCCCACGTGGCCATGGTGGCTGAGGGACCACATGGTTGCCCTGATGTGTGTGCTGCCCTTGCCTGCTATCCACTGCTGCTGCCCGGTGCACACTTGGGTGGTGGTGGTGCACCATGCATGTGGTGGCATGCATGTGTGGTGTGGCGCATGCCCCCTGTGTGTGCAGGCAAGGCTGCTGGGCCTTGTGGCATGGGTGTGATGAGGGCAGCTCCGCGCTGGTTGTGCCTGTGCACTGGTGTCATTCTTCTGATCCATGCCATGTACTGCAGCCCATGCATATGTGTGTGTGTGTGTGTGTGTGTGTGTGTGTGTTTGTGTGGCACTGCCTCCACCATGCCTGCTGTGTGCCTCATTCCCTGCATGCATCCCACTATGTACATCCAGACCACATGCAGGTGAAGGCCATGCTGCCACCTTTTGCCCAGCAGGACCAGCAGGCATATTCCTGCCCTGTTCAGCAAGCTTGACTTGTCAATATGCATGGTGGTGGTTGAATAGGTGGGTGCGCTGACCATCTGTGCCCAGATGACTTCCCTTGTGGCCCTGGCGCACCACCTCACCACACAGATTGCACTTCACTACACTGGTGTCCACAGGCAGTGTAGTGAAGAACTCACACACTAATGAGCTGCGGGGAGGACCGGGCACAGGTGGGGGGGCCCCAGATGTTGTTGACAGCTGTTGCTAGTGCTCAGTTGGGGCTGGGGTGGGGAAACCTGCTGCTGCTGTGGCTGCGACTGCTGCTCCTCCCTCACTTCCTACTGAGCTGCTGGTGCAGGGGCCATGACAGGTGGTGGCACTGGTGGGGGAGCTGGTGGTGCCACTGGGGTGGTGCTTCCATGGCACCACTACCTCCTGCTTCAGGGAGGGGACCACTAGCCCAGAAGGTGCTCAGGTTCAGACACAGGGTTTATATTTTTTGCTATCTCTCTGTCTCCTCTCAAACACAGCTCTTTCTCCCACACTAAGTAAGGCGAAAGTGAAAGTCTTTCACCCTCTTACATGATTAACTTCCTGCCTGAAGCATGTGACCTGCAGACTGTGAGCCATGTGATCTGTGGGCTGTTACAATGCTTACTCACTCCGCCTTTAAAAGAAAATAAAGTGAAGTAACGCGGAGTCATAATGCAAAGTCATTATGATGAGAAGTACTGCATTTCAATGGGCATTTCGCGTAGCTATATGTCGAGGCAGAGTGGGCCACTTTGCCTCTGTTGCGCTAGCGAAGTTGAACTTCACTGCATCTCTAGTAGTTTATCTGTGATTCAAAATAACTTATGTAAATAGAAACCAAGTTTTAATGTACAAGATTAACATAAGGTTTAGAATGTCTAATGTTTATAGGAGTGCATTGTTAACCCATGTAGTGACAGGAGGTTCCTGTGAAGCTTATTGTAAGCACATTAAAGGGTACATAAACAAGCATTTTTTTAAACTGCAGACTCCAAAATCTGGCTTCATAGTGAGGTAAAGTAAAGGCTGCTATTTACATTTATGCTAAAACTGCATTTATGTAAATAACATAAATGCAGTTTCATACCTTTTGAAAAATGTAAACATCAGCCTTTCAGTTTCAAAAAGCAGCCTTGCTTACTCCCTAAAATGTCTACCAAGTGTGTTAAGTGATGACATCTTTGGAGCAAGAGGCAGAGACCCACATGGCTCCCTATAGTACTAACTAGTTCTTCTTTCCCCCTTTGTTTTAAATTATTTCACCAGAATGATCAACACCATGTGCTAACATGTGGATTATTTTGATCAGTACAAGTTAGGCTATGGTTTTGTTCATTTTGTTTACTTTAACTTGCTGAAAATGTTTTGTGGGGGTGCTAATGAGCCAATAAGACTGAAGACGCACTTTTCCCTTGCTCCTAATACCACTGCTAAATATATGATTCAAACTTCTTTTCTACGGAAACTTAATCTAAATAAGAGATAAGAGATCTGTGGAGGAACTGAGGATGGATGACCTTGTGGTGTCCACTGCGGTGAAAAGCTTGTGAACCACCGAAAACCCTTAAAGGCAATCACCACCAGGCAGGGTGGAAAATATCAAGCACGCCTCTTCTTCTCTCTCAGTCGCTGAAGTTAGTGCCTTGGGGTGCGAGGTCACCCAGCAAGTTCTGGCTGCAATGGAGCTCAGGTTTACTAGTTTGGCCACCAATTTCAACCGTAAACTGCAGGAATTTGTGGATTTACATGCCACCCAAGCTACCAGACTGAATGAGGTTGAGCAACGTGTCTCCGATATAGAGGATGCCACATCTCCTATGCCAGAACAAATTATAGCTCTACAAAGGGAACTGGAGGAATTTAAAGAACTTTTCGACTACCAGGAGAATTACCAGCGCCATTTGAATTTGCAACTTCAGAGTCTACCAGAAGGAAATGAAAGGACTGAACGTGATCGAGTTCTGTGCGAAAACCCTACCTGAGCTCCTTGGACTCTCACCTAAAAATGGCCGTTTCAAAACTGAGAGGGCTCATAGGGCAGTCATGCCTAAACCTAGATCGAATCAGCCTCCAAGGCAAATAATTATGAGATTTCATAATTATCCTGATAGTGAGCTTCTGCTGAAAGCTTATAAGGAGAATTCTGGGCTGCAGTATGAGGGGCATAAGTTGTTCATATCGCAGGACTACTCTGCTTGGCTGTTGAAACGCCATCGGGCCTTCAACCCTGTGATGACGCAGTTACGCGAGGGTAAGGTGGAATGCTATATGTTGTATCCTGCAGCCCTCAAAATCAAACATGAAGGGGCTGTCTTTTTATTCTGGGAGGTACAGAAGGCGGAAGTGTTTGTTCATGACCTCAGAAAAAAAAATGGGGTGATGTTGTCTCATCCTGATCTGTGTGGAGTATTCTTTTTTTTTTTATGGATCTGGCTCAATCCTACGGGCCTTGCTGGAACTGGGTGCATTATACCTAAGGTACTTTTAAACGAGCTTGGATACTTAACATTTGCTGAAAAGGACTGTTGAGCTGAACTATATTTTTTGACTCTCCCCTTTCTCTTTTTTTATGTTTCAGCTTGCTCTGTTTAAGTATAGCCAAGTTAGCTGAGAGGAAGGGGAATGTTTATGCAGTTATGAAACTATATCTTACAAGTATATGCGGCGGGAGGGGAGCGAGGGTGTCTTAGTTTACAGTGGGAAAGGGTGTAAAATTCCTGCTTTTGCAGTTACTGTTATGATGGGGTGGAGGGTGGGGAGGGGATGGGGGAAGATTTGTATATAGTTAATGTTTGTGTGTTATTCTGCAGTTTGTTACTAGTTCTAAGATCCAAATGTACAGCCAATCTAAAAGTATTATTGGAGACGAGGGATGGGGATTTGGGGAGTCCCACCTTACAGAGAAAGAGCATGTTAAATTGAAGAGGAATTGGGTTGGGGAATGCTACGTGGCTTTCTTTAATTCTCATAAAAGAGGGGTGGCTGTTCTTTTACACAAGAAATTGCCATTTCAGATGGAACGGGTGGTAAAAGATCCATCCGAGGGGCGCTATGTATTTGTTGTGGGGAATATACAAGGGGAGAAGGTCACCTTTGGGAGCATATATGCACCTGCTGTCCACTACCCACTCTATTACAAGGCACTCTTGGATTTGTTAACTGAAGAGCAATTTCCGAATTTAATAATGGGAGGAGATATGAATTGCCTACTCAATCCTACGTTAGATCACTTGGAGGTTAAGGGAACCCCTAAACGGGCCATTCAGGGCTGGTTAGAAGGTATGATTGATTTAGATATTATCGATGGGTGGCGTTCAGCCAATCCCACTGCTAAGGAATATACCTTTTTTTTTTGCATACCCACAGTACCTGGTCCCACTTTGAATATCTTTTCCTACTGTGGGAATGGTATTTTCATCTTGCATGTATTAAACATAGCCCAATCCAGATTTCCGATCATGCTATGGTCATAATGACCTTGCGATGGGGGAAGGAAGAACGACCAAATATAGAATGGAGATTTCCTAATTACTTGTTAACAAAAAAAGAATTTAAAGAGCATCTGCAGGAACAATGGAAGACATATGTGCAGGCTAACTTAAAGACAGCCTCTTCAAGGGCTATCTTTTGGGAAGCTGGAAAAGTGTTTATGAGAGGGACCATAATTAGTTATGTAGTGCATTACGAAAGAAAAGTTAAAGAACGTAGTATGAACTTGGAGCAGAGACTTCGAGTCTTAGAAAGAAGGGTAGCTAGAGGGGAGGGGGGGACGATGTGTACCTGCTGTTGGCTGGAACCCGGGAGGCATTAAATAATTTATTGATGGGAGAGGCGAAGAAATCCTGCCTTTTTGTGAGGAAACATTTTTATGAATGGGGAAATAGGCCCGGAACTATGCTGGCTAATTTAATAAGGGGAAAGCGTGGACCACATTTAATACGTGCTATTGGGGAGAAGATGGCATGCTCCAACAAGATAAAAAATCTATTAGAGAGAGATTCAAGAGATTTTACCAAGAATTATACTGTTCTCAAATTGGGACAGAGGAACATGGAATGTCTGCGTTTTTGGATAGGCTCACTTTGCCTCAGATCTCAGAGGCCCAGAGAACTTGGCTAGGCTCTACAATAACCAGAGAAGAAATAACCAAAGCTATTGCAGTCCTTAAGAGAGGGAAGTCTAGTGGGCCAGATGGCTTTCCAGCCGAATATTATAAGGTCATGCAAGAGCACCTGGTCAAGCATTTGGAAGTAGTGTTTAAGGAGCCCAGAGAGGAGTTGGGAGAATTGCCTCGCTCCTGAGGGAGGCAACTATCTGTTTAATTCCAAAGCTGGAGAAGAATCTATATGAGTGTGCTTCATTTAGACCAATATCTCTTTTAAACTGTGATTCTAAAATCATGGCCAAGATTATGACTACTAGGTTGGAAAAATTGCTACCGGGAGTAATCCACCCAGACCAAACCAGGTTTATTTGAGACAGACATTCCTATCATAACATGAGAACTCTCCTTAATGTAACATGGGGGGATGGAAATGAGCGGGAGCCAGTGAATATTCTATCAATGGACACAGAAAAAGTGTTTGATAGAGTGGAATGGACATACTTGATGGAAGTCCTGGCCCGGTTTGGTCTGGGTGGAGAATTTATTGGCCTGGTCCGACAAATGTATAGGGGCCCTAGGGCCAGGGTTTTAATTAATGGAACCTTCTCTGATAGCTTTGTATTAAGTAGGGGTACTCGGCAGGCTGCCCACTCTCACCCCTCCTATTCGCCCTGGTGCTTGAACCTTTAGCTATTGCCATTCGAAACAGCCCAGACATTTCAGGAGTTATAGGTAAGAGGGGAGCACAAATTATTGCTATATGCTGATGATATGTTGTTATAAATAACTAAGCCATCCCAATCCATTCCTCATCTACTAACACTGATTGATACCTTTTCTAAATGTTCTGGCTATAAATTAAATTTAGAGAAATTGGAGGAGATGAGAATTGGTGAATCAGAACACCCTGAGAAGGGATAGGGGTCAGAGTGGGGTTTTAAAACAGTCCAAGGGGCATTTACTTATCTTGGCATAAAGGTGGGAAGCAGGATTGGAAGTTTATATGATCTTAATTAGACCCCACTCTTGCAAACTATAACAACAGATTTGATTAGGTGGCACAAACTTCCTATCTCATGGTTGAGGAGAATAAATTTAATTAAAATGAACATTCTTCCCAGAATACTTTATGCCCTTCAGATGCTACCTGTAGGGTTACGTCAGGCCGATATTAAGAGATTGGAGACAGCGTTCTCTGATTTTATTTGTCAGAGTAAATGCCCACGGGTGGGCCTAGCTCGGTTAAAAGTTTCTATGGAAAAGGGAGGGCTCCAGTTTCCAGATTTGGGGGTTTACCACATGGCTATACAGTGTCGTTATATACAAGATTGGATTGGTAGACCCAGGGAAGCAAGGTGGCTTGACTTAGAAGAGAGGAGATGCCGGGGTAGGGTTTCTGCATATCTATCTATTAGAGGTTGGCAGGCATATCTTAACTTATCTGATCTAAACCCCTTGATTAGAACGGTAATAGAAAGCTAGAAAGGGCTGAGTAGACACATAGGTATGGGTCGGGATGATACATTGCTCCTGCCCTTCGGGGGAAACCCTTTTTTCCTGCAGGGCTTAGAGGATGCGGGATATTGGGAATGGGGGGAGCAAGGTATACTGTGTCTAAAACATCTTTTTTACCCAGTCAGGGCTGGACTCTTGAGAATTTGCAGGCTAGAATGGGTTTGGGGCACCAACATCATTTTTGATACCTCCAAGTTAGGGCATATTGTAAATCTCTTGGTAGACTCTGCGGGGGCGACTCCACATGGGATCAACTAGAACATTCTATATTAGTGGGACAGAAAAACCCTAAGGGTACAATTCATAGAATGGCCAAAGAGGGGAAGACTCTACTCCCAGACAAAACAGGGAAAACCAGACAGTTATGGGAAAGAGACCTTGGGTTCTCTATATCAGAGGAGAATTGGAGACTAATATCCCAACTTCATCAGGGTATACTGCTGTGCAATAAATATAAGGAATGGCTAGGCATTGTATTTTGAATACATGGGTGTCTGCCGCACCACTTACTATAGTCCAGTAGAAAGTCTTATTACTGCAGGCACTCACTCTCAATCGCCTGACTTATGCTATAAAAGATAAAGATGAGCTCTTTCATAAGACCTGGCAGCCATACCTGGCATCCTTGTTGGTGGCAGACACCATAACGTTAAGTGAAGGGTGGCTCTGAGACTATATAATTCTCTCTTTGCTGGCACATTGTTATTTGTATAAGAATGGGAGTGACCTTATCCCACAGAATACTTGGATGAAGAAGAGTGTATTTTTATGTTTGATTTTTATGACTGGCCTTTTGTTTTAGTCTGTAATCAAATGATGGAAATGGATCTTGATGTATATACATTGTGGATCTACTTTTATGTATGTCTTGTGTGTTATGTTTGTCATGTATATTGAAAAAAAAAGAAAAACTCAATAAACAAATGATGCAAAAAAAAAAAAAAATGTTTTGTAATTCAGCCGACTTTCTCTTTGGCAAACCACAGTACAGTACAACACTTCAAATACCTGATGATCTAGTGTTCTGTGATGCCCTGAAATTTATAGCGAAGTACTGGTCTGGCCCAATTCCAAAGCTCATGCTTTCTTGGTAATCCACAAATAAACTTCTTTTGTAGTCTTTTTCCACATGAACTCCCTGCACCTAGCCTGCCTTCTGTTGAACACCCCACCATCCATACTCTGTCCTTAGTACTGTCTGGTGCCTCATGTGACCTTGTAGTCTCATGAAGAGAATTATCACACCTCAGATTGTAATCTTGTACCTCAGAGAGTTCTGCACACCTTTACCGATACACTTCATCAGCTGGCACTGTTAAAAAATGCCTCCCAAGTCACTCTCCAGTCTACTTTCTCCATGTTTGACTTCTGCTCCCACAGTAAACATTGAGTGGGTCACCACTCTTCTGCACAGTGAAGGCAGTATGTACAGTCCCCTTGTTGTGTTTTTTTTCTCCCACCTTATTAACCAATAACTAGGTTTTTCTGGAGGGCCAAGCAGGAAGCATCAGGACACACCAGAAAAATTGCTGTTCATACCCTCATAAGGGCTGCACTTACTATGGATAACGATATTATTAGCAGGAGAGGCATACTAATGCCTTGAGCGAATCCACCCGACTTCCAGTGTCGGTCTACTCCTTTACCTGTGATCTGCAGAACCACGCAGGACAGTTACTGGCAATTCTTCTCCAGTACTTTTCTGTGCCCTACTCCACAATGTGAGTTTGCTGGCTACCACCCTTCCAAATCTTGAATGAGCTATACACAGCTCCCTCGATACTATCCTAACAAACGTCAACATCCCCCCCCCCACCAGAGTGTAATCTCCCAACACTGAATTTAAATAACAGTGTGGCTGCAGCCCTGCCACTCTGAGTATTTGTCATTGCTGGCTGCTCTCATTCACAGTCAGGTAGTGATCACAGTGCTGGCAGCCCCACATCTCAAATCTCACAATGATCTGCTCAATTTCCCCCTTCCTATCTTCCCCTAGCCTAAATACAGCTGTACCCTGCTGGATTGGACTCTTCAGTCCCTTCTGGCATTCATTCTTTTCACCTGCTCCCCACATCAAAAACTGGTAAGCTCACTACCCTTCCGTATCATGAATCCAGTTAGTACAGTCTCCCATGTTAGTTTTACATATTAATAATAAACATGATCTTCTAGTAAGCTAGGCTGATAGTAGAAGGGCACAAGGGGAAAAACTGGCTTTCCTACCCATATAAGATCGAAGCCACCTATGATTAGGCACTATTAAATGATGTGCACAGTGATGTGCACACCCGTCATTTAATAGTGCCTAATGAAAGGAAGCCTAGATCTCTTAATGATAGGAAAGTCCATCTTTCCCCTAGTGCCCTGCTGCTATCAGCCTTACTGGAAAGATTTGTTATTTTTGATATTTCAAAAAACCCAGGGACTGTACTACCTGCATTCATAATGCAGAAGGGTGATGAGCCCACCAGTTTTTGGTGTGGGGAGAAGGAGTGAAGAATGAATACCACAGGGGGACTGAGAAGGCCACTCCTGCAAGGTACTGCTATATTCTCCTGGGCTTGTGGTGAAAAGAACCACACTGCGGTTCCCCCCAGAGGACCTCCACAGATGCCGCCAGCAAGGGAGCCGGGTGCCGCTTCCCTGCTGCTCTCCATCCCAAACTGCATGGCCGCTGCAGGGCAAACTCCAAGCTGACCGACCACGCCTACCACAGCAAGCCGAGTGCCTGCACCACGTGCCCGCTTGGACATCACAGACCCCTCAGGTGACTACAGATCCTCTGGGCATGTGGTGAAAAGAACCACGCTGCATTCCCCCCCAGAGGACCTCCACAGATACCACCAGCAGTGGAGCCAGGTGCCGCTTCCCTGCCGCTCTCCATCCCAAACTGCCCGGCTGCTACAGGGCAAACTCCAAGCCAACTAACTGACTGTGCCTACCAAAGCAAGCTGAACACCTGCACCACATGCCCGCTTGGACATTGCAGACCCCTCGGGTGACTACAGCCCTCCTGTGCTTGTGGTGAAAAGAACCATGCTGCAGTTCTCCCCAGAGGACCTCCACAGATGCCAACAGCAAGGGCGCTAGGTGCCGCTTCTCTGCCGCTCTCCATCCCAAACTCATGGCCACTACAGGGCACACTCCAAGCCAACCAACTGTGCCTACCACAGAAAGCTGAACGCCTGCACCACTCACCCATTTATGGACATCACAGACCCCTCGGGTGACTACAGCCCTCCTGGGCTTGTGGTGAAAAGAACCATGCTGCAGTTCCCCCCAAAGGACCTCAATGGATGCCACCAGCAAGGGAGCCAGGTTCCGCTTCCCTGCTGCTCTCCATTCCAAACTGCCTGGCTGCTACAGGGCAAACTCCAAACCAACTAACTGACTGTGCCTACCAAAGCAAGCTGAACGCTTGCACCATACAACTGCTTGGATTTCACAGATCCCTTGTGTGACTACAGCCCTCCTGGGCTTGTGGCAAAAATAACCATGCTACGGTTCCCCCAGAGGACCTCCACGGACACAGCCGGCAAGGGAGCCAGGTGCCGCTTCCCTGCCACTCTCCATCCCAAACTGCATGGCTGCTACAGGGAAAACACCAAGCCGATCGATTGCGTCTACCACAGCAAGTTGAACGCCTGCACCACATGCCTGCTTCGACATTGTAGACCCCTCGCATGACTACAGCCTTCCTGGGCTTGTGGTGAAAAGACCCGCACTGCGGTTCCCCCTAGAGGACCTCCATGGATGCTGCCAGCAAGGGAGCTGGGTGCCACTTCCCAGCTGCTCTCCATCCTGAACTGCGCAGCTGCTACAGAGCAAACTCCAAGCTGACCGACCCTGCCTACCACAGCAAGTCGAATGCCTGCACCACACACACGCTTGGACATCGCAGACCCCTCGGGTAAAAGCAACTGCTTACAGCTGTTTTTTCTGGATTGGTATCTTCCACTGGACTGTTGTTTTACATAACCATGGGCTCTCTTTTTCATTACTAGTAGCCAGTGCCAGTGAAATAGACTTAGTTCCATATATTTGTTAACCGTAAGTCTTTGCATTTCAGCCATGAGCCAGAGTCTTGGCGCCTTTCTCTGGATTGGTGGCTTTCACTCAAGCCTCAGTCTGATTGGTTAACTGGCTATTGAGAACGCTCTCCAATTGGTTGCTTCTGTATCCAAAGTGTAAACTAGCTACGGCGCCAAGCCAGCATTTTTTGCTCTGTTTTGTTTTTCTATATGTAACCTAATTTCTCTCCTGAAACCTGCTCCAATGGTGTATCTCCGCTGCTACTGCACCGTACTGCTAACCCCACTTTCATCTCCTTCTTGGCAAGCACAGGCCCCTACCTCTCTCTCTACATACTCTACTCTGCTTCAACTGCCATGGACCACACCACTTTCCTACCCTACCCTACCTCCCCTATCAGTCTTGGGGCGAGCATGCCTTAAGTGCTCCCTTGATTGGGAACCTGCAAAAGGACACCCCCTCTCTCTTTTCTTCCACCACTCCTCTTCTCAGCTACATCTTTCTTTCCCCCTCCTTCCCCAGGTAATATGCCCTTCTCTTCTGTTCTAATCTAAGGCCGTCCCCTTCTTTAGCTTAAATACTGCTTTCCCCTTCCCCTAGGTGACTACAGCCCTCCTGGGCATGTGGCGAAAAGAACTGCACTAGAGTTCCCCACTAAAGACCTCCATGGACGCTGCCACCAAGGGAGCCAGGTATCACTTCCCTGCCACTCTCCATCCCAAATTGCACTACCACTACAGGGCAAACTCCAAGCTGACCGACCATGCCTACCACAGCAAGCCGAATGCCTGTACCACATGCCCGCTTGGACATCGCAGACCCTCAGGTAAAAGCAACTGCTTACAGCTGTTTTTCCTGGATTGGTAACTTCCTGCCCACCCAAAGTGGGCATTTACTCATATAGATTTTAGGAATCACATGACAAACAGTCCACTTCTCCACTTGCTCCTTATAGAGTCTACCCACTAGGGTTTTTTCTGCACACTGCTCTCTATGCGAGCTACAAGTCTTGCATCATTACTTGGGCACTGTGCTCTAGTCACCTTTTCTCTCCTCTCACTTCCCGATTTTAAATTGGCTACCCTGCAAACTATGGCATGAAAGACTCTGTACCTACTTTCTTTAAGCCTTGTGCTCTTTCTACTAGCATTCCTTATGGCTAGTTCTAGCTCCCCAAGCAATGTGAAGCTCATACATTCAATGCCTGATTTCTCCTACTCAAATCTACTTGTTACCCAGTGAAAGCATGGAGACTTAACTCCCTTGCTGCTTCCTAGATGTCTCACATACCTAATCGCTGCTCATACTCAGCACTGCTTTCAGAGGAAAATAATCATAGCACCCCAGCTTTTTCCTTGCAAGCTATGGTACCTTCTGTCTGGTGACATGGAGACAAACCCTGGCCCCTTGTCCTCAAATGAATCAAACACCTCATACTGGACAAAGGTAAAGGGCCTTCATGTTGTCCACCTAAATATTAGAAGTCTCATCCACAATTTCGCTGAACTAGAAGCATGGCTATCTACCCATGACCCAGACATCCTTTGCCTATCTGAAACATGGCTTAAGTCATCAATCCCAGACTCCTCATGCTATCTACCTAATTATTCTCTTATTAGAAGGATGATAGGCAGGCCTGCGGGGGGGCTGGAGTTGTGCTCTACTTCAGAAACCTCCTAAACTTATCCCTATTGCAAAACCCTACTACTGGTGCCTGCAAATCCTATATGCCCTTGTTCTCCTTGGGGCAAAAAAATCCACATTATATGTGCTTACAATCCCCCCAAAGGTGGTCAAGCAGGCTGCTCGGAACTGCTGGAGTACTATACCATTGCAGCCGGACGAAATGAATTAATTATCCATGGCGACCTGAACCAAAATTGGCTAGGAAAAAACAAAAACTCCTTAATATGCTTAGTGCAGGAATATAATATGCACCAAATGATAAACGACCCCACCAGACTGACACAGAACCCCACTGATGGCACACTTATTGATTGGATCCTCACTAACTGACCAGATAAAATTGCTGTCTCAGGCGTACTCCCTGACTCCATAAGTAACCACTCCCATTTTTTAGAACTGGGGCTCCTCAGTGGTCACTGCTCCATCACCCCACTTTATCTCTTTCTGAGATTTCTCTAAACTTGATCAGGCAAGTTTCCTCTATGATGTATAATCTATTGACTAGACCAATGTTCCAGTCCAATGAAGTAGAGGGTGCCCATAATTTCTTTATTACTACATTCACAACCCTACAAGACAAACACACTCCAAAGTGCACACAGCGTGTTTGTGTAAAACAGACAAGGTGGCTACATAAAGAATTTCTCATCTCCTATCAAGCACGCGACAAAACCTGGAAACGTTTTAAAGCATCAAGCCTTTAAGTAGACTATGACAGTTACAGAACACAGTGCAATGCATGCAAAAAGCAAACTAGACTAGGTAAGAGTTCATACTGCAAAAGGCTGCATACTGGAAGCAGCAGGTGACCCTACGAAATTCTGGGTTCATGTAAAATCCTTCCTGGGCTCTGAACAGTCTCTTTCTACAAATGACATGATTATTGGCGGTGTTCACTGTAATGTCCCACTCACCATTGCCAATTCTTTCAATAAACTATTTACTGATTTATCCAAATATAAAGCTTTCTTCCCATTGAATTTCCCTGCAACTCCCTCATACTCAGATATCAGCACTCAAAAACGTTCACTTTTCTTCTTCAAAGCTATTACAAAAGTAGATGTTCTGAAACTGCTAAATAAAATCTCTAACAATACTAGTATAGGCTCAGACTGTCTTGAGCCAAAACTCCTAAAGCTAGCTGCTCCTTTCATTGCTGCCCTCCTGTCTGAAATATTCACTATGTCCCTTTGCCAGAATCATGTCCCGAATTTTTGGAAGATAGCTAATGTTACCACTATTTTCAAAAAAGAAGATAAAAAGGATACCTCTAACTATAGGCCTATTGCCATTCCCTCCATGCTAAATAAAATTCTTGAGAAACTAGTGGCTACTCAGGTTACTGAATACCTCTCTAAACATGATCTTTTGTCACTCACACAAAACGGTTTCTGCAAAGTTAGTTTGACCTCGTCCTTGGGTAAGATTATGGAAAGCCTAATTAAAGATTTACTATTAGAACATCTTGATAACAGTGATATGTTAGATCCCTTACAACATGGGTTCACAAAGGCTAGATCATGCCAGACCAACTTATTGACATTTTACTAAAATGTGAATAGGGAACTGGATGTGGGTAACTCTGTGGACATGATCTTTCTAGATTTTGCAAAGGACTTTGACAAATTGCCCCTCAAGCATTTATTAACAGTACTAGAGGGCATTAATCTCAATAGTAATATTTGTAATTAGGTTCTGAATTGGCTCCAGGGTAGAAGGCAGAGAGTGGTTATCAACGAGGAATTTTCCGATTGGGCTCCGATTACCAGTGGAGTCCCTCAGGGTTCAGTATTGGGGCCTAGTCTTTTTAATTATATATATATATATATATATATATACACATACAGTGTGTATATATATATATATATATGTATATATATATATATATATATATATATATATATCACTTTAAACTTAATAACCAAAATATCTGGATGTATAAGTTTGCAGATGATTATAGATTGGGGTCAGTGGTAAATGATGCAGAACATAAGGCTACCTTACAAAATGCCTTGGACCTAATTCTTGAATGGACAAACCTAAATAAATCAATATTAAATACTACCAAGTGTAAGGTTATGCACCTTGATAAAAATAATAATGAAGAGTCATATCTACTGGATAATACTCCTTTGGGGATGTGAAAGAAGAAAGAGATCTGAGGATTACGGTTACAAATGATTTAAAGTTCAGAACTCATTGTAGGATACAACTTAGAAAAGCAACACAAAACTTAAATTGTATACTTAAACACATAACCAGTAGAGAGGTGAAGGTGCTTATTCCACTTTTCAGTGCTCTGGTTAGACCACATTTGGAGTACTGCGTTCAGGTTTGGTCATCACAAAACAGGGAAGCTGTTAACTCCTTAGAGGGGGTGCAAAGAAAATGAACAAAGCTAATTAAGGGATTAAATAACAAAAGCTATTATGAGAGATTGGTCAGCCTAAATCTTTTCTCCCTATACTATCGAAGATTAAGGGGAGATTTGTGTTTACTCTACAGACTTATGAAGGATGATGTTTTCCTAGCTGAATTAGGTTTTAGGCACAATCTAGGTAGGACTAGTACCAGAAAGCATAAAGAACAGCCTTATCTGCAGACCTGGAATCATAATTTATGTAAACATTGGTATAATTGTAGGGTAGTAGGAGTTTGGAATGATCTTCCATCAGACATTGTGGATAGTTCTACCATGAACAAATTCAAGACTGGGTTGGGTCACCACTTTGGTAATAAGAAATTTCAATTTAAATTATGGACAGGCAAGCCTTATAGGATATCTATCTTCAGGCTTGATCATACCTATGAAACCTATGAAAGGACAGAGCACCTCCACTGCATTGCTTCAACTCACTAATGATGTGTTGACTTCTATGGACCTAGACCTCATGACTGGAACAGTGTTCATTGATGTCTCTAAAGCATTGAATCTTATTGATCACCCCCTACTACTTGCTGCCCTCTGTACTCTCAGTTTCTCTACACAGTCTGTTGGATGGTTTCATAGCTAGTTGACCAATAGAAGCCAAAAGATGAAAATCAACTCCTCAATATCTGATTCGGCACACATAAATGTTGATATTCCACAAGGCTCCATTTTGGGCTCTCTTCTTTTCTGTTTTCATAAATCACATATCACCCAATACACCCTCATGCTCATCTATCCTATACGCAGCTGACCTTGTACTATACATCTCCTCAGCAGACATACTAGAAATGAACAATCGTCTCTCCTCTGCATTTCTCAATATACAAGACTGGATTAATAATCACAGGCTTGTCCTCTACGTAAACAAAACTCACGGCATGCTATTTGGAACCCCTGCCAAACGTAATACATGACATAGCCTATTCAATCTCTCCTGTTTGGACAGCTCCTCTCTTACGAGTGTAACCTCCTTGAGGTACCTAGGAGTCCTACTTGATGAAACACTTACTTTTGACCAGCAAATCATGGCTACTTGCAAGTCAGTTAACTCTAAGTAAGTATTGCCTACAGGACAAGTAAAGCCTTACCCCGCCCCCAGCCAAGCTGGCTATTGCTAGAGGCATCCTACTACCATCTCTTGCTCATGGTGCAGTTACCTTTGTAAATGTTGTTAAGAGTACTCTCAACAAATGGGACATCACATATAATAATATCTGTTGCTTTGCATCCACCTTACCTCATCTATAGCATTACTGCTTGCTATATTCTGACTTTAACTGGCCCTCTCCTTCTGCCCATTGACAGCTTGCCCTTGGGTCTCTACAGGGCAATATCTTAAGGTGAAACCAGCCCTCATCCCTAGCCACCATGCTAGTGCCTCAGTCCCCCTCCTGTCACCTCAGATCTCCTGAGCTCTCTCTGCTTTGCACTCCTAGGTGTAAAACCCTGAAAGGTACTACTGCTTTCTCAAGCCTCGCCCCAAAATATTGGAACTCCCTACCTCTTGATGTCCGCTCTGCACCTAGCCATGCTACTTTCAAAATGATGCACCACACCCTTCTTGTTAAGCATGCCCAATGCACCTGTTGCAAGCCACCCTAGGCAGATTGCACTCCTCTGCCAGCTCACTAAGGTATTTCCCTCTCCTTCTTCGGCCTCACCCCTGCCATGAATATGTCAATGTTCATACGGTGCACTTATCACAGTCTGAAAAATGGTTTTAACTACCTTCCAGTTTTGTATGTTTACTTGTTTTTCTGCTAACGGATATTGTATTACTCTCTTAGTTATTATCTTGATGTTATATGTACTTGTAGTAATACTGAATATTTTATACTGTAATTTTGTCTGTTTCTGTGAAGATGTCTCTGTAATTCTCCCAGGTCAAGTCTGAAAATAGCCACACCTGTGGTTAATGCACCCACCCAGTAAACAAAAACTAAATAAATAAATATTCAGGGAAGGGGGAAGACAGAAGGAGAGAAATATGAGTAGATCACTGTGAGATATAAGATGTGGGGCTGCCAGCACCATGATCACTACTCGACCCCATTCTCCTGGCCAACATTCCCCTTCCCATAAAATCAGTTCATGCAATTGTCCAAGGCTATGTGTGGGTATTAATGTGTGAAATGGCTGCCACCACACAATCAGTCACTTCACTACCAGTCTAGCATTGCTTGTAAAGCACTTTGGGATACAATGTGTATGAAAAGCACTATATAAATGCTGATTCTTCTTCTTATTATTTCCCATGGAAAAAGAAGACAAGCATATTTTTGATTTCTGTGAAAGTGTGAACTCTGACATTGGACTACACAAGAACTTTGCTACAAACAAGTGGTGGATCTAGGGGGTGGTGTAGGGTGCGACCGCACCCTCCACCCCCATTGTAACTTATTTGCTTGCTGCTGCTGCATTTCACTTTGTTGAAGAATTCTGATTTATTGATTGTACAAATGTTTACATTCGAAACTATTGATTACATTTGTAGGTTCTGTCAAAAACGTACTACAAAAGAATAATAGCAGACACTATAAAGGTTTAATAAAAATGTTAAAAATGCATATCAGGTATGCACACCACCCCAGCTCCCCCCATTGTAACATCCTGGATCCGCCATAACCACTAGACCACCAGGTTATTTAAGATTTGTACTGCACTGTGGTTTGCCAAAGAGAAAACTGGATTAAAACACAATTTCAGCATGTTAAAGTAAACAAAATGAACAGAACCAAAGCCTAACATGTGTATTGATCAAAATAATGCATATGGTTTTGACCATTTTAGTGAAACTATTCTAAACAAAGAGAAAAAAGAACTAGTTAGCACTATAGAGAGCCATGTAGCTCTCTGACTCTGGCTCCAGTGATCTCATCACTTAACACATTTGGCGGCCATTTTAGGAAGTAGGTAAGGCAGTTTGTTTTTTTTAAATTGGAAGGCTGATTTTACATTTTCATGTGCTTTGAAACCACATTTAGGTGAATTATATAAATGTAGTTTTAACATTAATAAATACAGCAGCCTTTCCTTTAGTCCCCTGTGAAGTCAGATTTTTGAATAGTTTGTTGTCAAAATGTTGTTTCGGTATCCTTTAAGCATGGAAGTGATATGGGAATTCTGTGTACTTTTAAAATGTGATCAGTTTTATTTAAAGCAGCAGTGCAATGAATACATATTACATCATAAACCAATTTTCTAGTAGAATTTTACTTTTTTGGACATTTACTGTACCTCCTCCATTTCGATTTCGAAGTTCTAATCCTCTGACTAGCACACACACTCGCCAGGATTGCCATTTTAAGCCCGGTGCATTATGATTTTGTCTGAGCCAGAAGGCTTACCAGGATGCTCTGGGAGCTGTCTCATGACACAAAGTTTTCTTGTTATTGACGCACGCTCCCGTTTCGTAATTTTCAACCGCGCAGTTCATACAAAAGCATGGCTCTTTTTTGTACTAGTGGCAGCGTTTCTACCTCTGGTAACTCAGAGACAGAGTGAGCACAGTACATTGGTGAAAAGCTGCTTTTAGTTAGGCAATTTTTGTGGAGACTGAATTTTTTTTGGACTGAACCACTGCATATTAGCCCGTCACAGACAGTCACTTTGTTGATACGGTCATGAAGTGCAAGCAGCTGTATTGTAGCAGTTCACTGTATTCACATAAAGATGCAGCTCTATAGCAGCCCAGTAGCTCCACTGGGTGACGATACATAACTGTGGTGAAGGCATGATTTGTATTTATGGTAATTGAAATGGTCTTAGGCACATAGACGCAGACAACTGAAAAGAGATACTGAATTCATTCTGTTTTTCACATAACAGCACCGGATAAAATTATGTGTTCTTAGACTAAGGTTTAGGATATATTCTGCCTTTTAAGAGACAAAGTGCTGGTTGTCCTAAATGACCAAATATATTTTAAGCCTTGGTGTAAGACCAGGTCACTTTACCACTTGCTGTTATTTGAAGACAGACGACAAGAGACTTTCGTTAATGGAGGCATGTCAATGTTGTTTGTCTTTTGCCTGAAGCTTTGTAAATATGCCCTGCTCAATTATCATTTATTCAATCATCGTTTCACACCAGATATGCTGTGTGAGTAAGGAGTTAACACCTCTTTCGATCTAGTGAGTGACGATAAATAGATATCTGTCTGTGGTAGGCAAAACATTGTATAAAGCCAACTTGTCTTGCAGGCACTGTAACTGTGATTGATTTGGTGTAGTGGTTAGTGTCCTTGCCACATGAATATTTTGCTAATGTGACTTTACAGCACCAGCACAGGCTCAATCCTGACACCCCACAAGTTGCTGTCATCTTTTTATCTTTAATAAAAAACATATTGAAATATAGAAAATCAGTGGTTTAAAAAAAATGAAGAAGGAAGGGAAGCGAGGCTTGAATCAGCTCAGTTTGGGATACTGCAGCAAAATGCATGAGGGGCAGGTCCACCATCCACCACTCCTCTGCAACAATGCCCATGCACAGTGAATGACCCTGTTATTATGATAGCGTACACCCGCCAACAAAAAGCAGCTCAGCCACATTAATGTACCCACTCCAAGCAACATGATGATAAATATATCTCCACCACAGCATACTGCAGAGCCAAAACAAAATATCTGCATCAAAACTCCCGCCAGCAGAACGAGTACGAGTACATCAGACATACCAATCACAGCATGAACTGCATTATGGGACATCATTCAGAAAAACGAACATGGCAGATGATAAAACAATTTGCGTGACTTAATTAACATATAATTAAAAAAGGTATATCTCATGTAATCTTTTTAAAATTCTGCCGTCAAATTCGTGCACTGAATGGACCACAACATCAGTGCAGGGGGTAAACTAGAAAACATTTTTTTTAAATAGGTTAATTGCACTGCTGCTTTAAATACATTTTTATATAAACAACATTTGACACAAGGCCAGTTTAACAGCAATCATCATGTCTGTGACCTAAGTTTTCCACATCAGGCACCACAAGCTTCTCTGTGTAAACCATACTGCTACTTTGCACACTTTCTACACTGTTTTTTTTTTCTTTTTCTGGAATTTAATGGTACCTTGTTTTATTGTTCATGTACATGTAACAATTATTATTAATATATGTTTGTTGATGTATCACTCCCTACTGCAGCCCCTCCTTCAGGTTGCAAGTGGAAATGAACTCCAGCTCAGTGTACCTATCCCAGTCATAAATTTTCAATAAATAGATAAATAAATAAATAACTGAACATGTGTGTTAACACTTACAGCAGAACTTTATAGCAGGTCTAATGATTTAATTCTGCTTGCAGGTCATTACCACTATATGCTGATAATATGCAATATAATATATTTTATATATATATATATATATATATATATATATATTCATTGCAAAAAACTTTGTTGATGCATCAGTTAGGATTGATGTCACAGTGACAAAAGTTGGAAATTCGATGTTAGGGTTACCACTCCTACCACCCCACCCCCACCACCCCATCCTATAGGCACCAACAGGCATTGGGGCGTGCCATGGGGTCATCAGGCCCAACTCTTACCCATTCCATGTGTAAACAAGCTGACACTCTACAGGATAGGAGAATGAAGTGAGAGTTAAGTCTGATGGCATACCCTGGCATCTGTCGGTCTGTGGAGGATGGGGGGGGTTAGGGACTCAACCATAACATCTCATTTCCCCACTTTTGTCTCCTTAACCCTAACTGATGCAGTAAATGAAGTTTTTTGCAATGAATTTCCTTACTTTGTGAAAAAATGTAATATAAGTAGTAAATAACATGTGTTGGTGTGAGTGCGGGGCCGCCACAACGCTGCCCATTTCTGCATAATGATATGCATCTGTGGGAACACAGGGCCCTCTGGGCCCTGTGCTCCCACCTACACATAGCTACAGAGCCATACAGCAGCCCTATGGGACAAGGAACCCTTGTAACACTAATTTGTCTATATCTCAGGAACCGTGGCAGCTAGGAACAAAATTCAAGTGTCGTTGTAATCATGACAGTAAGACCTCTATGTAATGTAAATTGACTGAATCTGTATTTCACATTGTTTATGAAATGTAGGCACCGAAATGCACTCGAAAGGCAGCCTTGGAACACTTGTGACACTAATTTGCCAATATCTTTGTAACCGTAGCAAGTAGGGAAACAATTCCACTGCAAGTGCAATGTAGGATTTCCAAACTTGTTTTTAACTTAGATCACCATAAGGTGATCTAAGCTGCAGGTAGCGAAAAAGCTGTATCTCTCTTCATTTTCAAGATACTGGCACTGAAAGGCGTCATGGGCACCGCAGTGTTATCATATGGGAAATTTCTCAACTTTGGAATGTCATAAGTATGTAACCAATGCAATTTTTTTACATCAAACCAGCATACATCACATCTGTAGGACACCCACTTTGCACCCTGCAAATTTCAAGCCAAATGTCCTTACCGTTTCTTAGCAGTGAACTGGCAAAGTTTTATAAATCCTTGTTCATGAGCTGTCAAAATCCCCATTCATGAGCCAAATCCCCATTTGTGAAGTGACAAAATCCCCATTCGCGAGCCGATCCCCGTTCATTAGATAGTGACAGCTGATGAACAGAAATTCCCTGTTCGCGAGATAGGGCCATCTGGTCCTCATCTCATGAATGGGATTTTGACAGCTCACAAATGGAGATTTGGCTCACGAACAGGGATTCTGACAGCTCACAAACAAGGATTTTGTTTTATGTTCCCTGTTCATGAGGTGTCAAAATCCCCATTCGTAAGCTGAATACCCATTCGTAAGCTGTCAAATTCCCCGTTCACGAGCCGATCCCCATTCGTGAGATAGGGCCATCTGATCGTTATCTCACAAACAAGGATTTTGACAGCTCACAAATGGGGCTAGGCTCATGAATGGGGATTTGGACACCTCACGAATGGAGATTGGAAGCAAGTCATGAACAGGGATTTTCAAATATAAAAAACTGCCTTTTTTTTTTATTATCTAATGGAAATCAAATGCATGGTTTTGTAGAGGGCTTCACCCTGAACAAAACCCAGGCATTTCTTTTGACAAAATGCACCTGTGGGGCAAGTAATAACATTTTATTTTGGGCTAAAAGTGAAAACAAGATGGTTGTTCATGAGCTGAAATCCTTGTTCGCAGCTGTGCATCTATCCGACTGAAATGAGCATGCTCAGAACCCACATTTTCAAAACTGAATAACTTTGAATCAGAATAATATTTTTTCACCAAACTAATGCTGGCTTATTCCTTATGGTAAGCTCTTTTTACCCTAACAAGTTCAGGTTAAAATTCATAATGGTGTGGGTGCAGGGCAATGGGTAAAATTCAGGAACAATTGGTGAAAAAAAGCAAAAAACACACTTTTTTCTCTATGTGCTGTGCAAAATCCACACATCCAATTGAAACACAACTTGGCAAGTCAAGAGAGCTACACTACAGAACAATGCATACCAAATTTCAAGCAAATCCATTGAAGGGTTGCAAAGTTATTAAGGTGCAAAATTTGGGGTCTAACATTAAACTGCACACTCAACCCTAACTGTAGAGGCGTGAGTATAATATTTGAAGTCAGAAGATACTAGTGGTCATTCCAATAAAGAACAAATGCATTATTTTCTAGCTAATTAAATTTATTTTGTTAACCAGATCCAGAAGCAAATGATTTTATACCTTTTATTGGACCAACATAGATGTTACAAAAATAACGAAGTGTCTAACATCTAAGTAGCTCCCATAAAAGGTATCAAACCATTTGCTTCTGGATCTGTTCTTACAAGGACCAATATGGCAACTAAACTAAAACTTTTTGTTAATCAGGAAATCTTGAACAACAAGTACGACTCGGCAGGGAGCAAAGAAGCAAGCAGACATAGTACAATAACAACAGATGACAGATAAAACAAATAACTGTTACAGGCAGGACATAACCAAAACAAGGACCAGTGGGAAAGGATGGGCAAAAGTTTAGTAAAAGGTATATTTGCACAAACCTGTTTAATGAATTTTCAGTAAGCCTTTAAGGCTGTTGAGATTACTGCAAAACTGGAGATAATTTGGCAGTGAACTCCAGTGTTTCACACTAACAGAAGCGAATGACTGTTGACCTATTGCAGACATTCACCAAAGGGAAGAAAACATTTTTAAAGTGGCTTGACCTTAAGAAATGCCAGCATGACTGGAGAATCAGGAGCCTGGATGTAACGTCTCAGGTTCATGATCTCTGAGCTTACGCTTACTTTGCCCCCCTACACCCCATTCCCTTAAATAGAGGTGTAGGTGGGACAGAGTCCTCCAGCATAAACACGTACAATAATTAATGATCTCCATTTGTGCCAGCAAAGCTTTTTGTTTAGTTAACTAATGTCTAGTACAATGGGCAGTGCTACACTGATAATTATCTTCATTGCAAGGATACAAAGACTTTACATTGGTCCATTTGCAGTACTATGAGAAAATAGTGTCTGTGCATCCTTTAGGGACTATCACTTGTGTACCCAATTGTACTGCACTATAAACTAAGCCCTTTATGTACCCTGTTGCACCAAAGGATCCCCATGAGAACAGGATGTTGTCCCATGGGGCCATCCCACCATCTGTTTGATGCACATTTCAAATAAATAAATACATAAACCACTTTCCAAACTGTTCTCTACATTAATTGCAATGTCAGATGCAAATTGTACTTTTTGTACTCTCTTGTACTTCTTGCACCCAGTCCTGAGATGTGGCTAAAACTGGATTTGTTTCCTAGTCTTAAAATAATAAATGAATTACAGTAGCAAGCTTCAGAATATTATGGCCACTTAGGGACACAGACTGTGCTTCAGCTTTGGTAATCTTACTGGTGCTATTAATGAGGATCCAGTCAATTCAAGGTCCCACACTGGGTTTGGTCTTTATTCTGGTTGGGGAACCATTTGTATGAACATGTGGTATATGTTTAATATAATACATTCATGGGAAAAATATCAGTAATTCTTTTTTTTTTTTACTAAAAACAGACTGCAGGGAGTGATGACTTTTGGAAATGTATTCAAAATACTATCAGACAGAGTAAGATGGTTGGGGGGGTCATAACAGCTAATATCAGAAAATTAAATGGTCAGATTAACATATCAATCCTTACTACATGTAATGTAGTCAATTAAAATAAAAATACAGTAAAGGGACTCTCATCACAGAACACATACTGATTACCTGGACTAGAAGGGGTGGTTACACAGTGTATCAAGGTTTTGGACCAAATTACATGGTGCCACAGCATAAGGAATGATTCTTAAGATGTACCCTTAAGATATACCCTTACCTTTCTGTTTCCCAGCTTTAGAGGAGGGTGTGGGTTGCTTTCCATTACAACAATCCATATTTTCTTAACATATTGCCTGTGAATGAATGAATGAATGAATGAAAGAATGAATGCACGAACACAGAATAAACAAACGAACAAGCATAAGTGAACAAGCATAAAGAGAGCTATTAACGTTACAAACTGAAGATAATTACATGACAATGGGTCAGGATTCATGACGCATTGATTGCATAATAACACAATTGACAAATATTAGTTTGATGATGTTATGCGGGCATGCCATGGCTAAGCGCACTTAGCCAAATATAGTAGTTTATTTTTAAGTTAAATACTTCTGGCATTTGCACACCCTGTAACAGCTGACATCATGTTTTAGTCATGGGATCTGTCTAATGAGCAAAGGAAGAAGCACAGTACACTCTGTAGAGTTTCTGTTAAAGCTATTAGTCTGGCCTGGGATATTTCAAGGAAGTGACATACTTTAAATTCTCTGTATTACGATGCATTTGCACTTTTGATGAGTCATATGTAAATGTACATTTCTATTTTGTAATGGAGATGCCTTTGGCATATTTGGCTGAGCTCCAGATTCATGCATCATAATGTCTCTATGTGGACTGTAGCAACCAGTGCTGTAGTCCATTTAGATATAATTACCTGAGCATTATGTGACACTGCAAGTTATAGATGTAACAAATGATTTACAGAAGGGTCATGTCTTTCAAACTTTGAGGGTTTAATTCTCATTGGAGAGAAATAGTTTTTGGAGATAGTCATGTGAAGTTCATTCATTGATTTATTTCAGGATAAAACCATTGAGTAAAGCTCGTTTACAGTGATGTCTTGTGCATGGCAGACTTCCCGAATTGCAACATAAAAAGTGACACCACCAAAAACTTGGTTCTGATTTCGTGAACTACTCAAACCACACAAGAACTTGGGCTGCTACACTAAATGCTGGCATTGCTGTGCAGTACTAGCATAATGCTGTGCTGTCTAGACATCTGGGTTTGCCATTCTTCAATGATATTTTTTTTTAATTCATATACCCAGGATTGCCCTGCTGAAATAGGACATCTTGTTTCCAGTGGGATCCTGCTTATACCCCTTTCTGTAAATGGATGGACTGGAGCATGGACATATTGAATCATGTTTCTTTCTGGCCATTTTTTAGTGCTGTCCTCGTGGAACTCAAAGAACCCATGGCACTGTGCAAGACTAGAGGATCATTCACAATATCTATACCAGTAGTCATCCTCTCAATAAAACTGGTTCAATCAATTGTCTATGGCTGTGTTGCAGAATGGCTGCCAGCACCCATTTATCATCAAAGCAGTATATCCCTTTGCTTACAAAGTGCTTTGGGATGCAGAATGTATAAAAAGCACTGTACACTTGCAAATGATAAAACAAGTGGAGATTGTACTGCAGTTTGGTCAAAACAATTCTGAAACAATGGGTTTATGGAATGAAAATTACTAGTCTGGGAATTTTTCTAACAACCAGGACATGGCATACTCTGATAGTAATGTCTCCTAGAAATGTTTCAAAAATAAATTCTCACAGTCATCTTAGTGCAGGAAAAAACACCGTATCTCCCACTTGCCATCTGTAGGAAACATCATATATTTCCACATTTCTATATAATCTTCCACCCACATCTACCCCAGAGACATACATCATATTTAAAACAAGTACTGAAACCACTCATCTCATGATTTTTTTTTTTTGCTTTTCTTCACCACATCTACAAGGCTTCACAAGCTATAAGGCCAATTTCTTCCTCTTTCTCATTGCAGTAACCCATCCACTGGTAACTCTTATTCCCCTTCATCCTGCATCACGCTCATATTTAATTGTTTCCCACTCCAGAATTTCTTATTGCTCCACCTGAAACAAGAAAAAGACTGTAAACAAGGCATTTTCATTAAAAATGTTTTTATGCTGCATGTATAGAAAGTACTGCCTAATCAGTGGTTCTAGCTTAAACACACTTTACCAGTAGAGGAGACACATCAAAAGACCACTGTGTCTGCAGACATATTTCAAACCAGCTTTGTGGCACCTTGCACTGAAAAAAACAATTAACTTGGCAAATCCACCATTGTTATTTAGACTCTGCTCCACCACACGTATAAACTTTAAAGTGTATCGAGGTGTGTAACTACAGAGAATTAAGAGAGTCAAAACATAAAATAAAGTTTAATCACACATGAAACCATTATTAGGTTCTCCTAGCAACAATGGAGAGACAATTGTGCTGTTTATGTTAAAAAAACCAAACAGTTCAAAAATTATTTTTATTTTACAATGTGATTTTTCTTTTTTTACAAACATTTTTGGAAGCAATCCATTTTATAAGCATAACAAAACACTTCAGGGTGCCATTGGCTTTGACTGACTACACTTTCTGGGGGCTGAAGGCACTTAGTGCCAATATCTCATGCCTCAAATGTGCCAGGGTATGTCATTAAGCCATACAACAAACACCTTGTCATGCCTGCAATATCTTATTGCTTACTTATTATTCTTAGTCAAGATGCAAACCACAGCTTGCCCACTCAATAAGTACACATTAATTGTTCTGAGTATTAGAATTTTAGCACATCGGGATAGCAACGTGATGAATGACACAGTATCTAGGAGGATCTTGTGGTGCTCAGAAATTGCTCTGCAGGATCTGAGCACCATCCAATGGATAGCCACACTATCCGGCTGCTGGATCCAACCTAGCCTGTGTATTGTATCCCCAGACAGATGTTTTTTTAATATTTTTTTTTTCCATATTACATTTTCCATTTCTTTTTCCATTTTCTTCCCAATCCAAAGCCTTTGACATCGTGGACCACAGGATTTTACTCCAGAGGTTGGAGGGATTGGGCCTAGACTGTGAAACCCTGGGATGGTTTTCTTCCTACTTATTTGAAAGAACACAACTGGTTCAACTTGATGCTGTAACCTCAAAACAGCTTAAAGTTGTTAGAGGAGTACCACAGGGGTCCATTTTGGGTCCAACTGTATTTTTGATTTACGTCAATGATTTGGTAAACTGTTGAATGATACAAAAAGTAAATCAGGCTATAAACCATCTCTGATTACCAAGTTTCTGACAGAGGAATTGAAAGTTAGATGTATGTGCAATGGATGAATAAGAAATCTCTTGGATTTTTAATTGGTATTTCTTGTTGTGAAATGAGTTGTACAAGGTTTGTTGGAATATAACAATATTTATTATATGCTTGTAAGGTCTTAGAGATTGAAAGTGATGTTTGTGTTGTGTTTGTATTTGAACAATTTTAAAGTCCTATTGTCAGGTCCATCTTGAAAAAAGGCTTCAGCCTAAGATGTGAAGAAACAACTTATCCTGAATAAAAAATAAATCTTTTACTTTTTATTACTGTACACCCCTTCCCCCTTGTGGCATGAACTTGCATGTGTGGAGGCATGCGCACATCACATAACCACTTTTCTGTGTTTCATGACCTCCAGTGCTGCCCTCCAGCCTCCAATAGGGGGCAGCCAAGGAGCAGGACGACAACCCTCCCCTCCCCGGGAAAGGCGTGCAGTCCTTTGGATGCTCGATCCTCTCCCTCCCTCCCCCCTGCTGACCCCTGGCAACCCGAGGTTGCTCCTGACCCCGGGTCGCCAGTATGGTGTAAGGTGTAGCATCCAACACCTCAACCCTCAGTGCCACCAGGTCAGCAGGATTGTAATATTTTAATCTTAGGGTTGGTTGTGATCTAACAGTTGGATCCTGTGCCCTCTGAACTGATCCATTTTGGATCCAAGGAGACCAGAACTATTGTCAGACACCATCCATATCTGATGGTATCCAACATCCAGTAAAAAAAGGAGATAGCCACTGGTATCTGACCATGGCGGATACTGTCGGGGTACCACTAAGAGGATCCTGGAGGCACAGAGCAGCAGCGGCAGAATTGTTGCAGTCTTACAACATTACGACTTTCATTACCAGCTCTTCATCATTGCCATAGCTCCTCCAACTGATCATTTTATTTCTTTTTTTGTGAGTTTGTTTTGTAGCTGTCTTGCATGCTCAGCAGGAGCAAATGACAAGTTCATCTAGCCTTTTTTTACACCATAGTGACAAGAGATATGGTGGGCAAGCATCATAATTTCTCACAATTCCCTTGGCTCCCCAGCAGTCATCCCCTATCATTGATTTGTATCTACAGTATACTTTTTTATTCTGTTTCAGATTGCACCTTATCTCCTGTCATGTACAATATCCTATTTGCCCCCATTTTGAGTCTGAGTTAGAACTTTTTTTTTACATCTGAAATAATAAAAGAACGTTCATTTTACTATGGCTTGGAACAGATTTTCAGCACTATTTTCTGTTGTTTTTGGGCACACATGGTCACAGGATAGCTAAGGAAATAGCCATCATGGCTTTAAATGCACAAAGTCTAACCCATAAAATAGATGAATTAAGATTTGGAGTACATGAGTTGAAGCCTGATATCATTGCAGTAATGGAAACTTGGTGTAGTAACAGGGAGGACTGGAATAGAAACATTGATGGGTACCTGTTATTCAGTAAAGAAAGAGTGAACATGAGGAGTGAGGGTAGCCATTTATTGTAAGGAGACATTCCAGCCTCCTGAATGGGAACCCAGTGAAGGTAGATAAACTGAAACTACATGGATAAAATTAAACAATATAAAAGGTAGGCACTTGATAATAGAGAACATAGAGAATAAGGGATAGGCAAGCGTATGTAATGGAATTTTTTTACACACCCAAGGTGTGTGATGACCCATAAACCTCAAGAGCAAAGCTCAAGTGGTTTATGAGGTCACACACGCACTCCAAAGGTGTGTAAAAAAATTCCTTAACTCACACTTGCCTATCTATTGTTTTTTATAATTACTGGTGCATGCTTTTTTTCTTTTTTGTCATAGTAGAAGTATTCAAGTGAGAGACGGAGACACAGGCGTGCGTCCGGGACGCACACACACACACACTGTCTCCATTTGAGACTTTTTTTTCTTTCTTTTTTCTCGCACTGTGGAAGTGACCTGGGAACCGCAGTGAAAGTAGTTACTGCAGTCCTTTGCCGATCAGGGTTGCGGTCTCCTGAAACTGTGACCAAAACAATACAGTGTTTTCATGTAAAGGCTACATGAATTAGACAAATAGTGAAAAAAAAAAAAAAGTTACTTGTGAGGACTGGGCCGATCAGTTAACAACCTCAGAAATGGAGCCGCAATTTGTTTTTGGTATTCGGGCCACCCACACACAGTCTAAGAGTCATGTGCCGCAGTAGAAATGAGTGATACTGCTAATGACAGGAAGTTTTGAGAATGCCATAATAACCCATTTTCGGGTTACTACAGCTTTTGAGTGCACTCATATTTAGGTTGATAAATAGGGTCACCAGTAATTATTGTTACATTCCACCAGACATGATGAATACTGAGACTATTAATCTGTATGCTGATATCTTCGATGAAGCCTGTAGAAGTAAGGATACTCTGATTGTGGGAGACTTTAATATGCCTGAAGTAAACTGGGCTAATGAAGCAACTACCACCAACATAAGCAATGGGTTCCTGGAAATTATTAATGAATGTAGTTTAACTCAACACATACATCAATCAACAAGAGGTGAGAATGTTTTGAATCTGATTTTCACAGATTTTAATTATAATTGTGAATACATAACACTAGACCCATTATCGAATAGTGGCCATAATATGACACTGCTTATGGTAAATAGAAGTACCATTCACAACAATAAGGTATTGAGAGATATGATTACAACAAGGGGGACTATGAAAGTATTAAAAACTGTATGAAAAAATGGGATTGGAATATTTAAATAGGTGGAAGGGATGCTAAACAGGCCAGGACTATACTGAAACAAAAACTCCATGAATTGAGAGATAATTATATACAGGTATATAATTATCTCTCAATCATCATTATACTAAAAAATATATAACAGAAGAGGGACGGTCCCACCTTAGTTAACTACCAATGTATCTTAGAATCATAGAAATGTGTCAGCAGAAAAGGACACTAGTATCAAGAAATTACTATCAAGAAAAAAGGGATGTGAAGGGATTAATCCACTCCAGGGTATGGGTTTACTGAGCATTAATTCACGCCTGTGGGGGCAGTTGGAGTCATGAGGTGATGCTAAGCGACTTCAATCACCCAGGGTGGATGAATGCTTAGTAAACCCATACCCTGCAGTGGGTTAATCCGCGTATAACATGGGCAATGTTATGTTAAGAGTTTTACCTAAAGAAATAGTAAAATAAAACCCTTTGAACATGCAACTGTGGGTATATCAGGGATTAATCAATGGTCAGGTGACCTGTCTGGATGAATCAGAAGACAGTATTTTCAGAACTCATGTTATGATATAAAATAATGAAGACTAACCCTATAGAATCAAACATAACTAGGCACAGGAAAACTATAAGAGCATGTAAACGTAAAATAAGAAAAGCTAGGAAATCATATGAGGAGAGGCTAGCTAAAAATAAAACAAATCCAAAGCTTCTGTGCAGTTATATAAATTCCCTAAATTATAAGTCATCTGTAGTAGGACCACTTAGGTACAAAGGAAATTAAATAACTGAAAATGTGAAAATGGCTGAGATATTTAGCAATTATTTTGGAAGTGTTTCTGAAGTGATGCACACTACAAACAGGGAAGTAGGTGATGATGCTATCCTAGGGAAAATTTAGCAATCTGAGGTGTTAGATAGGCTTCGGGGGTTAGAAACATCAAAATCACCTTGAGCAAGCTGACCCAGTGGTGCTGAGAGTTGAAGCGCTGGACACTACACCTCGCACCATGCCGGCAACCTGAGTTTGGGAGTGAGCACAGGTTGACAGGGGCTGGCAGGTAAGGAGAGGGATTGAGCATCCAATGGACTGCTCTCCCTGTCTGGGGTGGGGGGTTCACAATGGTCGGCGTCCGACTGCCCCCTGGCAGAGGCTTGGGGTAGGGATGCATGCCATACAAGGGGGTAGAGTCGGGGGCAGATGCCTGGGTGAGACGAGTTGGACTCGTGCGTGCTTATGCCCGCTGGCATCATGGCACACCTCGACTCAGGGGGAAATAGTACAGGGGAAAATGGTGGCACCTGATGCAGCTTGATGGCCATCCATGAGTTTGTCAGATGCTGGCACCCAAACTGGATCCATTGGGTTGGGGAGTAAGGGGGCTCCCTGCCATCCTGCTGTGGGGGGTAAGCTGCAGGGGTTACTGGGTGCCAGCAGTCCTGGTAGAGATGGACGGCAGTCGGATCCCCATAGGTAGGGCTGCAAGGCTACTGGGAAGCATCTGGGTAGCTACAGGAGAATAAATAAATAATTTAAAAAAAATCACCTTGAGCAGATGACTTAGGACCTAAATTTTTCAAAAAGTTAGCATATAAATTAGCTGCACCATTGACAGATATATTTAACGGGTCCCTAGAAATGAGTATGGTGCCTGAAGATTGGAGAACTGTGATAGTGTTCCCAATGTATAAAAAGGGCTTACATGCAACCCACAGAACTATAGACCCATTAGCTTGACTAGTATAATAGGAACAAATCTGGAAAGTTTCATTAAAGAGAGCCTAATTATGCAAGAAAAGCAACTGGACTTAAAAGATAGGAATCAACAAGGCTCCACTGAAGGCAAATCATGCACAACTAATCTATTATGTTTCTATGAACAAATAAGCCTAAACCTGGACAATAGTTCACTATCAGGTGTCATATACCTTGACTTTAAGAAACCTTTAGGATGTGGTATCACACACTAAGTTAATAAATCGAGTTTAAAATTCAACGCTAACTGATTAACTGGATTGAAAATTGAGTTTATAAAAGAGGACAAAGGGTTAGATTGCATGGCTATGAATCACCTGCTAATAATGTGACCAGCGGTATGCCACAGGGTTCTATACTAGGTCCTGTTTTATTCAAGTTGTACATTTCATACATTGATAATGTATTATCATCTTGGTATTGTATTTTCACAGATGACACCAAGTTAGGAGGAAGAGCTGATACTGTTGAAAACCATGAAAAATTGCAAGACTTGGACCGACTGATAACATGGGCTCAGAAGCTGGGAGTGACATTTAACAACTCAAAAAGTAAGGTTATGCATTTTGGTAAAATAAATCCTGGTTACAAATACTATCTACATAAAGAGTTATTAGAGGAAACATCTAAAGAGAGGGACTTGGGGATCATAGTAATGAACAGTCTCAAAATGCATAGCCAATGTACAGAATTGTTTAGGAAAAAACAACTATTTGATAAATACAATAAATATGAATTTTGTTAGTAAATCCAAGGAATTACAACTGCCACTGTATAATGCATATGTTGGACCTCAACTTGATTACTGCTCACAGTTTTGGGGGGCATTAGATAATACTGGCAGAAATAAAATAGAGTGTATACAGAGTAAGGCTACAAGATCAATCAAGGGGTTTGAAGCTAAGTCACATGAGGACCGACTGAAAGTCCTCAGATTAAACACTCTACACAACAGACACATTAGGGGAGATTTGTTGTTGATGTATAACATTTTTAATAAAGAGGATCTCGTGGAAGGACTGAATTTGAAATACAGAACACAGCAAAATGTAAGATGGCGTGAAAAATAAATCCAGCCTAATACTTTCAAAATGGAGGCACGAAAGAAGTACTACATACAAAGGATAGTGGGCATATGGAACAGACCACCTTCAGAGGTTGTGAATAGCAGTAATTTTATCAACTATAAGAATAGTTTGAATAAATACTTAGCAGAGAAGGGATTAGAAGACTACTATAACTAAAAAGGGACAGTTTGTATGGGCTTCTTGCCTTTTTTTCTGTCTCTGCAATTCAAAGTCAAAGTAAAAGTGACATCGTTTGAAGTCATTTTTCTTGTGACTACAAAGAACTAGAATGTAGCAGACTGTGCTCCATGGCCTCATGGGACGATAAAAACAGCTGAAACTAATAACTAATTCCTTGTTCCAAGCAATATTAAAGAAGCACCCCCTTTTTTCTTTCAAATATTAAAAAAAAGTATTAAAGCAGACTGAAAAAAGTATAGGCCAAAATTTGTAACATAATAAGCACTACTGCTTTACATTACTTGTTTGTCATAATAGCGGTAATCCATAACATTGTCTTTAACACTCACAGTGGGGCCTATTCACTAATGCGTGCCCCAAAAGCATGTATCCGGGCAGGCAGCTCAGCACCCTTGGGAGATCTGTGTGGGGGCCGCATTCACAAACACCAGCCCCCACCTGACTACTGGATGTGGTCCTACCTCCCTAGTGCACAAGTCTGTGGGGGGCAGGCAGGTGCGGAGTGGTGGATCCAGGTGGGAAGCCAATAATCGGCTGCCCTGGCAGGATCCTGCAGTGGATCCCTTGTGCCCGTGGAGCACCATGTTGTCAGCCGGCATGCAGAGTGCTGACTATGCTGTTGAGGGGGGTACCTTGGCTGACCACCCCTGACCTTCTGGTGTGCCCTGATGGCAGGGGCATCCCTAGTGAGGGGGCAGAAGCCCCCCTCTGTGTCGGCCACATCCAGCGGCTGCTTCCCAGAGAGGTGTAACTGGCCTCAATGGTTTACAGCTGCCCTGCAAAGGTGTAGCTGGCAACCCCATCACACAGCACTCCACACCGTAGTGAATGTGAGTGTTGGCTCCCCCCCTGCACTGCCCCCAGGCCTACCCCCATGCGAAGCTCCGCGATTGGCTTGAGGGATCAGATACATGGGGTATATGTGCATTGTGAATGCGTGCAGGGTCTGGGCAGGTGCGGAATGGGTTACGCGCCCTAGTTGCGTGGTGCGTAGCCCACTCCGCACCTTCGTGAATAGGCCCCAGTATGAGTTCAGTGCTCCATACAAAGTCTTGTGTAGACAGCAGAGAAATAATTAACTCATGCTTTAAATTCTTTTAAGTATAACAATAACAGTCATACAGCCTAACTGTAAATTAATATTAGGGTAAAAATGGAGTCCCCTGAGTCTTGAGGCATCTGTGGCATGGGGTTTGTTGGATTTGAACAATCATGCAATGCATTGTTGGCATTATGCTAGCTTTGGCACTGTCTTTCCAAGCACAGAATGCTTGGAGAGAGAGAGAGAGAGAGTGCTAAAGTTAAAGTCATGCCAACACTGCATTGTGTGATTCTTCAAACACCAGGAAACACAATGCTAGTGATTCACCAAGGATCAGAGGACTCCTTTTTTTTCCTAACATTGAATTTAGGCTTTATATTTCCACCCTAACCAGTACATTAGCATAGTTTTAGCAATAAATGAATGTCTTTACTTATTATGAAATTGATAACACACCATTTCTGATCAATGCACAGGGTTCAGAACTCAGGTTGGTAACCACTGACCCACTGCTTTATATGGAAACATCAGATTATTTAAGCTGTCATCTTGGCATAAAACCTGTAACTCACAAACTGTTAAACAGATAATGATGATATTCTTAGGGTTTATACTGTACTGTATCTTCTGTCACCCCACCAAATTCTGAGAATTACAGCTTGATCTGTGCATAGAACCAGTAAGAAGGGGGAGATCTGGACCTGGTGGGGGACAGGAAAGGGGAGGGCAGATTGGAGTCATGGGGTCCAGGAGATGCCCTGGGGCAAAATGGAATCAGGAAAGAGGTTTTCCTTGTCTTGTCTCCATACCCAAGGGCTCTGATGTTAGTGAGCAGGTGCCAAGGTCTTCCCGGACAGCTCATCCTACCTTGGCAGTGTTATGCAATGCCAGATCTATTAAAAACAAAACAGCTATTATAGCTGATCTTGTTGGAACAACTGATCTGGCTCTCATCACTGAGACCTGGCTGGATGAAAATGCAGGTCCTGTATTGGCTTCCAGCAACCCAGCGGGTTCTCGTGATACACCATCCAAGGTTGGATCGTAGGGGTGGGGGTGTGGCCATTATGTTTAAAGCTGAGCTGGGTCTTGTGGATGTGCCATTGGGAAGTACCAGATCCTTTGAATATATCCTGGGAGAGGGTGTAGGCTGCGGGATTCTTCTCATCTACTTTCCACCATGAGATGGATGAGAATTCCTGCAGGAGATAGCAGACCTCATCGTCGACATGGTGTTGAGATCCCCCAGATGGATAGTTCTGGGGGACTTCAATGCCTGGGTCAACGATGAACTCTCACATTTTGGTCAAAATCTCCTCCAGCTGATGATGACGCTGGGCCTTACACAGGTAGTTACCTCCTCGATCCATGTAGGGGTTCATTCGTTGGATCTGATCTTACTTTTAGGTATGGAGATAGCTGATCTGGGGGTAGAACCAGTCTGCTGGTCTGACCATCACACCATAAGATTCAGCTTTAGGACCCCCTCAATAGGTCTGCCTCTATGGAGATGGTTCAGTACCGCCCTTTAAGGGGGGTTAACCCCAGTGACCTATCAGTGGTGCTGGACGTATAGGGCCTGTCAGGTGAATGCATGAGTCCAGATGATCTTGTACTAGCCTATAATAAGGCTGTGGGAGATGCTCTGGACAAGATTGCTCCTGTTCGTGTTCGACCTCTCACCCTTCACCCAAGGAGCCCTTGGTTTGATGGCTCCTTGAAGAAGTTGAGGCGAGTCAGTCGAAGGATGGAGAGAGCCTGGTGGAGGTCCGGCCATGATGCTGACAGGCTTAGGTTGATGGCACAATATGATAGCTATCAATCAGAAATCACCCATAAGAAGGCAGAATTCCTGTCCAGGGAGATTTCTGCTGTGCGAAATTGACCCACTCAGCTTTCCAGACTGTTGACAGATTGTGCAATCCAATCTGTCTCCAGCCCAGAGAAGCTTTTCTCAGCTAAGATGCAGGAGTTTGCTGATTGTTCACAGATAAGGTTGCCAGTGTCATGTCTGGAATCGGTCCAGCCTGTCCTATGAGGGACTGCAGTGATTGACAGGAGGTGGCAAGCATTCAGTCTGTCTGGTCAGACTTTTAACTGCCGGAATTCATGGACATTGTAAAGACCATATAAACATTGCACCCAACAAGTTGTAGTTTGGATCTGCTGAAATTGTCTGGAAGTCCTTGGAGAGTGGGGTCTTTCCTGGCCCCCTCAAGGAGGCGGTCGTTTGACCACTCCTTAAGAAATCCTCCCTGGATCCAGACTGTCTAGTTAACTACTGGCCTATCTCTAACCTACCATTTGTTGGTAAGGTTATTGAAAAGGTGGTTGCGCTGCAATTGAATGATCATCTTACAACACACAATGTCTATGACTGTAACTCAAATGCACCTGAACAGATCATGAAACTGTTTTCAAGGTTTGTAGATTCTGTCACCCACACCAACTCCTGAACATGTCAGTCTGATCTATGCACAAGGTCAGTAACCATAGGGCAGTAACTACTAACCCTTTGCAATACACAAATCGTTAAATCTTTCAAACTATTATCATGGCACGAAACATGTAAATCAAAACTACTAAGCAGGTCACGATATAATTTTCAGAGTTTGTAGATTCTTCAACCAACATAAAAAATTCTATTAAGTGTTAGCTGGATCTGTCACGCGTTCAATAACTGAGGTCAATAACTACCTACCCATTGCAATACATGTATAGTATGTATGTATGTATTTAAAATGTGGTAACTGGGAAAGCCACACTGAGCTAGGTTCATTTCCAGGTGCAGCTCGGGAAGGAGATGGAGCAAAGAGTGGTAGACAATGGCAAAACAACATCTGAACAGACAGATGTGAAATGTGTTACAATAATAGAATAAAGAGAATTTGCATGTACCACAATTAAACAAAGTGCAGTGAACTTTAGCAGTGCTTAGAATCACAACAAAAACTTGCATGGGTTAAAATCAAGACTTCAAGTGTATCCAGAAGAAGGGAAGCTGGAGCAAGTGGGGGGTGAAGTTTCAGCAGGCATTGGAAGGAGCTAAGGGATGGAAGAGACGGAGGAAGGAGGAAGTTTGTTCCAGAGAGGGAAGCCTATAGGAGAATACAAACTGCCCAGCAGAGGAACTGGGTGAGGAATGGCAAAGTGTGATTGTCCCTAGAGCAGAGGGAGGGGAGGCAGGGGGATTTGGGATAGAGCAAGGAGAGATAGGAGGCAAGGGTGTTGAACCAATATTTGGAGATGAACATAGTGCAATAGGCCTGTTAGCAAGATGGCAGATGGAGGATGGAAAGGGAGGAGTAACGCAAACAACGATGTGTGCGTGGAGGAGAGTTAGATGCAAAACGGCAGAAGGCATTAAGGATGGTATCCAGTCTAGTTAGGGAAGTGGAGGGGGCAGAGCCATAGACTTCATCCATATAGTCGAAGACAGGGAGCACCATTTTGGTAGTCAGCGCCCTGCGGACATGCAGAGACAGGCAGTCTTTGTAATGATAGAGGGCACCAAGCTTGGGGTGGAGCTTGGCATGGATGGCATCAATGTGGGCTGAGAAGTCATGTTTACTGTCAAGCCACACCCCCAGGTATTTAAAGGACTGAACCATTTCAAGTGGGGTGCCATCCACAGTGGTGAAGACAGCGGGGACAGTGTGTCTGGCTAGTTTCTGACTGGTACCAAAAGTCATGAAGACTGTCTTTTTAGTGTTATCTCTGCATTGGTTAGAATGCAACCAGTGGAGAACATTGTTGAAGTCCCACTGGAGCAGGTTTTACAGCTGCAGAGGAAGGACCAAAGGAAGATGACTGTGTAATCTGCATACATGTGTATATGTGAGTTGACAAAGGCAGAGGGAGGTCATTAAGGAAGACTGGAAAAGGATGGGTCCAAGGATGGAGCCCTGTGGAACCCTTGATCAGACAGGAAGGGAGGTGCGGGAACCACCAGCTTATACTAATTGTAAACAGTCGGTTAGGCAAGAACTGAATCAAGCAACAGTGGGGGCAGAGAGGCCAGCATTTCTCAGCTTGTCCAGAAGAAACGGGTGGGGCACAGAGTCAAAGGCATTGGCCAGATTGACAAAAATTGCTGTAGTAATGAGCCCCTGGTCCATCCTGGGGAAGATGGCATCAGACACATGCAGCAGGGAGGAGATTGTGGAATGGTGCTTCTGGAAGCCAGACTGGAAAGGTGATAGGAAGTTAGTAGATGAGAAGAAATCGATGAGTCTGGCATGGACCAGTTTCTCCTGCAGTTTAGAGAGGGAGGGAAGAAGGAGATGGGACAATAGCTACCAGGAGAAGATGGGTCACCCCTTTCTGAAGAGGAATAACTTTGGACATCTTCCAAGACTGGGGAACAGTGCAGAGAGTGAAGGAAAGGTTAAGCAGGTGAGTAAGGGGAGCTGTAATAGCAGGAGCTGAGTGAGAGGTGTAGTAACTTAGGGTCAAGATCATCATGATTGGACTTTGATGGGTTGAGGGAGGAAAGGGCAAGTAAGGTTTCATGGACAGTGATAGGGGAAGTGGTAACCTGAAGGGATATGGGGGAGGAGAGGAGTAGATGGAGGGGGGAGTTGGTACTGGAGGAGGATGGAAGGGCACAGGTTGTGAAGAACATGTTAAAGAAAGCCACAACATAGGCATGGTCAGACACAGATGACCACGCTGGGTCAGCCTCTGTTCTAGCTCCATTTTTGTTTTGTTTTAACTTTATTCTAACTTTCATATAGTTATTTTTAACTGTTTTGAACAGTTTTTGTTTGATTTTTAGTTTTATAGTTTTAGGTAAATGTTACGGTTTTGTATTTGCTGGTAGCAATGGGTCCGGAGTATTACAGCGCTGTGGCAGTGCTGAATGCCTTTCAACTGTATGATCCTGGCTCCTAATTTTATCAGATTAGTGTTGAGAGTTATGCTTGCAGCCGTGTTTGTGGCGTTTCTCGGAGGATTACTAGAAGGCCTGTCACCAGGAACACTGGACCTCTCTGACTGCGGCATTTGCAGAGGGATTTATTTCAGAGCTTTTCTTTTCTTTAGAGAACGTTTGGATCCAGCTCTTGTATAAGCTGTCTATTGGAATTTGTTGTCTGGATCTGTTTTGTCGCAGCTCAGCATGACCTGGAGTTGGAGATTGGGTCTTCGAGACTGGGCTCTTTCCTTGGAGACTTGGCAGTTTTCGCTTCTGGGCTCTGCGGATTATTACATCTTCTGTGCCATCTCTCTAGAGTGGGTGAGCCTGTCAGATTTTGATCCAAACCCAGGGTAGTTTTCGGGGGTGGTTGACTGGGGCAGACTGGGGGTGGTGCTGTCGGAGGACGGGCCCCAGTGTGCCCGTGGTTCCTGGGCTTTACGGTGGGCTGACTGGAGAGCCTGCTTGCATGGACTCCAGTTACTAGCTGATTTCCTCAGTGGCACCTTGGGGGACGACCGGGGGAGATTTTCTCTTTTGGTTAAAGTGCTGGCCTGAACCCAGGGTGGTTTACTGGGGCAGGCGGCCGCTACGGGAGATCAAGGGTGTGCTGTCAGAGGACAGGCCCAGGGTACCCGTGGTTTCTGGATTTTTGCGGGGGTAGGCTGGAGAACCTGCTTGCATAGATCCAGTTGTTGGCTGACTTCCCTAGTGACATCTTGGGGGACGACCTAAGGGAGAGTCTCTTTCTTGTTGGCTGGTCGATTGAGCTCCCCCCTTAGCGGCTGGAATAAATCCTGAGGACTGGAATGTAATCTGTTAATTACAGCGAAGGTTTAGCCTTCTCTAAATGGAGTATATGGAACAGCTATAAATTTAATTCTTACTCAATTACTATTCAGGTCAGATTGTTCCTTTTTCTTCCCCCTTATATATTTCGGTGAAGCAGTGAGAGAGCTTCATTTTTTATTTCAAGATCTGACTTTATGACTGTTTATTCTGCCTATGTGAGAGATAGGCTTTGAGACAGATTCCTCAGGGGTGAGAGCTCTGAGGGTTTCTCATTATTCTTGCTCTTAGTAAAGTATAAGTCGGAAGAAACTGTGACGCTGTGTCCTAACTATTATAAATTTTTCCTGAGGAGTTTAAAACCTGCCCAGACTGCTTAAGACTATCTTTGAGGAGTTTGCGTGAAGAGGAATGGATAATTGTTTTATTTAGGTTTTTGTTTTCTTTTTTTATGTTAAAAAGTGGAAAGCGAGGTTGCTGTTTAAGATATTTAAACTAGTTTATGGTTTTGATAGTATTTAAATCAAATTGGTTGATTAAAATTGTTTTAAATATTTGGGCAGCATGTGTTGGGACCAGGCTTCCATGGGCAAGTGCTACTCCCCCTCTAGGCTGAGGGACCTGCGCCCTTGCGATAGCCCCCCATTGCAACCCGAGGTATACAGGCGTTGTCGTGCCTTGGGGATTGCATGAAGGAGGTGGAGAGAGAGGGGGGTTCCCTGGCTGTGAGGGGGGAGCGGGGTGGGTGAATAGGGTTGGTGGGGTCAGGGAGATGCCCTGGGGCGAAATGGGCCCAGGATAGGGGAGTGCGATGCCTGGTTCCCTTACCCAAGGGCTCCACTGAGAGTGGCAATAGCCTGCTCCTCCAAGGCCTCTCATCCAACCCGGGGAATATTATGCAATGCCAGGTCTATAAAAAACAAGACAGCAATTATTGCTGATCTTGTTGAGTCATCTGACCTGACTTGCACTACCGAGACCTGGCTGGATGAAAATGCTGGTCCCATATTGGAGTCAGCTGTTCTGGCAGGTGTACTCGGTAATACATCGCCCGGTTGGATGCGTGGGAGGGGTGGCTATTTGTTTTAAATCCAGATTGGGCCTTGTGGAGGTTTCAGTGGTGTCCCCTAGATCCTTTGAGTGTATCATGGGAGCAGGTGTGGGCTGCAGAATCTTGCTCATCTACCGTCCACCCTGTGATGAGGACGTTTTTCTGCAGGAAGTCGCAGACTTCATTATCGACCTGGTGTTGGAGCCCTCCAGGGTGTTGGTCCTGGAGGACTTCAGTGCCTGGGTCGACGATGAACTCTCGCATTTTGGTCAAGACTTCCTCCAATTGATGATTTCATTGGGCTTCACACAGGTGGTTACCCGCTGCTACCCATATTCAAGGTCACTGTCTGGATCTGGTGTTCACCCTGGGGATGGAGATCACGGAACTGGTGGTGGAACCAGTTGGGTAGTCTGACCATCACTCCATAAGGTTCAATTTTGTGACCCCCCTTAAGAGACCTACCTCTCTGGAGATGGTCCAGTACCGCCCTTTGAGGGGAGTTACCCCTGAGGGTCTGATGGCGGTGCTGGACCTATCGAGTTGGCCTATGAAGTGCATGGAACCGGATGCCTTAGTAGTGCACTATAACAACATGGTGCTGAGGGCACTGGACTCCATAGCACCTGTCCTTGTTCACCCCCTCTCTCTTCACCCTCGGTCCCCTTGGTTTGATGGGACATTGAGGGAATTGAGGAGAGTGGGGCGAAGATTGGAACGTTGTTGGCGGGAAATCCGGCCTGGAAGGTGACAGACTTAGATTGATGGCCCATTATGTGGACTATCAATCAGAAATCTCCCATAAGAAGGCAGAGTTCCTGTCCAGGGAGATAGCTGCATCAAGAAACCGACCTGCTCAGCTTTTCTGGACTGTCGACAGACTGTGCAATCCAGCCTGTCTGCGGGGTCGGAGAGCTTTTTCACAAATACGGTGTGATGAGTTTGCTCGGTTCTTTGAGGATAAGGTGTCATCAATCAGGTCAGAGATCTGCAGTACACATTCAAATGAGCATTGCAGCGATCGATGTGAGGTTACATGCCCTCAGTCTACCTGCATAGATTCTGACCAGCCAGCGATCATGGATATCATGAAGATTGTCCAGGGCTTAACGACCGACTTGCTGTAGTTTGGATCCTGGTCCCACGCGCCTCCTTGTGGGGTGCATGGATGTGATCAGACCAGTCCTTGTGAAGATAGTCTGGGGCTCTTTGGACCAAGGGGTGTTTCTGGAGTCTTTAAAGGAGGCTGCCCTTTTGAAGAAATCTTCCCTTGACCCTGACTGTCTCGCTAACTACAGACCGATCTCTAACCTACCCTTTTTGGGCAAGGTTATTGAGAAAGTAGTCGCGTTGCAGCTCGATCACTTTCTTACCACCCAAGAGGTCTTTGATCCTCTCCAGTCTGGTTTCAGGAAGAGGCACACTATTGAGACAGCATTAGTTCAGGTACTTAATGATCTCCTAATAGCGAGAGATCGGAAGAGCCGTTTGATCTTGGTTCTCCTTGATCTCTCTCTGCAGCATTTGACACTGTGGACCATGGGATGTTGCTGGATCACCTGTGGCTACTCTGTGGACTGTTGGGGACAATCCTCAGATGGTTCCACTCTTACCTCACAGGCAGAAGCCAGAGGGTAGTTTCAGGGACTTTTTTTATGCTCCCTTTGCTCTGTTCTGTGGTGTGCCGCAAGGCTCTGTGCTTGCCCCATGTTGTTCATGGTGTATATGCTGTCATTGGGAGACATTATAGGGCACTATGGGCTGAGTTTTCACTGCTAAGAGATGATACTCAGCTCTATATATCCTTTACCTGAACAGAGTGACACATTATCGGTCTTTAACAACTGCCTCACTGAGATTCAGGACTGGATGAGTGCGAACTGGTTGAAACTGAATCCGGATAAGACTAAGGTATTGGTTGTGGACCCGGGTCACCGTGTAGGGAAGTTGACTCCTGGGTCTCCCTCTGGTCTTTTATTAGAGGGTAACCAGTTGAGACCTTCTGAACATGTGTGAAATCTGGAGGTAATTTTTGACAGTGAGCTGACGCTGAAGACACAGGTATTGGCCACTGTCAAGCCTTCCTTTTACCATCTGAGGAATATCGCCAGATAAAGCACCTTGTTCCGCATGATGACCTTCCTGTGTTGGTCCACGCTTTTGTTTCCTCATGTCTTGATTACTCTAATGCTCTATATCTAAGGTTGCCGGAGGCGGATCTCCGTCGCCTGCAGCTGGTGCAGAACACGGCAGGCAGATTGTTGACTGGGTTACCAAGAACTTGCCATATCACACCTGTGCTGCGCAAACTGCACTGGCTGCCAGTGCAGTGGAGAATCACCTTCAAAGTCACGTTGCTGACCTATAAGAACCTATACGGTCAGGGACAGGGCTACTTGCAAGATCTCCTTCATCCCTATCTCACTCTCCGCCCACTCCGCTCCACTGATGAGGGATTGCTAGAGATTCCCAGTGTTCATCATCAGTCATCTGGTGCCAGGTCCTTTTCTTTTACGGCCCCAACCCTGTGGAATTCTCTACCTTGTCAGATTAGAGAGTGCCTGTCCACAGAATCATTTAAGGTGTCTCTGAAAAGCCACTTATTTGCATTAGCATTTGAATAAGCTTATGGCTGTTTTTACTGTTTTATGTCATTATTTATTATGGTTGATGTTTATTCTTGATATGTATTTGCACTTTGATATATTGAAAAGCACTCTATAAATAAATTTGATTTGATTTGATTTTCAACAAGAATGGGGGAGCACTTACTGGGCAGAGGGGCAAAAAGGGAGTGTATAACCTTTCCAAATATAGATGGGGAATTTAGGTTTACATGAAAACATACCAAATCTTTTAAACTGTTATCTTGATAAACCTTTAACTCAACACTACTGAATTAATCATAATAACATTTTCAGAGTTGTAGTTTCAATCACCCTCACATAATTGTGAAAATAGCTTTCCAATCCAGGCACAGGTTCAGCAACCACTGGTCAGTAATTACAGACCCATTGCAATACATGAATAGAAAGTCAAGTCTTTTCCACTGTTATCTTGGAGTAGAAACAGGGAAATTAGAAATTAACAGGTGCATTCAAGTTAACCATCCTCCTCCTTTTACCCTGCCAGGTGCAGAGGATAGAAAATTTACATCTCATATCACTAAATGAACAGTCCCTTCAATTATAGGGCTGGTAAAACATAAGAAAAAGTAAATTAAGAAATATAAAACAAAGGATAAAAAGGAACCCAGGAAAATCTGAAACCACCTTTCCAATCTGTAATGCCAGTTGTAGCTGAATTTAAAAGCTCATTATTATCAGTGGGAAATAATCTGCCTAGTAACAATGAAGGTATTCATCCAACCCCTCTCACATTGGATCCAAGATTAAACTGATGAAACTGAGAATGCTGCCAACATAACCCTTAAAAGCTTAACTAAATAAGTGGATGAGACAGACCTCTTTAACTGAGAACAATGTATATTTTATTTCATAGATACTGAAGACTCTGTTGACATGTATTATGTCTGTAGGCATTAATTCCTAATCCTAAATATAAGATTAGAGTGTTTTCTGATAATTATTTTAAGGTTGAAAAGCTGTGGAAAAGACTTGGTGCTTCTAGGCAAGCCCCATGAGTTCCATTAGATACAAGAGCCCCTTCAGTTCCCTTTCATATGGTGGGTCTGGTCTTATCACTAGCTCAAGAGTATCTACTCTCTTGTGACATACCTTGCAGGGTCAGCCCCCTCATCAGATCATTTGCAGGGTTCAGCCCACACTTCTGTGGTCATTGTCCAAAGGTCTTTGCACTGTGTGAGCAGGTGCCTGGCATTGTGCTGTGTGAGCAAGGGTCTGTGGTGGGACTGGAAGAAACAGCCCTGAGAGAGTTGTAACCAGGTTGGTGGCAGCAGGATTAAGCTAATGAACTAGCCAGCCCTAGTCACACCACACAGGGCTATTGGGAGTGTGATAAGTGTAAGCAAACATCAGATCTTGTTAACTGCAATCTTCATCTGAAACTTGTAATTCAAAAATGTACAAATGTATTATAATGCAGTTGTCAGGGTGTGTAGATTCAGACATCTCCACCAGATCCTGAATATTTCAACTTGACCGTTGCACAGTGACAGTACCTGCTGGTCAGTAACCACCAACCCACTGCCAATACATGGAAACAGCATCAAATTGTTTAAATTTATCTTGGCATGAGCTTATAAATCAGAAACTGCTAAACAGATCATGATGACATTTCAAGTGTTTGTAGATGATGTCTCCCACACCAAATCTTGAACAGTTCAGCTTGATTCATGCAGGGTCAGTAACTACATGACAATAATTATTGAACCATTGCAATACATGAAGCCAATGTAAAATCTTCTAAACTATCTTGCTGTAAAACTGAAACCCCAAACCAGTTAAATAGAGCAGCAGAAAATGTTGCTGAATTTGTGGATTCTGTGGCCCTCACCAGTTCCTGTGTTAGCCTAATTCATGCAGAGAATTGGCAACTACGGGTCGGTAACAACAATACAGTAACAACAATACATAAAAACAATGTTAAATCTTCTAAACTGTTATTGTGATATAAACCCATAACTCAAAAACTGCATAGCTGATCATGACAAAATAGAGTGTGTTGATTCAGCCACCCTCAACCAAATCCATCCCAATCTGTCCACAGGTCCAGTAACTACTGACTGGTAACTACCATTGCAATACATGAAACCAGTTCAGATCTTTTTAACTGTCACCTTGGCATGAAACCTGTAACTCAAAAACTACAGAGCAGATCATAAAGAAATTTTCAAGGTCGCAGATTCCATCCCCCTCACCAAATTCTGAACATTTCAGTCTGATCTGTGCACAGGTTCCATAACTGCATGTCAGTAACTAATGGCCCATTGTAACATGTTAAAACAATATAAATAACATTTGTAACTCAAAATCTACTAAACAGATCATAACATTTTTTAGGATTCGTAGATTCACTCACCTCCACCAAATCCTCCTCCCCCACCCCACTGCAGTCCATTCTTACCCTCCCCCACACTTGAAAAAGTTGCATGCTGTAAGGATGGAGATGCAGTCCCAGTGGTTCCCAGTGTTATGGTGCTCCTCATCTCAGCCCTGGGGACAGTCAGTTCGGCACTGAGGCCCATGGGTCCCCTACAAATTGGGCAGCTCTCTGTCTCCCTGAACACCTTCAAGAAGTTGATGGTCTCACAGTCCCTGTATCTGACAACCTGTCCCCCAATCCCCCACCTTGAACTACCTGTGCATATGTGCTTGCAACTGTGTGACCAGAGTTTGCTATGAGTGTGTTAGTTTGTCACTTGTTTCTTTAAGTTATCCAGAGTCCTTTACCCTTTATCTCCCTTCTGTCTGAAGTCCCCCTTTGTATTTAAGTTCCAGTCTCCTGGCACTGAAATGAGTGATGCAACATGCCTACACATGACTTGCCTCCATTCATAGCAAGATTCCTTTTTAGCTGACTCATGTCTACCTGACCCTGAAGAGCTTACTCTCCCTTTCTGTCTATGTGCCTATAAAAGGCCAGCCCTCGGTTTGGGCCCTAGACCTACAGTTACAAGGTAAGCGGTCTCTTTGTTCATTGCTGTGAAAAGTACTGGATGGCACTGAACCTGTTCAGTTCCTTTCCAAATCAGACACCAACGTCACAGGTGGTAATCACTCATCCCATAACAGCCAGTAATATTCTACCCAGCTTGTTTTTCCGCTCTGTCCACTAAAAGTTAATGAATTGCCTACAAGCACTCAAAAGCACTTACCTCTACCTCCCTACCCACAATGTCACTTTAAATAATAATTAAAATACCTGTATCTCTATAGGCAAAGTGCTTTTCATCTGCTCTGACAGTTCTCCTAGCATTTCCCTTGCAACCCCTAGACCACGAAGATCAATGAATATTATGCAGGAAACCAGGGACAGTTCAAGAATAAACAAAATGTGCAGAGGGACAAATGGGGTGGGTGGGGAATGTTTGGGCTCAGTAGTGCTGCCCCATTGGAACTACTGAATTATGTGTCAGTGCCAACAGTCATCTGGGAAGAACTCACAATTTTCAGCTCCTGCTGTGGAACTTTACTGCAGTGTGAAATCTGTTTTACAGTTTAAGTTTGGTACTAAGTTAAATAGCTGTTAGTGTGTGCACTGGTGAAGCAATTGACTGATTTTATTTATTTATTTGAATTTTGGTAACCGGGTTGGCCCACCGAGACAATGCAGTCCCTTTTTCAGAGGTGACCCAGGACAAAATAACAGTGCAGAAACATGATACATAGTTACATAAACCAGACTGAGGTGTAGAAATACACCAGCATTCAAAATAGTGCTAACATAGGTGATGATGACAACAAGTTACATCATGATGAATAATGTACATACATTGTAAATATTATCTGGCTACAGTAATGTTCAAGACAATTGAGATATCAGTTCTGGCTAGCTAATAGTCATTAAACAAGGATAACGTTGCCCAAGCGGTGATAGCTGTACCACAAGGTCAGATGCTGTTAGCGAAAACAGGTACAGGGAGAGGGCAAGGAGGTGTTGTGCTAGGAGCTGTTTAAATTATGGGAGGGATGAGGTAGATAGACTCAAGTGCTGGATAGAATTCCAGGTGGATGAAGCCAAAAGGCAAAGGATCTCCTGCCAACTGCCAGCCGAGGGTTAGGAGTTACGAGTAGGGGGATGGAGGCTGACCATAGAGTCCACTGGGGCTGCTTATGTTTGACAAGGATAAGAAGGTGGGCCAGCTTAAACATCAGGCATAAGGTAATGTACTGGAACTGAAGGTAAGATTTTGGAGTGCATCTGTATAGGGAAATGAAGAAATATCCTGGCTCAGTCCACTGAGGCTGTAGGCTTTTTCAAGCTAAAGCCCAGGCAACATAGCATGGAAGGTGTGGGCCTGTTACCGGCAGGCCTCATGGACTTGAAAAACATTGCAGACATCAAGACATCATTGCAGGAGATGTCTTGAGCTATTCATAATTTGGAAACAGCTTGATACAGTACTTTCATGGAGTGTGTTGTGCCTGTCAAGATGCAGGTAAGTGCCATAGCTAGCAAAACAGACAACAACACAAGGCAGATTTTCTAATGCCATTGCCAAGCCTATTGCTGATCTACAAAATGCCAATTAAAAACTGTTGTTTAACCTCTGTTTCAATTACCCATTCCTAAATCTTATCCCTTGTAAAAATTGTTGGTTAACCATTTTTATAAACTAAGTGTCATGAGCATAATATTAGAGTGAGTCAATAATTAAAAAAGGTTTGTTTTGGGATCTGTTAACTGTTAATCCATGTGTGGGGTGACAATGTGGTATTGTGAGTGGGTACAGCATCCCAGGGGAGTTGTACCTGGTTATTATCAGACCCACTAAAAAGTATACTCTGGGTGGAGGCACTGCACAATAATGTTATCTTGGGAAATAACCTGTTTAATATCTAAAATAGGAACCCAGGCCTCTCAACCTTGATATGGGCCCACAAGGCAGGGATAGTAGCCCTTCAATACCCGGTGCCAGAGTTACATAAACACTACAGAAGGGAATCAGACACCTAACCAAGATATATAGTGAAGAAACTAAAATCACAAAATTACCTAGACCCTACAAGACAAAACTGCAAGGATTTCTATTTGAAAGATCTGGAGAACCACTCTGCCCTATCCAGGGCTATTTAAAATACTTGTCCAAATTGCCTACCAATCCTCCAGTGCCTTTCTTCCCATCCAAAGAGACAGGCATGACAGACCCACGATCAGCTGCCAATACAAGCCAACGGGTTAACCTCTTAGGAAGCATGCTGCCCAGAATCTGCAAGAAGACAGGACTACAGACCATACACATAAACCACTTAGTAAGGGAAACTTCCTTCACCCTTCTAAATGAAGCCGGCCTTGAGTCGAGGCAAATAATGAGCGTAACTGGGTTAAGAATGATGCATCTCTACACAGTTATTGGAGGTCTAACATAAATGAAAGACATCTGTGGAGCTCAATATTAGCAGGAACTCCTCCTCCAAATCAGGCCACAACTCAAGCAAAAAACCAAAAAAGCATGCCTTCAAAACAAAATTTTTTACCCTCAGCACATAGTTGCACCATGTAGAAGCACCAATTACTACAGTCAGCAACAACAGCATCCAGAAAAAACACACAACCTTGATGCCAAAACCAGCAAGCAATAAAAACAAACGCACGATCACAGAAGACAGCATCAATTCTAGTAAAAAAGTCTGCTAGTATAACCACCATGGCCCTAATCTGCAGCCAGGCCTTTGAAAAACAAATCCAGACTCACAACAGTTCAGAAACACCTACCTCGTACAATTCTGTAAATGGCATTTTGAGCCAGGAATCAATTCCTTAAGAAATACATTCCAGCTCAGACTAAGAAGACCTACCTAGTTTTCAATGCACAGCACTGCAAACCATGCATGATCTGCCTAACGTTCTTTTACACAAGCCCACCTGCACAGAAAACGTGACACTGAAGACCAGCAATGAACAGTAACTCCACCTTATATGCCTAGACTAAGCCATGTCATCAACAAAGGATCGATAAACTTTTACTTCAAGTACATTTGCCTTTCAAACTACTCTTCAATCGATTAGAAAGGTTTGCACAAAAAAAGCAGAATTTGAATTTGTTATACATTTAGGAAAAATGTTCTGTTATTAGCATTTCATATCAACCTTTACTTGCATTTGTCTACTGTTAAATTTATAAATCTCAGGGCAAAGAAGCATGTTTTCTTCCTATTCCTGCACTCTGCAATGGTGAGCAACTGCATCTTTTCTAATGCCTATATTTTCTACAAAGCACTTCTACCTTGCAAGCTCCTTGCTGGCACTCTTTGTTGCAGAAGAGAAAAACTCTAGTTAGAGTCAAAATGGCTGCTAATGCATTAGCTGAAAAGAGTCATAAAATTAAAGTGGAAATAGCACTAAAAGCCCCACACCCCGTGTGAAGCTGATCCTAAAATGATCTTTGTGTGTAAAACATGTTTTGCTTACTGTTTACTGCAATATAATATATTGTATCAGACTTTTGTTGACTTGCAAGCTAGCATTTTCTGTAACTACACTCCCCAAATCCCCTGCAGCTGACATCAGAGAAGGGCTACAGCAGTGGAAGAGTCAACAGGCTGCAGTGCATGTTAGAGTTTTTGATGAGCACAAAGTGTGAGTGAGTCCTGCCCTCTGCAGGAGGGGCTGGTACCAGGTGTGGGAAAGGAGGGGAGAGTGAGTGGAACAGAGTGGGAAGGTTTTCGGTGAATGGAGTGGTGGGCATGAGGGGAATGGACTCCGGGAGGTGAAAGAGGGAAAACAGTGTCCAGCAGGGGGGACTGAACCCCATTTTTTAAAAATGTTTTCATTATGTCAGTGTATTATTTTGTCAACTTGATTTTAGACAATATGCTTAAAGTATTGCATCTGTCTTTCTTTGTTTTACCCCAAAGGATCTTGTGAAGTATGGCAAATGGCAGCCTTTCATAGTGACATTAATTTGACTGCCTACATTTACCAGTGGTGTGAACTTACCTCCTGTTTTAGTGGCACCAACTTACCTCCTCTCTCTTTGAGGAGTGGCCCCACCAGGCTCTCCCTGCCTGGGAGGTGCAAACGATCGAGACCAGAGCTGCTGGGGGGGGGGTGCAAATGATTCATATGCACCACCCATATCAGTCGCATCAACAATAGAAGCTGGACCACAGGCACCAGGAATGAGGATATTTGACCCAAGCCAGCCCCTGTAGTTAGAGCAGCTTCCTAGCAACAAGTAGCAGAGATCATTGGAAGGTGGTTTCTGCAGGACATGCTGCAAGACCTCAGGATTTTCAGTACTGTATTTATTTTGCATTTCGCTGCTGAACATTGTATAAAAAACAGGAATGAAATCATTCCAGCCTATCAACCAATATGGGTTTCTATGCCACCATTTTACTTCACCCATTGTAGAGCACTACACCAATTGAATTCGTGTTGTTTGGATCTCAACACAAAACCAAAGGGCAGGGAGGTTTTTTTAGCTACTCATCTTAACTGCTTGATTTTTCCTTGATGTTGACAAGTCAATAAACAACAGCATTGGAATGGGGAGGGGCAGGAAGGAGTGCCATCCAGTGTGGCTCCATTGGAAGTGGTAAACAGCAGTGCTGGGTTTGGGGCAGGGAATTAAGATCGAGATGAACCATTGAGGTGAAGAAGATAAAGTAGGTCTCGGGGGCGGGGGGAGAGAAAAGGGAGGGAGAGGGGGAGGGAGAGGGAGGGAGAGAGAGAGAGAGACAGAACAGATTCATGCATACTCATTATGTGCTTCAACTCCACTACTGTGCACAGCAATATTATTTGATGTGTTCATTATCCAGTCATGCCCATTTCAGACCCCCCCCCGTATTCTCTCTTCCTCCATCAGCAATACATCAGCATAGTTCTCGCTATGCAGCCACAAAAAGGAGACAGTCACTACAGTGTATGTATTGGATAACCAAATTATCTTGTAAATAACATGCCAATTCAGCTTGTTGACATTTTTGTAAAAGTCACTGTGACATCAGCACATAAACCACGCCTGTCCCTGTCATATTATAGGGGCATGGTAGCACCCCATAGTCAGGGATGAGTAGGCTGTTTAATGTTCTACCCCAATTTTTGCACTTAATAACTTGGGTATCGCTTTGATGAAATAGCCCAAAATTTGTCATGCATGGTCTGGCTGTCAGAGTTGCAAGACATGAATAGTTTTGTGATGACATCTTGTTTGCTTTCCAAGATACAGAGTGCCAAAAAAACGGAAACAAATTGCATATACTTAACATTGCATATTTTTTGCTCTCACCTACAGCCTAGATGGTTTTTCATGAAATTTTCAGGGTGAAGGGGCCTGTACCAAGGGTGTGTCTTTGAAAGGTTTCCTGAAAAAATATTATACGGTTTTGGAGTTATAAGCATTTTTGTTTTTGAGTTAACCAAAAAAATGCGATCTGTAATTAAAAACTATTGGGGACAGTAAAAACAAACTATTGCAACTGCTTATTTTCATGATTTACTTGTCGTGGGGGGAAAATACTGATTGTGTGGGGAAAAAACTGATCGTGTGGAAAAACATCAGTCGAGATGACAGCCATGTTTTTTTTTCATAAACTTACAAACATTGAAAATACATTAGAAAATTGTCTCTTTAAAAAAAAACACCTGAACTTAGCTAAACACAACCTGTTTAGCTAGATTCTAGTGTTTGTTTTTCTTAAAGTTGCCAGACATACCTTTTCTAGGCACCCCAAAATCCAGTGTGCGCAGCTTAGTTAGAGGAGCTGTTGATCCACGTACTTTGTATGAGAACAGTAGGACTTCCTTGAGTTATGGAGCCATAGCTGGAAGTCATGCTGTGGGCTGTACTGAGAGCAGTGAGCCACCAATTCCCCTGTTCTGCCTGTCTGTCTCTGTCTCTCTGTCTGTCTCTCTATATATCTACCTACTTAATTGTTTAAGTGGAGTGGGCTGCCCACTCCCAGCACTGCTTCTCTTGAACCCTCTCCAGCTCACCCACTCCCATTCCCCACTTTGTAGCCCGACACTGGAGTGCCCAATCCCCCATGTTAGAAAGTGACCTAATATAAAGAAAATTTCCCTCAATTTTTTTAAACCTGTAAAAAAAGAAAACAGTCCCTTGTCGATCTGCCCCCCACAAACACTCCACCCACCCCACCCTGACATCCTACTCAGCACCAAGCACCACACACACACACACACACACACACACACACACCCTCACTCACCTAATCATGCCCCACAGGCTAGATTCACTCTCCGATCAAAGACACGTCTTGCTTCTGGAACTGGCAACTGCAATATGAGAAACTAAGGTAAGTGCAGTTCAATGCATTTCAACAAGGTTTTGAACTTTCATGCATAACTTTGTCATTTTTGCATATTTTCACCCCAAATTTTCAACATGGCCTTTTTGGGACCCCACCTCGTGAACAATGATGGTGAAAGCATGTAAATCTGGCTGAAAGGTGATTTCAGTCACTTGGTAAAATCATCTTTTGGGCAGGATTTGAAGATTCTCTCCACCCTTGTTCATGAGGTGAGATCATAAGAAGGGTATATTTAAAATTTGGAGTCAGAATATGCAAAATTACAAAGTTATGAGTGTATATTAAAATGTTTCTATGCTCCCTCATAACTTTGGTAATTTAAAATATTTTGACCCAAAATTTTCAACATAGTCTTTTTGTACACCACCTCATGAATGTGACAGATGGTATTTTTCAAATCCTGGCCAAAGAATGTTTTCACACCTGTGGCATGGAATGACATTTTGGTGGTGCAGAATGATGTTTTGGTGGAGATTTGAAATTTTCACCTACCAAGTTCATGAGGTGGGGTGTCGAGGAAGGCTATGCTAACAATTGGTGTACAAGCCAGCCGCCAGAAGCAAAGACAGTGCATCCATCTGCAATGTCAATGACCTGGATTTGGGAATGGACTCGGATGTTGGAGGGTTGGCCAGGGGAGAAGGACTGAACATTCTAGGGACTGCTCTCCTTCTCTGGGGGGTAGTGTCTGGCATGCTCACGGACCCCTAGTGGAGGCTGGGGGGATCCACTGTGCCAGTGCCATACTAGTGAGGGGGCCGGGGTAGACATGGGCCATCATTGCATGTCCCCGCCCTCATACAGCACACAAAAATACCGTCCCAAGCATGAAGCCCCACTCTGCTGCCTCCACTGCCAACTATGTCCACCAGGTGGGGTCCTGCTCCCATGGTTCCACCCGGGGGGGGCAAGCCAGGACACGTTACCAGTGACCTTGGGAAGGGGGAACCCACCCAGAGGCCCTGCCCAGGGAGATAAACCTGGGCATGGGGAGGCTGTGAGCAGGAGCTGAGACCCCTACGAGGGATCAGGAGACAAAAAAAAAGTTAAAAATTGGTGTACAAATATGGTAAAATGCTTAGGTTATGACTAAATTTGCAATATTTTAACAATCACTTATAACTTCACTAATTTTCAATATTTTGACTCTAAACTGTCCACATAGCAATTTTTCCCCACCACCTTATGAAAATGTGACAGGTGTCATTTATTTTAAATCCTGGACAAGGCATGTTTTTGCACTTCTTGTGAAAAATGACATTTCAGCCAATATACTATAAATGCTATCTGTCCGTTAATGTAATTCCCAAGATTCCTGGTGGTCTAGTGGACCCCCCCCACCCCACAGTGCCCTACCACCCTGCTCTTCCCATCCTGTAACCCAGCTAGTGCATGGCAAAGCCCACTGCTCACCACCACGGCCAGCTACCGACTAAGATCTGACTGAGTTGCTATATCAAACAGGTGCTCAGTGATTAGCTGTCAGTCACTGAACACCTACTATATACAGTCGCAATCAGTCAGAGCTTATTCGGCAGCTGGCCACTGTGGTGATTGGTGGGCTGTGCCAGTCAACAGCTGGGTTACAAGATGGGGGAAGTGGGGTGGTGGGGCACTGCAAAATGGGGGTCCACTAGATCACCACGGTATTGGAAATTACATTAATGGGGATCAGGCTGGGGCAGTCCACTAGACTACCAGGGCTATTAAATATTATGTTGATGTGGGATCAGGCTGGGGAGGGGTACCTAGACCACCAGGGATATTAATATTATATTGATGGGGCACAAGAGATATAAATATTATATTGATGGGGTATTGGGGCTTGTGGTGGCAGCTACTAGACCACCAGGGAAATTGCAACCTGTATTACTGGGGAACTGGGGCTGTGGTGGGGGGACCATGGCACATTGTCGCAGTACTGGACTGTCCCAGAGACATATTCTAGAATACCTTTAGAACAGCCCTGGCTGGTCTATGGGTGCTTAGAATATGTCCCTCTGGGAACGATTTGTGAATCGATAGGGGATATGGTAGACTACCTCTGCCGCAAGGTTCCTAGTGCCATGCTGCAGCCCTTTTGTAGCACAAGGCAGACAGAAGTCCCTTTGGCACAGGCAGTCTGCATTTCATGCAGGTTGCCTTTATGAATTGCTCTCTAGGGCATTTTGTGGCACAAGCTGCACCTTGCCATTCCTTGTGGCACAAGCGGCTTGCGCCATTCCTGGGAGCTTTGTGAATTGGGCCCAATATCTTAATAGTGAAAAGACCCAAAGCAACCTTATCCCCAAGTGAACCCCACTCGATCCACAAGTCTTTTGTCATACATTGGTAGGTCAGAGGGTGAGTAACGTGCCCCCAGTGTTGTGGCCATAGATTCACCTTTTATGGCCACATTAGGAGGCAACACTTAGCCTTTACTTAGCAACAATTGAGGAGTAGACTGAGGTAAGGAGGATGCCGGCAGGGAGCAGGAAGGAATGCCACCAAGCTTGGCTCCACTGGAAGCAGTAACTGGCAATGTCAGGGTTATGGGGCAGTGGGAGAAAGACCGAGAAGCACCACTGAGCTGAAGAAGATAAAGTTGGTTGAGGGGAGAGGGAGAGAAACAGAGAGAAAGGAAGCCCACTGATTCATCCGTTCTCATTATGTGCTTCAAATTCACTACTGCATGGAGCAACATTATGTGATTCATTTGGTATCTAGTCATGGCCATTTCAGACCCTATATATCCCCTCCTCCTCTGTTAGCAATACATCAACATAGCTCTCACTATGCAGCCATATAAATGTAACATTATCAAAACGGTTTAAAAAATGCTCGCTTTTACATACTGTCTTAGTTGTATCTAATCATTCTGCAAAATAGTACTATCTTACAGTTTAAAAAACTTCGATTTCAGCTTCATCTTGTTTATTGCAGCTCTTTGTAACACGCTGCTTCATTCATATTGCTTGCATTTTCTGCCACAGAGTTCAATACAAAAGAGGAAGTCTTTTCTATGCATAAGCATATCACAGCATAAACACATTTAAAAAAAATGTGTATCTCTTTCTTACCTTTTAATTATTTTCTAACTGTATTGAGAATTGTATAATCACAATAATCCACTCCAGGTTGTGGGTTGTTGTGGGATTTTCCAGCTTCTGGTGTGGTTTCGTCACTCATCCTGCGATCTCGTGACACCACTCCAGGCATGGGTAAATCTGACAACAACTCACACCTTGTCATGGATTATTGCTTAAACAACAGCTTTTAGTCACTACTGATCTGGGGAGGATTCAAACTAGTCTTCCAGTGCAGTGGTTCTCAAATGAGGCCACTGTGGATGCATGCAGCCACCAGCACAATTTTCTGCAGCCACCAAGCTCTTAAGAATGCCAAGTATAAAGGTAATGGAATGGACAGTTTCTTAACTTGAGAAAACATGGAAGGTACATTTAAAGTGACAGTACATCACAGACTTGATTTATTGTATACTGTATGAAAAGATGTGTTATATCAAGTGGCTTGGGTATTTCTAGGATCCAAGGGAATGAAATAAGAAGTGAGGCCACCAGTAAATTTGTGTAGCTGCACTTTGAGACCCTTTGAGGCCACCAATATTTGATTTTGAAAACACTGATCTAGTGGCATAAGGCTCTGTTACTCATTCCCAGTCCACAGCTGTTTGGTCCCCTATCTCTCTGTTTTTGTTTCTTTGGATTTTTCTGAGACTATCTCGGGGGGCTTAAGAGTTCTGAAGCAAGATAAGACCAGAGTGATTCCTCAAGAAGCAAGAGTTGTCAAAGTTCAGGGCAACGAAAACATATGTTCAGTGGGGCTTAAGGGTCAGCTACTCATGCTCATAATATGGGGCTAGGGTGAGTGGATTTTTCAATTACTTTCTTGTTGTGTTGCTACTCTTGGGGTCAACTAAGGCAGAAAACCAAAGGAACTCAGGGTGGAAAGGATGAGAACCCAGGATGAGAAGGGACTTGGCAAGGTTGGAGGAATGGTCAAATGTATGGCAGCTTAGATTCAACACAAAGAAGTACAAAGCAATGCACCTGGAAAACAAAAACCCAGGGGAAGAGTACACAATGGGGGGTGAGATACTGAAAACAACAAAAATGGAAAGGGACCTGGGGGTAGTTATACTAGATGACCTAAAGGTGGGCAAGCAATGTGAGAAGGCAGTAAAGAGGGCTGGGGGGATACTGGGCTGCATAGGGAGAGGCATCACCAGTAGAAAACAGGAAGTTGTTATCCCTCTGTATAGACAGTTGGTGAGACTCCATCTGAAGTACTGCGTGCAGTTCTGGAGACCCCATCTCCACAAAGACATAGACAGGGCAGAGGCTGTCCAGAGGAGGGCAACCAAAATGGTGCAGGGTCTACACCAGAAGACATATGAAGAGAGACTAAAGGAGCTAATATGTATACCCTCGAGGAAAGGAGGGAGAGGGGAGACATGATAGAAACTTTCAAGTACTTCAAGGGAATCAACAGAGTCCAAGAGGGTAGCATCTTTCAGAAAAAAAAATGTGCAAGAACAAGAGGGCACAATTTGATAATAGAGGGGGATGGCTCAGAGGTAATTTGAGGAAGCATTTTTTCATGGAGAGGGTTGTCGATGCATGGAACAGCCTTCCTGAGGAGGTCATGGAGTCAAAAACTGTGGGGGAATTCAAGAATGCATGGGACCGACATAAAGCAATTCTAGTGGAGGGTAGGAGGAAGTAGGCTGTTGGTTAACTAGGATCTGCAGCTTATCCATTAGGTAGGGAAATGGACAGACTAGGTGGGCCAAATGTTCCTTATCTGCCATCAAATTCTATGTTTCTATGTTTCTCCCTTTTCTTACAAAATTATTTGAAATTTTCTGCTTGTCTTATACCTGTCTTCATTTAAAACTACAGTTGAATTCCGCCTATTAGAAATGATGCACACTTCAATCTAGAGATGAGTTCCCAATACTAAACATTTCCTGTTTAACGCTTTGCTGGACCATTCTTCAAGAGGAAACTCTATGACACTAGCTCATTGTCAGCAATTAGGTGGGTGGGTGCAGAGTGGGTAGAATACTTAGGGACTTAGGGCTTAAGGATATTGGCAAGGAATATGCCATGACAGCCTGTGGTTTAAATGATTTCAATGCACACCCCAGAGGTGTAAGGACATGAGGCTGGAGGCTGAGTGTTCTAATGACTCTGGGAAGTGCATCAAAATCATAGAAACATTGACACAGAAACATAGGCAGGAGTCGGCAGAAGAAGATTCGTAGTCCATCATGTCTGCCCATTTTCTTTTTTCATACATAGAGTTCATTGAGTTTTTCAGTATAAATACAGGACATACGACAGGGTTTCACATTCTACATATAGAGACAAACAGTAACAAATACCAGACATATGGGTAAATGAAACAATCAGAGTAGAGTCTGATAACACTATAATAGTAGCAGGAGGTTCCCTGTACATCATTGGTATCTCGGGGAGAGGTAGAAGTCCACTAACAGTTTGAGAATAGGAGGAAGGAGTAGTTCTTGCATGGCACCATGTAGTAAACAACAAATAAAGTCCCAGCAAAGTCCTATGGGAAGAAAGAATCATCATAGCTCACTATGTACATGATCCACCTTTGGCAGCAGGCCTGGAAACTGGAGTAACAGTTGCACATTCTGTAAGTTAATTTTTCCATTCAGTAAATGTTATTCACAGTAAATCACCAGTGTTTCAGTGCAAGTGGCTGATTCTGTAACCATAAATATGTAATTGTCTGTTTTTTGCAGCTAATAACAATATATAAAATCAATGGTTCACCCAGACAAACCCCATCCTCAGGGATTGACAGCAATACCAGTGTGGTATCAGAGAAGAAGTACCCTGGAAATAGCTGTATCAGTTCCTGTTCTATACTATACCAGTAAGATCATGGCACCATACATTCCCTGAAGATATGGTGGTGGTTATCAAATGTGCCACACTATCTCCAACTAAAAGAGTCCACCATGAACTTTGCCTGTATGTCCAGGCTTCAAAAAATCTAGCCCTACATTTCCCGACAAATTCTTGCCAGCCAAGTGATGAAATAATGTTCAAAGCAGGCAATGCATATTTTAACCATTGATAGTATGAGCAGTTAGCATTCATGTCCCAGTTTCATTTACCCAGTATACCCTGTGTGGTGTGGGGTTCCAGCTCGTGAAGTTCCCTTATATAAATTTTCATTAGATGTCCCCATTTGTGCCCTTCCATAGTACCTAATATAATAGCAGTTAATTTGGGCTTTGGGTCAGGGATCTGGACCAGATTTAATCCCACATGTAGTACGTATTTATGTATCTGCAGATACCTAAAATGTTCTCAGGAGCTAAGACCTAATTTAGCCTAGGTTCCGAAATGGAACCATCCCTGCACATCCAGATGTTGGTGAAGGTATTGAAGGCCCAATCTGGCCCATCTACGAAATGTATAGTCTATATTAGCTGATGTAAAGATCATGTCATAGGCCAGAGCCCAGTTTAGGAAGAAAAAGTGATGTTCATAGAGTCTGTTTCACTGTCTAAATATAACTGCTGTACATCTGGGACATCTAGCTGGCTGTTTGCTACCTGGTGGAACGGCGAAGAGGTATCAGTCCAAATCATACAGGTCACTGATGTGGAATGCAATGTGTTTCTACCAGGCAGAGCATGAGGGCAAAAGCCAGTGGCACAAAATGAGTAGGTGGGAAGCCAGGAAATACATGTTAAAATGTAGCAGATAAAAGGGGACAGGACATTTGTGCTAATTGGCAGCAGTATATAACGTTGTTATTCTCAGAAATGATATGCAGTCACCTAAACTATCCATATTTAATGGTACCTCAATAAAAAGTGATACAAAAAACTGTATTTTGCTTTTTTTTTTTTTTTATGGGCAGCATTCTGTTACAGTTCCCTTTATGGAACCAGTAATTTGAATTTTTTCCTATGTCACGGTTTGTGCACAGAATGCCACCTATGAGTTGCTGACCTATCAGAACTATGCTCAGAGTTCTGTGCACAAACTGTGACATAGCTAAAACTCCAAATTAATGGTTCCATGAGGAGAACTGCAACAGAATGCTGCCCATAAAAACAAAACAATGCAAAAAACAATTTTTTCGTATCACTTTTTATTCAGGTGTAGTTAAATATGGATAATTTTGGAGAATGCGTATCATTTCTGAGACTAGGAACTTTATAAACAGCAGTCAGTTAAAATTATTTCCTGTCCTCTTTAAGTCTGCCTTTGTCCTGGTGCAATTGTGAAGTTGTCCAGTTTTATTCAGGGTCACCTACTCACCCCTGTAAGAAATCAGGACATCATTCTGTTCCACGATTTAAAGTAAATATTGTACGGCTCGGGAGAACAGGCAAAGTACAAACAGAGAAGCCTAGGAATTATGTTCATATGTACGGTGTCAACTCTGGAGGAAAAACCTCAGGGGCAGATGGGTCCATTCTTCCAAATTCACTGCCAGCTTCTAGAGAGCTATTCATAGTTAACCAAGTCTAGATTGTCTAAATTTTGGGGAGGTATATTCTTAAGTATTTAATAGGGTATCTGTGCCACTGAAATTGGAAGCAAGTTTTAGTATTCATTAATGTTCCTTGTTATTCCTTGTACGTCGACCTGAGCCTCTGGGGAATGGCACCTTAAAAATAAACCTACTACTATGTACTACTACTAATATCCTGAGAGGAGGTGAAACGAAATTGAGGACTCCTGCTTTTTAAAATTTAGCTTAAATCCAGTCAGTTCTTCAAAGGTTGACTACTTCTCCCATACTAATACCATTAAGTTTTGTGAACAATAATGTCAAAAAAATATCATCTGCATACAAGGAAAGCTTAAATTCAGTGCACCCTATGAACTGCAGCCACCAAGGGTTCGAACAAAGCAAAGAGGAGGGGAGAGGGTGCATCCCTTTCTGGTACTCTGGGAATCAGCTAAAGGGTCCGTCAGCTTGCAGTTTACCCTCACCCATGCCTGCATAGAGTTATAGATACAAACATATGAAATTGCCAGCAGATAAAGACCTTATGGCCTATCAAGTCTGCTCAATTGTACAGCTAGCAGCCCTTATACTACAACTGCCTCTCCCTCCCCTGCCCCCAGTGACCTTCCCCTTATCCTGGCCCATCCCCTTTTGAAGCAGCCCACTGTTCTATGGGATACCACTTCCTCTGGCAATGCATTCCACCCAGACACCACCCTCTCTGTAAAAAAGTGTCTCCTCATTTCCCTCCTGAACCTTCCCCCCTTCCAATCTGAGATCGTGCCCTCGCGTGTCCTCCCCCCTCCTTAATTTGAAAAGCTCCTCCGTTCGCATCTTATTTATCCCCTTCATGTACTTAAAGGTTTCAATCATGTCCCCCCCCATCCATCCTCTCCTCCAAGGAGTACATGTTCAACTCCCTCAACCTGCTCCAGTAGGGTAAGTCCCCTAGCCCCTTGATAATTTTTGTTGCCCTGCGATGCACCCCTTCCAGTAACCTAATGTCCTTCTTCAGGTATGGTCTCCAGAACTGCACGCAGTACTCCAGGTGTCATCTAACTAGTGACTGGTATAGTGGCAGGATCACCTCCCCCCCCCGGAGGATATGCCTCTGGCAATACAACCCAGCATCCTGTTGGCCTTTGCAGCTACCTTCCTACACTGTGCTGAGTTGTTCATTGCTCCCATTATGATCACCCCCAGATCCTTCTCCTCTTCCGTCTTGGCTAGTTGAATCCCCCCCAGCTGGTAGCCCCTCGTTTGTTTTTTTTGTGCCGAAATGTAGTACCTTGCATTTCTTGGCATTGAACCTCAGCTGCCAAGTACTTGGCCAGGCCTCCAATTTTGCCAGATCATCTTGCAAACCTTGCCACCCTTCTAAGTCATCCACTACTGCTCCCATCTTGGTGTCATCTGTAAACAGACTGATCTTGCTCTTGATGCCTACTGAGATGTCTGCTATGAAGATCCCAAACAACACCAGCCCCAGAACAGAGCTCTGTGGCACCCCACTTGTCACCACCCTGGGAGATGAGAGCTCTCCTCCCACCACCACCCTCTGCTGTCTCCCCTGCAGCGAGTTCACTACCCATCCCACCATCTTCTCCCCTGCCCCTGTGCCTTCCAGCTTACATCCTAATCTCCCATGCGGCACTGAATCAAATACCTTACTGAAGTCCAGGTATGGGACATCCACTGCATGTGTTGTAGGAGTTTCACAAACAGTGGGGAGAAGCCCAGCCCCAACAGGGTGCCCCTTAAAAAAGGGCAGGACACCTGGTTGATGGCTTTCTCCATATCCAGACTCACCAAGACAGACAGTATATATCACTGGGCAATATAATCTGTTAGATGTAGTGTTTTGTGCATATCAAAGGTCTGTGGTTCTCTAGCAAATTCTGCTTGGTCTCTCCCAACTAGTAAAGGGGGCAGCCTTTCCAGCTGGGCTGCTGACACCACCATAAAGATCTTCTAGTTGGAATTTAACACAGAAATTAGTCTATATGACATCAAGAGACTAGGATCCTTCTCTGGTTTCAGGATCACAGACATAATCACCCATCTCCAAGAGGGTGGCGGCAGGGAGCCCGACTGGACAGACCAAAATATTATGAGGAGCAGAGAGACTAAAGAGTCATGGAAGCTTTTGAAAAACTCTGCAGGAAACTCGTTGGGTCTGGGACATTTAAAGTGTGAAGACCTCAGATAACACTGTGGACTTCTTCAATGGTGATAGACATCATGAGGCCCTCCTGCTGTTCCTCTTATCAGCTGTGGTAAGGAGGCTGCTGTTCTTTTGTCAGCTGTGTGGTACAGGGAGGTTAGTTAAATATTGTAACTACCTAGAGATATCAGGGAGGGAGGCTTGAACAAGTCCTGATAGCAGGCTGTAAAATCTTCCTATCTGATCTGCCTTATATTCCAGATGCCCCGTAAGTGGATTGCAAAAGTGTAGAATCTGGGCTCTCTTTCACTGCCCCCACAGTTGCTGAGACAAACATCTGGAACCTTGCAAGCCCTCCCCCCCAATAATAATAATGTTTTAAGTATAAAGAGCTTGTTCAACTTTGCATTGTAAGATTTCCCATATTTCTGCTTGGTTTTTGGAAATTTGCATTTCTAAACATTTGTCAGACCCCTGACACAGTTGTGTGGCCCGTAGTCCTACCTGAACTGGTTCCAACCTATCCTTGGACATGCCTTGGTCAACACTGTACTAGCAGTTCAGTACCTCACCCCTGCACATAACTGTCTCTGCTGTCACCAGTCCCTTATAGCTATCTCATGTTCTCTTGAATCCTGTCACCATCTCAGCATTTATCACCACTTTGAGCAGATCATTCCGATTAGCTCCTGTCTCTCTCTCCTGGCTTCCCAAAAGTACATGTTCAGATTAATTAGGAACTCCTCATATGCTGACCCTGTATCATCTTTGTAGCTCGTCTTTAGAAAGACTGTATGGTTCTTATCCTTTTTCAGATGTGGTCTCCAGAACTGGACACAGTACTCTTGGTGTGGACTCACCAAGGACCCATACAGAGGCCACAGTATCTCCTTCCTCCTACTGGAAAAAAAACCTCCTTATACATCCCACCATCCAGTTTGCTTTCTCTAGTGCCCTGTTGCACTGTACCCATGCCTTGAAATTACCGCTAATAATGTCCCCTAAGTACCTTTCCTCTGTGGTCACACTGAATTGTACACAAACACACACACACACATATACACAGACACCATTCAATATCCCACCCTCAGATTTCCCCTAGTTGACACCATAGATCATGGGGTTTTAAAAGCTCAAATGAGGGACTTAGTAGGGCTTGGTGGTGCCGTGTTGAGGTGGTTTTAGTCCTTCCTCTCCAATCAGGTGCAGCAGGTTGCATGGGGGAATTTTCTCTCTTGGCCAGCTAACCTGACCTGTGGAGTCCCTCAGGGTTCCATTTTGTCTCCCATATTATTTGCAGTGTATTTACTGCCACTGGAAGAAGTGATTCGCAGGTACAGTTTGCAGTTTGACTGTTATGCAGATGATGGCAGAGTCCTGTGTGGACCTGGTGGCCATCATAAAGATTTGGGCCTCAGAGAAAAATGATTCAGACCTCTCGGTCCCGGGCTACACCCTCTTCAGACAGGATAGAAGGGAAGGTGGGTGGAGGGGATCGCACTATATTGTTGGTTTTGGGATTTTGGGGTGTTTTATGTTTTTATGCCTTTAGCAGCTTTTTAAGTTTAGACTGCAACTTTATCTCTGATTGTGTTAGAAATTAGGATTCTTTGTGTTGTTTTGCCACAGTTTTGTGGCATTTTGCAGAATGTGCCTGGTTGCTCCCCAGTCCTGTGCTATTCGCCTCCTCTCCCATGCCCTCCACCTGTTTCTCCCCACCTGCCTCCATTTACCAGCACTGTCAGGCACTGGGGATTGCTCACAGTGGGGGTGGGAGGGTTGGCAGGGGCATGGACATTGGAGCTCGAATGAGTGGTTCTCTCCCAATAGGGTTATTAGGACCAGAAGGCGGCCCTGGGGCAAAATGGTGTCTGGAGCATTGGTGATCCATGTCTAGTCCGCATGCCAAGGCACCCCTTTCAGGTGGGCAAGTAGACGGGATGGCTCCACGAACATCGTCTCACCCGACGTTGTTATGCAATCCCAGATCCATTAAGAACAAAACTGCATTTATTGCAGATTTTGTTGGAACAGCAGATCTGGTTTGCATCACCGAGACTTGGTTAGATGGAAATGCTGCCCCAGTTTTGGAGGCAGCTATTCCTCCCAGGTACTCAGTGATACAGCGCCTGAGACTGGATCGCGGGGGGGGGGGTAGCGGTCTGTTTCAAGACCGAATTGGGCCTCATTGTTGTACCGGTTGAGGAGGCCGAATCATTTGAGTGAATTGTGGTAACTGGTGTGGGGTGCAGGATGGCTCTCATTTACCATCTACTAGGGATGAAAAGCTGTTCTTCTGGAAGTAGCAGACTTGCGCCGACATGTATTGGAGTCACCCAGACTAATGGTTCTGGGTGACTTCAATGCCTGGGTTGACGACGAATCCTCACTTTTTGGATAACACTTCCTCCAGTTGATGACATCACTGGGCTTCACACAGGTTGTTTCCTCAGCTACCCATAATGGTGGTCACTCTCTTGATCTGGTCTTTCTCTTGGGGATCGAGGCCTCTGATTTGGGGGTGGAACCTGTCGGTTGGTCCGATCACTACACCGTGAGGTTAAATATTTCTGCCCTCCTGGGTAGGTCTGCCCCTGTGGAGATGATCAGTTACAGCCCTTTGCGGGACATGGTCCCTGAAGACCTGGTGGCAGTGATTGACCTCTCGGTGTTCGGTGAGACCAGCACAGATCCAGAGCTGTTAGTCATGGCCTATAATAAGGCTATTTCTTCAGTTCTTGACCTGATTGCTCCTGTTCATGTTCATCCCCTTCCGCTTCACCCTCGGGCCCCATGGTTTGATAGGTCTCTGAGGGAGCTGCGGAGGTTGGGACGTAGGTTAGCACGTCGCTGGAGGGAAATCAGCCTTGGATGCCGATCACCTTATTTTGTTAGAGCATTATAAACTCTATCAATCAACGATTTCCCATAAGAAGGCAGAATTCCTGTCCAGGGAAATTGCTGTTGCTAGGAATTGACCGGCTCAACTCTTCCGAACTGTGGGCAGGTTGTGCAACCCAGCTTGTCTGCAGCTCCGTCGAGTTTTTTCACAAATGGAGTGTGATGAGATTGCTTGATTCTTTGCAAATAAGGTGGCCGATATCAGGCAGGAGATCCATCAGTCTTGTTCTATGGGGGATGCTGTTGGTCGGTGTTTGGTCACTATGTCCGGTGTTTCCTGGAGTACCTTTGACCTGCCAGAGTTCATTGACATTATGAGGATTGTCCAGGGGATGCGCCCCACATGCTGTAGCTTAGACTCGGGCCCTACCTCCCTGATTTTGGGTTGTAGTGATATCATTGGCCCAGTCTTAGCTCAGATTATCTGGTGCTCCCTGGAATCGGGTGAGTTTCCAAGCTCCCTAAAGGAGGCGGTGGTGACACCTCTTCTGAAGAAAGCTTCTTTGGACCCAGAGACTCTAGTGAACTACAGACCCATCTCAAACCTTCCTTTCATGGGAAAGGTTATCGAGAAAGTTGTGGCAACTCAACTGGAGAACCATTTAACCATCCATAATTTATAAGAACCTCTCCAATCGGGTTTTCGTAAGAGGCATAGTACTGAGACTGCTCTGGTTCGGGTGCTCAATGATCTCCTGATGGCGAGAGATCAGAGAAACCGCTCCATCTTGGTACTCCTTGATCTTTCTTCAGCTTTTGATACTGTGGGACCATGGGGTCCTGCTCGAGCATCTGAGGTCCATCTGTGGGCTGTCTGGTACAGTGCTCAGATGGTTTTCATCTTTCCTCACTGGTAGAACTCAGAGAGTTGTCTCAGAAATATTTTCTTCTGTCTTTCTCTCTCTCTGCCTTTTGGGGTGCCCCAGAGCTCGGTGCTGTCTCCCATGTTGTTTGCAGTGTATATGCTGCCCCTCAGAGACATTGTAAGATGGCATGGGCTGAGGTTTCACTGTTATGCTGATGATACCCAGCTCTACCTGTCTTTTGCCCCCGACCAGGTTAGTGCTATCTCGGTATTTAACAGCTGCCTCGTTGAAATCCAGGATTGGATGAGCTCCAGTGGGTTAAAGTTGAATGCAGGAAAGACTGAGGTTTTGGTGGTGGACCCAGGTCGCAGGACAGAGGGGTTGAGGACTGATCTGCCCTCTGGTCTATTTTTGGGGGGCGCTCAGATCCTTACCTCTGAATGGGTGCGTGACCTGGGAGTGATACTTGATGATGGGCTGACCCTTCATCATCAGGTGTTGGCAGTCATCAAGTTAGCCTTCTACCATCTTAGGAATGTTGCCAGGATCAAGCATTTCATTCCGTCTAGTGACTTGCCCGTTTTGGTCCACGCCTTTGTGACCTCGCGCCTTGACTACTGTAACTCCCTTTACTTAGGGCTTCCTGGGTTGATATCTGCGCTTGCAGCTAGTGCAGAACGCTACTGATCGTTTATTGACTGGGGCCTCAAGGAGATCTCATATTTCCCCAGTGCTGTGCGATCTGCACTGGCTGCCGGTTCAGTGAAAGATCACCTTTGAGGTAGGTTTGTTAACCTACAGAGCCCTACATGGACTTAGTCCTGACTATTTGAAAGAGCTTCTGATTCCCTACACTCCTATACGACAGCTCCACTCGGCTGACGAGGGGTTGCTGGAGATTCCGAGGGTTAATTTAAATTCATCTGGGGCCTGCGCTTTTGTGTTTATTGCCCCAACCCTCTGGAATTCTCTACCACATCAGCTACGGGAGTGCAGGACAGCGGAAAGCTTTAAGCAGGCACTGAAGACTTTCTTATGGAGCAAAGCTTTTCCTGATTTTCTGTGATTTTACCGACATTTATTGAATTTACTGAATTTTGTATGTTTCATAGGTTTCATAGGTAAAACAGAGCCAAAAGACCGTGGTCCATATTGCTTGCCAATTTATTAATTATACCCTTTAATTAAGTTTGTGCACAAAAAGCATCCAATCTGTTTTGAATAAATGCATATTTTCACTGGCCACCACTAAAAGTGGCAGGCCATTCCATATTCTAGACACTCTAACTGAGAACCATGAACTTCTCTGTTTTGTTCTACAGTTCTACCATTAATTGTAATGGATGAGCCCTGGTTTCATAAACCACCTCTCTAAAGACTAATCCCAAGTTATCCCATAAACTATCGTCTTGTAGGGCACGATACACCAAACATAGATCTTCCCTCAATCTGCGATATTCCAGACTATAAAGTCCAAGTTTTATGAGTCTATCATCATATTCTAATCCCCGTACTTCATCCATTTTTTTAGTTGCCCTTCTCTGGATTCGCTCTAGGGCATTATTAGCACCCTTATCTCCTGGTGCCCAGAACTAGGCACAGTACTCCAGGTGTGGCCTAATGAGTGAGGAATACAAGGGAAACAGGACCTTAATGCTATTACTTTTTGTGTTTATTAATACAATGAAGAATGCCCCAGCCTTTTGATAACTTGTTGGCAATGTAGTCCAAAATTTAAATCATTTTTTACTCTGATTCCCAAATCACGTTCATCTTCAACTACTTCAAGCAATCTACCACCCATTATATAATTTGCTTTTGAATTATTCTTTCCAAAATGCATCACAGTACATTTGTCAATATTAAACATGAGTTTCTTTACCTTTGCCCAACTTTCTAATTCACTTAAGGCATATTGTAAGGTAGTTACATCTTCAGATTTATTAACTGTGTAGCCAATACGGGTGTCATCAGCAAATTTGGTTAACCAGACATCCGTTGATGAAGTTAATGAAGAAATATAAATATTAAAGAGACAAGGGCCCTGAACAGATCCCTGAGGGACCCCACTGGTCACTTGTTCGCAATCAGAATAAAAGCCCTTTATACAGACCCGTTGAGTTCTCCCAGTCAACCAAGATTCAATCCATTTGGTAATATTCCCCTCTAAACCCATTTTTATAGTTGCATCTTTTAATTCACCATGTGGTACCTTGTCAGAGGCTTTAGAAAAATCAAGAAGAATAACATCCACAGCTTCACCTTTGTCTAATGCCTCACTGACACCACCATAAAAATGTAACAAGTTTGTCATACATGATCTAGAATGAATTTTATGAAACCATGTTGTGCAGTATCTGGTTGCCTAATATTCCCTATGTGACTTTTTACTATGCCCTCGAGGATCTTACTCAGGACAGATGTTAAGCTAATGGGTCTGTAATTAGCAACATTCTGCTTTGATCCTTTTTTTAAAATAGGAATAACTGTGGCCTGTCTCCATGCTTCTATAACTTCTCCTTCTGTAATAGATTTTGTAAAGAGAGCAGCGATTGGTCCAGATAAGAGAATTGCCAATTCTTTCATTATATGAGGTGGAGTCCATCGGACCAGCTGATTTATTGGGATCTAATCTCAGAAGTAGTTTCTCCACTCCGCTTTCTCAACTATGTATTGTTTGATTGTAATTTGCTCATTATGACTTTTGTTTGGGCTAGTTTTTTTATTGAAAACAGAGGAAAAATAATTGCAAGTTGTAGCCATTTACGTATTTATCAGTTAGTAAATCACCATTTGGGTTTTTATTGGGCCAATAACAGGTGCACCTCCCTCTTTTATTTATATATGTATAAAAAGTTTTATAATTATCTTTACATTTACAGCTAACCTGTACTCATAATCGCGTTTAGCATTTCTAATACTATTTTTCGACAACCTTAATTGGTATTTATAATCTGCCCAATTTTTTTGAGAACCGCTTGATTTGGCTTTCATGAATTCCCTGTTCTTATTTTTTATATGCTTTTTAACTATTGCATTCATCCAAGGTGATTTACGTTTTTTACTTTCTGTTTTCATCATTTGGGGAATATGTTTTTTTGTGGCAATAGTTAATTTAGTATTTAAAATCTGCCACATTTCCGAAAGTGACTTATACTTGAAATCCAATTTCCAATCCCAATTTGCCATTTCATTTCAAACCCCCAAAATTAGCCTTTTTAAAGTTATATATTAAAATACTACTAGGGTCATATTCTAGGTTAATTTTATAAGTAAAGCAAAGCATGGAGTGATCACTGGAACCAAGGGGTAACCTTACAGTTAATAATATTAGGACCCAAGTTGTTCAATACTAAATCTAAAATATTTTCACCCCTAGTATTTATCTTTACTGTTTGTTCCATATTATTCTCCAGAAATGTTTCCAAATAATTGCTTTCAGCAAGGGTATTTGTTTGTAGTATATTCCAATTTATACCTGGTAAATTTAAATCCCCCATAAGTATGGCACTAGATGTTGACGAGAACTTATTTACAAATTCTAATAGTTGGGCATCGCTACTCTGGGTAATAGACGGGGCCTGTAAACAACTCCTAAATTAATGTATTCACCAGTTTTTGGGAGAATTTTAATCCATAAGGCTTCAATACTAGGCCATTGGGTTATTTCAATATTTTCTGTTGTAATACTGTCTAAAACATAAAGTGCTACTCCCCCCCCCAGCACCAATTATATCCCTATGGAACAATGTGTAGCCCGTAATATCCTTTTCCCAGATATCAGCATCCTGCCACCATGTCTCGGTTACTGCACATATATGAATATTCAATTGAGTCAGGGTATACATTAGCTCATCAAACTTATTGTTTAAACTCCTAGCGTTAATAAGTAAAAAATTCCAATCTGGCAAATTTAAAGCAACTGTACTAGTCTTATTGTCTACAAGAATAAATGCCCCCCATTTCTTAGTTTAAACTGTAATCAATTTGTTTTCTTAGCCTGTTTGCAAATATCCATTTCCATGCTTATTTAAGTGCATACCATCCCTAGCAAACAAATCCTGTTTTAAAAACCAATCCCAATTTTCAAGGAATATAAACCCTTCTCTTTGACACCATCATTTGAACCACCCATTTAAGTAAATAATATATTTTCTTTTAGAGGGGCTGGCTCTAGGGACGGGTTGTAATCCAGAAATAATTAGATCACCCCCCTGATTTTTAATTGTATTCCCTACTGATTCAAAATCCCTTTGAATCTCAGTAATAGGCCATCTACCCAAGTCATTTACCCCCACATGTATAAGTGTGAGTGGATTTTGAGTGTGTTCTTGTAACCCTGGAAGTGGGTTTTAATATTGTCAATACCTGCTCCAGGTAGAGCACTTATGGTGGTGTACATGTTTCTATTTTTACATAATGTCTGGTCTGTATAACGCAACATTAAGTCGCCTATAACCAGAACATCTCTCAGAATGCCCATACATCTTGACCCACTGATGTTATGTGTCACATCAACTGGGCTTTGTTTTGATATAGTATCTGTAGGTGGATTTTCAATGCAAGGTGTATCTTCCAAAATACTATACCTATTGTTAAGTGCAATGTTTGAATTTCCCCCAATATTTCTCCTCCCCTTTTTACCAATAGTTTTTGAGACTTGGCACCACTCCTGTTCCACATTAAAATTACTACCATGAGGGATAGGTTGTGTGGCTAAATCAGTAACCATAGTGTCTACTACAAAGTCAATATAGTCCCTCAGACTACTTATTTCTAATTAAACCTGTAGCCATTGCTCTAGTCTAACAATTTGAGCTCTCAACCCTCAATCACTTTACAATTTTCACATATATAGTCTGGGCATACATCTTTATCTGTATACATACTGCATACAAGACAGCATTTAAAATCTCTTGCTGGATCGGCCATTTTGTTTTGTCACTGCACTAAATTTCAGGGCCCAGTGTCCCAGCAGATACCACAGCAACATGCGCCGATGCGCGTGTCTCCTGCGCGCTAATGAGGCACCCTGCCACTTTTCGCCCTGGTCACTGCGGGGCTGCGATTTAAGCTCTAGGGAGACTGGAAGTGACTGTACGGGTCATGCAGCGCTCGAGAACTAAAGTTCTCAGATACAGTATATAATATCTCCAATACTAACACAAGCGCTTTTACAAACCCCCAAAAGCTGCAGAGTTTAGATATTTTACATTTCTGGGGCAAATGTAGTGCCTTGTAGTTTGGTAGAAACCCAGAGAACTACGGGCACTCTCTTCCTGCTTCCTGTAAACAGGAGGTAGGGCTCCTTAAGTACTATAATTGGCTGCAATATCACAATGTAGTAAACAATGGTATATTTCACACAGTCCACTAAAAACATTAATCCGTGTGAAAGGAGCTCTATCAAATAAAGTTATTATTATTATTATATGTATGAGATGGGATAAATGCCATCTCAGTCAATATTAACAAAAAGAAGGATGTAGAATCCCTGTGGGTGCAACTCAGCTTAGCAACAGGGGGGAGAAAGATCTACATCAGAGTGGTATAAAGGCCTCCAGGTCAGGCTAAGGTCAGGGATGAGGAGCTCATAGGGAAATCAAAGGTGTAACACAGAAAGGGATACAGTGGTGGTAGGAAATCTGAACATACCTGATAATGATGACTGGGGCATCCCAGTAGCTGGTTCTTCTAGAAGTCAAAGGTGGTAGATGCCTTACAAGTCTGCCTACTCACACAACTAGTCAATGCTCCAGCTAGGCTGGATGCCATGCTGGATGTGGTTCTCACAAATTTGGAAGTAGTATGTGTTGCAGGGATTGGGGAGTTGCAGGCCAACAGCAACTACAACTCTGTGTGATTTGAGTTGGCCCTAGGGCCAGGACATAAGTTTTAAACTTTAGAGGAGCTAATTTCAACAAAATGAGGAAATTAGCCAGTAGCAAACTGTTGAGGATCCATGAGCATTTGGAGGTAGAACACATATTGGGACTGGTTAAACAAGCCATATTGGAGGCTACCAAGATGTGCATAAGGACAGTGGTGAAAAAGAACAAACATTAAAAAAACATATGGTTCATTTACCAAGTCAGGACAGCAATTAGGACCAAAAGGAAGACTTTCAACAACTATAAAAGAACCAAGGGAGACAGCGAATGAGAAGTTTACATTCAGAAGAATAAAGAGGTAAAGAGTGGGGTGAAATCAGTTAAGGCCAGGACCAAGCTCTGGCTAGCAGAGGGGGTTAAAGCAGGGAATAAACACTTTTTTTTCGATATATACAGAAAAAAAGGAAGAAAGGAGGATAGGTAGACTTGAAAATGGCAACAGAATCGTGGAAGAGGATAGACAGAAAGTCACTGTTCTTTTTATCATGGCACATTTTCTCCCCTGCTGGTCACCCCATCTGACCTACCCCCAGCCCGTCCCTGGAATCACCGGCTCTTACCTGCCCAGCCCAGGAGTGGTGCCTGCGGGGAGTAGGTCTTCACCCTGCCGACTGGCATTTTTCTCTGATTTTATTTCCAGGAGACCCAGGAGTCAGCGCACATGCGCCAGACAGCCCCAGTCATGGCCTCCTCCCCCCCCCCGGCCTACTGTCTAGGTCCCTCTCGGGCCCAAGCTTCCTCCAGCCTCCACTGGGGGTCACCCATCAGCCGAGGAACACCGCACTTCCTCCCCGGAGAGGAGAGCCTGCCTGTCGGCAGCTCCATCCAGCTCCGCCCTCCTCCCCATGCCGATCTCCGACCCCAGGGCTCATTCCCAAACCCAGGTCGCTGATGTGGGTCAAGGTAAGGACCAGCGCCTCCGCCCTCTAAGTCACTGTTCTGAATAACTTTTCTGCTCCATGTTCACTAAAAACACATTGGTCCTATTCAGAAAGTGGCATCAAGGCAGCTGACAAAGGGTCCCACAAATGGAAACACCATCATTCACCACCAGCAGGGTCAGAAAGGCCCTGGAGCAACTTAGGAGAACAACTCACCAGGGCCAGATGGAATATACCTGAGGGTGCTGAAGGAACTGGCTGGAGATTGGCAGACCCCTTGGCAAGTTTGTTCAACAGCTCACTTCAGTCAGGAGTAGTGCTGAGAGACTGAGAAGAGCAGATCTGGTACCTCTCCATGAGGGAGGGAGCTAGGAGGAGGCAGGCAACTACCAACCAGTTAGCCTTGCGTGGGTAATTGGGAAGCTAATGGAAGCTTTAATAAAACAAGATCTGGTAGAGTATAGATAAGAACAGTCTTCAGGATGACAGACAGAATCAGTTTGTAGCAGGTAGGTTATGCCAGATGAACTTAATTACATTTTTGACTGGGTGACTAGGGAATTAGACAGGGGCCACCCAGTGGATCTCCTCTACTTCGACCTTCAGTAAGGCCTTTGACTCAGTGCCACATAACCGCCTGCTGAAAAGATTGGAAGATCTGGGCACAGCAAAGAGCATAGTCAAGTGGGTAGGAAATTGGCTCAAGGACAGAAAGCAGGGGTGGTATTCAATGGAGAGAGTTCAGATGAAGGTGAGGTCACTAGCGGTGTGCTCCAAAGTTCAGTGTTGGAGCCAGTCCTGTTTAATGCATTTATCAGTGACATCGGCATAGGTATTCAGAGCAAAATTGCCCTATTCATGGACAATACCAAGCTAGGCAGAAGGGTGGACTGTGAACAGGCAGTTAGTGATGTACAAAAGGGCCTGCAGAGGCTGGAAAGATGTTCTAATGTCTGGCCGCTAAGGTTCAACGTAAAAAATGCAAAGTGATGCATCTGGGTGAAGGGAACCCAAGGACAGTATACTGACTTATCAGGGTCCAGCTCAGTAACTCACAAGGAGAAAGGGACCTAGGAATCATTATTTGCAATATCCTTAAACAGGCCAGCTAATGCAACACAGCTTATAGCAAGGCCAAGAGAGATGCTAGAGCGCACTGGGAGAGGATTTGACAGCAGGAGCAGGGATGTGATACTCCCACTCTATAGATCCCTGGTAAGGCCTCATCTGAGTACTGTGTCCAGTTTTGAAGTCCACATCTAAAGAAGGATTAGAATAGGCTGGAGTCTGTCCAGAAAAGGTGACCAAGATGATCCAGGGCCTCTAGGGGCTCTTAAATAATGAGCGTCTAGAAGCTTAACATAGAAACATAGAATCTGGTGGCAGATAAGGACACTTGGCCCTAGTCTGCCCATTCCCTACCTGATGGATAAGCTGCAGATCCTAGTTAACCAACAGCCTACTTCCTCCTACCCCCCCATTAGAATTGCCTTATGTCTGTCCCAAGCATTCTTGAATTCCCCCACTGTTCTTGACTCCACAACCTCCTCAGGAAGTCTATTCCATGCATCCACAACTGTCTCCATGAAAAAATACTTCCTCACATTACCTCTGAGCTGTCCCCCCTCTGTCTTCAAAATTGTGCCCCCGTGTTCTTGCACAAAGATGCAACCCTCTTGGACTTTGTTGATTCCTTTGAAGTACTTGAAAGTTTCTATCATGTCCCCCTCTCCTTCCTTTCCTTGAGGGTATACATGTTAAGCTCCTTTAGTCTCTCTTCGTATGTCTTCTGGTGCAGACCCTACACCATTTTGGTTGCCCTCCTCTGGACAGCCTCCACTCTATGTCTTTGCGGAGATGGGGTCTCCAGAACTGTATGCAGTACTCCAGATGAGGTCTCACCAACTGTCTGTACAGTAGGATAACAACTTCCTGTTTTCTACTGTTGATGCCTCTCCCTATGCATCCCAGTATCCCCCCAGCCCTCCTTACTGCTTTCTCACATTGCTTGCTCACCTTTAGGTCATCTGATAGAATTACCCCAGGTCCCTTTCCATTTTGTTGTTGTTGTATCTCACCTCCCCCATTGTGTACTATTCCCTGGGTTTTGTTTCCAGGTGCATGACCTTGCACTTCTTACATTGAATCTGATCTGCCATACATTTGACCATTCCTCCAACCTTGCCAAGTCCCATCTCATCCTTTCCACTCCACCTTGTGTATCAACTCTGTTGCAGATCTTTGTGTTGTCTGCAAAGAGACATACTTTTCCTTCCAGCTGCTCTGCAATGTCACTTATAAAGACATTGAAGAGGACCGGTCCCAGTGCTTAACCCTGCAGTACCCCGCTAGTAACCCTCCTTTCTTCACTGTGGACTCTGTTTGCTATTACCCTTTGCATCCTGTTGTCCAACCAATTTTTTATCCAGGCTACCACCTTGGGACCCACACCAAGGCTGGCTAACTTGTATATTAATCTTTTGTGTGGGACTGTGTCAAATGCCTTGCTAAAATCTAGGTAGGCCATGTCCACAGCCCCTCCCTGGTCTACTACTTTGGTCACCCAGTCAAAGAAATCTATTAGATTTGTCTGACAAGACCTACCCACTATGAATCCATGCTGCCTTGGGTCCTGTGCCCCATTGGCCTCTAGGTACTCAACAGTTCTTTCCTTCAGAAGTGATTCCAACATTTTCCCTACCACTGAGGTCAAGGTCAAACTGACAGGTCTGTAGTTTCCTGCTTCTGCCCTGCTTCCACTTGTGAAGTGGAATCACATCTGCCCTCCTCCAGTCCTCAGGTACCACCCCATCCTCCCATGATTTGATAAAGAGAGTAGTCAGTGGTGTCACTAGTTCTACCCTTAGTTCTTTTAGAATTCTGGGATGAATCCCATCAGGCACTGTTGCTTTGTCCACCTTCAGTTTTAAGAGTTCTTTCAGAACCCTTTCTTCTGTGAATGGACTGGTATCGACCCCCCCCATCCAGAGTGTTTCTCTTGTTTGGTTTAGGTACCTCCCCCCTCTTCCTTTGTGAATACTGAGCAGAAATATTTGTTCAGTATCCCTGCTTTTTCACTGTCATCCTTTGCCCACATTCCCTCCCCTTTATTAAGCATCAGTATCCCTCCCTTTGTCTTTCTTCGCTCCCTAATGTACCTATTAAAGATTATATCCCCCTTCTTAATAGAGTTAGCTATCTTTTCCTTGGTTTGGGCCTTTGCTATTCTGACTGCCTTCCCTGCCTCCTTCTGCTTTAACTGATAAAGTTCTCTGTCCTGATCCTTCTGTGTTTCCTTATATTTCCTGAAAGCTATCCTTTTCTCCTTAACCTTCCCTGCCACCTCTTTTGAGAACTATAGTGTTTTTTCCTTTGTTTTGTTTTTGTTGATTTGCTTCACACAAAGGCTTGTTGCTTCTGTGATAGCTGTTTTGTTTATTCCCCATTGTTTCTCCACCCCCTCCTTCATGCCCATTTGCTAGTGCTTTTCTGAGGCACTCTCTCATTTTCCCAAAGTCAGCCCTCCTAAAGTCCAATACTCTTGCTTTTGTATGGCTTGACTCTATGGCTGTGTTTATCGTGAACCACACTGTTTGGTGGTCACTTGTTCCCAGATGGCTACCCACTTCTAAATCAGTGATTCTTTCTCCTTCCCCATTTGAGAGTACCAGGTCTAAGATTGCTCCCTCCTGAGTGGGTTCCAATACTAGCTGTCTGAGGCATGTCCCCCTGTAGGGCATCAAGAATGACCTTGCTCTTGGATGTGCCTGCAGCAAAGGTGCTCCAGTTAACATCTGGCATATTCAGGTCTCCCATCAACAGTATCTCCCCTTTTTCTGACATTTTAAGGATGCCTTCTATCATTTCCTTGTCCATTCCCTCCCCCTGAGATGGGGGTCTCTATACAACCCCTATGCGGATAGTGGTGCCATTTCCTGTCGCCAGGGTGATCCACAGTGCCGTATCTACTCCCTGTTACTCTTTAGCTCTGTTGCTTTGATCCCTTCCCTTACATAGAAGAAAGCTACTCCTCCTCCTCTTTTACCCTCCCTGTCCCTCCTGTAGGTAGTGTACCCTGGTATGTTTACATCCCAGTCATGGTTCTGTGTGTACCATGTTTCTGTGACTGCTACAATATCCAGGCATGCCTCTTCCATTAACGCCACTAGTTCAGGGAGCTTGTTACACAGACTATGGGCATTGGTACTCATCACTCTCCATTTTTTGATGGCCTTACCCCTTTTAGCCCCATCCCTGTCCTTACTGCCATTGCCTTTTTTTGCATTTACGCCTGTCCTGCTCCCTAATGACTTCTCTACCTTGGTGTTTACCTCACTAATTACCACATTTTGTGGGGGGAGGCTGGGATTTCCCTGCTCCTTTTCAGTGCCTCCCCCCTTGGCTAGTTTAAATGCTTGCCAATGAAGCATTTAAACCTATCGCCTAGGATCCTGGTTCCCCCCACGGACAGATGCAGACCGTCACGCCAGTATAGGCCTGCATCCCTCCAGGTGGCTCCCCAGTCCCCAATGAAGTCAAAACCCTGAGCTCCACACCAGTTTTTGAACCATTCATTGAATCCTATTGTGTGGAGTACCCTAGCATTACCCTTGCCATAGACAGGTAGCACCTCCAAGAAGGTTACCATATGTGCCACTTGTCTAAGGCCCCTCCCCAACTCTACAAACTCCTCTTGCACTGCTCTGATCCCATTCCCAGCCAGATCATTTGTCCCTAGGTGGACAATGACATCCAGCTCCCTCGTGCAGCTGCTTCCGATCCTGAGGTTCACTTCCTGTCCCTCCAAACCGTGATGTCAGGCAGGTGCCTACCTCCCTCTCCCTTCCTCCCCACTTCTAACCCCTAATGATTGAGTCCCCCACCAGAAGTTGTTTCCTTCCCCTGTGGGGTCCCGTGCCACCCTCCTGTGGGTCTCCTTTGCGGAGGTTCCCAGCATCCTCCTTGGTCTCCACTGCAGGTGCCTCCATAGAGGAACCACTCTCCACCAGAACAGTGTATGAACTGTGGAGAGGTACAGCTGGAGGGATGTACCTCTGTTCCACCACCCTCTCCCTCTCTGAGCCCACCTTTGTCCAACCCTCCTCTTTCTTGGCAACCTCTGAAGTAGCGGTGGCTCTGGTTAGTCCCTGGGTGGGGGAGGAGGTTTCATGAAGCCTAGCAAGGTTAGCCTGGAGATGGGCAACCTCCTCCCTCAGACCAGAGAGGTGTCTGTAAATAGGGCAGCATCGCAGCCTCCAGAATGTCTCCCGGAACACTGTCGCCCCACAGCCATTGCACTGCACCACTCCCATCATGTCTTATTTTGTGTCCCCTCTCCTGTTGCTTTGTATGCTTACTCTCTCCTCCCTCTATTTATTTTTCCACCTACTTTCCTACTGCCTGTGTGCCCTTACAACTCTCGCCCTTCCTGTTCTGGGGCAGGAACTTCCTGTATTCTTCAGTAGTCTCCTTCTTCCTTGCTTAGAGTCAGACCTCCAGCAGCTGAGGGGGAGAGCTACTTTTTTCCTTCAAGGTTAACGAAACTAATGTGTCTCAGTGATCCTTCCCTTCCTACTGCAAAACATGAAGTTCCAGTTGTCAGTCAAATCCAGTGGCTATAAAAGTAGAACTGGCTTAGGGTGTGAGGGAGGGCAATTCGTAAGAAAAGTTGTATCTTTTAGTCAGCTGCTTCTTGCTCTGAAAGCAAGATTCCTTCTGCAAAGCTAGCAGCAGGAAGCTGTAATGGAGACACCTTCTTTCTACTGTCTAAGACACCCCCAATTAACTTCTCTCCTCTCCTCCTGATTTAGCAAACTAAGTTGATACAGTCCCCTTCCTCAACACAGAAACACATACTGACTTTCTTTTTTTTATACCCTAAATGAGACCCCATAAAGTATCTGAATATCTTTGAATATGCTCTTGCTGGAGACTAGGAGGGAGAGAGAGGGCACATGATTGAAACATACAAGTTACTGAGAGGAATAAATAAGGTGCCCTCATCTGATCTGTTCAACAGAGTTGCCGACTCCAATACTAGAGGGCATGAATGGAAATGGGGGGGGCTTCATGAGGGAGCTTAGGAAACATTATTTTACTGAGAGGGTCATGGAACCATATACTAGGCTGCCTGCTAAGGCAGTGGAAACAAAGAACATGACATCATTCAAACTGGGTGGGATAGAGCAAAGTGCAAATAAAATCCATGGGAGCAGTAGGGGCATAAAACAGAAGGGGCTACATCATGGAACCTGAGTAGGTCTTGGGAACTAATGGGCAGATTAGATGGACCCTTGGTCTCCTTCTACTGTTATTTTTCTATGTTTCTATATTCAAGTGGGCTGGCAGTATAGCCTAGAGGTTAGAGGAATGAGGTGTGAATGAGCTTGATACATCCAGCAGACCAGACCTGAGTTTGATTCTCACAACCTCCATTTGCATACTGTGTGACTCTGAGCAAGTCACTTAACTGCCCAGTGCTCCCAGGTTGCCCCTGAAAAGAGGCACTTGTGCCTAGTGGGTCTTACCCGGTTACCAAAGACTAAAATAAATAAAAAATAAAAACTGTACCTAGCGTTTGCCCCTGGGGAGAGAAATGCAGTGGGCATACTAAATGATTGCCTATCTGTGATCAATAACTGGATGGCTTCCAGCTGGTTCAGGATAAATCCAGACAAGGCAGACATGTTACTAGTGGACTCGAGTATCCGGAGGTGGGTGGACTGGGTGAGGTGGCTGGATTACACCTTGTGTCCATTCAGCTTACAGTCAGATATAAGGTGAAGAATCTGGATGTTATCATGGACCATAAGTTGACATTAGAACATCAGGTGTCAGCTGTAGTCCACAGGGTTTTTTTTCACCTTAGGAACATCACCTGGATCAAGGCCTTTCTTAATGCCAGGACCTGAAGAACCTGGTGCATGCCTTCATGACATCCAAACTGGACTATTGTAATGCTCTTTATCTTGGGATATCTGGAGGTTTTGGCCTTTGCTTGCAGCTGGTGCAGAGCATCACAACTTGATTGATTGCTGGAGTTTCCACTCCAAGAATATCTCTGCTGCTCTGCAGATGTTGCACTGGTTGCCTGTGAGGTGAGGCATCACCTTCAAGATAGGTTTGTTAACATACAAATCCCTACATGATCTGGGTTCAGGCTACCTAAATGAGCTCCTGTGTCCATATCCTCCTGACTACCCTCTCCACTCTTGAAGGTTCCTAGATCTTGCTTAAATCTGCAGGGGACTGCACCTGTGCAGTGGCTGCTTCAGTTTTCTGGAATCTGCTGCTGCAAGAGTTTTGGGAGGCCCCTTCAGTTGATAGTTTATTGAGAAATCAGAAGGCACATGTACAAGTATATATATACAGTATGAATCCCATCTGTGGCATTAAAAAACTTGCATACAGGTGTCGTAGACGAAGCTCCAAGTACACTGATGTTTTTGCAAATTTTCAGAAACAATCAGAACAATGGAACAGATTAAAAAGCAAACAGGCTAATTACAACAGGAAAAAAAAACTAAATAAGCAGCAGCTTACTTGCTGGTAACTCCATTGGAATTGATTCATATGACTCTGGGCCAACAGTGTTGTGCTATGAAACTTGGATTGGCTGTCAAGTCACACATACTTCAGTTGACTCTGTGCAGACCTGGCATAGCTAAACAAATCTGTATATTGGGGTGTGACACTGTGTCAAAATGGCGCAAAGAAAAACGGCACAGGCAAAAACAGTGCCATGTGGTCCATGTTATCCAGCACGGTCCAAAACCACGCTGGATCATATATACAAACTCCGAGACTGTGCATGCATTTATGCCTGTGCAATTTTGACCGCACATGTGTGTGGTCAGTGTTTTGACCAGATACCTCAGGGTGTAGTGAAACACCATACTATGCCTTCCTGAGGCAATTAGAGCAACACATGCAAATGTTCCCATCTGGCAGCAGATGTTTCTTGCTTATAATTTATGTTGGCCAACAGTTTTCCCATCTGCAGAGGTTCTGGAGCAGCAGCATGCCGTTCTGTATAGCTTGGAGCCTGGTCATCTAACCAGTGCCTGGCAATGACACACCATGTCATGGCTGCTATTAGGGCCTTCTGGTAATGCTGCTGCCCTACCAGATTTTCTAAGCTAAGACCAGCTAGATAGGTGAGAGGATTGAAAGCATCTTGTAGACTGAGCAGTGAGTCTAGCCTCTCTTTGTCTGTGCCCAGAACCTGCATGCAACAGGGCAGTCCCAGAATATACTGTGTTTTAATGTTCCTCTCTGGGTCTTGAATTGTGTACAAGCATCTGTTTCTAGCCTCCCCATGTTACTTTATGGGGTATAGTATATATTGTTTAATAGTCTGTAATGTGTGTTAACCGAGATGGTCCAGTTTGACATATTTATGTAAACTGAGCCATACATTGTCAGAGTTTTTGTAGCCTACAGTTCTGGAAATTCAGTAGTCCAGCTGGAGATTCACAGAGTTAGTAGCTACCTGCCTGAGTTTCCTATACACTATTGATATAGCATGTCTTTGATTCACTACAATACTGAGATCAGCCCATGGATCTTGCTGTGACACAGGCATTGGGTGTGGGCCTAACTTATTAATGACCATGTGTTGCAGCTGTAGAAACTGGAATACATGTTTTGCTATCAGATGGTTATGAGTTCAGAAATATCAAAAGGTACAGTAGTGTTGTCCTTGACCTATTTTAAACCTTGGATTGTGCTTGATAGGCTGGTGTATGTTGAACTCAGGTTTGATCCCCCAAAATGTATGGAGCTGTCTGCAGGCCCTCAGTGAAGTACCCATGGGAGTGTCCTTTAGCTCAGTAGGAAGGTTTGAAAATTTGCAACTAGTCAGGGCTCTAAGCTCGATACTGTATTTCCCAGCTAGATCTACTTCCATAGTTGTGTGTGCTGGCATTGTCTGTCAGTCTTCCATGGTAGGTGTGTCTTGTCTCCACCACAGGAAATGACAGGCATGACACACTAAGTAGTAGAGAAAAAAATCCAGTAACTGTGACCCCCCCTTTCCTTACTGTTAGCATGAGTCAGGTTAGCATAATGAGGTACAGGAGGGGAGTGTTTTCCAGAAGGAGGGGTGCTCTAGAGCAAGGGAACATGCTGTAAAGCTAAAGGGGGTAGGTTCCGGAGAGATGTTGGGAGATATTTCTTTATAGGGGGGCTGGTGGATTCCTGGAACAGCTTTCCAGCTGAGGTAGTGGTGGTGAAAACTGGTGGGGTTCAAAAATGGCTGGCATAAGCATAAGTGAATCATAGGGGTGTGGGGGGTGGAGAGACAGCACAGAAGATCAAGTGGATCTGCAGCAATAATGAAGGTAGAAAATATGTATGCCATATAAATAAACTGGGCAGACTAGGTGGGCCAAATGGCCCTTATCTGCCATCAGATTTTATGTTTCTATGTTTCTTTTGAGCAGTTTCCATTCCAGAGAAATTTGACAGGGTGGTTCTCAGATTACCGAACTACTGTTTAGGTAGGAGCAGACCTGTCATGCTCAATGGATATAGTGTACATGGCCGGATGTCCATCTAATGACATTAATTTTATCCCATAGTGTGAGGAGCAATGCTCTTCACCTGATCAGATCTCTTCGTACTGTAACCATGAGCTTATTGATGTTCTGATCTATCGTCAGTAGTTTATTCCTACTGACTGTGATGCCAAGGTATTTAATGGATTTTGGTGCCCATGCACCCCCCCCCCACACACACACACACACACACTGCATCACCTCCGTTTTGTTAATATATACATTAAGGGACATAATGAGGGTCTTGTCAAGATTTAGCTTGTAGCCCGATAAATGGCCAACTTTGTCTAGAATTTGAAAACTGCTGGGATTGAGATCTGAGGTTGTTCCAAGTGCAGCATGATGTCATCTGTGTAAGTAGAAATAGTGTATCTATTCTCTCCCACTTTAACCCAGAGACTCTAGTTTTCACCAGTATGGTGCAAGTCAGTGTTTCTAGATAGAAACTGAAAACTAGCGGGGAGATGGGGCACCCGTCTAGTCCCTTTGCCCAACCTGAAGGGAGGTGCCTTTAGGCCACTACATGTGACTCTTACAGAGGATTGGGAGTATAGGAGGCATACCTAGTTTATGAACTCCTCTGGGAATCCAAATTCATCCAAAGCTATAAATAGAATATCCCACATCACCCTACTGAAAAGTTTCTCTGTGCCTAGTGACACCAGGACTGTGGGGACACTGGATGCCCCAGACACAGAGATGATATTTTCTTCTGTCTTTCTCTCTCTCTGCCTTTTGGGGTGCCCCAGAGCTCGGTGCTGTCTCCCATGTTGTTTGCAGTGTATATGCTGCCCCTCAGAGACATTGTAAGATGGCATGGGCTGAGGTTTCACTGTTATGCTGATGATACCCAGCTCTCACCTGTCTTTGCCCCACCAGGTTAGTGCTATCTCGGTATTTAACACGCTGCCTGGAAATCCAGGATTGGATGAGCTCCAGTGGGTTAAAGTTGAATGCAGGAAAGACTGAGGTTTTGGTGGTGGACCCAGGTCGCAGGACAGAGGGGTTGAGGACTGATCTGCCCTCTGGTCTATTTTGGGGGCCAGATCCTTACCTCTGAATGGGTGCGTGACCTGGGAGTTACTTTGATGATGGGCTGACCCTTCATCATCAGGTGTTGGCAGTCATCAAGTTAGCCTTCTACCATCTTAGGAATGTTGCCAGGATCAAGCATTTCATTCCGTCTAGTGACTTGCCCGTTTTGGTCCACGCCTTTGTGACCTCGCGCCTTGACTACTGTAACTCCCTTTACTTAGGGCTTCCTGGGGTTGATATCTGCCGCTTGCAGCTAGTGCAGAACGCTACTGCACGTTTATTGACTGGGGCCTCAAGGAGATCTCATATTTCCCCAGTGCTGTGCGATCTGCACTGGCTGCCGGTTCAGTGAAAGATCACCTTTGAGGTAGGTTTGTTAACCTACAGAGCCCTACATGGACTTAGTCCTGACTATTTGAAAGAGCTTCTGATTCCCTACACCCCTATACGACAGCTCCACTCGGCTGACGAGGGGTTGCTGGAGATTCCGAGGGTTAATTTAAATTCATCTGGGGCCTGCGCTTTTGTGTTTATTGCCCCAACCCTCTGGAATTCTCTACCACATCAGCTACGGGAGTGCAGGACAGCGGAAAGCTTTAAGCAGGCACTGAAGACTTTCTTATGGAGCAAAGCTTTTCCTGATTTTCTGTGATTTTACCGACATTTATTGAATTTACTGAATTTTGTATGTTTCATAGGTTTCATAGGTAAAACAGAGCCAAAAAGACCGTGGTCCATATTGCTTGCCAATTTATTAATTATACCCTTTAATTAAGTTTGTGCACAAAAAAGCATCCAATCTGTTTTTGAATAAATGCATACTTTCACTGGCCACCACTAAAAGTGGCAGGCCATTCCATATTCTAGACACTCTAACTGAGAACCATGAACTTCTCTGTTTTGTTCTGAGCTGTTCTACCATTAATTGTAATGGATGAGCCCTGGTTTCATAAACCACCTCTCTAAAGACTAATCCCAAGTTATCCCATAAACTATCGTCTTGTAGGGCACGATACACCAAACATAGATCTTTCCTCAATTCGATATTCCAGACTATAAAGTCCAAGTTTTATGAGTCTATCATCATATTCTAATCCCTTATTTCATCCATTTTTAGTTGCCTTCTCTGGATTGGCTTCTAGGGCATTATTAGCATTCTTATCTCCTGGTGCCCAGAACTAGGCACAGTACTCCAGGTGTGGCCTAATGAGTGAGGAATACAAGGAAACAGGACCTAATGCTATTACTTTTTATGTGTTTATTAATACAATGAAGAATGCCCCAGCCTTTTGATAACTTGTTGGCAATGTAGTCCAAAATTTAAATCATTTTTACTCTGATTCCCAAATCACGTTCATCTTCAACTACTTCAAGCAATCTACCACCCATTATATAATTTGCTTTTTGAATTATTCTTTCCAAAATGCATCACAGTACATTTGTCAATATTAAACATGAGTTTCTTTACCTTTGCCCAACTTTCTAATTCACTTAAGGCATATTGTAAGGTAGTTACATCTTCAGATTTATTAACTGTGTAGCCAATACGGTGTCATCAGCAAATTTGGTTAACCAAACATCCGTTGATGAAGTTAATGAAGAAATATAAATATTAAAGAGACAAGGGCCCTGAACAGATCCCTGAGGGACCCACTGGTCACTTGTTCGCAATCAGAATAAAAGCCCTTTATACAGACCGTTGAGTTCTCCCAGTCAACCAAGATTCAATCCATTTGGTAATATTCCCCTCTAAACCCATTTTTATAGTTGCATCTTTTAATTCACCATGTGGTACCTTGTCAGAGGCTTTAGAAAAATCAAGAAGAATAACATCCACAGCTTCACCTTTGTCTAATGCCTCACTGACACCACCATAAAAATGTAACAAGTTTGTCATACATGATCTAGAATGAATTTTATGAAACCATGTTGTGCAGTATCTGGTTGCCTAATATTCCCTATGTGACTTTTTACTATGCCCTCGAGGATCTTACTCAGGACAGATGTTAAGCTAATGGGTCTGTAATTAGCAACATTCTGCTTTGATCCTTTTTTTAAAATAGGAATAACTGTGGCCTGTCTCCATGCTTCTATAACTTCTCCTTCTGTAATAGATTTTGTAAAGAGAGCAGCGATTGGTCCAGATAAGAGAATTGCCAATTCTTTCATTATATGAGGGTGGAGTCCATCGGGACCAGCTGATTTATTGGGATCTAATCTCAGAAGTAGTTTCTCCACTTCCGTTTTCTCAACTATGTATTGTTTGATTGTAATTTGCTCATTATGACTTTTGTTTGGGCTAGTTTTTTTTTTATTGAAAACAGAGGAAAAATAATTGCAAGCTGTAGCCATTTGCGATTTATCAGTTAGTAAATCACCATTTGGGTTTTTTATTGGGCCAATAACAGGTGCACCTCCCCTCTTTTTATTTATATATGTATAAAAAGTTTTATAATTATCTTTTACATTTACAGCTAACCTGTACTCATAATCGCGTTTAGCATTTCTAATACTATTTTTCGACAACCTTAATTGGTATTTATAATCTGCCCAATTTTTTTGAGAACCGCTTGATTTGGCTTTCATGAATTCCCTGTTCTTATTTTTTATATGCTTTTTAACTATTGCATTCATCCAAGGTGATTTACGTTTTTTACTTTCTGTTTTCATCATTTGGGGAATATGTTTTTTTGTGGCAATAGTTAATTTAGTATTTAAAATCTGCCACATTTCCGAAAGTGACTTATACTTGAAATCCAATTTCCAATCCCAATTTGCCATTTCATTTCGAAACCCCCCAAAATTAGCCTTTTTAAAGTTATATATTAAAATACTACTAGGGTCATATTCTAGGTTAATTTTATAAGTAAAGCAAAGCATGGAGTGATCACTGGAACCAAGGGGGGGGGTAACCTTACAGTTAATAATATTAGGACCCAAGTTGTTCAATACTAAATCTAAAATATTTTCACCCCTAGTATTTATCTTTACTGTTTGTTCCATATTATTCTCCAGAAATGTTTCCAAATAATTGCTTTCAGCAAGGGTATTTGTTTGTAGTATATTCCAATTTATACCTGGTAAATTTAAATCCCCCATAAGTATGGCACTAGATGTTGATGAGAACTTATTTACAAATTCTAATAGTTGGGCATCGTCACTCTGGGTAATAGACGGGGGCCTGTAAACAACTCCTAAATTAATGTATTCACCAGTTTTTGGGAGAATTTTAATCCATAAGGCTTCAATACTAGGCCATTGGGTTATTTCAATATTTTCTGTTGTAATACTGTCTAAAACATAAAGTGCTACTCCCCCCCCCAGCACCAATTATATCCCTATGGAACAATGTGTAGCCGTAATATCCTTTTCCCCAGATATCAGCATCCTGCCACCATGTCTCGGTTACTGCACATATATGAATATTCAATTGAGTCAGGGTATACATTAGCTCATCAAACTTATTGTTTAAACTCCTAGCGTTAATAAGTAAAAAATTCCAATCTGGCAAATTTAAAGCAACTGTACTAGTCTTATTGTCTACAAGAATAAATGCCCCCCCCCCATTTCTTAGTTTAAACTGTAATCAATTTGTTTTCTTAGCCTGTTTGCAAATATCCATTTTCCATGCTTATTTAAGTGCATACCATCCCTAGCAAACAAATCCTGTTTTAAAAACCAATCCCAATTTTCAAGGAATATAAACCCTTCTCTTTGACACCATCATTTGAACCACCCATTTAAGTAAATAATATATTTTCTTTTAGAGGGGCTGGCTCTAGGGACGGGTTGTAATCCAGAAATAATTAGATCACCCCCCTGATTTTTAATTGTATTCCCTACTGATTCAAAATCCCTTTGAATCTCAGTAATAGGCCATCTACCCAAGTCATTTACCCCCACATGTATAAGTGTGAGTGGATTTTGAGTGTGTTCTTGTAACCCTGGAAGTGGGTTTTTAATATTGTCAATACCTGCTCCAGGTAGAGCACTTATGGTGGTGTACATGTTTCTATTTTTACATAATGTCTGGTCTGTATAACGCAACATTAAGTCGCCTATAACCAGAACATCTCTCAGAATGCCCATACATCTTGACCCACTGATGTTATGTGTCACATCAACTGGGCTTTGTTTTGATATAGTATCTGTAGGTGGATTTTCAATGCAAGGTGTATCTTCCAAAATACTATACCTATTGTTAAGTGCAATGTTTGAATTTCCCCCAATATTTCTCCTCCCCTTTTTACCAATAGTTTTTGAGACTTGGCACCACTCCTGTTCCACATTAAAATTACTACCATGAGGGATAGGTTGTGTGGCTAAATCAGTAACCATAGTGTCTACTACAAAGTCAATATAGTCCTCGAGACTACTTATTTCTAATTAAACCTGTAGCCATTGCTCTAGTCTAACAATTTGAGCTCTCAACCCCTCAATCACTTTACAATTTTCACATATATAGTCTGGGCATACATCTTTATCTGTATACATACTGCATACAAGACAGCATTTAAAATCTCTTGCTGGATCGGCCATTTTGTTTTGTCACTGCACTAAATTTCAGGGCCCAGTGTCCCAGCAGATACACAGCAGACATGCGCCGATGCGCGTGTCTCTGCTGGCTATGAGGCACCCTGCCCGCTTCTCGCCCTGGTCACTGCGGGCTGCGATTTAAGCTCTAGGGAGACTGGAAGTGACTGTACGGTCATGCAGGCCGAGAACTAAAGTTCTCAGATACAGTATATAATATCTCAATACTAACACAAGCGCTTTTACAAACCCCCAAAAGCTGCAGAGTTTAGATATTTTACATTTCTGGGCAAATGTAGTGCCTTGTAGTTTGGTAGAAACCCAGAGAACTACGGGCACTCTCTTCCTGCTTCCTGTAAACAGGAGGTAGGGCTCCTAAGTACTATAATTGCTGCAATATCACAATGTAGTAAACATGGTATATTTCACACAGTCCACTAAAACATTAATCCGTGTGAAAGGAGCTCTATCAAATAAAGTTATTATTATTATTATATATGAGATGGGATAAATGCCATCTCAGTCAATATTAACAAAAGAAGGATGTAGAATCCTGTGGGTGCAACTCAGCTTAGCAACAGGGGGAGAAAGATCTACATCAGAGTGGTATAAAGGCCTCCAGGTCAGGCTAAGGTCAGGGATGAGGAGCTCATAGGGGAAATCAAAGGTGTAACACAGAAAGGGATACAGTGGTGGTAGGAAATCTGAACATACCTGATAATGATGACTGGGGCATCCCAGTAGCTGGTTCTTCTAGAAGTCAAAGGTGGTAGATGCCTTACAAGTCTGCCTACTCACACAACTAGTCAATGCTCCAGCTAGGCTGGATGCCATGCTGGATGTGGTTCTCACAAATTTGGAAGTAGTATGTGTTGCAGGATTGGGAGTTGCAGGCCAACAGCAACTACAACTCTGTGTGATTTGAGTTGGCCCTAGGGCCAGGACATAAGTTTTAACTTTAGAGGAGCTAATTTCAACAAAATGAGGAAATTAGCCAGTAGCAAACTGTTGAGGATCCATGAGCATTTGGAGGTAGAACACATATGGACTGGTTAAACAAGCCATATTGGAGGCTACCAAGATGTGCATAAGGACAGTGGTGAAAAAGAACAAACATTAAAAAAACATATGGTTCATTTACCAAGTCAGGACAGCAATTAGGACCAAAAGGAAGACTTTCAACAACTATAAAAGAACCAAGGGAGACAGCGAATGAGAAGTTTACATTCAGAAGAATAAAGAGGTAAAGAGTGGGGTGAAATCAGTTAAGGCCAGGACCAAGCTCTGGCTAGCAGAGGGGGTTAAAGCAGGGAATAAACACTTTTTTTTCGATATATACAGAAAAAAAGGAAGAAAGGGAAGGGATAGGTAGACTTGAAAATGGCAACAGAATCGTGGAAGAGGATAGACAGAAAGTCACTGTTCTTTTTTTATCATGGCACATTTTCTCCCCTGCTGGTCGGCCCCCATCTGACCTACCCCCCCCAGCCCCGTCCCCTGGAATCACCGGCTCTTACCTGCCCAGCCCAGGAGTGGTGCCTGCGGGGAGTAGGTCTTCACCCTGCCGACTGGCATTTTTCTCTGATTTTATTTCCAGGAGACCCAGGAGTCAGCGCACATGCGCCAGACAGCCCCAGTCATGGCCTCTTCCCCCCCCCGGCCTACTGTCTAGGTCCCTCCCGGGCCCAAGCTCTCCAGCCTCCACTGGGGTCACCCATCAGCCGAGGAACACCGCACTTCCTCCCCGGAGAGGAGAGCCTGCCTGTCGGCAGCTCCATCCAGCTCCGCCCCTCCCCATGCCGATCTCCGACCCCCAGGGCTCATTCCCAAACCCAGGTCGCTGATGTGGGTCAAGGTAAGGGACCAGCGCCTCCGCCCTCTAAGTCACTGTTCTGAATAACTTTTTCTGCTCCATGTTCACTAAGAAACACATTGGTCCTATTCCAGAAAGTGGCATCAAGGCAGCTGACAAAGGGGTCCCACAAATGGAAACACCATCATTCACCACCAGCAGGGTCAGAAAGGCCCTGGAGCAACTTAGGGAGAACAACTCACCAGGGCCAGATGGAATATACCTGAGGGTGCTGAAGGAACTGGCTGGAGAATTGGCAGACCCCTTGGCAAGTTTGTTCAACAGCTCACTTCAGTCAGGAGTAGTGCTGAGAGACTGGAGAAGAGCAGATCTGGTACCTCTCCATGAGGGAGGGAGCTAGGAGGAGGCAGGCAACTACCAACCAGTTAGCCTTGCGTGGGTAATTGGGAAGCTAATGGAAGCTTTAATAAAACAAGATCTGGTAGAGTATAGATAAGAACAGTCTTCAGGATGACAGACAGAATCAGTTTGTAGCAGGTAGGTTATGCCAGATGAACTTAATTACATTTTGACTGGGTGACTAGGGAATTAGACAGGGCCACCAGTGGATCTCCTCTACTTCGACCTTCAGTAAGGCCTTTGACTCAGTGCCACATAACCGCCTGCTGAAAGATTGGAAGATCTGGGCACAGCAAAGAGCATAGTCAAGTGGGTAGGAAATTGGCTCAAGGACAGAAAGCAGGGTGGTATTCAATGGAGAGAGTTCAGATGAAGGTGAGGTCACTAGCGGTGTGCTCCAAAGTTCAGTGTTGGAGCCAGTCCTGTTTAATGCATTTATCAGTGACATCGGCAAGGTATTCAGAGCAAAATTGCCCTATTCATGGACAATACCAAGCTAGGCAGAAGGGTGGACTGTGAACAGGCAGTTAGTGATGTACAAAAGGGCCTGCAGAGGCTGGAAAGATGTTCTAATGTCTGGCCGCTAAGGTTCAACGTAAAAAATGCAAAGTGATGCATCTGGGTGAAGGGAACCCAAGGACAGTATACTGACTTATCAGGGTCCAGCTCAGTAACTCACAAGGAGAAAGGGACCTAGGAATCATTATTTGCAATATCCTTAAACAGGCCAGCTAATGCAACACAGCTTATAGCAAGGCCAAGAGAATGCTAGAGCGCACTGGGAGAGGATTTGACAGCAGGAGCAGGGATGTGATACTCCCACTCTATAGATCCCTGGTAAGGCCTCATCTGGAGTACTGTGTCCAGTTTTGAAGTCCACATCTAAAGAAGGATTAGAATAGGCTGGAGTCTGTCCAGAGAAAGGTGACCAAGATGATCCAGGGCCTCTAGGGGCTCTTAAATGAGCGGTGTCTAGAAGCTTAACATAGAAACATAGAATCTGGTGGCAGATAAGGACCGCTTGGCCCACCTAGTCTGCCCATTTCCCTACCTGATGGATAAGCTGCAGATCCTAGTTAACCAACAGCCTACTTCCTCCTACCCCCCCATTAGAATTGCCTTATGTCTGTCCCAAGCATTCTTGAATTCCCCCACTGTTCTTGACTCCACAACCTCCTCAGGAAGTCTATTCCATGCATCCACAACTGTCTCCATGAAAAAATACTTCCTCACATTACCTCTGAGCTGTCCCCCTCTGTCTTCAAAATTGTGCCCCGTGTTCTTGCACAAAGATGCAACCCTCTTGGACTTTGTTGATTCCTTTGAAGTACTTGAAAGTTTCTATCATGTCCCCTCTCCTTCCTTTCCTTGAGGGTATACATGTTAAGCTCCTTTAGTCTCTCTTCGATGTCTTCTGGTGCAGACCCTACACCATTTTGGTTGCCCTCCTCTGGACAGCCTCCACTCTATGTCTTTGCGGAGATGGGGTCTCCAGAACTGTATGCAGTACTCCAGATGAGGTCTCACCAACTGTCTGTACAGTAGGATAACAACTTCCTGTTTTCTACTGTTGATGCCTCTCCCTATGCATCCCAGTATCCCCCCAGCCCTCCTTACTGCTTTCTCACATTGCTTGCTCACCTTTAGGTCATCTGATAGAATTACCCCAGGTCCCTTTCCTTTTGTTGTTGTTAGTATCTCACCTCCCCCATTGTGTACTATTCCCTGGTTTTGTTTCCAGGTGCATGACCTTACACTTCTTACATTGAATCTGATCTGCCATACATTTGACCATTCCTCCAACCTTGCCAAGTCCCATCTCATCCTTTCCACTCCACCTTGTGTATCAACTCTGTTGCAGATCTTTGTGTTGTCTGCAAAGAGACATACTTTCCTTCCAGCTGCTCTGCAATGTCACTTATAAAGACATTGAAGAGGACCGGTCCCAGTACTTAACCCTGCAGTACCCCGCTAGTAACCCTCCTTTCTTCACTGTGGACTCTGTTTGCTATTACCCTTTGCATCCTGTTGTCCAACCAATTTTTTATCCAGGCTACCACCTTGGGACCCACACCAAGGCTGGCTAACTTGTATATTAATCTTTTGTGTGGGACTGTGTCAAATGCCTTGCTAAAATCTAGGTAGGCCATGTCCACAGCCCCTCCCTGGTCTACTACTTTGGTCACCCAGTCAAAGAAATCTATTAGATTTGTCTGACAAGACCTACCCACTATGAATCCATGCTGCCTTGGGTCCTGTGCCCCATTGGCCTCTAGGTACTCAACAGTTCTTTCCTTCAGAAGTGATTCCAACATTTTCCCTACCACTGAGGTCAAACTGACAGGTCTGTAGTTTCCTGCTTCTGCCCTGCTTCCACTTTTGTGAAGTGGAATCACATCTGCCCTCCTCCAGTCCTCAGGTACCACCCCATCCTCCCATGATTTGATAAAGAGAGTAGTCAGTGGTGTCACTAGTTCTACCCTTAGTTCTTTTAGAATTCTGGGATGAATCCCATCAGGCCCCATTGCTTTGTCCACCTTCAGTTTTAAGAGTTCTTTCAGAACCCTTTCTTCTGTGAATGGACTGGTATCGACCCCCCCATCCAGAGTGTTTCTCTTGTTTGGTTTAGGTACCTCCCCCCTCTTCCTTTGTGAATACTGAGCAGAAATATTTGTTCAGTATCCCTGCTTTTTCACTGTCATCCTTTGCCCACATTCCCTCCCCTTTATTAAGCATCAGTATCCCTCCCTTTGTCTTTCTTCGCTCCCTAATGTACCTATTAAAGATTATATCCCCCTTCTTAATAGAGTTAGCTATCTTTTCCTTGGTTTGGGCCTTTGCTATTCTGACTGCCTTCCCTGCCTCCTTCTGCTTTAACTGATAAAGTTCTCTGTCCTGATCCTTCTGTGTTTCCTTATATTTCCTGAAAGCTATCCTTTTCTCCTTAACCTTCCCTGCCACCTCTTTTGAGAACTATAGTGTTTTTTCCTTTGTTTTGTTTTTGTTGATTTGCTTCACACAAAGGCTTGTTGCTTCTGTGATAGCTGTTTTGTTTATTCCCCATTGTTTCTCCACCCCTCCTTCATGCCCATTTGCTAGTGCTTTTCTGAGGCACTTCTCATTTTCCAAAGTCAGCCCTCCTAAAGTCCAATACTCTTGCTTTTGTATGGCTTGACTCTATGGCTGTGTTTATCGTGAACCACACTGTTTGGTGGTCACTTGTTCCCAGATGGCTACCCACTTCTAAATCAGTGATTCTTTCTCCTTCCCCATTTGAGAGTACCAGGTCTAAGATTGCTCCCTCCTGAGTGGGTTCCAATACTAGCTGTCTGAGGCATGTCCCCTGTAGGGCATCAAGAATGACCTTGCTCTTGGATGTGCCTGCAGCAAAGGTGCTCCAGTTAACATCTGGCATATTCAGGTCTCCCATCAACAGTATCTCCCCTTTTTCTGACATTTTAAGGATGCCTTCTATCATTTCCTTGTCCATTCCCTCCCCTGGGATGGGGTCTCTATACAACCCCTATGCGGATAGTGGTGCCATTTCCTGTCCTCAGGGTGATCCACAGTGCCGTATCTACTCCCTGTTACTCTTTAGCTCTGTTGCTTTGATCCCCTTCCCTACATGGCTACTCCTCCTCCTCTTTTACCCTCCCTGTCCCTCCTGTAGGTAGTGTACCCTGGTATGTTTACATCCCAGTCATGGTTCTGTGTGTACCATGTTTCTGTGACTGCTACAATATCCAGGCATGCCTCTTCCATTAACGCCACTAGTTCAGGGAGCTTGTTACACAGACTATGGGCATTGGTACTCATCACTCTCCATTTTTTGATGGCCTTACCCCTTTTAGCCCCATCCCTGTCCTTACTGCCATTGCCTTTTTTTGCATTTACGCCTGTCCTGCTCCCTAATGACTTCTCTACCTTGGTGTTTACCTCACTAATTACCACATTTTGTGGGGGGAGGCTGGGATTTCCCTGCTCCTTTTCAGTGCCTCCCCCCTTGGCTAGTTTAAATGCTTGCCAATGAAGCATTTAAACCTATCGCCTAGGATCCTGGTTCCCCCCACGGACAGATGCAGACCGTCACGCCAGTATAGGCCTGCATCCCTCCAGGTGGCTCCCCAGTCCCCAATGAAGTCAAAACCCTGAGCTCCACACCAGTTTTTGAACCATTCATTGAATCCTATTGTGTGGAGTACCCTAGCATTACCCTTGCCATAGACAGGTAGCACCTCCAAGAAGGTTACCATATGTGCCACTTGTCTAAGGCCCCTCCCCAACTCTACAAACTCCTCTTGCACTGCTCTGATCCCATTCCCAGCCAGATCATTTGTCCCTAGGTGGACAATGACATCCAGCTCCCTCGTGCAGCTGCTTCCGCGATCCTGAGGATTCACTTCCTGTCCCTCCAAACCGTGATGTCAGGCAGGTACCTTACCTCCCTCTCCCCTTCCTCCCCCACTTCTAACCCCTAATGATTGAGTCCCCCACCAGAAGTTGTTTCCTTCCCCTGTGGGGTCCCGTGCCACCCTCCTGTGGGTCTCCTTTGCGGAGGTTCCCAGCATCCTCCTTGGTCTCCACTGCAGGTGCCTCCATAGAGGAACCACTCTCCACCAGAACAGTGTATGAACTGTGGAGAGGTACAGCTGGAGGGATGTACCTCTGTTCCACCACCCTCTCCCTCTCTGAGCCCACCTTTGTCCAACCGCTCCTCTTTCTTGGCAACCTCTGAAGTAGCGGCGGTGGCTCTGGTGGTCCCTGGGTGGGGGAGGAGGTTTCATGAAGCCTAGCAAGGTTAGCCTGGAGATGGGCAACCTCCTCCCTCAGACCAGAGAGGTATCTGTAAATAGGGCAGCATCGCAGCCTCCAGAATGTCTCCGGAACACTGTCGCCCACAGCCATTGCACTGCACCACTCCCATCATGTCTTATTTTTGTCCCTCTCCTGTTGCTTTGTATGCTTACTCTCCTCCCTCTATTTATTTTTCCACCTACTTTCCTACTGCCTGTGTGCCCTTACAACTCTCGCCCTTCCTGTTCTGGGGCAGGAACTTCCTGTATTCTTCAGTAGTCTCCTTCTTCCTTGCTTAGAGTCAGACCTCCAGCAGCTGAGGGGAGAGCTACTTTTTCCTTCAAGGTTAACGAAACTAATGTGTCTCAGTGATCCTTCCTTCCTACTGCAAAACATGAAGTTCCAGTTGTCAGTCAAATCTGGCTATAAAAGTAGAACTGGCTTAGGTGTGAGGGAGGGCAATTCGTAAGAAAAGTTGTATCTTTTAGTCAGCTGCTTCTTGCTCTGAAAGCAAGATTCCTTCTGCAAAGCTAGCAGCAGGAAGCTGTAATTGAGACACCTTCTTTCTACTGTCTAAGCCACACCCCAATTAACTTCTCTCCTCTCCTCCTGATTTAGCAAACTAAGTTGATACAGTCCCCTTCCTCAACACAGAAACACATACTGACTTTTTTTACCTAAATGAGACCCCATAAAGTATCTGAATATCTTTGAATATGCTCTTGCTGGAGACTAGGAGGGAGAGAGAGGGCACATGATTGAAACATACAAGTTACTGAGAGGAATAAATAAGGTGCCCTCATCTGATCTGTTCAACAGAGTTGCCGACTCCAATACTAGAGGGCATGAATGGAAATGGGGGGCTTCATGAGGGAGCTTAGGAAACATTATTTTACTGAGAGGGTCATGGAACCATATACTAGGCTGCCTGCTAAGGCAGTGGAAACAAAGAACATGACATCATTCAAACTGGAGTGGGATAGAGCAAAAGTGCAAATAAAATCCATGGGAGCAGTAGGGGGCATAAAACAGAAGGGGGCTACATCATGGAACCTGAGTAGGTCTTGGGAACTAATGGGCAGATTAGATGGACCCTTGGTCTCCTTCTACTGTTATTTTTCTATGTTTCTATATTCAAGTGGGCTGGCAGTATAGCCTAGAGGTTAGAGGAATGAGGTGTGAATGAGCTTGATACATCCAGCAGACCAGACCTGAGTTTGATTCTCACAACCTCCATTTGCATACTGTGTGACTCTGAGCAAGTCACTTAACTGCCCAGTGCTCCCAGGTTGCCCCTGAAAAGAGGCACTTGTGCCTAGTGGGTCTTACCCGGTTACCAAAGACTAAAATAAATAAAAATTAAAAACTGTACCTAGCGTTTGCCCCTGGGGAGAGAAATGCAGTGGGCATACTAAATGATTGCCTATCTGTGATCAATAACTGGATGGCTTCCAGCTGGTTCAGGATAAATCCAGACAAGGCAGACATGTTACTAGTGGACTCGAGTATCCGGAGGTGGGTGGACTGGGTGAGGTGGCTGGATTACACCTTGTGTCCATTCAGCTTACAGTCAGATATAAGGTGAAGAATCTGGATGTTATCATGGACCATAAGTTGACATTAGAACATCAGGTGTCAGCTGTAGTCCACAGGGTTTTTTTTCACCTTAGGAACATCACCTGGATCAAGGCCTTTCTTAATGCCAGGACCTGAAGAACCTGGTGCATGCCTTCATGACATCCAAACTGGACTATTGTAATGCTCTTTATCTTGGGATATCTGGAGGTTTTGACGCACTGCTTGCAGCTGGTGCAGAGCATCACAGCTTGATTGATTGCTGGAGTTTCCACTCCAAGAATATCTCTGCTGCTCTGCAGATGTTGCACTGGTTGCCTGTGAGGTGAGGCATCACCTTCAAGATAGGTTTGTTAACATACAAATCCCTACATGATCTGGGTTCAGGCTACCTAAATGAGCTCCTGTGTCCATATCCTCCTGACTACCCTCTCCACTCTTGAAGGTTCCTAGATCTTGCTTAAATCTGCAGGGGACTGCACCTGTGCAGTGGCTGCTTCAGTTTTCTGGAATCTGCTGCTGCAAGAGTTTTGGGAGGCCCCCTTCAGTTGATAGTTTATTGAGAAATCAGAAGGCACATGTACAAGTATATATATACAGTATGAATCCCATCTGTGGCATTAAAAAACTTGCATACAGGTGTCGTAGACGAAGCTCCAAGTACACTGATGTTTTTGCAAATTTTCAGAAACAATCAGAACAATGGAACAGATTAAAAAGCAAACAGGCTAATTACAACAGGAAAAAAAAAACTAAATAAGCAGCAGCTTACTTGCTGGTAACTCCATTGGAATTGATTCATATGACTCTGGGCCAACAGTGTTGTGCTATGAAACTTGGATTGGCTGTCAAGTCACACATACTTCAGTTGACTCTGTGCAGACCTGGCATAGCTAAACAAATCTGTATATTGGGGTGTGACACTGTGTCAAAATGGCGCAAAGAAAAACGGCACAGGCAAAAACAGTGCCATGTGGTCCATGTTATCCAGCACGGTCCAAAACCACGCTGGATCATATATACAAACTCCGAGACTGTGCATGCATTTATGCCTGTGCAATTTTTGACCGCACATGTGTGTGGTCAGTGTTTTGACCAGATACCTCAGGGTGTAGTGAAACACCATACTATGCCTTCCTGAGGCAATTAGAGCAACACATGCAAATGTTCCCATCTGGCAGCAGATGTTTCTTGCTTATAATTTATGTTGGCCAACAGTTTTTCCCATCTGCAGAGGTTCTGGAGCAGCAGCATGCCGTTCTGTATAGCTTGGAGCCTGGTATCTAACCAGTGCCTGGCAATGACACACCATGTCATGGCTGCTATTAGGGCCTTCTTGCAATGCTGCTGCCCTACCAGATTTTCTAAGCTAAGACCAGCTAGATAGGTGAGAGGATTGAAAGCATCTTGTAGACTGAGCAGTGAGTCTAGCCTCTCTTTGTCTGTGCCAGAACCTGCATGCAACAGGGCAGTCCCAGAATATACTGTGTTTTAATGTTCCTCTCTGGGTCTTGAATTGTGTACAAGCATCTGTTTCTAGCCTCCCCATGTTACTTTATGGGGGTATAGTATATATTGTTTAATAGTCTGTAATGTGTGCTAACCCGAGATGGTCCAGTTTGACATATTTATGTAAACTGAGCCATACATTGTCAGAGTTTTTTGTAGCCTACAGTTCTGGAAATTCAGTAGTCCAGCTGGAGATTCACAGAGTTAGTAGCTACCTGCCTGAGTTTCCTATACACTATTGATATAGCATGTCTTTGATTCACTACAATACTGAGATCAGCCCATGGATCTTGCTGTGACACAGGCATTGGGTGTGGGCCTAACTTATTAATGACCATGTGTTGCAGCTGTAGAAACTGGAATACATGTTTTGCTATCAGATGGTTATGAGTTCAGAAATATCAAAAGGTACAGTAGTGTTGTCCTTGACCTATTTTAAACCTTGGATTGTGCTTGATAGGCTGGTGTATGTTGAACTCAGGTTTGATCCCCCAAAATGTATGGAGCTGTCTGCAGGCCCTCAGTGAAGTACCCATGGGAGTGTCCTTTAGCTCAGTAGGAAGGTTTGAAAATTTGCAACTAGTCAGGGCTCTAAGCTCGATACTGTATTTCCCAGCTAGATCTACTTCCATAGTTGTGTGTGCTGGCATTGTCTGTCAGTCTTCCATGGTAGTGTGTCTTGTCTCCACCACAGGAAATGACAGGCATGACACACTAAGTAGTAGAGAAAAAATCCAGTAACTGTGACCCCCTTTCCTTACTGTTAGCATGAGTCAGGTTAGCATAATGAGGTACAGGAGGGAGTGTTTTCCAGAAGGAGGGTGCTCTAGAGCAAGGGAACATGCTGTAAAGCTAAAGGGGGTAGGTTCCGGAGAGATGTTGGGAGATATTTCTTTATAGGGGGGCTGGTGGATTCCTGGAACAGCTTTCCAGCTGAGGTAGTGGTGGTGAAAACTGGTGGGGTTCAAAAATGGCTGGCATAAGCATAAGTGAATCATAGGGGTGTGGGGGGTGGAGAGACAGCACAGAAGATCAAGTGGATCTGCAGCAATAATGAAGGTAGAAAATATGTATGCCATATAAATAAACTGGGCAGACTAGGTGGGCCAAATGGCCCTTATCTGCCATCAGATTTTATGTTTCTATGTTTCTCTTTTGAGCAGTTTCCCATTCCAGAGAAATTCTGACAGGGTGGTTCTCAGATTACCGAACTACTGTTTAGGTAGGAGCAGACCTGTCATGCTCAATGGATATAGTGTACATGGCCGGATGTCCATCTAATGACATTAATTTTATCCCATAGTGTGAGGAGCAATGCTCTTCACCTGATCAGATCTCTTCGTACTGTAACCATGAGCTTATTGATGTTCTGATCTATCGTCAGTAGTTTATTCCTACTGACTGTGATGCCAAGGTATTTAATGGATTTTGGTGCCCATGCACCCCCCCCACACACACACACACACACACTGCATCACCTCCGTTTTGTTAATATATACATTAAGGGACATAATGAGGGTCTTGTCAAGATTTAGCTTGTAGCTCTGATAAATGGCCAACTTTGTCTAGAATTTGAAAACTGCTGGGATTGAGATCTGAGGTTGTTCCAAGTGCAGCATGATGTCATCTGTGTAAGTAGAAATAGTGTATCTATTCTCTCCCACTTTAACCCAGAGACTCTAGTTTTCACCAGTATGGTGCAAGTCAGTGTTTCTAGATAGAAACTGAAAACTAGCGGGAGATGGGGCAATCTGCCTAGTCCCTTTGCCCAACCTGAAGGGAGGTGCCTTTAGGCCACTACATGTGACTCTTACAGAGGATTGGGAGTATAGGAGGCATACCTAGTTTATGAACTCCTCTGGGAATCCAAATTCATCCAAAGCTATAAATAGAATATCCCACATCACCCTACTGAAAAGTTTCTCTGTGCCTAGTGACACCAGGACTGTGGGGACACTGGATGCCCCAGACACAGAGATGATATTATCTACCTTTCTCATGGATCCCTAGATAGCCTATCCTGCATGAAGTCTACCCACTCCTGACCCTCTAGGCCTTGTCAAACTATTGTCACCCTCTCTGCCAATAATTTTGCTAGAATTTGTATGTCCAGGTTGAATAGCAAGATGTGCCTATAATTAGTTACCAGCACCTGATCCTGGCCTAGTTTAGGAAGCAACGTGATCAAAGCCTCCTGAAAGCCAAGGACCACGGTGCCCTTCTCATAAGTGTTGTTGAGCAGAGCAGTCAGATGTGGTGAAGCTCTTTCCCAACCTCCTTATAAAAGTTGGGGAAACCTGTGGGGACCTGGGGCTTTGTCTAAGTTTAGGTCCTTAATGGCCTTAGTCACCTGTATGACTGTAATCGATTTGCCCAGTGCACCTCTCTGTGTATCCTGGATTCTGGATAAATTGGCTGCCTGTAAAAGGGCTTTTATCTCCCACTCATCTACTGGGGCTTCCATGGAGTACAATTCTCATAGCACTTCCCAAAGCTGTTCACAATATCTCTAGAGTGAGTTAATAATCGAGACTTAGGCTGGCTTCGTAAAGCTGGTATTATTCTAGCTGCTTTGTTCTGTCTCAGCCTGAGAGCCAGTAGCCTACCAGCTTTCTTGCCTCTATCAAGATATTTTAGCTTTGCCTTAAAGATGTCTCTTTCAGATCCATCCCTAAGTAACTCAGCATATTTTTCTTTTGCTGCTATGAGTTCTAGCCATTGAGCCTAAGTAGAGATGGCTTTAATCTGTTTTTCCTGCTTTCTAATGTTGTCAAGGAATGCAGTATGTTCCAGAAGTCATTTATTTTTCCTAACCAAGCCTAATCTTTTAAGTTCACCCCATATTGTGCATTTGTATGTCCACCCCAAATAGTATTAAAGTCTGATACCGTTCCCTTGTTAAGTTCAAAAAGGATTGGGTTTGTTCCTTGATGAGTTTTACGCAGGCTGGGTCTTTTAACAAATGGTTGTTGACCTTCCAGGAACTGTCTGTTTCAGAGCTAAGCTGAGTAGATACCATCAGTGTCAAAGGGACATGGTCAGACACCAATATGGAGCTAATTTCACTCCCCTGGTTCCCTCCTACTAGAAACTGCAAGACCAAAAAGAAGCTATACAGCAATCTATACCATGAACCTGGGAGTGGAAAGTAAAGTTCCTCTGATGAGGGTACAACATTGTCCAAGAGTCTATAACCCCTAATGTGTTTTTGAAGTCTATCAGGGTTCTTTGGGCCAGTGACAGCCCTTTCATGTGTAGCAGGGCTCTGTCTAGTTCTGTACCTTGTACCAGGTTCGCAACACCCCTAGAATGATTGAAGTGCCCACATGAGTTGACAGTAAGGTGAGCAGAGATGTCAGAAACTCCCAGCAAGCCTCTCAAAATCAGGTATCTCCCCTCAGAATCTTTTACTTCTGACGGTAATTTAAAAGGGACCAAGTGGGCTAGCAGTAGTCACTCCTGCTCTAGAGTTACTACTGCCAGCAGCAAAGGCTTGCCCCACCCACTCCCTGCACCATAGAGTGTGATCAGATTTCTTAGTGTGTGTCTCTTGCATCATCGCTATCTGTGCGTCAAGCTGCTTATGATGTCTGAGTATCATGTAGCGTTTCTTTTAAGTCTGGTCCCCTTTAATATTCCTTGTAGCTATCTTATACCCTGGTTTGCCATGAGCCAGTTCAGACATGTTATTTGTGGATGACCTCACTTTTTGCATACCCATCACTTTTGTCTGCCTCCCAGGTCCCCCTACAATAGAATATAAAAATAGAAACGTCAGAATCTGCTCACTGTATGAACCATTAAAGACACATTGCTGCTACACATTAACTAAACAAACAATAACAAGAACCATTTGCAAACTAACATTAACATCATTTGACACGGGGTGCGGCACAACATTTGGTGCACCTGCATGGCTCTTGCCCATGCACCCTACCCGGTTGTAGGACAAAAATGTATTTAGTTTGTTGTCCCTGCCAAGAGGGAGGCCACATCTTTGGTGCCCAATTCAGGTTCCCCAGCCGGGGAGGCTGGGCTGTGGTGCTTACCTCTAGTGATAGGTGCCTGCTGAAGCCCGGCACAGAATACCACTGTTTTGTAAAGTCCAAAAGAAAGTGTGCTGCACTTGAAAGTGACAGACAGGACGCCACACTGTAATATACAGAAATAGTGATAACTTTAATTCAGTAGCTAGTGTCAAAACATTTACAAACATTTACAAGCACACTGCTACTCCAAACAGCTACTCAGCCCTTTGACTCTCGTGAGTCTTACCTCAGGGGTTGTGATTGAACTGAGCATAGGTACTGTCTTACACACAGTTGCCTAATTAATATTCAATGCCAACATACATAAGTATGAATGCCATTCCTACTTCATAATATAACATTAAACAAACACTGTAAAATAGTCAAATCAGCATACGTGATGATTCTAAGTAAAATGAATCACAACATTTTAAATCCAACACTCAAACTGCAGCAGGACTACGATTACAAAAGTATAAGCTACTATGGGAAAAGCTACAAATGAATGTGCTAAAACCCAAATGTGTACAAGTAATCAAACGTGTCCTTAAGGCTGAGTGATAAAATACAGAAAAGTTGGAGAATGCTGTGATCACCCAAAGTTGCTTTTCAAGGCATCTGCAAATATCCCCCCTCCGCTCAGACTTTGAGTGCCCTTGCAACCTTGAGCTGGGGGGATGTATCCCAGAGGAGCCACATATAATAAGTTCCTAGGGAAAACCTAGAATGAAAGAAAAAAGTAAAGTTAAAAGCTGTTATAAAGAAAAATAAGCCATGCATTATTGTAATTATTTCAAGAAGTAGCACCCCTCAGCTGAATAGTTGAATAAATACTATTGTATTAAATAAAACACACAAAAAAAGCTTTAAAAGGAGCAAACCACCATGTAGCTCCACAGAATCATTAAAACCCCGGTCAGTTTAGTATTCACTACGTCATCGGGGGGCCCTGATGATGTAGTGAATACAAAACCAGTTGGTTATGTGGGCTTCTTGAAATAATTGTATGATTTTGGCTGCAGCTTGCACCCTCTTAGCAGTGGACCTGTTTTTGTTATGCGGTATTGTAATTTGTAACTTTTCCCATAGTAGTAGTCCTGCTGCAGTTTGAGTGTTGGATTAAAAATCTGTGATTAATTTTACTTAGAATAATGATGTATGCTGATTTGACTGTTTCGAGTAGCAGTGTGCTTTGTAAATGCTTGGACACTAGTTACTGATTTAAATTGAAGTTATCACTATTTCCGTATATTATGGTGCAGTGCCCCAGCTGTTGCTTTCAAGTGCAGTGCACTTTCTTTCAGACTTTATACTTTTAGGTTGGGGTTGGCAGTCCCTATTTGTTGCTGCACAGCGCAGTTTTGTACCCTGATAAAACATGTGACCTTACTTGGGATATCTTCACTCCATAGAGGGACCTTATTTTCTTTTTTTTTTTGTTAATCTGTTTATACCCCCCCTTCACTGTAGCCAACCTGACCTATGGAATCCCTGCAGTGTCCAGTGACCCTGCCCATCCCCTTAGCTTTCATGGAGGCGTGTCCTCCATTTTGCCTTGGTTTTCCCCCTGGGCGTGGAAGGAAAGAGACCCCTACTCTCCCTACCTGAAAGATCCTGTCATGCTGGCGGCCACAGCCAGGGTCTGGTTTTGCTCAGCACTGAGGCTCATCACTATTGTGTGGCTGTGGGGCATTTTCCATGTTCTATTCTCCCCAAGGATGTCCACATGCAAGGAGCTCCAAGGTAGTGTACATGCCCACACGTATGTTCAGTTCTTCTGGAGCAAAGCAGATGTCATCCTTTCCGTTTTGTTGTCCCATCTGCACCTCCACCTGTGGTAACCCAGGTAGCAGTGTTGCAGTGGGAATGACACCCCTTCCCCCCTGGAGGAGGAGGACAGTGTCTATGGGGAAGCTAAATCCTCTTCTTCTTCTTTGGTTGGCCCCAATGACCTAGGATCATTCTTGAACCCAGGTCACCAGTGTCAGGAGCCATAGCTGTACCACTACACCCATGGTCCAGCAGGGACACCATTTTTAGCAGTGTAGTTCTCCAGTTTTACTCTCACCAAGGTGGGCATATGGGTCTGGAGAGGACCCGAAGTGGTAGTTTTCTGCCCTCTTTCAAAAGATGTCTGTGAGGCATTTACTATAGAGTGCTGCCATTTGGTTCCTTCTTATGACCCCAAATGCATTCTCATGTCCAGAACTTGGGTCTTGTGTAATATTGTGGGCCAATATACACATTAGGGATTGTAATTACGATAGACACCTATGGAGTGGCCCAATGTCTCATTCACTTATTCATATTGCTAACAAACATGAGTGCAGCATCACTTTGCATTTTGTATATGCAGTGTATCCATTGCTATAAGGGGGGCAATGAGGAAGATGGTCTGTAACAGTTCAAATCCCTTAGCATGGTGCTTACATAGCCTCACATGTATTTATTTATTTAATTAATTTTGGTAACTGTGTGAACCCACTGAACCAGTGGTCCCTTTTCCAGGTGCAACTCAGAGTTAATTACACACAGCATTTCTATAGCACCAGGAACAGATTACAGTACAAGAAGCACCAGTGACAGTTACAGTATAAAGAAACAGGCACATTTCACAGTATCCATGACAATGGTACATTGTAAAAAGTTCATTACAACCAGAGATTCAGACATAGTACACAGGTAGCATACAGAGGTGCCATTAGATTATGCAAGGATACTATACACTATGTAGCTATAAATGCAAACAAAAAGCAGTATCTAGTGCAGTGCAGAAACAAGATATCGCACTAAAGTAAATGGGAGTTACAGAATGAGACATGGACAGGGTAGGAGACAAGAACAAGGGTAGGAAGGGGGAGTAGCAACATACAGGTCAGGCAAGTAATGGTGGGTAGTGAGGAGTTAAGTTCTGTACTCAGTGGGAGCAGGAACATAGGCATTTTTCAAGTAGGAGAGTTTTTAGGCGTTATAATGCAAAGGAAGCAGTGATATTTAGCCTATAGGTCCTGCTGTACATATGGCATCGATCGATGGAAACAAGGCTGTTAATGTTCATTAGGGTGTGGGGGGCCAAGTCTTATTAAGGATAAATCAAAATGCCATCTAAAGGATGTCCATGCCACCTCAAACACGTCTAACATCACCCTGACCTGAATTCCACCAACAGCTCTGGATGAGAAGCATCTGCCAGTTAAAACAAAGTTGTACAAGAGTTATACAAACTACAGGTTAAAAATATAACACTAAATAGGCATTAATAATTAATAATAAATAAAAAATTTTAAAACAGCTGCAATTAATGTGGGAATGCCTCTCTAAAAAGGTAGGTATTCAGACCCTTCTTGAATGCCTCCACCAATGGGTTCTCCCTCACAGATCTAGGAAGCGAGTTCCAGAGGATCGGACCTGCCACCCCAAATGCACAGTCACCCAAAATGTTCAGCCTGGTCCTTGGAGCCACAAGAGGCCCCTGGTGGAGGAGCAGAGGGAGCGGATTGGAATGGCAGGTGTAAGGAGGATTGTCAGGTAGCCAGCTGCAAAACTACCAATGGCTTTACAAAATAGTGAGTCATTTTTCTGTACAGTCGCCATCTTGAATACTTCAGGAGTATCCCCCCAAACATCCACAAATGAAGCAGTAGTTGGGGGAGCCAAGCTCACCCATGTTTTCTCGCCATTAACTGCAGAATGTTATCAACTTATTTATATGATAGATTGCTAAGGGAGTACAAAGTACCTTGCAACATCATGAATAATCATTTGTGAGCACAGTGTGCTCTTTTGGCTCTACTGTTAGAGGGGAACTGAAGTCCTGGGAATATCTTGGGGAGGTCCCTTTTCACTGAGTCAGTGGACTGGAATTCTACTTTTCCTTTGGTGTGATAACCACAAGATGGGTGGATGCAACATTCACAACTTGACTTGTGCAGCAGGTAATGTTTTTTTGACATCTTTATATTCCATTTGCTTGTCCTGTACTGCAGGTTCTATGTCACCAAAAATATAGAACCTATGCCGGTTCCACAGAAGATTTTGTTTTTCTCTTGCCTTAATTTGGATGTGCATCTTTTCTTGCAGGTTTAAGCATTTAATTAGGATTGCTCTCAGCTTGTTGTTTGGTGGAGGCCATGGCTTTGAAGAGTAATGTGCCCTCTCTATTGTGTGATGCTCAGTGTTGGTGGGGGGATAAAGTGGAGCATGTCTTTGCCCTTGACTTTCTCAGGAATCCTCACAAAGACCAGGTTGTTTTTCTGGCTCCTACCTTCCTGGTATTTGATGCAGTCCTCAAGTTTGCTAACTTTTTTTCTGTAGATCTTTCAGCTCTTACTCTTCCCTTTTCTTGGCATCTTCCAGGAAGCACACCCTAGTTTTTGCGTCCCCCAGTCATTGGCTAAAATGCTCCAGTGCCAGTTTGACTAGTTTGAGATCTTCTGCTGCTTCAACTAGGTCATCTTAAGTGATGCCATTTCAATGGAAAAGCGGTCCAGCCTTTCACTTGCCCCCTCTTGGTCTTGCAGAGAATTGGACAACAGTTTGTGCTTCAGTGGCTCTGGGCACAGCGGGAGTGACAGCGCCCCATTAACCTCCATAACTGCTTGTTCTTGTTCACCTGACATTTGATTTTACCACTATCTGCTTGTGAGTAAGTGAGAAGTCTATGTAGAGAGAACTGCTGACTTTAGCTGACATTTTTCTGATAAAAAGCTGCATTTAAAGTTGGATTCACAGAGGAACCGATCCAGAGACATCCTGTCAGGCTGTTTGCATCACGTGACTACGTCAGGTGATAGTTTTAAGTGGGGGTTAAAACACTATTTTTTTATAAGAACTTACCCAGTTGATTCTTAGACTATTATACCTTCTGTATAATCTAATGAAAGTTATTTATTGTGCTGCTGTCATTGTATGTGATTTGTTTTGTAAGGTGCAGAGCCTGTGTGATTTGGCACCTGAGCAATTAATATGCTACATCTACTACACTTGTCTATATGCATAAGTTTCCACTTCTTAGCATTACATTTCAGTTGCCACACCTTGGAGCACCCTTTGAGTTTTTCTAGATCCCGCTTCATATTCCTAATGCCCTCTTTAGTGTCTGCCCTGCATAGAATTTAGCGTCAGATGCACAGTGGGATATTTTACCCTTTCTCCCTTTGCCTATGTCACAGATATACACAGTGCTGCACCCATTACTGATTCCTGTGGCACCTTGCTTGTGACCTCCCTGGCTTTTGATTGTCATCCATTTACTACCACCCTTTAGGTTCTTTCTCCAAGTCAAATTGTTACCCACCTGGTTGGCACTGCACCCACCCCTCGATCCCCCAGGTTTTTCTCCAGGCTTCCATGGGGCACCATGTCAAAAGCCTGTCCCTTGTCCACAGCTCTCATTACTGAACCAAATAACACTATTATTTTGGTCTGGCATGACCTTCCCTTCACAATGTCATACTACCTCACATCTTGGATCCTATTCACTTCTAGAATGTCAGTCAGTTGCTCTTTAATATTAGTCTCCAGGACCTTCTCCAATGTAAAGGTCAAGATAACGTGTCTGTAGTTTTCTGGGTCATCCTTGCTCCCATTCTTGTGAAGGGAGACCACATCCACCCATTTCTACTCAGCTAGGACTAGCCCATTCTCCAGGGATCAGTTACATAAGCTGGCCAGAAGGAGTCCCTCTTCTCCATGTCATACCTCCATCCCTTCTCCCTTCCTATTCCCACCACAGTCCAGCACCTGCATGGGCCCTGGGGGTCTCTGAGGTAGTGGTGCTGCTGACACCATGGGGTTCTGTCCCAAGATTCTCCTCAGGAACTGCACTTCATCACTGAGGGCAGCAATCTCATCAACAAGGCCCCAATTCTCCTACACACTGGGCAACCTTTGTTTATCCAGAGAAGTCTCTGGAAGATGGCAGCACCACACCCTCTGCTGCTAAACAGCTCACTCACTAAACTACCTCCTTTTCAAACACGGCATAAAAAGTCAATGTGGAGCAAATATACATCTTACACCTACATCACACACTCTGCTGGTCATTTTGTGTCAAACACACCAATTACTGTAGCACTCAGGAACAAGCAGGCAATAATGAAAGGACTACATGGTATTACAAAAAAATCAGCAAATCTTTATTCCTCGCTCGAGGTACAGTTTCATACTCATAATGTAAAGCACTAAAATAAGAAACATCATGAATGAAGATGTCCCCTGATGAAGACTTTCATAAGTGAAGCACTGGGGTGAGTGACGAGCAGATCCCACTGCACAGGACTACCATTCATTGGTTTTCTTATTTTAATGCTTCACATTGTGAGTATGAAACTGCACTTTGATAGAAGAATGAAGATTTGCTGATTTTTATAGTATTATGGAGTCCTGCCATTATTGCCTGCTTGTTCCTGAGTGCTACAGTAACTGGTGGGTTTTGCTGTTTGTAAGTGGTAGGCAGTCCCCTTCCTGATAGAACTGACCTTCCACCATGGGTTGCAGTGTACAGTCCTCAACTTACCTAGTTGGTCATTTTGTGTCCCCTTAGTAGAACAGAGTGACTTGCTCCCTGCCCCTCATCATCTAAGTCCCACTTCAGTTAAGCCCCCTTGGCACATAACCTCATGGCACTTAACGTTGTGGCACTGCTTACTATGAAGAACTCACTATGCTCATGTAAAGTGTTCTTAATATACTGACCACCTTGGTCAAATGACAGGAACTGCTACTTGCAACTTCCTGTCTCCATCACCTATACTGTACCTACCACTAAGTCTTCTGTTTGGTTTGGATGCACAAGAGGTCAGTAAGCTGTTTCAGGAATGTTTGTGCCCTGCTTTAAACCCTGCTCCGAAGTCCCTACTGACATCACCAAGTGTGGCCATATGAATGGAACCCACCAAAACTCACCCAGGTACAGAGTCATAGACTAGGCGTTAATTACTAACACCCCTATTCTAGCGGCTATGTACTATAAAAATGTATTCAGTACTAGCCCCAATCCAAGCAGCTTCACTGTGGAAAGGCTTACCTCTTGAACTTCAATCATCCTGCAAGCACTATCCCCACAGCTATTAGTGTTTTTGACTGAGGTTTGCACCTGCTTTAATTTGAAGTTCCTGCTGGTGTTACCCAGTGCTGCCATATGACTGGAGCGCACCAAAACTCACAGAAGTACGTAGTCATAGACTAGGTCTTAATTACTAACAAACACCCTTATTCAAGCAGCTACTCACTTTAAAAATGTATTTAGTACTAGCCTCCTAATCCAAGCAGCTTCACTGAGTAAAACACTTTTTTTTATTTCAGGTCAGCACTTACCTACTGAACCTCAACCGTCCTGCAAGCGCTGTCCCCACAGCAACTAGTGCTTTTAACTGAGGTTTGCACCCTGCTTTAATTTGAAGTGCCTGCTAGTGTTACTCAGTGTGGTCTAATGATCGAAGCCCACCAAAATGTATCTAGATATGCAGTCAGAGACTAGAGGCTGGATTTTCAAAGGACCCTTAGAATGACGCAAGATGTGTCAAACATTAACCTTGCATCAAATCCAGGTGCACCAAAGACTGCATGCCCTATTTTGCAAGAAACATGTTCTCTGTGGCAAAGTATCCCAAAATGATAAAAGAGGCCCGCTGCATCAAATATGTGACATGTGGGTTGAGAATGACACAAGCTGAGAATGAGGCAAAGCTGAGGCAAAAATACAATGCATGGAGTGAGATGGAGCAAAAATGATGGCAGGTTGAGTCAAAAATATGATGTAGAGAGAAAATAATGCAAGTTGAGCCAAAAAATTAAGCAAGTTGAGTCAAAAACCACATGCTTGGAGGAAAGTGAGGCAAAGCCAAGTCTAAAAATGACTTAAGTTAAATCAAAAAATGAAGCCAGCTGAGTCAAAAACCATATGTATGGAGAAAAGTGACACAAAGATGTGCCTAAAAATGATGCAAGTTGAGTAAAAAAATTAAGAAAGTTACATTAAAAAAATGAAGTAATTAGCATGAAAAAATGGTGCATGGAGCATAAATGATGCAAGCTGAGTCAAAAAGTGCCATGGATGAAATGGCCAAGACAATGGCATGTTTATTTATTTATCGAATTTTGGTCACCGAGTGAGCCCACTGAAACCAGAGGTCCCTTTTTCTGGGGTGACCTGGAGTCAATTACAGGCATGAACTCATACAACAAGGATACAATACTTCATACAGCATGGGTTTGAAAAACAAACAATTTACAAACAGAGGATGGAGATAATGTGAACATGTTACATTCACAAGATTAGTTATCTTATTAATGCCAAACATTATAACGTGTAACTGGAGAAACATAACACAATACTTCGCACACAGAGCAGCAAGGAAAGTTACGAGGTTCTGTGCAAGAGTAAAAAGATAAAAGTGCAATGCAAGAGTCCTCCAAGAGAATATTGGCTCTATGACCAACCCACTACATAATCTAACCTCACTTTAATATGCTCCAATGTCAGTTAGACCTGCTCTAGCTGGTCTAACAACAACATGCATCTTTGGCACAGTGTCAACAGCCTCCAGTTTTGAAAATCCAAATAAAAGGGATGGTGCATCATTTTTATGATGCAAACCTCATTGCGACATGGTCCACCCATTTTATTTATTTATTTATTTAAAATTTAGTTTCCGGGAAAGGCACACTGAGCCGAGGCTTGCTTCCAGGTTTGACCCAGGGAAAGGGTAAAGCATGGGTAAATTATAAACATAGTAAGGAACGTCATTTAAACAGAATAATTCAGTGCCAGTGAGACAACAGTGCAAGAGTGTGACAAGTCAGTTGCAAAATACAAATACAATAGAGTGTAAGCTGTCACTAGATTTCAGGGGAAGGGATGCAATTGCATGAAGAGAGCCTTAATAGATGCTTTAATGAAAGGAGGGAGGGCCCCTTGAGAGGAAGTCCATGCCCCAGGAGAAGTTCAGACTCTGGGGCCCCATGTAGCGATGTACAGTAGCATGCCAGATGGCCTGGGCCCCTCTTTGGTGCCGGCCCTGGGAATTATCCCTGGCTCCTACACCCACTCATGGACCCTGAGGGAGGAGAAAGCCGGAGGGAAGCTAGTTCCAGAGAGCAAGAAGTCAGTACGAGAAAGCCGCTTGCCCAGTACAGGAATGTGTGAGAGGGTGCGTGAGTCTTTGGAATGTAGTTTGTAAGCAGAGGCAACTATGGGGAGAGGAGGGAGGATAGGTGAGGGGTAGTGAGCCAAACCAGTATTTAGCAGTGAAGACAGAGCAGTGTGTCTGGCAGCATAAGGGTAGGGGAAGCAAGGAAATTAAAGAGTGCAATGAACAATGATGGGTGCAGTGGGGGGCATGTTAGTAGCAAAATGACAGAAAGCATTGCAGAGGGTATCCAGTCTAGCAAGTGAGGAAGGGGCTGTAGATCACATCAGCCTAATCAAAAATGAGGAGAATCAATTTGGAGACCAGCTCCCGGTGGACTGGGAGGGAGAAGCTATCCTAGTTGCAGTATAAAACGCCAAGCTTGGGGCGGAGCTTGGGGTAGAGTTTTGGTGTTCATTTTGATTTTGTTTGTCTGGAACCACTGCAGCACATTTAGGAAGTCACGCTGGAATGGGGCCTCAACTGCGGTGGATGTGGGACCAGATGTGTAAATTACCATGTTGTCTGCATACATGTGTATGTGCAAGAAGGCACAGGCTGAGGAGAGGTCATTGAGAAAAATGGAAAATAGTATAGGGCTCAGGATGCAGCCTTTGGGAACACCAACCTGGATTGGGGGGACAGTATGCCCCCACCTGTACTGACTGCAGGCGGCCCATCAGGTAGGAGCAAAATCAATTCACGGTGTGGGTGGAGAGGTCTGCTGAGGTCAGCTTGTTTAGGAGGTAGTGATGGGATACCAAGTCGAACGCTTTGGCCAGGTCAATGAAAATGGCTGCTGTAATATGTTCTTTGTCCATCCCTGTGAGGATGGAATCCATCACTCAGAGGATAGAGGAGATGGTGGAGGGGTTCTGTCTAAAACCATACTGGAAGGGGAAGAGGAAAGATGAGTTGAAAAAGGTGGTAGGCCTGGAGAGCACAAGGGATTCCTGGAGTTTCGCTAGGAATGGGAGTTGTGTGATTGGCCTGTAGTTTCCAGGGGAGGAGGGATCACCCCCTTTGTGGAGAGGTAGGACTCTGGTTATTTTCCAGGCTTGGGGGACAGTGCAGGGAAAAAAGGATAGGTTCAGGAGGTGCATGAGAGGGAGGGTTATGGCCAGGGCAGATAGTTGAAGGAGTTTAGGATCTAGCCCATCAGGGCTGTGTTTTGAAAGGTTTCGGGACATGAGAGCCTGGACAACTTCCTGAGGGGTGACTGGAGGGAAGCTAAATGCATCTGAAGGAGAGGGTGAGGCAGCTAGAGGGAATTCAGGAGAGGGTTGGCTGGGTAGGGCACTGTTGGTGAAAAAATGGTTGAAGAAAGAGGCAACAGTTAGTGGGTCGGAGACCAGCGAGCCATCTACTAGAGGGGGGACTGGGATGGTGGGTCAAATAAGGAGTGCAGCATTTTCCAGAAATTGGCAGGGGACCTTAGGTTGGTCTGAAGGTTGGTCTGGTAGTAAAGAGCCTTGGCTGTTTGAACTGCCTTGGTATAGGAGTTCCTGAGTGACCTGTACAACTGTAAATCTGCTGCAGCATTGATGGACTTGAAGTTAGCTTATGGCTAGGTCATGGGACTGGAACATCTCAATGAGGTTGGGAGTGATCCACAGGTAGTGGAGGCACTTGACTCAGTTTTTTGAGAGGGGCAAGTGTGTCCCAAATCCTGTTAAAAATGGTTAAAAAGAGGGACAGGGCCTTGTCAATGTCATGTGCAGAGTAAATGGGTCGCAAGCCTAACACAAACCTTTTTGGTACAGGCAGTTCAGCTTTTGATGCTAGCAGTGTTAGAAAATCAGAACTGACGCAAGTTTTGATGCAGCTTGCTCCTTGCATCATTCTTTTCTGGTGCAAGCACCTTGCACCATTCTCTGACCTTTGAGTCTTAGTTACTAACAAACACCTATCAAAGCAGCTATACATGTTAAAAATGTATTCAGAACAAACATCCAATCCAAGCAGCTTCATTCTGTAAATTGGGATACTCAGAATTTCAGAACTGGAATTAATTGGCTTCTTTGCATTCTTACCTTATTTAAGGAATAATGATTTTCAGAATTAAAGGCTAAAAATCATAATTTCTAAAAAAGGGTCAGAATCAGTATTAGATTCAGATTCTGCTTCCCAGTACTCTCTAAACTCCCACAAAACTGCTAACATTGCTGTCGGTCCATCCTAATCCTGCTACCTACCAAGTTGCCACTGCCCCTCCCCCCACACACACACACACACTCTCCGCAATTGAAAATAGACATCCTCCCTCTTCCCTCAGCCTGTGACAATCATTCTCCCTCTTCCCCATCCCACTGTAATTGTGTGTGAGTCTGTGTTATGGTAATGGTGCCCTGAGTCTATACCTGCCACTGGTCCCATACTACAGGCTCTGCCCTCATACAGTAATATTCAGACATACACAAATGCCAGCAGGTACAGGCCATATGGTCAACTGAGTCTGCTCGAGTGCAAAGCTCCCAGTCTAATCTACTGCAGCTGCCCCCCTCGACCCCTTGCCCGTCCATCTGATTTATCACCCCTTCTGCCGACTCCCCGCTCCCCAGCTTCCCCTCAGTTTTGACCTTGCCTTGACCCTGTCCCACCCCCCTCTTAAAACTGCAAACAGATTTCAACGATATCACCTCCTCTGGCAGTGCCAGCCCAAGGATAATCTTTGTCACCCTGTGCTGGACCCCCTCCAGTAGTTTGACATCCTTCTTTAAATAGGGGCACCAGGACTGCACACTGTACTCTAAGTGAGATCTCACTATGGACCTGTACAGCAGCAGAATGACTTCCTTTCTCCTAGAGGTGATTCCTCTAGCAATGCACCCTGGCATCTTATTAGCCTTGGCCGCTGCTTTCCTAAACTGTGCTGAGTGATTCATGTCCCCTATGACTAGTACCCCCAGATCCTTCTCCTCCACTGAAGTAGATAACTGCTCTCCCCCTAGCCAGTAGCAGTTCCCAAGGTTCCTACCTTCCAAGTGCATGACTTTGCACTTCTTAGCGTTGAGCTCCAGCTGCCATGTATCTGACCAGCATTCAAGTCTTGCCAAATCCTCTTGGAGTACCTGCTCCCTTTCCAAACTATCCACCTCCGCACCAATCTTTGTGTCATCTGCAAAAAGGCTGATCTTACTCCTAATCCCATTCAATACATCAGCAATGAAGATGTTAAATAGCACCAAACCCAGTACCGAACCTTATGGGACCCCACTGGTATATTACCATATTACCCACTGATTTGTGTCACAACAAATATCAGCCCATCACCATGCACCCACCCTTGCCACTGCACATCCCCACCCAGTAAATGCCTTTTTCCATCCTCATCACATAAGCCTAAGTCAGACTTGAATCCAAAATTCAGTGTCAGTCTGACAGGCCCTCCTATGAGTGATTCAAGTCCCAGTTTATCCTGTGCATGTGGTATAAGCCAATAAGGGTGCTTATGGGCTCAAAACCCTGAGCTATCACATTATCCTGATGCCACAGAAGCATCTGGTGGTAGCCCAGGGTTTTGTTCTGGCTTGTCCCTTTATTCACCTTACTCACATCTTTTGCATGTAGGGATGGGAGTGAGACTTGAATCACCCGTGGCAGTGAATTTTGGATGTATTCATTTTAGGAAGGAAGGCAGGCAGTGCATAGTCAGGCACTGTGCAGTGGGCACTGGGGTGTGCATGAAGGCAGGCTGTTACACAGTGGGCATATTGATTTATTGAGCCTGGATGCAGATTTTGAGAACTGGATTAGCTGAAATGAAGGAATTAGGAGTAGGACCTTGCACCTGATGATGATGCAGTAGCAGCAGAGTAAACCCAAGACCCAGAAAGTTTGGCATTGGGCAGAGAAGACTGGGGTACCACACAGGCAAGTTACAATAGGATGGGGGGAGGAGGAGAGAGAGAGAATGTTATAGAGAAGGGGTGCTATGAGGATTGAGGGAATTGTGAGTGGTGGGGATCTGCCTGGCATCAGGGCCTTACAATAGTGTTAGCCAAGAGTTAGATGCTGAACTTAAAAATTCTGATTTCACTACAGATTCAGATGGCTTAACTGGCATTCAAATGGCACTGATTTTGGAATCAGAACTTGTGAAATCCATCAAAAAATATCGGCTGATTCTGAGTATCCATAACTGTAAAGGCCTTTTTTTATTTAAATCCTTTAACCGCACCCTGGAGAGACTTTTTTTTTGGTTAATTTTTTAGTAACCGAGTAAAGTCCACTAGGCCCAACTGCCTGTTTTTAGGGTCAGGGACAACCCAGGAGCACTGGGGAAGTTAAGTGAAGTAAAGTTAAGTAAAGGTTCAAGTCATCAAAAAATAAATACCCTATTAGTAAATGCTAGGAGCTTAAATAATAAATATGGGGAATTAATTTATCGTTTAATAAAGAATGAGATTGATATTTGTGCAGTAACTGAGACATGGTTTTCTGATGGAGACTGGGCAACTGATATACCGGGCTACTCTGCTGTACTGAAGAATCGTCAGTCCAAAAAAGGAGGAGGTGTAGCACTATATATTAAAGACAATCTTCAATATTGCAAATTATATAGTAATCAAATTAGCAGTGAATTAAATATTGTACCGATTAACTCCTTGTTAGAACCATTAACAACTGGGGTAGGATATCGAGCGCCAGGAATTACAGCTGATGAAATTTACATTTTTTTCAGATCTAGAAAAGATCAGTATTGATACAGATTTTATTCTTTTTGGATATTTGAATTCACCCAGTATTAATTGGCCAACTCTCAGTGCACTTTATAGTAATGACTACAGGTTAATTCAGTTTATTGTTCAAAACGATTTAGAACAATTAATAGACAAACTAATGAGAAATAATAATATCTTGGATCTTATAATTACTAATATTAAGCATTATGTTTCCTTACCCAGTATACAAGAACCCTTAGGTGATAGTGATCACTCTGCTATTCGATGGGATTTTTTTAATTCCAAGATAAATATAGTAGGTAATACTAAAGTCCATACTTTTTATAAACCTAATTATGGGCAAATTAAACAATATTTGAAGTTATGGAACTGGCATAGAGACCTTAAAGGCCTGAACACAAATGAGATGTGGCTTAAAATTAAAGAGAAGCTTGATTTTTGTATTGAGGCATGGGTACCAACACGGATTAAATACAACAGCAAGAATCAGAGAGTGCCTATTTGGTGGAACACTAAAATCAAAAGGAGTATATAAAAAAGAAAAAAGCGTTTAAATATTATAAGAAAAATCAATCACAAGAGGCTTGGTCAAAGTGTAAACGTTTAGCAAATACTACAAAAAAATTGATAAGACAAGCAAAGAAAAATCTAGAAATTAATTTGGTAAGAGATTGTAAAAATAATAAAAAAAACCTTCTATAACTATATAGGTTCACTGAAAGGTAGTAAGATTGGAGCAGGACCATTGCTTATTGAGGGAAAGTTAGTTATGGATGACAATCAAATGGCTAATGAATTTAATAAATATTTCATTAGTATATTTAAAAATAAAGAGAACTTTAGATATCTCCACTTCCTGCTCTACAATCTCCTTTTTGGAAAAAGATATCATGAGAGCGATTAATAGTATCAAGTCAGGCTCTTCTATAGGCATAGATGGTATCCCGTCATTTTTCATAAAGAATCTCAGTACAGAATTAGCTGGTATACTCACTCTCCTTTTTAATATATTCTTAAAAGAAGGTGTAGTATTGCAGGAATGGAAACAGGCTAATATTACCCCCATTTATAAAAAAAGGTTTGAAAAATAATATTAGTAACTACAGGCCCATAAGTCTGACCTCTAGTATTGGGAAGCTCATGGAAAAATTGTTACAGTATAAGATTATAGATCATCTTTAGAAATTAAGGAACGTGGACATTACCCAACATGGCTTTACATCTGGAAGATCATGTATGTCTAATTTGATTAGCTTTTTTGAACCTGTGAGCAAGGCTTTAGATGAAGGATTGCCTGTTGATGTAATTTTCCTTGATTTTGAGAAGGCATTTGATACAGTTTCGCATAAAATCCTCTTAGATCAACTACATAGACTTGATATAGACCCGTTAAATATTAAGTGGATCTTCTCATGGCGGGATAATAGGAAGCAGAGAGTGGTTCTGAGAGGATGTAAGTCTGATTGGGGAATTGTCAGTAGTGGAGTACCTCTGGGGTCTGTGCTTGGACAGTTATTATTTAATGTTATGATCTCGGATATGCAAGCTAAAAATGGAATTTGGATACAAAAATACGCCGATGACAGCAAACTCTGTGGGATTGTCAATAATAATATCTCCATTGCAGAGCTCCAAGAAAATTTAAATTACCTTTATTCCTGGGCTACTGATCATAGTTTAGTTTTTAATATTTCTAAATGCAAAGTAATGCATGTAGGAAGAAATAACTGTTTGGCTAGTTATTATATAAATAACATCAAACTTGAGGAAACAACCTCAGAAAGAGATCTTGCTGTAACTATTAATAATAATCTAAAATGTAATCATCACATTAACATTACTGCAAAAAAATGTCACAGTATACTCAAATGTATTCACAAACACATAAAAAGTTGAGAAGTAAAGGTTCTTATTCTATTATACACTACCTTGGTTAGAACGCACATGGAATATTGTGCCCGTTTTTGTTCACCCACTTCTTTAAATAACTTTAAAGCTTATGAGTCAGTACAACGTAAGATGACTAGATATGCTTTCAATATAGCACATCTAGGTTATGGTGACAGACTAAAACATTTAGGATTGTTTTCACAAAAATATAGGTTTTTTAGAGGAGAAATGTGTTGGGCCTATAATGCCTGTAAGGATGAATCACTTTTGGAAGCATATTGTTTGATTAAACAATCACCCTTGGAGAGTACCAGGTCACATAAACTTAGAGTACATGCCGAAGCATGTAAGACTCAATGGAGGAAGAATTTTATTACCCAAAGAGTTCCACATTTATGGAATTCTCTTCCAACAAGTGTTGTGTCATGTCAATCTCTAGACCTTTTTAAAAATGCACTTGATTGCTATATGGGCAATAAGAAATGTCTCTACCATCATTAGTATAATGATGATGAGTTATTAAGGGCTTGTCCCTCAAACTCGTAGTACCTATGAACCTTGCTCAGAGTCAAACAATATGCAAGTGGAGGGTGTGGGAATCAACCCCAGGTCTGCTGGATGTACACAGCTCATTACTCTAACTTCTAGACTATACTACCATCCCCAAAACTTGTTAAAGCTTCTGAAGAAGGACTTGGTTGGTCCAAAAGCTAGAGCACTTTGTTTTTTTGTTGTAACATCTATGTTGTTCCAATACAAGGTATTAAATCATTTGCTTCTGATTCTCCTCTTACATGGGTATTTGAGATTGTAGTTTAATGAAATATACAGAAGATGGTTATTTAGAGGCAATCAAAGAAGTAATTTCATTTTTAAGGAACAAAATCCACTGAACAAATCTCTATAACAGAAGTGTGCTAGATTCTGGTTGCTCAGTGCTTCTTATTGCATAACTAAACCACAGCTGTGTGAAGTTCAGCTGTATGCAAAGGTTTTAATTAAAGGAGAGAGAGAGAGAGAGAGATGGGGGCTCTGACCTTGGTGCTGATAAAGAACTTTAACTCAGCTGTGTACACTGCAGTTCTGTGTTATAGGGTTGTTTCCTCAAGTTTGATGTTATTTATGGGATTCAATTAAGGGACACAGAGTTGTACAGATCTGTAATTATGTTGCAAATAATAGGATGACTGGATTGAACTTAGAAAGGAGATCCAGCATTGAACTGTGCATTGATAGTGTTTCAAACTATGATCATTTGAATGTGCTTAAGAGCTGAGAGGAAGGGAGAACTGACCAGCTAACTTGAAGCAAGGAAGGTACTGTAGAACTAGAAAATAGCATGTAAATGACTGTTCCCAGCTAACTGATATTGGGTGGCTTTATGTCTTTCAATTTTCTTGCCGCACCGATTAACTGATACCTGTCATTAGATTTAAGTAGACTGCAATGCAATTGTGCTTTGCACTCATCAAAACAGAACTACAGCCTCTGAACTAGTGCAACTTGCTGACATTACATTATGTCTCTCATGAAGTGGCTCATGTCTCGTCATCCCAAAGCAAACAAAAGGGATTTTTCTTGTGTTGATACCACCCAAATTGTTCCTGACATTCTTGTTGAGATAGTTGGTGTCTCTGACAGTGTTACTCATTCTATTGCTAAAGAGCTTGCTGTTTGTGCTCCACCTGCTAAGAAAAGACATGGACAGTACACCTATGCAGCAGATGTCCATTTTGTTATTGGACAGCACGCCAGTGTGCATGGAGTGATGAATGCAGTGTGGCTACATGAATCCAGATACAAAGCATGCATAAATGAAAGCACTGCCAGAAAATTTAAGAACTATCTCCTAAAATTGAAGGGAAACCCTGATCCCACTGAACTGCACACAGAGATCCCACAAAATCCTTGGGTGAAGCCTCCATTACTGCTGGAGGAGGTTGAAAATGAACTGAAAAAATGATAAAATCATTCCACTCTGAGGGGGCGGTAGTGAATGGGCAGGTTGCCATTGCTACAGGAATTTTTAAGTCTACAAACCCACAAACACTAACTGACAATGGGGGTACAATATCATTCTCAAGGCAGTGGGCTTGTTATTCTTTAATAGGATGTGCTTTACTAAATGTTAAGGAATCAACGCTACTCATAAAACTCCTGACGATTCCCCAAAGTTGAAAGTCCATTTCCTTAAAGATCAAATGCACATATTTCATAAAAGCTTGAATTCACGTCACTGTGTCATGAATAGTGTTTCCTGAAAATATCATGTTGATTGTTTTTTTGTTTTTCTTTAAATCAGCATGTTAATGTGCTCTGCAGTAACTGAACACAATGAAGATCTTTCTGTCCCTGTCAATGAGCAATGGCATCATATTTGTCCAGCTTGCTGTTTCAGCAATTAAGTCCTTGACTGACTAACTGAATAAGTTGTTGCAGTTCCTAGTTACAGCAGTCTGTAGAGCTAATTGTTTGTTACTAACCCATCTGGTTTGTGTTTATAGAGATTAGCTTACTGTTTTAAAAAGTTGATCATTTGGGGTTCAGTGCTGAACTGAAAAGGTATGAGTGAATGTCTGTGAAAAATTACCTTGTCTGTATCACAGATGTCAGTTCTCTGTCATCAAAACTCTGCATTCTATTCTGGCTATAAAACACAGGGTTGTTTAATGGGTATAAAATAAATCTACATTTTACATTAATTCATAGAAGCAGAGTGTATTTAATGTAGCCTCAATAAATATGGTCATGTGATAACAATGTTGTTTTCATGTCAGATTGACAAACGTGTGTCTGCCATACTCTGCTATTTCAGGAACATGTACTGTATGAACTCCTAAACTTCAGTTCTTTAAAGGTTACTGTGTGACAATACATCATGTATGTGTATAACTAGAAACACTATGATGGCATCCTGATGCCCCCGACTTCTGCCTGACAGTTGAGGCAGCAGCTCTTTGCTTCCCCCTTTCCCCTGCCCCAAAAGCCCCCTGTCTCCTGCCCCATTTGAGGCTGCTGCAACCCGCTGCCCACTGTCTTCTCAATACAGTCAGGGCTGCTGCACCCTGCTGCCTCCCCCACAAACAGCTGAGGCTGCTGCATCCTGCTACCCTCTGTCCCCCACCCTATAACACAAGATGAAAGTATTTTTTGTTTTTGCTTTCAAATAGTTTTGGGCAGTGTACCAAAGGATCTGACTCTAGTGGCAAGGAGCAGCATGGTGCAACAACTAACTGTGGAGGCAAGAGGGTCTATGGTGCAGCAGAGCACAGTGGTGTTGGAGGACAGAGGACAGCATGGTGCAGAAGCCTTTGCTGTGGTGCAGGATACACTGGGGCATCAGGGTACAGCAGTCTTGACTGTGTGATGGGGTGCACATGGTGCAGTGGCCCTGCTCATTTGGGGCAATGGAAGTGGGTAGCAGGGTGCAGCAAAAGCCCCACCTTTGGTGGTCTGGGACAGCATGGTGCAGCAGCCCAAACTGTGGAGGCAGAGGTCCTGGGACTCCAGGGCTTAGCAGGGCACAATAGCCCTGTCTATGGAGACAGGAAAATGGGGCAACAGAGTGCATTGGCCCTGACTGTGGGAGTTGGCGACAGAGGGAAGTGGGGTGCAGCAGCCTCAACTGAGAGGCAGGAGACAGGGACATCAGGATGCTATATAGTATTTTTAGTTATACACATACATGATGTATTTTCAGAAACAGAAACCCTCAAAGAACTGAATTTTATGAGTTCATACAGTACATGTTCCTGAAATAGAGTGTGGCAGAAACATTTGTCAATCTGACATAAAAACAAAATCATTCTCACGCGAACATATTTGTTGAGGCTACATCAAAGACACACTGCTTCTATGAATTAACAGAATGTTGATTTATTTTATATCCATTCAACAACCCTGTGTTGTATAGCCAGAATAGAATGCAGAATTTTGACGACAGAGAACTGACATCTGTGATACAGACAAGGTAGTTTTTCACAGACATTCATTCATACATACCACTTCAATTCAGCACTGCACCCCAAATGATCAACTTTCTATGGGAAAAGAAAGATAAATTTTATGCATATCTCTCCAAACACAAACCAGATGGGTTAGTAACAAACTCTAAGTGAAAAGAATTAGCTCTACAGACTGCTCTAACTAGGAACTGCAACAGCTTATTCAGTCAATCAGGGACTTAATTGCTGAAGCAGCAGGTTGGACAAGTATGATGGCATTGCTCACTGACAGGGACAGAAAAATTTTCACTGTTTTCAGTTACTGCAGAGCACATTAACAGATGTTGATTTAAAGAAAACCACAAAACTAAACAGCATGATATTTTCAGGAAACACTAATCATGACACAGGTACGTGAATTCAAGTGAATTCAAGCTTTTTATTAAATATATGTGCATCTGATCTTTAAAAGAATCACTGATGCCAGTAAACAGGAGTTCATCTCTACTGAGCCCATACTGAATTTGAATGAAACAGGAGTGAATTTAATTCCCTGTGCTGGTTGGACTATGGATACATTGGGGCATAGCAGGTGGAGGTAGTGGGTCTCGGGTGAAAGAGGCAGGTGTCAGCAGTTCTATGCTGCACATTTTCAAATCAATTTTTACCACTCCAGGTGATCTACAAGGAGTGAACAGATCACTGCCATCCAATTTTCCCCTTCCCCAATGACTGGCAGATCACACCATCAGAGGACCACTGGGTGAATTCTGAAACCAAAGAACTTTACATTGAAGGTGTGATTGCACCTTATATAGGGTCAGTAATCAAAAATCTAACTCTACCTGACGAGCAGCGTGTGATTCTGATCCTTGACCTCTTTCGTGGTCACACAACCAAGGATGTGCTTAAAGTTACAGAGAAAAATCGCATCATCCCCATATCTGTGCCTCCCTTCCCCCCATACTGATCTTCTTCAGCCTTTAGACATTTTGGTGAGCAAGCTCTTCAAAATTGAGCTCAAACACCAATTCACTGACAGGTGCACAGGGCAGGTATCACAGCAATTGGTAAATGGCACTGTGGACAAAATAAACATTGATTTTCATATATTCACGCTAAAAAACAGACAGGTTCAGCGGTTGCTGACAAGCTTTCAACAACTAAACCTCCGAACAGAGAACTATCTGCATGGTTTTTGGCAAGCAGATATAACATAGGCACATGCTGAGTGCCTTAATGAGGTATGATAGCTCTGTACATACAACATATGGTAAAACAATTCTGCCACCATACTCAAGTTCTTTAATAAAAAATACTGAAACTGAATAGTACTTTTCTCTTTTTTTCAGCAACTCCCTCTGCCAAGAGAGCAGAACTGAGCAAAATGCCAAAATGAGGATCATCTTACCAGAGCCTGCCACGATCGTTTCACATCAGACTTTAGTTGTTATATGTAAATAATTGGCATACTAACATACTAAAATGCCAGCAGAATAGGCCTAATGGTCTTTCGTGTTTGCTCGTTTGGTCAGCCCCCACCCTGGGTGCTGACCTTGCTGCCCCCCTCGCCTTCTCTGGCTTCTCCCTTCCCAGTTCCGGATATTCTTGCTGCATTGGATTTTGCTTCCAGAACCCTTCCCTGTACCTGTCCCACCCCTCTTGAACCCTCCACCGCCTCTGCCTCCACCAGCCCCCGAGGCAGCGATTCCATGCCTCCACCACCTCTCAGTGAAGTAGCACCTCCTCCTTTCTCCCTGAATCTTCCCCTCCAGCTTCCACCTATGCCTCTAGTGGCTCCCTCCTCCTTCCTTCAAGCACCCTGACTGTTCCTCCCTATTTACCCTCTTCATGTACCTGAAGACCCTATCATGTCCCCCGCCTTCTCTCTTCCAATGTGTACATATTTAGCTCTTCGAGCCTCTCCTCATAGGTCCTGTTCCCCAAGCCCCAAATCATTTTGGTTGTCTCCTCTGGACCCTCTCCAGGAGTTTAATGTCCCTCTTTAAGTGTGGCTCCAAAACTGCACGCAGTACTCAAGTGTGGCCTCACCAAGCAGTTATACAGAGGAGTATCACTTCCTTCCTTCTGGAGGTGATCCCCTAGTGATGCATCCCAGCATCCTGTTGGCCTTGTGCTGCCCTCCTACAAGTCTCAGAGTTGTTCATCTTGACATCCACCCCCCAGGTCCCTCTCAGCCATTGAGACTTGTAGCATTTCCACCCCCAGGGGTGTACACTTGGCCCTGGTTTCTGCCCCAGGTGGAGTACTCTGCATTTCTGCATTGAACCTCAGCTTCCACTTTCTAGACCATCTTCCAGAGCCTCCAGGTCCCCTGTAGGGCCACCCTCCCCTCCTCCCCATCCACCACCGCCCCAGTTTTGAGTCATCCGCAAAGAGACTCATCTCACTTCTGATTCCTGTCCTTATGTCAGAGACGTAGGCGTTGAACAGGAGGGGCCCAAGGACTGATCCCTGTGGAACCCCACTAATGACCCTCCTTGGGGATGAGACTATCCCACCAACTACGACCCTCTGGGTCTGGTCCTGGAGCCAATTGCCTATCCATCTGATCATCTGGTTCCCCACCCGCATTTCTCCCAGCTTATCCAACAGGCCCACGTAAGGAACAGAGTCAAATGCCTTGCCAAAGTCTAGAAAGAGGACATCCACTGGTCTACCCAGGTCCAAGGCACTCGTCACCCAGTCATAGAACTCCACAAGGTTTGTCTGACATGATTTCCCCGGGACGAATCCATGCTGTCTATCGTCCAGGCACCCTGACGTTTCCAGGTCCTCCCAGCCTCTCCTTGACAATGCCCTCCATCACCTTGCCCACCACCGATGTCAGGCTGATAGGCCTGTAGTCCCCTGCCACCTCCCTTGATCCCCCCTTGTGGATAGGCACTATATGCGCCACCTTCCAGTCCTGGGGCACCCACCCTGTCCTCAGAGAGATGGTGAAAAGCTCCGCCAGGGGTTTCGCCAGGACATCTGCAAGTTCCTTCAGCACTCTGGGATGTAATTTATCCGGCCCAGTGCTTTCTCCATCTTAAGGGACCTGAGGGCTTCCCTCACTCCCTCTGCTGTGATTTCCCTTCCGCTACCTCTTTCCTGCTTAGCCCTCCCTCCTGTCAGTGATGCGCCCCTCTCCCAGACCCGCCGATTGGTAAGGGTCCCCTCCTCAGTATCTCTGTCTCCTCCCATGTATGATGCAGCACCCCCATTTTCCTTGGTGAAAACTGAGGTGAAGTACTCATTTAGTACCTCAGCCTGCTCCCCCAGGTCTTGTGCCCATCTCTCCCCTGTTTTAATCCTGCTAATCTGCCCCTTCACCCTTCATTTTTCCCCAGTGTATCTAAAGAACCCCTTGTTCCCTCTCCTAATTTCCCTGGCCAGGTTCTGCTCCTTCCTTGCCTTAGCTGCCCTCACCACCCTAGTGGCCCTTCTAGCCATCAGCTCATACTCCTCTCGATCCCTTTCACTCCTTGAGCACTTGAATTGCCTATAGGTTGCCTTCTTTCCCCGCACCACCTCCTGGACCTCTCTGGTCCACCAGCAGGGTTTTCAGGCCCTACCGCCTTTTCGTCTTACTCTTGCACATGTGCTGGTAGCATCCTGCACCCCTCTCCTGATGATTTCCCACCTACTATCAGCATCCATGTCTGACCCAATCACATCCAAATGCTCCTTAAGGATCCTTCCCATTTCCTTAAAATCCATCCCCCTGAAGTCAGTTACCTCCGTCTTTGTACAGCCTTCTACTCCTCCTAGGTCCAGGCAGAACCAGACCGTGGCATGGTCACTCCCCGACAATGGGTCCCTTACCTCCAGGCCCCCAATCTGGTCACTGTCTGCTAGGACCACATCCAGTACCAGTGCCTCCCTGGTCAGTTCCCCCACCTGCTGAGTTAGGAACGCATCTTGAAAGACATCCAACAACCTCTGTTCCCTGGTCACAGAGGATGTCATAGTCTCCCAGTCTGTTCCTGACATGTTTAAGTCCCCCAACACCACCACCCTTCCTCTGCCCAGTCTGCAGTGTCTCCCAACATCTGCCACCAGACTCTCCTCCAGCTCCTCCGCCAGTGCAGGGGGTCTATACACCACTCCTATTTTCACTCTCTTGCCCCCCCTTGTTATCAAGGTGACCCAAATCGCCTCCACGGTTCCTCCGCCTCCTCTACTCCCCCTATGCCAATGCAGTTTTTGACTATCATTGCTACCCCTCCTCCCCTTCCCTCCCCCCTGTCCTTTCTGAACATAGTATAACCCTCCAGGTTCAGGTCCCAGTCATGTCCTGTAGTGGCCCAGGTCTCAGTGACCGCTGCCACATCCACTGTTCCCTCAGTTAGCATCACCTGGAGCTCAGGCATGTTATTGCCCTAGCTCCTGGCATTTAGCAGGACTACCTTCCACCCTTTCCCTATACTTCCATTTCCCCTGCTCGTGTTCCCATGGGGATTCTGTTTTCCCCTGGTCTGCACTTTACCAGTCGGCCTTTTCCCGCAATCCTCCAGATCCCCAGGGGGGTGGAGACAGAGTCCCTCCTTTATTGGCACCCCCTTGACAGCCTTTTCTCCCATCCCTCCCCGTTCACAAGTTTAAACCCCACTTTTCACCAATGAACCCCTCTATTTTCAACTTAAGGATTCCTCTCCCCTCCAAATTGAGATGGAGCCTATCTCTAGCATACAGCTCCTTATCCTCCCAGGTCTCCCTCCAATCCCCCATCAACGCATACCCTCTGGCCTCACACCACTCCCTGAGCCACTGGTTTATCTCCCTAATCTTCCTTTTGTGTTCCCCACTAGTCCTTGGCACCAGCAGGATTTCTGAGAAGGAAACTGTGCAACCTATGTCATGACAGACCCTGGCAAGCTCCCTGAATCTTGCCTGTATCTCTAGCTCGCTATTTCCCTCAATGTCATTTGTACCCAGGTGGACCAGTATGTCCGGGGAACCCCCACAATCCTTTGCCAGCTGATATACCTCGTACTTGGCCCTGTGCACCGTTAGTCCAGGGAAGCATTTTGTTCTAACTGGCCAGGCTTCTCCTCCCTCCCTATCCCATTTGATACCCTGATCATAGAATCCCCAACAGGAGCACTCTGACCGCCCTTTCCTCCATTTCCTTCCATGTCCCTCATCCTTTCTACTGGCCCTCCACCCAGCTGGCTCCTTGATCCTCCCTATCTGGGTGTCACATGCCACCCTCCTTATTTACCCCTAGGTACCCCCTCCTCCAATCCTATACCTCTCCTCCTCCTGAGTATCCTTCTGTACCTTGCTAACTCCCCCCTCACTGCTTGCAGCTGGTCCTTTCCCATCTGCTAAACTAGCCTGGCTTGTCCTCCCTTTCTTCCTGTCTCCATTTAGTCCCTTCTTGCTTGTCGGCTCCTGGCCTAAACCCTCAGCTCCCTTTACTGAATCCTCCTTGTACTTCTGGTCCTTCTCCTTACCTTTCCTCCCAACTGGTCCTTCTCCTTGTGCTTTTCTCCTCTTCCCTGCCCCTCCTGCTCTGATTCACTGCTCCCCATTTTCCTGCATTCCAGGTTCCCCTGTTCTTTCTGCTATCTGACCTCGCCTCTGCCCCCCACTCCCTTTCCGTCTCTAACCACCCTATCATTGGCTACATCACCCCCTCATCCTCGAGCAGAAGAAGAGAATTAGCGGTTACTGAGTGTAAGGTCTTATCCACCTCCCCACCTTGCTTCCTTCTGTCCAGCCCCGGCCATCTGCCTACTTCCCTGAGGATGTTGTCCCTCTGGCCCCCCTTTGTGAGGGTCCCCAGTTACCTGCCTGCTTCCTTGGTAGTGTCCTTTTGTACCCCCTCTGCCAGGGTACCTATGTGATCCCTGAGTATTCTCCTGCACTCCTTTCCCTATGCCCCTGCTCCCAGTTTTTGGTGCAACCCCGTGGGAGATCCCCTGCCCCCTTCTCCAACCATACCTCCCCCTCCCCAGCTGTCTCCTAATCCCCGCAACCTCCTCCCTAAGCTGTGCCAGCTGGTAGCACACTGGGCAACCACCCAACTTCCAAGCCCAGTCCAGTATCATGGCTGCTCCACACCCTGTGCACCCCACCACCCTCCCAAAGATGCCAGCCCTAATGACGTGTGGTTCCATCCCTTTCCAAGTAGGTTTCCTTGGGTGAGCCACCAGGTTCCCCCCAGTCCAAGATACACCCCTACTGCCTAATCAGGTCACCCACTAATCTTATATACAGTCCCACAGTACACTGGTAACCTTGTTAGTAGGTGCAGTACAACACAGCAAACTTATAAGGGATTGAACAACTCCCTAAGCTCCTCTGTCCCAGCCTTTAAATCCAACCCCAGTGGCTAGAACTACATGTGCTGCACCTGCAGCTCTTTCCTCCAATTGCAGGGCAGGTGTTCCCCATAAATTAACAGAACTCTGGGAGGAGGGTGGGGAGGGTGGGTCTTGGGCAGACACCCGACTCGAGAGAGAGTGTATCAGCCCTGTGTCTCCCCTCCAAGCCCAGCAGCCAAAGAACCAGGCCCAAGCAAATCCCACCAAATAGGTTTTAAATCAGAAGAAATAGGCCTCCACCAGCGCAGCCTGTTACACAGTGAAACATCCAACAAATGAGCCCACTTACAGCCACCAAACCAGTTTTCAAACTTCCAACAGCCCCCAAAACAATACCCTGCTAGCCCCTTAGAAGTAAGAAAGAAAAGAAATAACCTTCTACCAAGTAAAATCCACAAGAAACCCTGTGAAAACAACAAGAAGCAGCTACTGTCCTGGAACACATCTGATCCTGTCCCCTTCCAGTTCCTTCCTTAAAATGAAGCTTGATTTGCCGTTTAATCTTTGTTGGTGTTTAAATAAAGGTTCTTCTAAACAACCCTGGGCCCGATTCACAAAAGATTCGGGAATGGCACAAGCCCCACGTGCACCGAACATATGGCACACAGGGCTTGTGGTATTTCCTGGCTGGCAATAGGGATTTTTGATCCCATGCACCAATTGCTACAAGTTAGACAAGTGCTGGTCTAACCTGTGGTAATCTTGGGATGCTTTATATGGGGCTTGAACCAAATATTTGGCGAAAACTGCCATAAAGTAGGAAAAAGTGTCACAAATGAGCCCGATCTTCTTGAATCGGATGCAGGTTGCGGCAATATGTTTGGTGCAACTGCACCAAAGAATGGGTTTGACGTAGGACTTGATGCAAGCCCTACAACAAGCTATGTGAATCGCATCTCCTGTGTTTTACTTTTACAAACAGACAGCATGGTACGCTAAGACACTAAGACACCGACTGACCATGCGGCACATTACTTAGCAACAGTACTTTCCCTGTCAATGTAAGTTTGCAGAACACCTCCAACCAGCTAAAAGAGCAAAAATATTTTGACAGGGAAAATAACACATTCTATGGTAATTTAATTCAATGCATACTTAAAACTTTGTGTGACTAGGCAGAAGTAAATGTTTTTGTATCTCTGTTTTTGGGGCTGTTCTTTAAATTTCTAAAACTGTTGCTAGCCGGGGAGGGTTTCTAGCTGGATGAATATTTGTGGGGTTTTTTTTGGCTTGAGTCATTAATTACACTCTGTGAAACAGGTATCTGATAAGGGGAGGAGCAGAAGCAGACTTAGAGGAGACAGGGGATTAAAGCCCCTCACCCACCAGCATCCCATTGCATGGTATCCCATCATGTGAGTGTTGCAGAGTAGGAGTGTGGCATCTGCCTAAGTGCCATCTGCAGAGTATCCATAGGAAGACCACATGACCATAGAAAGCTCTGGGACGCTGTACAGGTACCTCATAGTACAATTAGAAGTGGCACAGCAGGTGTGTAAAAGGATCCTAGAGACACTTACTTGAGGTAGCCTCATAGTACTAATCGCAATTGTGTAGGACAGACTGAGTAGAGGGTTCTAGGGATACCCTATCTGGGGTAGCATAATAAAAAATGTGTAAATAGAAGTAAATAGAAGGAAAACACAACAGTGTATAGAAGCCGAGTTCTGAGAGAATATTGGAAGTAACACACTAGTCCCTTAATAGAGCTACATTCAGTACAAATACACCATGCTGTAGGAGGAAATGGTGGGATATGGGTTGAGTGCAGGGGATGTGGGACAGTTTCACGTCAAGATATGGACAATAATGTCATTGACATACCCGACAGTGATGGGAACAATGCCAACTGCCGGCATTCTTCCCTTCGAGACAAAGTATTTTTTTGAGGGGGGCTCTACTCCCCGCACCCCCATCTCTAAATAACCAACTCCAAGTCACAGTTGGTTCGGGTTGGGGGCAAACCCCAGGAATCGCAACAACGCTGTACAGCAGACCACCACAGTGACCTGCTGAGATTTTTTTGCTGTGGTGGTGTTTGCTGTAAAAAAAAGTCATTGTAGTGGTTTACTACCATGGGACAGTGGTAAATCAGAGGGTGATCTGAGAGTTCGAACACTGTCGCAACTGCAGGAGGTTACAGGCCATGAGAGTGGAACTGGAAGCTGCAAGGGCTGAATTATGCTGTTTGACAGTTGTAGCTGCTGTGCCATATAGGTCTCTACTGCCACAGCCAACTAATAAGGCCAACATAAGCCAGAGATGGTGGCTAGACAGTAGTGGAAAGAGGAGACAGGAAAGAAGAAGGGGAGGGAAGTCCAAGCCTGAGGAATCAGGGCTGTGTACCAGCAATAGGTTCAGCCTATTGGAACAGGAGGTACTCCAATCCCCCCCCCCCACACACACACACAAGGGAGGCAGTGCTGTAAATCATGCCAGGGGTGGGCAGAGTCCCAGAAGGGGAATGAGAAAGGCACATGTAAATGGGGTTCAGTTGTGAGGAACACAGGAAGGGCTATGGATCTCACACCTAATAGTGACCTGCTATTGCCCTGGAGCGACAGCAGACAGACTTATAGCCATGGTGGTGGAACTCATGGGAGAGGGGAAGGGAAGAACAGATCTAATTGAGCATGTGGATATGAATGATCTGAACAGGAAGAGCAGGGAAAGAACAGTTACTCACCATAACAGTGGCTCTTTGAGAGAATCTCCTCCATTGGCCCACACCTTTTGAACCATAAGCCATCAACATCGGGATCTCTCAGAAACTTTTGCCAGCTGGGAGCCACCCAAGATGATGTACAACATTTGAGCCTATATAATGTAGGTGGGCCCCCTTGCTCCTTAGTATCTCACCAGAGATAAACTCAGAGGGCCTCTTATCATGAGGAACCAGGAGATCACACCAGTACCAGGCACACAAAGAGAAGCATAAGTCTAGAAATAGAAGACCCATTTGGACACCTTCAGCGAGGACAGTCCTATATCCTGCCAGCTCATAACTTGGATGGGGGGGAGGGGGGTCATCTGTTTCCCAATGGAGGAGATTCTCTCAAACATCTACTGTTACAGTGAATAACTGTTCCGTCTTCACTGAGGATGTCTCCTGTATTGGGCCACACCTCTGGAATGATTTCCAGGCAGTACAAAATACCCAGGCAGGATGGCAAAGTCTGATAAAAAATCAGGGCAGAAGTCCTTGCAGGACAGCAAAACCCAAGCCAGAACATCTCCATGAGTTGATGTACAGACTGTAGTGCTTAGTGAAAGTTTGTACAGCACTCAGTGTGGCAGCAGCACAAATGTCAGCAGCAGACGCATTCTAAAAACAGGCAACAGAGGTGGCCATACCTCGCGTACAGTGGCCATGCATAGTACCAAGGAAGTTCCTAACCATGCTTCCTATAACAAAATGTAATACAGTTGGCCAGCCACTTGGACAGGCACTGTTTACTCACAGGCACACCCTCTCTCTCACAGGCAAATGAGACGAAAATCAGAGAGGACTTTCTACAGTCCATACTATGATCTAGGTAAAAATGTAGTGTTCTATGTACCTCAGGGGTATGGAGCAATGCCTCACCCTTGTTGACACGCTTAGGATAATACACTGGTAGGTCTATGAACTGATTCAGCATAAAGTCAGAAACCACTTTTGGCAATAGGTGTGGATCAGTACGTAAGACCACCCTGTCCTTGTGAATGATCAGGTAAGGGGGACTCATGAATGTGTGCCTGAAGTTCAGAAATCCTTTGGGAAGAAGTGATATCAACCAAAAAAAGAGCTTTCCATAAAAGGAAGTGCAGTTCACAGACAGCAGCAGGCTCAAAGAGAACCAAAGTCAACTTCTAGTTAAGATCTCAGGACAGAACACATTTATGAATTGGGGGACACCTTAAAACCTTAAGGAAGGTATGAGACACTGCCAGTTATGTAACTGTACATCTGGCAATAGGGGTATGGATAGCCGAAATGGCTGCCAAGTGCATCATAAAGGAAGATTACTTCAGACCAGAGTCTGATAAAGACAGGAGGTAGGCTAGTACAGTATTTATAGGATATGCAAATGGGTATTTAGAGGGGAAAGCATAGCAGATGGAGAAATGCTTCTATTTTGGTGATTATGAGTGCCTTGTGGAAGGCTTCCTAGCTTCCAGCAAAGCATCAACTACTTGGGGACACTCCAGAACATGCAATGACTATGTTCTCAGGAGTAATGCATGCAAGAAGAGACCGTAGATCTGGATGGACCAGTGATCCCCAGTCCTGTGACAGTAGACCCCGTCACAGGAGTAATTGAACAGGAGGTTCCACTGGCAGATGCTGGAGGACAGGAAACCAAATCTGTGAGGCCAGGAGGAGTACTAATATCAAGGTGGCCCATTCTTTTTGTTGTCAGTAAGTTTTTATTGAGTTTTTAAAGTCCAACAGCCAAAAAAGAAAAAAGGAAAAACAGACGCCAATGAGTCATTTGTTATATAATGCATTGTACAAAAAACTATAAAGAAACATCTAAATTAACAATTGATTAATAATAACTTTTAAAATATATTATAGACTTTTGTTTTTACCACCATAAGTATAAATATAAGGGCAAAGCATATAGAGGAGTACTGGCAGTAATTCTTCAAAGGGTTTATACTATGACGATATAAGAAATTAAAGGTGGAGGGGAAGAGTAGGTAGGTAGGGTAGGCCTCATCTCAGGTTCTCTAATAAACGAAGTAAAATTATGAGTTTATTACTAATACCATCAGTAGTGTGGAACTAAAGTGTCAGGCATTACTGGGATCTGTTCAGAGGTTGTGTCAGACCCTTCTTAAATTATAAGAGTTGTTAGGTTCCAGTCAAGATCTGGTAAATGGTAGCCCACTTTTTGTCAAACTTCTTGGAAGATTCATTCACCGTTAGAGCTAGATGCTCTGTTTTGAGCATGTCAACAATACCATTTCTCTATTCTTATATCATGGGTATTTTATCTTCCAGCCAGTATTTTAAAATAATCTGCCTAGTTGCCATTCCTATCAGCATGAGGGCATGTTTTTGTTCATATGACCATGAGGAAGTTGGTTCAAAATGTCCCATAATGCATGTACTTATTATTATATGATTAAAACTCATAGGATGATTATTGAACATGTCCTTTATTTTGTCCCAGAGTGTTTGAACAAGAGGTCATCCTCAAAACATATGTAACAGCACTAGTAGTGCTCGCTTTGATGCTTGCTGTGCAGCTACATTTCTGTTATGCCTACCTAGACGAAATGAAACAGTCCAATATAGGTAGTGCAAAACTGTTTTCTATTTTTTATCACCAAACCTTTAAGACTATAAACATGTCATCCATTTTTTCAATAATTTACTTGTTCATTTAATGCCTGTATTTGTTCATTTAGTCCTGTCTTTATTTTGTAGATACAAAGCCAGTTTTTTACTTTACTAGGTTCTGGAGGCTTACTAGAGCCAGTAACCGCCCCTCCATTTTATTTTTTGGCTCAGTTGCCTAATCCATCAGCATGGGTGTCATTGCCTTACAGAAGTAATTTTTTTTGCCCGTGGTTAAATTGCTAATGCACTTTAGTGCCCGAAGCCATAAAAGAGCTCTATGTGTTTTTAGTGCTGCCACTCCAATGTGATGCGTACCTTTCACCTGCTATGGCCGAAAACGGCTTTTTTGAATCGCAGCTTTGCACTTCTTTATTGCGCTGCGCTAATCTGCTCCTTGTGCTCATTGCTTCTCATTTTGGCTAGCATAGACCACGTCCATACGTACTGACATTTCGGAGCTATGACACTCCTTCCTCAGAGCTGATTATCCATTGGGCTAACTTCCTTATATGTGTACTGTTGCTTAGCAACCAATAGAACTAATACAAGCTTGAAATGTAACATTTTATTTTGTTTTCAGCTGATTAGAGGGATAAGCCTTGCTACATTCCTCCAGTAATAGCATCATACACCATTACACAGGTCTGAAATGTCCACATATGTATAATGTATTTCTGTTAATGTTCTTCCATTGTTAGATATATTGTTATATGATTAAAAATTGTAGGATGATTATTGACCATGTCTTTTATATTGTCCCAGAGGGTTTGAAAACATATGTAACAGTGTTCCACTAGCAGACTTGCACGTATGGCAAGTTGGGGTAACAGCAAGACCCATTTTATGTCTCTGATATGGTGTGTAATAGAGATTATGAAGTGTTTTAAAATGTATTATAAAAAGGGTCTGAGAAATGGAACTTTCTGATTGGCTGCAAACATTCTAACAGCCTTATGTTAATCTTTTATTAACATACATGTAGAGCTTAACCATATGCTGAACAAGGTTTAACACTGTTTAAAAACATGTTTTATTATAATAGCAGTAAGGCACTCCTAGGGACATGTGGCATTTGGCTACACCTCGTGCCACAGTACACCCCTAGAAGGTGATTAACAGACCATTAACATAACCCTTGGTCATGCCTTATTGCTTAATTAACTTGAGATTAACTGTATTAAAGAATCTGAAGGGAGATGACTAGATTTTTTTTCCCATCCCATCCCTCTGTATCAACTTGGAGTGCCTGTGACCACCAGCGTGCTGATTCTACAGAAGAGCCTCTGATCAGATCAGCATATAACCTGTATGTGGAGGATATGCACCCAGACATTTGCAACCATCCCAACCACGATTTAAAGTAGTCGTTAAGAGGAATGGCTAGATCTATTTTATTTTTGATAGTATTCTTTAAGACCAAATAGAATTCCAGTTCAGTACAGTGACTATCAAGTTGCTGTATTAACTCATTAAATGTTAGAAACTCTCTATTTCTCATTATAGTTTTTAGTACGTTAACACTATGAGTCTGCCACACTGGCTTATCTAAGACAATTCCATTTTGGATAAAATTAGGATTCTTCCAGAGGGGTTGATTCAGGGATTGACTTAGGTTTAACTGCAGCATATGACTAACTTATTTTAGCTGCCTGATTGAGACCATTAGTATCTTGTTATTTAGTGACCTGGGAGGTTTGATGTATTTTAAAGATTTGAGGTCAATGTACTGATTGTCTAATAATTCCCTTTTGTTGCACACCCAATCTGGAGTATATTCCCCTTCTGTGTCATCCTTAAGCCACCAGGTAATTTGAGCAGTCCTAGCAGCTAGGAAATATAGATAAAAATCCGAGGCTCTCAGTCCTCCTTTATTTTTTGCTCTACACATTTTGGAGTAAGCCAGCCTGTTCCTTTTGTCCTCCCATATGTAGCTAGCAACCTGTGAAGTTATGCTTTGTATCCATCTCTTGTTAAAACTGCAAGGTATTATCATAAACATGTAAAGGAGCTTAGGTAGCAGAGACATCTTGATAGACTCTAATCTCCCCCACAGTCCTAGCAGTAGTTTATTCCACTTGCTTATATCTTCTATAACCCTACTTCTGATTTCACTGCCATTTTTAAGTATAATTGTGTGCAGGGTATTGTAGATTTTAATTCCTAAGTATATAATATGTTCTTTTTCCCAATGCGAGACCCAGATTTATGATCTCTTCTTTAATACACAACCTATTTAAAGGAAGAAAAATTTTTTATTCTTAAGTTTGCATCATGAGAGACAACCTTAGTCCTGGATAGTTTTCAAAATTCTCAGCAGAGATCTAGAGGGATCAGAGACTATCAGTATGATGCCATCTGCATAAGCTGCAACCATGTGTTTACTTTGTGCTAGCCTGATCCCCATATTTTCTTTGTCATGGTCTAGTTTTCTTTTAAGTGGATCTGTTGTGAGGTTGAATAACAGGGGGGAAGTGGACACCCCTGTCTGGTCCCTCTGTTAATTGCAAAGAATAGAGAGATGACTCCATTTGTTACCACAGCAGAACTTGAGTTTTTGTATAATAAATCTATCACTGAAGGAAGGTGTTGGGAAATCCATAAAGACGTAAGGCCGAGAAGATGTGGGACCAGGAAATCTGGTCAAATGCCTTCTATGCGTCAAGAGATAGGAGTCCACAGGGTATTGTGGCTTTATTAGAAGCCTGTATGACATGTAGTAATTTTCTTGTGTTGTTTGCGGACAGCCAACCCTTCATAAATCCAGTTTGTTGTTTTGAAATAAGAGATGAGATAACCTTCTCTAATCTATTTGACAGTACTTTCGCTAGTATTTTGGTAACCGAGTTTATGAGAGAGATAAGTCGGTAGTTACTACACATGAGAGGATCTTTTCCCTGTTTATAAATTAAGGTGATGAGGCCTCTGGTCATCTCACTTGAAAGATGTCCCGTCTCCCTGTACTCATCAAAAACCTCCACGAGTACCTGCGCAAATTCCTTATTAAATTTGTTATAAAAATTGGAGTAATAGCTGTCAGGGTCTGGGGCCTTATTCTTTTTAGTTTGCTTTATTGCCTCTAGAACTTCTACCATCTGAATATTAGCACCCAGCATATCATGGTATTGGGGTGATACTTTTGGAATAGTTAAATCATTACAAAACCTCTCTAATGCATTTGATCCATGAAGATGGCCCATTCTGCCGCAGCTTGAGTAGAACCCTCTGAATGAGATGCACTGGAGGGAATGCATAAAGAAAATTCCCCTCCAGGAGACGGACAATGTGTCTTGTCAAAACACTCCAGGCCCTGGAGCAAGCAAGCAGAAATGTGTCAGTTTTACGTTGTGTGGGGACGTTAAAAGGTCTAACCCTGGACGACCCCCATCTTGCGAAGAGGTCATTTACCATGGAGGTCAGTGGTTCCAGTTCATGTACCTGAGTCTGGGACCAACTTAGCTTGTCTGCTAAGAAGTTTTGGATTCCTGGGAGAAAAATGGCTATGAATTGAAGGCCATGAGAAAGTTCACATTGCCATACTGTCATCACTGACCTACACAAAGGGTACGAGTGAGTGCCCCCTTATTTGTTGATATAGTGCATCACACTTATGTTCTCTGTCCTTATCAACTGAGGATCTGGAGTGAGGTGTTCCATGAAGGTCTGGAGGCCAAGAAGATACAGTTGTCATCTCCAGAATGTTGATGAAGAGATCAGAATGAAGGTTGGTCCATACCCTTGGGTCTAGTACTTACGCAGGTGGGCCCCCATCTCCCCCCAGAGATGTCCATTGTGAAGATTTGCACCAGAGTCAGGCAAAAGAATAGTATGCCCTGTAACAAGTGCAGGGGATTCATCCATCACAGCAGAGATATTTTTTCAGTGCCTATGTGATGAGAACCATCTACTCCAGTTCGTCCGTCAACTGGCCTCCATGACCCCGAAGTATCCATTGTGGAATTCTCATATGGAGGTGAACCAATGGGACAGTTACAGTGGCAGCTGCCATGTGCCCCAGGAGGTGGAGCATAGTTCTGACAGACACATAGTGATTCCTATGTAACAGACAGGCCTGGGCAATCATGGTCTCAGTTCTGTGGGCAGGAACGCCCTACCCACTGCTGTGTCCAGTACTGCCCCAGTATCCTGGAGGTATTGTCAGGGAGTAAGGATGGATTTGGTACACTGAACATAACACCCAGGTCCTCAAGCTATTGTTAGATTCTGGATACAGTGTGTCGGGCTACTTCTCTGGATTGGCCCTGCAGGAGCCAATCATCCAAACAAGAGAAGACATAAAGTCCTTCCTTCTGGAGGGCTGCTGCAACAACCACAAAGCATTTGGTAAATACTAGCAAAGCTGAGGATAAGCCAAAGGGCAATACTCAGAACTGATAATGACTGTCCTCCAAATTAAAGCAGACGTAGTGGCTGTGGCATGTTCAGATTTTGATATGAAGGTAAGCATCCTTCATGTCCAGAGCAAAAAGCCAGTCCTCTTTTTGCAGAAGGGGAATGATAGCATGAAGAAATACTATTCAAAACTTTGTATTCTATAAGTTTGTTCAGAGCCCTGAGGTCAAAAATGGGACTCAGACCTCCTGTGGATTTGGGGATCTTAAAGTTATCTTGAGTAGCATCGCTTGTTCCTTTCTTTAGAAGGAACAGGTTATGTGGCCTTCTTTTGAAGCAGGGTCTGTACTTCTCTCAGCAGGGATAGATGTCATGGAGAATAATGAGAAGAGGGTAGAGGGTGCACTGGAGATTGGAAAGTAGTTGCAGTGCATGTCCTTTTTCCAATAATTCCAGGACCCTTTCATCTATGGTGATCTCCCTCCATTTTGGTAGGTGAAGGGAGCTTCTTCCCACACTTGTACCCCCAGCAGTAACAGTGGAGGGGCAGGAAGTAGGGAGTCAGAAGGTGCCGGGGGTGGCAGGGCCACCAGAATGAGCACCTTTGGTCACCTTGGCATTGCCACCATGTACGGCAGGCCCTGCAGAGCGACTGCCTCCTCTACCATGATATTGTGGATGATATCCATGGTCTATAGGCCTCCACAAAGCACCCTTACTGCAACTTATGATATTTTGTGGGGTGAAGGACTTCACAGAGCTCAGAGCAATTTGGGATGTTTGAGCCCTAATCTGGCTTCCCTTCTGTACTCTTTTCCCCTCACTCTCTGGTTATCCACCTCTGGCATGTAGCCTCTCTTTCTAGACTTGTAGTATGGTTAATCCACCTAGGCTAGTTTTTAGATTGCACTTAAATCTGTTGTTTTCCACTGTTATATTATATTATTGTTAAACCCTTACTGAATGCTTAATGCTACCTTGTATTTGTTAATTCACTAAGGCTAGTTCATGGTTTGCCCTTTAGTCTATATTATCTTGATTTTATGTACCATTGTATTAACCCTCGCTGCTAGTTAAATGTTTTAGCCTATGTCATGTCTCATGATTGTTGTATGTAACTGGACGCTTGTATAAACAGGCAGCAATGCTCATATGCCTTTCCAGTACAACCAATAAAAATGAAATGAATGAAATGAAATGAAATGAAGGTCTTTGAATGCATTATCCGCATCAGGACCAAATAACTTGGAGCCTTGAAAAGGGTTATTTAATAACAAAGCCACCTACTCTGAGCCAGGAATACCTCCTGATGCAGATGCCAGAGGCAGCCAACCTGGCAGCAGCATCCAATGCATTGTATGCTGACCTCAATAGATGCTTCCCAGTATCCAGACCAGCTGATGCAGCTTTAATAAGTTCTTTTGTAGCACTATAAGGTGACGTCTGAATAATACTCATGGCAGAGTTACAAAGACTATTTTGATGTGGAACCATGTAGGCCTAGTCATTTGCAATGCTAAGTCCCAATGTAGCAGAGACATAAGACATCTTGCCCATGACCTCTAATTTCCTGGATTCTTTGTCTGGAGATAAAGTGCTCATAACTCTTAGGGCTGTAGAGCGATCATGAGAAGCCATGATTACCACAGGATCGGTCTCAGACTGGGAGGCAAAATAAAGAAATAATGCACAACAGGGTGTGTGTGTCATGTTGGGATAACATCACACCTTGGGTGGTTTAGCATGAGGCCACAGGTCAAGTGCATCCAACACTCAAGAAGTGATGTTATCCCAGCACGACACACATCCTGTCATGTATTATTCCTAGTATACAATGAGTAATTTGTTGAAAACAAGGAAAAACTCTTAAAAATACATTTTCCCTTACATTTTTTCTGTATGTAGGTATATGTACAAAAAAGTCCCAGTTTTCTGTTTGGTCAGTAGGTGGCGCTGTTGTATACTGTTGTAGTGTGTGAATTAGTGTGCACTCTACTCTGCTGTGTTCCTCTCTCTCCCTCTGTTTTCCTTCAATGAACATGAAGGCAAACTGACTGTATTTTTTTTTTTTTGTAAATGCCATATATGAGCAGGACCAGGGGATCACTAATCAGCAGCGGGACTGAGAGTGGTGATCACTAATCTTGGTAAGCTGCTGACCGGGGGTTAAGTGAAGCCGATCACACTGACAGCTTAACTTTCGTTTTTTTTTATGTTTGGCTAAAATGAAGATAGGCTGGTATGAAGTGGTTAGAATTTTTGTTTGGGAAATGGGAACTGGATATTTTCTTGGTCTGACACTGTGGGAGGCAAGATGTACATTTTTTTTTCTAGTTAGAGTAAGTGAAGAGAGGCTCATGCTGCCTTTTTGAAAACCATGCTGCTGAATGCAAAGCTGACTGCCGAGCAGGGATCAGTGAAGTGGGCTGCATGGAGTGATTCCATGAAAGAGTTAATGTGGTCATCTGTATGCTGGGACTAGATCCATGATGTTATACCTGGATAACATCACAGGTCTAGCCGCAGACTGACCAATGAGAGCCCAGCATTCTTTCTTGTCATTGTATAATAGGGGTTGACAGACAGTGTATGGTACTGTTTGTCAGCTTTTGTGGGGACTGCAGACAAAGTGCTAGACCTGTGTCAGTCAGCAAATGTAGTATTCTTCAAAGAAGGGTAAAAAGGCAGTACTACAATAGTAGGTTCTGCTGTGACTTCCAAGAACTCCATTACATTTCTCTTACTGGAGTCTTCTTCTTTACCCTCAAATTCCATTTCATCCTGTACTTGCTTGATAAAGCTTGAAATGAGGGATCTTTAGGAGGAGACCTGGGGTTACAGACCATAGAATCCTCATTGTAAGAGGATGGGGTTGAGCTGGAACAAAAACCCTGTCCATAGGAGTCTTCCTCCGCTTCTTCATCCTCTAAATCCTCATCCATGTCCAGGAGATCTGGATTGTATTTTACTTCGTCATCATCTTGAATGATGAAGGGGGCAATTGACTGAGCCAATAATGGAGGCAGCAGCTGTACCGGTGGTGCTGTAGGCATGCTTTTAGGTCCTGTCAGTGATGACACTAACAATAAGGAAAGCCCTGTTGATGGGATTGGCATCAGCTCTGTCAGCACCAGGAACAGGTGTGTTAACACCTCTGAAAACGATGCCAGCATAGCCTGGGAGTCGACGATGTCCAGTTGTGGGTTTGTCACTGCCATCATTGTCAGGATGGAAACCAATGTTGAAAGTGGCATACCATCTGAATTAGGTACAGCAGTGCCAGAGCTAGGCCCTGACCTTGGTGTCTCAACAACAGTCGAGGGGGTTGTATTTGAAGCCGCCAGAATGAACGACAATGAAGACTTACCCTCCATCAATGGAGATATCAATTTCACTTATGAACCACGTTTGTCTCTATGCTTATGATGACTTAAAGAGGAGGGGTTCAATGATGATTTTTCCTTTTCTTTGGATTTCACCATCATCCTCATCAACCTCAGTGGTGATAAGGTTGCTGACCGCCTGGATGTGAATTCAGAATTAGCACTTCATGAGTGAACCAGTATTTAAGTGTAATCTCCATTAGTTTCCATAGGTTCTCAGATGCCATAATATCCATGCCGGGTCCTGGAGTGGGGAAGGGGGTGGGCAGGCACAAAGGAGGGAGCTACAAACTTGGTGAATATAGGGTATCAGACACTAAAAAGCAATAGAAAAACCAAAAAAAGCACACCAATGTGTGTAACTGCAAAACCGAGCAATGCATAAAGCAGCTCTTATTGCTTTCCATTATTTGCCAACTAAAATAGACAGACTAGGGGAGTTAGGTAAACTAGAAACCATGTGGGTGCTATCAGTAATGAGAAATGGGAAACAAATCAAGATTAGGGTGGTCTACCAAGTACTGGGTCAGGATCAGGGGGAAGACAAGAACTGGGAGAGATTATTAGGGTGGCAGCCAATTAAAGGGAGGTAGTGGTAGTAAGGGACTTTAATATGTCAGATGTGGACTGGAAAGTTTGTCAGCAGGAAGGTGAGGGAAGCCAAGGCTGAGATGAAACTCTAACTGGCAAAGGGAGTGAAGCAAATGGAAAAGGCATTCTTCAGGTACATTCAGGAGAAGTGTAAAGTCAAAGGGGGTACTGTAAGACTGAAGACTGCAGAAGGATGGGGGGACAATGGAAAACCAGCGGTACTAAACAAATATTTTTGTTCCATATTTACTAGGGAGAAGGATGGACCACTGCCAGAATGTGGAGATGAGATGGGAAAGGAGGAGAGCAAGGGCTCAAGCAGCATGGTCAAACTAATGGAGAAAAGGGTATTGGAAAATCTTACAGGGTTAAAAGTAAATAAATCTATGAGACCTAATGGCTTACACCCAAGGATGCTGAAAGAGGTAGCAGAAGTGATACCAGGACCACTTGCAGACATATTAACTGCCCGCTGGCCCCTAGGAACTGGAGAAGAGTGGATGTGGTACCTCTACACAACAGCGGAAAGAAGGATGAGCCAGGGAACTATAGACCAGTCAACTTGACATCTATAGTGGGAAAATGGAGTCTTTACTAAGGGAGGCATTGGTGGACTTCCCAGAGAGATATGGGCTACAGGACCATAGACAACATGGGTTCATAAGGAGAAGATCTTGCCAGATAAATCTGGTCGACTTCTCACATGGGTGACCAGGGCAGCAGATAGGGGACAGGCAGTAGATGTGGTATACTTGGATTTCAGCAAGACCTTTGACTCAGTCCCCCCACAGGAGGCTGGTCAAAAAGCTAAGGGACTTATGGGTGTGAGGAAATTGGCAACTTGGGTGGAGAACTGGGTAGGTGGAAGAACACAAAGGGTAGTAGTTAATGGGGAGTTTTCAGAGGTAAGAGAAGTAACAAGTGGAGTACCTCCAGAGTCAATGCAGGGCCCGCCCTTTTAATGTATTCATCTGTGACATTGGGGAAGCCATCAAGGGAAAGATCTGGCTCTTCATAGATGCCACAGAGGCATAGAGGAAGGGATAAGGGAACTCAGATAGGATCTGGGCAGGTTGGACAGCTGGTCTAAGATTTGGCAGCTGGGCTTCAATGAAAAAAATAAATAAAATAATGCACATTGGGAAGAGGAACCCAAGAGTACAATTGAGGGTGTAGTGCTGGAAAGTAACATGGATTAAAAGGACCTAGGAGTCATGATATCGGAGAGCCTAAAAACAACAGCACATTGTAATAGAGCTGTGGGCAAGGCACACAGGATATTGGGCTGCATAGGAAGGGGAATAAGCAGTAGAAGTAAGGAGGTGATCCTGTCATTGTATAGGTCACTGCTGTGACGACACTTGGAACACTGCACTAGGTACTGGAGTCCATAGCTAAGGAGAGACAACAACAAGGAGAAAGCAATACAACCCAAGGCAATCAAGATGGTCCCTGGACTAAGGGGCAAGACATATGAGGAGACGCTGTAATACTTGAACATGTACACCCTTGAGGAAAGGAGGGAAAGGGGCAACATGACAGACATAAAAGTACCTGCATGGGATAAACAGGGTGGACCCCAAGAAACGTTTCTCCTTGAGTTCAAATACATGGACTATAGTGAACTCACTTAAACTCACAGGAGATGGGATTCAAAAGGGATGTATGTAAGCACGTTTTCACAGAAAGAGTGAAGGACAAGTGGAACAAGCTGCTGGAGGAAGTGATACAGTCCAAATCAATTAACAGCTTCAAGAAGGGTTGGGACAAACTTAAGGGATTGCCTAGAAAAAAGAGGGGGGGGCAGAAACATAAGGAAGGAATGGCCACGAGGACCAGGGCAGAGTAGTTAGGTAGGGTAGGAATACTGGACTGGCTGATAACATATTTCTGCCATCATTGTCTATGTATCTATGTAATAAACTGTCTAGATTTTCTTTTTCCATTTTATAAGTGAATATTGAACCATACATTATAAAATGGACAAAACAAATCCCTGTTTCCGATTGGTCTGCCTGGGATGTTAGCCATATGTACATCTTACAACATACACATGGCTATAGCCCCAGCTGACCTGATCAAATATTACATACAAGCTGATCATGAGACCAAGGGCTCAATTTTTAAAAGGACAAGAATGATGCAAGGGGGCGTGGCCTAGCGGTGGAGCGGGATGGATGCCTACGTGAAGAGCTCCGTGTATCATCCCTTGCAATCTTCCTCCATCGCTATTTTAATTTTGCTCTCTCTTTAAATTTTCAACAGCCCTGACTGTACAAATGCCTGCAAACATGGAATTTTTTTTTTAGTCTTTTGGTAACCAGGTAAGGCCCACTAGGCACAAGTGCCTGTTTACAGGGGAGACCTGGGAGCACTGGGTGGTTAAGTGACTTGCTCAGAGTCACACAATATGCAAGTGGAGGTTGTGAGAATCAAACTCAGGTCTAGTCTGCTGGATGTATCAAGCTCGTTCACACCTCGTTCCTCTAACCTCTAGGCTATACTGCCAGCCAATTAGGCAAGAAGCAGGTGAAGCTACCATACAAAACTGCATGACTCAGCGACGAAGCTGCAGGCCTACCAAAGCCGGATCCTTGATCTAACTCTCAGCCGCATAACCCAGACACAGGAGGACTGCAGACCTCTTCTCCCTCTCAGCCTGTACCAACCCAGCCTCACAGTGACAATCCAACTATGGCAGAGGCTTACCTTAATCTGGAGCATTTGATTAAAGACCTACAGTATGACCTTATTTATTTATTTATTTGCTTTTGATGACCGGGTAAGTGCACTAGGCAACAGACCTGCCTATTTTCAGGCATGACCCGGGAGAGTACCAAGGAAAATACAGACATTTCTACATACATGAGTTACAGGCGCAAGATAAAAACAACATCATACACAGTGCAGGTATCCACGCAGGGATTTTAGTGAGAGAATGCTATGGCAACATTAACATTCAACATAGGGATGCAAGTGTACAAATCTGACACAACCAAAGGAGCAACTGAAGAAACGGGAGGAATAGTAGGCAAAAGAGTGAAACGATAGGGAAGGAGACTTCTTAATTAGCCACAAACACAGGTATCAAGTGCATTAAGGTAACAGAAAAGTGTAGTCTTAAAGGAGGAGTGAGACAAGGATCATTTAAGGTGAGGAGGTAGGGAATTCCAATATTTTGGCGCAAAATATGAAAAAGCTTGTTCACCCATTTTGGTAGAGCAGAAAGGCAAGGAGAGTAGCTCATCATCAGAGGATCGCAGTTCACGGGAGTGCTGCAAGGGTGTAAGAATAGTACCAAGGAAGTCAGGTTGAGGATAACTGGCCAAGGAGTCTTGGTACTCGAATGGAAGCAGGTTTTGACAACATTACTGCGCAGATTCAACACCTCCAGCAAGCAGTTAATACTGTATCAGAGACAGTGGAAACCCACGAAACTCAGCTGGGAGAGGTGGAAGCAAGGGTGGGGGACCAAGAGGACAGGCTGTGGCATTGCAGTGATGACCGCTCTAGAGCCCTTAGGGAGACTGAATTTCTCAAACAAAGCATTGATGACCATGAAAATCATGAGCGACGTTGCAGCATCACGGATCATAGGCCTGCCAGAAGGCCTAGATGGAAGAGACTGCCCGGAATATATTCGTACTTGGCTGAGGTCAACTCTTGATTTGCTTCTAACAACTACCTTAGAGATTCAGCGGGCACATTGGTCCCACAATCCTAAGCCCTCCCAAGACCAAAAGCCAAAGCATGTTAAATAAGTTAAATTTCTTAGACACCAGGACTGGCAAATAGTCCTAGAGGTGTCACGCAAGAAGAGAGCAATTTTGGTTCAGCAAGCCCGAGTAAGCTTTTTCCAGATTACTCCCGCCAGCTTCAGATTCAAAGGTAGGCTTTTGCGGAAACAAAAAAGCTCCTTCACTCCATTAACTGTGCATTTACTTTGGCTTACCTGGCTCAAATGATAATCTGCTCGGCAGGATCTAACCAGAGGGCCTTCACCAGTCCAGATACTGCCCTGGAGTTTGCACGAGAGCTGGAGCGCAGGAGTCGTGGTGGTCATGCTGGTCATCAAAATGGTTGACTCTTCTAACTGGCCTGAGGTACAGTTTTTTCTTGGTATGTGGAGTGGGTTGGGGTTGAGGGGGGGAGTACACATCTCTGATCCGTAACTCCTGATGGGGCCTATCATGGTTGGGTCGAAATCCCCACCACCACCTCATCCATACTTCAAGTTCTTCAGCCGGTTGGGGTCTGGACAGATGACGCTGTGCAGCAGCTATATTTGCTACCCTAAAACCCCAGGACTACTACTACTGAGCTACCTCTGTCCTTAGCTCTTTTGAATATCCGCTAGCAGTCCTCAAGTCCGAGACTTTTAGACATTCCGGTTTGTTCATGTAAGGGTTGCTCAACCAGATCATGTGGGGTTAAACAATTTCTACCGGCAGACTATTATATTAGGACTGGATTTTCTTTTTTCTGGTTCATTGACTAGCCACAGCCTGCATTGTTTGGGGCTGTTCTAAAATTAAAATGCAATCTGTTAACTCTTGCGGGGGTGAATATATGGATGCATACTTTAATGTTTCTGGTGCTCTGTGGGTCTGGTGATGTGCCTTCCAAGACTGCTTCCTCCAAGCAACATGTTGGGACGTATGAGCTATAATTGACAGCTCTGTTTCTACCATTTGGGTAGGGGTTGGCCCTGTCTCAGTATCTCAGCAAGACTTGGCCAGCCCTGGGGGAGCTTCGGGGAGGTGCTGCCCAATCTGCCGGGGTTGGCATTTTTAGCAAATCAAGAGAGTCCTTGAGGGCCCTCTCCCCCCTCACCCAGTATTAAGTGCGAAGGAGGGGAAAATTCAGTACCTTTAATTTTTTATTAGTATTGTTCTATCATTGTTGCAAGGGATGATTGCTAATTCCACGATAAGTAGAGGATGGGAAAATCTCTATGTTCGGATAGTGGAGGGAGGGAGGAGTTTGTTAACACAATGTTATTTTTGTTGTTGACATCACTACTACAGGAGGAGAGGATGGGTTGGGGAGCGGGGGGTGGGTCGATGATGGGTTGGTTTGTTGACCTTAAGGTTGGCAAGCAATGTTAGAAGGCGGTAGGGAGGGCTGGGGGGATACTGGGATGTATAGGGAGAGGCATCACCAGCAGAAAACAGGAAGTTGTTATGCCCCTGTACAGACAGTTGGTGAGACCCCATCTGGAGTACTGTGTCCAGTTCTGGAGACCCCATCTCTGCAAAGACATAGACAGGATGGAGGCAGTTCAGAGGAGGGCAACTAAAATGGTGCAGGGGCTGTAAGAGAAGCCATACAAGGAGAGACTAAAGGAGCTTAATATATATACCCTTGAGGAAAGAAGGGAGAGGGGGGACATGATAGAAACATTTAAGTACCTCAGTGGAATCAACAAAGTCCAAGAGGGTAGCATCTTTCAGAAAAAGAGATGTGCAAGAACAAGGGACACAATTTGAAGATAGAGAGAGGGGCACAGGGGCAATGTGAGGAAGTATTTTTTCACAGAGAGGGTGGTGGACAGATGGAACAGCCTTCCTGAGGAGGTTGTGGGGTCTAAAACTGTGGGAGAATTCAAGAATGCATGGGCCAGACATAAGGCAATTTTTGTGGGGGGTAGGAAGAAATAGGCTGTTGGTAAAATAGGATCTGCAGCTTATCCTCTAGGTAGGGAAATGGGCAGACTAGGTGGGCCAAGTGGTCCTTATCTGCCATCAAAGTCTATGTTTCTGTGTTTCTATGTTGTGGTGTTTTAATATTTCTTGCTGCTTAAAGTTGGAGGGCAGGTATTCTTGGTTTATTAGTGGGTTCGTTGTTTATAATTGGGGCTTAAAAAACTCCAGTGGAGCTTGTTACAGCCTTAAATGGTGCACGTGGTTGGATAGTCAGGGGATATTTAATCTTTTGTACAATAATGGATAATCTTGCATTCATTTCATGGAACACCAATGGCCTTTGTGCTGTGGTTAAAAGGAAACGCGTATGGTCTCAAATTGAAAAACTGAAGGGGAACATAATTTTCCTACAGGAAATTCATTCCACGAGAGAGGAGGTGGACCTCCTGGGTCTTTCTTGGGGGGTGCTCATTTATATCTGCCCCTTTTACATCTAAAGCCCGAGGAGTTGCTATTTAGATTAGGCCCAACCTCCCACATAAAGTTTTATCTTCTGTGGCAGATCCCCAGGGAAGGTATGTCATAGCTGTGTTGGATACCGGGGGCTGGGAATTAACCCATGTGTCTATTTATGGCCCTAATTATGATTCTCCTGACTTTTTCACTCATTTAGCGACTACTCCAGCCCCTTACTCTGATAATTTAATATTGGGGGGTGACATGAATACCTATTGGGACCCTAAATTGGATCACTCTGGGTCAAGGCAAAGCCCTATCCTACACAGTGTTGCTGCTGTATGCCGTTCAGTTGATGGTAGGGCCCTAACGGAGGCGTGGAGGTTTTGTCACCCAACCTCCAGGGAATATTCTTTATTTTCACGTGCACGTAATCTGTATACCTGACTGGACTATATTTGCTTGCCTTCCCCCATGATGGGCAACCTTGTGGGTGCTGAATATGGTCCTTTGATTATCTCAGACCATGCTCCCCTCAAGGTGGTTGTCTCCAAAGGTGTGAAGATCCCAACATTGCCACAGTAGTGATGGACCCCTCATTAATCCTAGATCCAAAATTCATTCAGCAACTTAAAGAGCACCTTAAGGATTTTATAACATTAAACCCCTCAGAGGCCACTAGTAGTGCCACAGTGTGGGACACCCTTAAGGCTTTTATTAGAGGTGAGGCTATTTCATACTCCTCATTTAAGAAAAAACTAGCTCAGCACAGGAGGCCCAGCTTGAACAAAAAATCAAACGGCTAGAGGGGGACGCTATGCACACCCTATCCCCAGGGAAATTAACTAAACTTAAATTTGGAAGGGTAAACTTAATCAGCTTTCAGTCAGGAAAATAGAAAGAGAGCTAATTATAACTAAAATAATACCTTCTTTGAGGGGGACAAATCAGGTAAGTGGTTGGCTGGGATGGCTAAAAAGAAGAAGGCAGAGCGTACTATAACTGGTATAGAAGATTTGATGGGGAGGATCACCTATGATCAAACTAAAACTAATGACTCCTTTAAATCTTATTATTCTAATCTATACACCTGAGAATACCCTGCAGGAGCTGACCCGGAAACATTTTTGGGCAAAGTTGATCTGCCTTTCTTGGGGGAACAGGATAGAATTGCACTGGATGGTCTGGTGACAATTGAGGAGCTGAGAAGAGCAGTTTGGGGTGCTAAGAAGGGAAAGGCCCTGGGCCTGATGGGATCCCAGCAGAACTCTATAAATTAATTTGGGATATCGTGGGTCCATTGATGTTCCATGTGGTGACTGAAGCCCTGGACCATGGAGTTTTGCCGCTCTCTCAATATTTGGCTACCACAACTGTACTCCCCAAACCCAGTAAAGACCCCCCTTAAATGTACCTCCTACCGCCCCATTTCTCTACTCAATTCAGACTATAAGATTATTGCTAAATTCTTGGCCTCTAGATTGGAAGGGCTACTTCTCCGATTGTTACATCCAGACCAATGTGGTTTTGTGAAAGGGAGGCAAGCTAAGTATAACATCAGAAGAACTATTGATACCATGCATAAATGGTCAAAGGGGAAGGAATGAGGCTTGTTGGCCCTCGATGCTGAAAAGGCATTCGACCGGGCCCTTTATGTTAGCTGTTTTGAGGAAGAATGGGATGGGTTCCCAGATGTTGAAATGGATCAATACTTTATACAAATCCCCTAAGTCCCAAATTCTTACTAATAATATAATTTCTTCCCCCCTTCCTTTTGTCCAAGAGAACTAGACAGGGCTGTTCCCTTCCCAGTTATATGTTTTAACCACTGAGGCCCTGGCACAGGGTATTAGGTCCCACTGGAACATCAAGGGTTTTATTTGGAAGGGGAAGGATCACCGAATATCTCTTTTTGCAGATGACATCTTGCTAATCCTCCATTCCCACAGAGATTCACTCCCCTACTTGTTGGACATTTTTGAGATATATGGTCCATTATCTGGCCATAAAATTAATTGGGGGAAAAGCAAATGGTTACCTCTGGGAAGTGCTAAGGATTCAATTTCAGTTGCAAACACTATAATTGCTTCTTCCAGTCAAATAAAGTATCTAGGAATTACCATCCTAGCCAAGCTTTCAAACCTAGTTAAAATTAACATGAATGCCATTCATAACATTAACCCCCCCCCCCCAGAGGCCACTAGTAGTGGCACAGTGTGGGACACCCTTAAGGCTTTTATTAGAGGTGAGGCTATTTCATACACCTCATTTAAGAAAAAAACTAGCTCAGCACAGGAGGCCCAGCTTGAACAAAAAATCAAACGGCTAGAGGGGGACGCTATACACACCCTATCCCCAGGGAAATTAACTGAACTTGCATCATGAAAAAGGTTAAAGAAGACTGCCTTTCCTGGAGAGCCCTGCCTTTGACCCTTATCGGAAGGGTGAACCTGGTCAAAATGTCAATAGTCACTCAATTTTTATACTTCTTCCAAACAGTTCCCCTCTGGGTTCCATACAAATATATTAGAGCTCTAGAAGGAGCCATTACTCAACTTATATGGCAAAATAAGAAACCCAGAATTAAAAGGGAAATAAGGTGGTTGCCACTCAGAAAGGGGGGGCTGAGCTTACCAAGTGTAAAATACTATTGTGTGTCTGCTCAACTCGCCCACATACAGGATTTGCTGAGGGGAGGTAATAACAGACTGGCCTGGGTGGACCTGGAGAGCCTTTCTTTTATCCCCTTGTATTATTACATAATAGTGAGTTGCAAGAGACTCCCTTCTCCTATGAAGTTAGAAAACCCCTATACGAGGGCCACGTGGAGAGCTTGGAACATGGCACACGACCTGATTGGTTATGGAGGGGCGACCCTCTATTGGTGCTACTAGAAAGGAGAGGAAGCTAATACAAGGGGACAAACAGATACTAAGAAATTGGTCCAATAGAGGGTTGTATTTGTTGGGTCATTTTTTTAAGAGCCGGGGTGGTTCCCCTTTTGGGCTCCTAACCAAACATTATAAAATGAATGCCTCACACTATTTTTTATATTTACGCATTAAAGTGATTGTGTATAGACTAAAAAGTGTGAGACAGGCTGGCCAATTTGGAGTGCATTCACCTCTGGAGGAGCTCTTTGTAGGCCAGTCCACTGACCCATCTTTTAGGCCACTCAGGAAATGCTATGTGTTAATGATAGGTGCTTTTCCTGACCCCTTGGAAAAAATCAAGCCCAATGGGAATCCGATATACTCTGTGATGGCCTTACAGGAGGTGATTAGCTGAATATTTTGAAAAACTCTACTAAATGCTTAGTCAATAATTGACTGTGCTCAATCCAATACAATATCCTCCTAAGAATCTATTTCACCCCGCTGTTGGCTCATAGGATTGACCCAGCTGCCTCTCCCTTATGCCCCAAATGTAAAGTTCACGAGGGTTCTTTCTTCCATTTGATCTGGGACTGTCCACTTGTGCAGAAATTTTGGAGGGGTATTCAGCACATTTTAGTCTCAGTCTTACAGATTCCTCTTAGATTAGACCCTTCAGTGATCTTACTGGGGCTCCCGTTGGGAGGTGGTGACAAGGTGCCTGCCCCCTCAGTCAGCTTATGGAGACCGGGGAATGTGATAGCTCTTAGAGCCCTTGGGAGATTAGCTGCGACTCCCACAATTGCAGAATGGGTTAGGCCCTTTATAGAACATATGAAACTAGAGAGAACCCAGTATACTGTCAGAGGGCAAATGGATAAATATCAACGAATATGGGCCCCACTAGAGGCCACTACACAACAGGCCTGGTTTCCTCTGTTTTGATAGATTACTGAAATATCTAACTACAGTCCTTGATGTTCCTGATGTTACTTTATTTCTGATAATACTCTGAGTATGCATTTGTTTGCAAGTGATATGTACTGTAACAGTGGCTCACTGCATATTGCCTATCTGCCCTGTAACTTGCTCTGCTATCTAAATAAAGTTTACAACTAAAAAAAAAAGAATGATGCAAGGTGCTTGCACCAGAAAAGAATGGTGCAAGGAACAAGCTGCATCAAAACTTACATCAGTTCTGATTTTCTAACACTGCTTGTGGCAAAAGCAGAAGTGCCTGCTCCAAAGTGACTGGTGTCAGGCTTGTGTCAAAAAAATGGGTGCGCCACATCGCAATGGGGCTTGCATCAAAAAGTGATGCACTGTTCCCTTTTTTTATTTTTAAAAGTGGAACCTGTTGACAGTGTGCCGAAGATGCATGCTGCTGTCAGACTAGCCACAGCAGGTCTAACTGACACTGGAGCATATAAAGGTAACGGTGGATTATGTCGGGGGTTGGTTATAGAGCCAATATTCCCTTGCAGGACTAGTTGACAGTGTTTTGGGGATGTAACATGCCATCGTCTTGGCCATTTCATCTGCGATAATTTTTGACTCAGCTTGTGTCACTTTTGCTCTGTGCACCTTTTGTGACTCAGTTTGATTCATTTTTTTTTACTCAACTTGCTTCATTTTTTTGACTCAGCTTGTGTCATTGTTAAACTCAGGTTTGCATCACTTTTCTCCATGTATGCCATTTTTGACTCAATTTGCTTTTTTTTTTTTTACTCAGTTTGCTTAATTTTTTTGACTCAACCTGCTTCATATTTTTGGCTCAACTTGCATCTTAGTCACTCTGAATCATGGGCAGGATTTTTCAATGACTGAATACCGCAAGCCCAGGGTGCTCCTATATATGTGGCGCATGGAGCTTTCGACATTCACTCACCGGCAATTGGGATTTTCTATCTCTGTAGCATTGCCATAAGCAGACCAACTTTTGTGGTTTAGCTATGCAATCTCGAGGACCTTTTCAGGAGCTTGTGACAGATATGTGGCATAATCTGCAGTAAATCATAGAAACTGTCACAACTGCGCCAAGATTGTAAAATTGGGTGCAGTTGCAGTGAAGGAGTTTGGCGTACTGCCAAAACCTAAGTGTCGTGGCGCAGGGTTTGACGCAAGCCCTGTGCCATGTTTTGAAAATCCAGCCCCATATGTTTGACTCAGTCTGTGGTCACTTTTGCTCCATCTCACTCTGTGCATTGTGTTTTGCCTCAGCTTTGCCTCATTCTCAGCTTGCGTCATTCTCATCCCACATGTCATATGTTTGACACAATGGACCATTTGCATCATTGTGCGGGACTTTGCACAAAGAATGCGTTTCTTGCAAAATAAGGCACACAGTGTTTGGCGCACCTGGATTGGTTGCAAGGTGGATGTTTGACGCCACCTTGCATCATTCGAGGGGCCCTCTGAAAATCCAATCCCCAAATGTTAAGGTTTGAACAGATGCCATTTTTCATGGGCAAAAACAAATCCCGCTTCTTGACAACCAAATAAATGTCAAATCACTTGACTTTTTTCCATATATGCAGCAACAATGCACTCGAGCAGCTTCTTAACAGTATGATGGCTGACATACCTAATTATTTGGATGCTGAAATCACATTTGATGAAACCCATAGCACCTTTCAGCCTCCAACAGCTATCACTGCAGGTGCCAGTTTCTGGATTACAACCAGCCAATCCTCCATTGCCCACTAATGTCCTGATAACAGCACATACTTCATCAGACAACATACCTCCCTCCCGGTCTCTCCCACTGCAATTTCAGTAACCTCCTTGCACCTCACCATGCTGCCTCTCTCATACGCTCTCTCCCGCTGCTATTAAAGCACCTTCTCGCAACATGCCAAGCTCCCTCTCTTACTCTCTCTCTTACACACACATAATCTCTCTCTATTACAAATAAAAAAATAAAATACATACTAATTGCCAGCAGATTAGGCCTTACGGTCTATCAAGTCTGCTCCAATCTCAGATCCCTAGTTGGGTGCCGAGGCACTCTCCCCCCTTGTGTTCCAGAAACCCCTATCATCCATCCCCACCCCCCTGGGCCAGGCCATCATCTGATACATCCACTTTCTGTGTCTGTCCCACCCTCTCTTGAAGCCCTCCACTGTGGATCTCTGAATCAGTTCACCAGGCAGTGCATTCCAAGGATCCACCACCCTCTCAGTGAAAAACCTCCTCTTCTTTTCCCCTCCTCACCCTTCCACCTTCCAACTTCAAACCATGCCCTCTGGTGATACCTCCCTGCTTTAGTCTAAAGATCCCCTCCATGTTTACCCTATTTATTCCCTTGAGGTACTTGAAGACCTCAATCATGTCCCTCTGTCTCTCCTCTCCTCCAATGAAAACAGGCAGAGCTTCTCAAGTCTGTCCTCATACGTCAAATCCCCTAGTCCTCATATCATCTTAGTTGCCCTCCTCTGTACCCTCTCCAGGAGCTGTATGTCTCTCTTCAAGTGTGGTCTCCAGTACTGTACACAGTACTCAAGGTGTGGTCTAACCAGTCCATTGTACAGCGGCAGAATCACTTCCTGCTCCTAGAGGTGATCCCTCACGATGCATCCCAACATCCTGTTTGCCTTGCTAGCCGCTCTCCTGCACTGCTCAGACTTATTCATACATGCATCCACCATGACGCCTAGGTCTTTTTCCCCTATTGAGGCCTCCAGCGCCTCCCCTCCTGGGGTGTACCTGTGTTTAGGGCTTCCCCGCCCAAGATGTAACACCTTGCACTTGGTGATGTTGAAATTTAATTTCATGTGTGAGCCCAGCTTTCCAGGGTGTCCAGGTCCCTTGCAGGCCAACCTCCCCTCTTCCCCCTCAACTACTGCTTCCATCTTGGTGTCATCAGTGAAGAGACTCATTTCACACCCCTATACCCTCCCTGATGTCCGATATGTATGCATTAAACAGGATCGGACCCAGGACCAAGCCCTGCGGTACCCCACTACCGACCTCTCTAGGGTTCGAGAGCTCTCCACCGACCACTACTCTCTGGGTGTGTCCAGCTAGCCAGTTTTCAATCCATCTGACCATCAAAGGGCCTACTCCCAGCCCCATCTTTTTCTCCACCAGACCATTGTGGGGGACAGAGTCAAACGCCTTGCTGAAGTCCAAGAATAATACATCCACAGGCTTTCCCCTGTCCAGTTCTGATGTTACCCATTCGTAGAACTCCACAAGATTGGTTTGACATGATCTACCTGGCACAAACCCATGTTGAGGAACTATCCAGACCTCCCACCTCCTCCAAGTACACCCCCAATTGTTCCTTTAGTATACTCTCCATTAATTTTCCCACCACTGAGGTCAAACTGATGGGTCTATAGTTACCTGGTACTTCCCTCGACCCCCCCCCCTTTATGGATTGGCACCACATGTGCCTCTCGCCAATCCCTAGGTATCCTCTGTCTCAGCCGACCAGTTGAAGAGCTCCACCAGGTGCAGCCAGTATGTCCACCAATTCCATAGTACTCTTGGATGAGTGCCATCCGCCCAGGAGATTTTTCTTTCTTTAGGCCTTGAGGGCTATCACACCCTTTCGTGGAGATAGCATCATCCGTCCCCTCCACCTTACTGGCCTTTTTATCCTTATCCTGATGTGACACCCCTGGGGTACCTCTCCCTCCCTCTTGCTCCATTTCTGTTGCTCCCCTGATCACACTCACTGCTGCTTCTATCCCCATCATGCCTTGCTTTGTAGATATCCCATCCCCTCTCTAGTGAACACAGAGGCGAAGTACTCATTTAATGCCTCTGCCTGGTCCCTCGCCTCTTCCACCCACCCTCCTTCTGATCTCAATCTGCCGAGATGGCCCTTCATTTTTCTCCACTCCCCAATGTACCAGAAAAACCCCTTTTCCCCTCCATGTATCCCCAGTGCCAGCCGCTGCTCTTTACTGGACTTTGCCCCCCACACCATCCGGGTGGCTTTTCTAGATGCAAGATGGTACATTTCCTTATCCCTATTCCCTCTTGTTGTTTTATATTTTTTGTAGGCCGCCTTCTTTTCTCTGACCTCTAACTGAACATCACTGGACCACCGGCATGGTTTATGTGACCTTGCTCCCTTACGTTTCACCTTAGCACAGGTCCTGACTGCCTCATGAAGTCCCAGTTTTATGACCTCCCATTTCTTTTCCACATTTGTCATTGATGTAATCCCCTTCAAGTGATCCTTGAGAATATTTCCCATGCCCACAAAGTCTGCCCCCCTGAAGTCCACTGCCAGTGTCTGAGATCTCACCCCCCCCATGCTTATTTGAAACCAGACAGTATTGTGGTCGCTCCCAGTGAGGATCCTCACAACCAGGTCCCTTACCAGATCCCCATCTGCCAGAACCATGTCCAGGACATGCCCCTCCCTTGTGGGCTCCATCACATGCTGTGTTAAGAACACATCCTGGAAACCGTCCAGCAGCCTCTGCTCCTTGGCCACCTTAGAAGACATGGTTCCCCAGTTTGTAACTGGCATATTAAGGTCCCCCATCAACACCACTCCTTCCCCTTTTGGTTCACACTGGGCAATGATGTTGTCCAGCAAACCATCCTCCAGAACATCGCCCATCCCGGGGGGCCTATATACTGAACCCAGCTTGACCTTACCTCCTGCTGGGGTTCGTAAGGTGACCCATAAGGCCTCCACATTTCCCTCTGCCTCTTCTACCCTAGCAATTTCTATGTCATCTCTAATGAACATAGCCACTCCACCCCTCTGCACTCCTTTCTATCCTTCCTAAGCATAGTGTACCCCGCATGTATAGGTCCCAGTCATGGTTTTGTTGGCCCACGCTTCGTGACCGCCACATCCACCCCCTGAACAGCATGGCTCTGGAACTCTGGCAACTTGTTTCCCAAGCTCCTGGCATTTACTAACACCACCCCGCCCCTTATCCCTGATCTCCTTTGTCAAACCCCACCCAGGTTCCTTATACTTCCATCCTCCTCTGCTCCTCCTGAAACCTCCACCCCAGTCTGTTTCCCCATGGGTATGAAGCTACCCCTCATCCGGAGGAGAGGGCTTCTGGTCAGCCTCTCCCTTATCCCTCCCCTCACAAGTTTAAACCCCACCTTTCTTGAATGTAGTCAGCCATCCCTGTTTAAGGACTTCCTTCCTAACAGGGCAAGATGACGCCTGTCCTTGCATACAGTCCCTTATCCTCCCAAACTCCTTTCCAGTTCCCTAACACCCCCAACCCACTCTCTTCACCCCACTTCCTGAGCCAGTCATTAACCTCTGTGATCTTCATTTTTTTCTCCACTGAGGCCTTTGGTACTGGCAATATCTCTGAAAAGGAAATGCTGCATCCATTATCCCGACAGACTCTGGCAAGTTCTTGGAACCTTGCTTGGATTTCCAAAACACTATTTCCCTCTAGATCGTTAGTTCCCAAATGCACCAGGAAATCCAGTTTCCCTCCACAATCTCTAACCAGTTCGTACACCATAAACTTTGCTCTGTGCACTGTCAGCCCAGAGATACTCACTACCTTCACCTGGCTATGGCATCCACCCCTTGTCCCTCCCACTGGATACCCCTAATCATCGAGTCTCCCAGTAACAGAACCTTAACACTGCCATCATCCTTATGGTTACCTCCACTATGCATTCTCAACCCCCATCCCCCCTTTATTCATGATCTCAATTCCATGGGAGTCTTCCTGCCTTATTAGAGACCCCTTGTCACCCTCCCTTTCTGCCTCCCTGTTATTTTGCCCACTTAACTCAGAACCCCCGAATATGTGTCCCCTTTAACCCTCTCTTATACAAACCATTTATCCTGGCCCTGATGGTTTCCCCTTCCCCCACACTGCCATCCTCCCCTTGTAACAGTACCCCTACCTCCAGAGGCACTCTGTGGGTCCCCTTTACCTAGGGCCCCATCCTTGGTACAGACCCCCCTGCTGAAGGGGGGCCCCTCCCCCGCCTCCTTTTCTCCCAGTTTCTCTCCAGTCATGCTCTCCTCCCTCATGTCTGCAATATGTTGCATCTCCCCCATCTGCTTAACATTTATGTTTCCCCTTCTCCCTCTGGGACTATTTCTATCCTTTCCATTGCCGGTCTGTGATGACCTATGGGTATCCGACTCCCTCCCCCCGGCCACTGTATCAGTTTCCTCATTTCCACCAACCCCTTCCTCCCCCTCTAGGTTGCTTAGTAGCTCAAATTTGTTGTAACACTCTATGCAGCCTCCATCAAGTAACCCGAGTTTCCCCCGACTGCCCCTCTAAACTGCCCCTCTTCCTCCCCTCTTCCTCCCCTCTTGTTCTGTTCTCCTTAGGAGCTCCCTTCCCACAGTCTGCTCTTTTAGGCTTCCCCACAACAGCCCCTCCCTTCTCAATGTCTGCTCTTCTAGGCTTCCCCACAACAGCCCCTCCTGACTCTTCCCCCTCCACTCTCTTTATATTCGGAATGTTTACCCTGTACGCTTTCCACTTAGCATTAACATCCCTATCTAAGGGTCCTCTATCCCTAATATCCCCCCTCCTGCTTGCTGTAACATAACGTCCTGTTATTTCTGAGCATTGCCCCAGCCTCCCCGCAGCCCCACCCTTCTGCTGCTCATATCACACCCCTTATCCTTGGACACCCCTCAACTCCCCCAGCTTACTCCTTAACCAATATACTTCACTCCTGATACAAGATAGCTGTCTACAGAGTGGGCAGCCTCCCTCTCCAGGCCCAATTGAGAATTATTGCCATCCCACAGTCTGTGCAGCCTACAACCCTTCCGAAGATGCCTGCCATGGTGGACTATGGCCACCCTGTTTGTCCCTCTCTGTTTATAATGGCACAAACCCCTTTTCTCAGTCCCTTCCCCTTGGAATACAGTCTCTCTCTATATTGACTGCAGTTATTTACAAACCCAATTTCAACCCCACCAATAAAGTTCCCAAGTCTCACAAACATATACAGTCCAGTGTGTGTCCAGTCCCACTAACAGTGTGTGTATGCAGACATCAGGTACTGTATGATGTCACAGGCCCACCAGTTCCTGTTGCTTCAAATTTCAGTCACAAACAGAAATGCACAGCCATTCAATCCCAACCCCCAGTGGCTTTTCAGTATTTAAGAAAGCCTACAAAACAGGGTGGATGGGAGGGGTCTACCACCACCAGGCAAACATCACATTTAAATTTCACTCTAATCATCACTGCCAAACAAGTGTTCCCAAGCCCCAATAGTTACAATATCACAGCCCAAGTAACGGTTCTAACTCAAAGTAGTAATTTTTAACACACAGAACTAATTTCAAGTACAAAACTATTCAAATATTACAGTTAAAACAGAAGATAAAACCAAACCTCTGTCCTCAAAAGCCTCCTGCTACTGTTCCCAAGTGAACAATGACAGACAAGATGATTCTTGTAATTTCCCCTCCCCCTAACACCAGGCAAACATCACATTTAAATTTCACTCTAATTATCACTGCCAAACAAGTGTTCCCAAGCCCCAATAGTTACAATATCACAGCCCAAGTAACAGTTCAAACTCAAAGTAGTAATTTTTAACACACAGAACTAATTTCAAGTACAAAACTATTCAAATATTACAGTTAAAACAGAAGATAAAACCAAACCTATGTTTTGAAAAGCCTCCTGCTACTGTTCCCATTTGTGTGTGTGTGGGGGTTGTGGGGAGGTGGAAAGAACTGATGACACTGGGAGGGCAGACACAATCATGGGGTGGAAAGAACAGATCATGGTGGAGTGACTTGAGTGGCTGACACAATCCTGGAACAACTTGGGGGCAGGACACCATCACAACAGCAGCAATATTTTATGTGATTTAGGATCAAATTATGAGTTAAATAATTTTATCCATTTATCTATTACATTGAGCCTAAAAAAGGTGTTTAATCTTATATTATTAAGTGGCCATTTTATAATCACAATAATACATTCCTGAATGTGCATAGTTGTGGGATTCAATCACTTCTCATGTTTCTAAAATCACTTGACTTCTAGCCACATGACATACCACAAGAGACATGTGTAAATCTCACAACACATACCCTGTCGTGCATTATTGCTGAAGTAAAACATTATTATGAACTGGACAAGAAAAATTCTGTAACTTGATTGGTCAGTGTAGGAATTTACCAGTGTGTAAATCTCACAACATACTCATGGGTGAAGTCCTAACTGATCTAATTGCATGCCACAAACATGTGGATCATTACACAGAACATTAAAATTTGAAGCAGACGCCATTTTTTCATTACAAAAATAAACCTTAAGGCAGCAGTGCAATGAAAAATATTTTTCTAAAAAGCTAATTTAATTTGCAGTTAATAAAAATATTAGCATGCTTGTTAAATCTACTTTTCTAAGTATCTCCTGCTCTGCACACCATTTTTTTAAAAATTTTCTCAGCCATAACCTTTGCCAAGTCTACAATATTTCTAAGCCAAATGTGGCAGTCATATTTTTATCTTGAGGAAAAACAAAATTAAAACATTTTTAAAATACACAAATTGGTGGAACTAGAAGTTTTACCACTAAATAAAACTGGAAAATGCATGAAATATTTTATAATAAAAAAAAGATAAGGTCAAATTGTTTGCCTAATTTGATTGCACTGCTGTTTTAAATAACATCTGAACAATAACATGTTGAAATCATACATAACCTCCCTCCCAGGGTTTCATTTAAAGTCCTTCCTGAAGTACACCACCACCTTCCATAGTCCACACTCCACAGATGCTGAATCCATTTACTAGTGCCATTCTAAGCACATTGCTGCTTTTCACCACAGTCATGGCCCATATGCAGACCTAGGCCGACAGCACAACATCAACAGTCCAGCGGGACAGATGCATACCCAAGCCGGTGGTGCCGGCAAAGCAGTCTTCTGTATTATGGCTTATGCAGATGACACAGTCAACTGCATCTCGGCTGTTCTGGGCAAAACAATTAGCCATTTCTTGGCTTCTCCAGACCTGCACACCCAAGCCACAGCTGCCAGAAATTAAACAGTCAGCTGCATAATTTTCGTAAGTGCCACACAATATACACACGTATGCGGGCAGCACTGATAACGAAACATATTCTGCATTGAGGCTTCAAATTAGTGACCAGGAGCCAAGTTAAAAAAGCAAATATTCTAAGCAATTAGACAGAAGGAATAACAAAATAAGTAATGCTAACCAGAATGCAGGGATGGGGAAGGGGTTACTCCTGTGCGATTTTGTCAATCACATTTTTTAAATCATAAAGTTATGTTTTTTCTTACAATACTGTATTACTTCTGATGTAAATAGGGTTTTTTTTTTGTTTATTTTTAGTAAGGCACCATTTTATAGCTACAATAATACATTTCCATGTATGAATTGTGGGACTTACCCACTCCTTGTGTGGTTTATAGCATTCAACTGCACCTCGTACCACACCACATGAGGCGTGGGTAAATCCCACAACACACACCCTGTCATGCATTATTGTTTAATTCATTCCTATATGAAAAAGAACTATATTTTGGATAATATGTGAAATATCTCTGAATTTATGCACTAGTGGTGGTAAATTTGCCCTGATAAACAGGGAATACATAATGGGCTGCAGTGTAATAACACAATAATCTTCACTAATAAGTGGTAAGACCCATAGCTCATGAATGGCCAAGCAAGTAGGAGCAGAGCCAGGAGACTGATAGTTCCGATAGCCTAGCTCCCTCAAGCTTGGTAAGTAGGAGAGGTAGGAGACAGTGTTGAAAGCCCTGGCAAACTCAACAGTGTCAGTGGCTCAGCAGGTTGCTCACTCACCTCTGAGGCCAGAAGATCAGAAGGCTGGGTTCCATCCCCACACCAGGCACTTGGGGTAAAATCCCAATACTGACACTGTAGTGTATCATGAGGGGGATGTTGCACTCCTGAGGGTCCATCTTTCAGATGAGACATTAATTGAGGTCCCGCCTACCTGTACTGGTGGTTGTTCAGGTGGACGTTAAAGATCTCATGACACGGTTGGCCCAGTGGCATGGAGAGTTGAGGCATCCATGCCTTATCTCTTGCCATGCTGGTGACCCATGTTTGTGGTGCAAGCAGGTTGCCAGGGGTTGGCTAGTGAGGAGGAGGATCGAGTGTCCTTAGGACTCTCCTCCTCGGGGAGCACAGCAGTTGGCATTAGCCTGGCCCAAGCAGAGGATAGGGGCTGGCACACTGATGCTGCCAAGACCGTGGGGCAGAGGCCAGGCAGACACCAGGTGTGCAGCATATGGGAGCATGCATGGCACTGCCTTTGGGGTCCTTGCATGCCCCCTCTGCAGGGAAGAGAACACAGGAAAATTGCCAGAAGTTGGATGATGGTGGGCACCCACAGGCTCCACCCCCAGCCAATCAGACCAGTGGAACCAGATCCTGAAGCAGTGAGGGTGAGCACTGACCCCACATGGGGAGGGTAGGCCCGGAGGGAAAAAGACTGGTGCCGGCAGATGTCGGGGGACGGGGCTGGAGTGCCCCACCCAATTGAGGGCCACCAGAGTACAGAAAAAGTAAGAAAAAAGATCCCATGACATTTCTAAAAAGAGTAGGGAAATTTTATTTAGAATTCAAAACATAATATCTCTCAGTTTCATTCAGTATATATACAGAAAGAAAACAAAAGAAAAAAATTATATCAGAAGCAAAAAAAGAAACATACATTATTAACTTCATACCAACCAAGATCTTGAAAATAGAGTATGTACGTCATTCTAAATGAAAGCATGGAAAACAAAAGAAACCATCTAGAACAAAAAAGCTAACTAAAAAAAACACTATCTAACTCTTGCTTATCAGTAATAAAAGGTTGCAAGCCGTACCACAGTGAAAGTCAAAACATATCAAGTAGTAATTGCATCCAACATGTGTATAGGCTACATACATTATAACATTCTTATGTCCCCTCTATCTTTCAAAGGTTACCCCACCCAATCAATACCCTCCAATAACCTACCACAACATGGCTCCCCCAGCGTCTCCACTTCTTTCCTATATATCCCATCTAGTTCAGCTTGCAATTTAAACAGAACGTCATTCAGTGTAGCCTCCTCCCCTTGCAAAAAAGTTTTGGCAGCGGGTGTGCCAAATCACCCGCTTTACACATGCTAATATAACATAAACTGTGTTTTTCCTCCAGATAAGCCATTGTACGGATAACTGACCATATATCAAAATTGCATAAGTTATTGATGTGAAGCAATTAGTATTCCAGAAAGCATAAAGTTGTTGCCATTATGGTCTAATAAACAGAAACTCAAAAAACAAATGTTGCAGGTTCCATGTCATAATAGCAATCTCAAAATAGCGATCACTATTATGGTGAGTGTATATCGCCGAAAAGCATATCGGCAATATAGACTTGTCGGTGACCCAACATCCAGCAAAAGAAAAAGTGTTTTTGTGGGTTGGGGCTGTGCCCCTTGCACCCCCCTGAATAAAGATTACTAACTCCAGGGGGATGCATGTTGAGGAAAGGGCACAGCCCATATTTGCTGGAAAAATTAAGTCACACCAAGAGGCAGAGGCAAAATTGTAACCCTCCCGGTCCCAGCCCCTAACCATGTACCTGCTCAGCCAGAGCTAGCCACCCTCATCACCACACCACAGGGCTAGCTCAGCTGTAGTAGGCACAGCAGTCTCCTACAGACCCTTCCCTATCCCTCCCTTCGCTTATCCCTCCTTCCAGTTGCTCTCCTACAGTCACTTTTGCTGTAAGGTCACTACTCTTGCAGGGTACTCTTGATGATATCAATGAAAATGAGTGACTGTTTTTACAGTCACTCATTTTCAGTCACTATCATCACAGGATACCATTTTGCATCATCTCTATCCAGTCCCCTGCATTCTGATACCAAACAGACTCGTTCTGTCAGAGCCATATGTTTATGATTGCTCATGAACATTTAATTTATCATGCCACACATCCACATCATATCCCTCATTTTGGATAGAATCCTGGCTTCCAACATACACTCTAACAATAAAGAGCAATAAATAGATGAATCAACCTTAAACACTGGATCTTCAAAATAAATTGTTTGGAAAATTTTGCAATAAAACTGTTTTTTTGAAACTCCCATAAACCAACTCAATTCGATTTTCCACAGTCTGATATATTTGAGAATGGTTTGAACATACTTGGGGGGTGATTTTTCCATGAAACTCCATTTACCTTTCCCCCGGCAGTAAAAAAACCTTCTTCCCATCTCTGCATTACCCTAGCCCCTACCCCTGCACCCCCACCTACCAACAGTTTAAATATTAGTATAAAAGAAATTCTGAAAAGAAACCAAAGGCTGCAACATATTCAAATCACCCTCCTTCCAAGGCCTATAGGTATGTTTCCTTTTTACATGGTTTAAACAACTTCCCCAAAGTAAGAGAAAAACAAACTCAATATCTTAGAGTGCATCCCAAAAGGTAATGGAAAATATGAGCAATATACAGAAAAGGGAGTGCTATAAAGCTCTTAATAAAAATACTTTTTTCTTCCTGGTCATCTTCCAGGATTTCCACTGTTGGACCTTAACTTGGGCAACCTCAAAGACAGAGTCCCAATTCAACTGCGCTGCTCCTCGAGTCCCAAAATAAACCCCTAAGATCTTCACATTCTCCATAATGACTGGTATGAGAAAGGCAGGAGCCTGAGGCGCTTTCCCTATCACCAGGGCTGTACTCTTACTCATATTGATCCGAATCCCTGTCTCTCCCTGATGATGAGAAAAAACTCCCTGAGCCCTGTTCCCAGAGTCCAAATCTGCCACAGCCAAGACACAATCATCGGCGTAAGCATTTTGCTACATGTCATCCCTGCCTCAAAGTGCATCAGGGCAATACTGTCATCCAACTCCATCCTCCTCAACAAAGGATCTAAACCAAAAACATATAACAAGGGGCTCAAAGGGCACCTCTGTCAGACCCCATTATAAATAAACTTGAGAATACCTAAATGGCCATTTACCATGGGAACCACATGGGCTCCCTTATACAAAACCTGAACTAGATTCAGGAAATCATCCAGAATGCCATAATGTTCTAGTACCATCCATAAATAGATACATTTTATGGAGTAAAAGCCATTTCATGATCTACAGAAAAACATATCAATCCAGATTCATATCTAGTCCCTGTTCCACCACTTCTCTAATAAAGAGAAGGTTTTGTGTAACAGCCCTCCCGAACCGCACGCCTGTGCATCCAGAATCAACTGTTGTGCTACTTTGGCTAGGTGGGCTGTCACCAATTTTGCTAACATTTTATAATCGGAGGTCAATAAACTGAGTGACCTTTCAGTTCTTAATGTCTGAATTTAACCCTGATTCATACAAAAGATTATGATGCTCTTTTCCATACTGGAACCCAAGGTCCCTAACTGTCAAATGGCCAAATACACTTCCGTTAACACAGGAGCTAATTGGTCTATAAAAGTTTATAAAAATCATTGGGAATACCTTCACTTCCCAAGTTCCTGGTGCGCCATCACTTCCTGGTCCAGTCTTAGCTGATAATGACATGATGGCCTGGCACTCCTCTTCAACCGTGATAGGTGCCATCATACCATCTTTGTTGAGATCAGACAGCTGTGGGGGTGCCAGATTATCCAAAAGGGTTACATGACCACCCTCCCCCCTACTTGAAACTTCCCTGCAATGTATTGCTGTACTATCTGTGGCATGGAAAATTGATCTGTAACCAGACTCCCTTCTGCATCATGCAGGGAGGTCATAACTCTCTGGTTAACCTTATCTGCCGGAGTGTCATAAGGGTTAACCTGTGCCTTTGTCCCATGAATATTACATTATAGCTCAGGGCACGAGCATGTACTGCCTGATATTGACACTGAAACATTTTGCCCTTTACCATAGCCAGTTCTTCTGCAAGATCCAACCTGCTTTCCTCATTCGAGTTAATATCTTTAAATATCGTGCCCATAATCCCAGATAACTAATATAATGTTTCTGTACTGCATTACTGGAAAGTCTAATTAATAAGTCTTTTTTTTTTTTTAAATTCAAGTTTATTGCATAATCTGGCGAACATTACATTAAACAGATCTCTTGTCCGACTTTTAAAATATCCATCCAGTTCAGTACATCTTAGTAAACAATAGTCCTTATTCAATATTTCATTATGTCACTTCATGCATCTGAGGTATCTTAACCTCTTCCTTTTATTTTACTCCTTTCTTTGTGAGGAGCATCCCGAGACAGCACCACCTTTGTCGTTCAAATTAGCAGCCCTTCTAATATATCCTGTTTGGTGTCCTCCCACCAATTTATAGGGGAGTCGTACATAAACTGAACTTCATTTCTAACTTCTAACAAACTCAAAATCTCCTGTCTGACATAGTCCTCTTCTAATAAGGACATATTCATTCACCAGTACCCACTTCCCATACTGAAAGGCTGTCCATATCCTAAGCTGACATTTACTGCCAAATGGTAGAGGTGGCTAAGGATACTACTGCAACACTATTGGCTAGAGTTCTGTGTGATAAAAACCAAAAGTCTATCCTGGAGGACAGAGAACCCTTAGAAACATAGAGACATAGAAGTTGACGGCAGATAAGGACCGCAAGGCCCATCCAGTCTGCCCGTTTTTCCTACCTTATGAATGTGCCATAGGCCTTTACTCTGTCAATGGCCTATCTATTCATATTCATCTGTATTGCTCCCTTTATGCCTATCCCATGCCTGTTTGAAGCTGTGCACTGTATTCATATCCACCACTTCCTGAGGTAGGCCGTTCCATGCACCCACCACCCTTTCGGTGAAAAAGAACTTCCTCACATTACTCCTTAATCGGCATCCCCTCTAATCTCATGTTGTATCCTCTTGTCCTGCTATTTTCTTATATTGAAACATGTTAGATTCTTTCACCTTGTTAAAGCCCTTGTGAAAGGTATGTGCTGGAACAGCATCCAAAGTATCATAACATCAGAAAGACCTGATTTACTCAATACATTGTTTAGCAAGTTAGAATCAGAGTAAACCTTTGTCGTCTTCCTCTCCCAGTCCCATTTGGAAAGTCCACAATTAAAATCCCCACCCCATTAAATAATTTTAGATGTATACAAAAAAGGCTCCATCAGTGGTAATAAATGGATTCCGTCTGCCTTTTATTGAGGGGCATAAATATTAATCAATCGAAACGCAATGTCATTCAGTACTATATCCATTATTAACGCCTTCCCTGGGCACACATCAATGGCTTTTAAAACAGTCACAGCATGTTCAGAAAACAGTATGCCTAAGCCAGAACAATCTTCCCATACAGACCAAAGAAAAGAGCCCCATCCCCACTCCTTTTGGGCTTGCTCTATATCAGGGACAGTGTGCAGCTGTGTATCCTGCAGGAATATTATATGACCTCATTCTCTATGAAGACTGGCAAAAGTGACTTGACATTTAGAAAGTGCCTCAATGCTAGTCACATTAGATGTGATGATATTAATGGGTCACTGCATAAGGAAGGAAAAGGGTTAGAACAGAGAAAACATAAAGCCATATAAAATAAGTCACTTTTTATGTTTGCTTGCATGTGCAACACACAAGAAACATACTGAGGTTAGTAGAGCATTGCAGAGGTGTGGCAATGTTTGTCCAATCCAGTGAACACTTTCAGGGGCACATCCCTTGGCCACCAATCAACAAGGAAGCTGCCAATGATGGCAGTTTCATAGCGAGCGGTGGACTTGAAAGAAATCTGCCCGCTCTTATCAGGGACAGTTTCGTCATCTCTGATTGCAGTGACAGCTCTCCCCCCCCCCATAACCAGGCACACAGTGGTGGAGAAGACTCCAGCCATGTGCATTACAGTGCACAGCAATGCACATGGCTGGAGTTACCATGGCCATGGTTTTGCAGATTGGCAGCTCCTGCCACCCACCACACAGTCCCCTGAAAGCTGACATCGGTGTGGCCAATCCCCATGTTGGCATGCCCCCCACCCCATCCCACTATTGTGGCACACTGGGAGCCCACCCCAGTGTGCCTAGATAACTTGGTTTAACTTGGTGCAAAAAGACAAAGTAGGCAGAGTCCTCATTGAATTGTCTCCCACTCTTAGTGGGCCTATCCATTGATGTATTTTCTGATTAAATAATCATCTAATCTTTTTTTAAAGGTATCTATTGTTGGTGATTCCACTATATTCCTTGGTAGTTTATTCCATAGATTTGCAGTTCGTATGTTGTAAAAGTTCTGATGCCTAACCGTTTGTACTTTATTGATAAGAATTTATCATGTGATCTTAAATTTGTTGTTTTTTTAACTCTGTTTATATTACATTGTTCCATTAATACTTGGTTTTTCATAATTTGATACATTAATAATAAATCACCCCTAATCCTTCTATTCTCCAAGGAGAAAAGATTTAGTCTCTTCAATCTCTATAAATAAATATTTTTTTTTTTGTAACTTTCCAACACTGGGATGCCACTCCTGGTGTCGGATGCCTGCCCTCCTCATCTTTCATTACCAACGGGGTGCCTAATCCCCTGTCAGCATCATGTATGCTCACCCTCCCTACTCATGTGGCACACTCGGGAGCCCACCCCAGTGTGCCATAATAATTCTTAAATCCTTTCGACTCCAGGATGCCACCCCTTCCGGTGTCGGATGCCCTTCCCCCAAGCCCGTTCTTTCTAAGCCGACATCAGGGTGCCAATCCCTGAGTTGGCTTGCATCCCTCCCCCCACACACATTAGTCTGGCACACTGGGAGCCCACCCCAGTGTGCCTAAAACATTAATATTTACTTGTAAATAAAGAAAACTGTCCCTGACGCTCTTTTGTTTTGTTGTTTACCTGTAAAAAGAAACAATCCCTGTCATCTACCCAGGCCCCTCCCCATTCCCACCCACCCTCTGGGCACCCCACCTCCCTGCACCCCTCACCCCATACTTACCTCCGGAGGTTGGGAGCAGCAATCTTCTGTGGACTGGGAACATGTCTGCACTCTTCAAAGACCAACTGGGAACTGAAGAAATGACAGTAAGCCCTATAATGGCAGTGAATGGGGGATTTTCAATTTAGGTTGATATCTCAGCCAACGTTTGGAGTTTTGGTCCCAAATTTTCAACATGGGGTTCTTGGGACCCCACCTTGTGAACACTGACACTGTCATTTCGTTTCTCAGTCCTGAAAGGTGATTTTGTGGTCACTACACAGAATCACCTTTCAGGACTGATTAATGAAATGACAGTGCCACTCTTCATGAGGTCGTGTCCCAAAAAGCCCATGTTGCAAGTTTGGTGATAAAACTCCAAAAAATGACTGCGTTATGAGCGTGCATTGTGCAACTTCTATGCATGTTCATAACTTAGCCAATTTTTAATATTTTCACTCCAGGTCTTCAACATTGCCATTTTTTTCAAACCTCCTTATGAACAGTATACTGTAGCTGTCATTTTTCATATGCTGCCTGAAACATGTTTTTGCACCAGTGGCGCAGAATGGCACAGTCACTGTGTGAAATCAACTTTCAGGATGGAGTACCGAAATGATAGTGTCACTCTTCAGGAGATGAGGTCCCAAAAAGCCCATGTCGAAAACCTTGTGAAAAAATTCCACAAAATGATTGCGTTATGGGCGTGCATTGCAGAGTTTCTACACATACTTATAACTTCGCTAGTTCATATTTTCACTCCAGATTTTCGACATTGCCATTTTCTCACACCTCCTTAAGAACAGTACAGTACAGCTGTCATTTTTCACATCCTGCCCGAAATGTGTTTTCGCATCTGTGGCACCGAATGGTGCAGTCACTGTGCAAAATCACCTTTAGGGATTGAGTAATGAAATGATAGTGCCTCTGTTCATGAGGTGGAATCCCAAAAAGCCCATGTTGAAAATTTGGAGTGAAAATACCAACAAACTCCCTGGGCGTTAGGGTTTTCAACTGTAATGCCCCACCCTGTAGAGACTGACAGGCATCGGGGTGTGACTTTGGGTCATTGGCCATAATACTCATGCCATTCCACCCCCACCTTCACCCTGCAGCCAGAGACTGGCATTGAGGTGTGCCTTGGGGTCTTCGGCCCTAATGTTCAGCCCATTCTCCTATACTGTACCCATCTCAGCTTATTTCCTTATGGAATGGGGTGAGTCTTAGGGTCGAAGACCCCAAGGCATGCCACAACACATATCAGTGTCTACAGGGTGGGATGAGGTGGAACTGGCATGAGAGTTATGCCCGATGACCTGAAGGCACACCCCAAACCCTATCAGTCTCTGCAGGGTGGGGTGGGGGGTTGGCATTACTTCAATACTTCACTGCCATTCCTAGTATGCATCTCTTTTACTCCTGCACTACCAATGCCCATACCATGCAAGCAAACATTCAGCATTGACAAATACTTGTTCTTCTTCCTTTTTTGGTTTCAATTTCTCCCCAGATGGCAGTTCCTCTACAGTGTCAGACTGGTATGAAGTGACAGAGGAGACATCCGACTGCCCATCAATATCCCCCTCATCTACTTCCATTAAGACAGAGTATGAATTCTGTTGGGATTGTGACTGCTGCCCCAGGGTTAGGCAAAAGAACTGGAGGCTTCAGTATTGCCTTGGATCTGGTTACTGTTTGCATAGAGGACCGACACATTGACCAGATGGGGCATCCCACACTGGGAGAAGGAATAGTCATGTCCTCTTGCACCAACTCTGAAGAGGGTAGAGGTACGACTGTCTCTACTGCAAGAACTGTCATCTCTTGCACTATAAGCTATGGCTCCACAACTGATCAATCAGGGACAGAGTCCAAGGCAGGCTGCAGAGCAGTAGCTCCAGGGGGCATAGGAGGCTCACGGGCATTACAGACTGCAGGGGGTATGACCCGTGGCTGTGTATCTATGACCTTTAATGGACTGGAGTCTGCAGTCCTGGATGGAACTGGTTGTTCCTCAAATCTTAAAAGTTGTTTTTGTGCCTGAGCAACATAAACACCTTGGTCAGCCCTGAGAGCCTGATCCAGGCTATTGTGGGAAGACCAGGAACATGTGTGTAACCCCCCTGCAAATGGGGGTTCCCAAAAGACTTCCAGGAGCTTGCTTGAATGCTCCAAGCCTGAATGGTGTTTGGCGTTTAAGCCATTTATGAGTGAGTGTTTTTAGAGCCTCTGGTACCGTCTCTTTAAGAGCTGTCTGCTTGCAGACATAATTAGTTTATATGGGGGGACTGTGTGTTTCTCTGTTTGAGTACCACTCGAACTGCTGCCAATTCACTCCATTTTGCAGTCACTAGGAGTACAAAGGGAACCTATTGAAAGATGTAACTGTTTGCCAGAAATCATTTAGAGTAATAATGAAATTACAGTTTGTCTAACCTGCTTTCTTTGCAGTCAGAACTGTGTCTGCCTAGTTCCCATTCTGGTTTTGAACTGCTGAACTGGACCAATCAGTGTGGGGTAAGCTAGCTCTAAAATGGTGCCTTGGACGAATCAGAACTTGGACTCATAATCTGAGCCAGCCACAAGAGGATTGTATGGGCAGTGACTCTGGGAGATGTAGTTTAGACTTCGGTGCCTTTCTGGACCAACAGCAGCAGTCTATTGTGAGTGACAGCCAATCCAGTCAAGAACTGGGAGGAACTCAAAGGAAGTGCCCGGTTTTGTCTGTTGGAGTTTCAGTTTAGCTCTGGCAGTGAAGGGGAAAGGAACCCTGTGCTCCTTCAGTACAGTTTTAGTCAAAAAACATGTGTAAGGTCCAGAGTTCCGGTCTGCAGCTTGTGTAACTGCTTGTTAGGACTGAATCCGTCCTGTGAAGAGAATCAAAGGATATCTGAAGAGTAGAAACCAGGCTCACCCTGTAGAAGACTGGAGGATTTGAGTTGCACTCGGTCTGTCAAGAACTGAATCTGCTGTGTGTTCTCCGGGTATTGTGCAGTAATTATGATCAGGATACAGATGCAGCCTGCCTGGTATAGTGCTTTCTTTTACCATATAAATGTGTGAAGAGGTTTGTGTACCTCAAGTGAATCCTGCTGCCATTACGTGACTTTTGCCTGTGACTGTTTACCATATAAATGTGTGAGGAGTCTCTTGAGCTCAAGAGTAGCCCTGCTGACATTGAAGGACCCTATCTTGTTTGGAGGTCGTGAGTACTAATTCAGGGTCGCTCCCTGTTGAATTGCTACATTAAATCCAAATGGAATCACTGTACTGCTGACTGTTTAATTTTCCTTTCTCGTGTGTGAAAGGGCCCTACCAGCTGCCACGGTTTGGACTCAGCCACTAGGCTTGGGTACCCAGGACAGTAACTGATAGGGATAGGCCTGTGCACAGAGCCATAGGTAGATGAGTAGAGTGATACGCTAATTAACCTGATTTCCCCTGTCCTTGTTATATCCCCTAAATAAATCAGAGCTGCTTGTTTCCAGCAAAGTTATACTGCCTGAGGTATTTGTCTATGTTAAAGTGCTGTACTGTGATTGTTGCACTGTATCTTATTTCACAGGAGGTCCCAGTGCCGGAACCAGTCCTGGGGTAAGTGTATACTGTGAAGGTAATTCTGATATATTGTGTGGGCCACTAGTGGGAAGAAAGGGGTTGCGGTGTCCCAGAGGGCTGTGACCAAGTTAGTTTAACTATTGCAAACCCTGACCTCTGGGTGGAGGCACCCGCCATTGGATCCAGGCCCCTCAACCTGTTAGTGGCAAATCAGGCAGGGGTAGTAGCCCCTGGGATAGCGCCATCTAGGGGTTACATGTGCAAAAGGTATGTCCCTGCTCCTTGCAGAGGTTGCATTGCATTAGGTGTTTACAGTGAGCACTGATGTGTCCGAATTCACTGCATAAGCCACACTTTCAACTTATCACAGACGCTGCTTAAATGCCCCACATCCCCATGATAACACACCCGGGGCTGACCTGGGTAAAAGATCACCCCTCTGTCCCGACCCAAAAAGAAGCAGTTAAGGAGGTATTGTACCACCCCATTCTCTTGCTTTAAAATAACTTTGTACCTCCAACTGCCAGTCCAGAGGTGCTCATCGTCCAAAATGGGCTCAGGATAGCCATTCGCAGAGCAGTGTTGTTCCAGCCAATATGTAATATCGGCCACACTGACCCCCTCATTTCAAAATAAGATGGTAATTCTCTTGAAAGAGGGACGGGTAAGGGGAGTAGCTACAAAAGGCTTCCATAAAGCAGTGTTTTTCAGTAACTGATACTGCTTCCAAAAATGTACGAGGCCTGCCGGGTGTTTAAAACTGACATCAAAGATCGTGTCACCCGGCATATGGATCAGTGCATAAATCTCATATGCATAATGTTTCATGCTATTCTTCAGCAAAGCACATCCAACAAATTATCAGGAAATCTGTGGCACCCCTTTATACTTCTGTTCGCCCAGGTGCAACCCCTTGAATATCCGGCCCTTGAGTATAAATATTAAAGAATAATAGCGTTAAGAGTAAACATTAAAAAAGTCAATATTTCTTAATAAGTTTTTTTTTTTTTTTCAGATTTCAACCCCAAATTTTCAGCATAGTTTTTTTTTTTTATGGCCCTGCCTCATGACCCAGGTAGGTGAAGTTTTTCAAATGTGGCCAAAAAGGTGATTTCACAGAATGATTGCAAAATCACATTTTGGACCAGATTTGAAAAGTTTCACCACAATACTGAGTTCATGAGGAGGTCATAATACTATGTTGAAACTTTGGCGTCACAATATTGAAAATAGCAAACTTATGACGAACATTGAAGGAGTTCATTGTTTCTTCATAACTTTGTTGTTTTTGAAGATTTTGACCCCAGATTTCCAGCAAGTCTTTTTAGGACCTCACCTCATGAACCAGGCAAGCGGAATGTTTTAAATCAAGCCTGAAAGGTGATTCTATGGACCAACTACAAAATTACATTTCAGGACAGATGTGAAAAAAGGTCACCTACCTGGGGGGCAAAAATACTACAAAATGACAAAGTTATGAGTAAATTTAAAATGCATTAAAATATATTGATCACACTTACTGTACCTTGTATTCTGTCAGTTCTCAGTTGGTGTCAGTAGCAGTAGGATGGTCTTCTAATGGATAAGTGAAGGGTGTGGGATGGTGGGTGCTTAGTGAGGGTTGGCCAGTTGTAGCAGTGAGATGATGAGGGACTTTTTTATGTCATAAAAAAAGACAATGAAGGACCGTTTGCTTTTTTTAGGGACAGGAGTGACACTGGGGTTTGGGCACACCAATGTCATAGATGTTTGACAGCATCAGGGGTTGTCACCCTGGTGTCGCACAGGACAGTGTGCTATGGAGAGGGGGGAGGCAAGATGGAACAAATCTGAGGTGGGCTGAAGGAGAGAAACAGAGATGAGAAGGGAGACTTTTTTACCTTGACATGGAGTGTGGAGGTTGGAGATTGTGCAGGGGGAAATAATGGGAGGGGGTTGTTTTATCAAGGTAGGTCCGGTAGGAGGAGAGGGGGCAAACAGGAGACATGACAAGACATGACAAGTGTGAATGGTAGGTAGAGCAGTGAATCATGATGCTGCTGAGATTGCTGATGGGCAGAAAACAACTGTGATTGGTGCAGCTGCATGCTTTAAAGTACAAGATGTTTCCACCCACAAGCTCAGCAACATTATCAGCTGCCAGCACACATTTGGACTGTCATTCACATAACTCCTAGATGCACAGATCCATTGGCTTGCTAGAGCACACACCTCCCCAGCCACTACACTGCTGGGGTGTCCAAATATGTCTGCTCTGTGCATGTATAGAAACAAATATAAAGGGTGACTCATTCCACTATCTACCCATTGCTTCTTTGACAGCTGTCAGCAAGCACCCTGAAAAGGTTTGGACACTCAGTTGACTATCTTTAGAAATATTGTATAACATCCTTGTCCTCAATCAGCATTGTTTCTATACAGAACATAGTAGCACTTCTATTTTGACTTAGCTGACACATGGCATTGAATCCACAAGGGATTGACGTTCTCTTATTGGTGCAATATTTATTGACCTTTCCATAGCTTTTGACTTGATCAAGCATGCACTTTTCTCCAAACAGTCTGAAACTGGCCTCTCCTCCCATGTGGTTGCCAATTTTTTGAAGGGTCTATGACACCGGTTTCGACAAACATTTTGTCGACTGACATTACAGCGAACCCCCTGGACTTAGAGATTATCAACTCTGAGTCAGAGTTGATTTGGGAAGGGGGTGCAGGACTGGGGCAAAGAGTGCCAGGGTCCCAGGAGGACTTTACAGTGATGTGTTGACGTTGTCGTCATCGACACAACCGCTGTACAGGTTTCGCTATGGGATCTATTTATTTATCATGTTTTTATGATGTATTTTTATATGTTTTGATGTCTTGTATTGAAATTTGAATTTATGATTTTAACTTGTTCAGCGCCTTGATATATTGAAAGGCACTATATAAATAAAATTATTATTATTATTATTATTATTATCTGCATAGGTTTTTTGAATAACTTAACTGAGAGGTAATCATTTGTCAGATTTGGTGACATGACCACATCTGTAGCTGTGATCAAACTTAGCATTCTCCTGGGCTATATACTGGGTCCCCTTTTCTTCTCTATTTTTGTTAACTGTTTTTTCTGTTTCCACCTGTTGTTGCAGAATCTAAGGCGAAGAAGTTGTTTTCTACATCAGCCTCTTGTTCACTCACATACTAGCTCTCAGCTTAACCATGGCTTGTTCCTGATACAGAGCCGATTCATTGAGAAACCTATCCTGTATTCTATAATACATCTTACGCTCTTCAGATCTGAAGTTAGATGCAACTCACTGTTCCCTGTCTCTATTATAAGTATGGCTTCAGCTTTCCGCGTGAGGAATATAAATACCTAGACATGATCCTGACCTGGTCTTGGACTTTTCCAGTCACATTTCCTTTATCAGCAAATATGTCAGTACAGACTTGGTCTTACCTACCAGGTACACACTTTCACACACAAGTCAAGGTTTGCCATGACTTTAGGTGCCCAACTACCATGTCTACAATATAACTTATTGATCTTCTCATATGCTTCTAAAACTCAGGCGGCACGTTATCTACAATAATATCTGTCTATTCTGTCTGTCCTCTACTTGGCTAACTTATTAATGCATGCTCTACTCCTCTTTAGGATTGCTCTTCTCATCTGCTGTGTGTTACTTTGACCTTGGATGTTTCCTTAACAAACTCCTCAGGTTCCCGTGGTGGAGTAAGGCTACACCTTCGGCTGTGACTGATGGACCACTTTTCTATCTCCTGATTTCCTAGCAACAGTCAACACTTTTCTCTTTGCTTTTCTTCTTCCCCCCCTACCCTAGGCTGACCACCTAGCATAGCTTTTTACTGTCCCTATTAAACTTCCTACTGGTTCTCTCTTTTCATTCTTTTTCCATTTCCATCCATCCAGTCCTTAAAATTATGCCAAACACCCAGCGAGGTGTTGTGTAAAGTGCATAAGTGCATTTCATGTACAAAAAGCATGAAGGCTATTTTAAATAGGAACAAATACAATTAGTAAAGCCTTTTTAAAGAAAAAGGATTCAGAAGCCATATAAAACAATAATAATGTCATGATTAGTTCAGTTATAAGAAATCCTTAAGTTATATTCAAAAATTCACAATATAAACCTGTTACTGTATAAGGGTCTATGTATGAGAATGTGGTATACTTTATAAAAGTGCTTAGTCACTGTGGATCAGCAATACAGAGGATCAATATCTATGGAGATATACACTGTACCTTTAACTGAACTAGAAAATCCCCTGACACAGCCCCCTCCCCCTCTTGGTTTTGAAACATGTTCAGACATGTAAGGGCTCAGTCAGGTGATCCCACCAAAAAGATATTACAACTTCTTCACAGAGTTTACTTCAGTTCAGCCCAGTGGGGCTCAGTCCTGAGAGAGAGGAGAGAGGTTCTACTGCTTCTGTAGACAAGCTGTTAAATGCAGATGAGAAGGGTCTTAGGAGCTCTAAGATCCAGGGCTGTATTATGGGAGAAACTACTGATGTTAAGTAGTGATTTTCTTTGCAATTTTTGTTGTTTTCATTTATTATTTTTCTAACCTTTGAAAAATAAATATCACACCATGGTATGCTAAACCTGTAAATTTACCTCGTCTGAAGTTTATTCCCACATGCTGTGTCAAACTTGGTGTCAAAAGTGGGATAGTACTGGTTGTCCAGAGAAATAAGGGGGGAAACCAGTACCCAGATACTAGCCCTGGTGTCCAGACATAGGGGGCAAAGAGCAGGATGGCGTACCTCTAAGATCTCGTGGATGCCATGGATCTGTTGGAGTAGGGGCTTACCGGTGTGCATACCAGAGCCCAATTTAGGAGAACTGGAGAGGAGCTTTTGCCTGGATTGGAGTTCAATGGAATGCAGAGGTGGACTGGTGCTGGAGAGAGGCAGAGCACCACTGCCAGGTGCTGATGGAGGGTTCCCAACCAGAGGATTTCATGGTGGAGGCAGAGAACCAGGATCCATGGATTCTAGAGAAGGAGGACCCCCTGATGGAACCTGTTGCCAGCCACTTTTGAGATCCCGTTGTTGCCCATTTTTTCTGGGCTGCTGCTACTTGGAGGGCAATGAGATGAAGGCCCCAGGTAAGACTGTTTCAGGACATTTGCATACTGGCGTGAAGACTACAAGCAACAGGGAAGACACCATGGTGGTTGAATGGACTTTCCCATGTTTTGAACCCCCTGTGATATGGTATGAAATGTATGAAACATATAATGTTTAAAATGAATATAACATTAAGGATGGTGCTGAGTACAGTCAGTTGAGGGTACCAGAATGGTGTAAGGGTCGAAAGGAAACCCCTGGTATATAACAAATAAGGGTTGAAAGGAAACCCCAAAGGTTTTAGGAGTTAGGAACTGGCTGGTTGATATTTAGCATGAGAAGGTTGCTTGTCTGCCAAAAACATATATGAAAGGGAAATGGATAAGTGAGATGTATGAAACGATTACAAGAAATGTATAACATAAAAGAAAGGTCTATTATGTATGATATAAAATGAGGAACCTAGGGTCATGGAGGATCTAAGTATGGAGTGGAACCTATGAGTTGAGCCCTGAGTGGAAACAATGTGTTAGAATGGGGTTAGAGCTAGGTACAACTCACCCCAGAGAAAGTTGTGGTATAGGCCTGTACAGCTACCCTGATAGCTAGATGAAGGAAGCTAGAAGTCAGCATAAAACTGTTGTGTATTACTTCCACTTTTTAATGTACTGATGAAGGTATGATAGTGGGTGTACAGGGCTGAAACAATGCAAGTGATGGGTATGGAGGAAGCTCAAAGTCAGCATAAAACTGCTGTTTATTATTTCCTCTTTTTTAATGTACTGACAAACATATGATAGTTGGTGCACAGGGTTTTGAAACAATGCCAAGTGATGGGTGTGGAGGAAGCTCAAAGTCAGCATAAAACTGCTGTGTGTTACTTCCTCTTTTTTAATGTAATGATGAAGCTGTCATAGTGAGTGAGAGAAAGTTTCACCCAACCCCCATTCTACTGTTTTGGTAGAATATTTATGACAGAGAGAAGGTTCTTGAAAAAAAAACAGTATAGTTTTGAGAACTGTTTTTTTCTTAAGGTGGGAGGTGTGTGGCAGAGTTAGGCTACACCTTCGGCTGTGACTGATGGACCACTTTTCTATTTCCTTATTTCCTAGCAGCAGTCAATGCTTTTCTCTTTGCTTTTCTTCTACCCCCCCCCACCCTAGGTTGGCCACCTAGCATAGCTCTTTACTGTCCCTACTAAACTTCCTACTAGTTGTCTCTTTTCATTCTTTTCCATTTCCATCCATCCAGTCCCTGGAATTATGCCGAACACCCAGAGAGATGTTGTGTAAGTGCATAAGTGCATTTTGTATAAAAAGCATGAAGGCTATTTTAAATAGGAATGAATACAATTAGTAAAGCCTTTTTAAAGAAAAAGGATTCAGAAGTCACATAAAACAATAATAATGCCATGATTAGTACAATTATAAGAAATCATTAAGGTATTTTCATAAATGTACACTATAAACCTGTTACTGTATAAGGTTCTATGTGTAAAAGTGCTTAGTCACTGTGGATCAGAGATATAGAGGGTCAATATCTGTGGAGATATACACTGTACTTTTAACTGAACCAGGAAAACCCCTTCCCCCTCTTGGTTTTGAAACATGTCCAGACATGTAAGGGCTCAGTCAGATGATCCCACCAAAAAGATATAACAATTTCTTCACAGAGTTTACTTCAGTTCAGCCCAGTGGGCTCAGCCATGAGAGAGTGGAGAGAGGTTTTGCTACTGTAGACAAGCTGTTGAATGCAGATGAGAAGGGTCTTAGGAGCTCTAAGATCCAGGACTGTATTATGGGAGAAACTACTGATGTTAAGTAGTGATTTTCTTTGCAATTTTTTTGTTTTCATTTATTTTTCCAGCTTTTGAAAAATAAATGCCACACCAAGATGTCTTCTAAACCTATAAATTTGCCTCATCTGAAGTTTATTCCCACAGATTGTGACAGTTCCCCTCCCCCATATCCCTTCATTGCAACCCCTGGCAATCCCACTCTCTAAGATCCACTGATGACTCCCCCCCCAGAAGTGGGTGAAGTAGCAAAACCTTGCTTCGTGAATATCTTCATGAAGCTGGCACCCTTCATAAAGTGCTCTGCCATGTGAAATACTGCTTCACGAAGTGCAAAGTGGAGAAATTAGCATGAACTTCCCTGTTATAGTTTCATAGACTTTGACAGCAGATAAGGACAGCCTGGCCCACCTAGTCTGCCCATTTCCCCTACCTACAGGATAGGCCGCAGATCCTAGTTAACCAACAGCCTATTTCTTCCTACCCCCCACAAGAAATGCCTTATGTCTGTCCCATGCATTCTTGAATTCTCCCACAGTTTTAGACCCCACAACCTCCTCAGGAAGGCTGTTTCATGCATCCACTACCCTCTCTGTGAAAAAATACTTCCTCATATTGCCCCGGAACTGCCCTCCCTCTATCTTTAAATTGTGTCCCCTTGTACTTGCACATCTCTTTTTCTGAAAGATGCTACCCTCTCGGACGTTGTTGATTCCACTGAGGTACTTAAAGGTTTCTATCATGTCCCCCCCCTTCTTTCCTCAAAGGTATACATATTAAGCTCCTTTAGTCTCTCCTCGTACTGCTTCTCTTGCAGCCCCTGCACCATTTTAGCTGCCCTCCTCTGGACTGACTCTATCCTGTCTATGTCCTTGCGGAGATGGGGTCTCCAGAACTGGATGCAGTACTCCAGATGGGGTCTCACCTACTGTCTGTACAGAGGGATAACAACTTCCTGTTTTCTGCTGGTGATGCCTCTCCCTATGCATCCCAGTATACCCCCAGCCCTCCCTACTGCCTTCTCACATTGCTTGCTAACCTTAAGGTCATCTGATATGATTACCCCCAGGTCCCTTTCCTTTTTTGTTGTTGTTACTACCTCCCCCCCATTGTGTAATCTTCCCCTGGGTTCTTGTTTCCCAGGTGCATTATATTGCACTTCTTTGAATTGAATCCTAGCTGCCATACTTCTGACCATTCCTCCAACCTTGCCAAGTCCCTTCTCATCCTTTCCATGCCTCTTTGTGTATCAACCCTGTTGCAGATCTTTGTGTCATCCTCAAAGAGGCATACTTTTCCTTCCAGACCCTCTGCAATGTCACTTATAAAGACATTAAAAAGGACTGGACCCAGTACTGAACCCTGCAGTACCCCACTAGCAACCCCTCTTTCTTTAGAGTGGACTCCATTTACAATTACCTTCTGTGTCCTTTTGTCCAGCCAATGTTTTACCCAGGCTATCACCCTGGGACCCACTCCCAGACTGGTTAATTTGACTATTAATCTTTGTGTGGGACTGTGTCAAATGCCTTGCTAAAAGTCTAGGTAGGCCATGTCCACAGCCCTCCCTGGTCTACTACTTTGGTCACCCAGTCAAAGAAATCTATTAGATTCATCTGACATGACCTTCCCACTGTGAACCCATGCTGCCTTGGGTCCTGTGTCCACTGGCCTCAAGGTACTCAATAATTTTTTCCTTCAAGTGACTCCATCACTTTCCCTACCACAGAGGTCAAACTGACAGGTCTGTAGTTTCCTGCCTCTGTCTTGGTCCCACTTTGTGAAGAGGAATCACATCTGCCTTCCTCCAGTCCTCGGGTACCACACCATCCTCCCATGATTTATTAAAAAGAGTAGTCAGTGGTTTCACTAGTTCCCCTTAATTCTTTTAGAATTCTGGGGTGAATTCCATCAGGCCCCATTGCTTTGTCCACCTTCAGTTTTAGGAGTTCTTGCATAACCCTTTCTTCTGTGAAAGGGCTGGGATCGACCCCCCTATCAAGAATGCTTCTGTTAATTAGGCACTTCCCCCTCCTCTTTTGTGAATACTGAGCAGAAATATTCATTCAGTATCCCTGCTTTTTCACTGTTCCCCTCTGCCCACCCACCATTCATTCTATTCAGCCTCACTATCCCTCCCTTTGTCTTTCTACGCTCTCTGATGTACCTATAAAAGGTTTTATCCCCCTTCTTAACCGAGTTGGCTATCTTTTTCTCAGTTTGGGCCTATGCTATTCTGACTTCCCTCCCTGCTTCCTTCTGCCTTAACTGGTACAACTTTCTGTCCTGCTCCTTCTGTGTTTCCTTATACTTCCTGAATGCTATCTTTTTCTCCCTGACTTTCCCAGCCACCACTTTTGAGAACCATAGTGTTTTTTTCTTTAGTTTTGATTTGTTTATTTACTTCACACAAAGGCTTGTTGCCTCTGTGATAGCAGTTTTGATGATTCCCCATTGTTGCTCCACCCCTCTTTCTAGCCTGTTTGCTAGTGCTTTTCTGAGGCACTCTCCCATCTTGCCAAAGTCAGCCCTCCTGAAGTCCAGTACCCTCACTTTTGTATGGCTTGACTCTGTAGCTGAGTTTAACGTGAACCACACTGTTTGATGGTCACTTGTTCCCAGATGGCAACCTACTTCTAGATCTGAGATCCTCTCACTTCCCCCGTTTGAGAGTACAAGGTCTAATTTTGCTGTTCACAAATTAATTTAACTTGCAGTTGGAATAGTGAAATCCAAAAAAAAAGCTAGTTATAAACAACCTACCATTTGAGTACAAGGATGGACAGGGCTGGAAAGAAAGGAAGAGGGGTGACATTGTATGTAATGGAGGGAATTAAGGCCAGTGAGGTGTTAGTGCAGTAAGGGAAGGTGGGACTAGAACTGCAATGGATCATCCCAGAGACTGCTCTGGGAACTCTATGAGGATGGGAGTAGTGTACAGACCACCAGTGCAGGGAGAAGTTAGACAGGACCCTATGAAAGGCCATCATTAGGATGTTAGGGAAGAGGGTTTGCTGTTGATTGGGATTTCAATTCATTGGAAGTGGAGTGGAATCTGCCAGTCGCAGTGTCAGCAAGGAGCTGTGTCATCCTAGGCTCACTACAGGGAGTGTTCCTCAGGCAGCTCATAAAGGATCCTATAAGATGTGTGGCAGTATTGGATCTGGTACTCACCAACAGGGACAGCATTGTAAATGTCACGGTAGGTAGTCCCTGGATGCCAGCGATCACCATACAGTGTAGTTTGATGTACTGTAGGAAGAGGAACCAAATGAGCCACACAAGGACGAGGGTCCAGGATTTCAGGGGGGAAGATTTCAAGGAAATGGGTGACTGCCTCAGGAAATGACTCAATAGGAAGGAAAGACAGGGAGAGTGGAGGCACACTGGAAGGGAATAAAGGAGGGTATCATCAGGGCAACATGCCTCTGCATTAAGTAAATAAGCAAAGGCAGGAGGATGAAGAGGTCATTATGGTTCTCCACGGAGGTGTCAGTGGCAGTAAGGAAAAAAGGATAGTGTCCAAAAGGCACAAGGAAACTCAGAGGAGAAATGACCTTGTCAGGCAGAAAGAAGCAAGAAAGGTGTTTAGGAAGGCTAAGGCACAGGCACAGGAAAGAATAGAAATAGATGTGAGTAAAAGGGATAAGAATGTTTTCTCCTACATCAGGGAGAAGAGAAAAGCAAGAGGTGGGATTGTGAGCAACCGAAAAGCAGAAGGGAGTGACTGGGCAGAGGAAGATCAGGAAAAAGCCTATGTTTGAACACCTACTTCTTCTCAGTTTTCACAGTGGATGGAGGAGAGGACAGGACACCTGATGGCCATAAAGACAGAGAAGGGGGATGGACAAAATTCCCTTTTCTAAGGCAAGGATAATGAAAGGACTTGCTGCCCTGAAAATGGATAAGACTATGGGACCAGATGGGGTACACCCCAGGGTACTGAGGGAGCTCAAGAAAGTAGCAGATGTCTCATTGGCAGCCTTTATCAACAGCTTTCTGGAAGCAGGTGTGCTTCAAGGGGATTGGAGAAGGGTTGATTTGGACCCTCTACAAGAGTAGCAGCAGGGAGGGATCTAGTAATTACCAGCCTGTGAGACTAACTCTGGTGGCAGAGAAACTAATCAAGTCCTACTAAGAACAGACTGGGTAAGTACCTGTAATCCAGGGGCTGCAGGACTATAGGCAGCACAACTTCACAGGGAAGGTCATGTCAAAAAAATCTGACAAAGTTTTTGACTGCGTGACCAAGGAGATAGAGCAGGGAGGATGATGCACATGACCTATCTGGATTTCAGGAAAGCTTTCAACACAGTGCCATACAGGAGGTTGCTCAGAAAGCTGACCAATTTAGAGATAGAGACACAATGATAAATTAGGTGCACAACTGACTAAAGGAGAGAAAGCAGAGGTAGTGGTAAATGGCACACACCAGTGATGAGGGTGGGACCAGTGGGGTACCAGAGGGTTCGGTGCTGGGAACAGTGTTTTTAATGTCTTCATAGCAGAGGAACTGAGGTGAAGGTCTGCCTGTTTTCAGACAGCAACAACATCTGCAATAGGGTAGACACCCAGGAGGAGTACAGATAATGCAGAGATATCTGAGGAAACTCAAGGCATGGTCAAGGACATGTCAACTGGGGTTCAATGCCAAGAAGTGCAAAATCGTGCATCTAGGCACTGGAATCCCAGAGACAAGTATAGATGTGGGGAGGTGCTGGCAGTCACTATATTTGAGAGCATCAAGGTGGCGCGCAATGTGACAAGACTGTGTGCAGGGCTAGTGAGATGCTGGGTTGTATATGGTGGGACATCACCAGCAGGAGAAGGAAAACTGTGCTGTCACTGGGACATCCTCACCTGGAATGCTTGTGTACAGTTCTAGAGGTCACACCACCAAAGGGACACTGACAAGGAGGAAGTGGTCCAGAGAAGGTCAACCAAAATGGTGCAACAGTTGCAGGGGAAGCCCTATGAGGAGAAGCTGAAGGTCCTCAATATGAACACTATGAAGACAGGAGAAAGTGACATGATCGAGACCTTCAAGTGTCTCACAGGAGTAAACAGGGTGCAGGGGGAGAGCCTCTTCAAAGTAATGATGAGGACCAGGACTAGAAATCATGCAATAAAATTGGAAGGGACCAGGTTCAAGAGAGATGTGAGTAAATATTTCTTCACTGAGGGGGTGGTGGGAGCATGGAATCAACTGTCAGCTGAAGTGATGGAGGCTATGGTGTGGCAGGCTCCAAGCATGATTGGGACAGACATGTGGGCATACAGTGATATTGTAAAACAGGGAGAGGAGGAGGAGAGAGATGTCCCCAGGGTCCAGTTAGGGTTCACAGGAGAAAGTGGATGGGCCAAGAGGTCATTTTCTGCTGATAGTTTTTATGTTTCTATGTGACTGCAGAAGCTGCAGACTAAGTTATGCCACATGGTACCAGAACAATATTTACACACATTGTAGTTTCTGTTTCAGTGCAGTTCTACATAGTTTAGTGGTGCAGCTAGTTCTGCTCTCTGTGTGAGATTCAAATCAAAGCAGTGTACAAACTTAGCAAAGTCTGTTCTTGTACTAGTCTTCTTTCACATGGTTTCTGGTTCAGCGTGGTTATTTTTTTGTTTTTATTTAGTTAGTTTTCCTTTCTGAATTTCAGACAACCAACAGCAGTACAGATCTCTGGTTGGGTGGGGAGAGCAGAGGTAGCTGCTGCTGCTGAGTCTCTGCACTCTGCACATACCTCTTGTGTTCTGTTATGAATTCTTCTATTATAAATATATATTTAATCTAATGTTTTTTTCTTTAGCCTTTATGAAACCTTTCATTGCTATTTGCTTTTTATTAATCCTTTCATAATGAGTGGCATAAAATCAAATGATGGTGGCACTGCTAGGGTTATAAAACTTTCCAGTTCATGTCATGCCCCTCTACGGGAGGAAGGAGGCAGAACATAGCCAGGCCCTACAGCTGCAAGCAGCAGAGAAGTTGCCCTCCGTAGGACTGTGCAAACTTTAAACTTCACTGGTGAAGTTAGTGTGATGTAACCCACTATGCACTTCATGTAGTACCTGAGAACTGCCCACTTTGTGTTGCACCATAATTCATGAAGTAATTCACCACTACAGAGTGACCAGTCCCAATTCCAACTGATGGATTTCTACAAGAATCATTCTGCCAAGCTCTACTCTAGGTGTTGAACTTGAAACAAACTGATACCACTAACATTTAAAAATAGTTTAATAACTGAAGCTGGAAGAAAGGAGGGCTTGTTTTCTTTTTTCATCCTAGATCTTTATCCTCATCTTAACAACACTGTTCCAATTCAGGCTGTTCCCCAGCAACCTCTAGTTGTGGCTTTGACACACCTTAGTATCCAATGCAATCTGGTGAGTCATGTAGCCCAAAAGATTCTAAGCTATTATCCTGTGCAAGAAGGACTGTAAAGTCTCACTCAGGAATGACAGATCTAAGCAGTGCAGTGAAGTCCACTAGGATGAAGTCCAGTGTCACAGTTTCCTGCATGACAAAAGGGATTAACTCCCATTGAAATTGCATTGTTTAATGCAGTAACTCTACTGCAATATGCTGCAGAATCGGGTTTAATCCTGGTGAGCATAACTGTAAGTATGTTCTAAGCAAGCAATAATACAGACAAGGTGGGCAGTATTGGGCTATACATGCCCATGCAGTGGCATGATGAAGCCTGACTCTGCAGGTGGAGGGACTTATAGCCCCTGCAGGGCAGGTATAGCCCAATATCGCCCACCCTGGAGAGCATTATTGCTCTTAGAAAATGGGTTGCTTATCAAATTTTCTAATTAAAGTATTTGATAGATGAAAAAAATTAAATAAAGAAGATTTAATATTAAAATATATTTACTGTAAAGTAGTCCATCAGTTGGCACAACTGCCAGTAGAGGGTGCTGGTGTTGTCACTTTTCTCTCTGTTACAGCTCTGATTGTCATGTCCCCTCGTCATTTTAGCAATTCACCTAGTGTTCCATCTGGTTACGACCACCCCCCATTCAGCATACTAGTCACACTGTTTAGAAGTTCTAAAGCAAATGAGCTGGTGCCATGGGAATTGTAAATTCCCTGCTGTGCCACATTTTCTCACAGTAGCATTATAGTGAAGTGGCAGTGGGAAGCAGCATAACAATTGCATTTGAATACAGCTGACAAAGTGTGGTTGGCAACCACTGAGCAATCAGGCTCTGAAATCCGTGTGTGTAATCTTTTTTTTTAATTATTTACAAACTGCCAAACTCTGTGTGTGTGGGGGGTGTAGAGTTACTGGGAGATTACACATAGAGCCAGCGATCAGCTGACAGACTTGACACTACTACGGCTGCGGTTACCAGCTATCCATGTACAAACACTGTTTCACCTTGTACATTTAAGTAAAAAAGTCAGGAATTTCTTTCTTTAAATGACACAGACTGGGTAGCTTGCTGACAGAGTGTCGCATGGGGTGTGGCCACCACCTAAGTAACGTCGTTGCTAACTGAGAAAAAAAATGGTAGTTTCGCATTTTTAATTTAGAATGTGGCACAGTGATTTCTATAGGTAATGAAACACTTGCCATAGGGACTTGGTTTGGGTGGGCATTGTTGTCTTATATGTCCACCTAGACAAGTTTCTTAGCCAATCAGAACTCTTTGGCTGTTCTACCCATTTTCTAAGTGCAGAGTCATAATAACAGACTCTTTTTTTTAAAAGTTCAAGTGGAGGGAGATTGAATTTTTCTTTTTGGTATCAGGGTGGTGTATTAGAACTAAATGCAGCCATTTAGTGGAGTTCAATTTATGCTGTCAATCAGGCAGCAGAGGGTGAATTTTTTCCTCGTGCACCTGTGGGAAGAGCCTGCCAGCACTGTAATGGTCACAGTGATGTGTTCTAAAAGGGGGCCAATTTGGCAAATCAGCATGTTGTAGTTAAGTTTGTTTAGCTGGGAGATGTCTATCGCAAGTGGTTTGTGAGCAAATGGGAAAGACATAATCCAGTACAGGCAGCATAGTACTTTTGGCAATGGTGAAGTAAATTTAGGTGTCATGGAGTGCTTCAGTCTGTATGCTAAAACAAAATGTATTGAATTCTTTTGCTTAGAGAATCAATGTGGTCCAAGTAGGTGAGGGAGGGTTAAATGTGACCCCTAGGCATTTGAAGGTGTGTACCTGCACTACAATCTGGCCATCTAAGTAGGCAATATTTAGGGTAGGGACTGGTTGGAAAGTTTCAGTTTAGAGCCAAATAGCAAGAAGTTTGTGTCTTTTTGACATTGAATAGTAGCCTGTTTCTCAGGCGCTATCTTTCGATAAGGGAAAAGTTTTTATTCAAGTTCTGAAAGAGATTGGTCAGGGACTTTAATAGGGGTGCGAACTGAGTAAGGCCAAACATTTGGGCCATTCAGGTTTGACAGTGATCGGAAAGAATTTTCTGAATTGGGTTTAACTGTCAAAATCCAAAATGCTTGGCCCAAATTTATGAAGACAAAGGCATGCTGCAGGAGCAGCACTACACACATATCAATGGTGATGAGAGCAGTAAATGATTGTGTTTCACTCTCCTTGTCATTCACAGCAATGGGGGTGGCAGCTGTACAGAACGTACCTGAAAAACTGGTCCATCGGTTCTCTTCCACTGCAATATCACTTCATGCATACTCGGCACTAAAGCTGTTCACTTCCTGGAGATGGAGTTCTGGGCTAAAGGCTGCCTGCTAGCTCTTGTGACCTTGCTCCAAACAATCCTCCAAGGAAGTCATGCTCAACATGTTGAAGAGGACAGTCAGGGGACTCATGTGACTGCTTTTTGGCAGTCCATTCAAACAATCTGTCTGCTTGCTCATACTAACCCCATTGCTGCTAGCTCTACTCTGATTGGAGCAAGCAGTATGATGTGGAGTGGGTTGATAAATCCCTCACATCAGCTCAGCAGGATCAGAGGTGAGCAGCATTACAGGTAGCAGGAACTATAGTATGCCTGTCAGAGCAGTGAACATTTCAACATGTAGCATGCTACAGCTGCAGTGTTCCTTTGTAAAGGAAGAAAATACTAATTCTTCAGATAGGCAGTCATTAGTTAAAAAAATTACAGAACAAGCAGCAGACTATGATATGCTATTTTATAACTTTAGCTGAGTCTCAGAGCAACTAAAAAAAGAAAAAAAAGGACAACAGCAGTTGATAGAGGCTCTATGGGAGGGAGGGAGTGGGCATAGGCAAGGGCTACCCCTGATCCCCCAGAGGCAAGCATAAAATATAAAAAATATTAAAAAAATAAAAATGTTTGCTGGGTGAGTCCAAAGTCTTGCAGAAAGACCTGCTGAAGGGCAATAGGACTGGAATGTCCACATCAGACAGCCACAAGCTTGGTGTTGTAGATGAGAGAGGGCTGCCATTCTTTCTCAACACTTACATTTAGATAAACTTTTTTTAAAAACATTTATTTCTGAATATATCTAGGCACATCTTAATGCAGCTTACTAGCTGTGACTGTCCCATACAAGTGGCAGCATTTGTTAAGTTGGACTGACAGCTATTTACTATGCCTAATCCCTACTATTCCAACAAGTGATGGCACCTGTTACTGTTGTTTTAGTACCCTACCCCTCTCACTGTGAAGGTTCTGCTTACAGTGGTTGTTCATTGCTTTTCATACAGTTTAACAGAATGCTTTAATTATACATAAGAAGCCACTTAAAACCAAATGTGTTTTGACCCTCAAAACCCTTCATTTAATTTCAGGCCAGTTCAGGTTTTGCCTGGCCAGGCTCAAACTTGGCCTGTCTGGCTAAATGTTCTGACCCGCATGACCCTGGACTGTAAGCTGTATGGAAAATGATGAGATCATCAGCATTCCGGAGAGTGTTACGGTTGTTTCAGGCTAGGTGGAGGTTATTTATAAATAAGGACAAGTGGAGAGTACTTAAAGATCAAATGCCAGTGTTTTACAGATTTACAATAAACACAGAAATTCAAGTCCCTGTGTCATGATTAGTGTTTCCTGAAAATATCATGCTGTTTGGTTTTGTGGTTTTCTTTAAATCAGCATCTGTTAATGTGCTCTGCAGTAACTAAAAATAGTGAAGATTTTTCTGCCCGTATCAGTGAGTGATGACATCATTCCTGTCCAGCCTGTTGCTGCAGCATTGAAGTCTTTAATTGCCTGTAGTAGCTGATGCACTTCCCAGTCAGAGCAATCTGTAGGGCTAATTGCCTTTACTCCAAGTGTGTTACTAACCCATCTGGTTTGTGTTTAGATAGATTGTATTATTCTGTTCTCATAAAGAGTTGGTCATTTGTGTTTCAGTGGGTAATTGAAGTGGTATAAATGAATGTTTGTGAGAAATCTCCTGTCTGTATCATAGCTGAGTTCTGTCACATCAAAACTTTGCATTTTTTAGGCTATATAAACCCAGGGTTGTTTAATGGATATAAAATTAAGTTAAAGTCATAGAAGTAGTGTGTCTTTGATATAGCCTCCATACATACCTGTATATTCGTGTGAGAACAATATGGTTGTTATGTCAGATTGACAAACAGGTGTCTGCCACACTTTGCTATTTCAGGAACATGTACTGTATGAACTCACAAAATTCATTTCTCTGAGGGATTCTGTGTGGAAATACATCATGTATGCATGTAACTAGACATACAATATGTCATCCTGATGCCCCTGTCTTTTGCCCCTCAGTTGAGGCCACTGCACCCTGCTTCCCTCTGCCCCCCCCAGTCAGGGCCAATGCCACCTGTTGCCCCCTGTTCCAGTGTCCGTAGACAGGACTACTTTTCTCTACTAAGCCCTTGAGTCCCAGGTCCTCTGTCTCCACAGTTGGGACTTTTGCTGCACCCTGCTACCCACTTCCACTGCCCACAAATGGGCAGGGCCACTGCACTACATACACTCTGTCTCACAGTCAGGGCTGCTGTATTCTGATGCCACCCTTTGTCCTGCTACATGGTCAAGGCATCTGCACCATGCTGTCCTCTGCCTCTGTCACCACATCCAAGGCTGCTGCACTATGCAACCATGTTGACACAGTCAAGGCTGCTGTGGCTTGCTGTGCCCTAGAGCCCCGTGCCTCCAGAGGTAGGGCTGCTGCACCCTGCTACCCTCTGTCCCCACCCTATAATACAAGATGAAAGTGCTTGGTTTTTCTTTCGAGCAGCTTGAGTAGTGTACCAAAGGATCTGACTCTGGTGGCAGGGAGCAGCGTGGGGCAACAACCCTAAATGTGGAAGCAAGAGGCTCTATTGTGCAACAGGGCACAGTGGTGACAGGAGGCAGAGGACAGCTTGGTACAGATGTTTTGAAGTATGTCTAGTTACACACATACATGATGTAGTTCCACACAGAATCCCTCAGAGAACTGAATTTTGTAAGTTCATACAGTACCTGTTCCTGAAATAGCAAAGTGTGGCAGACACGTTTGTCAATCTGACATAACAACAATATTGTTCTAATATAAATATACAGGTATGTATGGAGGCTATATCAAAGACACACTACTTCTATGACTTAAACTTTAGATTTATTTTATATTCATTAAACAATCCTGGGTTTATATAGCCAAAACACAATGCAGAGTTTTGATGTGAAAGAACTCAGCTGTGATACAGACAGGAGATTTCTCACAAACATTCATTCACACCACTTCAGTTACCCACTGAAACACAAATGACAAACTCTTTATGAGAACAGAATGATACAATCTATCTAAACCCAAACCAGATGAGTTAGTAACACACTTTAAAGACAATTAGCCCAACAGATTGCTCTGACTGGGAAGTGCATCAGCTACTACAGGCAAGTAAGGACTTCATTGCTGCAGCAACAGGCTGGACAGGAATGATGTCATCACTCACTGATCGGGACAAAAAAAATCTTCACTGTTTCATCACTGTTTTCAGTTACTGCAGAGCACATTATCAGATGCTGATTTAAAGAAAACCACAAAACCAAACAACATGATATTTTCAGGAAACACTAATGACGACACAGGGACCTGAATTCCTGTGTTTATTGTAAATCTGTAAAACACTGGCATTTGATCTTTAAGATTGATCTTGTGATATCCTATACTTTTTGGGCTGAGTAACAGAACGTGTATTTCCAAGTGGAATGCATTAGTATCTACCTAAATTGATAGTTACCAATCCATGAATTGTTTTTACGGAATATGCCAAGATTTGTTAGTTTAGTTATTAGGATAGTGCAACCAACAAGATACAATGCTTTTGTCAGATTCTCAAATATTGCCCCTGTGAGTTTGCCATCATCCATGGCTGAGAAGATATGGTTAGTAAAACTGATTACGGGAGTGTTAGTGCTGTGCCCCTGCCTGAAGCCATACAGCTCAAGGGTGAGGAGGCTGTGTTTACATAGGAGTGAAGTTGTGCAAAGACAACTTTTTCAAGGAGTTTACCCTGGAAATAAAATGGAGAATGGTCAGTAGTTTTCATCAAGTAAGGGTTTTTTCCTTCTATTTGTATGAGCAAGGCCCCGATTTTTCTGAGGCAATTTGGATCTAATTTCTCTGGCAACTCCCCCTATTGCCACAGAACTTCTACAGCATTAGTTTCCTATTTCTGTGGAAATTCTGTGGCAGCAGTTGGGAGCTCCAGTAGCAGTCAGCAACTCCCCCTCCCCCAGCACCCAGGTAGGCAAAAATGTTAGTTTTGGGGCTGGGACCTACAAACCAGAGAAGGCTGTCAATTAACTCATGAGTTCTTAGTATTAGAAAGTAAAAAAGTTTGTTTTAAAATTCCACAGAATTTCCAAAAACATTCTGCAGAATTTAATATAAACCTCAGATTAGTTTTCTGGGGTTTATATGATCCATACAATAACCACAGTTTATAGGATCCATGGAATACTTTTCCTTGGTCAGAGTCAATGTAAACTGCAGATTTGTTTTACTTACAATTTATACTGATTCTTTTTTTTTTCCATTTATTATGCTTATTGTCCTCATCTGCCGGCCCCCATTGGTCCAATCTACACACACTCAACCATGCCACACACCCCAGGACTTACCTCACTTCCAAACACCCTCAGCGTACCACCCAGAGGTGGGGCCACTGGGAGGGGCCCTTCCACTGATGGAGACCGAACGGTAGAATGGGAATGAGAGCCTGGTTGGTGGCATGGGGTTTGCAATGGGGCAGACATCATTGCATGGTGGCAGACCTTCATTTTCTGTTTCCTCCCAGGAGGTGTGTCATACAATGACATTGGGGTGGCATGCTGAATGTCTGCACACCTCCCAAACGTAGTCAGTCCCAGCTGTAGTACCCCAGGTTACCAAGAGAGGTTACCCAGACTCTGGTGACTTCCCCACCTTCCCCCTGGAGGAGGAGAGCAGTCCATAGGATGCTCGATCCTCCAACCCATGACAGCCCTCCAACTTCCCAGGCTAGTTCTTGAACTCAGGTCATCAGGGTTGCGAGTGTTACTAGTACCATAGTTCCAGATTGCCAGCTAAATGCTGACTCTTCACTATAAGCTACAGAATAATATTCTGCATTTCATGTAAACCGTGGAAAATGTTTCCACAGTTCATGAAAACAGCAAAATAATATTCCGCAGTTCATGTAAACTGCAGAATAATATTCTGTGTTTTTTCTGTGGTTTACATTAAGTTCTGCAGCAATTTCAGCAGCGGCAGAATCACAGAAAACATGTGGCCTTGGGTATGAGCACACCACAGGACTCCTTGCAGATGGGAGGTAGAGCTGATAAGACAAGTGAATGATTAACATTTTTTGATAGGGGTCGGGTAATGGCAGAGGCAGTTAGTATCAGGAACTGAGGTCTAGTCTGTCACTGCTTGTTCCACTACTAGGTAGCGAAAATAGAAGCTCATAGGTGTCCCTGGGAGTAACTGTTTTGAAGTAGGAAAGAGGTCATCCAGGGTTGAAGAGAGAGCACTCAATTAAGCTGTTAGGGAGAGGTTAGAGCTTTCCGGTATGAAGTTGGGATAAATAATTAGATAGTTTGGTAAAGCTTTCATTTAACTTGTTTACTGCAGTGGTTAGGTCATTAATTAATGTGCCTTCAAGTAACAGACTGGTAGCTTTTGGCTTAGGTCCAAGATTAATGAGAGAATTAATTACAAGAGGTCTTTGAGTTACGGAAGTTCTGGGTCTGTTATGACTTGAGGTAACTAGATTACGTTTGTTAGCATATTGTTTACATTGATTTTGAAGGTGCCTTTCATTAGACCAGTTTGCGGAGGATGGGGAGAGCTTGAACGCTGACTAGAGCTTACTGAATCTCAAGAGATGAGGCAAAGTTTTACTTCCATCGCAAAGTTCTGACAAAGTCACTGACTTTAACTTCTCGATACACTTTGTGAAATTTGCCATTTTGTGGCAACTTTGACTGCAAAAAAGGTCACCGACAGTTCACATGTAGGTTTGCCTTAGATGTTGCTTTATGGAAAATTCTAGTGCAGTTTCCTCCGAAAGAGGCTGTAGGTCACATATAACATATAAGCAGGTCACAGGATACAGCTCTATGTACACAACTTCCACTTTGCAATCTGTGGGAATGAGTGGATGGGTACAAATCGGTTGCTATTTGAGCATTGAAAAGAACTTTAAAAACAATCTTTTTCCGCTCTCTTTTGGAATTTTCTACATCTTCTCTTTGCTTACTAGTTTGTTAGGAAGGTTTTATATTTTCTTTATATTTCTGTATTTGTTTCTACAAGTTGTCTATCAGTAGTTTCCTTTTACTTCTACGTTCAAACACTCTTGTTCAGTGAATTCTTGTTTAGTTATTACAGTAGTTATAATTTTTTTATTTCCATTTTTCTGCCTTTCCCAAATTCACTTTTTTGTGTTATTTTAACTTTTTTTTGTAAACAGACCCAGCTAGGGAAGGGGCAATACTTGACCTGGTGCTTTCAGACGAAGAAAATGTGGGAAAGGTCAAAGTGGGGGAGCACCTGGCAAACAGTGATCACCAGACAGTGTGGTTTGAGGTACTAGCTGAGCATGAAACAACCCCCACAAGGACAAAAACTCTAGGCTTTAGAAGAGTGGACTATGTCAAAATGGGAGATTTCATGAGGGCAGCCCTAGGAGGAGTCACGGGTTTGTCAACAGTGGGGGAGCAGTGGAAAACAATTAAGGCTGTCATAGAGGATGCAACAAAACTCTTTGTCAAACAGCTAACCAAAGGAAAGAGAAGAAGGAGGCCACTTTGGTTCTTTGGGGAAGTGGCTAAAAAGGTTAGGGATAAGAGGGTGGCCTTCAGGACTTACAAGCAGACTCAGGCAGTAGACGACAGGAAGAGTTACCAAGTAAAGTAGCAGGGAAGGCAGTTAGGTTGGTGAAAGTGCAAATGGAAGAAAAGTTGGCAGATTCCATAAAAAAACAATAACAAAACATTCTTTAGGTACATAAGTGATAGGAATAAATCCTGGGGTATTGTCAGGCTGAAAAGTAGGGAAGGAGGGTGTGTGGAGGATGATGTACTCAAGGCAGAAGTACTGAATGATTATTTCTGTTCAGTATCCACTGAGGAGAGGGAAGGGAATGGCCCATCTTTAAAGGTGAGAGACACAAAGGATAGGGAGGTGGACACTGGTCCATTCTCAGAGGAAAGGCTCCTCAGGGAACTAACTGCAGTAAAAATAGATAAGCCAATGGATCCAGACGGAGTGAACCCGAGTGTGCTGAGGGAGCTGAGGAAGGTGTTGGCAGCACCACTGGCAGCTTGATTCAGTCTATCACTGGAGATGGGGGAGGTGCCAGAGGACTGGAGAAGGGCTGATGTGGTCCCACTACATAAGAGTGGTAGCAAGGAGGATGCAGAAAACTACAGGCAAGTAAGCCTAAACTTGGTGGCATGTAAATTAATGGAAAAACTGCTGAAGGAAAGGCTAGTGTACCATCTGGCAGCAAATGGTCTTTAAGACCCAAGACAACATGGTTTTACTGAGGGCAAGTCATGTGAAACAAATATTATAGAATTCTTCAACTGGGTAACCAGGGAGGTGGACCAGGGCAGGGCAGTGGATGTACTGTAACATACCTGGATTTTAGCAAGCTTTCAATATGGTACCACACAGAAGGCTGCTAAATAAACTAGGGAGCCTGGAGGTAGGGTGCAAGATACTGAGATGGGCGGGGAACTGGTTAGGCAACAGAACTCAGAGGGTGGTGGTAAATGGTGCATGTTCTGCAAAGGGAAGGGTGAACAGTGAAGTACCACAGTGATCAGTGTTGGGACCAGTCCTCTTCAATGTCTTCATTAGTGACATTGCTGAGGGGCTGGAAGGGAAGGTTTGCCTGTTGGAAGATGACACAAAAATCTGCAACAGGGTGGACACTCCAGATGGGGTGGATAAAATGCAAAGGGACCTAAAAAGACTGGATGACAAGTCTAGGGAATGGTAGCTGGGGTTCAATGCTAAAAAATGCAAGATTATGCATATAGGTAACAATAACCCAGGGGCAGTGTACAACCTAGGGGGAGAGCACATTTCAAATTCTAAACAGGAGCGGGATTGGAGTGTCATCATCTTAGATGACCTGAAGAAGGCCAAACAATGTGACTAAGCAGTAACAAGAGCCAGCAGAATGCTGGGTTGCTTAGGTAGGGGTATAACCAGCAGATGAAGGGAGGTCATAATCCCACTGAATAGATCACTGGTGAGGTCTCACCTCGAGTAATGCAACCAGTTCTGGAGACCCCATCTCCAGGGGGACATAAACAGAGTGAAGGCTGTAGAGAGGAAGACAACCAAGATGGTGAGAGGCCTACATAATAAATCCTATGGAGACAGGCTGAGGGAGCTGAACATGTACTCATTGGAGGCAACAAGAGAGAGGGGGAACATGATTGAAACATATAAATACCTTACGAGAAGAAACAGCATGCAAGTGGATGAAATTTTCCAAAGAAAAAAGTTCTCAAGAACTAGAGGCCACAACATGAAGGGGGGGGGGCAGAGGAAATGTGAAGAAGTACTTTTACATGGAGAGGGTGGTGGATAGATGGAACAGTCTGCTGACTGAGTTGCTGGAGGCAAAAATGGTTGCAGGCTTCAAGAAGGCTAGGAACAGGCACATGGGAAGCCTGAGGACACTAAGGGAGTAACCATTAGGCTAATCTGGGATTCACTGGATACAAAAGAGGGCAGATGTGGTAGGCCTGTGGCCCTTATCTGCCATCAATTTCTACATTTCTGTGTTTCTATGTGATATATTTTTATTCAAGAAAATGTGCTTACAATTGGAAATATCATTTCCAGGTATCATTACAGATCAGGTTACAGGTTCTTCTGAAAAGCACAATCAGATACATTCTAATGCTAAGTCCCACTAGTACAGCTTTGGGAGCCTCGGCAAAATTATAATAAGTTATCCTGTACTGTATAGTGGTATCTCAGCAGGGGGTAATGGGAAATATGCTAGCCTGTATTTATTATATATTGTCAGGTCATCAGGGACCACCCCACCTCAAACATCCTCTCTACTCTATCCACTAAGGGACAAATGCAGTATCATGTATCATAATGTACATGACTCAGGAGTTCCACCAGGATGAGAACAGTTCTGAGAGCTCATTCAGGGTGAAGATTATCTTTTCCATTCTCTATATGTGTTTGCAGTGTCTCTTCATTGCTCTGTCTCTAGTGGTTGTGGGCAGAGACATCTACGTGTAATATATTTTTTGGCTGCTAGAAGCACAATGCCTAAAAGTTATTTAGTACATAGATCCCAAAAGTCTATAGAGTAATTATAAAAGTGTTATGATTGTGGTGTCAGAATGAAGTTCAAGTGAAGAACCTCAGAAAAAGCAACCCTAGTCCCCTAAGGAAGTCATGGATCACTGGACAGGTCCACATAATGTGCAAGTGGGTAGCCTGCGGCTCTTTATAAAGTCTCCAGCTGGTGGTACTGCCCATCCTTACATATCTGGTGGTTATCACTGGAGTATGAAAATAATGTACAATGTACTTCCAAGCATATTCCCACCAGACTTGTGGGGAAGTGATCTGACTAGCTCATAGCAACCCCTTTCTCAATCCACCACTTCTAGTGTGAGGTTAAGTTCCTTTTCCCATCTCTGAGCAATGTATATGGCATGTTCTTGGTTAGATGCTAGAAAACCCTTATACATAAGCAAAATTAAGTGTGGAGTGGACTGTGTTCTGATGTATGTTAATAAAGCTAAAATAATGGGCAATAATTTTGTGTGATTTTGGGGGGTTTAACTGAATAGAAATGTCAAATTTGGAGATAGTGAAAGAAATCGCCCTTCCCTAGCCTGAACTGCTACTGCAGTTCTGTAAAGGATTTCAGGGTCCTCCACCACATAGCTGAGTGAGGTACACACTGTTTTTACATTGCCACCCCTGTATGAGGAGTCTACTCATGCCAGACCAAAGTCCTGTGGCTGGGCCAGGGTGACAGACCCAGATGAGCTGAGGGGCTAGACTCCTGCCATCCATCACTCTTCACCACACTTCCCAGACCAAATGGAAGGAGAAAATAATAGTTAGATGAGTGCAGGTGAGGGAGTCTGCATGGAAGACATATCTAGTCATCTCCCAGAAGAGTAACATATCCTTCTCCATTTGCAGCCATTGAGAGCCTGTCCCACCCAAATGCCACTGAAGAAGTATCTGGAGTTGAGCTGCAGTATAATATAACTGAAGATCCATAAGGCCCAGACCTGCATGAGGTTTTTAAATTGTATTCTGGGACATTTGCCTTCCATACATGTCATGATATGGCAGCTTGCCACTTACACCAGCCTGTGGCAGGAACTGGCAATGGCACATTCTGAAAAATGTAAAGAAATCTAGGGAGAAGCACCATCCAACACCATCCAAGTTGAATTGACCCATCTAATGAGACTAAGTGGGATGGTGTGCCATTGCTGCAGATCTTGGACCAGCTGCCTGGTCAAAGAGGTATAGTTGACCTTATACAGGTGGTTCAGTTATAGGGGAAGTTTAATACCCAGGTACTTTATTTTGCTAAGATCCAGCCAAAGGGGAGATGCTGTTTCAGGGTCTTGGTGAGTGTATAGTAGAAGAGGGGTGCCTCTGTTTTGGATATGTTCAATCTGTATGCAGATAGCATACTAAACTGATCCAAAATCAGAAACACCATTGGCAGCATTGACTCTGGATTAGAGATGTAGAGAAGAACATCATTAGCATACAGGGCTACACAATGCTCCTGCCCCCCCCCCATGTAAATACCTGAAATCTTCACACTTTCTCTACTTGCCTGCACCAAGGCTCTCTATTGAGCACAAAGAGAGGAGGCACTAGGCAGCCCTGCCTGTGTGCCCCTACCAAACTCTAATGGTTCAGAAACATGCCCATTCACTTTAACAAGCCTGAGGGGATGTAAAAATCTATTGGAGCAATGCAGTATAGTCTCGCAGGAACCCCATTTTGGTCAGTGCTGCAAATAAATAGAGCCAAAACACCCTATTGAATGCTTTTTCAGCATCTAAACTGACTAGGCGTGAAGGAAGGGTACACAATGAATATGGTGTGTCAGGTGCATGATGCATCTAGTGTTGTTGCCTGTTTGTCGAGCACTGACAATAGGAGGGCTTTAAGCCTGAGGTTCGATGGGTGGGGCAACCATGCCACTCCCCCATCAGGCTTAAAAGGTCACACATCCTGGGCCTCACCAGGATTCGTTTTTCATTGCAGCTGGAGGCACTGCTCTCCTACACCTATCTGGCATTCTTTCCATTTTCCACTGTCTCACAGCTGCCTCTGGCTGCCCGTTGTTCATCTCTGCCTTCTTTGATTTCCATTTGTTCACTGCTTTATCATCTGCTACACAGCAGGAATTTGCTTCCTCTCTCAAATCTGGCTTAACCCGCATCTACCCCCTTTGCCATCAGCACTTTTGAGTGCTCCTCTGCTCCGACTGTGTTTCAATTCCTCCCCTCACTCTCTCGTCTCCTCTGTGCTCTTTGCCTTCTGGGCTTACCTCACTGTGGATGCATTTCTCTGTCGCTTCACTGCTCATGCAGTCGGACCATGGAAACCTCCCGACCTCTGCTATATTCAGTAAGGTATGTACCTCTTTCTCCTGGATTTCATCCTAACCATTCCTGCACGACTTACCCCCTTCTCTTGACCCCTCCATTTGCCTTCATTCCCCACCCCTTCTCCATACCTCTTGTGCTGTTCCTGCTGTTTGGAGCCGCCACTCCTGATGCTCCTGGCCACTTTTCTTGTTGCCCAGTGCCTCTTTGTTCCCCTTCTGAGCTGAGCTGTGCACTGTGGGTGCTCCATTCATCCATTTCCTCTCTCGTGTGTCCTCCAGCCATCATGCGGCCGCTTTGGTTCTGGGTGTGTCCCAATCAAGCACATTCGACATGGGGGTTGCGGGATTCAACCCCAAATCTGCTGACTGTGCCGGTTCATTCACGTTTTGTTACTCTGGTCTATAGACTATCCTGCCAGCTATGCTACCTGACATGCATTTTCCATTGTGCTCTGGCACCATTGCCTTATGAACCTATTTAGGATTTGCACGGAGGACGTTGCTGTTATCTCTCTCCCATGTTTTGACCCTTCTTGCTTTGTTTGCATGGGGCCTGCTTTCTGCCTAATTGGTGCTACTTTTGGACATTGCAGTTGACGCTCCTCTATAGGGAGGGCTGGTCTGCAAACTCTCAGTTCTATACTGTGAAGGGAGGTACAGTTGTAGTCACCACCTGTCTCGGGACATAACTGCATGATCTGGGTCTCTGATGGTAGTCCTTGTGTGTGCAGAAGATTGGGTAGGTTGCACCTACAGCCCTCTGGTGTTTGTGTCTCTAGTTTCCTGCTCAGGCTGCTGTGCACGGCTGGGTCTTGTGGATTACTCTTTCCACTGTCCATGTTCTTCACCCCAAGCCATGTCTCTATTTCTCATTTGTTCTGCAGCTTTGGCTTCCTTTGGTTTTTCCCTCCGTTCTGCTCCTTCAATGTCTCTCCTGTGCTTTCTTTTGGGGTTTCTCCCTATCCCTGCCTCACTGTGTTCTTCATTATTACTCAACTCTTATATATTTATATATATATATATATATATATATATATATATATATCTATATATATTGGTATAAAACTAAAAAAAGAAAAAAAAAGGGCCAGACACCTCTACGATACCTTGCCTCGACCTGCTCATCTATTTCAATTGCTCTCTCAGTATGCCTCTGCTGCCTCCATCTGGTCTGCAATCAACTGTCACCTTCCCCCTGTTCCAGCGCATACCTATCATTACTCATATGCCACCTCATCGATCCGTGGCCCTCATGCCGCATGTATCTGGGTCCTGATTCCATCCATCATCGGCCGTCAAGGATTCACTCCTCTCATGGCTTCCATTTCTCATCATGCCACAGTTTCTCAATTCCTTCCTCCTCCTGTTGCCTTCGCCCTCCATTCCTCTCTTTCCCTGACTTTTGCTTTCTTTTGGGGTTTTCACTATCCTGCCATCACCTTCCCTACTCATATCCTCCTCCTACCCTAGTCCATCTCGTGTCCTGGTGCCTATGTCTGGTCTCCCATTGTTACCACTACCAGGTAGCTTCCTCATCCTACCTCACTTTCACTGTGCCAGCCTCCATGGCGCCAGCCATCATGGACTCACTCCACTCGCAGCTTCCCTCCTAATCATACATCATCTAATTTTGCTCCTCGATCGCTTAACCTGAGTTGCTCCTCTGATGCGCCTCCTGAGCATACCCTCTGGTTAGCATGCCCTCTGGTTCCAGACATGCCTTCTTGGCCTCGGAGTCTACCTCCTTTCGAGGAGTCTACTTCCACATACTACCTCCATACGGGTTCATTTCAAGTTCATTCCAGTCTCCTCCTCTTCACATTCTGTACCAGCCATCAAGGATTCCCTCCATTCAAGGCCTGCAATCGCTATTTCTTTTGGGTGTACCTATCATGACTCCTATGCCACCTCATCGACCCATGGCCATCCTGCCGCATGTATCAGGGTTCCTGACTCCAGTCATCATTCACTCATCCTTACCTCAAGGTTTATCTATTTACATCGCTTACTCAAGCATTCCTATCGTTGATCCCTGCTAGCTTGAATCAACTCAATATCCAATCAAGGACATGTCTTTCTGTCCAGTGTTCCTAGCTAAGGTCTGGTTGACTGCTCTCCTCCATTGTTCAAGTTCAATTTTAAGTTCATTTTATGTCTCCTCTTCACCCTCTCAAGCCTTCATGGCTTCTCTCCTTCATCGTTAGTGCTTCCTCAGTCTTCTCATGATCCTCAGTCTTCTCACAAGCACTTCCTCGAGCTTTCCTTTCCACTTCCTTGACCATTCCTATCATCGAATCCTATGCTACCTCATCGACTCCAACCTCAGGGTCTAATCTTTAACATTGCATAATCATTTCACATCACATATTGAAGCATGCCTCATCGGACTCGGTGTCTGCTCACTCTCATCACTCAATCAAGTCTGTCTGCATTATCCTCGGTCTCCTCATGAGCACATCTGGATACCCCTTGCTCCTCTGACGTCTATATGAATCTACTCCCTCCCATCGACTACTCGAGCATACCCTTTTTGGATCCCCGCTGCCTCATGCTCCTTCTTTAATCCATGCTTTTTTGGGGTTTTCTCCCTATCCCATCATCATCCTCCCTACTTATATCCCTTGTTAATGAACCATTCTCTTTACCAACATATATCCTCAAATCAAACATCATCAGCCTGGAGGGAAGACGACCTAGGCCTTGGATCCCCAGAGGTTTCCTCCTCAAAGGGAATTTTTCCTCTCCTCCGTGCCAATGGTCATAATATTAGTTAGAGTTAGTGTTTTCTTCAGTTATTTAGTTAGTTAGTTAGGTTCTGCTATTGGATGGAGGTGGATGGTGGCCTCGGCTTTCCCCTCTCTCCTTAGGAAGTCAGCCCTTATCATCTTCTCAGAATTCATTCACCATCCTTGCCTCTTTGAAGCTCGACACCTTTGGGTATTCTATTTGGGCTTCTTCCTAACCTACCTTTAGCTGATGCAATCATTCCCATGGCACCTGTAGGGGAGAAACCCTCCTCTAGGGTTCCTTGCATCGTACCCCTACAGGGTGATATATCCCATGGATAGAGAGGTGGAAAGCCACAAAGCAAATCAAGTTACACAAGCATCATCTCCTCTCATCTTATCCAGTTGCATAAGCACATTGAAAGTCAGTTTGGTCTTGGTGGATTATTGAAGGGTGGCAAAGCATCCATTCTCTGGGCCATTATGGCCATAAAATACTATATTCAGGTTTAGAATGGAGATAGGCCTGTATGCTACACAGAACATGGGTCCCTCCTGGTTTGAGGATGACTGAATAGTGGTATGGAGCCAGGTGCTTGGAATCTCACCTCCTCCAGAACTTCACTGCCTGCTTTCAATAGAGGTGGCACCAGGAGTTCCTTTGGTTCTTATAAAATTTAGAAAGTACCCATTGGAGCTTTCTGACTTTTTGCCTTTCAGATCACAAACTCAAGCTCTGCTTCCTGAATTGGGTTCATAAGTGATTGGTCTGGTCATTTGTAAGAGTAGACAAGCACAGAGGGTCCAGAAAGGTGGCCATTGCTGTCTCATTATGGAGATTCTCATGTATATAACCTGGAGTAAAAGCATGAAATGCTTCATAATCTACCACTTGTCCCTGAGTAAATGTCAAGACATGGGGTGTCTGTGACTTGTCACCATGGTCTTAAGCTTTTGTCTCTGTACCTGATGGGCTAGAGTCTGGTGGCTCTAGGGTCTACTTCATAATAATTATGTCATAAGAAAGTTAGAGCGCTGTCTGGTGAAGGTGTATAATGTCGAGCTCCTGTCACACACCAAGCATCTGATTTTTTTAGAGAACTGCCCCATCTGTGGGCTTAAGGTGTCTTGCAAATCTTTGAAGTGTTGTTGTTCCTCCCAATTTTTCCTGGTTGTGTATTGTAGGACGTAATAAAGGACAATGGTTTTAAGCATGTCCCATGGGATAGCTGCCATGTGGGGCCTGCCTTGATTAAAGTCCTGAATTTCCAAGATTTTTTCTGCAAGAAATTCTCTAAATTCTTCAGACCACAGATAGAAAGCATTTAATCTCCATTGTGTCTGAGGGGGGTCATGTGTGAGGTGTCGATAGGTGCAAATGGGGGTGTGGCCAATGATCAAAATATCCCTGATCTCAGTTAGTCACATAATGAAGATGCTCCTGCTGGGTGTTGGGGTAATCTGTAATCTGGATGATTCCATACTAAAAGGGATCAGATGGGGTGTCACGAGGGAAAGGCATAGTCGCATATGGGTGGAGGCCACACCGGGGCTAATGGCAGACAGGGCCAGGCAGGTGGTTCTTAAGTGTGCAAGGGGCAGGAAGAAACCGCATGTAGTGGTGCATGTGGGCACTAATGACCTGGCGGGGAGACTGTGGCGATAGTGAGAAGAGGTTTGAGGAACTAGGAGAGCTATGTGAGAAGTTGGGGAATCAGTGGCCTTCTCTGAGGTGCCCTCAGTGCCTTGCATGTACAGGAAGGAAAAGAATGGAGTTCAACACTTGTTTGAGGGTGGTGTCCATCCAAGGGATATGGGATAGTGGGGACTGGGGCAGAACCCGTGACAATAAGGATTTATATGCAGGGATAGGCTGCACTTGAGCGGGAAGGAAGGGGTATTAAAGCAGAGGTTTGAAATTTTATAGCATCAAGGGTAGATTTAAACTAGGTGGGGGGTGGTGTGAGGACAGATGGTAGACAGGGATCTCAGAAAGAGAGACTGAGCATGCTTACCCCCAAGCTATCGGAGAGGAATTTGTGGTAGGGGAGCAGGGAGGAGTTGGAGAGGCAAAACCAGGTAGGGGAAAGCCACAGGTTGGAGGTGGTCTCACTGATATGAGAAGCTTAGGTAACAAACAAGTTGAGCTGCAGTGGGAAGGGTGAACATAGTGGCCATCACTGAAACATGGGCCACCCAGAACCAGGATTGGGATATGATGATCCCAGGATACAGGATATTCAGGAAGGATGGGGCAAAGGGGAGGGGGGGCGTGGAGATCTACAGGAGGGAAGGGATAAGGTGTATGAGGGAGGAGGGAGAGGAGGGCAGGACAGAGGCCTTATGGCTGCAATTTCATGGCTCCAAAAGAAGGGCACTGAGGGTGGGGGTGGTGTTCAGGCCACCAGCTCATGGGGGATGACTTGGATAGAGAGTTGTCAGAGCAGATTAGAAGGGTCTGTAGGAAGGGGAACACAGTAGTGGTGGGGGACTTCAACCTTCCTGGGGTGGACTGGACCACCCCAACCAACATGAGTGCAAGGGAGCAGGTATTACTAGAGGCATTTCAGGACAGCTTCCTGGTTCAACTGGTCCATGAACCAACAATGGAGGGAAGGACTCTGGACCTGGTATTAAAAAACAGGAAGGCTGTAAGGGATCTGGGAGTGGAGGACCTCCTGGCGGGGAGTGACCATCACTCAGTGTGGTTCACATTCAATATGGGCAGAGAAACAGGAGGTACAGGTACAAGGGTGATAGATTTTAAGGAGGCGGACTTTAAAAGGATAGGGGAAAATTTGGTTGGGCATCTGGAGGGAATTCAAGCAGGCATGGATGATAAACAAAAATGGGGTATTATTAAAAAGGGACTAGCTGAGGCTGCTGTGACTTGTACCAGGACACAGCGCAAGAAAGGTAGGGCAAAGAAGCCAAGTTGGCTGACTCTGTAGGTCATGTAAAGGGTGAGGGCCAAGAGAAAAGCATTCCAGAGACTCAAGAAATCAGGAGGGCAATGGGACAAGGGAGAATATACGAAGAAGTCCAGAGAGGTTACCAGGCTAGTCAGGGCACCCAAGACATCCAGGGAGCTGAGATTGGCACAGGGAATTGAGAACAGGGAAAAAAGGACTTATTCAGGTACATTGGTGAGAGAAGAAGAAACAAAGATCAGATTGTGAGGATTAAGAAGGATGGGAGGTGGAGAAGGAGGGAGGAACCAGGCAGAGGCACTGTGTTCACTGAGGAAAAAGGGGGGCAGACACCACATGGGAGAGGTGGAGTGGGCAGGGGGAAGGGGGTGACTGATATCAGGTTTACAGAGAACAGGGTTCTGGAAGGACTAAGGGCTCTGAGGGTGGACAAGGCACTGGGACCTGATGGCATTCACTCTAGTGTGCATAGGGAGTTAGTGGAGATCCTGGTGGGACCACTGGTAGACCTGTTCAGTACATCACTGGACACAGGATGCATGCCGCAAGATTGGAGGATGGTCTATGTGGCATTCATTCATAAAAGTGGCCCGAAGGATGAACCAGGCAACTGACAGACAGATGAGCCTCACATCAGTTGTGGGGAAGCTCATGGAGACAATCCTAAAAGAGAGGCTGGTGACCATTTTGGAAGACAATGGTCTCCAAGACAGTCATCAACATGGTTTTGTCTTGGGCAGATCCTGCCAGAGGAATCTAGTAGGGTTCTATGACAGGGTGACCAGGGAACTGGGCAAGGGCCATGTAGTGGATGTCCTGTGTTTGGACTTCAGCAAGGCATTTGATTCTGTGCCGCATGGGACGCTGGGGGGGGAAGCTGGAATTCATAGGGGTGGGGACAAAAATGGTCAATTAGATCACCAACTGGCTCAGGGGTAGGCAGCAAAGGGTAGTGGTGGTGGTGGGGAACTCTCATCGCTGAGGGACTTCGTGAGTGGAGTGCTGCAGGGTTCTTTACTGGGACCAGTACTGTTTGGGATATTCATAGCCGATATCTCACATGGGGTCCGGAGCAAGATCAGTCTGTTCATAGATGATAAAGATGGGAGCTGTGGTAGATGACATGGAGGGATGGAGGGGACTGCAGGAGGACCTGACCAAACTACAGGAGTGGTCAGAAGCATGGCAGATTGGGTTCAATGTCAGGAAGTGCAAGGTCCTGCACCTCAGAGCTAGAAACCTGGGGGGGAAATATCAGCTGGGAGGGGTAGAGTTGGAATGCACCATGGAGGAAAAGGATTGAGGGGTTCTCATTACAGTGAGAATGAACCACTCAGTGCAGGAAGATGGCTGCAAAGGCAAACAAGATGCTGGGGTGCATAGCGAGGGGAATCTCCTCCGGGAACTGGGAGGTGATCCTTCCCTTGTACAGGTCACTGATTAGGCCGCACCTGGAATACTGCATACAGTACTGGCATTCATTCCTGAAGAATGACATCAGATTGTTGTAGTGGATGCAGCATAGGGCAATGAAGATGATCCAGGGACTGGAGATAAAATCCTATGAGGAGAGGATGGGAGAGCTGAACATGTACTCCTTGGAGGAGAGGAGGGATAGGGGGATATGATTGAAACCTTTAAATACTTAAAGGGAATAAACAAGACTAATACAGAAGAGATTTTCCAGATCAAAGGGAGGAGACAAAGGGTATTGGCTGAGACTTGAAGGGGGAATATTCAGAAGGGAAATCAGGAGACACTTTTTCATGGAAAGGGTGGTAGACAAGTGGAATACTCTGTGCGAGGAAGTGATATCCTGCAGAATGGTGGGCAGATTTAAGAAGGGGTGGGACAGAGTGTGGGGAGGGTTGTTGTAAGGAGGGGAGGAGAGGGTAGGGCAGCTGCAAGTTGAGGGGTTAGCTGCCCAAATGAGCAGACTTGATAGACTGTGAGACCTGTTTCTGCTGACATTTTGTATGTTCATATGGTGTAAACCCCATGCACATGAATGACATGCATCATTTTTGCTCTTAGGTGTTATTCTCACCAAATATCTAATAAATAATAATAAAACTTTATTTATACAGCGCCTTTCTTAAAGTCAGGGCACCTTACAATAGTTACAGATGAGAAAAATAAAAACAAGATTACTGAGCTCATAAAATTCCAATAGCATATCAATCAGGATAAATCTTAGACCATAAATAGTTCTTTAAGGCCTTTTCAAATCTGGCCATTTCAAGTTTTAAGGGTTGTATTTATACTTAATGTGCAGCTGGTTGGCATAGGGAAGTGTGGGGTGCTATTAGATGTATCCCATGTCAAGGAATGGGGCATATTAAAACCCTCGTAGTAATGGGACACCTGAGGAGAATAAGGTCTAAGAAGTACTGAATGTCAGGAATCTTGGACCCCTAGAAATATAAAAGAAGTTTGTGGGACTTCTTTTTGATATAATGTGCCCTGAATCATAACTAACTGCCCCTCCCTGTCCCTGATGATCTTGTATTCTTGAAAAGGGTTACTATGGGAGATCAATATAGCCACACCTTGACATTTCCTATTGGGCAATTCAGCACTTTACACTTTACTATAACCACATTTCGGGAGTGTTTGATCTTCTTGTGCAGCAATGTGCATTTCCTGCAAGTATAACAAAGATGAGCATTCTCTCCAAATACTAGCCAACACCTTCGCCCTTTAAACAGGGTTGTTCAATCATTAACATTCAATGAATACTATAATTGATGTGAGTCATCCCAAATATGTGTCATCAAACCTTTATGAGTCCTCTTCCCCTGCTAGAAATAAACAGATGGCTTATAGTCTATTCTGGTGTGCATTTGCAATTTTAACAGTTAAGGTACAGTAGCAAACAGTAAGAGATGAACTAGTGAATAAGAACCAGATGGAGGTGCCAGCTGGGCGCCTAACATCCTAACATGGCAATTGAAGCACTCAATGTAGGAGCCCTGTATCAGGGCTCATGTGTGTGCAGGTGTATCTATGGCTGAGGAGATGTCACCTATGGAGGAGAGGCCCGGTGGTGGAAACACTATAGGGAGGAAGGGTAAAGAAAACAACATCAGGGTCAAAGGAGGAGCAAGACCCACTGCTGACCATAAGAAGTCAAATATCCTATATGCAATGCTAAGCCAAGGTACATAAGCTCTGTTTGTAGCTGGGAGGCAGAGTGCTGGAAAGATAATACAGTCCCCTCCAGGCTGAGCTGGAAGGATGAGCCTCCCTTCATTGCATCTGCTTAGATATCAGAAACTGTTTGAAGTCACAGTATATGTCCTGGGCGCCAATGGGCACTATATTCCAACATCTCCTGACTCCCAGTCCTCCTCTAAAAGCCACAAGTGCCAGCATTAAGAGGCAAATGAAAGCATAGAATAAGAAGCCCAAAAGTCTGCTGCAGGCAATATATTAAAAGGAATAATGCACGACAGGGTGTGGGTGTCGTGCTGGGATAACTCCATGCCTGGGGGGTTGGGCATGAGGCCGCGGGCAGTCGTCAATGCTCCAGGTGTAGGCTATCCCAAATGACACACACCATGGAATGCATCATTCCTATTATACAATGGCTCGTTGTTATATATAAAATAAAAAATAATTTTAAAGAATGTTTTTTATTAGTGTGGAAAAATATTTTTGTTTCTTAAGAGGAGATACAAAAAAAGAGCTCTAGTTCAAAAAAATCATCTACAGGTTCACAGTGAGGCTGAGACTAGACCTGTGGCATCGTGCTGGGATAATGCCATGGGTCCAGCCCCAAACTGACCAATCACAGTCCAATATTCTTTCTTGCCATTGTATAATGAGTGGTCTACACATTCAGTCAAAAATATTAGGTCTGCACTGGCAGGAACCACACAGACCAATATCTATGCCCAACATTTTGCAAGTGTACTTGAGTCATTGCTTTGCACAAATAAGACCAGTAGGAGGGTGACTTATAACAGTCTCCCCAGGCCAATAGCTACCCAGCACCCCCCACAGTACTGCTCTGTTGATAGATCCCCTGCAGCACCAGACCCCCTCTCAGTTCCAGAGCCCCCCCACCAAGCTGGGTGCATCCACTGCCCACATGTCCAAACAAATTCAGTATTCTGGTCCCAACCTGTGCCCGTAGTTTAGACTAGATGAAGCAAGCATTTGGCAATAAATATCTAATATTGAATGGACAATAGTATGTACAATGTTGTACACACCAAACAGTAAATCCTAAACACCTAAAACCAAATACCACATACCAAATACAGCCCCCCAAATATATATTTACTGAATTAAGTCTGCGATGGTGTCAGCTGAGTTGGTGTATTTGGTGGGTAAGTGTGCCATCATCCCCACTCCCCAAATAGCCAGGTACAAAGGAGAGGGCCCCTACCCCCATTCAATGGGCTAGACAGTGAAAGAAACCCCCAAAAAAGAAATATGTCATTTCAACTGTGTCACCATCTTTGAGCAGGTGTGGCTATACCCTGAATATGAGGGGAGGATGCAGTGCTAAATGTAACACGGCAGAGGCATGAAGCAGGCATTACTTGTCTAGTGGTATGGAGGTGTGGGTAGGCAAGTGGGGCGTGACCAACCACGGCCAAGAAGGAGGGACACAACCGGGGCAAGGCAGAGAGCAACCAGCATAGTGAACCCTTGACAGAGGCCCAACATGGAGCTCAAGTGATCTGCAGGAGGAGGAAATCAAAACAGGGAGTACAGCTTTCCTGAGGGAGAGAGTCAGAAGTGGAAGAAAAGCCACAATTTCTAAAGAATGTTAGGCGAGAACTATGGTCAAGCAGGTTGCTGGTTGGGAACCCTGTAAATATTGTTTGATCTGCTGATGGTTTGCTGCCATTTACTGTTTTGACCACCATCATCATACATTCTTTTTGTGCCAGTTTGCAACAGTTGAGATGAATGGAGAGAAGGTTGATCAGGTATATTGTTATAAGGGATACTTTGTAGGTCCAGCTCTGCTGTTGCTTGAGCTGTACTTTCAACGTTGTTTTGCCCAACATCGAAGTGGATCACCATTTTAGCTGATTGTATTTGTATTTATTTATTTATTTATTGTACCAGAAAAAGGCTCCATTGAGCAAGCTCATTCACAAGGAGATCCTGGGTAGGACAAGCATATAGATAAAAATACAGTGAGATACAGTAATACATTAATAAAATACACAATATATATAAATACAGCAGAGTTTCAGTTACAATAGTAAAGCAGAGCTATGTACTGCGGATAGCCAATACAGTGATATAATACATGTATATGATACACAATAGGTATAAGAACAGCAAGGTTTTAGTACAGTAGTAAAGCAGGGCAATATACCGTGGGGCTCCATCAATGTACAATAGAGCTCGTCTAGGTTATATACTGTATAAAAGATACTTAGAGGCAACTCTGTTGGTACAAGGATTTTGACCAGTTAAATCGCTATTATACTATTTACATGAACACACTTCAGAACATAGATTATCAATGAGGATTTTGAAGTGATTTCTCTCAACCAGGGAGCAACGTTTAAGTGTGTTCTGTAGTTAATTCCAGGCCACCGAAATGATATTACTGATGGCAGGTTTTCCATATTGCGTAGAGAGCCTAGCCATGTCTAGGAGAAGAATATTGCTCTTCCTAAGGGCATAAGAGCAAGAGGACTTAATGAAGAGCTCAGTGATATATCCAGGTAAATCATTAGTATGGTGTACAAAACATCAGGCCCTGAGCACGAAGAACTTTCATACCTTTCATGACTTGGGCCTAGGCCCTTGTTTTATCCTGGAGGGTGGAGGGATAGTCATTGTCCAAGTAAATTCTGGTGTTTTTATATATTGTAGCACTGTTTTAGCTTTCCAAGCCTTCAATAAAATGTCTTTGATTTGCAGCCTGCTGACAACAGTGTTGACAGCATTGCTGTGATGTGCAAACTGTGCTAGACTGCTGTTTGGCATGGTAAATGGGGCAGCAACTTAGGCAGTAGTGGGCAGCACACCCACCTAAGAGTAAGGCACTGAGGCACTGCTGTGAGTGGGAGGAGTACAAGAAGGCTATAGGGGGCATAGTCAGAGGTGGTGCCACTCCCAGTGGTCCTTTTGTGCTATGGGGAGAGCAGCATAGCAAGCAATGGTGAAGTACACAGTTGCTGGAGGAGGGCACTGATGAGGGAATTGTGATCTGCAGCCGGACTTGAGGCTACAGCCAGGAAGAGCATCTGAGACCCCAGCTGCAGATCCTTCTACTTCAAGATCTCAGTTAAGAGATGAAGTGGCCCAACAATGCATTGAGATGGGGACCTGAGACAGAGTTGTATCCATGGGCCACTCCAGATGCTGCTGTCAAACCTGCAGATGCTGCTTGAAGGAATGGCAGAACTCCATGTTGAGGTGCACCTTCTGCCCAACCCAGGACATTGTGATTAATAAGCACTATGGGCTGGATGTTTAGAAGTGCACACTGCCACTATAATTGTGCTGTGCTTGTGCTACCACTTGCACCACTCCCCAGTCAAGGTATATTTATAGGCATTGAGCTGGCACTATATCCAATGAATATAGAGCTGTGTGCCATGAAAATAACATGTGCTAGTGCAGCGCAATGCATGTTTGCAGCACTGACTGCAGCTCTAAAGATAGAGCTGAACACGGGGAAAACAGTGGGTGTGAGTAGGCCACCAATGAAGACACACAACACAGCAACATAGGTATGAAAAAGAAGCATTTCTATAACCAGTAAAACAAGAAAAGATAAACAAGGGCAACAGCTTGTACAAGGAAAGGGGGAACAAAAGAAAAAAAGGAAACTGCCCACCCAAAGAAGTGGAAGGGAACAAAGGAAAAATAGGCAACTGCCCCATGAATAATAAAGAAAACACAAGGCACATGCCCATCATAGTCCATACCCACAAGGGCTATAGCAGATGGTGGTGATTGTTTCTGCTTCCGTGAGAGCCACCACCAGGTCCTGGATGGCCTGGTTTGTGTCCTCTACCCACCTTATCCAGATCTGCTGCAGGAGGATCAGCCTGCGCAGAAGGTCATCCAGTCCCTCCCATTGTATGAAATCCCTCTGATCACTGGCTCTCCTCTGGCACCTATGGATAGAAATACACTGAACTCAGCCAGCTCTTCCCACAGGACAAGCAACAAAGGAGTGGCCTAATGTGGACAACAAAGGTACAACCAGCTAACACACAAACCATCATGCTGCACATGGTCGAAAGGAGTCAAACAGCCATAGTAGAATGTGTGTGGCATCCCAGAGACAGAATTGTGGACCCATACAGTACAGGATTGCACATACAATGGGTGTGCCATGCTGCAATGGAGCATGACTGAGCCATGCAAGGAACACACCACTGCATGCATGCCAGATGTAGAAATGTAGCACATACAACAGAAGCAAGAAGCCAGAGCCTGATAGGCAGTGCAATGGCCACAGTGGCTAGGAGTTGCACTCACACACTCTGTGCCCACTGAGCAGGCATCCAGCTCACAGGCCAACACATGTGCTTGACACAGGCGTCCATGAACCACCCTCAATGGCAGCAGGGGTCGGACTCCAGCACAGCTGTATATGACTGGGACCATCATGTAGCACTGTGTGCAGCAGGCATGGCAACATGCAACCGCAGTGGTGTTGTACATGGGTGGGCACCCAACATACTGTTCCCCAGTCACCACAACACTGGTATAGGATGCAAAACTGCCTGAGAAGGCACCCTCCATCTCAGCTGATGCTGATCCCACTCTAAGTAGAGGATTTCCCCTAATATAGAGCCTGTGCAGGTCAATGCCCTGCAAAGACCCAGTTGTGTTATAATGCATGCATAGCTTAGCCTGTGTATTATGAAATAATCACAATGGGACCTATGCTGCAACATGGAAAATGCATGCATATGCAACATAATGTGGGTGTATGGCTACTTTTGACTGAATGAAAATCCGCACCATTAACAAATGTGCATGCAGCAGGAGCTGGGGCAGAGGTAGTGAATGGATGTGTGCGTGCCTCATGCAGGAGTGCCCGCCAGCTGAATATATGCATCCCCACCCCTTGACCTCACCATATGGGCAGGTGTGCCACCTCTTATGGACACTAGAAAGTGAATACCATAATGGAGGAGCACAGAGCAGCAAGAGCTGGAGACAGAGGTGCCACACTTGTGGGACATGGACCACTACAAATGGCCATAAGTCCAGGCCATGGACAGGCCAAGGGTGTGAAGTGCATTTCATGGGTGGGCTTACCGAGTCACAGGCCACCAATTTTATGGGTGGCCAGGTGGCAGCCATGGTGTTGGACATCCGTGAGCATTATGGTGTGCTGTATGGGGAACAGTCCTGAAAACCTTGGCGGAACCATGTCCTGCATATGACGACATCCAGGCTACTGTAACATGGCTGATCAGAGGCACAGACACAGCGCCATAAACCACAAGTGGCGTGACCTTCAGACAGCCGTGAACGAAAGCTAGCTGCCCATACAGCAGGCACAGCAAGGCAGGGGCGGTGGGATACTCACACATGTGCCCACCCTTTCACCTATCAGAAGGATGGTGACTGACACTCTGTCTGACATCAGCCTACTCAGAGAAAGGTGGGCATTGACACATTGCAGGTACAGTGCAGGGACCCATGATGGGAGGTATATGACAGAACAGCACCACCAACCCTGTCTTGCAACCTGCATATTAGTCAGTCAGTCAGTTTATTCACAAAAAAGCACATATAAAACACAGCTCATAACATGCTAGAAAAGTCAAATACAATACAACAGACACAAAAACATTCTCATGACACCTTAATAGATGTTCATCCAGTTTTCAAAACATAATATGTGCGAAATTAGCCACAGCAGACAACATACTCAAAGACTGACTAAAAACTAACATATTACAGGTGACCAAATTTATTTCCCAACCAAGTTTAAGGATGATTGACTAAATCCATGTTTCCCTTTCTTTCTTGAAGAAAGGACATTACATAATTAAATATTCAACAGTAAAGAGCATGTTATCATTGCATACACAAAAACTGAAGGTGTAAGACATTGACCAAAAACTCAAGTTATTTGCCAGACTATTTACTAACCCCAATCAAAGCCTTGCCAATGCCTTCCTATGGGTGGTTCCTTCACATAAAGTAATATATCTGAATGAATCTAGCATTTGCAGAGCCTCATAGTAAACTTTCTTACTTTGTAGATCAGCTATTTTGGTCAAATCCTTTTAATAGTCATTTTCATAAATGTGTTACTGGGCCTCCAATGTGTAACAAACTCTGGCCAGAGCCGACAGGGCCGCTGGAGAGAATTTAGGTTAACAATTTTGAAAATTATTTTTCTTTTTATATTTTTACATCCATTTTTTAACACAGCCTTGTGATGAACCTGCCTCATAAAGAAGAACAGAGAAAATGTTCATCTCCTGGCCTAAAGGTGCATGCAGGAACTGCAAAATCAACTTTTGGGCTGCAAACACACATTTCGTGCAGGAGTTGAAAAATGACCGCTGTCACATTAATGAGTCACTGTACCAAAATGGCTGTGTTGAAATGTGGTAAAAATACTGAATATTACCAAAGTTATGAGCCCGCATTTGTAAAATTCAGCACAGCCTTACAACTTAAACATTGCAACGACTGGTGAAAATTTTGACCTATACTTTTCTATGCTACTTTAGACTGCCACTTACCTACTGACTTGTATGATACCATTCTTTCCACAATTTGAGTCTGCTTGAGTACCTTTTTCATGTCTGAAATAATAAAAGGAGCACTCCTTTTAATGTGTCTCGAACCAGGTTTCATCTGTATTTGTAGCTGTTTTTGGACAACTATTGTTCTGTAAAGGCAGAGAGCACTGCCAGCTGCATAATAGTTCATTTTAGTCACAACAGAAGTGATGTATAAACAACAGATGGTCAAATTAGCTGAAAATACTGATGAAGACATGGTCCACACCGTATTAACCCTTAGGCTACTGAAAGAGTTACAGCATATAGAAATTATAGACTGATATATCAGTCTGTGGCATAGCAAGGGTTAAAAGGAGTGTTCCTTTTATTCTTTCAGACATAAAAGAAGTACTAAAACAGACTCAGACTGTGCAAAGAAGGATATCATACAAGTCAGAAGGTAAGTGGCAATCTAAAATGGAATAAAAATGCATGGGCCAAAAGTTTAACCAGATTATTGCACTGCTGTTTTAATAGATGAACATACTAGAATCATACAACACAAGAATGTGCAAAGTATAATACCACCCCATATGAAATGTATTCAAAGTTAGGGAATGCATTGCTATTTTTTTTTTTTTGGCGTTGAAAAAGTATAACTTGATCCACAGAGAGGAAATTCGGATACAGCTTTACTTAATCAAGCCCTACTACAAGGGGGAAAGTGTCCACCCCAGGAAAGGAGAGATGCTGATAGGTGGCTCAGTCCTGCTCCTACCTTCCACCCTGGCTGACTCCCCAATGACCTGAGGTAGTTCCCAAACCTGGGTCACCAGCATGACATGAGGTAAGGCTAGATGCCTCAATCCTCTGCACCACCGGGCTGGCAGAGGATGGCCTTTTAAACTGACCTGCCAATAGAGACTGTGGACGTGAAGACAGTAGAGCAGGCCCCAGTGTTGCCCATCCCTTAGCTTTTGCCAGCACTGAGCCAATATGGCTGTTCAGAGCTTTTAGGAGTGTCAAAAGCATTGAAAAGAATATGAGGTGCTCTCACCGCACCAGAGTCAGATGTTACTGATACTGCTCCTGTTACAGAACTGCACACGTGTGATACTTACACACGTGCAGTTTGCCTTATAGTCAGCCATAACATGGCAGAACTGACATGACTACATATGTGCCATACTCATATATGCATAGTTTAAGTCAGCACTGGTAAAAGTAAGACCCCACTGAAAATGAGACACTGCATCTTAGCCAGTCTAATGTATATCAGTACATTGTAGGTGTGGGTAAAATTGAGACCCCTCTGAAAATGAGATTCTGCATCTCATCAAAGCTATCCTGTGTCAGTACATTGCCAAAATGGATAAAAGGTTGACACACTGAATATGACATATTGAATCTCAGTCAGGCTTTCCGGCTGTGTCAGTACATTGTAACAATACTATAATACCATCAAGAGGTTTTGGAGACATGTGAACATTGAGAGCAAAGCTTGAGAAATTTAAACATTTTTCCAGAGCCTCTGTGATATGTTGCAGGTGAGTTTTATCATTTAAAATAAATAAAAAGAGCCTTAACATTTGTTATAGAGATTTTACTGATAGGCATAATAAAGTCAGTTGTGTACATGTATTGATTTGAGCATACAGGAAAATGTACAGGAGTTTTGTCCCAGTTTTACATGAAAAATACAGGGAAAAGGAGGGTGACCTACAGAGAAATGCTTTGTTCAATCTGGGAACACTGCAGTTAATACCACTAGCATTCTTTGTAATTCCCTAGGATGCCCATTGCAACCTATGAAAACTCTAAAGGATTAGCTGCCTAGCATTTATTTACCCTTCCTACAAACATAAAACCATAAGAGTTTCAATTGCTCCATAGTCAGCCATATCATGACAGCACTGACATGACTACATATCGCCAGACTCACATATGCATAGCTTAAGTTAGTGCTGGTAAAGCAAGACCCCACTGAAAATGAGATACTGCATCTTAGCCAGGCTAATGTGTATCAGTATATTGTAGAAGTGGGTAAAATGAGGACCCTCTGAAAATGAGATCCTGCATCTCATCAAAGCTATCCTGTGTCAGTACATTGCCAAATGGATAAAAGTATGACCCCACTGAATATGACATACTGCATCTTTGCCAGGCTATCTGTTTGTGTCAATACATTGTAACAATGCTAAAATACCATCAAGAGGTTCTAGAGACATGTGAACATTAAGAGCAAAACTTGAGAGATTCCAGCATTGGTCCATAGCCTCTGTGATATGTTGCAGGTGAGTTGTACCATTTAAAATGAATAAAATGGGTTAATAAAGTGGATTGGCAAGACTGTACATGGCCCCATCAAGGTAAATGGTCAACTAACAAATGATGACCCTAGCATTGCTATGGCTCTCAACCACCAGTTCACTAACCTGGACCAGTTCAAAGCGGGACTGCCACTCCTCCCCCTGGTTCTGAATGTTTGCCCTCTCCACAGATTGGACCGCCCAATCTTCCACATCAGGCTAGTAAAACCCCACGAAGTTCTCCCAATATTAAAGTCCCTCAAAACATCTGGATCTCTGGGACCAGATGGAATTCACCCCTGTATACTAAAGGAAGGGGCCCATGCACTAGCCAGGCCCCTGACCTGGCTCCTCAATCAATCCCTAATTGAAGATGCCATCCTGGAAAAATGGAAACTGGCTCATGTAGTCCCCATCCACAAGGGAGGCTTGAGGGAGTCAGCCAACAACTACAGACCAACTCCGCGACTACCTAGAGCTCCATCAACTACTAGCTCCCTCCCAGCATGGATTCAGAACCAAACATGGGACCAACACCACGCTTATCAAGTTCTCCACAAATGTTCTCAGAGAACTGGACAAGGGAACCCCCACCGGAGTGGTCTTCATTGATCTATACAAGGCATTTGACCATGTCAACCATAACCTGCTGCTCACCAAGCTGTCGTGGTTCAATAGCTACCTTACCAGGAGGTCACAGAGGGTAAAATGAAAAGACTCCCTGTCGGAGCCTCTCCCATTAACAGAGGGGGTGCCCCAAGGGTCTATCCTTGGCCCCCTTCTCTTCTCTCTCTCTTCACCAATGATCTCAGCAAACACTGTGGCGGGAGCTCTGTGGTACAGTATGCAGATGATGCCATCATTTACCGCCCTCCTCTAATCTGGGAGATCTCAGATGTGGTCTACAAGATGACTTGAGATCCCTAGAGCAATGGCTTGTCAACAATAGAATGGTCATTAATTCTAACAAGACCAAGGCCATGCTGTTTGGACCAAGAGCCCTTGGTTGTGATAGAAGCCAACACCTCCAACTGACTACCGAGTCAGGCAATCGACTAGAGGTGGTCGAATCAATAAAATACCTTGGCCTTGCCCTGGACCAGGGCTTCACCCTCAAGGAACATGTAGCCCAGGTAACCAAAAATATTCATGCTAAACTCAGGACTCTATACAGGTTGAAAGATCAGTTGATACCAGCTGCCAGGGCCTCCTCGCCACCAGCATCCTACTTCTGACCATTACCTATGCAGCCGTGGTGGTTCAGGGAGTAGCCAGACAAGAGATGAACAGACTACAAGTTCTCTATCATAAGGTGGCTTGGTTCACCACACAATCTGTGCCAGGACCCACCACTGTGACACCTGTCCCAACTAAACTGGCCCTCCTGGGATGCCCGGCTCCAGTACCCCCTACTCTGCCAAACCTTTAAATTACTCAGCCCCTCCCCTTCTCCCAGCCTCTCCAGGCTCATCACTCTAAAGAATAACCCTAGGCTCCTCCGCACGATGGACCAGACACTCCTTGCAGTCCCTAGGGTTAGAACCAAGGCGAGTGGCAAGTCGTTCACCCTCACCACCCCCACACTATGGAACTCCCTGTTCCCAGGAGTCCAGGAAGCTACCTCCATCAACAGCTTCTGCACAAAGCTTAAGGCACATATGACAGCCACTTCCAAGTGCTATTGCTAAAGGAAAGGGGCCCCCAAGCATAAGCCTAACATATCACAGCACAACACGCACAGGGGTCCTTACCCCACCCCTCTTCCAGGGAAGTACCTACAATGACTACACTAACCTATATGGCTAACTCAGCATATGTAACCAACTGAAGTGCAACTATGTAGTACCCTGTATTATGTCTTGATGCGTCTTATGTAATGTACTTATGCTGTATGTTATACCATATAAACCCCGGTCACCCTGAAAAGGGACCTTGAGGCCCAGTGGGCTCACCCAGTTATCAAAATTTAATAAATAAATAAAACAGCCTTAACATTTGTTATAGTGATTTTACTGACAGGCATAAGTTGACAGGCATTCACTTGTGTACATATATTGATTTGAGCATACAGAAAAATGTACAGGAGTTTTGTCCCAGTTTTAGATGGAAAATACAAGGAAAAGGAAGGTGCCCTACAGTGGAACACCGCAGTTGACATCGCTATCATTCTTTGTAATCACCTTCCTAAAACATTAGCTGCCTAGCATTTAAAACCCTTCCTACATCCAATGTCACTAATGAGGCCCAGAAAGGGTTAACACAAACCAGCTATTAAGAGGAGATGCTGACACACACACACACACACACTAGACAGTTGATGCTGTTATCTGTTGAATGTTCATGTTACTAAATTATTAGTCTCCAAAGACAGCAAATCAAATTGCAATGAAAAAAGCTGAGAAAACTGTTGAAACTGGTCTAATCAACAGCCCTCTTGCATTAGCTCTAAAAATGCTATTTACCAAGTTGGATTCAAAAGTAAGCATGTGTTTTTTGTACTCACTCACTGAACCATTACAAGTTCGGGGAGGAGATGTGATTGTCCACAGCATGTGTTTCTTAATCCCTAGGCTGCCGAAAGAACTAAAATTAATCTATTTGATTGAGCCCTGGAGAGCTGTTCAGTCTGCAGCACTACAAGGGTTAAGTTGAAGGAATGCAAACAGTGGAAGGATTATTCAAAAACTCCAAAGGAAGCGTTCTAGGTCTGAATCCTGTAGCTCATTTTAGAGCTGGCCTTTAATGGGCTGCAGGCTCCTACCTGCAGCCCTAAAATGCACATTTGTCATTATATATGAGGTTCAGAGAGATTCCAAGCAAACTATATGGAGTTTACTATTAAGGCACTCAAACCAGCCCTTATCTTCAAAGTTATTCTTTAAAAACTCCAGCCACCAAAATTATAGCAAATGTTAATTTTCCATTTTGTATCCTTTTCCAGTATGTTATTGCTCTGTTCATTATAAGTATGTTTAATGAACACATATTTGATTCCAATCATAACATAGCTGTTGGTATATCTCTAGGGAGACCCAGCAGATTTCTTATAAAAGCATTTTGAGTTTTTGCCAGAGTTTTACAATTTGTTAAGGGTCCCCATGCCTCAGCACCATATACACCTTATGCATTAACCTTTGCCCTAAAAGCTTTAGTCATAGCTTCAAAAGAATCTGAGGCAACATTATTGCCAAATAGGATGCAGTATAGCATAGTGGTTTAAGGCTCTGAGCTGCAAACCTGGAGACCTGGGTTTGAATCCACAGCTCCCACTTGCATACGGTATGACCCTGAGCAAGTCACTTAACTTTCTTGTGCTCCCAGGTCGCACCTGGAAACAAGCTTCAGCTTAGTGTGCCTTTCCTGGTTAAACAATTTCCCATTTCCCCTTTCCCCCAAATCTCAGTATTCCTTTCATTGTAGAAAGCATGGATTCCTCTATTGTATAGTAGTTAAATGCCTGTTCCAACTAAGGGATTAGTCAAATAAAATCCCCAAGTATTGACAGTGATGTTACTCCTCAATTAATACATTGCCAAATTTTCAATTATTAGAAGAAACTTACCATTTTCCAAAGATCATCATTTTGGTCTTTTGGGCATTAAGCTCTATGTCTAGGCTGTGTAAGTACTGAATGGTTTCATGCATTCCCCCTATTATTATCCAATTTAGTCCTCCTAATAATTATGGTATCATCTGTATAGGTCAAAATGCCTACCCTGTGTTCAAAGACTAATGGGTGGTGCATGTCTACTTGGATCACAGTTTCAAGTAGGGACATAAAAATAAAGATTAAATAGAAGTAGAGCAAACAGGCACCCTTACCTAACTCCTGTGTAAACTAGGGAGCCTGTCAGTAAATTCACCTCCTTTATTATATCTGACAAATGTATCATTATGTAATGCTTTAAGGATATTCAACAGGCATGAATCACTATTCTTTTTCCTAAGGATCTCCCATAATTTAGTTCAATTAACATTATCAAATGACCCCTTGATATCAGTAAATACCACATAGAACTTTTCATTTTTCTATTGAGCATATTTGTTGATTAAGTAGCTAACCATAAACATATGATATATTGTACTATACTTATTATGAAAACCAGCTTGAAGAGGGAGATTAACTCATTATTGGACCCAGTCTTGCAGGCTATTTAGAATTATCCTTGTATAGTATATGTTTTTATGCCACGTCAAGAAGGTAATAGACCAGTAAGAGGCTGGATCCGACCTCTTCCCCATGTTAAAATGGGCATAATTTCCCCTTCTCGGCATTGTTTAGGGAGAACGTAATTTCTATTAATAACAGTGAAAAGTTATGCTAGGATCTGTGCCCCCTGACAGAATCTGCCCTATATACCTCTGCAGGAATATTATAAACCCTGGGGGCTTTATTATTTTCTGGACATTGATTTCTGTAATGACTTCTTGAGGTGATACTGGAGGCCACTGAAGAGGGTCTATATCCAAAACTATATCTGTATTGCCTGCATTCACACTGTAGAGTTTACTAAAATATGCATGCCAAGTAGTGGCATGATATTATAATCAATATTAGATTATCTATTATCTCTGCCTAAAGCTGTTAGTTCAAAGAATGTTTTAATATCGTCTTCCTCGATGGCTTGTTGGAAATTTCCCCATAACTCTTTCCTATAATTTTATTTTCCCATTTTGAGAAGATGCTCTATTCCATTTTAAGATATGCAAGGGCACTTGAGTAAATAATGTGACTGTCTTTGATAATGAGTCTCCCTATCTTTCTGAGGGCACAAATAATTTGCAGGTATTCTTTGTCAAACCATCTTGAGTGATTCTTAAGACCACTGTTACCAGTCATTCTAAGAATTTCGCACATGGCATCAAAAATACAGTGTTTATCAGAGATAGTATCCACCAACGTACAGTCACTTGTGGGTACTTCACATAATTCATTTATATTAAAATTGTGTAATAGTTCCACCACTTTAGAATTTAAAAAATGAGCTCACTTAGTTCTCATCTTCTTAGTTACAATAATATTTTGTTGTAGTTAATTTATTTATTGAGCTGTTTCCATTTATAAGGTACGGTACATCACATAACATACTATAATATGTATACATTTTGTACATATAATAATATGAATAAGGTAGCATGTTAACACCTTGTACAACCATGACATCTTGTGCTAAATGGTCTGTTTGACAGGTATGAGAAGATATGTAAGGTGTTACAATTAATGAAGTGAGACGCCAGTACTGTTTGACAGATACACTTAATCATATAATTATATAACTACTTATAGGAGTTGCATAGAAGGATATATGTATTAGGCAATAAATGTTGGATGATACCAAGAAGGAGGGTCTGGTAAAGTAACTTCACTATTTCTGAAGAAAGTTCACATAGTCTTGCCAACATGAATAAAATTCATTGAGTCGACCTTGTATCAGATATGATATCCTTTCCAGAGAGGCAATATGGGTTAGGCTGTTCAAAATATCTGTCATAGTAGGTATTGATTGAGATTTCCACCGCATTAGTATCAACCTTTTTACCTGCATAAATAGGATGCGCAGTCATTTATGTTGATAATTTGTTAATTTTGTGTTTATGTCTATAACATTAAGTAAATAAAATTTGGGTTCAAATGGAATATGGTGGCCAATAATTTTAGATGCTATATTAAAGATAGATTGCCATAATTTATATATTGGTTCGCATGACCATAATATGTGCAGAAGGTCTCCATTCTCTGAATTGCATCGCCAGCAGTTGTTGCTAGATATTAATCCCAACTTATGTAAGTGACAAGGCATTCTATACCATAAATATAGTATTTTGTACTGTATCAGTCTACTACGTACATCTCTAAAGGTGTTATGACAGAATTTCCAGCATTCATCCCATTGGGAATCAGATATATTTTCTTTTAACAAAGCATTCCATTTGTTTCTGGATGTAATCGATTGATTTGGTAATGCGTCCCTAACTGATTTATAAATTTTACTGACCAACCCAGAGGAAGTATTAGCCCATGAATTAATGTATAGAGAATTTGTGATTGGTCTAGTAATTTGTTGAGTAACCTGAAGTGTGGCAGAGCGAATTTGCAAGTATTTCCAAAATTCGTTTTTGGAGATATGCCACTTTACCTGTAAGTTACTGAAATAATATAGTGATTTGCCTTTATCATCAAGGATATCTTTCAAAAGAAAATATTTTTAATTTCCAAGAATTACAGTATATGGGTTTGTGCTCTAATATAATTTTTGGATTTCCCATAAGGGTGTAAAGGTTATAGGGTAGGGTCTGTTTTAAGCCATTTGTGCAATTTAAACCAATAATGGATAGATGTTTTAATTGTGGGATGGTTGTTTATTTTAGAATTAGATAAAGAATATATAAAGCTATTGGGTATTTGTCTGGGAGATAGGGTAGCTTCCATATCTAGCCATAATGCGAGTTATAGTTGGGTTTAGTAAACCATTTAATAGTTTGTGCCACTCTGAATGCCTATAAGTAAGCCAAGAACCAAGGTAAACCAAAGCCACCTTTAGACCAGTGAGAGCGTAATTTGACATGGTTGAACCTAGGCACGTGGCCTTCCCATAAAAAACTCCTATTATTTTATCAATTTTTGAAGCAAGCAAGGGAGATTTTAAGTGGGATACAAGAAAATAGATAAAGAATTTTAGGAGTAATACTCATTTTATAGCAGCAATTTTACCAGGAAAGAAAGATTTAAGTTTCTCCATTTATTTAAGTTTGTTTTGATATCCATTAGTAGGGGCTGGAGATTGAATTCCCATATTTTATTAAGATCAGGAGTGATTTGTATCCTAAATAGGTGATGCCCTGTGAGCCCACTGAATCTTAGTATATTATTCATAGAGGGGTTGCAGCTTTTATTGAGGGTAAAATCTCTGTTTTTAGTAATTTACTTTTAAACCGGAGAGTTTAGAGAATAGGTTAAGTGCTTGAATAAGTGATTGAGTGGATAAATCAAGGTTTTCAAGCAGGATAATCATATCATCTGCATATGTTAGGATGTGTAATATGTACGCCCAATGGGTATTCCTATATTATCTTTATGCTGTCTTAAAAGAGCCGCAAGAGCTTCTAGAGCTAAGATAAAGAGGGATGGAGAAAGAAGGCATCCTTGCCTGGTTTCCCTTTCAAGTTTAAAAGACTTGGATAACGTAGAGTTGGTAAGAACCAAGCTGTGGATTTGTATAAAGAAGTTTAATCCAAGAACAAAAAGATTACTAAAACCAAAGCGAAGTTAGTACCAGATAAAGGAACTCCCAGTCTAAAGAATCGAAAGCTTTTTTCAAGTCTACGACATGGCAGCAGCAGGAATTAAGAGATTGGGCCTTGTGCATTATATTAATTAAAGAACGGAGGTGATCAGAGCCCATCCTACCTTTTACAAAACCTACTTGCATCTGTGAATTAGCTTGGAAATATGTGGTTCTATATGATTAGCTAAGATTTTGGCAAATATTTTACCGTCTGTATTGAGTAGTGAGATAGGGCGATAATTCTCTGGAAGAGTGTTATCCTTGTCTTCTTTTGGAAGAACCGTGATAATTGCTTCGGCCATAGTAAGGGGTAATTTAATTTTCTTAGAAGACTCTTGAAATACATTACATAATAAGGGACATAATTGATCTGCTAAAAGTTTATAAAAGTCCACTGGGTAACCATCTCCACCTGGAGATTTACGGATTAAAGGAAAAGAGTGCCTTCTTTCTTCTTCTACAGTAAGGGGTGTATCCAAGGAACATGCCATCTTGAGGAAGTTGGGGAAGCATTAGTCTGTCTAGAAAAGAGGTAATATCTAAGCTTGATGCAGAAGAAAGAGAGTATATAACCTTTATAATAGGAAGTCATGATCTCGTTGATAGAGGATTCTTTGGTTTGAATTCTTCTACCTGGTCTTTTAATGCTGCAATATGGCATTCCATTTGTTGCATTCTAAGTCTATAACAAGTATTTTGCTTCCTTTTTCCCCTCCTTCCCAGTATTTATGCTTTATTTTTAATAAAGCAATTTCTGTCTTATGAGCAATTACCTCATTAATTTGCATACGTAATTGTAAAATTTCATAATGTAAAGGAGATGAAGTGTTGGGGTGAGGGTTAGCCAAATATAATTTTGGTTTTTCTTTCAGTAAGTTTTCAAGGTTTTTAATCTTTTGTTCCCTAGATTTCCTCCTATACGCTGCAAAACTAATTATCTTGCCCCTTAAGGTTACTTTAAGTGCTTCCCATGTGGTTCCCATAGATGTGTCACCTGGGTCATTATGAGCAAGAAATTATTCAAGTTGTGTTCTAATCCAGGGTAGAAATTCTGGATCTTTAAGTAATAAGGGTCTATTCTCCAGGGGAGAGATTTTGAAGGAAGGTATCCCCATGTAAGTAAAAAGCTTGACCGGCGTGATCGGATATGATTAAAGGAAGGATGTTAACATCTAATATATTCGCTGTAACATTAGGAGAGGTTAACCAATAGTCTATTCTACTATAAGATTGGTGGACGGGAGAATAAAAGGTGTAATCTTTGTCTCTGGGATGTAAAACCCTCCATATATCTGATAAGCCCAGATCTTTCATTAGTTGTAATACCAAATTTAAACTTTTAGGGTGACTTTCTAGAAGCTGTTACTTCTGTCCATATAAGGATCAAAGTGAAGTTGTAATCTCCTCCAATCAATAAGAGTGAATTAGCCAGATTTAGTGAGATTAACTGATTAATCAGCTCTTGAAAAATTGAGGGTCATCAATATGGCGCATAAATATTAGCTATTGATAATGGACCTGTAGGAGTATCAAAGTTATGGTGAGCAACCTACCATCTGGATCTTTCAAAAATTAGAAGGTTTCAATTCAGATTTTATGAATTAATATAGCTACACTCATTTTTTTAGAGGCGGAGGCTGCAAAACCTGACCGACCCATTCACGTCTCAATCTGAAGTTGTCTGCATCCAATAGTTTAGTTTCTTGCAGTAATGCAATCTGTATTTTATGTTTTTAAGATTATTAAGAATTTGTTTACATTTACTTGGAGTATTTAGTCCCTTGACATTCCAAGTGCATATTGATAGGTTAGTCATCATTTATTAATATACATTGTATATTGTATATCACATAGGAAGTCAAGGGACTCATATATCCAAGTAAGTATAAAAACAGTATTGCAGATCATCACTGTGTATATATGCAGTGTGAAAAAATCATTGGCAAGATATTGTAAAGCCAGACCCTTAAAATAGTATATAAACTCAACTTGCTTGCCTTCCCGCGTTCCTTTCATGCAACTCCTTACTAACAACCTAACTATACTATTAATAAACATCCAAACAATATAATAACAGTACACTAAAGTCATCTAAGATGATCAAAGGAGAGAAGGTAGGTCTAACCAGAGAAAAAGGTATTAAACAAAAGGGGACCAAGACCACTCCTGTGTTCTCTAGGACGTAGCTTATCAATGAGAACTGGAATAGTACAGGCAAAAATAAGGCAGACTGGAGTACTATTCAGTTCACCTTGTAATAAGTTGACTAATAAGTCAGCTATAACAGTATTAGATCTTGTTCTAAATTAAAATAGAATGGAATCCCTAAACAAAAATGAGGGATTCAATAGTGAATTTTCACTATTGGGTATAGATCTAATTAAGTTTTATCAACATTCTCACTTCTAACATCATGATCATTGTAGTAGAAAACTGAAATAACTTACAGATTGATAATACAGCCAGATTAAAGAAAGGGAAAGAGAGAGAGAAGAAAGAAGAAAAGAAAGAAAAAAAAAAGTATAGCCGAGTGTCCATTGTTTACGTTAGTACCCTAAGGTATCAGCATAAACACACATCTCATCATAAGTGTATCCAATTACATATAGGTGTAGCTAGTAACAGTATGCCTGACACATTATGTTTCGCACATATATAAGTCATCGTCTTATATGAGGCTTTATAAGGATCTTACAATGAGTATTTGACCCTAATGTAATGTGACAAGCTAAAATTGAGCTAACGAATGTGCTGGGCCATTAACCTTTATCAGCTAATAATGTATATTGCAACTATTTATTCACCTAGGTAGATAACATTCAGCCATATTATACTGGGGGAAAAAAAACATATATCAATTATCTCTACTGATTCGTCAGTATGAAGGGCCTCTTTTTTCTTTTAATATTGTTCTCCTAGGGCATATTGTTTTTAGAAAAGTCACATAGCATTAACCCTGCTAGCTCTACATTGAGCTTACTTATAAATTTTGGAATTAAGGTATACTGAAAAAAAAAAAAGCCCAATATTTTACATTAATGAGTTTGGTTATTGGCAAAAGTACATTCAATCCTAAGTGTTACTTGTCACATATATATTAATGTTATTAATGTTATACGGGTCTATTACATATAATTACCGTTTTATACAGAACATTACAATGCTCTTATAACCAGTAGCTGGCCCAAATGTGTAAATGGCAAGATAGTATTAAAATAATAAAATAATAACATCTACAGATTACCAGTACTTGATATATAGACCCAGTAATAGTTATTAAAACTAATAGAGAACGTGTAGCAGTCATCTCTGATGTTTCACCGGTGTGGAAGACCCTTTGTATTTGCCCTTTCCACGATGCTTTTTTATAGGGGGTTCATTTGTTTTAGAAGGAGAATTATCTATGTTACTATTCCAAGAAGCCTCCATGAGGTTATTGTCCCTATCTGATCCCAGTAACATGTTACTCTCTTCTGTCAGGCTTTCAAGCGAGGAATGTAAGTCTTGCAATAGAGCATATTTATTATGTACTGGAACATCAGGAATATCGGGAGTGTTAGAAAGAGATTTGGAAGTAGTGTTGCACATTTCCTCTGGGCTGCAACACCGTGGCCTCAAGTGATCCCCGCCAGTTGCCATCCGTTCCTGCACATGATCAGACCGTCTTCTCCCAGTCGCCTCAGGGGAGTCAGTCGAAACCAGCGCCCTCTCCTGGGGCGGCACGCCCGAGGCCGCACCGGAGCCATCCCCATTCAGCGGCACAATTGCAGATGAAGACCTCCAACCACCGAATCCACCTTGGTGAGTTTTATATTGTGTTTCCAAAATGATAGCAGGGATTCTGGGGTATGAAGTCCTTTATGAGTTACCAATGTAAACCTCATTACTGCAGGATATCTGAGGAGAAGCGGAGCCCTACCTGGTGCATAATTCGTCTTGCTGGAGTAAAGCCCTCCTTTTATAGATAGCTCCTTTGAGAAGTCACGTAAATATATATTCTGTGCTCTTGCCAGATAAGTTGACCCATGTTTCTTGATTTCTGTAAAATGAGTTCAACGCTTGCGTAGTTAAGGAATTTGGCAATTATCGGTCTAAGCCTTTGCTGCATGGAGGGTTTAGGGCCTAGTGATCTGTGGGCTCGTTCTATGATTAGCTCAGTGCCGGCATGCAGTTTAAGTATTTGCGGCAACACATGAGACAAGAACGTTGTAGTGTCATTAGCTTCCACTACTTCAGGAAATCCAAAATTCCGAAGATTATTTCTACGATTTCTATTTTCCAAATCTTCGAGTTTTGATTGTAGTTCTTTTATTATCCGGTATTGGGATCTGATGGTAGTTTTAAGTTCCTGTATTGAATCCTCATTAGTATGAATTCTGTTCTCTGTGAAGGCAAGTCGAGAGTCAATAGATTTCATAGTTTGTGAGTTATTTTGTGTAGCGATTTTTAAATCATTCATATCCATCGACAACTTAGAAAACATTACTTCTATTTTCTCCAGGGAAGTTAACTGCTTTTCCGAGTTAGCCATTTTGACGAACTGTGGTAGGCCTTCCGATTTTGTAGATAAACCAGATCTGTAGCACTTACGAAGAACGAGAAGAAAAAAAAAAGCTTTTAAAATCTTCTGTTGAGTTGCTCTTGTATTTATTTACATTGGTAAGGTCTCTCAGTTGACTTAGATGTCTGGAAATGATGTTAGATAGTGATAGTAAGTGGGAGCTCAGAAGTCAAGCGTCCATCTTGCTCAGTGCCAGGCCACGCCCCCCCAGTTACAATAATATTTAAAAGATGTTGTGGCCTCTTGTACACACCATTGTCTGTTTCGTCCAATTTGATATCTAGAGACCGATATTCAAAACTTTGCCCCGGGGCTAAATTAGCACTGCCCGGTGGGCAAACATAGCCCGAAGCACAAAGCAAGCTATATTCAAAAGGAAATAGCCCGGTGCTAATCCTGCTGAATATAGCAGTCTAAGGAAGCCGGGCAAACTGGTCTGGGAATGCAGGGCAAAAATAGCCCGGGAATAAGACAGCACTAAATATAGCAACAGGGAAGTGCAAACTGCACTGCAGCTCATTAGACTCTGTAGCAAGCCGGTGTTGCAGTGGAGAACATTGTGTGTGATTGCACAGAGCTGTCTTACATCTACTGCAAACACACCTCTCAACCTCCTGCCTCATAAAACAGGGACAAGACTTAAAAAAATCAGGGACAAAGGTTTAAAATCAGGGACAGACCTTAACAATTGGTGATATCCACTCAGGAAGCTGGTAGAATAAGTGGTGCAGTGTAAAATGCATTTTCTGAGGAAGAGCACGTCTGTAACATTAATGTCTGACATTATGTTATGCTTACAACTTCCACTGTGTGGTCATAGAAACACAATTTGTAGAAGGGACAGAGTAAAGGTTTGAGGTAAAATCAGGGATGTCCTTGGAAATCAGGGACAGTTGAAAGGTATGACTGCAAGCAACAATGTAAGCCACACACTGCAGAACTGTGCTTAGTGTGCTATGCTGAAGTAAGGTTTGCCCAGGGCTAACTTGACTGCACAGTGCTAACACATTAGCCTGGTGCAAACTGGTTAGCCCGGGGCAAACAGGAGCTATATTCAAAGCTCTCATGCAAATGAGCCTACTTAGGTAATCCATGGGCAAACAGGCACATTTGCATCTCATTATGTTCTGCTTAGCATACAGTGCCATGCAGTTTGCCCGGTGCTACTGCATGGAGCACACAGCTCCACCTTTTGGTCGGAATGGAAGTAGAGGCTGGATGCTGCAGGCCAAGGCATGCCCACAGCATCCCCTGTTGGTCGGAATGGAAGTACAAGCTGGAAGCAGCAGGGACTGTGTGCTGGCAGGCACATCAATGCATACAACACACCCATGCAGCTGTGCAAGCAGGACCTGTATATGTGTATATATATACACATATATACATATATACATATACATATACAGATTGATAGCTATACAGACACACTGCCCATGGCCATACATGACCTGGAAGCTGCCTACCCCAACAACATAGGTACCCCACTGCAGTAGTGGGTGAAACACAGTGGGGGGACACAATGCGTGGGACAGGCATAAGACAAACCTGGTGGGGCAGGAGGCCATAGGCTGTAGGGACACTAGGATATGCAGCATATCCAGTAGATAGGGAACATGGCAGACTGGTTGGGCCAGGCAGTCCTTTTCTGCTGTCATGGTCCCTGTTCCAGTGTGTGCCTGTGACAGGCTGGTAGGCTAGTGTCAGCCAGGTCAGCATGATCCTCGACCCCAGGTAGCCTCAAAACACACTGAAACCCCTCATGTTCCAGTGGTCCCCCAAGCACGGCTCCCAACCCCTGTTGAAAAGGAAATCAATAACTTTTCCCTGGTAGTCTAGTGGTCCCCCCACCCCCACGCATATATCCCAACCCCCGTTCACGTCTAACTATTAAATATTTCACTGGTAGTCTAGTGGTTCCCCCTCCCCCGCATGTATCCCAACCCCTGTTCACATATAAAAATGAACATTATCCCTGGTAGTCTAGTGGTCCCCCAACCCCCACGCACGTATCCCGACCCCTGTTCACATATAAAAATGAACATTTCCCTGGCAGTCTAGAGGTCCCCCCACCCTGATGCACATATCCCAACCCCTTTGCACATCTCTATGAAACCCTTTCATTCCATGGTAGTCTAGTGCCCCCCCAACCTGGCAGTAACACCCCGTTGATGCCAAAACAGTCCAAGAACAGAGCCGGCGACCGGCTCAGCCCTCCTCTCTGCACCATGGTCAGCCACTGACTGGGCTTCCTACCTCAGTTGGCTGCCAGCTGTGGTGGTGGAGGAGGGCTGAGCTGTCGCCAGCTTATTCTCAGAATGTTTTGGCATCAGTGAGATGTTACTGCCGGGAGGGCCGCAGACTACCAGGGAATGAAAGGGTTGATAGATGTGCAAAGGGTCGGATAAGTGCATCGGGTGGGGACCGCTGACTACCAGGAAAATATTTAATTTTAATATGTGAACTGGGTCAGGATATGTTCGTGGGGGTGGGGGACCACTAGACTACCATGGAAATTGTTAATCTTTATATGTGAACAGGGTCTGGATACATGCATGGCGGTGGGGGGACCACTAGACTACCAGGGAAATATTTAATTTTTATATGTGAACGGGGGTCGGGATATGTGCGTGAGGGTGGTGGGACCACTAGACTACCAGGGAAATTGTTAATCTTTATATGTGAACGGGGTCAGGATACATGCATGGGGGTGGGGGGACCACTAGACTACCAGGGAATATGTATAAATATATTTTAAAGGGGGTCGGGATATGTGCTGGGGGGGCACTGTCGCCACCTTACAGCCAGCACATTACCACCAGCCTTTCCTCAGTGGTATTCAGCGCAGCGCTACAGGTTGCACTAATGCTTGTAGCGCGGCACTATACCTTTGAATATGCTGGTGCGTCGGCATTCAGGGCCCCTCCCCTCAGTCCTTCACTTGCATACATTATAGTTTAGCGTCAGCGCTAACACCTAGCGCTGGCGCTAAATGTCCTTTTATATATGGCAGTGAGGGGCAAATTTGGTACTAGTCCAGCGCAACGGATTTACACCCCACACTACGCTTTGAATATCTGGTCCCTAGTGTCAAAACCAGTGGGTGATGATCATTGTCCCATTCTGGTGCAATCTCTAGCTTATGTGCAAAGAGAAATGAATACACATCTATAAAAGCCAGGTCAATAATTGAGCTCCCCATATTTTCTGGGATAGGTAACATTTCCCTGGAGATCACCATGTGTTCTGCCATTTAGGACTTAGAACATATTTCTTTCTGAAAAATTAAGTAATCTTAGTCCCCTTCTGTTACAAATCTTATCTCTTGAATTTCTAAGTGGAATGCCCACTGTATCATCTATTGTCCAAGAAGTGACATAACACTCTATTCTATCTGAAATTCTAGCATTCTTATCACCAATAACACAGAAAATTAGTTATTTTGCTGTATTGGTCCTTGTGACAAAAAATCCAGAAAAAAGAGATGATTTGATACCTTTTATTGGACCAACATAGATGTTACAGAAGAAAATAGGAGCTTGAGCTTTCGAATTACATAGAATTCTTCATCAGAAAAATAACAGTCTCTTTCAAACCAATTGCTATTTTTCTGATGAAGAATTCTATGTAATTCGAAAGCTCAAGCTCTTCTTTTCTTTTGTAGCATCTATGTTGGTCCAATAAAAGGTATCAAATCATCTCTTTTTTTCACCAATAATGAAGAGGGGCATTTTTTTACATGGTGTATATGTCTAACTTGACAATTTCTAGAGCTTCTAATAGTTCCATTTCAGCATACGAGTTAAGCTTGGATGCAACATATATATTTGCAGTTATTGGTTTGACCGCCTTATCCTCATAAACAGCTAGTGTTATGTAATATAGTACTCTGATTTTGATAACCTCACTTTCCTCAAAAACTGAAATGGAAATCATAGTCAACGACCCCCCAGTAGGGTGACCTTAGGTCACAGTTCTAATAACATTTAGTGTAAATAAAACATAGCCCTCAAACAATTCTTGTGGGGTATACAGGAGCCATGTTTCCTGAAGTAGAATAATTGGAAATTACCTAATGAAATTATACCAGTTTTTTATCTTCCACTTTGGTGATAATCCTGCAACCTGCAACATTCTGGCTAATGATCTGTGCATTGCATTGACTTGTAGGCTGTAAAGTAGGCTGCACTCTCTATACAATTAATGGAATGTCTTTGGAGCAATCTGCATTTATATATGTTTCTGAATTCTTCATGGGAAAGGATGTTGCTAGTGCAAGTATTGAACCTGTTCCCATACCTAGGCTTGAGTTGATATGCTTTCCCAATTGCCTATGACCTCTAATAAGGGCTTCTCTTCTATTATGGCATTCAATTGATCCAGACTGATTTCCACAGGAATATTCTATCTCTAATGGGCATAAAAATTCAGTAATTCTAGGTTGTTTCTGGTTGTCCTCTGGCTGCAGCCATTTGTTTTGATGTGTTTTCTTTGATTTTGTCATCTCTTTAATACTTATTTTGCCCTGCCTATTTTATGACTACTGAGGATGTGATAGTATTTGTGGAAGGGTTATATTCAAAGTGTGCCCGAGATTTCTGAAACCCTCTGCATATTTAAAAAAAAATGCCCTAATGCCAGGATCCTTTAAAGTAACACAGACCCAACCGTGTACCTTGTTATTCGTATCTATAAACTGATTTTCAAATCAAATCAGGTTTATTTATATAGCGCCTTTCACAACCAAGGCACTGCACATAAAACATAAACATACATAGATTAAAACAGCATTATAGTGCATCAACTGTATTTAAATAAAAGCTAAATTAAATAAATATGTTTTTAAACCAGCTTTAAAACTATCAACGGTTGGGCATTCTCTCAACCAATGAGGTAGAGAATTCCACAGGGTTGGTGCTGAAAAAGCAAAAGCACGTGATCCTGATGTTTTCAATCGAACCCTGGGAATCTCCAGCAATCCCTCGTTGGCAGAACGGAGAGGGCGGAGGGGGCAGTAGGGAATCAGGAGATCTTTCAGGTAGCCAGGTCCCTGGTCGTGTAGGGCTTTAAAGGTTAGTAAACCAACCTTAAAGGTGATCTGCCACCTAACAGGCAGCCAGTGCAGTTCGCGGAGCATGGGTGTAATATGACTGGTCCTAGATGTCCCAGTCAAAGGCCTAGCCGCCGCATTCTGCACTAGCTGCAGACGACGGATATCAACCTCAGGTAGCCCTAGGTAAAGGGAATTGCAGTAGTCAAGGCGGGTAGTGACAAAGGCATGGACCAATGTTGGAAGATCATCCGATGGAACCAGGTGTGTCACCCAGGTGATATTCCTCAGATGGAAAAAAGAGGTTTTGATGACAGCTGATACCTGAGATTTTAAGGTCAGCCGTCATCAAAAATAACACCCAGATTTTGCACCTGATCTGAGGTAGGGAGCGGCATACCACCAAGTAACAAACCTGAGGGTTGTCCAACTCCCAGACCTGCCCCCGGGTGATCTGGGTCCACTACCAGTACCTCAGTCTTATCCGGATTCAGTCTTAGCCATTAGCCATTTTATAACTGACCATGAAACCATATCTCCTATAGTTATCTTACAGGAATTATAAATCATTGTCTTTAAAGAAGGTATTTTCATTCTTTACTGTAGGTACTCCTTTAGATATATTGTGAGCAATAACTTCCCTCTCCTTATTAATATCTCCATTTAATTTTTGTTGACCCTTTTCCCTATTATTCCTATGCCCCTGTCTGTATATTAGTGATTCACCCTCGTCAGATTTCTTTCCCTGATCGTTTTCTTCCCTTCAACTAACCGTTTAAATCTCCTTCAGTTAGGGCACTTAGCCTGCTTTTTGGTAAATGTTCCCTGTTGATTTCCCCCAGATCTAATGTCTTCCCTACTAACTTGTTTGGATTGTTTTGTGATCTTAATATCACCGTGCCCACAGCATTGAGTTTTGGCCTTATCTTTATCTTTAAGTACTTCCTCCACCTTTCCCATATTTTAATTTTGCCCTTTTGCTACCAGATCCTCAATTTCCTTTGCTTCCTTTTTCACCAATTGCCAATGCAGTGGCTTTAGTAATTTGTTTTCTCTGACTAAATGCTTCTAATAGGTCCTTAACAATTTTACCCACATCTTTATTCAAGCTTTGTATAGGTTTATGAGTAGAGTCATCATTCTGTTTTCTTTCCATGAGGACTTTCAATTGTCTATGCTATTCATTGCTTTTCTTTAGTTCCCCATAATCTCAGCTAGTCCAGCAATGACTAGATTTTGGGATATAAATGACTCCACATTTAGAGGTACTCGCCTTTCTCCTTCCCTACATAATTAGTATGTTTCTTATCAGACACAATTTTACATCTAGAAAATTCAAAGTTTGTCCTAAATGAGTAATATCAGGGGTGTTAATGAGGAAGGGTCTGAGCTGTCTTTTTATAGTATGAAATAAAGCTTTCAAAATCCTGCAGAAAAGATCTTACATCAAAACATTTTCATTCGACTTACCATGAAGTAGTGATGGGCCACTTTGCACAGGAATATTTGCCTCATCCTGTTGTGTGGGCTCAATCTGGACTTTCACATCCATGTACACTACATGCTTTCTCTTGCACTTTATTTTATGTTGTGAATGAATATTTGTTGAAGCAGGTGGAATTATAGCTTGAGTGGTTTTGAAGAGGATTTTTAAGTACTTCTAAATGTTCTTTTATTTCTAGTTTATCAATGACAGTCTAATCTAATGACCCTCTAAATTTTGATATTAGTCAATACAGCATGTTCTTCCAATAATTTGATTTGTGGACCATCACTCTTCACATTACCTGCTAATATCATGTTAGCTTTTTTAAACCAAGTTGTGCATTGTGGAGAATAAAATAAGTAGTTATTAATTTCCCTTCACCCCCTGCTATTTCTAATTTTTCTTATGATTTATATGTTTAGTTTTAGCAATTATTGAATTTCTCTTAGTTGCCATTTCAGGAGATCCTTTGGCAACAATAATAATTAGACAGTGATATTACTATCCAGAAAAGACTTGGCTATAATATCCAAAATAGAAATAGTCAGTACAACGTAAGTATTGGGTGAAAGAATGCAAGGGCAGATTGCTATGTTCCTAATTGTTGCCTCAGTCACTATATAGATTGAGTGTTTTGCTCAGCAGTTGTATAAGTCAAGTCCTGGAGCATTGCTAACTTATATGACAACCTACCAAAGAAGAAAGAAAGGGGCAAGGAATATTAATAATTGTAAATATGTAAATAACTTTCAGTAACAAAAGTAAATTGGGCTCTTTCTGTACAGAGCTATATGTAGTTTACTTAGAAGCAGACGCTGGTGTTTCCATAAAAAAGCATTCTGTAAAATTCTTAAAAAGAGTAAAAGATAAAACGTCAAGTTAGAAAGTGAGCAGATAAATTAACGTGATCCTCATATTTTCAGGTGTAAAAAAGAAATAGATCCTTACCTTACAGAAATTGAAAAAAGATCTGCTAAAATAGAAGCACATCTTCCCCCGAGAGTGCAGTAAGCCGAGTGAAGAATTTTGCTTCTACCATCTACTTAAACACAGAGTGCTGGTCATGTGACATCAATGTGGTGTGAAAATCAATTACAGAAAATTTACTATTTTGTTAATGTATCTTAAAAAGAAGTTCAGTATCTAATATGTCTTAAATGTGTCTTAAAAATGTATTGTTCCCCCTTTCCTTAATGCAAATACTACAAATATAGTACAAATCTCCAACCTAAATCCCGAATACACACAAATACAAACACAGAGAAAAGCTTATTGCACACAGTTCCAAAGATTTACTGCATATTCAAAGCTTCAGGATACTCCAAACCCTTATTCAAACCCTCTCAAAACCCTTTCTAACAAATTAGGTTAAACACACAGCAAAAGCTAGAGACTGGAAAACACTGAAAATCAGTTCACCAGGAGACCTACAGGGAATGTATTAAGGAATTCAAAATCCTTTGAGTCTTACTATTTCCCTGTCTCCGGTCTTTATGGTCTCTCCAGCTTCTCAAGGGCACTTGCCCACATGTTTGGCCACTCGGTCAATTGATCTAAACACAGCTCCAGTCTCAGTTTCCAGTGTAACTCCATGGGCTGACTGCCCTTCAGTCCATGTTAACTCTCTCCTGGTTCTGATTCATTACCTCACAAGCCACTCATCTGTTTATCCGACTAATCCAACTAATCCCAACTTTTAACTCTCAGCTCTTTGGCATTGCAGCACCACAGATCACAGCTCCCCCAGCTCTTTTCACAACTCTTGTCCTCAGGATCTCAAGATCTCCCCAACTCTTCTCCATCTGGTAGATCCAATAATCAAAGGGTGGCAAGCAGAACAATATGAGCCTCCACCTGTAGGGAAAGGTAGGAGACTCAGGGGGGAAACACACCAATAATAAAATATTTAAATTGAAGTAATTTAAAATATACTCTGGCTAGGCAATGGTACTACAACTGTAATAAGTGAAACAATCCCATGCAATATTAACTAGCAGTGGCTCCTCCTCAGTATCTGCAGCATCAGGCAGCCATCATGTCTCTGTATACTATAGATCCTGCAAATCAAGAGACAGTGGACAGCTCCCATGCACCATCTGTGACCACTGTTGGGAAGGACATGCACAGAGATTCAGACACAGATGACGCAGGTATGTGGGCCACACTGTGCCCAGCTGAACACATGTCAACACCTGCTGATGCACCAGCACATAACAACAACATGTACCCTCACCTACAGGTTCAATCCAGAGGACAGTGGACACAACAGTGGAAATGGGCACCCCTGAGGACACCAATACAGAGACCGTGCTGGAGACACTGGAGGCCATGCAGGACCTGAAACTCCACCCACCAGGAGCCAACACATGGCCACCCCTGCCTGGAACCATGCCCACAGCCACTACAGCCCGGCCATCCAGTGGTCTGGACAGGACACCAAGGAGCAGGCAACACAGCCCTTCACATCTTGCCACACAGCATGCCTGCCATCTCACACACACACACACACACACATGCACAACACACACACACGCCAGAGACACTGGGAGACCTAGTGCCACCCATCATGGGCCACATGACAGTGGGGATGTGGGGCACTCAACATGCCCAACCCACTGAACACGGAGCACAACCAAATGTTCTACCATGCAGACTTTTACACAAAAGTGTGGCAGCTTGATGTGACCTCCTTCAGGCATAGTGGGAAAACACAGAGCCCTGAAGGTCCTGACTGTATAGGTATGTGGTGTGTGGTGAGGCATAGACAGGAAAGGAGACATTCTGGAACAGATTGCAGAACATCTGCTATCTTGAGCCAGACCAGACAACCATGCATTCCATGGCAAGCTAAGATGTGGTGTCTTAGTTGCCTCCAGGTGATCACACAGGGCCTGAGGTACAGCGCTGCCACCACCATGCCATCACCCACAAGCACCCCAGATACTGTGCACAGAGGACCATCATGGACCAGTGGCCACCCGCCTGCACCCAGGCACAGAGACACCTGATTAGGGCACAGTCATGCAAGCACCTACCAGCTCACCAGGGACAGAGGAGGTGGAGACCAACACATCAACCCAGGGTCCTATGCCACCTGCATTCCAGTTGACCAGGGACACCCAGCAGCAGCATTGTTCATGACCACCTGGTGACCAGTGGCCACATGAGGGGGCAAGGAAAATCAACAACACCCCACCTCAGAACATGCTCCTGTGCACAACTAGGATGACAGATGTCCAGGAATCTGTAAGACCAGCAGCAAGCACAACATCAGCACAGTGGCAGAAATGCATCTGCACAGTCCTATGACACAGACCCACCACACAGTTCTGTATATCCCCCCAAACATATCCAACTCCCCAGTATTGCACTGCACACCTATGAGCCTGTCACCCCTGGGTGAGGCCACCTATGAACCCCTCCCTGGGGTGGAGGGTACACCTATGAACCTATTCCCCAGGGTGAGGGCACATCTGTTAACATCATCCCCCAAGTTGGGGCACTCCATTCCTCTTATCATCAACATTCACCTGCCACATGTCCCCCTGTACACAGCCCACAACAGCTGGCTCCATACGCACCACATAGTGTACCCCCAACCCCACCCATGGACAAGGATGGTAACATGCCTCAGACATGGAAAAGGACACTCAGGCCCCCTTATGGGCACTCAGGTTGTATGGAACTCATCACTGTGCCTCTATTATGTACACCTATCTCCTGAACAACCCGCACAAGGGCATGTTGTGCCACATGGCTAGATAGTGTCTCAGAACCACGATGCTGTGATTCATCCCCTCCTCATCATACTGTGGGACATCACCCTGTTGCTCTGGCATGGGTAGCTGTTTGTGCACAGGGATGTTACACAGCATGGCAAATGCAGTGATCACTCTACAGGCCATCAGGGACTAGCATCATTATGCCACCAGTGTGATCCAAGCAACTGGAATGTATCTTCAGCACCAATGGTCCTCTCAGCAATGGCATGGGTCTTCCTGTTCACCTCATAGTATGCCTCTTCCTCTGTGCCACTTGCCACTGGGAACAACATCATGAGGTATGGCCAAGTGGATATCTGCTGTCACTTAGGCAGTGGGTACAGAACAGACATGTTAGTGGCCCATGGCAGTGTGCACAGTTATGTTACATGTGCTACATGTTCATAATTACCTAGAAGCCACCCATTGACATCACCATGTGCCACTAGGTGGCCACTCATGTAGGCATATACACATAAGTGATGACATCATCAGCATCCAAACTACCTGGCAGTTGATGCTGTGGAAATCCTTTCTGTTTCTGTATGCCTCCTTGTCCAAGCTAGGTACTATGATTGCCACATGGGTACAATGTATAATACCTAATACATTAGTCGTGCCATTCATGGCATGGAATGCCTCATTAGAGGCATGGATTTCTGCAGCAGATGAGGGGAACCTTTGTGGTCATGCATGACAATGGAAGGCATATGTGACCTGGTGCAGGGCCCTTAACATGGACGACTGGATGACACCAGTGACATCCCCAGCAACCCTCTGAAAGGACCCTGTGGCATAGTAAGGAGGGCACACACCACCTTTGTTTCAACAGTTATGGCATGTGACCTCCATGTCTTATGCTAGCCATTCCTGGAACACGTGGCAGAGACCAGAGATTGTATCATGATCCAGTCAGAACCGTTCCATGCAATGTGTATCATAGCGCTGAGCCACACTGACATGTGACCTGAATACATGGGGCCTGGGGCTCCTCCTGATAACCCTTTCCCTCTCCAGCCCTCCCACAGAAGAACACTCATTAATAGGCCAGGGCACATCCTGTGGACCCCTGTTTGGACACAGTACTATTTGTACAGACAGTTGCACCTCACTATACACCATGCTCTGTACCATGTTGAGCATCTGCTGTCACTACTGCAGTTCTCCCTTTAACTGGTCTGTGACCCTGCACACCTGTTGACGCTCACCATACCATTCTGAGGTTTGGAATGGCAGCAGCTGCAACTCAAAGGAGTGTAAGTGCAATGACACCAGAGGTGGTGCACTCTGGGCTTTACCCACAGACGCTGAGGAGGGTGTCATTCTCAGCCTACATAGATAATCCAGAGGGAGTAAGATCTGGGCAGTTAAAGAACCAGCAAGATAAGTGGATTTGTTATTACCTTACTAAGTGTTATACTGTCATATTCAAGCCTCACAGGTACAGGCCTTATGATAGACCTGTGATGTGTACCCCTGTTATATGTTGCATACCCGACCATGGTGGTATTCATTTCTTTCCACATAGGGTACCCCTGTTCTGTGACCTGTGTGTGCACCACTACTTATAGTGTTAATGTTTGTCAGGTTTGTGTGCTGTGCTGCTAGTGTTACCCTCCCTTGTGTCTCCACAGGATTCCATGAGTGGCCTGACAGTATGGTGCTAGAAAATGGAGCAACTGGACAGTGCATCATCTGTAGTGGTGGCACTATGGTGGAGGCATGTGCCCCTGTACCACCCCTTATTCCTGTTTTGGAGAGTGAACTCCAAAGACACCTTTTACAAAGATGATGTGCGGGAGTAACAAGTGGGCCATAGCAGAGCCTTCCAAGTTATGTACAGCTGTTGTCTAAGGTGCATGTGTGTGAGTACGTTGTTCATAGCATTTCCGTGCTGTGCCCCCATCACTCATGGATGTCCACACTGTTCTCTCTTCTAGGGGTATCATGACTTACTGAGAGTTATGCTGCTGGAGGTTTAGGGGTACACTGCCACAACACCCCATGGGTCCAGTGAAGATTCAGAGGACTTTGATGACTGAAGAGGGGCCTGTGTTGCTGGGGGCTGGGTCTGGCCAGTGGGCTCATGTTTTGTAATTTGAATAAAAGTAATTTTCGTATGTACACTGGTATCCTCCTTGTTCTGAGTGGTGTACTTGTCCATTGTCTGCATCTGTTGATGAGCAGTTGGGGTACTCTGGTTCCCTTCATTACACATCTCTGTTGTCAGCCCTCTACATCTAGTGCTGCCTATGGGTGACATGCTTTGATGTGCCACAGGGGTACTCTGTCCCTGCTTCCATCCTTTTGGTCTGTGCCATACCCACACCTTTGGCAAACATTGGTGTTTCTCACAGTGGGCAGCTGTTCAGGGCATGGGGTGACTCTGTGTCCTTTGTGGTGTTTGGCATGTGCAGCAGCACCGCACTGCCTCTGTTCTGTGTCCGCCAAAGTCTGCATGCCTGTGTTGGCAGCTGTGTCCCTGACCTGAGGGTGGGGGAAGACATGAGTTCCATGGTTTCAGTTCTGCAGCCTTTCCCTGCATTCCAGGGGCAATGTCAGTGCACGTAGGCATGGGGTGGTGGTACCGACTACACCCCCTATTGGTCCAGGCACCTCTGGTGCATGTCACACATTTCCCACGGCATCCTCTGGTGCTCCCTGGTGTTTTTCAGTGAATGGTATGCAATAATGTGGATTTCATATTTACTATCTGTGTCTGTATATTGCACTGTATTGTGCCAGCTGTCCCGCACATTTGCTGGTGTCAGTGTATGCCATGTCCACCACTGGGCAAACTGATAAGTGTTGCCCTATGTCCTGCATGTTGCAGGGTGTCCACACAATGGGTTCTACCTGGTGCTGTGGCTGCAGAGCCACGTAAGATGGTCATTCAATGCTACACCTTGTGTGCTTGTGATATGCAGCTGTAGTTTAGGGCTGCCCTCCACCACCTCGCCCGGTGATGCTCATGATGATCCACACACCTGGGTGACAAAGTGCATGCCACAAATGAGAGCTCTGTGCACACACACTGCTTTGGGCACACACCCACAGGCACACATGTAATGTGTTCAGCTCATAACTACGTGTCTGCCCTCCCTGCACCAGACAGTGTCAGTAGTGAATGTTGACTTGGTGTGCCAAGCATGGTATACCATGGTACATGCACCAATAGGAACATCACTGTGTTGGTTAGGCACCACTGACTATGTATCACAATATCAAACACATATGGTAAGGTACATCCAAGACTCATCAATGACTACCATTGCCATTGACCCAATGCCACATAAGGCTGACTCCAGTGAGATGTAGTGGCATGACACACAGTACATATGGCACTGGAGATGGCACCAATGTGGACAGACTGCCACAGGCACTGTATATCACACATGGCATGTCAAAAGGGTGTAACGGGACAACAGTGGCCTGTGCCAATCTCTGCCATATGGATACACATACCAAGTAGTGCTGTGCAAAAAATCTTCCACCAATGAATTTCCATGATAGTCAGACTTTTGCTCCGTGAAAGCTTGAAAATCATTTTGGCAACGTTCACAGAAATTCCAACTTAGAATGGCAAAATAAATATATGAATTGTGAACTATTGTATTAAACTGCAGAAAAAAATCAGCAGAACCGATTACTGTCAGAGTGTCAGTGCCAGTGGTCAGTTCTGCAAAAATTTTTTTCTGCAGTTTAAAAAGCTAGTGTAACCAGAAGTGGGAGGTTGTTCAGGAAAGAGGTTTGGCTTTATCTTCTGTTTTAACTGAAATATTTGGATAGTTTGGTACTTGAAATTAGTTCTCTGTGTTAAAAATGAGTACTTTGAGTTAGAACTGTTACTTGGGCTGTGATATTGTAACTATTGGGGCATGTGTGCTGGGTGTGGGAACACTTGTTTGGCAGTGATAATAAGAGTGAAATTTAAATGTGATGTTTGCCTGGTGGTGGTAGAGCCCTCCCACCCACTCTGTTTTGTAGGCTTTCTTAAATACTGAAAAGCCACTGGAGGTTGGGATTGAAGGGCTGTGCATTTCTGTTTGTGACTGAAATTTGAAGCAACAGGAACTGGTGGGCCTGTGACATCATACACCAACAGCTTAATCTGGTTCGAAGTCAGTTGGCATTCATCTGTATCCCCCTCCCCAGGTCATGCCTGAAAATAGGCAGGATTTGACTAGTGCACTTACCCGGTCAACAAAAACTAAATAAAAAAAAAACTAAATAAAAAATAAAAAAATAAAAAAATGTCTGCATACACACACTGTTAGTGGGACTGGACACACACTGGACTGTATGTGTTTGTGAGACTTGGAACTTTATTAGTGGAGTTGAAATTGGTTGTAAATAACTGCAGTCAGTATAGACAGAGACTGTATTCAGGGAAGGGACTGAGAAAGGGTGTGTGCCATTATGAACAGAGAGGGACAAACAGGGTGGCCCACATTCCACCATGGCAGGCATCTTGAAGGGTTGTAGGCTGCACAGGCTGTGGGATGGCAGTAATTCTCAATTGGACCTGGAGAGGGAGGCTGCCACTCTATAGACAGCTATCTTGTATCAGGAGTAGAGTATATTGGTTAAGGAGTAAGCTGGGGGAGTTGAGGTGTCAAGAGATAAGGGTGTGGATATGGGGCGGCAGAAGGGTGGGGCTGAGGAGGCTGAGGCAGTGCTCCAGAAATTACAGGATGTTATGTTACAGTAAGCAGGAGGGGATATTAGGGACAGAGGACGCTTAGATAGGGATATTGATGCTAAAGGGAAAGCGTGCAGGGGTAAACATTCGAATATAAAGAGAGTGGAGGGAAGAGTCAGGAGGGGCTGTTGTGGGGAAGCCTAGAAGAGCAGACAGTGAGAAGGGAGGGGCTGTTTGTAGGAAGCTAATAGGGCAGACTGTGGAAGGGAGCTCCTAGGAGAACAGGACAAGGGGAGGAAAGGGCAGTTTAAAAGGGGCAATGAGAAACTCAGGTTACTTGATGGAGGCTGGCATAGAGTGTTACAATAAATTTGAGCTACTAAGCAACCTAGAGGGGGAGGAAGGGATTGGTGGAAATGAGGAAACTGATACAGAGGCCGGGGGGAGGGAGTCGGTTACCCATAGAGCATCACAGACCGGCAATAGAAAGGATAGAAATAGTCCCAGAGGGAGAAGGGGAAACATAAATGTTAAGCAGATGGGGGAGATGCAACATATTGCAGATATGAGGGAGGAGAGCATGACTGGAGAGAAACTGGGAGACAAGGAGGAGGGGGGGGGCCCCCTTCAGCAGGAGGTCTGTACCAAGGATGGGGCCCTAGGTGAAGGACACCACAGAGGCCTCTGGAGGTGGGGTACTATTACAAGGGAGGATAGTGTGGTGTGGGGAAGGGTAAACCATCAGGTCCAGGATAAATGGTTCGGATAAGAGAGGTTAAAGGGACACCTATTAGGGGGTCTGAGTTAAGTGGGCAAAATAACAAGGGAGGCAGAAAGGGAGGTGACAAGGGTGTCTAATAAGGCAGGAAGACTCCCATGGAATTGAGATCATGAATAAAGGGGGATGGGGGTTGAGACATAGAGTGGAGGCAACCATAAGGATGATGGTGGTGTTAGGTTCTGTTATTGGGAGACTCGATGATTAGGGGTATCCAGTGGGAGGGGAGGGGGGATCCATAGCCAGGTGAAGGTATTTAGTATCTCTGGGCTGACAGTACACAGAGCAAAGTTCATGATTATGAACTGGTTGGGGATTGTGAGAGGAAACAGTTTCCTGGTGCATTTGGGAACTAAAGATCTAGAGGAAATAGCGTTTTGGAAATCCAAGGAAGGTTCCAAGAACTTGCCAGAGTCTGTCGGGACAATGGATATAACATTTCCTTTTTGGAGATATTGCCAGTACCAAAGGCCTCAGTGGAGAAGAAAATGAAGATTACAGAGGTTAATGACTGGCTCAGGAAGTGGGGTGAAGAGTGTGGTTTGGGGGTGTTAGGGAACTGGAAAGGAGTTTGGGAGGATAAGGGACTGTATGCCAAGGACAGGCTTCATCTTGCCCCGTTAGGAAAGGAAGTCCTTAAACAGGGGGTGGCTGACTACATTCAAGAAGGCGGGGTTTAAACTTGTGAAGGGAGGAGGATAAATGAGGGCTGACCAGAAGCCTCTTCTCCTCCAGATGAGGGAGTAGCCTTCAAACCCAAGGGAGGGGAAACAGATTGGGAGAGGGGTTTCAGGAGGAGCAGAGGATGATGGAGTATAAGGAACCTGGGTGGGGTTTGACAAGAGGATCAGGGATAAGGGGTGGGGGTGGTGTTAGTAAATGCAGGAGCTTGGGAAACAAGTTGCCAGAGTTCCAGGCCATGCTGTTGGGGAGGGGTGGATGTGGCTCTGGTCAGGAAGCAGTGGGCCAACAAAACCATGACTGGGACCCAAGCGTGCGGGGGTACACCATGCTTAGGAAGGATAGAAAGGAGGGCAGAGGGGGTGGAGTGGCTATGTTCATTAGAGATGACATAGAAATTGCTAGGGTAGAAGAGGTAGAGGGAAACGTGGAGGTCTTATGGGTCACCTTACGAACCCCAGCAGGAGGTAAGGTTAAGCTGGGTGTAGAATATATGCCCCCAGGGATGGGTGATGTTCTGGAGGATGGTTTGCTGAACAACATCATTCCCCAGTGTGGACCAAAACAGGAAGGAGTGGTGTTGATGGGGGACCTTAATATGCCAGGTACAAACTGGGGAACCATAACCCTCTAAGGTGGCCAAGGAGCAGAGGCTGCTGGGCCGGCTTCCAGGATGTGTTCTTAACACAGCATGTGATGGAGCCCACAAGGGAGGCATGTCTGGACATGTTTCTGGCAGATGGGGATCTGGTAAGGGACCTGGTTGAGAGGATCTCCTGACTGGCAGCGACCACAATACTGTCTGGTTTCAAATAAGCATGGAGGGAAGGGGGAGAGATCTAGGACACTGGCAGTGGACTTCAGGGGGGCAGACTTTGTGGGCATGGGAAGTATTCTCAAGGATCACTTGAAGGGGATTACATCAATGACAAATGTGGAAAAGAGTTGGGAGGTCATAAAACGGGGTCTTTATGAGGCAGTCAGCACCTGCGCTAAGGTGAAACATAAGGAGCAAGGTCGCATAAACCATGCTGGGTCCAGTGAGGTTCAGGTAGCAGTCAGAGAAAGAAGGCGGCCTACAAAAATATAAAACAACAAGAGGGATAGGAAAAGGAAATGTACCATCTTGCATCTAGAAAAAGTCACCCAGATGGTGAGGGGGGCAAAGTCCAGTAAAGAGCAGCATCTGGCACAGGGGATACATGGATGGGAAAAGGGGTTCTTCTGGTACATTGGGGAGTGGAGAAAAACTAAGGGCCATCTCGGCAGATTGAGATCAGAAGGAGGGTCGGTGGAAGAGGCGAGGGACCAGGCAGAGGTATTAAATGAGTACTTCGCCTCTGTGTTCACTAGGGAAGGGGATGGGATATCTACAAAGCAAGGCACGATGGGGATAGAAGCGGTAGTGAGTGGGATCAGGGGAGCAACAGAAATGAAGCAAGAGGGAGAGAGGTACCCCAGGGTGTCACATCAGGATAAGGATAAAAGGCTAGTAAGGTGGAGGGGCCGGATGATGCTATCTCACCGAGAAAGGTGTCAGTAAGCCCTCAAAGGCCCTAAAGAAAGATAAATCTCCTGGATCAGATGGCATTCATCCGAGTGTACTATGGGAATTGGCAGACATACTGGCTGTACCCCTGACAGAGCTCTTCAACAGGTCACTTGAGACAGGGAGGGTACCTAGGGATTGGCGAGAGGCACATGTGGTGCCAATACATATAGGGGGGTCGAGGGAAGTACCAGGTAACTACAGACCCATCAGTTTGACCTCGGTGGTGGGAAAATTAATGGACAGTATACTAAAGGAACAATTGGGGGTGTACTTGGAGGAGGTGGGAGGTCTGGATAGTCGGCAACATGGGTTTGTGCTAGGTAGATCATGTCAAACCAGTCTTGTGGAGTTCTATGAATGGGTAACATCAGAACTGGACAGGGGGAAGCCTGTGGATGTATTATGCTTGGACTTCAGCAAGGCATTTGACTCTGTCCCCCACAATGGTCTGGTGGAGAAACTGACGGGGTTGGGAGTAGGCCCTTTGATGGTCAGATGGATTGAAAACTGGCTAGCTGGACACACACAGAGAGTAGTGGTCAGTGGGAAGCTCTCGAACCCTAGAGAGGTAGTGGGGTACTGCAGGGCTCGGTTCTGGGTCCGATCCTGTTTAATGCATACATATCAGACATCAGGGAGGGTATATGGTATGAAATGAGTCTCTTCGCTGATGACTCCAAGATGGGAGCAGTAGTTGAGGGGGAAGAGGGGAGGTTGGCCCTGTAAGGGGACCTGGACACCCTGAAGCTGGGCTCACACATGGAAATTAAATTTCAATATCACCAAGTGCAAGGTTACATCTTGGGCAGGAAACCCTAAACACAGGTATACCCTGGGAGGGAGGTGCTGGAGGCCTCAATAGGGGAAAAAGACCTAGGGGTCATGGTGGATGCATGTATGAATAACTCTGAGCAGTGCAGGAGGCAGCTAGCAAGGCAAACAGGATGTTGGGATGCATCATAAGGATCACCTCTAGGAGCAGGAAGTGATTCTACCGCTGTACAATGGACTGGTTAGACCACACCTTGAGTACTGTGTACAGTACTGGAGACCACACTTGAAGAGGACATACAGCTCCTGGAGAGGGTACAGAGGAGGGCAACTAAGATGATACGAGGACTAGAGTTTGGCGTATGAGAACAGACTTGAGGAGCTCTGCCTGTTTTCATTGGAGGAGAGGAGAGGCGGGGACATGATTGAGATCTTCAAGTACCTCAAGGGAATAAATAGGGTAAACATGGAGGGGATCTTTAGACTAAAGCAGGGAGGTATCACCAGAGGGCATGGTTTGAAGTTAGAAGGTGGAAGGGTGGGGGGGGGAAGAGGAGGAGGTTTTTCACTGAGAGGGTGGTGGACCCTTGGAATGCGCTGCCTGGTGAACTGGTTTAGAGATCCACAGTGGAGGGCTTCAAGAGAGGGTGGGACAGACACAGAAAGCGGATGTACCAGATGATGGCCTGGCCCCGGGGGGGGTGGTAATGGATAAGGGGTTTCTGGACACAAGGTGGGAGGCCTCGGCACCCAACTAGGGATCTGAGGTTCGAGCAGACTCGATAGACCGTAAGGCCTAATCTGCTGGCAATTAGTATGTAACAAAACAGGAAAAAGATATAAATTTTAGAAGTAGTCAGTTGTTACTTTTATTTCTGAGGTCTTTTCCTTTTGCTCATTAGAAAGTTTTCTAGTGGTAATATTGTGCTGGATGAATGGAACTGCTGTCATCCTGGCAACTGATATATATATATATATATATATATATATCTATTCTCCCCACTACATCATCAGCATTTTGATCATCACAGGTGACTGACCTGGCAGCTACTGAGTGGTGATTCCTAAGCAGCAGTGATGTCACAGTCAGTGAGGTCACAATGCTGAATATATAATGGGGGGAATAGAGCTAGATATGCCAGCTACCAGGCAGAGTGCTGTTCCACACATCACAACTATTAACATCAGGTAAACAATCTTCTAATTAACAAAGGGAAAAGAAAAAGTATCTCAGATATAAAGGGCAATGTTTGACTGCATTTAAAAATTAATATTAGTTTTAGGCAGTACACTAGCTCTTTAATAAATTACTTTGTAATTCATTCATTCCACAGTTAAGTGAGTTCTACATCAGTGGGCTCCTACTGTCAAGCTGCATTTACTATGCCCCCCCCCAAAAAAAAAACTTAGTTTTCCGGGAATGTGTACACAATTTGCAGTGTGATATACCCCATTTACCATTTGGTTTTACCCAACCATAATCCATGGAAGTGGAAAAAGCTATGACAGCATTGTGAGGCATCCACCTTTGAGCCATTAAAAATCCTACGCATACTGAGTATGTAGAAAACCTGCATTTGCAAATGAAGAAAAAAACGAGAAACTGGTTTAACAATTACACCTTTAGTAAATGCAAACTGATTTTAAAACTCAGTTGCATATTTGAATCTTTTTTTTTTATTTGATATTTGATTTTAATCAGGACTTGCAGAAATTGACAATATTCAAGTGACTGGCTTACTATAAGAAATGCTGCAAGTTTTAAGTGTTCCTGTCATCAATTGTGCAAAAGAATGCTCTCATCATAATCCTATTGCAGGACCCTGCCCAGATCAGGTACCCACTGCCATCAGTGGCTGCAGCATGGAGCTCCTCTGGCCTGCCGCTCTTCTTCCTCCACCAGCCCAACAAGCACAGAAACCAGGACCCTGCCCTGATAGGGCACCACTGCCATCCAACGACTGTGGCACATAGCTCTTCCGACCAGCTGCTCTTTTCCTCTACCAGCTAGACAAGCACAGAAACCATGACCCTGCCTGACTGGGTACACACTGTCATCCAATGGCTGTGGCACAGAGCTCCTCCAGCCAGCAGCTCTTCTTCCTCCTGCTCAACAAGCACAGAAACCAGGTCGTCTCCTCAGAATTCAAACCTGGGAATTCTATTGGTCCTTGCAGCCTCTGCCCTCCTTGCCATTGGTCATCTAACCTGACTCCCGGTCTGCTATTGGCTCTGCTGCTCCAGCCTGCAGTTCGACTCATCTCAGCTTTTCTGTTTTCCACTCTTTCTAGTAGTTGTAACTTAATTTGAAACTTGTATTTGAACTTAATGTTTGTCCTGCAAAATCTGACTATTGGGTCTGTTCATGAAAAGTGGTTACCAATGCTCACCATGCAGTGCATACCACATTTTAAAAATCAAGAACTGGCAGGCATATGTTTTTGACTAAATCTGAAGGTTGGCTATATGTGCAGATAAATAACATAACTATAGAATCCTAGGGTATCCATATTTTTTATTTGATGGGGTGTCCTGCTTCATTTTGCTGTTCTTTTTTTACCTGAAAAAGTGTGACATGCAAAAACACATGTTTTACTAATTGTTTTTGCAGGCTTTATTTACTGTTTTTCCTTAATAAAGCAAGTCTGCTGACTAATCTCGAGTTGTCTTTGTTATTATCTGTACTCTTTAGTCCATTGTAATGCTCTATTTCTAATTTGTTCAGCTTTGTACTTAGTGTGATGAAGGCAACAGTTGGTGTCACAGCACGTTACATTGACCCGCATGGCCCCCAAATCTGTAATTGTGCTGTTAGCACTTTAAAAGATTTTCTGGCTTCTCTCCTAGTTTGTCTCCTTGTGATAAGTGACTGTCTTACTGATTGATCTAGCTTTTCCACAGAAGAGAGACAACCTTTGACCCTCACTGTACTGAGGTCACATCAGGCCCAATGTTTACCGTCAAGTCTGTGACAGTGCAAGTAATAACCTGCCCATCAGAACCAAGGAGCAACCATAGAGGAAGGATCTGAGTTATGGTTTAAACCCCACTGTTTGCATGTGGCTCCTCCATTTTGTAGGGCTACATTTCATGAAGATAAGCACTGCATGCAACAATGAGGGCTGCAGTTACATTTACCACAGGTAGACTTTGGTTACCATCATTCATTGATTTGGGGGCACATTTTAAGGGAGCATATTTCAGTGACAACTGCATGTCTAGGGAAAGTACTGGGCATCAGTTGTAATAGGGATTATGCTGTGTATATGGGGTGGAGGGTTAAAATGGATTTTCTTTGTGGTGTCACTCGTTACATTCACCACGATAAGTAGTGTCAACTATTATACCTGTCAGCATTGTTGTTATTGTAAAATTCCTTCAGGTTTTGTAACAATTTGTCAGTTATTAGCAGTAGCATGATAGCCATGAGGCATGTTCAGTAAATTCTTTAAAACTGAAACAAATGTGTGTTGTCACTTGTTACATACACCACGTTATGTGGTGTTAAGCATCACACTTGCCAGTAATGTAATTGTTGAATTTTTTCATGTTTTATAGCAGTATGTCAGTCAGTAGTAGTAGTAGTATATTAGTTGTTGGGCAAGTTTAGTAGTTTTAGTAAGTAAAACATAAGTGTGGTGTCACTTGTTACATTCACCATGGTATGTGGAGTCAGACATCACACCCAACAGTAACATTAATTTTGCCAAACTTCTCCATGCTTTGTAGCACTATGTCAGTCATTAGTAGTAGCATGTTAGCCATTAGGTGGTTCAGTAAACTTTTTTCTACTGAAACAAATGTGTAGTGTCACTTGTTACAGTCACCTCAGTATTTGGTGTAAAACATCTCACCTGTCAGTACTGTTATTATTGTCAGATTTCTCCGGGTGTTGTAGCGCTGTATCAGTTATTATTAGTAGAATGTTAGCCATTAAGCATGTCCACTAAACTTTGTAAAACTGAAACAAATGTGTGGTGTCACTTGTTACATTCACCACAGTATGTGGTATTATGCACCACACTTGCCAGTAATGTAATTGTCAATGTTTTTCATGTTTTATAGAAGTATGTCAGTCAGTAACAGTAGTATGTTAGTTGTTAGGCAAGTTTAGTACAGTTTTAGTAAGTGAGACATAAGTGTCATGTCATTTGTTACATTCACTACGGTACATGGTGCAAAATGTATTTATTTTATTAATTTAGTTTTTGTTGACCGGGTAAGTGCACTAGACAAATCCTGCCTATTTTCAGGCACGACCTGGGGGAAGGGGATGCAGAGGAATGCCAACTGACCTTGAACCTTGAACCAGATTAAGCTGTTGGTGGTATTTTTAGTGAAAGTGAGCAAAACATCAAATTTGCAATGAATGTAATGTAATTTTATAAATATTTGTTTCTCATGTTTTTCATATAACTCATTACATATGTTTATTAAAGTTTTTACTATTAAAACAAATGTCTTATGTCAGGTGTTATATTCACCACAATGTGTGGTGTCACTTGTTACACTCACCACAATACAGTTCTTTCATCTCAGGAACCTGTGAGACTTTTGTCCCCCAATATGTTTCTTTTTCATACTTGGATCATAATATCTTGAAATGCATCACAAATGTAATCTAGAAATCATTTGAAAATGTGACTCTCACATCACACTTTTGCAACTCATTTTCATGATCAGACCCTATTGTTTGTACTGTAAGCTGCTAAGCCTGTACTTCTGTAGCCAGCCAACCAATCAGCCTTATTTACTGTTTTCCAGCTCATCTAGTCTTACTTATTTCATAACTGTCATTTACTTTGTGATGTTACTGCTTTGGTAGCACTAAGTTAGCTAGCCAGCAATTACTGTTGTGTACTGCTTAAGTTCTCACCCTACCTTACCTACCCTCCACTGCCTGTTCTACCTTTCCCTTTTTTCCTTTCAAACTCTGTCCCACTCCAACCTCCAAACCTACCATTCTCCCCCTAACCAATACCTGTGCCCTCCACTACTTTTTTTTACCTGCATCTGTTCTCCATTCTATTTCTCGCCCTCCATCTGTGTTCTCCATCCTAGATGCATTTGGCGCCAAGGCCAGATACCCCCCTTCCCTGCCTTTTGTTTATCCTCAGCACAGTTTGACCTTAATTTTCACACTCCTTTTTTTCTCTGCCTGTGCTCCTAGCTTGCCCCACACACTGATTACCCATAGCGCCAGCCCCGCAGTGCTCTCCTTATCTTCAGCTAATCTTTGTCTCTCTCTGCCCTTATTGCAGGACCCTGCCCTGATCAGGCACCCACTGCCATCCAGCACCTACTGTGCAAAAGCTCCTCTACTGGCGCTCTTCTTCCTCCGCCTGCCTGACAAGCACAGAAACCAAAGTACAGCTCTAGGAATTCAGATCCAGGCTTTCTATTGGTCCTTGCAGCCTCTGCCCTCCTTGCCATTGGCTGTCTAACCAGCTCCCGGTCTGCTATTGGCTCTGCTGCTCCAGCCTGCAGTTCAGACTCAGCTCAGCTTCTCTGGTTTTCCACTCTGTCTAGTAGCTGTAGCAATTTGAAACTTGTATTTTGTCCGGCCACCACCCGTCCCTGGCCTCTATTAAATTCTCCCTAGCTCCTCCTTCTTATATTTCCCTCTCGCTCATTGGCTCCTATCCTCAGAATACCCGGTATACCAGGACTTACTATTTACTGCTCATGTATCTCTCTGCAGTTCTGTTCTCCTTCACCATTCTACTTGTGCCACTCTTCTCTGTCACAAGGTTCTTGAATCAAAACTTATCTGGGTTACATCCATGAGAACCATGCTTTCCCAAACCTGTCATTGCTACCTATACTCTCAAGTCTCTGGAGGCTTGTTCCATTGCTATTCATTCAAACTATGCTCCGCTGTCACAAGTTTAAATTTGTCTTCAAGGTTATACCTACAAGAAGCATTTAACTACAAGCCTGTCTGTGTAACTCATACTTCTGGCTATTAGAAGGCTTTTGCACACTCTAGCCTTCCTCCTCTAGTTTGCATGCACTTTCTGCCTCAGGATGCTCCATACGCTTACTGTTTAGTTTCCTCCAGTTTCTCATTAAGCACATGATCATGATTGACTGGAATATGTTATCCTAAAGCCCAATCTTTCCCATGCTCTTACTCAGCTGGTCCTTATTCCCCCATCCTGGATCACTGCACTATTAAGTGCCGTTCATATCCGGTGAATACCTTAGCATCCTGCACCCTACCTCACCCTACCAGCTCTGATCTTTTTAGTTAGTAAGGCCTTTCCCATTCATCAAAAACCTGGCAGCAATATTAATGCCCCATATGTCGTTTCCATGAGGGCAATCCTAAATACCTCCTTTCACTTAGAAATCACACCAACCAGCAGATAAACTCACTCCTTCTGTCCGGTCCAAACAAGGACAGTCCTATTACTCAGAGTTCTACTTTTGCCTTAAAAGAAACTATTCCTCCTACTCCTCCTTTTCTCAGAGATTGGAGCTCAACTCTGGCCCACAGGCATCCATCTTAGCACCTTCTGACCTAGCCCAGGTTAAAGGACTTAGCTTTCTCCACATTAGCGCTTGCAGTCTCTTTAGAATTTGACTCAATCCAGGCCTGGGTCTGTCTCATTAATCCAGATGTTCTTGTTATTTCTGAAACATGGTTGAAATCCCACACTCCTGATCAGGTCATAAATATCCCTTTATATAATGTCTTCAGGACTGACGGAGCATCTAGAGGAGGGGGGGTCGCAATATATGTGCAAGACAAATTCTTGGTCTCTCTCATTGATTCCACCTCTGTACACTGAGAATTCAAATGCCTTATTATTAAGATCTGCATGTCCCCATCAGAACTGTTAATCATTTCAGGCTGCTACAGGCCACCCTCAGGTGGGCTACAATTGCTACAGCATCTCCAATCTTTATTTGATCCCCTATCCTCAGAATTGATCATTATGAGAAATTGAAATCTGGCCTGGTTCTCCCCCTGTCCATTACCCTAAAGCTCTCCATGATATGCTCAGGCTTTCCCAGCTAATCACGGAGGCCACTCATATTAACTCCAAAAACCCCACAAACAGTACCTTAATTCACCTCATCCTTGTTAACAAACCTCCTAACTTTACCAGTACTGGGTTTTCTTTAATGACATTAGCAATCATAATGCCATAAGCTTGTGTGAAATTTGCCCAAACCCATCTCCCTCTTCCCATGGGCATAACTATAGAGTGTGCAGCTGGTGCAACTGCACCAGGGTCCTAAGCTGGAGGGCCAAAAGCATGGTGTGGCCATGGCTGCAATCATGCAGTGAGGCTGAGCTCTGCTTTTTTTCCTTTCTTTTTTTTTTGGTGGTATGGGTCTTTGAGCGGAAGTTGCTGGAGTACTCCAGGCAGTTAGTGGGAAGGACCGTCATTGGTGCAAGCTCAAGCAGGATGGATGTGACAAATTAAGATGGCACACAGTGACTGGGCTTTGCGGCAAACTTTTGCCTCCACAGTCCACGATGAGAGTGAACACTCACTGATTCCACAGCCAGCCTGGTCAAAAGCTACACCTTTTCTTTTCGGTCAGTCTGGACAAATCCTTAGCTTGATGACTGGTGTTGGTGTAAAAACAATGAAGGAGGATTTAAAATTGGATTCTTAAAATGGATGAGCTGCTGAGTTGGCAGCGACTACTGAGGCAATGACACTGTTACTGGACTTTTGGCTATGTTTGCTTTGGCCCAGTTTTGTCTTTTGATTGATAGGAAGCAAGAGCTCAGTGTCAGTCTTGTGTTCCAGTCCCAGTCAGTTCTGCACTGTATTTGGCATTTGCTGAGTCAGGCTTATTGATGGGTCAACTTACTTGTTTGGCTGGGACTTGCACTAATGTTATATCATTTGAATTGTGTGACTGTAAATTAATTACTTGTGCTAGGGAACCTGTAGAAAAGAAAATTATCTTGCTGTTTTGAACAAATGAACTGCCATGCTGGTGGCAAATGGACCAGAACGTTAAGCTAAGCCCAGTTTTGTGCACAAAGATTTGCTGGTAGGACCCAGGAGTGCTGGGTTTCCTCTGAGTTGGAGCAAGCAAAGTTTGCCACCCCTTCTGACTCCTAACCTCTAAGCCTGGCCTCCATCGGTAGTAGAGCTCTTCCTTAGTTTTATAACTGGTCACTTTAGAAAACTGGATCACTGCCCCTTAGACTTCATTTACACTTACACTTACTGCTTGTCTACATCTGGCATCATTATTAACGTCAACCTTGGAGGAGGGCCCCATTTCATTCCTTGCACCAGGGCCCATACCAGCCATGCTACACCACTGCCTCTTCCACTTATATCTATAAAAGAAGTCACCGCAATTTCAATTGCTCTTACTTCTTGTCAGACCTAAGTAACATTAGGTGCCAAGAATTTTACCTTGCACCCTCAGTGGATTTAGCTTACACTATAATCAAAACCTTGCTATTCCCGGTTATCTTGGAACCAGTACTAGTAGTAAAGAACAAAAAAACCATAGCAAAACTGTGACCCACCTCTACTAAGCTCCGATGCACTCCTATGCAATATCTGTAAAATACACCAGCACTTACTTATAGTGTATGGTCGAACATCATTGTTAATGGTAGTCCATACACTGTAAAAAGTCATTCTGCTGCACTAGTGACATTCGTAGTAACGCAGAATTACTTTTTGTTCTGTGTTAGTATGAATGTCACAATGCAAGCGACCCCATCAGAGCAGTTGATTGGGCATGCAACAGTTGGAGTATCGTGTCCACATATTTGCTGGCACATGGATGGCCGAGAAGTGAGAATTGAAGACAGCAGAGTCTGCCTGATCTACCAAGGTAAATTAAGCAGTTGTTTTTTATGGGGCCATACACTATGTAGAATAGTGTATGGTAGCTCAAATACACAACATTACTCTTCTTACACCTCGTGGTTGCTATGACATCAAAGGTACCTTTTGAGCTTCACTCTTGAGGTCCGTGATGTCATAGAAACCACTTGGCGTTGTTGTGTATGGGCGACCATACACTATCACTATCCTATATTTTATTCTCTGTCATATCATAGCACAAAAAAAATCAAAGGTTTGAAATACAATTCTAAAAGCTGATACAAGACACCCTAAAAAAATATACAAAAAGGCAGTTCCATTATCGGCAGCAGTTACACCAGGAAGTCTGGTGACTAAACCTTATGTTTTGCCCCAGCAGAGGTATCAATCAAAGTGTCAACTACACATATTTCTAGTGATACCAATTTAAAAAAAATAAAGCTATAATATAATACTATTGAAGTGCAATTTAAAAATCACTTATAGCAGCCTAAAATACACTACATGTACAATCATGAATACTCATAAGTGTCTCAGCGCTGCTATATAATTCACTTGTACCATTTAGATTCATAGGTTCATAGAAGTGTGACGGCAGAAAAGGACTGAACTAGGCCCACCAAGTCTGCCCATTTGCCCAGCTATCTACTTGGACATGTGCCTCCCCCCTTTAACACTCCCATGTGGTTGTCCCATGCCCTTTTGAATCCCTCCATGGTTTCCTCTCCAACAACTGCTTCTGGGAGTCTGTTCCACTTTTCTACGACTCTCTCTGAGTAATAGTATTTTCTAATGCTACCCCTGAACTGTCCTCCCTTCACCTGCAGGCCATGCCCCCTCGTCCTCTGACTTCCTTTCATCTTAAAGATGCTCCCCCCGGCACCCTGTTTATACCCTTAAGGCACTTGAAGGTCTCGATCATGTCCCCCCTCTCCCTCCTCTGCTCCCCGGAGTACATGTTCAAATCTCTCAACCTTTTTTCATAGGATAGGTGGCTTAACCCTTTTACCATTTTTGTCACTCTCCTCTGAACCCTCTCTATCCTCCCCACATCCTTCCTGAGGTATGGTCTCCAGAACTGGACTCCGTACTCAAGTGTGGTCTAACCAAATGGGTGTACAAGGATACTATGACCTCCCTATTCCTACTGGTGTTCCCCCTTCCGATACATCCTAGCATTCCACTCCCCTGGCCACTGCCCTTCCACACTGCCCTTCCACCTTCAGGTCCCCGGATATAATGATGCCCAGGTCCCTTTCTTGCTCCATCTCCTCCAGCTCTCTGCCTCCCATACAGTATCCTGCCTTCTGATTTCTGTAGCCCAGATGCATGATTTTACATTTTTCTGCATTGAATTCAAGCTGCCACCTTTTTGACCATGCCTCAAGTCTCCCCAAATCTCTCTGCATTTGTTCCACCCCTTCCTCTGTGTCCACCCTATTGTAGATTTTGATATCATCCGCAAACATTCTCACACCCCCCTCAAGGCCCTCCATGATGTCTCCTACGAATATATTGAACAGTAGGGGCCCCAGCACTGATCCCTGGGGAACCCCGCTCATGACCTTGCCCTCCTGGATGCCACCCCATTTATTATGACCCTCTGCCTCCTTTTCTCCAGCCAGTTTCCCACCCATTTGACTGCCCCCTGCCCCATCCCCAGCCCTGCCATTTTACACAGCAGCCCCCCATGAGGCACTGAGTCAAACGCCTTTCTGAAATCCAAATAAGCTACATCTACCACTCTACTTTGATCCATTTCCTTGGTGACCCCATCAAAAAACTCTATCAAATTTGTTTGACAGGATCTGCCCCTAGTAAAACCATGTTGTCTTGGATTCATCAGCCGTTTGTCTCCAGGTAGCTGGTGATCCTGCCTTTACTAGCTTCTCCATGAGCTTGCTTACCAATGATGTCATGCTCACGGGCCTGTAACTTCCCACTTCCTCCCTTCCTCCCTCCCCTTATGCAGAGGACCACATTTGCCTGCCTCAGTCTTCGGCACCACCGTTTTCAGGGACTGATTGAAGAATGCAGTCAAGGGTCCTGCCAATACCTCCTTTAGCTCTAACACCCTTAGGTGCACCCCATCTGGCCCCATTGCCCTGTCCACCTTCATGCAGCCCAGTTCTTCCAATATTTCCTCTCCGAGAAATGGCCTCATCTCCACCCCCCCCTTCCCCAGCCATTTCATTACCTGCTCTGCTGCCTTCTTCTCCTCCTTCTTCCTCCCTCTTGAACACTGAGCAAAAGTAGGTGTTTAGTAGGTCTGCCTTTTCTCTGTCTCCTCGTAGTGCCACCCACTCTTTTGTTCTTAACTGGAGAATCCCCTGTCTAGTCTTCCTTTTTTCATTCACATATCGAAAGAAAGTCTTATCCCCTTTTTTGACCCCTCTCGCTATTCACCCCTCTGTCTGTGCCTTTGCCCTCCTTACCTCTACCCCTGCTTCTCTCTGGCTCACCTGGTATTTTACCCAGTTCGCTTCTGTCTGAGTTGTCTTGAACCTCCTAAAGGCTTTCCTTTTTGTCCTTACCTTTTTTGCTACTACCCTCGTATACCACAGCGGTTTTCTCCTCCTCTTATTTTTACTCTCTCTCGGCATATATGTCAGTGGCCCCTACAATAGCTTCCTTGAGCTTCCCCCACTTTGCCTCCACCTCCATCAACTCCCCCACTCCTTGCAGTGCCCTCTCCACTATTTTCCCCATTCTCCTGAAGTCCGTCCTCCTGAAATCCAGGACCTTTAACCTAGACTGGTGAACCTCTGCAGTGTTTTTCATTTTAAACCTGACCGCGTTGTGGTCACTTGTACCGAGATGTTCCCCCACTGATACCTCTTCCAACTTTTCCCCCATTCGTCAGAACCAGATCAAGAGTTGCTCCTGCCCTGGTTGGCTCCCTGACCAGTTGATTTAGGAGGGCCAACTGCAGGGAGTTCAACATTCCCTGCTGCTGGTTGAAGCAGCGAAAGATATTCCAGTCCACGTCCGGTAGATTTAGGTCCCCCATCAGCCCACCTCCCCCTTGCCACCATTCTCAAGAACTCATCAGCCATACTTCTATCCACAGATTTGTGCTGTGCTGGGGGTCTAAAACCACCCCATATGCTACTGACCCTTTCCCCACTGCCAAGAGGACCCAGAATTCTTCCACCTCTCCCCAATTACCCTGCAATACTGATGCCCTGATACCTTCCTTTACATAGAGTACCCCCCTTCCCCCGTCCTTTCTGAACAATGTGTGCCCAGTATCTCCATTTCCCATCCTTGCTCCTGGTGGCACCACGTTTCCGTTACCCCCACTATATCAAGGCCCTCCTCTGCCATTATTGCCATTAGATCAGGGATCTTTCTACCCACACTTCCGGCATTTGTGCACATAACCCTCCATGCCCCTCTTTCCTCCTTTCCTATATGTTTGTCTCCTTTACCCTTTTGCTGTGTGTATAGGGCTTTTTGCTCCCCCATGCCTCCTGCCTCAACAGTCGGGCTTTTCCCTGCCCCCCCCGTTTAGTTTAAATGGTAGCTTCTGTCCACATAATCATCCAGTTTACATTTGAGCACTGCTTTCCCCTCCCCGTTTAGGTGCAGCCTATCTGGGGCATATAAACTGTGTCCTCCATATTGACCCCCAATCTCCTTTCACACCATACCCCTTCTGGGCACACCAACCTACAAGCCAATCATTGAATTCCTCAACATTTTGCCTTGCCTTCATGCTGGCTCTCGATAGAGGTAGCACCTCTGAGAAGGACAGGGATTTGAAGTCCGAATTGCTGCAGTACCCGGCCAGTGCCATAAACCTGGTCTGCACCTCCATCACGCTGCTCTTTGCTAGGATGTCTGTGCCTAGGTGGAAGATCAGATGCATTTTCTTATCCATTTCCCTCCCCCTCAAGGGGATTCACTGGATAAATTTGGCAGCCCACCCCATTTCCTCCTTTCCCTTTCTTATCTGTTCATGCTCCTCACTCCCTGGTCCCCTTACTGCTAATCCTGGGTCCCCACTCCCCCTGCTACCCTCTGCCTCTTCCCGTACTACCCCTCTCTCGGTCTCCTGTGACCCCCCACCCCTGCCTGGTGTTACGGGCACTGTCACATCCTGGGCTCCTCCTGCCAGGCTGCCCCTGTTCCCCAGCCCACCTCCAGTTCCTCTCCTTGTGCTTGAGGTTACAACCCCTGTATATGTTTGCAGGCTACCCCCACCCTTTCTTTCCACTCTACCAGCTGTCTCGAACTCCTTCCACTTCTTCCCTGAGCTTTGCCAGCTGGTGGCATACTGGGCAGCCTCCAAATTTCCAAGCCCAGTCTAGTACCATGGCTGCTCCACACCCCATGCATCCAACCACCCTCCCACAGATGCCAGCTCTAGCAACTTGAGGCTGCATTCCTATTCTGTCTTGTGTCATTAGTCACTCTCCCCTTTTAATAATACTGTACTAGTACTTTTGCTCCTACGATTGGTATTTCCCTTTCTCCTAGCCTTACAGACAACCACACACTACACAAAAAATAAAATCCACTAAAGTCAGGTCCAATAACCCAAATCAGGCACTCCTCAAAGTCAGGTTCAAAAAATCCTCTCCTTGTCCTTTAAAAAAACACTACAGTCAGGCCACTCCTCCTCCTAGGCTCCACCTCCACTGCCTATTTAATAGAGGTCATGGTCAGGGCTGGGGTGGGTGGTGTGGGAAGAAAATACAGCTCCTTTTCTGCATCCTTCTGTGAGCAGCTGGGCCTTCCTTATATCCCCCTGCCGCAATTCAAATTTTGCGCCCTCTCTCCTGATAAGCCGCTTTCCTTTACCCTGGTCTGCCGCCGACTGCAGCCACCAGGAACTCCTGCTTGTCCTGCTCCTGCTTCTCTGTACTGGTTCCTCTGACCCCCGTTGCACTCTTCTCCTGCTGCCCTGGCCCGCTCAAGTACGAGCAGCCGGGAGGTCTCCGCTCCACACTCCTCACTTCCCTCGAACAAGCAAACAAATACAGCTCCTTTTCTGCAAATCATCTCTGCCATGGCAGTGTTCAGTTCCTTGGTCACTGAATGATTAGGGGGAAATTTACATTGCTTAGATAGAATGCTAATAATAGTTGGCTGGATCTTTTTTGGGTGGTTGATTTTCATTCATACATAATCCAGAATTTGAAAGTCCATTATTTTGAAGTCTGTTATTTTAAAACTCATTTCATATTTAATCCTAAGTGAATTTTCAAGGTGTTCTGTGCAGTTCTGTGCAATTCACTTCCTTACTTTTGGATTGTTCTATTTTATAGTGCTAGAAGTCCAAACTATAAGCATTGTCAAATCGAAGCAGAGCAGCACAGAAAACTACAAGAGACAAAACAGTGCTTATTAAAACTGCAGGAGATCATACTGCACATGGCATGTAGCAACTACAAGTCACTTACGTTTGCTGCCAAGGTTATGCCCCACCCTTAGTTCTACTCAATGTGCTGTTATGCATATAAATGAACTAGCAACTGCTGGCCCACTGCTCCACATATCTGTGGTAAGATGGATGGGTGAACTGGAGGATACTGCAGGGCATGTGAAACTTCTTTTCAACGTCATCCCTCGGATCCGGAATTGCCTGCTGTGAAAAGTAGGTCCTGGACAGCACTTTACACTTGGGGCATGATTTGGACATAAAGTGAAGGAAACCAGCATTTTCTGTAAAAGAAAATTGAAGAGGATCAAAAGCGATCATCTCTGCCATGGCAGCGTTCGGTTCCTTGGTCACTGAATGATTAGGGGAAAATTTACATTGCTTAGAGAGAATGCTAGTAATAGTTGGCTGGATCTTTATGCAGACACCAAGTTGCTCGGAGGATGTCACAGAGACAGTGTCAAGAAACTTGTGACTTAACTGAGGGGTTTTGTCAGGGTGATGTTGCTGCTGCTCCTGCTGCTGTTGCTCAGTGATTTCACACTTTCAGGGGTACTACTGATCTTTTCCTCCTCAACCGTCCTTTTCTCCACAATATCCCCCACTGTATCTCTACCTCCCAAACCAGCTGCAGATGCTTTCCACTGATGTGCTTGCCACCTAGCCATAAGTTTGACTTTAAGATGGATACGCTGTCCACCTATGCCAACACAAGACTCTTTCTTGTCACAGCTTACTAGTGCTTGACAAAGCTGGCATATTGCCACACTGTTATCTTCTGGATGATCAGTAATAAAAATAGTCCCACAAGGGATTTTGAAGAAAACACACATTTTATGTAGCACCAGTTGTGGTGGTCACCACTCCCACACTTGTTTCTGTTCTGGAATATGTGTCATAATATTTTTCTTTTGAGGCAGAGTTGCCTATCCTTCAATTTGAAAAATTCACACAGTTTTCTATCTCCCTGTGTTTTTCCTTTTCAGGTTCCCACAAAGACTGATAACTGTCATCTTCACTTCACCCTCCATATCCTCCTCCTCCTCCTTCTTTTGCAGGACTAGTGGTCTGAACAATAATGAAAATACTGCAAATAGTAATATAGCTATAAAAAATCAAAATGATGAGAAAGGGTTAAGGTATTACAAAAAATAATAATTAAAAATATTAACAACTACCTGCCAGAGTCCTGGCCAGACATTAGTATTTTAGCAATACTGGACTATACAGAAATTATGGGACTAGAGAAAAATGATTTGTTTGAGAATGACAGTGAAAACTGAAAATGTACTGAAAGTTTCTGAAACTAAAGCTGTGGCTGGTTGCAGACAAAAACCTGTCCCTCCCCTCCCCACACACACAGCAGCACTAGTGAGGCACAACAGCACCACGCAGAGTATTAAAGGGAAAACAATAACTAAACTATAGGCAAACATTTTCAAAATTAAGTCTGCAGGTGCAAAACACCAAGCAGAATATCATTTTCTAAAAAAAAGTTTGTTTTGTGCAATGAGCAGTAATACAGACTGAGTCAAAACTGAGCTCTAAGTACAGTGTAGATCCTATCTCCTGAACACACTTCCTAGAACTGCACATATCACAGTTCTTTTGGGGACAGATGTTTAAAACACCCAGAAATTGGTGCAGATGCAGGAATAGCTTGTACAAGTGAGTCTTCACTTGCGGAGCTGCAGTTTTTCCCACATGCATCAGATTTTCAAAGACGGAGATGCTTTATGGCTGGCTGCATGGTTTATGGTACCATTTTTTGGCACAGCTGTGCCAAATGTTATGCCTGGTTGCAAGGTAGCACTTCAAGTCTTTAAGACAAAAGCCAGTATGGTCAGAAGCGGCACAGAAAAAGCAGTGAAAGCCAAAACCGTGCATCGAATATAGCAGGAAGAAAAATAAGTTACAAAATTTCACTGGAATGGTAGCCATGGTGGCATGGTGTTGTAATTGTAAATCTTACTTTCCTCCAAATTCACGCAGTATTCTGGATGTGCAGTTTTGAGTTTCAGGGCTATGTCTGCGCTGGAATGTGCCGCACTGATTTCTCTCGACTACTTGATCCCAATTAACTTCATGAGTTAAGTTTAAATGTATGACTTTGCGAAGTTGCCAGTACCTCAGAGTTTGACTTAATGAAGTGTGAAGAACTTCGCAAAGTTGTGGGACTTTGCAAACTTATTGTGAATCAAAGTTTTCCAAATCTCACACACCTCTACTGATCTCTAGGCTTCATTTTGGAAAGTAGTTCCTTAGTCAGCCATTGGTTGTTTATTTCCCTCACCAGCCTAGTTATGAGAGGGAAGTGTTTGTACTGGATAGCCCTCAGACTGGTACAGAACTAATACAAAGTAGGAAGTAGGTGTGTCAATGTCAGGGGAGCAAGTATTTGTTAGCAGCAGCCTATAATCATTCCATCTTAAGTCTAAATTTTCAGTTTATTGTCTTCTCCCATAGTTTATCCCTAAGTTTTTCTAATTTAAATAAGTCTGAGATGCACTGGGGAAGTTGCAGTATTTGTTTGGTCCTTTCTGTCTATTAAGGGGTCATGTTGGTATAAGTTCCAATCTATCCCCAAACTATTTTCCAGATCCTTCATAAACATCAGGTAATTTAATATTCTAAAACTACGAATTAAGGATCCAATCACTGGTTTTTAGACCACAGAATGTTCCTAGTGTCTGCATCAGCTCATTCTCAGCAGGTGGTTGGGCGGAACCACCTTCATGACAAAGTTGTGGAAATAAGAACAATAGTGGGGTTCAGAAGGAAGTGGGTCATATATAAAGGAATTATCAGATGAGAAGACAAGTGAGGGAGGGGATGAAGGGAAGGGAAGATGGAGACTGGAATGTCTCTGAGTAAGGAATCTTGGGACAGACTGGATGGGCTGTTCCGGTCTTTTCTTGTCCAACACTTTTCAATGCAATTGTTTCTATGTTTCTGTCTTCCTATTGCTGGCAATTTTTTCTCATTCAGTCCTACCCACCTTCTGAAAGTAGTCTCCCTCACATCATGCCATACTTGCAGGAGGGACAGCATCATGGGACCACATGCAATGTTTGACCACTGTCATTACTGTACCAGAACAATTAGGTGCAAGGTGGTGGCAGCAGTCTCAACACAGAGCCTGACAGTGTTGCATGCAGAGCATTCTGGAGTTCCAACAACCTGGAATTAGTAGTTGGTCTCAGGCTGAGAACCAGGGTCTCAAGGCATAGTAACATAATTCACTACCAATAACACTAACACCTCCAGGATGGGCAGTGTCATTGTTTTCTGAAAGTGCTTTGCAACACATTGAAACATATCAGTGGAGACAGCAACTGTGTGCACATATTACTATGGTGTCTGTGTTTTAACAAATATTCCCTGCAGCTAATATTTCTCTAGTTGGGTCTTTGTGATTTATAAAGAATAGCCCTGTTATTTATCTGCAGAAACAACCCATGTTCTTAACTCATGCTTTGCTGAATAATGTTGTCCCCATATGATATAGCCTGAGAAATGTGACAAGCAGTGTATGGGTTAAATAATAACTTTGTTTACACCTGTTATGTCTTTCTCATAGTTGTCATCACCACAAATAGACTTCTTATTATAACACCCAAGTGCTTAGGCTCTATGAGGTATTTTAAATGAGGTCATGGACTGCATATTCAAAAACTGTAATAGACAGGCAGAGGTGAAGGCCGAAACAGAGATGAAATAGTATGTAAAAAATTAATATTTAGGGAAATTGAGATATAATTTAACCGTTTAGATACAGCTGTATCATATTCAGAAAAGTCATTAACTAGGTAATTTACAATGCTGGATCTTTTGTTACTGTCTCACTGCACTCTCAGACTAAAACATGAAAAAACATTCTTCTTCACATTTCAAGATACAGACAGCTTGTTCCTCTGATTGGCTATGTTATATTTAGCTTTGAATGACTTGTATGAAATGTAGGGCTAATGAAACAAAGAAGGTGGTTGGTCACCCACCGTCTTTGATTTTTAGCATCATACCAGTGTTTAAAGATTACCCTGTTTACCTTTCACGAAACTGCCAACTCACGAGCTATTGGTAAATAAGATAACATTCAAACAGTCACTTCTGTTAGAACACTGTTCACCCACTTTATGGCATGGAAATTATTTTAAATGTCTAAATGGTTTTGCAAATTACAGTCTCTTTGGATTGATTTAATCTGTACATGTTTGTATAGATTCTGCATAAAATGTTGCCAGACTTATTTTCCTTTTTTAAATAACTTGTCTGGTGGCTCACAATTAAGAAAATGATCTTCATAATAGTAGTAGTAGGCTAACACAGGAAAGTCAAGCGAGTTCCCAAGGTCACAAATTAAGCCTTTGCTACAGCAGGATTTGAACAAGGATCAAGTGTGTAGACATACATGCCTAATAACCCTCATGGAGACTGCCTTCAAGTTCACAGCATGAGGAACATAGCATTATGATGTACTGTTTTATCTGTGGTCTTAGAGCACCACCTATAGACATTAGCTAATATGCAAGCTTAGCAGATAAATACTGAAAAACTATATTGTTACCCAAAAGTAGTGTTAGTCAACAATATTGCTTATCTATGTGTACATGCCAAAAGTTATACTTTTGGGTGCTAGACGCCCGCCCAATCCATCGATAAGAGCCGTGCACTGCTCGGCAGATGAGCCATTATTTAGGTAACGGACTTTCTTATTGCAAGTATATAATATGATATAAGTTCATTGTTCACTGAGTTTTCTACATGATCACCCAGGTGTTTGGAGAGATACCAAACTCCCAGCTGTTTCTAGGTAAGTTGTTTTGTATGTGTACCAGATAATAAACCTAACAGACCGCAACACCAGTTTCTGAGTATCGTCTGCCATTGAGGTCAGAGTATTCTGCCAGTACCAAGCTAACAGGTGTTTGTGCTCCAAACTCCGAAGTTCTTTACCTACTGATTACTAATAAAAGTACGAAGAAAACAGATTAATGTGTGTTATTTTACATACTGTATTCCTAATTTAGTGTCTGATCAACAAAGCCAAACGTATCCCAAAGCTGGTTTGTACGGTAGTCCATGATGTGCAGAGAAGCCACTCTGCAGGTATGGAAGCATGCACATAAAAGGGAATCAAACTCAGGTACTTGCAGATTGCATCCCCAAGCCATTATGACCAATATGTACATCTCTGAAGTGATCAGATTGGGGTCTGTGAGGGGATCATGTAATCCAGAATGATCTACATGCTGTGGTGGCCAATGAGAGGGCATGCAGACAACAATAGAGTATGCTCTAAGTGTTCCATGCCCTCTGGTTGCACTATTTTTGTCTGCTTTCAGTGCAGACTAGTTCTTCCCCCATCCTTTTGCTGTCAGCACTCCAACATTTCACAGAGAGCTGAGCATAATGATGCAAACATTTGGGGAAAAAATGAATTTATTTAAAATTGGATACAGCTATGCAGGGAAGGGGATCCACTCTCTGACCAACCCATGCTTTTGTCTGGTCAGCTAAAACCCTTGGAGTTCCCCTGCCATGAGCTATGTTCCATGTGCAAACAGAAAGCCAGGGACAGAAGATGCTGTGTGTGCAGAAACACACTGTGGGCAGAGTTGCACGGTCCAGCAAAGTGTGAATTGTTTGAAACATAGAAACATAGAAACCTAGACTTGATGGCAGATAAGGACTGCTTGGCTCACCCTAGTCTGCCCATTTCCCTATCTACAGGATAAGCTGCAGATCCTAGTTAACCAATAGCCTATTTCTTCCTACCCCCCACAAAAATTGCCTTATGTCTGTCCCATGCATTCTTGAATTCTCCCACAGTTTTAGACCCCACAGCCTCCTCAGGAAGGCTGTTCCTCACGACCACCACCCTGTCTGTGAAAAAATATTTCTCACATTGCCCTGGAACCACCCCCATCCTCAAATTGTGTCCCCTTGTTCTTGCACATCTCTTTTCTGAAAGATGCTACCCTCTTGGACTTTGTTGATTCCACTGAGGTACTTAAAGGTTTCTATCACATCCCTCCCTCCTTTCCTCAAGGGTATACTGTATTAAGCTCCTTTAGTCTCTCTCATGAGCTTCTCTTGCAGACCCTGCACCATGTTTGTATGCTGGTCTGACTGTGGATAAGTTTCTTAGTGCTTAAAAAAACAGAGAAGAGGAAATTAAAGTAATTTAAGATGCTCAGATCTTACTGTGTTTTCAAACCTTTGGTGTCATATCTCTAACTTGGCAGATAACCTTTCTGTAAAATAAGTGCTCTGTTTTCATGTACTACAGAATGTCAACCGTTTATAACTAAATAATTCACTGTCTTGATTATGGGGCAGAAATGTTGTGTTATGCTGCTGCATGGAGACTAGGTTCATATCCCAGCTCAATAGTTTCTCCTTTGACTATCAAGACTCCAAGTTTCTTTCTGTGCTCTGAACAGCAGAAAGACAGAATTCATGCTTCTGGTAAAAGCTACTGCTCTGGTGCATCATCACTTTTGCTGATTGGCCAATGGATGCCATGGGCATGGCCTGTGAAAGTAAAGGAACTCAAGAGGTCTGGTACAGCAATATCAGTCTTGAGGGAGAGGGCATAGAACTATAGAACAAAGGTGCTCATTATGAAGGTATAGGCAAAAGGCCACCCTTCACTGAGGTTTAATATTACCTATGGTCAGCTGCATGCACAACTTGACATATGCATTGTCTTGGCCAATGTAGAGTGTTAGTAGAAAATGAACACCATAGATGGAGAAGCTTCAAAGGCGCACATAAAAACAAAAGGATAACTCTGGACATTGAGGAAAGCGTTAGGATTGGTGGTACTTAACAAAGAAACAGTATTTTGCAAAATTTCATGAAATTTCCATAAATTCAGAATTTCAGTTTCTGCCCAGCACTCATTTGTTACTTTTCTCTGTTGTTGATCAACTAAGTATTGCATCTAATGCAATGCCTACTTCACTGTGGCCCTATATTTCACACCCGACGGATGCGCCATGAAACAGTGTGTTGCTCAAATACGATGCACCGGCTGGCCCTGTTGTGATATTCAAACAGAATGATCAATCTGACCAGTGCATGCATTCTGTTTGAATATCAGACCATGAATGCACAGTGCATATCATGCGGACACCATGTATGGTGCAGCGCATCCAGGGTGCGGGGCTAAAAACTGCCCAAAAAGGGAATGCATAGAGCATTTATTTTATTTATTTAGTTTTTGTTAACCGGGTAGGTGCACTAGCCATAAAATGACTATTGTCAGGCACGACCCGTGAGAGTACAACAAAAAGAGAACAGTTGTACAACAGCAACATGGGTACAATAATACAAATAAAGAAACAGTACAGCAGTGCTACAAAAATACAATGGATAGAAACAACAAAAAATAATGGCAAGCATTATACAAATAATGGCAGTAAGATATATAATAAGTGCAGAAACCACGGACCCAACCAGTGGAGTGAAAGGGTTAATAAGATAGTAAGGTTATATAGAGAGAAGTGTGAGGAATGTTCAAACATAACAAGAAAGACTGACAGAAGGAAGGGCAGGGGTAGAATTGGCAAAACAACAATGGATGGTCAGCGACAAGGTTTGAAAAGGAAGAGCTAGTAGTGAAGAAGTTATTTACAAAGAGAAGGAAAAATATGAGGAGGGGAAGAGGAGACAGCCTTGGAGCTGGATTAGATCAGGGGTGACATTACTGGTAAGTCTCAGGAGCTTCAGGTTAGGTCAAAGCATGTACAAGCATCAGCTAAGGATAGATAACGACGATATTCACTTTAAATCAAAGTGAGACTGAGACAGCCGAAGGCTAGTGGAAAAAGCATTCCATAGCCTGGGAGCAGAGAATTGGAAGGCCCTGTGACTTTAATCGTCCGACATCTCGGAACACAGAGCAAGGTTTGTCAGCTGATCGCAGGCCATGGGAGGATGGTTGAGGGACCAGCAACGCCACCAGCTGGGATGGGTTTTCCCAGATGACAGGGTCCATTAGTGATCCAAGGTATAGTATTTTGTCTACTGGCAAGGTGAGAGCCAATTCAGATCCTTATGAAGAAGGCAGTGATGTTTGAGTCGAGCGACGAAGAAAGCAAATCGGCATATATTGGTCTAAGTTACGTCCCATTTTAGTAGGGAGTTTATGGGCAGAGGTAAGAATAGAGGCACCATAAGTAAGGGTTGGGAGCAGAATACCTCGGCAATTGCTAATTTACCAAGGGTGTAAACATGTAGCTCGTTTGTAGCTACTCCCAGTTTTGAGTTTACAGCTTTGCACGAGGACTGAATGTGAAGATTAAAATCCAGGGACTGGTCCAGCAGGATCCCAAGTACTTGAAGGAAGTAACATTTTCAAGTGGAAATCCTTTTGGGTGAAGAACCTCCAGCAAACTAGAACAGGCCTTAATCTTCAGTGCGGAACCTAGGAGCATGACTTTCATTTTCTTTCATTTAATACAAGCTTATGGTCTAGTAGCCAGTCTAAGACCTTATTGAAGTCTGAAGTAAGTGATGTGAGCATACAGAGATGTGAAGCATTATCCATGGGCGATATTTAGCCCATGCACTAAGTGAGCTCATTGGGCATGCATGGCACAAAGGAGCCTCATGCATGCTCATTATGGACTCATTTGCATGGCTACACTGGCAGGACTGTGCTGGTGCAGCCACCACCAAACACCGATCAGCTGATGTAAGCAGAATGTACACCCCATGGTGGCCTGTGGCCCATGTCAGCCTCGAAAATTGGTTATCCCTAAAGGATGTCCCCACGTCACAGCCCCATCCAGCATGAAGCATTGAGTTACTCAGTACCCTATCTCCCATAGTGCAGCATGCCCACCCTCCCCAGTCCTGATCACCATCAATCAATGATGGCCACTACCCAGTTTTCCATTGTGTAAGGACTCCCTCCTATGCCTGACCCTATACAGTAACAGTATTTCCCACCCACACATCCATGACAAGTAACTCTCAATATTCACCACCTTGTTCCATAGTGTAGGGTCCCCACTCCCATGCCAGATCCCTTACAGTAACAATATTTACCACCAGCATGTGTCACAGACCCAGTAACTGTCAGTATTGTTGCCCACCCTCACATTGGTGGTACAGTGGTACCCCCCTCCCCAATCAAGGATCGCCCCATAAAAAAACATTAATGGCAATTACATCATTGGTACTGTGGTGTTCCACCTCCCCAATTCATGATCACCTGTACATAATTGTCAAATCCGCTGCACCCCTTTTCCATAGTGCAGTACCCCCCAGGCCCTGAAACCATGACATAACCCCCTGAACCATAAAACATGAACACACAGCCCACCTGTGGTGGTTGAATGACAACCACCCGCGCAGGCATGTTCCCCACCCTGCTCCCCCAACCCCACAGAGTCGTTGGCTGGCACACCCCTCCTCCTGCTGCCATGGCTAGTCACAGACTGATCGGAACGGACTGCAGACATAATAGCACGACCATTGGGTGTCCTACTATACAATGTCTGTGCTCCATTACTGATCAGACAGTGGCTGGTCATAGCAGGAGGAGGGATGTGCCAGTCCCTGACTCTAGTGGGATTGTGGGGGGGGGTGCGGGGTGTGGAGGACATGCCTCATGGGGTGAGGGTCTGGTCATTTGCCCACCACTTGTGGGGTCTGTGTTCAGGTTTTATGTTTTGGGGAGGAAGGGGTTGGCTGTTATGTCACAGTGTTGGGGCTAGAGGGGCCACTGCACTACAGAAAAGGGATACAGTTGATATAACAGTTATGTATCCTGGATCGGGAGGAGGACACCACTGTACCTCCAATGAGAGGAGGACAACAATGACTGTTAACGGGATTGAGACATGAGCGGGTGGGATATATTGTTACTGCATGGGGATCAGGAATGGTGGGGGACCCTACACTATGGAAAAGGGTGGGGATACTGACAATTACTGGGTTTGTGGCATGAGCAGGTGGGAATATTGTTACTGTACAGGGATCGGGCCATGGGTGGGGGACACTGCACTGTGGTACAGGCTGGGACAGGACAAGTCATTTCCATGGACTGGGGCATGGGAGGGGGGCCCCTACACTATGGAAAAGGCCAGGGATGTGTCATTTCATTTATGGGGATCAGGGCATGGAAGGGGCATGGGAGGGGGGCTGTACACTATGACAAATGAGTGCATGTACATTGTGTATGCATTGGCTTTTGGGGCTGGGGGGGAGCAAGTGCCTGGACCTGATCTATACACAGGGCACCAACCTGCCCCACACATAGTTAAAGTAGATCTCAGGATACTTATCTTTGCACTGGCACAGATGGCCGTGTCTTTGCCAGGTGATCATTGAATATTTCAATGTGCAGTTTATGCATGTGGGTCTCCTCATTTGCATCCATCCATTGCCAAATTCTGCATGGTGGTGCAGTTGGGTTGCACAATGCCCTTAGGGCTGCTGCATATTGACAACGTGCCCATGCAGATCGGAGATGCATGGCACATTCAGCGATGTACGTCACATCTTCTTTGAAAATGTGCCTCCCCTGCTTACCTCACAATTGCTGTTTGTGATATTGCAGTCTATTGTCATGGTGAGTGATATGATGTCAAAAACAAAAGTACTGTTTGGTAAACAGGGGAGAGGCAAATGCTTTTTATGCACACTTTTTGCATAGACTACCATGATGTGTTGTAAACCTTGGAAAGGAGCTTTGTAAAAACTTTGAACTACTGAATCATCAATATTTTCTCCTCTAATTTTGATACTTCTTTTATCTATGTTTTATGTTTGCTTGCATGCATGTGCAAGAAACATAGTGCCACCATACGAGAATTCGTAGGTGTGCCTCCCTGTTTCCAATGCCCTGCTGCCTTTTGCAGGTGCGGCCCCACTGCGCCAATGAATGCAAGAGATGTCTATGACATCGCTTTGCAAATGCAGCGGTGAGTTGAAAGGAAGGCACTGCAGCGTAGGGCAATTTGATTACCGACATCGGCAGTATGTAAGTGCTTACACGCCGGCACTGCAGTGCAAGAGCTGTTATAGACAGCCTTCCCCCAAACAAGTAACACGTTGGGAGCCCACTCCAGCATGCTCACATGCTCCCCCCCGCCACAGTATGGCTGATGGGGGTGCCCAATCCCCTGTCGGCTGCGCTGCGCTACCCTCCTCAACAGAGTTTTGGGTGCCACGCTGGGAGCCCACCCCAGTGTGGCAACAATCTGTAAGGCCAACAGGGGTGCCAAATCCCCCATCTGCTCCACTGGCCTGCCCCCAAACAGCCTTCAAGGTGCCATGATGGGAGCCCACCCCAGCGTGGCAAACTTCCATCTGCACCCCCCCAACACACTTCCAGGTGTGCAGGGAGCCCACCCCAGCATGGCAAAATCTCTATGACAACGGGTGCCCAATCCCCACTGGCTCTGCTGGCCCCCACCCAAAAAATTTCCAGCTGCTATGCTGGGAGCTCACCCAGCATGACAAACGCCCCGCATCGTCATTCTAAAAGAAAAGCCCTAGAAAGAAAAAAACAGTCAATCAGTGACTGTCTTGACCTCTACCCGTGTACAACCTGCCTCCCCACACCTCTCACCCCTATTACTTCCTCCGAGTCAGCGACGATCTTCAGTGACTGGGAACACGTCTGCACTCTTCAAAGCCATTGGCAAACTGAGGAAATGCCGGTAATCTGTATAATGGAATAAATAGGATTTTTTCAATTTTGATGCATGTCTCAAGTATTTTGGGGAATTTTTTCACCAAATTTTCAACACGGGGTTTTTGGGACCCCTCCTCATGAATTCTTGCACTGTCATTTTGTTATTTGGTCCCGAAAGGTGATTTCGAAGTCACTGTGTGAAACCACCTTTTGGGACCGATGTACTAAATGACAGTGTCACAGTTCATGAGGTAGTCCCCCAAAAACCCAATGTTGAAAATTTGGGGAAAAAATTCCCAAAAATCACTGTTTTACGAGCGTGCATTGCGCGGTTCCTAAGCATGCTCATAAGTTCATGAATTTTTAATATTTGCATTCCAGATTTTCAACATTGTCATTTTACCACACCTCCTTATGAGCAGAACAGCTGTCATTTTTCACATCTCCCCCAAAATGTGTTTCCGAGCACGTAGCGCACAATGGCGCAGTCAGTGTGCAAAATCAATGTTTGGGATAGATTAAGAAAATCACAGTGACAGTGTTCATGAGCAGAGGTCTTAAAATGGCTATGTTGAAAATTTGGTGGAAAAATTCCAAAATGACTGTTTTATGAGCGTGCATTGCGCAGTTCCTACGCACGCTGGTAAGTTTGCGAATTTTTAATATTTGCACTCCAGATTTTCAACATTGCCATTTTACCACACCTCCTTATGAGCAGAACAGCTGTCATTTTCACATCTCCCCAAAAATGTTTCCAGCATGTAGCGCATAATGGGGCAGTTGGTGTCGAAATCAATATTTGGGACAAATGAAGAAAATCACAGTGACACTGTTCATGTGCAGAGATGTTAAATGGCTATGTTGAAAATTTAACAAACAAATTCCCAAAATGACTGTTTTACCAGTGTCGTTATGCAAAAGTTCCTCACCTTACTTTCGTAAGTCTGCCAATTTTAAAATTTGCACTCCTGATTTTCAACATTGCCATTTTATCACACCTCCTTATGATGTAGCGCACAATGGCACAGTCGTTGTGTAAAATCAATGTTTGGGACAGATTAAGAAAATCACAGTGACACTGTTCATGAGCAGCGGTCTTAAAATGCCTATGTTGAAAATTTGGTGACAACAGTCCATAAAATTACTGGTTATGAGCGACCATTGCTTGTTTCCACGCATCCTTGTAAGTTCATGAATTTGTAATATTTTCAGTCCAGATTTTCACCTCTGGCATTTTTCCACAATTCCTTATGAACAGTACAGCTGTAATTTTTCACAACATGGTGGAAATGTGTTTTCACACTTTCTGCACAGAAATGTGTGGTCGCTGTGGGAAATCAGTGTTCAGAACAGATTAAGAAAATGACAGTGACACTGTTCATGAGCGGAGGTCCCAAAATGCCTGTGTTGACAATCTGCTGTAAAAAATCCCCAAAGTAATTACATTAAGGGTGTGTGTTGCACAGTTTCTATGCACGCTTGTGACTTCACCAGTTTTTTTACTATTTTCACTGCAGATTTTCAACATTGCCATTTTTTACACCTCCCCATGAACAGTACAGCTGTCATTTTTCACATCCTGTTAGAAATGTGTTTTGCACCTGTGGTGCCAAATGCCGTAGTCACTGTGCAAAATCAGCTTTCAGCTAACGAACTGATATTACCACTGTTCATAAGGTGGGGGTCACAAAACCCATGTTGAAAATTTGGAGTGAAAATACCAACGAACGGCTGAGGCGGTAGGGTTTCTGACCATAACGCCCCACCCTGTAGAGACTGACAGGCATCATGGGCGTCACTTGGGATTGTCACCTGTACTGCTCATACCATTCCACCCCCACCCACACCCTGCAGCCAGTGAGAGGCATTGAGGTGTGCCTTGGACTCTTCGGCCCCAAAGTTCACCCCATTCTCCTATACTGCTCCCATCTCACTGTATTTCCTGATGGAATCGGGTGAGCATAAGGGCCAAAGACCCCAAGACACACCGTAACACTTGACGGTGTCTGCAGGGTAGGGTGTGATGAAATGGCATGGCCATTATGCCTGACGACCCAAAGGCACACCCCACCAATGCCAATGCCAGCAAGCAAACATTCGGCATTGACAAATGCTTGTTTTAAATTAGTTTGCATCAGAAATAAATTGGTATTTCCCCTATTGGATGCAAGTGGGATAGCACAGCAACCTTTAAAAAACTCAAAAAGTCTGATGAAATATCCTGTATTATTTCAAAGATACTGGGTATTGTATTCAGAGTCATGTGCAAGCACAGTGCACCCATTTGCTCTCCCCCATCTTTGAGCGATATTCAGATGGATAATGCTTGATGACAGAAAGGAGCTATCTGACTGAGTATTGGTCATACCAGCATAGTGATAAGTGGATCTGCACTGTGCCGACATGGATCACGGCTGTATATGGCCCAAAGGAGATAGTGCTGCCTGAAAAGGGATAGCGCTGGGTCTCCTGTAGGCTATATAGAGCCCGGGCATGCAAATAAGCTCATTGGACATGCAAGGTGCTAAGTGGCCATCTGCATGGCCATTATGGGCTCATTTGCATGTGGGGCAGTGGCCCCTTAGTGCCCCTTTCTTTGTAAAAAGCAATCTGTGGTGGTCTAATTGCTCCCCACCCACTGATCTCTGGATTGAATAAAGATGTATATTCCCTGGTGCTCAAGTGGGACCCTCCACCCCCCCAATCACCCTGTAGAATTATTGTTTTGTTTGTTTTATTTAAAATCTGGTTAAACCATGGGCAAAGGCCTGTTTTCATGGGCGACCAGAGTCACAATCATACATAACTATAATTAACTTACAATCAAATATGAGACAAACAATATATCCGTCTCAACAACAGAATTACTTAAAACATTTACACTGACTCTAAGACAAAAGGTAATTTTTCAAAGCAGTTCTAAAGTCACGTAACAAAGTGTTTACACAATCCAGGGCTGATGTGATAGCATTAAAAAATATAAGTTTGTAAAACATTGATCTTTGCCCTAAAGAAGATTTCATTCTTGGAATACAGAAGTATTGGTGATCTGATGAGCATGCTCCCATTTTACTATTAGAAGTTCTGAATATGGTAAGAAAAAAAATTAGGCACCTTTTTTGAAATGAGTTTTTTAGCTTGAACACCTAAATGTAATTGATATCTAGCATCCAGGGACAACCAACCAACTTGATTTAACAGAACACAGTGATATGTTCAAGAGGCATTTGTGTAGCAAAAAGCACTAATTGGTTTAATAGTGTTCTTACCCCACCCAGTAGACCATCACCTGCAGAATAATAAAAAAAGTATACCATAGTCTATGACAGGAATTAAAAAACTCTGCAAAAGAAGCAGACTAGTTGATGGTAAGAGCAACAAATTTAACCTATAGAGAGCTTCTAGACTTTGGTGGACCACTTTAATCAATTGCGTTTTATAGTTTTCATAGGACAGACAGCCTTCCACTATAAGGCCCAGATATTTAAAGAAATAGACCTGTTCAATCTTCCCGCCTCCAGTTGTGCGGGAAGACAAGACAGGAGCCTCTATACTTTTTTCTTTTAACTACAAAAACCCATTGATTTAGGGGCTGATTGCAAGTTGGCATATGCCAGCATAAGCCGAGATATGTCAAACCTTTTGGCGTATCTCACGACTTGTACCAAGCGGTATGCCAGCCCCGATTCCAAGAGACACCTTGTGCCATGTCTGCTGCGGGCTATGCCAACCGTGGGTTATGCCACACACTATGCTGCAGCCCACAACGACATGGTACAAGAGCGGGATACAGCAGCAACTGCACCCTATTCCAAGAAGGTGGCTGCTGTAACCTGCTGCCGTGATTCTAGGAGCCGCACTGGCAGAGCTAAGTTAGCACAACTTGGAGCTGCTCAAAGGGGCATCTGACTGTTCCATCCATTGGATGCCCACTCCACAGCACCTTGGCAATGGTGCTTATGTGCTCCCATGTCCCCAAGCACACCCCTGACCCCATCCCCCTGAAAGCTGGGGACCCCAGGGGTCAGATCTCCAGTGCACCCCCAGCCTCTTGTGCCACCTGTCCTTCCCCACCGTGCCCCTGTTGTGTGCCATAGTATTATGGGGTGGGGAGCTTGGGAGCTGCCAGTAGTGAGCCATGACTTGCAACAGGCAGAGCTTCTACACCATGCCCATGGCGTTAGCCTCTGCATAGCATAACTTGCATGTTGCGTTGGGACCCTACCCTCTTGAATGTGGTGCAGGGTCCCTGGTGTAGAAGATGTCGCAACTCAGACATGCCAGCCAGTTGCTGACATTCAACCTGAATCAGCCTTTAGTTTTTTTCTCATTCAAAACAAGTCTTTTTATATTAAACCAGTCCTTTATTACTTTAAAATCAACAGCTAAGTTATTTTGAACTTTATTTAAACTTTCTCTGCTTGTGAGGACCACTGCATCATCTGCATAAAGAAACATATGAGAAATTGGGCAAGGATCAGGAAAGATGTTTAAAAATAAGCTAAATGCAGAAGAACAGACCCGTGAAGTACACCTGTTGTGACTGGAGAAAAGGAAGAACAGATAAGGTTGATTTGTGTAGCTTGTGATATTTGGCTCAGATAATTTAGACACCAGACAGCCACCTCATAAGACATTCCAAGTTTTGAAAGAGATCGCAAAAGCAATCGATGGTTGACTAAATTGAAGGGTTTATTATTTATATTCCCTGGTAGTCTAGTGGTTCCCCCACCCTCCGATCACCTGATGGAATTATGATGCATATTCCCTGGTGGTGTAGTGGTCTCTCCACCACCTGATCACCTGGTGGAATTATGATTTATATTCCCTGGAGGTTTAACCACCTTCTAATCACTCAGTGGAATTATGGTGTGTATTCCCTTGCACTCTGGTGGTTCCCCAACCCCCAGATCACCCAGTAGAATTAAGATGTACAGTGCTCCCTCCTTTATCCAACCCCTCTTTTATCTGCTACCCTTGCTTACCACCAGTGTGAGCTTCTGTCCCATTTTCCAGAAATGTTATCTCCCCCTTTAATTGCCAAACTCTGTTATCCACCATCTCTTTTATCCACCATCATTTAGAATGTACAGAGGTTGGTGAATAAAAGAGGGTGCACTGTTTATTCCCTGGCTGTCTAGTGGTTCCCCACATCACCCTGTGGAATTATGATGTACAATCCCTCATGGTTCCTTCCACTCCCAATCACATAAAAGAATTATGGTTTATATTGCCTTGTGGTCTAATGGTTCCCTCAATCTCCTGATTGCCCAGTGGAATTATGATTTATATTCCCTGTTGATTTAGTGGTCCAACCCCCTGCCAGTTGCCTGGTGAAATTATGATTTATATTCCCTGATGATCCAGTAGTTCTCCAACTCCTCTGATGGAACATTCACCCCATGGCATCACACCCACTGGGGACCTTTGACCTGCACTCCCCCTCACCTAAAGAGCTGGTCCCTGTAAAATCAGTGGCCAGCACAGTGATGGCATTCCATGTCTGTCAGGCAGTGGCCAGTTGAGAAGATGAGAGGAGGGCTGTGCTGACCATTGATTTCATGGGGGCCAGTTTTTCTGGGTGATGGTGCAGAGTGTGTGTGTCCCCGGTGGGGGAGGAGACCCATGTCTGGTTGGGGGCTGCCGGGACCACTAGGCCATCAGTGAATATAAATCATAATTCTCTCAGCTGCTTGGGGGGGTGGGGAGAACCACTAGACCACTGGGAAATAATAAACATAATTCCACTGGATGGTGGAGGGGTGGGAGGAATTTTTAGACTACAAGGGAATATAAAACATAATTACACCATGTGATCTGGTTGTGGGGTGCAGCATTGAACAGGGCAGGCAGCTGCAGTGCAGCTGCCTGCTGGGTGAGGATGCCTGGGCTTAGCAACTGGTAAAGGTGGCTTTTTGGAGGCAGCAAACAGTACTGCTCTGGGGGCATTTATGGCCACCACATACCTTTGAATATGCTGCTGAGGGCTGGTCCACCAGCACTGCAGTAGCTTCACTTGCAATGCTGATGGCCCGGGTTCATGAATGAATCTGGGCTGTCAGAGGGTCAACTGGGGAGGATCGAGTGTCCACAAAACTGCTCTCCTCCTTGGGGGAGGGGGTTTGCAGAGCCAGCAGCTCACCCAGCCCCTGGTGGAAGCTGGGGAAAGGCAGTCTCAGTGCCAAGATGATTGGGGCATGGCAGATGCATGCCACATAGGAGCATGTGGCATGCACCATGACATCATTGCATGTCACATCTCTGGGGCAAAACCAGAGGAAAAACACCAGTGGCAGGATGATGAGCGCCCCCAGGCCCCACACCCAACTAGCTGGGTACACTGCCAGAACCAGATCCATTCTGCAGTGGGGCTTGGGGGACCTTACCAACCCTGCCAGGGAGGGCAAGTCCTGGGGGAAGATGGTGGCAGGTAAGTCCTGGTAGACATCAGTGTGATGGGGTGGAGTGCTCCTCAGAAGGTGGGCTGACCAGAGAAGGAGTGAGAAAAAAAAAGAAAATGCCGCTGCACTTATATGCATAAGGGGACCCCCTGATTTGCATAGGTGCAGCTGTGTAGTTAGCAACTTGGCACTCCTGGGTTTTGGAAGGGCTCTAGGGCCTCTGAATATGGCCTCACCTGGGCTGCAAGCACAAATCAAGGTTAGTTCCAGCACTAACCATGTCTGCACTGGTGATAATCTTTGAAACTGGGGCCTATTGACTTTTCCTTTATCTGCTATAGAATATACCAGTATTAGCTAGTGATTATTCCAATTATGGATAATTGATGACACCTTAGTTTGTATGAGTGGACTCATTATTTTGCACGTACACTTTAAATTGATATTGATGACACTATAAAAGTGCCTATATTTGTGACAAATCTTCAGCCTCTGATGAAGTGCCCTATAGTGCAAATTACTGAAGGCTATTTAGGCCTCCTGCACACACCATGTGTTCTTCCTGAGTTTTACCTGCTTTGTTACATTGAGTTAATAAGCTTATGTATATAATCCTGCAGTAGCCCTGTTGTCTTTATGGGTAAATCACAGTTAGGCTGAGTGAGTGCTGTATTTTTGTTCTCTTTACAAGTAATGCATATAGCACCATGCAAATTCCTTGAGCTGCTTTTCCTGCTTCTCACACTTGTATTTTAGGAGATCAGGCTTGCCTCATGATGATCAATAGTTTTGATGTCATTTAAATTATGACTATCATTTCAGCTCCTTAGCTAAATATTAGCAACATAGTTGCAACATCAGAACTAAATCTTAATGCCAACAATGCACATGGTAGGAATGCAAGTTTTAGAGTCTCTTTGTCACAAGGGGAATCAAATCAATTTTATAAGCAACGTGTAACAATCAGCCATCTAACAGTGGTAGCAAATATAGCAAACTCTGGTCAGAGCCGATATGGCTGTGGAGAGCTTTTGGGATGCTTTTACTCATTATTACTAATGAATTTGCAATGCAGATCTGCTGAGAGGCGGTTTCAATGTGGGCTCTTTCACATTTTTAAATGTATTTTCCTAGAATATGTCTGCCGATTGTTATATATTTATCCTGAATAGTTCACAGAAGAAATAGCATCTTATTTTTGGGTGGCAGAGTACTGGCAGTGGATGCTGGAATATCATACATAAACACGAGCTGTGTGCAGGTGATAATGCCCAGTGGCCATACACCTCAGGTGCTTGCATGGATCCATCATCCTGGTGCCATTGCACTGCTCAGTGCAGGTGACAGCCAATGCTGTATCCACTCACACAGGTCCAGGAACAGGCATGTTACAGCTAACCTCCCATTTGTTTGTACAATCAGGGAACCACAGACATACTGTCCATAGCCTGGAGCATACACTGCAAATAGCATTGCAGGATAAAGCATCCCATGGCACCCAGGATACCGCAGCAGTCCAGAGGGTGGCATGTTACACAGGGGAATGGGGGGAGAGTGTGGGCCTACAGCGGTGTATGATAGCAGAAAGATACAGCATTGACAAGGTATGCATTGGAGGTATGTCAATTCCCACTTACAGTTTGCCAGGGACATACACACGGCTACATACACTTGTGGGTCCATGCTTGTGTAGTGCCCAATGCATGGTAAAGCCACTTGGGTCATTCCAGAGTGCAGATCCATGGCCCGGGTCCAGTTCAGTAGGCTGGGTCATGGCAGGGTGTGGAGGGCAGTGCCAGTCTCTCCACAACAGGTTGGGTAGGGGGAGTGGGGTGTCTATGTGCCGAGGTGGTGAGTGGGGTCCTCATGCTATGGATATGGACTGTGGTTTGCCCGTGCCACTTGTTCGGGGGGGCCCCTACACTAATGAGCTCTTTGGGGATGGAGTTGGATCAATTGGAGTTGGAGTGATTGGAGAGGGGAGAGGGTACCACTAGTCTACCAGGGCTGCCAGGCTGCTGTGCTCCGGGTGCACTTCTGCAGCCCACCTGTGGGTGGCTGGCCAGGTTATGGCAGCTATTCAGGCCTAACTGTGCTGCACTGCTCTGGACTGCGAGAGAGGTGCATTCCCACTGAGTATGCTGCAGCGTGGCATATGCATGGGAACACACCATCAACTTGCACGGTATATTATTTGTGTGCACCCTGGCCCATTCCCTTGAGTCCAGCGCATTCTGCATCTTTAAGTATCACACTGCTGCACAATGTTGGAGTTGTGCGGCACAATTCTCTTTTTCATGGGGATGTGCTGCACATCTTCTTAGAATATGGGGGCCCTGGCCTAGGCTATCCTGAAGAAATACATTTTCAAAATGGTAAAATCATGACCCCACTGGAAACAAGATATTGCATCTAATCTGGAACAGCCTGCGTCAATACAGTGCAAAATTGTGTAAATGAAGATCCCTGTGACAATGAGATGTAGCATCTCCCCCTGCGCTATCCAAGATACAAAATATAGGATAAGAAATATTTAAAGGAAATCTACTCTGAACTGAACTTCACTGTGTTCACTGACATAAACAGTTTTCTTATTGTTTTATAACAAAGTAGAATGCAGTATTTATTTTGAATGTTGTAGCCATGAGGATGGTGTGTACAGTGTGTGCGTGTATGTGTGTGTATCCAGGATACAAAATATAGGATAAGAAATATTTAAAGGAAATCTACTCTAAACTTAACCTCACTGTGTTCACTGACATAAACAAACAGTTTCTTTATTGTTTTATAACATATTAGAAAGTAGTATTTATTTTAAATGTTGCGGTCATGAGGATGGTGTGTAAGTGAGTGTGTGTGTGTGTGTGTGTGTGTGTGTGTGTGTGTGTGTGCTGTAGCTCAATATATTTTTTCTCCAAAAAGCATGGTAGAAAATGCCTGCTTATTGCTACATATTTAGTCTGGGTAGTTCACTGTATATGTCTGAGATAGTACTTATCAGATAGTGCCTTTAGAGGTTAAAAAGCAGTGTAAATTATAGATTTGCTGGGAAAGGGTGACATTTATGAGGTATGAACCTTTCTTGAAAGACAATACATTCCCAACTGAAACTAGTAGCAAGAAGCTGTTTAAATGCAAAGTATTTAAATGTACAAGTTGTTGCATTCTAAAGGGATAAACAAACTCCAGTTTAATAGGCAACCAATATTTAACAAGCTGTTTCAGTTTTCTAATGGCATCTGATAAGCAGCTTGAGTTCTGTCTCCACAATTCTTAACAGAAAGAAGGAATATTTTATTTCAGTGGCAGGAAGGATACATTGAAAAGCCCAAAATGTTTCCACAATACCCATTTTCCAGCTACAGATAACAAGATGGCTGTAGGCTGTACCCACAGCCATAATAATTTGAATGTTACTTTTAAACTTTTGGAAAAACTGGCTTTAAAATCATGCCACATACAGTATACTGGCAGCAAACAACTATGGAATTGTGTATTTTTGTCAGTATAGAACCAAGAGGGTTGTGTATCCTAAAGAAACAGCTTTTGGTTTCGATAGATTACAATTCATAACAGAATGGAGGAAGGCACTTCAAATAGGTGCTTGCCTATTCATTTGTGTGATAATATGAGGTTCAAATGTGTCAAAGAAGAGTTAGAAGCAGAACTGTGCAAATGTGAGGAATTATGAGTCCCATATATGAGAACAGAAGAGTATAAAATTAATACAAAAACTTGAAATTAAAGGGATACATTTATGCCCAGTAACCATCACAGTTTTAAAGACCATGAAAGCTCTTTCAAATTAGATATTGGGCTGAACTGTAGCCAGAAGTACCCATGAGGGATACAGGTGACTGAGTGTGTTCAGTAACTACACTGCATTGCAGCCATTTGTAGAATATTGTGATGTCATTGAGGAACAAATTATGCTTGACTCAATGAAGTTAGGCACAGCTTGTTCCTTGATGACACCACAATGTTCTAAAAATGTCTGCAGTGTGGTCTTCATAGTGGATAGACTCAGTCATCTACATCTTTGGACTACTTTCAGCTACTGCTGAGTCCAATCCCTTGTTTGACAGAGCCTTCCACAGGCTTTCAAACTACTGTATGTCAGCCAGTGAACATAAATGTTTCAATTTAATAGAAAGAAAAGCAGATAAATTCAAGAAGCAAAACTGAAAAAATGCAAGTGTGTTCAAATAGACTATGGAACAGATAAAATATTCATATGGAAAGAAAAACAAAATGTTAATGGTAACACACCAAGGTCTATTTTGAAAGAACTGTTACAGCACCTTCTGACATCAGTTTGGTGTAGTGAAACTGAAACTGACTCTGATAATTCAGTTTCCAGTTTTTTAGAAACTTAACCTGGATAAATACTTCAACAACCACAGATGAAGGGGGCAAAAGTATACCTAACATAAGTATAGAGTACAAGAAGAAAGACAAGATGAGGGCTCTTGAAATCTCGAACATGATACAGGGCCTCCCATTGGATAAAACACCTGGGATGGATGGCTTTTTGGCCAATTTTTATAAATGTTTCAAAGAGCAACTTATACCACACCTTCTGTCATTATACCAGCAGATTGTCTCAGGGGCACAAGTGGATTCCACTTTATTTGAAGCTCTTATTATGCTGTTGCCTAAGACGGGTAAAAATCCAGAACTGGTGGAGAGCTATAGACCTATCTCTCTGTTGAATCAAGATGTTAAGATTCTAACTAGAATATATTTGCTAAGAATAGGGGGGGAAGATTTAGGAAGCAAATGAGGAGACACTATTTCACAGAGAGGGTGGTAGCAAAATGGATCACCCTACCAGAATGGGTGGTATCATGTAAATCTGTGAACAGCTTCAAAAGGGCATGGGACTGTATATGTCTGCCAAGAAAGGGGTTCCCTTATGTGTCTATTCCCCTTTTTCTGTATGTTATTCTTGTACAGTATGTACACTGCTGTTTGTCCTACATGGATTGGCCACCCATGTATTTATTGTATGGTGTTGTGTCTGTCTCCCCCCCTTTCATCTTGGCATACCTGATAGCAGGAGCTGCTCGACAGTGTGCATGTTCACGAAGGCTTTCAAAATGCCGGCTTTTCAATGCTGAGCTCCTGCGTTAAAAAGGAGCTTGTTAAGCCTACTGAAACCCTCCTACATTCATTTCTTAAGTCTCAAACTCAAACAGCCACTGTGTGCACTGTTAAATAAAAGTATATTGAAGGACTTTTGGAACAGAAATAATTAAAAGCTTACCTTAAACAGGCTACAAGTGCCTTTGTGTAATACCCTCTGCAACTAGAGCTCTTTTAGAGCTGGCCAGCCATAGAAGAGCCATATTTATGCTCAGCCTGTTGGTGGGAGGGACGGTAAGTGTGTTTAGCCCTAGAATTAACTAAAATAACAAATTATAATGAGATTTGCTGCACTCCAAAGCAAAATTTGAATGAGATTGAACTAATACAATGAAGCTGAACAAATTATAAAGTTGTTAAACAAAGTTTAAATTATGTTATGTAACCCCAGTTGATTGACAGATGACTTGAACCAATCCAGGGCATTTCTCAAGGTATATCTGTGGATGTTTAACTCTATGTAGTCAGATGCAGCTGGAGTGCTGAAGCAGCAGCATCCAGAGGAACTAGTGCTTACTAGTTGTTTTGTTTTCCTAGAGTGTGTTAACACTGAAACTAAGCTACTTAAGTTCTTACTTGATATGTTTATTTTATTATTTTGACGAAACAAGTCCGCTTATTTTTGTTCCTGTGTAATAAAAGAAATTATTTTTGCAAGACTACAACTTGGCTTATGCGTCCATCTGTACCCACTTGGAGATTTTGACATATGGTGTCAGCAGTGGGATACAGTGTTTTAAGTAATTTCCACTGGAAGGATCTGGAGAAGATCTTGATGGGCAGATAATGTCACAGGACAAAGCGGAGGACAGCAGGTTCCCAGGGGCAACTACCACAAGGGCAGCAGCAGCAGCATACAGAATACCTTTGTTATCCGGGCTTCCCCTGGCAGTAAGAAGAAAGGAGAAGCAATAGCCCATAATGGCGGAATGCAAAGAAGATGAGAAAGTGGAATAGGCTACTGGAGGAGAGCCCCTGGAAATAGGAGAGCCCCCTCAGGAGTCTCAGGACTTTATTTAATACAGAGACATATAGACAGAGGTTTAGCACATATAAGTTTCAAGCCACAGATACCCCCCAGGATGCTTACATACGCCTTAAGGATTTATGTCTCAAATGGTTACAGCCCACTACTAAAACAAAAGACCAGATAATTGAAGCTGTCATTTTGGAACAATTTATCCGGATATTAAACCCTGACGTACACTTATGGGTAAAGGAACACCTCCCAGACACATCTGAAGTGGCCATACGACTGCAGAAGACTATCTGGCTGAGAGATCAAATAGGCAAAGAGGGACAGCACCCACCACTACACATCCAACTCTGGTAAGACCAAATACAGGGGAACTACTTTTGGGATCAGACAGCCTTTGAAAACAGGAAAGGGGTATAATGCTGAGATCATTTGTCACGAGTGTAAAGGAAAAGGGCACATTGCAAGGTTCTGTCCTAAAAAGAAAACTGAACCAACTCATTGGCATTGGCTAATTGGGGACAGTATATAGTTCCAGTCATATTAGAAGGAAAAACCATGCAAGGGTTACTGGACTCGGGAAGTGGACAGACACTGGTACAAAAAGATGTTATAAATTGTATGCCTAAAGTAGGAGGGCCAATGACAAGCATGACATGCATACATGGGGACATTCATCATTGTCCATTACAGGACATTACAATACTATACAAGGCCATACCCAGCAGTTACCAGTGGGAGTAGTACCACATTTGCCTGTGCAATATTATTGGGATATGATCATCCAGTTTTGAGACTTTATTGACTGCCAACTTATGTGCTATGGTAACTCGGTCCCAAGCCCTTAAAGAGACTTTGGATCAGTGTTGCCCTTTTCAGATGAATTGATGGAGAACCCTGGTAAAGATAGGAAAACCAGGAAACAGAAGAGGAACGTAAAAGGAGAATGGACTAACAAACATTATAGTATTGATGTACCAGACTTTGACACAAATTCAGAATCATCCACTGGGTTTTCACGCTTTTGAATTATTATATGACTGAAATCTCAGGCCCATTAGATGTTATAAAAGAACAATGGGAAGCTGGGAAGTACCTAAGGGATAGCACCCTCTGAGTATATGTGTCAGATACATAAGTGACTACCAAACTTTATCCAGAAAGCACATTCCCATAACCAAAAACAGCAGATGGTACAAAAGTATCATTATGATAAAGGAACTAAGTTTAAAGAATTTGAAGAGGGGGATAAAGTTTTGTTATTATTACCTTCCTCGGACAATAAGCTTTTAATGAAGTAGCAGGGACCCTATACAGTTCTAAGACTAATGGGTCCTGTCACCTATGAGATCGCTATGCATGATAAAGGTGTTAAAAAGAAAGTTTATCATGCAAACTTGGTCAAACCATGGTCCGAGAGAACTCCTCCTATGTGTTCCTTTGTCTATCCAGAAGAACCAGATAGTGCCCTAACACAGGCATACCAGAGGTTGGAAAAGCCAGGGGTCTAGATGAGATCACCATAAATCCAGATCTGACTTCCCAACAGTTAGCTGAGGTACAGACCATGCTTCATATACAGTCAGCACTCAGATAGCCATCTCCCTTGGTTCCCAGGCATGGTGACGGATATGTGAGAGAAATGGTTAAATGCATGTTTTTCTGTCTGATTGTCAGAACTCATGGAAATCATTTAGAAATGCAGGAACAAAGTTTCTGGTGAGCCTGCAATACTTCAATGACTCTAGATATTAAGTAAAACACTAATAAAATATGGCTTAAAATGTAAACTGGTCTTTATTTCTTATTTTTTCTTGTCTTAGCACTGTTTTTCACTGTGCAGTTCTGTACCTGTAGTGCTACAGTACAGTATATTTTTTACAGTACAGTACTGTACAGTTTCCACTTTTTAAACAATTAACCTTGTTACAGTACAGTAATCAAAACAGTACCCTGAACTCCATCACAAGAAATCATGGCATTTTTCAGTTTCATGAAAACCTTCCACCACACCATCACAAAGAATGGCATCCCTCCCCCAATACAGTACCTATACTGTACAGTACAAAAAACATGGCAATTTTTTTCAGCCTCATGGAAAACAGTTCTCCATGTCACCATGAAACAAGGCACTTGTAATGAAAACAGTCCCCGACAAGCCGAGAATAAAGCATGGCATTTGTTTAACTTTCAACACCTCACTATCACAAAACCATGGCATATCCCCCCTCTCACCCATAACATGGCATTCTGTTTTTCATTTAAGAGACAACAGTCCCCCATATACAGTACATACTGTACCCAGAGTAAAGCATGGCACCTTTTTAACTTTCAGGGGCAACATTCCACCACACTATCACAAACCATGGCATTTTCACCCATCCCACCAATACTGTGGCATGGCATTTTTTTTGTCACTTAAGAAACCACAGTCCCCCACATGTCCAGAGTAAAACATGGCACCTTTTTAACTTTCAGGAAAACATTCCACCATGCATCATCACAAATCATGGCATCCCCCCCCCCACAGCATGGCATTCTTTTTGTAATTTAAGAAACCACAGTCCCCCACATGCCCAGAATAAAGCATGGCATCTGTATAACTTTGAGGAAAACATTCCACCACACCATCACAAAACCATGGCATCCCCCACACCCACACCCATAGCATGGCATTTTTTTCATTTAAGAGACAACAGTCCCCACATGCCCAGAGTAAAACATGGCACATTTTTAACTTTCAGAAAAACATTTCACCACACCATCACAAACCATGCCCCCACAGCATTGCATTCTTTTGTGACTTAAGAAACCACTGTCCCCCACATGCCTAGAATAAGCATGGCATATGTGTAACCACACCATCACAAAACCATAGTATTCCCCCCTCCCACCCATAGCATGGTATTCTTATTTTTCATTTAAGAGACAACAGTCCATCACATGCCCAGAGTAAAACATGGCACCTTTTTAACTTTCAGGAAAACATTCCACCACACCATTACAAAACCATGGCATCCCCCCACACCCATAGCATGGCATTTTTTTTTTCATTTAAGAGACAACAGTCCCCCACATGCCCAGAGTAAAACATGGAACATTTTTAACTTTCAGAAAAACATTCCACTACACCATCACAAAACCATGGCATCCCCCCCCCCATAGCATGGCATTCTTTTTTTTTCATTTAAGAGATGACAATCCCCCACATGCCCAGAGTAAAACATGGAACATTTTTAACTTTCAGAAAAACATTCCACTAAACCATCACAAAACCATGGCCTCCCACCCATAGCATGGCATTCTTTTTTTTCATTTAAGAGTGACAATCCCCACATGCCCAGAGTAAAACACGGCATCTTTTTAACTTCAAGAAAACATTCTGCCACACCATCACAAATCATGGCATCCCCTCCCACCTAGAAAGCATGCCTCAACAGCATTGCATTATTTTTGTCGCTAAGAAACCACAGTCCACCACATGCCCAGAATAAGCATGGCATATGGTAACTTTGAGGAAAAAAATTCCACCACACCATCACAAAACCATGGCATCCCTCACCCCCACCCATAGCATGGCATTCTTTTTCATTTAAGAGATGACATTCCCCCACATGTTCTTGGACTTACCAACAGTGCCATAACATCACAATTGAAAATGAAATGCACTGACTCACAGTTTGAAGTCCCTCACAGTTCACTGCCTTCATGATCTTTTTTAAAGAATTGCTCGATCACAGTCTGACGTGACTTTTTCTGACCCACCACAAAAGTCTTTGCAATCAGGGCCCGGATGCAGTCAATATCCTTTATGTCGAAGAAATCCATATTCTGTTCAGCATATCCCAAGGCAACTTCCAATCCATGACATGAGCATCCACTGCTATCCGGGTGACAGGTGTTTCTGTGTCATCGATGCTGTCAATGTCTTCATCGGAATTTTCTGCTTCATTGGACAGTTTCACCATCTGAACAATTTCCTCTTCATCTAGTGCTGCACAGGTTTCAACATTCTCATCAGCCTGCAGGATATCTACCGCATTGACATTTGTGGTGTCAGGCAGTTGGTCAAGAATGGAGGAGATGGATCGCACCACAGAGTCAGTGGAGTTGTTAGGTTGTTCTTGGGTGGCACTGTTGTCAGTAGATGACTGAGCAACAGAGTACAGAATTTCCGTATGTTTCCAGCAATTGATGACTGTTGTTGTGCTCACATCATGCCAACTGTCCCGTATAAAATACAGAGCCTCCTTGATGTTAACATCTGCTGGTTTGCCATCATCCAGGCAGTTGACATAGTGCTGCAGTTGTTGTCGTTGGTACAGAGCCTTAAAGTTCTGGATTATGCCAGCATCTAATGGCTGGATTTTAGAGGTAGTGTTTGGAAGGAGGAAATGAAGGGTGACATTATAGTGGCGAACTGTGTTGGAGTGCGAGGAAGCATTGTCAAGCAACAAAATCACAAGACGTCTCCGCAGATGCATAGATCGGTCAAACTCCTTTAGCCATTCTTCGAAAATTGCAGCTGTCATCCAGGCTTTTCTGTTAGTGTACCAGTAGCAGAAACTGTTAGGATCAAAGTCCTTTCCAAAGCACCGAGGGCGGTTAAATTTCCAGATGACCACTGGCTTACGTTTGTCTGTGCCACTTGCATTGACACATAGTGCCACTGTCAATCTATCTTTATTTTCCTTTTTTCCAGACACTGGCCCTGTTGAAAGTGTAGCATTGGGTTCCATCCGAAAGAATAGACCAGATTCATCCATGTTGTAAATGTCATTAGGGTCATACTCTTTCAAAACAAGTTGCAACTGCAGACACCCATCAGACACAACTCCTTCATCCACACTTGCAGCCTCACCATGCAGTTTGTAATACCTAATGTTGTGACGCTGTTTAAATCTTTTCAGCCACCCCACTGAATAGGAAAAGGAGTCTGGCACACCCAGACGCTGGCCAAGTGATTTTGCTTTGGTTAACAGGACATCATCACTTATGGTTACTTTTTGCATCCTGGCATCTGTGAACCATAAAAACAGGGCATCCTCTAGTTGTTTATGCTGAGGCTTTCTTACTTTAGTTGAGGCATCAGAGGACGAATAGGCTAACCACTTGTCCTTCTCTCTCAAAATGTCTGAAACTGTGGATTTTCCTATTGACAGTTTATGCTCCTTTAAAACATAAGCAACTATGTCAGACCTTGAGCATTTTGGATTCTGGGTATGGAAAACACAAATGCTACATTTCACATTTGCAGCAATGGCTGTCCTGGCTGTTTTGTTTGCAGGCTCCATCTTACAGTACTGTACGTACTGTGCTGTGCAAGTTACAGTCTACGGTAAGCAGCTTCAATCTGTAAAAAAAAGGTTGCTGTTTACTGTACTGCACAGCTGTACCCACCTCCTCTGCCTTCTCCCCCCCCATAAAACAACAAGTGGTACAGTATTCCAACATTTAGTTTATGGCTGCTTGACTGGTGGCAGGAAAAGTCACTGTACCCCCTCCTCCGCCTTCTGTCCCCTCACCCCATGAAACAGCAGGTGGTGCTTCAACATTTAGTTTATGGCTGCTTGACTGGTGGCATAAAAGTCACTGTACACCCTCCTCTGCCTTCTGCCCCCATGAAACAGCAGGTGGTGCTCCAACATTTAGTTTATGGCTGCTTGACTGGTGGCAGGAAAAGTCACTGTACCCCTCCTCCTTCTGTCCCCTCACCCCCATGAAACAGCAGGTGGTGCTCCAACATTTAGTTTATGGCTGCTTGACTGGTGGCAGAAAAAGTCACTGTACCCACCTCCTCTGCCTTCTGCCCCCCCAATGAAACAGCTGGTGGTGCTCCAACATTTAGTTTATGGCTGCTTGACTGGTGGCAGGAAAAAGTCAGCCAGAAAAAGTCTTTCTGGAGGCTGAGAAGCTGCCCTATTTGAGGACAGCTCTCCGCCCTGAGGGAGGAAGTTGCCCGTCTTCAGGCCACACTGGACGGTAGTAAGGAAACCTTCCCCCAGGCCACACTGGATGGTAGGAAGGGAACCTCCCCCATCCAGGGAGCACCAGAGCCACCACCACTACCTCAGAGGTTGCAAAGAAAGCACAGCAGTTGGACCACAGGCTCAGGGAGGGTGAGGATGGTGGAACAGAGGCACACCCAGTCAGTTGTTCCACTCCACAATCCATACACATTCTGGGGAGCATAGCTCCCCATGGATGCACTGCAGAGGAGACTAAGGAGGCTGAGGACAACTGTCACGAGGGAGGCCCCACAAGAAGGAGGCAGAGGACACCACAAGGAAAGGAAGCAGCCCTGGTGGGGACTCAATTATTAGGGGATAGAACTGGGGAGCAGGGAAAATCTGAAGTAAGGTGCCTGCCTGGTGCCATGGCTTGAGGGACAGGAAGCGATCCTCAGGATCACGAGAACAGCTGCACGGGAGTCTGAGCTGGACGTCATTGTCCACCTAGGGACAAATGACTTGGCTCATCATGAGATTAGAGCAGTGCAGAAGGACTTTGTAGAATTGGGGAGGGGTACACAAGTGCAGCACATACAGTATCCTTCTGAGGTGCTGCCTGTCAATGGCATGAGTGAGGCTAGGGTACTTTGCACCATGCAGTTTAATGAATGGTTGAAAAATGGTGTGAGCACAGGGTTTGGCTTCATTGGGGACTGGGGTTCCACCTGGAGGGACACCAGCCTATACTGGCAGGATGGTCTGCATCTGTCCAGGAAGGGAACAAGTCTTTTGAGCAATCGGTTTAAATGCTTCATTGGCAAGCATTTAAACTAATCAAGGGGGAAGGCACTGATAAGCTGCAGGAAAATCCCAGCCTCTCCCCACAAAACAGGGTACTACATGAGAAAAAGACAGAGGTAGAAATGTCAGTGGGGGATGCTGCAAAAGAAGGTAAAGCCATAAAAAAATGGAGATCAATGAGTACCAATGCCCGTAGTCTGGGTAACAAGCTTCCTGAATTGGTGGCCTTGATGGAGGAGGAACATCTGGATATCGTGGCAGTCACAGAAACATGGTACACACAAAACCATGACTGGGATGTAAGCATACCAGGATACGCTATCTACAGGAGGGACAGGGAGGGTAAAAGAGGAGGAGGAGGAGGAGTAGCTCTTCACATAAGGGAAGGAATCAAAGCAACAGAACAAAAGGGAAAACAGGGAGGAGAAGAAGCACTGTGGGTAAATTTGGAGACCGGCAATGGCACCACAATCCGATGGGGTTAGACACAGACTCCTTCAGGGGAGGAAATGGACAAGGAAATGATAGAAGGTATACTTAGAATGGCAGAAAAGGGAGATATTGCTGATGGGTGATCTGAATATGCCAGATGTTAACTGGAGTGCAGTTGCAGCAGCCACTCAAGAGTGGGGTTATTCTAGATGCCCTCACAGGGGCATGCCTTAGACAACTAGTATTGGAGCCCACTTGAGAGGGAGCAATCTTAGACCTGGTTCTCTGAAATGGAGATGAAGAGAGGATCACAGATGTAGAAGTGGGTAACCATCTGGGAACTAGCGACCATCGAACAGTATGGTTCACAATAAACACAGCAATAGAGTCAAGCTCATACAAAGGCAAAAGTACTGGACTTTAGGAGGGCTGACTTTGCAAAATGGGTGAGTGCCTATGAATACACTCAGCAAATGGGCAGAAGGAGGGGTGGAAGAACAATGGGAATAATAAAACTGCCATCACAGAGGTAACAAGCCTTTGTGTGAAGCAAATAAACAAAACAAAATGATGTAAGAAACCACTATGGTTCTCAAAGGAAGTGGCAGTGAAGGTTCAAGAGAAAAGAAAGCATCCAGGAAGTACAAGGAATCACAGAAGGAGCAGGACAGAGAACTATATCAGTTAAAGCAAAGGGGGCTGGAAGGCAGTCAGAACAGCAAAGGCCCAAACCGAGGAAAAGATAGCCAACTCAGTTAAGAAGGGGGATAAAACCTTTTGTAGGTACATCAGGGAGCGAAGGAAGACCAAGGGAGGGATAGTGAGGCTTAATAAAGGGAAGGGACGGTGGGCAGAGGGTGACTGTGAAAAGGCAGAGATACTAAACAAGTATTTTTGCTCAGTATTTACAAAGGAAGAGGGGGAGATACCTAAAACAAACAGTAGAAACACTCTGGATACACAAGTTTATACCAGTCCATTTACAGAAGAAAGGGTTCTGAAAGAACTCTTAAAACTGAAGGTGGACAAAGCAATGGGGCCTGATGGGATTCATCCCAGAATTCTAAAAGAACTAAGGGTAGAACTAGTGATACCACTGACTACCCTCTTTAACAAATCATGGGAGGATGGGGTGGTACCCGAGGACTGGAGGAGGGCAGATGTGATTCCCCTTCACAAAAGTGGGAGCAAGGCAGAAGCAGAAAACTACAGACCTGTTAGTTTAACCTCAGTGGTAGGGAAAATGATGGAATCACTTCTGAAGGAAAGAATTGTCGAGTATCTAGAGGCCAGAGGGGCACAGGACCCAAGGCAGCATGGATTCACAGTGGAAAGGTCATGCCAGACAAATCTGATAGATTTCTTTGACTGGGTGACCAAAGTAGTAGATCAGGGAGGGGCTGTGGACATGGCCTACCTAGACTTTAGCAAGGCATTTGACACAGTCCCACACAAAAGACTAATATACAAGTTAGCCAGCCTGGGAGTGGGTCCCAAGATGACAGCCTGGGTAAAGAATGGGCTGGAAAATAGGACACAGAGAGTAATAGTAAATGGAGTCCGCTCTGAAGAAAGGGGGGTTACTAGTGGGGTACCGCAGGGTTTAGTATTAGGACCGGTCCTCTTCAATGTCTTTAAAAGCGACATTGCAGAGGGACTGAAAGGAAAAGTATGTCTCTTTGCAGATGACACAAAGATCTGCAACAGAGTTGATGCACAAGGTGGGGTGGAAAGGATGAGAATGGACTTGGCAAGGTTAGAGGAATGGTCAAATGTATGGCAACTTAGATTCAATGCTAAGAAGTGCAAGGTAATGCACCTGGGAAACAAAAACCCAGGGGAAGAGTACACAATGGGGGGTGAGATACTAACTACAACAAAAATGGAAAGGGACCTGGGCGTAGTCATATCAGATGACCTAAAGGTGGGCAAGCAATGTGAGAGGGCAGCAAGGAGGGCTGGGGGGATACTGGGATGCATAGGGAGAGGCATCACCAGTAGAAAACAGGAAGTTATTATCCCTCTGTACAGACAGCTGGTGAGACCCCATATGGAGTACTGCGTGCAGTTCTGGAGACCCAATCTCCGCAATGACATAGACAGGATGGAAGCTGTCCAGAGGAGGGCAACTAAAATGGTGCAGGGTCTGCACCGGAAGACATATGAAGAGAGACTTAAGGAGCTTAATATGTATAGCCTCGAGGAAAGGAGGGAGAGGGGGACATGATAGAAACTTTCAAGTTCCTCAAGGGAATCAACAAAGTCCAAGAGGGTAGCATCTTTCAAAAAGGGTGTGCAAGAACAAGGGCTCAATTTGAAGATAGAAGCTGACTCAGAGGTAATTTAAGAAAGTATTTTTTCACAGAGAGGGTTGTGGATGCATGGAACGGCCTTCTGGAGGAGGTTGTGGAGTCAAAACAGTGGTGGAATTCAAGCATGCATGGACAGTCATAAGGCAATTCTAGGGGTGGGGTAGGAAGAAGTAGGCTGCTGGTTAACTAGGATCTGCAGCTTATCCACTAGGTAAGGAAATGGGCAGACTGGGTGGGCCAAGATGTCCTTATCTGCCATCAAATTCTATGTTTCTATGTTACTGTACCCCTCCTCCTCTGCCTTCTGTCCCCTCACCCCCATGAAACAGCAGGTGGTGCTCCAACATTTAGTTTATGGCTGCTTGACTGGTGGCAGAAAAATCACTGTACCCCTTCCTCTGCCTTTCTGCCCTCCGCCATGAAACAACATGTGATGCTCCAACATTTAGTTCATGGCTGCTTGACTTGTGGCAAAAAATTGCTGTACCCTCTCCTCTGCCTTCTGTCCCCACCCCACCCACATTTAACAAGAAGTGGTGCTCTAACACTTACTTTATGGCTGCTTGATTGGTGGCTGCTTTGCCTGCTTCAGTTTGTCTGCACAAAAAGTTTGAGGTGCAAATTACACTACACAGGTTCTGTACTGTACAGGTTTTACTGTACAGTACTACTGTACCTGTACTGTTTTCTATTTTATTTAGGTACTGTACAATACTGTAATGTACACTACAGTGCAGTAGTTTTCTTAATCTTCACAATGGTGTTTGTGATGGCGCATTTACAGAGCTCTCCCGACGTGGCTGGATCCTCCTTGATGTACTGCTTCTTCCGATTGGTCTGCTTGGAGCGCCTAGAAGTCGTGCTAAAAACACGATGTTTCCACAGCATAGTCTCGCAGAAGGTCAGTTATCTGAGAGTAGACTGTGACTGCATAGGAGACAACATGCAGATCAGTGATGGAAACGGATAGCACGTAAGTGACGGTTATCGCGGCGATAACACAATGGGGTGGAAAAAATACACGTTGATGATGGATACGCATGTGAGCCAGTAAATGCTAGTTGGATAAACAAGTGCTGACTGTATATGAAGACAGCTTTTCAGGGATTCCAGGGAGGGCCAAAGAGGTAACTCATGATATCACCGTAACCTCTGAAACCCCCATTAGACAAAGACCCTATCGTCTCCCTGAAAAGATGAGGCCTGAAGTGATAAAAGAATTGAGGAAAATGCAAGACCTAGGCATCATTGAACCATCTAAAAGTGAATGGAACTTTCCTATGGTGGTAGTCGAAAAAAAAGACGGTGGAGTCAGACTGTGTCTAGACTTCAGACGTCTTAACAATATCTCACAATTTGACAGCTATCCGATGCCTAGGATTGATGATATTCTGGATCATCTAGGCAATGCCGAGTATATTAGTACACTAGATATATCGAAAGGATACTGGCAGATACCTTTGGATGACAAGGTGAAAGAAAAAAATGCTTTTAGCACCCCTTTGGGGTTGTTTCAATTTATGGTAATGCCTTTCAGCCTACGCGGTGCCCCTGCCACCTTTCAAAGGGCAATGGATAAGATTTTAGCTCCCCATGTCGCTTATAGTGCTGCTTACCTAGATGACGTCAAAGTATTTAGTCCCACCTGGGATGATCATATACAACACATAGCCTAGATATTATCAGCTATTTCGAAAGCAGGGCTTACTATCAACCCTGCTAAATGCTCTATAGCTATGCAACACACAAAATATTTGGGTTTTCAGGTAGGACATGGAGAGTGGAACCTGAGAAAAGTAAAGCGGAGGCAGTAGCTGAGAGTCCTTGACCTGAAACAAAGAAAGGTGTCAGGTCTTTATTAGGAATAGCCAGCAACTATCACCACTTTATGCCTGACTTTTCTACCCTGGCTACCCCCCTTACAGAGTTAACCCGCAAATATAGGCCAGAAAAAATACAATGGACCCCTGAATGTGAAGAGGCATTTCAGACTATAAAAGCAAGATTATGCTCTTTACCTGTGTTAAGAATGCCTGATTTCACCCAACCTTTCCTTTTACAAACCGATGCATCCAATAGCGGATTAGGAGCCATATTTACACAAGTAATCCATGGCGAGGAACACCCCATAATATATATTAGACGAAACTACATGCTAAAGAGACCAAATATTCTACTATTGAAAAAGAGTGTTTACGATCAAGGGCAGTAGAAGCCCTTCGATTTTATTTATGGGGTACCAAGTTTAAAATCTGGACCGACCATAATCCCTTGTGTTGGATCCAGGTAATGAAAGATAAGAACTCTAGAATAATGCGCTGGTATCTTACATTGCAACCCTACCAGTTTACAATTAAGCATCGAAAGGAAAAGCCATGGGAATGCCGATTACCAATCCAGGTATAGTAAATAGTAAAACTGAAACATCAAACCTCGGGTAATGAAAGATGTAGTCCTGTTTTAGATAAAAGGAAGCTTTATTGTTGTTATTTATTTTTTACACTTTATCACCCCGGACACGGAACTCTCTCAGGCCGACTCATTTCCCACTCTACAGCCCACTGTGACCTTCACCTACCTCAAAGGCATTACTCTCTCCCACAGAGCCGGGGGACAAGCCCCATGGGCGAGCAAAGGGATGGAGGTAGAGGTCCAGTGTTGGGCGTGTGGCAGGTGGACACTGTGGAGCCGTCGCCTATCCGGGCCGGAGGGGTCTTTTTTCCCTTTAAACTGGTCCTTGCATGGGCACGGCCTGACATCTGGCACACATGGCAACTCTGCCAACGTCAGCCACGCTGTACATGCAGTCTGTGTTCTGCAGCACCCCCGGTCTCCACCAGGGGCCACGGGAATGCCGGACAGTCCCTAACCCACCCCCCGGGGGAGTAGAGCACCCCAGCAGGTGCTCAATCCCCTCCCACCCCCCGGCACCCGAGCTCACTCCCAAACTCGGTTCGCCGGTGTGGCATGAGGTGTGGTGTCCAGCGCCTCAACCCTCAGTGCCACCGGTCCAACTTTATTGTTGTTATTTTGAATACAAGTAATAAGGGACCCCAAGGTGGAGCCTTAGGAGATGGGTGGGCTATGGCTCCATCTCTCTGTTAAAGAGATTTGATGTTTCGGTAAGTGTAAGGAGACAAAACCTAAGTAGGTTTTATCTTAGGTAGGGAGGAATGTGAATGAGTCTGCTAGAACTGTATGTGTTTGCCAAGAAGGGGGTTCCCTTATTTGTCTATTCCCCTTTTTCTATATGTTATTCTTGCATGTGCACTGTTGTTTGTCCTACATGGATTGGCCACCCATGTATTTATTGTATGGTGTTGTGTCTGTCTCCCCCCCTTTCATCTTGGCATACCTGACAGGTTAGAAGGTATTAGGAAAATCCCCTTATAAAACTGGGGGCTTCAGAAACATATGCTGCCCTAAGGTGGTTAAATATAGTTTGCATTGTGATAGGGTGACTTCCTTGAAGAACAGAATCTATTAAACAGCTATATTCATTTACAAGCTGCTTCAAATAAAGTATGTGGTAGTTAAAACACCCTCAGTACCTGTGAAAACAAATTGCTGTGCTTCTGGTTGAAACTAGCTGTTTTAAAATGCTCACGTTCAACTGTGGTGTTTTCTTCAAGAATAGTGCTTTTATCTGTGATAAGCGGGAGCTGCTTGACAGTGTGCACATTCACACAAGGCTTTCAAAAAGCCGACTTTTCAACGCTGAGCTCCTGCGTTAAAAAGGAGCTTGTTAAGCCTACTGAAACCCTCCTACATACATTTCTTAAGTCTCAAACTCAAACAGCCACTGTGTGCACTGTTAAATAAAAGTATATTGAAGGACTTTTGGAACAGAATAATTAAAAGCTTACCTTAAAGAGGCTACAAGTGCCTTTGTGTAATACCCTCTGCATCTAGAGCTCTTTTAGAGCTGGCCGGCCATAGAAGAGCCATATTTATGCTCAGCCTGTTGGTGGGAGGGACGATTAGTGTGTTTAGCCCTAGAATTAACTAAAATAACAAATTAAAATGAGATTTGCTGCACTCCAAAGCAGAATTTGAATGAGATTGAACTAATACAATGAAGCTGAACAAATTATAAAGTTGTTAAACAAAGTTTAAATTATGTTATGTAACCCCTGTTGATTGACAGATGATTTGAACCAATCCAGGGCATTTCTCAAGTTATATCTGTGGATGTTTAACTCTATGTAGTCAGATGCAGTTGGAGTGCTGAAGCAGCAGCATCCAGAGGAACTAATGCTTACTAGTTGTTTTGTTTTCCTAGAGTGTGTTAACGCTGAAACTAAGCTACTTAAGTTCTTACTTGATTTGTTTATTTTATTTTATTATTTTGACGAAACAAGTCCTCTTATTTTGTTCCTGTGTAATAAAAGAAGTTATTTTGCAAGACTACAACTTGACTTATGCGCCCATCTGTACCCACTTGAGATTTGACAGAAAGGAGACAGGGAGAGTGGGGTGGCAGTGGGATGACAAAGAGAAGGGAGGTTGGGCAGCTGCAAACTAGGGGTGTTGGCTGCACACCAAAGAGGCCGATCGTGTTTGGTGTCCATCCCCAGGGAGCCTATTAGATCAAATGGCCAGGTAACCTGTGGGGCTGCATCATCCCCAAATCCCCTGAAGGCAGTACTTTGTAATGCCAGATCAATCAGAAATAAGACGGCAATTATTGCTGCCTTGATTTCTTCGGTTGCTCTGGCATTTGTCATGGAGACCTGGGTGGGAGACGATGCGGGCCCAATCTTTGAGGCTGCGGTCCCCCCCGGGTATACCGTGGTGCACTGTCCCAGAGTGGAGCGCAGGGGTGGCGGTGTAGCCATCTGTTTTAGATCCAGCCTGACCTTTACCGTGCACCCAGTGAGAGCTCCGGGTTCATTTGAATGTGTGGCCATCCGGGGAGGACCTGGTGCGGACTGCAGGGTCTTTCTTATTTATCGCCCTTCTGGGTTGATGGGAGAGTTCCTGCAGGAGGTTGCAGATTTCATTGCTTGCATCATTGGAATCCCCAAGATGTGTTTTCTGGGGATTTCAATGTTTGGTTCGACGATGTGAATCATGGACATGGTTATGAACTTTTCGGATCATGTCCTCCCTTGGTTTGACACAGGTAGTTACTTTACTGACTCATCGGGATGGCCACATGTTGGACCTGGTGTTCTCACTGGGACTTGATATTAGTGATCCTAAGATGAATCCAGTTATCTGGTCTGATCATTGCATGGTTCAGTTCACGCTTGGAGCTCCCCGCCATAAGCCCTTCCCCTGCTGAGATGATCTGCTGTCGCCCTTTACGGGGTTTGACCCCTGAGGGTTTTTTGGCGGCAGCAGATTTGTCTAGAGTGGGTGATGCATGCGTGGGAGGTGTTGTGGTCGGAGTTGACGCCTATAATGAGGTGTTATCCGAAACCATAAACTCCCTCGCACCTGTCCGTGTATGACCCAGGACTTCTTACTTGAGGTCACCATGGTTTGATGGTGAGCTCAGGGAGATGAAGAGACTGGGTCGGAGATTGGAGCACTGCTGGAGGAGATCCCATCTGGATGCAGACAAACTGGCCCTGCGTGCCCACTATGTTGGCTATCAGGAGGCAATCAACCGTAAGAAGACAGTGTTTTTGTCTGGGGAGATTGCTGCCGGAAGAAACCGACCGGCCTCACTCTTCCGGACTGTCGACAGACTTTTACATCCTGTCTGTCTGCAGCCCAGAAGGTTTTTTTCTAACACGGATTGTGAGGATTTCGCTCGGTTCTTTTCGGACAGGGTGTCTGCGATCCGGCGGGTGGTTCCTTCAGCCAGTAATGCTATAGCTGGCAGTGATCGTCTGATGTGTTCTGAGTGCACTCCGTCTGGTTGGGGAGAGTTTAGACCAGTGGAGAATAGTGAGGTTATTGAGGTGGTAACCAATGTGAGGCACACCTTTTGTGAACTGGACCCAGTGCCAACGCATTTCTTAATGAGATGCGTTGGCTCTGTTGGCCCGGTGTTTGCCATGATTGTACGGTGTTCCCTGTCTGAGGGTGTTTTCCGGATGCCTTGAAGGAGGCTCTGGTAAGACCCCTGAAAGAAGCCATCTTGGACCCGGAGATCATGGCAAATTACCACTCAATCTCTAACCTTCCATTTTAGGAAAGGTTATTGAGAAAGTGGTAGCGCTTCAATTGGAAGAACACCTCAGTTCTCACGAGTTGTATGAACCTTTCCAGTCGGCTTTTCGTGCCAGACACAGTACTGAAACTGCACTTGTTCGGGTGCAGAATGACCCTACTCAGGGCTAGAGATCGAGGAGACAAGACAATTCTTGTTTTCCTTGATCTCTCATCAACTTTGACACTGTGGACCATTGTGTGCTGCTTGCTCGTGGGGATCTATGTGGACTCACCGGTAATGTTATCAAATGGTTTGAGTCCTTTCTTACTAACAGGAGGCAGCGGGTTATAATGGAAATTTCATCTATACCCAGTTTGCTTCTCTGTGGAGTTCCTCAGGGATCAGTATTGGCTCCAATGTTGTTCGCAGTGTATATGCTGCCTCTGGGTGGGATCATTAGGAAGTATGGCTTGAGTTTTCATTGCTATGCCGATGATACTCAGCTATATTTTTCCTTTGCCCCAGGAACATCCAATGCAGTGGACGTACTTAACATCTGTCTGGCCAAGATTAACGACTGGATGGCCTCCAGCTGGTTGCGGCTGAACCCTGATAAGACGGAGGTATTAGTAGTGGAGTCAAACAGAGTTCGTGATAGGATGGCCTCTGACACAGAAACCGGGCTTGTCCTAGGGTCTGTGCCATTGAAGGCCTCCTCTTGGGTGCGTGATCTTGGCGTGATTCTGGACAGAGATTTAACCATGGAGGATCAAATATCTTCTGTGGTTCGTACCTGTTTTTACCATCTCAGAAACATTGCCAGAATTAAACCCCTTGTTCCGTCTCTGGACCTCCCTACTTTGATACATGCCTTAGTCACATCTAGGCTTGATTACTGTAATGCGCTCTATCTCGGGGTCACGGGAGGATCTCTACGAAGATTACAGCTGGTGCAAAACACAGCTGCCCGACTGTTGACAGGGCAGCAAAAGTTTTGTCACATTACACCAGTTCTGCGTGAATTGCACTGGCTGCCGGTCAGGTGGAGAGTCCTCTTTAAGGTGGGTCTTCTCACCTATAAGGCCCTACATGGACAGGGCCCTGGCTACCTGTTAGACCTTCTGTCACCTGCCCTCTCCTCGCGCTCTCTTCGTTCATCCAATGAATGCCTACTGACCATTCCCAGAACTAGGCTGAAAACAGCGGCGATAAACTTTCAGTGCCGCAGCCCCAGTTCTGTGGAATTCCTTACCAACTATGGTCAGAGAGGCTTCATCGTGGATGTTTTAAGGCCCAGCTAAAGACTTTCTTCTACTCTAAGGCATTTAACATTTAGAGATGGATTTATTGTTAGGTTTTAAAAATGTTGTATTGATTTGTATTTATATGTGAATTTATATTCTTTTATGTTAAATATGTTTGTTTAAATGTTTGTATGGTGCCCAGAGCCTCCGGGATTGGGCGTCTTTTAAATAAATTTTGCCTTGCCTTGCCTTGCCTTGCCTAAAGCAGACTTGGATAGACCGGGATGTCTGTTCCTGCTAGCACATTCATATGTTCGTATACGTATGTTCGTATGTGATACCACCTCTATGGAATATGTCCTATCATGTTTGTGTAATCTGGTATGTGTGGGCAGAACCATGAGAAACCTATAGAACACAGCAACATATCAGGTCTACAGTGTACATCTAAAGTGACAAGCCCATAGGCAACCACTTCCATACTGCACACAATTCAGACTCTAAGAACATTATAGCAGAACCCGACAGGATGAAAAGCAGTGTCAGTTTCCTGCATGACACAAGGTGATAACGTCCATTGAAATTGCTTCATTTCCTGCAGCAGCTCTGCTGCAGAATGTAGCAGAATTGGATTTCATCCTGCTGGGTTTCATAGCAAATTAATTGGGCTAGAATGAGTGAGGGTACCTAGAAGGGGTGAGAATAGACTTAGCATTTGCTCAAATAGGAAAAAGAACTGATTCATATTTTTAAAAGTGTCAAACCAGGGTGTCTTAATGAACAGTGGGAAAACCCTTTATATAAAATTGTTAGAAATTGCATTAGGAATCCCAGACACTGTTATATTGACCATTGCTCCACTATATTTTCTTCTAGATATGAAAATAACTTTCTATATTCTAAATGCTAACCAAGGCATCAGCTAACCCATTGACATATCCCCTAGGAATTCATTCCCCGGAATTAGTAGCAAAGTCATGACATTACTTTTGGAACTCCAGGTAGTCTTTCTATTGTTATTATTTCTTTCGATTTAAACTAGCAGTCTCTACAGCATTCTCTCTTTTTGTTTAATTGGACGCTATCAACTTCTGCTGACTTTTTTTGCTAAGTACTGTAACCTGGTGCCCATGCCATTTGTATTCTCTGAGATGGCTGGTGCATCCCCTTCAGCTCGACACTCCAACAGCGTAACATGAAAAAAGACCATTACAGCGACAGTTGCTGTAATGGTCCTTTTTTGTGTTATGCTTTCCCCCAATGTTCTGCCCCCTACCTGGACCAACTCTGACCTGGAGTTGAGAATCCTAAAGTCTGGGGTGTGTGGGGGGCAGCACAATACCTGTATCCATATTGTGCCGTCGCTGTGCAGGAGGTCAGCATTTTTACTGTCGACCTCCCTTGGTGCTTCTGAGATGGCATACCTGGCACCAGAGAACAAAAAAAAAATCATAGTTTAATATTCTTTTAATAGAAATGTTAATGTTGCTATCCTGACCTTAATCCGAGTGGTCAACTGCTCATGATCGCTTCCAGCTACATATGGCATTGGAGTGCCAGTGTACTTGTTCATAAACAAGTTTTTTTCATATGTAAAAGAAATAGTGTGCCTGATAGTATTCCTTGCTTTGTATTTTTTAAAGTTAGCCCCAGTTAAAACTAAAAGTTGAAGCCACGACTCGGAGCATGTTCATTAGCGTCAACACTATTGTGCATACCCAGTGTTGTGGCTTCCACTTTTAGTAGAGAAATAAAGAAGGGTAGAGTACTTGGTCTTAACTACAGGGAACTTTGTCAAATACAGAACAGGGAATACTGCCAGGTACATTATTTCTTTTATATATTAAAAGAAACTCATTCATGAATGAGTACACTGGAGATCAAACGCCACATGCAGTTTGGAGCACACAGGAGCAGTAGACAACTCAAGTTAAGGTTGGAAAAGCAACATTAAGATTTTTACTAAACAAAATATCAAACTGATTTTATTTGTAACTGTGGTACCAGATATGCCATCTTGGAGCATATAGATGGCATGAACACCAGCTTAGAGTTGTTAACAAAAAGAGTCAGTAAAATCTGACAGTGTCCCTTTAAATGTGTACCTGCAACAGCCTTTCTCTTGTTATGATAGTTTGCCACCTTGTTTCAGAACTACCCTAGTTGTGATAAGACAACATGTTATATACTAAGGGATATGCGATGGCCCGGCATGTGATACCATTTGTATCACAACGAGTGGACAGTGACCCCAGCTCATGAGTGGCGGAGTGTAGCAGAGCCACAAGTGAGGTTTCCAAGGTAACTCTCCATGAGTTGTGATGCATAGGTATCAAACAACGGGACATCGCACATCCATTTTATATAATAGGGTTCCAGTTTTTGTTACTTATCTTTTTTTTGTCTGGTTTAGCAGTGTGAGGAGGGGAGAAGTGACATGTATACTGTATTGATAACCAATGATAACATGTACACTATGGTTGATATCTTCATGGTGTACATGTAACAATCTGGTTATCACACTGTGGTTGTGATAGCGATTTTTATGTGATGCCATATCTCTTCACCCCTACTGCATAATGACTGATACACACCAGGATGTTTGCTAGATAGGTGCTGCATGCTAACTGACTTTTTAAAATTATTGTTTTGAAACTGATACATATTGTTGCTGATAGCTATGTATTGTGTACTGATTTTTGATTAAATACATTTTGATTCTTACAAGACCTTATATTAATGAGCATTACATCACTGATAATGTCACTATAAAAATCGTTAAAAAGAAGTGACCTCTCCTCCAGACCCCACCCCTTGAGGAAGCTCATAGAGTGAAGTGTTGGGGCAGTGGACCAAGGTCCTACTTGCAAGGCCTTACATAAGAAATAATACCCAACAGGGTGGGTAGTATTAGGCTATACCAGAATGCCCAAGGGTGTAATGAGTCGATGTCAGAGGTGGAGGGCCTTATTGTCCCTGGAAGGTTCGGCATAGCCATTACTGCTCACCCTGGAGTGTATTATTGCACTTAGAAAATGGGTTACATGTGACATTTTTATATACCTTTTACAAAAAGTCTAAAAATCTATTTACAATGGTTTCATTGGTAAAGTAGTCCCTCGACTGGTATACTTGCCAGTAGAGGGCACTGCAGAGTTTCCTTTAATGCTGTGTGTTTCCCATCCCCCAAGGCTTGCCAATGGTTCATTTTATTTTCTAAAATGTAATTAAAGCTGGTGTATTCTGTTTCCCTCTAACCACTACCTCTAGGGTGGCAGAGCATGCTGAGGTGAGACAGGAGGTGATGGCACTAATGTGTACTGCCTGTCCAGTCTTGTTAGACTTATTTTTTTTAATTATCATTTTGTTCCCATTTTCACTTTGGGTCTGGGAGAGCAGCATAAGTATTGTGAGTGCAGATGAGGAGCATTGTTTGCCCCCATCCACTGAAACAGCATGGCTGCATAATTAGATGGCAGAGGCAACATGGCTAATGAGCTTCATTTCTGAAAGGTAAATCCCCACCTTCCCCATTCTCACCAAGCAGCAAAGGTTGTTAAATGAAGTACTGCAACTTCAATTGTTTTTGGTGTGGGAGTGTTGGTAGCAGTGGAAGCCAACACCAATCATAAAGAGAGGCAGCAGAGTTTTTAATCATGGTGTCTGTGCTGCCGTTAGTGCTGCAAAAAAAAAGTTTAACTGTTTCATTTGTCCTTTTCATCCCCAGTCAGAAAACCTTAAGTGATAATTTCAGCTTCAGCTCGTTAGGAGAAGGATGGCATGGTGGAGCAAGCGCAGTAAGCGCTGATGTGAGAGAAGGTTCAACAGCACTGTGACCTGTGTACAACTGTGAATTATTCTTTCTAAATTTAAACATGTAAGCATTGACAGGTGGGGAGGTTAGGGGACAGCAGGGCAAATAGCCAGCAAGTTGCTATGAAGGCTGGAGTTCAGGGGGGTACCACATGTGTGTGGCTGCTCACTCGCTAAAGTGAAAAAATAAATTGCAGTCATTTAAAGGTGATGATTCTATTGATGCTCACTAATTTTGGTAAAAAGGCAGGCAGGCACAAAGACTAGTTATTTACTGGTGTCTGCTGCCTGAGACCTGCCCAGGTCCTGACTGCTGTTAACCAGTCAGGAAGCTGGGTTTCTTCCAACCCATTTTCTAATGTGTGTTTGCACTATTGTCAGTTGCATTTCCCTGTGTTTGACTTTGTCATTACTCGTGATTTCATAATAAATTGCAATTTATCCTGTCCATGGTAGCTTATGCCATTTTGGGATCCTGAGAGTGCAGTTTGCTACAGACCTTTGGTTTCTGTGTATGGGGCTGGCTGTCCTTTCAACCTGCACCTACCCTCAACTGCTAATTTGGGGCTCTTTCTGTGTGACTGCAGGATATGATATATACCTTCAAGTTCCTGAAGGGAATAAACAAAGTGAACTGTGGGAAACTAGTTAGCAGGAGTACAGAGTCAGTGACCTGAGGTGACTAGTAGAAACTGGTGTGGGGAAGGTTTAAGAGGTGTGGATGAGGAAGTTCTATTTTACAGAAAAAGTGGTGGAACCCTGAAACAGTCTGTGAGTGAAGGTGGTGGGTGCCAGGACCATAAATGGTTTCAAGCATGGCTGGGACAGAGTAAAGGGTTTGGTGGTTACTCAGGTGAGTAGCATAAGGGAGGGGATCAGAGGAGTGGACTGGGAGGGATAAAACCCCATATGGACAATAAGCCTTGGGCAGATAGGGAACTCCAGGCAGACTGGACAGACCTTTGGTCATTTTCTGCAATTCTTCTGTAGGTTTCTAAAAGGCTACTATATAGTGTTGCTCGGATAGTGCCATCGTGGATCCACCAATAATCCAGCTGATGGCAGTACTATTCAAGTTGGATCCATCCCGGGATCCGGCCGAATATGGAGGTCAGATCCTGGGTCGGATCCTGCGTTATCCAGTGCCAGATCCAGGGATCTGGTGCTGGATCCAGGGATCTTATGCTGGACCCCTGGATACAGCATCAGATCCCAGTATCCAGCACTGGATCCCAGGATATGGCCGTCGGATGGCATGTGAGCCAACCAGACATCCGATTGCCTTGATCCACAGGCTGATCGTGAAAGTATCCAGTGGATCCACTATCCTGCTGCAAACGGCAGGTATCTGGTAATTCTGGATTTGTCCAGATCCATCTGAGCAGCACTACTACTGTATGCTGTGAAGATTTTGGGCCCGATTCTCAAAGTGGGCTGTGTTTGGTGCAAGCTGCGGAAAACTTCAGCTTGTGCCAAAGTCACCTGCGCCAGGGACCCTGTACCTGATTCAGATACGGGAGTGGTCCCGGTGCCTAAGTCCCCACACTTACACTAACACCACCCACGTGGCAAACATTTGGCACATGGGAGGGATTGCCACAAGCCCCATGCAGCACTAGCTGGAAGTCTCTAAGCCCTGATCCATGATGTGCCCCTATAGGGCATCCAGGGCAGGAGCACCCATCCAATCCATGATGTGCCCCCAAGAATGTATAGATATAGTAGTGCCCCCTTCCAGATCCTGGTGCCCCAGTTAGTACCATGACAAATGCCACCAACCCTTCCACTGGTGCCCCGTGCCCTCCACCCATGCAGGTAATGCCCCTCCCCATCCCCTGATAGAGCAGAGGACCAGCACAGCCCTCCACACACCTCTGTGGCTGGTCTCCAACTGAACGGAATGTGCAGTGGGCCATACAGTGTGAGTGCTCATAGATAGCAATTAGCTTGTACACTGTACAGTCCGCTGCACAGTCTGTTCAGTTGGGACCAGCCGCGGAGGTGTGCAGAAAAACTGTGCCAGTCTAACTCTGTCTAAAGAGATTAGGAAAGGAAGCACTACTTGCATGGATGAAAACACTGGGCACCTAATAGAAGGTTAGTGGCGATATCATATTACTAACAAGTTTACCAGGACTCTGGGCAGCCTATCTTGCTATGGGAGCACATCAGAAAATATAATTAGGCGCTCTGCCTGGTATAGAGAGCACTTGACATAGACAGAAGTCCCTATGTGGCACATGGCAGGGGCACAGTGGGGTTGGGGGGAGAGTGGGACACGCTGTGATACCGGTGGGATAGCTCACCCCAGGGGAGCAATGTCTAAGTCCCCTTATGCCAGCCCTGGCTGGTCTAAGTGCACTTAGAATTTCTCCCACTGGGTGCTGTCTGTGAATAGCAAGCTGCAGCTTGCATTGGTGCAGTCTACCTTGTGCTATGTCACAGGGCAGTGTAGGGCCCAGGGCTGGTGCAAGCCCTGTTTGGGGCAGACAGTCTGTGGTAAATGCAGGCAACATTTGTGAATTACGTAGAGGCTGCCCTGGACGCAAGGTGCACCTTGCACAATATCTGTTTGGTGCAAGCACCTTGTGTCAGATGCAGGGCTTTGAGAATCAGGCCCTTTGAGTCAAAATGGCAAAAATGGCTTTATGAAGAAACATTGTGTGCAGGTTCCAGCTGTTTGCCCAGTGGGTAGCATGATGTGTTTCCATACTGCAGATTCAAGCTTGGAGACCAGTTGGAGAGCCAGCTGGGCAGCATTAATTTAGGGGCCAGCACTATCATGTGTGCTGGGAAGCTTTCCCTCACAATTGGTTGATGTGTATTTCAAGGCATGATTAAAGCACATACTGCAACAAAAGTGGGTTAACATGAAAAACAAACACTGGTTAGAGCCAACAAGGCTGCATAATGCTATTTTACAGGGATTAGGAGCCATCTACAGGGAAATTGCTTTTATATGAAACCTCAAGCAGCTCAATATTTCTTTTGAACTGCCTGCCAACAACAATATTACCCTATAATTGCTGGCCCTGTTAAAGTTAACACATTGTCTGGTGTCCACAGGTACATCCCATCCTCTGACTTCCAGGCCCGGTAATAAAAAAATTATTCCCTGGTGTGCAGTGGCTCCATCATTGTCCAATTGCCAGTCGAGTTAATAAATAATTTTCTTGCTGCAGTATAAGGTTAGTCTGGTCCAGTGATATGGAGGGATGAGGCACCGTGTGCCTTGTCTCCTGCTACATCAGCGACCCGAGCTCAGGAAAATGTTCAGGTTGCTGAGGGTGAGAGTGAAGACTGAACATTCATCAGATAGCTGTCCTGTCCCTGGGTAGGAAGACATGCCAACTCAACCTTTGCTTCCCCCAGGTAAAGGCAGTAATCCAAGGGAAGGGGGAATGCAGAAATGGCTAGCACAGGCTAGTCACCTACCTCAGTCACACACTACTACCTGGATGACTGACTCAGATCTAGATGTGAATGACTGGTTGGGAGGAGGATGGCTCTTTCCTTCCTGGCCCTATCATGGGGTGGCAATCCATGGGGAACTTTAGAATCAGTTGTCTGGGACAGGGAAGTGGCAGACAGGGGAGGTGAGGACAGGGCTGAGAGCCTGCCTGATTCATCTAGCAAGGCAAACATTTTTATGGAGGGGAGAAAATGTTGCAGTATGCATGATCGTAACACATATACACAACCCTCCCATAATGGGGTTTACAGTAAATCTACCAAGTATAGATAATTTGTACAGGATCTCCTATCAGGTACAGTGGAGCCAGAGGGAGGTGTCTTAAAGGATGAGATTTCTTAGACCTGAAGAATAAGGATCCACAGTTCTTAGATATTTACTAGGAAGGATAAGAAAGGTTAGACATATTGTTATACCTATCTGACGGGGAAGGATTTCACATCCTGTGAGACTGTGAAAGTAAAGAGAAAAAGGTTAATATGGCGTAAATACAGTAGTAGGAACAATAGAGAAGATAGAGATACAAAAGGAGTACAGTATAGTGTAAAAGGTAAAATAAATATTGCTTTAGATAAAAAGTTACAGAATTAAATGACGTAACAGATATAAAGGCATGTTAATTTAAGTAGTATACTAATATCATTAAATGTTTACCATTAGAAACATATAGAAACATAGAATTTGACGGCAGATAAGGACCACTTGGCCCACCCAGTCTGCCCATTTCCCTACCTACTGGATAAGCTGCAGATCCTAGTTACCAGCAGCCTACTTCTTCCTACCCCAACCCCCTAGAATGGCCTTATGACTGTCCCATGCATGCTTGAATTCCACCACTGATTTTGACTCTACAACCTCCTCGGAAGGCCGCTCCATGCATCCACAACCCTGTCTGTGAAAAATACTTTCTTAAATTACCTCTGAGCCGCCCACCTCTATCTTCAAATTGTGCCCTCTTGTTCTTGCACACCTCTTTTTGAAAGATGCTACCCTCTTGGACTTTGTTGATTCCTTGAGGTACTTGAACGTGCTTCTATCATGTCCCCCCTCCCTCCTTTCCTCGAGGCTATACATATTAAGCTCCTTTCATCTCTTCATATGTCTTCTGATGCAGACCCTGCACCATTTTAGTTGCCCTCCTCTGGGCAGCTTCCATCCTGTCTATGTCTTTGTGGAGATTGGGTCTCCAGAACTGCACACAGTACTCCAGATGGGGTCTCACCAGCTGTCTGTACAGAGGAATAATATCTTCCTGTTTTCTACTCTCCCTATGCATCCCAGTATCCCCCCAGCCCTCCTTGCTGCCCTCTCACATTGCTTGCCCACCTGTAGGTCATCTGATATGACTACGCCCAGGTCCCTTTCCATTTTTGTTGTTGTATCTCACCCCCCATTGTGTACTCTTCCCCTGGGTTTTTGTTTCCCAGGTGCATTACCTTGCACTTCTTAGCATTGAATCTAAGCTGCCATACATTTGACCATTCCTCTAACCTTGCCAAGTCCTTCTCATCCTTTCCACCCCACCCTGTGCATCAACTCTGTTGCAGATCTTTGTGTCATCTGCAAAGAGACATACTTTTCCTTCCAGTCCCTCTGCAATGTTGCTTATAAAGACATTGAAGAGGACCGTCCCAATACTGAACCCTGTGGTACCCACTAGTAACCCCTTTCTTCTGAGTGGACTCCATTTACTATTACTCTCTGGGTCCTATTCTCCAGCCAATTCTTTACCCAGGCTGTCATCTTGGGACCCACTCCCAGGCTGGCTAACTTGTATATTAATCTTTTGTGTGGGACTGTGTCAAATGCCTTGCTAAAATCCAGGTAGGCCATGTCCACAGCCCCTCCCTGATCTACTACTTTGGTCACCCAGTCTAAGAAATCTATCAGATTCTTCTGGCATGACCTTCCCGCTGTGAATCCATGCTGCCTAGGGTCCTGTGCCCCTCTGGCCTCTAGATACTTGACAATTCTTTCCTTCAGAAGTGATTCCATCATTTTCCCTATCACTGAGGTTAAACTAACAGGTCTGTAGTTTCCTGCTTCTGCCTTGCTCCCACTTTTGTGAAGGGGAATCACATCTGCCCTCCTCCAGTCCTCGGGTACCACCCGATCCTCCCATGATTTGTTAAAAAGGGTAGTCAGTGGTGTCACAACAAACAAAACACAAGAAACAGAATAATGAAATGTTTTTATCCAAGTTACTTGTGTATTTTCAGCTTGACTTGCACATTGTTTTTAGTGTGTGGTATATATAACTTTAGGAGAGTTGTATAAATGAGATGCACAATTGTATTCCTCAGACCCACCCCCTGAGGAAGGCCCATTGAAGGGTTGAAGCACTAGGGCTAGTGGGTGCACACACCAACATATTGCCTGAAACTAAATCTTGCACTGAGTCTATAAGTGCTGAGCTTTCTTTTCTTTTCTTATTACAATCTGGCTGCTTTGCTCATGCACCACCTTTCCCAGTGCACACCACTCTATACCACTTACACTATAGCCACAGCACTGACCATCACAGAACTGATCCTTCCACCCCCTACAGTTACAGGACTGTACCCACACTCTGAGATTCACATGACTAAAATGATCCACTGTCAGTCACAATACTGGGCACCCACCCCTGACAGTCACAGAACTAATCCCTATTCCCAACGGTCACAGCACTACTCATCACCACGACAGCACTGCCCCCATACCCCTAAAGTCACTTCACTACCAGTCTAGCATTGCTTGTAAAGTGCTTTGGATGTATGAAAAGTGCTACATAAATGCTGATTCTTCTTCTTCTTGTAAAGTCACGTGGATGACACTTTCCACAGGCAGTTACATAAATAATATCCACCCCTAACAGTCACAGCACTGTACCTTAGTCATAGCACTACACCCCACCACCATAACAGCACTGCCCCATACCTCCTAAAGTCACATGGATGACACTCTCCACAGTCAGTTACAGCAGTAATCCCCACCCCTAACACTCACAACACTGCACCTCAGTCACAGCACTGAAGACCACCCCACACAGTTGGGACTGACTCCCCCCCAAACAGTCAGTTAGTTTGGCACCTTATACAACCTTCCTGCCGCATGTACAACTTCCTGAAAATACTTCAATCCCTCAAAGCTGTAGAACTGTGCAGAAGCAGACCTCCCAAATATCACAGGAATGACCCTCACTCTGACAGTCACAAGACTGTACCACCGCTTTGACAGTCACAGTGCTGACACCCTTCACCATCAGTCACAGCAATGACCACCCAACAGTCATGGGACTGTACCACTGCACCCCATAGTCAAGGACTACACCAGCCAGCCCCAGTCACGGGACTGCACCACCCCTCCTTCACAGTCATGGGATTGTACCCCCTCCCAAAGTCACAGGACTGTGCCACCCCCCCCCACACACACTGACAGGACTGAACCACCCCACTGACAGTCACAGGACTGACAGCCTCCACTGATAGTCATGACAATGACCACCCAACTCTGGCAGTCACAGCACTGTTCCACACCCCTGAAAGTCACACTTTTTTGCTGTTTCTAACAGTCACAGAAAAGCCCCCCAAACCTTGTAGTCACAGAACCAATGTTCCCTCTAATTTTTAGTCTCTGTGGGTGGGTGACTGATATGTAATGCGGCACTTTGTGCAAAGAAATTGATTTGTGTGCATAAATTAGGTGACCCAAACAAGTGATATATTTTATTGCCAGTAAACAGTAGAAAACATAACCAAACACTCAAATACTCAATGCAAAGTATAAATATACATTCTGACACAGTGCGAAGCTTGGATGTGCATTGTGCGCCATAACAGTATGAACTGGAAACATGTGTAAACTATGTTCATTTTAAAGAGTTTTGCATGCATCTAAAAGGGGTGCTGCTGATGATGCATTGCTAAGAAATCAACATTTACTGTTTTTCTCTCCTGTCTTTCCCATTCTTCCAGTGGACTTATATTTTATTAAGATCCATTTTTCCACCACATGCTAAAAATAATTTTGTTCACATCAGCATATCTAAATGGCTTTCTTCTAAGTGATTTTTTGTTTGCTTTTAATGTAGTTCAGGAGGCTGAAGCCTCTTTCACAGTCAGCACTGGAATGTAGTAGTGGTAGTACAATTTATTGTTCAGCATAGAGCAGTTACAATATAATAACATCAGGACAAAATACATAGTAAATATAAATAGACAATAAATAAATCAACAAGGAACTTAAATATCTGTACAGTGCAATTCAATTTAACAGAGTACCTTTTCACATAAAAAAAACCTCCACAGGACTTCAAGTCCCCCCTAACAAACTTTACACATGATTAAAAATCTTGTCAAGATCTCTACCATGTTCTTCTCTTTCATAGTAAACAAATATTCCAAAAGATCCTCCAGGGGGAGGCTGAGATCCCCTAACAATCCACCCAACAGTTTTTCCTAGTTGATTCATACCTTGGACACAAGAGTACCACATGTGAGATCATCTATATTCCCACTCCACATTTACAATATGGAGAAAGTACCACCTCTCTTTGCATGAAATAAATGCATTGAGTATTATAGTTTTCAGTTCCGAATCTTGTATAGATTCTTCTTTGTTCAGGACAGGTTAAAAAAGAGAGATATGGCTCATATCCCCATGAAATCTTTACTTTTTCATAAAATCCATATAGCTTAAGCTAGAAGAGTTGAACACAGAAAGAATTTGTCTTAAGTCAATAAGCCTCAATTTGACATCCTGCCTAATCTCTTCAAATGGTCTTGTGTAAATTTTATATAAGAGGTGGCCCAATCTGGCCGGCATTATTGTTTCCTTAATAAGTTGAATAAAGGGATGTACATATCCCGTGCTGGCCAGTTTGATGGCTTCCACTACACACATTCTGGGATATCTTTGTTGGGGCAAAAGAAAACATTTCAACAGAAAGAGAATCTGTCATTCAAAGATGAGAGAAGTCAATGAACATTGTCCTACCTCCAAGGCAAGAATACAGCTTGGAGTTCCATTTAAAAATATTAAGATGTATCTATAGAGTTTATTCACAATTATTTCAAATTCTCTAACCTTAGTATAACCCCAGATTTCAGAGGCATATAACATGCTCATTCTTATTTTGGCATTAACAACTCTTAATACCCCACTCACTGATGACTTCCCCATCTTGCTGTTAAATATTTTTAGGGCATTTACAGAGGATCCCATTTTAAATTGAATAGCATCCAAATGTTTGGTCCAAGATAGGCTATAGTCAAAGCAGGCACCTAAACAGTCATAACACTTAACAGTGTCTATATGGTTACTGTTTAGCCTAAAGCCTACCGTATTCTTGGTTTGAGAGCCAAAAACTACAATGTTGGTCTTGCCAAGATTAACTTTAGTTTCCTTTGAGAACAGAGAGATTCAAAGGAACAGTTTTCTTTTAACACCCAGGACTGAAGTAGAGAGCAAGACTAAATCGTCTGCATATGCTAAACATTCAATCCTTTGATCATTAATTTTTGGAGTATGAAAATCTGGGTTACCTAGCTGATCCAAGACTGTATTAATGTAGATGTTAAATAGAGTGGGGGGCAAAATACACCCCTGTCTGCCCCCCATTTGTCTCAAATATATCAGTTAGATGACCGTATTGATTATACTGGACCCTTGCCCACATATCCTCATAGAGTCTATTAATAACATCAAGAAGTGAGGCCTCCAACTTCAGGTCCCTTAATGTAGCCCAAAGGATTTTTCTACTAATTCTGCCTAAGGCCGAGGAAAAGTCCACAAAACAGCAATATAATCTGTTTTTTTCTTACTTTAGTATACTTCCAGATCAGATGCTGAAGCACATAATAATGTTGTACTGTAGAACAGTCCTTCCAGAAACCGTTCTGTGCCTCATTCAATACTGAGTTCTCCTTGACCCACGACAGCAATCTGCCCAAAATTATCCTAGAGAAAATCTGTGAACATCTATCAAACTTATAGACCTATATATCCTTGGGTCATTCTGATCCTATTTTTTAAAAATTGGGAAGTTAACACTACCTGCCCAACTGGCAGGGTAAGAGTACCCTGAACCAGGACATTAAACAGCAAAAGAAGGAAAGGAATCCATCAGTTGGTAAAACCTTATAGAAATCACCTAGAGCCCTGGTGCTTTATTTGCCTTAAGGCCAATCAGTGCCATCCGATTTCATCCTCTGTGATCAAGACAGGTCTTAGAAAAATTTCATCCCCCTGTATTTTGAAAGCATCAGGTGTCTCCTGCTCTTCATGAGAATAATAGAGCTTGGAGAAATGAGATGCCCAAACTTCAGGTGTAATATAGGTTTCAGTCCTATTAGCATATCTATTAAGTTCCTGGTCAACAACATTCCAACATCGCCTTCCATACCTATCCAAAACAGCCTGCCTCAGTTTTTCCCAAAGGCCCTGAGTATGTTTATGTTTCTCCCGTTTGAGAATGTTCCTATATTTTTCTCTTTCAGTCTTTAACAATTTAAAATCTGCTGCAGATTTATTTCTTTTCTCCTTATGCTGTTTTGGTTTTCCTCCAAACTCTTTCTTCACCTGTAGGCATATTGAATTAAACTAAGACTTTTTATAAAGGGACCTAGGATGGTACGTTGTTTTACATCTAGGTCCAAGTAAAGAATGAATAGTTTCACAATTCTCCAAAATATTAAAGGCCTTACTTTTGTCCAGGACCAACTCGTGAATATCACCTAAGACTCCTGTACTAAGAATTTCTTTGAAACTAGCTTGATGAATTGGCTCCCATCCAATCCTTCTCTTGTTTATGACTTCCAGACTTTCTTCTTGTTGTGCCTCACTCCCTAAAGTTCCAAACGGGCATTTGATGTTAATTACAATAGCACAGTGTGCTGATTCCAATCTATCCATGACCTCTAACTTTTGGATCAGCTTTACTGCTTCCAAATTAGTCCAAACCTGATCAGGGGTTGAAGAACCAGGAGGTCCTCTATACGTTAAGGATCCAACTAGATCTCCTTGAGTTCTCCCATTTAAAAAATAGAAATTTCTACTGGCTAAGCCTGCTAGCAATTCCCTACCTCTGAGGTTAGATTTAAATCCTGAGCAGTCCTATTATATGATATATTTGGATTAATTATATATATTGTATGGACCATATCTCAATATACATCCTCCAAGAAATGAGAAAGAATTCTGGCATTAAAGTCTCCCAAAATAATTAGAAGACAAGGTATACTCTTATCTGACAATTCATCAAGTGCCATTTTCAGATCCTTTATGAAAAGGTCAGTATGATCAGTAGCTCTGTTGCGAGGGAGAAAGTATATATTGCAGAGAATGATCTTCTCTTGTCCCTTGCTAATCATTAGAGCCAAAATACCCTCTGACTTAGTAGAAATGTTAGTGATCTGAACATTTTGTAAAGTTTTGATAAAAAAGGAAATACCCCCTATAAATCTTCCAAACTTTTCAACTTTAGTTCCTGGCATACTAAATATAGAATATCCAGCCAATTTGGGAGTTACATTTTATGTACACCATGTTTCTTGCATTCCAATAATATCAAAATTGTCCAGAAATATCACTACTTCATGGTCAATTATTTTAAGATGGATGCCTTCAATATTCCATGAAATTATAGAAAGGGCATCCGCATCTCGATCCCCAGCTCCCTTATCCAAATCCAGCTGGCATTCAGAGTTCATTTGTTTGATATTATCTACAGGCTGCATTTGTCAGGCTTAATCAATAACTGTCAGTGGTGAGTAGGTATTGGGGTCAGTTAGGTTTCCAAAGTCAATCAGGGGGTTATCTGACTCTAAGATTGATTCTGGACCATCCTTAGTCTATTTAAACCATGGGAAGACTTCACACAAGGCTAACGTGTTAATTAAATGTATTCCCAAACAATGCAGCTTGCTGGCTAGAGAAAGCAAACTGCTAGCTGTATGAGGATTTTTAAATGTAATATCAATCTGTGTTGCGGACTCAGGATCTCCTTATAACTTTATGGACTCCACCATGTTTCTGGATATATAAAATCCAATGCTCTTTCTAAGAGCAGCAACAAATCTTCCCTAACTTTCCTATGAGAATTGTTTAGTGAAACCTTCCACCCAAAGATGATTATGGTCCTACTCAGCCATACTTCTCTCTGCTTCAGTACATGATGATTTTTTTGGCCCAAGCCACAAGGGTGGTCCATCACGCAAGCATAAGCTGTCAACATGGAATTCTTGCTGGCAGCCATCAGGGTGTCCACCACCTTCTTAGAGAAACCCTGTTTCAGGAGTCTCCTCCATTCAGGAGCCAGGTCACGAGCGGCATCACTCCCAGATTTGGATGTCGAATGGGGCCCTGTGACAGAAGGTCCCCCCTCCCCCGCACTGGAAGACAAAATGATGCACATTGAGCTAGGTTTACCAAGTCCAAGAACCACTGTCTTCTGGGCCACTCCAGAGCTATGATCTCTGCTCTCATATCCCTTGTACAATACTCTAATGTAATTCTATAAGGAAAATGTATTTGCTTTTATTATACTGCAATAAAGAATTTGTTTTGCATTATACTGTATATTTTATGTTTATTCTGTATTATACTGCATCTGAATTTTGTTATCCCTTTGCTGTATTTGAACTCCCTGTTCCCAGGTCGCACCTGGAAACAAGCTTCTGCTCAGCGTGCCTTTCCTGGTCACAAAAAAAGCTTCCTACAGTGCCTTGTTTTGCGTAAGACCTTGTGGAGGAGAGGCAAAGGAGGGAAGGCATACACTCTGCTGAAATTCCACTGCTGTGATACAGCACCCACTGCTTCTGCCTGTGGACACCGGTACTGGTTGAAGAACTGCTAAACTTAAGCACTGTGGCTGGAGGCAAACAGGTCAATCTGAGGATGACCAAACCTTTGACACAGAAGGTCGAACACTTCCGGGTTCAACATCCACTCCCCTGGATGAACATTTTCGCTGCTTAGCCTATCAACTTGAATGTGCAACTCTCCTGCCAAGTGAACTGCTGACAGAGAGAAAATTCTTCTCTGCCCACAGCAGATCAGTGGCTTCTTTCATCATCTCCCTGCTTTTTGTGCCCTCTTGATTATTTATGTATGTCACCGTGACAGCATTGTCCAATCTTATTTTCATGGCTTTTGACTGCACCTGACTTTGAAAATGAAGGAGAGCGAGGCACACCGCCCTCATCTCCAGCACGTTTATGTGTAGATACTGTTTCTGTGCTGACCAAGTTCCCTGAATGAGAATGAGGTCCAGGACTGATCCCCAACCAGACAGGCTGGAATTAGATGTCAGAATCCACTCAGAGGGGACTTCCAAGGGAGACCCTTTACTCAGAGTCTCAGAACTTACCCACCAACTAAGAGACTGCCGCAGTTGTGACGAGAGGAGGATCCTGGCCTGATAATCCTCCGAGGTTGCATCCCAGGCTGCCAGTAACTCCATCTGTAGGGATTGCATGTAAAGGCAACCCCACGGGACTAGTTCTATTGCCACCATAACAAGGACCAGAATTCATAGCAAGCAATGAGATGAAGCTGACAAATGGCTCCTCAGTCACCGAACCTCCCTTAATAGGGTCTGCGATGGCTCAAGAAAGCCTGTCCACTGATTCACCATCCAGCCATGGGACTCCAACACCTCCAGAGTCCTGGTCACCGACTTCCTTGCTAATGGCGCAGATCGTCCAGGTAGGGAGAGACATGATGTCCCTCCTGTCGGAGTTGAGCCATCAGGACTATCAGCACTTTTGAATGGGCTGTTGCCGACTGAAAAGGAAGCGCCCTGTACTGGAAGTGCTGTCCCAAGACTACGAACCGGAGGAATCTTTGATGAGACTGATGGATAGGGATGTGGAGACACGCATCCCTCAAATCTATGGAAGCTAGGTAATCCCCCAACTGGACATCTCGGATGAGAATGCAGGGATTTTATCGTGAAGATCGTGTGGTGCACAAACTTGTTTAGGTGTTTCAGATCCAGAATGGGTCTGAAACCCCCAACTTCTTGGGGACCATGAAATAGACAGAGTAGAATCCCTGGCCTTGCTCACTGGGAGGTACTGCCACAACTGCCCCGATCCAAGTGAGGTGGTCCAGGGTCTCCGACACCACATGTCTCTTCCCGCGGTCCTTCGGAACTTGGGCCAGCAGAAAACTCCCCTTTGCCGGCCCGCCGGCACAGCATCAAGGCATCTGCCTACGATGCCAAAGTCCCGAGTTCAGGAACAGGTTTGGAAGTCAAAGGGCCGGCGAGAAGGACTGTGCATCCTATGGGTGGCTCTCTTCCAAGGGGAGAGGGCTGAGTGTCCGGCACAATACAAACCTCTGGCAGAGGCTGGGGGCTCCGCTGCGACCAGCATCTGCATTAATAGTAGGCGGGACAGATGTTGGGTTTGTCCCACAGACATCAATGCATGTCCAGCCTCCGTTGGGGGGGGGGCACAGGCATTCCAAAAGTGGTTCTGCCACCAATGGATGATGCCCTACGCTGGACCCTGCACCACCGACCAGGCTCCTGCTCCCGCCCTGGACTTAAAGTCAGACGGGTCTCTATCGGTGGCCCTGCCCCTGGGGGATAAGTCAGGGGGTGCTCGACGAGTTGGGAGTCTCGAGGCGGTGTCGGGGTGGGAGTACACATATGGGGCCCAAGCATAAACAGCAAAAAAAAGTTTTAAATTAAAGCACCCTTTTGAGAGGAGTTTTAAAATTCGACTGCAGAACCTAAAGCCAGACTTTCCAAACCCAAGCATCTGATGTTATCTGGGCCCATCTTGTGTAAAAATTATGCAGTCATCCACCAAGGGAAGGAAGGCAGAGATAGGCTCACATATGCTCATTGTGAGGTGCCTGCTTTTCGCCCTGGGCCTCAGTTGCATGTTTGGGCAAGTGCTCCTCTGCTACTATTGCTCTTGAAACCAGAATACGCTCCTTTACTCCTCTGGTTCCCAAAGTTCAGAAAGGGCCAAAACCCCCCTCAGAACTGCCTCTGTCAGCCGCCTTCTTGATCATTTGGAGTTGATGCGGCCTATTGCTGTTGCTTTGACAATGGAAGGTGGCCCTTTTTATCCTGGATAGCCTTCAAAATATCTTCGAGGCCACAACCAAACAACATACCTCACTCAAAGGCTAGACTGAACAACTTGGTCTTTGGCGCCTGATCATCTACCCAATGCAAATGCCACACACCTCGCACAGCTGACACAATGTGATAGACGGAGCAAGCTAACATGTGTAAGTCTTCCACTGTGGCATCCTCTAAAAAAGGTGGAGGCCATTAATACCAACTGCAAAAGGTTCACCCCTTCCAAATTCAAGGGAACAAAGCTGCCCAGGGTCGTAACTCGCAAGTTTAAGGCTCTGGCAACAATAAAGGAGGCATAGGAGGTGCGTTGGTTTGCGCCGCTGGAGGTAAAGGCTCTTCTGCACACACCATCCACTCACTTGTTGTGCAAATCCATTAAGGCCAAGGAACATTCAACAGGAATAGTGGTATGTCTGACGGAATTATGAACTGCCTTATCCGCCAGGAGGGGTTTCCCAGTTGCGAGTATTTTCTTCCAAAAAAGGGAAACATTGTGCCTTAGGTCTTAGCGGATATTTTCTTTGGCCTGCACCTGCCCATTCCAGTAAAATAATCTGGTCACAGTGAATAAAGTTCAGAGAACACTTTGTAGTGGAGAAGGATGTGGGCAGGATAGGATTGACATCCACCGCCTCCATGGATTGCACCTCCTTGAGTTGTAATGACCTACACGCCTAAGTTATTAGATAGGACAAAGACTTGGTATCAAACATGGGAGGGATATGAATTCTCCTCTTCGGCTCCGTCCACTCCCCTTCCTCCTCCTCATCAAGTAACTTCTTTGGGTCAGGATTTTCCACAAGATCCCCGATAACCACATCCTGACCCTCTGTATGGTCAGGGTCAGGGTCTGCCTGCAGATCTGTAATAACAGCCCTGTCCTGCTGCAGCACATCTAGACTTGCCTGTGTGGGCCCCGACTTGAGGGGCCAGTTTGGGGTTGAGTGTGTCTAACAGGATGTCCTGCGGAACACTGGGTCCAAAGCTCTCCTAAGATCAATAATAAGGATTTACGCACTTACTTGCCAATGCTAACTGGTACACAGCAGCAAACCCCTCCAGCGTGGGAGGTCAGACTGGGGGGGGGGGGGACTGCAAGAAACATATTATCCTGGGTAACACAGTGGGGACAATAGGAATCCACTGGAGAAGGTCACATTAGCCCCTTGCAGGTCTTACATCTTTCAAGGGTTATAGGTCTCTGATAAGTCATGGTGCCTGGGCTAAAACGTACAAGTGTGCCCCCCCCCTTTTTTTTTATTTTTATAAACTATAGGACTACTGCCAAGATCCCCACCTCCAGTTGTGAGGGGAAAAAATACAAAGCCAGAAAAGATGTATGCCCCCTCAGCCGAGCCAGCTGCCAGAAACAAAGAAGGAAAAAGCAAGAAACAACTGAGGGAAATGGGAGAGCTGCTGTGTCTTGCACTGGGAAAGTGCCGGAGTGCGTGTGTGCTCTCAAACGGGCAAATGCAAGACGTCACGATGCTGTCGTGATAGCAGCACAAGAGGGAGCAGCAGTAATACCACAAGCACGCAGAAGGCGACTGAGACCAAGCAGCTTCCAACGAATACATGGGTGCATGTCCAACAACCAGAAATGGCGGAACTGCTGGCTCAATGGAGCCAAAAAAAAACCCTGCCAACTGATACAAGGGCAGAGAAATGACTGAAAAAATCCACTGAAAAGACTCTAGTCCCAATAGTTCTCTTTCAAGTTGCTTCCCTACTCTTGGGAGTTTGTCTTTTAAACTATGGCTTGAAAGCAAATTAAAGGGGAAATGCCCCTCACAAAAACAAGTGTTCAAAATTAAAGCAAAAAAAAAAAAAAAGTCCACTCAAAAAACAGAACACACAAAACCTGCCAACTAAATAAAAAGACAAGGATCCTAAAACTGAGAAGGGAAGGAACCGGCCCAAGACGGAGGGAGCCCCCAAGGAATGCCAGAGACTAAAACCGAAAGGCAGGTACTTAACCTGTGGCAACTCTTTTTTGTTAAAGGAATCAGAGACCTGTATGAAAAAAAACACCCTGAACAAAGTGGCAGATATGGCCCCAAGCATAGGCAGTGGAAGTGGGAAGAGCAGGTCAGCCAACTTGGAAGCAGCAGCTTAACAGGCACAATTTAAATTTAGGGATGCTCCCTGTTAACAGGCAGCCCCAACTTGCTACACAAAATTACAGCCCCATGGCCTAGAATCTGATACGTTCTTCAGAGACGTTTGATAGATGTTTCCCCTTTGATGGCACAGCTAAGACTGGAGAGTTGCTGCTATCCAAAATCCTCATGTGCTCAACATTCTAGGCTGATTCAGCCTTTGGACCTTGCCATTTCCCCTAGTAAGGGTGCACAATACCCATCTTTAATTACTACCCACTGACAATGTGGAGCACTACAGAAAGGGACCTTTTCAATAGTACACCAACTGGGTCAGTGGAAAGGTTAGCGAGGACAGTAGTTTCTCCCAGTATTCAGTAATAAGCCTTGCTGGCTAGCAGCTGCAAACCCTAACTCTGACCGCTACTGTCAATGAGAACTTGTTCTCAATGGTTTCTCTTCTCATCAACTAGAAATGCAGTTTCTCTTGTGAGTCTTTACGACAACTTGTGCATACACAAGAAACATTTTGTTACACTTAACAGCATTCGTGAGCTGTGTTACTGCCAAAGCCCATCGCAGCTCATACTGGAAGGGGCTCGTCAGTCCAGACGAATGACCACACACTGTTGTCGAGACGCCACTCGCTGCTTGCTGGGCGGAAACTTTGTGTAGTTGAAAAGACCAAAGCCAATCCAATCAGAGAGGGCTTCAGTCCTTTCATTTGCATGAAGTCAGTTAGCAAGCAGCTGATCGGTTTTCAATATCAACAGCCCGACAGATACATATCTCTCTCTCCCCCCTCCCCTCCCTCTGTCTGTCTCTCTTCTCTCTCTCTCTCTCTCAAGCAGAGTGGGGTGCTCACCCCCCGCCCACTCCAGGTTGCTCGCCTGCCCTTCCCACTTTATAAATATTTTTTAAAACTGTAAGCAGTCTAGGTGCTCACCCTCGGTATCACTTCTCTTGACCCTCCCTCCCCCCCATTCTCCAACGAACCCAATACTGGGTGCCTAATCCCAGTATCAGAATGTCCCTGAAATAAAGAAAACTGTCCTCAATTTTTTTTCTAATCTGTAAAACAGAAAACTGTCCCTAACCAATCTGCCCCCCACAAACACACACCACTCCCACACAACCCTGACCTACCACTCAGCAGTCACCACCCCGCACACCCTCATTCATCTGAACAAGTCCTAGGGTGAAGATCCACTCTCCAATCAAAGACACGACTTGCTGATGGAACCGCTGACTGCAATATGAAAAACTAAGGTAAGTGCGGTTCAATGTACTGCAATGGGTTGTTGAACTCTGTAGCATAACTGTCATTTTTGCATATTTTGGACCCAAATGTTCAACATGGCCTTTCTGGAACCCCACCTCATGACCAATGGTGGTAGAAGTATGCAAATCAGGCCTGAAAGATGATCTTACGGTCACGTTACAAAATCACCTTTCGAGTGGGATTTTAACATTTTCACTGCCCTTGTTCATGAGGTGGGGTCATTAGAAGGCAACGCTGAAAATCTGGGGGTCAAAATATGTAAAAATGGCATAGTTATGCACATACGTTGACATTTTTCTACACTCACTCTTAACTTCAGTAATTTTAAATATTTTGACCCCAAATTTTCAACATAGCCATTTTTCACACCACCTCACGAACGTGACACCTGACATTTTTCAAATCCTGGCCAAAATGTTTTTGCGGACCTGTGGCATGGAATGATGTTTTAGTGGGGATTTGAAAATTTTCACCTACTGGGGGTTCATTAGGTAGGACACCAAGAAGACTATGCTGAAAATTTGGTGTACAGGTACAGTAAAATGCCCAGGGTATGACTGAATGTTACACTATGTCAGCATTCACTCATAACTATACTAATTTTCAATATTTTGACTCCAAACTTTCAACATAGCAATTTTTCCACACTACCTCATAAATACGAAGTGCAATTTTTTAAATCCTGGACAAGGTGTGTTTTCACACCTCTAGTGAGAAATGACATTTCTGCCAATATACTATAAATGGTGCAGGTCATGTTCATGAGGAGAATCCAAAAACAAGTATCTTCAAAATTTGGGGTCAAAATAAGAGGGAAAAAAAAATGGTTAAAAACCTCTGTGTGTACTGCCTATCAGTACCAAATAGCTGTGTAGCACATACCTGCAAGCAAATGTTCGGCACTGACAAATGCTTATTCTTATTTCATGTTCCAGCCTCTGCACTCTTCCTCCAGTGAGCCTGTGCTGGCAACTGCTCACAGCACAGTTTCTGCTTCACTAGCTGCACAGTGTGGTTATAAACTCGGGCCGGATATTCAAAGGGGTTGTGCCTGGGCGCAACAAGAATTCACCAGCGCAACCTACATTACCCGTGGATATTGAGAAGACTGCCCGGCAGTCAAATCCCGGATGCACCGGGCGCAATGTCATCAGATGTGCACAGATGCAGGGGACCTGCCCATGCATATGCGGCACATCCCAATATTTAGCCCAAGATGTGCAGCGCATATGCTGGCATGACCCTGTATTGCCCTAGTGTAGATTACTTGGCTTGCAGGGCATATCACAAGACGGAAACCCAAATATGTGAATGACTTCATTCACATATTTGGGACTGTCTAGTAGAGTATGCCCTGCAAGCCCATACTGTACCTGTCACTCGGTGGGCAGCTGGGCGGTATGTGGGTGGGTTGCGGCCGCCCGTCGATGATGGAGGGGGGGGTGGGCACGGGGGTCTGTGTGGGTGGGAGGGTAGGGGTGCCACTGGATCACCAGGGAACTGTATTACGCGCCTTACCGCGATCGCAACAACGGGCGGGGGCCACTAGACCACCAGGGATGGACATTTGTACATTTCTTGGAGACTCGGGTGGGGGACCACTGGACCACCAGGGATGGTCTTTTCTTACGGTTATCAGGGAATCGGGACAGGGGGCCACTAGACTACCAGGGATTGTGTGTTCTGCTACGGGGGGATGCCCTGGGATCCCCACTGGACACGCCATGATGTGCAAGGCGCCGCGGGTGCATCGCCGGTTCGTCTTTATGCGAAGGCATGCAAATGGGGCTATAATGACATGCAAATGGCCCCACTTGTGCCTTGCATATATCATGGCCTCATCTGCATGACCCTGCTGAATATGCGGGTGATGCACTGACGCATCCCGTGCTCCCTATCTGTGCTTTGCGCCTGCACAGTGTTACCGCGCAGTGCATGCCATATTCAATGTTGCTGTGCCATGGCGCATCACCATTGAATATCACCTGGCCCTGGTGCCGGCACATCCCAGTTGTGCTGCGCCCAGGCTTGCGCCACTACCTGGCGCAGTCTGAATATCTGGGCCCAGTAAAACTGGCCAAATCTCTGACAGCACTACCAGCACCTCAGAGTGCTGGTGGGAATTAAGCACAGGTCTTGAAGATAAGTGCTTTGCACTCTAACCACTAGTCTTTACACTTCCTATAAAGCCCATAACTATTCATAAGTGGCAAAGCCACAGCTTCAAGTGAGATCAGAAGATCTTGCCCACCGTTGTGGTGGTAACCTTGACTGATCTGCCATACCTCATTACGTATGTCATTTATACTACATTTCAAAAAGGTAGACATTTTACATCAAGTTTCATATGAAGATTTGAAGGGACTTGGTTATTATTTGAAATTTTGTCCAGGAAGGGCACACTGAGCTGCAGCTTGTTTGCCAGTATGACCTGAGGGCACAGGTTACAATGAGGAGAATAAACAGTTACAAATGGCAACAAGCTACTATGCAGCAGAGAAAAATGTGTTCCCTAAATGCTCAGCACAAGTGTGCCAAGAAGAGCTGTAATATCATAAAAACACAACACACTAAAGTATAAACAATATAATAAGGGGCTAGAGCACGGGAGGGGAATATACAAGGGAGAAAAGGGCACAGCAGGGAAAAAATGTACAAAATAAGGCAGAGACACAGGAAGAAAGATGGAGCTACGGCAAGTAGCTGGCAATGGGGCTGGGGAAGCACAGAGGGATGCTAGCTGCAAGATCAAGATGGTACGTGATGGTTGCGAAGGAGGGTTTCGAATGTGAAGGGGCAAGAACAGTACCAAGTCGGGGGGTGGGGGTGCTATTCCAGAGGTTGAGAAGGTGGGAAGAAAAATACATATTTCCAAGCAGAGTATTTGGAATGGAGGATGAAGAAGGTACAGTCAGTAATACAACAGAGGGAGGGTACAGTAGTGAGGTAGCAGGGACGGGAATATTTGTACCATTTTGGTAAATTATTTTAAAAGCCAATTACTGCAAAGCATTAAGAAAACCAACTTGCTAGATTAGATTTAATAAAGATCTTCAGTGAAACAGAGAAAAAAAAAAAAAAACTTAACAAAACTCAATTCTGTCACTGCCTCACCAGCCCTAACCCAATATAGTGAGGCCAGGGTGAACAAAAATACTCATGGTGAAAAGATCCTGTTGAACTATGATGGGGAAAAAAACAAAAAAAACACTAATTTTCTTTTGGCAACACTTAAAAGAGAATAGACAACTCTGAAACAGGATCGCACTGGAGTTTTAAAGGATGGGTACCATAAGACCAGTGGTTCTAGAAGTCTGTACCCTGCAGGATCACATGTTTTAAAGGATGGGTACCATAAGACCAGTGGTTCTAGAAGTCTATACCCTGCTGGATCACATGTTTTAAAGGATGGGTACCATAAGACCAGTGGTTCTAGAAGTCCATACCCTGCTGGATCATATTTTCAAGGACGGTTACCATAAGACCAGTGGTTCCAGAGCTGTAACCTGTGCTGGTATTCCTATCTAGGCACTTATATCCAGTTTGTGACTACAACACTCTGAATTTTATTCACTAGCCTCCTGGAGCAACTGACCTTCTAATCCCACCACTCTGAGTGAAATCATAACTTAAGTCTGTTCCTAACCTCCACCCCAACCTTTGGCCCATGTTCTCCTAATCTCTTTTCCTGGTCTAAAACACCCTACCTGCATCTACATTCAAAATACTCTTCAGCAGTTTAAACACCGGAATTGTATCCCCCTTTATCTGCCCCTCCTCCAGTGAAGGAGTTCAGATAGTCAAGGGGTGCCTAACTTGCTGGACTTGTGGGCCACAGTGTTTAGCTGGCAGCCCGCAGAGTCAAGGTGAGAGGCACTACAGCATCAGGGCACATATAGCTGCACTGGAATTTGCTATGCAAAAAATGCTATTTGCTAATCAAGTGCAGCCTTGATTAGAAATGTTGCTAATCAACCGATTTGCTGCACTGTAGTAACATTTCAAATTGCAGACATTTTCCCTCACAACTGTGGTAAAGTATAGAGAACTGTGGTAACTGTTTTGTAAGATGACACGTTTTCCTCACCTCACACTTGCACTCTTTTGGACTGTATCGATAAAAGAGAGCATTTAGTAACATTGCTCTTCAAACCTGGCTGGTTGCTAAACAAACTTTTGTTGATAAGCAAAGACTGAATCATGTTTCCAAACATAATTTATGCTTTGGGCATGGGGGCACCATACGGACTGCAGCTCCATCACTACTGCATGCACCTTGTAGAAGCACAAGTAACTAGACTGCAGTGGGGGTGGGGTGAGGGAGAGACAACCACACAAGGGCAGAAAGCTCAGGGTTAAGCACCAAGAGCAGGTTTACACCCCTAGCAAAATCTGTAAAGCAAGACTACAAAAAATGGGAAGTAGAGGGAGGAAACCCAGGGGCTCAAGCAACCAGAAATTGCCTACTATTGATACTATTGAAGGGAGGAGAAGGGGGAGCAAAGAGCGGTAAGAATAATTTTACAGTGACTCACTGAGGACTCGGTAGTAAGAGGGACAGTGAGGGTAGTAGGCCACACAGACTGGATGGACAGATCAGTCATGTGTCTCCCAGGAGCCACTGCTGAGAAGGTCACACCCCAGCATAATAAGCTATTGAGTGGGGGAAAAGGAAGAGTGGGGTAGCAAGGCACAGTGTAGAGGAGGTAAGCCTGAAGTTTAGGGAACTTGATAGGCAGTTGAGGACAAGAACAGCTAAGGTAGCCTCTCAAAAGTACTACTGGTGCCACTTGCAGGCAAGGACAGAGGAAGATAAACGAGTTCAATAAGTGGCTAAAGGAATAGTGTGAAGGGAATAGTGTGAAAGGAACTGGGAACCTCTTGCAGGAATGGAATCTGTTTGCAAGGGATGGACTGCATCTAAGCCAGTTGGGAACCAGTGCATTGGAACAAGCGTTAGAGGTTCCATCTACCTAGCTTTTAAAGTACTAGGAAAAGAGAACTGCAAAGTCTGAGCAGGAGTGCAGAAGGTACAACAGTGCCAGGGGTACACAATCCACTCAGACCCTGCAGGTTCTCCCTCAACACATGGAAAGGAAGGCAGTACGGACAGAAACAAGTTATAAATGGTGTGGAAATGTTGCTGCTCCACTCGGGAGCTCTAAACAGTAAGACCTAGGAAACACCAAGAAAAATAGCTAAAATAAAGTAACCTTTCTCAGTATATGTCACTAGCTCGCATCTTGAGATTACACACCTTCAAATTACACTTTCTTCCTCCCACTCTTGTTTATATACGTCTTTGGTTTGTTTTCGTGGAATTGGAGGCACATTAATTAAGCAATGAAGGCACGACACAGAGTTATGTTAATTGTATGATACAAATCGCCCTCTATGGGTGTAATGTGGCTCGAGGTTATGTCTCATGCCACATGCCCCTAAACGGTGATTCACTGACCATTAACATATCCCCTGGGAGTGCCTCATTGCTTTTTTTTTTTTTAAACCATAAAATCCTGACCTGTGTTTAGCCAAAACCCAATCACGTGACTAGAAATAGAAGGCACTACTGCCTGCTAAAGTCCCTTGTAATGGGCAACAGTCCTAGTACTGGGCAAAAGTGCAAACAAAGAAGAAAAAAAAAAAAAACACTGCCCACTAACTCATACATGCACAAGATCATTTTGGAAATAAATGGTGCTGGTCCCCTATACTTGGTGCTCATCACATTTATTTATTTATTTTTTAAATAGAGGGCAACCTCTCAAACATGAGTAACCACCTCCTGCGCCCCCTAACCTTGAGACAGCAGCTGGTATTTACCCTCCAACATCTCCAGCAAGTTCAATGACTTGCATTATCTAAGTGACTGTGCTGCTACAATATTGACACAGTCACTTAGATAACCTGCCACTGCATTTGTGTGAGATGGCATACAGTAGGAAGTGAGCAGAGGGTAAATACTGGCCGCTGTCACAAAGTCAGGGGAGGGAAGGAAGTGATGACCATGACCAGGAGGGAGGTAGCCTGCTAGACCACCAGGGATTTTTTATCTTTAAAAAAAAGGAAATTGGGAGGGAGAACCATTAGCACCAGTTTTTTTTTTTTTTTCTTTCTTTCAAACAAATACACATTGAAACATATCCCCAGGCTGCAACTGGAAACTAGTCCGTCTGGACTCTGTTTGTAGCTGGTAAAATATGTTACAAATAAAATTGATGTATGTGGGGGGCAAGAGGACCAGGGAACTGTTTTGATTTTTTTTTTTTTGCTGGACAAACAGACAGCACCACATGATCTTGCAGCTGGCTGCACTTCCACACCCAAGAAACAAAGCTAAAATTAAACTTACATTTAGTCTACAGGGTTTTGGTTTTAAAGTGGGAAAAGACTGACCCCTTGGGATGAACACCTGACTTCTAATAGTCACACTGCCCTCAGCCTTCAGGCTATGTAACTAATGTCAATGAATAGTTCATCCCTCGGGGACACTATTTTCCCACTACATCCCTTACCTCGGGCCAATATTTTTATAATAGTAAAACTGGTCATTTTAATATTCCTTGTACAGCATTAGATTATGCTACATAGGTATTACTCAGAGATTAACATAAGGCTGACAAACTAGCCAATCACGAAACTCTATTTTCTGAAGCCTATTTTATAATGAGGAAGGATGCCGATGCCTATACCCCTTAAATAACGTGTTGCTTACCTCATGCCTCTCAATTGTCTCACATTAATAGGAACATCCCTCATTGTACCTTTTTAAAGCCTTCTGTCTCACAGGGAGAAAGTGCTGTCCCACATCTTACACCGAGACTTTAAAGAAGAAATTCATATTATTTGGAATACCCTTAGCACTCCCAGTTCAGTTTTAATTTTCCATAACTCTAGGACATGGCTCCATTTTGATTAATTTAAATTACAAAACTTCCTATGGAATCTACATTGCTCTGGAATCGTGACAATCACCCCACAGACTGCTGTTTTCATGTAAAAATATAAATCACAATTTGTAGTGAAAAATAAATAATGTGTGCTACTAAGAATTAAACTCAAGCCCCTGGAAACCATCCTGGTGCTCCAACCACTGAGCTACAAACTACCATAGTTGGACCTGGGGTTCATGAACACACTTTCTTTTTCTGGTATTGCATATCCTGCAACTAGGCCCCCAGAATATTGTCCCCTTGTAAAATATAGTAATACCTGCGGATACTACTTGATCACCACCAAGGTACTAATGTAGTGGTATGGAAATCTGGACCGCAAGACCCATACCGGACAAAGATGGTAAAAGCTGGACCGGCAGGTACAGGCCGAGCTGGCTAGACTGTACACAACTTGTGCGGTCCAGCTGCTGCAACCAGACCAGCCGGTCCAGTTTTTACAGTTTTGCTCCATCCATTTTGGTTGGACTAGATTTCACCTAGGTGTGAAACTATTGGGACTCTGTGAAATCCAAACCGCCGGACCCAGACCAGACCAAAACCAATAAAAGCAAAACATAAAAAAAATATATATATATATATATATGTGTGAGAGGCCTTTCGGCACCATGCAATTCTGCTTAAAGTTGGACCAGCATAACATTCTGTGGTGATTTGCATATGCAGCCCATGATGCTTTGCATTGTGGGGGCATGTGTGATTTTGTATTTTCTTGAAACTTGGCTTCCCAGCCAAATGCCCTTTGGGGTAACCCTTGCCTCAGTGTTTGCGCACAGAGGTTCTTTGTCTTTTAAATGTTTTTTATTTTAATGGGTTCACCACAATATATCCCAGGCACACTGCCTATAGGGTAGCTGGTCCATGCCACTGTGGTGTCAAACAGACGAGGCATACTGATGAGTCCTGGTAGGATGAAACACGTGTCTATGTCTTCTGTTAGCACCCTTTGCAAACTGTGTGAGAGGCCTTTCGGCACCATGCAATTCTGCTTAAAGTTGGACCAGCATAACATTCTGTGGTGATTTGCATATGTAGCCCATGATGCTTTGCATTTGGGAGCATGTGTGATTTTGTATTTTTTTTATATATATGACTGCCTGGCCACTTTGGTCCCGGGATCTGAATTTTACGAAGTCCCAATGTTTTCTCATACCAAGGTGACATATATAAGAGCCAGAATGGAAGGACTAAAATAGTAAAAACTGGACTTACTGTTCCAGTCAGAACCTGCAAGTTGCAACTGGTCCGGCTGAACCAGCCAGTCGCAATTTTAACATTTTGGTCGGTACAGGTCCAGTGGTCCCGATTTCAGCAACTCTCCCAGTCTCCACCACATTATACAAATGTAATGTAAGAGGGGTAACGGATTTTTTTGCAGGAGAGAACCCAGTGGATAAAACTAGAAGGGAAAAAAACTCAGTGCCAGACTTGCTATGTGGAGAGGTTACTCAGGGTACCAAACTGGGACCTTACTATTTCCATTGATGATAATTTAAAAACCGTAGGTGACTGTATCAGATATGTGGATGATATAACTGTTGATATTTTCAAATGGGAGGGAGACAATAAAATGCAACAAGATCTAGGAAAAAAAAGAAAAATGGTCCAAGGCAAATTTTTTTTTGGGGCAAGTGGGGTGCCTTTACTGTTTAGGAGACAGAAGTTGAGGTTGTAAATCAGGTAAAGTTTTTGGGTTTGACAATCCAGAGTGACTTTAAATGGAGGGGAGAGACAAGTAAATAATATGATTAAGGCCAACACAAGATTATATTTCCTGACAATGTTAAGAGGAGTCTTTATGAGCCAACAAGGTTTTATTATTATAATACAGTGATAAGGCCAGTGCTTGAATATGAAGCCATGGTATGGCACTGCAGATTAAATACTGAAGAACAAAAATACTTGGAAAGTATCCAGAAAAAGACATTTAGAATTGTTTTGGGGAGGGAAGTGGGGTATGAAGAGGCACTGAGGGTGTGTGGAATTGAACCATTAAATGAACAGAGAGAAAGAATAGACAAGACTTGTACCTCCAAATAGGCAATGAAAATCACAAGTTGCATAAACCTCTACCTCAACTGAGATTTCAAGATATAATTTAAGGAACCAGGTGAAACAGAATATGCCTAAAACACGAACAAAAGTGTATTAGAAATCATTTTTATTCAATACATGGGTGTAATATCCCCCTCCCCTTTTTTTTTTTTTTTTTTTTAATCATTCCATGCTCTGGCTCTTACAAAAATAAGCACTGGCAATACTGGTAACAGACAGTTTGTGTATAGGTCTCTTTCTTGTAGGAAAGAAAATGTTAGCCTTTCTAAATATAAACTCTTGCTTTGGTAATTTTAGGTAAATCTGTGTAGACAGGTTTTTTTAATTTTTGTATTACATTAGAGCTTTTTTTAACCCGCTTGAACATTGTACAATAAGTTTGATAAATGATGTGAAATGTTATTTTTCTTGTATCCAACTTCAACTCACCCATTGGTGAGTTGTGATCATGTTTTCAATAAAATAAACTAAAATGTTCTGAACTTGCATCTTCCCAGTGGGTAAACTGGGAATGTTTAGGAAGGGGAACTCTCATCTGTAGATCTGTAGAAGTGGGGACTGTCAACTCTAGGATAGGGCACCACAGTATTCAACGGAGAGAATGTCAGAGGAGCATGAACTTGAATTTTTGTGAGAGGGGAAACATTCCCGTAAAATGTTGCGTCTTTATCTCCACAATTTGATACAGTACCCCACATTTTCCCTCTTTCCCACATTTGCACGTGTTGGGGGGGGGGGGGAGAAAGGGGAATATATCAGTTCTCACATTCAGCTGATGAAATCAAAGACTGAGATGTATCGTTTAGTTTGCCTTACTCATACTCAAGAAAAAAACAGTTATTTTAAACAAGTACTTCTGCTCAGTCTTCACGCTAGAGGAAGGAGGGGATGGACCACCAGGGAGAAGCAAGGTTAAGGGAAAGGGACATGGACACAAGTCCATTTCAGAGAAAGAGTCCTGAAAGGACTCATAGCCCTAAGGTGGATAAGGCTATGGGACCAGTCAGTATACACCCCTGTACTGAAAGAACTCAGAAAGTGCTAGCTACCCCGAGACAGTCTTGTTCAACAGCTCTCTGGAAGCAGTGTGGTTCCAAGGATTGAAGAAGAGGCTAATGTGATCCCTCTACAACAGCCACAGCAGGGAGGAGGCTAGCAATTTTGGCCAGTCAGCCTAACTTCAATGGTAGGGAAATTAATGGAAACCTAGTGAACGAAAGGTTGGTTGACATCTAGAATCCAATGTGCTGCAAGACCACAAGCAACATGGATTCATGGGGGGGGGAGGGGAGAGGGTACATGCCAAACTAATCTGATAGCTTTCTTTGAACAGGTAACCAGAAAAATAGATCACAGAAGAGCAATGGACATAGCATATCTGGACTTTAGCAAGGTCTTCCACACAGTGCCACACAGGAGGCTGATTAGGAAGTTGACCAGCTTACAATTGGGGTCCAAATTTGTAAACTAGGTTTGGAGTGTTTATCAGATAGGAGACAAAAGGTGGTGGATAACAGCACTCTCTCTAAGGACAGGACAGTGACCAGTGGTTTACCACAGGGCTCAGTACTGGGACCAGTTCTTTTCACAGTCTTCATAGGGGTCAGTGCAGAAGAGCTGGAGGGAAAGGTATAACTTTTTGCAATGACACCAAAATCTGCAATAGGGTGGACACTCAGGAGGGGTAAGGAAAATGCCTAAGAAACTGAGGGGGTCATCAAAAACATGTAAACTGGGGTTCAATGCCAAAAAGTGCAAAACCATGCACCTGGTGCATAGGAACCCCAGTGCTGAATACAGGATGGCTGAGGGGAGGGGTACCAGCAGTCACTAGACAGGAAATGGACCTTGGAGTCATTATATCAGAGGACCTCAAGGTGGTAGCACAGTGTGACAAGGCCATGGGCAGGGCTGGTGGGATGCTGGGATGTATAGGGGTGGACACATGTCCATTTTCAGAGGAAAGGGTCCTGAACGGACTTGCAGCTCTGAAGGTGGACAAGGCTATAGGACCAGACAGGACACACCGGGTACTAAAGGAACTCAGGATGGTGCTAGGTGCCCCCCCCAACAACAGCCTTATTTAACAGTTCAATGGAAACAGGTGTGGTATTGGAGGACTGGAGAAGAGCCAACAAGATCAGTCAGTTTTACTTCCGTGGTGGAGAAATTAATGGAAATTCTGCTAAAGGAAAGACTGGTAGAGTATCTTTTTTTTTGTAAACCTCATTTTTATTAGAGAAGTTATACAATTCATGTACTTTTGACAGTCAGAATCCATTTTGCACATTACTGGTATTACAGTAAATATTCAAGGATACAGGTCTATAGATAGAATTACAGTTTTGTTATTTTGACAACAGTCCATGGCCACCACTACCCCCACCGGATCTTCTGTTAACTATTTAAAATTTAAAGTTAAAATTTAAGTCATCCCACCACCCCCCACTACCCGTCTCCAAGAACCCTCCCAGACCTTCAATCAACACCCCATTCTTCTTGCCTCCCCTAAGGTTTCTAGGTCCAGGTGGGGTCCGGGTGGCCATAAACTATGGTCTAGGAAAACAGTTAATAAGAAGCCATATCATGGCACAAAGAGAGGGTCCCTGGCCATGGTATGAATGACCCATCTCCTCCATTTCAAATCACCCAGCTCAGCCTGATTATTTAGGTTATAGGTTATCTTTTCAGACCTATAGATTAGATGTACTATCTCTCTCCAGCCCGAGAGGGTTGGGGGGTTCTTCTGTGAGCCACCGCTTAGTGATAGCCTTCTTCGCTGCAAGTAGTAGAATGTTTAGTAAGTACTGGGCATGACGATCAAATAGGCCAAGGGGAAAGCAATGCAGGATGAAAAAATCACCACTATAGGGAAGTTCGACCCCAAGAAGGTCTTTTAACTCCTCATATACTCCCTGCAGAAACGGTTGCAACTTTGGGCAGGTCCAAAAAATATGAGAGTGGTGAGCTCACTCTCTCAAATAGGCTTCAACATGCTGCAGAGCTGTTGGCACCAAAATGAGAGGTTATTACTGGGGTTCGAAAGAATCTTATCAGTAATTGCCAAAGAACCTCCAAGAATGAGAGTAGGTGATTCTTGATGTCATATGTAGGAGTGTCTCCCATTGTTGGAGTGTGATTTGGGAGCCTAGTTCTTCATTCCACTTTTCCATTACCCGTGAGGTGTCTCCCCCCACCATCTCCAGAAGGGACTTGTACAATCCTGAAATGGCAGGTGGGAGTCCACTGGACTTTAACACCTGCTGGAGCATCCGGATCACTGGGGGGGGGGGTGCCTCCAGCGACCGTACACTGGGAGGTAGAGATTCAAAATAGTGCCGAAGTTGTAAATACCGGAAGAAATCTGTTTGGCATAAATGATAGTTGTGGCTAATTTCGCCGAACTCTTTGAAGTGGGGGCCACTTTGCAGCTGCGAGAGCTGAAGGAGATGGGTGTACGCCAAGTCTGAAAGTGTGGTCTAAGAAGGCGGAGGAAAGTCCTCCAGTAAATCTATGGGGCATAACAAGACCAGGAAAGGGGAAATCCCTAGGACTCTTTTCATCGTGCTCAGTGCTGGGTGCTCAGTCAATTGGTAGAGTATCTTGAATCCAACGGGCTGCAAGATTAATTTCTTTGACTGGGTGACCAAGGAACTAGACCATGGGAGAGCAGTGGATGTGGACTATCTGGAATTACACTGTGCCGCACAGGACACTGACAAAGAAACTGAGCAGCCTAGGTGTGGAATCCAAAATGGTGAACTGGGTTAGAAACTGGTCAATGGATAGGTGACAGAGAGTGGTGGTTAATGGCACTCACTCAAGTCACAGGAGAGTGCCCAGCAGGGTGCTACTGGGCTCAGTACTAGGACCGGTCCTCTTCAATGTCTTCATAAGTGACAGTGCATAAGAACTGGAAGGGGAAGGTATGCCTTTTTGCAGATGATACCAGAATCTGCAATAGGGTGGACACTCAAAGCAGGGGGGTGGAGACAATGGGTAGGGATCTTGGGCAACTCAAGAAGCGGCTAAGAGCATGGCAATTATGGTTCAATTCCAAAAAGTGCAAAATCATGCACCCACAGCACTGGAACCCAGGAACTGAGTACAGGATGGGGAGGAGGTAATGACAGTCACTAAGCAGGAAACAGACCTTTGGATTATGATAAGAGCTGACATCAAAGTGGCAGGACAGTATGACAAAACGCAGTGTGGGTAAGGCTAATGAGATGCTGGGGTGCATAGGAAGGGGCATCTCTAGCAGTAACAGAGAGGTTTTGTTGTCGCTGTATCACTCACTGGTAAGACCCCATTTGGAGTACTGTGTCTAGTTCTGGAGGCTGCTCCTCAGACATGACAGACAGGGAGCAGGAAGTCCAGAGGAGGGCTAAAATCATTCAGTGGTTGCACGAAAAGCCCTACGGGGAGAGTGTGAGGGATCTCAACAGGTACACCCTGAAAGAGAGAAGAGCAAGAGGGGACATGATAGAGTCTTACGAGTACCTCACAGGGGTTAAAATGGTGCAGGAGAGGAGTCTCCTTCAAGTAAGAAAGAGCACCAGGACCAGGGGGCATGTGATGAAGCTGGAGGGGGAAGTTTAAGAGAAATGGAGGAAATCAGCATTAATTCCAGAAATGAAACTCGATGAATCAAAAGACCCACTGACCCTTGAAAAGGTGGGCCATTTCAAGAAAAGTGTGGGTCATTCGAACCAGTGAATGATAATTTTTTTAAACAACTAAACGTAACGCTACAATTGTGATAAACTGAATAACTAATCTGTAACTGCCCAGACTCAATTAACCTGCTGCTGGAATTAGTGCATGGGGACCCTGTAAACACAGCTCAATAAATTGCCTGCTATATCTTCTACCCTCAGTCTGTCCTCAGTGATCTAAAGTATAAGGTTTCCATGAGGACTGCCCCATGCTGACTGGCTGCCATACAGCTCTTCCCTGTCTCAATTAAGCTGGAATTGTTGGATACAGTAGAACAAAATTTAGCTAACAGACACACAATGAGCTCAACTACTGTGTCTTTTTTTCTTCCAACCTCTGTCTGTCCTCTGTGACTTAAATTATGAGGTGACCAAGTGGTCCACTAAGTGCTGTCTGTTACCACACAGCTCTACTCCTCACCCACCCTGCCAAAGTCAAGCTGCTAAACTCATTTTAAAAATTATTTGCACTCCACTTGAAAGATTTGCTTAGTTGATCGTCCCTCTCTGTTTTTAACCTGCTGCTATCCGCCACCTAATTTCAGTTTTGTTTTTAAGGACACTCAATTCTTTTCAGAAGCTGATGTACACTGCAGGGTAATTGTGGTTGCCTCCAAGACCAACTCACACTGAACTGCACAACAATCAGTGTGAGCATGCAGTCTCAGAGACTTCTATGTACCACGCGGCATACCTTCTTACTCGCCACGTCATATACTTTGCTTGGCAGCTGCCCACTGCCATGCTGGGACTACCTTCTGGCTGGCTCTTCCCGATGCCACTCGTGTTGCTCCATCAACGATCCACAAACACGCCACCTTAGAGTATTCCTAAGTGATGTTGTGACAGCGGGACGCACACAACACCTCTAAGGGCGTTTAGAAAAAACGTCCAATTGCTTCAAAATGCTGACGCGCTATTGAGCGTTCATGAGTTTGACACGGTAGCATGCCGCTTTGCAAGTGCGGCTTCTGACTCACTCAGACTGTTTGAGGTGCACACCACTGGTGCATTCCAGTGGCCTAGAATAAACACTACTACTTCACTGAAAGGGTGCCAGACACCTGGAACACACTGCCCATGAAGTGGTGGAGGTGAAAATAGTGGGGGGCTTTAAGCATGTGTGGGATACACATAGGTGTATATTAGTAAACAGGCAGGGAGGAAGGTTGGTCGCCAGAGACCAGTTAAGGTCCGTGGAGACAGATTAGGCAGGGAACACCTGGGCAGACTGGGTGGGCGAAGCGGTCCTTTTCTGCCAATAAATTCTAAGTTTCTATAGGGAGGGGTATCACCAGCAGGAGGAGGGAAGTAGTGGAACCACTGCACCACTCCCTAGTACGCTCCCACCTGGAGTCCAGTTTTGGAGATCACACCTCAGAAAGGACATAGACAGGGCAGGGGTAATCCGTGGAGGGCAACTAAATGGTGCAGGAGCTGCAAGGGAAGCCCTACGAGGACAGACTGAGGGATCGCAAACTGTACACCCTGGAAGAGAGGACAGAGAGGTGACATGGTCAAAGACCTTCAAGTACCTCACAGGGATGAACAGGGTGCAGGAGTGGAGCCTTTCCCAGTACAGGACAAGCACAGGACCAGGGGACATGTGATGAAGTGGTGGGGGAGTTCAGGAGATGTAACAAACTATTTCTTCACTGAGAGGGTGCAAGATGCCTGGAACAGATGGTCAGCCAAAGGGGTGGAAGCTAAAACGGAGGGGGGGGCTTCAAGCATATAGGGGATTATTACAGTAAAGGCCAGGAGGGCCACCAGAGACCAGATAGGGTCTGCAGACGTAGATTACGAGGGTACACTTGAGCAGACTGGGTGGCCAAGCGGTCCTTTCCTGCCGACAAATTCCATTTCTGTGTGTCATACCTCTCAAGCTTTCATCACCCAAACATGGACAAAATGTATTTATTTGCAATCTATTGACAGCAAAAGGCACAGAGAGTCAAGATTCCTTTCAGGCGCAGCCTGGGAGGCAAGATGGGGTAGAGAAGATAGGAAAAATAATTAAGTATGGTCGCTACAATGAATAATAACACAGTTAAATAATCATACAAGGTCAAAAAGTGCAAATAAGGCCCTCAGAATACTGATCAGGGCAAAGGTGCAAATACACAAATTGTAAGGTGCAAAACCAAGGGAGAAAATAAAACAGTTAGGCTTTTAAATAAAGATGTAAATGCAAGTAAGGTGAATAACTACTGTGGTGGTCAAAGACTAAAATGAGAGTGGGAGAATTAGAGCATAAGGGGCAAAGGGTTCCCAACACTAATGGAGCTCAGGACAGGAGGAAGTGGTGGAGGGGCATATGAGGGGAAGAGAAGAGGAGTTGGTAGAAGAGAGATGGAGCAAGAGGAGATAAGGGCGGAGAGGAAGGCGGCGTAGTTGCAGGAACAGGTGTGCTTTCAGAGGTCTTACAGTAGTGCTCTGAAGTAGTGGCAAGAAGGAGGAGGAGGAGGAGGAGGAGTAAGAGCAGAAGGGAGGTTATTCCAGAGGAGGTGAAGTCGGGAAAGCAGATAGTGGAAAGGTGCTTTTACATCTGGGGCTGGAAAAGAAGTGGTAATCGGATGAACAACGGGTAAAAAGAAGGGAGGAAGAGAAGTGAGGAGGGGGAAGCAAGGGAGTGAGCTGAACTAGATTCTGGAGAGGAAAGCGGTATAGTGAGACAGGCACTGGGATTAGAGGGAGGGAGGTTTAGGTAGGAGCAACAGTGTGTGTCGGGGAGCACTGGAGAGCAAAGCAAAAGGAGGAGTAGAAAAGGGATCCACGGAGACTGGCAAGTGAGGATTTGGGGCAGCATTGAAAACTACATCCTCATACCCATGCTGGTTTCAAGAAACTCCACTGCAAACATCTAGTGGCTTCAAATCCTTGCACATGCTTTCATCCACCTTAGCTCATTCATTCCTTCTATCTTCACTCTTGGCTTTCCTGTACTCTCCTTCTTACCCTTCCCCTGCATGCCTTCACCTTTCTCACCCCTTTTTTCCCTGTTCCCTACCACCTCCTCCTCCTCCTCTTTTAACTTCTCTATGCTTGAGCCTCACGATGGCACTTACTGTATTCTGTACTTTCCTGTTTGGACCAATACTGTACTTGTTTACATTTTGACTTTTTCCTAACTGTATTGTTTATATTTTGACATTGTCTAACTCTGTATATCTTCCAGTTGCCAAGTTGTATTTCTGACCTCCTTCCCATTGTTTACCTTTTCTATGTGCTGCGTCACATTGTATTGCTTATGTATTTGACTTGTATTCTCCCGGGTCATGCATGAAAATAGGCATCCCTATGCCTAGTGCACTCACCCGGTTACCAAAAGCAAATAAATAAATAAATAGTCAAACACTAGGAGAATCATCTTCAGGACAACCGCATATGTGGGAGGGAGGATTTACCGCTGTGCGTTCGTTTCTAGGGTTTGGGAGGAGTTTTTTTTAAGAATCACAATGATGCAGCTGCAGAAATCAAGGTTGTGATCCAGTGACATAATAAGGTTATTTGTTAAACGGAAACCATCGAGAGACGTAAAGACAGGCATTTTTATGTGAAGCCTAGAGTCCGATTACTACCAGTGGTCATGGAGACTGTTTTTCTTTGGTATTCAGCGAGAGCAGATTAGAGTGGAACCAGCAGTGGATGTGGTTGAAATCAAGCTACAGATTCCCTTCTGGCTTGTGGAAAGGGACACAGGAGTTATAAAGTAATTTACAATACCAACTGCATTCATATAAATATGCAAGGTGACACAAAGAGGGGAGGTTGCTTACAAACATGGACATCAGGATTGTGTTCAAGATAAGAGTGTAGGAAACACTTGTTGGGGGTTGGGGGAGATACTGAAACCTTTTCCCGACATGTAGAAGTAGAACCAACTGACCAAGAGGTTGCGGAAATAGATGTGTTGATAGTAAGAAACACAGAACTATAGAGAAGATGGCAGAAAAAGACCAAAGGTCCATTTAGTCTGCCCAGAGTTGCCATATGCCCGGGGCCTATAGTCCATACCGGGTTTTAACCCCACCCCACCCCCGCTCACCCTCCCTACTGGTACGAATCTCAGCAACTACTAAACCCTTCACTCTGTCCCAGTCATGCCTTAAACCATTTATGGTTTTGGCACCCATAGCCTCTGCTGGCAGACTGTTGCACAGCTCCACCACATTTTCTGTAAAGTATAACTCCCTCTCAAACCTCTCCTCAACCAGTTTCTACTCATGACATAGCATTTTTGACTCTGTACTCCTGCTAAATAGTTCCCTGCAGTTCACCTTGTTTACTCCCTTCAGAAGCTTAAAGGTGTCTGTCATATTTCCCTCTCCTGCCTTGTCTCCAGTGAGTGCATGTTCAGTGGTTTGAGGCATCTTTTAAGATCTGACCTGCTGGCCCTGAATCATCTTGGTTACATGGCACTGTACCATCTCCAGCCTGTCCCGGTCCTTTTCACGTAAGGATTCCAGAACGGAGCACAGTATTCCAGGTGCGGCCTCAGCAGTGATCTATACAAAGACAGTAGTACCTCCTTTTTCTGCCGTTAGTACCCCTTCCAGCACACCCCAGCATCCTACTAGCTTTACTACAGGCCTTGTTACACTGGCTTGATTGTTTGAGGGAGTCACTAATGACGACTCCCATGTCCCTTTCCTCTGATATAGTGCTTAGTTTAACCCCTCCCATCCAGCATTCACACAGGTGCATAACCTTGCATTTCTTCTCACCCAATTTCAACTGCCAAACCTTAGATCACCACTAGCCTTTGCACATCCCTCAGCATCTCCCTGATCCCTTCACTATCTACTCTACTGCAGAAGTTTTGTATCATCTGCAGAGAGACACAGCTTGTACCGGATGCCCTGCTAATGTTGCTGATGAACATACTGAACAGGACAGGACTCAGGACAGATCCCTGGCACCACCCACTCATGACCTCCCTATCTTCCAATTTGACCCCATTCACCATCACCCTCTGCTGTCTCTCTTTCACCCAGTTTCCTGCCCCTGTAACTAGGTCTCTAATCATACCCAGGTCCTCCAATTTTCTTCAGCAATCTTCTGTGTGGCACAGAGTCAAAAACCTTGCTGAAATCGAAGAAGAGTAAATCCACAGTGTGGATCTTATCTACTATCTTTGTTACCCAGTGAAAGAAAGCTATCAAGTTGGTCTGACAAAACCTCCCTGCCACAAACTCATGCTTTTTACTATCCTGTAGACTGCTGTTCTCTAGGTCCACAAGGTCCTCTTCGATTAAGGACTCTTTCAGTTTGCCCAATGTAGAGGTAAGGCTGATACATCTGCAATTCCACAGTTGCTCCTTGTCCCCCCTCCGCTTGTGTAGCGGACTATGTACGCTACCCTCCAGTCTTTTGGAACTACCCCTGTGGAACTGAGTGACTCAATAGCCAGCCATACTAGGCGTTCAGCCAGTTCTGCAGAAAATTCCTTGAGTACCCTTGGGTGCACCCCATCCTGCCCTACAACTTTATCTATCTTTAGGGCTTCAAACCCCCCTCTGAACCCTTTCTGACAAGCTGCCTCATTTCAGGAATGCTCCAGACAGCCATCATGATGCCACTTTCAGACAGTGTCCCACCATCTTCCCTTGTGAAGACAGAGCGGAAGTAGTTAGCCATTAGTTTTTAACGTTTCTCTTGACTGAGCAACAAGGACAAACAATGAATTTATGCTTTAATAAGGGACAAAACCTCTACCATGTAGCACAGACCTGGCGAGTGAAAACTGAGGTACACAGAAACATAGACTTTGATGGAAAATAAGGACTGCTTGGCCCACCCAGTCTGCCCATTTCCCTACCTACTAGATAAGCTGCAGATCCTAGTTAACCAACAGCCTATTTCTTCCTACCGCCCACAAGAATTGCCTTATGTCTGTCCCATGCATTCTTGAATTCACCCACTGTTTTTGACCCCACAACCTCCTCAGCAAGGCCGCTCCATGTGTCCACCACTCTCTTCGTGAAAAAAATACTTTCTCATGTTGCCTCTTAGCCGTCCCTCCTCTATCTTCAAATTGTGCCCTTGTTCTTGTACATCTCTTTTCTGAAGGATGCTACCTCTTGGACTTTGTAGATTCCTCTGAGGTACTTGAAAGTTTCTATCATGTCCCCCCTCCCTCCTTTCCTGAAGGTATACATATTAAGCTGTTTTAGTCTCTTTTCATATGGCTTCTGGTGCAGACCCTGCACCATTTTAGTTGCCCTCCTCTGGACTGTCTCCAGCCTATGTTGTTGCAGAGATGGGGTCTCCAGAACTGCACGCAGTACTCCAGATGAGGTCTCACCAGCTGTCTGTACACAGGGATAACTTCCTGTTTTCTACTGGTGATGCTTCTTCCTGTACATCCCAGCATCTCCCCCCCTCCATCCCTCCTTACTGCCTTCTCACATTGCTTGCTTCGCTTAGGTCATCTGATATGACTACCCCTAGGTCCCTTTCCAGTTTTGTTGTTGTTAGTACCTCCTGCTCATTGTATACTCTAGCATTGAATCTAAGCTGCCATACTTTTGACCATTCCTCCAACCTTGTCAAGTCCCTTCTCATCCTTTCCACCCTTATAAAGATATTAAAAGGACCAGTCCCAGTACTGAACCCTGCAGTACCCACTGGTAACCCCTTTTTCGGAGTGGACTCTGCTTACTATTACCCTCTGTGTCCTGTTGCCCAGACTATTTTTTACCCAGCTATGACCCACCTAAGAGGGCCAGTTGCTGAGGCATGATAATTGCTGTAGTACTGCTCACTGTCCTACATTTCAGGCTAATCCTGATATATGCTCGGGATACAACAACACATTATTCAGTAGAAGTTATTTAAGCAATAAGGCATGACAAGGTGTGTGTTATCATGTAATAATGTCACTCCTGGGAGTGAGCTGAAGCAAGGCAAACCCCAGTGCTTCCACCACCCCAGGAGTGGGTGTTATTACACAACAACACACCCTGGAGTGCCTTATTGCAATTATACAATGGCTCAATGTTATACAAAATAAAAAAATATTTAAAAAAGGTTTTAGTAGATTTTTAGTGTGGCAGTATATCTGTTTCTTAAGAGTAGGGTTACCACCTTTTAAGAAGTCCAAAGTGGGACATTTCTTACTGAAACATGATTTTTCGCAGGACAGTGCATAACTTGACTAATGAAACAGACTTTTTTCTCTATATAATCAGAATTAAGGCTAAGAATTTTAGTTTCTTAGTTGCTTCTATAGTTTCTTATCATTGTAAGGTATTTTAGTTAAGGTATTGTAGTTTTCTAGAACATTTAGTGGAAAGTTAGAAACTATTTGTTCTACTATAAAATCAGGACATTTAGTATTTTCCATGTTTTTTTTGCAGGACACAGCTGCCCAAATCAGGATTGCCCTGCGAAAATCAGGACAGGTGGTAACCCTACTTAAGAGTATGGCTCAACAGGCATCCAACAAATCAATACAGTGATGTTATTAAAGGAATAATGCACGACAGGGTGTGTGTCATGCTGGGATAATGTCACACCTGGGGTGATTAGGCATGAGGCCGCAGGCCGAGTGCGACTAATCACCCCAGAAGTGACATTATTCCAGCAGGACACACACCCTGGAGTGCATTATTCCTATTATTCAATGGCTTGTTGTTATATATAAAATAAAAAAATAATTTTAAAGAATGTTTTTATTAGTGTGGAAAAATATTTTTGTTTCTTAAGAGGAGATGCAAAAAAAGAGAGCAGCCATAATGATGAGACTAGACCTGTGATGTTATGCTGCAATAACATCACAGGTCAAGCCCCAGACTGACCAATCAGAATCCAGGAAATTTTCTTGCCATTGTATAATGTGTAATAACAGCACCGTCTCAGACACACACTGGCCATCAGAGCCCTGGAAATGTTCTTGCCATTGTATAATGCCCACTAATAAGCTACAATGAGGGACACTTGGACGGAATTCTGGAGTTACATCACGATACCTTGTTTTTCTTTCCAAATGAGTCCAAGAGAGCAGCATTTCTAGGACTCACAACTGACCCAAGCTTTCTCTGCACAAATCTCGCAGTGGGTCTGTTGTACGGACTTGCATATTTGGTCACAGCAGCTGAGCTACTAAAGGGGCAGCAAAGCACTCCGAATCCGCTCGCCCCTCTGAGAGTACAACTCGGATAAGAAAAGCGCCACTTTTCTAACGCCTCGCGAGCCACGAACCGAACCAACATCCCGGCGAAGCAACTGTGACAAACCAGCGGTTCCTACCACATAAATTAAGAGGTTAGATGTCTATGGTTCGGACCACGCCACAAGGATACCGTGTCATACCCACAAAACTAATCCAAAAATAGGGAGCCCTGATTTGCTCACTCGTTTGCTCTGTAGCCAATCAGTGCACGTCTTTACGGCAGGAGCGTGCGCTTCAACTTTGGGTCCCGTAGCATACTGCAACCGGAGCTTTTAGTTCCTAGCAGGAGACGTCAGTTCCATATAGAAAAGGTTCTCCCCAGATAGAAGATATGTTGTAAACTAAGAGTTTGAAGTATAAATTCTAAACGGTCTGTAATGCTACAACACAATTAAATTTTGAGCAAATGAAAGTGCTGGATTCGGCAGTGTTTTGAGCTTTATCTTAATGTTAGATTATGTGTCTCTCATTTTGAGGGCCAGTATCCCTCATTTAAGTGACAAAGGGTTAAGAAGTATGCTGCGAGCTCGTTATTTTTCATAAAAGGAGAGTCTTAGCGGTAGGGGACGCAAAGATCAGGGGTAGAGAAGGTGGTGGTGGGGCTGGAAGGGGATGGTCCGTTGCCTTCCTGGGGCATCTACCATCTGGGATTTAGACAGCACAGTGGAAATTGGGCTGGGGGGTGCCAGTACATGTGCGTACCAATGATCCGGTGAACCTATTGGAGGATATGGTGAGGTGTAACTTAACTTTCCTAGACTGGGGGATAGGTTGGCAGCATACTCAGCCTCCCTGGCCTTTTCCGAAGTCCTCCCATGTGGGACAGGAGGGAAGCAGAAGAAATTTAACAGATGGCATAAGGGATGGTGTAAGGATATGGGTACCACTTGTGGGGAGCTGTGAAGACTTATGGAACAAGAGGCTCTTCAAGGGTGATGGATTTCACCTGATGAGAGAGGGCCTGCACACTGGGACAGAAGTTTGATGCCTGTATCAGTCATTTAAACTAACCGCGGAGGAGACTGGGTTTAGGGGAACCCCAATGGCAGGGATAGGAAGGGATCCTAGCTAGTAATCCCCTACATCTGGGGTTTGTACCAGAACAGCAGCTACAAGGGAAACTGTGGTTCTGACTGGACTTTGGGGAGGGAGAATGCAAAGGGAGCAAGCACCAGAAAAACAAGGGGTTGACAGGACATGAGGAATACAAAGGTAGCAGCAAAGTACAATCGGGTCAGATGGAAGGGGATATGCCTTAATGAATGGAGCCTAAGAAACAAAATAAGTGAGCTCTAGGCACTGATGCCAGACACTGAGGTGGACACTGTGGCCATAACAGAAACATGGACTTTGGAAAAAAATCAATTTTATTTCTAAAAAGTGCAATTCCAAGGGATTGTTCAAAGCGTGTGTACAGTATTTAAAGCATACACAAATGTAATTATATTAATTAAAACAACACCAAAATCTAAAAACCATAAGTATTTAAAAACCTGGTCGTATACTAACAGCTTATTATAACAGTTCTAAAGTGCTAAGGACATTCCAGAAAGGCCATGCTGAAAAGGTATGTTTTAACACAGTCTTAAAACTCTCAATGGTCAGACACTCCCTCATCCGACGAGGTAGAGAGCTCCACAGGGTGGGGGCCACAAAAGCAAAATAATGGGCCCCTGAAGTTTTAAGTCAAACCCTGGGAACCTCTAGCAATCCCTCGTTGGAGGAGCAGAGGGGGCAGTAGGGACAAAGGAGATCTTGCAAGTATTGGGGTCCCTGTCCGTGTAGGGCTTTGTAGGTTAGTAATCCAACCTTGAAGGTGATCCGCCACTGTACTGGTAGCCAGTGCAGTCTGTGGAGCACAGGTGTGATATGGCTAGATCTTAAAGTGCCAGTCAACAACCTGGCCGCCGCATTCTGCACCAGCTGCAAGTGGCAGATATCAACCCCCAACAGCCCTAGGTAGACGGCATTACAGTAGTCAAGGCGGGAGGTCACAAAGACATGGACCAAAGCTGGAAGATCATCGGGCGGTACCAGGTGTTTTACCCGGGCGATATTCCTCAGATGGTAAAAAGAGGTCTTGATGATGACCGACACCTGAGATTTAAGCCTCAGGTCATCATCAAAAATAACACCCAGATTCCACACCCGGTCAGAGGTCGTCAGCTGAACGTCACCGAGCCAGAGCCTGGAAGGCTGTCCAGCCAGCGAACCCGTACCCTGACGACCTGGGTCCACCACCAACACCTCAGTTTTAGCCGGGTTCAGCCTCAGCCAGCTGGCACTCATCCAATCCTGGATCTCAGAGAGCCAGTTGTTAAAGACAGAGACATCATCATCCTGCTCGGGTACAAAGGATATGTACAGCTGAATATAATCTGCATAGCAGTGAATACTCAGACCATACTGCCTAATAATGTCTCCCAATGGCAGCATATACACTGCAAACAACATGGGTGATAAAAAAGAGCCCTGCAGTACCCCGCAGGATAGGGGGAGAGGGACCGAGGAATAAATCCCTGACACCACTTTCTGAGTCCTACCCTCGAGGAAGGATCGAAACCTACTGAGGACTGTACCAGACAGTCCACAGATGAACCACAGACACTCCAATAACACACCATGGTCCACAGTGTCAAACACTGCAAAGAGATCAAGGAGGACCAAGATCGAATGAGTCTTCCGATCCCTCGCTATTAGGAGAGCATCAAGTACCTGAACGAGTGCCGTCTCGGTACTATGCCTCTTCCTAAATCTGGACTGGAAAAGATCATAGACATCGTGGCTAGACAAGTGATCATTCAGCTGCAACGCAACCACCTTCTCAATACCTACCCACAAAGGGCAGGTTAGAGACAGGTCTGTAGTTAGCAAGACATTCCAGGTCAAGGGAGGACTTTGTAAGGAGCAGTCACACAAATGCCTCCTTTAGGGGGTCTGGAAAAAAAAACTCTCTCCAATGACTTCCAGACTATCTCAGCCAGGACCGGACCGATATCCTCAACATAATCCACAAGAAGGCACATTGGGCCCGGGTCCAAACTACAGCAGGCTGGTTGCAAAGTCTGGATGATCCTCATGATGTCGGTGATCACTGGCCGGCTGAAGTCAGACCAGGTAAATCGGGTGCTTGCAACCTCCTGCTGACCTCCGCAACACCCAGTAGAGGGGGCTAAACAGATCCCAGAGCTGATGGTGGCAACCTTATCTGCGAAAAACCAAGCAGACTCTTCACATTTTTCTTGTGAAAAGGCTCCTCCAGGCTGAAGACAGATTGGATTGCACAATCTGTCAACAGTCCGGAAGAGCTGAGCTGGTCGGTTTTGCACAGCTGCAATCTCCCAGGACAGGAACTCTGCCTTCTTACGGGTGATTGCCGATTGATAGACCTTATAATGATCCATCAATCTAAGTTTGTAAACAGAACTGTTTTCTGCCAGGGCCTCTCCGACATTCACCCCACTCTCCTCAACTCCTTCAAGGTCCCATCAAACCATGTGGACCTTGGATGAAGAGTGAGGGCGAACATGGACAGGAGCGATGGAATCCATGGCCTCTGTCACCACCTTATCATAGGCCTGTACCAGATCCCTGGATCCAGGCATTCACTCAGTATACCCAATGAGTCCAGTACCGCCATTAGGCCATCGGGGTCACACCCCCTCAAAAGGCAGTACCGGACCATCTCCTTAGGGGCAGGCCTGTTGGGGGGCAGCCATGAAACTGAACCCCATGGTGTGATGGTCCAACCACCAGACTGGTTCCACCACCAAGTCGGAGCTCTCCATCCCCAGGAGGAACGCCAGGTACAATGAATGACCATGAATGTGGGTTGCGGAGGTAATTACCTGTGTGAGGCCCAACAAAGTCATCAGTTGGAGGAAGTCTTGACCAAATTGCGAGAGTTCATCTTAAGTCCAGGCATTGAAATCCCCCAGAATTAACCATCTGGGGGAACCCAACACCATGTCGATGATGAAGTCCGTGACATCTTGCAGGAACTCTTTCTCATCACCAGGTGGATGGTAAATGAGGAGTATCCTGCATCTTACACCCGCACCCACAATACACTCAAAGGATCTGGTCACCCCCACTGGAACATCCACAATGCCCAGTTTCTGATTTGAAACAATGGCTACACACCCACCCTGCGATCCACCTTGGGCAGTGTATCACGAGTACCCAGCTGGAACTGCTGAAGCCAATACTGGGCCAGCATTTTCATCCAGCCAGGTCTCTGTGATACAAGCTGGGTCTGATGTACCAACAAGATCTATATCACTGCGGTCTTGTTTTTATAGACCTGCATTGCATAATGCCGCCCGAGTAGGATGGGCTACCAGGGAAGACCAAGTACTTGCCTGCTTAAAGTAGAGCCTTGGGTATGGGAACCAGTCAGGAAAACCCCTTACTACTGATCCCATTTTGCCCCAAGGCATCTTCTTGTCCCTGCAACCCCAATCTGCCCACTCCTCCATTCCCCACCAGGCCCAGCCCACCCTCTTCTTCCTCCTCCTGGCTATCCCTAAGGCACGACAACGTGTATATATCTCTGCTGATAAAGGAGGACAGCTAAAGGGTGGAGATCCCTGAGCCTGGCAGGGGAATAGTGCCTGACCATCTGCTCAACATACCAGCACATCCTGATTCGCAGCAGAACACAGCAAACAAGTACCCTACAATACCACACACACAATCATACACCACACAACCCCAACAGTAATCCCAACAAAACAAACAATAACTTCTACCCTCTCCCTCATAAACTCAAAATTATTTACAAACAATAACTATATATACAAATTAAATAAAAGTCTTATGGCAGAATGTCTATATTTACAGATCAAAGTGAGTCACTTCATTCTCTTAGATGATTTATATCAAGTCCGTCTGAGCTCCCACCTCTTAGGGGCAATAAATTGAGTAATAGCTCAATGACTGGGAACTGATGGTATCAGTGTACTCAGTGTTCAGAAGGAACAGGTAAAGGGGTAGAAGTTTCCCTTTATATCAAGGAGACCACAGAGGTGGCAGAAGATGGGGGCATCAGGGGTAGTAATGGGGGAGATTGAGTTGTTGTGGGAACAACTCATGGTTGCCTCAGGCAAGAAATTGCACTTGGGTGTGATCTATAGACCACTGGGGCAAGGGGGAGAAGAGGGACAAGGAGCACAGGGAAGAACTACAAAAAGGGGTATATAAGGGAGACGTATTGGTGGTTGGTGATCTGAACTTGTGGACATCAGTTGGGATGTTCCTGTGGCCAGGAGCACCAGAAGTCAGCCGTTGTTTGATGCATTCCAGGACTGTCTGTTGGTACAGCTAGCTAAGGAGCCCACCAGTCAGACCACCATTCTCGATGTCATGTTCACCAACTCGGAGGTTGTAGGAGCTGTGGGGGTGGGGGAGCCGCTAGGGAACAGCGACCATAGCTCCATTTGGTTCAAACTCGCCCTCAGGTCTGGTAAACAACAGTCAAGAACTGAAGTCCTTACTTTAAGAAGGGAAGACTTCAATAGGCTGAGGGGAACTGGTCAGGGATAACTTAGTAGGCGTGGACAACACAGATGGAGTAGAAGAGAGATGGGAGGCAATTAAGAGGGCCATTCTCAGGGCATTTAAGCTTTGCATGAGAACAATAACAAGAAGAACAGGTTCAAGAGACTGCTATGGTTTTTAGCAAGGGTCAAGGAAGCAGTGAGGAACAAGAAAAGGGCCCTATACAAATTTAAATAAAAGCAGGGGAATGAAGAATGGGAGAAAATCTGCTGAAAAATAGGAAAGCAAAGAGGGAAGTTAAGGAGGCAAAAACAGACACTGAGCTGCATACGCGGAGGGGGTCAAGAGTGGAGAAAAACTGTTTTTCAGGTATATCTGTGAAGAAAAAAGGGGAACTGCAATACTAACTGAAGGGGATAAGGTGATTGAGGAGGATGGACAAAAGGCCACTGTCCTAAATGATTACTTTTGTTTTCACTAGGGAGTAGAGTGGGCCCTTGCCAGAGAGTGGCATCACAGCAGCCACCAAGGGGGCCCTGGAGATGAGGCAGTCAACATTCACTAATGAAAGGGTCCTGAAAGGGCTGGCAGCCCATAACAGTGATAAGACCCCAGGACCAGATGTGTTGCATCCGAGGATACTCAGGGAATTGACAGTGGAACTGTCTAGAGTCCCTGGTAGGTCTATTCAACAGCTCACTACGAACAGGGGTAGTCACAAAGGATTGGTTTCTTAAGTCTGGGGACAGGGAACTATAGACCTGTCAGTCTTACCTCTATTGTAGGGAAGCTGATGGAGTCACAGATCAAAGAGGATCTTGTGAACTACTTGGAGAGTAATGGTCTCCAGGACAGTAAACAACATGGATTTGTAACAGGAAGTCTTGTCAGACTAAACTGATTGTTTTCTTTGACTGGGCGACAAGGGAATTGGATGGGGCCATGCTATGGATTTACTCCATTTTGATTTCAGCAAGGCTTTCAGGCTTGGTGCCTCACAGATGCTTGCTGAAGAAAATGGAGGATCTGAGAGGCAGCTAAGGTCATAGTGAACTGAGTAGGTAACTGGCTAAAGGGAGCCAGCAGAGGATAGTGATCATCAGAGTTAGATCAGAAGAGAGGAGGTCATGAGCAGGGTTCCACAGGGATCTGTCCTAGGGCCTGTTCTCTTGAACAAGTTCATCAGTGACATTGGTAAGAGGATCCAGGGCAGGTTGTGTTTCTTCACAGATGACAATAAGCTCTGTGGGTGGGTGGATAGGGATGAAGGAATAAAAGCAAATGCAGGGGACTTGCAAGAACTGGAGGGGTGGTCAAGGATTTGGCAGTTGAAATTAAATGCCTAAAGGTGCAAGGTGATGCACCTAGGGAACAGAAACCCCAGGACAGAGTACTGGATGGAGGGGGTGAGACTCAGTACCATGACTGAAGAACAAGACCTTGGAGTTATCATAAGGACTCCCTAAAGCAGTCAAGTCAATATATATAGCAAAGCAAGTAGGATGCTTGGTTGTATTGGGAGAGATATTGATACTAGAAAAAAAGAGGTCATACAGTACTTCCCCTGTATAGATCCTTGGTGAGGCCACACCTGGAGTACTATGCTCAGTTCTGGAGTCCTCACCACAGGAAAGATAGGGGTAGGCTGAAAACTGTGCAGCGTTGGGTAACAAAAATGATCCAGGGTCAGCAGGGCAGGTCCTATGAGGAGCGCCTCAAGGCACTGAACATATACTCGCTGGAAACCAGAAGGGACAGGGGAGATATGACAGAGACCTTCAAATTCCTAAAGGAACTAACAGGGTGAACTGCAAAGAACTATTCAATTTGAATACTGGCCTATGGTCACACGGTCATGAATGGAAGCGAACAGAAGGTAGGGTTATGAGTTATGAGGAAATGGTATTTTACAGAAAGGGTGGTGGAGACTTGTAACAGGGCACCGACCAAGGTGGTGGGTGCAAAAACAGTTAGTGGTTTTAAGCACAGCTGGGACAGAATGAAGGGTATTGTGGTTGTTTGGGCATCAGAAATTGGGAGAAGAATGGGGGTGAGGATGGGAGGCCCAGGACCCTGCCAGATCAGTAGGTCCCAAGGCTAAATGGGGAACTCGGGCAGACTGGATGTACCTTTGGTCTATTTCTGTTGTCATTGTCTATGTTTCTATAACTTTATTTGGCTTACTTCCCTCATAAGATATGCTTTTTTTCACAGTTTAAGATTTTCTTGCAGAGCTAACTATAGTATTTTTGTTTTGTGCATCTCTCGAAACCATGAAAGGTGGAATGCTGACTGTAATATTCTGACTCAACCTGGAAACACTGTATACCTGTGCCTCTTGGGTAGCATTGCCACCACCCAGTCTGGTGTAGCTAGGAGAATCACTTTGTAAGCCAGAGCCCATTGGTGCCTCTTTCTGGAAAAACAGGCTCTATATTCCCATACCAGCACACCATTTTTTTTTTTTGCTAATAGTGCACGCTCTGAGCCAGCTCGGTGGTGTAGAGGGCTGAGAGGTGCTGGCGCCTACCTCTTACCATGCCAATGACCCAGGGTCGGAAGCGACTCCGGCGCCAGTGGGTCAGCCGGTGGGAGGAGGATCGAGTGTCCCAAGGACTGCTCTCCACCTCCGGGAAGGGTGGGAGGGGACGACCACTGAGCTGCTGGCTCTGGTGGTGGCTGGGGCTTAGTGCAGGCTCAGGGGACACAAAGTGGGTCGGCATGGGCCAACGCCGGATGTCCTGCACGCGGAAGCATGCACAGCAGCGTCCTGACACAACTGCACACCCGCCATGGTGGGGTTCATGAAAAAGGGAAACTAATCCTCCAGCGCCGATGTGAAGGGACGGCCCTGCATACCGCAGCGGACACTTTCAATTAGCCCCTGCTGCAGCCCAGCCCCAGATCTTTCTGCAGTGTGGGGTAAGTACCCACTGTGATGCGGCCTGGGGTGGGCAGGGCATAAGGGGTCAGAGCTCTGGCTGTGGCCAGTGTGGGGCCGAGGAGTCCGCTGGATGGCGGGGACCATAGGTACACACCCCCAGTTGAGGAGGCATAAAGAAATTTAAATAAATAATGCACTTTCTGCAGCTCCCAGGGTGCTGTGCTCCAGGAGGATGATGTTGGGTCATACCTAGGTCCTCTGGCAGGGATTAGGAGAATTACACCCATGTCATTTTTAGTTTAGCTTTTTTTTTTTCCCCAGAATATACAGACAGTTCTTTGTACCTCTCACTGCACTTTGCTGGTTATTCAGGCCTCAGGCTGACTTTCTGATCACATTTGTGGTTTGGCCTGAGCAGGCATGGGCAAGATTAGTGCTAGCAGCAGAGGAAGGGACTTGGTAAAATCCAGACCACCAAAATTGGACCAAAACGTTAAAATCCAGACTAAGTGTTCTGGCCAGACTGGGTGCAACTTTTGTGGTCTGGCTGGACTAGTTGGTCCGTTTTTCAACATTGTGGTCCATCTGATCTGTCTGGTGTGGATATCACCACCAGACCTGGACCAGACCTTTACCGTTTTGGTCCTGTCCAAGTCTGGTGACCCAGGTCAAAACAGTAAAACCCGAATCAACTCCGGGTTCAGTAGGAATTTATTTATTTACTTTATTTGTTGACTGGGTAAGTACACTAGAGAAATGAATCTCAATTTACAAGTAAGACCTGGGAGGGTACAAAACTGAGGCAGAAGAACCAAAACATAACAGTTCCAGTACAATATCATAATACAAAAGCAACTTGCAGTGATACACCCAAGAATGGCGATTTAACAAATTAAGAGATATTAGCAAAACTAAGCATAGACATAAATTGACTGCCTTAAGTCAGCTAGGAATGGCCAGCCTGCACAAGTTGCACTCCATCCGGTCCGGCCAGACCACCTCATCCTTTTTTTGCCATTTTGGCCAAGATCTGGTAGTCCAGATTTCACCCATACTGGCAGAGGAATCCCTAGCTCACTATAACATTGTCAGGCTGTACTGAAAAAGACTTTATAAATTCTCCTGGATCCAGGAGCAGCTGGCACACATTTGTTTTCAGGAAGGCTGCATTACATCAATTTATTTGAAAAACTTCACCAGGAAAGACGTACTGAGCCAAAATTAGCTCATTTCCAGATGTGTTCTGGGGGGTGGGAAAGGTAATAAGTACAATTACGGTAGATTTGACTACAAAATATGAATTACAACAACATACAGAGAAATAAGTAACAGTGCAACGTGACAGTACATTAGGGATGTAGGTGAACTAGGCAAATGCTTACAGAATAAATATTTATATTTATAAGGCTAGTGTGGGAGGCAAGTTCCTAGGGACAAAGAGGGGAGTTATATAGATGAGGGCAGTAGGGGATGGTGCACAGAGGGGAGAGCTTGGGTGGGAAAAAGAGGCAAATCATATGTCCCTCTGGGTTGCAAACCCTACGAGGGTCAGGCACGGGTTAAGAGCACCCTTATCCATGTCCTGTTTTCCAGACCTGCCATGGGGAAGGGTAGGAGTGGGAAAGGGCAGGGAGAAGAAAAGCAGACAGGAGGTAGGACGTGGAGCAGGAGGAGGAGTGAGCTTGAGTAAAAGTGAATAGGAAAGGGGGGGAGCGGAAGTATGGCAGTAAGGGATGAGCAGATCATAGACCCTCTGGGGTGCAAACCCACAAGGGCCAGACACAACCGGGTGTACACCTAGCCTGAGTCTTGTGTTCCAGACCTGCAACGGCTTGGAGAAAAGTAGGAGACGGAAAGGGTGGGCATAAGGAAGAAATAGGCAGGATGGAGAAATTGGAGAGGGTAGGGCTATAACAAGGGCAATTAAAGGAGGGAGGGTGTGGCTCTGGAGTAGAGAGATGAAGAACAAGGAGGAGGGGTAGAGAACCTAGAGGGAGAGGTATAGGATGGGGGGGAAGAGGGAGAAATTGTAGAGCGGGAGATGCAAACCCCAAAAGGACAAGACATGACCTGGGAACCAGGCCTACACAGGTTTGGAGAAGGTAGCAGGGGAAGGGAGGGCTGTAGTAGTAGAGGAATAGGCAGAATGGAGAAGGTGGAGCAAGTAGGGCCATGACTTAGACAATTACAGGATGGAGCAGTGTGGGCATGGAGTAAGGAAGAGAGGTCGATTGGAAGATTCAGAGTGAATGGCTAGTGGAAGAGAGTTCCAAAGTTTAGGAAACCTGAAGGAGAAGGCAGTCTGACCTGCAAGGGATTTACAAGAGGGGAGTGAGATACAACTGTACTATTTCACTTACTTGACCTCTCTATCTTGGGTGACCTCTGACTGCACACTACCAGGAAAGTTGGAACTGGGCTATAGGCAAAAGTTAGTCCAATAACATTATTAATCAACACACAGAAGGTCCACAACAGTGGGCAGCATCTAACCATGGATCCACTTTATTTGACCACACAATTCATTATATTTAGCTAGCAGACAAGATGGCACTTTAGGTTCATACAAGTTTAGAAGTCCAAATTTCAGAGTGGTGGTTTGATAGCCCCTCCCCATGGGCAAAGTCCAATTCTGAATTGTAAAATCAGCAGTTTAAAAACACTATGAGGTATTTATTTTTTTTGTCCTAGAGAAGTGAATGATAGAAACTGCAGCACGTGAAGACCTCTTAAGCCTAGAGGTCTTCACGTGCTGCAGATTCTCTGTTTGTGCAGCTATTCTACATTGCAGGGGCCCGATATTCAAAATAGTGCAAAGCAGAGTGCAAAACTATGCGCTGTGTCTTGCATTTGCCCAGGAGCCCAAGGATGCTACATTCAGTCAAATAGCGCACCGGCGCTATTCAACTGACTATAGGGCCATGTCAACGCAGTGCTAAGTCAGGTAGTGCTGTCCCGACGTGGCTCCTGAAGTACACCTCCAGAGTGGATAGCACCAGAGCGCTATCTGCAATATTCAAAGGGACCCATGCAAATGAGTCCATTGGGCATGCAAGGTGCTAAGGGTCCATTTGCATGCCCATTATAAGCTCATTTGCATGGGTAGCAAGGCAGGTTAGCGCAGCGCCACCCCTGCCCAATTGCCTGGTGCTAGACCAGTGTAGATATCGCTGGTGCCAAGTGGTCCACCCTGATTGCCAGCCTGTAATGACAGTAACGCTTCCTTGGTGCCTAGTGGTCACCCCCTCCTTCCGATTGTCACTCTGTAATAATATTAGCACTCCCCTAGTGTCTAGCCCTCCATCCGATCATCAGCCCATACTGATATTAACACTTCCCTGGTGCCTAGTGGTCCCCCCCGATTGCCAGCCCGTAATGATATTAACACTTACCTGGTGCCTAGTGCCCCCCCCCCAGCCAATTGCCAGCCTGTAATAATACTAAAACTTCCTGGTGCTAGTAGTCCCCCTTCCCGATCACCAGCCTGTAGGAACACCACAACCCTCCCTGGCATTAGTGGTCTTCACAGCACCAAACCCCCGGTCTCCTCATTAGTAGTCCTAGGGCCATGGGGTGTGCATACGGTGACCAGCGCAGCCCTCCTCATGCCTCCTTGTCTGGCCACTGTATGTCCAGGCAGGGAGCGTGCGTCTTATTTATAGACCAGGGTGACACACCCAGTCCTATAAATAAGGTGTGCATTCCCTGCCTGGACATACGGCGGCTGGCTGAGGAGGTGTGAGGAAGGCTGTGCCAGTTGCCCTATGCACATCCACGGCACCAGGGATACTGGTAAGGTGACTTGGGGGGATGTTTGGTGCCACAGGGGGGTGGGCAGCTAGACTAGGAGGATTGTCAATATTCCTACAGGCTGGTGATCGGGGGGATCACAAACATCAGGGAAGTGTTAATATTATTATGGGCTGATGATTGGGGGAACCACTAGGCACCAGGGAAATGTTAATATCGTTATGGGCTGGTGATTGGGGGGACCACTAGGCACCACAGACGTGTTAATCGGATGAGACGTTAAACCGAGGTCCCATCTGCCTGGATTGGTGGTAGTTCAGGTGGATGTTAAAGATCCCATGGCACTTCTCAAAAAGAGAAGGGGAATTTCCCCGGTGTCCTGGCCAAATTTCCCTCATTCACTAAAAATACCACCAACAGCTTAATCTGGTTCAAGGTCAGTTGGCATTCATCTGTATCCCCTTCCCCCGAGTCGTGCCTGAAAATAGGCAGGATTTGTCTAGTGCACTTACCCGGTCAACAAAAATGAAATAAATAAAATAAAATATCGTTATGGGCTGGTGACTGGGGGGGCACGGGGGACCACTAGGCACCAGAGAAGTGTTAATATCAGTACGAGCTAGCGATTGGAGGAGGGGACCACTAGGCACCATGGAAGTGTTTAATATCATTACGGGCTGGTGATCAGAGGGGACTACTAGGCACCAGGGAGTGTTACTATCATTATGGGCTGGTGATCAGATGGTGGGGGACCACTAGGTACCAGAAAAGTGTTAATATTTTTATGGGCTGGTGATCGGGGGGGGGGGGTTGCCACAGACCACAGAGGGTGGGTGTGGTCCCCAGCAGACAACTAGCTAGATGATTGCATTACCTCCGACAGCCACTTGGGTTGCCTGGAGTAGTTGGGGTTGTGTTTGGCAGTCTTTACGCTGTGTACAAGGACCGTGCTAACTCCTTTTGTGCAGCACAAAGTCACTGAATATGGGGTAGTACAGCTATTCATGGCCACGCCCTCCCCTTGCCCACCCACATACATTATGTTTTAAGCAGGCACTAACCCTCTCTGTCTGTGCAAAGGCCCCTTTTGAATATGGGGATCCAGGGCAAACCACAGTTTGCACGGGAAAAGACCTATTGGTGTCCATGCAGACTTTTGACTATCAGGTTTCAGGTGTCAATAATTGCTCCTGTCACTTAAACCATGCTGTTTTCTGTACTCAGTCTCTTGCTTTCCTCAGCATGAACTTCCTTACTGACAAAAACACTCCCAAATTAGGTGTAAATTAAATTCTTAGAATTATATTTCATTAGTATTAAACGAAAGTGAACTACATCTATGTTTTGAAGTACCAGATCTAGGAAATAAAAAAAAAAATTTACTGGGGCAATGGGAGGGTGACACAAAGATCTGAAACCCATGATGCTTTTATCAGCTGACTCCATTGGAATTGTACTTATAGGCTTTCAGGTTCATAGTGGAGGTAGCTAAAAACTAGGTAGTAAAAAAAAATAATTTGAAAAAAAACAAAACAAAAGAAATGCTTCATAAAAAGTTAATGGTGACTCCAAAATGTCTCTCGACAAATCAAGAATGTCACCTCTTAACTTCTAACTTTCTAAGTGTTCCAGAAATGCTCAGCTTCGCTTTGTAGTTCTTATGAAGTGAGCTGAGACATGTAGTGGTAGAGTAGAAACACAGAAACATAGCAATTGATAGCAGATAAGGACTACTTGGCCCAGCCAGTCTGCCCATTTTCCCCACCTACTGTAAAATCGCAGACCCTACTTGACTGAGTAGTTAGTTAGTTAGTAGAGAGTCTCACTCTCTGGGGTAGAGAACAGATAAACTGACTGGGTGGTAAGGTGGTTCTTTTCTAGTTGGCTACATGATGTTAATTCACCAAAATGGAAGACAGCAGGCACAGCTCACTGAAATGGACCAATTTGTTAAGCAACTGACCACAGAACTTGAAGGCGAAGAAGGGTGATGACATTCACTTTCACTTTTATGTCTTCTATAACTCTGTAGAACCATTTACTATAAGTACTAAGACAATTATCATCACTAAATGGATCTACTGGAAGACTATGACTGACATCTACACAATTCCACCCAGAGTACATTTGGGTTCATTGGGCACCATGAATAGCAGAGGGATGCACAAGAAACCTCTGTGCACATGCTTCTGTTGGCCAGCTTGTAGAGCAGGTGAGGTAAAGACTTGGCCACTGTGTGTCAATCAAACCCAGCGATATGAGTAAACATACTTGTATTCCAATAGACTGATGCACACTGAAAACTTCCAGGCTGTCACCACTAACTCGAGAAAAGGGCTTGAAGACTAAAGATGAAATAACTGAACACAAGAACATCCCCGGGCTGTCACCACTGACCCAGTAAACTTGAAGAACTGAAGGACAAGAACACCTCCAGGCCGTCATCACTGACCCAGGAAACTTGAAGAATTGAAGCTGAAAACTTGATGAACTGGAGAACTGAAGCACCTCTAGGCTGTCACCACTGACATGAGAAAGGATAGAAGAATGAAGACTGACGATTTGATGACCTGGAGAACAGGAATGCAAGACATAGAAAGGATCCAGACTGAAGTAGGAAATCTAACAAAAAGTTTATTTTATTCCAGCAAACCAATAGTACAAATCAGATATTAGAGACACCCTCCCTCAGTAAACCAAGGCCAAATGTTTTCCCGCAAACCTCACGCTTTCTCAAGGCTGTGAAACTGCTGGTGATTGGTGTTTACAAGAGCTAGCATTTAAAGTGACAGTGCACATTTTTATAAATACTGAAAGGTAAAAGAACACCATGAACAACACTAAAGGTTACATACCTGGCATAAAAGATGTGATAATAAAGTGGCATATGTGCAATAAGTACTTATAAAATTATTTCATAAAGATCATATGATATGTGTATAAGGTGAAAGGCAGGGGGGTTGTAAGATGGGGAAGGGAAAGGTAGAGGTTTAAATATGTGCAAATGTTGCTCAATGTGATACTTGTGTAGATAATGATATTTAAAAGGAGGCAAAACCACCCAAAGAAAAGGGGGTCTACCAACTCGAACCTAAAATGTAATGTGACCTTTGACCTCCACAAAGTTAACTTTTGGATCTTACCATTGGTACAGCCAGTGATGGAAATATTGTTACCTCACTTTACAGGAAACCGACAGAACATAATTCAGTTTCATTACACCAGTTGTCACCCAAAACATGTTACCAGAAACATACCACTGGGACAGCTGATGAGATCAAAAAGGAACTGTACATCTGAAAATGAATATCAGAATCAAGCTGACATCTTAACACACAGATTCCAAGCCTGAGGATATACTAAGGAGGTCATATCTAAAGCGAAGGACAAAGTAGACAGACTGGACAGGGACACACTTCTTGCACAAAGCACAAGAAATGAAAGACAAAATCCTTCAAGTGACACCACTCCTATTTTCATAACCACTTTTACCCCACAGGCTACTACAGTGAGAAATATCATAGACAAAAACTGGCACATTTTGAATATAGAAAAGGAATTGATACCATTTGTTCAAACACCACCACATATGGTGTTCAAAAGGGGCCAGAACATCAGAGATACTCTGGTAAAAAGCATATATTGAAACAGAGACACAGGGAGAGGTACTTTCCAACATTTACCTCCAACCACACACAGATGTGGCAATTGCACATTCTGTCGATACATAAAAACAGGTGCCGCCTTCTCACACCCAGCCACTGCTGTGACTTATCAAATCAAGGAATTTGTCACGAATAATTCTTCAGATGTAATTTATATGGCACGATGTGAGGCCTGCCTGGCATTTTACACTGGAATAACGAGACAAAAACGTAAGGACAGGATTGCCCAACATATTAGAAGTGTGTCTAAACTTGATGGCATCAGTGCCTTGGCCCTGCATTGTGAACAAAAGGAAAGGGGACATAATTGTTCCTTCTGAGCAATTGAAAAGGTGTTTCCCACAACCTGAGGTGGTAACATCGACTCTAAGCTGTTATAACTGAGAAATCTTCTGGCAATACAAATTGAAGTCATATGAATGGCCAGGACTGAACGAACATTTCCAACTGTCACACCTTATCTATAGTAAGACTGTCTTCTTTCCCTCTGTATTTGAAAAAAATAGATTTCAGAAATGTCCTAAGAATGCTTTGAAACGTATTGAATCTTTTGGTTTATTATCCTGTTATTTATGCTATTATTTGTACCAAGCTTTGATGGTTTACCCTGATTTCTCAGAGTCCACAATACATTGATTGCATATTTTGCTTATCTAACACTCTATTAGCTACATATATGCCTTTGTAATATGTAACAATAGTTAAGTACATCAGTGGAATCACTGTTTTTAATCCCATGCTTAATTTTTAAAATCATTATTTCTATTAATCCTTTTCTCCCGCCCCAACTCCCTTCCCTTTTTTGGGTGGCTTTTTGGCCCCCTTTTAAATATCATTATCTACACAAGTATCACATTGAGCAACATTTGCATGTATTTAAACCTCTGCCTTTCCCTTCCCCATCTTAACCCCCCAGCTTTTTACCATATACATATATCATATGATCTTTATTAAATAATTTTATAGTGCTTATTGCACAAATAACACTTTATTTAAGCAATTTATCCCTCCAGGGTGTGGGTATACTGGAGGATTTACCAAGGCTGGTGTGAATCTTGTTAAGTCCTCCAGTGTACCCACACCCTGGAGGGATACATTTATATTATACAATGGCAAATGTTGTTTTATTTATTTTTTTTAGATATATTGTAAGTAACTGAGGTCCATAGGGTTGGAAGGAGGATGTCATTTTTTAAATATTTACCTCGGTGTTTTAGCGAAGCAGCAACAGGACAAATGGCTGCAGTTTCGATTAAAGTGAAATCGACCAGACTGTCATGAGATAAGGTTGGCTGGCACTTTTTCCCCGTGGGTACACTGGAGGATTTACCACGCTGGGAAAGGTACCAGCCAACCAATCAGGATGCAGCATTTGCCACATTCAATTTACTCCATTGTATAATATCACATCTTTTATGCATGGTATGTAAACTTTAGTGTTGTTTGTGGTTTCCTTGTACCTTTCACCATTTATAAGAATGTGCACTGTCACTTTAAATGCTAGCGCTTATGAACACCAATCACCAACATTCCCACAGCCTTGAGAAAGCACGAGGTTTGTGCAAAAATGTTTGGCCTTGGTTTACTGAAAGAGGGTGACTGATTTGTACTGTTGGTTTGTTGTAATAAAAGAAACTTTCTGTTGGATTTCCTGCATCGGTCTGGATCCTTTCTATGTGTTGATATTGTGGAAGGGGGGGGTTGAGCTGCTGGAGCGTCATGCTCTGTAAGTACTGTTTCTTTACTCTGGCACCAGTCCATTGTTGTGTTGTAGCTGCCTATATGATTTACTGAAGAACAGGAACACTTTTGCTGAACAACTACTGGAAGGCTGAAGACCTGCAACAAAAACCCCAATCCACTGGATGATGGATCCCTATCTGCGAACTGGTGCAGTTCCCTGCTGTACCTAGCTCACTGTTAGTGAGGGGTTGGCCTGAAGATCTGATGAAGAGGTAAGTGAGAGGGAGTTCCCTAGCTGTCTCTGCTATGGTTACACTGATGACCGGCACCAAATTATCCATTTGCAAATAGTGATCACAGTCTCTGGGTGTCACTGTTAATGACAGACTTTGGTAGAGCAATCATTAAAGGTGATAGGCATTAGAATGAGAAGTCTATAAACATGCAAGCAGTTCAATGGCATGCAGGGCAGTTTATCACATACAGAGCAATTTGTCACATGCTGTGCAGTTCGTAACATGCAGGGCAAGTTCTGGGTTAATCCAAATAATCATTAGGATAAACAGGTCAAATTCAAGCAAATAGGGCAATTTGGTGCATGCAGGGCAACTACTCAGTCTCTGAACAGATGTTACACTTCAGGTGCTGTCCCGTTAAAGTCAATATCAGTTTTGCCCTTTTTCACAAGTTGCAGACAGTTCAGCATTTTCACTTCAAAACTGCTCAGCAGGATCACTTCCTAGAACAGGTGCACTTGTAAAGGCAATATATAAGGGGGAACCTGACTAATGCTGGATATACCTAACTACATAGGGACCCTGAGGTTCGTCCTCCCTACACCCAGTATTTACTTGGGTTCAAAGAACTTAACAGGAGGATTATCCCATTGGCTGAGGGTACTCTAGCTAACCACCATGCTAGGGATCCCACGGTAACTGTCCCTCACTGGCTTAGGCTGTGAGTTGGTTACTCAGCTTACTAGCCCTTGTCTAGGGTTGTGGCTACTATGTTGCTGGAGTGACTAACTGGCTGGCATATTCCCTTCCGCTTGCTCCTGGCTGGAGATGACACTCTAGTGCACTTTGAAATTAGCAGAATTTACAATTTCAAGCCCTTGCCTTAGCTTGGCTACTGGTAGCCACATGGCTACTAGCTACCTTTACCACCCTGGGGGACTCTAATTTTACAATCTGAGGTTTTGGTTCCCCTAACTGGCCCACCTGGTGATGTTCCTGAATAAAAAAAAAACTTTTGGACTAACTGGCCCCTATTCACTAGCCCAGCTGGCTAGTTTGACTATCACTTTAACTGAACACTAGGGCTTTGCTTTCCCCTGCTCCTGACTAGAGCCCTTTCACTATTCAATTCAGGGCCTGCCGTGCCCTCTGCTCTGCCTCCGGGAGCTTAATTTACATTCATTTAAATTAAATTTAATAGATCTGTGCCCCTGTGCGTCTGCTGCGTTGCGGGAGCTTATTTTAATCATTTAAACACATTTTAATAGGGCCTCCCTCGCCCTATGCTTCTTTAGTGGAACAATTTCTATAGATTTTAATAAACCTGCCCTCGGGCGGTCTTTAGTCCTGGGGCCTTTCGCTAGCCCCAACCATGGCCCCGGACATTTTTCTGTGCCTTCCAGCGCAATTTTACAAAACCTTTCTCTTTTTTTTAAACAAATAAACAATCCAGGTGGTCAGCACCTGTTCAATGGTGCCACCGCCAACTCATCGCCCCAGCCAGGGTGGAAAATGGAGAAGGAGGAGTGATTTTGGCCACAGATCCAGGCTGGGGGCAGGCGGTGGGCAGTCTTCCTCTCGTGGTTTTGCTGGGTTGCTCCGCCCCGATGCTCCACCAGCCTGATACTCACTCACTAACAGATGTGGCCCTGCTTGTGGGTGCCACCGCTGAGGGATGAAAACTTTTTTTTTTATAATTAAATAAAATAAGCAGGGCTAAACATAGCCCACACCGAGGCCAACCGACTGCTGGATCTGCCAAAACTATAGGACCGCTGACAATGCTGAATGGACCGCTGCAACTACAACAGGGATGAGAGGAGGACTGCTGGTACTACCTCTTTAACTTTTACCTCCCTGTGTTCCTCCTCTCTCCTTTTGGACACAAAACCTTTCACTCTTCTTTCTTCTCTTCAGGATGCCTGACAGCATTCCCCCGACCAGATTCCTCTCTGGCCAACCAAACTCTGCCTAATGGCCACTACTGACCACTTTAGGAACTCTCCCTGGCATTCAGGATGCTGAGTCCCTAATGACCAGGGGAGTAAACCAGCATCCCAGTGTGAGCTGGACCTTAGGACTGGCACAGGCTCGTGCCATTGCTGGGCAGACTGCAATAAGAAAAAAAAAACTTTTAAAACTGCAGGCTGCAGTTTATTTCTGTGGGGCTCCTGCCACGTGGTTCATTTTCCCCTTTGCCACCTAAACTATCCAGGGTACCTGGGCACCTTTATGGGGCTTACTGGGACTTGCTGGTGGGGGGCCCAAATTTGGTTTATTACACATTTGGCACTGCTAAAAGATACATGTCCTCATGTGTCCTCCTAAACCATTTGTGAGGACACAATACTTCGAAACTTTATCCATTCTTAACCTCTAACATTTAACATTTCTAACATCTAGACTTTAACTGTAAGATAATTCTAACTTTGTCATGTACTTTTGTTTTATTTACAGGTTAGCTTTTGTAGAATTATTGGACTTCTTCTATCCAATGGTTTGGAGGAATACCATTGGTTGTATGTGAGCTTCTACATACAGAACATTCAGTAAACATGGCAGTAACGGGGCCAAACATGGTAACACCTGCTAGCCAGGGCCATTCTATTGGATCTCCAGGGGTAGCCATATCTGTTGTGGTGTGCTCCTGCCTCTTCCATATGTCTTCTCCAATGTCCCGAACATTGTCCAGACTAGTAGTTTGAAACATGCAAGGCTTCAACATATTTCAGTGCACTATTTTACTTTTGTGTCCTCCCGTTTCTGATTTAATTCTGTATACTGGTAGTTCTGGATATGGAATTTCAGTAATTACAAATAGTGTAGGCTCCAACCTGGTTGCAAGTTTTTGACCTCTGGTTTGATTGGTCTTTTATATATATATATGTGTATATATATATATATATATATATATATATATATATATATATATATATATATATACATTGTTTCTCCCATGCCCCAGTCAGCCCATGTTCCTGCCATCCTCCCAGCCCCGTGCCAACCTTAAGGCTTACCTCCCATCTTCTCCCATGGCCTACCCTCTGTGGCAAGGTGGCGGGGAGACCCACTCTCTACCTGCCAGGTCTGGATCCAGTTCAGGGAGGTGCCTTCTCGGGGGCGGTGCCTGCAGAGGACAGCCTTCATCCAGCTCAACCGGGACCAGTTTTTCCATTTTCTGCAGAGGGAAGCATGCAATGCCAACAATGGCCGAGCTGCACACACTTCTGCACACAGCATGCCAGTTGGTTGCTCCACCTCCGAGCCCCATAGTACAGGACATGGCGTGTCCAACACCCAGCCTCCGCTAGGTGTCAGGCAGGTGCTGATCTCGTTCCCCACACTCCCGGAGAGAGAACTGTCCCTGGATCTCGATCCTCCTCCCTGGCCAACACCTGATGACCCATTCACACCGCGAACACGGGTCGCCAGTGTGGCATGAGGTAAGGCATGATGCCTCAGACCTCCATGCCACTGGGCCGGCCAGTTTTGCGTGGTCTTTAGCAAAACTCTATCCCTATGGATAAAGGTACAGCGTGTGCTCTGCAGTCATACTGTCCTTTTTGCCTCTGTTCTATGCGTTCCTTCTGGGACAATGCAATATCAGTTGCTTCCCTGAGTCACCGTTGGTGTTCTTCTACCCATACTGTGGTTGGCCCTTCCATCTTTTTGGATGTCAACTGTATGTCTAGGACCATGTCCATCAGAAGTCTTCCATATCTGCAGAACATTAAGTAATAGGGCGTGTATCCGGTAGCACAGTGAACAGTAATATTGTAGAAGTAGCAAAATTCAGGAAGCAGTTTGGGCCATTTTGTTTTCTAGTGCTCAGGCATTGCTCTCAACATCTCTAGCAAAGTGTGATTTGCTCGTTCACATAACCCATTGGTTTGTGGGTGGTAGGGAGCTGTTTTCAGTTTCTTACTGCCATACATGGAACACAGTTCTTTGAACAGTATTGATTGAAAAGCACCATTTTGATCAATCAATATTTGGGATGTGTACCCGTATGAGAGAACAAAATGTTTCCAAAAAGCTTCAGCTGTAGTCTGGGCTGACAAGTCTTTTACAGGTACTGCCACCATGAACTTTGTATAGTGGTCAATGATCATTAATACCTATTGGAATCCACTTTTGATGGGTTCTATTTTTAAATGATCCAGAGCAACAACTTCCAAAGGTGCTTGAGTTACGATTGAGTGCATGGGTGCTCTCTGTTTACTGTCCATCTTTTTCTTTAGGTCACAGATCATGCAGTTCTCACACCACTGTCTAATATCATCTGTTATGCTGATCCAATAAAATCTTTGTCTTATTGTTTTCTGGTGTCTGAAGTGACCTGTCCCATTGTGATAGGCCTCCAACACGGGATCTGCCTCCATTTGCGGGATGAAGATTTGGACAATTTCCTCTCGGGTTCTTGGATCATAAGTCTTCTGCACATTTCTTCCCTCCTCTGGGCTGAGGTATTCTCACTGCCTCAAAAATTTGATCAGCTCTTGGGACAAAGTCTTCCTTTCTTGCGCACTTACGATTCTTCTGGTTCTGAGGATCTCCTTCAGTTCACAGATCAGAGGGTTCCGGTCCTGCAACTGTGTCCATAGATCTACTCTCTCATCTGCCGGCAATGTAGGCTTTGCATCTGGGGTGGGGCTGACCCTCTGTGAGTACTGGCAACACAGTTGAACAATCTTGGCAGGGATGCTAACAAATGGCGGGATCTCCAAATCTTCCCACTTAGTTTCAGTTACCTCCTCTTCATCTCGATCGGGCAATCTAGAAAGAGCATCAGTGTTACCGTTCAACTTCCCTGAACAATATTTAATTGTGAAATTAAAGTTAGCCAGCCTGGAGGCCCAGTGCTGCTCCAGCACTTCAAGTTTAACTGTATTGAGATGTACCAAGTGGTTGCTGTCCGTGTATACTGTGAATAGGTTAGCAGTTAGGTAGTGTCAGAATTTTTCTGTTATAGCCCAAATGAGTGCTAAGAACTCTAGCTTGTAGAAACTGTATTGTGGTCATTCCTTTCAGAACCCTGCAGTTCTATGCTTGCATGGGTGATCACTCACTCTTTTCCTTCCTGTACTTGGGCAAGTACAGCTCCTAGTCCTTGTTGCTGCCATCTGTAGCAAGGTTGAAAGGTTGAATGCATGGGACAGACATACGGCAATTCTAGTGTGTGGTAGGAGGAAGTAGGCTATTGGTTAACTAGGATCTGCAGCTTATCCATTAAGTAGGGACATGGGCAGACTAGGTGGGCCAAGCGGTCATTATCTGCCATCAAATTCTATGTTTCTATGTTTCTTTTGGTAGTCCCAGTAAGCTAATACAGGCACTGTGGTAAGCACTGATTTAAGGTGGTCAATGCAAATTGACACTCTTGTATCCAATTCACCTTACTGTGTCTGGCAACTTTACTTCTTTTGGAGTGGCATAACAGTTCGTGAAGAGGGCTTCCTAGTTGGAAAAGTCCTTCACAAATCTTCGATAATAGCCAGCAAGTCCCCAAAATCTTCTCACATCTCTGGTGGTGACAGAATGAGGCCACTCCTTCACCACTCTGATTTTATTTATTTAGTTTTTGTTGACCGAGTAAATGCACTAGACAAGACACTGCCTATTTTCAGGCACGACCTGGGAGGTTACAAAACAATGATACAACAGCAGACAGTAGTAAATAATACAGTATACAGAATACTTTTGATCAATACATACATATTCAGGAGGAAATAGGTATAAAACATGATATTTCAAGCATGGTCAGAGAAAGGAGTTTAGATAATTATAGTGCAGGAGAAAACTGAGTGCAAATACACAGTCAGTAGAAATTCTGAGGGGGACACTGTTTGCAATGGAGTTTGAAACTTGGGGGGAAGGCAAAACATAGAAACATAGATGTTGACAGCAGAAGGAGACCGCTAGGTTCATCTAGTCTGCTCATTTGTTTTAGTCCTATTTTGACACACTAGTTGCTATTTGTAGTCAGGGCTCCCTTGTGTCTACCCCATGCATTCTTGAATCCCCCTTCCCCCCACAATGTTGTCCCTCACTACTTCTTACGGCAGGCTGTTCCAGGCGTCCACCACTCTTTCTGTGAAGAAACACTTCCTGGTGTTGGTAAATAACCATCCTCTTTCAGCCTGAGGTCATGTCCCCTGGTCCTGGAGCCCTTCTTGAAATGAAAAAGTTCCTGTGCCTGTACCTTGTTAATGCCTTTTATGTACTTGAATGTTTCAGTCATGTCCCCTCTCTCTCCTCTCTGCTCCAGGGAGTACATATTCAGTTCCCTAAGTCTTTCCTCGTAGGACTTGTACTGTAGATCCTGAATCATTTTTGTTGCCTTTCTCTGTACTGTTTCCACCCGGTCAATGTCCTTCTTGAGGTGAGGCCTCCAGCACTGGACTCCGTATACCAGGTGAGGCCTGACCAGCAATCTATACAGTGGTAGTACCACCTCCCTCCTCCTGCTCGTGATTCCCCTCCCAATGCAGCCCAGCATTCTGCTGGCTTTTTATGTTGCCTTCTCACACTGCTTGCTGACCTTCAAGTCGTCTGAGATTATGATTCCCAGAACTCGTTCCTGGTTTGAGGCCGCCAGTCTTTCATCTCCTAGGTAACATTCCTTTCTTGGATTTTTCTTTCCTGTGTGCATGACCTTGCACGTTTTGGTGTTAAATCTCAGCTGCCACACTCCAGACCATTCTTCTAGTTTCTTGAGGTCAGCTTCCATCTTGCTCACTCCATCTGAGATGTCCACCATGTTACGTATCTTGGTGTCATCTTCGAACAGACACACCTTCCCTTCCAGTCCATCAGTGATGTCTACTATAAGAACATTGAAGAGCAGAGGCCCCAGCACTGAGCCCTGAGGCACCCCACTGGTCACCCTGCCTTCCGCTGATTGTGTTCTATTTATCTGTACCCTCTGGGTTCTGCCTTGTAACCAGTTTTGTACCCATCTGACTACTTCTGGACCAGCCCCTGTGTGATCAAGCTTCTTTACCAGCCTTCTGTGTGGAACCGAGTCAAAGGCCTTATTAAAGTCTAGGCAGACCACATCTACTGCCCCACCATCGTCTACTATTTTTGTAGCGTAATCAAAAAAAATGAGCAGATTTGTCTGGCATAACCTACCTGCTGGGAAACCATGCTGTTTAGGGTCTTGTTGGCTGCTAGTTTCGAGGAATGCTATGATCCTCTGTTTGAGTAATGTCTCCATTAGTTTTCATACTATAGACGTGAGGCTCACTGGTCTGTAATTACTAGCTTCTTCGCAACTGCTTGATTTGTGAAGTGGAACCACTATTGCTTTTTTCCAGTGTTCGGGTACCACTCTGCTCTTCAAGGATTTCATGAATAGAAGTGCCAGAGGGCTGATTCTGACCCCAGTTCCTTAAGGATTCTGGGGTGCATCTTGTCTGGTCCCATGACTTTGTCTACTTTTAGTTTATTTAGCGCCACCATACTTCAGCTTCTGTAAAGGGACTGGTGTCTGCCCCTGGTCCTGGGGTGTTGTGTTTTTCAGGGCTGGGCCATCCCCTGGGTCCTCTTTGGTAAACAAAGAGCAGAAGTATTTCTTCAGGATTTCGGCTTTCCCTGGGTCATGTTTGGTGCATGTCCCTTCTTCAGTAGTAATCTTTACTATCTCCTTTTGCTTTCCTACATTCCCTAATGTATCTAAAAAAATATTTGTCTCCTCTCTTTGCCCCTTCTGCTGTCTTTTCCTCTGTCTGTGCTTTTGCCTTTCTAATTGGTTTGTTAGACTCTCTAATTTTTTCCTTGTACGACTCCCAGTCTTTCTCAGTTTTGGTTTACTGGTATATGCTGTACACCTTTTTTATTTCTTTGACTGTGATAGTCACTTCCTTGTAAAACCATAGAGGATTTCTTTTTCTTTTTGCTTTGCTGACCCATCTGGCATATTAATCTGTGGCAGTCTTTATTGCTGTCTTGAGTCTCCCCCACATGACCTCCACCTCCTCAGCCTCTATTTCCATTAACTGGCTACTTATGTTGCTCCTCATTTTTTGGAAGTCCGCCTTTCTGAAGTCCAGCACCTTTATCTTTGAGTGGCTGGTGTCCTGTTATGTTTACCTTAAAGCTTACCATGCAATGAGCTGTTGCCCATATGGCGTCCACTTCAATGTCCTTGATCCTTTCCGAGTTTGTGAGGACTAGATCAAGAATGGCATCTCCCCCATTGTTGGGGTTTTAACAAGTTGCCTCAGTTCCACGCCTTGTAGTGACAATAAGAAGTCCCTACTTCTTGTTGCTGCTGTTGGTGTGCTCCAGTCAATATCTGGTAGGTTGAAGTCCCCCACCAGTATTACTTTGCCTTTGTCAGGTATTTTGTGGATTTCCTCTATTGGGTCTTTGTCACCTTTATCTCCGTGATTTGGAGGTCTGTACACAACGCCAGTTCTGAAGGGTTTTCCCTTGTCCGTGTCTATTGTTAGCCACAGTGACTCGAAGTCTCCAGGTTGCCCTTTTACTTCTGTGGCTTTTATTTCCTCCCGAATGTAAATGGCTATGCTCCCCCCCTTTTTTTGCCCTGCCTAGCTTTCCTGAACAGATTGTAACTGGGAATGGTCGTATCCCATCCGTAGGTTTTCGTGAACCACATCTCTGTTACAGCCACCCAGTCCAACCTTTCTATTTCCAGGACGACTGTAAGTTCAGGAAGTTTGTTGGTTAGGCTCCTAGTATTGAAAATGTAATAAGACCCTCCACAGTGCTGCAAAAGCAACATAAAGAGAGTTGGAAGTCAGTTACAGGTAAAGATTTCAGAGTTGCTTAGGAAGTTGTGAAGTGCTTGCTTGAAACAAAAGTGGGACTGTGCAACTCTGACATGAAGTGGGAGGGCATTCCAGACTCCGGGGTGAAGGAGGCAAAGGCCTGTTCACCCATCTTGGTGGAACATCTAGGGACTGCCAGAAGAGGTTGGTCACAGGAGTGCAAGGGGTACAGTTGTTCTTGGGAGGTCATCAAGACTGTGAGAGTCACTGGTTTGGAGGATCTTATTATGTTTTCAATCATACAGCCAAGTGCAAGTAGGCAGCAAGAGGAAGGGGATATCCAACCTAGCTTAGCATACAGTGAGCAGTGGTGAGTCATTCTGGGGGTGGAAAGGGCAAGCCAGCATATGTTGTTGTATGACACGTTCCATTTGCCCAGGTTGGAAGCACTAGTCATATAGTAGGAGGTGAGTCCGTAAGTGAGACTGGGAAGTATGATTCCCCGAGCTATTGCAAGTCTGGCAGCAGGAGTTAGAGTATACCTTATTTGTAGGCCAGCCCAGTTTTGGTGTTGACAGTCTTGCAGACATTTGAGATATGTTGGTTGAAACTGAGGGCATGGTCCATGGTAATACCAAGGTATTTGAAGGAGTTGGTGGTGGAGAGGAGAGATCTACAGGGGCAGTGGACGATAGGGGCAATGGGGCAGGATCTGAGCTTTGGTGAGGACCCAAATAGCATTGACTGGGTCTTACTGGCATTTAGGATGAGGCTATGTTGTGTTAGCCAGGACTGCAGTCTTCAAAATCAGCATTCAGTTGCGAGTTTATCTCAGCTATATTTTTGAAGCTGGTGTAGAGTACCATGTCATCAGTGTAAAAGAGGGAGCTGCAGTATGATGGAGTTTTCAGAGCATCATTTATGAATATGGAGAAAAGCAGTGGTCCAAGGATTGAGCCTTGGGGCACGCCAACATTGATAGTGGTGGGTGTGGAGAGTTTCTGCTTTACTTTGACAAACTGCTGCCTGTTTCTTAAGTAGCTGGAGAACCATTTGAGATCTGTGTTGGAAATGCCTAGGGAGGAGAATTTGGATTCCAGCTTTGAGCGATTGATGAGATCAAACGCCTTGGTTAAATCAATAAAAATAGAACCAGTGAGTTTTCTGTTGCCCATCCCCAGTATAATATCATTTGTAATTTGGGTTAATGCCATGGTGGTGCTGTGGGCTGTTCTGAAACAATGTTGAGCAGGGATAGTAGGTTATTCTTATTGAGATGGTCCATGATCTGGAGGTCGACAATTTTCTCAAGAACTTTGCTGAGAAGAGGAAGGATAGCAATAGGGCAATAGTCTGTAAGACTCTTTGGGTCACCTTTTTTAAGCACAAGGACTATTTTGGCTGTTTTCCAGTTCTCAGGGACTGTACCTGAGGCTAGTGGCATATTAAACAATCTTGTAATTGGGTAATTTTCTCAGGGTCTGGGGCTATCCCTTGCGAGGATACAACAGGTCCTAAAAAATTCCCTTTCTCTTCCAAAAAATGACATTTTGATTTGATTTTCAGTCTATATTTCTTTAGGTGCTTAAATACTAGTTCCATGTGTTTCAAGTATTCCTTATACATTTTCAAATAAACTATGTTATCATCCGGGTACAGTAGTACTGTATCAAAATTCTGACGGCCTAGGTATTGTGCCACCAAGCACTGAAACAGTCCTGGTGCATTACAGAGACCAAAGGGCATCTGGGAAAACTCATATGATCTCACTGGGGTCACAAAAGCAGTTTTCTTGACCCTTTGGCACCATGGATACTTGCTAGTAGCCACTCACTAAATCAATGGTGGAGAAGAATGCTGCTGATTTTAGTGCTGTGAGGGCATCTTTGATGCAGGGTAGTAGACCGGGCATCCCAGTGTGTGATTTGGTTAAGTTTACGGTAGTCCACACAAAATCAGATCTGTCCATCTTTCTTCCTGACCAAAACAATTAGTGCTGCCCATGGACTATGACTTTCTCTTATAACAGTTGTCTCTAACATTTCCTTCAGCAACTGCTTGGTTGGCTGATACAGAGCAGGTGATATGGGTCTGAACTGTTCCCAAATGGGTGGGTGATCTCCTATCGGAATGTGGTGTTTCACATTAGTTGCACAGCCAAAATGTAGCACATGGTGTGAGAAAGCATCTGAGTGTCTCTTGATTACTTCCAGCAGCTTCCCCTTTTCTTCTTCTGTTGTCTCGGGATTCCCCTATGTCAGTTTCCTGGATCCATGCGTCTGGGTACACACTGTCAACTGTATCCTCTGGCAGTATCATTATGGTACTGGCTAAGCAAGCCTCTTTCTCTTCCTCCTCTTCTGGGGTTATAACATCTTCCCATTCAACCTTCGTGAGCCACCCAATGGCCTGTCATTTGTTCACTGTCACTGGCTGGGTGCCATAATTGAGGAAACAGGGACTTTGCCATCCTTCACTGTGACCAGGCATCGAGCCACCATAACTGGATCTTCCTCTCTGACCCACTCTGGTTCCACCAGGGCTGTGTAGTCTTTGACTTGAAGTCCCACCTTGGCTCTGCACATTAATACTGTCTTGGCCCCAGGCTTCAGCTGCACTGGCCTTTCGTCCATCACTCAAACGTTTCCTATTTCTCCCTTCCCATTTGCAAACTGCTGATGATACTGGTGCAGCTTAATCATCCCTTGCAAGGCTTATTTCTCTCTCCATGGAAGTGAACAGGTTTGTTCCCTGAGAACTTATATCAGGTCCTCTTGGCAGTGCTGGAGCAAATTCATGCCCAAGATCAGAGGTGGTGAGTTGTCCCCAATTTAATATTTGCTTCTTTAAAGCCTATAATAGGGATATGCAGGCCATTGCCAGCCACAAGACTCATCCACTTTGTAAGGGGTTGGGCTAGTTGCTCTCTTGTCCAAGGCTCAAAGAAAATGTTGCCCTGTAGAGTCGTCACTTATGAGATAGTATCCAGTAGGGCTTCCATTTAAATTCCTTTCACTTTTATTGTTGTCATCAGGCAATTTCCAACAAATCAGGCTTGAGTTGGGCTTCTTGATGGACCTACTTCTGACTATCCCGAGGACCTCGGTTGGACAAATCAGTTTGTGATTTGGTGGCCACTTTGGCCACCATGCCTCAAAATCTGGTGGCCCAAGAATGTTTAGGTGGCCACTTTTTTACGGCCGCTAGACTATAAAATCTGGTGGCCAGTTCCACTTTTTTTAACTTGTCTGCCAGCTGAGGTATTGTCCATAAGCCTACATTTAGAAAATTATTTCCCAGAGGTATCCCGTTAAATTCACAACACAATAATAGCGAATGAATAATAGCGATGACTAAATGGCGCTACTGATACTTTATAGCGCCATGGAAAAATAGCGCCTAGCAGCCAAAATATCTATAAGTATATTGTTACTTACAGTGCAGGTTTGTGTTGTCACTCTGAAAACATCTGCTTCCCCTGCTTCATCTACTTCCGTTATGCAGTGTGTTAGAGTTTTGATTCCCCCTTCCCCCCGGCTGATTGGTCAAATTCAGCAGGTGCAGGTAATAAATTCACTATTTAGCTTCTGCATTGTTTCTGTGGTGTTTAGTTGTGTGGAAGGAAGAGGAAAGGACTATGGCATGTCCCTGGAATTTGTAACTAGCCAGAAAGGTAAGCCACTGGTTCTATATGCCGGCTACCTGTATAGAAAAGATAAAGAAAGAACTGTCAAAGTTTACTGAGTTGTGCAGACTCTCATAAATACAACTGCCTCGCTAAGTTGCACACTTCAGCAGACAGTGTTGTGGCTGCTATTCATGAGCATAATCATGTGGCAGATGCTGTCGATGTTGGGGTTAGGCGTGTGATGGCTGATATTCATTCCCGTGCACATACAACAGCCGAAACAACCTCTGAGAACATGTCACCCAAGCATTTGGAAGCTTATAGAATGCTTGAGATATGAACAACAACTGACAGAGCTTAAACTGACGCAGCTTGTATCAGGAGCCAGTAATGCAGGAACCAAACGGAAGTATAAGGATCAAAGTCAACGTATTGCTTCCATTGTGGCACAGTATGAGTCCAAAACCACCTTGGAATACCTGAGACAACTAGCATATAATTTTCAATTCCAACAGTGATTGAGTTGGAACCTCTGACTTCTGCAAAACAGGAACTGCTCTGAAATTAAATAAAATAAATAAAGGATCGCACTCTGGCTTCGGCCAGTTTTTTTTTAAAACAAGAAGTCGTGATTTTTACAGTTGTCGAATAGTTGCTATGCACCTGTCACAGCATACGGACATTTAGTCACGTCTTTTTTTGATGCGGTCAAGCCATTGCGGACTTATAGCCGTATCTCCTAGTTGCCACCTGCATAGTGGTCGCGGTCAATTAGTTTTTCCGGCAACTTTACAATGGCGACATTAACTGTGTGACTATCTTGCAGTATCTGGCACTAGCTTGCAGAAACAATTAAACAAATCAGTTTTACACTGCTATTGGTTTTTGGAACCAACATTCAAGGGTTGTTAACTACCTCCCCCGTAGTAACAATGCACTAGAAGCCTGGCACAGGGCTTTCTCACACACAGTTTCTGTAAGCCACCCTACACGAGCAAAACTTGCTAGAAAGCTCCGGCAGGAACAGCACACTGTATCACTGCAAAGGCGACAGCTGGAGCTGGGGCAACAGCCTCCTCATAAAAACAGTAAATACTCATCAATAAATCAGGTGTTTAAGACAATATGCAACAACGTTGCAAACCGAACGCCTAAACAATACCTGCTAGACATTGCTGCTGTAATTGAAATAAATGTTGCCTGATAAAAAATGAAAACATGTATTGCCACAGTTTGCACATGATTTTAACTTTTTCTTGTATATGCATCATTTGCACACTGCTTCCCCATACATAAATTCTGCACGATTTTAACTTTTTATTGTATATGCATCATCTTCATCAGTGACATGGCGCAGGACCTAGAAGGCAGAATTTCACTGTTCGCTGATGACACAAAGCTCTGTAACAGAGTAGACACACCAGAGGGTGTAGACAGAATGAGAAGCAACCTGCAGAAACTTGAAGAATGGTCAGGGGTTTGGCAGTTGAAATTCAATGCAAAAGTGCAAGATAATGCATATAGGCACAAAACCCTGGCACAATATATCAGTTGGGGGTGAGGATATAGCATCACCAAGCAGGAAAGGGATCTTGGGGTTATCATCTCTGATGACCTCAAGGTAGGAAACAGTGTGACAAGGCAGCAGGTAAAGCAAATAGGATGCTGGGATGTATAGGCGGGGCATTACCAGCAGGAAAGGGAGGTCATAATTCGCTATACAAGACACTAGTGAGGCCCCACCTGAGTACAGTGTACAGTTCTGGAGACCATACCTACGTAAGGATATAGACAGGGTAGAGAAGGTTCAGAGGAGGGCAACAAAGATGGTGCATGGATTGCATCATAAGTCCTATGAAGACAGGTTGAAGGAACTGAACATGTACTCCCTGGAAGAGAGGAGGGAGAGAGGGGATATGATAGAGACATACAAGTATCTTACAGGGAGGAACAGGGTGCAGGAAAACACTATTTTTAAGCGAAAAAGATGTTCCAGGACTAGAGGGCATGGGATGAAGTTGGAGGGAGGATGATTCAGAGGAAACATGAGAAAGAATTTCTTCACAGAACAGGTGGTGGACAAGTGGAACACCCTGCCAGAGGAAGTGGTGGGGGCTGAAACAATCACGGGATTTAAGAATGCATGGGATAGACATAAAGGAATTCTGGAGGTCAGGGATAAGGTGCAACAGACTTCTAGGAAAACAAACTGAACTTACAAGCTCAAATGGGCAGACTGGGTGGTCCATAGGCCCTTATCTGCCGACACTGTCTATGTATCTATGTATCATTTGTACACTGCTTCCCCATACATAATTTCTGCACAATTTTAACTTTTTGTTGTATATGCATGCTTCCCCATAAATAAATAAAGTTTTATCAGAGTATCAGAGTAATAAAGTTTTGTTATGTGTGTTTGGAGCTGCGACTTGCTGTTTGTATGCCACGTCATAGCTGCGACTGTTTAGATGCATGTACTGCGAGCTACAACTATTTGTCCAGTAAGAGATAGAAACAGTGACTTGTTTTCCAGCAACACAATATTCAGGTGATCAAAGTGGTAACATCAATTTGACTGTGTGACCAAACTACCACTCTCTATTGTCCGCGACCAAATGTCCAGGAACCAAAGGTCCGTACACGTCTGTCATAGGTTGCCAGTATTCAAAGTGCGGTTGGAAGCAACCAGCAGAGCATTGAAATTTGTGATGCTAAGTAGTCTTAGGAAGTAAATGCAATTTTCTGAGGGCACAAGTTCGGAGATGACAAGGTCAGCAGAAATGCTACTTGTATTTACAGCAAAAAATGTTCCCCAATGTTCATCATGGCGGTGGTGGTTGGGGTGGGGGTGGGGATCTACTAAAGCAAGTGATGCATTTGGATCTGTGGAAAGAAATTTTTGCCAAAGTCTGTTCAAATGTCATACATGGTATTATATAGCATCGCTTTATATACGAGTCGCTAAAGTAAAGTAGCATATTCTCGGCGCTATTTAGTTTTATGCTATTTAACATAGAACCTTACCAGAGGTCCTGATGAGAAGTAGCCTGGCAAAACAGCATCAAGTACTGCACAGGAGGGAGAATTTATAAAGTACAAAGTGGAAGTTCTTCCTATCCCATCGAGAAGGGAAGGCACAACTATAAGAAAATAATGAGATAAAAATCACCAAGAGAAGAACTACTGAAGATGGAGCTGCCTAAGAAACACCAGACCGGACCACACAGATTTACAAATGTAAAGTCATACAAGTGTACACTGGGTTTTATTTATTTATTTTTTCTAATAAAGCAAGAACATTTTCAGATGCTGTGGTTCTCTCATTGTGTGTTTTGGAGGTGGTGTGGTGGTTACCTTTTGTCTTATTTTGTTTTTATGAAATGGCTAGGAGGATTTGTGTGGGCTCTTTTGGGCAGGGCTGGAACTCAGGGGGAGGGACACCATCACCTGCTGCTGTCTGATATCTGATCAATGCACTCAGTAAAAAAAAAAGAGGTTACATGCAGTACACCATTTAAATGGAATCCTCATTTGAAAGTTAGCTGTGGTTGCTGCTGTCTATATCCCCAACTCCGTCCACAACTCACCATCTCTCTAGATACTTCTATTTCTCTCCTCGCTCCAAATACGACTGATTCAAGTAGCCATTTTTATTCACCTGCGGGCATTTTCACTGGAGATAGTGTCCTCTGCTGCTTGGCCAGAATAAGTGGCCTGCCTGATTCTTTTCTGCCATTTATTTCTACTCAGATAGCTGTCTCTTTCTGTCATGTCAGTATTTGAGAAGTGCTGCCACTGCCCCCGCTATCCGCACCTCCAGTGAGGAGACTGAAATATGATCTGACTTTACATATTCTAATTGCTTTGTCTCAGCAGGACCTGCAGTGGCCTTCAGCTTACAGAACTAAGAAATGACTTGGCCCTACCCTGGGCTGCATTTGTGTAATAAGCAAACCTTCTTTTTGAAAATTCTGGGACATCCTTCCCAGAATACAACGATAATCTTGTTGAAATGCAAGGAACCACATTTTCTTGTTTTTACAAAGGTAAAAGCCTCTGGCACTATCTGCATCAGGGCTCTCACTGTGCAGAGATGTAGTATTTTCTAAATGGACAGTTACGCTGGCAGGTTGTGGAGAAGAGCTGTCACAGTACTGTGGTGTGACCTCACCCAGCGTACTGTGGCGATGCTGATAAGTTTTTTCAGCTTGATGAAAGGAGTTATCTGCCTCTTCCAGGGTTCTCATTCTCTGATGGGAAGCATGATAGAACAAACTCAGGGCCCTCAGACCATTTTCATGTGCTTTTTTTTCTGTCATATCTTTTGTACATCTAGAATGGTGGCACACTGTAAAGATGAGCAATGTAGTGTGTGGCAAGTAAACCAAGACAGGCCACTCGTATGAACTTTGCTGCTACACCATCTTGTTGCCCTCGCATGACAGATGCATCATCAGTGGCCATCCCTGACATCCACGGCACATTTTCTCCAAGAAGGATCATTCAGTCTGTTAAATAAAGAATCCGATGCTACAATGGACCCACCGGCGGCATCTGATTTTCCTAACAACTTCATTTCAATGAAGCAAGTACATGGAGTGCCATTATTGCCAATATAGCTTAGAAACATGTTCATAAACTCCTGCACACTTCAGTCAGTACTGCCATCAATCAAAAGGCCCACATCTAGAGATTTTTTTACGTTGTCAATTTAGTTTTCACGTATTACTATGGAAATGTGATGCACAAACTCATAGCACCTTTTATGGTTTGCATACTGATCAATCAGTTTTATATTACATTTTTTTAAGAACAAAATATAAAAAGGGAAATCCCTGAAGGGTCTTTCCCTCCCTGTATCTTAAGAAGTAGACAACGTTAAACAGACACTGAATGAAATCCCTCATTGCAACATACATACTAAGGTTCATACTAAGGTAAAAAAAAACAGATAGTAGGCCGAGGCCCATAATGCTCTTATACTAGGCCAAAGAATAATATGATAAGTTATACCCAGAATCAATTAATTTATCCAGATGATATTTAAAGGTATGCTTAGTATCACTCATGACAACAAAAGATGGAAGCTTATTCCAAGGTCCTATTGTACGAAGAGTGAAGAAAAATTTCCGATTGTTATGTTTAAATGATTTTCCAACCAGCTGAAAAGGATGGTCTCTGATATTATATGAAGAGGTCCTGAATTCTAGACCTAACTCACTCATCACATAAGGATCATGTACAACATCATACAGAAAAAGAAGGTCACCTCTCAAACATCTAGTAGAGAGTGACATGAGTTTCAAAGTTTGCAACCTGTTTTCATAAGATTCAGATTCAAGACCAGATTTTTTTTTGTGAATTTTCTTTGAATTTTTTCAAGGGACACTCCATCAGATTTTTTAAACGGGCACCATATCTGCAAGGCATATTCAAGATGAGGTCTGATATATAACCTAAACAAGGGCATTAACACACCACGATCTCTGGATCTGATGTTGCGAAGAATTGACCAGACAACCTTATTAGCTGTACAAATAACAGAGTGCAAATGTTTAACATAAGTAAGATAGTTGGAAATAGTAATACCTAGGTCCCTCTCATCAGTGGTAACACTAAGCAGTGAATCATTCAGGGTATATGAATAACTGGGATGGTTTAATCCCAAATGCATCACTTTGCATTTGGAGACATTTAATTTCATACCCCATGTATTTATCCAGTTAGAAATAATGTCAAGGTCATGTTGAATTAGAGCTTTCTGGTCAGAATTTGAACAAGGTCGTCCAATTTTCACATCATCAGTGTATTTTGTAGTAATGGAAACACAGTGCTGAGTTAAGTCAGCAATAAAGGCTTAGAAAAGACAAGGGCCGAGAACAGATCCTTGTGTCACGCCACTCAAAAGATTTCCGCTATTTGAGAGCTGACCACTAATGATCACTCTTTGTGTTCTATTACAATGCCAATTTTCAATCCAAACTTTTATGTAATAATTTCTATTGAGTTTCCTGAGTTTATGAATTAAAGCTCAATGAGGCACAGTGTCAAAAGCCTTACTAAAATCTATGAAATGACATCACATGGTATCCTATTGTCAAAAAGGAACTAAAGTGTTCATAAAACAGAGTAAGTTGGTAGAACAACTTCTGCCCTTTCTAAAGCCATGTTGCTTCATATCAATTTCATCTATAACAGCTATAATAATATCTCTAAGGAGACTCTCCATGACTTTACAGATAGAAGAAGTAAGACTTACAGGCCTATAATTTTCCCAATTATGCTTGGAGCCTTTTTTGTGAATTGGTACAACTGAGGCTTCTTTCCATTCAATAGGAATATAATTATTTAACAGGAAGAGTTCAAACAAAAGCTTGAGTGGCAAGGCAATATAGTCAGCCAATAAATATAATAAATGGCCAGCTATATTGTCAGGACCTAAACTGAATTTCCCTTTCAAAGTACACAATTTTTTCTTAATGAGTTCCTCAGTAAAAGTGATTGGCGAATCAGAACAATTTGGAAGGGGCAGAGAAGTATAAGTATTGGATGATGTAAAGATCTTGCAAAATTCAGTGTTCAATACATCAGCCATAATTCTGGGATCATGGATAAGATTATTATCTGTTATGAGAGGCCCTACCTTACAAGATGTTTTCTTTAATGAATTTATATAGGAATAGAATTGTTTTGTATTGAACTTGTTTGCCATATGAGTAAAATTCAATTCACATCTGGATTTAGCTTTTTTTTATACAGGATTTGCATTTCTTATTTGATTTAACAGAACACTCCCAATCTGAAGTAGCCCTATTTTTTAGGAAGTTTTGATATTTTCTGTTTTTATATCTTATCAGTCTTTTGATGTAATGATTCATCCATTTGGGTGTTTGTTTCCCATCAGAGTTCTTTACTTTTGATGGGACATATGTGTCCCTTAGGCCAGTAATTAATGGCTTAAAGATAGTCCAACAATGTTGAGGGAGTGAAGAAGGCGGATACCCAATCAACAGCCTCAAGATTCCGTTTAAAAGTAGTAAGATCTGCTTTATCATACAGATAAATAATAGAGGAATTATTATTATAATTCAAATGTGTCTGAAGGATGAAAAGGATAGAATTATGATGTCTGTCACCAACTGGAGAGGATATTTCAACGTCCCTTATGTCTAAATCAGTACTAGCCAATACAAGATCTAAAATTATTTCCTCTAGTGGCTGATGTAACCCACTGTTTCATATTTAATTCAAGACAAATACCTAAGAATTTGTTGCCTTTTAGGCTAGAAGCAAAAGAAGACTGACAGTTGACATTGGGGATATTGAAATCACCTGTGATAATGACATTTCCCATTTGATTTGCTAATTCAAATTCAGACAAGATAGCATCCAAAATTGAAGTGGATGAGTTAGGGGGAAGGTAACATGTCCCTAGGATAATAAAATCCTGATTTGACAGAAAAAGTTTAATCCATAATGTTTCAGTTGGAAGGTCATGTGTTTTTACCAAAGTGGAAATGTTCACAACATTGATTTTATTATTGCTAAAAAACAGCCCCCCCCCTCCTATCCTTCCTATTCTGTAAAAATTGAGCATAACCAGGTAAGTGCCTAACCCAAAATGAGTTATCATCTCCCCAGGTTTCACAGACCATGATGATATCAGTATTATTATCAACTGCCTTAAGCTGAAGTTCATCATATTTCCTATTTAAACTCCTAGCATTTAGACTTAGGAATTTCAAATACTGACTAGAAGATTTTCTCAGTTTAAGAGAGGAGGAAAGGACCCTCGACTCCCCCCAAGTTCTAGTTTAAACAATTATGTATTATTGACAAATATTGTTCACTCAATAAAGCATTTCCTCGTCTACTAAGGTGTAGACCATCAGAGCAAAACAGTTCAGGTTGGTCTGAAAACTCCTCCCAATGGGTAATGCAAATGATGTTTTGACACAGACACAATTGACGGAGCCAATTGTTGATGTTTTTAATCTTTGAATTTAAGAAGGGAGAATACCTGGGAATAGGTAAAATCTCAGAGAAATAGATATCACATCCTAGTTTAGTTAACTTATTTGTCATAGCAACAAAAGCCGATTTAATATGTTGAATTGAATCCTGATAAATGTTATTGGCTCCCATGAATAACACAGAGGATTACTATCCTGAGAACAAAAATATGTTGTCACCATGCGTATTATATCAACAATTTTGCTCCACTAAAACTAGAACAAGTCCTATTGTACTTGTCTGGTTCACAAATAGCCCTGTCCAAGTGTTTTACTATGGAGTCACCACTACAAAGATTTGTCTAGAATATGAGTCATCCCTACTACAAATGGTTAATGATATCACATTTTCAGGATGCTGGTGTAAATGTTACTAGATAAAAAATGAATTAATGGAATATCAGAAGTCAGAATGAGGATGGTGTCTGAAAGCTAAAATTTTGTGTGCCCATGTCACTAACCAATGAACACAGGAGGATATTGTCACTAGTTATATTGTCTGTGAGTGGATCCACAGGGTCAGTGGGAAGAGAGGACAAGGGATCAAAACTATTTTGCAGCAAAATGTTGAACTGCTCAGTCTTTCTTCTTTTTTTCCTAACTTTAGACTTTTGAACACTATACCAAATAGAATCCTCTACACAACTATCCTGACACAATTCATCCTCTCGAGCTCTTTTTTAGAAGGTTCGACTGGAAAAGTACTGGTAATACTAGTAGGGATAAAGCAGCTATCAGATGTTGAAGACTGTAAGACTGAAGCAGTAGTTGAAACAGGATTAGGTGAGGCAGAGATTGAAGTACCAATGGGAATAAGGCAACTATTAGCTGCTAGGGGCTGTGAAACTGAAGCAGTAGTGAGTGCATGATCAGGATCAGAACCATTGCTCGCCTCATGGAGCCTTTTGGACAGCTTATCCTGACAAGATTCAAGAGCCACCAGATGTTTATAAAACATACTGATCTCGCATTGCAGTACCACATTTTCCGTACATTTAGAACACTGGAACGGATGATCGTCATTAATTATAACATGCAGACTTAACCTATATGCAGACTTAACGGTCATGCATTTATGGGCAACTTCACCAATGGTAGTAATAATGGTATTAGAATCACAGCAGACCTGAAATGGATGTCCATGATTCCCACAATACTATTAAATGTTAAACAGCTACAACTTCACTCAGCCAACTACCTCCATCAATTTGCAGAGCTCTTAGCACACTACGGCGCGGAGAGTAAGTTATAATCCTTGTAGGAGTAAGGTAAAGGAGGATCCCCTAAGGGAAGCAGGGAAGGCAGTAAGGCAGGCAAAGGCCCAAACTGAGGAAACGCTAGCACAAACAGTAAAAGAAGGTGACAAGACTTTCTATAGATACATTAGTGAAAGGAGAAAGTCCAGAGGGGGGGTATTGCTAAGATCAAAGGGGATAAGGGGGCATGTGAGGAGGAGGACCATGTAAAAGCATCTATCCTAAATACTGTAGATACTTCTGCTCAGTATTTACTGAAGAGAAGGTAGGGCAGGGCCCACAGCTCAGCACCATGGACACAGGGGGGAGGGAGGGAGGTGTGCACTAGTCCCTTCACAGAAGAAAGGGTCCTACAAGAGCTTGATAAGCTCAGGGAGGATAAGGCAATGCGACCTGATGGCATACATCCCAGGGTACTAAAGGAGCTAAGGGTGGAACTAAAAGAGCCATTATCAGAACTATTTAGCAAGTTTCTGAGCACAGGAGAGGTCCCAGAAGACTGGAGAGGGGCTCATGTGATCCCTCTCCACAAGAGTGGTAGCAGGGAGGAGGCAGGGGAACTACAGACCAGTCAGTCTTACCTCAGTAGTGGGCAAGATTATGGAGGCACTCCATAAGGAAAGGATAGTGCAACACTTGGAATCCATAGGAGCACAGGATCCAAGACAGCATGGGTTTACAAAAGGAAGGTCCTGTCAAACTAATCTCATAGATTTCTTTGACTGGGTAACCAGAGTGGTGGACCAAGGAGGAGCAGTTGATGTCACCTACCTTGACTTCAGCAAAGCTTTCAATACTGTTCCACATAGAAGATTGATTAATAAGCTGGGTAGCCTTGGGGTGGATCTCAAGTTGGTCAACTGGGAGGCAAACTGGTTAACGGGCAGAAAACAGAGAGCAGTGGTAAATGGTATACAGTCAGAAGAGATGCAAGTCACAAGTGGGGTACCTCAGGGATCAGTCCTGGGGCCAGTCCTCTTCAATATCTTCATCAGTGACATTGCAGATGGACTGGAGGGTAAGGTTTGTCTGTTTGCAGATGACACCAAGATCTGCAATGGAGTAGATGATCCAGATGGGGTGGGCAGAATGAGAAGAGATCTGGATAAACTAGCAAAATGGTCGAAAGAGTAGCAACTGGGGTTTAATGCAAAGAAGTGCAAGATCATGCACATAGGAAAAAGAAACCCTGAAGCCACCTATAGGCTGGGAGGGGAGTTGCTGGCAGTCACAAGGGAAGAAAGAGACTTGGGCGTCATCATCACCGATAACCTGAAATCATCCAAGGAGACCACTAAAGCAGTAGGTAAGGCTAGGGGGATGTTGGGGTGTATCAGTAGGGGTATCACAAGTCAGAAGAGGGAGGTAATAATCCCTCTTTACAAGACACAGGTTAGGCCCCATCTGGAGTACTGTGTGCGGTACTGGAGGCCGCACCTTCACAAAGACATTAACCAAACTGAGGCAGTCCAGAGAAGGGCAACCAAAATGGTGCAGGGACGGCATCAGAAAACATATGAGGACAGATTAATGGAGCTCAACATGTATACCCTAGAGCAAAGGAGGGAGAGAGGTGATATGATCGAAACATTCAAACACTTAAGGGCATTAACAAGGTGAAAGAGTCTAACATGTTTCAATATAAGAAAAATAGCAGGACAAGAGGACACAGCATGAGATTAGAGGGAGGCCGATTAAGGGGTAATGTGAGGAAGTTCTTTTTCACAGAAAGGGTGCTGGATGCATGGAATGGCCTACCTCAGGAAGTGGTGGATATGAATACAGTGCAGGGCTTCAAATAGGCATGGGATCGGCATAAGGGAGCAATACAGATGAGTATGAATAGCTAGGCCATTGACAGAGCAAAGGCCAATGGCACATTCATAAGGTAGAAAAAGAAATGGTCAGACTGGATGGGCCTTGTGGTCCTTATCTGCCATCAACTTCTGTGTTTCTATGTTTCTACTTAAATGTACAGCACAGAGCAGATACTATGCAACGCACACAGCTTGTGTATATACAGTCTATTGGGTTGTAAACCAATAGTAACAGCTCAGGAGTTTTTAGGTACAGCAAGCTAAGTAGGCAATACTATCACTCACCTCCCACCTATCATGCCAAACATGCAAGCATGTGCAGACGCGCATCTTTGCACACATCTTTGCGCATGCCACTGCATGCTGAGTCATACACGCCCTGCATGTGCTCGCCCTGCTCACAGCAGGGCTCATAGATATAGTGGTATATAACCTGGAAGTGACAGTGATGAGGTCAAACCCCCGAAACTACGTTACACGAAATAGCCCCAAAATGCTACAATATGCGTCGTCCACTCACGCGTGGACAAGGCACAAAGCTACAGTGCACAGTGTATTTTATAAGAATAAAAACAGTAATGCCACGATTGATTTGTAGTCCTAAGCAGCTCTGGACTACAAATCACTCTTCCTGCTTCCTGACTACATAGGGGCAGGGCTCCAAGTGCTGCTAAACGAGGACTGCAAGCTGTTAAAATTTTAAATTAAACACAGCTGGAAAGAGCCAGCAAGACGCTCTCAGTGCACACTTTTGGAGTAAAGCTATATTGTGCCCGGTCGCAGCAGGGCTCATATATATAGTGGTATATAACCCAGAAGTAACAGTGATGAGGTCAAACCCCTAAAACTACTCTACATAAAACAGCCCCAAAATGCTGCAATATGCGTCGTCCACTCATGCGTGGACAAGGCACAAAGCTACAGTGCACAATATATTTTATAAGAATAAAAACAGTATGCCACGATTGATTTGTAGTTCTAAACAGCTCTGGACTACAAATCACTCTCCTGCTTCCTGACTACATAGGGGCAGGGCTCCGTGCTGCTAAACGAGGACTGCAAGCTGTTACAATTTTAAATTAAACACAGCTGGAAAGAGCCAGCAAGATGCTCTCAATGCACACTTTTGGAGTAAAGCTATATTTACAGATTAAACCTTTTAAAACCTCAGAGTCTCCTGCCCTGCCCCCTACCTCTGGTACAGAAGCAGTTGCAGCCACAGCAGCAGGATTAGAATGATTTACAACAGCAGCATTAACTACAATATCAACACCATCGCTAACTTGTACATTTGTTTTATTTGTTAATTCCGGGACTGGAGGTGCAGATGTAGCTGGTTTGATAAACACAAAAGAAAATAAATTAAGCTGTTATTTCTGTCTTTTGCAAGACAGTTTTTCACATGTGCAGACTCAATCAAAACAAGCATTTGTCAATGCTGAATGTTTGCTTGCTGGCATTGGCATTGGTAGTGTAGGAGTTAGAGAGCTGCAGAATAGGAATGGCAGTGAAGTATTGAACTGAAGCCAACCCCACCACCACTCTGCAGAGACTGACAGGCATTTGGGTGTGCCTTTGGGTCGTCAGGCATAACGGCCACGCCATTTCACCACACCCTACCCTGTAGACACCAACAAGTGTCCTTGGGGTATTGGCTCTTATGCTCACCCCATTCCGTCAGGAAATACGGTGAGATGGGTGCAGTATAGGAGAATGCGGTGAACTTTGGGGGCGAAGAGTCCAGCCACACCTCGATGCCTCTCACTGGCTGCAGGGTGTGGGTGGGGGTGGAATGGTATGAGTATTACAGGCGACAATCCCAAGTCTCACCCCTGATGCCTGTCAGTCTCTACAGGGTGGGGACATTATGGTTGGAAACCCTAACGCCTCAGGCGTTCACTGGTATTTTCACTCCAAATTTTCAACATGGTTTTTTTTGTGACCCCCACCTTATGAACAGTGGCAATATCAGTTTGTTAGCGGAAAGCTGATTTTGCACAGCGACTACGCCATTTGGCACCACAGGTGCGAAAACACATTTCAAACAGGATGTGAAAATGACAGCTGTAGTGTTCATGGGGGAGGTGTGAAAAATGGCAATGTTGAAAATCTGCAATCAATAAAAACAGTGAAGTCACGGCGTGCATAGAAACTGTGGAACACACACCCATAATGTAATTAATTGGGCATTTTTACAGCAGATTGCCAACACAGGCATTTTGGGACTTCCGCTCATGAACAGTGTCACTGTGATTTTCTTAATCTGTCGAACAGTGATTTCCACAGCGACCATGCATTTCTACGCTGAAAGTGCAAAAACACATTTCGGCCATGGTGTGAAAAATGACAGCTGTACTGTCCATAAGGAAGTGTGGAAAATGCCAGTGACGAAAATCTGGACTGAAAGTATTACAAATTCATGAACTGCGTGGAAACTGCGCAATGCTCGCTCGTAACACAGTCATTTTATGGACTTTTGTCACCAAATTCTTAACATAGCCATTTTAGGACCTCTGCTCATGAACAGTGTCACTGTGATTTTCTTAATCTGACCTGAACATTGATTTCGCACACCGACTGCACCATTGTGCGCTACATGCGCGGAAACACATTTTGGGTGAGATATGAAAAATAACAGCTGTACTGCCCATAAGGAGGTGTGGTAAAATGGCAATGTTGAAAATCTGGAGTGAAAATATTAAAAATTTGTGAACTTACGAGCGTGCGTAGCAACTGCGAAACGCACACTCGTAAAACAGTCATTTTGGGAATTTTCACCAAATTTTCAACATAGGGTTTTGAGGCCTACCTCATGAACTGTGACACTGTCATTTTGTAACGTCCCTAAAGGTGGTTCCACAGTGACCGGGCGAAATCACCTTCGGGACCAAATAACAAAATGACAGTGCCAGAATTATGAGGTGGGATCCCAAGAACCCCATGTTGAAAATTTGGTGAAGAAATTGCCAAAAATGCCTGAGATATGCATCAAAGTTGAAAAACCCCTATTTATTCCATTATACAGCTTACCGGCATTTCCTCAGTTCACGGTTAGCTTTGAAGAGTGCAGACATGTTCCCGGTCCACCGAAGATCATCGCACTGGACTCTGGAGGTAAGTATGGGGTGAGGTCGGGGTGTGGGGAGGTAGGGTGCGCAGAGGGTATGCACGGCCGGGGGCAGGGGGCTCAAGACAGTCAGCGAGGGACCGTTTTTTCTTGCAGGGCATTTTTTTTAAAGACGATGATGGACTTTTGTCATGCTGGGGTGGGCTCCCAGCGTGGCAGCTGGAAGGCTGTTTGGGGGGCAGTGGAGCCGACAGGGGATTGGGCACCCCTGTTGGCTTACGGACTGTTGCCACGCTGGGATGGGCTCCAGCGTGGCACCTAGGCTGGAACTTTGTTGGGGAGTGCAGCAGAGCCGATGGGAGATCAGGCACCCCTGTTGGCCATACAGTGTGTGTGGGGGCGCATGAGCACGCTGGTGTGGGCTTCCAGCGTGCTACTGTTCTGCGAGGCAATGGAACTGTCTATGACAGATGTTTCAGTGCAGTGCCTACACATTACCACCGCTGATTGCAGCGTTTTTATTTGCTTTCAACTGTATGCCACTGCATCTGAACGGCTGTCATAGACAGCTCCTACATTCATTGGTGTGGTGCAGCCACACCTGCAAAAGGCAGCAGGGCATTGAAGTGGGGGAGGCAGCAGGGCATTGGAAGTGGGGGAGGCACACCTACAAATTATCATATGGTGGCACTATGTTTCTTGCACATGCGTGCAAGCAAACATAAAAATTGATATGAGAGTATGTTACAGATGACACAATAGTAGCAACTAAAAGATTGGCAGGCACACATACAACCACAAGCGAATGAGATGGACGGACTTCCACAAGATGCTGCTGTCACCTGACTAGGCACACAGGTAGTCCTATGGACTTGTAAATTATTTTAGCAAGCTGATTTTTTTTATTCAACAAGAGTGGCAGACACTTTCACAACCACGAGAGAATGAGACAGACAGACTTCCACAAGATGCTAACACCTCACACAGATAGTCCTATGGCTTGTAATTGATTTTAGCAAGCTGGTTTTTTTTTTATTCAGCTACAAGAGTGGCAGGCACACACACAACCACCATGACAGAATGAGACAGACAGACTTCCACAAGATGCTGTCACTAGGCACACAGAAAAAAAAAAGTAGTAGTAGTAATATGCTATGTATAAGTAGCTGATTTTTTTCCTATATTTATTTGTAATAAATCAATAAATTATCTGGATGTTGTGGTTGTGTCATTCATTGTGTGCACTTCTTTATGACAACAGCCAACTATGGCTAGGTGGATGTCAGGATGGTTAGGTTCATGGCTGCATGTGCTGGCTGGACTGAGATTGACACTTGTTTTTAATGCACTGCTGCTGTGCTGTTACCAGCGTAGGGTCACAACTTAGTGAAGGCAAGGGTAGAAATTATATTTTATATGATTACAAAATCTATGGCTGACAAATTGCTAACAGTATTTCTACAGCTGCTGCTGTTGCTGTCTTCTACAAAAGCTATCTAACCCCACTATCCCTTCACTTTCAACTCTTCTCCTCGTCTGTTTCCACTTCCAAATCCAACTCATCTGGATGTGTGACTTTATGCCCAGAAAGATGCAGATATTCAGGTACTAAGAGGGCCAGTGATCAACTGATGGGTCTGGATTACAGTCCTCAATTACTTGGTCCATTTATTTATTATTTTATTTCTTTGAAAATGTTTCACCAGGAAAGATAACATGAGCTGAAACCAGCTCATTTCCAGAAGCGTCCTGGGGAGGGTTACAAGAGGAGGAAGAGCAGATAAAATCATTTAAATATAAGTGCAATTACATGAAGCTAGTACATACACTGGCATACAAAACAGCACTGTACATTCCAGAACATCAGGTCAAAGTAGCTTCCATAATTAGGTAGCAACTATAGTTGTAGCCAAGAAACAGGCACTTGGAGGTTAAGGTTGGAGATGCAGAAACCTTAATAGTTGTTAGAAGTAACAGGCTGGGCATTGGGTTAATAAGTGCTAGGAGGAGACCAGCCTGCGGGTGGGAGGATGAGGCAGGAATTAAGGAAATCAGACAATTTGCAAGCTGGAGGGAAGCCTTGGGGCTAGGCAGGTAACACAAATAGGGGAGAAGGGATGGAAGGTGAGAGGGGGGAGAGAGAATGAGTCAAGCTGGGAAGCTATACCCTTTCAGGATGTTGAAAACCCTGCAAGGGGAGCAGGAACCCGTCAGAGATAGAGGAGAGAGGGAGGAGGGGATAAGGTAGTAGAGGAACAGGGGGTTACAAACCACCAGAAACAAGGAGCTGGAGGGGGAGGGAAAATGAAAGGTAAGGTGAGTCAGGGGGATACAAATAGCGGACAATGTGCAAGAGGGGATTGTGGGTACAAGACAATGTGCAAGGCTGAGGAAGAGGGTAGAGGGGGCTAAAAACAAGTGCAGTTAGGTGAGAAAAAGTTGTGTAGTGCTGTGGAAAACAGAAGAGGAGGATGAGGAGAGTCAGATAGGTGGCTAAAAACAAGTGCAGTTAGGGGAAATAAAGTTGTGTAGTGCTTTGGAGATAGAAGAAAAGGATGAGGAGAGTCTGATAGGTAGGGGAAGTGCGTTCCGGAGCTTAGGGAAACAATAGGAAAACGCTTCCTGGTCTGTGGAGGTGGAGTGATGAGAAATGGCTAGAGTGTGTGAGTCAGTGGATCTGAGATGGCAGGAGGAGAGGGGAGGAACAGCAAAAGAATAGGAGAGGTGAGAAGGAAGAGTCCCAAACCAGAATTTAGAAGTGAATTTAGTCTTTGGTAACTGGGTATGGCCCACTAGGCACAAGTGCCTGTTTTCAGGGCGACCTGGGAGCACTGGGCGGTTAAGTGACTTGCTCAGAGTCACACAGTATGCAAGTGGAGGTTGTGAGAATCAAACTCAGGTCTAGTCTGCTGGATGTACCAAGTTCATTCACACCTCATTCCCTCTAACCTGTTGGGCTATACTGCCAGCCAATAGGAGAGTCCGTCTGCACTCCAGGAGGGAAAGCTAGAGAGCGGTATAAAGAACAGTAATGTGTGCAAGAGGGGGATTCAAGAGCAAAGTGACAGAAAGCATTGAAAAGAGGATCCAACCTGCTAAGGGAAGATTTGGGAGCAGCACTGTAGACTATGTCACCATAGTCAAAAACAGGGAGTATCATTTTCTGAACAAGATCATGCCTAGCTGGAAGCGGTAGGCAACCATGGTTCCTGTAGAGGGCGCCAAGCTTGGAGCGCAGTTTTTTCAGGATAGTGTCAATATGTACAGAAAAGTTAAGGTGTTGGTCAAGCCAAACACCCAGATATCTAAAAGAGGTGGTGTCCTCTAGAGTTGTCCCGTCTAGGGTGTGTAAAGAGGGTAAGGAGGGTAGCCTAGAAAGTCTCTGCCTAGTGCCAAAGGCCATTAAGACTGTCTTCTTGGCATTGAGGAAGAGTGGATGTGAACTGAGCCATCGCTGAGCATTGCTGAAGTCAATCTGTATTCTGGTTGTCACATCGGAGACAGTGGAGCCAGTGGAGAACAGAACCGTATCATCTACATACATATGGATATAGGATGAGGAGCATACTGATGGTAGGAGTGGGCTAAGTACAGACCCTTGAGGCACTCCAGTGGAGATAGGTAGAGGCGGGGACGTGGAGGCGGTAATTTTAACAGATTGAGTTCTACCTACCAGGGAGGCTCGAAACCAGATACAGGCAGTCAGAGACAGGCCAGCTGATAGAGGGTTTCAAGGAGGAGGGAGTGGGAGACAGTGTCGAAAGCCTTGGCAAGGTCGACAAAGATAGCAGAAGTGATGTGATCTTTATCCATAGCAGTATGGATATAGTCAGTGAGTCTGAGTAGGGAAGTGGTAGTGGAATGGTTCTTCCTAAAGCCAGATTGGAAGGGAATGAAGAAGGAGGACTCGTCAAGAAAGGAGGAGAGTTGAGAAAGAGCAATGTGTTCCTTAAGTTTAGCCATAGTGGGTAGAAGAGAGATGGGGTGATAGTACCCAGGAGACGAGAGATCACAGCCTTAGGCAAGGGAAGAACAGTTGCATGTTTCCAGGGTGCAGGGATAGATGCAGTGAGGAAGGACAAGTTGAGGAGATCAGACAGAGGGGTAGAGATAGGAGGAGCAGATAAGTAAAGTAGCTTTGGATCCAGGCATCAGGGGAGTTGCCTTTTGTCATTTAAACTGATCATTAGCGGAACATCCATAGTGCTATCAATAAGATTGCTACGAGATATTGTTTTAAGCCTATTATGAGCACTAAAATCCCCTTTTGTAAGCAGCAGCACTCACTGGCATTACCTGGAAAATTGTGACCAACAACCGTAAAAGCCCAAATCTTAATGCACATTCAGTATTTCGATTTTTTACAGTTTTTTTTTTCTTAGTACTTTTCCCCCTAGGCAACCAATCAGCCTTACCATCACGTCCTGGCAACCTCCCTGGTCTCTGGCCACCGTCCTGAGGACCTTCCTGGCTCCACTTGGGTCCTGCAGCTCCATCCCGGTAGCTTACCCCCACGGTGGGGAGATGGAGTGCCCAGCTTGCTCATCCACCAGGACCGGATCCTATATGCTGCGCTCCCCTCTGAGCTGAAAGCGTTCCCCCATAGAGCCGGCCATCATGCCACCACATGGCTGGTGCCCAATTTTCCCTATTCAGTGTTTTGCCCCTGATGTGTGTGGTGTGCAATGATGCCAAGGGACAGGAGTGTGCGCGCTTCCACACGCACTCCTTCCTGGCGTCTGCCCCAGCATGTGCCCCCGTACTGCCTGTGCACTGCGCCACCACCAGCCTCCGCAAGGGGCTGCTAGTACGCCGATGGTGGAACACCCCCCTCCCCAGAGAGGAAGAGCAGTCCAACAGACGGCTTGATCCCTCTCCTCCCCACCGACCACGATGGCCTTGGGTCTGCTCCGAACCTGGGTCACTGGCGTGGTACAGTGTCGCGTCCAACACCCCAACCCTCAGCGCCACCGGGCCGGTGATTTTTTACAGTTTTTGAAATCTCGTCACTCTTCCAAAACTTTTTGTGTAATTTCTCTTTCAAGTTCAGCATCCAGCTCTGGATCACATAATAGTTGCCCTGAACCATATTGCTTTTTCAGAAATGGCATGTACCTCTGGCAAAGCCCCGTGATGGATTCCTGACCAAAATTTAGAAAGACAGGGTCATGAGGAGAAGGCCAAACAGTTGTGTCAAATACTGAAAATCATTTGTAGTCTTCCAAATGCCACATGGGCTCAAATCTGTCACACAAGAATCCAACCACACTGTTGCATATTTTCTCCTTAATCAGTCTGCAGGCATTTTCACTGGAAAAAAATTCCCCTTGGCTGCTTGGTTAGAAGCAGTGGCCAGCCTGGTTCTTTATTGCAATTTATTCTTATTTTTATCTGCATCGCTATCATTTTCAGTCATGCCTGGTGGAAGAGCTAGAGGAGTGCTGCCATCCACACCACCAATAAGGAGACTGCCCTCCAAACTTGCATTCTCTAAAAACTGTGCCTCACCAGGGCCCTGCATTGGTCTTCAGCTTATTGAGCTCCAAAATGCAGCTCTCCACTTGTGGCTTTACCTGAGTAAGAAACAGACCCTCTTTTTGGAAATTTTGAGAAACCCTTCCAAGAACAGACAGATAATCTTATTGAAAGGCCAAGAAATTTTTTTTTTTGTTTTTTGCAAAGTTCAAGTGACCTTTAGCGTTGTCTGCATCAGGACCCCCACTGTGCTGTGATGCAGTACTCTCTAAGTGTGCACTTATTGCTAGCAGATTGTGGAGAAGAATTGCCACAGCACTGTGGTGCAACTTGTCCCAGCGCACTGTGAAAATGCTTACCAGTTTTTTTCAACTCAATGAAAAGGGTGTTAGCAGCCTCCTCCTAGGCTCTCATTCTTCGATGAGAAGAGTGATAAAATGAATAAAGGACCCTCCAATCAATTTTCATTTTCTTGAACTTCTGGCGTATGTTTTTGTGCATTTAGGATGGCAAGCTGTATAAGATAAGCAATGCAATGGGTTGCAATTAACCAAGGCAGGCCACTGTTTTGTAGCTTGGCCGTGACTCTGCCACATTGTCCTCGCAAAACTGATGCACCTTCAGTGGCCATCCCAGAAATCCATGGAACAGTTTTCCAGGAAGGGATGTTAAGTTTGTTAAAGAGTGAATCTAATGCTGCAATGTATCCATTGGCATCTGCTTTCCCTAATAGCTTGGTACCAATGAAGAAAGTATTTAAAATTGGAGTACCATCATTACCAATGGTGGGGCCTATGGTCCACTGGGCAGGATTTATTTGTGTGAGGCACGTAACCTGCCCGTGCAGCTCCGCATCTGTGGACAGGTGTGCACTGCTGGTATTCCCCAACGGCCGTGACCTGTACGCAGGCACACACCCCCAGCGCACAGCACTCCACGGGGCAGCTGGGGGCGGAGTCGTGGACCCAGGCAGGCATCAATAGGATGCCCATCCCAGGTCGACAGTAGATCCCTTGTGCGGTGGGGTGCATTGGCAGCTCTCCCCGCAGATATCAGCATGGCCAGCAGCCATGGAGGTGAGAGGTGGGATGTGCCGCTGGCTGTGTGATGCCCCATACAGATGGGAGGAACAGGGATCGGGGAGCTGGCACGTGGGTGTGTGTTGGGGAATCAGGTTCTCCACTACACCAGCCGGGCTGACAGAGACGAGCGGGCAGGTGGTGTGTTGCAGGGGTCTGCAGTCCAGGGCCAGTGCCCCATGTGTGTGTGGGGGCATGCATGGGGAGGTGTGGGGCATGGCTGGGTGCAGGAGTGGGTGGCCCTGGGCAACCGATTACTGCTCATGTGTTGTGTCCCCTTGTTGAGGGACAGAGGTGCAGGGTGCATAGTGGGCTTATGGCAGGGTTTCCCTGGCATACTGGCTGCCCCCCACGTGCCCCAGTGTGCAGCTCTATGCAGCTATGTGCATGCCACGTAGTGTGGCACACCTCCCACCTGCCCACGCGTGTTGCAATCTGCGCAGGTGGGGGATTGTGTGTGTAGGGGCTGTGCGCCCCATTTTGTTAATGCCACGTGGGCGGCGCACTGGGTGTGGAGTGTCTCCGCACCTCACATACGCGGCACAGAGGCGCGCCACTCCTTCGAGCATAGGGCCCATTGCTGGTGAACACATTAACAAATTCCATTACACTTCTGTCAGTGCTGCCATCTATTAACAGTCCCACAGCTGGAGATTTTTTCATTGCTTCAGTTTTGTTTGTGCATATTACTGCTGCAGTGTGATGCACAAACTCGCACACTTCTTTTGTGATTTGTGCATTGTTCAATCAATTTTATATTACGTTTGCATAACAGTGAGGTATGAAAAGGAAAGCCCCTGATTGGTCTATCCCTTGATGCCAAGAGGTAGGCAACATTAAACAGACACCACATGGATTCTCCATTGCAGCATTAGATAGATAGATAGATAGATAGATAGATAGATAGATAGATAGACAGACAGACAGATAGACAGACAGACAGATACTTTATTTCTAAAGTGCCCCATTCCAAGGACTCGGGGTGCTGTACCATACAAGACAGTACAATTTTTAAAATCATACAAAATAGATAAGTTGACTGAGAGTAAACAGTCTATCTATCCTACTTTAAAACATAGCATATATTTAATCAATAAAAGCCTGTTGGAACAGATAGGTTCATGTTTTGAAAAACAAAAGGCCATAGGTATGGATTCAAGTGAGAGTTGAGCCCTTTCAGCCAGAATACATTTCACATGGCACTTTCTTGCATCGTGAATTTTATGGACTCCATTTTAAAAGTACTGCTACTTACAAAAAACAGAGAGGTATGATTTGCCAGATGGGGATGTTTCCTACACATTTTGCAACTCATTGTATTGCTTTGCTTCTCATACTGAAACCAGTCAAATTCATGGAACCATTCAACCTGGAATTTACATTTCACAGAATCTTTTTTCCTGTTGGTAGGATTTACTCTGGTCAGAGAGCTGGAGGAGGAGGAGGATGAAATACCTGCAGCTGAAGCACTTTTGGAACTAGCAGAAACACTATGAATGTCAGTAACCAGTACTGTTGGTCTGTCAATATGGTCGTGACCGTCACCCTGGCCCCCTCACCCTGATACAGAAGCAGCAGCTGCAGCAGCAGCAGGGTTAGCAACAGGAGGATTCACATGTACTGTACATAATCAGCAACATCAACAATGTTACTGTCAGTGCCACTGACTTGGCTATTTTTGTTAAGTAATTCTTCCACAGCAGATAGGGACAGGTTTAATAAAGCCAAATTAAAATAAATGTGGTTGTTGTTTTTGTTTCTTTCCAGACATTTTATGGCTACAAATTTCTATAATACAAAACAGTAGGAAGAATGTGTGGTTGGTGATGGCAGCACAGCAGCAGAAAGTGAAGGATAACGTCAGTTGTTATGCTCATGAGCACGGTCCAACCGCAACACGTATGCCGTAATCCAATCCTACAGACTTTAAAACCAATTTTAGCAAGCTGTTATTTGTTTTGTTTTTTGTAAGAACCCCAAAAAGAGATTTCCACAAACACAAGATGACAGGATGGACGGACTGTCACAATTTGCTGACACACTAAGCACACAGATAGTCCCATTAACCGTGGAGAACAGACGGTCACAATTCGCTGACAATACTATTTATTTATTTTATTTATTGGAACATCAGTTTAACAACCTTTGAGCCAGAGGCTCATTTACAAAGGTACCTCATCACAGTGAGGACAAAACAGTGCAGGAAAACAAAGAACCAAGCAGACAAAACATCTGAGAACAATTAGGAAGCAGCCAGAAAATGCAGGCATTTGTCAAACACAGTATACAAACAGGCTTACATGTGCACTTTACAGAGTAGACAATATTACAGTAGTTACATGGAGATTGATTCAGTGGGAAGAATAAAGGTAAGGCTGGGTGGGAGGTATCAGAAGAGGAGTGTGGGGAAGATAGTAGCAAGTAAAGGTAGAGCTGGACAGAAGGTCAGAGAGCGGCTCAGTGAGCCTTGTCTGGAAGGATAGGAGGAGGCTTAGAGGCAGGTACAGCTGCGTGTTGAGAGAAGGTAGTTTCTAAGACTAGTTTTGAAGTACGATAACGAGGCGGCATCAGTGACTCTGGCAGGGAGGGCGTTATACCAACAGGGGGCTCTGTAGGGGTAAGCCCTTTGACCTTGCAAGGTTCTCGCCCTCGGTATAACCAGTGCAGTTTTGCGGGATATGCGGGTATGCACTGTAGGGTTAGCGCGGTGGATAGTGGTTGACAGACCCGGTGGGGATAGCCCAAAAAGAGATTTTTTTGTTAGGAGGCAGATTTGGTATTGAGGTGCTCATCTAGGTTGAGTAGATTAGCCATGGTGTAAAGATGGCAAGTGTGGGTTAGACTAGGAGCCCCAGTTATGAGCCTGCAGGCCTTGTTTAAGGTGAGGCGGATCTTGTTCAGGGCAGTCTGGTCTGCTGCACCATACACAGGTAGGCCATAATCTACCAGAGATAGAACAGAGGATGTGACTGCAAGTCGGAGGGCATCCGTGGGGAGGCAGTTTTTGTGACGATAGAGGATACCCAGCCGAGAGTTAGAGGCTGAGGCAAGGGCAGAGATGGGCATGAAAAGAGAGGGCAGGGTCAAAGGTTATACCTAGGTATTTATAAGAGTGAACTAGCTCAATAGGGAGTTTAGAGGTGGAGTGGACTGCGAGAGGATAGTTGCTGGATTTATTTTGGGGGTGGGCAAAGAGCATGGTTTGGTTTCTTTAGATTAATTATGAGCCTGTGCTCAGTAAACCAGGCTTCTGCGTCACTGTAGGATTCCTGCAGAGAATCCTGAAGTGAGATGGGATTACGGTCGGAGGCAAAGGTACAGCATCATCTGCGTAGAAGGATTTTCCAGTGCATACACTGGGCAGGAGTTGAGAAAAGGGAAAAAGAGCAAGGGCTCAAGAATAGAGCCCTGAGGGACTCCGGAGCAGATAGGGCAGGTGCTGGAGAGTTTCCGTTGATTTTCACATTGTGAGCGGGCCAACAAGTAGCTGGAGCACCAGGAAACAGGCCCAGTGTCAAAGCCTAAGTGACTAAGGGTAGCTAGCAGGAGGGTGGGAGACAGTATCAAAGGCTTTTGATAAGTCAATGAACACTGCACCTGCTAGGGAGCCAGAAGTCCAGTGAGGTGTGAAGAAAGTTAGAGAACTCCAGGAAGGCAGTATTGGTGCTGTGGCCTGCTCTGAAACCATGTTGTTCTGGGCAGAGGATGCTATATTTATTGAGGTATTCAGAGATTTGGGTGGCACAATTTTTCTAAGGCCTTAGAGAGGAGAGAGGATTGAGATAGGTCGATAATTGCTAGGGAGGTCCTATCACCACCCTTGTGTATTGGGGTGACAGTAGCTATCTTACAGGCAGAAGGGATTGCCTAGGCAGAGGGATTTGTTAAAGAGGCTGGTGATTGGTGAGAGAACCAGATCCAGAACCTGACGGAGAAGACTGGGATCAAGGGAGTCATTGCCAATTGTGTTACTCTTTAAGGCTTTGAGTAAGTAAGGTCTGACTTCCTGGGCAGTGACTCGGCGCAAGTAGAACAAGGGGTGTGGGAGAATAGGGACAGACCTGGAGGGAGGGGGAGCGAAGAAATTATCAGGGAGCACCGGGCTAAGGTCTGTGAAAGAATTGTTGAGGTGGTTGGCAATAAGGACAGGGTCTGAGGAGACCGAACCATTAGTGTTGATAAGCGAAGGTGGGGGGGAACGCGTGCCACCATTCAGCTGCTTAATGTTGTCCCAGAAAGTCCTCAGCATTCCCCATGAGGAAGTGAGGGAGGCTTGATAGTGCTCAGCCTCGGTTTGCGAGTGGCCCACGTACATTTGTTCCGGGTAGCAGCATAGGCCAGCCTGTCTGCTGGGCGGCCTGTTTCCATGGCAATATGCCATAGATTGTCCCTGTGCTTAAGAAGTTGGCGCAGGGTGGGGGTAATCCATGGGGCATGCCTTACTTTGGACCGGCGAGCAGTAATGGGTGGAAAAATGTCGCAAGCAGAGTTGAAGGTGTGAATAAAGAAGGTAAGGGCCGTGCCAATATCCGGGGCATTTAGTATAGGGGACCAGTCTATGAGGGCTAGGAGTTGCTTAAGGCCTTTCAGCCCACCAGGTCTAAGACGTCGCCGAAGGGTAGTTTGTGCTGTGGGTTTGGGCAGGGAGGTTGACCGATGGAAGAGAACTGGGGAGTGGTCGCTAAGGCAGTCCGGGAGGATTTGGATATTGTGGATGCGGTTAGGGTGGTTTGTGAGGACCACATCCAGGAGTGTGCTACAGCCCATTCTAGGATTCATTCTAGTGGGTTGGGAGACTAGTTGGGTTAGGTCGATGGCTGTAAAGGCGTCATGGGAGGAAGTGGAGGAAGGGCTAAGCCAATTGATGTTCAAGTCCCCCCACAAGGATTTGGTCGGAGGAGTGGGGTAGGGAGGTAAGATAATCGATTAGTGGGCCTAGGGCTTGTGCTTGATTCTTTGGAGGTGTGTACACTGTAGTCAGGTAGATGGGACCCCTAGAGGGATCAAGAGATAATTTTAGGGTTAGGGCCTGAGCCCTGAAGTCAAGGACCGGGGCTGGGAGGGCTAGTCCAACGAGAGGGTCTTTGACATAAATGGCACAGCCCCCACCTCGCCTACCAACACAGTCCTCCCAATAGAGGGAGTAGCCGGGGAGTGAGACCAGGGAGTCGGGGGGTAGAGTCTGAGAGCCAAGTTTCAACTATTGAGATAACGTCAGGTTTATGAACTGCAACCCAGCAACTGAGAGAGTTGAATTTTTTAAGGAGGCTACATATGTTCATGGAAGCAATAAGAAGCCCGTGGATTCTTTGAGGAGCCTTGCAAGCTGGACCGGGATTGGGATGTATGTTACCAGTCAGGAGCAGAAGGAGGAGAGCTGCTCTGGACAGAGGGTGGCAGAAGGAGTTTTCGCGGGAGGCGATAGGAAGAAGAGGGGTATCGTAGCACAGGGGTGGGTAGGGTAGCACAGGCTGAGAAGGCTTGAGTGATAAGATGACCGAGGGGCGAAGGGGGAGGAAATGTAGTGTCTAGATGGGGGTGGGGTGGAGAGAAGCATATGGGGTGAGTAAAGGAGGAGGGAGGGGGAAGGGCAGTGGCATTGGAGGAGGGGAGGGCAGGAGGGTAGGTAGGAGCAGAAGAGTAGTGAGGCTGAGGGTTAACAGGGACATTAGGGTTAGTGGAAGGCAGAAGGAGGAGGAGGAGAGAGAGGCAGGTAGGCAGGAGGTGTGCATGCATGATTGGTAAGGGTAAAAGCGCTGAAGTGAAGAGAGATGGGAACTTGGATGATACAGGGGAAGATGGTGGTGAAAGGTCTACTCCTACATGTAGTTGCCACCTTGGTACAGTGGCAGAGCCCCTGCCTCAAGTGCACAAGGCACCAGGTTCAAGGCTTGTCTAGGGCGATAGAAAAGGACCCAAGACAGTAGCTGCAGGAGCAGCGCTCAAAGCCTGCAGTAACACTCATAGAATGTTTTCACAGACTATGAGGGTTAGAGGGTTTAAGAGTCTTAGAACCTATCACAAACAATAGACTGATGTGATGGTTGAGTGGTGGGGCTGCTGACTGACACAGTGAGGGTGCAGGGTTCAATGCCTTCAGTAGCAGAAAGAAGTGGTAAAATATTTTGGCAGACTGTGGGGGGGGTAAGAGACTATGAAAGTCTTAGAAAGTAAGCAGAAGATAGCAGGATACAATGGTTAAGAGGTAGAGCCACTGACTCTGATAGTAGAGGTACAGGGTTGAAGAACAGCTTTGGGACAGACAGGTAGTCCTATATGGACTTTTAATTAATTGTAGCAAGCTTGAATTTTTTGTTTTGGTCACCCTCCCCAAAAAAAAGCCAGACACAACCACAGGAGGATGAGACAGATGGACTGATGTTGCACAACCAGAGTCGCTGTCACTAATATGTGCAAAGGTAGTCCTATATGGAATTTAAATTCATTGTAGCAACCTTTAATTTTTTTTTGATTGGTCACCACCAAAAAAAGCCTGACACAACCACAAGAGGACAAGACAGATGAACAGATGACTGTCACACAACAAGAGACACTTTCACTAATATGCACAAAGGTAGTCCTATATGGACTTTTAATTAATTGTAGCAAGCTTTAATTTTTTGTGACAGTTGTTTGGGTCCCCCCCAACCCCCCAAAAAAGCCTGACGCAAACACAGGAGGACACAACAGAGGGACTGATGTCCCACAACCAGAGACACTATAACTAATATGTACACAGGTAGTCCTATATGTAAGCAGTAACCCACAACAGGATGTGTGGTTATTGGGGATTAATCAACACCCCTGGTGCATATTGCGCTTATAACATGGGGTATGTTTAAACAACAAAAAAAATCAAGAAAGGTGATTTTTTTTGCTGTGTAAACAACAAGAAAGGTGGTGTATCCTGCCACCTTGTGACATAGTCCCTAACAAATAATGCATACTACATTACTTTTATGCACATAGAAATGTCACACATACATTACTTGGATGATCTATGACATTTATTGTGCATAAGACTGTATCCTACATTGTCTACCACCATTACTGTGCCCCCCCCCCACACACACATATACACAGATAGAACACTGCAGATGTCACAATCTGGCAAGTAAGTAATAACACATGTCGGCGTGTGGTTTATTCTGAATAAACACACACCTAGAGGTGTAGCGAGGCACAATGCACAACTGAGTGTCTTACTGCCCCTAGAAGTGCATTTATTTAGAATGCACCACAACCCATAGTGTGTTATTGTGCTTATAAAATGGGTATACTGTATGTTGAAAAATACTAGAGCTTTTTTAAAATTAACAAATTAATAAAAGTTGTTCTTGTCTGAAGTAAAATAGTCCCTCCAGCGTGTCAGTAGGGGTGCTGGAGGCACTTTCACACTGGGTGACTGAACTAAGGCTACTTCAAGACAAAAGAACTCACACTGGTTGAGTTGTGCTACTAGCCTCAGTGAATGAAGTACGATTTTTTTCTTTTTGCCCACTTTCTCCATACTTTCCTGAAGTAGCGACCGTGGCGGGTGGCTGGGCCGCTGGCAAGACCAAGATTTCCTTTTGGTCTTGCCAGCAGCATGCTTCCTCTGTGGTACCAGTTTTGTAAAAGTGCCGGTGGTGTCACAGTCAGAACCGAAAGCAAGACACCGCCAGCAAGTCGGGTGACAACAGATCCCCTGCCCCCAACCCACACACAAACGAACAGCAAATCCATCTCTCACCCTGGCATTTATTTACATGTATGTATTCCGAGTGTTTATTCTCACACCTGCCTCTTGCTATCCTATACAGAGTGACCATGGCAAGTTGCTAGGCTGAAAACAAGACTAAGATTTCCTTGTGGTCTTGCTGTCGGCAGACTTTCATCTGTGGTTTCTTGTTCTGTAAAACTGCTGACAGTTTCACTCTTGCCACTTGTAACAAAGCGAGTCTGTTACAAAGTTGGGTTGGTGGGTGTGAGTCTGCTTAGTCAGCTGAAGAGCACAGGCAAGAAGACGATATTTTCTTTCTTTCTTTCTTTGTTGCACTTGTTCCAATGTTTTTAGTGTGGCAGACAGAGAAGGGACATGGGTTGGAGGTACCGCATTGAGAGCAGTGTTGTGTGGCTGTCAGGTTTGGGACAGAAAACCTATTTTGGTTATAGTATTTGTGCTTCTGCATGGTGTGTGAAGTGGGATGAAGGAAAGCAGCATGCAGGAAGATAGTGGCTGAATGAACCACTTGTGGTTTCATTCAGAGCACTGTCTGTTTTGACTGTTCCTGCCACTGCCAGTCGGGGACTTCGGATCAGGAGGTATCCATGAAGTGCCAGGCAAGGATATCCTGGGTGAGTGGGTTACTTTCGGTGGCTCTTGTTTTTTGCTAAGGTATATTCAAAATAAAAGACAAAGCTGGCAAGTGGTGCCAGTCAATCAGGTTTCTTTACTGTCTCTACCCATTTTATAAGTTCAGAGTACACTCTACCATGGGGAAACGGTAACTCTCTTTATCTCTCTCTCTCTCTATGAACCACAGAAACACAGACAGAGATAGAGAGCAGACTGCGAGAGAGAGAGAGAGAGATACACACACACACAGTTCCGTCTCCTACCTTCCTAGTCAGCACAACAGGACTTTGACTGCCACTCACGGACTTCTCACGTCTCTCACATTAGCAACCCAGTCGGCACAATGTGAGGGAAACAGAAACAGTCGCAGCACTCTCTGACAGAGGACAGCATGTCATGCTGTCACTCTATCTCCCAGTGCTGCATAACATTTCTCCATCCCCCTCAGTGCTATATAACATTACTCCATCTCTCCCCAAGTGCTGCATAACATTTCTCCATCCCCCTGCAGTGCTATATAACATTACTCCATCTCTCCCCGAAGTGCTGCATAACATTTCTCCATCCCCCCGCAGTGCTATATAACATTACTCCATCTCTCCCCGAAGTGCTGCATAACATTTCTCCATCCCCCCGCAGTGCTATTAAAATTACTCCATCTCTCCCCAAGTGCTGCATAACATTTCTCCATCCCCTGCAGTGCTATATAACATTACTCCATCTCTCCCCAGTGCTGCATAACATTTCTCCATCTCTCCCCGCAGTGCTATATAACATTACTCCATCTCCCCCCGTGCTGCATAACATTTCTCCATCTCCCAAAGTGCTATATAACATTTCTCCACCTCTCTCCCCAAACTGCTGCATAACATATTTCTCCTGTCCATCTGCTGTAATCAGCGAGGAACGCAGATTGCTAGCCATCATTTGGCAGACTTTCACTGACAGCACTGATTTTTACAGGTCACTGAGTTCAGGAACTCTGACAGCTACTGCATCTTTGGGGACTGTGTGTGAGCAAGTGGTGCCATAATAATAATAAACTACCTTCTCCCGCTCTCCACCCACTCTGATAACAGGGCACACTGTCTAGCTGCGAGGAAGGTTGGCGGATCCCAAGAATCTGGCTACCGTTTGACAGCCTGTGGTCAGGATCCACACAAATACAGTTCTGAAAGAATCACAAACGGCAACATAACTCAGTAAGGAAGCCAACAGAAGTGATCACAGGTTGCTGTTGTTACTGATGCACTGCTACTTACACTTCACCACAGAGAACCAGCTATACAGAGGTTGCTGTACTTACAGTGCGACTATGCACGTCACCGTGGTACAACTGACCATGAGCACAGGTTGCAGTCAGACTGATGGAACAGTACCGTGGTACAGCTGAGGCGCTGACAGTTCGGCATGCTCTGCTCTTTGTACACTGTGATGAAGTATCGGAGAAAGGGCTATACAACTGGAGTGTGGGGTAAGGTGTGGGAGGGACTAATTACAATACTGTGTGGGTGTTGCTTTGCAGAACCGTGCAGTAATGTCATTGTAACGGATCGGCACTTCAGTGTCCTATAGCTCACTGGGCCCACACTTCTGGTCTATGCTGTGCTGTTCACATCATTAACAACCACCAGAGCATGCTGTGTGCTGGCAGATGCTGCCACAGACCTTCACTGAAGGGATTAATTATGTGCAGTAGAAAACTATCTTCACTGAATGTAGTGGGTACAATCACTGGACTCACAAGGGGCATGGCACCAATGTCTGTCATAAATACAAACACTGCCGTGCACCAGCAGTTTGTGGTGGCAATTATCATGCCAGGATTGGCAGACTGCTGCGGGGAAAAGTAGGTGATCCGCGGGGTGGTTGGGTCGGTAACTCTGTCTCTGCCCTCCCGCTGAACATATCACTGGGTACCCGGGGGGAGGAGGAAGATGCCTAACATAGCTCAGTATGCAATGGAGATTGGACAGGCACTCAGCACTGGGTAGACAGAAGGAGACTGTTATAACATGGGGTTTACAAAGACAGTGCTGAAACTTTGAACAGTGTAGCCACTGCCACTCCAATTGTGGTACAAGATATGAAAGGCTTGATCATTCGGCTCACTCTCTTAGTGAAGAAATCAATGGCTACCACTCAGACTGCATTTGCTGCACAATAATGAGATCAGGAGCATTAACTGATCTCTCAAGAGAACAGGTTCTCCACTTGCTGTGTGTATATGCTGGATTAATCAATGGTCACCTGATGGCTCTGTACCAATCAGATACCTGTCTTCCTCAACCCATGTCATAAGAACTTTTAATTAACTGTAGCAAACTTTAATTTTAGTTTTGTTTTTGTCACATCCCCCCAAAAAGAAGCCTGACAAAACCACAAGAGGACAAGACAGATAGACTAATGTAATGCAACCAGAGATGCTGTCACTAATATGTACACAGGTACTATTATATGGACTTTTAATTACTTGTAGCAAGCTTAACATTTTTTTCCCTTCCAGCTCCTTCCCTCCAGGGACCGAAGGATACAGACTCCCTGCTCACTCGCCACCCCCCTAACCCCAGGCTTACCTCCCTGGGCAGGTGCCCCCTCCCCAAGGAACTTGGTCGCTAGCCCTGGCTTGCCCCCCAGGGTGGGGCCACGGGAGAGGGAACTCCCCTCCAGCGGACCTTGGTCTGCAGCGGGAATGGCAGAAAAGATGGGGAGCCATCACTAGCGGGCTGGCATTTTTTGTGGAGTTTTTCCCCCTGGGCTGGGTACGTGCAATGACGCCAGCAACCGCCCCACACTCGACGTGTGGTGCCAGCCACAACAGTACCCCCTGCCTCTGCCAGAGGTCCGCATTGTGCTGGATACTCTTCCCCTTCCCCCCAGAGAAGTAGAGCAGTCCCTGGGATGCTAAATCCTTCTCCTACTGGCTGACCCCCCAACTCCTGAGTCCGTCACCCAACCTGGGATGTCAGCACCGCTAGTGGATGCCTTGTCACTGTGCCAGAGAGCAGACTAGCAAGCTTTCATTTTTTTATTTTTGTTTTGGTCACCCCAAAAAAAAAAAAAGTCTGATACAACTGCAAGAGGAGAAGACAGACGGAAAGTTGACTGTCACACAAGAGACGCTTTCACTAATAGATAGTCCTATATGGACTTTTAATGAATAGTAGCAAGCTTCAATTTTGTTTCTTTTTTGGGGTCACTCACAAAAAGAGCCTGACAACTAACCACAGGAGGATGAGCTTGTAGCAAGCTGTTAATTGTTTTGAGACAAAGACTCACACAACCACAGGAGGACAAGATTTGGACCAACACACCTTCAGAATTTGCTGACACTACTCACAGGCACACAGGTAGTCCTATGTACTTGCTGTTAACTTTGAGTATCTGCGGAAAAAGTGACAGAACCACAGGACTCTTGAGTCTACTCTGAGCAAGGATGAGATAGCAAGGATAGTCACAGGTCACTGTCAGTACTAGCTAGACACAGACACAAACACAGGTACAGTATTAGTCACACACTCCTCTTCCTAGCAAGAACTGTGGATTATAATTAATTAACAGAGTCACACAAAAGCAGGTCGGTTGTCACTGAACTAGAAGGCTGATGACTACACTAAATATCTCAGTCTTTTTCTTTTTATGAAAAAAAAAACTATACTAGATCTTTGACAGGATTGCACAGTACTTTATGCCTTTTTTGGTCCGACTCTAGCTAACACTAAAGTCACTGTAGTTAGTAAATATACTGCTTGCACACAGTAGCACTGCTCAACACGCACATATTTTTTTAAATCAAACCTCCAACAGCAGAAACAGCATATTAAGTAATTGTATGTGTATTTTTTAGTTAATTTCACTCAGAGTTGGATGGAAGGCTTAGCCATAAGTAGACAATGCCCCGAACCACCAAGCAAGCTCCCCTTCCCCCTTCTTCAGGCTGCATGAGGTCTACTACTTTCAGTCAACTCTGTCAAATCAAATGCACAAAATACCATTTTCTAGTCTCTCTTGCTAAAAACTGGCCCCTATGTAATAAAGCAGTTCTACTGTTCTTTTACCTTCAAACAGCAGTCTCAGAGCTTTTTAAGTGAAGCCTCCAACAGATAGATTTATATATATATATATTCATGACAAAAAAACTCAGTTTAATGCATCAGTTAGGGTTGTTCCACAGTGACAAAAGCAGAAATTCGATGTTAGGGTTGAACCTCCCCCTTGGACCCACCCAACCCGTCCCCAGCCGGCATCGGGGTGTGCGTTGGGATCATCGGCCCTCTCACCCCATCACATGTGTAAACAAGCTGAGGTGGTGAACTATGGGAGAATGGGGTGAGGGACCAACAGCTAGCACACCCGATGCTAACTGAAAGCATGAGTGGGGTGGGTCCAAAGGTTTCAGCCTAGCATGAACCTCTAACTGATCACATGTAATTCGTTCTACACATATTCCCTTCTTTAAGAATGAAGACTATAAATAGTGAATAAAATGCAGTGATTTTTACTACAATAGTAATGGTAACCACAATGGAAACACAAGCGCAAATGGTAATGAACATGGTGACGGAAACCTAAATGGTAATGCAAACGGTAACAGAAACGCAAGCGCAAAGTGATGCCAAAGTGAACAGTAATGCAAACAGAGAAGCAAATGCAATTGCGTATGGAAACACAACTGGTAATGCGCACAGTCATGGTACCTCAATTGGAAAAAACAAATGGTAACGGTAACAGCAAGAATAACACCAAGAGAACAGAAGTAAATGCAAGCGTTATGCGAGAAGCATAAACCGTAATGCACAATGGCCATGGTACCACAATCAAAGCGCAAATGGTAACGGTAACAGCAACAATAACGCCAAAGGAAACAGAAACACAAGCGCGTACAGAAACACAAACCGTACCACGCACAGGCATGGTAATGCAACTGGAAATGCAAATGGTAATGGTAACAGCAATGATGATGCAAAATTAAAGAGAAACACAAACGGACGGTCGGCCGCAAATGCAAATGGTAACGTGCACAGTGAAGCAAACAGAAACAGTAGTGGAGACGCACATGCTAACAGTGACACAAACGCAAGTGCAAATGAAAATGCAAAGGGTAATGCACACAGTGGCGTACACAGGAAAGCTAACGCAAACGGGTACGGAAATGCAAGTGGAAACGCTAAGTGTAACAGGAACTGGAGCGCACACCCTGGTTTTCCCACAACAGCTGCATAGAGAAGCACAGTGACTACAAAGAATGTATGCATAATAATTGCCCTCGGAGCAGAAAATGAGGTCTTAGAATACTAAATTGCTTATATCTCAGGAACCATATGACGTAGAAAAAAAAATTAAAATTTAATGCGATTCATGACTTTCCTGGCTAGGTTTGCACTTGACACATAGCCCTAGGAGCTAAGCATTTTTCAACGAAAAGTCCGTGTCTACGTTTCTGAGATATGGGCCCCAAAAGAGGCGGTGGGCGCCGCAATGTGTTAGTCTATGGGAAAAAGCATCAACTGCGGAGTACCATAACTTTGCATCCCTGCAATATTTTTTCACCAAACCACCAAAAGGCACATCTGTGGGATGTTGGCTTTCTTCCCTCCAAATTTCATCCCAAAAGACCAAACCATTGTTTTGCAGAAGGGTGGCAAACAATTCCTGTTATTTTGGCCATAGTGTTGCAAAGTAGTGTCGTGATTTGCGACACTTTTGCAAAAATATCACGAAGATATGTAAGTCGACACTACTTTTCCAAAAATTTAAAAACATATTTCTGGAATGCTTAACCCCAAAATAAGACATGCCTAGCATCCTCAGGGCTTGACTAGGTAAACACAAAAGAATTGTGTCCCTAGAAGGTCCCAATTTTAAATGCCAAGCATCTGTTTAACTTTGTCATTAGTTCCTCAAAATGCTCAGAGAGATAAGCTTGTGATCAACCCATACACCTAGGTACTTAAACCTGGTCACATATTCTAGTGGTTTGCCAAGCAGTGTGCTAATTTTAGGTAATGAAGAGGAAAGAGAGGTTTGGTTGCTTTTGGTGGAGTGAGAGAGAAACCATAACCTTTGTTTTTTTCATGTTCAGTAGCAATTTACGGTTTAAGAGATTAAGCTGCAGCTGATCAAACTCGAGTTGTAAATCCCTACATGCCATTTCTGGAGATGGCCTATAAATATAGATAACAGTATCGTCGGCAAATAGGTGGATATTAGTAGAGATTATGCCGGTGTTTAAGTTGTTGATATAGACCGCAAATAAAAGAGGGCCCAGAATGGAGCCTTGTGGGACATCTCTTCGGAGCAGGGTTAAGTTAGATACATCTCCATCAGTCTTAACCTGTTGGTAACGACCAAAAAGATAACTATTGAGCCACTTCATGGACACAGTGCCTAGATCAAAATTCCAGAGAGTATCCAAGAGCAAAGCATGATCCACAGTATCGAAGGCCTTGCTCAGGTCAAGGAACAAGCCGCATACATGTTTTCTAGAGTCTACGACTTTCAGCCACTCATTAGAGACCTTGGTTAGTTCAGTGATGGTACTATGGCAGGGTCTGAAACCAGACTGTACAGGTGTAAGTAAGTTTGAGGACTCTAGATATTTTCTTAATTGGCGTTAACCATTTTTCAAGTAGCTAGAGAGGTGTGGAAGGAGGAGATAGGCCTATAGTTATTTAAGTCAGCAGGGTCACCTGACTTAAGAGAGGTATGATGTGCCATTTTCCAGATGGTTGTAGGGCCCCTTGGGCAAGGGACATATTAAAGAGATGAGTTATTGGTATCGATAAAGCATAACAACCTAGTTTGATAAAATAAGGATCAATGAGATCAGCCCCAGCACTCTTTTGGTGTCCAGACCTAAGTGAGATCTTCCACATCTTTAGAGAGACTGGGAGAAAGGAGAACACAGGATCCAGACCTGAGGATGAGATGTGGGGGCTAGACTGGGCTTGTCCAGCAAAGTTGGTCGTGCAGTTGGCTAGCCGGGGAAGAGTCAAAGGCAAGTTTGGCTGTGGCGAAGTGATTGTTAAACAGTTCCAGGATCTTTAATTTATCGGTAGTGAGGGTACATTCAGTTATAATTTTTGCAGGGAGGGAGTTAATTGGCCTGTGGCCTTCGATAACTTTTAGTGTCTGACAAAATTTTGCTGAACAGTTGGTGGAGGAGTCTAATTTATTGCAAAAATAGTCGGCTTTTGCATTCCTGATCAGTTTTGTACAAAGATTCCTGGCCCCCCTAAAGGCATTGAAAGAAACGGTGGGCTGCAGTATTCACAAAGGCATTTATACTGCAGCACCCATGTCAACGCCTGGCATCTGAAATGGCTTGCCTCATGGTTTGGGCACTGAATACTTGTCTGATTTGGACATGTACAGACTCCAGTCACGATGTGAAGTATGTATTCCTGGGCACGTTAGCGATGGCCACTGGGTGAGCTGTTGCAAAATGTGTGGCGTTACCAACAGGAATCCGGGATCGCGCTCACATGGCCAAGTATTCAATGAAGACAATTCTGCACATGCTCAGTAAAAAGAAAAAAAGAGGATACTGCGCATGCACGAGGATAGCTGCTCTCAGGAATGAATGGGGGAAAAAATGGAACTCCAGCGCATGCGTGCTGCTTTAGTAATCAGGGTACTCGCCAGAATGCTGACTTTTAAATGAAACTAAGTGACCAGAATGTTTAGCCAGGTCGCATCTGGTGACCTGGCAACCCTATGTGTCCCACCCTTCTCGAGGTTCAGTCCGACACCCTGGAGACTCCCTTTTTAAAGCCACGGGTGGTGTGCTTGCATTCTGAGTGCTTCTCCTCTCAACATAACCACTGATTTCACACTTCCAACATTTGAGGTTCCCATTCACATCTAACTGGTCAGATGGTCTTCTTCCCATGCTCCTAGTCACTGAAGGCCTTGACGGGTGCCATCCGGGTCCTCTAGACAACTGGGCTCTCACCTCCCATCTCAAATCCTCTCTAATGTTCTGGAATTCTCTCTTCATATCCTGTCACGACTGCGTGGTCAGTTAAGTCTCTGAAGGCTTCTGTCCATATCTATTCAATTCATTACTGGAGCTTCTTGTGCGGAGTCATCCACATTCCTTTCTCTCTCGTATCGATAACTGTGGGACACCCGTAGTCCTCCCAGGAATTCTCAAGTCTGAGCCTCTTTTGGTGTCCACTCAGATCGGGTATTTGTAACTGAAGTTTGACAGCAGACCAAATGTCCCATCCAGCATCTCTCTGGCATCATTCCACAACACTGGCAGAGATTTGGTCGGTCACAGGGTGTTCTGGCCCCAAAGCTCAATAGATTCCTCCTTGAAATTTCAAGGAAAACTCTAGAAAAGACACAGCTTTCCTCAGACACTACAAAAACTCTTAATTAGTGCTTTCAGACAGTAACAACTTTTTTTTAGTGATTTAAACAGCTACCCACAACTTCCACTTTCTATTGCTGGCAGCTGCCATCTCATGAGCAGCAGTGAGCTTCCCTAGCTCACTTTTATGTTAACATGCCTGGCTGATCTCTGCTGTTGGTCAGCAGGATATATTAGGATAAAGTGAGCTAGGGAAGCTCACTGCTACTCATGAGATGGTGGCTACCAGCAACAGAAAGTGGAAGTTGAGGGCCTTTAGAAGTCATTAAAAAAATTGTTACTGTCTGAAAGCACTAATCAGGCAGGTTTGCAGTGACTGGGGAAAGCTGTGCTTTTTCCAGTGTTTTCTTTTAAAAACTGCACGTCAGGGTTCTGTTCAGACAACAACCTTAATACGCTGGGGAGAGTATCGCTTCTCACTCCCTCTATGAATCTTTCCTTTAACAGTTCATCAGGATAATGGAGACCATGGGGATCCAACCTTTCAATCGCATTAAGGGCCTCTTGCAAGCTGAGGGCATATTCTTGTAAGGTTTAATTAACTCCCTGAATCCTGGAAGAAAATTTCATGTTTAGGTCCAAGAATGTACAAGTATTAAACATCTTGCATAGCCTGTTAAAAATCTGTTCCACGTGTGCCTACAACCTTGGGCTGTGCCATTTCCCTAGTAGGGCACATTTACCCATCTGTTTTTTGTTGGTTATTCTTTAGAACATTTTAAACAATCACACAAAACAATCTTATGGCATTGTAACCATACAGTGTTATAATTCTATATCCTAAGAGACAGAGGATAAAATAATAACAGTCCTAGAATTAAGTCAGTTTATACAGCATATATGAGACAGATATATAGATAGATACAGAATGTATAATATAGTGGTGTGGTAGTGCCACTATATTTAGGGTTGAGTAAGCACTTTAATGTTGAGCCTTAAATTTTGAACTTTAATATCTTTGCACAGACATTTGCATGCATGGTCTTGTTGAGTAGATCTCTTGAAGTGCCAAGCATAGTTCCAATCAGATGTGTGGATTCCAAGATGTGGACAGTGAAAATATGCACAAAATCACAATTTTTTACCATTGCCTAGCACCCAGATGGTGTGGAATATTGGTCTGAAATTTTCAAGGCAGAAAGGGCTTGGCCCACGGAAGTGCCTTTTACTGGTTTGGTGAAAAAATATTAATCTTTTCCAAAGTTATTCAATTTTAAAAATTCAGGTTCTGAGTATGCTCAGTAAACACTTCAAAATAGCTCTATGAAGTTTCATAAGGGGAATCCTTTTTTGTGAGGTTTTCATATGCCACCATCCTGTTTTCCTTTTTTTTTCAAAAGAATAAACCACAAAAACGGCATAGTAGAGGAAGACCAACACATGTATGTTGGTCATCAGGACCCTGTTAGCTGGATTCAGCACTTAACCGCTGGAGAAATGCCCTTTTTTAAGATTATACATCTTTTTTCATGACTCGTGATTCAAAAAAGAGATTCTTTTTTCATGACTCATGATATGAAAAAAGATTTTTTTTGTATCACGAGTTAGAAAAAAGATTTATAATCTTAAAGATCAATTGCCCCCCAGTTCTAATAAAGTCACTCTTTTTCCTGAATTAGGTCACTGGTGGCACACACAGTTGGACTCCAATTCTGCTTTTTTAATCCATAGTTATTAAAATAGTTATTTTAACCAAACACTGTGCCATAATCCTTTCCTGCGTTGCAGCCAGGAAGTAGAGTTAAAGTAGTATTTCCCAGAGGTCAGCAGCCACTGCAGGTCCAGGCATCAGGGCTGTTTGACAATCCTGAACCCAACCAGCTCCCTGAGAGCTTCTCTATAGACCAGATCAATCCATTAGAATCGGCTTGTTAAACTGCCGTGTTATTATCGTATAACATTTCACCCAGTGATCACTAGGCAGTTTGTTAACCTGTGGCTGATTAGGCTTGCAGTCACATCCGACCATTTGACTACCATTTTAGTAATAATTGCTTTCCATGAAATTAAACATGGTTTTATTTTATTTTTGCACCCCCACTGGCACTCCTTTGGGCCACCCACCACCCTTACCACCATCTACCTACCCATATCTGCAGCCCCCCCGGATAACCAGATGTATTCTGTCATCAGGTGGGTCCTCCCCATCAGAGGTAAAGGCACCGGTAGGCATAACCAGTTAGCCCGGGTGCTGCTGGGGTTGGTTCAGGCTGTCCAGGGCTCTGTGGTGGCGAGGGTCTGGTGGCAGTCATCTGGTCAGGGTGCCATTTTTCTCATTTTCTCCCTTAGCAGCATGGCATGCCTTAAGTCAAGGCATGCCGATGTCAGTCACATCGCCTATTCAGTGGGGGTCAGACAGATGTTCCCCTCAGCCTCCCCAGGAGCCAAGCAAGTGCCAGGCTGCAGACCCCCCTCCCCTGGAAGAAGGCAAGCAGTTGGATGCTCCAGCCTTCTCCTCCTGGCCAGCCCTCCAGCACCAGATTCCATTCCCAAACCTGGGTTTACAGCATTGCAAGTGGAAATCCAACAGCTGCACCGATAATGGCGTGAAATTAAACATGTTGAATACACTATTGACAATAATGAGTCCCATCCAACAAAGGTAATATTGCTCTTTGTCATACAGACATTCTCAGTTCTACTCCGCAGCTGGAAATACTGGCAAGTTCTTTTTCTGCCCAGGACAAACTGCAATTTCTTAAACAATTTAACAATCAGAAATCTTCAGTGTTGGTTGGCACCTGCCCATATGAATTAAGCGTCACATACTTTACTTGGTAATCAGTATTCCAATAAAATAAAGAAACATTTTTCTTCACCATTCCAAATATTTAATTTGCAAGTATATTTTTATTAAACAATGACAATATAGTAAGACTATATTGTAGTAAGTGTAGGCACACATTCATCTTTCATTCCATTAGCAGAATGCCTCAGTTTGTGCCTTTTACATATTCCCACTTAAAGCATACTGCACAGCATATTGGTTCTGCACTGTACTGTACTGTTATGTATGCTGATGCACCCCTGTTAACACTGAAAAAATTGTATTCCTTTATTTTGAGCAGGTACACAATATTGCATGCTTTTATTTTTAATGTACTGACATTTAGTGGGAGTTTATATGCTATACAGGAACTGAGGAGACATACATGAGAAAAGGGGTAGGGGAGAGTCACAATAACAAGAAATTCATTTTTTTATTTATTTAAAATCTTTGTTACCAGTCTAGGCACACTGAGTTGAGGCTCGTTTCCAGGTGTGACCTGGGGGTGCAAAACATAACAGGGAGTGTTTAGCAGGACACAAGAATACAATATAATTTTGATACATTGGTAAGCATACATAATGAGATGGTAATTAACAAGGATATGGAAGACTAGAGTACAACAACATTAGAACAAAAGCATATTGATAACATGGCAGACAGAGAAAGAAGAAACTTGCAAATATTTAAGTAATGAATACATGGAGTACCCATGGCACCAATTTATCTGCTAGATTTAGGACAAGCTAAACTTAACCAAGCTAAGAAGAGTAGGCAGACAGTAAACCCTCAGGTAAGTTGGGGAGAGACTTAAGAGAAAACAGCTGAAGAGAGGAGTGGAGCAAGGGGAGGGAGAGATTAGGGGCATGGGGAAGCAAGGCAGGAGCAAGAGGGTGGAAGAGGTGGATGTGTTGCTTGAAAAAGGGAAAAGAGGGGGAGAGTTGCAGAGTTGGAAAGGGAGAAGGTTCCAGAGGGAGGGGAGCCTATAAGAGAAAGCAGATTGACCAGCAAAGATGCGAGGATGGGGGAGTGAGAAAGAGTGAGGGTCCCTGGTATGTAGATCATAGGAGGATGGGATGGGGCTGCTGGTGACAGCTTGGAGGAGAAGTGGGGGGGAGCAGACCAAACCAGAATTTAGCAATGAAAGTTAGGGAGTATGTACAACGCCTGAGGGGAAGTGAGAGGAAGAAGAGAGAGAAGTAGAGCCTATAATGGTGAGTGTGAGGGGGGTACTGATGACAAAATGACAGAATGAGGTCAGAAGGGTATAGAGCTTGGAGAGTGAGGCAGCCGGAGCAGTTCCATAAACTATATCAGCATAGTCAAATATCAGTACGATAATTTTTTAGATTAGTTTGCATTGTATATGGAGCGGGAGACAATTCTTATTACGGTATAGTAGCCCCCATTTTTGGATTGAGTTTGCAGCATATGGAGTCAACGTGCACTGCAAAGTCTAGGTAATTGTCCAACCAGACCCCACGGTATTTGAATTCGGACACATACTCTAGTGGGGTGCTGTCCAAAGTGGTAAACAATGGAGAAGTAGAGGTTCTGGCTAATTTATGAGCAGTGCCATAAAGCATAGCAACAGTCTTTTTTGTGCTTACCTTTAGGCGATTGGCTTGAAACCAAGACAGCACTTAGTTTTAGTCTTGCTGGATCATGGCATGAATGGTGGCTGTGGAGGGACCAGAAGTAAAAAAAACGTAGTAATCTGCATACATCTGGATGACAGAATTGGAGTACACTGTAGGGAGATCATTTATAAACAAAAGAGGATGGAGCCAAAACTGGACCATTGGGGACACCAGCACGAACTATGAAGGAGAAGAGAGTTACCACCTGCACTGATTGTGTCTGGTGAGATACAAGATGATTTACACATGGCTATAAGGTCTGATGTAACCCAGGGAAGGTGTCTTCTAACTCTGGTGTTAACCAGAAGGCCATGAATAATCCCAGACCTGGGTGAGGGTGGATACAAGTGGGTTACAGCAGAATCCATGTGGGGTAGAGTAGACAAGGGACCAGTTAGCATGGGCAAGATCATGGAAGAGGTTGGTAACATTGATGGAGTGCAGAGAGCAGAATTTTATGTATTTGGGGAGGATTTTGGGGAAGTGTAACTTCCTAGGCACGTGATACAGTGGTCATTAGGGCATCCGATGGGACACCAGCCTCTGTTATGCAGTGAGGGTGGGAGAAAAGGATCCAGTCAATAAGAGAGTGGTTGGAGGAGTGGGGGTTGTAGCAAGTTGGTTCTGAGACCAGCTGGAATAGGCTGAGGGACTCTATTTTGAGGATGGAGGCCTTAGAGGAGGGGGAGAGCCAGTTCAGTTTAAAATCACCCATTAAGATGAGCTCACGAGAGAATGAAAGAGTAGAGAGGATATGCATGAGACCAGTGAATCTGGAGTGAGCAGAGGTGAGGCACAGAGCACACCAACACGAAGGGGGATAGGCACACTGAGCCAAGGCTCATTTTCAGGTGTGACCTGGGGGCACAAAAAATAACAGGGAGTATTTAGTAGGACATATAAGAATACACTACAATTTTGGTGCACTGGCAAGACATACATATCATTAATGGAAGTTATTTTATTTCATGTTAGTGTATGCTTATCAAGGTCTGTGCTCCCACATTAGATTTGGGCAATGCAAATGATGCTGCAACAGCACACACACAAGTTGACCACAGAACAGATGTGGAACAGGCAAGGCTCAACTATGTGCCTTAGTCTCTGCCAACAGACACTGTCAGACAGGACAAAGTGGAGGATGAGGATCATGTGCGAGTGTGCCAGACTACCTTCATGAAGATACACAAAGAGCTGCACTAGGTCAGCCAGATGGTGTAGAGTATTGCGTAGCTCTGGACACAATTTGGTTGAGTGGCTCAATTCAACAGTAAGCTGTACATTCTTCTACAGATGATATAGGACAAGCAGTAGCAGGTCAGCCTAACTGACGGTGCTGCATGGCATCAGTGGTCATCCTCCAGTCTTTCACCCAAATGGTCAGCACTGACACCAATGACCACATGTTTAGGAGCCAGAACACTGTGTCAAGTGGCTCACTGGCTGATCCTGAATTGCAAATGGGTACAAACTGCCTGTAGCTAAGACAAAACTTGTGTGACAGCAGAAGACTGCATATGTTTACTGCTACCCCAGTTCCCCAATTGAAAGACTACTGCATCATAAGGCACTACCAGACTGTGATTTTGTAATGAATAATTGTTTGCTGCTTTTACATTTCCCCAGGCATTTCTAAATAATATTAAATAATACCAAATCCTTTTAAAACATCAGTGTAAGAAATTCTCTAAGAAGGAATGTTTAAAAAGTTATGTATTGAAAATTAGGTCACTTCACCGGTTAACTAGCAGCAGTAGTTGGCTATGTCCCCATTTTACAACGAGAAGGCTGATCTAAGTAATGTTCATGCAGTTAAACACAAGCAACATATATAAATATAAGTGGTGAAAATCCGATATAGGACAACCACATATAGTTCTATTGATAAATCTTCTTAAAGAATGATTCAGCTAGGTGTTGACAAGAACAAAGTCACAGTTCCTAGGCAATGACAAGAAATGCTATGTGATAGCAGCATCTCTCAATCAAAACTAATCCCTGTGTAATAATCCTAAATGAAATCATGTCATGCAAAAGAATCAATATTGTGAGAAGTAGAATGACAGTTCCAAATGTAAACAGACCACATTGTAAAAACAGGCATGGAGACAGTGATATTATTTAAAACCGTGGCTGAATGTTACCTTGTGAAAAGAAGCCTTTGTTATGCGAGTCTGTTTTTATATGTCTGTGGCCTATATGAAACATAACATCCTAGTGCGAGGACACTGTCAGTCAATTTCAAAATCCTATTATAGAATAAAAAAAGGGTCACAGACTGACAACTCCTGGGCTACTATGGTTGCCAGTTGCTTAGCAACTGTATGTTGCCCTTTTTCATCAGCATCTGGATACACTGATGTCAAAGGTACGTAGGTCTCCAGTGCTGTTTGATTTGAGGTATTGTCCCAGCTCACTTGCACTACTTAAACAGCAGCAGAGTGATCTCAGAGCACAGTTCATTCTATCAGCTACTAGAGCAAGACTGCTACCTTACTCAGGTGAGTTGCCTTCATGGTGAAAACTTGTTCAGCTGATCATAAGAGTAATATAAAAGTTCTGACTACAGCGTTATAACATAAAAGCCTTCATGATGAACATCTGTTCGGCTGATAAGAGTAACATAAAAGTCTTAGTTCTCACTTCAGCATTGCAATTTAAAAGTCTTACCTCTCACCATAGCATTTGTATAATTACGTTACTAATTTCATTTCATACAGGGAGAACATTTAATCCTATGAATAATAACATATTAACGTAACTGAGAAGGCATGTGACCACTATATGTATTTATTTTAAATAAAACAGACAACCAATATAAAAACTCTAAAAGTGCCTAAGTTACATATAGCACTGCTAGTCTTCTGAATTGAATATAATTTGCTAACAGAGTTTTGACAAACTATTTTCATTATTAAATGATAAACTTTAGTATGTGTTAAGCTGAGCTTATGAACTGGTTCTGGGATAGCTCAGTATTAAAAGTAGACCGATAAGGATGTAAGTAAATCTTCCATCTTCTTCAAAACTCTCCAATGGACTGCTCCCTGATTGCCTCACCTCTCTCTTCCAGACAGCCGGACCACTCAAGGCCAGAAAACACTCTCCTTTATGGGACCCAAGCTCTTCAACTCTCTCCCTCCGGAACTAAAACTCTGTCCCTCCACAAATGCCTTCAAACACAATTTCAGGAGACATTTCTCCCTCACGTGCACCTGCTTGCAGCCCTAATCTGGCTCCCCTTCTGCAATCTTTTCCCTTCACCCTCTGGTTATCCACCTCTGGCACTTACTCTTTCTTTCTAGTACTTGTAGTATTGTTAATTCGCCTAGACTAGTTTTTAGATTGCACTTAAATTTTTTGTTTCCCACTGTTATATTATATTATTGTTAAACCCTCACTGAATGCTTAACGTCACCTTGTATTTGTTAATTCACCAAGGCTAGTTCGCAGTTTGCCTCTTTAGTCTACATTATCCTGATTTTATGTACCATTGTATTAACCCTCACTGTAAGTTAAATGTTTTAGCCTATGTCATGTCTCATGATTGTCGTGTGTAACTGGATGCTTGTGTAAATGGGCAGCAATAGTATAACCAATAAAAAGGAAATGAAATGTTCAATCTAACTGCTCAAGTCTGGTTATTAATTCTCTTAGGTACTTTAACCAATCTGAATCTGCATTTAGGACCTATGGATTCAAACTCTGGAGAGATTAAGTATGCACTATTACACAAACTATAAAGGATTCACATGTGGTGACAATGGTATGAACTGGGACGGGGTGGAATGTTGCGATTTCTGAATACTACCACTGCTAACAAAAGATCGAATATAACAGAATGGTTCGCCATATTGGTTAGAGCAATTCACTGTTTTTATTACTTATAATTGGCAACACCTGCATTTTACTATTATTTATAATATATAAGTGAAATGTTCAGGGTTGTCTATACCACTTGTGTATTTAATGAAGCAAAAAAAACTTTTTGTAAATATTTTTAGACTGTGCATTTAGTACTGTGTTCTTGAGGTGGGGTAATAAGAAGGCTATATTAATTTGGTTGCAGTTTTACTACAAATGGAGGCGCATGGGGCATGGAGGGCTCTGCGCTTCCCATCAACTGCTCCTATATGCATTTAAGAAGGATGGGAGTGCAGGCCCAGATGGCCCTTCTCACTCACAGGTAAATAAGGGATATGATTAGGTAGAAAGTATGGCTGGATGGGAGTGCACAACCTCTAACAAATAAAGATACAATTATACTATCTCAAAAAGTAAGGAAATTCTTAGCAAAAAACTCAATGCAACATTTAGGGTTCAGGCTAAAGCCACAAAAGTAGGGAAATGTGGTTGTAGGGTTTCCAACCCTAAAACTCCACTGCCATCCAAAAAACAATCTGGGGTGCAGTCTTCCTTGGGGTTGTAAACCCTAAAGTGCACCCCATTCTATACACTCCAGAAACACACACACCTAATGCAGTACGCTTTATGGTTGACAACCCCCAAGGTAGATGGCACCCCTGATTTGTTTTATGGGTGGGGTTTAGGATTGGAAACCCTAAAGCCACATTTATCTACTTTTGTTGCTTTAGCCTGAACCCTAAATGTTGCATTAATAGAGTTTTTTTTTGCAAAGACTATATATATCTACACATACACACTTTATACACAAATAAACATTCACTGTTACAGAAATCAGAGCATAAATACAATACAGAAGAATAATTATAGAAACAGCAAACTTGTGGTATAGTTATGTATATGATTTAAACCTCCTACAAGATTATCCTAAGAGTACCTTTGGAATGTACCCTCCTCTACAGCTCTCTGGACAGGCCCCCATATTTAACAAATCCTAAATAACTGATTTTGAAGCATATAGTGATTTTTTACAGTCTCTCAGTTTCTAAGAATAGATTTCACCATAGCTCAATTTTTGGTACTATTTAAGTCGTTCCACGTTGAAGTTAGACATATTTTGGCATTCAATAATGCTATATGAATCAAAAAATGTCCTTCCCTTCTAGAACAGCATGAAATAAAATGTGGTTAACAAGCATAGTTCAGGTTCGAATTGCAGTTTAATACCCAGTATCACCTCAATATGTTTCAAAACTTGTATCCAAAAGGGCCGAATAAGTGGACATACTACCAGTATGCGAGCAGCAATTGCCACTTCTCCACATCCCTGGTTTCAATACCTAGATATTTCTGCATTAAATGTATTAAGTAAATGAGAACAGTAAATTCTATTAAGAATAAAGTACTGATTTTGAACAGATCCAGAAGCAAATGGTTTGATACCTTTTATTGGTCATAAAGCTTCTGAAGAAGGACTTGGTTGGTCCGAAAGCTAGAGCACTTTGTTCTTTTATTGTAACATCTAAGTAGGTCCAATAAAAGGTATCAAACCATTTGCTCTGGATCAGTTCTTACTAGGACCAATACAGCAACCACATGATTTGTTTGTACTGAATTTGATTCATTCTGTTATTAGTTGCCCAGTTCCAAGTTTGTACAAATTGCCATTTATCTTCGGGGTATTGATCTGCAAATCTTTTTGCCACTAACATTTTAAAGTTCGAGTACTAATATTCTGATTATTAATAAAGTTATATAATTTGGAAATTAACTTAGACCGGCTTGAAACTGTTATCAGTAACTCATATAAAGGTTTTTTTTTCCCCCAAGCAAATGTTCTTCATTATATATTCATGGAGTACAGTGCACATCTCTAAAGAACTAAAAAATATATTTTTAGGTACTCATAAATCCTGTAACTGTTGAAGATTTAATTATATTCCCCTCAAATAAATCTCCAATTACATTAATTCCAAAATTCAACCACATTTTCATATATGGATGGGAGAATATAAAAAAGTTTTGTTTATTTCATGCCAAGTTTGGCAGGTTTGCTCATGACAATAATTATATCAAACATATTTTTATTACTCCAATTTTGGAATAACGTCTGTCCTAGTCTGTAGCTACGGGACTCCTCCATTTCAAAAAAGTCCAAGGAGGATGATTTTCACTTAAGTATTCTTTCAAGGGTTCCATTATCAAAACGTGGTGACAATATTGTAAATTTTAAGCCTAGCAGCTGGGAATTTAAATACAACCTCCCCTTTCTTAATCCTTGCTGTAATTTCTTCCAAATAAATTTGATTAGAATATTATCAAGTTTTTTGAAAGTTTCCATAGGGATACCTATAAGTAATGCTTGAAAAATATATATAAAAAAACTAAGAATATTCATTTTGACTACCTGTGTCCATCCCAGTGATAAGGGAAGGCCCTTCAATCTTTCCAGATCAGTTTCTACCATTTCAATAATGGGATTTAAATTTAAAGCAAGTAACCTATCTAGTTTATTAGATTTATTCCTAAATAGATCATACTATCCTTAATTATAGTTTAGTTGTAGGGAATTCTACATGATTGATATTACAATTTTCTGGAAAAACAGGTAGTGCCTCTGATTTTTTTCCAGTTCACTAGGTAGCCTGATTGTTCTCCAAATTTCCTTACTATATGCAAAATAATTTCTAATTCTATCTCTGGGATTTTAAGATATAATAAAATATTATAGCCTCAGATGGTACACTGGACATGTTCTTGCCTTACAAGCAAAGGGTCACAGGTTTGATTCCCATGGGGGACATATCTGCCATCTCATTTAGATAAGGGGAAAAAACAGTTACATTTTTCCAATTGATAGGGAAATGGGCAGACTAGATGGGCCAAACGGTCCTTATCTGCCGTCAAATTCTATGTTTTTATGTTTCTAATATCAGCAAAAAGTGACAGAAATCTCACAAAAAATATCATATTCAAATCCACTTATAAGTGGGGAATTTCTAATAGCACTGGGCAAGCGTTCTATCGTTATCATGAAGAGTAAGGAGATAAGGGGCATCCCTGCCTACTACCCCTATATAATGGGAAAAAAAGGAGAAATAAAATTATTAGTCATAATCCTGGCTATAGGTGTATTATAGATGTTTTTGATCCACCCTAAAAATCTGTCTCCTATGTTAAGGTAAACAGATAGGTCCATTCTATACTACTGAATGCTTTTCCAGCATCCAAGGACACCCTCTATAGCATTATGATCCTGCACTGAAAAAAAAAAAAAAAGCATTTAAGGCATTTCTCATATTGTTTTGACCTCTCCTTCTCTTAATGAGGCCCATCTAGTTATCCCCAATTACAGAAGGCAAAATCCATTCCAATCTCATAGATACTATTTTAGTGTATATCTTATAATCAGCATTTAGCAGTGATATACAGTAGGGTGATATGATTAACAAAGTTTTGTCTTTTTTGGGAATGACCATAACAGCCTCATCAAAGGAAGGATGAAGACATTTTAATGAAATTAAACAGTATAAACAATCTGGGAACAAATGCCTCCTTAAAAGATTTTATAAGGTTGATCCCAAGACCATCTAAACCAGGAGCTTTGCCTGGTTTTAGCAAAGCAATAGATTTTTCAATTTCTTTGCAAACTACTTTTTTTAATCTAACAAGCTTTGTTGGTCTTTATTTACTGCAGGGATTTGCTGATACTTTTTATTGATTCCTACCAGTCCTTGTGATTGATACAGTTCTTTATAATATATAGAATAAAGTATGGGGGGGTAAGTGTAAACTTCGAGTTTCAACACACTACCCCATATTTTATTTTACATAATTGCTGGGTTTCCCTTTTTCACTACAGCAATTGTATAAAATTGCAGATGTTCTGGTGTGACCACGCTCTGGTCTCATTTTAGCTTGATCCGCACATTTTCACTGTACAAGATTTTTACATGTTTTAAAATGTTTGCTTAGCCCGGTCCAACATTTAGAAATGTGAAACATTTTTTAAAAATGACTTACCACCAAGACCCACTGGCAGTTGAGTTTCAGGCTAGAAGGCAAGCAAGAAGGATCGGACGACATGTGGCTGGTGCATGCGGAAACCAGGTGTGTGTGTGCCATTCTAAATACTCCTTTATAATGGCAAATTACACCACGGTTTCCCTATGGGAGAAAGGGAAAGCCATTAATTATAATCCTTAAATTTTGTATTTCTTCAGAAGTTTGAATTTTAGTGTTCTCATTTGTCCTCCTTAGTTCTGTTATGGTACGTTCTGCTTTCTTTTTTTGTAATGGATAGGCTAATAATTTCCCACTCCTATTTATTTGACCATAGTATTTGGACTGAGTTGTTAACATCATACATTTGACTTTACCATTCACGATTTGATTGTATTAGTGTTTAAGATTCCCTAATTTTCTTAGGTGGATTTGTTACCAGACTAAATATGACCTTTGCATTTTTGTTATTGCAGTTTCCAATTCCTTCGTTTTTGACTCCTGTCTCTTTCTTTTGTTAGCCCTAATACTTATATAAGCCTCATAGGCATCCCATGTTATATTAAGTGAGACTTCCACTGTTTCATTTGATTAAAAAAAAAAAAAATAGGTCAATTTCTTCCCAATTTTTTAATGGCCACAGGATCTCTTAAAAGCAAAGGGTCCAGCTTCCATAATCTATGCTTGATGGTGTCCCTGAATGCCAACACCAGATATACTGGGGTGTGATCTGATATTAGAATAGATCCATATTCTGCTTTTACTATTTCATTATATAGTGAAGTGGAGCCGAGAATTAAATCTATTCTAGAATATGTCTCATATTTTTTTTTTTTTTTATGCTACCCTCCTCTCTGCACCAGGATCCTTTCTTCTGGGATCCCTAGACCGTGTGCACTCCCATTGTCCTGCCCCAGGTACCTCCCTCCGGGTGCCGGCAAGCCTGTCCCCATCCTACCTCGGTTTGTCCCCCAGGCGGGGCAGAAAGGGGGTCCCTCATCCCTCTCTTGGTCTTTAAGTCCATGTCAGAAGGCCTCACCAGTGTCTTCTATGGAGCCTGGTTATGGGTGTTCTTGGGTCGACTGGGTCCTGTGTACAGGAGCCTGGTGCAGGATTTTTCCATTTTTCTTGTCTCCCTGTCCTCAGGACATCCGAACGCTAGGGAAGCCTAGGGGCGAAGCACGTCATGATGTGCTGGCACTCCGGCTCCCAGCAGACGTCCTCCCACCCTGCTGTGTGCAGTCTCGCTGCACCTCCACCTGTGGTCACCCAGGTGGCGGTATAGCAGCGGAACTTGCATCCCACCCCACCTGGAGAAGGAGAGCAGCCACTGGGTGCTCAATCTCCTCCCCAGCTGGCCGAGTCTGTTCTCGAACCCAGGTCGCTGGTGCCACAAGCGAAGCCCTATTGGTGCGCTCGGCAGGTCAGGCCGAATACGCTCTCATATCTTGAAGAGTAATAGGGATACTATTATCAGAATGATCTAATTCCAAAGATCTACTGGGGTTAACTCTTCCATTCTGCTAAGAAGACAATTTCATTATATTCCTATTATCAGAGGTAGTATTCATCTCTTTCTGTAGTACCAAATAAAAATCTCCATTTATGATTCAGGGCTGTGGGAATTCAACCAGTTTAAAAAAAAAAAACTTCAAGAAAAAAGTAATGGCACTACCATTAGGGATATATACTGAGGCAATTGTTACATTTTTGCCTTTATATTTTAGTAGTATTATACTAAAACAACTTTCCAAACCTATAGAACACTTGTCCACCTTTGCTAGAAATCCTTTTCTTAGCAGAATAGGTATTGCTCTTGACTTAGCTGTATAAAAAGAATGATACCCTGAAGCACACCATATCATATATAGCATACCCTAGAGGTTAGAGTAATGAGCTGTGAATGAGCTTGGTGCATCCAGCAGACCTGGGTTTGATTCCAACAAACTCCACTTGCACGCTGTGCGACTCTGAGCAAGTCACTTAACCAGCCCAAAGCTCCCGGGTCGCTCCTGAAAACAGGCACTTGTGCCTAGTGTGCCTTACCCAGTTACCAAAGGAATTAAAAAAACAAACAAAAAAATATGTATCCACTTTTTCTGCTTCAACTTTTGTTAAATTAGTTTCCTGTAGGTATATATCTATTTGCCATTTATTTATCAAGTTCAAAATTGTCTTCCTTTTTTATTGGATTCTTAAACCCACTGATATTCCAGGATATCATGTTAATATTCTCATACATATTTATATTTACAATTTACACAAATATCAAATAAGCTGCTACTATTCCAATACCTGTACAGACTGAATTTTAATTATAGTAATGGTATTCAAATTGCTGCATTGTGATTGGCTGAAATTCCTAAATCAGCCCTACGTTAATCTTTGATTAACATGCTTGTTAAGCCTTATCACAAAAGTAGGAATACAAATATTAGAACCTGGTTTTTAAAAACGTTCCATTAATTTATTCTAAAACTGCTCGACTGTCCGCCATTGCTCACCGCTACCGCTGCATAGCATCAACGCATTGACTCATTATCTGTATTGTAGCATAGAAAAAGTAAAGAAACATATTTTTTTAATTCCTGAAACACTGTTACATAAATTGGGTGTAACGTGTGGCATCGCCTGCTGAAAATGGAGCGTTCATTCACCATATTGGACCAAGACTTGGAGATGTTCGTGGATAGCCTGCAAATGAAATACTTTTTATTTTCCAAAAAACTCTGTGACATGTAAATCACATGACAATATGGCCCTTTCTAAAAGCAATTACCATCCTTCCCAGTCACCCACCACTTCCTGGTCTCCACAGTACAGACTTAAATCCTTACCATTAGCCACAAGTTTGCTGTTGCTAGGCAACAGCACCTCATAGCACATTGCGGCAACCAAAAATGAATAAATAATTGTAGAAATGTTTTGTGTTGTGTTTTTAATTAATCTCAATGGCATCCAAGGTATGACAACTGCGGGATACAAAAAGGGGAACCATGTTGTAAAGGACCAGCATGAAATCAAGCCATCAGGCAGCACACTATTTATTTTAATAAGGTGTGTCTGCTCGTTTACATGTTCCATAGATGTTATTTTATTTCCTACACAAATAGTGTACTTTACAATGATGCGGCTATATGGCCTACTGTTTTCAGTCCTAACACTTTCTAACTCCGCTAAGCTCGGCATGACTACCCTATTTCCCTAATTGGACAGCGTGCCTCCTATGTGACCGTTACCTGAAGTGACACACTCAAGCTGCCAGTCTGAATGACCGCGGAGGGACTATTTGTGAAACCTAAGCAGTAAAACTGTAAAAAAAAACACTAATTAAAAATATACTGTCCTCAAAAAATAATACTTAGACCAGTACCATAATAGCAATAAGGTGTTTCTTAGGGTTATGTTAATAGCCGGTTAATCACACCCTGGGGGCATGTGGCACTCGGCTGCGCCTCGTGCCACATCACACCCCCAGGGTGTGATTAACAGGCCATTAACATAACCCTAAGAAACACCTTAATGCTTAAAAGTTTTCCAGTTACAAGAAAAGGACACATAATATAGGACTGGTTACCTGTTAGTGTAAATAATACTCCTCTCCTCCACAAGAAATTTCTATTCATGATTACAATGACACAAAAAAAAACATATAGCAATCCTCCCCCTCACCCCACTTGGGGTGCTCTGTTAGGAAACGGACTAATTCTGGTGATCCCCACCTCCCTTACACAATCATATAACATTTTAAAAAACACTACAAGCTTCACTAGAAAGAGTAAAGCCCGGTCCCTCACCCCCCCAAAAAAATAAATACATATAGCTTTCCCTCATTTTCTGTCCTAGTTTTAACTCATCTATCATGGTCTCCTTAAATGTATTAGGGATACAAAGATGGAAGGAAGAAAAAAATCATCTTCCTTCCTTTCTTCTCCCCTCCCCTTTATTTAAATATAATATCCTCAGGTTTGTGCAGTTGCCCCTGCATGAATTTCTACTTGAATTTTCTGGGCACTCTTGCTCATTAAAGTTGCATTTAAATTCTGCTGTTCATTTAGATCTTCAGTGCATGCTCAGTCCTTAGCAACTTGAGCCTCTTCTGCTTCTTTCAGTCTATCTGACCCCTGTACTGCAGTGGAGGTTTTAAATGTTCCAGTTTCTTGCAAGGTCCCATTTCTATTAACAGATGTACCCTATATTTCTTTCAGTTTAGATGGGTTTATATTACTGGAGTAATAATCTGCATTATTTGCTCTAAAAATTGCTGTGATTTTTTGCTATCCAATGTCATATTTGCTCTGTAATGTTTCCCGTTTACCATAACTCCCCCAGATCATACCTGGAAATTAGCCTTGGCTCAGTGTGCCTTTCCTGGTTACCAAAGTTTAAATAAATAAAGTCAACATGTATCTGAGTAACATATCTGTGGCATGGCGATCCCCAAAATCTCTTTTACATACAATTTAGCTGACTTTGGCATAATAAAAGTTAGAGTTGCCTTGAAAGAAGGTCTTAATGTATTTGGCATCAAGTGCTGAAATTTAACATGAATGTCCCATAATAGAGACTTCATTGGGTTAAAGCGCTTTCTTTTTTTTTGTAAATATCTGGCTTCATATCTGGAAATACTAATAATTGCTTATCTTTAAAGTAGACTTTTTCTGGCAAACGTCAGAACATCTCTGTCTTGAAATCTAACATAGATAATCCTAGGGTGTTTCTGTGCACCATTTGGAATTCAAGAGGGTGTTCTACAGTACGTTCTCTATCAACTTCTATTCCGTTAACCTGATTCCTTCAAGATTTTAGTAGCCAGTCCTCTAAAAATATTTTCAAATTAGCCCCTCAGAGCCCTGAAGAATATTCAATAAGTTTAGATTGTTCCTTCTAGAATGCCATTCTAGATTTTCCATTCTGTCTCTTATTTTGGTAGCCTGAGGGTTCCATGTCAAAGAGCGAGCGAATAATGACAACCCATCAAAATGGCACTGAACCCACAGGGCGAACACTTTTCGAAGAAGTGTTTTCATGCAGGGAGCCTTACCCCCGCACCTCCCCTTGTGGGGGGATTTGCCACCCACACCCCATTTAATTTAAAATTCCCTCTGCAGGGGGGGACACAACTCAGGGATGGGGACAAAACAAGGGTCGCTCAAAAGTGTTGGTGCCATTGTTCCTTCACCCTTTCGATGGTCGCGGTTCTGGGGTTGCCCTTTTGATGTGAATCCTAGCTGGTGTAGTAACTTTGTACTCAATTACTGGGATATGGTCCTCAATTTCAGATATTCTATTTTTAACTCTAATTCTATTAACATCTTCTTTAAAAGTCTCAATATCTGTAGAGACTAAATCCATTTTTAGATTTAAGCCTGAAAAGCCTTTTTGCATTTCTGTCAAGCTCGAATTTGGGTTAACAGTTAGGTCACTTGTCTCATTTTATGTCTCTGAACTGTTACTTTATTTTGTTGACTATTTTTAAACCACCAACTTGATTTATCTATATCACTTGAGATGCTCAGAGGCTTTGGTGCAAAAGAAAATTATAAAAATGTGGGTAGTTGATAATTGGAGTCTTTTTTAATTATGTTATTTTTATGGCTAGACATCGATTCAACAAGGTGTGAAATTTTAGAATTCCCACATTCTTTTTCAGACATGCCCATTTTTTTAACTACGACATTAATAAAAAAATGGGTTGAGCTCACTAACTTCCACAAAAGAACAAACTTACTATTTCTGCCTCTCCAGTACCATAGTTCTACTAGGTCAAAATTCTGCATGGTTAAGGTATTGAGATATGCAGAATTGTTTCTCTCTTGTTGCTGCCCTTGACTAGTGCTCAGGTCAGTATCTTGGTCTGCCATGTTTGTAAGGACAGTGGAAGATGCTGATTTTAGTTGACTACTGCATTTTCTTCTTCATTTTTTTCAAATTCTAATGCTCTTATCACTCCTTGCTGAATCTCATCACCTTCTTCTGTAACAAGATTTTGATGTTTAAATTTTGTTAGGTTATGTTGGGCTTAAATTTCCCAGCTTCAGGTGGTAATTCAAGTTTTTCTACTTTATGTATTTGCTTTGAGCACTTTTCTAAAATATATATCTATCTATATCTCTATATATATATTTATTTTACATCTTTTGTTCTTAAGGTCTCTTTTGTTCATTTTCTATAACCCTGCGGGTCAGTTATTTTAGCTCTTCCAGTTCACACCCACCTTTGCAGTAATTCCAACTGTATTTGTCAAGTTTTAGCTGATAAAAACATATCCCTTGAATATGTAAGACAGATACCAGGCAGCCCTCAAGTGAATGAGAATATAAGTGAAGACAAGTAACTTGAATGTACAGCGACAGTCAAATAAGGTTCTATTTCTATGGAAGATATGAGAAATGATGAATTATTATGTATTTTTGATGTTTGTGTATTCTTTTTTAAAATAAAGAAGCCCTGTGAAAAAGATTCTTTTTAAGAATCGAAACGTCAGGGCAGTGACTAAAAAGAAAGTAAGAAGAATAAAAAGAAACGTTTTTGGAACTTTATACAAAAGACTCCATTTCTTCTATTTTAAAGAGGTTTAGGGGATCCTTAAAATATGTTATGGACTGATTTAGTCACACCTCAAGGACCCCGTTGTAACTAAGAAGAAATCCCATTTCCCATGGATATGTCACAGCATTAAATTGTGGTCCGCCTGGTATCTTACATATTCAGGGGATATGTTTTTATCAGCTAAAACTTGACAAATACAGTCAGAATTACTGCAAATGTGGGTGTGAACAGGAAGAGCTAAAATAATTGACCCACAGGGTCACAGAAAATGAACAAGAGAGACCTTAAAGAACAAAAAGATGCAATTTTTTTTTTAGAAAAGTGCACAAGAAGCAAAAATATAAAGTAGAAAAACTTGAATTACCACCTGAAGCAGGAAAATTTAAGCTAGAACGTAACATAACAAAATTTAAACATCAAAATCTTGTTATAGAAAAAGGTGATGAGATCCAGCAAGGAATGAAAAGAGCGTTAGAATTTGAAAAAGAAGAAAAAAAATGCAGTAGTCAATCTAAAATCAGTGTCTTCCACTGTCCTTAACGGGGATTTCTTCTTAGTTACAACGGGGTCCTTGATGTGCGATAAATCAGTCCATAACAAATTGTTAGGATCCCCTAAACTTCTTTAAAATAGAAGAACTGGAGCCTTTCGTATAAAGTTACAAAAACGTTTCTTTTAATTTTTTTTCCTTTCTTTTTAGTCACTGCCCTGACATTTCGATTCTTAAGAATCTTTTGCAAAGGGTTTCTTTACTCTAAAAAAAGTATACACAAATATCAAAAATACATCATAATTCATCATTTCTCATATATAGTTTCATATCTTCCATAGAAAAATAACTTTATTTGATTAAGTCGCTATACATTCAAGTTACTTGTTTTCACTTAAATTCTCATTCACTGATATCATGTCTTAGTTTCTAATTATATATATATATATTTTTCCCCCCCTTCAAGTAGAGAAAATGCCAACAGCAGATACACAACATTTTTATGTAACTTCTGCCTAGGCCCGTGACCCCTTAACTGAGAGTAGCATATGTACCTCATGGCTGCTGTATGTTTTTTTAGAACTTTACTTCCCCTTGATGGTGGGTGGCGCCTTCCATTTTGTTTTTTTAGCCTGAAGTAGATGTAATTTTAATTATTTCTTTCCCGTTCTACACCCACTGGTCTTATTTACTATTTAGACATTAATTTACCTAGTCATCAGATTTCTGCTTATTCTTTTCATCTAGCAGCATTTTTTGAAATTCTCAAATTCCTTTTGCTGTTTCTCAATGAACAAAGATATTTTTCCTTTTAAGCAAGCTTATTCAGTATCCATCCTTTTTTTGTTTCATATATTTATTGACAGTTGACCAAATACAATTCATAGCCAGCATCTATAAACAGTTCATACAGCGTAATCATATTGATTTATAACACCACCTTTGTTATAGCATTTCATACTTCATTCAACATTACTGTCATTTTTCTTTTTAATTTTAAGTACCCCCAACCAACTAAACTAGTAACCTCTAACAATTAACAATTAACTCGATCTTTGTCCATCCTTTCCTAATCATCTTATATTTGAATAGAGGCCCTTCCTTTCAGTTAAATAGTCCGCTACCCTCCAAAAGCATTCTTTCTCCCATACAGAGCACTCAAATATTCCAGCCAGGTTCTTTCAAACCTATCTTCTGTCCCCTTTAGGCAATATGTCAGCTTATCAATTGCTAATACCTTCACTGTAAGCTCTTTTCACTGACCCACTGTAGGCCCCAGAGCTGTGGTCCATACATTTTGTATTCCTACCCTAGCTACTATAAGTAAAATTCTGATCCACCTGGGGTAGAGAAACTATTCCCCATTCTCTTCTCCTTCCACCCCTAACAGCAGTGATTTTTGGGAGAGCTCAATGGGCTTTCCCCTCATAGATGCAATTTCTTTGACTATACCTTGCCAGTAGGACTTTATCACTGGACAATTCCAGTAGTAATGCTGGTAAGTACACCTATTTATTTTACATTTACTGCAAAACGGTGAGACCCCTGGGCAAAAGTTATGCACCATAGCTGGCGGGTAATATAGCCTTTGTATATATTTAAATTGAGCTTCTTTAAACTTATTACACACTAATAATCCCTGATGGGATTCTAACAGTAGTTGCCAGTTAGCCTCACTAATTTCTTCCCCAATGTCCCGTTCCCACCAAACCTTCATCTTCTGGGGAAGGTCTTGAAAAAAATTTTTCCTGTCTAATTTTACGGCTCTCCCTACTAGCACCTTCTCACATCTACTAGCCCCCATTATCTCCCTCTCCACGTCTTCCATCAATCTCTTTGCTTCTCCAGGTCCACTAAGCTGTTTATAATAATCCCTTACTTGGAAGTATCTATACATGTGTGAGGTAGGCAAGCTCCATCTCTCTTTCAAATCCTGGAATGTACATATGCCCCCCGATGTTAAAGTCACCGTACATTTCACCCCCTTGTCCTGCCACAAGTTAAACCCATCATCCTCCAGGCCTGGCAGGAATTCAGGATTCCTTACCACCGGAACCAGCAGAGTCCAATATGTGTCAATTCCTTGTCTCTCTTTAATTTTCTCCCAGGCCAATAAGCCCGCCACCACCATCGGGTTAGGTGCTACTAGCTTTCTGTACCGCTTAAGTCCTTCTCCACCTAAGTAACTCGAAATTCTCCCTCAAAACCCATCCTCTTCTAACTCAACCCACCCGGCCACTTCCTGTCTGTGTACCCAATTCTGGATGTACTTGTATTGTGTTGCCAGAAAGTACCCCACCACATCCGGGAAGTTTAGCCCCCTTTGTGCTCTACCGGTGCTTTCAGCCATTTCAAACTAATTCTAGAGTGTTTGCCGTTCCACACAAAAGTTGTAAATGCCTTTTCCAGTTTCTTTATATCCTGGGCTATCAGGCTGAAAGGGATCATCTGCATTTTATACAAAAGTCTGGGCAGAACATTCATTTTGAGGAGGTTAATTCTTCCCATCCAAGAAATACTCAACTCCTTCCACCTACTCGGTCCTGTAAGAATTCCTAATCAGAGTCTATAGTTCACCTCATACAAGCTCCCACTTGTTTTCCCACTTAATCCCTAAATATGTAAATGTGTGTTGGACTATTTTCAACCCCAGGCATCCAGTCCTGCTACCCCTCCCAAAAACATTATTTCCATCTTTTGCACATTAATTTTATACCCAGAGAAACTACAGATTGCTCTATTATTGACAATACTTTAGGAGCCGACACATCTGGCTCTGAAAGAAAAGAACGTCATCTGCATATAGAGATATAACATGTCTCCCCTGTCTTCCCTGGATACCCCTTATAGCGGGCTCACTTTTAACTTTAATTGCCAGGGGTTCTATTGCTAACGCAAATAACGAGGGGGATAAGGGGCATCCCTGTCTCGTTCCCCTGTATAATCTAAATTCCGGAGATGCCGCTCCATTAATTAGAATCTGGGCCCTCGGATGTATATAGAATGCCCCACCATATTTACAAACTCCTCCCCCAACCCAAATCTCTGCAAAATGTGCAGTAGATATTCCCACTCGATTCTATTGAAGGCTTTTTCGACATCCATCGAAAGAACACATGCCTCACCCGGATGCCTCTCCCCCCCACCAGATGACATTTAATAATCTCCTTAGGTTATGATAGGAGTGCCTTCCTTTCACAAACCCAGTCTGATCCGGATTGACCAATAGGGGAAGTACATCTTCTAATCGTCTCATTAAGACTTTTGTCATAATTTTGCAATCATGATTCAGGAGCGAAATCGGTCTAAATGACCCACAATCCTCCAAGTTCCTTCCTACTTTAGGGAGAATGGTAATGAGAGCCTGACAACACGTATTCGGGATCTCTCCCCCTTCCCTGGTTTCTTGTAAAATATTGCACAGTGAACCCGCCACCTCTTCCTTCAATAGTTTGTAAAATTCCACCCCCAGCCCATCAGGTCCCGCCACCTTCCCATTCCTCAGCTGGCTTATCACATTCTTTACTTCCATCACCGTAATTTCCCTACCCCAGCTTTTGCCTTTGTGCTTCATTCAACCTGGGTATTTTCAGATCGTTTGAAGCCATCCCTTTCTCCCCTTTCCCTTGACACTCAGTCCTATATAATTCTTCATAGTACTCCTTAAATCTATTCGATTCACTTTCTTCTTGAGTATTTTCCCTCCTTATTTCTAATTTGAACTATCCTGTGGCTACTCTTCCTCCTTCATAAGCGGACCAGTGGGGACCGCTTTATTGCCCCATTCATACATCCTCTGTTTTGCAAAGAAAATATTAGTATTCTGCTTCTTACCCAAATTGACATTAAGCATCTCCATCTCCACCCTGAGCTCTCTGTTTTTCTTCTCCTCCTCCCCCGAGGACTTCTCTTTCCAATTCACTAATTTTGGCTTCCAAATCCCTTTGTTTATGCCTTTTGTCTCTTTTTTGCTTAGCTGTGTAGTCAATTATAACCCCTCTCATAAATGCTTTGCCAGCTTCCCAATACATGCCCTCATCTTCCACCATGCCCTTATTTGTCTCCTCGTAAAATTTCCATTGCTCTTTTACAAAGTCCCAAAACTCCTCCCTAACCAACATATATGTAGGAAATCTCCGATGACCTCTCTGCACATCATTCTGACCCAAGGCAAGCTCCATTTCTACCATAGCATGATCTGACAGAAATATTGGGCTATGCCCCATTGCTCTAGTGTACTGATACAAGTCTCTATGAATATAGACATAGTCCACCCGTGACCAGGAACGATGTGGGTTGGAAAAAAAAGTATATTCCTTCACCCCAGGATTAGCTGTTCTCCATCCATCAATCAAGCCTAGTTCTGTTAACCCAAGTAGCCACTGTTGTATATCCCCGTTTGTTCTATCCGTTCCCCAGGTAATCTAACTTAGGATCTGCTATGCAATTAAAGTCCCCCCCAGTATCAAATTAGTGAATTGCTCCTTTACCAGGACATCCAGCGCCTTCTGGTAAAAGCTCCTATCCCCAGCAGCCAGCACATATACATTCCAAAGTAATCACTTTACTCCCGCTCCCCTCTACAAAACATACCTCCTCCTATGGGTCACTCACCACCCGCTGCATTTTAAAGGGCAGATGTTTATGAATTATGATTGCCGCCCCTCTTATGCAAATTATAGGCTGCTGACATTGTCCACCCATCCTCGTCGCAGGCTTTTATGCTCACTATTTGACAGGTGCGTCTCCTGTAATATAGCCACTGAGACCTTACATCTTTTAAGAGCCACTAAGATTTTCGCCCTTTTTGCAGGAGACATAAAACCCTTTATGTTCCAGGAGATTACTTTAACCCCCGCCAAAGGCTGAGACGTACCATTAGCCATTTTTCCAGCATAATCGTCCTAAAAACGTCCTGATCACAGCCCAGACCTCTGCCTCAAACAGATACATAGATACATACATAGATACATAGACAGTGTCGGCAGATAAGGGCCTATGGCCCACCCAGTCTGCCCATTTAAGTTTGTAAGTTCAGTTTATGTTTTCCAGGAAGTCTGTTGCCCCTTACCCCTGACCTCCAGAATTCCTTTATGTCTATCCCATGCATTCTTAAATCCGTGATTGTTTCAGCGCCCACCACTTCCTCTGGCAGAGTGTTCCACTTGTCCACCACCCGTTCTGAAGAAATTCTTCCTCACGTTTCCTCTGAATCGTTCTCCTCCAACTTCATCCCATGCCCTCTAGTCCTGGAACATCTTTTCACTTAAAATAGTGCATTCCTGCACCCTGTTCCTCCCTGTAAGATACTTGTATGTCTCTATCATATCCCCTCTCTCCCTCCTCTCCTCCAGGGAGTACATGTTCAGTGCCTTCAACCTGTCCTCATAGGACTTGTGATGCAATCCATGCACCATCTTTGTTGCCCTCCTCTGAACCTTCTCTACCCTGTCTATGTCCCTACGTAGGTAAGGTCTCCAGAACTGCACAGTGTACTCCAGGTGCGGCCTCACTAGTGTCTTGTATAGTGGAATTATGACTTCCCTTTTCCTGCTGGTGATGCCCCTGCCTATGCATCCCAGCATCCTATTTGCTTTACCTGCTGCCTTGTCACACTGTTTCCCTACCTTGAGGTCATCAGAGATGATAACTCCAAGATCCCTTTCCTGCTTGGTGCATGCTATATCCTCACTCCCCAAAATAAAATCACAAGTGAACAATTGAACAATCACAAACTTTATAGAAATAACCCGAACTTTGTCCCCTCCCTCACTCAATTCAAATTCCAGAATAGCACCCCTTTATCCCCCTTCCTATACTGTCCCTCCCTCTTCTCTAACCCCAACTGTTCCTCCCATCTACATATACCACAAACTTCAGCATATAATCACTCCCCATACACACTCCTGCTCCACTTTCTTATCCCATAATTAACCACGTGCAACATTTATCTCAACAAACCCTAAAGGTCTCTCTTATTGTACCACTAATGTACTACCCTTCTTATCTGATCACCCTACGCCTCCCCAGAATCAGTGTCTGCACCCCATCTATCTGGAACTCCCCTCATTCGATTGCCATAAGGCCTCCATATCTTTCTCCTCCCCTCTTATAGTTACCCTTCATACATTCTCAAGTGTTTCCTTCCCATCAGGCCCTGAAAACCCGTCCCACAATCCCAATCAATTACTCAGCAGCGATTATGTGCTTCCCTACCCCCAGATGGGCCTCTACTCCCACTTTTACCAGGTATACCTCCCTTAGCCCAAACAATGTGTATATCCCTGTGTTTGAACACTCACTCCCAGCCATCCATTATCACCAATAAGGCCTGCGCCCCATGGTGCCACATGCTCCTTACAGAGATAAACTTCTGTCTCTAGTCCACACTCATGGGGCCTCCAGTGGCTGTTCCATTCCCTCCCTTTGGTTCCGAATACATCAGCTCAAGCCAGGCACCTTCAAAATATCTCGCCAGACCTAGCTTACCTTAGGACCTGTTTTGTCAGGCCTATAGGAGGAGATACCAATCCAAAAGAGGTAAGAGACCCCTCAAACCCTTTTTTATTACCCCTTAATTAGTAATTTACCCAAACAGGATCCCCCCAGCAGATGCAGTCACCGATCCAGTCTTTTCCCGATCAACAGGCCACCATCTCCTCTCCTCAAAACTTCAGCCCATCTCAAATCTTCCGGTTCTTCCTTTCCCATTCATCCAGAAAAGCTTGCAGTTTATCTGACTCCCAAAACGAGTATGTAGCTCCCTTCATCTTCACTTTGACCATGGCCGGGTACACTATGAAGAAGTCAAGCCCTCTCTTCCATAGACCATCCATCTGGGTATTAAATTGTTGCCTCTTTTTTGTATTCTCTGACATATCTTGATGTAGAGTAAGTTTATGCCCTCATAAATTAAGTCCTTCTTATGTCGAAAGCCACCAGCCATGCCTGTCTGTCTTGATAGTTGTGCAGTCGAAGATCCCTTGTCAAGGAGGCTGACCATTCTGGGGTCTCAGGGCAAGGGCCCTATCAGCCCATTCGATTTTAATTTAAGCTTGTCCATTTCCATATCCAGCAACTTTGGCAAAGTCTCTGCACAAAACTTCAGGAGATTCCCGCCTCCACTCCTTCTGGCAGGCCTCTGATGTGGAGGTTGTGTCTCCGACTATAATTTTCCTGGTAGTCTAAAGCTTCTTTTAGCTCTTCAACTTCTTTTTCCAGGCGTTGCATCTTATTGGGGATGTCATTAGTCTGATCCTCCAGATCTGATATTCTCTGCTCGAACTCTCCAATTTGCCTTGCATGCTGCTTCAATTCCTGAGCCAACCCCTTTAAAGTTTGATCCAGGCTGTCCCAGTGTGGCTTAAATTCGTCGAGTATTTGTTCCGAGACTGCCCTGCTGATTGCGGTAACCTCTGCCACCGACAGAGAAATCAGGCCTTGTCTGCCACTCCGCCTCCCTGCTACATCGAGCTTTCTTTGCTTGTTTGGCTGACTGGCGGGCCGACTTGCCCGAGTGATATATACGTCCATTCCCCGTAGCTTCCTACACCAACCGTATTGGAGTTAGATGAAAAAGACTAAATCTAAAACACTTTATTTCTAGAAACATGGAGCTCCGGAGTAGTGCAACCAGTCCGTTTACCTGCTCGTTAGCGCCCCCCTCAGTAGCCATCTTATTCATTTTATAACATTTTACTTTATCCTAATATGTTGTTAGCTGTGCCTACCTTGAGGTATTTCTTGAATGCTCAAGGTTTTGCTGCTCATAACTCACTATCCCCATTCATTCGAGATGGTTTCAAAAGACATTTTACCATTATTTCTCTGACGTATTCCAAATGATGCCGCTTTACTGTATAAAGTGCTGCTTTCAAATGTTAATTTAGGTTTGTTTTACCATAGCAATTTGGACAAAACACTTCTGCTGTTTAATGGCATTTCCTGGTGTGAAATCCAGTAGCTGAGGCTCCATTGCCACACCCTTCCTCTTGAGCCCGCTCATATATGTCATTAGTGACATCGTCACTAGTGTTCTCGCATGATGTTGTGGGAGACATTTAGTTGCCCAGCAACTATCAACAGCTTGCTTGCTGTTTGTTACATTAGCAGGCCCCCAACATGTTTGTGTTTGCTGTCGAGCATATTATTTATTCTTTTAGGCACTTTTAAACTGTTTGTTGCCCATTGGGGCATTTCAATCTCTCCATCTCCAATTTGGTTACAAATTCATACACTGATTTTTCATTAATACTAATGGGGCTTGGGGGGCAAACATAGGAATTCAGGTCAGTGGGTGTTGGGTGAGCGATGGGGTCCACCAGGGCTGGTGTGACCTTGGGTTAAGCTCTTCTTTTAAATATTTATTTTATAACACAGTTTGCCCATGCTAGACTAGCTGGTTGTAGTATAAGCACGTATGATCCCTATGTTGACTGCTTCTAATGAGGTTTGTCTATATTCTATTATATTCCTGTCACCAGCAAGCTTGCCAGTTCATGTGAGAGTTCATTCCTATATTTCTGTCCAGTGTGTTAAGTGCACATATCCATTTCATTTCGGATCAGTCTATTTTTTGCTGATAATTCCCTCCTCTCTCTGATGGGGCCACTAGTTCTAATCCCCAGAACTGAAGTGCTGCATCTGTATGACCAGCATGGTTAAAATCATGGCTACTCATGGCGTTCCTCTTTCCTTATGTCTCCCTTATGTTCCTGAATTCTTGCTTTTAGTTATCTAGTGGTTTGTCTTAAGTACATCTTATCACAGGGACATAGGAGTACGTAAATTACTCCTTCAGAAGTACACATAATATGTTGCTTTATATCATATATCTCCAGCCCATATTGGGATCTTGGAAAACATTTTTTGGATGTGTGTCCACACTGAACACACTGTACAGGACCATCCCCAGTTGCAGGGGACCTAATAACAGTTGTTTGTCTGCCTAGGTAGTGCAAATTGTGAATTAACTACCTTATCTTTGATAGTGGCAGCCAAAAAAGTGGCAACAATCTGTTTAGTTTTCAGCATTTTATTATCTTGATTTCCTATACTCACTACATGCTAGTGCTTACTTTTGATCCTTTTAATATCGTTAAAGTGATTACTGTATTTGGTTGCAAACACTACTCTTTCCAATGTTTGTAACTGTGCCTTGGGCTGTAAGTCTGTTCCTGTCCTGCTGTCTTGTTTTATTCTCAACCTCGCTAATAATTCTTCTATTATACCCCCTTTCCTCAAACCTGTTCGCCATGCCTTGCTTGTGAATTTCATACTGCTCATTCATAGTGCAGTTTCTGTGTATTCTCAAAAATTGTGAGTATGGAATACTTTTTTTTTTTTTTTTTTTTTCATGGTAACTATTGCCAGATAGAATCGTGTTTCTGTTTGTTGGTTTACGAAAAAGACTGGTGACTAGTTTACCTGCTTCCTTAATAACCATTAAATCTAAATATGGTATCTGCTGCTGGTCATTTTGCATAACAAACTTTAAGTTCTGATTACAATTATTTAAATGTTCATAAAGCTCATCTAGTTCATCCTTGGTTCCAGACCGTAAGCAAAATATATCAGTACCATGCAAGAATTTTGCTGCGATACTTATTGACAGCTGGTTCTAGAATATATTTGTTTTTTGAACTTGTGCATATAAGAATGAGCGTATGCCGGTGCCATCATGCTCCCCATTGCAGTTCCTTTAATTTACAAATGAAATTGGTATTTAAACTCAAAATAATTTTTAGTTAGTAATAATTTGGCTAATTCTTGAAGCACTACAGTTTTAGGCCTAACAGTTTAGAGGATCCTTACAATTCATTGTTATGGACTGATTTAATCGCACCTCAAGGACCCCATTGTAACTAAGAAGATATCCCAGTTCCTGTGGACAGATCACAACATTGATTTTCTTCTACCTGGAGGTCTGATAGGACAACTTTGGACATTGGGATACATAATTTTTTTTTTTTTTAACCAGAGGAACATTGCTGGACTGTACATGTATAAGCGTTGAATTGCTTGAGAAAAAATAATGTTGCAGATTTGGAACCTATTTTGTGATATTTACTAAAATGGAAGCATTTTAGGATTTGGGGCAGAGTGTTCCCAGTACGTTGCACTTTGTCTCATACTCTGATGATGCGAGGAAAAAACTTTGAAACCATAAGGGGTGAACGATCTTTCCACGCAGATAGGGGACACCACAGCCAGTTTGGCACAGAAAATTGAATCATTCAGATTCTGGAATTGTAGACTACAGTGGCATGGTCTCACTTTGACACAATACTTAGAATATAAATGAATTCCTCGAGGGCTTAGAATATCTGTTGAACCAAACATAGGAATTAATTCAACGAAACTTAATTACAACTGGGATGGTATAATAAATTGTGCATCATGTGACTATGTACGCACTTACAGAGGCTGTTATAGAGGAGAGACAAAATCTAGAGAAAGAAATGAAATTGGGAGAAGATGGGTTAAAACTCAGAGGCCCGGATATTCAAAGCAGTTGCACATGGTGCAAGTGAGTTGCGCCAGCACAAGGAGCGATATTCAGCGGGAGCCAGTGCGCAGTGCAAATCCCATTGCACCAATGCGCAACAATAATGAATGCAGGTGCAAATGCAGGAGGCATGCCCATGAATATCTAGCGTAGTATGATATTCAACTGTGGAACCATGGTGCAAGTGCGGAGCAAATCCAAGATGCGCTGAGCAGACTTGTTCCTATAAATACAGGGCGCAAGCACACAGACAGCACTTGTGCCAGGTGAGAGAGAGACAGAACAAATCAAAGGACAGAAAGACAGAGCAAGTGAGAGACAGACAGAGGCAGCCACAGAGGGAGAGGGAGACAGGAGCAGAGAGAGAGAGAGGGATAGGCAGGCACAGTGCCAGGCAGTGCACCAGGGTGGCACACAGCCTGCAGCAGCCAACTGCCCAGGGGGATAGTGGACATCAGGGGCCATGGAAAGTGTGCCCTTCATAATGGAGGCCATAATGAGAGGTGTGAGGGGGCAGGCGAAACAGCGTCGTGGCTGAGGAAGGGCCCTTCGGTGGTATGCCCAACACAGGTGGTACCGTGCCCGCACCACCTTTGAGAACTACTCCAACACGGAGATTGAGGGCTGGTACCACCTGAATAGGGCCATTCTGAGACAGCTCTGCAAGTGTGCAGTGAAAAGAGGCAGGCACCCACAAGACTGAGCCACGCAATGTCTGTGGAGACCAAAGTGACAGCCATCATGTGCCTGATCACCACGTGCACCTTCCAGAGACCAACAGGAGACACCACAGGCATAACCCAATTGGCCACGTCACTCCTTCTGACACAGTTCCTCAATGCTCTGCTGCCACGTGCTTCGGAATACATCCATTTCCCCAGCACACAGGCGGAGCATACAGCAACCATGCAGGCCTTCCACAGGGTAGCATGTATGCCTGGCATGCTTGGGGCCATTGACTGCACCCATGTAGGCATCCACATGCCACCTGCCCCAAGGGTGTGGCCTACATCAATAGGAAGGGAGCCCAAGCGTCAGCTGCCAGGTGGTGTGCAATACCACAGCGTGCATCACCAATGTCAGTGCCACACACCCTGGGAGTGCACATGATGCGTTCATCTGGCACAGCTCTGCGCTGTGCCACAGGTTCGAATGTGGGGACATCCCCATGGGTCACCTAGTGGGTGAGTATGGGACGGGCAAGGGGTGATGGGCAGAGCAGGCCATGGGATGGGGAGGGCAGGGTAGGCATGCTGATGAGGGTGCCAGGGACAGACAAGGGGCACAGCAAAGGATGACAGAGGGCCAACCATGTCATTAACCACACAGAAGACAGTGCCTATCCACTGTGGCCCTGGCTGCTCACTCCTTACTGGTGCCGTCGTCCCCAGCAGAGGAATGCTAAGCGAGGCAAAGCGCCAGCGGCGCATCATCAATGAGCATGTATTCGGCATGCTGAAGGCACATTTCGTCACCTAGACAGGTCTGGCAGTACCCTACAGTACAGCCCCTCAAAAGCCTGTGGCCTATTCCTGGCCTGCTGCATACTTCACAACATGGCCATTGACAATGGGATAGCTGTCGAGGCCAATGAGTATGACAGTAGTGGGGACGACAGTGGCAATTGGCTGGAGGGTGGTGGACAGCCCCCCCCCGGGTGGAGGGATCCCCGGCTGCAACTGACGATGCGCCAGCATCGGGACACCATTGCACAGGAGCACCATGGTGCACACAGGTAGGCAGCATGAAAACCCATGCATGAGCCACACATACAGGTACAGCACACATGCAGGGGCATGCATGGCAATGGGCATGCATACACAGAGGAGTGGTGCAGGGTTAGGGGAGTCAGTGGCACAGAACTTACCCAGTAACACCCACGCACCCAGGCGTTGGCATGTGGCAGGGTTCAGATGCATCGCACCGGTGTACAGGCACAACCGGTGCTGAACGTCCCTCATTACACCCACCACCACGGTCCAGCAGTTGGGCAAGCATGCACATAGGCAGCAAGCGGTGTGACACAGGGATCACACCAGTGGTATGCACACACGCCGCCCAGCCATGCACAAGGCAGCAGCTGCAGACTGTGGTTAGGGCAACACACACATCAGGCCGCTAAATGGAACCATGGACACTGCAGCCATGGGGCAGCCACACTGGGGCTGATCGGCAGCCACTGGCTGCTTATCAGCCACAAGGTGTTGCAACAGCCCCCCCAAGGGTTGAACTGCGGAACCATAACCAGGTCCGCACGGGAGTGTGTAGGCACCCAAACAGGACCACCCCAGAAGTGCCTGGGATGCCAACATCAGAGCTCGGCGTCGACAGTGTGGGTGTCGCCCGACGCCAGGATCATGGGGTGCACAGTACACTGCATGGGGTCTGTGGTGGCCAGCCACACCCTGTGGCAGCCAGCATTGCAAAGCCATCCATAATCGCATTGGCAATGCGATCCAGGGACGCAGTCATGGCCTCCTGCATGCAATGCATCCCTGCAAGGAGCTGCACAGTGCCCCTCTCATGCTGCTCGGCCAACTGGTGCACCTTCACGTGCAGTGCACACACCCCAGCAGCAAGCTGCAACTGTTGCTCTATGGAGCAAACGGGTGTGCTCAGCCAGCGGGTCAACATCCTGGGGATCCCAGGTGGGACGCCGACCCTCCTGTGGTGACTGCCCATGCTGTGCAGCCCCCCCCTCAGGTGGACGCTGCACAGTGGGGTCCTCATGGGGTATGTCCCTAGCTGGTGCCCCGGTGGCGGATCCAGCATCTGGCTGCCCTGTGGCACCCACAGCCTGCTGCAGTTGCCCATCTGGCTGCTGCCCAGTGCCTGCGTGGCCGCACCACCACATGGCACAGCCATGGCAGTACACACAGCTGCACCCGCAGTGGCATGAGGCAGATGTTCCCCCGCTTTCAGGTCTCTGGGTGTGCTGTCTGTGTTGGTGTCTGGCATGGGCATCTCCCCCACAACATCGCCCGTGCTGTCCAGGATGATGGTGATGTCATCGGCATTGGACCCTGCCCCTATCTGTGTCTCCATGAAGAGGACACAGAGACTGGCATCCCATAGGAACACATCCAGGGTCTTGTCTGACCCCATGCCCAGGACATCTGCCTGGACAGTGGTGGTGTGCTGCAGCCTATCAGGCCCCCAGATGCCTGTGGAGGTGGATGGCTGGTCCTCTGGGGCTGGTCCTGCATCCACGGCGGCCGCTGCCAGCTCTCCATCCTCTACACGCAGACATGCTGGTGCTGAAAGAGAAGGTGTGTCAGTGATGCAATGCCCACATGTGGCCCCCCAAAACAGCCACTGCATGTGTCCGGCAGCATGGCATGCGCGTTGTGCAAACATGCACAGGGCATGCATGGCGGCAACATGCACGCCAGCATGCCTGTGTACGCACCCTGCATGCCACCGGCTGTGTGTGGCTGACATGCGTACCATGCAGTGATGGGCTACCACCCATCTGAAATCCTTCACCAGGCGCACCCTCCACAGTGCTGCAGCACATGGTGGCTGCCACCAACTCCTCCTGTGCCGTGAGCTGTGGCGTAGCTGCAGGCCCCCCTCCAGTGGCATTCTGGGATGCACGGATGGCCGCCACCTTCTTTATGTACCTCTTGTCCATGCCCACCTTCTTGCGACACTCCTGCACTGACCGCTGGTGGCTGCCCTGCTGGTTCACACATGCCGCCACCTCCTCCCAGGCCCCAGCCCTTGCCTGTGGTGTGCCTGTGGCACCACTCAACAAAGGCTGCCTGTTGAGGTAGGCCTTGAACAGGGCCTCTGATTCTGCCTTAGTGAAATTGGGCCTGCCCTTGCGAACAGGCCCACGACCCTCACCCTCCACACGGTCCGACATGTCGCTTCCTGTGGACATGGACAGCACAGTGTGTCAGTGGCAGCAGCACTCTGTTCCATCCCCCCTGCTGTGCTGGCTGGGCCCAGTGTGCTACAGCAGCACGCAAAACTTACCTCAAAAGGATGCAATACCAGTCCATGGCCTGTGCTGATCCGTGGTGCTTTTATAGCGCGTCACAAGCAAATGAGCTTTGGCACAACGGTAATGACATGCAAATTCCCCCAGTGTGCCACGCATTGGCTGATGAGCTCAATTGCATGTGGTGGCTGAATATCACGGTTTTGCTCCGTGTGCAAAGGGTTTGCTTTGGAGCAAGACTCAGTGCAGGACTGCAGTGCGCATGCACCGGACGATATACTGTCACCAATTGCGCACTGTGCACAGACTGCGCACTGTGGGCCATGGTGCATGCTGTATCAGGCCTGCTATTGCACACATGCGCACTGTGCGGCAGCTGAACTTTGACGCCTGCTGTGACCTCTGCCCCTGCATGACCCCCACCTAGCTACACCCATGCCACACATCTCCAAGACTGCGCAATGGGCCGACACAACGCATGTCCCCTTGGCCCGTGCATCTGATGCATGCTGTGGCCACATGTGCCTACCGCTGCCATTTTGCTCACCAGCTCACACCTGAAGCATGGCGCAGCAGCGAGCACCACGAATGGCCAACTGGATGCAAGCTGAATTGGTCAACCTTGTCGCCTGTGTCCAGCCCACACACCCCAACTATTTGGGCAGGTGCCACTGCAGCAGCCCCAGGTGGCTATGTGGCAGGCCATTGCAGCCACACTGCAGCAGTGCACATGAGTGGCCAGGACGAGGGAGCAGTGTCACCACCACCACTATGGTGACCTAGCACAGAGGGACCCAGAATGCCTCAGGAGGCTGGAGGCATGCGTCAGGTGTGGGCTGTGCCACAGCCAGGTGAGCAGGCCCATAATACATGTGTGCCCTGGTACTGTACTGTGGTGTTGGCTAGGCTGCCTGGCATGCCCTGCAGGATGATGTACTGCCATCGTGTGCATCGCGGGGTGGCATCACCCTTCGCTGCTTGCGTTGTGATGCTGCTGTGCGGGATGTGTCAGGCAGGGGCTCACCCTGTGCATGGGGGGTGGTGGGCAGCTGCTGTGGTTGGTTACTGATGTGTACCTGTCTCTGTTCCATTCCCAGGGCCTGAAGACAGAAGGGCAGCAGTGGCAGGACGGCAGGCTGCACCGACCTAGGGTGGTGGTGGAGGAGTGGTTCCGGCACCAGTGGGGCCACAGAGAGCAGGTAGGCACTGACATTGTCCTTCGCACTGTCCATGGGGGTGGCGGGGGTGCGGACATGGCTGCCCATGCCATGGGGTGGGTGTGCGCCCAGCTGCCACTGATGTTGCTGTGGTGCTGCAGGAGCACTGTGCCATGTGACTGCATGGCGCAGTCGGGTGGCCACTGTGCAGCGGGGACCACCGCTGTGCACTGTTGTGGTGTGCCACATTGCTGGCAGGCGTTGGCCTACCCCCCCTGTGGGTGGCCTGTACAGGCCCTCTAGGGGTGTGAGATTCCATTGCCCTTTGCACGCAGGCATGGTTCCTTGGGATGTTGCACTGACCACTGGTCCTGTCCTAGGTGTCCGGCAGTGCAGGAGGCCCCTCTACTGCTGGCTACTTCGCAAATTAATACTCATCACCTCGATGACCATGGAAGTGGTGTTGCAGGTCTGAAGGATGCTGCTAGGAGACAGGAGGCAGCGAAGACTGCAGGGGGTGGCAGGCCATGGCCACCGCTAGTCAGGCCCCGAGTTCCCCTGTTCCCCAGCCATACCTCCCCCTCCAGTCCCCTTCCCACTGTACAGTCCCTGTTCCCTATCCCTTCCCCTCGCTTCCTACCCTCCCCACACCCTTCCAGTTGTTAAGTCGATTTTCCAATATATATATATATATATATATATATATATATATATATATATATATATATATATATTATATATATATTACATACCTGCCTGTGTTTGTGTCTGCTTTGCAAGTGGCATGAGGAGCGATGCTGCAGTGGCCCAGTGCCTGACCATGTGGTGTGCATGTGTTGGAGCGCGTGTTGTGCTTCTATTTTTCACTGCTTGTGCTAAGGTGTGTCCCTCCCCTCAGTCGGTGGCTGTGCCTTGGGGTGCCCATGGGGCAGCTGTCAGGGGTGTGTGGAGGGTGTGTGCGCTTGGCTGCATGGTCCTGGGTGTGGCCTGCTCTGGTCTGGGTGTGCTGGGGGCATGGCCTGCACCCTGTGGGGGAACCCGTTGGTGGCCCTCTGTCCACCATTGGCACCCCCTGTTGCCTACTGTTCATGCCACTGTTGTGTTCTAGGGTGGGGGTCTGGGTGCCTGTGTGCACCCTGCTGTGCCCAGCTGCTGGTGGCTTCCTCTGGCCTGTCACTGTGCTTCCCTGGCTCTGTCCCTCAATCACCTCTCTGTGCCATGCCCCCCTCTGTTGCTCTGCTCCCACGTTTGCCCTGGGGCTTATCTGTCTGCCCATGGCACACCTCTGGTTGCACTATGGTGCAACTGTGCTATATTCAGCCCAGTTGCGCTAGTGCAATGTGGCCAGCACAACCTCTGAATATGGCTCCTGCTGAGCCACGGCACATTGGATTTGTGCTGCGCCAGACTTGCGTCAGCCCTTGGCGCATTTCTGAATATCTGGGCCAGATTGGAAGATGAATATAGAAAGTATCACAGCCAAATTGGACCAATATGAAGAGAAAATTAAACAGGAAAATCAAGAAATTTCAGAGAGATACTATAGACTGCCAGGATAAGGTTTATAAATTCAAACAATACAATACTTCAGGCTACTACTCAAATTTTTGCACAGACAGTGAAAGCAGTTCCACTAGGAATGCCCAAACAATGGAACCGGGAGAACAGGTAGCAACAGACAATAGGCAGGAGGTACAACCCATAGCCTCAACTTCAACAGGCGTTAATAGTAGATATAACTTAAGAGATAGACAGACAAGTTTTCCTCAAGGGAGGATGGAGGGTGGGAAGGCATGGGGGGGGAGGAGGAGGGAACTTCAGGGGGGCGGACAAGGAGGCAGAGGTGGAAGGAGAAATAGATATCAAGGAGGGAGAATGTACTGAGACAACATGACCAGATAATATCAATGTTTAATATCAGTAAAAAAGTTTCATCAGTGCCAGAAATGGAGGTATTGAGCCTGGGACTCTCCTTTGCACCAACTACTTCAATTAATCTTTTTGATCTGGAAGCAGATATGGAAAAATTCTTTAGAACCCTTAGACTTAAACAAATGTTTGGAAACATTGAAAATGTAGATACATATGAACGGCAGGTTAAAACAGGCACTGGGAGTGAAATCAGGATATAACCCACCTGTAGGAAGAAGTTGTGGCATTGAGACTTCTGTACTACAGTTAAGAAGGAAATTATGCAAAAATGCAGGGGTGCATCAAATCAGTACCCAAAATATTCCTGTAACCCCTCACCCCTGCCTTTTTGCAAAACGACAGGTGGCATGCTGTTGAAGCTGACAGCAGTACCTGGTGGGGACTGGGTTCGAGGAGGATTAGGTTACTCGGCACGGGGGGACCTAGGTTTGGCTACTCTGCACAGGGGCAGCCAAGTAAATCCGAACACAGGAAGCAACAACTAATGTCCAGAACCAGGAATGGGATTCTACAGTGTGGCTTTTATTCACATCCAAACTGAACAAACAAAGCATAGATGGACCCCCCACGGGGCTACATTCCTGGTAATGCAGATTAGAGACAACAGAACACTTCTTCACATTTCCAGCCCTCAGGCTCTGAGCCCACCAGGCACACAGCCCGGACTGGCACGCAGCTTTGGGTACACAGCCCAACTTGTACGCTACTTGGGTTTTCCCCACAAGCCCGGCCCCCCCGCCAGCCACTTGATCCGCAGTCCATTTTGGGAAATGAACCAGTTTTCCTATTGGTGGCTCCCCAAACCACCTCAGAGCCTTCGACTCCTAGAGGGAATTTTCCTTCTAATCCCACGTCTGGGTACTTCCCTCATCACTGGCCAAGTGCATGAGGCAAAGTAGAAATCCACAGAGCAAATCTGTAGCGGTGGACCTGGTCACTAAAGATGGGGGGTCTCCCCACCTCCAGCTCCCACAATCCATACCCGGCCATTTCTCTGGAAACTAAACAACTCTTTTCTGAAAGCTTGGCAATGTAGATTACTGGGCAGACGTATGTCACATCTCCTCTACATGTCTTGACTTCCCATATGTGCTGGACTTGAACATACTTTTACTTTTGGCTAAGCCTATTACTCTAGGCCTCCCACTACTTCAGTAGTCCAATCCCCACTATCACACAAGTCCCAGGGTGAAAACATAGGCCCTTTAGAAAGAGCAGAAACTCACCCTCCGGTTTCAGGTGCCCCACAAGCGATTCACGAAATCTTGTTTCCCAAAACTCTTGGACCAAATCAGGAAGCTTCTCCACTAGCAGAAAACCAGGGGGTTGCCCTTGGAATATGCAGGACAACCTTTCCTGCCCCATCCCCTGAAGGATGGGGAACTGAGACCCGATTCAGCAGTCTCCACCACTTTAAAACTATCTTCTGTGTCTCTCTTTAGGAGGAAACACACACCTTTTTCCTAAATGTAGCCCTATGTCAGGGCTGAGGCTCCACGAGCCTACACAGAGCTGCTGTGCTCCTTTCTCAGCAAGCTCCAAACTCCAACTGACTAAAGACTACTGTTCAAACCTCCCAACATTCTATTCCAACTCCCTGCTGCAGATTCCACTGTGGCTCATGCAACTGCGATAGTTCTATGGTGATGTCATCCCTCAGTCTCAGCTGAGACTGAGAACAGAGTGAGACAGTGTGAAATCCATTTAACTGGAGTTTCACAATCTGCCTTCCCTGCCTGCCACTAGGTCTTACTGGGATTCTAGTAACCCCGGGTAACAAGGGGGTTACACTCGCCCTTGACCAGGAAAATAGCTGTCTGCAGTCATTGTTTACCCGGCTTTAGGCCATCCCACCCTATGTCCTACCTGCGGAAGGGGGTGATCAGGCCCCCTCCTACCATGTGCGAGCACAGGCAGGCAACTTTAAGGGCCTAGAGGCCTTTTGCTGAGATATCAGCCCCTACTCTACCCATTTACTATGGCCGCCTAGTGGCTCTGGTAGAACTGTCCAGAGCATAGCCCTAATAGCTCAGCACTGCAGTCCCTACGGCCGTTCAGGACCACAGCCTGTCTATCCCCCCCAGCCCTCTAGGGAAAATCTGTCTGCCTCTAACTTAATACCCCAAAAACAAAAACAACCCAGGGACCTCCCTGACCTTGGGCAACCTGCAACGACACACCAAGAAAATAATACCACAGTATTACATCACTTTACTGCCTCCTCCCTACCCCCACAACCACACCTGTGGAAGGAAAGGGTTAATACAGTAACAACAACAATAACACCACCACAGTACTTTAAATTACTACACACTAAATTACTAGTGAGGAACTCAGATGAGCCCCCTCCTCCTCTTCTTGTCTTCTCCAGGAACACCTGCGAGAAAAAGAAAGACAACACACACTCCTAATCTGCATACACAGACTACCTAAACCCCTACCATCAAAACACTGAAGAATCCCAAAAATATTTTTTTTTAGAAAAGGTAGAAAAACAGTATATACATTAGAAAACAACAACATTATTTACAATACACATTTGGGGGGATGGAGTGCCCTAAAAGTCCCAACTAGTGACCACAATGCCCGAAGGCTAGTCCATTAAAGAGTCTCTCCTGGGCCGGAGCCCGGTGAAGCACAGTTCTAACAGGCCAAAGTCCCGAAGGGGAGAGTCTTTGAGGACAGTTCACACATTTTGGAGTCTGCTAGTGTAGGGTGTGTACTGCAATGTCATAAAGATAGAAAAGTTTGGACTTACCAGCCCCTTGTAGTACGAAAAATTCTGAACCGACCTGCACCTCTGACGAAGACTCTCCCCTGGCAGCATTTCTTCCGATACAGCTGGGCGGACATCTTCCGGGAACCACAGGAGGGCACATCTGGGAACTGCTGGGGTGATGTCATCTCTGGAGATGGAACCTTAGAACAGGAACAAAAAGGAAAACAGCTGGTCTGACGTCATCCGATTACCAGGTGATGAAGCACGATACAGCTGGGCTGGTGTCCTCTCTGGATCTGAAGTCATCTGGTGGGCCAGTCGATGGATTCTGGAAAGGCCAGTACACTGTAGAACTGATAAATGTGGGGCACCTGAGTCCTGGATGTCCATACTGGCGGATCAATAAAGGCACTTCACAGGCTGGTGTGGCAGTATTGACTACCACTGCTCGGCTTTCCATTTTGTAGGCACGGGCACATTTGCTGGAAGGTCCTTGCACTGAGGCCAATAGTACCAGGGGTCAGGAGCTTGAATTATTACCCCATCTGGGCACACATAATTCACACAGTGGGAGATTTCACATCCCTCTCAGTCCACTATTCGCACTCTGTCCATAAACAGCATCCTGCCTCTCTTCCACTGGGTATATTTCTCATGAAACAGTCTATTCTTTACGTGCTTGTTTGCACCAGGATGCACACATTTCATTGCTTCGGCCCAGATCCAGGATTTCCTGCTGTTCTCAATCTCCTCCCAGACTTTCCGAGGAAAGGTAGGAAAGTCATCCATAGATCTCATTCGCCTTCCTACGAACCAGTCTCTCCTCTTTACTAGCTTTGGTCAACCTGAGACCGCTGGCCTGGCTTGGGGGTGGCCAGTCCTGGTTCTGCCAGCTACGCATCCTTAATGAAATTAAAAACAGATCCCTGACTACTACTTCTTGCATAGCCAGGGCAGTGGCATCACCACTCTCTTCCATGCATTCCTCCGAGGCAAGAGCTTGAGGCTGTGTACCCGTTCCTTTTTCACAAGGCCACATAGGTTCCCCCTCATCTTCCTCACTAAGGATCTGAGCCCAGGAGTGAGCAGTCATCCTCACTCCTGAGACTATCCACTCATCACTAGGCGCAGAGGTCGACACCTCCCATTCAAAGGCCTCCCGCATCTCATCTACTCCTATGAGACTTGGGCTAGGGCCCCCCCCCAGGGGTCTACTGATGCTTTATCCGAACTTTCCTTCTGGGATCCAGCATCCAAAACTTCAACTTCTGGTTCTGTCTCTAAATCTGCACCCTCTAGCTTTGTGGCCTACTCCCCCGAGGGGCCTTCTTCAACAGGCTCTGCCTGGTGCTGTGTGCTGCCAACTGCAGATTCCTGAACCTTTGTCCAGGTGAGAGCCAAACGAATTTGAGGCGCTTTATACAAGCCATATTTTTCTAGGCATCCAGTACAGTGAGGTATCATGAAGATGTCCCTTCCAGCTCTCAAGCATATTTGACACACATGCACTGGAAAACCAGGAATCGCCACATGAGGAGGCAGTTGTCCTCCATAGCACCACTTTTCAATGTCCCTCAGTCTATTTACTGCTGCTGTTACTGCAACCCGGGCAAGATCCGGGTAGCGTGCTGGTCCTGAGGCCATAACTGCAGAAAAACAAACAAAAGCTCACTGTAACTGAAAGTCCCACTTTACTGAATACTCTCTCTACTTTTTAAAATGGCTCCTCTGCTGCTGTGTTTACTTTACTACCCCACCCTGTAATGGCGGCAGCAGCACTCCTGTGCATCAACATTCAGAAATTGGGTCAAGCCACTGCGCTCCCAATTTACACACACTACTGATAACTTTTGCTCAAACTGCACAAACTTGCTATGTTCTTGTTCTAAACACATTTACATGATTTTCCACTGACTTTTTACATGCTGGAAACATTTCTTTGACTTACAGTCCCTTAAAGCTTCAGGTTTTTAAGCACAGGATTGCCTGTAAAACTAGTGCTGCACATTTGGCTACAACTCACAGTCTCTCTCTGGCTTTAAACTGATGCTGAACTCATTACTATACACACAGTCAGTGGCTTAACAGACTTGCACTTGCTGGCAGGACTTGACACAGTCGTTACTTGCAAAGCGACTACACTGCTGCACACATATTTTGCTGACATTGGGCAGAAAATCACTGAGCAATTTCACTGTTAGTACTTACTGTTATCAGTAGCTGTTAGCTGCGATGGGGAAAAACGGCCTGCAGCCAGTCTTGGAGGCCTCAGAACAGAAACGGGTGGGCAGTCCTGCCGATCATCTCCTCGACCACCACACTTGCAATTCAGACGATCGATTAGCGGGTTGAGCCCGATTTTGAACAAAACAAGTCTATTTTTAAATGTTTTCAGCGCTTTTAAAACTCTGCGACGCTCCTCCACAAACCAGTACACGCAACTCCACTCACACTCCCTCTCGAATGCTGGGGCAGTCACTGTAGAGCTGGCTGAGGGGCGAGACTGATTGCAGCCTCACCAAATCACACAACGCCATGCAAATGACCCTCTTCTTCCTCGCGAGTGCTCTTCTCCTCACGGCGATCATCAAGCAGGCAAATTTAAACTGCAGAATGCAATTTTTTTTTTTTTTTTTTTTTAACTGACTCCACGGCGGGAGCCCATTTCAGCCATTTAACATAGCCATTCACACTGCAAGTCTCTCAGTTCATTTAAAAGCATTTCCAACGTCCAGTGCACAATTTTCCTGTTTCTAACCCTAGTCTTCCACACTTTTCTTTACTACAGTTCTTTTAAAAGCTGGCAAAATGCTGTAAACAATTGATACAGGACAAGGGGCACACTCTTTGGCTTTACTGCTCCTTGGTAAACAGTTGGCAATTTTAAACAGCAGCATAAGATCCACAGCACACAGCAACACACTAGTTAACTTGCTTCAGCTTTTGGGCTACCCACTGCCAGATAGCCAAAATGCTAGCCGCTTGCCTGAGCACCTTCCTTCCCAGAATTAAATCCAAAGCGGTGCCTCCATTTTTGTAACCCCTCACCCCTGCCTTTTTGCAGAACAACAGGTGGCATGCTGTTGAAGCTGACAGCAGTACCTGGTGGGGACTGGGTTCGGGGAGGATTAGGTTACTCGGCACAGGGGGGCCTAGGTTTGGCTACTCTGCACAGGGGCACCCAAGTAAATCCGAACACAGGAAGCAATAACTGTAAGAACCAGGAATGGGATTCTACAGTGTGGCTTTTATTCACATCCAAACTGAACAAACAAAGCATAGACAGACCCCCATGGGGCTACATTCCTGGTAATGCAGATTAGAGACAACAGAACACTTCTTCACATTTCCAGCCCTCAGGCTCTGAACCTACCAGGTACACAGCCTGGACTGGCACGCAGCTTTGGGTGCACAGCCCGACTTGTACACTACTGGGTTTCCTACAGGCCCGGCTCACCGCCACTCTACTTGATCCGAAACCATTTGGGAAATGAACCAGTTTTCCTATTGGTGGCTCCCCAAACCACCTCAGAGCCTTTGACTCCTAGAGGGAATTTTCCTTCCAATCCCACATCTGGGTACTTCCCTCATCACTGGCCAAGTGCATGAGGTGAAGTAGAAATCCACAGAGCAAATCCATAGAGGTGGACCTGGTCACTAAAGATGGGGGGTCTCCCACCTCCAACTCCCACAATCCATACCCGGCCATTTCTCTGGAAACTAAACAACTCTTTTCTGAAAGCTTGGCAATGTACTGTAGATTACTGGGTAGACGTATGTCACATCTCCTCTACATGTCTTGACTTCCCATATGTGCTGGACTTGAACATACTTTTACTTTTGGCTAAGCCTATTACTCTAGGCCTCCCACTACTTCAGTAGTCCAATCCCCACCATCACACAAGTCCCAGGGTGAAAACATGGGCCATTTAGAAAAAGCAGAAACTCATCCTCCGGTTGCAGGTGCCCCACAGGCGATTCACGAAATCTTCATGTTTCCCAAAACTCTTGGACCAAATCAGGAAGCTTCTCCACTAGCAGAAAACCAGGGGGTTGCCCCTGGAATATGCAGGACAACCTTTCCTGCCCCATCCCCTGAGGGATGGGTCACTGAGACCAGATTCAGCGGTCTCCACCACTTTAAAACCATCTTCTGTGTCTCTCTTTAGGTGGAAACACACACCTTTTTCCTAAATGTAGCCCTATGTCAGGACTGAGGCTCCACGAGCCTACACAGAGCTGCTGTGCTCCTCCCTCAGGAAGCTTGAAACTCCAACTGACTACAGACTACTGTTCAAACCTCCCAACATTCTACTCCAACTCCCTGCTGCAGATTCCATTGTGGCTCATGCAGCTGCGCTAGTTCTATGGTGATGTCATCCCTCAGTCTCAGCTGAGACTGAGAACAGAGTGAGACAGTGTGAAATCCATTTAACTGGAGTTTCACAAGCTGCCTTCCCTGCCTACCACTAGGTCTTACTGGGATTCTAGTAACCCTGGGTAACAAGGGGGTTACATTCCAATGTAATGAAAGAACAAAGGCAAGCACTTAATGGATGAACAAAAGATAAATCAGTGACAATCAAACCAGCAGACAAGGGGAGAGGCATAGTCTTTATGGACAGGGAACAATATGAAGAAATGTGTATGTCACTACTGAGGAATGATAATTATACAAAGTTAGAAATGAATCCAATTCAAGAATTTAAATTGATACTGGCAAACACATTAGAAGAATTGTCATCGATGAGATGACTACATAGGGGTATTGATGTGTACAAGTCTGCAACGTTGAATGTGACAAAGCATGTTATTGCCATTATTTCCTCATATGACATGGCCTGTATTTTATTAATCATATCTGTAGTATCCCTTATGTATGTACAGTTTTTTTCCACTAGGGGCTACAAGTGAAAGTTAACATATTGTTTTATTTATTTATTTATTTGGAAACAATCAGAATTACAACCCTTTGAGTCACAGACTCTTTTGCAAAGGCTCCACGTCGGTTACAAGGGTGGAGGGTAGACAAACACAGTTGAGAACATACATGTAACAGGCAGAATATACATAAAAAAAAATCAAAGGAGCAGTCCAGTCAAACTTAGTGACTGTTGAGGAAGTTAGGCAGCAATCTTGGGATACCCAGGCGGGGATTATTGGTGAGATACGTGGGGCCTTGTGTGGCCCTGAGTCGAGCGTGGGGGGGGGGCAGATTAACCGGGTGAGCTGAGTTAGCCGCAGCCACATATGGCTCTCTCAAGGAGGTGAGCTTTGAGGCCTGTTTTAAGTTGAAAGATGACACTGGCTCGAACAGAGATCCTACAGCCGAAACTATGGGTCTCCCTGTGGGGGTTCTGAACATTTCTATGAACCTTTAGAACTGCATAAAACATAGTGGTGTGTGTGGATGTTGGTTCATTAATATGCTTGTTTCCCAGCTATGTAACCATCCCATTGATGAAAATTCTTCTAATATGTTTGTCAGTAGCAATTTAAATTCTTGAGTTGGATTCATTTCTAACTTTGTATAATTATTATATTTCCACCTCTGCCTCCTTGTCCCCCCTCCGAAGTACACCCCTCCTCCTCCCATACCTCCCCCCCCCAAGGAAAACTTGGCTGTCTCTCTCAAGTTATATCTACTATTAACGTCTGTTGAAGTTGAGGCTATGGGTTGTTGTACCTCCTGCCTATTGTCTGTTGCTACCTGTTTTCCCAGTTCCATTGTTTGAGCATCCCTATTGTAACTATTTTCACTGTCTGTGCTAAAATCTGAGTAGCAGCCTTGAGTATTGTATTGTTTGACCTTGTTATATTTTTTGTATGTATAAATCTTACCATCCTGGTAGTCTATATATATAGTATCTCTGAAATTTCTTGATTTTCTGCTGTTTAGTTTTCTCTTCATATTGGTCCAATCTGGCATTGATACTTTCTAAACTCACCTTCAATTCATCTTCTTCCAATCTGAGCTTTAACCCATCTTCTCCCAATGTTATTTCTTTCTCTAGATTTTGTCTCTCCTCTAGAACTGCCTCTATAAGCATATACATAAAGTCACATGATACACAATTTCTTATATCATCCCAGTTGTGATTACGTTTCAAATGAATTCCTGTGTTTGGTTCAACAGATATGCTAAGCCCTTGAGGAATTCATTTATACTCTAAGTATTGTGTCAAAGTGAGACCTTGCCACTCTGGTCTACAATTTCTGAATTTGAGTGATTTTTTCTGTGCCAAACTGGCTGTGGTGTCCTCTATCTGCGTGGAAAGATCTCTTTCACCCCTCATGATTTCAAACAGTTTTTTCCTCGCATCATCAGAGTATGAGACAATATGCTTGTAACACTCTGCCCCATATCCTGAAATGCTTCCATTTTAGTAAATATCACAAAATAGTTTCCAAATGTGCAATGTTATATTTTCTCAAGCAATTCAATGCTTATACATACTGTATACAATCCAACAATATTTCTCTGGTAAAAAATATTATGTAACTCAACATACAAGGTTGTCCTAGCAGTTCTCCAGGTAGAAGAAAATAAATGCTGTGAAATATCCATGGGAAATGGGATTCCTTCTTAGCTACAGTGAGGTCCTTGAGGTGCGATAAATCAGTTAATAACAATAAATTGTAAGGATCCCCTAAACTTCAGTAGGTATCAGGCCTAAAACTGTAGTGCTTCAAGAAACAGCTGAATTATTACTAATTAAAAATTATTTTGAGTTTAAATACCAATTTCATTTTTAAATTAAGGGAACTGCAATGGGGAGCATGATGGCCCCCGCATATGCTCATTCTTATACGCACAAGTTCAAAAAACAATATATTCTAGAACCAGCTGCCAATAAATATATCACAACAAAATTCTTGCATGGTACAGATATACTGATATATTTTGCTTATGGTCTGGAACCAAGGATGAACTAGATGAGCTTTATGAACATTTAAATAATTGTAATCAGAACCTAAAGTTTGTCATGCAAAATGACCAGCAGCAGACACCATAGATTTAATGGTTATTAAGGAAGCAGGTAAACTAGTCACCAGTCTTTTTTGTAAACCAACAGACAGAAACACGATTCTGTATGGCAATAGTTACCATGCACCTCAGTTAAAAAAAAAAAGTATTCCATACTCACAATTTTTGAGAATACACAGAAACTGCACTACGGATGAGCAGTACGAAATTCATAAGCAAAACATGACAAACAGGTTTGAGGAAAGGGGGTATAATAGAAGAATTATTAGAGAGGCCGAGAATAAAACAAGACAGCAGGACAGGAACAGACTTACAGCCCAAGGCACAGTTACAAAAACTGGAAAGTAATGTTTGCAACCAAATACAGTAATCACTGTAATGAAATTAAAAGTATCATAAATGAGCACTGGCATCTGGCGAGTATAGGAAATCAAGATAATAAAATGCTGAAAACTAAACAGATAGTGGCAGCCAAAAAAGTGGCAACAATCAAAGATAAGGTAGTTAATTCACAATTTCCACTACCTAGGGCAGACAAACAACTGTTATTAGGTCTCCTGCAACTGGGGATGGTCCCGCACACAAGGTGTTCAGTATGTGGACACACATCCAAAAAATATGTTTTTCAAGATCCCAATATGGGCTGGATACATAAAATAAAACAGATTATGTGTACTTCTGAAGCAGTAATTTACATACTCCTCTGTCCCTGTGGTAAGATGTATGTAGGACAAACCACTAGACAATTAAATACAAGAATTCAGTAACATAAGGGGGACATAAGGAAAGAGGAACTGTCATGAGTAGCCATGATTTTAACCATGCTGGTCATACAGATGCAGTACTTCGGTTCTGGGGATTAGAACTAGTGGCCCCATCGGGGGTGATCAGCAAAAAATAGACATCCGAAATGAAATGGATATGTGCACTTAACACACTGGACAGAAATGTAGAAATGAACTCAGACATGAACTGGCAAGCTTGCTGGTGACAGGAATATAACAAAATATAGACATGCCTCATTAGAAGCAGTCAACATAGGGATCATATGTGCTTATACTACAACCAGCTACTCTAACATGGGCAAACTGTGTTATAAAATAAACATTTAAAAGAAAGGCTTAACCCAAGGTCACGCCAGCCCTGGTGAACCCCATCGCTCACCCAACACTCACTGACCTGGATTCCCATGTTCGAACCCCCCCAGCCCCATTAGTATTCATGAAAAATCAGCATATGAATTTGTAAATAAATTAGAAATGGAGAGAAAGAAACGCCCCAATGGGCAACAAATCGTTTAAAAGTGCCTAAAAGAGTACATAATATGCTTGATGGCAGGGATTGACAAAGTTCAAATTTACATGGTAGTCCAGGAACTAACCTGTCCAAAAATGGTAGTCCCACTGTTGTGAGTGGTAGTCCAATGGTTGAAAGGCCATATTTTAAAGGGAACTTATAAAACATTATGCAGAGACAAAGAAAGTGGTTGTGGCATTGTATTATTAACACTAACAGATGTAGAAGAGGCTATATAAAACAGTAAAAATGAAGATGTATATCATGATTTATTTTGTGTTACAGGGTTGAGTGATTTAAAGTCTGAGTCAAGTGGTGCCAGTCAGAGTAGACTCCAGTCCAGTCAAACACATGCCTGAATGAAACAGAGAATATTTTGGGCAAAGATAATGAGGACTCAGATTCAGAACTGTCACCAACATCAAGTGTACTGATGGTAGAACAGGATGATACTGGAGCAACAGAAGTACTAGCAGGAGACAGCATCAGTTGTATCAGCAGCAGCATGCCCATAAACATGTCGATTGCCTGGACCAGACAGCAGCCAATGGTTTACTGCTGGATCTGGATCAAAGTCACAGAGTTCAGGACCCTCTACTGCTATTTGAAGAAGCGACTGTAGTGTGTCATCTGCCAGACGTGTCATTTTTGTCCTTATCAGGTTCTGAGTAGAGAAACTCATTCACACTTTGCAGGTGACACTCATTGCCAGGCCTTTTTCCACTAACTCTAGAATGTGAGCAATCTGGGGCTGTTTTTCTTTCAGCAATTTTGTATAAACCTGCAGATAGGATCTGTCAACTGCAGATTTCAGCAGTGCCTTAAATGCAGCATATTCTGATCTAATATTTTCCTGCTGTTCTTCTGTGAAAAAATGTAGGTACGCTGCTAAATTAGCCACTTCATTGGTCCCAAACTCCACAAGTTGTTCTCTAGGTAGATCAAACTGTTTAAAATCCAAACATGAACCATTTCAGAGGCACCTGTGAAAAATGTTGAAATCTTGCATCAATGTAACCTTTTGCTGCATTTACTAAAGTATGCAGTAGTGTATCTGTCCCAACATTTATTTCAGGGCAGTTGCCTCTAAATGTAAAGAGAACAGTCTTCTCAACTCCCTTCTTTGAAATTACAATGTCCATGCATCTGTCCTGAAGTTTGTAATAATCCAGGAAAAACGTCATGTATTTTCCTGGTTTAGATTTTAGTTACATTAGCTGGAGGAGGCAGGTTTCTATGAGATGTGGTACTTCAAGAATTATTAAATCATCTCTCTGAAACTGCAGTGACATATTTTTAAGTATGGGCAAAAATTATTACAGGATATAGAGAGATCTGACAAGTGTACAGACTGTACCTCTCTTAACAGCACCTTAGTTTTTGACCCATCAGCACCAGCTGCACTTTGTTCCAAGTGCTGAGCAACTGTAGGTAGGTTCACCTGAACTGCCTGTATTGAACATGATCTGCTGGCCAGCCATCTCACCTGTTTAACTGCACTAAAGTGTGCCAGATGAGTATCTATCGCGTGCAATTTCTTGCAGCTCTAATTTTTTTGGGACTATAATGGTAGAATTTAAATATGCCCTTCAGAATATTTTCAAGCTTTGATATGAAGGGGTTTATTTTGATCATATCAAGAACTGCCAGCTCCAACTTATGTGCTACGCAGTGCATGGCAATGATGTGAGGACAGTGTTCCCGTAACTTTGTGATGGTTCCACCCCTTTCACCCAGCATTACAATTGCCCCATCAAAATTGGCAGAAATCAGAAGTGGCCTTGGATTGCTCACATTCAATAGGTCAGTGATAGGAAGATGTAGTGAATCTATTACAATTCTTACTGCATTAAAGACACGCTCAGCATGTGAGGATTCCAAGGGCACAACCTGGATCAAGTATGTACATACATCTTTTGTGTTAGGATTTACAAAAGGCAGGAAGACATTTTCCCATTTAATTATAGCAGCACTGGTGCTTCCGTCAGCAAGAACTGTTAACATAGTTAGCATTTTTAAGAGTCTGCATCTGGGTCTTGGATAGAACAGGCAGATATAGCTCTGCAAAGTCCCTGGCTCGCTTATCATTGGTATAAAGGTCTTGCCTGAAAACTGTCCCTGGGATCAGTGCACCTACCCAGTTATCAGTCATAAATAAAATAAATAAATTCATACCAAGCTGAATCCCATTTTTCCTCTTGTAATTCACATAGCCAGTCCATGTTGGAAAATGGGCGCAGATGTTTTGCAATGGAGTATGCTGTGTTAAACAGGCATCTCATTTTCACCTTTGTGGCCTCTTCCAGCTGTGCAAAGGCTTGATAAAGTGGTGACTCATGGATATCATGCTGAACTACATGCTGGCCACTTTCCAGAATATGTTGGTTCTGGTATAGCACATGTGGATTGGAGTTTTTATGTGCATGTAGTCACTCGATTCTAAAATTGTTAGAGCCAGTGGCAAACACTTTTTTTTTTTAAAAGGCTGGTGTTGTAATAGTGTGATACTTTTCGCATACTGTACAGTACATCAATTTTTTTTTCATTGTATCTCAACCATTTGTAAGTGGTCAACCAATGAGGTTGAAACAGCCTGGTCCTCTTTTCTTGGTCATATTTTTTGTCTTTACTTCTTTTCTCATGCACCACCTCATCAGGCACTAAACTGCGTTTCTTTGGCAGTGATATAGGGGCTACAGGCTCAGCTAAGGCCTCACTGCTTAAATCAGCTGTTCTATCAAGTACCACAGATGCACTTACTGCAGACTATTACTTTCATCTGATTCTGCGGAAGCAGTAGTTTGTGTACTAGAAGAACTCGAGGATGATGATGGTGGTGCTGCTGACCAGAGGGATAATGGTGTTTGTTGCTTATTCTTCTGCATAGTGAATGTCTTATGTCTGGCTCTGCTCTAGTGATATCTGCTTACTTTTTTGTTATGATAATAAAATGTTATTCAATTAAAGTTACTGTGTGCTGTGTCTTTTTTTCCACTGGTGGTAGACAATTGGAGCCATGGAGAGCACTGAGACAGAGAGATGTCAGATACTAAAGTCTTACAGGCTGTGGCATAACTAAGCAGCGTAAACTTAGGAGGGGAGTCTCCATCAGTTAGGAAGGCCATGGTAGAATGGTAGGGAATAGCAACAGCAGCTATACCAAGTATTAGAACCAGGACAATGTAGTTGCTTGCTTTGATGCTTAGGTGCTTCACTGCTTACTTTTTTCCTTTGGTTACCATTTTTCACACTGAGACTGCACTTTGTCCAGTGCCAGCCAGTCACACACTCCCCAGCCCCGTCCCTGTGTCCCACCACAGTGAGTGACTGACTGACCCTGCTAACCACCTGACACACCAGATACTCACAGACACTTGACTACTGTGACTAGACACTATTTAATTTCCTCCTCTTTACTGTTAAGAAGGTCAGTTCTGGTTTTTAGTTTACACTTTGCCTTTACACACAGTAGTTAGTTTAGTTAGGCTTCTGTTATGTTCTGTAAAATCCTTTTTTTTTTTTTGTTAAAAGCTTCTTAATTTTTTTGTGTGTCACAAACAAGCCAGACGGCCACAGAACATTGGGTGGGCAGGTCACACCACACACCCCTGCTTGAAACTTTACTCCCTTCTCCTCCCTCCACTGCTCCCAGCAGCCCACCCCACACTCAAGACAGCTAGGCTTCTTTTGTTTTCTTTACAATCTTTTTCGCTTTTGTTTCTTTTTTTCTATGTGTGTGCATCTGCCGCAGGAGTGGACTGGACAGTGGATAGATAGGGCAGACAATAAATTAATCACTCCTTTTTCCACACTCCCAACAGCCCCACACAGCTCCTGTGACCTCATGTAATATTTTTTACTAGCTATCCAGTACTAGTCCTCTACTGGTCTGAGACAGACTGGTAGCCTGGTCGTGTAGGTACTATAGTACTAGACTAATAAGTTATTCCTTATTTTGTTTGTCTTAGGCACAATGCATGAATGCTCAATGCACTAACCATACACTTTCTCTGCCTTTTTATTTTGCTCAATTCAGTTTACTTTACTATCCATTTAATTTTTCCAGTGTGCCATGGCCAAAAAAAGCTCCCAATCCTCTGACTTCTCCCTCCTTTCCCCCTCAGTACTGGTGGTCAGAGATTAGTCTGTCTGGTCAGGGATTGGTTGCTGCTGATACTGGTTCTTATTTTTTCCCCTCAGGCAGTAGGCTACTAGCCAAGCAAGGTACAATGCACCAAATGCAGTTTGCCTATTTATTTTTATTTTGCTCACTTCTTTCTTCCTTAACTTTTTTGAGGCAGTGGTCACACAAAACCCCAACCCTCTGCCCTTCTCCTCTCAGTCAGTAAGTAGTTTGCACACTACTACTAGTCACTCTTCAGCTAGTTTTCTTTTTTTCATAATTTTCAACTTTATTTTTTTTTTTTTTACCCAGGCTTGTATTTTTATCCATTTTTCTGTTTATGGTTGGTTTTTATGTACACAAGTGCTGTAGATTCAGAAGTACTGATTTCCCTCACATAGGTCTTCTGCCTGCAGTACAGTCGCACGTGGCATCAGTTCTCAATGATCACTGATCTGCCTGCCCCTCTCCACACAAACTGTTTAAAATTTTAAGTTATTTTATCAAGTTTTTTTTAGGATCACAATGGCATATGCAGTACAGTACACCAAGGTCTCCTCGTGGTGTCTGGTACGGTACAGAGTCCTTGCTGTGGGCTGCCTCCTGCCCTTCCCCCGTTTCTGCCTGCTGCTCACCACCATGCAATCACCAACACCCTCCCTGCCTGTTTACCACTTATAATTATTTTGTAACTTTCTTTCTTCCCAATAAGTACTGCAAATCAAATGCTGCTCAATGAGTTGTCCACAGCTAAATTTGGCAATTTGCTTCTCTACGCAGTGCACAGTGAGTGATCCTCTCTAAGAGTCAGACCGCAAGTGCTGTTAGTGTGCCAAGGACAGAGAATAGTTAAACCCCCAACTTCACCACCGCAGCCAGTAGAGTTCATGGTCCTCTGTATTGGCAGATCATACCATTTGCTGTATGACCAGCCAATTACTCACCGCTACTCCAGCTCCTCCTGTAGCTCCATGGGATTCTCTGGCAGCTCTTCCTGCCACCAGGCTCGCTCCTACACATCGGTGATGCTTGATCACTATTTGGCGCTCAGTAGGTCACATGAACTGTTGGCGACTTGGACTCGGTGCACCCTGCTGTCAAACAGAGAACAGCAACCCAGGTATTTTTTTAAGCTCTGGCAGTACTTGTCTGTGGGCTAGTTGGGACTTAAAAAATGCTTGTCCCTGTTAAAAATTTGATAGTCTGGGACATCGGGCTATCCAATTTGTCGAACCCTGCTAGACAGCAAACACAGACATGTTGGGAGCCTGCTGGTGTAACACACAGCAAGTAAGCTGTTGATAGGTGCTGGGCAACTAAATGTCTCACGCAAGAACACTAGTGACATACATGAGTGTGCTCAAGAGGAAGGAAGTGACAAAGGAGCCTCAGCTACTGGATTTCAAACCAGGATACACCATTAAACGGCAGAAGCATTTTGTCTGAATTGCTAAAGTAAAACAAACCTAAGTTAACATTTGAAAGCAGCACTTTATACAGCAAAGTGGTATCATTTGGAATATGTCAGAGAAATAATGGTAAAATGCGTCTTTTGAAGAGTCTCGCATGAATGTGGATAGTGAGTTATGAGCAACAAAACCTTGAGCATTCAAGAAATACCTCAAGATAGGCACAGCTAACAACATAAGGATAAAGTAAAATGTTATAAAATTAATAAGATGGATACTGAATATGCTTGCTTATAAAGAAAAAATATTTTTTGTTCATTAGAAATCAACAGCAAAAGGAATTTGAGAATTAAAAAAAATGCTGCCAGATGAAAAGAATAAGCAGAAATCTGATGATTAGCTAAATTAATGTCTAAATAGTAAATAAGACCAGTGGGTGTAGAACAAAAAATAAATTAAAATTATATCTATTTCCTGCTAGAAAAAAATGGAAGGCCCCACCATCAAGGGGAAGTGAAATTCCAAAAACATACAGCAGCCATGAGGTACATATGCTACTCTCAGTTAAGAGGTCACAGGCCAAGGAAGAAGTTGCATAAAAATTTTGTGGATCTGCTGTTGGCGTTTTCTCTAATTGAAGGGGGAACTATATATATAATAATTAGAAGCTAAGACAGGATATCTGTGAATGAGAATACAAGTGAAGACAAGTAATTTGAATGTACAGCGACTTAATCAAATAAGGTTCTTTTTCTATGGAAGATATGAAACTGTATATATGAGAAATGATGAATTATGTATTTCTGATATCTGTATAATTGCTTTTATAATAAAGAAGCCCTTTGAAAAAGATTATTTTTAAGAACTGAAACGTAAGGGCAGTGACTGAAAAGAAAGAATAAAAAGAAACATTTTTGGAACGTTATACAAAAGACTCCATTTCTTGTATTTTAAAGAAGTTTAGGAGATCCTTACAATTTATTGTTATGGCCCTCAATTTAAGCAAGTGCTCACATGGGGGAAATGCTGTTTTGCAGAGAAGCTTTCTCCTTTAAATCTTGCTGTACACATATTTTAAGTATATATAACAGCATTTACAGCTTTTTCTTTTACTTTTCCCTTCCCCCTCATGCTCTTCCCATCTGTCTTCCTTTATGCATACACTTCCGCAGTCCAACCGCGATGAAAATTACATGCTCACCATGATTCTTGATCTTCCAGATTATCTTCACCATTCATTACTGGCGGGTCTTAGCTCAGAGGCACTAGGACCCCACAGAAGCATATGCCTTTAAAGCTTTGGAGGTAGAGAATTGACGTCAGAGACAGCGCCACCCACGAGACGAACATGTGATATGACGCTCATTGGCTGGCCTGTAACCGACACTGGCCCCCTTACCTCCTCAGTTCTATTGACCTAGGAGGAAGAAAGGGTAAGAAAGAGAGAAGGGCTGGAGAAAGGAAGCCCAAGGGACAGACAAAAGGATATAGAATATAAAAAGAACAAATGAATAAAAAAAACTACCAAAAGATGATTTTGGGAGGAGGGACTTCAAAATGGCTAAGGATGACCAGGGAAACTGGGTAGCAGACAGACAGACACAGACCGGGGAGAGAGAGACAGTGTGTATGAGTGAGCAGTGGGGACTCTGAATTGTCAGTGGAAAAACAAGGTGTTAAAAAAAAAAAAAAAAAAAAAAAAAAAAGCTGGTTTGCTCTTGGTTGTAGAACAGCATGGCTTATGCCCTCCAAGGGCAATTGGCTCCTAAATGAAGAATATGGTCTATGAGAATGTCAAAGGAACAGCTAGAGGGGTAGATTGCAAGGAAAGGAGCACTTCCTCTGAAGTCTCAGAAACAGGAGAAAAATCATGAGCACTGAGGAAAAACAATGCCAGCCATAGCTATCCACCATAGGGAACAAGAACATAACAGGCTAGAGATTAGGAGTCCCAAATGAGCAAAACATAATATGGGAGAAGGAAAGCCTTCCATTTTGAAGGTCTGACAGAGCTGATTCAAGGCTCAACAGTGTACCAATGGGTCTGATTTCTAAGCCAAGGAGATACATATAGGAGCTCAGAGAGAAATTCAACTCCTGAGAGGGGAAAATGACCTAGAAAAAGGAGGTCTTCACCAAGGACAATAGACAGGTATAGGAATCCACAAAAAAGGAAAGGATTCTCATCTTTCTGACAGTCTCTGGTTGAAACATCCCAAAAATAGTGTATTAAGAGAAAGAGAGGTATTATAGTTCACTAAAATAAATGTAGGGGGCAAACTGCAAGGAAAGAAAGCTGAATAGGTAGGGAACTGGGCTGCAATTTCTTAAATCTCTAGTCCCTTGAGCACCAGCTCCCCCTGCAAGGTCTTGCCCCCAAGGGGGTTGAGAAAAGACTATCCAACAGCAAAAACTATAGATCCCCCTCCGCCTAAAGGGTGAGGGGAAATAAAAGGGATAGAATAGCTCAATGCTATTAAAAAGGCCCTCTCTCTTAAGAGTAAGCAAGAGAAGGAAAAAGGGGGAAAAACAAGGGACTTAGAAATGAGTCCTTCCAAAACATTTTTTTAAATAAAGGGAACGCTAGGGGAAGGGACTGGGGCAAGAATTGCCCCCAAGATAAAAATCCCCCCTTTAATTTTTTTTGGAGACCATGCAGGGGCGGGAGGAGCAAGTCCCTGAGCAGGTTTGCCTCCCTTTTTTTTGTGTTGCAAACAAGAAGGGGGTAGGCTTATGGAAAAGGGAAGGAAGACTGCCCAGAGGCCTGGCCATTGCAGGGGAAGGTGATTGGGTTGCAGTGAAGAATGGTGAAGATATTATGGAAGATCAAGAATTACGGTGAATACATAATTTTCATTATCTTCCAAGGATCATTCATCACTGATGGGTCTAAGTACCAAGCCACCTCTAATGGTGGTGTTTGCAAACCCTGAAGGAAATGGTTGTTCCCTCAGCCTACTGTGGGGGAAGACACAGAAAGGAAGGGCCTTCCACGGGCTTGGTGAGGCCAGAGAATGATCAGGATCGGGCAGAGGCTCCCGTGGCCTGGGAGCAGGAATGCACCCCGCAAGCTCTCACCTGACCCTACAGGAGAAGAAGCAGGCCCCTTTGTAATGCGAGGTGATCACCCTATGCCAGGCCAAGGGTGACAACTGTGAAAGATGTAGCTACGCTGTTTGCCTAATGCAGACCACAGTTCCCACTAGTCTGGAGGCTACCTCGCTGGTGTTGTAGGCTGCTCTTTCCTGGTGTCTAATCAGCTTCAGACCCTGTGCAGAAAGGCATATGGCCTATCCGGTTGCCTCACAATCTTGCAGAGATGTGAGGAGCTGACCCAGCATCACCCAGAGATGCCTACCACAGGATGCCTGGTGTGCCTGTGTACAGCAATGCACATGGTGCATACCACAGAGAAAACCCTATGACCTCAGATATCTAACTTGGTTGAGTCAGACTCCGGGGAACAGTTGTGCACTGGGCGCCTATGCCCACAGGGAGTGTCCAGGAGCAGGACCTCAGAAGAGGGGTGTGGCATGGCTCCTGGAGATCCCAGAGGTATCAAATACTTCTGCTGGACACCTCTTGGGGCTGGAGGGGGCAATGGGATGGAGCCAGACATCTCGACACCTCTACAAATGGCCGAGGTCATAGAGGTATGACTGTGGAGTCATGACTGTACCCCCCTTGGAAGGACAGTATCAGACATGCAGAACTGTGGCCAGAAGAGTGGGACAGTCGCAGCTCCACCATCTGTGAAAGGAACTGCAGATAATGGGTGTAGTCCACACTGGAGGAGAGGTGGACGAAGGAGGAGTCTTCCTCAGTGGAGGAAGACAAAGAAGAGGAGCTGTACTCAGAATGACTGTGTCAGGGTTTCAGGCTGAAAGACAGCCTGGTCCATTGCCCTCGAGTAAGTTGGGAAGGCACTTGCCAAAGCCCTTAACTACTCCCAAGTCAGGGGACAAGTAGGGCCAAAAATGCCGGAGAAAAAAGAGGAGGAGAGATGGGTAGAGGAGGAGGTGGTGTTGGGTCATGAAGGACTAGGCCAGGTCCTCTGCCAGGGCTACAACAGCAAGCAGATGACCTATACCAAGGGGAGGTGCTGTGCATCTCATCCACCCATGAACACCCAAATGTAATGGGGTGATCAGAATGATGCCCTTGGGGGAACCCCTAGGTGAGGAGATCAGAGCCATAGTGGTTCCACAGGGTGGCCCCTATCCCTGCCTAATACAGGCCCAGACGGTTCTGGGCTGGGCGGGGCCAGAAGATCAGAGTCAACACTACAACTTCTGCTAAAGCCTCCAGCCACTCTAGACATGGAGCGCGGCATCAATCAGGACCTACCAGCCCCCACTCACCTGAAAGGGCTCTGTCCTTTGGGATAGGCATAAGAACATCCCTAGCAGCAGAATCCTGGAGCTAAAGGGAGCTGGTGCCGTGAGTGACACCAGAATGGACATCGGCACTGGACTCAGATTTGGTGTTGGGTGGGGGGTGTGCCAGAACACGACACCATGCTGGAGACAGCACTGCAACCCAAGCAGGTGCCACATCTAGCACTGCCATCCCCTCAGCCACCAAAATCGGCACCAGAGGCATCGTCAGCACCACAACTGGCACTGCGGGACACAGGGGAGGTGATGCTGTGGCCAGCACCAGGCTGAGAAGAATTCCTAAACAATGATGCAGATGCTAAAAGCCTATGGCTAGGCCCAGAAAGGATCCCTTCTTAACCAGGGCCCGGAAGCCAGTTAGAATCATCCTGGTTCTCACCCCCAGATCATCTGACTACTCAGAGGAAGAGATCCAGAAGATCTCCAATGGGCGACTGGCTTCAGAGACATTCCCTCTCCCAGAGCCATGAACGGCAGCAGGAGGGGACCTGGCAATGCTGGTGGCACTGCCCCATTCACTGGCACTGGCCTTCGTGCCTGGAGACAAAGCGGTGCTAGACTGTGGCCCCAAGGGACCCACTAGAGCAGGACCAGTGTACTGCTGCGACTCCACCATTGGGGTCATCCGGACCCCCAATGGAGTACCAGACTTGAAGAGGTGTGTAACCAGCCCCTTGAGGGTGGGGACCAACTGTCCCACAGAACCCTCCCCCAAGCCTCTCGTCTTCACAAGACAAAGACTAGTGGAGGCCTGGCCTCCAGTACATATAGCACCAAGGAGGGGCTCACGGGAACAGCCCAAGGACCTTACCTTTGAGTCCTGGGTATGATGCCTGCCTCTAAAGGCGGAGGGGGGTCCCATCCCCACCTCATCGCATAAAATTCCGAGGTGCACAAGTCCATCAAGAAGCAGGCATTGCAGTGGTCCATGTCATGGTCCACTCCGAGGCAGGTCCAGCAATGATCATGTCGGTCCCGAACGGACATGTTTCTCCAACAGGGGCACCAACACATGGGGAGATTCTGTCCTCTTGGAGGTTTTCTTCTGCTTTTTAGGTTCCTGGGATGTGGACATGATTGATTCATGGAAAATAATAAAAACTAGCAAAAATAGAGTTCAGCACCATACAAAGGGGATAGGAGAAGAAAACATGATAAGTTGAAAATGCTATATAGCATTGAGCTAGCGGTGACAAACAGAACCAAGGGTGTGAAGCAGCAGAAAATGACTAACGCTCCCATGGAGTACCCTCCTCAATGGCGTGAAGAAAAGAACTGAGGAGGTAATGGGACCCAGCCAGCCCACCAGCGTGTCATACGTTTGCATTGATGCTGGCACCATCTCCATTGGTCCCCTCCCTCCAAAGCTTTAAAGGCATATGCTCCCGCGGCGGGATCCTAGTTCCTCCGGCTAAGACCACCATTGATAAATGGTGAAGACTGATTCTTGGAAGATGTACTGTTTTACCAGGGATTTATTTAACTCCAAAAATTGATTAGCGTTTTGCTCATAAAAGTGCTAAAACATTGTGAAAATGCATAGCACTTGCCTCACTGTGTTTAACAAACATAACACTTCTAGAAAACCTATATAAATACTTTCTGTACAGTTAGCATTGTCCCAAGAAAAAAAACTGCTAATCAATTATTTAAAACCCTGTTTTACTATGCTTTAATTCACAGAGAACAGAAGACACCTGGCATCCTTGAAAATCATTTAGTGCAACTCCAATTTTATTTTTCATTTCATGTTGATCAAATGCCGGCATTTCTTAAATTAAGCAGTTGCTCATGCGGAAAAGATTCCATCTTACAGAGCGAGCTGCTATCCCCCTTTAAATCTTGTTTTGAACATGTGTAATCAGCAATCTCAGTTTGATTATAGCTTCAACTTTGTTCTTTAATTCAGTTCAAGTATGTGCCAACATTTCTTAATTTGTGCAGTTGCTCATGGAGGGAGGAATTCGTCTTACAGAGATGCTCTCTTGTTTAAATTTTATTACAGACAAATCATTCAAAACATAAAAAGAAGGCAACTTGCACCCTTGAAGGTTACAAAGATGCACAGAATTTGTCAGCAGATAAGGACGGCCTGGGACAATTTAGTCTGCCCATTTTTACCCATTTCTTACGCTGCAGACCGTTAATGATCTACAGCCTGCATTTTTTCCCCTGCCTCAAGCATTTCCTTATGTTTATCCCAAGCAATTTTGAATTCCTCCAGTTTTTGCTCCCACCACCCCTATGGGGAGGCTGTTCCAAGCAACCACCACCACCCTTTCTGTAAGGGGTACTTCCTTACCCTGATTCTACTTCCCTCCAATTTCATATCGTGCCCCCTTGTTCTTGACCATCTTTTTTGAAAGATGCTAACCCCCTGTACCTTATTTATACCTTTCAGGTATTTGAATGTCTCTATCATGTCCCCCTTCTCTCTCTCCTCATCTCGAGTTCTTTCAGCCTCCTCACATGACTTCTGGAGCAGCCCCTGTACCATTTTAGTAGCCCTTCTCTGGACTGCCTCCACCCAGTCTATGTCTTTTCTGAGATGCGGCCTTCAAAACTGAACACAGTACTCCAGAAGAGGTCTCACCAATGATCTGTATAGTGGCATCACCACCTGCTTTTTTCTGCTGGTGATGCCTCTCCCTATGTACCCCAGCATCCTGCTGGCATGACACCTTCACACACTGTCTGGCCACTTTAAGTCCTCAGATAGAATCACCCCCAGATCGCTCTCCTGTTTGGTGGCTGACAGTACCCCCCCATGGAGTACTCCACCCTGGAGTTCCTGTGCTCTAAGGGTACAATCTTGTACTTCTTTGCACTGAATCCAAACTGCCATGCACTCTACCACTCCTCCAGCTTGCTGAGGTCCCTTCTTATTTTTTCCACCCCCTGGAATATCGATCCTATTACAGATCTTTGTGTCATCTGCAAAGAGGCACACCTTCCCTTCCAGCCCCTCTGCAATGCTGCTTATGAAGACATTAAAGAGGACTGAGCCTAGCACTGATCCTGGAGGCACCCTGCTGGTCACTTCCTCTCTACAGACTGAATTCCGTTCACTACCACCCTTTGTGTCCTACCATTCAATCAATTTCTAACCCAGTTTACCACCCTGGGGCCGACTCCCAGGCTGCCCAACTTGTTTATTAGTCTGTTATGCGGGACAATGTCGAAGGCCTTGATAAAATCCAGGTACACCACATTCACTACCCCTCCCTGATCTCCTTTGTCACCCAGTCGAAGAAATCTATCAGGTTTGTTTGGCAAGACCTGCCCATCGTGAAACCATGCTGTCTCGGATCCTGCTGGATTCAAGGTATGTTATAATCTTTTCCTTCAGTAATGATTCCATCAGTTTTCCTACAACTGAGGTTCGGCTAATTGGCCTGCAGTTGCCAGCCATCTCCCTGACTGGCCTGTAGTTGCCAGTCTCCTCCCTGCTCCTGCTGTTATGGAGAGGGACAGGTTCCCTTCTCCAGTCTGCCAGAACCACACCTGTTTCTAATGATTTCTTGAACAGGGCTGTCAGTAGTGCTGCTAGCTCCTTCCCAAGTTCTTTAAAATTCTGGGATATATTCCATCCGGTCCCATTGCCTTATCTACCTTCAGTTTTTCCAGCCCCTTTAGGACTCGTTCCTCTGTAAACAGACTGGTATCTACCCCTCACCCCATGGTTCTTCTTTCACCTAGCTGTGGTCCCTCCCCTTCCCTTCCTACAGTAAACACTGAACAAAAACATTTATTCACGATTTCTTTTTCCTGGTCCCCCTCTGCCAACCCCCCTTCCCTTTTTAGTCTTGCAATCCCCCTCCTAGCCTCTCTCTTTTATGCATCTAAAAAAGGTCTTGTCTCCTTGCTTAATTGCCTTTGCTCTTCTGGCTGCTTTCCCTGCCTGCTTTAGCTTTTCCAGATCTGACTTCCTCCCTCTGGGATTCTTCGTATTTTCTGAATGCTAACTTTTCCCTGACCCACCCTGCTACTTCCTTTACATTTTTTCTTCCTCTGTTTTACTTATTTGCCTAACACAAAGGCTCATGGCTTCAGTTATGGCTCCCTTAAGATGTGTCCATTACCCCTCTGCTTCCCCCTTTTCCCACTCTTCCCCTAGAGCTTTCTTCAGACATACACCCAGTTGCGTATATGTGTGTTTTCTTTTTAAACCACACACAATTTAGCTGTAGCTCCAAATTCATTCTTTGGTTTCTCAACCGGTATGTGGACCTGAAGTTGGGGAATACCATAGTCCAAACAGGGAGAAAAGTTCTTGCACAGCCATCGATTCAATCACCGGATGTTCAAAAAAAAAAAGAAAAGGGGACAAGAGACAGAAAGAAGACTACATATAGCCATCAGAAACAATGTAGTGGTTCAAGTCATCTTATACGAAGGTTTTCATATTTTGCTACAGGAGGGTTAGATTCTGAGCTCCATGCTCTCTTCCTCCTTTCATTCTCCTCGTGCTTGCACCATCTTGCCTCCCCCACCTCACTCTACCCATCTGATCCGATTACCCATTGACAAGTGGAGCACTACAGAAAGGAAAAAAGAACATGGTGGAAAATTACAGACCTGTCAGCTTAACAGCAATCCTTTGTAAGGGGCCTGAAGCATTAGTAAGGAGAACTGTTGAATGAAATTAAGGAAAAGGGGTTGATGGACTCTACACAACATGGCTTTATGATAGGGGACTCAATTGTTAGGGGGGGTAGACCTGGGGAAGGGAGAGGAGAGGGATGTAAGGTGCCTGCCTGGTGCCATGGCTTGGAGGGACAAGAAGCAAATCCTCAGGATCGCAGAAACAGCATCACAGGAGAGGAAACTAGATATCATTGTCCACCTTGGGACAAATGACCTAGCTAGGCATGGGATCTGTGCAGTGCAGGATTAATTTGTGGAGTTGGGGAGGGGCCTTAGACAGGTAGCAAGCATGGTTACCTTCTCAGAGGTGATGCCAGTCCATGGCAGGGGTAAGACTAGGGTACTGCACACCATGCAGTTTAATGAATGGTTGCAAAACTGGTGCAGAGCATAGGGCTTTGGCTTCATTGGGAACTGGGGGTACACCTGGAGAGATGAAGGTCTATACTGGCACGATGGTCTGCATCTGTCCACGAAGGCAACCAAGCTCCTAAGTGGCAGGTTTAAATGCTTACTTGGCAAGCTTTTAAACTAGCCAAGGGGGGAGGTGCTGAAAAGAGGCAGGAAATTTCAAGCCTCCCCCCACAAAACATTGCAGGTAGTAAGGTTAACACTGAGGTACAGATCTCAACAGAGATCAGGACAGGGATAAATGGAAAAATAGACAAGGGCAAAAAAGAGCAGGGATGGGGGAAAAAGGATAAAGCCAACATTAAATGGAGGGCAATGAGTACCAATGCCCATAGTCTGGGAAACAAGCTTCCTAAGCTACTAGCCCTGAAGGAAGATGAACAATTGGATATTGTGGCAGTCACAGAAACATGGTACACGGAGAACCATGACTGGGATGTCAACATACCAGGGTACACAGTCTACAGAAGGGACAGGGAGGGTAAAAGAGGAGGTGGAGTAGCTCTATACATAAGGGAAGGGATCAAAACTGCAGAACTAAAAAGTAAAGGGGGAGAACAAGAGGCACTCTGGGTCACCTTGGAGACAGGGAATGGCATCACAATCTGCACAGGGGTTGTATACAGACCCCTGTCTCAAGGGGAGGAAATGGACAAGAAAATGATAAGAGGACATTCTCAAAATGACTGAAAAAGGGGAAATACTGTTGATGGGGGACCTGAATATGCCAGATGTTAACTGGATGACATGTACTGCAGCCACATCCAAGAGTAGGGTCATTCTCGATGCCCTGCAGGTGGCAAGCCTTAGACAGCTAGTGTTGGAACCCACTCGGGAGGGAGCAATACTAGACCTGGTACTCTCAAATGGAGAGAGGATCACAAATTTAGAAGTCGGTAGACATCTGGGAACAAGCGACCACTGCACAGTGTGCTTCACAATAAGCACAACCATGGAGACATACCATACAAAAACAAGGATACTAGACTTTAGAAGGGCTGACTTTGGCAAAATGGGTGAATACCTGAGGAATGCACTAGCAAATGGCCAAAAAGGAGGGGTGGAAGAACAATGGAGAAAAATCAAAACTGCCATCATAAAGGTAACAAGCCTTTGTGCGAAACAAATCAAGAAAACAAAGCGGAGTGAAAAACCACTATGGTTATCAAAAGAGGTGGCAGGGAAGGTTAAAGAGAAAAAGGCTGCATTCAAAAAGTATAAGGAATCACAGAAGGAGCATGACAGGGAACTGTATCAATTAAAGGAGAAAGAAGTGGGGAAGGCAGTCAGAATAGCAAAGGCCCAAACCAAGGAAAAAATAGCCAACTCAGTTAAGAAGGGGGATAAAACTTTTTATAGGTACATTAAGGAGCATGGAAAGGTTAAAGGAGGACTAGTGAAGATTAATAAAGGGCAGGGGAGGTGGGCAGAGGGAGACAGTGAAAAGGCAGAGATACTGAATGAATACTTTTGCTCAGTATTCACAAAAGAAGATGAGGAGAAGTTACCTAAACCAGACAATAGAAGCACTCTGGGTAGGGGGTTGACACCAGCCCATTTACAGAAGAGAGAGTCCTGAAAGAACTCTTAAAACTCAAGGTGGACAAAGCAATGAGGCCTGATGGGATTCACCCCAGAATTCTAAAATAACTAAGGGAGAACCTAATGACACCACTGACCACACTTTAACAAATCATGGGAGGATGGGGTGGTACCTGAGGACTGGAGGAGGGCAGATGTGATTCCCCTTCACAAAAGTGGGAGCAAGGTAGAAGCAGGAAACTACAGACCTGTAAGTTTGACCTCAGTGGTAGGGAAAATGATGGAATCACTTCTGAAAGAAGGAATTGTTGAGTACCTAGAGGCCAGCGGGGCACAGGACCCAAAGCAGCATGGATTTATGGCAGGAAGTTCATGTCAGATGAATCTAATTGATTTCTTTGACTGGGTGACCAAAGTAATAGACCAGGGAGGGGCTGTGGATATAGCCTACCTAGACTTTAGCAAGGCATTTGACAGTCCCGCACAAAAGATTAATAATCAAGTTAGCCAGCCTGGGAGTGGGTCCCAGGGTGGTAGCCTGGGTAGCAAACTGGCTGCACAACAGGACACAGAAGGTAATAGTGAATGGAACACATTCTGAAAAAAGGAGGGTTACTAGTGGAGTACCTCAGGGCTCAGTACTGGGTCCAGTCCTCTTTAACATTTTTATAGGTGACACTGCAGAGGGTCTGGAGGGAAAGGTATGCCTCTTTGCAGATGACACAAAGATCTGTAACAGAGTTGAATCACAAGGGGGGGTAGAAATGATGAGAAGGTACTTGGCAAGGTTGGAGGAATGGTCAGACATATGGCAACTTAGATTCAATGCAAAGAAGTGCAAACTAATGCACCTGGGAAACAAAAACCCAGGAGAAGAGTACACAATAGCAGGGAAGGTACTAACAACAACAAAAATGGAAAGGGACCTGGGGGTAGTCATACCAGATGACCTAGAGGTGGGTAAGCAATGTGAGAAATCAGTAAGGAGAGCCAGGGGGATACTGGGATGCACAGGAAGGGGCATCACAAGTAGAAAAAGGGAAGTGGTTATCCCTTTGTACAGACAGTTGGTGAGACCCCATCTGGAGTACTGTGTGCAGTTTTGGAGACCTCATCTACGCAAGGACATAGACAGGATGGAAGCAGTCCAAAGGAGGGCAACTAAAATGGTGCAGGGTCTGCATCAGAAGCCATATGAAGAAAGACAGAGAGCTTAATATGTATACCCTTGATGAAAGGAGGGACAGGGGGACATGATAGAAACTTTCAAGTACCTCAAGGGAATCAACAAAGTCCAGGAGGGTAGCATCTTTCAGAAAAAGAGATATGCAAGAACAAGGGCGCACAATTTAAAGATAGAGGGGGGACGACTCAGGGGTAATGTGAGGAATTTTTTTCACGGAGAGAGTGGTGGATGCATGGAACCGCCTTCCTGGGGAGGTTGTTGGGTCTAAAACAGTGAGTGAATTCAAACATGCATGGGACAGACATAAGGCAGTTGTAGTGGGGGGTGGCAGGAAGTAGGCTGTTGGTTAACTAGAATCTGCAGCTTATCCAGTAGGTAGGGAAATGGGCAGACTGGGTGGGCCAAGTGGTCCTTATCTGCCGTCAAAGTCTATGTTTCTATGTTTATGTCCGGCAGATGATGCACAACAAATCTGATTGCTTTCTATGAAAAAGTCAGTAGCAGTCTAGCCAAAAATATCCCAGTTAATTTTTCTCAACTTTACTAAGGCATTCGATAAGGTGCCTCACCTTGAACTGATAAGTAGATGGAAAGTATGGTGATAGATGGTAAAATAGTAACCTGGGTAAATGGATGCCTATATGACAGAACTCAACAGGTCAGAATAAAAAATACACTATCAGATGGGGGGGGGGGTTCATCACTCACAAAGGATCTAAAGGAGACTGATCTCTGGGCAAACTTACTAAATGATGTTTAATGCAGATAAATGCATGCATTTACATTTTGGCAAAACAAACCCAATCAGGGAAAACTGTGGGTATTAATTAGTTGCAACCTGTCCAATGAAAAACAATGTAAAAAGTTAAATATAACAGCAAAAAGACTAATCAGTTGCATAAAGAAATCCTTTATTACTAGAAACAAGCAGTGTATAATGTCTTTATACAAGACATGTAACCCTGCATATGGACAATGGAACTCGTATTTAACAAAGGACATGTAACTACTAGAGTGTGTGCAATGCTGGGCAACAGGATTAATCCCAAATTTAAGAAGGAAGAAATGCAAACAAAGGGTGGCAAAGCTGGGGGCACTATACTGGAAGAAAGAAGAGTGAGGAGATATGTTACAACTGTATAAAGTTCCAGGAGATGGTGAACTAATAACTGAATTAGGTATACAATACATAGAACACACTCAAGATCTCATAAGAAGCAATTAAAGCATGAACATGTATACAAGAACAGAAAGGAATTTTCCACACAAAGGGCAATGAGAAAAGTGGAATACCCTGTTAAAGGAAGGAGTGGACACAAAATCCTTTCAGATATTTAACAAAATATGGAATACATCCTTAAGAACAGGGAATTTAACTATGCCCACTAGGAGTGGAAGACTGTATAAATGGGCAAACACCTTCTTCTGTCTAAAGAAATGAAGTATTGTATAGGCAGAGGGCCTAAGACTACCTCATTTCAATACACACACACAGTATTACTGGGCCAGTCATGCAAGTAAATATCTTAAATGGTTGAGCTCTGTCCCTCCAGACACTGAATCCTCACACGTCCCTCTTTTGCTTTCCATTGAGAAACAGGCCATACTAGCCTCTCGTATTTCTCTTCAACCTCTCTTGTATACCACATACCAACCATTACTGGCTGGTAGAATAAAAAACTGTCATAGGCATCTCAGTCAAAATTCATAAATCAGCAAAGAGCAGCCCCTAAGATGAACTTACAAAAGGAGGCTCTCAACAAATGTTTAACACAAATTGTAACACTGATGGCAAAATGGTTACTAAAGAATGGTTACAGAGTGATGAAATACTTAATCTGTCTGGCCTACTGTTAAATGAACACTTCCTTCCCCTCAATTCCATTAAAAACACATATCATCTAATGGACAGACAAGCCACGTGGAACCTTCTACATGGAACGTAGCACTAGGGCCCTTCCTTCAGTTTTGTGTGCAGAAAGCCACCCAAACGCATGCAATTTCCCAACTCTATGGCTGATTATATGCTAAACTCCATCTTGCAGCGGATGGTTCCTGTCCTTATTGGAACTGACAAACTACGCATCACGTAGTACCAAATTTTGAAGATCTTTAATATACACCAACGAAACTCATCAAGATGGGACAGCTGCTGTCCAACTGCTGCATGTACTGCCGGACAGAAGAAGGGTCTCTTCACCATATCTTCTGAAGCTGCTTGAAGGCATGTGACTTATGGTCTCAAATTAAAAGCAGGACAAGAACCTCTTCTGGGTATTACCAACAATACCTCTGGTTGAAGATTACAGTGTCATTTCTGTAAGAGAAAAGACACCAAATGGCCATGATTTCTCCAGCTGTTAAAAAAAAAAAAAAAAAAAAAACTGGTACTGTGACATTGGCCAGGCCAAGAATGCATCACACCAGTAGCTACAGGATTTATTTTTCAACCTTCAAGTTGTAAAGACAGTTGCTTGTATTAATAAACAAAGATCTTTCAGAATATCTTCACCATTCATTCCCACTTATGGGTCTACGCTGGAGGTGCCTGGACCCAGTGGGAGCAAAGTCTTTGCAGCCTAGAGGACTGACATCTGTACCAAAGCCATCCATGAGACACAGTGGTATTGTGCTCATGGGTTGGCCAGTAACTGAGACCAGCCCCTTCCCTCAGTTCTGTTTGCTGGGACAGAAAAAAGGAAGAGAGTGCTACAGACCCCTAGCCCAAAGGAAAAGGATACAGGATGTAAAATCCTAAAGATAATAAAACCCCGACTACCAACTAGAGAAACAAAGGGGAAGATCTATGAGGCACAGGGGCAGCAGATGGAAAAGAGCCAGAGCCTGCTAACAACTTGAACAGTAAGATGGAGGAAGGGCAGCAGTCCCGACATATAGCTTTGGCTGGACTAGAGATAGATCCAAAGGATAGGATGGCAGAAGTCAATTTAGAGGAGAGGTCTTGTGCTAATGCAGGACAAGAATCTAGGATAAAAATAAAAATCCATAAGATAGGTGAGAGACTGGAGAAGACCAATAGTGCTGCTCTCATTCTTTTGCCAGTTCAGAGTGTGAAGAGAAGGAAAAGACCCAACACCTAGATGAAGCACAGAAATATTTGACAGGCTGAGCATACAGAAAAATAAAGCCAGCAACTCCCTAGCATCTTGCCCTCCTATCAGTAGATATGAAAGCCATGCCATGAATTGAGGCTATGCTACTGTACTAGTTAGCAGAGGCTGGGTATCTGTAACATGGAGACTGAGGTACCACAGCTTTAGGTAGTACCAATTAAACTCCTTGGAGAAAGCAGAGTGGGAGAAGAGCTGAAAAGAACGACACAGGAGAGGTGATTTATTTTATTTTTGTTTTCCATTTCAAACTTGCAGGGTGTGTGTAAGTGAATCTCAGAAACTGTGTTTTTTGTGGGTATATTTTCTGTTAAATTATTGTGCAGGTTGTCTTGTTGAAAGGAAGGAAAGCACTCACCGGGGTGGTGGGTCACAGCTGTAGCTGATTGTTTCTGGAGGGCAAGGGCTTGGTCCAACCCACCCCAAGTGCATCATTTCATTTAGACCACAGGTTCTGGCATCAATCCCCAAAAAGCAAAGGACATACACCTGTCATATCCTTGACAGCCCAGCATGCTGTGCATAGGGGTAAAATCATGCACAAACAAAAGAGAAAAAAAATTTTAAACAGGAAGAGAGACATGGGGGAGTGATGCAATGCACTGGCTATGGGGCAGCAGTCTTCCGGGACACATTCTGGAGGCTGCGATGCTGCCCTATTTGCAGGCACCTCTCTGGTCTGAGGGAGGAGGCTTCCAGTCTCCAGGCTGACCTGGCGAGGATTCAGAAAACCTCCTCCCCCACCCAGGGACCACCAGGGCCACTGCTGCTGCCTCAGAAGTTGCAAAGAAAGAGGACTGGTTGGACCACAGTGGGCTCAGGGAGGGCCAGGGTGGTGGAACAGAGGAGCATCCCTTCCAGTTGTACCTATCCACAATTCATACGCCAGTCTGGCGGAGCGTGGTTCCTCTATGGAGGCACCCACAGTGGAGACCAAGGAGGATGCTGGGAACCTCCACAAAGGAGACCCACATGAGAGTGGCACAGGACCCCACAGGTGAAGGAGATGACTCCTGGTGGGGGACTCAACTGTTAGGGGGTAGAAATGGGGGAAGGAAGGGGGGAGAAGAAGGAAAGGTGCCTGACTGGTGCCATGGCTTGGAGGGAAAGGAACCAAATCCTCAGGATCGTGGGAGAAGCTGCGTGGGAGAGGGAGCTGGACATCACTGTCCATCTAGGGACAAATGACCTGACTGGGAATGGGATCAGAGCAGTGCAGGAGGAGTTTGTGGAGTTGGGGAGGGGCCTTAGACAAGTAGATAGCATGCTAACTTTCTCGGAGGTGCTGCCTGTCTATGGTATGGGTGAGGCTAGGGTACTCCGCACCATGGGATTCAATGAATGGCTGAAAAACTGGTGCTGAGCTCAGGGTTTTGGCTTCATTGGGGACTGGGAGGTCCACTTGGAGGAATACAAGCCTATAATGGCGCAATGGTCTGCATCTGTTCGGAAGGGGAACCAGGATCCTAGGTGATAGGTTTAAATGCTTCATTGGCAAGCATATAAAGTAGCAGAGAAATCTCAGCACCCCCCCTCCAACAAAACAGGGTAGTCAGCGAGGTAAACAACGTAGAGAAGTCGATAGGGAACAGGACGGGGTAAATGAAGAGAAAGGCAATAAAGACAAGGATGGGGTCAAAAGGGGTAAGGCCATCCAAAAATGGAGGGCAATGAGTACCAATGCCCATAGTCTAGGTAACAAGCTCCCTGAACTAGTGGCCTTGATGGAAGAGGGACGCCTGGCTATCGTGGCAGTCACAGAATCATGGTATGCAGAGAATTATGAATGAGATGTCAACATACAAGGGTACACAATCTACAGGAGGGACAGGGAGGGTAAAAGAGGAGGTGGAGTAGCTCACTACATAAGGGAAGGGATCAAAGCAATGGAACTAAAGGGTAAACAGGGAGGAGAGGAGGCACTGTGGGTCACCCTGGAGACAGGAAATGGCACTACAATCCACACGGGGGTTGTATAAAGACCCCCCCCATCTCAAGGGGAGGCAGTGGACAAGGAAATGATAGAGGGCATCCTCAGAATGGCAGAAAAAGGGGAGATATTGTTGATGGGGGACCTGAATATGCCAGATGTTAACTGGAGCATTTCTGTTGCAGCCACATCCAAGAAGAGGGTCACTCTCGATGCCCTACAGGGGGCATGTCTCAGACCGCTAGTGTTGGACCCCACTAAGGAGGAAGCAATCTTAGACCTGGTATTCTCAAACAGGGAGGGAGAGAGATCTCAGATTTAGAAGCGGGTAGCCATCGGGGGACAAGTGACCACCAGTGTGGTTCACGATAAACAAAGCCGTAGAGTCAAGCCATACAAAAGTGAGGGCATTGGACTTTAGGAGGGCTGACTTTAGCAAAATGGAAGAGTGCCTCAGAAAAGCAGTAGCAAATGGGCAAGAAGGAGGGGTGGAGGAACAATGGGGAAATATTCAAAATTGCCATCACAGAGGCAACAAGCCTTTGTGTGAAACAAATAAAACAAAATGAAGGAAAAAAAAAACAAAACACCATGGTTCTCAAAACAGGTGGTGGGGAAGGTTAGGAGGAAAAGATAGCATTCAGGAAGTATAAAGGGAAACAGAAGGAGCAGGACAGAGAACTGTACCAGTTAAAGCAGAGAAGGTAGTCAGAATAGCAAAGGCCCAAACTGAGGAAAGGATAGCCAATTCAGTTAAGAAGGGGGCTAAAACCTTTTATAGGTACATTGGGGAGCGAAGAAAGACCGAGGGATAGTGAGGCTTAATAAAGGGGAGAGGGGTGGGCAGAAGGTGACAGTGAAAAAACAGGGATACTGAATGAATACTTCTGATCAGCATTCACAAAAGAGGAGGAGGGGGAGGTACCTAAACCAAACAGGAGAAGCACTTTGGATTGGGGAAGAGATACCGGTCCATTCACAGAAGAAAGGGTCCTGAAAGAACTTCTAAAACTGAAGGCAGACAAAGCAATGGGGCCTGACGGGATTCACCCCAGAATTCTAAAATAACTAAGGGGAGAACAAGTGACACCACTAACTACCCCTTTTTAACACATCATGGGAGGATGGTGTGATACCGGAGGAGGGCAGGTGCAATTTCCCTTCACGAAAGTGGGAGCAAGGCAGAGGCAGGAAACTACAGACCTGTTAGTTTGACCTCAGTGGTACAGAAAATGATGGAATCACTTCTGAAAAAAATAATTGAGTACCTAGAGGCCAGTGGGGCACAAGACCCAAGGTAGCATGGATTCACAGTGGGAAGGTCATGTCAGATGAATCTAATAGATTTCTTTGACTGGGTGACCAAAGTTGTAGACCAGGGAGGGGCTGTAGATATGGCCTACCTAGATTTTAGCAAGGCATTTGACAGTCCCACACAAAAGATTAATAAATAAAGTTAGCCAGCCTGGGAGTGGGTCCCAGGGTGGTAGCCTGGGTAAAAAAATTGGCTGGACAACAGGATGCAGAGGGTAATAGTAAACAGTTCACTCCAAAGAAAGGGGAGTTACTAGCGGGGTACCGCAGGGTTCAGTACTGGGACCAGTCCTCTTTAATGTCTTTATAGATGACATTGCGGAGGGACTGGAAGGAAAAGTATGCCTCTTTGAAGGTGACACAAAGATCTGCAACAGGGTTGATACATAAGGGGGGAGGGGTTGAGAAGGGAGTTGGCAAGCTTGGAGGAATGGTCAAAAGTATGGCAGCTTAGATTCAGTGCAAAGAAATGCGCCTGGGAAACAAAAAAACATGGGGAAGAGTACACAATGTGGGGAGGTACTAACAACAACAAAAATGGAAAGGAACCTTGGGGTAGTCATATCAGACAACTTAAAGGTAGGCAAGCAATGTGAGAAAGCAGTAAGGAGAGCTGGGGAGATACTGGGATGCACAGGGAAAGGCATCACCAGTAGAAAACAGGAACTTGTTATCCCTCTGTACAGACAGTTAGCGAGACCCCATCTGGAGTACTGCATGCAGTTCTGGAGACCCCATTTCCACAAGGACAGACACAGGATGATAACTAAAATGGTGCAGGGTCTGCACCAGAAGCCATACAAAGTGAGACTAAAGGAGCTTATTATGTATACCTTTGATGAAAGCAGGGAGAATGGGAACATGATAGTAACTTTCAAGTACCTCAAGGGAATCAACCAAGTCTAAGAGGGTAGCATCTTTCAGAAAAAGATGTGCAAAAACAAGGGGGCACAATTTGAACATAGAGGGGGGACGGCTCAGGGGCAACATAAGAACTTTTTTTCTTTTTTTTTTTTACTATACAGGTGGGGGTTACAAACCATGGGGGAATTTAACAATGCATGGGACAGACATAAGGCAATTCTAGTGGGGGGAGGAGGAAGTAGGCTGTTGGTTAACTAGGATCTGCAGCTTATCCAATAGGTAGGGAAATGGGCACACTGGGTGGGTCAAGCAGTCCTTATCTGCTGTCAAAGTCTATGTTTCTATGGGAGATCAAAAAAAAATACAAATATTAAGATTTTATTGTATGTATACTTTTTTTTCTTAAAAACATTTTTTTGGTAAATAGAGGAAACACTTCCTTTTTTGTTTAAGTCAAAGTCTGGAGACAGGGAGACAAGAGAGCTCCATTTCAGAAGGGATAGACAGGGCTACCCCTCCAAGGGAGAGGACAGCGCTGACAGAATGGCAAAAAGACGTCATGTGCTATAATAGCAGGGTGAGCTGCTCAGAGGCCCCGACACTTACAAGAGGGATGGGGTGGGCATGTGAATGAATGGTGAAGATATTCTGGAAGTTCAACAATTACAGTGCATATGTAATTTTCATATCTTTCAAGGATCAGTCTTTACCATTCATTCCCACTTATGGGTCAGAGTACCAAGCTTTCCCAAAAGGGGAAGAGCTGGCTCACTCCGAGGAAAAACTGTACTTCCCTCAGCCTTCTGTGGGGGGGGTGGAAGAGAACCACTGGAGGGTGAGGGTAGGAACTCCTTACAGGCCCAGCGGGACCCAAGAGTGGTCAGGAGCAAGCAGAGGCTCCCACAGCCTGGGAGCAGGAGGGCACCTCCACAATTCATGCCCAACCCTGAGGAAGAAAAAAGGAGCCCTCTGGTAGTGCAAGTTGTGTATCCTATGCCAAACTGGGGATGCCAACCAGGAAAGGTGAAGCCATGCTATCTGCTAAATGCAGACTGCTGTTCCCACTAGCCTGGAAGCAACCTCGTTGGCATCATAAGATGCCCACGCTTGGTGCCTCACCAGCTCCAGGCCCTGTGCAGAAAGGTGAATGGCCTGCCTGCCTCACAATCTGGCATGGATGTGACGAGTTTACTCCACACCACCCACAGGCATTTGCTATAAGCTGCTTTGTGTGCCTTATGTGCAGAAATGCACATCATGCTGGGTGCAGCTACAAAAACTCTCTTGTCCCAAGCATTGGTCTCTCCCGAGTTGGCGTCCGGGGGGGGGGAGGGGACGGACGGTCATGCACCAGGTACCTAGGCCCAAAGGGGGTCTGCAACACCAAAATCACCAAGGAGTGATGAGGGATAAAGCATGGAGATCCCACAGAAGTATAATACCTGTGCTGGACATTCGTAGAAGCTGGAGGAGAGGCAAAAGGATGGAGCCAGCTGTTCCTGGATGCCTTCATAAATGACAGGGGCCACAGGTGGGTGACAGTATTGTCACTGCTGTATTCTCCAAGGAATGACAGCACCAAAGTAGCAGTACTGCACCCTAGAAAATGGTGAAGACTTAGCTCCTGCATCATCTCCAAAAGGAATTAGTGGTACTGAGAGTACTCTGCATCAGAAGACAGATGGACAAAAAAAGTCCTCTTCCTCAGAGGAGGAAGTGGGAGAGGAGTAGCTTCATTCAGGTAGTGGTGGTGCTGGGGCTTCAAGCCAAAATACAGCCTGATCACCTCAGAGATGAAATGGGTGTAACACACCAGCAGCTGACCTGAATCTGTCCAAGGTTATGGACCCCAGATGATCAGAAATACCTGGGATGGTAGAGGTGGGTCATGGATGACCAGGCACAATCCTCTGCAAGGGCTGCGAGAATGCTCAGAGAACCTTGCCCAGAGGGAGGGCCTGGCAAAGTAACAGGTCTGTGAATGACCAATATTAGTGGACCGATCCAGACAGTGCCCTTGGGGGTGAACCCCAGGTGGGCAGATTAGAGCCGTATGTGTCCCACAGGGCAACCCTGATCCTCATCAGTGACAGGACCAGACAGTTCTGCAGAAGAGCTGGGCCCCAGACTAGTGCTGCAACCCCAGACTGAGTTTCCACCACCTCTGGACAAGGGGTGAGCCACAGGCCCAGTACCCTGCCTCATCTCCTCACCAGTATTGGCCATGCCCCTGGGCAAATCATAGACTCTAGACCAGGACCTCTGCTAGAGTCACCCTCAGACCTAGCACTGCTAGCAGCACCATCCCTGTCCCCAGCACCTGAACCTGAACTGGCACTGTAAACGGCACCAGAAATGTCCCATCGTTGTTGCTGATGCCAGCCTGAGGGGCAACTCTTTAACTGGCTCCCATCCCTGAGACAGGCTCTGGACCCGGCCCAGGAAGGCCTCCATCCTGCTCTGCCCCACTCACAGGCCCAAATTTGGCACGGCCAACCAACCGCTCAGATGGAGAAATGACAACTTCTGGGTCTATGGTGGGACTGGCTCCAGAACACTTCCCTCTTCCTGCATCATGTACAGTGCCAGAAGGGGGTCTGGCCTTGAAGCCAGCAGCACCCCACTCACTGCTACTGGCCTTAGTACAAGGAGCAGCGGCAGTACCAGGCCACAATGCCAAAGTGCCCATCAGTGTAGACCCAGTGTATAGCTTTGGCCTCACCACCGCGGGCATCTTCTTCCCCGAACAGCTGACAGACTGGATGAGATGCTCAGCAGGCCCTTCCAAGGAAGCAAACTGTCCACCCGACCCCTCTCACAGGGCTTCTGACATCTTGGTGTGCACGGGGAGTGCCCCGGTCTTTCTCAATATGTATAGTACTAGGAAGGGGCTCAGGGGAAACTCCTGGGATCTTACCTTGGCATCCCTGGTGCAATGCCTGCCTCTGAAGGTGGGGGGGCTTGTGACCCCACTTCAACATGCAGAGTTCGAATGTGCAGTAGTCCATGGAGAAGCAGGCATCGCACCTATCCATATCATGGTTAGTACCAAGGCAGGCCCAACAGTCATCATGACGGTCTCTAATGGCAATATGGCTCCCATAGAAGCATCAATGCAAATGGGGCTGCTGCAACATTGTCTTCTTGGCCTTCTTGCCCTATACACCTCATGACCAGCTATGGTGACATGAAAAATAATAACAGCTCCCACATTGTGCACTAAACGGCAGGAAAATCAGAACTGAGGAAGGAAGGGCAACCCACGACTACGTCTACAACTACGACTGCCTCGTGGGCAGCGCCAGCACTGATGTCTGTTCCCTAGGCTGCAAAAGACTTTGCTCCCACTGAGTCATGGCACCTCCAGCTTAGATCCACAAGTAGAAATGGATGGTGAAGATCGATTCTTGGAAGATCATATGAAACTAGGTGGCACAAGCTCCACAAAGGGGTTGAAATTGGGAAATGGCCCACCAGCCAAATGCTGGTAGATTTTGTATTGAGCTAGTAAGATTCTCCTTTAATGAGCCCTATGGGCTTATAAAGGAGAAGGTAACTTTTTAAAAAGTACACCAGCTGGACCAGTGGCACAGTCTGTAGGGCTAGTGGATTTTTCCAGTCAGTAGCCCTGCTGGTTACTGGCTGCAAAAAGAAGAGTTATATACTTACCGTAACAGTAGGTTGTTGAGAGACTGTCTCATCAGGTCACACCTAAGGAACTTATTGCAACTGGGTGCAACAACCACATGGAAACTTTTGCAAGCAGTCAGCCAGGGGCCACCCATGACGACGTCAGACATCAGCTTATACATGAATGTGGGCAGCCCCTCCTCTCTTCAGTTCCCCACTGGAGATCATACTCTGAGGACCTCTCTCTATAGGTAACCAGGAGAGAACCTAGCACTCTGCGAACCAGGTGAGGCAGAGGGTGGGAAAAAGAACAGAATGGAGATAGCAGCAGTAAAACCTAGTGTAGTAGGACCACAAAGGGGAAAGAGGGTGGGACGGAATTTCCTGATGAGAGATTCTCTCGAAGATCTACTATTATAGTAAGTAGGTAACTGTTCTATCTTCTTCAAAGATCTCTTATTAGGCCACACTCACGGAACAAGTACCAAGCAGTATTGATGGTGAACAGTAACAGTCTTGGTGGCTAAAGCCTATATGCTTAGGAAAGGAGTCCTTTTAGTAGAACAAAGCCAAACCCAGCCCATCTATGAGAGACATGTCCAGACTGTAGTGTTTAGTAAAGGTGTGGATAGTACTCCAAGTAGTAGCTGCACAGATGTCTGCAGCAGAGGCATTCCTAAAACAAGCAACAGATGTGGTCATGCCTCTTGTGGAATGACCAAGAACCACCTTACTGTACTTACTGTAAATGAAAATTATGCACTCATCATGAGTCTTGATTTTCCCCAAGTATTTTCACCATTCATCACGATTGGGTCTAGGCTAGAGAACTGGACTCTCATGGGAGCATGTTTCTTTAAGAATTTTAGATTTGGGGAGCCAACATCGAAGATGGCACTGCCCACAAGACAGACATATTATATGACGCTCGCACACTAGCCTGTAACAAACACCAGACCCCATCTTCTCAGCTCTGTCGACCAGGAGAAAAAGTAGGGCAAGGGAGGGAAGGGCAACAGATCCCAAGAGATAGGTAGGGAAGGGAGGAATAACTAAAAATAAAAAGGCCAAGTAAAAGAAAGATTAGAGTTGGTATGAGGGACTTATGTAGGGCAGGGATTGCCAGAGCACTGGGCAGCCCTAGAGACAGAGAGGTGGCCAGTCCTCCCCCAACCCCCCTCAGGTGGAGATTTCTCTAGAAAGGGTAGATCCAGAAACAAATGATTTGATACCTTTTATTGGACCAACATGGATGTTACAGAAAAGAACAAAGTGCTCTAGCTTTCGAACCAACCTGGTCCTTCTTCAGAAGCTTTGTGGCAGTTTTTTTCAAATATCCCATACTATTAACATCAGATTATATAGAAAAAGCAGAAATAATTCTCATTGGTTTAACATATACATTTAAAACATAATAGAAGATTACGTCAGAGAAGCTAATTAACACCAGTATGCCTTTAACTGAGGAGCCTCAGAAGGGCAAAGGTTATCAAGAATTCTCTACAGCCAGAGAGTTCTTGTCACATACATTTTAAAATGTCTCAGTATGCCAAGAAAGCATTCTAGTGATAAAAAAAACCTTGGAGTGGCATTCTCTCTAATACATGTAAGATGAGCTTACAACTTACATTCCAATTGTCCTGGTATATTAAAGGACAGATAAGAAGAGACAAAATCCTGAAATTAGGTATAACTGCAAGTTGAAAACAAGCCTCAAATTAACCTACACTTATAAACATGATGCATGAAAGTATCACTTGTAAGTGTAAGTGCCAAATAAAAAATACTTGTCAAGGACCCCCAAGAAAACGAGACCATGAGCCTGATAAGTGCAGATTTCAACACAGAGTCTGTGTATAACAAAAATGCATAGAATCAGTCTAAGCAATTTAAATGAAAACCCAAAGGAATTACACCTTTTATGAACCCCCAAGTAAATGAGATATGCATCTTAATATGAGCAGTTAAAAATGTGACAATGTGTAATCCAACCACTGACAACTGATAGAAGGAAATAAATGCACACTATATGTGAAAACTAAGTGTCCTAGCCATATAACAATTGCCCCATGCCATGCTCCACCCACACATGTGTGTACATACACCACACCACACACAACCACAACAAATATAACAAAACACATTCCACACACACCACACCACGCTCAAAACACACACACACACACACACACCATACCCATAACACACAAAAACACAACACACACAAAACACACACACACATATACATACATCAGTATATACACTCACACACTCAAATGCACTCACCACAGTGTTAAGGTGAGAAGTCAACAATGTAGATAACCATAAACTTACAAAATCAAAGGCCCACTGAAGAACTAAAGTGTTTATGTCCATCTTTTACAGTAAAGGTCTGTGTAAGTTTAAGTGGAATAATGTGTCATGTAACCAACATCAATGTTCAATCCATCCGCCACCATAATGAGAAGTAAAATATGTCTAATTTCAGAAGCCCGTCTCTGTTGTGTATTGTTGAAATGTCCTTTTAAGACCATCACAGACATATCTGAGACTGAGTGGTCATCCTGGGAGAAGTGCTGGTCTACTGGTTTCTCAATCATCTTGTGATTAATAGAATGTCTTGTGAATTCATTCTAGTGCGGAGTTGTAGGCTTGTCTCCCCCCACATAACCTGTGCGAGGACATTTCTTGCATTGGATAAAATAGACCACATTACTTGATGTACATGTATAATTTCCCCCTGTATCCTGAACAGTCTGTTTTGTGATGTAACCACACAGTCTGAAGTGGAAATGAGGTTACATGTCTTACATGTGCATTGATGACAGGGTCATGTACCATATGATGTCATGGTATTCTGTTCTGGTTCAAGTTGACTCCTAATAATCAGGTTGGCTAAATTAGGTGGTTGTTTAAAAGATAGTAGTGGTAGTTCTTGAAAAATACAGTTAAGGGTTTCATCCTCACTAATTATTGGATGGAGATCCTTAATAATCTTACGTAGGAGTTCAAGGTCAGGATGGTATGTGACTACTAAGGGTATTCTGTTGGTAGTCATCCGTTCCTTATATTGCAGTAGTTGTTCTCTCGGGACCTGTGTTGCATGTTCCACTGCTCTGTCAATTTTTCTGGACGAGTGTCCCTACTCAATAAAGGTGTTTTTCAACATCGCCAGATGTGTGTCTCTGTCTTCCTCATTTGAACAGAGGCAGTGATACCGAAGTGCTTGACTATATATAACAGATTTCTTTGTGTGGCTCGGGTGATTACTTTTCTTGTGTAAGTATCTCTGTCTGTCTGTTGGTTTCCTGTAGACAGGTATGTAGGGTACCATCCTTAATAGTGACAGTGGTATCCAGAAAATGTACACTTGTGGCAGAATATTCATGGGAAAGCTTTATAGTTGGGTGGAGGTTATTAAGTTCCTGGCGAAAATCTTTAAGTGCGTCAGTGCCCTCTGTCCAAATTATAAACAAATCATCAATGTAACGGAAATAAGCGAGTGGTTTATGTGTACAGTGCCTTAGAAAATCCTCCTCCAAATTCGCCATAAAAAGATTAGCATACTGAGGAGCAATCCTGGTTCCCATTGTGGTTCCCATAGTTTGAACATAATGTTTACCATTGAAGCTGAAGTTGTGTGTCAGAATGAATTCAGTGAGTTTACCCACAACTCCAGGGTCAATGTTGGGGTCCAATTCTTTGTCATGCAGGTATTTGAGGCAGGCTGAAATGCCATTTGTGTGTGGAATATTAGTGTAGAGGGAGGTTACATCTTTCGTGGCTAAAAGGGTATCCGGTGGCAAGTCCTTAAAACCAGAAAGTTTATGCAGGAAGTGAGTAGTGTCCTTGATGTAACTATCCCTTTGTATAACTAGTGGTTTGAAAATAGCTTCTACAAACCCTGATATCCCCTCTGTCAGGGTGCCATTACCAGAGACTATGGGTCTACCAGGATTACCAGGCTTATGTATTTTAGGAAGCATGTATAATGTCCCTGGCTTAGGTTCACTGGGGATGAGGTCCTTTAGTTTGTCTTGGACATGCTCTGGAAATGTTTCAATTAACTTCTGTAGTTCTCTTTTATATTCTGTAGTTGGGTCACTTCCCAGTACTTTGTAGTAAGTAAGGTCACTTAGTTGCCTGTTGGCTTCCGTAATGTAATCTTCCCCCGATTCAATATCACCACTGCAGAGCCTATCATCAGCTTTTTTTATGACAATGTTATGGTTTGATTTTAGTGCTTGTATAGAAAGGGTAGAATGGCCAATATGTCAAATGCACCTATTAGTACTGGGACCCAAAGAGGAGAGCAGCATCCTTTATGAAAATCAAAGAAAACAAGGATTTGAGTTCTCCCAGGACCGAGTTAAGGAGGCATGAGGAGATGGTGCCTGCACAGCAGCAATTTCTCACCCCTTTTTTTTTTTTTAATTAAAGACTCAGGGCGCATGATAGATGAGGTTAGGCAGGAGAAGGAAGTAAGGGTATTTTGGGGGGGTAAGGGGGAGGAGAGAGCAAGGGGATCACAGGACAAGGTGATCCACCTGTAGTTAGACCTCAAGAGTACCATCTCTTTCCTTTTTGTTTTTAAATTACCTCAAGAGTAGAGGCATAAGGTGTAGGTTGGAAAGACAGCAGGGGATAGAATTACAGGAGGAACCTCCTGTAGAGTATGCCTGCCTGTCTGATCTTTTGAAGAAAAACCCTCTTGGGAGAAGAGGATGACGTAGCGGGAGGGACAAGAAGGATGGGGAAAGAGAGGAAGAGTATGCCTCCATTCCACCTTCCTGCCCTCGCTCCTAAGTGACCCTTTAACCCGACTTGAGAAAATAAAGCTGAGTGACTGAAAAGATGAGGAGGAACCCAACCTAAAAAGGAAGGGCAGGGTTTGCCAAGGTGAACCATCCCCCTTAAAATCTGAACTCTTGTCAAACTAAAACAAGGGAAAAGAGATGTCGTGATGAATGGTGATGATACTTGGGAAGATCAAGAATTACGGCGAGTACATAATTTTCATATCTTACCCAACTCAATCTTCACCATTCATCATGATTGGGTTAGAGTGCTGAGCTGGCAAACCCTAAGGAAAACAGATCCCTCAACCTCCTGTGGGGGAGACGCAGGAGGCGGAGGCACTTTATGGGGGTGGCAAGGCCCACGAATGGTTAGAAGCAGGCAGAGGATCCTGAGCTCTGGGAGATGAAAGACACCCCTGTAGCTCACGCCTTACCCTGTGAGAGAAAAAATGGAAAGGTGAGAATAGCACCCTATGCCAGGCCAAGTGTGACAGCTGTGACAGGTGAACATGCAGTCTGCCACATGCAGACTGAGGTTCCCACCAGCCTGGAGACCACCTCATTAGGATCGCATGCTACTCTAGAGTGTTGTCTTGCTACCTTCATGCCCTGCATGGAAAGGCCAATGGCTTGCCTGGTTTCCTAACACTCAGGCATAAAAGCTAGGAGTTGACCTAGCAATGTCCAGAGGTTCCTGGCGTAGGCTACCTAGTGAGCCTAATCAACTGAAATACAAAGAAGGTGCGCTGCCGCAAACACCTTTTTTCCCCCAGCAGTCAAACTCAGCTGAGTCAGACTCTGGGAGATGGTCATGCCCAGGGCGACGATGCCTGGATGGGGTATCCGGGAGCTCTACTCCTGAAGAGGGGTGAGACATGGCACCTGGAGACCCCACAGGAGCACAATACTTGTGTATACAGTCCCCTAGGGGCAGAACCTTGGGCAGCGGTATGCTGCAAGACACCGTACAAAGCCTCCATGAATGTCTGTGGCCAGAGAGGTAAGACCAGATGGTCAGCACTATATTCCCCCCAGGAATGCCAGTGTCATACGAGCAGGGTTGTGTCCGGCAAAGCAGGAGATGCGAAGCTCCTCCAACATCTCTGCAAGGAAGCACTGATATGAGGTAAAGTTAGCATCAGCAGAGTAATAGAGAGAAGAATCCTCTTCCTCAGTGGAGGAAGTGGAATACTCAGAGGAGCTGGATTCAGTGGGAGGTGGCGCAGGAGTCTGAAGTCTAAAAATGACCTCATTAAGTACCCTCAGGTACCTAGGGAATGTAGCCACTGACTCCCTAAACTCATCCCAGGTCAGGGGCCCCCTTGGGCCAAATAGACCTGGAAGAAGGAGGCAGGGGGTAAGAAGTCTGGTGAACAAGAGAAGGTCCTAAGCAAGGGCTGTGAGACTGTGCAAGGGACCCCTCTTGAAAGGAGGGGCTGCCTATCTCACCAATCGCAGAGCACCCAACAGCAGCGGGGCAAACGGAGTGGTGTCCCTGGGGGAATCCCCCAGGTGAGAACGGAGCTGTACTGTGCCCATCAGGTAGACTCTGTCCCCACTAACCACAGGATCCCTTCTATGAAGAGGGGAAAGCAAGGAAGAGTCAGCACTACGACTCCTCCCCGAGCCCCTACAGGCTCCAGGGATGGACTGTGGCCCTGACCCTAACTTGCCAACCCCTGCTCCACTAGGAAGGAATCTGCTCCTTGGAAGAGGCCCAGAAGAAGAGTCCAGACTATCAGGAGAGGGAAGAGTCCGTGCAACAGAGGAGAGGGCCCTGGACTCCTTCCAGGCACCGTCCCCAGCACCTGAGCCCACCTCCACACTCGAAGTGGTGGAAGCTAACCTGGCATCAGAGTCGGTGCAAACTCCTGAATCAGCATCTAGCCCAATGCTGCAATCCCCATAGGTGTCCAGGCCTATACCAAGAGTCTCCCTGGTGCTAGAAGTGGTACCGCAGGGCTCAGGGTAAGTGGCACTGAGGGGAGAGTCTGCAGGCTCCAAACTCATCGAAGGCCTCGGGATGACCCGGGAAGCATCAAGGAGCTCCTCAGAGCCAGGTAACTAGTTGGGATCTTCCTGATTCTCACTTTTTTAAGGTAGAGGATGAGATCAGGGAGATTTCCAGGCTGGCCAATCCCTGGATCCTAGGCCCTCCGGCACCTACAGCAGCTTGCATGGTTGGCGATGTCTCATTCACCGGCACTGGGGCCCGCACCGGGAGCAGAGGTGGCACTGGACCATGGCACTGAGAGGATCATCAGAGCAGGCCAAGTGTACAGCTGTGGCACCACACCCAGGGTTGTCAGAGCCTCCAAGGAGACACCAGACTGTGAACAGTGCTCGGCCACCCCGCCGAGAGAACGACTGCCACACTAACCCCTCGCTTAGACCCCTTGTGGTGAGAAACAGAGGGGGTCTTCTCTCCGCTGGTCTGTACAGAACTGGGGAAAGGCTCGAGGGGAGCCCAGAGACCTCGTTTTGGTGTACAGAGTATAACGCCGTCCACCAAAGATTTTGGGGGGGGGGGTGTTTCTCCCCAACCTCACCGCATGGATAATACGGGTGTGGTAGTCTATTGAAAAACAGGTGTAGCGCTCATTCATAGCATGGCAGGGACCCAAACAGAAAAAACAGCAGTGGTGTGGGTCAGAAATGGTCATGGAGTTGCCACAGGGGCACCAAAGCATGGAGGCAACTTCTGCTTTTTTTGAAGACTTTTTTTGGCCCCGGACCAGACATCGCCGCTGATGGAAAAGAAAAAAAACAGGAGAAAGACTCTATGCCACACTCAGAAAACTATAAAAAATTAAAAAGAATCAGTCCCATGAATGGTGCCGAGGCTTACAGCATCATTGAGAAGTACAGCATTGAGTAGGCCAAAGAGACTGATGAACAAAGCTGACATAGTTGCTCTGAACTCCCTCGCTGAGACCCTTCCTCGACGGCAGGAAAAGCAGAGCTGAAGAGGGGAGTGGGGCGATGTCAGTTATGGGCCAGACGAGTGCCATGTAATAGGTCTGCCTTGTGATTGTGTTGTCTCGGATGTCTGCTCCCAGACTCCTAAATTCTTAAAGAAACATACTCCTTTGACAGGCCAGTCATCTGGCCAAGACTCAATTGTGATGAATGGTGAAGACTGACTTGGGTAAGATCAAGAAATAATACATTTGGCTAGCCATTTGGACAAGCACCGTTTAGAAACTGGGTCACCTTCTTTCCCAGGGCGAACAAAATGAAAAGCTGTGAGGACTTTGTGCGATGTATATAGTATCTGATTATTCTATGCACATCAAAAGTATGGAGCAATGCTTCCTCTGGATAGGCATGCTCTGGATAATACACTGGCAGGTGGATGGTTTGACTTAAAGTAAACTCAGACACCACCTTTGGTAGGTGCTTAAGATTAGTACGCAAAGATATCCTGTCTTTGTGGAAAATCGAATAAGGAGGCTCACATATTAGAGTCTGTAGCTCTGAAATCCTTCAAGCAGAAGTAACTAAAATAATGCTTTCCAAGAGAGAAAGCATAAGCCACAAGTCGTGGCTATCTCAAAAGGAACCAAAGCAAGCTGTTCCAAAATAAAATTCAAGTCCCAAGCCAGGACTGGATTATGGACGGGGGCTTTAAATGTAGAATGCCCTTTAAGAACATATGGGCTACATCCAGCTGAGCAACCGTATGGCCCTCTATAGGCACATGGAAAGCAGATATAGCAACCAGGTGCACTTTGATGGGGGGGATATTGCAGGCCTGCACCAGATAAGGATAGTAGCAGGTACTCCAGAACCTGATTTTTGGACAGGGGATACTCTCTTCGAATCCCTGTAGAGTGCTAGCTGGCATCACAACTGAACCATTGCCATGAAGTCCCAGGGTCCCCTCTTTACTTTGGATAAGGGCACAATACCAGTTTTGAGTCTTGCAGCCAAATGAGAACCCCTTCTTGGTTGTTACGCAGGGGGGAATATCCAAGTTTACAACCTCTTTGGGGTAGCGTTGTAACCCTGATTCTGCCTTCGCCCACAAGGCATGCAACAACCTGGTTCAAATCCCCACAGACCCTTTTGAGGTTTTCGTATTCTCTCTATCGTCATCCAAATTTTCCCTGTTAAAGACCCTTGTTCGATTTGGCAGCCTATGGCCAGAAACCTTTTGACAATAAGTTTGTCAAAGATTAATAACTGTCCCACAGTTCACACACAAATATGAAAATCTCGCTGAGGCAGATTTCTTAAAAACAAATGTTTTTACTAAAAATAATTAAGACGCATACAGATACAACTAAAATATGCACTAATTTGGTCACAGGCTACCAGAAAATAAAAAATGGAAAAATATACATGAATAAACACCTTATAAAACCGTTAGCCAAGTTCTAACTTAGTTATGCAGATTTCAAAGTCCAGAGAATCGCTGGTTTGCAAAATATGTCAGTCTTTCTGTAGCAGCCTTTGGTTCTCAGTCTCTGTGCTTGTGATCAGGAAAGAGTCCAGATGAAAAAAGTGTCCCACATGCCCGAGCCGAGGGCTTTAAATACCTCTTGTAACTTGCAGTGTCAGCAATCATCTCTGTTTTAACTCCTTTGGTACCGTAGATGCCATATGATGTCGGTACCATCCATTGCTGAACCCGACCCAAAATGGCAAACGAGAGAGAATGAATTAAAGAACTGGTCTATTTACCCATCAAGTCAGTCGGAGCAACTACTCAGTTTAGCCAGAAGATGTCACTGTTCTGCTGTTTCCAAAATGCCAAGAATATCCAAAATTAAATTCTGACACACAGAATTAACAGGGATATGACATTCAGAGATAAAGCCTTTTGAAGTCCCCTGTAGATAATTTCGCACCCACAAGACAAAACTCCCATTAGCCTATCAGAATGGTCATTTTCTTCTCAAATCCTGGCTAAAACATCCTGGCCTATGAAATGGCTTCCTTCCATTAAGTTACAAGGAAGATCCTGTAAGGTTTATGACTATACGGGCTGATTTTATTAACTCTGTTTCAGCTAGCCAGGAAATGCAATTAGCTTCTTGCCAAACCAGCTGCTTTGCAGGTTACAGGACTATCAGCCATAAAAAAAAAAAAAAAATTTCCTTCTCTTCACACTGGCATTTATCATGTGGCAATTTTTTAACATGTACCAGAATATAACACCACATATCTGCCCATGTGACTGGCAGGGTACATCTTGGCACATCCCTCGCTCCTAAACTGAATTTGTGGGAATCCATCCCTATGCAAGGTATGCTTTTCACAAATTCTGTTCACTGCTGTAACTGGTGGGATAAGCCGTCTGCTTTGGCATTCGCCGACCCCACCCTGTGCGTAATAGTCATGTCATATGCCTGTAGGCCAATACTTCACCTGAAAAGATGACCATTTGTCTTTCCCATTTGATTCAGCCACACCAGTGGGTTGTGATCAGTTTGTACCTCGAAGAGTCTCCCGTAAAGATAAAAGTAATTTCTTCAGGGCCCACACCAGCGCAAGGCATTCCCTTTTCAACTGTGGACTATGCCTGCTCCCGAGGAAGTAACTTCTTACTAAGGTACACTATTGGGTGATCCTTTCCCTGATTAGATATCTGACTGAGGACTGCGCCAATCCCCATATCCGAGGCATCTGTCTGAACTACGAAATGCTTAGAGTAATCTGGACTGACCAACACAGGGGCATTGCACAGTGCCGCCTTTAACCGTACAAAGGCTCATTCACAGTCTGGCATGCAGTCCACCCTTTTGGGCTTCCTTTTCTTCAGCAAGCCAGATAAGGGAGCTGCCATGGTACTGTAATTTGGTACAAACTTTCAACAGTACTCTGCGGTCCCCAGGAAGCTCCTAACCTGCTTCTGGGTTTCTGGCATAGACCACACTTGTATTGCCACAATCTTGACTTGATTAGGGTGAAGCTGTCCCTGTCCTATGACATGGCCTAGGTATGCCACCTCCGCCATCGCCAGCTGGCACTTTTCAGCCTTGACAGTGAGCCCTGCCTTCTGTATCCTGCTCAGCACCTCCCTCAGGTGGGGCAAGTGTTCCTTCCAACTGGTACTGAAGATGGCAGTATCACCCAGATACACCACTGTATAATCTTCAGTATCACGTAACACCTGGTTAACCAACCTTTGCAAGGTGGCAGGGGCGATCTTCATTCCAAAAGGCATTACCTGGAACTTAAATAATCCTATCGGCATGAAGGCTGACCTCTCCCTAGCTCTGGCAGTTAACTCCACCTGCTAATACCCTTTTGTCAAATCAGTTGTGGTATGGTATGTTGCCCCTCCCAACTTATGCAGTAGTTCGTCCATCTGTGGCATTGGGCGGGCATCAGACTTCATGACTGCGTTGAGTCCATGACAGTTTACACAGAAGCGAGTAGAGCCATCCAGCTTGGAAACAAGACTACGGGTGAGGACCAGGGACTGTAGGATTTCTGTATTAACCCTAAATCCAGCATTTCTTCCACCTCCCTCCTAATGTCCTTTAGGACTGCCTCATACACCTGGTAGGCTGTCCGTCGGATGAGTGGTTGCATTCCTGTATCTATGTTGTGCGTCACTAAGGGAGTACATCCTGGCTTGGCCATAAACAAAGGGGAAAAGTCCTCTAAAACCCCCATCACTTCCTGGGACTGTTGTGGGATCAACTGGGTGACAGTCTGATTGCTTCCACGGCTGACTCCTGCTTACTTTCCTCAAGCAAGTCCAGTAGGGAGTCCTCTTCATCCGTCCCCTCTCCAGGACTACACACTGCAAATACCATGTCAGCCCTATTTGTATATGGCTTCATCATGTTGACATGGTACATCCTATGGTTATGTCTCCTGTCAGGCAGTTCCACAATATAATTTATGTCATTTACCTGTCGGACTACTTTATATGGTCCCACCCACTCGGCCTGCAGCTTGTCCTTCTGGACTGGGATTAGGACCATGACTTCCTGATCTACACTGTATGAGCAAGTTCTAGCTCCTCAGTCATATCAGACCTTTTGCTTCTGTTGAGCAACTGACAGGTTGCTTTGGGCCACTCCCATAAGCCCCTTCAGCTTCTCCCTAAATCTAAGGACATACTCCACTATGGGAGTTCCCTGGCTGGCGTGCTTGCCTTCCCAGTCTTCCCGGATGAAGTCTAGGGGCCCACACCCCCATAGAGTTCGAAGGGGGGAAAATCCTGTCAACTCTTGGGGCACCTCCCTGTATGCGAACAACAGGTGGGGAAGATATTTCTCCCAGTCCCTTCCATGCTGTTCAGCAAACACTTGAAGCATTGATTTTAGGGTACCATTAAACCTTTTCACCACTCCATTGGAGATAAGGTGTCATGCATCTCTGCACCACCCCACACTTCTCCCACAAACACTTCATTAGGTCTGACATGAAGGTACCCCTTCGATCTGTGGAAACCTGACACAGGAGAAAATCCCTAGCAAGGAGTCTGCCACTTTGTCCTAAATGAGGAGAGAACCACCACCTCTGGTTATCAGGTGGCATAATCTGCCAGTATCGGGATAAATCTCATCCTGGAGGAGCCTGGGTACTCAAAAGGTCCCACAATATCCATTCCTACCCTCTGGAATAGCTTCTCCACAATGGGCAAGGGAATTAGGGTAGCTTTGGTTTTATTATCTGCCTTCCATACTTGTTGGCACTGGTGACAAAACCTGCAATATTCCTTCACCTGCTGGGTGAAGTTGGGCCAACAGAAATTCTGAGCCAATCACTGCATGGTGTGCTCAATTCCCAGATGTCTGAACATGGGGATATCATGAGCGATCTTGAGCAACCACTCACAGTATCCCTGGGGAACAAGCTACCTGCCCATCACCCCTCCCTCTGTCCTGGTCAAAATCTCCTCCAGCTAATGATGATGGTTGGCCTCACTTAGGTGGCTACCTTTGCTACCCACATAGGGGCCACTCATTGGATCTAGTGTTCCTCCTGGGGATGGAGATCATGGATTTGGGGTTGGAACCAGTCAGTTGGTCTGGCCATCACACCAAAATGCTCAGTTTAAGGGCTCCCCCAATGGGCCGGCCCCTACGGAGATGGTCCACTACCGCCCTTTAAGGGGGTTACCTCAGAAGGTCTATGAGTGGTGCTGGACCTATCGGGATTGTTGGGTGAATACATGAGTCCAGGGGATCTTGTACTGGCCTTTAATAAGGCAGTGGGAGATGCCCGGGACAGGATAGCTTCTGTTTGTTTCAGATCACTCACTCTTTGCTCAAGAACCCCTTAGTTTGATGGTTTCTTGAAGGAGTTGAGGAGAGTTGGTCGAAGGATGGAGAGATCATGGCACAGATCCAGTCTGGATGTTGACAGGCTTAGATTGATGGAACATTACAAGGGATATCAATCAGAAATCACCCATAAGAAGGCAGAATTATTGTCCTGGGAGATTTCTGCTGTGCAGAATCGACCAGCTCAGCTCTTCCAGACTGTTGACAGATTGTGCAATCTAATCTGTCTCCAACCCAGAGGAGCCTTTTCTCTGGCTAAATGTGAGGAGTTTGCTTGATTCTTCGCAGATAAAGTTGCCAGTATTAGGTCCGGCATCGGCCCCGCTCTCCCTATGAGGGACTGTTGAGGTCGGCGGGAGGTGGTGAGCACCGGGTCTGTCTGTATGGACTTTAGCCAGCCAGAATTCACAGACATTGTGAGGATCATCCAGACTTTGCACCCAACCAGTTGTAGTTTGGATCAGGGCCCTACACCCCTGTTAGTGGGTTGTGTAGATGTTATTTGCCCAATCCTAGCTGAAATTGTCTGGAGTTCCTTGGGGGGGGTCTTTCATGATCCCCTTAAGGAGGCGGTCATACGATCCGGCTTAAAAAAAAAACTCCTTGGATCCAGACTGTCCAGCCAACTACCGGCCTGTCTCAAACCTGCCTTTCATGGCTAAGGTTATTGAGAAGGTGGATGCATTGCAACTGGATGATCACCTTGTGACACACAATGTCTATGATGCTCTCTAGTCTTAATTTAGGAAGAGACACACAGCACAGAGACTGCACTTGTCCGAGTATTGAATGACCTAATAGCGAGAGATCGAAAGGCTCGTACCATCTTGGTCCTTCTTGATCTCTCTGCAGCGTTGGACACCATGGACCATGGTGTGCTTTTGGAGTGCCTGCGGCTTCTTTGTGTGCTGTCGGGTACAGTCCTCGAATGGTTTTGATCCTTCCTCATGGACAGGTCTCAGAGGGTGGTCACTGGAATTTTATTTTATTTAGTTTTTGTTGACCGGGTAAGTGCACTAGACAAATCCTGCCTATTTTCAGGCACGACCCGGGGAAGGGGATACAGATGAATGCCAACTGAGCCTGAACCAGATTAAGCTGTTGGTGGTATTTTTCGTGAATGGAGAAATTTGGCCATTGCACCAGGGAAATTCCCCTGCTCTTTTCGAGAAGTGCCATGGGATCTTTAATATTCACCTGAACTACCACCAGAACAGGCAGACGGGACCTCGGTTTAACGTCTCATCCGAAGGACGGCACCTCAGGAGTGCAGCACCTCCCTCATGCTGCACTGCAGTGTCAGTATTGGGATATTAACCCAAGTGCCTGGTGTGGGGATAGAACCCACAGTCTACTGATCTCCCAGCCTCAGAGGTGAGTGTGCTACCTGCTGAGCCACTGACACTGCCAGTTTATTCCTATGACACCCTTCCCCAATCCTATGGAATGCCGCAGGGCTCCATGTCGGCACCTATGTTTGCAGTGTGTATATGCTGCCATTAGGAGATATCATCAGGTGATAAGGTTCGAGTTTTTACTGCTATGCAGATGACACTCAACTGTATATGTCCTTTCCACCCGGGCAGATTGATGCAGTCTCTGTGCTAAACAACTGTCTCGCCAAGATCAAGGATTGGATGAGTAGAATATGGACAAGACCAAAGTGTTGGTAGTGGATCCGGGTTGTCCGGGGGAGGGTATGTGGGCTGGACAGGCATTAGGTTTGATGGTGTTCAGCTCACTACCTCAGACTGGGTGCGTAACCTGGGCGTTATTTTTGAGGACGGCTTGACCCTGAAATCTCAGGTGTTGGCTGTTAAATCTTCATTCTACCATCTGAGGAATATTGCCCGGGTGAAACACCTGGTTCCTCCGGATAACCTGCCAATATTGGTCCACGCCTTCATCACCACCTGCCTTGAGTACTGCAATGCCCTCCACCTAGGGCTGATATCCACCGCTTGCAGCTAGTGCAGAACGCTGCGGGCAGGCTTTTGACTGGTACCTCTAGGGCCAGTCATATTATGCCTGTACTGCGCAGACCGCACTGGCTGCCTATTCAGTGGCGGATCACCTTTAAGGTTGGCTTGCTAACCTTTAAAGCCCTACACAAACAGGGACCCGACTACCTGCAAGATTTCCCTACTGCCCCCTCCGTCCTCTCCGATCCACCAATTAGGGATTGCTAGAGATTCCCAGGGTTTGTTTAAAAACATCTGGTTCCCGTGCTCTTTCCTTTGTGGCCCCTACCCTGTGGAATTCTCTACCTCACTGGTTAAGAGAATGCCTGATCGCCAATAGATTTAAAACTGAGCTGAAAACATTATCTTTTTATTTAGCCTTCCCAGATGAATTTTAATTTATTCATGTATTTATTTAGTGTAAATTTTATATTTGCATGTCGTATTCTAATTGTGAAGCACCTTGGTTCTGGAAAGGCGCTATATAAATAAAGGTTTACTTTACTTATGCCCTGTGTATACAACAGTCCACTGTCCCAAAATACCTTATGTCTCACGTCATCTCCCTGTGTCCCGTAAGATTCTGCACAAGCCCTCAGCCTCTCCAAACTTGGATCAATCCTCTGAGCAGCTGCAAATTCTTCATGCTTGCCAAAGGTATGGGACATGTCCCCTTCAGTTTCTAAACTGGGGTCCATAGCTCGAGTGTCAGGGCATTTAGGGTCACTGCCATCCCTAATCTTCTGACCATTGGTTATCCCTCCCTCCTCAGAGTACCCTTCTGTAGCTGTTTTATGAACTGCTACTTGGGGAATTCCTACCTCCCTTTCACTACTCTCCATGTCAGGAGACAGGCTGGGGAACAAGCCTCCCATTGTTTTCCATAGGAGCTTTATGGGGTTCAGGGAACTACAATCAGCTTTTGCTGTCTGACTGTGGGTAACCACACACACCACCCCCTTCTGGAGATTGTGCCCTATTATCACATCCATGGTGAGATTGTCTCTGCCACTGTTTGCACCGTCTCTCCTGTCTCACCCCAGTCCAACAGAACACTAGCAAGAGGCAGTTTTTTCCTCCCCACTGAATCCCTTCACCGTTACAAACTGATTAGGTATAAGCTGTTCAGGCCCATTCAAATCCCCTTTTATTAAGGTAAGAGACACCCCCATGTCCCTTAACCCATGGGTTTGCATCCCATTTATGACCGGGTGTATGTGCTCCCTCATGTTTATAGGCATGCTTTCAGGGATACACACTACACCAAACTCTGTTCGAGCACCACCTTGTCCACTCTGCCCCTTTTTAAGACACTGTCTAGCAAGATGCCCTGGCTGTTTACAAAACCAACAGTTATTTCATTTACTTGAGAAATCCTTTTTTTAACTTGGGGCCTCCCCCTTTCTGTGGAGGCAGTGAGGATTTCAGCTGCCCTGAAAGTGTGCTTTTCCCTTTCTGCGATGCCATACCAGCTCCACTTCCCTTCAAAGCAGGCCTGCTCCTGGCATAGTGATCCAAGAGCTCGGCAGCCTGCTGTACAGTTTTGGGGTCCCGGTCCTCCCAACCAGTTTTCAAGCTCTGCTGGGCAAGCCCAAATGAATTGCTCAAAAAGTACAACTTCTTCAATTTTCTCCACAGAATTTTCTTCCACCCCCTCCCACCGTAGCAAAAACTGATGTTGCTTTGTGGTGAGTTCCTCATGGCTCATGTCAGGGCTTCTTCACTTATGGAACCTAACCCTGTATGCTTCAGGAGTTAACTCATACTTTTCAAGCAAAGCAGTTTGAAGATTCTCATAATTGCTACTGTCCCATTGTCCATTTGGCCTAGTGCCTCACACCCTTTACCTGTAAGTAGCAGGGATAGCTGGAAGCTCCAGGACTCCCTGGATATCTTAGCCTGGATACAGACCTTTTCAAACAAATTCAAAAATGCATCTATATCCTCCCGCTCTTTAAATTCATCTATTAATTTTGAATTTAACATACTCCAGCCCTGGAGTTTCAGGTTCACACCTGCTGCTTACCTCCTCTGGCGATGGTCGTTGGAATCGTAGCTTCTCCAGTTCAGATTCTCTCTGCTGCTGTTTTTCTCTTTCCTCAGCCTGTTTCTAAAGCTGTTTTTCTCTTTCCTCGGCCTCTCGCTGCTGCTTTTCCTGCAACTCCATCTCAAACTTCCTCTGCTCGAATTCCCTTTGCTGCTGGGCTTCGAATCTTTCTTTGCTTGAACTCCAGTTTCCTTACCTCAAACTGTAGTCAGATCCCTTCCAATTCCAGCTCTGTGGTGACCTTCCACTGCAGCTATGGCTTTGAGTTCCTTCTGGTCTCGCTGTCCACCTCCCTGGGACTAGACTCTGCGATGGACCCTGGTACCCCCACACCCAGGCTCTGGTCCTTTTCAGTCACTGGCAATGACTCGAGGTTCTGGGCAGTCGCCTTCTCATTGGCTGCCACAAGTGCCTCCACAAGGTGCTTTTTGGTTCGCCCCTTGCACTAGATCCCTCTTTCCTGAAAACTGCTTTAAGTATTCTGCAGTGTATTCGCTATAGATGGAAGTCCTCTACTTCCCTAACTACTGCTACATTTACACCCAAGGAAAAAAAACAAACGGGTAGAGAACATTATACTGTAACCAAATTATTCATTTATTTATTTTTTTAAATCTCTGCCTTGATTGTGTGTGGATTACTTTCAGTTTATCAATCTGATACACTGGCCTCGAATTCAACTGTTATGCCTGTGCCACCAATATTTCTCTAATCTTCTGCTACCAGATCTCTCAGATCCCACAGATGCACCCAGATCTATCACAAACCCACTCCCGAGGGTCAAGCTCACTAAGCTCACAGTTCCCACCCCTAAGTGCAATCCATGACAAAGAGGGGGAAAAACAGGAGATACCCTCTTTGAGTCCTTCTAGAGTGCTTGCTGGCTTCACAACTGAACCCTCACCACGAAGTCCCAGGGTCACCCCTTTACTTTGGATAAGGGCACAATACCAGTCTAGAGTCTTGCAGCCAAATGAGAGCTCCTTCTTGGCTGTTACACAGAAGGGAAGATCCCGGTGTTACAACCTCTTCGGAGTAGCGTTGTAACCCTGATTCTGCCTTCGTCCACACGGCGTGCAACAACTTGGTTCAAATCCCCACAGACCCTTTTGAAACTTTCGTATTCTCCTTGTCTTTATCCAAATTTACCATTACAGACCCTTGGTCAAGTTGGCAGCCTATGGTGGCAAACCTTTTGGCAATAACAGTTTGTCACAGATTATTAATAACTGTACAATTCACACACAAATATGAAAATCTCACTCAGGCAAATTTTCTTTAAAAAATGTTTTTACTAAAAATAATTAAGAAGCATACAGTTACAACTAAAATATGCACCAATTTGGTCACAGGCTACCCGAACATAAAAAATGGAAAAATATACATGAAGAAACGCCTTTAAACTGTTAGCTAAGTTCTACCTTACTTATGCAGATTTCAAAGTCCAGAGATAGCTTCTGCCAGAGAACACAAAGAGGAAGGAGCTGCTGTTATAACGATACTTCTCTACTGAGACTAAATTGCCCTCCTTCCCCCCACCCTCAGCCAATTCTACTTTTATAGGCACGTGATTTGACTGACAAAAGGAACTTTCTGTTTGGGAGCAGGAAGTGAGTAATCACAGAGCCACAAAAGACTCACCATCCTAGAAGGAAAAGACTAGCTCTCCTTCCCCCCAGCTGCTGGATGTCTGACTCTGAGCAAGCAAGGAGACTAATGAGAAATATAGGAATTTCTTGTCTCAGAACAGGAAGATCAGGAGCTTAAAGGGCAGAGAGGCAGTAAGTAAGTTGGGAGAAAAAAATAAACAGAGGAAAGAGTAAATATAAACAGTTAAGGGGCCAGAAATAAAACATGATGGGAGTAGTGCAGTGGCTGTGGAGCAGCAGTCTTCCGGGAGACATTCTGGAGCATGTGGTGTTGTCCCATCTGCAAGTACCCCTCTGGGCTGAGGGAGAAGGTTGCTAATCTCCAGACTCAGTTAGCCAGAATTTGGGGGACCTCTTCTCCCACCCAGGGACCACCAGGGCCACTGCCGTTGTCTCAGAGGTTGCCAAGAAAGAGGAGTGGTTGGACCACAGTGGGCTCAGGGAGGGTGAGGGTGGTGGAACAGAGGTGCATCCCTCCAGTTGTACCTCTCCACAATTCATATGCCATTCTGGCAAAGTGTGGCTCCTCTATGGAGGCACCTGCAGTGGAGACCAAGGAGAATGCTGGGAACCTCCACAAAGGAGACCCACAAGAGGGTGGCATGGGACCCCACAGGGGAAGGAAACAACTCCTGGTGGGGGACTTCACTGTTAGGGGAATAGAACTGGGGGAGGAAGGGGATAGGGAGGTAAGGTGCCTGCCTGTCTGACACCATGACTTGGAGGGACAGGGAGCGAATCCTGAGAATTGCCAGAGCAGCTGCACAGGGGAGGGAGCTAGATGTCATTGTCCACCTAGGGACAAATGACCTGGCTGAGAAAGGGATCAGAACAGTGCAGGAAGAGTTTGTGGAGGGGCCTTAGACAAGTAGCACACACGATAACCTTCTTGGAGGTGCTGGCTGTCTATGGCATGGGTGAGGTTAGGGTGCTCCACACCATGGGATTCAATCATTGGCTAAAAAACTGGTGCAGAGCTCAGGGATTTGGCTTTATTGGGGACTGGGGGTCCACCTGGAGTGATGCAGGCCTGTACTGGTGTGATGGTCTGCATCTGTCCAGGAGGGGAACCGGGATCCTAGGTGATAGATTTAAATGCTTCATTGGCAAGCATTTAAACTAGCCAAGGGGGGAGGCACTGGAAAGGAGCAGGGAAATCTTAGCCCCCCCCCAAAAAAAAAAAATCAGGGCAGTAAGTGAGGTAAACACCAAGATAGAGATGTCGATAGGGAGAAGAGCAGGGGTAAATGGAGAAAATGAAAGGCGACAGGGATGGGGCAAAAAGGGGTAAGGCAATCAAGCAATGGAGGGTAATGAGTACCAATGCCCGTAGTCTGGGTAACAAGCTCCCTGAACTGGTGGCCTTGATGAAAGAGGGATGCCTGGATATTGAAGCAGTCACATAAAGTACAGTTATCCAAGAACTTACCGTAACAGTAGATCTTCGAGAACAGTCTTGCAGCAGGTTACACCATTAGGACTGAAGCCGGCAGGTGCCAGGACCCCATGGAAATTTTCTAGCTAGCATTATTCAGCAGGGACCACCTCCGACGTCGGTCCTGCCCCCCGTCAGGCACAGTACATATGGAGGCGGTCCCCCATAATCCTCAGTTCTCCCGCCGGAGACTTCCGGCCGCTGGATGACATCAGAAGAGGAGACCGAGGATCCGCCATCAAATGGCAAAACAAGGTGTCAGTAAATGCCCTATCCTAGGAGAAGGATGCTTTAACTATGACCTACCTCCAGCGGGGATGGTGGGAGAGAAAGTACCTGTTGCAAGAGCTGTTCTCGAAGATAGTACAGTTACGTAAGAACTTACCATAACAGTAGATCTTCGAGAGAGGCTCTTGTAGTAGGTAATTACATATCGGACTGATGCCGACCGGCAGCAGGACCCCACGGAAAAATTTCTAGCTAGCAGTCCCTGGCGAGGGACCATCCCCAAGTCAGGTAACCAGTGTCATAAGACATCGGTATAAAGGGGCGGTCCCAGACGCCCGCCTTCCAGTTCTTTCCCACCACAGGCCAGGAAGACCCGGATGAAAGAGAAGCTGATGATTCCATTCCTGGAAAAGGAGCTGAAAAAGCCTAGGGGGATGGAGGGCAGGAAGGTATTACCTACTGCAAGTGCCTCTCTCGAAGATCTACTGTTACGGTAAGTTCTTACGTAACTGTACTATCTTACTTCGAGAGGGCTCTTGCAGTAGGTAATTACATATAGGACTGAATCTCAAGCAGTCTGGAACAAAGAAAAGGCGGGAAGAGGGGGACTACTCCAGAAAATAGCACTAGTCGTGCAAGCCTCAAGACAGGAGGCCTTGCAAAACGGCCAGCCCGAAGCCTGCTCTACGGCGAGAGGCAATATCCAAACTGTAGTGTTTTGTAAAGGTATGGACCAGGTGGCAGCAGCGCATATGTCTGCCGCAGACACATTCTTGAAACAAGCTGCAGAGGCAGCTACTCCTCTTGTGGAGTGGCCTCTGACTTGACCCGGAAGGGTCTTGTGGTACTCGTCATAACAGAAAGTGATGCAATGAACCAACCACTTAGACAGGCATTGCTTGAAACAGCATTGCCTTCCTTTTAGTGAGCAAAGAGATGAACAACTGATCAGTCTTTCTGAGATCCTTCGTCCTGTTGGTGTAGTATCTCAGAATCCGGTGAATATCCATAGTATGGAGTAAATACTCCCTTGGTTAGAGTACTGCATAAAAAGGCAGGTGGCTCTTATGGACTGATTTAAGGTAGAACTCTGCTACTACTTTAAGTAGAAACTTAGGATTAAATGCGAAAAGAGCAACTTCGTTCTTTGTGAAAAATGAAATAGGGATTTACACATCAGGGCCTGAAGCTCAGAGATTCTTGAGCCGAGTAATGGCCACCAAGAAGCGTCTTCCACGAAAGAAACTTCAAATCTGCAGAAGCTGCAGGTTCGAAGGGAGGAACAGTAAGTTTCTCGAGGACAAAATTCAAGTCCCAAGGGGGGGGCAGGAGTACGGATGGGGGACCTCAGATGGAGGACCCCTCTGAGAAAGGTCTTCGAGACCACCAGTTGAGCGAAAGCTTTATCTGCGAAGGGAACACAGTAGGCTGAGATAGCTGCCATGTGAACCTTCAAGGAGGAATGGCTGAGACCCAGGTCGAACAGATGACATAAGTACTCCAGCAGAAAAGCCACTGAACAGAAGAAAGGTTCCACGTTCTTGGAGGCTGCCCAAATAGAGAATCTCTTCCACTTCATGGCATAAGTGGACCTGGTGGAGGGCTTTCTAGCCTCCACTAAAATCTCCGCCACTTTTGGAGACACACCAAAATGGGATTGGGCTAGGTCTGCAGGAGCCATGCATGTAGTTGAAGGGATTTGAGGCCTGGATGGACCAGGGTCCCCCGATCCTGGGTCAGCAAACCTCGAGATAGAGGAAGAGGAGGATCCTCTGACTATTGTTGTAGAAGAGAGAACCAGATTTGCCTGGGCCAGAAAGGAACGATCAGAATCATTCTCGCTCCTTCTGAGGCTAGTTTCTGCAATACTCGTGGGATAAGAGGAATTGGGGGAAAAGCATAGATGAATCTGTCCTTCCAGTCTAGAGACAGAGCGTCGCTCTAGAAAGTGCCTCGCTCTGGAACGAGCGAGCAAAAGGTGGGAAGTTTTGCTTTTTGGGGGGAGGCAAACAGGTCTACCTGCGGAGTCCCCCAAAGCTGAAAGATATTGTCTAGTACCCCTTGGTCCAGTTCCCACTCGTGAGCCAGAGCAGAAGAGCGGCTTAGCTTGTCTGCCAGAGTGTTGTTGACTCCTGGAACATGAACTGCCGTTAGGTGAAGGTCGTGTTGTGTTGCTCAATCCCAAACCCTCATTGGCTCCCTGCATAGAGGGTAGGACCGAGTTCTTCCCCATTTGCTGATGTACCACACTATGCACATGTTGTCCATCTGGATGGCTAGGCGGCCGGGAAGGAGGTATTGGTGAAGGGCTTGGAGAGCATACAGCACAGCCCGAAGCATGAGCACATTGATGTGGAGAGCTTGTTCCAGCCTGGACCAGGAGCCCTGAGTCCGATGAGGACCTAGATGGGCTCCCCAACCTTCGCCTGACGTGTCTGTAGTCAGAGTCTGGGAGGGGGGAGGATGAAAGAAAGGGACCCCCTGAAACAGGTTCTCTCGAACCATCCACCATTGCAAGTCTCACACCGTCGGCGATGAGATCAGAACTAATTGATCTAGGTCATCCACAAGTTGGTCCCACTGAGAGCAGAGAGTCCACTGAGAGATCCTCATGTGGAGTCAAGCTCGGGGGACCGTCGGAATAATGGCCGCAATGAGCCCCAGAAGACGGAGGACCGACCTCACCAAGACCCTCCTGCGTTCTGATAGCAGGGAAATCTGGGTTTGAAGAGAGGCCGCCCTGTCCGGAGGCAGGAAGGCCTTGCTCACAGTCATATTGAGGATAGCCCCGATGAACTGTAGCCTCTGGGAAGGGTCCAGATGAGACTTGGAATGGCTGATGGTAATACCCAGGCAAGTGAAAACCTGCTGGGTGAGGAAGAGAAAATGCAGGAGTTCCTCCCTGCACGAGGCCGCCAGGAGCCAGTCGTCCAGGTAAGGGAACACCTGTACTCCTGTATGCCAGGTGGGCCGCCACCACAGCCAGGCATTTGGTAAATACTAGGGGGCCGAGGATAGACCAAAGGAGAGCGCCTTGAATTGGTAGTGGTCCCCCTGAAATGCAAAACGAAGATACTTGCGATGGGAAAGGCGAATGGGAATGTGTAGATAGGCATCCTGCATATCCAGGGCACAAAGCCATTGACCCGGCTGAAGGAGGGGCAGAAGACTCTGCAGAGAGAGCATCCTGAACCTTTTGTATTCTACATAAAGATTCAGGGAACTGAGCTCTAGAATGGGTCTAAGATCTCCCGTCTTCTTTGGGACCAGGAAGAAATGGGAACAGTAACCCGTCCCTTGAAGATGAAGAGAGCAGGTTCTATTGCCTACTTCATGAGAAGAGCCGAGATTTCTTCCGGACCAAAAGGCAGGTGTTCCCTTGAATAAGGCGACCTCAGAGGGGTTGGCGGGGTGGTTTCTGAAGAAACTCTATTGAGTGCCCTTCCGCTATAAGCTGGAGCACCTAAGAATCTGTGGTTATCCTCTCCATCCCGGAGTTGGAGGAAAATCTCCCTCCTACGGTTCCTCTAGGAAGCCCAGAGGTGGTGGGAGAAGGAAAGGAAGTCAGGTGGTGTGGGGCAGCTGGCAGCTGAAGCACCTGCTCCTCTTCTTTTTGGGCAGAGGGCTTACCAGCTCATGAGCCCCGACGTTTGGTGGCCCGCCTACACTGTGGTTTCGCCTTTGGCCAGATCAGTCTGCGAAAGGGACAGCGCTGCTGTTGATGGAGACGGTACATGGAATCCACTGATTTCAGAGCCGTCCCCTTCTCCTGCAAATCGGTGATGATGTCCTTGACATCACCTCCGAAAAGCACTGACCCCCGGAAAGGCGCCTCCTGAATAGCGGATTGCATTTCCGGGACAAACCCTGACACGTGGAGCCAGGCATGACACCGTAGACCCACGGCGAAAGCGGTGCTCCGCCCGGCAGTGTCCACTGCATCGTATGTCGCCCACAGAATGTGTCGACTGGCCGAATGAGCAGACCGGACGAGGTCGACTAACTCCTGTTTGACTTGGGAGTCAGGCAAGGAGTCCAGCTAGACTACCTCTGGTAAGGACAGCCTTCTGGTAATCCCCATGTGGCGGCGTGGTTCAAGGCCGAATTCCCAGTGTGGAGGCGTAAATCTTTCTTCCATACTGGTCCAGAAAAACGAGATTCCTTATCAGGAGGGGCAAACTAAGATGCTTTGGGTGTGCCGACAAGCCATGAGCAGGCTGATCACGGCCGAGTCAGCCTGAGGTGAGTGTCTGGGTAGTCAACACCCTCAGGGCCTGGTATAGCCTGTTGACTTCCTTGGAAGTGGCGCTACGCCGACGGTTGTTTCCATGTCGTGGTGACAAGGTCGTGAGGCTCTATCCAGGTGGCACTAATGTAGAAGCTGTCACAGGCAGATCAGATGTTCAGCAAGTTTCAGTCGCTGAGGATCTGGTTCCAGAGTAGCCACTGATGAACCTCTGGATTTTTAAGCAACTCTGTAAAGAGGATCCTCGGAGGAACTTGGAGGAGTCCTCGGCGGGGCTCGACGGAGGCGGGGCTCGTCGTCTCTCTTGGAGCATCCTCACGGACGAGTCCGAGGTCTGAGAGTGAGGAAGAAGAAGAGTGGACTCCTTACCTGACTCAGGAGGAGCGGGTTCCTTGGGTAATGCCCGTGAGCGTGAGTCCTGCCCTTCTCTGGACCCAGACAGGAGGCCCTGGAGTCCGGAGGTGGTGAGAGTGTGCCTCATCAGATGTCTGGGAACACTAAGCGGCACCGTCGTGCTGACTCTCGACCTCCTTAGTGAGCTGAGCCTTGGCCTCGGCCACCAGGAGAGCCTGATCTCCTGCAGATCCACGGTGGCTGTGGGGCAGTGGAGGAGGAGGAGGAAGGGGTATGGGTTATAACCGTATGGTGGTATCAAAAACCGCGCTGAGAAACCTGGCATTGGTATTGTGGCATGGAAAGACGGCATAGGGTACTGTGGCGCCCGGATACTGCGGCCCGGGTACACCAGCATTGGATAAGCCGCAGATACCCGGAGCCGAGGAGCTGCGGAGCAGGCAGCTTGACCAGTGGCCTCGCAGGCGGATCCACATTGGAGGGCCGGAGGGCCAAGTCGGAGAAGCCATCCGGGCGGGATGTCTCCTGGAGTTGGTAGAACCGGTGTTGGGGCCGGCATTGGAGGTTCCGGGGGCCGGCATCGGATGTACCGGCTGAAGTACCGGCGTCGGAGGTTCCGGGGCCGGCGTTGGAGGTACCGGCTGAGGTACCGGCGTCGGTGCCGGCATCCGGGGGGCCAACGTCAGATCTGGTTCCAATGAAGGAGGGTCTGACGGAGGAAGAAGATCCCCCGCATCATCCGGGGATGAAGGAGAAAAATCCCTGGGGTCAGGCTGGGGTGACTCTGGGTTCCCGGATGGCAGTGAAGGCTGCAGGGAACGAGGTACGATGGATGTGGGGGGGGTCCGTCGTCGGTTCCATCGCCCACCGGCCAGACGGCGGCAGCTGGGCTCGGCAGGCTGGAGGGGCCGGCATCCGGCTTACGGAGCCATCATCAGAGGCGGGCAGTGGGAAGGGTGACCAGGTCCGGTGGGGAAGGGCCACAGCGCCACCCGAAGGTCAGGCGTCTTGACCCTCTCCATCACCGGATGCCGGAGGCCACCCGACTGCAGATCGCCCTCGCCAGTAGGCCACAAGCCTGTGGCCAAACCCGAGCGTAGGCCTCCAATAACCCGGGCGCCCGCAAAGCCGGCGTGAGCCAGGCAGGCGGGCCACACGCAACCTGAGGGGCCATCGAGGCGGTCCCCGGAGAGATGTTACCTGTGTCCTCGACGCCCAGGGAGGCAGATGAGGAGGTCTTATCCCGGTGCCTCTCCTTGTCCTTTTTCCGATGTACTTCAGGGGAAGTGGACGTCTGCCTCAGCTTTTTTAGCTCCTTTTCCACAGAACTCATCTTTTTCTTCAGAAGATGGGCTTCCAGGGATTGTTGGCGCTGTTTTCGGGTAGCCGCGTTGAAGTTGAGGCAGTGCTTTCACTTCTCGACCGAGTGATTGGGGCCTAGGCAGAAAAGGCACAGGGAATGGCAGTCCTTGTGTGACGGTTGGGCGCTGCATGAGTCGCACTTGTTTTTGTGCTTGGAGGGTGTAGGGGACGACACACACCGACGATGACCTGACATTATAACGAAAAAATAATGAATTTTCGGTAAAACTGATGAAAAATAGGGCTGAGAGCAAACTTTTCAGCGCTACTGCTTGGCCGGGAAAAGAGCGGAAGGCAGTCGGGACCTTATACACCGTCATATGGCATGATCCGCTGACGGGGGTAGTCCCTCACCAGGGACTGCTAGCTAGAAATTTTTCCATGGGGTCCTGCCGCCGGCCGGCGTCAGTCCGATATGTAATTACCTACTGCAAGAGCCCTCTCGAAGTAATATCTACTGTTACGGTAAGTTCTTACGTAACTATACTATCTTACTTCGAGAAACAGCTCTTGCAGCAGGTTACATCATTAGGACTGATTCCCAAGCAATACTGGTAATCACACACCATCGGGAGGAGGAAAGGTAGAAATCCTCGAGTTACCTCGAGCCTAGGACAGAAGTCCTTGAAGGACTGCTAGACCGAACCCTGCTCTTCGCCTCGATGCAATGACAAGGCTGTGATGCCTGATGAAAGTGTGTACGGAGCTCCAAGTAGCTGCAGCACAAATAGCTGAGGTGGACACGTTCCTTAAAGCCACAAAAAAGGGTAGCCACCCCTCTGGCGGAATGACCCTTAACCACGCCCGGTAAGGGTTTGCTGCACTTCTGGCAACAGAACATAATGCACTGAATAAGCCACCTGGACAGCGACTGCTTTGAGACAGGAGCTCCCATCATCCTATGGGCAAAGGAGACGAAAAGTTGGTCCGATTTTCGATGTTTGATTCTGGTCAGGTAGTATCTGTGACACCTATGCACATCAAGAGTGTGCAGAAGGGCTTCTCCTCGATTAGAGTATTTTGGGAAATGCACTGGTAGATCAATATCCTGATTAAGGGTGAGAGCTGAGACCACCTTAGGCAGAAATTTAGGATTAGTCCTTAGGGATACCCTGTCTTGGTGGAAAACCAAATAAGGTTCTTTGCACATAAGTTGCGTGCATTTCAGAAATTCTTCTGGCCGAAGTAACGGCAACTAAAAATAACGTTTTCCAAGACAGAAAACGTAGCTCACAATCCTCGGCTGGTTCAAAAGGTGGCAGCGTGAGCTGCTCCAGGATGAAGGGTAGATCCACGGTGGGATTGGATCATGTCATCGGGGGCCTAAGGTGGAGGACACCCCTCAAGAAGGCACGTGTCGTGTCCAGTTGAGCCACAGTGCGTTGGCCTACAGGGACGTGGTAGGCTGAAATGGCACAAAGGTGTACCTTAATCGAGGAGTAAGCCAGGCCGGCGTGGAAAAGGGACAGCAGGTAATCCAGTACCAGCTTTTCTGGACAGTCCAAAGGTGAAAAGCCACACACTTGAACCCATAGGCAAAACCTGCGCCACTTCATGGCATAGGTCGCGTGGGTAGCCAGTTTCCTAGCGGCGGTAAGAACGTCTGCCACCTCTTGTGAGTCCCCATATCGCATCATGGCTATGTCTCTAGGAGCCAAGCGTGCAGGTTCAGGGAATGTAGGTCTGGATGGACTAAGGAACCCGCCTCCTGAGGCAGCAAATGGGAGCTGATTGGTAGAGGCACTGGAGGTTCCCAGGATAGCTGATGCAAGAGAGGGAACCAGATCTGTCTGGGCCAAAAGGGCGTGATCAGTATGAGCGTCACTTGCTCTCTGCAAAGTTTTAGAAGAACTCTCTGGATCAACGGAAAAGGTGGAAAAGCATAGAGGAATCTGCCAGCTCAGGAGAGGGACAACGCCTCTCGCCAGAAAACACTAGGCCCTGGATCTAGCGAGCAAAAATTGGGCAGTTTTGCATTGTATGGGGGCGCGAAGAGGTCCATCTCTGGAGCGACCCATCTGCGAAACAGATCCTCTGCCACTTCCTGCAGTAGTTCCCATTCGTGGACTCTGACTTGAGAGTGGCTCAGGCTGTCTGCGATGACGTTGTCCACTCCCGGAACATGAATGGCAATAAGGTTTGCGCCGTGTTGCAAGACCCAATCACACACTCTCATGGCCTCCCTGCAAAGCGGGTAGGAATGGGTGCCTCCTTGTTTGTTGAGGTAATACATCACCGTGGAATTGTCTGTAACAGAAGTGTACCCGGTGGAATCTCTGACTAGAAGGCCTGCAGGGCGTAAAGAACTGCCCTCATTTCCAGGATGTTTATGTGGAGATGAGACTCCTGGGCTGTCCACAGGCCCTGAGACCGGACACCGTCAAGGTGTGCTCCCCAACTGAGCCCTGAGGCATCTGTGGAGAGTGTCACAGTTGGGGATGGCGCTATGAAGGGGATTCCCTCCGAGAGGTTCCTTGAATCTAGCCACCATATCCAATCTCTAATTACAATCTTCATGATTCGGATTGGATGCTGCAGATGGTCTTGCCTTTGGTCCCATTGTACCCGTAACATCCACTGGGGTACCCGCATGTGGAGACAGGCTAGCAGGACTGTTGTGATGGCCACAGCCATGTGTCCGAGCAGGCAAAGGACCGGTCTGGCTGGGATGGTCTTCTTCGTCGAAAAGTCCCTGATGAGGGATCTGATGTGTTCCGCTCTATCCGGGGGAAGGAAAGCTTTCCCTTGGACGGTGTCCAGAACTGCTCCTATGGATTGCAGAGTCTGGTACGGAACCAGGCGTGACTTCTCATAATTGATGAGAATGCTCAACGTCTCGAACAGAGACTGAGTGCAGTGAATGGTAGACATCAGGGCCTCCCGGAAGGGCGCCATGAGAAGCCAAACGTCCAGGTAGGGGAACACGTAGTGGCCCTGTCTCCTCAGAGATGCGGCTACGACTGTCATGCACTTCATGAACACCTGAGGTACTGATGACAGCCTGAAGGGAAGAGCTCGGAACTGATAATGGCGGCCCTGAAACTGGAAGTGCAGGAACCTCCTGTGCGCTTGAGCAATAGGAATGTGCAGGCAGGCATCCTGCATGTCCAGGGATGCTAGAAAGGAGCCCTGCTTCAGCATGGGAATTAAAACCCAGGAGGGTCACCATGCGAAAGCGCTTGTACGCAACCGAGACATTGAAGTTGCTGAGGTCCAGTATTGGACGGAGCTCCCCTGTTTTCTTTGGAACCAGAAAGAAGTGAGAATAATATCCTAGTCCCCTCTGGTTCCTTGGTACGTGCTTTATAGCTTCTTTTTCCAGAAATGCGAGCTCCTCCTGCTGTATGAGCAGGGCATGCTGACCCAAGTAACGGGAGAGCAGGGGAGGTCTTGTAGGTGGGTCGTCTAGAAACTCTATGCAATGGCCTTTCTTGACCAACTGGAGAACCCACCTGTCGGTGGTGTTCGATTGCCACCCTAATAAGTGGCGAGCGATGCAACCCCAGACTTTCCTTGCCCGTTGATCCAGAGGAGGGGTGGGGGCCAGGAAGGAGTCATGCTGTGGCAGCATTTGTTCCTGAGGGCTGGACTGACTTTGTGTAACGCTGGCCTCTGCCTAGGGACGATTTGGCCTGGGCCTTGCACGAAAAACTGCCCCTCTGCTGCTGGCCGGAACATTGCTGCTGCCTTTGTAGCTGGCCATGAAAACGGCTCTGGTTCCTACGAAAGGAACTAGGCCTAGATCTGTACATGGCCCGTACAGACCGGGCTGCCTTCCCTGCATCCTGGAGCTTGGTGATGACCTTCTCCAAGGATTCACCAAAGAGTACCTCGCCATTATACGGGACGTCTAGAATATTCTTCTGTACGTCTGGGGTGAAGCCGGAGACACGGAACCAGGAGTGTCTCTGGAGACAGACACCTGAAGCTGCAGCTGTGGCCGAAGAGTCCGCAGAATCATATGCGGCTCTAAGCACTTGGGTCCCCACATCTGACCCGGTGCGGAGGAGGTTTAGGAGCTCCGCTTTCTGGTCGCCATCGGGAAGCTTTTCAACCAGGTCCTGGCCCTGTTCCCACAGGGCGTTCTGGAACTGAACCACATGGGTAAGGTAATTCAGAGACCTGATGGCGCAAGTAGCAACCACGTACGTACGCCTCCCCAGGGCATCCAATTGCTTGGATTCCTGGTCCGGTGGCTGAGTGCTCATATGCTGGGGCCTTTGAGACTGGTCATGTGAGGCAGTGATGACCTGGGAATCTGCCAGAGGTTGCTTCGCCAAGAACTGGTCCTCTCTAGGAGCCTTGTACAGGTGGTCAACCTTCTTTGGCACCGTGGGAGTGGAGTGCGGATGATTCCACACAGCCTTGGTGACGTCTGCGAAGGTGTCCACCAAGGTTTTCACTACCACAGGCTTTGGGTCTTTTTGCTGAAGGTAGCGGGCAAGGCGTTGTGGTTCGGGGTCAAGGTCCTCAGCATCCCACCCCATGTTGTCCTGGATGTGCCTCATAATCTTAGCGAAAGGAGGATCATCCGGTGGAGACTTGGGGAGGTCATGTGGGTCAGGAGAGGAGATGCTGAGCGGAGAAGGAGATCTGGAGTTTTCCAAAGTATCCGATCTTGAATCCTCCCCCGACGGAGTATACCGGCGTCGTCTGGGTCGTTTTGGGGCTGGGTGATCCTGAAGGGGATCTGGAGGGAGGCCTTCTCCTGTCTGTAGATCTGCCCCTAGGAGGTGGAGTCTGCTCCTTGGGGGATGGTGGTCGTCCGACTGGCCTCTTAGGTGGAGGAGGGGGCGTAGGTGGTGAAGGGGTAGAAGGAGGAGGAGTAGGAGTAGTAGGAGGAGGACGGGCGGGGACCACATCTTTCTTGATGGTGTCCCACCAAAAGGTAAAGAGCTCCTTTACCTCTGCGATGTTCATGCCCGACGACGAGCCTGGCGCTGGAGGTCTGTCGCTGGGGTCGGGCGTCGAGTCCCTGAGGGTCTCCCGGTCCGGGGTGGGTTCCCGTTGGAGCCCGGCATCCTCGATGTTGCCCACCTGGACTTCGGGCTGTGGGGTGTCCTCCTCTGTCGAATCCCTACGACCAGCGTCCGCCGGTGATGGGTGTGCGGTCTTCCGCTCCAGAGTAGCTGACGTTGGTCCCCTGGCCAACGTCTTCAGACCTGGCGAACTCCTGGCCGGCAATGGGTGTCTAGCCGGTGTCATCAGCTCCTGTGAGCGTGAGCTGATTTTGAATGTTTGGCCGACGTCGGTTGGTGAGCTGACGTTAGGTCTGACGTCCGTTTTAAGGACGTCAGGTCCTTGGTCTTTCTGGGTGCTGGATCAGGACATCTGGGCGGTTGGGAGGCCAACCTGGAGTCAGTGTCCCGACGTCGGGTGGAGGAAGAAGACTTATGGCGCTCAGCAGACTTTGAAGAGGCCTTGGATGGGGTTGATGAAGCCGAGGGCCTCGATGTTTTAAGAGTCTGGAGTGAGGAAGAGTCACCTGAAGACCTGACCTTAACCGGGGGAGGTTGCGACCGAGCTCTGGAGGGATAGCGGTCTGATCTGGAGCCGGAGCTACGGGTGTCCAAGGCCAGAGTTGGGGACCTAGACCTCACCTTCTCCCAGTGTTTGTGGGATTTTGATGAAGATTCTCCCCTGGAGGAAGGTTCTTGGTCCATCCTTTTTAGCTTTTCCTAGAGAAGATATGCCTGAAGTGCCTTCTGACAGCGGATCCTGTTGCGGCTATTGAAACCCTGGCAAAAGGTGCAGGCCTTGGTGTCGTGGTCCGGGCCTAAGCAACGCACACAGGACGAGTGGGGATCCTTGAAGGGATCTGTTTGCCACAGGCACACTTTGAAAGGTGACCCTCAAGAGATGGAGTTGGAGAGGACATCAGTTGTGCAGAGAAAATATTTGTCGAAAGTTCTGTAGTCGTCGTGCGCTAGAAAGAGACCAAGAGGCCAATGCTGGTCAGTAGATGGCGGGAAAAGAACTGGGGATTATGGGGGACAGCGTCCATATGTACTATGCCTGACACCGGGGGGGCAGGACCGACGTCGGAGGCGGTCCCCACTGAATACTGCTAGCTAGAAAATTTCTGTGGGGTCCTGGCGCCTGCCGGCTTCAGTCCTAATGGTGTAACCTGCTGCAAGAGCTGTTTCTCGAAGTAAGATCATGGTACACAGAGAACCATGGCTAGGATGTTAACATGCCAGGGTACACAACCTACAGGAGAGACAGGGAGGAGAGAAGGGGTGGAGTAGCTCTCTATGTAAGGGAAGGGATAAAAGCAACAGAACAAAAGAGTAAACAGGGAGGAGAGGAGGCACTGTGGGTCACCTTCGAGACCAGAAATGGCACCACAATCCGCACAGGGGTTGTATACAGACCCCCATGTCTGGGGGAGGGAATGGGAAAGGATATAATAGAACACATCCTTAGGATGGCAGAGAAAGGGGAAAATACTGTTGATGGGGACCTGAATATGCCAGTTGTTAACTGAAGCACCTTTGCTGCAGCCACATCCAAGAGCAGGGCCATTCTCGATGCCCTACAGGTGGCATGCCTCAGACAGCTAGTTTTGGAACCCACTCATGAGGGAGCAATCTTAGACGTCGTACTCTCAAATGGGGACAGTGAGAGGATCTCAGATCTAGAAGTGGGTAGCCATCTGGGAACAAGTGATCACCAAACAGTGTGGTTCACAATAAACTCAGCTACAGAGTCAAGCCATACAAAAGTGAGGGTACTGGACTTCAGGAGGGCTGACTTTGGCAAGATGGGAGAGTGCCTTAGAAAAGCACTAGCAAACAGGCTAGAAGGAGGGGTAGATCAACAATGGGAAAACATCAAAACTGCCATCAGACATGCAACAAGCCTTTGTGTGAAGCAAATAAATGAAAGAAAAAGCCACTATGGTTCTCAAAAGAGGTGGCGGGGAAGGTTAGGGAAAAAAGATGACATTTAGGAAATATAAGGAAACACAGGAGTAGGACAGAGAACTGTACCAGGTAAGGCATAAGGAAGCAGGGAGGGAAGTCAGAATAGCAAAGGCCCAAACTGAGGAAAAGATAGCCAACTCGGTTAAGAAGGGAGATAAAACCTTTTATAGGTACATCAGGGAGCGTAGAAAAATCAAAGGGAGGGATAGTGAGGCTGAATATAATGGACGGTGGGTGGGCAGAGCGGAACAGTGAAAAAGCAGGGATACTGAACGAATACTTCTGCTCAGTATTCACAAAAGAGGTGGAGGGGGAGGTGCCTAATCCAATTAACAGAAACACTCTGGATGGGGGGTCAATCCCAATCCTTTCACAGAAGAAAGGGTTCTGAAAGAACTCCTAAAACTGAAGGTGGACAAAGCAATGGGGCCTGACAGAATTCACCCCAGAATTCTAAAAGAATTAAGAGGAGAACTAGTGACACCACTGACTATCCTTTTGAACAAATCATGGGAAGATGGTGTGGTACCTGAGGACTGGAGGAAGGCGGATGCGATTCCCCTTCACAAAAGTGGGGGTAAGACAGAGGCAGGAAACTACAGACCTGTCAGTTTGACCTCTATGGTAGGGAAAGTGATGGAATCACTTCTGAAGGAAAGAACTGCTGAGTACCTAGAGGACAGTGGGGCACAGGACCCAAGGCAGCATGGGTTCACAGCAGAAAGGTCATGTCAGAAGAATCCAATTGATTTCTTTGACTGGGTGACCAAAGCAGTAGACCAGGGAGGGGGGGTCTGGACATGGCCTACCTAGACTTTAGCAAAGCATTTGACACAGTCCCACACAAAAGATTAATAATTAAATTAACCAGCCTGGGAGTGGGTCACAGGGTGGTAGCCTGCGTAAAACACTGGCTGGACAACAGAACACAGAAGGTAATTGTAAATGGAGTCCACTTTGAAGAAAGAGGGGTTACTAGTGGGGTACCATAGAGTTCAATACTGGGTCCAGTCCTTTTTAATGTCTTTATAAGTGACATTGCAGAGGGAGTGGAAGGAAAAGTATGCCTCTTTGCAGATGACACAAAGATCTGCAACAGGGTTGATACACAAGGAGGCATGGAAAGGATGAGAAGGGACTTGGCAAGGTTGGAGGAATGGTCAGAAGTATGGCAGCTTGGATTCAATGCAAAGAAGTGCAAAAATAATGCACCTGGGAAACAAAAACCCAGGGGAAGATTACACAATGGGGGGAGGAGGTAGTAACAACAACAAAAATGGAAAGGGACCTGGGGGTAATCATATCAGATGACCTTAAGGTTAGCAAGCAATGTGAGAAGGCAGTAGGGAGGGCTGGGGATACTGGGATGTATAGGGAGGCATCACCAGCAGAAAACAGGAAGTTGTTATCCCTCTGTACAGACAGTTGGTGAGACCCCCCTCTGGAGTACTACGTCCAGTTCTGGGAGACCCATAATTTGCAAGGACATAGACAGGATGGAGGCAGTCCAGAGGAGACCAACTAAAATGGTGCAGGGTCTGCAAGAGAAGCCATCTGAGGAGAGACTAAAGGTTTAATATGTATACCCTTGAGGAAAGGGGGAGGAAGAGACATGATAGAAACTTTTAAGTACCTCAGTGGAATCAACAAAATCCAAAGGTAGCATCTTTCAGAAAAAGATGTGCAAGAACAAGGGGACACAATTTGAAGAAGATGGGGGGCGTCTCAGGGCAATGTGAGGAAGTATTTTTCCACAGAGAGGTGGTGGGCGCATGGAAGCATCTTATTGAACAACATTCACAATGATATTGAGGGGTCTAAAACTGTGAAATTCAAGAACATAGGACAGACATAAGGCAATTCTTGTGCAGGGTAGGAAGAAATAGTCTGTTGGTTAACTAGGATCTGCAGCTTATCCTGTAGGTAGGGAAATGGGCAGACTAGGTGGGCCAAGCGGTCCTTATCTGCCATCAACGTCTATGTTGCTGTGTGATCGCTGGTTTGCAAAATATGTCAGTCTTTCTGTAGCAGCCTTTGGTTCTTAGTCTCTGTGCTTGTGGTCAGGAGAGAGTCCAGATGAAAAATGTCCCACATGCCCTGAGCTGAGGGCTTTAAATACCTCCTGGAACTTGCAGTGTCAGCAATTATCTTTTAAAGAACTGGTCTATTTACCTATCAAGTGAGTCAGATTAACTACTCTGCTTAGCTAGATGTCACTGTTACGCTGTTTCCAAAATTTCATGAATATTCAAAAATTTAATTGACATATAGAATTAATACAGATAGGACATTTAGAGATTAAGCCTTCTGATGTTCCCTGTAGACAATTTCACATTCTTAAGACAAAATTCATATTAGTCTATCAGAATGGTCATTTGCTACTCAAATCCTGGTTAAAACATCCTGGCATTTGAAATGGCTTCCTTCCATTAAGTTACAAGAAAGATCCTATAAGGTTTATGACTATATGATCTGATTTTATTAGCTCTGTTTCAGCTAGTCAGAAAATGCAATTAGATTCTTGCCAAACCAGCTGCTTTGCAGGTTACAATACTATCAGCCATGAGAAAAAAACATTTCCTTCTCTTCAGATTGGCATTTACCATGTGGCAATTTTTTAACGTACCAGAATATAACAAAACATAACACCACACATCTGCCCATCAGACTGTTACCCTCAGAGCATTGAACAGCTGTCTGATTTGAGCTACGATCCTGAGAAACTGGTCCCTGGAATGGACTTTCAACAGCCAATCATTCAGGTAAGGGAACACCTACAGGCCTTCCCAGCGAAAAGTTGCTGCCACTACAGCCAAGTATTTGGTAAAGACCCGTGGAGCAGAAGACAAGCCAAAGGGCAACACTCTGAGTGGGTAATGTTCTCCTTGGAACAGGAGCTTCAAGTATTTTCTGAGAGGTTTTGACATGGTGGTATGCATCCTTCATGTCGAGGAAACATATCTAATCCCCTTTTTGAAGTAAGGGGAAGAGACCCTGCAAAGTGACCACTCTGAACTTCTTGTATTCTATGAAGAAGTCGAGATCCCCAAGATCCAGAATAGGCCTCAGGACCCCTGTCCACTTTGGGACAAAGAAATACTGGAAGTTAAGAACCTGTGTTCCTTTGTTCTAGGGATACAGGCTCTATAGCTCTTTTCTGTCTACATTTACTCCAGCAACAGGGGAAGATGCCCTGAAGAACAGGTGGCGACAAGTGGGGGATGATCTGGTGGGTTGTCCAGGAGTTCCAGAGCATGACCCGGTTTTATGATCTCCAGAACCCATGCACCTGTAGTCACCTCTTGCCACTGGGTCAACTGGAGAGAGAGAGAGGTGAACCCCTACATGCACCCCTGGAGGTAAAGGTTGTTGGGGGCTGTATAAAGAGTCAGTCAGAGCTGGTGGGGGTGGTCCCCCACCTCTACAGCCTTTAGGGGCTTCTGAATGGGCATTTGGGGTAGTACTTGGGACTGGCAAGGTTCCCTTTCCCCTGCCCTGCTGTGTGGGCACCAACATCAGCTGGATGAAAGGGACCCCTACTCCTACCCTTGGGGTGGGTATGGTAGAGGGAATGCACAGATTTCAGAGTTCTACCTGAGGCCTGAAGAGCTGTCAAAGTCTCTTGGACCTGAAGGCCAAACAACTTCTGTCCTCAAAATGGGGAATTAAGAATGGACAGTTGCACGTCATTCACAAAGCCTGTCCAAGGCCACAGCTGTCTCATAAGCATCTGAAACATTAAAGGCCATGAGGAGCAAATGCCTGCCCACACTGGCCCTTAAGGCAAGCCTGTGCAGCTGCTTTGGCCTTCCTCCAGAAGGTGTTCTGATACTTCATCATATGGGCCTGGTAACTGACAATACAAAGGCCCAACGATGCTGAGGCCTATGTCCTTTTGTCCAACAAATCCAACTTCCTGGACTCTTTAGCTGTCAGTGTGGCTCAGTTTGTAGCACATCTGCCTCTGGGCCAGAAGGTTGTGACTTCTTGTCCTACACGAATATTGAGCTTGTACCTAAAACACTGCCTGAGTGCAGTATTTGGGGGGTGCTGTACTGTCGGGGTATACCGTCCTTCAGATGAGATGTTAAACAGAGGTCCCTTCTACCCATCCTGGTGCTGTCCTGGTAGGTGTCCAGGTGGAAGTGAAAGAACCCAAAGGCACTCTTTGCAAAGAGTAGGGGCCATTCAGTGTTCAGGCCAATATACCCTTCCTATAAAACCAGTTTGTGCAATTGTCCAAGGCTGTGTATGGGTGTTGATCTACAATATGGCTGCCACTACACATTCAGTCACTTCACTACCAGTCTAGCATTGCTTGTAAAGTGCTTTGGGATACACTGTGTATGAAAAGTGCTATATACAGTGAAGCCCGCCAGGATGAAGCGCAGTGTCACAGGTTTCCTGCATGACAAAAGGGATTAACTCCCACTGAAACTGCATTGTTTGCTGCAGTAACTGTACTGCAGAATTCTGTAGAGTTGGGCTTCATCTGATGGGCTTCATTGTAAATGCGGATTATTATTCTTTATCAGGAGGAAAGGAACCAAGATATTTAAGTGCCCTAGACCTATCATGGGTAGCATTAATCACCACTGAATCCATCTTGGGTTGGGTGGCATAGAAGGGCTTCCCAGAAGGAGCCATGTACATTTTGTCTGCCTTCTTGGGGATAGCTGGAAATGTTTGTTCTGTACCAGTCAGCAAAGGTGGCATCTTCTAAAGCAGAAGTGGCATCACAATAGCAGGGGATTCTAGTCATTCCAAGAACTCAGATTCTTTTTAGCAGCATCTTGTTCCTCCAGATCAAACCTCATGGCAGCTTGCAACTGCTGTATCATGGTGTGAAAAGCGGGATCCTCTGGAGGGAACCATGGTGCATTTACCACAGAGTCCACACTGCATGCTGTGATCGTGGAGCTGGTGCCATGGTCAAAGTGGCTTTTAGCATAATCCTCAGCCTTGTCCTTTTCCTCCTGTATGATTAAGTCAGGGTTCCACTCTTCATTGAGCAGGTCAATGGGGACAAAAGAGCATGCCGTCAACATTGTCGGAGGCACAGGAGGTGCTACGGCAAGGGTGTACCTTGCAGCACTGATGGGGGGTTAGTGACAGCCCCATCGACATGCTACCTGGAACAGGAAAGTCAGATAACAGGCATCTTGCGTTCAAAAATGATAAGAGAATCGCCTGATTGTTGGTGCCCCTATGGTCAACAGGTGCAACTGGAGGAGCAGATAGGGGAGGCAGAGTCCCTGACATCAGCATACCAGTTGTACTAGGTCTGGTAGTGTCTGTGCTAAATCCTGACCTTGGTGTCATTTTGACGGTCAGGAGGGGTGGGCAGCATTGCCACTGGAGTGGATGGCAGCACTGAGGAGGTCATACCAACACGCAAAGTGGCAGCCTGGAATGCACCAGGGAGGCCCTCTGCTTGTCCTTATCTTGGTGCTTGTGTTTGCGACTCCCTGAAGCCTTGTCCCAGGATTTAGGAGACTGCAATTCAGTCAACTGGGCCGGCGACACTACACCCTTATGTTGGAGCTCCTTCTCCAGAGTCCCTTTACAGCATTGCTTGGTTGCGGAATTGAACCCCCATCAAATTTCACAGCCTTACTGTTGTGGTCCAGGCCTAGGCAGCACACACACATTGTGCGAGTCACTGATGTAGATCTTGTTTCCACACTCACAGTATCGAAAAAGTTTCAACGGTTCTTTCGATGACATACCGGTCATCGAAAAGAAAATCACTATAAAAGTGATTACTTTCTTATAAGGACAATAAAAATGGCAGCTATTGCTGCGGCATTTCCACAGCAGTCCAAGCCTGAGCGAAGTCAGGAAAAGAACTGAGGAAAGGAGAGGCAGCTCACATTCATGTATAAGCTAACATAATTACTGGCAGCCCCTGGCCGACTGCTTGCAAAAGTTTCCATGTGCTGCTAGCATTTATTTCTTTATGTGTAGCCTGATGAAAGATATCCTCGAAGATCAAAATTTCGACCACTAGCTCCACACCTTATATGCTCTTCCCAACTAACCTCTAAAACATCCATAATGCACTCAAAACAGATCTTATTTTATCCCCTGCTGAAACCACGTCTATCATTTCCGTCTTGTAAATGTCAGAACCTAGCCCCAACTTTTTGTATATAGTTGAGACTGTTTGGTTTTGTCTTCTTGTAGGTCTTTTGAAAATCAAGAAAATAAACTCAATTAAAAAAAAAAAAAAAAGTATGGGCCTTAGATCCCCGGTTCATTTTGGAACCAGAAAGTACCGGGATGAATAGCCCTGGCTGTGTTCTGAAACTGGGAGAAGATCTACAGCCCTCTTGTGGAAGAGGGTTTGAACCTCCTCCAAGAAGCAGAACAAGATGTCCTTGAGGACGTCCATTTGGCAATTGTGTGGGGGTAGCACTGGAGGAATAGTAAGAAACTCTAAGGCACATCCTTGCTGAACCACCTCCAGGACCCAGGCATCTGTAGTTATCTCCCCCTCCACTTTTGTAGTAAGAGGGAGATTTGGCCTCCCACTAGACTTGATGAAGCAGTGAGGCCACAGGAAGGGAAGTCAGAAAGCGTCGGTGGTGCCGATAATGGTGTGACCTTTTGTAAGTCTAGCATGGGCACCTGGAGGCAGCTTTGTACCTTGGAATGTGGAAGGCTGAGGTCTCTGGTAACCATGTCCCCAGCCTCTTGAATATCCACAGTAAAGACAGGCATAGGACCTGTGAAGAACCTCTACCCTTCCCTTCCTCTGTGTTTTGAGTTCATAGTATGTAGGGGCCTTAAAGCCCTTTTTGAGGACTGTAAATCCTTTAACGCATTCAGGCCCAGAACTCACATGCGAGTCAAAATGTTCTATGCTTAACCTTATTCAAGATGGCCACCTGGGGCTGAATGAGTTATGGCATTTTCTACATCACTGTCAAGTAACTGCTTTTCTCTAAAGGGAGCATTTAGCACAGATTGTTGTACCTCACTGACAAAAGCAGCTACCCTTAGCCAAGAGTGGCACTGAAGGGTAAATCCCAGCGGCAGCAGCATCTGATATGTCACAGGCAGACCTACGCTGGTGCTTTCCAGCTTCATGTCCATTAGCAATAGACTGCTAGGCCAATATCTTGTCCTGGCCCTCTGGCATTTTATCAGTCAGAGCGGCCATAGTCTTCCACAGGCAGTTCTGATATTTTATCATGCAAGCCTGATAATTTGCTGTCCTTAGGGCAACAGAACCAGAAGCAAAAGTCCTCTTGTCCATCACATCCAGCTTCCTCGACACCCTGTTCAGAGGAAGGGAATGTCTGTGCTTGTGTGCCTTTGATCTATCATGTGCAATCATTATCGCCACTGAATCGGGTTCAGGCCATTATGAAGAATAAGGCTTTGCTGTGAGGGCTGGATATTATCAGCCTTTCTTGGGACTGCTGGTAACTAAGCTGACCTGTGTTACACAGTCAAGTTAGCATCTTCCAATGCTAATTGCATCGGAGAAATAACCTTAGGAGAGTCAGAGACCTCTAAGAACTCATACAGTTTCCTTTTGGAGGAATTCTCCTCTGCTTGAAACCCCAGTTTGGCCTGTACCTGGTTAAGGAAAGCCTGAAATGAGGCATCCTCAGGTGGAGACCTAGGAGTGCTTTTCACACTCCTCTGAGCAGGAATAAATAGAGTTTGAGCTTATTACATCAACTGTTTTCTCTTTCACCATTCTGGATTATATTCCACTTAATCTTTGGCCATTGTCGGTTGAGGGTCGATGGGACAAGGAGATAACGGAAGAGAAACGGACAGGTGTCCCATCAATGGAGACCATTCTGGGACTGGCATGATGGCAGGGACACAGAAATGAAACATTGACTAGGTCGATGATGGCACAGCCGAGGGCAACCATGGAGGTGACAACAATGGTGACAGCAGTCACTGAAACAGTTCTGACGCTGATAAAGAAGCTGTGCATGATGGGTCCTGAAGGGGTCACAGACAGTGGAACTGTCAATAGGATGGTGCCAGATGGTATAATGAGCTGCAAATCCCCTGGTGGGGGAAGCAAGCCAGAACCAGGCCCTGACCTTGGCATCTGAAAGATTGTTTCTGGGGGGAAAAGAGGGCGGCAGGACCCACAGCCGTAGCCTGGTAACCCTCTTTTTCAACTGACTTATCTCTTCTTAGAGGTGAAAGGGAATGGTCTGGGGAAGCAGCCTCTCTCTTTATGCGACTTCTCCTCTCAAGGAGTGGTGGTGTTTGGCTGCTGGTTAACTAGGATCTGCAGCTTATCCATCCAGTAGGGAAATGGGCAGACTGGGTGGGCCAAGCGGTCCTTATCTGCCATCAAATTCTATGTTTCTCTGCCGACTTAAGAGAATTAGTCCTTTTTGTAAGATTAGTCTATGACAAATGCTATTGACTTTGGGGAATGGTGGGTCAGCAATGAACCAGAAGCAGATGCAGTTGACTACAGCAAAGCCACCTTTGACGCAACCTGTTTCTTCATTCTTTCAGTTTTAGATGAATTTCTAAAGCCTTCTTGTGAAGTCTCCTGGTTCTCTGGTTAAAGGCCTGGAAAAATGTGCAGGCTTTAACGATCTTTTCCGAGGCACCAGATACACACTAAGTGGTCATATTTATAAATTTTAATGTCGCCACAGTGGCATTTGCAGAACAATAGTTCCTTATCTGTTGGCGGTGGCATAAAAGAAAGGCTTAAACTTGAAACAGCAGCAACTGCTAACCTTTCCAAGTTCAATGGCGTTCTTGCATGGTGGTGGACCAATGAGCAGTTAACGGTGGGAGAAAGAACCGAAGCATGCTGGAGATGCCCACATTATATAGGTGTTGTTGAGGCATGCTAATGTGGGTGGGCCCCAACCAGCAAAACATTTTCAAGTGGTCAGGATGCTGATGGCCTACAGTTCCATGATGTGGCTCAATTAAAGGAGATAGCCTCAAACAAGACCAACAGCTTCTCCATGTTTAGCTTATAGCTCAAAATCAAATGTTGGCTCCCTATAATTTTATTCAAACCTTCACATCAAGTCTGGAGCTTATGAACCCAGAAAATACAAAGCCACAGGAAGCAAGCTTGCGATGTGTGTCCGAAAAGAATGATGCAAGTAGCAAGATGTGTCAAAAGTTACGTCGTGCGGGATTCAGAAATGCATGTTACGGCAAAGCTCAAAGATGCTGCACCTTGCATCCAGAACTGCATGAAAGTGAACCCTGCAACATGACACACGGCAAGATGCATCCAGGACAGGCTGACAAATCCCCAACTCTGGATTCAGGCAACACAGGACAGTCAGCCTGCATCCATCTAAGGCCCCACCACTCAGACCAATGAAAAGGTGGTCTAAGTGCACACCATGATAAAAAGGGTGGTGCAACACAGTCCAATGGAGACACACCACAGAAAGCAGTGTGCAGACTTTGTAGTGCGACTGTATAAGAGGACGACCATGCCAGCATGTGTAGCCCTACTGGGCATCATGTTGTCAGAAGACTGGCGGAGGCAGCGAAGGCAAAGAAGGCACCACAATGGCAGGATGCAGGGTAATGCTCTACCACAGTAACAGCGACTAGCCAGGCGCAATGCCCCCCAGAGTGATACATGCCAGAATATCCCATGAGGAACACACAGAGGAGCAGTGCATAGCACAGTACCACCTGAATAAGGCCACCATTGCAATTTTGTGCCCGGAGTTGGAGGAGGATCTGTGCACACCTACAAAAAGGGGCCTTGCCATACCAGTCAATGTGAAGGTAAGCACAGCATTGTGCTGTCTTGGCACCGGAACATTCCAAAGACCCAGTGGTGATATGGCTGGAATATCCCAGGCCACTGTGTCCCGGTGCCAGAGACAGTTTGTGGATGCCTTGCTGCGACAGATATATCAGCTTCCCACAGGGTGCACAGCAGTAGGCCACCAAGCAGGCCTTCTATGCACTGGCACAGTTCCCAAATGTCCTGGGCGCCATCGATTGCACACATGTGGCAATCAAAACACCATTGAAGGATGGAGATGCATTCATAAACTGCAAGGGGTACCATTCACACAACATCCAGTTGGTGTGCGACAGCCACTGTCTGATACTAGATGTGGTGGCCAAGTATCCTGGATCCTGCCATGATTCCTTCCTATTCTGGTAGAGTGGCCTGCACCAGGCATTCCAGTGAGATGAACTGGAAAGTGGATGACTGATTGTTGGGTGAACACATACACATATGGAGCTGGGTGGCCTGGGTACATGCATAGAGACAACTGGATGTGACATACTGCTAGTCCATGGCTAACCACCCACTGTACATTCCACAGGTGACAGCAGATACCCACAACTGCCATGGCTGATGACACCAGTGAGACACCCACAGAATGCAGTGGAGGAGGCTTATGACGATGCATACATCACAACACAAGCTGTGACTGAGAGAACCTTTGGGATCCTGAAGGCACACTTCAGGTGACTGGACAGAGCAGGTGGAGCACTGCAATACAACCCTGAGATGTGCTGTAAGATCATCCTTGCGTGCTGCATCCTGCACAACATTGCCATAAGCCAGAGAGTACCACTGCCAACAGAGTATCCTGTGCATGGTGACAGGGATGCAGATGTGGGTCAACAGCACTGAGTGCCAGGCAACACAACAACAGGCCAGCAGGTCCGTGCAGAACTCATCAGGAACCATTTCATCTAAGGGACAGCAGTGTCCCTTGGGTGGCACCGGCAGATGTAACCGGGTATGTTCATGAAAATGTTGTACCAAATTGCGACATGAGGGGATAATTTTCAAATGCAGAGTAGATAATTTTTTTCTAGCATTTTAACATGCCATGACCCTACAGTGAAAAATGCATTGTGTTACAAGATAACTAACTTTTAAATGACCAAGAAAAATAAGCTTCAGTGTTCTGAATGTACCAGTGGACACCAACCTTGTGTTCCGAATGTACCAGCGGACACCAACCTTGTGTTCTGAATGAATAGCAGACACCAAATGTGCATTGTCAATGTGGCAAAGATCAGCAAACAACAATGTAGGTACATAAAAGTTTACCAGTTGTGATCCATGTTGTCGAGAATTACATATGTGTACTGAAGTGCACTGAAATGAGAAAAAAAAAATCAATAAGATGTAAAATTAAAAACATCATAGAAAAGATTGTGCATAGCAAATTATCATATTGTCCAACAGTTTAAATGCTGTCAATTCCAGTGATTCTTGAACTTTTCATATTTTGTGGCGATAGTTTGCAGTTCATCCTGTGCAACTGTAAAGCTTCCATTTCCTGACAGATGAACAGGTCCATGGAAAAGTCTCTGCTGTCTCACCTTATCAGTGTCCTGCTGTTGTGGCCGTGTGAAACACCGATTTGCATGCTGGTCCTGGAATTTGACAGTGAAAGTACGTTGTAGTTCATTAAATGCAAGCACTTGCCTGATTAAAAAAAACTGGAATAGTAGACTGCATAGAATTTTTCCAGCTGTATCTTGTCTGGGTTTAATTTTTTTTTTTTTTAGCAGGTGGATAGTCAGCAAGCACACTAGGGACAGAAGCAGTGGAGAAGGCCATTGCTGAAGTTTCGTGAGTAGAATTCTCTATTGCTTCAGTGCCTGAAGCAGCAATCAGGTTGGTTGATGAAGTGCTAGTTACAGCAGAGGGGGGGTCTGTTGGTAGAGTGGCAAGAGCACAGGAGGGGTCAGTCACTGGAGTGCTGGAAACAGCAGGAGTGTCTGTATCTGCAGTGCTGTGCTCATGGGCACTCTTTTTTGTGCACCGAGTTGTAGAGGAGTATGTCACTGGCATTGCTGGACAGTGTCATTCCTGAGTTCAAGCATTTGAGCTGTCTGAGAAGTACTGGTGCTGCAGTGTTTCAGTTTGAGCCTCTTTGAAGTCCATTGATCCACATTCTCCATGTTCGCACACTGGCCATCATCATTTTGGCACTTGTGGCAGACACAAGACAGTTCTCTGGTGGCAATCACACCACCTTCCACCGATCTTATGCTCTGGACAAATCTTGTCCCAGGAAATGCTATAACATCCACTCATTTTGGCCTTCTTATGGATTTGTCAGGCACTCAGAAAAGATTTCTCTTGGAATGCCCACACCCATCACTTGGAGGCTGTCTGGTCAGAGTATCATAGCATTACGTGAACATCTCTTCTGCTGTTGAAATGATAGCTATTTGTGATGTCATGGCCCTGGTTGCTGACCATTTCACCACACCACTCTCCCCATCAGAGGGGTGCTTACCATGTTGTGATCCAAAAATTGGCACATTCCACAGGGAATCCACACTCTGATGAAACCTTTGAAATTTCATAGAAGGACCATTTTGATTTGTATTGACTGGCACAGCCATCTGTGAAATGTACCTTCTTCATAACGTTTATGTGGTGAGTGTTCATGATGTGTTCACTTGCCATCTTAACAAAATGTTGAACAGCATGGTGGTAATGTGTGAGGTCATCTAAGATGAGTACCAGGTATTCCATGGCAAGGTCATTACAATGTGAGCACCTGTAATATCCAACTATCTGGTGCACTGTAGCCCGCTCTTGATGCCAGTGGCAGGACTGGATCTCATCCTGGTACTTGCAGGCATAGTTTTTGGCAATGTCCAGCACCATGATGACCCAGCCTTGTGGTAGATTTGTCTTAAGTAGTGTGACTTGCATTATTTGCCACATGTAAATGGTGACCGAGAAACTGTAGACCTTCCAATAAGTTGTTGTAACGTGGTCTTCTTGCTGACCAACACTTTGCGGGATGTTTTTGTGTCAATGCCATCATTTGTCTTCTTCACTGTGATGGTTTCCCACTGGTACTATCTCAATATTTCTAACCCATGTTGATTCAAAAGAGCCTCTGCATGTTTTACAATTGTCTTCACTGCACAATCCCCACATACCTTCTCCAGATAGTCTTTTCTGAAAAACATGGAACCTTCATTTGCACACATTGTCAGCTCCAGTTTTGTAAATATTGGTGACTTTGCACTCCGGCAGTTTGTAAAAATCTACCATGTGGTTTAATGATCGCAGTTTTAATGTAGCATTTTCACAGTACTCGCATAGGCACTTGTCAGGTTTCGGTGGTCTGGCAAGTTTTACATGCTTGGGGCACAAACTGTTGAACTTGGCACTAATTTGATACTCTGGGTGTTGCTTCAGAAATTCTGCATGTAGGAAATAAAATGATAGGAACAACTTGAACATTGGCTTCTTTTTAAGAATGCCTTCTTGTATGGCAGAGGGGTTGCTGACTGTTCAAAAAAGCTTTTTACTTTGTAATTTCCTGAGGCAGTACAGAATTGTGTATGCTTTTTATATCTTCTGTTCACTACGAGATGCATTCATGAGTGCTGTCCAGCTAATTTCAAGGGTTGTGCTTACGTATATAGCATCTTGTATTTTTTTCAGCACCAAAACTGCTCTGGCCTGCTCCCTTTCCTCTTGTCTGTTCTTCACATTTTCCTTTATTACATCCATAATGTTTGCCTCCAAATTGTGACATTTCATGTTTAGTCCTCTTCTTGACACTGCTGTCTGCTTTGCAGGTGAACTTGATATTATCGCTTATCACTTTATTGATACAAACCATGCAGGTGACTTAGGCAGTCCTGCTTCAGTCCTTTGAATTGCCTTTTGGTTGGCAGCGTCTGATTGGGTGTCCCAGACTGAAGCTGGATCACTGAAACTTACTTGCACTGCTACTGGTGTGGCTGTGTTCATTTGTTTCATAGTAGAGGAAAGGAAGAAACAAAGATTGTCCATGGCTTACTTTACAGCAGATAAAGCAACAGAACAGAATGTGGAAAACGACTTCATAGCAGAGGAAAGGATGAAACAAAGATCACCCTTCAGTTGCTTCATAGCAGATGAAACAGTGGAACATAAAGTGGACAATTACTTCATAATGGGGGAAGGAAGAAACAAAGAATGCCCATCAGTTGCTTCACAGCAGATGAAATGGCAGAACAGAAAGTGGGCAATTACTTCAAAGCAGGAACAAGAAAGAAACAAAGAGATTGCCCATCAGTTACTTCACAGCACATAAAACAACAGAATGCAGAAGGTGGACAATTACATCACAGCTGGTGGAAGATGATCAGCCATCAGTTGCTACACAACAAATTGTGATAAATGTAAGGAGAATGGTGCACTGCAACAGCAGCTACATTTCAGTATAGCTATCATTTGTATCCCACCATTACCACACATGGTCTTAAAGTGAATTTCTGACTAGTTGGTATAAGGTATTGGGCTTCATATCCCAGTACCTTATAGCAACATGAGCTCACCCCTGCCAAGAATCTAAATTTAAAGTTCATAGTTTTAGCATGGGAAGGGACTATAACTGGCACCAAACACTCAGCCAGTTGATCCCTTCCAGCTTCCTGGTGCCCCCGCTCTGCTCCAACTCCGCCCCTACGCTCTCTGAAACTGTGACTTGTGGCCAGGGAGAATGTGTGGGCGAGCCCCATACAAGTCTATAGGGGCTATTTTTAAAGCCATGTTTTAGTAATTTTTAACAGTCCTAGAGGAAAATTAAAGCCATCACTTAACTAGTAGGGTCCCTACTAGTTAAGCGACTGCTTTGATATTCCTCAAGGATTATTGAAAAGTACAAATAACGACTTTAAAATAGCACCCATAAACTTTTATGGGGCTGGCCTACGCCCTCCATGGCCATACATCACAGTTTCAAAGAGCACAGGGGGTGGAGTTAAGTATAAGCGGTGCACCAGGAAGCTTGGAGAGGATCAGCTGGCTGAGGGTTGGTGCTAGACTAATCCTTCCCATGCTAAAATTACTAATTTAAAATTAAACTTTTGCAGGGTGAGCTTAGAATATACAAGGTAGTTGCCTATGAAGCCCAATACCTTATATCGGAAACTTCCTTTAAAATGGCTGCACACCAAGTGCCTTACAAAAGAGGACTGTATTCAGCATGCAGCCATGTTAAGACCATGCAGGACACATTAGGAAGCACATTTCAGCAAAATATTGAGAAACATTTTAAAAACAATGCATATCCTTATTCTGAGCCCCAAAAGTACCCGGGCACCCCCCATTCCCACAACTACATGGTCTGAAAATGGCTGAGGGTCAAGAAGCAAACAAAGGCCTGCTCAGCACCCAGCCATGTGGCAGGTGGTTACACAAAAGCAGATGGACAGAAGGTCCCAGTACCACAGAAATGGACACAACAAGCAAACCATTTCACAGAAAAACATTTAACAGCAGACAGGCAATACTTTGCACTTCCCCCATAGCCCAAATGACCACAGACTGCGAGGTCTCAAAATGGCTGAAAGTTGAGCAGCAAACAATGGCCTGCACAGCATCCAGCCATGTGGAGACCACGTGGTGGGTGGTTACACAAAAGCAGATCGACATAAAGTCCCAGTACCACAGAAATGGACACAACAGGCAAACCATTTCACAGAAAAACATTTAGTAGCAGTCAGACAATACTTTGCACTCCCTCTCCCCCAAATGACCACAGACCACAAGGTGTCAAAATGACAGAAGGCTGAGCAGCAAACAATGGTCTGCTCAGCATCCAGCCATGTGGAGACCATGCAGTGGGTGGTTACACAAAATTCTGTCAGACATGATTATGCTGGGGGGATTCTGGGATGTATAGGGAGAGACATTACCAGTTGAAAACAGGAGGTTGTTATCCCTCTGTACAGACAGTTGGTGAGACCCCATCTGGAGTTGTGTGTGCAGTTCTGGAGACCCCATCTCCACAAGGACATAGACAGGATGGAGGCAGTCAAGAGGAGGGCAAAAATGATGCAGGGTCTGCACCATAAGCTATATGAGGAGAGACTAAAGGAGCCTAATATGTATACCCCAGAAGAAAGGAGGGAGAGGGGGGACATGATAGAAACTTTCAAGTACCTCAAGGGAATCAACAAAGTCCAAGAGGGTAGCATCTTTCAAAAAAAAGAGGTGTTCAAGAACAAGGGGGCACAATTTGAAGATGGGGGGGTGGCTCAGAGGTAATTTAAGGAAGTATTTTTTCACAGAGAGGGTGGTGGTTTCATGGAATGGCCTTCCTGAGGAGGTTGTGGGGTCAAAAACAGTGGAGGAATTCAAGAATGCATGGGACAGACATAAAGCAATTCTGGTGAGAGGCAGGAGGAAGTAGGTTGTTAACTAGGATCTGCAGCTTATCCAATAGGTAGGGAAATGGGCAGACTGGGTGGGCCATCCAATCCTTATCTGCCATCAAAGTTTGTTTCTATGTTAAGCATCAGCACAGCAAAGCATGGATTTAAAAAAAAAATACAGTGGACATTACAAAAATTCATGGAGACGATTATTACCCATTGACAATGTGAAATGCAACAGAAACAGCATTTTTGGGCCAGCCCAAACAATACTTCCCCCCCCCCACCAACAACCACAGATTGCATGGTCTGCTCACCAACCAGCCATGTGGAGACCATACAGTGGGTGGTTTTAAAAATTGTATGCAACGAACTATGGATTTAAACAAGCATTTTGGTAGCAGGAAGGCTGAGCATAAGTACTAAATCACCCTCCAGCCACAGAATTAAACATTGGCAGGAAGTAAACAGTAAATAAATCACACTGCTGGAGTCTAAATAAGCCGCACAATGATCCCCTGTCCCTAAAACTGGCAAACCTGTTCAGAACCTTACCTTTTGGTGCTCTGAGTGCACTTTGGATGACAGGGCTCTTCCTCGTCTAATGCTGTGGTGGACACAACACTTTCTGCTGACAGACACAGCAAGAAAGGGCAAACACTTATGTGCAGCAGATTTTATACCTCCCACTGGCCACCTATGTCACAGGGAAAACTAGAACTCAAACAATCGGGCAACCAACTGAGGGAGAGTTCTGAATGTACCTTAGAGGAGCATGGACCCCACTGGTTGGAAGGGCTGAAAAAGATGACCTGACTCAAACGATAAAGAGCAGGCAAGATGTACTACCCAGCAATATAACAAGGGCAGCACTAGTAACACACAGGAGCATTAAAAAAAAAAAAAAAAAAAAGGATGTGTATGTCAAAAAGTAATTAATTGGCCATGTTCTGAATGTACTAGCTGAGGACACCAACTAGTACATTCAGAACACATTTTGGAGGCGCTTCAAACTATAAAAATAATGGGTTAAATATAGGTAGGGTAAAAGAACTACAGGACAGCATCTGGATTGTTGAAAGCATATTTTATTTAAACAGAAAAATGGCAGAATTGACAGAAAACATACAACTGAAACCTAAAGACTTTCCATTCACAATTTAGGACCAATAAAACAGCAGGAAAATTGGGTTGGACAACAATAAACAAAATTCCAGACAGCTGTGGACCACAATTTTATTTTATGCATCTCTACATATACAAAGCATTAAAACAACATTTAAAATATTTTATCTTTTTCCTTACTTTATATCACACTCTTAACATTTCCATTCCATTGGTACAAGATTTTCATGAACATAGCCAACCCTAAACACTGAAGGCCACCAAGACAGGAATGACAACACATGTAAATGCCACAGCAACACAGGCCAGCACACAGGAATGTCTGTCTGGTGGAGTGCCTCACACAGAGGTGCACTATGACACAAACAGTGCCCCCGCCAGGTGCATCACCCCTGGTGCACAATGCAGGCAACCACAGTGCTACAGGACAATGTGCGAGAGAATGCTGCGTATCAGTACACACATATTCTGTGCAGTGCAAATTACCCCTGGAAGGAGTCATGTGTCCGTGACAGGGCATCGCTGTAGGTTGCGGACATAGGATCAGAGGGGCGTGCAGGCAGTGCTATCCAGTTGCTTGAAGGCACTGCCAGTGGTCTGCATGTCCAGCCCTGCCCAAAACACACACAACACCTCACCACAGACATACATCAACATCGCACTGCCACACCCCCATGACACTGCCACACCCCCCCAAGCAGATCTGCACCACCACGAAGGTACACATGTGCAGCACATGGCAGTGCCCAACCACCCCCACAACCACAGTGACTGCCACACCAAGCACAGCCCAGAAACACATGCCAGGGTACAGTACACGCACTACACAAACCTGCGGCCAAAAATTACACAAATTGAAAACTGCAGTAAACTCGCATGCAACTTGTGGTAGGTGCCAGAATGACATGAAATTGCTGTGTGCGTCGTGACATTGCATAGTTATGTAGGAAGTGCACACCACAGCATGTGATACACTGAGTTGTGCAGAAGGGAGTGCAAACAGGCAAATTCGACAATTTCAAGCAGCCACACCATCTGCCAGTGCAGATATGAATAATCTGAGTGGCAGAGCACCAAATTTAAGCCCTGAGGAGACAGCACAGCTGGTCAGCCTGGTCCAGCAATGGGCCAGGTACCTGCGACCCCTTGCCTGAAAAAATCAAACCCCTGGTGAAAGGAAAGAGGTGTGGAAAAGGATCTCTGCTAAACTGTGCATACAGCATGGGGTCAAGAGAACACCTAGGCAGCTGAAGCATCATTGGCAGGACCTTACCAGGAGGGACCCTGCCATACTGATGCACATGAGGATGGTGGCCGTGGATGCTGATGTGGCCATGTGGACAAATAGGCCATGCCATGATGGTAGGTATTCCATACATGTAACATTTATACCTACAGCATAACTGTCAACCAAAAACAGCGTCCAGTGCAGAACCTAATGAATGTCCACCACATGTATCCACAAGTGGCTCTGATGGCAGTGCCCACAGACAGCAGTCTGAGGAGGGACGGAGGAGCATGCACCAGCAAACAAAGAGGGATGGGACACCATGAAGCCGAGGTAGGTCACACAACAAATGTAAAACAGTCTGGGAGCTTCGGTACATGCATGGTCACACCATGTGTGGGGTACTGTACCAGGGGTGCATAGCAGGTGCATGATGTGTGCCACACAGATTTTGGGATGTGTGACACAAACACACCTGTTCTGTATGGCCACAAGAGTGGGCACTGGCATGTGTGTGCAATGACCCTGCACACAGGCCCATGGAAGGGTGGACCACATGAATGCCAGCCATGTATGTATGGCAATGTGGATATGTTGGAGGCCAGCACATGGGCTTATACCATGCACAGTGCGCATGAAGTGGCATATGCTGCTTGCAGGACCAAGGGGGGCTATGACATGGATGCATGACTGCAGGGGGACCTGCCCTGGTATGTACGTGTGCCATGAACACAGGACAGCATGGAATGACCACTGCAGTATGGTGGTGCATGCATGTGGTGATCCGCTATGGGCCCCTGATAGGGATACAGGCAGAGCAGGGCCCATATGCTGGTCAGACAATGACCATTTCCACTGTGGCAAATGTTGAACTGTGGGCATAGGGGGAGGGGTACAGTTATGGCCTACATGTAACTGCAGGCACGGGGCATGTGCTACAGTATTGAGATTCCCAGTGACCGTAGGAGGACTGGATTTAGTGAGAGTCCCCTCAGAGAGAGTGTGGGGACAAAGGTGTGCGTCTGTGCCTCCACAGCTGTGGCCCTGCACCAATATATCAACACATGTACCAAACAGTGTGGAACTGAGTGGACACATAAGAACATAAAAATAGTGTCGGCAGATGGGGACCACTTGATCCATTCACTTGCCTGCTTCTGTTTGAGGCTGAGAAACTTGCTATACTGCAGAGAACAAACTAGAACGCATTTGAGGAACTGGGAACCTGGTAAGACATAATATTGTTGGGGACTTGTTAGGAAGGTAAGCTACGCTTTCTACAGAAAGTTTCATTTTTTCTTACTGGCATTAAGAAGAGAATTGCAGGATTCCATTAAAGTGTAGTAATTTTATAACCAGAGGGGGTGAATTACAACTGAAGTTGCTCGATTCCTGTGCTTGAGACCTAGGATTTGGAAAGATATTAGTGCAATATTTTAGAAGTGTCCTGCTGGCTGAGGAGTGAGTTCATTTTTATCCCTGGACTCAGAGTGGTTGGTGTAGAAGCAGTGGTCTAGTAAATTGTGGTGTTGGTTGAATTACTATAAAGGGCAGTATTCACCAGGGTGGTGGAGCAGTGGTGTATTTGTTTCTAACAGTCACCAGTGGTTGTGGCCTACCACCACCCTTCCCTCACCCCGCCCACCCCAGGCATGACATTTCCTTTATAGCCAAGGTTCTGACATCACTTCCTCAACAGGTCTTGGGGCAGAACTGTCATATTCTTAATAACCCAGCACAGTGCATAAAGAGTAAGTACACACTATAAAAACAAAATTTTTCTTTTATATATTACTCATTGTATATTATAAGGGAGAGGGACATGTGGGGAGTGGTGCAATGCACTGGCTGTGGGGCAGCAGTTTTCTGGGAGACATTCTGGAACCTGTGTTGCTTCCCTATTTGCAGGCAACTGTCGGCTCTGAGGGAGGAGGTTGCCCACCTCCAGGCTGAACTAGCAAGGACTAAGGAGGCCTCCCCCATCCAAAGAGCACCAGTTCCACAACCACTGCCTCAGAGGTTGCCAAGTGTGAAGAGCAGTTGGACCACAGTGGGTTCTGGGGGGGTGAGGGTGGTGGAACAGAGATGTAGCCCCCAAGTTGTACCTCTACACAAATCATGTGTCAGTCTGGCAAATCAAGGTTCCTCCATGACGACACCCTAAGTGGAGACCAAAAAGAATGCTGGGGACATCCACAAGGGAGACCCACAAAAGGGTGGCAAGGGACACCACATGGGAAGGAAACAGCTTCTGATAGGGGACTCAATTGTTAGGGGTGTAGACCTGGGGAAGGGAGAGGAGAGGGAAGTAAGGTGCCTGCCTGGTGCCATGGCTTGGAGGGACAGGAAGCAAATCCTCAGGATTGCAGAAGCAGCATCACAGGAGAGGGAACTAGATATTGTCCACCTTGGGACAAATGACCTAGCTAAGCATGAGATAAGTACAGTGCAGGATGAATTTGTGGAGTTGGGAAGGGGCCTTAGACAGGTAGCAAGCACGGTAACCTTCTCAGAGGTGCTGCCAGTCTATGGCAGGGGTGAGGCTAGGGTACTGCACACCAAGCAGTTTAATGAATGGTTGCAAAACTGGTGCAGAGCACAGGGCTTTGGCTTCATTGGGGACTGGGGGACCACCTGGAGAGATGAAGGTCTATACTGGCATGATGGTCTGCATCTGTCCAGGAAGGGAAACATGCTCCTAGGTGACAGGTTTAAATGCTTCCTTGGCAAGCTTTTAAACTAGCCAAGGGGGGATGGAGGGTGCAGATAGGAAGCAGGAAAGTTCAAGCCTCCCCCCTCCACAAAACATGGCAGGTAGTAGGGTAAACACTGAGGTACAGAGCTTGACAGAGGGCAGGACAGGGGTAAATGGAAAAATAGACAAGGGCAATAAGAGCAGGGATGGGGTAAAAAAGGATAAAGCCAACATTAAATGGAGGGCAATGAGTACCAATGCCCGTAGTCTGGGAAACAAGCTTCCTGAGCTAGTTGCCCTGATGGAAGAGGAACACTTGGATATTGTGGCAGTCACAGAAACATGGTACACTGAGAACCATGACTGGGATGTCAACATAACAGGGTACACAATCTATAGAAGGGACAAGGAGGGTAAAAGAGGAGCTGGAGTAGCTCTCTACATAAGGGAAGGGATCAAAGCTACAGAACTAAAAAGTAAAGGGGGAGGATAAGAGGTATTCTGGGTCACCTTGGAGACAGGGAATGGCATCACAATCTGCACAGGGGTTGTATACAGACCCCTGTATCAAGGGGAGGAAATGGACAAGAAAATGATAGAGAACATTCTCAAAATGGCTGAAAAAAGGGAGATACTGTTGATGGGGGACCTGAATATGCCAGATGTTAACTGGACGACATGGACTGCAGCCACATCCAAGAGAAGGGGCATGCTTTAGACAGCTAGTGGTGGAACCCACTCAGGAGGGAGCAATATTAGACCTGGTACTCTCAAATGGAGACAGAATCACAAATTTAGAAGTCAGTAGACATCTGGGAACAAGTGACCACTGCACAGTGTGTTTCACAATAAACACAACCATGGAGACAAGCCATACAAAGCCAAGGATACTTGACTTTAGAAGAGCAGACTTTGGCAAAATGGGTGAATACCTGAGGAATGCATTAGCAAATGGCCAGAAAGGAGGGGTGGAAGCACAATGGAGAAAAATCAAAACTGCCATCATGGAGGCAACAAGCCTTTGTGTGAAACAAAGAAAACAAAGCGGAATAAAAAAACACTATGGTTCTCAAAAGAGGTGTCAGAGAAGGTTAAGTAGAAAAAGGCTGCATTCAAAAAGTATAAGGAATCACAGAAAGAGCACAATAGGGAACTGTATCAAATAAAGCAGAAAGAAGTGGGGAAGGCAGTCAGAAAAGCAAAGGACCAAATCAAGGAAAAGATAGCCAACTCAGTTAAGAAGGGGGATAAAACCTTTTATAGGCACATTAGGGAGCATAGAAAGGTTAAGGGAGGAATAGTGAAGATTAATAAAGGAGAGGGGAGGTGGGCAGAGGGAGACAGTGAAAAGGCAGAAATACTGAATGAATACTTTGCTCAGTATTCACAAAGAAGAGGAGGAGTTACCTAAACCAAACAATAGAAGCACTCTGGGTAGTGGGTTGATGCCAGTCTATTTACAGAAGAAAGAGTCCTGAAAGAACTCCTAAACTAAAGGTGGACAAAGCAATGGGGCCTGACGTGATTCACCCTAGAATCCTAAAGGAACTAAGGGAGGACCTAGTGACACCACTAACCACACTTTTTAACAAATCATGGGAGGATGGGGTGGTACCTCAGGACTGGAGGAGGGCAGATGTGATTCCCCTTCACAAAAGTGGGAGCAAGGCAGAAGCAGGAAACTACAGACCTGTTAGTTTGACCTCAGTGGTGGGGAAAATGATGGAATCACTTCTGAAAGGAAGAACTGTTGAGTACCTAGAGGCCAGCGGGGCACAGGACCCAAAGCAGCATGGATTCACAGCAGGAAGGTTATGTCAGATGAATCTAATCGATTTCTTTGACTGGGTGACCAAAGTAATAGACCAGGGAGGGGCTGTAGATATGGCCTACCTAGGCTTTAGCAAGGCATTTGACACAGACCTGCACAAAAGATTAATAATCAAGTTAGCCAGCCTGGGAGTGGGTCCCAGGGTGGTAGCCTCGGTAGCAAACTGGCTGCACAACAGGACACAGAAGGTAATAGTGAATGGAACACATTCCGAAGAAAGGGGGGTTACTAGTGGAGTACCTCAGGGCTCAGTACTGGGTCCAGTCCTCTTTAATGTCTTTATAGGTGACACTGCAGAGGTCTGGAAAGAAAGGTATGCCTCTTTGCAGATGACACAAAGATCTAACAGAGTTGATACACAAGGGGGGGTAGAAAGGATGAGAAGGGACTTGGCAAGGTTGGAGGAATGGTCAGACATATGGCAACTTAGATTCAATGCAAAGAAGTGCAAAGTAATGCACCTGGGAAATAAAAATCCAGGAGAAGAGTACACAATAGCAGGGGAGGTACATACAACAATAATGGAAAGGGACCTGGGGGTAGTCATATCAGATGACCTAAAGGTGGGTAAGCAATGTGAGGTCAGTAAGGAGAGCCAGGGGGATACTGGGATGCATAGGGAGGGGCATCACAAGTAGAAAAAGGGAAGTGGTTATCCCTGTGTACAGACAGTTGGTGAGACCGCATTTGGAGTACTGCGTGCAGTTTTGGAGACCTCATCTACGCAAGGACATAGACAGGATGGAAGCAGTCCAGAGGAGGGCAACTAAAATGGTGCCGGGTCTACATCAGAAACCATATGAAGAGAGACAGAGAGCTTAATATGTATACCCTTGATGAAAGGAGGGATGGGGGGACATGACAGAAACTTTTAAGTACCTCAAGGGAATCAACAAAGTCCTGGAGGGTAGCATCTTTCAGAAAAAGAGATGTGTAAGAACAAGGGGGCACAATTTAAAGATAGAGGGGGGACGGCTCAGGGGTAATGTGAGGTCATTTTTTTTTTCATGGAGAGAGTGGTGGACGCATGGAACTGCCTTCCTGGAGAGGTTGTGGGGTCTAAAACAGTGGGGGAATTCAAACATGCATGGGACAGACATAAGGCAATTATAGTGGGGGTTGCAGGAAATAGGCTGTTGGTTAACTAGAATCTGCAGCTTATCCAATAGGTAGGGAAATGGGCAGACTTGCCTGGGCCAGAATGGAGCGATGAGGATCATCCAGGCTCCTCCTGTCCTGAGTTTGTGCAAGACCCTTGGAATTAAGGGAATTGGAGGGAAGGCATAGACGAATCTGTCCTTCCAGTCGAGAGACAGAGCGTCCCACCAGAAAATGCCTTGCCTTGGAGCAAGTAAGCAGAAGGCGGGATGTTTTGAGGAGACGCGAACTGGTCTACCTCCGGGGTTCCCCAGAGCAGGAAGATATCGTCTACTACCTCTTGATCCAGTTCCCATTTGTGGGCTGTGGCTGAAGACTGACTGAGGTGGTCTGCTAGTGTATTTTCTACTCCCGGAACATGAACTGCCGTCAGGTGGAAGTTGTGCTGAACAGCCCAACTCCAAACTCTCATTGCTTCCCTGCACAGAGGGTAGGAATGACTTCCTCCCTGCTTGTTGATGTACCAGACTACACACATTGTCCATCTGGATTGTTAGGTGACCGGGAAGAATGGAGGAGTGCAGAGCCTAGAGAGCATACAGGATGGCTCCGAGTTTGAGCACATTGATGTGTAAGGTCTGCTCGAGTCTTGACGAGGTGCTCTGAGTCCTGTGAGAACCTAGATGAGCTCCCCAGCCCTCTCCTGAGGCATCTGTTGTCAATGTCTGGGAGGGGGGTTCGATATTGAAGTGAACATCCCGGCAAAGGTTCTCTTGCACCACCCACCATTGCAAGTCCCTGACCATGGAATCTGAGACCAGAACCTCCTGGTCTAGGTCGTCCACTGTTTGGTCCCATTGAGACCAAAGTGTCTATTGAGAGATCCTTATAAGGAGCTGAGCGCGAGGGACTGTCGGGATAGCAGCCACCATGAGCCCGAGGAGATGAAGGACTGACCTGGCACTGACCCTTCTGAGACTGGACAACAGACATGCCAGAGTCTGGAGGGTGTCCATCCTGTCCGGAGGCAAAAAGGCCTTGCCGATGGTCATGTCCAGGATCGCCCTGATAAACTGGAGTCTTTGGCAAGGGACCAGATGGGACTTGGCCTGGTTAATGGTGATACCCAGGCTGGTGAAAACCTGCAGGGTAGAGGAAAGAGAGCGTAAAAGTTCCTCCCTGGACAGGGCCGCCAGGAGCCAGTCGTCCAGGTACTGGAATACCTGCACTCCCTGGGTACACAGGTGGGTCGCTACCACAGACAGGCATTTGGTAAGCGCTTGGGGAGCCGAGGAAATACCAAATGGGAGGGCCTTGAATTGGTAGTGGTCCCGTTGAAAAGAAAACCGAAGGACTATGTGGTAGAAAGGGCGGATGGGGATGTGCAGGTAGGCATCCTGCATATCCAAAGTGCACAGCCACTGTCCCTGATGAAGAAGCGGCAGAAGACTCTGCAAGGAGAGCATTCTGAAGCGTTTGTACTCCACGAACATGTTCAGGGAACTGAGGTCTAAAACAGGACTCACGTCTCCAGTCTTCTTTGGAACTAGGAAGAAATGGTAATTTTAGCCTGTCCCCTAAAGATGGGTGGGGACCGGTTCTATCGCTGCCTTCACGAGAAGGGAGGAAATTTCTTCCAGGACCAGAGGAAGATGTTCTGGAGAGTAAGATGACTTGGGGAGGTCTTCAGGGTGGTTTCTGAAGAAACTCGATTGAGTGTCCTGCTGCTATCAGTTAGAGCACCCAAGCATCTGATGTAATCCTCTCCCAACCCGGTAGATGGAAGGAGAACCTCCCTCCTACTGGTTCCTCTGGAGTGTCTGGAGGCCGTGGGAGAGGGAAGGAGTCAGGAGGTGTGGGGCAGCGCAGCGGGCAATGCTCCCGCAGCTTTTTTGGGTGGGGGAATTTTGGTTGCTGGAGGGGCCCGACGCTTGTTGACCTGCTTGCCCTGTGGTTTTGCTTCTGGTCGAGAACATTGACAGAAAGGGCGACGCTGTCCCTGAGGGGGCCTGTACAGAGAGTCCATGGACTTGAGTGCAGTACCCTTCTCTTGTAGGTCAGTGATGATGTCCTTGACATCACCACCGAACCCCTGAATGGTGCATCCTGAATGGCGGATTGCACTTCAGGGACCAATCCTGATACTCTGAGCCAGGCATGACGCTGAAGACCTATGGCGAAAGCCAAGCTCCATGCAGCTGCATCCACGGCATTGTAGGTGGCATGAAGCATGTGCCAAATGGCCGAATGAGCAGAGCGGACAAGGTTACCCACTTCCTGTTTGGTCTGGGACTCAGGAAGGGAGTCCAATTTTGATTCCACCTGGCTCAGGATGGTCTTCTGGTAGTCCCCCATATGTGCGACATAGTTCAGGGCCTTAATAACCAGGGTAGAAGAAGCGTACACCTTCTTCCCATACTGGTCCAGAAGCAGAGACTCCTTGTCAGGTGGAGACGAGCGGAGATGTTTGAGGTTGGCAGAAAGGCCATGAGCGGCGCTAATCACAATCAAGTCTGCCTTGGGGTGTACATTAAAAGAATCTACTCCCTCAGGAGCCTGATATAGCCGATCTGCCTTCCCCGGAAGGGGGGCTAACACAGATGGTTGCTTCCAAATAGTGGAAACAAGGTCTGCGTGAGTGAGGGTCAATCCAGGGTGGAAACAGTGTCGGAGCGATCTCTGGCAGATCCAAGTGGACAGCAAGCTTCTTACGCTGTGGATCTGGCTCCAGAGATTGCCACTGATGAACTTCCTGGATCTTTCTCAGCAACTCCAAAAAAGGATCCTCCGGAGGAATCTTAGGCCTTGGACGATCTGGAGTACGAGGCTCGTCATGAGGATTGGAGCACCTCTGAGTCTGAGTCAGAGGTCTCCGATATAGAGGAGGAAGATTCCTCTCAAAGTGAGGAAGAAATGGTCCCTTTGGGAAGCCCTCTGGGAAGCGTATCCTCCCCACCCCTGGCGCCCGAGGGTTCACCTCTGGTGTCGGGTAAGGGGGAGGGAGTCATCTCTGGCAAAGGGGATCCTGTGCAGGTTCTGGTGCTGGAAGACAGCTCACTACCTCCCTGGTGAGCTGAGCCTTGGCCTCAGCCCACCAGGCAGCCAGAGTCTCCTTCAAGTCCACTGGTGGCTGTGGTGAGGGTGGTGGAGGAGGAGGAGGGGGATACGGATACTGAGGGTATCCATAAGACAAGTATCCATAACCAGACGGCGGAAAGCCCGGTGCCGGAAAAAGTGGTGCTGGGTACTGCGGCATTGGATACTGCGGTACCAGGTAGGGCGGCACCAGATACACAGGTGCCAGGGACTCTGATGGAGCGGAAGGCCCTGGAAACGGCCCAGCAGGCGGGCCAGGTAATGGTGGCCCCGTGGACATCTGGCCTGGCATTGGAGCAGCATCTGGCAAAGGGACGTCTACTGGCGTCGGGAAGGCCAGCGTCTGAGGATCCGGCGTCAGGGGTTCCGGCCCTGTAGGAGGAAGCCCTGATGGCAGCGTACCCAGCTCCTCCCTGTCTACCGGGGATGGAGGATTAAAATCCCCGGGGTCCAACAGAAGAGACAGGGGAGCTTCGGGAGGCAATGGCACACATTGCAGTGAGCCTGGGACTTTGGACTGGTCCAAGGGGTCCAACGTAGGCTCTTTCATTGGGCGGTCGTCAGAGGGGCCGACGTCTGGCTTATCAGTAGGATCCAGGCGGGCGTCCGACTTATCGGAACTCTGGCCCAACATGGGTCATGCTGGGGGAGTGACCTTGATGGGCGTGCGAGGAACCGTGCGCCCTCCTGAAGGAGTCTGAGTCTTATCGATCCTGTTCATGCGGACAGTGGCAATGACGTCCGACTTAGTGGACCCGTTCGACCCAGAGGGCTGCGTGGCAGTGGCCTTCCAGGGAGCGGAAACCTTCTTTGCCCGGAGGCACCGAAGCCGAGCCACAGGCCCAATGGGGGCCAATACACTTAGGCGCTGCCAAAGACGGTCATGGAATGGTCCCCTGGAGGGGATTTTACCTTAAGAACCACGACTCAGGGCGGAGTCACGGAGGCTGTGGAGGTCGAGTCCTGGTGCTTGTCCTTTTTCTTATGGCCTTCGGGGGAAGTGGAAGCCTTAACTGCTTCAGCTCCTTCTCCATGGAAGCCATCTTTTTCTTGAGAATATGGGCCTCCATTTTTGGGTGGCTGAACTGAACTGCTGGCACTTCTCCACAGGGTGGTCCGGGCCTAAGCAGAAGAGGCACAGGGAGTTTCCATCCTTATGCAGCAGTTGGGAACTGCACGAGTCGCACTTATTTTAATGCGATTCGGAAGGCATCAGGGACGACATACATGGATGTTTGAAGCAAAACTGACCGATGGAAGACTGATGAGTGATGGAACTCTACCGCGAGGAACTTTCACAAGTAGATGGCGGGAAAGAACTGGAAGGCGGGCGTGGGGAACCGCCCTTTTATACTGACGTCGCATGACGGTCACCTGACATGGGGGCAGTCCCCCGCCAGAGACTGCTAGCTAGAAATTTTTCCGTGGGGTCCTGACGCCTGCTGGGTCAGTCCTATATGTAATTACCTACTGCAAGAGCGCCCTCGAAGTAAGATCTCCGGTGCACAAAAGCGGTGACCGGGCACTGCATGCCAATTACTGACCTATTTCTATCCTTCCACCACTGCCAAAAGTGCTGGAGCGCATAGTCTCAGACCAGCTGGTTGAATACCTTGATAAATACAACATCCAGTGCCCAGAACAACATGAATTTTGGAAAGGGCACAGTACCACCACAGCTCTTCTGGAATTCACCAGCTACATACATCGTTCACTGGACCAGGGTAACCTTGTTGGCGTGGCCTTTATTGATCTAACAAGGGCTTTTAACATGATCAGTCGCTCCCTACTACTTCAACAACTCACCTCTATAGGCCTCTCTAACCCTGCTACTAATTGGTTCAAAAGCTACCTAGCTGATTATTACCAAGAGGTAAAGATTGGAAACATCACATCTGGACCCCTTCTGGTTTGCTGTGGGGTCCCCAAGGGGTCAATCCTAGGAACCCTCCTTTTCAGCATCTTTCTAAATAACCTACCTCGATCATGTGACCAACAGATACTTCTCTATGCAGATGATGCTGTTATTTTTACTTCTCATCAGGACCCTAAAATATCAGCTACAACATGCTTTTAAACAAACGGAAGACTGGTTCTGAGTCCACAAGTTGGTTCTGAACTATAAAAAGACAAAACTAATGCTTTTTAGTTGTACTAGAAGCAAACACAAAGCAGCATCCCTTAACATCACTAACTGCGCAGGGGTTACACTTAACAAGTGGAGCAATTCAAATACCTGGGGGTTACGCTTGACTGCTCCATCTCCTATGTAGAACACACTGAGAATGTGGCCAAAACAGTCAACATAAGAATTGGACTCCTGCACAGGCACAAGAAATGCCTGACACCTGAAGCCCTACAAACCGCAATCCGTAGCACAGTTGTCTGTTATTGACTATGGATTGGTCATTTACAGCTCAGCCACTCCCACCTCAATACGTAGGATAGCAGTAGCCCTAAACAAAGCCTGCAGACTGCTCACCAGCCCCCCCCCCGACTAACGCACACAAGCAACCTTTATGAGCAAGCCGGGTGGCTACAACTTGAAAAAAGGATACAATACCAAACCTGCCTATTAGCTAAAAAAAAAAAAAACACTACTCTGACTTGAACCTCCTGGAGTCAAACCTACTAAGCTTATTCACAGGCCCACACCACACCAGGAACTCTGACCATCAGGTTCTCACTGTCCCACGCTGCAGAACCTCCCAAGGGCAGAGGTCATATGCCTACCGGGCACCACTTTGGCTCAATAACCTCGGCACTGAACAGGATGCCACGCAGAGATTGGGGCCTTTAAAGACCAAGCTGAGACAACACCTACTGAAGAAAAGCTCCTGTGACTGCACGTTTTAATTGCTCCCCAGCCCATCTTCTGACCCTGGTCTTATTCACCTTCAGGCAATTACCCTGTCCTCACTACTCATATACTTTGTCCTTCTACCCCTAGTTTCCCCGTGGCCCTGCAATACCCTGCACTCTCCTCTCCCATCTCCCCCCAGAGTAGTCATCATGCCCCCCCCGCTCAGTGCCCCCTACTCTCCTTCTGGATATCTGATTACCATCTTACCTGACAATGCCATCTAGGCTGCTACTGTTACCTGAATTATCCTAGTGTTAAAACCATCTCTGTTTCCTATTTACAATGTATTTTGTCTATGTTTACTCACCTAGCTAGATACTCCTAAACCCACAATGTATGTATACCCACCCTTTACGACATGGAACCTTTGTAAAAGAGCGGTCTCCTGCTCAGAGGTATTGTAATCCAAGATTGAATGAATAAAATAAATAATGCGGGGGTGGGGGTGGGGTAGGTAGTGGTGGAGAGGGGGTGACAGATGCAAGGATTACAGGGCCCAGGTACTGGACAGATTGAGGGCACTTGGGTCAAATGGCATTCACCCCAGGGTGCTCACGGAACATGCCGAGGTCCTGGCAGGGCCACTGACCTACCTGTGCAATACTTCCCTGGACATAGGATGCATAATACCACAGGACTGGAGGATGGCCCATGTGGTGACCATACAAAACAGTCGCCCAAAGGATGAACCAGGGAACCACAGACCAGTGTGCCACACCTCAAGTGTGAGCAAGGTCATGGGGACATTCCTGAAAGATGCTGACCACCTTTCTGGAGGACAATGGACTCCAGGATGGGCATCAGGAAGGGTTGACCCTGGCAGAGCCTGCCAGACCCAACCTCAGAGATTAGTATGAGTGGGTGACAAGGGGACTAGACAAATCCCATGCAGTGGATGCTTTGTGTCTGGCATTCAGCAACTCATTGACCCAGTGACTCGTATGGGGCTGTGGTGAAAACCGAAATCTGGGGCGGGAGCACATATGGTGACATCCATAACACATTGGATAAATGGTGGGCGGCACAGTGTGGTAGTGGGACTGGAAATTTCAACACTGAGGGCAGTGAGAGGTGGGGTAGCACAGGAATCTGTGCTGTGCCCAGTGTTCTTTGGGTTCTTCATAGCCGATATCCCACATGGGATCTAACGTAAGGTCAGTCTGTGTACAGACAACACCTACATGGGGTGGTGGCTGATGACAATGAAAGTGTCAGGGACATGGCAGTTGGGGTTCTCTGCCTAGAAGTGCAAGTTACTGCACTTCAAAGCAAGCAACCAGGGGAGGGACAGTCGGCTGGGAGGAGTACAGTTAGGAAGCACCGGGGAGGAAAATAACCTATGGGTACATATAACGGGGCACATGTACTACTCTGCTCAGTGTAGGAAGGTGGCAGCAAGAGCCAACAAGATGATGGGGTGCACAGCAAGGGGACTCTCCTCCAGAAGTAGTGCATTAATCCTCCCCCTGAACAGGTCACTGGTCAGGCCGCACCTGGAGTACTGTGTGCATTAGTGGCGCACATTCCACATGATGGACATCAGATTGTTGGAGTGGGTGCAGCCTAGAATGACAAAGCACAGCCAGGGATTGGAGGGAAAATCAGACAAGGAAAGGCTGAGGGAGGTAAATATGTACCCCCTGAATGAGAGGAGGGATAGGGTGGATCTGATGGACAGCTGTTATTGTGTGAAAAGGATAGGCAAGACACAGACAGAGGGGATCCTCAGGTTCATAAGAAGGAGGGACACGAGAGGGCACGGTCTGTGATGTAAGCGTGGAAGTACTGGGAGAGAAGTGAGGAGGCGCATATATACAAGGAATGGGTGGTGGACAGGTGGAATGCTTTAACAAAAGAGGGGTGGACTGTAAGACTATGGCCTGTTGCAAGAGGTGATGGGACAAAGTGAGGGGGGACTCTAGGGAGGGGAGGGGCAACTGTGAGATGAGGGGCTAGCAGCACAATTGAGCAGACTCTATAGACCGAGGCCTTATTCCGCTGGGGTTTCATATGTCTGTCAGTTCGTGCCACTGTTGTGAGCATGGCCAGCACACAATAACAAATGACAGTGACACAGTTGGTGCAGTACACAAAGATGTCAAATATCTTTAGGGACTGTGGCCTTGCAATGTCATGGTACTACACCTGTGCTTCCATTCACAGCAGGTGGACAGCTCAACAGTACGGGGATGGTGCCAGACATGCCTCAGGCACACATCATGATTCAGGCCATGAGTCGTGTGAAGAGTGACAAGGTATGAGAGTACGTGTCCCAGTCAAGGTGACAGCATAGGTGTGCACGTCCACTGCCACCAACAGATCATGAGCGGACCGATGGTGATGGCCAGGCAGAGGAACCGGCATCTGAAGACAACGTGGACACTGCACAAGTCCGCCAAGCACCTGACACATACTGCCTCTGCTTCACAAGACACATGCGACACATCCCAACATATGGATGATAGCCAGGACACGGTGGAGGCCACTGTCAATCAGGGTGTGGACAAAGAGGGCACGGAGGAAGAGGCATCTGCTATAGGGGTGCAGGAAGTTGTTGAGGCTGCAGGCCATGGACACAGCCAGAAGAATGCACAGGTGGTGCAGGACCACAATGGAGATGTGGGGGATCAAGCAGGCCAACAGGTGGAGATAGGAGTGCCACATGCATGTGTGGGGCAGGACCAACAGGCTGCAGAAGGAGAAAGTGTAATAGGTGCAGGGGACGAGGGTGGGGCAGACACAGCTCCGCCTGTGCAGCCCTGTGGTGTAGTGGTGCACCAGGGGATGATGGGGAGGGCATGGCCCAGCAGGCCTTAAGAGCACATGCACGTCAGGATGCAGCCTTCCAAGTTCTAGAGGGCCACACAGTGGAATATGTGCCATGTTGAGGGCCTACGTGGATGTGGCACTGCGTGCCATGATGGCTGGCGTGCAAAGACTACGTGCACTGCAGTGTGGTGGCATCTGCTGCACGTCACACAGTCACATGCCAAGTGCTGCATATTGGGTGCACTGTTGGTTTCACAGCCCATCCAGCTGTGACAGTTGTAAATTGTTCAACCCCTCATATGGGGCTCCGTGTAGTCTTACTCTGGCTATTGCTTTGTCCCAACTATGTGCTGTGCATGTTGTAGTCTGTAGTTGTACACTGTGAAGTTGTGCATTACGTTAGCCATATGTGCTGCATGCGTGTCATTTCATTTAGACTATTTTACTGTTCATGCTTTGTTTTCGTAGTCTCACTTGAGCAGGTTTTGCAACTATTATTGTATTCCCATGTCCATATCCGTATCATGCAAATGTGTTGTACTGTACCCCCAGTTGTACCCACACCCAGCCCCATGAATAAACAGTTGTTACGTGTTTACTCTTGGTGTTGTCCATTGTGCTGTCAGAGTAGCATTAATGCTGCATTGTTGCCAGGTTGTACCTCAGTAGGGTACGAACCTTCCCGGTGTGTGACTGGCCACGCACTGCTGCCACTGTAGTTGTGGACCATGGCTTGTGGAGTTGCAGTGTAGTGAGTCTCATGAAAGGTTGCCACTTGACATGTCCCCTTGTGTGATGATGTGTCCCCACACATGGCTGGCCACAGTTACAGGCCTCCAGTCCACCCACGGGGTACACGCTGCAGTATATGTGGGCATGCACTGGGACTATGTCACAAAGAGCAGGGCACGCCAACACATGCATGGGCATCAAGCACAGTCCTACTGTTGCTTGTGCACCGGGACTTGGGCTGTGTTGGGTCTTGCCACTGCCTGTACACATGACCAGGAACGCTCATCACCCAGGGCAGCTGTGAAGCCAGACACTCTTCGACCAGAGTGTACAGCCATGTGTGGTGCAGTTGTGGACACTTTTACAACACAGGTGATTAGTGGCAGGCATAATCCTGTATGTGATAAGGCCAGGCCTACCAGTGGACTGGACGTGTAACTCCCCTGTAGTTGGTATACTAACCTGTTCAGGCTATCATGTGCCAACACTGCCCTACTGCAATCCAAACCCAAACAGTCTGCAAACCACCATACCATGCAACTAGCTTGTCTAGTATTCTCAACGCTAGGCGGCCAGTGTGTATAGTGTTATTCATATGCGTGTATGCCACATGGGTGAAGCTTTGGGTGGTGGGGTTGGAAATGACGTACATGTCCATGGCAGATCAGGCATGTGGTGGTCTGCTCAACAGACACAGGTGGGCATGTCAGGGTTGTTGTGCTGTATGAGGCAACATGGGGATGGCCTACATCACATCCAAGGTGTACATGCCACATACAGGCATTACATGGTGGTCTGTGCAGCCACATAGGGGTTTGACAAGCATGCTGCCATGTGTAGGCCATGCATGGTACCATGAATGCCATGGTAGTTGCAGCGGATACTGCACGGGTGGTGTGTGTGGCATACAGTAGGATGCGTCTAGGTGTCTGGTCAGTCATGCCTCCATGACACTACAGCATGTCTGTGCATGTGCCCTCCATTGCCAAGGTGGAACATATGACACTGGTACATCCCACAGTGCTGTGGCATGTCTCACACTGTGGTTGTCACATCCATCCACTGTATGCAGCCATGCCACACACACTGCACATGTGCTGTGGACCCACGTGTTCCGCCATGGATTTATGCTGCCTGTGCTACGTGTTCCCACACTGCCGACCTCCACGGTCTGGTGTCTGTGACTGCCGCTGTCCCTTGGGTAGTGTGGTGTAACCTGTATTATATAATGGTGTGTGAAAATCCTGTAACCTCATTGGTCAAAACATGTCACAGGACCATGGTTAAATCCTGCATAACCCACGCCCGAGGAATGGCATTTATAATGAACATAAACACATTTTAAATTAATTGTACACATGGGTCCATTGTATAATTACAATAAAGCACTCCAGGGTGTGGGTTATTGGGTGAGTTACCTACTTCTTGTGTGGATCACTCACTTTGCTGCGCCTCGTGATACACCACACAAGGCGTGGGTAAATACCCCATAACCCACACCCTCTTATGCCTTATTGCTTAATTAAGCAATGCATCAGACCCATACTGGCCTGTGTGTGCACACCTGTGCATGCTGTTTGGCCCCATCTTAGTTCCCCGCTTTGCTACATGTTACCCTGCAGCATTGTATGGATGTATCACTACTAATAAAATGGCCAAACGCTGATTGGCTAACACCCATTTTTAGCCGTGTCCTTGTAGTGACAACTTGCCAACTGGCACTACTTGTGCCAAGCAAAATGGAGCACACAGAGAAATCAATGCATTCCACCGCACTCCTGCTGTTCAGCTAGTATCCCACAGAACCACAACAGCTGCAACTGGGACAGCAGTGGCAAAATACTGTAAAAATCTGTATTTCTTGAAAAACAGACCCAATAACATGCAGCACATTCTTTTCTCACAGGCAGCTCTCCCGTTGATTTCTCAGCAATGCAGCACATTTTCTCCACTCCTTCACTGGATTCCTCGGTGCCGGCACCCCCTCCCCACGATTCATCACCTCAAGTGTGACCCATTTTCTCCAGAACAGGATTTCTCACTAAAGAAAACAGTCACCCACTGTAAATCCTCATCCTTTCCAAAGACACAGTCGATAGATGAGACGTGCTGTAAAGCAAAGAAGCTCTAGTATGGCGGCTGAAGAGGGACACGCTCGCTCACTATAAAAGTTTCAAATGACAATTACAAGCTGTGTTGAATAGAAAATTACAGTGCGTCTGTGGGTGACAGAGTGGAGGAACTAACCCACACTATGTGCGTCTGTGGAGGGGGGGGGGCAGGAGACCTCTCCTAGCAACCAAGGTAAATACACTGTACAGGACAGTAATAATAAACTTTATAATGTGCCTTTCAAAATCAAGGCGCAATATATAGTTAAAACAATTTCACAATATAACATCATAACAACACAACCAAACTATTACAGGCAATCCACATCAACACCATCCCCATACGCTCTTTTCCATAATTACGTTTTCTGAGCTTGGTTAAAGCCCCCCACAGTCATGCACTCCCTAATCCAATGGGGTAGAGAATTCCAGAGGGTTGGTGCCACGAACATGAAAGCTCGGGCCCCAGAAGATTTTAAAAACACCCTCGGAATCTCCAGCAACCCCTCGTTGGCCGAGCAGAGCGGTCGCTCCAGGAGGTAAGGAACCAGGAGCTCTTTCAAGTAGTTAGGGCCCAGTCTGTGTAGGGCTTTATAAGTCAGTAATCCGACTTTAAAGGTGCTCCGCCACTGAACAGGCAGCCAGTACAGCTCCCGCAGCACTGGGGTAATGTGAGAGGATCGAGAAGTCCCCATCAACAACCGGGCTGTGGAATTCTGCACCAGCTGCAAGTGGTGGATGTCAACCCATGGAAGCCCAAAGTAAAGGGAGTTGCAGTAATCCAAATGCGAGGTCACAAAGGCATGGATCAATGTAGGCAGGTCCCCGGATGGAACAAGGTGCTTGATCCTAGCGATGTTCCTCAGATGGTAAAATGATAACAACGGCCGACACCTGTAAACGTAATGTCAGCCTATTGTCAAGAATCACCTCTAGGTCACGCACCTGTTCAGAGATGGGGAGCTCAACGTCACCAGGGAATAAACCTATGGATTGATTTGCTCCCCACCCCCCTATCCAGTGACCCAGATCCACAACCATCACCTCTGTCTTCCCAAGATTCAACTTCAGCCAGCTGGACCTCATCCAACCTTGGATCTCGCTAAGGCAGTTATTAAACACCGAGAGTGCTCCATCCTGGTCTGGTGCAAAAGACAGGTAGAGCCGAGTATCATCAGCATAACAATGAAACTTCAGCCCATACCGTCTTACAATGTCTACGAGGGGAAGCATTTACGCCGCAAACAACATCGGAGACGGCACTGAGCCCTGAGGCACCCCACAAGACAAAGAGATGGGGTCGGAGGAAAAAAAACCCCAACACCACCCTCTGAGTTCTACCAGTGAGGAAGGAGGTAAACCATCTGTGGACCAAACATGAAAGCCCACAGATGCATCTCAGGTGCTCAAGCAGAACCCCATGGTCAATGGTGTCAAATGCTGATGGCAGATCAAGCAGAACCAAAATGGACCGTTTTTTCTGGTCTCTCGCCATCAGGAGATCATTGAACACCCGAACCAGCGCAGTCTCGGTACTGTGCCTCTTTCGAAAACCAGACTGGAGAGGTTCGTAGATGCTATGGATGGTCAAATGGTTGTCCAACTGAGCAGCCACTACTTTCTCAATCACCTTTCCCACAAAGGGAAGGTTAGAGATTGGCCTGCAGTTAGCGAGAGAGTCTGGGTCCAAAGAAGCCTTCTTCAATAATGGTGTCACCACTGCCTCCTTCAGGGAGCAGGGGTACTCACCAGAATCAAGGGAGCACCAGACTATCTGCGCCAACACCGGGGCGATAACATCCCCACAGCCCATTATCAGGGCTGTAGGACCTGGATCTAAACTACAGCATGTAGTGCGCATGCCCTGGACAATCCTCATAACATCCACAATTTCTGGCCGTTCAAAGGAACTCCAGGAAAAGAGGGATAGTGACCAAGTGCTGATCCACAGCCACTCCCATAAAGAGCGCTGCATGGGTCTCCGCCCTGATGTCGGCCACCTTATCCGCAAAGAACCGAGCAAGCTCATCACACTGTGATTGTGAAAAAGCTCTACGAACCTGTAGACAGGCTGGGTTGCACAGCCTGTCCACGGTTCGAAAATGCTGACCTGGTCGGTTCTGAGCGGCAGCAATTTCCCCGGAAAGGAATACTGCCTTCTTACGGGAAATTGCTGACTGATAGAGTCGATAATGCTCTAGCAGTCTAAGATGGTTGGCTTCTAAGCCAGATTTCTGCCAGCACCGCTCTAACCTACGTCCTAATCGCTGCATCTCCCTCAAGTCCTCGTCAAACCACGGCGACCGAGGGCGAAGGGAGACAGGATGCACACAGACTGGAGCAATGGAATCCAGTGCAGAGGTAATGGCCGCCTTATATGCCAGAACCAAAACCTCCGGATCCAAGCTCGCCACTGGAAATTCTGACAGATCAAGTGCTGCAGTTAGACCATCGGGAGTCACATCCCATAAAGGGCGGTACTTGACCATCTCCACAGGGGCTGGCCTACGAAGGGGGGTGCAAAAATTGAATCGCACAGTGTAATGGTCTGACCATCCGACGGGTTCCACCCCCACGTCAGAGGCCTCCATCCCCAGGAGGAAGACCAGGTCAAGGGAATGGCCATATTTATGAGTGGCAGAGGTAACCACCAGTGAGAGGCCCAATGAGTTCATCAATTGGAGGAACTGCTGACCAAATTGCGAAAGTTCGTCGTCGATCCAGGCACTGAAGTCACCCAGGACCATCAGCCTGGGTGACTCAAACACCAGGTCGACCACGAAGTCTGCCACTTCCTTAAGGAATAGCTTCTCATCTCTGGGTGGACGATAAACGAAAGCCAATCTATAGCCCCCACCTGCCACGACGACACATTCGAATGATCTGGTCTCAACTGGGACACTTGTGAGATCCAATTTGGTCTTAAAACAGACCTCAACGCCCCTTCCCCCGCGGTCCAATCTCGGTCGGTGTATCACCGAATACCCGGCCGGAACTGCTGCCTCAAGTACGGGGCCAGCATTACCATCCAGCCAGGTTTCGGTGATGCAAGCCAGATCCACTGTACCCACCAAGTCTGCAACAATAGCAGTCTTGCTCACAACAGATCTTGCATTGCATAACACCGCCCGAGTTGGACAGAATTCCAGGGTTGCCCCAGCCACCTGCCCACCATTAATGGTGGTGCCCTTGGGTATGGAGACCAAACAAGGAGGCCCACGTTCTAGGCTCCATTTCACCCCAGGGTGTCTTCTGGCCTTAACCACCCCGATGCGAACGCCCCTCTCTTGCACCCTCCGCTGTTCACACACCCCCACCCCACCCTCCTGTGGGCAATACCCAGAGCCCGACAGTGTTGACAGATAGAAAAAAGCAATGGTGGGGAGAAAAAGGGGCGGAGGGCATGAAGAGCGGGGGGATGAATAGTGCATGACCTGGGGGGGTGGGACAGTGATGCATATCCTAGACCTCAAACATGGCTCAAAACTCTAGCTTGTAGTCACTGGTGTATAAAAAAACAAATCCAAATAAAGAATATAATAACTAAAGCTAAAAAACTAAAAAAATTAACAAATCAAATCAAATTAAGTCGAATTAAGTCACCATTAGAACTTGCTTTCAGAAAAAAGAAAAAACAAAACTACATCCACATAAATAAATATCCCTCCTCTCACAAGGTATTCCAATTAACAAAAAAAAAATCACAATTTAAAATAAAAATATAAAATTAAAAAATAAAAATATAAAAAATAAACAATACAAAAACATCCAACAGACTAACCAGACAGTATAAATTAGCTAGGCACACAGATCCTCACAGTACCTGAATGCCCAACCCCCCCAAGCACTCTCACTGCTCGGAAAAAAATAAAAACTTCCAACATAAGCTAAATAAACAGTACAGATTGATGAGCAACCGGGTCCTCTCACTCCCAGGATTCCCTCACTACCGGGAGCTCTCACTGCTTGGAGTACAAAAAATGACAGTTATGTTCCGGAAAACAGTTTCCAATGTTGAAAAACGACCAAAAATCTTCTTAAAAGGAGATGTAAGACTCAGTAGCAGTCTAAGTCTGAGCGCTGGATTCCTTAAGGACCCTTTTGAGGAGCCCAACCACCAAAAGAGTCAGCTCCACCACCTCAACCCCTTACCTATGCCAGCCCTCCGGCTAGCCAGCAAGGGGCCTCGGAGAAACCTGGGTCCCAATCACCGACTCCTCGGCCCGACTGGGCCCAGCCTCCTGGGTAGACGCAGACTCCCGTGGCTGGCCACCCACACTTCAGTCCCAGTCTAACACGTTCTATATAGTCACAACAAATTTCCCAGCAAACAAAGTGAAGAATAATAAATACTAAAATTCATACGGATTCCGGAACCTCTAAAAACTCCAAACTTCACACTCTTCTCAGTGCTACAGATCCCCAGAACGCACAAGCTGCCAATTCCACAAATAATCCTGGCAAAACTCAAGCAGCACTCGAGCAGTCAACTCCACAGGACCAAGGGCAGCAAAACCTCCCCCGAAAACTGCCGTAAAAAGCGGCAGCCCGGGCACTCTCCAAACAAACAAACCATTATCCAGCAGACCTCGCCCTCAGACAGGCTGTCCATAAATCCAGGGAATCAAAGTCCTTACCCACAAGCCGACCATCTACAATTCCATGGCGTCGAAATCAGAGGTAGTATGAGACACTCCTGGGAGCTACTACATAAAAACCAGTCAGATGCTCCCTCAACACACAAATTGCAGTTCCGCACTCCTCAACCCATAGTCCAGGGGAATAGCTGGAGCCAGCAAAGCAGTGCAGAATCCACCTCTCCACACCTGACAGTCCAGATGAAAACAAACGACCGTGCCTTGCAATATTAAAAACTGAAAACACGACGGATCAATAGATCCAAATACGTATAACTACAAATAAATACAAAATACAAAAATAAAAAACGTAAAACGAACTTAAATAGAATAAAATTAAAGCATAAGGCTATACTACAGCCCAGTACATAAATGGAGGAACTATCTTTAATCTCCTAACTGGAAAACCTCGTCCTAATTTTTCTCATTTTGAGCTTTGTACTTTAATTTTTAATTTCTAGTTAGGCCCATTTTATAAGAGCAATAAGACACTCAGAGGTGTGGGTTATGGCCTGATGAGCACTTCCCAGGTGCTAAAGGCACTCTGCAATAATGCACCTGGGGCATGCTCTTATCAGGCCATAACCCACACCTCATCGTGTCTTATTCCTTGCGTAACAGTGGTAATAGTCTCTTCGGGATTTATTTACACATCAAGCAAACGAGAATGACACTTGTCAGTTTTGCACATTACATGCCAACATTACGCAAGGGTGTCGAAAACTCATCCCATGTACAGTGTCACAATGTACAATCCATCAGCTGTTGCTGCACAGCACATGCAACACAACTCTAACCCCACCCTCATGATACACTATACCCGGGTTTCCCACTGGGGCAGGCTCAACATGGCCACACACACATTTACCCCAGTGGCTTTGTGCTAGCCCAACAGGGCCCTTTTCAGTGCATCATCTGTGTGCGGTTAGTAGTCAAATGGGGGTCTCTCCGCTTCCACAGCCTGCCAGAACTTGGCGATGATTCAGGGGGCTGCTGCTCTTGTTGTGGCAGTGCCACATGCTGGGTGCCACCTGTGTTGCCTGGCCCACCAGTGTGTGTGTCAGCCTCTGTCATGGACCCCTATTCACATGTCTGCACAGTGCTCCTTCCCCCCTCACCAGGAGTCTGCACACATCTCCTTCCCCTTTGTGCCATATCTGCTGGTGTGTTGCTTTTCGCAACATTTCCATTGCCTGTTGATATAGGTCTGCTGGCACCATCCGTGGCTGGCTGTATGGCCATGTGTTGGTACAGCAGCTGTTGGCATGCACACACAGCGGCATTTGTGCTTGGCGTAGGGACCAGTGCTGTTGTGGAGGGACTGCAACATAGTCTGTCTGTGTACCCTGCGTCATATGCCTGTGTTGTTGCTGGGTGTTGTGTCGCAGGGCGGCCGCCATCAGCTCTGTGTGCTGCTGCTGACATGCAGTGGAGCATTGTGTGGCTCAAGCTGCCCTGTCCAGGGGCTTGCCTTGTTCACAGATGGCAGACTGCACCCCATACAGGGCCACAATGACATCCAAGGCAACAGATGTTTCCCTGCTGGTGGCCTGTACTGAAGTTATGTTAGGGCCCATAGCTTGCATTGTCTGGTTCTGTACCTCAATGCACTGACATATGTTCCTAAGCTCCACAGTCTCTACCTCTTGGTCCTGGCACAAACTCTTGTCAGTACGCATCGAACGGTATTACTGGTGAGTCCTGCTCAGCCTGGGTTGCTACAGATGCCCTCAGTTCCTCTATAATAGATGGGCTGAGTTAATCCGCAACATTGCCTTGTATGCTGCCTGTGTTATGGACTCTGGCATCTACTGACTGTCTGGGCAACCCCAGCATCTGTTGCTGTGTCCCCGTCCTCACCATCTTCCACCCGAGTCATCCTCCAGTGTCCCTGTAACATGGCCGTCCATGCTTTCCACCCGGCTCCCCTGCTGTTGGTGCTGCTGTCATCATCCGCAGTGTGCTGCACCCTCTGCCTCCCATGTTCACTTTGTTGCCCCTTGTTCCTGGTCTGTCCTCCTCAGATGGCTCCGCTGTGTCCCCGGTCGGGGGATATACATGGTCGCCGTGTGCCCTGTTGGGGGATATACATGGTGCAGTGACTGTCTTTCCACAACATGCATGTCCCTGCCTCTGTATGCTGTGATGTGGACACTGTCTTTATGCTGACCTTGTTGCACTGCCTGCCAGTTGCTACCTGTATGTGCTTGTAGGCCAGAAACGTGTCCCAGTGTGGCAAGTGCTATGGACTGCTGATGTGACAGACTTGCCTGTCCCTTGGCCCACCATGTACAGTACATGCCTCTGGACATGGGTTCGATGTCCTTTGCAGTGCAACACCCACCACAGTGGAAGATGTGTGTGTGTGTGTGTCTCTGGAACAGCCTCATCCACACATCACTGTGTGGCCCCTGCACCACTGTTTGTGTACAATGGTGATGTGGCTTATGGTGCACGTGGCATTCCATGCATGTTGGCATGGGACAACTTGCATTACCCTATAGTGCACACACTCGGTGGTCCTTGCATGTCTGCAGTGCATGGCATCACATCGCCATTGACATGGCTCCCACATACACTGGGCACGTGGGCCACCGGACCAGTCAGGTGTGTGTGTGTGTGCGCATGCTGCGTTTTGTGTCATTGTGCTACGCATTGGTCCTGGGCAGTTTCCCTGCTGCCACCTACACCTGCCTATAGTATCGCCTGCTGCAGCCATATGTGTACATGTCAGCCTTGTTCACAGACACTTGTGCCTGACAGTCCTTACATGTCTTCATTCCTGTCAATGCTCATGGACCATCTGTACCCACTGGTTACATTCTGAACTCCGTCCCCACTAGCGTTGTCGCTACTACCACTGCTACAGCTATACCTTGCACTTTTATTGGTGTGTGTGTACCTGTGCATTGCAGGGTTGCATGATGTGGCCATGGTCCAACATGCATGCACTGCCGGCCCACAGCATCTGTGGCTGCGATACGCCCCTGGGTGTGGCTTGTGTGTTGTGTGGGTCTGCTGGGGTAGCCCCGACACATTTTGTTTCCTGAGACCACCATCATCCTACCTGAGTGGTTCCACCCTCCCACCTCCACAGGGACATGTTGCTTGAGTTGGGGGTGTGGCAGGTCTAATGGTTGCATCTTCTACTGCTGGCAGAAAGCGACAGCTGCTGGGGGGGGGTTCACTGGCCCGCAGTGTGCTGTGCCATTTCCAGTCATGTACCGGTCACTGTCCATGTGCGGCCAGTCTTGTACACTCTCCCCCCTCCGGGCTTGGCTTGTGTCTGGTTACAACGTGCACTCTGCCATGTGCTCCATATGTTCCTGGGCCAGCTCATGCACTGTCAGGACACGCTGTGCCACGTGCATGCCACCATGGTGCATGTGACCTGCATACTGGTGCATGTGAGTGTTTGTTACTGCATTCCCCCTGTGCACATTTCCTCCTGGTATGCCCTTCTGTCATTCCTGTGTTTGTCCCACTGCTGATCACATGCGTGGGCCACAGCACACTGTTTCCAGCTTTGCTTTGTCAGGGGTCTTATGTTCCTGCAGTTGCCAGTTTGTGAACTGGCTGTGTTCCATGGTACGGCCACACAAGCCATCCTCCAGTACACTGCATGGTCTTGGGGTACACATGCTGCACGAACACACCACCACTGGTGGTGCTGCCAGGAATGTTACACTGGTACTCAGGACACTACCCCCCCCAGGACGCACACCAGAGTGTGTGGTGACCATACACATTTCCTTCACATCTGTGCAATTAGTACCTCTCCATTGTACAGTATAACAGTCACAGCACTAAGATGTTGGCTGTTGTATTTTGTGACCTTTGTTTGCTTCGACTGCAGTGGCCCTCTGTGCCAACGTCAGTGCAGCTATGCTTTCATGGGTTTATTCACTCATGCATACATACTTCACTGGGTCACGCATTTACTCTGTTTGGCACACACATCACCTATTGCTATGCAGTACTGCTCACATGCATCTCCTACCTGTCCCACTCCGCATGCTGTGTGTGTCCAGTACACTGACTCCCAGTACAGTCTGGCTGCTTAGGTGGGATGCTATCAACTCCTCCTGGCTTGTTAGGGGAATCTCTTGGCTCTCTGTCACCGGTGACCAGGGCACTCCTGCAGTTCTGGGCAAGCTTCTCTTTTCCTGCATTTCTCATCATTGTAGTGCATATGCAGCTCCCGGACAGTCCTCTTTAAACATGCCACAGCATAGACATGCCTGGCAACATCCTCCCACAGCTTTTTCCATTTGTCTCTCCTGGCCTTACTGCCACACAGGATGGTCGCATAGGCATCTACCTCCTGGATTAATATATTCGTCTCCTGCTGTGTGAAGTTTGTTTTCCTCCTCTTCTTGCCCCACTGCCTTGTGGCCTACTGCTTTTTTTTTCTTACCTCCATTGCTCTGGGGACAGTCCTCGCTTGCTTGCGGCCTGCTCCATCTGCTTATGTGGATTGGTTGCAACATCCCTCTGCATCATGCATTCTGAGTCATGCTTGTTTGCGCCCTGTTATAGGCCACAGACTGCGAAATGCGTCGTTGCATTTGCAACTTGTACCTGAATTTGGTGCAACGCCTTGGATGCAACATTTTTTGACGCAATTTGTGCTATGGTGCAGGTTGCATCTTCCTTTCTGAATTCGGTCCATGAACTGTACCTAGATGAGGTTTATACCTTGTGTGGTTCTTTGTTTTGTGCCATCTGTGTAACATAAATCAGCAAACCAGCTATACGAGCAAGGATCATCTAGCTTTTTGTACTGGGCATAAATATGCTTGGTTTCATCTACTGTGGATGACTAACATCCTCTTACACATTTAGTATACACCTGTCTGGATCACAGAGCCATGTCAAACTTTTGTATTAAGTCCAATATTAGACCCCTCCTCCCCACATTCAGACTTATAGTTAGTCGGTCTACTTATATATTTACCCTTCAGATTCACACATTTTTCTATTTTGAAATCCAAATTTATAGCAGGGAACATATGAATACCCACACCTTTTTAATACAACACTAAGTGGCCAGCAGTTATGTAGCAGTAAGGGGTCATGTATTCACTACATAGAGAAATTCGGAATACAAAATACACTTTCTGAAATTCTGGTTTCCTTAATAGGAATGCCCCAGCTCATTTATAGTCACTATGTCACCTTTTAGAGAAGCGGGAGCAACGGTTGCGTGATCAAGCACTTTTCCTTTGGGAAAGCTTTGTAGTGTCCAAGGAGAATGGAAGCGGAGCACGTCACTGCCAGTGGTCATGTCCCAGACGTTGGTCTAGATGTGATTTAACTGTCTGGCCCCCTCTCAGCCTGAAAATCTGTGTGGCATGTAGATGAAAAATAGTGTTTGACAAGACTCAGTCCTCTTATTCTAGCAAAGTTTAACACTGCTGAAGTTGAGTACTACAAGATGTGCCTTAGATGCACTTTAAGAAATATTCAAAAACTGAATCACAGTGAGAATCCCCACTTAAAGGACAAGCGTCTAGCAAATTTGCTTGTTACACATTACTTTGTGGGTCAGACCACTCTAAATGCACAGAGTGCTGAAAAAAGAACCACACTGGGTATAAACCTCATCCAGGTATAGTTCATGTATTTTCTGGGTTAGTAGGCTCCAGACTCAATGTGAAGGTTTGAATTAAAATTATAGGCAGCCAACATCGATTTTTACTTGTAAGCTAAACAAAGTTGCAGTTACAAGGCAAAAAGACAAACAGCAGAAGGAATAATTATAAGGAAAGTGACTTTAGAAAGGTAACATTTAACACAAATACAGAATACGTAAATATACAGGTAAAAAGGTGTTAATATCAAAAACTTGTCGGCCCAGTGGCGTGGAGGGCTGAGACACTGGATGCCTTACCTCTTGCCATGCTGGCGATCCATGTTCAGGAGCGAACACGGGGGGTTGACTGGGGAGGGAGAGGATAGAGTGTCCAGAGGACTGCTCTCCTCTGCCAGAGTGGGTGGTCCGTCGCTCCCGCTGAACAACTGCCACCAGGTCAGGCCTAGTGGTAGTGTAGGACTAGGGGCAACCAAGATGGGAGGGTGCTGCAGAACTGCAGAGTGTGTGTGTGTGCCTCCATGTGCGCACGCTAATGTGTGTGCCAGCAAGGGGAAGGGAAGAAAACTGAAAAGGCGCTAGCAGATCCCGCCCAAAGATCTTCCTACCTTGGTCCACGCTTTTGTCACCAGTCGTTTTGATTACTGCAATGCCCTTTATCTAGGGATAACGGGGGTGGATATCTGCCGCTTGCAGCTAGTGCAGAACGCGACGGCCAGGTTGTTGATTGGAACCTCTAGGTCCAGTCACACAACACCTGTGCTGCGCAAACTGCACTGGCTGCCTATACAGTGGCGGATCATCTTCAAGGTCGCATTGCTGACCTACAAGGCCCTTCACGAGTTGGGACCTCACTACCTGAAAGAACTCCTGTCTTACTATGGTCCCTCCCACTCACTCCAATCCTCTGGCGAGAGATTGCTAGAGATTCCCAGGGTATCCCTGAAAACATCTGGAAGATCTTTTGCCTTTATGGCACCTACTCTCTGGAATTCTCTACCTTGCCAGATACGAGATAGCCTGACTGTAGAAGGATTTAAAAAAATCTGTAAAAACATTTATTTAGCCAAGCATTTTTAGGGTTTTATTGAGTGATTGCTGTTGAATTGTTATTAATTTTATTGATTTTAATCTGCTATTGTATTTACAAAAGCTGGCTCATGGCAGTGATGATTTAAGCAATAATGCCCGACAGGGTGTGTGTCGTGCTGGGATAACGTCACGCCTCAGGTGGCTGGGCATGGGGCCTCAGGCTGAGTGCGTCCAACGACTGAGGCGAGACGTTATCCCAAATGACACACACCCTGGAGGGCATTATAGCTATTATACAATGGCTCGTTGTTATACAGAATAAAAAAAATAATTTTAAAGATGTTTTTGTGTGGAAAAATATTTCTGTTTTTTAAGAGAAGATGAAACAATCAAGCAGAAACAAATCAAGCAAACAATCATCTACAGGTTCACAATGAGGCTGAGACTAGACCTGTGATGATGTACTGGGATAACATCACGGGTCCAGCCCAAGACTGACCAGAGTCCAGGATTTTTTCTTGCCATTGTATAATTAACATTAATGACTAAATGGCGTCTTAACATGGAGGCATCTTTGAAAAACGTAGAATTAATTTTAGACTATGCTAAACCAGCTCAGGAACAATTGACTTCAGAGATAGCCAAGGCAGAAGAAAGTGTTTTGAAATCACAGACTACTACTGAAGAATTTGCCAAATACAATAAACTTATTTGATAAAGTAACACGATATGACATCTAATTGAAAACACGCATAAACAAAAAAAGTTCGCAAGGGATGAAAATGATTACAAATTAAATCAAGTTTATGACTGCCATGTAAAAGAAAACACAGAAAAAACCCAAATCCATACTGAAAAAGGGAGCTGGTATGAACAATAAGGAAGGGGACACCAACACTGTATTAGATTCTACTACTGGATCAGAAACCGATCCTGGGGCAGAGGAAGATCTGGGTGGTACACAACAGAGCCCCCCCCCACGGTTACAGAATTTGTGAAATACAAGAAGCAATAAACGAGTGACCCATTTTCAGGATTTTCAACTACCAAGGGGAAGAGGATTTTTTTTTTGGGGGGGGGGGGCTGGCGTGGAAGAAAAAGAAAAACAGACTATTAGTACATCAATATATGGAATCAGTGCCCCCCCCCCCCCCGAAAAGAAACCTGTGATTAACATTTCAGATCATGAACTGTCAGCTGATGAACAAAAACTACTTAGTAAAGGACTTTCACTCAGTCCAACTTCTGATGTTAATTCTTTCAACACTAATGCTGATTTACATATTTTTTCTAGAAACTTAACTCTCAAATATCTGTACTCTGAGAATGCTAATGAAGAGTTAGATGGCACAGAGGGGATAACCAATGTTGTTTAGAGCAATTTCCAGGCTGGTTCTTTGTACTGCCCTGAAACAAACCCTGTAGTTTCAATGTTCATTAAAAAATGTGAGTTAGACCTTGAACAGATTCGCAATATGGGTGCAGTGCAAGATTTCATGAACTGTACTTAAGCGGAGTTCCAGCCCATTAAATCCCTTTCGGATAATAAATTTATAACCATAAAAATCAGCTGATAAGGGAGGCGCTGTTGTGGTCATGAACACCGCAGACTACGTCTGTGAAACTGAACGGCAGCTCTCTGATACTGATTTATCAGAGGGTAAACAGGGAATGTATTTCCATTTATAAGAATTACATTGCTAAAATATTAAACTCTGGGTTTCTGAAAGGTTACATCTCTGATACCGAATATAGAGCTTAAACAGTCAGCCATCCCATTATTCCCACTATTTACATTTTACCCCAAATCCATAAGAGTTTAACCAATCCACCGGGCAGGCCAATATCGGGTAGGGGGTGGCTGACTGAGCCACTATTGCTTTTTGTGGACCAACACTTATAGCCCCTAGTACAAAATCTTCGGTCCTATATCCAGGACTCGACAGAGGTGGTACGACTGATGGAGGATCTGGATATGGATGAAGATTGGTACTTTGCAACTACTAATGTAAACTCCCTTTATACAGTAATACCACATGGTGAAGGTCTGGCAGCTATGCAGTACTTTTTAAACACTAGAAATGAAACAACACGTGCGAGTCCCTACTGCTTTCTGGTGCAATTAGCTGACAAACTGTTAAAATACAATGTTTTTTTGTTTTAGCAACGTGTTTACCACCAAATAAGAGGGACTGCGATGGCCTATCTTATGCCAATCTATATGTGGGACATTGGGAATGTTTGCATCTCTATGACGCTGCCACAAATCCATTCTTAGATAAGGTGGATTTGTGGCGGCGCTTTATAGATGATATACTTGTAGTGTGGAGAGGGACAGTGGAAGAATTTCATGATTTTGTGCAGTGGATGGAAAACACATGCAGTAGTTTATGTTACAAGTATGAAATACATTTGTCAGAATACTTTCCTGGATTTCAAAATCTACAGGAATATGAATGGTGATGTATGTACATCGTTTCAGAAGGAAACGGATCAAAATAGTCTTTTAAAATGTGAAAGTTGCCATCCATACCATGTTAAGCACAACATTCTTAAGGGCCAATTAATACGTACTTTAAGAAATTGCACCGAGGACAGTGAATTTAAAATAAAATGTGCAACACAAGTAAAAAGATTTAAAGAAAGAGGGTATAGCAATCAGAGTATAGTAGATGCCACAGTAAGTGTAAATTCTATGAAATGTGAAGAGACATTGCAGTATAGAGATAGAAGCACAAAGATGAAAGCAGGTGCTCACTGTCCTTTTGTGACTACATATTCCAAACGAAGTGACGAAATAAAGGAACTTACAACTAATAACTGGCCCATACTGCAATTACAGCAGAAATTAAAATTGGTACAGGAGGATCCTAAAATAATATTAAGGAGTAAAACCCTAAAAGATTTATTGGTAACCAACTCGGTTCCAAGTCCAGAACCTTTACGCAAGCAATTTAGTCTGCCCCCCCAGGGCACACACAGAAGTGGGAGGTGCATTTACTGTAAATACATGCACACATCAGGAATTTGTTAATCTATGTACAGGACAGTATGTACAAATTAAAGACCAACTGTGACACCAAATGTGTAGTCTATTTACTTCAATGCATTTGTGGGAGTTATGTGGGACGGACAATAAGAAGTTTTAAAATAAGGGTAGGAGAACATGGGCATGCCCTAGCTAAAAATTACATGACTTACGCCATAGTCCAGTGCATAAAACGTAATAGTAGAGTGAACCACAAGATTAAGTTTGTTGGCATAGAAGTGGTTAGACTTGTTTTTTTTTTGGGGGGGGGGGAGAAGAGACAAACAAATGAGTGGCAGACAAGAACGTTTTTGGATTTATGAACTGGGAAGCAGATATGGACAGGGTTTAAATGATGTCACTGATCTAGCATCATTTTTAAAGAAATTTAGGAAGAAATAATTTGTACTATGAAATTGGGGTGAAATATCTAACATAAAATGAGTTCCGATAATTGCAGGATGTTTTTAGGAAAATATTTATTTTATGACTGAGGGTGCAACATGACACGTGATGGTGACCTTTTTATTTTGGTTTAAGGCAAAAAGGTTAATAAATCTAAAAATGTTTTGCGGATATTGCATATTAATTTTGTAAAGCATGGTTGCATCCTTAACACAGTAAGTGCAGTGCCTGTAATAGCAGCTCATTTTTGTGTATAGTAACTGCAAAGGATTCATGATTTATAAAATGGGGTTGTAGCTAAGGGAAATAAAACAAAATAATTTATTGGCATGTAACGCCCCGACCCCTTTGTTTCTGCAAAACGACAGGTGGTATGCTTTTTAAATCTGACAGCCGTACCAGGTGGAGACTGGGTTCGGAGAGGAATAATTTACTCGGCACAAGGGCTAGGTTTGGCTACTCTGCACAGGTGCACCCAAGTAATTCCGAACACAGGAAGCAATAATTGTAATGTCCAATACCAGGAATGGGATTCTAAAGCGTGGCTTTATTCACATCCAAACAGAACAACAAAGCATAGATGGACCCCCATGGGGCTACACTCCAGGTAATGCAGATTAAAAGAATCAAGAACACTTCAGCCCTCAGGCTCTGAACCCACCGGGCACACAGCCCGGACTTGCATGCTGCTTTGGGTACAGAGCCCGAACTTATACACTATCTGGGATTCCCAGGCTCGGCTCCCTTGCCGGCCACTTGGACACCTTCCATATGACATGGAAACATTTTCTGGTGGCTCCCTAAACCACCTAAGAGCACCTCAGCTTTAACAGGGAAACTTCCTTTTAATCCCACGTCTGGGTACTTTCCTCAGGCACTGGCCAAGTACCTGAGAGAAAGTAAAGGTGCCACAGAGCAAATACGTAGAGGTGAATTTGGCTACTACTGATTGGGGGGGGGGGGCTCCCACCTCTCGCTTCCACAACTCATACCCGGCAATTTCTCTGGACATTAAACATCTCATTCTGTAAAGCCTGGCAATGTAGATTAAGGCTAAATGTATGTCACATTTCCTCTACTTGTCTTGCTTTCCCATTGTGCTGGACTTGAACATACTTTTATTTGGCTTAGCCCATTGCTCTAGGCCTCCCACTGATTAAGTAGTCCAATCCCCACTTTACTTCACTCTTTGTGCTGGACTTGAACCTATTTGAATTGACCGGCAATGTCTATTACACTAGACCTCCTACAAATTAAGTAGTCCAATCCCCACATTCCAACAGTTTAGGTGAAAACACAGGCCCTATGTCAGAGCGAACTCACCCTTTGGTTGCAGGTGCCCCACAGGCGATTCCTCAAAGGAATCTCTCTCCCACAGCTTCTGGTGCCGCAGCACAACTTGAAATAGGCAGCATCTTCCTTAGCCGGAACCAGGAGGGTTGCCCCTGGAAAACAGGCAAACCTTTCCACCCCCATCTCCTCAGGGATGGGGCACATGGACCAGTAACGGCGGTCTCCACCACTTCAACAATCAGCTTACTGTGTTCCTCTTTCGGTGGAAACGCACACCTCCCTTACAGTAGCTCCAAAACAGAGCTTAAGGTTCTGAGAGCCTGCACACAGACTGCTGTGCTGCTCCTCTCCCCAAGACTGCAGGCAGACTCTGTTCAAAAATCCCCAACCTTCTATCCTAACTTCCAAATGCAGCATTCCAGTGTGGCTCATGCAGCTGCGAGAGTTCTATGGTGATGTCATCCCTCAGTCTCAGCTGAGACTGAGAACAAAGTGAGAGTGTGAAATCCATTTAACTGGAGTTTCACAAGCTGCCTTCCCTGCCTACCACTAGGTCTTACTGGGATTCTAGTAACCCCATGTAACAGGGGGGTTACAGGTAACTTTGTTGAACATTATATATTATACAGATGGGTTGGAGCCTAACACAGTTTTCTATTTAACAATCATAACAAATAGGCAGCTTAAGATATTTGCTGTTGCTGCATCCTCTTTGTTCCTCCAGTTATGGATTCTGTATGTGGATCATAAGTCAGAAATACTTAAATAAAATATGAGGTAGCGAAACAATATAATGAGGTGTTGCAACTAGCAATGCAAGAGCGTGGTAATTGGTTTAGCTTTAAATGGCAATAGTGCGATTTAAAAAGATGGGCTGGAGCCCAACAGTTTTTTTTATCCAAAACTCACAACAAATAGTTAACTCAAGACATTTGCTGTAGTTGCACCCTCTTTTTCCTCTATTGACAGTTTTATTTGATTTTTTATATGGATTGTAGGCCAGAAATACTTATATGAAATATGAGGTAGCAATGTGAAATAAAATTAGGTGCTGCAACTAGCAATATATGAGCGTGGTAACCCATGTAAAGGACAATAGTGTCATTTAAATGTGCAGGTTAAAGTTCCACACAAACCTTGCTGCTATTTCAAGTCTCAGTTAATGGTTACTAGAGTTGTTTATTGAAAACTGCTTTTAATAATAAAACTAAATTGTTTTTAGTTTATGAATGGTTAGAATTAATTAGTAACATGTAATTTAATCACTCTTTATATGGAGGCACTGTTGTGATGTTTTATATTCACTCTGATGATGCCCGACAGTGGTCAGGGGAAACGTAAGGAAAGAAATGTTGAGTACCTAGAGGCCAGTGGGGGCACAGGACCCAAGGCAGCATGGATTCATGATGGGAAGGTTGTGCCAGATGAGTCTAGTAGATTTATTTGACTGGGTGATCAAAGTAGTAGACCAGGGAGGGGCTGTGGACATGGTCTACCTAGATTTTAGCAAGGCATTTGATGCAGTCCCACACAAAAGATTAATACACAAGTTAGCCAGCCATGGAATGGGTCCCAAGGTGGTAGCCTGGATAAAAAAATTGGCTAGACAACAGGACGCAAAGGGTAGTAGTAAACAGAGTCCACAGTGAAGAAAGGAGGGTTAATAGTGGGGTACTGCAGGGTTCAGTACTGGGACCAGTCCTTTTTAATGTGTTTATAAGTGACACTGCAGAGGAACTGGAAGGAAAAGTATGTCTCTTTGCAGGCGACACAAAAATCTGCAACAGGATTGATACACAAGATGGAGTGGAAAGGATGAGAAGGGACTTGGCAAGGTTGGAGGAATGGTCAAATGTATGGCAGCTCAGATTCAATGCAAAGAAGTGCAAGGTAATGCACCTGGGAAACAAAAACCCAGGGGAAGAGTACACAATGGGGTGAGATACAACAGTAAAAATGGAAAGGGACCGGGGTAATTTTACAGATGACCTAAAGGTGGGCAAGCAATGTAAGAAGGCAGTAAGGAAGGCTGGGGGATACTGGGATGCATAGGGAGAGGCATCAATAGCAGAAAACAGGAAGTTGTTATCCCTCTGTACATACAGTTGGTGAGACCCCATCTGGAGTACTGTGTGCAGTTCTGGAGACCCCATCTCCGCAAAGACAGAGAGTGGAGGCTGTCCAGAGGGCGGCAACCAAAATATTGCAGGGTCTGCACCAGAAGACATACAAAGGAAGACTAAAGGAGCTTAATATGTATACCCTTGAGGAAAGAAGGGAGAGAGGGAACACAATAGAAACTTTCAAGTACCTCACGGGAATCAAAGTCCAAGAGGGTAGCATCTTTCAGAAAAAGATGTGCAAGAACAAGGGGACACAATTTGAAGATAGAGGGGGGATGGCTCATAGGTAATGTGAGGAAGTATTTTTTCTCAGAGAGGGTTGTGGATGCATGGAACAGCCTCCCTGAGGAGGTCGTGGAGTCAAGAACAGTGGGGGAATTCAAGAATGCATGGGACAGACATAAGGCAGTACTAGTGGGGGGGGGGCAGGAGGAAGTAAGCTGTTGGTTAACTAGGATCTGCAGCTTACCTGTTAGCTAGAAAAATGGGCAGACTAGGTGGGCCAAGCGGTCCTTATCTGCCGTCAAATTCTATGTTTCTATGTTAGTGTTGTTACAGCTTTTATCGCTTATTTTTGGGACTTGGTGCACATGTAACATGCAGTTTTGCATTTAAATAAAAGGACTTCATTTTTTCATCAAAGTCCTGTGCGTTCTGATTTTTGTGGGTGCTCTTACCATTTCCTCTGTTATTGTATTGTAAAGGTACCCTGAGCTCTGGAAGGGCGCCTTATATACATAAATACTACTTACTTTATGAAGCCCTGGCCAAGCTCCTGACTGGCATCCCCTGGGCAAAAATCTGGATTGTGCTTTGGCGGGGGGGAGGGAGAATCCATGGGGAACCTGCTCAGGTGTGGGGGCTGGATCGGGAGGCGTGCTACAGGGTGAATTGAGCCCTCTAAGAGAGGGCTGGAACCTGCCTGCTAGTCCCAGTGGAAAAAGCTATATAAAAAAATATCAAAAGTTAAGCATGACTGTATAAAGTCTGGAACACAATGATTTAGCATGATTTTTAAACTTCATTCTCATCTCATTGATTCAACAGAAGGAAATTAAGCAAAGTAAAGGACATTAAATATAGATCATAACAGCAGGTTTTTTCCAACTGCTGTTACCATTTTGAAATGCACGTTTATGAAAATAAGACAAACGTAGCACACAAAGTCATTTAATAGGGTTCCACATTTTAGAACCACGGAGTTTGAGGAAGGGCCCATTTAGTTTTCAAAACGTAGCGTTATACATAATAAAAGTGAACTATTTACGATTATGAACTGGTTGCCAAAAATTGAGACAGCTGATTGGCAGAGGGTTCTTTGAAGCCGTGATGATATCGTAGTACATACTCTTAGCTTCAAAAAGCCTCCGGTCACAACAACTTCCTCTGCATGCAAAATTTGCCTGGCCCATGGACAGAATCAAACATTAAAATGGCAATAGAAAGAGACACACCACTACAGCTGCTGCCGACTACAGCACACACAAAAACACCAGCTCTCCACACAAAAATACCACAACTTTCTTACCGCCACGCCAGTCAAAATACAGTAAAGGCTGGTCACGAGCAAGCACCCCCGCTACCACAATACCACTGCTACTTAAAACAGAACCTCTGTATTTGTAGTACTGTTACTCACAGTCAATTTTTCATGCTCCCGAAAGCTGTGAAGCATATTCTTTACAGTTGCTCTCCCCTTTCAATAACCACTGCGTGATACTTATGGAGTGCAACCACAAAACCGAAAGAGTTCACCTACATCATACAATGTAAATGCAGTATACAATTTGCATAAACAAACATATAAAATGCAGGAACAAGGAGGTTCTTATGCCACTCTATACCTCATTGATACGCCCACACATGGAGTACTGTGCCCAGTTCTGGTCACCCTGATATACAAGCGATATTGGCTCCTTGGATAGGGTCCAAAGGAGAGCAACTCTGAGGATTACAGAGGTACAGGGTTTGGATTACGAACAGAGATTGCAGACCTTGGATATGTACTCCTTAGAATTTCGTAGACTTTGGGGTGACGTGTATGTTATACAGGACTTTAAATGATCCATCACTCTGGGAACAGTTAAATCTAGCCCTAAAGGACCAGACGTATAATACAAGAGCCCATCCCCTTCAAATAAGTGGGGAAAGGTATAAAACTGATAAAGGAAAGCAATGGTTTACTGTAAGAACAGCTAAAATTTGGAATAAGCTCCCTTTGGAAATTATAGTAAGCAGAACAATGGAGGAGTTTAAAACCAAGTTAGATCATTACCTGATCAAAAATAACATCTTGGGTTATATATAAATCAAGGCGAGCATATGGACTTTTGGCCTTTAAAGGCTCAGAACAACCTATGAAATAATTTTCTTTCGGAGCGCACTTCTTAGCACAGTAGGTTTTCACGGGAAAATAAAAAAATTAAAGTTCCATACAGTTTTTCACCTGGTCCACCAGCAGGCAGTGGGACAGGGTCAAATGCAGGGAAAAGACAGAACTGCTGGGCTAGTGAGACAGATCACAGCACCAACTCCTCCACAAACTCCACTTACAAGAGCACCCACCACCTGCTGCCCAGGGCACTCCAGGAACTATATTCTTAAAAGAGCTCCTCCAACATCCACAAAAAGGCATTTTAAAAGTTGTTTTTTTTTTTGCTAATAAAACATTTGAGACAGTTCATAATAGAAATAATGCACTTCTGGATGTGGTATATCATCACTTCAAGTGCTGGATGCACCCGGCCTGCGGCCTTATGCCCAACCACCCAAGGTGTGACAATATACTACACTATGTCGTGCATTATTGCTTAATTATTTACTAGGAAATGGAACCATTATGAACATTACTGTTAGAAAGAAAAATTGATCTCTTGTGAACCATTTACAAGGAAACTGACGTCACCAGGTTATTTGTAAACAAAGGGTAACAGAACTTTAACCCTATATGTATTGAAACAAAGTAAATGGATATCACTTGCATGAAAATCTGATCCAGCCTATAAAAGGAATAAAAACATTTTCTAAGGAAAAATAAATCTGTATGGTTTTACAAACTGATCAAGGGTAGAGTTCGCACAACTAGGTCATTTTCTTTGGAAAGATGTAAATCACTTGCCCCAATTTATCACTCATATGATGTGGCATAATTGCCCATTTTAGCATAAAGTTCACATAGATTATATTGTTCTGTTTCTGTACTATATTTTGTAGATATTGATGTAACACTCATTATTTGGAACAAGGTCCCCACTTCAAATGAGCTCTGCTCAATGGGTTTAACACTGAATAAAAATTAAAAATGTATGAATTTCCCCATTTGCCAGAATTCTTCCATACAAGGCATTTGACCATCCTCTCAGCTGGCTCAACAGGGTCACTCATATGCCTTTTCTTTTTCAGGTCCTGAATGTTTCTAGTCTTTTTCAGACTAGAATGGAGGTAGTCCCATCAGCATGTTTTTTTCTTGGGGTCTTACATGTCTGAGCATACCTCAGCCAAAGATTTATGCCCCTTGCTAGGCTTCCTTCCTGGAGAGGGCCCCAGCTCGCTTAACTACTGCCCCTTACACATTCTCTAAGACTTTTCTACATTGGCATCCTCTAGTCTGCGTCAGGGCCTATTAGCCGTTATTTGAGAATACCTAACTGAATTGTTAGCACTTATTTACTGACAGTGTTGGATTGCTCATCATGCACTTGTATTAAGACTGTTGTACAATGTGCCTCTGTCTTTTCTACTCAATCTCCTGTATTAGCCCGTTAATGTGTTACTAATATGTTTATGACAATGCTTGTTCACTGCATTTGATATTCCCAACTCATGTATAGTTACGTAGGAACTTACCGTAACAGTAGATCTTTGAGAGAGGTTCCTTCAGTAGGTCATTACATACAGGACTGGCGCCACCTGGTGTTGGGCCGCATGGCAGACTTTTCTAGCAATCCCTGACGGGGGACCGCCCACCCGTCACGTGACTGATGTTAGCGTAGCCATATATAGTGGGCGGTCCCCACGCCCGCCCTCCAGTTCTCCCGCCGGAGCCAGGAAGAAGCCTACCAGCAGGAGCAAACAGGATTTGGAGTCCCTATAAGAAATAAAATGAGGAGAAGGAGAGAGGGAAAAATCTGACCTACTGAAGGAACCTAAGATCTACTGTTACAGTAAGTTCCTACGTAACAGTACTATCTTACTTTGAGAGGGTTCCTTCAGTAGGTCATTACATATAGGACAGAGTCCCAAGCAGTCCCTCCAAAGAGAGAAACCAGAGAGGAGGAGAAAATAGCTCCAACAGAAACTGGGAACCAGAATGGACCCTGCCTAGGACAGAATGCCCTGCAAGATGGCTAGGTCGAAGCCAGCCTTCCACCTAGAAGCAATGTCCAGACTGCAGTGTTTGGTAAAGGTATGGACAGAACTCCAAGTAGCTGCGGCACAGATATCAGCCACAGAGATGTTCTGCAAAAAGGCAGTGGAAGCAGCCATGTCCCTAGTAGAATGACCTCTGATGGGACCCGGCAGAGGTTTTTTGTACTTTTGGTTACGATACCGAATACAGTTGCCTAACCATTTGCAAAGGCACTGCTTGGAAACCACTTTGCCCATAGACCTGGGGCCAAAAGAAACAAAAAGCTGATCGCAGCTACGGAAATCCTTGGTCCCGTGTGTGTAGCACCAAAGGATCTGATGGACGTCCATGGTGTGCAGGAGTGCCTCACCTATATTGGAAGGAGATGGAAAGTAAACATGAAGCTTTACTGATTGGTTCAGTGTGGCTTCTGACACCACCTTGTGAAGAAACTTAGGATTTGTCCTTAGGATCACCCGATCCTTGTGGAAAATAAGATAAGGCTCTTTACAAACCAGAGCGTGAAGCTCCAAAATCCTTTGGACCAACATAATGGCAACTAAAAATAACGTCTTCCAGGTAAGGAAGTGCAAATCACAGCTCATGACCGGCTCAAAGGGGGGGGGAGCTTCTCCAACACAAATTTCAAATCCCAAGGTGGAGCTGGGCTGCAGATGGGAGGTTTCAGATGGAGGATCCCTTTCAGAAAAGTCTGAGACTTCCAACTGAGCCACGGGTTTACCATTCACCAGCTCGTGGTACGGAGAAATTGCGGAAAGGTGGACCTTCAAGGAAGAATATGACAGACCAGAGTCTGACAGATGAAGGAGGTATTCCCTGATTTGAGGGGTAGAACAAGAAAAGGGGTTCCAATTCTTGGAAGTCGCACAGATGGAAAAATGTTTCCACTTCATGGCGTAAGTGGAATGCGTAGAGGGTTTTCTAGCCTCTATAAGGACTAGAGCGACTCGAGAGGAGACCCTGAAGTGAGAAATTGCTATGTCTGCAGGAGCCATGCATGAAGATGCAGTGTCCTGAGCCCCAGATGTACAAGACTACCTCGATCCTGGGTCAAGAGGTCGTGGGTTACTGGAAGTGGAACCGGTGGTTCCCTGGATAGCTGTTGTAACAGTGGAAACCAAATTTGTCTCGGCCAGAGAGGAGCGATGAGAATCATTCTCGCCTTCTCTGCCTGAAGCTTGAGAAGGACCCTCTGGAGAATGGGAAATGGAGGGAAGGTGTACAAAAATGTCCCTGTCCAGAAGAGAGACAGCGTGTCTTGCCAGAAAGCACCATGTCCTGAAATGAGCTAGCAAAAACTGGGAAGCTTTGCATTGTATTGAGAGACGAAAAGGTCAATTTCTGGATGCCCCCAATTTAGGAAGTGAGATTCTGCCACTTCCCGATTTAATTCCCACTCGTGAGCTATGGTCCGAGACCTGCCGAGACTCCGCCAGGACATTTAGAACGCCTGGAACGTGCACGGCCACAAGAGCCAGATTGCACTGGACCGCCCAGTTCCACACCCGCATCACCTCCCTGCACGGGGTACGATCAGGTTTCTGGTTTATTGAGGTACCAGACTACCGACATTGTCCATTTGGACCAGCAGTGATCCCTTGGGAAGGAGGGTCTGAAAGGTTTGCAAGGTGTACAAGACCGCTCTCATCTCCAGAACATTAATGTTCAAAGGTGCTTCCAAGCTGGACCACAGTCCTTGAGCTTGGTGCTCCCCATCCCATGTTTGAAACGGCCATAGTTAGGGATGCCAGAGGAGCAGGGCTCCTGAAAGGGAGACCTACGGAAAGGTTGCAGGGGTCCCTCCACCAAAGCAATTCTTTCTGAACCACTGCAGAGACCAGTACCGGATGGTCCAGGTCGTCCAGGAGTTGGTCCCACTGCACGCGCAAGGACTACTGAGCAACTCATGTGAAGCCTCACCAGAGAAACAGTAGTGATGGAGGCTGCCATCAGGCCTAGAAGGTGAAGGATCTCCCAGGCCAGGATGGTCCTGGATGAAGCCACTTGCGAAGCCTGACGGATCAGGGTCTCCACCCTGTCTGGAGGCAGGAGGGCTCTGCAATGGACCGCATCCAAGACTGCCCCAATGAACTGTAATCTCTGGGACGGGATCATGGATGATTTGGGAATACTGATAGTAATCCCTAATCTGCCAAAGAGGTTCAAGGTGAAAGAGAGAGCCTCCAGTAAAGAGTCCCTGGATGGGGCTGAGATCAGTCAGTTGTCCAGGTAAGGGAAAAATGCAATACCCTGGTGGTGTAAGGAAGCCACCACTGTTGCCAAGCACTTGGTAAACACCCGGGGTGCTGTGGACAGACCAAAAGAGAGCACTCGAAATTGGAAGTGCTCCCCTTGGAAGTGGAATCACAGGAAACGGCGGTGGCTAGAGAAGATCGGGATGTGCAGGTAAGCATCCTGCATGTCCAGAGTGCACAACCAATGATCCTCCAGAAGGAGTGGGAGGAGACTCTGAAGTATCAACATCCGAAACTTTTTGTACTCTACAAACTGAGGTTGCTTAAGTCAAGAATGGGTCTGAAGTCTCCTGTCTTTTTTGGAACCAGGAAAAAATGGGAGTAAACCCCACCCCACCCCTTTGCCAGAGGGGAACAAACATGCTCTATTGCTTCCTTGAGCAAGAGGCTTTGAACTTATCGAATGAGAAGAGCCTGATCCCTGGGGTAAGACTACCTTTTTGGCGGAGATTCTGGAGGAAGTTCCAGAAACTATGGTGTGTCCGACGGACACCAGTTGCAGGACCCATGCATCGAAGGTTATTGTCTTCCATTCCTGCACATGGTGGTCGAAACTCCCCCCACCTGCTCCTCATCGTGTGACTGAGGAGGTAGTGGGGATAGTGAGTCAGGAAGTGGCAGGACGTTCAGAGGGAGGGCCCCCTGTGCGTCTCTGGTTCTTGGAGGCCGGAGGAGTGGCGGAACCCGTGGACTTGCGTTTGCCCTGGCGCTGGGCCGAGGTCCGCTTCCTCTTCCTCCAGGTCCTTTTCAGAAAGGGCTGCTGCTGTGAGTGCCCGATTGGTACATGGACCTCACTGATCCGAGGACGAGACCTCTGTCCTTGAGATCAGTGATATCATCTTTGGTGTCCCCATTAAAAAGTACAGAGCACCGAAAGGGGGCACCCTGAGTCGCCGACTGTACCTCGTTGGCAAGGCCAGAGATGCAAAGCCAGGAATGCCGTCTTAGGGCAATGGCAGTTGTCGAGGTGCGAGCTACAGAGTCGTATTTAGCCTGTAAGGCATGCCTACATGAAAAGTGAGAGAAGCGAAGGTCCTTTGCAAGCTCCTCTGAGACTCGAGGGTTCCATACACTGGACATGAGCCTCTAACCTGGCCAGGGTTGCCTTTTGGTGGGACACCATGTGGGCCACATACTTAAGGGATCTAAGTGCACACGTGGCTGAGGCGCAAATGTTTCTACCGAACTGGTCCATCTGCTTCGACTCTGTATGGAGGAGTGGTGCTCATGTGCTTGGATGCAGCGGAGCAGCCATGAGCAGCTGAGATGACAACAGAGTCCACCTTAGGAGGTGTCTTTAGCAATGGAGTGTCCTTCAGTACCCGGTAAATCCTGTCCACCCACTTGGGGACAGCCGGGAGGGAATGAGGCATCTGCCAGACCGTTGAGGTGAGATCAAATCCAGGGAGGAATGGGGACTGGAGACCAAGACTCTACGTCCAGGTGTTCTGCTAGCCTCCGTCTCATTGGGTCTTGTTCCTCTGACTCTCAGTCTAAGAAATCCTTCATGGACCTCAGAAGATCTGAGAAGGCAGGGTCCTCTGGGGGTGACTTGGGGGAAACCTTGCCTTTCGGACCCTCAGGCTCCTCCAAGGCATCCTCCGCCAAGTCGTCATCATCATCGTCCCCCTCATCAGGAAGATTACGGATGCTGGGAAGGGTAATGTCCTGATGAGCTGCCCCAAAGACATGTACCGTGGATGAAGAGGAGCTTCTCAGGGACGCAGACCTAGGAGACCGCAGAAGAGGGAGTCATGTCTCCAGGTCTGAAACCAACTCAGAGTGTGCCCCCGCCACCAAGACTGGATGAAGGTCTTAAAGACCGGCGTAGTCAGAGAAGGTGGAGGGGGTGGAGGAGGAGGAGGTTGTGGCTGGGGGGGGAGAAAAGGTATAACTGGTGGGGACAGGAAATGGTATCCCTGGTAATGGTGGTAGGGGTTATAATAACCAGGGTAGTACTGCCCAAAAGAGCCCCATTTAGGAGGAGGACCAGCCAAGAAGTGGTCCCCAGGATACCATAAAGGGTAATGTGGGACAGTCAGGGGCCTTGTATAAATCCCTGTCAGATCTGACAGAGAGGGTACCAACGTCAGACCCGCTGTGGTATAAATCATCAGGGGGTCCCATGTCTGGGGACAGACGTCGGTACTGGTACCACCCGATCCAGCGCCGGAAGGGGACCCGGCGTTGGAGGGGCTTGTGTCTGGGCCAAATGAAAGAGGCCTGGCAGTGGGACCGGGTCTGGCGCTGGGGCAGACCACAGGGCCCTGGCTGTGGACAAGTCAGAATATCTGGCATCGGAATGGGATTCGCTGGATCAGACAGTGGAATCGGGGCCGGGATAATAGTCGGCTCCGAAGGGATCCCACCTGAAGGAGGAGGAGGGGCCTCCACTGGAAGGCCAGATGGCCGAGAAGCCTCCTTCTCCATGACCCTGTCAGGAGAGCACGGAACAGACCCCGAGGAATCTACCACAGAGGGGTTCCGTGCACTCTTCGCCAGAAGTACCCACCTGAGAAGGGGAGGGTGAAGGAGAAGGGGGGGAGAGGGGCCTTCTCCTCCTGGTTCTGCTGGTCATTGGGTGAGGCACTGCTACGCCCTGACTGGAGAACCACACTTGAGCGGCCGGAGATGGGCGTCTTATCAGGTGGAGCGGGGTGGATGGGAGCCCTGGCCGACTTACCGACTGGTACCGGGTGGGTCCTCAAAGGCTGGGGAGTCGGAGGCTGGCTTAGCGGCCGCAGCGGTGCGGTCGTCTGAGAAGCCAATGGTCGACTGACCCACTGAAGATCTGCCAGACTTACCGTCTGAGGTTCTTTTAGGTGGTGGCTGGGCCTTGCTCGTCAAGGGCCACGAGGTCTCATCCGTGGAGCGTTCGAGATTTCTGCTTATGGTGCTTCTTTGAGGGAAAATATTTCTCAGAAGAATACTCTCTAATGTGGTCCATTTGCTTTTCCAAAGAATCTAAGCGGCCCTTTAGAAGGTGGGCCTCCAAAACCTGCTGTCTCTGCTTTTTGGTGGCCCGATTGAAAGTCTGGCACTCTGAGCAGGAGGAGATGGAATGGTCAGGGTCCAAACAGATCATGCACTTCAGGTGACCGTCCTTATGAGGGATCTGCGTGCCACAGGATGAGCACTTCTTCTTGGGTGAAGACATCAAGTAGAGGAATATCAAAATAGAGATTTTGGCGAAGGAAAAATCCGACGCAAGAACTAACATGACAATCGCTGTATGGAAGTCTGCAATGAGACTGACAAGAGGTGATGGCAGGAAAGAACTGGAGGGAGGGTGTGGGGACTGCCCACTATATACGTCCACGCTGACGTCAGTCACGTAACGTGATGTTGGGTGGGCGGTCCCCCCATCAAGGATTGCTAGAAAAGTCTGCTGTGTGGCCAGACGCCAGGTGGCACCAGTCCTATATGTAATGATCTACTGAAGGAACCCTCTTGAAGTAAGATCTGGCCCTTCCCTTTGTTTGACGAGGATCCTTTGTAAATGAGCTCCTAGCACAAAGGTTTGTAATTCAGATTCTTTAATAAAATCTAAACTTCCCTGCAGAATCCATTAGACTAGGGGAAGTGGTTCCTACAGACCTTTTTGCAAAGCTGATCTCAACCAGTTTCACAGGGGAACACTGGAGTTCGACTTAGATGTCAGCGCTAATACAGTTTTTTTTTTTTTTTTTTTATTAAATGCGCCTATTCAGAGTCAAGGACAAAACACTTGCACGGAACAGTCTGCCCAGTAGTGCTATGGGCACAAACACTTGTAGTACTCTCTCTGAGATTCTGCCTTAAGACACTTTTTAAAACTTGAAGCCCAAGTTTTCATTCTAGGCTTTTTTTCTTTTTTCCAACTTTGACGCTGACATGAGACCAGAAACTGTCAACAGTAAACACTGACCTCAGGCACCAAGAGCCAATTTCAAATGTTGACCAGTCATTGTAAGTTGACCAGTATATGTCCATTCAACCAGAGTTGTGAGCTGAAATTAATAAGAACTTTCTTTACACATTTCAGTGGGGGGGGGGGGGCGGCTTTTAAAATGGAACTGCTAGGCTATTAAATCAAAACCACAACCAAAAACCCCACCAAAGACATTGTGAGCAGAGTATAATTTGGAGTTCTGGTCATGGTTCTCAGAACAATTCAGAAATCGTGTAAAATGACCAAAACATACTTTTTTTTTTTATACTAAAACACAGAGGAACTGTAAATAAAACTTTTAAAATGACAAGGGGCTTAGCTCTCAAATAGCAAGAGTACCAATTGGGACACCCACTCTTCAGCAGAAATTAAAGATCTACCACTGGAATGCTGGGAAGATCAAGACCAGCACAGTGAGAGAGCATTTTAATAAAAAAAATTCTTAGTTCTGTGGTATCATGAACCGGCTGGAGATGATGCACCAGTTTAACTGGCAGTTGTAATTCATGCTGTTGGAATGGGTACTTTCCAATCACAACCAATTGCCCTTGGCTGTAGTGCTTCTCAGGTGTAGGTCCAACACCCATGTTCTCCATGTATATGCTTTAGTTGGGAAACATCATTCTTGGATACAGTACAGAGTTTCACTGCTATAGCGATGGTACTCACCTGTCATCAGTCCTTCACACATAACCAGGTTCAGTCTGTGCATATGCAATCAGTAACTGGATGCCTTCCCCCGGTTGGATTAGCACTGAATCCAGGAAAAACAGGGCACTGCTTATGGGACGGGCCAGCAGGTTTCTGTACAGAGGTGTAACCTTAGCCTCACAATCCTTGATGGGGTCCAACGTACTGCTGAAATGGTGGTTCGCACATTGTGGAAGTAGCCTATAATAGAATGCTGACATCTGGCCAGCCTGTCACTGCAGCAATAGCACTATCACTTGCAACTTGGGTTCGGCAGTCTGGATTGTCGGTAGGCCAGCTGAGGGAATTAGGATCGAGCATCCCAGAGGGTGCTCTCCTCCGGTGGTGGTGCGGATCTCAAGCCTCCGCTGCAATGGTGCCACCTAGATGACCATGGGTGGCAGCACAGCAAAGGTAGGCAGGTTACAGCCCACAGCTGGAGGTCACGTGCAGATGCTTTAGCTTCCTAGTATGCAAACTGCTGACAGAAGCAAACTAGGAACATAGATGGCCCTGGCTGCTCCTGAGGCAATGGTATCTGCCAGTACAACTTGTCCTTCCTGTCCATGGAGGCTGTCCCTGATGAAATCCAAGAAAATTTTGGGTACATCCCCTACCCAATCTCGCTGAGGGGGACAACCATGGCTCCATGGAGTGAGCAGCACCCGGCTTGAGATACAAGCCATAGCCAGCCTGTGCTAAAGACACCCAGAGAGAGCAGGAGCCAGAGTAAGAGAAAAGGCACATAAACTGTAAAAACAGAGAAAAAAATTGGCTGATCATTAAATCTCAGGTACCTGCTGTAGTCAAGGGAAGCTTCTATCATTTAAGAAATATTTTTAGGCTGTGCACCTTTTTAGGAAACACAAACAGTAACACAATACATCACAATCAATACAATGCAGCGTGGAAGTACAGTACATGGAAATCACCATGAAAGAATTTAGACTGGTGGTTCTTTAAAGTTCAAAGGTTAATATTAATGCATTTCTCCTTTTTTATCACCACCAGAACTGGAGCTCACAGCTACCTCTCCTTCCATGCGTCCCAGATTTATGAGATGTGTTTCAAGTACATAGAAACATAGACTTTGACAGCAGATAAGGATCACTTGGCCCACCCAGTCTGCCCATTTCCCTACCTACTGGATAAGCTGCAGATTCTAGTTAACCAACAGCCTACCTCTGCAACCCCCCCACTATAATTGCCTTGTGTCTGTCCCATGCATGTTTGAATTCTCCCACTGTTTTAGACCCAATGACCTCCTCAGAAAGGCTGTTCCATGTATTCACCACTCTCTGTGAAAAAAAAAATTCCTCACATTACCCCTGAGCCATCCCCCATCTATCTTTAAATTGTGCCACCTTGTTCTTACACATCTCTTTTTCTGAAAGATGCTACCCTCCTGGACTTTGTTGATTCCCATGAGGTACTTGAATGTTTCTATCATGTCCCCCCTGTCCCTCCTTTCATCAAGAGTATACATATTAAGCTCTCTCAGTCTCTCTTCATATGGTTTCTGCTGCAGACCCTGCACCATTTTAGTTGCCCTCCTCTGGACTGCTTCCATCCTATGTCCTTGCGTAGATGAGGTCTCCAAAATTGTACACAGTACTCCAAATGGGGTCTCACCAACTGTCTGTACAGAGGGATAACCACTTCCCTTTTTCTACTTGTGATGCCCCTTCCTATGCATCCCAGTACCCCCCCTGGCTCTCCTTACCGACTTTTCACATTGCTTACCCACCTTTAGGTCATCTGATATGACTACTCCCAGGTCCCTTTCCATTTTTGTTGTTAGTACCTCCCTGCTATGGTACTCTTCTGGGTTTTGTTTCCCAGGTGCATTACTTTGCACTTCTTTGAATTGAATCTAAGTTGCCATATGTCTCACCATTCCTCCAACCTTGCCAAGTCCCTTCTCATCTTTTCTACCCCCCTTGTGTATCAACTCTGTTACAGATCTTTGTGTCATCTGCAAAGAGGCATACCTTTCCCTCCAGACCCTCTGCAATGTCACCTATAAAGATGTTAAAGAGGACTGGACCCAGTACTGAGCCCTGAGGTACTCCACTAGTAACCCCCCCCTTTCTTCAGAATGTGTTCCATTCACTATTACCTTCTGTGTCCTGTTGTGCAGCCAGTTTGCTACCCAGGCTGGCTAACTTGATTATTAATCTTTTGTGCGGGACTGTGTCAAATGCCTTGCTAAAGTCTAGGTAGGCCATATCCACAGCCCCTCCCTGGTCTATTACTTTGGTCACCCAGTCAAAGAAATCAATTAGATTCGTCTGACATGACCTTCCTGCTGTAAATAAATGCTGCTTTGGGTCCTGTGCCCCCGCTGGCCTCTAGGTACTCAACAATTCTTTCTTTCAGAAGTGATTCCATCATTCTCCCTACCACTGAGGTCAAACTTACAGGTCTGTAGTTTCCTGCTTCTGCCTTGCCCCCACTTTTGTGAAGGGGAAATCACATCTGCCCTCCTCCAGTCCTCAGGTACCGCCCCATCCTGCCATGATCTGTTAAAGTGTGGTCAGTGGTGTCACTAGGTCCTCCCTTAGTTCTTTTAGGATTCTGGGGTGAATCCCGTCAGGCCCCACTGCTTTGTCCACCTTGAGTTTTAAGAGTTCTTTCAGGACTCTCTTCTGTGAATGGACTGGTGTCAACCCCCCTACCCAGAGTGCTTCTATTGTCTGGTTTAGGTAACTCCTCCTCATCTTCTTTGTGAATACTGAGCAAAAGTATTCATTCAGTATCTCTGCCTTTTTACTGTCTCCTCTGCCCACCTCCCTCTCCTTTATTAATCTTCACTATCCTCCCTTAACCTTTCTATGCTCCCTAATGTACCTGTAAAAGGTTTTATCCCCCTTAACTGAGTTGGCTATTTTTTTCCTCGGTTTGGGCCTTTGCTAGTCTGACTGCCTTCCCCACTTCTTTCTGCTTTAACTGATACAGTTCCCTGTCGTGCCCCTTCTGTGATTCCTTATACTTTTTGAATGCAGCCCTTTTCTCCTTGACCTTCCCTGCCACCTCTTTTGAGAACCATAGTGGTTTTTTACTCCGCTTTGTTTTATTTGTTTCCCACAAAGGCTTGTTGCCTCTATGATGGCAGTTTTGATTTTTCTCCATTGTTCTTCCACCCCTCCTTTTTGGTCATTTGCTAGTGCATTTTTCAGGTATTCACCCATTTTGCCAAAGTCAGCCCTTCTAAAGTCCAGTATCCTTGTTTTTGTATAGCTTATGTCAAATTCTGTTTTGATATGTATAATATAACAACTCCTGGTGGTCTAGTGGTAGAAAGGATTTGGAGAATCTTAAATATCTTAGTCCCACGATCATGTGCTGCTGTTGCTACTGCCGACACCGCCACAGCCAGAACTCTCAGGCCATGCCTCTCCCCGCTGGAAACTGCACACTTTGCCTGGATTATCAATCATCTTGTCTCAAATGTGACTGTTTTCTTTATCAAGGCCAAAATCAACAATTGTAAAATGGCTAGGGACTTGAGACACTTCAAGTCTAAGTGATCAAGGCAGAGGGTGCAATTTCCAACAAGAAGGAATGCTGTCAGAGAGCGTCGGTTGTGGTGGCATCTGCAGCAATATCAACAGCAGCAGATCATCGTGGGACCAGCGAATGAGACTGATATTTAAACCTAAGCATCCTTTCCACATACATGTGATATGTCCAACTTGCTTAAGAGGGAGATTTGGGTCAAATTAGGAGGGAGATTGGCCTACTAGTAGGGAGATGCCGTAACGTCATGAGTTTGTCCTTAAATGGCATCAAAAAAATAAGAAAAAAGTAATTACAAAAATTTAATGCATTTCATTTTGTCAAGAATAAGCACTAAAAAGAATAAACAACTAGTTACATAAAGTTATCAGATACATTGTTCATCACTGATTTAATTTTTATGTGTCTTTATCTGCCCAAAGAACATGGATATTTTGGACAGAATTTTACTTAAGCTGGAGATTTTGTTTCCCAGGAGGAAGGGGAGTTCAGTCAAAAAAAAAAACAGGAGTCTCCTGCGTAAAGAGGGAGATATCACATGTTTGTTTCCACCACTAGACGATATATTATGTATAAAAACAATGGCGGCAGGGCAATTTGGAACTTGAAACTAATCTCAAATTTGGGACCAGGTCACAGGGGGGAGGAGGAGATGGCGGTGAGCTCAGGTTCTGGCAGCAGATCCTTCTGGAACCATGATTATCAGTGCCACAATTTCACCCACTAGAGCACCACAGTACATCAATGGGGACATAGAGGAATTTAGCATTTGCAGGTTAAAGAAACTACAGTTACATAAGAACTTACCGTAACAGTAGATCTTAGAGAGGATTTCTTGCTGCAGGGTACATCAGTAGGACTCGACACTTGACACTGGGATCACATGGAAACTTTATAGCTAGCAGTCTACTAGAGGGGACTGCCCACCACTGACATCAGCCAAGCCTGTAAGAGTGGGTGGCCCCCATAGGCTCCTCAGTTCTCTTGCAGAGACCAAAAGCAGAACCTGCTAGGAGAACAGAGGAGAAAGCCAAGCGAATTGTTAGAAAGAAAAGGAAGCAGAAGGCTCCCCTCCAAAGAAAGGGAAAGCTACAAAGATAGGAAAAAAGAAGGGAAAGGAGGAGGGAAAGCATGGCCTGCTGCAAGAGATCCTCTTGAAGATCTACTGTTATGGTAAGTTCTTACATAACTGTACTATCTTACTTCAAGGGTATCTCTTTCAGCAGGCTTCACCGGTAGGACAAGTCCCAAGCAGTTATACAAAAACTGTCAAAACAGTCCAAGAGGTTTGAAGAAAAAGCCTAAGAAATGAGGCCCTGGAACACGACTACCCCCAAACTGACTGTGCTGAGAGGTGATGTCCAGACTATAGTGCTTGGCAAAAGTATAGACAGAGCCCCAAGTGACCGCTGCACAAATCACGGCAGCAAAGATGTTGCAGAAGCAAGCAATAGAGGCGGCCACGCCTCTGGTGGAACGAACATGTACTACACCAGAAAGTCCCTTACTGTACTTTCTGTAACAGAAAATAATGCAGTTGAACGACCATTTGGACAGAGCCTGCTTAGACACTGGGATTTCCCCCCTTTCCTAGGGGCAAATAAATTGTTTGGACTTTCTGCAGTCCTTGGTACGGTGTGTATAGCAATGCAAAATTCTATGCACATCCAAGGTATGGAGCAATGCTTCCCTTGAATTGGCATGTTCCAGGAAATAAACAGGCAGGTGGACGGACTGATTCAAAGTAAGCTCAGACACCACCTTGGGGAGATACTTGGGACTGGTACGCAAGGACACGGTCTCTGTGGAAAACCAAATAAGGCTGCTCACACTTGAGCATCTGGAGCTCGGAAATCCTTCAAGCAGAAGTAATAGTAACTAAAAACAATGCTTTCCAAGACAGAGCGCGTAGCTCACAACTCGGGACAGGTTTAAACGGAGACAGGGTGAGCTTTTCTAACACAAAATTTAAGTCCCAAGCTTGGACAGGGAAACAGATTGGTGGCTTCAGGTGCAGAATGCCTCTCAAGAAAGTGCGAGACAAACTGAGTTGAGCCACTAAACAGCCATCTATGGGAACATGATAGGCAGATATGGCCAAAAGACTGACTTTAATTGAGGAGTACTTCAGACCAGAGTCAGAGGGAAAGCAAGTACTCCAAAATCTGGTTCATCGGACAGGTAAAGGGATCCAGATGGTGCAATGCAGCCCATATGGCAAAGCGCTTCCATTTTATAGAATATATGGCCACTGCCACCAGGACATCTGCCACTTTAGAGGAAACCCGAACCTAATGATGGCTACGTCCTCAGGAGCCATGCATGAAGATGGAGAGACTTGAGATCTGGATGGACCAGGGTGCCCTGCTCCTGAGAAAGCAAACCTGCATATAGGGGCAGGGGCACTACAGGTTCCACTGCTAGCTGTTGAAGCACAGGGAACCAAATCTGATGAGGCCAGAAGGGGGCGACCAGGATCATCAATGCCCCTACCATTTAAAGTTTGATCAGAATTCTGTAGGAGTGGGAAGGCGTACAGAAACCTCCCTTTCCATGAGAGTGATGTGTGGTGCCAGAAAACCTCAGGCCCTGGAGCAAGAAGATGGATAGAAGGAGGGCGGTTCAGGGGCAATGAGAGGAAGTATTATTTCACAGAGAGGGTAGTAGATGCATGGAACAGCCTTCCTGAGGAGGTTGTGGGGTCTAAAACTGTGGGAGAATTCAAGAATGCATGGGACAGACACAAGGCAATTCTTGTGGGGGGTAGGAAGAAATAGGCTGTTGGTTAACTAGGATCTGCGGCCTATCCTGTAGGTAGGGAAATGGGCAGACTAGATGGGCCAAGCGGTCCTTATCTGCCGTCAAAGTCTATGTTTCTATGTTTCAAGTGAGCAGAAAGGCAGCAGTTTTGCATTGAGTAGGGATGCAAAAAGGTCCAACTCTGGATGACCCCACCAGTCGAATGGATCTTCCACCACTGAGGTCAGGAATTCCCACTAATAAGCCCAAGAAAGGGACTGGCTTAGGCTGTCAGCTAAGATGTTTAACATGGAAGGCTGACAGTTCTAGGCCATGATCAACTGCCCAGTACCAGACACTCATCGCTTTCCGACAAGGGGGGGGGGGGGGGGGGGATGAGTCCCTCCCTGTCTGTTTATATAATGGACCACGTTAGAGATGCCTGAATCAGGAGTGGGCCCAGGGAGTGATATGTCTGGAAGGCCTGAAGGGCGTACAGAACTGCTCACATCTCCAAGACATTTATGTGGAGACCAGCCTCTACAGAGTTCCACTGCCCTTGGGTCTGGTAGGCACCCAGATGAGACCCCCAGCTTAGCATCTGTTATGAGGATTTGCTGCTGGGGTGGAATGTAAAATGGCACTCCCCCCCTTAGGAGATTGCTGGGCTCTAGCCACCACAACAGTACACACCTGACCAGGTCTGAAACAAGGACTGGCTGCTCTAGATCATCCAAACGCTGGTCCCATTGAACTCAGAGAGTCCATTGGAGAATTCTCATATGCAGTCTGGCTAGAGACACTGTAACAATGGCTGTGGCCATGAGTCCCAAAAGACGAAGAAAAACCCTAGCTGGGATATGACAGCTGAAGTAGAGCAGATGGGCTTGATCCATGACACACTCTGCCTCATCCTGGGGAAGAAAAGACATCCCCTGGGCTGTATCTAACACCGCCCCAATATACTGTAGCCACTGGGAGCACGTCAGAATAGATGTGGAGAGGCCAACGGTAAGAAAAAATTACTCACCTTAGTAATGTTTCTTCTAATGGAGTCTTGCTGTATTCTGACTGTTGCAGTTAGGTCCTGCCTTTCAACTGCCCCGGAGAACAGAGAGTTAACTTTCCATGGCCAGCATGGAACGTTCAGCACGAGCTCGGTTGAAACCCCTGTCTGCTGCTGTTTAAACTCCAACCGTCAGATCTTTACGAGCAATACTCACTAGAAGTTCTGTGTAGAAACTGTAAAACTCACACTAGCCAACTGGCAACTAAATTTATTAAAAGGTTTTTTTTGGTTTCAAAGCAAAGACTCAAGTCAGAAACCAAAAACAAAACAACACACACCCAAAGTAAAGGAAGGTGAAAAAGGGGCACCCCTAGGGTGCCAACACTGCTTCTGCCCACCCACATCCCAAAAATACAGGTTACTCACCTGTAACAGGAGTTCTAGGAATGGTATATGTTGTTCATCCACACTGTCTGGCAGACTCCTAGCAGTTCTCCGGGACGAGGGAGGCAAGGCGCACACCCCTGATAGATACTTGGGAAATAAAGACTGGAGAACTGAGGCCCCAAAACCAGCATCCCAGCATGACTCAAGGTCGATGTGGTACTAGGTGATGAAGGTGTGTGCTGACTTCCAGGTAGCAGCCCTGCAGATTTCCTGGATAGGGACATCCCTGGAAGCAGCCACAGATGCAGCGGTATGGCGGGTAGAATGAGCTCTTATCCCTCTGGGAGGCTCCATGTCCGCCAACCTATAGCAGAGATCTATGCAGGAGGTGACCCACCTGCCTATCTTCCGCTTGGCTGCAGGTCTGCCAGGTGCGGCTTCAGCGTAGGTGACAAACAGCTGGCGCAACCTCTCTCCAATCTTCAGCCGTCCGCACCTTTATAATAAGCTCTCTAGGGTCCAAAGTATGAAGCCTATATTCGCCTCCAGGTGTGACTGGGGTAGAACACCGCAGAGTCAACACCTGGTTAAAGTGAAACTCAGACACCACCTTCGGAAGGAATTTCGGTGGGGTCGCAGGACAACCTTGTCCCTGTGGAAGACCAGATAGTGAGACTCGATGGAAAGCGCCTGGAGCTCTCCCATCCTTCTGGCTGACGTGATAGCCACCAAGAAGGCGGTCTTCCACGACAGGTGAGAGATGTCACACCTGTGCATCGGTTCGAATGGCCTGCCCATAAGCTTAGCCAATACCAGCAGTAGATCCCACAGAGGTAGAGGTTCTCGCACCAGAGGGGATATGTGATCAAGGCCTTTGAAAAAGTGCCCGACCACCTTCTCCTGCGCCACCAACTGCTTCCCAGCCCGCACCCGCTACGCAGAGATGGCTGCCAGGTGCACCTTAAAGGTTGTTGACCAAAGCCCTTGCTGAGAAAGGGACCACAGGTAGTCCAGAATGCTTGCCAAGGAACAGGAGGAAGGGTCCAGGCCCTTGCCCTGACACCAAATGGAGAATCTCTTCCATTTGAAGGCGTAGCATTTTCTGGTCGACTCCTTACGGGACGCCTCAACAACGTTGAGGACCTTGTCAGAAAGACCCAAGGCCTGGAACTCTAGCCGCTCAGGAACCAGGCCGTCAGGTGCAGGGATTGAAGGTCCGGATGGAATACCTTCCCCCTGACTGACTGAGATCAGGTCCAGGCGAGCTGGAAGCCACCTCAGGAGCCTGGAGCTGAGACTGAGGAGATCTGGATACCAGAACTGGCGGGGCCAGTCTGGGGCTACCAGAATCACCTGCACCTTGTCCCTCCTCGCCTTGAGAAGCACCTTGTGGATCAAGGGAAATGGGGGAAAGGTGTAGAAGAGGCCCGGGGTCCATGGCCTTGAGAAGGCATCCCCCTGCAGTGAGCCCTGTTAAGGGGGTTGTGTGAAACAGTCTCAGCTTCGCATTCTCCCTGGAGGCAAACAGGTCTGCCTGAGGCGTACCCCAGAGGGAGAACAGATCTTGTACTATCTCCGGCAGGAGAGACCACTCGTGGGACGCAGCCCCTATCCGGCTTAGGGCATCGGCCAGGGTGTTGGAGGCTCCTGCCACATGAATGGCAAGGAGATCCGCCTCCAGGCTGCGCACGAGTGACCAAATGCGGAGAGCTTCCCCTTCACAGAGGCATGGAGCACGTCCCACCCTGGCGGTTTAGGTAGTACATGGTCGTGGTATTGTCCGTTTGGAACTGAACCACTTGACCCCGTAGAAACGGAGCAACGGCGGTGAGGGCTACACGAACCACTCAAAGCTCCAGCGGGTTGATGTGGCATTGGGACTCCCAAGGGGACCAGAGGCCGTGCACTCTGTGCTCCCCCAGATGGGCACCCCAACCCATCAGAGAGGCATCAGTCGATAGAGAGACCGGTCGGCTCTGGGCGGACAAACGGGATGCCCTCCTGCAGACGTGCTGGAACAGTCCACCACTGGAGAGCATTCCACATCCCCTGGGTCACTGTCACTAGCTGATCCAGCAGATCGAAGTGCTGTGACCATTGGCCGGCCAGTCCCCACTGAAGGGGACGCATGTACCAGCGGGCCCAACGGACCACGCTGGTGCAGGCCGCCATGAGGCCCAGGAGGCGCAGGAAGTCCCAGGCAGGGCGCAATTTCCCAACCTGAAATGATTGGGCAAAGGAGGAAAGAAGCTCAGCCCTGTCCGCCGGGAGCCTGCTCTGGCTCGTAGGGAGTCGAGCTCTGCCCAAATGAATTTTATCACCTGCTTTAGCATGAGTTCTGACTTGGCCTCGTTGATGAGGAGGCCAACCTGACAGCAAGCCTGGAGGGCCAGATCTCTGGACCGCACCACCTCTGCTCTGGAGGGGGCTGCAATCAGCCAGTCGTCCAGGTAGGGGTACACCCGGACCCTTCGGCGCCCCAGAAATGCTGTCACCACTGCCATGCATTTGGTGAAGACCCTGGGAGCTATGGAAAGGCCGAAGGGCATGGCCCGGAACTCGTAAAGGGATCCCTCCGCTCTGAAGCGGAGGAATCTCTGGTGAGACGGACGGATTGGGACGTGAAAGAACGCGTCCTGAAGGTACAGGGAACAGAACCACATGCCTCGTTCCAAGGATGGGATTATCTGAGCCAGAGTGACTATCCTGAAGGTCCGAGACCTTAGGAACCTGTTCAGGTCGTGCAGGTCGAGAATTCGGCGCCAGCCCCCTGTCCGTTTTGGGATCAGGAAGTACCTGGACACAAATCCCCGGGTCTGGAGGAGGATCCGCCACCTTCCTGATCACCTCTTTTTAGAGAGCAGGGCAATATCGGCTCGTGGGCCGACAGCGAGCTCTTGGACCCGTAGCCCCCCCGAGGGGCGTCGGCTCAGGAAGGGTGGGGCCTGCTCGAATTCCAGAGACAGACCCTTTCCTACCTCCTCCAACACCCAGCGGTCCATGGTGATAGCGGACTAGGCGGTAAGGAAGTGGTGAAGCAGTCCCCCCCCATGGGGGGAACCCAGGGGGGAGTGACAAGGCTGGGGGCGTCACCCCTCAACCCGTCACTGGGCAGGCTTGGAGGAGGGACCGGACGAGGGACCTCCTGGGCCTTTACCTCCCTGCTTCCTACTGAAGGAAGCCACGGGCTTGGGTTTGGGATGCCAAGCGCAAGCCTGCTGGCCCTGATGCTGGTGCTGTTGGGCTGGATATGCCGCAGGCGCAGAAGGGCGAAAGGACTTGTGCTGCTGCTGTCGGCGGCCTTTGTCCTTCTGGGCGGAGGTGACAGAGTCCAGAGTGGCATTGGACTTCTCGATCCGCTGGAGGTGACCTTCCACCCAGGGCCGGAAGGTCAGTCCCAAGAAGGGGACGCCCACCAATTGTGCTGGGTATCTGCCGTGAAGGTGGATATCCTCAGCCATGCTCTGCGGCGCATGGCCACCGTGGTCGCAACCCGATCTGGCACAGGAGTCTCCTATGTCCAGAGCCGCTTGGAGCTGCTGCTTAGCCACTGCCCTACCCTGGTCCCGAACCTGCTGGACCGTGGTCTGCAGGTCGGCCGGGAGATGAGGGATCACCTCATCCAGGGAGCCCATGAGGGCGTGGGAGAAGTGTGCCATCAGTATGGCCGAGCTGGCCTGGCGGAGGCTGAGGGAGGACGGAGCGTACACCTTGCGCCCGGCGTAGTCCAGCTTTTTGGACTCCTTGTTGGGGGGCTTGTCCACGTCCCTAGCGCTCCTGGAATGCCGGAAAACGCTGCCTGTGACCAACCCCTCGGCAGAGGGGTGTTCCGAAAACCCGGGCAAAGAGCCGGTAGGGACCGCATACTTTCTGGCCGAAGTCGCAGGGCAAGAAGCAGGCCGCTGCCAAAGCTCCAAGGCTGGGCCAACAATGGTCTCAGCCACTGGAAAGGCCTCCCTGGGGGAATCCCCTCGGTCCAGTATCTCCGTTAGGGGATACTTGGCCCGTTTGGATATGCGCTCGAGCTGCATACCGGTGGACTCCGAGATGAGCCAAAGCAAACACATGAAGGACGATAGGCTTTCGTCCAACGACTGGCCCCCGGAAGACTCCAGGTCAACTGGCCTGGAGAACGGGGAGGAGTGGTCGTCGGACTCCAAGAAGTCCGCGAAGAGCTGCCTGCGGCCTGAGCCACCCTCCACCTGCCGAGGACGGTCAGGAGTGAGGGTGATCGACAAACTGTGGGGCATGCCTTGACCCTACTGAGAGTCCTTGGTCGGTGCCCCCGATTTTGGTTGTGGAGGCGGATGTTCCACCACAATCGGTGGGGCAGCAGGTTTCGGCCGAACAACTGGCCCAGGCTTGGGCATCTCAACTACTGCGAGGGGCTGTTTCGGCCGCTCGGGTGACAGCCACTTGATGGCCGGGAAAAGCATTGCTGTCGACTTACTCCCGGACAGAATTAACTGCTGCCACATCAGGTCCTCGGAGGCCGACGCACTTGCGCTAAAGCCTCTCCTCTTCAGAGGAGGAAGACGAGGACGAGTGGCAGCGCTGCTTACCTCGGACGCCAAGATCCGGCGGGATCGCGCTGGGATCATGAAGAAGTCAGAGACCGACATCCGCGGTATTTCGGAGGATGGGTCTGGGAAAGAGCGGGAGACACCCGCTCTTCCCTCGGCTCGGACGCCTTAATTGGGGACTGCTGCACCGCGGGCGCAGGCAGATCCTCAGTCTCCACTGGGGGAACCGGTGAAGAAGGGTTGTCAGCCTCACTAGTGGACAGCCCGTCCGACGGGTCAAGAAAAATCTCGTGAAGCCAGCGGCTTTAGCCGCAACCTCGACCGGATAGTAACGTACGGGAAGGAGACCTCTCCGTCCCACTGAATGCCGACGATGGGACTTACCCTTAGAGTCCTCCTTTTTGGACTGAGAGGAATGTCCCGATGGCCCCTCTCCCTTCATGGAAAGAGATTGGCAAAGCTCCTTGAACGAAGCTGAATATGAGGTACCCAGAGAGAGTGGAATAAATGCCGTGACCGAGGAAGAGGATGATGCAGCCTGGGCCGCTGCTTTAAGGGCGATCATCTGCTCGAGCTGCTCAGCCAAGCCAGCCGCCGCGGTAACCGCCCAATGGGCCTCCTTCGACTTAACTGGTGGGTAGAACTTCTCGGGGCGCCCCAGCTGTAACCGGGCAGCACGGTCCTCCAGGACATTGGCTGAAAACGAACGGCATGACTCGCAGGCCTGCGGGTCATGTTCTAGGCCGAGGCAGTAGACGCATGTGGAGTGCGGGTCCGTCCTGGACATCTTCTGCCCACAAGGGCACCTCCGAAACCCGGGAGTCGATTTGTCCATCGCAGCCGCGAGGGAGAAAGATGACCTAAGTCTTGAAAATTTTAAAATTAGTTTCAGGCAACTCAAGAATTAGGATCCAGTCTATCATGCAGAGCGTTAAGAGGAACCTGAGCTCTATGCGTAAGGAAGTTTGGCGCCATGGGGCAGAGCCAGAGTTTTGCCACCGGGTGGGTGGGAGGAGCCAGCTTGAAGACCTTCCGACAAGATTTAAAGCGGCAAGGAATCTGCCAGACAGTGTGGATTAACAACATATCCATGTCCCTAGAAACCAGGTTCTGAGAGGGGAAGCACGGGGGAGGTCAGAATACAGCAAGACTCCATTAGAAGAAACAACATTACTAAGGTGAATAATTTTTTCTTCAAACAACATGAAGTCTTGCTGTATTCTGACTACTGCAGACTACCAAGCAGTACCTCCATGGAGAAGGGACAGAACCTACTTTGGGAATAGGCTCTGAAGTACTGCTGTGCCAAACCGAGCATCACTCCTAGCCTGGATATCCAGAGAGTAATGTTTGGTGAATGTATGGACTGTTTTCCAGGTGGCTGCTTGGCAAATTTCTAAGACAGGAATATCCCTGGCAGCAGCCAGGGAAGCAGCTGTACCTCTAGCAGTGTGAGCCCTCAGGCCTGAGGGTGGGGTTCTACCCAGTTTTTCATAGTAGAACTGTATACAAGAGACAATCCACCTGGCAAGAGATCTCTTAGTGGCAGGTTTGCCCTTACCGACCTCTCCATATGTGAGGAACAACTGGAGGGACTCAAACCTGTGACCCTTGGTGCGTTCTATGTAGTAGCCGAGGGCCCATTTAACATCCAAGCTGTGCAGCCTCCTCTCTCCAGAGGACGAATGGTCAGTGAAGAAAACAGGGAGACACAGACTGATTAAGTTGGAAATCTGAAGCCACCTTAGGCAGAAACTTCCTGTTAGTTCTTAAGACCACTTTATCTCTATGGAAAGAGATGAAATCAGGCTCCACTGACAGGGCTTGCAATTCACTGATACGCCTGGCAGAGGTAATGGCTACCAAAAACACAGTTTTCCAAGTCAAGTACTTAAGCTCTGCAGAGGAAAAAGGCTCGGGGGTTGCATAAGCTGAGCAATGCAAACATTAAGGCCCCAAGCAGGAGCAGGGTCCCTAAAGGGGGGATTGGTGTGCAGCAATCCCTTAAAGAACTTACAAAACACAGGATGGGCTGACAGATAAGAGGGCTTGCCTACTGACAAGAAGGCAGAAACAGATGCCAAATGCACTTTAAGTGTAGCTGGTCTAAGTCCTAAGCCATTAAGATGGACCATATAGTCCAGAACTGTAGGCAACCCAGCAGATTCTGGAGAAATATGCTTATTAGAGCACCAAATCATGAACCTTTTCCATTTGGAGTTGTAAGTCTTTCTGGTGGAAGGCTTTTGAGAAGCCTTAAGGATATCCAGAACCCCTTGAGAAAGGTGCAGATCAGCAAAGTCTAGCTCTTCAAGAGCCATGCCTTGAGATTGAGAGACTTGAGGTTCAGATACCAAATCCTCCCCTGGAAGGATGTCAACAGGTTGTAATTCCTGGGAAGAGACAGGGGAAGGTGGACTGCTAAGGACAGCAACAGTGGGTACCAGGGCTGTCTGGCCCAGTCTGGAGCAATCAGAATCAATTTGCATGGTTGAGACCTGATCTTGACTAACACTTTGAAAAGGAGAGGGAAGGGGGGGAAAGCATACAGAAATTTCCCTTCCCAATTCAGAATCAGAGCATCCAGGGGGACTGAGCTCAAGACTGGGGGTCTACAACAAAAGAGAGGAAGTTGGTGATTGTCTGGGGCTGCAAAAAGATCCATCTGTGGAGTGCCTCATCTCGAGAAAATCACTTTCAAAACTAGGGTATCTAGGGTCCATTCGTGATGGCCCCAGGATATCCTGCTGAGAGCATCTGCTAGGACATTGTCCTTCCCTGGGAGGTGAACTGCTATTAGAGAGGTTTGCAGGGAATAGGCCAGGGACCACAACTTTATTGCTTCTGTGCACAAGGCCGTAGACCGAGTGCCTCCTTGCTAGATGATGTACCACATTGTGGTGGTATTGTCTGTTCTGAGCTGGACCACCTTGTTCTGTAGATTTGGAAAAGGCTTGCAGTGCCAGAAACACTGCTCCGAGTTCCAAGAGACTGATGTGAAGCAGAGATTCTTGAGGTGACCACAGCCCTTGGGTGGTAAGATCCCCTAGGTGGGCTCCCCAGCCCAGCAGGGGAGACATCTGTGGTGAGTATCACTGAATGAGACTGAGTGACAAAGGTAACTCCTTGTCTCAAATTGTCCTGATCCTGCCACCATTGCAAAGCCTGGATCAGGGTTCGAGTCACTGGGACTAGTTTGGTAAGGGAATCCTTTCTTTGGGAACCAGAAGGCTCTTAAGTGGAACTGAATGTCCGTCATCTGGAATCTTGCTCCCTGGACCACTGCTGCAGAGGCTGCCATGTGGCCCAGAAGCTGCAGGAAATGCCTTGCTGGTCGAGACACCTGAAGGGTGAATGAAGAAGCCAGTTCCATAAGGGTCCTTACCCTGTCCAGGGGAAGGAAGGCTCTTGCCCTTGTTGTATCCAGTCTTCGCCTTATGAAGGCGAGGAGCTGTACTGGCTCAAGAACTGACTTTGGAAGGTTGAGGAGAACCCCAAGAAAGTGAGCACTTGCTGAGTTATTTGCAGATGTGACTTGATTTGGTCTGGAGACTGACCCACTATGAGCCAGTTGTCCAAGTATGGAAAGATGGAGATCTTTTTCTCCTTAGGAAAGCAACCACTACTGCCAGGCACTTTGTGAACACCCTTGGGGCTGATGTTAGAGCCAAAGGGCATTGCTCTGAACTGATAGTGGCCTGAGGGCAACTCGAACCTGAGGTACTTTCTGTGGGAGCACCTGATGGGAATGTGAAAATAGGCATCTTTGAGGTCCAGGGAGGCTAGCCAGTGCCCTGGCCTTAGGGCAGAATTATTCCCCGAGTCACCATTTTTAACTTTGGTTTTAAAAGGTGCTTGTTCAGATATCTTAGATCCAGGATGGGCCGCCATTCTCCTATTTTTTGGGGGGTTAGGAAGTACCTGGAGTACAATCCTTTGCCCTTGTGTAGGGTAGGAACCCTCTCTATGGCTCTGAGAACCAGGAGGGAAGAAACCTCTGCCTCTAGGGCAAGGGTCTCTGATGGACTTGCAGGTGGAAAGGATCTGGTTCTCATCTTGGGAAATTTTTTGAAGCCGAGAACCAGTCCCTGGCTTACTACTTCCAGTACCCACTTGTTTGATGTCAGAGACTTCCAGTCCTGGACAAAGTAAGCCAGCCTGCCCCCTACAGGTATTGGCGAATCGGCCTGGGCAGACCCAGAAGAGTGTCTGCTTAGCAGGGGTTTTAGGCTGAGGGCTGGAAGCAGGCCTGCTCGTTCCTCGTCTGCCTCTCCCTCTGAAGAAGCCCCTTTGAGCATAGGAAGAAGAGGAGGAGGCCTGGGCTTGGTAAAAAGGCCTTTGAAAAGGCTTGCCCCTGCACTGCTGCCTTTGAGGAGTGGCTTGCCTTTCTTTGGCCTGAGCACTCCTGTAGGTGGTCCTGTATTCGTCCATCTTTTTCATGTAGTTCTCTGTCTGCTCCCCAAACAGAGAATTACCAATGACAGGGAAATCCATGGCCTTAGCCTGGGTATCCTGTGACAGGCTAGTGCATCTGAGCCAAGCCATCCTCCAAAGGGCCACAGATGTAGCCATGACTCTAGATGAAACATCACTGGTGTCCACAGCAGCATGACATTGCACCTTGGATGCCTCAATCCCATCTGCAGCCACCTGCTCCAGCTCCTTGGCAAGCTGGTCAGGGGCCTGTTTAGCCAGAGCCAGCAGTGTGTCCCATCTGGACTTCTGGTATCTAGCTGTGTAGGCCATATAGTTAGCCTGCCTAAGTCCCAAAGATGCTGCCATGTACTGCTTCTTTGCCATGGCATCAATCCTCCTGGAGTCCTTATCTGGGGGGATGTGATGCCAAGGGAATATTTGCCTTATCACAGGCAGCAGCCTGCACTACCCCAACATGGATGCATTGCTGAGAAAGGAACTCTGTGTCCGAGCCTGAAAGGGTGTACCTCTTGTCCATTCGCCGGTCCACAGGAGATATGGAGTTAGGAGTCTTTAGAATTTTAACTGTTTCCCAAAAGATTTATGGAGGGGAATAGACAGTCTCCTGGACTCTGGGATGTCCATCATTTCAACAAAAATCAGGCTCCTCCAGATCCTCTACTGCTTCTTCCACTGGAAGCTGGAGGTTTCAGCCACTTTTTTGTAAAACATAAAGTGAGAAGGGGACTCAAAGCCTAGGAGGAGAAACACCTGAAGGTCTGTCTGGGGAGATGTCCGGGTCAATAGGCACATCCAGACTTTCATAATCACCATCATCCTCATACTCTCCCTCCTCCTCCTCCGGTTCATAAAATTCTTCTGAAGTGTAATCCGGAACCGGGGAACCGACCGAACCGAGCCCCTGCCAGATGGTGCCGGTTCGGCCAGAATCGAAGTTAACAATTGCACTATTCTTATCGCTTTGGCTATCTCATCAGCGGTCTGAGTATGAATTTCTGGATCCGAACCGGATGATTTATCTCTTCTCTTCCTCTTAACCGGAACCGACTCCTCGGAATCAGCTCTCCTTTTGCCCGAAGAAGTTTTGCCCTGGTAAGAGGGCACTCCTTCTGGTTCGGTCGGAACCGAACTGGGCTGGCCATCCGGGTCTGCGGACTTCTCGGCCTCCCTTTCCCTCAGTCTACCTACTCTCTTATCCAGGGTAGCTTTGGGAAAATTCTTACAAATTTGGCAGTCTGAATCGAGGTGGTCAAACCCCAGACAATTAACACAAGTGGTATGGGAATCAGCCTTAGCAAAGGCTTCCCCATACACACTGCAGAGTTGAAACCCAGTGGGCCCGTTTTTTTTCTTGGGTTTCTCAGACATGGCCAATCCTATCCAAAACTTACCCTTTTTTCGCAATCTGCCAGGCAAGACTCCCCTATCGGTTCCTGACCGTGTTAACAGGTCTTGGAAAAACATGTAATAAAATCCGTTTTTTGTTTTTAGAACCGATACAGACCAGTTACCACACTCTAAGAAAATTCACAAACTTTTAAACTAAACTGATCGGTTCAGCCGAACCGATCCGAAATTTACAAGTTCCATACAGAAACTAAATTTAAAACCTATCTAGTACTCACGGTACCACAGACAGAGACTTAGTTTGGTAGCAGAAATTTGGTAGAAACAGAGCGAAAAATGACACTAACTGACTTTTTTGAACCGAGCAAAGGAGAAATCTCCAGAGCGACTGTTCAGTGAGGCGGAGTAAAGAATCTGACGGTTGGAGTTTAAACAGCAGCAGACAGGGGCTTCAACCAAGCTCGCGCTGAACGTTCCATGATGGCCATGGAAAGTTAACTCTTTGTTCTCCGGGGCAGTTGAAAGACAGGACCTAAATGCAACAGTCAGAATACAGCAAGACGTCATGCTGTTTGAAAGTACAGTTACAGAAGAACTTACCGTAACAGTAGATCTTCTAGAGGAGCTCTTACAGTAGGCAATAACCATAAGGACTGAGCAGCCAGGCGCTAGGACCACATGGAAAACTTCTAGCTAGCAGTACTCAGCGGGGGACCGCCCCCGACATAGGGATGCTGATGTCTGACCTATGGTATAAAAGGGGCAGTCCCCCAGCCCATCCCCAGTTCTCCCACTGGAGACCCCAGCATGTACAGAAATAGGAGAACTGAGGAGGTTCCTCTTAAATGAGAAAAGCAAAAGAGCTGCAATGGAGAAACAGCAATCAGAGGAAAGGAGGGAGGGAATGCAGTGCCTGCTGCAGGAGCTCCTCTCGAAGATCTACTGTTATGGTACGTTCTTATGTAACTGTATTATCTTATCGAGGGGTCTCCTGTAGCAGGCAATAACCATAAGGACTGAATCCCAAGCAGTACAGGAACAGACTCAGTCAACTGGGAGGACAGTGGCAGTCATAGGAACTTTATGACAGAAGGCCCTGGAGGACTGCGTCCAAAATGGGCTCTACACCTGGAGACAATGTCCAAACTGTAATGCTTAACCAAAGTATGGACAGAACTCCAAGTGGTGGTTGCGCAAATGCCTGCAGCAGACACATTTCTGAAGGAGGCTGTGGAGGCAGCCATGCCCCTGGTAGAATGACCTTTGACCTGGCCTGACAAATGCTTATCGTATGTGCGGTAGCAATAAACATTGCAATTAGCTAACCACCTAGATAAACACTGTTTGGAAACAGGAACTCTTTTTCCTGGGGGCAAATGAAACAAACTGGTCAGATTTCCTGAAAGGGTGGGTGCGGTCCAGATAGAAACGAAGCACCCAATGAACATCTACAGTATGTAGTAAAGCCTCCCCCTCATTAGAATACTCAGGAAAATAAACAGGCAGGTGGATAGACTGATTCAAGGTAAACTCAGACACCACCTTGGGCAAAAAACTTAGTATTGGTCCACAAAGATATCCTGTCTGTCAAAAATCAAGTAAGGTTCTTTACACATCAGGGCCTGAAGCTCGGAAATCCTCTGAGCCGAAGTAATGACAACTAAAAACAATGCTTTCCACGACAGAAAGTGCAGCTTGCGGCAAGTTCAAAGGGAGGAAGAGTGAGCTTCTCCAAAATAAAAAAGATCCCATGGTGGGACAGGGTCCCTAATGGGAGGTTTCAAATGAAGAATGCCTCACAAGAAAGTGCGGGGCAGGTCCAGCTGCGCAATATTTTTACCGTCAATGGGTGCATGGTACACAGAGATGGTGGAAAGATGCACCTTGATAGAGGAGTAACCCAGGCCAGAGTCTGAAAAGGAGAGGAGGTATTCCAGGAGAAGATTCACCAGACAAGTGAAGGGATACAAATGCCGGGCGGTAGCCCATATGGAGAACCACTTCCACTTCACAACGTAAGTGGCTCTGGTGGAAGGCTTGCTGGTGGCTACCAGAACAGCCACCCTAGAGGAGACCCCAAATCGTGTGATGGCTACGTCTGAAGGAGCCATGCATGGAGATGGAGACGTGAGGTCCAGGTAAATCAGAGTGCCCTGGTCCTGTGAGAGCAGGTCGGAGCTAAGGGGCAGGGGAAGAGTAGGTTCCACTGCCAGCTGTTCCAACAATGGGAACCATATCTGTCACGACCAGTAGGAAGCCATCAGAATCAGGTCTGCCTTCTGACTGCAACTTAAGAAGAACTCTCTGCAGAAGTGGACAGGCATACAGAAGCCTCCCTGTACAAGAGAGGGCCAATGCATCTTGCCAATAAACACCAGGCCCTGGATTTACAGAGTTAAAATTGGGCAGTTTTGCGTTGAGTGGGGGCCATAAAGAGGTTCAACTTGGGAAAACCCCACCTGTCGAAGAGGTCCTTGACCACGAAGGATAGGGACTCCCACTCATGAATTTTTGACCTGGACCTGCTTAGGCAGTCAGCCAGAACATTTCGGATGCCTGGAACATGAACTGCTGTTAGAACCAGGTTGTGCTCTATGGCCCAATGCCAAACTCTCATGGCCTCCCTGCTCAGAGGGTACGAGCGAGTCCCCCCCTTGCTTGTTGATGCAACAGATTACAGACATGTTGTCTGACTGAATCAAGAGAGGGCCTGGGAGAGGAGTCTGAAAGACCTGAAAGGCAATGAGGATTGCTCGCATCTCTAGCACGTTGATGTGGAGATGCTGCTCTTGCTAAGTCCAGGTTCCTTGGGTCCGACAGTCTGCTTAGTGGGTACCACAGGCCAGACAGGATGTGTCTGTCATGAGAATCTGACTTAGAGATTCCACATGGAAGGGAACCCTTCTGAGGAGGTTGGAGGGATTCATCCACCAAGACAGCGTTTGCTGCATGGAATTGGATACTAGGATCCCTTGTTCCAAATTGTCTGTGCGCTGGTCCCACTGGACCCGTAAGGTCCACTGAGATACCTTCATGTGCAGGCATGCCAGTGGAACAGTGACTATGGCCACTGCCATGTGCCCAGAGTCTGAGGAAGGACCTGGCCAGGACTTGGCATGATGAAGACACCAATTGGGCATGTGCTCTCAGGCAGTCTGCTCTGTCTGGAGGCAGGAAGGCCTTGCCCTGAGCCAAATCCAAGACTGCCCCGATGAACTACAGTCGTTGACTTGGTCAGAGGGAGGACTTGGGCAGGCTCAGGGTGATGCCCAGCATCTAAAACAAACTAAAGGTGATCTCCATTGTCTGGAGGGGGCCGTGAGGAGCCAATAGTCAATGTAGGGAAAGACAAAGACCCTGTCTTCTGTGGGCCGCAGCCACTATTACCAGGCACTTGGTGAAGACTCAAGAAGCAGAGGAAAGGCCGAAGGGTACTGCCCCGAATTGGTAGTGGTTCCCCTGGAAGCAAAACTGTAGGAATCTCCTGTGGAAAACCTGGATGTGGAGGTAGGCATCCTGCATATCCAGGGATCAGAGCCAATCTCCTTGATGAAGGGGGAGAAGACCCTGAAGAGTGACCATCATGAAGCGTTTGTATTTTAGAGAGAGATTCAGGTGGCTGAGATCCAGAATTGGTCTCTGACAAACAGTCTTTTTTGGGACCAGTAAGAAATGGGAATTGAAACCCTTTCCCCTTTGACATAGGGGAACAGGTTACATGGTCTTTCTGCTCAGCAGTGCCTGGATCTCCTCCTGGATAAGGACAATATGATCTGGAGGATAGTGGGAGTGCAAGGGAGGGCTGTCTGGGGGTATCTCTTGAAATTCAAAAGTATGTCCCCTTTCTACTAGTTGAAGCACCCACTGATCTGAGGCGATTCTGTGCCATGTGTCCAGGTAAAGGGAGAAGCAACCCCCACCACCTCCCCAAAGTCTCTGCTGGGGAAGGGGCACAGGGCAAGGAGTCATGATGAAGCACCTGAGATGGGCAGCATGGCTGGGGAGGCCCTAGGTGCTCTAGGGGCTGAGGCTGCTGTCGCCTGGGAGGGGGCCTTACTTCTGAAGGCTCCTCTGGGCTACTGTCCTGAGACTGCTGATGTCTTCCTCCAAAAGGGCGGACACTGTTGGGGTTTTGGCTGGGAGCAATACAAAGAAAGTACCGACTCTACGGCCTGGCCAGATTCCTGCAGGCGGGAGATAATGTTCTGGACATCCTTGCCAAAGAGAACTGACCTCCTAAAAGGAGCATCAAGGATTTTGGCCTGTACATTGGGGCAAAGACGGAAACACTGAGCCAAGAATGGTGGCGAATACAAATGCCCGTGGCCAACACCCATCCAGCTACATCAGCAGTATCTTAGGACACCCGTAGGACATGGATTTCTGATGTCCGAACTGGACTTCAGAAGTTCAGTCAAATAAGACTTAGTAGTGTCCTCTGGAAGGGTTTGTACCAATTCCAGAGCTTTGTCCCACAGGGCATTCTTGTACTGGACCATGTGGGCTAGGATGTTTAATGACTGAATGGCCAAAGTGGCAGAGGTGTAGCCATTCTTACCCAAGAAGTCCACCTGTTTAGACTCATCTGGAGGGTGCGTGCTGAGCTGCTTGCGTCTTGCAGTATGGTCGTGAGCAGCGTTCATGACAACTGAGTCAGCCACGGGATGCTCACCATGAAAAGGTTTGTCCCTGGGGTGTGGTAAAGCCTGTATGCCTTCTTAGGTAGGGCCAGTGTAGAAGATGGGTGATTCCAAGCAGCCCTGTTGACATCCTCTGAGTCAATAATTTTATTTATTTAGCTTTTGTTGACCGGGTAAGTGCACTAGACAAATCCTGCCTATTTTCAGGCACGACCCGGGGGAAGGGGATACAGATGAATGCTGACTGACCTTGAACCAGATTAAGCTGTTGGTGGTATTTTTAGTGAATGAGGGAAATTTGGCCAGGACACCGGGGAAATTCCCCTACTCTTTTCGATAAGTGCCATGGGATCTTTAACATCCACCCGAACTACCACCAATCCAGGCAGATGGGACCTCGGTTTAACGTCTCATCCGAAAGACGGCAGCTCAGAAATGCAGCACCCCTCCCATGCTGCATTACAGTGTCAGTACTGGGATATTAACCCAAGTGCCAGATGTGGGAACTGAACCCACAGCCCTCTGATCTCCCGGCCTCAGAGGCGAGTGTGCTACCTACTGAGTGGGAGGAATGGGAGGAATAAACATAGGTACAGTGTCCTTATGGAGGAAGGTTGCCAGGCATCTGTGTTCTGGGTCCAGTTCCTCAGAGTCCCAGCCCATGAGGGACTGAATGTGCCTGACATCCAGGAAAGTTTGACTGTCAGGAGGGGATCTGGGGGTATTCCCTGGGCTCCTCAGGTTTGGAGGGTAACCGGGAATCCTCGGAGTCCTCCGAGGAGGAGCAGGAACGGTTCAGAGTCCAGGACCGGCATCTGTGGACAGCAATCCTTGCACCGGTCCTCATCATCGGGAGACCGGGGAGTGGGAGGGAGGACCCGCACTGGTGAGGTGGAAGGTTTCTTCAGAGGTGGGATAGGAGGTCTCTTCCAGGGTTCCTTGTTCTTCATCAACTCCCAAGCAATGAACAAAGCAGTGTAATCCAAAGGCAGTGGCAGGAGAGGCAGCACCAGGTGGGAAGGTATGGTATCTCCAGCGTTGTTCCCCGAGCCTTCGCAGGTTCCAGCATCAGTCTTTGAGGAACTGAGTGACTGCATGACTGCTCTTGTGATGAAGGGCTAGCTGGCGTCGGTTCAGCAGGTGACGGTTGCGGCCAAGACCAGAGGGGCGGTGGGACCCACTGTCCAAAGAGCCAGTTGAGCCTCCTGGCTGAGAACCCACTGGGAAAAGGGGCTTGGGCTTCAGGGGCTTTGGGTCTGGGGACAACGTCTGAAGCCTGGAAGAGCCTTTACCCGAAATGGTGATGAGGGCAGGAGGTGAAGACATGGGCAGCCTGGAAGGAGTGAGGGCTGCCAGTGAAGGAGGGACCGATCTCCCGTGGGAAGAAAATCCAGAAGCGGACACTGTCTTGTGTAGTGACCTGGAGCAGGAAGCTGACTGGGGCCGATCCATATCCTTGTCCCGGTGCTTGTGCTTCCCGCTCGATGACTGCTCTTTGTGGGAAGTAGTAGTAGAAGCCCTGGAGGCTGGGGAGGAAGAAGAGCTTTTGCCCTGGAGCTCCTCCTCCATCGTCGTTAACTTCTGTTGGAGAAGTAAAGCCTGAAGGGTCCTTGAGCAGTGTCTCCGTGTGGCCTGGTTAAACTCCTGGCAGTGCTGGCAGGCCTCAGTTTCGTGGTTAGGGCCTAGGCAGAGCAGGCACGAGGAATGGCTATCCTTAGCGGGGATCTGCTTGCCACAGGCACACTTTGTTCGCTGGTCAGAAGACGTCACTGGAGAAGAGGACATATAGGAACATGAAGAAAAATAAGTAAATGTTAAAATAAATCACGGTCAAAAAGCGATGAAAATGGCGGTCAACTAGAAGCAGAAGTCCGTGGAGGTCAGATTTCCATGGGTCAATGGTGGGGAAAAAAACTGGGGATAGGCTGGGGACCACCCCTTTTACACAATAGGTCAGACAGCATGCTGTCGGGGTGGTCCCCCACTGAATACTGCTAGCTAGAAGTTTTCCGTGTGGTCCTAGCACCTGGCGGCTCAGTCCTTACGGTTACTGTCTGCTGCAAGAGGAAGATCGCCCAGATCCTGGAAGAGGCAAGCAGAATCCCAGGTTTGGACCAGGCACTCCATGGACAGGGCTGCCAACAGCTAGGTACCCAGGTAAGGGAACACTTAAAAGCCCTGCCATCAGAGGGCGGCTGCTACCACCGCCAAGCATTTGGTGAACACCCGGGGTGCTGAGGACAAACCAAATAAAGCCCTGAACTGGAAGTGGGCTCCCTGAAAATGGAACCTGAGGAAGCACCTGTTAGAGGTGCACACCTTAATATGCAGGTATGCATCCTGCATGTCTAGTGAGCAGATCCAATCCCTTGCTGCAACAGGGGGCTACTGTCCCTGAAGGTTAACCATCCTGAACCTTTTGTACTGGATGAACAGGTTTAGCTCGCGGAGGTCCAAGATGGGCCTGGGGTTCCCGGTGCATCTGGGAACCAGGAAGAAGTGCGAGTAGCAACCCTGCCCTAGCTGGGATTTTGGAATAGGTTTAATGGTCCTTTCGCAGAACAGAGTCTGGATCTCCTCCCAAATCAGTGAAATGTGGCCAGCAGGGTAAAAGGACTGAACTGGGGGAATTATCTGAAGGCCATTCCAGAAGCTCTAGGGAGTGGCTGTTCTCTATGAGCTGCAGAACCCAACTGTTGGAAATGATGTCCCTCCATCTGTCCAGATGGAGGGAGAAGCGATCCCTATGACCGCCTCCTGCATTGCTGGAGAGAGGAGGTCTGGCAAGGAGTCAGGAGCTGCTGCGGAGGCCCCTCTGGCACTTTTGCTGGTGGAAGGGGTGGGGCAGGTAGGGCTGATGCCACTATCCTCCTCTTGCCTTGGGGCTTTTTCGTCATCCAGGGCTGCCTGGCAGCGGTCCAGCAAAAGGAGGATCTTTGGCCAGATCTGGGCTGTGTGTGATATAAGGAGTGAACAGATTGGATGGCCCGCTCGGAGGCCTGAAGCTTAAAGAGGATGTCCTCAACATCACCTCCAAACAGGAGGTTGCCCCTGAAAGGAACATTCAACATGGACATCTGGACGTCTACTGTGAATCCAGATACCCTAAGCTAAGAGTACAGACATATGCTGATAGTCACCGTCCAGGATGACACATGCACAGCAGACAATTCAGGGGGGCTGGGCACAACACAGGAAAAAAAAATCCAACCCTGGAACCCCCATTTGAACTGGAGAGGATAATCAGCTGGGAGACAAGTTGCTGATCAGCTGTTTACAGGTACAACAGTACCTAGCTGAACAAGTAGCAAGATGCTGCTTTCCTTTCCATTTTTTAAAGTCATTGCAGCAGATATGACAGAAAAAAACTAGACAGCACACACATCCAGTCTTAATTGTACATTTAAGACTGCCAGGGTCTTTTCAAAGAAAACGTCACTCTGACATCAGAAATCAAATCACATGGAGTTGAATCGGGGAGAAAAGTCAAAACTGCCGACTGCGATTACAGAAATAGAAACATAAAATAACATCCAACTATGAAAAGGACCACAGTAGACATACAGATTCTGGTAGAGCAGTCAAAATTTTATTAGAATGTCTGTAGAATAAATAAAAAAGGAAAAAATATATATGTTTGCCTTTGACCTTTAAGCAGGATTATATGGTGCCAAAAAGCCTCACACAATCCACACAGGATGAGAACAAAAGACAGAGACATGGGTTTCGTCCATCTCAGGATTTATCAGCACCTCATCCATATCTCAAGCTAGCTGAAGAGGAACACGTCCTAGGATGGTCTTATAAGGTTGGGTCACAGTGAGCCCAAAATAGGAAGCAATCTAAAGACAAAGATCCTCAGTGCAAAAACACTGATACAAGTTACCTGGGAAGGGCACTCACAAAAAAGCCATGTTTCAAAGAAATACAAAATTATACATACCCAGAGTGCAAAGCATCACGGGAAGTGTATTCAAATCACCATTTTAAGACCTGCTGACTTAAGTTCACTGGCGCAGGCCTTCAGCTTCTCATTCCTGCATTACTGTAATGGTATCTATACTGGCTTACCTTGTGGCCAGCTTCATCACCTGCAGCTGGTGCAGAAAGCAGCAGGGAGGCTCTAGACTTATGTTTAGAAGTCCGATCATGCAACTTCCTTGCTACGAGCACTGCACTGGCTGTCTTGCAAGGCACTGAATTACCTACTGGGTCCCTATTCAGACATATGAAGACCTGAATGGGCTGGGCCCTCTGCATCTACATGAGCTCCTCGCCTCTTATGCCCTGAGAGAACAGCTAGTTCCACAGGCCAGAGACTTCTTCTATATCTCCATCCAGACTAAAGTCAGCTGGTGATTGCTCTGTTGTTGTTGCTGCCACTGGCCTCTGGAAAGAACAGTTGGATAAGAACTTACCATAAACAAAAACTCTTGAGAGAAATCTCTTCCACTGGACCACACCTTTGGAACTAAGTTGTTAGTGTCAGGAACACCTGGAAACTTTTTGATAGCCAGGGGCCACTCACGACGTGCAGTGTCATCACCTAATGTGTGCAGCCCTAACACTCCTCAGTTGCCCACCGGAGATAAACCACAGAGGGCCTCTTACCATGAGGAACTAGGAGACCAAAACCAGTACCAAACAAGGAGAGGCATGGGACTGGAAACAGAATGCATGGAATAGAGCCTTGGGATTGCCACCTGGTTTATCCCTCAGAAGAAAAGGGTGAAGGAGGGAAGAGTACATAGATGCATAGTTACACAGACAGTGTTGGCAGATAAGGGCCTACGGCCCACCCAGTCTTCCCATTTGAGCTTGTAAGTTCACTTTATATTTTCCTAGAAGTCTGTTGCCCCTTACCCCTGACCTCCATAATTCCTTTATGTCTATCCCATGCATTCTTAAATCCCGTGACTGTTTCAGCCCCCACCACTTCCTCTGGCAGGGTGTTCCACTTGTCCACCACCCGTTCTTCCTCACGTTTCCTCAATCATCCTCTCTCCAACTTCATCCCATGTCCTCTAGTCCTGGAACATCTTTTTCGCTTAAAAATAGTGTATTCCTGCACCCTGTTCCTTCCTGTAAGATACTTGTATGTCTCTATCATATCCCCTCTCTCCCTCCTCTCCTCCAGGGAGTACATATTCAAGTCCTTCAACCTGTCCTCATAGGACTTGTGATGCAATCCATGTGCCATCTTTGTTGCCCTCCTCAACCTTCTCTACCCTATGTCCTTACGTAGGTAAGGTCTCCAGAACTGTACACTGTACTCCAGGTGGGGCCTCACTAATGTCTTGTATACTGGAATTATGACCTCCCTTTTCCTGCTGGTGATACCCCTTCCTATGCAACCCAGCATCCTATTTGCTTTACCTGCTGCCTTGTCGCACTGTTTCCCTACCTTGAGGTCATCAGAGACGATAACCCCAAGATCCCTCTCCTGCTTGGTGCATGCTATATCCTCACCCCAACTGATATATTGTGCCAGGGTCTTTGTGCCCTATATGCATTATCTTGCACTTCTTTGCACTGAATTTCAACTGCCAAACCCCTGACCATTCTTCAACTTTCTGCTGGTCCCTTCTCATTCTGGCTACACCCTCTGGTGTGTCCACTCTGTTACAGAGCTGTGTGTCATCAGCGAACAGGGAAATTCTGCCTTCTAGGTCCTGCGCAATGTCACTGATGAAGATGCTGAATAGGACTGGTCCCAGCATTGATCTCTGTGGTACCCCACTGGTCACTCTTACCTTTGTGGAGTGACAGTCATTTACCACCACCCTCTGTGTCCTGCCGCCCAGCAAGTTACCTACCAACACACTACTGTCCTGCCCACACCCATATTCCCCCATTTGTGGAATAGCCTATGTGGCACAGTGTCAAAGGCCTTGCTGAATTCCAGATAGGCCATGTCCACTGCCCTCCCTGATCCACCTCCCTAGTCACCCAGTCGAAAAATTCAATGAGGCTGGTCTGACATGACCGCCCCCTGGTGAAACCATGCTGCCTTGGGTCCTGTAGTCCGTTGACAACCAGATGTTCCACCAATCTCTCCTTCAATAGTGTTTCCATGATCTTCCCCACTACCGAAGTGAGGCTGACTGGTCTGTAGTTCCCCGCTTCCTCTTTGTTCCCACTTTTGTATAAAGGGACTACATCTGCTGTCCTCTAGTCTTTGGGTGCCTCCCGTGTTTCCAGTGATCGGCTAAACAGGATTGCCAGAGGTTCAGCCACCACCTCTCAGTTCTTTAAGGACCCTGGGGTGCACCCTATCTGGCCCCTTGCTTTATCAATTCCTATTCCTTCCAGTTCGTTCAGGACCCTTTCTCGTGTAAAGGGACTTGTGTCCAATTTCTGCACCTTTCGCACCCCTTGTACTCCCTTCAGGCCCATTACCCTCCTCTTCCTCAGAGAAGACTGAGCAGAAATACCTGTTCAATATGTCAGCTTTACTGTACACTGTGGCCTAATGGAGGAGATTCTTTTGATTATCTATTGTTTTGGTAAATTGTCACATAACTGTTCTATCTTGATAGAAGATATCTCATCCACTGGGTCACACCTCTGGAACGATTACCAAGCAGTACTAGGCACCCAGGGAGGATGACAAAATCTTGATACATGATCAGGACAGATGGCCTTGCAGTACAGGACGACCAAAGCCAACATGTCTGTGAGAGAATGTCTGTCTAGACTGCAGTGCTTAGAGAACGTATCTATGGTGCTCCATCTGACTGCAGCATATACGTCAGCAGCTGAAGCATTCTGAAAGAAAGCAACTGAAGTGGCCATACCCCTTGTGAAGTGACCAAGAACAGCAACAGGAAGTTCCTTACCATACTTCCTGTAACAGAAATCTATAAAGTTAGCCAGCCATTTTGACAAGCACTGTTTGGATACAGGGGCCCCCTCTTCAAGTTTCTGCTGATCCCTTCTCATTCTGTCTACACCCTCTGGTGTAAATTTTCCCAGGGGTAAATAAAACAAAAAACTAAGATGACTTTCTGCAGCTCAGAGTATGAATAGCATAGTGTTGCAGTGTTCTATGTACATCAAGAGTAGGAAAAAATGCCTCACCCATACTGGCATGTTCAGGGTATACACAGGAAGGTACATTGATAGATTCAGTGTAAATTCCTATACCACCTTCGGGTACTGTGAAAAACCAAATAATGAGACAGTCATCAGAGCATGAAGATCAGAAATTCTTCAAGCAGAAGTCAGGGTAACTAAAAATGTTTTCCATGAAAGGAAATTTAAGTCACAAGTTAGAGAAGGCTCAGCAGGAGCCAAGGAAAATCTTTTAGTATGAAATTTAAGTCCCAAGGCAGGACTGGTTTACAGATAGGAGGTTTCATATGAAGGATACCTCTCACAAAAAGTATGGGACACTTCCAATTGTGCAACTGTACAGCCATCAATAGTAGCATGACATGCTAACATGGCAGCCAAACGCATCTTAATGGAGGAATACTGCAGACCTGAATCAGATAATGAAAGCAAGTACTCCACAACAGAATTCACAGGACAGGTAAAAGGGTCCATATTCCAGGAATAAGACTACAAAGTGAAACTTCCATTTCAAGGAATAAGTATGACTGGCAGCAGGCTTTCTAGCTACAAGCAAGACATCAGCAACCTTAGGCGACACCCCAAAATGGGCAATGGCTATGATTTCAGGAGCCATGTATGCAGATGTAGGGACCTGAGTACCAGAAGGAATAGAGACCCCCTGATCCTGTGACAGCAGTCCCCAACACTGCTGTAGAGGAAAAGGATGCTCAATCGCTATACTGTATGTAGGAGTGGGAAACCATATCTGGCAAGGCCATAGAGAAGCTATGATAATGAGAAAGCACTCTCCACGGTTAGTCCTCTGTGTGAAAGGAATGGGGGAAATGAATTTAGGAATTTTCCTTTCCAAGAGAGGGACACTGTCTCTCACCACAAAACTCCAGACCTTGATTGAGCAAGCAAAAGCAAGGCAGTTTTGTATTGCGTAGAGATGCAAACAGGTTCGACTCCAGATGGCTCCATCTTGCAAAAAGGTAGTTTACCATGGAGGTTAGCAGTTCCCATACATGTGTCAAGAGACAGAGACCTGCTTAGCTTGTCTGCCAGGACATTTTGGAGACCCAAGAGAGAATATGGACGACAGCAGAAGGTCGCGAGACATCGCCTAGTACCAAACAGTCATCGCTTCCCTGCTCAGGGGATAGGAATGCTCCCTTGTTTAGGTAGTGCAGGACACAGACATTGTCCATCTTGATTAACAGAGCATGGGGTAAAGATGATTCTGAAATGCCTGCAGGCTGTATAGGACAGCTCTCATTTCCAAGACATTTGTGTGCTTCAGCCACCACTCCGTTCCAGGATGCCTATGTCTGGAAGGAGCCGAGATGAGCATCCCAACCTGAGTCTGAGGCATCCAGAGTGAGCATTTGTACAGGGGCTGGTACAAGGAATGGAACGCCCTTGAGTAAGTTGCTGCGGTCCATCTACCATAGTATTGCTCTAAGTGGGAAATGATAAAAATCATTTGTTCCAACTCATCAGTCAACAGATCCTATCGTACACAGTGTCTCTATTGTGGGATCCACATATGGAGCCAAGTAAATGGCACTGTTACTGTGGCTGCGGCCATCAGGACCAGGAGATGTAACGTTGTCCTGGTAGACATGTAGTGGCTCCTGTGTATCAAGTGCGCCTGAGCAATAAGGGTGTATGCTCTGTACTATAACAGGAAGGCACACCTCTTGCCTTTGTCCAGTACCACCCCAATGTACTGCAGGCATTGGCACGGCGTCAACACTGTCTTCAGCACATTCACCGTTACCCCTAATGCTTCGAACAGCTGCGTCATTCGAGAAAGTGGGTGAAGAGCCTCTGTGAAACCGGCCTTCAGGAGTCAACTGCCCAGCTAAGGGAAGACAAAGCCCTTCCCCAGGAAGAGCTGCCATAAACACTGCTAAGCATTTGGTAAATGCCTGCGGCACTGAAGATAAGCCAAAGTGAAACACTCAGAAATGATGGTGTTTGCCCTCCAGCATGAAGTGAAGGTACCGTCTGTGGCACTGTCTGTTCCTGATATGAAGGTATGTATCCTTCATGCCCAGTGAACAAAGCCAGTCCCCTTGTTACCAAAGGGGACTCATGGCCTGCAGAGACATTCAAAACTTCTTGCAGTCAGTGGACAGAAGGTAGTCTCTGAGGTCCAATACAGGATATAGATCTGTCCACTTCAGAATCAAGCAGTATTTGGAACAGAACCCTTTTTTCCTGTCTTGTGGGGAACAGGCTCGAAAGCATGTTTTTGAAACAGGGTCACGACTTCCTCTTTTAGAAGGGACAAATGGCCTGGAGGGTAAGAGGAATTGGGCAGAAAATGAGCTGGAAGGGTTTCTAACAATTCCAGAGCATGTCCCTTTTCTATTTCCAGGTTCTTCACTGACCTAGAAAAATACAAGGCTGATCTAGCCTCCCTGTGCGAGACACACTCCAGCAACTGTCGGCATTTCTGATGACTGGCGACGAGCAGGACAGCAGAAGCGGACTGTCTGGTGCTCTGCTCCATGGCCCCGGGGCACAGACCTGCACTTTTCCACTCAACGGGAGTGAAGTAAGAGAGGGGCAGGCAGATGCGCCTGCAATAGCAGCACCATATCTCACTCCCTTCGCCTCCACTGAGGAGGCTAGGGAGGGAAGTACAGGAATGGGCTGCAATAAGCCCCGGGTCCCTGGTATGACACATGGAAGGTCGGTGCATTTACTCTCCTTTGTATGACCATGTCGGCACCTGTGGAAGGGGAAGAGAGAAACCAGGGAGCAACGGGCACAGTCAGAATCACCGTCTCAGCACCTGCAGGAGGGCAAGGGAGAAACGACTTAGCAACGACCACGGGCATGGTCACAGTCACAGTTTTGCAGCACCTGCGGGAGGGGAAGGGACAAATGAAAGAGCATCAGGCACACTGGGGGCTGCCAACAGAGAGACAGACATGACACTGCAATAAGTGTCCTATACCAGTGCTGAACTGATTCTTAGTGCGTCAAAGTCAGTCGGTCAGATCGGGCGTTCCTTCTGTGAGGCACAGTCCGGGACACAGTGTCCTCGCTGGTGGGGGCCCGCAAGGCGACATTGACTGAGCATCCGCTCTGGTCTTGCTCTTCGTTGTGACACTCTCTCTCTCAGACGACTGTTCTGTGAGCCACACTCCACAAGATCTGGGTTGGGACATGGGACTGGTAATCGAGTGGGTGTTCGGGCCCAGTAATGCAAATCGCCACACCACTGTTCGGTCTCCATTGTTTAAGGGAAGCGGACATCAGTGCCATACACCCGTTCTCTGATGGTCTCTCTCTCTCCGATCAGCACACCAAGTGCAATGAGACAGGCACAGAATACACAAATCCATGGGGAGAGGCAGACAATATAGACATTTGTAGGCAGAGGGAACAGAGTACTGCAGTGAGCTGCAAAGGTGGCTGGACAGCACTCAACAGGGAGAGACAGAAAACCAGAGACATCAAAGGTCCCTCTCCATGCTGCAGACAGACAGTTGTGAACTAAACAGACAGCATACTTAATGAGTGGCGACTGTGGGAGAAGTGAAGTTTTGCAGTCAGCGGTGTGACAAGACAGACAACAGCTTTATCTGTGTCTCTCTGGAAAAGCCTCCTGATGTTGGGGATCAGAACATCTGTCCTCAGTTGAAGTGGCTGCCCGCTCACCCACCCCCGACAGCAACAGTGGCAGCTCCCCCCATCCCATGTTTGTTCTGACAACGTGTGTCCTCAGTTTCAGTGGCAGCCCCGCCCGGAGCGGCACACTCAACAAGAGAGGCAGACAGAGTTGAACATCTCCAGTACTGATCAGTACCATAGCGTCCTCTGAGAACACACATGCTGTCTGTGTCAACGCAAAGCTACAAAATCGGTGGAAGAATTCAAGAGGGTATAGGACAAGCATATGGGGCTGAGTATTAGGGGGACAGCAGGGGCTGGCAGGGAGGGAGAGGTGTAGGGGGAAAAAAAGGGCAGACTAGATGGGCCGGTATGGTCCTTTTCTGCCATCAAGATTGTATGATACGATTCTATGAACCTCTCGCCCCAACTATACTCTGCTCCCAGTGTTTACAGCTTACGCAGTTAATGACACCACTGACCTGATCACAAATGCGCTCCTGGAAAGACTGACACAAAATGCAGAGTACACAGCTGCGGAGAGAGATGCGAGCAGGTGCTGCCTGTATTTGCTTTGGGGAAGGGGGAAGAGAATAACTGGGAACAGAGGACACGCTCTGTCTCTCTCAGGGACAATCTGTCTCAGGACACACTTTCACTAGACCTCTCTCAGCTCAGTGCTACGGCATGGGATGTGAAGGAAGAAAAAATTACTCACCTTAGTAATGTTGTTTCTTCTAATGGAGTCTTGCTATATTATGACAGATGCAGTTTGTCCCACCATTAGAACTGCTCTGGAGGTGAAAGAGTTAACTTCCATGCAGTGCATGGAACTTAGAGCGCGAGCTCGGTTAGAGAAGCTCTGTTAGGGTGGTTTCAAACCGAAACGTCAGATCTTCTGAGCAAAACTCACTAAGGCTCTGTGTGGAAGCTGTACCTACACTAGCCAACTGGCTACTAAAATATTCACACATTTTCCTGATCCCAACACCAAGACTCAAGTCAGGGGACCAGAAAAATAAGATAAAATAACTAAATAAAACACAACACCCAAACATAAAAGGGGGCATCAATAAGTGCCAACAGTGGACTGCCCACCCCATACCCGAAGTAGAAGTTCTGAGAGGGGCAGGCTGGGGGGGAGGTCATAATATAGCAAGACTCCATTAGAAGAAACAACATTACTAAGGTGAGTAATTTTTCTTCAAACAACATGAAGTCTTGCTATATTATGTTTCAGATACAGACTACACAGCAGTACCTCCATGGAGGAGGAGAACCTACTTAGGGAATAGGCTCTGAAGCACGGTTGTGCAACCTATATCCCCTCCTGGTCTGGATATCCAGGGAGTAATGCTTGGTGAAAGTGTGTACTGTTTTCAAGTAGCTGCTTGACATATCTCCAAGATAGGATGTCTCTAGCAGCAGCTAGAGATGCAGCTGTACCTCTGGTAGAGTGAGCCCTCAGGCCTGAGGGGAATCTTACCCAGTTTTGATAGCAAACTGGATACAAGAGACGATCCACCTGGCAATGGATCTCTTAGTGGCAGGTCTCCCTTTCCCAACCTCACCATAAGTGAGAAATAGTTGGAGGAGTCAAACCTGTGACCCTTAGTAGCTCTATGTAGTAACTTAGGGCCCTCTTAACATCTAAGCTGTGCAGCCTCCTCTCACCAGAGGAATGGTCAGTGAAGAACACTGGAAGTGAAATAGATTGGTTAAGGTGGAAATCCGAAACCACCTTAGGCAAAAACTTCCTGTTAGTCCTGAGGACTACCTTATCCCTGTGAAAGGAAATAAAGTCAGTCTCCACTGATAAAGCCTGTAACTCACTTATCGCCTGGCAGAAGTGATGGCTACTAGAATACAGTTTTCAAGTCAATACTTAAGCTCTGCCGAAGACAGAGGCTCAAGGGGTTGCATCAGCTGAGCAATGCAAACATTAAGATCCCAAGCAGGGGCAGGATCCCTGAATGGAGGATTGGTATAGAAGCAATCCTTAAAAACTGGAAAATACAGGGTGAGCAGAAAGAGAAGAGGGCTTCCTGCTGAAATGAAAGCAGAGACAGCTGCCAAATGCACTTTCAGGGTAGCTGGTCTCAGTCCCAAAGAATTAAGATGGACCATATAATCCAATACAGTGGGTAAATCAGCAGATTCCGGGGAAATATGCCTCCCAGAACACCATATGGAAACCTTTTCCACTTGGAGTTATAGGTAGCCCTGGTGGAAGGCTTCCTAGCAGCTTTCAAGATTTTGAGAACACTTTGAGAAAGTTGAAGATCAGCAAACTCTAACTGCTCAAGAGCCAGGCCTTGAGGTTGAGGGATTTGAGATTCGGATACCAAACTCTCCCCTGAGCACAGGTTAACAGATTGTGGTTCCTGGGGAGACACAGGGGAAGATGGACTGCTAAGGACAGAAGGAGTGGGTACCAGGGCTGCCTGGCCCAGTCTGGAGCAATCAGGATCATCTTGCAGGGCTGAGACCTGATTTTGACTAGTACCTTGAACAGGAGAGGGAAGGGGAGAGGCAGAGGAACTTCCTTCCCAATTGAGGAGAAAGGCATCCAGGGGACTGAGCCCAACACTGGGGCCTGCAACAAAAAGTGGAAGTTGATGATTGTCTGGGGCTGTAAAAGAGCTATCTGAGGGTGCCTCATCTGGCAAAACTATCCCCAGTACTAGGGATCCAGTGACCATAAGTGATGGCCCTGGGAAATCCTGCTGAGAGCATCTGCCAGGACATTGTAATTGCCTGGGAGGTGAACTGCTATGAGGAAGTGTTCAGGGAATAAGCCAGAGACCACAACTTCATCCGCCTCAGTGCACAAGGCCGAAGACCGAGTGCCCCTTGTTTGTTGATGTACCACATTGTAGTGGTGTTGTCTGTTCTGACCTGTACCACCTTGTTCTGAACAGATGCAGAAAAACCTGAAGTGCTAGAAAACAGCTCTGAGTTCCAACAGGTTGATGTGGAGCAGAGATTCCTGAGGGGACCATAACCCCTGGGTGGAGAGGTCGCCATGTGAGCTCCCCATCCCAAGAGGGCGATCTGTAGTAAGGTCAAGGAGTGGTACAGAGGGATGAAAGGCACCTTGTTCAGATTGCTCTGATCCTGCCACCACTGAAGGGCCTGGATCAGGGTTCAGTCACTGGGATTAACTTGGATAGGGATCTCTTCTTTGAGACCAAGCTCTCAAATGGAACTGAATGTCCCTCATCTGAAATCTTGCTCCTTGCACTACAGCTGTGGAAGCAGCCATGTGTCCCAGGAGCTGCAGAAATGCCTTGCTGATCGAGACCTGCAGAGTGAAGGGCGAGGCCAGGGCCACCAAGGTCCTTACCTTTCCAGGGAAGGAAGGCAGCTCTGGCCTTGCTTTGTGTCCAGTTCTGCGCCTATAAAGGTGAGTACCTGGACAGGTTCCAAAACTGACTTTGGAAGATTGAGAAGAAGCCCAGAGAGGTAAGCAGCTGCTGGGTAACTAGCAGGTGTGATTTGACCTGGTCTGGAGACTGACCCACAATGAGCCAGTCGTCCAGGTAGGGAAAAATGGCAATCTTTTGCCTTCTTAGATGAGCAACTGCTACTGCCAGACATTTTGTTAACACCCTTGGGGCAGAGGTAGGCTGAAGGGCATTGCTCTGAACTGATAATGGCCTGAGGGCAGTTCGAATCTGAGGTACTTCGATGGGAGCTTCTGATAAGAACATGGAAGTAGGCATCCTTGAGGTCCAGGGAAGCTAGCCAGTCCCTGACCTTAGGGAGGGTAAAATCATTTCAGAGTCACCATTTTGAATTTTGGTTTAAAAGGTGCTTGTTCAGATATCTTAGATCCAGGATAGGCCGCCACTCTCCTGTCTTTTTGGGGTAAGAAGTACCTGGAGTACAGACCCTTGCCCTGGTGTAGGGGAGAAACCCTTTCTACAGCTCTGAGAGCCAGGAGGGTTGAGACTTCTGTTTCCAAAGCAAGAGTCTCTAAAGGGTTTGCAGGTGGAAAAGATCTGGCTCTTATCTTTGGAAATTTTTTGAAGCTGAGAACCAGACCCTGGCTCACTACTTCCAGGACCCACCTGTCTGATGTTAAAGACTCCCAGTCCTGGACGGAGTAAGCCAGCCTGCCCCCTACAGGTAATGGAGAGCCGACCCTGGGAATTCCATCAGGGTGCCTGTTTGGCAGGGGTTTTAGGCTGAGGGGTGGGAGCAGACCTGCTCGTACCTAGTCTGCCTCTCCCTCTGAAGAACCCCCTCTGAGCATAGGCTGAAGAGGAGGCCTGGGTCTGGTAAAAAGGCCTGTGAAAAGGCCTGCCGCTACCCTTGGGGGGCTGCCTCTGAGGAGTGGCTTGCCGTTCCTTGGCTTGTGCACTCCTATAAGTGGTTCTATATTCATCCATTTTCTTCATATAATTCTCTGTCTGCTCCCCAAACAGAGAATTTCCCACCACAGGAAAATCCATAGCCTTAGACTGGGTATCCTGTGACAAAGTAGTACACCTGAGCCAGGCCAATCTACGAAAAGCCACAGATGTAGCCATGACTCTAGAGGATACATCATTAGAATCCACTGCAGCATGGAACTGCACCTTAGATGCCTCAATACCATCAACAGCCACCTGATCCAGCTCCTTTGCAAGCTGGCCAGGGACCTGTTTGGCTAAGGCCATGACAGTATCCCATCTAGATTTCTGGTATCTCGCAACATAAGCCATATAGTTTGCTTGTCTGAGTCCCAAAGATGCTGCCATTTATTGTTTTTTTGGCCATGGCATCAATCTTCCTGGAGTCCTTGTCAGGAGGATGTGAAGCCAGGGGAATATTAGCTTTATCACAGGCTGCAGCCCGAACTACCCCAACACGACTGCACTGCTGTGAAAGAAAATCTGTATCAGGACCTGACAAAGTGTACCTCGTGTCCATCTTTTTATCTACAGGAGGCACAGAATTAGGGAGCTTTTAAAATTTTTATTGTTTGTTTCCTAAAAGATTTATGTAAAGGGATGGACAATCTCCTGGACTCTGGGACATCCATCATCTCTACATAGTCAGGCTCCTCTTGCTCATCCAAAGCCTCCTCTAAAGGAAGCTGAGGGTCTCAGCAACTTTTTATAAAACAAAAATGAGAAGGGGACTCAGCAAGCCTAGGGAGATTCACCTAAAGGTCTGTCTGGGAGATGTCGGTTCAATGGGCACATCAGACTTTCAAAGTCACATTCACACTGATCATAATCATCCTCCCCCTCCTCTGGTTCATAAAACTCTTCTATATCATATTCTTGAACCAGTGGAACCGACCGAACCGACCTTTTGCCAGATAGTGGCGGTTCGGAGGGAACCGGGGACAGTGACTGGACAATCTGTATTGCCCTGGCTATCTCTGCAGCAGTTGGAGAAGGGATTTTGGACTCCACACCTGCTGACTTTCTAGTTCTCTTTGCTGGAACTGGCTCCTCAGAGTCAGCTTTACGTTTGCCCGAGGAAGTCTGGCCCTGGTCAGAGGGCACTCCCTCCGGTTCGGCTGGCACCAAACTGGGCTGGCCATCCGGGTCAGCGGACTTTTTGGCCTCTCGTTCCCTGAGCCTACCAACTCTCTTATCTAGGGTGGCTGCAGGGAAATGCTTGCAAATCTGGCAGTCTGCATTGAGGTGGTCAAACCCCAGACAATAAACACATGTGGTGTGTGGGTCAGCCTTGGCAAAGGCTTCCCACAGACACTACAGTGTTGAAACCCAGTGGGCCTGGTTTTCTTTTGGGTTTCTCAGACATAAGGCCAGCCTAACCAAAAACTTGCCTTTTGATGGCAGTGCCAGGCAAGACATCCATATCGGTTCCCAACCCGTGTCACGTGTCGTGGAAAAAGCGTATGAAATCGTTTTTTAAGACCAGAACCACACTCTAACAAGCCTTAAAGGTTTAAAACAAAGTTTAAATACAATTCGATCGGTTCAAACCGAACCGATAAACATTTACAAGTTCCACACAGAAACCTATCTATTACTTACAATACCATAGACAGAGCTTGAACCGATCGGTTTGCGGTTAAAATAAATATCGCGGTTGAATTTAACTGAGAAAAGACGCTTTAAACCGAGGGAATGAACCGAGCAGCAGGAGGAATCTCCGGAGCGACTGTTCAGTGAGGCGGAGTAAAGAATCTGACGGTTTCGGTTTGAAACCACCCTAACAGAGCTTCTCTAACCAAGCTCGCGCTCTAAGTTCCATGCACTGCATGGAAGTTAACTCTTTCACCTCCGGAGCAGTTCTAATGGTGGGACAAACTGCATCTGTCATAATATAGCAAGACTTCATGTTGTTTGAAACCAGCACCAGGCACTGTTGTGTGCACTCCCCCTGCCCAAGCACTCCCTCTCTACACTCAGTGTGCAGTACCCGGTGATCCATGGGGCCGATGGGTGGGGAGGACAACATGATCTGCGGCACTCTTGGCACAGAGAGAGAGAAAAAGACACACACACACACACACACACACACACTGCAGATTCCTGCAGTAACACTCCCCACTCGCTCGTCTCTCTCAAGCACTCCCTCCCTCCAAGCAGTCCCTCTTCACAGTCAATTAGGGTTACCCGGTGATCTGCGGGGCAGGTGGTTGGGTTACCCAGTGATCTGCGGGGTGGGTGGCTGGAGAGGACAACAGGCATAGCGGGCTAGTGACACGGCAGGGGAACACAGATCCCCCTACTCCACTGGAGCGGCAGTTCTTTTTAGCTGCACTTCTGCAGTTGTTCTGTGGGGGACAATAATTATGTAAAGGCACCTCTGTGTTGTGCAGTAATACTGCAAGTCCCTTAGCGAGGATTGCAAATAGCTGCCTTTGCAAAATTGTTTTCCCCTACACAACAAGTGCAGGTCTGCTCTGGGATCTCAGATCTGGGGGACCTCTTCATCCTAAGTGTGCATTATCCCATGGTCAGGTGACAGTCCTGTGCCAATCAGGAAAGTCCCTGAGGCTACCCATGTTATAATAAGGCTTAACAAAGAAGGGTACTGTTCAACAGCCTTCCTTGGAAATGCAGGCAAGGCACTGGGCCTACGCCATGCAGCAAAGGTAGCATCTTCTACTACAGGATATATAGGAGGAATAATAATGGACGGTGCCACAAGAAACCTCCTAAAAAGATTAATTTCAGTGGAATCTTCCTCCTACACAGCAAAGCCCATGGCAGACCGCATTTGCTGAAGCACAGCCTGAAAAGATGGCTCCTCAGGGGGAGACCTGGGTGTATAAACCACAAAGTCCTCGCAGCAGGATGATAGGGTAGAGCTAGAAAGCAAGTTACAGTCTTCAAACTACTCCTTACCCCTGTATTCCTCCTCCAAATCCCCCCCAATGTCCATGAGGTCAGGATTATATTCTGTCTCGTCAACGGGAGCCATAGAAGGAGCCAGTGACACAGGTGGTGGCTGAGAAGGAGGAATCACTGTTGTACTTCTGGAATCTGTCCATGAAGCCCCTGGTTCAGGTGGCCTCATTGAAGGCAGACCTAGCACCAGCAGCACTGATGCTGGAAGGTGATGTATCATGTCTGCAAATGACACCAGCACAGCCTAGAAGTCAAGAGTGCCGCCAAAGGGAGGGGTACAGGACTTCCCACGTTGAAGGGTCACAGCTTGACGACAATGGCAACATACAGGCCATAGTAGGCATCTTTGGGGGCAGCTGTAGTTAACACAGCCTGAGTGGGTGCAGACAGAGCATGTAACTGATTTTAATGAATGGACCTCACCAGCGAAGCGCCACAGCCAGAAGAGGAGGAGGCCCCTTGACTATTAACTTCTCTGTCTTTTGACTTAGAGTGCGTTTCTTGGTAAACAGCGAGGGAGAAGTAGGAGCAGAACTCACAGTCTCCTCCATGGCTTTTAATGCTTTTGGAGCGAGGAAGGTTTCTAAGACCTTCTGCTGGCACTGCCTTGTAGGCTGTTTGAAACTGGTAGATATTACAGGTCCTCATGTTATGACACAGGCCCAAACATAAGAGTTGTCCTTGTACGTTCTGTAGCCGCAGGAACAACATCGGAACAAAGGTTCTTTGTTCTTCACTGGCATAGAGAGATGACGAAAAAATATACAAATGAAAATAAAAAAGGCAGTAGCTATTTCAACATTGTTTCTCAGCATGTCCAATGAGGATGATCTTGGCAGGAGAAAGAACTAAGGAGTCTTGGGACCACCCACGTTATATAGGGTAGTGATGCTTACATCACTGTGGGCAGCCCCCGGCTAGCAAAAAGCTTCTGAGTGGTCCTGACAGCGACATCTTACAGTTCCAAAGGTGTGTCCAAATGGAGGCGATATCCTCGAAGATCTCTTATTCTCCCAAATATCCAGCTGTCCCCAACTACCGAGTTTTAAGAAACTTCTATATACCAAGTCTTCTAATGAAATAGCAGTTATGTAAGAACTTACCATAACAGTAGATCTTCGAGAGAGGTTCCAGCAGTAGGTCTTCACATATAGGACTGCGCCCCCTGGCATCAGGTCCGCACGGCAAACTTGTAGATAGCAAACACCAGTGGGGACTGCCCCCGATGTCGGGGCTTTGTGATGTCAGCCCGACTATAAAAGGGGTGGTCCCACGCCCACTCTCCAGTTCTTTTCCAATGGAGACCTAAAGATAGGTAAGGAGAAAACCAGAGTGAACTCCCAAGACCCTGCTTCCACTCTAGTCCAGCCGGACTAGATAGGATAGAAAGAAAAGCATCCAAAAACCAGGGGAAGGAGGGAGGGCAACTAGACCTACTGCTGGAACCTCTCTCAAAGATCTACTGTTGTGGTAAGTTCTTACGTAACTGCTATATCTTACTTCGAGAGGGTTCCTGCAGTAGGTCTTCACATATAGGACTGAATACCAAGCAGTCCCAAAGAAAAATAAGGCTTAGGTGCATCCGGGAAGAGGAGAAGTTGCCAAGAGTGATCATGACAGAAGGCCTTGCAGTACCACAAGTCCAAAGCCAGTTCTGCGCCGAGAGGCAATGTCCAGACTGTAATGCTTAGTGAAGGTGTTAACAGACGACCAGGTGGCCACAACACAGATCTCTGCTGTGGACACATTCCTGAAAAAGGCAGTAGAGGTCACCACGCTATGGGTGGAGTGGCCTTTGACTGCGGCCGGAAGGGACTTCCCATATTTCGTGTACGAAAAATGGATGCAGTTAGCGAGCCATCAGGAGATGGTCTGCTTGGAAATAGCCTTGCCCTGGCACTGAGGGGCAAAGGCTACAAACAGTTAGATTTCCTAACCTCTTTAGTCCTGTTCGTGTAGTACCTCAGGATCTGGTGCACATAAAGCGTGTGCAGCAGGTGTTCCCCACTGTTGGAATACTGTGGGTAGTATACCAGTAATTCCATGCTCTAGTTCAAAGTGGTTTCTGAAACAACTTGGGCCAAAAAAAGAAGGGTTAGTCCGAAGGACTACTCTGTCCTTATGAAAAATCAACTAAGGTTCTTTACATATGAAGGCCTGCAATTCGGAAACCCTTCTGGCCGAAGTGACAGCAACTAAAAACAAGGTCTTCCAGGAGAGGAAGCGCAAGCAGCTGGTTCAAACGGTGGCAAGGTCAGCTTCTAGAGCATGAAATTCAGGTCCCAGGGAGGACAAGGATTTCGGATCTGAGGTTTCAAATGAAGGATGCCTTTCAAAAAGGTCTTGGCAACCTCCAGTTGAGCCAAGGTTTTGCCCTCCACCGGGGGGGTGGTAGGCCGACACCGCAGAGAAGTGGACCTTAATGGAGGAATAGCCAAGGCCCGCCTCAGACAAATGTGCGAGGTACTCTAGGACCTGGGATGCCGAGCACAAAAACGGGTCCCAGCTCCTTGCTTGGGCCCATATCGTGAATCTCTTCCACTTCATAGCGTAAGTGGATCTAGTGGAGGGTTTTCTGGCCTCCACTAGAATATGCGTAACCTGCGAAGAGACCCCATAGCGAGAAATCGCTATGTCCACAGGTGCCACGCATGAAGGTGGAGAGACTGAAAGCTCAGATGCACCAGGGTGCCCTGCACCTGAGTCAGAAGGTCGTGAGAAATGGGCAGAGGAACCAGAGGTTCCAGTGCCAATTGTTGCAGAAGAGGGAACCAAATTTGGCGTGGCCAAAGAGGAGCAATCAGGATTACGTGGGCCCCCTCTTGTTGAAATTTCACCAGGACCTTGTGAATTAGAGGAAAGACGTATAGAAACCTCCCTGTCCATGAAAGAGACAGTGCATCTCGCCAAAAAGCACCATGCCTGGGAACGAACGCGCAGAAGTCAGGTAGTTTTGCGTTGTATGGGGAGGCGAACAGATCCATCTCTGGCCGACCCCATTGAAGAAAGAGATCTTCGACTACCTCTGACTTTAGCTCTCACCCGTGGGCCCGGGCCACTGATCGACTGAGACTGTCTGCCAGGACGCTGGAGATGCCCAGAACGTGAACTGCTGTCAGATAAAGGGTGTGCTGAACTGCCCAGTACCACACCCTCATGGCTTCTCGGCAAAGAAGGTACGATCTGGTTCCCCCCTGCTTGTTTATGTATCAGACAGTGGACGTGTTGTCCATCTGTACCAAGATAGATCCCAGAACCAGCAACGACTGGAATGCCTGGTGTGTGTAAAGAACCGCCCTGGTCTCCAGAACACTGATGTGGAGCATCAGTTCCTGATTGGACCAAGACCCCTGTGTCTTGTGAGATCCCAGATGAGCACACCAGCCCAGATCTGAGGCATCCGTAGTGAGAATCTGAGTTGGCACTGTCGGAAGGAAAGGGACCCCCTTCGACAAATTAGAGAGATCCTGCCACCAGCGTAAATCTCTCTGGAGGCTGTTGGAGATCATGACTTTTTGGTTCATGTCATCCATCCTCTGGTCCCATTGGACTCGAAGAGACCACTGGGTGACCTTCATGTGAAGTCTGGCCATTGGAACTGTCGAAATGGCGGCCGCCATCAGACCCAATAAACAAAGCATCGAGAGTGCAGGGATCCATCAGGCCTGTGCCACCAGTGTGGCTTCAGAAGTCAGGGTCTCGGCCCGATCTGATGGTAGGAAAGCCTTGCCCTGAACCGTTTCTAGTACAGCTCCAATGAACTGGAGTCTCTGTCACGGTACTAGCTGGGACTTGGGAAAATTGACCGTTATGCCCAGTAAAGCAAACAAGCTCAGAGTGAAAGAGAGAGCCTCTTTCAGGCCGGTAGGAGAGGGTGCTGAGAGGAGCCAGTGGTCCAGGTGCGGGAAGACAAATGCTCTAGCGGCGCAGAAAGGTCACCACCACCGCTAGGCATTTGGTGAGCACTGGGGCCAACAAAGACCAAATGGGAGTGATTGGAACTAGAAATGTTTCTCCAGGAAAACAAAGCGGAGAAAGCGGCAGTGGGCCAGGAGGAGAGGGGTATGCAGGTAAGCATCCTGCATGTCCAAGGAGCACAGCCAAAAGTTTTGATGGAGCAGGGGAAGGAGCCCCTGAAGGGTCAACATACGAAACTTCTTGTACTCGACGAAGATGTTTAGTGTGCTGAGGTCCAGGATCGGTCTCAGGTCGCCCGTTTTCTTTGGAACCAGGAAGAAGTGGGTGTAGAATCCCCTTCCTATTTGGCTTAACGGGACAGGTTCTATTGCTTTCTTTAGGAGAAGTGCCTGAATCTCTTGAGAGACTATGGGGACCTAATCCCAGGGACAGAAGGACCATCCTGGTGGTTGAGGGGTTGGAATTTCGCTGAATTCCATCGAGTGACTTCGCTGAATGAGCTGAAGCACCCAATTTTCTGTGGTGATGGACCTCCAGCCTTCCAGGTGGAGGCCGAACCTCCCTCCAACCGGTTCCTCCTGATGTACTGGAGGTAGCGGAAGGAGAGTGAAGGATTCAAGATGCCGAGGGAAGGGGAGCTTTTGCCCCAGAGGCCTGTTTTTGAAATTTGGTCTGTGGGGTTTGAGCTCCTGATCCAGGTGCACGTTTCTTTGCCTGGGATTTGATCCACCTTCTTTGGCGGCTCAAGGGCTGCTTTTCTGTCCCGTCTTGTATAAGGAACGGATGTCCCACAGGGAGCGTCCGCTCTCCTGCAGCCCAGTAATAATGTCCTTAGCATCGCCGCCAGAGAGGATGGAACCCCTGAAAGGGGCATCCAACAGAGAGGACTGCATGTCCTGTGCCAGTCCCGCTATACAGAGCCAGGAGAGGCATTGGAGGCAGATCCCCGTGGCAGCTGCTCTTGCCACTGAATCCACCGAGTCCTAAGTAGCCCCAAGGGCGTGTCGACACAAGGATTTCCCCATCTGTACTTTATCCAAGAGCTTCTTCCTCAAGGTTTTATCTTGAACATCCTGGAGGTCCCTTTCTAGATCCAAAACAGAAGCTTTGAAAGGCTACACTAAATGTAGATGTAATTAAGGAACGATTGCACAAGAAGCAGCAGAAATTTTGCGCCCAAATGGGTCGAGATGACGAGAGTCCTTGTCAGGAGGCGAAGAACTCTGATGTTTGGGCTGGGCTGAACAGTCGTGAGCTGCTGCAATGACCACAGAATCAGCCTTAGGATGGGAGTTGAGGTGAAAAATCCCTTCCGGGGGATAATAGTTGCGATCAGCTTTGCGGGAGACCACGGGAATGGAGGACGGTTGTTGCCAGACTGTGGTAACAAGGTCCTCATGAGGTCCCATCCACGGTGGAATGGGAATAGGATCCGAGGTGGCTAGATCCAGGTGCTCCGCAAGAAGTTTTCTTTGGGGATCAACCTCTTTGGACGGCCAATCGCCAGCCGCCTGAATAGAACGTAGCAGGTCTCTAAAAGAAGGATCCTCTGGAGGGGACTTTGGGGAGTCTTTCCGAGGAACCTCCATGGGAGATCTGGGATCCAACACGTCAGAGTCTGAACCAGTGTCAGGAATCCGAGCCAAAAGGAATGCAAGGGTCTGGTTCAGTAAGGACTACCGCAACAGAGGTAGATGCTCTGGTAGCAGGAGGTGGTGGAGAGGTCACCCTAACAGAGGGTGTCTCCCTCACCAGCTGTCTCAACTCCGACACGAGCTGTGCTCTAGCCTCTTTCCACCACAGAGGGACGGACTCGGGTTCCGGCACTGGAGGAGGAGGTGGTGGCTGATAACTCTGATAACCTGGGTACTGAGGATAGTGCCAGGACGGATAATACGAGTACCCTGGGTAACCCGGTGTGGGATGTCCTGGAGTAGGATAACCCATCGTCGGGAATGATGACGTCGGAAAGCCTGTCTAAAAACCCGGCATTGGGAAACCAGGCGTCGGGAAACCCGGCGACGGAGGCACCTGGCCCAGCGTCGGATATTGAGTAACCGATGGAGGGGCGCCCGCAGGCAGGAAAGAGGATTCCTGGGTAATGAACCCAGACGAAGGACCCGCAGGGGGAGGTGCCGTGGAGCCCGAAGGGGGCATCTGGGCCTGAAGCGCCACTACAGCAGTGGGGGTGGGGGTGGAGGCTCCATACCCAGGTCCCTGCTGGCAGTGGGAATGAACTCCGCAACGGAGGAAGACCTGGCGGGAGAGAGAGACACGAGGGGCCCCGACGGCAGGCTTGAATGCAACTTTGCTAAAGCAAACAGCAAAGGATCGGGTGGTTAATCTCTAGGGTGGAGGACCTGGGAGACGACGGGTCGACTGGTCCCACACTCTGTCCAACGTCAGGGGCCAAACTGGAGCCCGACGGGAGAGTGGACGGGTCTATGCGGGTGTCGGAGGAGCCGGTGTCTGAAGGAACAGATCCGGCTGGGCTAGAGATGGCTGGAAGGTCGCCGCAAGTCTGACTGGCAGAGGCCGTGTGCCCTTAGCCAGAGGCAAGGGGTGACTTACCGGCAGGATCAGTCGACAGAATTACCACCTCCAAAGAGGCGACCCCTGGCTGCCCGCTCCCCTCGGCAGGAGGGGGAGAAGGGGCTCGGCCCAAAGAAGCGGATGGGGCGCCCGAAAAAGTACTCACGGTTGCTGGTCTCTCAAATGGCGATGGACTCCTATCCCGGCGCTTGTCCTTACTTTTCTTTTTCTTCAGGGCCGGCGATGACGATGACCTTTCCCTGAGTTTTTGTAGCTTCCTTTCCATAGACGACAAGCGTCGGGTCAAAAGATGGGCCTTGAGGGTCCTCTTGCACCTGGTTCTGGTCGCCTGGTTGAAGGCCTGGCAGATGGAACACTCCTGGACGTCGTGCTTCGAACCGAGGCAGAAGAGGCAGCAGGAATGGTCGTCCCCATGCGGGATTTGAGCGCCGCACTTTGAGCACTTTTTCTCCTGTCTAGAAGACATCAAATTAAAGAAAAATCTTGAGAATTTTACAAGAGGTGAAGAAATACTTCGAGAAATATAACGCGGACGTTAGACTGCTGTTCTGATGTGAGCCGAACGTGACTGAGGCAACGGCGGGAAATAACTGGAGAGCGGACGCGGGACCGCCCCTTTTATAGTCGGGCTGACGTCACGACGCCCCGACATCGGGGGCAGTCCCCGCTGGTGATTGTTATCTATAAGTTTGCCGTGCGGACCTGACGCCAGGAGGCGCAGTCCTATATGTGAAGACCTACTGCAGGAACCCTCTCAAAGCAAGATCTGTATTTATTCTGCTGACTGATGGCTAGTCTGTTGGTTATGTACGGATGTCTGAACTGTGCAGTTATTCACTACTGTGTTCTTAATATTGCCTGTATCATATTATGCACCCCAAGCAGTGGAAGGCACCTTTCAAATAAACATACCTACCCTACACTTCTGTTCCTCAGTCATTCTTAACTGCATTACACATGCAATGAGCACTGCACACACTGGGCATGCATAAGCAGGATGTACACTGGGCACTGCAGCCAACTCCCCTTCACAATCAAACCGGGACTGGATCCTCTGGAACCCACACAGCTCAGATGTCTCAGAAATCTAACAACGCTTTGTGACTTTCTGAAAACAACAACATAAACAGTGTTTTTTTTTTTTTTATTCAGTTTTTTCCACCCTTCTGAGATTCCCCAATGAGGCACTTATTCTGGATACATCTCAGTCCTGACAGCCCTATCTCTAGCCAGTAACCCTTATGGCAGTGCCTTGCGATCCTGTTCTCTTGGTTGGGTGGGACAATTACCAAAGCATGCTATAATCATAGTCCTGCTGTCTGGGAGGTCTTTTTCCTTCATTGTTCTCCCTTCCCTACCCTTAAGGATGTAGACAGCAAGTCTCTCAACTATGCACAAGTAACAGTGTGCGAACATGAAGCCAGTCACCCTCAGTCTTTCGTTAAGCCACTTGGCACAGCATGTCACCCTACCACCCTGGAGGGTGCTCCATCCTCCTGCTGCTGGCCCTTCAATACCTTAAAGCTCTGTAATGGGAACCTGGGCCATAGGCATTGCAAACAGCAACAGTGGTCAACAGTAGAGTTTTTAAAGATTTGGTCTACATTCTGCATACTTTTACCTAGTCTAGGTGGGTGTTTAAAGAGCTGCTGCACATCTATCTGCCTACTTAATCAGAAGAAATGGACAGTCACATGGGTGGATAAGCTTTAAAATGCCCAAATATTGGCCAATAAGTTCCTATGAAATACCCAAATCTTTCTGAATAGCAAAATCTGAATTCCACCGTCTAGTACATTATTTGGTTATACATATTTCTATTATCTGTGTCCCCTTCCCCCCAGCCAGACCCACCTGATACCTAGGCTCAAACATTCCACTTGACAGAGGAAAATGCAACCAGTAACACGATACAGGGTGCTATTTCGTTAGAATATATAGCCACCCTTCTGCTGTGTGTGCTGATGCACAAAACCACAAGCTGTGCACTCCTCAGCACGTACCCAAGTGCCTATACATCCCAACAAATGCAGCACCTGGAGTATGTTATTACATGACCCTGTATTAATTGTTCTCACAAAAGTAGCAGCACTAAGTATCTGAGAGTACATACAGGCACGTCAGGTAACCTAGCTTACCCAATTAACAGCATTTACACCAGTCATTTTGTCCCATTTTAGAAGCTGAAATGTTCACCATGTGAATTATGTGTAGTGAATAAATACAGGTTACTCACCTGTAACAGGAGTTCTAGGAATGGTATATGTTGTTCATCCACACTCATTGGCAGTATCCTTGCCGCTTTAAATCTTGCCGGAAGGTCTTCAAGCTTGCTCCTCCCACCCACCCGGGTGGTATAACTCTCGGCTCCGCCCCATGACGCCAGATCTGGCCCGCTGGAAGCTCAGGTTGTCGCGTCAAGCCGGGAGGTCGGGTGGGTAGGTGGATGAACAACATATACCATTCCTAGAACTCCTGTTACAGGTGAGTAACCTGTATTTCTAGGACATGGATATGTTGTTCATCCACACTCATTGGCAGACTTCTAGCAGTTCTCCGGGAGGAGGGAGGCAAGACGACACCCCATATACTTACTTGGGAAAGAGAGACTGAGAACCGAGGCCCCAAAACCAGCATCCCGGGCGTGACTCAAGGCTCGATGTGGTAGTGGGTAATGAAGGTGTTTGCTGACTTCAGGTAGCAGCCCTGCAGATTTCCTGGATAGGGACGCCCCTGGAAGCAGCCACCGTTGCAGCAGTATGGCGGGTAGAATGAGCTCTTATCCTCTGGGAGGCTCCATGCCCGCTAACTTATAGAGAGATCTATGCAGGAGGTTACCCACCTGCTTATCGTCCGCTTGGCTGCAGGTCTGCCAGATGCGGCTTCAGCGTGGGTGACAAACAGCTGGCGAACCTCTCCAATTTCAGCCGTCGCTCCTTATAATAAGCGGCGCCCTTCTGGGATCCAGAGTATGGAGCCTATATTCACGCCTCCGAGGTGTGATTGGGGTAGAACACCGGCAGAGTCAACACTTGGTTAAGGTGAAACTCGCACACCACCTTCGGAAGGAATTTCGGTGGAAGAAGGACAACCTTGTCCCTGTGGAAGACCAGGTAAGGAGACTCAATGAAAGCGCCTGGAGCTCTCCCATCCTTCTGGCTGACGGATAGCCACCAAGAAGGCGGTCTTCCACGACAGGTGAGAGAGCACACCTGTGCATAGGTTGAATGGCTTGCCCATGAGCTTTGCCAGTACCAGCAGTAGATCCCACGGAGGTGGGGTTCCCGCACTGAGAGGGAAATGTGATCAAGGCCTTGAAAAGCGCCAGACCACCTTCTCCTGCGCCACTCGACTGCTTCCTGCCCGCCTCGTAAGCAGAGATGGCTGCCAGGTGCACCCTTAGGGTCGCCGACCTAAGCCCTTGACTAGAAAGGGACCATAAATAGTCCAAGATGCTTGCCAAGGAACAGGAGGAAGGGTCCAAGCCCTTGTTCCTGACACCAAATGGAAAACCTTTTCCATTTGAAGGCATAGCATTTTCTGGTCGACTCCTACGGGACGCCTCAACTACATTGAGGACCTCGTCGGAAAGACCCAAAGCCTGGAACTCTAGCCGCTCAGGAACCAGGCCGTCAGGTGCAGGGATTGAAGGTCCGGATGGAACACCTTCCCTGATTGACTGAGAGCAGGTCCGGCGCAGCTGGAAGCTGCCCTGGAGTCCTGGAGCTGAGACTGAGGAGATCTGGGTACCAGAACTGGCGAGGCCAGTCTGGGGCTATCAGAATCACCTGCGCCTTGTCCCTCCTCGCCTTGAGAAGCACCTTGTGGATCAAGGGAAATGGGGGAAAGGCGTAAAAGAGGCCCGGGGTCCATTGCCTCGAGAAGGCATCCCCCTGCAGCGAGCCCTGCTGAGGGGGGCGGGCATGGAACAGACTCAGCTTCGCGTTCTCCATGGAGGCAAACAGGTCCACCTGAGGTGTGCCCCAAAGGGAGAACAGATGCTGTACTACCTCCGGCAGGAGAGACCACTCGTGGGATGCAGCCCCTATCCGGCTCAGGGCATCGGCCAGGGTGTTGGAGGCTCCTGCCACGTGAATGGCTAGGAGATCCGCCTCCAGGCTGCGCATGAGTGACCAAATGCGGAGAGCTTCCTTGCATAGAAGCATGGAGCGCGTCCCGCCCTGGCGGTTTAGATAGTACATGGTCGTGGTATTGTCCGTCTGGACTCGGACCACTTGACCCCGGAGGAACGGAGCAAAGGCGGTGAGAGCTAGGCGGACCGCTCGGAGCTCCAGCAGGTTGATGTGGCATCGGGACTCTCGCGGGGACCAGAGGCCATGAGCCCGGTGTTCCCCCAGATGGGCACCCCAACCCATCAGAGAGGCATCGGTCGACAGAGAGACCGTCGGCTCGGGGCGGACGAACGGGATGCCCTCCTGCAAATGATCTGGAATGGTCCACCACTGGAGAGCGTTCCACATCCCCTGTGTCACCGACACAAGCTGGTCCAAGGGATCGCAGCGTTGTGACCACTGGCTGGCCAGTCCCACTGAAGGGACCGATGTTCCAGCGGCCCAACGGACCACGCTGGCACAGGCCGCCATGAGACCCAGGAGCGCAGAAAGTCCCGGGCAGGCGCAATTGCCCAACCAGAAATGATCGGGCAAAGGGAGGAAAGAACCTCGGCCCTGTCCGGGAGCCGCTCTGGCTCGAAGAGAGTCCGAGCTGCGCCCGATGAATAAAATCACCTGCTTCGCTCGAGTTCTGACTTGGCCTCGTTGATAAGGAGGCCCAGTTGAGAGCAGACCTGGAGGGCCAGATCTCTGGACCACTCCGCCTCCTTCCTGGAGGAGCTGCTATCAGCCAGTCGTCCAGGTAAGGGTACACCCGGACCCCTCGGCGCCGCAGGAATGCTGTCACCACTGCCATGCATTTGGTGAAGACCCTGGGAGCTGGAGACAAGCCGAAGGGCATGGCTTGGAACTCGAAGAGAGATCCTTCTGCTCGGAAGCGAAGGAATCTCTGGTGAGACGGACGGATAGGGACGTGAAAAAACGCGTCCTGCAAGTCCAGAGAGCAGAACCACACGCCGCGTTCCAAGGATGGTATTATCTGAGCCAGAGTGACCATCCTGAAGGTTCGAGACCTTAGGAACTTGTTTAGGTCGTGTAGGTCGAGAATGGGGCGCCAGCCCCCCGTCCGTTTCGGAACCAGGAAGTACCTGGACACAAACCCTGGGTCTGAAGGAGGGTCCACCACCTTCTTACCACCTCCTTCTGGAGGAGGAGAGTGATGTCGGCTCGACGAGCCGCCAGTGAGGCTGGGGATCCCGAAGCCCCCGAGGCGACGGCCTGAAGGTGGTGCCTGCTCAATTCCAGAGGCAGGCCTCTTCCCACCACCTCCAAGACCCACCTGTCCGTGGTAACAGCGGACCAGGCGGAGCGGAAGTGCGGAGCCGTCCCCAGGGGACCCAGGGAGTAGGTGGCGGGGATGGGGCGACACCCCTCAGCCCGTCACTGGGCAGGCTTGGAGGAGGGACCGGCCGAGGGACCTCCTGGCCCTTCCTCCTGCCTCCTGTTAGAGGCAGGCGGCTTGGGTTTGGGATGCCAAGGCCGAGCCTGCTGGCCCTGGCTGCACTGGGCCGGGCGGCGCCGGGGCACAGAAGAGACGAAAGGGCTTAGGCTGTGGTTTTGCTTTGTCCTTCTGAGGGAAGAGACCCGAGTCAAGGTGGCATTGGACTTCTCGATCCTCTGCAGGTGACCTTCCACCCCAGGGCGAAGAGGTCAGTCCCCAAAAGGGAACATCCGCCAACTTGTGCTGGGTATCAGTAAAGGTGGATATCCTCAGCCAAACCCGCATGACGCGCCACTCTCGACGCCACCCGATCTAGCATGAGTCCCCTACATCCAAAGCAGTCTGGAGCTGCTGTTTGGCCACTGCCCTGCCTGGTCCCGCACCTGCTTAACCGTAGTCTGCAGATCGTGCGGAAGATGAGGATGACCTCATCCAGGGAGCCCAACAGGGCATGAGAAAAAATGTGCCATGAGGATGGCCGAACTGGCCTGGCGAGCCGAGAGAGGGCTTAGCGTAGACTTTTAGCCCGACATAGTCCAATTTCTTGGACTCCTTGTCAGGAGGTTTGTCCACATCCCTGGCGTTGCCGGCGCGCCGGAAAACGCTGTCGGTAACCAACCCCTCAGCAGAGGGGTGTTCCGAAAAACCGGACAAGGAACCGGTAGGGACCGCATACTTCCTGGCCATCCTGGCGGAAGGCGCAGGGCAGGAAGCAGGGCGCTGCCAAAGTTCCAGTGCCGGACCCACTATGGCCTCGGCCACCGGAAAGGCCTCCGTCGGAGAATCCCATCGGTCCAGAATCTCCGTGAGGGATACCTGGCCGCTTGGAAGCGGGTTGAAACTCCATCCCGGTAGACTCGAGATGAGCAAGCAGTCCTAGGAAGGATAACGGGCTGCTCGTCCATTGACTGACCTCCTGAAGACTCAAGTCCAGTCGCTTGGAGAAAGAAGGAGGAATCGTCTTCGGACTCGGAAGAGTCCTCGAAGAGCTGCCTCTGGCCTGAGCCACCCTTCACCTGCCGAGGTCGGTCGGGAGTGAGGGTAACTGACAGCCGATGGGGTAAACCCTTAGCGACCCGAGAATCCTTGGTGGGCCCCAATGTGGTGGCTGTGGAGGCGGAGGTTCCACCGAATCGGTGGAGCAGCTGGTTTTGGCGAACAACCGGCCTGGGTATGGAGCTCCTCGGACAAGTCGGGGTTGTGTCGGCCGTTCGGTGACAGCCACTTAATGGCGGGGAAGGCGCGGTGAGCGGCTTATTCCGGCCAGGAGGAGCTGTTGCAACATAAGGTCCTCGTACGTCGGCGTAATTTACGCCCGAAGCCTCCCCTCATCGAGGAGGGCGAGGGGCAGCCCGGCGGCGCCCGGCTGTGATGCCGAGACCGAGACCGCCTATAATGATGGGAGCGGCTGGACGCGAAGAGGTCAGACGAGAGTCCCGAATTTCGGGGAGTCACGTTGGGAGGTGTCGGCCGGAACCGGCACTCTTCGGCTCGGAAGGTCCATCCAGGGCTCGGAACCGGAGGCACAGGCGAGCCCACGGATCTCAACCTCCCCGGGGAACCGGGAGAGGGGAATCTCGGCTGCTAAAAGCAGCCGTCCAATGGGTCGAGAAAAATCTCGACTTCATCAGTGGGAGTCTCGGTCAACTGACCTGGCGGGGACACCGTGAGGCCAGTGGCTGAAGCCGGCGGTCGACCAGCCGACGGCCCGGGAGAGGGACCTTTCCGCTCCCCAAGAGCGTCGACGGAGGGACTTACCTTGTCCCTCTTTTGGACCGAGAATAAGGTCCAGCAGACGCAGGCCTTCTCCTTTAGTGGAGAGGACAGACAAAGCTCCTTAAAGGAAGCCGTGTAGGAAGAACCCAGAAGGCGGGATAAATGCAGCGGCGAAGCATCTGACCAGCGCCGCCTCCTCTTCGAGGCGACCATCCGCTCGAGCTGATCCGCCCGAAACGCCGCCGCCGGACACCGCCAACCGGGCCTCCTTGGACTTCACGGAGGAAAGCGCTTCTGGGGCGGCCCAGTTGCAATCGGGCAGCACGGTCTTCGGGGCGAGGCGAGAAAGATGAGCACAGGTCTGAAGCGCGGGTCGTGCTCAAGGCCTAAGCAGTAGACACACGTGGAGTGTGGATCCGTCCGAGACATCTTCTGCCCGCATGGGCATCTCCGAAATCCGGGAGTCGATTTGTCCATCGCAGCCGCGAGGGATCGAAGACTGAAGTCTTTTTGCAAAATATTATTTTTAAATCCGCAAACGGAGAAATAGGAACCAGTCGCAAACGCAGAGCGTTAAGGAGGGAACCTGAGCTTCCAAGCGGTAAGGAAGATCTGGCGTCATGGGGCGGAGCCGAGAGTTATACCACCCGGGTGGGTGGGAGGAGCAAGCTTGAAGACCTTCCGGCAAGATTTAAAGCGGCAAGGATACTGCCAATGAGTGTGGATGAACAACATATCCATGTCCCTAGAACTGCGTGAGACCACTAAAAGTGTCTTTTTTGTTAACTCCCTGCTGGAATGGATCAGCAGTAAATTAATGCTCTGATACTACAGCTACCCATTATTAAAGCACCTCTGCTCTGTTTTTGTCAGACTACAGCCAATGAGCATTTTCAGACCGGAGAACTAGACTTTACCATCAGAGACTCTTTACATAGTAACTTTCCATGGGGTACGAGCTTTTTATGATAGAATACATTTATATCAATAGCTCAATAAATCTTCAGATGCGTATATATTATCAATAAAGTTTATAAAATGTTATAGGTTTCCATGTTTCAAATAAATAAAGGCCTAGCGGGAAAACAATTTTGAATTGTTTGTGCAATACTTTACGTTTTTAAAACAAATATTTCCCATTTTGTAGGGAAAAAACTGTAACTAGTAACAGCTTTAAACCAAAGCAGGCCTGTAACTGTCTAAAAAGGAACCATTTCCAAAGGCTAGAAAACTGGTACTGTATACAGGTGAAGAACATCAGGAGAAAACAATCAAAAATACTCACACTTCTTGCTGTCAAAACATAAGATGACCATGTGTCAAAAAGTAGTTTCTTTTATCATATAGATACAGAATTAAAAGACAAGATTTACAGATAAAGAAATAATTTACAAGAATATATCTTTCAACAATAAAGCTTTTTAAACAAAATAATGTGTTATTCACGCATGACTTAAAATTGTTCGACAAAAAAAAATGATCAACATGACTGCAAACAAAAACATTTTGTTTTAAAAAACTGAATATTTTTTTTTTTTTTTTTGTGGGGGGAAGAAAGGCTCTTGTTGAACACTAGTAATAAGAAACACAGGCCCTATATTGGGCCAGTGTTTTTGAAGTGCTAGTTAAGCAACATTGACTTCAGAGACTAGCCACATACTTGCAATTGACATCTTCAATAAAACCTTCTTTAAAGGAAAATGCCCACATATGCAATTTTTGTTTACATGTCAAGAGACATCTTTTCCAGTAGCCGTTAGGGGTATATAGGTTTACTTTAGTTTTTCACTATTCATGGTTAGCTCCCTGCGACTACCCTAGGAGTCTTCAGTTATGGTTGTTAAAATCTCATTGTCCATGAGAACTGCATTATCATAAGAACATGTCACATCACCCATTTATACTATGCATCTCTATGCTGAAAAATACCCTGCAAAAAACTCTGGAAACACAATTCGAATGCAGTTTAAAGGGAAAACTCTGCATTACAACTCAGTTTGCAAAGCTAACTGAAGATAAAGGTGGTATTTCACACCTTCGTGCAGCTTGTTTCTTTGAAGTCAAATGAAACAGACAGGCATACTGTGGAGTTTAAAGGGATATTACACATGTTCTCACATGCTAATGCAGCTCTCAGAGACAATGAGACTTCAACAACTAGCAAAAAGAGACCTCCAGGAGAGTGACGATAGGGCCTAGTATGAAGTGTAAAAACAAACTAAAGCTATTGCACACATCCCTAACATCTACATGAAAAGAGCTGTCTGTTGACACGGAAACACAATTTGCGAGATGAGGGCATAGTTTTCCTTTAAGTGTCTGTTCACTCGTGATACATTCCTTAAATAAGACCCTGATGAAATCATTCATGCTTCCAGTGTAAAGGGCATATTGATATGAATATAAAACGCACCTACAATCCATGAATGGTAATATCCTGTGCCAGTCTGCCACGGTTTACAAGGCCAGACATTCACATCAGAATAATTCAACTGCAACAATTTTGATGCAAGTTACAAGTACTGATCATGTAATATGGCCTGGTAATTGGTAACCGTGATCATGTTTTTTGCTCTTCATTCCTAGTTTCATTATCACATGGGACAGAATCTTAACTGCTAAAAAACAAAAATAAGACAAAATCAAAAACACAAACTGCAACGGTCTGATTTCAATAACGCTGGATCATTCTGCCAGCACCATCCATACATTTGATAATCCCTCTCTATAGGTCCTAGCACGCATTAAGAACTATTATTGCACAATACATGAGGACCTAGAACATTTCACAGAATTTCAAATAGAAAAAATAAATTAAAATAATGGAATTCCGTTGACAGGTTTGACACCTGCATTTATACTGCATGTCTGATAAAAGCATGTCAGTTGCATGGACTTCCCCAGCTATCAACATGCGCCCCAAATGCACACCAGTAAAAATGCAGTAGAAGGAAGTCTTCAGCGCCTATAGGTCACTTCCAGTCAAAGGATAAAGTTCAAAGACTGACTGATCAAAGTGCTCATTTCCTCAGTAGGACTATCTTCTAAATGGACCACAAACTGGAGGCATCAACATGTGTCATCTATAAAAAAAAATCCAAATTAGTAACAATATGAAAACCAGGCAATTTTTTTTAACATTTAAAAAAATTTCACATCCATTATTACAGTAGTTTTCCCCCCCCACTGGTTTATTTTCATTTCACTTTTGAACTACAATTTTCTGCTAGCTGCGACCAGTACAGAATGTTTACACACTTCCTTGTAGGTACCTGGTGTGTTGTGTAAGCAATAATACCCAACAGGGTGGGCGGTATTGAGCTATACTGGACTGCCCAGGGATATAATGAGGAAAGACACCGCAGGAGGAGGGGCCTTACAGCCCCTGGAAGGTTCGGTATAGCCCAATACTGTCCACCCCGGAGGGTATTATTGCACTTAGAAAATGGGCAACATGTGGCACTTTTACACAAGCTGTAAAAAATTATAAAAGACAATAAAAACATTAAAAATGAAATGTGGTTTTTTTTTTTTGGTAAAATAGTCCCTGTGCTGGTATTTCTGCTAGTAGCATTCACTGTACTGCTTGACTAATTTTTTCTTGCTTAACACTTAAGTTACTGGTAGTCTTCTCCCAGTTGTCTTCACCCCCCCCCAATTTGTGTGTGTGTGTGTGTGTTTATCCCCTAACCCCATGTAAGCCTCCTTACCTCCCTCTTACCATAATTCATGAGGACTCCTATCAGGATCGGGCAGGGCAGAGGAGTGAGAAAACATCACGAGGTTTGATTTGTTTAATGTGCCACCTTTTTTTCCTAGTGCCAGAAACCACAGTAGGAGGCAGTAGGAGTGGGGGAACAGAGCACTCGAGGTGGAAGAAACAGCTGAGTGGGAGACTAGGCTGCTACCACAAGTTTTACTCACACTGAAGTTTTGCTGAGTGGGAGAACGGCTGTGAGCAGGGGGAGATCTGGACTCGAAGTGTGTCCAAAGTAAATTAATGCCTTGTGTGTGTAAACTACTGTGGTATCTATGCTATGTTCTTTATTTTAAAATAAAGTTGTGGCTATTTTCTTGCTGGGGGGGGGAGGGGGAAGAGAGTGATCAGCCACTACTTTAGGGCTCGAGCGAGTCCCTCAGCATTGCTGAGTTCAAAAGTGTGAGTCCCACTGCTTTCGCTGAATTTCCGTTAGTCAACCTCTCCAGTCAAGTGTTTTCCAGCTACGCAGAAGGAAAGTTAATAGCAAGTAGGTAGGGCAAAAAACAGAAGTGACCGTAGCCACTTACTTGTGTATTTCTCCCCTCTCAGAGGTGTTTGTTGCCGCCTCCTGCCTGCCGTGACCCAGGAGGACAGACAGTTTGGTCCACATTCCACTTCCGAAAATATGGCAGAGTGTAAAAAAATGCGCTTAACAGAATGAACACACTACAGGTTTCACTACTTCTTATCAGCACAATCTGTGCTACCACTACAGAAGACAAGCACCATCGTTTTGGGGAGAGTGGGCAGTCAGCTGGAGGAGGCTGCTCAGGAGCAAGAGCACGGTTGACAGTCACAGGCCGGGGGTGGGGGTGGGGAGACAGTGTATTGTAAATTAAAAAAAAATGTAGTGAGAAATAAGCATGGGGAGGTTGATTTGCCGCTTTGTCAGGTAGCTGTCACTGAATGGGAGAGTTGGGGGGATAGTCTCTCTGGCTAAGCGAGACAAGAAAATGGCAGCAATTTAAAATTAAAATTGGGTAGTTTTAGCCAATCAGGAAGCAGGGTGGGCACCAGGATATTTCAGTGGGTAAAGGGACACTGTAGGATGGTACTTTTTATTTCCTGGGCAACTACTGAAAGTTATGTACCCCCTGGCAAGGGTACTAGCCAATCAGATGGTAGGAAATAAAAAGCCCATTTTCTAAGCAATAATACTGCAGTCCAGTAAGAGCCAGGCACCCACCTTCCAGTGCACACCTGGTTACTAAAAGAATTAAAGGGACACTCAACCATTTTTTTTGCTTCATATTATTTCTAGGTAAAAACCTAGACCTTCTCTAACATTCACTGATGTTGGTTGTTTTATCTGCCTCCTTGCCTTTTTTTTTTTTTTTTAAACTCTCATTCTTTATTTTATAGTAAAGAACATATACATTGCTTAAAGCACAAATGTATACCAACAATACATTAAGATGACAAAGAAAAATACAGAGAACATAAATATATATATATATATAAAAAAAATGGTAAACATAAGTGCACTCACATTCTGTATTTCATTACATTTTACATGTTGCCAAACTGATGCATCAAAATGGGTAGACAGGACAACTGATACTCCCTGGGTAGCAGAGAACTACCCGAGATCATGGAATGAATTCTATTCGTATTGGTGTGATATTTATTACCCATTTTCTCCACATATTCTCAAAAACAGCCTGGGATTTATTTAATGTAGCTGTAATTTTCTCCATTTTATAAATGTCAATCATTATTTGGTGCCACTGGTCCAAAGCAGGAGGCAAGGGGGACATCCATTTTTTAATAATAGCTTTTTTGGCGGCAAGAAAGGCCAGATTAATAAATTTCTTTGTTGGGGTATCCAATTGAACCAGGGGACAATCGCCAAAAAGAAAAGAGAGAGGGTCTAGATTGATATTTGGGGAGATTATTTGTTGAAGGGCTTCGTAGAAACGAGCAAGAAATGGTTGCAGAGTCCGGCATGACCAGAAAATATGGCCTAGAGTGGCTGAGGAGAATCCGCATTGCCTCCAACAATTTGCTTCCCCCTGCTTGCTGTACTTCTGGGTCACTACAGGAGCTCTGAAGTACCTCACAGATATTTTCCAGGCAAATTCCTTCCAGCGTCCAGAGCTGGTACCTTTCTGCATTGTTTTAATGTGTCTTTCCAATATAGACAGGGAGATTCCCATCCCCAAGTCTTTCTCCCAAGCTAGCCTAGTTTTATCTAAGGGGCTCTCTTTCAGAGATTGTAAACCCTTATATAGATTTGAAATAATATGGGCTGGAACGGATCTCCCATTTATTACTTTTATCAAAGTCTCCAGGAGCCCAGAGATGGGGCAGTCCCTCCACCTTACCTCCTTGAGGGAGCGAAGATGATCCCTGGTTTGAAAATATCTGAATCTATCAGAGTACTGGATGCCATACCTTTGAACTAAGTCTGTAAATGATAAGATTATCCCCTGTGGCATAAAATGGTATATCAGGTGCAAACCTTTTCTTTACCATTTGAGGTATCCCTTATCCAATTTGGCCAGGGTAAAAAAATCTATATGGGGTAAGGAGAGAAGGGCAGGCCTCCACTTTGTGAGTTCCGAGAGGGACAACATCTTCTGCCAGGACCTCAGAGTGGATTGTGTAAGTGGGTTTGTAATTTCCTCAGTTTTTAGAGTAAGGGGAAAGGAAAGCAGTGTCTGAAAGACATCCTTGAGTTGCCTCTCTTGGCTTTCAACTGACTTCCACCTGGCTTTGTAATTCTTGTCTAGCTAATACAAAGGAATTCTAACTTGAGAAGCTAAGTAATATAGCCTAAAGTTAGGAAGGGACATACCACCCTGCTGCCTGTGAAGCGGCAAAACTGAGAGACTGATCCTCTGTTTCTGTTTCCCCCAAATGTAGGCTGACACTTTCCTTTGTAGCGACCTGAAGAACGAATCTGTTAGCTGTATTGGGAGAGTTTGGGTCAAATAGAGGAAGCGAGGAGGGACCACCATCCTAATGGATTCTACTTTTTGGTATAAGGATAAAGGGAGAGTACTCCATTTTTCTAACTCATCATTGGTTTTAAGCAAAAAAGGAGAGTAATTTAAAGGGAACAGGTCTTCATGAGTCATACCAATCCGTACCCCTAAATATTTTACACTTTTTAAGTCCCACTTGAAGGAGTACCTATTCCTGAGATCCGCTGATGGAGTAAAATTTAGGGCCAAAACCTCTGTCTTAGACAAGTTGACCTTATATCCTGCCAGTTCCCCAAATTTGGTCAATTTATCCCACAGAGGGGGGAAGGGAGGCCTCAGGCTCAGTCATGTATATCACTAAATCGTCCGCATAGAATGCAAGTTTATGAATGCCAGAGGTCAGCCTCTGCCTCCTTGCTTAGTAGAACTGAAATGCATGGTACTGTATAGTTATAACCAGCCTTGTTTTGCTTCCAGTCCTCGAGCTACTCTTACTGCATACTTCCTGAACTTTAGAAATACTCCCAAACAGTGCAACTACTCATGATACAATAGTCTCATCTATTTCCACTGCATAATTAGTGGCTAGACTGTGTTGGGGTTGTTCCTAATTACAGAAAAGAGGCAGTGGGAGCTGGTCAAGAAATGTAAACAAACACGTTTTAGTGTGGTAACCCTAGTATGGTGGGCAGTCAGTTTTTCACTTTTTAAAAGAAAAAAGAAATCAGAATCAAACTACCAGCTGTATTAGCAGTCTGTACAGAAAGTGAACAATCATAAAATGTGTTTTTTAAACTAGGGATACTTTAAGGCCTAAGGGGGTTGACAGTGCCCCTTAAAAAAAAAAAAAATATATATATATACATACATATACACACACACACACACACACACACACACACACACACACACACACACACACACATACACATACATACATACATACATACACACACACACACACGGAATTTGTCAGCAGAAAAGGACAGGTCGACCTATCCAGTCTGCTCTATTATTCCCATGCTTATTCTGATACCTTGGACCCTATTTGGTCTCTGGCATTACTCCTGCCTCCCTTTCCTCTACTTATTATACCCGAGTGCCTATCCCATGCATGCTTGAAGCCCAACTGTTCTCGTGGCCTGTTCTTCTGGCAGGCTGTATCAGACGTCCACCACCCTTTCTGTGAATAAGTATTTCATCACATCCCTCTTATTACCCCCAGCTTTATTGCATGACCCCTTGTTCTGGTGCTTTTCCTTCTCGAAGACTCCTCACCTGCACCCTGTTCACATTTCTGAGGTACTTACAGGTCTTAATCATGTTCCCCCTCCCCTCTCCAGGCGGTACATGTTGAGTTCAAGCATCCTCTCCTTGTATGGCTTCTCGTGCAACCACCACACCATTCTGGTAGTAATACTCTGGACTGCTTCCATCCTGACAATGTCCTTGTGGAGAAGCAGCCTCCCAGAACTGGACAATACTCTTGATAGGGTCTCAGTATTAAACGATGCAGTGGTAACACCACCTCCCTCCTCCTGCTAGAAATCTCCCTCTCTATGTACTCCAGCATCCCACTAGCCTTGCCACACTGCCCTGCTACCTTGAGATCAGACACTATTACCTCCGAAGTCCCTTTCCTGCTTGGTGTCAGTACCCCCCCACAAATATCTTGTACACAGCTCCTGAGTTTTCCCACCTCGGGCGCATAACTTTGCACTTTTTGGCCTGAAACTTGGTGCCACACTCCAGACAACTCCTCTAGTTTCCTCAGATCCCTTTGCATTCTCCCCACCCCTTCCAGAGTGTCCACCCTATCTGCCATCTGCAAAGAGACACACCTCCCCCTTCAGTTTCTCAGTAACGTCACTTATAAAGACACTGAAAAAAAACAGGTCCCAGTACTGATCCCAGTGGCACCACACAAGTCACTCTCCTGTCTGAGCGTCTGCCATTTACTGCCACCCTCTGTTTCCTACACTTCAACCAGTTTGATAACCAGCTTACCACTTTCTCCAGTCCCCAACCCCAATGCTGCTTACTTTCTTTACTAGCCTCTTGTGTGGCACAGTATCAAGGCCTTGCTGAAATCAAGAGAGGTCACATCCACTGCCCTCCCCTGGTCATCCAGTGAAAGAACTCTGAGATTAGTTTGGCATGACGTCCCCCATGAAGCCATGCTGCTGATGGTCCTGTAGCCCATATTCCTCCAGGTACTCCCCAGTCTCGCCTTCAGCAGGGCCTCTACTAATTTCCACACCACTGATGTGAGACTGACTGGCCTGCAGTTGTTAACCACCTCCTGGCTGCTGCTCTTGTGCAGAGGGACATCCGCCTCCTGCAAGTCTCCTGGAACTACATCCATCTTCAATGAGCTGCCAAATAATGTCGCCAGAGGGGTGGCCCACCATGCTCAGTTCTTTTAGAACCTGTGGATGAATTCTGTCTGGTCAAATTGCTTTGTTCTCCTTTAGAGTTTCCCCCACCCTTTCTGGACTCTCTTCCCCAAAAAGGGACTTGTGTCCACTCCCCCCCGTACCTCCTAATACTTGTTGGCCCATTACACCCACTACTGTGAAGACTGAACAAAAGTACTGTACTCATTCAAAACTTTCACTTTCCCTGATCTTCTGCACAGATCCCCCAATTCCTCACTATGCCACCTTACTTTCCTCTTTTCACTTGTGTGTGTCTGAAGAGTCTCATCCCCTTTCTGACCTCCTTGGCGATTCTCTTCTCTGCCCTCACTCTCCTTTCTGCCACCCTCTGCTTTTCCAGATATACCTCCCTGACCAGCTCCATCTAGGTCTCTGTACTTCCCAAATGCCTTTTTTCCCCCTCCTCCTTCACTGCCTCAGCCACCTCCTTCCAGAACCCTAGTGGCCTCTTCCTCCTCCTCCTCCTACCCTTGCTTACTTCCTTCAAACAGTATCCCATTCCCTTAGCTATTCCCTCCATCATCCACAGCCATCTCCCCTCTGAGGAGGCGTTTACTGAGGCAGTCACCCATTTCCTTAAAATCTGCCCACCTGAAGTCCAGGACACTTGTCTAAGTGTAGTTTTTCTCTTGCCCAACCTGCATGCCAACCACACAGTACAGTGATCACTTGTACCCAAGGGTAACCCACTGTGACGTATGCAATGCTTTCCCTGTTCGTAAACACCAGGTCCAGCACTGCCCTGTCTATAGTGGGTTCCGTAACCAGCTGCCTGAGAAATGTCCCTTGTAGGGAGTCGAGGATGGTCCTGCTTCTTGTTGCAACTGCAGCCAGAATGAATGTATAGTTCCATACACATTTGTTGGGGAGTGCATTTTGAATAAACAGAAAAACAGACTTCCTCTTCATCCTCTCGCTTGCTGTTTTGTGCCTCTCATGCTTTTTCAAGGCATAAGTGAGAGTTGAGTTAAATGAGGCTCCTCCTGCTTTAAAATATGGTGTTCAAAACTGCCCCACTTGCTTCACAGTCTCTGTTATTACTACAGTTTTGTTTCACCCTGATGTACTGGCTTTTGGGAATGTTCTTTTCTATGTTGTGTGGATAGCAGACACATAGGCTGTTATACTGGCAGGAGTGAGGGGTGATCTGTTTTTGTCTGTTCACGTGCATTTTTTATTGACTTTAGTAAGCATGGCTATAGATATTAGTGGACATTGGATTTATTTACTGGAGGGTGAGTGCCTGGCTATTACTGGACTGCAATACTAATGCACCCATTATCTTGGAAGCCACCACATTCAGGTTGTTCTGTGTGGTGCAACAGGAATCTTCTGACTTGGGTATACGTGCCGCTGTTCAGGTCTGGTGAAACTATTCTGGCGCTGGGAGTATTCTGCATTATTCAAAAGTCAGGTAAGTCTTTAACAGTATAATGGGTTAAAGAAATGGAAAGGCAGCAATTAATTATAACATGGGCTCTATAAAGAAAGCCGGTGACTGGAGAAGGGACACCAGCTGACTGTTTGTTAATGCCTGTTAAGGCACAGGGAATGTGATTAGACCTAGCTGCACAATCTGCATAGACACGCTGAACTTCTTCAGTGTTAAGCCAAACCAAACGAATGCTACAAAGCTATTAGTACCCCCCATGCTGGAAACACAGCAGTCCTAGAGAAAAGTAAAGGTCATACAGCAGTGAAAGCACCCCGCCGTTCAGAGCCATACTCTGTCCATTTGTGCTTGAAGTGACAGTGCAACGGACGACAATAGTGTGTGGTGTGCCGTTGCAGCTGCAGTCCCCCCGCCCCGCCGAACCCTAGAATCCGTCCTGCTTCTCAGCTTCTTGAGCATCGCACTGTCCTCCATTTTTTGTGCCCCATAGCCCTACCAGTGACAAATCCATACTGCAGCACTGGTGTCAGGCATGCTGGCATCCTTGCTATGAGGCTGCATCGATAGTCACGCACCTGGATCATGGCTCGACGATCACAGGAGCCCTCTGTTGTGAATGATTGGTCTCTGACCCACCCAGCGGATCTCTGTCATCCGGCACCTGTCACTTCCTTGTATATGTGTGGCACTTCCCACAGGCGTGACTTCTGTACAGCAGTAGTCAGCGGGCTGGTGTGATGTCTCCTCTGCCACTCCATGAATACCCACCAACCCCGTGGATCTCCATCTCGTGCCTATCAGTGTAGTCAGCAGTTTGGGACCTTCTATGCTGTGCATTTCCATGAATAGCCACCCACCCGGTCAGCATAAAATAGCTATCACCACAGACGATCTGCACTGTCAAGTCCCTAGCCATCACCTCTGGGCAGACGTCTTAAGTACCACTCCCGGACAGTGCGAAGGGCAGAGCGTGGATTGTAAAAAAGTGTGCATAGTCCTGCAGTTTGCACACTGTGCAGCAGTCTGATACAGCCCACATTCCTGTACAGTTGCAAATAGCTACCAATTACTGCAGAGTCTTCCCCGAGGTTGGAAAGTTTCCACAGTGCTGGAGTTGAGACCACACAGTAAATAGCCATCACCGTAGACAATGTGCACTGTGAAGTGCCTAGTCATCACCTCACAGCACAGGTCCGAAGTGCCATTCCCGAACACCACGAACGTTACAGCTTCGAGTGTGAAAACTGTCGATGGTCCTGGACTTTGGACAACAGTGTTCAGCAGTCGGAAAAAGGTCAGATTTCTGCACAGTGACAAATAGCTACCCATTACCACACAGTCTTGTCCACAGATGTGGCAACTCCCATTACCCGACACTGGGAACTGCAGAAGTCAGAAGTGGAGAACAGGTCACACTGCTGCAGTTGGGCAGCTGACACTAGTTGACTACAGCTCCTGCAATGTACCACAGCGCATCTGTTTTTGTCTTCTTCGGACACTGTGCACCGTGAAGACTAGCTGCTACCTATTACCGCACACTACAGTGGGAAAGAGGTGACATTCCTGCACATTGAAAACTCCAATGACCACACAGATCATGTGTACTCTGTGTTTGCAGTGCAGAAAGTATAGCGACAGTGTTTAAAACCTGCACCAAATGTAGTGTTACGTTAACAGCTCCTAGCAGCCGCAGTTGTCTGTTCAGCTATGTAAGAGACTGTTTTATCTCTTGTTTCTGCTTCTCCTGTGGGCAGACAGCTCCCTGTACAGCCCAGGATTTGTTATGGCGGAAGAACACATAATAAAGTTCTCCTGTTTTTGCAGCTATCATCATGTGTGTTGTCTTGTATGACTATTTTCTCCTTAGAGAGCCCATGTCATAAGTACAATAACCAACTCCAGGGTATGGGGTTATTGGGGATTAGTGAACACCCTGGGTGCTGTAAGGACACTTGGCCTGTGGCCTCGTGCCTCACAACACACCCAGGGTGTTCCTTAATCCCCAATAACCCCATACCCTGTTGTGAGTTATTGCTTAATTACACGTCTAATTATTCAGGCCGCCAGAGCGGGCTCTCTGGTGAGCGGAATGACATAATATGGAAGTGCTGGATCAGACACCAAGAACTGGGTTTCATTAAAGGAATATAGACCATAAAAAGTAGCACTATCAACTAAATAGACGTATCTGTTGAAATAATACTGTATAAATATGAACATTTACCCACAGAGGACCTAGCATGAATAAGCTTATATGGCAAAATATTGCATAGAGGCATGTTAAATGGAATAAAAAGATTGGTACAGAGATAAGAGTTTCATTTTTGAGTTTTTGGATACTTACATTCATACAGGGTTCTAATCCACACTATCCACACCTCCATGTGCCCCTCCCCTACCTCTATCGCCCTGAGCACCCACTAGGCCCTTCACTCTGTCCCAGCCATGTTTGAAATCATCGATTTTGGCACCCACCACCATCAGCTGGCAGACTGATCCACAACCCCACCACAATTTGTGTAAAATAGAACTTTCTCACTTCCCTCTTGAATTCCTTCTCAATCTCCACTCATACCCAGTGTTCTTGATCCACTAATTATGCCAAATAGTTGCTTGCAATCTAACTTGTTCATTCCTTTCAGGAACTAGAAGGTCTCCATTTCCCTTCTCATCTGGCCTCCAGCAAGTACATGTTCAGTGCCCTGAGGTGATCCTTGTAAGGTCTGCCCTGCTGGCCCTGAACCACTTATCTCCCTATAGCCTGCCCTTATCTTTCCTTAGGCGAGGACTCCGGAACTGGGCGCAGTACTCTAGGTGGGGCCTTACCAGTTATTTATACAGTGGTAGTAACACCTCTTTCCTTCTGCTGTCAATACCCCTTCCTATACACCCCAGCACCCTGTCTGCCTTACTGTACGCCTTGCTACACTGGTTTAAGTGTTTTTAGGGAGCCACTGTTGATGACCCCTAGGCCTCTTTCCTCAGAGGTCATCCACAGCTTAACCCCCCCCCCCAAAATCCAGTACTCTGTTCTCTGGTTCTTGTTCCCTACATGCATCACCTTGCACTTTTTGGCACTGAATTTCACCTACAGAACCTCTAACCACCTTTTTAGTTTTTCAAGTCTCTGCATCTCCCTGAACCCCTCCTGTCTACCCTGCCACAGAGCTTAGTGTCATCTGCAAAGCGGCACACCTTGCCTTGTATTCCTTCTCCCATGCTGATAATGAACATACTGATGAGGGCTTTACTTGTCCCAAGGGACAGTTTGAACAATACAGAATTCAGGTTGCTGGACCGTAGTGGCTCCCCTACCCTCACTCCTCCCATCACATCAAAGTTGGTGAATACCACATCGAGAATGGTAGACTGCCTAATGGGTTCCTTATCTACCTGCACCAGCAGGCAGTCCTACACTGTATCCAGAAGGGCCCGACTTCTGGTGCTCCTGGCCGCTGGAATGGTCCAATCAATATCTGCCAGGTTTAGATCTCCCAGCACCACCTCGCCCTTTGCCACCTCCTTTTCTAGTTCTGACCCTAGCGCGCGCGCTCCCCCCAGTCCTGGAGGTCTACAGATCACCCCCATTCATAGTTACTTGCCTGAGGATGTAGTGAGCTGAACCCATAGCAATTCTGTTTCCTCCATTACCTCCCCTAATGTTTCCATCCTCCACTGCCTTTACACCACGGCATATAGGGCTACACCACCTCCTTTACCTTTTACTCTATCCCATCTAGAAGAATAGTTACATACTTACCGTAACAGTAGATCTTCGAGAGAATCTCTTCCCTTAGGCCACACCTTTGGAACTATACCCACATCAGCATTAGGACCACATGGAACCTTTTGCTAGCTGGGGGACGCCCACGACACCACCACGTGTCAGTGTCTACATAAATGTGGGTGGCCCCAACTCTCCTCAGCTCCCCACTGAAAAATGTGCTTGGACTTTCGTGGGGCACCAGGAGATTATACCACCACCTCTAAAAATAGTAAGACACAGGCATTGGAGGAAGCAGCCATGTAAATTCGCAAGGCAGAAATGGATGCCACATTTCCCTATAGCTGATAAAAGGGGGAAGGAAGGAAGGAAGGAGGGAGAGCCAGCATGGCTTAAGGAAAGAGATTCTCTTGAAGATCAACTGTTACAGCAAGTACATAACTGTTCCATCTTCGAGCATCTCTCTTCCCTTGGGCCATACCTTTGGAACAAGTCCCATGCAGTCCCAAAAATTGACTGGGAGGTTGGTGCAGTCTGTCTGTGACAGAAGGTACTGTAGGACAGCATGGCCGAAGCCTTCATGTCTACGACAATGTCCAGACTGTAATGTTTAGTAATGGTGTGGACAGTACTCCACATGGCTGTAGCACAGATGTCAGCTGCAGAGACATTTCGGAAAGCAACAGATGTAGCCATGACTCTTGTGGAATGACCACGAACAGCACCAGGCAGTTCCTTAGAGTACTTCCTAAAACAGAAAGTAATACAATGTGCTCGCCATTTGGACAAGCACTGTTTTGAAACATATATGCCCTCTTTCCAAGGGGCAAATGAAACAAAAAAGCCGAGAGGACTTTCTGCAGTCCTTGGTGCGAGCAAGACATTATCTCAGGATTCTATGTACATCTCAAGTATGGAGCAATGCTTCACCTTGATTGGCATGCTCAGGATAAGAAACAGGAAGGTGGATGGTTTGATTTAGTGTGAACTCAGACATGACCTCTGGCAAAAACTTAGGATTAGTATGTAAAGACACCCGGTCTTTATGGAAAATCAAAGGAGGCTCACACATTGGAGCCTGTAGCTCTTAAATCCTTTGAGCCGAAGTGACAGCAAGTAAAAGTAACATTTTCCACAAAAGAAAGTATAAGTCACAACTCATGGCTGGCTCAAAAGGAGACAAAGTAAGTTTCTCAAGCATGTAACTGAGGTCCCAGGAGGTGGGGTGGGGAGACCGGATTGAGAACGGGAAGTTCCATCTGTAGAATACCTCTCAAAAGGTATGGGAGACCTCTAATTGAGCTATTGTATGCATATCAGCAGGGGCATGGAAAGCTGATATAGCTGCCAGATACACCTTCAGCGAGGAATACTTCAGACCGGGGTCTAACAATGACAGCAAGCATTTCAGTACCGCATTGACAGGACAGTTGAATGATGAGTCCATATTTTTGGAAGTGGGCCACAAAGTGAAACGCTTCCACTTCAAAGAGTACGTATGTCTAGGGGAAGGCTTTCCGGATGAAGACAATACATCAACTACCTTTGGTGACACCCCAAAGTGTGTTACAGTTGTATCTTCAGGAGCCATGCATGCAGGTGCAGGGAGTTCAGGTCAGAGTGGACCAGGGTCCCCCTGTCCTGTGACAACAGGCCTCTGCATGCACAGAGGCAAAGGTACTGGAGACTCCACTTCTAGTTGTTGCAGCAGTGGATACCATATTTGTGGAGATCACAGAGGTGCAATGAGGATTAGGATCACATCCTCCATCTACAGTTTCAGCAACACTCTATTAATGGAATGGGAAGGAATGTGCACAGAAATCTCCCAATCCATGAGCGGGACAACGCGTCTCGTCAAAAAACTCCAGGCCCTGGAACGAGCGAGCAGAAACTAGGCAGTTGTGCACTGTGTGGTGATGCAAAAAGGTCCAACTCTGGATAACACCACCTTGCCAAGAGACAGTTTACCACAAAGGTCAGCAGTTCCCATTTACGCCTCTTGGATTGTGACCTGCTTAGCTTGTCCGCCAAGACATTTTGGAGCCCTAGGAGATGCATGCTAATAATTCCAGGCTACGTTCCAGTACCATACACTCATTGCTTCTCGATGCAGGGGATAGGGATGAGCCCAGCCCCCCCCCATTTGTTTATGTAATGCATGTCTAGGATTTGTGGGAAAGGATGGACACATACACAGAGTTCAAATAAGGCAAGGCTACAAAGGCCAAGCAAAGTTTTATTAATACATAAAAATTAACAGCGGACTTGATTCGACCAAAACAAAACAAACAAAAATAAAAAACAATCTCAAGCCAGATCACAACAACATTGTGAACTCTAGAAAAGCAGCTAGAGTCCTGCAATAGGCTCACTAGCCCAGATCAGCACTGCACTGATCCAACATCGAATCTGAGGTGGATTCCAGGTAGCACTCCTTTTATACTACGAGTCGAGCAGGTGATCACCTGTGGCTCCACCCCTTTTTCTTTGACTGCTTTATTTTTATACAATGACAGTATTTTGTTACAATACAAAAATGGTTTACATACAGTACCTTCATAGGTTATTACATTAAGACATAAAAACAATTGCTTAAATGTGTTTTAATTACTACTGCCAGTACAAGCTCCTCCCCTTGGTCTGTCCAGTGCATATCTAGAGAGAGGAAAGGGCTGGCCGGCGCTTAGGGAAACACTGGACAGTCACAGGACGGAAGCCTGCTACAAAGGTAAGCAGAACACAGTAAATACCCATCTTCTTTAATGTTCCTTTAAAACAAAAACAGTGTTGCATAAAGATTAACTGAGTACCAATGTTTATGTATCTCTCGGACAACAAAGCAGTTTGTCTACTCTGGGATAGGACCTCTAACGTCTTCTTCATGTCCCCTATGTAGCGCTTCGCTAAAAAAAAAAAAAAAAAATTAAGGAGGCTAAAGCTTTATACTTGAACTGGCAATTTTCTGCTGTAAGCCACGTTAGCCAGGGTGTGATGCATCGGCAGAGTGACAGAGCATTGCAACAGCTCGGAGTCTGCCCTGCACTCATTCAGAAAGAAGCTTTCTTCTGATATTGGCATGAAATACTACTGTAACAAAACCTAATGGAGACAGTAACCCTAAGCTTATGAATTTTCCCCCCTTTCCTCCATAACTGGAAAAATGGCTACACTAATATTCTTCCCAGGGATTGGTCGACCTGACTGGTAGTGAGGTGCTTGAAGGAGCGCAATTTTTTCAGTTTGTCCGAAACCTCACGGAACATGTCACAGGTCGACTACAGGAGGATAAGGCAGGGGTTTTGTCTTTTTTGAATCGTCCCCCCTATTTCTTCCTCCCATGAACGAAAAACAGTACAATAATCAAGGGAGAGGTTTGGTGCAGGACAGAAGCTCCTGCTCTGGGCAAGCATAATATAAAAACATTTCTAGAAGCGTGGATGTGTTGTTCATTCACACTGTTTGGCATGTCCTCTTCCACTTTAAATCTTGCCGGAAGTCTTCAAGCTGGCTCTTTCCCACCCACCCGGGTGGATATACCTCAGCTCTGCCCCATGACGCCAGATCTTCCTTTCTGCTGAAAGATACAAGTTCCCTCATGCTCTCAAAGCATATCATAGACCCTGGATTTTTACTTGTCGGTTTTTACTGAAAATTATTCTTAAACTCATATGAGTTAGCGACTGCGCTTTCACCGCATCCGCCATGGAGGAAAAATCTTCCCCCTGATTTCGCCGGTGCCCCTGTGGCCAGAAGATGTCGCGCACTGACCCCCACCTAATGTGCGTTTACTGTCTAGGTGCCAGACATGACACCTAGTTGTGTTTTTTGCTTAGCCTTCCATCCCAATGTCCTGGATGACCGCAAGGTGCATTTGAAGCTGCGGAGACAGGAGAAAAGGAACCCGCGGTGAAATCGAAGGAGGCGAGGTGGGCGGTTTCTGCGGCCATGGGATCCGCCGAGCAGCTGGAACAAATGAAAGCATTTGAGGAGGAAGCAGCTTGAGCTTCAGTCAATCGAAGCTTCTTTGTTTCCCTGAACCTTGGCTCCACCTTTACAGGCTCCTTCAAGGAGTTGTGCCAGTCTCTCCCCACTCGGGGTGAGGCGCCTTCAGGCTCGCACTCCTCCTGCTCTCGGAAGAGAAAGAAGGACTGTGTCTTCGTCTCGGCGAAGATGTTCCTGGGACCGAGAGAGGTCTGAGTTCCAGGAGCATGTGGTCTTGACTTCGGTCGAGATCGCATCCTCGGCCACCGGCTTCACAGATCTTCAGTCTGTCCAGGGGACCGAGGAAGTGGCTGACTAGGTCAAAATTATCCTCGACCCGATTGACCCCTTGTCGCCGGTTATGCCAGACGACTCCTTGGAAAGGACTCTAGTTCTTGTCTTCCCTGATGAGGAGACCCAGCCTGCTGGTGTCTCCATCAGAACCAGATTCGGACCCTCGGTTTCACCGACCCCAGTGTCTCCCAAATCGGCCGAGTCAGCCTCCCGATCTCGGGTCCAGAACCCCCCATGGCGAGCGCGAGAAAAACCATAAAGCGCTCTAAAAGGCATCGCCACAGGTCCTCATCCTCCCTCGGATGAGAGTGGCTCCAGCGGAAACTCAGTTGGCACTATGAAGACCTTATGTGGCAACAGCTAATTTTGACTGGGCAGAAGCCAGCTCTACTGCCCACCCTGGCCATAACTTGGCTCCCGCCTCCGAGGCCGACACCGACCCCTCCGGAACCAAAGACACCGGTTCCTCCGCCCGTGGGGCCAGTCCGTCTTCCCGTTTGGCCTATTCCGGTCTCTCCACTGATCCTGGTGGAACCACCGCCTAAATAGCCTGAGGAAGGGGCGCCCTTGAAAAAGGACCGACAAGACACCGGGCTTCCCCAACGTCTGTCGATAACAGTCACCCTGGACCGCCCTTGGCACATCGAGGGTGACTTAGGTGGTAGACCGCTCTACCATGACTTCTCAGACTCTGACATCACCAGCTTGCACTCACATCCTGCGGATGATAAGTCGATGGTCGGCGCAGGGTTGGAGGAAGGCCCTTCCTCCTTCCAGGGCATCCTCCGCCTTATCTCTGACTCCACCGGAATGCCCCTGGAGCCCATCCAGAAAAAGGCAGAGTACCCTCTTACTGATATTCTCAAAGGAAGGGATACCCCAACAGAGGCCTTTCCAGTGGCCAAGGCCATCGTTGGCCCAGCCCTTGAACTTTGGCAGCATCCTGCCTCCTGCTCAGGTCCGTCTGCCCACATGGCCTGCAAGTACGCGGTGTCCATGGGATCCCTTGTGGGGTTCACTGAACACCCTTCGACAGAGAGCCTGGTGACCACCTCGGTGTTCGGGTAGTTCAGCCAATACTGACTGACCCCCGGACAAGGAGTCCAAAAATATGGATCACTCCACCCACAAGGTCTATGCTGCCTCTTCTCTGGGCCTTCATCAGGCCAGCTCAGCTGTTATTATGGCACACTTCTCCCATGCCCTCTTAGGGTCACTGGACAAGGTCCTCCCTCATCTCCCACTGGACATGCAGACCACCGTCAAGCAGGTCCGTGACCAAGGTCATGCTGTCGCCAAACAGCAGCTCCAGACAGCCTTGGACATAGGAGATTCTTGTGCCCGCTCAATGGCAGCCACAGTGGCCTCTCGCCACAGGGCTCGGCTGACGCTTTCCTCCTTCCCAGCAGATACTCAGCATAAGCTTGCTGACATGCCCTTCCTGGGGACCAACTTGTTTGGTCCAGGAGTGGCCGGTCATCTTCAGCGTATAGAGCAGTACAATGCCATCTTGCATGCTACTTCTGCCAAGGGTTCTTCAGGCAAGAACCAGCAGAAGAGAAAGAAGAAGCCATTTCGGCACTCTTCACCTATCAAGGAGGTCAGCAACAGCAGCAGCAGCAGCAGCAGCAGGCTCAAGCTTGGCACCCGCGGCCCAAGCAGGGTCCTCAACAGCCCCATAAAGGAGGCTGCAGTGCAGGTCCTGGAGCCTCCTCATCCTCTTCCAAGCCTGCTCAGTGACAGGTTGGGGGTTGCCACCCCTACATCAGAAACACCAGCTCTGGGTCCTCCCGTGGGGGGGGGGGGGTGTTTGGCTCTGCCACTTCCTTTCCACCTGGTCCGCTATCACTTCGGACAGGTGGGTTCTTGAAGTGGTCGGTCAGGGACTGCCTCTAGAATTCGAGCAGTACCCTCCCAGCCGAGCCCGCGCCCCTCGGGAGGAACGGATCACCGCATGCACTTAGTCGGCTCTTCAAGACGATGTGGCTCAGCTCCTCCACAAGGAGGCGGTAGCTCCAGTGCCGGATCCTCTGACAGACCTAGACTTCGTTTCCAGGTACTTCCTGGTGCCCAAGCGGACCGGGGGGTTGGCGCCCCATCCTAGATCTCCATGACCTGACTCAATATCTAAGGTCCCGCACCTGTCAGATGGTAAGTCTGAACCAGATCATACCATCCCTGGAGCGTAACATGTGGTTCTGTTCACTGGATCTACAGGACGTGTTCTTTCATGTCCCAATCCGTCCGTCCCCTCAGCGGTTTCTCTGCTTCAGGGTCGAAAGGACTCTGTACGAGTTCTGAGCCATGCCGTCGGCCTGTCATCGGCCCCTCGGGTCTTCACCAAATGCATTGCAGTGGTGGTGGCCCACCTTCGGTGTCGAGGAGTCAGAATCTACCCTTATTTCGACGACTGGCTCTTGGCAGGTTCTTCCTTTCAGGAGGTGGAGAGGTCCAGGGATCTGGCCCTTCAAACCTGCTAACAACTCAGCCTCCTGATCAACGAGGCCAAGTAGGAACTCGTGCCCTCTCACGTGATGGGCTTTATCGGGGCAGAGCTCAACTCTCGTCAAGCCAGAGCTTGGCTCCCGGCGGACAGGCCGGAGATTCTTTCCTCCTTTGCCTAATCATTTCTGGTTGGGCACTTGCACCCTGCCTGGGACTTTCTGTGCCTTCTGGGTTACATGGTGGCGTGCACCTCAGTGGTCCACTGGGCCTGGTGGCACATGCGCCCCCTCCAATGGGAGCTGGCCGCCCGGTGGTCTCAGTGGGACGGTCACTTCGACCAGCTGATCGCCGTAACCCAGAAGATGTGGGACGCTCTCCAATGGTGGACCGCCCCACACTGGTTGCAGGAAGGGATCCAGTTTGTCCGCCCTGAGCCGACTGTTGTCCTTATGACCGATGCCTCTCTCATGGACTGGGGAGCCCACATGGGGGACAACAGGGCCCTCAGGTTCTGGACCCCCAAGGAATCCTGATGCCATGTCAACCTGTTGGAGCTCAGAACAGTCAGACTGGCACTGTCAGCTTTCGCTCCTCAGCTCCGGGGTCAAGTGGTTCAAGTCCAGACGGACAATACCACGACCACGTACTACCTCAACAAACAGGGCGGCAAGCACTCCCGTCTGCTGTGCAAGGAGGCGCTTTGCATCTGAACTCTCGCAAGTCGGCTGGAGGCGGATCTCCTAGCCATCCATGTAGCAGGAGCCTCGAACTAGCTGGCGGATGCTCTCAGCCGTATAGGCCTGACATCCCACGAGTGGTCTCTCCATCCAGAGGTAGCTTACAGCCTGTTCTCCTGTTGGGGCAAACCGCTGGTGGACCTGTTTGCCTCCAGGGAAAACACCAAGCTGATGCTGTATCATGCCTGCCCCCCTCAGCAGGGCTCGCTGCAGGGGGGGATGCCTTCTGGAGGCCGTGAACCCCATACCTTCCCTCCATTTCCCTTGATCCACAAGGTGTTACTCAAGGTGAGGAGGGACAAGGCGAAGGCGATTCTGGTAGCCCCAGACTGGCCCCGCTAGTTCTGGTACCCAGATCTCCTCAGCCTAGGCTGCAGGCCCCCGGAGCTGCTTTGTACATGCCCGGACCGGATATCTCTGAACCAGGGGAAGGTATTCCATCCGGACCTTCAGTCCCTGCACCTCATGGCCTGGTACCCGAGCGGCTAGAGTTCTAGGCTTTGGGTCTTTCCGAAGATGTCTACACCATGCTGGAGGCATCCAGAAAGGAATCAACCAGGAAATGTTATGCCTTCAAATGGAAAAGGTTTTCCATTTGGTGTTGCGGAAAGGGTCTGGAGCCCTTACCCTGTTCTGTGGCTGACATTCTCGACTACCTTTGGTCTCTCTCCAAAGGGGGTCTATGATCATCGACCCTTAGGGTGCACCTGGCAGCCATCTCTGCTTACTGGGCGTGGGCCGGTCAGCAGACATTGGCGCAGGAAACAGTGGTTGGGTGCTTTTTCAAAGGCCTGGATCACATATCACCTCCGGTGCGTGAACCTCCACCTCCGTGGGATCTGTTGCTGGTTTTGGCAAAGCTCATGGGCAAGCTATTCGAACCCATGCACAAGTGTGAACTTTCACACTTGTCGAAGACTGCTTTCCTGGTGGCTATCACATCTGCCAGAAGGACAGGGGAGCTCCAGGCTTTTTCGGTAGACTCCCCTCATCTGGTCTTTCACAGGGACAAAGCTGTCCTGCACCCCCACCCGAAATTCCTTCCTAAGGTGGTGTCAGAGTTTCACCTTAACCACGTGTTGACTCTTCCGGTTTACTACCCTAATTACACCTCGGACGCAGAGTACAGGCTCCATACTCTGGACCCAAGATGTGCTCTCTCCTACTACGAGGAGAGGACGGCGGAAATTCGTGTAGAGGTTCACCAGCTATTTGTCACCTACACTGAAGCCGCTTCTGGCAGACCTGCAGCCAAATGGACCATAGCAAGCTGGATTACATCATGCATAGGTCTGTGCTATGAGTTGGTGGGCAAGGAGCCTCCCAGAGGGATAAGAGCTCATTCTACCCGCCATACTGCTGCATCCAGGGACATCCCTATCCAGGAAATCTGTCTGGCTGCTACCTGGAAGTCAGCAAAACACCTTTATCACCCACTACCACGTCGACCTTGAGTCACGCTGGGATGCTGGTTTTGGGACCTTGGTTTTCCAATCTCTGTTTCCCAAATAGGGGATGTGCGCCTTGCCTCCCTCCTCCCGGAGAACTGCTTGGAGTCTGCCAAACAGTGTGGATAAACATATCCACGCTCCTAGAAGAACAGGTTACTCATTTGTAACAGTAGTTCTAGAAGTGGTATATATTGTTCATCTACACACACCCCCACCCGACCTCCCCGGCTTCTGGCGCACAACCTTACTTCCAGCGGGCTAAGATCTGGCGTCACTGGGCAGAGCCAAGGTATATACCACCCGGTTGGGTGGGAGGAGCCAACCTGAAGACATCCGGCAAGATTTAAAATGGAAGGGAACATGACAGTGTGGCTGAACAACATATACCACTCCTAGAACTACTGTTACAGGTGAGTAACCTGTTCTTACCAGGCGTCTAGGCGACGGAACTGCTGGAAGCTATAGGAGCCGCATTACAAGAGCGGCAAGACTTTATGTTTTGCTGGCTGTTCCTGCAACATTACAGCAGTACAGCAGGACTGTATTATAAAGCTCTCCAATTAGGAGTGGGCTAGTGAACAGACGTTCCCTGAAGGACCCAAGAGAAAAAAAAACAAAAAAAAACAGGGAAAGTACTGGAGAGCCTTTTCCAGGTGGCCTGCCTGAAAAATGGTGAACACAAAGAAAGGAGAGCAAAATAGAGGAAAGGACAGAAAAAGATGCTGCTGCAGCAGTTTTAAGTGAACGAATTAGAAGAGGGTCCAAAAGGGGGTTCTGTACACTGTAACAATGCATAACACTCACATCTGTGTGTGCTAGCTGATGATCCAGAGTCAGATGCTTCTGGAAAGCTGGGAGATTGTACAGAACAGCCAACATCTCCAGGACATCCTGAGTCCAAGACCATTGGGTTTGATAAGGGCCCAGGTATGCTCCCCACCCAGATCCAGATGCATCAGAGAAAATCTGAGTAGGAGCTGGGATTAAGAATGGAACACCCCTTAAGAGGTTGCTGCGATCCATCCACTGTGTCAGTGTTTTGCATAAATGGGACATGATCAGCACCTTTTGGTCCATGTCACTCATTAATTGGCCCCACTGCACTCTTACTGTCTGCTGTGGTATCCACACATGTAAGCGAGCCAGTAGCACACCGATAATGGCTACTGCTGTGAGTTCCAGGAGACCCAGGAAAGTCATGGCTGGGACATAATGACTGATGTACACCTGTTGAACTTGAGCCATGAGATGTTCTGCCCTGTCCAGGAGTAGAAGTGCTCTGACCTGTGCTGTGTCCAAGACTGCACCTATGTACTTCAGCCTCTGACAAGGAGACAGCACGGACTTTGGTACATTCAATGTAACCCTCAGGTCTTCGAGCAACTGCCCTGTGTGAAACAGGATGTGTTCGAGTTGGCTCCTGGACCGGACCTTCAATAGCCAACCATCCAGGTATAGGCAGACAAACAGACCGTCCCTGTGAGGTGCTGCTGCCATCACAGCTAAGCATATGGTAGACCCAAGGGGCAGAAGACAACTCAAATGACAATACTCCGAATGGAACTACTCCCCTTCCAGGACAAATCCCAAGTACTACCTGTGATGCTGTCTGATCTTGATAAGAAGGTATGCATCCTTCATGTCTATGGAGCATATCCAGTCCACTGTTTGCAACACGGGAATCTGATTTTGCAGGGAGACCATGCAAAACATCTTGTATTCTATGTAGAAGTTTAGGTCTCGTAGGTCTAGCACAGGCCTGAGATCTCCTGTTCATTTGGGGACAGGAAGTATCTGGAGTAGAACCCTTTGCCTTTCTGGTGTGAAGGTACAGATTTCTATGGCACATTTGGTCAGCAAAAATTGTACCTCTTCTTTCAACAGGAACAGATGTCCTGGGGATAATCTTAAAGATACTGAGGATGCTCTAGAGAGGTTTCTAGCAACTCCAGAGCATGTCTCTTTGCATCCATCTCCAGGACCCACTTATTTGTAGCAGTCTCTCTCTCCACTGTGTTAAATGAATGGAGAAGTGATCCCACCACCACCTCCTGTGGGTGAAGTGGTTTGGGTGGGTGGGGGGGTCTGGCACAAGTCATGCTGAGCTGGTGGGGGCAGCACCACTGGCTCTGGAATAGGCTCCTAGGGGAGGGGGAGCCGGCATGGCTCCACCACTCTTACATTGGCCTTGCTGATGGTAGCCTTGATGGCCACCGCTAACAGCAGGCTAGCAAAAGGATCCTTTACCTTGACCTCTACCAGGTATGGGGTACATGGATTTAGTTTACCTTAAAGCCATTTTCGAGATTTGAAAGCCTCCCAGTGCCTCTTGTACATGGTATCCAAACAGTCTGATGCCTCCAAAAGGAGCATTCAGAACTGGCTACTGCACATCTGTTGCAAACCCAGCCACCCTGATCCAAGAATACCTTCTCATGCAAATACCAGGGGCAGCTGCCTTGGTAGATGCATCAGAGATGATACATGTTGAGCATAGCAGATGTTTTCCTACTTCAGCACCAGCAGTCAAATTTTTAAGCAATTCATTCTTGACTGTGCCCTCTTGGAATGCCTGAACTGCAGCTTTGGCAGCCTCCCAGAGGCTATTTTGATACCTGATCATGCGATACTGATAGTTTGCAATACACAGGCCTAGTGAGACAGAGGCATATGTTCACTTGCTCATCACATCAAGCCTCCTGGATACTTTATCAGGTAGCAGGGTACTCACATGCTTTGGTGCCCTGGATCTGTCACAGGCAGCCATTCTGACCACGGAATCAGTTTCAGGCTGGTTGGCATAATAAGGCTTGGCAGCAGAAGGTTGTTGCTGCTTGTCAGCCTTCCTGGGTATAGCTGGTATTTTGTCTATACCAGGGAGCAAAGATGGCATCCTCCAAGGCAGGATAAACTGGATGAACAATGACTGATGGAGTGCAGGGAACCTCCAGGAAATCTATCGAATTCTTTTTGGTGGAATCCTCTTCTTCCACAACATTTTGCATCTGCTGCATCAGTTTCGAACGCAGGGTCTTCTCAAGGAGATCTGCGTGTATACACTACAGAATCCTCACTGCAAGAGGACACAGCAGAGCTGGAACGTGAAGCATTATATTCCTCTCTGGAGCCACCCTGCTCATAATCCTCTTCCATTATGAGGTATGGATTATACTCCTCGTCACTGGCATCCCTGTTAATGAAAACGACGAGAGAGAAAGACCTTGCTGACGATGCCATGGGCCTCTGCTCAGAAGGTGCTTGCTATGTACCAACCATGGAGGTCGATAGGGTCTGCGACACAGGAACCCCTGTCCACGGCAGTGCAGGCTGCATAGGCAATCCTGGAAGTACAGTATGCGTTATATCATGTCTGAAAATGTTGCCATAACTGCCTGCGTGTCAATGACACCCTGGTCTGGGGCAATGACCACTGGGAGTTGATGACAGGCGACCCCTTAATGGCGACATACTGCCCATTGTAGGTACAGCAGAGCCTAAGCCACGCCTCGACCTTGGTGTCTGGTCAATGGTCGGGAGGGGCTGGCATCCCCACCAGAACGGACGATGAAGGCTGGCTACCTGCAGACCACAACAGCGACCTAGAACTCTCTGGGGAAGCAGATCTATCATTTTTCTTATGTCCCAATGACCTATCTATCTCGTCTTTGGACTTTGATAACCATGACCCGTCAATGGGGTTGGCAACATTGTCTTCTGAACTTGGGCTTTTTGCATGGCAGCTAGAGTTTTCTCTAACAAAAACTTGTCCATCTCCAGTGCCTTTTTTCTGCATTGCGTGGTTGCCTGACTGAAGCTCTGTCAAATCTCAAGTCCTGACGTTGTGAGAGAGGCCTAAACAGCAGACACACACTTCGTGTATGTCATCTTTATTTCTTCTCTGCACTCCCGGAACAACGTTGTTAGTTTTGGTGGCATACAGAGTCAATGGTATTAATTATTAGTGACTACTTTCTAAGAAAATAATAAACGATAATGGTTAGGTGTATTGTGGTATATAAAACAAAGGATACCTTTAAAAAGAAAATATGAGTTGTTACATGGATATGTAAGGAGCTACTTGTGGGCATTTGCCCTTTTTGCTCCTAGCACATTTAGTAACATTCATTTCTACAGGAGCTCCGACGAATACAGTCTATGGCAGGAAAAGAACTGAGGAGAGATGGGCTGCCCATGTTTATGTAGAGACGGATGTGTGACGTTGTCATGGGCACCTCCCAGCTAGCAAAAGTTTCCATTTGGTCCCAGTACTGACGTGGGTATAGTTCCAAAGGTGTGGCCTAAGGGATGAGATATCCTCGAAGAAGAACATGGTGCAGCCTGGGGGTGTCGGGTCCCAGTCGTTATCCTCTGTGACCCAAGTTTCTTTGATGGCTACTAGATCCAACTCAGTGTCTGCCACCACTGAATGGTGCTTACTAATTTTATTTCCCAGACTCCTGGCATTAAGGCACACCTCATTCCAACTTTCCCCTGACCCCTCTTGCCTTTTCCCTATTCGTTCTCCCTTATCCTTCCCTAGTCTCCCTAATTTTTTATTTTTCATGCTAAATGTAGACACTGTTAGCCCTCCCTCACTGGCCTCTTCCCCTAACCTAATCTGAACTTCAATCTTACAGTTACCCACCATGCTGCTACTAGTCCCCCATTCAGGGGAAGCCCTAGTTAGGTTCCCCACCTCCATCTTCTCAGTGGTTCTCCTAACCTCTGCCTCCCCTGCAGTCAGTTTAACCATCCAATGTAAACATCAAACTTCTGCCCACAGCACTGGCCCCCTCACATCAGGTGAAGAGGCCATCAACCTTGAAGAGCCTCCTGTCCCAGAAGCCCACCCCCAGTCTCCAACAAAGTCGTACCCCTCCTCCTAACACCATCCCCTCAACCACCCATTAAACTCTTCAATCTCTTCCTTCCTTATTCTATTGCACCCATTCCCCTTAGGCTACACAGGGAAGACCACAGACAAGGCAAGGGTACACATTCAGTCTGTCCTCAAGCCTCTTAAAGTTCCACTTCACTGCCTCCAAAGACTGGTTTACCAGATCGCTGGTACTCAAGTGCAGCAGCACCCCAGATCCCCTTCCCGCTTCTTCATTATCCTCTCTATGCCATCTATATCCCTGATGGCTGATGCACCAGGATGGCATATTGCCATTTCACTCCCTTTCCATCCCCTGCCCTCCAACCTTTCTACTCCCCTAATCATGGAGTCCCCAAGTACTAAGAATCTCCTTGCTGATTTCTTCCTGCTCACCCTCTTGGATGCCACCAAGTCGTCCTGCCCATTTCCCTCAACAGACTTAAGAGTCCCCCATGACAAAGTCAGGTACCTGAGCCTCCTCAAGGGGTGCAAAGCTATCTGCGAGCTGAATAGTGAGAGACTGGTTGAACCCCATATGGATGGTCCCGACACCCTTCTTCACCCTCCAGCCCCCTGGGCCAGTGGTCCTCTGGGGGAGTGGGGGTGGACACCAGCTGAGCCAGTGGAGCAGCTGAGGTATCTCGTCTCTTGCTGCTACCTGCTGAGCATGGAGCTCTGCAAAGGTCCTGCAGATGGGGCAGTGCCCCCTCCTCTAGAGAGACATTTTGGAGAAGAGCGCCCCCCACAGTCCCCAAAACTGACTACCTTCCGTGCTGTACCTTGTCGCCATACTGATCCTATGATAAGGAACTTTTATTCTCAGTAAGCCTACCTGGTTACCAAAATCCAAATAAATACATCATACAAAAAGGCCCACCTTATATATGTTCATATTTAGAGTACTTTCTACACCTCCCTTTCTTAACCTCGTAATCCTTGGTTAATTACAGTATATTTGTATAGTATACATATACATAAATTTAAAAGTTCAAAAATATATAAATTTCTATCACTTCTATCATCCAAATGAAAAATGTAAGATGAGGCTGTATAAACTGGAGTAGCATGGAAAAACAGCAAGAAAGAAAAAGGCTTTTTTTTTTTTTTTTTTTTAAACTCACTTAAAATGAGATGCAAATTGAAAAAAGAATGGGAATGGGTAACAGACTTTTGATTAGACGTTCAATTTCATGATCTGGTTATATTTTACTGATGCATTCTGATTGACAGTGAATACTAAATGGTAGAAAGTGAAGTTTTTAAAGGAAGTTAAAAACACAAAACAAAAAAACAAACAAACCAGGAATAACTATAGACTTCTAGTGGCATCACTGATATGAGCGGATGCTGGTACAAGCAGTCAACCTTCAGCCAATTAAAAATAGTTTATTCCCCCCACTTAATTAAGACCTAAACTGGTGAAGTCTGACAAGTTATGGTGAATGGAGGTTACACGGCAGCAGAAAGCCAAAGAACGCAGACAGGGAGACTAAAGCCCTGAGGGATGAAGATTCAAAATGAAGCGGGAACGAGATGTGGCCACCTCTACCCCTCACTGTAATCCTCAATGGAAAGGGAAATAGAGGACTTTGATCTCTTGCCACCAACCAAAACTGCAATTCAAAGAATGTTCAAAACCTTGAATAAGGTGGAATTAGCATTTGCAGGCCTTAGGATGAATGGAAAGACATTAAACAAAAAAAAAGTATATGCAACAGCACAGTAAGTGGGAAACCTTACAGACACAGTGGGTGCCCACAACAGACTTCTGCTGTTCCTACTGCACTGCTAAAGGAAAAATGCATGACAAAACTGCAGGACAGTGAAAACAGAAGCAGGTGGATTAATTTTCATATCCATGGACTTAGAGGGTTTAGAAGAGGGGTTCACCAACCCCCAGGCCTTTGTACTGAATGCACTGCAGAAAGCTCTGAAATTGCCAGAAGAGTCTTCTCTGACAATAGAGCATGTTTACTGCTTATTTATTTTTTTTAGTTTTTGTTGACCGGGTAAGTGCACTAGACAAATTCTGCCCATTTTCAGGCATGACCTGGGGGATGGTGGTACAGATGAATGCATACTCACTTTGAACCAGATCAAGTTGTTGGTGGTATTTTAGCGAATGGGGGAAATCTGGCCAGGGCACCGGGGAAATTGCCCTACCCTTTTTGAGAAGTGCCATGGGATCTTTAACATCCACCTGAACTACCACCAGAACAGGCAGATGGGACCTCGGCTTAACGTCTCATCCAAAAGACGGCACCTCAGGAGTGAGGCACCCCACCCTCATGCTGCACTGCAGTGTCAGTATTGGGATATTAACCCAAGTGCCTGGTGTGGGGATAGAACCCACAGTCTTCTGATCTCCCGGCCTCAGAGGAGAGTGTGCTACCTGCTCAGCCACTGACAGGCCACAAACCACAAGACCCACAGGCACAGCCTATATCCTTTATAGTGAAAATGCTGCCCCTTCCAGTCATGAGATCATTCTGTGCAGAACATGGCAAAGGAAAATTGTGATCTTTGAAACCACCTGCATATTGTTTGATCAAGACCTTTCCTTTTTTTTCCCCCTCGAACTCTATTTTGTCACCCCCTACCACCGAACTCTCTCCAGCGACCTCTGGAACTGCAGTCTCTACCTCTCTATGTGACTCGGCTGTCCCATTTGCTCCTCTCTGGCACCAGGCATCCCCTGGGTCTGCCCTCCGGGGAAAGGCTGCCTCCACCCAGGGAACTCTTTCTTTTAGTACTGAGACACCGGGCCGGAGAGGGAGGGCCACAGCACAGGGAGCAGAGTCCATTTCTGGAAGTGTGGGCTATGGAGGAAGGTGCCTTCGCCTATCGGCGGGGAGGTTTTTTTTTTATAATGTGTTTACACCCCTGTGGAGCCTGGCTGCCAAGGTAACGTACTGCCGCGGCTCCACCCCCCTGGCATATGCCAAGACGTTTCTGTCGGCAATCTCCAGCCTCTGCCAGAGGTCACTCCTCGAGCGGTCATCTCCCCAACCCACCCGGGGAGAGAGAGCAGTCTTTGGGCCTCAATCTCCTTCCCCACCGACCCCAGCAGCATAGGGCTTTTTTCAACCTGGGTCGCCATAGTGGCTGAGGTGGGTGTCCAGCGCCTCAACCTCAGCGCCACTGGAGTCAAGTAAGACTTTTCCTCTGATTTACAAGACAAATAGCAGGCTGTGCACACAGTATAAAGGAAACTGGGGGGTCAAAAGCAGTTGCTCTTTCCAGCTGTTAAAAGTATGTAAAGACAAAACTGAAGAAAATGCAGGTCAGGTGCCCTAATATGCGGATTGAAGACTGGAGGCTAGACTACAGACAGCAGCCCTGATTATGGCAGGTAGGTGGGAAAAAAAAAAAAAGGATGCACCTTTACGGAGGCATCCCATAGGCCATCTACACGAACCTTACAGAATTCCTGCGGCGGATTCAACAAAAAGAACAACTGAGCAAGCTGAGGATGAAGATCCTAGCAGCTCCACCTGAGGGAGCTGGACTGGAAAACTATTTGGTGCTATAAATCGGCACCATAATAGCACAGACTGAAGTGGGTTCATTTGGTAAACTGATTTAACAAAACTATCATCTACAGAGACTAAGCAGCAAACAACGAGATCCAGGGAGACACAAGGACAACTGGGTTTCTCTATTTGAGAAAGTACTCAAAATTCATTAAGAAGCATGTAAATAACTAGCTTACGCTTCCCAGTTATGCACAGCAAGGTTTCAGGAGCCTGGCAAGTTAAGGCGGGAAACTACCATTTTGATTGGAAATCGGAGGTGTACACAGGAGGTCCTCCTCATAGCAGTTAAAGGGAAATTGAACAGGGGAGAGACACAATCAGCTGACAAGATCAAAGCAATAATCTACAGTGAGGGAATCTCTGCTCTCACTGAGCAAGTGATTAATGTCCATAGAAAGGCAGCGATGTATCTAAGGGAGGGCAAAGTAAAACACTGTTTGCCTCTACTCACCCCATACTGGCCTGGACAGGCCTCCTCCCACAGAATAAAACAAGTTTTGCCAAGCCATGTAGATTTGGTCAGAGGGCCTTAAACCCAAATGCGGACATCGACACCAATGAAGCCCTGCTATGACTCCAGAGAGATTCGAGTAGATGGGTTGGCCCAGCAGTCCTAGGTAAAGGCAGAAGCAAGACAACAATGTGGCTGTAGAGTGGTTTGTACGGCAACAATTTGACTGGAAAATAGATGACTCAGGGAAAAAGTCACAACAGCTGTGTCGGGAGAGCTGGAAATCAGCTCAGAATTTTAGCCTGAATTGAAGGCTGTAAACTGAAGGCATCTGAAAGTAAAGACTACATAACAAGGTAAGAAGTGCCTAGAGCCAAGGGATTAGGACCTCACTATTAAACACTGAGCATTAGGTTGAAGGGAGGGAGGGAGAAGACACTGGAAACCTAAATTACATGGACCTTGACCTGCCATTTCAGGAAACACTGCTGCAAATCTTTTATACTGCAATTTTACAACAATCCTAACCTGCTATATCGGACAATGCTCATTTCCTTTTTTTTTTCTTTTTTTTTTAACATGCTTATTATGTTTTCTCTCTCTTTGGTGAGCGGGAAAGAGGATTTGGGGAATTTATTACCAGCAGTTTCATCTAAGGGGAACAACCACCTCTGATACAGCAGTGGATGACAGGAACTCAGCCCAGCCACCCAATCTGGATAGGGGCACGAAGGACCGATGCCCTGCTGGGGTGAGGGAGAGTTGTATTCACCGCGCCCCCACAACTCTTCATAAGTCACCTGGAAGTGTGACAGATTCCGATAACCTTCAGGGATCTGAAAGAGAAGATAATTTTCTCATGAAAAAGTTCAAATTTGAAGGTTTGATTCGTTAATTCTAGTTCATGTTTAAGGGACGGTGAACTCGTTTGTTTATTTTTGTACTGAATAACCAGTGAGCAAAAAATGCCCATTTTCACTGGTGGCCAGTTACATACACATAAAAAAAAACAAAAAAAAAACAATACATACATACATAGTACCAAAGAATGTATAACACAAAATACAAATCTATTAAAACATCGACATTCAGCTTCAGATCATTTTAAAAGAACACCTTCAAAATATACATTAGCAGACATAGTAATCATTTGAGGCAAATCATACAGTTTTACAGCTTAAAATTGTAAAGTATTCTGTGCCATTGATGTTTGAAAAAACGGAATCTGAAATTTATATCCTGAGACCTAGTTGAAATTAAGTTCATCTGACTAGGAAAAAGCTCAGCAATTATAACTGGTAAATATCCTAAGTGTAATTTATGAAGAAAAATTAGAACACGGATTCTGAATCTGTCAAAAAGTGACAAACACCCAAAATAACTATATAATTGACACTGATGTGTCCTTTTGTTGTCCGGTGACAGAACGTTAAGATGTTGTGATAAGTAGTTTTAAGCTTTACAAGCATTTTATCTGTGGAAAAATATATAATCAATCAATGAAAACAAAAAACTATGTGCAAGTATAAACCTTGAATCATAAGTTAAATGTCTATTTAATCGATACAACATTCCCAATCTTTGATGCATTTTACTAATTAGTTTTGTAATATGCAATTCAAATAAAGACTAGAATCTATAAGTCCCAAATATTTTATGTCAGTAAGTTTCTCGATAACATTACCATAATTGTCACACAATGACAAATCAAAAGTAACATTAGTCCTAGGATTTTAAAAAAAACATACATTTTGTTTTACCTGAATTAAGAACTAATTTTTGCCTAATAAACCATTCATGCATTGAACTGAAATCTTTTTGTAATAAAATGCTCTACCCTTTGACAAGATTCTCCTGTACCTAATAAAACAGCATCATCCGCATATAAAATAAGTTCAGAATAATTACAAACATTATGCAAAGAATAAAAAGCGAGAACAGGGGTCCCAAAATGGACCCCTGAGGAACCCCACAATCCAGTATACCCTCAACAGATAAAACATCTTTGATTAAAGTTTTCTGCGCCCTCCCAGATAAATAATCATTCAAACAAATTATCACCTCAGCAGAAAAGTTAACCTTAAGTAAACTTGTCAGCAATTCTCTGTGATCTACAAGGCTGAATGCCTTGGTGAGGTCCACAAATACAGAGGCCACTATTTTGCCCTCCTCTAGGGCTCTATGGACCTGGCTTGTGAACCTCACCAAGGCACTCTCAGTGTTGTGTCCTGATCGAAAACCATGCAGAGAAGAGGACCATAACCTATATTTATTTAAGTGTTCCGTGATTTGGTCAGAAACAATCCTTTCTAAAAGTTTGGAAAGAGGAGCCAACAATGTAATGGGTCTATAGTTAATAATATTCAAAGCACTACCAGCTTTAAATATTGGTCTAACTATACCACATTTCCATTTAGAAGGAAACAAATTATTGCGTAGAGAAAAACTGAGAAGTTTGGTCAACTGTGGGGCCAATACTGAGCCAAGCTTTTTCAGAATCCTAAAATCAACCCCATCAATACCAATACTCTGTCTTGGATCCATCTTAGCAATATAAGACAGCGTCTCATTAGAAGATAACCTAAAATAAAATTTAGGAATTCCTATACATTCAAATTTGGCCCTCTCCTCAGTCAAAACCTCATTTAATTTAGTATTTGAGACTTGCCCATAGGTCTATACCTATCAAGATTAATAAAATGTGAATTAAACCCATTAGCAACCTTAACTGGACCACTTACAAGTTTGTCCATTAACCTCAACTGAGAAGTTATCTGGTTTATTTACTTTACCCATTAAACAGTTTAAGGTTTTCCAGATGGCTTTGGAGTTCCCATTCTCCGAAATTAATTTTCTCTTACAGTAATCACATTTTGCTTTTCTTAATTCTGACTTACATAAATTATGCAGCCTCTTATATTCTTGCTGTACCTAATGTTTTATACTTCCTGAATCTATACCAAATATTATTTCTTACTTTCACGAGTTTAACCAATTCTGCATTTAACCACAGTTTATTATCTGATCTAATTCTAGCAACTTTCACTGGCAATAGTTTATCACAAATGTTAATAAAATGACAACAAAATTTCTCAAGGGCCATATCTATATCCTTAATGTCATCCAAAAATGACCAATCAATTAATTGTATCTCATCAGAAAATGACTGCAATTAAAAGTCATTTATTCGTCGATACTTAATAACCCTGAAGGGCTTTTTGCAGGCCTTCACTGACCACCCACAGTAAACCGCGCAGTGGTCACTCAAACTATCTGCTTTAACCCCCAAAGTGATCACATGGCCAGGAAAGAGTTATGACCCAATCAATTGTTTACTCATACCCCGTTCGATAATTATACTGAGTAGTATCAATTATTAACTGATGCATCCCCAAACCAGATACCACATTTCTAACATCAATAGCTTGAGGTGAAGACCAATCTAAGTTAGTCTCCAACAACCAGCAGTTCCCTTGACCGTGGGAAAGACATATTATGAAAAAAAAGCATCAATACCCATTTTAGCATTCAACGGTGGAACATATACATTAAATAAGGTCAAAATGTTATTACCTCCTAGAACCAAACTGATTGTGACTCATAATAAGGTGTCTACACTGTCATGATTTTCACTTGCTGAAAAATGATTTTTAACATAAAATTAACAACCCCCCTCCCCCCTCTTTCCCTTCCTATCTTTTCTGAAAACAGAATAACTTTCCAAATATACTTCATCATTTGACACTATCTGTTAGCCAGGTCTCTGCAGGGCCAACACATCAAATGAATTATCTATCAACCAACCCTCCAATTGATCCTTTTTGGACAGAAGGCTCTGAACATTTAAGTGGCCAATACTTAACACAGTGTTTAGACCAGTGTTAGTTGGCACATGAGAACCAGTAACTGGTCCAGGATTTGGATGAACTGAACCTGACAACATTAATAATAATAAAAAGAACCTTCTGTGTGTGCCTTATGTCTTTTTTACCATACTTCCCGGCAAAGCAGTCCTGCCTAACATTACTATTAATAGTAAAACTATTTTTCACTACCATATAATATGCATGTAAATCACTCAACTTGTTTAACATCAAAATTATAAGCTCATGACCAAAACCATACATTTTATTTGTAATGTGTTGGTGCAAAATATTACTGACCATGTATCAGTACCTGCATAATCAGTTCTAATCCCATAGTCTAAACAAAATTCCTTAGAACCGACTTCGGCAAAGTCAGACATGATTACTCACTGTAAGGCACAGATAGACTCGAACAACAATTTCTCCATGATTTGCCCAAAACTTTACTTACTATATTTACAAAGCAGCCTCCCTGTAGCCTCTCGCTGTAGACTCTCACTGGTGACTCTCGCCACTCCAGCGAGAGCCGCTCACACGGACAGCTGCTTAGGTAGACAACCCCTTATACTATAGCGCCCCTCTTCCTTCCCACGTCACCTCCAATTGACTCGGTTCCTGGTACCGACCGCTGCCACCAGGTCAGACCGGTAAAGAAACAGGCTGTGCAATCCTTCAGGCAGGAATGCTGTTCTCAGGGAGTGAGCAGGCAGTTCAAAGGTGCAGAGTGCAAAACGGACTGGAGGGCAAGATCGCAGCTGAGATTTAAACTGTAGCGCCCCTCCTCCTTTCCACGTCACCTCCAATTGTCCCGGTTCCTGGTACCGACCACTGCCACCAGGTTGGACCGGTAAAGAAACAGGCTGTGCAGTCTTTCAGGCAGGAATGCTATTCTCAGGGACTGAGCAGGCAGTTCAAAGGTGCAGAGTGCTGAACTCATAAAGCAACTATTGGCTTTTTTTCCTTATGACGACAGGAAAAGCAGACTATCAAGATAAAGGGTAAAGACATCTCAAAAAGTCAGCGATATTAAGGGAAAGAATACTTTCTACTTTAAAAGGGAAACATATCTAAGTTATGTTTAGTTTTCTACAGTGTGAAGGGAAGTAAAAGCAGGGGTGGCCATATTTATTCACATGGGTCTATCACTGAAGTTTTAACTAATGAGTGACTCAAATGGCAAGTGGGTGCTTCTCAAATTTCAAATATATACGGAAATATATAGGTCAATCACCGGTAAAGAACAGTTACATAAGAACTTAGTGTAACAGTAGATCTTTGAGGGTATCTCAGTCATCAAGTAACACTGTAGGAATCTTCACCACTGGTGAAGGGGAATCCACATGGAAGATTTTCAGCAGTACAACTGGGGCCACCGCTGCAGTCTACGTCACCCACCCTATTTGTGGGCAGCCCCCGCTCCCTCCTCAGTTTTTCCCCCAGAGAGTAAGGGAGCAAGGCTCTTACCCTGGGGAACCTAGGAGAGAAAGAGGTACCAAGACCTAAAAGCTGGATACACCAGATAGCCAGTTCCTACACAGGAGCCCCAAGAAGGGGGATGATGGGAGGGAAATATATCTGATGATCGAGATCCCCTCAAAGATCTATTGTTACAGTAAGTTCTTATGTAACTGTTCTATCTTCTTTGGGGGTATCTCACTCACCAGGTAACACTGTAGGACCGAGTACCAAGCAGTTACAAGTGTAAACAGAAAGCCTGTGAAGAGGGTGCTCCACAAACTTATGACAGGACTCCCTGTAACACAGCCCTGCCAAATCCTGCATAGGCTCTCGTGGCAATGTCCAGACTGTAGTGCTTGGTGAAAGTATGGACTGTACTCCAGGTGGCAGCCACACAAATGTCAGTGGCTGAGACCCCTTTGAAGCAAGCCACCGAGGTACCCATTCCTCTGGTGGAATGAGCTTTGACTGCACCAGACAATTCTTTGCCATACTTGTTGAAGCAGAACACAATGCAATTTGCACAAACATTTGGATAAACATTGCTTAGAAACTGAAACGCCCTCTCTACCCAGGGTGAAGGAAACAAACAACTGCTCTGATTTTCTGGACTCCTTAGTTCTAAGCAGGTAGTACTTTAAAGTTCTGCGCACATCTAACATATGGAGGTGTTCTTCCCCTGGATTGGCAAGCTCAGGGCAACTGAAACAATGCTTTCCAAGAGAGAAAGCGCAAATCGCATGACTGGCTTAAAGGAGGCAGGGTCAGTTTTTCCCAAAATAAAATTTAAGCCCCAAGCAGGGAGAGAACAGATTGGAGGCTTCAGATGCAGGATGCCCCTAAGACATTTACAAGCGACTTCCAACTGAGCAATCGTGTGGTCACCCACAGGCTCATGGAATGCAGAAATAGCCGAAAGGTGGACCTTGAGGGAAGAATACTGGAGGCCTGAGTCTAACAGCGAAATCAGGTAGTCCAGGATATGATTTGCCGAGCAGGTGAAAGGGTCTAAGCTATGTCTGGCAGCCCAGATGGCAAACCTCTTCCACTTCATGGCATATGTAGCTCCAGTGGATGGCTTCCGGACAGCCACCAGGACGTTGTTAGAGACCCCGAACCTAGCGACAGCTATGTTCTCAGGAGCCAGGCATGCAGATGAAGAGACCTGAGAGGTTGGGATGGACCAGAGCAGTGTTCCCATTTATGCACAGATGTACGTGAATCATGTACATCTATGTGGGCAGGGGAGAGGGTACACGGCACGTAAAGATGCCTGGTTGAGTTTTGTGTATACAAGCGAGAAGCTTTACGTACAGACTGTACCATTTTTATTTTTTCGCCCCTACGTTTACAGCCATCGTAGGATTGGTCTACAATCCACAATGTAAGAAAAAAATCACCCTATCCTATTCCCCCAATTGGTAGTGAGCATGCATGTGATCGTTTCCTAAGAGAGAGGGGCCTGGCATCTACGCGGGCTTCACATGTGCATCGGGACTAGCCAGAGAAAGTGGAAAACAGTTGCCTGCAGCAGAACTTGTTCAGAAGAACAGCCGGCCCAGCGAGTGGGATCCCATCCCTTCCGGACTTTGGCAGACCTGACCGGAAGGCAAGGAGACCTGAAGGACAAGAGGAGAACTCTTCTGCAGGTTTGTATCTGTGTTTTTTTTTTTTTTTTTAAAGACTGACTTGTGCCTTGGATCAAGCCAATGGGTGTGTGGAATGGAGCCTAAAGTGTAGGAGTTTTCCTTGCTGTGATGCCATCGGCATGTTCCTGCCAAATCAACCGTTTGTCCCCACTATGCTACCCGGCCTCAGCAAGTTTTCCATTACAGACTGCCACCCGCTCACCTTTATAGCATTTTTAGGCACATCTGGTGAGGGTGAGTGTCATCATGGGTTAAAGTTACTCAGAGTCGATCAGATTCGCAACTTGGAAATCATCTCTCATCCTCATCCTCTAGATTCCTTTCCCTGACAGTCTGCTTCTACCCCTCGTTTTCCGTGGCTGCACCTGTCAGCCTGACCTCGCCCCATCGCTTTCCAGCACCGACTACTCAAGTCCAAGTCAACATCCCCACTCCCTGGACTGGACCCGGCCTGTACTGATAGCAATCTGTGTTCCCAGTTCCATTCTCACGCTGACTGATCAGCCATGGCATGCACCTGTTGCTTCCCCCCAACCCCATCACTTGCCTTGCTTGCCAGCCACACTGAATTTCATGACTGAACACCATCACCACTCCTCCTAGGTTTGTTGCCATCCTTCTGTCTCTCTCAGCTCGAACCTCAGGCCCAGAACATTTAATTTCCCTGGCCTACCAATGCCCTGATCATGTTCAGATTTGAAAATGCACTAGCTGTGCTGTTGTCTTTATGGGGCTGCTACTCAGCTTTGCTAAGAGCTCAGGGAAATGCATTTTACGGCAGCGAGTGACAGTGTGTGTGTAGCATTAATGATTCTGTGACTGGCAGTGGTGAGGTCCCTGAATAAACTGAACAGCTGCGCTTCATTCCCCCCCCCCCCATCCTTGAAGTGGTTTGTGCCTATGTGGCTGGAGTTATTTAGTTTTTTGCTGCTTTGCATTACAGTGACTGGTTACAGTATGATCGATGGCAGGCATGCTGGCTGCTGGTATCCGATCCAATCCATTCCCCTAGCTCAGTGATCAGCAGTATGTATAGTAGTGCACAATGCATGCAACTAGTCAGCTGCTCAGCTTCAGCGACAGCCTTCCTGTAATGGTAATGCTGATTGCTGCTGCTGTGTTTGCTCACACTGTTCTAACAAATTCTCTGCTCCCTCCGAGGCTCCTGGTAGTGGCAAGATGGCTTGGCAACATGCTTTCTAGGCTAGTCCTTTCATGTGTGCTTTTTCACACACCTGCCTCACCTCAGCATTTAGTGTGTGCCTGCTGCGTTGCCACTTAGTAATGTGTGTGAGGCAGCGGAGAAGTTAGGAGAGTGTGTGGCACTGTCTGACTGACCTGACCTGCATGCCATTAACTGCTGTGTTAAATCATGCAGAGCAGCATCATATAATACTAAAGGATAAAATAAAAGTGCCCTGGTGAGTTAGTGAGCCTGCTTGGTTGGCGAAAGTGTCTTTTAGAAATTCCCCTTGCTGCCTTGTTTTTGACGGAGTGCTGCTGCTGCATGTATTGTATACACAGATGCAGATCTGTGTTCTGTATTCTGAATGTTGTCAATGATCCATTCTTCATCACAGTACTGCAGTGTGCATTATAATTGCTGTACAACAATACCCTACAGTCGTGTTCAGTGAAATCCCTCCTTGCCTGCCCTAATCTACTTACTCAGTCTTTAATAAATACAAGAACAGATAAGGCAATCTTCTATTTCTTTTTTTTTTTTTTTTTTTAAACTTATTAATTTGCACTGTGACCCACCACAGAGGTTAATGATATTTTGTGACAACATGAGAGCCAACCAGGTTAAGAACAAGTTCAGGGCAGTACGCAGCCAGGCACTGACTGACTAGAAGAAGAAGACTGATTAACTTTGTGTTTCATTCTGGGTTACTTGCAGTGACTGTCAAAAACCTGCTGTTGTGCCACTGCCTTGAGTCAGGGTCGTAATTGCGGCCGTGATATGCACAATACGTACCTCCACTGACATTCTGCAAAGGGTGTGGCGTACCCTCAGTACACAATTTGTACCCCTGAAAAATTTGGACGAGAGTATGCTGTACCCCCTGTTATGTGGATGTGGTGGGAACACTGGACCAGAGTCCCCTGATCTTGGGTCAGCAGATTCCTGCAAAAAAGAAGAGGGACCAGGAGTTCCTCTGCCATCTGCTGAAGTACAAGGAACCCTATCCGGTGAGGCCAGAATGGAGCCACTACAATCATGCTGGTCCCCTCCAGCTGCAATTTGATTAGCACCCTCTGTATCAGAGGAAACAGAGGGAATGCATAAAGAAACCTCCCACTACAAAACAGGGACAACGCATCTCGCCAGAAAACTCCAGGCCCTGGATCTAGCGAGCAGAAACTGGGCAGTTTTGCGTTGAGTGGGGATACAAAAAGGTCCAACTCCGGACAACTCCATCTGTCGAACAAGTCTTCTGCAATGGATGACAGAAGCTCCCATTCATGCATGCTGGACTGAGTCCTGCTGAGACCGTCCACCAGGGTGTTTAGGACACCTGGCATGTGGACCACAGTGCGTGTCAGGCTGTGAGCCAGCACCACATTCACTGTGTCCCGGCAAATGGGGTATGAGTGAGTTCTCCCCTCCCCCCCCCCGCTTGTTGATGTAGTAAACTACACTCAAACTGACTGCGCCAGCAGCTGGCCCATTGCAAGATTCCCCTGAAAAGTCTGCATGGCGTAGAGCACCGCTCTCATCTCCAGGACACTGAAATGCAGGGAGGCTTCCCACTGGGACCAGGAGCCCTGGGTTTGGAAGGGGCCCAGGTGTGCTTCCCAGCCCAGACCTGATCCATCTTTGGTTACATAGAAACATAGAATTTGACGGCAGATAAGGACCGCTTGGCCCACCTAGTCTGCCCATTTTCCTACCCAACAGATGAGCTGCAGATCCTAGTTAACCAACAGCTTACTTCCTCTTACCCCCCACTAGGACTGCCTTATGCCTGTCCCATGCATTCTTGAAGTCCTCCACTGTACTTGACTCCATGACCTCCTCAGGGAGGTTGTTCCATGCATCCACAACCCTCTCAGTGAAAAAATACTTCCTCACATTACCCCTGAGCCGTCCCCCCTCTATCTTCAAATTGTGCCCCCTTGTTCTTGCACATCTCTTTTTCTGGAAGATGCTACCCTCTTGGACTTTGTTAATTCCCTTGAGGTACTTGAAAGTTTCTATCATGTCCCCTCTCTCCCTTCTTTCCTCAAGAGTATACATATTAAGCTCCTTTAGTCTTTCTTCGTATGTCTTCTGGTGCAGACCCTGCACCATTTTGGTTGCCCTCCTCTGGACAGCCTCCACTCTGTCTATGTCTTTGCGGAGGTGGGGTCTCCAGAACTGCACACAGTACTCCAGATGGGGTCTCACCAACTGTCTGTTAGGATATGATGTGGGGTAGAGATCTGGAATGGGACACCTTGAAGTAGATTTGAGGGGTCCATCCACCGCTGCAGTACCTTGCATACTGGGAAAGTGACCAAGGACTGGGTGGTTTAACTCGTCCATGTGCTGGTCCCATTGTACCCGGAGGGTCCAGTGGAGGGTACACTTATGGAACCTGGCTAGCAGAATGGTGGGTATGGCAGCTACCATTAGGCCTAGCAATCTGAGATGCACCCTGGCAGGAACGTATCGACTCTGAGCGACTTCCTGAGCCTGGGCTATGAGGCACTCTGCCCTGTTTTGGGGCAGGAAGGCCTTCTCCTGTGACAAGTCGAGAACCACCCCCTATGTACTGCAGCCTTTGGGATGGAACCAGAACCGACTTGGGCAGGTTGATGGTAATGCCTAGGGAGTGGAAGAGCTGGAGAGTGCGTTCCAGAGTCAGTAAAAGCTGGACAGGAACTTTAGAAGTCAATCGCCCAGGTTAAGGGAAGACATACAGTCCCTCTTCTGCGAGCAGCTATGACCACTGCCAAGCACTTGGTAAAGACTCATAGCACAGAGGATAATCAATCAATCAAGTCTTTATTTATCCAGGTGAACACCATTGAGCAAGCTCATTTACAAGGTGGACCTGCATCACACAAGGTCAGGAACATTGCATTTATGTATAGGCAAGAAAACAAACAAGTATATGCATAATAAAAACAAGCAAGGTAGCAATAAAAAATAATGGTGTAGTATTCAAGTACAAGGTACACTATTTCTAAGCAGGTACATATCCTATTCAAGGAAAAAGGAGAAAGGGGGCTACATAAAAAGAAGAATATGTAGTATCAGTAATCCTAGATTGAAATAAAAAAATAAACAAAACCTAGCACAGTGCGCAGGTAACGAGGGGTAGAGGAGGTAAGGAGGGCATGGGTAAGGATGGTACAGGAATATACGCTTCAGGGAGAGGTGGATTTACAAGCTAGGTTCTTGCAAGGAGGGGCAGGGAAAATGGAGAATTTGGATATAGGTTTCCTAAGTGGATAAGCCAAAGAGCAGCACTTTGAACTGATAATGCTCGCCTTGAAAGGCAAAACTGAGAAACTTCCTGTGCGGAGGAAAGACTGATGTGCAGGCACACATCCTGCATGTCCAGTGGGCAGAGCCAGTCCCCCTGTCTTGAAGAGGGGCATTAGGTCTGGCAAAGTTACTATCTGGAACATTTTGTACTGGACAAACAGATTGAGGTCCTTTAGACCTAAAATAGGCCTCAGATCTCCAGTCTTTTTGGGGACAAGGAAAAACCTGGAATAAAACCCATTATTTTTCTGGTGCCTGGGCACTGGTTTGATGGCCTGCCTGCACAGAAGAGACTGCACTTCCTCCCGGAGGACAGACAAGTGAGCTGGGGGTGGGTGGGTGGGGGGTCTGGAGGCTGCTCTATGAGCTCCAAGGTATGACCCTTTTCTATGATCTGCAGAATCCATGCATCTGAAGCTATGGTTCTCCATTGGTTCAGATGGAGGGAGAACAGACCTCCGACCACCACCTCCTGGTCCGGGACCAGAGGAGGGGGGTCTGGCAAATAGTCGAGTAGAGGTGAAGCCAGCTGCCAAGGCTGGTCCCTCACTTCTGGGGCACTTTGCCGCCACTCCAGCACCGGTGGGGGCGGGCAAGGGAGCCTGGGCTCTACGATTTCCCTGGGTACGGGTAGTTGTTCCAGGCCTACTGTTCAGTTTATGAAAGGCAGGCCGCCCTCTACCCCTTGGTTGGGTGTGGTAGAGTGAATGGATCAATTTAATGGCTGTGCCCGAGGCCTGCAGATCATTTATGAGGTCCTGGATATCAGGGTCAAACAGCTTAGTGCTTCCGAAAGAGGCATTAAGCACTTTGTGCTGCACATCATCTGCAAATCCCAAAACTCTGAGCCAGGAGTGTCTATTGAGGCATCTGCCCATGGCAGCTGCTCTAGCAACTGTATCAGCCATGTCATACAATGCTCTGAGGAGATGTTTGGCAACATCCTCAGCTACTCGGAAGCACTGAAGCAGCTCCTGCTTTTATGTGCCATTAGGAGGGGACTGGGCCACAGCCTTGGCCTTCTTAAAGTTTACATTTTGGTATTTAACCATGAGTGACAGTTTGCGATCCTGAAGCCTAAGGTGGAGGAGGCATAAACCCTTTACCTCCATAGGTCAATCCATCAAGATTCCTTGTCTGGGGGAAGGTAACTAAGGTGTTTAGGCACCTTAGAGTGGTCATGAGCTGCCTTAATGTCTACTGAGTCAGTTTCTGCCTGGGCAGCATAATAGGGGAGACCCCGAGGGGTGTGAAAGTTTGTCTGCCCTGTGTGGCATAGCTGGCACCACATCTGGTCTGTTCCAGACTGCCGTGGCTGCGTTCTTCAGTGCTGGCAGCATTGGAGGAATGCTCTTTGGGGGAAGATTCTGAAATCTTTAAGAAGTCTACCAAATCTTTTCTGGTGGCATCCTCTTCCTCAGTCTGCATGGTCAAGGACAGCTGTATCATTACATTAATAAAAGTGGGGTCCTCTAGAGACCTGGGGGTATGTTTCACAGAGTCCTCATTGACAAAGGAGGCTGTAGACCTGTCAAAAAGCAGGACTTCTTCCTCAGGAAGCATGAGCTCCTCAGGTGGCACACTGGATGTGTCCCAGCTTTACAAGCAAAGGGTCAGGGATTTGATTCTAGAAGAGGGTGCATGTGTATGTATTTGCACTTGACAGTTGGAGGAATGGTCAAAAGTATGGCAGCTTAGATTCAATGCAAAGGAGTGCAAAGTAATGCATCTGGGAAACAAAAAACCAGGAAAGAGTACACAACTTGGGGGGGGGGGGGTGGTACTAACAACAAAAATGGAAAGGGACCTGGGGTAGTCATATCAGACAACCTAAAGGTAGGCAAGCAATGTGAGAAGGCAGTAAGGAGGGCTGGGGGATACTGGGTTTCATAGGAAGAGGCATCACCAGTAGAAAACAGGAAGTTGTTATCCTTCTGTACAGTTGGTGAAACCCCATCTGGAGTACTGCGTCCAGTTCTGGAGACCCCATCCCGTAAGGACAGACAGGATGGAGGCAGTCCAGAGGAGGGCAACTACAATGGTGCAAGGTCTGCATCAGAAGCCATATGAAGAGAGACTAAAGGAGCTTAATATGTATACCCTCGAGGAAAGGGGGGGGGGAACATGATAGAAACTTTCAAATACCTCAAGGGAATCAACAAAGTCCAAGTGGGTAGCATCTTTCAGAAAAAGATTTGCAAGGACAAGGGGGCACAATTTGAAGACAGAGGAGGGATGGCTCAGGGGCAACGTGAGGAAGTATTTTTTCATGGGGAGGGTGGTGATACACGGTACGGCCTTCCTGAGTAAGTCATGGGGTCAAAAATAGTGGGGGAATTCAAGAATATACGGGACAGACATAAGGCAATTCTAGTGGGGGGCAGGAGGAAGTAGGCTGTTGGTTAACTAGGATCTGCAGCTTATCCAATAGGTAGGGAAATGGGGAGACTGGGTGGGCCAAGAGGTCCTTATCTGCTGTCAGAGTCTATGCTTCTATGGATGGTACTCCTCCTCGACGTCAACCTCCTCATTCTCTGGGTCTGGCATCGGTCGCTCCACTGACTGCCCACGGGGAGCCTCCTGGGGTAGACAAAGCTGCCGGTCGATGGTGTTGGTGAAAGAAGCCTGTTTAAGGCACACAGTTGCTGCACAAGCACATTAGTGAACCTGAGTGTGACTTCACTGAGGTAGACTGTTCGTTGACAGAAGGGTGTAGGGACAAAACCCTTGATGGAAAAATTATTTTATTTTTATTCTCAAAAATTATTTTATCTGATTTAATATGGTATTAAGATGGGAAATGTTTACTTTTATTTCTGGTCAAGATTAACGTTGATTAAGTCTTAAAAACAGTAACATGGAGAAATAATGCCATTTAAAAAATGGAGTCAGCTTCAGAGTTCAGAAAAAAAAAATATTTTAAAGAGACTGTTTTACATTTCAGGGCTCTGTGCCCTAGCTGCAGAACAGAGACAAAATGGGGCCTAATTAACAAGTTCCACATTCCCAGGAAGACACTTTTATTAGGATTTATGTGCTTGTATGGAAAAGTCTCATATGGAGCTAGGTATCCATGGCTATGATCAAGTTGAGAGATCATGTGACTGGCTGCAGCAAGAAGAAAAAAAAATGCTTAACTTTGAAAGTCATTACCCTGTATAGGAATAAGAAGTTTTATTCATAGTTTAAAGATGCAATGTACTGCTGCTATGAAAACTGGCCAGTTATTGGACAACAATATTATACATGAGCTTACCAAGTTTCATGGTCGCAGAATGAAGCATTCAAAAGTTATGAATATAATTTATTTAATATAATTTTCTTACTAGAAAACTAGACAAATCTAGTATCTTACATCTTAGGAAGTCTAACAAGATGAATATTAAATCTGTAGTTTGTTGCTATTGAGAGAAATACCATCTAAAAATGTATAGTGAATTAACTTCTGACAGTGACTGATGTCTTTAAGACAACAAAAGAATCTTGTGCGTCTTACAAAAGTAATGTTTTAAGGACTTTAGGAATGGATTTTTCTTATAAATCTTATTCTGTAGTTTAGACTATTAACAGTAAAATTATTTTGTTTTAAAGAGTTTTATTGAAATTATAAAGTTATAACCTTAATAGTGTAGTTTAAAAAGTATCCATACTACAGATAGACTTTTTCAAGAATGTTTGGCTTAATGTAAAATACTTAAATATGCAAGTTTAATGTTCAAATTTCATTAAATAAAACTTTTATTTAAAGAAATAATTTTGACCCAAAAATATGTGTGAGGAGAAGGGGCTGTCTTAAAGAGGCATGTCTAGATATCACCATTCATCTTATAAGAAGCCCTACCTTCTTAGTGACTCACACCAATCCAAATCTGGTGTTGACATCACCAGAGCAGTTTTATAATAGTAAACACTGCTGGCCACTCCCCAGATCTGAGCTAACCATCGGTGTAGGAAGACCCATGTTCAGCCAACTAAGAATTGTATGGCTTTATACTGATGCTAGGACAAAGAACTTTGGGCCACGCCTGTTTGAAATGCAGGGGTTAGCCAAGGAAGAGCCAGAGCTCAGTGCTGCTGAAGATATCCAGAGGCAGGAAAGAAGTATAAGGACATTTTTACTGTGAAAGAAGCAAGATTTGTGTTATTTGCTGAGCATTTTGACAAGTAGTGTTGCATGCTGAAAACCACACAGACTTACTTTTAAGACTCACACAAGCTACACAGCGTGCTGAGCAAAAAGAGATCTCGTGTCCCAATGTTTTAAAAGCAGATGCACAACATGAAAGAGTCAATACACTTCAGTTATTAAAACAGCTTGCCAGTCACAAGAACGTTCTTTAAATCCAGTATTGCTATGGACTGTGCAGACTGAAGCTGTGTTCTACAACTCTAAGAACTGACTTTTGGTAAAGTGATGTTCAGCAAAGGTTTAACTTGCAGAGTGAATCCATGCTAAAAGAAGTGCCAGGGTCAAAGTTAGCTGACCAAGAAACCTTGTCATCAAAAGCCAGACTTAGACAGAGTTCTAAGTGAAGAAAAGAAGACTCACTTCTACAACCAGAAATATAAGTATTCCTTTTTAATTACTTTCACTAATTTTAATAGTCTTGGTAATTTAAATTGGCTTATCTGGGAAAGTAAGAGGGAATCTACCTTTAACTACAGAATCTGGGTATATAGCTTAAAAGCTTTAAATTTGAAAAAAGAATTTTGCATGATTTGAAAAGTTAAGCTAAGTTTTACAAAAGTAGTACAAACCACTGATGTAATGAGTTATTGCCAGTTCTCATAGAAAATACCTTTTACCTGCAATGAAGTTTTTAAACAAGTTTTATACAGAAATAATCTCAGATACTGATCTGATAAGTATATGTTCTTATGCATGAAGGTTATGTTAAATAAGTACGATAAAAGTAGTATAACTGTTACCATTTAGTATGCTAAATATTGCTTATTCCTTTACACTGTTTATTTGCTAGAAGTTGTTTATTAATTGCTGGATTATCGGAAACAATTTTGTTAATGTTTACAAGATTAGGCTTGATATTTATGCTAATTATGAATATTTAGGACTTGTACATATGTGTAAAATATTGATTTTTTATATAATTATAAGTGAGGTAAGCAGTGTCATTTGCCATTATACTTGAATCTGGAGAGCACAGGATAATATATTTTGTTATTTTGGGTAATTTATAAAATAATTTTTGGGTAAGGCCCGAGGCGAATCTAAGTGCATTATGAAAAGTGATATTATAAGCCTTTGTTCTGACAGGGGGGTTCACACCGGCACAGGTGTCAACAACATGCCTGCTGTGTCCTGAGAAACCGATGAGCCTGTAACTCTGATGGGTGATGAAGCAAGGCCTAGATGGAAGAGTTGTAGACGAACCGGTCGTTCACGAAGGAAGGGCCGATCCGGTGTTAGACATCTGGGCACCATGAGAATCGGGCAGAGGTGCTGTTGGTATAGGTCTGGTGGGCACAGAGACCTGGACAGCAGTTCTCTTCATCGGAGCGGCCACAGTCGAAGATCCCCCAGAAGAAGAAGAGGCCAACACGGAGCGAAATCTACGTTGGGGGGAGGGGAGCGGCTGCGATCTCTGTCCTTTTGGCCCCGAGGACTTGTCAGAGGCCTGGGCTGTAGATCCAGTCAGAGACTGGGAGGCGGGAGGCCGGGGGCCCACCCCAGGACCCTTGCCTGGAGCTGGCTACCTGTTAATTCATCAGGAATTTTTTTAAGAGCCTTTCTGCGTCGCTGAAGGGTTGTTTGATTAAATTTATGGCACAGCACACAGTCAGAAACTTTGTGGTCAGGCCGAAGACAGCAGACACAAAGAGCATTAGTCTGTAGAGGCAATCTTCTTTCCACAGCAACGGAAGAGAGATAGGAGGATTAACTCTCGACAAACAAAAGAAGAAATCTCTTGAAAAAAGCCAAAGACTGAAAAAAGGTGTGAATACTGCGATGGAGTTTCCGGAGACCCATGCAAGCAAGTCAACGGCAGGAAAGAACTGAGGAGGGAGCGGAGCTCCCAGCATTTACATAGGGTTCGTGATATCGATGGACGTCAACGGCTTGGGCGACCCCAATTGTACTGCTGAAAATCTTTCCGTGTGGATTCCCCTTCAATGATGGCAAAGGTTCCTACGGTGTTACCGGATGACTGAGATACCCCCGAAAAAGATCCACAGTTCTAATACTGGTATACAGTTCACATCCACACTCTTGCCATTCTGCTGCAGACAATGGAATCATCTTAAGTTTTCAAGCTAAGCTCCTCCCACCACACGGGTGGTATATCCTACAGCTCTGCTCCATGACATCACATCTTTAGTATGCTGGAAGCAGGAACCTGGGTGCAATTTGCCAGGGAAGATAGGGTGGGTTGTGTGGATGTGAACTGCATAGTCTTAGCAGAACTATGGTTATAGGTGAGTAACATATTTCTAACATGGATGCAGTTCACTACTCACACTCTGGCAGACTCCTAGCATTCCTCCATGCGAAAAGGGCAAGGCGTTCACCCCCTATTTGGTGAACAGAGGCTGGTGGACAGAGGACCCCAAGGCAGCAATCCAATGACTCATTATGTCAATGCTGTAATGGGAGATGAAGGTGTGTGCTTTACTCCAGCTTGTAGTCCTGCATATCTCTGCAATGTGGAAACCCTGGATGCAATGGTACGTCTGGTGGAATGAGCCCTAATCCCCTTGGGTGATTACTTACCAGCCAACCTATAGTAGAGACTGATGCACAATGTAATCCACCTGACAACTGTCTGCTTTGCTGGTAGTCTGTCAGGCACGGCTTTAGCGTATGTCAAACAGCTGGCAAGCTTTACCTTGAATGCCAGCCATACACTCCTATGCTGCCATGCATCTCTCTCCTCCTCCCCCCCCCCGGGTTATCACCTCTTCATTAATTTTATGGCCTCTACGAGGGTTCCCCATAAGATATGACATCGGAAAATGATAAAGTCCAGCATGGCCTCCGTTTGGTTGCCTTGTAGGGCTCCAGTATATAGAAGATGGCCCCCTGAATCTCTCAGACACTTCCCATAAGAGATGGAGTAGGCTAGGCCCCACTTGTATAAACCAGACTGCAGAAAGCTCAGGAGTAGTACCCTTTCAGATACTTCTGCAACCTACTCTCTTCCCAACAAGCATCATCCAGAGGCCTGCTGATCACTAAGCCTCCCATAGCCTAGTGGTTACAGTACTGGCACGGTACACCAGGCAAGTCCCAGTGGGAGTCACTTTTCCTTTCACATTTTCATCATGATTTTAAATTGCTTCACAGTGGCTTTACTACTGCACTGAGAAGTTGTCTGGTGTCTGACCTATGCCGAAGTTGCTGGTTACGCAACACATAGAAAGGAATGTGTGTGTGTGCCTCAAGAGAAAGCCCAGAGGAGTGCTGATCACTAAGCCTCCCATAGCTTAGTGGTTAAAGTACTGGCATGGTATGCCATAGGCCTGGGTTCAAGTCCTAGTGGAAGTCACACTTTTCCTTTCACATTTCCATCACGATTTAAAATTGCCTCGCAGTGGCTTTACTGCATGGAGACAGATGTTTGGTGTCAGAGTAGGAAAACTGACCTCTAGGAGTGCTGCTGTGACTGGAAGGACATTTGGAGAGGCGTGGGACCGTGCAGTTGTGACCGGAGAGGACTTGGAGGAGCAGACATGTGTGGAGAGGGAAGTACCTTACAATTATTTGTGTCTTTAAAAAAGACAAACGAATAAACAAAGACCAATAGAGTAGAGGAAAGTGTCTGCATATTCTACTGTTTGTACAATCTGGAGCTGGGGGTGGGGGTTAGAACCTACTTGCAGTGGTGGACTGGCAGGGACCGCAGTGACTTAGGAGGCTTTAACTGTGTGTTCTGTCCTTTCGTCCGACAGGAGAGGGCTCTGCAGGGAGTAAGGGGAGAAGAGCCTCCAGGATAAAGCCACTTAGAAGGCCACTGTGTTGGAGGAGTGGGATGGCTCAGGTAGTTGAGGAGGGGACTGACTGACTCATGAGTCGGGTAGGGTGGGCGAGCCAATCAGTGTGCGAAGAAAGACTGCGAAGCTCAAATAAAGGACAGGGGGACTTTAAAAATGGTGGCCATACCACTGCTTGCACAGTCGAAGCAGAGGAAGGGAGGGAGGTGGGGTGGGGTGGACAGCAGGCTGCGGGATGTGTGGAGTGGTGTGGCACACTTCAGTAATAGTGTGCTGGGTTTTCTGGTAAAGGGCTTGGTGGGGCGGACAAAAGCGTTAGGTCCTGCATTCTAGGAGAACGGACCTTGAGGAGTGCTGCTGTGACCGGAATGGCATTCGGATGAGCGTGGGAGAGTGCAGTTGTGACTGGAGACGACTCTTGAGGAGCAGACAGGACCGGAGAGTACTCTGAGGAGCAGACGTGTGTGTAGAGGGAGGTACCTTACAATTTTTTGTGCATTTAAAAAAGACAAACAAATAAACAAAGACAGACAGAAGAGGGAAGTGTCTGCATATTCTATTGTTTGTACAATCTGGAGCTCGGGGTGGGTAGAATCTACTTACAGTGGTGGACTGGTGGGGACTGCAGTGGAATAGGAAGCTTTAACTGTGTGGTCTGTCGTTCTACTTTTGTCCGACAGGACAGGGCTCTGCAGGGAGCAAGGGGAGATGAGCCTCCACGATAAAGCCAGTTAGAAGGCTTCTGCGTTGGGGGATTTGGGACGGCTCAGGGAATTTAGGAGGGGGCTGACTGACTCTCACGAGTGTCAGGGTGGGCCTGAATCCACCCTCCCCATCCCTACCACCCTCAGATGCTCCACATTTATTAGGGAGTGGTTATGTTGCAATAGGTGGATAGTACAGCCACTAGCTGGCTCTGGTCATCCCTGTAATTCACGGATAGATAAAAGAAAAAAAATCTACAAAAAAAACCTGGAAATATAAACAGATAATGTAATTGTGTTAGGTTAGAGCTAAGGGACTCATCTATACTATATGAGGCACTGCAGTGTAGGGGGATCCAGAGCAGAAATTAGGAGTACCGATAAGGGGACCAGAACAACAACAATGTGGCACGCTAGCGAAGGTTACAATAGAAACATAGAATCTGACAGCAGATAAGGACCGCTTGGCCCACCCAGTCTGCCCATTTCCCTACCTAATGGATAAGCTGCAGATCCTAGTTAACCAGCAGCCTACTTCTTCCTACCCCAACCCCCTAGAATTGCCTTATGACTGTCCCATGCATGCTTGAATTCCACCACTGTTTTGACTCCACAACCTCCTCAGGCCGTTCCATGCATCCACAACCCTCTGTGAAAAAATATAGTTACCTCTGAGCCGCACTCCACATCATCAAATTGGGCCCCTGTTCTTGCACACTCTTTTTGAAAGATGCTACCCTCTTGGACTTTAATTCCCTTGAGGTACTTGAAAGTTTCTATCATGTCCCCTCCCTCCTTTCCTCGAGGCTATACATATTAAGCTCCTCAAGTCTCTCTTCATATGTCTTCAGTGCAGACCCTGCACCATTTTGGTTGCCCTCCTCTGGACAGCTTCCATTCTGTCTGTGTCTTTGCGGAGATTGGGTCTCCAGAAATGCACGCAGTACTCCAGATGGGGTCGCACCAGCTGTCTGTACAGAGGGATAATAACTTCCTATTTTCTACTGGTGATGCCTCTCCCTATGCATCCCAGTATCCATAGGGAGAGGCATGGGGGGGGATTAGGGCTGCAGGAGAGGGGGGCTGGAGGCAGGAGAAGGGGGACTGGTTCCAGGGCACAAGGACCACAGACAACACAAGATGGGAAGAATAATGGGTTACAATGAATGTGGGGCGGCTATCTGGATGGACACATTATGGAAGCTAGAGGGGTGTCTAATTTGTCACAGGCTGGGGAGACTGGAAGCAGAAGTACAGTGGCTAGGAAGGGAGTTAGCGAGGAATGGGGGAAGGAGTGAGGCAACTGGTACAGGATGGTCACCCCCTCGGGAAAATCAGGAGTTCAGAACCAGTGGAAACGAAGAGGACAGGGAACAGGGTCAATAATTACAGAAGCAGCAAAGGTGAATCTTGGGATAGCACAAGGGGCAAAGCGAACTGTAGAAGCGCTGGGTCCAGCAATAGGTTTGCTTTGCTGGCCTCAATGGTGGATGATTGGGGAGGGGCTCTCTGAGCAGGAGGAAGAGAGGGTAGTGTAAGCCCAGGGGGGAAACAGACAGAATGGGGACAGGAGTAGGGGGAGCAAGGGGAAAAGGGATAGGAACAAAAGGGAAGGCAAGGGGGATAAGGCAGAGGAGGGAGAAGGGGAAATGGGGCCTGGCGAGGTAGAGAAGGAGGATGATGATTCGGGGAGAGCAATGGGGGACAAGTCAGATGAGGGGAGCAATAAGGGAGGGGGCAGGACTAGGGTAGAGGCTGGGGGCACAGCAGAGGAGATAAATCAGTCGGTAGGGGTGGGGGCATAGCAGAGAGGGCAGATCATGCCGTAAATATGCAGGACGGGGTGGGTTCAGAAAGCAGGTGAAAGAAAGGTAGGATGGTGCGGGGGCACAAAGGTGAGGGAGGCGGGGTCTTAGTGCTGGGTGACTCAATCCTGAAAGAAGCCAGATGGGGAAGCAAAGGGGAGTGGCATAGTCAAATACGGGTGGAATCAGTACCTGGACTAACAGCGGATAGGGTGGGACAGTCTATTCTCAAGTGTGCAAGAAGAGGAAGGGAGAAACCGCATGTAGTGGTGCACTTGGGTACAAATGACTTGGTGGGTAGCACGGTCGGGTTGGTAAGGGAGAGGTTTGAGTAACTGGGGAAGTTGTGTGAGGAGGCAGGGAGATCAGTGGTCTTCTCAAAAGTGCTCCCAGTACACAGGGCAAGGACAGAGAGGAAAGGAAGGCTAGAGGAATTAAACACTTGGCTGGGACAGTGGTGTTGAACCAAAGGGTATGGGCTAGTGAGAGGTTGGGGTAACATCTGGGACTACAGTGACCTGTTCACAGAGGACAGGTTACATTTGAGTAAGGTGGAGCAGGGGGTATTAAAGTTGAGGCTGGGGGAATACATATCAACTAAGGTAGATTTAAACTAGGTGTGGGGGAGGCAAGTGTGCAGCAGGAATGCAGAGCTGCCGGGGAGGAGAGCTGAATGAGTTTTCCCCCAAAACTAACAAGGATGGTACCAGGGAGGGATTGCAAAGGGGGGTTAAGAACAGAGATAAACGAGGTAAAGAAGGGAACAAGTTGGAGGGTTGCCTCTCTGAATGCAAGAAGCCTGGGGAACAAAGCAGCTGAGTTGCAGGCTCTCTTGGCACTGGGGGGGTGGAGGACATTGTAGCCATCACAGAGACTTGGGCCACCCAATACCAGAATTGGGATCTGATGATCCCAGGGTATAGGATGTACAGAAGGGATAGGGGAAAGGGGGTGGGGTGGCGGTTTAAGTAAGGGAGGAGATAAGGTGTGTAAGAGAAGAGGGGAGGACAGAGGCATTATAGATGCCATTCCAGGATTCAAAAAGTAGGACACTTAGGATGGGAGTGGTGTACAGGCCACCAGCACAGGCTGAGAGGACTTGGACAAGGAGTTAGTGGAGCAGATCAGGAGGGTCTGTTGGAAGGGGAACACAGTGATCATGGGGGACTTCAATTTACCAGGAGTGGACTGGAGCACCCCAGCCACCTCGAGTGCAAGGTAACAGGTCCTACTGGATGCATTCCAGGACAGCTTCCTGGCATAAATGGTTAATGAGCCGACTGGGGAAGACCTGCTGGCTGGGAGTGGCCATAACTTAGTGTGGTTCATGCTCAACACGGGCAAGAAAGCTGTAGGTACAGGAACCAGGGTGGTTAACTTCAGAAAGGCCAACTTTGCTAAGATGGGGGAAATTTTGGAGAGACACCTGGCAGGAATTCATCCACACTTGGATGTATGTCAAAAATGGGAACTCATCAAGCTGGGGCTGGTGGAGGCTACTGGGTCATGTATCAAGACAGAGCTAGAAGGGAAAAGCCAAGAAGCCAAGATGGTTGAATTGGGAGGTCTTGGAAGGGGCGAAACCAAAAACAAGCAGCATTTAGGAGGTTCAGGAAATCCGGGAGGGGAGAGGACAGGAAAGTGTATGTGAGGAAGTCCAAAGAGGTAGCCAGACTAGTCAGGGCAGCCAAGGTTTCCAGAGAGCTGAGGCTGGCAAAGGGCATCAATGACAGGGAAAAGGTTATCTTCAGGTACATAAGGGAGATGAGGCGTTGCAAGGACCAGACAGTGAGGATTAGGAAGGATGGGGGTGGGTGGGGAAAGGAGTGGAGCAGGCAGAAGCACTAAATGAGTACTTCCGTTCTGTATTCATGAAACAGAAGGGTGGGCAGCTACTGATGGGGAAGGTGGGCAAGAGGGTGACTGATGTGGTAATTACAAACAGCAAGGTCCTGGAGGGTCTGAAGGCTCTGAGGGTGGATAAGGCACCAGGACTGGACAGCAATTACCCCTAGGGTGCTGAAAGAACTGGCAGAGGTCCTGGCGAGGCCGCCGACAGATCTGTTCAAAACCTCCCTGGACACAGGACTGGAGGATGGCTCAACGTGGTGCCCCTCCACAAAAGTGGACCAAAGGATGAACCAGGCCATTACAGACCAGTAAGCCTTACATCCATTGTAGGAAAACTAATGGAGGCAATCCTGAAAGAGGCTGGTGACGTTTTTGGAAGACAATGGACTCCAGGACAGTCAGCAACATGGGTTAGTCTCATGGAGATCCTGCCAGACCAACCTAGTTGAGTATTATGACTGGTTGACGAGGGAACTAGACAGGGGCCATGCAGTGGATGTCCTGTATTTGGACTTTAGCAAGACCTTTGATTCGGTGCCTCATGGGCGGTTGGGGGGAGTTGTAATATGTGGGGTTGGGGACAAAGATGGTGAACTGAACTGTGAACTGGCTGAAGGGGAGGCAGCAATGGGTGGTGGTGGTGGGGGGCGGGGAGGACTCATCCCCAAGGGCTGTGACTAGCGGGGTTCCACAGGGCTCGGTACTGGGCCTGGTGCTGTCTGGGATTTTACATATCTGATATCTAACATGGCATCAGGAGTGAGATCAGTTTGTTCGCTGATGATACCAAGATGGGGGCAGTGGTAGACGACATAGTAGGGTGGCAAGGGCTACAGGACGACCTAACTAAACTGGAGGAGTGGTCGGAAACATGGCAGTTGGGGTTCAATGCTAAGCTGCACTTTGGGGCATGGAACTCTGGGAGGAGCTGCCAGTTGGGAGGGGTTCAGTTAGGTACCACCGAGGAGGGAAAGGATCTAGGGGTGGTTATAATGGAGAATATGAACAACTCAGCTCAGTGCAGTGAAGGCAGCAGCTAAAGCCAACAGTATGCTGGGGTGTATTCCGAGAAGAATCTCCTCCAGGAGGAGGGAGGTGATACTGCCTCTGTACTGGTCACTGGTCAGACCACACCTGGAGTACTGCGTGCAGTACTGGCGCCAGTTTCTGAAGAATATCAGATAACGAAGAGGTACAGCGCAGGGCAACAAAGATGATGCAGGGTTTGGAGGGCAGACCCTACAAGGACAGGCTGGGGGAGTTGACTGTGTACTCGCTGGAGGAGAGAAGGGCTCGGGGGGGATATGGTTAAGACCTTTAAATGCATGACAGTGGAAACAAGTCAAGTATAGAAGGGGTATTTAAGTTGAGAAGGGGGAGGGACACAAGAGGGCATGGTCTCAGATTGGAGGGGGGAAGATACAGGAGAGAAGTGAGGAGACGTTTTTCAGAAAGGGTGGTGGCTAAATGGAACACTACCCGAGGAGGTGGTATCCTGTAGGACAGGACGGTGGGCAGTTTAAAGGGATGGGATAGTGTGTGTGTGTGTGGGGGTGGTAAACATGAGGGGGGAGGGAGGGTCGGGAGCTGCAATGCAGGGGGCTAGCTGCACATTCGAGCAGACTTGATAGACCATGAGGCCTGTTTCTGCTGGCATGTTTGCATATGCCTAAGTTGCTGTTACTGCTGGCAGATTCGAATGTTTGTATGTATGTTTATATATGCCGAAGTTGCTGGCTACACAACACACAGAAAGGAATGTGTGTGCCTCAAGGGAAAGCCCAGAAGCCTGCTGATCACTGAGCCTCCCATAGCTTAGTGATTAGAGTACTGGCACAGTACGCCAAGGGCCTGGGTTCAAGTCCCAGTGGGAGTCACTTTTCCTTTCACATTTCCACCATGATCAACAAGTATTGTCATTTTTTGCAATTACATACATATCTTAAGCGACCGTAGAGACTAATTAGAACTACCAGTGAAACCGGGGATTTTGCAAAATATTACAGCCATTGCCCAAAAAGGGGGACTCTAGCACCATGTTATAGAACATTATATAAGAAACTAAAATACCCTAGAAGGGTCACTTTGGGTCCCACTCTGGACCGTTGGAACCAGAAGTTGGGTGCAGACTATACCCTTTAGCACATGTACACCTTGCCAGCAATTAAGACCACCCTGGCACCTTACCTCTGGGAGTTCTCCTGGCAGTGCAGGGCTAAGAATTTTCTGCACATCAGTGGTCTAAGCAAAATTCATGGGCCCAACCCAGGGCAAATGCTGTCAGGGGTGTGGTAAGTCAAGTGTGGGTAAAATGCACATATTATGGACTTGCCCACTGTTGGACCCTTTTAGGCAAGCCATCCAGAGGGAAGTGGCAGAAATCTCTGAAAAACCCACACTTAATTACCTCCTCGATAGTCTTATTAGCTATACCACCCTCTGAAGGGTCTGTAATTCTAAATTAGTGCAGATATTGGTAACCATTGCAAAAAAAAAAAAAAAGGAGGAAAGTAACAACTAGGCTATGGCTGAGCTCTACAATACCTACTGTAACAATGTAGAATAAGGGCCTTCGATACAGTGGACCACAGGCTGCTTTTAGATAAACTGGAAGGGACTGGAGTAAAGGGACAGAAGTTGCTATGATCTGAAAATTATCTGAGTCATTGTATTCAAAGGGATAAAACAGGCAGTGTGTTGCTAGTGTCAAGGGAAGTGAAGGTAGAAAACCTCCAGGGTTTGGTACCAGGTCCCTTGCTATTCTTAGTCTTTATTAATGACTTACCAAACATCTTCCCTAGGGGTAATAGTTTTGTTGTATGCTGATAGAGTTGTTCTCAACTGACCCCTCTATAAAGAAGCTGCAAGTTCCCTTACAAACGATATTATTTTGGCAACATGGTTGGAAATGAATAAATTAAAACTGAATGAAAATAAAAAAGCAGTTACACAAGACTTTACTGTAACAGTAGATCTTAGACGAGTTCTTGCAGGAGGTAACACCTTTAGGACTGAAGCTGGCAGGCGCCAGGACCCCATGGAAACTTGCTAGCTAGCAATACCAGGCGGGGGACAACCCCCTACGTTGGCACGCCCCCAACGCCACATATAGTATAAAAGGGCCGGTCCCCCAGCCCATCCCCAGTTCTATCGACGGAGACCAGCTAGTGGTAAAAGTACAAAGGAGAACTGAGGAAAGAAGGTATCTGAGATGGAGAAGAAATTATCAGGGGGAAGGAGGATGGGAAAAATAGCACCTGCTGCAAGAGCTCCTCTCAACGATCTACTGTTACGGTAAGTTCTTACGTAACTGTACTATCTTACTTCGAGGTTCGCTCTTGCAACAGCCAACACCTTTAAGACAGAGTTCAAAACAGTAGAGGAGAAATCCTGAACAGAAGGGTAAGGGAATAAATCTTAGAGAAAATTAGGACAGAAGGCCCTGAAGGACAGCACGTCCAAAGCCAGCTCTGCACCGGGAAGCAATGTCCAGACCATAGTGTTTTACAACAGTATGGACAGAACTCCAAGTGGCAGCCGCACAAATGTCTGCTGCTGATGCATTCCTTCGTGAGGTGAAAGAGGCCACCATGCCCCTGGTAGAATGACCCTTTCCCAAGCCTGGTAAGGGTTTGTCATATTTGTAATAAAACACAATGCAGTTAACCAACCATTTGGATAAACACTGTTTAGAAACTGGAGCCCCCGCCATCTGCGGGACGAAAGACAAATAACTGGTCAGTCTGACGAACAAGACGGGTACGCTCCACATAGTAACAGAGCACCCTGTGGACATCCAGAGTATGCAGAAGAGCCTCCCCTTGGTTTGAGTACTTTGGGTGGTATACCGGAAGGTGGATATCCTTATTTAAGGTAACTCTGAGACCACCTTTGGTAAGAACTTAGGATTAGTTTGCAAGGACACCCTATCCCTGTGAAAAACTAAATAAGGCTCCTTACACATCAGGACCTGAAGCTCGGAAATTCGAGCAGAGGTAATGGCAACCAAAAATAACACATTCCACAACAGAAAGCATAGCTCACAAAGTTCGCAGCAGGTTCAAAGGGAAGCATAGTTAGTTTCTCTATGATGAACAAAAGGTCCCAAGGTGGGACAGGGTCCCGGATGGGAGGCTTCAAATGAAGCATGCCCCACAAAAAAGTATGGGAAAGGTCCAGCTGGGCATTAGATTTGCCCTCTATAGGGACATGGTATGCGGAAACGGCAGACAAGTGTACCTTCAGGGAAGAGTGGCAGAGTCCTGCATCTGAAAGAGGAGGTACTCCAGAACTGAGTTCACTGGGCAATCAAAGGGGTTCAAGCTCCATCCGGTGGCCCAAATGCAAAACTGTTTCCACTTCATAGCGTAGGTTTGCCCTAGTGGAGGGTTTCCTCACTGCCACTTGAAGTCTGCTACCCTTGGAGAGACTCCAAATCTGGAGACAGCTAAATCTGCAGGAGCCACTCATGAAGATGCAGAGATCTGAGATCCGGATGGACCAGGGAGCCCTACTCCTGGGAGAGCAAGTCTGATCTGAGGGGCAGGGGCACTGGAGGTTCCACCCCCAGCTGCTGCAAAAGAGGGAACCAGAACGGAGCCAGCAGGATCATTTCTGCCCCCTCCGACTGCAGCTTGATGAGTACTCGCTGCAGCAGGGGAAAGGAAGGGAACATGTATAGAAACCTCCCCGTTCAGGAGAGGGACAACACATCATGCTAGAAAGCATCAGGCCCTGGATCTAGCAAGCAAAAAAAAGTTTTGCACTGGATGGGAAGGCAAATAGATCTATTTCTGGATGACCCCATCTGGCGAAAAGGTATTCCGCCACTTTGGGGAGCAGTTCCCACTCATGAGCTCTGGACTGAGTCCAACTGAGGCTGTTGGCCAGAGAGTTGTAAACTCCTGGAATGTGGACTTCTGAGAGTTCCAGTTGGTGATCTACCGCTCAAGTCCACACCCGCATGGCCTCTCTGCAAAGAGGATAAGAGTGAGACCCCCTTGCTTATTGATATAAAATACTACAGACATGTTGTCGGTCTGCACTAGCAGAGGGCCAGCCAGAAAGGCCGCCTGGAAGGCTTGAAGGGCGTAAAGGATTACCCTCATCTCCAGGATATTGATGTAGAGACAAAGCTCTTGCGGAGTCCAGGATCCTTGAGTTTGGCAAGTGCCCTGATGAGCTCTCCAACCCTGGCCTGATGCATCCATAGTCAGGATCTGGGTGGGTGATTCCTTCCTGAACAAAACCTCTCTGGAAAGATTGAGAGCATCCAGCAACCATGCCAAAGACTGCCTGATTGGGGTGGATACCAGGACCGGCTGGTCCAGGTCATCTCATCTCCGATCCCACTGGACCCAAAGGTTCCACTGGATCACCCTCATGTACAAGGGCCACAGGAACCATGGCAATGACTGCCACTATTTGTTCTAACAAGGGGAGGACCATCCTGGCTGGAGTTTGGTGAGCAGAAAGTGGCTGCCGAGCGTGTGACTGAAGGCATTGTGCTCTGTCCTGGGGGAGGAAGGCTTTGCCCCGTGCTGTGTCCAGGATAGCGCCAATGTACTAAAGTCACTGGTTTGGCCAGAGGCAGGATTTGGGGAGGCTCAGCGTAATCCTCAGGTTCCGAAACAGGGCGAACATGTCTCGAAGGGTTTCTATGAGCCAGTCCTGAGAGTGAGCGGTGAAAAGCCAATCGTCAAGGTAGGGGAAGACATAATCCCCTGCCTCCTGAGACTTGCTGCTGCTATGGCCAGGCACTTGGGTAAATACTCTTGGTGCTGAGGACAGTCCAAAGGGCAAGGCCCTGAACTGGTAGTGGTGGCCCTGAAAGCGGAAGCGCAGGAACCTCCTTTGTGGTTGGAAGATCAGAATGTGAAGGTATGCGTCCTGCATATCCAGTGAGCATAACCAGTCCCCCTGGTGTAGAAGGGGAAGGAGACCTTTTTGTACTCTATGCACTGGTTCAGGTGGCTTAGATCCAAGATAGGACAGAGGTCCCCCATTTTCTTAGGCAGGAGGAAAAACTGGGAGTAGAACCCGGTTCCTCTTTGCTCTGGGGACACTGGCTCGATGACCTTCTTCTGAAGAACAGCCTGGATTTATTCCCCTGTAAGTCGGCTGTGGGCCTGAGAGTACTGTGACAAAACTGGAGGGTTGTCTGGAGGAACCTCTGAATTCTAGAGTGTGACCCCTCTCAAGGAGCTGTGAGACCCAGCGGTCTGAAGTTATCTGCCACCACCCTTTGGTGTGCAAGGAGAACCGACCCCCCACCACTTCTCCCACTGACTCTGCAGAAGGAGAGTCGGGCAGCGAGTCATGCGGAAGAGCCAGAGAGGGAAAGAGTCGGCCGAGAGGTTCTGGGGGCCCGTGGGGCAGAACCTCTGGTGGCAGGGGTAGAGACCTTGTGCTTGAAGCCAGCACACTGTTGCTGCTGCTGCTGTTGCCGACCTCGAAAAGGCGGTCACCCAGACCTACGAAAGGGCTACTAGGCTGTGGCTTGGGTCTGTACATGGTCTGCACAGATCAGACAGCTTTCCCTGCCTCCTGTAATTAGGTAATAACATTGTGAGCATCTTCCCCGAATAATACTGGTCCCCTGAAGGGGGCATCCATAATCTTGGACTGGATGTCCTGGGCAAACCCAGAGATTCTCAGCCAAAAGTATCGGCGGATACAGACCACAGAAGCTGTGGCTCTGCACACCGCATCAACAGTGGCATACGAAGCCCGCAGGATGTGGTTACCGACGTCTCAGCCGAACTTCATGATGGCCATAAGCTCTGCCCACCTGGGTGAGTCTGGCATGGTCTGCATGAGTTCAAGCATCTTGTCCCATAGGGCATTCCAGTACTGGACCATGTGTGCAAGGAAGTTCTGTGACCAGATGGCACATGTGGTGGAGAAAATCTTTCTAGCCAAATGGTCGAACTGCTTAGGGTCCTTATTCTGATGGCTGTGTACTGAGGTGATGCGGAAGTCTGGAACTGTCATGGGTGGCATTCAGCACCACAGAGATTGCCTACAGTTGTTCCCCACAGTAGGGGTCATCGCAGGGCACGATATACAACTGGCCTGACTTCTTGGATACAGCAGGGGTAGAGAAAGGACACCTCCAGGCTAGCTTGCTGGCGTCCTTGTATGAGTCTACCATTGGGGGAATTACCATGGGGAGGGTGTCCTTATTTCTTAGGAAGACAGCCAGCCTCTTTCATTCCAGGTTGAGGTCCTCAGAGTCCCAGGCATTCAACTGTTGAATGTGATGCATAACGTCCATAAAGAAAGGGTCATCAGGTGGGGAGCGCAGTGTCTCCTTTCTGACATCAGGTTCAGACGGAGGGTCTGAAACCCCTCGACCGGAGGAGCGGGAGTCTGCTTCCGAATCCTACGAGTCAGATGAAGAGGTGTGCGACTTTGGGGGTCTGCATGGTCATGGAGACAGCAGGTCCTTGGTTGGGCACCAGCATCTTAGGAGGAGAAGCTGGTTGGCCCAAGGGCTCAACTATCTTCCCTTGGGGAGCCAGCTTAGCAGGGGATGTGGAAACTTCTTTATCTTTAAAGAAGGTCCACCAGGCAACGAAAAGTTCGTTGAGACCCTGCAGAAGAGTTATCTGGCGTCAGGATGACCGGTGTGGAAGGCCCTGGCATCAAGTAGTCCAGCTGGGGTAACGCCGGCGTCTGGGTAGTCTAGCCCGGATCCTCTAGCATCAGGGCCAAAGGAGTACATGCAGGTGTCGAAGGTACTTGACCTGATGTTCGACCATCTGTAGTCAGATCCTCGGGCATCTGGTTGCTAGGGGCATCAGAATCAACAGGCGTTTTCGGAAGCACTGGGTTCTCCCAAGTGGGCGTCAGGGAGGCTAGTGCCAAGGTGCCTGGCACAGGCTGGCTGGAGAACTATCCGGCGGACACCAGGAAGGAGTCACCTGCGGAGCAGGCGTCGCTCCTGGGCGGGACGTGCGTCCACTGCTCCCAGAGAGGACTGTCCCGGGTGTCGCTTCCCGGCATCTGCCCCAGACATCAGGACGACAGACAGCAGACAATGTTATCAGGTCACACCTAATGAACTTGGCAGTCAGGCATCAGCATCCCACAGAATTTTTTTATGCAGCAGTCTACTGGGGCACCCATGCAGATGTTAGGCTCGGACGTCACACACCCTATAAAAGCGTGGGTGGCCCCGCTCCCTCAGTTCTTTCCCTAGCTGGAGACCATGAGAGACAGAAGTCCCACCAGGGAATAGAGGAGAGAGAGAAGGTACCCATCAGGCAGAAAGGATGGAGCAATGAGACAGCCGAGCTGGGGGGAGAGAGAGAGAGAGAGAGAAGGGGATGGATGGAGGAACGGCATGTCCTGATGTCAGAGATTCCTTCGAAGATCTACTGTTACAGTAAGCTCTTATGTAACTGTTCTATCTTCTTTGGGGATATCTCGGTCATCAGGTCACACCTATGGAATGACTCCCAAGCAGTGCTAAATGCAAGACAGTCTGGGTGGAGGACACCAGAGGTCTAAGAAAGAATGCCCTAAAATACAGCTAGGCCAAAGCTTGCCCGTCTTTTGGAGGCAATGCCCAGATTGTAGTGCTTGGTAGAAGTGCAGACAGTACTCCAAGTGGCAGCAGCACAAATCTCAGCTGCTGACACGCCTCTGAAACAAGCAACTGAAGTGGCCATGCCCTTAGTGGGATGGCCCTTGACAACTCAAGTTCCTTCCCGTATTTCCTGTAACAAAACAATGTAGTTGACCAACCATCTGGACAAGCACTGTTTAGAAACTGGAGCGCCCACTTTCCCAGGGGTGAAAGAAACTAACAACTGAGAGGAGTCCTTAATACAGTGTATATATTACATGAAAAGCCTATGCACATCCAAAGTATGGAGCAATGCCTCCCCCAGACTGGCGTGCTCTGGAAAATAAACAGGCAGGTGGATAGATTAAGAGTAAACTCCAACACCACCTTAGGAAGAAATTTAGGATTAGTAGGCAAACAGATCCCGTCTGTGAAAAATCAAATAAGGCTGCTCACACATGAGAGCCTGTAGCTCTGAAATCCTTTGAGCAGAAGTAATAGCAACTGAAAAACGCTTTCCACAACAGAAAGCGTAGCTGGCAAGAGTTGATCGGCTCAAAAGGAGGCACAGTCAGCTTCTCTAGAATGAAATTCAGGTCCTAAGCTGGAACCGGATCATGGAGAGGAGGTTTCAAGTGGAGAATTCTTCTCAAGAAGGTACGGGCCACATCCAACTGGGCCATAGTACGGCCATCAATGGGCACATGGAAGGCTGATATAGCAGACAGATGCACGTTAACAGAGGACTATGAGTACTACAGCAGACAGAGACAAGACAGAATCAAGGATCTGGTTCACCGGGCAAGTAAAAGGGTCAAAGTGATGGGAAGTGGCCCAGATAGTAAATCGCTTCCACTTCATCAACCAAGTGGCCCTGGTGGAAGGTTTCCTGGCAGCCACCAGGACATCAGCCATCTTCAGAGATGCACCAAAGCGAGCAATGGCTACGTCATCAGGAGCCATGCATGTGGCCATGCCCATAGATGGAGGAACTCGAGGTCTGCATTGACCAGGTTCCCCTGTGCCTGTGCCTGTGTCAACAGATCCCGGCAGAGGGGCAGAGGAACTGGAGGCTCCATAGCAAATTGTTGCGGTAATAAAAACCATATCTGATGAGGCCTGAAGGGAGCCATCAGGTTTAGGGTGGCACCCTCCATCTGTAATTTGATGAGCCCCTCTGAAACAGAGGAAAGGCATAAAGAAACCTTTTCCAGGAGAGGGACAATGCATCTCACCAGAAAACTCCAGGCCCTGGACCTAGCAAGCAGAAAAGCAGCAGTTTTGTGTTGCATGGGGATGCAAAAAGGTCCAACTCTGGACGACCCCACCTGTCAAACAGGTCTTCTACGACTGAGGTCAGCAGTTCCCACTCGTTCATTTGACCAGCTGAGGCAGTCCACCGAGATGTTTTGGGCACCTGGCCCATGGACGGCTGACCGTTCTAGACTGTGATCTAGAGCTCAGTACCACACCCTCATCGCTTCCCGGAACAGGGGGTGGAGTGGGTCCCCCCAACCTGCTGATGTAATAGACCACACTGAGGTTGTCCAATTACATCAGCAGAGGGCCAGGAGAAAGATGGTTCTGGAAGGCATACAGAACTGCCCTCATTTCTAGAACCTTTACGTGGAGGTGAGCCTCCCACAGGGACCAGATGCCCTGGGTCTGATAAGTACCTAGGTGAGCTCCCCAAGCCCAAAGCATTAATGGTGAGGATTTGGTGAGGAATGGGGATAAGAAAGAGGACCCCTTTTAAGAGCTCCACCAGGTCCATCCACCACTGAAGCACCTTGTGGACTTGGGAGGAGAAAAGGACCAGCTGATCCAGATCGTCTAAATGCTGATCCCACTGGACCCCAAGAGTCCACTGCAGGATCTTCATGTGCAACCTGCCAAAGGGACCGTAACAATGGCCATGGCAATTAGCCTCAAGAACTTCCTGGCTGGGATATACTGGCACTGAGCCACGTCTTGGGCCTGGGTTATAAGGCAAGTCCACCTGTCTTGAGGAGTGAAGGCCTTGCACCGAGTAGAACCACCCCTATGTACTGCAATCACTGGGATGGGGTCAGCACAAGCTTGGGCAAACTGACTGATGCCCAAGGAGTGGAACGACAGGGTGCATTTGAGTCAACAGAAATTCCAGAGACTGGGCTTTCAGTAACCAGTCATCCAAGTACGGGAACACAAAGGCCCTTGTGCCAGTGGGTGGCTGCTACAGCTGTGAAGCTCTTGGTAAACACTTGTGGCGTAAAGGATAAGCCAAAGGGCAACACCCTGACCTGCTAATGTTCCCCCCAGAAAAGGAACCACAAGTAGTGCCTGTGAGGAGGACAAATCATGATATGCAGATAGGTATCCTGCACATAGAGGGAGCATAGCGAGTCGCCCTGCTTGATCAGAGAGAGAAGGCTGTGCAGAGTTACCATCCAGAACTTCCTGTACTGGATGAGAAGATTTAGCTCCTTGAGGTTCAAATTTGGCCTCAAGTCCCCATTTTTTAGCGAACCAGGAAGAACCAGAAGTAGAACCCTTTGTTACTCAGCCGCCTGGGCACTGGTTCAACGCCCTTTTGCACAGCAAGGGAAGTACCTCCCTCCTCGAGCACCACTGTGTGGTTCAAAGGATAAGAGGTGGGAACCGTTGGAACACATACAGGCCGTTCTAGAAGTTCTAGAGCATGGGTGTGTTCAATTATTTGCAGGATCCAAGCATCTGTGGTAATGGTTCTCCACTGGGGCAGATGCAGGGAGAACCGACCTCCGACGGGGGGTCTGGCAAGAAGTCAAGCTAGGGTGCTTCTCCTCCCTTAGGGTACTTGGCAAACAAACCAGTGGTGGAGGAGGGGCAAGGCAATGCAGAGCTGGCTGCGACTGCCCTGCAGCTTGGTCCCAGAGCCCGAATGCCGAGAGTCCTTACAAAAGAAGGACCTTGGTCTGCTCCTGGACTGGGTATGATAAAGGGAGTGGACAGACCTAATAGCCCTAGACACCTGCTGGTCATTAACAATATCCTGCACACCAGGGCCTAAGAGTTTGTGACCCACAAAGGGGGCATTTAATATCTTTTGCTGGACATCAGCAGCAAAGCCAAAGACTAAGCCAAGAGTGCCTTCTAAGGCAAATGCCGGTGGCAGCTGACCTGGTTATAGTATCAGCAATATCAAAGGTGGCTCCAAGGAGATACTTGATAACATTTTCTTAGGCCTGGAGAAGTCTGAGAAGCTCTTGTCTCTGGGAACCCTCAGGAAGGACCTGAGCAGCAACCTTGCCCCTCTTCCAGAGGGTGTTCTTTTACTTAATCAAGTAGCTGGCAATTCTAAGCCCAAAGTGGCAGAGCCAAAAGTCCTCTTGCCCCAGAGATCAAGCCTCCTGTATTCCCCTATTTCCCGGACAGGAGGAAGGGAACTAAGGTATCTGGGCATCTTAGTCCTGTCATAAGCGGCCTTGATCATCACAGACATTTCCAGCTGAGTTGCATAAAAAAGACAGCCCCTAAGGCACCTGGTAAAGCTTATCAAAACTTTCTGGGCATGACAGATACCAGGTTGGGCCTGTGCCAGGCACCAGTGGCAGCATCATTTAGTGCCGAAAGCAGAGGAGGAATCACCTTGGGTGGAGATTCTAGGATCTAAGAAATCCACCAGGTTCTTCCTTGTGACATCCTCTACATCAGTCTGGAACCTCTTACTAGAGGAAATCTGCTTCATCATGTTAAGGGGGGGTGGGGGAAGAGACCTTGGTGTGTGTTTGAGTCCTCACTCCTGGAGAAGACAGCAGACCTGTCAGAAGAGTCAATCTCAATGTCTTCCTCCTCATCCTCTTTCTCAGGGAGAATAAGATCAGGGTGGTATTCTTCCCCTATGTCAGCCTGTTCTGAAGACCGATGACTGTGGAACTGACAGCTTTCTAGAAGGCGCAGGGCAGACGGGTTTAACTGGCAACACCCAACAGCACAGGCAACATACCTCTCAACTGTACCACATTACGAGGAACATTCCTCATTTTACTTCACAAAAGCTCCCTGTTCCACATTGTGAGGACTTGTTCCACATTCAGTATTAACATTTTAAAGCAAAACTCTATAGTAAATGATTATATTATTCAATTAATAACAGACTTTCTGAACATAAATGCAAACCTTTTAACAGTGTTCTGAGCCTCTTAGGTAAAGATTTGATTAAGTGTTCCACATTTTGCTCATTTGTTCCACATTTTGAGAGGCAATGTTCCACATTTGGGGGACAAAAGGTTGAGAGGTATGACAGGCGACAACAGTCGAGGTAGTGGAAGAAAGAACAGCATTATGGTTGATGGCAGGGATGAGCGAGTATCATCAAATTCAACACAGGTACCGATGGAGAGGGCGCAGAGCCAGCTCTGATGATCTGCCACTAGCCATTGTAGAGGCGGTGGAGCCCAGTGCCTGTGGACCTCGAGATTCCAGAGGTTTTGACGGTGGGGCTGGGGCTGACAACCAGGAGACTGATGGCCCCTCTGCAGCCATGAGAAGGCTGGAAGAACTCTCCTAAGTGGGGGACATGATAGGAGCAGAGGCCTGCACGGAACAAAACGTTGACAATGAAGCAGTTGATGGATTCCTCTTCTCCTGGGATCTCTCCAACAGGGATCGGGATTGCTGTCGGGGGGGAGGGGGAAGAGTTGTCCTTAGGCCAGTCCTTATCCCGATGAGACATTTTCCCTCGAGGTCTTGTCCCAGGCCTTGGTGGCCTGAGAGCCTGAAGAGGACACCAGAGACTAAGAGGAGGAGCAACGGAAGACAAGAAAATGAAAAGGATTAGAGCACTCCAGGCAAGTACAAGTTGTAAATAAGATATCTTTCCACAAGTTTATTCGTTACAAACTGTGGACTTCCTTAGCACCTCGGACCAACAATTGGGCCTTCACAAAGGGTGCGTCACTAATCACTGAATCCTCACTACAGCAAGAGAGGGAAGGGCTAGAGGGAAAGTTTCTCTCTACAAACTGCTACTTACCCTCATTCCTCCTCCAAGTCCACCTCAAGGTCCACGAGGTTAGATAATATTCCATGTCACCTTCATAGTCATGAGCAAAGATGTGGGCCGCAGATGGAACCAGTGATGCTGGTGTCAGCTGCGAGGCAAAAATCTGTGACATGCTTGTGAAATCTGTTGACAGTGATCTCAAACCAGAAAGAAGCCCCCACTGCAGGCAAAGCTGCCTGCAACTGTAACCCTGGTAGAATGTGTCAAATCATATTTGGAGAATGACACCAGCAAAGCCTGAGAATCAACTGCACCCTGAAAAAGAGTCTGTGACTATCTGCGTCAAAGGATCTGAGCTCAATGATGGCAACGTACCATCCATAGTAGGTACAGCAGTTCCAGAGCTAGACCCAAACCTTGGTGTCTCAGTGAAGGTTGGGGGGAGGGGACAGACTTCTGTTAACACCACCACAATGGGTGTTGACAAGGACGTACCTCTTTAAATTGGCGACTGGGACCTCACCAGCAAAGCAGACTTGTCTCTATCCTTATGTTTATGCTTATGGTCGGATGACGAGGGGGCCAGAGACAATGCCCCTACCCTGTCCTTCGGCTTCAATGACTAAGGGACAAGCAGATAGTATGCTCTTTCCCTTTTCCATGGCTTTTAATATTTTTAGAGCAAGGAAGTTTTCTACAGCCTTCAGATGGCATTGCCTCGTAACATGGTTGAACCCCAGCAAATCTCCCAATTCCTCACGTTGTGAGAAAGGCCCAAACTGCACCAAAAAAAAAAATGGAGTGTGCGTCATCTCTCTGTAGATTCTATAACCGCAATTACAGTATCTAAAGGATCTTTAGACTTCAGCAGCATGCAGAGAAGAGGACAGTATACTGATCGTATATTCAGGAGGAAATAAGAATCACCTGCCATTTCCCCAACATCCAACAGTATCACCTCGACCGTAGAGGGTAGCTGGTCCAGGAGGTTGGCAGGTAGTTACAAGGGGCAAATCGGGTGCCCCGTCACTCAGTGCTCTCCAACATATCACCTCCACAAACCATATAAAAACTACAAACAGGTATCTGCCTCCAACTCCGAAATCAAACAGAGGGGCAGACACTACAGAGCAGGACACTGCAGCACAGCAGCTAGCACAACATAACTCGCCCAAAACAGGAACCAAAACAAAAAAAGCAAAAAGGAAATCCAAAACACTTCAGATCATAGGAGACTCCATGATTTGGGGAGTTGGCAGCCATCTCCAGCCAGAGGAAATGGTCAGATGTCTTCCAGGTACATCAGCGTGGAGAGAGACTGACCACATTGCTAAAATTGTACAGGAAGCAGGAGAAAACAGACATCCTGGTACAATAGGGACTAATGATCTCACCAGCCAGTCAGTTGTGGAGACCAAGGAACACCTGACCAGGCTGGGTGACAAACCATCATCCATTTCGTCCGGCATCTCCGTCTGTGAGATCCTGCCAGTCTGGGAGAGGGGAGCAGATGGACGGAAAGTCAGAGAAGGGGAGACAGGGGAGCTAAATATGTGGCTCAAGGGCTGGTGCCAGGAAAAAGACACAAATTTGTAGATAACTGGCAACAGTTTTGGGAGCGAAAGTTCTTTAAATTTGATGGACTGCATATGACTAAGGACAGAGTCAGTGAATTGGGGCAGAAGTTTGATGTCTTTGCAGAACATTTAAACTAGCAAATTGGGAGAGGGGTTCATCACCCGATATGTCGAATGGGAAGAACACCCCTCCCCCTCAGCTAGTGATTAAACAGGAGTTCAGCATGTTTGTAGTTCATTTGCATTACCAGGTAAGAAAAAAGGTCCGGCTCACCATACGACGCACAGGGGAAAAGCCAGACCTCCCCCCAACAACCAACACACTAACATTTGGCCACTGGAAATCACATACACAAATGCTCGCAGTCTGGGAAACAAGATCCCAGACCTGCAGGCAATAATGACAGAAGCTAAACTGGACATAGTAGCCATTAGTGAGACATGGTTCTCCAGTAACCACACTTGGGAGACTTCAGTACCCGGCTATGTACTGTTCAGAAGAGACAGAGGTGCAAAAAAAAAAGGGGGGTGGCCCTTTATGTCAATGAAAATAGTAAAGCTATAGAAATTCAGAATACACATAAGGAGCCAGAAGAACTGTGGGTCACTCTGGAAACAGGAAATGGGACAGCTAAACAAACTGGGGTTGTCTACAGGCCTCCAGACCAGGGGGGAGGACACAGACACATTACTATTAGAAGATATACAAAACATGACAGCTAAGGGGGAGGTTCTGATAATTGGAGACTTCAACATGCCAGATACAGATAGGTCAATATCAGCAGGAACATCTGCCAGAACTAGACACACAGTGGATTCCCTGCAGGGGGAGGATCTCAAACAACTGGTATAACAACCCACAAGAGACAGGGCTACCCTAGATCTAGTACTGACTAACAGGGAAAGGATCACAGATCTCCAGGTAGAAGGTCACCTGGGACCCAGTGACCATCACATGGTATGGTTCAATTTGGCCACTAGAACTAAACCATCCCATTCCAAGGCAAAAATATGGGACTTCAGAGGAGCAGACTTTGATAAGATGGCCAACAGAGTTAAGCTTGCCCTGGCAAGAAGAAATACAGGTGAGGAGGTATAGGCAAAGTGGGCAAGTATTAAGGATGCAATACTTGAAGCAACATCTCATTGTATTAGAGAGAAAAGGAAGTGCAAAAGAAAGAGGAAACCACTTTGGTTCTCAAAAACAGTAGCAGAAAAGGTCAGAGTCAAAAGGCTGGCCTTCAGGAAATATAAAGAAACGCAAAGCGGATGAAGATAAGGAGGCACACCCAAACTTCCCTAAGGGAAGCAGGGAAGGCAGTAAGGCAGGCAAAGGCCCAAACTGAGGAAACACTAGCACGAACAGTAAAATAAGGTGACAAGACTTTCTATAGATACATTAGTGAAAGGAGAGAAAGTCAGAGAAGTGTGCTAAGATCAAAGGAGATGGGGAGGCGCGTGTGAGGAGGTGGACCATGTAAAGCATCTATCCTAAATAGATACTTCTGCTCAGTATTTACTTGGAGAAGATAGGGCAGGACCCACAGCTTAGCACCATGGACACGGGGGGGGGGAAGAGGTGAGCACTAGTCCCTTCACAAAAGAGAGGGTCCTACAAGAGCTCGATAAGCTCAGGGTGGACAAGGCAATGGGACCTGATGGCATATATTCCAGGGTACTAAGAGAGTGAAGGGTGGAACTAGCAGAGCCATTATCAGATCTATTGTCAGTCTGAGCACAGGAGAGGTCCCAGAAGACTGGAGCAGGGCTCATGTGATCCCGCTCCACAAGAATGGTAGCAGGGAGGAGGCAGGGAACTACAGACCAGTTAGTCTTACCTCAAGATTATGATTACCTCAAGGCAAGATTATGGAGATACTCCTTAAGGAAAGGACAGTGCAACACCTGGAATCTATAGGAGCACAGGATCCAAGACAGCATGGGTTTACAACAGGAAGGTCCTGTCAAACTAATCTCAGATTTCTTTGACTGGGTAACCAGAGTGGTGGACCAAGGGGGGAGCAGTTGATGTTGCCTACCTTTACTTCAGCAAAGCTTTCGATACTGTTCCACACAGAAGATTAATAAGCTGGGTAGGCTCGAGGTGGGTCAGAAGTTGGTCAACTGGGTGGCAAACTGGTTGACTGGCAGAAAACAAGAGAGTGGTGGTAAACGGTATACAGTCAGAAGAGATGCAAGTCACAAGTGGGGTACCTCAGTGATCAGTCCTGGGGCCAGTCCTCTTCATTATCTTCATCAGTAACATTGCAGATGGACTGAAGGGTAAGGTTTGTCTGTTTGCAGATGACACCAAGATCTGCAACAGAGTAGATGATCCAGATGGGGTGGGCAGAATGAGAATAGATCTGGATAAACTAGCAAAATGGTCAGAAAAGTGGCAACTGGGGTTTAACGCAAAGAAATGCAAAATCATGCACATAGGGAAGAGAAACCCTGAAGCCACCTATAGGTTGGGAGGGGAGTTGCTGGCAGTCACAAGGGAAGAACGAGACTTGGGCATCATCATCACAGATAACCTGAACTCATCCGAGCAGACCACTAAAGCAGTAGGTAAGGCTAGGGGGATGTTGGGATGTATTAGTAGGGGTATCACAAGTCGTAAGAGGGAGGTAATAATCCCCCTTTACAAGACATTGGTTACTGCGTGCAGTACTGTAGACCACACCTTCACAAGGACATTAACCAAACTGAGGCAGTCCACAAAAGGGCAAACAAAATGGTGCATGGACTGCATCAGAAAACATATGAGGACAGATAAACAGAACTCAGTATGTATACCCTTGAGCAAAGGAGGGAGAGGGGTGATACAACTGAAACGTTCAAATACCTTAAGGGCATTAACAAGGTGAAAGAGTCTAACATGTTTCAATACAAGAAAAATAGCAGGACAAGAGGACATAGCATGAAATTAGAGGGAGGACGATTAAGGGGCAATGTGAGGAAGTTCTTTTTCACAGGAAGGGTGGTGGATGCATGGCATGGCCTACCTCAGGAAGTGGTGGATATGAATACAGTGCAGGGCTTCAAACAGGCATGGGATAAGCATAAGGGAGCAATACAGATAAGTATGAATAGATAGGCCACTGACAGAGCAAACGCCGATGGCACATAAGGTAGAAAAAGAAATGGGCAGACTGGATGGGCCTTGCGGTCCTTATCTGCCATCATCTTCTATGTTGGTAAAGTACAGAAAAAAAAATGTCACCGACTGTCAACACTTTCCTTCAGCAGGTCCGATGGTGATGATTGACAGTGGGGACAAAGGACTAAGGAATGATGGGGCAATCCATGTTACATATACGTCAATACTGAACTACACACAGGAATCAAAAACCCACTCATGTTTTAAGCCGTTTTCATACAGTTAGCCTGCCCTAATTTAGAAATGCACCTTGGTGGTTCTGACAGAGATGACGCATACTTAATGTAGCAGGTTTTTCACACTGTAAGCAAACTGATGTTTAAAGAAAAATACAGGTTGGATCTGGGAGGAAAATCAGCAGTGACTGAGCATGCAATAAAGAACACATGCTTGAGCAACAGCTTTTTACAATCCAGGTTTGGTTTTCTTAAATTTGTTTTGCACAGAGATGTTATCGGATAGCACATGACTGTGCACAGAACTGGACTGACTAGTACACAATTTACATTTCAAATATCTGACAGTTGGAGCAGCAGTATTTGTTAGTCACTGTATAGTTTTTCTTCCCATTAATGTTTTTCTGGCAAAAACTTCAATGTAGAGAATAATGGATGGGTGACCTATCCATAACAAGGATATTTTCCATCGAGAGAAGCAAAACCATGACAGAGACTTAGAGAGCGAAATATCTGAGAAACCTAAACATACACAATGGCATTGAGTCCCACCCCTCAGTTTGGTTCTGTGCTTGTCCCACTCCCTGGGTACACTGGGAAGAGGGGGGGGAGAGAACGCAGAGTAGGTAAACTTATCTTTCTCCCTGGAGAAGAGAAATGAAACGGAGTATGGACTTTCCAGAACACGGTAGGTACTCAAGACTTGTTTCTCCCCCACAAACAGAGCTCCGAATACTGTATCTGATAGAAACATAGAATTTGGCAGCAGCAAAGGACTACTCCACCCAGTTTTCGGCTACCTTTGACCTTCCACCCTTCCCAGCAGTGAATATTACACAGAAGTGAACAAGCACCTTGGCCTTGTTGACTGGCAGAGTCACCCGCTTTTTGGCTTCCTTCTGCTGCCAATGCCTACAATGCCAATCACCTGCTCCACTCCCTTGCTTGGACATGAACGTTTGGGTCACGTTGAAAGTGGCTGCCTTTATGCAGAACTTACTCCCTTCCTGGTGGCTTGTTACTGGCTGTGGGAGGTCAATTATCAAGTAACTGAGGCCCCAGGCCTAACGATTAGCACCCCCCCCCCCAAACTTCAGGGCTAGACACAGGTCTTATAATATGGCCCCTAAATGTGGGCTACTCTGGCTGTTCTTGAATTTGCCAGTCAGTCAGTAAGAAGTACACTAGCTCAACCAAGTTTCACAACCTATCCCACCTATGCTGTCTTCAAAAAAGCAAGCCTTTTTTGTCCCTCCTGTTGCAAATACAGGTAGATTCTGCTTCTGATTCATAATAGTTTTCCAAGTTAAAATACTGGCAAGAACAAACAGTTGCGGCACTCATCGTAGCACTATTTTTCAAACAGAATAGTCAGACCTGAAGTTGTGAAGCAATGTCTATTTTATTTGATACAGCCTCTTGAAGGTTAAACACCAGAGTGCATTTGTTATGTCTCCTTGACACTGCCAGGTTGCATGTTTGTTTGCTGGCTGCACAAATAAAACAGAAACTGCTTCATAATTTCAGGTCTGACTATTCTGTTTGAAAAACAGTGCTAAGGTGAGTGCCTTGACTGTTCTTGTTACTGAAACAGTCACAGAGCACCCCTAGCCCACCCTGTGTGGCTCTGTTCTTTCCATTAAAATACTGGCATTTTAAAATTCTATGTAAATTGTCCTGATTTTGTGTCGAAACGATTACATTCATCCAAAATGCATATGACTAAATTTGTAGGTTAACAAATATCTCTAACCCTCAAAGAGGTGAGACATTTTTGATTTCCCCACTTACCGTGATACCACCATTTTGTTTTCTTTGGGTTCTTATTGCATGTTCTTATGTAAAATGAATTATCTGGTGGCCGCCTCTAAGAAAGAAAAAAAAAATACAACATATTTTTACTTAACAGTATATGATGTAATCGTAGTCATAATGCTTTACAAGTAAAAATTCAAAAATAGGCCTGGTAGTTGGGTAAAGTAAGGAAAACAGTGTGGAGAAAGGAGGCACAGAGAGGGATTTGTTGTCGGCTTAACATTACGAAGAAAAGGTGGGTTGGGTGTCAGTCTTCATTCATTTGCAGAAATTGGGGGATCAACGTTTCATGGGTATACTTCTACAACATACAGCATCTTCAGCAGGGCAGCACCTCTAAAGTACTGCACTGTAGTGTCAGCACTGGGTACGAGTCAGAGTTCCTAGTGAGGAGACATGAACTCACAACTGCCTCACCCCTGAAAGAAAGAAGACATGAAGACATGTTTGCTTTTGCAGGTGAGCAGGTTGGATATTAAGTTCTGTATACTGATTATGGACTACTGAGAAGTTGGAAGGCCTATGTATAAAGAGCTGCTAGAAGTCCATGTATGAGGTCATGAAATTTCTTGAAACTGGATTTCTTCTAGTGGTACTCATCTACAGCCACACATCTGCAGAATCCTGGGTCAAGGGGCCCACCTTCCCCAAAACCTTGTAAAAGATTTCAACTGCACCAGGGTGCACTGGCTCCATGCCTCTCCCCAAACTCTCTCCAATATCAGATTTTTCATCAGCGGAAGTGCAGGCAGTGCAAGTCTAAAACACCTCAACACAGACTGTGGAGGATGGAAGGTGGTGTGTGTGTGTCTACTGACCAATACCACTAGAAAAAACATAGTTACAAGTAACTTAACCTTAGTGATAAAGGATAACCTAAGCAAACAAACTTCAGGGAAGTCCCACTCCACATCCATCTCCCAAGTCATACCCCTGACGCCCATCAGTCTCTACAGGGTTGGGGGTGGGGGTAGTGCGTTACGGCTGAAAACCCCAACGCCCTAGGTGATGTTGATGCTGCAATGGGAGATGATGGTGTGTGCTTTACCCCAGGCAACAACCCTACAGATCTCTGGATGGGGGTGTCCCTCAAATCAGCCCACCAGGGCAGCGGTATGTCTGGTGGAATGAGCCCTACGTCCTCTGGGAGGTTCCCTACCAGCTCATGTATAGCAGAGGTGAATGCATGATGTGATTTTTCTACCAACTGTCCACTTTGCTGCCAGTCTGCCAGGCACAGCTTCAGTGAGCCTCACCCCAAACTCCAGTTGTATGCTCCTTATAACAGGAGAGCACCCTTCACAGGTTCAGTATATGAAGCTTGCAATTTACCCCTGAGGTTGGGTTAGTAAAGTAAACCAGTTAAGTTAAACAGGTTAAGCTGAAACTCCGATATGACCTTCAGGACGAACTACAGGAGGAGGAGGAGGACAACCCTGTCCCTGTGGTAGACCAGATAAGTAGATTCCACTGAGAGCATCTAGAGCTCACTAAACCTGACTGACTTCATAGTAACTAAGATGACAGTTTTCCACAAGTGTGACATCTCACACATGTGCAAAAGCTCAAATGGCTTGCCCATGAGCACAGCCAGTAATAGTGTTCGGTCCCATGGTGGTGGTGGGTCATGTACCAGAGGGAACAGGTGGTCAAGACCCTTGAAAAAAAACACATGACCAGCCCACACCCAGTATGCAAAGCTGGTTGCCAGGTACACCTTGAGCGTCGTCGCTTGCGGCCCTGCCTGGGAGAGGGGCCAAAGGTACTCCGAGATGCTCACCACAGTGCAGGCAAGGGGATCAAGCTCCCTGCACTGGCACCAAATGGAGAAACCACTTCTATTTGAAGGCACAGTGCTGGTGTGTCGACTCTTTATGAGAAGCTTCCACAACATGGAGCACTTCTTCCTAAAGATCCAAGAACTGGCACCATTCAGAACCAGGGAGTGAAGGTTCGGGTGCAGCACCATCCCCTGGCCTGTTGTCTGGTCAGCACGTCTGGGTGAAAAAAGACAACCGCCACAGAGGCCTACGGCTTAGGCCGAGGAGACCCATACACCAAAATGTCTGGGTCAGTCTGAGGCTATCAGGATTGTGTGCACCTTGTTCTTCCAGGCCCCCAACCACCGCCTTGTGGATCAAAGGGAAGGCGTACACAAGGACTGGGGTCCAGTGCCTCGCAAAGACATCTCCCAACAGTGTTCCAGACTGCTTTGGGGGCACAAAACAGCCTGAGCTTTCTGTTCTCCCAGGAGGCAGACAGATCCACAGGGGTGCCTCACTGAGAGAACAGGTTGCTTACAACCTCCTCATGCAGGGACCACTTGTGCAATGTGTCTCCCACTTGGCTGTGAGTTTCTGTCAGCTGCTTGTTCACTCTTGTGACATGCATCACTAGGAGATCTGCACCCAGGATGCACATGTGAGGGTCCATGCACAGAGGACCTCACAACACAGGGGAAGAGAGTGGATTCTGCCTTGCTTGTTGAGGTGAAACATGGCTGTTGTCCATCTGGAGCTGCCCGACCGAACCCCTGATTAGAGGAGTAAATTCTGTGAGAACCAGACTCACTGTAAAGAGCTCCTGCATCCTGATGTGACGGGACACCTGGGGTGACCAGGACTCGTGGGCCTGTGGTCTCACAGATGACCTCCCCCACCCCACCACAGATGCATCAGTCATGAATGTCAGAGCCAGCTCTGTGTGGATAAATGGGATTCCTTCCTCCCAACCTGTCACTGGGAAGCTTTGAAGAGGCACAGGCCACTGGAGGCAGAGGGACACCACTTCCCCTACTCCTACCTCATTTTGGCCTCTGGCTTCCAAACTTCGGCTTTGGGCACCAAGCTTGATATTGCCCCTGCTGGGGCTGCTGGGGCTGACAGGACATACTGAAAGGTCTTTTTCTTAGGCTTCTTTTGGGATTAAACCACAGAAACCAGGGTGGCACTGGACTTTATCCTGGTGAAGTGGCCTTCAACCCCAGGGCCAAAGAGATCAGTGCCCAAGAAGAGGACATCGGCCAGCTTGCGCTGAATGTCCACTGTGAAGGTGGAAAGCCTTAGCCAGACCCCGAGACGCACTGTGATGGCTGCCACAACATGAGCAGAAAAGTAGCTAATGTCCAAAGCTATATGAAGCTGGTGTTTAGCCAACACCTGACCAACATTACCAGCACCTGCTTGTCGGCAGGGAGGTTAGGGATGATTTCATCCAGCACTCCCAGCAGGAAGTAACCCAAGTTGACTATCAGAGCAGCATAACTGGCCTAATAAAGGCCTAGAGAAGCAGCAGCATAGACCTTTCTCTGCCGCATGGTCAAGCCTCTTTTGACTGTCAGGGGGCTTGCCTAAGTCCCCTGGCTATGAGACTTCTGGAAGGCTGAATCAGAGACCAACCCCTCAGCCAAGGGGTGGTCCAAGAACCAGAAAGTGACCCCACAGGGACCACATATTTGCAAACCATATGGATGGAAGGTGCCAGGCAAGACACTGGATGATGCCAAATTCCAGGGTTGGCTCCAGAATGGCTTCAGCCATGTGCAAGGCAACCCTCAGGGAATTGCCCTTGTCCCTTATGTTAGTAGAGAGATATTTGGCCTGTTTCTGAACTGATTCCAAGGGCGCATTCATTGACTCAAGACTTAAGGGGGAAGAGCGCCCCAAAAGACACTGGTCCATAGTTGGACAGTTCCTTGACCAAGGTACGTTTGAAAGTACAAGTCAGAGGACAACATGGAAAACCCATCCAAGTCAATTGAAGACTCCTCAAAAATGACCCTAGACCGTTTGCCACCGTGGACCACCCCAGTATCCTCCGACTAGATTACTGCAGACAGCCGGTCTGGCAAGCCGGCCGCAACAATGTAGTCCTTAGTTAGGGCTCCCACCAAAGGCTGCAGTGGAGTCCGCTCCACCCACAAGGGCAGAGATGTAGATCTGTTGAGATGGACCAGCGAGGGCATGACTGGCAGCTGCCAGGTGACAAAGTCCAAGGGGTACAGCCCTACCCCCCCAATGGTCCACTGCTGCCGGAAGAGCTTCTTGTAGCACCTCCGCATCCTGCAGTGGTGCCTCCCCTTGCCCAAGTAGGTGGAGGAAATGCTGATGGAAGCACCTCCTGGTCGAGTGAGGTAGAGAACTGGGCTTCGACCTCAACCATTGACCCGAGAGTCCATGTCAAGAGGAACCTCAAGAGCGTTGTGATAGATCAGATGCAAAGTCATACTGATGACCATCGGCTTCGGAGGTACGACCAGCAGTAGAGGCTGATCCCAAGTGGAACTGGTTGGGGGCACAGACTGGGCCACATTCTTCAGGGTGAGGAGCAAAAGAACCGGGGTCTGGGAGATGGACTCCTCACCGATCAATCTCAGAAAGCTGTTCATCAGACTCAAGAAAAATCTTGACAGTCGGCATGACCAGTGTCGAGGTAAACAAGCTTGATGGGCCTCTGAGGAGCTGTCAACCAAACCTTCGACCGAGGGATGCTCAATGTTAGTCAAGCAGTCAGGGGACTTGACAGAGCGGGAGGAGTTTGATCTCTCCTGGTCCCACGACCAATGCCAGCAGCACATGTGCTTCTTACAGTCATAAGCCCCTGAAGATCTGCCCCAAAAAAAACACATTTCACGGAATGTCTCCATGAAGAACCTGATGCTGGCCCAAAGCGGGGCAATGAGGCCAATGAGGTACTCACTGCTGCCACCTCCTCCTCCTCAAAAGCTGCAACGCTGCAAGTTGTGCTAATGACCCGGGTCATCACTGAGGTTTCCTTGCAGCTTTTCAGTCAAATCTTTGGAGCCCCTTCAGCAGGCAGACCAAGAAGAAGCCAGGTTGCATGATCCTCCATCGCCACAGCCCGCCATGTTATGATGCATACCTAAGCAGTAGAGGCAGGACATGTGGGGTGGTGGTGGTGGTATTTGACATTTTCTGTCGACAAATTACACAGAACTAGAAGCTGCAACACTGCTTCCCTTCTTCCATTTCCAATGCTGAAGCTGACAAAGCAGCGATGGAACGAAGAAGCAACAGCAGTTCAATAAGGATTTCGAAGTCTGAAGAAGTTTTTGCCAGAGTGTTAACTAGATAACCATCAAATGCTGCAGAGCCGCTAAGGAGACCTGTCCCTTCAAGTAGCAAGGAGATCTGATATCACTAGGCGGAGCGGGAGAATATACTGCCTGGGTACTGGGATGAGCTTAGCTTAAAGACATCCGACTGATATCAGTGCTCCAGTGGAACTGCTAGAGTGCTGATGTGGACTGTCTCCACACCCTTAGACCTATGTTTCTTTCATGCACAATGAATGCGTTGGTGATAAAAAAGGATTTTTGTCAGATAGGTTAAATTCAGTAGTTACATGTTCAGCCAAATCACTTCCTGACAACAATGAACTTTCAGCACCAATATGAAGTCACAGTAACCTCAATATTAATTAAAAATATTTTTTTAATGACATTAGTGTCGTCCTACATTCGACTAAATCCTGTGTCACAGTGAGCTGGTTTGAGTTCCCAGTGACAGTTTCTGTAAGTAACAACTTTTATCACACTGGCACGAGCCACTGAATTTTTCTATGAGATATTCAGTTTGGCTTCAAGTAGTTCAAGTATAAAAACATAGAAATCTGTCTGCAGATAAGGACCGCTAGGCCCATCCAGTCTGCTCACAGGCCCTATACATGTATGCATCCACTCACCCTAAATGGTCAATGGCTTTTCATCACTCCCTTCCCGCCCAAGGTTTCCCTGTGCTGGTCCCAGGCATGTTTAAACCCCTCCGCTGTGCTTGCCCCTACCACCTCTTGTGGCAGACTATTCCAAGCATTTACCACCCTCTCTGTGTAGAAAAACTTCCTCACGTTGCCTCTTAATCTCCACCCCAATTTCATATCGTGCCCCCTTGTTCTGGTATCTTTTCTACATTGGAAAAGATCTCCCAACTGCACCTTGTTTATGTCCTTAAGGTACTTAAAAGTTTCTATCGTGTCTCCCCTTTCTCTCCTCTCCTCCAGTGAGTACATATTTAGGTCTCTTAGTCTCTCCTCATATGTTTTGTAGTGCAAACCATGCACCACCTTTGTCGCTCTTCTCTGGACAGCCTCCATCATGTTTATGTCCTTACGCATGTGTGGTCTCTAGTACCTCACACAGTACTCCAGGTGAGGCCTCACTAGTGTTTTATACAATGGCATCACCACTTCCTGCCTCTTACTAGTAATACCTCTGCCTATGCACCCCAGCATGCCACTGGCCCTCCCTGCAGCCTTTGTACACTGCTTTGATACCTTCAGGTCATCAGATATGATAACCCCTAGGTCCATCTCCTCTTTGGTGATAGTCGGCACCCCCCCATCCTGTAGGTCTCCCCAGGGTTCCCCCGACCCATGTGCATTATCTTGCACTTTTTTGCACGGAACCTCAGTTGCCACACCTCTGATCATCTTTCAAGCTTCTCCAGGACCCTCTTCATTATCTGCACCTCTTCTGGAGTATCCACCCTGTTGCAGATCTTGCTGTCATCTGCAAATAGGCAGACCTTTCCTTCCAGACCCTCTGCAATGTCACGAATTAAGACACTGAACAGGACTGGTCCCAGTACTGATCTTTGTGGCACTCCGCTGGTCACCCCTCTCTCCTCAGATTGGATCCCATTTACCACCAACCTCTGCCTTCTGTCTGTCAGCCAGTTTCTAACCCACTGTATCACCTTATGCCCCATGCCCAGACTACTCCTCTTGTTAACCAGCCTTCTGTGTGGGACAGTAACGAAGGCTTTGCTGAAATCCAGGTAGGCGATGTCTACGGCCCCTCCCCGATTCACTTCCCTAGTCACCCAATCAAAAAAATCTGTCACATTCGTTTGACAAGACCTTCCTGATATGAACCTGTGCTGCCTCAGATCCTGGGCACCAATGGATTCCAGGTGTGCCACTATCCTTTCTTTCAGCAGTGTCCCATGATCTTCCCCACCACTAACGTGAAGCTGACTGGCCTGTAGTTCTCTGCTTCTACCCTACTGCCATTTTTTGCAGTGGGACTACATGCGCTCTCCTCCAGTCCTCTGGAACCATGCCTGTGTTGAGTGACTGAATAAGGTGGACAGAGGTGCTGCTAGTTCCCTTCACAGCTCCCTCAATATCCTCGGGTGTATCTCATCAGGCCCCTTGGCTTTATTCACCTTCAGGTTTGTGAGTTCCTCCAGAACTCTCTCCACTGTGAACTGGTGTCCATCCCCCCCAAATCCCTCTGCTCCCCAACTGTGGTCCTTCACCCTTTCCCTCCTCGGTGAATACTGAACAGAAGTATTTGTTCAGTATTTCTGCCTTGTCTAGATCCCCCTCCTTACACTCTCCCTCCTCTACTTTCAGCCTCACAATCCCTTCCCCCAGGTTTTTCTTCTATCACTGATGTACCTATAGAATGTCTTGTCCCCTTTTTTCACAGACTGCGTTAAACCCTCCCCTGTTTGTGCCTTGGCTTTCCTAATGGCCTTTCCTGCCTCTCTGAGACATTCAAGGTACACCGCTCTCCCTGTCCTCCTCCCTTTGGGTTCCCCTTATACTTCCTGAAACTTGCTCTTTTATCACTTTGTCTCCCACCTCTTTAGAAAACCATAGTGGTTTCTTCTTTTCCCTTTGGCCACTATCCTAATAGATTGGTTAGTTACCTCCAGAATGGCTCCATTTAGTCTCCCCCACTGTTCCTCCACCGCCTCCGTTACCTCTACCTTCTCCAGGGCTGCTTTTAAACATCTACCCATTTCACAGACACCCACCCTCCTGAAATCTAATACTTTTGCCCTTGTGTGGCTTAATTGAGTCCCTGTCTCCATGTCAAACCACATCATGTGGTGGTCGCTGGATCCCAGCTGCCCTTCAAACCTAGATACTTTTGACTGTTCCCATTGGTGCATACCAGGTCTAGATTTGATCTTGTCCCTGGTTACAGCATATTGAAATCTCCCATCAACAGGATTTCGCCTTTAGCTGCCATGTCGTGAGTTTCCTCCACTAGGTAACATGTCCACGTCCTCTGTGCTGGAGGTCCATAGCTCACCCCTGTATGTACTGCTGTGTCATTTCCTGGTTCAAGGGTGACCCACATTGCCTCGGCCTCCCCCTGCCTTCCCTGTACTTCTGTAGCCTTCTATGACGTACAGGCCCCCCCCCCCTTTTTACCTTCCCTGTCCCTTGAGAACAGTGTATAGTCTGGTACATTGATATCCTAGCTGTGAGTAGCAGAATACCATGTCTCTGTTACTGCTGCCATGTCAAGGTCTGCATCCGTCATCAAGACTTCCAGGTTTGGAACCTTATTTCTCAGACTGTTGGCATTTGTAAACATGGCCTTCCATGTTTTACTCCCTGCCTTCCCTCTGTTCCTGTTTTCTCTACTTTGCCTCTGCCCCGGTATTCATGCTCACGTGCTCTTGCCCTCCCCCTTACAAAAGTTTCCCCTGCCTGCCCCTCACTGCTCACTTGCGTTGTTCCTGTTCTCAATTTGTACTTTTGCATGTTCTTGCAGGGGGAGTTCCTAAGCCACCTGGCTCTCCCCCCTTGGCCAGTTTAAATGCTCTCTGCTGAAGCATTCCAACTTCTCACTAAGGATTGAGGTCCCCTTTCCAGACATATGCAGGCCATGCTCCTGATACAAGCTCGCATCTGCCCAGGTTGGGCCCCAGTCCCCTATGAAACCAAATCCTTCCCTTCCACACCAATCCTTCACCCAGGAGTTGAAGTTTTGGATGTGTAGTGCCCTGGCCTCCCTCATGCCTTGGATAGGTAGCACCTCCAAGAATGACACAGAATGTGCTACCCATTTCAGGTCCTCTCCCAGCTTACTGAAATCCTCCTGGACTCTGGCTAACTCTACCCTTCTCGCAGAGTCATTGGTCCTCAAGTGGACAATGACATCTAGCTCCTCCCTCCTGGCTATCGACCTAGCAATCGTATGGATTCACTTTCCAATTCTCCATGCAGCACTTCCTGGGAAGCACTTGACCTCCCTTTCCCCCCCTGCTAGCTGTCCTCAATTTCACACCTGTACAATAGAGTCCCCACTAGGAAGCCCCCAAGGGTCCCTTGCTCCCCTTCCTGGGACTCCCGATTTGAGATCCTGACCATCCTCCCTGGTCCCAGCTGTGGGTGCCTGTGTGGGGCAGTCCCGTTCCTCCAAAACAGCATAGGAGTTAAGCTGGACTGGTTGAGGGATGTTGTCTCTGACCCCTCCCCACTCTCCCTGAGCCCACTGTGGTTCAGTCATCCTTCCTGGGCAACCTTTGAGGTTGATGCTGTGGACCCAGTGGTCTCCGAGTGGGGGTGGATGCCACTTGTAAGCTGGCCACCTTTGCACGGAGACAGGCAACCTCCTCCCTCAGCCCAGAGAGGTGTCTGCAGATAGGGCAGCATCGCAGCCTCCAGAACATCTCCCTGAAGACTGCTGCTCCACAGCCACTGCACTGCATCACCCCTGTCTGAAGTGACCTGGCCTGCAATATAACCTAGGTATGTTCTCTAGATTAACCCCTATGCTCCTCCCTTTCCTCAGTGTGGAACTTCCTGTGTGGTGTAGGAAGGTGCAACACTATGGGCTCACACCCTATAAAAGGAGGACTAGCCCAGGGGTGGGTGGGATTACCTTCTGGCTGAGTTCAGAAAATCAGCCAAGGGCACCTTTACCATATGTTCACAGAGGACAAGTCCCAGGGAAAAGAGAAAAAAAAAACAAAACAAAAAAAAAAAAAAAACAGATCGCCCAAAATCTGTTGAAATATGAGACCTCCCCTAAAAGCAACAGACTCAAATAAGTACAAACAATTCCAAGCTTACCAGTAACTAAATCCTCCACTCCTGCCCCTCCGCAAACTTAGCAGCAACAGAAAGGTACATCTCCGGGAGCCAAACTAAGTCTGCTTCTACACTACTGCTGTATGGGAGAACCCACTGGTATTTAAACCACAATTAGCTGTAAATAGATCCTAGCCGAGGGGAGAGAACAGAACCTTCCAGAATGCCTGTTGAAAAAAATAAATTAATCTCCAGCTCACACTATAGATCACACACACAAAAAATACATTGTATTAAACAAACTTAGCACTACTGCCTTAAAGGTAACAGACTCAAACAAGCTTACCAGCAACTAAATCCTTCACTCCTGCCCCTCCACAAACTTAACAGCAACAGAAAGGTACATCTACCTGAGCCAAACTAAGTCTGCTTCTAACACCTTTCAGGAACAGTTCCTCTCCCCTGCAGAATCTGTGGTGCTCACTGGATCAAAACCTACTTAAGCTGAGGCAGACATCCTCCAGTGGTGCCATGACTATACTTCCTGGCACACCTGCAAACTCTCAGTGGTGGGTAACAAATGTCAGCAACTTGAAATCTATCCATGAGAGTTCAGGAGAAGAAGAAAGAACCCAGCTTTCTTTCCTTATAAAATGCTGATAGCTCACTTTGGCATTTGAGGGTCATATTTCGGAGTATGCTGCAGGAGCTCAACAAGATGCTTTGTGTTCAGCGAGGCCATTTACAAACTGGAGGACACCAAGGACAGCAGGTAGCCCAAACTAGCAACTGGGTGAGATACTTGGGGATATGACAAGCTGACTGTAAAATATGGAAAATCTTTTCTATTTTAAACTGCTGGTCACCTGGAAGCCAGTTTGAAACAGTTACTATCCTATAACTGTCATATCAACCCATGGGGATGAAATTACGTTTGAAGTACCTTGCCAGCAGGAATAGCAACTGGCATAATTCACAGGCCCCCACAGTTTTCCATTGGCCCAACTAGTGTACCTAATGAAATGTTAGCTTATTCAATATAAGCCAGCAGGGCCTTTTTTTTTTTTTAAACTTTCTTTTATTCATTTTGCAATGATCATATAGAAAGTATTACATTCAGAGGAACAAGGTTACATAAGCTCCAGCAATCGGTGCAATACAGAATCATGTTAGCATCAGGATATTATGCCCTCTGTCATCAGATACATCAACCATAGTTTAAAAATAAAACATTTTTAAGAGAATTACATTTAGTATGGCTAGCCACGTTAAACCCTGTGGGGGTAAAAAGATGACATTAGGTACATTTTATTTAGGAAAGACATACTATGATCTTAAGGATCACTATCTCCCCTATGAACATCTGGTTTAAATGGACAGTAATTCTCCCTGCATCTGCTGTACATCTCAGATCTCATCCACCAACATCTTCTAACAAACCTCTAATAACTTTTCGTCAACTTAACTGTAAAAGTTCAGCTAGAAGTCCCCCTGCATATAACACACACGAAGGACCTGCATGTTTCCCTTTAGCCCAGCTTAACATTAAAAACGTGGATCTATCATTTGCCAGACTTTCTTTCTTATTGCCAGAAATGAGCACACCCTTAAAGCCACTGCGTATGCCAGGTGCCTCGTATTCGCCGCCATCAGAAAAAACATTTTGCTGTGACCCTCAGTTTAAAGTTAGTTAGGGCGGCAATGTCAATTTGAGCTACAAGATGACTAAGGAGAGGAAAAAAAAAAAAAAAAAACATTTTTGAGTCTCCTTTTATAGTCAGGAGTCCCTGGTTAAAGAAGGAGGTTAAATCAACAGTTACCAGGTACTTATAGTCTCAATGCTGACTGACTGAAGAGCTGTTCGTGGTGGAAATAAGCTCCTAGAAAATAGCAGGACATTTTACTCACCCCCTATCCGTCATCATCCTCCGATTCTGAAGGTAGGCCATGGGTCTCAGGGGGGGTCTTCATCTAAATTCTGCCGCAATGGACTCTACTTTCTTCCGTGCCTCTTCAGGGTTGTTGAATCGGAAGGTTTTGCCCCATAGGTCATCTGAAGTCGAGCCGGGGCAAGGAGGGAATGAGCAACTCCCAAGCCCCGAAGCAGTTTCCTCAAAGGGTCGAACAGTTTGCGTTTCAACCTGGTGGCTTAAGACCAGTCCAGGAATATTCTGAAGTCCTGACCCTCGATGTTCACGGGATGATTGGCTCTCGCCCACTGCAGTACTCTATCACGGACTGCTGGGCAGTGGTTATAAGCATAATGGTGCATGGGGGTGACTACTGGCCTGAGCTCGACGAAATTTAATTCGGTAAGCTTGGACTAAGGATTCATTGTCCACTTGCAGTTCAGGGGGTAAGCTGTTTTGCAGCCAGTTCTTTAGGAACCCCAGCAAGTCATCCCCATCGATGCCCTCTGGGACCCCCACCAACCTTAGATTCATTGCCCTCTACGTATTTTCCATTATTTCCATGTGGGCCCTTAGGTGATTCAGCCTCAATACTGATTTAATGAACGCTGCCTGTGTCTTGTGGGATCGATCATCCGTCTCCTGGGCTATTTTGGATGCAGTTTCAATTTTAATATCTTGTGCTCATAAGTGGTCCAGGACCTTCTCTAGCTTTCTGTCCATTTCCCTCACATCACTCAGTACAGTGTCCCATGGAGGTACCTCTTTAGCTCCACTTGAACTCATGGCTTGATCAGGCCCGCCATATGGAGTTTGCATGGGCTGTGTCGCAGAGTTTTGGCTCGGTCCTGCCACTGCAGCCTTCTGCAGTCCCATTATTTTTTGGTCTCTTTCGAATCTCAATCGGAAGAGCTATCAGAAGAAGTAAGTTGATTTCTAATATATTTTGTGAAAATTAAGCTTTGTAGAGATGTTAAGTCATTCGGTGCACAGAGCGTCAGGAAGGTGCCTCCAGTCGAGAACGCGGCTCTCTAGCGCCCCCAGCAGGGCTTGTTAAAAGAAAATGGTACTAGTCCAATACAAAACCTTTGTACTGGAGGCAGCATAGCGCAGTGGTTTAAGGCTCTGAGCTGCAAACCTGGAGACCTGGGTTTGAATCCCACAGCCCCCACCTTACATACTGTGTGACCCTGAGCAAGTCACTTAACTTCCTTGTGCTCCCAGGTTGCACCTGTAAACAAGCTTTCAGCTTTGTCCCTCTCTCCTGGTTAACAAAAAACCTACTAGCACTTGGATAATAGATCGGTGCCACTTTCAACCATTTGCCCTAAACAGTTTTAACTATAAATACTGCATCATCAATTGGGGTTAGATGGATTTAAGAAAATTTTTGTTCATTCAATTTACTCTCCAACTGGCTGCATTCATGACTGTTGTGCTTTTCTTTGTGAGTTTAGGAAAACTATACCATCTAATAGGGAGTGGATTGCTTTAGGAGACTAATTGTAATTGGGCAGATGGTAAAAACAGGTTACTCACCTGCAGCAGTAGTTCTAGGAGTGGTATATGTTGTTCATCCACACTTATTATCATGTCCCTTTCCCCTTTAAATCTTGCCGGAAGTCTTCAAGCTGGCTCCTCCCACCCACCCGGGTGGTATATACCTCAGCTCCGCCCCATGACACCAGATCTTAGCCCGCTGGAAGCCAGGTTGTGTGCATCCGCAGCCGGGGAGGTCGGGTGGGTCCGTGTGGATGAACATATACCACTCCTATAACTACTGTTACAGGTGAGTAACCTGTTTTTCTAGGATCGTGGATATGTTGTTCTTCCACATTTATTGGCAGACTCCTAGCAGTTCTCCAGGAGGAGGTAGGCAAGGCGCACAACCCCTACTTAGGGAACAAAGACTGGAGAACTGAGGTCCCAAAACCAGCATCCCAGTGTGACTCAACATTGATGTGGTAGTGGGTAATGAAGGTGTTTGCTTACTTCCAGGTAGCAGCCTGATAGATTTCCTGGATAGGGATGTCCCTGGAAGCAGCCACCGATGCATCAGTATGGCGGGTAAAATGAGCTCTTATCCCTCTGGGAGGCTCCATGCCCACCATCATAGCATAGACCTATGCATGATGTACTCCATCTTGCTATGGTCCGTTTGGCTGCAGGTCTGCGAGAAGCGGCTTCAGCGTAAGTGACAAACAGCTGGCGAACCGCTCCACGAATTCCCGCCGTCCTCCTCTCCTTGTAATAGGACAGAGCACATCTCGGGTCCAAAGTATGGAGCCTGTACTCTGCCTTCGAGGTGTAATTAGGGTAGCATACCAGCAGAGTCAACACCTGGTTAAGGTGAAACTGACATCACCTTCGGAAGGAATTTCAGGTGGGGGCGCAGGACAACTTTGTCCCTGTGGAAGACCAGATAAGGAGAGCCCACGGAAAGCGCCTGGAGCTCCCCTGTCCTTCTGGCAGACGTGACAGCCACCACAAAGGCCATCTTCCACGACAAGTGTGACAGCTCACACTTGTGCATTGGTTCGAACAGCTTGCTCGTGAGCTTTGCCAATACCAGCAGTAGATGCCACAGAGGTGGACGTTCACTCACCAGAGGAGATATGTGATCCAGGCCTTTGAAAAAGCGCCCAGCCACTGTCTCCTGTGCCTATGTCGGCTGACCGGCCCATGCCCGGTAAGCAGAGATGGCTGCCAGGTGTACCCTAAGGGTCGATAACCACAGACCCCCTTTGGAGAGTGACCAAAGGTAGTCAAGAATGTTAGCCACAGAACAGGATAAGGGGTCCAGACCCTTACCCCGACACCAAATGTAAAACCTTTTCCACTTGAAGGCATAACATTTCCTGGTCAATTCCTTTCTAGATGCATCCACCACGATGTAGACATCTTCGGAAAGACCCAAAGCTTGGAACTCTTGCCGCTCAGGTACCAGGCTGTGAGGTACTGGGATTGAAGGTCCGGATGGAAGACCTTCCCCTGATTGAGAGATATTAGGTCCGGGTGTGTACAAAGCCGCTCTGGGGGCTGCAGCTGAGGCTGAGGAGGCATGGGGTCCACGGCCTTGAGAAGGCATCTCCCCGCAGCGAGCCCTGCTGAGGGGGGTGGGCATGAAACAACCTCAGCTTGGTGTTTTCCCTGGAGGCAAACAGGTTCACCATCAGTTTGCCCCAACAGGAGAACAGATTGTAAGATACCTCTGGATGGAGAGACCACTTGTAGGATGTCTGGCCTATGCGGCTGAGAGCACCTGTCAGCTGGTTCAAGACTCCAGCCACATGGACGGCTAGGAGATCCGCCTCCAAGCAGCTCACGAGGGTCCAGATGTGGAGCGCCTCCTTGCACAGCAAATGGGAGTGCGTGCCGCCCTGTTTATTGAGGTAGTACATGGTCGTGGTATTGTCCGTCTGGACTTGAACCACTTGACCCTGGAGCTGAGGAGCGAAAGCTGACAGTGCCAGTCAGACTGCTCTGAGCTACAACAGGTTGATGTGGCATCGGGACTCCTCGGGGGTCCGGAGTCCATGGGTCCTGTTGTCCCATATGTGGGCTCCCCAGCCCATGAGAGGCGCATCGGTTGTGAGGACGACCGTCTGCGCGGGGCGGACAAACGGGATCCCCTTCTGTAACCTGTTTGGGGTGGTCCACCATTGGAGAGCGTCCCACATCTTCTGGGTTACAGTGCTCAACTGGTCGAAATGATCGAGGTACTGAGTCTACTGGGTGGCCAGCTCCCACTGGTGGGGTGCATGTGCAACCGGGCCCAACGGACCACCGAGGTGCACACCACCATGTAACCCAGAAAGTGCAGAAAGTTCCAGGCAGGGTGCAAGTACCCAACCAGAAATGATTGGGCAAAGGAGGAGAGAACCGCTGCCCTGTCCACCGGGAGCCAAGCTCTGGCTTGACAAGAGTCGAGCCCTGCCCCGATGAAGCCCGTCACCTGAGAAGGCATGAGTTCCGACTTGGCCTCGTTGATCAGGAGGCCTAGTTGGGAGCAGGTTTGGAGGGCCAGATCCCCGGACCTCTCCACCTCCTGTTGGGTGGAAACTGCAAGGAGCCAATCGTCGAGGTAGGGGTAAATTCGGCCCCCCCCCACGCCGGAAATGGGCCGCCACCACTGCAATGCATTTGGTGAAGACCCGTGGGGCCGATGACAGGCCGAACGGCATGGCTTGGAACTTGTACAGGGTCCCCTCAACCCTGAAGTGGAGGAACCACTGATGGGACGGACATATTGGGACATGAAATAACACGTCCTACAGATCCAGTGAACAGAACCACATATTTCACTCCAAGGATGGTATGATCTGGGACAGAGTGACCATCCAAAAGGGCGTAACCTGAGATACTGATTCAGGTTGTGGAGATCTAGAATGGGGCGCCAGCCCCCCATCCCCTTGGGCACCAGGAAGTACCTGGAGACAAAGCCTGGGTCTGCAGACGGATCCGCCACGAAAGCTACTGCCTCGAGGAGGAGCTGAGTGATGTCGTCTCGAAGAGCTGACTGGGTGCATGCGGAAATCTGTTCTTTTCGAAGGGCAAAGGCTCAACTGGGAGGGTACTGCTCGAATTCTAGAGGCAGTCCCTGACTGACCACTTCGAGAACCCACCTGTCCGACGTGATGGTGGACCAGGCGGAAAGGAAGTGGCGGAGCCGGCCCCCCACGGGAAGACTTAGAGCTGGCATGACTGGTATAGGGGTGGCAGCCTCCACCCAGTCACTGAGCAGGCTTAGAGGAGGAAGAAGCTCCAGGACCTGAGCCTCGGCCGACTCCTGTGGGCCTGCTGGGGTCCAGGCTTGGGCCGAGGGAGCCAAGCTTGAGCCTGCTGCTGATGCTGCTGTCCTCCCTGTTAGGAGGACTGCTGTACCGTAGGGTAAGAATGTCGAAAAGGCTTCTTTTTCTTCTGCTGATTCTTGCCTGAAGAACTCTTAGCAGAAGTGGCATCCAAGGTGGCACTGGACTGCTCTATGCACTGTAGGTGACCGGCCACTCCTGGGCCGAACAAGTTGGTCCCAAGGAAAGGCACATCAGCTAACTTGTGATGAGTATCCGCCGGGAAGGAGGAAAGCCTCAGCCAAGCCCTGCGGCGAGAGACAACTGCGGTGGCCATCGAGTGGGCACAAGAGTCCCCGATGTCCAGGGCCGTCTGGTGAGAGCACGGCCCTGATCTCGGACCTGCTTGACCGTGGTCTGAATGTCCGCGGGGAGATGTGGGAGGACTTCATCCAATGACCTGAGAAGGGTATGGGAGAAGTGTGCCATGACGACGGGCGAACTTGCCTGATGAAGGCCCAACGAGGACGCCGCATAGACCTTCCGCCCCAAGTGGTCCAAATACTTGGACTCCTTGTCGGGAGGTCGGTCAGTGTCGACAGAACTGCCAGTATGACTGAACACAGAGGCGGTCACCAGGCTCTCGGCCGAAGGGTGCTCTGTGAACCCCACAAGGGACCCCATGGGCACCGCATACTTGCGGGCCATGCGGTCAGACGGTGCTGGACAAGAGACAGGACGTTGCCAAGTTCGAGTGCCGGACCAACAATGGCCTCGGCCACAGGAAAGGCCTCAGTCGGGGTATCCCCTCTCGAGGATGCCTGTGAGAAGATACTCCACCTTTTTCTGGATGGGTTCCAGGGTCATCTCTGTGGAATCAGAGATGAGACGAAGGATCCCTTGGAAGAAGGAAGGGCCTTCCTCCATCCCTGTGCCAACAGACGACTCATCATCCCCAGGATGAGAGTGAAGCCCGGTGACATCCAAGTCCGAAGAGTCGGGGTACAGTGGCCTGCCGCCCACATTACCCTCGACCCGTTGAGGGCGGTCTGTGGTGACCGTGACTGGCAGACATTGGGGAAGCCCGGTATCTGGTTGGTCCTCTTTGGAAAGAGCCCCTCCCACAGGCTGCTTAGGTGGCGGTCCCACCACAATCGGTGAAGAGACGAATAGGCCGAACGGACGGGGGCTGGAGCGGAATGCTTCAGTTCCGAGGGTCCAGCTTCGGCCTAGGGGCCGAGAGCCAAGTAATGGCCGGGGTAGGCGGCGGAGCCAGCTTCTGCCCGGACAAAATCAGCTGTTGCCACATAAGGTCCTCATAGCGCCGATGGAGTTTCCGTCAGAGCCTCTTCTCATCTGAGGAGTACGACCTGTGGCGTCGCCTCTTTTTGGAGCGCTTGTGGCTCTTCCTTGGTCGATCGACCGAGGGGGTTCTAGATCGTTCGTGAGACAACGGAGGGATCGGTGAAACCCAAGGGTCCGGAACCGGGACCTCGATGGGGACACCAGCGGGCTGGGTCTCCTCATTGGGAAACACAAGGACTGGAGTCCACTCCAAAGAGTCGTCGGCCACGGCTGGTGACAGAGGGTCGATTGGATCGAGGACAATCTCGACCTTATCGGCCACATCCTCAGTTGTCTGGCCAGACGGAAGGTTCGTGAAGCCTGCGGCCGAGGAAGTGATCTCGACCGAGGTAGAGACCGCATGCTCTTAGGACTGAGACCTCTCTCGGTCTCAAGAGCACCTTCACTGAGATGAAGACGTGCCAGGTTTCTGGTCTCTTTTACGAGATCGGGAGGAGTGCGAGTCTGCAGGCGCCTCACCCCGGGTGGGGAGAGACTGGCACAACTCCTTAAAGGAACCTGTGAAGGTGGAGCCCAGGTTGAGTGGAATGAAAAAGCTCCGATTAGCTGAAGCACGGGCGGCTTCTTCCGAACGCTTTCATGCGTTCCAGCTGCTCAGTGGAACCCACGGCCGTGGTAACCGCCCACCTAGCCTCCTTGGACTTCAGAGGATTTCTTTTCTCCGGTCTCCCCAACTTCAAACGTGCCAGACAGTCGTCCAGGACACTGGGATGGAAGACAAAGCAATAGCTGCAGGACGAGGTGTCATGGCAGACACCTAGGCAGTAGACGCACGTGAGATGGGGGATCAGTGCGCGACACATTCTGGCCGCAAGGACACCGGCGAAATCCTGGAGAAGATTTCTCTTCCATGATCGAGGACGCAAAAGCGCGATCGCTAACTCAAACGAGTTTTAATTTGGGTAAAACCGAAGTTTGGAAAACCAGGGCCTACGAAACACGTGAGCACGAGGGAGGCAACCTGTATCTTCCAGCGGAAAGGAAGATCTGGCATCATGGGGCGGAGCAGAGGTATACAACACCCAGGTGGGTGGGAGGAGCCAGCTTGAAGACTTCTGGCGAGATTCAAAGGGGAAAGGGACATGCCAATAAGTGTGAATGAACAACATATCCACGATCCTAGAATAACATTTTCAGGGAATGCGTAACTGAACTTGGATTACAACAAATTATCACTGACCCCACTAGGATTAACTACATGACAGGATCAGACACCATTTTAGACCTAATTTGCTTGACTCGCCCTAAGAAGATAATTACATTTGTGTCCTTTCAGATGATTTAAGTGATCACTCCCAATTTTTTTATGCCCTAGACCTAAAAAAGGCCAAAACTGCCCCTACATATATAGAATTTTGTAAAATCAACAATTATTTGGCTGGTGTACTTAATGAAAAAATTTCCCATACTGATTTGACTTTTTTTTTTTTTTTAATAAATATTACGGATATTGACCTAGTCTATTCCAAATTTTTTTCCGTTTTCACCAAAATCTGCAATTCTGTTTTTCCAGTTAAAAAGTTAAGGGAAAGAGAATTGAGTGGGTTACAGGGGAATTGATTGAGATGTTTCATAGATGTAATGAATTTTGGAAGGACTACAGAAAAAAATAGAGATTCCAGTCTTGTAATACAGTATATGGAATTTAGGAATAAATGTAAAACTGCTTGTAAGCAGAGGTGTACAAATCAAAACTTTTAGAACTTGCCCAGCCATGACTGTAGCTGAATTTTCACTTACCCCTATTCATTACAATGACATTAACTCTCTTTCTGTACTTCCCTTCGAGGTAAATTTACTTGCCCTGGACAGGTGACAATAGGATTTGCACACCCCTGCTTGTAGAAAAGCAAAGATTAATGTGTTTCAAAAAAAAAAAAAACAACAATTGAATAATATGGGTGATCCAAAAAAGTTTGACAAACCCTAAGTCAAATGTTGAGTAGAAGTAAAAATTAGTTCCCATATCACAATTGAAAGGAATAATTAACAGATTCCTCTGTTGAGGTAGCCGGGTTATTTCATGAGTTTTTTTGGTAATCCAGAGGACCTCAGAAAAAATGTTGCTGCCCAAGAGTCCGTCGCCTCGCAATCCACTTATAGTAATCATGTCCCCTCCTTTTATTTTACATTTCTTATACCTACTGTGGTTATGGATTATATACTAAAAAGTAATCCTAAACAGTATCACGCTGCAACAGTGACGGGAATACAGCAAAGACCATCACAGCGACATTTTCGGCAGTTCATTGTGATGGTTTGCTGGGTTCCAGACACTGCTGCCTCCGGGGTGTTAGCCCCCCTCCTCGATCCAACTCGGACTCTGAGTAGGTTAATTTAAGTGCAGGGAGCAGAGCCCACCGCATGGGGTGTGTGGAGTGGGTGAAGCCCCCCACAGAAAACACCAGTTCCCCCAGTGACGGCACAACACCAATAGGCGGTGTTGTGCCGTTGCTGTGCTGTCAGTCGGCAAATTCTGTGTTGCCGCGGCATAGTGGAACCATCCTAAACCATCTATTTGACTGGATCAAATTGATTTTCAGTTAATTAAAATGACCCGTCCTATTTCAATTCCTCTTGTCCATTTATTTAACCATTCCCTGTATCAAGGAATATTTCTCAAATGTTGGAAAACAGCTACCATAAAACCAATCTAATTATCGTCCTATTTCCATATCTCCCCATTATCAAAACTCCTTGAGAGAAATGTATTTGATCAGGTGAATGAACATCTTCTCAAGTATGACCTTTTGTCTGGAACTCAGCATGGTTACTGATCGGGCCATAATACTGAGACGGCCGTGGTGGGGTGCACCGACTATGTCCATGGGGCCCTGGATAAGGAGATCCATGTGGCATCAGTCTTTGTGGCCCTCACCAAGGCCTTCGACTTGGCTGACCATGCACTTCTGTGTACCATGCTGAATCAGGGTTTCTCAGCAGATTCAAGTCTGGTTCAGAAGTTATCTTCAGGGAAGATCCCACAGTACTGTTAAAGCTTATAAAAAAAGGCTCCTCTGCAACCCGGATGGCATTTCTGGGGGCTTGATCACTTTAATGAAGGACCATCTCTGTGTGCCACTTAAAATACTTTTTGACGAGCTTAAACACAGGTAATATTCCATCTGGATGGAAACATGCAAATGTGATTCCCCTGTTAAAAAAGGGACCTAAAAGCATACGTCCTATTAGTCTAACACCTATCTTTTGTAAAATATTGGAACAGATCGTAAGATTATTTAACTCCAGCAGTTTCAGGATTAGATCAAACCCAGCATGGGTTTATGAAAGACAGTTCTTGTGCAACAAACTTAGTGAGTTATTATAACTTTATTAGTGAAAATTTGGATAGAGGTAATCCATGTGATGTCATCCTTCTGTATTTTAAAAAGGACGGATTCTGCACCACACTGGGCCTTGGTCCAGAAGCTACTGCTCCACAATACTGAGCCGATATATATCGGATGGATTACAAATTGGTTGACTGATAGGAAGCAGAGAGTTAATAGATGGCCATATCTACTTGGAAACATGTTAAGAGCGGTGTACCACAGGGATCTGTCCTGACACCACTAATTTTTCAGGTTTTTATATCAGATTTATCAATGAACATTCAAAGTAAGATTATTAAATATGCAGATGATTGCAAAATTGCTAACATCTGCAAGAGTACAGCTGATTACACGGTTATTCAGAAAAATTTAAAGACATTACAGTCATGGTCAATAAAATGGAATTTATATTTCAATATTTCTAAGTGTTGGGTCCTGCATTTTGGGAAAGTAAATCCTAATAATCAATATTATCTATACGATAGTATCTTAGCAAATAAGGACAGTGAAAGAGATTTGGGGATTACCACTGACTTATGTTTGACATTCGATTCCCATATCACAAATACTATTAGTAAAGCTAATAAGATATGGTGGGCAATTTGCCAGAATATAACATCAAAAAAAACAGATATCCTGATGCCTCTGTATAGAGCATATGTGAGACCTCACTTTGATTTTATTTCACAGTTATGGAGTCCATATAAAAAGAAAGATATGGCTAGAGTTGAGAGAGTTCAGAGAAGGGTTACAAAATATATTGAGTCCTCCAAATCTCTTTCGTACTCTGACAGACTTTCTAAATTTGATTTGATATCCCTAGGAGATAGAAGAGTAAGGGGTGATCTCCTGCTTACATGGGACATCATTTATGATCAGCAGAATGTGGTTTGGATCTAAAGCAAATCAGGGTCAACACCAGAGGTCATCCACTGCAATTTGCTAGGCACAAGTGTAATACAAAGAAAAGGGCCTACTTTTTTCACAAAGGGTTGTAAGGCCCTGGAATATGTTGCCCTTTAATGTCATTGTTGGTGACAACAAGGATATCTTTAAATAGACTTGATAGCTATATGAAATTTAGTAAGTTGTTAAAATACTACAGGTAGATTTGAAGCATTATGGGCCTCTAAGCCTTCTGCTTCCTACTGTTTCTTAGTATGATTCTTAGCATGATCAAACTGGCTCAATCTCACATTAAAGAGATAGTAAGCCCTTTATTTTCTATATTTCTGAATTCTATGGATTTGGTTTGCATTTCATCCAAGTTAATTTTGTGTGCAGACTATGCTGTTTTGTTCAATTCTGATAAAGATTTTTATTGTTTACAAAAAACCCTTCAAAGTGATTTCAATTTTATTCATAACTGTTTTTTTGTCTCACAAATTATTTAATTTGAAAAAAAAAAAAAAAAAAATGTTTTTCCCATCCCAGTAAACCACTGTTACAAGGTATTCAGATTTATGATTTAAATGGGCTCCCCACTGACTGTGTGGATAGCTTCTGTTACCTGGGGATTACTCTGGATAAATATTCTACATTTGACCTTTATGTTGCCCAGCTTATCAAGGTAATACACAACAGATTGGACATGCTATACAGAATGAATCAGTTTTTGGTTCTGGAGTCACAAAGTTTATTGGCAAATAGTCTGCTGTTATCAAAGCTTGGTTATGGGAGCTTCTCGTACCTTACAGCTAATATTCTTCAACTGAAACTGGCTGGAAGATGCAATACTGAACATAGGATTTGCAAGAAAGCGAGTTGTGCTCACAACAGAGGGAGGTGAACCTTACAATTGTCTTTGGTTTGTAGCAGATATTCTGCAGGTGGAGCTACTTCTAACTGAAAGGTGAAATAAAGGAACTTAGAATTATCAGGAAAGACAGTCTTTCAAGCAACAGAGGGAGGTGGATCTAGCTTACTTTTGTTACAATTCTTAAGATTTTCAGTGCAGGAAGAGTTTAAAGCACAGCTGACTTATTTTGGGGCTGACTGCTTTCAGAGCACAAACCACCAGGCTGTTTTGGGGCTGGGGAGGTTTACCTGTGTCTGACTTGGATGTCTGGATTTTTCTCTGTTTGATTAGCAGGGTATTTTCTCTGTCAAATTGTTGTGTACGGCATCTTGCTGACAGGAAGGCACTCATTGCAGCGGTGGGTCAGAGCTCTTAGCGGATTGTTTGTAGGGGCACAGTTTAGGCCCAAGCCCTTCCCACCCTCACCCCACCCACCCCTGGAAATAGTTCCTTTATACCTGGGGTTCTGATGTCATTTCCTCAAGAATGCAAGGTGCATATCACTGTCATATCCTCTCTAGCACACTGCACTGACAATATAAGCATACACATTGTATAATATATATATTTCTATATAACAAACCAATCACACACAAAAAAAAAAGTAGATAAACATGTGGGAGTAGTGCAATGTAATGGCTGTGGGGCAGCAGTTTTCCGAGTCTTTCTGGAGGCTGGGATGCTGCCCTATTTGCAGACAACTCTCTGCCCTGAGGAGGAAGTTGCCGTCTTCAGGCCACACTGGACAGTAGTAAGGAGGACCTTCCCCAAGCCACACTGGACAGTAGGAAGGAACCTCCCCATCCAGGGGCACCAGAGCCACCACCACTACCTCAGAGGTTTCAAAAAGCACAGCAGTTGGACCACAGTGGGCTCAGGGAGGGAAGGATGGTGGAACAGAGGCACACCCAGTCAGTTGTTCCACTCCACAATCCATACACCATTCTGGGGAGCATAGCTCCCATGGATGCACCGCAGAGGAGACTAAGGAGGCTGAGGACAACTGTCACAAGGGAGGCCCACAGGAAGGAGGCAGAGGACACCACAAGGAAAGGAAGCAGCTCGGTGGGGATTCAATTATTAGGGGATAGAACTGGGGGAGCAGGGAAAACTGAAGTAAGGTGCCTGCCTGGTGCCATGGCTTGGAGGGACAGGAAGCACATCCTCAGGATCACGAGAACAGCTGCCGGAGTCTGAGCTGGATGTCATTGTCCACCTAGGGACAAATGACTTGGCTCAACATGAGATTAGAGCAGTGCAGAAGGACTTTGTAGAATTGGGGAGGGGCCTAAGACAAGTAGCACACACAGTATCCTTCTCAGAGGTGCACTGTCAATGGCATGAGTGAGGCGGGGTACTTTGCACCATGCAGTTTAATGAATGGTTGGAAAAATGGTGTAGACACAGGGTTTGGCTTCATTGGGGACTGGAGTTCCACCTGGAGGGACACCAGCCTATACTGGCAGGATGGTCTGCATCTGTCCAGGAAGGGAACAAGTCTTTTGAGCTATCAGTTTAAATGCTTCATTGGCAAGCTTTTAAACTAGTCAAGGGGGAGGCACTGATAAAAAGCAGGAAAATCCCAGCCTCTCCCTACAAAACAGGGTACTAAATGAGAAAAAGACCTTGGTAGAAAGGTCAGTGGGGGATGCTGCAACAGAAGGTAAAGCAATCAAAAAATGGAGAGCAATGAGTACCAATGCCCATAGTCTAGTAACAAGCTTCCTGAATTAGTGGCCTTGATGGAGGAGGAACATCTGGATATCGTGGCAGTCACAGAAACATGGTACACACAAAACCATGACTGGGACGTAAACATACCAGGATACACTATCTCCAGGAGGGACAGAGAGGGTAAAAGAGGAGGAGGAGTAGCTCTTTACATAAGGGAAGGAATCAAAGCAACAGAACAAAAGGGAAAACAGGGAGGAGAAGAAGCACTGTGGATAAATTTGGAGACCGACAATGGCACCACAATCCGCACAGGGGTTGTATACAGACCTCCTTCTCAGGGGGAGGAAATGGACAAGGAAATGATAGAAAGTATACTTAGAATGGCAGAAAAAGGGGAGATATTGTTGATGGGTGATCTGAATATGCCAGATGTTAACTGGAGTGCAGTTGGAGCAGCCACTTCGAAGAGTGGGGTTATTCTAGATGCCCTAGACAACTAGTACTGGAGCCCACTTGAGAGGGAGCAATCTTAGACCTGGTTCTCTCAAATGGAGATGAAGGGAGGATCACAGATGTAAAAGTGGGTAGCCATCTGGGAACTAGCGACCATCGAACAGTATGGTTCACAATAAACACAGCAATAGAGTCAAGCCATACAAAGGCAAAAGTACTGGACTTTAGGAGGGCTGACTTTGCCAAAATGGGTGAGTGCCTAAGGAATACACTAGCAAATTGGCAGGAAGGAGGGGTGGAAGAACAATGGGGAATAATAAAAACTGCCATCACAGAGGTAACAAGCCTTGTGTGAAGCAAATAAACTGAAACTATGTAAGAAACCACTATGGTTCTCAAAGGAAGTGGCAGTGAAGGTTCAAGAGAAAAAGAAAGCATTCAGGAAGTACAAGGAATCACAGAAGGAGCAGGACAGAGAACTATCAGTTAAAGCAAAAGGAAACTGGGAAGGCAGTCAGAACAGCAAAGGCCCAAACTAAGGAAAAGATAGCCAACTCAGTTAGAAGGATAAAACCTTTATAGGTACATCAGGGGCGAAGGAAGACCAAGGAGGGATAGTGAGGCTTAATAAAGGGGAGGGTGGACAGAGGGTGACTGTGAAAAGGCAGAGATACTAAACAAATATTTTGCTCAGTATTTACAAAGGAAGAGGGGAGGTACCTAAAACAAACAGTAGAAACACTCTGGATACAGAAGTTGATACCAGCCCATTTACAGAAGAAAGGGTTCTGAAAGAACTCTTAAAACTGAAGGTGGACAAAGCAATGGGGCCTGATGGGATTCATCCCAGAATTCTAAAATAACTAAGGGTAGAACTAGTGACACCACTGACTACCCTCTTTAACAAATCATGGGAGGATGGGGTGGTACCAGAGGACTGGAGGAGGGCAGATGTGATTCCCCTTCACAAAAGTGGGAGCAAGGCAGAAGCAGGAAACTACAGACCTGTTAGTTTAACCTCAGTGGTAGGGAAAATGATGGAATCACTTCTGAAGGAAAGAACTGTCGAGTATCTAGAGGCCAGAGGGGCACAGGACCCAAGGCAGCATGGATTCACAGCGGGAAGGTCATGCCAGACAAATCTGATAGATTTCTTTGACTGGGCGACCAAAGTAGTAGATCAGAGAGGGTCTGTGGACATGGCCTACCTAAACTTTAGCAAGGCATTTGACACAGTCCCACACAAAAGATTAATATCCAAGTTAGCCAGCCTGGGAGTGGGTCCCAAGATGATAGCCTGGGTAAAGAATTGGCTGGAGAATAGGACACAGAGAGTAATAGTAAATGGAATCCACTCTGAAGAAAGGGGGGTTACTAGTGGGGTACCGCAGGGTTCAGTACTAGGACCGGTCTTCTTCAATGTCTTTATAAGTGACATTGCAGAGGGACTGGAAGGAAAAGTATGTCTCTTTGCAGATGACACAAAGATCTGCAACAGAGTTGATGCACAAGGTGGGGTGGAAAGGATGAGAAGGGACTTGGCAAGGTTAGAGGAATGGTCAAATGTATGGCAGCTTAGATTCAATGCTAAGAAGTGCAAGGTAATGCACCTGGGAAACAAAAACCCAGGGGAAGAGTACACAATGGGGGGTGAGATACTAACAACAACAAAAATGGAAAGTGACCTGGGGGTAGTCATATCAGATGACCTAAAGGTGGGCAAGCAATGTGAGAGGGCAGCAAGGAGGGCTGGGGGGATACTGGGATGCATAGGGAGAGGCATCACCAGTAGAAAACAGGAAGTTATTATCCCTCTGTACAGACAGCTGGTGAGGCCCATCTGGAGTACTGCGTGCAGTTCTGGACCAATCTCCATAAAGACATAGAATGGAAGCTGTCCAGAGGAGGGCAACTAAAATGGTGCAGGGTCTGCACCGGAAGACATATGAAGAGAGACATAAGGAGCTTAATATGTATAGCCTCGAGGAAAGAAGGGAGAGGGGGGACATGATAGAAACTTTCAAGTACCTCAAGGGAATCAACAAAGTCCAAGAGGGTAGCATCTTTCAAAAAAAAGAGGTGTGTAAGAACAAGGGGGCACAATTTGAAAATGGAGGGGGGCGGCTCAGAGGTAATTTAAGGAAGTATTTTTTCACAGAGAGGGTTGTGGATGCATGGAACGGCCTTCCGAAGGAGGTTGTGGAATCAAAAACAGTGGTGGAATTCAAGCATGCATAGGACAGTCATAAGGCAATTCTAGGGGGTGGAGGTAGGAAGAAGTAGGCTGCTGATTAACTAGGATCTGCAGCTTATCCATTAGGTAGGGAAATGGGCAGACTGGGTGGGCCAAGCGGTCCTTATCTGCGGTCAAATTCTATGTTTCTTACTGCCCTAGGCAATCGCTCCGTTCGACGGACAAGGGGTTGCTAGAGATTCCAAGAGTTTCTTTAAAATCCTCGGAGCCCGTGCTTTTATGTATGCGGCCCCAGCCCTTTGGAATTCTCAACCCCGTCTGCTTCGGGAGTGCGCGTCTGTGGAGGAATTTAAACAGGCCCTGAAGACCAGTCTGTGGTATCAAGTGTATTTGACTTGATGTTATTTTATTGGATTTTATGAACCAGTATTTATTGTATGTGTTTTATATTATATTTTTATTTGGAATCGTTTGTTCAAGCGCCTTGGTTTTAGAAAGGTGCAGTACAAATTATTATTATCTCCATTTGACTGATAATCTATTCAATATATTAAACATACTCTACAATTCCATAGGTAAGTTTGCTACTGGGTTGAGGGGATCAACTCACCATTGTCAGTTGTATAGTTCAATGGGATGTTTCATTAAAACATTGGGTTGAATTTAAAGCTTTGATATTTTTGCATACAACTGTCCTTGACTTTATGCCAAACACTGAGAAATTCCCTAGATGTACCAACATGTTTTCTACCAGGTCTCAAAATTAATATATTTTTTCCGTTCCTCGTTTTAACTTGACATTTAGACAGATCTTTTAAATAAAAAGTGATTACTTTTAATAAAACAACTTACCTCTGTCTGTTATGAGTGGTATACAGTCATTCTCATTTAAATCTGGATTGTATAACATGTTGCTGGGTTTCAGTTGTGTATGTTTAGTGTTCTTAAGTATTTTTATGTACTGGTCACTGTGAAAAATGGTATTATTGCTAATCTGCTTACCAGTTTAAATAAAAATTAAATGAAATCCTGGTTTGAGGGTCTGTGACGCAGATTGGTCCAGTAAGAATCAGACCACAACCACGTGACCACCTCGACCTCTCACATGAGGTTTCCTCCCCCTCAAACAATCAGATCTTTCCCACTGAAGGAAGAAGCAACTGCCAGTATAACAAAATAGTGCATCACGCCCAAACAGCACAGACAGGGAAGGATGACTGGGAGACGTGTACTAAGGATGAATAACCACTAGAAGAAATAGTTACAGGTGAGTAACCTTTTTCTAACAAAGACGATTAATCCATAACCATATACTTCACTGACTAATAAGAGTACAATCAGGGCTAGCCCTTGCTTTTTCATTTTTGTGCCAATACAGAAACATAACATAGAAACAAAGAATTTGACAGCAGATAAGGGCTACTTGGCCCATCTAGTCTTACCATTTTTCTCCACCTACACTATTACTGCAGACTATACCCAATCAACAGCTCTTTCTCCCTCCTTCGTCTTCCCTTCCACTGTGATTCTCCTTTGCTTCTCCCATGCATTCTTGAACCACACCAGTTTTCACCCCACCACCTCCGCTGGAAGGCTGGTCCAGGAATCCACCACTCTTTCTGTAAAGTAGTACTTCCTCGCATCTCTCCTGAATCTACCCCACTACAGCTTAATGGCATGTCCCCTTGTTCTCGAGCACCTTTTCTTGTGAAAAATACTTCTCTCTTGTACCTTATTTAGCTCTGTGAGGTATTTAAAGGCCTCTATCATACCCCCCCCTTTCCTCTGTTACAGGGTGTACACATTGAGGTAGTTTGGTCTCTACTCGTAGGGCTTTTGATGCAGACGCTGCACCATTTTAGATACCCTCCTCTGGACAGTCTCCACTTTTTCTATGTTCTTCCAGAGATGTAATCTCCAGAACTGGACACAGTACTCTAGGTGGGGTCCTGTGAGCGATCTATACAGAGGCAGCACCATCTCCCTCTTTCTTCTGGTGATACCCCTCAGTATGCACCCCAGCATCCCACTAGCTCTCCTGACTGCCTTGTCACACTGCTTGGCCACATTTAGGTCATCTGATATAATTACCCCCAGGTCTCTTTCTTGCTTGGTGGTTGTTACTATCACTCCACCCATTTTGTAGTCCATCCCTGGTTTCTGTGCCCCAAGTGCATCATTTTACACTTTTTTGCACTGAAACCCATCTGCCACACCCTTGACCACTCCTCTAGTTCTCAGGTCTCTGCTCATCCTTTCCACCCCAACCCCCGAGTGTCCACCCAACTGCAGATTTTAGTGTCATCCACAAAGAGACAGACCCAGCCAGCCCGGTGGCACTGAGGGTTGAGGCGCTGGATGCCACACCTCGCTCCACGCTGGTGACCCGGGTTCGGGAACGAGCCCGGGTCGGCAGGAGAGGGAGAAAATCGAGCATCCGGAGGACAGCTCTTATCCCGAGGAGGGAGGGTCCTTGCTTTCGCCCGCTTGACCAACCTCTAGTGGGCTGGAGGTTCAGCAAGCGCCTTAGCGACATGGGGGAATGGCGACATTAGGCAGTGATGCCTTGACATTGGGCATGCGCCACAACCCACAAAGGACAGGGAAAAACAACTTGCCGAGCTCTGGGTAGACAGAGCCCTGAGGCAGTCCCCCCATAGCTCCTGCCTGCCTGGTCCTGGGTCTCTCGATTAAAGTTGATTATTGGGGTGTTCGGCCCCACCTCGTCCACGCCGGGGAGATTATCCCGGCGGCTCCATGAGGATGGACCACGCGGACCAGGGAGGTGGAGGAGTGGGGCAAGTCCTTTATGGGGCTCCCAAGAGCGGAGTTGAATGAAGGAGGATAAAAATTAAAAAAACAAAAACAAAGAGAGACCTTCCTTCCAGCTCCTCTGCAATATCACTTACAAAGATGTTAAAGAGGACCAGTCCCATCTCTGACCCTTGAAGCACCCCACTGGTCATCCTCCCTTCCTCAGAGTGAACTCCGTTAACCACCACCCTCTCTTACCTATCCCCTAACCAATTTCTTATCCAATTTACCACCTTTGGCCCCACTCTGAAGCTATCCAGCTTGCTTACTAGTCTATCTAGAATGGTGTCGAAAGTCTTACTAAAACTTAAGTAGGCCACGTCAGCCGCTCCACCCTGATCTAATTCCTCTGTCACCCAGTCAAAGAAATCTACCATACTGTTTGACGTGCCCTCCCCTCAAAAAATCTATGCTGGCTCGAGTCTTGTAACCCACTGGATTCAAGATATTCCACAATCCTTTCTTTCAGCAGTGATTCCATTAGTTTTCTCACCACCAATGTCAGGCTGACTGGCCTGTGCTACCACTTTAGTGTAGGGGGACAACATCTGTCCTCCTCCAGATGTTAGGCTGACTGGCCTATAATTGCCAGCCTCCTCCCTGCTACTTTAGTGTAGCAGGACATCTGCCCTACTCCAGTCTCCCAGAACAATTCCTGTTTTCAGTAAGCTGGAAAACAGAACTGTCAGAGGCACACCAAGTATTTCCCCGAGCACCCTCAATACCATTGGTTATTTATTATCTTATCTTTTCATATCTTAAATATATCTTTGCTAAAATATATTTATCTGTGCCACAGCTGTCGTCCAAAGTGGTTTCTACCACTTAAGGAATGTCATCAGGATTAAACCCCTAGTTCCACCTGATCTGCCATCACTGGTTCATGCCTTTGTTATGTCTAGGCTTGATACTGCAATGTTCTGTACTTCGGGGTCAGTGGAGAGACTCTCCACCAGCTGCAGCTGGTGCAGAATGCAGCAGCCAGGTTACTGACGGGCCTGTCAAGGTATAGTCACATGACCCTGGTCCTGTGAACTCTGCACTGGCTACCTGTCAGGTAGAAGATCATCTTCAAAGTGGGCTTGCTCACTTATAAGGCCCTATAAGAACTTGGCCCTGGCTACTTAGCTGATGATCTGATGCCTGCCTCCTCAGTCCACTCCCTCCGCTCCTCCACCAGAGGCCTCCTGGACGTTCAGAGGGCCAGGTTAAAAACTTCCAAGACCGAGCCTATGAAGTCACTGGTCTGGCCCTCTGGAACACATTTCCCATCTCTGTCAGGGAGGCCCCAATGGTGGAGAATTTTAAAAAGGGGTCTAAAGACTCACCTCTTTTGCATGGCCTTTCCAGATTAATCAGAACCATCACACTAAATTATGTTTTAAGACTGTTTATTGATTTTAATCAGAGTTTGTCTGTAAATATTGTGTATATGTATCCTATTTGTATTCCCTTCCCGGTTTGCTTTCATGTAAGGTGCCTAGAGCCTCCAGCATTGGGCGCCATAGAAATAAATTTGCCTTGCCACATGGTAGACAGGACCAGTTTTCGACCATTACGTAGAACACACAGTTTTAAAAATAGCTGTTTAATAAATTAAATCTTTTTTGGCTCCTGGCAGTGGTGATGGGGGTGGGGAGGGAGCATGAAGTCCTGGAGCTTTTCAGAGAATAAGCTCATCAGCACAGTAAAACTGGAGAGCCAGACTACAGCGGGATATAAATATGTGGGTGGATGCTGGACACCCATGCGTTTGCTCTACAGATCTTTGCAAATGGGCCAGACTGAAAGACTACCTGGCTACACCTCTTGTAAAGTGGGCTTGTAGCCTTTCAAGAACATGGTGTGAAGCAAGTACAGCTGCAGCCAGTGACAAGCTGTAGTATAGCCAGAAAAACTGCAATGCATCACAGGAAATACCAAATGATGTGAAAATTGCACCTTACAGATAAATGATTTATTTAAGCCATTGAAGCATTCTTAATGAGGATAAATGGAGAATGCACAATAGTTAACTCACAATATGCAATTTATCTCCAAGCATGAGGGGGCAAGACCATAATTCACGAGTTGCAAAGCCACGAGGGAGTTATGAAATTGTTGTTCACTCCCAAGTGGAGCTAAACTGTGTATTTTCAGTCAAGCCACTGTGTATACGATATATACAGTACAACATCAGTTTAACAGTAATAAATCAACTACTCTTGTGAAGATTTTACTGGATATCTATGATTTGAACTGCCACCTTCAGTGCTGCCTAGACCTATGAAGCCTTCAGCATTGTGGTAGCTGCTCTCTGATTGGTTCTGTTCTGTGCAAAGGTCAAGGAAAGCGACTGTTCTATATCTAACCTCTACATAAATGTTTACCTGGAGGTTAAATAGTGTGCTGGGAAAATTTATCACCGCCACTGCTGTATAAATTGTTCATCCACTCTATGGTCATCTATCCTCCATTTAGACAGGTCACAAAGGAACCCTAAACCAATGTGAGCAGCTCTAACAATGCTGGGTGACATCATAATAGCCTCTGCTGCACTCAAAATAGTGCAGAGAAAACAGCTAAATCTTCATGAAACACTAATTTAAAAGTCTTACAGTTTATAATGAATAATATACGATGCACCCTGCTGCTAACGGAATATATACCAACTAGGAAAATTCCAGGGGCACTCTGGATGCAGAAAAGGTGTTCGACAGGGTGCCCAAGGACTTTCTCTGGGACACCCTGGCGACCCTTAATTTTTCAGAGGGGTTCTCAACCTGATTGAAGCAAATATATGATTGCCCCAAAGCTTATATTAGAATAAATGGATCACTATCACACCAACAACATTACAAAGAGGCACTCGACAGGATTGTCTGTTATCTCCACTACTTCTTGCATATATATATATATATATATATATATATATATATATATATATATATATATATATATACACACACACACACACACACACACACACACACACACACAGTACATATATATATGTATGGAGCCCTTAGCAGCTGAACTACGAAAATTATCTCAAACAGAAGGGGTTCCTTTAGGTCAGGAGTGTAACAAAGTAGCACTGTAAACAGACGACATCCTACTGAGGCTGCTATCCCCTGAAGAATCAATACCAGCAGCCTGGGCTATCTTACAAAGTTTTGAATTCCAGGTGGGAGTTAAAGTGCACCCTCACAAAACTGAGGTACAGTACTTCCATTAAATTATTTCCCATCAGAGGGGCTAAAACAAACACTTTGCATAAAATGTCACCGTACCAAGATTAAATATCTAGGAATTAGTGTGCCAAAAGATGTTAATGTGGACTTAATTATGAGCCTTTAATCATTAAACTACAGGGAGATTTAAAAAAAAAAAAAAAAATGGGGATGCCTCCCTCTTTCCTTTTTCCAGAGAGCAGAAACAATCAGAATTAATGTATTTCCTCGCCTGTTGTACTTCTTCCAAATTATATTGATTATTCCAGCTAGATATTGCTTTTCATCATGGCAAAAAAATGTCTAATTTTGTGTGAGGCAGACAAAGACCTACAATACATTTTTCCATACTCTAATTATCAATAGAACAAGAAGGAATTAACCTAACGAATTTAACACTACATGCACAGGCAGCTTTTTTGGAAACTATGCTTCTGTGGCTTACACAACTATTCTGCTCCTTGGAAAACAACTGAATTTTCCTTAAATGATCTACATGACAGATTCTATATTGTTTGCATCACAAGGAAAAATGCCCCCATTGAGCTATTCTAACGTGCTGACAGCTCATACACTTCAGATTTGGTATAAATTAAAGACCAGCCCCAAGCTAGAGACAATATTCTATTATTTTAGACTGCTGGCGGCGGACCTTTAATTTTTGCCAGCACAGATGGATCAGTCATTCAATAGATGGCAGCAACTAGGCCTGAAATATATCCATCAATTTTTGGATCAAAATGGAGTTCTCCCATTTGAAATAGTACAATCTAAATATGGGCCAACAGGTAATCACAATCACAGATTGCATCACAAGTCCTATGAAGACAGGTTGAAGGAACTGAACATGTACTCCCTGGAGGAGAGGAGGGAGAGAGGGGATATGATAGAGACATACAAGTATCTTACAGGGAGGAACAGGGTGCAAGAAAACACTATTTTTAAGCGAAAAGATGTTCCAGGACTAGAGGCATGGGATGAAGTTGGAGGGAGGGCGATTCAGAGGAAACATGAGAAAGAATTTCTTCACAGAACGGGTGGTGGACAAGTGGAACACCCTGTCAGAGGAAGTGGTGGGGGCGGAAACAATCACGGGATTTAAGAATGCATGGGATAGACATAAAGGAATTCTGGAGGTCAGGGGTATGGGGCAACAGACTTCTAGGAAAACAAACTGAACTTACAAGCTCAAATGGGCAGACTGGGTGGGCCATAGGCCCTTATCTGCCGACACTGTCTATGTATCTATGTAGGTAGGGAACACTATAGGTACTCAAGTTAGAACATACATATTACATAAACGAAATACATCAAGTTCCCTGTCCCTACACCACCTTATTGGGGATACTGGCTGCATAACGAAACCAACCATGGGGTCACCTAATAGGGCACCTTTATAAAACCTTGATAACCTTCTAGGTGACTCCACACAGTCCATATGGGACTGCTGGAGTGGAGACTGGCACATAATATCAGATACCTCCTGGATAAAGTATGCTGGGTCAGCAGTGAAAATGACTTCCTTATCCTACTGGAGAGAATATTCTTGGAAATGCTGGTCCCACTATTTCCGTACCCCAGCTACTCTCCTTAAATATATTTTTACAGCAACAGGATTATGCTGGAAGGGATCCAGGTTCACGCCAGCAGACCAGGTACACACATTCTGGTCATGCCCTAAAATTGCCACATACTGGAAAGCTCTCTGGAGGGAGTTGGAGAAAATGATGGGAGAACTGGTTTTACTCTCGATCCCCCAAGGGGAGTAACGAAAGTGGTCGAAGTCCTTACTTTTGATTTTAACAGCGGCTAAAAAGGTTATAACAAGGAAATGGATGACATTAATTCCGACTGTAATAGACTGACGTAAGACAGTTTTTGAAATTTATCATGAAAAACTTACAGCGGAAATACATGACAAGCTAGAACAGTTTAATCTTAAATGGCAAAGCTGGGTATGGTATGCACTTGCAGCCACAGTAGACCAAGAATTTGTCCCATAAGGAACATAAAAGAAATGTCAATACAGAAATTGCTGCTGAAGGGAAGGGGATGATTGAGAACATAAGTACTGGCAGAAGGGGACCTTGCGATCCATCTAGTCTTCCCGTGAAAGCTACCCCCTTCCCAGTATCTTTTCTGCCTTAGGCTTCCACAGTGCCTATCCCATGCTAGCTTGAACTTCCCTATTGTCTTCGCTGCCACAACCTCTGGGGGCGGACTGTTCCAGGGCTCCACCACCCCTTGCGTGAAGAAAAACTTCTGCTGTTTGTTTTGAATGTTGTGCCCCCTTGTCCATGTATTCATGTTTTCCCCTGAAGAGATCCTGTGTTTGTACTGAATTGATACCTTTGAGGTATTTAAATGTCTCTATCATATCTCCCTTGTCCCTCCCTTCTCCTCTCCAGTGAGTACATCATAAGATGGTGTAATATTGATTCATATGGTTCTTCGTGTAGTCACTGTTATTGTCTTTGCAGCGCTCCTCTGCACAATTTCAAGGCAATCCTTGTCCTTCTTGAGGTGCGGTCTCCAGAACTGGAAACAGTACTCCATGTGAGGCCTTACCAAGGACCTGTACAGTGGGACTATCACTTCGCTTTTCCTGCTTGTGATACCCCTTCCTATGCATCCAAGAATGCTGCTAGCTTTTTGCGCCGCCTTGTCGCACTGCCTGGTTGTCTTTAGTCAGATAAGAGTACCCCCAGATCCTGCTCTACCTTAGTTTCAGTCAGCTATCTCTTCTCCCCGGTATATTTTCAGCCTAGGTTCTTTCTCCCCAGGTGCATGACTTTGCGCTTCTTGGCACTGAATTTCAACTGCCACTGCTTTGACCGTTCCTCCAGTTTTTTTTGATCAGCGATCTTTTCTGTGATCCCTTCTTGCATATCCACTCTGTTGCAGAGCTTGGCGTCATTTGCGAACAGGCATACCTTTCCTTGCAAACCCTCTGTGATGTCACTTATGAATATGTTAAATAGAACTGGCCCCAACACCGATCCCTGGGGGACTCTGCTGGTCACCACTCCTTCCTCCGACAGAGTGCCGTTTACTAACACCCTCTGGGTTTTCCCTTGGAGCCAGTTTCTAATCCAGCCTACTATTTCATGTCCCATTCCTGTGTGTTCCAACTTATTTATCAGCCTCCTATGTGGAACAGAGTCGAACGCCTTACTGAAGTCCAGATATACTACATCTACTGTTCCTTCTTGGTCCACCGTTCTGGTCACCCAAAGAAATCAATCATGTTTGTCAGACATGACCTCCACACTGTGAAGCCATGCTGCTTTAGGTCTATTTGACTAGTTGCTTCTAGATGCTGTACAATTCTTTCAGTAATGTTTCCATGATTTTCCCCACCACCGATATGAGGCTAACTGGACGGTAGTTTCCAGCATCTTCCTTGCTGCCACTTTTGTGCACTACTGTGCCACTCTCCAGTGACTTGCTGAAGAGTTCTTCTAATGGGGTGGCAAGTTCTTCTCAGAGTTCCTTTAGTATTCTCGGGTGGATACTGTCAGGTCTCATAGCTTTGTTGTTTTTTAATTTTGCTGGTTCTTTTAGGACTCTCAGTTGTGAAATGGTTTGTCTGCTTCACTGGTGCGGTGTGCATTCTTTAGTACTGGTCCACTTCCCTGATCCTTCTTGGCGAAAACTGAGCAGAAGTATTAATTTAGAACCTCTGCCTTCTGTCCATCAGTTTCAACATTGTGGCCCTCCTTAGTTTCAACATTCTCAGAATCTTTAACAAATATCTAATGTTACAACTATATTCTGTTAGCTAAGAGGGAAGACTACATCAAGTATTGGGGGTAGGGCGGAGGGGGACCATATTTTGTTTTGATCCACTCCCCCTTCCATATTATATATAAATAAAAATGTTGGAAGACTGTTTAAAAGGAAGAGGTTACCAGAACAATGGAACAAGTAGATCTTCATATCTTTAACATGACTCTAACATATATAATGATCAAATACATGTATGTATGTATACTGTGTTTCTACCAATATAAATTTAACTATATATAAAACAAGAATTTCCCTTCTTTTTCTGATAGTGGAATTGTATCCTAATTTCCACAGCAAAAATGAGATAAATACAATATTGGAGACAGCCCTAACCCAGTACATTTGCCAAGCAGACTTAGGCACACATGTCAATACCTTGTGGGTGAGGTTCCCTGACCCACCACGGGGTGTGGTGTCTGCACCAAAACACTGCTCCATCCCTACCCAGGCTGGGGCTGGTGCTGCATGGTGCAGCACCTTCCCCATCAGTTTTGTCCCAATGTGTTTCCCAGCAGTGCAACGGACATCTATGCAAACAACGTTATTTAATTCTTTGTTTTTTTAATATTTAACCCCCAGACTTTCAATATATAGTCTTATGACCCCACCTCATATACCCGGTAGGTGAAAATTTCTCAAATCCCTGCCGAAATGCCATTCCATGCCACAGGTGTGAAAACACATTTCGGCCAGGATGTGAAAAATGACAGCTGTACTGTTCATAAGGTGGTGTGAAAAAATGACTAGGTTGAAAATTTGGAGTCAAAATACTGAAAATTACCAATGTTCTGGCCATGTTTAGGAATTTTTTCGCCAGGTTATCAACATGGCCTTTATGGAACCCCACCTCATTAACACTGGTAGTGAAATTTCTTTATTGAGTCGGAAGGTGATTTCTCCCCAGCGACCCATAGGAGAATCACCTTCTGGGTCCCCTTAATGAAATTACACTGCTCATATTCCATGAGGTGGGATCTAAAAGGCCATGTTGAAAATTTAATGAACAAATTCTAAAAATAACAAGTTATGAACATAAGTTCAAAGCATGCACTGAAATATGTTACATGGCACTTACCTTTTATACCCCAGTTCATGGGTTCTGCTTTGAAGAGTGCCACACAGGTCTCGGTCCACAGAGGATGACAGCGTTCAACCTCTGGTGATAAGTATTGAGTAAGGGGTGGGGGTACTCAGTGGGAGGGTTGGGAAGGGGAGGGGGATGGCGGGGACAATGAGGGACGGTTTTCTTTTTTCCCCACGTTTAAAAAGGGATGCATCTCACGTCTGTGATGTTGACCCCACCTAACCCGCCCAGTATGCACCTGAACCTCAGAGGAGGAGGAAGTAACCTCTTTAAAAATCACTAATTGTGATGTGAGGACATCAGAGAAACAGAGTGTCTGAAAAATTAACATCGCAGCAAGAGGTATGAGCACTTTTTATACAGCAAACTGCTTTTTCTTTTTTTTTTTTTTTTTTTTTGAAAGATGCAAAGTAAAGAATAAGTACAAATAAATTATTTCGTTTGTTCACAGCAAGCCACAAAGAATTAGGGTCAGCTGTAAAACTTCAAAATCTGGAGCACAGAAATAGATGAGTGCTATTAAAACAAAAAGTCTTATGGAACATACCGATGTATAAACTTGTAAAAATCAACATTCTATTTCTACAGATACAGCTTTGCTCTCGAGGTCGGTATATCACCACATCCCCTCGGATGGAAACATAGCCTTGTTGTGTATGGTCACCCATACTATTCTATATATAGTGTACGGTATGGTATAACATTGTCCTACCTCAATTTTAATCTCAGCTGAAATGCTGTTGTACCACAGTTCAAAGGTCATAGAATGCTGTTCAACCCTTCTGAGGTGCAACAGTGTTCCAGCCATACCTCTGAGCATTAAAATTCATAGCACTGGCCTTCAAAAATCAGAGCAAATGGCCAGAATGTGTAGCACTTATTTTAAAGAATAACATGTTTTTTAAATAAATAGTGGGCCCCATATATTTAGTATTAAGGAATGTTTCTATCAAATTAGTTCAATGATTTTATGTATCCAGAGAAAGCTACATTATTAAAAACATCAGGAAGCCTTTGCTGAGCAAGGGTAAATTTGAGTGTAAAAATAGTAGCACTATGCAAAATTCATAGCAGTTGAGAGGTATGGTTCCAGCTGAAATCAAGAAGCTCACAAGCCACATCAACACAAACCGCAGGATCAACAAGATCAAAGGACGCGCCAAAGGAACCATCAGACACTCACACTGACCCTCCGGTACAGGATCAACCAGATATACTTTACATTTTAAAGAAACAAATGCAGGAACTCTGTTGGATTAGGTTTAATCTAACCGACCAGAGCATACATCAGATACCACCGTACTTCCAGACTGTCTTAGTGACCACTCCCCCATCACATGCCGCTGGTCTAACAAGTATTGCAAACCCTCTACTAGAACCATCACCAGCCATAGTTGAGGGTTGGGACTCATTGGTACCTCGGTTTCCCTCGGTCTTTCACTTTGCGAGCTGAACCCGGCGGGGAACAGAGGATACCAGGAACCACCCACTTTTATATGCACAGCCAGGAAATGTCATGTGTGTGTGTGTGTGTGGTCCCTGGTGAAGGACTGCTGGAAGAAGCTGCAGTGTGATAGCGCCACCTGCTGGGAACTCACCAGAAGTAATGACCTACTGCGAGAGACCATTCTGTAAAAGATCTACCGTTACAGGTGAGTAACCTTTTTTTCTAGGATCGTGGATATGTTGTTCTTCCACACTTATTGGATGACTCCTAGCAGTTCTCCGGGAGGAGGGAGGCAAGGTGCACACCCCCTACTTGGGAAACAGATTGGAGAACTGAGGCCCCAAAACCAGCATCCCGGTGTGACTCAAGGTCGACGTGGTAGGGGGTAATGAAGGTGTTTGCCGTCTTCTAGGAAGCAGCCCGACAGATGTCCTGGATAGGGAAGCCCCTGGAAGCAGCCACTGATGCAGTGGTATGGCGGATAGAATGAGCTCTTATCCCTTTGGGAGGCTCCTTGCCTGCAAACTCATAGCACAGACTAATGCAAAATGTTATCCATCGAGCAATCGTCCGCTTTGCTGCAGGTCTGCCAGAAGTGGCTTCAGCATAGGTGACAAACAGCTGGTGAACATCTCCTTGAATCTCCGTCGTCCTCTCCTTATAATAGGAGAGCGCTCACCTAGGGTCCAAAGTATGGAGCCTGTACTCTGCCTCCGAGGTGTAACTGGGGTAGTACACCGGCAGAGTCAACATCTGATTAAGGTGAAACTCTGACACCACCTTCGGAAGAAATTTCGGGTTGGGGCGCAGGACAACCTTGTCCCTGTGCAAGACAAGATAAGGGGAGTCCACCAAGAGTGCCTGGAGCTCCCCTGTCCTTCTGGCAGACGTGATAGCCACCAGGAAGGCTGTTTTCCATGACAAGTAACAGCTCACACTTGTGCATCGGTTTGAATGGCTTGCCCATGAGCTTTGCCGGTACCAGCAGTAGATCCCACAGAGGTGGAGGTTCACGCACCAGAGGGGATATGTGATCCAGGCCTTTGAAAAAGTGCCCAAATACCGTCTCCTGCATAGACGTCAGCTGACCGGCCCGCACCCAGTAGGCAGAGATGGCTGCCAAGTGCACCCTAAAGGTCGATGACTGAAGACCCCTTTTGGACAGAGACCAAAGATAGTCGAGCATGTTAGACACTGGACAAGACGGAGGGTCCAAGCCCTTGCCCTGACACCAAATGGAAAACCTTTTCCATTTGAAGGCATAACATTTCCAGGTCGATTCCTTTCTGGATGCTCTGCCACTGTGAGAACATCCTCGGAAAGACCCAAAGGCTGGAACTCTAGCCGCTCAGGTACCGGGCTGTGGGGTGCAGGGATTGAAGGTCCGGATGGAATACTTCTGCTGGTTGACTGAGATCAGATCCGGGCATGCTGGAAGATACTCTGGGGGCCTGTTGCGGAGGCGGAGGAGATCTGGGTACCAGAACTGGCGTGGCCTGTCTGGGGCTACCAGAATCACCTGCGCCTTGTCCCTCCTCACCTTGAGGAGCACCCTGTGGATCAAGGGAAATGGAGGGAAGGTGTAGAAGAGGCCTGGGATCCACGGCCTCGATATGGCATCCCCCTGCAGTCAGTGCTGCTGAAGGGGGGGGTGGGCATGAAACAGCCTCAGCTTGGTGTTTTTCCTGGAGGCAAACAGGTCCACCAACAGTCTGCCCCAGTGGGAGAACAGACTGTATACTACTTCTGGATGGATAGACCACTTGTGGGATGTCTCACCTATGCGGCTGAAAACATCCACCAGATGGTTTGAGGCTCCTGCCACGTGGATGGCTAGGAGATCTGCCTCCAGATGGCTCATGAGTCTCCAGATGGGGAGCGCTTCCTTGCATAGCAGATGGGAATGCGTGCTGCCCTGTTTGTTGAGGTAGCACATGGTCTTGTCATTGCCCATCTGGACTTGAACCCGGAGCGGAGGAGCGAAAGCTGACAGTGCCAGTCTGACTGCTCTGAGCTCCAACAGGTTGATGTGATAATGGGACTCTTCGGGGGGTTCAGAACCCGTGGGCCCTGTTGTCCCTATGTGGGCTCCCCAGCCCATGAGAGGCGCACTGGTCATAAAGATGGCTGTTGGCTCAGGGCAGACAAACAGGATCCCTTCCTGCAACCGGCCTGGAACAGTCCACCATTGGAGAGTGTTCCACATCTTCTGGGTTACAGTGATCAACTGGTCGAAATGATTGTGGCACTGAGTCCACTGGGCGGCCAGCCCCCGCTGGAGGGGGTGCATGTGCCACCGGGCTCAACGGACCACAGAGGTGCACGCCACTATGTAACCCAGAAGGCGCAGAAAGTCCAGGGCAGGGCACAATTGCCCAACCAGAAACGACTGGGCAAAGGAGGAGAGAACCTCCAATCTGTCTGCCGGAAGCAGAGCTCTGGCTTGACGAGAATGGAGCTCTGCCCCGATGAAGCACATCACCCGAGAAGGCATGAGCTCCAACTTGGCCTCAATGATCAGGAGGCAGAGCTGGGAGCAGTCTGGAGGGCCAGGTCCCTGGATCTCTCCACCTCCTGCTGGGTGGAACCTGCTAGGAGCCAATTTTTGAGGTAAGGTTAAATTCTGACCCCCCCCGGACACCTGAAGTCGGCTGCCACCACTGCAATGCATTTGGTGAAGACCCATGGGGCCGATAACAGGCCGAATGGCATGGCTCAGAACTCTTACAGGGTTCCCTTGGCTCTGAAGTGAAGGAACTGCTTGTCGGACGGACAGATTGGGACGTGAAAAAACGCATCCTGGAGATCCAGTGAGCATAACCACATGCTTTGCTCCAGGGATGGTATGATCTGGGACAGAATTAACATCCGGAAAATGTGTGGCCTGAGATACTATTTCAGGTCATGCAGATCTAGAATGGGGCACCAGCACCCCCCCCCCCGTCCGCTTCAGAGCCAGGAAGTACCTGGATATGAACCCTGTGTCTGGTGGAGGATCTGCCACTCGAGCTACTGCCTCCTTGAGGAGGAGCAAGGCAATGTTTCGAAGAGCCAACAGTGTGGGCGGATACCCTCTCCTCCCGTGGGTCTGGGCTTGCCTTGGAGGGCACTGCTTGAATTCCAGAGGCAGTCCCTGCCCGACCACTTCCAAGACCCACCTGTCCATGGTAACAGCAGACCAGGTGGAAAAAAAGTGGCGGAGCCGGACCCTCACGGGAGGACCCAGAGCTGGCGTGACAGGAGTAGGGGTGGCAGCCCCCATCCCGTCACTGGGCAGGCTTGGAGGCAGAGGACCCAGAGCCTGAACCTCAGCCTCCCTTACGGGCCTAGGAGGGTCTGGGCTTGGGCCAGGGGAGCCAAGCTTGAGCCTGCTGCTGCTGCCCCCACCCCCCCCGAAAGGGGGACTGCTGGGCAGCAGGGGAAGAGTGCCAAAAAGGCTTCTTCTGCTGCTGCTTCTTAGGGCCCGAAGAACCCTTAGCAGAAGTGGGGTCCAAGGTGGTACTGGACTGCTCAATGCGCCGAAGGTGACCAGCCACACCTGGATTGAAGAGATCGGTGCCCAGGAAAGGCACATCAGCTAGTTTGTGCCGAGTATCCACCGGAAAGGAGGAGAGCCTCAGCCAAGCCCTGCGGCGAGAGGCAACTGTGGCTGCCAACGAACGGGCATGAGTCCCCAATGTCCACGGCTGTCTATAACAGTTTAGCAACAGTGCAGCCTCAGTCTTGGACCTGCTTAACTGTGGTCTGCATATCCACGGAGAGATGTGGGAGGACTTTGTCTAAGGACCCCAAAAGGGCATGAGAAAAATGTGCCATGACAATGGCAGAGTTTGCCTGACGGAGGCCTAAAGACGAGGCCGCACAGACCTTCTGGGCAGAGTGATCCAAATATCTGTATTCCTTCTCAGGAGGTCTGTCAGTATCGGTAGAACTACCAGTAGGCCTAAACATAGAGGTGATCACAAGACTCTAGGCCAAAGGGTGCTCTGTGAACCCCGCAAGCAACCCCATGGGCACTGCACACTTGCAGGCCATACGGGCAGATGGAGCTGGAGAGGAGGCAGGGTGCTGCCAAAGTTCTAAGGACGGGCCAACAATGGCCTTGGCCACAGGAAAGGCTTCTGTCAGGGTATCCCCTCTCTTGAGGATGTCAGTGAGAGGGTACTCCGCCTTTTTCTGGATAGGCTCCAGGGGCATCCCTGTAGACTTAGAGATGAGGCGAAGAATGCCCTGAAAGGACGAAGGACCTTGCTCCGTCTATCCCACCAGCTGATTCATCAGCCCCTGGATGAGAATGGAGACCGGTTTCATCCGCATTCGAGGAATCTGGATACAGCTGTCGATCGCCCACATCAACCTGGAACTAGCTGCGAGGCAGTCAGGAATAGTGACAGAGACGCCGGACAAGCCCGGTGTTCAGTCTAGCTTCCTTAGAAGGAGCCCCTCCCAGAGGCTGCTTGGGCGGCAGTTCCACCAAAATCTGTTGAGAGACTAGTTTAGGCCGAACTGTAGGTTTCGCCGGCTCCACGGGTGGAGGAACCTACTGAATCGGCTCCAAAGGAGTCTGCTTTGGCCTGGGAGGCGTAAGCCAAGTAATGGCCAGGGTAGGAGCCAGGGAAGACTTCTGCCTGGTCCAAATCAGCTGTTGCCACATGAGGTTCTCATAGCGCCAGAGTTTCCGCCGGAGCCTCTCCTCATCCGGGGAGGGCGAGGACGACTGATAGTACTGACTCTTTTTACAGCACTTATGGCCCTTCCTCAGCCTTTCGGTCAAGGGGGTCAGAGACCTCAATCGAGATTGGACGGGCCGACTTGGTCGCTCGGGAGACACTGGTGGGACTGGTGACTTCCTGGGGTCAGGGACCACTCCCTCGATGGGATTACCAGCAGACTGGGTCTCCTCATCGGGGAAAGCAAGGACTGGAGTCCGAGAGAGAGAGAGAGAGTCGTCGACAAAGGGGTGATCGGGTTGAGAATTATCTCAACGTCTTCAATCGACACTTCGGTCAACTGGCCAGACGGCAAGGCTGAGAAGCCAGCGGCCGAAGATGCAAGTTTGACAGAGGTCAAAATAGCAGGTTCCTAGGACAGAGATCTCTCCTGATCCCAAGAGCATCTCAGTCGAGATGAAGACGGTTCCGGGTCCTTCTCCCGCTTATAGGATCGAGAGGAGTGCGCGCCTGCAGGATTCTTACCCTTAGCGGCCTAAACTGAGGAAAAGATAGCCAACTCAGTTGAGAAGGGGGATAAAACCTTTTATAGGTACATCAGGGAGTGTAGAAAGACAAAGGGAGGGATAGTGAGGTTGAATAGAATGAACGGTGGGTGGGCAGAGAGGGACAGTGAAAAGCAGGGACACTGAATGAATACTTCTGCTCAGTATTCACAAAAGAGGAGGAGGGAGGTGCCTAATCAGATTAACAGAAACACTTTTGATTTGGAAAGGTTAGGGTCGATCCCAGTCCTTTCACAGAAGAAAGGGTTCTGAAAGAACTCCTAAAACTGAAGATGGACAAAGCAATGGGGCCTGATGGAATTCACCCAAAATTCTAAAAATTAAGGGAGAACCAGTGAAACCACTGACTACCTTTTAACAAATCATGTGAGGATGGTGTGGTACCTGAGGAGTGGAGGAAGGCGGATGCGATTCCCCTTTACAAAAGTGGGAGCAGGACAGAGGCAGGAAACTACAGACCTGTCAGTTTGACCTCTGTGGTAGGGAAAGTAATGGAATCACTTCTGAAGGAAAGAACTGTTGAGTACCTGGAGGCCAGTGGGGCACAGGACCCAAGGCAGCATTGGTTCACAGCAGGAAGATCATGCCAGACGAATCTAATTGATTTTTTTGACTGGGTGACAAAAGTAGTAGACCAGGGAGGGGCTGTGGACATGGCCTACCTAGAATTAGCAAGGCATTTGACACAGTCCCACACAAAAGATTAATAGTCAAATTAACCAGCCTGGGAGTGGGTCCCAAGGTGGTAGCCTGGGTAAAACACTGGCTGGACAACAGGACACACAAGGTAATTGTAAATGGAGTCCATTCTGAAAAAAAGAGGAGTTACTAGTGGGGTACCACAGGGTTCAGCACTGGGTCCAGTCCTTTTTAATGTCTTTATAAGTGACACTGCAGAGAGACTGGAAGGAAAAGTATGCCTCGTTGCAGATGACACAAAGATCTGCACCAGGGTTCATACACAAGGAGGTGTGGAAAGGATGAGAAGGGACTTGGCAAGGTTGGAGGAATGGTCAGAAGTATGGCAGCTTGGATTCAATGCAAAGAAGTGCAAAATAATGCACCTGTAAAACAAAAACCCTGGGGAAGATTACACAATTTGGAGGGGGGGGGGTAGTAACAAAATGGAAAGGGACTTGGGGGTAATCATTAAGGTTAGCAAGCAAGAAAAATTTACTCACCTTAGTAATTATATTTCTTCTAACGGAGTCTTGCTGTATTCTGACAATTGCAGCGATTCCCAACCTTTGAACTACCCCGGAGAACTAAGGGTTAACTTTCCATGCAGGGCATGGAACGCTGAGCTCGAGCTCAGTTGCAGTCTCTGTCTGGAGTGTTTTGAACTCAAACCGTCAGATTATTTCGAGCCCAACTAAACTAAAAAATTCTATGTGGAAACTAAAAATTTTACTAGCCAACTGGCTGAAATATTTTGGATTCCCAAGGAAGGCTCAAGTCAAGAAACCAAAAACTAAACCCAATGTACTCAAAAACAACAATAATAAATAAGCACCCAAACAAAAAGGGAGGAGAGTACAAGCAAATACACCCCTGGGGTGCAACACTGCACCTGTCCACCCACTTCCCAAAGACAGGTTCTGAGAGGGGAGGCAGGGAGTGAGGTCAGAATACAGCAAGACTCCATTAGAAGAAATATAATTACTAAGGTGAGTAATTTTTTCTTCAAACAACATGAAGTCTTGCTGTATTCTGACAATTGCAGACTACCAAGCAGTACCTCCAAGGAGGAGGGACAGAACCTACTTTGGGAATATGCTCTGAAGTACTGCTGTGCCAAACCAAGCATCACTCCTAGCCTGGATATCCAGAGAGTAATGTTTGGTAAAGGTATGGACTGTTTTCCAGGTGGCTGCTTGACAAATTTCTAGGAGAGGGATATCCCTGGCTGCAGCCAGAGAAGCAGCTGTACCTCTTCTGGAATGAGCCCTCAGGCCTGAGGGTGGAGTTTTTCCCAGTTTTTCATAGCAGAATTGTATACAAGACACAATCCACCTGGCAACAGATCTTTTGGTGGCAGGTTTGCCCTTTCCCACTTCTCCATAAGTGAGGAACAACTGGAGGGTGCCAAACCTGTGACCCTTGGTATGCTCTATGTAGTAACTAAGGGCTCTTTTGACATCTAAACTGTGAAGCCTCCTCTCCCCTGAGGAAGAATGATCAGTGAAGAAAACAGGGAGAGACAGACTGGTTTAAATGGAAGTCTGAAACCACTTTGGGCAAGAACCTTCTGTTGGTTCTAAGGACCACTTTATCCCTATGAAAGGAGATAAAATCAGGTTCCACTGACAGGGCTTGCAATTCACTGATACGCCTGGCAGAGGTAATGGCTGCCAAGAACACAGTTTTCCAAGTCAAGTTCTTAAGCTCTGCTGAAGACATAGGCACAAAGGGGGGTTGCATAAGCTGAGCAATGCAAACATTCAAATCCCAGGCAGGGGCAGAGTCTCTAAAAAGGGGGATTGGTGTGAAACAATCCTTTAAAGAATTTACAGAACACAGGATGGGAAGATAGTGAGGAAGACTTCCCCACAGACAGAAACGCAGAAACGGCTGACAAGTGTACCTTGAGAGTAGCTGGTCTGAGGCCTATGCCATTAAGATGGACCATATAATCCAGAACCGTAGGCAATTCAGCAGTGTCTGGAGAAATATTCTTCTTAGAACACCAAATGCTGAATCTTTTCCATTTGGAGTTGTAAGTCTTTTCTGGTGGAGGCTTGGAAGCCTTGAGGATATCCAGAACCCTTGGGAAAGATGCAGATCTGCAAACTCTAACTCTTCAAGAGCCAAGCCTTGAGATTGAGAGACTGAAGATTGGGGTACCAAATCCTCCCGAGAGGATGTTAACAGGTTGTAATTCCTGGGAAGAGACAGGGAAGATGGACTGCTAGGGACAGCAACGGGGTACCAGGGCTGTCTGTCCCAATCTGGAGCAACAAAATCACCTTGCAAGGTTGAGACCTTATTTTGACTAAAACTTTGAACAGGAGTGGGAAGGGGGGGCATACAGAAACTTCCCTTCCCATTTCAGAATCAGGGCATCCAGGGGGACTGAGCCCAAGACTGGAGGTCTGCAACAAAAGAGAGGGAGTTGGTGATTGTCTGGGGCTGCAAACAGATCTATCTCTGGAGTGCCCCACCTTGAAAAAAAATCACTTTCAAAAACCTGAGGGTCCAGGGACCATTCGTGATGGCCCTGAGAAATCCTGCTCAGTGCATCTGCTAGCACACTGTCCTTGCCTGGAAGGTGAACTGCTACAAGAGAGGCTTGCAGGGAATAAGCCAGGGACCACAACTTCATGACTTCTGTGCGCAAGGCCGTGGACCGAGTACCTCCCTGCTTGCTGATGTACCACATGGTGGTAATGTTGTCTGTTCCGACTTGAACCACCGTGTTCTGAACTGACTGAGAACGCTTTTAGAGCTAGAAAAACTCCTGCGCTCTAGAAGACTGATGTGGAGAAGGGATTCTTGGGGGGGACCACAGGCCCTGGGCAGTAAGGGACCCCAGGTGGGCTCCCCAGCCCAGAAGAGAAGCATCCGTGGTAAGGACCGCTGAGCAACAAAAGGAACACCTTGCCTTAAATTGTCCTGATCCTGCCACCACTGGAGAGCCTGGATCAAGGTCAGAGTCACTGGAATCAGTTTGGTAAGGGACTCCTTTCTCTGAGACCAGAAAGCTCTCAGTTGGAACTGAATATCCCTCATCTGGAATCTTGCCCCTTGGACTACTGCTGTGGAAGCTGCCATGTGCCCAAGAGCTGAAGGAAATGCTCCCACTGGTCAAGATACCTGAAGGCTGAAGGAAGAAGCTAGTTCCAAAGAGCCCTGCTGCCCTTTCTAGAGGAAAAAGGCTCTTGCTCTGAGTGTGTACAGTTCTGCCCCTATAAAGGTAAGAAGCTGGACTGGTTGAGAACTCAGCTTGGGAAGGCTGAGAAGAAATCCTAGATAACTGAGCACTTGCTGGGTCACTTGTAGGTGAGACTTGACTTGGTCTGGAGACTGACCCACTATTATTGTCGTCCAGATAAGGAAAAATGGAAATCATTTGCCTTCTTAGAAACGGAACTACTACTCCAGGCACTTTAGAAACCTTGGGGCTGAGGTTAGGCCAAAGGCATTGCTCTGAACTGATAATGGCCCGAGGGCAACTCGAACCTGAGGTACTTTCTGTGGGAGCACCTGATGGGAATGTGAAAGTAGGTATCTTTGAGGTCCAGGGAGGCTAGCCAGTCCCCTGACCTTAGAGAGTTAAAGATTATTCCCCGAGTTATCAACTTGAACTTTGGTTTTAAAAGATGTTTGTTTAGATATATTAGGTCTAGGATGGGTCGCCACTCCCCTGTCTTTCTGGGGGTCAGCAAGTACCTGGAGTACAGTCCTTTGTCCCAGTGTAGGGTAGGTACTCTCTCTATAGCTCTTAAAGCTAGGAGACAAGAAACCTCTGCCTCTAGGGCAAGGGTTTCCGAAAGGTTTGCAGGTGGAAAAGGTCTGGCTCTCATCTTTGGAAATTTTTTGAAGCTGAGAACCAGTCTCTGGCTTACTACTTTCAGGACCCACCTGTCTGATGTAATAGACATCCAGTCCTGGACAAAGTAAGCCAGCCTGCCCCCTACTGGAATAGGAGAGTCGACCCGGGCAGACCCATCAGGGTGTCTGCTTGGCAGGGGCTTTAGGCTGAGGGGTGGATGCAGACCTGCTCTTCCCCCTTCTGCCTCTCCCTCTGAAGAACCCCCTCTGCGAAAAGGAAGAAGAGGCCTGTGCTTGGTAAAAAGGCCTTTGAGAAGGCCAGCCCCATGACTGCTGCCTTTGAGGAGTTGCCTGCCTTTCCTTGGCCTTAGCACTCCTGTAAGTGGTCCTGTACTCGTCTATTTTCTTCATGTAGTTCTCTGTCTGCTCCCCAAACAGAGAATTACCCACTACAGGAAAATCCATAGCCTTAGCCTGGGTGTCCTGCGAGAGACTAGTACATCTGAGCCAAGCCATCCTCCCAAGAGCCCCAGATGTTGCCATGACTCTTGATGAAACAGAGTCCACAGCAGCATGAAACTGAACCTTAGATGCCTCAATCCCATCTGCAGCCACCGCCTCCAGCTCCTTGGCTTAAGCCCCCCCGCCCCGGAGGCCTGTTTAGCCAGTACCAGTACAGTGTCCCACCTGGACTTCTGGTACCTGGCTGTATAGGCTATGTAATTCGCCTGCCTGAGTCCCAAAGAAGATGCCATGTACTGCTTCTTTACCATGGCATCAATCTTGGTGGAGTCCTTGTCAGGGGGGTGTGAAGCCAAGGGAACATTTGCCTTGTCACAGGCAGCAGCCTGCACTACCCCAACATGGCTGCATTACTGATATAAGAACTCCGTGTCTGAGCCTGAAAGTGTATACCTCTTGTCCATTCTTCTATCCACAGGAGGTATAGTGTTAGGAGACTAAGATTTTTTGTGTCAGTTTCCCAAAAGATTTATGGAGGTGAATAGACAGTCTCCTGGACTCTGGGATATCCATCATCTCAACATAATCAGGCTCTTCTTGATCTTCCACAGCCTCGTCCATAGGAAGCTGGAGGGTTTCAGCCACTTTTCTGTGAAACATAAAATGTGAAGGGGACTCAGAAAGCCTAGGAGGGGAAACACCTGATAGTCTGTTTGGGGAGATGTCTGGTTCCACAGGCACATCCAGACCTTCACTTACATCATAATCCTCAAATTCCCCTTCCTCTTCAAACTCCGGTTCATAAAAATCTTCAAGGGTATACTCTTGAACCTGGGGAACCAACCGAACTGAACCCCTGCCAGAAGGAGCCGGGTCGGAACCGGATGGAGCGATTCCACAATCTGAATCGCCCTGGCCATCTCTTCGGCGGTCGGAACATGAACTTCTGGATCCGAACCGGTCGATTTATCTTTGCGCTTTCTTTTTGTCGGAACCAATCCCTCAGAATTGGCTCTCTTTTTGCCCGAAGTAGTATCACCCTGGTCAGAGGGCACTCCTTTTGGTTTGGTCGGAACCGAACCGGGCTGGCCATCCGGGTCAGCGGACTTCTCGGCCTCCTTTTCCCTCAGTCTACCTAATCTCTTCTCAAGGGTAGATTTGGGAACATTTTTACATATTTGGCAGCCTGAATAGAGGTGGTCAAACCCCAGACAATAAACACAGGTGGTGTGGGGATTGGCCTTGGCAAAGACCTCCCCACACTCACTGCAGTGTTGAAACCCAGTAGGCTCATTTTTTTTCTTGGGTTTCTCAGACATGGTCAACCTAACCAAGCTTACCCTTTTTTTTGGCAACTGCCAGGCAAGCCTCCCTTATCGGTTCCTAACTGTGTCATGGGTATTGGAAAAAGACGGTTAAAACAAATTTTTTTTTTTTTTTAGAACCGATAACCACACACTAAATATAGCAAAATTCACAATCAAATGGTCGGTTCAGCCGAACCGACCATACTTTTACAAGTTCCACACAGAAAAATAGAACAATTTCTATCTAGTACTCACGGCACCACAGACAGAGACTGAACCGACTATGTGGATACTTTTTTCGGTTTAAACCGATGAAAAACTGAAAACTTTAACAGACTTCGAACCGAGCTGGAGGAGAAATCTCCGGAGCGACCATTCAGTGAGGTGGAGTAACGAATCTGACGGTTTGAGTTCAAAACGCTCCAGACAGAGACTTCAACAGAGCTCGAGCTCAGCATTCCATGCTCTGCATGGAAAGTTAACCTTTAGTTCTCCGGGGCAGTTCAAAGGTTGGGAATCACTGCAATTGTCAGAATACAGCAAGACTTCATGTTGTCTGAATGTGAGAAGGCAGTAGGGAGGGCTGGGGGGATACTGGGATGTATAGGGAGAGGCATCACTAGCAGAAAACAGGAAGTTGTTATCCCTTTGTACAGGCAGTTGGTGAGACCCCATCTGGAGTACTGCGTCCAGTTCTGGAGACCCCATCTCCGCAAGGATATAGACAGGATACAGGCAGTCCAGAGGAGGGCAATTAAAATGGTGCAGGGTCTGCAAGAGAAGCCATGTGAGGAAAGACTAAAGGAGCTTAATGTGTATACCCTTGAGGAAACGAGGGAGAGGGAGGACATGATAGAAACTTAAGTACCTCAGTGGATTCAACAAAGTCCAAGAGGGTAGCACCTTTCAGAAAGAGATGTGCAAGAACAAGGGGACACAATCTGAAGATTGGGGGGGTGCGGTTCAGGGGCAATGTGAGGAAGTTTTTTTTTTTTGTTTTGTTTTTTCCACAGAGAGAGTGGGGAACGCATGGAACAGACTTCCTGAGGTGGCTGTGGGGATCCAAAACTGTGGGAGAATTTAAGAATGCATGGGACAGCTGGCCCGGTGGCGCAGAGGGTTGAGGTGCTGGATGCCACACCTTGCGCTACGCCGGCAACCCGGGTTCAGAAATGAGCTTGGGTTGTTGGGGTTCGGCAGAGGAGGACTGGGATTGAGCGTCAGGAGACTGCTCACCTAGTCCTGGGGTGGGATGGGGATGTTACACCACGCTGTGGCGACCCCTGGGGATGCCCGGAGGTACAGCAGGCAGCAATGTAACAGGAGGGGGGACCACGGACGTCTGCACGTATGTGCGTGGACGTCATTGCACATCTGTGGTCCCAATGGGGAAAGAACAAGGGAAAAATGCAGCACGGGTCCGAGGCAGCTTGACAGCTGCAGTTCAGCCGGCTGACGATACCTGGAAGCATGTGCCGGTACTGGTTCCTCGCCAGGCGCGGGGGCTATAGGGCCCCTTTGCAGGTGTAGTTGCGTCTGCCAGCTGGGCATGCGAACTTCGGGGTCGGCGGCGGAGTAGAGCGGTGGCTGGATGTAAAAAGCAGGACCGTGGCTGCAGGAGGAGAAAATGTTAAATGTTAAAAAAAAAAAAAAAATGCATGGGACAAACATAAGGTAATTTCTGTGGGGAGTAGGAAGAAATAGGCTGTTGGTTAACGAGGATCTGCAGCTTATCCTTTAGGTAGGGAAATGGGCAGACTAGGTAAGCCAAGCAGTCCTTATCTGCCGTCAAAGTTTATGTTTCTATGTAGTTGGGAGAGAGTGGTATAGCTCTCGGAAGGAACTAGAGAAGGTGGAAGCCTAGGTTGATCGTAATGAAGAAGCTCCGTGAGGAAGATTCTGCGGCACAAGCTGCTTCCTCCTCGAAGACTTGCATGCGCTCCAACTGCTCAGTGGATCCCATGGCAGCGATAACTGCCCTCCGGGCCTCATTGGATTTCACTGGCGGGTTCCGTTTTTTGGGCAGTTTAAGGCATTAGTGACAGTTGTCGAGGACGCTGGGTTGGAACACAAGGCAAAACACACATCGTAGTGTCATGGCTGACACCCAAACAAATACACGCAGCATGCGGGTCAGTGCGCAGCATCTTCTGGCCGCATGAACATCAGTGAAATCCGGGGAAAAACTTGTCTTCCATGATCGAAGAAAAGTAATCTCAATCGCTAAAGCGACCAAGGCAAATTTGCGGAATAACCGAAGTTTCTGAAGCCAGTGCCTACAAAATGCGAGAGCACTAAGGAGGCAACCTGACTCTTCCAGCGGAAAGGAAGATCTGGCATCATGGGGTGGAGCTGAGGGCTATAGCACCCGGGTGGGTGGGAGGAGCCAGCTTGAAGACTTTCCGGGTGACTTAAAGGGAAAAGGGACTCTGCCAATAAGTGTGGATGAACAAAATATCCATGATCCTAGAATGAAGATATTTTAGAAGAGCAACAATTACATCAAGTACGTAATTTTTATATCTTCCAAGAATGAATCTCCACTATTCATTCCCACTTACGGACCAGGGTACCAAGCTTTCCCAAAAAGGAAGGAGCTGGATCACCCAGAGGGAAGGTATGCCTCAACTCTCTGCATGGGGGAGAACACCTGAGGACAGGGGATCCTCAGAGGTCTGATGGGACCAGAGACTGATGAGGAACAGGCGGAGGCTCCTGTGGCCCAGGAACAGGAGGGCACCCCAACAACTCACATCTAGCCCTACAGAAAAATAAATGAGCCCCTTGATGGTGCGAATTAAGCATCTTCAAAAATGCATGGGATAGACACAAGAGAGCCCCAACTACAAAGAGCAACTAGAGTGTGAAAATAGGTCTAAAACAAATGGGCACACTAGATGGACCCAACGGTCCCCTTCTGCCGTCAACTTCTATGTTTCAATATTTCTATCTTATGCTGGGCCAGAAGTGCCAACCTAGAAAAACGAAGCCATGCCATTCAACAAATACAGATCTCTGTTCCTACCAGCCCGGAGGCCACATCAGTGACATCGCACAATGCCTTGACTGCTGCCTCGCCAACTCCATGCTCTGGATAGAAAGGTGAATGGCTTGCTGAGCTAATTTGCAGCAAGGCAGTGCAGTTAGGATCTGGTGTGCAGCAATGCACGAAAGGGAGCATGCCAAGATAAAAATCCTTGTTCCTCAGGCAGCTACCTGCTCAGAGTTTGGCTCAGGAGGTTGGTCAAGCAAAAGGCATTTAGGCTTAGTTGGGGATCTGAAGCACCTCAGCCCCCAAGTGGGATGAGGTACAGCTCCTACAGAACCCATGGGAGCACAATACCTGAACCAGACATCCCTAAAGGCTGGAGCAGCAAAGGATGTAGCCTGTGCTAGAGGCCTCATTGTAAGCTCGAGGCCAAGAAGGAATGACTCAGTTGTCATCAGTGAAATCTCAGAGTCTGAGTGGCAAGGACACAGGACTGAGACCTGCATCAGAGACACTGTTCAGCACCCTCAGCATGTCCGTTAGGAATCTCTGGTACACAGAAGTACTCAGAATCAGAGGACAGATGGAAGGAACATTCCACTACCTAAGGGGAGAACATCAGAGACACCAGCTGGAATCGGGAGGTGGTGCTGGGGCCATGGACCTGAACTGTGCCCGGTCTAAGTGTTAACAGTATAAGGCACTAGATGTCCTCCCATACTGAGACCAGGTGACAGGACCAATAGGACTTGGGATACCTGGGAACTCGGGAAGGGGTGGCAGAGGCCCAGGAGAGAAGAAAGAATCAGAAGCTCAAGACTTTCTGCCAGGGCTGTCCCTGAGGGGAGGATCTAGCAAGTCCGTCCACACAGAATCAACTAACATCCATGAAGCGACCTGATCAGTGCGCGGGGTGGGGGATTCCCAAGGTGAGAAGGGTGGGGACATACAGGTCCCATGGGGCAGCTTCTGTCCTCACCACCGAATGTCTGTCACTGGTTCCAGAGAGAAATTTACTGGCCCACTGCCAGAACCCTGGCCAGTGCTGCCTCCAGCACCAGTCTTAGGGTCAGCAGCAGGCCCCGTGTCAGGTTTCAAACCCCTCACCATGACTAGCGCCACCCTTGGAATTGGGCACAACACCAATACAGGTACCACCACTAGATCTGTCTCCAGCACCGCAAGCAGCACCAAGAACCCCTAATAGTGAACGGTACCAGTTGCCAACCTGCAACCCAGTTGGTACCAGGACCCAAACCAGTGCAGCAGGCGGCACCAGAGCATGTCCCAGCACGGACCTTGGCATCAGGCCTAGGGACAACTCCAGGGGCAACGCAGTCACCAGCATCACACTTAAGAAATGGGCCCAAGGTTGGCACCATCTCCACCCTTATGTCCTTCGCCAAGGGCAGCACCGCCCTCCTCCTCAAGGTCACAAGGATGACAGCCACAGGACCAGGGGGCAGTTCTGGAGCCGACCCCTCTACAGACTCCACAAACTGTGTCAGAATGGGAACTAGTCTCGTGACCGACACTGTGGACGATACCAAGAGCTGGGGCAACATCAGGTTGCGACACTGACACGTCCTCTGGTGAATACCAAGCATACAGCTTTGGCCTCACCACCAGGAACGTCCGCTGACCGGGACAGACAGACTGGGGGAGGGTGTTCAGCTGGCTTCTTAGAAGGAGCCAGCTGTCCACCAGACCCCTCCCCCCCTCAGACCTCTGGTGCCTTGGCGAGGTGAGGCTGAGGAGGATCCTGTACTTCCATAGTACCAGAGGTACTGGGAAGGGGCCAAGGGGAAAGACCCATACAGTCAACCTTGGCCTCATGAGTGCAAGGCCTCCCTCCAAGGGTAGGGGGCTAACAAACCCACTTTGGCAGGTGGAACTAGAGGATGTGGTGGTCCACAGAATGATCTGGCCCAAGGCAGGTGTGAGACTGTGGTAGTCCAACGCTGCCATGTGGCCTCCACAGGAGCACTGACACAGGAGAACAGCAGCCTGACAGCCTTCTTTTTGGAAGCGGTACCGCACTAGGCCAGAAAATAATAATAATAAAAAAAAAAAAAAACGGTTGCCACCTAAAAGCACTACCGGAGCCGATCTAACAACAAGGAGTGCTGGTTCGGCACTGAAAGGTAGTTCAGCATTAAAAAGAGGAGAAACCGGCGATGAAATGTGGTACAAGAGTTCTGGCACAGCAGACACTGTTGCTCCCGTGGTGTGCAGTCTATGGCAGGAATGGTGAAAAAAAGAACTGAGGCATGGAGGAGGCTAACACTGGTTACTGATTTAACTCACCTGAGCAGCGTCAGTATGTCGGTCATGTGGGAGGTCGCGCCAATGAACGCTGGTCCCCTGCTGGCTTAAAAGACTTTGCTCCCACTGGGTCCTAGTGCCTCAGGCTTAGACCCATAAATTGGAATGAATGGTGAAGATTAATTCTTGGAAGATCTTGCCACTTGATGCAAAGAACAGTTATGTACTTACTGTACCAGTAGATCTTAGAGAATCTCTTTGGTGGTGGTGGCGGCTGAGGAGGCCACTTCAGTGAAGAGCTGGGTAGCTGCGTCGACGGGTTCTGGGGGGTGGAAAAGTTATATTGAGGTTAACACAGGCTGGTTAGGCAAGCCTGGTAGTAGTCAGTGTCTCTTTTCTGAGAATGATACCAGGACTGTTTGCACGTCGACTATGCACGAATTAGGTGTCGTGATTGCGATTGTTGACAGTGCAGACCCAGAGACGATGGTTTTGTACCACCCCAACAAGTCTGGCAGCACCTAAGCCAAAACCCAACCTTGATGCCTGGTCAATAGTCGGCAGGGCTGTGGTCACTGCCACTGTAGTGGACAATGACGAAGTTAAAAAGGTACCTGCAGGCCACAGCGGTAACCTGCAGCACATCGGGGGAGGCCTTGTCTTTAACTCTGTCCCAGTGTTTATGCTTGTGGCTTTCTGACGACTGTTTTCTTTATATTTTGATGACCGGGATTCGGTCAACAGGCCAGGCGACACAGATTTTTCCTGTACCTGTTTTTCCATTGCTGCAAAAGTTTTCTTTAATAAAACTTTTTCCAGTGCTCTTTTTCTTTGTTGCCTGGTAGCAGAGCTGAAGCTCTGACAGATCACACGTTTGAATATTGTGAGAGAAGCCCAAATAGACATATATCATGTGTGTCGCCCTTGCAAATCTTCTCTCTGCACTCAACACTGGAATAACTTGGCAGGTTTCTTGGGCAGCATACAAGAGGGCTGAAAGAAAAAAAAAAATCACTAAAAAGAACAGTTACGTTACTTACCATAGTAGATCTTCAAGAGAATCTCATCAGGCCACACAGAAACTTTTTTGCAAGCAGTCCACTAGGGGCTGCCCACAACAACATCCTACATCAACACTTCCCATATAAATGAGGGCGGCCCCTTTCCTCCTCAGTTCCCTGCTGAAGATCATGCTCAGAGGACCTCCCTCTAGGGAACCAGGAGACAGCGAACGGTTTCAGCTACCAGGCTAGGCTGGAAACACCAGGTAGACCGTCCTGGAGAAAGAGCCAGGAGGTTTAGATCTCTATGCCTAAGGGGGACAGAGGGTGGGATGGCATGGCCTGATGAAAAAGATTCTCTTGAAGGTCTACTGTTATGGTAAGCAAGTAAACGTTCTATCTTCTTCAGGCCACACCTATGGAACGAGTATCAAGCTGAACTGACAGAACAGTCTGGGTGGCTGGAGCCTAGAATTCCTACGAAAGTAGGCCTTTGCAGCACAGTGAGGCCCAAGCCTGCCTTTTTTCTTGAGGCAATGTCCAGACTAATATTTAGTGAAGGTGTGGACCATACTCCAGGTGGCAGCTGCACCAATTTCAGCAGCAGACACATTCTTTAAACAGCTAGAGGTGGCCATGCCTCTAGCTGAATGACCATGAACAACTCCAGGAAATTCCTTACTGTACTTCCTGTAACAGAAAGTAATACAGTCAGGCAACCATCTGGACAGTCACTGTTTAGAAACAAAGGTGCCCTCTTTCCTAGGGGCGAATGAAACAAAAAGCTGCGAGGACTTCCTGCAATCCATATAGTGTACATATTACCAGAGTGTTCTATGTACATCTAAAATATGGATTCTATGTACATCAAGTATGGAGCAATGCTTCCCCTAGGTTGGCATGCTTGGGAAAATAAACTGGCAGATTGATGTCGTGTAGGTCACCCGAATAAATAATTTCTCCACACTCGCAGTACCTCGAGTACCGTGGAGTATGAATGTTTAATATGGGGGGCGCTTCTGAAAAAATAAACTTATGTATTTGCACAATACAATTTACAGATTTGCTCTTAGAGCTAAGCAAAGAGAACATCACTGCACATTGTACAGTAAATCAAATTGGTTCCCTTTGTAACTAAGGGACAGATTACATACGTTTCATTTTGTTCATAAAATCTGCTGTCCATTTCATCAAACAATCCTCTTGCTGCATTTTTTGAACAAAAACAGAATTTGAAAGATTTAAGATCGGACGACACAATAACCTTGCCAATTCCGATATACAAAACTACAAAAACACAAACAGCCTTTAAACAAGTAGCAATCAAAACCAGGAACAGTCCGCCTGATCATTTACGAAACATATGGAATGGTCAAAAATGTTAAAATTTTATTAAAAAGGTTACTCAGGTCTGAGGCACAGTGCAATTTCAGATGAAAAGCTTACTACTTGGAGTCTGTGAAACTTGAATCTGATAAAAGTAAGCATTCTTTTTTACACAAATATTAATTGTCATATACTTTATTTTAGTTAGTTGATGTTTGTAGTTTTTTTTTTTTTTTTTTTATATAAACTTTCTTTGTGCCATCTCTCTCTGGCACCTGAACGCTTCCCATAGAGTGGTCGCTAGTCTAGCCTTACTCCCCGCCTGCCACTTGAAGCCTCCTCCCCGTCCTGCTCTGATATGGGCCTCCATCCCCACTCCACCTGCCCGCCTTTACCCCCAGCTCTGAACCCCCAGGGCGGGACTGCCAACTCCTACTTGGCGTTCCATCTATCAATCTATTGGAGCAGTCAGGGCAGGGAGGGAGTAGTGGAGCAGGCTGGAAGGCCAGACATCGGGCGTGGGGGCTGATCACTGGACCCTCCTTCACCCTCCAGGACCCAGGGCATTTTCCATTTTCTAGCCGTCCCCCCCCCCCCACGTGGGGCGTGCAATGCCATCCAGAGTGCAACGTGAGCGCTTCCGCACATGACCGCAAGACTGCCGCCCAATGTTCCCCATGCTTGTCGGTCCCTGACTGCAGTGCACCACGTCTCCACCAGGAGTCACTGGTATTGTGGGACAAGAAACCCCTCCTCCCTCGACAGGAGAGCAGTCCATCGGACGCTCAATCCTCTCCTCCCTGGTCAAACCTGGGTCGCCAGCGTGGCATGAGGTAAGGCGGATGCCTCAACCCTCAGTTCCACTGGGCCGGCAATGTTTATAGAAGTTACTTGCATTTGTTCATTGTTACAAGTATTTGAAATAGGTCTGTTGTAAAATATATAATGTATTCTTTACTGTATTGTATATATTGTCATAACATCTGGGTCAAGCCTGTAAAAGAGCCATGTGGCTCAGTGCTTCATTATGCAGTCAACAAAATTTTAGATAAAAAAAAGTAAAAGCGTAGCGGGTTCCTTCAACGACATACACAACGGCAATGATCACTTTTTAAAAAGTGATAGCAAACCAGGGAAAGAAATCTCAAAAAAAACAAAACAAAACAAAAAAAAAAAAACAGTTTACTCACCTGTAACAGTAGTTCTAGGAGTGGTATATGTTGTTCATCCACACTCTTTGGCATGTCCCCTTCCACTTTAAATCTTGCAGGAAGTCTTCAAGCTGGCTCCTCCCACCCACCTGGGTGTTGTAACCCTTGGCTCCGCCCCATGACACCAGATCTTAGCCCGCTGTAAGCCAGGTGTTGTGCGTCCGCAGCCGGGGAGGTTGGGTGGGTCCGTGTGGATGAACAACATATACCACTCCTAGAAAGAGCAATTACACAAAGACTTTTGCTGTAACAGTAGATCTTCTTGGAATGTCTCTTGCAGCAAGTCATTACTTCTTGGAGTTCCTGATAGGTGGTGCTCCAGCTCAGAAGTCTTTTCCAGCAGTCTCTATACCAGGGACTACCCACACTACCTCACTTCCTGGGCTGTACCTATAAAGTCGGTGGTCCCTGGTAAGTTCCGTTCCCCACCAGTTTCCGCTCAGAAGCGAGGGAACGAGGGGAACAGAGGTAACGAAACTTCCCAACCTTACATCGTTTTTCCTATCACTTAAGGCAGGGGGGATGGAGGGAAACTACTTACTGCAAGAGACATTCCCAGAAGAGCTACTACTACAGCAAAAGTCTTTGCGTAACTGCACTATCTTCCATGGAACGGTCTCCTGCAGCAAGTCATTACTTCTGGGAGATTCCCAAACAGTTATATGGCAGTGGGTGGCCACAGATGGCATTCTGCTGTAGGTAAAATGTGGTCATGGGACCAATGAATGCTAAAACAGCATAGCAGTGGAATAAAGGGATACATGATTCCCTGTGTTAAGCATTTTAAGAAACTAGAAGGAATATGCTAGGAGCACTGAGCAATTATGGAGCTTCAGTGTTCAGTAGTGAAAGCACAATCTGAGGCAAAGGCAACTTTGTTTCGAATTGTAACAGTAGCTTGAGTAATATGTTATTCTTTAGAGGCACTACAAAGTAGCAAGTGAAGACCCCGGCCCCCTGACTGTCTAGCCAGTAATGAATGCATCCATTTGACAAAAAATAGGATACTGAAGTAACAGATAATGCAGCAAATGAAACAACGTATCTGTGACAAAACGAAGCAGTGGTTAAAAACGATCTCTGTATATGTACTCACCCTTTTTGAAATGAACTTTGTTCATAATCAAGGGAAAGCTGAGAATAGCAGTGGAGGAGAGAAGAATGTAGTCCGTAGTGGGATTAATTGTGTCTCAGCATGTGAATTAATAGTGTATGGACCAGGTCGAGGGATGGACAAGATATCCGGTGCACCACAGGTCAAAAAGGCATCTCGATGGAATGGTCGTGATGGTCTATAAACAGTGATACCTGAGAAATTGACTGGATGTATCGAGCCGATGTGAAACAATGCCTCAGTCTTTTTTGAGGTCCCTAAAGGTCCCAGAGGCCAAGAAGAGGGGACCAGGGCGGAGTCTAGAGTCTTTAATGAGGGGCAGAAGCCCTGGGGTGGCCGGAGGGGCGGCCACGGGCTGGCTTCACTGGGGTCCTAGTTACGTGTTCTCTGCTCTTAAAGGTGTCACGTGGGGTATACTTAGTTCCAGTTTTGTATAATTATACTGAGGGTGTGGTTTTTGGTACATGTATTGTACGGTTTTCAGTTGTCTGTCCGAGACTTGTAGGTTCTCCAGTATCGTTTGAGCTCCTGGCCCAAAAAGATGGTCACCTGAAAAAGGGGGCGTTAGCCACTTTGTGATAAATATCAGGTGCTAGCCCTGAAAGTCGGAGCCACGCCTGGCGGCGTCTAAGAATACAGACTGCAGAGGCTCAAGCCGAAGCACTGGCAGGATCATATCCTGATCTTAACAGATGTCGAGACAGTGAAATAACTTATCTATAGATGTAAGTTGCTCTCTTTCAGGGGATGCAGGTATTCTGTTTATAACTTCTCCAGCAGAAGTGCTCACTGTACGTAGGTATTGCAGCATGTGCCCCCACATAGTTAAGTAGTCTAATATTTAGTGTGTTTAGAGCAAACACTCTCTTCTCTATATGGTCAAAACATTTAGAGTCTCTCTCTCTGAAGGTATCGTATTTGTATGTTTAGGCTTGCCAGTGTGGTTGTGGGCAGCCGCAGTAACCACAGAATCCGCCACTGGCATATTCGTTAAATATTGATAATCAGGAGGAGCCTGATACAGCCCATGGGCCTTTCTAGGTAAGTCCTGCGCTGCTATGGGTTGACTCCAAGCTTCAGTAATAGCATTTCTGAATGTAGGTATAAAAGGAGGGATAGCCCCGGACATGGTCTTATGGTAGGCCCAGAAATTCAGCCATATCTTTACTTAATCTGTCCTGTTCCGTTGTGGTAAACCCCATTGTTTTTTATATTTGTAGCATCATTTCGGGGAATGGAGGGGTCATCCGGTGGAGAAATGACCTTTCGTGGCTGTAATAACCCTTCATACCAGTAGAAGGGCACCTCTGAGGGGGATTCATATTCTCTTGTGTCAGGGGAACCATCATGGGTCCTATTAAGGTTTGGATTCGTGTGATAATCTGAGAAATGTCGTCTGAATATTCGGGAGGAAGCAGGACCGGGGAGCGTTCTAGCGCTGTACATGCCTGATTTGATGGAGGTGGCGATGATATTTCTGTTTGAGGGTTATGTTCTGGAGTGAGGCTATAGTAAAAACCCATAGAATCCAGTATTCTATTTGCTATTTCTTCAATATTTGGAACGTCTGACAATGGAATTGTCATGTAAGCAGGTTCTGAATCCAGCGTACGTGGGGACGGGGGATCAATTAGCACGTCCCAGTAGACTGATCCAGCGTTTCTTTGGCGTTTTTGTTAATTTCCAACGGGGCTGAGCGCCCCATGTAGAAACGGCAACGAGGCTGGAGGGCCTCTGCGTTCTGAAGCATACAGTTATTTTGTAGAAATGCAGCTCCATATGCATCTTTCGATACATGTTTTTGAGAATATTCTTGGCTTTTCATGGTTGACCTTCCATAAGTATCATCCATAGCAGTACTATATGCAGGCAAGGGTGTTCTATGCAGCAGTGATCGTCTTGACGATGGAGGCATCAGTCCCCGTCGACCAGAGAGGCAGAGAAGCATGCCTCGTCGATGATTTACTGTGTCTTAGAAGTGGAGGGTCAGTAACAGCATGCTCCGTCGATGGGGGAATATACTCCACTGATGACTGATGTCGTCGACGGTGGGATATGCTCCGTCGATGGGATAGTGAACGCATGCTCGGTTGACAACGGGAGTGCCATCGTCGACGATGGGAGAGTGAAGACATGCTCTGTCAACTATGGAAATGCTGTCGCCTACGATGGGGGAGTGGATGCATGGCCCGTCGACTGTGGCAGGCCTCTCGTCGACAGGGGAGCATGCCCCGTCAACGAGGAATCATGTAGCATGTGCTCCGTTGACGAAGGAGGCATTCTCATCGATGATGCTGTCTTGTAAAGCTCTCCCGTCGACAGAGGGTTATGCCCCGTCGATGGGGAAGGCAGCAAGATCTCCGTCATTGACTTTGCAAGAGTCCTGATCGACGAGGGAGCTGAGGAATGATGCCCCGTCGGCTATGAACGTTCCTTTTTTGATGGAGTAAGCCTGCCACTGGACGGGTGAAGTCCCGTTGCGCAATGCCTTCTGGATGATCCAAGTTTTGGAGGCACGACCGTTGAAAGGCAGTCAGGCAGGACTTTAGGTGAAGGGGTTTCCTTCCCAGTATTATTTCTTGAAGAGGACTCTAAGTTTTTTTGAGCCCTTTGGTTGAGCACCCTGTGTGTGAGAGACAGGGAATCATCCATTGTAGGTATATGGTGTCTGTATGAAGCCCAGGCACCCAGGCCATGGGTTCAAACCACATCACAGACTGCTACTAGGAGAGTTGCTACCAGAGCTTACCATAGACCACCCACATTAATAGGTACAGCCCAGGAAGTGAGGTAGTGTGGGTGGTCCCTGGTATAGAGACTGATGGAAGAGACTTCTGTGCTGGAATGCCACCTATCGGGAACTCCCAGAAGTAATGACTTACTGCCAACAGACCATTCCATGGAAGATCTACTGTTACAGGTGAGTAAATACAGGTTACTCACCTGTAACAGGAGTTCTAGGAGTGGTATATGTTGTTCATCCACACTTACTGGCAGGTCCCTTGCCGCTTTAAATCTGGCCAGAAGGTATTCAAGCTGGCTCCTCCCACCCACCCGGGTGGTAAAACTCTCGGCTCCGCCCCATGACACCAGATCTAGCCCGCTGGAAGCCAGGTTGCACGTCGAAGCCGGGGAGGTCGGGTGGGTCGTGGATGAACAACATATACCATTCCTAAAACTCCTGTTACAGGTGAGTAACCTGTATTTCTAGGGACATGGATATGTTGTTCAATCCACCTGTGTAAACTCCTGAGCAGTTCTCCAGGAGGAGGGAGGCAAGCACACCTCCGATGCCTACTTGAGAAAAGAGACTGAGAACCGAGGCCCCAAAACCAGCATCCGGCGTGACTCAAGGTCGATGTAGTGGGTAATAAAGGTATGTGCCGACTCCAGGTAGCAGCCCTGCAGATATCCTGGATAGGGACATCCTGGAAGCAGCTACCGATGCAGCGGTATGACGGGTAGAATGAGCTTTTATCCTCTGGGAGGCCCATGCCCGGCCAACCATCCCAGCAGAGTCTATGCATGGTGGTGACCCAGCTGCTTATCGTCCGCTTGGCTGCAGGTCTGCCAGGTGCAGCTTCAGCGAGGTGACAAACAGCTGGCAAACCTCTCCCCAACTTCAGCTGTCCGCTCCTTATAATAAGTGAGCGCTCATCTAAGGTCCAAGTATGGAGCCTATTTGACCTCCGTGTGATTGGTGGAACACCGCAGAGTCAACACCTGGTTAAGGTGAAACTCCAACACCACCTTCGGAAGGAAATTCCGTGTGGGTGCAGGACAACCTTGTCCCTGTGGAAGACCAGATAAGGACACTCGATGGAAAGCGCCTGGAGCTCTCCCATCCTTCTGGCTGGCCAGTGATGTAGCCACCAAGAAGGCGGTCTTCCACGACAGGTGTGATCTCGCACCTGTGCATGGATTGAATAAACGCCCAGCCAATATCAGCAGTAGATCCAGGTGGAGGTTCTAGCACTGGAGGAAATGGCTCAAGGCACTGAAAAAGCACCGACCACCTTCTCCTCGCCCAACTGCTTCCAGCCCGTGCCCGGTAAGCAGAGATGGCTGCCAGGTGCACCTTAAGGGTCATCGACCAAAGCCCTTGCTGAGAAAGGGACCACAGGTAGTCCAGAATGCTTGCCAAGGGACAGGCAGAAGGGTCCAAGCCCCTCCCCTGACACCAAATGGAGAATCTCTTCCATTTGAAGGCGTAGCATTTCCTGGTTGACTCCTTACGGGACGCCTCAATGAAGTTGAGGACCTCATCGGAAAGACCCAAGGCCTGGAACTCTAGCCACTCGGGAACCAGACCGTGGGTGCAAGGATTGAAGGTCCAGATGGAATACCTTCCCTGGTTGACTGGAGATCAGGTCAGGCGGGCTGGAAGCCACCTCGGGAGCCTGGAGCTGAGGCTGAGGAGATCTGGATACCAGCCCAAAGCTGAAGGCCAGTCTGGGACTACCAGAATCACCTGTGCCTTGTCCCTCCTTGCCTTGAGAAGCACCTTGTGGATCCAGGGAAATGGGGAAAGGCGTGAAGAGCCCGGGTCCACGGCCTCAGAAGGTAAGCCCCCCTGCAGCGAGCCCTGCTGAGGGCAGAACAGAGACTCAGCATCGCATTCTCCCTGGAGGCAAAAGCGGGTCCACCTGGGAGGAGTCCCAGTGGGAGAACAGGTCTTATACTACCTCTGGCAAGAGAGACCACTGTTGAGACGCAGCCCCTATCCGGCTTAGGGCATCGGCCAGGGTGTTGGAGGCTCCTGCCACGTGAATGGCTAGGAGATCACTACTCCAGGCTGCGCACAAGGGACCATATGCTGAGAGCTTCCTTGCATTACAGCATGGAGCGCGTCCCGCCCTGGTGGTTCAGATAGTACATGGTCGTGGTATTGTCTGTCTGGACCTGAACCACTTGACCCTGTAGAAAAGGAGCGAAGGCAGTGAGAGCTAGACGGACCGCTCGGAGCTCCAGCAGGTTGATATGGCATCGGGACTCCCGAGGGGACCAGAGGCCGTGTGCTCGGTGTTCCCCCAGATGGGCACTCCAACCCATCAGAGATGCATCGGTCGATAGAGAGACCATCGTCTCGGGGCGGACAAACGGGATGCCCTCCTGCAGATGTGCCGGAACGATCCGCCATTGGAGAGTGTTCCACATCTCCTGGGTCACTGTCACGGGCTGGTCCAATGGATCGCAGCGTTGTGACCACTGGCTGGCCAGTCCCCACTGAAAGGGACGCATGTACCAATGGGCTCAACGGACCACGCTGGTGCAGGCCTGCCATGAGGCCCAGGACGCAGGAAGTCCGGGCAGGCGCAATTGCCCAACCAGAAATGACTGGGCAAGGAGAAGACCTCAGCCCTGTCCACGGGAGCCGTGCTCTGGCTCGTAGAGAGTCGAGCTCTGCCCCGATGAATTGTATCACCTGCTTTGGCACGAGTCCCGACTTGGCCTCGTTGATGAGGAGGCCAATCTGAGAGCAAACCTGGAGGGCCAGATCTCTGGACCGCTCCGCCTCCGCTCTAGAGGGGGCTGCAATCAGCCAGTCGTCCAGGTAGGGGTACACCCGGACCCTTCGGTGCCGCAGGAACGCTGTCACCACTGCCATGCATTTGGTGAAGACCCTGTGAGCTAGGGAGAGGCTGAAGGGCACGGCCCAAAACTCGTAAAGGGATCCCTCCACACTGAAGTGGAGGAATCCCTGATCGAGACGGACGTGATTGGGGCGTGAAAAGAGCATCCTGGAGGTCCAGGGAACAGAACCCCGCGCCTCTGTTCCAAGGATGGGATTACCTGAACCAGGTGACCATCCTGAGGTCCGAGACCTTAGGAACATTCCAGGTCATGCAGATAGAGAATGGGGTGCCAGCCCCCGTCCGTTTAGGACCAGAAATTTTATGGGACACAAACCCGGGTCACAGAGGAGGATCCGCCACCTTCCTGATCACCTCTTTTTGGGGAGCAGGGCAATGACCAGCTCTGGCGGGGCCGACAAGCGGGCTGTGGACCCTGTGGCCCCGAGGCGGCAGCCGAAAGAGTGGAGCCTGCTCGAACTCCAGAGGCAGGCCTTCCCTATCACCTCCAACACCAGCGGTCCGTGCTGATAGCGGACCAGGCGGAAAAGGAAGTGGCGGGCCGTCCCCCGCAGGGTGAACCCAGTGGGGAGTAGCGAGCTGGGGCGGCAACCTCAACCCGTCACTGGGCAGGCTTGGAGGAGGAAGTCGGCGAGGACCTCCCTGGGCCTTTACCCTCCTTGCTTCCTGTTGGGAGAAGCCGCAGAAACTGAGGTTTGGGCCAAGGCGCCAGCCTCCTGGCCCTGCGCTGGTGCTGCTGGGCAGTCGAGATGAAGCCAAAGGACAAAAGGACTCTGCTTGCTGTCGGGCCTTGTCCCTCTGGGCGGAGGTGACAAGAGTCCCAGTGCATTGGACTTCGATCCGGTGGGGTGTCCCTCCACTCCAGGGCCGAGAGTCAGTCCCAAGAAGGGACATCTGCCAACTTGTGCTGGGTATCCGCCCTGAAGGTGGATATCCTCCAGCCACTCCGCAGGCGCATAGCCACCGCGGCCGCTATTCCTGGCACCATAGGAATCACCTATGTCCAGAGCAGTCTGAAGCTGCTGCCGTCACCGCCCCTACCTGGTCCACACCTGGCGGACCGCGTCTGCAGGTCAGTCGGGAGATGAGGACAACCTCATCCAGGAGCCCAGAGAGGCGTTGGAGAAGTGTGTCGTCAGCACAGCCAGAGCTGACCTGTGTCGGAGGCAGGAGGTAGGATATGGCCTTTACCTTGTGCCCGGCAAAGTCAGCTTTTGGACTCTGTCAGGGGCTTATCCACATCCTGGCGTTAGGGCCGCCGAGGCTGTTGTTGATAACCCCTCGCAGAGGGTGCTCAGAGAAACCGGCAAAGAGCGGTAGGGACCGTATACTTCCTGGCCATCCTGGCCGAGGGCCAGGACAGGAAGCAGGCAGCCAAGCTCAAGGCTGGGCTAACAATGACCTCAGCCACGGAAGGCCTCCGTGGGAGAATCTCGGTCCAGTATCTCCGTCAGGATGCTTGGCCCCATTGGACAGGGCTCGAGCTGCATCCCAGTGGACTCCGAGATGAGTCAGAAACTGAGACCCAAGAAGGACGATGGGCTGTGGGTCAATGACTGGCCTCCGAGGACTAGGGTCGACCTGCCTAGAGAACAGGGAGAGGTGGGTCGTCTGATTCGAAGAGTCTCTTGAAAAACTGCCTCAGCCTGAGCCCTGCCCTCCACCCCTGCCGAGGGCGGTCAGGAGTGGGGGTGACTGACAACCTGTGGGGCAGGCCGTGACCCGACCGAGAATCCTGGTCGGTGCCCCGACCCGGTTGTGGAGGCGGAGGTTCCACCACAATCGGTGGAGCAGCTGGTTTTGGCGAGCAACGGCGCCCTGGGCAACTCGACTGGGGCGAGTGGTTGTGACGGTGATTCAAGCAACAACCACTTGATGGCAGGGTCTGGACGGGGTGAAGCTTAGAATCCGGACAACAGCAACTGCTGCCACACCAAAAGCTCTCGTAGTGCCCGTGTTCATGACCTCCCCTCATCGAGGAAGAGGGCGAGGAGGAATGGTGCCTTGGCCACCTTGGTATTGAGACCCGAGACCGCCCGATGTCAAGCGGGAGCAGCTAGACCGAGAAGAGTCCAAGACCGACACAGACCCTCGGGGCACCGAGGTGGTAGCATGGGAAGGGCAGGGGACGCCCGCTCTTCCCTTGGCTCGGGCACTTTAACCGGGGACTGCGGCCCAGAAGGCACAGGCAGATCCTCGGTATCCACTGGGGAGACCGGTGAAGGAGGATTGTCTGCTTCTCCAGTCGACAGCTTGTCTAACGGATCGAGAAAAATCTCGACCTCGTCGACGGGAGTCTCGGCAGGCTGGCCTGACGGGGGCACCGTGAAGCCAGCGGCCTCAGCCGCAACCTCGACCGAAGTCGACGGTCGGCTGTGCGGGCGAGAAGGGACCTCTCCACGCCCATGAGCATGGTGATGGGACTTACCTTTCAACTCCTCCTTCTTGGGCAGAAGAATGTCGATGGCCCTCTCCCTTTGTGGAAAGACTGACAAAGCTTCTTGAGCAAAGCCGTGCTCACGAAAAACTCCAGAAGGCGAGATAAATGCCGTGTGGGAGGAGGAAGATGCAGCCTGGAGCGCCTCCACCTCGAGGCGATCATCTACTGAGCTGCTCAGCGGATCAACCGCCCATGGACCCATGTGAGCCTCTTTGATTTTACTGGCGGAAGACGTTTCTCGGGCGACCGAGCTTCAATCGAGCAGCGCGATCATCCAGGGCGTTGGCTGAAAGGCTGTTCGCTGGGCCTGCGGGTGTGATCTGAGGCCTAGGCAGTAGGCGCACGTGGGTGTGGATCTGTCCTGGACATTTCTGCCCGCGGAGCACCTCCAGCAGGAATAGATTTGTCCGCCGCAGCGCGAGGAAGATGAGAACCCGAAGTTTAGAAACTTCAAAACCAATTTGGACGGAACCAAGAGTTAGGATCCAGTTCAAAACGCAGAGCGCTAAGGAGGGAACCTGAGTCAAGCTGTAGGAAGATCTGGCGTCATGGGGCGGAGCCGAGTTTGCCACCCGGGTGGGTGGGAGGAGCCAGCTAGAAGACCTTCTGGCAAAATTTAAAGCGACAAGGAACCTGCCAATAAGTGTGGATTGAACATCATATCCATGTCCCTAGAACTCCTGTTACGGGTGAGTAACCTGTATTTCTAGGGATGTGGATATGTTCAATCACACTACTAACAACTTCTAACAGTCTCTGGGAGGAAGGAGGTGAAGGCCGCACCTACTTGGGAAATAAGGACTGGAGAACAGGGTCCCAAACTAGCATCCCGGCATGACTCAAGGTCGATGCGGTAGTGGGTAATGAAGGTGTGTGTTGACTTCCAGGTAACAGCCCTGCAGATTTCCTGGATAGGGACGTCCCTGGAAGCAGCCACTGAAGCAGCGGTATGGCGGGTAGAATGAGCTCTTATCCCTTTGGGAGGCTCCATGCCTGCCAACCTATAGCAGATGTCTATGCAGGAGATGACCCACCTGCCTATCATCCGCTTGGCTGCAGGTCTGCCAGGTGCAGCTTCGGCATAGGTGACAAAGAGCTGGCGAACCTCTTCCCGAACTTCAGCCGTCCGCTCCTTGTAATAAGAGAGCGCTCTTCTAGGGTCCAAGTATGGAGCCTATATTCGGCCTCTGAGGTGTGACTGGGGTAGAACACCGTCAAAGTCAACACCTGGTTAAGGTGAAACTCCGACACCACCTTCGGAAGGAATTTTGGGTGGGAGCGCAGGACAACCTTGTCCCTGGGGAAAACCAGATAAGGAGACTCTATGGAAAGCACCTGGAGCTCTCCCATCCTTCTGGCTGACGTGATAGCCACCAAGAAGGCAGTCTTCCACGACAGGTGAGATGTATCACACCTGTGCATCGGTTCGAATGGCTTGCCCATGAGCTTAGTCAATACCAGCAGTAGATCCCACGGAGGTGGAGGTTCCCGCACCGGAGGGGATATGTGACCAAGGCCTTTGAAAAAGTGCCCTACCACCTTGTCCTGCACCACCGACTGCTTTCCGGCCCGCGCCCGGTAAGCAGAGATGGCTGCCAGGTGCATCTTACGAGTGGTCGACCGAAGCCCTAGATGAGAAAGGGACCACAGGTAGTCCAGAATGCTAGCCAAGGAACAGGAGAAAGGGTCCAACCCCTTATCCTGACACTAAATGAAGAATCTCTTCCATTTGAAGGCATAGTATTTTATGGCAGACTCCTTACGGGATGCCTCAACAATGTTGAGGACCTCGTTGGAAAGACCAAAGGCCTGGAACTCTAGCCACTCAGGAACCAGGCCGTCAAGTGCAGGGATTGAAGGTCTGGGTGGAGTACCTTCCCCTTGTTGACTGAGATGAGGACCGGGCGGGCTGGAAGCCGCCTCGGGAGCCTGGAGCTCAGGCTGAGGATATCTGGATACCAGAACTAACGGGGCCAGTCTGGGGCTACCATAAGCACCTGCGCCTTGTCCCTCTCTGCTTTGAGAAGCACCTCGTGGATCAAGGGAAATGGAAGGAAGGCGCAGAAGAGGCCCGGGGTCCACGGCCTCGAGAAGGCATCCCCCTGCAGCGAGCCCTGCTGTGGGGGCGGGCATGGAACAGCCTCAGCTTCGCATTCTCCCTGGAGGCAAACAAGTCCACCTGAGGAGCGCCCCAGTGGGAGAACAGATCGTGTACTACCTCTGGCAGGAGAGACCACTCGTGAGATGCAGCACCTATCCAGCTTAGGGCATCGGCCAGGTGTTGAGGCTCCTGCCACATGGATGGCTAGGAGATCTGCCTCAGTCTGCTCACAGTGACCAAGTGGAAAGCCTCCTTGCACAGAGGCAAGGAGTGCATCCCTCCTGGCGGTTTAGGTAGTACATGGTCGTGGTGGTGTCCGTCTGGACCTGGACCACTTGACCCCATACAAACGGAGCCAAGGCGGTGAAAGCTAGTCGGACCGCTCGAAGCTCCAGCAGGTTGATGTGGTATCGAGACTCCTGAGGGGACCAGAGGCTGTGTGCTCTGAGCTCCCTCAGATGGGCATCCCAACACATCACAGAGGCGGTCGTCAGAGTGACCGTCGGCTCTGGGCAGACAAACGGGATACCCTCCTGGAGATGAGCTGGAACGAGCCACCACTGGATGCCATTCCACATCTCCTGGGTCACTGTCACTGGCAGGTCCAGAAGACCGGAGCACTGTGACCCTTGGTGGGCCAGCCCCCACTGCAGGGGACGCATGTGCCAGCGGGCCCAACGGATGCTGGTGCAGGCCACCATGAGGCCCAGAAGGCACAGGAAGTCCCAGGCAGGGCGCAACTGCCCAACCAGAAATGATTGGGAAAAGGAGGAAAGAACCTCTGCCCTGTCCGCCGGGAGCCGTGCCCTGGCTCGAAGAGAGTCGAGCTCTGCCCCGATGAACTGAATCACCTGCGTTGGCACGAGTTCCGATTTGGCCTCGTTGATGAGGAGGCCAATCTGAGAGCAGACCTGAAGGGCCAGATCCCTGGACCGCTCCACCTCCAGCTTGGAGGGGGCTGCAATCAGCCAATCATCCAGGTAAGGTTACACCCGGATCCTTCGGCACAGCAGGAATGCTGTCACCACTGCCATGCATTTGGTGAAGACCCTGGGAGCTGGAGAGAGGCCGAAGGGCATGGCCCGGAACTCGTAAAGGGAACCCTCTGCTCTGAAGCGGAGGAATCGCTGGTGGGACAGATGGAGTGGGACGTGAAAGAACATGTCCTGGAGGTCCAGAGAATAGAACCACATACCTCGTTCCAAGGATGGAATGATCTGAGCCAGACTGACCATCCTGAAGGTTCGAGACCCTAGGAACTTGTTCAGGTCATGTAGGTCTAGAATAGGGCGCCAGCCCCCTGTCCGTTTTGGGACTAGGAAGTACCTGGACACAAACCCTGGGTGTGGTAGAGGATCCGCCACCTCCCTGATCACCTCCTTCTGGAGGAGCAGGGCAATGTTGGCTCGATGAGCCGACAGAGAGGCTGTGGAACCCATAGCCCTCCTTGGGGGCGACTGCTCAACAGGGTGGGGACTGTTCGAATTCCAGAGGCAGGCCCTTTCCTACCACTTGCAGCACCCAGCGGTCCGTGGTTATATCAGACCAGGTGGAAAGGAGGTGGCGGAGCTCTCCCCCCATGGAGGGAACTCGGGGAGAAGTGACTAGGTTTGGAGCGACACCCCTCAACCCGTCACTGGGCAGGCTTGCAGGAAGGACCGGCCGAGGAGCCTCCTGGACCTTTCCTTCCCGGCTTCCTGCTGGAGGAAGCAGCAGACTTGGCTTTGGGATGCCAAGTGCGAGCCTGCTGGCCCTGATGCTGGTGTTGCTGGGCTGGACGTGCCGCAGGGGCTGAAGGCCAAAAGGGCTTACACTGCTGTTGGCGGCCTTTGTCCTTCTGGGCAGATGTGACAGAGTCCAAGGTGGTGTTGGACTTCTCGATCAGTTGCAAATGACCCTCCACCCCGGGACCGAACAAGTCGGTACCCAAGAAGGGACCGTCTGCCAGCTTGTGCTGGGTATCCGCTGTAAAGTGGAGATCCGCAGCAAAGCTCTCTGACATAACACTGTGGCGCTACTGACCGGACACACAGTCAGCGATGTCAAGGAAGTTTGAGCTGCTGTTTGGCCAATGCCCTTCCCTGATCCTGCACCTGCTTGACCGTCGTTTGAAGGTCAGCCGGGAGATGAGGAATCACCTCATCCAGGGAGCCCAAAATGGCGTGTGAAAAGTGTGCCATCAGAACGGCCAAGCTGGCCTGACGAAGGCATAGGGAGGAAGCAGCATAGACTTTCCGCCCGGAGTAGTCCAGTTTCTTGGACTCCTTATCGGGTGGCTTGTCCACATCCCGAGCGTTCCCGGAATGCCGGAAAATGCTGTTGGTCGCTAACCCCTCCGCGGAGGGATGCTCCGAGAAATCAGAGAATGAACCGGTGGGAACAGCATACTTTCGAGCCATCCTGGCCGAAGGTGCTGAACAAGAAGCTGGCCACTGCCATAGCTCCAGGGCCGGGCCAACAATGGCTCCGGCCACCGGGAAAGCCTCCGTGGGGGAATCCCCTCGGTCCAGTATCTTTGTGAGGGGATACTTGGCCTGTTTTGAAACAGGTTCGAGCTTCATCCCAGTAGACAGATGAGCCGAAGCATTCCAAGGAACGAGGATGGGCTCTCGTTCACCTACTGACCCCCAGTGGACTCCAAGTCAAGCGGCCTGGAGAACAAGGAGGAGTCACCGTCAGACTCTGAGGAGTCTGCGAACAGCTGCCGAGCGCCTGAGCCACCCTCCACCTGCAGAGGTCGATCGGGAGTGAGGGTGACCGACAACGGTGGGGCAAGCCTGACCCGGCCGAGAATCTTGGTCGGGAACTCAGTTTAGGTTATGGGCGGGGTTCCACCACAATTGGTGGCACAGCTGGTTTTGGCAGGAACAACGGTGCCCAGCGACTCTCGACTTTACAAGGGGTTGTTTCGGCCACTCTGGTGACAGCCACTTAATGGCCGGGGAAGGCCACTGAGTCGGCTTATTCCCGGACAAAAGGAGATGCTGCCACATTAGATCCTTGTAGCGCTGACGCAATTTGCACCAGAGCCTATCTTCCAAAGAGGACGAAGACGAGGATGAGTGGTGCCGCTGCTTTCCATGGTGCCGAGACAGAGACCGCCAATGGCAGGATCGGCTGGATTGGAAAAGGCCCAAGACAGAGACCTTCGGGGATTCAGAGGGTGGGTCTGGGAGGGGGAAACCCACTCCTCCCTCAGTTCAGGGACCTTAACCGGGGACTCCGGCAAGTCCTCGGTTTCCACCGGGGGAACCAGTGAAGAAGGGTTGTCTGCTTCTCTAGTCGACAGCCCATCCAACGGGTCGAGAAAAGTCTTGACTGCGTCGACAGGTGTCTCAGCCGGCTGACCTGACGGGGACACCATGAAGCCAGCGCTGAAGTTGAGTGTCGACCATCCGGGGAATGGGACCTCTTCTGCTCCCATGAATGTCGACGGTGGGACTTACCCTTAGAGTCCTTTTTGGGCCGAGAGGAATGTCCCGAAGGCCCCTCTCCCTTGGTGGTGAGGGATTGACAAAGCTCCTTAAACGAAGCCATGTAGGAGAAGCCCAAGAAGAGCGGGATAAATGCCTCGACTGAGGATGATGCTGCGGCCTGGGCCGCCTCCTCGAGGGCGATCATCTGTTCAAGGTGTTCAGCTGAGCCCGCAGCCGTGGACACCACCCAACGGGCCTCCTTCAACTTGACCGGAGGATAATGTTTCCGGGCGCCAAAGTTGTAATCTGGAAGCCCGATCCTCTAAGACCGTAGCCAAAAAGGACTTGCACAAGTTGCAGGCTTGCGAATCGTGACCAAGCCCCAGGCAGTAAATGCACTTGGAGTGCGGATCGGTCCGGGACATCTTCTGGCCACAGGGGCACCGACGTAATCCGGGAGTATTTGTCCATCGCAGCCGCGAGGGAAGATAAAGACCGAAGTCTTGTAAATTTTAAAATTAGTTACAGGTTAACCGAAGAGTTTGGATCCAGGCCTAAAATGCAGAGCGCAAAGGAGGGAACCTGAGCTTCCAAGTGGTAAGGAAAATCTGGTGGCATGGGGCGGAGCCGAGAGTTTTACCAGCCGAGTGGGTGAGAGAAGCCAGCTTGAAGACCTTCCAGCAAGATTTAAAGCTGCAAGGAACCTGCCAGTAAGTGTGGATTAGCAACATATCCACGTCCCTAGAACCTGTTTTTCCTAGGATCGTGGCTATGTTGTTCATCCACACTCTTTGGTTGACTCCTAGCAGCTCTTCAGGAGGGGGGAAACAAGGCGCACACCTCCTACTTGGGAAACAGAGACTGGAGAACTGAGGCCTCAAAAACAAGCATCCAGCGTGACTCAAGGTTGACGTGGTAATGGGTAATGAAGATGGCTGCTGACTTCTAGGTAACAGCCTGGCAGATTTCCTGGAAGCCGCCACCGATGCAGCGGTATGGCAGGTAGAATGAGCTCTTATCCCTCTGGGAGGCTCCTTGCCAGTCAACTCCTAACAGACTTATGCATGATGTAATCCATCTTGCAATCGTCTGCTTTGCTGCAGGTCTGCCAGAAGCGGCTTCAGCGTAGGTGACAAACAGCTGGCGAACCTCTCCCTGAATTTCCACTGTCCTCTCTATATATAATAGGAGAGAGCACGTCTGAGGTCCAAAGTATGGAGCCTGTACTCTGCCTCCAAGGTGTAGTTGGGGTAGTAAACCAGCAGAGTTAACACCTGGTTAAAGTGAAACTCTGACGCCACCTTCGGAAGGAATTTCGGGTGGGGGCGTAGGACAACCTTGTCCCTGTGGAAGACCAGATAAGGGGAGTCCACCTAAAACGCCTGGAGCTCCCCGTCCTTCTCGCAGGCCATCTACCACAACAAAAGAGACAAAGCACACTTGTGCATTGGTTCGAATGGCTTGCCCGTGAACTTTGCCAGTACCAGCAAAAGATCCCATGGAGGTGGAGGTTCAGGCATCAGAGGGGTTATGTGATCCAGGCCTTGGAAAAATCGCCAGACCACTGTCTCCTGCGCCAATGTCACACCCAGTAAGCAGAGATGGCTGCCAGGTGCACCCTAAGGGTCGATTACCGCAGACCCCCTTTGGAGAGAGAACAAAGGTAGTCAAGGATGTTAGCCACTGGACAGGACAAAGGGTCCCGGCCCTTGCCCAGACACCAAATGGAAAACCTTTTCCATCTGAAGGCATAACAATTCCTGGTCGATTCCTTTCTGGATGCCTCCACCACGGTGAAGACATACTCGGAAAGACCCAAAGCCTGGAACTCTAGCCGCTCAGGTACCAGGCTGTGAGGTGCAGGGATTGAAGGTCTGGATGGTATACCTTCCCCTGATTGAGAGATATCAGGTCCGGGCATGCTGGAAGCCACTCCGGGGGCCTGCAGCTGAGCCTGAGGAGATCTGGATACCAGAACTTGCACGGCCAGTCTGGGGCTACCAGGATCTCCTTCGCTTTGTCCCTCCTCACCTTGAGAAGCACTTTGTGGATCAAGGGAAATAGAGGGAAGGTGTAGAGGAGGCCTGGGGTCCACGGCCTCGAGAAGGCATCCCCCTGCAGTGAGCCCTGCTGAGAGGGGGCAGACATGGAACAGCCTTAGCTTGTTGTCCCTGGAGGCAAACAGGTCCACCATCGGTTTGCCCCAGTGGATAGAGAGACCACTCGTGGGATGTCTCACTTAAGCGGCTGAGAGCATCCGCCAGATGGTTTGAGGCTCTTGCCACATGGATGACTGGAAGATCTGCCAACAAACGGTTCACGAGGGTTCAGATGCAGAGCGAAATCTCTACACAGCAGACGGAAGTGTGTGCCGCGCTGTTTGAGGTAGTACATGGTTGAGGTATTGTCCGTCTGGACTTGAACCACTTGACCCCGGAGCTGAGGAGCAAAAGCTGACAGTGCCAGTCTGACTGCTCTGAGCTCCAACAGGTTGATGTGGCATCGGGACTCCTCGGGGGGTCCAGAGCCCATGGGCCCTTTTATCCCCCATGTGGGCTCCCCAGCCCATGAGAGGCGCATCAATCATGAAGACGGCCGTCGGCTCAGGGTGGACAAATGGGATCTCTTCCTGCAACTGCTCTGGGGCGGCCCACCATTGGAGGGTGTCCCACATCTTCTGGGTCTTACTGATCAGCTGGTCAAAATTACCATGGTGCTGAATCCACTGGGCAGCCAAGCTCCCACTAGAGGGGGGCACATGTGCAACCGGACCCAGCGAACCACTGAGGTGCATGCCGCCATGTAACCCAGAAGGCGCAGAATGTCCCGGGCAGGGCGCAATTGCCCAACCAGAAATGATTGGGCAATGGAGGCGAGAACCTCCGCCCTGTCCACCAGGAGCAGAGCTCTGGCTTGACTAGAGTCGAGCTCTGCCCCGATGAAGCCCATTACCTGGGAGGGCATGAGTTCCGCCTTGGCCTCGTTGATCAGGAGGCCGAGTTAGGAGCAGGATCTGGGAGGGCCAGATCCCTGGACCTCTCCACCGTCTGTTGGGTGGGACCTGCTAGGAGCCAATCGTCGAGGTAGGGATAAATCCTAACACCCCCCCCCCCCGAGATGGGCCGCCACCCTGCAACGCATTTGGTGAAGACCCGTGGGGACGACAGGCGAACAGCATGGCTTGGAACAGTTACAGGGTCCCTTCGACTCTGAAGTAGAGGAACTGCTGATGAGACAGACGGACGGATTGGGACATGAAAGAACACGTCTTGCAGATCCAGTGAACAAAACCACATGTTTCACTCCAAGGATGGTATGATCTGGGACAGAGTGACCATCCGAAAGGTGCGTGACTTTAGATATTGATTCAGGTCGTTTAGATCTAGAATGGGGCGCTGGCCCCCTGTCTGCTTGGGCACCAGGAAGTACCTGGAGACAAAACCTGGGTCTGCTGAGGGATCCGCCACAGGAGCTACTGCCTCCTTAAGGAGGAGCTGAGCAATGTCATCTCGGAGAGCAGACAGTCTGGGTGGATACTCTTTCCTCCCGAGGGGCGTGGGCTCAGCTTGGAGGGTACTGCTCGAATTCCAGAGTGAGTCCCTGACCGACCACTTCGAGAACCCACCTGTCCAAAGTGACAGCGGACCAGGCGGAAAGGAAGTGGTGGAGCCAGCCCCCTATGGGAGGACCCAGAGTTGGTGTGACGGGAGAGGGGGAAGGCAGCCCCTGCCCCATCATTGAGCAGGCTTGGAGGAGGAGGATCCAGGACCCGAACCTCGGCCTCCTTTACGGGCCTGGGAGGGCCAGGGCTTGGGCCGGGGGTGCCAAGCTTGAGCCTGCTGCTGTTGCTGCTGTCAGGGCTGCTGTGCCACAGGGGAAGAGTGATGAAAAGGCTTCTTTTTCTTCTGCCAGTTCTTGACGGAAGAACCCTTGGCAGAAGTAGCGTTCAAGGTGGCATTGGGCTGCTCAATGCGCTGAAGGTGACACACCACACCTGTTCCGAAAAGGTCGGTGTCCAGGAAAGACACATCAGGTAGCTTGTTCTGAGTATCCACAGGGAAGGAGAAGAGTCTCAGCAAAGCCCTGCGACGAGAGGCAACTACGGCTGCCATCGAACGGGCACAAGAATCCCCAATGTCCGGGGCCGTCTGAAGCTGCTGTTTGGCAACAGCTCAACCCTGATCCCGGGCCTGCTTGACCGTGGTCTGCATGCCCGTGGGGAGATGTGGGAGGACTTCATCCAAAGACTTCCAAGAGGGCGTAGGACAAGTGTGCCATGATGATGGCAGAACTTGCCTAACGAAGGCCCAAGGAAGAAGCTGCATAGATCTTCCTGGCCGAATGGTCCAAGAGCTTGGACTCCTTCTTGGGAGGTTGGTCATTGTCGGCAGAACTGCCAGTATGCCTGAACACAGAGGTGGTCACCAGGCTCTTGGCTGAAGGGTGCTCTGTGAACCCCTCAAGGGACCCCATGCGCACCGTATACTTGTGGGTCATGCGGGCAGACTGTGCTGGACAAGAGGCAGGGCGTTGCCAGAATTCTAAGGCCGGACCAACAATGAAGCCTCGGTCAGGTTATCCCTCTCTTGAGTATGTCCATGAAAGGGTACTCCGCCTTTTTCTGGATTGGCTCCAGGGGCATCCCAGTGGACTCAGAGATGAAGCGAAGAATGCCCTGAAAGATGAAGGACCTTCCTCAGTCTCTAACCCACCGGCCAATTAGTCATTGCCGGGATGAGAATGCAGGCTGGTCACATCTGAATCCGGATACAACGGTCAACCGCCCAGGTCACCCTCGACCCGCTGGAGTGACAGTGACCGAAAGACACCAGGGAAGCCCAGTGTCTGGCCTATCTTCTTTAGAAGGAGCCCCTCCAACAGGCTGCTTGGGTGGTGGTTCCACCACCATCAGTGGAGAGACTGGTTTAGGCTGAACTGGAGGTTTTGCCAGCTCCTTGGTCGGGGGAACAGACTTGATCGGCTCCGGAAGAGTCGGCTTGGGCCTAGAAGTCGTAAGCCAAGTAATGGCCGGGATGGAAGCCAGGGTTGGCTTGTGCCTGGTCAAAATCAGCTGCTACCACATGAGGTCCTTGTAGCGCCAGAGTTTCCACCGGAGCCTCTCCTCATTAGAGGACGAAGAAAACAACCAATGGCATCGCCTCTTACAGCACTTATGGCTCTTCCTCTGCCTTTTGGTCGAGGGGTTCCGGGACCTCGACTGAGATCGGACAGGCCGACTCGGTCGCTCAGGAGACACTGGCGGGACCGGTGATTTCCTGGGGTCGGGGACCACTATCTCGATGGGAGTCCCAGCAGGCTGGGTCTACTCTTCGGGAAAGCAAGAATACGAGTTCAATCAAGGGAATCATCGTTGATCGACACTTCGGTCGACTGACCAGGCGGCAAAGCTGAGAAGCCAGCGGCCGAAGAGGCAATTTCGACCTAAGTCAAGACTGCCAGTTCCTGGGACCGAGATCTCTCCCGACCCCAAGAGCATTTCCGTCAGGACGAAGACGATACCAGGTCCTTTTCCCGCTTACGGGACCTAGAGGAGTGCGTGCCAGCAGGACTCTCACTTACTCGGGAGAGACAGGCACAACTCCCGGGAAGAACCTGAGAAGGTGGAGCCCAGGTTGAGTGGAACAAATAAGCTCAGAGTAGTTTCTGCAGCTCGAGCCGCTTTCTCCTCGAATGCTTGCATTCATTCAAATTGCTTGGCGGATCCCGTAGCTGCGGAAACTGCCCACCGAGCCTCCTTAGATTTCACTGGAGGGTTCCATTTCTCTGGCCTCCCCAACTTCAGGCATGCGAGACTGTTAGCCTGCCTGTCGGCGCAGTGGTTGGATTTCCGCTTGTGACGCTGGCGGCCGGGCTCGGGAATGGACCTGGGTCACTGGAGGGCTGGCCGGGAGAAGGATGAGCATCCACAGACTGCCTCCTTCGCCGGGGAGTGCCTGGCACATGGGGACCCCTAGTGGAGGCCGGGAGTCACACTGCTACTGGCACTGAAGTACTTACAGGAGGCGGGGCAGATGCCAGACGTCATTGCATGACCCCGCCTCTCCAGAAAAATGGAAAAGACAGCTGCTGCTGCCCGCCCTCTATGAAGCCCACTACGGCTTCGATTAGGCCCTCAGGTCAGGCCCTCTGACCTATCACAGGTCTGCGATGTGCTGGGAGAGCACTGCAGCCTCACCGTGGCGGGAAAGTCACGGGGCTTCGGAGAGGCTGTGAGACCAAATGTGAGCGGTGGAAGTCCGTAGCTCCATGACAAGGCTGAAAGTTTTGGGCGGCTTGGGGAGAAAGAACATAGAAATTGAAGGGGGAAAAAAATAAAAAGGCATGCGAGATGGTCGTCGAGGATGTTAGGATGAAAGGCGAGACAAAGATCACACTTAGAGGTCTCATAGTGGACACCGAGACAGTAGACGCGGTGTGACGATTGGTGCGCGACATCTTCTGGCCGCAGGGACACCGGCGAAATCTGGGGGAAGACTTGCCCTCCATATCGAATGCAGAGAGTCGCAATCGCTAATGCGAACTAGACTGATTTTTGGAATAACCGAAGGTTTTGAAGCCAGGGCCTACAAAATATGTGAGCACAAGGGAGGCAACCTGAATCTTCCAACGAAAAGGAAGATCTGGCGTCATGGGGCGGAGCAGAGGGTTATACCACCCACGTGGGTGGGAGGAGCCAGCTTGAAGATTTCCGGCAAGATTTAAAGTGTCAGGGGACATGCCAAAGAGTGTGGATGAACAACATGGCCGCAATCCTAGAAAGGCTAATTAGAAGTTGACTAAAGTGGTGGCGCCTCTGTGGAGGGCCCAGCAACTATGGTCGATGGAGGGAAAAGAACTGAGGAGGGAAGTGGCTGCCCATGATTATATGGGAGGTGTCTATGTAGGATGTCATCATGGGCAGCCTCTAGTGGACTGCTAACAAAAAAGTTTCCATGTGGTCCTAGTGTCTGGCGGCTTTAGTTCCACAGATGTGGCCTGATGAAAGATATTCTTGAAGGCGATCAGTGATTATTTGAAAAAATGTCTATTATTTGAGAAAAATAAACAATGGCTAACAGCTGATGTTCCAATGTGTAGGTCCATCAAGTATTTTCAGCGGTAAAGAACTGAAGAGAGATGGGGACACCCACAGTTATGTAAATGCTGATGCATGTCATCATCATGGGCGGCTCATGGCTTGCAAAAGTTTCCACGTGATCCTAGTGCTGACGTGACTATGGTTCCAAAGGTGTGGCCTGAAGAAGGAGATATCCTCTAAGGAGATCTGTATTTAACAATGGGAGATGCAGAAGATTATCCAGCAAGTCCGGATCTTCTTAGCCACAGGGAGGCCTGAAGTAGTAAAAAAAAAAAAAAAAAAAAAAAAAAAAAATAATATGTGCAGTCGTAACCCAAGGAAAAAAACAAGTGGTTTAAAATACTGAAAAGTAACATAACGAGGTGCATATACTCCTGCAAATATTATATAGCAAAAAATGTAAATGTGCAAAAATACTCAAGACCAGCAGGAATCCAAACTTAATAAAAAAGTGCAAGAAAAGAAAAACTAACTGTGGGAACATAAGTGAAGAATTGTTCCTTGCTTTGCAAAGATCCCTCTGGGTCAGTCGGATCACATACTTGTGTGTTCAATGAAACCAAAGGAAGGGACTTGCACAGACTTAAGAGTGGGCAAGAAAAGAAGAATCTGAACAAGTGCCCTGAATTTGCAGTGGCAGTGGTGTTGTGAATGAGGTGACTTGGGTGAAAGGATTTTTAAGTGACGTGCCCTGCTTTGCAGAAAAAAGAAAAGGCATGTGCAGAAAAAAACAAACTGTAAAAAGTGTGGTCAGCAATAAGCTTGGGGTGGGGGCACCTCAAAACTGAAGTGTCCTGCATTTGCAGAGTTCTTGGTTTATTATGTGTCTTGGGGGGAGTGGGAATGATATAAAAAGTAAAAATGAAAAATGTTATCCAAAAAAACTTATTCAAGGTAGTGTGGCTTGGATGCCAAAGAAGATGGCCACTTACTGTTTACGTTGTTTGCCACCTTGGCAACATCCTTTAGAATCTACCTCCAAAGCTGCCCCGGAGTACAGTTTTGCTACCTACACTTGCGACGGCCTCAGTTTGTTGGTAGGTTTGCCTTTCAAACCACCATCCCCAGTCTTTTCCGGACTCTGACGCCCACATGCCGACCCATGTGCAAAATGTCATCGGCCCATGCCGCTGTTAATGCTGACATGTTCCACATAAAGAGTATGTTTGTCTGTCTCCTCCTGGACATCGGACGTCTGCAATGCCTGTGCTCAACCTACACAGGACGTCACTGCCCTTAACGACAGTCTCAAGAAGCCAAGATCCAGCAGATTGACGACTGCTTTACCTCTGTCAACAGGGGCTTCTGTGAGCAGGACTGCTTGATGTGCTACCTAAGGAACCATGTAGAGGATCTGGAAATAAGGCCTGATGAAACAACTTGCATTTAATCTGTTTCCCCGAAGGAATGAAGGACTGCAGTGGCTTTTTACAGAGGATCCTGCCTATTGTGTTTATCTAACAAGGCGCAGTACCATCTCTCCAGCTTGCACATTCAAGAACTCCTCCCGAATGTGTGCAATTCATACTTTCACCTTTGTCTTTCCCTATGTTGCAGGTTTTTTTTTCCTTTCATTTTCACACAGCTCTGGCAGGCGGTCTATAGAGTGGGTCTCTCCACTCTCTTCCGTCCAAACGGCAGCTCAGGACCCCCCAAACCCACCCACAACTCCCTGAAGAACTGTGAGTGCAATCTTTGGCTGTTTCTCAATGGTGGTGGGGTGGGAGTGTATAGCACTGTAGTTAGAGTACCCCCACCAGCTTTGGCATTTTCTCTTTACACAGGGAAATGTTGGTTGGTTAATGTACAGTTATCAGTTGTGTGTGTTCAAAGTGTCAGTCTATTCTCTTTTTATGCCCATGTGTCACACAAGGATGTGGGGGAAGTGTAGGGCAAAATGGCAAATGGTGCTTTTCTCTGGCTCCCCACTGAGCCATCCCTGGGTGGACCATTCCCTCTGAGTGCTGCCACTGGATCAGTCTTTCTGAATTTTTTAGGCAACAGCTGTAGAAAATGTCACCCAGGAAAGTATGCTTTTCTCCTTTGATGGTGACAAAAGCGCAGTACAGCCCTCGCTCCCATTAACACATTTGAGAAGAACCCCTCTCAAACGTGTGCAGTTCCCACCTCTGCCTTTGCCTTCCCATATGCTAGTTTCCCATTCTCCTGTTTTATGCAGCTCTGGCAGGTGTTTTATAGTGTGGGTCTACCAATAACTCCCTCACAAATCCCCATTTTGACCTTTGGATGCTCACAGTTTTGGGGGGGGGGGGGTTACTGGCACTGCAGTACAAGCAGGTACTTTGATGCCTCTGTATACAAGTCTTGCCTTATCACTTTGTGACACATCAGGCAGCTTGCAGCAGTGTGTGTTGGGGTGGGCATGCTATTTCCTCCACAGGTTTACAATTGCAGTGAACCCCTTGACAGTGTGACACACCAGTTAATCCTGTAACCATGAGTACACTGGTAACACACACACACACATGCAAATGACAGCACCCACCTAACTGTGGCACCCCAATTTCAGCACCATGAGCCTCACCACTCATATCCCCTGCCCTCTCAACCTTTGGGGCATGGACAAAAATGAGGGACACTGGCTATTAGAATGAGGGACACATTCTCAACAGGATCAGGACAGTGTAGAAACCTGTTTACTCATCTGTGCCTCATGAAAAAGATGCTTCCCACTCAGAGCATGTGCAGCAAATACAGACTTTAGTTTAGAACCAATATTCTAAGTTGGTAAGTTAAAAATAACAAGTACACACAGGGTTTCCAGTGTTCTTAGATGTACCACCATGTTTGAGGATGTGATGTGGCTCAGTGCCCCTCACTTCAGTGCAGGGGTCTAGCCAGACTTGTGTACACCATGACCATGTTTCCTGCCCCATCTGATATGAACACAAGTTTTGTACGCTATACTGTTTGTTACCCCAACCAATGCAGTTGCCAGAATCTTCCCCCACCCATCTAAGCCCCACCACGCTCCCCACTCATGTCCCCACAGACACTTATCCACATAAGTAATTTACTAGTTCAGAGAGCCGCCCAGTCTCACCGCCATGGCCCCGAATGCCGGAAACTGCTCCTGTAGTGCCTAAGTAATCCACTTTCTTAGTAGTGCCACCCATAGTATCCTCACAGTTTCACCGCTGCAGCCCTGAATGCTGGCAGTCGCTCCCAGTAGTGCTTTGCGATATCGTCGCAAAGCACTACTGGGAGTGACTGCCAGCATTCGGGGCTGTGGGGGTGAGAATATCGGCAGCACTAAGAAAGTGGATTACTTATTCAGTACGGGAGCGACTGCCAGCATTCGGGGCCGCGGCAGTGAGACTGGGCAACACTCTGAACTTATGTGGGTAATTATTTGTGGGGGCACAGTGGGGAATTGGGGAAGGTGGTGTGGCTGAGATGAGCCAGGGGAGGGTCACCAGAATGCAACGCAGTTTTTTGTGATGAAAAATCAAAATGGATCACACAAGCAGCTGAGTCACGTAAGATACCAACTATTTAAAACCTTGCATTCCAGTAAATATATTAAAACCCCTGGTTCAAAAGAAGTCAAAAATCCTGCAGGATGTCCCATGATGCTTTACAGTCTCTGGAATGGGACCCTTTAGGAAGTGCCGTGACTTCCACGTTTGGCAAATCAATACTTCATTAAATATGAAACTTTTTACATGATAAAATATTGTGTGCTGCAGTCAGGTGCCACTGTCATATGGTATGACTAAGCAGTAGTCTGCTTATCCAAACCACTACTGGTCATCTGTCACAAAGGTACAGCACTGAAACCAGTTCTAAACAGGGACCCAATTCTTAAAAGGGCAACCAAATGGACACAGACCTTAGAACCTACTATGAATAATTTTTCATAAAAAAAAATCTGAACATAAGACAATCCAAATATTTTATAGCTAGAATAAGACACTAGATTGGTGATCATAGTATGTTAGCATACCTCTTGGTAGCTGAAGCCTAAGGCAAACCCACCAATCGGTATATTAATATAGTATAATCACAAATGTCACCTTATTCCTTACATATTGGTGTATATGTATATTCATTCTGGAATAATTTGCTTTAAATTACGCAACATTTTCTAGAACTTTCTAGAGTCTTACCTTTTCTTTACAACTGGAAAGCATGCTGATAATGCTAAGACAAACTGATTGCACTGAAAGCGCTGGCGACCAATCTTCTGTTAAAATTGATAAACAGATGTGACCATTGCTATAAACATGAGGATGGACAGGAATATTGTCACCAGTGAACATAACCTTAAAAAACAAACAAAAAAGCAGTAAGCACCAAGAACCAACTGATAATTCTGTTTGTGCTACAATTTAAACTGAAATAGCAGGATTCCTATAAATGATGCATGTCTTCAATTAGGGATTACATCACACTTTATTTTCACTGGTAGGTTAGTTTACTTGGAAAAGCAAGATGTAAACTAAAAATACCACCGACAGCTTAATCTGGTTCAATGTCAGCTGGCACCCATCTGTATCCCCATCCCCCGGGATGAAGCTGAAAATAGGCAGAATTGCCTAGTCCTCCTTTCACGGTCAACAAAAAATAAACAAACAGAGAAGAAACCCTTTCAGAGGCATATGACTGACTTTTCCCTCTGGGAAAAAAAAAAAAAAAAAAAAGCTGAATTTTTCTTTGGCAAAACTTCAAAAACTTCCTGCTGCAAATTCCTTTTAAGGGAGTGAATTTCAAGTGAATCTTGGATATTTTTTTTAATGTGCACCAATACAAGAACAACCTGTTGCTTCTTCCAACTACAGCATGCCTTGCAGTCATCATAAACATAAGTAACATAGCAACAAGAAACTCATTAACAAAGACAAAGCAAACCCTCTTGAGTACATATTAGTCGACATAAGCACTATAAAATTACTTGCGGCATACTGTACTGTGTTTTAAACTTGTATTTTTAAACCAAGACAGTCAATCTCACTGTAAAAGGCAGCCCCACTAGTCCTGAATTTAACGGTGTCCAGTGAAGTTGTGCTCAGCTGGCCCAGTGGCTGAGTGCTTCAGTCAGGGTAATAAATTGGGCTGCTTGCAAGCACTGGAAGATCCTGCTCTGTATGCCCTCTATTGCTGTAACATCTTGCTGAGGTGGACTGAGCTGCTGCTGAGTGGGTGGAAACACTGTGTTTAACTGCTGACTTTGAACCTGTTCAGTACTGCTGTTTTACTATGGCCCTGTCCACACTATGCCTCTAACATTACAGAGTGCCCAAACCGTTACCGGAACGGTTTGCGTTTACACCTGTAACGTTACAGAAGGTGTTTTTTCATAACCGTTGTTGAAACCACATGAGGTGGTTTCAACAACGGTTATGAAACCAGTCCCACCTCGGTAATGTTACCGGCAGTAGTGGACAGGTGGTAACAGTCCCCTGCAGGGCCTGAAGCGCAGCGTGAGCTGCACTGTGGGATCGGGCACCGCCGTAACGGTTGCCCATCTCCCGAAATGTGGACTGGTGGTGCCGGTCCCGTAACAGACACCGCCGCGGTGTGGACGCACTGCACCGCTCCCCAGCCGTAACGGACTGCATCCGTTACCGGGCTGGAGTGGTGTAGTGTGGACAGGGCCTATTTCTAACAGAAGGGCTCTGTGTTTCCCTGCTTAATTACCCTGTTAAGTTCAACTGGGCTCAGCTGGCCCTGTGGTAGAGTGCTTCAGTCAGGGTAATAAATTGAGCTGCTCGTGAACATGAGCGCCACTCGGCAGACAAAATAAGGAAGATATAAAGGTTACTGATGTTTTAAAACTACAAATTGACACTTATTTGTATAATCAAGTGTTAGAAACAGCTTTAAGAATGAAAATGCAAAAGTGCTTAATAATGGTGGGTTGTGTACTGGGGTTGATGTTTGTGGATTCAAGTGTTTGGATCCTGGCAAATAATGCTGTGGGTAAGTCTGAACAAGGTAGATTCGAAGATAATTTTATATATTCAACTCTTCTTTGTGAATTTAGACATAATATGATTAAAATTAGAAGTGGTAGGGTTGTTGAACGAAAAGTCGCATTATAGAATAGGTGGTTATAGCGTACCAATTCCTAATTTGTGCCCAAATATTGTATTGTCTTTTTGTATTGTGTTATTGTTAACTCTTTCTGAGGATATAGAAGTAAACCCAGGTCCCAATCTGTATGGTGATCACTTAATTTGGGGGAAGGGGGCCTAAGAGTGGCACACTTGAATATTCGTAGCTTATTTCCCAAAAAACAAGAGTTAGAGGCTTGGGTCTTAAAATATGAACCTGATGTTTTGAGTTTAACAGAAACTTGGTTAAAACATTCAGTAACTAATGGTGTCTTGGCCTTAGATGGTTATAAAATAATAAGAAAAGACAGGGCAGTTTAAAAAAAAAAAAAAAGAGGGTGGAGGTATACTTATTTATTACAAACAAGAATTAACTGTGTCTAAACTGGAGTTAAAGGTTGATTCCCCATTACAGTGTGAATGGTTATTGATTGAGATAAAACAAGGGGAGAATTATAAACTTAAACACTGCACTGTTTATAATCCACACAAATTTGCACGTAAAGGCCTTCAAGAGTTTTTACAATTTGTTTCAAATTACCAATTTAGTGGTGACTTTTTAGTGTTAGGTGATTTTAATATTCATTGGGACTCCTGTCATGCTTCTAATATGGAGTCCTTGTTGATGAATGCAGGTTTGTGTCAGTTAGTACAAACTTTTACACGCATGAACCTGAAGACAAATAATCATTCAATATTGGACTGGATTTTGACTAATAATCATACTAAAATGATTAAGATTGGAGCCTTACCAGATGTTATCAGTGACTACATGGCAATATATTGTACTTGGAAGTCAAAGAAAATAAAGCCTCCCCCTGGTTTGATTACCTACAGAAAGGTATCTTGAAGATTTACACGATGGATTAAAGTCTGATTTAAGAGATGCTGATTGGTCTTACTTGGATGCAATACCTTGCATAGAGCCTGCAGTAGATTACTTTACAACACAAATTTTGGAGATACAAAATAAATTCTGTCCAATACTAACAAGGAGAGTAAGGGGAACAGTGAATAAATGGATTACTCTGGAGATGTTTAAATTGATGAAACAAAGAGATCAAGCATGGAAACAATTTTGCTTGAGTAAAAATATCAGTGATTTTCAAAGCTATCGGAAATTAAGAAATGAATGTAAGAAAATTAAGGTTATGTAAATCTCATTATTATACAAAACAACAAGATCTAACTATGTCAAATCCAAAAAATTCTGGTCTTCAATCAAATCTTTGGCGTCTCCTCCCATAGATGTACAATCAGGTGAGTTCCTTGTTGAAGAAGTTACAATAAAAGATCCACAAGAAATAAGTGCAGCCTTTTTACAACAATTTTTGGATATGGGTAAATATAGTGTAGATAAGGATGATCAGGACTTAAAGAACACAGTTATAGCATCTCAAAATGATTTAATATTTCATTTTAAAGAAATAGAGCCCAATCAGGTACTGAAGATTTTGAAGAAAATTCCTTTAAAAAATGTTGGCATTGATGATATTTAGCCAAGGTTTTTGAAGTTAATATCTTCATACATTTATAAACCTTTGACAAAAATATTTAATTTGTCCTTAGAAATAGGGATCTTTCCACAACAATGGAAAACAAACCGTAATAAGACCAGTTTTTAAGGGGGGGAAATAGTAAAGAGTTGGGGAATTACCACCCCATTTCTCTTCTCCATCCTTTAGGTAAAATTTTAGAAAAGATAAGAGGTACAAATTAGTGATTACTTACAATTGACTGGACTTCAGGCTCCTGAGCAGCATGGCTTTAGGAAATTTCATAGTACAGGAACTACCTTGGCCAAGTTCACAAACCACATCAGTGAGGCTATGGAGAGGGGTGAGCTCACTGGTGCTGTTTTTGTGGACCTGTCCAAGACATCTGACCTCGTTGACCATCACCTGCTGCTCAGGAGCCTAGCTGCCAAGGGATTATCCAGATTGTCATTAGAATGGGTGGAGAGTTATTTATCAGGTAGGGAACTACAAGTTCTTTATGAGGGTTCAGTGCCAAAGAGTAGAATTTTAGAAAAGGGTGTACTTCAAGGGTCAATCTTGGGACCCCTATTGTTTTCCATATTTATGGATATTATACCAAGTAAAATTCTTAAGGCTAAGACAATTTTATATGCTGCTGATATAATATATAATCGCTCTAATTCATTAAATAAAATTGCCCAAGATTTGACTGTAGATTTTCAGAGTCTAGAAAATTGTTTGTTGGACTTAAAATTATCACTGACTATTTCAAAAACCAAGAGTATGATATTTGCCTCTAAACAAAAGTTGGTTAAATTAGGGAAACTGAATATGTTTGGTAAAAATGGAACTAATTTGGAGCAGGTGCAATGTTTTAGATATCTGGGAATGAATTTGGACTCAAGTTTAACATTTTCAAATCAAATACTGACTAACAAAACCAGTAAATCAAAAATTTGGGGTTTTATTCAGATTACAGAATGTGTTAACTTTACAAGCCAGGAAACATATAGCCCAAAGTATACTACTTTCTCAACTGAATTATAATTCATTTTTGTTTACTAGTTTGTCTAAACGTGGTAAATAACTTAATGACTTTTCACAGTATTTGTAGATTTGTTTATAGATTGCCTTATAGTACACATCATTGTACGTTATATCAAGTTTCAGGGTTTCTACGGCCTAACTTGAGTTCCATTTACTCTTTGTTGTAAAACGGATACTGTATTGAGACAAAAAAAGTCTCTCTCACTTGTATTCTCTGATATCTGTAAGGGAAGCTCCGAGAAACTTGGGATCAAATCTTCTTTCTTGTTTAAATTTGAAAGTCACTAAAACTAAAATGGGTGCTCAAGCTTTTTCTATCCAAGCACCAAAATACTGGAATGATCTTCCAATTGAATTGAGAACTATGAGTAGTCATAATTTATTCAAAAAGAAACTGAAGCATCATTTACTGAGTAGCTTGCAATGTCACTGTTATTTTAAATAATTTGTATTATATTCTTTGTCTTATATGTCACGTATTTGTATTCCTTTATTAAGTGAATGTAAAAGTTATATTTTTGTATAACATCTTGTGACAATTTTATATTCTCGGGTCGCATATGAAAAAGGGCCTTGGCTCATCTGTTTACCCGGTTAACAAAAGAAATAAATAAAAAAATATACTGTATAAAAAAGTTCATCAGCAGAAGTGCATTATCAATCTTGTAAAATAATCATGGTTTGTACCAATACATTATGCATGCAACCTAAATACAATGCAACATGGGCAACAAAATTCATTAAGTAGGAGTTTAGGCTGGTTTACCTTTAATCGGGATGCTGTGGTGCCAGAAGGCCTCACAAAATCTACCATGGATAACACAGTAAAACCACAGACATGTTTCACCCAATTTATGACTCTGTGCGATAAAGCTGCTGTCTCAGCACAGGGAAGGTAGCCACTGTGGGCATTTTTTTGTGTCATGGTGAAGCCAACGCAGTAAATTATTAAAGGGACACTGTCAACCCTTTTTGCATCATATTAGTTCAAGCTGAAACCCCACATTTTATGATTGTTTACCTTCTCCAAAATTCATTCGGGGTAAAAAATTAAGACAATAATCTAGTGAGAGAGGTGGAATACCAAAAATGTTATTTTGGTGTTACGCCTCTGGGTCCAGTATTTCATCTGTTCAAAATAGCAGTGCTGTAGATTAAAACTGCAGAGCAGCAGCATGGTGGAGTGGTACTCCAGTTGGAATACAAGAATAATAAACATGGTCTTCCGCCACCAAAACTGGTATGCAAAACAGGACGTAATACCATCAATTTTGAGCCCAGTCATTGATGTTGCTGAACGTTTTATCTGCCTCTTTTCTTAGTAGACTAGCAATGCACTGTAATTATACCCAACCTTTTTTTGTTTCAAGTCCGTTATCTACTTTTACTGCATACTTCCTGAACATTAGGAACACCTCCAAGCAGTGAATCACTCATGATGTAATTGTATCATCTCCTCCCACAGCATCATGAGTAGTTAAGGTCCAGGAAAGATGCAGTGGGAGTTGAACTAGAGCTGTGAAGAAACAGGTTTTGTGCATGTTAACACCAGTATGGTGGACAGTCCGTTTTTCACCTTTAAAAAGGAAATTAATCAGAATCAAACTACTGGCGACATCAGAAATCTCTACTGAATGTAACCATTCATAATGTGTTTCTACACTACAGACACTTTGAGGCCTAAGGGTTTGACTGGGTCTCAAAGAAATCAACCACAATGCAAAAACACTGGGGACAAAGGTTAAACAAAATGCAAATTGGCAGCAAAAGACTGCCTAAATTCCTTCACAGTAATCTGTAGCTATTGTCAATGATGCATTTATTACGGAGACCATGTACAGTGCTATGCTTAACCTGGCTACACTTCACTGCCAAATCCCATTTTAACATGTGGAAAACTGTACTGCAAATAAAGTGACATGTGGCAGCTTTAAGAAACTGGGGTAGCAACGGCAGCAATACGGCATGGGCATACAGTTCAAACTCAATTAAGTGACTATGTCCTAAAAGTCTGGACCTTCAGATGCATGTTCACAGCTTGAAGGTCTATAATATGGTGCCAACATCCTGCTGTTTGGGAAGTCAATAAGTAATTGAATAAAGATGCCTTTCCCAACTGGTATACCAGAATTTCCTCCACAAATGAATACCTGAACAACTTAATCTATACCGGGGTCGATCGGAACAGAAAGAAAAATATTACCATAATAATATGGTTTCTTCCAAGGTGTCCTTTAGCATCAGTAACAATATGTAGTAAACCAACTAGGTTGAGCTGCCTCGAAGGTGGAGTTTATGCCAATGAATAAATGAAGTAGCCAATCAGAAGAGAGCTTGAGGGTGTGCTGAAAGGAGCTTGCCCAGAGGGCGCCAGAATTTTTTCGAAGGTAGAATGGTAACATGCCATGTTAAATGTGAACCAAGAAGATTTAAAAATCATGCAACTGCATGAACAAATAACAATGGAAAACATGTAAACCTTGCTTTAAGTAAGGAGGGCTGGGGGGATACTGGGATGCATAGAGAGAGGCATCACCAGCAGAAACCAGGAAGCTGTTGGCCCTCTGTACAGAGTTGGTAAGACCACATCTGGAGTACTGTGTACAGTTTTGGAGACCCCATCTCCCCAAAGACATAGACAGGGTGGAGGCTGTCCAGAGGAGGGCAACCAAAATGATGTAGGGTCTGCATCAAAAGACATATGAAGAAAGACTAAAGGAACTAAAGATGTATAGCCTCGAGGAAAGGAGGGAGAGGGGAGACATGATAGAAACTTTCAAATACCTCAAGGGAATCAACAAAGTCCAAGAGGGTAGCATCTTTCAGAAAAATATATGCAAAAACAAGGAGGCACAATTTGAAGCTAAAGGGGGGGGGAGACGGCTCAGAGATAATGTGAGGAAGAATTTCTTCACAGAGAGGGTTGTGGATACATGGAACAGCCTTCCTGAGGAGGTCGTAGAGTCAAAAACAGTGGGGGAATTCAAGAATACATGGGACAGACATAAGGCAATTCTAGTGACGGGTAGGCGGCAGTAGGCCATTGGTTAATTAGGATCTGCAGCTTATCCGTTAGGTAGGGAAATGGGCAGACTAGGTGGGCCAAGCGGTCCTTATCTGCCATCAAATTCTATGTTTGCTTTAAATGCAATTCAAAAGTTGAGAAACAAATTTGGCAATAATGAGGAAGCAGGGTCCTCTTCAGTCAGGTTTCTTGGGGAGGAAGGGTGGGAACTTACTGATGCTAAAGGACATCTTGGAAGAAATGATATTACTACTTTGAATATCTTCCTTCTCACACCAGGGGTTCTTTAGTATCAGTAACAATATGCAGACTACAAAGCAGTGTAGTTGGGAGGCGGGTATAGAACCTAAGGCTCTGCAGGACCGCCATGCCAAATTTGTTGTCAGATCTGGACTGTACATCCTGTTTTGTGAATGTGTACAGTCTTACAAGTGGCTGCTTTGGAGACATCAAGTAAAGGAATATCCCTCGCAGCTGCCACTGCGCCGGCAGCAGTGCCCCTGTTAGAATGTGCCCTGAAGCCTTCAGGGGGCGGTTTACCTGCCTTGTCATAAAACTGAATACAAAAGACTATCCAGTGAGAGATAGTTCTCTCAGTGGCTGCCTTCCTCTACCTACCTCCCCATACGTCAGGAAAAGCTGGGCAGTGGAACCTCTAAACTGTCTGGTGTGTTCCAGATAGCAAGAGATGGCTCTTCACATCCAGACTATGGAGTCTCTGTTCTCCAGGAGTGGATTTTTCAGTAAAGAACACAAGAAGAGTAATGGTCTGGTTAAGGTGAAATTCAGAGACCACCTTGGGCAGGAATTTCCTGTTGGTTCGGAGCTCTACCTTATCCCTGTGAGATATTAAGTGGTTTGACTCAGTACATAGTGCCTGCAGCTCAGATTCTTCTTTCAGAGGTGATGGCAACTAGAAAGACAGATTTCCAGGTAACATACTTTGTGTGCCATAGCCATGGGCTCAAAAGGTGGCTCCATGAGCCTGGCAATGCACAGATTAAGGCTCCAAGGGGGAACAGGTTCCCTCATTAGGGGCTGAAGATGGAGTAGGCCTTTGAAAAACCTTTTGAAAACAGGCACTGAAAAGATAGACATCCTTACCTATGGAGATGTAAGCAGAAATTGCAGATAGGTGAAATGTTAAAGAGGAATCCTTTAGGCATGAGGTCTGTAAATGAACCAAATAATCCAAAAGGCTAGGCACTGAGGCTTTAAGAGGATTTATAGGTTTACCCTTGCACCACAGAGTCTTTTCCATTTAGCTGCATACGTTTTCTTGGTACTGTTTTTTTTTTTTTTTTGGACATCCTCAGGATTTTAAGGACCTGTTCTGAATACAGAGTATCTGGATACTCTACCTCCTCAAGATCCAAGCTTTGAGGTGAAGGGACTGCAGATTCAGATAGGTCACTCCAAGCTGTGGTTGAGTCAGGAGAGTGTGACTGAGAGGAAGCCGAATAGGCCTGCCGTGCGACAGCTACCAGGAGAGGGTACCAAGGTTGCCGTGGCCACTTAGGATCATTGCTGCTGACTGGGCCCTCAGCTTCAGCAACACCCTATGAATCACAGGAAATGGAGGGAAGGCATAAAGAAACTTCTCTGTCCATTCCAGAGTTAAAGCATCTTCTGGCATAGTCCCTATTGTTTTTTTGGGGGCCTGCAGCAGTATGGAGAAAGTTGATGGTTGAGGTGAGTGGCAAAAAATACAGGTTACTCACCTGTAACAGGAGTTCTAGGAATGGTATATGTTGTTCATCCACACTTTCTGGCAGGTATCCTTGCCGCTTTAAATCTTGCCGGAAGGTCTTCAAGCTGGCTCCTCCCACCCACCCGGGTGGTAAAACTCTCGGCTCCGCCCCACGACGCCAGATCTGGCCCGCTGGAAGCTCAGGTACTGCGTCGAAGCCGGGGAGGTCGGGTGGGTAGTGTGGATGAACAACATATACCATTCCTAGAACTCCCGTTACAGGTGAGTAACCTGTATTTCTAGGGACATGGATATATTGTTCATCCACACTTTCTGGCAGACTCCTAGCAGTTCTCCGGGAGGAGGGAGGCAAGGCGCACATCCCCTACTTAGGGAACAGAGACTGGAGAACCGAGGCCCCAAAACCAGCATCCCGGCATGACTCAAGGTCGATGTGGTAGTGGGTGATGGTGTGTGCTGACTTCCAGGTAGCAGCCCTGCAGATTTCCTGGATAGGGACGTCCCTGGAAGCAGCCACCGATGCAGCAGTATGGAGGGTAGAATGAGCTCTTATCCCTCTGGGAGGCTCTATGCCTGCCAACCTACAGCAGAGATCTATGCAGGAGGAGACCCACCTGCTTATCGTCCGCTTGGCTGCAGGTCTGCCAGGTGCGGCTTCAGGGTAGGTGACAAACAGCTGGCGAACCTCTCCCCGAATTTCAGCCGTGCGCTCCTTATAGTAAGCGAGCGCCCTTCTAGGGTCCAGAGTATGAAGCCTATATTCGGCCTCCGAGGTGTGATTAGGGTAGAACACCGGCAGAGTCAGCACCTGGTTAAGGTGAAACTCTGACACCACCTTCGGAAGGAATTTCGGTTGGGGGCTCAGGACAACCTTGTCCCTGTGGAAGACCAGGTAAGGAGACACAATGGAAAGTGCCTGGAGCTCTCCTATCCTTCTGGCTGATGTAATAACCACCAAGAAGGCAGTCTTCCATGACAGGTGAGAGATCACACCTGTGCATTGGTTCGAATGGCTTGCCCATGAGCTTTGCCAGTACCAGCAGTAAATCCCACGGAGGTGGAGGTTCTCGCACCGGAGGGGAAATGTGATCAAGGCCTTTGAAAAAGCACCCGACCACCTTCTCCTGCACCACCGACTGCTTCCGTCGCGTCCGGTAAGCAGAGATGGCTGCCAGGTGCACCTTTAGGGTCATCGACCTAAGCCCTTGCTGAGAAAGGGACCATAGATAGTCCAAGATGCTTGCCAAGGAACAAGAGGAAGGGTCCAGGCCCTTGCCCTGACACCAAATGGAAAACCTCTTCCATTTGAAGGCAATGCATTTCCTGGTCGACTCCTTATGGGACGCCTCAACTACATTGAGGACCTCGTCGGAAAGACCCAAGGCCTGGAACTCTAGCCGCTCAGGAACCAAGCCATCAGGTGCAGGGATTGAAGGTCCGGATGGAACACCTTCCCCCGACTGAAAGTAGGTCCGGGCGAGCTGGAAGCTGCCTCGGGAGCCTGGAGCTGAGGTTGAGGAGATCTGGATACCAGCATTGGCGGGGCCAGTCTGGGGCTACCAGAATCACCTGCGCCTTGTCCCTCCTCGCCTTGAGGAGCACCTTGTGGATCAAGGGAAATGGGGGAAAGGTGTAGAAGAGGCCCTGGGTCCACGGCCTCAAGAAGGCATCCCCCCACAGTGAGCCCTGCTGAGGGGGGCGGGCATGGAACAGCCTCAGCTTCGCGTTCTCCCTGAAGGCAAACAGGTCCACCTGAGGTGTGCCCCAATGGGAGAACATATCTTGTGCTACCTCCGGCAGAAGAGACCACTTGTGAGACACAGCACCTATCCGGCTTAGGCCATCGGCCAGGGTGTTGGAGGCTCCTGCCTCATGAATAGCTAGGAGATCCGCCTCCAGGCTGCGCACGAGTGACCAAATGCGGAGAGCTTCCTTGCACAGAGGCATGGAGCGCGTCCCGCCCTGGCGGTTTAGGTAGTACACGGTCGTGGTATTGTGCGTCTGGACCTGAACCACTTGACCCCGTAGGATTGGAGCGAAGGCGGTGAGAGCGAGACGGACTGCCCGAAGCTCCAGCAGGTTGATATGGCATTGGGACTCCCGAGGGGACCAGAGGCCGTGCGCTCGGTGTTCCCCCAGATGGGCACCCAAACCCATCAGAGAGGCATCGGTCGATAGAGAGACCGTCGGCTCGGGGCGGAGAAATGGGATGCCCTCCTGCAGATGAGCTGGAGCGGTCCACCACTGGAGGCGTTCCACATTCCTATGTCACCGCCACTAGCTGGTCAGTGGATCGCAGCGTGTGACCACTGGCTCGCCAGTCCCCACTGAAGGCGCATGATGTGCCAGCGGGCCCAACGGACCACGCCAGCAGGCCGCCATGAGACCAGGAGGCGCAGAAAGTCCCGGGCAGGGCGCGATTGCCCAACCAGAAATGATTGGGCAAAGGAGGAAAGAACCTCTGCCCTGTCCGCTGGAAGCTGTGCTCTGGCTCGAAGAGAGTTGAGCTCTGCCCCGATGAAAAGAATCACCTGCTTCGGTCCGAGTTCCGACTTGGCCTCGTTGATGAGGAGGCCGATTTGAGAGCAAAGCTGGAGGGCCAGATCTCTGGACCGCTCCACCTCCTGTCTGGAGGGGGCTGCTATCAGCCAATCGTCCAGGTAAGGGTACACCCGGACCCCTCGGCGCCGCAGGAATGCTGTCACCACTGCCATGCATTTGGTGAAGACCCTGGGAGCAAGAGAAAGGCCGAAGGGCATGGCTCAGAACTCGTAAAGGGATCCTTCCGCTCGGAAGCGAAGGAATCTCTGGTGAGACGGACGGATAGGGACGTGAAAAAACGTGTCCTGTAGGTCCAGAGTGCAGAACTGCATGCCGCGTTCCAGGGATGGTATTATCTGAGCCAGAGTGACCATCCTGAAGGTCCAAGACCTTAATAACTTGTTTAGGTCGTGCAGGTCGAGAATGGGACGCCAGCCCCCCATCTGTTTTGGGATCAGGAAGTACCTGGACACAAACCCTGGGTCGGGGGGGTCCGCCACCTCTCTGATCACCTCCTTCTCGAGGAGCAGAGTGATGGCGGCTCGGCGAGCCAACAGCGAGGCTGCGGACCCTGAGGCCCCCCGGGGGGCGATGGCTCGGAAGGGCGGGGCCTGCTCGAACTCCAGAGGCAGGCCCTTTCCCACCACTTCCAACACCCACCAGTCTGTGGTGATAGCGGACCAGGCGGAAAGGAAGTGGCGAAGCCGTCCCCCCACAGGGGGAACCTGGGGTGGGGTGACGAGGTTGGGGGAGACGCCCCTCAACCCGTCACTGAGCAGGCCTGGAGGAGGGACTGGCCGAGGGACCACCTGGGCCTTTGCCTCCCTGCTTCCTGGAGGAGGAAGCCACGGGCTTGGGTTTGGGATGCCAAGTGCGAGCCTGCTGGCCCTGATGTTGCTGGGCCCGACGTGCCGCGGGCGCAGACGGATGAAAGGGCTTGGGTTGCGGTCTGCGGCCCTTGTCCCTCTGGGCGGATGAGACCGAGTCCAGAGTGGCATTGGACTTCTCGATCCTCTGGAGGTGACCTTCCACTCCAGGGCCGAAGAGGTCGGTCCCCAGGAAAGGGACATCCGCCAACTTGTCCTGGGTATCCACTGTGATGGTGGATATCCTCAGCCATGCCCGACGGCGCATAGCCACTGCGGCCGTGACTGACCTGGTGCAAGAGTCACCGATGTCCAAAGCAGTCTGAAGTTGCTGCTTGGCCACCGCCCTGCCCTGGTCCCGCACCTGCTTAACCGTGGTCTGCAGGTCAGCCGGGAGATGAGGGACCACCTCGTCCAGGCAGCCCAACAGGGCATGAGAGAAGTGCGCTATCAGCATGGCCGAGCTGGCCTGACGAAGACCAAGGGAGGACGCAGCATAGACTTTGCGCCCAGCGTAGTCCAACTTCTTGGACTCCTTGTTGGGAGGCTTGTCCACGTCCCTGGCGCTTCCGGCACGCAAGAAGACGCTGTAACCAACCCCTCGGCTGAGGGGTGTTCCGAGAAACCGGACAGGGAGCCGGTAGGGACCGCATACTTCCTCGCCATCCTGGCCGAAGGCGCAGAGCAGGAAGCAGGACGCTGCCAGAGCTCCAAGGCTGGGCCCACTATGGCCTCGGCCACCGGAAAGGCCTCTGTAGGAGAATCCCCTCGGTCCAAAATCTCCGTGAGGGGATACTTGGCCCGTTTGGATACGGGCTCCAGCTGCATCCCGGTGGACTCCGAGATGAGCCTAAGCAAACCCATGAAGGACGATGGGCTATCGTCCAGCAACTGACCTCCTGAGGACTCCAAGTTGACCCGCCTGGAGAACAGGGAGGAATCGTCGTCAGACTCAGAGGAGTCCGCAAAGAGCTGCCTTGGGCCTGAGCCACCCTCCACCTGCCGAGGGCGATCGGGAGTGAGGGTAACAGACAGCCTATGGGGCAGGCCCTGATCCAACCGAGAATTCTTGGTCAGGGCCCCAAACAACGGCTGTGGAGGTGGAGGTTCCACCAGAATCGGTGGGGCAGCCGGTTTCAGTCGAGCAACAGGCCTGGGAACAGGCGCCTCGGCAGGCGAGGGGTTGCTTCGGCCGCTCCGGTGACAGCCACTTGATAGCGGGGAAGGCGGCGACATCACTTGTTCCCAGACAGAAGAAGCTGTTGCCACATGGGGTCCTCGTGGCGCGCCCGACAACTTGCGTCGAAGCCTCCCTCGTCCGAGGGCAGTGGCGATACCGCTTGCCCGCAGTGCAGACCGCCTATGGCGAAGCGGATCGGCTGGACAGAAGAAGAAGTCCGAGACCAAGACCGCAAACCTCGGCTTTTCCGGAGGGTTCTGAGGGCAGGCGGAAACCGCTCTCCCCTCGGCTTGGAGGCTCAACCGTGGACTCCGGAACCGGAGGCACGGGCAAGTCCACGGAAACCTCAATCTCCGCCGGGGGAACCGGGGAGTGAGGGTTTTCGGCTTCACCGGTCGACAGCCCGTCCGACGGGTCAAGAAAAATCTCGACTGCATCGACGGGCGTCTCGGTCAACTGACCTGATGGGGAAACCGTGAGACCAGTGGCCGAAGCCGAAGGATCGACCGAAGTCGATGGTAGACTACTCGGTGAGAGGGACCTCTCTCGCTCCCAAGAGCGTCGACGGAGGGACTTACCTTTGTGGTCCTTCTTCTTGGACCGAGAGGAAGGCCCTGAAGATGATGGTCCCTCTCCCTTAGTGAAGAGAGACAGACAGACAGAGCTCCTTAAAAGAAGCTGAATAGGAGGATCCCAAGGAGAGCTGGATAAATGCTGCGGCCGAGGAAGACGAAGATGCGGCCTGCGCCGCCTCCTCCTCGAGGGCTATCATCTGCTCAAGCTGATCCGCCGAGCCCGCCGCCACGGAAACCGCCAAACGGGCCTCCTTCGACTTTACCGGAGGGTAACGTTTCTCGGAGCGCCCAAGTTGCAAACGGGCAGCGCGGTCTTCCAGGATGTAGGCCGAAAAAGAAGAGCACAGGTCGCAAGCCTGCGGGTCGTGGTCAAGGCCCAAGCAGTAGACGCACGTGGAGTGCGGATCCGTCAGAGACATCTTCTGCCCGCATGGGCACCTCCGAAAACTGGGAGTCGATTTGTGAATCGCAGCCGCGAGGGAAATAAATGACCGAAGTCTTGAAAACCTTAGAAGTAATTTCGGGTAACCGAAGAAATAGAACCAGTCTTATACGCAGAGCGTTAAGGAGGGAACCTGAGCTTCCAAGCGGTAAGGAAGATCTGGCGTCATGGGGTGGAGCAGAGAGTTTCACCACCCAGGTGGGTGGGAGGAGCCAGCTTGAAGACCTTCCGGCAAATTTAAAGCGGCAAGGATACCTGCCAGAAAGTGTGGATGAACAACATATTCATGTCCCTAGAAGATCTTTTTCTGGTGTGCCCCACTTCCTGAAAACTGTGGCAAGGACCCGTTTGTTCAGAGTCCATTTGTTGTGCCCTTTCTGTGGAACTGCCTTACTGGAATATGGCTCAGGGTATTGTCCTTGCCTGGAAGGTGTATAGCTGAGAGGCTCGCATCGAGAGAGTAAGCCAGAGACCAAATTCTTATAGACTCTGCAAAGCACAGTGGACCTTGTGCCGCCCTGCTTGTTTATATAACACATGGCAGTGTTGTTGTCTGTCCTAACTTGCACTGATTGGCCTTTTACCTGACAGGCAAAGGCTTTTAGGGCCAGGCAGAAGGCTCTGAGCTCTAGCAGGTTGATGTGGCTTACAGATTCCTTGGGAGACCAAGTGCCACCTATCGAGTAATTGTCCAGATGAGCTCCCCACCCCAGGAATGAGGCATCTGTAGTTATGATTTTTGTGGATGTAGCAAGCTGGAAGGGAATGCCTACCAACAGGTTGGCTGTTTCCTTCCACCACTCCAGACCTCAGAGTAATGTTTTTGTGACTGGAACCAACATGGACAGAAGATGCCTTCTTTAGGACCAGTGAGCCCACAGGTGGTACTGTATATGTCCCTCATCTGGAATGTGACCCCAGTGCAACAGCTGTCAGAGGCCATGTGTCCCAGAAGCCTTAGAAAATGTCTGGCCAGCCTGGGCTGGTTCAGGATGAAAGTTTACCACTGACAAATTTTGGGTCCTGTCTGATGGAAAGAAAGCTCTGCTCTGCTGTGTATCCAATTGTGCTCCTATAAAGGTCAAGAACAGAGTTGGGTTTGAGTGGGATTTCTTATTGTTGATAAGGAACCCCAGAGACTGTAGGGTTTGTTTTATGCAGCTGAGAGCCTCTGTGACTTGCAAAGGGGTGTTTCCCACCAGGAGCCAGTCGTCCAAGTATGGGTAGACTGCTATGCCCAGTTTCCTTAGGTGAGCTGCCACAACAGCTAGGCACTTGGAGAAAACCCTTGGAGCCAATGTTAAGCCAAAAGGCATGGCTACAAACTGGTAATATCCTGATGGCAGTCTGAATCTCAGAAACTTTCTGTAGGACTGCCTTATTGTATTATGGAAATAGGCATCCTTTAGATCCAGGGAGGCTAGCCAGTCCCCCTGTTGCAAGAAATGAATCACCATTTTTAGAGTGACCATCCTGGTTTCAGTAAATGCCTGTTTAAAGTAACTGAGGTTGAGAATAGGTCGCCACTTCCCATTCTTTTCTGTGAGGAAGCATCCAGAGTAAAGGCCTCTTCCCATCTGGGAAGGGGTACTCTCCCCACTACTTTTGCTGATAGCAAGTTCTTTACCTCCAATTCCAACAGAAATGTTTCTGTTGGAGTTAGGGGGCTTGAAAGTAAGAGACCCCTGAGGGTTGGAAACTTTTTGAACTGCAGGAAGAAAGCCTTTTTCCACTACCTCCAGGACCCACTTGTCTGAAGTAATGTGGTTCCAGGGCTGGAGGTAGTAGGAGAGCCTGCCCCCTACTGGATCTGGGGAGGTGACCTGGTTGCTGAAGTTAGGGCTTAGACTGTGAAGCAGATGCAGGAGTGGTGGCAGCTCTTCTCTGGCTCCTCCTGCCACCTCTTCTATAGAAATCTCTGAATTGGGAGTAATCCATGGGCACTGGCATCGGAAAGTATGCCCTAGGATAGAATCCCCTGCCTGTTTCCTCTGTAATGGTTTTTTTTTGTGAAGTAGAGGCTTTCTTTTGTAGTGTTACTCTCACAGGTGGTTTTATACTCCTCCACCTTTTTCATATATGCTTCAGTCTTATCCCCAAAAAGGGAATTATTCTAGCAGGGAAAATCCATGGCTTTGGACTGGGTATCCTGCGTTAAATTCATGGTTCTTAACCATGCCAGGCACCTTAGAGAGATGGCCTGAGACATATCTCTGGATGCTGCATCATTATTGTCCACAGCCACGCGTAACTGGTACTTAGTGGCTTCTAGTCCAGTTTTCACAGTTTTGGCAATGTCCTGTACCATCTTGTCTGACCTCTGGTTCAAGATGGCCAACACCAAATTCCACAAGGCCTTCTGGTACTTGGTAGAATATGCCAAATAAACAGAAAGGCGCAAAAGTAAGGAAGCTGTGGTGTAAGATTTTTTAGCCATAAAGTCCAGTCTTCTGGACTCTTTCTCAGGAGGCTGAGAGGATAATGGGACTTTAGCCTTATCGCATGCTGCAGTCTAAACCACCCCTTCATGGCTATGATGAACATAGAGAAAGGCAGCATCATTCCTGGCTTTTGCCAATCTTTGTGTCTACTCCAGGCAACGAGGTGGGAGTCTGAAGTAGTTTCATGGTAGTTTTTTTTTTTTTTTTTTTTAAGTGATTTGTAAATGGGTAAAACTATCTTTTTTGGAGGTAGACCTATCATTTCCCTGTAGTCTTCATCCTCTTCCTCTGTGGTCTTCTGGTTAGGGAGGTCCAGAGTGTCTACCATGTGCTGTAAAAAGGTTACCAGGGAAGAAAGGTCCTCTTGGCCATTTGGTAAGGTACCAAACCCCTGGTCTGGAGAAACATTTGGTTCCAGGGGCTGACCCTGTGACTCATTGTTGTCATCATCCCCATCTCCCATGTCACAGTAATAATCTGGGCCAAAAGATGGAACAGAACTGCTATGATGCACGGGGGGGGGGAGCCTTGGCCATTTCTTCCATGGGGTACATTTTTTTTTCTAAGTCAGAGACTTTCTCCTTTTCTTTAAGTGACTTTCTTTTTCCTTATGTTTTTGTGCCACTGGTGTCGCCCCTTACCTTGACACGGGAGGAGCAGTGGTATGTTTCTCTTTAAAGTTCTTTTTGGCAGGCACTTCATCAGTGACCTGATCTAGTCTTTTTTGGCTGGTTACCATTTTTGTTATTACTGTGTTTGTCAGACTTATTCTCAGAGGAGTCCCTGGGGGACTTGTCTTTAGTTTTAGCTTGAGAAGAGGACCCCTCTTCAGTATTTCTGGCAGAGGGGGAAGCAGACTGAGAAGCCATCATTTCCAATCTCTTGGCTCTTTCTCAAGGTTTTTGGACAAAATTTAGAGCACAGTAATGATCTGGACCTAAACACTATGCACAAATTGTGACTGTCTGCTTTAGCCACAATTTTGTGACACTAAACAATTTTTAAAACCTGTAGGTCCAGTCCTTTTCTTGAGTCTTTCTGTCAGGCCAATCTGTCAAATTTGACAGAAAGAAAAGTTCCAGAGTAGGGGATTTAAGTTTCTGGTTGGTTCCCTTGTAGTGAAGAAACGTAACTTTAAGGTAAAAAGACACTTAAAATGAGGAAAAACAACAGTTCCCACTGAAAAATGGGAACTGCTAAAATAAAATACCATTGAATACACTCAAGATGAGATAAAATTTACTTCAAAACAGCTGAGAGGACCCTCAGAAAATGTGGTTCCCTGGAACAGACAGGAACCGCTAAAACAAAGGAAAATATTATAAAAAAATGTTTATTTACTCTCAAACTCAGCACTGTCACAAGAAAAAAGCGACAACTTCAGTGAAATTTTGTATATGGCCAAAATTGAGGGAGCACCCCAGAGGCAGAGTTATAGTCAGGCAGAGAAAAAATTCTGGTGCCCTCTCAGCACACCCTCAAGCTCTCTGATTGACCAATTCATTTATTTATTAGCATAAACTCCACCTCCAAGGTAGCTCAACCTAGTCTGCTTACTTCATATTGTTACTGATGCTAAAGGACCCCTGATGTGAGAAAGAACAGTTACATAAGAACTTACCATAACAGTAGCTCTTCGAGGGGATCTCAGTCATTAGGTCCTACAGATGGAACTTCACAGTCTATGAAGCAGGATCCTCATGGAAGATTTTCAGCAGTACAACTGAGGCCGCTCATGCCGACGTCATCAGCTAATGTCATCAACGCTATAAAGGCATGAGCAGCCCCACTCCCTCCTCAGTTCTTTCCCCCGGAGACAAAGGGAGCATAGCTCAAGCCACGGGGGACCAAGGGGGGAGAAGAGGGAGGGAGAGAGAGAGAGAGAGAGAGAGTGAGAGAAAGATACTCAGACCCATACGAAAGGCTGGATACACTAGTTAGCCAGTTCTAAGAGAGAATCCCTCAAAAGGGGGAGGGTAGGTGGACCTCATGACTTGATACCCTTGAAGATCTATTACGATAAGTCTTTACATAACTATTCTACCTCCCTTGGGGGTATCTCAGTTATCAGGTCCCACAGACTGAACAAGTCCCAAGCAGTTACATATGCACAGAAACAGCCCAGAAGGAAGGCCATCCCTAATCTTAAGACAGGAGAGCCTGCAGCACAGCCTTGCCCAAACCTGCATGGGCTCTTGAGGCAATATCCAGACTGTAGTGCTTGAAGGTATGGACAATACTCCAGGTGACAGCCGTGCAAATGTCAGTGGCTGGGACTCCTCTGAAATAGGCCACGAAGGTAGCCATGCCCTTTGTGGAATGAGCTTTCACTGCTCCTAGAAACTCTTTGCCATACTTATTGTAACAGAATACAATGCAATTTGCCAACCATTTAGACAAACATTGTTTAGAAACCTGAACGCCCTCTCTCCCTGGGGTGAAAGAAACAAACAGCTGCTTCAACTTTCTGCATTCCTTAGTCTAAAGCATGTAATACTTCAAAGTTCTGTGCACATCTAACATAAGGATCAGTGCTTCACCTGGATTGGCATGCTCAGGAAAATAAACAGGAAGGTGGATAGCCTCTGAGTGAAGAGTGTTAAAGCAAAAAAAAGGAAAAAAACACTGGTCTTCAAAAGAAGTGGCAGGGAAGGTTAGAGAGAAAAAACTGGCATTTAGAAAGTACAAGGAAACACATAGGGAGGAAGACATGGAACTGTATCAAAGTAGAGGAAGGCGGGGAAAGCAGTCAGGAACGCAAAGGTGCATGCAGAGGAAAGAACAGCCAGACAGTAAAGAGGGAGACAAAACCCTCTTCAGGCGCATTAGGAAAGAAAAAAGGCGAAGGAAGGGATTGAGATACTAAATGGGGAGAGATGCGAGGGTGACCTAGAAAAGCTGAAATCCTGAACGAATAGTTTTGCTCAGTATTCACAAAAGAAGTGGAAGGAGAGGACCACAATTAGGCAGTAGAAACGCATGGAACAGGGGTGGACACCAATCCATTCATGGAGGAGAGAGTCCTTAAGGAACTCTTGAAACAGAAAGTGGGAAAGGCAATGGGTCCATATGGGATACATCACAGAATATTAAAATAACTCAAAGAGGTTCTAGTGACACTACTGACAGTCCTATTCAACAAATCGCTGGAGGAGGGAGTGGTACTGGAGGACTGGAGGAGGGTGAATGTGATAGCCCTCCAAAAAAGGTGGAAGCTGGAAACTAAAGGCCAGCCAATTTGACCTCAGTGGTGGGGAAAATAATGGAATCAGTGTTAAAGGACAAGATTGTGGAATATCTTGGCCAGCAGGGCACAAGACCCGAGGCAACATAGATTCACAACAGGAAGGTCTTGACAAATCTGATTGCGTTCTCTGACTTGGTAACCAGGGTAGTTGATCAGGAAGGGGCGGTAGACATGGCCTACCTAGATTTTAGCAAGGCATTTGACATAGTCCTGCACAAGACCTTAGTAAACAAGTTGGGCAATCAGGGAGTGGGTCCCAAGGTGGTAAACTGGGTCAGAAATTGGCTGAGCAATGGGACACAGAGAGTGGTGATAAACTGAGTTCAAACTGAAGAGAGCCAGGTAACCAGCGGGGTACCACAGGGTTCAGTGCTGGGACCTGTCCTCTAATGTCTTCATAAGCGACACTGCGGAGGGGCTAGAAGGGAAGGTATGCCTCTTTGCATATGACATCAAGATCTGCTGCAACAAGGCCGACACTCTGGGAGGGGGTGGTGGAGAGAATGAGGAGAGACCTAAGCAAACTGAAGGAGTGGTCAAGAGTGTGGCATCTTAGATTAATTGCAAAGAAGAGCAAAATGATGCACTTGGTGAACAAAAATCCAGGAGAGAAATACACAATATTTGGGAGGGGTGCTACTGATGACAACCAAACTGGAAAGGGACCGGGGGGTAGTCTTAACAGATGACCTAAAGATAGCCAAGCAATGTGAGAAGGCAGTGAGAAAAGCCAGAGGGATGCTGGGGTTCATAGGGTGAGGTAACACCAGTAGAAAACAGGTGGTGATGCCACTGTACAGACAATTGGTGAGACGTCATCTAGAGCACTGCGTTCAGTTTTGGAGATCACATCTCCGTAAGGACATAGACACGGTAGAGGCAGTTCAGAGGGGGGCAACAAAAATGGTGCAGGGACTATACCAGAAACCATATAAGGAGAAACTGAAGGACCTCAATACTGTATGTATATCCTGGAGAAAAGGAGGGGGGGGCGGAGGGGATATGATACACATTCAAGTACCTCCATGGGATAAAGAAGTTCAGTAGGACAGCAGCTTTCAAAAAAAAAAAAAATTTGTGCAGAACAAGGGGTCATAGTATGAGCGGGGGACTGGGGAGACAGCGTGAGGATATTTTTCACAAAAGGGTGGTGGGATGCATGGAACAGCTTCCCTGAGGGGGTTGTAAGAGCAAAAACGATAGATGAAGTCAAGAACACATGGAATAGCCAGAAGGCAACACAGCGGTAAGAAGGAGACGGTAAGCTGCAGATCTGGAGTATATGTAGTAGGTAAGGAAATGAGCAGACTAGGTGGGCCAAGCAGTCCTCATCTGCTGTGAAATTCCATGTTTCTATGATGGATTGGTTCAGGGTAAACTCAGGTACCACCTTAGGAAGAAACTTAGGATTTGTGCGCAGACGCACCCAGTCTTTGTGAAAAATCAAAAAAGGTTCCTTGCACAAGAGGGCCTGAAGCTTAGAAATCCTTTGAGCAGAAGTAATAGCAACCAAAAATAGCGCTTTCCAAGAAAGGAAGCATGGCTCACATGTCGCAGCTGGTTCAAAAGGAGATGGGGTCAATTTCTCTGAAACAAAATTTAATCCCAAGCCAGGAAAGGAGAACAGATTGGAGGTTTCAGATGCAGAATACCCCTTAGGAATGTAAGGGAAACACCCAGCTGAGCCACGGTGTGGTCACCCACAGGCTCATGGAAGACCAAGGCAGCGGAAAGGTGTACTTTGAGGGAGGGGTACTGGAGACCAGAGTCAGACAGCGATTTCGGGTAGTTCAGAACTTGGCTCACCAGACAAGTGAAAGGGTCCAGACTATGTTTGGCAGCCCAGATGGCAAACCTCTTCCACTTCATGGCTCAAGTGGATGGTTTCTGAGCAGCAACTAGACATCTAGCCATATTCTATCTTTCAAAAAATCTTCAAACAGTTCTACTCAGCCATCATCCGTAACTATAAAACAGAAGGATATTATGCCAGCTCAAATCAAGGTTTTACCAAAGGATCCTATTTTACAAGATCCCAATGCCCACTTTCAGCTTTCAAATTCATCTCATCATGCATTAACCTGCCCTTTATCTACTAATATTCCCCCAAGACAGGTATTAGTATTAGGGGATTCTATAATTAAACACATAGACAGAGCTATATGCAATTCGGATAAACTAAATCGTACATGCTCTAGTTTCAGAGGTGCAAAGGTAGCGGATATTACTTAAATGGTACCAGATAACCTTAAACAAGCAGGAATAAATCCATTTGTTGTAATTCATGCTGGTACCAATGATATAAACAGTTCTGACTTAATATACCTACAACAGGACTTTGTAGCATTAAACAATCTACTAGTTGAAGCTGGATGTACGGTATGTTTTTCAGAAATATTACCAGTACCCAGAGCCACACCTACTGTTACACAAAAAATCAAACCTATAAATGAATGGCTTAGGAAATGGTGCCTTTCACAAAATATTCCATGCATTGTACACTGGGAGAATTTTCATAGTAGAAACTCCCTTTTTTGTTGGGATGGCTTGCACCTTAGTCGAAGGGGTAGCTCTTTGTTGGGTAAGAGTATTGCTACAATCATAAATCAGAATTTAAACTAAAAAAGAAGGGGGAGAATGGGATGTTGCCCAAGTCTCAAACACAATCTAGCAACCTCACCTGACAATATGTCAATTTCTCACTTTAAATGCAAGGTCACTTAATCTACTTAAATTGGGGGAACTTAATGCTAAATGTAGGATAATGAATTTGGGAGTCATTGCAGTGACTGAAACCTGGTGGGACTCTGCATCCATATGCTCTAGAAATATTCCCAACTATAAACTTTATTATAAAAATCGCCTTGATAGGCAAGGTGGTGGAGTATGTATTTATATCAGGAATGACATGACATTCCTTCTTATGAACTTCATCTTCCTTCTTCCACTGAGAATCTTTGGGTTAATATTAAATTAAAAAATCAATCACATTACCATAGGAAATTGTTATAGACCCCCATCAGCTAATATGGAATACACTTCCAATCTCCATGAAGAAATTCCCAAACTTTCAGATAAGGGAGATGTTATCGTTCTGGGAGATTTCAACAAGCCACTAATTGACTGGAGTACTCTTGTGGGGCATACCAATATGGAAAAGTATTTAATAAATATCATAATGGAAGCAGGGCTTGAGCAACTTGTCAGGGAACCTACGAGGGGTCAAAATATTTTAGATCTTCTCATTACTAATATTGAACACAAAATTAATAATCTTCAAATTGGGGACCCCCTTGGAAATGGCGATCATTTTTCTATTCTGTTTGAAATTCCTTATGATTTTGTATCCGCTAGAGGGCACCCATTTATGAAAGATTATAACAGAGCCAATTTCCAAGCCATTAACAAAGAAATTGCAAATATTAACTGGGAAACCTTGCTCTCTAAATTACCAACTGAGGAGGCTTGGAATTCATTTAAACACAGAAGTAAATTAGAAAAATCAGTATATACCAACTAAAAGAATTTACAATAATAAAGGGAAGATCCCAATATGGCTCAATAAAGCCATTAGATCCCAGATTAGACTCAAAACTAAATTGTTTAGTAAATTGAAAACCAGTCCGCAACCTTATAAAAGTGTATTTTTAATCAAATATAGAACAGCAATTAAAACACTGAAAAAGTCACTTTATTCTTACTTAAATAATAAGAAGGGAAATAGGCCCAATATTTAATATGGGAACTAAATGTGAATCAGATATTGATACTGCAAATCTTTTTAATAAATATTTTTGTTCGTTTTTTTTCTCCATCTGATAAAAATGTTTATAGAGCATCTCACTCTATCTCATTCAAACACTTATGAAATCACCATGTCTGACATTTTGCAGGCACTTTGCAAACTGAAATCATCTATAAACCCAGGCTCTGATAACATTCACCCAAAATTTCTTAAGGCAACCTCCCAATTTATTTCCCTTCCACTGTCAATCATCTTTAATAAGTCACTACAAGAAAGCCTAATACCCAATGATTGGCGTACGGCTATTGTTACACCAATATTTAAGAAGGGAAATCGTGTAAATGTTGAAAATTACCGTCCCATTAGTTTAACCTCTGTTGTAGGGAAGCTTATGGAGAGGATCATTGAAACAAAGTCAAAGGATGAGGTTAAAACCTGAAGTATTGTAGATTCAACCCAACATGGCCTTATGCCAGGTCACTCGTGTACTACAAATGTAATTGCTTTTTATAATATCATCAGTACACATCTTGATAATGGAGTTTCAACAGATGTAATACAACTGGACTTCAGTAAAGCATTCGATAAGGTACCACATACCAAACTCTTACAGAAATTAAAAATGCTTGGCATTTCAATGTACCTGTTGACTGGATAGCTGACTGGCTTACATGTAGAACCCAAAAAGTCAAATTCAATAACATTTTATCTGACTGGGGCTTGGTTATGAGTGGGGTTCCTCAGAGATCAGTGCTGGGACCCATACTATTCAACTTACTCATTAGTGATATGCAAGCTGGACCAAATAATTATCTTTCAAAATTTGCTGACACTAAATTGGGGGGTAGGGTTAATGACCCCAATAATCTGGAAACACTTGTTACTGACCTAGAGAAAACAGAACACTGGGCAACAGAGAACAAAATGTTTTTCAATCATAAGTGTGTTCTTCATTTTGGAAGAAATAACCCAATGCATGATTATCTCAATATTAAACTTAAAACATTGAGTTGTGAAAGATCTGTGGATATTTATATCCAACAAACTTACATCTAGGGAACACTGTATAAAAATAGCCAATGGTCTCTTGAGGCAAATTAAACGTACCTTCATTACCCGTACTGAACAGTGTATTATCCCCCTGTATAAGACTTTTATAAGACCTTATATTGGTTATGGCTTCCCGTTCTGGAATCCCTATCTCAAGGGAGATATTTTTGCTTGGAACAAATACAGAGAAGGGCCACCAAAATGGTACCAAGACTTACACATCTTGATTATACTACAAGATTAAAACTTACTGGCCTACATTCATTAGAAACTAGGAGAAAAAGAAGTGATTTATTATTAACCTATAAATTATGTCAATCACCCACTCTTATGAGTCAATGTGGATTCGTTTATTCAACTAGAAGGATAGTCCCTAGATTACACAATAAGCAGTTAGAAATACCATCCTTTAAAACTAACAAAAGGAGAAATTTTTTCCACCATAAGGGCACCAAGGCTATGGAACACTCTGCCCCAGGAATTAATCACCATATGTAGTGTTGATGCCTTTAAAAATAATTTGAATTTATGGATAAGGGAGAACTTATATTGAGTTCTGAAATGACCCACAAATGTGGGGGAGAGACAATCTCGATGGGCCATGGCCTTCTTGTCCCTAATACCAAGTAATCTGCCACCTTACGGGAAACCCCAAACCTGGTGATGGCTACGTCCTTAGTCAAGCATGCAGATGGAGGGACTCAAGGTTGGGGTCCAAGTTTATTTCATCAGGAAAGCTCCACTGAGCAAGCTCATTTATTTATTGAATTTTGATGACCGGGTTGGCCCACTGGGCCCATGAAGGTCCCTTTTTCAAGGGAGACCCGGGGAACAGAAGCAATAAAATACATACAATCAGGTGATCCAGAAGCAATACAATATATACAGTCAGGTGATATAGGGTTACGAGACGTAGAGAAGATAATGAGGATAACAGTACAGGCAATTATTCAAATCATAGACCATAAATGCAACACTTGAAAGATTTAAGGATTTCAGGCATGATTTCATGTAGGTTAAGGTGAGAAGAGAGGGGGGATGACTGTTGTGATTAGGATCGGGGGTGATGCCACAGGCAGAACTTAAATACATACAAAGCATAATTCAGGGCACATAAAGAATGACAAACACTGCAAAAAGAGTTATATAGAAAGATACAAAGTGGCATAGAAAGCAAAGTACAAAAAGAAAGTATTTGCCATAAGCAGCAAATACACAAATATAGTGCAAGACAGTCATTTTCCAGCCAGTGGATGGGATGCAGCTAGAATAAGTGCACATTAACGGAGACTGGAATTACCACCACACCTGGTAGAGTGCTTAGACCTAGTCATAGTTGGGGGACAAAAGAATCCAAGGCCCAGCTATTTAGCATAACAGTGGCAATCCTCCTTAATGGAACTGCTTATAAGGGATTTGATGACATTCAGAGAGACATAGTTAGAGAGCCTAAGGGTGTTCTGGAGTTTATTCCAGGTGGAAGATAATGCATAACTGACTGCAGTTTTTCCAAATCGGGTGAGAAATTTGGGAATGTCTAGCAAGATAATGGAATTTTTCCTAAGTGAGTAGCAACTAAGGGATTGGTGAAGTGGGGAATAAATATAGGAGGGGAGTTTATTCAGCACGGCATTGTAAACCCAGGTACAGCTATGCATTCTCCTTCTGGTGGCAAGTGATGTCCATCCCACCGCTGAATACAACGAGCAATGATGTGTCCTTGAAGGGACATTTAAGATAAAACGTTGAGCCAGATGGTAAAATTTGCCCAGTTTGTGAAGGCAAGATGCTGGCCTGTTGGGAGTATAGAATGTCTGCATAATCTAGTAAAGGGAGAAAGATGGTTTGAACTAACAGTTTCCCAGACTTCTGTAGGAAATAGGGATTTATTTCTAAAGAAAAATCCTAATCAATAGCTCAGTTTTTTTTTTTTTTTTTTTATCAGTGTTTCAGAATGGATGGTAAAGGAAAGATGATTGTCTAGTCACATCCCTAGATACTTAAATTTTTGTATGACCTCCAGTGAATCTCTTAGCAGTGTTAGTATAGGTATATTGTCCTGCCTTGGCGATGGAGATGTACATAAGGTGGGGGTAAAGTATATTACCTTGGTCTTATTTGTGTTTAGCAGGAGTTTTGAACCAAGGAGGTAGAGTTGTAACTTGTTGAATTCAGACTGGGGTATGGTACAGACTTCGTTTAATGAGGGTTTAGAGATGTAAAGTATGGTATGATCTGCAAAAAAACACAGTTTTGCTGTAAGAATATTACTACTTAATATAAATTTAAAAGAGAAGGGGATCTAATATCGATCCCTGAGGCACACCTCTCAGGAGTGGTGGTGTGGGGGGGGGGAGAGAGAGACAGTAGTCCGTCCGCTTTAATACACTGGACTCTCCCTGATAGGTAGCTAGCAAACCAGCCAACAGTTAAGTTATTTAATCCATGTGTCTTAAATTTCAACAACAGTAGATTATGCTCTACCGTGTTGAATGCCTTGCTTAAGTCCAGAAACACAGCTCCAGTAAAATGTTTGTGGTCAAAGGCAGTGAGCCAGTCATCTGTTACTTTGGCCAGGGCTGGAACTGTACTGTGCTGCTGTCGGAAACGTGATTGGAGTGGATGAAAAGTTCCAACTTTTTTCTAGGTAATCTCTTAGTTGTGCACCGATTAATTCTGCAAGAAGTTTAGAAAGTATGGGTAATATGGAAATGGACCTGTAGTTATTCAAGTCGCAAGGGTCACCCGATTTTAACAATGGGAGTAGGTATGCTTTTTTTCCATAGGGTGGAGACAGAGCCTGAAGAAATAGACATGTTAAATAAATGACTTATAGGGGCAATAAGGAAGTACAGGCCAGCTTGAAGGAAAAAGGGGTCTAAATCCATCTGCACCAGAGCTCTTCTTGGTATCCAACATTACTAACATGTCTTCAACTTGTTTAAAAGTTATCAGGGACAGGTTGAGAGAGTTCTGAATTTGTGGGCTGGCCTGGGGGTATCCTCCAGCGAGGAGTCCTTCACTAGTTTTGCAGCTAGAGATGAGTCAAATGCTAGTCCAGCTGTGACAAAATAGGAGTTAAGTTTTTCCAAGAATTATGACTTGGTCTGAAATCAAGCTTTCTTGGGACATCACTTCTGATGGTATTGATGGAGGTGGTCTATGTCCTTCAACAGGTTAATTGTGCACCACATTTTTGCTGGATTTCCCTTAGCGTCTTCCCGCACAGTCACATAATAGTTGGCCTTTGCTGTCCTAAGGAGTTTTGTACAGGTATTTCTAGCCCTCTTGAAGGCCAACCAAGCCAGAGGATTTGGCTAGTCTAGCCATGGCCCAAAATTTATCCCATGCAGCTAAGGTGTGAACCATGGCTGGGAGGCCTTTTTAACCATGACTTTATAAATGGAACGCGTTTATTTATCAGTGCTAGTAGCGCAGTATTAAAAATGCAAACTGCTTCATCTACTAAGGGGCCTAGATAAAACGTTTGCCAGTTTATGTTCCCGAGGTCTGCTAAGTAATTTTCCAATTTGAATTGTTGCTTGAGCCTGCGTCAACATGCAGAGAAGGAGAGGGACCAGAGGTTCCTCCGCTAACAGCTGTAGTAATGGGGATCATTTCTGTCGAGGCCAGAATGGAGCTACCAGGATTATGCTGGCCCCCCTCCATCTGCAGTATGATTAGCACCCTCTGAATCAGAGGAACTAGAGGGAAGGTGTAAAGGAACTTCCTGCTCCAGGAGAGGGACAACACGTCCTGCCAAAAAACTCCAGGCACTGGATCAAGTGAACAAAAAGTGGGCAGTTTTGCATTAAGCAGGGACGCAAAAAGGTCCAACTCTGGATGACCCCATCTGTCGAACAGATCTTCCACGACAGATGAAAAACTCCCACTCATGCATGCTGGACTGTGTCCAGCTGAGGCTGTGTTTAGCACTCCTTGGACATGAACCGCCGAGAGAGTTAGGATGTGGTCTAATGTCCAGTATTACACTCTCTTGGCTTCCCTGCACAGGGGATATGTATGTGTTCCCCCAACCTCCACTTGTTGATGTAGAACACGACACTGAGGATGTCAGACTGAAACAGCTGACCTGGGGGGGGGGGGAGAAGAGATGCTTCTGAAAGGCCTACATGGCATACAGGATCACCCGCATCTCCAGGTTGTTAATATGCAGGGAGGTTTCAATCTGGGACCAAGAGCTCTGAGTTTTAAAGGGACCTAGATGAGCCCCCTAGCCCAATCCAGAGGCATTCGTGGTGAGGTGATCCGAAATGGGACCCACTGCAGCAGGTTCATGTGCTCCATCCACCACTGGAGCACCTTGCAGACTGGGAGGAGACCAGCACTAAATGATCTAATTCGTCCATGGACTGGAACCATTGTACTCAAGAGTCCACTGGAGAATGCGCATGTGGAGCCTGGCCAGTGGAACAGTGGGGATGGCCACAGCCATCAATCTCAATAGCCTCAAGTATACCCTTGCAGGCATGTTAACGGCTCTGGACGATGGGTCCAGATCATTTTTAGGATTGAGAAGTATTTACTGCTAGCTGCTTTCACCTGGTAGTATTTTCATCTACATGGCAGTAATACCATGCATTGACCCGTCTTGGACCCCCAACTTAATAAAGGTCACAGTTCCACTGGGTGTCTGCAACCACTGATCCTTCTTCTCTGATACCAGTGAGGAGTCCTGAGATACTTTCCCACTGCTATGTTGTGTGATGATCCTATTTTTAACATTTTATGTTGCAACTGCCCTTCTTGCCATCCAGTGCACAACTCCTCAAATGGTCTACTGCATGTACACAACTGACGCATATGCTGTTTTCTGACCTCACCTCTACTGCTGACAGTCTGTTAGTATGTGGATCCATGGCTAGTAGCACTGGATGCTGCTGCCAGTTTTGCGCATATGTACCAACATACTGTAAATATACAGGGTGGGAAACAAATTCCTGAAATCAGAAAGTGGGAGTAAATCATGTAAAACTGGTAGTAAGATACTCCTTTACTCCTCTTATCTGTTCCTCTGCTAGGCGAACTCCTGAGCCTGGGCATTAAGGCACTCTGCCTTGTTCTGAAGCAGGAAGGTCCTTCCCTGTGCAGAGTCTAGAACTGCCTCTATATATTGCAGCCTTTGGAATGGGACTAGGACCGACTTGGGCAAGTTGACCGTGATGCCCAGGGAGAAAAAACAGCTGAAGACTTCTCTCCAAAGTCAGCAGGAGTGGTTCCCTGGACAGGGCCTTTAGGAGAAGACTGTTCAGCTCGGGGAAAACATCCAAGTCTCTCCCTTCTGAGAGCTGCAGCTACTGCTGCCAAGCATTTGGCAAAGACCTGTGGTGCAGAGCACAAGCCAAAGCGCAATACTTTGAATTGAAAATGTTCGCCCTGGAAAAGAAACTGGAGGAAACTCTCATGGGGTGGAAACACAGACATGCAGGTACGCGTCCTGCATGTACAGAGAGCACAGCCCATCACCCTGTTGGAGAAGGGGCAGCAAGCCTAGCAGAGTTACCATTTGAAACTTTTTGTACTGAACATACAGATTGAGGTCCTTGAGGTCTAAGATGGGCCTCAGGTCTCCACTTCTTTTCGGAACCAGGAAGAACCTGGAGTAGAAGTCAGTGTTTCTTTGGTGCCTGGGCACTGGCTCCATGGCCTTTTTGCACAGAAGAGGCTGTACCTCTTCCCAGAGAACAGAAAGGTGGGCGGGGGTAGGTGGAGGGTACTGGAGTCTCAGGAGGTAGCTCGATCAGCTCCAGAGTGTGACCCCTTTCTAAGACTTGAAGACTCCAGGCATCAGATGTGATGGTTCTCCACTAACTGAGATGGAGGGAGAACAGACTGCCACCACTTGGTTGGGGACCAGAAGGGTGGAGTCTGGCATGGAGACAAGCGGAGGCAGATCCAGCCGCTAGGGCTGGCCCATCACCCCGGGGCGCTTGACCGCAGCTCCGGCAGAGGAGGTGGTGGGCAAGGCGACGGAGGCTCTCCGTTTGCCTTGGGGCCTGAGAGGCTGCTCCGGATTTATGGGATACCTTGTGACAAGGAGGGTGTTGTCTGCTCTTCGGTTGTGTATGATAGAGCGAATGAACAGACTTGATAGCCCTGCCAGGTGCCTGCAGCTCATTTATGATGTCCGGCACATCTGGACTGAACAACTTGGAGCCATTTTAAAGGGCATTAAGAACCTTTTGCTGAACATCTGCAGGAAAACCTAAAACCCTCAGCCAGGAGTGCCTACGTAGGCAAATGCCACCGGCAGCAGCCCTAGCACCAGTATCTGAGATATCAGAGGGCCCACAAGAGGTGCTTGCTAATATCCTCAGCATTTTGCAGGCACTTAAGAACCTCTTGTTTTTGGGTACAATCAGGAAGGGCTTGGGCCGTGGCATTCACTCTTCCTCCAAAGGGTATTCTTCTTAACCATATGAGAAAGGTAGTTTGCAATCCTCAGCCCCAGGGTGGAGGAGGCATAAATCCTCTTGTCCCAGAAATCAATCATAAGGCATTCTCTTTCGGGGGGAGGGAGCTAAGGTGCTTCAGCACCTTGGACCCATCATGTGCTGCCCTTATAACCACAGAATCTGTCTCCAGTTAGGCAGCATAGTGTGGAAGACCCTGAGGGGCATGATATAATTTATCAGTCCTGCAGGGCATGGCTGGCACCTAGGTCAGGTCTGTGCCAGGCTGTAGTTGTGTTACTCCTTAATGCAAGAATGACAGGAGGAATTACTTTAGGAGGGGACTTGAATTAATAAAGAAATTCACCAGATCTCTTCTGGTAGCATTCTCCTCAGTATGAAAGCCCATGGTTTAGGACAGCTGCTTCATAACATTGCAGAAGGTAGGGTCCTCTGGGGGAGACCTAAGAGTATGCTTGACAGTCCTCACTCACTGAGGAGGCTGTGGAACTGTCAGAAGAAAAAATCTTTTCCTCTTCCTACACTTCCTCAAGTAGGATGAGATCAGGTTGGTACCCTTCCTTGTAGTCGACCTGTTCCAGCTCCAGGTCCGACGACCGAGGTGCCGACAGCAGCCCGTGGGGAACAGCCAGCTGAGGTCATAGAGGTGTCAGCAACGTCAACTGCATGGGCAAAGCCAGCCTGTATGCATCCAACTGGTGGACCAAAACAGTCGTGAATTTGGTCAAAATGTCACCGACGTCAACAACAGTGGACTGCTGCGTTGATGGTTTTTTTTTGGGGGGGGGGGGGTCAATGGCCCAGGAAGCAACGACTCATCAGATGGGCCCTCAAGAGCCCCCAAGGAGCCTGCAGCCCATGTACCTGGGGAAGCATCAGGCCTCGACGGGAGGGCAGTCGATGATGGAAGAGGGGGCAGACGACCTGGAGGATGACGGCCAGCCGCCTTGCACATTATGTGGAGGTGCTGTTGCTACGGGTCTGGTAGGAACAGAGACCTGGACAGCAGACTTGGGTGTCAGTGCAGGCACAGCCGGAGTACCCCCGGACAATGAGGAAGAGGTTGCCGGGGAGCAGGACCACCGCCGGGGGGGGGGGGGGAAGCAGTCCCCATCTCTGTTCTTTTTATGACTACCCCCCCCCCAGACAGGTCTTGTGTCTTAGTGGCCTGGGAGCTCAATGAACCTGCCAGCGACTGGGATAGAGGGACCCTGGAGGACCCCTGCCCAGAACTGGCTACCTGTTGCTCGGCAAGGAATTTTTTGAGAGCCTTTTTGTGTCGCCTGAGGCAGGTTTGGTTAAACATCTGGCAGAGTTCGCAGTCAGAGGCATCATGGAGGCCCAAGATGGTAGACACAGAGTCAAGAGGCAATCTTCTTTCCACAGCAACAGAAGAGAGAAGTCGAAGGATTAACTCTCGACATAAACGAGGTAAAGGAAGCTCTTTAAAAAAAGAGATTCTAAAAAATTAAGTACAGAAAGCCACAGGTAAAAAAAGGCATGAAACTGCTGAGCTTTGAGGAGACCCATGCGATTGAATCAATGGTGGGGAAAGAACTGGGGGACGGAATGGGCGCCTTTATAGTTGCCGGTGATGTCAAAGATGACACCGACTGCCCCGCTGTACTGTTGAAAACTGTGCTTTCACTGACAGTGAAGTTCCATCTGTGGGACTGGTTGACAGATACCCCCAAAGATGATCTTGGCTCTTTCTTCACATCCAGATGGTGCAAGGTCTTTTCACCTGTTTTGGCTGGCAGAGAGGGAGAGACTGGCAACAAAACAAATTGTGCTGATGCTACCCCCCTGAAAGGATCAAAATAATATATAAAGGCAAAACCTTTGGGCATGCCAATACCCAGAAAGCAGGTGAAGTGGTTGCTTGCATTAGAAAGGAATTTGCATACAGGGGAAAGTGACAGCAACTCAAAGGGTGACTGAAGTATGGTGGAACTTTGACAGAGGACAGGGCTGTCATGGTATGTGGGAGATGCGCAGTTTAAACAGACTACTGGTTTCTTACTTTGGAAGAGGATACCCTAGTTACATAGTTAAAAAGTGAAATGCATGAATCTGACATGTGTAGGACTGCTTTATTTTATGAAAGTATCATACAGGTTGCCCTCAAGGTTTTATGCTAGATTTTGTGCTGGGTTGATCTCAGCGCTACTTTTAAAACATTGTGAGCCATATTGTGTCTAGGGTATTAGCGTTCCTCTGGTGAGAGGAGGTAATTCTCGGGCCGTTGCCACGGGAACTGGAGAAGGGCTACTTCCTTGCCCTGATGCAATGTGGGACTGTAGAGGTTCACCTTACTCACAGCCTGCAGTGCACCAAGCAGTTTTCGGCTTTATTAGTGACCATGAAGTAAGGGGAAGGCTTCTGTATACCTACAACGACCACTGCATGAAGTGGCTGAATAAACCATTTTTATAGTGACTAAAATGTCTGGTTTGTTGCTGTGCTGGGCGAGAAAAGAGGAAGTGACTAGTGAGACTTCCTGCTACCACACACCTTAAATTCGAGAGCTCCCACGACGTGTGGGTGGTGATGTCTTATGGCCAGCAGGAGACGCGTCTACATCGTGGACCACAGGGCGGCATTACATAGGGAAGGGACAGCTATATCCATAGATCGAAGTACAGCTTGTGGTGAGATTACTAACAGTACACCTCATTGAGCAATGGCACAAGGTAAACCAAAGAAGGGGAAGGGGAAGAAGGCCTGTAGGGAATGTAAAATGTACACAGAAGAAATGGTAAACCAGGAATTCACCCGCGATAAATGCATTAGGATTGCTGCACTATTAAGGGAAATTCGGGACCTGGAAGAAAGGTTACAAACTCATAAGGATATCAGTAGGCTAGAAGAATTCATCGATGAGGCAGCAGTTGATATTAGTTGCAAGATGTCTCATAAAACGAGTACTACTGAAAATAGCCACCTATTAAAACACAGTACAAAGGAAGAATTTGATAATAAGGGAGAAGTAATGGAGTCACAAGTAGACACTAGGCTAGGACCTGTACTGGATACACCACTCAAATTGTCAAACAAGTATGCAAATTTACCACTTGTTACCCCAGAGATATTTGAGGAAAATGAGGAACAGACCTCAAATATATACTGCACCCAAAACAATGAACCAAACAGCTCTGTAATTATGGAACAAACTAACAAGGACAAGCAAACTGCAAACAACAGAGATACTGAAGATACTGGGGATTCCATTATAAGGGGAATAGACACACAAGTTTGCTACAAACGTAAAGAAAGCACAACAGTTGGCGTACTACCGGGTGCTAGGCTTCACAATTTTTCAATTATTCTAAAAGGGTTACTTGAAAACACAGTTGATCCATTAGTAATCTTACATATAGGGACAAATGACGCAGCTAGGAGTAGGTTGGAGGACACTCAGTTTGAATATAGGAATATAGTCAAAAGGATCAAAGCATTCGGTGGGGAAATCTTAATTTCAGGTATATTACCGATGTTTGGGTATCATTTACATAAAAATAAGCAGATTACTCTAATAAACAGATGGTTAAAACAATTTGCAAGATGGAATGCATAGGCTTCATGGACAATTCAATTAAATTTAATAGATCAGTTATATATAGGCAAGATGGCCTGCATTTAAACCCTTCAGGTACCAGGATATTGGGGAAAAAAATTTTGAAAGTGGCAAAATTCCATTTAAACTGGAAAAGGGGGGGGATATGGTTAACAATTTAAACAGACCCTTAAATATAGTAAAAACACTAATAGAAGCATCTACATTGAATACTGTACTTATTAATGCAAGAAGCCTTATAAATAAACATGGAGTTCAAGCTGATGTTACATTCACATTGCTTTGGTAAATGAAACATGGTGGAGTGGGAAAGCAACATTACAGGATATAAATTATTTTCTAAATCCAGGAAATACAGAAAGGGTGGTTGGGTGGCCATGTATATGCATGAGTCCATACACTGTGAGGAGATCCCCTGGGATACAGGTACCCTGGAGTTATTATGGGTAAAGTTACTCCCACATAATAAAGCAAAGATCATTTTAGGACTAATTTATAGGCCACCCTCTACATCAACTGACGATGACTTGGCAATACTGAAAGTCATTGGAGAGTTGAACCCTGCTGACAGAATACTCCTGGCTGGTGATCTGAACCTGCCAAATATGGACTGGGAAAAAGCTCAGGGGAAAAGTTCTCTTGACAGGCAGTATTTGGATACTATGGACCTGGTGGGACTCAAGCAAAGGGTCCAAACCTGTACTAGAGGTGACAACATACTAGACTTGGTTTTGATTAATATGGGAAACACAATAAATGCAGTTCAGGTTAAAAATCCCCTTGCTAGTAGTGATCACAGCTCTGTCCATTTTACCATTGTTGAAAATCTATATATTAATCCAACAGGTACAACCACCAAGTTAAACTTTAATAAAGCAGACTTCCCTAGTATTAAAAAACAACTGTTGCACTGGGATTGGGCTAAGGATTTTAAAAACAAAAACATTCAAGGTATGTGAGATTCCTTGACATTTAATGTTGACAGTCTAGTTCTCAAATACATACCTAGCATTCCCAAACATAACAATGATAAGAGAAATAAACCAGCTTGGATGAATAGCGCAATAAAAAGTTTAATAAAAAAATTAGGTTATGTAAAAAAATCAAAACAAACAAATTCCACTGAGATCCATCAATCCTATAAAAAATTGTCAAAAAAAGGTTAAAATACATATAAAACAAGCCAAAGCACAGGTTGAGGTGGAAATGGTAAAAAGAGTACAAGATAATAAAAAGGCATTTTTTTTCCTATAGCAATAATATCTGGACTGTACACAGTACAATAGGCCCCTTTTTTAATAATGATGGGCAGGCAGCTACAACTGGAGAAATGGCCGATTTACAAAACAAATATTTCTGTTCAGTATATAATAATTGCAAGTCCACTATTTACAGAGGTAAAGGTTAATCAACACCAGGAGAAATAATCCTTGACCCTAAGGATATTCTAGAACGTTTGAGGAAACCTAAAATAAATAAATCATCAGGCCCAGACGGAATACATCCCAGAATCTTGAGGGAATTAGCAGACATACTGGTTCTTCCGATTACTTACATCATGGAAGACTCCTTGGATTCAGGAATTGTTCCATTGGACTGAAAGGTAGCCACAATAGTCCCTATCTTAAAAAAAGGTTCAAGAACCAGACCTGAAAATTTCAGGCCTATTAGTTTGACTTCCCTGTTAGGCAAGATTATGGAGGGCTTAACAAAAGACCTTATTCTAGAACATATAACAGACAATAAACTAAGAGACTTAGCACAACATGGGTTTACCAAGTCAAGATCCTGCCAAAAAAAAAAAAAAAAACTTACTAGCATTCTATGAATATGTGAACCAGGAATTGGATCTAGGGAATACAGTGGATGTCATTTACTTAGATTTTGCCAAGGCATTCAATAAATTGCCCCATTATGAATTACTATGTCTACTCGACGGGATTAACCTCCATAAGAACATCTGTAATTAGATATCTGATTGGCTTCAGGGTAGGAAACAGAGGATGGTGATAAATGGGGTCTTATCCAGCTGGGCTCCTATTAAAAGTGGGGTTCCACAGGGCACTGTTTTGGGCCCAAGCGTGTTTAATATCTATACATCATTGAAACTAAATAACCCTAACATCTGGCTGTATAAGTTTGCGGACGATTGTAGTATTGGGACTGTAGTAAATACACACGGACATACAAAAGCATTACAAGAGGCATTAGATGAGATCTTTGAATGGACAGTTAACAAAAAATTAGTACTGAATACTGCCAAATGCAAGGTCATGCATTTTGGCAATAACAATGGACAGATCTCTTACAATCTAGCAAATACACCAATGGAGGTCACTAACAAGGAAAGAGATTTGGGAATAATCATTACAAATGACCTTAAGTTTAAACCTCACTGTAGGGCTCAGATAAAGAAGGCTAATAAAAATCTCAACTGTATTTTTAGACATATAGCCAGTAGGGATAGACAAGTACTCAATCCATTATATGATGCTTTGGTCAGGCCTCACTTGGAGTACTGTGCGCAGGTCTGGTCACCGCAAAATAGAGAGGACAAATTTGGTTGAGGGTGTTCAGTGGAGATTAACTAAAATCAGTGAAAGGACTAAAAAATAAACCTTATAATGAAAGACTGGCAACCCTCAATTTTTTTTTCCCTCTATTACAGGAGACATAGGTGGAATTTATGTCTGCTTTATAGATTGCTAGATGACATACTTATGGCAGAGATAGGCATTCAGTATAAAATGGGTTGGACCGGTTCAAGGAGACATGATAAACAACTATTACACAAGAACTGGAATAGAAATCAGCATAAATTTTGGTATAGCCAGAGGGTAGTAGCTCCATGGAATGATCTTCCAACAACTGTTGTAAACAGCTCCAATACGGCCATTTTTAAAAATAGTCTAAACAGGTATCATGGGATTAAGGTATTTCATTTCTAAAATCTTGGGATTTGGCAAGCTTTTAAGCACCTTGTGTCTGTTAGCTTGACTCTACCTAGGAAACCTATGAAAACAGCATCCCTCAAGCTACGGGCTTTTCCCCCAGAAGAGCTTTCATCACCAGTGCTGTTATGCTGTGCCAGTACCTTCCCGCAACCACCGACTGGTACTGTGGCTGAAACTGTTCTTTCCCTGGCAGCACAGACAGTAAACCACAGTAGTACTTACTATAAATTTGTTTACTACAATGATTATATATGTTGAACTGTCTTGTGCAGGTTTTTACCGTTAAGTCTATAATGTTCCAGTATATGCCATTTCTGCTATATACTAGAATAAATTCAACAGTATAGTGGTTGCTTTTATCGTCAACACAGAAAGTTCTTATGTTACGCTACCTGATTATGGACTTATACGCGTGGTCACAATTAAATCTGCAGCAGCTCATGCAGAGACCATTTAATCCATGTTAGACAGATGTTTACATTTCTCCTCTATCTTCAGAGACTGGAATGGGTCTTGTTCTTGGCAACAATAGCTCCAAGTCTTAAATACTGAATGTGTATTTTTATGTTACCCCCCACTATGAGGCAGCAAAAATCTGGGGTGCACCAAATCCTGTCATAATATGATGTAGCATCAATTGCCTGTACTATTCCAGATGGAGTATGTATGCAATATAGTCAAGAAAACAATAAAATAATCCTACCTCAAAAAAAAAACAAACTGGTTAACATGGGGCTCTGAAACAATGGACGAGTCCCTCTGGCTGCTGTTTCTTTATGGAAGAGAAAATGCAGACAGCATGAAGCTCACTTCTCCTGACTGAGGTCAAGGCCACTAAAATGCCATGTTCCAGGTAAAGACATTTCAAGTCACAAGATTCATTAGGTTCAAAAGGAGGACCCAAGAGTTTTGAAACTACTAAATGAAATCCTACACATTATTTAGACCAGAACAGTCATAGTAACATGGGTGCCAGAACACGGGTAAAGTGTGTGTGTGTAGGATGAAGTTCAAAAGGGTACAGGGTAAATAAGGCAATTTATGCAAAACACTTTTTATGCACAGAACTCTGTATATTTTTCAATACAAAACACAAGAAATAATGTATCCTATTCACCAGCAAAAGCAAATCTCAGTCAGTTCAGGAGTTTTTGGTTCCATGAATATAAAGGGAAGCAAATGGTCAAGCTTTGCATCACATCAAGGCAATGATGTAGCAGTGAGCTTGACAACCTGAAGCCCCAGTGCTAGCCTGCCATGAGTTTCCATTTTAGCAGGAGACTTTGCTGTACACACCAAAACTTCAAAGACGACCATGACTGCTTCTCTCTAACCTTGCATATACTAAAAGGGCACCATGAAAACTGAAAGGCTGCCCCCCCCCCCCCATTAGTTTCAGCACATATGCACAGCAAAAGTAATTTAATGTTGGAAGGGACTCTGGGTCACACCCTCTGCTTCCCAAGCAGGAATTAAGTAGTATTGTATGCTGTTTAAAGGGGCATTGGCAGCCTTTTCTCCTCATTACTTCTAGTTAAAAACCCACATTTTATGATTGTTTATGTTCTCTAAAATCCATTGATGTTGTTGATGGTTTCATCTGCTTCCTTTCTTAGGAAAACAGACATACATGCTGAAGAACTGAAATGCATGCTAATAGTGTAAGTATACCAACCTTTTTTGGTTCAAATCATCAATCTATTCTTATTACATATTTGCTGAACATTAGGAACACCCCCCCAAACAGTGAATCCACTCATGATGCAATAACCTCCTCACCTCCCACTGCATCAAAGGTGTCTCGGCTGTGCCGAGTATTCCCAAGTTCAGGAAAGATACAGTGGGAGTTGACCAAGGAATATAAACAACAATTTTAGTGTGATAACACCAGTATAATGGACAGTCTGTTTTTCACTTTTTAAATGAAAAAGTTACTCAGAATCCAACTACCAGCTACATCAGCGTTCTGTACAGAATGTGAACAATCAAAACGTATTTTTCAAACTACGGGTGCTTTGAAGCTTGAGGGGGTTGACAGTGTCCCTTTAAACATGTACTAATTTAGAGTCTTTGTAGTAGTAGTAGTAAGAATAGCTGTGCAGGAACTTACCTCAACAGTAGCTCTTTTGAGAGAGTCTCCTCCATTAGGCCACATCTTTGGAACCAGCCCCACACAGTCAGATTCGTGATCAGGACAGAAGGACTTGCAGTCCAGCAAGCCTAAAGCCAGCACGTCTATGAGAGAAGATGTCCAGACTGCAGTGTTTAGTGAAAGTGTGAATAGTGATCCAAGTGGCAGCAGCATATGTCAGCAGCTGGGACAGTTCTGAAACAAGTAATAGAAGTGGCTATACGCCGTATGGAGTAACCACAAACAGTACCAGGAAGTTCCTTACCGCACTTTCTGTAACAGGACATAACACGATTAGTCAGCCAGCCATGGTGCAGAGGATAAGCCAAAGGGCAGCACTCTGAATTGGTAGTGCCTGCCCTCCAGTATAAAGCGGAGGTATTGTCTGTGGCACTTCATCAGCCTGATGTGAAGGTACACATTCTTCATGTCCAGAGAACAAAGCCAGTGCCCTTTTAAAAGGGTTGTCAAGGCTTGCACAGACCACTCAAAACTTACTGTATTCTATGTACAGACTAAGGTGTCCGAGATCCAATACAGGGCATAGATCTCCTGTCCTTTTTGGGACTAGTAAGTATCTGGACTAGAACCCTTCATTCCCATCTTGTGGAGGAACCAGTTCAACAGCATGTTTTTGAAACAGGGTCTGCACTTTTAGCAGGGACAAGTGGCCCAGAAGATATAGGGAAGGGAAGAAAGGATGATCTGAAGGGGTTTCCATGAATTCCAGAGCATGCCCCTTTGCTATTATCTCAAGAACCCACCTATCTGTAGTGATCTTGCCCCACTGTTTTAAATACAGAGAGAGCCTTCTCCCCACACTCACTCCTGGAGGCAACAGCTGGGGGGGGGGGGAGAGACTGAAGAGAGACAGGCAGAACTGGGCCAGCAGGGCCACCAGAACAGACTCTTCTGGGTGCTCTGGCATGGGCACCAAGGAGGAGGAGACCCAGGAGGGGATCACTACCTCTACCACGGCCTTCCTGACAATATGCACAGTTACACTGGACAGCAGGTTGACAAAAAAAAGATTCTTTACCATGTCCTCCAATGGGAGTTGGTAAAAGGATTTAAAAAGACCTTAAAGCAGCAGTACTGGATAATCAGGAAGCGATTATCAACATTCTGATTTTTGGCTGGAAGCATGCAGCCATAGTTCTAGTTTCCAGATCTGTAAATATACAGCAATCTTCAGTTTTTTAGATATTTATAATGTATTTCCATTGTTGTGGAGCCACATAAAATATGGCTGGTGCCTAATCTGAAGCCAAGCTCCTTCCTCATGCCACATCATGTCTTTGGTTTACTTCCGTGGGATCCTGTGCTGCACGTTCCCACTGTCCCTGTGTAGAAACTGAGTCATGCACAAATACAGTTGGCAGCAGAGGGGTCCAATTCAACATGGCAGGTGGGAGAAATGTAAACAAAGAAAAACTGAGCAAATTACTGGTGATCGTACAGCAAAACCAAAAAAGGTTACCAGGTAGGTGCCCAACAAAGCACGTGGAACAAAATGTTGCAAAAGATAAATTTTTTTTTTTAGTCTAATACTGCTGCTTTAAATTCATCTTATCAGACTGAAGGTCACAAAGTGCTTCAACATCATATCCAACCAGTCAGGAGCCTTTGCAAGGAGCATTCAGTGCAGCCTGGAGCTCATCAGTAGTAAAACCAGTTACTCTGTGCCAGGAATAAATTGCAGTTACGTAAGAACTTACCATAACAGTAGATCTTCAAGAGAGGTTCCTGCAGTAGGTCTTCACATATAGGACTGCGCCCCCTGGCATCAGGTTCCAACGGCAAACTTGTAGATAGCAATCATCAGCAGGGACCGTCCCCGACGTCAGGTAGCGTGATGTCAGCCTGACTATAAAAGGGGCAGTCCTGTACCCGCCTTCCAATTCTTTTCCACCGGAGATCTAGAGGAAGGTAAGTAGAAAATAGGAGGAGTAAAGCACTCCTAGGACCATGCTTCCTCTCTAGACCAAAAGGTCAGTGAACCCGTGGCTTTAGCTCCCATATTACAACATATATGGGATAACAGGAGCTCAGACACAGCAAATAGCAATTTGTAAAGTAAGAGCTCATCAAAAAAAATCAAAAAGATATTCATGAACTAAACAATAATTTGGCTCAAATAGCTGCAAAACAATCAAACTTATGGGTAGACCCTCTAAGAGGTGATTCTACACAATTGTGGGAAGCTGAAGAGTATGATAAAATCATCCAAAATGGATAGCAGCATTATCACAAGTCCCTAGTTTGGGGCGAATCCAAGATACTGATGCTTGGCTACTTGATTGTCAGAACCAATGTAAAGATACAGGACACTGTACCACCAAACATGTTACCATATGGGAAGATATGGTAATATGGTAACGACAATCCGGGTTTAGGAAGTGGATCCCACCCACTTCATTTAGAAAAGATATTATCATGGATAATCATCGTATTGGAGGTCATTATGGACTCCACAAAACATGTAAAATGTTGGCACAAAAATATTGGTGGCCAAAATTGGGAAAGATGTCAAACAATGCCTGAAGGCTTGTCTCATCTGTGCACAGATGAATCCTACAGTGCCTGGAAAAAGGGTTGTGTTAGGGCGGATCCTCCTGGTGGACGGTCCTTGGTCCAGCTTACAAATTGATTATGTGGGGCCCTTGCCTACTGTAAAAAGGGGGGTTCCGATATTTACTAGTCATTGTTGATATATTTTCCAAATGGGTAGAAGCACTACCAGTTAGAAATGATAGTGCATAAGCTACTGCAAAAGCATTATGGGAACAAGTGTTCTCACGTTAGGGTTTTCCCCAGAGTCCTTGAAAGTGATAGAGGGATTCACTTTACAGCGAAAATAATGGCAGCTTTGTGTGATATCTTAGGTATCACTTAATGCTTACATTTACCCTACCATCCACAATCCTCGGGAATGGTAGAAAGGTTAAATCGCACTTTGAAAAGTGCACTGAAAAAGGCAGTGTTGGATACTGGTAAAGGGTGGGTGACGCACTTACCAGAAATCCTAATGGGTATTAGAAGTACAGAAAACAAGAGTACTGGCTATAGCCCATATCAATCGATGACTGGACAGGATATGCAGCTGTATTATCCATTGGATCCAGATTTGTCTAGACCTGTGTTAGATCGCATCAAAACGGATGTCTTCACAACAAATACAGAAGCAGTTAGCTCTGTATTTGTACTGAGCAGTACCTTACTGATCCTGGTAACTTCCGACAAATACAGTATGGATGCCCAGGGCACATATGGAACAGTTAATACAGCAAGAACTATACTAATCGTACTGCATGGGGTCTCCCAGTGCTGCTGGGAGAACAACATGAACATACCGGTTATCTTCTTGTCATATGGTACTTTATTTGTTATGGACATTGTCAAAATGCGACATGGGGATGCTCGCCAGAAGTCTGGCCTGGCACAGCGATGTGTGTGGTGAACACCACAACCCAGAAAGAGATCTATATCTGCTCTACTTTGGGGGATACTAAGACCAACGATAGAAGAACAAGATTTACTTTGAATATAATTAAAGGATATATTACAATATCCATTAAATACAATTGTGTTAAATTATTCTTATGGTTCAAGACGTAATGCATTTTTTATATAATACAACTATTGTAGCAAACTATACAGTAGTGCTAAAGCAGTTTTTCACAGTATTACCATTAGCAAATAAATATTCTTTTTAACTTATACTAGCAGTGCACGATGGCCAGGTATGGCATGTAATGTTAATCAAACAGCATGGCACAATTTTGCTGCATGTAGTATAGTGCATCAGAAACAAAGTACATCAGGGCAAAAATTCTAGCCCCCATCAGATGGTATTATTTTGACAAAATGTATATCCTCTATATTATCCATGTAAATTGGGAGTATTATGTTTTGCTACATTTGCCTTTTCCATGATTACTGCCTTACTGTAGGGATCGGGCTTTGGTAATAGTGTGGCAACAGTATTATAATACTTTAAATCAATACCATAATAGACACAGAATGTGGTCATTTCAAATTCCTGTAGAAGCATCACCAGGCTTCTCTCATCATAAGAGAGACTTATGGGGCTGGTTAGGCTCAGGATTAGGAATTGCTAATGGTATTGATTCTATGTTTTTAAAGGGTCATATTCGCTCTTTAGAAAGGAGTTTAAAAGATATGGCTACTGGACCATTATCAGCTACTGTGAAATTAGCAGCTGATAATGAATAAATTTACTGGCTTGCATTTAGAAAAACCTCTCAGAATTTTTGAATTATTGCTAAAATAGTAAGCCTTTTAAATATCTCACTTTCTAATATGTTTAAAGACAGCTATATAGAATTGGCTTTCTCTTAATTAGCTGATGAAGCACATGCTTATCTAGTCAACTAATTCAGTAGAATTGAAACTTTTAGGAATAGGTGAGACCAATGTGACTAGATAATTGGATCATCTCACAGTCATCTTACCACCCTTAGCTATGATAAAAGTATGGAATTCACCAAATCAATATGCACAAGTGCTGTGACATGCGATTCCCATACTAGTGATAACACCTGTATGTTTTGAACCACTGAAAATATAGGGGCAAATCAGTAATTTGGGAGTATTAATACATGACCAGATCATGAGACTCCAAATACCAGGTGATACTATTATCACAGTGCACAATGAATATGTTTTGTTACCTAAGCAACAGTGTGTACAAGAACATGAAACCTTAATATGTGGGGAAGAGACATCAACCACCCCATGGTTTTCTGAACAATGTAAATTTACCCTAATGACTGCAAATGAATACAGCCAAGCTATGAGATGGAACCAATCATGGTGTGTAATCACAGGTCAACCTTGGAATGTACGGGGGTGTAGTGACAAGACCTGGTGGGTAGCAAATGGGACCCTCCGGGAATGCCCTGCCTATAGCTGAACAAATGTTACCCATATTGATCGTTCCAGTATGGCCTTGGATCTACTCACTGATTTGGCAACTCCACCTCATCTCATATTACCCATATTTAATTGACACTTGGTGCCTTGTTGCATCGTCAACAAACTGAAGGACTTATTTTCTCACAAAAGACCTCTGCTGTAGAGGTAGAGAAGCAGTCGTCTTGTATACCAATTATATCCTGGTGGATTGGGGCTCGACTGTTTTGGGTACTCGTCCAACCCTAATAGTGGTAATATGCAGTATTGCAGTTATCTGTTTCCTCGTTATGGTACAAGTGTTCTTGTATCGTAAGATAAGACAGATGCTCAAACAAATAAGAATGTTACAATGGCAACAACGTCTTGTGTGCTCAACAATAGAGATTTACAAATGGGGGGCGTTGTAGTGTAACATTAAAGATGTAGTATAACATTTCACAATATTTAACACAAAATATCCTGTAATAATCTTATTAGGAAGGTGGGTAACCAAGAGAATGTTGTGCAACATAGTTTATGAATAACATGTTTTCAAGCTACAGAGTCTATAAACCTGTTTTGGAGAAAAAGGTACATCACAGCTTAAAATAGACATGTTCTTTGTTTTATGATTGGTTTATACTGGGGTGTTGGCTTTTTCAAGATAAGTTTCATATATAACTACTGCATGTAAACTGAATAAGCAGCACCACTACTGATGAAATGAAATGAACTTGTATGTGAAGATGAATAACCGCAATAAAATCTTGGAAGAAATCTGAAGGCTCGAGTGGAATTCTTTTGCAAACATAACGCAAACCTTACAACTAGGCAGGATGAAAATGAAGGAAACACTCTCCAGGAGTAGGGGGAAGGTGGGAGGGAAACTAGACCTACTGCAGGAACCTCTCTCAAAAATCTACTGTTACGGTAAGTTCTTATGTAACCGCAATATCTTGCTTCGAGAGGGTTCCTGCAGTAGGTATTCACATATAGTACTGAATACCAAGCAGTCCCAAAGGCAAATAATAGAGAGGTACATCCGGGAGGAGAAGTCGCCACAGGAAATTATGACAGAAGGCCTTGTAAAACTGCAAGACCAAAACCAGTTCTGCGCCTAGAGGCAATGTCCAGACTGTAATGCTTAGTGAAGGTGTGAACAGATGACCATGTGGCCGCTGCACAGATCTCTGCAGTAGACATTCCTGAAAAAGGCAGTGGAAGTTGCAAGACTCAGAGTAGAGTGACCCTTAACTGCCCCCGGAAGGGACTTCCCATATTTCTGGTAAGTGAAATGGATGCAGTTGGCTAACCATCTGGAAATGGTCTGTTTGGAAATAGCCTTGCCCTGGCACTGGGGAGCAAAGGCTACAAAGAGTTGACTGGATTTACGGACCTCCTTAGTCCGGTTTGTGTAGTACCTCAGAATCCGGTGCACATCCAAAGTGTGCAGCAGGTATTCCCCCTCTGTTAGAATGCTGGGGATAGTAAACAGGCAATTCTACACTTTGATTCAGAGTGGTTTCTGAGACCACTTTGGGAAGGAAAGAAGTGTTAGTCCGAAGGACTACTCTGTCCCTATGAAAAATCAAATAGGGTTCCTTGCAGACGAATGCCTGAAGCTCAGAGACCCTTCTAGTGGAAGGGACTGTGACTAAAAACAAAGTCTTCCAGGAAAGGAAGCGTACGTCACAGCTAGAAGCTGGCTCAAATGGAGGTAAGGTCAGTTTCCCGAGCAGGAAATTCAGGTCCATGGGGGGGACAGGGATTCTGGATCGGAAGTTTCAAGTGAAGGATGCCTTTCAGAAAGGTTTTGGCAACCTCCAACTGAGCCAAAGTTTTGCCCGCCACCGGGAGGTGGTAAGCCGACACCAGAGAGATGGACCTTAACTAAAGAGTAGCTAAGGCCATTCTCAGATAAATGTGCGCGGTACTCTAACACTTGGGCCACCGAGCACAAAAAGGGATCCCAGTGTCTTACTAGGGTCAAGATCGAAAATCTTTTCCACTTCATGGCGTAAGTGGATCTAGTAGAGGGTTTTCTGGCTTCTACGAAGATGTGTACAACCTGTGAGGAGACACCATAGCGGGAAACCGCTATGTCCACAGGTGCCACGCATGAAGGTGGAGAGACTGAAGGCTCGGGTACACTAGGGTGCCGTGCTCCTGAGTCAGATGGTCGTGGGAAAAAGGCAAGGGGACTGGGGGTGGGTTCCAGTGCCGTTTGCTGCAGAAGGGGATACCAAATCTGGCATGGCCAAAAAGAAGCGATGAGGATCACATGTGCTCCCTCCTGCTGAAGTTTCAACAGAACCTTCTGAACGAGAGGAAAGGTGTAGAGAAACCTCCCTGTCCAGGAGAGAGAGTGCGTCTCGCCAGAAAGCACCATGCCGGGGAACGAGCGAGCAAAAGCTGGGTAGTTTTGCGTTGAATGGGGAGGCGAACAGCTCCATCTCTGGTCGACCCCATTGAAGAAAGAGTTCTTCAACCACCTCTAACTTTAGCTCCCACTCGTGAGCCCTGACTACTGATTGACTGAGACTGTCTGCCAGGACGTTGCTTACGCCTGGAACATGGACTGCTGTCAAGAAAAGGCTGTGCTGAATGGCCCAGTACCAGACCCTCACTGCTTCCCTGCAGAGAGGGTACGAGCGAGTTCCTCCCTGTTTGTTGATGTACCAGACAGTGGACATGTCCATCTGGACCAGAAGTGATCCTGCTACCGAGAGAGACTGGAATGCCTGGAGAGCGTTAAGAACCGCCCTGGTTTCCAGAACGTTGATGTGGAGCATAAGCTCCTGGTCGGACCAAGACCCCTGTGTCTTGTGTACCCCTAGATGGGCTCCCCAGCCCAGGTCTGAGGTGTCCGTGGTGAGGATTTGGGTAGGAACAGGGGAATGAAAAGAAGTTCCCCTCGAAAGGTTGGAGGGATCCTGCCACCTGCGAAGATCTCTCTGTAGGCTGTTGGAGATCAGGACTTTTTGGTTCATGTCGTCCATCCTCTGATCCCACTGGACTTGGAGAGACCACTGACCGACCCTCATGTGAAGTCTGGCCAGGGGCACTATGGAAATAGCTGCTGCCATCAGTCCCAAGAGACTGAGCACGGCATGTACTGGGATCCACCGAGCCTGGGCTATGAGAGTGGCTTGAGCAACTAAAGTCTCTGCTCGATCCGATGGGAGAAAAGCCTTGCTCTGAACTGTATCTAATACTGCTCCAATGAACTGGAGCCGTTGTGATGGTACTAGCTGGGACTTGGGAAGCTTGACCGTGACACCCAGAAAAAGAAAACAAGCTCAGAGTGAAAGAGTGCCTCTTTCAGGCTGTTCAAAGAGGATGCTGCGAGGAGCCAGTCGTCCAGGTACGGGAAGACGTAAATGCCCTGGCAGTGAAGAAAAGCCGCCACCACCGCTAAGCACTTCGTCACCACCCACGGAGCCAAGGAAAGGCCAAAGGGGAGCGCTCGAAAATGAAAACTGTTCTCCAGGAAAGTAAAACGGAGAGAGCAGTGGCTGGCCAGGAGGATAGGGATGTGCAGGTAGGCATCCTGCATATCCAGGGAGCACAGCCAAGAGTTTGGATGGAGCAGGGGAAGGAGCCCCTGAAGGGTCAACATGTGAAACCTCTTGTACTCGACAAATAGGTTTAGCATGCTGAGGTCCAGGATCGGTCTCAGATCGCCAGTCTTCTTTGGGACTAGGAAGAAGTGGGAGTAAAATCCCCCTTCCTATCTGGTTTTGAGGGACGAGTTCTATGGCCTTCATTAGCAGAAGGGTCTGGATCTCTTGGGAGACAATGGGGATCTGATCCCTTGGATAGAAAGCCTGTCCCGCCGGAAAAAGGGCCGGAATCTTGGAAAACTTGATAGAGTGACCCTGCTGGATGAGCTGTAACACCCAAGACTCCACGGTGATGAACCTCCACCCCTCCAAGTGGAGGCTGAACCTCCCTCTGACCGGTTCCTCTTTTCTTAAATGGAGGTAGCGGAAGGAGGAGAACGGAGTCAGGACACCGAGGGGAGCTTTTGCCCCAGAGGCCGGCTTGTGGAACTCGGCCCAGGGGGGGTTTAAGCTCCTGAACCAGGGGCGTGTCTTACGCCCAGATACTTACCTTGGTTCTTATTCCACCTGCTTTGGCGACGAAAAGGCTACTTTTTCTGCCCTGTCCGGTACATAGACCGTACATCCCGAAGGGAGCGTCTGCTCTCCTGCAGCCTGGTGATATCTTTGGCATCGCCACCAAAGAGGACGGAACCCCTAAAAGGGGCATCCAAAAGGGAGGACTGGATGTCTTGTGCCAGACCTGCGATCCGTAGCTAAAAAAGGCGGCAGAGGCAGATCCCCGTGGCTGCCGTTCTAGCCACCGAGTCATACGTTGCGCGCAATGCAGGACGGTAAGAGGACTTTCCCATCCTGACCTTGTCCAGAATCTTTTTCCTAAGGGTTTCATCCTGGACCTCCAGAAGGTCCCTTTCCAGTTCTGAGAGAGATGCCTTCTGGAAAACAACCATGTGAGAGACATAGTTGAGGGACCGAATAGCGCAAGAGGAAGAGGAATAAATCTTCCGGCCAAACTGGTCCAGCTGACGAGAGTCCTTGTCCGGAGGCGAAGAGCTCAGATGCTTTGGTTGAGCTGACCAGTCGTGAGCGGCCATGATCACCATAGCGTCAGCCTTTAGATGAGTGGTGAGGTGCTGAATCCCTTCCGGGGGATAATAAGTCCGATCCACTTTTCTGGAGACTGCCAGGATGGAGGATGGCTGCTGCCATACCAAGGTCACCAGATCCTCATGAGGGCCCATCCAAGGGGTATGGGTATGGGATCAGAAGTAGCTAAATCCAGGTGTTCTGCCAGTCTCTTGCATTGCGGATCCACCTCTTTCAAAGGCCAGCCTCCTGCTGCCTGAATGGTGTATAAAAGGTCTCCGAAGGAAGGGTCCTCTGGAGGAGATTTAGGGGACTCCTTGAGAGGTACCTCAATGGGAGATATGGGGTCCGAAGGCTCGGAATCAGAATCTGTGTCAGAGTGCTCAAAACCACTGGGAATGGAGGGATCCACCCCAGAAGAACCCACGATAAGAGCACCCAATGCCCTACCAGAGGGAGGCAGTGGAGGAGGGGCCCTGGGTAGAGGGATGTCCCCCACTGACTGCCTGATCTTCGTGAGGAGCTGGGTTCTGGCATCCTGCCACCACAGCGGGGGAGGGGGGGAGGGGGGGTCCTGACTCGCGGTTAGGTGCTGGAGGTGGAGGAGGCTGAAAGCCCAGGTTATGGGGGTATTGCCATGGAGGATACTGGCAACCCGGCACTGCTTGAGAATAGTAAGAGTACCCAGGGTATCCCAGCGTTGGGGGCACATGGCCTGGCGTTGGGTACTGAGGAGCAGACAGTGGGCCGCCCGGTGGCGGGACATGAAGATCTGGCCCTGGGAACCCAACTGAAGGATCTGGACCTACCGGGGGAGGTGCCAAAGCTAGACTAGGTGGCGTGGGATCCGGAAAGGCCCCTGAAGGTCCCAAGGGAGGAGGCTCCATGGACAGATCCCCAGCCAGCAATGGACTCCTGTCTGGGAGTGGCGAGAGACCTGGCGAAGGGGAAAGTTCCGAGAGGGACCCCCAATAAAGGTCAACTTGCAATCCTGCCGTAGGAGTGAGCGCAGGATCAGGTGGCGAATCCCTGGGGCGGAGAACCCTGTGGGATGACGAGTCGCTCTGCCGCACACTCTGTCCGACGTCGGGGGACCAAGCTGTAGCCCAATGGGAGAGTGGAAGTGTCCGGGCGGGCAACGGAGAAGCCATCGTCTGACTGATCAGATATAACTGGGCAAGAGGAGGTAAGAGGACCGCCGCTAGACTTACCGGCCGGGGTTGTGTGCCCTTCGATGGAGTCGAAGGGTGACTTATCGGCCAAGCAGAGAAGCGACTACACAAACCTCTAGGCTGCTCGCTCACCTCGGCAGGAGGGGGAGAAAGTGCCCAGCCCAAAGAGGCGGGCGGGGTACCAGAAGGAGTACTCATGGTTTTTGGAGGCCTCCCGCATGGCGTCCGACTCCTGTCCCAGCACTTCTCCTTGCTCTTATTTTTTTCCTCGGTGCCGGCAACAATGACCTTTCCCTCAATTCCTGGAGCTCCTTTTCCATCAACGCCAGTTGTCGGGTCAGGAGGTGGGCCTCGAGGGTCCATTTGCGCCTGGTCAGAGTTGCCTGGTTGAAGGCCTGGCAGATGGGGCACTCCTTGGTGTTGTGCTTAGAGCCTAGGCACAAGAGGCAGCGGAAATGGTCGTCCCCATGCGGGATTTGGGCTCCGCACTTCAAGCACTTCTTTGGTCAAGAAGACATCAATCATCGAAAAATCAAATGAAAGGTATTTATGAGGCAAAGAAAACTGACTAACGTGGCGGGCGTTTGATCGCTGTTCTACTTGTGGCCAAATTAACTGAGGCGACGGTGGGAAAGAACTGGAGGGTGGGCGTGGGACCGCCCCTTTTATAGTCGGGCTGACGTTGGGGGTGGTCCCTGCTGATGACTGCTATCTACAAGTTTGCCGTTGGAACCCGACGCCAGGGGGCACAGTCCTATATGTGAAGACCTACTGTAGGAACCCTTTCAAAATAAGATCGTCTAATATAAATACCAGAGGCCATAGCTCTGGAAGAGGTATCGCACACATCATATGCTGATCACATCAAATGCTCACCAAACTTCAGCACCAGTTGATAGGGCCTTGAGGAAGTCAGTTTTCAAAGAGCCATTGGGCAAAGCCCAGGCTGCAGTGAATGTGGCATTCCAGAGGATATTCTGATATTTTATCATAAGGGCCAGGTAATTTGCAATCCTCAGGTCCTCAGGCCCATGGCTGCAGAGGCATAAGTATGCTTACCCATAACATCCAGCCTCCTAGATTCTTGATTTGGAGTCAAAGTACCCATGTGCCTATGGGCTTCAGAATGATCACGAGCAGTCACAATAATTACAAAGTCAGTTTCAGGCCGAGCAGCATAGCAGGCTTGGCAGACTGAGCACGGTATTGCAGATCAGCCTTTCTTGGAACTGCAGGCAGGGTACTAGGCCTATGCTATGCAGCAAAGGAAGCATCCTCTAACGCAGGATACACAGGTTCAACAATTATAATGGCAGGTCTACAAGGAACCTCCAAAAATTCCATAAGATTCGTTATAATAGAATCTTTCTATTCCTCAACAAAGCCCATGGCAGACTGTATTTGCTGCAACATGGCTTGCAAAGAGGGATCCTCACAGTGAGATCTGGGTGCGTAAACCAGAGTCCTCCCTGCAGCATGAGATGGTGGAGCTGGAAGGCAGATTCCCTTCTGAAAACTGTCCCTCACCCTCATATTCCTCCTCTAAAATCCCTCTCAATATTCATGAGGTCAGGACTATATTCAACCTCATCGTCATCATGTACAATGGTGGGAGCCACAGAGGGAACTGATGACATTGGCTGTGGCTGAGAAGGAAGAAATCTGTGGCATGTTGGAAGAAGTCGGATGACAGTCTTTGTACAGGTGGCCTGGTCAACGGCACAGCTACCATCTGTGGCTACGACAGTAGCAGGTGTTGAAGCATACCCAAGAATGATGCCAGCACAGCCTGGGAGTTAACACCCTGAAAAGGGTCCCTGACTACCAGCATCAATGGGGCATAGCCAGACAACGGCAGCAACATATTGTCTACAGTAAGTACGACAGTGCCAGAGCCAAACCCCGACCTTGGTGTCTCAGCAACAGTCGGGGGCGGCGGCGGGGGGGGTGTGTGTCAACAGTGAAGACATACCTGTTTTCAGTGGTGACCTGGACCTCGCTAGGAAAGCAGTCTTATACTTGTGCTTATGGCCAGACAATGAGGAGGACCATGACGACGACCACACCCTAGCTATGCTTTCAACTTTGATGACTGTTTCTCACTCAACGGCAAGGGAGAATGGTACCTGGAACCTGTATTTTTCATGGCTTTCAATGCCTATTGAGCGAGAAAGTTCTCCAAGGCCTTCCAACGGCATTGCCTTGTAGCCTGGTTGAAACTCTGGCAAATCTCGCAGCTCATCACATTGTGAGAGGCCCAAACAACACACACAAATAGTGTGTCATCCTTGTAAATCTTGCAGCCGCAAACAAAAAAGAACAAAGGCTCTCGGTCCTTTGGCAGTATACTGACAATAATGGAGTAAACTATACTTACAGAAAACTGAAAAACTACGCCAGTTATTGTGCCAAGTCTCTTCAGCACGTCCGATGAGGATGATCAATGGTGGGAGAAAGAACAGAGTAGTGTTGGAGCCACTCATGTTACATAAGCATCGACACTACACGTCACTGTGGGCAGCCCTGGCTATCAAAATATTTCCAAGTGGTCTTGACGCAGATGGCTTACAGTTCCAATGGTGTAGCCTAGTGGAAGAGATATCTTCAATGAAGATACAAAACAGACAATGATGGCAGAAAAAGGCCTACATTCCATCTAGTCTGCCTGGAGTTCCCCATCTGCCCCAGGACCTATTAACCATACAGGGTTTTATTCCTCCTGGTCCACAACCCTTGCTCCCCTTCCTACTGCTACCGACCTGAGCAACCACCAACCATGCCCTGTCCCAGCCAAGCTTGAAACCATTTATAGTCTTGGTGCCTACCACCTCCACTGGCAGACTGTTCACAGTTGCACCAACCCTTCATAAAACAGAATTTCCTCGCATCTCTCTTTAACCTATCCCCTACCAGTTTTCATGCAGACCTTTGGTTTTTGACTCAGTACTACTGCTAAATAGTTTCCTGCAGTTTACCTTGTTTATTCCCTTCAGAATTTTAAAGGTGTGTATCCTATCCCCCCTCTCCCCTGGTCTCCAATGAGTACATATTCAGTGCCTTAAGATGATCGTCCGATCTGCCTTGTTGGCCCTGAATCATCTTGGTCACCCCTGCGTCACACCATCACAAGGCTGTCCCCCTGTCCTTCCTTAGGTAAGGACTCCAGAGCCAAGCACGGAATTCCAGGTGTGGCCTCACCTGTGACCTATACAGAGGAAACAATACCTCCTTTTTCCCCCGCTGTCAATACCCCTTCCAATACATCCCAGCATCCTATTAGCACTACTATAAATCTGGTTACACTGGATTGATTGAGGAAGTCACAAATAATGACTCCCAGTTCCCTTTCCTCTGCTGTAGTACTCAGTTTAACCCCTCCCATCCAGTACTCCGGTCTACTCCCACCCCCCCCCTTAGGTAGCTAACCCTGCATTATTTGGTGTTGAAATGTAGCTATCAAACCTCAGACCAAATCGCTAGCCTTTGTAGACCCCTCTGCATCCTCCTGATCCACTCGTCACCATCTACCCTACCGCACAGCTTCGTGACATCTGCAAAGAAACGCAACTTTCCATGGATGCCCTCTCCAATGTCAGAGATTAACATATTGAAAAGGACAGAACCCAGAACTCACTATGACAACCCCACTCGGGACCTCCCTCTCTTCACATATAACCCCATTTACCACCCACCTCTGCTGTCTCACCTTTGGTAAAACTCTTGGCTCTGCCCCATGACGCCAGATCTGGGCCGCTGGAAGCTCAGGTAGAGCATCGAAGCCGGGGAGATCGGGTGGGTCGAATGGATGAACAACATATACCATTCCTAGAACTCCCATTACAGGTGAGTAACCTGTATTTCTAGGGACATGGATATGCTGTTCATCCATACTTTCTGGCAGACTCCTAGCAGTTCTCCGGGAGGAGGGAGGCAAGTCGCACACCCCCTACTTAGGGAATAGAGACTGGAGAACCGAGGCCCCAAAACCAGCATCCCGGCGTGACTCAAGGTCGATGTGGTAGTGGGTGATGAAGGTGTGTGCTGATTTCCAGGTAGCAGCCCTGCAGATTTCCTGGATTGGGACGTCCCTGGAAGCAGCCACCGATGCAGCGGTATGGCGGGTAGAATAAGCTCTTATCCCTCTGGGAGGCTCCATGCCCGCCAACCTATAGCAGAGATCTATGCAGGAGGTGACCCACCTGCTTATTGTCCGCTTGGCTGCAGGTCTGCCAGGTGCGGCTTCAGCGTAGGTGACAAACAGCTGGCAAACCTCTCCCCGAATTTCAGCAGTGCGCTCCTTATAGTAAGCTAGCGCCCTTCTAGGGTCCAGAGTATGGAGCCTATATTCGGCCTCCGAGGTGTGATTGCGGTAGAACACCGGCAGAGTCAGCACCTGGTTAAGGTGAAACTCCGACACCACCTTCGGAAGGAATTTCGGTTGGGGGGGCAGGACAACCTTGTCCCTGTGGAAGACCAGGTAAGCAGACTCAATGGAAAGCGCCTGGAGCTCTCCCATCCTTCTGGCTGATGTAATAGCCACCAAGAGGGTGGTCTTCCACGACAGGTGAGAGAGATCACACCTGTGCATTGGTTCGAATGGCTTGCCCATGAGCTTTGCCAGTACCAGCAGTTAATCCCACGGAGGTGGAGGTTCTCGCACCGGAGAAATGTGATAAGACCTTTGAAAAAGCGACCACCTTCTCCTGCATACCGACTGCTTCCTGCCCACGCCAAGCAGAGATGGCTGCCAGTGCACCTTTAGGGTCGACTCTAAGCCCTTGCTGAGAAAGGGACCATAGATAGTCCAAGATGCTTGCCAAGGAACAGGAGGAAGGGTCCAGGCCCTTGCCCTGACACCAAATGGAAAACCTCTTCCATTTGAAGGCATAGCATTTCCTGGTCGACTCCTTATGGGACGCCTCAACTACATTGAGGACCTCATCGGAAAGACCCAAGGCCTGGAACTCTAGCCGCTCAGGAACCAGGCCGTCAGGTGCAGGGATTGAAAGTCCGGATGGAACACCTTCCCCTGATTGACTGAAAGCAGGTCCGGGCGAGCTGGAAGCTGCCTCGGGAGTCTGGAGCCGAGACTGAGGAGATCTGGATACCAGCATTGGCGGGGCCAGTCTGGGGCTACCAGAATCACCTGCGCCTTGTCCCTCCTCGCCTTGAGGAGCACCTTGTGGATCAAGGGAAATGGGGGAAAGGCGTAGAAGAGGCCCGGGGTCCATGGACTTGAGAAGGCATCCCCCTGCAGTGAGCCCTGCTGAGGGGGGCGGGCATGGAACAGCCTCAGCTTCGCGTTCTCCCTGGAGGCAAACAGGTCCACCTGAGATGTGCCCCAATGGGAGAACAGATCTTGTGCTACCTCCGGCAGGAGAGACCACTCGTGAGACACAGCCCCTATCCGACTTAGGGCATCGGCCAGGGTGTTGGAGGCTCCTGCCACATGAATGGCTAGGAGATCCACCTCCAGGCTGCGCACGAGTGACCAAATGCGGAGAGCTTCCTTGCACAGAGGCATGGAGTACGTCCCGCCCTGGCGGTTTAGGGCAGTACATGGTCGTGGTATTGTCTGTCTGGACCTGAACCACTTGACCCCGTAGGAACGGAGCGAAGGCGATGAGAGCGAGACGGACCACCCGAAGCTCCAGCAGGTTGATATGGCATCGGGACTCCCGAGGGGACCAGAGGCCGTGCGCTCGGTGTTCCTCCAGATGGGCACCCCAACCCATCAGAGAGGCATCAGTCGATAGAGAGACCGTCGGCTCGGGACGGAGAAATGGGATGCCCTGGAACGGTCCACCACTGGAGAGCGTTCCACATCCCTTGGGTCACCGTCACTAGCTGGTCCAATGGATCGCAGCGTTGTGACCACTGGCTCGCCAGTCCCCACTGAAGGGGACGCATGTGCCAGCGGGCCCAACGGACCACGCTGGTGCAGGCCGCCATGAGACCAGGAGGCGCAGGAAGTCCCGGGCAGGGCGCGATTGCCCAACCAGAAATGATTGGGCAAAGGAGGAAAGAACCTCTGCCCTGTCCGCCGGGAGCCCTGCTCTGGCTCGAAGAGAGTCGAGCTCTGCCCCGATGAAAAGAATCACCTGCTTCGGTCCGAGTTCTGACTTGGCCTCGTTGATGAGGAGGCCGACGTGAGAGCAAAGCTGGAGGGCCAGATCTCTGGACCGCTCCACCTCCTGTCTGGAGGGGGCTGCTATCAGCCAATCGTCCAGGTAAGGGTACACCCGGACCCCTCGGTGCCGCAGGAATGCTGTCACCACTGCCATGCATTTGGTGAAGACCCTGGGAGCAAGAGAAAGGCCGAAGGGCATGGCTCGGAACTCAAGGGATCCTTCCGCTCAGAAGCGAAGGAATCTCTGGTGAGACGGAGGATAGGGACGTGAAAAAACGCGTCCTGTAGGTCCAGAGAGCAGAACCACACACCGCGTTCCAGGGATGGTATTATCTGAGCCAGAGTGACCATCCTGAAGGTCCGAGACCTTAGGAACTTGTTTAGGTCGTGCAGGTCGAGAATGGGGTGCCAGCCCCCCGTCCGTTTTGGGACCAGGAAGTACCTGGACACAAACCCCGGGTCTGAGGGGGGGTCCGCCACCTCTCTGATCACCTCTATCTCGAGGAGCAGAGCGATGTCGGCTCGGTGAGCCAACAGCGAGGCTGCGGACCCCGAGGTCCCCCGGGGGGCGACGGCTCAGAAGGGCGGAGCCTGCTCAAACTCCAGAGGCAGGTGTTTTCCCACCACTTTCCAACACCCACCGTCTGTGGTGATAGCGACCAGGCGGAAAGGAAGTGGCGGCTTGCTCTCTCATGGGGAAATTGGGGTGAGTGACGAGGGTGAGACACCTCAACCCGCCACTGAGCAGGCTTGAGGAGGGACCGCCTAGGGACCACCTGGGCCTTTGCCTCCCTGCTTCCTGGAGGAGGAAGCCGTGGGCTTGGGTTTGGGATCCCAAGCGCGAGCCTGCTGGGCCTGACCTGCCGCGAGCGCAGACGGACGAAAGGGCTTGGGTTGCGGTCTGCGGCCCTTGTCCCTCTGGGCAGATAAGACCGAGTCCAGAGTGGCATTGGACTTTTCGATCCTCTGGAGGTGACCTTCCACTCCAGGGCCGAAGAGGTCGGTCCCCAGGAAGGGGACATCCCAACTTGTGCTGGGTATGTGCTGTGAAGGTGGATATCCTCAGCCATGCCCAACAGCGCATAGCCACTGCGGCCGCGACTGATCTGGCACAAGAGTCACCAATGTCCAAAGCAGTCTGAAGTTGCCGCTTGGCCACCGCCCTGCCCTGGTCCCGCACCTGCTTAACCATGGTCTGCAGGTCAGCCGGGAGATGAGGGACTACCTCGTCCAGGGAGCCCAACAGGGCATGAGAGAAGTGCACCATCAGCATGGCCGAGCTAGCCTGACGAAGACCAAAGGAGGACGCAGCGTAGACTTTGCGCCCGGCGTAGTCCAACTTCTTGGACTCCTTGTCGGGAGGCTTGTCCACGTCCCTGGCGCTTCTGGCACGCCGGAAGATGCTGTCGGTAACCAACCCCTCGGCTGAGGGGTGTTCCGAGAAACCGGACAGGGAGCCGGTAGGGACTGCATACTTCCTCGCCATCCTGGCCGAAAGCGCAGAGCAGGAAGCAGGACGCTGCCAGAGCTCCAAGGCCGGGCCCACAATGGCTTCGGCCACCAGAAAGGCCTCCGTAGGAGAATCCCCTCGGTCAAAAGTCTCCGTGAGGGGATACTTGGCCCGTTTGGATATGGGCTCAAGCTGCATCCTGGTGGACTCAGAGATGAGCCTAAGCAAACCCATGAAGGACGATGGGCTATCGTCCAGCGACTGACCTCCTGAGGACTCCAAGTCGACCCGCCTGGAGAACAGGGAGGAATCATCGTCGGACTCAGAGGAGTCCGCAAAGAGCTGCCTTGGGCCTGAGCCACCCTCCACCTGCCGAGGGCGATCGGGAGTGAGGGTAACAGACAGCCTATGGGGCAGGTCGGGCCCGACCGAGAATTCTTGGTCGGGTCCCCAAACAAAGGCTGTGGAGGCGGAGGTTCCACCAGAATCGGTGGGGCAGCCGGTTTCGGTCGAGCAACAGGCCTGGGAACAGGCACCTCGGCAAGAGCGAGGGGTTGCTTCGGCCGCTCCGGTGACAGCCACTTGATAGCCGGGGAAGGCGACGACGTCGGCTTGCTCCCAGACAGAAGAATGTTACACATGAGGTCCTCTCGTGGCGCCGACGCATCTTGCGCCGACGCCTCCCCTCGTCCGAGGAGGAGGATGAGGACGAGCGGCGACGCCACTTGCCACGGTACCGAGACAGACCGCCTATGACGGCGGGATCGGCTGGACCGAGAAGAAGTCCGAGACCGAGACCGCGAACCTCGGCTTTTCAGAGGAGGGTTCTGGGGCAGGGCGGGGGAAACCCACTCTCCCCTCGGCTCGGAAGGCTCAACCGTGGACTCCGGAACCAGAGGCAGGGGCAAGTCCACGGAAACCTCAATCTCCGCCGGGGGAACCGGGAGTGAGGGTTTTCGGCTTCACTGGTCGACAGCCTGTCCGACGGGTCGAGAAAAATCTCGACTGCGTCGACAGGAGTCTCGGTCAACTGACCTGACGGGGACACCATGAGACCAGTGGCCGAAGCATTGACCGAAGTCGATGGTCAACTACTCGGAGAGAGGGACCCTGAAGATGATGGTCCCTCTCCCTTAGTGGAGACAGACAGACAGACAGAGCTCCTTAAAAGAAGCTGAATAGGAGGATCCCAAGGAGAGCGGGATAAATGCCGCGGCCGAGGAAGACGAAGATGCAGCCTGCGCCACCTTCTCCTCCTCAAGGGCGATTATCTGCTTAAGCTGATCCGCCAAGCCCGCCGCCGCGGAAACTGCCAAACGGGCCTCCTTCGACTTTACCGGAGGGTAACGTTTCTCGGGGCGCCCAAGCTGCAAACGGGCGGCATGGTCTTTCAGGACGTAGGCCGAAAAAGAAAAGCACAGGTCGCAAGCCTGCGGGTCGTGCTCAAGGCCCAAGCAGTAGCCGCACGTGGAGTGCAGATATGTCCGAGACATCGTCTGCCCACATGACCACCTCCGAAAACCGGGAGTCGATGTGTCCATCGCAGCCGCGAGGGAAATAAATGACCGGAGTGTTGAAAACCTTAGAAGTAATTTCGTAACCAAAGAAATAGGAACCAGTCTTATACGCAGAGCATTAAGGAGGGAACCTGAGCTTCCAAGCGGTAAGGAAGATCTGGCATCATGGGGCGGAGCTGAGAGTTTTACCACCCAGGTGGGTGGGAGAAGCCAGCTTGAAGACCTTCCGGCAAGATTTAAAGTGGCAAGGATACCTGCCAGAAAGTGTGGATGAACAACATATCCATGTCCCTAGAAACTGTCACAATTGCACTTCTTGACTAAATCTTTGTCTACCAAAACGGGCAGGAGCCCCCTTAAATTTAGCACTTTAGCAGAATTAGTATAGCAAATTAATGTAGCAGGGTTAATTTGCTAGCCAAGTTTCAGCTCTAGAGAGCAGTTCCCAAGTAGGTGGCTGCACAGAGTCCGGCTCTAAGCTTTATGCTCTATTGGGAGCTCCAGAGCACAAAACAGTACTACGTGATTGGGTTTCAACTGGGCAGTTACACAGAGTCCAATTCTGAGCTCAGCTCAGACTATTTTGAGATAGATAACCAAATTCTGTTAATTTACTTCTTTATTCTGTTAATATACTTCTATTTCTAGGGAGTTTGCTACAGCATAGCAAAGTGGCACACTTGAGCCATCAGTATCAGAATTAATTCTCTGGTAATTTTAAGAATAATGGCTCACGACAGTAACACATTAATTCTCTATTATTTTAAAATAATTCCTGCTTCAGCCAGCTAATGATGGAAACACCATACAGTTCCCAAACGGCCGGAGAAGCCTTTGTTCAGTAAAGGCGCCAAACTTCAAAACTGAGGAGACTAGCTCTTCGCAGGGTCCGAGATGGCTGATGTTTCACAGGGCATACCTTAACGGCTGGATGATGGTCTGGGAGCGCTCCTGCAGCTACAGCTGCGAGTTATGGAAAAAGACAATTCCCCTTTGTGTGTCAGCTCATATAGGCAATAAGATGGGATGCACCCTAACAAGCAATCCCCAGATAGGAAGGTTCAGTGTTGTACAACGGAGCTCAGCAACCGCCTCACAAAAGCTGCATCTACAGAGCTAAGGACATCTGATCGATGGTGCCTAATGAATCTGTGCAGAGACACCTACATAACCACCCTACATATTTCCAGGGATGCCAAATCTCACTCAGTGTAGACTGCTACCACAGCTCTAATAGAAGGTACCCTTATATCACATGTCAATTAGCCACTGGTGGAAGAGGAGAGTCTGAGAGACTGGCACAGCCATGTAGCAAGTATGCTCTTTGCTGGAGAGAGACTTGTCTTTCCTGGTCCCCTGAGAAACAAGAGCCTTCAGGTACTGCACAATGGCTTGGTATATCTGAAGCTCTCCAAACATCTAGGGAATGAAGCCATTCCTCCTTGCCATTCTTAGTGTTTGGGCAACGGAAAGGCAATTCTACCTCCCGATTTCTCTGAAATCAGTGGCCATCTTAGGATTAAAAGAGGGACCATCGGTGGACCACTTTATCGCTGTGGAAGACTAAGTCCAGCACCTTACGAGACAAGGCCCAAATCTCAAAAATTCTGAGCATAGCAAATGGCCACCAGAGATAAAATCTTCCTGTTTTGTTACGTCCGATTCCATTGCTATGAATTCTGAAAGATGTGGCATCCTACTGGCTTCTCATCTTATGGAAGGGCCACTGTGAAGCTGGAAATCTGCTTAATGATTTCTAACTCAGTTACGAATAGGTCTCTCTAAAATGTCATATTAAAAAAGAAGCCTTGGCGGCGTTTCTCGCTACCCTGGTGGGGTGAGTGAGCTTTACATCCCAGAACAGTATAAGGATCAGACATGGCAGATAACTGCAACAAATCATAGGATTCATCTGCCGGGAATGTTGTATCCATGGAAAGAGGCAGCATCAGCCTTGCTTCTTCTGAATCATGTTGTGGACTGAATGAAATGCCTACCTGCCAACAAGCAATCTCTGTTGGTGTAAGCCTGAGGCCAACACTTCCTGCAATGAGGCCCCAGCCCTCTCACAAGCTTCGTTTATTATGGACTCTAGTTTCTTGTTGAGAGGACCCTTAATAGCTGCAGCCTCTTAGAGCGGTATAGTAGTTCCTTTGGCATAACTTGGCACTGACGTTTTACTCTGAGTGGAGTTATGCAATGACCACAATTTCCTCTGCTGAAGCGTACACTCATAACAACGACCTGTTCCTGTTTGGCTGCATGTTTCAGGGTGTCGTCCCTCTTTCTGGCTTCCAGCTGCAAGTCATCCTCCATGTCTAATGTAATCGATGTATGCTTCATCAAGGTAACCAGGTACTCCAATTAAAGGCCTTACCATACTGGTCTGCTCCTCTATTTTCATACCAGGAAAGTTACCTACCTTCCTCCATCACAGAATCAGCATCCCTGTCATGGTATGGTGCTGGAAGTCATCCTCTGCATGGCAGATTTTCTCTAGGTTGTGGTCTTATAAGGTTGATAGACAATGTAAGCAATGCCTTGGTAACCTAAGGAGCCCTTTTCCATTTTGTTTTTGCTTTGTTTTGATAATGAGGTATGTATTTCACCTCCGTAAGAATGGCTACAGCTAGTGAGTTTTACAGTGAGGGGTTGCTACTCTCGAATTTCCTCATGGGGATGGGGATACCAGTTCACTTGGGCGTCTTCTAGAAATGATAAGGACTTTAATCTGGTCTCTGAGGAGTTTTTCTGCTCAACTGAGCTGGAGATGCAGTGGGCCGAGCGTTTTGCCTCCTTAGTGGCAGAGGATGAGGCAGTCAAAGGTGCAGAATGCCATACGCCCTCAAAGGTGCTAGAGCTAAACAGGACAATACCAAGAAAAAAAAGCAGAAAGCTGAGCACACACCAGATCCAGATTTGTAAACTGCAGTTCATTGTGCAATCAAAAGGCCAAACATGCCAAGACCGGGCTAACACCCTAAAGTTTGTGTTACAGGAGGATGCTTTATCACAGGAGAGGCAGTAGGAGCCGGCCACTATGGACATACACTTAAGCAAGGCATCTTCTGCAGTTAGGAGCTTTTGGATCTTATCTCTTTAGTGCTGCCATTTGTTGATGTCCTTATAAAGTAAAAATAGCTCAACAGGAGGCCAACTAACACAAAGGTTTCGGTGGCTGAGAAAGAAGGCAGATAACAGCAGTATCCAAGTTACCAGAGATAGGTGCTGTATGATTATTTAAGCTTGAAAATCCACAAAATGGCCTCCGAGCTCTGAGAATTTGCAGGCTGCACCAATATGGCAGCCGATTCCAAATGCACGCACACAGCCTGTACCAAGAAGGTTACCAAAATATGCATGCTTGAACCCTACCAGGATGTTTAGAAACATAGAAGTTGATGGCAGGTAAGGATCACAAGGCCCATCCACTTTGCAGCTGCAGGATCACAAAGTGGAGAAAAAAATGACATGGCACAGAAACACTCAATTGTGTGTACTGCACTTGCAGCAAAATTCATTCCACCAAAAATCCCTAGCAGTCTGCCCCCAAACGTATGGCTGTTGAGGTAGGGTCTCTGTTGGTGATGCAATTGCCCATGAAATGGATATCTGCCTCTCCCTGCTTGGAACAGCAGATCTTCATTGAGTAAATTTTTTCCATTGGGCCATACCTTGGAATTGTAAACCACTGGCATCAGGGCCACTTAGAAACCTTTCGCTAGCTGGGGGCCACCCACAATGTGTAATGTTGGTGCCCATAAAATGTGGGTGGCCCCATCACTCCTCAGTTTTTTCTTCTGTCAACTGTTTGCCTGGCCACGAAGGGAAACAATACAGAAATTTATTTAATTCTATTATTTTGTCAATGTATTCACTGACATTATCCCTGCATGCTACAGTTGAAAGTAGCATTGTTTAGAATTTGTACCTGCAGTTATAAAATCTTTAAAGGAAGACGCCCACACAGTTTGTGTTTACAGCTTGCGTCTATCCCACAACGTCAGGGTTTATAAAAACTGCCAGGGATTCAACCAGACCCCAAGGGGATGCTGCAAGAAGGCTCTGAAACCCTTCATCACCATTAAGGCTAAGCTCAAGCCAAGGCCAAGGGCTCTAAGCCAGCTTCTCCCTCACATCCGGCGAGAACTTCAGAGAAAAAGTAAAGACAAGGACAACAAAAAATCATTGTTGAAACTTTCCTCCAGCCATCACCATAAGCACAGAGAAAAAAATGCTTCACCAGTGAATCTGATGTCTCCGTTAAAGAAAGTTAAGTCCTTGTCTACTGCTCCAGCAGTGTCAACCACAGCCTCCTCTCCCGATCATCACAGATACCAAGGTCAGGGCTTGGCTCTGGCATTGCTGTACCTAAAGTATTATGGATGGTATGCCACCTGTATCTCTGGTTCTTTTCCACCGACATTAGTAGTCACAAACCTTAGACTCCCAGGCTGTGCTGGTGTTTTTCAGAAATGCTGCTTCGCCCATTTCCATCGCTCCCAGCAACGGTGCCTACAGTCCTGTCAACAGGGTCTCCTCAGTTGGTACAGTCATCTGGATACAGCAGCATGCCTATCTTTCCTGCATCACAGCCCCTGCCTCATCACCAGCTCCATCGATTGCCCCATTCGTCATTCCAGATGACTAGGCAGAACATAATCTTAATCTAAACATGGTAGTAGGATTTGGAGGATGAGGAGTGGGATGAAGATACTCATGAAGAAGGGCTACCTTCAAGCTCAGCCCTCCTGCAGTAACGTTTTTGTGATTGATAAACCCCAGGTCTCCTCCTGAGAATTCCTTATTCCAGGCCTTGCCCAGACAAGTCTAGGATGTCATGAGTTTTGAGAATGAAGAGGAAGATTCCAGTAAAAGAAATGTAATGGAATTTTTGGACCTTGCAGTAGCAACTTCTATCAAGATGCCTCCTGTATATCCTGCACTGGTGGATGCTACCTTTGTTGCCTGGAACAGGCCTAACACCTTGCCTGCAGTCCCTGAAAAAGCTGATTAACAGTACCATGCTCAGACTGTTAAGCCTTATTATGCTTCCCAGCAAAAAACACTGCTCATGATCACTCTAGTGTCCCTATAATAATGAATATTTTGCCTCCTGACAAAGAATCCAGGAGGCTGGATGTTATGGTCAAAAGAACTTATGCCAGTGCATCCTTGGGCCTAATTACTGCTATACCAAACATACACAAAATATCAGAGTAGTCTGTAGAAATCTGGCACGACTACTATTCAGGCTCTGCTTGATAGTCCTGCTAAGTCAGAACTACTTACAGCTGCTTCAGCTGGTACCAATACTGGTAAGCATCTGTTACGCTCAACATATGAGGATTCGGATGCTTCTGCCAGGGCTGCTGCCTCCAGCATCTGCCTTAGGAAATATACCTGTCTCATGGTGTCTGGCTTTGCAACCAATGTACAACAAGTTGTGCTAAATGCCCCTTTTAGAGGTTCAAAGCAGTTTGGTCCAGATCTTGACAAGGCCCTTAAGGAGCTTCAATCAGCCAAAATGACTAAGGACTGCTAAATCCCTGAGGCCAGCCGCCCCTGGTACCTTCCAACTCCTAACTTCTTCCCCCTCTACCTCCACTGTTGTCTGCAGGTGTGCCGGGGGGGGGGGGTCTCCCTTCATCTGTCAAAATGGAGAGAGAGAACACCACAGATTAGAGGGTTTAGGAAAACTTGGAAAAGTGGCATGCTCTGGAGTTGCTGTCTGCCCCTCCAGTTCATCCTCCATCCCTTCTCATAATCCTCCAGGCTACTTGTCCCTTCTGAGAGGAGAAGTGCAGTCACTTATTCAAAAGCAAGCAATAGAAACTGTCACTCTTAAGGAAGGAAACAGAGGGTTCTATTCAACGCACTTCCTGATCCCAAGTGGACAGGTGAACTGCATCCTGCACCAGACCTCAGGGAACTGAACTTCAGAATGATGTCTCTCTCCAGGCCCTCATCCCCTTGCTGCAAAAGAGGAACTGGTTCTGCGCCCTGGACATGAAGGATGCATACTTTCATGTCAACATCTGAAAATGCCACAGACGGTACCTCCATTTTATGCTGAAAGGCAACCACTATCAGTTACAAGTCTTGCCCTTTGGCTTATCCTTGGCACTGTGGGCATTTACCAAATGTGTGGTTGTGAAAGCACTCCAGAGGAAGGGCTTCATGTCTTCTCATATCTGGATGACTAGGTACTGAAGGGCAAGTCAGGGAAGTAGTTCAATACACACTGTCTAGAACAAGCCAAAATAACTGTCCGAAGACCTGGGTGTTATGGTCATCATACTTAAATCTGTACTAGTCCCATGTCAGCACTTCCAATACATTGGTGCAGTGCTGGACATGGCAGTGGGCAGTGCATTCCCATCTGCAGACAGAGCCGAAGCCCTGGCTGCACAGGCCCAGCTGGTACACAAGAGTCATTATGTGTCCACCTGGACAGCGCTCCATTTCCTGGCACTTACGGTAGCTGCCTTTGTGACAGTCTCCTTCACTGCCTCCATATACCACAATGGCTACTTCGGGTACAGTGGGATCAACTAACGGACAGTCGAACAAATTATTCTCTTCATGTCCCCTCTTCGCAATGCCCTGAAATAGTGAATGGAATGCAAGTACCTGTTGCAAGGTGTCCCATTTTTCTCACTGGCTCCAGTGCAGATCTTAATGATGGATACTTCTAGGTCATAATGAGGTGTCCATCTGGATCCTTTTCAGAACAAGGGGCTGTGGACTGATTTGGACTTTGATCTCCACATGTGCCGGAGAAAAGGACTGTTCTACTTGGTCTCTGGGCCCTAGCAGAACACCTCAGTCTCAGTCGATAACAGCAAGGTCAGTGTGATGCAATACATCAACAAGCAAGGAGACACTCAATCTTACTTCCTTTGCAGGGAAATTCTGAAAGTATGGTACAGGGTGCTGTCCCATGGCCTGCAACTGTCACAGCCATGTTTTTCCCAGGTGTCCAAAACATCTTAGCAGACAGGCTAAGTTGGTCCCAGTTGCGAGTACATGAGTGGTAAATGATCTCTGTGGTAAATCTCTTTGCAAGATGAGGTCATCCACAGTTGGACTTTCTTGCATGTCCACACCATGCAAAACTGCCACATTTCTGCTTGCTCTTCCCAGGGCCTGGAGTTTTCTGACAAGACACATCATCTCTCTTCTGGAAAGGGAGGTTCCTCTATGAATTTAAGCAACTAGTAAGGTATTTTGCCAGCACTGGCTGCTCACAGTCCTATTGTCAAGCAAGCAATATTTCAAACAGTGTACATACGACTCTTGGAATCCTTGACTGGTGCAAAAAGGTATTTCATTTTATTGATTCGTGCAAAACACCCAGCAACCACAGTCTATCCTAGGTTCAGCTCGCACCCTCCTCTCCAAAACACACTCCTGATATGTTTCGTGACTTTATCGCATAATCATAGGAGAGTCGTGTATATACACAGTTTGAAATATTGCTTGCTTGACAATAAGAGGACTGTGAGTAGCCAGTGCTGGCAAAATACCTTACTACTTGCTTTTACTTGTTTTTCTTGCAAGTGCACGGCGTTCCCAGGTGCTACCCTGACTTTTTTCCTCTACGAATTTCCCTCCGATCCCTCTCACTCAGAGTTCTGCTCAAGTTGTGGGCAGAGAAGACTACCCTAATACTAGTGGCGCTCTTCTGGCTTCGCTAGCTATGGTTTAGCTGTTACAGCATCTGGCAGTGGACATGCCTGTTCAGCTGCCACTGTGCAGTGTCTGCTGTTGCAGGACAAAGGGTCCCTGGTCCATCCGGACCCTAGTACATGCATCTGCACGTATGGCTCCTGAAGACAACCATTGCCCGTTTCGGCGTTGCTCCCAGGTGGATGTCTTCTTGGCGGCTAGGACGCCTTCCACAAGGTACCCCTATTAACTAAAGTGGAACCATTTTTCCATATGGTGTGCTTCCTATTCAGAAGACCTAGTCACATGTCCTGTCGTAGTGGCCTACCTCCTGTCTCCGACTCCAGACTCCAATACTCATCCATTAAGATGAACATGGCTGCCATTTCAGCTTTCCATGCCCCAACTGATGGGTATATGGTGGCATAGCTAGAAGTGGCAGGTACGTTCTTTAAGAGACTTACGCACATGCATCCCTTGATTTGTAAGCCAGTTCAGCCTTGGGACCTTACTTTCATACTTAAAAAAAAAATGGACTGGCTCTCTTTTGAGACTGCTGTGACTTGTGAAACAAGCTTCCTTTCATGGAAGACTATTTTTGGTCACTATTACTTCTGTTCTGAGGATTTCTGAGCTTCAGGCCATCAAGTATGAATCTCTTTACTTGATTTCCCACAAAGACAGGGTGTCTTCACGTACAAATCCATAGTCCTAAGGTAGTTTCCAATTTCACTTTGAAACATAAAATCTTCCTGTATATTGCCCTCAGCATGCTAACAGGTGAACATTACTACATACGCTTGATGTACACAGCACCGAGTTTCCATCTAGATTCCACTAAGGACTGCAAAAAGTCCTCTCAGCTCTTTGTCTCATTTGCCCCAGGAAAGAGGATGCACCTATCAGTAAACAGTGGCTGTCCAAGTAGCTGGCTCACTGTCTGAAGTTCTGTTATAGAAGTATGGTAAGGAAGTTCCAGGTACTGTGCATGGCCACCCTACATGTGGTATGATCACTTCTGTTGCATGCTTTCACAAAATGTTTCTGCAGCTCAAATTTGTGCTGCTGCCATATGGAGCACTGTCCATACTTTCACTAAGCATTACAGTCTGGACATCGTCTCAGGCAGATGTGCTGGCTTTGGTCTTGCCATCCTGCAAGACCTACTGTCCTGACTGCATATCAGACTCTGCCATCCAGCCTGGGTATCGTACATACTGCTTGTGAATTGTTCCAAAGGTATGGTCCAAGGGAGAAGAATGGAGGGTATTTGCTGGCAGTTGTCCACCGCCCTGTCAGGAGGTGTCCATATGTGCCTTACGTTTATTGCCCAGTCCCATGCATCTCGTGTGCCTGGTACTGGTCTGGTCCCCTGGTTCCTCATGGTAAGAGACCTACTGAGCTTGTCTCTGGCAGGGGACCGCGAAGTGATGGGTCCGCCCACGTTTTATATTAGCACTGATGCTGCATATCATCATGGCTGGCCCTAGCTAGCAAAACATTTCTGAGTGGTCCTGATGCTGATGGCATACAATTTCAAAGGTATGGCCCAATGGAGGAGAAACTCTTGAAAATCTGTTACTGGTAAGTAACTGTTCTTTTCTTTGCCCCATTAAATTTCACAAAGGACTTCAAAGTTACCTTCTTTTACATGGAGGACTCCATAGTCCATCCAAACAAAGCAAAACCCTCACACAACACGAGTCACCTTTTGCTGCAGCTCCCAGGAAAAGTTAAAACACTTTAGCAAGGCATGTCTTAGGGTGATCACAGCTGTGCCTTGCCCCTGGTCACAAGAGTAAAGCCAATGATTTTCTATTTTCAATGGAAAACACCAATAAAAAATGGAACTTGCCATTTGTAAACCAGCACTTTTTTTTTCCTTATGAAAAATGAACTCAAAACACACTGCAGCAGCATTTCGAACAAACCCCTCCATTTTGAGCCAAATTTTTAACAAAACATACTCATTCACCCTCAACTTTGGGTTAAAAATGGAAAAAACAGATGTTAAGATTTTGCCCAATAGAATTTGCCTTTTTTTTTTATTGTAAAGTCATTGGCTCTACAAGATATATTCTACAGCCAACTGTGGTTGTACTGGGTCCAGTCCTTTTTTATTGTCTTTATAAGTGACATTGCAGAGGGACTGGAAGGAAAGGTATGCCTCTTTGCAGATGACACAAAGATCTGCAACAGGGTTGATACACAAGGAGGCGTGGAAAGGATGACAAGGGACTTGGCAAGGTTGGAGGAATGGTCAGAAGTATGGCAGCGTGGATTCAATGCAAAGAAGTGCAAAGTAATGCACCTGGGAAACATAAACCCAGCGGAAGATTACACAATTGGGGGGGAGGTAGTAACAACAACAACAAAAATGGAAAGAGACCTAGGGGTAATCTATCAGATGACCTTAAGGTTGGCAAGCAATAGCAGAAGGCGGTAGGGAAGGCTGGGGGGATACTGGGATGTATAGGGAGAGGTATCACCAGCAGAAAACAGCAAGTTGTTATCCCCCTGTACAGACAGTTGGTGAGACCCCATCTGGAGTACTGCATCCAGTTCTGGAGAACCCATCTCCGCAAGGACATAGGATGGAGGCAGTTCAGAGAAGGGCAACTAAAATGGTGCAGGGTCTGCAAGAGAAGCCATACGAGGAGAGACTAAAGGTGCTTAATATGTATACCCTTGAGGAAAGGAGGGAGAGGGGGGACATAATAGAAACGTTTAAGTACCTCAGTGGAATCAACAAAGTCAAGAGGTAGCATCTTTCAGAAAAAGAGATGTTTAAGAACAAGGGGACACAATTTGAAGATAGAGGGGGGACGGCTCAGGGGCAATGTGAGGAAGTATTTTTCTCCACAGAGAGGGTGGTGGATGCATGGAACAGCCTTCCTGAGGAGGCTGTGGGGTCAAACTGTGGGAGAATTCAAGAATGCATGGGACAGACATAAGGCAATTTTTGTGGGGGGTAGGAAGAAATAGGCTGTTGGTTAAATAGGATCTGCAGCTTATCCTCTAGGTAGGGAAATGAGCAGACTAGGTGGGCCAAGTGGTCCTTATCTGCCGTCAAATCTGTTTCTATGTTTCAACGGAAGATTCTGAATAGAGGCATCAAAACCATACTGAATTATGTGGAGTCTCAAGTTTGCCCATGAACGGTTTCATGGAACACCCAACAGAGTGCTAGTATATGGCTCAGTAACCAAGATAAATGTCATGTGTAAAGGCTAGGAAGGCACCGGGAAAGAACAGTTATGTACTTACCATAACAGAACTTCAAGATAATCTCATTAGGCCACACCTTTGAACTACAGCCATCAGGCACTAGGACCACACAGAAACTTTTGCTAGCTTTGGGGCGGGGGGGCGCCCAAGACATCATGCATCAGTGTCTACATAAAGGTAGGCAGCTGCATCAGTCCTTAGTTCTCCGAAGTTCAGGTTCGGAAGACCAACACTGGTGGGGAACCAGGAGATGGACCAGCACCAAGCACGCAAGACAGTGATTTTTGGCCTCTCCCTTCTCCATGGCTGCTAATGCTTTTTGGAAAAAAGAAAACTGATAGCACTTTCTTACAGCATTGCCTTGTTGCTTGGCTGAAACCCTGGCAGATCTCACAAGTCCTCACACTGTAAGGCAGAACCAAACAGCACACATAAATGGTGTGCGAGTTTTCTTTATAACTTCTGTCTCCACACTTACAATACCGAAATAACATGGACAGAGATGCAGAGATGAAAAAAAACTAGCAAGATACAATGAGTGAACAGAAATGGCTAGTCAACGGTGTTTCCTCAGCAGGTCCGACGAGAATGATTGTGACAGAGGGAAAAGAGCTGAGAAGTGATGGGGATGCCCACATTCCTGTAGACACAGACACATGATGTCATCATGGATGGACCCCAGCTTGCTAAAACTTCAGTGTAGTCCTAGTGCCTGATGGCTGTAGTTCCAAAGGTGCGGCCTAATGGAACACATATCCTTGAAGATCAAGCTTTACTTTATCCAAACTGTGTCCAGCCTGCCTTACTTAAGTACCTTAAAGGGGACAGAAATTTTGTACCAATTGGCAGCTGTTCATAAAGTTCTTATTCTAAGAAATTATATGCATTCCCCTAAATTATCCATACTTAACTGTACCTGAATAAAAAGTGATACCAAAAACTGTTTCACATGGTTTTGTTTTTATGGGCAGCATTTTGTTACAATTCTCTTTATGGAAGCAGTAATTTGGAGTTTTTACCATGTCCTAGTTTGTGCATGGAATGCTAATTATCAATCAATCACTTTAACCAGGCATAAACACCATTGAGCAAGCTCATTTTCAAGGTGGTCCTGGGCATTAATAATACAATACACTTCGTAAGATTACAATTACGGTGGACAGCAGTGCAAAAAAAAAAAAAACCACTGAAGGTGCCGGTCAATATTGGCCTATACATACCGGTCAACATAATTAACATGCAAAGGTACATAATGATAAGCTTTACTGGAATGAGAAGAGACAACAATCCCATATAGTCTCCGCAAAGTAAGAGCTCATACCTAAATGATAAAAAAATCAGGAGGTATTAAGGAACAAGGTAGAAATTGGGGCGAAAGAGTAGGCAGCCAAGAGAGGCCAGAATAGGTAAAAGGTAGAGAACAGGCAGGGCCATCTCAGATTAAGGAAACTAGGCTTGTAGGTCCTAGGTTTCTGTTAGGAATGTGGGGTGGATGAGATACTTGGGCGTAGGATTTGAGAGTGGCACCCGGGGCTTAAGGGTCATAGGTGTCTGAAACAGTTGCATGATTCCTTCAGATAATCCGTTAAGAGCTTTATAGAGTTTATATAGCTAATTATGAGCTGTTGATAAATCAGAACTATGCTTAGAGTTCTGTGCACAAACTGACAGTTAAAACGTGAAGAGAACTATAACAGAATGCTGCCCATGAAAACAAAACGTAAAACACGTTTTTTCATATAACTTTTTATTCAAGTACAGTTAAATACAGATAATTTAGGGGACTGCATAGAGGATAATGGCTGAGTAACAGTGGTTAACCACGATGTCATCACCTTAAGCAGTTGCCAGGACAACTAAATTAACCTCGAGAGCGCGCGGCAGGGGATTACAGCTGTCCTTAGCAGCAGCGAGGTTACATCTGTGGTTGACTCTGTTACTCAGGCATTATATTTTATAATGTATGGAAAACTAGGGCACTGTGGTGAAAAATAGCTTTTTTCAATGTGCGTTTGTTCTCCTGCTCGGCTATGAATGCCTCCTGGTTTGAATGTTGAACAACTGAAGTTCTGAAATTAGCCATTTCAATCTATACTGCAGCAGGTCTGTAACTGAATAGAATGTGTGTGTTTTGAATGAATGTCCAAGCAGCAGATCAACTTTCCTTTCCAAGAACTGACAGGTGGTGACATTCTGTCCTGTTATCCCATCATTATGACATGGTTAAGCAAGGTTTACAGCATATTGATGTCAAACCTATGGGATTATTAGGTTATAATTAATGGGCTTCCCTTTTTCCCCATTGGGAAACCGTGGCATAATTTGCCATTATAAAGGAGCGTTTATAACAGCAAACACGTGCATGGTTTTCCCCACACTGCGCATGCTCAAACGTCTCGCTCGCTGTGTCCTTCCTGAACAGGAAACTGTTCCCCTACGCAAACCCACCCTGAAGAGAAACGGCCACGGACACTCAGCAGTTAAGTAATTTTTAAAATTACTTCAGATGTTCCTCACGGCTACCAGATGGACCCCCACGACAATATTTTAAATAGAGTGAAAGTGGACTCGGCGTGCCGAGGTAATCTCTTTAACTGGCGGTCTTTTAATTTTATATAATTGCTGGGCGAAAATGAGAAGCCTAACAATTACATAAAATAAAATATGGTCCCAGAGTGTAAACTCAAATTTACACAACCTGGGGTTTGATGTTATGATAAACCCCGAGCTTTGCCTCGGAGTTTATGTAGCATCAAACCCAAAAATTCTCGCACACACTGAGATCCATACTTTATCCTAAATATAAACTGATTGAAAAAGGGGTAATAGACACTGTCCATACATTATATATAGTTTCTAAGATTAAGAACTTTATAAACAGCTACCAGTTAGAAATGATTTCCGGTCCTCTAAAGTCTTGGCCTTGGACCATCCAAATGACAAAATCGTAACATGAGCAGGAAAACAGGATGAATGCCACTCAAGCAGTTCAGTTCTTTCGATCTTTAAATTTCCATCGCACACATACTGGGCAACATTTCATAGTCAAACCACCACTTTGCAGGCCACTTTATCTGCCGTGTTTGGTGTACAGGCTCCTTAGCATCACGTTGTGTACAGCTTTAAGCCTCTCATCAAAAAACCTTATATGGTAGTGTATTCCTTAAGGCCACAGGACCACATCCCTTTCTTTGAAACAGAGTACCTCACTCGTCAGAGCAATGCTGGGGAACTCGTGCTATCCTCTTGCAGTCTCCAATGGAAAAAAAAAAAAGCTCTTCCTTCCAGGGACAGCCAGAGGATACTGCAAGTTCCCCAGCAACGCTTTAATGAGTGAGATATTGTGGATTTACAAGGAATACTACCCAAGGTTTTTATGAGAGGATTAAAGCTGTACACAGTGTGACACAGCCTTTACACAAGAAACCACAGCAAATAATAGGGCCTGTCAAAGTGGTGGTGGCACTTTGGTCATAAAACGCTGATTATTATGTGTATGATGAAAAATTAAAGATAGAAAAAATTGAATTATTTGAGTGCCATTCATCCTACTTTCCTGCTTCTATGGGAACAAGCTTCTCACCAGCCAGTGGTGGAACTGGTCCTGCTGCCTGCAGCTAGAATAAGAAAACATCATACCCTCTTAGGGCACAGCACTTTTCTGTACAAGGCAGACATTTTAAGGAGATTTCATACCCTTTTTGCAAATGTCAAACAGGATAACATATCGCCAGAAAGTACAGTATGTAGGAACTTACCGTAACAGTAGATCTTCGAGAGAGGTTCCTTCAGTAGGTCATCACATATAGGACTGGCGCCACCTGGTGTCGGGCTGCATGGCAAACTTTTCTAGCAATACCTGATGGGGGATCGCCCACCCGATGTCATGTGACTGATGTCAGCGTGACTGTATATAGTGGGCGGTCCCCATTCCGGCCCTCCAGTTCTCCCTCTGGAGCCAGGAAGACGCCTGACAGCAGGAGCGAACAGGATTTGGAGTCCCTGTAGAACATAAAATGAGGGGAAGGAGGGAGGGAAAAATATGATCTACTGAAGGAACCTCTCTGGAAGATCTACTATCTTACTTCGAGAGGGTTCCTTCAGTAGGTCATCACATATAGGACAGAGTCCCAAGCAGTCCCTCCAAAGAGAGACAGAGAAACTAGACAGAAGGAAAAAACAAACTCCAACGGAAAGCACTGAAGTCCAGAAAGGACACAGTCTAGGACAGAAGGCCCTGCAGGACAGCTAGGCCAAAGCCAGCCCTCCACCTAGAAGCAATGTCCAGACTATAAGGTTTGGCAAAGGTATGGACAGAACTCCAAGCAGCAGCAGCACAAATATCGGCCGCAGAAATGTTCCAAAGGAAGGCCACAGAGGCAGCCATGCCCCTAGTAGAATGACATCTGATGTAACCCAGCAGAGGCTTATCGTACTTCTGGTAACAGTATCAAATGCAGCTGCCTAACCATTTGGAAAGACCCTGCTTAGAAACCGGTTTGCCCTTCGATCTCAGGGCGAAGGAGACAAACAACTGGTCACAAGAGTGAAATTCTTTGGTCTGATGGGTGTAGCACTGGAGAATCTGATGGACGTCCATCTTATGGAGGAGTGCCTCACCTCTATTAGAGGGAGACGGATAATACACCGGAAGCTCTAATGACTGATTCAGCGTGACTTCTGACACCACCTTGGGAAGAAACCTCGGATGAGTTCTGAGGATCACCCGGTCCCTATGGAAAATCAAGTATGGCTCCTTGCAGACTAGAGCATGAAGCTCCGAAATTCTTCGGGCTGAAGTGATAGCCACAAGAAAAAGTGCCTTCCAAGATAGGAAGCACAAATCACAGCTCATAGCCGGCTCGAAAGGAGGAAGGGTGAGCTTTTCCAGTATAAAGTTCAAGTCCCAAGGTGGGGTTGGGCTGTGGATGGGGAGGTTTCAGATGGAGAAAGGTTTTTGAGACTTCCAACTGAGCCACGGGTTTACCATCCACTAGCTCATGGTACGCAGAGATAGCTGAGATATGGACCTTTAAGGAAGAGTAGGACACTCTGGAGTCTGCCAAGTGAAGGAGGTATTCCATGACTTGTGGGGCTGAGCAAGAGAAGGGGTTCCAGCTCTTAGCGGTCGCCCAAATGGAAAACCGCTTCCACTTCATGGCATAAGTGGAACAGGTAAACTGTTTCCCAGCCTCGATAAGAACTTGAGCAACCCTGGAGGAAACCCCGAAGCGCGAGATTGCTATGTCTGCAGGAGCCAGGCATGAAGATGCAGGGTCCTGAGCCCCAGGAGTACCAGTCGACCTTGGTCCTGGGTCAGGAGGTCGTGAGTCACTGGAAGTGGAAAGTACAGTTACGCAAGAACTTACCGTAACAGTAGATCTTCGAGAGAGGCTCTTGCAGTAGGTAATTACATATAGAACTGACGCCGGCCGGCGGCAGGACCCCACGGAAAAATTTCTAGCTAGCAGTCCCTGGCGAGGGACCGCCCCCATGTCAGGTGACCGGCATCATGCGACATCGGTATAAAGGGGCGGTCCCAGACGCCCGCCTTCCAGTTCTTTCCCGCCACAGGCCCGGAAGGCCCGGACGAGAGAAAAGCAGATATTTCCTTCAATGGAAAAGGAGCTGAAAAAGCCTAGGGGGATGGAGGGTGGGAAGGTATTACCTACTGCAAGAGCCTCTCTCGAAGATCTACTGTTACGTTAAGTTCTTACGTAACTGTACTATCTTACTCGAGAGGGCTCTGCAGGTAATCTATATGGACTGAATCCCAAGCAGTCTGGAACAAATAAGAGGCACCGGGAGGAGGAAACTACTCCAGAAAGTAGCAGTAGCCTTGCAAGCCTCAAGACAGGAGGCCTTGCAAAACAGCTAGCCCGAAGCCTGCTCTATGGCAAGAGGCAATGTCCAAACTGTAATGTTTCGTAAAGGTATGGACGGAAGTCCAGGTGACGGCAGCACAGATGTCTGCCGCAGACACATTCTTAAAACAAGCCGCAGAGGCAGCTATTCCACAAGTGGAGTGACCTCTGACTTGACCCGGAAGGGTCTTGTTGTACTTGTTATAACAGAAAGTGATGCAATGAGCCAACCACTTCGACAGGCATTGCTTGGAAAAAGCATTGCCTTCTTTTGTGAGCAAAAGAGACTAATAGTTGTCAGTCTTTCTGAGATCCTTTGTCCTATCGGTGTAGTATCTCAGAATGCGTGAACCATCCATGGTATGGAGTAAATATTCCTCTTGTTGGAGTACTGCGTGAAAAGGCAGGTAACTCTATAGACTGATTTAAGGTAAACTCCGCTACCACTTTAGGCAGAAACTTAGGGTTCGTGCGAAGAGCCACTCGTTCTTTGTGAAAAATCAAATATGGGATTTTACACATAAGGGCCTGGAGCTCGGAAATTCTTCGAGCAGAAGTAATGGCCACCAAGAAGAGTGTCTTCAACAACAGAAACTTCAGATCTGCGGAAGCCGCAGGTTCGAAGCGGGGGAAGGGTAAGTTTCTCGAGAACAAAGTTCAAGTCCCAAGGGGGAGCGGAAGTCCGAACGGGGGGCCTCAAATGAAGCACCCCTCTAAGAAAAGTCTTGGACACCTCTAATTGGGCAAAGGCTTTATCGGCGAAAGGGACATGGTAAGCTGAAATAGCGGCCATGTGTACTTTCAAGGAGGAATGACTGAGACCCAGGTCGAAGAGACGATGTAAATATTCAAGCAGAACGGCCACTGGACAGGAGAAAGGCTCCACGCTCCTGGAGGCGGCCCAAATAGAAAATCTCTTCCATTTCATGGCATACGTGGACCTAGTGGAGGGTTTTCTGACCTCCACCAGAATCTCAGCCACCTTTGGAGAGACACCAAAGCGAGATTGGGCTAGGTCTGCAGGAGCCATGCATGAAGTTGTAGGGACTTGAGGCCCGGATGGACCAGGGTTCAGTGATCCTGGGTCAGCAATCCTCGAGATAAAGGAAGAGGAAGAGGAGGAACCTCTGAGTATTGTTGTAGAAGAGAGAACCAGATTTGCCCGGGCCAGAAAGGAGCGATCAGAATCATTCTTGCACCTTCTGTTATTAGTTTCTGCAATACACGAGGGACCAGAGGAATTGGGGGAAAAGCATAGACGAATCTGTCCTTCCAGTTTAGAGACAGAGCATCGCTCCAGAAAGCGCCTCGCTATGGAGCGAGCGAGCAAAAGTTGGGAAGTTTTGCGTTTTGGGAAGAGGCGAACAGGTCTACCTGTGGAGTCCCCCAAAACTGGAAGATGTCGTCTAGTACCTTTTGGTCCAACTCCCACTCGTATGGCAGGGCAGAGGAGCAGCTGGGCTTGTCTGCCAGGGTATTGTCAACTCCTGGAACATGAATCACAGTGAGGTGAAGGTTGTGAAGTGTTGCCCAGTCCCAAACCCTCATTGCTTCCCTGCATAGAAGGTAGGATCGAGTCCCTCCCTGCTTGTTGATGTACCACACCACACACATGTCAGTCTGGACAGCTAGGTGACCGGGAAGAATGTATTAGTGAAGGGCTTGGAGAGCATATAGTACTGCTCGAAGCTCGAGCACATTGATGTGGAGAGCTAGCTCCAATCTGGACCATAAACCCTGGGTTCGGTGAGGACCCAGATGGGCTCCCCAACCTTCGCCTGATGCGTCCGTGGTCAGAGTCTGGGAGGGGGTAGGATGACAGAAGGGGACCCCAACAGGTTCTCTCTAACCATCCACCATTGCAAGTCTCTTGTCATCGGCGAGGAGATCAGAACCAGATGATCTAGGTCATCTACGAGTTGATCCCACTGGGAGCGGAAAGTCCACTGAGATATCCTCATGTGGAGCTGCGCACGGGGAACTGTGGGGATGGCGGCCGCCATGAGCCCCAAGAGACGGAGAACCGACCTCGCCGGAACCTTCCTGCATTCTGATAGCAGGGAAATCTGTGACTGAAGAGAGGCCACCCTGTCTAGAGAAAGGAAGACCTTGCTCACCGTCGTGTCGAGGATAGCCCCGATAAACTGAGTCTCTGGGAGGGATCCAGATGAGACTTGGAATGGTTGATGGTGATACCCAGGCAAGTGAAAACCTGCTGGGTGAGGGAGAGAAAATGCAGGAGCTCCTCCCTGGATGAGGCCGCCAGGAGCCAGTCGTCCAGGTAGGGAAACACCTGAACTCCCATAGTACGCAGATGGGCCGCTACCACTGCCAGGTATTTGTTAAAAACCCGGGATGCCGAGGAAAGACCAAACAGGAGTGCCCGGAATTGGTAATGGTCCCCCTGGAAAGCAAACCTGAGGTACTTGCGATGCGAGGGGCGAATGGGGATGTGCAGATATGCGTCCTGCATATCCAGCGCACAAAGCCATTGACCTGGCCGAAGAAGGGGTAGAAGGTTTAGTAGGGAGAGCATCCTGAACTTTTTGTATTCCACATAAAGGTTCAAGGAGCTGAGATCAAGAATGGGTCTGAGATCTCCCGTCGCCTTTGGGACCAGGAAGAATGAGAATAGTAACCGCTCCTTGAAGGTGAGGAGGAGCGGTTCTATGGCCTGACCTCGGCGAGAAGGGCAGATATTTCTTCCCTGACCAAAGGAAGATGGTCCCTTGCATAGGACGACTTCAGAGGGGGGTGACGGGGTGGTTTCTGTAGAAACCCTATGGAGTGCCCCTCCGCTATAATCTGAAGCAACCATGAATCAGTTGTTATCCTCTCCCAACCCGGAAGGTGGAGGGAGAACCTCCCTCCTACCGGTTCCTCCAGTGTGTCCGGAGGCGGTGGGAGAGGGAGGAGTCAGGTGGTGGGCAGTGCCACAGCTGGGCACCCACTGCTTTTTGCGCGAGGGGCCTGGCAGCCGCGGGGCCCGGCGTTTAGTGGCCCGCCTTCGGGGTTTCGCCTGGACGACTGTGTTCGCGAAAAGGACGGGCGCCAGGGGGATGGGGACGTACATGTGGAATCCACGGATTTCAGAGCCATCCCCTTCTCCTGCAAGTCGGTGATGATGTCCTTGACATCACCGCCGAAAAGCACTGAACCCCTGAAAGGTGCTTCCTGGATTGCGGACTGCACCTCCGGGACCAAACCTGACACGCGGAGCCAGGTGTGACGCCGAAGACTTACGGCGAACGCGGAGCTCCGCCTGGCAGTGTCCACTGCATCGTATGTCATCCGCAGGATGTGACGACTGGCTGAATGAGCAGAACGGACTAACTCAGCTAACTCCTGCTTGACTTGGGAGTCAGGTAAGGAGTCAATCTTGGATTCCGCCTGGGTAAGGATGGCCATCTGATAATCCCCCATATGAGCTACATAATTCAGGGCCGGAATTCCCAGTGTGGAAGAAGCGTATATTTTTCTTCCATACTGGACCAGGAGGCAAGATTCCTTATCCGGAGGAGACGAGCTTAGATGTTTAGGATGTGCTGACCGGCCGTGAGCGGCGCTGATCACGACAGAGTCTGCACGAGGGTGAGAATCCAAAAGTCGACACCCTCCAGAGCCTGGTATAGCCTGTTTGACTTCCTAGGAAGCGGGGCTAAAGCCGATGGTTGTTTCCAAATAGTGGAAACAAGGTGGGCATGAGGCTCGATCCAGGGTGGCACTAAAGTAGGAGCTGAAGGGCAGGTCCAGATGTTCTGCGAGTTTGACCCGCTGAGGATCTGGTTCCAGAGAACGCCACTGATGTACTTCCTGGATCTTCCTGAGCAACTCCGTGAAGGAAGGATCCTCCGGAGGAGACTTCGGAGGAGTCCTCGGCCGGGGCTTGGACGGAGAGCGAGGCTCGTCGTCTCCCTTGGAGCATCCGTCGGAGGAATCCGAGAGCGAAGAAGAGGAAGAATCAGAAGCAGAAAAAGACTCCCTGGCACGTCTAGGGGGAGGAACGGGTTCCTAAGGGGGGATCCCTGGACGTGTGTCCTGCCCCTCTCGGGATCCAGAGGAAGGGCTCTGGGATCCGGAGGCGGTGAGGGAGTGCCGCCTCGGGCGACGGGGCCGGAGGCGGCACCATCGCCAGAAGGCGGTTTTCATTTCTTGGAGAGCTGAGCCTTGGCCTCAGCCTACCAGGAAACCAGAGTCTGCTGCAGATCCACCGCGCCAGGGGGCGGAGGAGGAGGGGATAAGCATACGGATTGTATCCGTGGCGAGAGTATCCAAACCAGGATGCGAAAACCGTGCCGGTATTTGGCGCCGGTACTGCGGCATTGGCGGGACTGGCGCCTGTACTGCGGGCGCTGGATACCGCGGACCCGGGTAAGACTGCGCTGGATAGGACGGCGGTACCCTGCACCGGAGGAGCTGCCGGAGCAGATGGCCCGGAAGGAGGTCACACGGGCGGTCAACATTGAGAGGCCCGGTGGGGGATTGGGCCCGACGGAAGGAATATCCCCACGCGCCGGAACCGTGTCGGGACCAGCGCCAGAGCCGCGTCCGGGGGCCGGGCGCTGATCCGCCCTGGGAGGAGGGTCTGACAGGGTTGAATATCCACATCACCCGGGACAGGGAGAAAGTCCCCGGGTCAGGCTAGGTGACTTTTTCCGGACGGCAGCGAAGGCTGCGGGAACTGGGTACGATGGGGGTTGGAGGGTCCGTCGTAGGTTTCGTTGCCCGGCGCACGTCAGAGGAGCCAACGTGCAGCTTAGGGGCAGGTTCCCGGCGGACGGCGGAGGAGCCGGCGTCCGACTTACGGGGTCCCACGTCGGAGGCGGGCCGAGGGAGGGAAGCAGCCCGGTCCGAGGGGGACGAGGTCATGTGCCGCCCCGAAGGGTCAGGCGTCTTATCGACCTTCTCCCGGCGGACGTCGGAGGAGCCGATGTTCGACTTGTGGGAGGTGCCCACGCCAGTAGGCCGCAAGCCTGAGGCGGTACTGGGGGCAGAGGCCTCCTTTTGCCCGGAGGTGCCCGCAAGGCCTGAACGCGAGCCCAACGGGTGGGCCGATGCCTCCTCCAAAACCTTGGAGGCTGCCGGACGTTCCCCCGTAGGGGATGTTACCTGGGCCGCGAATCCGGCCAGAGTCGTGGGCGAGGAGGCCTTCTCCCGGTGCCTTTCTTTGTCCCGCTGTTTACGATGTCCTTCAGGAGAAGTCGACGCTCGCCTGAGCTCTTCAATTTTTTCCATTGAAGACATCTTTAGCAGATGGGTTTCAGGACTGTTGACGCCGCTCATGGTAGCCGCGTTGAAGTGCAGGCAATGCGGGCACTTGTCGCACCGGATGGTCGGGCCTAAGCAAAAAGACAGAGAATGGCCGCCCTTGTGTGCGTAGTTACGCCGCACGGTCGCACTTGTTTTTGGAAGGTGTAGGGACCACACAGACGCTGACCTGACGACGCAGAAGATAAAATATCAAACTTCAGTAAAACTGACGAAAGAACAGGGCTTTGCAGCACGAACTTTATCACGATGCGCCTGCACTAGCCACCAGGGAAAGAACTGGAAGGCGGGCGCCTGGACAGCCCTTTATACCGACGTCACGATCACGCCGGGTCACTTGATGGGGCGGTCCGCCAGGACTGCTAGCTAGAAATTTTTCCATGGGGTCCTGCCGCCAGCCGGCATCAGTGCTATATGTAATTACCTACTGAAAGAGCCCTCTCGAAATAAGATCTGGTGGTTCCCAGGAAAGCTGCTGTATTAGCGGGAACCAGATCTGTCTCGGGCCAGAGAGGAGCGATGAGGATCATCTTTGCCCTCTCCGCCTGGAGTTTGAGGAGAACCCTCTGCAGAATGGGAAACGGAGGGAAAGCGTAAAAGAATTTCCCTGTCCAGGATACAGACAATGCGTCGCTCCAAAAAGCACCTGGCTCTGGAAGGAGCAAGCAAAACTTGGGAAGTTTTGCATTGCACTGGGAGGCGAAGAGGTTGATTTCCGGACTCCCCAAATTTTGGAAGATGGATTCTGCCACTTCCTGATGTAGTTCCCAGTCGTGAGCTGGGGTCTGAGACCTGCTGAGACTGTACGCCAGGATGTTTAACATGCCTGGAATGTGCACGGCCACTAGGACCAAATGGTGCTGGACTGCCCAATTCCACACCTGCGTCACCTCCCTGCAAAGGGGGTACAACCAGGTTCCTCCTCGTTTGTTGATATACCAAACTACTGACATACTGTCCTTTTGGATTAGCAGTGATCCCTTTGAAAGGAGGGTCTGAAAGGCCTGTAACGCATACAGGACTGCCCTCAACTCCAGAACACTGATGTGGAGAGAAGTCTCCGAGCCGGACCATAGTCCCTGAGCTTGGTGTTCCCCAAGATGAGCTCCCAACCCCATATTCGAGGCATCCATGGCGAGGGTGGCTACTGCTGCAGGGTTCCAAAAGGGAAGCCCCAGAGAAAGATTGCGAGACTCCTTCCACCATTGTAGGTCTTTCTGAACTGCTGAGGAGACAAGGACCTGATGGTCCAAGTCATCCAGAAGCTGATCCCACTGCACCCGCAAGGACCACTGAGTAATCCTCATGTGGAGCCTTGCAAGGGGAACGGTAGTTATGGAGGCCATCAGGCCCAAAAGGCAAAGGACTTCCCGGGCAGGGATGGTCCTGAGGGAAGCCACGTTGGAGGCCTGACAGACAAGGGTCTCCATTCTGTCTGGAGGAAGGAAGGCTCTGCACTGGACCTTATCCAGGACCGCCCCAATACACTAAAATCTCTGGGCAGGGATAAGGGATGACTTGGGAACACTGACCATGATCCTTAGTCGGCTGAAAAGGTCCAGGGTAAATGACAGAGCCTCCAGCAAGGAATCCCTGGATGGGGATGAAATCAGTCAGTTGTCCAGGTAAGGGAAGGCCGCAATGCCCCTGCGGCATAGGAATGCTGCGACCACCACCAGGCACTTGGTAAAAACCTGTGGTGCCGACTGGAGCGCCCGGAACTGGAAGTGTTCCCCTTGGAAACAAAAATGCAGGAATCGGTGGTGGCTGGGGAAAACAGGAACATGCAAGTAAGCATCCTGAATATATAGGGCACAGTGTCAGTCGTTCTCCATGAGAACAGAGAGGAGGCTCTGGAGCATCAGTATTAGAAATTTTTTGTACTTGACAAACCGATTCAGCTGACTTAGGTAGAGTATGTGTCTGAAGTCCCCAGTCTTTTTTGGAACCAGGAAAAAATGGCAAAAATATCCCTTTCCCCTTTGCCCAAAGGGGACGCTCTTGATTGCTTCTTTGAGCAAGAGCGACCCTATCGCCCGCGAACTACAAACAGCCTGATCCAGAGAAACAAGAGGATTCTCATAGTCGAGTTTCTGGAGGAATCTCCAGAAACTTCTATGGTGTGTCCGACGGACACTAGTTGCAGAACCCATTCCGTCCGGGTGATCACCTCCACTCCTGCGCATGGCAGGCAAACCTCCCCCACCTGCCCCCGTCATGAGACTGAGGAGGCAGGGGGCCGAGTCAAGAATGGTGGGACATTCAGGGAGGGCCTCCTGAACGCTCTGATTTTTGAGGCAGGCGGGTGGCAGTACCCATGGCCTTTTGCTTCCCTTGGCGGTGCGCCTGAGCGTTCTTGCTCTGCCTCCAGGTCCTTTTCCGAAAGGCCTGCTGCTGTTGCTGAGAGCCCAATCTGTACATAGACCTGACAGACCTAAGTGCAACACCCTTGTCCTGTAGGTCTGTGATAGTATCTTTGGTGTCCCCACCGAAAAGGACTGAGCCCCTGAAAGGGACATCCTGAATCGTCAACTGGACCTCATTGGCGAGGCCAGAAAGGCGAAGCCAGGAATGCCGTCTGAGAGCAATGGCAGTTGCCGAGGTATGGGCCACCGAGTCGACGGAGTCGTAAGTGGCGCGTAAAGCGTGCCTACAAGAAACCTTTGAGAGGCGGAGATCCTTGGCAAGGTCCTCCTTTAGAGGCGAGGAATCCATGGACTGGATTCGTGCTTCCAGCCTGGAAAGGGTCGCTTTCTGATGGGACACGATATGGGCCACGAAACTGAGGGACCGGAGGGTGCATGTGGCCGAAGAATATATCTTTCTGCCAAACTGGTCCATCTGCCTTGACTGTCTGGAGGAGTAGTGCTCATGTGCTTAGACGCTGAAGAGTGATCATGAGCTGCCGAGATGACCACAGAGCCAGTCTTGGGATGGGCCTTTAAGAAAAGAGCATCCATCGGCGCCCGGTAGATTCTGTCTGCCTGCTTGGGGACAGCCGAGATAGAATGAGGCATCTGCCAGAAGGTACTGGTGGGTCTTGATGGAGGGCCATCCAAAGAGGAATGGGGATGGGAGACAGACACTCTAAGTCTAGGTGTTCCTCGAGCCTCGGTCTCATGGGGTCCTGTTCCTCCGACTCCCAGTCAAAACAGTCCTTCATGGCCCTCAAGAGGTCGGAGAAGGCAGGGTCTTCTGGTGGAGACTTTGGCAAGACCTGGCCCCTAGTGTCCTCGGGGTCCTCCAGAACCTCCTCAGAGGAATCTTCCCTCCCCTCTGAACTGTCATCATCATCATCCGCCTCTTCGACAGGACGGCGTCTGGTATCTGGAAGGGAAATGTCCTGTTGAGTCTTCCCCGAGATGTGGAGAGTGGCAATGGACGAACTGCTCGGGAGGGGATCTAGGAGACCGTGGTTGTGGCAGCCTAGTCTCCAGGTCCGAGACCAATTCCAACCGAGCCCCCCTGCCACCAAGACTGAATTAAGGTCTTGAAATCTGGGGTAACCGGAGGAGGAGGAGGAGGGGGAGGTGGTGTAGGCAGAGGCTGAGGGGGTGGAGGAGGAGGGGGAGGAATAACCGGTGGTAGATAGTAACCCTGGAATCCCATATAATGGGAATAGGGATTAAATCCAGGGTAGTAGTGTCCCAGGTGAATCCAGTCCAGAGTGGGACCCCCCTGGTAGTGGTCCCCAGGATACCCCAACGGGTAATGTGGGACAGTTCGGAATCAGGTATAAATCCCAGTCAGATCAGGCATCGGGGGAACCCACGTCAGACCCGCCATCGTATAGATAGGTTGAGGGTCTGGCATCGAGACAGCCCACGTCAGGGGGACAGACGTCGGAACCGGCACCACCCGTTCCAGTGCTGGAAGGGGATCAGTCATCTGAGGGGCCGGCGTCAGAAACGGATGAAGGGGCCCTGGCGTCGGGGCCGGATCTGGCATTGGGGCCAAAGGCAATGGCTGATCAGCTGGTCCCGGCCGTGGGACTGTTGTCAGGATAACCGGCGTCTGAGGCCGCGCTGGGAGCCCGCCGCAAGGTGGAAGAGAAGTCTCTTTCTCCTTGACCCCAGAAGGGAAGTGCGGAGCCGGGACATCGACTTGGTCAATGGGCTCTCAGCTGCCATCGCCGGACATACCCACTGAAGAACTGGAGGGCACGGGTCAAGCAGGAGGAAGAGGGAGAGGGGCTTTCTCCCCCTGGTCCCGCCAGACGTCAGGTGAGGCGGGGCCGGGCAGGTGGTCAGGGAGAAGCCCCGCCGACTTATCGGCCAGGAGCCGAGGACTGCCCCCAGTCGGGGAGCAGACTTGCCAGTAGCCGCGCGGTCCCCGGAGGAGCCGGGAGCAGACTTAGCGGCCTGGGCAGCGCAGTCATCGGTGGAGTCGAGAGCAGACTTATCCGCCGGAGTTTTGTCAGACTTACCGTCCGGTTTTCTGGGCAGCAGCTGGGCCTTGCTCGTCGAGGACCTGGTGTCACCAGAGGAGCGAGCCCGCTCCCTAGACTTCTCCTTGTGCTTTTTTGAGGGAGAAGATTTCTCAGATGAATCCCGGAGGTGATCCATTTTCTTCTCTAAAGAAGCCAAGCGGGCTTTTAGTAAGTGGGTCTCCAAAGCCTGCTGTCTCCTCTTTTTTGTCGCCTGGTTAAAGGATCGACACTCTGGGAAGGAGGAGACTGGATGGTCCGGGCCTAGACAGAATGCACTGGGAATTACCGTCTTTGTGCAGCATCTGTGTGACACAGGACAAGCACTTCTTGGATGAAGACATAAGGAAGAACACGAATTGAATGGAAAAATAGTGAGGGATGAACCGATGCGATGAACTTACTCAACGATCACTAACTGGAAGTCTGCAATGCAACTGACACGAGGCAATGGCAGGAAAGAACTGGAGGGCGGGCGTGGGGCCCGCCCACTATATACAGTCACGCTAACGTCAGTCACATGACGTCGGGTGGGCGGTCCCCCATCAGGTATTGCTAGAAAAGTCTGCCATGCGGCCCGATGCCAGGTGGCGCCAGTCCTATATTCGATAACCTATTGAAGGAACCCTCTCGAATTAAGATCTATAATTCCCTTTTGGTGTCTGACAGACTACTTGCCTGCAACTCTGCTAGCACCCCTTTTGCACCAGCTTGTCAAAAACCTCCACCTTAGTTCCACGTCCACTCCGTTCTGCATCCTCAGCAGTGGTGGGCAACCTGTCACCCCGAGCTTTTTATAGCACATTGCCTAATTTCTCTCTGCTTCCTTCTTGGTTCTGTTTTCCTCTGTGTAGCTCTTGCCATCCACGTACAGCTACCTGCTCATGTCCAGAATCAAATAGCTCACGTCCAGGCCTTTGGAGTTCATGCGCACTGCACTTTGTGGTCCCAGTTGTATCGTGCGATTACTGAAAGGCAAATAATGGTTGTTCTTAGGACAGAACGCACTGAAGCTGATAATTTGAGACATGAAACATGAGAATGTGCAAGGTATTATAAGAATGAAATTACTAGCATTGTTCATGATAGTCATCTCAAAGTAGTGTTCATGGAGGTATCATTGTTGATTTCTATTACATGCGATTACCGTTGCCAAGTGTTGTTCAAGGAGTGGCTACTGTTCATGTAATTAGGAGCAATGAGGTAGTACAAAGAGGTGTTGTTGCTGGTCAATTAAAAGATAAGTGGAAGCTTAGTTTGTTGTGTCCCCTTCCCCCATGTAATTCTGATCTGGGTGTTTCTGGTGTTTCACTTGACTTAATCATGCTGCAATTAATTTTTTTTTTTTTCCCCAATTGAAAGCACAATTTTAAAAGGAGCATCCATCAGTACACCAGAAACCAGATGTTCTACTCCATTAAATAAAGGTGTTTTACATTAAAAAGGTCTTAAACGTGTCACTTTTTGGTGACATGGGTCCAGTCTGTCATGTGTATTAATGCGGCCCTCAAGGTGGTTTGAAGGCCGCAGGCAATTTCAGGTTGCCCACCACTGAACTAAGGGAACTAGTCAGGGAACCCACTCGAGATGGGGCAATACTGGACCTAGTAATCACCAACAGGGACAGTACTGCAGACATCAAGGTGAGAGGCTGCCTGAGGACCAGTGATCACCATAAAGTACAGTGTGGTTCAGCATACGGACACCAGAGGGAGCAAATCACATAAGGACAAGGGTCCTGGACTTCAGGAGGGTAATTTTTTTAAAATAATGGGTGCCCGCCTCAGAGAAAGCCTAGCAGAGGGGAATAGCAAGGGTGGGTGGATGAACAGTGGGCCAAATTAAGGGATGGCATAGTGAAGGCAACAAACCTCTACACAAAAGCGAACGGGGAAGGGGGGAGAGAGAGACCACTATGATTCTCAAGGGAAGTAGCCGAAAAGGTTGAGGCCAAAACTGTAGTGTTTCAAAGATACAGAGGGAAGAGGATTGGGAAGTGCATCAGGAAAAGCAGAGGGAAGCAGGGAAAGCAGTGAGGAGCACGAAGGTGCAAACTGGGGAAAGCCAAAGGGGACAAGACTTTTTTTTTTGTATATAAGAGAGAATAGGAAGAGGAAGACAAGATGAGGGACTTTAAGATTAAAAAGGGCAGGAGGGGACTGTGAAGAGGAGGATCATGAAAAAGCAGGTATCATGAACATATATTTCTGTTGTCGTCCTGATGAAAAGGGAATGGGATATACCAGATCTAGAATGCAGGAACACTGGGGGAAGGGAGGCAGACAAGCCATTTACACAGGTATTAAATAGCCGGTATAGCATAGCAAAACGCTAAGAAAAACAGGGGGTAATGCTAACCATTTTCAGAAATGCTTGGCAGTAGACTGCCAACCATTTTTTGAGTGAGTCCATGACAAAGTACACAACATTAATAAAACTATATAATTTTTTAAATTTTTGCTTATCAGTCTATGCCAAGTGCAATGCATTTTCATATCTGAATAGCACTTTCATGCAAACTGCTAATCATTTTTTTCAGCTTATTTAAAACTATTTACAGAGGAGAAAGTACTGAAAGGACTTGCAAATCTGAAAGTAGACAGAGCTATTGGCCAGACTGGGTATACTCAAGAGTTCTGAGGGAACACAAAGAGGTATGGATGCTTCTCTAACAACCCTCTTCAACAACTCACTAGAGAAAGGAATTGCTGGCCAGCCCGGTGGCACAGAGGGTTGAGGCATCATGCCTTACCTTGCTTCACGCTGGTGACCTGGGTTCAGGAACAACCTTGGGTCGCCGGGAGCCAGAATGGGGAATAGAGCAGGATCGAGCAGCCTACTGTCAGCTCTCCTCTCCTGGGGAGGTTGTCGCCCCTCCCCGTAGTTCCGCTGCCACCGGGTGGAGGACCGATGGCAACAGGAGGGTGCCGCAAGTAGGGAGGGTGCCTTGAAGCACAGCCTGCACGTGTCTTTACCCGCAAGTGTGCACGCCCGAGACAGGGGTAGGCATAAACTGGGGAGAAAACACTATGAAATATAAATTTAAAAAAAAAGACAAGAAAGAGGAGTGGTTACAGGGGACTGGAGAGGGCAGATACAGTCCCACTTCATAAAGGCTGTAGTGGAGAGAACACTGGCAACTATGCAAGCTGCAAGCAATAATATCAGACATGGTGGACACTATTGGGCTATACCCATCCAGGGGTGTAATGAGGCCTGACGTTGCAGGGGAGGGCTTTATGGTCCCAGGAAGGGCAGGTACAGCCAAATACCGCCCACCCTGGAGGGTATTATTGTGCTTCGATAATGGGATTTAGCCTGTATTAGAAAAAATGTTTAAAGTAAAAAAAAAAATTTTAATAATTTTCATGAATAAAAACATTTTATGTAAAACAGTCCCTCTGAGTTAGAGATGTTGCGAAGTTCCACTCCGCCTTCAAAGTTTTGGGAAAGTCAACAAATTCGCCCATCTATATATATCTATATACAGTATATCTATATCTATCTATCTATCTATCTATCTATCTATCTATATATATACATATACACACACATTATATAGTGAATAACCCCAAAGCAAGGAGAAATTGCATCCCCCCCTCCCAGACTTCTCTCCCTGGTGTCTAGTGGCCCCCGGCTGATGCTATCTGGCCCCAATGCCCTGGTGTCTAGTGATCCCACCCTGACCAATGGCTGGCCGCATTTCAAAGGAGACCACCCCCACAATCACAGGGAACCCACCGCCCCAAGTCCAACCACCGTTAAAAAAATAACCCTAACAATTTCCCTGGTGTCTAGTGGACCTCCACCCCATCAGGTAGTGCCCCCCACCCTGAGTGGGCCACCAGCACAGCCCTCCACTCACCTCCACAGGCAGCAGCCCAACTGAGCTCTTGATGAATGAGCATGCACTCACCCACTGACAGCTCACAATCATTTTATTCAGTTTTTCAGGGGGGCAGAGAAGGAGAGGGGGTTGCTCCAGTTACCGGCAGAGGGAAGGGGGAGACAGTGTTGTGGACCCCAAAGGGTCGACACCATTCCCTTCCATTCCACCCCGGCCGGTGACTGGAGTAGCCCCTTCCCCTTCTCTACTTTCCTGTAAAACTGCCTAAATTGACCATGAGCTGTCAAGAATGAGCATGTGCTTGTACAAGCAAGCGCTCATTCATCAAGAGCTCAGTCGGACTGTCTGCCTCGGAGAAGAGTGAAGAGCTGTGCCGGCGGCCTGCTCAGGTCAGGTAGGGGGGCCACTATCTGACAGGGTGGGGGGTCCACTAGACACTAGGGAAATTGTTAGGGTTATTTTATTTATTTATTTTTTACTGTGGTCGGACTTGGTGCACGGGCCCTGTGATGAGGGGTTCTTTTGGAAGAAGGACAGTGATCGACGGGGTGGGGGGCACTACATAACGGTGTGGGGGGGCCAGTAGACACCAGGGAAATTGTTAGGGTTATTTTTTATTTATTTTTAACAGTGGTTGCACTCCGAAGTGGGCGCCCTATGATTGGGGTGGTCTTTATTTTGGAACAGGGCCGTCGAGGGGGTGCACCGCACTAGACATCGGGAAGAGGTACTACAGTAGCCAAACTCTGAAAAGTGCATTTCAACTCACCAGCAGAGTTACCAAACTCCACATTTTGCAGAGTTTCTTTTTCTGGCCCCCCTGCAAGCTGGCTTCGATACCGATCCACTCCGCGAACTCGAAAATCCACAAAATGTTTCGCAGAGCAAATTTTCCCCATTTCATACATCTCTACTCTGGGTACTGCTGTCACCACTAGAGGGTACTGCTGTCTTACATCTCTGTGCCAGTGTGCTGAAGGTCCTGTCCATTCCCCTCTTGCAATGTCTTGCCATCATTCTTGCCCTAAAAAAATTGTTCCAAAGTTCTGTGCTTTTGCTGCTAGATGGCCCCCGGTCAGACAATCTGTAAGGTGCGCAGCCCTACTGCCTACCTTAAACCAGGAGTGGAGATACAGAAGTGCAATGCGAGATGGCATCATTCCAAGTTTACTTTTTTTATATTTACTTACGTGTGGTAATGAGTTGCAGACCTGAGGAGTAGTGTGTTACTGTTATGACGGCAGAGTGGCCGCCGTGATACTGGGCATGATGACGCTGTTGAGAGAGAACAGCGGTAGCACTAGTCATGTAACAAAAAAAAATAAGATTACCTGTTCCGGGTTGGGGGCGGTATGCTATGGCTGTGGGTTACATTGGTTATCCAGCTCCTTTATGGTGACAGCCGAAACGGGTTGTTTCTTTTGGCACTGTTTTAATTTTCTTCTCGGATGGAGGTTGCAGAGCATTTGTTTCGCTACTTTTGAACATTTGTTGCAGAGATTGTTAGCTGACTCTCAAAATTCACTGACAGCTATCATTTTCTTTCAATCAGTTTTTCCGGCTTTTCCCTTTCTGTTGGGAGACATGAATGTTCTGTACCAGTTTTGAATTTACTAAGTGGCTGAGGGATACCAGAGGGTGATGGGCACCTTGTGATGGCACCTGTTTTAGGTGGGCATTATCTGATAGAGGCCCACCTAAACGAGTGTCTCAGTCAATCAGATTTATAAATGGATTTTCCCCATTATCCAAACACTGGTCAGTCTGACATCAGTAGTCTGGAAGCTAGGAGAATCATCTTTGATGGAAAAAAAATGTGGAGCATCTTGAATCCAGCAGGTTACAAGATCCAAGCAGCATGGATTCATTTGTTGGGGGGGGGGGGTCATTTCAAATGAACTAGACACATTTCTTTGACTAGGTGGACAAAGATCAGGTTGGGGCAGTGGACATGGCCTACTTAGACTTCAGCAAGGCCTTCAACACCGTACCACACAGAAAGATCATTAGGAAATTGGGCAGTTTGGGGGTGGGTACAAAGGTGGTAAACTGGGTATGAAATTGGTTGACGGATAGGGGACAGAGGGCAGTGGTAAACGAATTTCGCTCTAGGCAATGGAGAGTAACCAGTGAGATACCTCACGGCTCAGTACTTGGTCCAGTCCTCTAATGTCTTTACAGGAGACACTGCAGAAGAACTGGAAAGGAAGGTATGCATATTTGCAGAGGATACCAAAATCTGCAATAGGGTGGACACCCCAGAGGGGGTAGACAGAATGTGCAGAGACCTAAGGAATGGTCAAGTGTATGGCAACAGAGTGTCAATGAGAAAAAGTGGAGAACCATGCACCTAGGGCACAGAAACCCGGAGTATAATATGGGGAAGGTGCTGATGGTTACCAAACAAGAAAGAGATCTGAGAGTAATCATATCCAATACCCTCAAGGTGGCAAGAAGTGCGACAATGCAGTAGGTAGGGCCAGTCAGATGTTGGGGTGCATAGGGAGGAGTATCACCAGCAGAAGGCAGGAGGTGGTGTTGCCATTGTTGGTGAGACCCCACCTGGAGTATTACAGTACTATGTCCACTTCTGGAGACCACATCTCAAGGAGGACATACAGGGTGGAGGCTGTCCAGAGGAGAGCAACTAAAATGGTGCAACAGCTGCATCAGAAGCCCTATGAGAAGAGACTAAGGGATCTCAATATGTACACCATTAGGGGGAGAGAAGAGAGAGATATGATTGAGACCTATAAATACCTCACAGAGTTGAACAATGTACAGGAGTGGAGTATTTTTCAGCTAAGAAGGTGCACGAGAACAAGGGGACAAGCAATAAGCTGGAAGGGGGAAATTTAGGAGGGATGTGAGGAGGTACTTCACTGATCGAGTGACGGATGCCTGGAACGATCTTCCAGTGGGGGAGGGAGACAGTGGTGGTTTGTATTCAAGCACGCATGGGGCAGCACAAGGCAATCTTAGTGGGGAACCAGATGTGTATGTTTTTTTTTTTTGGGGAAGACAGCCAGAGAGAGTCTAGTCTGTGATGAAAGCATAGGCAGGAAAGGGCAAGACTGGGTGGGCCAAGCTGGTCCTACCTGGTGAGATTGTATGTTTCTATGTTAAAGAGAAACACCTGCAAACCAGAAAGTACAGCAGCGGCTGCAGAATGCCTGATTAGGGCTTTTAGCATTAAACTGATTTTTTTTTTTTTTTTTTTTTTTTTAAATGTTTACTTGCTGTATTGAGATTTTACTTTTAAAGACCCGTGTCGACCATAATGTCTGCAGAGCCACCTGCAACCATCTCGCACACCAGGGCAGCTTCCGCCATATGGGTTATGCTAATGAGGACTACCAACTAACAGCAGAAAACTAGTAGCCCTCATTAGCAAAAACCCATGCAGTGGAAGATGCCTGGGTGCGCGAGATGGTGGTGGGTGGCTCTGAAGACACTATGCATGACATGGGTCAAAGTAAAATTGCAATACAGCAGGTGAAGAAAAAAATTATTTTAATGCTAAAAGCCCTAATCGAGCATTTCTGCAGCTGCTGCACTTTCTTGGCTTGCAGGGCTCTCTCTAACACTCATCCCACTGTGTACTTGGCACATTCCAGACACCTGGATCAATAAGCCTAGTCACCAATCCCGGGAGCAAGCCAAGGCAGACTGCTCAAACCTTAGGTGGCGTACAGTCTTGTTTGCCACTTTTTACCTTACCATTTCTGTTATTAGGAAGGATTACTTAGCTCTGATTAGCTGTGACAGTGTCTCTCTTTAAAAGGATTGATACCTCAGAGACCTGATAAAGCACCACCAGTCACTTGCATCTTAATGAACAGTGCTGTTTATTTACAGGATACATTAACCAAGGTTAAACAGTGCAGTCAGGAAAACATGAAAATCATGGTTTTAAATAGTAATCGCAAGTAATAAATCTAAACTGATAAGGGCTCAAACGTAGAGGTAGAGATATTACATTAACCAAACAGGAAATAGGCTGATCTTTCTCACCACTGAAGCTGAAAGGAAAACCTTCTCACTGTCCACAAGCTCTGAAGCTGCCTGACCACATTAATGTTTATTTCTTTTTTCTTTCTCCCTCACCCTCCTCATTCTGTATCCCCGGCACACCCCAACCCCTTAGAATGGTCATCAAAATTCAAATAACTAAAATAAATAAATCATTTGCAAAGATCAAAAGGCAACCCAACCAGAAGAATTATGGCTGTGTGTGAAGTTCTCTGTTGTGACCCATGGTGTCAGCCCATGTCCTGTCTCCAGTCACCCTGAAGTGCCCTTTTTCTACAGGTGATGACCCACAACCTTAGCCACACAGTCTCCCTCATAATACACATACAAGCTATTTGGTCTTCAGTAAAGATTCACTTCAAGACATTTCGCTGCTTGGCCAGTTGAGTACAACATTCAAACAAAGGTAATGAATGGAAATTAGGGTTACTCACCTGAAACTGCAATTCTTGGAGTGGTATATGGTGCACATCCACACTCTGGCATTTTCCTTTTCCTTTAAGTTCTGCTGGAATGTCTTCAACCTAAGCTCCTACCACCCAACCGGGTGGTATCCTCCTTGGTTCCGCCCCATGACATCAGATGTTGCAGGGTGGAAGCAGGGATCCCTGTGCTACTTGAGGTCATGTGGGTCATCCTGATGCACACCATATACCACTCCTAGAAGTACAGATGCGTACTTACCATAGCAGTAGATCTTCGAGGGCCATCTCTTGCAGCAGGTAATACACTTCGGTTGTCGCCAGAGGGTGCTGTGGTTCACAGCAGCTCTTCTAGCAGTCTTTTTCCAGGGGCCACCCACACGTGACAAATTTCTGTTCCTATATGAGTGTGGGCAGTCCCTGGTATCCTCAGTTCCTCACCGGATTCAGCTCGCTAAACGAGAAGCTGTTCTCTTAGAGAAGAAGGTGGATGCAGGGAGGTGTTGTACCTGCTGCAAGGGATACCCCTCGAAGATCTACTGTTACGGTAAGTAGGCAACTGTACTCTCTTCCACGGGGATAATCTCTTGCAGCAGGTAATACACTTGGGATGACTCCCAAGCAGTAAACCCAGGAAGGGGGGGGAAGTTATGACAGAAGGCCTTGAAGGACAGCTTGTCTGAGTTAACAGATCTGGCCTGAGCGACAACGGAATTGGGTCCACTACTGAGAACTGTTGAAGTAGGGGAAACCACACCTGCCGGGGCCACAGAGGGGCTATAAGGATCATAGTGGCAGGTTCGAGCTGTAGTTTCAGCAGAGTCCATCGCAAGAGTGGAACGGGGGGGGGTATACAAGAAGACAAAGAGTCCTGTCCACGGTTGGGACAGGGTATCTACAGACAGTCCCATTCTGTTCAGGATAATGAACAGTATCTGGGGAATTGGTGATTGTTGGGGGAGGCAAAAAGTTCAAGATGTGGGGTCCTCCACAATCGAAGATCGTCTGAAGAACTTCGTGATGAAGTGTCCACTCATGCGTGGAGGACTGGAGACTGAGAATGTCTGTCAGGGTATTGTGGCATCCCGGCAGATGGATGGCAATCAACGACAACTGTTGAAGTATGGCTTCCTGCCAAACCGTCATAGTCTCCCTGTACAGGGTGTGGGACTTGGCACCCCCTTGTTTGTTCAGGTAGTACACCACTGAGGTGTTGTCTGATTGGAACAGTAGAGGCCCCGGGGAAAGGTGGGGGTGGAAAGCCTGGAGGGTGAGGCGGACTGCTCTCATTTCCAGTAGATTTATATAAGGGGGAATGGAGAATCGGGGCCACCTGCCCTGTGTTCTGTAGGATCCCAAATGCGCCCCCCCAAGCCTTCGAGGGAAGCATCCGTGGCTAACGCCTGTTGGGGAGGAGGGGACTAGAAGGGCATGCCTTCAGACAGGTTGGCACAATGGGGCCACCAATCTAGGGCTGAACAAAGGATGGGAGTGACTGATTTGATCTTCAAAACCCCTGTCTTTTGCTGCCACTGATTCTGAAGAGTCCACTGGACTCGTCTCATATGCAGACAGGCAAAGGCCACCGTGAGGATGGCTGTGGTCATATGTCCCAGAAGGCATAAGAGACGTCTGGCTGTGATAAATTGATGAGTCTGTATCTGGGAAGCCAGAGATAGAAGTCTTATCTTGTCTGTCAGCAGGGAGATGAGCCCTGGTGGAGGCGGTGTCCAGAACAGCTTCTATATACTGGAACGACTGGGCAGGAGCTGGATTGGATTTGGGCCAGCTGACCATAATTCCTAGGGACGGGAACAGAGTGAGGGTCTCCCAGACTGACAAAAGCAGAGAGGTTTCGGAGTCTGCTTTTATGAGCCGATAGTCCAGGTACGGGAAGACTAAATGTCCATCCCGTCTCAAGGCCGCCGCCACCACTGCTAGGCCCTTGGTAAAGACTCTCTGGGTGGATGAGAGACTGAATGTGAGTGCTGGAAATTGGTAATGTTGTCCTGGCAGGTAAAAGTGAAGGAACCGGTGGTGGTTGGGGTAGATGGTGATATGTAGGTAGGCATCTTTCATGAGCAATGTGCATAGCCAATCCGCTCGTTTCAGCATAATGGAAGTTAAAGTGACCATCCAGAACCTTTTGTACTGAATGTGTAGATTCAGTTGCCTGAGGTCTAGTATAGGTCTGAGATCTCCCGTGTGTTTGGGTATCAGGAAAAAATGGGAGTAGAATCCCTGATGGTACTCCAAAGGAGGAACTGGAGAAACAGCATTCTTGTGAAAAAGCCCCTGAAGTTCCTCTTGAAGAATGGGGATATGGTCGGGTGGGTAATGGACTGAGCGGGGAGGATGAGGGGAAGGCACTGAGGTAAGTTCCAGCATGTTCCCCATCCTTATGATCTGAAGCACCCACTCGTCCGATGTGATTGCCTGCCAGGCCTCTAAATGGAGGGCAAAGTGACTCCCCACGGCTTCCGAGAACTGGTCGAGGAAGCCCAGGCAATGCCCCAGTTGGTCACTGGGAAGTGGGCGGACTGGCTCCACCCCGGGGATGGGAGCAGGAGCCCCTAGAGGTAGGAGTGGTGGTCCTGTAAGAAGGCTGGGAACAACCATGGAATCCACCTCTGTAGGTACCTCTATGTTTGCTGCTTCTCTTTGATTGAAGAGAGGACTGGGAGTGGTACTGGTAAGATGGCTGTGAGGTATGATGCATGCCATGAACCATAAGCAAGGTCCAACCGGAGGCTTGTAGATTATCCAGAAGTGTTCAGGTACCTGGACCAAAAAGTTTACATCCATTAAAAAGGGGCTTTTACCACTTTATGCTGTATATCTGTGTAAATCCTGATACACGTAACCAGACGTGTTGTCTTAGGTTAATACCCGTAGCCGACATGCGGGAAGAAGTATCCACCACATCATACCCTGAGCGGAGCAAGGAATCGAGAGATGAAATTGCCCGTGGAAATTGTTGCCAACAATTGGTCCTTCTCCCGAGATGGAAGGAGTTTGACTAGTTCTGTAGCAGAGGACCAGAGGGTACGTTAGTATTTAACCATGTGTCCCATATAATTTAGAATCCTGAGATTCATGGTACTCACCTGGAATACCTTCTTCCTAAGGTAATAGAGTCAGTGGGACTCCTTATCAGGGGGTAATGAGCTCATGTGTTTTGGTTGTTTGGTACGATCATGAGCCACAGTGATCACCACCGAATCTGCTTTGGGGCAAGTAGAAAGAAAGGGACAGTCAAGAGGAGCCTAGTAAAGGTGATCCGCCTTTCTAGGGATGGCTGGAACAGCTGAGGGCTGGTTCCAAGCCGTTCAGTACAGCGTTCTGGTAAGTTTGTATAAGTGGGGGTACCACTACTACAGGCTCTTCAGGCAGTCAGAGATAATCTGCAATATCCTTTCTTTATCATGTTTCGTGGTTGAAAAAAAAATCACATGATTTTCTGAATTTGGACCATCATCTCGTGAAAGGATGGGTCATCCAGAGGAGAGGCAGCCGCAAGTCAGGAAGCATCCTCATGTAAGGAGATAGTAGAACGGGGACGGGGGATGGGAGTCCAAATCCTGCACGTCAATAAATATCCTCCAGATTTCCGGGAAAACCTTCTTGAAATTCTGCCTCTTCTGAAAAACACTCTTCCTCATATGATGGCGGGGACCAGGGTGGAGAGTGCTCGCTGTCGCTTTGAAAGCATTTAGGAAGGGGGTAGGGGAGCAGGAAGGGCAACCCGCCTCCCGCGGAGTGGAGGTTTGAGAATGCCTCATCACTTCTAGAACCTGCTGTACCACTGTGGCTACGTCCAATAAGGTAGTAGCGGGAGGGGTAGGTGGCTCCTGGGAAACCAGAGGGATTGTGGAAAAAAAATAGGACACGAGGGCCCCAGTCCCTGTCAGACTGGCCACTGTGATAGAATGGTTGTGAAGGAGGAGGGGCAGTAGAAATAGCAAATCCAGTAGTTCTCCCCATGAAAATCTGGCCTGTCGTTGACGAGGCAGCAAAGAAGGTGGCATTAGAATGCTTAAAAGCAGACGTCGTCAACGGAAAATGGGTCCCCGTTGACAGGGCATCAATAGAACTGATGAGGAAGCAGTTCTGGAGGGTGTCGATGGTGGAGCACCTGTGATGGCGGCCATCGACAAGTGCCTGCCTGATGATGAGGATGATTTATCCTTGTCACGTTTATTTTTTGTTTATTTGTTCTAGGATTACAAATACCTTTGAGCCGAGGCTCTTTTACAAAGGTTCCACGTCACTGGTACAATTGAGACAAACATAAGCAAAGATAACAGTTTATAAAATAAAAAAACAGTCTTGTAGAGGAAAGAACAGTAAGGTGAAACTTTGGGGAGGGAAAGGGAAAGGAGGAGGGTGAAATCAGGAGACTAAGTGGATGGGAGAAAAGGGGAGGTGGGGGGGGGACAGAGAGAGGAGAGGTGAAAGGGCGGGTAAGAATAGAGGTAGTGCAGCCGGGTGGCATCTGTCATGGGCCAGCAAGGGAGATGAAGATTTGGGGGGGGTGCTGGCAAAGCGCAGTAGTAGATGTGGATCCAAAAGGGCATCTTCAGCTATGGAACCAAAAGACATGTTTAGCCACAACAGTCACAGAGGTTGGAGGAAGTGAGTGTTAGGCGGAGCAGAGTCTTAAAAGTGCTGAGCGATAGTGAGGATGAGATGTCGCTGGGAAGACCATTGTACCAACTAGCGGCCCAGTAAGCAAAGGATCTTTGGCCTTGTGCTGTGCAGCAATGCGGGATTTGCAGAAGCTGAGGTTTCGATCCCCTGGTATGGCGGGTGTGGATTCTCGGTTGTATGTGGGCAAAGACTCCAGACGGGGCAAGGCCCAGCAAGATTTTCTTAATAGTAATACAAGTTTGGTGTTTTATTCGATTGAATCTTGCCAACCATCCAGTCTGAGAATAGAGGTCACAGGTGTGAGTTAAGCGTTGGGGGCCAGTGACAAGTCGACAGGCCTTGTTGAGGGCTGTGGATACACGTTTGAGGCGGTGGTTGTAGCAGAGCCGTAAATGATAATGCCATAATCAGTGATTGATATGATGGAGCTCTGGACAGCGACAGCGAGGGCTCCGGGTGTCAGGTGTTTCCTGAGATGGAACAGCAGGCCTAGCCGGGAGTTAGCGGTTCTGGCGACATGGTCGATGTGGGCAGTGTAGGAGAGGTGAGGGTCAAGGGTGATCCCGAGGTATTTAAAGTTTTTGACCTGTTCCAGTGCGGCACCTTGTCTGGTGATAACGGAGAGTTGGAAGTGCTTATGTTTATAATGGGAGCTGCTGAAGATCATGGCCTTTTTTTTTTTTTTTTTGTTTAAGGATCAGTTTGTGCTTTGTGAACCAATTCTAACCGAGGAGAAGCCGAGCTGGAGATTTTCTTGCACTTTCTTCGTATCCTGGTGCGTGGCAAGGATTACTGGATCATCGGCATACAGGAGTCCGGTAGGGTGTTAAAGAACGGGTTGAAGAGTAGGGGGCCCAGTACCGCACCCTGGGGGACTCCAGAGAGGACAGGTTTCGAATCAGAGTGCACATCCCGATTTTTACATGCTGGGAGTGGTTTTCAAGATAGCTTTTGAACCAAGAGATTGAATCACTGGAGAGACCAGCATTTTATAGTTGGCTCAGCAGGAGGGAGTGGTGGACAGTATCGAAGGCTTTGGTCAGGTCAATGAAAATAGCACCAGTTAGTTGTCCATTGTTGAGGGAGCTGTGAATGGAGCCGGTGAATTTGAGTAAGGCAGAGGATGTACTATGACCTTTTCTAAAGCCATGTTGCTATTTACAGAGAATATTATAATTGTCCAGATGCTCGGTAAGTTGGTCTGCTACTATATGTTCCAGTGCCTTCAATAGGGGAGGCAGAATGGAGATAGGGCAGAAGTTCGCATGGTCAGTCTTATCACCACTTTTGTGAATCGGGGTAACAGTGGCCATTTTCCATTTGTCTGGGAATTGGCTATGGGAAAGAGAGCGATTAAAGATCTTGGTGAGGGGCCCAAGTACCTCGTCAAGCGTTAGGGCCAGTAGCTTGAGGTCAAGTGTGCCATTGCTTGTTCTAGATTTGCTGATGGCTAAGGCAACGTAGTTTCGGACTCGATGTTTCTTTAGTGCTTTAAAGTTGAAAGGTGGGTGACTGGCATGGGTGGAAGAGTTGGGGTGGGAGCTGACATCTTGGAAGTCAGAGGGGAGAACACTGCTAAGGTCAATGAAAGCAATGGAAAGTGTTTGCAATAGTTTTAGGGTCGAGTGTAGTGTGCCCATTTATGTTGAGTATGTTCGGTAAAGATTTTGACTGCTTCCCAGCAACATCTTTAATGTTTTTCCAGAAATCCCTCCCATTTCCCCAGGAGTTAGTGAGGGCATTTTTATAGTAGTCAGATTTCTGTTGCCAAATGGATTTGGTGCAGTCGTTCCGTGCCCGTTTATAATTCTGGATCTCGAGTTGCTTATCGTAGTTTCTAGCCAGTTCCCAGAGGTGGTCCCTGGATTTAAGTTTTTTTAGGAGGTCTCCTGACAGCCAAGGGTTACTGAGCGATTTAACTTTACGCTTTTTGAGGGGGGAAAATTACAGGCTTCATTGAAAATGTGAATAAATTGCTCCAGTGCAGTATTAGTATCTGTTGCCTTGAAGATGGGGGACCAGTCCTGCAGACGGAGGTGCAATTTGAGGTGGGGTAGCTGACCACGGGGTAGGACTCTGCTGGTGGTGATTTCTGGAGGGGGCTTATAGAATTTGTTTGACCAGGTACAGCTGATGGGAGAGTGGTCACTGAGTGAGTCAGGGAGGACTTGAGGTTTTTGTGATCCGAGAGGGGTGGCTGGTTAGGATCCAGTACAGTAGGGTGCAGGTCCCAGTTCTGTAGTTCTTTCTGGTTGCATGGTCAACCATTTGAGTCAGGTTAGCTGATATAATGGAGTCCTTAAATGACCCACCTTCGGCTGAGAGCCAATTAATGCTTCTTGTGTGAAGCTGTAGCAGGGGGGCTCCTTGGAACGGGCCTCCTTCTCCAAGAGAGAATTTCTGCTCCATGAGGTGAGCTTCAATCTCCTGAAGCAGTCATCGAAGGGTTGCCTGGTTGAATTCCTGGCAGTGTTTGTAGGAGATGGTGTCATGTGTGGGACCCAGACACCTAACACAAATGGTGTGGTTGTCATGCTGGTAGATCTTCCTACCACAACAACATGACCAAAATAGTACTGACTCCAGTTGGCCCGGTGGCACGAAGGGTTGAAGCGCTGGATGACACACCTCGCGCTATGCTGGCGACCAGAGTTCGGGCGCGAGCTCGGGCCTTAGCAAGGATGGGGTGAGGATCAAGCGCCCGCTGGGCTGCTCTCCTCCCCTGGGTGGAGGGCTGGGGCTTGTCTGGCACATCAGTGGCTCCTGGTGGAGATCTGGGGGGGTGCTGCAGTGCGTCGGCTGCATGTCTACATGGCTGACACATGCAGGGCTGCCATGCGCCTTACATCAGAGTGCACCACACGGGGGCACCAGAACATGGGAAAAGCCCGGCTCCACGGGATAGGAGATTGCACCTGACCCCCATGCCCACCACCAGATCCACCTCGCCTGGCCTTCCAGTTCCTCCACCTGGGCCCTCACCTATAGCCAGAATCTAACTGACCGTCAAGAGTGCCCAAAGAGGAGGGGTGGCCCCAACCCACAGGGGTTAAGCTGGGAGTACTGGCTGTGGGGTGGGGGAGAGGTGGCTTAGGACCGAGGGGACCTCAGGCAGGCAGGCAGGCAGGAACAGGCAGGATGCCTGAGAGAGGCTCCATGGGCCGTGACTGGAATGAAACAGAATTGAGAAAAAAAATAATGCAGACTTGCTTGTAGATTCTTTGGACATTTGTTGAAGATTTGAAATGGAAGGAAAGTCCATTTCCAGCGCAAGTTCTTGTCGATGACTGCTGCATGTGAGCTGAAGATGGCGGGAAAATGAACTGAGGATACCAGGGACCACCCACTCATATAGGAGCAGAATGATGTGATGTGTGAGCGGCACCTGAAAAAAAAAAAAAAAAAAAAAACTGATAGAAGAGAGCTGTTGTGCACCACAGTGCCCTCTGGTCTGGCAACCACCCAAATGTATTATCAACTGCAAGAGATCATCCCCGTGGAAGATCTACAGTTACAGGTGAGTAACCCTCATTTCTAGGGATGCGGATATGGTGCACTTATCCATAATATGGCAGACTCCTAGCAGTTCTCCAGGAGGAGGAGGAGGAGAAGGCAAGGTGCACACTCCCATTTTGGAAACTTAGCAGAGAACTGTGGCTCCAAAAGCAGCATCCTGGTGCGACTTGAGGGCGATGTGGTAATGGGAGATGAAAATGTGTGCCGACTTCCAGATAGCAGCCCTGCAGATTTCTTGGGTAGGGACGTCCCTGGAAGAAGCCACCGAAGCAGCGTTATGTCTGGTTAAAAAAAATGAGCCCCAAGCCCAACGGGAAGCTCGCTACCAGCCAACCTACAGCAGAGGATGATGCAGGAGACAATCCACATGCCAATCATCTGCTTAACTGCTGGTTTGCCAGGTGTGGCTTCAACATATGTCACAAACAGCTGGTGAACCTCTCCCCAAACTCCAGCCATGCACTCCATGCAGCGGTGTCTACAGTGGCGGTAAGTGCAGATAACTGCACTGGTAAGGGAGTCAGTAGGAATGTGGCAGACCCCACTATTCCCACTGCCTGCACAGGAAGATCCGAGCACGTGGAGAAGCCAGCTGAATATACTTAACCACTGTGCTGTTCCATCAGGACTCCTTGGAATTACCTGTTACAACTAAGGAACTGGTTCCCTGGTATCGTGATGAGTCATTCCATATTCACCACCCACATAAGTGCACTATGGGCTGTAGCCGCTGCTGCAGTCAGGACCATCAGCAGGTGCCTCACAGCGCCCAGAAGCTACTGCACCAGCCTCTGCTCTCCTGCATTAAGGTATGGAGTTCAGCACCTCAGACCCGGCTTCTCCAGGGAATGGGCTGACTGGCCTTCTTCTCTTCAAAACTTCGGCACTGCTTTGGGACAACTCCAATTGGCTGCTTAGTCAGGCAGTGCGTCCTGACTGGTCCGTTGCTTTGCCCAGGACCTTGAAACCAAATTTGCTTTTCACTCATCTCCCTCAGTGGATTTTCGTCCCACCCCCTCCCTAGGCTACCTTAAATACTCCTTTATCACCGCCCATCTAGCTATCCCTCTTCTCACTGACCTATCTCCCACCCACCTCGTTTTTCCTAAATGTTCCCTTTCACTGCCACCCTTAACTAAATTTCTTGCATATTTTACCTGCCTCACTCTGGATACTTTCTTATTTTACACTGGATACTTTAGCACCTTGTCTACATTTCTGCAAAAACTCATCTAGATCCCAGAAAAGGAGAAGAAGAAGGAAAAAAAAAAAAAAAAAAAACACTTTTACCCGTACCTACTCCCAGGCTTTCCAAATCCGTATCGTTTCTTTTGTGGATTCTTGTCCATTATACCTCTGCATCATGGATTCTGGCTTATTAACACGGAGGATGTGGGTTCTATTCTGCCTTCTTATATTATTTCCCTCATTACTATCAAACTCTACAACTCAGCCCTTTCCCACCAAGTCAGGGGAATACGCCTATCATTTGGATACTGTAGACATTCTGGGACTCATCCATTACCTCATAGACGCCCTTAGTTCCATCCCCCTTAGCTTGGATACACACTTAACATATTATAGAAGTACTCTTGCTGAGCATTCCCCATTCTTCACTTACTCATCTCCTCACCCTGCCCACCATACTCTGTACTTTGCTGGCAAGGTACTATTATATGCAACTCTATACCAGACAGGTATTATCCTTAGGGTCCCACCATGCCAGACCCATGTTCCCCGTAAGCGGGAGCGCATCAAACTTTTAAAACTACTCTTAGGATCATACAGGAAGCTTCTACTTCTCCCTATTACTGTGCTCAGGTAATGCGGAGTAGAACCCGGGACCCATATCTATTGGATCTCTGACAGACTTACCTAGCATTAAAAGGTTAAGCTTTATGCATGTGAACACATGCAGCTTGTTAAAAAAAAAAAAAAACACTCTATCCAGGCTTGGATATCTCATACTGCCCCTGATATTTTGGTTGTCACAGAGTCCTGGCTCCACCCGGCGACCAACAATAATTAAATAAATCTCCCCTTTTACTCTGTTTCGAGCTGGCAGGCAATCTAGAGGTGGTGGGGTGGCTATTTATGTCAGAGAAATTTGTGGTCTCCATCATCGACTCAACCTCGGTCCCTCACGAGTTTGAAAGTCTTACTCTGCAGATCGAGATTTCATCAGGATTATCACTCTGTATCAGGCTGTTACAGGCCCCCATCCGTCGGGCTGAAGCTTCTAGATCATTTAAGTCTCATCCTGGGGCATAGGTCGTCTGAGGTTATACTACTAGGGGACCTTAATCTAAACTGGTTGTCCAGTGCATCCTCTCCCCTTAAAACGCTCTGCGATTCTCTCGGGCTGACAACTCAGAGAACCTACACGCCCTAATAAATCAAACCCCTCTAACAGTACCTTGCTGGATATTATCCTTGTCAGCAAGCCTTACTTATTCACCCATGCTGATGTCTTTCTCAGATATTCGTGACCACTGCTTCATCGCCTGTGTGAGGTCCAATCATACTCCCCCAGGTGCATCGAAATTCTCCTTCAAAAAGGTGCCTCCAGTATCTTGATCCCTGCGCTTACATCACAGAGCTATCTCACTCTGTGTATTGGTCTGACTTTTACTTAGCAAATTCAGTGTCCACTGCCTACAAAATTTTTCAAGGCATTGTATTAGGTGCTATTAACAGGCACACACCCCTTTTGAAAACTCATGTTGGGAATAAGCCCTGCCGGTGGTTCACCACCGAGCTGAAGGAAGCTATGCTCAACAGAGATATGCTGTGGAAAAAAGCTTGTAAATACAAACTTTCTAACCACTGGAACCTCTTCTGGAGGGCAAGGAACCTCGGTACCAAAATTATTAAAGAAGCAAAGGCCAAGTTTTACTGCACTCAATTCGATCCATCAAGCTAAATGCCCCTCAAAATTCTGGAAATTAAAGACATTGAAGGCCATCCCTCCGGTGCCACACTGCCATCTAAAATATCGACTGGTACCAATATACTCACTGACAAACCGATAATTCTTGATGCCTTCAACAATCATTGCCACTGCAGGGCTCGCCTTCGACACTTCCCCAGCCAGTACGCTCCATTCACAGTTGGGATTCAATAACCAAGGTATCTCCTTCCCAAATGCGTCCTTTGCATTTCAACCCACAACCCTGAAGGAAGTTGAGGGCCTCCTGCTCCAGTTGGATGTTAGGAAAAGTGCTGGAGCTGACCTCATTAAGCCTTACCTCCTAAGGTTAGGCTATCATGCCCTCGCAGTGCCCATCACACACTTGTTCAATTTATCTCTCTCACAGGGTGACCTTCCCACCACCTGGAAAACGACACGATATCCCCGTTTAAATTGGGAGATCCCAGTGACCTGAACAATTATAGGCCAATCTCCATCCTACCAACTCTGTCTAAGTTACCGGAAAAAATCGTGAACACCCAGCTCAGAAACCACCTGGAATCAGCAAACTTGCTCAATCCGCTACAGTCAGGCTTTAGGGAAAAGCATAGTACAATCTCGGCCCTGGCTAAGGTTACAAATGACTGGCAGTGTGAGATGGACAGCAAGAACTTTGTCTGTGCAGTGTTCCTGGACCTAAGCAAGGCCTTTAATACTGTTGATCACGACCTGCTCCTCACAGCCCTCTGGCATACTGGGTTGGATTCTTTATGTACCACTTGGTTCGAGAACTACCTCACAGGCCATTATCAGCAGGTAAAAGCTGAAGGTGAAGTTTCACCTCTAAAACCTCTCCTGAGGGGTGTACCGCAAGGTTCCATCCTGGGATCATTGCTATTCACTATCTATATAAACAGGATAGACGCTTCCATAAAGAAAGCCCAAATATATCTGTTCGCGGATGACACTGTGCTCTATGCTAGTGGTCACTCTCCAGATGTGGAATGTACAGCTCTCCAGAACTATTTTAACTTGCTGCAGCACCAGCTCCTAACCCAAAAATAGCTTTTGAACGCTAAGAAAACTAAAGCTATGTTCTTCTCACCCTTTCCCAACCTTGGCGGGGACTCTCCCCCCTCGATAGCCACTGCCCTGGGTGAACAGTTGGAGTATGAATCAATTCAAATACTTGGGTGTATGGCTTGACAAACAGACTCACCTTCATAGTACATATAGAAAAACTGACAAAGAAGCTTCGTCAAAGGCTTGGCCTTCTCTTTAGGATAAAAAATCTTCTCCCCTCTGATGCAAAGACGAGACTAGTCCAAACTACCTTCCTACCCCTGCTAGATTATGCGGATTTCCTCTATAGCCAAGGTCCAGTCAGCGCACTCTCTAAGCTCAATACACTCCATCATAGAGCCCTAAGGTTTATATCAGATGTTCCACACTCCACCCACCACTGTTTGTTGTACTCTGCTGTAGATTGGTCTTCTCTTACCCTCAGACGTCACAGAAATGCCGCTATCTGGACATACAAAGCTACTGCCAACAAACTGCCTGACAGCATCTCTGCCTGTTTACCAATTTGCACTCTAAGCAGATATGCTCCGAGAAGTGCCTCCTATATTACCTTAAAGGCAACAAAGGCTAGATCCCGCTTTGGCTGGGTTTCCATTAGCCATACGCTTCTCAAGCTATGGAATAATCTGCAAAAAACCCTGAAAATAAAGCATAAAGTCAGCACCACAACCTTTAAAATACTTTATTTACTGCATAAATACAGAATCCTGCACTTGCTACTCTTGATCAAATGACTCCCCCTCTTAAGGTGTCCCCGGATCACTCATCTCAGCCTGTTCCCGGATTCCGATCACAGTTTCTGCATGGTCATCTCCCTCCCTCCTCTGCTTCTCTCCATCTCTTCACCCCCATTCTGTGGACCCTGTACTCAGTCTCTGCCTGGTCCTCTCCCTTCCCCTCCACCCTTTCTTCTCTCCTCATCTTTTACCCACCACTCTGTTCTTTATATTGTACCCACTCTCTCCTTCGCCCTGCCCCCCGCCTAGTTCCCCTCATTTGGTTCTTCAGCTCTGCACTCCTGGTTCACATTCCCTCTCCTTAGGACTCCAACCCATGTGCACTCCATCTCTTCTCTATTCCTCTGCCCCTATTCCATCCCCCTACATGTGTCTAAGGGCCCAAGCGATTCGCCACGGTGTTCCAGGGCACAGTCTATTTGTCTCGGTGCTCCAGGGTCCCTGTCGAGTCGCTATGGCTCGTCACCCCATCTTTTCACAGTTGATGACCTTATCTGTATTCCTGTTACTAGCTCAGTTTACTATCTGCAAAATATTGTGTTACTTATTCTGTATTTCCTGACAGTTTATTGTCCATGCTTGTGTTGATCAAGCCTGTGTATTGCTATTTTTGTGTATTACCCTGTTATCTTGTATTTTTGCCCTCCCAGGTCCACCTTGAAAAGGAGCTCTGCTCAATGGTGTCCGCCTGTTTAAATAAAGATTTTGATTGATTGACTACCGGTTGCTGGTGTGCACAGAACTGTGAGCTGTAAAGTATTGTAGTGCTGCTGTTTGTGATTTTGGACTGCGAGCAACTGCTCTAGAAGTCATACGTGAAGTCTGCATCTTGGAGCTTCAGTTGAAACTAAGGAAGTGAAGCTGCTAAAAAACCCTGCCTTAGGTACTGTACCGTTTGCTGAGCAGTCTGATTGCGTCTCTGACTTTTAAACTGCCGTGGAAAGTTTTAAGTTTCATCTGCACTGTGTCTTGTTTGATGCTGCATTGCCATGTGAACTGCTGCTATTTGAGAGTGCTGAAGGATAAAGTGTGGAACTTTGCCGCTCACTAGTCACCTGCAGCTCCGTTGCTTAGCAACTGTACGCAAGCTATTACATGCTACCTCAGTGCACCTGCTAGCTGATTACTATAACCGCCTGAGCCGCTATCCCTCCTGCTGACTGGGGGTGGCAGCCAGACTTGGCAGGTAGGTGGGATTTAAAACTAACTTCTGCTTAGATGTAGCGGTGTCTACAGTGGCAGTTCATGGCGGTAAGTGTGGATAAATGCAATGGTAAGGGAGTCCGTGGGAGACTGGGGGAGTGGGGCTATCCGCCTTTTAAAGTGTGATTTATTGCAGCTACAGGTTTAGTTTACGACTATGGGGAACGTGCATCTCTTGCTATGCTGGGGCATGTTATTATTGGGTGGTACCTGAATTTAGTAGTTCACATAAGCGTAATGATTATGGCCCTCGTGATTTTATGATGCCTAGTTTGTTGATTTCAGGCAGGTTGCCAGTAGCATCCAACCAGTTATAACAGCATGGTTACCCAGTTAGAATATGTGGATATTTGGGGTTCCATGGTCTGTTCCATAAGACCTAAGTTGTTCAAAAAGTAGTGCAGGAATTTAAACTGGCTTTGTTATTGTTACAAGCTGGTGATATTGAAATAAATCCAGGACATATAGGTTAGGCTAATTCTGGGAGTGATTTGGGAAACAGTGTGCCGAATGTTTGTTCAATTTCCCATAGGTTTAAGATTTTACTTCTTAATATAAGAAGTTTAGCCCCAAAATTGGCTGAGATTTAACACTTTATTGGAATTTATAAACCCTGTCTGCTGGCTTTGTCCGAGACTTGGTTAAAGCCATTTGTACCCGATAACTCCTGCTTGATTTCTGGTTATAATTTTCTTAGAGCGGATAGAAAAGGCACCGGGTGGGGGGGCTAATTTATTATAAAAATACTTTTCAGACGAGTGTCATTAAAATTAGTAGTGATGGGCTATACCAGACAGATTGGTCACTGTGTCAGGTTTTGTTGGGAGGAACTAAAAATTTGACAGTGGGGTGCTTATACAATCCACCGAGTTGTGGTATAAATGGGCTAAAGCAATATTTAGAGATTGCTGCTCCTTACATACCGCAGCATGATTTTGTATTGGTTGGAGATGTGAATTTGAATTGGTTAAGGTTGGAATTGGGATTTGAATCCTTATTAGTTGGATCTGATTTAAAACAATGCACTGTTGAACTAACTCATCTAAATTCTTATACTCTGAATGATACAATTCTGGACTGGGTAATAACCAATAGTGTAAATCATATTACTGTTTCAGGAGTTTTGCCTGACGCAGTGAGCGATCATATGGCAATTTTTGCCTTTTGAATTTTGGCCATGAGCAAGTTTCTCCTCACCTGGTTCAAATTAGATTGTTTGCTAATGTTAATTTCGATTCTCTATCTCAGATTGATTGGTCATATCTGGATTGCACCCCAGATATAGTACTCAGCTATTGATTTTATTTTTTTTTTTTTTTTTTTTTCAGCCAACTTATTTGGAAAAGAGGATTCCAGGTTGCCATTAAAGACCATTATGATTGAGTCATCCATTAACATCAAAATAATTGTGAAAATAAATGGATGATCTCCACTTTTTTATATTATTTTATAATTTTATTAGATTCCTTCACACAAATGAAAGGCAACAGTTTCATGGTAAAGCCACTTCATCAGGCCAACTGTGTTGCCACAATAAAAAACATAGAAAAATTTTTTTTTAGAATGTAATGGTATTAATTACCAGATAAAACAAGACTATTTCTGCATGCAATATTCTACCATAGGCTGTGTAAAAATTTTCAAATTCTATCATCTCCAAAAGTCATCTCATTTTAGTTCACTTGATAAAATGCTTGAACTATATACTTTAATAAGTAAATAATTATTTCCAACACTTAGCCATTCTAAAACGAACCAAACAATTTAAAACTAATTATTGCATCATTGTCACAACAAGTCCATTCCATTAAAGATAGAGGTTTTACCTTAATTGAATATTCTTTAACTTCCAATTTCTTAAGTCCTTAATTATTCAATTGAAGTTAGTGAAAAAAAAAACGCTGGAAAAGGAAAACTATGTTTAATATTATATCATGTGCTTTTTTGTCACTTATAAAATGGATATTCCTTGCTTACTTCTAATTCCATTTATCCGCTGTTATAATGTCCAAAAGTTCATCTAAGCTCATTCGTAATAGCTACAACAAAAAAGAAATACATTTTCATTGAACTTTTAGTATGGATGTTAGATTACTATATTTAGATAAGCTTTCATATGCTTACCGCTATAGAATGTAGCGACTCGAATTATCTTAAATTTCAACAATAATTTCCCGAATCTGAATGCACGTCTCAGTGCTAGAAAATAAATTAGAAAGTCAGATTTTCAAAAAAAGGGAACCTTCTTTCTACTAGATACTGCTAAATAAATTCTCAACGCTGTTAGCATAACTCAGCATTAAATGATTAAGCGTCGTAACACATATCAAAACCTTAGTCAAATAGAAGGCTTACTATCGTTGCTGTAAACCTCGTAAAGGTTTCTATTTTCACTCTCCCTTGGGTTGTAAGTTTTTCATGAACATTGCGTGTCAGCGCTAATCTTCCCAATCTAAATACACGTCTCAGTGCTAAAAAGTAAATACAAAAGAAGTTTTTCAAGAAAAAAGGAGTTTTGTTTCTTTTACTAAATACTGCTAAATGAGTTTACAGTGTTGTTCTCTATACTCAACATTTATTAATTAAACGCCATAGCATATATAAAGAACTTATTTGAAAAAGAGGCTTACTAGTGTTGCTGTAACACTCAGAAAAAGTTTGTTTTCACTCTCCTCGGATTGTAAGTTTCTTAACATTGCATCTCAACGCTCTTGAAAGAAAAAATTAGTTATATAATCTTGTGCATATTTCAAATATAATGCTTGTATCTGAATATAATTTAAGGTACTTACAATTGTTTACTAGTGTGCTGCGTCTTACCTCGCTCACTTCAATTGTGATTTATTTTCTACTCTTTCCGCATTTAAATCTCGCGGCTGGTGGGGGGAACATACGTCAGAATTGACGTAAGCTGCCTAGATTCAGGCCTCCAGGTAGCCTCTGAACAAGAGAGTGTTAACTTGAGGGTACAGCTCTTGGAATAGTGGAGGCTTCAGGTATAAACGCGGAAAGAGTAGAAAATAAATCACAATTGAAGTGAGCGAGGCAAGACGAGCATTATATTTGAAATATGCACATGATTAAATGACAACTCATTTTTTTCTTTCAAGAGCGCTGAGATGCAATGTTTAGAAACTTACAACCAGAGGGAGAGTGAAAACAGAAACTTTTTCTGAGTGTTACAGCAACACTAGTAAGCTTCCTTTTCAAGTAAGTTCTTTATATATGCTATGACGTTTAATCAATAAATGTTGAGTATAGAGAACAACATTGTAAACTCACTTGGCAGTATTTAGTAAAAGAAACAAAACTCCTTTTTTTGAAAAACTTCTTTTGTATTTACTTTTTAGCACCAAGACGTGCATTTAGATTGGGAAGAGTAGCGCTGACACACAACGTTCACAAAATATTTACAACCCAAGGGAGAGTGATAATAGAAACCTTTGAGGTTTACAGCAATGATAGTAAGCCTTCTATTGGACTAAGGTTTTGATATATGTTACGACGCTTAATCATTTACTGCCGAGTTATGCTAACAGTGGTGTGAATTTATTTAGCAGTATCTAGTAGAAAGAAGGTTAGAATATTGTATGCACAAATAGCCTTGTTTTATCAGGTAATTAATACCATTACATTCTAAAAAATTTTTTTTTTCCCTATGTTTTTTATTGTAGCAACACAGTTGGCCTGATGAAGTGGCTTCACCACAAAACTGTTGCCTTTCGTTTGCGTGAAGAAATCTAATAACATTATAAAATTATAAAAAAGTGGAGATCATTTATTTTTTCACTTTTCTTCTTTATTTACAGCCAACTTCTTCCCATTCAAGATACTCTATTTCCTATCCGTACTTTGAGGTTGAGAGGGGCCCCTAATCCCTGGTTCACTCCTACTATCAAGGCATTGATTAGAGAGCATAATAAGGCTTGGGGGGCTTATAAAATGAGTCCTTCCATTTCTCTTCTCAATGAATACTGTTGTATTAGGAAAAAGGTCTCTGATTTGGTGCGTAAAACAAAAAGGGATTTCTTTAAAAATAAATTTCAGTCAAATTGGTCTAATCCAAAGAAATTCTGGGAAAATGACAATTCTTTGCTCTTTCCCCAATCCACTTCTACAGTTAAATATCTGTTGGTAAATGATGAAGACTTTGTTTATCCGGTTAAAATCGCTAATCTTAAAAAATTCTCAGACTTATCTAGTCATCGTGGGATAGGATCACCTAGGGTTGTTCAAGGCTTAAATTGCGTTCTACCTGAATTAAATAGACGTAAATTTCAGTTTACTAAGGTTACTGAGCTGAATGTTTATAAATTGTTAGGTACTCTTCCAAATCAACATAGTAAGTGTGGGGGTGGGTTTTATGGTCGATTTTTGAGGTTGGCCATCCCATTTATTGTTAAATCCCTTTTTATTTATTTATTTATTTATTTAGATCCGATTACAAATACCTTTGAGCTTAGAGCTCTTTTACAAAGGTTCCACGTCAGCAGCATAACACAACAAGTTAACAGAACAGAAAGTATGGCAAAACAGTATACATAGAGAAAGGAGATCAACAGGTTTACAGACTGAACAGGGTATGGTAAAATAACTGTAAATAAGAAAAGAAAGCAATAGTTGACATTCAGTGAATTAAAGAATAGAAACGAGTAATGCTAAGCAGTTTCATGCACAGGAATGCATACAGTAAATTAAAAATCAGCCAAAACAAGCGTTGTCAGTTATTGGTAAAATCATAAGGTAAGTTGAAATCAGCCAACAGGCCTTGTCAGGACAGACCGGGGGCATTAGGTAGAGAGGAGGAAAGGTGAAGGGGGTAGGGTGGCGGGGGGGAGGGGATGTCCGAGATGGTGCTAAAGAGATTTAACAGTAGTCAAGTGCTAGGGTTTTAGATTGCCAAAAAGGGTTTAGCGGAAACAGTCACAAGAGCGAGTGGCAGAGAGCAGTCACTGTAGCTTGGATTTGAAAGGTCCCAATCTGGATTCGAAGGAGATGTCACAGTTGAGGGCATTCATCCAAAGAGGGGCTCTGTAGGCGAACGATCTTTGTCCCTGGGAGGTACAACAGCAAGGGACCAGAAAAAGCTGGGATTCAGAGCCACAGGTATGGCTGGTATTAAGAGGGGGGCTGAGAAAACCTTGAATTCCAGGTGGTAGGAGGCCTAGGGTTATTTTCTTGGCCATCAGGCATGTTTGATATTTGATGCAATCTTTGAGCTGGAGCCAACCAGTTTGGGCATAGAGGTCGCAAGAGTGGGTGAGACGGTGGGCTCTGGAGATGAGGCGACATGCAGTGGAAATGCGCCAGAGGGCAGTTTCAGTGGCAGAGCCAAAGATTATCAATCCATAGTCAATAATGAAGGTAACAGCTCTGTACGGCCAACCTTAAGGCTTCTGGTGTAAGGGAGTTCCTGTGTCTAAGAAGGCCGATGAGAGTACTGACTGCTTTGGCAACGTTGTCAATCTGCACCCCATAGGATATGTTGCTGTCGATGGTGACACTGAGATACTTAAAATATTTTACCTGCTCAAGAGCAGTCCCAAGGCGGTTAAAGATGGTCAGGGGATGATGCCTGTGTTTATTGTGAGAGCTGCTGAAGAGCATGAGCTTTTTTTTTTTTGTGTTAATATAGTTTAGCACTCGTTTGTGATCACAACCATTTCTCTACTGATGTAAATCAGAGTTGCAGCTGGCTTTCAAGAGGCGTGGGGTCTGTGTGACTTGTGTAGATAACAGCATCATCCGCGTATAGTAGGATTTGTTCGGGACAGGATCTTGGGAGATTGTTTAACAAGAGATTAAACAGCTGAGAGCCCAGGATGGACACTTGTGGGACACCTGAGTGAACTGGTTTAGAGTCCAAGATGACATCGGCAATTTTGACTTGCTGAATGCGGTTCTCCAGATAGCTTTTAAACCAGGCATTAGAGTCGGCAGAAATTCCAGCGTTGTTTAGCTGTTCCAATAGTAGGGGGTGATGGACCGTGTTGAATGCCTTTGTCAGGTCGATAAATGCGGCCTCAACTATCTGTCCATGGTCCAGAGATTTGTGTATGAAACCAGTGAATTCCATGAGAGCCGAGGAGGTGTGTCCTTTTCTGAATCCATGTTGTTGGGTACATTGGATCTTATGTTTATCAAGACAATTTGTAAGCTGGGCGGCTACAAAGCATTCAAGTGCCTTGAAGAGGGGCGGAAGTATGGAGATGGTCCGGTAGTTCACGTGGAGAGACCTGTCACCATGGCTGATTTCCATCTCTTGGGGCACTGGGTAAGGCTAAGTGAGAGATTAAAAATTCAGGAAAGAGGCACTAGTACTTCCTCTAGTGTGAGGGACAACAGTTTAAGATCGAGGGAATCCCCGCTGTGTCTAGATTTACCAATTGCCTTGAGGATGCATTAATGGGCTTCCTGCGGTAAGAACTTTAAAGTAGAATGGGGGGTGGCTGCTAGGTGTGGGAGTGCTATCAGAGGTGGGCAAGGTGACATCTGCATCAAAAAAGTCTGGTGGTAGAACACTGCTGAGGTCCGTGAATGTGTTACTGAAAGTACTGGCAATAGTTACAGGGTCAAGGGTAGTGATCCCATCCAAGTCCAGTATGGTAGGTGGCGATTTCGAGGTTTTACCTGTGATTTCTCTAATATTATCCCAGAAAGTTTTTCCTTTATCCCAGGTATCAGTAAGCACTTCCTGATAACATTTCATTTTTACTAGACGGATGGACCTAGTGCAGTCATTTTACACTCTTTTGTAGTTCTGGATGTCCGATTGTGTGCCAGTGGCTTGGGCACAGTGCCAGAGGTGGTCCCTTATTTTCATGCAAGCTAGAAGTTCTACAGAGAGCCTGGGGTTGCAAAGGCCTTCGATTTTGCATGTTTTTAGGGGTGCGTGAGAGTTGCAAGCAGAATTATAGAAGTTGATGAAGTGTTCAAGTGCTGTGTCAACATCCTTCGCTCTGTAGATTGGAAACCAGTCTTGCACTCTAAGGAGGGATTTAAGAGGTTCTAGGTAACCCCGGGCAAGGACTCTACTGGTACTCGTCTGTGGTGGTGGTTTGCAAAATTTGCTTGTCCATGGGCAAATGACAGGGGAATGATCACTGAGCGTATCCGGGAGGACAGTGGTGTTAGTAATGCAGTCTGGATGACTGCTTAGGAGCCAGTCCAAAAGGCTTTTAGTCCCCGTTTTGCAATTGGATCTGGTTGGGGAGTCAACCAACTGGGAAAAATGTATGGCAGAGATGGCATCCTTAATGCTCCAATTTTCAGGTGCAAGCCAGTTTATACTGAAGTCTCCCATCAGAATCGACTCCGACCCAGGTGGCTGTTTACGTGTGAAGTCCAGTACCGAGTTAAAACCACTCCCTCGCTCTTTTGGAGGGATGTACTGTATACGGATGCCACAGTAAGTGCCTTATTTTGATCACCAAGCAGAATTCTGATGGCAAGTAATTGAGTGGTTGTAGCAGCCACAGGAACAGGCCCATGAGTGACTGAGATAAATTGCACATCCACCACCTCTTTTAGTTGTTCTATCTTGTCTGAAGATGTTGTAGCCTGGTATGGCAAGAGAGTCAGGGATTTTTGCTGAGAGCCATGTTTCAACAATTGCCAGAACATCCAGATTGTGCAGAGTAGCAAATATTTGTAGAGCATCCGCCTTTGGTAGGAGGCTGCAGATATTTAGGGATGCCAAAGTGAGCATCCCAAGTCGTTTTATGGGAGTTGCCGTAAGTGGCAGGCCATGGCGAGGATCTGGGTGAATATTACCAGACAACAGTTTCTTGTTTAATCTCTCTTTGGAATCTTGTCAGTTTCCTACTGATTGGAAACTGGCAAAAGTTGTGGCAATTCTTAAAAAGTCTCATGCACTTCTGGTTGAAGAGTTTCGTCCCATTTCCACTCTAAGTCCTTTAAGCAAGATGTTGGAAAAAATTATCATCTTTCTAGTTTCTAGTTATGGATTACTCTCTTCTCACCAGCATGGTTTTCGCAAGAATCATGGGACTATCTTGGTCAAGTTTACAGACTTCGTCCTAAGGGGCTTTGAGAAAGGTCTTATGACTAGGGCGGTGTCTGTGGACCTGACCAAGGCATCTGATTTAATTGAGCATGATATGGCATGCTCTAAATTGAATGCACTTGGTTTCTGTGATGCTCCTGTGTCTTGGATTGGACATTAATTAAGGGACCATAAACAATTTGTTTCTGTTGGTTCCGTTGTGTCTGAACATTCTCAGATAAGCTGAGGGGTTCCTCAGTGGTCCATTTTGGACCCCTTATTTTCTATTTTTGTAAACCAACTCCCTTCGTCCTGTTTAAATTGCAAAGTCATCCTTTATGTGGATGACTGGTTCCCTTGGCACCAAGGTAGCTCCCTCTCAGAGTTAACCTCAGTTTTGGCTCCTGATTTTGTAAGAGTCTGTAAATGTTTTTTGGATAATGCAATCATTTTGAATTCTAACAAAATTAAGTCCATGATTTTTGGCACTCCTCTTGTGCTTGGCAACAATCCGTCCCTGTGTTTGTACAATTCGAAAGGAATGGTTATTGAACAAGTATACCAGTTCAAGTACCTTGGGGTTCTTTTAGACAAAGGTTGACTTTTTCCCTCCAGGTTCAGTCAGTTGTCCATACTATAAACCAAAGGACTGGCTTGTTATGTTGTTTTTTTTTGTATAATTTGTTTATTAGTTTTAACAAGAGTTAACAACGACGTTACACAATGACATACAGACATACAAACAAATGTATCTCACAATTCATTGTCATTACATTCTGAGGTTCCTCATCATTATTTTCCCTTTCTCATTTGATTCCATTTATTCAAAGTTATCGTTACTGACCCCTTTAACTATTATATCCTCTCAGAGCAATAGCACAGCAATGAGGCATGGGGAAGCCCAAAACGCCCTCTATACACAATTCTACTCCATGCCACAGTGTAAAAATTATCATCTCTTCATTACTTTGTTGTCAAGAAGGCGGCCCATTCCCTATAAAATGCATCCTGCCTATCTCTAAGTGCCAGTGACAGCTTTTCTAAACCCAGATTCTGTAGCACCAGTTGGCGCCATTGCAAGGTGTTGGGGACTACGCGACTAACCCAGGTGTTCTGGTTACAATGTCTGGCCATCACCAACATTATTCTAATCCACCGTGGCAGTGGCTCCCAATCTCCTGCTTCTCCTAGGGACATACCAAATAATCCCACTATAGGATCCACTTGAATGGAGAACCCCGCCATCTGTGTTATTTCTTTACAGATTCTATTCCAAAAGGCCCTCAAAACCCTGCAATACCAGAAGGAACAAATACATGTCCGTCTCTCTTCTCCACACCTGCCACATAAAGGGGAAACAGAAGGGCATGCCCTATGCACCACTGTCGGTGGGTAATACGCTCTGTGCAGGAACTTATACTAACATACTATTTGCCAGCAGATTAGGCCTTATGGTCTGTCGAGCCTTAGATCCTTAGTTGGGGCTTCCTTAAACTTGTTACAAACTGAAAGACCCATGTAACCTACCAATATTTGTCACCAACTATCCTCTGGAATTTGGGTGCCCAGGTCCCTTTCCCTCTGCCGTTTAACTCACTGCATATAATCTGGAAAAATTTCTCTCCCCACCTTTACCGCCTTACCAATAAACCCCTTTGGGTCAGTTTGTGTCCTATGTATCATCTCCACTGGGCCCCACCCATGTGATTCTCCCTCACCCCTCTCTACCTTTGATAGGAATGCCCGAAGTTTCAAATACTGTAAAGTCTGCTGTCCTTGTAGGCCCAACCCTCGCACAATATCTTCCAATGTGCACAACTTGTCTTTACTAACCAGATTACCCACACATTTAACTTCCCTGCTTTCCCAATCCTTGAACCCTCTATCCTCTAATCCCGGTTAAAAAAAAAAAAGGATTTCTCTCTATCGGTAATAATAATGTTTCCCCTTTATTAATCCCTCTTGACTTCCTAAGGAGGTTCCATGCCTCCAGTACTGATTTAACTAATGGGTTACAACCCCCTCAAGCAGTATAGGCCTGTGCGCCTTTTGTAAGTAAGTAGGCAGATAAACGTCCCAGGCATCCCCATTGTTCCAACGTGACCCAACTTGCCACCACCGGGCGGTATACCCAGTCAGCAATATAACGCTGTTGGATAGCTAAATAATTTGTTAAGTCGGGGAAATTTAAACCTCCCCTAGTTGTCTCTGCCTTAAGTCTCTGTAACCGGATTCTCAGTTTCTGCCCCCGCCATATGAATTGAGTAGCTAATTTCTCTATCTTAGCAATGTCCCCTCTAACAAGGTGCATAGGGATCATTTGCAGAGGGTACAGAATTCTTGGTAGGACATTCATTTTCAACAGATTACTTCGACCTAACCAGGCTATGGGCAACTGCATCCATCTCCTCAGATCCGCTTCTATCACCTTAATAAGTGGTATATAATTCAATCCGTATAAGGACCCAATTGTCCTACCCACTTTAATGCCCAGATAGGTAATACATAACTCCTGGCCCCGTATTCCCCATTGCATATTCATATCATCCGACTTGGGGAAACAAAACATTTCGGATTTAAATTAATTTTATGCCCAGAGAATGCGGCAAATTTCTCTATTAAATCCAGTAGTAGTGGCATAGACCTCCAAGGGTCTCTAATGAATAAAAGCATATCATCTGCATATACAGTCGTGGCCAAAAATATTGCGCCCTTGCAGTTTTTTCTAATAATGCACCATTCCTTCCAGAAAATTGTTGAAATTAAAAAATATTTTGGTATCCACATATGTATTTCTTTGGTTTGCAGTGGAATAAAACACAAAAAGCAGAAAAATGTACTAAGTCTTAGCTTATTCCACACAGAAATCCTTAAATGGCCCGGACAAAATTATTGGCACCTTTTAGAAGTAGTGAGAAATAATTAGATTTCAAGCAGGTGATTCTCCTTCACTTTGGAATTTAACTCACTTGTGGTGAGTTGCAGGTGCCTGCAATATAAAAATCACTCAACCAGTTTGAATAGAGAAAAGGACTCATTCTCCTGTTTTGTGTCACTGTGTGTACCTCAATGAGCATGGAGAAAAGAAAGACAGCCAGAGAATTGTCTGAGAAGGTCACACAGAAGACTATAGCCAAGCATGGACAATCTCAAGGCTACAAATCAATCTCCAGAGACCTTGATGTTCCTGTTTCCACCGTACGTAATGTTATCAGGATGTTTAAGGCCCATGGCACTAGCCAACCTCCTGGGCGTGGCGCAGAGAAAACTTGATAGAAGATTGCAGCGCGGGATTGTTTGAATGGTGGAAAGCACCTCGATCAACTGCCAAACAGATTCAAGCTGACCTTCAGACACAAGGTACAACAGTTTCAACTCGCACCATCCGTCGCCAACTCAATGAAAGGGGGTTATATGGTAGGAGGCCCAGGAGGACCTCACTGCTGAGAGAGAGACATAAGAAAGCCCGACTGGGGTTTGCCAAAACACACCTGAACAAGCCAAAATCCTTCTGGGAGAATGTCCTGTGGACAGACGAGACCAAATTAGAACTTTTCGGTAAAGCACATCATCTCCATATTTACAGAAAACAAAATAAAGCCTTCAAAGAAAACACCACCTTCACTACAGTCAAACATGGAGGAGGTTCAGTGATGTTTTGGGGTTACTGTGCTACCTCTGGCACTGGGTGCCTTGAACGTATGCATAGCATCATGAAATCTGGAGATTACCAGGCCATTTTGGAGCGCAATGTTGAACCCAGTGTCAGAAAGCTGGGTCTCCATCGAAGGTCATGGGTCTTCCAGCAGGACAATGACACCAAACACACTTCAAAAAGCACCCAGGAATGGTTCAAGACAAGACGCTGGACTGTTCTGAAGTGGCCAGCAATGAGTCCAGATCTAAATCCCATTGAAAACCTGTGGAAAGATCTGAAAACAGCAGTTGGGAGAAGGCACCCTTCAAATCTGGGAGAACTGGAGCAGTTTGCACAAGAAGAGTGGGCCAAACTGCCAGTAGAGAGGTGCAGAAAGCTCATCCATGGCTATAGGAAGCTGTTGATTGCAGTTATTTTGACCAAAGGCTGTGCTACCAAATATTAAGTCAGGGTGTCAATAATTTTGTCAATGCCATTTCTTTTCATTTTCTGATTTAAAAGGATATATTAAATTCTGAATCAAAAACAAAGGTTCTGTAATATTAACAGAGAAGTAAAGAATTGTGGAGACCAAATACTGTACTGTTAATTTCAACTTATGTTTAGAGGAATTGTGAGTTATTTGAAAAAGTGCAAGGGTGCCAATATTTTTGGCCACGACTGTAGGGTGACCTTATGCATGGCCTCCCACCCCCATCCCCAATATCCTGGATCCCTGACACTGCCTTACTACTGCCGCTATGGGCTCCAATGCTAGAGCAAACAGCGGCGGCGCATAGTGGGCACCCCTGCCGTGTACCCTCTCTAAATCAAATGGTGCAGTGGCATCCTATTAACCAAGACTCGTGCTCTAGGGGCTTGGTACATAGCTTTAATCCACCCAATGTATGACCCACCCAGACCAAACCAGGTCAGCACCTCAAAAAGGTACTCCCACTCCACCCTATCAAAAGCTTTTTCTGCATCCATAGATGACATATGTTTTCTCCACTTCTTGCCCCGCCCTCCAAACCACGTTAAGTAATCTGCGCATATTGTGATAGGATAGCCTCCCCTTTATAAACCCGGTCCGGTCTGGGTGTATCAACGCAGACAGATAGTCCTCTAGCCTCATCGCCAAGATCTTGGCCAGGATTTTGAGATCACAATTTAGTAGCGAGATCAGTCTGTATGAGGCACATTCCGATGGCTCCTTACCCGGCTTAGGTATCAGGCATATCATGGCATCATACCACGTGTCTGGTATCCACAGATTTTCTTCCCCCAAATCCCCTTGGAATACCTCACATAACGTGTCTGCTAACTGACCCCCCACGTACACTATAAAATTCCAATGAGAATCCATCTAGTCCGCCCGCCTTACCTTTTTGCAGTTTTCCAACAGCTTTTATGACCCCTTCCTTTGTTACAGGTTGGTTTAAATGGACTCTCTGGCTCACCGTTAGCCTGGATAGCTCTATCTTGTCTAAAAATTCCTGCATCCACTGCCCCCTGCCCTTACATTCTGCTTTGTACAGTTGGGCGTAGAATGTCTGAAAGCAGTCCCACACTTCCCCTGCCTCCCTATGCACCTTACCCTCTCTATCCTTGATCCCTACTATACTAGTGGGGCATTTACCCCCCCCCATGAATCTAACCATAAGTGTGCCCAGCCTATTACACCACTCAAACATCTGGCGTTTAGCGTAGAACCATGATTTCCTAGCTTCTCCCTGCACCAGGTAATTCAGTGCATCCCTTGTAGATGTTAGCAATCAACCTACCACGTCTCTCTCTCCCTGAGCTGCCAGTCTTTCCAAATCTTTAAGCTGCCTCTCTAATTTCTGTCTCTTTTCTTGTTTCTCTTTTTTAACCCTGGCCATATAAGCTATTACTGAACCTCTCAGGAAGGCCTTCCCAGCATCCCAGAAAACAGACCTGGGCACCTCTGACCCCTGATTAGTTACTTTATAGAAGCATCACTGTTTCGACAGGTATTCCCTAAATTCCTTATTAGGAAGCATATATGTAGGGAATTTCCATTGCAGGGGTGCATCTCTTATCCCTCGCATCCTAATCTTCCCTATCACCATAGCATGATCCGAGATGTGAATCGGACTATGTGAAGCATCTATTAGCCTGTCGTTCCATTCTCGCAGGACCAGGATATAATCGATTCTTGTCCACGTCCCGTGAGGATTAAAAAAAAAAAATGTATATTCCCCGACGCCTGGGTTTACCGTTCTCCAACTATCTACTAGTTCAAGGTCTAATACACCAGCCACCATTGATTTAGTGCCTCTGACCCCCCGAAAGTGATCCATGATTGGGTCCAACACACTGTTTAGGTCTCCCCCTAGTCCAAGGCCAGGGAACTGTTCCCTGATTAACAAATCCAAGAGTTCAGGGAAGAATTCTGGTTCATATGTAGCAGGTGCATAGACATTACCAAACATGATTTGTTCCCATACAGCTGCCCCACCACAAAAACATATCTGCCTCTCTGTGGTCTTTCACAACTTTAACTTCAAATGGTAAACTCTACGACTACGGACAGCCACCCCCGCCTTCCGAAGAGGGGGAAGCAGCAAAGCACTTACCCACCCACCCTCGGAAAAGTTTGGCATGCTTAACATCCAAAGGTGCATCTCCTGTAATAGTGCTACTTGCATACCCCGCTTTCTAAGCACTGTTAGAAGCATTGTGTGTTTAATTGGGCTTGTGATCCCCGCCCATTCCAGGAGACCACCGTTAAATCTTGTTTGCTACCCATATTCATACTCCTCTGTCACCTGCATAAGAGCCGACCATTGGGCTCCCCCATGCCCTCCAGTATACCGCCTCAGCATTCCACTTCCAGTTCAACGTGAGATGCATGCAACAACATACAACAGAAATAACAAGGTAACAGAATAACAAGAACAGTGAACCCCTTCCCCCAACTGATGGAATACGAACATCTTCTAAATTCCTACTACCCCCCATCTGATCTCCACAGTAGAATACATCCCCATTACATATTTTATCACTTTGTGTTTTCCCCAAACCATACCCCCAACCCCACTTGATGACACCAAATGCATTCCCAGCATGAGCGTCAAATACCCCATTCAACGATATCAATGCCCCGCTGCTCCTGCCACAGCCAATAGCTTTTGCTAACCTGTATCTGAAAATTAAAAAAATGATTAAAAATTACCGAGCTGTAGAAGCAGGAAAAGCCAGACTCCCCACAGACAACTTTAATATTCCCCTGTGCCGCCTCACCCTCCAACCCCACCCCAATGATACCCAATAGCACCCGACAGGAGCACAACCCTGCTGAGCTTTGCAACACTCCGAGGCCCTCAAGGAAGCGTGTCAGAGTACCTTCTGGTTTGATTCCCCTTTCCTAACCCAACCTCCAGTCCCTTCTCCCTTTCCCCTCATTATCCGTCGGTGGTATGCCTCTCTCCCAGGAGGCCTTCTATGCAGCAAGCCCCAAGACTGTGAGAAAGGGGAAGGCCGCGCCTCAGACATACGCGCTAAGCCCTCCCTCTCCCAAGAGTTCATCTGCGGGCCATCCGATTTCTCTCCACAACCCTTCAGCCTTCCTATCCTTCGACTCCCCAGGGAGCTATTATGCCCCAAACATTCACCATCTACATGTTCTCATCAGTCCAGGGGAAGGAGCAGCCGGAGTAAACTTCTACATGTCAGGCCTGCTACCCGACCCAGTCTCTCATTAGGAAAGGCCCCAGGACAAATCTTCCAGGTTCTGGATGCGCAAAATGTCCCACGTACTCCTATCTCCACTGGACAGGCCACACAAACAGGGAAACATTCCAAACATAAATGTTGCAACGGCAACCAACTCACAGTTCAACATCTAATCAGCCTTCTCCGTGCCATCATTTACCCAGCTTCTTTTGCAGGTTAGCCACAAATATTTTCACCTTGTTAAGCTCCCAGAAGGAGTACGTTGCCCCCTCATATCTTATCTTTAACACTGCAGGGTAGATCATACCATTTTCGACCTTGAGGTTTCTCAATTGGACCATGAGCGGGTTAAATACCTTTCTCTTCTGGAGGAGTGGTAAGGAGTAATCTTGTGAGATAAACATGAGCGCCCCTTCAAATTCCAGCACCCCCTTCCCTCTGTAAACTCTGAGAATCGCTTCTCTATCTTGGAAAGAGTGAAATCGGATAATTATCTGCCGCGGGGGCTGATCTCCCGATGGTCGCGGCATTACAGCTCGATGAGCCCGTTCCAGCTTGAAAAGGCCGTTCTTTGGCTGAATTCCTAATAGCTCTGGGAAGGTCTGGGCACAAAAGTTCATGACATCTCCTTTCTCCGCACCTTCCAGTAAGCCTCTCAGGCGTAAGCTGAATCTTTGATGATAATTTTCCTGATAGTCCATGGCTTCTTTTAGTTCCTCTAGTTCTTTCTGTAGCTGTAAAACTTGCCTTTGGGTGTCTGCATTTTTGTCCTCCAATCGTGATATACGCTCCTCAGCCTCCTCTATTCTGTTGGGAGTGCGCAGCCTGTTGCTCAAGCACTTCTTGTAGTTTCAGATTGATGATCTCCTCTAATTTCAGCAATCGGGGCTCCAGCACAGCAACCACTTGGCCTGTACCCTCTCTGCCTAGCGCACAGATTTCGGCTGCCAACAGGGAAATTTTGCCCACGCTTTCACCTGACGTGGAGGCCATAGGAGCCACTACCTTTTTCCCCCGCTTTTCCAGCGATCCGCTGACTTTTCCCCGTATTAGGCACAAGATACTCCTCCATAACACTTTCCCCAAACAGATTGGCACTGCTGCAATATTTCGAGATCCGTCTTTTCCACTGTTATTTTAATTTTAATCGGCTGTTAGCACGGAGCAGCCTGGTGGCACGTCTATCTTGCTAGCTGTTCATCAGTGCCCCCCAGGACTGGCTTGTTGTACAAATTCAAAACTTTTTTCTCCTTTGAAGTAAGAAAAACTATTGCAATTGGATCCCTGCTACCCCACTATGACTATATTTCGTATATTTATATCTCGGGAATAAGAAGTTGAATTCTCTAAGGGTGGTTTATAACAATAAATGTCAATTTGTGCTTCAGGTGCCTATACGAGCACATCATTGTGTTTTATATTCTCAGCTATGGTGATTAGTTGAGATAGCTAGAACTGAATATTTTTTTGGTTGTCTAATTTTTAAATGTTTTATTTAAATCATTATTTCCTCTAATTACTGTAAGTTATGTTCTGTTCTCCCCGGTTTGAGATCATCTAATTGTATTCTATTTGATATGGTTATACCCAAACTTAAAATAGCAAGTCGTGCTTTCTCTATAGCTGCCCCTCAATTTTGGAATGTATTGCCCTTCGCAGTATGTCAGGCTTCTTCATTAATTGGTTTTAAGACAAAATTGAAAGAATATTTGTTATCTAAAATGTCATAGCTGCTTTTGGTGATTGTTTAAATGTTAGTTATTGTGTGTGCCTGTTTTTTTGTATTGACCCCAGGTCAAACCTGAAAAAGGGCCTTTGGTCTAGAGTTCTCACCCGGTTAACAAATGAATAAATAAAAAAATAAACATGAGGAGTCTGCACTGAGCCTCCAAGGCTGGACTGAAGTACACTGGCAGGTTAAATACTGGGTTAAGGTGAAACTCAATAACAATCTTTGGAAGGAACTTTGGGTTAGGGCAGAGGAAAACCTTGTCCCTGTGGAACACCAGATATGGAGACTCCACAGAGAGCACCTGGATCTCACTGATCATTCTGACAGAGGGGACAGCCACCAAGAAGGCAGTCTTCCATGACAGGTGAGAGATGTCACACCTGCACTGGTTCAAATGGCTTGCCCATGAGCATTGCCAGTACCAACACGTGGTCAAGGCCCTTAAAGAAGCATGCTACCACCTCATCCTGCACCACCGTCAGCATACCAACTCATGCCCGGTATGCCGAGATGGTAGCTAGGTGCACCTTGAGGGTCATCAACCTCAGGCCCAACAGAGAGGGACCACAAGTATCCCAGGATGCTAGCCATGATGCAGGACAGGTGGTCTAGCTCCCTGCCCTGGCACCAAATGGAGAAGTGCTTCCACTTGAAGGCATAGCATTGGTGAGTCTACTCCTTCAGAGGCGCTTCAAAAACCTGAAGGATCTCTTTAGAGAGACCCAAAGCCTGGAACTTTAGCCGCTCAGGATCCAGACTGTCGGGGCAGAGACTGAAGAGCAGAGTACAAGACCTTCTTCCCCTGGCAGCATGAGAGCAGTTCCGGACACAGAGGCAAGTGCCACGGAGGTCTGCTACTAAGTTTGAGGAGATCAGGGGATCAAAACTGCACTGCCAGTCCGGTGCCACCAAGATCATCCGTACCTGGTTTCTCTGCACCTTGACCAACACCTTGTGGTTCAAGGAAAAGGGAGGGAAGGCATACAGGAGGCCCAGGGTCCAGGGCCTCCCTAAGGCATCCCCCCCATCAGTGTTCTGCAGTGTGGAGGTGGGCACAAAAGCTGCGGTTTTGTGTTCCCCAGGAGGTGAACAGACTGACCAGGGGAGTGCCCCACTGTGAAAACAGGCGATTCACCACTTCCTGGCAGAGACACCACTAGTGAAATGCTTTGCCCACCCAGCTGAGGGCACCCACCAGCTGGCTGGAGGCTCCGGCTACGCGACTCGCCAGGAGATCAGCACCCAAGCTGTGCATGAGAGTCCAGGTGCTGAGGGCTTCCTGACAACTGGAGGAAATGCATTCTGCCCTGCCTGCAGAGGCAGTACATGGTCATGGTGTTGTCAGTCTGAACTTGCATGACCTGACCCCGAACAGATGGATCAAAGGCCATCAGACCAAGATGCAACATACAGAACTCCAGCAGGTGGATGTGGAAACTTGGACTTCTTGGGGGTCCAGAGCCTCTGGGCCCCTAGGTGTGCTCCCCAGCCCACCACAGATGCATCAGTCATGAGAATGACCATCCACCCTGGGCAGATGAACGGGACACCTTCCTGCGGGTGTTCTGGGATAAGCCACCACTGGATGGCATCCCACATCTGCTGCATCGTGACCAGATGGTCCAGGTGACAAACCACTGAGTCCACTGGTGGGGTCAACTCCCACTGCAGGGGGTGCATCTGCCAGTGGGTCCTCCAGACTACACTTGTGCAGGACGCCACATACCCCACAGACACAGGAAGTCCCAGGCAGGACATGAGTGCTCAACACAAAATGATCAGGCAAAGGAAGTAAGATCTGCTCCCTGGTCCACCGAGAGTCAGGCTTTGGCCAGATGGGAGTCTAGTTCTGCTCCGAAGTCAATGATCTGCAAGGAGTAGAATTCCAACTTGGCTAGATTGACTAGAAGGCCCAAGGCTGTGCAAGACTGGAGGGCCAGATCCTTGGACTGTTCCACATCCTCCCAAGAGGAACACACAATCAGCCAGTTGTGCAGGTAGGGGAACACCCAAACCCCTCTGCACCTCAGGAATGCTGCCACCACTGCCATGCACTTGGTGAAGACCCTGGGGGCCAAGCAGAAGCCAAATCGCATCACTCGAAACTTGTAAAGCACCCCGTCTGCATGGAACCGAAGGAACTGCCTACAGTGGAACAAACTGACTGGGATGTGAAAGAAGGCATCCTGGAGGTTCAGAGAGCAGAACTCCATGCCCTGCTCCAGGGATGGAATGATATGGTTCAAAGTGACCATCCAGAACTTACACTTCCTCAGGAGCTGACAGATTGTGAAGATCCGATATGGAAAACCAGCCCCCTATCCACTTGGGGACTATAAAGTATCTGGATACAAAGCCCTGACCAGGGTGTCCAGGACACTGACCACAGCGCCTTTCTGAAGAAGTTGCACGATATCCCACACCATGGCCTCCCTAGGGAGGAACAGTCTCGAAGTCTAGAGGCAGACCGCGACCCACCACGTCGAGCACCTATATGCTCAATGTGATAATGGACTAGGCATGCCAGAATTGGCAAAGCCAACCCCCGGGAACCCAAGTCAGATGCAGGACAAGCTGGAGGGAGACACCTCGAGACCTGTCAATGAGCAGGCTTAGTGGAGACTCCAGCACTGGGGCTTCTTGAAGCCGGAGGCGGTGGGCTTAGGCCGAAACTGAAGGGGCTTCGTTTTCAGTTTCTGGCCCTTAGGGTCCTTCTGAAAGGTTGTAACAGAATCCAAGGTGGCACTGGACATCTCCATTCTAGTGAGATGATCATCCACCCCGGACTGAACAGGTTGGTACCCAAGAAGTGACATCCGCAAACTTATGCTGGGTATTCACCGTAAAGGTGGAGATCCTCAACCAAGTCTGAAGCCGCATGGGGACCACGGCAGCAGCCACGGACCAAGCACAGGATTCCCAGATGTCCAAGGCCATCTGGAGCTGGTGCTTAGCAACCAAAGGTCCCTGGGGTCCCAGATCATCTTAACCGCCTGAGACTACACCTAAGGAGATACCAACAGATACTTTGAGGGAATTTATGGGGACAGTGCACCCCAAAACAGGTAATCCAAACACATTAACAACAGAACTGGACTATAGGACATTAGAAGAATTGCTGCTGGAAAATGATATGCAAGGTGACCCTCCTTGACCTCCCACACTCAAAAAGGGTATGGAATTTCGGGGCAAATCTTGACATAAAAAAAGTTAGAAAGCAACTATTTAAACCCAAATCTACTTTTTGTCCAAACCCCTACAATAACATGCTAGGAGCCTTTGAAAAGATTGTAACAAAGCAGGTAAGGGACTTAATAAAAGAGAAATCTAATGTCACCAGGTTTAACCTATTTAAAAAAAATATATATTGCTCTAAATGAACTGTCACAGGATGCATCTGTTGTGGTCAAACCCTCTGATAAAAGTGGCAACATTGCTATTTTAAGTGTAGAACATTACTAAGAAACTGCACATAGTATACTTAATGAGAAGAACTATAAAGTATTATTGAACCCGATCCCACAGTACAAAAAAAAGAACTGTACAAATTGTTGTTAGAGGCAGTGTCTGCTGGAGTAATCTCTGAACAAGAATATGGTTTTATCTGGCAGGACCATCCCATTACACTGGGATTTTATGTAATACCTAAAATACATAAAGATAGTGAGAGACCACCAGGAAAGCCTATAGTTTCAGGCGTGTGTTCCCTTACACAGAACTTAGGAAAGTTTGCAGATTTTTTCCTATAAAATGAGGTCAAAACCTTAAACACATACATTAGGGACACCATGGACCTTCTAGATAAACTAGAAATAGTAAGATGGGAAGAAAATTATAAGTGGCTAGGCACAGGCGTAGAGTCTTTATATACTTTGATATTGCATGAACACAGCCTGGCAGCTACCGAATACTTTCCATCTAAATTGCCTGTGAATATGGATGTCCCAGTGAAGTTCATAATGGATGCACTGGAATTTATACTAAAACATAATAGTTTTGAATTTGAAGGCAAACATTATGAACAGCTCTGTGGTACTGCCATGGGGGCAGCCAAGGACCCAGAGTCACGCTAATCTTTTTCTAGGCAAATGGGAATATGAAACTGTGTTAAACCCTCTGGTTAATCCCCATTTTCACAAACCAAAACACTGGCTGCGCTTTATTGAGGACATTATCTGCGTATGAGACGGAGACCAGGTTGAAGCTGAAGAATTTATAAACTGGTTACACAGCAATGATCTAAATCTTACATCTACCTATCGATTTGACCCTGTCACTTTACATTTCTTGGATCTCTGCTTATTTGTAGAAAAAGAGAAAGACACAGGTTTTGCCATCAATACTAGAACTTTCAGGAAACTTACAGCCACTAATTCAGTTCTGCATTCAGACCATGCACATCCAATGAGCCTTAAGAAATCGATTCCTTAGTGTCAAATTTTAAGACTAAAAAGGAACTGCAGCAAGCAATCAGACTTTGACTTAGAGGCAAATTAATTGATAGAATGCTTTAGGGCTAGAGGTTATGACCTAGATTTACTAATGAAACGAAAAGAGAGTGGAAAAAATTCCAAGAAATTCTCTATTACATCCAGGCACACAAACCCAACAAAAAATATGCCCTGTACATTTATTACATAATATAACCACCTGGCAGGACAGATAGGAAACATTTTCCAAAACTGGCCCATTTTGCCGAGTGGGTGGTGCTGTAGGGCCCAGACCACGAGTAACATTTCGTAGATCCAAAAATATAAAGGATAAACTTGTACACTTGAGGCTAGCGATAAAACAACGTGAAGAAACATCCAGCTGGTTCCCACAGAGACCAAAGGTTTTCCATAGATGCAGGAGATGTAATATCTGTAGATCTATCCTAGAAAACAATAGCTTTAAACATCCCAGTAATCAAGAATGCCCTATGATAGTCAGAGACTTAATTACTTGTGAACCTCCTGTGTTATTTATGTTCTCTGGTGTGAATGTAATCTGATTTATGTAGGCAAAACTGTAAGACCACTCAAACAACGAATCCAGGAACATGTGAGATCCATTATCAATGCCAGAAATGATACTCCAATGGGAACACATTTTGCAACTCATCACGACTCCTCCCTAGAACGCCTGAAATTCATGGGCATTGACTGGGTACAATCAGATTTAATACGTGGTGACAGGGCCAACAGGTTGTTACAGAAAGAAAGCATGTGGATTTTTAAATTAAATAGTGTTAAACCTGAAGGCTTAAATAACTGGGACCGGAAACCTTTTTTGAAATGAATTTATAGTTTTGTGGTCTCATGCATGCAGAATGGATCCCGCTTTAAATAAAGTGGTAACAAGTTGTCCAGAAAGCAAACATGTGGTTCCTTAATCTTCTGAAATAACCAATTGGGGACTTGACTCCCCTCCCCCCCCCCTTTTTTTTTTAAATGAATTTATTTGTGCCTTTTTGAAACTTGCATATAAAATGGATCCCACTTTAACTTAGTGGCAGTCTGTCCAGTTTTTTCATTTGATTTGCTTCACCTTGCTGATTTTTCATCTTTATCTGTTAGAGAGACAACCCCCTTCTGGGCTCCTACCAACTTACAGTAGTATCTGGCACTTGCCTAAAGGAGATCTAATAACTGCAGCGTTGATGTTCCTCAGACCCAGGATACACACATAAGTGGATTTGAAAGTACACATTGTTAAAACTTTTTCTTCTAAACACACTTTATTTTACGTGACATAGCATTTTTGTATTAAAAGCACTATGTATTTATATGTAATATGCATACAATTTTGACATGCTATCAGTATTTCTCTTCTATATGTAAATGATGCACCTTTAAGAGTTAAAGTAGCAAAGTCATGACTCAAGATGCATTTAAGGACTGGTTTGCTTCTGTGGCCCTACCCCCTTGAAGACTTTTGAAGTCGAGGTGCTAGGGGTTTGTTGCTACTACCAGGAAGTACCTGCTTGTAAATTCTTTTGCTCTGATTTTTGAGCACTTGCTTTAGTGAAAAAAACAACTTTAGATATATTCATTTTGCAGTGCTTCTCATTATTTGCGCACTACATTCGTTGTGGTTTTTGGTTCATGTGGAGGTTTGCCGCCTCATACGTGGTGCTGCAACAGCCAAGAACTGCATCGCTGTGAATTGTTTTGGTTTTTTCATCTTAACCACCAACTGCAAATCTGCAAGACGGTGTGGAAAGACTTGGTCCAAGACACCCATGAGGGCATAGGTAAAGTTGGCCATCATGAAGGCAGAGCCTGCTTGCCGAAAACCAAGGGAGGAGGCTGCACAGACCTTTTTTGCCACCTGGTCCAGCTTTATCTACTCTTTGTCGGGAGGTTTGTTGACAGCGACATTGCCCATCTGCCAGAAAACCAAATCCGCCGCCAATTCTTCGTCCAAAGGATGGTCGGAAAAGCCAGAAAGGGATCCAGTGAGCACCGCATACTTGTGGGCCACACGGGCTGAAGGTGCCAGACATGGGGCTGGATGCTGCTTAAGCTCCAGAGCGGGACTAAGAATGGCTTCCACGACCAGGAAGGCAACCCCTGGGAACTCACCCCTGTCAATTCCAACCAGGGTACCTGGCCCACCTTTTGATTGTCTCCAATGAATCCCCATAGATTCAGAGATGAGGCAAAGGAGACTGGCTGGCCCGTGCTCGGTGGTGAGCTCCTTGGTGGACTCTTGACTGAAGCCTGGAGTCTGAGTGGAATGCATAGAGAAGTCCTCAGAGTCCTAGGACTCCATGAACACTGCCCTCGACCCAGGCTCCCTGTGGATCACTCAAGACTCAACTGAATAAAAGGGGTCTTGATGGATGGGAGGAGAAGCCAGCAATGGCTTGGCCAAGGGTAACCAGAACCGGCCGCAGCAAAGGTGACCATGGGAGTGCCAGAGGCTGCGATGTGGCACGACCATGGCTGAGGATCCACTGTTGCCACATCAACTCCTCGTTAACCACGCCACAATTTGCCACAAAGCCTGTCTTTGTCCCTGGGAGGAGGAAGAGCGCTGATGGCACATCTTAGTCAATGGTCAAGAGCAGAAACAACAGGATTCCAGAGCGCTCGATCAGGATAGAGTCCTCGACCGGCGATCGGGTTATCGGGGAAAAGATGTGGGGGAGTGGCCCATGTAACTCAGCACCATCTGGAGCCCGTGAAACCCGAGTGGTTAATCTCCTGAAGGGATACAGCTGGTTTGTCCGACCCTTCTAAGAGAGGGCCGAGAGGACCAGAGTCAGAGAAAGCGAGTCATCCTCAACCTCTGACAATGGGTCAACCAGGTTGAGAAAAATCTCAGTCAACTGGTCCGCTTTAGTCTCAGCCAGCCATCCTGGTGGGCACAGAGGGACAGACATCTGGACAGGGACTCCAGAAGGTCAGCCGAAGCCGATGGCTCAACAACCATTGAGCCAGATGCAGAATCATGGGAATGGGAGGAGTGAGCCCGCTCCTGATCCCTTGACCCGTGACTGGTCCTCATAGATTGATGACTGAGATGGTTTGGACCCTCAGGAACAGCCCTCCCTGAGGGTGGGAAGAAACTGGCCAAAGTTCCAAAATGCTTCAGTAAATGAAGCGCTCAATCCCACCGGGAGCAAAGCTGGAAACTGAAGCAGCATGCACTGCAGCCTGGGCTGCTGGCTCATTGAGCGAGGCAAGGTATGATGCTAAGCCTGCTGCCACCAAGGCGTCCCTGTGGGCATCCTTGGACCGGACTGTCTAGTCTCGTTCACCTGTACAGCCCAATGAAAAAGTGGGTAAAATGGTCCTCAAACGTTGAGGGCTACAGGGACTGGCACAGGCCACAAGCCTGCAGATTTTGTTGAGCCCCTAGTCAATAAACACATGAGGCGTGAAGGTCGGTGTGCAACATATGTTCAGGTTACAAGCAGCACACTGCCTGAACCCAGGACCAGATCTCTGGTCATCAGGCTCCATTCAGACAGTAAGAATGGTACCAACAGAGAAAAGGCACCTGAAAACTGACTAGGAAAATGGACTTGCACTGCACGCAGGAGCTGCAAAGGAGGAAACCTGATTCTTCCAGCAGCAAGGAAGATCTTATGCCATGGAGCAGAGCCGACGAGGATACCATATAGGTGGGAGGCACTTAGCTTGAAGACGTTCTGGCAGAACTTAAAGGGAAAGAAAGACTGCCAAAGTGTGGATAAGTGCACCATATCCATGTGCCTAGAACTTATATTTTCTGAATAAAAATATTACATATGTAAGTCATAGCGTCCAAGTACTATATAGGGACAATAAGTCCTTATTCACCCTCATTAAATAATTATGAAAGATGACATGGGGACCCCCCAAAAAAAAAAATAATTAGCTTCTGAAACGCTATTTAAGGTCTAGAATCTCTCCCATTTATAAGGACTCTTCTGACTGAAAGTCATCTTGAAGTTACCTACTTGCTGGGAGAGTTGAAAGAGACACCACAACAGAAACAACTGCTAAGGGATACCCATCCAGAAGGCAAGGTTGGGGCCTTAAGAAACAATGCTTCAGTCTCATAGCAAGCTACATTAAAAAGGGGTATATTCACACCTGGGGATATTCACACCTGGGGTATAGTCTACAGGAACATAACTAGTATGAACCCTAGAGACTCAACACCCAGGTGTTTCCACAGAGTAGGAACGGAGTTGACTGATATGTTTAGCAAAAAACAAAGACTAGATAGTTGGAAGGCCTTAAGACACAGTTCGAATCTATAGGATGATTCAAGGTATTGGCTCCTTCATACATAGTTATGGATAAGTCAAATCAAGTTACTATATTGAAATTTCTCAGCAGTTCCTGCAGGTACTAGGTCTTTTACCAGAGGTTTCTTCAGGAAAAAAATGTATGATTTTTTTTTTTTTTTTTAGGGACTATGTAATGTATTTGTTCTCAGCTGACATCTGAGGACTACTTCCATAACCTCACAGCTAGACAAACTTGCGCTAGGAAAGGGGAAATTGTTTAAGCCAGAGCATGTTTCCAAGTGACTTGTTCAAGGTCACACAGTATGCAAGTGCGGGCTGATGCGATTCAAAGCCAGGCCTCCAGGTTTGCAGCTCAGTGCCCGTAACCACTACACTATACTGCCTGCTGCACTTGGAGTGTGCCAGGGGACACACAGAAGAAATTTCTTCATACTTACCATAATTTCCTTTTCTGTTAGCTCCAACATTGTCAATGGGTAATCATAACAACTGAGTATAGTGCACCCCTGCCAGGGGAATGGCACAGCCCAAGCTTTAGAATGTTGGGCACATAAAAGATTCCAAGCAGCAACTCAGTCACTACTGACCTTGCAGTGCCATAGCAGCTACACATTTTCGCATATTATATGACATTCCTTATGTAAATAAATGCTATCTTATCTTCCCGGCAGATAGTCAAGGAAGACATGCTCTTTGATAGACTGAAGTTTGGAAAATTCGGTTCTCCTTGCAGGAAATGAACAATCAGGCAAAAGGCATGTTGCACATCGTCACAGATCTGGGCACCAAGGCTGACCACATAATCAGGCATAACTTTCAGGCAACAACGTATTCAGTGAGACTACCTGCAACAAGGAACAAACACCTTAAAATATAACAAAACCTGTTAGCCTGTGGTCACAGACATTCATACATACATACACAGATATATATATACACACACACACACACACACACACACACACACACACACACACACACACACACACATATATATACATACACACACACACACACACACACACACATATATATATATATATATATATACACACACACACATATATATATATATATATATATATATATATATATATATATATGTGTGTGTGTATATACACACACACACACACACACATATACACATAAATATATATACGTGTGTATATATATATATATATATATATACACATACATATACACACACACACACACACTATATATATATATATATATATATATATATATATATATATATATATATATATATATATATATATATATATATATATATATATATATATATATATTTATATATTTATACACACATACACACACACACACACACACATCCATGGCAAAAAAATCCATTTAATGCATCAGTTAGGGTTGCTCCACAGCGACAAAAGCGAAGACATTCGGTGTTAGGCTTGAAAACCTTAACTGCGCATTCCCCCACCACCACCACCATACACACACACACATACATGCAAGTAAGGGAAGGAACAAGGCAACACAACCAATCACACACAACCAGCAGGAGGTGTATACCTGTGTTACTGTAGGAAGTGGAGAAATCCAACTTCAGGCATCATACATTATTTACAAAGTTGTTCAGTGAGATTTGTTCATCTAAAGGTGAACCAACCTGGCAGTAGCGAAAACGGTGTACCTCGCTTCGTTTTCAACATATCGCTGGCGAAAGGCGTCATGGGTGTCGCAATGTTAGTCTATGGCAAATTGCTCAATTTTGGAAAGGTGCAACTTTGTTATCCTTAAGTATTAGCACCAAAGCAGAAAAAGGCACATCTGTGGGACCAGGTCTTGCCACCCTGCAAATTTCAGCCCAAAGGACCCAACCGTTTGCTTGCAGGATGATGGCAAAGATGTGCAGTCTTCAGAAGCATACTTTCGCAAACACGAAAGTGTCACAAACGAAAGACACGAAAGTGGCCCATTTGCTGAAAGCGTAAATAAAATAGTGTTTCAAAACACTGTCGAAACACCAGTGTCGCAAATGCATAGCACGACACTGCTCTATTTGCAAAGTGATTTTCAAAGTATTTCATGAATGTGCAAACTCCTGTTTTGGATCAGGTGAACCCCAAATACCATATGTTAGTCTCTGTTATGTGTTGGTGGCAGCGTAGGCCCAAGATGCCCAGTTGTTCGCAGTGATATCGCGCTTATGTGTCCGGGATCAGAGTTAGCAGTCACGACCCACGCCACAGCTCCGGCTGGGAGCATCGGGTGTGGTTTCGTGGTTTAGATAGTTGTATGTTATTTTGTTACCTGCTGCTGGTTGTGTTGCCTTGGTCCTTCCCCACGTATGTGTATGTGTCTGTGTGGTGGTGGCGGGAGGAGGAGAATGTGCAGTTAGGGTTTTCAACCCTAACACCAAAATTTCCTTGCTTTTGTCGCTGCTCTAACAATCCTAACTGATGCATTAAAAACAGAGTTGTTTTGCAATGAAGTTCCCTTATTTTTGAGAATGTGCACTATAAATAGTGAATGGAATGTGGTGGGAGTGCAGGGCCCCATGTGAATTGTTGTCACTTCGCTGCACAAAAACTGTATGACCAACTGAAATTAAAATTAGTAATGAAGACATGTACCATATCACAACATGAATAACAAATGTTATCTGAATCTGTTCAACAGCTGCACAGCGTCACATCGGGAAAACTGCGGAGTGCCGAAAAGAACATTTTTGCCACTTCGCTACATAAGAACCATATATCCGATGGAACGAAAAATTGGAAAAAAGACATGTACCACAGTACACAGCATGTCCAGAATTGTGTGAACATCCGTTCAGCAGTTGCACAGCGCCACGAGCAAACTGTGCAGGCACATTCACCAACTGTAAGTGCCAGCGTCCCGAAAACTGTCACAGTCAAATATCTATTATAAATCTTTCCACATTCCAAATGCCAGGCAAACCGGACGCACGATTCAAAAGTTACTGAAGCGGAATGAACCAAATTTTCATTCCGAGTGGCATAATTCTGCACCTGTTTATGTTTTACACACCAAACCACTGCAAAGCACCTGCAGAACACTAGGGCTACCTGTGCTATAAATTTCAAGCCAGTAGAACAACACGCAGAATGCTATGCGCAAAACTTTAACTGCGTCACGCAGCATCTCCGCAGCTGATTATTTTTCCAACATGTAAACAGCATAATTCACATCTCCAGGACATCCACTCAACGCCCTTCATATTTTATGTGAAAAGACCAAACCGTTTCAGAGATAAATATTTACGTTTCTGCACCTTTAAGAAGTCTTTCGGGAGGCGCTAATGAGCCAGCTAGTGTGAGGTCACTTTTCCTCACTCCGTCTACCGCCGCATTAATTATAAATAAAATTAGACTAAAACTAAAGTAGATCAACAGAATTGCGCCTGGACGTACTTAGAGACGATTGATGAATATGTCATTTCCTTGGCGGCTAAAGGCTCGCATACAGCCGCTAAGAATCAGAGAATGCAACCGTCGGCTTCACAGGTGATGAGCGAAGGGCCTATCACTCTGTCGGCAGCCGAAGTAAGCGCCCTGTGCCGTGAAGTTACACAGCAGGTGTTGGCTGCCCTGGAACCTCGGCTCACAAGCCTGACCACTAACTTCGATCAGAAACTGCAGGAATTAGTGGATCTTCACACCTCGCATGCCACCCGGCTTACTGAAATGGAGCAACGAGTATCAGATTTAGAAGATACCACCTCCCCCATACCAGAACAAATTATTGCTTTACAAAAGGAGCTCAAGGTTTTCAAAGAGCTCTTTGATTACCAGGAAAATTATCACAGACGACCGAATTTACGGCTTTGGGGGCTCCCGGAAGGGCTAGAAGAATCAAGTGTGATGGACTTTTGTGCTAAAAGGCTGCCTGAGCTGCTCGGTCTTTCTCCAAAGAATGGCGCCCTGAAATTGAAAAGGGCCACCGAGCTGTTCTACCCAAACCTGCCCCTAATCAGCCACCGAGACAAATTATTATGAGATTTCATAACTATCAAGACCGCGAGGCAGTCTACTCTCCAGTGTGACTGTATAACTCTTCTCTCTCAGGACTATTCGGCCAGACTCCTGAAGTGGCACCGGGCCTATAATCCACTGATGGCACAGCTACGGGAGGTGAAAGTGGAATGCTTTATGCTATATCCAGCCACACTCAAGATTAAAGATGAAGGAGCCTTGTACTCCTTTTGGGAGCTTCGGAAAGCGGAGACTTTCGTTTGGGACCTAAAGAAGAAAGTGGGGCGAGTCCTCCTGCACGACTCTCTTGAGGGAAACCTAATCACCTGGCTCAACATGGAAAACCAGACGCATGTAATCTTACTTAAGGTACTGTAATGGAACTCTCATTGCCTGATTAAGGAAAGGCAATCGGGGAAGGGGGGTGAAGTTCAAATGCTTTCAGTCTACACACCATGACTTTATAATATAGACTGCCTGAGTCTTTTTGTTACTGGACTAAATCATGGCCTGAACTGCCTGGATGATGCCTGCAGGCACCTCTCTGGGGAGCGAGGGAGGCGATTTCATATCTCCCATGTGTGAAAGCCATAAAGTTTTTTCATTCTGTTTTTTTTTTTTTTTTTTAAGGACAGGGAAGAATCGGATGAGAGACCCAGCTTCTTTAACCTGTTAATTTACCTAAGTTGAAGGCAGAGGAGAGAATCATCTGTGCTGCCACTATTTAGACTATCGGTTGATGGACTTATCCCAAAAACTGTGCCAGTATTTTTCTGTGTTTCATTTTGGAAGAGCTCCAGTTCCCAGAGTTGCACAGAGCACCGACCGAGTGTTGAGAGGCATGCTGGTGTGACTCGCTGCTGGGGGATGTGGAGCTTGACTGTTAACTCGTGCTGCGTGCTCTCCGCTCGGGCAGGCCCTACTTGGGGAGCGGAGCCACTAGGGAATTTGCTGCTTTATTCATGAGACTGATACAGGCATCCTAAAAAGGGCTTTACGAGGACATCCCTCACTGTTTAATTAATGACTAGAAGACATGGTGTATATGTAGTAATGCTGAAACATTTTTTTCTTCTTTTCTCGTACAGTTAATTGAGGCAATTTAAAAAGGGTATATGTGACCGTTTGCGGTGGGATGGCAGGCGGGGGAGGTGTACCTACTACAACTGGGAAGGGGAATGTAAAATTCTTGCATTATACAATTACTGTTACAATGGGAAGGGATACACACAATTCTTTTTGGATAAACTGGGGGGGGCCTGTATATACTGTATAACCCCTTATTTTAGCAGTAATTTTATTTACGCAATATCCACGGTTTGGTACCAACACGCAAAAAATTAATCAGAGCGGTTAATGTTTTACAGCATTTCATATTTTGCATTGCATTTCGCACTGCATTTCATGTGCAATTTTATTTGGTAGCGTGGTGGTTGCAGCGCCGGTCTCAAGGCGACAGGATTGTCACTGCCAGTGCTAACATGATAGCTAAGCAAAAGCAGCATGAGAGTGAGGATTGAGATTTTCTGGCTATTTTGTGTCATCAGTTGTTTGGAGCACAGGGAAAAGCGACGAGTAGAGAGTGTGCTCCTACCAGTGTGCTTGCTACTGTGCTGATCTGCACAACAGTTCACTGTGTGGTGAATGAAGGGGTTAGTGCTTCACTTTGCTTAACTTGTGTGGAAGGTGGAAGGGGTTCATTGGTGTGCTTCTGAGTGCTTAATGTACAGTACTACTGCTTGCTTGACTTTACTTCAGGGAAGCAGTGCAGGTCGTCCTCGGGGTTTAGTGGGCAGCTCAGGGATAAGTTGACTGGGGTCTGGGGTTTTGCTGAGCTCGGTGAGGTAGCCTTTCTTAAAACCTCACACAGTGCTCTCGTTTATGGTTCCCTCGTATTTCTTATTGTAGTGAAGAACAGCGTTCATAAACCCGTTATCAACTGCATCGGGGCTTTGAGGAGTGGAAAGACTAGTGGGCCAGATGACTTCCGCGCACAGTATTATAAAACCATGAAAGCCCAGATGATAGAACACCTGAAGGCAGTATTTACAGAGGCCAGGGGGGACCATGGGGAGTTGCCCAGCTCCTGGAGAGGCGCGGTCATCTGTTTAATTCTCAAGGAGGGAAAGGACCTACTTGAATGTGCCTCCTTCAGACCAACCTCTCTCGAACTGTGACTCCCAAATTTTGGCTAAAATATTGGCTAGTAGATTAGATAAGCTTCTCCCAGGGCTGATCCACCCAGACCAGACCAGGTTCATCCGGGACAGATACTCCTATCATAATATGAGAACTCTTCTAAATGTAATTTGGGGAGCGACTAGTGGACAGGATCCAGTACACGTCTTGTCAATGGATGCAGAGAAAGCGTTCAGTCGAGTTGAGTGGAATTATTTGATGGAGGTCTTGGCCCAGTCTGGTCTGGGTGGAGAGTTTATTGGACTAGTACGACAGATGTATGGGGTCCTAGAGTTATGGTTCTGATTAACATCACCCTTTCTGATAGTTTTGAACTGGGCTGAGGGACTACACAGGTGCCCGCTGTCTCCTCTTTGCCTTGGTTCTGGAGCCGCTGGCCACAGCCATTCGGGCACACCCAGAGATCTCCGGTGTGATGGGGAAAATTGGACCGGGAGCATAAACTCTCACTCTATGCTGATGACATGCTCCTGTATGTTAAACCACGCCAATCTATGCCCGCATTACTGAGGTTAATACACCAGTTCTCGAAATTCTTGGGCTACAAACTTAATTTAGATAAGTCGGAGGAAATGAGAGTGTGAGAACCCGAGAATGATGGGAGGATAAGGAAGTCAGAATGGAGGCTTAAGAGAGTTCAGGAGGCTTTTGTATATCTGGGTATTAAATTTGGGAGGAAAATTAGCACCTTGTATGGGTTAAACTACACCCCACTACTGCAGACCATAACGGCAGATCTTAGTAGATGGCACAAGCTTCCCATTATTTGGGTTGGTCGAAATAATTTAAATTAAAATGAACGTCCTACCCAGAATCCTCTATGGAATACAGATGCCACCTATAGGACTAAGAAAAGATGATACAAAGAAATTGGAAAAAGCATTCTCAGATTTTATTTGGCAGGGCAAACACCCAAGGGTGGGTTTAGCTCGTTTAAAAGCCATAACTGAAAGAGGTGGACTTCAGTTCCCAGACCTTGGGATTTATCATATACAGTAGCTACCCAGTGTCGGTATGTTCAAGATTGGGTTGGTAGGCCACAAGAGGCAGGATGGATAGACTTAGAAGAAAGGGATTGCCCAGGATGGGTTTCGGCATACTTATCTGTAAAGGGCTGGGAGGCCTATAATAAGTTACCCAGACAGAATCCCTTAGTTAGAACTGTGCATGAGAGCTGGAGGCGAATGATCCGCCTTCAAGGAATTTACACAGGAGAAACATTACTTCTCCCATTAGCTGGAAATCCCTCTTTTCTCCCAGGGCTGGAAGACCCAGGATACAGGGAGTGGGAGAAGAAAGGCATTTTATGTCTGAAAGATTTATATACCAGAACTGGGTTAGACCCCTTCGAGGGACTCCAGGCCAGGATAGAACTGGGACACAGACATTTCCTCCATTACTTGCAGGTTAGAGCTTATAGTAAGACTCTTGGTAGATTACAAGATCTGAACCCCCCTGGGACCAACTTGAACAGCTCATACAGATGGGGAGGAAAAACCCTAAGGGCACTATCCTAAGAGTAACAAAGGAATGTAAGAAACTGCTCCCTGAAGTGACCCAGAGGACTTGAGTACTCTGGGAGAGGGATATGGGAATTCTTATCTCATAAGAGCTGGAGAATGATGTCCCAATTTCACCAGGGAATTTCAATATGCAATAAATACAAGGAATCTTACTACAAGTTGTGTCATAGATTATTTCGCGCCCCCACTGGTAGTACACAAATACAACCCTGCAGTGTCCCCAATATGCCCTCGATGTAAAAAAAAAAAAAAATCCTGCATCTTATTACTGTTATATTTGGGCCTGTCCCACTCTACAAGATTTCTGGAGAGAGGTGGCGCAAGAAGTGCAGACAATTTTGGGAACCCAAATCCCACCATCTCCTCTGCTGTTATTTGGAGTAGAGGACATAGGGGAGGAGGACTGGTGCCCCCTTCCGAGATGGATTCGGGTCACACTTATGGCCAGGCACTGTATCCTTAATACATGGGTGATAGTTGTAATGCCTACTATATCCCAATGGAAAACCCTGATCCTTCAAGCTCTAGCCTTGGAACGACTTACCTATGTGATAAGAGATAAAGGGGAACAGTTCTTTAATGTCTGGCGTCAGTATTTGTCTTATTTAACAGTTACTGACAACATGATACTTGGGGAGGGGTGGCTCTAAGGTAGTTTAGTTGGTAGTGTACAGAACTAGTAAGGAAATCTGACTGCTCTATATGGGACATGACCTGAGCCTGATCTACTGGGATCATTATTATTCTCTGAATTTCAGCTCAGTACGGGAGACTATAACCCTGAACCCTCTACCATACTTAACAGTGTTTCATTTAGTTTGTGATTGAAATCAGATTATTAATCAAATAAGGAACTGGATCTTGATTTAAATAAGTTATGAAACTGTCTTGTTTGTGATGTTACTTTGTTTTTTCATGTTCATCTTATTGAAAACTCAATAAATAAATGATGCAAAAAAAAAGTCTTCCACCACAAAATGACGGAAATCGCGGCCGAAAATGCGCTAAAATGGCAGACCTGGCAGCCAAAAAAATCCATATCCACAAGGGGGGCCAACTTCAAGTGGCAATAACTCTGGAACGGAACAACACTTTTTCAAACAAAAACTGGCATGTTCCTTGAACAAAGGTCTTTCAACATGCCACATTCAGACCAATCAACCATACACTGGCTGCTCTATGCATCATGCAAGGTAGTGCAGAATAGCAAAAACAATGTTTTGCACTGCACTATGCAAATACCATATGGACCAGTGAAATATAAACTGGTAAATCAATAGATGCACCATTCCACTCCATGTATACCAAATCTTATCCAAATCTCTTCAAGAGTTGCAGAGCAGCATGAGTATAAAGCTTTGCACGAGTGGCGAAAAATACATTTTGGGGCGCTTCATTCTGCAAAAAAACACATGCAGATGTCCAATGAAAATTGGTAAAAGCACAGAAGTACCATAGTAGATCAAGTATTACAAATGTGAAATGCAACCGGCAACATAAACACAAGTGTAAAACATTAACGCAAACAAATGGTTACGCAAACAGTAACAAAACGCAAAAACACAAACGGTAATGGCAACAGTGAGGTAAAAGAAAATAGTAACGTTAACGATAACGCAAATGCAAGTGCAAATGGTAACGCACATGGTTACAGATGGAAACAATGCAAACGGTAAGACAAACGTAAGCGCAAACATAAATGCAAACACAAATGCTAATGCAAATGCTAACGGAAAAGCAAATGGTAATGAAAATGCAAATTGTAACACATATGCAAACAGAAATGCCAACGGCGACACAGAAGGAAACAGTAACGCACTAGACAACAGAAATGCTACCGAAAATGCAAACGCTAAGGCCAACGGAAATGCAAATGCAAACTGTAATGGACACTCAAACGGTTACGGTAACGCAACTGGAAACGAACTGTAACGGGAACACCAACGATGACGCCAAAGTAAACAGTAATGCAAATGGAAATGCAAGCGCAAATGGTAACGCACAGTGACGTAAATGCTAACAAAAACGGCAACAGGAACGCAAACGGTAACAGTAACACAAGCGCAAACGCAAAGGGTAACTCACACGGTGACATAACGGAAACATTAGTTTTTTTAATCTTTCTTCGTAACTATTACTATGTAAAGATGATACTTTTTTAGTGAATTTACACTGAACACCCTCAGCGAGTTTTAAACCCCTTATAGAAGTTAGTGCACAAAATTGAGAGCAGTATTCCAAGTGGGGACATACCAGACTGGTGTAGAGTGGCATAATAACCTTGGAGTCTCTACTTTTGATATTTCTTAAAATAGAGCCAATTATTTTATTAAATTTTTAACTTTAATTATATTATTTTTTCAAAGCTAAATTATCTGAGATTATGACACCCAAATCCTTTTCTTCCAAAATACTTTTTAGATAAACATTGTTTAAGGAATAATTGAAGGGGATGTTATTTTTACCCAAATGTAAGACTTTACATTTGTCAACATTAAAAAACATACCATAAGCCTTTGCCCAGTTTGATAGGTTGTTTAAATGATTTTGTATGGAGCATTTATCATGAAAGGTGCTTACCAAACTACCCATTTTACAGTCATCAGCATATTTTGCGACCCATAATCATAACAACTGGGTTCTACGAAACAGTACCCAGATAAACCAGGAGGGGGGAGAATATTACTCCTTACGCCAGAGGCAAGCACTAAGAATTACTTGTGAACTGCTGTATGTAGGATTCTGCGACCAAAAGCAGCATCAGCAGAACTCTGAACATTCAATTTGTACTACTTCATGAACATGTGGACAGAAAACCATGTAGCTGCCTTGCATGCGCCTCTCTGCCCAGGTGGTTAGCACAGCCCTAGTGGAGTGAGCCTTGAGGAGAGCCAGAGGTTTTTTTCTTTCTGAAACCTAGCCCTTGGCCACACAGGCCCACACCCACTTAGTTTGGGTGGCCTTAGAGGCTTTTTGACCCTTCTTGGCTGCTCTAAAAGAACAGACAAACTAATTTTCAGAACTCAGCTGTCCATTTAATGTAGATCCTAACTGTTCGTCGCAAATCCAACTTGTGCAATTCCTGCTCCTTAGGGTGAGAAGGTTATGGGCAGAAGGAAGGCAGGCATATTTCCTGGTTCACATGGAAGTCGTGGGCACCTTGGAAATAAAAGTGGAAACTGTTATGAGCACCACCTTATCCTTCTGCATAGTAAGGTATGGCTCCTTGTGAGACAAAGCTTGTAGTTTGCTAGTTCTCCTGCCTGAACACATAGCCCCCATAAAACACACTTTGTAAGACAACATATCCAACGATATGGATGACAGGGGTTCAAAAGGCTCCTTACAGAGTGCATTCAGAACCAGATTAAGATCCCACAGAGGAACCGGGGATCAGAACATCAGAAGACTCCTGCTAACCAGGCAAAAGAAATTACCTCTGTTTTAGGCCCTAGGGAGAACCCCAAGGATGCTCAGAAAGCTGATACCTTGCCTCAGAGTACTCTATGCCACAACCCTTTCTCCACGCCTTCCTGAAAACAAATCCAAAATCTGTGGAATTGAGGCCTTTGAAGGCCTAAAATTTCTCTCTCCCCCCAAGATAAAAAGGTGGTCCATACCAGAGCGTAAGCTGCGGACGTAGAAGTCTTTCTAGCAGCCATCAAAGTTTCAACTACTTTCTGGAGAAACCTCATTTTAGGAGCCTCCTCCTTTCAGGAGCCAGGCCACAAGCTGCATTACTCCTGGATTTGGGTGGAGAATGGGACCCTATAACAAAGTCTTTTCGCAACGGAAGGCGGAAATGTACTTGCTGAGCTAGGTTCACTAGATTGGAAAATTGCAATCATCTTGGCCACTCTGGAGCTATTAGGAGGATGTCTTACTTTTTATAAGACCTCTGGAACAAGTGGCAGTGGAGGAAAGGCATATGCTCTGCTTAAGGACTAGCAGAGTCGGAGTCCACTGCTTCTACCTGTGGACACCGGAAGTGGCTGAAGAACCTTTGGATCTACACATTTTGTCTGGATACGAACAGATCTGCGGTCAACTGAACCGTCTGCACGAGTTCGAACACCTCTGGGTTCAACTTCTACTCTCTGCGATGAACATTTTCTTGACTTAGCCAGTCCACCTGAATGTTCAGCTCCATTGCCAGGTGTACTATAGACAGAGAAGATTCTCCTCTGCCCACCTGAGGAGGTCGGAGGCCTCTCGCATCTCCCTGCTCTTCGAGCCTCCTTGATTGTTTATGGATGCCACCATGACTGCATTGTCTGACCACACTTTTACCACACTGTTTAGCAGCAGGTTTTGAAATTGCAGGAGTGCTAAGCAGACCCGCCCGCATCTCCAGAACATTTATGTGGAGATGCTGTTCCTGTGCTGACCAAGTCCCTTGAGTGGGAAGTTGGTTCAGGACTGCCCCACCCATGCAGACTGGTATCCATTGTGATAATTAACTCTGGGGGAAGTCCTGGTGGAACACCCTTGCTCAGATTCCACACATCCACCCACCAACTCAGGGAGTGACTAAGTTGAGGGGTAAGGGGGATCCTGACCCAATAATCCTCAGATGCCAGATCCCAAGCTGATAGTAGACTCGTTTGAAGGGGCCACACATGGAAGTGGGCCCACGGGACTAAGTCTATCGTTGCTGCCATGAAGCCTTGAATCTGCAGTAGACTGAGGGCAGAAGCCGATGATTCCTGAGCCACTGGACTTCTGTCAATAAGGTCTCTTTCCGTGGAGGTGACAAAAACATTCCCCAGTTTCATACTTAAGACTGCCCCCAGATGTTCCAATAAGAGATGGCTTGAAAGAACTCTTCTCTTGGTTCACCACCCAGTCCTGTGCCTCTAGGATTTCCTAAGTCCTCAGCACCGACCTTTTTGCCAGAGGCAATGTCAGTGCACAAATGAGCAGGCCATCCAGAAAAGGATAGATATAATGTCCTTCCTGCCGAAGCACAGCAGCCATCAAGACTATCAACACTTTCAAGAAGACTCGGGGTGCTGTTGCAAGGCCAAACAGAAGTGACCTGTACTGGAAGTGTTGGCCCAGAATCGAGAACCTGGATACTTTTAGTGGGACTGATGGATGGTGATGTGAAGGTAAGCACCCGTCAGATCTATTGACGCTAAGAAGTCCCCTGGCTGAACAGCCTGGGCTATAGATCTCAGGGACTCCATCTTGAACATTTTGTGTTGTACAAGCTTGTTCAGATGCTTCAGATCCAGAACGGGTCTGAACCCCCCTTGGAATTATGAATAGATTGAATAGAACTCCAGACCTTGCTCATTTGATGGAACCAGCACAATGGCCCCAATTTCACTGGGGTGGGTCAGGGTCTCTGACACTGCCTGATGTTTTGCCACGTCACTGAAAACCAAGGATGGCAGAAAGCACCCCCTGGTGGGAAAGTACAGTTACGTAAGAACTTATCGTAACAGTAGATCTTTGAGAGAGGTTCCTGCAGTACGTCATTACACATAGGACTGCACCACCCAGAGTCAGTATCGCATGGCAAACTTTTCCAGCAATGCCTGGTGGTGGGAACGCCCACCTGATATCACGTGACTGACGTCAGTGTGGCCCTATATAGTGGGCTGTCCCCAAGCCCGCCTTCCAGTTCTCCCGCCGGAGATCCTAAGAGGAAAGACAGGAGAAGGAAACAGTTTCTGGAGCCCAAAAGGAAAACTGGGGAAAGGAGGGAGGGAAAAACATTACCTACTGCAGGAGCCTCTCTCAAATATCTGTTATGGTAAGTTCTTACGTAACTGTACTATCTTACTTCGAGAGGGTTCCTGCAGTAGGTCATCACACATAGGACTGAATACCAAGCAGTCCTTCAGAAAGAGACAGAGAGACACAGGAGGAGGAGCAACTGAAAGGACATTACAGGACCGGCCTAGGACAATAGGCCCTGCAGCACGGCTAGGCCAAACCCAGCCCTACGCCTAGAGGCAATGTCCAGACTGTAATTTTTGGTGAAGGTGTGGACCAAACTCCATGTAGCTGCTGCACAAATCTCCGCTGCAAATACATTCCTCAAGAATGCTGTGGATGCAGCCATTCCTAAAGTGGAATGACCTCTGACCTCCACCGGCAGAGGTTTGTCATACTTCTGATAACAGAAGCGAATGCAGTTAGTGAGCCACTTGGATAAGCCACTGCTTAGATACCGCTGAACCCATGGATCTGGGGGCAAATGAGATGAAAAGCTGGTCGGATTTTCTGGAGCTTTTAGCCCTGTGGACGTAACAATGCAGGATTCTGTGCACGTCCGGCGTATGAACGAGAGCCTCACCTTTGTTAGAATGGTTAGGGTAATACTCCGGAAGTTCAACCGTCTGACTGAGGGTGAACTCTGAAACCACCTTGGATAGAAATTTAGGATTGGTTCGTAAAACTGCCCAGTCTATGAAAAATCAAATAAGGCTCCTTACACATCAGGGCCTGAAACTCAGAAATCCTTCGAGCAGAAGTAATGGCAACCAAAAATAGCGCCTTCCAGGAGAGACAGCGCAAGTTACAGCTCATCACTGGTTAAAAAGGGGTAAGCGTAAGCTTCTCAATAACAAAATTCAAATCTCATGGTGAGGTGGGGTTATGGATAGGGGGTTTCACATGGAGAATCCCTTTCAGAAAGGTCTGAGATTTCCAGCTGCGCCACGTGTTTCCCCCCTCTCAAATTATGATGGGCCGAAATGGCAGACAGATTAACTTTGAGGGAGAAGTAAGAGACCCAGCTCAGACAGGTGCAAGAGATACTCCATGATCTGTGGAGCCAAGCATGTAAATGGGTCCCAGCCTTTTGGAGCCACCCAAATGGAAAAGCGCTTCCATTTCATAGCATAGGTTGATCTGGTACAGGGCTTTCTGGCCTCTAACAGAACCTGGGCGACCTCATGCGAGATCCCAAAACGACACTTTATTATGTCTGCAGGAGCCACGGATGAAGATGCGGGGTCCTGAGTCCAGGATGCATTAATCTGCCCTGATCCTGAGTCAACAGGTTAAATCAGAGGAAGAGGAACTGGGGGTTCCGCTGAAAGCTGCTGCAGAAGCAGAAACCAGATTTGCCTCAGCCAGAGGGGAGCTATGCGAATCATCCTGAAGTTTCAGAAGGATCCTCTGAAGCATGGGAAGTGGAGGAAAAGCATACAAGAATTTCCCTGTCCAACAAAGTGACAATGTGTCGAGCCAGAAAGCACCATGCTCTGGAATAAGCGAGCAAAAACTGGGATGTTTTGTGTTGGATGGGGAGGTGTACATCTCGAGTTCTGGTCATCCTCATCATTGAAAAAGGAAGTCTGCCACTTCCTGACTTAATTCCCATTCGTAAGCAGGGGTGTACTTTCTGATGTGACTGTCCGTCAGGACATTTTGAACACCTGGCATGTGGACGGCTGTGAGTGACAGACCGTGTTGGACTGCAACTTCCACTCTCACATCGCCTCCCTGCAAAGGGGGTAAGACAAAGTGCCTCCCTGTTTGTTGCTATACCAGGCTACCGACATGTTGTCCATCTGGATAAGCAGTGATCCCCTGTGAAGGATGGGCTGAAAAGCCTGAAGGGCATATAGGACTGCCCTCATCTCCAGGACATTTATGTGCAAGGACATCTTGAACTGGGACCACAGACCCAGAGTTTGGTGGCCTCCCATATGAGCTCCCCAACCCTGGTTGGAGGCATCCGTGGTGAGAGTGCCTCCAGAAGGGAAGGCCCTGGGACAAGTTTGAAGGATCCCTCCACCACTGCAGATCCTTCTTGACCGTGGTGGATCCAGATTCTCTGAACTGATCCCACTGGATGTGCAAGGACCATTGACAGACTCATGTAACCTGGCGAGGGGAACTGTGGAGATGGAGGCCGCCATCAAACCCAAGAGCAAGAGCTCCAGGAAATTGGAGGAGGCTACCAAGGTCACCTGCTCTTGAATGGACTCCACCCTCTCTGGAGGGAGAAAGGCCTAGTGCAGGACTGTGTCCATCACAGCTCCTCTGAACTGAAGTCTCTGAGAAGGAGTAAGTGTGGACGTGGGGATATTGACTGTAATCCCCAAATGAGAAAACAGGTCCAGAGTGCGTGAGAGTCTCCAAAAGTGTCTCCCTGGATGGGGCTGAAATTAGCCAGTCATCCAGGTAGGGGCAAACCATAATGCCCTGATGATGCAAGGCTGCTGATACTACTGCTAGGCACTTAGTAAAAACCCTGAGTGCCGAGGAAAGGACAAAGGGAAGTGCCGTAAACTGGAAATGCTCCCCCTGAAAACAAAAGTGCAGGAAGCAGCGGTAGCCCAGAAATACTGGAATATGCAGATAGGCATCCTGCACATCCAGTGCACATAACCAATGGGCCTCCTGATGAAGAGGCAGGAGGCTCTGGAGGGTCAGCATTCTTAATCTTTTGTACTTGACGAACAGATTGAGTCTGTGGAGGTCAAGTATGGGTCTGAGGTCACCCGACTTTTTTGGAACCAGAAAAAAGTGGAAGTAAAACCCCCATCCCCTTTGATGAAGGGGGACCAGCTCTACTGCCACCTTTTGCAGTAGAGCTTGAACTTCTTCCCTTTCTAGAAGAATCTGGTGGCGCACGCAAGACGAGTGACTTGGTGGAGATTCCGGAAGGATTTCTAGAACTCCAGAGTGTGCCCCTGTGACACAAGTTGCCGGACCCAAGCGTCGGAGGTTATGCCTCTCCATTCCTGTGTGGAGGGCAAATCCCCCCCCCCACCGGCTCCTCACGTTGGGGCTGAGGAGAAGGGGGGGTTGCGAGGTCTGGCAGGGGGAGGGCCCCCTGATCGCCTCTGAAGCCTCGAGGCCAGAGGGGTAGAAAAGGAAGCACCCGGGGCCTTTCTCTTGCCCCGATTACAGACCTGGGTCTGCTTTGCCATCCTCCTGGTCAGTTTCCGAAAGGGTTGTTTCCTTTGTACACCCGATTGGTACACAGACCTAATGGACCTCAGGGTCTGGCCTCTGTCCTGTAGGCCTGTTATGATGTCTTTGGTGCCCCACCCCACCCCACAATAAAAAGGACCGAGCCCTGAAAAGAAGCATCCTGGATCGCAGTCCAGATATCATTAGCAAGCCCAGAGATGCGTAACCAAGCATGTCGCCAAAGGGAGACAGCAGTCACCGAGGTACAGGACACTGCACAGACAGAGTCATAGGTGGCCTGGAAGGCATGCCTGCAGGAAATTTTTGACATGCATAAACCCTTGGTGAGGTCCTTCTTGAGGTCCGAGGGATCCATAAATTAAATTCGGGCCTCAAGCTTGGCCAGGGTCGCTTTTTGAAAGGACACCATATGAGCTACGTAATTTAGGGAATGGAGAGGACACGTAGCCGAAGAGAACACTTTCTTGCCATACTGGCTAATCTGCCGAGACTCCTTGTCTGGAGGAGAGGTGCTCATGTGCTTTGGGGCAGTTGAGCGATCATGAGCCACAGTAATGATGACAGAGTCGGCCTTTGGATGCGAACCTAAAAAGGGAGCACTCTCAGAAGCCCATTATATCTGGTCAGCCTTCTTGGGGATGGCCGGGATGGAGTGTGGCAGTTGCCAAATCGTGGTGGTGAGATGTTCGTGGGGCCCTATCCAGGGAGGAACAGGGACTGGGGAATAAGACCAGATGTTCTACAAGTCTTTTCCTCATGGGATCCTGGTTCCTCAGTCTCCCAGCTATAAAATTCCTGGATGGCCCTCAACAAGTCCAAGAAGGAAGGGTCCTCAGGAGGGGATTTAGGAGAAGCCTTCCCTTTAAGGTTTGGAGACTGTTGATCGGACAAGTCCTCCGAGGTATTCTCCCCAGAGTCAGAGTTCTCCTGATCATCTATGGGTTCGAAATCCAGGAGATGGATCTCGTGAGGGGTAGCCCCTGAAATGTGAACAATGGAGCGAACCGAGCTCACTGGGGACAAAGAGCCTGAGAAGAGGGGTAGGAGCCTGCGTAGGGAGACTGCTCAGCAGGTCCAAAAACCAGCTCCGTCCTGGCCTCCTTCCACCAGGACTGTATCATCATCTGGAAGTCCTGAGGCAGTGCTTGAGGAGGAGGTGGAAGAGGGGTAGGAGAGCAAGGATACCCATGGGCACTCTAAGCCCCGACAATGAGGGTACTCTTGGTAAAAGGGGTATCCCAGATAGTGATGTCCCGAGTAATACAGATCTGGAGGACCACCTGCCAGGAGAAGGTCCGGTGGGAACCCGTGAGGATAATTCAGGACACTGAAAGGCCTAGAAGGGTCTAGGAGATGCCCGTACGTCCAGGTACCAGACGTCAGGAGTACCAGTGCGAACCCTGCCATTGTGTAGATAGGAGGTGGGGCGAGCGTCGGAAAATAGGTAGTCTGGACTGTCGACGTTGAGGCCGACGTCGGGAGCATCAGGGCAAGACGTAGGGGTTCCGACGGCAGAATTGGGTCAGGCACAGGTTCAGGCGATGGGACCAGAGGAGGGGGCTCTGGCGTAGGGTAGGGCCTGGATGGAAGAACCGGAGATGGGTCTGGTGCCGGGGCCGGACAAAGGGATCCTGATGGAGGGACCTGTACCTCTTCCGTTCGGGGGTGCAGAGGGAAGGAGATCAGACACAGAGGGGCCCTGAGGAGCCTCCAGCGTAAGGACAGTTATCAGCGACCCTTCGCCCCTCGCGGGAGACTGATGAATGGAAGCCGGAGTAAGGGTCACATCCAGCTGTTCATCACTTTCTTCCTGATCTGAGGTGGTGGGGAATGAAGCAGGAGCCACAGGGGGTGCGGGGGGGGGGGGAGAGGGAAGACTTGGGGTCTACTGGGAGCTCAGTCGGACATCGGGTAAAATCAGCAGATACCACCGATGGACCTGCAACATCCAGAAGGGCACCAGAGGCGGCAGACTTACCGGATGAAGGGGCCAGGTGGTAGAGGGTGGAACCCCCTGCCAGCTTACTGGCTGTGACCAGGAGTCCCAGTGGAGCGGGGGCTCGACTTTTCGGTAGCCGGACGGTCCCTGGAGGAGCAGAGGGCCGGCTTAGCAGATAGAGGGCGTCCGCCGAAGGGTGGCTTACCAGTAGAAATCGGGAGCAGTGCAGCGGACAGGCCTAGAGTGTCCCGGGACACAGCCTGGACTACCACTATGGGAAGCGGCGGAGGAGAGACCTTGCTGGTAGAAGGCCTACTAGAGTCCAGACTGTCTTCGTCCTCATGGCACTCCCGCTCCCAGTGTTTGTCTTTCTTCTTGGCCTCTGGGGAAGGTGAAGGGGACTCCATTTGTTTTTCCAAGTGTGGCCATCCTAGTTTTTAAGAGATGGGCCTCCAGGGCCTGCTGCCTTCTCTTGTGGGTTGCCTGATCAAAGGGCTGGCAGTCTGGGCAAGCCGCAGTGTCGTGGTCCCAGCCTAGGCAGAAAAGACACCTTCGGTGACCGTCCTTGTGTGGCATTTGAGCACTGCAATCCTCATACTTCTAGGCCTTAGATGACAGAGAAGACAAAGAAACACCAATCATTTTAAAAGAAAAAAGGCGGGTTTTAAAGGCGATCGACCGGGCAGTTTTACCACGAGGTACCATGCACAGGACGACAGCGGGAAAGAACTGGAAGGCAGGCGTGGGGACTGCCCACTATACAGGATCAGTCACTCGCCAGTCATTGCTGGAAAAATTTGTCATGTGGGCCTGACGCCAGGTAGCGCAGCCTGTGTTTAACGACCTACTGCAGGAACCCTCTCAAAGTAAGATCAGAAGAATTTTATGGCATAGCCCAAGTGAAAGATTTCCAGAACCCAGGCTTCTGATATTGTTTGGGCCCAACTTGTGACAAACTCCCGTAGTCTTCCACCATGAAAAAGGGATCAGGGATAAGACCACGTACATTCACTGCAAGGCACCAGGTTTTTGTGCTGGTCCCCCATGGCACCTGGCAAAGGACCTCTGTTACTGTAAGCTTTGTTACCAGAGTAGGCTCCTCTATTTCTCAGTTTACCAAAGTTCAGAAAAGGGATGAAACCCCACTCAGGACTGCCTGCACCGGCAGTCACCTTGACTCCTTTGGATTATGGTGGTCTTGCGCTGTCTGAACACTGGATCATGGCCCTTTTTATCTTGGACATCCTTCAAAATAGAATAAAGGCCAGAGTCAGACAATAAGCCTCCCTCAAATAGGAGGTTAAACAGCTTAGCTTTAGAAGCTTGATCAGCAGACCAATGTCTGAGCCACATGTACCTCATGGCTGAAGCAATGAGATAGGCCAAATGTGCTGACATGCACAAATTCTCCACTATAGAATTATCCATAAAAGTGGGGGCCATGGCCACTAATTGCAAAATGCTCGCACCTTCTGAATTAGGTGGAATGAAACTGGCCAAAGTAGAGACCCAGATGTTGAAGGCTCTGGCAACAATAAAAGCAGCATAGGATGTACGAATGTCCGTGCCACTGGGGGTGAAAGCCCTCCTGCACGCAGTATCCACCCACTTATGAGAATCTGCTAGTGCCAGAGAGCCTTCAATAGAAAGGGTCGTGTGTTTTACTGAATTATGAACGGCCTTGTCCACCAGAAAGCTCTTCCCCGAAAAGGAGAAATTCCATTTTTTTGGTTTGGGAATATTTTTCTCTGATCCACACCTGCCCATTCCTGCTCAATAATTTGGTGACACGAGTAAAACCTGGGAAACACTTAGGAGCAGGACACGACGCAGATAGGATTGACTTGACAGCCACTATCTCCACAGACTGCTCCTCCTTCAGCTGTAAGAATCTACATGCCTCAGCTATCAACAAGGACATATTATTAAACAAGGGGGGTGGACCTTAATCCTTGACTTTGGCTCCATCCACTCCACTCCTCTTCCTCAGATGGGACATACTCATCAGAAAGCAATTTTTTTTTAGGTCAGGAGCTTCCCCTAGATTCCCAAAATCCTCATCCAGGCCTTCTAGGCAGTTCGGGTAAGGGTCTGCCTGCACATCTGATTCCACAGCCTTTCCTTGCTACGACACACCTGGATGCGCCCCCCCCCCCCGACCTGAGGGGCCCAGTTTGGGGTCAGGTGCATCTGTTGGGATGTCCTGCAGAACATCGGGGCCCAAAATCTCACCCAGGAGCAACAAAAGTGATTTTCACAATTCTGCTTTGCCACTGCCAACAGAAACAGTTGCGGGGGAACCGGGAGCGAAATATGCTAAACACCACAATGAGGGCAACAGGAACACATGGCGGAGGGCCACATCACTCTTTCGCAGATCTTACATAGTTTCATAATTAATGGTCTCCCTATAAGCCATGGTGCCAGTAACAGAAAGTTTTCACAGAAAAAACTCAAAAGTACAAAACAATAAGGAATTACCCTTTTAAAATTGCTAGGATTCAAAAACTCTCCACAGAACTTAATACACTGCTTGGCGCGCCAAAAGGAGCGCCAAACGGGCATGCACGCTCACTACTGGGCACGTGCAGTATGTTAGCGTGCACAAGTGCAATACATATTATGGGGATATCACTGCACAACAGAGGCAGGAAAATGGCCAGAAGGAGAAGCGCGTGCCAAACCCTAATGGCGGCCATGCAAACGGAAATATATCAGACTGGAGAAAAATCCCCACATTTTCACCACAACACAATTTAGCTGCAGTAATACTAAAAAACCTGAGGCGGGGGGGGGGGGGTAGCTGACATCAGATCCGAAGGACCCCCCAGAAACACTACACTCCCACAATAATAAAACTGTACCTACCTGTGGCACTTTTGGGTTTGTTTGTTTTTTAATTAGTAAATGGAGACCATTAAACACCCTTACAAGGCAGAAGTGGCTCCCAATCCAACAAGGGATAGGAAAAAAGGCAGGTTATTCAATTTGAAAGCCACAGCTTAACAGGCACGATTTTAATTTAGATGTGGTCACTGCTCTGAAACAGGCAGCCCCAACTTGCTATGCAGAATTGCAGCCCCAAAAAAGTCTTGAAATCTTGAAAATCTTCAGAGAAGATAAAACTAGCTCTGCCCCCCTTCAAATGGCACAGCAAACTGGGAGTTGCTGCTCATGTGCCCACGAACGTTCTAAAGCTTGGGCTGTGCCATTCCCCTGATAGGGGTGAACTATACCCACTTGTTATGATTACTCATTGACAATGTGGATCACTACAGAAACTGCAAATTGCAGTATTTGTGATTCTAAAAATAGAAACTATTATGTGACTGTATTTTCTATTAGCCACATATGATTTTCATCTGCAGTGAACTATTGAAGTTATCCTTAGTGCTCACCCAATCAAGTTTTGAGACAAGCCCTTCAGCATAATTTTGTCTCAGATTTAGAGTTCACCTTGAAACATCAGTTTCTTTTTCTGTTTGACCCAAGGTCAGCTTGTAGGGAGACTGCCAAACATTCCAGGTGCATGGCAATCAACCCTTGTGTTTCCTTGCCTCTCTTCTTTAAAGTTGCTTTTCTGGCTCCATCTGACTGGCCAGACATCGATCCTGGTCCCTGTGCCCACCCCCACCCCAAACCTATCTAACTACTGGGCACCCACAGCTTGTCCCCAAGGTAGGGCACCTGGAGACTCTGTTGGTACTTAGAAGTGAGAATTTACCGTTGGCTGCTCGGGGCCTGCTGGGCGGACATCAAAGAGTGCAGTCAGATGGCTTTTCATCTTCAGCACCCCGGGGAGGTGCGACATGCAATGACATGATGTGTACGCCGCACATCTGGCACGCCTCTGGCCGTTGGACCCCTGGCCTCCACCAAGGGTCAGTCCAACTCTGGCAGCTTCCCCACACTCCCTCCTGGAGCAGGACAGCGGTCTGTGGGATGCTCAATCCTCCTCCCCCCAGCCAACCTCCTGATGACCCGAGCTCATTACTAAACTTGGGTCTCCGGCATCGTGAGCAGAAACCCTACCACTGCACCCATGGACCAGTTCCTTGTCTCTTCAACACTGCTGGTAACTGTTTACTAAATACTCTGCCCCCTCCTAGTTTCATGTCTCCTAACAGGAATCCCTCAAGTGTCTTCAAGCCTTGAGCAGGTCCTGTAAGCCTTGAAGCCATCTGAGGGGTTCCATTTCAGAGATAAAAAAGCTGAAAGAAATACAGTACCAACAATGGTGAAAACTAAGAGGAGTAATACATGGAGCAGACAGGAAGCATAGCCAGATTAAATGTGGTTCAAAACAAAATTCACTACTGAGAAGCAGCGAGGGAACAGTAGCTAAATCACTTCAGCAGAATAGATCAGATTGTTGGTTGGAGCTGGGCATGAAGTATTTGGTGAAACTTAAGAATCTGACACAGATACGAACTGCCTGACCCACCTAGTCTGCCCATTTTTCCCTGGATATAGAATCGTCACAAATCCTACTTGATCTCTGGCCCATTTACCACCCCCTTTCCCCTATGCCTACCCCATGCATTGTCGAACCCCACAGCTGTTTTCACCCCCAACACCTCTGCTGGAAAACTGTTCCAGAACTCCAACACTTTCTGTAAAAGAGAAATTCCTCACATCTCTCCTGAATCTACCCCCCTCCAACTTTTTGTCATGCCCTCTTGCACTTGAGCACCTTTTTTTCTGAAACTACTTCCCTCTTGCACCTTGTTTACCCCTGTGAGGTATTTTTGTTATTTATAGATTTTATTTAAAATTCTGTTAACCTAGAAAAGCACTCTGAGCTGAGGCTCGTTTTCAGGTACAAACCGGGGACAGGGGTAACAACTGCATACAAAGGAAATGCATACAGTCAATACAACTGCCATAAGCGGTTTAGGTAAGATTGGGTACAAGGCTTTTAGAGGGACAAGTTATATTTTTCACACAGTGTTTAGACACAAATGGTGTACAATTAGGTTGACCATTTCAGAAAACAGATTATACCAACTTTTACATTCTTTTGTTTACTGTATTGTGAAGGGGTTGGGAGGACACTGGGGAAGGGGGTGGCAGATTTAAAGGTCTCACCCCCCCCCCCGGTTGTACATATTTAGCTACTTTAATCTCTCCTCATAGTGCTTCTGATGTAGACCCCCCCGAGGTCGAAATTAAGCTTTGCAACCACTAGTCAGCAGGGCTAGTGACTGGGAAAATCCACTGGCCCAGCTGGTGTACATTCTGACGTGTTGCCTTCTCCAGTACAAGCCTGCAGGGCTAGTTGAATGAAAATCTTACTAGCCCAATACAAAATCTACCAGCATTTGGCCAGTGGGCTGGTGCCAATTTCGACCAGAGACCCTGCACCATTTCAGTTGCCCTCCTCTGGACCACTTCCACTCTATGGTCGTTTCTGAGATGTGGTCTCCAGAACTGGACACAGTACTTTAGGTGGGGTCTTACCAGCAATCTATACAGAAGCAACACCTCCTCCCTCTTTCTGCTGGTGATAACACTCTCTATGCACCCCAGCATCCCATTGCCCTAACTGCCTTGTCGCACTGCCTGGCCACCTTTAAGTCATCAGATATGATCACCCCAAAGTCTCATTCTTGTTTGGTGGTCATAAGTACCACCTCCCAATTCTGTACTCTGCCCTGGATTTCTGTGCCTCAAGTGCATGATTTTCACTTTTTCACATAGAAACCTAGTTGCCATACCGCTCACCACTCCTACAGTTATCACAAGTCGCTGCTTATCCTTTCCACACACACCCAGAGTGTCCACTCTAGTGCAGAGTTTGGTGTCATTGGCAAAGATGCAGACCTTCCCTTCCAGCTCCTCTGCAATGCTGCCTATAAGGTGACCAGTTCAAGCAGTGATCACTGAGACACCCCACTGATCACCCTCCCTTCCTCTGAGTGAACTCAGTTTACCACCCCCCAGCTTGCTTACTAATCTATGTGGAGCAGTGTTACTTCAGCCTTACTGAAATCTAGGTAGGCTAGGTCCACCACACCACCCTGATCTAGTTCCTTGGTCACCTAGTCAAAGAACTCTACTAGATTCGCCGAACATCTTTCCCCCGTCCCTGTGAATCCATGCTGCCTCGGGTGTTGTAACCCACTGGATTTAAGATATTCCACAATCCTTTCTTTCAGCAGTGATTCCATTAAATTTCTCACCACTCAAGTGAGGCTGACTGGCCTGTAATTGCCAGTCTCTTCCCTGCTAGCACTTCTGTGAAGTGGGACTACATCTCCCCTCCTCCAATCTTCTGAGACTACTCCAGTTTCCAGTGATCTGTTAAACAGGGCCGTCAGAAGTGCTGCCAGTACCTCCCTGAGCTACCTCAATACCAGTCATGCAAAGTGGTTCAAATACTGCAAGGTTCTAAGCAACAGTTCACAAGCCAAGAAACCTATATTGTTTTCAAATGTATGAAGCCATGTTACAATTATTTTTAAATATGTTAACAAGGTACATTTCAACTTCATTGGAATTGCAGTGTCTTAAATTCTGTATCTTATACCCATCCTGCCAATTCCATGTTTAGCAAAGGACTCCGTGTGGTCTCAGAGCAGGACAATAGTTAAATACCAAAATTACAACAGACCAGAGGAAAGTTCGGACAAATGGAGCATTTTTACTACGGAGCCACACATTGGTCTTGTGTGGGCAGGCAACAGGACTAAGCAACCACTTAGTAACTGGTGACATCTATGGCCACTGGCTTCAGTATAGAAAGTTTTTGAGTATCCTGGTCTGCCACAGGTATGATTGTCATCAACTGCCTCCCAATTATTTATTTATTTTATTTTTTTTTAACTCTTTTTATTAAAATATGTGAGACATCAGGACATATATAAAATGCATTTGACCATTGCACAAGATGAATATATACCATTGTACTACAATGTTAGCAGTTTACATTCGATAAGTTTAAAAGTAAGGACTAAGTGTGTTAGATGTAGACATTCTCATATAGAATGAGCACATTGCTCCAATGGAAGCAGTGAGGAGGCTTTGGTGCAGCTATGAATCCAAAGGACCCGAGACCTGACCCTTTGATTCAAATCATTTTTTTTTTTTTTTTTTAAATCCCAAAAAAGAGGATCCTTCCCTCCAGACCATCCATCTGGGCAAGGGGGGGAGGTTCTTAAATACCACCTATTCTATAAAGCATCTAAGACTCTGGACTCACTACAGCCCCTGTATTTCTCACCTATTTATGGGACAAATTCTGGGTGACTGTTGGATATATGAAGGAACCATCTAGACTATCTGTCGAGTAACAGTGGTGTGGTATTTTGCAGACAGGCTGTCATGTTTTCCATTTTATATATTTCAAATATAAGATTTTTCCCAGCTGGAGAGGGGTGGAGGCTCAGGGGTAAACCATAATCTAGTTATTACTTTTGAGCCGCTCTAGGCAAAATATTTAATAAGTGAATCGAATGTTTGTCCCGAAAATTTCTCAGGTAATGGAGTAGAAGGGATATTTGTGGGGTGATGTCCCCTAGAGAGGGGAACAGTTCTTTCACCTGTTGGTTAACCGAGTTCCAGTAATCAGAGAAAGCCACACATGACCATAACACGTGTGTGTGGGTGTCAGAGTTCACGCCGCAGCCCCTCCAACAAGAGGACTCCCCCCCCCTTACAAATTTGGCAATAATCTGAGGGGTTCTGAAAAAATGGGCCACTATTTTCCAAGAAAATTCCCGCCAAGTGTAAGAACAGTCCACATTGTCAAGGGCAACCCCCATCTCAAATTCCCATTGTGTTTGAGTAAGTTTGATGGCTTGATTTGAGCTCTGTTGTAATGCTTTATAAAAAAACGAGAGATGAGGTGTTGCTGGGTTTTCAAGAGAGGTCAGTTGAGGTAACAGTGAGATCATGGGGAAAGTTTGTGGGTCTGTGGTGAGGGGGCCTAATTCGGATGTTAAATAATGCCTAATCTGTAGATATCTGAAAAAGTCTTGATGATGTAGTAAATATTCCCCCTGTAGTTGCTGAAATGTTTTGAAAACACCATCTTGGTAGAATTGGAAAGAATAACCTAGACCTCTCTCTCGCCATGAGTGAAAGGTATGGTAGAGGCTGCCTGGCAAAAATCTAGGGTCTCTGATTGGGATCGCCATCCGCTTGCCCAGGGAACGGTATTCTCTAGTCTTAAGGAGCCATCTCCAATACTGAAGAATAGTTTTGGTGACTATAGGTGAGCGATCTACTCCCTGGGGAGGTGTGGGATGATAGACTCGGTCACTACTTAAAGGTGTGTCTCAAGATTCTTTCCAACGATGTCCAGACTGGAGATTGATTTATAGGGAGAAGCCATTTGGCCATATTGTTTAGATCTGGGAGTGTCAGACCCCTTCTCCTTTGGTAGGTGAAGCCTGGACAATGTCACTCAGGATTTTTTTATTATTCCAGAGGAATTTGTTTATAGCTTTTATCCATTTAAGTATATTATTATGATGGGGCGGTAATGGGATGTTTTGCGTAAAGTAACCGAGGTAAAACGTTCATCTGTATGGACTGTACCCTAGGTAATACTGATAGGGGTAGCTGGGACCACCTATGAAGGTGGGTCTGAATCTCCTGGAATATCAGGTCATAGTTTAATTTTAGTAATGAAGAGGGGCAGGAAGAGATCTTGATACCAAGGTATGTTAAATAGGGTCTATTCCATTTTAGGGGGATAGGGTCTATTCCATTTTAGGGGGAATTTCCACATGATGCCTGGGAAGGGAACGTAATTTATAGCTAGTACTTCTGATTTATCTGGATTGATTTTATAGCCCGAGAGGTGTTCAATAACTGGCAAGATTCTGGTTAATGTATTTAAGGAGGATTCAGGGTTGGTAATGTATAGAAGCAGATCATCTGCATAATACACCACCTTATACTGGGTGCCCTTTATAATACAACCAGACAGATCTTCCTGCCGTCTAAGGAACTGGGCTACAGGTTCTACATATAGGGCAGATAAGTATGGGGATAACTGGCAGCCCTGTCGGGTCCCTCGTAAGGGGAATCTTTCCAAATGGGAGCCATTTATTTTAACTACAGCCTCTGGGGAAGTAGATATTCCTTTAATTGCATCTAGGAATCCCTGTGGAAATTCAAATGTATCTAGAGTAGAGAGTAAAAACTCCCATGAGACATGGTCAAACACTTTTTGAGCATCAAGACTTGGTAACAGAAGTGGGGATTTTGTGTGTAGAGAGTGGCTGATGAGGTAAAGAGTGCATTTAATATTGTCCATGGTCTGTCTGTTTTTTTAAGAAAGCCGGATTGATCGGGGTGTATGATAGCAGGGAGTATATTATCTAATCTATGGGATAAAATGCTGGTATAAATTTTATAGTCTTTATTCAGGACAGAGATTGGACGGTATGAGTCACATAAATGGGGTGGGGGGGGTTGTGTGGTTTTAAAATAGCCGATATTGTTGCCTGCCGCCATGTGGGTGGAGTTGATATGGTATTATGGCTTGCCTGAAAAGCCTCCAATAATGGGGTTTGAATTAGGTCCCACATAGCTTTATAAAATTCGGCCCCATAACCGTCCGGGCCCTTCCCATTTTTCAAATTTTTTAATAGTGCAATGTAATTCTGCTGATGTTATCGGAGATATTATATAATCTCTGAGTTTGGGTTAAGGAAGGAAGTCTGATCTGTGCTAGGAATTGGGTAATTTGTGGGGTATCTGGTGGGTAGGGGTTAGAATATAATGATTGATAACATTCCTGGAATACCGCTAGTATTTGTTGGGAACTATATTTTTGTTGATTGGTTTTGGGGTCTTTTATTTTATAAATCATAACCTGGTGAGCCTGCCTGCGCAATCTGTAGGCCAGTAGCCGGGAGGCTTTGGCCCCTCCTTCATAATATTTTTGGAAGAGCCATTGAAGAGCCTGTTCTGTTTTAGCTGTCAACAAGGATTGAATTTCCTCTTTAGTTTGGTTTAGTTGGGTTAGGGCACTCTGGTCTCCCCCATATGCATTTCCTGTAAAGTTTGCAGCCCTGTTGGAGATCCATAGTTTGAGATCCTGTTGTTTTCTTTGTGTGAAGCACAGGCAATTATATATCTCCAAAGGACCACTTTTATAGTATCCCATAGTATTTGGGAAGGGGGTTTGGGGAGACTTATCGCCAATAATTTCAGGGATTTTGTTCTGCAGTAGATCCCTAAATTCAGGATCTTTTAGCAGCGAGGGGTTAAATCTCTACTGCTCGGATTTCCTCTCTTGGATAATATTTAGGTCGAGCTCCACGGGGGCATGATCTGATAAGTGGATGTTTTTTTATATCTGCCCTATAAATTAAGGATTTATGTTCTTGGCTGATGTATAGGTAGTCGAGCCATGAATAATGGTTATGGGCCGCTGAATAGTATGTAAATTTTCTCATAGAGGGGTTTAGCCGATGCTAAGTATCGACCAGGCCTACATCTTTCAGACGTCTGAGATGTCTCTGTCCCGTGGCTTGTTTCGATGGTCCAGCCACCGAAGAATCCAGGAAAGGATTCATAAGACAATTTAAGTCTCCGCCCATCACTAAAACTCCCTGTTTCCTAGTAAGTATGTGGTCTAGTAATCTCTGTATTGACGATGCGTCAGTTTGAGGTGGGATATATATCTGTACTACATTATAGTGAGTATTTGGCCCTGGACTGTGTCTACAGCTATAGCTAATCTTCCTTCTATGTCAGTATACTGATCAGTCAATATGAAAGGGGAAGACTTGGGGATACGTATGACTGCCCCACGTCTCTTACTTCTCCTATATGAGGATTCTATCACTTGGGAAAACCCAAATTTTAATAGTTTTTGATGTTCAATGGTATCAAGATGAGTTTCCTGCAGCATCAGGAGGTAAGGTTTCATTTGCCTTAGAGCTTTAAGTGTCCGATACCTCTTAATTGATCCATTTAGCCCATTCACATTATGAGAAATGATTTTAAAAGGGGATCTCATCTTGGTATAAGTAAATTGTGTTTACTGAAGAGAGCCTTCTCCCTGCATTCCATTATTATGTATGGAGCCTAAGTAACTAATTGCTTTCTGTGCAACTTGATTAAAAGATTTAAACCATCCTGTGTCTGTCTTTTTCTAAATAAAACCTCAGTCTAAAACCTAAAAATATACATGACCAACTGGGTCTAACTGAGCCTATGATGGCTCGAACTATATACAGTGGGTTGGGTAGCTCGACTTCCAAGTCCTGCTCCTCAAACCCTTGAGGAGAGGGAGGCAGGGATATTCCCACCTAGTTGGGAACCATATTCTCCGAGTAGGAGAATTGCCCCAGGGATACTCTTGCCCCTAAACTGAGGTATGGAATACGAAGGGAAAGCATGGGGAAAAATGATGATTCCAAAGCAAACTAACTGGGTAAATAAGGAAAGGAGAGGGTTGGGAGGAAAAACTGCACATTGCTCTTAAGTCCCTAAATCTCCTGAAGCTCCTTCCCCCAAGCTGGTTCTGACTAATATCTGGGGGGTGGGTCATGTCAGTCAGATCTTAATTTATTAACAACTCCCTCTCTGAAAAAGTAACTGTCCACACCTAAGCATTAATTTAAAAAATAAAATGTCTCCCACAGCTCGGGTAGATCCTCTGAGAGCTCCTTCTTATCGAGGAGGCGAGAGACCCAGTTCATCTGTACCAGAGGAGGAAAAGTTCCACGTCCCGTTTCAAACCATGATTGTTACAGAACTATTAAAATAAATCTCTTTAACGCCAAAACTTGTATACTCCTGGAAGTCAGTAATTCAAGGTGTCGATCCCTATTACCCCCTCCCCACAATGGAGGAACTCAGACGGGGTATAAGGTGACCGGTCCCCAGGCAAAGGGGAGGCCCCCCCAAGAGGCTTCGAATAATAGCCAACATCACTCTCGTATTTTTGGGAACAGGACCCCGCACGGGACCTCCCAAAACTCCATTCATCCCCTTTCAACTGAATTATTTCTCAGAATGTTACTGGTAGGGGGTGGCAACCCCAACCACCCCACCATGCCCCAGGCCCAGGGAATCAATCCAGCCAGAACTCCATACACCTTTTTTCTGTCCTAGCTCCCAGTCATTCCAAGCCATCAGAGCCATAAGCAGTTAGAATCCAGGTGGTCACCCCCTTTTATGAGGGGTGGGGTTTAGTAAGTGAAATATTCGGGGAGAGGCAAGCACCTTCCAGATCCGCTGGCTATCCTTAAGTCAAAATTCATGTGCTCCCTGGGGGCCCAGGGGTGTTGGCCTCTAAGTCACCCAACGGGGACTAGGTATTTTAAATGTTGACCAGCGATCCAGTAGTGCCCGACAGCCCCCCCCAACCAACTGCAACTTCCCCTGGGCGACCTCCCCTGAGGCCACTCTGAATTATACGCACTAGCCAGGGTAAGAGTCAGTGTGAATCGGGAGTCCATTTTGCTGTGATCCCCCGGCAGAGTTCAGCAGCCTGTGGTCTCGGTTCCCCCCCTTTGAGTCTCTGAGAAGCCCTGGGATTAGGCTCCCTCTCCTTCTCCACTCCTAACAGTTGCGGAAGTATAGGCTGTTATTCAAATGCTATGTCCAGAAAACCCAGTCTGCCCCCCACCACTCACCTCCTGGGCGCCTGCTGTAGCCCCCGATCCTCACACACCCTGCAGGGGACAGCGAGAGGCCAGGAAGCCAGGAATCACACCTCTCCGTACCAGATCGCATCCCAGGAGCCTTCAGTTGTCCTGTCTAACAAACTGGGCTAAGAGCTGCTTAATGGCTGCGAGGGCCTCCTACTGACCGTTTCCTTTGCTAGCCCACTCTGGACGGGCGATCTTCCCGCAGAACCATCGGGGATTGGAGGTGTTAGATGGAAGTGGGAGTCCTCTGGAAGAAAAGTCCTGAATCGCCTCCTCGGTTGTATCGTAAACCACCTGCCCTGAGAGATACTGTACTATCAGTCTGCTGAGGTAAGGAGTCCTGAATTGTAACTGTTTTAGATGGAGTACGGTGGAACAGGGGAATATAAGCCCTCCTCCTCTGCATTGTTGTGGGCGCGTAACCATTCAGAAAAAAACGCTCTGTGCCATGTGTCACTTTTCCCATAGCCCAGGCCCCCAAAAAGGATAAGCTCCTTGGTGCTGTAGTGGAGAAACCTTATGATAATGGAGCATGGCCGGGCATTAGGATGGGAAGGCTATGGGCCCAACGCTCTGTGTGTGCGTTTGATTTCTAAGTTAGACTCGGGTCCAAAGTGAGAGAAGTACGAAGTACTATTGTGATAAACCTCTCCAAATCCGGTCTTTCGCTGTTCTCCAGGATACCATATACCCCAAGGCTACGCTGACAATGGCAATTCTCAGCGTCTTCTTGCCTCTCCATTGTAAGGTGGCAGAGAGTGGTAATTTGCTGCAGCGTGGTGTGCATACGAGTCACCATCTCGCCTTGTTCCTCAACAGTTTGCTCAAGTTCTGATACCCTAGAACAGGTATCCGCTATGTCTTTTTGCATAGTCTCTTGCTGTTGCTTAAATGTAGAGAAGTCTGTTTTCAAGTCTAAAATTTCTGCCAATATTTTATCAAGCTTCTGGGCCATGCTGGGTTGCTTTATAGTTTTGTGGCTCGAGGTTTTACCTTGTGCTCGGGGCTTCTGGGCCTCGATTTGTGAGATCTCCCCTTCAGACAGTTCGTGGTCAGAAGGCTCTAATTCTGGTGCAAGTAAGTGAAAACGATTGTACCCTCCTTTGGATCTGTTGCTAGCTATTACTAAGCTGTCAGTTAGTTTAGTTTTTAGAAGCTCTCTGATGGCTAGACACGCAAATTTAGCTTGGGGGAACATGGAGCTGATTAGTTAAGCCACCATTTTCTCGAGCGCTACACCGCTGCCTCCCAATATTTTACAAGTGCAAGCACTAAAGTAAATGAGCCAAGGAGGTCAACAGGAAAGCAACAATGTACTGGAGAAAAAAGGCAGAACTGGGACAAAACAGTTACAACAATTAAGAGGTATGTGTATGAAAACAATGAAGGATAGAGTTGAGCCTTACAGATGAAGGGTTAATTTTATCCACTGAAGCATACTAAATAAAGATAGAGGGAATACATAATGGGAGGTAATGGAATAACAGTTATTTCCACTAGCCAGCAGCAAGACCAATAACTCATGAGACGCAAAGCCACAAATTATTTATGAAGGTCTTACCACTCATGTGTGGCGATGTGTTATTCCACTGCTGTTTTAAAAATTTTGCTTGTGTTAGATTTAGAAATATTTTCACAACTTGAGGTATACACACAATATGATATGCACATGCACCTTGTTTGTTAAAGACCTTCTTGACAACTTTTTTCTCTTTAATATAACCAAGTTCCCTGAAAATTAAATGGTACAAAGTATGCGGTGATAGTTAATCAGAAGATCACAATTGGTGCAGAAAACTGTTTCAGTCAGTGGGTTTGTAATAAACCAATGTCTTCAGACCAGTGTTCTGATATCCTGAAAAGGCAGTGTGGAGGAGGATACTTCAACACTGTACTGAAGAGGGATGTATGGGCCATGCTAAACTTGTCCAAGAAGATCTGGAGGGTTTCCCTGGAGCAGGAGGTGGCACTCACACAGTCATCTATGTAGAATTTGTAGAGTTCAAGCACAGTCTCTGTGAAGGAGAGAAAGAACTGTTCCTCAATCCAACCAACAAACAGATTGGCAAAGGTGGGAACACATCCTGCATGGCAACTCTACTGACCTGCTGAAAAAAATTTATTAAAAAGACTAAAGCATCAGCTTTCTCCTCCACCGCTCCTTACATCACAAACATGTTAAGAATGGTTTGCCATATCTGCAGTTCCTTAGACTTCACAGGTTATGCATGCAGCGAATATGACGATTTTGTTGAGCAGGCTCAAAATGTGCACAGTTTATTTTTCATTTTAATCAACAGGGGATACCCAGAAAGCACAGTGGACAAAGCACTCATGGGTCAGTAATATGCCCCACAGCCTTGACCGTTGACCCTCGCAGGACTGATACTCCCATGCAGCAGCAGCAGCAACAACACATTCCACTAGTGCTTCCCTTCCATCATAATACACCTTTCTCTTCACAGGATCATTGTTAAGAACTTTCTCATTCTGCAAACTGACTAAAATCAAAGCTTCCTTTACAGAGACATCAATTGCCACCTACCATCCAACCTGCGGAATCTCCTGGTACGAAGCAGCCTTCAGACTTCTAATAATTCCTCCCTTCCAGGTACCAAAGCTTGCAACAAAACTCACTGTTACACCTACAAATTTATTTCTAGTGTTACTGAAATTCAGGGCCCCACAGATGTTTTTCACATCAACAAGGCGTTCTCGTACAGTTCCGCTAATGTGATATACTGCATTCTTTGCAGGAAGTGTGCAGTTATCTACGTCTGAGAAACTGGCAGATGCCTGGCCAACTGATTCAGGGAACATTACAAGGCCGTCAGAAATGGAGGTGCTGATAAACCCATTGTACCCCACTTTACCTCCAAGGACCACAGTGTCAATGATCTTCAACTTGTGTTCTTCAGCAGGGTTTCTGGGATGATGACCAAATAAAAAAAACATAGAAACCAAGGTGATCACCTGCCTAGGCTCCCAGAAGCCCTCTGGTTGAAAGGACAGATTTCATACTCATCTTTCAGCCACCTTATGGTTTAACACTGTAGTTTTTTTTTTTGTTTGTTTGTTTGTTTTTAACTCTCACCCCTGTCTCATCTTTGCTTGCATGTGTGTATGGTACGTCTGCACACACTTCCATCCAGTATGTGGTTGAGTGGCCATACTCACATGGGCATTCCAGCTACATGTGCACATCTATTTTCATTTTCCACAGATGTTTCCAACTCTGTTTCCTTCCTCCACATCTGTCACCTTTCTGCCTGCTTACTAGGCCCTGTTAATTAGGTCCCCATTGGAGGACTCCTCAGCCCATTCACTCCTGCTTTGCCTTTTCATAGTCATCACCGTTTTGTTTTCCAGATTCTCTTCTTACCTTGCCTGTTACCACTTTTTTTGGGAACCTCCTTATTTTCTTTCCTCTCGCACTTTCCCTTATTTCCCTCTCCATTAACTTTGCTTTTTTTCTCTCTTTTAGATAAGTCCTGAAGACCGCCTACGGTTGAAACGTCAATTCTAACCATTTTCTAGTTTCAGCTTGCATTTAACATTACCATTTTGTTTTCAGACCACATGTTGATACAGTACCTTGGTTTTCTATTCTATCTTTGGATGACTCAGTGCCAAGTGAATGTAGTCAGTTTATCACTGGATTTGAAAAAAAATCACCAAATACCATAGTCAACTGACTTACATTTTTGAGACATTTATGGTATCAAAGACAATGAATAAATTGGCAGTTCAGGAATTATAGTGCAAACTGATTAATCAAAGTTCAGAAAAAGAAAATATAACCAAAGGAGAGGAGCAGCTGGAGTACATGTCTTCAGGTGGGGGGACCAGAGAGAAGGGAAAAAATGTTTTTTCAAGATGGTCAAGGACAGATCTGCAGATATGCTACTGAAGATAGAGGCACATACCACAAAGGGCTCAATGATAATTACCTAATTTTTGGAACTCTTACGATCAATTAGAGACCTTAGGTTATAATCATTTGGAAGCTAATCATCCCTTTGAATTTGTAAAACCGGACACGGGCACATAAACGCTACTGAATCCACCTGGATATTATTTATTTTGGCAGATGTACAAATAATTGCATCAATTGTACTTTTAGGAGTACACCATTAAAAAAATACCTCTTCCAGAATATCTAGGATTCACTCCCTAAATACTACAGATGCAGAACAGTTAGCACCACCTGAAGATGAACAACTGCCTAATGAAAACACAATGCAGTCAGAACACAAGAAAATGAAGCGGACGGGAAAGTAGAAATTATTGGGGGGGGACTCAGCTTCCTCCCCCTTCGCCTCTCCTCATCCCTTGGGACAGTCTTCACTCCCCACCGGCATTCACCACGTATTGCTCCCCGGGTCGGGGCCGCTGGGTGGGGCACCCTCAAGTACCCTTCTGAACGGTGCTGCATTGTCTAGTCTGGTGGTTTGTGTATCTCCAGGCTTGGCTTAGTGGGGCTGGGGCAACGAGATTCCGGTACGTCCATTTTGCATGTGCCCACGTCCGGCACACCTCCCGGAACTGCTAAGCTGCACCTGCGCTTGTCCCTAGCCTCCGCTAGGGGCCGAACGCAGAGCAAGTGCTCCCCCCCCGAAGGACAGTAGTCAGATGTTCAATCCTCCTCCCCCAGGCCAGCCCAACTCCTGAACTTGCATCCAAATTCGGGTCGTCGGCATCGCAAGCAGAAATTCAACCACTGTACCGATGGGCCAGCCAAGCAGAAATTATGTTGAGGGCAGTAGCACAGGACCACGATTACTTCTAAACCAATCAAATTATTCATTCAGCTCAATAAACTTTTACCTGAAGACTGTTTAAAAATTTTATTCAACACCAGTCATTTATTAAAAAAAACTAAGTTCCATAATCATATGGATCGCCAGATCTTCAAGCAAAAGTGAACTACAATTTCCAGTAAGAATTTTATTTCCTCCTAGAAATTACTCATTGTGAGGTTAGTTGATGCGGACGTTTCGTTTCTTTTAATAATGAATAAGCACACATCCTTCCAAAATCTCAAACTCAGCCCCAGAACTCACGAGTCGAAATGTTCTATGCTTAACCTTATTCAAAATGGCCACCTGGGGTGAAGTGATGGGTACTTGCATAGCCATGCCATGACAACAATCATGTAAATAATGTAAGCACATAGCAGCATTGTTCAAAATCTTGTTGGCAGTACAGCAGTTACTGTTCAATGTCATCTACCTAGAATTATGAACACCAACAAAAAAACTGGATCCCTGTCCCTTTGACTTCATTTGCACTTGCCTATTATTCTGCACTGGATATCATAATCCTCTGAGACACCGCAGTCTTGCTATAATAATAAAAATTTCAATTACAGTACACTAAAAGAAAAGGCATTCACACAACAAGAAAGGTTATGGAATGATGATGATGCCACATGCAGAGGATTATGTAGAAGAATATGAAGCTTAGGGGACAGCAATCATGTTTTCATGTTGATTTCCACTGTTAAATGGGAAAGTTAATAGAGAATAATTTGTAATCTAAATTTTGCTGCATCTAAAACCAAGTTTTTTCAAAGTTCTGTCAAAGATGTTGGAGGTTTTTCAAGTCAGTATTATACAAGCAAATGTAAAATGTTTCAAAAAAGAAGACTGGCACAAAAAAGATCATGAGATTATTTTCTTATTAAAGAGGTACATTTCTAGGTAATATGTAAAAAAAAAAAAAAAAGGAAACTACCTGAGGTGAATCAAAAGGATATCGACCGCTAAACTTGAATAGAAGCTGAAATTTTTCTCCTTCATAAAGTGTACCTGGTGCTCCCTCCATGTCTACAATCCACCTAAAAATAGAAGACCAACATATTTTTGTTCAGCATTTCCTTTTTTCCCAAAAAAAATCCATTTTCCTCTTCCCAGTTGTCCAGGGATGCAGCCTGTTCAAGCTCCATGAGCCTTCATATAGATAGCTAGGAGTGTTTTTCTTCCCAGTTTCCTCCCTGATCCCACCCCTCCATCCCAGTGATGTGGCCATGCCTCCAACGGCTTCGACGTCACTACATCCCTACAGCGAGAGGCAAGCTCCCTGGCCCAGCTGCAGAGACTAAATTCACCACACCCCTACCCAGCTGAGCAGCACCTACCTCAGCCAGTCCTGTCCATGAACATGGAGATCCAGTTCTGCTCCCAAACCTGGGTCACCTGTGTGGTAGGGCGACACGCTGGTCCACTGGGCAGTCTCTTATCAATATTTTCGTGATAAAATATAAACATAAACATGTTAGTTTTAGTAAGTAATGTCAGAGCAATGCTTTTGCTATACTACCGAAGCATATTATCGATAGCTTGGCTCCTAGCTCATCTTTACAAAAAACTCAATAATAGTTTACAAACCAGGAATGACTCAAGATTAGCAGTACTCTTGGTTCTAGGAGTGCTGGTTAGAGGAAGAGTAGCATAGAGACACAAATTAAAACAGCACGTAATTGTAAGCTGCATACTTTGTTATGATTAAGTACAAAAGGTTTATTAGAGGATTTTGCACTATTTAGCAGCTTCTTTAGTGCTTTCTGCTAATAGGAGTGTGCCTGACATCATGCTGGAACTCTGCAGTGAGTGCAGACTTTCTAAAGGCAATGGGGGGGGTTGTCAGGTTTACATGTTATTGACCAACCTTTTTTTTTTTTTGGCCCGGACTGTAGAAGGGCTCCCACTGCCAGCCCAGTGTGTGAGCATGTGCCTCCTCGTGCTTGCCAAACTGGCAGGGACGGGGAGGCTTTACTGGCACCACAGTTTGGCTCTTGGGGTCTGTATGATCTCTTCTAGTGGGTGGAGGGTGGGCATTTACAGACAGCCAGTTGCTCTAGGGACCTATAGTCCTTTGAGTACTACAGTTCCTAGGCATGACTGTCCCCAAACTGTAACTGGTTGGGGCACAGTTTGGCAGTCTGTGATAGTATTTCTTTCCTGTCAATCACAAGCATAAGCCAGGCTTTCTACAACATGGTCCCAATACCTCTGCTCTCAAGCTATGTATGCATGAACAGAGGTATAAAACTGTACTGGCTGTGTGAGCTTTTTTTTTTTTTGAATTTTGCTAACCAGGTAGGCCCACTGGAACCCAAAGTCCTTTTTTTCAGCGGTGACCTGGAGTTAATTACAAAGAATGCCGAACAATATAGATATTACAGAGTCAGACAATTCATGGGGTAATGAACTAGTTGTGCCAATTCAAACACGCACCAAAACAAGGAATAATGTACACAAGGGTACAGGAGATTAGTTCACAGGCTGAAACATATTACACATGAAGCCAGTAAACATGATATTAAGCAAACAGGTCAGATACCCAATTCCATAACAAGTGCAAAAAAACGCAAAGTACAATGTAAAGACCTAGTGCTTCCATATGCAAGGCCAGATGCAATGAGGAATGGCATCAGCTCTATGTCAGCGACTGTAGGAGCACAAGCTACATTCAAGCAGGTATGCCTTAAGGCCTTTTTTCAAAACCTCAAATTGAGGTGCAATTTTGTAGGGAGGCTAGAAGTGTGTTCCACACAGAAGGTGCTGAGCTGGCAAGCGTCTCCCCACTGCGTTCAGTCTGACCCTGGGTACTGCTAGTAGAGTGCATCCGGTGGACCTGAGCACTTTCTGTTCTGGCTTGGGGGACAGGATGCCTCAGAGGCAGGACAGAGTCGGGCCTTTCAGGATTTTATAAGTGCGAGAGAGGAGGAGTACTGTAGTCTGCCCTCTAAAGATGGCCAGTTAAGAGAGAGGAAGACATTACAGTGATGCATCCTAGGAGGGGCGCCAAGGGTAAATCTGGCAATTTTGTTATACAGGACTCTGTTTCTCGAGTGAAGAGCAGGGGCCCCATACAGCAAGTGTGGGAGCAGCACACTCCTGGCAATAGCTAGTTGAGATTCCTTGGTGAGGTCATTACCTAGACGGTATAGCAAACCAATATTTTTGTGTAGGGATTTAGTGAGAGAATCAATCTGTGCTCTGAAGGATACTTCCTGATCAAGGTAAATCCCTAGGTATTTAGCAGCCTCTACCACCTCCATCAGGTCTCCCCTGATGTGGACAGATTTAGTAGGTGTTGCCTGTCAACACCTAGGTGCCTAGGTCCAAAAGTGATGGCTTTAGTCTTTTCGGGATTGAGAATAGGCTTATGTGACGAGACCCACCTTTCAAGCATCAAGAAGTCCTCAGTGAGGAGTTTGTTGATGAGGGTGACATTAGTGCTCCTATACAGTGCTGCGTCATTAGCCTAGAGCTGAAGACGCACCCCTCCACAGTGACCAGGTAGGTTGCTTACAAATAAGCAGAATAGCATTAGGCCCAGGATGGACCCTTGAGGGACACAACTGGTTATGGTTCATAATGCAGATTGCATACCTTACCATTTCACTTTCTGGGACCTTTCAGTCAACTAGTGAGTGAACCACCTACAGGTTAGGTCATCTACACCAACCCTCCCGAGTTTGTCTATTAGCAGACCATGATTCACTGGGTCAAATGCCTTCATGAGATCTATGAAGACTGCCCCAGTCACACCCCTCCTGTCCATATCACCCAGGATATCTATGGCACGAATGCACTCCGCAGGTCAGGCCCTCTGCTCCCACAGTGCCAACCTCAGAGCGCAATAGTGTGAACAGGTAACAGACAGGGTAACCCTCCTGTCTGCTTTGGGTCCAAATCACCTGTTAGCCTCAAGTTCTGGGGGGAATTCAAACTGTGAGCCTTATGCTAGCGGACCCAATGTACAGGCTCAGATATGTACCCTCTTCGGGGACTGCGGTACAATCATTTGCCAGGGCACCTAGCCAGGTCTCCAAAATGAACCCTTAAACTCTATAAGACACCTTAGGTATATTCTTACCCTTTTCAAGCAGTAACACCATCAAGCCTTTTTAAACAGTTGTCAGATTTAAAATACAGGCACTTGACATGCAAAAAGAAACTACGAAGACACCCAGGCAGTATTTCAAGAAAATGGTTATTTACTAAAAATTGTAAAATAAGTACAATAAAATACAAAACAAATAGCATGAGCTCACAGTCACAAAAGAAAATGGGAAAATTACAGACCAAAACTCCTACCACAACACTTTAGATATTTGCTAGCTAATGTATTACCTCTGTAAGTGAGTTTTAAGTTGGATGGTTCTGTTTTCAGAGCCCAAGATGATCACACATTTCAGACACACTGATACATTTTCAACTCTGTCTCCCCACCCCTTGGTGAGTCATCTAGCTCCTCCTTTTAGAATTAATTCTTACAATTTCCTACTAGGAGGTATTTTAAAATTAATGGTTTATCAGAAGAAAACAAAAAAACATTTCCTAAATATGGCATCCTTTAATTAAGCATCCTCTTTGAACTGGTGACTGGTTTACAACCCTACAATGTGTCACTAAGGTGCAAGAAAGCCAACAGGAAATCAGCCAAATGACGTCCTTTCCCTGATGTCATAAAACTCCTATTTAGTGTCCAACATCAAAGGCAGCAGCAGGCAATAGACTTGTCTCTGGAGGATGTTCCAATTAACTGTTTCCTTCTGGTCTGTTTTATTACCTCTTGGTTTTCGGCTACTGACACTGAAATTACAGGCCAAATTCCTCACACACTGAAAATGTCATATACAGACCATGTATTTATAATACCAATATCATACAATAATCATAAGCAAGAGGCAGAGCGTCAATCTGCAGTCAGCCTATTCAGAGCAGTGCCAGTACCATGGGATTTTCTGAAACCATGTTGTTGGTCGGTCAAAAGATGATACTGCTCAAGATATTAAAGATAAGATATTATGGTTAATAATCAGAGAAGCAACAAGCAAACAGTGGTGTCCCTTAGGCAAATAATATTACATAGAAACAGACGGATGGCAGATAAGGGCCGCTTGGCCCACCTAGTCTACCCATTGGATAAGCTGCAGATCCTAGTTAACCAACAGCCTACTTCCTTCCTATCCCTCACCAGAATTGCCTTATGTCTGTCCCATGCATTCCTGAATTCCCCCACTGTTTTTGACCCCATGACTTTTATGATTCCCCTGAAGTACTTGAAAGTTTCTATCATGCCCCCCTTTCCTCGCGGGTATACATATTAAGCTCCTTTTGTCTCTTGGTATAGCTCTGCTGCAGACACTGCGCCATTTTAGTTGACCTCTTCTGGACTGCCTCCATCCTGTCCATGTCCTTGCAGAGATTGGGTCTCCAGAACTGCACACAGTACTCCAGATGGGGTCTCATCAACTGTCTGTACAGATGGATAACAACTTCCTGTTTTCTACTGATGATGCCTCTCCCTATACATCCCAGTATCCCCCCAGCCCTATTTACTGCCTTCTCACATTGCTTGCTTACCTTTAGGTCGTCCGATATGACTACCCACAGGTCCCTTTCCATTTTTGTTGTTATTAATACCTCCCCCCTCCATTGTGTACTCTTCCCCTTGGTTTTTCTTTCCCAGGTGAATTACTTTGCACTGAATCTAAGCTGCCATACTTTTGACAATTTCTCCAACCTTGTCAAGTCCCTTCTCATCCTTTCCACCCCTCCTTGTGCATCAACCCTGTTGCAGATCTTTGTGTCGTCTGCAAAGAGGCATACGTTTCCTTCCACAGTCCCTCTGCAATGTCACTTATAAATACATTAAAAAAAGGACAGGACCCAGTACTGAACCCTGCGGTACCCTGGCTAGTAACCCCTCTTTCTTTGGAGTGGACTCAGTTTACCATTACCCTCTGTGTCCTGTTGTCCAGCCAACTTGTTACTCAGGCTACCACCCTGGGGCCCACTCCCAGGCTGGATAATTTGTTTATTAATCATTTGTGTGGGACCGTGTCAAATGCCTTGCAAAAGTCTAGGTAGGCCATGTCCACAGCCCCTCCCTGGTGTACTACTTTGGTCACCCAGTCAAAGAAATCTATTATATTCATCTGACATGATCTTCCCGCTGTAAATCCATGCAGCCTTAGTCCTGTGTCCCGCTGGCCTCTAGGTACTCTAGTCTTTCTTTCAGAAGCGATTTCATCATTTTCCCCTACCACTGAAGTCAAGCCAACAAGTCTGTAGTGACCTGCCTCTACTTAGCGTCCACTTTTATGAAGGAGAATCACATCTGCCCTGCTCCAGTCCTTCGGTATCACACCATCCTCCCATGATTTGTTAAAAAGGGTAGTCAGTAGCATACCTCTCAACGTTTTGTCCCCCAAATGTGGAACATTGGCTCTCAAAATGTGGAACAAATCAGCAAAATGTGGAACACTTAATCAAATCTTTACCTAGGAAGCTCAGAACACTGTTAAAATGTTTGCATTTATGTTCAAAAAGTCTGTTAATTGAATAATATATTTTTTGCATCATTTGCTATAGATTTTTGCTTTAAAATGTTACTACTGAATGTGGAACAAGTCCTCACAATGTGGAACAGGGAGCTTTTGTGAAGTAAAATGAGGAACGTTCCTCGTAATGTGGTACAGCTGAGAGGTATGGTCAGTGGTGTCACTAGTTCTCCCCTTAGTTCTTTTAGAATTCTGGAGTGAATCCCATCAGGCCCCATTGCTTTGCCCACCTTCAGTTGTAGGAGTTCTTTCAGAACCCTTTCTTCTGTGAAAGGACTGGTATCGACCCCCTTATCCAGAGTGCTTCTACTGACTAGATTGTGTACCTTCCCCTCCTCTTCTTCTGTGAATACTGAGCAGAAGTATTCATTCAGTATCCCTGCTTTTTCATTGTCACTCTCTGCCCACCGACCCTTCCCTTTATTGAGCCTCACTATCCCTCCCCTTGGTCTTTCTTCACACCCTAATGTACCTACAAAAAGTTTTATCCCCCTATTTAACAGAGTTGTCTATCTTTTCCTCGGTTTGGGCCTTTGCTATTCTGACTGCCTTCCCAGCTTCCTTCTGCTTTAACTGGTACAGTTCTCCGTCCTGCTCCTTCTGTGTTTCCTTATACTTCCTGAATGCTATCTTTTTCTCCCAAATCTTCCCCACCACCTCTTCTGAGATTCATAGTGTTTTTTCTTTCATTTTGATTTGTTTATTTGCTTCACACAAAGGCTTGTTGCCTCCGTGACGGCAGTTCTGATGTTTCCCCATTGTTCCTCCACCCCTTCTTGCCTGTTTGCTAGTGCTTTTCGGAAGCACTCTCCCATTTTGACAAAGTCAGCCCTCCTAAAGTCCAGTACCCTCACTTCTGTATGGCCTGACTCTATAGCGGTGTTCATCATGAACCACACTGTTTGGTGGTCACTTGTTCCCAGATGGCTACCGACTTCTAGATCCGAGATCCTCTCCCAGTCCCCTTTTGAGAGTACTAGGTCTAAGATTGCTCCCTCCAGAGTGGGTCCCAACACTAGCTGTCTGAGGCAAGCCCCCTGTACGGCATCGAGAATGACCCTGCTCTTGGATGTGGCTGCAGCAAAGGTGCTCCAGTTAACATCTGGCATATTCAGGTCCCCCATCAACAATATCGCCCCTATTTCTGCCATCCTAAGGATGCCTTCCATCATTTTCTTGTCCATTTCCTCCCCCTGAGATGGGGGTCTGTATACAACCCCCATACGGATTGTGGTGCCATTTCCGGTCTCCAGGGTGACCCACAGTGTCTCCTCTCCTAGATTTAGGACATTGAGGGATACAGGGAAAAGCTGACACTTGGAAGTAATCCAGAGAAGAAGAAAAAAAGCAGCACTCAGAACTACCCTGTAGCAGAGACCGCTCTAATGTCTGTGTGTCAGACGCATCATCTCACCATGCTCGTGGGCAGTGAAGAAAACAGTAAAAATCTCCGACCGCGCAGGATGTCACCCGACAGTCTGCTGCACAACTGAGGCCTTCACTCCCTCACTGACACTAAACTCTGTCCAGAGGTAAGGGGTGGCCCCCAGAAAGCCCTTCCGATTGGGGGTCATCCACAGGGCTACAAGGAGCAAGGTAAGTCCCAGGAATGGTGGGTGACAGGGCTGGGCAGGGTGTTGGGGCTGGGGGGAGGGTCACAGACCAGAGGATGTACAGTACAGTAAATTGAAAAAAAACTTCTGTTTTCCAAGTGAGAATTGGGCTTAGCACATTATCGATTCCTTTATGACACAACCCCTCCCAAAGATTAGGGATTCTGATCTTACAAACAGAGATTTAGGGCAGACACCAACAATAAGTGGGAAGTCAACCTTAGGAGATAAGGTTACTAGTTTACAAAAGCAATACTTATGACAACACAAAGAGAAATAACTGAAAATCCATACTTGTACATGACAGAAAAAAGTAAATTTTGCAGTTGAGACTGATGTTAAACTAAACAGAAGGCCAATGTGAATTAAGCCATTCCTGGAAAAGTATTGCATTAGGCATTTAGAAGGGTGACATCATTTAAGTAAATCTTCCCCATTCTAAAATTTCAAGCAGTGAACCATAGCAACAAATTACATCTGTATTCTTGCTATAAGCAACTCATTTATTTCATGTATTTACAGCATACTGTATAAGTTGGGACAATGGAAACCTACTAGAACTCTTTGCAAGTAAAGGTTCAAAGGAAAAAATAAATGTGCATATGCACAAACCTTCTGGATTCAAAATCATGATGCTGTTTATGGCAGTTTCAAACTGGAAACTAAACTGATAACATTCACTGGAACCACTCAATTACAGACGTATATAGAACAAAAGTTAAAGCTTTTTAACATCTACAGAAATTTATCATTATGCTTTAGTACAGTCGCTTACATCTTCCATGACTGGAACATTTTTCCTTTACACAATAAACAGTCCCAGCGCTCTTGGTTCGGAGATATGCTTTCTTTGTAACCACTGAAAATAAACCCAACCTACACCAATGGGTCTGTAGAGATTAAGGTATTACAGGAACTGGCATTTGAGCTCTGCTAAAATTAGATCTCAGTCTGTAGAGTCTCGGCAATCAATATTTCTGTTACTAGATTGTAAATAAAATATAAACTTTTAAACAATTAAAATTTGACAAGATTTTGATGCTCAGACAGACAATTATCAAATCAGGCCAGTGGTTACAATTCCAGGCCCACAGTAAATCTGCCAAGATTCTAGTTCAGAACCAGTTAGCTACATTTTCCATCCTTGCTTCCTCTGTAACCATCAAACCGTAACATATCTTGCTAGCTTACATGTTTTGGAAGCATGTAACAGTTGGCGTAACAAGCACAAAAGGAATAAACAGAGGCCTCCACTGTTGTCCCAAGAACTTTAGGGGAAGTTGGGTGATAAAAATATGGGAGTATGATTAAGCGGAAGGATGCTGGAAACTGCGTGATGCAAGTGGAGTACCGTATAGGGCATTACAGAAGGAATACAGGGCCAAGGATGCTTTGGAAGACATGATTCCACAGGGAATCAAGGAATTCCAAATCCTTTTTTCAATATATAGCAAACAAAGGACAGTCATGGAAAAGATGGAACTGCTGATCATAGAAGAGAAGGAAGAATCACTGAGTTAGGCAGAGGGAATAGCAGAGGATATACCTAGTGTCAGTATTCAGCAAGGAAGGCAGGTGCATGGTCAACTTAGGGTGGAAGTTATAGAGGAGATACAGGCCATACAGGATGCAACATCACATCAGAATTGTTTGGAAAATACATGGAGAATGTTAATCTGGGAACATCCCAGGGTCACGATGATATCCACCCATGGGAAAGAGTGGATTTAAAGTGGTTCCGGATGGCCCTCTCACATACATCTTTCAGAGCTCCTTATAGTGTGTGTGTGTGGGAGAACGAGGAGAACAAAATGCACACAAACACTTGTCTCGCTGGTTATTCAGCAGTATACCCAGAAAGAAAAAAAGCATAGCAATGCTGCAGAAACTGTGCCTGCTTACAGGGGAACAAAATGCAATGTGCTGTTAAAAAAAATTTACTGGAGAAACTCTCTCTATATATAGATATAGATATATATATCTATACATAACAAATAAGATAAGCCGAGACAGTTTGAGATGAGCGTGTTCCCCAGCATGGAGAAAACTGATATCTCATGAAGTTAACACTAAAGATGGTAAACATTAAAGAAAGTGGACCCAATGGAATGCACCTCAAAATTCTGAAGCAGCTACTGTAGTTAAGGAATGTTTAAGTACTTTCTAGCAACAGTAGATCTTGGTGAGAATTTCCTCCATAGAGACCCACCTCTGAAACAGTTAAGCCATTGGCATCAGGACCACTCAGAAACTGTTGCCTAGTTTGGTCATCCAAGTAGACACACGTTGAGGCTGCCTATATTACATGATCAGTGGCATGCCCATGGACAGGAAGCTCCTTACTGTGTTTCAAGTAACAAAAATGCAGCAAGTCAACCACTTGGAAAGGCACTGCTTAGAAATGGGGAGGCGCATCGTCTTTGGGGGGGGGAAATACAACAAAAACCTGTAAAGACCTCTGCAGTTCAAATACAGTAGCGGCAAAAGGCTCTATGGATATCAACAGAATGCAGGATAACCTCTCTCCAACATTCAGAACAGAAAGAAAAAAATACAGGAACATGAATAGTCTAGTTCAATTTAATTTATTACAAATCCACTGACTCGCACAGTTTCCTCCTCCACAGCTCCTTCCATTCTAAACATGTTAAGAATGGCCTGCCATATTCACAGGTTCTTGGACTTCACAGGTTATACAATTAAAACGATGATTTTGCTGAGCAGGCCCAAATAATGCAGTTTTTTTTATTAACAGGGGATACCCTAAAAGCACAGTAGACCGAGCACTCTCCCGGGTCAGGAACATGCCCTGTAACCTTGTCCCCTGTAGGAAGGATACTGTCATGCAAGAACAACAACTGATTCCACCAGTGCTTCCTTTCCAGAGTACACCTTCTATTCAAAGGATCATCATCAGTAACTTTCCTACTTTGCAAACTGACCCCAACATTAGTGCTTCTTATACAGAACCACCTATTGCCTTCTACCGCCGACCACCCAACCTGCGGAATCTCCTGGTAAGGAGCAGCTTACCTGCTCCTAACAGTTTCTCCCTACCAGGTACCAAACCTTGCAACAGAACTCACTGCTACACCTGCAAATTTATTTCTACTGTCACTGAAATTCAGGGGCCCACAGGTGTTTTACACATCACCAAGGGGTTCATATACACCTCCACTAATGTGGTATATTGTATTCTTTGCAGGAAGTGTGCAGCTATTTAAATCAGAGAAACTGGCAGATGCCTTGCTGACTGTTTCAGGGAACACTACAGGGCAGTCAGGAAAGGAGACTCTGATAAACCCACTGTATCCCACTTTATCTCCAGGGACCACAGTGTCAATGACCTTTCTGTTTGTGTCCTTCATCAGGGCTTCTGGGATTCTGACCATAGGAAAAACATGGAAACCAAGCCGATCATCCGTCTTGGCTCCCAGCAGCCCTCCAGTTTAAATGATACTTATTTTCTAATATATTTCAGCCACCCCTTTTCCCTAAAGTCTGTTTGTATCTGTACACATCTATTTTTGCACAGATGTCTCCATCTATGTCCCCTTCCCCCACATTTGTCACCTTTCAATCCTTCTTACTAGGCCCTGCTAATTAGTCACACCTGGGGTCTTTAACTCATTCACTGCTATTATGCCACCTCCCCCCCTCATCATCACCGTTTTGTTTTCCAGATTCTGTCTTTATCTTGCCATTTATCACTTCTCCCAGAGCCTCCCCTTTCTTCTTTCCCCATATATATTCCTTATTTTACCTCTCCTCTACACTAATTTTGCTTTTTTCTCGTATAGATATTTCCTGAAGACCAAGACCACCTACGGTTGAAATGTCGATTTTTAACCATTTTCAGCGTGCATTTAATATAACCATTTTGTTTTGTTTTCAGACCACATGCTGATGCAGCACCTTGTTTTAGTTCAATTTAAAACTCAAAAAGAAGGAACCAAAGGAGGGTGTGCAGCGAAACCCAATAGTGTACTGGTGAAACACTGTTTGGAGGATCCGTAACCAAAACCAGCAATTCAGAAACCCCTCAAGCTGAAGTAACAGACACTGGAAAAAGTTTATTCCAAGAAAGGAAATGCAACTCACAAGAGGCGACCAGTTTGAAAGGAACCTGTGTAAGAGACTCCAGAACCAAGTTAAGGTCCCACACCAAAACCTGTCTACAGATCTGGGGACACACATGCAGGCGCCCTAAGAGGAAACTGCAGGACACTTCCAACTGGGCTAAAGTCTTGCCCACCCCACAGGCATGAAACAGTCACAAGGTGTACCTTCACAGAGGAGTACCAGAGGCCCAAATATATGGGGACAGGAGGTAGTCCAAGGCATGGGTGCACTGGGCACGAGAAAGGATCCAGCAAGTGAGTGAGACACAGACTGAATACTCAAAACAATTCGATTCCATTTTAGAGAGCAAGTGTTCTATGTAGAAGGCTTATGAGCCACAATTCTTGTTGCTCCTGTCAATGTCAGCTGTGTGTACCTCTAAGACTGCTGTCCCAGTGACTGTGCCACCCCCCCCCCCCATGGTCCTTCCTATTCTTCTTCAGACTGGATGGACCAATGGTTCTTTTCTGAAAACAGTGTCTATGTTTCTATATTGCTATCCTGAACCACCAGGGAGACCCTGAAGCAGGTTCTATGTACTCAGGATCCAAGAACAAAGTTAAAGGGAGTGAAAGTCCAGGTGCAACAGACAGCTGTTGTCCAACTCCAGTACTCCCATTTGTAGAGGGAGCAGGACAGGTGGTTCTACCATAAGCTAGCAAAGCAGGGGAAACGGTCTGGGCCAGCTTGGACAATCATTGTGGCTCCATCTGCCCAAAGCTTGAACAATGCTGTCTAAATCTAAGGGACTGGAGGAAAGGCACATAGAAACCTCCCTTTTGAGCCCTCCTGCATAAAAGGGAGATGTAGCCGATGACTGTGGCACACAAGTAAGCCATCCTTTCCTATCCAGGAAGAACATCCAATCCCCTTGTATCAACAGCGGGAACAGGGACTGAAGTGACTATTTAAAAGTTCTTGTATTGATTCAGGCCCTGGATATCTAGGACCATTTTGGAACCAGAAAATACTGGATCTAGTAACCTTGGTTGTGTTCCAAAACAGAAGCAGACTGTACAGCTTGCCTGACTTAAAAAAGGTCCATTTCTTTTAACAGGACAGAGAGGTGCCTGGAGGACAATGATCGAGAGGAGGGAATGCACTAGAGGGGTATACAGTAACTCCAGAGCATGACCTCCATCCTCACTGGATTATTTTCAGCACCAATTTGTCAGTCATGATTTCCCTCTGTTTTGGCAGGAAAAGGGAAACCCTGCCCCCCATCAGTATCCCTGGGTCTTTCAGAAGGACAGGGGCATGCAGAATGGAAGCAGAAGTCACCTGGGGTAACAGGGATACCACCAGCTCCTGTAACCTTATGGGTCCAGGAGTGGACACCAGGGGAAGGAGGCTAGTGTACACTGGGGGGCCCACACCCTGTTGTACAAGTATATACAAGGGTAGAGCAGGAATAGGGCCTAAGGGGAAACAAATCATCCTCATCACTGGTAAGGCAGAGGGTGAACAGCTTTTAATTTTTGAAGACTGCAACTCTGAGTCATTTCTACATCATGGCCAAATAGTTTCAATCCATGAAATGGGACAAGTAGCACTGATTGTTGCAAACCAACCAGCCTAAGCAAGGACTAGCACCCAAGGCAAACGCCAAAGGCAGCAGCACTGGAAGAAGCATCTTAAGTATCACAGGCAGAATGCCAGAGATGGGCAAAGTATCAGAATTTTATTACATATTTAGACAAACATTACTGCAACCACATAGGGAGACAGGAACAGGAGGACACTACAAAGCCATCCCCCTGTTCTTGTCTCACTATACCAATAGTTCTTAGACTGTCACAGTGAGCCTCCCCAAATCCCTGGAAAATATTTTGAGCCTCCCTTAAAAACTGAAATAATCTTGGGCCTCCCCAAAGAAAAATAATGTACTGTTCTTTGCGCAGTACACCATGAATATATTGAAGCCCCTTTGAGTACTTGGCTCACATTCAGTTCTTAGTCTTATACTGACATGAAATCTTTGAAAAAGAGCTCCTGTGCTCAAAGGTGTTATCTAAATAACAAATAAAATAAACAAATATTGTTATTCAGCTTATTACTTTGCTCCTTTCCGCCATTGCTCTTAGCACTTCCATGCTCAACCCTTATATTTGGGCTATTCTGCCATCAGTCCACAAATTGATCAATTACCACCACTCACTATTAGTTTATTGTTCGCATTTGTCTGCGCTATTGTTCATTGTGTATTTCTTGATGGTTTTGCAGTTGCCTTTTGAAATGTGTTCACTCCCTAACCTTCCCTGGGTACACCTGAAATGAGACTTGGCTCATTCACCTTCTCTTGTCACCTATTAGTAAATAAATACATAAAATTCACCTACTATTATCCTCTTTCAATTTGCTTCATCTCTTCACACAAAATATATAAAACTCAAAATTTAAATACAGTACTTTTTCAGACTTGCTTGAGCCTCCCCCTGGAACAGGTTGGGGCCTCCCCAGGGAGGCTGGCCTCACCATTTGAGAACCCCTGCACTATACTGTAATGGTATGTCTGTTTAAATATGTAATAAAGTTCGAATACTCTTAACAACAGTGCCTGGTGCTGGTTTTTGCTATGCGTGCTGTCTTGCTTGTCTGACCTGGCACGGGCTGGGACACTGGAGCAAGACCCGCCTGCTGTTTGGAACGCAAGAGATGCTTACCAGCATACAAACCATGGGGCAGCAGTCTGGTAGACCTCACATTTTGTGGGTCCATCAGGCAGCTTGACAACCATAGAGGATAAGGACTTCCGTGGGCTGTTTTGATATATTGCATCATATATAGGCCCAATAGTCAGCAATACATAAACCGAGAGACACACAGGCATAAGTCCTTTTGCTCATCCCAACCATCTTTTGGTTTCTTTATCAGGAGGAAGGAAGGGAACTCGTATGGCATAGGGGTTTAGGAGCCATCATGTGCAGTCATAACTGAGTCACTCTCAGGATGTGAGGATCAAGATGACTTGGTACTAAGAGCTGGATGCTGTTTATCCACTTTAAAAGGACCAGTAGGTAGGGCACGCCGCATACAGCAGACATCACCATTCATGGCATCATACGAGGCTGGGTGAACTGGAGGAATAATGACAGTAGGCACAGTGAGGATCTCCAGGAAGTCATACAGGTTCCTCAACCTCCTCCTCAGCAGTAAACAGAAAATTCTTGCATGAGTTTCATAAATGCTTGGAAGAAAGCACCTTCGAGATGAGACTGTGGTATGTGTTTGTATATTGTATTCACTGTAAGAGGGCAGGGTGGAACTGGATCCAATGCCCAGAGGGAACTTCAGACTACTCCCCCCCCCCAAAATCTTCCTCCATATTCAACTTCCACAGAGGGGACAGGGTTGACGACTCCTGGGTGAATGGTGGGTTGAAGTATAGTCTATGGAGTCTAACAATGATACTGGTGTGCAGGCCGACATCAAACACAGGAGTACCTTCCACTTTCTGGTGGAAGACCTCAAAAGCCTTCCGAAGGCTTCTCCTCAAAGCCCGATTTGCCCTGGCAAAAGGAGCGATTCATCATGTCACAAAAGACACAGGCTGCAAACAAACAGTGCAAGTGTCATTCTAACATTATCTTGCAGCAGTGACAAAGAAAAAAATTACTCACCATAGTAATGTTGTTTCTTCTAATGGAGTCGTCTTGTATTCTGACATAACGCAGCAGTTAGTCCCAGCACTTGAACTGCCCCGGAGAGGAAAGAGTTAACTATGTAGAAGCATAGAACATTGAGCTCGGTTTTCAAACCTCTGTCTGTGGTACTTCCCAGTGTAACCTTCAGATTCTTACAAGCAAACCAAGTACTATACTACGAAAATTGTTCAAAACATATAGCCAAAGGGCAAAAAATGTTGGGTCCAAAAAGACTCAAGTCGAGAACCCAAGAAGGAAAGGTAGTGACAATATTTAACTATAAAAACACGAGAAAAGTAACAACAGCAGCTACCCCACCCTTAAGAAGGAGGGTACAAGGTACACCCCTGAGGTGCAACACTGTACCTGCCAGCCAAAAACTAGGTTCTTAGAGGGGAGGCAGGGGGGAGGTCAGAATACAGCAAGATTCCATTAGAAGAAACATTACTATGGTGAGTATTTTTTTTCTTCAAACATGAAGTCTTGCTGTATTCTGACATAATGCAGACTACCAAGCAGTTCCCTATGGAGGAGGAAATGTAGAACCTACTTTGGGAACAGGCTCTGCAGTACTGCTGTGCCAAACCTAGCATCACTCCTAGCCTGGATGTCCAGGGAGTAAAGCTTGGTGAATGTATGTACCGTTTTCCAGGTGGCTGTTTTACAGATCTCTAACAAGGGTATATCTCTGGCCGCAGCTAGAGTAGCAGCTGTACCCCTAGTCGAGTGAGCCCTCAGGCCTGAAGGGGCTGTTCTACCCAATTTGTCACAGCAGAATTGTATACAAGAAACAATCCACCTGGCAGTATTTATTTTAGTGGCAGGCTTACCTTTTCTCACTTCACCATAAGTGAAACAATTGAAGACAGTCATTCTGTGTGCCTTAGTATACTCTATGTAGTAGCTAAGAGCCCTTTTATACATCCAAACTGTGTAATCTTCTTTCCCATGAAGAAGAATGGTCAGTGAAAAAAAACAGGGAGAGACAGATTGGTTCAGATGAAAATCAGATACCACTTTGGGCAAGAACCTCCTACTGGTTCTTAGGACCACTTTATCCCTATGGAAGGATATGAAGTCAGGTTCAACTGACGGGGCCTGTAATTCACTAATCTGCCTGGCAGAAGTAACAGCTACTAGGAACACAGCTTTCCAGGTCAAGTACTTCAACTCGGCCAAAGTCAGAGGTTCAGAGGGTGGCTGCATAAGCTGAGCAAAGCAGACATTAAGATCCCAAGGTGGAGTAGGCTCTCTAAAGGGAGGGTTAATGTGAACCAGACCTTTGAAAAACTTCCTGAAAACAGGATGAGATGCCAGGGAAAAGCCCTTCCCTGCTGAAAGGAATGCAGAGACAGCTGCTAGATGAACCTTCAGACTGGCAGGCCTAAGGCCTAGACCATTCAGATGAACTAGATAATCTAAGGCTGTGGAGACGTCTGCAGAATGAGGCACATGGCCTTTCTGAGAACACCAAATACTGAACCTCTTCCATTTGAAATTGTAAGTTTTTTACGTGGAAGGTTTCCTGGAGACCTTCAGAACATCCCGAACTCCCTGAGAGAGATGTAGTGCTGCATATTCGAACCCTTCAAGAGCCAGGCCTTAAAGCCGGCATGGTGGTGATGAGGGTTGAGGCGCTGGATGCCACACCTCGCACCACACCAGCGACCCGGGTTCAGGAATGAGCCTGGGAGCTGGGGGTCGGCAGGGGAGGGAGGTGGATTGAGCATCCGGAGGACAGCTCTCCACTCCCTGGGGAGGCATCCAGGGTTCCCCGGCACAGTAGAGACCCCTGGTAGAGACCAGGGATAACACTTGCGCTCTGGGACAGAAATTGAGGGACGAGCATGGTGGACATCAACGGGGCAGCCGCATGCAAACGTCATTGTACAGCTGCACTTGGGGGCAAGAAAAAAAAAAAAGAAGAAAAGCCTCCTACACCATCAGTGAGATGACGGTGGCCCAAGGGGAATCGCCCACATCCCAAACGCTGGCCCAGACGCACCCGGATCTTCCCTTCATGGCCGACACAGACAGCAGGTAAGGCACTTCATACTCAGGAGCCAGCCGCCGAGGAAGGGCGGAATCAGTCCAGGAGATGGTACCGGGGATCGAGCCTGCCTGTGGTCATTCAGGGGAGGGGATCACGGGAGATGCAGGGGTTCAGGCTGGGAGTAGGGTGAATTCAGAGTAGGTACTCCTGAAGGATGCCTGGGGGTGTAGGTGTACAAAGAAATAAAAAAAAAAATAAAAAAAAAAAAAAAAAAAAAGAGCCAGGCCTAGAGGTTGGGACACTGCAGATTGGGGTCCCAGATCAGCCCCTGGGAGGAGGACAGGAGATTGTAATTCCTGGGAAGAGACAGGGGACGTGACACTGTCAAGGACAGCAGTAGAGGATACCGAGGCTGTCTGGCCCAATCTGGAGCCACTAGTATCACTGTGCAGGGTTGAGTTCTGATCTTGATCAGAACTCTGAACAGCAGAGGGAGGGAAGGCATAGAGAAACCTGTCCTTCCAGTCCAAAATGAGAGCATCCAGGGGTACCATCCCCAGGACTGGAGTTCTGCAACAAAACAGAGGAAGCTGATGATTGTCTGGTGCTACAAAGAGATCTATCTCTGGAGTGCCCCACCTGGAGAAGATGACCTTCAGGATGCGAGGATCCAGGGACCACTAGTGATGTCCCTGTGAAATTCTGCTCAGGGCATCTGCTAGTACATTGTGCTTTCCTGGAAGGTGAACTACCACCAGGGAAGTCTGAAGAGAATAGGCCAGAGACCACAGCTTCATGGCTTCTGTGCACAAGGCCGTGGACCGAGTGCCTCCCTGCTTGCTGATGTAGCACATTGTGGTGGTGTTGTCTGTTCTGACTTGGACCACCTTGCCCCTGACTGAATCTGAGAAGCTCTGAAGGGCTAGGAAAACTGCCCTGAGTTCCAGGAGATTGATATGAAAGAGAGACTCCTGTGGAGACCAGACCCCTTGAGCTATCAGGGCTCCCAGGTGGGCTCCCCAACCTAGGAGAGAAGCATCCATAGTTAGAACTACTGATGGGACTTGAGGGAGAAATAGAAACATAGAATTTGACAGCAGATAAGGACCGCTTGGCTCACCTAGTCTGCTCATTGTCCTACCTAACAGATAAGCTGCAGATCCTAATTAACCAACAGCTTACTTTCTCCTACACCCCCCCCCCTCACTAGGACTGCCTTATGTCTGTCCCATGCATTCTTGAATTCCCCCACTGTTCTCGACTCCACGACCTCCTCAGGGAGGCTGTTCCATGCATCCACAACCCTCTCTGTGAAAAAATACTTCCTCACATTACCTCTGAGCCGTCCCCCCTCTATCTTCTAATTGTGCCCCCCTGTTCTTGCACATCTCTTTCTGAAAGAAGCTACCCTCTTGGACTTTGTTGATTCCCTTGAGGTACTTGAAAGTTTCTATCATGTCCCCTCTCCCTTTTTTCCTCAAGGGTATACATATTAAACTTCTTTAGTCTTTCTTCAGATGTCTTCTGGTGCAGACCCTGCACCATTTTTGTTCTCCTCCTGGACAGCCTCCACTCTGTCTATGTCTTTATGGAGATGGGGTCTCCAGAACTGCACAGAGTACTCCAGATGGGGTCTCACCAACTGTCTGTACAGAGGATAACCACTTCCTGTTTTCTACTATTGATGCCTCTTCCTATGCATCCCAGTATCCCCCAGCCTTTCTTACTGCCTTCTCACATTGCTTGCCCACCTTTAGGTCATCTGATATAACTACCCGGTCCCTTTCCATTTTACTGTTGTCAGTATTTCACCCCCACTGTACTCTTCCCTGGGTTTTGTTTCCTATGTGCATTACCTTGCACTTCTTTGCATTGAATCTGAGCTGCCATACATTTAACCATTCCTCCAACCTTCCAAGTCCCTTCTCATCCCTTCCACTCCATCTTGTGTATCAACCCTGTTGCAGATCTTTGTGTCGTCTGCAAAGAGACATACTTTTCCTCCCAGTTCCTCTGCAATGTCACTTATAAAGACATTAAAAAGGACCGGTCCCAGTACTGAACCCTGCGGTACCCCGCTAGTAACCTTCCTTTCTTCACTGTGCACTCCATTTACTACTACCCTTTGCGTTCTGTTGTCTAGCCAATTTTTTACCCAGGCTACCACCTTAGGACCCACTCCAAGGCTGGCTAACTTGTGTATTAATCTTTTGTGTGGGACTGTATCAAATGCTAGGTAGGCCATGTCCACAGCCCCTCCCTGGTCTACTACTTTGGTCACCCAATCAAAGAAATCTATTAGATTCGTCTGACACAACCTTCCCATCGTGAATCCATACTGCCTTGGGTCCTGTGCCCCACTGGCCTCCAGGTACTCAATTCTTTCCTTCAGAAGTGATTCCATCATTTTCCCTACCACTGAGGTCAAACTAACTGGTCTGTAGTTTCCTGCCTCTGTCCTGCTCCCACTTTTGTGAACAGAAATCACATCTGCCCTCCACCAGTCCTCAGGTACCACCCCATCCTCCCATGATTTGTTAAAGAGAGTAGTCAGTGGTGTCACTAGTTCTACCCTTAGTTCCTTTAGAATTCTTGGGTGAATCCCATCAGGCCCCATTGCTTTGTCCACCTTCAATTTTATTAGTTCTTTCAGAACCCTTTCTTCTGTAAATGGACTGGTATCGACCCCCTATTCAGAGTGTTTCTCTTGTTTGGTTTAGGTACCTCCCCATCTCTTCCTTTGTGAATACTGAGCAGAAATATTCATTCAGTATCCCTGCTTTTTCACTGTCACCCTCTACCCACATTCCCTCCCTTTATTAAGCCTCAGTATCCCTCCTTTGGTCTTTCTTTGCTCCCTAAAGTACCTAGAAAAGGTCTTATCCCCCTGCTTAACAGAATTGGCTATCCTTTCCTCGGTTTGGGCCTTTGCTATTCCGACTGCCTTCCCAGCCTCTTTCTGCTTTAACTGATGAAGTTCTTTGTCCTGCTCCTTCTGTGTTTCCTTATATTTCCTGAGTGCTATCCTTTTCTCCTTAACCTTCCCTGCCACCTCTTTTGAGAACCATAGTGTTTTTTTCCTTCGTTGTGTTTTGTTGATTTGCTTTACACAAAGGCTTGTTGCCTCTGTGATGGCTGTTTTGATTACTCCCCATTGTTCCTCCACCCCTCCTTCTTGCCTGTTTGCTAGTGCTTTTCTGAGGCACTCACTTTCCCCAAAGTCAGCCCTCCTAAAGTCCAATACTCTTGCTTTTGTATGGCTTGATTGTATGGCTGTGTTTATCGTGAACCACACTGTTTGTGGTCGCTTGTTCCCAGATGGCTACCCACTTCTAAATCTGAGATTCTTTCTCCGTCCCCATTTGAGAGTACCAGGTCTAAGACTGCTCCCTCCAGAGTGGGTTCCAATACTAGCTGTCTGAGGCATGCTCCCTGTAGGGCATCAAGAATGACCCTGCTCTTGGATGTGCCTGCAGCAAAGGTGCTCCAGTTAACATCTGGCATATTCAGGTCCCCCATCAACAGTATCTCCCCTTTTTCTGCCATTCTAAGGAAGCCTTCTATAATTTCCTTGTCCATTCCTTCCCCCTGAGATGGGGGTCAGTATACAACCCCCATGCGGATTGTGGTGCCATTTCCTGTCTTCAGGGTGACCCAGAGTGCCTCATCTGCTCCCTGTTTACTCTTTAGTTCTGTTGCTTTGATCCCTTCCTTTACATAGAGAGCTACTCCTCCTCTTTTACCCTCCCTGTCCCTCCTGTAGATTGTGTATCCTGGTATGTTGACATCCCAGTCATGTTTCTTTGTGTACCATGTTTCTGTGACTGCCACAATATCCAGGCAACCCTCTTCCATCAAGGCCACTAGTTCAGGGAGCTTGTTACATAGACTATGGGCATTGGTACTCATCACCCTCCACTTTTTGATAGCCGTACCCCTTTTAGCCCCATTCCTGTCCTTACTGCCTTTGCCTTTTTTTTTTTTTTTTTTTTAATTTACCTCTGTCCTGCTCCTAATAACTTCTCTACCTTGGTGTTTACCTCACTAATTACCATGTTTTGTGGGGAGGCTGGGATTTCCTTGCTCCTTTTCAGTTGCCTCCTCCTCCCCTTGGCTAGTTTAAATGCTTGCCAATGAAGCATTTAAACCTCTCACCTAGGATCCTGGTTCCTCCCCTGGACAGATGCAGACCATCGCACCAGTATAGGTCTGCATCCCTCCAGGTGGCTCCCCAGTCCCCAGTGAAGCCAAAACCCTGAGCTCCACACCAGTTTTTCAACCACTCATTGAATTCCCTGGTGAGGAGTGCCATAGCATCTCCCTTGCCATAGACAGGCAGCACCTCCGAGAAGGTTACCATGTGCGCTACTTGTCTAAGGCCCTCCCAACTCTACAAACTCCTCTTGCACTACTCTGATCCCATTCCTAGCCAGGTCATTTGTCCCTAGGTGGACAATGACATCCAGCTCCTTCCCTCATGCAGCTCCTCACACGATCCTGAGGATTCGTTTCCTGTCCCTCCAAGCCGTGGCTCCAGGAAGGCACCTTACCTCCCTCTCCCCTTCCTCTCCCATTTCTACCCCCCTAATGATAGAGTCCCCCACCAGGAGTTGTTTCCTTCCCCTGTGGGGTCCCAAGCCACCTTCCTGTGGGTGAACTCCTTATCTGAGGTTGTCCAGATCCAGCCACCACTGGAGAGCTTGGACCAGAGTCTGAGTCACTGGAATCAGTTTGGTGAGAGGGTCTTTTCTCTGTGACCAAAAGGACCTTAGGTGGAACTGAATGTCCCTCATCTGAAATTTGGCTCCCTGTACCACTGCAGTGGAGGCTGCCATGTGGCCCAGGAGGAACTGTCTCGCTGGACGAGAAACCTGAGGTCGAAAAGAGGAAGCAAGATCTACTAGGGCCTTCACCCTTGCCAGAAGAAGGAAAGCTTTTGTATGGATAATATCCAGTTCTATTCCTATGAAGGTTGTACAGGTTCAAGGACAGATTTTGGAAGATTGAGAATAAAAACCAGAGAACTGAGCAAGTCCTGGGTGGTTTGCAGAGCTGTGCTGACCTGGTCTGATGACTGACCTACAATTAGCCAGTCATCCAGATATGGAAAAATGGTGATACCCTGTCTTCTGAGGTAAGTGACCACCACTGCAAGGCACTTTATGAACACCCTTGGAGCTGATGTTAGGCCGAATGGCATGGCCCTGAACTGATAATGGCCTGAAGGCAACTCAAACCTGAGGTATTTTATGTGGGAGCACCTGATAGGGATATGGAAGTAGGCATCCTTGAGGTCCAGGGATGCTAGCCAATCCCCTGGCCTTAAAGAGGGAAGGATTATTCCCAGAGTTACCATTTTGAATTTGGGTTTTAAAATGTGTTTGTTCAAATACCTTATGTCCAGGATGGGTCGCCACTCCCCTGTTTTCTTTGGGGTAAGGAAGTACCTGGAGTACAGGCCTTTTCCCCTGTGTTGAGTAGGAACCTTCTCGACGACTCAGAGCCAGGAGAGAGGAAACCTCTGCCTCTAGGGTAAGGGTTTCTGAGTTTGATGCAGGTGGAAAAGACCTGGCCCTCCTTTTTGGGAACCTTTTGAAGCGGAGGGCCAGTCCCTGGCTTACTACTTCCAGGACCCACTTGTCTGAGGTCACAGACTTCCAGGCCTGAAAGTAGTAAGCCAGCCTGCCTCCTACTGGGATTGAGGAGTCGACACGGGCTGACACCTCAGGGTGTCTGCTTGGCAGAAGCCTTAGACTGGGAGGAGGAGGAAGCAGCCCTGCTCATCCCCCTCCTGCCCCTCCCTCGAAAAAACCCTCTGTGGGAAAGGAGAGGAGGCCTGGGCTTGGTAAAAAGGCCTGTGAAAGGGCCTGCCCCTGGACTGCTGCTTCTGTGGAGTGGCTTGCCTTTCCTTGGCCTGTGCACTCCTGTAAGTGGTCCAGTATTCATCCACTTTCTTCATGTAAGCCTCTGTCTGCTCCCCAAACAGAGAGTTACCAACTACAGGAAAATCCATAGGCTTAGTCTGGGTATCCTGTGACAGGCTAGCACATCTGAGCCAAGCATGTCTTCTAAGACACACAGATGTAGCCAGGACTCTTGATGCCACATCACTGGAGCTCACAGCAGCGTGAAATTGTACTTTAGATGCCTCTATTACATCTGCAGCCACCTCCTCCAGCTCCCTGGCTAGCTGGGGGGAGGCCTGTTTAGCCAGTTCCAGAACAGTATCCCACCTGGACTTCTGGTACTTGGCTGTGTAGGCCATACAGTGTGCCTGCCTGAGTCCCAAAGAGAATGCCAAATATTGTTTTTTGGCCACGGCATCAACTTTCCTGGAGTCCTTGTCTGGGAGGTGTGAAGCCAAAGGAATGTTAGCACTGTCACAGGCTGCAGCCTGCACTACCCCAACATGGCTGCTAGGAGTATAAAGGAACTCCATACCTGAGCCTGATAACATATACCTCCTGTCCATTCTTTTATCCAGAGGAGGCAAAGAGTGAGGAGTTTGTAAAATCTTGTGTCTGTTTCCCCAAGGACTTATGAAGAGGGATAGACAATCTTTTGGACTCTGGGATGTCCATCATTTCCACAAAATAAGGCTCTTTTTCCTCCTCAGCAGCTTCAACCACAGGGAGCTGGAGGGTTTTGGCCACCTTCTTGTAGAACAAGAAGTCTGAAGGGGACTCGGAAAGCCTAGGAGGAGACATTAGATGGCCTGTCTGGGGAGATATCAGGTTCAATGGGCATCAGGCCCCCAGTGCGTCATCTTCGTCTTCTTCATCGGGATAGTTTCATCTCCTGCCTCCTCAAAAAAAGTCTGGATCATAATCCGAAGACAGATCCAACCGAACAGACTGCCTAACCGGCGGTACTGGTTCGGATGGAACCGGGTGAAGCGACTGAACAATGCTAATCGCTTTGGCTCTCTCGTCCGCAGTTGGAGTATGCGGTACTGGATCCGAACCGGCAGACTTTTGTTTCCTTTTTTGACGGAACTGGCCCCTCAGTCTGCTCTCCTTTTGCCCGAGGAGGTATCGCCTAGGTCGGTAGGCACCTCCTCAGGTTTGGCCGCAACCAAACCGGGCTGGTCATCCGGATCTACGGACTTATCGGCCTCCCTTTCCTTCAGCCTACTCAATCTTTTTTCTAGAGTGGTTTTGGAAAAGTTTTTGCAAATTTGGCAGTCTGACTTGAGGTGGTCAAACCCCAGACAAACACAGATGAGGTGGGGGTCGGCACTGGCAAAGGCCTCCCCACACTCAGTACAGTGTTGAAACCCAGTGGGACCGGTTTTCTTCTTGGGTTTCTCAGACATGGCCAACCTACTAAATTACCCTATAGCAGCTTTCAAGCCAGGTAATAAATAACCTATCTGTTACAAACCGTGCCACGGGTTTTGAAAAAGAACCAGAAAAGGCCCGGTTCTTTTGAAATCGATCGGTACCGGAACACCACTCTAATCCCAGAAAAAATTAATTTTTAAACAAAATAGAAATAAGGTCGGTTCCTAACCATACCGACTGACAAAAAACCGAAGTAAAGAACAATTTCCAGACTTTTACCAAAATAAAATACAATCACTACCCATCTACTACACTACCTGTACCGTTGACAGAGGCTGGAAATCCGAAAAAAAAACAACAAATAGAACGGTTTAAACCGAACGCTATTTAAACTTTACCAAACAGAGCACAGGAATCTCCGGAGTGACTTCACTGTTAGGCGGAGTAAAGAATCCGACGGTTACACTGGGAAGTACCACAGACAGAGGTTTGAAAACCGAGCTCAAGCTCAACGTTCTATGCTTCTGCACAGAATTAACTCTTTCCTCTCCGGGGCAGTTCAAGTGCTGGGGCTAACTGCTGCATTATGACAGAATACAGCAAGACTTCATGTTGTTTGAAAGAAGGGTTCCTTCAATATCGGCATACAACAATACTTCAAAGTAACAAAAAAAAAAAAACATGCAGTAATGAAACACTCAGAACAATGGTGGTTTAGACAAGGCATTTTTATTTATATATAGTGTCCTATCCAAAGGACTCTCAGGGTGCTTAAAATCGTAATGAATAAGCATCATGAAATTCAAAGAAAAACATTTAAAACTACTGAGTTACACGTTCAGTACTTACTAATCAGCAGGTCCATATGCCATTTCAAAATGATAGTTTTTCATGCCCCATTTAAATGCCTTCACTGAGGGGGGAAACTCCTAAGATGGTACTGCATGGAGTTCTAAATAGCCGCTGCCACCATCGAGGAGGCCCTATCACCACAATGAATAAGGTGGTATCTTGGGATGGCTAGCAATAAATCCTCAGTGGAGTGGCGAGAGCAGCCAGGAGCACAACAAACCAAGAGGACTTTTAGGTAGGCAGGGCCTGATCCACACAGGGCTTTGCATGGTAAAGCAATCTTGAAGGTGGTGCACCATCTAACTGGAAGCCAGTGCAGCAGCCGTAGCACAGGGGTAATATGACCTCCATACAGTGCCCGAGCCATTATCATGGCTGCAGACAATGCACCAAACACCCAGGCAACCCTAGGTAAAGAGCATTATAGTGGTCCAGTCTCAAAGTCACAAAGGCATGTACTAGGATCGCTAGGTCCTACTGCACTAGATATTGTCTTACCCGAGTGATATTCCTTACTTAACTGGAAAAATCCACTACAGACCACAGTTGACATCTGATGTTTAGAGCGTCGGGCATCAGTCCACAATGACTCAGATTGCGAACCCTATTCAAGGATGTCAGAAATGTGCCATTCAGAGATTGAATTCTGACATAATATCTTCTGGCTGACCATCGAGGACAAGTTTTTCCACCAGCAACAACTCCGTCTTGGCTAGATTAAGTCTCAGCTAGCTGGAGGCCATCCAGTTGTAAATTTCTTTAAGACAACGCTCCAGCACAGCCATCGCCTCTCACCCGTCCAGTGTAAAGGGCATGCACAGCAGAGTATCATTTGCATAATAGTGAAAACAGCCTGTACTATCTGATAACATGCCCCAGTGGCAGCATGTACACTGTGAACAACATGGGGGACAGAAATAAACCCTGGGGAACAACATAACTGATTGCTACTGGCTGCAGTAAGAAAGTTATCATCACAACCCACTGCGACCCATGAGTAAGGAAGGATTCAAACTACTTTACTGTCACGGCGAGTTCCCCATATTCCCCATGGTGATCTATCAAATCCCTAAGGATCAAGTGTCAAATGCTGATGAGAGATCAAGAAAGATTACAACCGAGGACTCCCCTATCTCTCGCTAGGATCAGATCAAATACCTTGATGAATGCAGTCTCTACTTTGGCGCAGTCTGATACGCGACTGGAACAGCTGACAGATGCCATACTGTTCAATGAGTCTTCAGCTGCACGGCCATCATCTTCTTGATAACCTTTCCTAAAAAAGGAAGGTTCGAGACTGGCCTACAGTTTCCAACACATCAGGATCCAAAGATGGTTTCTTTAAGAACAATCTCACCACAGATTTTTCAGATCCAATGGGAAACGTCCCTCTGTTAAGGAACTCTCGACTATGCTGGCAAACACCAGACTCTGGGACACCCAGCAGTCAACTACAACTGAGTGGGCCCCGGTTCCAACATACAGTAGGTGAGGCACAGCACTGCTGTCACCTTGAGCTCCTCCATAACAACTTGCCGTAACTCAGGCCAGACCAAAAAAGTGCCCTTGCACCTTTCACTTAAGACTCGGTCCAAAAAGAAAAGCTCCAGCTCACATTTTTCTTGAGACAAGACTCCTCCAGACTGAAGGATTAACAACCTGTCCAAACTACGGGAGAGCTGAGCAGATCTGTTTCTTCCTGGGATAATAACTAGGCTTGCCAGGATTCAATACAAAAATCGATAAACGTTGTCAGAGGTGCTTACGGGAGAACCAATGGAAAAAAATAAACACAGATTTTCATAGAATTCATAAAGCCAAATAGCCTCAAGCAACCCAATTTTTTTTTTACTACTTTTGTAATATTGTTGTCCCCTTAGCGATAGAATTTAGTGTGTGCTAGGGCTGGCATATTAAAAGCATTAATAAAACGGCATTGAACTCACTATCCAGTAGTCCACTGGCTGACTCCTCACTGTAGTATGGAAGTGGGAGAGGTGTCGACAGGTCCATGGTGAGCTGCGGGATTTAGTATAACGTTGCTGTTACAATCGACTGAAGGACAAGCTATACCCACCACGGGCATTAGGTGGTAGCAATCAGAAGCACAATCGGCAGCTCAATCTGTGTATGAAATATCCCTTTAATGTTGCGATCAAATAACTACCTGTGACACAGGGACAACTGTTGAGTTTAATTGACTAACTGACCAGTGTCCAGCAAATTAACCTGCTTTAATCTATCCATTTTGCTAAGCAGTAAGCACCCCCCCCCCGAATTACATCCCAGTTCTCAATCTGTGGAGTAGCTGTGCCTTGTAGCAGTCGGCAGTTCAAATTGGCAGCTCAGTCTGTGGAGTAGGAGGCGAGCAGCATCTCAGTCCATGAGGCAGAAGTCACTATGGCAGAGCAATGCAAGTTGTTTTTGTATTGAACTTTAATGAAAGGTGCCAGAAGAAAAAATTACTCACCTTAGTAATGTTGTTTCTTCTAATGGAGTCTTGCTATATTATAACATATGCAGTATAACCCCAGGTTGGAACTGCTCCGGAGGTAAAAGAGTTAACTTTCCATGCAGGGCATGGAACCTTGAGTGCGAGCTCGGTTGAACACTCTGTCTGTTGTAGCTCAAACTTAAACTGTCAGATCTTTACGAGCAAAACTCACTAAGGTTCTGTGTGGAAGCTGTAAACCTACACTAGCCCACTGGCTACTAACTACAAAAATGCATTTTTGTTCTTGATCCCAAAATAAAGACTCAAGTCAGGGGATTCAAGAAAGAAAAAATAAAACATAACACCTAAGCACCCTAAAAAAGGGTGAAAACAAAGTGGGCATCTATGTAGTGCCAACATTGCACTGCCCACCCACATCCCAAAAGTAGAAGTTCTGAGAGGGGTAGGTTGGGAAATATAATATAGCAAGACTCCATTAGAAGAAACAACATTACTAAGGTGAGTAATTTTTTCTTCAAACAACATGAAGTCTTGCTATATTATGTTTATGTCTGAATACACAGCAGTACCTCCATGGGGAAGGACAGAACCTATTTAGGAAATAGGCTCTGAAGCACAGCTGTGCCAAATGAAGCATCACTCCTAGTCTGGATATCCAGGAGTAATGCTTAGTAAAAGTGTGAACTGTTTTCCAGGTAGCTGCTTGACATATCTCTAGGATAGGATGTCCCTGGCAGCAGCCAGGGACGCAGCTGTACCTCTGTAGAGTGAGCCCTCAGGCCTGAGGGAGGAATCTACCCAGTTTTTCATAGCAAAATTGGATACAAGAGACAATCCACCTGGCAATGGATCTTTTAGTGGCAGGTTTACCTTTACCAACCTCACCATAAGTGAGGAACAATTGGAGGGATTCAAATCTATGACCCTTGGTACATTCTATATAGTAACTAAGGGCTCTTTTGACATCTAAACTGTGTAATCTCCTCTCGCCAGAGGAGGAATGGTCAGTGAAGTACACAGGAAGAGACATGGATTGAATAAGGTGGAAGTCTGAAACCACCTTAGGCAAAAACTTTCTGTTAGTCCTGAGGACCACCTTATCTCTATGAAAGGAGATAAAATCAGGCTCCACTGACAATGCTTGTAGCTCACTTATGCGCCTGGCAGAGGTGATGGCTACCAGAAACACAGTTTTCCAAGTCAGGTACTTAAGCTCTGCTGAAGACAATGGCTCAAAAGGGGGTTGCATAAGCTGGGCAATGCAAATATTTAGATCCCAAGCAGGGGAGGGTCCCTGAACGAGGGTTGTGTGAAGCAACCTCAAAAACTTGGAGAACACAGGGTGAGCTGAAAAGAAGAGGCTTACCTGCTGATAAAAAGACAGACACAGCTGCCAAGCCACTTTTAGGGTAGCTGGTCTTAGCCCCAAAGAATTCAAATGCACTAAATAATCCAGAATCGTAGGCACGCTACTGATTCTGGGAAATATGCTTACTAGCACACCATATGGAAAATCTTTCCATTTCGAATTATAGTAGCCCTGGTGGAAGGCTTCCTAGAGGCCTTCAAGATTTCCAATACGCCTTGGGAAAGGTGCAAGTCAGCAAACTAACTCTTCAAGAGCCATGCCTTGAGATAGAGAGATTTGAGGTTCGGATACCAAACTCTCCCCTGGGCACAGGTTAACAGGTTGTGATTCCTGGGAAGACACAGGGGAAGGTGGACTGCTAAGGATATGAGGAGTGGGTACCAGGGCTGCCTGAGCCAATCTGGAGCAATCAGGATCATCCTGCAGGATTGAGATCTGATTTTTACTAGCACCTTGAAAAGAAGAGGGAAGGGGAAAAGACAGAGAAACTTCCTTCCCAACTGAGTAGGAAGGCATCCAGAGGACTGAGCCCAACACTGGGGCCTGCAGCTAAAAAGGGAAGTTGGTGATTGTCTGGGGCTGCAAAGAGATCTATCCGAGGGTGCCCCATCTGCAAATACTACCTCAGTACTAGGGGATCCAGTGCCCATTCGTGATGGCCTGGGAAATCCTGCTGAGAGCATCCGCTAGGACATTGTCCTGCCTGGGAGGTGAACTGCCGTGAAGGAGGCATTCAGAGAATAAGCCAGAGACCACAACTTCATTGCTTCAGTGCACAAGGCTGTAGACCGAGTGCCCCTTGCTTGTTGATGTACCACATTGTAGTGGTATTGTCTGTTCTGACCTGAACAACCTTGTTCTGAACAGATGTGGAAAAAACCTGGAGTGCTAGAAAAACTGCTCTGAGATCCAACAAATTGATGTGGAGCAGAGATTCCTGAGGGGACCACAACCCCTGGGTAGTAAGGTTGCCCATGTGAGCTCCCCACCCCAAGAGGGATGCATCTGTAGTAAGGGTCAAGGAATGAGACTGGGAATGAAGGGAACCCTGTCTCAAATTGCTCTGGTTCTGCCACCACCGAGGGCCTGGATCAGGGTTCGAGTCACTGGGATCAATTTGTTAGAGGGTCTGTCCTTTGAGACCAAAAGGCTCCAAATGGAACTGAATGTCCCTCATCTGAAACCTGCTCCCTGCACTACTGCTGTAGAAGCAGCCATGTGCCCCAGGAGCTGTAGAAAATGCCTTGCTGGTCGAGAGACCTGCAGGGTGAAAGAAGAGGCCCGAGAGACCAAAGTCCTTGCTCTTTCCAGAGGAAGGAAGGCTCTGGCTTCTTTTGTGCTCAGTTCTGCGCCAATGAAGGTAAGAAGCTGGACAGGCTCCAGAACTGACTTTGGAAGATTGAGAAGGAAACCTAAAGATGTAAGAAGTTGCTGACTTGTAGGTGTAGTTTGACCTGGTCTGGAGACTGGCCTACAATGAGCCAGTCATCCAGATAAGGAAAGATGGCAATCTTTTGCCTTCTTAAGTGGGCAACTACGACTGCCAGGCATTTTGTGAACACCCTCGGGGCCGAGGTGAGGCCGAAGGGCATTGCTCTGAACTGGTAATGGCCTGAGGGCAGTTTGAATCTGAGGTACTTTCGATGGGAGCTTCTGATGAGAACATGGAAGTAGGAAATCCTTGGAGGTCCAGGGAGGCAACCAGTCCCCTGGCCTTAGAGAGGGTAAATAATTCCCAGAGTCACCATTTTGAATTTTGGTTTTAAAAGGTGCTTGTTTGGATACCTGAGATCCAGGATGGGCCACCATTTTCCTGTCTTTTTTGGGGTAAGGAAGTACCTGGAGTACAATCCTTTGCCCTGGTGTAGGGGTGGAACCCTTTCCACAGCTCTGAGAGCCAGGAGGGAAGAAACTTCTGTTTCTAGGGAAAATGCCTCTGATGGATTTGCAGGTGGAAAGGACCTGGTTCTCATCTTCGGAAATTTTTTGAAGCTGAGAACCGGTCCCTGGCTTACTACTTCCAGGACCCACTTGTATGATGTTACAGACTTCCAGTCCTGGACAAAGTAAGCCAGCCTGCCCCCCTACCGGTAGTAGAGAATCTTGGGTTGAGGGGTAGAAGCAGGCTTACCAGACCCCCTTCTGCCTCTTCCTCTAAAGAACCCCCTCTGGGCATAAGCAGAACAGGAGGCCTGGGCTTGGTAAAAAGGCCTATGAAAAGGCCTGCCCCTGCCCCTGACATGCTGCCTTTGAGGAGTGGCTTGCCTTTCTTTGCCTGTGCACTCCTATAGGTGGTCCCATACTCATCCATTTTCTTCATATAATTTCTGTCTGCTCCCAAACAGAGAATTGCCCACAACAGGAAAATCCATAGCCTTAGACTGGGTATCCTGTTACAGGGCAGTACATCTGAGCCAGGCCATTCTGCGAAGAGACACAGATGTAGCCATGACTCTTGATGAAACATCATTAGAGTCTACTGCAGCATGAAATTGCACCTTGGATGCCTCAATACCATCCGCAGCCACCTGCTCCAGCTCCCTGGCAAGCTGGTCAGGGGCCTGCTTTGCTAGTGCCAGCACAGTATCCCATCTGGATTTCTGGTACCTAGCTGCATAAGCCATATAATTCACTGTCTGAGTCCTAAAGATGCTGCCATGTACTGTTTCTTTGCCATGGCATCCATCCTCCTGGAATCCTTTTCAGGAGGGTGAGAGGCTAGAGGAATATTAGCCTTGTCACAGGCTGCAGCCTGCACTACCCCAACATAGCTGCATTGTTGAGAGAGGAACTCAGATCAGAGCCTGATAATGTATACCTTTTGTCCATCCTTTTATCAACAGGAAGGATAGAGTGAGGAGTTTTTAGAATTTTTACTGTCTGTTTCCTAAAGGATTTGTGCAAGGGAATAGACAGTCTCCTAGACTCTCGAATATCCATCATTTCCACATAATCAGGCTCTTCTTGGTCAACAGCTTCCTCAACAGGGAGCTGGAGAGTTTCAGCAACTTTCTTATAGAACATAAAATGAGAAGGGGACTCAGATAGCCTGGGGGCGAAACCCCTGAAGGTCTGTCTGGAGAGATGTCCGGTTCAATGGGCACATCCAGACTTTCAAAATCACATTCACTCTCCTCATACCCCTCTTCCCCCTCCTCCAGTTCATAAAAATCCTCAAAATCATAATCTTGAACCGGTGGAACCGTCCGAACCGAGCGCTTTCCTGATGGTGTCGGTTAGGACGGAACCGGGGAAAGAGACTGGACAATTTGAATAGCTTTAGCTATTTCCTCAGCGGTTGGAGAAAAAAACTTTTGGCTCCACACTAGCTGACTTTCTAGCCCTTTTAGTTGGAACCGGCTCCTCAGAGCCGGCTCTTCGTTTGCCCGAGGAAGTATCGCCCTGGTCAGTGGGCACTCCTTCAGGTTCGGTTGGAACCGAACCGGGCTGGCCATCCGAATCAGCGGACTTTTTGGCCTCCCTTTCCCTGAGCCTACCAACTCTCTTTTCCACGTTGGCAGCAGGAAAATTCTTACAAATCTGGCAGTCTGCATTGAGGTGGTCAAACCCCGGACAATATACACAGGTGGTGTGTGGGTCAGCCTTAGCAAAGGCTTCCCCACAGAGCCACAGTGCTGAAACCCAGTGGGTCCGGTTTTTCTTTTGGGTTTCTCAGACATAGTGCCAGCCTAACCAAAACTTGCCCGTTAGTGGCAATCCGCCAAGCAAGACTCTCTTATCGGTTCCCAACAGTGTCACGGGTCGTGGAAAAAACCGTAATAAAATCCGTTTTTTTTAGAACCGATAAGAACCGGGCACCGCACTCTAAAGGGCTAGAAAGTTATTTTAAAACCCATCTGATCGGCTCAAACCAAACCGAAAGACGTTTACAAGTTCCACACAGAAGAAAATAAAATAAGCCTATCTATTACTTACAATACCACAGACAGAGCTTGAACCGACCGATTGCGGTTAATTTCGGTAAAATAACCGAGAATTACACTTTTTAACCGACAAACGAACCGAGCAGCAGGAGAAATCTCCGGAGCGACTGTTCAGTGAGGCGGAGTAAAGAATCTGACAGTTTAAGTTTGAGCTACAACAGACAGAGTGTTCAACCGAGCTCACGCTCAAGGTTCCATGCCCTGCATGGAAAGTTAACTCTTTCACCTCCGGAGCAGTTCTAACCGGGTTATACTGCATATGTCATAATATAGCAAGACTTCATGTTGTTTGAAAGATGTTTTTGGGAAACTGAAGCCCTCCGTTTAACAGCGTGATCAATGTTAAATTTATTTTCATCAGGCAGCAGGTGATGCGTCCAAAGGAAGTCAGGATTCAATTTTTATTTTTGTTACTTTTCAAAGGAAATAACTGAAGCTACCCGTTTTTTGTTTTAGTGAACAGACATCTGTAAAAATTGAAAAATGTTTATAAAAAGTCTAACTTTTGCAGTCAGGTCACATATTACATTGATAAAAATTGGGACACAGTGATAAAAATCAGGACAAAGGCTAAAAAATAAACATCAGTATCTTTGGTCGCAAGGTAAAAAAAAAAAAAAAATTAAAATCTAATCCTGGCAAGCCTAACAATAACCCATGACAGAAATCCTGCCTTTCTCTGGGTTATTGCCTTCGGACAGTCATAGTTATAATGGAACCTCAGAGCTATCCGGTCAACCATCGAGCCAGACTTCTTCCAGGAACTCTCCAACCTCCATCCTGTTGCCTTCAACCACCTCAGCTCATTGTTATATCACGGCAAGCTGCAACGGGAGGTCAGAGGGTTGACACCGATTGGTGTGACAGACGAGTACCCTAGTAACGGCCAAACTATAAGCAACCATATCTCCATTGCATGCTACTTTCCATATCTGAGATGTCCAATACCGCTAGAAGATTCTCCTGTTTCAAAGGATGGTGTTGGACCACCTCCATGGGGGAGGAGGGGATTAAGGGGACCCCTGCAAGAAAGCTAACAGCATGGCGATCAGAGCACCCTAATGGATCTATCCTGACATCGAAGATGTTCAGCCCTAAAGAAAAAACTAGATCCAAAGTGTGGCCATGTTCATGGGTGGTAAAGGAAACAACCTGTGTGGGGCCCATTGATTTCATCAACTAGAGGAATTGCTCAGCAAATTGCAAGGTTCTGTCATCAACCCATGCATTAAAGTTTACAGCATTGTTTCTAAACAGATCTGATGAGCAGCTGATGGCAAGAGAAAGACCTGAGATGAGAAGGTGCCGTCAATGTTACTGTATATAAGCAGCATCAAGTTACATCAGTATCGATGGCCTCAGCTAGTAAAAGTTCTGAATGGTCCTGATGCTGACAGCTTACAATTCCAAAGCTGTGGCTCTATGGAGAGAGAAAGAATCTAGCATCACTGCCCCAATGGCACAGAGCGGTGAGGTGCTATAGACCTTGCCTCCTCCCATGCCAGCAACCCAAGTATGGGAACAAACTTGGGTTGCCAAGGGGGCCTGGAGAAGACCCGGCCACTTAGCAGCTCTCCTCTCCTGCAGTGGGAGGTGAAGCCTTCCTGGTGCTTGGCTGCCAACGAGTGGATGATTGGTGGAAATGCCACACAGATAGGGAGCTGACGCTAGGCCAGGGGAAGGTTGAACGGGGTCACCGTCTTCGCAGCGCATGTGTAACACCACACCCATATGCTACTGTACTGCTGAGGCCCCGGGGTGTAAGGGAGAAAAAGCGGTGGAAAAATGGTGGAACCAGGCTTCAATGAAGGTCTGCCCAGAGTGCCAAGACCCACCTTGCCAGACCACCGGAATGGAAGACAGGAGAAGGTGGACGAGGTAGGTGGCTGGCTGTTGGCATGCGAGGACAGGGCCGACAGCCTGCCTGGTCCCAGTCATAGGAGAATAGAGAGTTTTATTTAAAAAAAAAAAAAAAAATCTAGCATCTGGGACCTGTGCTACTTTGCTTAGAGAGCTACGATGAACCACACCATGTGGTGGTTGCTTGACATATGATAAATCTTCCATGGTATTCCATTGCTGTCCCACTTCAACAGAAAAGAACAGTTATGCAAGGACTTACCACAACAGTAGATCTTAGAGGGGATCTCAGTCATCAGGTTACACTGTAGGAACCTTCGTCATCTGAGATGGGGAATCCATACGGACCATTTTCAGCAGTACAACTGGGGCCACCCACGCCGCTGATGTTCGCCGACGTCACCAACCCTATACAGGCACAGGCGGCCCCACTCCCTCCTCAGTTCTTTCTCTCTGGAGACGAAGGGAGCAAGGCTGACACCCTGGGGAACTGAGGAGGGACCAAGGGATCCAGCTCTAAACAGAAATGCTGGAATACAGCAGATGGCCAAGTCCTGAACAGGAGCCCCAAGAAGGGGGACGGTGGGAGGGAAACTAGACCTGATGACAGATCCCCTCGAAGATCTACTGTTACGGCAAGTTCTTACGCAACTGTTCTATCTTCTTCGGGAGTATCTCAGTCATCAGGTAACACCACAGGAATGAGTACCAAGCAGTCACAAGTGCAAAATCAGACAGTCTGGGAGGCTGGAACTCAAACCCAAGACGGGAGTCCTTGTAGCACAGCCCTGCCAAATCCAGCACAGGTTCTTGAAGCAATGTCCAGGCTTTAATGCTTGGTAAAAGTGTGGACAGTACTCTGGGAAGCAGCAGCACAAATATCAGCAGCTGAGACCCCCTTGAAACAAGCCATAGAGGCAGCTATACCTATGGTGGAATGAGCTTTGACAGCACCAGGCCATTATTTGCCGTACTTACTGTAGCAGAACACAATGCAATTTGCAAACCACTTGGATACGCAATGCTTAGAAATAGAAGTCCCCATTCTACAGGGGGCAAAAGAAAAACAACTGCTTAGACTTTCTGGACTCCTTAGTCCGAAGCAGATAATATTTCGAAGCTCTGCACACATCTAGTGTATGGAGCAGTGCTTCCCTTCGATTGGCATGCTCAGGAAAATAAACAGGAAGGTGTATAGCCTGGTTGAGTGTAAACTCTGAAACCACCTTAGGCAAAAACTTCGGATTTGTGTGCAAAGATAGGACCCTGTCTTTGTATAAGATCAAATAATGCTCCTCGCACCAGAGAGCCTGAAGTTCAAATTCTTCGCGCAGAAGTAATTGCAACTAAAAACAACGCTTTCCAAGAGAGAAAGTGCAAATCGCCAGTCACGACTGGCTCAAAAGGAGACAGGGTCAACTTTTCCAAAATAAAATTAAAGTCCCAAGCCGGGACAGGAAAACAGATTGGGGGTTTCAGATGCAGGATGCCTCCAAAGAAGGTACAAGAAACATCCAGCTCAGTGATCATGCGGTCACCTACGGGCTCATGAAAGGCAGAAATAGCTGAAAGATGGACCTTGAGGGAGGAATACTGGAGGCCTGAGTCAGACAAAGAAATCAGGTAATCCAGGATATGCTTCACCGGACAGGTGAAAGTCTAGGGAATGCTTGGCATCCCAGATAGACCTCTTCTATGTCATGGCATAAGTGACATGGGTGGAAGGCTTACGGGCAGCCACCAGGATGTTCGCCACCCTGTTTGAGACCACGAACCTTGTGATAGCTACGTCATCAGGAGCTATGCATGCAGATGGATGAACCCGAGGCTGGGATGGACCAGGGTCCCCTGATCCTGGGTCAGCAGATTCCTGAAAAGGGGCAGAGTGACTGGAGGTTCCTCCGCCAGCTCCTAGAGCAGAGGGAACCATATGTGGCATGGCCAGAATGGAGCTACCAGAATCATGCTGGCCCCCTCCATTTGCAGCTTGATCAGCACCCTCTGAATTAGTGGAAATGGAAGGCATGCATTCAGAAATTTCCCACTCCAAGAGAGGGACAATGTGTCTCACCAGAAAACTCCAGGCAAGTAGAAACTGGGCAGTTTTGCGTCTAGTGGGGACGTAAAAAGGTCCAACTCTGGATGACCCCATCTGTCAAACAGATCTGCTATGGATGACAGACGCTGCCATTCATGCATGCTGGACTGAGTCCTGCTGAGACTGTCCACCAGGGTGTTTAGGACATCTGTCACATGGTCTGCTCAGTGTCTCAGGCTGTGTTTAAGTGCCCAATACCACACTCGCATGGCCTCCCTGTAAAGGGGGTACGATCGACTCCCGCCCTGCTTGTTGATGTAGTAAATCGACACTCAAGTTGGTAGACTGCACCAGCAGCTGGCTTACAGCCAGATGCTCCTGAAAATCCTGCAAGGCATAGAACACTGCTATCATCTCCAGGACATTGACATGCATGGTGGCTTGCCACTAGGACCAGAAACCTGAGTTTCAAAAGGACCCAGGTGTGCTCCCCAACCTAGGCCCAAAGCATCCGTGGTTAGAATCTGATGCAGAGAGGAAATCTGAAAGGGAACTCCAAGAAGGTTTGATGGGTCCATCCACCACTGCGGTACCCTGTGAACTGGGGAGGTGACCAGGACTTGATGGTCTAACTCGTTCTTACGCTGGTCCCATTGCACTCTGAGGGTCCACTGAAGGGTGCACATGTGAAGCCTGGCCTGTGGAATGGTGGGAATGGCCGCAGCCATTAGCCTAAAGTACAATCTGGCAGGAATGTACAGACTCTGGGCAACTTCTTGAGCCTGGGTCATAAGGCATTCCACCCTGTCTTGGGATAAGAAGGTATTTCCCTGCTCGAAGTCAAGAACCGCCCCGATGTACAGCAGTCTTTGGGATGGAACTAGTACCAACTTGGGTAGGTTGACAGTTATGCCCAAAGAGTGGAAGAGCTGTAGAGTGCGCTCCAGAGTCAGCAAGAGCTGCTCCCTGAACAGGGCCTTGAGAAGCCAATCGTCCAAGTAAGGGAAGTCATACAGTCCCTCTCCGACAGCTGCTAAGCATTTGGTAAAGACACGCGGCGCAGCGGATAAGCCAAAGGGCAGCACTTTGAACTGGTAATGCGCACCCTGAAAAGCAAAAATGGAGAAACTTCCTGTGAGGAGGAAAGACCGAAATGTGCAGGTAGGCGCTCTGCATGTCTAGTGAACAAAGCCAGGCCCCAGTCCTGAGAAGGGGCATGAAGCCTGGTAAAGTTACTATCTGGAACTTTTTGTACTGGACGAAGAAACTGAGGTCCTTCAGATCTAAAATGGGTCTCAGATCTCCGGTCTTTTTGGGGACCAGGAAAAACCTGTAACAAAACCACTGGTTCTCCACCGATTGAGATGGAGAACTGACCTCCGACCTTCGCCTCCTGGGTCTGGGCCGGGGGTCTGGCAAGGAGTCAAGCTGAGGAAGGACCAGCTGAGGAGGCTGGCCCATCATTTCTGGGATGCTTTGCCGCTGCTCCAGTATTGGAGAAGGTGGGCATGGAGGCCTGGGCTCTGCGCTTACCCTAGGTACTGGGGCCTGAGCCTGGCTGATTAGCCAGTCTACGAAAAGTAGGCCATCCCCTACCACAGGGCTGAGTGTGGTAGAGACAATACACAGACTTGATGGCTGTGCCAAAGGCCTGCAGATCACTGATGAGGCCCTGGATATCAGGGCCGAAGAGTTTGGTGCCACTGAAAGGGGCATTAAGCACCCTGTTTTGCACATCGGCTGCAAATCCAGAGGCCATGAGTGCCCATGGCAGCTGCCCTGGTTACTGTCTCGGCCATGTCATACAGGGCCCCGAGGAGATGTTTACTGGCATTTTCCATAGTTTGCAAACATTGGAGCAACTTCTCCTTCCGGGAACTATCTGGAAGGGCCAGAGCCACAGTTTTGCCCTTTCTCCAGTTGGCATTCTGGAATTTAACCATATGTGACAGTTTACAATCCTCAGGCCCAAGGTACAGGAGGCGTAAACTCTTTTACTCCCGAAGTCAATCATGCGGTACTCCTTATTTGGGGGAAAGGAACGAAGATGCTTAGGTTCCTTAGATCTGTCATGGACTGCCTTAGTGACCACTGAATCTGTTTCAGCCTGGGCAGCAAAATAAGGAAGGCCCTGAGGGACACTGTAAAGCTTGTCCACCCTGCGTGGCATAGCTGGCACATCTGATCTGTGCCAGGCTGCCGTGGTAGCATGCTTTAGGGTTGGAAACATACGTGGGATAATCTTAGGGGGGAGAATAAGGAACCGCCAGGAAGTCTAACAGGTTTTTTTCTGGTGACCTCACCCTCCTCAGTCTGGAAGCACATAGTGGCAGACAATTACTTGAATGACACTAAAAAAGGCAGCATCCTCAGGAGACCTTGGGGTATGCGAGTCCTCACTGACTGAAGAAGAAGTGGACCTATCGGAAATGAGGATTTCCTCCTCATCCTCTCTATCATCCGGGAGGATGAGCTCAGGATAGTACTCCTCGATATCAACCTCGTCTGGGTCTAGCATCGGAGTAGATGTCAGTGGTCTACGGGGAGCCTCCCGTGGTAGACAAACAGATGTCAACAACGGAGTTTTGAAGGCACTAAACTGCTGAACTAGCACATTGGTAAACTTGACAAGTACTTTATTCAGATCGATAGTCATCAACGGGGGGGGGGGGTGTTGGTGGCACAGACGTCGACAGCCATCAGTCTTGAGAGCTCAACAAGCCTATAGCCCCCGGAGAGTAAGGGGCAGGCCTTGACAGGGTAGCTGTTGACGACCAGCCCGTTGTCAATGGAGATGGGGCAGACTACCTGGAGGTTGACGGCCAGGTGCCTTGAGAATAGGCCGGCAAAGCTGTCGGTATGGGTCTGGAAGGAATAAAGACCTAGACAGCTGGACTCATCGGGGCAGCTGATGGGGAATGGGATGGCAGCCGGAGGGAACGGTCACGATCCTGGTCATTCTTTCGACTTTTCTCCCCCAGAGGACTTGTCTCAGGCCTTGGAGGGCCTCTGAGCTCATAGATCCTGTGGGCAACTGAGTGGCCAGAGCCCCGGATGACCCCTTCCCGGAGCTGGCTACCTGCTGCTTCATCAGGAATGTTTTGAGAGCCTTCTTGCATCGCCTAATGGTTGTCTGGTTAAACTTCTGGCAAAGCTCACAGTCTGAGACACTGTGTTCAGGCACAAGACAGAAAATACAAAGGAGTGATCGTCTGTAGAGGCAATCTTCCCACAGCAGCAGTGCCGGAAAAGAGGACGACAACGGATTAACTCTCGACAAATGAAAAAAGAAAAATCTCCAAGAGAGATTTTAGCAAAAAGTAGAAGAAAGTCATCCATAGGCCAAGGCAGCACAAAAACACTGCGACGGCTCTTCTACAGAGACTGTGCTTGCAAGTTGATGGCAGAAAAGAACAGAGGAGGGAGTGGGTCCGCCAACGCCTATGGAGGGTTGCTGACTTCTACGGACGTCAATGGCGTGGGTGGCACCAGCTGTACTACTGAAAATCTTCCGTTATGTATTCCCCATCTCCGATGGCAAAGGTTCCTACAGTGTTAACCTAGTGACTGAGATACCCCCCAAGACGATGTTCAGTTACACAAGAACTTACCGTAACAGTAGATCTTCTAGATAATCTCTTGCATCAGGCCACACCTATGAAACTATAGCCACCAGGCACTAGGACCACATGGAAACTTTATCTAGCAGTCTACTAGGGGCCGCCCACAATGACATCAGCTGACGACGTCCTTCCCAAAGAAACATGGATGGAGCCACACCCTTCACAATTCCCCCGCAGAAGACCATATACAGGATCTTCTCTTGGTAAACTGAGGGAGAGCCAGAGGTTCCTGCCACTAAGCAAAATGAAACAGAAGGTAAACTGTCCTGGAGAGGGAGGGAGGGGGGAAGTGGGACAGAGACAGAGACAGAGAGAGAGAGAGTGAATGTGTGCGTCAGTATCAGGAAGACAAAGAAGCCCTAAGGTTATGGGGGGGGTGGAGGGTGGGATGGCATGGCATGATGCAAGAGATTCTCTCCAAGATCTACCATTATATTAAGTTCTTACGTAACTGTACTATCTTCATCGAAGAAATCTCTTGCATCAGGCCAACCTATGGAATAAGTCCCAAGCAGTACTGACAGAGACAGTCCAGGTGGCTGCAAGCTACAGGCCTAAGATAGAGGGCCGTGAAGCACAGCCAGGCCGAAGTCTGCCCTTCTCAGAGCCAATGTCCAGGTTGCACTGTTTAGTGAAAAGTGTGGACAGTACTCCAAGTGGCAGCAGCACAGATTTCAGCAGTTGACACATTCCTGAAACAGGCAACAGAGGTGGAATGCCTCTGGTGGAGTGGCCACGCACAACCCCAGGAAGTTCCTTACTGTATTTCCTATAACAGAAAATAATACAGTTTGCTAACCATTTGGGACAGGCACAGTTTAGAAACTGGTATACCCACTTTCCCAGGGGTGAAAGGAAAACAGCTGGGAGGACTTCCCAGGGAGGTCCCTCGTGCAATGAAGAGAATATCAGAGTATGGACATCTTAAGTAGGGAGCAATGTTCCTCCTGGATTGGCATGCTCTTGGAAGTAAACAGGCAGGTAGATGGTTTGATTCAGGGTAAACTCAGACACCACCATTGGTAAAAACTTAGGGTTGGTATGTAAAGACACCGGTCTCTGTGGAAAACCAAATAAGGAGACTCGCACAACAAAGCCTGAAGCTTGGAAATCCTCTGACCATAAGTAACCGCAACTAAAAATAATGCTTTCCACGATATACAGTGTAGCTCGCATGTCGCGGACAGTACAAAAGGAACTAAAGTAAGTTTCTCTAACAGAAAATTTAAGTCCCAAGGCGGGACTGGATTGTGGACGGGAGGCTTCAGATAAAGACTGTCTCTCAAAAATGTATGGGACACCTCCAATAGTGCCACCGTACAGACATCAATGGGCACATGGAAGGCTGAAACGGCAGCCAGGTGTACTTTAATGAAGGAGTACTGTAGGCCAGAATCAGAGGGACAGCAAGTACTCCAGAATCAGATTCACTGGACAATTGAAAGACTCCAGATGATGGGGAAGCTGCCACACAGCAAAATGCTTCCACTTCATGGAATAAGTGGCCCTGGTGGAAGGCTTCCTAACAGCCACCAGGACATCAGCCACCTATTGGAATAGACTAAATCTAGCCATGGCTATGTTTTCAGGAACCAGGCATGGCGGTGTAATGGCTTGAGGTCTGGATGGACTAGGGTGCCCTGCTCCTGTGAGAGAAAGCCTTTGCACAGGGGCAGGGGTACTGGAGGTTCCACCACCAACTTCTGCAGTAAAGGGAACCAGATCTGACAAGATTTCAGAAAGGAGCAATTAGGATCAGTCACTCTTTCCATCTGAAGCATGATCAGCACCCTCTGAATTAGCAGGAAAAGAGGGGAAGGTATATAGGAACCCCCCTTTCCAAGAGAGCGACAAGGCATCTCACCAGAAAACCCCAGGCCCTGGAGCAAGCAGAAAAGTGGCAGTTTTGCGTTGAGTGGGGACGCAGAAAGGTCCAAATCTGGTTGACCCAACCTGTTGAACAGGTCTTCCATGACCAAGGTCAGCAGTTCCCACTCGTGCATCCTGGACTGCAACCTGCTTAGTCTGTCTGCCAAGATGTTTTGGGCACCTGGAACAAACTGACAATTCTAGACTGTGTTCTAGAGCCCAGTACCAGACCCTCATTGCTTCTCTGCACAGGAGGCATGAATGGGTCCCCTCTTGTTTGCTGATGTAGTGCACTACACTGATGTTGTCAGTCTGCACTAGCAGAGGCCCTGGGGACAGGTAGTCCTGAAAGGCTTGCAGGCCGTACAGAATGGCCCTCATATCTAGGATGTTTATGTGGAGGGAACTCTCCACTGCGGTCCAAGTGCCCTGGGTCTGGTGAGGACACAGGTGTTCTCCAAAGTCCACTCCCAAAGCATCTGTGGTGAGGATCTGATTTGGGGAGGGGGGGCAATCAGGAAATGAACCCCTTTGAGTAAATTGCTGAGTTCCATCCATCACTAGAGCACTCTTTACTGTTGAAGTTACTAGAACCCTCTGTTCCAGATTGTATTGTTGGTGCCTTGATCCCAATGGACTATTAAAATCTATTGGGGGGCTGGGCGCAGAGGGCTGAGGTGCTGGACGCCTTACTTCGCATCACGCTGGCAACCTGGGTTCAGGAATGGACTCGGGTAGTTAGGGAGTCACCAAGGCGGAGGAGGGTGAGCAGGATTAAACAGCGAAAGGCAGCTCTCCTCTCTCTGGTGGGAGGCTGTCGCCTCTATAGTTCTGCTGCTACCCAGTGGAGGTCCGTGGCTAGCGAGGTCCGGGGAGACAAGTTACCAGAAGGCACCTCGGGTGAGGCGCATGACACTCCACATGCGCGTGGCAGAGGTACAGGGCAGGCAAAAACAGGAGACAAAATGGATAAAAATATAATAGAAAAAAAAATCTATTGGGGGATCTGCATGTGCAGCCTTGCCAAGGGAACTGTGACAATGGCTGCAGCCATCAAGCCCAGCAGTCGCAGGAATGTCCTGGCTGACACATATCAGGTGCTGTTAAGCAACCAGGCCTGTGCCATCAGGAGTTCTGACCGGTCTTGCGGCAGGAAGGCCACACCCTGGGCAGCATCCAGTACGAGTCCTATGTAATAAAGATGCTGATGCAGATGGCCCGATGGCACTGAGGGTTGAGGCGCTGGATGCCACACCTTGCACCACGCTGACAATCCGGGATCAGGAGTGACCTCTAGTGTCAGTGGGTTGGCCAGAGGGAGGAGGATCGAGCATCCCAGGGACTACTCTCCTCCTCTGGGGAGGGAAGGGAGAGACATCAGTGATTGTGCTGGCTCCTGGTGGTGGCTAGGGGCTGGTGGAAGCCATGGGGCACTAGAGGGATCAGCGCAGGTAGACATCTGACGTGCGGTGCATGGAAACATGCACTGCAATGTCACTGATGTCCTTGCACGCCCATGCCACGTGGGTTCCAGGGAAGAAAATAGCCCCAATCCTCCAGCGCTCTTGAAGGTCTGCCCCTGCAGCACTGCACCGGATTGCTCCTAGGTAGCTCCCTCTGGTCCAGACTCCCCGAGTGGTCTTCCGCGCCGTCAGGGTGTGCAACATGGTCATGGGAAGGGTGAGAGGGCGAGGAGTTTGCAGCTCAGGCACGGCAGTCTATGCAGGAGCCACCAGTGACAGACTGGATAAAGGGGAACCATAGGACCACCCCAGCCAAGGAGGTAAGGCAGATAAAGAAATAAATAAAATAAATAAAAATGCAGATGGGGAGTCAAGAGTGACTTAGGCAGGTTGACCGTAATCCATAATGTGTGGAACAACTGTGGTATGCGCTAGGGTGCGGATAGTTGCTCCTCAGACTGAACTTTGAGCAACCAGTCATCCAGGTAAGGGAATACGTACAGTTCCTCCCTCCTTAAGGTTGCTTCCACCACCGTCAAGTGTTTGGTAAAGACTCGTGGCGCAGAAGACAAGCCAAAGGGAAATGCCCTTAACTGGTAGTGCTCCCCTGGAGGTACTTCCTATAGGAATCATAAATCTTTATGTGCAGCTATGCATCCTGCATGTCTAGGGAGCATATCCTACCTCCCTTGTGCAGTAGAGGCAGCAAGCCTTGCAAGGTGACCACTCAGAACTTTTTGTACAGGATGTAGAAGTTCAGGTTTCTCCGATCCAGGATGGGCCGCAAACCCCCAGTACATCTGGAAGCAAGAAGTGGGAAGAGAAGCCAGTTTCTCTGATCTTCAAGAACCAGCTCTAAAAGACGCTTTTCTGCAGTAGTGTGTGAATTACCTCCAGCAGCACTGAAATGTGGTCTGGAGGGTAGCTCTAAGGAACTGCAGGTAGATCTGGGGGCAACTCCAGAAGTTCTTAAGTGTGGCCTCGCTCTATGAGCTGCAGGACCCAATCATCTGTTGTGCTCTCCCTTCAACTGTCCAGGTGAAGGGAGAGGCGACCCCCTACCGCCTCCTGTAGTACTGGAGGGTGGGGGTCTGGCAAAGAGACGTGCTGAGGCAGAATCAGCGGCTAGGGTCGCACCTCCACCTCTAGGTGCCTTCCTGGTGGTGGAGACGGTGGCAAGGCAGGGCTATTCCTGCTCTGCACCTTCCTGGCTGTCGGGTACTCAACCTGGGTCTGTGGGAGGCCCGATGAAAAGGCACCTTCTGCCTACTTCTTGGCTGGGTATGGTAAAGCAAGTGGACTGGGCACAGGGTCCTCGCTGAGGCCTGTATGTCAGAAAGAATGTCCTGCACATCCACCCCAAAGAGCTTGTAGCCTCTGGAGGGGGCATTCAGGATGGACTGTTGTACATCAGTAGCAAAGCCGGACACCCAGAACCAAGTATGCCATCTTCGGCAGATGCCAATCACAGCTGCTCTAGCAGAGGCATCTGAGACATCATAGGCAGACCTCAAAAGGTGCTTAGCACATCTGTCCTAGACTGGGGGGCTTTAAGCAGCTCCTGCTTCTGGAGGCCCTCTGGAAGGACCCGAGCTGCAGCTCTGGCCTTTTTCCAGAGAGTATTCTGGAATCTGATCATACGGGCAATGTAATTAATAATTCTGAGGGCCTGCATGGCAGAGGCATAGACCCTCTTGCCCATAAGATCCAGCTTACTGGACTCCTTATCCAGGGGAAGCGAGCCAAGGTGCTGAGGTCTCTTGGACACATCATGGGCAGCATTTATCACCACTGAATTTGCCTGTGGTTGCTCTGTGAAAAAAAGGCTGCCCCGAGGGAGCCTGGTACAATTTTTCTGCCTTTCTGGGCATTGCAGGTATCACATCTGGCCTGTATCAGGCAGCCACGGTGGTATCCTCCAATGCAGCCAATAGACGAGGAATAATCAGATGGGGAGAGACTGGAAATTCCCCATATTTGGCCAAATTTCTCCTGGTAATGTCCTGCTCCTCAGCATCAAACCCCACAGTGGTTTGCAGCTGCTTCATCACTGAGATGAAGGAGGGGTCACCGGGAGGGGGGAACCTGGGGTTTATTTGGTGGAGTCCTCTCCCCGAGGAAACGTGGGGGGTAGTCCTGGAGGGATTCCTTGCCCCTTCTTCCTCGTCCTCTTCACCCTCTTCATGTGGGATGAGGTCAGGATGGTACTCATCCTCATTAACTGGCTCTGAATAGGGAACAGAAGATGTCTACAACCGAGAGTTAGCAGATCACGTTGACATGGAAGGTGTTGGTGTGGGAGCTGGCCCTGGCGTCAACAGGCTCAGAGGAGGAGCAATGCAGTGCATGAACTCTCAAATAGAGGAGAACACAGCCTGGACTTTGATGGTGATCGGTTTCACCAGAGCACCTTGCAGCGTTGATGGGGCAGGCTGGATCCCCAGCATCGCTGGTATGACCTGAAGCGTTGAGGGAGGCTGAGGCCCCGGCATTGACATGACCACTTGAGGCGTCAACATGCTGGCCAGAGGAGGAGGCCAAATCCCAGGCATCGACAAAATGGCCTATGGGCGTCAACAGAGGAGGTCGAAATCCCGACGACCAAGGGACATCACCAGCTGTAGGAGGACCGAGCCGGCGATGCAGAGGAGCTTCTTGCTTGGAGCTTCTTCTCCATTCTGGCAACCTTCTGCTGCAGGAAGGAGGACTCTAGGGCCCTCTGTTGGTGCCATCAGGTAGCCTGGTTGAATTCACAGTAGACCACGCAGGCCTTAATGTCATGATTGGCACAGAGACCGCGGTTGCAGGGGTCGTGGTTGTCATCTTCGACCTTCTTACTATACCTGCAACATCTGAAGAGTTTCTCAGGGTTGGTCAGCATAAACAAAAGCAAAAATCACTTTAAAAAAAGTGATCAACAAACTAGGGTTAGAAAAGAAAATAAAGACAAAAATTGAAGATTTGGCAGTCGACTGAAGAAGCGGTGTCTCAGTGGAGTCAGACATGCAATGGTCAATGGCAGGGGGGGGGGGAGAGAAACAACTGAGAAGGGTGCTGGGCCACCCACATTTATATGGGAAGGATGTCGTCGACAGATGCTGTGGGCGGCCCCTAGTAGGCTGCTAGCTACAAAGTTTCTGTTTGGTCCTAGGGCCTGGCGGCTACAGTTCCATAGGTGTGGCCTGATGTAAGAGATTTCTTCTATGAAGATGCAGGTCCAGTATGGCATCATCCCGGATCCACTCTTCTACATTCTGTGTTAGGAAATAGTCCTAGAAGGCATCCAGAAAAACTTGGTTTTTAGTGCTTTGTGCCCCAGAATTTTGTGTTAGGGCACATCCGGCATGCTGAAATCTCTTAAGACAATTTCCCCACTGCCACTGCCTTCTTTATCTCCCCTACAAGTGCCCTGTCCATCTCTTTCAACTGGTTTAGAGGCCTGCAGTTCTCCCCCCCACCATCACTTTCAGCTGAAGCCACACAGATTCCACCCAACCCCTTCCAATCTCCTTCCTTATCCTTCATCGTCCCGATGCCCTCCCTGGCGTGCAGGGCGACCGCCCCCCCCCCAGTCAATTCTTAGGTCATAGCAGAGGACCATCAAAGTCCCAGTTCTGGCTGGAATCTGGATGTCACCCACATTTCAGTTATGGCCACTACGTCTGGCCTACCCTCTGCTGCCACTGCCTGGATGTCACTCATTTTGTTCCCAAAGCTTCAGACATGTAAGCAGACAAACCCAGACTTAGCAGCTCAACCCCTTGTTCATTCACACACTTTAAATCACTTTCTCATTTGGGGTGCAACTGGTTATGGTACAAATCAATTAAAGCAGAGAACCCAGTGCACACCCCCAACGCCATGGCAAATCATTCAAATACTGCAATTTATTTTCTGCTTCAAATGTCTATTCCCCTATCCCAAAGGGGAGCGAGGGCCATAGTGTTCAATTCAGAGCTCTGATGTGAACAGTCAGCCCAGCTACCAAAAGTCATGGTGGACCACCCATTGGCTGGGTCCCCATTTCAGACACTGGCTGGGGACTGCACCTTATGTATAAACAAGTCAATGAAGCAGTGCATCTTACTTAAAAAGGAGCGAACACAAGCAGTTTAGTTTTAGAATAGGGACCAAGATGATGGGTGGTCCACTGCGAGACCTCCACTCCCCTTCACGATAAAATAACAGAGTAGCCATTTGAGGCAAAAAACAGATAAATATTACATATTTATGCCTTTCGTCAGGTCCCTCCATCGATCCCCAGTCCCAAATGCCACTCCCCCCACTATTGTGACTCCTGGGGATCTACAGAGAGTAAAACCAGAGAAGCGACAGGACCATGATACATGGCACAGAGGCACATATCTTTTTCCATTTCCCCCTCATCCCTCCCTTCTGTCCATGAAGTCGGGCCTGTGTCTCTGGCGACCTCAATGTCAGCAGCGCATGCTGGGCTGTCACCACCCTCATGAGGGAGCTAGCTCTCCGGCTCACCACAGGGGTCAGGGACAACTGTGCTAGAACCAGCCGTCTCCCTCCCAGTCTGTATTGCGCTCCCCTTGTGAGCACTCCCCAGCCTGGCCGCTCAATCCCAGTAACTCTGGGATTGTTTCCGAACCTGGGTCGCCAGCATGGGAGCGCGACATGCTTCCACCGAGCATCTGGGCAGCCCCAGCATATTCTTATATTTGAATGATGTGCCACTGTGGAGGTGGTAAGGTGCACTGGGTTCTCTACTTTAACTGATTTATGCACACAACCCTCCAGGAGCCCAGTTTTCCTTCCTTACCCTGTCCGTGATTAGTCTTTCCTTGCTCACCCCTTGTGCCTTTTTGCATATTCTTCCTCCCTCCCTGGCTGCTGTGATGTCTGCTACTTTATGATCTTCACAGCCACATACCATGCCTGAATTATCTAGTACTTCATGAATAACGCCCTCTAGTTCGATACATGCTATGTCTCCCTCATCTGACTTCCCACTGAGGATACCCCTAGCTCTGGCCTCCCCTTGAACATCCTGAAATGTATGCTTCAAACCTGTGCCTTTGTCCCCTCTATTTCTGATGAAAGCTGTCTGTTTTATATACCCTATATCAATTCAAAAATGCCCCCCCACCCTCCAGGAATGGAACATCTCTTCTGTGCACAACTCTTAATCAGCTGTTACACTAGTAGACTTTCAGCTTCTTTGCCCCACCCACCCACAGTCACAGGGTCGACATCTAAGAAGGTCACAATACAAGCCATCTACGTCAGTCTGGCACCCAACTCCCTGAAACTGGCTTTAATTTGATCCAACAAGGTGTAGTTGGGTGCCTTAGAACCATAGGGTGAGATATACTGTTAATGTAAACTTTGGAAATGCCTTATAATTGTAATGAAAATCTGATTGAGTTAAAAAAGAAAACAAAATGTACTTTTCCATGAGGCTCTGCAGATGTATTAACAAAAGATTAATGCAAAGCTCTTGGAATGGGACGAAATGATCGGGATGTATTCTATAGCCCCTTTTTAGGACAACAACAAACAGAAAAACAACACAGCAACACTGAGCTGTTTGTTCAGAACACCCCCATACCCTCTGTCTCAAATCCCACATTAGGGACACTGCCTCACCATATCTTGAAAAGACATGGCTGAGACTGAAGAGTTTCCCTCAAATTTAATACGGCTTCCAAAACAGAAGACGAAAACATTTCGGTTTCATATTAAGATTTTTTTTTTTTTTTTTTTTTTTTTTAAACAAGATAGTCTATCAAGCCCAGCTTGTTTGCAAAAAGGATTCTGCCCACAATGGCCAACTGTTGCACAGACAATACATGATTACAGTACATATTGCAAAGAAATAAGTTACTCACTTGTAACCATAGTTCTAGGTGTGGTACAGTATATGGGTGCACATTTCACACTGTGGCAGTCTTCCTTTCCCTTTAAATCGACAATGTCTTCAAGCTAAGCTCCTCCCACCAACCGGGGTGATCTCAGCTCCACCCAAAGATGTCAGATCTTGCACACTGGAAGCAGGTATCTGTGTGCCACTTGCAAGGGGAGGACGGGTGGGTTATGTGGATGTGCACCATATACTGCTCCTAAAACTATACTTACAGGTAAGTAAAAGCAGGTTATTCACCTGTAACAGTAGTTCTAGGAGTGGTATATGTTTATCCACACTGTTTGGCACGTCCCTTTCCCCTTTAAGATCAGCCGGAAGACTTCAAGCTGTTTCCTCCCACTCACCTGGATGGTATATACCTTGGCTCTGCCCCATGGATGCCAGATCTTAGCCCACTGGAAGCCAGGCTGTGTGTGTCCGCAGCCAGGGAGGTCGGGTGGTTCCGTGTGGATGAACAACATATACCACTTCTAGAACTACTGTTACAGGTGAGTAACCTGTTTTTCCAGGATCATGGAAATGTTGTTCATCCACACTGTTTGGCAGACTCCTAGCAGTTCGGGAGGAGGGAGGCAAGGTGCACACACCCTACTTGGGGAACAGAGATTTGAGAACAGAGGCCCCAAAACCAGCATCCTGGCGTGACTCAAGGTCGACGTGGTAGTGTGTAAGGAAGGTGTTTGCCGACTTCCAGGTAGCAGCCCGACAGATTTCTTGAATGGGGTGTCCCTGGAAGCAGCCACCGATGCAGCAGTATGGCAGGTAGAATGAGCTCTTATCCCTCTGGGAGGCTTCTTGCCCGCCAGCTCATAGCACAGACCTATGCATGATGTATTCCATCTTGCTATGGTCTGTTAGGCTGCAGGTCTGCCAGAAGCGGCTTCAGCATAGGTGACAAACAGCTGCCGAACCTCTCCACGAACCTCAGGTCCAAGGTATGGAGCCTGTATTCTGCCTCCGAGGTGTAATTAGGGTAGTATACCGGCAGAGTCAACACCTGGTTAAGGTGAAACTCTGACACCACCTTCGGAAGGAATTTCGGGTGGGGGCACAGGACAACTTTGTCCCTGTGGAAGACCAGATAAGGGGAGTCCACCGAAGTGCCTGCAGCTAGCCCCTGTCCTTCTGGCAGACGTGATAGCCACCAAGAAGGTAGTTTCCACCACAAGTGTGACAGCTCACACTTGTGCATTGGTCCGAATGGCTTGCCCATGAGCTTTCCCAGTACCAGCAGTAGATCCCACAGAGGTGGAGGTTCACGCACTGGAGGGGATATGTGATCCAGGCCTCTGAAAATGCACCCGACCACTGTCTCCTGCGCCAATGTCAGCTGACCAGCCCGCGCCCCGGTAACCAGAAATGGCTGCCAGGTGCACCCTAAGGGTCGATGACCGTAGACCCCCTTTGGAGAGTGACCAAAGATAATAGAGAATGTTAGCCACAGGAACAGGATAAGGGGTCCAGACCCTTACCCTAACACCAAATGGAAAACCTTTTCCATTTGAAGGCACAACATTTCCTGGTCGATTCCTTTTTGAGATGCCTGCACCACAGTGAAGACATATTCGGAAAGACCCAAAGCCTGGAACTCCAGCCGCTCAGGTACAAGGCTGTGAGGTGCAGGGATTGAAGGTCCGGATGGAAGAACTTCCCCTGGTTCAGAGATATCAGGTCCGGGTGTGTACAAAGCCGATCCGGGGGGCTGCCGCTGAGGCTGAGGAGATCTGGATACCAGAACTAGCGCGGCCAGTCTGGGGCTACCAGAATCACCTTTGCCTTGTCCTTCCTCACCTTGAGAAACACCTTGTGGATCAAGGGAAATGGAGGAAAGGCGTAGAGGAGGCCTGGGATCCACGGCCTCGAGAAGGCATCCCCCTGCAGCGAGCCCTGCTGAGGGGGCCGGGAATGATACAGCCTCAGCTTGGTGTTTTCCCTGGAGGCAAACAGGTCCACCATCGGTTTGCCCCAATGGGAGAACAGGCTGTAAGCTACCTCTGGATGGAAAGACCACTCGTGGGATGTCTGGCCTATACGGCTGAGAGCATCCGCCAGCTGGTTCGAGACTCCTGCCACATGGATGGCTAGGAGATCCGCCTCCAGCCGGCTTATGAGGGTCCAGATGCGGAGCGCCTCCTTGCGCGGCAGACAGGAGTGCATGCCATCCTGTTTGTTGAGGTAGTACATGGTCGTGGTATTCTCCATCTGGACTTGAACCACTTGACCCTGGACCTGAGGAGCGAAAGCGGACAATGCCAGTCTGACTGCTCTGAGCTCCAACAGGTTGATATGGCATCAGGACTCCTCTGAGTTCTAGAACCCGTAGGCCCGTTCCCCATGTGGGCTCCCCACCCCATGAGAGAGGCATTGGTCGGAAGGACAACCGTCGGCTCGGGGCAGACAAACGGGATCCCTTCCTGCAACTGGTCTGGGGCGGTCCACCATTGGAGAGCGTCTCATCTTCTGAGTTAGTGATCAGCTGGTCGAAATGACCGTGGCACTGAGTCCACTGGGCGGCCAGTTCCCACTGGAGGGGGCGCATGTGCAACCGGGCCCAATGGACCACTGAGGTGCACGCCGCCATGCAACCCAGAAGGCACAGAAAGTACAGGGCAGGGCGCTAGTGCCCAACCAGAAATGATTGGGCAAAGGAGGAGAGAACCTCTGCCTTGTCTGCCGGGAGCCAAGCACTGGCTTGACAAGAGTTGAGCTCTGCCCCGATGAAGCCCATCGCCTGAGAAGGCACGAGTTCTGACTTGGCCTGGTTGATCAGGGGGTCGAGCTGGGAGCAGGTTTGAAGGGCCAGATCCCTGGACTTCACCTCCTGTTGTGTGGAACCTGCCAGGAGCCAATTGCAGAGGTAGGGTACCTTGCCCCTGCCCCCCGGACGCCGGAGATGGGCCGCCAGCACTGCAATGCATTTGTGAAGACCCGTGGAATGGCGACAGGCCGAATGGCATGGCTTGAACTCATACAGGGTCCCTCAACCCTGAAGTGGAGGAACCGCTGACGGGATGAACGGATTGGGACTTGAAAGAACGTATCCTGCAGATCCAGTGAACAGAACCACACATTTTGTTCCAAGGATGGTATGATCTGGGACAGAGTGACCATCTGAAAGGGCGTGACCTAAGATATTGATTCAGGTCGTGGAGATCTAGAATGAGGCACCAGCCCCCCATCCGCTTAAGCGCCAGGAAATACCTGGAGACAACGCCTGGGTCTGCAGATGGATCAACCACAATAGCTACTACCTCCTTGAGGAGTAGCTGAGCAATGTTGTCTCAGAGAGCTGACTAGGTGCATGCGGAAGTCCATTCTTCCTGAGGGGCGCAGGCTCGGCTGGGAGGGTACTGCTCGAATTCTATAGGCGGTCCCTGACTGACCACTTCGAGAACCCACCTGTCCATAGTGATAGTGGACCAGGCGGAAAGGAAGCGACAGAGCCGGCCCCCCACGGGAGGACCCAGAGCTGGAGTGACGGGGATAGGGGTGGCAACCCCACCTCGTCACTGGGCAGGCTTCAAGGAGGAGGAGGCTCCAGGACCTGAGCCTTGGCCTCCTTTGCGGGCCTGCTGAGGTGCAGGCTTGGTCCGAGGGCACCAAGCTTGAGCCTGCTGCTGATGCTGGTGCCCTGCTTGGTAGGAGGACTGCCGGACTGCAGGGGAAGAGTGCCAAAAGGGCTTTCTTTCTTCTGCTGGTTCTTGCCCGAAGAACTCCTGGCAGAAGTGGCATCCACGGTGGCACTAAACTGCTCAATGTGCTGTAGGTGGCCAGCCACTCCTGGGCCGAACAAGTCGGTCCCGAGGAAAGGCACATCAGCTAACTTATGCTAAGTATCCACCGGAAAGAAAGATAACCTCAGCCAAGCCCTGAAGTCACCGTGGTGGCCATCGAGCGTGCACAAGAATTCCTAATGTCCAGGGCCGTCTGGAGCTGTTTGGCAACAGCACAGCCCTGGTCCCGGACCTGCTTAACCGTGGTTTGCATGTCTGCTGGGAGATGCGGGAGGACTTCATCTAATGACCCGAGAAGAGCATGAGAGAAGTGTGCCATGACGACGGCCGAGCTGGCCTGACAAAGGCCCAAGGAGGAAGCCGCATAGACTTTGCACGCTGAATGGTCCAAAAGCTTAGACTCCTTATCGGGGGGGACAGTCAGTGTCAGCAGAAAGTACAGTTACGCAAGAACTTACCATAACAGTAGATCTTCGAGAGAGGCTCTTGCAGTAAGTAACTACATATAGGACTGATGCCAACCGGCGGCAGGACCCCATGGAAAAATTTCTAGCTAGCAGTCCCTGGTGAGGGACCGCCCACACGTCAGGTGACCGGCATCATGCGACGTCGGTATAAAGGGGCGGTCCCGGACGCCCGCCTTCCAGTTCTTTCCCGCCACAGGCCAAAAGAGGCCGGATGAGAGAGAAGCAGATACAGTGTCAGTGGCTCAGTAGGTAGCACACTCGCCTCTGAGGCCGGGAGATCAGAGGGCTGTGGGTTCAGTTCCCACATCTGGCACTTGGGTTAATATCCCAGTACTGACACTGTAGTGCAGCATGAGAGGGGTGCTGCACTTCTGAGGTGCCGTCTTTCGGATGAGACGTTAAACCGAGGTCCCATTTGCCTGGATTGGGTAGTTCAGGTGATGTTAAAGATCCCATGGCACTTATCGAAAGAGTAGGGAATTTTCCCGTGTCCTGGCCAAATTTCCCATTCACAAAAATACCACCAACAGTTTAATCTGGTTCAAAGTCAGTTGGCATTCATCTGTATCCCTCCCGGTCGTGCCTGAAAATAGGCAGGAATTGTCTAGTGCACTTACCTGGTCAACAAAACTAAAATAATAAATAAGATATTTCATATGGAAAAAGGAGCTGAAAGCTAGGGGGATGGAGGGCGGGATAGAGTTACTCACTGTGAAGAGCCTTTCTCGAAGATTCACTGTTACGTAAGTTCTTACAAGAACTGTACCATCTTACTCGGAGAGGGCTCTACAGTAGGTATCACATATAGGACTGAATCCCAAGCAGTCTGGAACAAATAAAGGCACCAGGAGGAGGAAACTACTCCAGAAAATAGAATAGCAAAGCCTCAAGATAGGAGGCAAAACAGCTAGCCTCAAGTCTGCTCTGACGGCAGAGGCAATGTCCAAACTGTAGTGTTTCAGAAAGGTATGGACGGAAGTCCAGGTGGCGGCAGCGCAGATGTCTGCCGCAGACACATTCTTGAAACAAGCTGCAGAGGCTGCTACACTCGGGTGGAGTGACTCTGACCTGACCCGAAGGGTCTTGTTGTACTTGTCATAACAGAAAGTGATGCAATGAGCTAACCATTTGACAGGCATTGCTTGGAAACAGCATTGCCTTCCCTTTGTGGAGCAAGAGAGATGAACAACTGATCAGTCTTTGAGATCCTTTGTCCTGTTGGTAGTATCTCAGAATCCGTGAACATCCATGGTATGGAGTAAATATCTCTTGGTTGAGTACTCGTGAAAAAGGCAGGTAACTCTATGGACTGATTTAAGGTAGACTCTGCTACTACTTTAGGTAGAAACTTAAGATTCGTGTAAGAGCAACTCATTCTTTGTGAAAAATCAAATAGGGGATTTTACACATAAGGGCCTGGAGCTCGGAAATTCTTCGGGCCGAAGCGATGGCCACCAAGAAGAGCATCTTCCACGAAAGAAACTTTAGATCTGCAGAAGCTGCAGGTTCGAAGGAAGAAAGAGTAAGTTTCTCGAGAACAAAGTTCAAGTCCCAAGGGGGAGCAGGAGTTCGGATAGGGGGCCTCAGATGGAGGACTTCTCTGAGAAAGGTCTTAGAGACCTCCAGTTGAGCAAAAGCTTTATCTGCAAAGGGAACATGATCGGCTGAGACAGCAGCCATATGAACCTTCAAGGAGGAATGGCTGAGACCCAGGTCGAAGAGATGATGTAAGTATTCCAGCAGAACATCCACTGAACAGGAGAAAGGCTCCACGTTCCTAGAGGCTGCCCAAATACAGAATCTCTTCCACTTCATGGCATAAGTGGACCTGGTGGAGGGTTTTCTAGCCTCCACCAAAATCTCCGCCACTTTTGGAGAGACTCCAAAACGGGATTGGGCTAGGTCTGCAGGAGCCATGCATGAAGTTGAAGGGACTTGAGACCTGGATGGACCAGGTTCCCCTGATCCTGGGTCAGCAAACCTCGAGATAAAGGAGGAGGAAGAGGAGGAACCTCTGAGTATTGTTGTAGAAGAGAAAACCAGATTTGCCTGGGCCAAAAAGGAGCGATCAAAATCATTCTCGCTTCCTTCTATGGATAGTTTCTGCAAACTCTTGGGATCAGAGGAATTGGGGAAAAGTATAGACAAATCTGTCCTTCCAGTCTAGAGACAGAGTGTAAGTCCAGAAAGCGCCTCGCTTTGGAACGAGCGAGCAAAAGCTGGAAGTTTTGGCTTTGGGGAGGCGACTAGGTTCTACCATGGAGTCCCCCAAAGCTGAAAGATATCATTGAGCACCCTTTGATCCAATTCCCACTCGTGTGCCCGGGCAGAGGAGCGGCTTAGGTTGTCTGCCAGGGTGTTAACTCCTGGAACATGAATCGCCGTGAGGTGAAGGTTGTGATGAGTTACCCAATCCCAAACCCTCATTGCTTCCCTGCATAGAGGGTAGGAACGAGTTCCTCCCTGCTTGTTGATGTACCACACCACGCACATGTTGTCCGTCTGGACGGCTAGGTGTCCAGGAAGAATGTATTGGTGAAGGGCTTGGAGAGCGTATAGCACAGCTCAAAGCTCGAGCACGCTGATGTGGAGAGCTAGTTCCAGTCTGGACCATAAGCCCTGGGTCCGGTGAGGGCCCAGATGGGCTCCCCAACCTTCGCCTGATGCGTCCTTGGTCAGAGTCTGGGAGGGGGGAGGATGAAAGAAGGGAACCCCTGAAATAGGTTCTCTCGAACCACCCACCATTGCAAGTCCTGTGCCATTGGCAAGGAGATCAGAACTAGCCGATCTAGGTCGTCTGTAAGTTGATCCCACTGGGAGTGATGAGTCCACTGAGAGATCCTCATGTGGAGTTGAGCTCGGGGGACAGTCGAAATAACGGCTGCCATGAGCCCCAGAAAACGTAGGACCGACCTCGCCGGAGCCCTCCTGCTTTCTGATAGCAGGGAAATCTGGGATTGAAGAGAGGCCGCCCTGTCTGGAGGCAGGAAGGCCTTGCTCACCCTCGTATCGAGGCTAGCCCCAATGAAGTGTAGCCTCTGGGAGGGGTCCAGATGGGACTTGGAATGGTTGATGGTAATACCCAGGCCAATGAAAACCTGCTGGGTGAGGGAGAGAAAATGCAGGAGTTCCTCCCTGGACAAGGCCGCCAGGAGTCAGTCGTCCAGGTAAGGAAAGACCTGTACTCCCATTGTACGCAGGTGGGCCGCTACCACAGCCAGGCATTTGGTGAATACTCGGGGCGCCGAGGAAAGACCAAAGGGGAGCGCCCTGAATTGGTAGTGGTCCCCCTGAAACGCAATATGAAAATACTTGCAGTGAGAAAGGTGAATGGGAATGTGCAGATAGGCATCCTGCATATCCAGCACACAAAGCCACTGACCCGGCCGAAGAAGGGGCAGAAGGCTCTGCAGGGAGAGCATCCTGAACCTTTTGTATTCCACATAAAGGTTCAAGGAACCGAGATCTAGAATGGTCTGAGATCTCCAGTCTCTTTGGGACCAGGAAGAAATGAACAGAACCGTCCCTCAAGATGAAGGGGACGGGTTCTGATTGCTGCTCTGCAAGAAGGGCCGAGATTTTCCTGGACCAAGGGAAGATGGTCCCTTGAGTATGACGACTCCGGAGGAGGGTGGCGGGGTGGTTTCTGAAGAAACTCTATGGAGTGCCCTTCTGTTCTAAGCTGAAGCACCCAAGAATCCGAGGTTATCCTCGCCCAACACGAAAGGTGGAGGGAAAATCTCCCTCCTACCGGTTCCTCCGTGGATCCGGAGGCGGTGGGAGAGGAAAGGAGTCAGGTGGTGTGGGGCAGCGCCGCAGCTGAGGCACCTGCTGCTTTTTGGCAGAGGGAGCCTGGCAGCCGCGGGGCCTGACGCTTAGTGGCCGCCCTTGGGGTTTTCGCTTAGGCCGAGTCAGTCTGCGTAAAGGACGGCGCTGCTGAGGACGGGGACAGTACATGGAATCCACGGATTTCAGGGCCGTCCCCTTCTCTTGCAAGTCGGTGATGATGTCTTTGACATCACCCCGGAAAAGTACCGACCCCCTGAAAGGTGCCTCCTGAATAGCGGATTGCACCTCCGGGACCAAACCTGACACGTGGATCCAGGCATGACATTGTAGATTTACGGCGAAAGCGGAGCTCCACCCGGCAGTGTCCACTGCATCGTATGTCGCCCGTAAAATGTGGCGACTGGCCGAACGAGCAGAACGGAAAAGATCTGCCAACTCCTGTTTGACTTGAGAGTCAGGTAAGGAGTCCAGTTTAGATTCCGCCTGGGTAAGGATGGTCTTCTGGTAATCCCCCATGTGGGCGACGTAATTCAGGGCCTGAATTCCCAGTGTGGAAGAGGCGTAAATCTGTCTTCCATTCTGGTCCAGGAGGTGAGATTCCTTATCCGGAGGAGACGAACTCAGATGTTTTGAATGTGCCGACCGGCCGTGAGTGGCGCTAATCACAACTGAATCGGCACGAAGGTGAGAGTCAAGATAGTCTACACCCTCGGAAGCCTGGTATAGCCTGTTGGACTTCTTGGGAAGTGGGGCTAACGCCGACTGTTTCCAAATCGTGGTAACAAGGTGGGCGCGAGGCTCGATCCAGGGTGGCACTAAAGTTGGAGCTGTCAAGGGCAGGTCCAGATGCTCGGTGAGTTTGAGACGCTGGGGATCTGGTTCCAAAGAGCGCCACTGGTGAATTTCCTGGATTTTTCTAAGCAACTCTGTGAAGGATGGATCCTCCGGAGGAGACTTCGGAGGGGTCCTCGGCCGGGGCTTAGACGGAGAGCGGAGCTCGTCGTTTCTCTCGGAACATCCTTCCGAGGAATCCGAGAGGGAAGAAGAAGCAGAAGAAGAATAAGACTCCCTTACACAACTAGGGGGAGGAACGGGTTCCTTGGATGGTACCCGTGAACGCGTATCCTGCCCCCCTCTGGATCCAGAGGGAAGAGCCCTGGAGTCTGGAGACGGTGAGGGAGTGTGCCGCCTCGGATGTACGGGAGCTGGGGGCAGGACCGTCGTCGTAAGGCAGCTCTCCACCTCCTTGGTGAGTTGAGCCTTGGCCTCAGCCCACCAAGAGGCCAGAGTGTCCTGCAACCACCAGCGCCAGGAGGGCGGTGGAGGAGGAGAGGGAAAGGTAATGGGTTGTACCCTAAGGAGAGTATCCAGAATCTGCTGCGGGAAACCCGCGCCAGGTAATGTGGCCGGTACTGGCGATCGAGGGACCGCCGACAGGTACTGCGGCACTGATGCGCGGTCCCGGTACGACGGTGTCGGATAAGACGCGGGAACCCCGGGAGCCAGGGAGCTGCCGGAGCAGACGGCTCGGCCCGGGCGGCCCACGGGCGGATCCACGCACGGGGCGGGGCTGAGGGCCCGACGGAAGGGGAACATCCTGCCGCGCCTGAGGTACCGGGCGTCCGGGGCCGGCATCAGATCCGCTCCGGCTGGAGGAGGGTCTGACGAGGGGAAGATCTCGCCGCCTGGGCAAGAGAAGAGAAATCCCCGGTCAGGTTGGTGACTGCTCTCAGACGGCAGCGGAGGCTGCGGGAACCGGTATGATGGACGGGGGTGCCAGTTGCCGGTTCTGGCCGCCCGGCGATATCGGAGGAGCCGACGGCGGCTTAGGGGGCGAGATCCGGTGGGCGCGGAGGAGCCGGCGTCTGCCACGGGAGCCTCACCGGAGGCGGACGGCCCCGTCCAATGGGGAAGGGTCGGCGCCTTCAAGGGTCGGGCATCTTATCGACCTTCCATGCGGACGTCAGAGGAGCCGACGTCCTGACTTAGAGAGAGTCGCCACGCCAGTAGGCCGCAGAACCTGCGGCCGAACCGGGGCGGAGGCCTCCATCCGCCCGGAGGCGCCCGCAAGGCCCGAGCGCGAGCCAGACGGGTGGGCCGACGCCTCCTCCAAACCCTTGGAGGCTGCCGAACGTTCCCCCAGAGAGGATGTTACCTGGGCCGCGACTCTAGCGGGAGACGCGGTAGAGGACGACTTCTCCCGGTGCCTCTCCTTGTCCTTTTTCCAATGTCCTTCTGGGGAAGTGGATGCCTGCCTAAACGTTTTCAACTCTTTTTCCATAAAAGACATCTTTTTCTTGAGGAGATGGGCTTCCAGGGACTGTTGGCGCCGTTTACGGATAGCCGCACTGAAATCGAGGCAATGCTGGCACTTCTCAACCGGGTGATCGGGGCCTAGGCAGAAAAGGCACAGGGAATGGCCGTCCTTGTGAGGCAGTTGGGCGCCACACGAGTCGCACTTGTTTTTGTGCTCGGAGGGTGTAGGAGACGACATACACCGACAGTGTACCTGACGACTGAAAAAGAATAACTAATTTTCGGTAAAAAAAAAGACGAAAGACAGGGCTGACGAAGCACAAACTTTACCGCGAGGCGCTGCACGAGCTAACGGCGGGAAAGAACTGGAAGGCGGGTGTCCGGGACCGCCCCTTTATACCGACATCGCATGACGCCGGTCACCTGATGTGGGGGCGTTCCCTCGCCAGGGACTGCTAGCTAGAAATTTTTCCCTGGGGTCCTGCCGCCAGCCGGCATCAGTCCTATATGTAATTACCTACTGCAAGAGCCCTCTCGAAGTAAGATCTGCCAGTACGCCTGAATACAGAGGCGGTCACCAGGCTCTTGGCCGAAGGGTGCTCTGTGAATCCCGCAAGGGACCTCATGGGCACCGCATACTTGCGGGCCATGCGGGCAGACTGTGCTGGACATGAGGCAGGGCGCTGCCATAATTAGAGTGCCGGACCAACAACGGCCTCGGCCACAGGAAAGGCCTCTGTCGGGGTGTCCCCTCTCTTCAGTATGTCCGTGAGAGAGTACTCCGCCTTTTTCTGGATGAGTTCAAGGGGCATCCCTGTAGAAAAATCAGAGATGAGACGGAGGATCCCCTGGAAGGAGGAAGGACCTTTCTCCATCCCTGTGCCAACGGACACATCATCCACTGGATGCGAGTGGAGCCCGGTGACGTCAGAGTCTGAGAAGTCAGGGTACAGCGGTCTGCCGCCCAAATCACCCTTGACCCGTCGAGAACGGTCCGGGGTGACCGTGACTGACAGACATCTGGGAAGTTCGGTATCTGGTCGGTCCTCTTTTGAAGGAGCCCCTCCCACAGGTTGCTTAGGCGGCGGCTCCATCACTATTGGTGGGGAGACCAGTAAAGGCCGAACCGGAGGACGGGCCGGCCCTGCAGGCTGGGGAACCAAGGGCTTCGGTTCTGAGGGGGTTGGCTCCGGCCTGGGAGGCAAGAGCCAAGTAATGGCCGGGTAGGCGGCGGAGCCAGCTTCAGCCCAGTCAAAATCGGCTGTTGCCACATAAGATCCTCGTAGCACCGGAGTTTCCGTCTGTGCCTCTCCTCATCCGAGGAGGACGAAGACGACCTGCTGCATGACCTCTTCTTGGAGCGCTTATGGCTCCTCCTTGGCCTTTCGGCCGAGGGGGTTCTAGACCTTGACCAAGATTGGGCAGGCTGACTCGGTCGCTCAGGAGACACCGGAGGGATCGGTGAAACCCGGGGGTCTGGAACTGGGACCTCTATGGGGACACCAGCGGGCTGGTTCTCCTCATCAGGGAACACAAGGACCGGAGTCCTCTCCAAGGAGTTATCGGCCACGGCCGGCGACAGAGGGTCGATTGGGTCGAGAATAATCTCGACCTCATCGCCCACTTCCTCGGTTGTCTGGCCAGACAGAAGGTCCATGAAGCCTGTGGCCAAGGAAGCAATCTTGACAGAGGTCAAGACCGCATGCTACTGGGACTGAGATCTCGCGGTCCCAAGAGCGCCTTCGTTGAGACGAAGACAAGCCAGATTCTTCATCCCTCTTTCAAGACTGGGAGGAGTGTGAGCCCGCCGGCGCCTCACCCCGGGTGGGGAAGAGACTGGCACAACTCCTTAAAAGAACCTATAAAGGTGGAGCCCAGGTTGAGTGGAACGAAAAAGCTTTGATTCGCTGAAGCGCAGGCAGCTTCTTTGAATGCCTTCATGCGTTCCAGCTGCTTGGCAGAACCCACAGCCACGGAAACTGCCTACGTAGCCTCCTTAGACCTCAACGGAGGGTTCCTTTTCTCCGGTCTCCCCAACTTCAAACGCGCCAAGCTGCCTTCCAGGATGTTGGGATGAAAGAAAGCAAAAACTGCAAGACGAGGTGTCATGGCCAACACTTAGGCAGTAGACGCACGTGAGATGGGGATCGGTACACAACATCTTCTGGCCGCAAGGACACCAGCGAAATACTGGAGAAGATTTCTCTTCCATGATAGAGGACGTAAAAGTATGATTGCTAATTCGAACGAGTTTTAGTTTCGGTAAAACTAAAGTTTTGAAAGCCAGGGCCTATGAAATGCGTGAGCACGAGGGAGGTAACCTGCATCTTCCAGCGGAAAGGAAGATCTGGCGTCATGGGGCAGAGCCGAGGTATCTACCACCAGGGTGGGTGAAAGGAGCCAGCTTGAACACTTGTGGCTGATCTTAAATGGGAAAGGGACATGCCAAACAGTGTGGAGAACAACATATCCACGATCCTAGAACCCTCATTTCTAGGAATGTGGATATGGTGCACTATCCACATTGTGGCAGACTCCTAGCAGTTCTCTCGAGGGGACAAGGCACACACTCCTACTTAGGAAACAGGGAGTGGAAAACTGAGGCCCCAAAAATCAGCATCCCGGCGTGACTCAAAATCAATGTGGCAATGAGAATTGAAGGTATGCACAGACTTCCAGGTAGCAGCCCTGCAGATTTCCTGGGTAGGGGCATCCCTGGAAGCAGCCACCGAGGCAGCAGTATGCCTGGTGGAATGAGCCCTAAGCCCTACGGGAGGCTCCCTACCAGCCAACCTGTAGCAGAGGCTGATGCAGGATAAAATCCATCTGCCAATCGTCTGCTCAGCTGCTAGTCTGCCAGGTGCTGCTTCAGTGTAGGTGCTTAATATCTGGCGAACCTCTCCCCAAACTCCAGCCATGCACTCCATATAATAAGCGAGCACTCACCTCAGATCCAATGTATGGAGCCTGTACTCGGCCTCAGAGGTTGGACTGGTGCAATACACCGGGAGGTTAAATCACCTGGTTAAGGTGAAACTCTCAAACAACTTTCATTAAACTACAGGTTGGGGCATAGGACAACCCTGTCCCTGTGGAACACAAGTACAGAGATACCACTGAGTGTGTCTGGAGCTCACTGATTAGGCGGAGGTGACAGTCACAGAGACGGCGGTCTTCCACCACAGGTGAGAGATGCCACACCTATGCAATGGCTCGAATGGCTTGCCCATGAGCACTGCCAGTACCAGCAACAAGTCCCAAAGAGGTGGTGGTTCACACACTGGTGGGAACAGGTGGTCAAGGCCCTTAAAGAAGTGCCCAAACACCTTTTCCTGCGCCACCATTGGCATACCAGCCCTCACCCAGTATGCAGACATGGCTGCCACGTGCACCTTAAGTCATCTACCTCAGGTCCAGCTGGGAGAGACACAACAGGAAGTCCAGAATGCTAGCCAAGGGGTAGGACAGGGGGGTCTTGCTCCCTGCCCTGGCACCAAATGGAAAAGTGCTTCCATTTGAAGGCATAGCACTGTCAGGCCATCTCTTTCCGGGAGGCTTCCACAATATGGAGCACCTCTTTGGAGTGACCTAAAGCCTGGAGCTCAAGTCACTCAAGAACCGGGCTGTCAGGTGCAGGGACTGAAGGTCTGGATGCTAGACCTTTCTCTTTTGACAGGAAAGCAGAGAGCAGATCCGGGCATAGAGGCAAGTGAAATAGATGCCAGCTACTGAGCCTAAGGAAATATGGGTACCAGAACTGGGGCGGCCAGTCCATACCTACCAGGATCATCCATGCCTTGTCCCTCTGCACCTTGACCAGCACTCTGTTGATCAGGGGAAAGGCAGAGAAGGCGTAAAGAAGGCCTGGGGTCCAGGGTCTCACAAAGGCATCCCGCAACAGTGTCCCACTGTGGGGGGGTGGGCAGAGAATGGCCTCAGCTTTATGTTCTCCCATGAGGCGAACAGGTCAACTAGGGGAGTGCCCCCACTGGAAGAACGAGTGGTTTACCACCTCCTGATGCAGCGGTCACTCGTGAGATGTCCCACCCACCCAGTTAAGGATGGGTCTGCAAACTGGTTGGAGGCTCTGGCCACATGAATCACCAAGAGGTCGGCACCCAAGCTCCACCCAAGGATCCAGGTGTGGAGGGCCTCCTGACAGTTGAAGGAGTGCGTTTCACCCTGCCTGTTCAGGCAATACATGGTCGTGGTATTCTCCCCATCTGGATCTGCACGAGCTGACCCCAGAGAAGGGGAGCGAATTCTGTCAGAACTAGGTGCACTACATAGCGCTCCAGCAGGCTGGTGTGGCAACGGGACTCCCTGGAGGTCCAGAGACTGTGGGTCCTGTGGTTCCCTTCCTCCAGGTGTACTCCTCATTCCAGAAACGCATCAGTCAGTGAATCTGCTCTGAGCGAACAGGACTCTTTCGTCTAGATGTTCTAGGACTAGCCACCATTGGATGGCATCCTGCATCGGCCGAGTCACCATGATCGTCTGGTCCAGGTGACCTAGGTGCTTAGCCCACAGGCAGATCAGCACCCAATGTAGGTGGTGCATCTGCCAGCAGGCACACCAGACCATGCTGGTGTAGGATGTCATGTACCCCCGCAGCTGCAGGAAGTCCTGAGCATGGTGCGTGCGTCAAACCAGAAATCATCAGGCAAAGGAGGCAAGATCCGCCGCCCAGTCCACTGAGAGTCCAGCCTTGGCCCGAAGGAGTCAAGCTCTGCCCTGACAAAGTGGATGAGCTGCGAATGGTTGAGTTCTGACTTGGTTGGGTTGATAAAGAGATCCAAGACTGAGCAAGTCTGGAAGGCCAGGTCCCTGGGACTGCTCCACTGCCTCCCGAAATGATCCAGCAAGCAGACAGTCATTCAGATATGGACAGAACCAAACCTTTCAACACCTCAAGAAGACTGCCACCACAGCAATGCACTTGGTGAAGACCATGGGGGCTGAGGAGTCACCAAACTGCATGACCTGGAATTCATAAAATAAAAACTTCTACATGGAACTGAAGGTACCACTAGTGGAATGGACAGATTGGAATGCGGAAGAATGTATCCTGGAGATCCAGAGAGCAGAACCACAAGCAGTGCTCCAGAGGTGGTATCTGTTTCAGAGTGACCATCCAGAACTTGCACCTCCTCAGGATCTGGTTCAGATCGTGAAGATTCAGTATGAGACGCCAACCCCATCCGTTTAGGGACCAGGAATTAGTGGCACACAAAGCTCTGGCTGGCCGTGGCATCCAGGATATGGGCTATGGCTTCTTTAGTAGCTGAGCGAGGTCTTCCCTGAGGGCAGACAGTGCATCCTGTGACACCACAGACTCCTGTGGAGCATGGGCTCAGTAGGGCAGGAAAGTCTTGAAGTCCAGAGGAAATCTGCAGCCCACTACTTCTAGCACCCATTAGTCCGAAGTGATGGCGGACCAGGTATGCCAGAAATGGTGAAGCTGACCCCTCCTCTCCACCACCCCATGGGAAGCTGAGGCACGGACCCGAGAAGCGGAAAACTGACCCCCCCCCGACCTGTTACTGAGCAGCCTTGGAAAAGGCCTCAGGGCCCTGGCCTCCGGGTTTCCTGGAACTTTAGCTGGTCAACTTGGACTTAGGTCACCAGATCTGGGATAGTTCCGGCTAGGGCTGCTTGGACAGGAAAAAGATTGAAACTTAGGGAAGATAACCCTGGGGAAACATCCCTATCAAGGATCTCTGTAAGGGGGTACTTGGCCTACTCCTGGGCCGGCTCCAAGGGGGCCGGCACCAAGGGAGTCTCCACTGATTCAGAGATCAGCTGAAGAGCAGCCCCGAAAGAGACTGGTCCATGCTCAGAGTTCTGCAGCTGACTCATGGCTGAAGTCCTGGAGGCCTGCAAAGAGCACACTTCAGAGTCCGAAGACTCCTCAAATGCCACCCTTGGCCACTTTTCCACAAGAACCACCCTAGACTCATCCAAGTGGGTGATTTGGATGGACAGCCATCTGGGAAGGCTGGTAACCAAACAAATGGCCATAGTTGCAGCCAGGGCTCCAGATAAGGTGTGTACCGGCCTCTTTTACTCACCTCATTTTAGGAAATATTCTTCAGAAATTTTTTTAATGAGTACCAGTACTCACCCAACATTTGTAAATACTCCACACTCCAAAGAATAGTGCTTCACTGCATAACTGGTGATTCAAAAGGAACCGTTTTTTTGCCAGATTTACAGCACTTGTATGCATCCCACTTCTGTTTTACTCAATATGTTTTAAAACTGGTGAGTAAATTCCTACCTGCAAACATTATTTGGAGCACTGTTGGCACCTGAAATTTTTATCTAGAAAAAAAACAACATTTTTTTTTTTTTTAATAAATGTATTCCTCAGTCCACTCTAGCAAGACATTTGTACACATCTGAATTTCGTTTTACTCACCTCACTTTCAAAATGAGGAGTACAGGTACTCACCCCAAAAAATCTTATCTAGAGCCCTGGTTGCAGACTCCTGCAATGGCTGTTTGGATGTTGTCTCAAGGAGAAGCCGGTGCAGGAATGGCCAGACTCTGTAGGACTGGGGCGGACTGGGGGAGAACAGGGAAGCACTGGGCTCTGAGGAAAGTGCCTACCATGACAGAGGACCCACTGCTGTCACATCAGCTCCTCACGGTGCCGAAGCAACTTGTGATGAAGCCTGTCTTCATCCGAGGATGAAGAGGAACAGGAGCATCAACAGCATTTTCTGGCCGAAGGCCGAGTGCGGGAACATAAAGATTCCAGAGACTGCAATCTCGACCAAGACAAGGACCTCAGGTCCTTCCACTGGACCCCCCCAAAGGGGTATCTCTTTGGAGGAGGCAGTCTGCTTGATTGGCTTCTCCCGTCCCTCCTGAGAGAGGGTTCAAAGGACTGGAGTCCTTGTGTTTGAGCCATCCCCAGTTTCTTCTGACAATGGGTCAACCAGGTCAGGTGATATTTCCACTGGTTGGTCCGTCTGCATCATGGCCAACAAGCCCAACTGAGGTACTGTGAAGCTAGCCACCCTCAACCAGGGAAGGCTCGGCTGAGGCAGAGAGCTTGACAGCCATTGAGGGAATTGTGGGAACGGGAAGAGCATGCTCATTCCCGATCCCACAACTGACAGTAGGATCTCATCTTCGACTTCACTTCCCGAAAGGACCCTCCCCAAGGGTCTGCAGGGACCCGTACATCCTACGGAAAGGTTCAGTGAAGGATGCCCCTACCCTGACACCAACTAGGAGCAGTGCAGATGCAGACAAGGAAACCACCATGGCCTGGGCCGCTGCCTCAATGCCTCGAGCTGAAACACTGAACCCGCAGCCGCAGATACCACTTTACAGGACATCTTTAGATCAGACCACGAGGTCCCGCTTGTCCAGACAACCGAGTTGAAGGCGAGCATACCAATCCTTGAGCAAGGAAGGCAGTAACATTTTGCAAGACGTTCTGTCAGTATTTAAAGGGGAAAGGAAGACTCACAGTGTGGATAAGTGCACCATATCCACATCCCTGGAATCTTATTTCCTAGACTTCTAGCATTCACGCACATGCCTTTCAGATTTTGTTACCCTCTTTCTTTCCTTTCTGCCCCCTCTTTTTGATGTTTCCATTCCCATCCCCCTTCACTTCTACTGCCCTGCTTCCTTTATTAAATCCCACCCTGTTGGATACCACTCCCCTCAGGATCTCCCTTCTTTCTACTTCTGTCGAGGGGGGGGGCATTTAATGCTTCCCTGATTTCTTCCTCCATCCTCTGGCTAGTTTAAATATTCAAAGCAACATCCAAACCGTCCACTGGGTTCCCCCTCCTGGATGGATGCAGGCCATCACCTATGTAAAGGCCCTTATTCTCTCCAGGTGGATCCCCAGTCCCCAAAGTAGCCGAACCCTTCCTCTCAGCACCACTCCTTCAATCAGAAGATGAAGGTCAACTTGACGTGAAGAACCCTCTCCTCCTCCCTGTCAGACAGGCAGCCCTCAGCGAAAGCCACTCAGTGCACTAAGACCCCTCCCCAGCTCCTTAAACTCCCCAAACTCCTCAAAGACAGACAGAGTGGAGCCTGTCCAGAGGAGGGCAACCAAAATGGTGCAGGGTCTGCACCAGAAGACATACGAAGAAAGACTAAAGGAGCTTAATATGTATACTCTTGAGGAAAGAAGGGAGAGAGGGGACATGATAGAAACTTTCAAGTACCTCAAGGGAATTAAAGTCCAAGAGGGTAGCATCTTCCAGAAAAAGAGATGTGCAAGAACAAGGGGGCACAATTTGAAGATAGAGGGGGGACGGCTCAGGGTAATGTGAGGAAGTATTTTTTCACTGAGAGGGTTGTGGATGCATGGAACAGCCTCCCTGAGGAGGTCGTGGAGTCAAGAACAGTGGGGGACTTCAAGAATGCATGGGATAGGCATAAGGCAGTCCTATGGTCGGGTAAGAGGAAGTAAGCTGTTGGTTAACTAGGATCTGCAGCTTATCTGCTAGGTAGGAAAATGGGCAGACTAGGTGGGCCAAGCGGTCCTTATCTGCCATCAAATTCTATGTTTCTATGTTTCATGCACTACCCTAGCCTCATCCCATGGCCAAGTCACTAATCCTCAGGAGGACAATGACATCCAGCTGTGCCTCCTCTCCTGCTGCCCTCGTGATCCTCATGATCCACTTACCACTTCCCCTGGCCATGGTGCCACATAGGCATCTAACCCCCCCTTCCTATTCCCAAATCTAATCCCCTCACAATCTAATCCCCCACCAGAAGTTACTTCCTCCCTCCTTGGAGTCTCCACTCCAGAGAACCTCCACATTCTCCCCTACCACGGGTGCCTCCTCCCAGCAGTCCTGCCTTGCCAGAACAGAATAGAAATTTGTACTGGTACCGATTCAGGAATGTGCCTCTCTGGCCCCCCATTCCCACTATTCCAGAGCCCACCACAGTCGAGCCATTCCTCCTCCCTGGCATCCTCTGGGGTAACTGTCAGACTTGGTGGCCCCTGGGAGACGGAAGAGGTGTCCTGAATCCTAGCCAGCTATGCCCGGAGACTAGTAACCTCCTCCCTCAACCCAGAAAGGTGCATGTAGATGGGGCAACAGCCCCAACTTGACTCATCTCTATGAAATAAGGTGAATTAAATCTGTTTTTGAGAATTAAAGTACCATATAACAATATGCTTTCCCAAGGAGCCTACAAAGTTATGCAAGCTGCGTTTTCCCGGTACTGTGGTATGTGATGCATAGTTATGTGCACACTTGGTCATGTTGTGTGATCATATTTCTTTAGAAATGCAATGCTAAGCTGCTTATCCATAGTGCTAGATACAATAAAAACTGCATATATCAAAACTCTGCCTTTTTTTCCCCAAAGAACAATGATCTTAACTTATAGCCAGGAGTAAACTTTGTAATTTGTAGAATACTAGTAAGATAATAGTATTTCAATGGGCTTGCTACTGGGGTAAAGCAAAGTATGGACAATATAAATTTATATAAATGAAAATGTACTTACTGCGTAATTGAATTTTGAACACTCTTTTCATTTAGCGTCATTCCTGGGGGTGGATCATTTTGTAAAGCTAATAGTTCCTTTTGTAACCTTTTCTAATATAAACAAAAAAAAAATCAAACCGTTTTAGTTATGTGCACAAATGTAGGTTTACTGCAACTGTCTGGGCACACCTTTTTGAAAAGTGACCAGGAAATTTTCTATGCTAGATCAATTTAAAGAAAATGTTTCTCTTCATACAGGAAGCTTAAATCTTGATTTAACAATTTTCAGAAAAGATAGATATGAAAGAGACAAAATCAACAGCAGTGTTGAATATATAGAAAAATGCATTTCATGTAAACTGTTTTTTCTCTCGAGAATCTTTTATGGTTCAGAATATACACAGAATAAAAACTGTTTTCACATTTACAACTGCAAAAAGCTACAACGTTCCATTCGTTATATTAATATCTACCAATGAAAAGTAAATACACTATAACTAGAAAATGAACACTTACCTAAGAACTTCGACAGAATCTCCTCCGTTAGGCCACACTTTTGGAATGATTCCCAAGCAGTACAAAGCCCTGGAAGATGGCAGTTAGACATATGATCAGCACAGAATGCCTTGCAGTACAGCCAGAACAAAACCAGCACGTCTACGGGAGATGTCCAGTCATAGTGTTCAAGTGCGGACAGTGCTCTATGTGGCAGTAGTACATATGTCAGCAGCAGGGACATTCTGGAGGGAAGCAACAGAAGTGGCATTATCCTTCGCTAAATAACCACGAACAGCACAAGGCCATTTAGCCAGGGATTGTTCTGACAGACCACCCATTCTTCAAGGGGTGAGTGAAACAAAAAAAGCTGGGAAGTCTTTCTGCAGCTGTTCATATGAGTAACAGTATCTCAATGTTCTATGTACAAGAGTATGGAGCAATGCCTCACTCTGGCTGGCGTACTTGGGGTAATAAACAGGACGGTGGATCATTTGGTTCAGTGTCAATTCAGAAACTACCTTCGGTAGAAACTTAGGACTGGTACTCAAAGAGACTCTACTCTGTCTTTATGGAAAATTATATAAGAAGGATCATTCATTGAAGCCCAGAAGCTCACAAATTCTTCAAGCAGAAGTCATGGCAACTAAAAATAACATTTTCCATGAAAGGAAACAGGCCACAAGTCACGTTTCATAGGAAGAATACCTCTCAGAAAAGTACAGGACACTTTCTAATTGTGCAATCATATAGCCATCAGTGGCGATATGGCAGCCAAATGCACCTTAACTCATTACTTCCAATAGCTACATATGAAGTCCAAACTATCCATTGTTTACCTGGCACAAAATGGCCACCCAGGTAGTAATGAGTTAACAGAGGAATACGGCAAGCCTGAATCAGATAGGAAAAGCAAATATTCCAGAACAGAATGCACAGGACATATAAAAAAAGTGTCCATATTCCAAGAAGCAGATCACAAAGTGAAACGCTTCCATTTTAAGACAAATATGTCTGGTCGAAGCTGATAGAAGGCTTCCTAGCCACAAGCAGGACACCAGCATCCTTAGGGGATACCCCAAATCATGTGATGGCCAAGTTTTCAGGAGCCATGCATACAGGTATAGAGACTTCAGGTCTGGATGGACCAGAGTCCCCCTGTCCTGTGATAACAGACCCTGACACAGGGGTAGAGGAACAGAATGCTCCACCACCAGATGCTTTAGCAGCAAAAACCATATCTGATTAGGTCACAGAGGAGTAATGAGGATTAAAGTGGCACTCTCCATTCATAGCTTCAGTAGGATCCTTTGTATGAGAGGCATTGGGGGGAGGGGAATGCATACAGGAATTTCCCCTTTCCAAGACGGGGATACTGTGTCTCGCCAAAAACTCCAGCCCTGGAGCAAGCAAACAAAAACACTGCAGTTTTGCATTGTGTGGGGATGCAGAAAGGTCCAACTCTGGGTGACTCCATCTTGTGAAGAGGTAATTTACTATGGAGGTCAATAGTTCCCATTTGTGAACCAGGGACCGAGATCTGCTCACCATCAGAAACCAGACAAGCACTCCAATGTACCAGAGACGATAATCTTTACTGTACAAATCATGCTATATAAAATAAAAATATGTAAATAAGTTAATGGACAAAGTGCCACTATCCGACAAGCCCCAGCGCTTCGAGGCAAAAATCTCTTCCTCGGGTGACCTGAAAGAAGTACAGCAGGCCGCTGAAGGTCGTGAGACATCTCCCAGTACCACACTCTCATGGCTTCCCTGCAAAAGGATAGGAATGAGTTCCCCCTTGTTTATGTAGTGCACAACATGGGCATTGTCCATCTGTATTAACAGAGGACCAGGACAGAGAGGATTCTAAATTGTCTGGAGGCTGTACAGTACAGCTCCCATTTCCAAGACAGTTATGTGTAGGTCAGCCTCTACTCTGTTCCAGAACCCTTGTGTTTGGAAGGAGCCGACATGGACACCCCAACTGAAGCCCAAGGCTTCCGAGGTGAATATCTGTACAGGAGCTGGTGCAAGGAAAGGAACCCCCTTGAGTAACCTGCTGCAGCCCATCCATCATACTAGTGCTTGACGAAGAGGGAACGTGACGAGAACCATTTGTTACAACTCGTCCGTCAGCTGATCCCATAGTACAATGAGTGCCAACTGTCGAATCTGCATATGAAGCCGAGCAAATGGCACTGTCACTATGGCAGCAGCCATGAGACCCAGGAGAGGTAATATTGACCTGGCAGATAGTGGCTCCTGTGAACCAAGTGCACCTATGTAATAAGGGTGTCTGCCCTGTCCAGACACATCCCTTTTTTGTGTCCAGTACCGCCCCAGTGTACTGCAGGCACTGGAATGGTGTCAGCACAGACTCTGGCACATCCACTGTATTCCCAAGGCCTCAGACAGTTGTCTCGTTCGGGAAAGGGTGTGAAGAGGAGCTTCCCAGGAAATGGCTTTCAGGAGCCAATTGCCCAGATAAGTGAAGACCAAGCCCTTCCCGGTGAAAGGGCTGCAGCAACCACCGCAAAGCTAAGCATCTGGTAAACTCTGATGGTGATGACGATAAGTCAAAGGGCAACTCTCTGAACTGCTAGTGCCTGCCCTTCAGCACAAGGAGGAGGTACTGTCTGTGGCACTCTCTGATCCTGATGTGAAGGCATGCATCCTTCATGACCAGAGAACAAATCCTGTCCCCTGTTTACAAGAGGGGACTCGGGGCTTAGAGAGACACCGTTTGAAAGTTCTTGCATTCAGTGTACAGACTTGTGTCTGAGATCCACCACAGAACTAGATCTCGTGTCCAGTTTGGTACTACGAAGTATCCGAAATAGAACCCTTTGGTTCCTGAATTGTGGAGGAACAAGTTCAATAGCACATCTTTGTAACAAGGTCTGGACGTCCTCCTCTCAGAAGGGAAAAGTGTCCCAGAGGATAAGAGGAAGGGGATGGAGGATGTTCTGGAGGGTATTCCATTATATCCAGGACCCACTAGTCTGTACTGCTCTCACTCCACTGCTTTACATGTAAGGAGATCCTTCACCCCACACTCGCCCCTGGAGGCGATAGCTGGGGTTGGAGACTGAAGAGAATCAGGCAGAACCAGGGGCAGCAGGGCTGCCAGAACAGATTCCTTTAGGTGTTTCTGCATGCTTACGGGAAGGGGCAGGGCTACCAGAACAGATTCCTTTATGCGTTTCTGCATGGTTACGGAGGGGGGGGGCCAATACAGGAGGGTACTACCACCTCTGCCACGGCCTTGCTGACAGTATTTCGGTTACCTCTGGCAGCGGGAGTACAAAAAATTCCCCTACCATGCTGTCTGGTGGCATAGGGTAAAGGAATTTTACAGATCAAAGTCATTTTTGAGACTGAAGGCCACAAAGTGCACCTTCAACATCACTGTCAAACATTTTGGAACCCCTAAAAGGAGCACTCAAAACAGCCTGTTGCACATCAGTAGCAAAACCAGCTACTCTGAGAGCCTGGCATAACATCTAATGCAAATAAACAGAGGTCATAGCCCTTGAAGAGACATCTGACATCATATGCCGAATGTAGCAGACGTTTGCCAACTTCAGAACCAGCTGCCAGGGTTTTAATATCAAACAGCTACAGAATCAGCCAACTTCAAACTGTCAAGTTCTCTCCAATTTTAAAGAAGTTTTTTCATCAAACTTTTGCCATGTCCTATAGCATCCAATACTTCGTTTTAAGGGCTTCATCAGGGAAAAATCGTGGCCCACATGTTGTATTTTTAAGAGAAATGAAAGTACTGAGTACCCTATTGCATTATTTTAGCACTCCTCTTGGAGTCGAGTGCATTTAAAATTTCACATTATTTTCTTTAAAAATATTAAGCAATGGTGATCTTAAAACATAAGTCTACACAGTTCAGACTGAAAAAAAGTTGCTTTGTTTCATATCACTGAAGTGTGATCTTTTGTCACAGTACTGTATGCCTTATGTATACAGAAACCACATAGGCCACATTTTAACAGTAAGTCAGATATTACAAACAGAATAAAGTATGGGTAGGTGTGAGTAACAAGAAGTCACACCCCTGAGGGGTTAGATGTTACATAAATACAGAGAGCAAAGCTTAAGGGGTTTATGAATAGCATCTAATCCCGAGGGTGAGTGTAAACTTCTCGACACACACACCAACATAGAAACATAGAATTTGACGACAGATAAGGACCGCTTGGCCCACCCAGTCTGCCCATTTTCCCACCTAATGGATACGCTGCAGATCCTAGTTAATCAGCAGCCTACTTCTTCCTACCCCCACCCCCTAGAATTGCCTTTCAACTGTCCCATGCATGCTTGAATTCCACCACTATTTTTGACTCCACAACCTCCTCCGGAAGGCAGTTCCATGCATCCACAACACTCTCTGTGAAAAATACTCTTAAATGACCTCTGAGCCCCCGTTCTTGCACACACCTCTTTTTGAAAGATGCTACCTCTTGGACTTTGTTGATTCCCTTGAGGTACTTGAAAGTTTCCATCATGTCCCCCCTCTCCTTCCTTTCCTCGAGGCTATACATATTAAGCTCCTTAAGTCTCTCTTCATACGTCTTCCGGTGCAGACCCTGCACCAGTTTAGCTGCCCTCCTCTGGACAGCTTCCATCCTGTCTATGTCTTTGCAGAGATTGGGTCTCCAGAACTGCACACAGTACTCCAGATGGGGTCTCACCAGCTGTCTGTACAGAGGGATAATAACTTTATGTTTTCTACTGGTGATGCCTCTCCCTATGCATCCCAGTATCCCCTCAGCCCTCCTTGCTGCCCTCTCACATTGCTTGCCCACCTTTAGGTCATCTGATATGACTACCCCAGGTCCCTTTCCATTTTGTTGTCGTTAGTATCTCACCCCCATTGTACTCTTCCCTGGGTTTTGTTTCCCAGGTGCATTACCTGCACTTCTTAGCACTGAATCTAAGCTGCCATACATTTGACCATTTCTCTAACCTTGCCAAGTCCCTTCTCATCCTTTCCACCCCACCTTGTGCATCAACTCTGTTGCAGATCTTTGTGTCATCTGCAAAGAGACATACTTTTCCTTCCAGTTCCTCTGCAATGTCGCTTATAAAGACATTGAAGAGGACCGGTCCTAATACTGAACCCTGCGGTACCCTACTAGTAACCCCTTTCTTCAGAGTGGACTCCATTTACTATTACCTCTGTGTCCTATTCTCCAGCCAATTCTTTTACCCAGGCTGTCATCTTGGGACCCATTCCCAGGCTGACTAACTTGTATATTAATCTTTTATGTGGGACTGTGTCAAATGCCTTGCTAAAGTCTAGGTAGGCCATGTCCACAGCCCTTCCCTGATCTACTACTTTGGTCACCCAGTCAAAGAAATCTATCAGATTTGTCTGGCATGACCTTCCCGCTGTGAATCCATGCTGCCTTGGCTCCTGTGCCCCTCTGGCCTCTAGATACTAGACCATTCTTTCCTTCAGAACCATATATTTTATCTAATTGCTGGGTTTACCTTTTTCACCACGGCAATTATATAAAATATGATAGGTTCCGGTGCGGCTGCTGGCTACATTTTTCATGTCCGCATTTTTAAAATATTGTTTTTACCCCCTTGTAATGGAAATAAGCTTTTTTTTGTTTAAAATAACTTACCGCCGAGTTCCTCTGGCAGTTAACTTTAGCGGTGGAAGGTAAGCAGCGAGCGATCGTCCTGTGGGAAAGTGGTGAAGTCTGGTGGGCGCATGTGCAGTGTGGAAACCTAGATGGGTTTCTGTAATAATCCTTTATTACAGCAGATTATGCCATGGTTTCCCTATGGGAAAAAGGGAAGTCCATTAATTATAACCAATTACAATATTTACATCATTAAACACATGAACTTTGACTGGAAAACACTCTGGTTGCAGTTGCTTTAACCTTGTATATTAATTATGTGCCACCAATATGCAGATTCCGTTTTGTCAGTAAATCCCAAAAACGTGCAACCCCTATACATTTTATTTGGTAATCTCTATGGATAGAATATGGATTTTACTTCCATAGTCCCCGCTGTTGAATGCCTACATTCAAAGGGCTGAAGAGAGATATTGCCTTTACTTTTATAGTTTTGGTTTGTAAGCGGTTTTACATTTCAAGACCTTGTGTCACCAGAGCAGGCTAAAACGGGGCCCATCTAAAAATACTCTTTATGATAATGGGTAAAAATGGAGGGATGGGGATTTCAGAATGTTCAAATGACAGTTCTGTATGTGAAACGGCTCATCAACATGAATGCCACTCTTCCTCCTCATCAAGGCCACATCCTTGTTTAACGCTTCCAAGGTATATATCCGGAATATTCCCCCTATATAATCCTTTCTTAAGATACATCAGACTAGATGCATTGATTTACTTATTTTGTGAGAAGGCAATGAAGACACCCTAATTCAGTTTCATGACCCAATTAATTCTGTTAATGAAAATCTAAAATTCACCCTACAGTACAGACATCCCCGACTGCCATTCCTAGATCTGATAATATATAAAGAGGAATACAGACTAGAAACTGGGATCTATAGGAAACAAACGGATTGGAATACTTTGCCGCACACTACCAGCTTTCACCCTGGCCACCAGATAAACAGCATGCCATACTGACAGATGTTGAGGGTCATTATAAATTGCAGTGAGGAGAATACTCATGAAACCGAGCTTGAAAATATGGGTCGATTTATCCAGAAGGAATACACAGGTACCATAAGAAGAGTGATTACATGAGCCAAACAAAGAAATTGGATGAACTACTTAAAAACAGAAATACAATGGCCAGGAGAATATCTAAAATAATGGTACTTGCCTTAGAATTCTCACAAAGAAGAAACTAAAAAAAAAAAAAAGACAGTAGACAGAAACTGGACAATTTTAGAAGGCATGGAAATTCCAGAATTTAATAAACCTATACTGGCATTCAAAAAGGGAGACTTTTTTTTTTTTAATCAATATATTTTTATTTGCATTTAAATAAAATACAACGAATTGCAACAAAAGATGATCATAAAAAAACAATTCAAGCATAACAATAATCGATCTATATGTTACAAATGCAAGTCTGGGAATGGTACACTGTCACATATGTTCTGGGAATGCCCCCTGGTAGGGTTTATGAAGAGAAGAGACTTTTTTTTTTTTTTTTTTAAGAGCTTTCCTATGATATCAAATCATTTGCAGGTAGATAACTGCATTATAAGGCATTTCGATGAATCTAGAAGTTGCTCCTATTAGCAGAAATATTCTGTGATCTGAATTGCTGCGCCTGTAAGACATGCTAGAAGACAAGACTCCTAGCTTCCAAGAATGGAGGTATAATCCCTTAAAGATTCTAAAGGCGGAGAAACTAACCATGTCCTTGAAGGACCAGTGCGCTGTCAAAGCCCCATGTCCATGAACATAAATGGGCAATCTGTCACACCACTTCAAGGGCAGGTCTGCAGTTGGCTGAGCCCCTGGCACTCTGGTATGTCGAGTGTATTTTAACTTCTTCTTTCACATGGACCATTTTCATGGAAAGGAATCTGGTGAACAACTTCACTTAAGTCAGGTATGTACCCCTGCCAAAGATGTTGCAACAGCAAAAATACGGGGAAAGAGTTCACAGAACACCCTAGAACAAACAATAAATTCTTTATCAGGGATCATATTACACCGGACGATGTCATAATACACTTACTAAAATGCCCTTGTAGCAAAATTTGTGGGTAAAACACACTACCCTTACAAATCCAAACGGGAGCACAAGAGCAATATTAGGAACAGGGATGAAGATTCCCCTGTAACAGTACAGTTTAATATGCAGGGACACAATGCAGCATCATTAAAATTCTGGGATATAGAGGCAGACAAACCAAGAAGGGGAGGAGACCAGGAAATAACCTTAAAAGAGAAATGTTCCGGATAGATTACTTGGAAGCTTTAACAAAGATGTGGGCCCTAATGAGGAGGAAGAGTGGCATTCATGTTGGTAAACAGTTTCTTATAGAGAACTTTTCATTTGACCTTTCCAGTTAAATCCCTGCCCACCCACCGCTCTTTCCATCATCAATGAGAATTTTATACATGCCCCGTTTAAAAACATTTAAACCTGTGTAACAGCCTGCTCTGGTGACAAGGTTTTGAAATGTACAACCTCTTCTGAACGGTGAGATGTGGAGGTCCTGAAGGTCAATCCCACTCTGTAAATGGTCTCAGGCTGGCAAGCTGCCACCAGCTCCCCTAGCCAAACATCCTTGAGGGTGTCACCTGGCGTTTCTGAATTAAACAAATGTTAAAACACAGTGCTGGAATGAGGGTGGAAAGCACTATCCTCAGCAAGTCATGAATACAAACACCGTGAGCATTAAACAATGGAGGGTATCACACACCACTGCTGAGCAATGGCATACTAAGCAGGCAGGGGTGAGGACAGACTTTGTGCCGTCATAGGACAGTCCATTCCCTGCTTAGTTTAATTACACCTTAATCAGCACTACTATAAAATCCTGCAGAATGTGGGCTTGGTCCTCTAGTAACAGCCATGATGAACATGCTGCCTGAAGGGAGCAACTGTTTCCCTTCAAGGAAACATTTTGATTTTTAGCAAATGAAGCTTTTAATACAAATGAAAACTATAAAATACATCTTTTCAGCCCTTTGAATGTAGGCATTCAACAACGGAGACTACTGAGTTGGTATGCTTTAGCTGAAGGAATAAAGGCACTCTACAAAGTGGTGAAACCTGAACTAATGAAACAACCGGGGCAACCATAAACTAAAATACAAATGTTTCTCTTTAGCGTCCCAAATGCAGGCATTAAGCCACGGAAACTACTGAGTAAAACTTATGTGGGGGTGTGAAAGCACTTTACTTTTGCATACAGTGGTGATAACTGTTGAGAACATTTGGATAAAAATTACCAGCAGGTAAGTTATTTTTCTTGACTACAGTGCAGAGCAAACCTGGACAAAAAATGAATGGACAATAAATGAACTTTGGAAGAAAGCAAGATCTATATTCTATCCAGAGAGATTATAACAAAATACAAAGGGGTTAAACTTCGGGCGTGTCTGGGAATTTTACTTACAAAATAAAATATGCATATAAGTGGTACATTATTAATATTAACGTTAAAGCAGCTATAACCAGAGTATTTTCTGGTCAAAGATCATGTGTGTGTTAGGAAGCAATATAACGTAGTGGTTAAAAAGCACTGAGCCGCAAACCTGGAGACTTGGGTTTGAATCCCACAGCCCCCACTTGCATACTGTGCGACCCTGAGCAAGTCACTTAACCTCCTTGTGCTCCCAGGTTGCACTTGGAAACAAGCTTTGGCTTAGTGTGCCTTTCCTGGTTAAACAATTTCCCCTTTTCCTTTTTGATGTAAATATTGTAACTGTCCAATATCTGACTTATTGTTACGATGTGGCCTACATTGTTCCTGTATAGGTAATAAGATACGCATTGCAAAAAAACGTCATTCATGCACCAGTTAGGGTTAAAGAAAAGCAGGGAAATGTGGTGTTAGGGTTCCCAACCCTAACAACCCAACCCCTAACATGCAGGCAGCAACAAGAAAAACATTACAGCTTCCTTTCTCCTGAGACTTCACAAATCAGGCATGGGGTTACCTTGGGGTTGTCAACCTTAACGGTCACCCCATTCCACCAGTAAATAAGCCGAGATGTGTAGAGTATATGAGAATAGTGTGAGCGTTAGGGTTGACACTCCAAGGTACACCCCACACCTGACTTGTGAAGACTAGAGAGAGAAGAAACTACAATGTTTTTTCCTGTTGCTGCCTGCAGGGTGGAGGTGGAGTGTTGAGGCTGGGAACTGTAACACCACACATTTCCCTACTTTTGTCGCTTTAACCCTGAGGCACTAACGAAATTTTTTTGCAATACTTTTCCTTACTCTGAGATCATATAATTGTGTCATTTACACAGATATCAAGTTGCCTATAGGAGAGTAGGGCCTTCTGGGCCCTGCGTGTCCATCCTTCCATAGATGCATACATTCACATTGGCGTGGACGCACCTCCATTTCTGCCAAACAAGCAATTTATTTGCTTGGCTGTATAGCTTGTTAAACTTCTAATGTTACCCTGTGGGAATTTTTACATTTTAATTTTTGTGGGGTTGGTGGGTATTATGTGTTATTCCTGTGGTGCTCATTAAGACCTTTGTTTTGATATACAGTATAGATCATCCCTTAACTGCAAATACTGAGGGAGAGTTATGGCTTGCTGAAGAAGTTGAAATGTGGGGAAAATACTTAAGTCCAAATGATTTTTTTTGTATGAAGGGATCCTTTTTCAAATGAATGAAAAAGCCATATGAAAACGGATACCTTCACACAAAAAGAATAGGGGAAAACTAAGTCCAAAATCAATTTTTTTTTTTTGAAATAATTTTATCATTTTTCATGTGTGACAATACAGACAGAAAACAAGCAAAAATAAAAAAAGAGGGGGTGCGGAACAGAAATGAAAAACCGGGGAAAAGGGAAAGCAGTACATATACACAATATTGCCACTGATAATATTAACATATGTCTGAGAGATGCATATTCCTTGATAAGACAAGAAGTCTAAAAAATAGATGTGGATCCTACAATCCTTAAAGCAACTATTACAGGCATGTACCCTCCAACCTCGATCCCACCTCTCTCCGCTCTACAGTTTACAGACGGCCACAATGTGATAAAGCTTAGGCTATAAACAAAACAAACAAAAAAAAAAAAGGGGGGAGAAGGGAGGGAAGAAGTAGTTTATATTACCCTTTATAATACACTGCTAAGCTAGAGGATAGGGGAGACCACTACGAGTCCTGAATGTATTTTAAAACCAAGTGAGGTACAATGACCTAATTCATATTATCCTAGAGAGCATTAAGCATCATCTTCTTGTTCCACATCTGCAAGAAAATTGATAGACTTTTCTATTTCTCAATTACATGTATACTTGACCAAGATGTCTAATACATTGATTTGCTCTTTCTGCGCTTGAAAATTGAAAAAAGGCATCCATCTCATCTTAAATGCATCTTTTTGTAGCCTTACTCTTGCCGTTAAGTATTCCATGTCTAGTATTTTTAGACAATTCTTATACCAGGCACTAGTTGAGGGGCTGGCTTTAGGCATCCAAACCTGAGTAATTGCCTTGAGAGCCGAGGCCACCATATTATTATATAAATATCTCTGACTTCTGCTTAATTTGGCCTGGGTAGCACCCTAGCACCCAGTAAATAGGGTCTTCTGGCATGCGCATCCCAAAACTATACCCACTTGGTCCATAATTTGTTCCCAAAAGGAACTGATACTCGGGTAGGACCAAAATATATGTAAGTGCGTCCCCCTGTCCCTGCATTCCCTCCAACAATCATCTGAGAAGTGGTGACCAAAATGTCTAGTGATTGTTGGGGTACGGAAATATCTAATAGCTACTTTCCATGAAAACTCTCGCCAAGTATTAGAAGCCGTAGCTAAATGTACAGCTCCCCCAAACACACTACAGCCCAAATGGGATCATCAGTTACCCTCTCCATTTCTATGGACCAATTTGCTTTGATCAACTCCAATGAATCCGATCCCAGTACATAAAACTGGTCAACCAACCCAGAAATAAACCCCTTAGACTCTATCTTGCTGGCCTCGGCTCTCAAGAAGTCCAATAAAGAGTCAACTCCCAGGCCACCATCCCCATCCCTTCCAAGTTTTCCCCCCTTCAAAAAATGCCTGAGTTGCAGATATCTGAAGAAAATAGAGGTGGGCAGTGAGAACTCTCGAGAGCTGCTGAAAAGATTTGAGGTCCTCCCCTGTATACAGCTGTCCTAAGGTAGACAAGCCCTTTAACTCCCATAGGCGAAATCCCCCATCTCAGCTCAGTGGCTGGAAATCCAAACAGGCTTTAAGAGGGGTGGTCATTCTCAAAGTAATCTCACACCCCATTCTCTTGTTAATCTCCTGCCAAGAAGACATCACCAACCTAGTCCATGGGTTGTTACAATACAGACAGTGTATTCCTTCTGCATCCATGTATAATAGATCCCTAATGTCTCCTTTAGAGGTCACTGGTCTCTCAAAATCTTTTTTGTACGGAAAAACAAAAACAAAAAAAAAAAAAACACACAACAAATGAAGAAGGATCCCTTCATACGAAACAAGAATTTGGACATAGTTTGGTTTTCTTTTCTGATCATTTTTCCATACGAGGCGAACCTTTTTCGTGTTTTTTTTTTTTTGTGGTTCATACGAAAAAAAGAACCAAGTCCAAATTATTTTTCCATATTAAGGGATCCTTTTTCATATGTCTGAATTCCTTTTTCGTATGGCCATAGGAAAAAAGGGAATGGAGTCAAAGGATTTTAAAATGTACAAAAAAAAAAAAAAAAAAGAAAACATTTCTGGGTCATTTTTCCAAAAAGTGCAGAATCCACTTAGAGGTCCTGATTAGCAAGACGTGTTGGTGTGAGTGCAGGATGTTATTTTTGCAGGTTTTCCAAAAATTTAAAAATTGGGGAGGGGGAGACAGAAGGAAAAGATGGCAGCCATACAAAAAGTTATTTTCTCACGAAAAGGATTACCCCCATAAGAAAAAGGATCCTTTTTAGCATGGATCAGATTTTATTTTCATTCCACACAGCTATCCTAAAGACTGCACTGAGCATGATCAGAACTGAACTGTCAAAATTTAATAACTTTGGAATGGATTAATATTTTCCCTCAAACCAGCAAAAGGCATCACTGCGGCCCAATCCCTTTCTACCCTGAAAATTTCAGTCAAATTCCAAACCTTCTGGGCACCAGGTGATGACAGAAAAGAAAATGCACGTTTCTTTGTTTTCATTTTTTTCGCTATCTGAATCCACACATCCAGCCAAAACGAAACTTGGCATATCAAGAGATCACCCCCCCTCCCCCAAGACCACACATGCAAAATGTCATGCACATCCCTTGAACAGTTGTGAAGCAATTAAAGTGCAAAGTTTGAGGTTTAACATAGAAACCCCTGCTCAACCCAAACTATAATACAGGACCCTGATAAGAGAGCTCACTTCGGAGATAGGAAACAAAGTAAGCAATGTTTTTTTCAGTCCGAACTGTGTACATTTATGTTTCAAGAGTACCACAGCTTTCTGTTTTTAAAGAAAATATAAATTTTAAATGCACTTGGCTCCCAGTGAAGTGTTAAAATAAGACATGTACTCCATACTTTCATGCATCTTAAATACAACAGGTGGGCCACGATTCTCCCTGAAGCCCTTAAAACAGGGTGAAATGTTGGGTGCCACAGGACGTGGCTAAAGCCAGATGAAAAAACTTCAATATAACTGGAATGAACAGACATTTTGGAGTTGGCCAATTCTTTAACTGTTTGACTACTGAGGTGCCTTTATCAGCTCCGAACTAACTGAATACCTTTACAAGGGTACCCACAGAACTCTACAAAACTTGAATTTTAATCAAATCCTGGAATGACCATCGTGTAATGCCTCAGCTGCAGTGTGTGCAGCCTTCCAGAGGCTAGTCTGATATTTTATCAAATGGGCCAGGTAACTAGCAATCCTCAGGCCTAAAGATACTGAAGAATGAGTATGCTTGCCCATTACATCCAGCCTCCTAGATTCTTTATCTGGACACAAAGTACTGGTATGTGCCTAGGTAAGAGCTATCATGAGCAGCTATGATGACTATGTAGTCAGTTTTAGGCTTAGCAGATAGGGCAGGGTAAGCTTATCCACCTTCCTTAGAACTGCAGGCAGAATATTAGGCTTATGCAAAGCAGCAAAGGTAGCATCCTCTAATACAGGCACACAGGATGAATGAATGAATGAGGGTGTGCAATGGACCTCCAAAAATTCCATAAGATTCTTTTTGGTGGAATCTTCCTCCTTCACATCGAAGCCCATGGCAGGTTGCATTTGCTGAAGCTTACCCTGAAAAGAGGAATCCCTCAGGAGACCACCTCGGAGTATAACCCACAGATTCCTCACTGCAGGATGAAAGGGTGGAGCAGGAAAGGCAGATTCCATTCTTCAAAACTGCCCCTCACCCTCATATTCCTCCTCTAAAACCCGCTCAATGCCCATGAGGTCAGGATTACAGTCCATCTTGTCGTCATCATCATGAATGATGACAGGAGCAGTGTCTGAGAAGGAGGAATCCATGGTGTGCTTCTAGAACCGGTCTCTGAAAGCCCTGGTACAGGCAGCCCTGCTGATGGCAAACTACTGTCAGTGGCAACATAAACGCACCTGAAAACTATGCCAGCATGGCCTGGTAGTCAACAGCACCCTGGAAAGGGTCCAGAACTACTTGTGAAGGGCCAGAGGAGTCCGATGATAGTGGCAATGCAACTTCTAGAGGAGTGCGGCAGTGCCTCAGCCAAGCCCCGACCTTGATGTAGCAACGACAGATTTTTTTTTTTTGGGAGGGAGGAGAGGCTTCAGTTGACACCACCAGAGCAGGCACTGTCGAGAATATAGCAGATTTCAATGGCAACCTGGACTTAAAAGGAAAAGCAGCTTTAGCTAACCTCGTCCCGGCTGATTTCTGCTCTGACTTATGTGCTGTAAACTGGGAACCAATATTTACCCTCCCTATCTTGGATGAAGCCTTGGACGACTACTCCAATGTATTTATGTCAGTAGCTAATGTAAATGCCCCTCACAAGAAGCTAAGGGTGTAGGGCAAATGCTACATGTGGCATAACTCATACCTGAAATGAACAATGCTACTTCGGGACAGGGCCTGGGGGCAAGATAAATCCACAAGTCTCTAATCAGATAGGGAGAAATACAGGTCACTGAGAAACAAGTGCAAGAAAGCCACTAAAAATGTGAAAACCAAGTATCTATGTGATCTCCAATCTCGGCACCTAAGGGATCCCAAGAAATTCTGGGGCCAAATAAATTTGCTATTGAAGGATGCTACCAGTGCCCAAGACAGAGCTCTTCTGCTTGATGATACTCTGACCAATGACTCCTCCACAGTAGCTGAGGCATTCAATATCCTCTTTACTGATCTCAGCAACCATAAGCCCCCCCCCTCCCCGATGCTCCCCAAAGAACAGAAATTGAATGGGATCACCTCAGGCCTCAATTTCATCTCAGACTGGTCAAGCCCTCAGAAGTGCTTCCCCTCCTAAAATGAATAAAACCAGACTCCTCCCCTGGACATGACCGGCTCAAGCCCAGACTGCTGCGGGCCGCTGCCCCAAGCTATTACTCTCCCTGTCACCATGCTAATAAACAGGTCCCTACTTGAAGGGAGCGTCCCTAGCAAATGGAAAGTGGTGGTTGTAGCCCCTGTCCACAAAACAGGGCCTCAGGTAAACGTGGGGATCTACAGGCCTGTCTCCATTCTCTGCCCTCTTGCAAAGGTGCAGGAGAGGTTGGTCTATAACCAGCTGCAGAGCTATCTAGAAGGGCATCTGCTCTTGGCTGACAATTGGCATGGATTCAGAAGAGGCCATGGAACTGACACAACCCTAATCAGACTCACAGCTGACACTCTGGATGCCATGGACAGAGGGTCCCCGACTGGGGCAATCTTCATTGATTTATAGAAGGCATACAATCTGGTCAGCCACAAATTGCTTCTCTCCAGACTTCAACTGCTTGGACTAGACATGCTTTCTCTTACCTGGTTCAAAAGCTATCCGCTAAACAGGACCCAAAAAGTACAATGGAGAGAGGTACAAATCAGGCTGCAGAACAGTGACCTCTGGAGTACTCCAGGGCTCAATTCTGGGCCCTTAACTCTTCACCCTCTTAGTTAATGACATTGAGTGGGACTGTGGTCTGGACAACCTGATCCTGTATGCAGATGACACAGTTGCATACTGCAGTGATCCTCAACCCAGTGTTATCTCTGCTAAACTTCAGGTCTGTCTCACGGTAATTAAGGCCTGGTTTATCTCTAACTCACTGGTGTTGAATGGAAAACAAAACAAAAAAAAACAAGGCTGTTCTGTCTGGGAGCAGACAGGCAAAACCTGCTTCAGCTCCACACAGCCCTAGGGACGCGAGTCGAAGTTGCAGATAAGGTCAAATATCTTGATGTCTACTTAAATCAAGAAATGTCCTACGATTGGGAAGGCGGTCCATATACTAAGAGATAGCCTCCGGGATACGACAAAGAACATGAAGGGGCTGTGGGAGAGAGACTTAGGGTTTCTGATTACTGACCATAACTGGGGAATTATGCTAGAGATGCACATGGGTCTCCTAATCTCAAACAAAGAATCGGCGTATAAGTTTATTCATAGACTGTTTTATCCCCCAGTGGTAGTGCATAGATATCAATCAGAGATATCAGATATGTGCAACAGATGCCAAGAACAAAGGGGCACATACTTGCACTGTTTTTGGACCTGTCCTCGCTTGCAGATCTTCTGGAAAAGAGTGGTGCAGAATATGAAGGAAACGATGGGGATAGAGGTCCCTTGCATCCGATAGGACCTTTTATTTGGCATAGAAATAAGGAAGGGGGAGGAATAGGCCCCATATAAGAAATGGGTTAGGATTGTAGTTTCATAGGCCAGACAAGCCATTTTAAATACATGGGTATTGGCGAGAGACCCCTCTATTGAGCAGTGGCGAGCTATGATTATTGGTGCCCTGGCAATGGAGAGAAGGACATATCTTGCACAAGGAAGACTGGATTCCTTCATATCTATGTGGAATCCCTTACTGTCAGCTCTTTCCATGGAAGAAGCTATGATTATACAGAGGGGGGCCTAAGGAAGGATGGGAAGAGGAGGGCACTCGAGAATAATAGGCTAGCCGAGTTGTGTGGTATGAGTGAAAGGTATTTTGGAAATCAAATAAGAGTATAGAAGTCGATGGTAAAATTGGATGGGATTTATATGAAAACATATATGAAATGATGTGGACATATGTATATAGTTTTTAGAGCTCTGTGAGGTTTTTTTTTTCCCCCTTGTGTTTTGTTGGGATTTTATGTCTTGTATGCTATAATGTAGGTGTGTGACTTTGTGGAGTTGTCTTGCAATGTATGTTGTGGCTTTGCTTTTGGTAAATGTCATGTGTATAATTGTTTGTAGTTGGATAAAATTCAATAAAAATGTTAAACAAAAAAAATGTCCTACAAGCTGCACATAGACTACATAGCTAAGACCACTCACCAGAAGCTTGGCCTACTCTGCAGGCTTGGAAACTCCCTAACTGATGATGCACAACGAGCTATAGCCAACAGCACGCTACTTCCCACCCTCCTCTATGGTGCTCCCCTCCTACATTTTGTTAAGGAGAGTAAACGAAAGTTATCTGTTCTATACAATAGGATTGCTCGCTTTGCTACCTGCTCCCCACCTAGGAGGCATCACTGTGAGGTCCTTACAGACCTCAACTGGCCCTCAATAGGGCACAAACTGTCCTATCCCTTGCTATAACTGACCTACAAATTCACCACTACGGGCCCTCCCCCTAATTTGCAGGGCCTTCTAAATCCCTGAGGTTCACCATTGGGATCTGCGGTCACTGGCTGGCCACCCTCTCAACATCCCTCGTGTATGCACCAATCTAGGTAACAGATCCTTTGGGTACTCGGCACCCTACCTCTGGAGTTCATGCCCAGAGAATCTGACTGAATGCTCCACCCTTTAAGGATTTAAGTCTGCCCTAAAAGTGTACCTGCTGGGGCTGTGTCTTTGCGGCTGCTACCATTATTCTCTAGCTAACAGGCCCAAAAATCCTCCCCCATACAATCATTAAGAGTTAGAAGGTCCAGCTCCCCAGTTGGTTTGACACTGTGGAACACAATCCTTATAGCACTAGAACCTGCTGGTTTTTATTTATCCTATTTTCCCGGACTATCCCTTACAGGCTGTCTTCCTATGATGTGACTAATTTGTTTTTTGTAGTACCCTGTATGTGAATCCTAAGTCAATTACTGTTATGTCTGTTATCTCTGACCTGAAAGTATATTGCGACTCTCTGAACCAGATTATGTAATTGTATATGAACTTATAATCAATGTATGTAATTAACTCCAGGTCGCCCCTGAAAAAGGGACCTTTGGTCTCGTCGGGCTCACCCGGTTACCAAATGCAATACATAAATAAAACTTTGTGCTTATGCTCATGGCTAGAAGAAGAGGCCTGTGAGTTTTTTTTGTCCTTCAAATGACTACCATTTCTTGGTCGACAGTGAGGGAGAAGCAGGCCTGAAACCCATATGCAGGTTTTTCCATGGGTTTCAATGCTTTCTGAGTGAAGAAGTTCTCCAAGACCTTCCAACAGCATCGCCTTGTAGCCTAGTTGAAAATCTGGCAAATCTTGCAGGCCCTCAGGCTGTGAGAGAGGCCCAACTCATACACAAATTGTGTGTTCTCATGGATTATGTAGCCACAGGAGCTAACAGAACAAAGGCTCTTTGTCCTTCAGTGACACAGAGACGATGGAAAAAAAAAACTTAACAGCAACTGCTATTTCTATGTTGTTTCTCAGCATGTTCAACGGCAAGGATCAAAGATGGGAGAAAGAGTAGAGGAGTGTTGGGGCCATCCACATTATGTATGTGTAGACACTGCATGTTACTGTGGGCAGCCACTGGCTAGCAAAACATTTCTGAGTAGTCCTTATGCTGACTGTCTACAGTTCCAAAGCAGCGGCCTAATGGTACTCCAAGTACCTTCCTATGCAGGAGTTATTATATCTAGTATTGTCTCCTCCATGGAGAAGCTGGACACCTGCATTTTTTTTACATGCTTCAAGTCTATCTTTTTTTTTTTTCATCTCCGCTTTATTTAAAATAAAATTATATAAATACAATATTTCATCCAAGTTACAAACTTGAACTGGATGCAATCCTTTGCCCTAGTTTAAACACATCTGAATCTGATCAGGACATCTGCATTATACAGCATTTTTAGTACCGATCAGAATTTGGATTTCCTTAATACCAATAATCAGTGTTCCCATTCACGTAGAGATGTATGTGAAACACAAGGAATTAGAAGTGCAAGTACACTGCTAAGCCTCTGGGGGTACATGCATGCAAGAAAATTACCGACTCCACCATACTTCACACGAGAGATGGCTAAAATCAAACTGTGCTGTCCAAAACAGCCATGAGAAATACAGAGCACCCCCAAACAGCATAGGGACTCTGCTAATAATAGAAAACACAGAAGACTGCAGAAAAAGGACCAGTGGCCCATCTAGTCTGCCCATATTACCCCATCATACCCAGGACTAAACGCCTCTGTGGGGGTATACACTTTACCCCATTTCCCCTTTTGTTCTCCAGGTTTCCACCAGTCTCATCGCGTTGTGTACCTACTATACCCTTAGCTCTATCCCAGTCATGTCAGAAGTCATTTATGGTTCTGGTACCCACCATCTCTGCTGGCACACCATTCCATAGTTCAACCGCTCTTTCAGTAAATACTTCCTCACATTCGTTTTAAAGTAATAAACCATAACTTTTTTCTTTTCCCCTATACAAACAAGCCAATGGTCATGGATACAAAAGACCTATGGCTGCCTGTGTTAGGAGACTAGTTAGTTATTCCAGTCTCCCCTATTCCATTTTAAGGAACCCTTATATAGGTGATACATAGGGGTGCAAGTCTCCATCCCTCTCCTGCGGCTCATGGATTGGTGATCTTTGTATAAATAAAATTATCCTGCTCATTTTCACTGAAGTGTAATACATTTTTTTTTCTAGACAGCACTGATATCTATTTATTTCTAAAGTTTCACAAGGAAAAACACGCTGAGTAACAGCTCGTTTCCAGATATGTCCTGGGGGGAGGGTTCATGGGAGAAATACACATACACACTGTTGCTAGCCTTGCTTGTAGAGCAGAGAGCAGTTAACTAAAAGAAGCTACATTTTCTTATTAATTTAACACAACTCAGCAGGAGTCAGGGTCTGTTGAAATTAAGCAGACAGATACTTTATTAGAAGTAGAAGGGGTCTTATTTAGGGTTAAGAAAAGAAAAAGTCAGTGCGTGTTCTGTGCTGTGAAGGGTACTGTATCAACTTACTTTGCTAAACCAGTAGGACGAGAGAGAGCTTAATTGGGGGTGTGGCTTAGACACTATAAAAGCAGGTGACAAATTACAACTTCCTGTTGCTAGCCTTTTTTCTTACTAATTGTCCTCCATCCCACCCACCCTAAGCCAGTTCTACTTTTATAGCCACTGGGTTTGACTATCAACAGGAACTTCCTGTTTGGCAGTAGGAAGGGAAGGACCATAGAGAAACAGTGGTTTTGTCAACCCTGTGTGGTACCATTTGTTTGTAACTGACTTCGGTGAATAGCAGAGCATTGTGGGAACCTGGAGGACTAGCAATAGGCTAGTATACCTCCTACCCCAAAACATCTCTCTGTTAAAAGCACTGTTGCCTGGTAATTCTCTTGCCTTTTTGAGGGCTTGTAAACCTTTAACTCACAGAATCTTGCTGAATTTAAGTAAATATTGTTATTTTTACTTCGCGCCGAAACCGGAAGTGAATGGACGCTTACTTTTTTGGTTTAAAACCTGTCCCTCTAGCGAGCGTACGCAGGGCTGCGAGCAGAGACATGCACGTTTGCGGTGTCTGCTGTGTCCGCTGGGCACGCTGAAACTTCTGGCATTAGACAAACTTGGATAAGATAATTTTAGCATATCCTCTACTTAGTAAATACACACCTTTAATCATGGAAAAAGAACTTACTAAGTGTATGCAATGTTTGATGAATAGTGTGGGAAAGTATGGGAGCAAGTATGTATGTGCTAACTGCCATCCGATTACTACTCTTGAAGCAGAGATAGCGTTTCTGCTTAATATTAAACCAGTTTCTACTGATATTAGGGAACTGGAAAGTTACATTGATCTTATGGACGAACAACTTCATTCTAATGAACAATTTCCTTCACATTTAGGTAGCATTTCTATGCCTCCTGATGAGGAGACAATTGTAACGACTAGTACTAGTATACCTGTTGCCTCTGCCCCCTCTTATAAGGTGGTTGATTATCCACCCTCTTCTCGTGACAATGATAACTGGACCATTGTCACAAAGCCTCTTAAAAAAGGAGGGGCAGTCAAATACACAATAGTGCACCTACTGAAACTCGTAATAGGTTTGAGCAATTGACTGTATCAAATAATGAAGTGCCACATGATTTATCCAGTGCATCACCCTCTGTTAATAATGGTTTAAAAACACTTTTCAATCAGGAGTCAATGCCCATGAATATTTGTCCTAGTAAGTCTCAAGCTACCAAATCAATACCTATTAAGTTAATCGCTCCAGAGTGTGTTAAACAATCACCTGTTTCTGATTCTTGGACCCCTACTGTCTCAAAAGAAGTGTTAGTCCTGGGAGATTCAATCATTAAGCACAGTGACAGGGTGGTATGCAATAGTAACAAGAGCAACCGCATTTGTTCTAGCTTCTGTGGGGCCAGGGTATCGGACATTACCTCCATGATGCCTAAAATTTTACAAAATGCGGGGGAAAATCCACTGGTTATCATACATGCCAGTGTTAATGATATAAACACCACCCCATATAAGTTACAAAAGGACTATGTGGCGTTATGTAACCTGTTACTTGATAGGGGATGCTGTGTATGTATATCTGAAATTCTACCTGTCCCAAGAGCAACATCTACCATGACACAGAAAATCAAAGCCCTAAATGAATGGCTGAGAAAGTGGAGTTTTAAGCAGGATATACCCTGTATTACCCACTGGTAATCATTTTCAGATCATTCTTCCTTGTTTTGCTGGGACGGTTTACATCTCAGTTGTAGGGGTAGTACATTTATGGGGAAAAGTATCACTAAAATCATAAATCATTGTTTAAACTAAAAACAATGGGGAAGAATGGGTCTATTCCCAAGTCTCTGAATACTTACCCAAATATTATTACACCTAAATGTAAATTCCTAGCTTTGAATGCAAGATCTTTAAACCAACTCAAATTAGCATAACTTGAAGCCAAATGTAAAACTTTAAATATAGGTGTGGTGGGAGTAGCTGAAACTTGGTGGGAAGCATCCTCAATTTGGTCAAGAGAAATTCCAGGTTATATCATAAAAACAGATTAGATAAGCAAGGTGGTGGAGTTTGTATGTACGCAAGAAATTATATTCCTTCTTTTGAAGTGTGTTCTCCCTTTCCTTTGGAAAGTATATGGGTTAAAATCTTATTGAAGGAGCAGTCCTATATAACTATTGGTAACATCTATCGACCTCCATCTGCAAATTCAGATTACACAACTGATATGTTTAAAGAAATTACACATTTTTCAGAATCTCAAGATATTGTAATATTTGGTGACTTTAACCTCCCTCATATTAACTGGGACTCATTCTCAGGCCAGTCCTATGCCGAGAAAGGACTAATAGATGTGGTAGTTGGTACTGGATTACAACAACTTGTTACTGAACCCACTCAAGGTACTAATATTTTGGATCTGTTATTTACTAACAGAGCAACAAATTAGCAATTTACAAATTTGGGATCCACTTGGGACCAGTGATCATTCATCTATTCTTTTTGAAATTCAACAGTTTAAAACTACACAAAGGAAGTTATACTGTACAAAAAATTACAATAAAGCATTTTTTTCTAAAATCAATGAATACTTACAAAACAAACTGGGAATCTAATTTTCTTAATTGAACAAAACAACAAGCTTGGGACTTTTTTAAAGACATTGTACATTATTTGGAAAATACCTTTATTCCATCTAAGAGGAAATTTAATAAAGGAAAAATCCACCCTTGGTTCAAGACAATTAAAAATCAGATTAAAATAAAAATTAAACTTTTTAGGAAACTTAAGAATAGTTCTGTTCCATTTAAAACTACTCTATGACATAAATACAGACTATCTGTGAAAAACTTAAATTCTATTAAATTGGCCAAAAATAAGCTAGAATTTAAACTAGCTCACACAAAAGACTGTCACAAATCTCTTTTCTCCTATATAAATAGTAAAAAAGGTGTATCAAGGACCACTGGTCCCATTATAACCAATGGCTCTTCTCTATCCGATATAGAAACCTTGAATCTCTTTAATAAGTACTTTTGTTCTGTCTTCTCTCAAAAATCACCTATTAGTACATTTAAAGTTCACCACGTAGATTATCATAGATTCTATCCAACTGACATTATACAGGCTATCAAAAAACTAAAAAAAAAAAAAATACTAGTCCGGGCCCAGACGGTATTCATCCATGGTTTCTGATCGAAACCTCTATAAATATTTATATACCTTTGTCAATTATCTTCAACAAATCCTTACAAGAAAACATTGTACCAAATGATTGGCGTTCAGCAATAGTTACTCCCATATTTAAAAAAGGCAATCGATGTTCTGTGCAAAATTATCTCCGATTAGCCTGGCCTCAGTGGCTGGTAAATTAATGTAATGAGTAATGAAGTCTCTAATAGATAAAGATTGTAAAAAATTCGGAATTTATGATTCAAATCAGCATGGGTTTACTCCCAAGTATTCCTGCACCACCAATCTGATATCTTTTTACAATAATATAAGTACTCTACTAGATGTGGGTATCCCTACTGATGTAATTCTTTTGGACTTTAGTAGAGCTTTCGATAAAGTCTCACATGAAAAACTCATTACTAAAATGCACAATCTAGGTTTGTCACCTGATATTGTCAATGGGCCTTTAAACTGGTTGACAAATCATTCTCAGAGAATCAGAATTAATGATATCTTGTCTGATTTGGGTAGTCTGACAAGTGGTGCACCACAGGGGTTGGTCTTGGGACCAACCTTGTTTAATCTCTTTATCAATGATTTACAAACAGGGCCAAATAACTTCATGGTTAAATCTGCAAACGATACTAAATTAGGGGGCAAGGTTAATACTCAAGAAAATAATTCTGCATTAAAGGAGGATTTGGAAAAATTAACACTTTGGGCAAATGAAAATCATATGCAGTTTAATCAAGACAAATACTTAGTAGTGCATTTTGGTGTAAATAATCCAAAAATGATACATTATTTAAATGGACTACCACTTCACTCAAATTGTGAAAGATTTAGGGATATGTTAATAAACTTACATCAAATGATCACTGTTAGAACTGCTTGCATGACCAGACTTTTGAGGCAAATAAAACGCACTTTTGTTAATCGCACTGAATAATGCATTATTCCATTGTATAGGGCATACATTAGACCATATCTAGACTATGGCTCCCCTTTCTGGAATCCAAACCACAAAAAATACATAGCAATTCTTGAACAGGTTCAAAGGAGAGTAACTAGAATGATTCCAAGATTAACAAACTTGGAATTATCAGAACAGATTAAAAGCTACTGGTCTCTTTCTCTCTTCAAACTAGAAGATTAAGAGGTGATATGCTTATGGTTTTTAATCTAATAAATTCACCAGATCTAATGGAAAAATGTGGTCCAACACTCTCCAAAAGGAGACATGTTCAGAGATTGCATAATAAACAGCTTGAAGTAAAAACTTATAAAACCAGCAAAAGGGGAAACTTTTTTCTAATAAGAGCATCCATTGTATGGAACACCTTGCCACAAGAATTGGTAGAGGCAACTAGTGCCACTGTCTTTAAAAACAAATTAGATGTTTGTTTGAGGGATAATAGATAAATAATGTCTCACATAGTGTGGGGAACAGTCTCGATGGGCTCTGGCCTTCTTCTGTTCTTTCATACCAAGTAATATACACAGTATTTACAGGACATAATAGGATAAGCTGCACAATGTAATAAACAGTATTTACAGTACATATTTGGATGGATTGTACAATGAATTGACAGATTATTTACTGTGCATAGTAGGCAGAGCTAAGCAGCAGCAGTATTATAGTATTCATAGCTAGGTTCAGCATATACAACATTCGATAGGGCCAGCCAAAAGACAATGTAGAGACATATAGTGAAAAAGGGAGAGGAACATAGTAGGTAGGGACCAAGGAGGGGTTTACAGAAGGAGACCAGGAGGCAACGGCAGAGGTAATGGAAGAAAAGGAGGGAAGTAGATGAGTAGGGGGTGGAGAGCTCAGGTGAAGCTACAGGAAGGAGATGTGAAGTCTTGGAGAAGACAAGAGAGGAAGAGGAAGAGGAATGAGGTAGCAGTGTGGATGGGGAGGGCATTCCAGAGTTTAGGAAGGCAGAAGGAGAACACTGCTTGGCAGGAAGAGGACGAGCTAGGCAGGAGTGCTAGAGTCTGGCAGCCAGTGCTATGAAGGAAATAGGAGTGAGTGAGTGGGAGCGGAAAGTAGAGATGTGGGGGGGGGAGGGGAATGTGAGCTCAGCCAGTACTTGGCAATAAGGGTGGAGGCATGCACAAGTTGTTTGGCTTAAAGAGAGGGAAGATTGAGTGAGATATAGAGGGAGAGTGGGGAGTCAGAGGAGAGCAGTCAACAGCAAGCCAGCAGAAGGAGTATTAGAGGGGGGTCCAGTCTGGCTAGGGTGGGCTTTGGGGCACTGCCATAGATTGCGTCCACACAGTAGAATCATTCTCTGGAAGGAAAAAAAAAAAAGGCTCTGTACACCGGCAGGGGGATACACCCTCTATTCACAATGCACCTAGTTTTGGGTGGATTTTTTGTGGATAGTATCCACGTGAACAGAGTAATCTAGGTACCGGTCAAGCCACACACCAAGGTGCTTGAAGGAAGGGACTTCTTCAATGATGGACCATCTAGGGTGTAGAATGAAGGGAGGGCTGGAAGTCTAGAGAGCTTTTGCCCGATTCTGAAGGTCGAGGTTTTTTTTTTTTTTTTTTGCATTACGGGACAGCCGATTAGAGCAGAACCAGAGCTGAATGTTGGAAATCCAGCTGTAGGCTGGCCATCAGATCAACAGGGGATGAGCCAGAGGTAAATATGACAGTATCATCTGCATACATATGTATGGATTCAAATGTACAGGCAGAGGGGGATGCCATTTAGAAAAAGGGAGAAGATAATGGGACCTAGCACCAATCCCTGGGGGACACCAGTGTTGATGGCGGGAGAGACAGGAACAGAACCAATCTGTAGCTTGGGGGGAAAAGTCCTGCAGCAAAGAGCTTTTCAAGGAGGAGTGGGTGGGCTACGGTGCCAAAGGCTTTGGCCGGGTCAACAGAAATTGCAGAGGTGATCAGGCCCTGATCCATGCCAGACAGAATGGAGGCAGTTAGCCTGAGCAGAATTTGCAAAATTCTGATTGGAAAGGGGTAAGGTAAGAGGATGAGTCAAGAAAAGGAGAAAGTTGAAAAGAACCACATGTTCTTGAAGTTTAGTGACGGTAGGAAGTAGAGGTACAGGGCAGTAGTTCCCAGTAACAGAGGAGTCACCACCTTTAGGGAGGGGAATGACTGTGGCACGCTACCATGAAACTGGGATGGAGCCCAGGGAGAAGGAGAGGTTAAGGAGGGTTGCGACATACCTGTGCCTTTATATACCCTTACAGACTACAAGAATGATCTCTGATACTGGTTTGACCTTTGCTCACCACAGCACTCGCTATACGATCTCGGACAACTCCCAGTAGTTGATGTTCGACATCTCAAAGTTGAGATCTGCAGTGATCCTCTCCATAGCTTGAATCTCCAAAACCTTCTGCTGCCAGTCTTAGATTGTCGGTGTCTTTTGTGATACCCAATTAAGAGTTATCCACTTAAGTGCTGCTGCGCACAAAATCAGAACCAATCTGTGTCACATTTATAAGTGATACACGAGTTGGAATGCCCAGAAACACATTTGAAAATATTAAAGGAATAGTCTACCTTAATATTGTTTGGATTTCCAAATCTACCTCTCCAATAATTCTGGATCCAGAAGCAAATGGTTTGATAACTTATATTGGACCAACATAGATGTTACAAAAAGAAAATGTCTAAGCTTTCAGACCAACCAAGTCCTTCCTCGGGAGACTTATAAGTCACATTTTATTAAAGGGGAAGTAAACCTTGCAGGAGTCATTCAAATTGTGCAAACCCATAATAACGATATTTCAGATGAGGTATTGGGCTTACCTGTAGGTGTCAGGAGTCCTGAGATATGAATACCTAAATCATCTGTAAATCAAAATAATGCAGCAGTCATTTCATTTAATCATGAGACCAACAGTGATGTCACCGAGGGGCAAGCTGTAATTAACATGGAGCTTGCCCCTCAGTGACATCACTTCCTGTTTCAAAATGGCTGCTGCCTTTGTTTTGATTTTACAGATTAACTGGATTCCTGACACCTACAAAGAAGTCCAATATCTTGTGTGAAATATCTTCTCATGGGCTTTCACAATTTCAGTAACCCCTGTGTGATGTTTACTTCCCCTTTAACACCCAGAGCATACATAATAAAAAAAAAAAAAAAAAAAATCAGAGAAGTTTCTCATTGGTTTAAAGTACCTAGTTCAAAAAAAACACAAATGCAACTGGAATGACTAGCTTCCCATTAGCTTGCTACTACTGAGAATCTTTTCAAGGTCAAATGACATCCAAATTAAATAAGCTGAACACTCAAGCAGACAAAACCTCTAACTAAAATTATTAATGAATGAGTGTGTTATGAGAATACATTCAAAATTAAAAAAAAAGACCTTTAGATTTAGTACCCCAAATGCTCAGGTTAAAACTTGATAATACTGTATGATTAAAAAAACTGTACAACAGAAATGTATGTATGGAAACAAAAGGGCAATAAGAAAAATGTACCTTGTATTGACCATTTCAAACATTTATGCAGAATTAAACTTATCTGGAGATATTTTCTAAACTATACTTTCAGTTAACACTCCAAGTGGATGAACATTGTATATCACTCCTAGAAAGTACAGTTACGTACGAACTTACAGTAACAGTAGATCTTTGAGGAGTGTCTCTTGCAGCAGGTAGTACACTTGGGTAGTTGCCAGAGGTTGCTGTGGCGCACGGCAGCTCTTCTAGCAGTCTTTTCCAGGGGCCACCCACATATGACATCACCTTCCTGATTCCTATACAAGTATGGGCTGTCCCTGGTATCCTCAGTTTCCCCTGCCGGATTCAGCTCACTAAGCGAGGACTGAGGGGAAGCCGAGGTATCATAGGTATCCCAACCCATACATCACTGGACCAGAATTTGTTCTCCTAGAGAAGGAGGGGGTTAGAGGGTGGGATCGTACCTGCTGCAAGAGACACTCCTCAAAGATCTACTGTTACAGTAAGTTCTTACGTAACTGTACCATCTTCCACAGAGTAGTCTCTTGCAGCAGGTAATACACTTGGGATGAATCCCAAGCAGTAAACCCCAGAAGGGTGGTCATTATGACAGGAGGCCTTGTAAGACAGCTCGGCCAAAGGCCATCCTAAGACGTGAAGCAACGTCTAAGTTGTAATGCTTCATGAAAGTATGAATTGTGGACCATGTAGCTGCATTGCAGATATCTGTGATACAGGCCCCTTTAAAAGCAGACCGCTGTGGTGGCCATAGCTCTGGCAGAATGGGCTTGGATAGGTCCTGGTAATGCCTTGTGTTGTGTGTAACAAAATGTGATACAGTGTGCTAACCAATTGGAAAGGGTTAATTTAGAGACCAGGAGACCCTCCCTGTTTGAGGCGAAGGTGACAAAAAGTTGAGAGGTCTTCCTAATCTATTTAGTTTGATTAGTATAGTATGGTAATATACGATTGACATCTAGAGTATGTAGGAGGTATTCACCTCGATTGAAGTGTTCAGGGTAATATACTAGTAACCCCAAGGATCGATTTAAGGTGTGTTCAGACACTACTCTAGGTAGGGTTGGTACGAAGTGCCACTCTGTGTGAGAAATGAAGGTTCTTTACACATGAGGGCATGAAGTTCGGAACTACGCTGAGTCAAAGTGACAGCCACTAAGAATAGTGTTTTCCAAGAAAGAAAACTGAGGTCACAAGTGGCCACAGGTTCAAGAGTTCATTTCTCTATTAGAAAATTGACATCCCACAGAGGAATGGGTTGCCCGATAGGTGGCTTAATATGTAACATTCCGGCTAGATGTTGATACAGTAATCTGCCATCAAGAGGTTCATGGAAGGCTGAAATGGAGGCCAAATGGACTTTGATAGAGGAATGGCTTAATCTCGTCTCGGCAATCGAGGCCATGTAATCCGAGACTTTCGTCAGTGGACAAGAATAAGGATCAATGACCAGGAGGCAGCCCAAATGGAAAAGCGTTTTCATTTGGCATTATAAGTTTTGCTGGTTTACATGAGGCCAGTAGAATATTGGCCACAGGGGAGGACACTTGAGATGTGCTATGAAGGTGTCCTCGGGAGCCAAGCATGAAGGTGTAGCGACTTCAGGTTGGGATGTAGAAGGGTCCCCTTGATTCTGAGTGAAGAGATCTGGTCTTACTGGTAATGGGATGGGTTCCTCCACCGAGAACTGTTGAAGCAAAGCAGGGGGAACTACACCTGCCGAGGCCACAGAGGGGCTATGAGAATCATGGTGGCAGGTTCGAGTTGTAATTTCAGCATAGTCTGTTGCAGAAGAGGGACCGAGGGTGAGGAGGCGGAGAGCATATAAGAAGAGTCCTGTCCACAACTGGGACAGGGTATCTGTAGACCATCCCTTTTTGCTTGGGATAATGGAATAGTAACTGAGGAGACAGTGATTGACTGGGGAGGCAAACAGATCCAGTTGCAGGGTCCCCCACAAATGAAAGATTTTCTGAAGCACTTTGTGATGAAGTATCCATTCGTGTGTGGACGACTGGTGACTGAGAAGGTCAGCCAGGAGATTCTGGCATCCTGGTAGATGGATGGCTGTCAGTAAGAGGGGTTGCCGTATGGCCTCCTGCCAGACCACTGTTGTCTCTGCCTAGAGAAAGACTTTGTAACTTCTTGTTTGTTGAGGTAAAACACTGCTGAGGTGTTGTCCTATTGAACCAGCAACAGTCCTGGGGACAAGTGAGGATGAAAAGCCTGGAGGGCTAAACGGACCGCCCTCATCTCCAGAAGATTAATGTGGAGAGGAGAGGTAGAACTGGTCTACTTGCCTTGTGTCCTGTAAGGGTCCAGGTGCGCACCGCACCCTTTTAGGGATGCATCCGTGGTCAATGTCTGCTGGGGTGAAGGGGATTAGAAGTGCATGCCTTGACATAGATTGGCTTGGAGGGTCCACCATACTAGAGTGGACCGCAACATGGCAGTGACTGATTCTGTCTTCGAAATTTCCCATTCTTTGAGACCACTGGTTCTGGAGAATGCACTGGACTGGTCTCATGTGGAGATGGGAAAATGCTACCGTAGGAATGGTAGCGGCCATGTGTCCTAGGAGACATAACATACATCTGGCTGTGACTACTTTCTGGGCTTGTATCTGTGAAGCCAGGGATAGTAGCTTGTCTTGTCTGTTGGCCGGGAGGTAAGCCCTGGTGGAGACAGTGTCTAAGGTCACTCATATATTGGTGCGACTGTGTAGGGGCCGGATTGGACTTCAGCCAACTGACTGCAATCCCAAGGGAGTGGAACAGAGTTAGGGTTGTTCACAGGGAGGAAAGCAGAGAGTTTTGGGACTCTGCCTTGATGAGCCAGTCATCCAGATATGGGAAGACAAAGTGCCCGCCCCATCACAGGGCTGCTGCTACTACCACTAGGCACTTAGTAAACACACTCGGGGCGGATGAGAAGCCAAACAGAAGTGCCCGGAATTGGTAGTGTTGTCCCAACAGGTGGAAAAGAAACCTGTGATGGGCAGGATGGATGGTGATATGTAGGTAGGCATCCTTCATATCCAAGGCACCTAGCCAGTCCCCTTGTTTCACCACTGGCATGATGAAATTTAGGGTGACCATGCGGAACCTCTTGTACTGGATGTGTAGGTTCAATTGTCTGAGGTCTAGTATCGGTCTGAGATCTCCAGTTCATTTGGGCACCAGGAAGAAATGGGAATAAAACCCCTTTTGATGCTCTGCAGGAGATAATGGGCAAATGGCCTTCTTGGTTAGAAGAGCCTGGAGTTCCTCCTGGAGAATGGGAATGTGGTCGGGTGGATAGTGAACAGAGTGGGGGGGGGGATGGAAAGAAGCTCCAGAGTGTGACCCCTCTGGATGATCTGAAGTGCCCACTCGTCCAATGTGATAGTTTGCCAGACCTCTAAATGAGGGCAAAACGACCGCTCACAGCTTCCGAGGCCTGACCGAGCAAGCATTGAGAAAGCCCCAGCTGGTCACTGGGAGACGGGCTGACCCATCTCACCCAAAGGGTGGGAGCAGGAGCCCTTGGTGGCAGAGGTGTTGGTTCTGGAAGGCTGGGAACAACCGTGGAATCCACCTCTATGCGAGTCTTTTAGATAAAAGGATTGAGGATCCTACGATGGCTAGGATATATGGTAGATGCCATGCACTGTACGCAGAGTCTGTCCTGAAGACTGGAGATCAATCAGTGTTTGGGTACCTGGTCAGAAAAGTTTAGATCCATTAAAGGGAGTGCTGACCACTCTATGCTGTACATCTGGTGCAAAGCTTGAGACGTGAAGCCAAGCATGGTGACGCAAGGCAATGCCAGTTGCTGACATGCAGGCTGAAGTATCGAAAGCATGATATCCCGAACGAAGTAGGTGTCAGGAGATGGACTTGCCAGTAGACATTGTAGTCAGTAATTGTTCCCTCTGCTGCAAAGGAGGGAGTTTGTTGACCAAGTCTATGGTAGAGGACCAGAGTGTATGCTGGCATTTGACCATATGTCCCATATAATTTAGGATACTGAGATTCATGGTACCTGCTTGGAATACCTTTTCCCCCCAGATCATCTCTCCTACGGGAATCTTTATCAGGAGATAAGGAGAGCATGTGTTTCAGTCTTTCTGTATGATAATGAGCGGCAATGATCATCATTGAATCTGCTTCAGGAGTGGTGGACAGAAAATGATGATCCAGAGGAACCCGATACAGCTATTCCCCGCAATGCGGATTGCCTCTGACAGTGGAAAGTAGATTCCAGGCAGCAAGCATAGCATTTTGGTAGGTTTGTATAAGTGGGGGTACCACTAGGACTGGGTCCTCTGGTAGTTCTAGATAGACTGCCATATCCTTACGTTGTTTGTCATGTTCAGTAGTGGAGAATCCCATGACTTTCTAAATTTGGACCATCATCTCATGGAAGGATGGGTCATCAGGAGGAGAGGCAGCTGCCTGGCGGGATAAATTCTCATTAAGTGAACAAATATCCAAAAGAGGGGACTGGGGTTAGAAATCCAGGTCCCAAAAATCCTCATCCTCCAAATCTCTGGTGAAATAAGCTGGAAATTCAGCCTCATCTGATAGGTAGTCATCCACATACAAAGGAGGTGACCAGGGTGGTAAAGGGTCTGTCACCCTGGAAACGTTTAGGCAGAGGAGCAGGGGAACGGGATGAGTGACTTTTCTCCCCTCGATCAGAGGGATGAGGATGCCAAATGGTATGCAAAACCTGCTGAACTACTGAGGCAATGTCCAAGGAGGGAGGGGGCTTCTGGGAAACCAAGGGGACTGTTGAGGGGATGGGAAATGTGGTATAAGCAGGTCTTGTACCTGGGTGGTAGAGCCCAGGGTCCCAATCCCTGTCCACCTGACCCCTATGAGAATGCACCTGTGAAGGAGGAGGGGCTGAATGCATAGCAAATGCTGTAGGTTTCCCAATTGGAACACAACCCTCATCGACAGGGCCGCTGGAGAGACATCAGTAGAATGTTGAAATGAAGTCACCGCCGACGGGACAGGAGCCCCTGTCAATGGGATGTAGACTGAACCCACAAAATGTTCATCACAGACTTCCCTGAGCGCTGGAAAGCACAGTTGACGAGGAGGCAGTGTGTGAACGCATTGTTGACGGTGGGGCACCTGTGTCAGTGGCTGACGACAAGCATCTAGGCACAGAAGTTGATGAGGGCTTCTCTTTTTTTGCGCTGTTTGTGAGAATCAGTGAATGGGGGAGCTCTTGGGACGAGCCTTCTAATTCTCCAGTAGAGACAACTTCTGCTCCATTAAATAGCTTTCTATTTCCTGTAGCCATCGTCGACAGGCTGCCTGGTTAAAATCCTGGCAATGTATGCATGAGGCAGTGTCGTATGTGGGTCCCAGACACCTTACACAAGTAATTTAATTTTCATTTCATTTTTATTCTGTTAATTAAGTAAGGGCACTGGAACAAGTCCATTTTCAGGCCCAACCGGAGCAAAAAAAAAATGCACATAAAAACAAACAAGAGTACAATACAATTGCATACATTACATACAGGTACAAACACCTTCCAGCAAAAAATTCTTAAGTTTAGTCTTAAAACTAGACAAGGATGAAGCAAAGTTAACATTTTTCAGGTAAAAGATTCCAGAAAGTAGGGGCAGCATGCGAGAAAGAACAAGAACCAGCATTCGTCTTAGAAAAAGGAACACAAAGTAAAGGCCCTTTAAATGACTGCAGATTTAAGGTAGTGTCACAAATAGAAACTAAATTACTCAGAGGAAAGAGGGTCTTAGAATATACAGATTTAGAAATTAAGCCCCCGTAACCATACTTAAGTCGAGGTATAGGGGATAACCATCCTAACTGGGAGTACAAAAAACAGTGGTGGGTCTGTAAGGGAAGATCTAGAACAAAATCGACAGATGTTATACATCACAGTCAAAGCATTCATTTCCTTGGCTGACAAACGATATAATCCACCAGTGTAGTCAAAATGAGGTACAAGAATGCCTTTAGCTATTGCACACCTGGTTTCAAGAGAAACACTTTTTTTCCAGTTTATATAGTAAACCCAGTTTTTGGTCAACAATTCTACAAACTGACTTTACCTGGGTGTGAGCAGTCAGGCAAGGATCAAGCTGGACACCTAAACAATTGAATCCGTAAACTCGTTTAATCAATAAACCGGCATCATTAAAAATATCAAGAGTAAGATTTTCCTTCGGAATACCAGAAAAGAATAACATTGATTTCATCTTTTTAAGGTTAAGGATCAGGTGATTATCCTTAAACCATTTACTAATATCAATACATTTGGACTGTAACACAAGGACGTCACATTAGGAATGCTAGACAACTGGGAATACAAAATAAGATCAGCATACAGTAAGCACTTACAGGATCTACCGAAAGATGGTAATTTATTAACAAAACGGGAGAACAATAATGGACTAAGCACAGATTCTTGTGGTACCGCAGATGCAATAGGAAAAATATTAGAGGGAGAAGAGCCAATAGTAGCAAACTGAGACCTATCGCAACGACAGGAACGAAATAGCGCCATCTTGCTTGTAGATTCTTTGGACATTCGTCGATGTAGAAAGTGAAACAGAAGAAATCCACTTCAAAGCTCAATTTCTCATTGTTGATTGCTACTGCATTGCTCTAGCTGCTGCATGCGAGCTGAAGATGGTGGGAAAATGAACTGAGGATACCAGGGACCTCCCACACATATAGTAAACAGGAAGGTGATGTCATGTGTGGGTGGTCGCCGGAAGAGACTGCTAGAAGAGCTGCCATGCACCACAGCAACATCTGGCTATGACCCAAGTGTATTATCTGCTGCAAGAGATCACCCTGTGGAAGATCTACTGTTACAGGTGAGTAACCCGTTTTTTCAGGATGTGGATATGATATTCTATCTACACTTCTAAATACAAATAAAGTTGGCATGCTTGTTAGCAACAGAGGCTAATACACCATAATTTCTTCAAATTATGGATTTATTTTATGTGAATAGTCCAAACATTTTGACTAAATAATTAGGCTTCTTCAGGGGAACTGTAAAAAATTAGAGTATATATAGTTACATTTCAAATATCCAGTTAAACTATTCACTTTAATTTGATCATTTTACACTTAATATACTTATTCATATGTCAGGTCAATAATGTTAATATAGCAATCAATTCCCTATGCTTTGGAAAACATGTATATAAACACACACAAATATAATCAAATTAACTCAACTTCTCCTATTAGAAGGACCACCGATTTTAATGCAAAGTAATTTTCCTTACTTTTTGACACTACCATTTAGGGCCAGATGCTTGCCATATCTCTTCAGATTTTGTAATTCTTGTGCTGTCATTTTAATATAAACATGATAAACAAAGTATATATAATTACTTCATTTAAAGTGCTACTTAAGACATTTTTTGTTACAAATCATCACCTTTATCTCGTATACATATAATATTCTCATCTTCACAGCATTTTCAAGTTTTTATTTTTAAGCTTATATAAGGGAGGAAAACTGAAAAATAAATGAAAAAATGTATTTTAAAATTAAATAAATTCACATTCGCTATTCATTTTCATCTAGCTTGTTGGACATTACTGAGATTGCAATTAACTTAAATATTACTTAACTTATATTCAAACAAATGATAAAATGATCATAACTATGTGCTTTCAATGTCTAATATGCAATTTTTCACTCGTTTCTGTAGTATTTTCTCTTGTTCAAAATCATAACATATTATGCACATTTCTTTATATTTAAAGACGTCCCACTTTACTAGCACATAGTTCAGTTTTTAATTTAGATATGTTTACAGTCTCTGAAATGTACTATTTTTATTTAATTTTGATGCATTTCTAGTCATCAAATATTAGTTAACATCTTTCGCATTGCACTCTACACCAATAAGCCGAATGTGTTTAGGCATCTCTTACAGTACTCTCTCAAAAAACTGTAGTCCTCATACTTCACTATAAGTTTTTTCAAAAGAAGTGACTGACTCTGGCAATTAGAACTCCATGCTATTATACCCACTGTGCGTGTTAAAGAACATTCAGTTCCTTGTTTAAAAACTCATTGTCAATACTCCCTAGAACATTTCAAACGCTCCATAAAATACAGCATGTTCAACCTTACTAAAAAGTAAAACCTCAATGCTTGTTTCGCCCGTCTATAAAGACGTTCCTAACCAAGCTTATGCGTTTTACCATTTCAAACGCTCCATAGAGCTCTTTAGATATTGAGTCATTACAAGGTATTCAGTCTTACTAAAAAGTAAAACCTCGGTGCTTGTTTAACTATTCTTTGAGAACTCTCCTAACCTGACTTCTTCGTTATAACGTTTCAAACTACTGAGGCTAGGTCTTACAGTGAAAAGTATTTTGAACTTGTATATCGCCAATAAATCTTTTCCAGAACAGGATGTAGTCACTAAAATTAGATCCTGTTCCATTATTGTTGACTATATATGTACTTTCAAAATTATGCATATATGCATTAGCATATCCTGGTGCCATGGTACTTTCCATCGCTGTGCCTCTTACTTGCCCATAAAACTGATCCTCAGATTTAAAGTAATTCTTGTTTAACACAATTTCTGCCAAATCTTGCAAGACTCGTGTTTTAGGTCTTGCTTCCATTCCCCTTACATCCAATAATTTGCCCATACTTTCTATTCCCTTGTCATGGGGTATAGAAGTGTACAAGTTTTTCACATCTATAGTTATTAATAGACTATTTGGTGGAACTCCTATCAAATTTAGTTCTTTGATCAGTTGTATTACATGTGTTGTGCCTTTTAAATACGTAGCAACTGTTTCTACTAAGGGCTGTAAATGATAACTGATAAATTTTGACAGTGGTTCTAGTATTGAGCCTATCCCTGAAACAACAGGCCTTCCTGGTGGTTTCTCTGAGTTTTATGTATCTTTGGAAGTGCATAAAACTGAGGTGTCCTCGGAAATTTATTTTCCATGGCTTCTACTTCACATTTTTTAAGCCATCCATTTACTTCCATTTCATATAATGTCATTTGAATCATTTCATTTATAGCTTTTAAAGGATCATTCTCTAATGTAGTTTGTAGACACTTCCAATAAATCGAAACACATCTGTCTATAGTCTTTCAAATCTTGAATGACTATTGCACCTCCTTTATCAACTGGTTTGATAATGATATAATTATCACTTTCTAACTATGTTAAAGCTATTTTTTCTCGTTTAGAAAGGTTAGAAATATCCCAGGAATTGTTCATCTTTAAAATCTGTCGAATCTCTTGATTTACTGTTTCTATATAGTTCTCAACAGCATGTGAGTGTCCTATCACTGGCATATATTGAGATTTAATTTTCAAAGCTTGCTTTAAATGTGTTCCTTATTATCATCTATCTTGTCATGAAACTGTGAATGTGTAACCTCAGTTTGATAAAAGTTTTGCATATCTGCCTCAATTTGAAATTTATTTACTTCTTTAGTCACTGAGAAGGATAATCCCTTAGATAATTATTTCTTTTCATCCTCTGTTACAGGTCGTTGACTTAAATTAAAAATTACTCTCGCTCCCCTTTGATTCCCTTCTGGTACCTCTGCCTTTTCCTTCTCCACGTTGCTCTTCTGTTTCTCTTATTTCTGAACCTAACTCCTTCCTCCTTAAATCGTATCTGTCTGATATTCCTTGTCCCGGGTCCAAATCCTGTATATCTTTCTGTATATCTATTTGAGGAATGGATGATACTATCTTGTCTTTCTCAAAAAAAAAAAAAAAAAAAGGTTGTTCTTTCCCTCTTGATCTATCTGGCCTATTACATTTTTTTGGAATAGGTATCTGAGCTATCTGAACTGGTATCCCGGTTAGAAAAAAATATTTTTTGCGTCTTCCTACAAGTATATATTCTACTATTTTTATACTCTCAAGTATCTCTATAGAATTTTCTGATCTTTGTCTCTCAACGTTTTCTCATATTCCTTAAGTTTACGACTGATATCTTCTAACCATTCATTTAACTCCTCTGGTTTAATTTGTGCTTTCAAGGAATTCTGATATTCTTGAATATCCTCTGCTAATTTACTACGTGTTCTTAAAACAGCTTAAATTAATGCGTACATAAAGTCCACACTACAGTGGGTTCTTATACCATCCCATTTTTGTGTTAATGTCTCATCTATTATCCCCAAATTTGGTTCAATTGTTACTCAAACCATGAGGAATACGTTTACATTCCAAATATTTAGCTAAAGTTAAACCATGTAAATCTAATCTTAAATCTTTATTTTTTAAGTTTTCAATTCTATTCTTCAAGGTCCTAGTATTGTCCATATCCATCTGTGCCAGATCCATCTCCCCTCATCTGATTAAACAATGATTCTCGTTCTGAATCAGTGAAAGTGCAGAAGGTATAACTTCCTTCTGCACTTCTATCTGCTTCATTAAATGCTTCCATGATCTACAGTGAAGCTTAATCTAACAGAAGAACAAACTTAATGAATTAATCTAATTAACCAAATTTTTTTATCTATATAAAAATAGTTTATGTATCAGTTCGATTATCATATGCAAATTGTCCAATTCTGTAATAGTTATTAGGTATCAAAGTCCATTCAAATTATAGTTTAACCCAGCTTGTTCAAGCCTTCATATTTTCTTGGCAAACGTCCTGAAGACTGGTTTTGACCACCGAATATGGTCAAATCTTCAAATCCACTTGTAAAAAAGAAGTGTCCAAGGAAATTGTCTCCTTTAAATAATATTTAAGTTGATATATCCTAGGTGAAGCTTGCTGATTTTCAGTACATTCCAAATACAAATATCCACACTTCTGGCAGACTCCTAGACTTCACCAGGAGGAGGGAGGCAAGGTGCACACCACCTACTTAGGGAACAGAGACTGGAGAACTGAGGCCCCCAAACCAGCATCCCGGTGTGACTCTGGGTCAATGTGGTAATGGGAAATGAAGGTGCGTGTCAACCTTCAGGTAGCAGTCATGCAAATTTTCTGGATAGGGATGCCCCTGGATGCAGCCACCAATGCAACAGTATGATGTGTGGAATGATCCCTTAGTCCAATGGGAGGCTCCCTACCAGTTAACCTATAGCAGAGATCAATGCAGGATATAATCCACCTGCCAATTGTCCACTTGGCTGCAGGTCTGCCAGATTCGGCTTCAGTGTAGGTGACAAACAGCTGGCAACCTCTCCCTGAACTCCAGCCGTGCGCTCTTTTTAATAAGTGAGTGTTCACCTCAGGTCCAGAGTATGGAGCCTGTGCTCTGCCTCCAAAGTGTGGCTGGTAAAATACACCAGCAGATTAATCATCTGGTAAAGGTAAAAATCCGACACAACCCTGGTAAGGAACTTTGGGTTGGAACGCAGGACAAACTTGTCCCTGTGGAAGACAAGGTAAGGAGACTCCACTGAAAGCACCTGGAGCCAACTGATACTTCTGACGTGATGGCCACCAGGAAGGCAATCTTCCACAACAGGCGAGACATGCCATACATGTGCAACAGTTCGAATGGCTTGCCCATGAGCTTTGCCAAGAATTAGCAACAGATCCCAAGGTTGTGGTGGTGGTTCACGCACCAGAGGGGAAATATCGTCAAGGCCTTTGAAAAAGCACCAGATGCCCAGCGGGGCTGAGGCGCTGGACACCACACCTCGCACCATTCTGGTGACCTGGGTTCAGGAATGAGCCTGGGTCGGCAGGTGAAGAGAAGGATCGAGCGTCCGTGAGGACTGCACTCCTTCTCTGGGGAGGGGTGGGACACCTCGGTGGCCTAGTGGCCTCTAGCAGTGGCTGGGGGCGACGGCAGGACACTAGCAAACTTGGGGGGGACGGTTGTGATGACGCCGGAGGCGCAGCAGTAGCATGCACGCCTCCCTGTCCTTGCCATCATTGCACGCCACAGACGCCCACAGGGGCAGAAAAGGGAAATCTGGGCACCAGTCGCATGGCTTGATGGGCGCTCCATGGGGACTTGCTCGGCGCCAAGGGTGCACAGCTCTACTGGATCCTTGTGGGTGCAAGTGTGCAGGAGCTTCCACCCCTCCCTGGGGGAAGCTGCAGGGGTACGCCGTGGGCCCAAATGTGGAGCAGAGGGTCCCTGGGGTGGTGGCTGGAAACCTCAAGAGGATGCCTGGAAGCGTGAGGTATGCAGACTGGTGGCTAGGGAAAAAAGCACTAACAAAAAAAAAAAGCACCAGACCTCCTTCTCATGTGCCAACTGTTGACCAGCCCACGTTCAGTAAGTAGAGATGGCTGCCAGGTGCACCTTAAGGGTCATCTACAGAAGGCCCAAATTAGAGAGGGACCATGGGTAATCAAGGATGCTAGCCACTGGATAGGACAAAAGGTCCAACCCCTTGCCCAAACACCAAATGGAGAATTTCTTCCACTTGAAGGCATAGAATTTCCTGGTCTACTCCTTTCGAGATGCCTCCACGACAGTGAGGACATCTTCAGAGAGACCCAAAGCCTGGAACTCTAGCTACTTCGGAACCAGGCTGTCAGGTGCAGTGATTCAAGGGCCGGATGGAGAACCTTCCCTTGATCGATGGAGAGCAGGTCCGTGAGTAGAGGAAGACACCTCAGGAGCCTGCTACTGAGGCTGAGGAGATCAGGATACCAAAACTGGTGCAGCCAGTCCAGAGCCACTAGAATCAACTGTGCCTTGTCCCCCCTGGCCTTGAGGAGCACCTTTTGGATTGAGGGAAGTCACAGAAGAGGTCTGGGGGTCCTAGGCCTTGAAACGGCATTCCCCGTGCAGCGTTCCCTGCTGAGGAGGGCGGGCACAAAACAGCCTCAGCTTTTAGTTCTCCCTGGAGGTGAACAGGTCCATCTGAGGGGTGCCCCACTGGAAGAACAGACTGTACTACCTCTGGGTGGAGAGACCACTTGTGAGATGCCTAGCCCACATGGCTGAAGGCATCCACCAGCTGGTTGGAGGCTCCTGCCACATGGAAGGCAAGGAGATTGGCCTCCAGGCTGTGGACAAGGGTATACACACACACACACACACACACACACACACACACACACACACACACACACAGCTTCCTTGCAGAGGCAGGGAGAGCTTCCGGCCCCGTCTGCTGAGGTCGCACATGGTTGGGGTGTTGTCCATCTGGACATGAACCACCTGACCCCAGATGTGATGAGCAACTACAGTCAGTGCCAGCCAAACTGCTCAGAGTTCCAGCAGGTTCACGTGGCATCAGGACTCGAGGGTCCAGAGCCAATGGACTGTTCCCCCAGGTGGACACCCAAGCCCATGAAAGAGGCATCAGTCATCAAGATGACCATCAGCTCTGGGCGGACAAATGGGATCCCTTTCTGCAGATGCTCTGGGACCAACCACCACTAGAGAGCGTCCTACGTCCGCTGGATCACAGTGCCCAGCTGGTCGAAGTGACCCTTGTGCCGAGACCACTGGCTGGCCAGCTCCCACTGCAGAGGGTGCATTCTCCAGCAGGCCCATTGGACCACGCTGATGCAGGCTGCCATGTAACCCAGCAGGCACTGGAAGTCCCAAGCAGGGCACAATTGCCCAATGAGAAATGACTGGGCAAAGGAAGAGAGAACCTCCGCCTTGTTCACCGGGAGCTGGGTTCTGGCTCTGCAAGAGTTGAGCTCCACCCCAATGAAGCTGATCACCTGGGATGGCACGAGTTCCAACTTGGTCTCGTTGACCAAGAGGCTAAGGTCGATGCAGGTACAGGTCCCTGGACCGCTCCACCTCCTGTTTGGCAAGACCTGCAATCAGCCAGTTGTCCAAGTAGGGGTAAATCCTGACCGCTCGGCGCCTCAGGTAAGCTACTACCACTGAATGCACTTGAAGACCACGGGGGCCGAGGAGAGGTCGAATGGAACTCGTAGAGGGTATCCTTGGCTTGGAAGCAGAGAACCTTCGGTGTGACTGACAGATTGGGATGTGGAAGAACGCGTCCTGAAAATCCAGGGAGCAAAACCACATGTTCTGCTCTACAGATGGTATGATCTGAGACATTACCTTCCTGAAAGTGCACAACTTGAGAAACTTGTTCGGGTTGTGCAGATCTAGAATGGAGCACCAGGAAGTACCTAGAAACAAACCCTGGGTGTTCCGGAGGACCTGCGACAGGAACCACAACCTCCTTGTGAAGGAGCTAGGCTATGTTGTCCGAGAGCTGACAGAATATCCGAGGATACCAACTCCTCCCGTGGGGCGCGGATTCGGCAAGGAGGATACTGTTCGAATGCCAGAGGCAGAGCCTGACCCACCACCTCGAGGACCCACCTGTCCGTGGTGACAGCGGACCAGGCAGAAAGGAAGTGGTGGAGACGGCCCCCCCCCGTGTGAGGACCCAGGGGAGGTGTGACGGGCATGAGGGAGGCACCCTTCATCCCATCACTGGGCAGGCTTGGAGGAGGAGGAGGAGTAAGGTTCAGCTGAGGAAGCACCAGAGCCTCCTCCCCCAGGCTTATGGATGACCAAGGCCACTGATTTTGGCCGAGGTCACTAGGCCTGGGCCTGCTGACCAGCCTGGGGCTGAGCTGGTTTGGTCGCAGAAGTAGAGGTGGACCAAAAGGGCTTCCTTTTCTGCTGCTGCTTAGAGCCCTTGAGGTCCCTCTGGGCAGATGTCAGAGTCCAAGGTGGCACTGGATTTCTCGATGCGGGTGAGGTGGCCCTCAACCCCTGGCCCAAACAGGTCGGTGCCCAGGAAGGGAACTTCTGTCAGCTTGTGCCGCATGTCCACCATGAAGGAGATCCTCAACAAAGCCCTGCGGTACATGGCCACTGATGATGCCACAGAACGGGCACAGGAGTCCCTAATGTCCATGGCAGTTTGGAGCAGTTGCTTTGCTACAGTCTGGTCCTGGTACTAGACCTGCTTGACTGTAGTCTGGAGGTCCACTGTCAAATGAGGAAGCACCTCATCCAGGGTGCCCAGCAGGGTATGGAAGAAGTAGGCCATAAGGGACATGCTCCCCTGGCGAAGACCAGGCAAGGAGGCAGCGTAGACCTTAGCCGCGTGATCCAACATTTTGAACTCTGTCAGGCGGCTTGTTGACATCCCCAGTATTGCCAGAGCACCTGAGCACTGAATCAGCCACCAGTCCCTCAGCCAAGGAGTGTTCAGTGAATCCTGACAGGTACCACATACCTGCGGTCCATCCGGGAAGAGGGCACAGGGGAGGAAGCTGGGTACTGCCAGAGCTCCAGGGCAAGGCCAAAAATGGCCTCTGCCACCAGGAAGGCCTCCGTAGGAGAATCCCCCCCAGTCGAGCATCTCGGTCAGTTGATAACAGGCTCGTTTCCAGATGGGATCCATTTTAAGACCAGTGGACTCAGATCAGCCGAAGAATATCCACAGAGGAAGTAGAGTCTTCTTCGGTCGAGATATCCCCCACCAACTTCGACCGGATGGGAGTGCAACAAGGAACCGAGTCCAAAGAGTCATTGAAAAGTGGTCGGCTACCAGAGTCCCCACTGACCCTCTGAGGATGGTCAGGGGTGACAGTGACAGACAGCCGATGGGGAAGCCCCTTAGCCATTAGAGACTCCTTAGTTGGCGCGCCAGCTGTCAGTTGTTTAGGCAGTTGCTCCATGAGAAATCTGTGGACACACCGTGGTCGGCCGAGCCGGAACCATTTTGGTTGGTTCCTTAGGAGAAGGCATCTGCCTGTGTCAGGCAAAAGCCAAGTGATGGCCAGTGTAGAAGCCAGGGCTGGCTTTAACTGGTAAACACCAGCTGTTGCCACATGAGGTCCTCGTAGCAGACAATTTGTGCTGAAGCCTCTCCTCACCCGAGGAGGATGAGGGCCAAAAGTAGCGGAGCCGCTTCCCAAGGTGTTGAGAGTGGGAGCGCCATGAGCGGGAGCCACTAGACCTACGGGAACAGGACCAAGACCTCGACTTTGACCGGCGGTGGGTCTCTGAGGGAGTCTGCAAACACAGAGGTTCTCTGGGTCTTGGTCAGAGACCAGAGGTGGCGGATCAGTGGAATGATCCATCCCTCCAACAGTCTGAGACAGAACCGGAGTCCTGGACAGAGAAGTGTCAGTCTTTTCAATCAACAACTGGTCGGTTTGAGAAAAATCTCGTCTGGAACATCCAGCATTGTCGGCCAACTGGCCCAACAGGATTACCGTGGAGCCAGCAGCCAGGGCCGAGGATTCAACTGAAGTTATATCCGGAGAAGTGTGAGAACCAGAAACTCTCAATTAAGAGCGCTCCCTATCCTACAAATGATGGCTAGTCCATCCTTTTTTCGACTCTTTCTTGGATTTAGATTTTTGCCCAGAGGATCCTAACCATGGGCTGGCAGGGACTGATAATTCCTTGAAGGATCCCGTGAAAGTCAAGCCCAGCTGGAGTGGCACAAAGGCAGAAGCCGAGGAGTGCGCTGTGGCCTGGACGATCTCCTCCTCAAACGCCGCAAGCATCGGCGGACACCACAGTCGCGGAGACAACCAACTGGCATCCTTCGACTTGACTGGTGGGTTCCACTGGCCCAGGCAGCCTAACTTGAGTCGGGCGAGGCAGGCCTCGAGAACAGTCGCGTGAAACGAGTGACAAGTCAAAGGCCTGGGGATTGTGCTCGTGCCCCTGGCAGTACACGCATGTGTACTGTGGATCCGTTCGGGACATCTTCTGCCTGCAAGGGCACCGGCAGAACCCAGGAGCTGACCTATTCCTCATGGTCACAATCTAGGATCGATCGAAAACAAACTTTAAATTGAAATTTGGAAGTAAATCTGAAGATTTTACAGCAAAGGGCCCACTCAGCGTTGGAGCTGTAAGGAGGAAACCTGCTTCTTCCAGAGGAAAGGAAGATCTGGCTTCATGGGGTGGAGCCCAGGGAGCTGCCACCTGGGTGAGTGGGAGGAGCCAGCTTCAAGACTTTTCTGGCCAAGTCTTAAAGGGAAAGCAACTGACAGAAGTGTGGATAGAACGTATCCACGTTCCCAAAAAAGTGCCATTTAGCTGCCCAATATGCCTCAAACTAAGCCAGAATTAGTTGCCCCAAAATTCTTCCACACAAGTGGGGGGGGAAATGTTCTTGAGCCAATCAAAACATGTCTGACAACTTCTTACAAAAAATACCCAACCCTCCCCAAATCTGTTCACACTATTTCCACACATCACAAAACTTCTCACAAAATCATAAACCTATTTTTGGTTTTGTTACTCATGCCTCAGGATGGAAATTTCCACTTTTAGTTTATTAAAAATAAAGAGACAATTTTCAATGAAACATATCAAAAACAATCCCCCTCATATCTTAAAACATGAAACAAGTTACAACGGAGAAATCCAACTCATTTTCCATTTGTTAATATGAATTCATTTACTAGCATTTCCAACAAGCACTAATCTAAAGCAAGGGGCAAAAATCGTACTCACTAAGCCTCAAAAATATTTACGGTTATGTCACTCCTAGTTTTAAACATCTTATTTCTATAAAAAGAAAAAAAAGAATGTCTTGCAACAAGTACAAGGAATCTTCACTTAATATATGGACCACTCGCACCACAGACACCCACCACTTCTATTTTCTGTGTGCAACTATTTATTATTTTATTACCAATAATTCATAGAAAACTACTTTTTACCTCATAAAACCTTTAATAAAGCATAACAAAGCATAACAAATGCTTCCATGCAAATTCACTAATCTTTGGAACATCCTTTTTTCTTAATGCATGTGCATGAAAATTTATTTTGCAAATCTCAACAATGGTGAAAGTTAGGAAAAAACTAACAAGAATCATCCTGGGAGGGGGCGCCACGTGACCGCTACATGGAGTGAATACGTGATTCACAGTTGCTCTGCTCCTCTAGTATATTAAAACTCGCAATCCAAAACATCCACCTGATTAAAACCTTTGAAACCCATTGTTCACCAGCGCTGACAATGATGGATGACTATATCGTACTGTCGGGAGGAAAATCGCAGCGGTCAGGCACCAAAAATGTGAAGAAGCAGTCAGCCTCCTTGCAACCTGAAACGCCGGGACCCATCTCCCTCTTGGCAGCAGAGATGACTGCACTTGGGTGCTAATTAATGAATCAACTGCTGGAAGCGCTTTCACCTAAACTAGAACAGTTAGAGGCAAAAATTGATCAGCGGCTGCAAGAAACAGTATCCCAAATGACCACACACACACACACACACACACACACACACACACCGAGAAGCTTGAGGAAGCCAAAGAATGCATATCGCAGCTGGAGGATACCCTCGGCTCACTTCTCAAGTGAGTGGCTGTACTTGAAAAAGAACTCTAAGCCCTCAAAGAAGCTTTTGATTATCAAGAAAATTACTATCAGAGGCTAAACATACGCCTCTGGGGTCTGCTAGAAGGGAAGGAAGGCCCGAATATTCTGGACTTGTGTGCCAAGCAACTGCCAAGTCTTCTCAGCCTTACACCAAAGGGAGGGAGACATAAAATTGAGAGCGCTCACCAGGCAGTGCAGCCTAAGCCTGTGGAGGGGCAGCCTCCACGTCAAATAATCATCCAGTATCATAACTTTCAAGATCAGCAGGCGGTCTTGGCTGCCAACAGAAGATTGCCAGGAATAAAGTTTGATGGGATCAGCATTTATATCAGACAAGATCATTCAAACAGGCTTCTGCGGAAACGACGTGCTTTCAACTAAATCATAGCTCAACTTAAAGAAATGGGAATGGAGTGGTATATGACCTACCCAGCTATCCTGCGAATTAAGCAGGAGGACGCTACATACAGTTTTTGGGAAGTGGATAAGGCAGCTACATTTGTGCAAACCCTGAAGCTAAAAGTGGGTTGAGTATGGGATTGATGACTCTGCTCTTTAAATAACTTGGTCTATGTATGGATAGTGTAAATCATGTGTCCCTGCTGATTTGCCGCCTGGACTGAACCATTGCCCCCGCTGCTTTCGCTTCCCCCGGGTGGGTCTACTACTCCCATCAGACTATGGTTTGGGACTCTGCTTGTTCTGTTTGCACCTCGGGTTGTTCCCATGCCTGCTACACTTGAGCCAATATCTAGATGGCTTGCCCTGCCATGGATGAATTACAGAGGCCTTGGACTTGCATACTGACTGGCGTTTACTGCCCCTCTCCTTTTTGCAGGAGCCTTGGCCCAGAGCGGGGGAACAGAACAGACTTCTGTGGAGTGTTGCACTGAATGGTGGAGACCGAGGGGACTCTGATCCTAATGAAAATTAGCTGGCAATGAAGATTCCACAGTGAACCAAGGTAGGCTGGGGATTCTGTAGGGGCGATGAATGTTATGTTTTCGATTTGCGCTATCCCACCCCTGCGACCCTAGCAGAGGTCTGAATGGAAGGACTGTTGGGAACAATATAGAGAGAGGGTGTTGGGGAGCTGGGGGGGCTGGGAGGTCCAAGGGACGGCATGTTCATTTGTGCATTTCAAGGGACAATGGGAGGAACAGAATTAATGGTTGCCTCGGACTGCTTGAGAGGAGGTGATTTTAAACATTCTCGGCATTTCACAGAGATATGTACGGTTTTTCAAGTGGAAATAGGGTAAACAAGATTATTACATCTATTCAGTTTACATGGTTAAATAATGGAGCTTAAACAGGGATTATGAGAACAAGCACATTTTGTTATGATTCACTCGAGGTGGGGTGGGGGTTTTATGTCTACAGTATCGGGAATTAGTCTGGTGATGCAACAGACTTGTACTGAGAAGTGGTTGGAGGCTACTGGTGAGTATGGGAGGGATAAGGAAATATACGTTCAGTTTGTTGAATGTGTTAAAGGTTATTTACCATTAGATTTGTACTTTGGTTTCGAGTCCATAATACAAAATTTCTCACACTTGAAGGTTAGTTTAAGCGATACTAATAGACCTTTCGCTGCCTCATTTTCCAAGGGCCTCCCACAGGGACTGCTATGCTTTGTAAAATGGTGTCCCAAACAGGGACAGTAATACTTTCTTGGAATGTGCGGGGCTTTTCCTCTCCTATTAAATTATCTTATATATTAACAGCTCTTCGGAAGATGCATGCGCAAGTTGCTTTCCTGCAGGAAGCCCACCTGACCCCCAGGGAACATCAGCAGCTGATTCGGATTTGGGTGGGAGCCTGCTATGCCTCATCGTATATCTCCCATAAATGAGGAGTCGCAGTGCTCTTACACAAGAATTTGCCCTTTCAGGTTAATAGAGTGGTGACTGATCCTAAGGAAGGGAGATATGTTTTTGTTGAGGGATCCTTATTTGGGGAGAGGATAACTTTTGGCAGCGTGTATGCACCGGCTGTGCTGGATCCCTCCTTTTATCAGTCACTTCTTCACCGTTTGGCCAGGGAACAGTTTCAAGGATTGATAATGGGAAGTGATTTTTACTGCACAATCTCGTGGATGCTTGGAGGTCTGGTAACCCTACTACCAGAGTATATACCACCTTCTCCAATCCCCACAAAACACTGTCCCGCACAGATCATATATACATTGACACATGCTGGTATTCTAAAATGGATGATGTTAGACATGGAGCCATTCATATTTCAGACCACGCAATGGTCTCAGTGACTTTTCGACTGGAGGGAAGGGAATATCAAGGCCATACATGGAAGTTTCCAACATATCTGCTAGGGCATAAAGAATTCAAAACTCATCTGTCAGATCAGTGGAAGCAATATATGGAACTCAGTCTCTGCCCCATCTAGTCAAGTGTTTTGGGATGCGGGAAAAGCCTGCATTAGAGGTGCCATAATTAACTTCATGGCTAAACACAAAAAGGATAAATTAAAACAAGATGAGCTCCAAAACAAGATCCAGGAGTTAGAGCGTAGGGCCGCATGTAGGTGAGATAGTTCCACAGTACAGCAGCTCTAACTCACTTAACAGAGTAGGCCCACAGAAAGTGGTTTTTCATTAGGCACAAATTTTATGAATGGGGCAACAAACCTGGACGGCTCTTAATCTTATTAAGGGCAGGAAAGCTACAACACAAATCTTGGAGATTAGGAACTCACAAGTCAGCTAGTGAGGGAATCTAAGGGCATCGGGGAGATGTACAGGGACTGATAAAATTGGTGAAACAAGGCGAAGTGTGAAGGCAGACTCCCTGAGGCAAGAGATTTCCTAGATAAGGTTACCCTCCCTCAGCTATCGGAGTAGCAAAGAAAGGCCTTGGGACAAGAGATTTCCAAGGAGGAGATCACGGCTGTGATACAGAGCCTAAAAAGCAGGCAAAGCCAGCAGACCCGGTGGCCTTCCTGCTGAATACTGTAACTCATTGTACCCAATAGCTCCGAATGACGTCGAACCATCCATTGATTCTCCTGATACAAAATGGCAGCCCAGGGTATAATGAGATAAAGTAGTTATTGATTTGGTCGTTGAGCCCTTATGGGAGGTTTTCGGAGAGGCGCGGGAGGAAGTGATACTCCCAGAGACCTGCGGTGACACCATTTATGTCATACCGAAGCCCGGTAAAGATCCGCAGGATTGTGCCTCTTATCAGCCAATCTCACTGCTGAACTGTGATGCAAAAATTTATGTCAAGATCTTAGCAACTCGGTTTGACCATCTGCTCCTGGAGTTCATCCACTTGGACCAAACGGGCTTCATTCAAGGTAGACACTTATAATGTAAGGAAGGTCCGCCGGCCCAGAGGGTTGAAGCGCTGGATGCCACACCTTGCACTGCACCGCACCAGTGACCCGTGTTTCGGAATGGACACGGGCTGCCGGGGGTCGGCAGGGGGGAGAAGGATTGAGCATCCAGAGGGGCTGCTCTCCTTCTCCGGGGGGGGGGGAATTCAGCTTCGACACTGGTTTACCCTCCAGCGGAAGCTAGGAGACAGGGTGCCATGCTAGAGCATGAGGCAGAGCTGAGGGCAGATGCTGGAGGTGCTCCGTAAGCATCACTGCATGTCCCTCAGCTTCTGGGGTAAAAACTTTGAAAAAATTCCAGCTCCCCCCATATGAGACTGCTCCGGTGCCCAGTCCCTCTGGCCACCTTTAGTTCTGCTTCTGGCAGCCCCACTCAGGTGGGCCTTCCCAGAGTATGAGGGACTGGGTTAGCGGAGCAAGGTGAGCCCATTCGAAGGGCCAGGGGAGCCTGGCAGCAAGAAGTGGAATTTAAAAAAAAAAAAGCCCAGGGGCCTCGTCAGAGGTGAGAAGGTATGGGACAAAGCATTTTAAAGTGAGCAAGAGAGCGCAGGAGATGTAACAGGGGGGGAGGGGGAATAGGGGGAAAGCCATAGAGGGGTGAGGGGAAAGAGTGGAAGAGATCAAGAGGAAATGTGAAAGGAGAATGATCTGCCAACATGTAAATAGCTGTTCTAAGTTGCTAGTTTCTGTATAGATCTCCAAACCAAATGCAGATTTAAGCACACTAAAGAGGGAACAGTCAGCACAATCAAAATTGGTGAAAGCAGTGAATAAATAGCGTATTGCTCCCACGGCTATACATGGTATTTGGTTTGAGTACTGACTAATTTACAAGTAACATGCGAAAAATGCAAGACTTACAAACTGTGTAGCTAGCAGCAGGCACAAACTATTCAGCATCCTATAAGCGGTGGCATGTATGGACTGGTAGTGGGTCTATGTCAACTGCTGTCACCACCTCCCCCATTACAAAATGGGTTGGGAATATCCTGCACTGTGACTGGTGGAACTGAAATACACTCTATAGCTGTGTTTACATGGCTGCTCTGTGTTGATTCTTTAACAGCCCCTGTGCTGCACCAACCTGCCACACCAATCTAATTTTTTTTTGTTTACATAACTCCTCTCCACACCAAAGCAAGCCGTGCTAAAGAGGGACCTAGAGTCTGGGGGCAGGGCAGAAGCCAAGGGGCCGGGCTGAGATCAGACTGTGCACTGGAGTGAGCAGTGCTGTCTGTCCACACGGCTGCTTAAGCCACTTCTGTGGAACACATCCCCAACTCAGCAGCAGTTCAGGCAGAGGAGCAGGGAACAGCCTTCTACAATTGGATAAGTATTCATACAGCTGCATTTTCACTGCAGCAAGCAGAGCAGTTGGGTTGCTGCAGTGCCATTGCGGCCGTGTAAACTGCCCTTCAGACATTTAATTCCCAGTTCAAATCACTCTACAGAGCTGGGCTGCTGGACAGCTTTGCTTGTAAATATGGCATTATACAACATCAACTGCTCGCAATCGTACCGAGACCATCACTTGTTTCAACTGTAATTAGTTGTACATGGATGCACTGCTTATACCAGCTGAACTCAGCTGGTCTCACATTGTCCTTTATGTACTCATCTGAACATAACCTTCTGTATTTTGTGTATCCTGTACTATGTGAGTCCAATTGTAAATGTTTCTGCCTTGCTACTTACGCATCCCAGCCGTTCTTGAATGGGCCCCATACTAAGAGTATCCATCTGTAAACATTCCTCTATACAATATGTAACTTGTATACATGATTTTTATGTATCTATTATGTAGTCTGTTCTTATATCCCTGTGTCCCCTTGTCCCCGGGTCGCACCTGGAAACGAGCTTTGGCTCAGTGTGCCTTTCCCAGTTATCAAATGTTTAAATCAAATAGAAAAAATAAAAATGCTTCCCTTATCGTAAGCACCTAGCACAGTATCTCGTGTGGCAACCTTTGATTTTTGTAATTTTTTATTTTACTGTACTTATCTTCCAATTCTTTTTTTAAAACTTCAAGTTTATGTATTAGATATTGTTAACATCAGTTCAAAGTATTAAAATTACAACCTTTTCATCTAATTAGTCAACATGACTAAGACATAAATAGTAATACTATAATTCAAAACATAGTAACCGCGGATTCAGACTTCTAAAATTAGAATTTTCCTGCTGTATTGTTACTTAACTACTGTTCCGTCTGCTTAATTGCTAGTAAAATGACAAACAAGAACAACATTAGTGACCAGTGTGTCTTAGACTAAATAAAATAAATCAAGACTAACACAGGCATTGTAGGGAAATCTTAACTACTACTATTGAGTCATCTAACTTAGTTTAGTACTCTTAGGTTTCTTTAAGGGGTACCCGTTTCCTGCTGGAAGTACTGGTGCCAGGGTGACCAGGTATTGGTAAAATTCTCATTCTGTATCCTCAAAGTGTCGGTGATTTGCTCCATAGATTCTCATTGAATCATTCTGGACCTCCATTCCTCTATTTTGGGGCCAGTATGGATAACCACTTTGCTGTGATACACTTCAATGCCACCACCCTCATCAAGTGTGCCAATTTAGTGGACTGTCTAGATCCAGACAACAAGGTCGGAAGGCCCAAGATCAATTCTGATCCTGTGAACAGGATTTGTAGACCAGTTATGTTTTGTATATGTGCATGAACTTCTGCACAGAATGGGAGCAAAACTGGACACTGCCAAAATGTGTGTCAGATCCTTTGGTCCGACAGTCCCTCCAACAATGATCTGACTGATGGGGATCAAAATGCTTCACTGTAGTATGAGTAAGAAAGTATCTTAGAAATATCTTCCAAATGAATTCGTGCCAGATTGGGGAACTGGATACCTGCCAACCTCTACTCAATCTTTTTTCCCCAAATAGAGGGAGGCATTGAAATAGACAATTCTTCCTCCCATCTTTGTCTGACTTGGTCCAAACCCGTTTTATTAATGTTAACCAATATTTTGTAAAGTTGAGAGAGAGGGCGGAGACCATCCTTGATCGTGGGGAAAAATTAAAAACACTCTTCTAGTTGTGTTTTGTTCCTACTTATTTGTAGTCCGTTAGCAGAAAGAATGTAGTGACGAATTTGAAGATATCTAAAAAGTGGTCCTCCCAGCGGAGCTGGAAATCGTCTTTCAGCTGTGCAAATGATAAGCGACTACCATTGCTAATACATTATGCAAATGTTGCAAGACGCTGTTTGGCCCAAAAACGGTATCCAGAATCTGACCGCGATGGGAAAAATGACGGCTCAAATCTAATCAAAGAAAGGGAACCAGGGCCCTCCGGAGTGTGCATGAGCTTTCTGAGCTTTTTGAGAACCAATAAGGAGTGACTGACCCAAGGGTTCTTTACCAATCTTGATATGGCTACTGGTAAGCTACTGGTGGGTACGGACCAAAGTGCCCAATCCTTGAGAGAGGCCTCTTCCAGAGAGTACCAACCTGAATCTTCCCTGCGTTTGGCCCATGTGCACATTTGTGCCCCATGGGCAGCCATGAAATAAAAATAAAAATGTGGAAGGGCTATACCGCCCTTATCCCGAAGTGCTTGGAGGATATTTTCATGGCTAATCTGGGACGTTTATTATTCCAAAGGAATCTTTGGGCCGCCCTCTGCAGGATCGTCCAAAAATTCCTGGGAGGTTGCATGGGAAGGGTCTGAAAAAGAAGCCTTGGTAGAAAGTTCATTTTGAGCACTTGTGATCTTCCATATAGTGTTAGGGGGAGCAGTTGCCATCTGGCCATGTCTGCCTGGAGGTTCTGAAAAAAGTTTCAGATAGTTATTTTTGTAAAGATGGGACAGTTCTATAGAAATACTGATACCGAGATATCTGGTCGTATTTTTCTTGGCCCAAGCAAAGAGAAAGGTCCTTTTAAATGCAATGGAGGTACAGCCACTGAAGACCAGGGTTTGTGATTTGGTAAAGTTAATTTTATAGCCGGCCAGAGCACCATATTTCTCCAAAGTCTTAAGAAGTACCGAGACAGAGGTTTCAGGTTGAGATAAAAAAAAAAAAAATAAATAAAAAGGGAATCGTCTGCATATAAAGCAATTTTTTGGATATGCCTCTCCACCTTCACTCCCTGGGTTTGATCTAACATCTATAACGCGAGTGGTTCAAGGGATAAAGCAAAAAGGAGGGGAGAAAGGGAGCAACCCTGCCTTGTTCCCCGCGTAAGGGAAATCCTCTGCGAGATATGTCCATTAACCTTTATTCTGGCTTCAGGGGTATTATGTAAAGCGCTAATGACATGTAGGAATTTATCCCCTAGTCCAAATCTTTTCAGGGTCTCCCCCAAAAATACCCAATATGCCCTGTCAAAGGCCTTATCGGCGTCCATATTATGGCAAGTTGTAAGTTTTTATTATTCTTTTGAGCCGAGATTACTTTCAACAGGCGCCTAATGTTATCCTGTAAGTAGCAGCCTGAAATGAAACCCGTTTGGTCTTTATGGACCAGTGATCGAACTACCAACTGTAGCCAGTCAGCTATAATCCCTGTAAAGATTTTTAAGTCTACTGGGAGCAGGGAGATGGGCCGGTAGGACCTACAATCTTCCGGGTCTTTACCGGGCCTAAGAATAACAGATCTGGGCTTGATTCCATGACCTAGGAACAGCTCCCTCCCATCCCAGCACTCCATTGTAGGTATCAAAGTACCTACAACAGGGGACCCTGAAACTCTTTGTAAAATTCTGCCACATATCCATCCAGCCCAGGGGCTTTACCATTCTTTAATTTTTTGCTTTATTTCTGTGGGAGAGATATATGCCTCTAGTCCCATTTTCTGCTCTTCTGTTAGTGTAGGAAGCTGAAGACTAAGTAAGCGGTAGTTCCCCCATTTGTCTCTGGTCCCTCTCTGCCTGATAGAGTGGTGTAGTATTTTTGAAATTGGGCAGTGAGGAGAGAGTGGGACAAAAATGTCTGGCAGTCTCCCTCAGATCAAAGCTTGGGTACCACCCTAGAAGCTCTCTTTGCGAAGCTGCCAAGCCAGTAATTTCCCAGCTCATAATATTTCCGTTTTGCATACCGGAGAAGGCCTTTGACATGCGAGTCCAAAATTTTATTTAGTTTGGCTTTAGCCCTGCCTAACTCAGTTTTAGTATGTGGGTTCAATGACCTCTTGTGGGAAGCCTCTAGTTGGGCGATCTTTCTGTCTAGGTAGAGACGTTCTTTAATTCTTGCCTTCTTATATCTGGATGCATATTGAATTATAATCCCCCTTAAGTAACATTTGAGGGCATCCCATCTGACCCCTGCCTCCATGTCCTCCGCTGAGTTTAATTCTAGGAATTGTTTAATAGAATCATTTACTAATTGTTTAAACTCTTCGTGATTCAGCAAACTAACATTAGGATGCACGGTCCGATAGAATAAGTTACCAATGTTCGCACCTGTGAGATAATGTAGAGCATTGGATATCATCAAAAAATAATCTATTCTGGAATACATTTTATATTAAGGGGAATAAAATGTGTAATCTCTCTCTTTAGGGCAGCTAAATCTCCAGGCATCCACTAATGATAATTCAGTACATAATCTGGAGAGCACTCTGCTGGTCTTGGCTGGGCCTGTGGATTTAGAGCCCATCCTATCTTGGCCCAGATCTAGTACCGAATTGAAATCCCCCATGAAGATCAGACTGTTGGGATCTAGGATGGAATCCAAAAGTACTTTGGTTAAAAAAGGTATCCTTTCTTGTTCCTCATTTGGAGAATGAAGATTAAAAAAAAAAACATTTCTGGCCTCTATATTCTCCCGTTAATCTCTCATATCTACCCTCCGGATCTAGGCCCGTTTGCAAGATCTTGAGGGGGGCATCTCTTCTGACCAAGATAGCAGTTCCCCTCTGGTTGGTCTGCTGTGAATATTCAGCAGCATATACCTCCCCCACCCATCCCCTGTGCAGCTTTTTGTGCTCCGTAACACTCAAATGGGTCTCTTGCAAAAATGCTATAGTGGCATGTTGCTGCTGTAATTCTTGGATGATTCTTGCCCTCTTAACATGACTGTTTATACCCCTGACGTTCCATGAAACTATTTTTATATCAGCCATAGTTTCACGTTACGTCTAAATCAAATCTTCTTAACATCTCTGCATGCCTGTGAGAATAAACCCCAATAGTTGGACAAATACTTCCCATATTATAAACTGAACAAAACTATATACAAACTGCCACGTGGCAAGAAAACCATTTATGTAACTTCAAGGTGTATTTATACTCTAGTCCACACCTCTAAACTTCTACGAGGTGCAGTAGGAGAATAAATGTCTAGTCCCCCTGCCAGGTTGATCCACAGTTAAAATTGTGGTATTTCCCAGCTGGGCTGAGCCCGATTGCTTAAGAGACTGTTGATCAGTTCACCGCATAGATCCAGCTCATTGAGTTAAAACACAACTATCTTGTTTTGGTGATATATGGGAATCAGGAACCTTAGCACCCCCCCCCACACAAGGACGGAGCCCCCCAGCAGGGCCAGGCGGTCCCAAGCAACCAATATTCTTTCCCAAACGTTCTCTTAAAAGGTGAACAGAAGTCTGCTGTCAGACCAAGTGAGCACCCATCTCCCTCAACAGGGGCGGCCCACCGCCATTTGCCCAAGAGAAGGCCCATAGCCCCCTCATCAATCCCCCAGCCGCCCCCTCCGAGAACACACCCAGTTCCCGACCTTAACTCAGCCCAGACTCTTGACCCAAAGGTGACAGACCACCCCGGGGACCGCCCTGTTGCTCTCTCAGGCTTTGTCTAGTTTTAGTTAAAGTTGCCAAGGGATGTTTCGGGGCACCCTACAGCACTCCTTCAGCAATCCCTCCTGAGACAAAATTATGTGCCAAACACGAGCCTGACAAAGAGTCAGCCCCTGAGACCTTGCAGATTCTCATCTCAGGTGACAGCGGTCCTCTCCCAGAGCCACCCCACCCTCCAGTCAGATCTTTGTGTGTATGTGTGTGTGTGTTCACCAGAGAGGACCCACAAGGGGCCGCAGGTGTAAGTGGGGCCCCAGCATCCCCGGACTCTGCAGTGGTACCATTAGAACGGGTTACCCCTGGCCTTAATTGGTGCCTCATCACTGCCCCCGAACCCCCGAGGATTGAGCCCCACCACCTGACCCACCCTCACCATTTAAACAACCCATCAGAGCCCGCTCTGTTACATACACATTTATTTTCAGAGTTAATTTGTACCCAGTCTTTCTCCCTCTTGTATCCGTCTTTGTGCTCCCCATAGTGAACAAAGAAGAAAAACAAGGATGCCTGCACTCGACTGATACGCCCCCCTCCTTATGAGCCAATGATAGAGGTAGGCAGTTATAGCGATCTCAGTCTCGGAATTATACAAAGTCTGGTCTGCAGTAACGTCTGGGACACTCAAGGAAGCAGCCAACATGCTTGTAGATAGAATATGCTCCGGGAGGAGCTTAGCCCAAGCTTCTTTTCCCCTTCCCCCAGACCGGACCTACAAGTGACATTTAAAACTTGGCCCGTTTCCCCTTTTCCCAGTGTATTGTTCTATCGTGGGGTGATGAGGAGAGAAAAACAAACAAAAACTACTTCTGCCTCTTGGCGTACTCAACCATGTAAAGATGTTGCTTCTTCAGAAGTCAGATATGGATGCAGAGCTGCAAAGGGATTGTTGTCCTGGGGTCTGATCTTTTGTGCACACTGTCCCACACTGATGTGGACTACCCTGCTCTCGAGGTCTTCGCATTTCTGGTTCCCTGTACTTGCCGGGACTTCTTCAAATAAGCCCTGCGTGGAACTTCAGCACCCTCTTCAGGAACAGCTATTCCTAATGTTTTCGCCCAACTAATTGCTTCAGGTAGCTCTTGAAATCTTTGCCAACCATCTGATGTGTTAACTTTTATTCTTGCTGGGTATTAGAGCTGAGCAGTGTACCCAGCCTGTCTGATGATTTTAACTATGGTATAGGCTTTTTGTCTGCGAGCCAGAGTTTGAGGAGCATAGTCTTGTCCAAAAAGAGGCAGACATCACTGAAAAGAACCTGCTTCTTAGACAAGGCGGATCCAAGAACCTCTTCTTTGATCCTATAATAGACGAATGCCATGATTATGGATCTGGGTCGGGCTTTAGGATCCTTCAGTTTGGCCACCAAAGATCTGTGGGTGTGGATAATACCAAGGTCTCGGCTCCCGTCCAAGTTTAAAATCTCCTTTAAGAAGCCCTCCATGTGTTGCGTCATGGGGCCCGATTCAGTACCTTCAGTGAGTCCATGCAATCTTAGGTTGTTTCGCCAACTGCAATTTTCCAAATCCTCTAGTTGTTGTTGTAGTACGACTTCTCTGTGGTGGAGATCTTTTAAGGCCACGCTGTGCATATTAAGAGACATTGGTGTATTCTGTCATGGTCTCCTCCAGGTGATCTGTGCATGTGGTTAGGTCCGAAAATATATTTTCGGTCTTCCCTGGCTCTGTTCTAAGCTGGTAAGTGTTTCACTTATTTGTTGCAAAGTGCTGCACAGGGTTTTTGAAGTGATAGTAAACTCTGCTTCTGTGCTGTGAGATGCTGCGGGGGTCTGGTTAATCAGATCTGTTATCTCGGCCCGTAATGCGGCCTGTTGAGGCGAATCTTGAGGAGAGAATTTCAGCTTTGGGTGCAGATTATTCGCTCCATCGTTAGGCAGCATGTTTAATTAGTCAGTCAATTTCACAGCGGGGGTGTCAGCTGGATTTCAATGGATTGTCAAATTTTGTCTGGAACTCTCAGCTTAGGCTTCCATCTCCTAGGCAACCGGAAGTCATGTAGGCCACATATGATTTTCCACATTGCCTCCATGTCTTATTAAATATTAAAAAAAAAAAGAGACTACTTTAACAGTGGAACCTAAAAACAAAAGCACACACCTTGGATCAATGTCTATCAAACCAGAAAGTTTCAGGTTTCAAAGTCTATTTTTTTTTTCTTTTTTTAGTCATCAGGTGGCAAAAAAGGCTTAACATTTTAAAAAACAGACTTTTGCATTTCTTTGCTCCTCTAACTTTGCCTCCCCTGAACTGACTGATCTACATGGAATTTACACGATCAAGAGTGCCTGACACAGAGGCTGTGCTTTCTAAAATTCATGTAAATCAGATGAAAGGGGCAAAGTTATTAATGTGCAATGCTGGGTGTAAAAATCACAGAAAAAAAAAGAAGATGTAAGCCTCAGTGTACTACGGGGGTGGCTGTGCTGTTTTCATACATGACACTTTTGTTGGTCATGCGCTCCCTGCCTCCAAGCTCAATAATGATGCCCAGGCCCTCACCCTCAAACTCATTCCTGATCCCTCTAGGTGACTGCTTTACATCAGTCTCTTATGTTCCCCCAAGGAACCAGAACCTGGCAATCTAGTCTCTTACAGATTATCTCACCACCCTCCCCCACAAGCTGAACAAGTCCTTGTTGGGGACCTCAATGTCAATTCACTTAGTCCCTCCACCTCCCAAGCAAGGGACACCTTCACTGCTCTTGACCTGGCCCAACTAGTCTCCCAGCCCACTAAACTCATTCCCTCCAGTGGAACCAGCACCCTCCTGGATGTCAGTCACCAATCGCCCCAGCAAAATCCAGGAAATACAAATCCTCCCTGACTCTAAGTGACCACTCCCCCATCATATTCCTCTGGTACACCTCTAACCCCAAACCAGTAGTCCAAACCACCCTCCACAGGCACCTCCACCCAGGTGGCCTGAATAAACTCAAGCAATTCCTCACCCAGATAGACTGGTCCCCCATCAACCAGGCACCCAGCATTGACTCTGCCCTCGACCTTTTCACACAGGCTTTTAACAAGGCCTGTGATCTCTACGCACCACTTACCAGACTCCACACCAAAAAGCAAAATGCACCGTAGGTCACCCCGGCCCTACTCCAAAAACTCAGGGAAAGGGATAACCTCTGGCACCTAGCAACTGAGACTGGCAGGATGGCAGACAGACAAGCCTACAATGCCGCCCGAAATAGGTGCACGTGGGCCATCCGTAAGGCCAAGGCTGCTCACTACCAGGCCACCCACACCTCCTCATGGGGGTCTGCCCAGACCTTTTGGTACAATATTAAATAACTGAATGGGCAATCTCACTCCCATCCCCTGTCCCAGCTTACTATTGATGGTTCTAGTACCACCGACCCGCTCTGTCCTTCCCGGTAATTTCTTTGACCCAGCTCTAGATTCACAGCCCCCGTCCTTCAACGTCCCCAGTTCTACTTGCACAAAATAAAATATCTACCCATGAAGCCAGACCGTTCCTTCTAAAAGCATTAGGCAGCAACAACCCAAGCAACGATTCCTTGGATCCCAAAATACTACGACTGGTCCTGGATGACATCCTAGTCCCACCTACGAGCTTACTAAACCGATCCCTCTGCCTGGGTCACACCTATTTATAAAAGTGGGGACAGGTCCACCCCCAGCAACTATCAGTCAATTCCCATCCTTCCCCCACTCTCCAAAGCCATAGAAAAAGTGGTGGCTACACAGCTCACTGAGCATCTGAATAAATATGCTGTTCTGTGTCCAGAGCTGCATGGTTTCTGTGCAGCCCACAGCACTGGTACAGCCTTACTGGAATTCTGCAGCTTTCTGCACTCCTCTCTTGACTCTGGCAACCTTGCTGGAGCAGTGTTCATTGACCTCTCAAAGGCCTTTGACACTGTCTGCCATCCCCTGCTACTTGATGGCCTCTACCATATCTGTTTCTCTACTGGTCCCCTCGCATGGTGCTCTAGCTACCTATCAGCCCATTCCCAATGCATCAAACTCAATGGGACACTCTCAGAGACCCATCCTGTCTGCTCCTGGGTCCCCCAGTGCTCCATCCTGGGTCCCCTACTTTTTAGTCTCTACCTAAACACCCTGTCCAGTGCCTGCTCCAGCAAAATTCTTCTGTACGCATATGCCGTTCTTCATGCTTCTCACCACGACTCTCTTCAACACACCTTCAACCAAGCAGAAAGCTGGTTCAAGGAGCACAGACTTGTCATTAATCTCAAAAAGACCAAGTCGATGCTCTTCTCCTACCATCAAAACAAAGCAAGAAATAACCCCCTCCTTATCCTCCCGAGCACTCAACACCTGCTCGAGCAACTGCACACCTAGAAATATCTTGGGATTACTTTTGACACTGCCCTCACTTTTCATCACCACATTAATGCCCTTGCATCTACCACTAACACTCGGATTGGCCTCCTATACCACCATAGGGACTGCCTTCCACCCAATGTTCTCCGACTGGCCATCACATCCTTAGTACTGTCCCTAGGGGACTATGGCCTACCAGTATATGGAGCCGCTGATTACACAGCACTCAATAAGATCTGACTCACTCTGAACAAGGCCTGTAGACTACTGACCAGTGCCCCCAGGCTCACTCACATCTGTCATCTCTATTCCACTGCTAATCTCCTCAACCTGGAAAAACATCTCCACTACCAAACCTGCTTCCTAGCCAAGAAAATTCTGCTCGGGCTCTCCCTCCCCAGGGTATCTGCCTCCCTCCAACATACCTCCCTCACAGTCTCCACCCACAGCTCGAATATGGCCACTCTACTGGTACCCAGAACTAAGACCTCCCTAGCTCAGACATCCTTTTGCTATAGGGCCCCTTCCTGGTTTAACACTCTCCCTGTAACCATCAGTAACACTCCCAAAATTGCCTCCTTCAAAACTGCTCTTCGGAACTACCTGTTCAACACCCGCTGCTGTTCCTGTCACTAACAGGCTGCTCGATTGCATATCACTAAGTGCACTTCGACAAAGTCCTCTGGACTGCCTCCTCCGCCCCGGCACCTCCCACCTGGTTTTTTTCATTCCCCCCCTGCCAGATATCTGTATTTATGTAACTACTGTTTTATGAAATGTACAAAATATATGTAACAATGTCTGTATACTACTGTGTAAAATCTGTAAATCTGTATGTCAACCTACTGTAATATTGTAACACTGTTGTCCTTTCTGTGACGAGATACCTTTGTAAACGAATCGCTGGCTCAAAGGTTGCAAATCTAATTGTACAAATAAATGAATCTGTAGGTCGGCATGGGAATTGAAGCAACTACCAGAGCTCAAATCTCCTCTGCATTTAAATAAATGCATTTCCCATAATGCACAGCAGCCAAACATCAAACATAGCAGAAAAACAGAGGATTCCACAGTTTACAAAACAAAGTCAGTCAAAATGAGCACATATTCTGAAATGCTGATCACATCTGCATGTAATCAGTAATTGTTCACTGTTGCAGCCACAATATAACAAAGTTAAAAATGTAGTTTCTCCAGTCAGGTGCAATTCCCTTTCTCTTCCCCATGGTAGAAACTTTAATATCCTCCTGGAACATTTGTAATTTTGCACTTTAAAATTACTTTTATGCAAATCTAACACGAGGAAGAGAAACAAAGAGTGCTGAACCCTTTCTCTTCCCCATATTACAAGAGGATTAATCCACTCCTGAGCGTGGGTATCTCAGGGATTAATGCATGGCTGGGTGCTTGGAACCACTGGGCCTTCAGCCATGTGGTCCCACCACCCTCCCAATACATTAATCTCGAGACCCACGCTCTGTCATGGACTCGTGGGTTGGGTTAATCTTTACTTATTTATTGAATATTCAGAAGCACTACTGAGTGGAGCTCATTTACAAGGGTTCACAGTTCATGGTTTACAGCAAAAGTTGTACATTCCTGTTACATTGTACAGGGCTACAATAGTAGTATTTGAACAAACGGATACAGTCCATTGGTTTACACCAACAATTAGTACATTCTTTTATGTCAGAAGGCCACTTCATGGAAGTGTTATCCAATAGGTAGGGGAGGAGGGGAGAGGAAGGAAGGTAGGGAAGGCAACTGTAGGGAGATGAGGGGTGTGTGAAGAGGAGGAATAAGTGCCCCATGCAGAGGTGTTTGTGGTAGTTAAGTGCAGGTACAGGTGGATTTTTCAGTGCAATAGCTTTTCAGGGCCAGTTTGATTTGGGTGGGGTTGATTATCCCCATAATAGAGGAAGGAAGCTCACTTAGACAGGACAAGGATCCAACAGAAAAGGAGCACTTAGCTCTTTGACTATCCAATGCATACTTAAAGCTCCCACAATTTTTGCCGCAACAAAAACATCCTAATTTTGGTGAATGTAAGGGTATTTTCAATCTTCCAGAACTCTGCCTCGTCTGAACAGACAGTTACAAAATCTATCCCTACAGATTCCACACAGGTCTAATTCCCAGAGTATCGTTATGTCAGAGTTTTTAAGTTGCAAATATAGGAGTTTGACAATCAAGTGCCTACTCAACACTAACATACTGGTGAGGCAATACCTGCATATTATGGTCGAGTAGGCATTTTATGTTAAACCCCCATTTTAGCACTTTAACGCATTACCTCCAATAGCTCCATACGAGGTCCGAACTATCCATTTTTTACCTGACACAAAATGGCCACCCAGGAGGTAGAGTTAATAACGTGGCTCTCTGGTCTGAACAGCCTGAATTTTGCATGTGCCAGGATCTTTGAGTCCTGTAAATCTAAACAGCCAGTTCAGTGGTGTAAAAGCTACAGAGGACTGAAAATGAAAAAAGTAGACAAGACCTTTTTTTTGGCTCCCCAACAGCACAAAAATCACTAGGAGTTGAACCAAAGCTTTCTGATTTATTACAGTGTGGCTCAAGGATGATTCTCCGACAGGTGATTTTTAATGAAAAACGTGTAATTTTGAAATTTAGAAAATCATTTTTGTGCATATGAAGAATGTTTTTCAACATTCTATTTGTAACTTAATTTTTTGGCAACTGACGTGTGTGTGTGTGTGTGTGTGTGTCGTGGGACAAGTTCTTTGAGAAGGGCCCTCCCCCTCCAAATCCATCTAAGGCCAGGGGTGTGGGATCCGCTAGGCCCCCAGAAGCTCTGGGGATTTAAAAACGCTGTAGCAAGTTTTGCGTCTTTTATTAAAGATGAAACACACTTTTGTTAAGTCTTTTCTATCCCTGACTCAAGGGAAAATGATTTTCCCCCCTGGAGTTGGGGATGTGGGAGACTACAGCTGGCCTTAAAGTCTGCAGCTGCAACGGTCGTGGGCAACTGGTTGACCAACAGGCAGACCGACAATGTCATCAACCACCCATCCCATTGGCATTATTGTAATACACTGTAAAATATTTTTATATAAAAGCTGGGTGTCTGGGGGCCACTAGGCCCCCAGAAGCTTGAAGGTTTTAGATGCTCTGTGGTGAGTTTTGGGACTTTTACTGAAGACAAACACACACTTGTAAACATATGCAATTTTCTCCCTACAGGGATTAGTAGCCTATGTAAAACAGGCAAAAACAATTATTCATTTTTTTTTTTCTTCAGCAGATATACAGCAGCCCCCCCCCCCCCATCTACCACCAAACTGGAAGCCAATAACAGACTAACCCCCCCCCCCTTCTGCTGGAGATACTTCCAACTATTACAATATAAAGAGAACTTAACAGCAGCATCCCTTGGCATGAAACATGCAGTGCTACTGTGCCCCCCCCCCAGGATAGCCACCTGTCCATCCCATATTAGCCCATAAAGCCCACTGCTCCACACTGTTAGCCAAGCCTCAAGTCACTTGTGAGGATAAAGTCCCAGAGAGTTTCGTTTGGTGGGCAATTAACAATATCACACTGCTCTCGGCAATGTTGTGCTGTTCGGTTACAGATCCTGTCGATCTAGAGCACCTAAACCATGGCCATCTAATATTTATTCAGATCCTCATTGTTGAGTATTTTGAAAAAGTTTGAAAGTAAAACCCCCTCTGCCCCACATGCCCCACCACTCTCACCCCACCCCCCGGCAGGTGCAGCTCCCCAAAAAGATTTGTTTAAAGCCAGTCGGTCAGCACCATCATCGGTTCCCCGGTGGAGAGCACTTTCAGTCCCTGTTCGATATAGACAACAAGGGCAAAAATGAATGAATGGGGACATGGACATATTTGCCTAGTAAAACCAGACTACCTGAGGCTCAATCAGGTCTTACTACAGACAAATACACGTCACTACCATTCATTCATACTGTTCCTGATATCAAACGCTTAACAGATCGGATGCACGCTACACCGGGGGACCGATGTCCACTGACTGGCTTTGAACAAATCTTTTTGGGGAGAGGGTGGTGGGGGCCAGACTAGGTTGGTAGGTGGGGGACATTTCTGCCAAGGACTACGCTACAACATCTTGTGGTGGGGTGGGGAGGTTACTATTTCTGCCCTCTCCCCCGATCTCGGTCCCCAGACAACAGTCCCGGCCGTCTTCCCCCCCCCCCCACAATGGAGTGACGGGGGGGGTCAACTGGGCAACTCGAAACTGCTGTTCTGAGTCATGAAAAATTACCCTCCCATTTAAACAACCCCCGTGTTAGGCAAGCAACCTACCACCGGTATTCGCCCTTTAAAACCACCCCGATCCCATCTTGAAAGTAATGCACTGGAAATAGATGCCTAACCCTGTCACCAGTACCCAGACTGGCTGCCGGTATCCACCTCCCATCTGATCACTCCACGAAATAAAGACCATAGCAGCAGATGCCCAACCTTGCCTCTGGTACCCCAGCCACACCAAGCTTGCATTGAGAGACCGAGGCGAAAGACGGTTGGGGAACCCACCCAATAGCACAGTTATCCTCCCAACCCACACCAGTACCCACAGTTCTGTCCACAGCAAATCCTCAGTGTCCCTTGACACACTCATGCCAACCGAGTGGAGGCTGAGGCGTGGGACGCCTTGCATCCAGCCACATGGGAGACCCAGGTTCGTGAGCAAACTTGGGCCATCGTGGGTCGGTCAGGGTGGGAGAGGATCGATCATCTAGAGGACTGCTCTCCTCTCCTGGGAAGGAGCGACATGCTGCACCGCTCCTGACCTGCACTACCACCCAGTACCCCAAAGTCTCAAAATGCACATACAGCACCATGTGCGAGGACTCTGGTTTAATCCAGGGCAAGCTACAGGACCCAGTGCCATGTACCACAGGTCTTCTGCTTCAAGCGATTGGTCTGGGCCATGCCAAAGGTGTCCAGAGTTGTGTGCAAAGTGTGTAAGCTACAGATCTGGGCCTGTGTCCTACAGGTGTGTTTCAAGGTACAAGTCTAGTACCATAGCCCATGGGTCTGCTGCTTCATGTATGACCTGCAGAGCTAAGTGAGAAGCAAGATGCAGGTACAAGACTGTGCCCTACATATCTGCTATTCCCTTCAGGTAGTACCCACAGGGCCCTGCTGGAAGCAAGCCAAAGGTCAGAAAACCATGCCCCATGTGTCTGCTGCTTCATCTAGGGCCCACAGGTTCTCCAAAAACAAAGCTACACATCAAAGGTTGTGCTCCAAGGGTCTTCTGCTTCACACAGTGCATGCAGATTTGGGACTTCCTTCAACCCTACAAAGCAAGGTGCAGATCTATGGTCCTGCCCAATAAGTCTGTTTCTTTCCATACGATACTACATCAAATAAGACACCTATGTGGCCCCTGTAGGGATGCTGCAGACCTGCAGAGTGGGGCTTGGTCTTGGATCTGTACTTTGGCCTTGGGTCACGAGGGTAGAGGTATGTGTGTTCCCAAGCATACCTTGGCTTGCTTTAGCCCACTTTGGGAAATGTAATGATAGGCACAAGCACTTTATTTCTGTTTTGAGCTGCAAAGTCTCACATAATGTGAGGGATAACCCGACCAAAACCTGCATTTACAATAAATGGAAACTAAAATTTGAAACTTGTCTGTGTAGCTAGTGTGCTGGTTCGCTTTGGGGTGGTCAGTCTCCCCCCAAAAGGAAATATACCACTCGAGAAGACTGATCGAATAAGGCCACAAGCCCACATGGCGAGCAGCTTCATTATCCGATTAGCCTCCCTCGATGGTTATTCCAATCAGTATGCTGTACGTACCCATCATTTGTTTTATCGAACACATTAGGATGGATGTTATCTACCTTAAGACTGTGGTGGAGTTGGTTTCTGGGTTTGCTTTGTGACATATGTTGCCCGTCTTTCCATAGTGTTGTTGCGTTGTTTGTTTTGGGCACTCTTTTGGCCCTAGTGTCTCTCTGTAGTATAGGGTTCCCAGTGCTCCAGAAAAGGTGAGTACCAGCCTATTTTACTCATCATTTTTAAAGAAACGATCTTCCCAAATTTTTTTTTTTTTTTAAAGTACAAATACGCATCACAAACTTGTTCCATACCCAACAAGTGTGCTTCATAACACTATTACTGCTTCAGAAAGACCATCTTTCTTCAAGATCTGAAGAACTGTCATGTACAAAAATTTCATTTTACGCATCCAATTTAATAAACAGGGAGTAAATTATTCCTGCCTGCCAAAATTATCTTTAGCACTGAGGGTTCCTATATAATAATTTAGTTTCTTGCTCTAAAACTGCAATCAGTTCAGAGAACCAAATGGACTGAAATTAATTACAATCTAACAATATTCATACACAGACCCATGTGAGAACTGTGCTTTACCATAAGATATTTATCTACCCAATTGTTAGAAAAGCACACAAAATTATTAAAGTCGATATAAAAATAAAAGCTACCCAGTTCAGCCACTCACATATGTAAAATATTTTCCTGCAAAATCTCAATACCAGTATGGCAAAATCTCAATTCAAATGACTGCCCACACTGCCAAAGTTCCAGTATTAGTTTCAATACAAAAAAAAGGGGGAGAGGGACAAGGACAAAGCATACTCCTCACCAATTCAACCACCTCATGATAAAGGACTGCTTAGCGTTTTATATGTCTATATATACCGGGGGAAGGCACTGTCGCATGTAAATTGGCTGGTGGTGTCACGGTCTGTAGCTGTTGTCAGTCTGAAGCAGCATGTCGCATTTGGAGTTTCTGGATTCTGCAGTCAGAAACTGTGTCATTTGGAGCAGACAGTCTGCATTTGGGAGCACCAGTGAGCATTGTGGAGGGGCTGGAGATGGTAGTGACAGTGTGGGGGACGGCATAGTGGAGGAGACAGCTGCAGCATCAAGGAACATGTTGGCAGGAGCAGGAAGGATCTCACAGCTGACAGAGCCGCAGCATCAAGGGCCATGTTGGCAGGAGCAGGAAGGATAGCACAGCTGACAGAGCTGCAGCATCAAGGGACATGGCTGTCTGGTGAGAGAAATGGAGGTGGGGCAGAGTTCTGGTACACGTGGCTGAAGCAACTGCGTTTCTTGATGGGCATTTTTTTTCTTTAAGATAGTGTGATTGTGTCGAAAGCGTAGTTTTGGCTGTTGGTAGGGTGTGTTCTTTAGTGTGAAAATTGTGTAAAATCAGTCAACTGGTCATTAGCTTTTTTAATCAGATCTTGATAAAAACAAGGGGAAAGAAATGAAGGCAAGCAACAAGGGAAGTTAAGGATAGGGACCTTTTTACAAGTCATGGATGATCCATTTTGAAAAACAAACAGCTTTGGGTGTTATAAAAGGGATCACCACCATGCTTGCTTTAGGTTCTGGTGTTCAGCGATGCCAACACTGACCCACACACTCATACACTCAAAAAACCCTCATGCCCTTCTCACCATTTTTCTTCAGTGCATCCCCGCCTAGCTTGCAGAATGCTACGTCATAGTTGTGTCTGAGCTAACAGGGAAAAGTTCTGCTACAGCCTGTCCCACTGCCCCCAAAATGGCCTGTTTATTACATATACTTGGAAACAAATTCACCTTTTTTACTGCACTCCTACAACGGTCTGCCTATTTATTAAATCTGCTACTTACAACACACAGGCCATATGAGCCATTTTTTAAGTGCAATAAGATACACTTCCCAGGGTCATAGGAGGTTGTATGCACTAAACAGATGGGCTCAAAATGGGCTGGGACAGACACATGGGAAGAGTACAGGTGAGAGCTGGGTAAATGATCATCAAGTGTATTTCCCACTAACAGACAGGCACGAGTTAGACTTAATGGGCCGCAAAACCTTTATCTGCCTACAATATCTACGTTTCTAAAGACAATTCTGCTTCTGGCCTCATGCCTCAGTCCTGGAGCATGCACCTCTAATCCTTAAAACCATGCTCTGCCCTGGTTCATTACACGTCCTTGCCCAAATATTTTTAAATCATGTTCTCTTGCCTGCATGTCCTTGCTCCCTATTTATGTTACAAATCCACTGCTGTATTTAAGATCCAACTGTAATCGTCCAACACGCTATCTGTCATCCACATGAAAGACAAACATTTACCAAGTTCACCTGTCTGCCTCAGACCAGTTTCACTTCTACTGATGACACCTGGCTTTTCACCCATTCAAATGTCACCTGCATTTATTCCTTCTCTGTTTCTGTACTTCCACTATTATGTACTTCACTTTGTCTGTTATCCGTTTGTGTCTCAGATGTATAACAAGATCTGAAACACAATGCCAGTGACGCACTGTAGACTTTAGTGACAACACATGAAGCTTGTTTAATGTTTATTTAGGTAGCCTGTACAGAGATGAATATATGCTGTTACTGAGCAATCTCTCTCAATTCAATAAAATGTCACTGATCAAAAAACCCACAAGGAACAGTGTGTGTCTTTTTTCTAACAGGAAATTAAGTCAAAGGGAATACAATTCAGTGAGTGTTGTAGGCAAACATGGCAATGGTGACAAACTATTAAGATAGACAAGGCCCTGGAACCAGATGGGGTGCATCCGAGGATACTCGGGGGGAGGGGGATTAGCCGTGGAGCTGGCTGAACCACTGGTACGTCTGTCTGTTCAACGGCTCACTTGGGTTTGGGAAAGTTCCAAGAGACTGGAAGATGGCAGATGTACTGTTTCATTGGGGGGGGGGCGCGCAACCACAATTACAGGTCAGTCTAACCTCTGTCATAGGGAAGCTGATGGACTCACTGATCACAGAGGACCTCAGACTACCCAGAGAGCAACTGGCTCCAGGACAGTAAACGGCACGGTTCCATGGCCGGAAGATCTTGTCAGACTAACCTGATAGTTTTCTTTCACTGGGTAACAAAGGAATTAGACAAGGGCCATGCTGTGGATCTGCTCTACTTTGACTTCAGCAAGGCTTTTGACTTGGTACCTCACAAACGACTGCTCAAGAAGATGGAAGACCTGGGTGCAGCTAAACCCATAGTGAACTGAGTAGGTAACTGGCCAGAGCAGGGTTTTAAATAAGGATTTTCAACCGATTAGCACTTTGCACGGAAAACTGCTATTCAATGTAGCAAATATGCAACAAAGGGATTGAACCAATTAGCAAAATGAAAAGCTTGTATTTATATAAGACTTGAATACATCGTGTTTTCCCTCACCCGATGAGCACATTTTTAGGTGAGGACACCAGAACTGGGTGCAGTACTCTAAGTGAAGCCTAACAAAGGACCTGACGTGGAACCTTTGTAAAAGAGCCCTGTCTCAAAAGTACTGTAATCCTAGACCTAATAAATGAATAAAATAAATATTTTTGACTTCCTAAGTGCATAATGTTTTAAAAACAAATTGTCAGGAGTGCACCCCAGCTTTGTTTATTGACAAGTTCAAACTTGTCAAAAGCTGGGGTACACACCTGATCACTATTTATTTTATTTTTTTTTATTTTTTTTAAACATTATGCACAAAGAAAGACATAAATGTGCTTATCGGGTGAGAAATAAATTGGTGATAACCCCCACTACACAGGCACTATTCAGAAAGTCAGTTCATTTCCAGTGTCAGACTGGTAGTTTTTCCTGCAGATATTTTTTGTCTCCTGCAAGTTACTTCAAGTGCAGCATTTTAGTTTTTTTTTCCCCCCAGTATTTATACTCTGTGCACCACTAGCTCAGTTTTAGCTTTCCTGAGCCTGCTCATATTATGTTACTGCTTTGTGCTAATGGTCTAAGTTATCTGTGGCTGTTCTAAGGTGTTCAGAGTATTTAGTGTACTGGGATGCTCAACGACAGTTTCCTCTGCTTTGTACCTCATTATGCCTTTGTATCTTATGCTGCTTTTGTCTACCGAGCTGGTTCCCAGCTTGGGCTCCTCCGAACAGAGTGTCCGCTTATGCTGAAGGGTTTCCACTGCAGCCAGCAGCCCCTGCTCTGCGCTCTCACACTCTGCCTGTCTCCTCCAGTCTACCTGCATCCCCTCCCATTTCTCGCTGCCTTTTTCACTACCTTGTTCCTCGCTATTGGCCTTTCTGCACTCCCCCTCTCTGAAAATATAGCCCACTAACCTCTTTTTGTACTGTCTCCTCTTCCATATACTCCTCACTCCTTTCATGATGACTGGATGTACAGGGGCAGCAGGGCATGATTTACCTGCACTCGCCCCCTCCCTCAGGATGCAAAGAATTGGACCCTGCAAAGTCAGCTGAGGGGGCACCAGATCGTAACTATCGGCCCCGCACGATTTGCATGGTACCGCTTCACATGCTGGAGCCTGTTTCCTGCAAAAGAGTGCTGCCTGCCACTGAGAAGCATCCAGAGATCAATACTTGGGGTGATGGTTTTCCACTGGGGTCCGGGGAATCCCGATGGTACAGGCCCACACTGGCCACAACTGGAGTCTGAGGACGCCAGGGGAAATTCTGAGGGAAGAAACAAAGACGATCCCCCCCCCCCCAAAAAAGAAACCCAATCACATTAAAATGGGGGAAAAAAGGCACTGGTAAATGGATCACCCTTTTTAGCAATCCATTCATCATACTGATTTGCATAATCCGCATAGGCCGGTGGATGTCCTATACCTAGATTTCAGCAAAGCGTTTGATTCAGTACCTCCTAGTGGACTGACAGCAAAAATGGGGGAGATGGGGGTGGGAGGACAGGAGCTAAGCTGGGTTGAAAATTGGCTTCCGGGGCATTGGTGGGTGGGATGTTATTCTCCCCTAGGAAGGTAATCAGTGGAGTCCCTCAAGGTTCAGTATTGGGGCCACTCTTGTTCAATGCCTATGTCTTGGATATAGGAAAGGAGGGTTAGAAATAGGTTGAGTCTTTTTGCAGATGATTCAAAACTGGGAGCACTGGTGGATAGTGAGGAAGCGAGGGAGATAGTCCAGGGAGATCTGGATACCCTGGAGGGGTGGTCAGGAAGGTGGAGACTAAAATGTAATGACGGGAAATGTAAGGTTTTTCATTTGGGGGTCAAAAACCTGTGCCATGTATATACCCTGGGAGGGGTCACACTACATGCCACATTGGGAGAAAGGGATTTAGGGGTGGTGGTACATGTTAAAATGAATAAAACTGAAAACTGTAGAAGAAGTACAGCCAAGGCAAACAGGATATTGGGTTGCATAGCCAGGGGAATTGCGTCCAGAAGCAGAGGTGTGATTCTCCCTCTATATAATGCCTTGGTCAGGCCGCAGCTGGAGTACTGTTTGCAGTTCTGGAGACCTCATCTGAAGAAGAACACAGCACTGCTGGAAAGGGTCCAGAGGAGAGCGACCAGGATGATTCAGGGTATGGAGGGGAGGCCTTATGAGGAGAGAATGGAAGAGCTCAGGCTTTACTCACTGGAGGAGAGGAGAGATAGGGGAGACACGATAGAGGTTTTCAAGTATGTAAAGGGAATAATTTGGAGTGGAATCAGGAAGTTGCTTAGGCTGAAGAGAAGGGGACCAGGGAACATGAGTGGAAGTTGTAGAGGGGAAATTATAAGGGGGTAAATTACAAGGGGGAACGTAGGAAGCATTTTTTCACTGAGAGGGTGGTATAGCCGTGAAAAGTGCTTCCAGGGAGGCTGGTTGAGGAGGGCTTCAAGAAGGAGTGGGACAGGTTACAAGGGGAAAACGAATCTAGAAAAGACACTCCTGAGAGGTGGGGGGAGTGGTGAGGCAGGCAGCCATTATGTTGCTGGCTTTCGAGCAGACAAGACAGACCATTTGGCCTATTCTGCTGGCTTTTTAGTATGTTAGTATAACCTGTCTGTACCACAAAGTGTGATGCAATACCGGCCATTTAAAACCCTGTAGAGGGGAGGCAGCACAGGGTGGTGGTCAATGGGGTTAAATCAGAAGAGAGAGAGAGAGAGAGAGAGGGGTTATGAGTAGGGTTCCACAGGGATTTGTACTGGGTCCGGTCCTCTTCAACATGTTTATTAGAGATACTGGAGAAGGAGTCCAGGGCAGGTAGCGTCTCTTCGCAGACGACACAAAACTATGTGGGAGAGTGGACAGTGACGAGGGAATAAGGGAAGTGCAGTAAGACATACAAAAGCTAAAAGGGGTGGTCTGGCAGTTAAAATTCAATGCTAAAAAGTGCATGGTAATGCACCTAGAGAAAAAGAACCCCAAGATAGAGTACTGGATGGGAGGACAGAGACTTGGCAATACAGATCTCATTTAAGCAATTGAATCATTGCAACAAGGCCTATACAGCAAGGCTTCTGGGATGCATCAGGAGGGGTACTGATAGCAGAAAAAAAAAAAAAAAAAAAAAACAGGCAAAACTTCTCTACATATCCTTTGTGAGGCTTCACCTAGAGTACTGCACCCAGTTCTGGTGTCCTCACCTCAGAAAGGATAAGGAAAGGCTGGAGGCAGTGCAGCGCAGAGTAACAAAACTGATTCAGGGCCAGCAGGGCAGATCCTATGAGGAGCACCTCAAGGCACTAAATATGTACTCACTGGAGACCAGAAGGGAGAGGGAAGATATAAGAGACCTTCACGTTCCTTAATGGAATTAAAGTGAACTGCAGGGAACTATTTAGCCTGAATACCAATTTGTGGTCCCGTGGACACGAATAACAGGAGGTAGGTTCAGGAGGGATATGAGGAACTACTACTTTACAGAAAGCGTGCTGGAACCTTGGAACAGTCTGTCGACTGAGATGGTGGGTGCAAAAACAGAGGATTCAGGCAGGGCTGGGATATAAGAAAAAATTACTCACCTTAGTAATTGCTTTTCTTCTCATGGAGTCTTGCTATATTATGACTATATGCAGTCAGCCACTGCAGCTGAACTGCCCCGGAGAGGAAAGAGTTAACTCCAGAAAGTCTTGAGTTCCACAGCGCGAGGGCGCTATACCAAAGCTCTATCTGGCCAGTTTCAAATGAAACTGTCAGATCTTTACGAAGCTAACACTAAGCAACAAGTCTGTGTGGAACGCTCTACACTAGCCAAGTGGCTACCTACTAGTAGGAACAACAACAATATAAACAGCAATAATAATAATAACAATGAATAATAGTATTATTAGTTTCTCCTACAAGCACTATTAGACCCCTTCCCCCAAGACTCAAGTCCAGGAAGGGGGCCAACATATTACTTAAAACAGAAATACCTAATTCCCTAACCCTAAATAAAGGGTGAAGGGGAAGAACTAAAATGGCATGACACAGTGCTTGCACTAATTTGCCACCCCTACCCAAGTAGAAGTTCTGAGAGGGGCAGGAGGGAGGGTGGTCATAATAGCAAGACTCCATGAGAAGAAAAGCAATTACTAAGGTAATTTTTTCTTCAAACACCATGAAGTCTTGCTATATTATGACTATATGCAGATTACACAGCAGTACCTCCATGGAGGAGGGTCAGAACCTACTTAGGAAATAGGCTCTGAAGCACAGCTGTGCCAAAACGAGCATCTCTCCTGGACTGAATATCCAGGGAATAATGCTTAAAAGTGTGAACTGTTTTCCAATTAGCAGCTTGACAGATTTCCAGAATGGAATATCTCCAGCAGCCGCTAGAGATGCAGCTGTACCCCTGGTGGAGTGAGCCTCAGTCCTGAGGGGGTTCTCTACCTAGTTTTTGATAACAAATTGGATACAAGAGACAATCCACCTTGCAATTGTCCTCTTAGTGGCAGGTTTCCTTTGCCAACCTCGCCATAGGTAAGGAAGAGTTGGAGGGATTCGAACCTGTGACCCTTGGTGCGTTCCAAATAGTAGCTTAAGGCTCTTTTGACGTCCAAGCTGTGCACCTGAGGAAGAATGCTAAGTGAAAAATACTGGAAGAGAGATGGATTGGTTCAGGTGGAAATCTGAAACCACTTTAGGCAAAAACTTTGTTAGTCCTGAGGACTACCTTATCTCTGTGGAAAGAGAAAATCTTCTTCCACTGACAGGGCCTGTAGTTCACTTATGCGTCTGGCAGAAGTGATAGCCACTAGGAAAACAGTTTTCCAAGTCAGAAACTTGAGCTCTGCTGAGGACAGAGGCTCAAAGGGGGTTGCATTAACTGAGCAATGCAAACATTCAGGTCCCAAGCGGGAGCTGGTTCTCTAAAAGGAGGTTGGTGTGAAGCAACCCTTTAAAAACTTAAAGCACAGGGTGAGAAGAAAAGAAGCAGGCTTCCTGCTGACAGAAAAGCAGAGACAGCTGCCAGATGAACCTTTAAGCTGGCCTAAGGCCTAAGGAATTTAAATGGACCAAATAGTCCAGTAAAATGGGCAGATCAGCAGATTCTGGGATAATCTGCTTCTCAGAGCACCAGATGGAAAACCTTTTCCACTTAGAATTGTAAGTGGCCCTAGTGGAAGGCTTCTTTGAAGCCTTTAAAATATCCAAAACACCTTGAGAAAGGTGTAAGTCAGCAAATTCTAACTCCTCAAGAGCCATGCCTTGAGATGGAGGGATTTGAGGTCCGGATACCACACTCTCCCCTGTGCACAGGCCAGTAAGTCATGGACTCTGGGCAAGCTCAGGGCAGGAGTGGACCGTCAAGGACAGAAGCAGTGGGTACCAGGGCTGTCTGGCCCAATCTGGAGCAATCAGAATCACCTTGCAGGGCTGAGATCTGATTTTACCAGTACCCTGAAAGAAGGGAAAGGGAAAGGCATACAGGAACTTCCTTCCAATCCAACTGAAAGGCGTCAGGGGACTGATCCCAGCACTGGAGGCCTGCAACAAAACAGAGGAAGTTGGTGGTTGTCTGGGGCTGCAAAAGATCTATCTGAGGGGTGCCCCATCTGGCAAAGACTGGCCCCAGCACCTGAGGATCAGAGCCCATTCGTGATGGCCCTGAGAAATCCTGCTGAGGGCATCCGCCAGGACATTGTCCTTCCTGGAAGGTGGAACTGCTATCAGGGGTGTTCAGGAGTAAGCCAGAGACCATAACCTATTGCTCGTGCACAAGGCTGAGGGACCGAGTGCCCTTGCTTGTTGATGTACCACATTGTTGTGTGTGTTGTCTGTCCTGACTTGAACTACTTTGTTCTGGACAGAAGCTGAAAACGCCTGAAGAGCTAAAACGACAGCTCTGAGTTCCAAAAGATTGATGTGGAGCAGAGATTCCTGGGGAGACCACACTCCCTGAGTGGACAGGTCGCTCAAGTGAGCTCCCCACCCTAACAGGGAAGCATCCGTGGTGAGGGTGAGGAAGTGGGAAACGGGAATGAAAGGAACCCCTTGTTTTACATTGCTTTGATCCTGCCACCAGTGTAAGGCCAGGATCAGGGTTTGGGTCACTGGAACCAATTTGGAAAGGGGGTCCCTCCTTTGAGACCAATAGGCCCTCAAATGGAACTGAATGTCCCTCATCTGGAATCCTGCTCCTTGCACTACAGCTGTGGAAGCAGCCATGTGCCCTAGGAGTTACAGAAAATGCCTTGCTGGTCGAGAGACCCGCAGGGTAAAGGAGGATGCCAGGGCAATGAGTCTGTCCACCCTTTCCGAGGGGAGAAATGCCCTGGCTAACTTTTGTGTTCAATTCTGCACCTATGAAAGTTAGTACCTGAACTGGTTCGAGAACTGACTTGGTAAATTCAGCAGAATCCCAGGGAAGTGAGAAGCTGCTGGGTGACTTGCAAGTGGGATTTTACCTGATCTGGGGACTGACCCACTATGAGCCAGTCGTCCAGGTAGGGAAACACAGCAATCCCTTGCCTTCTTAAATGAGCCACTTCCACAGCTAGACATTTCGTGAATACCCTTGGCGCAGAGGTAAGGCCGAAGGGCATTGCCCTGAACTGGTAGTGGCCTGAGGGTAGTTCGAACCCGAGGTACTTTCGGTGAGAAGGCCTGATCAGAACATGAAAATAGGCACCCTTGAGGTCCAGGGAAGCTAACCAGTCCCCTGGCCTCAGGGAGGGCAAAATCATTGTCAGAGTTAACATTTTGAACTTTGGTTTCAAAAGATGCTTGTTCAGGTACCTTAAATCTAAAATGGGCCACCATTCTCCTGTCTTTTTGGGGGTAAGAAAGTATCTTGAGTACAGCCCCTTGCCCTGATGGCAAGGAGGGACCCTTTCTACTGCTTTGTAGTCCAAAAGAGAAGAAACCTCTGCTTCCAAAGCAAGGGCTTCTGAAGGATTTGCAGGTGGAAAATGTCTGGCTCTCATCTTCAGAAACTGTTTGAAGCTGAGAACCAGACCCTGGCCTAATACCTCCAGAACCCACCTGTCCGAAGTTAGGACACCCAGTTCTGGCTGAAATAAACCAACCTGCCCCCACTGGTACAGGAGGAATTGGCCCTGGGCACCCCATCAGGGTGCCTGCTTGGCAGTAGCCTAGGCTGAGGGAGGGACGGTTTACCTGTGCCCCTGCTACCTCTGCCTCTAAAGAACCCCTCTGTGCAAATGCAGAGGAGGCCTGAATTGGTAAAAAGGCCTGTGGAAAGGCCTGCCCCTACCTCTGGGAGCGTGCCTCTGTGGAGTGGCATGCCTCTCCTTAGCCTGGGCACTTTTGTAGGTAGTTCTGTATTCATCCATCTTTTCATATAGTTTTCTGTTTGTTCCCCAAACAGAGAATTACCCACAACAGGAAAATCCATAGCCTTTGACCGAGTATCTTGGGACAGATTAGTGCATCTGAGCCATGCCAACCCTGGAAAGCTACAGAAATGGCCATGACCCTAGAGGAAACATCATTAACATCAACAGCAGTATGAAATTGAACTTTAGAGGCTTCCAATGCCATCAGCAGCCACCTGTTCCAACTCACTCAGCAGCTGGCCATGGGCCTGCTTGGCTAACTGCAATACTGTGTCCCACCTAGATTTCTCGATATCTAGCCACATAAGCCATATAATTTGCCTGCCTGAGTCCCAAAGAAGCTGCCATACACTGTTTTTTCGCCATGGCATCAATCTTCCTGGAATCCTTATCAGGAGGATGTGAGGCCAGAGGAATATTAGCCTTGTCACAGGCTGCAGCTTGTACCACACCTACATGACTACACTGCTCAGTGAGGAAGTCTGTATCAGAGCCTGACAAGGTATATCTTCTGTCCATTTTTTTTTTTTATCTACAGGAGGGACAGAATGAGGATTTTTTAAAATCTTTGTTGTTTGCTGCCTAAATGACTTATGCAAAGGAATAGACAACCTCCTAGACTCTGGTATATCCATCATTTCTACATAATCAGGCTCCTCTTGCTCATCCACAGCTTCCTCTAAAGGAAGCTGGAGGGTTGCTGCAACCTTTTTGTAAAACATAAAATGAGAAGGGGACTCGGACAGAATAGGAGGAGATTCTAAAGGTCTGTCTGGAGAAATGTCCGGTTCAATGGGCATGTCCAGACCCTCCCAGCCACATGTAATGATCAAATTCGTCCTCCCTCTCCTGTGGTTCATAAAATTCCTCAACATCATACTCCTGAACCACTGGCACTGAACGAACCAACCTTTTACCAACTGTAGGTGGTTCGGCAGGACCCTGAGACAGTGACTGGACAATCTGTATGGCTTTAGCTATTTCAGCAGCAGTTGGAGAGACAATTTTGGACTCCAAACCTACTGATTACTTAGTCTTTTTCACTGAGACTGGTTCCCCTGAACCAGCCTTCCTTTTGCCAGAGGAAGTCTCGCCCTGGTCAGAGGGCACTCCCTCTGGTCCAGTGGGTACTGGACCAGGCTGGCCATCCGGGTCAGCGGACTTCTTGGCCTCTGGTTCCCTGAGCCGGCCCAATCTCTTTTCCAGGGTGGCTGCAGGGAAATTTTTACACACCTGGCAGTCTGACAGGAGGTGGTCAGCCCCCAGACAATAAACACAAGTGGTGTGTGGGTCAGCCTTGGCAAAGGCTTCCCCACAGACATCACAGTGTTGAAACCCAGTGGGCCCGGTTTTTCTTTTGGGTTTCTCAGACATAATGCCAGCCTAACCAAAAACTTGCCTTTTGATGGCAGTGCCAGGCAAGACACCCTTATCGGTTCCTAACCGTGTCACGGGTATTTGAAAACCTATTTTAAAGCAAGGTTTTTTAGAACCGATAAGAACACGGAACCGCACTCTAAAAGCCCAACCACACTTTAAAACGTTAAATTAAGCAAACCGATCGGTTCAAAACCGAACCGATAACTGAATTTCCACACAGACTTTAAATTTTCTACTTACGGTTTACCAGATAGAGCTTTTAACCGAAATGCGGTAAAATAAATACTTTTGGCCGGTTCAAATGAACCGAAAATACTCGCTTGAACCGAGAAATGAGCCAATGTGAAGGATCAGTGAAGCGGAATAAAGAATCTGACAGTTTCATTTGAAACTGGCCAGACAGAGCTTTGGTATAGCGCCCTCGCGCTGTGGAACTCCAGACTCTCTGGAGTTAACTCTTTCCTCTCCAGGGCAGTTCAGCTGCAGTGGCTGACTGCATATAGTCATAATATAGCAAGACTTCATGGTGTTTGAATGAAGGGAATAGTGGTTACTGGGGGCAGCAGGACCAGGGAGGAGAATAGAGAGAGATGACGGGAAGGGTTAGTACCCTGGAGGAACAATAGGTTCCAGGGATTATAAGGAACTTGGGCAGACTAGATGGACCTCTAGTCTTTTTCTGCCGTCATTGTCTATGTTTCTATCTAAAATAAAATACTATTTTTTACATTACAGGTATGAAGTTTCACTCACTCATACCGAAAGAACTCAACTGTAGGCCTGAATAAATACTGAGTCATACTACGGCTGAAACATTATCAGTGTTTTTTGTCGGGTTCCAAGGCACAAATAGTACCTGGTCAACAAAAACTTAGAAAAAAATAAATAAATAATAATAATAATAATAATAAGCTTCACTAAAAAGTAAAGGCTGCTTTAAAAATCCAGAAGTGTCTGTACTGCAAAAAGAATGCATACAGACTTTCAGCTCCGCCCACTCTTTCTGGCCACTCCAAGATGGCAGAGTGCTGGTGTTCTGTAATGTCACTTAGATGACAAGAGGGATCACGTGATGAATGATCCCACCCTATGGGATAACTTATGTTTTTGAAACAGAAATGCAACCAGTGCTTGTTAATTTAGCACTAAGGCATGACAGGATATGGGTTATTCGGGGACTTACTCATGTCATGTGTAGTGTCACGAGGCACAGTCCGGGGACTTAACCTCCCCCGGCCCTATCAAAAGAAGCTTCCAGAAGTACAGCATGATGAGGGCCAAAAGAAGGACTATACTGTAACTATTTTAAGCAGGAAGATTGCCTATGTGTAAAGAACAGAAAACTAAAAAGACACTAAAATCTAAAATACGCATATTCCCAACAGTGTGTTCTGTTACCCAAAGCATTTATCCTGATGAAGTGATGAGTTTGGCAGCACAAAACATTCATTACAGATGCATTTTCATCACTAGTTTGGGCAATATTTTCTTGAATAAAATATACTCAACTGTTACCTATAAGTGGGTCATTTACTCCCCTGCTTAATTGGTACGTCACTTTGGTAGACTTGTGAAGCAGATCCTTCTAGTTTTGTTTTGTTTTAATGGTACAGAGGGCCACAATACTATGAGACGAATCTTATTTCCCCAATCACCCATGTCTAGGAGGGCATCATTGCAATTGGACCCATGAGTAAAATTAAAATAAATCATATATATTTAAATGCCCTTCCTCAACCATGGGTTATTGCAGGAGTTACTCATTGGTAAAGACTATAGCTGACCAATCAGGGTACATGACTTATGTTGATAGTATAAGGAAGCAATAACACAACAGCGTATGGGGTTATGGGGATTTAATGCACGGCTGGGTGCGTTGTGAGACATGATGCCACAGGTCAAGTGTCCTCAGAGCGCCCGAGCCGTGCATTAAATCCCATGACCTCATACCTTGTTGTGGGTTATTGCACTTATTTGCTTGCTGACCAGGTAGGTGCATTAGGCAAAATCCTGCCTATTTTCAAGCACAACCCGGGAAAGTACAATATACAGTTTACAACAAACGAGAAAATGGTGAAGTACAAAGCAGCAAATAATACAAGACCAACTGACATCTTCGCTGGGATAGTTGTGGAAACAAACCTACTTTTAGCAATGGCCATCCTCGCAGGGATGGAAAGAAGCGGGGTATGGGAAACAAGACAAAGCATTCAATAATTACAGTGACAATGGTAAGCTAGGTTATGGAAAGCAGGAGAAGTGGGGAGGGGTTCGGTACAGTCACAGGAATCAAGTGCATGTAAGTAGGAGAAAAGTGCAGACTTGAAGGAGGAGTGAGATGAAGAGCATTTAAGACTGGGAAGTAGAGAGTTCCAGAATTTGGGGGCAAAGTGAGCGAAAGCTTGTTCCCCCACTTTTTGTAGAACAGTGTAGGATAGAGAGGGAAGAGGAATTAGCAGACCTCAGAAGACAGGAATGAGACACTGGGGGCGAGTATAGCCCCAATCCTGTCAGGGCGGGGGGTTCACTCAATCTGTGAAGTAGCCCAGAGTGTATAAAGCACAGCTTCTTGCGGGACAGCCAGTGTAGGGAGGAGTACAGGAGACAGCGGTGAGTAAGGCGAGGGGCCGACAGGGCAAATCTGCAGATGTTATTGTAGGTGGTGTCCCACTTAGAGAATACCAACGTTAGTGTGGGAAAAGATGGGGAGGGCATACAGAAGCCTAGGAAGAAAGAAGCCTCTGGCCACAGAGATCCTAAGGAAGTGACACACCCGGTAGGCGGCACCAATCTTAATGTTGACGGATCTGCAAGTCTCATTTAAATGAGAAGAGAAATCAAGAGCAGGATCGAGTGTCACTCCAAGATATTTAAATAAGTCTGTGTACAAGACTACAGACCCATCGCATCAGGCGCACGCAAAGCTTAGGGGTCCAGCACGAACTTTTCTAGCAGACCCAAAGAGCACAGTCTGTGTCTTTGGTAGACTGAGGATCAGGGAGTTGACTGCAGCCAGGATTGAATCGTTTGGAATGCGGATGACAGGTGAACATTAAGGTCAGCTACAGATCAGGTGGCAGAGTAAAGCACCAAATCGTCAGTGTATATGATGGAGTTACAGTTTGTGAAGGAAGAGGGACAATCGTTGACAAAAATGGAAAAAAAAACAATGGTCCAAGAATGGATCCTTACGGGACACCGGAGGAGATGGGGAGCCAGAGCTGAAATTACTACTGAAGGAGATGGACTGGGAATGGTTTGAGAGGTAACTGCTGATCCAGGATAAGGTGGAACCAGAGGCACCAAGAGACTGCAGTTTCTGCATGAGCAGCGGGTGATTAACCAGATCAAAAGCTTTAGTGAGGTCAAGAACACGGCCCCAGTAAGTAGGCCAGTGTCCATGTTAGACTTAACCTCACTAGTGAGCAGGGTGAGAGCTGTTGTGGTGCTGTGACCAGCCTGGAAACCGTGTTGAACTGGTGACTTTAGATTGAAAGTCTAATAAATAGGCAGAGATCGGACGGTCACTAAGTTTTTCCAATGTCTTGCTGAGGATAAGTAGAAGCGCAATGCGCCGATAATTGGACAGAATTTTAGGGTCTCCTTTCTTGAAGACCAGTATGATCCTGGCAGATTTCCAGGCAAAATGCACTGTGGAGGTGCTAATGGACAAGTTAAAAAGCAGAGTAACAGGAGTAGCTAGGAGAGGGGCACCAAGTCTGAGTAATCTAGGTTCAATACCGTCCGGTCGAGCATTGCCACGGAGCGGAATGGACTGTAATAGCTTAAGAACGTCAAGGAAAGGGATAAGAGGAAGCACCAGAGCAGGAGGAATATGTGGAGGAGTTGTAGGAGAGGGAATGGATCCCCTGGGTCCAGGAGGGAGATATTAGGAACCTCCATGAAATGAGAGTTGAAGGCAACTGGCAATCGTGCGGGCATTGTTACAGATTGAGTCATTAATTAACATGTCTTTAGGAGTCAGCGGCTTAGTATTACCCATGATTTCCTTAATAGACCTCTTGCAGTAGTCCAGAACATTATTTCCGTATACTGGCTGACTATTTGTGAATGTAAAATTTTGTGTACTGTATGAAATATGGTTGTGTATACCATGTCTTTTCAAAATTATTTTGTATAACTCTTCTCACTTCTGTGTACGGTCTGTACCCGGGTCGAACTTGGAAATGAGCTTCGGCTCAGTGTGCCTTCCCGGTTATCAATTTTAAATAAAATAAAAATAAATAAGTCTGGTTCCAGTATTTCCTGGGGTCAGCAGCCAAAGACTGTAGGAGATCACGGTAGTAGTTGCTCTCGGCAACCTGGAATGACTTCTTGCAGGTATTACGCAAGGTGCGGTACTCTTTCAGACTGATCAGAGGATAGCTTCCATTTTAGCCAAGGCTCATCACGCTGCTCAAGTAGCTGCAAGAGAGGGCGGTTCAGCCACTTGGTTACCTTCCCTCTGACCCCGCATGCAGAGTACAGGGATGTGCTTGTGCTGTAAGGTAATCAAGGTCATATTGAAGTAGTCGGTGGCCTGATTGATGTCGTTGGTTGTGAATAGGGGAGACCAGTCAGTGTGCATAAGATTGCGTAAGAACTTGGCCAGGTCAAGGAAGGAGAAGTTAGCAAAGGATAGGACTTTGTGGGGTTGTGAGGAAGGGGAGGCACCTCACACACAGAAGACCAGGAAAGTGATCACTGATTGAATCGGGTAAAACCCTAGCGGAGGAGTAACAATCCTTCCGGTTAGTGAGAATCCAGTCACTCATAGTACAGCTGGAGCTGTGTGGTGACTTGAGTGGGGGACAAGATGAGTTGGGATAGGTTGGCCTTGCTAATGGTAGAAGCAAGGGAGGAAGAGGATGGTCCAAGCCAGTCAAGATTAAAGTCACCCAGACTGATTACCTAACTTTTTTTTAGTCAAGGCAAGAATATGTTCTATGAGCTCCTCCAGACCACGCTTGCTAGTTCGTTGAGGTAAAGAAGTCCCAACCATGTGCAGTTTCTTGGTTCCACCAAGAAGTAGTACCGCATGTATGGCCTCACCGTTGTTGGGGGGGGGGGGTTGGATAGAGAGCAACATCTAGGTGAGCCTTGTAGTACAGTGCCAGCCCGCCCCCTCTTTCGGCGGACGGTCGGTCAACCCGGTGCAGAAATAGCCCAGTAGTGCACAGTTGTGACCCGAGACTGAAGGTTTCAGCCAGGTTTCCGATAGCACGAGAATATCTGGATCGTTAACCTGGACTCATGCCTCCAGGTCAGAGACAGGCCATGAGACTACGGATATTACGGTGGGCAAAGGTCAGTCCTTATAACATGGATTATGGCAAAAAAACACGGGGAACCCTCAAAACTGCTTTCTCCTCATGTTTAAACACCAAAAAGGTACTGTATCCTGCCACCTTGTAAAATAATCCAATAAGAAATACACATTTCCTTGCACTTCTGCACACAGAAAGGTCACACATACAGTACTGACATGATGTGTGACATTTCTTGTGCATAAGATGCTCTGCTACCTTGCCCATTGCTCTTTACTGTTGCCCCCACCCCACCCACGCACACATGCAGGTCGCAGCTCAAAGGGAGCTATGAGGATCTGTGTCTCTCCCTCACACACACACACACACACACACACACACACACACACACACACACACACACACTTCTCTGTCTCTCTCCCCCTCTCAGCAGGCTGTCCATCTCTCATATCGGCATGAGTGAGACTGACACAGGGACACTTGTGACTCATGTAAATGGCCACTGCAATCATTTCATGTCCTAACATTTGCATCCCACGGTGAAAGTAGCAATATATTAACTAACTGTATTCTTCTGTGGACAGCAGCTTGCCACGCTTTCCCCTCATGCCAGTCTGTTGTCTCAGCTGCTCTCATGCTCAGAGAACCAGTTCCAATACTGCACTCACATGCTTTTGGTGACTCGCTTCACCTACCTGTGCACTCCCGTGAACTAATTACTCCCTCTGTTGTGCTGACAGACTGCCAGTCTCTGTTTTCACACACACACACACACCAGGCCGTGGTTGCATTGGGGGAGATGACACAGGGATTACACCAGCAGTTAGGTGAGGTGGTTGGTTAAGGAGGTGCCGTGCAGCTGAAACAGGGGGACTGTCACACACAGACAAGAGGAGCAGCGACACAGCAGGTAAACCATGGAGAATGACATCAAATCAGCAGCGGACAAACAAGAGCAGACACTGGGGGGACTGCTGGCAAGATTACTGACTTGGGACTTAAGCACGCAGGCCCCCATATTCAGAAGTCACCTGCAAAATCACACAAGTGCCTGTGCCACGCATCAGAGATGCACCCATCCAAAATAATGGGATAGTCCAAAGATGTGCCATGAGATGCACTCGCACATGTCCAGCTGAATATCCCAACGAAGCGTGACCGCACAGTGGGAGATGCGTGGTGCAGCATGTGACCCGAGCCCTACGTGGATCATGGGAAAATGCGTGATGCAAAGCCACTTGCGCGATGTGCAAAGTCGCAGTATTCAGCTGGAATATGTAAATGACCTCATACATTCCAAGCCCATCTCACATATGTGCAGCTCATTACTGGAATGTATTCAGACCATTTATATACCCCGGGCATGCTCAGTTCCAGCTTTGCAGGGCTGCCCCACCACTCCACAAAGGTGAACAGGAGGTACTGCAGCCTATCAGGCAAGTGTGATCGGACTGTGTGTGTGTTGGTGGGTGGAATGCATTGGCCAGTGTACAGTGCTAATACCCACAGCCATGTCCAGGGTCAGACTGGGGTACAGGGGGCCCACCAGGACATGCAACAGGGGAGGGCATCGCACTGTCTGATTAGCATACCACATGCATGTGATATACCAGCTCCATATGCAGCAAGCATACAGTCACCTGCAGTGCACCCCTGAGAGGAACATGGTGATGACTGCATGGAACAGCAGTGTGCAGAGGGAGACGAGGTACCAGAGTGGGTGGGTCCCACTTGTGTGCACCTATGGTGCATCACCATGGGTGTGTGCCACAGATCAGTCACTGGCTTGTGCCAGGCTGCCACCCATCCACCATATAACCTGGGCACCATCGCCCCAGACCGCATCCTGGGTGCATGCCACCAGCAAGTGGCACTCTGCAGGCCGCATGGGTGCAGGCAATGGCCTCCTGTATGTTTGCTGCATTGCGGCTATCAGGCATGTGGCTGCTGGGAGTCTACATCCAGGGTGTGGTGTGGGGGGCAACTCCCTGGACGGTGCTGGTGGTAACACGGCACCTGTGGCTCTCAGTACGTCCATCCTGTCATTTTTTTTTTTTTTTTTTTTTTTATTTATTGTTTAACCGGGAGTGGTACACTAAGCTGAAAGCTTGTTTACAGGTGTGACCTGGAAGCACAGGGAAGTTAAGTGACTTGCTCAGGGTCACATAATATGCAAGTGGGGGTTGTGGGATTCAAACCCAGGTCTCCACAATTGCAGCTCAAAGCCTTAAACCACTGCACTATACTGCCTGACAGCTGTGTGTGGGTGCCTGGAGCATGTTCTGGTGCACCTCAGAGAGCCGTCTCCAGATGGCCTACCTGTAGTTCTGTGGCCTGCCTCTGGGTGGTCGGTTTAGGCATGCCTTTTCCATGCCTAACTTTGGGCAGTGCATTTCCAAGATGCACCGCACATTTTGGCTGAATATAGGGGTGCGAAGCATATTAATGGGAACCACCCTTTCTTTGCCCAAATACATTATCCCTGCACAATGGCACATATGGAGATGCACGACACATCTCCCCCTTCTGATTATCGCACTTTGGCGCATTATTTGAGATGGGCAGCACACATTACTTTACACCGCACATCTCCTTTGAAAATGTGGGCTGCTGTGTCTCCAACTTTGTGTGTCTCGATCTGTGTGCCCATCCTGCGGCACTCATCTGCTCTTCACTGTCACTCAGGATCAGGAAGGCATGACGTATTGTGATTGGGGACATGGACTGAATGACACCACCATTGCGCATGGACACTCTGGCTGTGTGTGTGGTGGTGGTGGGGGGGACGGGACTCTCCTGCACTTTAGTAGTGATCGGCACTTGGACACGACAGCCTCTGAACAATGGAGGAGGCTCGATGACATGGGCTCACCTACTGACATGCAGTGTGCCACTCTCACAATCATAATGCCACTGACTACATTCTTCCATTAGGAGCCAAGGCGTGCTGCTACTCCTTGCATTGCAGACTGGGGGTAGCCACTGAATGACGCCCAATGCTCCAGTTACCGTGCTTCTCCTCAGATGATGCAGCACAGGTTGAGCAGCAGTGCTGAAGGACACGGATGTCACAGACAGGACCATGCCAATTCAGACTTCATAACACTGACAAAGCCACAGAGAAAGTAACGCTGTGCCGACAGTCTCCCTGTTGCCTCTGCGAACTGATCACAGCTGCCGATGGTGCATTACTGAGTGGGGGACAATGCTGCCTTTTGGACACTGTTGCCATTCCCGACGGTCTCCTCTGCTGCTGCAGCATATTGACACAGAGAGACAACCGATCACTGACAAAAGGAATTCAGACCAGATGACAGAAGAGAGAGAGAGAGAGAGAGAGAGAGAGAGAGAGAGAGGCACAGAGACTGCATCACGCAACTGCTCATATTCTCTCTCCGTCAGGCTGCCCAGACACATTTTCCTGCATCTTGCCCTCTGTCCTGGCCCGATCACAGACAAAAGGTATTGAGCAATGCACATCGCCCACCCCATTCCAGACAAAGACAGAGCCGATCACGGACACCTGCTGCAGCTCTCTCGCATCCCCACATTGGCTGCCACTGTCCCTTGACTTTCTGAAGCAAGAAATGAGAGCAGACAGGTCTTGCCCCAAGTCCCACCGCAGAACCATGCATTAAAAAGGGAAATTTAATGCACGGCAAAGCAGAGGGACTCCTCCAATCGGATTGCACGTTTTCAGCAACCCATGTTATAACTTGAAATATCAACTGCAAAACAACGATTATGCTATTGCAACACTGTATACATGATTTTTAAACACCATTTTCTTTCTGAAAGAGCATGCAACTACTGAAAATACAGATCCAACTTTGGTTTCAGCCTCTCTTTTTTAGATCCTCTAGTCTAAATAAAGGGCATAAGGGAACTTATCAGTAACTACAGTATCAGAATTTTACAAATGAGTGAAAGAGGACACAACAGGGGTGCAAATAATCAATGATGCCTTCATCTGTAGCCCAGGTCTTGCCTCTCTATGTAACTGAAAAAAATACTAGAACAAAGCAGCATTTTGAAAACTTCAGTATGTGGCCTTTGTACAACCGCAGCATTCTGGTGTCACAAGACTCCCATAACTATAAAAAAAAAATAAATAAATACTACTAGGTCTGACAATGCATGTTATTTACTTAGTTTACAGTAAAACTGAAGGGTATAGTGAGAGTGTACAAAATGCCAGAAGTCACTTTTTTGTAGACCAGTAAATAGTTTTGCCCAACCAAGAACTGCAGAAGGGCTTCAAGGTGTCCCACCACTTTCAAACCCTGCCCCCCACATTGAAAAAAAAAAAAATAAATAAAATAAAAATTACATTTTAAAGATCACGACCATGTAAAAAAAAAAAAAACTAAGCACCAACCTTTCATTTTTTTTCTTTCTACAGTTTTTTCATTGGCTCTGTAACTTTTGTTAAACATTACAGATTAGTTCTGCTCCTTTACCTGCACACAAACCACTCAGACATTTATTCTGCAGAAAGCACATTCATGCACATTTACCCTTGGAACAGGCACATTTGGTGTAGGGTTTTTTTTCCCTGTTGCTCACTTTTTATGAAGACCTTCATTTAACAAAGTAGCCTCTTTTTTCAATAAAAGCTATTTTTCAAATATAGTACTTGTTCAGAGTCGGGAGTCTACTGTTAAAACCTCTTTTTACCATCTGAGGAACATCGCTCGATTAAGCACCTGGTCCCACCTGGTGATCTTCCAATGATGGTCCACGCCTCTGTAACCTCGCGCATTGATTACTGCGATGCCCTATACCTGGAGCTACTGGGGATTGATCTCTGCTGATTGCAGCTAGTGCAGAACACGGTGGCCAGGTTGTTGACTGGTCTATCAAGATCTAGCCACGTCACTCCTGTACTCCGCTATCTGCACTGGCTGTACAGTGCACTGGCGGATCACCTTCAAGGTTGGGTTACTGACTATAAAGCCCTACACGGGCTGGGACCGCGTTACTTGCAAGATCTTCTATGTCCTGACTGGCCCCTCTGCTCACTCCATTCCTCCGACAAGGGATTGTTAGAGATTCCCAGGGTTCAACTGAAGACCTCTGGGGCTCGCTCTTTTGCTTTTGTTGCCCAAGCCCTATGGAATTCTCTACCTCGTCAGATCAGAGTGCGCCTGATCATGGAGTGCTTTAAATCTGCCCTAAAAACATTTTCTTTGGCATTCCCTGATTCAAGTACTGGTGAAGCCTGCTGCCATCTTTTACTTTAGGACGGTTTTAAAGTGTATATTTGTTGTTTTTATTGATTGTTTCGACTTTTGTACAGCGCTATGATCTACTGGAATAGTGCTATAAAAATAAAGATTTGATTTGATAAAGATTTGATTGACTGATTGTTCAATCTTTACTGGCCTTTAAGTAAATTCAGTGGGTGTTAAACACGTGATGGTACTAAAGATCATTTCAGAAACAGTATTTGAAAAAAACTGCTTCCATGGGACAAAACTAGTTTAAAAAGAATCTCTCAATTTTTATACGAGAAATTAAACAGGAAGATCCCTTATCTCTATGGGAGCTCCTCTGAGGCACTGTCAATTTTCCATTCTGCCCCCTCCCCAAAGGAAATGAAGATATTGTAATTTGTCGTTCCCACCCCCCCGGGAGGGGCTAACCATGTGATCCCTTCCACTTCCTTGCTGCAGACTCTGCCCTGTGCTCCTATGTCTTGTGACGCCTGTAGAGGGAAACGTGTGTGTGTGTGGTGTGGGGTTCATTCAAGTCTATGAAGTGTGATTTACAAACCCGTGCTGCCCCCCCAATATTTGGTGAATTTGGAGGCCAGGTTCAACAAACAAGAGCCTTAGTTGAATTCAGACTCCAATTTCACTTAATGTCCAGCTAAAGGTAGGGATGTCACGATATGACACTATATCACAATAATTACCACCAATGATAATTTTTTGTTGCAAAAAAAACAGTATCGCGATTATCATGCAGCACGATATACCATGATACACAGTGATAATGCACCTTAGCTTGCTTTTCTGGCAGCGTGTCCCTTTCTAGGTGCAACCATGATACCCAATTCCCCACCATCCTCCAATCAGATTTTTACTACTTTTACTTAAAATTAGAAATGCAGTGCTGGCCCTGGGCACCGCACCTGCCACCACACTGGTATACCAGTTCAGGACAGACCTGGGTCGCTCAAGGGCTGGCTGCATTAAGGAAGACTGAGCATCCACTGACAGCTCTCCTACTTTGTGGAGGGGGTACAGCGCAAGGCGCTGCTTGGTCGCCATCTAGTGGAGGCTGGATGATGAAACAGTAACAGCTTTCTGACTGTCTGGGTACAGGGGCTGGGGCAGAGTACATGCAACATCTTTAAGTCACTTTTTTTTTTTTTTTTTTAAAGACAAGACATTTTTTGCAGAGAAAAGCGAAAGACCTAGGGAGGAATAGTGAGGCTGAAAGTAGAAGGAGGGGCTTGTGTGGAAGACATACTGAACACATTCTTTGGTTCAGTATTTACGGAGGAGGGGTTAGGTAAAGGGCCTATGATAACAGACAGGGGCATTAAGGGACAGGAGGTGGACACTAGCCCCTTTACAGAGAAGAGAGTCCTAAAGGAACTGTCATAGTTAAAAGCAGACAAGGCAATTGGACCAGACAAGCTACACCCCAGGTTACTGACAGAGCTCAAGGATGAGCTGGCTGCTCCTCTGACAGCCCTGTTCAACCTGTTACAAGAAACAGAAAAGCTACCTGGAGAGTCGAGAAGGGCTGATGTAGTCCCACTCCACAAAAAGTGGAAGCAAAGAGGAGGCAGGAAACTATAGGTCTGTCAGCTTGACTTCAGTAGTGGGCAACGTAATGGAATTACTCCTGAAGGGCAGGACTGTGGAATACCTTGTTACCAGTGGACTACAGGATTCAAGGCTACATGGCTTCGCGGGGGGAGGTCTTGTCAGACAAACCTGATAATGTTCTTTGATTTGGTAACCAAGGAAGTGGATAACGGGGGAGCAGCTGACATGGCCTACCTGGATTTCAGTAATGCCTTAGATGCCATTTTACATAGAAGGTTGTTGAGCAAGCTGAGAAGCCTAGCAGTGGGCCCCAGTATAGTCAAATGGGTAGTGAGCTGGCTAAGCAATAGGAGTCAGAGGGTGGTGGTAAATGGCGCCCATTCTGGAGAAGGTAAGATGACCACTGGGGTGCCACAAGGGTCAGTACTAGACCCAGCCCTCTTCAGGGTCTTTATTAGCTACATTAGACTGGAAGGGAAGTAATGTCTGTTCGCAGGACATAAAAATCTGCAACAAAGTTGGCCTGCGGTGGTGGGGGGAGATCTAAAAAAGCTGGTATAACAATCACAAGCTTGGTAACTGGGTTTCAAAGCAAAAAAGTGCAAAATCCTGCACTCTGGGCTCAGAAACCCAGGGCAACGTATCAAATAGGAGGAGAAGTACTAGCAGTCACAAAACTAGAAAGGGACATTGAGGTAATCATTACAGACTACCTGAAGGTAGCAAAACAGTGTGACAAGGCAGTGGGAAAGGCTAGCCTGATGCTTGAATGCATAGGCAGGGGTATCACCAGCAGAAAGAGGGCGGTATTAATACCCCTGTATAGATCACTGGTGAGACCCCACCTCGAGTACTGTGTACAGTTCTGGAGATCCCACCTCTGAAAGGACATCAACAGGGTGGAAGTAGAGCCTGCACCAGCAGCCCTATGAAGAAAGGCTTAAGGAACTGAATACAGCATGCTCCCTAGAAGGAAGGAGGGAAAGGGGGGATATTACTGAAAGATTCAAATACCTCACAGATATAAACAAGGTACAGGAGGAGCATCTTCCAAAGAAAAAGATGCTTGAGGCAAGGGTCGAGAGGGCTGAAAAATACGAGGATGTACTTCATGGAAAGGGTTGTGGATGCTTGGACTAGCCTCCCAGGAGAGGTCATGGGGGCCAAAATGGTTACAGGGTTCAAGAATACATGTGATAGACACAAGGGGATCTTAGAAGTAAGGCAAAGGAGGGTGAAGACAAGGGAGTGTGAAAACCGGAGACAGTAGGGTCTGCAGTGGCACTGTAGGTAGGGAAAATAGGGCACACTAGGTGGGCTGGGAGGTCCTTATCTGCCAACACCTTCTAGGTTATGTTTCTATGTTTCAAACACCAGCACCATTGCACAAGACATATGCCAGTCTCAGGGACAGGAGAAAAAAAAATGGGGGTGGGTGTGCCCCAGTCTACTTAATTACACAGATACTAACAGCAGATAAGTACCGCTTGGCCCACCAGCAGAGGTCGTGGGGGCTAAAACGGTCTTAGGATTTAAGAATGAATGGGACAGACATAAGGGAATCTTACAAGCAAGAGGTGGGTGTAAGCCAGAGTCCAAGTAGCGTCTCTGGAGGCACAAGTAGGAATTTGGAACAGACTAGGTGTGCCATGTGGTCCTTACCTACTGACAACTTCTATGTTTCTACATAGTCTGCCCATTTTTCCTACCTACTTTCTTAGAGATACCTACTTTCATAGATCTCTAGTCATCCATTCCCCCTTCCAGAGTGTCTACCCTATTGCAGAACTTGTGTGATCTGCAAAAAGGCAGAACTTCCCTTCTAGCCCCTCTGCAATGTCACTAAAGACATTAAAGAGGACTGATCCTTGCGGCACTCCACTGGTCACCTCCCTTCCTCAGAACGAGCTCAGTTTACCACCACCACCACCACCACCACCACCACCACCCTCTGCAGCCCATCCCTCAACCAATTTTTTACCCAGTTTACTGCCTTTTGACCCACTCCCAGGCTGCCCAGCTTGTTTACGAGTCTCCTATGTAGAATGGGGCTGAAGGTTTTACTGAAATCTAGGTAGGCCACATCCACGGCTCCACTAATATAATTCACTGGTCGCCCAGTCAAACAAATCTAACCGATTTGACATGACCTCCCTCTGGTGAATCTATACTGCCTCGGATCCTGTGAGTCACTGGATTCAAGATAACAAGAAAACAATCCTTTCCTTCAATAGAGATTCATACTTAATGGTGAACAGGAGCCCTCGGACCTCTCTCCATGTTGATCCCCCCTGGTGAGACAGCGGGGAGAGTGGTGGTTGAGGTTGGGGGCACTAGAATGCCCAAAGGCCGTGTCCAAACAGCTATATGGGGGGACAAATCATTTTAATTTCTGCTGATTATTGTGATAATCAATATATCATAAGTTTTACCCAAATATCATGATACTAAAAATCTGGCATTGTGACATCCCTAGTTAAACATTCAAAAAACAGGTTTGTAAATCACACTTTACAGAGCTGAATGAAGCACGCCCCTAAACTCTCCCTATATAAATGTCAAAAACAGAGCAAGGGGCAGAGCCAGCAATAAAGAAGTGAAAGAGATAAGCCCTCGGGGACCAATTATAATCCCTTTTGCTTTCTTTGAGAGGCAGCACAGAAGAATTACGTACCTCAGAGGAGCTCCCATGGAAGTAAGGGAGTTTCCTCTTATTTGTTAGCAGCACCGAGAAAGGTGCTATTTAAAACAGACATTCTGATGGAGCCAAAATGTTCTTGCACCCTAAGAATGCATGCAAGGTCACTCAAGTGCTGCTGGAGCATGTTAATATTTTTGTAACTGGAGTGGGAATAAACCATTTAAATTGAATCCTGTTAACCAGGCCTGATGCCACACATATAGTAAATGAGAAATAACTTCTGGTGTATTTAGAACAGTCTAGAATCCCTAGTATTCTGTTCCTTTGTTTACTCTCCTTATTTTCTCACCAGGGTGTTCCACTTATCTGAAAGCATCATCCTGTTTCTGCCTTCCTTGCTCCATCACTGGGGGTACAAAATATCTATCTCGATCCATCGGTCCATCTCTAGATCCCTTGATCTCTACATCCCTCAATCCATCTCTACAGCTCTATAGGTCCGACAGCAGCACAGTAGGCAGCACAGACTGCCAAACTTGCTCTGCCCCCAAAAAAAAAAATAACTACATTATAAATAACTTGGGATTGAAGGCAATGATGCAAGGGATGAGTCACTAAGTCTGCAAATCATATGAAAAAAATTAAGGGAACTAGGGAAAAATGAAGGGGGAGTTCATGTAAAAACAAAAGGGTTGTGGGTACAAGACAGACAGGGGTCTGAATTAATGTCAGGAAGCTGGGATGAGCTCCAGGCAATGGTAGCAGACACTGGGCTGGACCTTGTAACCATTCCGTAAACTTGGACCTCAGAGAACAACTGGAACCCGATGGTCCCAGGTTACACCATGCACAGATGTGACGGGCTGAAAAGTAAAGACTGAGGGGTAGCCCACTATTGTCAGGGAAGGAATCAAGGCAATGAAGGATGGATCCATCGGGGAAAGAAGGGGGTAACAGAATAGTTGTGGGTTCAGTTCAAGGAGGCACGAGGTAAGAAACTGCACATGGGGATGGCAATACAGAACACCAGGGCATTGGGATGAGAGCGATAGGGAACCTAGGGGCAGAAGTAGGCAAGAAGGCTGCAAAGAGGGAGGATCGCAACTTGCCAGACAACACTGACTGGGACTATTCCAGCAGCTAGATGCACCAGAAGCCAGGCCCTACTAAATGCACTGCAGGACTGCATGCTGATGCAGCTGGTTAAGGAACCCATGAAGGCAGCATGCCATTCTTGACATGATGTTCACCAACTCAGAAAAGATAGAAGTGTAGGATGGGGAAGCACTGGGGTTCAGGGACCATAAAACCATATGGTTTGAGCTGGCACCTGGAACCGGTAAACCCTCAGCAAACTTTGAAAAGGGCAGACTTCACCCAGATAAGGGAATCGGAAGAGGTTCATTAGAGCAGACAGTATCAGGGGAGTAGAGGAGAAATAGGGAGAAATAAAAGAGGCCATTCTCAAGGAGACAAAGACATGCATGAGAACACTTACAAAGAGAAACGGATACTGGAAACCAATGAAAATGTAAGAGAAGAAGCAAGTGCCAAAAGGAAGTCCTTCATCCGGTATAAGGAAAAGCAGGCAGGAGAACCAATTAGGATAGGAACTTTATTTTTATAGTGCTCCTTCCCGGAGGCTCAGAGTGCTTAACATTAATAAAAAATACATATTCAAAAATAACATGGACAGATGAAGGTCTATACTGGCACGATGGTCTGCATCTGTCCACGAAGGGAGCCAAGATCCTAAGTGACAGGTTTAAATGCTTCCTTGGCAAGCTTTTAAACTAGCCATGGGGGGAGGTGCTAATAAGAGGCAGGAAATTTCAAGCCTCCCCCCACAAAACATGCCAGGTAGTAAGGTAAACACTTAGGTACAGTGCTCAACAGAGGGCAGGATGGAGTAAATGGAAACATAGACGAGGGCAAAAAGAGCAGGCATGGGGGAATAAAAAGGATAAAGCCAACATTAAATGGAGGGCAATGAGTACCAATGCCCGTAGTCTGGGAAACAAGCTTCCTGAGCTAGTATCCTTGATGGAAGATGAACAATTGGATATTGTGGCAGTCACGGAAACATGGTACACAGAGAACCATGACTGGATGTCAACATACCGGGGTACAGTCTACAGAAAGGACAGGAGGTGAAGAGAGGAGGTGGAGTAGCTCTATACATAAACGGAAGGGATCGAAGCAACAGAACTAAAAAGTAAAGGGGGAGGACAAGAGGCACTCTGGGTCACCTTGGAGACAGGGAATGGCATCACAATCCACATAGGGGTTGCATACAGACCCCCGTCTCAAGGGAAGGAAATGGACAAGAAAATGATAGAGGACATTCTCAAAATGGCTGAAAAAGGGGAGATGCTGTTGACGGGGGACCTGAATGTGCCAGATGTTAACTGGATGACATGTACTGCAGCCACATCCAAGAGCAAGGTCATTCTCGATGCCCTGCAGGGGGCAGGCCTTAGACAGCTAGTGTTGGAACCCACCGGGAGGGAGCAATACTAGACCGGGTACTCTCAAATAGAGAGAGGATCACAAATTTACAAGTCAGTAGACATCTGGGAACAAGCAACCACTGCGCAGTGTGCTTCACAATAAGCACAACCATGGAGACGAGCCATACAAAAACAAGCATACTGGACTTTAGAAGGGCTGACTTTGGCAAAATTGGTGAATACCTGAGGAATATACTAGCAAGAGGCCAAAAAGGAAGGGTGGAAGAACAATGGAGAAAAATCAAAACTGCCATCATGGAGGCAACAAGCCTTTGTGTGAAACAGATAAAACAAAGCGGAGTAAAAAAACACTATGGTTCTCAAAAGAGGTGGCAGGGAAGGTTAAGGAGAAAAAGGCTGCATTCAAAAAGTATAAGGAATCACAGGAGCACGACAGGGAACCGTATCAATTAAAGCAGAAAAAAGTGGGGAAGGCAGTCAAAATAGCAAAAGCCCAAACCGAGGAAAAAATAGCCAATTCAGTTAAGAAGGGGGATAAAACCTTTTATAGGTACATTAGGGAGCACAGAAAGGTTAAGGGAGGAACAGTGAAGATTAATAAGGGAGAGGGGGAGGTGGGCAGAGGGAGACAGTGAAAAGGCAGAGATACTGAATGAATACTTTTGATCAGTATTCACAAAAGATAAGGAGTTACCTAAACCAGACAATAGAAGCACTCTGGGTAGGGGGGTTGACACCAGTCCATTTACAGAAGGGAGTCCTGAAAGAACTCCTAAAACTCAAGGTGGACAAAGCAATGCGGCCTGATGGGATTCACCCCAGAATCCTAAAAGAACTAAGGGAGGACCTAGTGACACCACTGACCACACTTTAACAAATCATGGAAGGATGGGGTGGTACCCGAGGACTGGAGGAGGGCAGATGCGATTCCCCTTCACAAAAGTGGGAGCAAGGCAGAAGCAGGAAACTACAGACCTGTAAGTTTGACCTCAGTGGTAGGGAAAATGATGGAATCACTTCTGAAAGAAAGAACTGTTGAGTACCTAGAGACCAGCGGGGCACAGGACCCAAAGCACTATGGATTTACAGCAGGAAGGTCATGTCAGATGAATCTAATAGATTTCTTTGACTGGGTGACCAAAGTAATAGACCATGGAGGGGCTGTGGATATGGCCTACCTAGACTTTAGCAAGGCATCTAACACAGTCCCGCACAAAAGATTAATAATCAAGTTAGCCAGCCTGGGAGTGGGTCCCAGGGTGGTAGCCTGGGTAGCACACTGGCTGCAAAACAGGACACAGAAGGTAATAGTTAATGGAACACATTCCGAAGAAAGAGGGGTCACTAGTGGAATACATCAGGGCTCAGTACTGGGTCCAGCCCTCTTTAACATCTTTACAGGTGACATTGCAGAGGGTCTGAAGGGAAAGGTATGCCTCCTTGCAAAGGACACAAAGATCTGTAACAGCTGATACACAAGGGGGGGTAGAAAGGATAAGAAGGGACTTGGCAAGGTTGGAGGAATAGTCAGACATATGGCAACTTAGATTCAATACAAAGAAGTGCAAAGTAATGCACCTGGGAAACAAAAACCCAGGAAAAGAGTACACAATAGCAGGGGAGGTACTAACAACAAAAATGGAAAGGGAATGGAGGGTAGTCATATCAAATGATATAAAGGTTGGTAAGCAATGTGAGAAGTCAGTAAGGAGAGCCAGGGGGATACTGGGATGCATAGGAAGGGGCACCACAAGCAGAAAAAAGGGAAGTGGTTATCCCTCTGTACAGACAGTTGGTGAGACCCCATCTGGAGTACTGTGTGCAATTTTGGAGGCCTCATCTACGCAAGGACATAGGATGGAAGAAGTCTAGAGGAGGGCAACTAAAATGGTGCATGGTCTGCATCAGAAACCATATGAAGAGAGACAGAGTTTAATACGTATACCCTTGATGAAAGGGGGGACAGGATAGAAACGTTCAAGTACCTGAAGGGAATCAACAAAGTCCAGGAGGGTAGCATCTTTCAGAAAAAGATGTGTAAGAACAAGGGGCACAATTTAAAGATAGAGGGGGGGACGGCTCAGGGGTAATGTGAGGAAATTTTTTTTTCACAGAGAGAGTGGTGGATGCATGGAACCGCCTTCCTGGGGAGGCTGTTAGGTCTAAAACAGTGGGGGATTTCAAGCATGCATGGGACAGACACAAGACAATTGTAGTGGGGGGTGGCAGGAAGTAGGCTGTTGGGTAACTAGAATCTGCTGCTTATTCAGTAGGTAGGGAAATGGGCAGACTGGGTGGGCCAAGTGGTCCTTATCTGCCATCAAAGTCTATGTTTCTATGTAACATATGAGGCAGAGACTAACAGTGCTATCTATCCCACACTCAATTATACTATAAAACCAGAATTTCAAATACAGAATACTAAGCAGTTGCGCAATAAGTTCCTCAAACAGCAAGTGATAGTAACTGTTGTCAGATCAAATTAAATGCCTGCTCAAAGAGCAACATTTTTAGGCCCCTCTTAAAGGCTTCCACTGAGGGTGCCTCAGACAGATGTCGAGGAAAAGAGTTCCACAGGGTTTGTGCAGCAACCAAGAATGCCCGGTCCCCCAGCTGCCACAGCCTAGCCCTGGGGACCACCAGGAGGCAACCCTCGGAGGAATGGAAAGCCAGAGACAGGCGGTGAGTAGTCAGAAGGTCTTGAAGGAAGGCTGGTCCCCTCCCTGTGCAAGGTTTTATAGGTCAGCAACCCAACCTTGAAGGCAATCCTCCACCACACTGGCAACCAGTGCAGTTCACAGAGAACAGGTGTGACATGGTCAAATTTTCAAGTCCCAGTCAACAACCTTGCTGCCATGTTCTGCTGCAGCTGGCGAAGGTTGCCTCCTGACAGCCCCCGGTACAGGGCACTGCAGTAATCCAGCCGGGACATGATGAAGGCATGCACCAGGGTGGGCAGGTCATCAGATGGTATCAGGGCTCAGATACCGGCAATATTCCTCAAGTGGTAAAAACAACTCTTTATGACAGCTAGCACCTGACCCTCAAGTGTCAAGCCATTGTCCAGGATCACACCCAGATCCTTCACCCAAGTTATATGAGGTATAAGAAGTTGGGGGGGGGGTGAAGGAAGCATAATGGACAAGGCATCTGGCCTCTTAGGAGTGGAAGGAGATGGAGGAGCACAGGGAGCAGTGGTGGATATAGGGGAGGGAGGGAAAGTGCAGAGCAAAGCAGTAACAGGAATGACAAAGAGGATACAGTATGGCCAGGGTGGACTTGGAAGAAGCGCTGTATGCTACATCAGAACAGTGTTTGTACTGAGTTGATACCTTTGAGTTATTTAAATGTCTATCATATCTCACCTGTCCTTTGTCTCCAGCGAGTACATCCGAAGATGGATTAATCTCTATTCATACGGTTCTTCGTGTAGTCCATGCATCATCTTCATAGCTCTCCTCTGCATGGTTTCCAGGAGATCCTTGTCCTTCTTGAGGTGCGGTATCCAGAACTGAAAGCAGTACTCCAGGTGAGGCCTCACCAAGGACCTGTACAGTGAGACTATCGCTTCGTTTTTCCTACTTGTGATACCCCCTTCCTATGCATCCTAGAATGCCGCTAGCTTTTTGTGCTGCCTTTTTGCACTGCCTGGTTGTCCTTAAATCACAAGTACCCCCACATCCCTCTCTACCTTAGTTTCAGTCAGCTGATCCCCCCCCCCGGTATATTTCCAGCCTAGGTTCTTCGTCCCCAGGTACATAACTTTGCACTTCCTGGCATTGAATTTGACCATTCCTCCTATTTTATTTTAGATCAGCGATCACTTCTGTGACCCCCTCGTCTGGCGTGTCCACTCTGTTGCAGAGCTTGGTGTCTTCTGCGAACAGGCACATCTTTCCTTGCAAACCCTCTGTGGTGTCACTGATGAATATGTTAAATAGGATTGGGACCAGCACCGATCAGTGAGCGACTCTGCTGGTCACCACTCCTTCCTCCAACAGAGTGATGTTTACTAACACTCTCTGGGTTCTCCCTTGGAGCCAGTTTTCTAATCCAGCCTATTTTATGTCTCACTCCTGTGTGTTCCAACTTATTTATTGGCCTCCTACATGGAATGGAGTTGAACGCCTTACTGAAATAAAGGATATACTACATCTACTGCTCCTCCCTGGTCCACTGTTCTTGTCACCCAATCAAGGAAATCAATCATGTTTGTCAGACATGACCTCCCCACTGTGAAGCCATGCTGCTTTAGAGGTCTACTTGGTTAGTTGCTTCTAGATGCTGTACAATTCTTTCTTTCAGTAATGTTTCCATGATTTTCCCCACCACTGAGGTAAGGCTAACTGGATGGTAGTTTCCAGCATCTTCCTTGCTGCTGCTTTTCTTGTAGCGGTTATCCTCATGGCTCCCCAAGTCATCAGTACCGTGCCACTCTCCAGTGACTTGCTGAAGAGGTCTGCTAATGGGGTGGAAGGTCTTCTCAGAGTTCCTTTAGTATTCTCGGGTGGATACAGTCAGGTCCCATAGTTTTGTCGTTTTTTCATTTTGCTTGTTCTTTTAGGACCCTTCAATTGTGAAGGGGGTTTGTGTAGACTTCACTGATACGGTGTTCTTCATGCTTTGGTTCTCGTCCACTTCCCTGAACATGCTTGAAGTGAGAAGAAAAGACAAAACAGGACTGAAACCTACAAATACCTCTACAGTTTAGATAAAGTGGACGGTAGTAAATTGTTTAGACAGAGTGGGAACATGAGCACCAGGGGCAACCCTATGAAGCTGGCAGAGGGCAAGTTTGAGAGATACCAGGAAGAAGTACTTTTTCACAAAGAGGGTGCTGGAAGGGTGGAATAGGCTGTCATAGCAGGTGGGATTCAAAGGAAGTTGGAACAGATATACAACAATTTCGTAAAGACCACATCAGAAAGGGAGGGGGAAGTGAGGAGGCCCAAGGGCTCTCTCTTTCATAGAAACATAGATGTTGACGGCAGATAATGACCACAAGGCCCATCCAGTCTGCCCATTTTTCCTACCTTGTACATGTGCCATAGACCTTTACTCTGTCAATGGCCTATCTATTCATACTCATCTGTATTGCTCCCTTATGCCCATCCCATGCATGTTTGAAGTCCTGCACTGTATTCATATCCACCACTTCCTAAGGTAGGCTGTTCCACCACCTTTTCTGTGAAAAATAACTTCCTCACATTACCTCTTAATCAGCCTCCCTCTCATCTCATGCTGTGTCCTCTTGTCCTGCTATTTTTCTTATAACAAAATACGTTAAGACTCTTTCACCTTGTTGATCATAATGCCCTTAAGATGTCAATGTTTCGACCATTTCACCTCTCTCCCTCCTTTGCTCTAGGATACAACACTGAGCTCCATTAATCTGTCCTTGTATGTTTTCTGATGCAGTCCCTGCAACATTTTTGGTGCTCTTCTCTGGACTGCCTCCATTTTGTTAATGTCCTTGTGGAGGTGCGGCCTCCAGTACTGCATGCAGTACTCCAGATGGGGCCTAACCAGTGTCTTGTAAAAATGGATTACCACCTCCCTCTTATGACTCGTGATACCCCTACTAATACACCCCAACATCCCTCAAGCCTTACTTACAGCTTTAGTGGTCTACTTGGATGACTTCAGATCATCTGTCATGATGATACCCAAGTCTCTTTTCTCCCTTGTGATTGCCAGCAATTCCCCTCCCAACCTATAGGTGGCTTCAGCGTTTCTCTTCCCTATGTGCATGATCTTGCAATTCTTTGCATTAAACCCCAGTTGCCCCTCTTCTGACCATTTTGCCAGTTTATCCAGATCTCATTCTGCCAACCCCATCTGGATCATCTACTCTGCTGCAGATCTTGGTGTCATCTGCAGACAGACAAACCTTACCCTTCAGTCCATCTGCAATGTCACTGATGAAGATACCGAAAGACTGGCCCCAGGACTGTTCCCTGAGGTACCCCACTTGTGACTTGTATCTCTTCTGACTGTATAATGTTTACCACCACTCTGTTTTCTGCCCGCCAACCAGTTTGCCACCTAGTTGACCAACTTCTGACCCATCCCGAGCCTACCCAGCTTATTAATCAATCTTCTATGTGGAACAGTATTGAAAGCTTTGCTGAAGTCAAGGTAGGCGACATCAACTGCACCCCCTTGGTCCACCACTCTGGTTACCCAGTCAAAGAAATCTATGAGATTAGTTTGACAGGACCTTCCTCTTGTAAACCTATGCTCCTATGGATGCTAGGTGTTGCACTATCCTTTCCTTAAGGAATGCCTCCATAATCTTGCCCACTACTGAGGTAAGACTGACTGGTCTTTAGTTCCCTGCATCCTCCCTGCTACCACTCTTGGAGCGTGATCACACGAGCCCTTCTCCAGTCTTCTGGGATCTCTTCTGTGCTCAGACTCACTAAACAGTTCTGATAACGGCTCTGCTAGTTCCACCCTTAACTCCTTTAGTACCCTGGGATGTATGCCATCAGGTCCTACTGCCTTGTCCACCCTGAGCTTAGTGAGCGCTTGCAGGACCTTTTCTTTTGTGAAGGGACTTGTGCACACCTCCCTCCCCCGTGTCCATGGTGCTGAGCTGTGGGCCCTGCCCTACCTTCTCCTCAGTAAATACTGAGCAGAAGTATCTATTTAGGATAGATGATTTTCCTTAGTCCTCCTCCACACACTCCCCCTTATCTCCTCTGATCTTAGCAATACCCCCTCTGGACCTTCTCCTTTCACTAACTTATCTATAGAAAATCTTGTCCCTTTCTTTTATTGCTCATGCTAGTGTTTCCTTGGTTTGGGCCTTTGCCTGCCTCACTGCCTTCCTAGCTTCCCTTAGAGAAGTTTGGTATGCCCCCCCGTTCTTCGTCCTGCTGAGTTCCCTTATATTTCCTGAAGGCCAACCTTTTGGCTCTAACCTTTTCTGCTACAGTTTTTGAGAACCAAAGTGGTTTCCTTCTTTTCTTCTTGCTTTTCACCCTAACACAATGGGATGTTGCTTCAAGTATTGCATCCTGAATGCTTGCCCACTTTGCCTGTACTCCTTCACCTGTATTTCTTCTTGCCAGGGCTAGCTTAAGTCTGTTGGCCATCTTATCAAAGTCAGCTCCTCTGAAGTCACATATTTTGGCTTTAGTTAGGTAGGAACAGGCAGACATGACAAGCCAACAGGCTTTTTTCCTGACGACAGATTTTAATTTCTCTTTTCGCAGCCAAACTGATCTAGGTCAGTTTATTTAAAGGAGTACTACAGTCAAAATTTGCAAAACATATGTTATGCAGAGTGTTTTGACTTGTGCTTTTAGTCCTGGTATGTCCTTCCCTTTGATTGCTATCAGAATTTCTCTCAAATCCAGCCCACCAGTGCAATGGTAGCGCTACCACTTGCGATGCCAACAACCTAAGTTCGGAAGAAAGACTGGGGTGATGGAGGGCCAGTGGGGGTGGGAATCGTGTATCTGCAGGACCGCTCTCCACCTCCGGGTGGGGCTCAGTGCTCAACTGGCCTGTAGCAGCAGCCAAGAGAGGGAACTCGAGCTGAACGAAGTGGGGGAGACGTAGCAGACGTCAGCACGTGGCAGATGTATGCACATGTCACATTTCCCATGGGGGAGAAAACAGAAAATTCTGGTCAAGCAGAATGACAGCTGGCATCCACAGGCCATGCACCCGGCAACTCTGGTACCTCCTGGAATCTGGGTCTGGCAGGTTGGGGGACTCCTTGCCACCCTGCCACGGAGGGTAAGCCATGTGGGATTATAGGAGAGGTAACCCAGGGGAAAGCAGAGGCGAAGGGGCTGGGAGGATTGGCCAGAAGGAGGGACGACTGGCATGGGAGAAGTTTAAAAAAAAAAAAAAAAGAGAAAAAGTTTTCACAATTTGCCTACTAGTTTTATGGCCTCTCCTACCGGTTTACAGCCTCTGGGGATCTCCATATTACCATGGTTTATTGCTCTTTTTCCGGCAGTCCCTTTTGTCCCATGTGACCATAGATTCAGCATGTTAGTACTGGTTTACAGTTAACTGTAAAGCAATACAGCTGTGATTTTTTAAGTCAATTTCCTTATCCAGTAGGCACTGAAGGCTACTTGTACAGCTCAGCAATCACTTGAGGCCCAATTCAGCAGGTAGGAGGAAGTAGGCTGTTGGTTAACTAGGATCTGCATCTTATCCGTTAGGTAAGGAAATGGGCAGACTAGGTGAGCCAAGCGGTCCTTATCTGCCATCAGATTCTATGTTTCTATGTATTAGAAACACAAGAAACATAACACAAACACAAAATTCACAGCAGATAAGGACCGCTTGGCCCATCCAGTCTGCCCATTCCTCCCTACCTGCACTTACCACAGACAGTACCCAATCTACAGCTTTTCTCCCTACCCCCTTCCTTTCCACTACGATTCCCTTGTGTTCATCCCATGCATTCCTGAATCCTATCCCCGCCACTGCTTTCAGCACCTCTGCTGGAAGGTTGTTCCAGGAATCAAACACTTTCTCTGAAGTACTTCCTCACATCACCCCTGAATCTACCCCCTTCCAGCTTCATAACATGTAGCCTTGTTCTAGAGCACTTTTTTTTCGGGGGGGGGGGCCTTCCCTCCTCTATCTTACTTACCCCTGTAAGGTTTTAAAGGTCTCCATCATATCCCTCCTCTTCCGTTCTAGGGTGTACATATCAAGGTCCTTTAGTCTCTCCTCATGGGGCTTTTGATGCAGACCCTGCACCAATTTAGTTGCCCTGCTCTGAACTGCCTCCCTCTGTCTGTGTCCTTCAGGAGATGTGTTCTCCAGAACTGGACACGGTACTCTAGGAGGCATCCTACCAGCGATCTATACAGAGGCACCACCACCTCCCTCTTTCTCCTGGTGATGCCCCTCCCTATGCACCCCAGCATCCCACTAGCCTTCCCTACTGCCTTGCTGCACTGCCTGGCCACCTTTAGGTCATCAGATAGGATTACCCACAGATCCCTTTCCTGCTTGGTGGTTGTCACTATCACCCCACCCATTTTGTACTCTGCCCCTGGGTTTTCTGTGCCCCAAGTGCATTATTTTGCACTTTTTCACACAGACATCCAGCTGCTATACCCTTGACCACTCCTCAGGCTCTCTCAGGTCTCTGCGCATCCTTTCCACCCACTAGGGAGTGTACACCCTACTGCACATTTTGTCATCTGCAAAGGGGCAAACCTTCCCTTCCAGCTCCTCTGCAATGTCACTTAAAGACATTAGCGAGGACTGGTCCTACCACTGATCCCTGAGGTACCCCACTGGTCACTTTCCCTTCCTCAGACTGAATTCTATTCACCAGCCCCCTCTCGTTGCCTATCCCTTAATGTCTTATCCAGCTTACCACCTTGGCCCCACCCCTAAGCTACTGTACCCACTTACTAGTCTCCTATGTGGAACGGTGTCAAAACCTGTCAAATCTAGGTAGGCCACATCCACTGCTCCACCCTGTTCTAAATCCCTCGTCACCCTGTCAAATAAATTTAATCAGATGTGTTTGACATGTGCCGCCTCCCCAGTGAAACCCTGCTGCCTTGGGTCCTATAACCCACTGGATTCAAGATATTCCATAATCCTTTCCTTTAACAGTGATTCCATTAACTTTCTCAACACCGATTCTGGATGACTGGCTTATAACTGCCAGTCTCCTTTCTACCACCACTTCTGTGTAGTGGGACTACATCTGCAGAAGTCTTCAGGAACCACTTCTGTTTCCAGTGAGCGGTTAATCAAGACTCTCAGAGGTACAGCCCATATTTTCCTGAGCTCCCTCAATACCCTTGGATGTACTCCACCTGGCCCCACTGCTCTCTTCACCTTCAGATTAGTGAGTCCCTTCAGGACTCTCACCTCCAAAAAAGCACTGGTGTCCAACTACCTCCAAAGCTTCTGTTAGTTTTTGTGGCCCCTCTCCTTCTCTTTGAACAGTGAATAAAAGCATTTGTTCAGGATGTCTGCCTTTTCCTGGTCCCCCTCTGCACAGTCCCCCCCCTTTCCCTTTTTAAACATCACACTCTCACTCTTGTGGTCTTCTTCTTCACTTACATATCCAACAATGTCATGTCCCCTTTTGTTACCTCTTGGCTATTCTTTCTTCAGTTTGTGCCTTTGTATTCCTTACTGCTTTCCCTGCTTCCCTCCGTGTCTCTGTTTCCCCCGAAACACCTCCCTACCCACCTCCCACTACATCTCTTATACCTTCTGAATGCTATCCTTTTAGCCTTTACCTTTTCAGCCACCTCTTTCGAGGACCATTGCAGTGTCTTTCTTCTTGCTTCTGCTCACCTGTTTGATGCAGAGGTTTGTAGCTTCTACTATGCTCCCTTTTAATGTCACCCATGGTTCCTCAACCCCCCCTCCAAAACCAGGTCATCCTTTAAGCATTCACCCATCTTTATAAAATATGCTCTCCTAAAGTCCAAGACCCTTGCCTTTGTGTGGTTAGATTCGGCAGCTGTCCTTATACTGAAGCACACCATACAGCGATCGCTGTGTGGCCTCCCACCCAGACGTCTGCAACACTGTCCCCACTGCCCCATCATAAGTGGGTTCACAGACTAGCTACCTGAGGAATTCCCCCTACAGAGGGTCCAGACTGTTCCTGCTTTTAGATGAAGCTGCTGCTAGGAGGCTCCAATCTACATCTGGCAGGCTGAAGTCCCCCACCAGCACCACCTCCTCCTTTTCCGCCACCTTGCCAATGACTTCAAATAGCACCTTATCCAATCCCTGCCCCTGTACTGGAGGTCTGCAGAGTGCTCCAGTGCGAACAGTGGCTCTGTTCCCTATCTCCAGGATGACCCACAGTACCTCTGCTTCCACCTGCAGTCCCTGCATCTCCGTCACGTTTATGCTCTCCCTCACATAAAGCACCACCACACCCTCTCCTTTCCTTCCCACCTGGTCCTTCCTGAATCGAGTATAGCCTGGTATGGCCATGTCATGGTTTTCAGTGCACCATGACTAAGTAATGGCCAAAATATGCAGCTTGGCCTCTGCCAAGATGGCCTCTAGGTCAAGAATCTTATTTCCTAGACTTCTAGCATTTGCACACAAGACCTTCCAGACTTCATCATCATAGGTATCACAGGCATCATAGGTGTTTACAGAGCTTAGGTTACACTTTCATCTGTCATGCTCGCTACTTTAAGGTTTAGAACTTGTATAGGTTTTCTGAATCCCTATAAAAGGTGTCTAATTTGGATTCAAACATATTGGCACTCGTTCTACTCACTACCTTAAGTGGGAGTTTGTCCCAGTCCTGTACCACTCTGACTAAACCAATTTTGGCTCCTTACTGACTTTGGTTTTCTATCTTTCAGTTGTAAGTGATGAGCACGAGTATTTACCTGCTCCCTGGTTTCTAAGCCTAGATTCTCCACAAGTCATTATCAATCCATGCTTTATGAACGAGACACATCTCCTCTTTTTCTTCTATGTACAATGGGTAAAGATCCAGAGCCCCCAAGTCTTTGAGTCAGTTTTTCCCCATTCATACCTCTTATTCCTCTTGTTCTTGGTCTCATTTGAACCAAGAAGATCTTATTTTATAAACTAGTTTTGTTGTCTTGTAGTTTTATCTGGCTTTTTTAAGTGTATGAATTCTGACTCGCTTGGGGAGGCAGTGAGAGGGCCTCTCTTTGAATACTATTTTATTTGACTGAATTCTGTCTATAGAAGGATGTTCTTAGTTGGATTAATTTCAACGAAGAGGAGGTGGCGAGAGTCCTTTTTCATCAGCAAATCCTTTATGGCATTTGTGGTACTGGTTAATTTGCCTTTTTTTGACAGTCTGTGACTTAATGAATTGGAAGTGGTGAGAGCCCTCCTCGTCTGCAAATGGTTTGGAAACTATTACACGCAAATCCTTTTCTTTAGTGATTTTAATGTTCTGGACTATATCTGGTCTACCATTGTTCGAGAGTTTGGTGACCTGTTTGACAGTTTAAACTTCATGTGTTTATAATTTTTATTTTATAGTATATTATACTGTAGTTCAGTAGGTGTGGGGTGGGTGGGTAGAGTTATTTATATATTAAATTGATTTAGTTTAATTGTTGGATACTCCACCCTCTCGTTGAAAAAGAGAGAGGGGAGTTTTCCAAGGGGGGGTAAAGTATCTGTATTCTGTTGGCTTCCCTTAGGCTGTGAGAGGGCCTGGGGGGCTGATGATTTTTGCTACTTTTAATTGAATTTTTTGGGGTGTGTGTAAATAGATTGTTTTAATGTGTGTAGGGAGGGTCAAATGACGGTCAAGCAGTATTCCCCCACCAGGCTCAGGGAACTGCGCCCCTTTGACTGCCCGTCTATCAACAGAGACCTATAAATGTTGTCAATCCCTCTGGATTGCTAGGAGGTGCAGGAAGGGGGGTAGGGCTGGGCCTGGTGGGGAAATGGAAAGGGGGGTCGTATTGAGGAGGTGGGGACCAGGTGACGCCCTAGGGCAAAGTGGTGTCAGGACAGGGGTAGTCCTTGTCTAGTTCCCATAACCAAGGGCCCAGAAATTGAAGCTGGTCAGGAGTCGAGGTCTTCCCCAGCATCTCATCCAACACGGGCGGTGCTGTGTAATGCTAGGTCCATCAAAAACAAAACAGCTGATCTTGTTGAAACGATGGACCTGGCATGCATCACCGAGACCTGACTGGACGAAAATGCAGGCCCAGTATTGGCTTCTGCAGTTCCAGCTGGGTTTTCGGTGATTCACTGCTCGAGGCTGGATCATAGGGATGGGGGTGTAGCCATCTTTTTTTTTTTTTTTAGACCGAACTAGGCCTTATGGATGTTCCAGTGGAGACCACCAGATCCTTTGAGTGCTTAGGCTGCAGGATTCTCCTCATTTACCGTCCACCAGGTGATGGGGGTACATTTCTGCAGGAGATTGCGGACCTCGTCGTTTACATGGTGTTGGAGTCTCCCAGATAGATCATTCTGGGGGACTTCAATGCCTGGGTCGTCAACAAACTCTTGCAATTTGGTCAAAATCTCCTTCAGTTAATGACAACACTGGGCCTTACACAGGTAGTTACCTCCTCTACCCATATAGGAGGTCACTCATTGGATCTGCTGTTCCTCCTAGGGATGGAGATCACTGATCTGAGGGTGGAACCTGTCAGTTGGTCTGACCATCACACCATAGGTTTTAGTTTCGGCCCCCCAAATGGACCTACCCCTGTGGAGATGGTCCAGTAATGCCCTTTAAGAGGAGTTACCTCATATGGTCTATTGGCGGTACTGGACCTATTGGGATTGCTGGGTAAAGGCATGAGTCCAGGGGATCTTGTGCTAGCCTATAATAATGCAGTGGGAGAGGCCTTGGACTCTATTGCTCCTGTTCGTGTAAGACCACTCACTCTTTGTCCAAGGTCCCCTTGATTTTATGAGTACTTGAAGGAGCTGAGGCGGGTTGGTAGAAGGCTGGAGAGAGCATGGCGGAAGTCCGGCCTAGATGCAGACAGGCTTAGGTTGATGGAACACTATAAGGGCTATCAATCAGAAATTACCCGTAAGAAGGCAGAGATCCTGTCCAGGGAGATTTCTGCTGCGCAGAACCGACCAGCTCAGCTTTTCTGAACTGTTGACAGATTGTGCAGTCCCATCTGTCTTTAGTCCGGAAGAGTTTTTTCACAAATTGAAAGAAACAAGCTAGCTCGGTTTTTCGCAGATAAGATTGCCAGTATCAGGTCCAGAATTGGCCCGGCTCACTCTATGTGGGGTTGTGGAGGTCAATGGGAGGTGGTGAACACCCAGTCTGTCCGGACGGATTTCAGCCGACCAGAATTCATGGACATTTTGAAGATTGTCCAGACTTTGCGCTCAACCTGTTGTAGTTTGGATCCCACCTACCCCCTTTTATTGGGGTGTAGAAGTCATCCGTCCGATCCTATTTGAAATTGTATGGAGATCCTTGGAGAGGGGACTCTTTCCAGATACCCTAAAGGAGGCGGTCATTCAACCACTCCTTAAAAAAAAAAAAAAAAACCTTCCTTGGACCCGGATCAAGCTAACTACCGACCTGTCTCCAAATTTCCCTTTGTGGGGAAGGTTATTGAGAAGGTGGTTGCGCTGCAACTGGATGATCATTTGTTAACTCATAATGTCTATGAAGCTCTCCAGTCTGGTTTCAGGAAGAGGCATAGCACGGAGACTGCCCTTGTTCGGGTATTAAATGACCTGATGGCTAGAGATCGAAAGGCTCGTACCATCTTGGTCCTTCGATCTCTCAGCAGCTTTCGACACTGTGGACCATGAGGCGCTTTTGGAAACCCTGTGGTTCCTTTGTGGACTGTCTGGTACAGTCTTCGAATGGTTTCAATCCTTCCTCACAGGTAGGTCTCACAGGGTGGTCACCGGAATTTATTCCTCCGACTCCCTCCCACTGTCCTGCAGGGTCCCGCAGGGTTCCATATTGACGCCCATGTTGTTCGCACTGTATATGCTGCCATTAGGAGATATCATCAGGCGATACGGCTTGAGTTTTCACTGCTACGCAGATGATACTCAGCTGTATATGTCCTTTGTGCCCAGACAGGTTGATGCGATCTCTGTGCTAAATACCTGCCTCTCTGAGATCAAAGACTGGATGAGCTCGAGTTGGTTGAGATTAAACCCGGATAAGACTCAGGTGTTTTTTGTGGACCCGGATCGCCCGGGCGCGGGTTTTGGAGCTGGGCTCATGTTGGGCCGGTGGCTTGATGGTGTCCAGCTCATTACGTCAGATCGGGTGCATAACCTGGGTGTTATTTCTGATGACAGCTTGACCCTTAAGTCTCAGGTGTCAGCTGTGGTCAAACAGTCATTTTACCATCTGAGGAATATCACCCGGGTGAAACACCTGATTCCATCGGGCGACCTTCAGACATTGGTCCATGCCTTCATTACCACCCGTCTTGGCTACTGCAATGCCCTCTACCTAGGGATGCCTAAGGTTGATATCCATCGCCTGCAGCTAATGCAGAACGCTGCAGCCAGGCTGCCAACTGGTGCCTCTAGGGCCAGTCATATTACATCTGTGCTGCATGAACTGCACTGGCTGCCTGTTCAGTGGTGGATCACCTATAAGGTAGGTTTGCTTACCTTCAAAGCCCTACATGAACGGCGACCCGACTACCTAAAAGATCTCCTGACTCCCTACTCCCCCACTCGCCCTCTCCGATCCACCGACAAGGGATTGCTAGAGATTCCCAAGATGTGTCTAAAAACATCAGGGACTCATGCTTTTTCATTTGCAGCACTAACCTTGTGGAATTCTCTACATCGTCGGTTAAGAGAATGCCTGACCACCAACAGTTTTAAAGCTCTGCTGAAAACTTATTTACGTTGGCATTCCACAATTGTTAAATTGAATGATTGTTTTAAAATGTTCATAGTTTATGCTGTCATTTTATATTATGTACAGTGCCTTGGTTATGAAAGGCGCTATATAAATAAAGTCACTTTGCTTGTTGCCCTTTTCTGTATCCTCTCTATCGTATCTATTTCCCCTTTCGTGTACGGGGGACCATACTTATGAGCCATACTCCAGGACAGGCCTCACCAGTAAAGCATACAAGGGGAGCATCACCTCCCCTTGTCCCCGCTTGCACTGTGTCTTAATATGCAATTCAGCACCCCATTTCCTTTTTAAACTATATTCCTACAGTGGGAAGTAAATTGCATATCCTGGGATATGAGAATCCCCAATTCTCTTTCTTCCATGGTCACCCAAACACTATTTTTATTTAACGTGCAAGTGTGTGTGAGGGGTTGTTCTTGCCCAAGTGCATCACTGTGCATCTGTCCTGGTTTAAATGAAGTTTAGACTTACTAGTCCAGTCCTGGACATAATTAAGAGCAGTTTGAAATGGATTAGATCATTCCCCATTTTCTATTACCGCACCCAGCCTACAGTCATCTGCAAACTTGGATAGCCTACCTCAGAACTGTCTTATTGGATTGATGTTACACATAGATTAAACAAGCAGGGTCCTAGTACCGAACCCTGGGGTACCCCGCTTGTCACCATCGCCCAATCTGAGAATACACCCTTTATGCAGACTCTCTGCCTTCTGTCTTTTAACCATGCCTGTATCCAGTTAAAAAGTCTTGTATACCCATCTCTCTTATGAATGCCAGTAGCTCAAAATGAGAGTTTGTCAAATGCCTTGGATGAATCTATGAAAACCACATCAACTGAATCCCCTTTGTCTAGGTGCATCCTTAATTTAGCATAAAACTGCAGCATGTTTGTTTGGCATGATTTTCCTTTGGTACATCTATACTGTGTTTTGTCTTTCAGGTTTTGTTTCCATTCTGCTTGTTGACCCCCTTTTTTCTATTTTGCCCTCCCTCCTCTTTTTTAATAAAATGTTCCCATTCTCTTCCCCCTTTATCTCTACCACCCTGCTTGCTTTATAAATTTGCAACCTGGGGGATTACTCTAAACTCAGTTACTCCTTACTCTCTACTTCAGCCTGTGGGGGCAGTTTCTGCCTCCCCAATTCCTTTCCAAGAGGCAGTATATCACTGTGGTTTAGGGCACTGAGCTGCAAGTCTGGAGAGCTGGGTTTGAATCCCACTGCCACCACCTGCATACTATGCAACCCCAAGCAAGTCACAACTTCCTTGTTCTCCCAGGTGCACCTAGAAACAAGATTGACACTAGTCTTTCCTGGTTAAATAATTTCCTTTTCCTTCCATACTCCCCTCTGGCTAGTTTAAATGTTCATCTAGGTAACATTTAAACTGCCCACTGATAACTGCAGTTCACCTCCTGGATGGATGGAGGCCATAACCCCTGTATAGGTTTTTATCCTCCAAGGTGGGTCCCCAGTGCAGTCAAACCCTTCCTTCCTGCACCATTCCTTCAGCCCCAAGTTGAAGTTCCTGGTGCAGAGACCCCCTCTTTTCCTCCGTCACAGACAGGCAGCAATTCAAGGAAAGCCACTGAGCAAACTGCCCTTTCTAAAACTGTTCTCCAGCTCCCTGAACTCCCCCTGCACTATCCCAGCCCCGACCCTAACAGGTCATTAGTCCCTAGGTGGACCATGACATCCAGCTCTCCCTCCCGTCCTGCTGGTCCTAGTGATCCTCATGGTCCACTTTCCATCACTCCCATAGCACCTAACCTGTCCCCCCCTTCCTATTCCAAAATCTATCCCCCTCACTATCGAGTCCCCCACCAGACGTTGCTTCCTCTTCCTTCAGGGTCCTCTACTACCCTCCTTGAGGTCTCCCACCATGAAGCACCACTACATCTTCCCTGGTCATTACAGAGGGTGCCTCCAGTCAGGGTGGTGCAGGAATTACGTAGTGTTACCGGCTGAGGACTGTTCCTTTGTCCCACCACCCCCACCTTTCCCGAGCCCACCATACTCCAGCCGTTCCTCCTCTTCCCTGGCATCTTCTGAGGTAAAGGTGGCAGAAGGTGTCCCCTGGGTGGGGAAAGAGGTCCCCTGAATTCTAGCCAACTCTGCCTGTAGTCTAGCAAAGTCCTCCCTCAACCCAGAAAGGTGTGTGCAGGTGAAGCAGCACCACAGTCTCCAGAAGGTCTCTGAAAACTGCTGCTCCACAGCCACTGCACTGCATCACTCCCAGCATTCTCAACTTCTATTCTCCCTGTGTTAGAGAAATACTTCTGTACCCTTACCCCTGATAGGGTGTTTCTACTTTTCCCCTTTTTATTTCTATTTGCGTTCCCCTGTGCCTTCTTTAAAATCTTGTTATACTCCTACCTCAGATAGGTGTTGCTACAATTCCCAGTTGTGGCCTCCCTTTGATCTTCTGCCCTCCCAGCAATAACTGTTACACAGTAGTGAACAGGCACCTTGTCTTAGTCGATCGGCACAGTCCCCCACTTCCCTCTGCAGACACCAGCCAACACCAGTCACCTGTTCCACTCCTTCACTGTTTTACTCTCTCACTGGGACCCAAACGCACTAGACACGTTAAAGAGTGGGAGTGCTTTTATAGTGCTCTTGTAAGAAACAGCAGTAAACCCCTGTCAGCGCCACCCCCAATTGCACACCTGATTCACAGGGCTTCCTGAATCTAGCTAGGTGCCCCCACACCACCTGTTACAATTTTCAAGACAAGTTACACTGCTTACAAATCTCTCTCCCCCCATTTATCCTGCTACTTTCAGCAAGGAGAGAATATAACTACATATAAATATACCTGTAAGATAAAACTAGGTGCTTTCATTGCTCTCTGTCAGCAAAGACTGTTCTTCCTGTAAGAAAACAGTTAGTCTACCAATTATAGCACTGATGACCTAGGGTCATGTGTGTGCTTTTTACGTTCACTTGCGCAAGGAACGTCTTGCAGCAGTATGCCTTTTGGAAGTGTGTGACCCTCCTCCCCAGTGCAGTGCTCAGTGTAGCAGGTGTGACCCTAGGGGACCAATACATGCCGAGCTGTGTATGTCTTCACTTCTAAGAGAAGGTCAGCTGCAATCAGCGCTGGTAGCACGTATGCAATTAGCATACACATCAGCCAAACTGCTGTCATGCACAGCTCAGCATCAAAGCCCTCCCGCTTCCTCCCTCTGCTAATGCCCTCCCCTTCCCTGTTCTCCCCAGCCTTGTGTGCAGACGGGGGTGCCCAATCTCCCATCGGCTGCAGCCCCCCCCCAAAAAAAAAGAACCAACCAGGTGACACGCTGGGAGCCCACCCCAGCGTGCACACACACACACACACACACACACACACACACACGCGTGGCGGCTCCACTCGCCCCAGCAAACATGTGGTGGTGGTGCCAGCCCACCCCAGCATGCTCAGCAGCGCCCGCTTGTTTGTCCCTTGCCCCTCAACCAACCCGCGCCCACTCTCTGCACTCCTACCTCACCACACACCCAGCAAAGCCTCAGTTTTTAATAGATCCTGTAAAACAAGAAAACAGACCCTCGGCGAGTCCTTGGCCAACCCACGCCCACCCTCTGTGCACCCACCTCCCCACATACACACACCCTCACCCCATACTTACTTCTGGAGCCTGTCGTGATGATCTTCGGTGGACCGGGAACATGTCTGCATTCTTCAAAGCCAACTGCGGACTGAAGAAATGCCAGTAAGCTGTATAATTATATACTTGTCCTCATATTATATATTGGAGGGCAAGTGGTTAGGACAACTAGTCAACCTCGTCTAACCCGGGCGTTGTTGTGCAATGCCAGATCTGTCTGTAATAAGAAGGGTCTTATTGCGGACTTTGTTGCAGGGGCAGATCTGGCTTGCATTACCAAGACCTGGTTGGATGGGAATGCAGCCCAGTTTTTAGAGGCTGCTGTTCCTACCAGGTTCTCGGTTATACACCGCCCGAGATTGGATCGCGGGGGGGGGTGGCGATCTGTTTCAAGACCGGATTGGGCCTAACTGGTGTTCCAGTTGAGGAGGCAAGATCATTTGAGTGTACTGTGGTAGCTGATGTGGGGTGCAGGATTGCTCTCATTTACCGTCCACCAGGGAATGAGAGGCTTTTCCTGCAGGAAATAGCAGATTTTGCCGCTGACATGGCCTTGGAATCGCCCAGATTGATGGTGCTGGGTGATTTCAATGCGTGGGTCGACGATGAATCTTCGCCTTTTGGTCAACATTTCCTCCAGGTGATGACATCGCTGGGCTTCACACAGGTTGTTTCCACAGCTACCCATAAAGGTGGTCACTCTCTTGATCTTGTTTTTCTCCTGGGGATTGAGGCGTCCGATTTGGTGGTGGAACCAGTCGGTTGGTCTGATCATTACTCAGTTGGGTTCAATTTTGAGACCCCCCTGTGTAGGTCGGCCACTGTGGAGTTGGTCAAGTACCGCCCATTGCGGGACGTCGTCCCTGAAAACCTGATGGCGGTTCTTGACTTCTCGTTGTTTGACGATTTGTGCTCTGATCCTGAGCGGCTAGTGGTGGCCTATAATGAGACCATCTCAGCTGCTCTCGATCAGATTGCACCTACCCATGTTCGCCCCCTTCCGCGCCGTCCCATCACTCCTTGGTTTGACGAGTTGAGAGGGCTGCGGAGGTTGGGGCGTAGGTTGGAGCGTCGTTGGAAGAAGACTGCCTCGGATGCAGACCATCTTATTTTGCTAGAGCATTATAAGCTCTAGCAAACAGAAAATTCCCTTAAGAAGGCAGAATTCCTGTCCAGGGAAATTTCTGTTTCCCGGAATCAACTGACTCAGCTCTTCAGAACTGTCGACAGACTGTGCAACCCAGTCTGTCGGCAGATCCGTCGAGTTTTTACACAGAATGACTGTGAGGAGATCGCTCGGTTCTTTGTAAATAAGGTGGAAGACATCCGGAGGCAGTGTCCCCGACCCCACTCTAAGGTTGTTGCAGTTGATCAGTGTCTTGTCACGGAGCCTGGAATTTCCTGGAATACCTTTGATCTGCCGGATTTCGTAGACACTGAGGATTGTCCGCAAGATGTGCCCAACGTGCTGTAGTTTGGATCCGGGTCCTACTTCCCTGATTTTGGGATGTGGCGAGTCTGCTCGGCCGGTTCTTGCTCGGATTATCCGGTGCTCCTTGAGACGGAGTTTCCCTAGTTCTCTGAAGGAAGGTGGTGACTCCCCTCTGAAGAAAACTTCCTTGGACCCAGATGACCTAGCTAACTACTCTCGATCTCTAACCTCCCTTCTGTGGGAAGGTTATTGAAAAAGTTGTATGCACCCAATTGGACAACCATTTGACCATCCATAGTCTATACGAACCTCTCCAGTCTGGTTTTCGTAAAAGGCATAGCACCGAGACTGCTCTGGTTCTGGTGCTCAATGATCTCCTGATGGCGAGAGATCGGAGACACCGTTCTATTCTGGTTCTCCTTGATCTGTCATCAGCCTTTGATACTGTGGATCATGGGGTTTTGCTCGAACGTCGGAGGTCCATCTGTGGACTTTCAGGTATGGTCCTCAGATGGTTTTCATCTTACCGCGAGGGGAGAACGCAGAGAGTGGTCTCAGGATTACATTCTTCCGGGGCCTTCTCTCTGCCCTGCGGTATGCCACAGGGGTTCAGTGCTTTCCCCATGTTATAGTGATATATGCTACCCTCGGAGACATTGTAAGACGGTATGAGCTGAGGTTTCACTGCTATGCTGATGATACCCAGCTCTACTAGTCTTTGCACCTGACCAGGTTAGTGCTGTCTCGGTGCTGAACAAATGCCTTGCAGATATCCAAGACTGGATGAATACCAGCGGTTTAAAGTTGAATCCGGGAAAGACTGAGGTTATGGTTGTGGACCCCGGCTGCAGGGTTGGGGGTGGGGTCCCCCTCTGGAATAATTCTGGGGGGAGACCAGATCCCCATTTCCGAACGGGTGCGTAACCTGGGTGTAGAGCTTGACACAGATTTGACCCTCCGTTATCAGGTGTCTGTTGTTGTCAGGACTGCATTTTTCCATCTTAGAAACATCTCCAGGATTAGGCACCTGGTTCCTCCTGGTGATTTGCCGGTTTTGGTCCACGCCTTTGTGACATCTCGCTTGGATTACTGTAACTCCTGTACCTAGGGCTTGCTGGGGTTGATATCCTCGCTGCAGCTAGTGCAGAATGCTGTACGTTTGTTGAGGGTTTCAAAAGATTTCATATTACTCCAGTGTTGCGCTTTCTGCACTGGCTGCCAATACAGTGGCGGATCACCTTTAAAGTGGGTCTTTGACCTACAAAGTCCTACGGGTATGGTCCTGACTACTTGAAAGAGCTTCTGTTGCCCACCCCTCTGAGAGACAGCTTCGCTCGGCGCGAGGCGTTGCTGGAGATTCCGAGGGTTAATTTGAAGTCTTCTGGAGCCTGTGCTTTTGGTTTCGTGGCTCCATCCCTCTGGAATTCTCTACCCCGTCCGCTCCGAGAGAGTACAACGGTGGACATTTTTAAAAGGGCTCTAAAGTCATTTTTATGGGATAAGGCCTTTCCATCTATATTGTAATTGGTTTTATTTGTTGTAATTGTTTTGCTTTATTGTATTTTGATGTTTGGTTTTATGAATTCTTGTACAGCGCCTTGAAAACTTCAAAGGCGCTTAATTAAATAAATTTTATTATTATCATCATTATAATAATAATGGCATAAATAGGGTTTTTTCAACTTTGGTGCACATCTCGGCCAGTTTTGGGAATTTTGGCACCAAATTTCCAACATGGGGTTATTCTAACCCCTCCTCATGAATTTAGTCACTGTCATGGCATTATTCGGTCCCAAAAAGTGATTTCGCAGTCACTGCATGGAATCACCTTTTGGGACAGATCAACGAAACGACAGTGTTAATGTTAATGAGGTGTGCTCTCAAAAAGCCCATGCTGCAAATTTGGTGAAAAAATTCAAAACACAAAATCACTTACGAGTGTGCGCTGTGCAGTTTCCATGCACACTCGTAAGTTCATGAATTTGTAATATTTTCACTCCAGATTTTCAACATAGGCATTTTTCCACATCTCCTTATGAACAGTGTAGCTATCATTTTTCACATACTGCCCGAAATGTGTTTCATGCTTCCAGCGCAAAATAGCGTGGTCGCTGTTGGAAATCAGTGTTCGCTACAGAGTAAGAATCACAGTGACACTGTTCATGAGTAGAGGTCCTAAAATGCCTAAGTTGAAAATTCAGTGCAAAAATTCCAAACAATGACTGTTTTACGAATGTGCCTTGCGCAGTTTCCACGCGCACTCGTAAGTTCGTGAATTTGTAATATTTCCACTCCAGATTTTCAAAATTGCCATTTTCCCACATCTCCTTATGACCAGTACAGCTGTTATTTTTCACATCCTGGCCAAAATGCGTTTTCACACTTTCGATGTACAATATACGGCCGCTGTGAAATCATGTTGATACAGAGTAAAAACCACAGTGACACTGTTCATGAGCAGGCGTCCTAAAATGCCTATGTTGAAAATTCAGTGCAAAATTCAAACAATGACGTTTCTGAATGTGCCTTGCGCAGTTTCCGCGGCGCTTTCGTAGCTTCCGCAGATCATCATATTTCATACATATTTCCAACACTTGCATTTTCCCACACCTCTTTTCGAACAGTTCAGCTGTCATTTTTCACATCCTGGCTGAAATGTGTTTTCACATTTCCGACGCAGAATAACGCAGTCGGTGTGGGAAATCAGTGTTCAGCGCATAGTAAGAAAACCATAGTGAGTGTTCATGACCAGAGGTGACAAAATGCCTATGTTGAAAATTTGGTGACATAATTCCACTGAATGACAGTTACAAGCGCAGGTTGTGCAGTTTCCACACAGGTTCGTCCCCTTGAGCATGCCCAGGGCGTTAGGGTTCCTAAGACAGACGCTTAAGAAGTATGAGGGAGAAATGTTGATCAGATGCAAGAGGAGTTGCAGAGAGGTACTCTGTTGGGATATGGATGCTAAAGGGACATGGATACAACTTGGGAGGGGGGGGCCCTGCATAAATGCCAATGCAAATACCTGTAAGCGAACGTTCGGCATTGACAAATGCTTGTTATGGCTAGGTGTAGTCTGATGAAATTAAAAGCAAAACATTTACTCCTGCTGGCTAGACCTAGATAAACAGAGAAAACAAAAATACTGAATCTGCATTATTTAGTTGAGGCCAGAACATCAGGCTTATATCTTCACATTACTTCGGCAGTACTTTCTCTCACTACATCAGTGGTCCCAGACACATCACTGTCACATGAGAAACAGGGAGCATTGTAGGATAAAGGGCAATTAACTGTTCTAACATGGATAGCCCCAGAGGCTATAAAACTAGTAGGCAAATTTAGGAAAAAATCTTACTGGCATACAAAGGGAAAGACACACCAGTATTACAGACATTAATCAAAACGCTCACAACCTATGTTTTTGCAAAGTTTGACTGTAGTACTCCTCTTGCAACCTTCAACCAGTGTAGCCCACTAGTCAAAGCACAGGACTGCAAACCAGTACATCTACTGTTGGTTAACTAGAATCTGCAGCTTATCCATCAGGTAGGGAAATGGGCAGACTAGGTGGGCCAAGCGGTCCTTATCTGCCGTCAAATTCTAGGTTTCTACATCTGAATCCCAATTCCCTAAAGTTCTTTTAGCCTCAAATTTCACTGGAATCCATGGCAGTATAGTATCATGATAGTACACCTTCTCTTAAAGGAGTTTAAGGTGTACTACACCCACATACAGGGTCTTGTAAGTTTCGTTTCCTTGTCAGTCAACTCTTTTCCTGTAGCTGCTGGGTATGTGTGTTCTAGTTTATTTTCACTGAGCATTCTAGTCCCTTCTAACAATCCTAGGTGAATCCATTTTCTGCTTGTTGAAACCTCATTGTCTCTGGGAGCGTCATTAGCATGGGGACATGACAGGTCAGTGCCCTTTAGACTCCACTGTTCACCAGAGTTCAACAAAACAAGTTGCATTATGGTGTGAAATACCACATTTACCTTTAATTAGCTTTGAAAACTGCTTAGGAGTTGTAGTGCAGTTTTTCCTTTTTATAATCATTCAGTTCGAGTGTCTCCAGAGACTTGTTCAGGTTATCTGTACTTGTAGCATAGCGACACAGCAGTGTCAGCCAAGATGCAATACAGTACCTCGCAGTAAAAGACCGGCCACAAAATATAGCATAACAAAAGGTCTTAAAAAGCTGCAGACACCTTAAAAAAAAAAAAACTTTGAAAGACATATTGGGTGCAATTCAGCTTCCATTCCATACATATTCTAAAGATTCCTCCTCCAAAGTATTAAAAGAGGTCTTAAATGCCACTGAACTACACCATTCCCTGCACTACACTGCAGAACCCTGCAATAATACAGCATGGTACTGTGTTGCATCCTGGCTGGCACTGCCACTCATGGTGTCAATGGGTACTGTGATGAGCCTCACTGCTAATGTAAACCCCAGAACAAATGAGATTCCAACAATCTGAAAATGGAGTCACCCATGACAGTTACAGGGGACTACTAACAGGGAAAGTAAACTAAAGCAACAGTTTGTTTATTGAACTGTGTTGACCTGAGTAGCCCACTGAGACAAGTCCTTTTCAGGGGCGACCGGGGAGAATACAGATGGTAACCAACTGAAACTGAACCAGATTAAGCTGCTGGTGGTAGTTTTAGTGAATGGGGAAATGTGGCCAGGACACCGGGGAAATTGCCCTACTGTTCAGTACGGGGAGCTGCTGTCCACGTCCTGGGCGGCAGTCTCTGTCAGGCTGGCAGACGAGGTTGCGTCTGTTCAGCAGCCGGGGGTTCAATCCCTGACCTTGGCTGCAGTGAAACGAGGGGATGCCAAACATCTGCTGGAGAAGGAGAATGAGTTGTAAGCAGTCCCGGCGAATGTGCCTTGTATGGTTGAGGCAGGGGAGATGGCGGACTTAAATATTCAGCAAGAGGAGTCTTCATTTTCGGCAGTATACCCAGAGAACGGTGACAAGCAGGTGAACTTACTAGGGAAAGATGCAGAACCCGTTTTAACAGAAGATGATGTTTCTGTGGTGAGTCAGCGAGTTGCTGACAGGAGTGGTGGTGGTGTTACAGAGCCCGCTAACGTGGCAATGAGTGTCTCAAAGAATGCGGAAGTCCTTTCAGCTGTCAGGTCAAGACACTCCCTTTATGGGAGAAAAATGGGCTAAAGAAGACGCTTTATCGCAAGCAGGATGGATTTGAAAGGAAGATGGAAGTTGGGTTCCTGACTCTGAGTGGATGGATTTATCATCGTCGATGGAGAACAAAAACGAGGGCCTCCCGGTCATCTAATCACACAAAAGAGCTGTAATCCTTTCTCAGGATGCTGGGGCTTCTCAGGTTGGTCCTTTTCAGTTAAATACTAGTGCAGAGGGAAAGGACTTAAATAGGAAACAGAGAGACAATAGCTACAGGTTTTTCATGCTCTGCTTCACCTGAGAATTCTCCGAGGGTTCCCCCTTTCCCCTACCCATGAGAGAGACGCAGAACTGGGCCGTTCTGCTCAGATTTATTTAAAAACAACAAAGTAGAACAAGCTCAGAGAAGGAATGCAGTATGTTTGAGATAGAGGAGGGCTGCAGGAGCACCTGGACAGAACATACGTGGCCAGGAAATTATTGAAAAACTATGGACTTTTGTGCTGCAGATATCTCTGCCCTTATTAACATGAGAGGTGAAGATTTCTTTGACGCAAGCTTTAGTCATTTGCCAGCTTGCACATCTTTTGGAGAAAGTATGAAACTCTAAAAACAACTGCACTCTGGACTCCTGTTTGGGCGATTTCTCTGACTAAACCTCTTTTCAAGACTGTGAATATCATGTTTAGAAATGAGGGAGTAAATGTGGGGGATGTACAACTCTGGTTGGAAAAATAATGCAATGTTTTAAGCCCTCCAGAGGCTATTATAGATTCGGAAGGTATATGGACTGAAAACTGGAGATTTAAAGTGAAACTGCAAATGGCTGGGAATGAGGTTATACATATACCAAACATTTTCTTTCTTGGGAAAGATAGAGGGGTATGTTTCTATCCAGGCCAGCCCAAGGCCTGTTATAAATGTGGAAGCAGCAGACATCTTAGTAGCACCTATGATAGGTTAAGGTGTGCGTTATGCGGAGACTACGACAATGAAAGTGCAGTTTGTAGAAACACATTTAAATGTAATTTATGTGATTAACAGGGCCATGCGCATCATCAGTGCCCCTGGGCGTGTCAGAATAGGGCTGGAGGCCCGGACAAAGACACCCTAATTAATCAATCAGGCCCAAGAAAGATATAGGCACAGAGGCCTGACACCCCCCAATAGTGAGACTAGTCAGGAGAATTATCAGTGTTCTGACCCAACCAATGGACCTTCACATGCAGATACTGCCCCCCTACCTCCAGGGACAGTCCTCAAACCCAAGAGAACAGGGAAGATTATTTTCCAAGTACATCTAGGAAGGTCAGGACTTTCAAACAATGCCTCCTCCTGAATCTGATTTTCAGCTTCCCTAAAGGGTTACTAGGTCAGTTAGAAAACAAAAAATTGTATCTGAACATGTCCCCTTTCAAAATCCCTTTCAAGTACTCCAAGACGGGGATGCCGGGTCTGAATCTGATGTATCCTCTAGGTCTGGGGTTGTCTCAGAAGTGCAATGTGAGGATGAAAATGTGTTTGAAATAAGGGAAACAAAAAGAAATAGGGGAGGAAAAGAAAAAAGATAAGGAGGAGTAGCACACACTATGTAAAACATGGCTACTTTACAGATAGCGTCTTTCGTAGTATAAAAAAATCCTCGGAAAAGAGTGGCTGTTTTGTTTTTCTGCAAGAATCTCAAAGCAGACAGTGTTTTTGCAGAAGACAAGGTTGAAAACCTTACAGGATATCAATCAAACAAAAAAATTATGGCCTTGGGGAATTTCCTTCCGGATATTTGGGATAGATGCTGCTGATGGCATAGGGTTTTGTTTAAAGGGACGCAGATGCAGGTACAAAGGGTTGTTGATATTGCACCAGGTAAAGCATTCTTTTTGGATTGTTACATAAATGGGTTTGCTTTAAGGCCAATTAATACTTGTGCTCCACAAAGTAAGGCTGCTAGAGTTGAGTTGTTTGGAAAAATAAAACAGTTTCTCTTTACAGAAAGACATATAATTTGGGGAGGGGACATGAATTGTGGGTTGGATTTAAAAATAAAGGGCAACATACAAAAAAAGTTTACTGCAACTCTCATGCCTTACAAAATACAATAATGGTTGCAGGGCTGAATGATGCATAAAAAACATTACATTAAAACAAAGGGGCTACCTATTATACAAGTGCTTTTTCAACCCGGATAGATTATCTATTTTTGTCTAAATTTCTATACCCACAGATATTTCAGTTACAACATTAGGAATTCTCAGATCATGTTTTACTAAGGTGCGAGATTTCATTTAAAAATGTACCCCCTAAGTTCCCAGCTGTTACTAGGAGATGGAAGCTAAATTCTTCTCTATTACAGCAGCAAGAGATAATAGAAACATTAGAAAGGCTTCTTGCATTGAGAAAATCAGTTGCAGTCATGTACGACGACTGGCTGAGTCGGTGGGTGGACACAAAAAAATGAAATAAACATTTTTTATTGATTATGGAAAACATAAAAGTAATATGGAATATTTAAAATATTTGGATTATAGAGACCAGTTTTATAAACTAATGTCTCTTCTGAATGTTTCTGACAGTTGGATTAAAACAATTTGAGATAATAAAAAAATAAAATGTTTCTATTTCAATATAACAGTGCTGTATCTTTAAATGCTGAGTTCAGGTATGGTACCAAGAAGCATCCATACTCTGACCCATATGCTGCTTATAAAGACAAATTGGATCACAAAGTAATGATGGGATTATACAATAATGAAGTCATTTTAAAAACATCAGATGTGGAAATACTAGAATAATGCACTCGGATCTTTAGGAACAGGATTCTCTAGGACCATCAGGGAATGATATACCCTTTACTATCCCTAAGTTAGAGGGAAAATAGAATGGCAGAAATAGAAGGGCCCGTTTCTGAAAGTTAGGGTGGCAATTGCAAACCTAAAAAACAGGGGTCTCTCCAGGGGTGGATGGGTTAAAAAAATGAATCCTATAAAAATTTTATAGAAGAAATGAGCTATATCCTCACGCAAGTTTTCTATGATTTGAGTGATGGGGGTGGGAATTTGCAGGAATTCATCTCGGCAATGGTAGTCTTAATTTTAAAAAAAAGGAGATGTGTGACCAGTCTCCTAAATACAGATTATAAAATCTTCTCTTCAATCTTATGTAAAAAGATTGCAGAAAGCTGCATCTATCCTTATACATCCTGCAAAACTGTTCCATACAGAAGAGAAATATAAAACAAAATCTCATGCTTTTGAGAGCCATAACTGAATCTGGTAGTCAAAAAAAAAAAAATCTGGATTTTTGTTAGCATTAGATCAGCATAAAGCTTTTGATAGCGTATAGCATAATTTTTTTAATTACAGTATGAGAGAAGTAAGATTTACCTAGAAAGTTTATCAACTGGGTTCAACTGCTGTATACTAAAGCCTCATTTGCCCCCATGGTGAATGGATTAGTGAGGAATAGTATTTGCTTAAAAAAGGGGGTCCGCCAGGGGTGCCCTCTCAGTCCTTTACTTTTTACATTTGTACTAGACCCCATTATTCAAATTATTAAGTGAGACAACACTGTACGGGGTATTTCCCCTGCTACCGAAATTGTACCTCAAAAAATTTCCGCTTATGCAGAAGAGGTTTGTTTAATGGTCAGGGACACAGAATCCGGTTTACAGGCCTTGAAAATGATTAATGAATTCTCTGCCTTTTCAGGTGTATTCTTGAATTATGTTAAAAGTATAGGGATACAAATAGGAGAAGGGAAAAGGGAAACAATGATAGGTCAAATAAAAATACTACATACACATTAAAATATTTGGGATATATTTTGGGAGCGGGGATATTTCATTTGTAAACTGGTAAGAGAAATTATTAATAGGCAAAAGAAAAGTACAAGTATGGAAATGCTGGGCGTTAAAAAAGTAAAGAGTTATGATAAAGAAGTTTCTTCTACCAATATTTGTGTACATTAGTAATATTTTTCCAATTTCTGTAGGGCTTGAAACTAGGGTGTTAAGCCATATCTTCCAAATGCTTTGGGGGAACATATTAAATCCCATAGAAAAAGATTTCACTTATTTACATATAAAGGACAGAGGCCTGGATATGATAAACCCTTGTGATGTTTTATTTATTTATTTATTTATTTTAATTCTAAATAGTTTTTCAGGAAGCTTAGAGGATTCAAGAGATCCATGGACAAGGGTGTTATTCCAACCTTTCCTTCACTGCGGGGGTGGGGGGGGGAATCAGGTTTCTAAATGTACGAAGGAGCTAGGTATTCCAGAGTTTGCAATCCCTGTAATTAAGAGATTGAAATCATGAAAATTGAGGAAAGGGGAGGCTTTTACATTAGACAGAAAGCAGTTATATGTTAGAATAATGGAAGTGAATCACACGGTTCAAGTGGATTTCCCCACGTGTAGTCAATTGAAACTGCAGTATGCTCAAACTTTTGAAGGATCCTAGGGTTCCAGTAAACATGTGTGCTGCTATGGAAGGTTGGGGGTAAAGCGCAACTGGAAACAAAGCCGTAGAGGAAAGGAAATGCTTGAGGCAGGAGTGCAGGGGACAACTGGAGACACTGGAACACTTCTGTATACAATGTGGGTATATTGTGCAGTTTTGGCATGCTTTAGCAAGGGAATGGGGGTGAGGTCCCATAACATATGAATATCTAATTTTAGGGGATTATTCGGGTATTTCAGGAGATATCACCCCAGTATACTGAATGCAATATTTGCATGTATAAAGTGTTATCTCTGGCAAGTGAGATGTCAATATTACCTCCAGCATGTAAATACTCAAATAGTGCGAACATAACACAAATAGAGTCTGCAATTGGTAATGTGAAAAAGACTGGGGCCTAGACATTCAAAAGGGTTGTGCATGGCGCATGTGCAACCCACTGATGTGCCCAGGTGCGATATTCAAATGGGAACTGTGACTGGCACAAATCCCGATGCGCCAGATCGCATCAGTAATGTATGCGGCGCAGGTGGGAGGGGGGCGCGTGCCCATGCATACTCTGCACATCCCGATATTCAGCCCGGGATGTGCAGAGTCCATGCATGTGCAACCCTACTAGCGCCGCACAAAGTTGATAAAAAAAAAAAAAAAAGAAAAACAGGCTGCCACCAACAGGTGAGCTGCCGTATTACAGGCGCCAACACAGCAGCTGCCACCTGTGGGTCATATCTGGAATGTGTAATGCAGTGCGGCTGCGCCCATTCCGCTCACGCTGTGGACCAATGGGCGTACAGCCCTACCTATAATTGTCAGTCAGTGGGCGGCGGGGCAGCAGGCGGGTGAGGTGCTGCCGCCCCGCTGGCCCGGGGAGGGGCGGTGGGGATCAGTGGGCGGGTGGGGAGGGGTCCGCTGGACCACTAGGGATCATGGACGTACTTTTTTTATACAAATGCCTGCGATCGGGCTGAGGCGGTCCACTGGACCACCAGGGATATAGGACGCTATTTTATATTTACTGAAGCCCGCGATCAGGCTGTGGTGCACACTGCCGCGCTGTGCAGGGGGCGTCGGTCCCCGGCTGCTGCCTGGCAGGGTGCCAGGTATCGACGCACCTGCATGCAAATGGTGCCATAATGACATGCAAATGGCCCCATTTGCGCCTTGCACACATTATGGCTCCATCTGCATATGCACTTTTGAATATCGCGGTTGCTGCGCATGGTGCAACGGAACTTGCACCAACGCATCCCCCTGCTCCACTCTGGCCACTTGCACTGGCGCAGTGCCACTGTGCCATGCACATTGCAGGTGGCCAGGGTGCGATACTCAACTATGCTGTGCCATGGCGCAACTCCATTGAATATCGCCCAGTCAACGCCCCAGCGCAGCCAAGTTGCGCTGCGCACAGGCTTGCGCCACAGTCTGGTGCAATTTGAATATCTGGGGCCGAGTTTTCAAAGTTAGATAGGAGGCAAGTTTATGGATTCTGGAAACATATAGATTAGAGTGCTTAGTTCAGCCAAAGTGTTATTATATATTAGGAGAATTTCTTTCATTAATAAAATCTCTATGTATTGTCTTTTCCTCTTATTTTTGGATGACATAAAGGAGGATAAAAACAAAAATTAGGTGAATGGGGGGTAAAGGATTTCTTTCTGTGTTTTAGACATGAGTAGAGTAATGGAATGTACAATGGTACACGTGATGTGACTTTCTGATTAATAAGAATGTGTTTCAAATTTGATGTTATGTACTTACAATTAAAAAATTCCCCAACTCTTTTCAGGAAGTGCCATGGGATCTTTAACGTCAACCTGAACCACCACCAGAACAGGCAGACGGGACCTCTGTGTAAGGTCTCATCCGAAAGATGGCACCTCAGGAGTGCAGCACCCCTCCCCCCAATGCTGCACTACAGTGTCATTACTGGGATTTAACCCAAGTGCCTAGTGTGGGAGGTAGAACCCACAGCCTTCTGATCTTCCGGCCTCAGAGGAGAGTGCAACCTGCTGAGGCACTGACACCATAAACCAGTTTATATCCCAAACAGCTACAGAAATGGAGGTCACTGGAGTCAAGTAAACAGATATCATGTACAATGAGACTGTGTAGTGTTCCACTGAGTGCAACAAAAAAAAATGCAAGAAGAGGTTAAGCACACCGGGTACTACGGAAGCAAGTAAATTCCCACGGCTTTAGAACACCATTTCCAAAATCATGGCATACTGCTGTAATCTGAAACGGACAACAGGTTCACCTGTCAGAATAGGTAAAGAATCCACTTGCTGTTTACTGGGTACACAGTGAGTTTTTGCATGTTCAGTTATGGTACTGCATCTGTTACTTTTTTTAACCTTTCCAACAAATTTTTTATGTTAAAAACAATCTATTTAAAATGCCATTTGCTTTGAAAACAACTCTCAAGTGACCAATTCGGTTATGAATGGCAAGGTCTACAAATCTACTAGGAGATGAAATGTCCCCTTAATATTAATATAACCTATTCCAAGAGCAAAGAATTTTGTATAAGCAGCACTCAGGAAGTCGGGGGTGGGAGGGGAGATATTTTTCTTTTTACCGATTTTGTTTTTGATAAGCAGCCACGATGCCCCAATCATAGATATGCCTATTTCAAACAGAACCTGGAAATGATTGAGCCTTACAAGTCCCTTAGGGAATTAGAGTGGGCAGTGAGGAACTGTTCACGATGAACGGTAAGAGTGACGAGGGGACATGAGTGGAGACTGGTTGGTAAGACATTTAAGAGGGATGTAAGGAAGTTTTTCACTAAAAATGGTGAAATAAGGGAACACAGCACCAAAAGAAGCTGTGGGGGGGCCCAGTCTATAAGTAAGCAATAAGACACTAGGCGTGTAGATTACTACTACTGAACTGCACACTCAGGAGCACTATGAGTCACAAGGCACTTATATACAGAGTGCCTTCAACCACATGGAAGTGCAGCTCAGAAACAGTAACCCACACCCTGAAGTGTCTCACTGTACTTAATTAATGGGCCCACTTAAGATAAGTTGCCGGCCTGGTGGCGCTGAGGGTTGAAGCGCTGAGTGCCACGCCGGCGATCTGTATTCGGGCACGGGCTGCCAGGGGTAGAGAAGGACTGAGTGTCCCAAGGACTGCTCTCCTTCTCCGGGAAGGGGAGATTTTCAGCAGTCTGCGTGCATTTGCCCCCTAGCAGAGGCTGGGAGGCAAATCACAGACGCTGATGTGGTGGGCAGGGGATGTAGCAGATGTTGGGAGGAGTGTGCGTCAGAGCATGTGCACACTCTCCATTGGCTTCACTGCACACTACAATCCCTGAAGGCAGAAAACGGAAAAACAGGAGTCCTCGGCTGCAGGATGACGATGGTCCCCCTCTGATGCACCACCCAGGGAAAATGCCTCCCTGGAACTAGATCCAGTCTGGTGGGTTGAGGGTCCCCCCTCCTCCTGCCACGAGGGGTAAATCAGGGCTGAAGGGGAGGAGGTCTCATACCCTGGGTCGGCACGGGAGGGGGAGGTCATATGGCATCGGTTGAGGACTCCAACAGGAGAAAAAGTAACAACAATAAAATAAATAAGTTTAGCAGCTCAAATATTATTCCTGAATCACACTGCTTTGGAAACTTCTCCAATCAGGCAGAAGGATTTTCCCTACCTACTTTATATACAGGTTCAAGATCAGTTAGGACAGACATAGGGAGCACGTAGCACCAAAAGGAGGGGCAGGGAGGGAGTATAAAGTAGGGATGGGTCAGTTCGAGGAAGGGACCAGTAGATCTCAAGATAAAAAACCCACTCTGAGAAAAGGTTATGAAGGAAGTGGCAGGAAACCTGTGCAAACTGAATGGACTATGGGTTTTTTCTGCCATTATTTTCTGTGTTTTTGCCCAAATAAAGCCTTCTGGGTGCTGTACAGATCTTGGCTATAAGGGTTGCTGTGGAGATCTGCAAAAATACATGAACCAACTCATCCAAGTCAAAGTGCGAGTAATGCTGAACCAGCATAGTACAAGTACTGGCTGCAGAATGAACCTGGCAGGCCTCAGAACTGGGCAGAACTCATCACGGCAGACTAACTGGTAGAGGAATCTGTGCAGGGTTTTAAATTAGCTGAAAAAACTGATTAGCAGTTTGATGCGTGACCGTGCTAATCAGTTGTGAAAATGCATAACACTTGGCACAGATTGATAAGCAAAGTTTTAAAAAATGAGTTTTATTAATGTGTACCGTGTCATGGACTCATCCAAAAAAATGTTTAGCAGTCTACTGCTAAGCATTTCTGAAAATGGGGTTAGCACTACCCCTTGTTTTGCTTAGCGTTTTGCTATGCTATACCAGCTATTTAAAACCCTGCTGTGGATCAGTCCACAAGGTTCCCCACTGTCTGAAAATATAGGGCAGTGGCAGAGGTGATTGGGTCAAAAGGTGTGTTTTTTCTGGGCCTCCTACACGCACTGTAAATGTGCATAAGTGGATTTTAAGTAAACTACAGTGTGCTGGTATCAAAACTGGGGTAGTAAAGGAGGTCAATAAAAAATATTTTGGAGGATTTTGTTAAAAAAAAAAATCAATCAGTAATGGATAGAAATATTGGGTGGTGGTCCACCGTGCTAAAACAATGAATGGGGAACACAGAGTCCCTAAGCCTTGAGCCCTGCGATCGTTATGTATAAACGCCTAAATTCTACAGAATGGGTCTCCTAAACTGTGAGCTCAGGGGAGAAAAAACAGAAACTGATAAAAAAAATAAAATGGGGGAGGGGAGCAGGGAAGAGTTACATATTTTATAAACATATATATACTCACATACATACACACACCTGCCTACTTTGAAATGTTTCCAACCATCCTGACCAGTGCGCGTACAGGATAAATTGTAGGTCAATGTGGTGTATACGGATATAAATCAGACAGGTGCTAATGAGGTCAATAAGCCATGAGCCCGAGGGTGAGCGGCATTACAAAGAGAAACAAACGTAGAAATTGTTGGCAAATAAGGACCGCCCATAAGTCCTGTACTTGATTACAACTATTGACCCTCCCCCCGCTTAACCTCTACGGTTCCCCTATGCCTGTCCCATGCACGTTTAAATCCAACCACAGTGCCAGCCCGGAGGACATAGGTGCTGGATGCCTTACCTCATGCTACGCTGGCGACCTGTGTACGGGAACGGGTACAGGCCACCAGGGGTTGGCAGGGTTGGAGAAGGATTGTGCGTCCGAGGGACTGCTCTCCTTCTCTGGGGAAGGGGGATGCCAGTGGTCTGCATTTGACCGGCCCCTTGCGAAGGCTGGGGGAGCAGTGTGCCAATGTTGCAGAAGAGGGGTGGAGATGGGGCAGACACCCAGAGAGCTGTGTGCAGATGCACGGGCGCTCCCTCCGCTCGCGTCACTGCATGCCCCTCTCTGCAAATACAGAGGGAAAACTGAAAACATGGGAATCTGCCATGGATGACGATTGTCCCCCTTGCAGCGCTGCCGTGAGGGCACCTCCCCCAAACTGAATCCGGTCTGGTGGGTTGAGGTTCTCTCCACCCCCATCATGAGGGGTAAGTCGTGGGGAATGAAGGGAAGGGGGGGTCTCATACCCAGTCGGCGCAGGGGGTGGGACATCAGATGGCAGGCAGGAACTCCAGAAGAAACAGCACCAACAAAAAAAAAAAAATCCAACCACAGTGCTTGCTCCCACCACCTCCTGTGGCAGACCATTCCATGCGTCCATCACCCTCTCCACGAAGAAAAACGTCCTCACATTCCCTCAACCTGTCGCCTTCCAATTTTATGTCATGCCCCCCTAGTTCTTGTTTTACTCCTACATTGGAAGATCCCCCCCCCCACACCTTGTTTATGGCTCTGAGGTACTTGAATGTTTTTTTATCAAGTCCCCTCTCTCCCTCCTCTCCTCCAGTGAGTACATATTGAGGTCTTTTAATCTCTCCTCGTAAGTCTTGTGGTGCAAGCCCTGTACCATCTTAGTCGCCCTTCTCTGGAACACCTCCAGCCTGTTAACGTCCTTTCGAAGGTGTGGCCTCCAGAACTGCAAACAGTACTCCATGTGAGGTCTGACCAGGGTTTTGTATAATGGTATCACTACATCATGCCTTCTGCTTGTGATACCCCTTACTATGCACCCCAGCATACCACTAGCTCTCCCTGCTACTTTTGTGCTCTGCTTTGACATTTTCATGTCCTCTAAAATAGTAACCCCCAGGTCTCCTTTGGTGACTGTCAACAACCCCTCCACCCCCCGATCCTGTAGCTCTCCCCAAAGTTACTGTGTCCCAGGTGCATAATTTTGCATTTTTTTTTTTTTTATTAAACCTCAGTTGCCACTCTGCAGACCATTTCTGAAGCTTCCCCAGGTCCCTCCTCATTTTCTCCACCGCTTCAGGAGTATCCACCCTGTTATAAATCTTTGTGTCATCCGTAAACAGGCAGCCCTTCCTTCTAGCCCTTCTGCAATGTCACTGAAGACACTGAACAGAACTGGTCCAAGGACTGATCCCAGAGGTACTCCGCTGGTCACCCTCCTCTCCCCAGATTGTACTCCATTTACCACCACCCTCTGTCTCCTGTCGGTTAGCCAGTTCCTAACCCAGTTTACCACCTTGTATCTCATGTACAGACTACCCATCTTGTTAACCAGCCTCCGATGTGGGACGGTGCTGAAGGCTTTGCTGAATGACCTCATTAGCACCCCCTGATGGATTTATATCCCTATACACTACACTGACCTATCATTTGTTATATATTACATGGGGATGGTGCTTTTTTGCACCTGAAGGCTGTTTGTACCCGAAGGCTGTCTTTTTTGTCAAGGGTCTTATTAGGTAAGGCTGTGTTTCTGTCAGGGGGCTTATCATGTGTGCTAATTAGCATGGGGATTTCTGAATTGGTTTGGCTGGTGTTAAATGATGTGTTTATTGGTTTGATTGGTCCAGTTGTTTTGGTGGTCATAATGTTGGTCTATGAGTTGTTTTCCCCATAATATACAGCCTTAATTGGAAAATATTCAGCTTTGTTTGGATTATAAGTTTAATTGCTGTGGTATATGCAAGCAATAAGGCACAATGAGGTGTGGGTTATGGTCTGATAAGAGCATGTCGCAGGTGCATTATGAGGCACGAGGCACTTGCACAGAGTGCCTTTAGCACCTGGAAACTTATCTTATCGGGCCATAACTCACACCTAGGAGTGTCCTACTGCACTTATAAAATGCCCCCTTCAAAAAAAAAAAAAGTAATTTGAAAAACAAGTACATAAAAAAATTATATTACTAGAAAACAAAAAAAAAGTTGTTCTTGTTATTGTCTTAGAATTCAGTCATTACAGAAGGTTGGTCTCTGTCTGTGGGTCTACTACCCATCCACTCATCATACCCCAGACTCCAAGACAAGTTTCCTTTTTTGGTTTTTTTGTTTCTTTAATATTTCTTATTTTTCCAACACACTTTCAGTTATAGCCATCGGGAGACAGTTTGGGCCATATCTACTGACGTATTCATTACTGTGACTTTTTATCCCCCTATGCCAAAGACACAGACAGCATTTTTTTTTTTTTTTTGGAGGACTTTTTTGTTTTACCTTTGTGTTCTTTAATCACTTTTTTGGTTTGTTTTACAATAAACGGCTGGTTGGCAGCGAGCGTGTCCCTCAGCGGCCATCGTATACGGTTACTTCCTGGTTCGCATTTGTGAAACCGTAACAATTACGGATGGTTCAAAAGGAAGGTGTATTCACTTTTGTGCCAACAGTAAAATCTAATTCAAATGGGAGCTGTAAAAGCCCACAAGTTTCTCTTTTAAAGTGCATTATTCACTGCATCACTATCAACAGAGTGCTGGTGAATGCATAGCGAGATTTTAAACCTGCGGCTTGCACCTTCCTCTATTTATTGCCGTCGGGTTTAACGAGCGCACAAGTCAGACTCTCAAGTATGAGTGAAACTGTTCATAGTTTTGTTTAGCAACAGGTCTATGTGTTGGGGGTGGCGTGTGGGATTGTTGTCCACCTCCTGTAGGCTGCTGATAACATGCCGACACAAGTTTGGCTGAAGGTGGTAGGAGCTGCAACTGGACAGCAGTGGCACAGATTGATTTCCACATGTATTGCATCTTGGTTGGCACAAGTAGAGACTGTTGTAATGTTACGTCCTGATAAGGACACTGCTGGAAAAGGGCTTCCAGCCAATCAGCATTCAAGATTTTGTTTTGCCCATTTTATAAAGGGAAATATACGATAATGGGCTCCAATGGGGACCATGTGATTGACATATATATATAGAGAGAGAAATAAATTATTTATATATGTATCTGTCTATATCTTTCGCACACATACATACCTTTGTGCATGTTCTACCTCCCTCCCTCCCCCCCAAAACAACTTTTCATTTTGTACTAGGTTTCCATTTCGGGCCGATCCCGGAAAATACAAGCTGCATGAATTTACATGCTGGCTGGCAGAAGCAAACAGGATTTTTAATCTTGATTCCTATTTATATGTATGCTAACCACATCAGCTTGCCAACCACATGCCTGTGATCGACCCTACTGTCACTCCGATTCTTCTTTCATTTCTGCCAGGGTTTCGGTTTCTTTTTCTTAGCCTTTCTTTGGTGGGTCACACTTTTAAGGGACAGCATAGGTAAAAATGGGATTTAGAGAAGTGCAAGGATTGCTATTTCTCTAGTCCTTTGAACCAGGTTTCTTAATTTCTTGAGATGTGGGGAAGACGCCTGCAGGCTTGCATGCAAAAACATCAGACTGATGCAAGCTGCGTTTCCATTCTGCCAAAGAAAGGAAGTTGGTTTTGTTTTTGTTTCTTTTTGGTAATGGGATAAGGCTTGTTGACTCAAAGCCTACTGAAAATGGCCATCTTTGCACTTAATGTTAAATGCAAATGTTATTGTTTAGTACATGATAAATGGAAATGCTACTGAGATGCTCATTACCCGACTATAAAACAGGCATAAAAAAACAGTCATTAAAATGGCTATTTTACTTTCCCTGTCCCTTTAAAAAGCTGGTTTACAATGCAACTAACATTAAAGAAAATGTCTACGAGAGGCACTGCAAAACCTTTTTTGTAACTGTTAAACAGGCTAGGTCCATTACGCAGAATATCTTCTGTTTACAACAATATCCAGCAGTAAAAGTTGTCACAACACATTACAATAAAAAAACAGATTTATATATTATAAAACCAAAATAAAAATGGTAATGATTACATGCGCAAATATTCAAGTAATTTCAAGTGCTTTTTAAAGAAATGATTGTACAATTTCAAATAAAAAGCTGGGAGCAAATGCCAGAAGTTAACACAAGGGTATAAAAAAAATATGTAGTCTTGGTTACGCTTTCAAAATGCTAAGTTTCTTCCCCCTGACTCGGCTACAATCAAGATGGCTTGAAACACAGTGTCCCAACTGAATGATCCAGACTGGCCTGGTAGTTGGTATTTGAAAACAAGGGCCTCAAAACATTGTTCCACGTCCTTTATTTTAGTGCAGTGCGCCACCACCCTATATATCTACACATACTTTTTTTTTTTTTTTTAAACTACCACCCTATATTTGTAACCATCAGCCTAATTTGCCTTTAAAAAATCCTCAAAAATTGCCTTTTTCCACCATCTTTTATTGCCATACTACACTTGTTTTGATACCAGTACTCTAAACCTTACTTAAAGCCACTTGTATACATATACATGTACAGTGTATATAGGAAGCCCAAGGAAAAATTCACCTTCATCCACAATCACCAAAACCACCCTATATCTGCAGGCTATAGGGAACCCTGCAAAACATAATGGTTCCCAGAAAATCTCACTAATTTAATTTTCAATACTAGAAGGTTACTGCCTCTGTAGTTAATTCCACTCTAAGCAGTGTGATGCAGTGAGCTGAGCAATTAAGCTATCTGACCGACAATTTAAAACACCCTCTCCCCTAGGAGACTGGACAAATCACCTATATGAAAAGCAGACAATAAGGTAACCTTTTTTCTCTGGAGACAGAGAAGAATCCCCGTGGTGACATATATAACCTCTTCAAGGCCAAGTCTGCTCCCAAACTCATGTCTTGCAGGTGGCAGGACAGGACATCAATCAATCAATCAATCAAACTCTATTTATCCAGGCGAAACATCGTTGAGCATAGCTCATTTGCAAGATGGACCTGGTTAGGTTAAGCTGTTACAAACATATATGTGCAACCAGACAATGGAATACAAAAAGTTTAGAGATTACAAAAACATACAATCAGATAATCGTACAGAGACATTCACTGTAAGTGCGATATCAATACATCGAACAAGATCTATAATTGTCCAACTAGGCATGGTTGTTCAATATGTAATTGTGAGATGGGCCCGTGTGGAACACGGTAAATATAACAGAACAGAGTGGTGTGATCGAGTACAGAAGTATACTTGAAAACCGGTCCATAGGAGTCAGAGCATACAAGAAATAGTATTCAGGCAATATTGTAAAGGGATGGCATGTGTATATATTCAATCTGGAAACATTAATGAGGGAGAGGAAAAGGGAAAAACGTGGCGGTGAGAGGAAGGGCAAAACTGGAGGGACCTGATGGGAAGAGAAAGAGTAGCAGTTAAGCAGAATCGGGGAATGTGAGGGGACGAGGAAATGGTTAGGGATGCGGAGAAGAGAATGACAGGGGGGTGGGCACGGAAATAGTCTCAACCAGAGGATGCAAGCGGTTACTATCCTGATGATGGGAGACAGAGGCTAGGTGGGAGGAGGGGAGAGTGGGGCTGAAGTGAGGGACGAGGGGATGGAGAGACTAAGTCTTGGAAGGTCAGTGGACGGTATCAGTGTTTTATTTAGGTAACGTACTGTGCATGACAGGATGGGGTTCTACGAGAGAGAGACAGACCCAGAGCGAGGGTGGGAGAAACAATTGCAGACTTCTTTGAATGATAGGGAGTACAGGCTCTTGAAGGCGGAGAAGCAGATAGGGGTGCACAGTTTAAGAGTTTTTTTTGTATTTTGTTCCAAAGTGCGGGCAGCACGTAGCTTATGGCTGTTCTGCCAAAGTGAGATTTGGCCATAGGAACTTTGAGTGAGAGGAAGGATGAGCTTCGTAGTGAATAGTTACCTATTGTGTTTAAAGGAAGGCAGTTGGTGATGTAATGAGGTAATTTTTATGAGATAGCTCTGAAGGTCCAAAGTGGAGCGTTTCTCTCTCTCTTCTGGATTTAAGGGAAGTCCAACCTATAGCCAAGTACAGAGAACAGTGATGTGTGCCATGTGGGAGACCGGTAATGAACCTCAGGGCTCTGTGGTAGTGTGTGTGTCCACTTTTGACAAACAATAGGTACGGCAATGACTATAGATGAAATCCGCATAATCTATCAATGAAAGAAATGTGGATTGGACCAGCCATAGCTTGGCATCTCTGGTAAGGAATTGGTTGATTCTTAAAAAAAAAAAAAATCCCAGCCTCTGCCTTAGTCGTTTTAGCAGATCATCAATGTGTTCAGTGAAGGAGAGTCTATGGTCTAGTCACACTCCCAGGTACTTGAATTTTGGGACATAATCCAGTTTTTCACCTAGTAAAGTGGTGATCTGAGGTACTGGGCCAGCAGCTGCAGAGTTGGATAAAAGGGTAGATGGCGAGAAGAGCATGGCTTTTGTTTTTTTGGCATTAGGGAGCAGCTTTTTATGAATAAGTTGGTTCTGGAGAAAATTGAATTCGGATTGTAAATCTTCATAGCCTGCTACTGGTGTTGGTCGACTTAGGTATAAGACAGTATTATTCTGCAAACAGATGAATACCAGCCTTGTTTATGCAGGAGTCGATGTTATTGATGTATACTGCGAATAGTAGCGGACCTAGGATAGATCCCTGGGGCATGCCCCACTGGACAGGTTTGAGAGGTGACAATTCGCCTTCGGCTTTAACTTGCTGGAGGCGTCCTGTGAGACAGTGAACCAGCACAATGATGAGGATTCCATGCCTATGGACTGCAGGGAGAGGAGAAGTAGGCTGTGGTCCACGGTGTCGAAAGCCTTGCTTAGATCCAAAAATACAACACAGACATAATTCTTAAGGTCTACCTCCCTCTGCCAATCGTTGGTCACTTTGGCGAGGGCTGTGATGGTACTATGGTTAGCCCTGAAGCCAGACTGCACTGGGTTTAGTAGATTTAACGTTTCGATATGGGACCTCAGCTGCGTATTCACTATTTTCTCCAGTAGTTTTGATAAAACAGGAAGGATGGAGATCGGCCTGTAATTGTTAAGGTCACAGGGGTTCCCTGATTTGAAAAGGGGGATGACGTGCAGTCTTCCATGAGGGTGGCAGAATACCCTGAGACAATGATAGGTTAAATAGGTGGGTAATAGGCACGGCTAGTACGTGATAGGCAATCTTTATAAAGTAAGGGTCTAAGGAATCAGCACCAGCTGTTTTCCTGGCGTCTGTTTGCAGAAGAAGATCTTCCACCTCTTTTAATGACGCAGGTTGGAATTTAAATACTGAGTCGGTGATATGGGGATTGGGATGGGAGGTGGTGATCTGGGTGCACAGGACGCATGCGGGAGAATTGTCAAAGGCTAGGCCTGCGGTAGCAAAATGGTTATTGAATGAGTCCAAGATCTCCAGCCTGTCGGTGAATGTAGAATTCCCAGAGTTGATCTTGTTTTAATAAGTGCTGCAAGTACATAATTATAACAACAAGTCTGTATAAAAAATACATTTTTTTTTAACTGAGTGGAGCTGTAATCTGTAGTGTACAGGGACACAAAAGGATGACTTTTGAACTGGGCAGATCTATAAATTGAAGTAAGCTTTTCAGTACTGGTACGTAGAGGTCGGTGTTAAATAGATGACTTTCAACAGTTCAGAATTGTAATGTGCAGTAAGAGTATAAGCACTGAGCTGCACAGTCCAATCCCAGGAGAACAGTGCAACAAACTGTATTTTTGACAAGTGCTGCTTCCAGTGTGATTGCTTCAGTAAACTGCCTTTGCTATTGCATTTCTGATTGTCACCATTATTATAGACGGTTTATATTTTTTTTTGTGCGCCTGTGTTTTCTTGGGCTCATTTGGTGTTCTCATGCAAGCACCATAACAATGATGACCAAAGTATGCTTAGATGTGCATAAATAAAGGGACATGGTGCACAAAATTGTTTCTCCAGCTTGCCAGCTCCTCGCTAAGTTTATAAATGAATACAAAACAATAAATTATATACTGTACATAGTTTACAGTGCATCTCAGAATTAAAAACACTAACATTTTAACATAGTCTTTATTTATATTTAGGATTATAGCACCACTGTATGTGCTCCAGAGCATCAGCAAAAGAAGAGACTGCAGTTGCCATCCTCTCCCGACACTGTGGTACCAATGTACGGCTTCTATGGTTATATTGCAAAGTGTGCTAGTCAGTTTGGCATACTTAGGGGAATAATGTCTGAACCAAAATATGGGCTACACAGCAATGAATGCAGGGAGTCTACACAATGCACCATGACATCGGTAAGGCATGGGAGACAGTATAGTGCAGCATCTGTTGTATTTGCTGTACACTTTACGCATGTGCATCAGAGATCCACTGTAATGGCAAAAATAGGAAAACACAAACAGCTTGACACAGACCGAAGTGGTAATGAAGTATGGTGACATAAGTGAGGAAGGGTGGTTCAAATACAGTCTAACACTTGAGTACCTACCGCAAGGATATGTCCCTTTTTGTACTGGGCCAATCAAACAGTACTTAGGCTATCTAAACATAAATGCAGTCTCTTTCTCCATGAGAAGGGTATTAGCAGTGTCATTTTTAACCTTGGGGGGGTGGGGGATGATCACCGACTATACTGTGTATTTTTTGCTCAATTCATAATGCACCTGGAGGCAAACATGTAGCGGCAATAAGTCAATGCCAGTATGGTATTACAGATGCTTATGCAGACACTAATGACAGCTGCAGTCTGTATAGTTCCTGAGCACTTCGAGGTAACACTAAGCTGGTGCAATAATTTGTAGTTTTAAATTTATAACATGCCGTAAACAGGGGAACCGGTGACTTCAACACGTTACTCAATCACTGATACCTCTAAAGGGGGAAAGTATAAGCAGGTCCCCAACACCCAAACACACACATACACAGAGAAGAAAGCTATAACGTAGACCAGTTGGCACTAGGGCAAAGACAGACCCAAACAGTATAAATTATTCACAGATAATAAAAATTCTATGCTGCAACATTTTTCTAAGTGTATGTGTGCAGCTGGGGGGTTTGGAGTGGTTGGGGTACAAGGTGCCTGCTTGTAATTTCCACCCTGTGCTCCATCAGAGTGAGTGACTAATAAATCAATTGGCGGGAAGTCACTACTTACTAGTACCAGGTGAGGAATTTGGACAAATTGGATTTAGACAAATTGTGAGCCATTTATCCTGCTCAACTAATGCCACCAGATTGAGCCGTGCACTCAGTGTCAAGCTGGAGTGGCCAACAACTCGTTAGCATAGGGAAAGCAATCTCACCCCCCCCCCCAAAAAAAACAAAAAAAATATATAAAAACCCTGGCTACTATCATCACTAGCATTTGTGTGGGCTGACCAGGGGGGAGCGGGGTGGTGGGGCTCAGTGGGCAGGGGGTACCACTAGACCACCAGGGATATTGGGATTATTTTTCTTCTACAAATGCTCGTGATCTGGCAGACAGCGGTCCAGTGGACCGCCACGGATACTGGACGATGGATTTTCTTTATACAGATGCCCACGATCGGGCAGAAAGCGGTCCACTGGACCACCAGGGATATTGAAATATTTTTTCTTTACAAATGCCCATGATCGGGCAGAAAGCGGTCCACTGGACCACCAGGGAATTGGACGATGGATTTTTTTTTATATACAGATGCCCACGATCGGGCACAGGGGGGCGCCGCCAGGTGCAGCCGGAACTCGGGTGGCCACCCACAGGTGGCAGCTGCCGTGTTGCACCCTGCAATGCGGTAGCTCACCTGTGGGTGGCCATCAGTTGTTCCTCTTTTTTTTTGGCATAACTTTGTGCTGGCGCAGGTAGGGGTTGTGCATGTATGGCTCTGCACATCCCAGGCTGAATATCGGGCTGTGCAGGTTATGCATGGGCACACCCCCACCTGTGCCTGCATACATTACTGATCCGCTCCGGCGCATCTGGATTTGTGCTGCACACTTTTCCCTTTTGAATATCGCGCCAGGGCACATCCCTTTTGAATATCTGGGCCCAAGTACCTGTTTCAAAGCAGCGCTAATGCTGGACGTCAGAACAAGCATTCCCATCTTTATTTCACAATGCCACTGCCGCACAGAACAGTACTAGGCATGACAACTATTCCTGTCACCACGCTGAAACATATATATGTATGTATGCATATATACACACACACACCCCAAAAAAATGTGGTTAGAGTTTATTCTGTATAGAAATCAGTGGCTGCTCAAAACTAGTTTTGCATGTTCTAAAAGTTGTTCTGCATTTTCAATCATCAGAGCACCATTGTTTTCCCTCACACCAACTCCTTATGCATTCATTTGCTTGACTGCAACTGCTCCATAAAACAAACAAAAAACCATCTCTGCAACGGTTCTGTTATAAAATACGTATGGCAAAAAACAAGCAAAGCATTCAGCTGCGCCAGTAACGGATTTATTTTCAGTTGTTAAAGGTGCCGGAAGACAGAGGTTTACTAATGAACCTGCTGGCAGCTCACTACCATCTGCAGTTACTATTTCATAAAAGTACCACAGCTCTGCCTGTCTTCAAGGGGTGCGGGGCAGGCGGGTGGGTAGTGCTTTTAGAACTTTGAGACCTCTTGCCAGCACATATTAAGCATATTAAATTGCAATACAAGGCAAGTAACAATTCTCAGATACTAAAGTGAGCTCCAGTTTGAACAGATTTTATGTTCTGTACTACAAAAATCTTACAATCATATACTATAATAAAATATGAGCGACCACATACACCTCACCCTGTGTTTCCATTGCAGGGTTGAGATAACATGGACCTCTACATCTTCACACTTCAGGTCCATAAGTTCTCTCAACTCCTCAATGTAAACAAGGGCTCATTTGTGTATAGCCGCTCATACATTATTCGTTATATAATAACTGGTGCTCCTTTTTCCCCATAAGGAAACCGGGTTGTAATTCTGACGTTATAACCAGCTTGTTATAACAACAAACACTTTCCCGGTTTCCCTAACTTGGCGCATGCACCTAACACAAACGTCCTCTTTTCTGCACAGTCCATGCCCACTCCTCAGTGCTGCAATGTTCTCCAACAGAAGTAAGCGGTAAATTTTTTTTTTTTTTTTAAACAAAAATTATCACTAGGCACAGTAAACCTTTGTTATGGGAGTGAAAAAAAAAACCTAAACACTGCTTCCATTTACGGGCAGCTATGTACCACGCTTAAGGCTGGGGGGTTCAACAGTCCGCGGCTCAACTCCACAGACAGATACATTTATTTTATGTAATTGCTATGGCGAAAACATGATCCCCAGCAATTATACAAAATAAAGGATGGGTAGGTGTGTAAAACTCAGATTTTACACGGCCTCAAGGTGGGATGCCTTAATATGTGGCATCCCACCGGGGTAAAATCCTCGTTATAACCACCAACCCATCCATTATTTCTCTATATAAAATACCTGGTAACCCCCTTTATCATATTGATTATCAGTGTGATGAAATGCCATGCCCCTGCAACAATTAAAAAAATAAATAAGGCTGGCCCCAAGGCACTGAGGACTGAGGAGCTTTGCGTCTTACCTCTCCCTGACATGGGAGTTTGGAAATGAGCAGGGGTCGGTCAGGTGGGAGGACCAGGAGACAGATCAAGTGGCCAACAGGCGCTTCTCCTACTCTCCTGGGTAGGGAAGCTGGCCTTCCCAGGACTTGGCTGCCACTGAGTGGAGGCTCGGTGGTAGTGCTGCGCAAATGGAGGACCAGGCATTAGGCCTGAAGTGGTCAGAGCAGAGACCACTGGGTCTGGCATGCGTGCAGACCTCCAAGCACACGCACAACCGTGCTGCCACAACCCTCAAGGAAGTTAAGGGAAGAAAACCTGGTGGGAGCAATGGCAGGGCAGGCATTCATGAAGCCTGCCTGCTGGCTCTCACCCACTGCATCACCGGGACCCTTGTCCAAAAACTGGATTGTGCTTGGGGTGGGGGGAGAGAGAGAGCCCTCCCCTCCTGACCCCACCAAGGGGAAGGGGGGGTAGAGAATCCATGAGGGTACTCAGCAAGTCCCAGAGAAGTGCTGGTTGGTGAGACAGCACTAAACAGGAGCACAGCCTCACACACCACCATCCCCACCGGTTCAGAGAGTCTCATGCAACCTTAACCACCAGAACTTTCTCCCATCTACAACCCAGGTGAAAGTAATGTCACTCCAGTTGCAACATAAAACAGCCAACTCCTCTCCCCCACACGGTTCCAGTGTGTACAACACTCTGTGACTGGGCGGCCCATCTGTAAACCTCCAGGCATCAACAGTCTCGGATCAGTGTTTACGCAAATCAACCAGGGGGCCACAGCCACACCACAAAGTGCTGCGGACACCACAAATACTAGGTTGCTACACTTTTTCGAACTGGACCCAGTACAATTCCCCCCTCCACGACACTCGCACGACAGCCCACGTACTGCCTTAAAAACCCTACCTGCCACAAGTGGGAAGGGGACTCAATCCCCACCACTTCTCTGCCCACCCTCAACTCTCCCAGCACTCTCTCGGGGTCAAGGATCAACGGTGCCACCTTCACCCTACAGCCCCGTCCATTCCGCAGCCCCCTCCACTGTCGATGTAACCAAACCAGACGCTCTCAAGACGAGAAGCCCGGTGTCAGGCAACTCCAGGTAGCGCTGCCATAACACCTGCACAGAGTGACGGACAGGAACTCCACGGTCAGTCCCTCCCACTTCCACCAGGGGATGAGAGGGACAGTCGGAGATCCCTGCCCCACTCTAACACCTTACTGTCCTCCCGAAATGGCAGCCCACACACCGCCGCACAAAGCCTTGGCGTCTCCGGTCTTCTCTACCAGGGACACACTGAACGGGAAAAGCGTCTGCCGAGGGCCGCACGGAACCTACATCCAAACTAACTCACACATACTTCGCTACTCACCTGCATCGACGCCATGATGGAATTTCCCCCCTGCACCCGAGCGCGAGACGCAGCCTGGGTTTTACGTCGCAGGTCACGTGGGTCGGTAAACCTTGTGCAACATTGTCAGTGTTCAACAGCTGGCTGCTGGTGGGGACCTGCGCTGCTGAGTGGCAGGGAGTCCGGGACCTAGGCTAGTCTGTCCCTCCTAAAAAATTGTGTTTCCGTGACCAAACAGCGGGGGTTATAAGCACTAACTAATGTTAAACATTAAAGTTACAGATTTGTTCTTCTTTACAAAATGCATTTTACACTAAGCCCTTTATTCTACCACCTTCCTAAGCGGATATCATCAATTTTGAAGAACTGTCCCTGATTTTGGTCCTTCGTCCCTGATATTTTTAAACCTTGTCCCTGATATATGAGGCAGGGGGTTGAGAAGTAAGAGGCTGAAGCGTTACTGCATGTGAGGTGTATTACTGCTCCTTTTTTCGCACATGTTCTTCGCTGTCGCGTATACCGTGGGAGCCTTTCTTTAGAAAAAACATATTAAATAAAAATATTACAAAGAATTTTTAAACATACGTAATGAGATTTTGCTCTACAAAGATTGTTTAATTACCTGGCATCCGGTCATCATAATGATGTTTTTATTCTGTAGTGTGCAGCACATTATGACTACATGCATTTTGTTAATAGCAGTGTTCCCAGATCAGGCAAAGCATTTTCCGTAGTGCGCCCTAATTTTCCCTGTAAAACTGGGATGAAATTCCTGTAGATTTTCCTGTATGCACAAATCAATGTAAGTACCCAATTGGTGTCATTACGCCGGTCAATAAAATCACTAGGACAAATGTTCTGGCTGTTTTATGTGTTCTTATTTATTTTAAATATAAAAAAAATCACCTACAACCTATCACATAATAACTCTACAACTATAAGAACTTTATATGTAACAATATAATACCATCTTGAGGTTCTGGGGACATGTTGGAACCTATAAAGCTCAGTTCTCAAGGTTCACATGTCTCCAGAACCTTTTGAAGGTATTATAACCTTTTAATATATGGATACTCAAATTAATAGTATCCTAAAGCATGCAAAAAATTTGCGGTAATACCATCGCTCCTTCAGCGATAATACTACAGGTCACGACTGATAATAGTATCGTTCAGAGCCGGTAATACTATCGTTCGTCACTCTGAACGATATTATTATCAATAAAATTGAAAAGCGCAAGAGCTCTCACACCACACTACACAATAACTATCAATCACACAGTAGCATCCTGTACGCGACCGATGATTGGCCGCTTTCTGTATGTGGTCGGGCGGACACGTTTAAAAAATATGGCAGCCATCTCTCGCTTAGCGAGAGTGTACAGTATAACAAGCAATCTCCACGTTTTCCATTTCAACCTACCAGAAATAGATATATCTTGTTGATCTTGCCTACCCCAAACAAGATAACAGGTAGGACTGCTTACTGAATGCAACAGAAGTTGAAAACATACACCCTACTTTCCGGGCGGGTAGGAGTACAGCACGAGACTGTGTGGTGGTCGGACAGCCAGGACAGAGAGAGAGTCTTTCACCTCGGCAGCTGACAATCCACTTAAAATATTCCCCAAAATAAAAAACTCTGATCTATATATTAAAAAAAATAATAGATAAGTGATGGTGTCTCACCGGTGAGCAATACCATCTCGAGGTTCTGGACACAGGAACCTCTCGAGCTTCGCTCGAGGTTCCAAAGTGTCCAGAACCTCTCAATAGTATTACTCACCGGTAATACACCATCACCTATCCATTATTCTCTTTGTAATATATGGAGATACTTAAATAATACCATAGTAGCCCATATAAAAAAATCCTGGTAATACCACAGTAGCCAAAGTGATAATACCATTGTTGGTCCCTGATAATACTATCGTTCAGAAGTGATAATACCATCGTTCCACGTCTGAACAATAGTATTATCACTAAAACTAAACGGCGCAAGCTCAACTCTCCCACACGGTAGGCTTGTTGCTAAGATCCACAGGGCAACCTCCTTTACACATGATGTGACGTTCCTGAAACCACACCTCCTGATTGGCCACGGATTCTCTGTGGGCAGGCGTAACAGTTCAAAAACATGGCGTCCATCTCTCTCTCAGCGAGAGAAAACTGTCGCTTTCTTTTTCTGCTGACCCTTTTGGTTTTTTATTTAACTTTGCCAGTTCCACATAAGTATCTGTTGAATCCTACAAACACTAATAAAGAACAGGACAAAAAGGTATGACACCGCAGCGAGCGAAGGAACGAACGGGAGCAAGAGGGGTGGGTGTTCATGGAGAGAATCAATGAGTCCAAGCTGCAGTGGGTGCCCAGCCACACAGCACACCATAAACAAAGAACTGCACACAAAAAATAAAATTTGATCCATATATTATAAAAATTAAAAAATAGGTACCAGTTAATCAATCAGCTGTAAATTCCATCGAGAAGTTCTGGGAACATGTGAACCTTGAGAGCGCTCTATGTCCCCAGAACCTCTCGATGGAATTACAGCCTTGTAATTCACTGGAACCTATCTATTATTCTATTTGTAATAATACAGTCCCTTATACAGTATTCTATTTTTAGTATGACATGCCTTTACTTCAAATTTACCCCTTAATCACAGGCTGATACATTTTGTGTTCTGCTCACAATGCATGAAAGGGGCATAGGGATGCAAAAAATGTGCATTCCCCACCCTTGCCCCTGCACCCCGCGGACAGGTGCACCCATACTGGCATTCACCAATGCCGACCACCTATCCACGGCTCCTCCCCCCAACGCGCAGGACTCTGCAGGGTGGCCGGGGGAGGAGTTGTCCGAGGCAGACATCCAATGGGATGCCCCCTGGGACCCATAGTGGATCTCACACATAGGGTGGCATGGGTCTGGGGCTGTGCATGCCGATAGCATGCACCCGGACCAGCGCGGCACCCTCAAGTCCCAGTGCTGCCTCATATAAACTTTCTGGACGCTTACCCATCCAGCTGCCCCTGCCGCCTCCTGCTGCCCAGCAGTTGGGAGCAGCACAGTGTGCACTGTCCTGGTCCCCCAGTGACCGAATACCTGTGTTCATGGTGGCATGCTGTGGGTTATGGCTGGGTCTCCCTGGTGTACTGTGCACCCATGCGGCCAGCACTATGTGGGTTAGTGAATACACGTAGTGCTGGCACACCCCTGGAACGTCCCCATTGTGGAGCTGTCTGCAGACATGGGGGATCGGGTGCGGTGGGTCCACATGTGCCCCCTTCGTGCATGCCATGTGGGGGCACAGGGGGTGTGGAGTAGCTACTCGCCCCAGATATGCTTGCATAGCCACTGCACACCAATCGTGCATTGGGCCTACAGCTCTGTGTACCTGTAGTGCTTCATTAATAAACATTGTTTCAATGTATTGTTGTGTTTTTCATTGGCATGCTTAAGCACCCCCCACACACACACACACACACAGACACAAACACACACACACAGCTTTGTGCACTGAACTCTCAGAGGTAAAAACAAATATTCCCTTTTTTTTCCATTTATTTTACTAATCTTAGGCCGGACCAGGGTCTATGGGTCCCTTCTAATCTCACACATATAATTCATAACTCCTGCTTATCTTGATGAAGAGACCCCCATACCTTTCCCAGGCTCACAATTAAATAGAAACACTGTCTAATTTTTTTTCAAATAACCTTAATCTCTAGGCTGGTCAGAAGAAGTGCTGCCTTAGTGATCTTTTTAAAAACACAACATTGCTCTGTGCACCAAACAAGCCAAGTAGCACTTAAGCAACCTTTGTGTCCTCATCACCCTTTAAAGCCCACCATCATTGAGTCTCTTGTCTGGCTTGCTTTTTGCACTTCATGTGTTTAAAATAGACAAATTTGCAAGACAGAAGGTTTGTTTGCCTTGGTGGCTTGGGGCGCTGCTTCCCTCAAGCAACACTTAAGCACTCTTTCTTGCACCCCCCCAAAGCATATCATCATCAAGTGGTCAGTCTTTTGTCTGACTCATTTTGCACTTAAAATGAGTTTAAAATAGACTAACCTGAGGCTGCCCACAAGAAGGCTAGTTTACATTCAGTGGCTTAGGCTCTCTGCCAGTCCAGAACAGTGGCATTTGAGATGCAGCTCCGCTGACTCAACGGTGTTGCTGTTTTGAGTGGGGCCACATGGCAGGTGTTTGGATCATGCAGCAGCTCACTGGTTCTTGATCAGAAGATCTGAATTCATCCTCAGAAAGATGCACTGTCAACACATTACCTTACTACCCCAGAGAAACACAGGCTGCAAATGGACCAACAGAATTGCTTAGTGTAGCAAAGTCAGCAAACTGAGCACCAAATGGAGGGCTCTGTCTAGATCTTGGCAGCCATGAGATTCATAGTGGGCATTTTCCTGTAGTGTTTGTCCATTTCTCCTGATATTTTAAAAATAAAAGATTTCCTTCCCGTATCCCATTTTTGTAGTAAAAATCCCTTAAAATATAGGAATTCCTGTAGCTCTGGGAGCACTGTAATAGGTCAGTGCTGTACAACACAGTTTACTGGTTACAGAGTTTTGTGGTGTGTATTGCTATGGTACAAATGTAACACCTCAAAGGATGGTGCTCCTAGTGCCCCCAGTACAGTGCCCCAGTCCCCAGTAAAGTCAAGGTGACCCTATCAGTCTCCCATCCAGTAATAAAGTGGAAGGGAGGAGGAATACAGTATTAGGGGCCACACAGTAAAGGCTGCCTGCTTGTAGTAATAATTACATAGACACCAACATGCCAGAGTACTGTGGTAACTTTGTTGTACTGTATAGCATTAATATTAAACTGCAAAAGCTTGGGCTACTGCCTGCCGGATAAGGGCTTTTATATAAATGTGAACTCGTGCAGTAACAAAGCATATGCAAATCGGGAATGCTAATTCACTTCCTTACATCTGACCTCTCAGATTGTGAGTCTATGTAGTAATGATGCCAGGTGGGCCTTCAAATCTCCTGTCCACTGACTCAGCTGATTCTCGGGCTGGAGCTGGTACCAGTCAATTGGTCCTGACTGCTCAGGTGGGGGGGGGGCGACCCAACAGGCTCACTTTGTGACTGCCCCAACGTCACTTGTGGTGGGCCTCCATTGCAGGTATCTCTGGAATCCCATAGTTCTCCATCATGTTATCCTGCTGTTTTCTCTCTTTTCTCCTCGAATATGTGAGTTTTGTGGGTCACAGAAGTGGCACGGCTCAAGGGTTAGCAAAAGATCTATCCTGTTTCTTCAATACAATTTCCCATGTGCTTGGACTAAAGAAGAGCATAGTTCTTCAGCATGGCGTTCCACAATTGCAGGGGTCCAGGTATTCTCAGGTGTTCGCAAATAAACAGGCTGTCCCAGCTGTAAGGCTGGGAGTGGTCGAGTGTGCAAATTGTAATAAGATTGCTGTTTTTCTTGATCTTGAGTTCCTTGAAGTGTAGTTCGCACATCAACTTCTGGCACTTTTGGTTTAAGTAGCTCAGATCTGGTAGGCATCAAAGTTCTGGTTCTGCAGCCCATAAGCAGCTGTGCTGGGGAGTCCTAGCCCCTCCAATGGGGTATTTCTCAACTCTAAGAGTGCTAAGTAAGGGTCTTGATGGTCCACTTGTGCTTTCTTTAACAGTCTCTTTATTGTTTGAATGGCTTGTCCTATCATACCATTATTCTGAGGGTATTTTGGTGAAGATCCTACATGGTTTAAACTCATATTTTCTTTGAATGTTTTTGAATTCGAAGCAGGCAAATCGTGGACCATTATCTGTCACAAGTATTTCTGGAATACCATGTCTTGCACATTATGATTTAATATGGTTAATCACCATTTCACTTGTTGTGTTTGGGAACTTAGATATCTCAATGTATTTGAAGTAGTAATCAACCATTGCTAAATAAGCTTCCACTTCAAATTCAAACAAATCAGCCCCAACCTTTTGCCAAGGCCTCTCTAGTACCTCATGTGGCTGCAGCGGCTCTCTAGATTGTGCTCTCCTGAATTGGTTGCAAATACCACACTTGTCCACCATGTCACCAACCTGACTGTTCATTTCTGGCCAGAGTAAGACATCTCTGGCCCTGAGCTTGCATTTTTCAAGCCCAAGTGGCTGCTGTGTAATCTGGTTAACATGTCTGGTCTCAGTGATGTGGGAACTATCAGTCTCTCCCCCTTCAGCAAAAGTCCATTTTCTGTTGAGATCACATCTCTGAGCAGCCAGTACAGTACTGCCTTATCTCAGGGTGCATTGATGTTTTCTCATGGGACCACCCATTCAAAACAGTGTCTCTCAGCTTGACCAATGCTGAATCTTTGTCAGTCTCTTGCTGAAACAATTACAGTTTTTTATCACTGATAGGCAATGTAGTCCACCGAGTGAACCTCATACTTGTCTGGTTCAGTTTCTGGCACAGAATTTTCTCCCACGGATCTACTCAGGTCATCTGCTATGTGAAGTTCTTTACCCGCTGTGTACTGTACTCGCAAATCATACCTTTGCAGTTTTAGCATCATGCGTTGAATTCTTAATGGGGCTGTGGCCAGTGGTTTTTTAAAAAGGCTTTCTAGGGGCTTGTAGTCTGATTCAACATGGACCTTTGGTCTGCCATAGATATATTGGTGGAATTTTGAACAGCTGAACACAATAGCTAGCGTTTCTTTCTCAATTTGTGTGTAATTTCTCTCAGCTTTATTAAGTGATCTGGAAGCAAAAGCAACAGGCTTGCCTCCTTGCAGCAAACATGCACCCAGCCCTTACGAAGATGCATCAATGGATAATGCAACAGGATTTCTTAGGTCATAGTAGGCCAGCACCGGGGGTGTTGTGACAACTGTTTTCAGCTCTTGAAAGGCCTGTTGGTTGCCCCCTTCCCAGTGGTATGCCATTTCTTTCTCTAGTAACTCTCTCAATGGCTTATTTACAGTTGATAGGTTTGGAATGAACTTTGCCAGGCAGTTTACCATGCCTATAAATCTCTGTAAGTCAGTCTTATTTTGGGGAACAGGTATCTGGGTAATTGATTTTATCTTCTCGGGGTCTGCCAGCAGCCTGTCTTTACTTAACTTGTGTCCGATATATTGGACCTCTGACATTTTGATTTTGGATTTTTTAGGTTTAAAGACAAATGCTTATCTCTGGCTCTTTGTAAAACATTCCGTAACCTCTCATTGTGCTCTTGTACATTTGCTCCCCACATTAGGATGTCATTCATAATGACCTCGTGCCCTCGAGCACCTCAAAAATGTGTGAAATCTTCTTTTGAAAGACCTCCGGTACTGAGCAAATCCCAAAGGGGAGACGCTTGAACTTGTACCTCGCAAAGGGTGTATCAAAAGTCACTAGATCAGAGCTGGTCCCATCCAGTTTAATCTGCCAGAAGGCATGTCCAGCATCTAACACTGTGAATTCTTTAGCCCCTGCTAGCTTGGCTGTAACCTCTTTGACAGTTTTCATTGGGTGATGTTCCCTTTTAATTGCTCTATTAAGATATCTGGGATCTATGCAAATTCATACTTTCGTTTCTCTACAACCACCATTGAGTTGACTCAGCTCCCGTGTTTCTCCACCTTTTCAATAACCCCCATTCTTTCCATATTCTCTAGTTCAATTTTCACTTTGACTTGTAATGTGAAAGGTATTTTTCTAGGGGCTGGATCACAGAACTGACTATATTATTTATTTTTAATGTGGTATTCACACTGTAAGAATCCAGATTCCTCAAATACATCAGCAAATTCAGCCAGTATTCCTTCTGTGGTTTCCCCTGCACTTCCGCTGGTAGCGTCTATTGAAAATAGCTTCTTCATAAGCTTCATTTCCAAACAAGTAGACAGGCCACACTGGGGTCACGTTTGCATTAACCTCTTGAAATGGTAACAGTTAATACTTTTGCTTAAAACATGTTAGCAACATCACTTTGCCTTTCACATCAAGTTTATGCCCAGAATAGGAAACCAATCTAGCTGATGACTTTTGAACAGATTTTTTAGACAGTGTCTTATACATCTGAAAAGGCATCGCATTACACTATGCTCCAGTGTCTAATATGAACATCACCATTTTCCCATTTATACTCAAATTTACTTTCCAATCAGTCTCTGGCTTATAGGTAGTCTAGAAGTACTTTCATTCCCCTGGGCATCTTCTCTAACAACATGGATCTCACTGCGTTTGCCCACACGACATACTCTAGCAAAGTGATTTTTCCTGTGGCACAGTCTACAAAACTGTCTATATGCTGGGCATTTATTTAGCTCACGCTCATGATCACACTTTTCACATTTGACTTTATTCGCTCGAGATAACTCCCTTTGCTCACATTGGCACCTGCTTTTACTCTTTCTTCCTGCACCGCTGCTATTTGCACTGATCTTTCATCCTGAGCATTTTCACTTAAGCGTTAATCTGTGTTTCACTCAGTTCAGCAGCTCTGCATATATCTATGGTCTTATCTAATGTTAAGTCCACTTCTCTCAACAGTCGGTGTCTCACATGTTCACTCTGTGTGCCACATACAATTCTATCTCTGATCAACGATTCAGTTAAATCTCCAAATTCACAAGATTTAGTTACATATAATCAATGGACTCACCCAGATTCTGGCTCCTAGTATTGAACAAGTGTCTCTCATAAGTCACATTCTTTTTTGGGTTACAGTACCTCTCAAATTGTACCATAATTTTGTCCAGTTGCTCCTTCTCTTCCTCTCTTTCCCAAACAAAAGTGTTGTATACCTCCAGTGCATCAGGGCCTGACACATGCAAGAGGCTCATAGCCTGGATTTTCTGGGACTTTTCAGTGATTCCACTGGCAACCAAGAAAATTTCAAATTGCTGCTTCAATCTTCTCCAGTTTTCAGTAACATTTCCTTGCAGACTGAGAGTGGTGGGAGGTTGCAGGCATTCCATTCTGACAGCATGTAATAATCATGCAGACACCAATGTGGCGTACTCTGGTAACTTAACTGTACTGTATAGCACTGAGATCAAACTGCAAAAACACGGGCTACTGCCCGCCAGATAAGTGCTTTTATATAAATGTTAACACATGAGGAGTAACAAAGCATACGCAAATCGTGTATGCTAATTCACTTCCTTACACTTGTTAAACGTAGTTTTTTTTCTTCCATGCTGCTTTACCCCATCAGTTTTTCTGTCTCCCAGCTTTGCATGGGCCAAGTGCCAGCTCTTTTTTTTAAATTCAGGACAGCTCACGCTGGCAGGTTGGTTGTTCCACACATTGTTAGTGTGTCGGCTTCCCAAATATTGGGGACTATATAGGTCCAGTGCAGCAGTGGGAAAAGGTGTCCAATGGCCATCAAGAGTTAGTCCAGTGAGTGCTTTCAGGCTCTGAGAAGCAGTCAGCTTGTCAGCATGTGAGGCCTGAGAGAGAAAGAGCGCATGTTATCAGCCGAACATAAAAGGGCTTGCCATAGTCCTCCACTCATGCCTCTGTGAGTCGGCGGCTGCATGTCTAATTTTTTTTCTCTTTTTCTGCATTGTGGCACTTTGGCAGGTCCCTTCATAGAGTGGTGGTCCAGTGTTGGTGATAGGCATCAGTAACAGAGTCACTGACCGAGAAGAGCAGAGTTTGCGAGCAGTAGCATAATCCAGCAGTTGGTAGGTTGCTGTGTGGACTCTGTATAGCCCTGTTTGTTTTCTTTAGTTTAAAAGTAATGCACTCCCTCATCCATGGCAGTGAGAGAGAGAGAGTGGCTGCAGTGGTGAGAACACGCCTGTAGGGAGTGAATGGAGCAGCACCAGAGCAAGGCGATGATGGTGAGAGAGAGCATTGAGGGTAGAGTCAGGCCCTTCAGCAGCAGATCACCCTCAGCAAGGCCCCCTACAGCAGCAGTAGCCATCAGCACCTTCCCCAGCATCCAATCTGCAGCACTAGGGCCTTCCCCAGCATCCAGCCAACGTACCCTCAGCCACCAGAGTGACCCGGTTGGAGTGATAAATCATCAGCAGCACCACTGGGCAGGTGCTGACCACTAGATCTTTTTAATTAAAAAAACAAGTAGTTTAAGCGCTAGCCGGCACTGCAGGTAGGGGCAGAGGCCACAAGGGGGGCCGGGCAAACCACAGTATTTAAGAAACACTGGCCAAAAAGGGCATGGCAAGGCCTCATTAATATAAAAGAATAGCCCAGATGAGGCACAGTAAAGGGCAGGCAGGTTCTTCATTAAGTTAAAAGGAGCCTGGGAAGGTGGAGTGAAGGGTAGAATTTAGAATAGGCCCTTTTTTTTTTCACTTAACCTAGGAAACACCCAGGAGGCAAAGGCAGGCAGAGCAGGCCCAGTTTTAATAAAAAGAAATGCCCAGAACAGAGTAAGGGCCCCAGCAGCAGCGATAGGCCACAGCAGGAGGGATAGTGTTAAATATTTAAAATAATTTTTCTTTCTGATTGCACACTAGCTCTATCCAGAGGAAGGGGAGTGGACAGACCCCAGCTAGCTACCCAGCAGCATATCTGCCACAGCCCTAGCCAAGGGCTAGTTGATGTTTTCAAAGGGGTTTTACTGATCCCAGGGCTCCTAGCAAGAGAGAGACAGTGGGTGTGGGAACCCAGTATACAGATCTAAGTTAATTGTTCCCAAGAAAAGAGAGCAGGACTGCTATCTAAACTAAAAGTTAAGTGAATGCCTGTGGGAGGGAGAGCATAGACTGTGCTCCATGCTATAGCTAGGTATATCTCTGCCATTTAATCCGGGTTTCCCCTTACGTAGTGTTTGCCCTGGTATAGTGCCCCTGGGTACAGAACAAACATTTTAAAGTGCAAGTGCAACTGTCATTTAAATGACTGTGTTAAATATACAATGAACATTTTAAAGTGTAAAGTGTCAGTGTATTTAAAATGACAGTGCCGAATTGTATCTGAACAGATCTGAAAAGCAAGAATTGTTGTATTCCAATAAAAACTTTAAAAAAACCAGAACTGTTATATTGTAAGACTACTCATTTAAAGGGACAGCGCCCAATGTGAATGCATGCTCCGAGACTGAGAGACTGTCCTGCCTGCATCAAATTTGCCGTTTGCCCTAAAGTTAGCATGTTTTGCTCTGAGATGATTTAAAATGCCCTCAGTTACCTTGTATAGTAAATACTTGCTCCAAAACTGAGAGACTGCCCTTGCATGTTGCGAACCTTTCAAACTGATTTCACTTGCTCCAAAAATTATTTGCCCTGCATGTTCTTAAATTGCCCTGCAATGCTTTCATGATCCAAAGTCTGCTGAAACCAGCAACCCTCAAGTAAAGAAACAGTACTCTTTGGAGACCAAATTTTATGTTTGCCCAAAGCAAGTCAAAAGAAAAACAGAGAAAGGCACACCATCATAAGGATATCTGGTGGTGTTCCAGTCCAAAGTAATGCACCTGGGAAATAAAAATCCAGGAGAAGAGTACACAATAGCAGGGAAGGTACTAACAATAACAATAATGGAAGGGGATCTGGGTGTAGTCATATCAGATGACCCAAAGGTGGGTAAGCAATGTGAAAAGTCGGTAAGGAGAGCCAGGGGGATACTGGGATGCATACAGAGGGGCATCTCAAGTAGAAAAAGGGAAGTGGTTATCCCTCTGTACAGACAGTTGGTGAGACCCCATCTGGAGTACTGCGTGCAGTTTTGGAGGCCTCATCTACGCAAGGACATAGACAGGATAGAGGCAGTCCAGAGGAGGGCAACTAAAATGGTGCAGGGTCTACATCAGAAACCATATGAAGAGAGACTGAGAGAGCTTAATATGTATACACTTGATGAAAGGAGGGACAGGGGGGACATGATAGAAACTTTTAAATACCTCAAGGAATCAACAAAGTCCAGGAGGTAGCATCTTTCAGAAAAAGTGATGTGTAAGAACAAGGGGGCACAATTTAAAGTTAGAGGGGGGATGGCTCAGGGGTAATGTGAGGAAATTCTTTTTCACGGAGAGAGTGGTGGATGCATGGAGCCGCCTTCCTGGAGAGGTTGTGGGGTCTAAAACAGTGGAGGAATTCAAACATGCATGGGACAGTATAAGGCAATTATAGTGGGGGGTTGCAGGAAGTAGGCTGTTGGTTAACTAGAATCTGCAGCTTATCCAATAGGTAGGGAAATGGGCAGCCTGGGTGGGCCAAGTGGTCCTTATCTGCCGTCAAAGTCTATGTTTCTATGTTAAATAGAACTACTGTAAATGGCAAGAATGATGGTTCACCCACCTCTCTATAGCTATGTATGAACTATGTGCAATATTGGAACCTCTAGAAAACTCATGCCACAAAATTTACTGCATAAACTATTCATTATATGTACTAGCAGTGGCATAACAAAAATATGAAAACATGTACAGTTGATCTTGGTGACTGGTAGAGGTACACAGTAGGAAAGACTATCTGGATCTAGCAGCCCATCTGCAACAGCAAGCTACACCGGCATGGCCAGCGACTAAACCTTACATTTCACCTCAACTGGGCGGAATTTCATCAGAAGTATCTTACTAGGTACCCATTAGCTATTTTATACTCTTATTGTTGCTATAATAACCTAAAGTAGATGTGCATAAACTATAAATAGTAGTTAAACAGTGCAGTACTAATTACATACACAGATATTATTAAAAACAGATTCTCCATAACCAATGTGCCCTACAGTCACAATGTTAACTATATATAATATGATCAACCTAAACCATAGTACTGTATTAAATCTCTTAAAAGCTGTCTTTATAAGGTCCTTATTTCAAATCTGTTTAGATTAGGGCAGTGCAAATACATTTTACCAAATATTCAGCCAAATATTTGGTATTCGGGTCCCAGGTATTCGGTTATTCGTTATTCAGTATTTGGCCAATAAAGGTGCCTTTTTAAATAATTTATATAAAAACATTTAAATGGCACCATTAAACCCTCTTTGAATGTGGTGTTCCATAAATACCTAAATGACACCTGAGAGATTGACTCAGAGCTGTCAGCAATGCTAGGCGAGGTAGTCAGGATGTCCCACAGTTCATTATAGTTATTATTTCTTGTTTAAATTTAGCATGGAAAAAGGTGGCATTGTAAAAAAATACTTTAAAAAACAGTTAACTGATGCCATTACACTGTTTTCCCAAGAACCTGGTGTTCTAATATCTGTGACAGGGTTGAATAAGGCCCTACCCCATTTGTTATGCAGAAAGAGTTTAAATGCAAAGTTCTGTTCTATCCTCTCCTTTTCTGTCTCTTGTCTGTCTGGTTGCACAACCCAATTTTCTTGTGAGACCTAGGAACTGATCACTCCAATGGTTTCGCAATTCTCTGCCTCTTGCTATCTTTCTGCCTTCCCTTGCTATTTCTGTCCTTTCTTCCCCCTTGCATATTTGCAGTTATAAAAAATACATGTGAATCTCTGTGTAAACCTGTGTGTGATACTAGTATTCCTTTGTTTAAAACTGTATATAGTTATACTGTTGAAATGACTGCAAAAATATATCTGGAATTCAAGGGGTTAACCTGAGATGCTGGTTTAAAAAATACTTCCAGAGCTGTCAACAAGAGGTCAGTTCTGGGTCACAATGTTCTTTTTACTGCACCTACTGAAACTGAAAAGAACACCGTGTGAGAAGCAGAATGTTCTCTTAACAAGCTCCCTGCAAAGACTTGTTATAAAAAGAGCTGCAAATGTTTTGCAAGAGGGAGAGACACAGACTGAGAGACTGAGATTGGAAATTGAGAAGAAAAACTCAGAAGAAGGACTCTGCTTTCTATGTTTGTACTACCATTGTAAATAGTTATGCTGAACAATTTTTTTATTTTTTATTTTGCTGTTATTGAAAAAATAAAACGCTATTTGCACATTTTGAAACTGATCCTGGTTTTCCTATGCTTCCTGACCTGTGCCTCTATGATAGTATCTCAGAGGTACCTTAATGAGCAACACAGAGCTGGCAGTAATGGAACCACAAGTTATTCATGTCTCTTGTATTATTTGTTAGCTAGCTACTATTTGGCCAGGATTGGGAAGTGCATCAGACTAATTTAAAGCACTTAAGACACCATTAAGCCATCTTCTAAGTACACAGTGTTCCATAAACACATCAGTGACACACCAGTGACCATTACACAGCTGTCAGTAAAGTAAAGCAAGGTTCTGTAGTTGGGGCATCCTTGACTAGAGATGTTGCAAAGTTTTAATTCACCGGCGAACTTAAGGCAAATTTACCAAATCCGCCTTCATGGAAATGTTCACAAATTTATTCTATTTAATAGGGAATTTGCCACTGACAGTTTCATCTGCCACCTTTGCCTGTAACTTTACCCTTGGGGTATACACCAAGGCAAAACTGGGCCAAAATGAAGCTACTACATATGAACATACGAAGAAGCCAGCAGAAGAAGGCCATTTGGTCTATCAAGTCTGCTCATATTGTAGGGTCCACAGCTTGAGCTAATGTCCCTGCCCTCCGTCCCCACTCCTCCCATCCTCCCTACCCATGATCCTTACTTTCCCCCTATGCCTATCCCAGCCTCTCTTAAAGCTGCCCACTGTCTTCAATGAGATGACCTCTTCCGGCAGTGCATTCCAAGTGTCCACCACCCTATCTGTGAAGAAGTGCTTCCAGACCTCCTTCCTAAACCTCCCACCCTCCAGCTTAAGACTGTGCCCCCCCCAGTGTTATGAATGCCACTCAGCTTAAAGAGACTCTCTTTATCAACCTTATTTATCCCTTTCAAGTACTTGAAGGTCCCAGTCATGTCTCCTCTTTCTCTCCTGTCTTCCAGGGAGTACATGTTCAGTGCCCTCAACCTCTCCTTGTATGCCTAATCCTGCTGACCCACTATCATCTTTGTAGCCCTCCTCTGGACCTTCTCCAGCAGGTTAATGTCCTTTTTGAGGTGTGGGCACCAGTACTGAACTCCATACTCTAGATGTCCCCTTACCAGTGACCTGTACAAGGGCAGTATAACCTCCTCTCTCCTACCATTTATCCCCCTAGATATGCATCCCAGCATCTTGTTTGCCTTTGCTGCTGCTTTCTTGCACTGCCTGGAGTGCTTCAAGTCACTAGTGATCATTACTCCAAGATCCTTCTCTTCCTCTGATGCAGATACCCAGACTCCACCGAGGTAGTACTCTGTCTTGGGATTCTTGGCTCCAGTATGCACAACTTTGCATTTTTTGGTATTGAAGCCAAGCTGCCAGATCCTGGACCACCTCCCTGGCTTTTCCAGATCTTTCTGTAGGTCCTGTATCCTTTCAGCTGTGTCTGCTCTCCCACAGATCTTGATGTCATCCACGAATAGACACATTTTGCCCTTAATGCCATCCTCAATGTCATTGATGAAGACATTGAACAACACCAGCCCCAACACAGAGCCCTGTGGGACCCCACTGGTTACCTCTCTGATACCAGATAACTCTCCCCCCACAACCACCCTCTAGGTTCTGTCCCTCAGCCAGTTTTCCACCCATCTGGCCATCTTTTCCCCAACCCCAAGATCTACTAACTTCCTGATCCACCTTTAGTGGGGCACAGAGTCAAAGGCTTTGCTGAAATCAAGATAGAGGATGTCTACCGCTTGGCCCCTGTCTACTGTCTTAGTGACACAGTTGAAGTCAATCAGATTTGTTTGACACAATCTCACCCCCACAAATCCATGCTGCCTTGCATCCTGGAGACCATGCTCCTCTAGATATTCCACCAAGCTTTTCTTTAGTATGGTCTCCATGAGCTTGCCCACAATGGAGGTCAGACTGACTGGTCTGTAATTCCCTGGGTCATCCTTAGGACTGCTTTTGTGGAGGGGCATTACATGTGCTGTTCTCCAGTCCTGTGGTGCCATGCCTGACCCTAGTGAACTATTAAATAGGCCTGCTAGTGGCCCTGCCAGCTCCTCAGCCAGTTCCTTTAGTACTCTTGGATGTACTCTGTCCGGGTCTGGTGATTTGTCCACCTTCAGTGCCAGCAGACCCTCCATCCCTCCCTCACTCTGTCCTTCTCTATCACTACATCTATGTTCCTCTCCAAGCTCCTCTTTTCCCTCCTGAAGGCACTGGTCCATCCTTCTTCCTGGTGCAGATGGAACAGAAGTATTTATTTAGTATCTCTGATTTTCACCCATTATTCTCCACCTATTCCACCCCCTTCTAAAGCCTAATAATCCCTTCCTTCTTGTCCCTTTTTTCACTTATATAGTGAAAGAAAGCCTTCTCCCCCTTCTTAATTCTTTCAACTATCTGCAGCTCCTTCTCTGCCTTTGCTCGCCAGGCTGCCTTACTTGCCTCAGTAGCCAACCTTGGGTAATTTTCCCTATCCACCTCTCGTTTGGTCTTCCTGAATTTTTGTATAGGCCAACCTCTTCTCCCTTACTGCCTGGGCAACCCCAGAACTGAACCAGCAGGGCGCTTTGGCCCTTGTTTTCTTACTCCTGAGCCTAACACACTCATCTGTTGCAACCAGTATTCCTTCCTTAATGATGGACCACCTTTGGTTCACCCCCATATCTGCTTTGATGCCCACCCGATGGCTCCATAGTATTTTGCCCATTTTCCTGAAGTTCACCCTCCTGAAATCCAAGATTTTGGTCTTAGTTGGGATGCTTTCCATGCCCATATCCAACTGGAACCACACTGTGCAATGGTCACTTCCACACAGTGACTCCCTGACCATTATTTCCTGTACATGCTCCCCATTTGTGAGCACCACATCAAGAATTGCCTCAGCTCTTGTTGGTTCAGTGACGCCATGAGTCAGGAACCCACTCTGCAGTCCTTCTAGGACCACCTGACTCCTAGTACATGTTGTGGAGGGTATGCTCCAGGCCACCTTGGGCAGGTTGAAGTCCCCCATGGTTACCACCTCTCCTTTCCCCACAGCTTCCAATATTTGTGAGCTCAGTTCCCTGTCTCTCTCCTCGCCTTGATTGGGTGGTCTGTAAACCACACCCAACCTCACCTTTCTCCCTCTATTGGACCTCCATGAAAAACAACGGTTGCCTCATAACATTATTTAAAAAAGAAATAAGGCCATCCCGGTGGTGCTGAGGGTTGAGGCGCTGGACACCACACCTCACTCAACGTGGGCGACCTGGGTTCGGGAATGAGCCTGTGTCACCGGGGGTCGGCAGGGGAGGAGAAGGATCGAGCATCTGTAGGACTGCTCTCCTTCTCCAGGGAGGGGGGTGGATGCCTCAGTGGCCAAGTGGCCTCTAGTGGTGGCTGGGGGGAATGGCAGGCCATAGGCAGACTTGGGGGACGTGCTGTGACTGACACTGGGAAGGGGCACGTGCGGTAGCGTGCGCGCTCCTGTCCCTTGGCATCATTGCACACCACAGACATCCATGGGGGTGAGGAAAAAGGAAAAAATATGGGCACCAGTCGCAGCGGCTTAATGGCTGTCTCTGAGGGGGACTCACTCAGTGCCGAGGGTGCGCGGTTTTACTGGATCCGGTCCTGGTGTGAGAGTGCGAGGGGAGCTCTCCACCTCCCCACCGCAGGGGTATGCCGCAGGCCAGAATTTAGAGTGGGGGGGTCCTTGGGATGGCAGCTGGAAAACCTCAGGAGGATGCCTGGAAGCGTGAGGTAAGCAGACTGGTGGCCAGGAAAAAAAGCATCAACAACAAAAAAAAAAGAAAAAGAAATAAAATAAATGTGTTTCCTTGTCCTGACCTATGAAAGTTTCCAGTCAGTCCAGATGCACATGGTGAAGCCAGAATGGCAACCAATTGGCACGGCCCCATTCACACACTCACAGCTACTTCCAAAACACACCATCGGCAATACTAAAGCGGGAGTCGCAAACAGCCTAAAAACCTTTTCACTCAAGAAAAACTCCAAAAAACAACAAAACACGTTGCTCACTGTTAGTATTTCCCAACCTGCTGTTGGTGACAGAAAGTGAATTTCATACTTGTTGATCACGCACTTACACAGTTGAAGCCTGGACGGTAACATACACTAGCACCCGATCTTCCATTACACCAACAATCTCTTTCTTCAATCATAGCAAGAAGCCTCTAGATTAACAGTGAACACTAGCAACCTAGGACTATTTTTCCATACAGAAGCATATCTCATCTATTTTACTCAAAAAAATTTGAAAAAAGTTTGACACTTAAAAGTTTTTCTCTTTTCTTTATTTTACATATTGTGTAATCGCAATGAACCACTGCAGGGAATGGGTTATGGGGGGATTTACCATGGCTGGTGAGGATTTGACCACAAGGCCGCCACACCAGCCATGGTAAATCCCCCAATAACCCACACTCTGAAGTGGTTTATTGCTTAATTAGCAACCGCCTCCTTGACCACAATTCCTGATCCAGAGATTTTGCTACCTCTCAGACTGATCCCCTTGTCGCTGCCTCCCAGAGCATCAACCAGCATGGATGCCATAGATGTGTCAGAGAATAATTTGGCAACACGAATGCCACCACCCAGTTCCACCAACTGCTCCTTTGCTACTACAACTACTACTGGCCCCAGAGCTAATGAATGAAGCTGCTGCATAGGTAGTTTTTTAGGTGCAACAATATTTTGCCCCACAGAACCTTAGCACTTTTTGGCTACCTTGCCAGCACCTCTCCCTTTGCTCGAGCTTCTCCTTCCAGTCTTTTTATATTGTTAGATTTTTAATATTGCAAGGAAAAAAATAAACACTACAGTAAAACTAAATACCAGCAGCAGCAGCTGCCAACACCTCACCAGAGGGATCAGTAGTCTTTTTTTCCATTTCTGGCTCTCCAGAAACCAGGGATTGTGATGTGGTGGTGGTTACCTTAAAAAGCCTTACAGCATGGCTTGCATCCACACTACAGTTAACACAGTTTAGAGCAACTGTGTTGGTCAAGAACTGTGCCATCTAAAACACTGGTCTGAGCAGAAAGGGAATTTGGGCAATATGGAAAGTGATTTATCAGTTTTGTCGTAATTTTCTTTTGTTGTGCAAGCTTCAAAGAAAAAATATACTAATTCTTCATCTTAACTCCCAGCAGTTGATTTCATACTGGCAGAAATGTGTTTTGGGTTTTTTTAGGCATACACAGGGAAATCACTACATATAGTTTACAAAAAAAAAAAAAGATTGAGAATATGGATCTAAATAGATCTAAATCTGTCTGTTTATGGTTTCTGCACTATTCACTATAGGTTACTGTGACAACAATAAGAGTGAAAAATAACTAAGGGGTACCTAGTAAGATACCTCTGATGAAGCCATGCACAGTCGAGGTGAAATATAAGGTTTAGTCGCTGGCTATGCCGGCTTAGCTTGCTGTTGCAGATGGACTTCTAGATCTGGACTGTTTTTCCTGTTGTGTGTCTTTACCAGCCACCAAGATCAACAGTATGTGTTTTTTATATTTTTGTTATGCCACTTATAGTACATATAATAAATAGTTTATGCAGTTCATTTTATGGCAAGAGTGCTAGTTTTCTAGAACTTTAGATATTGCGCATAGTGCATATATAGCTAAGGGGAGGTGTCATTTTTGGCATCCATTGCATATCAATGATTCTTCCTGCATGATCCAGATACAGTTCCATCCAACTGCATCCTGACCAGTTGCAGCTGTTGTCAGAATGGGAATAGTACAGTCAGCTAAGGAACTCCTTGTCACCTGCATTCTTCAGACTCTTCAGGCCAACCTCTCTGTAACAGTAAGTTAGGCAGTGGGGGGAATCATACTGGTTCACAGACTGGGATCTCACACCTAGTGTTTTTTTCTTTCTTTCAGGTTCTTCAGTGACTCTCCCAAGGTTGACAGCCCAGAGGTGTTCCAGAGTTCCTACTTCATCCGGGTCCGGTTCTTTTGATTTTTTCCCAGGGCTCACGGTGCCAGCCAGGAGGTTCTTCAAGGTTTCATCTAGTGCTTCAGTTGTCAAAGGTTCGATAGGTTCTTTTCTGGGACCAGTGGTGATGGCCCAGAGGTTCTTCAGTTTGCAATGCCCGGTTCTTCAGGTTTCTTCCTGGGGTCCACGGAGATGGCCTGGAAGCTCTACAGTTTGCCAAAGCTCCTTGAAATTACAAGTATTGTATTTCTTCTGTGGAGCCCTTTGTGACAGCCTAGAGGGTCTACTTGTAGAATACAAGTTTGTGGGTTTCTCATCCCTGGGTTTTGTCAACAAACAATGGTTCAAATTCCTTGCTGTTGATAATAGTTCAATTCTTCAAGCTGGCCAACAGAAAGCACGTGCTCAGAGGTTCCTCTGACTTCAGTCTTCTCAACAGTACGGCGCCCAGTGGATCCACATAAACTCTGGGGTGGCAGTGTAGCAATTTTTAAGTTGTGCATTTACAGAGTATAGTAATATTAATAGAGTGATTTTAGAGTTCCGTAATATTTGCAGAGTGATTTTAGGATACTGTAATATTTATAGATGTTATTGTTTGTACCTCTTCTCTTCTTCCAGTATCTGAAGTGCTGTTGCTTAAAAAACCTGGTCTTAAAACTTAAACTGGTCATTTTTCAAGCATTGTGTCTTCTGCCTCTCCATTTTGGTGAAAATTTCCATCATGTAGCCAAATAATCAAAGAATCACCTTTCCCATGCATTGACTCAGACAGTACACCTTAATCAGAGACCTGTCCAGGTTGGTTTAGGTTCGATACAAATTCTCGGCTCACTTGGATCACTTCACCTGGAGTAGTCAGCAAGATGCTTTAATTGGAGTCCAAAGCAGGAAGCAGCACAACAGAAATGGAACCCAGAAGGCTAGGAACTGCAGAATGAGGAGCCAGAGAGGGGGCACGACTGAACCCATTTACCATGCCTTACTACTTTGGAGCACCCTGATTGCCACACTTCTCATGAGATCCCACATATGTGTCTACCACAAGCATCAGAAAATTCCAAAGTAAAATGCAGTCCATGTTCCGACCGTATGAGATTGCTGAATGACAACAAGTAGAGATCCTGATTGCACAACTCACTGAGGCAGCCCACCATAAAGTTAGTGCTTGGCCAGACCATGGAAAGGCACAGTTACAAGTTCCAATCAAGTTAGTGTGCTTAGTGGTTTTGAACCCGGTGCTCAGGAGTGGGGCAGCTAACCCCTGCTTACCACAGAAACCTGGCACTCGGAGCAAGTCTCTTAGGAAAATCACAGACAGCAGGTCTCATTCAAAATAAGGTCATCACCTTTATTTAATCAAGTAAATTGGCATTCGAGTAGCAAAGACTTGTACCCCAGCACTTTGACCAGATATTTTTCTAAGAGACTTGCTCCATGTGCCAGGTTTCTGTGGTAAGCATGGAAATGCACAGGTGGAACAGGTATTCAATAGGCTCTAAAGAATTTTGACACCCACATGCTCTAGGGTCAGAAAATGACATTCTTTTCCAGGGTGCAAGAAGTTAACAAACCTCTATGGGAGTATGCTCTCAGTTTGCAGGAAGCCCTCAAGACAATTGAAATGTCAGATGCCCATGATCTCCATGACCCTGACAAGCTGTTAAAAGACCAATTCATAGAGGAGTGCGGAGGGATACACTCTGTCGGTAGCTGAGATTGCTGTCATAACAGAATCCTGAGATGTACTTCTTGAACTTTAAGGAGGAAGTCATTGAACTCCTGGGGCCAGAACGACCAAGTGACAAATGCTCAGACACGTTCCCACCAGTGTTGTGGGATAACAAGAGAGAGCTGCTGGACAGAACACCCTGTCTGCTGCCAGACTTCAGCTGCAAGTAACTGCCCTGAATGGATATCGGGCGAGATCCACGGGAATCGACAGAAGACTCGTGTCCAACATTTGCTAGTGCGGAACAGAGTAAATCCAGGTGATCCAGCACCACGAAGTCTGAATGACTTGGTTTGAGGGACAGAGTCCTCAGAGACTAAGCTGTCATCATGTATGTGGCAGGACATGAAAAGGGAGCTCCAAAATATCAAAGAAGACCAGAGACGGAAAGTGAGGGACCAATTGTCCAGAGGACCCAGATGGCATCTGCCTAGGCCTCTGATACCCAGGAATGCTGGAAGAAGATTGTCTGACCAGTTTGACCTAAATGGAACCCCATATAATGAAGGTGCTGAGTCAGTGGTCATGTTGAAAGGAGGTGACCCAGGACATGAGCTCACCAGCTGTGGCTTTAAGCAGGGAGTCTCAAGGGCGGTGGACTGAAGCTCGGGACATTCAGCAATAGGTCCACCTGACTCAAGCCAGATTCACTGGAAATTGCCCAACCACATTCTATGTTTCTATGTAACCATAACCACAAGGATAAAGGTTATAGAACTGAAAGTTCTACTTGATACTGGTGTGCAAGTATTTTTTATTTATTTTATTTTATTTTAGTCTTTGGTAACCAGGTAAGGCCCACTAGGCATAAGTGCCTGTTTTCAGAGGCGACCTAGGAGCACTGGATGGTTAAGTGACTTGCTCAGAGTCACACAAGTAACAACACATCAAGGCAAATCCTTCTTTGAGAATTAGACAAGGGACCAATTAGCACAGCCCCCTAAGAGATAGATGAATCTCATTGTTAACATTGGCCTAAACATTCCCATACTAGGATACATGGAAGCAAATATCAAAATTGGAACGACCGAACATCAAACCCAGGGAATCCTGATTAGCAATTTCTGTGATGACAACTTTCCACCCGTGATCCTGGGCAAGAACCTTCTCCAGCACTGCCAGGATGATCTGATACAAGTTCTAAGGGAGCAGACCAGTCCAATTCCACGGAAGGAGAAATGGGCCTGGCAAGGAACAGTCAAGCTTCTTCAGTGCCATAAGTGCTTTGCAAATAAGAATGGAGAAATTAGAAAGGTCTGGATGATGGACAAACAGCCAGTTCAGTTGGAACCCATTGCTGAGAAGATTCCTGATGTGCATGGCCAATGTGGGAACTTCAAGGCAGGAGGCAGGGACTGCACCACTCTGGTGGAACCAGAGTGGTGCAGAGAGGAATATTTAGTCATAGTGGCTCAGAGCCTGGTGACAGTGAAAAATGGAGAAGTCCCTCTTCGTCTACTCAACTAGGGCACTCAACCAGTGATAGTGGACAAGAAATAAGCAGTTGCACAGCTGATAAAAGTTGATTAGGAGGATGGCCTAACTCCAGAGGATGAGGAAGAAAATGAGGTCTGCTTGGTCAGTACCCTAGCAACATTGCAGAAGGGTACAAGAGACAGTGTGGACCAAGTCATCTGATTTCAGGAGACTGACATAGGAGACCCCAAGATGACAGAAGAAGAAATAGCAAAAGTGCTGGAATTAATCAAGCAACATCTAGGTATCTTCTCGTACCACGTCCTGGATTTTGGATGTGCGACTGACATAAAGCACCACATTGCAATGGGAGACCAACCCCCCATTCAGGAATGGTTCCACCCTATACCACTTGCTCTGTATCAGCCAACCAAACAGCTACTGAAAGAAATGCTAGGAGCAAGAGTCAGAAAGCTCATAGTCCATGGACAGCACCAATTGTTCTAGTCTGAAAGAAAGATGGGCATATCTAATTCGGTGTGGACTACCGGAAACTCAACCAAGTCACACACTGGAATGGTTAGTCTTTGCGCTGCATTGCAGATGGGCACAGGGTCATTATGTCGCAGCCGAAACCACGCATACAACAATGCCACATGCAAAGCAGTGTGCAGGAAAATAAGGTTGGGACACAACACCAACCTCACCACCATAGCACACATCATTGGCAGCAATGTCAAAATTTGTGTTTATGTGGGAGCTCTGCCACTCCACACCCCCCACATCCTCCCAACTAAATTAACCAACTCCGAGGGGGATGTGGACCTAGGGCCAAAAGGCAAATTCGGGAGCAGGGAACGAAGATTTTTTTTAAACCTAAAAAAAAAAATGGCAGGAGATGGGGAAGCAAACCCCGATCCCCAGGTCTCCACTACGCCAGGTGCTGTGCCTTAGCCACTCCACCACGGGAGTGGCTCAACCAGACATTGCACTTCTAGCATATTTACTCCTTCCTCCAGTTTCTATTGTGCGACGGGGTAGCAGTAGTTTCCTACCGCTATTATACCGCTGTCGCTGTACAGCATTCCGCAATTTAGACTGCACTGTTATTCATGCACTATTTCGATAGCGCTATATTCACCTGGTACCTTGCAGGTGCCTTCCCAGCTCAGAAATCAGCAGTCTTCTTCTCCACCATCAACTGGCAAGTACTCAGTTATTTATTTATTTATTTAAGAGATTTACCAGGAAAGGCATACTGAGCGGAGTACCACTCGATTCCAGATGCGCCCTGGGGTAGGGGGTACAATATTGCAGAAAATAAGATAAAACAGTCCATACATAATTTTCAGATAATAACGAACAGTGGTCCAGTAGGAAGGGTGCAGTAGCTGAGAAGAAAGGCGGTTCATACAATATGCAGAGTAGTTCAGACATTGGTGTAATAGAATGGAAGAATTACACAATTACATAGTGTGAGCAAAAATTCTTACATATGGGTAAGACGTGCATACAGTAACAGCAGCAGGTTCAGAGCATATAGTACCATTTTGTGATGAGCGTGAAAAAACGGAGCCCAGACTGGAAGTCAGCGATGGGGAAAGCATGAGCAGTTGGTGGCGAAATGTGCTTTGAGAAGGGCATTACGTTGGGGGATACTTGTGGTGAGTCTGATGTCGGCTGCCAGTGAGTTCCATAATTTGGGCAGCCTGAAACTGAAAGCAACCTGACCTGAGCGGGTAGATCTGTGGGGATGTAGGAGCCTGGAGTCAGTGTTCCTGAGGTCAGGTAGGTGGGGGTTAGGATGCTGATAGGTAGGAGGGCAGTGTATGAGACCAGAACTCAGCAGTAATTTAGCTGTGCAGCAAACGCCCGCTTTGGAGTGAGGGGAGGTCGAGATTGGTAAAGATAGCAGTGGTGGGTATTGGGAGGATGGTCCAAGGCGAACCGGCAGAAGGAGTTGTATAGAGTCGAACCTGACTAAGGACACCTGGGGCGGAACCGTGAGCGACATCACCATAGTCCAATATTGGAAGGATCATTTATGGACTATTGCTTGTCTGGTCGGTAGAGGGATGCAATACTTGTTTCGATGGAAGCTCCAGCATGGGATGTAGTTTGTGCGGTGCATCTATGTGCTGAGAAGTCAAGGTACTGATCTAGCCAGACACCAAGATAGCGATAAGTGGGAGGCAGGCCTCGCAGCGGAGTACTGTCCAAGGTATAGAATGTGGAAGCGCTAAGCCGGGCTAGTTTGGCACGGAGCCGAAGGTGAGGGAGACAGTTTTTTTGGGTTCAGGAAAAGTTGGTTCTCAAGGAACCAGCGTTGAGAGGAGTCGAAATCCTTCTGAGGCATGCTGCCACCGCGGTTCCGGATGGGCCAGAGGTGAACAGCACCGTATCGTCTGCGTACATATGGATGTCAGTTTGTGTGCAGACAGCAGGCAAATCATTGAGGAAAATTGAGAAAAGCAGTGGGCCGAGTACGGACCCTTGAGGTACGCCCCTGGTGACGGGAAGGGGGGTGGATAGATCTGTACCGATGCGAACTGATTGAGACCTGCCTGATAGGTATGATTGGAACCAGCTGCATGCTGCCACCGACAGACCAGTTTGGGCAAGTTTGGACAGCAACAGGGGCTGAGAGACCGTGTCGAAGGCTTTTGCCAGGTCTATAAAAATAGCAGCGGTTATTTCCCCTTTGTCAATGCCTGTGAGGATGGTGTTAGTGATGCGAAGGAGGGATGTGGTGGTGGAGTGATTTTTCTGAAACCGCTTGGAAAGGATGAAGAAGGAGATGTAGTCTAGATATGGGTGTAGCTGGGATAGAACAAGGCGCTCTTGGATTTGGCTAGTATGGGGAGCAGAGATATAGGCCGATAGTTTGATGGAGGAGGTCCCTCCTTGGGAAGGGAATGACTGTGGCATGTTTCCATTTCGTGGGACTGCCTCTAACTAAAGACAGATTATAGAGCATGGTAGGGGTGGGCCATAGCTGGAGCAGAGAGTTGGAGCATTTTAGAGTCAAGTCCCAATGGACACTTACCTTTTGATGTGTTTAGTGAGTGGGGATTTTCAGCACCTGGTCTGGAGTGACTGGGCAGAGCGAAAAGGAGGCCGGGGGTGCATTAGGGAGCAGGGGAACTTTGGGGAGACGAAAGGTGGGGGTGGGGGCGGGAGGAGAATAGGGAGGTAGTAGTGGTGGAAGTGGTATTAAACTCAGTGGCAACCTGACAAGGATTATTGATGATTTGCCTTGAGGTTGAGAGTGGGGGTGGGGGTTGGGTCGGTGGGGTAAGGAGAGATTGATGGACTTCCAGAATTGAGAAGGGTGGGTGTGTGGTTTTGTTGAATGCCGCTTGAAGTAGTTTGATTTGGACTGCCGTATGAGTCTAGTGCAGGCATTTAAGTGACAGTATTGTTGCTGGACCAGATGAGACCCTGTGGCCTTGAAGGATTTCAGGCACGGTCTCTGGCTCGGAGTTGTTCCATGAGGTTTGAGGTCACCCAGGGTGAAGTGGGAGCCTCTGGCTCTGGATCTCCTTAGTGGGGCATGAAATGTCCCAGATAGTGAGAAGTTAGTAGAGAAATAGCTCAGGGCCTCGTCCATGGTGGTGGCTCTAGGGATGGGAGACCAGTCAATGGAGATAAGGTCGTTTAGGAGCGCAGGCAGATCCAGTGATTTGTAAGCTCTGCTGCGCAGCAAACAGGGTGGAGGGGCCGGGGGACGGAAGATTTTGCACACTATAAAAATCATATGGTGGTCACTAAGGGAGTCCGGTAGAAGGCCGGCTTTAAGTATCCTATGTGGGTGGGTAGTGAGTGCCCAGCCCAGTAGTGTGTGTTTATTGGATTTGTGATTTAGGCGGGTGGGTTCCCCTATTTGCTGGTGCAAATTTAGTGCATTGATTTGGCAGCGTGTCTTTGATGCTGCGCATCCCAGCCAATTCTGATTGAAATCACCAAGGATGTGGAGTTCTCCGCCTTCTGTAAGGGCCCTCAGGTTTCCTAGGTGTTCGAGGAAGCTGGTTAGTGGTGTGTCGGTGGACAGTATGACCCAGATACGAATACTGGGATAGAGTGGGGCAGGGAGATTTTGATCAGAGGAATCTATGGTTAGTAAGGAGTTGGTGGAGTGATTACAGAATACTGGAGATTTGAGGCAACATACATGGCTGTACCGCCACCCTTCTTTCTCCCCTCCCTGTCCTGGCGGATTAGTGAGAAGTCGAGTAATGAGAATTCCTCGTCCCGGTGATGGGGCTTCAGCCATGACTCTGTGATGATTATAATATCTGGGTGAAGGGCCAGGACAGTTGTTTGTAGGGCAGCCATTTTATTTAGGATGCTACATATATTAAGGTGTACAATTTTGAGACCTTTGGGGAGGTGTGAGGGTGATGCTGGTGGTTGAGCAGCAATGGGTGTCCGAGGTCCGGGGTTCCGTTCAATGTCCCCTGCTATGAGAAGTAGGAGTACCAGGGCATGCCTTAATAAGCGCATGATCTTTACTGGTGCACCCCTGCGGGTGGGGTGATTTGAGGGAGTTGGGTTTGCCTTTGGGGCTGAAAAGAGTGGTATATATAAGGCAGGTGTTGCAGTGTGGAAGGAGAGGGGAAGGATAGAGGCCCCCAGGGTCCAGTTGTGCACATGGTGTAGGTTGTGTTTTACTGGTGCTGAGGAGGATTTCGGTGTAGGCTTGGTAGTTAAGGTGTGGAGTGGCAAGGGGTCTGGTAACCTAGGATTGATAAAGGGTGGGAGGGAGGAGGAGGCTATGCAGAGCATAGTGATGATTGCAGTGAGAAGCAGCATTTTTGGAAGTAAGTTCCTTTTGTCCAGAGAAGGAATTGTCAGTATGCTCTGCAGCGGCCGCTAGTGGTGAACAAATATAAGGGACTAATGAGAAAGTGGGCTGATTGGTTCACAACACGTGAGAGCTCCACTATATAAACAGAAGCCGACCAAGGGTGGTGGCGGGGTGGTGGGAGCCTGCGCATAGGCGCGAGGCGGGGATAAACTCCTAGTCAGTCCGTGAGTAGCTGCAAAGTCTGGCTACCTGGCAGCAGGGTTCGCCGCCATGGACCGCTGGGGTCTCGCCTGTCTGTGGGAGGGCTGGGCTCCTGCCTCGCGACCCGGCCTCAGTTCTGCGGAAGGAAGAGAAAGGCTTGGCTTTAATTCAGGTAAGTGGCTTGAGGGAGGAGCGTGCTATCTAAAATTGCATCCACCTGCTTGTGAAATAAGACGCCTTTTACCAGGAGATATGGTGCAGTAGCTAGCAGCAACCTGAAGCCTGGGGTCTTATTCCAAAAAACAAATTTACCCTCTCCCCACTATAGAGCAGCAGAAGACTGCAGTCGTGGATTCTAGCAACTTTTTAACTCATACAAGCAATCCTGACTCATTTTAAGTTGTGCTGCAATTAGTAACAAATACAATAAAAATACATTCCCCAGCTAAGTCGCTTTGCCCAGAATTAGCAGACTTTTCTTTTTTGCAATTAATTAGGCAGAATAAAAGGTTGGAGGCAGGGAGCTGTGAGACGCTCGATGCACACCGGCATGAAATTTCAATTTAGTACTGTGTCCAAAAAGGCACCAAGATTGAATCTGTGGCGTGGTACAGCTCCTAGTCAGTCCGTGAGTAGCTGCAAAAAGTCTGGCTACCTGGCCGCAGGGTTCATCGTCATGGACCGCGGGGGGGGGGGTCTCGCCTGTCTGTGGGGAGGGCCGGCCTCTGCCCTCAATGCCGCAGTCTCTCATGGAAGGAAGAGAAAGGCTTGGCTTTAATTCAGGTAAGTGGCTTGAGGGAGGCGTGCTATCTAAAATTGCATCCACCCGCTTGTGAAATAAGACGCCTTTTACCAGGAGATATGGCAGTAGCTAGCAGCAACCTGAAGCCGGGGTCTTATTCAAAAACAAATTTACCCTCTCCCACTATAGAGCAGCAGAAGACTGCAGTCGTGGATTCTAGCAACTTTTACTCATACAAGCAATCCTGCCTCATTTTAAGTTGTGCTGCAATTAGTAACAAATACAATAAAATACATTCCCCAACTAAGTCGCTTTGCCCAGAATTAGCAGACTTTTCTTTTTTTGCAATTAATTAGGCAGAATAAAAGGTTGGAGGCAGGGAGCTGTGAGACGCTCGATGCACACCGGCATGAAATTTCAATTTAGTACTGTGTCCCAAAGGCGCAGATTGAATCTGTGGCGATGGTACAGCTCCTAGTCAGTCCATTGAGTAGCTGCAAAAGTCTCTGGCTACCTGGCATGGGGTTCGTCGTCGTGGACAGCGGAGGGTCTCGCCTGTGTCTGTGGGGAGGGCTTGGGCTCCTGCCCCGCGACCCGGCCTCAGTTCTGCGGAAGGAAGAGAAAGGCTTGGCTTTAATTCAGGTAAGTGGCTTGAGGGAGGAGCGTGCTATCTAAAATTGCATCCACCCACTTGTGAAATAAGACGCCTTTTACCAGGAGATATGGCGCAGTAGCTAGCAGCAACCTGAAGCCTGGGGTCTTATTCAAAAACAAATTTACCCTCTCCCCACTATAGAGCAGCAGAAGACATCAGTCGTGGATTCTAGCAACTTTTTAACTCATACATGCAATCCTGCCTCATTTTAAGTTGTGCTGCAATTAGTAACAAATACAATAAAAATACATTCCCCAGCTAAGTCGCTTTGCCCAGAATTAGCAGACTTTTCTTTTTTGCAATTAATTAGGCAGAATAAAAGGTTGGAGGCAGGGAGCTGTGAGACGCTCGATGCACACCGGCATGAAATTTCAATTTAGTACTGTGTCAAAAAGTCCAAGATTGAATCTGTGGCGTGGTACAGCTCCTAGTCAGTCGGTGAGTAGCTGCAAAAGTCTGGCTACCTGGCCGCGGGTTGGTCGTCGTGGTCAGCGGTGGGGTCTCGCCTGTCTGTGGGAGGCTTGGGCTCCTGCCCTCATGACCCGGCCTCAGTTCTGTGCCACACTTGGGGTTCGTCGTCGTGTTGGACCCCCATGGCAGGGGGTCTCGCCTGTCTGTGGGGAGGCGGGCTCCTGCCCTCGCGACCGCGGCCTCAGTTCTGGCGCGGGGTTGGTCAAGCCGTGGACAGCGGGGGCTCGCCTGTCTGTGGGGAGAGCCTGGGCTCCTGCCCTCGCGACCCGGCCTCAGTTCTGGCCGCAGGATCGTGCCGTCGTGGTCCGCGGGGGGGGGTCTCGCCTGTCTGTGGGGAGGGCTTTGGGCTCCTGCCCTCGCGACCCGGCCTCAGTTCTGTGGAAGGAAGAGAAAGGCTTGGCTTTAATTCAGGTAAGTGGCTTGAGGGAGGACCGTGCTATCTAAAATTGCATCCACCAGCTTGTGAAATAAGACGCCTTTTACCAGGAGATATGGCGCGGTAGCTAGCAGCAACCTGAAGCCTGGGGTCTTATTCCAAAAAAACAAATTTACCCTCTCCCCCACTATAGAGCAACAGAAGACTGCAGTAGTGGATTCTAGCAACTTTACTCATACAAGAACCCTGCGACCCAGAACTGAGGCCGGTCCACGAGGGCAGGGCCAAGCCCTCCCCTGAACAGGCGAGACCCTGGGACCACTGACGACTGAACCCTGCGTCCAGGTAGCCAGACTTTTGCAGCTACTCACGGACTGACTAGAGCTGTACCATTCCACAGATTCAATCTTGCGCCTTTTTGGACACAGTACTAAATTGAAATTTCATGCCGGTGTTGCATGACGTCTCACAGCTCCCTACCTCCAACCTTTTATTCTGCCTAATTAATTGCAAAAAGAAAAAGTCAGTAATTCTGGGCAAAGCGACTTAGCTGGGGAATGTATTTTTATTGTATTTGTTACTAATTGCAGCACAACTTAAAATGAGGCAGGATTGCTTGCATGAGTAAAAGTTGCTAGAATCCGACTGCAGTCTTCTGCTGTTCTATAGTGGAGAAGGAAAATTTGTTTTGGAATAGACCCCAGGCTTCAGGTTGCTGCTAGCTACCGCGCCATATCTCCTGGTAAAAGGCATCTTATTTCACAAGCAGGTGGATGCAATTTTAGATAGCAGCTCCTCCCTCAAAGCCACTTACCTGAATTGAAGCAAAGCCTTTCTTTTCCCGCAGAACTGAGGCCGGGTCGCGAGGGGCAGAGAGCCGAAGCCCCCCCAGAACAGGCGAGACCCCATGCGGACCACGACAGCAACCCTGCGGCCAGAACTGAGGCCGGTCTGAGGGCAAGAGCCCAAGCCCTCCCCACAGACAGGCGAGACCCCCGCGACCACGACGACGAACCTACGTGGAAGCTGAGCCGGGTCAGAGGGCAGGCAGCCGAGTCAGTCGAGAGTAGCTGCAAAAGTCTGGCTACCTGGCCGCAGGGTTCGTGCGTCGTGGACCGGGGGGTCTCGCCTGTCTGGGGAGGCTTGGGCTCCTGCCCTCGCGACCGCTCAGTTCTATGTGGAAGGAAGAGAAAGGCTTAGCTTTAATTCAGATAAGTGGCTTGAGGGAGGAGCGTGCTATCTAAAATTGCATCCACCCGCTTGTGAAATAAGACGCCTTTTACCAGGAGATATGGCGCGGTAGCTAGCAGCAACCTGAAGCCTGGGGTCTTATTCCAAAAAAACAAATTTATCCTCTCCCCACTATAGAGCAGCAGAAGACTGCAGTCGTGGATTCTAGCAACTTTTTAACTCATACAAGCAATCCTGCCTTATTTTAAGTTGTGCTGCAATTAGTAACAAATACAATAAAAATACATTCCCCAGCTAAGTCGCTTTGCCCAGAATTAGCAGACTTTTTCTTTTTTGCAATTAATTAGGCAGAATAAAAGGTTGGAGGCAGGGAGCTGTGAGACGCTCGATGCACACCGGCATGAAATTGCAATTTAGTACTGTGTCCAAAAAGGCGCCAAGATTGAATCTGTGGCGTGGTACAGCTCCTAGTCAGTCCGTGAGTAGCTGCAAAAAGTCTGGCTACCTGGCGCTGGGGTTAAATGCATTAAATGGTCCTTGAGGGTCTCGCCTGTCTGTAGGGAGGGCTTGGGCTCCTGCCCTCGCGACCCGGCCTCAGTTCTGGCCACAGGGTTAGTAATCGTGGACCGCAGGGGGAGTCTCGCCTGTCTGTGAGGGAGGATTCGGGCTCCTGCCCCATGACCCGGCCTCAGTTCTGGCCGCAGGGGTTAGGTAAGTCGTGGACCCTGGGGGTCTCGCCTGTCTGTGGGGAGGTCTTGGGCTCCTGCCCTCCCGACCCGGCCTCAGTTCTGGCCGCAGGGTTCGTGCGTCGTGGTCCTGGGGTCTCGCCTGTCTGTGGGGAGGGCGGGCTCCTGCCCTAGCGACCCGGCCTCAGTTCTGACCGCAGGGGTTAAGTAAGTCGTGGACCGCGGGGGTCTCGCCTGTCTGTGGGGGAGGGCTTGGGCTCCTGCCACCAGCGACCCGGCCTCAGTTCTGGCCGCAGGGTTCGTCGTCGTGGTCCGCGGGGGTCTCGCCTGTCGGTGGGGAGGGCTTCGGGCTCCTGCCCTCGCGACCCGGCCTCAGTTCTGGCCGCAGGGTTTGTCGTCATGGTCCGCGGGGGTCCTGCGCCTGTATGTGGGGAGTGCTTGGGCTCCCTGCCCTCATGACCCGGCCTCGGGTTCTGGCATGAGGTTCGTCGTCGTGGTCCAGCGGGGAGGTCTCGCCTGTCTGTAGGGGAGTGCTTCGGGCTGCTGCCCTCGCGACCCGGCCTCAGTTCTGGCCGCAGGGTTCGTCGTCGTGGTCCGCGTGGGGGGGTCTCGCCTGTCTGTGGGGAGGGCTTCGGGCTCCTGCCCTCGCAACCCGGCCTCAGTTCTGCGGAAGGAAGAGAAAGGCTTGGCTTTAATTCAGGTAAGTGGCTTGAGGGAGGAGCGTACTATCTAAAATTGCATCCACCCGCTTGTGAAATAAGACGCCTTTTACCAGGAGATATGGCGCGGTAGCTAGCAGCAACCTGAAGCCTGGGGTCTTATTCCAAAAAAACAAATTTACCCTCTCCCCACTATAGAGCAGCAGAAGACTGCAGTCGTGGATTCTAGCAACTTTTTACTCATACAAGAACCCTGCGGCCAGAACTGAGGCCGGGTCGCGAGGGCAGGAGCCCGAAGCCCTCCCCACAGACAATGAGAGACCTCCCCCATGGACCACCCGGCGAAACCCTGCGGCCAGGTAGCCAGACTTTTGCAGCTACTCACGGACTGACTAGGAGCTGTACCACGCCACAGATTCAATCTTGGCCCTTTTGGACACAGTACTAAATTGAAATTTCATGCCGGTGTGCATCGAGCGTCTCACAGCTCCTGCCTTCAACCTTTTATTCTGCCTAATTAATTGCAAAAAAAGAAAAAGTCTGCTAATTCTGGGCAAAGCGACTAGCTGGGAATGTATTTTATTGTATTTGTTACTAATTGCAACACAACTTAAAATGAGGCAGGATTGCTTGTATGAGTAAAAAGTTGCTAGAATCCGACTGCAGTCTTCTGCTGCTCTATAAGTGGGAGAGGTAAATTTGTTTTTGGAATAAGACTCCAGGCTTCAGGTTGCTGCTAGCTACGCGCATATCTCCTGGTAAAAGCGTCTTATTTCACTGGCGGGTGGATGCAATTTTAGATAGCACGCTCCACCCTCAAGCCACTACCTGAATTAAAGCAAGCCTTTCTCTTCCTTCATCAGAACTGAGGCTGGGATGCGGGGCAGGGCGAAGCCCTCCCACAGACAGACAGACCCCCAGCGGACCACGCAGACCCCTGCGGCCAGAACTGAGCAGGCCGGGCGAGGCAGGGCGAAAGCCCTCCCACAGGAAGGCGGACCCCCGCGGACCACGACGATGAACCCTGCGGCCAGAACTGAGGCCGGGTCGCGAGGCAGGAGCCCAAGCCCTCCCCACAGACAGGCGAGACCCCCGCGACCTGACGGCCGAACCCTGCGGCCAGAACTGAGGCCGGTCGCGAGGGCAGGAGCGGGAGTCAGTCCGTGAGTAGCTGCAAAAGTCTGGCTACCTGGCCGCAGGGTTCGTCGTCGTGGACCGCGGGGGGGGGGTCTCGCCTGTCTGTGGGGAGGGCTTGGGGCTCCTGCCCTCGCGACCCGGCCTCAGTTCTGCGGAAGGAAGAGAAAGGCTTGGCTTTAATTCAGGTAAGTGGCTTGAGGGAGGAGCGTACTATCTAAAATTGCATCCACCCGCTTGTGAAATAAGACGCCTTTTACCAGGAGATATGGCGCGGTAGCTAGCAGCAACCTGAAGCCTGGGGTCTTATTCAAAAACAAATTTACCCTCTCCCCACTATAGAGCAGCAGAAGACTGCAGTCGTGGATTCTAGCAACTTTTTAACTCATACAAGCAATCCTGCCTTATTTTAAGTTGTGCTGCAATTAGTAACAAATACAATAAAAATACATTCCCCAGCTAAGTCGCTTTGCCCAGAATTAGCAGACTTTTTCTTTTTTGCAATTAATTAGGCAGAATAAAAGGTTGGAGGCAGGGAGCTGTGAGGCGCTCGATGCACACCGGCATGAAATTGCAATTTAGTACTGTGTCCAAAAAGGCGCCAAGATTGAATCTGTGGCGATGGTACAGCTCCTAATCAGTCCGTGAGTAGCCACCAAAAGTCTGGCTACTGTGGCACTTGGGGTTAGAGTAAATGTGGACAGCGGGGGTCTCGCCTGTCTGTGGGAGGGCTTGGCTCCTGCCCTCGCGACCCGGCCCTCAGTTCTGGCCGCAGGGTTCGCTGTCATGGGACCGCGGGGGGGTCTTGCCTGTCTGTGGGGAGGTCTTCGGCTCCTCACCTCCCGACCCGGCCTCAGTTCTGGCCGCAGGGTTCGTCATCGTGGACCCATGGGGGGGTCTCGCCTGTCTGTGGGAGGCTTGGGCTCCTGCCCTCGCGACCGGCCTCAGTTCTGGCCGCAGGGTTTGTCGTCGTGGTCAGCGGGGGTCTCGCCTGTCTGTGGGGAGGCGGGCTCCTGCCCTCGCGACCCGGCCTCAGTTCTGGCCGCAGGGGTTCGTATGCGATGGACCAGCGGGGAGGTCTCGCCTGTCTGTGGGGAGGGCCGGGCTCCTGCCCTCGCGACCCGGCCTCAGTTCTGGCCGCAGGGTTCGTCGCGTGGTCCACGGGGGTCTCGCTGTCTGTGGGAGGGGCTTGGGCTCCTGCCATCGCGACCCGGCCTCAGTTCTGGCACGCAGGGTTAGTGCGTCAGTAGTCCTGGGGTTCTCGCCTGTCTGTGGGGAGGAGCAGGGCTCCTGCCCTGTGACCCAGCCTCAGTTCTGGCCATGGGGTTTGTCGTGGAGTGGTCCACGGGGGGGGGTCTCGCCTGTCTGTGGGGAGGGCTTCGGGCTCCTGCCCTCGCGACCCGGCCTCAGTTGCAAGAAAATCTGCCTTTGTAACCCTAATGGGACTTTATGAATTCTCCTGGATGACTTTTGATCTCTGTAATGTCCTTGGAGCATTTCAACACCTGGCGGAACAATGCCTGGGCAGCGAGAACTTTGAAACAGTACTATCGAACATAGATGGCAATAGTGTATTTAAAAATGTATTAGGAGCAAATAAAACACATGGAGTTAGTCTTTGATCACCTGAAGAGTATGACCTAAAGATCAACCCATCAAAATGTAATTTCATAAAGAAATGAGTGAATTACCTTGGATACATTGTGTCCGAACGAAGGAATAGTTCCTAACCCTGAAAATGTGGGGGTGGTGAAGGAGTGGCCTCATTTCATCACCATCAGGGATGTGTGACGATTCCTGGGATTTATTGGCTGCTATCACAGGTTCGTAAAACACTTTTCAAAACAGTCATCTCCTCTCCATGAACTGTTAGTCACTCAAAAGGAGGTAAAGTCTCAAAACACAGCAAAACGAACTGGACTCTGGAATTTATTTGTTTATTTCATTTTGGTAACTGGGTAGGCCCACTGGAACCAGAAGTCCCTTTTTCAGGGGTGACCCAGAATTAGTTACATGTAGGTAGAGCAGAGATCATAACAAATGGTACAGAAGAAGAATACAGTTGAAAGGTAAATTCATAACAGCAACAATCAATAGACAGTTTGTTATTTACATCAGGTTACATTCATACAGTGGAGACAAGCAGGGCTGAGCAACTTCATAGGGTAGGGCTAGACTAAACGTTTGGGGAAGTTGAGAACAGTAGAGGGTTAGGGAGCAAGTGCTAGAACTACATGCAACAACAAGCAGGTACATTGGTGCTGCACATAGAGGTGTGTTTTTAGACCCTTGCGAAAAGTGGCTAAGGAACTAACTGAGTGTAGGTCATCTGGTAGGGTATTCCAGAGTTTATTGTCTGAATGTGCAAAGGATTTACTTCCAAGTGTAGTCCTTGTCCTGGGTACCTCGAGTAATATCTTCCCAGAAGTGCAGAGTGTTCTGCAGGAGCTCTTTGGAAGAAGAGGCCTTCAAGGCTTGGGGGAGCTGATCTGTTGATTAGTTTGTATGCTACAGTTAGTAGGGAGTACTGGAGCCTACTAGGCAGCGAGGAGCAGTTTAAGGAGGCCAACACATCACAGTGGTGTGTCATTGGAGGGGACATTGCAGTGAAACGTGCTATTTGGTAGTATAGCAGCCAGCCCATGAGCTTCAATTTTTCCTATGAACTGGAGGATGGGGGTGGCATAAGTAAGTTTAGGCAGTGGGATACTTTTTGCAATTGCAAGTCTAGAGTCAGTGGTAAGTTGTTTGTTTAGCCAAAATAGGATACCCAGTTTCTGGTGGATAGCGTGAGTTCTTTGGACCACCTGGGCCTTATACGTGAAGCATTGGTTGAGTATTAGTCCAAGATATTTGACCGAATCCATTACCTTGATTTTACTCCCTGCTGACATGGTGATAGGGAGCAGGTGGCTTCTATCAGTTCCAAGATGTATGGGACCAAACAAGATAGCTTTGGTCTTTTCAGTTGACCAGGGGTTTGAGTTCCCCAGGTGTTTAATCTTGGAGGATTCTAATGCCTGGGTCAATGATGAATCCTTGCATTTCACCAGTTGATGCAATCACTGGGCTTGTCACAAGTGGTTGATACTGCTACCCACCAACATAGCCACACACACTCGATCTAGGGTCCAGCTGGGTCTTGAGGTTGACAACCTCAGGATTGATCAGGTCATTTAGTCTGATCACTGCACCATGGAGTTCAGGTTTGGGGCCCCCTTGAAAGTTCCTCCCCTGCAAAGATGCTCAGCTATCGCCCCTTAAGGGGCTTGGACCCAGAGGGACTGTTGGGTTGATGCAGCATGTGTGATTGGCAATGGAAAGGTGGTGACCACCTATAACAGAGTGGTTGCGGAAGCTCTAGATGCCATCACACCAGTCCGTTTATGACCCAGATCCTCTTACTTGAAATCTGCCTGGTTTGATGGAGATCTCAAGGTGATGAAGAGCAGGGATCAGAAGTTGGAACATTGCTGGTGGAAGACCCAGCTGGAGGCTGACAGGCTGACCCTACGTTCTCACTGTGCTGAGTACCAGGGGGCAATTTCCCATAAGAAGGCAGAATTCCTGTTCCAGGAAAATTGCTGTGGGGAAAAACAGACCATCTCAGCTGTTTTGGACTGTGGACAGGCTTTTACATCTTGCCTGTCTTCGGCCAAAAAAAGCTTTTTCAACCACTTTATGTGAAGTTTGCTCTGAGTGGCAGCCATCCAGTTAGGGATTCTGCCAGGGAGGCTCTTGCCTCACAATGATTGGGTTGGAAGCTTCAGAGGCACTCAGTCTGCCTGGGAAGAGTTTAGGGCAGTGGAGGTGTCTGAAGTGACTAAGGTGATCTTAGATCTATAAGCCTGGGAAAGCCGCACTGAGTAAAGTGCTGGTGCTTAATTAATAAATGTCAACACGAAAACAGGAAAATAAGCACCCAGCTAGAACAGATTTAAAGTACAAAGTATTTGCTTTATTAATTATAACAGTGTGTAAAATACTAAGCTAAACACCATGATGGTGAGGGTTAAAAAAATACCATCTTACGTTTCACCAAGCAAAATGCCTGGCTTCATCAGAGATAGTACATCAGTGAAACAAACACTTGTATATATATATATAAAGTGAATCACCACGTGCAAAAAGCAATTAGAGGTAACGCAGAATCAATTACATACTTATAGATGTTAATAAAATTGGCACATACTTCATGAAAAAAGCACAAATATTTAAATCATGTCTTTATCAATTGATCTAGAAGTATTGAAGCCACTCTTATTTGAGTTAATGACATCAATTTCACTTAATTCAATATTACTCATATAGTGAAAGCTAAGCATAGAGAAAAGGGATTTCAAGGAGAAAGATTTTTTAAAGACATCTGTAGTTGTTTACAAGTATTTTAAATGCATACAACCACTAAGTAGAAATAAACTGTACAAGTTTATAGACTTTTAAAATATGCTCAATATGAGCAATGCTTATTATAAAAGCTAATTTAATCAAAGCAACTCATGATTCTGAATTTTATAAGGTACCCACTCATATAAACACGATGGCACTGAGAAAGAACAAATGTAAACACAATATTTACAAAAAAGCTAAGTCTATATTGTCATTAAGGCCTAAGCCTTCCCTAGATCTCAAAACAAAAATCCAAAAGCATTCCCGTTGACCTATCAATTGTTTTAAATTACCTCCTCTGGGACCCACAGTAACTTTTTCCAAACCTACAAATTTGATGTTGTGTGTAAGATTAGAGTCTCTGCAACTTTGAATGTGTTGGACTATGGCATATGTCATATATATAGGCAGTCGCTTGGTCTGACCACTATATCGTGAGGTTCAATTTTTGCACCCCCCCCGAGAAGGCCATCCCCTGTGGAGATGGTCAGGTACCGCCCATTACGGAATGTTACTTCACAAGGCCTAGCGGCGGTCCTTGACCTATCATCCCCCGTGTTGGTGAGCAGTAATCCAGAGGCACTTTTGTTGACCTATAATGAGGCCATCACGGTTGCCCTGGATTCTATTGCTCCCGTTCATGAGCGCCCTCTTTCCCGTCACCCCAAGGCCCCTTGGTTTGATGGGACTCTGAGGGAGATGTGGAGACAAGGGTGAAGGTTAGAGCGTTGTTGGCGTAAGTCCGCCCTCAATGCCGACCACCTTAGATTGATAGAACATTGTGCTAGCTATCAATCTGCAATCACCCATAAGAAGGCAGAATTCCTGTCCAGGGAGATTGCAGTTGCTCAGAATCGACCGGCTCAGCTGTTCCGAACTGTAGATAGACTGTGCAACCCAGCCTGTCTGCAAGTTTGGAAAGGTTTTTCGCAAATAGAGTGCGATGAGCTTGCTCAATACTTTGCAACTAAGGTGGCCGACATCAGGGTGAACTTGTGTCCGACAACCTCTAAGGGTGATGTGGTAGGAGCGTGTGAGAACACAGTGCCTTGATTCTCTTGGAGTTCCTTTTGTTGACCTGAGTTCTTGGATATTATGAGGATCATCCATAGTGTGCACCCTACAAGCTGCGGCTTGGATCCTGGACCGACTACCCTAATTCTGGGTTGTGTGGATATCATTGGTCCAGTTTTGGCGCAAATAGTCTGGTGCTCCTTGGACTCAGGTGAGTTTTCTAGCTCCCTGAAAGAGGCGGTGGTGACACCTCTCTTGAAGAAAGCTTCCTTGGACCCAGACTGTTTTTCTAACTACAGACTCATCTCTAACCTTCCCTTTATTGGGAAGGTTATTGAAAAGGTCGTAGCTGCCCAATTGGATGACCATTTAACCATCCATAGTATCTACGAATCCTTCCAGTCTGGTTTCCGTAAAAGACATAGCACCAAGACTGCGCTGGTTAGGGTGCTTAATGATCTTCTGAGGGCTCGGGATCAAAAGAGACATTTCATCTTGGTTCTCCTTGATCTCTCTTCAGCCTTTGACACTGTGGATCACGTGGTGTTGCTAGCACGCCTGAGGCAAATCTGTGGAATGTCTGGAACTCTTCTCCAATGGTTCACCTCATTCCTTACTGGGAGATCACAAAGAGTTGTGTCTGGGATTTTTTCCTCCGACCCAGTCTCTTTGTTGTGTGGAGTGCCTCAGGGTTCTGTGCTGTCACCCATGTTATTTGCAGTGTATATGCTGCCCCTCGGAAACATTATAAGACGGTATGGGCTGAGGTTTCACTGCTATGCAGATGATACCCAGCTATACCTGTCTTTCGCACCTGACCAGGATGGAGCTCTCTCGGTGTTTAATAACTGTCTGGGGGAAATCCAAGACTGGATGGATTCTAGTTGGTTAAAGTTGAACTCGGAGAAGACTGAGGTTTTGGTGGTGGACCCAGGTGGTCAGATTGAGAGGTCGTATACTGGTGCACCTTCTGGAATTCTTCTTGGCGGCGTGTCACTACCAACCTCTGAACGGGTGCGCAACCTTGGGGTGATCCTTGATGATAGGCTGACTTTTCAATCTCAGGTGTCGGCCGTTGTCAGGACTTCCTTTTACCATCTTAGGAATATTGCAAGGGTTAAGCACCTTGTTCCATCTGACTCCTTGCCAATGTTGGTCCACGCCTTTGTGTCCTCACACCTAGACTACTGCAACGCCCTTTACTTTGGGATTTCTGGGGTTGAAATCCGCCGCCTACAGCTGGTGCAGAACGCGGCAGCCTGGGTTTTGACTGGGACAAATAGGTCCTGTCATATCACCCCGGTGCTGCGCGAACTGCACTGGCTTCCTATAAGGTGGTGGATCACCTTTAAAGTCATTTTATTGACTTTTAAAGCCCTTCGCGCTCAGGGTCCATCCTGTCTGAAAGACCTACTGGTTCCTTACTGCCCTGGCCAATCACTCCGCTCGGCCGACATGGGGTTGTTGGAGATTCCAAGAGTGAGTTTAAAATCTTCTGGCAGCAGAGCATTTTCACATGCTGCACCCACTCTTTGGAATTCTCTACCATGCCAGTTACAGGATTGCACCTCCGTGGAGATATTTAAGAAAGAATTGAAAACATATTTATGGAGAATGGCCTTCTTAGATAGTTAAGTGAATTGTAATATGTTCGGAATTTTATTGTTATTTATTATGTTTTTATGATGTATTTTTATAATGTCTTTTTAGTGTTTTGATGTTTTGTACTGAAATTTGAATTTATGATTTTAACTTGTTCAGTGCCTTGATATATTGAAAGGCGCTATATAAATAAAATTATTATTATTATTATTATTATATCCATTTTGGCTAAAGCCCTAACATGTTCACTAATTCTCACCTTGAATTTTCTCTCAGTTCTTCCAATATAGAAATAACCACAGGAACACTGTAATTTATAAACCACTCCTGTGGTATTACACAAAATAAGATCACAGATCTTAAAATTCTGATTGGTAACTGGATTTTGGAACTGGTCAGTAACAAATACATATGAACAATATTTACACATGACACATTTTTTGGTGCCTCTAGGTGGTGGAAGTTGCCACATGGTATTAAGTTTTTGTTCAAAAGGTAAATGTGACCTAACCACTTTGTTGGCAATGGTTGGGGCCCTTTTGTAAACCATCTTAGGTCCATTACCAACATGTTTTTTCATATTGGGTTCTATTTGTAACATCCCCCAATTGTTTGTCTATATTTCCTTTAACAAATTACTTTTGGTACTAAACCCAGTTATAAACCCTATTTCCTGATATTGGTTAATTTAATTTTGGGGCTTATGTATCAAGACATCTGTCCGAGACATGTTTGTCACTTGATTTACAGCTTTATGAATAAGTGACTGTCCATATCCACGCTGCTGGAACTTTTTGATTTGTAGATCTCTCTGAACTTCATAATCTTGCAAAGTAGTGCAATTTCTAAGTGCCCAAATAAATTGGCCCTTTGGAATATTTTGAGATACATGTCGAGGATGAAAGCTACTAGCTAATAACAAGGTATTCCTTTCAGTGGATTTGCTAAACAAAGAGGTACCTATACTGCCACCTCCCGGTTTAAACAACCTGAGGTCCAAAAATGAAACCTCATCAACGCTAACATGTGCCTTAAATTTAAGATTCACATCAAGAGAATTAAGCCAAACAACAAATTCACTGAATTCATCCACAGTGCCTTTCCAAATAACTATAACACTGTCAATAAAGTGACACCACAAATCCAGCTTGGATAAATATGGATTTGTGCCGTCGCTTCTAACCCAATCCATTTTCCACTTTCCAACGTACAGATTGGCATAGCTGGGGGCCATGGTTGCCCCCATAGCAGTGCCTTTGACCTGCTTATAGTAAGACCCTTGAAACAAAAAAATATTATAATCTAATACTAACTCTGCTAAATTAAGCAAAAAAGAAGTCGGTACAGTATGGGGAAGTTCACGCTGACTCAAAAAATATTCGAGAGCTGTCAAGCCACCAGAAAGTGGAACATTGGTGTATAAAGATTCTTTATCTAATGTGGCAAATAACCACTCATCCTGCATGTCTATATCATCAAGGATATCGATAATATGTCTAGTATCCTTGAGATATGAAGGAAGTTGCTGCACAAGGGGCTGTAAAAAAGAATCAACAAACTGAGACAGGGGTTATGTAAGCCACCCATGTCTCGATATTATAGGTCGACCAGGAGGGTTGACGGGATCCTTATGAATTTTTTGGCAAATAATATATAATGGGAATTTTGGGATCTGAAACCACCAGTGCTCAATGTTGTGCAAGAGAAATGTAATTATTAACTAATCCTTCTTCCAGAACACTATCAATTCTTAGCTTTAATTGTTTAGTATTATTATAATACATTATCAAATAAAAAGAAGTATCTGACAACGGTCTATTAATTTCCAAGATGTATTTATCTCTATCCATAATTACTATTGCCCCTTCTTTGTCAGCACTTTTAACAATTGTTTTACTGTTTTCAGACAATGATTTAAGTGCAGCTCATTCTCTAGTTGAACAATTATTATAACAGTTCAAATTAGGTTGTGCTACTAGCTCTGAAATGTCCAATTCACATTTTTTAACAAAAAGAGACACAGCAGGACTAAAAGTAGGACAGTAATAGGATTTGGGTTTAATAGAAACTGAAGAATTAGTATTATCAACACATACATCATTATTAGAATCAGTCTCAAAAATAGTTAGCAACATAATTTTTCTCGCAAAACGATGTAAATCCACTATTGTCTGGAAATGATTTAAATCAGTAGTAAGAGAAAATGTAAGTCCTTTATTCAAAACATTCTCTTCATCCAGTGTAAGAGAATTGCTGGATAAATTAATGACAACTGATTGGGAAGGCACAGATGTTAATGTCTGTATCCCCTTCGACCTCTTCCATGTCTTGCCCCCCCACGTCCTCTTCTTAGCATGGTGCTTTCTTGAAAGTGTGTGCGCCTTAAACTGTAACACTGGGGAGGAGTGGTGGAATGATTGTGTGGTGGGTGTTGTGTGTGATGGTCTGGAAAAAACTCCAGATTACTGTCTGTGTCACTGGGTCCTGAAGTATAGTCCAATATAGTAGCCCCATCACTGGGTTCTTGAATTCTTAAAATGGACTTTAATGGTCTAGATTCAGTATCAGTGTCAGAGGAGGTAGCTAGATCAGTTTGGTCAGTTAATGATCCACTGGTTCTCTTTGATGTTCAGTCGAACACTCACCCAAACTGATAATCGGCTTCATCCCTTTTAAACTTTTTTTGTTTAGCTTTTTTTAACTGAATGTTATACCATACAACTTTAGCCAGTAGCTGTTTTTTAATTGATCAAACTCCCCAGGTTCAATGCATTTTTGCAAATCAGTTTCTTTAATAATGATCTCAGCAGAAATACATTCTCTTACCAGCACAGCATGCTCCAAAATGAGTTCTATAGACTTTAAACCTGTTTCTTCCATCAATGTCCACCATTTATTCATAAAAACTGGATCATCCATACCATACGCTGGCTAATTTAACATTCATAGACCGTGTGGCACTTGTTTCACTGAAGCATAGGCCTCCAAAGTTATTCTGTGCCAGTGCATTTGTCTCCCCTTGAGAACCAGTTTCTCTAACGCTCTATAAAGTACTTTACTAGAAATGATGGACGAGTCTGGAATCAAGTCCTGATTTGAAGTTGATGAAGCAAGCAAAGGATTTCCATTTTCAGAATCAGCAAAAGCAGTGATAGCAAAATTTGTAGAGTCAGTTCCTTCATGACCCAGTAATTGATTCGTATTTACCGAATTGTTACAAATTAACCCCATAACTCTGGTGATATTCGTCTGCATATTGCAAATTGTACCATTTACTACTTCCATTTATTAAGTGGAAAATGTAGTTACTTGGAAAAAATGAAACCGGAGTAAAAAATGCCTGTTAACACACTGAATACTGCTCTTTTTACACCTTAAAAAAGGTAACTCATGCGGCTTTGATATCGCATTAAACCAACAAGCCAGGAAAAGCCACACCAGGTAAAGTGCTGGTGCTTAATTAATAAAAGTCAACATGAAAACAAGAAAATAAGAAAATAAGCACCCAGCTAGAGCAGATTTAAAGTGCAAAATATTTTCTTTATTAATTATAACAGTGTGTAAAATACTAGGCTAAACACCATGATGGTGAGGGGTAAAAAAATAACCATCTTACGTTTTGCCAAATAAAATGCCTGGCTTCATCAGAGATAATGCATCAATGTAACAAACACATATATAAAGTGAATTACCATGTGCAAAAAACATATTTTAAAAGTGTATAAACTTGTATAGTTTATTTCTATTTAGTGGTTGTATGCATTTAAAATACTTGTAAACAACTACAGATGTCTTTAAAAAATCTTTCTCATTGAAATCCCTTTTCTCTATGCTTAGCTTTCACTATATGAGTGATACTGAATTAAGTGAAATTGATGTCATTAACTCAAATAAGAGTGGCTTCAGTACTTCTAGATCAATAGATAAAGACACGATTTAAATATTTGTGCTTTTTTCATGAAGTATGTGTCAATTTTATTGACATCTATAAGCATGTAATTGATTCTGCATTGCCTATAATTGCTTTTTGCATATGGTGATTCACTTTATATACACGAGTGTTTGTTAGATTGATGTACTATCTCTGATGAAGCCAGGCATTTTGCTTGGCGAAACGTAAGATGGTATTTCTTTACCCAATACCATCATGGTGTTTAGCTTAGTATTTTACATACTGTTATAATTAATAAAGCAAATATTTTGTTCTTTAGATCTGCTCTAGCTGGGTGCTTATTTTCTTGTTTTCGTGTTGACTTTTATTAATTAAGCACCAACACTTTACCCGGTGTGGCTTTTCCTAACTTGTTGGTTTAACGTGATATCAAAGCCGCACTAGTTACCTTTTATAAGGTGTAAAAAGAGCAGTATTCAGTGTGTTAACAGACGTTTTTTACTCCAGTTTAGTTTTTTCCGAGTAACTACATTTTCCGTTAAATAAATGGAAGTAGTAAATGGTACAATTTGCAATATGCAGACAAATATCACTGGAGTTATGGGGTTAATTTGTAACAATTTGGTAAATGTGAATCAATTACTGGGTCATGAAGAAACTGACTCTACAAGTTTTGCTATCACTGCTTTTGCTGATTCTGAAAATGGAAATCCTTTGCTTGCTTCATCAACTTCAAATCAGGACGTGATTCCAGACTCGTCCATCAATTCTAGTAAAGTACTTTATAGAGCGTTAGAAAAACTGGTTCTCAAGGGGAGACAAATGCACTGGCACAGAATAACTTTGGAGGCCTACGTTTCAGTGAAACAAGTACCACATGGTCTACGAGTGTTAGATAAGGCAGCGTATGGTACAGATGATCCAGTTTTTATGAATAAATGGTGGACATTGATGGAAGAAACAGGTTTAACGTCTATAGAACTCATTTTGGAGCATGCTGTGCTGGTAAGAGAATGTATTTCTGCTGAGATCATTATTAAAGAAACTGATTTGCACAAATGCATTGAACCTGGGGAGTTTGATCAATTAAAAAACAGCTACTGGCTAAAGTTGTATGGTATGACATTCAGTTAAAAAAAGCTAATCAAAAAAAGTTTAAAAGGGATGAAGACGATTATCGGTTTGGGCGAGTGTTTGACTGGACATCATCGAGAACCAGTGGATCATTAACTGACCAAACTGATCTAGCTACCTCCTCTGACACTAATACTGAATCGAGACCATTAAAGTCCATTTTAAGAATTCAAGAACCCAGTGATGAGGCTATTATATTGAACTATACTTCAGAACCCAGTGACACAGACAGTAATCCAGAGGTTTTTCCAGACCGTCACACACAACACCCTCCACACAATCATTCCACCACTCCTCCCCAGCGTTACAGTTTAAGGCACACATGCTTTCAAGAAAGCACCACACTAAGAAGAGGATGCGGAGGGGGGGGCAAGGCATAGAAGAGGTCGAAGGGGATACAGACATGAACATCCGTGCCTTCCCAATCAGCTGTCATTAATTTATCCAGCCATTCCCTTACACTAGATGAAGAGAATGTTTTGAATAAAGGACTTACATTTTCTCCTACTACTGATTTAAATCATTTCCAGACAATAGTGGATTTACATAGTTTTGCAAGAAAAATTATGTTGTGAACTATTTTTGGGACTGATTCTAATAATGATGTATGTGTTGATAATACTAATTCTTCAGTTTCTATTAAACCCAAATCATATTACTGTCCTCCTTTTAGTCCTGCTATGTCTCTTTATGTTAAAAAATGTGAATTGGACATTTCAGAGCTCTGTTATAATTAATAAAGCAAATATTTTGTGCTTTAATTCTGCTGTAGCTGGGTGCTTATTTTCTCGTTTTCGTGTTGATCTTAGAACTGTAGCATACCTTTTGTGAACTGGACCCGGCACTGACGCATTTCTTAATGGGATGTGTGAATGTTGTCGGCCCGGTGTTCACCTGGATTGCCAGGTGCTTGATGGCAGAGGGTGTCTTCCCAGTTGCTCTGAAAGAAGCACTGGTGAAGCCCCTCTTAAAGAAACCTTCCCTCAACTCAGACGTCCTGGTAAATTACTGTCCGATCTCCAACCTGCCTTTTTTGAGCAAGGTTGTTGAGAAATTGGTGGCACAACAGCTTGAGGATCACCTGGTGTCCTCGTACATCTGTGAACCTTTCCAGTAGGGTTTTTGGGCCAGACATAGCACTGAAACTGCTCTAGTGAGAATGCATGATGATCTGCTCAGGGCTAGAGATAGAGGAGACAGGTCAGTTCTTGTGCTCCTTGATCTCTCCTCAGTTTTTGACCCTGTGGATCATGTGCTTCTTGATCGGCTCTGTGAGTTTTGTGGACTCACTGGTACTGTCATCACGTAGTTTGAATCCTATCTCTCGGACAGTGTGCAGCAGGTGGTGATGGGGAATTTCTCCTCTTCCCCAATGCCTCTGTCCTGTGGAGTACCACAGGGCTCGATCTTGTCGCCGATGCTGTTCGCAGTGTATATGTTTCCCCTGGGTGAGATCATTCAACAGTACAGTGTGGAGTTTCACTGTTATGCAGATGACACCCAACTGTATTTGTCTTTTGCACCCAGAACATCAGGAGCTGTCGACATGCTTAACAACTGTTTGGCTAAAATCAATGACTGGATGGCTTCCAGCTGGTTGAGACTCAACCCAGCTAAGATGGAGGTGCTGGTGATCGAGCCAGGTCACAGGCATGATGGGTTGCCATGAGGGGCTGACTCTGGACTTGTTCTGGGGTCTGCTTCATTGGTGGCTTCTCCAAGGGTGTGAAATCTGGGCGTGATCCTTGATAGTAGAATAACCTTTGAAGATCAGGTGTCATCTGTAGTCAGCAATGGTTTTTGCTACTTGCAGAACATTGCCCAGGTAAAGCCCCTCATTCCACCTGAGGACCTGCTGACAGTGGTGCATGCCTTTGTGACTTTAGGCTCAACTACTGCAATGCTCTGTACATTGGGGTCATGGGAGAGACCCTTCACAGACTGCAGCAGGTGCAGAACTCAGTGGCCCAGTTGCTGATGGGCCTTTTGAGGGCCAGTCATGTGACTCTGGTCCTGCATGCTCTGCACTGGCTGCTGGTCAGGTGGAGGGTCCTTTTCAAGGTGGGTCTTCTCAGCTTTAAGGTCCTATATGGGCTGGGTCCTGGCTACATGTCAGAGCTCCTGACACCGGTGTCCTCTGCTTGCTCCCTCTGCTTCTCCTCGAGGGGCCTCCTGGATGTTCCCAGGGTTTGGCTCAGGACCTCAGGAGATCGTGTCTTCAGTGTCTCTGGGCTGGCCCTGTGGAACTCAATTCCATCTGCAGTCCGGGGGGGCCCACCTCGATTGAGGTGTTTAAAGGGAGGCTGAAGGCCCACCTTTTCCGCCTAGCTTTTGACTGCTGATGCCATCTTAAGTTCTGGCCAGTCCCTTGAAGATTGCCCTCTTGAAACCTTTTAATGCTGCTGTATAATAATTTTGATATTGTTTAAAATTAAGTTTTATTTCATGTTTTAATTACCGCTGTATGTTGATTATTTATGTTCAGTACCCATAGCCTCCGGGATTGGGCGCCTTATAAATAAAATTGCCTTTTTGACATTTAGTACCAGACTATTTGCCAGTAATCATTGTTCCAGGCATAGGAAATCCTGGTTCAGCTGGGTGCTGAGCTCCAGGGGGTCTCCAGAGCTCTTGTAGGAAATGACGTCACCTGTGTATAACAAGAGTTGGCAGCTTCTGCAGTTGTTGCCAAGGTCATTAATGAATACTGTGAATAAAAAGGACCCTAAGATTGAGCTCTGGGGTACACCATCAGAGATAGGTAGCTAGGTAGAAGAGACACCTCTCCATCTGATGGCTTGGGTTCTGTTGGATAGGTAGTTGGTGAACCACGCTAATGAGTGTGCATTGAGTCCAAGGTCTGTAGGCTTTTTGATGAGTAGCTCATGACTAATAAGTCAAAAGCCATGGTTAAGTCTATAACGATTGCCCCAGTGGGGGTACCATTGTCCAGCTGCTGTAGTACACTAGCATTAAATCTGATTAATGCATTGTCAGTGCCGTTGTTGCACCTGAACCCATGCTGCTGAATGGAAATACAGTGGTGCATTTCCAGGTAGTCCCTTAACTGACTGTACACTAGACTTTCTTGCACATTGGCCAGAATACAGAGGAGAGAGAGATGGGCCTGTAGTTTTCTATTGGTTCCCTGGGACCGCCTTTGTGGACAGGAACTACTATCGCCTCTTTCCATTTTCCTTGGATTTGCCCAGCCAGGAAAGATTTTTTGACTAACAATGTGATTGGAGATGCTATAGCGAAGGCAGCTGCCTTCAGTAGTCTAGGCTTCAGCTTGTCGTGGCCCACAGAGCCACTCAATTTAATTTTTCTGAGCAGAGCTAGTACCTCGCTTTTGGTAACTACTCTGAGGTGAAACTTAGGGGGCAGGGGGCCAGAGCCCTTAGGTCTGGAAGAGGGGGGAGGTTGGACCTATTTTTGTATTTATCTAAGTTTGTAAAGCTTTGGATGAAGGCGTTGGCGGCCATCTGGGGTCATTGAGTGTCCGGCCATCATAAGTGATCGGGCCATTTGTAGTGCAGGGACCTCCCTTGATAAGGGCATTTACCTGGGCCCAAAATGTCTTGGAATCAGCCAGATTGTGCTGTTGTAGGTTTCTGATGTATTAAAGTTTGGCAGCCTTAGTGCACTCTTACATGAATTTCGGAGCTCCCTGAATCTGACTCAGTCTGCCAGCTGGCCAGACTTCTTACAAACACAGTTTTGTGGCACATGGGACCAATTGACTCAAGGTAGACAGTTTGTTGCAATTAAAATGTATTCCTGAAACAATCAAAGGTCCAACAGCATACGCTCCTTCTAGGTCACCCTAGTGCCACAACTCCTCGTGAATCTTCTATGGGGTGTGACCAAGATGGGAAACATCGTAACTTTTAAGGCTCAAACTCATTAATATTCATGAGCATTTTACAGAATGTGCATACATATGATCATTAAGACAGAATTAATATTCTAACACCATAACAAAATAACAACATACTGTATAAGAGAATGAATTCACTGCCCTTAAATTTCACTGTTTTGTTCGATCTGCCATTTTGACAGCAGTTTAATTTAGCTGAAGTGCAAGAACAAGCTAACTTGTCAATTGCAATATATATTTTCACTGGCATATAATTTTCACTGGATTTTCAAAATACTGAATATAGCTAAAATTTTATTCCAGCAAAAATAATGTCTTATACAGTATGTATTTCATTTTCAGACAGTCAGTGAATATTATGAAAAAAATATTTTTGACTAAAACAAAAATAGGAACTCAGCTGCTGTTTATGGCCAATACTCTGAAAGAAGTGTCCCATTGTTTTTAATCACTGTTGTGAACTCTTGCAGCTGACAAGCACTAGAGAAAATCTTGAGGGGAACACTGTAAGAGGGAATGGGTTGTGAGGGAGGGGGAAGGAGAGAGTATTGCAGTGGAGGTCCAAGGTTCAAGTCCCATATATGACCAAGGCAGCCTTCTGTTAGTATTTCATGGCATCCTAAAAAGTCTTTTAAGTAATGATCAGAGATCAATTACCAGACCAGGGATTATCATCATGGCAACTCTTGTTCTGGAACCGAGACTCTTCCAGCTGCTGAGACCTGAAAAGGAAGAGAGTAGAGGTAGGAAGGCAAAGTTAAATACAAATGTTAGTTAAGATATACAAATTTTTAACTTGTTTATTTTTTATGTTTCAAAAACGGCTTCAAGTCCCATCTGTCATTCAATCCATTTGGTTTGACACAATCTAATTTAAAAATCAAACATGCTTTCTTTCTGTAATAACATATTAGGTCTATCTCCACTGAATTTTGGTGGTGGTATCTATTCCAGACCTGTGAACTGGACACATTCTGGCTTCGATTTGTAGTATGTACTGAAGTGTAACCCCACTGGTGTGTCAAGTCTATTGTTTACTATAGACCATATGTGCTCCTGTATCCTCTGTTTTAATGGATGTACAGTTTTTCCCACATACAGGAGTCCACAGCTGCACCATAACACATATACTACATAAGTAGTGTCACATGTTATTAACTGTCTGATTTCAACCTTTTTATCTGTATTTTTCAGATGTTGAAACCACTTCCATTTTACCCCATGCTTGCAAATGTTGCATCTGGTACATTTAAAGAAGCCAGTGCTTCTATGTGGCAACCAAGTGTGTCTTGTCTGCGGTACAGTCTCCCTCAATCTACTTTGTACCAATCTATCTTTTGAATTCTTGGCTCTGCTAAAGGAAATGGTTTGGCCCCAACATATTTTCCCACTGTTGGATCACTAGTTAGAATATGCCAATCTTTATGGATGATGTTGCCTATTCTACCTGCCTTGTGATTGTTGTCAGTGGTGAATGTACAAGGCTGTGTGAGGGATGTGGTAGATGCATCTTTCAATAGTATGTTTCTGTCTTGTGACCTAGCCTTTAATTTATGGTTATGTAATAAATTCTCGTCATAACCTCTTCTTTTAAATTTCTCAATTAATTCATCCACCTGTTCATCAAACATCGTCTCTGAATTGCAATTGTGTCTGATCCTAAGCATCTGACTATAAGGGATCGAATTTTTCAGATGTTGGGGATGGGCGCTTCTGGCACGGAGTATGGAATTGGTGGCTGTGGGCTTCCTATAAAACTCTGTTTGTATTCTCCCCTGTTCTGTATCTTTGAATAGAGTAATGTCTAGGAAATTAAGCTGTATTTTGTTCATTTCAAAAGTAAATTTTAAATTAAGATAATTTTCATTTAGCCATTCCACAAACTTTGGTATTATCTGAACATCACCCTGCCATATACATAGCACATCATCAATAAAGCCGTACCAGTATCTGATGTGTGCTATGTATGGATTTAGATCTGGATTAAATATAATTTGCTGTTGCCAGTGGCTAATAAATATGTTCCCATAACTGGGTGTCATAGCTGCGCCCATAGCTGTGCCACATTTCTGTATATAAAATTGTTCTTCAAACTTGAAGTAATTGTGTTGTAGTATAAATTCCAATGCTTCCATCAAGAAGCCCCTTGGAATTTCCACAATGCTAGAATTTTTATCCAGGAAGAACTGCACAACTGATAGTCTTTGCATGTGTTGTATTGAGGTATAGAGGGACTCGATGTCTATACCCAACAAACACATGTCTGCATCCCATTGTATGTTTTGGAGTTTATTTAACAGATCTTTGGTACTGCTAATGTACGAATCCAAGGTCAGCACACTATGTTGGAGAAAAAATCTATAAATCTTCCAACAATCTGAGTTAGACTGTCAGTGCCTGACACGATAGGTCTCCCGGGGTGATCAAAGCTGTATTTATGGACCTTCAGCAGAATATAAAACCCTGGGATCATGGGATGGTCATTCCACATGTACTGAAACTCGTTTTCAGTAATGTTTCCCTCGTCCAGGGCATGTGACAACAGGCTATGTAGTTCTTTCCTGAAAATGCCAGTGGCATCAAAGTTAAGTTTCATATAATTTACATAATTATCCAGCAGTCCTTTTGCTATTCTGATGTAATGCTCTCTGTTCAGGATGGCTAAGTATGTTGCCCCCTTTGTCAGCTGGTTTGATAATAATTTTTCATTTTTTTGACAAGGTCTCTAAGGCACAACCTTGTCTGTCTGCAACATTAGTTTCTTTAGATGTGGAGTTATCCACTTGTAGCACTGACCCTTTACCCTGAGCTTCTTAATTGAGGAGTGTTTGTTGGCGATGGACAAAAAATTGTTTACAAAGTACTGAAGAGCAGCGTCCACGCCGGGGAGTGAGCGGATAGGAGTCCAGTCAATTTCCTTGAGGGAGGCCTAGAAGGATTCAAATGAGAAGTTTGAGAAGTCATGAGCTGCAAACATTCTTGGAGGCACTTTAGAGGGACTTTTCTTCCATGTGCAGAAGACTGGGGAGTGGTCACTAAGGGTGTCTGAAAATATGCCTGCAGCTTTTATTCTGTCAGGATGAGGCACAAAGACCCATCCAAGCAAGGAGTGGTTGCCAGTTATGCAGTTGTGCCGTGTTGGTTTACTGATGACCTGGTTAGTCGAGCATCAAGGAGCTGTGCTTTGAATCCAGGACTGGAGTCCAGGGAACAGTTGAGATTGAAATCTCTTAGGATGATTATCTCAAGGTGATTATGCTCTGCAGACTTACTGATGAGGGCTTTGAGGGCAGGTGCAGCTGCCCTGGGAGGATGATATGTGCAGTCCACTGTGAGGGATTTTGTATTCCCAAGGGTTATAGTTACGAACAGTAATTCACAGTCATCACTGTCCGGGAAGGGGAGGTTGGCTAAGGAGGCACATAGGGTAGCCCTAGTATGATTAGGATTCCCCCTCCTTTTTTACCTAATCTAGCTTTTCTACAGTCTTCATATTCGGGAAGCTGTATTTCATGTGACTGGATTTGAGGCTTCAGCCAAGTTTCCGATAGTGCAAGGAGGTCAGGTTTGTATAGGTCTACCCAGGATTGCAATTCATGCATCTTGGGGCATAGACTGCATAAGTTCATGTGGACCATTTTTAGGCCCTGAGGGCCGGACCAGTATGGGTCTGCTGGGGAGCTAATTTTGTGGTTGACCAGTGGGGGCAGGGTTAGGCTGGATATCTCCAGAGAGTAGTAATAAGGCCAGAGATAATAGTTTTAGCGCAAGGGACACGGTGCGAGAGGCCCTATGACGAGTCTTACTGTAAAGGGCTGAGGAAGAAAGTAATTTATAGCACATCCCCTTGTGGGTTAGCCCATGCAGTATGATCAGGAAATAGATGTACCTTGCAGGTTAGGCTGTAAAGTAAGTAGGTTGGGAAGAATCCTTCAGATGCCCTGGAGGTCCCTGGTTAACTATACGAAGGATCAGGTGTTTAGACCACTGGAACAGCAGGATGTAGAGAAAAGCAGAAGTTGGGCCTTTTAGTACCACTGTTAGTGGTGGGACCATACAGTGGGCTGCCTGCTGGCTTGATACGTTAATTCCGCTGAAGTTCAGCAGCAAGCTGGGGGTGGGGGCAGCTGGGAGAGGTGGTTTTTGGGTTCGCTCTAAGGACTCTTGTTGGCCATGCAGCCTAGTGGCCAGGGCTGCAAGCCAGGGCAATGTCAATATGCTCCAGCGGAAGCATGTACAGATATATGTCTACCTTTGGGAAATCAGAATCAAATGGATGCATAATCCTCTGTCACAGGTGAGGTCATGTGAAGGATTTACTAGTGGTAGTGCTTGGTGCTGACTGTGGAGTTTTGGAGACAGGTGTCGAGGTTGAGGGAGCTGGCTGGGTATAGTAGGATGATGGGGCACCCTCTAATGTAAAGCACCGATAACCTGCATATGGGAAAGTGACCTGGAAGTCTGACTAAAATAGAGCTTGAACTCTGGCTAAAGTGGAGCTGGGACTCTGACAAACAGTGGTACAGTGTTGAATACTGAATTAAGTAGCACTGGGGAATGCAAAACATACACATTTATTCCAATATATAAAAGTACCGCTGTGGGACTAGCAGAAACAACAGTGAATGGCTAGAACACTCAAGTGAAAATTTCAATCAGTAACAGTCTGTTGACTGGAAATCCAGTCCGGTGGAGTTTGAAAAATGGTGCTAGGTACAGACTCGGAGTAATACAGTGACAGAGTCTCAAGGAGCCAGTTGTGGCAGGCTCTTCAGTCCCATACCTGATTAATTTTTGAGAGGGCGGTTGCAGCTCCGACTCCAATTTTGGGGAGAGGGCTTACAGTCCAATTACCCTTGTGAACCCCTTGGCTGGCTGGGCTGGCTGATTAACCTTTGAGAGGGCAGTCGTGGCTCTGACTCCAATTTCTGGGGGAGGGACTGCAGTCTGATTATGTCAAACAGCATTTGACCACCTCAAGACAGTACTCACCACAGTACTGGCATTAGTCTGTCCCACCTACCAAAAGTCTTCCTGGCTTTACACTGATGCCAGCAACAAAGGCCTGGGAGCAGTATTCACACAGGAACAAGAAGGAAAGAAGCAATTGCTTGTGCTTGTAGTGCACTGTGAGGTTATGAAAGAAACAATGAACAATACAGCTTCTTCAAACTTGAGTTCCTAGCACTCATTTGGGCCATAACAGAGAAGTTCTGACAATACCTACCAGCCACCCTATTTACAGTCTACACAGACAACAACCCATTGACACATCTTGACATAGTCAATCATAAAGCATTATAGTAGTGGTGGGCCTCCAGGCTGGCCAACTTCAACTTCATAATTAAGTACCACACTGGAAGATTGAACAGCAATGTTGATGCTGTCTCTAGAGTGCCAGAATGGGATGAAGCGGAGCCAGTTGAGAGTGAAATGGAAGATTTGGAAATGCAACCATTTGTCAGAATCTCAGCTTAGATAATCCAACTATGTTGTCAGTACCTGCAGAACCTTGGGGTGCCCCCGATGAAGGGTTACGACTGGAAGTGCTGAGGCAGTTAGGTGGTGTGCAGTGACTGTACTCTTTACATTTGCAGCATTAAAACTTTGACAATTATATTTCTGTGAAGCGTGGTTTGTAAGGTTCTTGAGGGCAGGACATTGTTCCAGGTCCTATGTATGGCTGCAGGAAACTAAGAACAGTCCCCTACCACCAGCAAACAAATGGCTTATGTTAACGAGTGAACCGCATGCTGCTGGAAGTGCTGAAAGTTGTGCCTGAGAATCAGAAAGTAAAATGGGCTGAACTGCTTTTTGAATTTTGCTGTCTTTACAACAACACTTTCTACTGCCCAACATGGTACACACCCTACTACTTAATGTTCTGTAGGCATAGAAGACTTCCAATGGACATGATTCTGGACATGCAAAAAAAATCCAGAAATGTGGAAGAACCAATATCAGAATGGGTGTAAGAGCACTCTTGATTAAAAAAAGTGGCTGATATTGTATTGACTCAGGTGGAACATGTACTGTACGATAGAGACAGAAGGAACAGTATGACCGTAGAGCACAGGCTGCACCCTTGTCCACTGGAGACAAAGTCCTGTTAAACAACACTCAAACCAGAGGTCAGAAACTTGCAACCAGGAGGGAGACCACACCATCTGTAAGTTTTGAAGTTCCATACCCAGGACTACCCGTGTGCAGGATCTAAACAGAAATGGGAGGACATACAAGTAAAGTCATGTACTGAAACATGTTGAAACCGTGTGCTTTCCAAGCAACTGGCATGCGTAATGTTCGGGACATTGGAGATGACAGATGGAAGAGGCACAAGCACACCACATCAAATAAGGTTACCCCTTGGGTTCCTATAGAATGGCACTGACTACCAGATATCAATATGTTTGGCCCTGTTACTGCCATTTCTACTGAAAGTCCTTCATGTAGAGCCTCCCATACAAACAAAGGATGGAGGTGGGAGGACAGAACCTAGGATCAGAGAAACTGTAAGGGGTTGGGTGTAAAACCTCTCTTGATCGTTCACCTGGGAATCAGTGACTTGGCAGACAAAGAGGTGGGGATGGTGCAGAAAAGGTTCATAGAGTTAGCAAGGATTTGATGAGTTCTATGGCCTTTTCAGAGGTAATTCCTGTCCCCAGAGCTAGCACAGCCAGAAAAAGGAGGATCGAGGAGTTTAAAGAGCTGCTGACACCACAAATAAAACTTTGAAAAACATAATATTTAGGTACAATTCAACTTGCATTCCATATATATTCTATAGATTTCTCCTCAACATTATTTATTACTGAGGAGATTTGCATGAATACATTATCTTTATAGCTTAGAGTTTATCTGTCTCTATAGCTTACTCCCTATTTCAAGTCATAATCCTCTGTTGTGACATTAAAATCTGTTGCCATGGGAGTAATTGTGATGTCACAAGCAGTGCATTATGACTTCAGGTAGGGAGAAAGCAACAGGAATAATCTCTTCAGGAGCAAAGATCCTGTTTTCATGCAAATTACATCAGTAACACTGGGGAAGAGGAATACAGAACTAATGTGAAATACAAGCTGAACTGTGTCTAAATATTATGTCTTGTTAAAGTTCTCCTGAAGGCGTCAATTGCTCTTTAATGATTGGCTAAGGATCTGGTGCAAGGGGGAAGGATTCAATTGTATTGGAGGTTGGGGAGACAAGAGGTCAGACAAGAGGCTATATTCAACAGACAGGCTGCACCTTAGTTGGGAAGGACTGAAAGTACTCAGGGACAAGCTGAGGGAATACATGGAAAAATATCTGAGTTTAAACTGCTGAGGGGGCTAGGTGGGCCAGCGGGCATAGAAGCTTCGAGACAGGGTCTGTGGACCTCGCTCCCACACAGGAAGTAACAATCAGGAGGGAGGGCATAGGGGCAAGGGAAGGCATGCAAGGACAGAGGTGAAGGGGGGTGTATAGGGGATAGAGCGATCAAGAAGGAGACAGGAACTAGGCAGGGAGGCACAGGGTCAAGTTGGAGGGTGGTCTCACTCAATGCTCGCAGTCTTGGTAACAAGATGGCAGACATGCAGGCCGTCTTAGTGGAAGGGAAGGGAAGGTAGACATGGCAGCAGTTACCGATACCTGGACTACAGCACACCATGAATGGGACCTCTTGATCCCAGGATACAAGCTGTATAGAAGGGACAGACTGTTAGGCAAGGTGTGTGTGTGGGGGGGGTAGGAGGGGATGATGGCATACATCAGGGAGGGAATAATATGCAATAGGGAAGAGAATGAATGGGGGAAGTGGAATCGCTATGGCTCCTACTCCAGACCAATGGGGAGGAAGACCAGGTTGGAGGTGGTCTACAGACCACCCAACCAGAAGGAAGGTAGAGACCAAGAACTATGTACAAAATTGCTTGAAGCAGCAGGAAAAGGGGAGGTGGTAGTGGTGAGGGACTTTAATCTACCTAAGGTGGACTGGGGTACACCATCCACGCCCTGTGCCATGTATCAAGTGATCCTGGATGCGATACAGGGAGGGTTCATGACCCAGGGAGTTACTGAGCCCACCAGGGATGGGGAAATCCTTGATCTAGTGCTCACAAACGGGGAGCACATACATGAGATTACGATCAAGGAACCCCTGAGAGGTAGCGATCCCAGTGCAGTGTGGTTCTGTCTGGATATAGGAAGGGATAACCTCTCTACCAAGACCAAATCCTGGACTTTAGGAGAGCAGATTTCTGGAATATGAGGGAGGCACTAAGGAAACAACTAGAGGGTATCAAAGCACACACGGGGGTGGACAGACAATGGGCCATCATCAAGGATGCCATACTTGCTGCCACAGTGGTTTGTTTTAAGCTTAGGGGGAAGAAATCTGAGGCTAAACCACCCATCTGGTTCAACTTTGAGGTTGCCAAGGCAGTGAGGGATTAAGAGAGTGACCTACAAGAGATACAAGAGGGCTGAGAGTGGATCAGTTAAGGAGCAATAACTGAGGTTAGCTAAAATGGCAGGCAAGGTGGTGTAGCAAGGGAAAGCACAGAAATAACTATAATTTTCAGATGGAATTAAAACCAGAGAGAAGTCCTCTTTCACTACATAAGCAAGAGGAGTGACAGGAAGGTGGGATAGTTAAGCTGAGGAAGGGGGATAGATGGGTTGAGGAAGAAGGGAGCAAAGCAGAGATACTGAACCAGTACATTTGCTCTGTGTTCACTAGCAATCACAGAACATGGAGAGTACAAAGAACAGTCTCTTTACCATCCTCACACGAAAACCTTTTTCTCTCATTTTAGTAGATATTTTGCTCCTACATATTTTGAATATCAATTGGAGCTTTACTCCTGTGCCGTGGATGTGGTGTTGGTGACAAAAACACATTCACCACTGAGCTTTCCTCCTCTGGAACACAAATGTTTATGTTTCACCAGTAAGCATTAACTTTGACATTCTCTGATATCCAATTAAGTAATGAGTCGCTTTTTTACAATTTTTTATCTTATAGACCACTCTAGAGTTCTGTCCTACAACATTAGAATCAATTTTTTTTTCAAACTCTGTTTATGCTCCGCCTGGTGGAAAACTCTCTCTGGCAGCCACTTACCCTTGGAGCTTTACCTCCTACCTGAAGCACACTCTTCCTCACCCCACACTGACCTGGCAGACTCCCCGGCTCTGCACTCCCTGAGGTAGGGCGGCCCTATCCTCCCAGGGCGCTCTATCTACAATCCAGTTTGTCAGGCGAACAGGGAGGAGACACGAGGAGAGGTGCCTGGTCTTGGAGTGTGGCTTCTGGGGTTCGTGGTGCTATCGCCTATCCCCACCGGCAGGGATTTTCTTTGTTACACCCTCCCCCCCAGAGCTCAGGCATGTAGTGACGTCTTGACGACGTCCACTGTGGCTCTGTGTTCCATTATCTGAGCATAGCAGTGACTCTAGCTTCCACCAGGGGCTCTTGCGGTGCCGGGCTGTCCCTGGATCCCTCCCTGAGAGAGGAGAGCTGTCCTATGGATGCTCGATCCTCTCTCTTCTCTGCCGACCCCTGGTGGCCCTGGCTTATTCCCGAACCCGGGTCACCGGCGTGGCACGAGGTGTGGCGTCCAGTGCCTTAACCCTCAGCACCACCAGGCTGCGCTTCTGAAGTGTTAAACCTGTGGAATGTGTGATCGGCAGTGCTGCCATGGTAACTGCAGCGCGTGGGCATTCCATGCTGTCATGCCATTGTGGTGACATACCCATGATGGTATAACAACATCATGACATTGCCACGATGGTACAACAGCCTGGTAAAGTGATAAAAATTTCAGGTTCACAGGGCTCTCCCATACATTATTGCCACTATTGCCAAATCTAACAATTGTAGCCTTTCACTATGTATTACCTGCTCTTGTTATGTTCTTGTTATTCTGAGGTTTCTACTCTGTGCCGCCTTATGTGGCCCGGGTCGTGCCTGAAAATGGTCCATGGGATCAGTGCACGTACCTGGTTAACAAAGTCATAAATAAAAAATAAATACAAATTATAACAAGATTTAGGATGGAATTGTCTACTGCCCAGTATATACATTTCTGACAAAAGAGACCTGGAGTCTTGAGCCCATATTGTACATGTGGTCATCACTGTGAAGATGATTTGAAACATAGTTTGTTATTATGCCCTTTATATTCTAAAGGGAGGAAAACGTGGTTAGGAAGTATTTTAAGTAACCTCGGTCTTCCTCCTAATCAAACAATTAATTTCTCTTTAATACTACAGACAGTAGAACTCTGCACATGCTTGCAGGATTCCTATCTACAGTACATTTATAAACTAAGAGATATTGGAGAGTAATATAAGAAATTGTCATTGTTGGACTAGATTGAATCTTTGTTACAAATGATATCTATGATACCTCTCCACCCAATATTTTTCAGGGAAAGCTTCAATTGTGTTTATGGCTGAATGTATAGGGAAGATTTAGCTGGTGTAATTAGTATTATAATTTTAAATGATTAGGAAATGGGATATGATTATAACATCAGAATTAACTGTGGAGAAGAACGTCTTTGTGGGCTTTATGCTAACACAGATGTATGATTGGTTTTAGCTTTGTACTGAATTTACAGTATCCCAATATTTATTATATTGTATAATCTTGTACATGAACATTTTAACAGTTTTATGGTTATCTCTTCGTATTGCATGCGTCTGAAACTTTTGTAAAGGCTTGTAGCTGAACAATAAGACATAATTGAACTGTCTTCACTAGGGAAAAAGATGGGCCAGTATTGCTGGGGAAGGGGGGAAGAAAGGAGGGGGCACAGACATGGTAACAGAGGAGGATAGAGTGAGGAAGGGGCTACTAGGATGGAAGGCTAACAAGTCCCCAGAACCAGATGGTATACACCCAGAAGTACTGAAGAAACTAGCAGAAGAGCTCTTGGGGCAGCTGGAAGACCTCTTCAATGGTTCCATGGAGTCAGGAGTGGTGCCGCAGGACTGGAGAATGGCACATGTGGTGCCTCTCCACAAGATTGTACCCAGGGATGATCCGGGTAACTGTAGGCCAGACAAAATCTGACATCAATCATGTGTAGACTCATGGAGACCATACTCAGGGAGAGGTTGATAAGGTACATAGAGGAGAATGGTCTCCAGCACAAGAGGCAACATGGTTTTGTGGTGGGAAGACCCTGTCAGATGAACCTGATTGACTTTTTGGACTGGGTCACCAGGGCAGTGGATGGGGCAAATCAGTAGATGTGGACTTTAGCAAAGCCTTTAATTCTGTCCCACCTAAGAGGCTAATCAGCAAACTGAAGGATCTTGGGGTTGGGGAGAATATGGCAAGGTGGGTGGAAAGCTGGTTAAGTGAGAGAACCCAGAGCGTGGTGGTGGGGGGGAGAGTTATCTGGTACCAAGAAAGTCACCAGCGGGGTTCCACAGGGATCGGTGCTGGGGCTGGTGTTGTTCAATGTCTTCATAAACACATTAGGGCAAGCATAAAGGGCAAGATATGCCCATTTATGGATGACACCAAACTCTGGGGGAGGGTGGCAGTGTTGGGTAAGTTATTTTTTCTATTACTTTCCATTACTTCTGGAAACTTGTTCCAGAAAGCTCTGTGCAGTCACTAGCAAGGATGGAGAAGTACTGGAAAAAGTAGTACACCTTTACAGTTACAATTACTTATGTCTTTTTATACAAAAGAAATAAGTAACTGTAACTGATTACATTTATTTGAAAGTAACTAGTAACTAATCTATTACTTTCAAAAAAATGTAATCTGTTATAGGTATTTATTATTTTTGTATTGTTTTTTGTACAAAAAGAAATAAGTAACTATAATTGTAAGGTGTATGACTTTTTCTAGTACTTTTCCATCCTTGCTAGTGATTGCACAGAGCTTTTTGGAACAAATTTCCAAGTGTAATAGAAAGTAATAGAAAAAGTAACTTACCAAACACTGGAGGGAAGACACAGGACCTACAGGAAGACCTCAGAAAACTTCAGAGATGGTCGGGGATCTGGCAACTTAAATTCAATGCCAAGAAATGTAAAATGATGCGCACTGGGGCCAGAATTCCTGGGACTGAGTATTACATGGGGGTGGGGAGTCTGGGTAGCAGCATCGGAAGAAGAAAAGAATCTGGGGGTGGTGATCACCAATGACCTGAAATACTCCTCACAATGCAAAAAGGCAGCTGTGAAGATGAACAGAATGTTGGGGTGTATAGCCAGGGGATTCAGCAATAGGCAGAGAGAGAGGTCATACTGCTCTTGTATAGGTCACTGGTGAGGAGACATTTAGAATAGGGGGTAAGGTACTGCAATCCATATCATAAGAAGGACATCAGCTTGGTGGAGAGGGTCCAAAGGAGGACAAACAGGATGATCAGGGAACAGCAGGGGAAATCTTACGAAGAGAAGCTAGGAGCCTTGAGAAGGTACTCCTTAGAAGGCGGGGGGGGGGGGGATAAGATAGAGACCTTTAAGTACCTGAAGGGAATAAATACAGTGGATAGGGAAGATCTTTTCAAGCTAAGTGACAACAGTAACATGAGGGGGCACAGTTTGAAGATGGTAGGGGGAGGTTTAAGAGGGATGCTAGGAAACATTTTTTCATGGAGAGAGTGGTAGACAAATGGAATGCGCTGTCAGAAGAGGTGGTCTCATCGAAAACGGTGTGCAGCTTTAAGAGGGCCTGGGATAGGCATATAGAGAAACCATGGAACTGTGTGCGGGGGGCGGTTATGAAGGAAAGGTTGACATGGGAGGGGGGGGCATGGTCACTGGCATAAACCAGGGACACTGCATTACTTACAAGCAGACTCACTAGACAAATTTGACCTTCTTTTGCTGGCTCTTTCGTATGTTTATAAAATTATGCTTCCCAATTGTTGGATCAAAGAACTTCAGTAGTTCTGTTAAAGGCAACCTGTAAATAAGAAAGTACTGTACAGAACAAGGTTAGAATAAGTATTACAGCTAAAGCACTGGTGTGAGGAATGTTAAATGTAGTAGTCAAGAATGTTTAAAATTTGAAAGTAAGGTGACCTCACAAATGATTTAGAAGGATACATAGGGACATGTATCTTTTAGTGGGGCCTACTGTGTAATGCCCTAAAGTATGGTGTCCCCAATCCCCAGTAAGGCCCCTATCAGACCACAGTCAGGAATAAAGTGGTAGAGAGGGAATACAGTAATAGGGGGCCCCAGAGTAAAAGCTACCTGTGTATCAAACATTTTTTTCTCCCTACAGCTTTTAACTGTCAGTTTTCCCACCCTCAGCTTGGCATGATCATAGTGCCAACTCTTTTTTTTTAATTCATCCCAGTTAGTGTTGGCCCATTGGTTGCCCCCCAACATTGCTAGGGACTTGGTGTTCTGAACATTGTGGGGCTGTATAGGTCCAGTACAGCAATGGGAAAAGGTGTCCAGTGGTCATCAAGTTACAGCCCAGCGAGTACTCTGAGGCACTGAGAAGCAGTCAGTCTGTCGGTGTACGAGGCTGGGGGCAGAGGACACAGATTCTCAAGTGAAAAGAAAGAGGCTTACCTGCTGTCCTCCTCTCATCCTTCCATGTGTCAGCGGCTGCATGTCTTAGTTTGCTTTTCTCTTTCTGTGTGTTGTGGTGGTTTTGCAGGTCCCCTCATAGAGCAGCAGCCCACTGTCAGTGGTGGGCATCAGCAATAGAGTCAGCGACTGAGAGGAGCAGCAGCAGCAGAGTCAGCAAGCAGTAGCAGCATCCAGCAGTTGATTGGCCATGGTGTGGGCTCTGTATAGCCCCATTTGTTTTTTTTAATTTAAACATAATGCACTTCCTCATCTGTGGCAGTGAGAGAGAGCACCCAGATTGGTCACAACAGGCCAGGAAGGAGCGAGTGGGAGCAGCGCCAGAGTGAGGCTGTGGTGGTGAGAGAGAGCATTGGGAGCAGAGTCAGGCCCTCCAGCAGTGGACCACCCTAAGCAAGGCTCCCTAGAGCAGCAGCCACCAATGCCTTCCACAACATCCAGCCTGCAGAACCAGCATGTTCCCCAGTATCCAGCCTACCTTCCTTCAGCCACCAGAGTGACCCAGTCGAAGTGGTGAGCCAGTGACAGCACCACTGGGCAGGTGCTAACCACCAGATTTTTTTATTTAAATTTTTTTTTTATTTTGAGCACTGGATGGTGCAGTAGCCAGCAGTAGGTAAGTATTTTTCAGAAGAAAATGTGCTCAAGAACAAGGGAACATGTTATGAAGCTGGAGGGGGTTAGATTCAGGAGAGATGTACGGAAGTACTTCTTCAGAGAAAGCGTGTTGGATTCCTGGAATAGCCTTCCAGTAAAGGTGGTGAGGGCGAAAACAGTGATGGGGTTCAAGAAAGCATGGGATATGCATAAGGGAATCATAGTGGAAAGGAAGGGGGAAGGGAGAAGGAGCTGTAGATTGGGCATGGTCTGCAGTAATAGTGTAGGTAGAGAGAAATGGGCAATTGGATGAGCCAATTGGTCCTTAGTTGCTGTCAAATTCTATGTTTCTATGTATGTTAACTCTCTCTTGGTGTCAGATGAGGAATGAGCATTGTTCAGTGATCTCTGTGTCTAGGAGTATGGTGGATTGCATTGTAAGCAGCGGTCCAGCTTTACTAACACATATGTAGTTATACACTGGAACACAGCACCCGAATGCTCTCCTAGTTGGCACTGTACGGACAGGTTCCAGCCTGACTCTAGAGCCACACAACTCCTCCTTTCCCTGTTTACACACCAGTGGGTGACTTTACATCTTGGATCAAAGCCTGTTCTACTCTTTATAACTTTATAAGTTTCTCCCAATATGATAATAGCTTTGGGTTTCATACATTTATACAACTTTGGCACCAAAGCCACACTTTTATACAACTTTGGCACCAAAGCACCTGGTCAGCTACTGATGCACAAGGCACCACTGCCATAAGGACATCTCACTTGAACTTTAGTTCGCTGGCAGACAGTCGGGGGTTCCCTGAATCCTGGGGCAGGCACTCCATACCAGGTCAGTCTCCCCACTGGAGCCCAGAGGCCACCCCCTTCATCAGGCACCTGTCATCAGCATCTCCTCGCTCACTGTAGGGTGTGTTGGGTACAGTCCTACAGTCCTGTACTCTGTACAGGTATATCTCCTACTTTAGCAGCTCTGAGTCTCTCACCAGGTCTCTCTCCATCAGTAGCTTGGCAGGCAGCATCTCTTAGGCACAGAACCACAAACGGCCCCAAAAATGTCAACCCCTCTTCTATAGAACCCCTTGTGCATCACAGAGTGGAAGTCTGTCATGGTCTCCAACCTTCCTGTGTGTCCCTTACATACTCTCAGGAGTTAGCAATGATCTATACTACATGACCCCAGATCCCTTCTCTGTGATCTCCACTGTTGTCTTGAGTCTGTCACTGGAGGCTACCAGACAACTGGACATTGAGGTGAATTGGTCTAAGAGGCTGAATCCATTGACAGCTGTGAGGTGTGAGGTTCTTGCCACCTCAGGGTGTCTGACAGCAAGTGATCTTGAGAGCACCCTAGTGCTCTTCTCTCTACCAGGTGGAAGACTAGGTTTGCTGGCAAAGGCACTTAGCTTCACCTGAGCTCTTTTCTTCTAGGTTGCTTGTAAGGACAGAGCAAAGAACCTTATCAGAGCTAGGAAAAAGATTAAGGCTTCTTTTGGCTAGGCAGATTTACTGTGTGTTATTCTTTTCTTCTGTACTCACAGGGATTGTTACTGTTTGTTGCTAACATTTTACTGCTTTATTTTTCTCTGATTCAAATTGTTGTTGCAGGGTATACTTTCTGCTGCATTATTACAGGGTGTGCCTACAGGTTTGTGCTTACAGATTACTGCTGTTATCTTCTCTGATTCAAATTGTTTTTGCAAGGTATATCTTCTGTTGCTGCTTTATTTTTCTCTGTAGCAAAGGTTTTTTTTACAGGGTATATCATCTGTGAAATTATTACAAGTGGTGTTTTACAGGTTTTACAGTTTTATCTATCATTAGGCTAAGCTTTCAGGGCTACTGCGTTTGTTGTTGATTGGTTGTTTCTGCTCTTACCTCCTTGTTTCTTTCATCCGTGGTTCTTTTTCAGCAGGGGAAGGGCCCCGCCACCCACCCCCATCCCCAACCACACCACACTACACTCCTTTTATAGGGTAGCACAGTCATGACATTTCCTGTAGCAAAGCAGGAAGAGGAGGATCAGAGGGGTATCCACACAGTGACCTCATTTACAAGTAATTTAACTTGAAATAACAAGTTATACAAACACAAACAAACAAAACACAAAATCAAACTTTTGCTTTCATTTTCGTCCTTCTAATTACTCTGACCAGGTTATAAACCCAGCAATTCATTTGGAATGGATATTATTAACTGCAGATACTGCGGGACACTTTTCAAAAGAGCAGTTATACAGGATTTAGGACACTGTCCTACATGCTGGACCATTGGAGATCTAAGGGCTCAGCTCGAGGCAGAATGAGCAGAGATTGTGTGCCTCAAATCGCATATTCAGGAGGAAATATATTATAAGAACCGCCCTCCATTTCCCCAACATCCAACAGAAGCACCTTGACCACAGAGGGTAGTTGGTCCAGGAGGTTGGCAGGTGGTTAGGAGGGGCAAATCGGGTGCCCATCACTCAGTGCTTTCCAACATATCACCTCCACAAACCATATAAAAACTACAAACAGGTATCTGCCTCTATCTCCAAAATCAAACAAAGGGGCAGAGGACACTGCAGAGCTGGACACTGCAGCACAGGAGCTAGCACAACAAAATGCACCCAAAACAGGAACCAAAACAAAAAAAGCAAAAATGAAATCCAAAACACTTCTGATCATAGGAGACTCCATGATTTGGGGAGTTGATACCTACCTCCAGCCGGGGGTAATGGTCAGATGTCTCCCAGGTACATCAGCATGGAGAGACACTGACCACATTGCTAAAATCATGCAGGAAGCAGGAGAAAACATTGACATCCTGGTACACATAGGGACTAACAATCTCGCCAGCAGGTTAGTTGTGGAGACCAAGGAACACCTGACCAGGCTGGGTGACAAACTGTCATCCAGTTCATCTGGCATCTCCTTGTCTGAGATCCTGCCAGTCTGAGAGAAGGGGGCAGATGGATAGAAAGTCAGAGAAGGGGAGATAGGGGAGCTAAACATGTAGCTCAAGGGCTGGTGACAGGAAAAAGGTCACAAATTTGTAGGTAACTGGCAACAGTTTTGGGAGTGAAAGATCTTTAAATTTGATGGACTGCATCTGACTAAGGAGGGAGTCAGTGCATTGGGGCAGAAGTTTGATGTCTTTGCAGAATATTTAAACTAGCAAATGGAGAGAGGGGTGTAGCACCTGATACTTCGAATGGGAACAACCCCCCTCCCCCCTCAGCTAGTGATCAAACAGGAGTTCAGCATGTTTGTAGTTCATTTGCATCACCAGATAAGGAAAAAGGTCCAGCTTCCCATACGATGCACAAGGGAAATGCCAGACCTTGCCCAACAACTAACACACCAAAATCTGACCAATGGAAAATCATGTACACAAATGCTCACAGTCTGGGAAACAAGATCCCAGACCTGCAGGCAACAATGACAGAGTCTAAACTCGACATAGTAGCCATTAACGAGACATGGTCCATCAGTAACCACACTTGGGAGACTTCGGTACCCGGCTATGTACTGTTCAGAAGAGACCGAGGTGGAAAAAGGGGGGTGGAGTGGCCCTTTATTTCAATGAAAATATCAAAGCTACAGAAATTCAGAATACACATAAGGAGCCAGAAGAACTGTGGGTCACCCTGGAAACAGGAAATGGGACAGCCATATGAACTGGGGTTGTCTACAGGTCTCCAGACCAGGGGGAGGACATAGACACATTACTGTTAGAAGATATACAAAACATGACAGCTAAAGGGGTGGTTCTGATAATGAGAGACTTCAACATGCCAGATACCGATTGGTCAATACCAGCAGGAACATCTGCCAGAAGCAGACACAGAGTGGATTCCCTGCAGGGGGAGGGCCTCAAACAACTGGTACAACAACCCACATGAGACAAGGCTATCCTAGATCAAGTACTGACTAATGGGGAAAGGATCACAGATCTCCAGGTAGAAGGTCACCTGGAGGCCAGTGATCATCACATGGTATGGTTCAATTTGGCCACTAGAACTAAATCATCCCATTCCAAGGCAAAAATATGGGACTTCAGAGGAGCTGACTTTGATAAAATGGCCAACAGAGTTAAGCTAGCCCTGGCAAGAAGAAATACAGGTATGGGGGTACAAGCAAAGTGGGCAAGCATTAAGGATGCAATACTTGAAGCAACATCCCACTGTGTTAGAGAGAAAAGCAAGAGCAAAAGAAGAAGGAAACCACTTTGGTTCTCAAAAACAGTAGCAGAAAAGGTCAGAGACAAAAGGCTGGCCTTCAGGAAATATAAAGGGATGCAGCGGGACGAAGATAGGGAGGCATACCAAACTTTCCTAAGGGAAGCAGGGAAGGCAGTAAGGCAGGCAGAGGTGCAAACCGAGAAAACACTAGAATGAACAGTAAAAGAAGGTGACAAGACTTTCTATAGATACATTAGTGAAAGGAGAAAGTCCAGAGGGGGTATTGCTAAGATCAAAGGGGATAAGGGGTATGTGTGTGTGGAGGATGACCAAGGAAAAGCATCTATCCTAAATAGATACTTCTGCTCAGTATTTACTGAGGAGAAGGTAGGGCAGGGCCCACAGCTCAGCACTATGGACACAGTGGGGAGGGAGGTGTGCACTAATCCCTTCACAAAAGAAAGGGTCCTACAAGAGCTCGTTAAGCTCAGGGTGGACAAGGCAATGGGACCTGATGACATACATCCCAGGGTACTAAAGGAGCAAAGGGTGAAACTAGTAGAGCTATTATCAGAACTGTTTAGTGAGTCTCTGAGCACAGGAGAGGTCCCAGAAGACTGGAGAAGGGCTCATTACGACAGGGAGCTCCTACCACTCTTGAGGACTGACCTTTTCTTAAATCTGTTGCAACAGTTCTTTTATTTCTTAGCCTAATATATTCTTTACAATTTCTAGTCCATAGATTAGGTTGGCCACCTATGGGCACCCCCTTCCCTTTCTTGACCATGATATAGTGTCTTCTTTAATTTTCCTTTTCCCTGTCAGGTTCTTCATACAGGGAGGTTATTATGGTGACCTCCAAACATATGTAAAACAGGTTGTGTTCATCATTTTTGGATTTAGTATGTAATAGCACTATGTCATAAAATATCTTGATGTATATACCTTATGTTTATGAAACCTGTAACTGTTGAAAATACCATGGCACTAGGTGTTTTTGTTAATGGCAAAACGTACTAGCTGACTATTATAGAAATTAAGTTTGTGCTATTTAAAATGCATGTAAATTGCTGTAAACTGAACAAGTCTGAAATTTCATGGTGATTTGCATATATCCCATGATGTTTTGCATTATGGAAGTATATATGATGTTGTATTTCTTTGAAACTTAATTTGTTGCCAATGCCTTTTGGGGTAACCCTTTTTTCAGTGATTCTGCATTGAGGTTCTTTGTCTATAGCTTGTTTTGTTTTTATTCTTTTTGAGCCCCCATTACCCAAGCAAACAAGGCCCACACAGGGATGAAGGGTTTTCACTAAAAATGTTTAGATCAGAGATCAGTGTCAGTAGGTGCTGGGTAAGTGCAGAGAAAGGACATTCATAGCGTGTTGCTGCAAACTGATGTACTGAAGAAGGACTATGCCATTGCTAAAGGTTATTTTCTGTATTTTGAATAAACATCACACAGAGATTGTGTGTTTAACTTGAAGTTTGGTGTCTGGTCTATCTGTTATCCCACAACCCTTCCACACTCATGTGATCTCGCTCCACAACACTGGTAGCAGGGAGGAGGCACGGAACTACAGACCAGGCAGTCTTACCTCAGTAGTGGGTAAGATTATGGAGGCACTCCTTAAGGAAAGGATAGTGCAACACCTGGAATCCATAGGACCACAGGATCCAAGACAGCATTGGTTTACAACAGGAAGGTGCTGTCAAACTAATGTCATAGATTTCTTCGACTGGGTAACCAGAGTGGTGGACCAAGGGGGAGCAGTTGATGTCGCCTACCTTGACTTCAGCAAAGCTTTCGACACTGTTCCACATAGAAGATTGATAAATAAGCTGGGTAGGCTCGGGGTGGGTCAGAAATTGGTCAACTCAGTGGCAAACTGGTTGGCGGGCAGAAAACAGAGAGTGGTGGTAAATGGTATACAGTCAGAAGAGATGCAAGTCACAAGTGGGGTACCTCAGGGATCAGTCCTGGGGCCAGTCCTCTTTAATATCTTCATTAGTAACATTGTAGATGGACTGGAGGGTAAGGTTTGTCTGTTTGCAGATGACACCAAGATCTGCAACAAAGCAGATGATCCAGATGGGGTGGGCAGAATGAGAAGAGATCTGGATAAAGTGGCAAAATGGCTGGAAGAGTGGCAACTGGGGTTTAATGTAAAGAAGTGCAAGATCATGCACATAAGGAAGAGATACCCTGAAGCCACCTATAGGTTGGGAGGGGAGTTGCTGACGATCACAAGGGAAGAAAGGGACTTGGGAATCATCATCACAGATCACCTGAAATCATCCAAGCAGACCAATAAAGCAGTAGGTAAGTCTAGAGGGATGTTGGGGTATATTAGTAGGGATATCGCAAGTCATAAGAGGGAGATAATAATCCCTCTTTACAAGACACTGATTAGGCCCCATTTGGACTACTGCATGCAGTACTGGAGGCCACACCTGCACAAGGACATTAACAAAATGGAGGCAGTCCAGAGAAGGGCAACCAAAATGGAGCAGGGACTGCATCAGAAAACATATGAGGACAGATTAACAGAGCTCAATATGTATACCCTTGAGCAAAGGAGGGAGAGAGGTGATATGATCGAAACTTTCAAACATCTTCAGGGCATTAACAAGGTTAAAGAGTCTAACATGTTTCAATATAAGAAAAACAGCAGGACAAGAGGATACAGCATGAGATTAGAGGGAGGCCGATTAAGGGGGAATGTGAGGGAATTCCTTTTCACAGACAGGGTGGTGAATGCATGGAACGGCCTACCTCAGGAAGTGGTGGATATGAATGCAGTGCAGGGCTTCAAACAGGCATGGGATAGGCTTAAGGGAGCAATAAAGATGAGTATGAATAGATAGGCCATTGACAGAGTACAGGCCTATGGCACATTCATAAGGTAGAAAAAATGGGCAGACTGGATGGGCCTTGTGCTCCTTATCTGCCGTTAACTTCTATGTTTTTATGTTTGTATTATGTTCTGCCCACTGGAGTCACTAAATCAGAGTCACTAAAATGAGCAGGCTCTGGAGCTGGCATTCTAGTAACCAACCCCTACCCCTAGTGGCAGGAAGGGGTTGTTATATGCCAGTTAGATTACATACATGTATAATAAGGTGCTGGGTCCTTACATCACCCCACATTCAGAGGTGTGTCTCTCTCATCAAACTAGGGTCACCAGTTCAAATGGTGCCCATAAATGGGTTCAGCTATATTATAGGAGGTGACGTGAAGCTAAACGGGGATGTGCAGGTTTCTCATATCAATCAATCGATTTATTTTACTGGAGAGAATGTGAGCAAAAATGCCTGTTTTCACAAACGTCCAGTTGTACATTAAATTACAAAGATAAAAAAGAAACAATTTTCAGTTTACAGTTACAGACATACATAAAGGCAGAGGTAATATCTTATACACAAGAAAGTAATTACAGTCATGAGGCAACGAAAGTGCAGGATAAAATAAATAATTTACAGGACATAATTGACAAAAACATTTTGAGTCATTTGCATACACAGGATAACCAAAAGAAATAAAGAGGGAGGGAAATAAGAGGGGTGTGGGAGGAGGAGATGCTGTAGAAGACGGAGGGATGGAGGGTGGAAGGTGAGGGAAGAACAGCAGGGGAGAAAAAGGGGTGGAATTATAAGGGCGGGGATATTAAAGAGCAGAGTTATATTCGACCAGTATTAGGAGAACTAGTGCATCTGTTTTAACTGCTGTAAATCAGTGGGGACACATTGTGTTTTGTTGGAAGCAACTTGTTTTAACTGATTGTTTTTTCCTGTTGGCACTACACAAAGGAGCACTACAACAGCAGCAGGCACTAACGGCTGAAAGGAGGTAGCAGGACAGCCAGTTGGTGAGCGGTGACAACAGGGTGCCAGATATTTGAATCACACACAGGAGCTATTTAAAAGGCCATAAGCCGCTTGCTCCCTAGTCTGTTTAAAGACCACAACTGAAGGGGAGCGGGTCTGAGAGGTACATGGGACCAGCTATGTGCAGAACTAATTTTAAATTTTGCTGAAGCAGAGGACAAAAGGAGGTGAGGGGAACTGAGATGTGATACGGGAGTGCACAAAAGGGAGGTACCCGACACAAGGAGAGCAGCAGCAGTGGCGAGGTAACAGTTTCCTTACAGTGGCAGTGAGGTAACAGTTTGCTTTCAGTTGGGCTATCTGTTTTACCTGTTGTGCATCAGTGCGGACACAGCGACCCCTGTTCTCCATGGTGCAGAGAGTCGGAGAGCCGTGTATCTGTGCGCATAGACCCTCTGCGGCCCCCTGGGCCCATTGTTCCCGACTCTCCAAGGGGGTGTAGGGCTGCTACATGCCGTATCCCCCACCCAGCTGGCAAGATCTGTGAGGTGGTGGTCCGGGGGGGGTGTACCCATGCTCTGCACTATGCTCGAAAGCACGGAGTGCCGGGTGACATACCAGAATTTGAAGAACACCATGAGAGTGCTGACAACTCTCCTTCAGTGCCTCAAAGTTTGATTGTGCTTGAGCTGTCTTAAAATGAGTCAAGTGTTGTAGAAACAGAGCCTGCAGAGCAAGGAGCTGACAGTGCCCCAAGTGTGGCCGTTCCCATCCAGGCAAAGGCACCCCTCACAAGTGACGACAGTCCCCAGACCAGTGCTGAGAGTACAGAGACTGTAGTTGTCCCCCTCAGAAAGACTAGCTAAGCTGTCAAGCAAGTAGTATGCTTCAGTTATGATTCTCCCAGGAGGTCAGTGGATTGCCTCTCAATGTGGTCCACAAAGGGGTTTATGTTTCTCAGAGCTTACTGCCTAAACTGATCCTAAGTGCCGATTCCAGGTTGATTGTTCTGCCTTCTATGTATGGTGCCCCTGCCCCATCTAGCCCCAAGTTAGCTGATAGGGAAGGGCCCCCTCTTACATTGTTCAATGTACAAGAAGTTATTACATGATTCCGCATAGTAATGTATAAATTATCTGTGTGAAATATGCATGATGTATTGTCAGAATGGAAATAGTATTGTGAAGTGTAGATAATATGTATAGTAAAGGTATACATTTACGTTGACTGATGCATCAGATGTTACTTGCACAACATGCTGATGATATAAATGTCTTGTATAGTTTGCATTTGCAATATTGTGATGGTACAGACTTGGCGCGGATGCCAAGTTTTCTCCAGGCAGGGAAGGGTGTAACCCCCCTACAAATGGGGGTTCCGGAAAAGTCTTCCTTGAGCTTGCCTAAATGCTCACTGCCAGGCTGGTGTCCTGCGTTTTAGCAGTTTAAATGTGATTGCCAGAGAGTGACTGTATAGCCTCTGTGTACTGTCTCTTTAAGAGCTACCTGGATTGCAGTCATAAGTAATCTGAGAGGGAGCTCTGTTGAAAGATGTAACTATTTGCTGAAAATCATTTAGAGGTATAGTGATAATGTAGTTTGTCTAACCTGCCTTCTTTGCAACAAGGACTGTTTTGTTTATCTCCACTATCTTGGCCCGGGACTGCCGAATTGGACCAATCAGTACTGGTAGGACCTAAAATGGAGCCGGACTACAGTAGCTGTCTGGAGTCAGAATCTGTAGGAATTGTAGTTTTGGGCTTTTGGCACCTTTTTGCACCTGAAGGGGGAGCTCCTGTTGTGACTGACAGATGAATCAGCCAACCGAACCTTTTGGATCTTGGGGAAATTCCCAGGCTTGCTGGCAGTTGAGTCAGATCTAAGTTGGGGGCTGAAGAAGCAACAGCTCGAGACAGTCTCTGTGGAAAGGCCTGAGATCTGGCCTGCATGCTGCCCCAGAGAGGAAGAAGAGAATCAGTTCGGGCTGAATCCGAGTTTGTGAAAACGAAGTAAGCCACTGAGTTGTGACCAGGATCAATCTGAAGAAGACTGAAGATTTGTTGAATGCATCGACCTGTCAGGATTTCTAGCTACCTCTAAACTCCCAGTGTGTGCAGAGACTTTGCAATAGTGACCGGAGAGCAGTTTGCCTGGTATAGTAGAATACCTTACATGTAAATGTGCTACGTGTTTATAGTGGGTCGTGATTTGGTTCCCCACTGTGTGAATTGTGTTCTGCTTGCTGGAAACTGTATCCAGCTCGACCAGAATGAATCCGCGTTCATCTCCATATGGCCTGGGCCTTGCCACACTGGCCCTGCCAGACTACCCCACTGCACAGAGAAAGCCATCGACGAGAGACCTTCCTGGGGATCAGCCCCCTGCTCCACGCTTGAACAAGAATGACGCCGCGGCGAATCGTGTGGGCCCTGCTTCTCCTGGCACTCCAGATCAACTACCTGCAGTCTCAATTTTCGTCCAGCCTATGTCCAGTCTTGGGTATCATGAGTAACCATCAGGGTAGCTCTCTGCAACAACAGCTTAATCTCAGTGTGTCATCTGATTGTCTTGTTGTTTCTTTTCTTTCACGAACTGAGCCCTCCGGCTCCAGATTACAATTAGTGGGTGTGGTGCATGTTGTTTTCTTCTATCACAGGGCCCCAACCAGCTGCGATGCCGGCCTACTCCGGGCAACGATCCTGGCTAGCCCACCTCTTCTTCACCTGGGTACCCAGAGTGTGTGACTGTTTATGGACCCTGACGTGCATACATAACTGTTTGATTGATACAGCCTTTAAGCAAATTAACCTGATTATGCCCCTCCCTTGTTCAAGTCCCTTAAATAAATCAGATCTAACTCTTTTTGCATTTTACCCTGACTGTGGTTCCAGTTTGTGCAAGAGTACTGTACTGCTATTTACTGTGTATAACCTTGTTTTACAGGGGGTCCCCAGGGTCGAGCCAGAGGAAAGTCCTGGTGGTAAGTGTAAACAGTGTGGGTACTTGTGTGGTGTATCAGGGGTATTGTGAAAGTGATTATTGTGTATTGTTCCAACCACTAGTAAGGAAAGAGGGGGGTTACAGTGTCCTGGAGGGCTGTGCCCAGGTTAGCTTGATCACTACCAACCCTGACCTCTGGGTGGAGGCACCTGTTTCGGAACTCAGACCCCTTAACCTGCTCCTAGACAAGCAGGCAGGGGTAGTAGCCCTTGGGATAGCGCCACCTTGGGGTTACATCTTGGAGGCTCACCACTGGGATTTTGTGCCTTCTAGTGTCCAAAAATTATGAATTATTGTTAAAGATTAATGGCTACCCCAGTAGAAATGGCTGTACACCATTTGGTGGGGTGGTGTACTGGGCAGGAGATCGACCCCCCAAAATGCTCTGCTTATACTGGATATTCCCCTGTGTACCAGTAAGGACACTGTTGGGGGAGTACTCTCCAAAGTTGAATGTTTAAAAAACCCTGTGGTGGTGGGTCGACAGGCTGATTTGATCGCCCAAACTTTCATAGCCTTAGTAGAGTGTAGTGACCTCGTGGACAGCTCTAAAGTGCCACAGACTATTGCCCCAGAAGGGGTTCCAGCTGCCTGGAGAGTGATAACAAAAGACAGTAAATACCCTGGGGAGGATGAGCTCCCACCATTATCTAAGACTTTTGAGGAGAAATTTGCTACGTTGTTGCTGGAGGAAGGGAAAACCATATACGACTGTTAGAAACTATTCCTGCCACCTGGGGGTGTTCCTTCCCCAACACCCCCTCCCACTCCAGCACCTGTTACTTCCCCGCCTTCTGTATCCATGCCAATGCTGGCTCCTATATCTGTACCTGCCATTAGTCACGACTTCTACCGAAGGCTGAGAATCTTATCGGGCACCCTCCCCACCCACCAGGGGGAGGATGACTGGGAGACCTGGATAGACTATGTTGCCCCTCTAGTACTTGAATGGCATTGCTCAGAATCAGAGAAATGAAAGAGGTTGAGTGAAAGCCTCCGAGGTCCTGCCCTGGCTACCATCCATGCCAGATGGGCCAATAACCCTGAAGCAACTGCACAGGACTATCTTGATACATTGGAGAATGTATATGGGAGCCCGGATTCAGATGAGGATCTGTGGTGGAGAGTAGGAAATGTTCAGCAGTACCCAGGGGAGCCATTGTCTGTGTATGTACCTCGGCTTGAAAAGCTGATACAAGAGTGCCTCAGAAAGGGTAGTTTGCCTTCAAATGAATTAGATCAAACTAGGCTGGACCGGATCCTTAAGTCTGCTCCGTTTTCAGAATTGTTACTGCTTCAGTTGCGCCTTGACACCCAACTGGAATCGCCCCCCTCCTATGACAGGCTAATGAGAGAAATTCGGGGGGTTGAGCACATGTGACCCCGTGGGGGAATTTCACCCCTATCTGCTGCTGCTGCGCACGTGACCGAGAATGATCAGCCAAGTGAGGCTCAGGGGAAAATGTCGGCACTTACTGAGCACTCTGAGAATGCAAACGACTTCCCACCCTGGGCCCAGCATTGGAAAGACGAGCTGCTAAAGGAAGTCTGAGAGTTGAAGATGGGTGCCTTGCAAGGATTTCCCCCATGAAACAAGATTCTGGTCCCTCTCAGGATGTGACTGCCTTGGGGTGGGGGTGCACCCTCATTCGTCCTCTACCGCGGGTGGCTGCAATGCTGAGATCATCGGGTTGACTGCCACTCTGAAGGAACTGCTAAGACACATTGCACCACTCTCACCACTGCAAGCATATATTAGACCCCAATCTTTTACTACTGCTTCAATTCCTCATATGACGTTCTCTCCCAGGATGACCCAGGAGTCTATCATTTGTCACAACTGTGGAAAGGATGGCCATATGAAAAGAGAATGCCGGTCTCAGAAGGACTTAGAAAGAGTAGTAAACAGACTCCAAGGGGAGCTCCAAAAAGCAAATCAATGGCCAAGGAGTGCCTGAAATGACCGCAATGAGGGTCTGAGAAACCCTAACTCAAACTTCTTTGTGGCTAAATCGTCTGTTCAGACCTCTACTACTGCCTCTCCAGACTGGTTCAAAATAGTGGGCCCTTCAATGGAGACTACGGTGACTGTGAACAGTATTCATACTCGGACTGTGCTTGACAGTGGGTCTCAAGTGATCATTGTATTCCAGGACTGGTATGACAAACACTTATCTGAGGTGCCTTTGCAATCCCTGGAAGGCCAACATGTGTGGGGCCTAAGCGACAAGTCCTATCCCTACCTAGGGTATGTTCACCTCTGGTTGTCTTTTCCTGCAACTGTAACTGGTGTAGAGGAGCGAGTAGAGACCTTGGCTCTAGTGTGTCCCCTACTGGACTGTATGATGGGGTCCCCCTGTTAATTGGGACAAATGCCCATATGTTTGGGAGATTGGCGCAACTCTGTCACGAGAAACAAGGGCAACGGACTGGGAGGGCCCTGAGAATTCTGGCTCTGATCAAGAGGGCCTATGATTTGCAACAGAAACCTGAGGAAGCAGACTAGGATGAACTGGTGGGGATCGTGTGGAAGAAGGATCCCACTTCAATGGTACTGGCCTCTAACACCCAGTGTACCATTCAAGGGGAGGTCCACCTCCGGACAGATGTCAAGAACAAAATACTGATGTTGGATGTGCCAGGTGATGGAAAATTGCCAGAAGGATTATTGGTCAAGCCCGACATCTTGCCTGCTCGTACCCATGCCTATGCCCGACGAGTGATGGTCCAGATTCACAATGTGTCAGATCGGGAGATCCAGGTGAACAGAGGGTGCACCTTAGCTACGATACACTGCAGTATTGCCTGGCAACAAGCACCCTGGTGAGAAGGAGAGAGTGACCCCGGACTTGTTTGACTTTGGTGACCCCCGTTGCCAGCTGAATGGAAGGCTAGAATTAGCAAGTGACTTGCCCAGAGAGACCAATTATTTTTGTTGAAGAAATGGGATGTGGGATGTGTCCAGTGTGCAGAGCATCACATACGCCTGCATGATGAATGGCCATTTTGAGAGAGGTCCCAATGCCTAGCCCAGCAGACATAGATGATGTGAGAAGACACCTGCAGGAAATGCTCACTGCTGGTGTGATACAAGAATCAAGGAGCACATACACCTCTCCCACTGTGGTTGTGCATAAGAAGGATGGGTCTGTGAGGATATGTGTTGATTATCAAACCCTGAACCGGCGGACCATCCCAGACAGACCAGTACACTATGCCTCGTATACAGGATGCCCTGGACTGCTTGAATGGGAGCAAATGGTTCTCAGTTGCTGTTTCTGACAGAGGAGAACTTTGGTTTCAGAGCAAGAAACAGCAGTCTAGAACTATAGATTTTTACTCATAAATCACTTTTATCTTTGCAGGAGTCAGTACCTGTTTGGATTAAGCAAACATACACTTTATTAGAAGAAGGGGGTCTCACCTAAGTAAAAAAAAAAGAAGAAAGTCACTGTGTGTTTCTCTGAGGAAGGGGGCTGTATCAGCTTAATTTACTGAGTCAGAGCAGAGGGTGAATCTCATTGGGGGCGTGGCTTAGCAGCTTAGGAGTACAAAAGCAGGTGTCTCCAATTACAGCTTCCCGCTGTTTTTGGCAGAGGAGAACTTTGGTTTCAGAGCAAGAAACAACAGTCTAGAACTACAGATTTTTTTACTAATAAATCACTTCTATCTCAGCAGGAGTCCGTACCTGTTTGGATTAAGCAAAAATATACTTTATTAGAAGAAGGGGGTCTCATTTAAGTAAAAAAAAAAAGAAGAAAGTCACTGTGTGTTTCTCTGAGGAAGGGTGCTGTATCAGCTTAATTTACTGAGTCAGAGCAGAGGGTGAATCTAATTGGGGTGTGGCTTAGCATCTTAGGAGTACAAAAGCAGGTGTCTCCAATTACAGCTTCCTGCTGTTTTTGACAGAGGAGAACTTTGGTTTCAGAGTGAGAAACAGCAGTCTAGAACTACAGATTTTTCACTAATTGCCCTCCTTCCCACCCAAAGCCAGTTCTAGTTTTATAGCCAGTGGATTTGACTGACAACAGGAACTTCCTGTTTGGCAGTAGGAAGAGAAGGATCACTGAGACACATTAGTTTCATCAACCTTGAAGGAACCTAAAAAATAACTCTTTCTCCCCCTGGCTACTGGAGGTCTGAATCCAAACACGGAAGAAGGAGACTGTTGAAGACTACAGGAAGTTCCTGTCCCAGAACAGGAAGGGCGAGAGTTGTAAGGGCACATAGGCAGTAGGAAAGTAAGTGTAAAGATACATAGAGGGAGGAGACAGTAAGCATACAAAGCAATAGGAGAGGGGACACAAAATAAGTCAAGATGGGAGTGGTGCAGTGCAATGGCTGTGGGGCAGCAGTGTTCTGGGAGACATTCTGGAGGCTGCGATGCTGCCCTGTTTGCAGGCACCTCTCTGGTCTGAGGGAGGAGGTTGCCCATCTCCAGGCTCACCTGGCTAGGATTCGTGAAAACTCTTCCCTCACCCAGGGACCACCAGGGCCACCACCGTTACCTCAGAGGTTGCCAAGAAAAGGAACGGTTGGACCAAGGTGGGCTCAGGAAGGGAGAGGGTGGTGGAACAGAGGTGCATCCCTCCAGTTGTACCTCTCCACAATTCATGTGCTGTTCTGGCAAAGAGTATTTCCTCTATGGAGGCACCTGCAGTGAAAACCAAGGAGGATGCCGGGAACCTCCACAAAGGAGACCCACAGGAGGGTGGCAAGAGACCCCACAGGGGAAGGAAACAACTCCTGGTGGGAGACTCGATCATTAGGGGGGTAGAAGGGGTAGAAGTGGGGGAGGAAGGGGATAGGGAGGTATGGTGCCTGCCTGGCGCCATGGCTCGGAGGGACAGGAGGTGAATCCTCAGGATCACAGGAGCAGCTGCATGAGGGAAGGAGCTGAATGTCATTGTCCCCCTAGGGACAAGTGACCTGGCTGTAAATGGGACCAGAGTGGTGCAAGAGGAGTTTGTGGAGTTGGGAAGGGGCCTTAGAGAAGTAGCATGTACGGTAACCTTCTCAGAGTTGCTGCCTGTCTATGGCAAGGATGATGCTAGGGTATTCTGCACCATGGGATTCAATGAATGGTTGAAAAACTAATGTGGAGCTCAGGGTTTTGGCTTCACTGGGGACTGGGGAGCCACCTGGAGGGATGCAGGCTTATACTGGCGTGATGGTCTGCATCTGTCCAGGGGGAGAACCAGGATCATAGGTGACAGGCTTAAATGCTTAATTGTCAAGCATTTAAACTAGCCAAGGGGGGGGCACTGAAAAGGAACAGGGAAATCCCAGCCCCCCCACAAAACACAGTAGTTAGAGAGGTAAACACCAAGGTAGAGAAGTCAGTAGGGAGCAGGACAGGGATAAATGCAGAAAAAGGCAGTAAGGACAGGGATGGGGCTAAAAGGGGTAAGGCCATAAAAAATAAATGGAAGGTGATGAGTACCAATGCCTGCAGTCTGTGCAGCAAGCTCCCTGAACTAGTGGCCTTGATGGAAGAGAGATGCCTGGATATTGTGGCAGTCACTGAAACATGGTACACAGAGAACCATGACTGGGATGTCAACATACTGGGATACACAATCTACAGGAGGGACAGGGTGGGTAAAAGAGGAGGAGGAGTAGCTCTTTATATAATGGAAGGGATTAAAGCAACAGAACTAAAGAGCAAACAGGAAGTTGACGAGTCACTATGGGTCACCCTGGAGACAGGAAATGGCACCACAATCCGCATGGGGGTTATGTACAAACCCCCATCTCAGGGGGAGGAAACGGACAAGGAAATGATAGAAGGCATCCTTAAAATGGCAGAAAAAGGGGAGATATTGTTGATGGGGGACCTGAATATGCCAGATGTTAACTGGAGTACCTTTTCTGCAGGTACATCTGTAACACCCTTGCAAATGGGGGTTCCTAAAAGCTTCCCTGGAGCTCATTTAAATGCTCCATGCCTGGCTGGTGTTCGGCGTTTAAGCCATTTCACATGGTAGCCAGTGAGCGCCTTTGAGGCCTCCGTATACTGTCTCTTTAAGGGCTGCCTTATAATTAGTCCGGGTGGAGGTTCGAGTGTTACTATGCTCGAGTCCCGCTTGGGCTGCAGAGTAAGCACTCTCTTCTGCCATCGCTAAGCAGGCAGAGGGAGCTCAGTGGGAGAAGGAAATTGTTGCTGAAAATAACATAGGGTAATAATGATAATGTGGATTGTTCTAACCTGTTTCCTTTGCAGCAAAAGACTGTCTGACTATCCCCTCCATTTTGGTCCCGAGCTGCCGAATTGGACCAATCAGTATCTTGGGGCCCCTTTGAGCTGGCTACCAATGGGAGAACTGCTGGCCATTTGAGAGAGGCATTATGGGCTATGGCACCTTCTTGCACCACTGAAAAGCAGGAGTAAATGATTGGCAGGTGACGACAGCCAATGGGATCGGGTAGCATCCAACTGCAAGAAGGGTCCCATGCTGCTAGGGGCAGATTCGTTGTGACTGAGAAGGGGAGAGGAGCTCTGAACTTCTACGGCATTGAGTGCTCACGCAGGAAGCGCGTGAAAGGCCTGAGGGGGCCGTTGGCACAGTCAATGTTTGTCTCAGACTGAATCCGTCGGTGGGCAGGCAGAGGAGGCTGTGCCCAGCACAGCTACCCACCAGGCTCAACCTGTTGGAGGACTGGAGAATCTGCTGAATCGCGCTCGGTCCTTGGGAAAGTTGAAGCCGCCGTTGCAGCACCTTAGCGGGCTGTGAGTTCGTGTGAGCCTTGGAAGCTGCTGCCTGGTGTGGTACCCCTCTGTAGTTTACCATATAAATTGTGTGAGGAGTCTGGTAGTCAGGCTCAGCCCTGCCAGTGTTGAAGGAATCGTTACTTGCTGGAGTCGTGAGTACTGAATCAGGGTAGCTCCCTGCCAGGTTTGCCGACAGCGGCCTTAAGTTGTTTGTTATACTGCTGATTTCCTAATTGAATTTTAATTCCCTGCTGACCCATGCAGGATTGTAAAGGCTATCTGTGTCAGGGCCCCAACCAGCTGCCACGGAGGACTAGCCATTAGGGCTTGGGTATCCAGGACAGAAATATTAGGTTCAGGCCTGTGCACAGAGCCCTAGGTAGATAAGTATAGTATAGCCAATCAACTTGATTTCCTGTCCTTGTTATCCCCTTAAATAAATCAGAATGTTTGTTTGGTAACTCACACCCTGGCTAGTTTGTGCATTTCGGTGAACTACTGTACAGTGACTGTGATACAACTGTACCTTACTTTACAGGGGGTTCCCGGAGTGAGCTGAGAGATACTAGCCTGGGGGTAAGTGTACTGGGGAAAATTATTGCTGGTACCTCGTGCGAGCCATTAGAGGGACTGAAGGGGGGTTGCAGCAACCCAGAGGGCTGTGATCAAGGCAATCTCGACAGTACTAACCTCTGACCTCTGGGTGGAGGCACCCGCTCTGGATCTGGAGCCTCACCTTGTCTCAGTGGAGTGTAGGCAGGGTAGTAGCTCCCATGGGTAGCGCCCACGTTACATCATCCAAGAGCAGGGTCATTCTGATGACCTACAGGGGCATGCCTCAGACAGCTAGTGTTGGAACCCACTTGGGAGGAGCAATCTTAGACCTGGTACTCAAATGGGGAAGGAGAAAGGATCTCAGATTTAGAAGTGGTAGCCATCTGGGAACAAGTGACCACCAAACAGTGTGGTTCAATAAACATATACAGAGTCAAGCCAACAAAACAAGATTATTGGACTTTAGGAAGGCTGACTTTGGGAAAATGAGAGAGTGCCTCAGAAAAGCTCTAGCAAACGGGCAAGAAGGAGGGGTGGAGGAACAATGGAGAATAATCAAAACAGCCATCACAGAGGCAACAAGCCTTTGTGTGAAGAAAATCAACAAAACAAAATGAAGGAAAAACACTATGGTTCTCAAAAGAGGTGGCAGGGACAGTTAAAGAGAAAAGGATAGCATTCAGGAAATATAAGGAAACACAGAAGGAGAAGGACAGAGAACTTTATCAGTTAAAGCAGAAGGAGGCAGGGAAGGCAGTCAGAATAGCAAAGGCACAAACTGAGGAAAAGATAGCCAACTCTGTTAAGAAGGGGGATAAAACCTTTTATAGGTACATTAGGGATCGAAGAAAGACCAAGGGAGGGATACAGAGACTTAATAAAGGGGAGGGAATGTGGGCAGAGGGTGACAGTGAAAAAGCAGGGATACTGAACGAATATTTCTACTCAGTATTCACAGCGGAAGAGGAGGGGGAGGTACCTAAACCAAACAAGAGAGAAACTCTGAATGGTGGGTCGATACCAGTCCATTCACAGAAGAAAGGGTTTTGAAAGAACTCGTGAAACTGAGGGTGGACAAAGCAATGGGGCCTGATGGGATTCACCCACGAATTCTAAAAGAACTAAGGGTAGAACTAGTAACACCACTGACTACTCTCTTTAACAAATCATGGGAGGATGGGGTGCTACAGTACCTGAGGACTGGAGGAGGGCAAATGTGATTCCACTTCACAAAAATGGGAGCTGGGCAGAGGCAGGAAACCACAGATCAGTTAGTTTGACTTCAGTGGCAGGGAAAATGATGGAATCACTTCTGAAGGAAAGAATTGTTGAGTACCTAGAGGCCAGTGGGGCACAGGACCCAAGGCAGCATGGTTTCACAGCAGGAAGGTCATGTCAGACGAACCTAATAGATTTCTTTGACTGGGTGACCAAAGTAGTAGACCAGGTAGGGGGGGGACTGTGGATATGGCCTACCTAGATTATAGCCAGGCATTTGACACAGTGTCACACAAAACATTAATATACAAGTTAGCCAGTCTTGGAGTGGGTCCCAAGGTGGTAGCCTGGATAAAAAAATGGCTGGACAACAGGATGCAAAGGGTAATAGTAAACGGAGTCCACAGTGAAGAAAGGAAGGTAGGGGTACCGCAGGGTTCGGTACTGGGAACGGTCCTCCTTAATGTCTTTATAAGTGACACTGGAGAGCACCTGGAAGGATAGGTATGTCTCTTTGCAGATGACACAAAGATCTGCAACAAGGTTGATATACAAGGTGGGGTGGAAAGAACAAAAAGGGAGTTGGCAAGGTTGGAGGAATGGTCAAATATGTGGCAGCTCAGACTCAATGCAAAGAAGTGCACGGTAATGTATCTGGGAAACAAAATCCCAGGGGAAGAGTACAGAATGGGGGGTGAGTTAATAACAACAACAAAAATTGAAAGAGACCTAGGAGTAATTATATCAGATGACCTAAAGGTGTGCAAACAATGTGAGAAGACAGTAAGGAGGACTGGGGGGATACTGGGATGCATAGGGAGAGGCATCAACGATAGAAAACAAGAAGTTGTTATCCTCTGTACAGATAGTTAGTGAGACCCCATCTGAGTATCAGTGCACCTTGGAGACCCCATCTCCAAGAAAGACATAGACAGAGTGAGGCTGGTTCAGAGGAGGGTAACTAAAATGGTGCAGGGTCTGCACTAGAAGACGTATGAGGAGAGACTAAAGCAGCTTAATATGTATACCCTTGAGGAAAGGAGGGAGAGGGGGGACATGATAGAAACTTTCAGGTATCTCAAGGGAATTAAAGTACAAGAGGGTAATTTGAAGATAGAGGGGGGACGGCTCAGAGGTAATGTTAGAAAGTATTTTTTCACAGAGAGGGTTGTGGATGCATGGAACAGCCTTCCTGAGGAGGTTGTGGAGTCAGGAACAGTAGGAGAAGTCAAGAATGCGCGAGACAGGCATAAGGCGATTCTAGCGGGGGGTAGGAGGAAGTAAGCTGTTGATTAACTAGAATCTGCAGCTTATCCATCAGGTAGGGAAATGGGCAGACTAGGTGGGCCAAGCGGTCCTTATCTGCTGTCAAATTCTTGTTTCTATGTTTCTATGGTGTTGGATCTTCGCAGTGGATATTACCAGATTCCAATGGCCCCAGAGGACCGTGAGAAAACAGCCTTCATCTGTCCTTTGGTGTTCTATGAATTTCTGAGAATGCCACAGGGGATATCGGACACCCCGGCCACCTTTCAGCAACTGATGGAATGTGCGGTGGGAGTTATGAATTTGCTGGAATGCCTGGTGTACTTGGATGATGTCATTGTGTTTGGGAGCACCCTAGAGGAGCATGAGAACTGACTGTTTAAAGTTCTAGACTGACTGGAAGACTTCAGCCTCAAGCTGTCCATTGACTAGTGGCAGTTTTTCCAAACCTCTGTAAAGTATGTGGGGCATATAGTATCTACAGAAGGGATAGAGACTGATCCCAATAAGGTTGAAGCCCTAACTACTTGGCCACAGCCCCATAATTTGAAAGAACTACAATGTTTCCTGGCGTTCTGTGGCTACTACCGCAGGTTCATAAAGGACTATTCCAAGGTGATTCGCCCACTATTGAATCTTACCCAGGGTTACCCTCCTACCAATCGTAAATACAAGAAAGAGGCCGCCAAAGAATCAGAAAAAGTATACTTCCACCCAGGTGAACTCTTCGGGCTCTGCTGGACGCCTGACTGTGAAGCAGCCCTCCACGAAATCATATACCAGCTCACCCACGCCCCCATCCTCACCTATGCTGACCCCACCAAACCCTATGTGCTGCATACTGATGATAGTCTGCAGGGTCTAGGAGATGTGCTGTATCAGGACCATGAGGATGGTTTGAGACCAGTGGCTTTCACCAGTAGGAGCTTGACCCCGTCTGAGCGAAACTACCCTGTACATAAGTTGGAGTACCTTGTGCTAAAATGGGCCATTGTTGACCAGTTTCATGAATACCTCTATGTGGCACAAATATTGGTGAAGACTGACAATATCCCATTGACCGATGTACAGACTTCAGCTAAGTTAGACGCCGCTGGGCACCGGTGGCTTTCTGCATTATCAACGTATGATTATGCTGTTGGGTACAGACCAGGACTGAATCATATTCATGCTGATGCCCTATCACGAAGGCCCACTTCCAAGATTGATTGGGTTAGGCTGTCCAAACCTGACATCTGAGCATTGTGCCAAAAGTTTGATAGAGATGAATAGATATATGGGAACACAGTGAACTGTTTAGTAGATTGCTTGGGCCCTTCTGACACCTGCATACCAGCTGCTTATTGCCACTTCTGTGCTCTAGATATTAGTGCACTACCTCAGTTTGACAATGACAGCATTCAGTGGGCTCAATCCTAAGATCCTATGATTCAGCCAGCACTTGATGCCCTGCGTGAGGGAAAAGATGTGTCTAAGTTACATTCCACTGACTTGCAAACTGCTTCATTGTTTAAAAAGGCCCCAGATTGAAGTTGCTCAATCAGTTATTGTATAGAGAGACAGTAGATTGTAGTGGCAAAGTAGACAAGCAACAATTGGTCCTGCCCACGGCCTTTGAAGATTTGGTACTGAGGTCCCTCCGCAATCACATGGGGCACCTTGGTATTGACAGAATCCTTGACCTGGTATGATCTCGCTTCTACTGGCCCAAAATGGGGGCCGATGTTGAGCACCATGTAAGACTTTAGTCGCTGCCTGCAAGAAAAGCCCTGCCTCAGAGGTCTGCCCTCCTTGTTAATATTACTACTAGCAATCCCATGGAACAAGTCTGCATAGACTTCTTGTGTTTAGAACCTGATTAGCGGAACTTTGGCAATGTGTTAGTGGTTATGGATCATTTCACACGGTATGCAAAAGTTTTTCCCACCAAAGGTCAAAAGGCATCTACCATGGCCAAGGTGCTAGTGGAAAATGTATTTGTCCACTCTGGTGCCCCCCAGCGGAGCCACTCTGACCAGGGCAGAGACTTTGAGAGTCGACCAATCAAAGAAATGCTCTGTCTATGGGGGGTGCGGAAGTCAAGGACCACCCCCTATCACCCACAGGGAGATCCCCAAACAGAACGATTTAACCGCACCCTACTAGACATGCTGGGCACCCTACACCCAAAAGACAAGCATAAATTGAGCCAGCAGATTAGCACCTTGGTACACGCATACAATCGCATGAAAAATGATGCTACTGGGTTCTCCCCTACCGCCTCATGTTCAGGAGAGAGGCCCGGCTGCCTGTTGATGTCTGCTTTGGGGTCTCTCAAGATGGGGTCTGAGCCAAAAACTACCTGCAATATGTACAAAAACTGAAAGCTGAATTGAACCATGCCTATCAACTGGCCCAGACAATGGCTGCCAAGAGAAATCTAGCCCACAAAGAGAGGCGTGATAAAAAAGTAAAGGCTCAAGTGCTTCGATCTGGAGACTGTGTGTTGTTACGCAATTTGGGACTGCATGGCAAACACAAAATTGCTGATCGGTGGCACCATCTCACCCATGTAGTAGTTGGACAGTTGGATGATTTACCCGGGTACAAGGTGCGCCCAGAGAATAACTCCAAAGCTGTCAAGACCATGCACCGTAACCACTTGCTACCTATTGGCCAAGTCATAATTGAGGCTGAACCCTCAGAGATTGATTCCCCATGGCTGGTGACTCATGCTGCTGCAAGAAAGAGACAGAGTCGACCTACCCCAGTGGTTACAAATTCAAGGTTTCCCCCGCAGCAGGTTCAGAATGATAGTGACTGTCAGTCCACCTCGGACAAAATTGAATGTGACAATGCCTATTACCCCTCCTATGAGTTGAGTCAGCTGTTTCAAGGTCACCTATGACTAACTGTGGGGATGAAGCTGGGCCTTCTGGACTGCCTTACCCCCCCCAGCTTCATCCTTGGAGCCAGTGCTCCCAGAAAGTGAAGTGCAAAGTATCACATCTGAAGATGTTGAGTCTCTGTGTAATGTGGAACTGTATGATTTGCCTGGAGGAGGGGCTGATGGTTTGAGTCTTTCTGGTGACATACCAGAATTTGAAGAACACTATGAGAGTACTGACAACCCCCCTTCAGTGCCTCAAAGTTTGATTGTGCCTGAGCTTTTGCAAAATGAGTCAAGTGTTGTAGAAACAGAACCTGCAGAGCAAGGAGCTGACAGTGCCCCAAGTGTGGATGTTCCCATCAAGGCAGAGGCACCCTTCACAAGTGACAAGAGTCCCCAGACCAGTGCTGAGAGTACAGAGACTGTAGTTGTCCCCCTCAGAAAGACTGGCCGAGCTGTCAAGCCAGTAGTATGCTTCAGTTATGATTCTTCCGGGAGGCCAGTGAATTTGCCTCTCAATGTGGTCCACAAAGGGGTTTATGTTTCTCAGAGCTCACTGCCTCAGCTGAGCCTAAGTGCCAATTCCAGGTTGATTGTTCTGCCTTCTAGGTATGGTGCCCCTGCCCCAACTAGCCCCAAGTTAGCTGATAGGGAAGGGCCCCCTCTTACATTGTTCAATGTACAAGAAGTTATTACATGATTCCGCATAGTAATGTGTAAATTACCTGTGTGAAATATGCATGATGTATTGTCAGAATGGATATAGTATTGTGAAGTGTAGAGAATATGTATAGTAAAGGTATAAGTTTACGTTGACTGATGCATCAGATGTCACTTGCATAACATGCTAATGGTATAAATGTCTTGTATAGTTTGCATTTGCAGTATTATGATGGTACAGACTTGACGCAGTACCAAGTTTTCTCCAGGCAGGGAAGGATGTAACCCCCCTACAAATAGGGGTTCCCAAAAAGTCTTCCTTGAGCTTGCCTAAATGCTCACTGCTAGGCTGGTGTCCTGCGTTTTAGCAGTTTAAATGTGATTGCCAGAGAGTGACTGTATAGCCTCTGTGTACTGTCTCTTTAACAGCTGCCTGGATTGCAGTCATAAGTAATCTGAGAGGGAGCTCTGTTGAAAGATGTAACTATTTGCTGAAAATCATTTAAGGTGATAATGATAATGTAGTTTGTCTAACCTGCCTTCTTTGCAACAAGGACTGTTTTGTTTATCTCCACTATCTTGGCCCGAAACTGCCGAATTGGACCAATCAGTACTGGTGGGACCTAAAATGGAGCCTGACTACAGGAGCTGTCTGGAGTCAGAATCTGTAGGAATTGTAGTTTTGGGCTTTTGGCGCCTTTTTGCACCTGAAGGGGGAGCTCCTGTTGTGACTGACAGATGAATCAGCCAACCGAACCTTTTGGATCTTGGGGAAATTCCCAGGCTTGCTGGCAGTTGAGTCAGATCTAAGTTGGGAGCTGAAGAAGCAACGGCTCAAGACAGTCTCTGTGGAAAGGCCTGAGTTTTGGACTGCATGCTGCCCCAGAGAGGGAGAAGAGAATCAGTTTGGACTGAATCTGAGTTTGTGAGAATGAAGTAAGCCACTGAGTTGTGACCAGGATCAACCTGAAGAAGACCAAAGATTTGCTGAATGCATTGGCCTGCCAGGATTTCCAGCTACCTCTTAACTCCCGGTGTGTGCAGAGACTTTTCGATTGTGACCGGAGAGTGGTTTGCCTGGTATAGTACAATCCCTTACATGTAAATGTGCTGTGTGTTTATAGTGGGTCATGATTTGGTTCACCACTGTGTGAATTGTGTTCTGCTTGCTGGAAGCTGTATCCAGCTCGACTGGACTGAATCCGCGTTCATCTCCATACAGCCTGGGCCTTGCCACACTGGCCTGCCAGACTACCCCACTGCACAAAGAAAGCCATCGACGAGAGACCTGCCTGGGGATCAGCCCCCTGCTCCACGCTTGAACAGGAATGACGCCTCGGCGAATCATGTGGGCCCTGCTTCTCCTGGCACTCCAGATCAACCACCTGCAGTCTCAATTTTTGTCCAGCCTATGTCCAGTCTTGGGTATCATGAGTAACCATCAGGGTAGCTCCCTGTAACAATAGCTTAATCTCAGTGTGTCATCTGATTGTCTTGTTTCTTTTCTTTCACGAACTGAGCCCTCCGGCTCCGGATTACAATTAGTGTGTGTGGTGCATGTTGTTTTCTTCCATCACAGGGTCCCAACCAGCTGCAATGCCGGCCTACCCCGGGCAACGATCCTGGCTAGCCCACCTCTTCTTCACCTGGGTACCCAGAGTGTGTGACTGTTTGTGGACCCTGAAGTGCATGCATAACTGTTTGATTGATCAGCCTTTAAGCAAATTAACCTGATTACGCCCCTCCCTTGTTCAAGTCCCTTAAATAAATCAGATCTAACTCTTTTTGCATTTACCCTGATTGTGGTTCCAGTTTGTGCAAGAGTACTATACTGCTGTTATTTGCTGTGTATAACCTTGTTTTACAGGGGGTCCCCAGGGTCGAGCCAGAGGAAAGCCTTGGTGGTAAGTGCAAACAGTGTGGGTACTTGTGTGGTGTATTGTGGTATTGTGAAAGTGATTATTGTGTATTGTTCTGGCCACTAGTAAGGAAAAAGGGGGGTTACAGTGTCCCGGAGGGCTGTGCCCAGGTTAGCTTGACCACTATCAACCCTGACCTCTGGGTGGAGGCACCCATTTCAGAACGCAGGCCCCTTAACCTGCTCCTAGCCAAGCAGGCAGGGGTAGTAGCCCTTGGGATAGTGCCACCTTGGGATTACATAGTAATGACCAACAGGGATAGAATCACAGATGTCCGGGTAGAAGGGGAACTGGAATCCAGCAATCACCACACAGTGTGGTTCAGCATAGGGACAGGGACTCAGTCAAGTCACACTAGGGTGAAGGTTTTGGATTTCAAAAAGGCAAACTTCACTGAAATGGGGAGAGGTATCAAAATAGCCCCGGAGAAAAAGGGGGTGGGGGGTGCAAGAGCAGTGGGAGCACCTAAAAGGAGCCACAGTGGAAGTGACAAACCAATGCATCAGATTGGTATCCAAAGGCAAGAGAAGGAGAAAGCCACTATGGTTATCGAAAGAGGTGACAGACAAAGTGAGGGCTAAAAGTGCAGGGTTCAGGAAATACAAGGAGGCCCAAAGGGAGGAGGACAGAGAGGTGTCCCTAGAGTGTCTAAGTGAAGTGGGGAGGGTGATAAGGAGAGCAAAGGTGCAGACTGAGGAAGGATTAGCACAGACAGTAAAGAAAGGGGACAACACATTCTACAGGTACATCAGCGAAAGAAGGAAAACAAGGGGTGGGGATTGTAAGGCTCAAAGGGAAGGAAGAAGAGTGTAAGGAGGGAGAAATGCATAAGACGGAAATACTGAATAAATACTTCTGTTCAGTATTCGTGGAAGAGGGGGAGGGACAGGGACCACAGCCAAGCAGCAGATGCCAGTGGGGGGGGGGGCAGGTGGATAACAGTCCATTCACAGTGGAGAGTGTCCTGCAGGAGCTCACTAAATTGAAGGTGGAAAAAGCATGAGGCCAGAAGGCAGACACCCGAGGATATTAAGGGAGCTGTGAAGAGAGGTAGCAGAAACTCTGGCAGCCATGTTCACTGAGTCACTCAACACAGGAGTGGTGCCACAGGATTAGAAGAGGCACATGTGGTCCCTCTACACAAATCCAGCAGTAGGGAGGAGGCGGGGAACTATAGGCCTGTCAGCCTCACTTCAGTAGTGGGGGAAGATCATGGAGGCACTGCTTAAAGAAAGAATAGTGGGACATCTGGAAGCCATTGGTGCCCAGGACCCCAGGCAGCATGTATTCACAGTGGGTAGGTCATGTCAGACAAATCTGATGGATTTTTTTGACTGGGTGTTGAAGGAAGTAAATTGGGGGGGGGCGGGGGTGGACGTCACCTACCTCGATTTCAGAAAAGCCTTCAACACTGTTCCACATAAAAGGCTGGTTAACAAGATGGGTAGTCTGGGCATGGGAGACAGGGTGGTAAACTGGGTTAGGAACTGGCCAATGGACAGGAGGCAGAGGGTGGTGGTAAATGGGGTACAATCTGGGGAGAGGGGGTGACCAGCAGGGTACCTCAGGGATCAGTCCTTGTGCCAGTCCTGTTCAATGTCTTCATTAGTGACATTGCAGAGGGGCTGGAAGGAAAGGTCTGCCTGTTTGCAGCTGACACCAAGATCTGTAACAGGGTGGATACTCCAGAAGCGGTGGAGACAATGAGAAAGGGCCTGGGGAAGCTTAAGAAATGGTCTGAGGAGTGGCAACTGAGGTTTAATTCAAATTAGTGCAAAGTGATGCACCTGGGGCATAGAAACCCTGGGGAGAGCTACAGGATGGGGGGGGAGTTGCTGACAGTCACCAAGGAAGAAAGGGACCTAGGGGTTATTAGTTCAAATGACCTGGAAATGTCGAAGCACAGTACAAAGGCAGCAAGGAGGGCCAGTGGCATGCTGGGGTGCATAGGCAGGGGTATCACCAGCAGATGGCTGGAGGTAGTGATGCCATTATATAAATCCTGGTCAGGCCTCATATGGAGTACTATGTGCAGTTCTGGGGACTCCACCTTCGAAAGGACATTAACAGGCTGGAGGCAGTCTAGAGAAGGGTGACTAAGATGGTACAGGGCTTGCACCACAAAACTTATAAGGAGAGATTAAGGGACCTGAGTATGTACTCGCTGGAGGAGAGGAGGGAGAGAGGGGACATGCTAGAAACATTCAAGTACCTCAAGAGTATAAACAAGGTGCGGGGGGAGACATCTTTCAATATAGGAGGAGATCAAGAATGAGGGGGCATGACATGAGATTGGAAGGTGGCAGGTTAAGAGGGAATGTGAGGAAGTTTTTCTTTACAGAGAGGGTGGTGGATGCATGGAATGGTCTTCCACAGGAGGTGGTGGGAGCAAGCACTGTGGGTGGATTTAAACATGCATGGGACAGGCATAGGGGAACCATAGAGGTAAAGCAGAGGAGGGTCAGAAGCCGTAATCAAGTACAGGGTTTACGGGCTGACTGGATGAGCCTAGTGGTCCTTATCTGCCAACAATTTCTATGTTTCTATGATAGTTTCACTTGGCGGTGGCTCGAGAGGGACCTTTGTAAGACAAATATAGTGCTGCAGGCAAGGAAGTCTGGAGGGAGCAAGTTGTACTTTTTTGAGCCCTTATAAGCAATGGAATTTTGTGCACATGAGGTGTGGAAGAATGGGATGCGGAAAACATTGCTAGAGGCTCCTCTAGTTTGGCAGGCAGGAGCAGATTTGGGGAACAGTGATGTCACGCTCAGTGGTAGTTTATTCAGGTGAACTTTATGGAGAGAAGAAAGCTCTTTGAGGGTGAAATGCCCCTCAAGGGGGAGCCAATCAAAAGCTTTGTATAGGGTGCAATGGTGCGTTTTTCAGGGAAGTCCAGTGACAAAGCAGATGACATTTTTGTAGCTAGATCTAAGTTTAAAGAAGAGTTGAGAAGTAGCAGAAGGGGCGTAAATAATGGATCCATAGTCCAGAGGTGGTATGAGAATTGAGCTTGCTAGATGGAGTCTAGATTCAGGGATTAAAGGGACATTGTCAACCTATTTTTCATCATAATATTTCTAGTTGAAACCCCACATTTTATGATTGCTTACCTTCTCTAATAGTCATTGATGTTGCTGTTTGTTTTGTCTGTCTCTGTTTAGTAGAACTGAAATGCATGGCAATGTATATGTATAAACAACCTTGCTTTGTTTACAATCCTGGATCTATTCTTACTGCAGTCTTCCTGAGCATTAGAAACACACCCAAACAGTGCAGTCACTCATAAGGCAGTAGCATCCTAAACTCCCATTGCATCATGAGGGGCCAGACTGTGTTGTGGGTGTTCCTAAATCCAGGAAAGATGCATTTGGAGTTGATCAAGGAATGTAAACAAACCTGTTTTGGTGTGATAACACCAGTATGATGGGCAATCTGTTTTTCACTTTTTTTAAAGAAAATAAGAGTCAGACTCAAACTACCAGCTACATCAGCAATCTTTACACAATGTTGGCAATCATAAAGTGTGTTTTTTAAACTAGTGCCACTTTGAGACCTAAGGGGGTTGACAGTGTCCCTTTAAGAACTTATGAATCCTATATAGTAGCCCACTTGCATATGCACTTACTTACCCAATATTTGCACCTACATTGAGAATGCAGTGCAAATGAGGCAAGGCAAGACAAATGTATGTATCTAATACCCTATTCCTAGGACTTGGGGTGCCGTACAATCAGAAAAAGGATAAAATAGAATACGAATAAAACCATGTGGAACTATGAGGAACATGCACATCCCCACATAGCCACATGTTTTATTTATTTTATTTGGATTTTGGTAACCGGGTAAGCCCACTGAGACCAGAGGTCCCTTTTTCAGGGGCGACCCGGAATTAGTTACATAAAGAGACATTTAAAGGCATTATTTACAGTAATTACATAAGTTAAACAAATATACATTGCAACAGCATACAGGGATAGAACAATCAGGCTCATAATTAGACTCAGTCATGATTTACAGCTATTACATTAGTTTCACAGATAAACGTTAGCAACCGTATACAGTAGTAGAAATTGGGCTGGCATTCAGACACCTGGTTACCCACCAGTTACAAGGGTAGTTAGACAACAAAGAGGATTGACATTGTAGGCTTGGAAGAATAAAGACCGGATGGAGGGAGGTTCAGAGCAGTTCAGCTGGCATGAGACCAAGATTTGGGAGCTAACGGTTGCAGCCACAGAGACTGAGATTGAGAAGATAAAGTTTGAGTCCAGACTTGAACTGGTTAAGGGTGGGAGATTCAGTCAAACTAGCTGGAAGGGAGTTTCATAGGTGGGAGGCAGAAAATTTGAAAGAGCATTTGCCTTGGTTGGAGCGTATCCGAGGGATGTCCAGGAGGTGTTTCACAGATGATTGCAAGGTTCGGGTTTGTTCTTTAGGGGAGAGTAGTCCACTAAGATGGGGAGGGGGACCTAGGGTTGAGAACTTGAAGGCAAGGCAGGGAGGGACGTGTGTGTGCATGGTTTAGCCTAGGAGGGCCATTTAAGTCTCCTAAGTGCCTCACAGTGATGCCTCCTAGGAGAGGAGCTTGTGGCGAACCGAGCCACTATTATAGAGTACGGAAAGTTTGTTGAATTCCGACGCAAGGAACTGCAGTAGGGTGCCATAGAATGGTGGGGAGAAGATTGCAGCAGGCACTGCTCGCTATGCAGCCAGGGATAGAGAGTCCTAGCCGATAGAGGAGACTCAGCTTTGGTGGATGGACCGGTTATGGAGTCAGTATGGGGCCTGTAGGTCATCTTCTGGTCAAGATGGATCCCAAGGTATTTAAAGCTGGTCATGATCTCAACTCTTTCCTTGGTTGGTGCTGATCTGGAGCAGCTGATTTCTGTCAACCCAAGTGTCTAGACCCAAACAGAATGGCTTTGGTTTTATCTTCATTGAGTATAAGGAATTCACAGGAACCAGGCCTCAAGCGTTGAGAGACTGTCCTGCAGTTTTCATGGAGATGACACTAGGTTAGGTCACTGCAGTATATGACAGTGTCATCCGCATACAAATGAGCTTACTGAGGGAGCAGTTTCCTCAATATCACAGAGGAAGAGTGAGAAAAGCAGGCTGAGGATTGAGCCTGAGGCACTTCCCAGCAGTGACGGGTCTGAGTCCCGATTGAGTGCCCTTCCAGCGACTTTTTAGGAACGGTCACTCAGATAGCTCCTTTAACCAGGAGAGTGAGTGGTGATCCAGTCCTAGAGCCGAGTTTGGTGAGTAGGAGATTATGGCTGATCAAGTCAAAGGCCTTGGATAGGTCAATGAAGAGGGCGCTCTGCTGGGGAGCCCTGGGTCCAGAGGCAAGGGATGTCGCCGTGAGCCGGATAAGAGCAGTGTCGGTGCCATGTCCCTTTCTAAAGCCATGTTGCACATCAGCCATGAGAAAGTGTTGCTCAAGGTAGACCTGTAGTTGGGTAGAGACTAGTCTTTCCTGAATTTTCCCAAGGGGACTGAGAAGGGAGATTGGCCTATAGTTTCCCAATTTGTCTTGAGGACCACTTTTGGGGATAGGGATGATGGTCGCCACCTTCCACATTTTTGAGACTTTACCTTCCCCGAGCGATCTATTTATGAGTAGGGTGACAGGGCGGGCAATAGCCAGAGCGGCAGCCTTCAGGAGGCATGGTTCTAGTTGGTCATGTCCCAGTGTGGAAGAAGGGTTAATTTTGCACAGAAGAGGTAGTACCTCTGACTGTTTGACCAGCTTTATGTGGAATTGAGGCCGTGGGTGCACCCATGCAACATCAGAGTGCAAGGTAGGCCTGGGGAGGACAGGGAGGGGAGACACACTTGGGGTAGAGAAAGAGGCACAAAAGGCCTCAGCAATAACGGTCAGGGAATTGGTCAGTGAGACCCCCACCAGGATGGAGTCTGTTTGACTACGTGTGGAACCCTTTATGAGAAGATTTATGTGGCCCCAGAATTGTTTGGGGTCACATAGGTGTCTATTTGGAGGTTGTTTAGGTATTGAGATTTAGCCTGTTTGTGGGATTTTTTGCACTGATTTCAACTCTCTGTACTTCTCCTCCCAGTCTGTAGAGTTGCCAGTGGCTTTGTAGGTGCCCCATGCTTTGTCCCGGAGGAGCATGGTATGCTTGAGGCAGGGGCTCAGCCATTTATGGCATTTTCCTTGCACCCTGAGCTTTTTTATAGGGACGTGCATATTAGATGCAGATAAGAAGGTCTGTGTGAAATAATCAAGAGCCTCATCAAGTGTGGGCAGGGAGACGATAGGGGCCCAATCAGCTTTCCTCAAGTCGGATCAAAAGTCTGCTGGAGAAAACCTAATGTAATTCCTCGCTTCAATGACCTTAGCGGGGATTTTTGGAGGCTTGTTGGACCAGATGCAGAAAGTAGGCGAACCCCTTGATGGAGACCATTAGATGAGCAGGGGTATACATATTACCTGAACAAATAAAATGCAGTTGACAGTTAAGTTTGTAATGTGTCATGAAACCGAGGTCTGTATGGAATCCATTATTTTTAGTGTGTAGAAGATTAATACAGTTGAACTCGGAAGCTCGCCTTTCTTGTATATTTTTGAAGTTTCATTTCTGAACCAGGATGGAGAGATCAGAGATGGAGTGATCAGATTAAGAGACATGCTGTGTCATTGGTGTTTCAGTGTTTTTCTCCTTTAAGGTATGCCTGTGTGGTTTCTGTAAACACACATGCAATCAAAACTTTATGCCTTGTAGTCAAGAGAGAGATTGTAGCCATGCTGTTACTTGGAAAACAGGAGTCACTGGATAGTTTGTTACCTTTTATTGGACCAACATATGTCTTGTACAGAGATGGTACAGTAAACAAGCTTTCAGGACCACACAGATCCCTTCCTCGGGTCAAATTAAATGCCTGAAACCCAGATTAAAGCATCAAGGGTATGCAAATCTCAGTGTATTGCGGGGGGGGTAAGGTAACTAGAAAATGATTCAACTGGTGCGACATTCAGTTTGACCTGTCACTACTCAGACCTCACCACAGGTGACTCACACACACTAAATATAACAATAAGCTTTGAAATCTGCATAAAGGAATATGCGTAATAACAACAAGTGGAAGCTATTGGTTGGCATCTAAAAAAATCAATGTTCACCCGCTGACCAGCAGTAATAACATTACAAGTGGCACTCAAGCTGAAAAGTGATACCATAAGTGGTTACTTTCTATATAAGCAGTTACTGTAAAAACATCCATACGCTGGCAGTCTTCATGCAAACAGCTGTAGTTGCATGAAAAGGAAAAAACTCATATGCATCAAGAGTAAAGTAAAAATGCTTTAAACACTGCTCACAGTAGTAGACAACATTCCCATAATTGAAGCAAGTGAATGATATTTACTCACCTGGTAAAGGTGATTATACCTGCAACCTTTACAGTGCTCATAAATCCTCACAAATGGGTAATCCTCCACCACCCCATTGGCTGATGCACAATCATAAATCTTTGGTCTGCTGGAGGCCAATCCTCCCAGCTCCAGCTAGAGAAACCAGTATGAAACTTCTGTAGCAGAAAGAAAAAAAAAAAACAGAAAACAAAGAATACCCCAACAACAAATACGGCGGATGCAGGACAAGACAGCCAAAGCATAAAAAATTCAGACCAAAGCTTTTACAATAGGAAATGCAATGTTATTTACTCAGTGGAAAAACCCATTATAAACAAGGAATAACATATTGATGCTTTACTATACTGCATACATGTAAACATAAAAGATGCATGACTAAATATATGTATATATAACATATACTGTGAAAGTGCATAAAGTACACATAATATGCCTATCTAGTAAACATAACGTATATGCAACTGACTAAATACATTGTATATGCTTAGCCCAGCTACAGAATGGATCCCCCCGATAGGGGTAATACACAGTTGGAACCGAAAATGGCCATACAGCTTGTCATCGAGCTTAGGACATTTATAGACAGTACTCTCAACAATGAGGGTCTGTGCCTTAGAATTGCTAATTTTGTCTGCAGCAGTGGTCTAGGTTCATCCGCCTCGAGATGGAACATGAGCACTGTAAAGGTTGCAGGTATAATCACCTTTACCAAGTGAGCAAATACCATTATCCCCTGCAACCTTTCCAGTGCTCATAAATCCTCACAAATGGGACTTTGTAGCAGTGCCCGGAGAACTATGGGAGGGTAACAGAATAGACAAACCCTGTCCCTAGTCCTAAGCTGTGGCCACTGTAAGCACCGCTCTACCAAATGTGGCCATGTCCGCTGAAGAGACATCCAATCTGTAGTGCCGCACAAAAGTGTGGACAGAGGACCAAGTAGCTGCCACACAGATATCCTGTATGGAGGCACCACTCCTCTCAGCCCATGAGGCTGACAAAGCCCTAGCAGAATGTGCCCTGATACCTTTTGGCGGTTCCTGCCCTGCCCCTTGATAAGCTGTGAGTGTCGCCCCCCTGATCCAACTGGCAATGGCCTCTTTAGAAGCTGCTTGCCCCCTTTTCCTGACAGAAAAGAACACAATCTGTCTGACCTATGAAAACCTTCAGACATTGACAGATAATTCTTCAACAGAGAGACCATGTTCAAAGGATGAGGGTCTCCATCTGGGTCTCCTTGTGGCCCCCTCATGGCTGGCAGATGAATGGCCTGCTCCACGTGAAATTGAGAGACCACTTTTGGAGTGAAATACGGGGCCATCATCAGGGAAACCCTGTCATTATGGAAGGTCAAAAATGGCTCCCAGAAAGACAGCTCTTGCAGTTCCCCCACCCACCTGCCGAAGCACATGGCCATAAGGAATACAGTTCTCAGGGTAACCCAATGAGGAGACTTCTCATCAAACGGAGGCTTGTGTAGGCTGTCCAGCACCAGATTAAGCTGCCAAGGGGCACAAAGTGGATGAGTCCTGGGGGACGCAATCTGTACTGCTCTGAGAAGACGAAGATGAACCACATCAGGATGTGACCCTATGTCACCCACCCTGGGAAGATAACCCCTTACTGCTGCTATGGCTAAAACCTGGACCCATAGGGCAGGGTTAACTAAACCCTTGTCAGCGCCATCATTAAGAAAATCAAGAATTTGAGGAAGTCCTGCCACCGAGGGTGAACAAACCTTTGCAGTACACCACTTGCAAAAAACATGTTGATGTCTCTGACAAGTCCTGTTTGTTGAAACCTTGTGGGGTTGCAAGAGACAGTCTTCATCTTTGGAGGGTGCCCCTCCTTCAACGATCTAGTCCTTTCAACATCCAGGCTGTCAGTCGAAGAGCCTTGGGGTTGTGGTGACGGATTGGGCCCTGAAGCAGCAAGTCTGATCTGTTTAGCAGTAGCCAAGGAGAGTCGATTAACATTGCCCTGAATAGTGAATACCATCATCTCCTTGGTTAGTCTGGAGCCACTAGCAGAACAGTCACTTTCGTGGCTCTGATCGTGAGAAGAACTTTTGCTGTCATCAGAATAGGCAGGAAAACATATGCTCTTTGGAACGTCCATGGAGCTGCCATTGTGTCCACTTCTTCTGCCTGACTGTCGGGGAGGCGGGAGTGAAAGCAGGGCAGTTGGGTATTGTGCTGAGTGGCCATCCGGTCCACCCGAAAAGGGCCCCATCTGTGAACTAGAGTCTGAAACACCTCAGGATGAAATTGCCATTCCTCCTGGCTGAGGGTCTCTCAGCTTAGCCAGTCGGCCTCGGAATTCAGTTTCCCAGCTAGATATGTTGCAGAAATCATCATCAGGTGGCTCTCTGCCCACCGCAAGGTACATAGCACTTCCCTGAGCATTGCTCAACTGCGTGTCCCACCTGGCTTGTTTATGTAAGCCATTATGACTTGATTATCTGTTCAGATCACCACCACCTGGCCCATCAGCCTCGGCGCAAAAACTAGCAGGGCCCTGTACACTGCTTGCATTTCCAGCACATTGATGGGGAGGAGAGATTCCCATGAGGACCACTTTCCCTGAGTCACATGTTGCCCCATCATTACTCCCCAACCCAGGAGGCTGGTGTCCATTGTAATTGTCACCATTGGGGTCAAGGACAACTGGACATCCGTGAATAGGTTGGTTCTGTTCCACCACGAATCGAGGCTCCCAAGTATCACTCAACTGGATTCCAGGAAGTGCTCGAAGTCCTAGGATGATTGATCCCACGTGTCTAGAATGTACCTTTGAAGTGGACGCATGTATAGCTGGGCCCACAGCAACATTGCTATCAAGGAAGCCATCAGGCACAGCAGTTGAAAGTACAAGTGTACCGGTCTTTGGGTCTGCTCCTGAACTGACTACATGAGCCGTAGAATGATATCTATCTTTTCCTTTGTTGGGAAGATTCTGCCCACACTGGTGTTGATCTTGGCCACCAGGTAAGTGAGCTCCTGTGTTGGATTCAACTGGCTGTTGTCCCAGTTGACAATCCAGCCATGCCATTGCGGACACTTCACCACTGCCTCTGTATCCATCTGGGCCTGAACCTGTGACCTGGCTCTTATGAGCCAATCGTCCAGATATGGAATGACATGTGTCTCTCACTGCCAAAGGGACGCTGCAAGCATGATCAGTGCTTTTGTGAAGACTTGTGGCGTTGATGCCAGGCCAATAGGTGGGCATGTGAATGGGAAATGGCTCCCATTGATCTGAAACCTGAAGTAGCGGTGGTGACTGGGGTGAATTGGAATGTGCAGGTAAGGGTCCTTTAAGTCTATTGAGGTTAGTAAGTCCCTGGGTTGAATCGCCAGTAGTGTAGACTGCAGCGTTTCTATTTTGAATTTCTTGTACACCACGAATGTGTTCAGGAACTTTAAGTCGAGAACTAGGCATAGACCCCCTGTCTTCTTTGGGACCATAAAGAACAAAGAATACACCCCTGTGTCCCTTTCCTGAGGCAGCACTGGTACTATGGCCCCGATCGTGCGTAGATCACGGAGGGCCTGCTGAATTATTGCCACACATTGAGGATCCTTGGTCATTGGGGATATCATCAGTCTGTGTGGAATTATCTTTTGTATGAACTCTATGGCATAACCTGAGACACCAATTCCCGTACCCACTTGTCCTTTGTGGTCTGGGCCCATTGATCGGCGAACAACTGAAAGCAACCTCCAATGGGGGAGGCTGTCTTCCAGGGCCCGTCTTATCTCACTGGCTTATCCCCATGGAGCCTTCACTGGTTCTGTTGCCATGGAAGCCTCCGCATTTTACAAAGCCACCCCTGAACTTAGCCTTGGCCTGGAACTGATCCTTGGATGCGCTGCCTCTCTGGGAATTAGACTGAGTCAATTTTGCTTGGCCCTTGGAGCCCCTAAACTTGGGACAAAAGGGACATCCAATGGCAGATACATGTCCTTCTTGTCGGCCATCTACTTTATCCCAGCCTTATCCCTGAGGAAAGGCATCAGGGTGTTGCTGAAGAGATGGCCCTCTTACATGGGAGCTTCATCAGCGTTGCCTTGGATTTGGCATCTGCCTGCCAAAGTTTGAGTCAGAGGGCCTGCCTTGTGTGGTTAGTCAGGATTGTGGCCTTGGTGCCAAAGTTCATGATAGTCAACGATGCATCCGCTAGGTAATGGGTGGCCTACATGTCGCAATCTGCATGTCCTGTCAACAGCGACTCTTCTGGGAGTTCATCAGCAATGGCCTCAACCCATCGCAAAAGGGCCCTGCTAATATACCAAACCGTAGTCCCCACTGACAGGGCCATTCCCATCACCTAGTGGAGTTTCTTAAGTCACTCTTCTGCTTTCTTGTCCATCAGGTCTTTTAAAACAGCAGCGCCCTTGACTGGTATAACTGTGCACGCAGTGAGGGACGACATTAGGGTGCCCACCTTAGGCACCACATGCCAAATGGACAGATGAGATTGGGACAGTGAGTATAGCCTCTGGATGGACTTCTTCTCCGGGATCCTTGAGGGTTCTGGTGCCTCCATTTCCTTCTCCGGGATAGCGTCGAGGGCTATACATGTAGGGAATAACAGCCTTGTGGTCCTGGTCTGGGAGGACAGGAGGGAGTCTTTCGAGGCATGGGTTGCTTTTGGCTCATCCGGGACCTGCAATACCTCCTGACTCAATTTCAGCAGTTCCACTATGTCCTCCTGTGGGCAGAGGTGGCCTGTAATCTGCCCCGAGAGTCCTGTTCCATGTCTTCCTCCTCTGAGGAGTCCTCTGTACCTTCCACCTGTCTGCGCCTTTTCTTTGGGAGATGCAGGGCCTGAGCTCACCTCAGATGTTTTGAGGCTGTGTCCTGTGGTTGTTCCTGCAACTGTTGCTGCATCCTTTCCAGCCATTGAAAAAGGAGACCGGCTTGTGCGGCATTCAGCATTAGTGGCGCTTTAGGTGGAATCGCCTTCCACTGGGCCAACACCACATCCAGGTGTTGATTCCACGGAGCCCCATTTTCTGACACCGTGCAGACAGCGCACAGAGATTCCCCCCCCCATGAGTCTCTGGGAGTGTGGAGCCACATTCCAGGCAGGCAGGCATGGCAGTGATCAGATGCAAGCTGTCAGATCTATAAGGAGGAGAGAGAGAGAGAGAGAGAGAGAGAGAGGGAGAGAACTGCACCAGCAACATAGTTCTGTACCTCCTGAAATCAAAGCAGCAGTATTGTCTTAATAGAGGTGGTGCTATACCAGGAAAAATACTGTGCTATGCCCCTTTAAGAGAAAGAATGAGCCACTCACAACATGGTCGCCAGGTTGTGAATGGGGGTCATTTTGGATTGGATCCTGGCCCAGCGTATGTTGCCCTCAAAATGGTGGCCTCCATGCAGCCCTCGTAAGATGGCTGCCGGTCTCGCGAGATCCTGCGAGAGGTGATCTGCCAGCTCCTGAAGTCACGCGGGAGTACTCTCTCGTGCAGGATTTCCACTGGGACCAGTATGCCCCTCATCGAATCGCTCTGGTCACTTTCTATTTATTTATAGACCCAGTCCATTCTGCCCATTTTTTTGTGCTCCCCGCCTGCTGCCTGGGACTGTGGGGGGGCTGTAATCCATGCCCGCTTCACTTGCAGGCACTTGCTCTGCCTGTACAAGTCTCACACATGCCACCATATTTCCTGGCGGCCACGAGACTTCAGGCGCAAGTTCCGCGAGAGTCATCATCTTGTCTGGTGGTCACGAGAGCCAGAGACAGCACGGCAGTCCCTGGAATGTGTGGGGGAGTCAGGGTAGTTTGTGAATGGCACAAATGCTCCCCAGGCTTCCTCAACCAGTGAGAAATTCTGGAACAGTGGTGGAGGGGATAGAGGAAACACCGAAGTCCAGCCGGGCTGGATCCATGATGGCAGAGATGAGAAACAGCTGCTGCAGGTCAGCCAAAAGAAGGGATTATAAAGCTGAGTTGGAGGAGGAGGGAAGGGTGGTAAACCAAGAGGATTCCTCTGTTCACAAAGCAATCGGGGAAGCCAAAAAAAGGGAAACTTAGGCTGCTGCTGCTATTGAACCCCCTAATTCCTGCCTTGCTAGCACTCCTGTCACTGCTGTCTATGTCTCTGGAGTGGTCGCTACCTGAGGGACCCTTCCACAGTACATCAACATTGGGAACGCTACTAAGAGGGTCCCCAGCTAGGGCAGGGGTGACAGCCAGATGCTACCTGAGGGTCTGGCTCCACCAGCCTCCTGCACCTGCAGTATTGAGCAGCAAATCCATTCATAGTAGCAATAGTGACACATTAATATCTGTAATATGAGGCTGTTGTTAGTAAGGAATTCCTGCTCCTACATGAATAAACCTGTCAACGTTACTATCTAGAGAGAGAAGCACAGGGTTAGATAAGAGGAAAATAATTACCCATGATGGGAATGATTCAGATTGTGACCAACCTCCTGGAGATGCACGAAGAAAACTGGTTTCTCTGGCCAGAGCTGAGGGGATTGGCCTCTAACAGACCACAAATTTATGATTGTGCATCGGCCAATGGGATGGCAAAGGACTACCCATTTGTGAGGATTTATGAGCACTAGAAAGGTTGCAGGGGATAATGAATGAATGCCAGCTCAGCATAGAGAAAATCTGGTGCCTGATTTTCAAAGGGCCTGACATGGCCCAGAGACTAAGGCCCTCAGTGCAACTCCCTGGTGCAGGGAAACACTCTCTCACCTGCAAAAATGCTATTTCCAGTATTTTATGTGCACTGACGTCATTTTCCTTTTTTCCACGCAACTTTGCACAGAGTGCTATGCCTGGTAACATCAGGCACAGTATTTTATTGTAGTTGCACAAAAAAATATGGGCACACTGCTGTAAATTGTAGAAAAGGTTGCAAAAAGGCAGTTTTTTTGAAAACTGAGCACATGCTCTTTGGAAAATTTCGTGCATGCAGAAAAAACTGCAATTGTGCAAGGGGCCCTCCCTTGTGTAACTTATTTCTTCATGTGCACGATTTTTCCACTTTTGAAAAGCTGGCTTCTGGACTACTGCCACTATCACCAAAACAGGATAACCTGGACTGGAGTAACTATCAGTCAGAGCAGAATTAAGTAACTGATATGATCTGCATCAAACCACATCTCAATTTGGTTAAAAACCAAAAACATTTTTCTCCTGCACTCAGTATTCTAAACATATTTCCTCCTAACCATGTAATAATATTTATGGAATACAGTACATAATGGGTTGCACTGGAGTAGCATATTTACCTCCACTAGTGAGTGATAGGGCCCATAGTTCACAAGTGGCAAAGCCACAAGTTAGTTATGAAGGTCTTACCATTCATGTGTGGAGATCTTATTCAACGGAAGCCAATTATGTACTTAATATAAACCACATTATTTTTGAATGTTTTCCTAGTATTTTATCTTAAAAGTGCCTTTCTTTCCATTGTTAACTGGTTATCTAATCCATAATTCTCTGTGTTTATTTAAAAATTCTAAAAGAAATAACATGTTCTAAGTGCTCATAAATCCTCACAAATGGGTAATCCTTCTCCATCCCATTGGCCAATGCACAATCATAAATCTGTGGTCTATTGGAGGCCAATCCCCAGATGGACCGACTCAAAATATGGAATTTATCTTCAAGTGTGAGGGGACAGGACCATAACCCATAAATGTCAGAGTCATGAGCGAGTTATGAAAGTCCGGCCCACTCACAAGTGATGACAAATCAGCAATGATAAATCCCTCCCTGGACACGGGATGTGTACCACAGGACTGAAGAATGGCCCATGTGGTGCCCATCCACAAAAGTGGCCCAAAGGATGAACCAGGAAACTACAGTATAGGCCAATGAGCCTCACATTGATCGTGGGAAAGCTCATGGAGACATACTAAAAGAGAGGCTAGTGAACTTCTTAGAGGAAAACGGTCTCCAGGATGGTCAACAGCATGGGTTTATAGTGGGCAGATCCTGCCAGACAAACCTTGTAGAGTACTACGACTGGGTGACACCAGAACTCGACAAGGGCCATACAGTGGATGTCCAGTATTGGACTTCAGCAAGGTCTTTGATTCAGTGCCGCATGGGAGGTTGGGAGGGAAACTGGTATATGTGGGGGCGAGACTAAAAATGGTGAAATGGATCATAAACTGGCTAAAGAGAAGGCAGCAAAAGGTGGTGGTGGTGGTGGTGGTGGTGGGGGACCTCTCAATACCGAGAGCGGTGATGAGTGGGGTACCACAGGGATCGATACTAGGACCAGTGCTGTTTGGGATTTTTATTGCAGATATCTCACACGGGATCCAGAGCAAGATCAGCCTGCTTGCAGATTATACCAAGATGGGAGCTATGGTTGATGATGCAGAGGGGTGGAAGGGGTTGCAGGAGGATCTGACTAAGCTGCAGGAGTGGGCAGAAACATCGCAGTTAGGGTTCAATGCCAAGAAGTGCAAAGTTATGCACATCAGAGCCACGAACCAGGAGAGGGATTATCAGTTGAATGGTGTACAGTTGGGGAGCTCCACAGAGGAGAAGGACCTAGGAGTGATCATTACGGGGCACGTGAACAACTCTGCTCAGTGCAGGAAAGTGGCAGCAAAAGTCAACAAAATGCTGGGGTGTATTGCAAGAGGGATCTCCTCCAGAAGGAGAGATTATCCTGCCCCTGTATAGGTCATTGGTCAGGCCTCACCTGGAGTACTGCGTGCAGTACTGGCACCCATTTCTGAAGAAGGACATCAGATTGTTGGAGGTGGTGCAGCAAAGAGCCACAAAGATGATCCAGGGATTAGAGAGCAAGTCCTACGAGGACAGGCTGGGAGAGCTGAATATGCATTCACTGGAGGAGAGGAGGGATAGGGAGGATATGACCAAGACCTTTATGTAACTGAAGGGGATAAACAAGACCAACACAGAAGGGATTTTTCAGATGAGAAGGGAGAGGAACACAAGAGGGCATGGATTGAGATTGGAGGGGGAAGATTCAAGAGAGAGATGAGGAGACATTTTTTCACTGAAACAGTGGTGGACAAATGTAACACCTTACCAGATGAGATAGTGTCCTGTAAGACGGGCAATTTCAAGAGGGGTTGGGACAGGGTAAGGGTAAGGGATACTGGGAAGGGGGGGCGGAAGGGGCAGCTGAGTGATGAGGGGCTAGCTGCACACTCGAGCAGACTAGATAGACCATGAGGCCTGTTTCTGCTGGCAATTTCGTATGTTCGTATTTTTGCATAAATTACCTATTTTGAGTCAGGCTATTGTATATTCAATATATACAACAGTAGTTTACAAGTTACAGCATTTAAATCTGCAGTTTGTTTGAGGATTTTGTTGTTTTTCTTTGATTTTAACAGTTGGCTTCAGTGCTGCAGCAGAGATTGTGATATCATCAGCATTGGGAAAGCTGCTCTCTGAGTGGTTCAGTATTTCACTCTGATGACAGTGCCTTAAAAATATCCATTGTGACAACTGTACTAACAACATATTTTTGATATGTTGCTGTTACTGATGTCACTAGCCATGATACCTTTTCTATCTCTGCCTTTTTACCTCCACTCCTGTTGTGTATAAATATTTCTTCCAAAATAACATGATTTTAGCTATACTGGTCCTTGGAAAACAGGAGTCGCTGACGAGTTTGATACCTTTGTTGGACCAACATATGTTTTGAACAAACATGGTATCATGCTTTCAAGTTATCAAGCTTCCGAGGCTCTACGGGTCCCTTTTTCAAGTGAACAGCCAAGTTAGCAAAAGAAGCATAAACTATATATACTGTGATGCATTATTTCAAAATAATTTATGACAGCATAGTGACAAAATTGAAAAGGGAAGGTGAGGACTTAAAGAAGCAGTGCATGAATGTGGTGAAAATTTTGACCTATACTTTTTTATGCTATTTTAGATTTCCCCGTATCTCCTGACTTGTATGAAACCCTTCTTTCTCCATTTTGAGTCTGCTTTAGTATCTTTATTCACATTTGAAATAATAAAAAGAGCGCTCCTTTTAATATGGCTCGGACCAGGTTTTCATCAGTATTTGCAGCTGTTTTGGAACACCTATTGTCCCATAAGATCAGGGAGCACTGCTTGATGCTTAGTAGTTCATTTTAGTCACAACAGAAGTAATTTTAAACAATTGATGTACAAAAAATAGCTTAGAATACTGATGAAAACCTGGTCCAAGCCATATTAAAAGGAGCGCTCCTTTTATTATGTTTCCTTTCATGAGTGCAAGAAACATCTTGTGGTAGAACAATATTTCGGAGGTGTGCCAGGGATGAGTCCAATGCATAGCACTATACAGTGGGCTCGTCCCTGACAGACCAATGAGCATACAACCAGACTGTGACGCTAGTCACAGTTTCACAGCTGGAAGCTGTTCTCTAGTTGAAAGAAATGAAGTGCTCCAATGAGAGTGCTTCATTCCTTTCATTTGCATAATGCTGGCTGGTAAGCAGATAGCTCTGTCCCCTGTTCTTCGCCGCCATTTGCATTAAGCCTCCTCCATTTCCCTATCACCAGCAACATTCCTTCCTGCTCCCTCCCTCTTCGTGCTGTCCTCACTGCACCCTTTGTTCTCCATTCCGATATCAGCTGCATTCCCTCCCAATCCCTCTCCGTGTTTTGTCCTCTCTGCACCCTTTGTTCCCCATCCCGGTATCAGCTGCATTCCCTCCCACTCCCTCCCTCTGCATGCTGTCCTCCCCGCACCCTTTGTTCCCCTCCTGGTATCAAAATTAAGCCCTCCCACTCCCTCCCTCCCTCTGCGTGCTGTCCTCCTGCACCCCTTGTTCCCCGTCCCCGTGCCAACATCAGGGTGCCCAATGTGTTGGCATTATCTACTCCCCCGGACACTGGGGAGCCCACTTCCAGTGTCCCAAAATAAACATTTTTTTATACCCTGTTAAAAAAAAGAAAAGTGTCCCCAGATGTCTTTTTTTTAAGCCTGTAAAAAATAAAATGGCCCCTCATCGTCTCTCCATCCCCCTCTCCCATTCTGACCTTCCCTCTGCGCATCCACCTCCCTGCACAACCCCCTTACCCCATACTTACCTTCAGAGGTTAGCAGCTGCGATCTTCTGTGGACCAGGACACGTCTGCACTCTTCAAAGCTGAACCATGAACTGAGGAATCAAGGTAAGCACTATACAATGGCTGTCAATGGGGTTTTCAAGTTATGTTGCTATTACAGCCATTTTTAGGAATTTTCACTCTACATTTTCAACATGGGGTTTTTGGGACCCCTCTTCATGAACACTGGCACTGTCATTTCATTACTCGATCCCAAAAGGTGATCTTGTGATCACTGCTCGGAATCACCTTTTGGGACTGATTAACAAAATGACAGTGTCAGTGTTCATGAGGAGAGGTCCCAAAAAGCCCATGTTGAAAATCTGGTACAAGAGATCCCCAATATGACTGTGTTACAAGCGTGCATTGTGCAGTTTCTACGCATGCTTGTAACTTCGCCAATTTTTAATATTTTCACTCTAGATTTTCAACATTGCCATTTTTCACAGCTTCTCATGAACAGTACAGCTGTCATTTTTCACATCCTGCCTGAAACATGTTTTCGCACCTGTGGCAGAGAATGGCACGGTCACTGTGCGAAATCACCTTTGATGAATGAACAAAATGACAGTGGCACTCTTCATGAGGTGGGTTCCAAAAAGGCCATTTTGAAAATTTGGTGAAAAAACTCCAAAAAATGGCCGAGTTACACGCCGTCATTCACAATTTTCTACACACATGTGTAACTTTGGTAATTTTCAATATTTTCACTCCAAATTTTCAATATATCCTTTTTATCACACCACCTCATAAACAGTACAGCTGTCATTTTTCACATCCTGCCCAAAATGTATTTTCACACCTGTGGTGCAGAATGCCGTTTTCCCATGGATTTGAAAATTATCACCTATGGGGTTCATGAGGTGGGGTGATAAGAAGACTATGTTCAACATTTGGGGTCAAAATATGAAAAAAATGACAAAGTTATGCCCATTTGTTGCAATTTTGGTATGCATGCTCGTAACTGAGGAAATATTAAATATTTGCACCCCACATTTTCAACATAGCCTTCTTATTACCCGAGCTTCTGTATTCAACTGCCTTCCAAAATATGACAGCTTGTCAAAACATAGTTCAGGCAGGCTTTTCCTCCCGTCAGTAGTTCAACTAACACAATACACACCTACCACATAAACCATGCAAGGAAACATTCAGCATTGACACATGCTTGTTATTTCAGATGTGAAAAACAGCACTAAAGCAGACTCAAACTGTAGAAAAATGGGCATTGTATAAGTCAGTAGATAAGGGGCAATCTAAAATAGAATAAAAAAGTGTAGGTCAAAAATTTTACCACTTTCATGCACTGCTGCTTTAACAGGAAGGGTGGGTGGGCAAGGAATAGGAACAGGTCTATAGCTGTGAGGAGATGATTAGCAGGACATGCTGAGATATTCATAAGAGAGGTTGAATGGATGCCTTTAAGTGTTAATTTGAAAGACAGCCTAACAGGAACACATAACAGTTGTGATGCTGATACATAAAGTGCAGGAGGCCAAAGAAAGAAAAAAATATATATATATATATATATATATATTTGTGTAAAGTAACATACAGTATTAGAGTTATCCATAGTGTGTCATAAATCCAATGTCCCAATTGAGCCCATTACAGTTCGAGTTAAATTGTTTGATATATTTTAATTCCCATGTCCTTCTCTCCAGTGTGTTTTTGAAGTTGCCTCTTTGTATTAGGACAAACAGGTTTGATAGGGAATGGTCTGGTTGGGAAAAATGCTGTCCTACTGGTGTGCTGATAATCTGGTTTACTATAGTGTGTCAGTGGTGGTTCATCCTGTTTGCTATTCACCTGAAGTGGATTGTGGAGCCCCGAAAGCTTGCGTACTATACCATCTTTGTTCAAGACATATGTCAATCTGAGGTACATGCGTGAGCCACCGAAGTAATGGCAGCCTGAAACAAAAGCTCTTAAACTGCAGTAAAATAATCCATACGTAACACCGAATTTAGTGCTCCAGGGTCTCTTTAACTTTAATAATCTGTCTCCCTAGCTTCAGTAGTTTCAGTGGAATCATCAAGAGAAGTTCTCCCTTATCCATATCAAAAAACAAGTACCAACACTACTCTGAGGTCATTACAAAAATCAGATATTTATTGTAAAAAAGTAGGACGCCATTCAGCAAACAACCAACCAGCTAACCCTCTACTGGTTTCACACATACTGATGCATCATCAGGATGTGGTTTTCCATGTTTTGTGCACACTCCTGTCAGCTAGATCTGTTTTTGCTTCCTCTCCCTCAGCCATCGCTTCACAGTGCAGTACATGGTGGCAGCATCTGCCAGCTCCAGTGGGGGCATATCAGCAAAGTGATGTGGAGGAATTCAAAGTGATGTTGAGGACATTCCTCCAAGATATACCAAACCTCAGAGGATCAGTATCAGATTTAGGACAGAGAGTAGAGGCTGTGGAATATAGAGTGGCAGATGCTGAGATGGCCACCCTTAGGATGGATACTCGGGTGTCTATCCAATCTGACAGGACAGCTTGGTTAGAACAGCAGTCAAATTTTTTGTGCAGTAAAGTGGACAACCTTGAGAAACAAGGTTATCAGAACAATATCCGAATAGTGGGTCTCCAAGAGGGCTCTAAAGACAAGGACATGTGCCTTTTTGTACAAAAAATGTTACTGAAGTTGCATGACTTTTATTGGGACAGCCCACTAGAAAGAGGGGGAGACCACTGCACCCTTGGCCAAAAACTGCAGTAAGGTGCTCTCCCCGACCTCTCCTTGCATATTTTTTACACTTCAGTGTGAAAGAGCATATAGTTTGCCTGGCAAGGGAAAGGGGCATATTGAAGTGGAATGGCCACTGGATTTATCTTTTTCAAGATTTCTTTAAGGAGGTAGCGGATTGGAGGAAAGCATATGGTCAGGTGAAAAAATAACTCCCCTGCTCCATAAAATACCAAGCCACCCTGCAAGTCCAGTGGGAAAGGAAATGACTGTCCTTCAGTCACCCAGGGGAGGCTGAACAGTTCCTCAAAAGCTCACAAGCGACAACTGGAGATAGATGCAACACAAATGTCCCAGTTGCTGCTGGGAAAAAATAACTGGACATCCTAAGTCACAGCCTCCACAAGCAAAGGAACTTTTGTTTAACCCACTGGAGAATGACAAGAGGGGGATCCCTGGCTGACTGTGAGGCTGAAGAGATACTGAGCAAGGGGCTGGGATTGAACCCCGAAATCAATAGAGGGAAGGGCACACCAATGAGCAAGGACTAACGGCACTCGACCCTGGAATCCAGCCCACCTTCCTCAAGATTGAGCCACCAAACAAAGTCTCAAGGGACCCTCTAGTGTAAAAGGGACAGATGCACCCCCCCCCCCACCAAGTGCATCAGAATCAGCATGAGCTGGGCCTCATGGACATGGACTTCACAACTTCTGACCCGCTGGATGAGGACATCTCTCCTCATCTGAGCTGGGTGAGCATTGTGGAAGGGACTAACAGTCCATCAAGACATTCACACAGGAGTGGGCAATTGGTTTCCTGTATGGACAGCACTGTGGGTTCTGCAAAGCGTTAGCTGATTACAAAGTTGGCCTGCAAGAAGATTTCCTACATTAAGCGGTTTAGCTGTAATTATTCATAAGTACCACTCCTCTCCCCTGGTCCACAGCAATGAAATACTGTCCATTTTGCCTGGGCAGGCAGGATCTGAAACTGTCAATGATCCCAACACTGCCAGACACAGTAAGTTTCTTTCTCACAAGGAGATCTCATGGTCAATGTTTAATAATATGCAGAGAAGAGCCAGAGGTTCCTTCATAATTTTATAACAGAACTCCAATAGCGGGCTCAGCCAACTTCAGTCAAAAGAAATTTAACATGTGTAAGAGGGAGAGGCCCAAAACCAATCAAAGCTTCAGAAACTGTACAAACAGATTGGAATAATGTCTCCACTCACCAAAATATTCAATAATTATTCAAATACTTTCTTTTATTTTGCCTATACAGGTAAAATAAAAAAAACAATTTGAATAATTATTGAATATTTTGGTAAGTGGGCCCATTATTTCTAGTCTGGTCATACAATTTTATAACACCATGGCAGGGCTTTTTTAATCTCCTGGGGCTAGACGGGACATTGGTGGAAGCGGGGTTGGGGGGGCATTATTGGGGAAACTCTGACACAGTACATGAGGTTATCCAGAGGGAAAAGGCTGGTGGGGGGGGCTGAGCACAGGTTAGGTCAGGGTTCTATAGAACTCTGTCCTCAAGTTATCCACAGATCAAGCAGCAACTGGAAAAAGTGGCTGATGGTGCTGAAGAGTTTACGATCTTCAGTGATTTCTGTCCTCATCAGCATGAATCTTTCCCACTCTAACAGTCAATGGAAATTACCATTGTTCACATAGCCATGAAGGTACAGTGCTGTGACACTGCAAAGGTTGGGGGGGCATGTATGAGCAAGATTTCTAGCTAGGGAATACCAGTGGCCTCCTCCTTAAAAACCAATCACAGAGCAGGCTTGAACTGGTGGTGGGTGGTGGTGGGTGAAAAGTCATGGTACGCTTATAGGGAATGTACTTCACGACATCGTTCACTGCTTGTCACATAGTTGTGCAGCTTGACTGTGCGACTTACAGGAGGTAGGGTACAGGGACAATCTGAAGCAGGGTTCTCGATGGAAAAGACTAACACCTCTCTCTCTCTGCAACTATTAAGGACTGCTTGGGAGGGGCACACAATCATAATGAACACTCTGGATAATTATCTTACCGGTTAGAACCCAAAGATGCACAGGTTACATATAACCATCAGGCCAATACAGGCACTTAGCCAGTGCTTTGTTTGTCAAGGTAGGTGACTTGTTATGGGGGTGGAGGGACTGCCCACATCTTAGAGGAAGCCTAGAACTATTGGAGCCTTGGTGGTTCCCTTTTATAATGAAGACTTTTACTTATACAAGAGGGGGGGCACTGGAGAGTTTATTGTGGTTCTCTCCCTGACCCCAAGTATCCTCGACCCACTCCAAAATGGGCTATTGAGCATGCATTTACAGCACTGGCTAGGATCAAGATTGTTGCCCATCTATACTGCTACATGGGTAGTGCCGCCTCAGACTGAATACTTCTAGCATCTTACATGATCAGTGGTGACAATTTTAATGAGGCTTATGCATGTACAACACCAAGGATCTGGGGGCAGCCAAGCATCTTCTCACCTGCACTCAGGGAGGTCAGATATCCTGATCCAGCCTAGAATCACAATAGAGCCACTGATCCTCAAAGGAAACATGAAGTGGATCTTAATAAAGAGGGAAAAATGGACATGAAAATCCCCTTTATATCAAGGAGGCTGTCACATTGTTCCTTGAGATGGGACTCTCCCCAGTGGTACCAGAATGGGCTCATAGACATCTACATAGGGTTTATTTCCATAGCTTTGTCTCTCTGTCCTCCTCTCCTCCTTGGTTTCTGTTCAGGAGCCATGGGTTCCAATGGGTTTCAATGTATGTAATGCCAAGGCAGCCCCCCAAGGATCCCCCACATAATGACAACTTCCACCTAGGCATTGGAGGTTGCTGCACAGTCATTTCAGGGAGATACCCATGGAGTACGTGGTAATTTTCAGCAGTACAATAGGCTACAGAGCAGGTTATCAGGTTGTACACTCACCAGAAGGAAGGATAGGTAGGAGTAGAAGGGTGATGGGCATAGGCAGCAAGAGGGCTGCCCTTCTAATAAACTTATCTTTCAGATGGACCTTTGGGTTTTTGTCAGGTTGTTATTCCTTTTGTTCATTACCATTTATAGTAGAGCTTAAACAGGTGGTGCAGACACTCACCCTCTCTATAGAAATAGTGTCATACCAGGCAGGTTTGTTGATGTGGACAGATAGACTGTTGTTTTCTAACTTCATACTTTTCTGTTTATAGACCTCTCTTCCTTTCTGTATTTGCTATGTGCCTGCCTCTCTATTCTCTAATTCTTCACATGGGCTACGACAGAAGGAAATACACTGCTGAATAGGAGTGGGCTCAGTCTCTGGCAGGACAGGTAAGGGGCTGAAATGGGGGACACTCATAACAGGGGACTTGCTAACTACTAATGAATATGGCTGACATCAAGTTGGTTTCATTGAACATCCAAGGGGCTAACCAACCAATTAAACATAAGAAAATGGTGGTCTCTCTTAAACACCTATGGTGCAATATAGCACTGTTGCAGGAAACACACCTCCTCAAAAAGGAGGGGATTAAACTGAAAGAGGATTGGGTGAGGGCAGAATCCTCCAGCTGTTTTTGAAAGAAAAAGAGGGGGTATCCATTCTAGTGAAAAGGGGCTCCCAATTCCAGGTTCAAGCAATGGAAACAGATGGAGAGGGTAGATGGGTATTGTTACAAGGAAGGGTGCAGCAGAGTAGTTAACACATATGCATCAAATGAGGAAAGCCCAGAGTTCTTTTACCACCTGGCACAGAAGGTGACAGATTACCTAGCTCCAGGAGGTCTAATCCTCATTGAAGGTGATTTCAACCTAGTGCAAGACCCACTTCTGGACAGAACACCCAGAGAGCTGGGGCATCCAGCACATAGCCAAGCAAGGCAAGCACTGCAGAAAATGTGTGCGGACTTGGCCCTTCAAGATATCTGGTGGGTTCTGCATCTCATGGAGAGGGACTACACATATTGGTCACCTCATTTTATATCAAAAATCAGGCTGGATTATTTTTTGCTGAGTTCAGCCAATACAGCAGAAGTGATGGGTGCAGAGATTCATCCGATGGTGTTATCAGACCATGCAGCAGTCTCTGTCTCTCCTTAATCCTGGCCACGACCTTATCCAGATCCCTCAGAAGGAGAATGAACCCACTTATTCTCAAATCCCTAGAATTTGCGACTTGGCTAAAGGGAGAATTAACAGTTTGAGTAAGCTATAACTTAATTTGTAATTTGTTGTTTAACCTTGTTATGGTCTTTATTCCTTTATACCTTTATTGTACTTGCTGCATTTCGTATTGTCAAGCCTTGATATTTTGTATGTATATTCTTTGTAATCTCCTGGGTCATATCTGAAAATAGGCTTATTTTTGTCTAGTATGCTTACCTGGTCAACAAAAGCTAAATAAATAAATAAACTAATAAATTTCAAGCTGAAAAGATAGCCAGAGGTGACAGAGCAGATAGTATGGGATGCATTTAAAGTATTTATCAGGGGTAGAATTTATTTATTTATTTAAATGTTGTTGACTGGGTGAACCCACTGGACCTCTGAAGGCCCTTTTTCAGGGGCAACCCGGGATTAATTACAAAGAATATTCACATAGTGGCAGTTTACAATAGACAGAACAAAAGGACTATCAATCATATAGTGCAATTAGATTAGTTACAGGGTTACAGTGCAGTACAAACACTGGTACATACATTTCAGGACCTTTGAAGAGAGAACAGTCAAATCAGTGAGATAGGGTTAGACAAGTGGTACCAGGTACCCTGGTATCTAAAGATAATTAAAGTGGTCTGAAGGACCCTTTTGTCTACCTCGTAGTTTTATGGGGAGTGGGGGGACTTCCGAGGGACACATATGTACGAGCATTAGAGGACCTTTCAGCGGTAGCAGTTACAGGAGCACTGTTCAAGCAAGTGCACCTTAAGTCCTTTTTTTGAAGACCTCCAAGGAGGAGCTTTCTTGTAACTTGGCAGGTAAAGCGTTCTAGATGGTTGGGCCTGCTATGGCAAAGGACCTTGACCCTGCATGGATCCTAGTTTGGGGGTATTCAGGAGCATACAACTTGTTGATCTGAGAGGGCACCTGTCTGGCTTGGCCCTTAGTAGGTCTTTGAGACTTAGGGGGGCTTTAATACGCTTGAGTTTAAAGGTTAGGGATAAGGCATAGTATTCCATCCTACCATCGAGTGAAGGCCTCTTATGAGTTCTGAGCACTTGACAATGATGATCATATGGGGCCGCTGTAGCTGCAAAACACCCAATTGCACGGTATAAGGAGTTTAGTTTGCTTTGCTCTCCACTTTTGTCTGTGTGCAGAACAGGGGAGCCATAGAGTGGAGTGAGCAGGAGAGTACAAGTTTGTGATTTTTAGCCGCAATTCACTGGAGAGGTAAGGACTGAGTCTGTACAGGAGCCCAATTGTTAGGTGCAGGGACTTTGTTAGGCTACCTACATGGTCCTTAAAAGTGAGCTCTTGGTCTAGGAGGATTCCCAGGTACTTAACAGAGTTAACAACCTCGATCTGGGACCTGTCAGAGAAGGATGCTTTTAGCAGGTTTTGTTTTTGGGGGCTCCTTGAAGGCTTGTTGCCAAGGTGCTAGGGGTTCCCACTGTGGCATAATAAATCAACAATCCAGTTGAATATCTTTGGCCTGTGTTTCATTGGAGCACTTTTACTTCTGGACTTCATTGATTTATTAGCTGTTTGACTAAGCTGGCGAAACTGATGAGGTTGGAAACCTCTAGACTGCAATGCCCACTCAAGGAGGCCGAAAAGGCACTGTATGATGCAGAAGAAGAAGAAGAAGAAGAATCAGCATTTATATAGCACTTTTCATACTCAGTGTATAGCAAAGCACTTTACAAGCAATGCTAGACTGGTAGTGAAGTGACTGAATGTGTAGTGGCGGCCATATCGTACATCAACACCCACACACAGCCTAGAGAATTGCTGAACTGGTTTTATGGGAAGGGGAATGTTAGCCAGGACACCAGGAATATCCCCTACTCTTTGTGAAGAATACCCTGGGTTCTTTTACTTCCACCTGGACACCCACCAGGACAGCACCGGGATGGGTAGAAGGGAACTCTGTTTAATGTCTCATCTGAAGGACGGTACACCCCAGCAGTACAGCATCCCCCTAATACTACACTTGGGTGCCAGCACTTTAGGTATTTATTTATTTATTTAGTTTTTGTTGACCGGGTAAGTGCACTAGGCAGATTCTGCCTATTTTCAGGCATGACCCGGGGGAGGGGGGATACAGATGAAATGCCAACTGACCTTGAACCAGAGTAAGCTGTTGGTGGTATTTTTAGTGAATGAGGGAAATTTGGCCAGGGTACTGGGGAAATTCCCCTACTCTTTTCGAGAAGTGCAATGGGATCTTTAACATCCACCTGAACTACCACCAGAACAGGCAGATAGGACCTCGGTTTAACGACTCATCTGAAAGACGGCACCTCATGAGTGTAGCAGTCCCCTCATGCTGCACTACAGTGTCAGTACTGGGATATTAACCCAAGTGCCTGGTGTGGGGATAGAACCCACAGCCTTCTGACCTCTCGGCCTCAGAGGTGAGTGTGCTATCTGCTGAGCCACTGACACTGCTAAATGAGTCATCTCCCGGTGGGTTGAGAACCCACAACCTTTTTGTCCAGAGGCAGATGTGCTACCAACTGAGCCATGCATCCACAAACACCAAGGCAGCGGTCTCAAGGGTCATTCAAGTAATATACCCATTAAACTCCCTACTCCGTCAACAGGCAGAAAGGGCTTTATTCTACCTACAGCAGCATTACTCAGAAGGGGGAGACAGGGCCTCCAAATTGCTAACTTATTGGCTTCAAAAGCAAGCAGCGGAAACCCATATCTCACACATTCGCCACAGTCCAAACTCACTTCAGGCCCTAAGCAGACTAATGATGCATTCAAAAGGTTCTGCAGAACATTTTATGCAAGCAGAACAAGACCCTCACCTAGGAGTAGTGGCATCTTTATGAGGGATTCAGGCATGCATGGAATCTCCATGGTGATGAGGGGCAAGTGGGAAACTCCTTTCACCATATCTGAAATTGAAAATGCCATCAATGCACTGGCTAAGGGTAAAGCTCTGGGCCCAGATGTCTTTAATGCTGAGCTTTATCAGGTCTTCTCTAAACAGTTGATACCCCATCTATTCTAAATCTTTCAGGCCACAGGGGAAGGGAAGGGCCTTCCGAGTACCATGCAAGAGGCTACCATTACGATGTTGCCTAAACCAAATAAGGACAAAACTGAATGTGCTAACTACCGGTCCATATAGCTGATTAATGTAGATGCCTAGAACTTGGCAAATGCCTTTGCTACGTGGCTGGAGAAGGTGCTCCCCGGCATCATTCTCCCAGCACTAACAGGATTCATAAAGGGAGACGAAGGGCTGACAAAGTCAGGGCATTGACTAAGCTGATTGAAATTGTGCAGAAAACACATGCTACAGTGGCGCTAGTGATGACTGATGTGGAAAAGGTCTTTGACTTGGTGGAGTGGGACTACTTATTCGAAGTCATGGCATATATGGGCATTGGCCCTCAGTTTATTTCCTATGTGAAATGCCTATACTCAGACCCAAAAGCCTCGGTGCTGACAAATGGCCTTTTGTCACCCATGTTCCCACTCCACAGAGGAACAAGACAAGGCTGCCCTTTGTTGCCACTGCTCTCTGTGCTGGCTATGGAACCCCTAGCTGTGACTATCCAGATGAGTCCGAACATAAGCGGCATACAAGTAGGTAATCACAACCACAGGTTACTCCTATATTCAGATGACCTGTTATTAACCTTGTCACAGGTCAGTCAGTCAGTGCCAGCAGCATTGGTTCTGCTGACCCACTTTGGGATGCTATTGGGACTGCAAGTTAATTGGCAAAAAACAAATTAATGCCAATAGTGGGCTGCCCAGACCCAAACCCCACATTAATGGTGACTAAAATATCTTGGGCATGGCGAAGGCATTAGATACCTGGGAATCCTTATTTCCCCAAATCTTAGGGAATGGCCCACTAAAAACCTACAACCTCTGCTATCCAAACTTGTGTTAGACATGAAGAGGTGGAAGAAACTCAAACTCACCCTCCCCAGTAAAATTGGAGCCATTAAAATGATGGCCTTACCAAAACTTAATTACTGCACCAGAAACCTGCCCATAAGGATAGCAGAAAAATGGTGGCAGAAAATAGACTAGATATTCACCTCATTTTTGTGGGCTCAACAACAACCCATATTTAAGAAACAGTGACTTAGGGCCCCACACAGATCAGGAGGTTGGATTGCTCCATTGCCCTGACCCAAGGGTTAAAGAGCGAGTTGACTTGGTTACAACCTGAAAGATATGCACCTTTGTGGGTCAAAATAAAACAAGATCTGTGAGGTCTCCAACTCTTCTGAGCAGTGCTGTGGGTGAAGGACAGGAGGGATGTTCAGTCCTCTTAGCCCATAGGGCTAACGAGATATGCTTTCAAAATGTTGCAGGCCATATAGTAGTGGAAGACTTTATCAGTGGGACTCTCAGAGTCCCTGTGGTATAACCCAGGACTCCCAGATCTACAGGGATTCCTGTATTTTACAGGGATTTGGAGCCATCTACAGGGAAATTCCTCCCATAGACTTGTACTGGTTATACGGGAAAATACAACAATCAGGCTTCCATAGGAGACAATGTAATCTACAGGAAACAGAAAACAGAAAAATTGACCTGAAGTTACAGGGAAAATGGCAAATCGATATGAATGACTATTGTATAACCTCAAGTTTCAGACTGCAGGCAAAATAGTACATTGGCCCCAGTGGGCCAAGCAAGGGATTAGAATTCTAAAAGACATTATCTACCCTTTTACTGCGACCCTGAAACCCTTTCAACAACTCAAGGAGGAATAACACCCCTGTAATGCAGATCATTGGTGATTTCAACAGCTCTGACATGCAATCAGGACCTGGTTAGGACCAGAGCTCAAATATCAACCCAATGCTATGGGTGAAACACTAGACCAATGGGCACTGTCACAGGGCAAAAAGAGCAAATAAATCTATAGTTACTGGTACATACAACAATTGTATTTCCCTGAGAACCACACAGGCTTAAATGGGCAGCAGACCTATGAATAGAAGTAATGTCAGAAACATGACATAGATGCTGGACATTTGTTCATACCTGCACACCAGACCCCAAGACCCAACTCATATGAAAAAAGGTGCTTGACCGGTGGCATCGTACCCCAGATAAGCTAACCAAGATGGGGATTGCCATTAAGAATGAATGCTGGTGATGTCACTCCACACCGGCTCATGTAGACCAGCTGCTTTGGTCATACCCAGAGGTGAGACCCTTGTTTGGCCGGGGGTTCTTGACAAGGGAGAGAGATTATTCAGAAGAGGCATATCCTCATTACCGGTGCTATGGATTCTAGGGACTACATCACTTCTCACTGGTCAAGCGGCCAAACACAAACCCCCAGTGTGCATTATGGCCATGGAGGCTAAATGACAACTGCTAATGAAGTGGCGGCAGCCCACAGTACCCCCTAAAGTAGAATGGGAGATGACAATCACAAAAACTGCTTCCTTCATTTGAGTACTGCATAACGATCAAGGTAATCCCTCCAAGTTTGATAGGGTCTGGGGTACGTGGATAGGTCAGGGACATAGGCAAGTTAGCACAGGCTTGAGTGGTGCAGTGGCTGACCTCATGATGAGGGTGAAGTAGTTGACAGAGAGAAGGCAGGCAGACCGGTCCAGAGAAGAACATGTAATATGGGAACATCCCATGTTTACTTTTTCACCTCTCCTTTCCCCCTCACCTTCATAAAGTCCTGTGCTTAAGAACTTTTCATCCTTTAACAGTCTTGCTTCGGGGGAGGTCTGGGTTATATTAATTACCTCTGGGTACCCCTGGGGTACAGCCCTGGATATCTACAGCTGTCGAATTGTCCTGAAAGTCCACTTTCACTTTAACCAGTATTTTCAATCTTTTCACATCAAAAGGCACCAGAAGAGCACAAACTGAAAGCTAAACTTCTCTGAGTGGAACACTTGTGGCTAAGTAAGCTCTTTGTGAGAAGGTAATATAAATAGTAGTCATAGCCACGTTAATTATAGCATAGTTGATGTCATTAGGTGAAGTAATAAGTTTTAGTCTAAAAATATTACTGTCCTATATCAGCAATTAAAGTAAATTGGTAGTTATCATTCAAAGGGTTTGTGTAATTAGAGATCTTTTCATAGTTAGGTAGTAGAAGGATATTTTTGAGTATGTATAATATCTTTAAATTTTTATAGAGTTAGCTGGTTCTTTATCATGACGCTTGCATCTTGTTTGAGTTCTGTAGTTAGAAGAAACTACATATAAAGAGGTCTCCTTTTTATTTATTCCTGCTAAAGTTGCTGGTTATGTAATATCTGATTGTTGTTTCATGTTTAGAGTTGTATTTCCATGGAGAACTTCCTCCGGCTAGGATTATCTACCTATTTAGCGTGTATATTCTGTGTTTCATTGCTGTTTGTTTAAGAAGACAAAAAATTAAAATAGTTTTATTTTTAAAAAAAGACACGTTGATCCAATAAAAGGCATCAAACTATATGGTGACTCGTGATTTATTTACCCAGTTTATTCACCACGACTGAGGTATATAACTTATTAGATATAGGGGTGTGTGAAGAACTCAGTGGTAATTTCATGTTGTGAAGGTGTGAGCAGAATAAGCTGCACTGTCTTTGGCATTGTAGCTGTTGTAACTCTGCCCCTGGCTTCACGTCATGAAATTATCACCTTGGTCTCCGCACCCCTCCATGCATTGTCCTCTATCAGATAAGTAGATAGATAGATCAACTGATCCTCTGGGCCACAAGTAAAAAGACCTTCTCCTCTTCCATGTCTATCACCTAGAATGTCTTGCTAGATAATATAAACATTTTTCCTCAAGCTCCTTCTTCTAATATTACTGATATAAATTCTGTGTGACCCCTGTTGCTACATGATGCTGCAACTCTGCAATCCATTTTAATTTAAAAAGATGATGCACACATGGCTCTCTCCATTAAATATTAATTTCATACAGTAATCATCAAAAAGCATACACTATGTGCTGGTTGTCAGATCAGTCGCAACATCTTAGTCACAAATGCCACAGTTGCTCCTTGAGCTCAAAAACACAGAGTGAAGTGCTTAGTGTGAAATACAGTCTCATTCAAAAGACAAGGGAAAAAGTTGCATGTAGCCTGCACTGATACCTAACCAGCCTGAAACTAACTGAACCCACAGAGAGTCCAACACCGACTATGTGCTGGCAGTATAGCCTAGAGGTTAGAGGAACGAGGTGTGAATGACCTTGGTACATCCAGCAGGGCAGACCTGAGTTTGATTCTCACAACCTCCACTTGCATACTGTGTGGCTCTAAGCAAGTCACTTAACCGCCCAGTGCTCCCAGGTCGCCTCTGAAAACAGGCATTTGTGCCTAGTGGGCTTTACCCGGTAACCAAAGACTAAAATAAAAAAATAAATAAATAAAAATATGAACAGACAAACATACAAAAATGCCAGCAGATACAGGCCATAAAGGTCTATCGAGTCTGCTTGAGTGTGCAGCTAGTTAAACCAAGTAGCTGTCCCTTCCCCACACTCCTCCTGCCCTATGTAGCGAGGGGCTCTAACTCTTCATCAGGGAGCAAGATTTTGCAATTCCTGCCTGAAACCTGTGTACCATGGTAAGCACTGGGCATAACCATTGGGGGGGCAGGCAACCCGTGGTCTGCAGATACATCTGCTATCATCACACTGATGATCAAATTCAGCATTAGATCATAAAAGTTGAATGCACTCAGGGTCCAAAATGTGACTAGCCATATTGCAATACATTTTAAAGTGCTACTGTACAAAAACAAGGTGAACAATGTGGACAAAGACGCCAACTACCATGAACAACCACCATCCCCACATTCCGAGTTACCCTGCCTCTTTCTAATGGCATTTTCTATTAGCTTTGCTTGCATGTCTACAGTAAATGCAGTATCTTGTTCTCAGTTTGTAAATATGCCTAATTATCTATGTCATGGTACACGTGGCTGGCAACTGGCTAAACACACCACAAATGCTGCTGCCAAACTACTGCAAATTTGCCACTGGGCTGTTTTCTCTGGGCCACATTTCAGGTGCTTGCTCACACAGCACTAGGCCCCTTCTTACAGAATTGGAGCCCTAGCTCACTTCAGGAAGTTCAGGTATTCCTGAAAGTGCTCCTACATTAGATGCAGTCTCACTGTAACTCGGTACGTGCTCTCAAGGACTGAACCGCAAAGTTTTCAAGTAAAATAAATAACTTTCAGAAACACTGCACAGAAACAGATAAATTTAAAATATTTAATATTTACAGAATTTGTAAGATATACAGGCAACAAATAAGAAAACACAGGACACACTAGGAAAATCAAAACAAAGATTTTATGCGAAAAAATTAGAGACAGAAGAAAAAGATTTAACTTAACAAAAATCTAGAGTCTGTCTTACCTCACAGATTTCCTTAGGCAAGAACTTACACACACAATTCGATTCACAAAGAGACCACACAGCAGATTGGGCTGGGCTCTATCTTTGACCCACACAGCTTTCTCTGTGAGGATAACTGTCCCTTCAAGCACAAAGAGAAAAAGACCAGCCCCTTGCTGGTGTACCCTATTTAAAGTGTGGCTTGCACAACTGGACTGTCACACAGGGGACCCACCTGGGAAGATAATATTGGGGGCCCACTTGGAAAATATATGACAGGCCCAGTGATGACACACTAATATCAAAATTGCATTTTAATTTTGTACTTTGGCTTTGTGTTGCATCTTAAGTTAACGTACAGTGATTAGAAACCCTCGTTTAATAAGAAAGATTATATATACAAGTATACATAGCCAAGTCAGCAAAATAGGGGGATAAAATATTCTTTAAGTACATTAGTGAAAAGAAGAAAAAGCAAGGCAGTGGTAGCAAAACTAAAAGGGGTAAGGGGGGGGGGAGTGTGGAAGAGGACCAGAAGAAAGCAGACCAAGTACTTTTGTTCAGTTTTCACAAAGGAAGGGGTAAGAGACAGGTCACAGATAGGGGAAAAGGGCATTAAGGGAAGGGAAGGGAGGTGGACACTAGCCCTTTTAGGGAGGCATGTATCCTCAGTGAACTAGCAAAGCTAAAGGTAGACAAGGCAATGGGACCAGATGGGGTTCACCCCAGGATACTGCAGGAACTAAAGGAGGTACTGGCTGGGCCTCTGATGGCCATGTTCAGTCTTTCACTGGATATAAGGGAAGTTCTGGAGGACTGGAGGAGGGCAGATGTGGTCCTACTACACAAAAGTGGGAATAGGGAGGAGGCAGGAAACTACAGACCTGTAAGCCTGACTCCGGTGGTGGGCATGGTTATGGAAACACTATTTAAAGAAAGGATTGTGGAATACCTTAAAACCAATTGATTGCATGATCAGAAGCAGTATGGGTTCACTGGGGGAGATCTTGCCAAACAAACCTGATTGAGTACTTCAACTGAGTTACCAGGGAAGTGGATCAGGGAGGAGTGGTGGATGTGGCCTACCTGGATTTCAGTAAGGCATTCAACACTGTTTCAACCAGGGAGGTGGCGCAGGGAGGAGCTGTGGATGTGGCCTACTTGGATTTTGGTAAGACCTTCAACACCATTCCACACAGAAGATTGGTAAGCACACTGAGCAGCCCGGGAGTGGGTCCAAAGATAGTTAAATGGGTACAAAATAGGCCAAGAAACAGTACTCAGAGGGTGGTGGTAAATGGTGTTTACTCGGGAGAAGGTAAGATAACCAATGGGTTGCCTCAAGGGTCAGTACTGGAACCGGTCCTCTTCAATGTCTATTAGCGACATCACAGAGGGTCTAGAAGGAAATGTATGCCTGTTCGTGGATAACACAAAAATCTGCAACACAGTAGACACACGGGGGTGAGGGAATATCTGAAAAAGCTAGAAGACTGGTCAAAAGTTTGTCAACTGGGCTTCAATGCCAAAAAGTGCAGAATTATGCACATAGGGCTCGATTCATGAAGTACACATGATAGGCACGTGGACACCTCACATAGCTCCGCACCCCCACGTGAGTGCGCACTCGCTGGGATTCAGGATTGCTGGCCACTGGACTGTGACCTCACCCCCCTGGTGCACAGCAGTGTGGGGAGGGGCATGGGCATGGGGGCGGGCATCCAATGAGATGCCCGTCCTGGGTCCTGCAGTGGATCCCTTGTGTGGACAGATGGGGGACCCTGGGATGGTGCATACCACCCCCAAGAACAAACAATGGGCATATGCCCTTGTGGACACCCCTGACCTGAGTAGCATAGTGTGCTAGTGCAGCCCTGTGCAGGTGGATCCCAGTGGCACCATGTCTCGTCATTGACCTGTGGGGGGGCACGTAACCACTTACTCCTGGGTCCCCCCTGCTGTAGTCATCCTGCCCCAGCCCAGCGCACAAGTGCAGTAGTGCATGTACACAGCTGGGTACCCCCACCTCAGCATGCCCCTGTCCCACCCCCAGCTCAGAGCTGCACAGCCGGCACAGGAATCAGCCACACACAGTGCTAAGGCATCATTCATGAATGCTATGGATGGTGCACAGGGCACAATTGCACAGCTTTTGGACATTGGAATGCCCATGCACCATCCTTACGTGGTGTGTAGGCATTCGTGAATTGAGCCCAAAGGGCACAGAAACCCAAGGGTAGCATATCATTTTTGGGGGGGGGGGGAGTTAGCAACTACAAAACAGGAAAAGGAACTGAGGGTCGTCATATTTGATGACCTGAAGGTAGCAAGACAGTGTGATAAAGCAGTAGGAAAGGCTAGTGGAATGCTTGGGTGCATAGGGAGGGGTATCACCAGCAGGAAGAGGGAGGTAGTGACACCCCTGTACAGATCACTGGTGAGGTCCCCACCTGGAATACTGTGTCCAGTTTTGGAGGCCCCATCTCAGGAAAGACACAGACTGGGTGGAGGCAGTACAAAGAAGAGCAACCAAAATGGTGTATGGCCTGCACCAGACGCCCTGCTAGGAAAGACTCAAAGAGTCAACTATGTACTCTTTAGAGGAAAGGAGGGAAAGGGGGAACATGATTGAAACATTCAAATACCTCAAAGGTATCAATAAAGTACAGGAAGGGGGCATTTTGTACAGAAAGAGATGCTCACGGACAAGAGGCATGATATGAAGCTGGATGGGGGAGACTTAGAGGGGAAGTGATGAAATACAGCACTTCTTTACAGAAAGGGTAGTGGATGCCTGGAACAGTCTCCCAGCAGAGGTAGTGGGTACCGAAATGATAACAGGTTTCAAACATGCATGGGTAGACACAAGGAGAACTTGGCAACAGGGTTGGGGGGCAAGGCCATAGATCAATTAGGATCTATGGTAGTACAGTAGGTAGGGAACCTAGGGCAGTCTGAGTGGGCCAGAAGGTCCTTTCTGCTCACAGCTTCTGTTTCTATGTTTGCAGAGTTTGAGATAGGGGGAGAAGTCCAGCAGAGAGGGGCTCACCTGGAAATTTCCAGGTATGCAGGTGGCCCAGTCAAACACTTGTGCCTAGAGCTTCCAAGGTGCCACAAGGCTGGGACCTGTGGTCACCACTGGCAGCTAGCTTGTTTATTTTTATTATTTATTTATACATCAGTCAACTTTTGAGCTAAGTGATCATTTGCAAAGGTTCCACATCAAGTATTGTAACAAACAGATTTAAATACATGCAGCTCCGATGAGCATTTGTCAAAGCAACAATAATCAAATATACAATGCAAGTGAAGTTTTAATAAATAAATCAGTTGTTTTTTTCAGTGACATCCAATGAGTTCCATTCAAAAAACCCCAGCCAGTTTTGATTGATTCTTGAGTTGCTCTCCCATGGCACGAGGTCATAACCCTGCCAACAAAAACAACGCGACACGCAATGCCGCAAGCAAAATGCGGAAAGGCAAAAAAAGGTCAGTCAATACACTGACCAGCACAAAATGTCACTCACAGAATACAAACTGATACGGTGACAGTGGAGATTCTTTGTTTTGTATAGTCCTCAGGTGTCCTACACTGCCGTGTGCTGGTGCCTTAGCCACCCCACCACAGGAGCGGCTCGACCAGGCACCACACCAACAGCAACTTGATGCCTTCCTCTTTTCAGTGGACAACGACAGGGGTAGCGGTAATTCCCTAATGCTATTCTACCCCTGTTGCTGTTAATGTTTTCAGCATTCTCACAGTGCGGTTAATAGCGCACTGTTATTGCAGTGACATATTGACCTGGTACCCTCTCCCATGAGGTAAACAAGCTAAGGTGACCATTCATATGCAAACAGGATGAAAACACCTGCACAGTCCTTTGCCTCAGAGAAGCAGCCCAAGGATCCCACGTCAGACATGAAGAAGCTTATTCAGCATGAGTGAAGCTATCGCCATGCTCCCAGTATTTGGCTCCTTTTACAATCTAACCCTTTGCAAGAAGCAGTTTGACACAGAAGCAAATATTTTGGGAATCCTTCAAGAAAAATAATTTAATGTATATCTGAGAGGAAGAATTCATCACATGCTATCAGCAAATTGCATAATTCCTTTATGTAACTGTCTTTTCACGTACTGCTGCTGCTCTCTGCCCTGAAAGACCCTCTTGAAAATTATGTCATGCATATGAAAGAGGGTATCCTGCTGGGGAACCAGTAAAATAAATGCAAAAAACTGAATTGTGTATGGGTGAGCAAATACCACAATCTTCAACTTTAGTGAAGATTCATATTCACCTAATCTGATAGTCATCATGGTATTTGCATTTGGTAATAATGTTCAGACTAGGTTTTAAGGGAAATCTGCTATAAAATATGTTTGCACACACCCCCCCCAGTGTGGTAAGGGCTAGTCTCATAGTCACCTCTCTCCTACTGAGTAGCCTCTCGCACTCCAGTTGGAAAATAAAATACTAAAAATACAATACCTCACCTGCTGCCACCAGTACCATTACCTCACACACACCTGACATTTTGTTCAACAGCAGCTCCCCCTCCCTAAATCCACTACCTTAATGTAGAAAAAAGCCCACTGTCTAAAGTCTTCTTCCCCCAGGACCCCTAATGTTTGACTGGAGGCAGGACATGGTCAGGAAGGACATGGCTAGTTCAGCAGTAAATAGCCTAACTTCCCTCTAGTGCACTGCACTGTCTATGTTGAGCAGCATGCTGAATAGTTACTACTGCATACAGTAGTGTTTCTGAACCAATGTTAGCTCTATAATGGGCTGCAACTGTTAACTACTGTCTACATTAGCATTTCTATTCAGGAGCACTACCATCAACAGTAATAACTCCACAAGCATGCCACTCAGTGCGTTGTACTGCAAGGAGAGGGCACTGTAACTGACCCCCTGCAGACAGTTACTGTAGCAACATCAACACTGCCAGCATTAGAAGGTCCTGGCCATCAGGTACTATAGAAACATCAACACTGCCAGCATTACAAGGTCCTGGCAGTGAGGTACTACAGAAACATCAACGCTGCCAGCATTAGAAGGTCCCAGCAGTCAGGTACTACAGGAACATCAATACTGCCAACATTAGAAGGTCCCTGCAGTCAGGTACTATAGAAACATCAACACTGCCAGCATTAGAAGGTCCTGGCCATCAGGTACTACAGAAATATCAATGCTGCCAGCATTAGAAGGTCCCGGCAGTCAGGTACTATAGAAACATCAACACTGCCAGCATTAGAAGGTCCCGGCAGTCAGTTACTATGGAAACATCAACACTGTCAGCAATAGAAGGTCCTGGCCATCAGGTACTATAAAAACATCAACACTGCCAGCTATAGAAGATCCCAGCAGTCAGGCACTATAGAAACATCAACACTTCCAGCATTACAAGGACCCGGCAGTCAGGTACTACAGGAACATCAATACTGCCAACATTAGAAGGTCCTGGCTGTCAGGTACTATAGAAACATCAACACTGTCAGCATTAGAAGGTTTGTTGGTCTATCCAGTCTTCACTAGTCCCAAACTAATTCATGAGTCTGAGTCCTCTTGTGGTCACCTATCTCCCCTCTCCACTTTTGGCCCTTCCCGTGTTCCCCACTAAAACTATCTGCCTATCCCACCAGTGCTAAAACCTCACTAATGTCATTGCACAGACCACCTCATTGGGAAATCTATTCCACTTGTCCATTATTCTTTCTGTAAAAAAGTATTTCTTGATGTCCTTTCAAAATCTTTCCCCGCCTGCTTTTTTGAATTTCCTCTAGTATTCCTATTTGCACTTAGGGTGAACAGTTTGATGCAGTCTGTTTTGTTTATTCCCTCTAGAAACATGTGTGTTTCTGTCATATCCTTCCCTCTCTCTCTTTTGGTCTTCAATGAGTACTTTTCAAGTTCCTCTCGTCTGTCGGTGTATGACCTACCCTGCAGACCCTAAATCATCTTGCTGGCTCTTCTCTGAACTACCTTATCCCTATTATTTCTCAGTTGTGGATTCCAGAGCTATATGCCATACTCCAAATGTGGTCTCACCGAGGATCTATACAGGGCAATACAGGGCAGATCTATATGGTGCAATATCACCTCCTTGCCTTTGCTGCTGATCCCCCTACCAATGCTCTGTGACATTTTATTGTCCTTACTCACTGTCCTATTACATTACACTATTTTATTTTTTGGCTATCAGATATTATGACTCCTAGAACCCTCTGTTCCACCCTCAACCCTCCTTAATACTGTATTGTGTTCTTAGGTTCGTACCTCCTATGTGCATGAACTTGAATTTCTTGGCATATAATAATTTAATTTGGACCACCTCCTCAATCTCCTCACCTCCCCTTCATCATCTTTACTCCTTCCTTGTTGTTAACACTCCTGCAGAGCTTGTCATCCATGAAAAAATGATTTTGCCCTGAATACCATACTCTATGTCACATTCTCTGCAGTTTTAACTACGAGTGACTATGGTGTAAGTTTACAGACACCTCCATTGCCATGGTAGGCTAGGTGAAGTTATGGGTCTAACCAGACTTTATTGACAAGTCCTGTAGCAGTGTTTGGACTCAGAGTTTGGGAGTCGCGTAATGTTTGTAGATCACTACTGCAGACAGGTGGGTGATTTGATGTTTTGTCTTTGCCCTCCCATCTCATTGTTTTGATTCGGCCTTTGAAAACATAGTTTGCCATTGTAAATTACGTGTCTTGTATCAGATTTAGGGCACGGCTTATCGGTGGGTCATTAAGAAAATGGTTGATGCCTGCATGTAGACTTACAAATGCACTGAGTCCGTATGGGGCACCTTGACTGTTTTGTACAGTGCCATAAAACTGCCTGAGAAGATCAATAAGTTCTGATAATAGGATATTATGGAAGTCAATTGTAATGTTCTTCTCTCTTGCCCATTTAGTCCATTTCGTTGTTTTCTCATTTCTGTTCAGTTCCAACATGTTTAGTGCAGTTTCTGAGACATTAGAATGCCATATTGATATGCTTTGGCCGGGAGGATGTTGTGTTGTGATTATGTTGCTGTCAATGTGATCACAGGTGTTTGAGTTTGTTCTTGTCATGGTAGTAGTTAAAACAGTGGAGGGCTGGATTTCAGGATTTCTATGCTGAACAGTTTCTGCATTAGGTGTGGTCACTGTTGCTGCCTGAGGATCTGTTGTGCTAGTCTATTGCAACTGTCCCTGATGGATACTATTTTTGTGAACACTGCTTGAGGAAGAGGGTCTTGTACAGCTACTTGCTGGTTTTGCTGTGTGACTGTGTTGCTGCTAATGCAACTGGTATAAGCATTTTGTCTTTGAACAGTTACATGCTCATAGTGAGAGGGAGACAGTGACATCTGCTCAGCAGCTGTGTATGAAGTTTGAGGTATCTGTATACCAACACACAAAAAAACTAAATTAGACATGTATTTAATCTATTATACACAACAGGGCATGTGTCGTTATGTGATTTACACACACTTTGTGTGGTGTGTCATGAGGAGCAGTCGAGTGACTTTAACCACACAGGAAGTGTGTAAATCACACAACAGATGAAGTACCTTGTTGCGAATATAATATGAATTTTTTATAAAAAAAATATATGAATTAAGTTCAGAAAAGTAAACATTTCATTACTGGGATCTTTACCAATCGTCAGTTGCAGGATTTACACATGGTCATGTTAAATGTTTTTAGCAAGGAAGTTAGAGGATATTCAAGACCCATTTTTATGTTTGCTTGCACGCATGTGCAAGAAACATAGTGCCATCATCCGAGATTTCGGAGGTGTGTCACCTCCTCCTCCAATTCAGTAAGTGTGTTGGCAGGCGCGGCCCCTGTAAGCCAATGCATGCTGGAGCTGTCTAAGACAGCCCAAATGCAGTGGCATGTTGTTGAAAGGGGAGCTACACTTCAGTGAGCAGCGATCAGATATCGCCTGCCCGCGCGCAGCTCCCCACACACACACACATCACGACGCATACCGCGTGCTGCCCCCCACGCACATTAATTTATAGCCGACGGGGTTCTAATCCCCATCAGCCAGCGCCCCCAAGCCTCCCAATGCCACACTGGTGCCCACCCCAGCGTGGCAACTCGATGTATTAGTCGATGGGGTGCCTAATCCCCGGCCGGCTTCACTGTCTCTCCTCCCCATGCTATCGCCGACAGGTGCCCAACCCTGTCAGCTTCACCCCCAGAAGGTGCCACGCTGGGAGCCCACCCAGCGTGGCAAACGTCCCGCCATCATTGAAAAAAAAATAAACCTGTGAAGAAAACGTCCCACGTAGTCTCCTGGCCCCTCCCACAACCCGCACTCACCACTGCGCACCCTGCCTCCCCACACCGCTTCTCACCCCTACGTTACTCCGGACCTCGGCACGACGATCTTCGTGGACCGAACACGCCTGCACTCTTCAAAGCCGACCGCGAACCGAGGAAATGCCGTAAGCTGTATAATGGGCTAGATAGGGGTTTTCAACTTTTATTGCATATCTCAGGCATTTTTGGAATTTTGAACCAATTTTCAACATGGGGTTTTTGGGACCCTTTCGATGAATACGTCACTGTCATGGCAAGATTAGTCTGGCGGTGATTTCACAGTTACTGCATGAAATCACCCTTCGCGCCTGAATAACGCCATGACAGTGACATCATTCATTAGAAGGGTCCCAAAACCCATGTTGAAAATTTGGTGCAAAATTCCTAAAATGACTGTTTTATGAAGCGCATGCTATGAGTTCCTACGCACGTCGTAAGTTCGTGATCTTTCAATATTTTCACTCCAGATTTTCAACATTGCCATTTTACCACACCTTCTTATGAGTAGTACAGCTGTCATTTTTCACATCTCACCCAAAACGTGTTTCCGCCCATGTAGTGCACAATGGAGCAGTTGGTGTGCGAGATCAATGTACAGGACAAATTAAGAAAATCACAGTGACACTGTTCATGAGCTGAGGTCTTAAAATAGCTATGTTGAAAATTTGGTGAAAAAATTCCAAAAAATGACTGTTTTACGAGCATGGGTTTACAGTTCCTATGCACGCTCGTAAGTTCGGAATTTTCAATATTTTCACTCCAGATTTCCAACATTGCCATTTTACCATACCTTCTTATGAGCAGTACAGCTGTCATTTTTCACATCTCACCCAAAATATGTTTCTGCCCATGTAGCGCACAATGGCGCAGTCGGTGTGCGAAATCAATGTACAGGATAAATTAAGAAAATCACAGTGACACTGTTCATGAGCAAAGGTCTTAAAATGGCTATGTTGAAAATTGAGAAAAAATTCCTAAAATGACTGTTTTTCTGGGGTGCATTACGCGGTTCCTCACGCATGCTTGTAAGTTCGTAATTTTCAATATTTTCACTCCAGATTTTCAACATTGCCATTTTACCAGACCTTCTTATGAGCAGTACAGCTGTCATTTTTCATATCTCACCCAAAATGTGTTTCTGCCCATGTAGCGCACAATGGCGCAGTCGGTGTGCAAAATCAATGTACGGGACAAATTAAGAAAATCACAGTGACACTGTTCATGAGCAGAGGTCTTAAAATGGCTGTGTTGAAAATTTGGTGAAAAAATTCCTAAAAATGACTGTTTTACGAGGGTGCATTGCGCAGTTCCTACGCACGCTCGTAAGTTCTCGAATGTTCAATATTTTCACTCCAGATTTTCAACATTGCCATTTTACCACACCTCCTTATGAGCAGTACAGCTGTCATTTTCACATCTCACCCAAAATGTGTTTCCACCCATGTAGCGCACAATGGCGCAGTCAATGTGCAAAATCAATGTATGGGACACAGTAAGAAAATCACAGTGACACTATTCATGAGCAGAGGTTTTAAATGGCTATGTTGAAAATTTGGTGAAAAATTCCTAAAATGACTGTTTTACGAGCATGCGCTGATGCAGTTCCTATGCATGCTCGTAAGTTTGCGAATTTAATATTTTCACTCCAGATTTTCAACATTGCCATTTTATTACACTTCCTTGTGAACAGTACAGCTGCAATTTTCATATCTCACCCAGAATGTGTTTTAGACATGTGGCGCACAATGGTGCTGTTGGTGTGCGAAAGCAATGTTTAGGACAGATTAAGAAAATCACAGTAACACTGTTCATGAGCAGATGTTCTAAAATGGCTATGTTGAAAATTTGGTGACAAAGTCCATAAAATGACTGTGTTACTAGGTGAGCATTGAGCAGTTTCACGCACCTTGTGTAAGTTCATGACTTTGTAATATTTTCAGTCCAGATTTTCACCAGGCATTTTTCCACACTTCCTTATGAACAGTACAGCTGTCATTTTTACAACATGGCTGAAGTGTGTTTTCACACTTTCAGCGCGAAGATGTGTGGTCGCTGTGGGAAATCATTGTTCGGCACAGATAAAGAAAATCCCAGTGACACTGTTCATGATCGGAGGCACCATAATGCCTGAGTTGACAATCTGCTGTAAAAATTCCCCAACCTAATTATATTACGGGTGTGCATTGCACAGTTTCTATGTATGCTCGTGACTTCACCATTTTTTTAAATATTTTTACTGCAGATTTGCAACATTGCCATTTTTTACACCTCCCCATGAACAGTACAGCTGTCATTTTTTACATCCTGTTCGGAATGTTTTTGCACCTGTGGTGCTAAATGCCGTAGTCACTGTGCATAAGCAGCTTTCGGCTAACAAACTGATATTACCCCTGTTCATGAGGTGGGGTTACAAAAAAAACATGTTGAAAATTTGGAGTGAAAATACCAACGAATGCCTGAGGTATTAGGGTTTCCAACCATAACGTCCAACCCTGTAGAGAATGACAGGCATTAGGGGTGTGACTTGGGATTCTTGCCTGTGATGCTCATACCATTCCACACCCTGCAGCCAGTGAGAGGCATTGAGGTATGCCTTGGACTCTTCTGCCCCAAAGTTCACCCCATTCTCCTATATCACACCCATCTCACCGTATTTCCTAATGAAATGGGGTGCGCATAAGGGCCAAAGACCCCAAGTAACACCGTGACACTTGTCAGTGTCTGCAGGGTGGGGTGTGGTGAAATGGCGTGTCCGTTATGCCTGATGACCCAAACGCACACCCCAATGCATGTCACTCTCTGCAGGGTGGTGATGGTGTTGGCTTCAGTTCAATACTTCACTGCCATTCCTATTACGCAGCTCTGTAACTTCTACACTACCACTGCCAATGTCAGCAAGCAAACATTCGGCATTGACAAATGCTTATTTTATTTTACCTTGCTGAACTTAATGAAAGCAATAACACACTACAGGGAGTGTGTTGTTGAGATTACACACGCCTCAGGTGGTTTACGACACTTGGCGTATGGGCTCGTACCGCACCACACCTGAGGCGTGTGTAAATTTCACAACAAAACTTGACCTGTCATGCATTATTGCTTATACTTTGTACTGGTAAACACAGTGGTTTGCATAGTGTTCTGGACTCGTATTAACGTGTTTGAGGCCGTGGCCATCATGACTGTGGCTACTGTGCCTCATTGTGCCCATGTACCTTATTGTCATGATTACATGTTTTGAGGTATCATATTGCCTCATATATCAGGGACAGAATCTTTTCCAAAAGCAGGACAAAATACCCAAAACCTAGGGACACATTTAAAACATTGTCAGTGTACAATGCAACAGCAGATTACAATTAAAGAACTACTATTTGATATAGTTTCTGAGGAAGAACAAGTTGGTCACTTTGCTGTCTGGCATTATTTTGTACTTACATTTCCCATATATCACTCACAGATATATGCACTTTAGGAAGGAGAGATTAAAACTTGGGGGCAAGGTCAGGGACACCCCTGAAAATCTAAGCTGCTAAGCATTTTCTTCGGGATTTTTTAAAAGTAAGCAATAATGCACTCTAGTGGGTGTGTTGTTCTGAGATTTACACATGCCTTGTATGGTTACCGGCACTCAGCCTGCGGTTTTGTGCCACACCACACCTGCAGCTTGTGTAAATCTCACAACACATCCCCTGTCATGCAATATTGCTTACACTCTGTAAAAGTTAAAACAGTGGTTTACATAGTCTTCAGGACTTGTTTTGACATGTTTTGGGCCTGTACTATACCAATCATGATTGGGGCTACTGTGCCTCATTGTGCCCATGAACCTCATTGCCATGGCAAATACTTTGAGGTATCATCTTGCATCATAAATCAGGGACACACTTTGTGCAAAACTAGGGCCAAATACTCAAACTCAGGGACACATGTAAACAGTTGTCAGTGTACAGTCAAACAGCAAATTAAAATTAAAGGACTGCTACTTGTTATAGTCTGTCACTTTGCTGTCTGACTTTATTTTGTGCTTACATACCACACTGATCACTCACATATACATAAACTGCTGGAGGAACGGAATAAAACTTGGGGGCAAGAGCAGGGACATTCCTGAAAACCAGGTACTGTTGAGAGGTCTGCTTCTGAGGAGATGTTTTGTGTGATTGCTCAAGGATAGGACTGTGTTGTACCTTTAAGATGAACAAGGTGTTTACAATGGTTCTACAGCACAGCCCTGTCCTTGTAATAGCAAATCAGCTGAGCACTGCTTAGCTGTGGCGCTGCTTTATACTCATATATATTGTTTTTACTAGTAACCCTGCACCATCGTGGATATAGTGAGGGACGGTTTTGCGTAAATTATACAAATTACCACCCCGCTTACACTGAAAACAGTGCTTGTGCTGACAGAGGGCAGAACTGGCCTAACCTCGGGCAGAGCATGAATATTTATTACAGTCAGTCCCCCGGACTGCCTGTCTGCTGTTGGCTGCATTTCTGAGGGAGGAGCTGCCGCCCTGTCATCACCCATGCTACTACTCACGTTGGGTGATGCTTGTGAAACAGGAAGCAGGATGTGAAAAATATCTCTGGTGCTGCTGATTAACTCGGCCACTTCTGCCATTTCATCACTGGCCATTCCTGCTTCTGGTACCATGGCAGCATTTCGGGAGCTAGATCTACGGTCATCGCTGGGCTCTGTAGTGGCCACCATGGTGACTTCTCAATTGGGGCTGCTGGATGCAAAACTTGATAGAAAATCATCAACAGAGCCACTAATCAATGAGAACGAGGTACTCTGCATATTTTTTAAAGTTTGGTGACTGCTAAATTGCTGGGTGGCTGTGTATCTTTGTTGTTTTGCAGTCGGACGTTTCTGCTCACTGACCGGTTTGCGCTTTGAAATTAAATGGCGGTTACAGAAAACTCAGATGTTTAAAAGTGGCTGGCACTCTGCACAGCTGTTGTGTGGTCAGTGGTGGTCAGCTAGGAGTTTATCTGTGTGTTTGTTGTGGGATTTACACACGGACAGGGTCCCAGACTGACTAATCAGCATGTAAGCTTTTTCTTGGGCATTTTATAATTCTGGTTTATGCACATCCACTCATGTGTTGTTTTTTTTATAATTACTAGTGATCACTTCTGATTACCATGGCAGTCATGTGACTAGTGCTTATGCCACTCACAGTGAGGGTTTGACTAACAGGGAGCGATTACAACCACCCAGTTGTAACACATAATTACAACCAGGCTCAGGCAACAACAACAAAAAAATAATAACTATAACCGGGAGATTGTAATGCATTTTTAAAAACCAGCTAGCCATGCATAAAAAAAGCTCACTAGTAATTATATAGCAATGACGTAATGATGCTCTGGGTGTTCTATGTGGGAATAATGGCACTGCAGGCAGCAGATTAGGACTGAGGCTGAAGTCTGTATCTTCTGCCCCAAGTGTCATTACTCCAGAGTTCGAAATTCACAGCACGTCACAAAGTGCATACAATCCAGACAAGATACATACATATACAGAGGAAAATACAATTTACATTACAATCAGCCATACTGACTGCAGGAGGAAGATACACAGTACTTGAAAACAATGCAAATATGTTTACAAAGCATTCTTATCGACAGGTCAAAATAGCCATGGTGCAAAAGAGCAAAAGTATTCTATATATCAATACATTCACAACTGTGATACATCTGACTATAGTGAGGTAGTTTGTGCAAGGGTACATTATCCTACTATCTCAGACTGGGCAAGAGATTCTTCAGTAACGAAGTGGTGTAGGGGGTGCAAATAAAAATACTGTAGACAGCTCCACAACTGCCTCTAGACCTACCCACAATCCTGCCCAGTCTGAGATGATCCAAATTTTCAGTCTCTGAGAAGTCCCAGATGATCCCATGGGAAATGAGCCTTTCAGAAATTGTCAGCTGCTGCCACCCTGATGTGAGTATCAAAGCAAGAGATTCTTCAATAACGAAGTGGTGTAGAGGGTGCAAATAAAAATACTGTAGACAGCTCTAGCATAGAAAATATTCACAATAGTTTATTCAAATTCCAAAATAGCATAAAATCTTGACGTTTCACCTATGGTTATAGGCTTCATCAGGAAATGCCTTTTATTACTCAAAAGGGTGTAATTCAAATTCTGTTGATTTATACAGCACTTATGTTCTCACTTTACTAATTAAACCCTGTTTATAAATTCTTCATTCCATTGCAAAGCCCTCTTTCAGGGATGATGATTTAACATACAGCCTCATTTATCCTTCAACGGATATCTAGATTATGTTTCTCTGAGACACCCAGCCACAGTCCTCCTGGTTTCTGAAAGCATTATCCCTGAAAGAGGGCTTTGCAATGGAAGGATGAATTTATAAACAGGGTTAAATGAGTAGGCGTCTGACACCACTGACCATAACTCTGCTACTGACAATCTCCTCAAAATAGGTGCCTCACCAGCAACAGCCATGTGGTTCTCAAGCTACCTGTTGGGTAGAACCCAGAAGGTCAAGGCTGATGGCCGCTTTTCAGGCTCCCTACTCATTAGTAGGGGTGTCCCACAAAGGTCCATTCTTGGCCCTATTCTATTTCCCCTCTATATCAATAACCTCGACTCCAACATCATAAACTCCAAACTCCACTTTTTTGTGGATGATACCGTGCTGTATACGTCCAAATCAACAGCAGTCAAAGTCAGAAATGAACACCAATTTGATTTCGCACAACTAGAACAGAACCTCATCAATTCAAAACTACTTCTCAATGCAAAAAAAACGAAGGCTATGTTCTTCAACCCTAGCAATTCGATACATTCGGACTCAACACTATCACAAAACCACATTCTTACCTCCTTATGCAAAACACTCTAGGTTGTACCCAAATTTAAATACTTAGGTGTGTGGCTTGACAGTAAACTCACTTTTTAAGCACACATTGACAGCCTCACTTGCAGACTCAGGGCTCAGTTGGGATTCTTTTTTAGAAACGTATCTCTTTTCCCGACCGAGATTAAAAGAAGGCTTGTCCAGGCTACCTTCCTGCCCCTACTTGATTACGGTGACATAATCTATAATTCCATCTCTGCAGCCAAGTCACACAGACTGGATATCCTCTACCATCGGGCCATTGGGTTTATAACAAATGCCCCTTTTCGAACACACCATTGTGACCTATATTCAGCTGTCGGGTGGACGTCACCCTAGATGTACGGTTCATGCTGGGACATGAACACTCAAAATCCTCTTGGGAAAGCTTCCTAGCTACTTATCCTCCCTTGTCAATATATCCCAAAGTACATACTCACTTAGGAAATCTGACTTTTTGCTTCTAGATATTCCACGGGCCTGTACCACCTTTGGTAAATGGGCTATATCCTACACCCTCACTGCTGCGTGGAACCAGCTCCAGAGCTTTTTTAAACTCACCTGCTTGGTTCCCATTGGTACCTTTAAAACCCTAATTGGAAATAAACTGAAACATATTTGCAACTGCAATTAGCTTGGCCGGTCCCGCAATTTCCCAAGATTTACCCTTCCTCCTCTCTCTCCTCTCCCTATTGCCCCCTCATATCTTCTGCTCCTCATCCATTTAAGTAGTTTTTATGTTGCTTTGTATAGATGTAAATGCAAGTTTTATCTTTTATTTAATATTTTATAATTTGTAAACCTTTCTACTGCTGTGTGCTGCTATGTATGCCTCATGACTGTATGTATATTACCTTACCACAACCTACTTATGTGTATTTGTATCCATGTTATGTATTTTTTATGCCTTGTACAGATATATGTTTCTGTTAAATGCTCTCAGGACCTCCTTGTGAATGAGTTTGTTCAATGGAGTTATTCCTGCAATAAAATTTAACTTGAACTTGAACAGTCATTTGAATGACAGTTGCACTTGTACTTTAGAATGTTCATTCTAGATTAAGCACAGTCACTTGAATAACAGTTGCACTTGCATTTTAAAATGTTTGTTCTGTACCAAGGGGCACTATACCAGGGCAAACACTACGTAAGGGGAAACCTGGATTAAATGGCTGGGATACACCTAGCTATAACATGGAGCATGGTCTATGCTCTCCCTCCCACAGACATTCACTTAATTCTTAGTTTAGATAGCAGTCCTGCCCTCTTTGCCTAAGGCTGATTTAACTAAGGCCAGAACATTGGGATACAATGTCCACTGTCCCTCCCTTGCTAGGATGTCTGGGATCAGTTAAACCCCTTTTGCACATTAGCTAGCCATTGGCTAGGGCTGTGACAGCTATGCCGCTGGGTCCTGGGGCCAGTCTACTCCCTTTCCCCTGCTAATGGCTGCAGCTTGTTTGCAATCAGAAAGAATAATTATTTTAAATATTTAACTCTGGCCCTCCTGCTATGGGCTATCCCTTTGGCTACTACTGCTGGGACTTTTACCCTGTGATGGGCATTTCATTTTATTAAAATGGGCCTGCCTTGCCCACCTAGCCCACCTAGGCATTTGATAGGTTAAATAAAAAAATATAGGCCTGTTCTGCCTTCACTCCACCCCTTTTGGGCTCCTCTTACTTAATGAGTGCCTGCCTTTCTCCGTTTACCCACCCTCTGCGTGTTTCTTAAATATTAGGGCCTGCCCAACCCCCAGATATCTATACCAAGGCAACACCATCTCTCACTTTCTGCTGGTGATATCCCTCCATGTGTACCCCAGCATCCCACTAGCCCTTCCTACTGCCTAGTCACACTGCCAGGCCACCTTTAGGTCCTCCAGTATGATTACCCCCAGGTCTATTTCCTACTTGGTGGTCGTCAGTACCGCTCCACCCATTTTGTACTCCACCCTGGGTTTCTATGCCCTAAGTGCATTATTTTGCACTTTGTGCATTGAATCCCAGCTGCCATACCCTTGACCGCTCCTCTATTTTTCACAGGTCTGTGCTCATTCTCTCCTCCCCCCCCCCCCGGAGTGTCCACCCTATTGCAGATTTTTGTGCCACCTGCAAAGAGGCAGACCTTCCCTTCCAGCTCCTCTGCAATGTCACTTATAAAGACATTAAGGAGGACTGGTCCCAGCATTGATCCCTGAGGCACCCCACTGTTCACCCTCCCTTCCTTGGAGTGAACTCTGTTTACCATCACCCTCTGTTGCCTATCAGCTAAACAATTTCTTATCCAGTTTACCACCTTTGGACCCACTCCTAAGCTACCCAGCTTGCTTACTAGTCTCCCGTGTGTAACAGTGTCAAAAGCCTTACTGAAATCTAAGTAGGCTGTGTCCACCGCTCCACCCTGATCTAGTTCCATGGTCACCCAGGCAAAGAAATCTATCAGATTCATTTCACATGATCTCCCCTCTGTGAAACCATGCTGCCTCAGGTCTTGTAACCCACTGGATTCAAGCTATTCCATAATCCTTTCCTTCAGCAGTGATTCCGTTGACTTTCCCACCACTGATATCAGGCTGACTGGCCTATAATTGCCAGCCTCTACCCTGCTACCATTTTTGTGTAGAAGGATTACATCTACCCATCTCCACTTCTGTTTCCAGTGAGCTGTTAAACAGAACTGTCATAGGTGCAGCTTTAGCTGCTACAGCAGCAGCTGAGAGAAACCCAATGACTGCAGGCTGGTGTTGCAGAAGTCTAAAGGAATGAGGGGTTGGAGGCATATAACCTCATGTAAAATACATTTGGTATTTATAACTAGTGACCACCTAGCATAAAACAAATGCACCCCATGAGAGGCACCATAGGAGATGGGGACCCTGGGGTTGGTGGGGGAACCACCTTCTCTATATACTTTACCTGCATTTTTCTGAGAGAATGTATGGTAATCACCACCCATTGTTTTGTCACAAAGACTTAAAAACAAGAGTTTAAAGCAAGAATTTCCCCATTCATTATATTAGACGTAACCCATCTATTGCAAAAGGAGGTTACTAGGTGGCCTTTGATCCAGTAAAATTTGTATTTGTAATGTGTAACCTGCTCTGACAAGTAAATAGGGAATATGCAGTGGGGACCTATGTGATACATTATTTATCTACACAAGAGCAGTTTGACTTCAGGTAACTTCACGAGTGGCGTAAGCGTGATGTGAGTGAGGTCAAACTGCTTGAGTGCAGATAAGTAATGTATCACAAAGGTCCCCATTGCATGTTCTGTTTATACAATAGGCTGTGTTTCTTTAAGGGGGTGATTATTGACAGGTACAGTAGTGTTTATCCAACACAAGTGTTATAAATTCCAGGTTCTAAAATTTATCACGCTTATGTGGAGATAACATTTTATGACATTGGATTTGTGGTCATGCATATTCATTGGTTTAGCACTTTTCCAGGATTTTCTGCCCCCCCATCTGTGTGCACGAGGCATATAAAAGTCACACTGGTAATACCAAATTGAGGTTCATGAGGGGTTCCAGAGTGATATAGTGTTCCAGTATTGGTGCCCAGGGGATAGGGGGGTTCAGGCACCCATGGGTGCCTTATCTGATGGCGACTGGCCACAGGGGCTTGCAGTCTCAGGACTGTGTCAGGGTCCTGGATCTGGAGTTGCACTAGCTCCTCTGGTTAGCTCTACAGATGCTCAGATCTCAGCTAGAGTCTAAGGTTGGGGATAGTGAGGGCCTGTTGTTTGCTCACCTTAAAAGAGGGCCACCTGATGGTTTTCACGTCGAATATCCCATTCTAGCAATGAAGTTAGCCTGCAGTTTTCCTATCACTTGGCTTCTGTATGGAGAAGCAGAAGCCAAACAGTCCAATCCTGAATACTGTGGAAGACCAGCGAAGGTAGTACTGTGATACTGAAACCCAACAGCAAGGGGTGGGATGCTATGAGCCTGGTAAGGCTTGAACCATTGAATACTTGGCACTTATACACTTAGACTTGAGTAAAGTGCAGCAACTGCTTTCTACCACTGTGCAACAGATGCCCATCTCCAGGTGCCATGGTATGCTAGCTAAGAGGGTATACCCCTTTTTGAGTCACACCCTAGTATGGATCCTGTGTATCTGTTGTGTTGTTAAGAGCATGGGTACACCTGTTGCTGGATCCCCTCACAGCTGTGAGAGGATCAGTACAAAATGTATATGTTTGGAATTAAGCATTTTCTGCTGCTAAATGTGTGCCCACTGCTTTCAGGCTCACAATCTGTAAATAATGATGATGTTTCGTACCTTGGTGTGGTTGTGGTCAGGGCTCTGCACTGCACAAGGTAAATAAAGGTTGGTATTCTGTAAGCAAAGTTTTTTTGTTACGTATGATGCCCTGTCTCCCCTGTTATTACTGTAAATATGGAGAAAGGGGGACAGAGTTTATACTTAAGCAAAGCAGGTTTGACAATGAAGTTGCCACTTAAAGATCATTAAACTATCATTCTGTAGTGCAAATGGAAATGTACATTTTGACCCACCAAGGGTAGCTCTATGGAGCTACTGTTGTTGTTTGGGCCCTGGCAAAGAGGGAGGAAGAAAAGTGCACAGAATTTCTGAGAACAGAGTGGGTACACTCTAGTAGGGACACTGAGTAGCATGGCCAAGCAGTTCCACCAGGGTGGTGGAGGGACTTACGAAGGCTGCATCCCAATGGTCACACCTGGCAACTGTGAGGCACTCAGACCTGGACCTGCTGTCAAAGGGTAGCTCCTGGTGCGAAGTTACCATCACTAGATCCGTAGACACAGGAGTTGCTCCTGCGCCATAGCCACCCCTCCTGGGAAAAGGAAGAAGCAACTGGTGGGGGGATGGAGGTTGTTACATAGAGCACTATTTAAAATCTATGAGCGTGCAGGTCTGAACACATCTGTGGGACCCCTTACTTACCTTTCGAACACAGAAAAGGTTTTTTTTTTTTTTACCTTAGCAGTGGATGACAGACATTCTTCATTACTGTTTTGCTGGATGTTAGAACTAAAGTACAGAAGTTTAGACTCTTGTAATTAATTAATTAATGGATTTATTTATTTAGATAGTTATTTAAAAGTTTTACCAGGAAGGCCTACTAAGCTGAGAAACAGCTAATTTCCATAAACTAGTTTGGCTTGGTTAGTTCTCCAGCTAGCAGTACTTTCTGTCTGACAGATGGGGGTGGGGGGCTCTACAAAGATTGTTTTTAAGTAGTAAACAAGAAGAAAATGATATTCAAACTGGCCAGCAGTAATAACGTGAGTGATACTCAATCTGAAAAATAAACATGTACTTTAAGTAGATAGATACTTGTTCTTTAAGCTGCTGCATGCAAAAGTATGCTAAATAGCTGACCCATTGGCCCATATTTTCATCTGCTCCTCTCATCAAGGCTATTTCCCTCACTCTGAAAGCAAGCTGTCATTATCCCTGACAATAAGGGTGGCCCTACTAACTCTCCTGGTAACTATAGGCCAATCTACCTACTCCCAGTGTTCTCCAAAATCTTCAAAAGACTGGTTGCAAATCAGTTATTCATTTTCTATACCAGGACCTGTTTCTTTTCCAACTATCAGTCTGGGTTTTACTAGCTCACTCCACTACCACATCTCTTCTAAGACTAACAGGCTTCATTCCCATAAACATGGAAAATGGCTTTCCTATTGGCGTTATACTGTTGGACCTAGCAAAGCCGTTTGACACCATTGAACATTCATTTCTCTCTAATAAACCATTGGCCCCTGATATCTCCAGTCCTTTGCTACACAGGTTTTTCTCTTACCTTTTAGGTAACTCTCAATAGATTCTAAGGGACCCTGGCTAGGAAAAGTCTATTGCCTGGCAGCCCAGGACAACTGCAACAGCCATAAGGGCAATCAGCAGTTCTGTTTGTCTGCCTGCAGGACAACCATGGATTTACAGTCACTTGAGTGAGCAGTCTGCATGTTTGTTGGTTTTTACAAGCCCTCAAAAGTACCAGGCATGTGTGACTGCAGAAAATACCTCCTTTACCTGGCTCCAAGAGTCCCTCTGCACGTGGTGTTACAAAGAGTGTGGCGAGGAGGTGACAGTCGGAATAGGGGGAGGGACAAGAGAATTACATTGCAGTTACTGAGTGTGTGCAGCGCTGATCATGTGACTGCCCTGTCTGCAGCTAGAGATAGCAGCTGACTGTCCTGATGGACAGATTGACTCACCAGTCAGAATGAAGGAAGGGGTGGGAGTTGGTTGCAGCATAGCAGACACCAATGGTGAGTGTAAGTTTTTTTTTTACTCCTGCCCCCTCCCTCAAGGTATCTGAGGCTCTCTCTCTTTCTGCTCCTCACTATTTTTGTCTGCTTGTTGTAATGAGATGTGGTACAATGACCAAGAGCATGGAGCATATTGTTAATAAAAGCTCTTTCAAGGCGCAGGGGCAGGGTGTCGACCTGCGATGCCGGCGACCTGAGTTCGGGAATGGATCCGGGATGTCAGAGGGTTGGCCGGGGAAGAAGGTCTGAGCATCCAACAACTGCTCTCCTTCTCCAGGGGGGAGGGTGTCAGAGTGTTCGGTGCTATATGGACACCTAGCAGAGGCTGGGTGCACCACATGAGCTGATGCCAACATGTTCTGGGGGCAGGGTGGATGGTGATCATCATTGCACAACCCCACTCCCATACACAAGGGAAAAATACAGCTGCCTGCTGCCTAGATGAAGCCAGCCCCTCCGCTTCGATTAGCTCCCAGGGCCGGCTCTCTGACTTATCCCATTGATTGCAGCACTTAGGGATGGTGCTGCACCCCTCCCTGGGGGTAAGCCAGGGGTATCGAGAGTGTGCTAAAATAGGCCGGGATTGGGAGGAAGGAGGCCATGATCAGGCTGAGGGACCAGCGACAGGCAAGTGAAATAAAGCATAATAAAAAATAAATAAATAAATAAAAGTTCTTTCAAGAGCTCATTTTTGGACCTCAGACAGAAATATATAAAAACCACTCAATTCTTCTTATTTTAATAATTGGAAGGATTAGGAAATAACTGATCTGGGGTCACTGTAGAGAGAAAAGGTGGTGGCTGTCTGAGTGACTGACATGTCAGAGGAGAGGAAACTGAGTGAGGGAGAGGGGTGTTTAGTAGCTTTCCTGAAAGCTAGATTTTTGTGAAACAGGTGGCATAATTTTAAAAAAGGGCAAGGAGGGAGTGCATTTTATAAGACACAGAGGTCAGAGAGCAAAGGTGTTGCACACATTGGAGTGACACAGCAGAGCAAGAAGACAGAGGGTCTGCAGGAGCCAAGACTGTGTAGCTGCTTTCAGAACTCTTTTTTTCTTCTGAAATAATTACCAGCCTTGATGAGGAAAAAGGTCGGGAAGCATTTTCTAAAAAGAGAGAGAGAGAGAGACAGCAGACTTAAGGCAAAGGTGTCACTGTGACATGGGAGGGAGATTGAGGAGAGGATCCACTGTATGTGACTCCATTATATCACACTTGGCTGGTTATTGCATTAAAAAAAATATTTAAAAGAAACTTGAGGGATGAGGAGAATTTAAACAAAACAGAAGAGAAGAGTGAATTGTAAACACATTTGGACCAAGTCAGTGTGTGTGACAACATAAACCTTATTAAAACTCAGTGCAGTAGTTTTATTAAAGTTCAATATCAGTGATGAGATTTAATTGTACCCAACTGATTTTACCTGTGTCTTTGAGCAGCTTTAAAGGTCCAGTATACTAAAAGCATTGGTTCTGATGCAATTTCTTGCTTCTTTCTTGTAAATAATGCATGATTGATTCACTCAAGATCTGATTTAAATTGTTGATACCTTTATTTACCCACCCTACAAACCGTAAAGGAAGTGCAGTCATTCACAGTTGTAGGCTTTCCCAGAATGGTTTAAGGGGTTAAGCGAAGTACCTCAATCATTTTGTAATCAGTTTTCAAGATTTGCATAGACTCACAACATATCTATTGGCATCTCTTTGAGACTCTTGGGTAGGTACTTGAAAGACGAGAATGGAAGTGCCTCTGTTTAAACAAATTGTAGTGTTTCGTTGTATGTTCAGTTTTGAATCATATCAGTATACTGTATATTAATCAGGAAACATCCCATTATCTTTTTTCATCCACTTACAATAAGGTATTGCCTGAAAGTCATGGTAGTACAGGAAAAAATTCATGGTAGTACCAGAAAAAACTGAGACACTTTAAAACTCCAATATTCTTAAGAGCAGACATTTCCTCATATGAAACACTTGGAATGTTGGTTTCCCTAAATAAATTAAACCAATTTACCTTGTAAATAGGGGATATTGATATTAAGACTCTATTTTTTCTGTGTTGCCATTGTGATGCTCTGTTCCGGAATATTTATCCTAAGAATGCATCTTTTAATGAAACCGGTTACACTTATTCAAAAGTTCTGTTAAGAAATTATCAATTTCAGCAAAATATTTCAAACTTGGTAGTTAACCAACATTACATTTTACCTCTAGTTGATAAATCAACTAAAATGAAATGGTTTGATTGTGAAGGATGGACAAGGCCATATTAATTGGTTTGTATTGTAAAAAGTTTATTACTCTCAGGTGATACAGAATTGAACTCGGGGCCTATTCCATTGCTTCACAAACAAAAAGGGTTACAAGCTATGCATCTGAATAGTAGAAGCTTAATAAAATGTTTGCACAAGCTAATAGCTTGGGTTGCTTCTAACTGACCTGACATGCTTGGAGTAAGTGAAACTTGGTTAGGATCTCATCCTTCAGATACTGCCATTTATTTAACAGGCTACAGATTTGTTAGAATGATAGAAACTCAAAAGGGGGGATTAATTTATTATAAAGAACGATTAAAGGTGGGAAATAGCAGGCATTCAAGTGGGAGAGGATTATCATGTGAGTAGATTTAAAAATGTAGACTTTTGCTGTTGATACATTCCCCTTCAGCACGGTATTGCAGGCATTGAGGACTTTGTTGGGATGGTACCTAAGACTTTTTCTAAGACTGAAAGAGTAATTATGGGAGATGCAATTTGAATCGTATCATGGGAAAAGCAGCAAATTGGAAAAAAAACTATTTTATACAAATTACAGCTCCCACAAAGTGCGGTTTAAGGAGTAACAATCACACAATAATTGACTGATGCCTAGTGAACAGATCAGATCATATAATGAACTCTGGGACTTTAGAAGACAGTATTAGTGATCATTACCTATTTATGCCATTAGGCGGGTTAAACCACCTAGATCTGTTCCCAGGATAGTAAAACTTTGTAATTATGCTACCTTTAATGGAGAATTGCTTCTGGCCGATTTGTTGGAAATTGATTGGAGACCCACTGAGCCAGAGAATATGACACTGATGTAACAGAACTAGTACCAGTGTAGGACAGTAGAAAGCTGAGAAAGACTGCGGGTTACAGAAACTGCTTTGAAAATGTGTTTAGCAAAGCTGTCAAGATGGCAAGTGTTGGTGTGCAAGTTGGAGGTCTGATGAGGTGGAATGAGTATCTAGTGAAGATGTTTGCCATGCAGCAGATTATAGAGACTTTGTTACAACTGTCTAAATGGCTGAGTAGCAGACAACTGGAGGTCTTGACGCAAAGTTGTTAAAGCTGTTGGAAGAAAGTGCAGCAACAGATGAACTAGAAATGAGATGAGACTCTTGAGGCTCTAGATCGAGAGATCCCATTTTGGCTGAGAGTTCCCATTTTGTTCCAGATGAGAACTATACTAAAACCAGTCTGTTAATCATGGCAGAGGAGCAGAGGAAGTTATCATTTGATTTGACGTCAAGCATTCCTGAGGTGTCATGGGCTGAGCATGTGCAGAGCAGCCAGGACATGCTGAATCCTGTTATGGAGAAGGACTGCGCCAAGGTAGGTCCATTTAATGGGGCCATATCCAAAGAGGAAGAAAGTGTGGCCATTTCCACAGTGTTCAGGTGTTGGATGGAGGTAACTTTGCCAGTGCTAGCAGAGCTGGAGAGATCAGTGGTGTCATTACTTAAGCTGGAAGAGCATGACAGAATTGCAGTGCTATTACCTGAGCTAGAGAAGTTGGAATTTAGAGAAAGAGAGGAGCAGAGCCTGCCCTGTGGATTTCTTCAGTGCTTAGGTCAAGGCATCCACATGGAAATTCTGCAGGAGGCAGCACCAAAGAAGTCTACCTTAGACCAGAAGGGACTGAATCAGTGTTCCATAGGGAGATTCCCTGTGACGATGTAGACTTAGGTAAAGACGCAAGCTAATGATATAAAAATCAAATAATTGTATACTTATGTCCGAACAGTTGATAATGTTTCTATCTGTAATGGGAAGGCAATCTATTTATTTATTTGAATTTTGGAAACTGGGTAAGCCTACTGAGACAGAATGTCCCTTTTTCAGGGGCGACCCAGGGGAGGGTCCAATGGGAGGTACAGAATACAAAGGTGAACAGTAGTAGAGAAAGGTATACAACACTCCATGACAATAGATTCAATTATGTACAAATAAAACATAAATAATATCAGTTACAAAATCACTTCAAATAAGATCGAAGATAATAACAGCAGTAAGTTACATATACAAAGCACATAAACAGTATTTACAGGTGTGTAGGGATATAATCACAACAAAGTATTATTCATAATATGCTCAGAAATAGCCTAGAGGGGATGAATTTAGGTTAGGGAAAATATAGGCAGAATGACATGCAAGAAGGGGAGCAGGATATAGCAAGGTAGAGTCCATGGGGGTGAGGCAAATAGAAGAATAGGGTAAGGCATGTAGCAAGAGTGCATGAGTAAATGGGGAGAGCAGTAGGGAGGGGGACAACACCTGAAAATGGAGCTATGGATGGGAGGACTCAGGTACAGGTGCAGTGCTGGGAGGAGACTAAGTGGGATTTAAGTGAATGCTTGAACAGATATATAGAGGGGAAGGTTAGAACCGCAGCTGGAAGTGAGTTCCAGAGAGAGGACCCCGAAAAGGAGAAGACTCGCTAGCCAACTACTAGGCGGGGTTTAGGGACTGTAAGCGGTGGAAGGCCAACTGATCTTAAGGACCTTGTCACAGTTTTTCATGGAATGGTGGTCTTAAGTGAGGGAGGAGTGAATGTGTGAACGAGTTTGAAGATCAAACATAGGGTGGAGTATTGCATTCTAGCTTCAAGGGAAGGCCAGCCTAGAGATTCTAGGACAGCGCAGTGGTGCTCCTTGGAGTTGGCGCTAAGAGCAAAGCAAGCTATCCTATGGTAAGTTTGTTTTAGCCAGATTGGGGGGCTGGCAGGAGAGGAGAATAGGAGCTCCGTATGAGATAATAGGAAGGAAGGAGGAGGAAGCTATGGTCAGGTGGGAGGAGGAAGTTAGGAAGGGTTGGAGCTGATACAACAGACCTAGTTTCTGGTGTAGTGTCTTAACAACATTTGTAGCATGGGCATCAAAAGTGAGGTTGGAATCTAAGGTGACACCTAGATATTTAAAGGATTGCACCATTTCCAGAGGGTCACCAAGGGTGGAGTTAATCACCAGAGGCAGCAGAGGTGGGCTTAGGGGTCCGGTGAAAGAAAAGCATAGATTTAGTCTTCTTGGTGTTAAGCACAAGAAGATTGTTGAGAAACCATGCCTCAAGGCTTCAAAAATCCTGCTGTAGCTGGAGGTTCAGCAAGGCCTGTCCATGCTATAGAAATGAAAGTTCTGTACAGGTGGCACCTGAACTCCAAGACTAAACTAAGGGAGAAACAGTTGATTGTGCCAGATCTGTTTTGTATGCAAGGTATGCAAATGGCACATTTTTATCCTGGTGGAGGGCATCTAAAGTGTCAGTGGACAATGGAAAAGTTGCTGATTCATTTCTGCTGGCCCATTGGTACAAATAGGTGGCAAGGTACTGCAAAACCTATCCTGTTTGCTATAATGAATCTGCTAGATTAGTAACAAAAGTAGTTCCCATGGAAGGCTGGAAAATTTCCCCGAGAGGTGGAAAGGGTATGGTATCCAGTGAACACGGTGACCGTGGTTGAGCACTTTCAAAAAGGGCAAGTCAATCACAGTGCCTGTGTTCTGGGCTACCTGGCAGGATGTCACTATATATACATGCGCGGGGGCACCATGTCGCATAGTAAGCGGAGAAAAGAGCAGGAGGGTATGTAGTGTGTGTAGTGGAGGCAGGGGGGCACAGCCTCCCACATAACATAGAAAACCAGTTGCCGGTTCTCTAGTCACAGTGAGTGTACATCACCGTAATTCATTTTCAGCGATGCACACTCGCCCAAACGGCGATCGCTATTCCTCAATTATGACATAGAACCAAAGGGTACTGGCCTGTAGGCAGAACCAGATCTAAAGAAAAGATGCTGGCCTAGGTCATGGAGAAGTAACCTTCCACCTAAGGAGAAGAATACAGTTCTGAAATGAAAAGGGAAAATGATAGCAATGCTAAGAAACTATTCTTTTCCTTTTTCTTCTTTCTCTTACATGTCAGACTTTAACCTGTTTGTCTTGCAGTATGTTTCACTCATTATGAAATATGCAATTCCTCCTGAAAGAAACTGGTGGACCTTATATTCTGGAGATATGATTTAAAGATAAATCTGAAAATTATAGCAGCTGCATTGAAACATTATGAAGGGAGGCAGGTGGGGAATCCTGTCTCATAGTAAATGACTTGGAGAAAGGGAATTTTCAAGTAGTCCCTTGGTTAGAAACTTGAATAAGGTTTTCTTGATTTTGATGAGGCCAGATGTTCACAAGACCCATGTTTGAAGAATGCTTCTTCTAAAATAAATGTGGGGCATCTTTAAGAATCCAAATTAAATGCAAAAATTGAAGGCATTATTACTGGGTGGTTTACTACAGAGTGCAACCTTAGTAATGACACCTGGTGACTGTGGTGGTTCTTATGGGAGAAAGAGGTCTGAGGAAATGGATTCTGGAACCATAAGGACGGACACTCAGCATTCTTTCTGAACCAAGCTCTGCTTGACCAGGGGAGCAAGACCACAACAGTTAAACACACAAGCAACATGAAGATTTTCTGGCATGTTTAGCTAAGGCTGAACTTATTGCATTTACTAAAGCATTGTGCAAGTTCAGCAGCGGCTTTGGGTACAAATAAATGAATGACTAGCACCTTTTAGTGAGTCAATGCTCCTCTCTTTGAATCCTGAGATCTGGCCTGATTCCGACTCCTGGTTGCTAACAGGAGGTTTATTGGATGCGTCTTGGAGGTTTCTTGGAGGTGTGTATGAAAATGCTTAATGCACTTAAAAGTGTTCGGTTTAAAGATCCAAGTGAGTATACATCGCTCTGACACTGAATTTGTGAACTGTATTATTTCAGCCTCTACACAAATTGTAGTACTATTGATCTCTAATGTTGCTAATTTATTAGTCCTTCTGCATTTTGGATTTATATTTCAGTTATTTTATTATAATGAGTCTGCATTGGTGAACTTGTTAGAAGATATACAGAATAGCTCTGTATAGCACTGAATAGAATTTAGTTTGATCTCTTTTACTGGCCAGTTTAATTTTTTTACATTTTAGTAGCTGTGTCTGTAGCTACCACATTTAGAAAATCTCATAGGACGTCATTCAGCAAATTCTCTACAGACATAATTGGCTGGCAGTATAGCCTTGAGGTTAGAGGAACAAGGTGTGAACAAGCTTGATATATCCAGCAGACCAGACCTGAGTTTGATTCTCACAGCCTCCACTTGCATACTGTGTGACTCTGAGCAAGTCACTTAACTTTCCAGTGCTCCCAGGTCACCCCTGAAAACAGGCACTTGTGCCTAGTGGGCCTTACCCAGTTACCAAAGACTAAAATAAATAAAATAAAAAATAATTGACAACTGGAAACCCAAAGGATTCGCTTTCCGGAAGTGGTGGGCTGGATTTGAGCATCTCTAGGAGGCTATCGACGGATATTTTGAATCAACTTACGAACTAAAGGACACTGATAGAGACAGACAGAAACGGACTAAATGAACGTTTAGGGTAATCACATTATATCATTCTTTAAATGTCCTGAGATATCTCTACTAAGAACGTCGGAGATTAACACAGAACAATTTGTGTGGCAATTACACTTACTGTTCTGAATTACTGTTTGCTGTATATTTCGGATTTTAGCAATATATCATATTGTTTGTTATATTTATTCAGAGCGATCAGCTTACAATAGATATTTCTACTCTATTTTTTGCACTCATACATTTGTGCGTCATTGTGTATCATTGAAGTACAGTGGCATAGTGATATTTTCTTGTTGACCATACATTGCACATTGGAATATATTGCACATTGTATTTTGCCTGTGTGAATATTGCATAGAATTTGCACTCATATGCATATATGCATGCACTCATATACAAGTGCCTGCATGTGTAGGTGTGGGTGTGTCAGTGCATACATATGTTAGTTTTCCACACTAACTGTATATTAAATGCACATATTTATTATTTGAATATTTTAGTGAGCTTTAGTGAGCTAATATGGTTATAACCAGATGTAGAAAAGGAAATTCTCCCTCTGGGATTATTTTATTGGATGAAACAATGCAAACATTGGTAATACCAGAAACTCAGGATGATCAAATGGAAAAAAAAGAACTAAGAATATAGGTCAAATTCAGAGAAAGAATAGAAAAAAGACAAGTAAAAAATAGCAAAAAGAATTTGGAATTCATTGCTACCCCCCTGAAACTGTTTTTTCTAAACCCCCTGAAGGTACTTAAAGAAAATAGACAATTTAAAATGACAGTTCTATGGGCAGGACTTAAAAAAGATCCAAAGTACCTTTCTACACCCAACTATACTTTGACTCACAGTTTAAATCAAGGAAGTAAGATAGAAAACGTAATTGACCTAACAACTAATAAGGCCGATTCAGTCTAATCTCAGGAGCTCCCTGAAGAAATCTTCTATGATTTTTATGAATGGGAAATACTCACTTGAATGGAGAGTAGAGAAGGTGACTCAGACTACTCTGAGGCAGTCTTCTCTCCAGACCCCTTTTTTGACCATTTGAACTTGGATAGACTCCCTTCCCTGAACTAACAGCCAGAATCAACAGGTTAACTTTAAAACAATGGAGAAGATGTGCCTTTTCTCCACTCTCCAGTCTTTAATCAAACTAAAGGGGAGTATACAGAACTGCAAGACATAATCCAATAAATTAGTATAATGACTGAGGGCTTGAAAAGAATGGATACAGCACACAGAGAAGCCCCGGTAGAGGGCCGCAACATAAATAATAACAAATTTGAACAAATGAGTTCAGCAAAAAATCCAAACGAGGGCATAATTATTTATGATGGTGAATGTCACAAACTCGCTCAGCCGGTCAGCCCTCTACTCCCAAAGTGCCAACCTCTGAGCGTATGATTTGTGGAGAGTGAACAGAACAAGGTAACCCTCTTGTCTGTTTTGTGGGTTCAAGTCACCTTAGTCTCAAGCTCTGGAGGGATTCAAACTGATAACCTCTTGTTAGCATACCCAATTATCAGGTTCAGATAATTCTGTCTTTGGGGGGCCAGATATCTTTGCCTACAGACACCCAACCAGGTCTTTCAAATGAACCATTAGAACTCTATGCAAGACTTTAGAGAACTCTATCCATTTCCCAGTTTGGTATACAATAAGCTCATACACAGTGTTACTTATAACCTTTAAAAGCTCCACTTAAAATAAAAAGAAATGTCAAGGCACTCCAGACAGTTTCCGTTGTAAAAATATCTCTTTACTTTAAAATATCAAAACAGAACAATAAATACAGAACAAATATATATCCCAACACATACAGCCTTAAAACAAACAGGTAAAAGTGCAGTTCCTACAATTAATAACTTCAGACTAATCCTGTCTAAGGTCCTTGCTTCAGTGCTTTGATGGTCTCTCTTCTCTCAGTCAGAAATATTGTCTTGTGAGTCTCAGTCAAGGTTCTCTCAGCAATTAAACACAGTTCTGAGCCGGCCTTCTCATGAGGTCACTAACTCCGCCTTGGTGTATCAAAATCTATATTTTACAATACAGGATGTCCAAATAGAATATTTAAAAAAACATAATAGGTGACCTCACTGACTTTCCTCTCCACAGGTTAACCAGACAAAACCGGTTTGTGCTCTGCAACACATACATCTCAAAAGTTTCTTTGATCTAAGTCACTGTATTCAAAGCAAAAGTGTATTTGCCTCTTTAATTTCATCTGGACCTTGGAATCTACACCTCAAAGGTCTCTCTGATGTAATTCAAGGGTTTCCACGGAATGTATATTGGGCCTTCCAAATTCGTCTGGGTCCTCCCTGGCCCAGACATCAACCTCTCTTCAATGTCCATTCTGGCTTCTCTCTGACACCCCTGCCTCTCAAGTTCTTCCTGACAACTATTGCAAGTCAAAGGATTTTCCCTGAGGGAATTATGAATGGCTAATCTTATTTCCTGGGATGAAAGCAAATTGACAAGGTAATTGCACCCCAGATATCTGCAGTTTAAAATACCTCCTGTCCTTTAAACTTATCCCTGGGGGAGGTTGATGTGTCAGTTCAGCAAGACTGTAGTTTCCTCAAACTGACCTTCCCATCACATATTTTATATTTAATAAAAAAAAAATTAATACAGCACTCAGAGCACTTAGAGCTGGCTGTCTACGTCACAGTGAACATTTTAAACAAGGGTGATTTTACAGCAAGTTCCTCCATTTCAAAACAAATGCTTGAAACAATTAAAAACAGGCATTACACAGATATAGTAATCCTTGAAAATATAGCAGTTTTGAAGGACGAACTTAGTAATTTAAGAACAGACATCTTTCACAATCAGGTGCTTTTAGAAAAATTAAATGAAGTCAGACAACCATTATCATCAGATTTAAATAAGAGAGAACCCATTTCAGAAGAAAAAAGAACAGGGGGATCCAGGTGAAGCTCCCCTCACCATTTGACAAAAACAAAATCTGCACGTTATCTGCAGAACCCAGAGACAGTTACGTCAGGAAGACTAAAAGATAGAAACACAAACAAAAAAGACAGGAAAATGAAACAAATCGAAGTACAGACAGAAATCCAAGGCAGAGAAGCTAGAAAAGCTATTAAATACACTATGTTACCTCAACTTGCAAGGGAAAAATAGTCATAAAAAGGAGAACATGAAAGAGAGTCAGAGGGACTCTAGTCCTGACCTTAGAAACACAATTACACTTACGATGAAATTATAAGCGGAGATACTTTGGAAGGGGATATAAAAGAGGCTAAGACCACTGGCAATCCACCGACAAATAAGAATTTGTATGAGCCCAAAAGCAATTTAAATACCACTCCAAGCCCCAAAGAGGTAGAATATTTGGTTGAGGTAAAGGGAGTGCAAAAGTTAGAGAATGAAACTGAAGAGAAACTTCTTGAATGGATGACATATCTACTTCAAATTAATAAAGATAAAGAGGAGATCTTTATCATGAGATCTCCTGAATTGGACTATCAAGACACTGTGCTTTTTTATTGCCAATAAGAAGATACTGCCAAACACATATTGTATAAAAGACTATTGCTAAAAATAAGAGTAATAGAAATTAGTCACCCAATGCTGATACCCAAAAACACAAATTTGAGAGTCAGCAAGGACATTGTTGAGACTAAGCCCCCTTCTCCTCTTAAACAAAATCAAAGTAAGGAAACTGAGAAACAGGAAGAAGAAATAACTAAAATTATGAAGACCTCCTCCAGCTGATGCAATCTCTGGGCCTGTCACAAGCGGTTGCTGCTGCTACCCATCAACATGGCAACACACTCGATCTGGTGTTCCAGCTGGGTCTTGAGATTGACAACCTCATGATTGGTCAGGTCATCTGGTCTGACCATTGCACTGTGGAGTTCAGCTTTGGGGCCTTCCCCCCCGAATTCCCTCCCTTCCCCTGCAGAGATGGTCAGCTATTGCCCCTTAAGGGGTGTTGACCCAAAGGGATTATTGGCATTAGCTGACCTATCTAAGGTTGATGAAGCATGTGTGATTGGCACTGGAGAGGCTGTGGCCTCCTATAATAGGGTGGTTACTGAAACTCTAGATGCCATCGCAGCAGTCCGTATACAATCTAGATCCTCTCAATTGAGATCCCCTTGGCTTGATGGAGATCTCAAGGTGATGAAGATCAAGGGTCAGAAGATGGAAAACTGCTGGCCGAAGTCCCTGGCTGGAGGCCAACAGGTTGGCCCTACATTCTCACTATGCTGAGTACCAGGGGGCAATTTCCTGTAAGAAGGCAGAATTTCTGTCCAGGGAAATTGCTGCAGGGAGAAACAGACCATCTTAGCTGTTTCAGGCTGTGGACAGGCTTTTACATCCTGCCTGTCTCCAGCCCCCAAAAAAAGCTTTTTCAGCCTCTTTATGTGAAGAGTTTGCTCTGTTTTTCTCTGACAGAATGTTGGCCATCTGGTCGGGGATTCCGCCAGAGAGGTTTTTGCCTCACAGTGATCAAGTTAGGAGTTTCAGAGGTACTTCGTCTGCCTGGGAGGAGTTTAGGCCAGTGGAGGTGTCTGAAGAGACTAAGGTGATCTTGGAGCTGAAGCACACCTTTTGTGAACTGCACTCGGCATGGATGCATTTCTTAATGGGATGTTCCGATGCAGTTGGCCTGGTGTTCACCAGGATTGCCAGGTGCTCGATGATGAAGGGGGTCTTCCCAGTTGCTTTGAAAGAAGCACTGGAGAATCCCCTCCTAAAGAAATCTTCTCTTGACCCAGACATCCTGGTGAATTACTATCCAATCTCCAACCTGCCTTTCTTGAGCAAGGTTGTTGAGAAATTGGTGGCACAACAGCTTGAGGATCACCTTGTGTCCTTGGATATCTATGAGCCTTTCCAGTCAGGTTTTTGGGCCAGACACAGCACTGAAACTGCTCTAGTGAGAGTGCATAATGATCTGTTCAGGGCTAGAGATAGAGGAGACAGGTCAGTTCTTTGCTCCTCAATCTCGCCTCAACTTTTGACACTGTGGATCACGTCGTGCTTCTTGATTGGCTGTGTGAGTTTTGTGGAGTTGCCAGCACCATCATCAAATGGTTTGAGTCCTATTTCTTGGACAGAGTGCAGCAGGTGGTGATGGGGAATTTCTCCTCCTCCCCAATGCCTCTGTCTTGTGGAGTACCTCAGGGCTCGATCCTGTCGCCGATGTTGTTTGCAGTGTATATGCTTCCCCTGGGTGAAATCATTTGACAATACAGTGTGGAGTTTCTCTGCTATGCAAATGACATCCAACTGTATTTGTCTTTTGTACCCAAAACATCGGGAGCGGTTGACATGCTTAAAAGCTGTCTGGCTAAAATCAATGACTGGATGGCTTCCAGCTGGCTGAGACTCAACCTGGCTAAGACTCAGGTGCTGGTGATCGAGCCTGGTCACGGGCATGATGGGTTGCCACTGGGGGCTGACTTTGGATTTGTTCTAGGGTCTGCTCTGTTGGTGGTTTCTCTGAGGGTGTGAAATCTGGGTGTGATCCTTGATTGCAGATTGACCTTTGAAGATCAGGTGTCAGCTGTAGTCAGCAGTGGTTTTTATCACTTGCGGAACATTGCCCAGATTAAGCCCCTCATTCCACCTGAGGACCTGCCAACACTAGTACATGCCTTTGTGGCTTCTAGGCTCTATTACTGCAATGTTCTGTACTTTGGGGTCTCAGGAGGGACCCCTCCACAGGCTGCAGCTAGTGTAGAATGCAGCGGCCCAGCTGCTGATGGGTCTTTTGAGGTCCAGTCATGTGACTCCGGTCCTGCGTGATCTGCACTGGCTGCCAGTCAGGTGGAGGATCCTTCTCAAGATGAGTCTTCTCACCTTTAAGGCCCTATATGGGCTTGGTCCTTTTTACCTGTCTGATCTCCTTACACTGGCGTCCTCTGCTCGCTCCCTTCGCTCCTCCTTGAGGGGCCTCCTGGACATTCCTAGGGTTCGGCTCAAGACCTCGGGAGATCGTGCTTTTAGTGTCTCTGGGCTGACCCTGTAGAACTCACTTCCACCTGCAGTCCAGGAGGCTCCCTCGATTGAGGTATTCAAGAGGAGGCTAAAGGCCCACCTCTTCAGCCTGACCTTTGACTGTTGACATCTTTTTTTAGTTTTGGCCAGTCCCTTGAAGTCTGACTTCCAGAAACCTCTATTTTACTGAAATTTAATCTTGTTATGTTTTAAAGAGGTTTTATTATGTTTTTGTCCACTGCTGTATGTCCTTGTTTATGTTCGGTGTCCAGAGCCTCCAGGATTGGGTGCCCAACAAATAAAATTGCTTTGCCTTGCCCTATTAATATGCATGAACAAAGACAATGTAAGGGCTGCTTAAGCAAAACTATTTCAGTTTTTGGGAGGGAAAAAACTAAACAAGATACAGTTAGCAGTACAAGAGACAAACTTCTCTCCTTCCTTACAAGATCCTCTGGACTTAAAATAAGTAGAAATATGGTGGATCACATTAAAATCTACAGGGAGGTACCATTCTCTACTCAAATTTACATTACTTTTAAGAACCCAGTAGTGGCAAATTCCCTTCTGTCTATGGTAGGTAATTTGGATAACCTAGGAATGCATATTGTACATACCCAGGACCCAGGAGAAAAGAAGTCAGGCTACAGAAGAATAGATGGGGGCTCAATTGGACCCAACCCTGAAGACAATATTCCTCTCATAGATCTTGAGAGACTGGCCAACACAAATAATTTTGTACCTCTTATAAATTTGGATCCAGAATGACATTTTGAGCATTCCACATCAAAAAAGAACAAAGTGAATCAGCATAACAGACTCACCGTTCTCTCATGGAATATCAAGTGACTCCATTTTAAATTAGCTGATCAAGAAGTTATGGAATTCCTGGAGACCTTTGATATAATAGGTCTTCAGGAAACCTGGTGTACTGAAATCATTACCCACAGAATATCTAGGTACACAGTTTACATGTTCCCTGCCACTAGAAACGGGAAGCACAACAGATTTAAAGGTGGTCTATCTATATACATCGATCAGAACCAATTTAAACCTTAGAGTCTTAGAACATCTACCTAAAGCTGATAATGCACTTATTTTAACACTCATGGATGGGCCACAAAAAATTATTTTGCGTAATGTCTGTTTCCCTCTAAGAACTAAGACTTTGGGTTCTAATGACCCTTATCTTTCTCATTTGAAGCAGGCATTAGACAAATTAGCTGAAAATGAAGGAAATGCCCCTATATTTATTTTGGGAGACTTTAATGCAAGGATAGCTTCCAAAATATCAGAAGAGACATACTCTAATCTTGCCTTCTTCTTACCCACTATAAATTCTGCAGTGGTATCCAGAAGGGAAGCACTGGACCTAAAGACTAATTATAGAGGGAAGGAATTGCTTCTATGTCTTGCAAAAAGGAACTTTTGTATACTGAATGGGAGAACTGATGGAGACAGACCTGGGAAACTAACATTTATTGATGCCTCTGGCACCTCCACACTGGACCCGATTTGGGCCAACTTGGAGGCTGTTAAATTGGTTCAGAAATTACAAATAGGGGATCACACAGAATCTGCTCATCTTCCAATAATATTAAATCTAGAAAATATCTATTCTAGCCTCCCACAAACTGAGGTACATCTGGGGAAGAGCTAGAAATTATTAATGAAAGAAGGATTAAATGGGGTCCTATCTATCAAGCACAGCTCAAGGAAATTATGTATTCAGGAGAAGCATACAGCATTCATAATCAAATTCTTGAGAAAACTCAAGTTCCTAAAATTCATGATAGTTGGGAGAATATTTGTACAGTCTTGAGAACATCCTGTAAAACCAGCAAAACAATAAATAATAGACAACGCACTTTCTTGAAATCATGGTTTAATCAAAAATGTAGACATGCTAAAGCATCTTTTAGCGAGACTCTCAGACAATACAGATGGAAAAGGAAGAAAAATCAAATGGACCATATGATTCTGAAAAAAGAAAGAGAAAAATATAAAAAAAAGTCTTGGAGGATGAACAGAAGAAATATTCCTATCACCAATGGGAAAAATTAAGACAAGACGGCCTTAACAGGGATTGCAGGCTCTTCTGGAACTTAGTAGCACAGGGATATAATAAATATCAAACAAGGGTAGAGTCATACATTACCCTTCAAGTGTGGATTTCTTATTTTTCAAATCTACATTATTCCTTGGAAGAAGAAGAAATAGAGTATAAAATGAATCACATGAATGGGGTTATTTACCCAGGGCCTATTATGATAACAGAGGATGAAATCTGCATTGCCCTTAATTCCTTGAAGCCCAATAAAGCACTAGGCCCAGACAGAATTATAGGCAATGTGTTTAAATCATTTCAAGACTGTGGATTCCATTTCTTGCCAAGATATTTAATGGGTTTTACAAAGCTTAGAATTTCCCTCTAGCTGGTCGGGCAGTGTTATATTTCCAATCTATAAAAAGGAAAACCCCAATAATCCAAAAATATACAGGCCCATTAGTCTGATTGATGTGTCACAAACAATCTTCTCCAAAATAATTCTAGGCAGACTTGCAGACTGGGTTGAGGAGCACTCTGCCCTTAATGAGGCACAGAATGGCTTCAGGAGGAACAGATTGACAGTACAATACCGTTATTTGCTTCAGCACAAAGGGCCCAATATTCAGACTGCTCCAGGCAATGACGCAAGAGGGGGCATAGCGCATCTGAGATGCACCGGGGCCAAGACAGGGAGATATTCAAAGGTAATGTGCCATGGTGCATCTCCATTGAATATGGCACAGAATGTGCATGGTGCAGTGACAATGCATGGGTGCATTCACCAGACAAGGAGGACCGGGAATGCTCCAGCGCAACTGTAGTTGCACTTGGCACATCACCCACGATATTCAGACTTGGGCATGCAAATGGGCCATAATATATGCATGGTGGAAATGGGGCCATTTGCATGTCATTATGGCCCCATTTGCATGCATTTCGCAGGGCAGCCTGGTGAAATTCTCCTGTCACCCTGCACAGACCGTTGCATGGACAGAGGTGGGTCTGGGGTACCCCCCTACCTGATAACTGTGATCATGGTAGAAATGATGATGGGCAATCCCTGGTCATCCAGTGATACCCCCCCTCCCATTGGCCCAATTGTGGGCAGAAATACAGATCTGATAACCCAGATGCTCCAATGGAGCCCACCCGAACGAGTGTAAATACAGAAGTGTCCATTCTCTGGTAGTCCAGTGGACCCCCCAACCCGAATCTGTGATTGCTGGTGATATCTCAGGACGGTAACTGCCTGGTGATCTTGTGGGACCCCCCCCACCTCTCCCAAAACACTGATCGCTGGTGCCGTTGTATGCAACACATTCCCTGGTGGTCCAGTGGTTGCCCCCACTCCCCCACCCACACAGGACACCAGGTCCCCCCCCGTCATTGGCGGGCGGCCACAACCTGCCTGCATACCACCCGGCCACCTGCTGAATGACGGCTTACAGTATGTGCTGTAAGCCTATTGGTCCACTATGTGAACCAATGGGCTTGCAGGGCAGATTGTACTACACAGGCACAAATATGTGAATGACTCATTCACATGTTTGTGCCTGTGTAGCTAGTATGCCTGCAAGCTCATTGGTTCACACATGAACAATAGGCTGACAAGCACATATTTCAATCTGTCATTTGGTGGGCAGCCAGGCGGTATGTGGGTGAGTTGCTGCCGCCATGATGACGGGGGTTGAGTGGCCTGGATGTCCTGTGTGGGTCGGGGAGGTGGGGAGCAACCACTGACCACCAAGGAATGTGTTGCATACAGCAATGGTGATCAGTGTTTCGAATGGAAGGGATTCACAAGATCACCAGGCAGTTACTATCCTGAGATATCACCGCAATCATGGATTCCGGTGGGAAGGGCCACTGGACAACTCAGGAATGGACACTTCTACGACCTGCGTTCCAGGCATGGGAGGAGGTGGGTTCCACTGGACCACCAGGGTTATCGGATCTGTATTTCTGCCCCGTTTGGGCTAATGGGAGGAGGGTACCACTGGATCACCAGGGTCTGTTTGGGTGCTTGAGGATGGTGTTCATGCTGGGCAGGTGGCCACCCACAGCAGGCGGCTGCTGTGTTGCACCCAGCAGTAAGGCAGCCTGCCTGTGGGTGGCCGGCATTTGAGCTGAAGTATTCAGGCTCAACTTTGTGCCCCGGCATGTGGCGCATCTGGGGGTTGTGCCAGCAGATGTGCCACACATCGCAGACTGAATATCGGGATGTCCCACATATGCATGTGCATGCCCCTTTCAGATGTGCCGCATACATTAGCACTGCGCCCTGGCACATCGGGACTTGCGCTGTGCAAGTCAGTCTTTTGAATATCGCACTGAGGCACAATGCGGGGTTGTGCCGGCGCAACCCTTTGAAAATCCCAGACATAGTCTGAAAGTATACCAAGATTTGGAAAGGCAGATTATATTGTTGCTTTGTCAATTTTTCTGCAGCTTTTGATAGCGTCAGTAGGAAGATCCTCTGGTCAACACTTGAGGACTTGAACTTGAAATGGACACTTGGACACCTTAATCAGACAACATGAACACACCTGGATGAGAATACAGTATAAGCAATATGAGCATTTTACTGATATATTTCAAACCAATGTAGGGGTCAGACAGGGATGTATCTTGGCCTCTACTCTCTTTAACATCTATATTAACACCATTTTACAACAAATTACAGATCCCAATTTCCATGCACCAAAAGTTAATGAACACAGAATAGATAGTTTGGCTTATGCAGATGACTTGGTACTTCTTTCCACATCTGCATTAGGTCTCAAAAGGAAAATAAGCCTTTTTGAGACACTGTGCAATCAAAGAAAATTGAAGATCAATCAAAGCAAAATGAATATAATGATTTTTGGAAATAAAGCAAGGAATATACCAAAGTTTAAGATTGATGGAAACACCATTGAGGTAGCAAATAGTTATGACTACCTTGGGGTAAGATTTATGTACAATTTATCTTGAAAAAAACACATGGAGTTGATACAGAATAAAACGTCTCCAGCAGTTAATGCTCTTAAAATATTCAATGCCAAAATGGGTAAATCCTCAGTTAGGGGGATCCTGAGGGTCATCAACGCTAAAATTAGAGCCAGTATAATTTATACAACAGAAGTTTGGGGCTTTACTAACATAGGCTCCATAGAAATAACATTTAATAAATTGTACAGATATATCTTGATGTTACCTCAGGGAACTCCTAACTGTATTCTCAAACTAGAATTTGGACAACAATCACTATCTTTATTAATTAAAGAAAGAGAAATCATGTTCCTACTCAAAACCTTTTTACTCCCAGAACAGCGATACCCTAGAATGTGCCTGGAGGAAGGTATTAAGCTAGCTACAATGGGGTATGCACATCCATTGATTCAGCTAGTCAAAAAAACATTAATGTCATCTGGCTTGGGCCATTTGTTGCACACCATATACATTAGATCATGGGAGGAAATTAGCTATGACGTCAAAATGAGGCTTAGGGATCTGGATATCAACCACCTATTCATTCAGTTAGCTTCACTAAAACTTTATGATTATTACAAACAATTCAAGACTATTTGGGGGCTTGAACTCTACCTCACATATTTGGCTTGCCCCAAACTGAGAATAATATACACTAGATTCAGAACACAAACTTATAATGCTCAGTTTATTCAGTATAGGCAAAACCAATATAGTACTACCTCTCCCTTTGCAAATGTGGGGCTAAGGCAATTGATGATTTAAAACATGTTGTCTTATCATGTCTTCTTTATGAGACTAAAAGAAGACAATGGTTGGGTGGGTTGCTAGGAGGTCTCAGCCTCCCCTCAAAAAAGGTAATTGTGTATCTTTTCACTACACAAGAGAAGTACATTCAAGAAATTGTAGCAGAATTTCTGATAACCACACATCTATAAGATAAGGATGGAATGAATTTACTTCTAATGTAAGAATATATAAAAACTGTACTTGGGTAGTTTCTCATTTTTCTGCTCGAACCTAAGTTTTTGTCTCTCAAAATATAAGAAATGAATCCTCTTATTGACTGCTATTTGATACTATGTTGATTTTGGGATATCTAAATTGTATGTCTGAAATCAAAAAGATTTAAATGTAATGGAGGGTATTTCCAACATCAAAGTTTTTAGCTTTATTTTATTTTTGTAGCGTATTGTAATGGCTTTGCTGATCAATACACATGTACTGCACTTGACTTCTGACTCCTGAGTGTGTGAAGGTGCTCCTGACCTTAAGTAAATGTGCTTTTGCTGTACAGTGGTAATTGGGTACAAGGGATGTCGATTCCTTGCTCAATCCATGGACCCATAGCCAAGTCATTAAACTCAGCTCCTCTTCAAGCTCTCTGACTGATCCCTCAGAGGTTGCACAGGCCTGTAACAAAAAAATGTATTGACCTTACTGCCTACCTCAGCAAACTCCCCACCAATCCCCCTCCTAGCCCTGGCGGTCAGATGAAATCTTCCTCTCCTGCTGGTACTCCCCCCCACCTTCTACTTTAGAGCCATCTGCCTTAGAGACACTATCAAGCTCTTGTAGAGCCTTTCCAACAGAGGCAGCCCTGGCAGCGATGGTCTTTCCACTCTTCTCTTAGGCTCATTTTTCCCACTATCTCAGAACCCCTCACCTTTATTTTCAACCTGGCCCTTACCACATCCACCATGCCCGACTCCTGGAAGCATACCAAAGTTGTGCTGATGTTCAAGGCTGGGGACCCCTTTCCCCAGACAACTATAGACCCATCTCCATTCTCCCCCACCTGAGCAAACTCCTGGAGAAAATTGTGCACAACCATTTCTCTGAGTATATTGAGAAATATAACCTGCTGTGTCCCCAGAAACATGGTTCCAGAAGCACCACAGCACCACATCAGCCTTGACCCACTTCACTAACCATGTCCTCAGAAACATGGACTCTGGTAAGGCCACAGGTGCGGTATTTGTGGATCTGAGCAAGGCCTTTGACCTTGTCAATCACTCCCTCCTCCGCACTACTCTCTTCCACCTTGGCTGCTCAGCTGAGACCTCCTCTTGGTTCCAGAGCTATCTCAAGGGCAGGTCCCACTTGGTGACCATTGGCACAGCCTCCTCCCCTGCCCTGCCTGTCTCCATGGGTATCCTCCATCCTGGTCCCCTGCTATTTTCCATTTTTATAAACTCCCTTCCTGCTGAGAGCCTCTCCTGCAAGGTACTTCTGTATACAGATGTCCTCATGCTATTCCAGAGTAACAAGTCCCTTACAAATATATTCTCCATACTAACCCCCAAGTATGGTGCTGCTTTCAATTGGTTTCTTTCTAACAGGCTCTTGGTAAATTAAAAGAAAACAAAATCTATGCTCCTCTGGTCCAAACCGCACATTTCCAGCATCTCCAAATCAAACTCATCCCTATTAGTGCTCACACTTGAAGCCCCCCCCAAAAAAAAAAATTCAGCTTCAAATACTTATGCATTACCCTGGACCACTCCCTTGTGTTCATGAAACACAGCAACAACATTGTGTGCAGGGTTAAACAGAAACTTGGTGCTGCCTACCACCAAAAAGAATTCTTGAGTCCTAAGGCATGCCTTGCAATTGCCCAAGGCAGTCTTCTCCCCCTTACAGATTACTGCTCCCCTGTCTATTCCCAAGTGTCCTTTGCCTTGTGCTCCAGGCTTAAGTTAGTATACAATAGCATCTGTTGGTTCATGCTCCAGTCACCTTACTCTACACATAACTGTGACTTATAACAGTCGCTAGGGTGGCTCCCACTCTGAGGATGGTTCGACTATGCCCTTCACTGTATTATTGACAACACCCTCAGAAGCAGCCTCTTATCCCTGTACTCATCCCTCCTTAAAGGCAGAGTGGCACCAAGGTGCCTCCGAGTTTTGTCTATCCCCCCACTGGAAATCCCTAGAATCTCCTCTGCCAATGGCAGCAAAGCCATTTCCTTCTCTGCCCCCTCCCTGTGGAACAAGTTCCCTATGTTGCTCCGCTCGACTGATTCTCACCCCACCTACAAGACCCACCTCAAAGCATGGCTGCTGTCGGGAACCAAATACTCTTGCACTCCCGTGTAATATATGCCACCCCCTCCTGCTATATCTCTTTCCTTGATGTGGTGTCCTACCCCTTCTGGGGGCACTGTCACCCCTTTTGGCTCTGTACTCTCCCCCTTACTGCCTATGCTACAGCACTTACTTTATGTGGATTGTTTGTCTATCTGTCCTGGATAGTGTATCATAATTGTGTATTGACCTATGTACTGCATGAATGACCTTACTGCAGTCCATTTTATGTATGGTCTTTACGTACTTTGCACGGTGTACCCTACTGCAATCCATCTTACATATGACCATTACATACTATGCTACTTTACCGAATCATCAATGCCTGTAAACTATTGTCATGTTACCTGTATTTGCTTTACTCATTATGCCATGCTGATGCCTGTAACTACTGTCATGTTACCTGTACTTGCTTTACTCATTGTTTATTTAAGTCTTAGATTACCGGGTAAGTGCACTGATCCAAGGACAGTTTTCAGGTACTACCCGGGCCACAACAATGGCGCAGATAACAGTTAAAATGCATGACAAAATGCAATAGGAAAAGCAGTTTACAAGCTGTGCAATACAAGTTTCAACATAAATAACAGCAATAAAAATAAACAATGGGGCAGGATAATAAAAGTACAATATAGAGTTACATACAAGTAGAAAATGCATTTACAAGCTATAGTACGTTAGGTAACAGGGTAAGGAAACAGCGCGCACAGTAGCCTAGATAGGGATAATAACAAGGCAAAAGATGCCTCAGGTGGGGAAGATTGTTTGGAGATGGAAAAGTGCAGAGAAGTTTAGTGCCAGAGTTGGGGGGTACCCAGGAGAGCAGGAGCAGGTGGATTCATATAGAAGCCAGGATCTGAACAGGGATTTGAAGGAGAGGTGTGAGGTAGCTGTGAGGAGGGGTACCAGGATTCTGTTCCAGAGAGAAGGGGCAGCTACCAATAGAGCTTTACTTCTGATTGCAGTGGATTCTCTTGGGACCTCTGGGGGGTGGGGACTGATGTTTCATGCAGACACCTTGGTGGAGCACAGGCCTTGTTGAGGGATGCATACAGGAACCCACCACTACCACGTAGAGTGCCATCAATAATGCATTCAAGTTCATAATCATGGCAACACTTGAGTGAGGGCCACTCAAGTGACTGATATAAGTTGCAGTGGTGGGTGGAGAAGGGAGCCATTAGTGCAAAACGGCAAATACTATTGTAAACTGGGGTGCATCTAAGGTGAAAGGTAGTGGACAGAGAGAAGGAGTAGATAGGAGAGCAACAGTCAAGGATTGGGGGCATGTTTCCATGGGCAATGGCTAATCGGGCAGCAGGGGTTAGGTAATTCTTTATACGATAGGTGGTGCCTAGCTTTTGGTGAATTCTGCGTACAACAGTGTTTATGTGCACGGTATAGGAGAGGGATGGGTCTAGGGTTACACCCAGGTACTTGAAATCTGAGACTATCTCTAGGGGAGGCCCCGATGTGGAGAGCACCAAGAAGGAGCAGTTTGATTTTGCAGTGCTTGCCAGATAGGGCTTTGACCCAAGGAGCATTGCCTTGGTTTTTGTCTTGTTTACCAGGAACAGGTTAGACAAAAACCAATTGTGGGCAGAACAGTAACAGTGGATATGTTCTGAATAGATTTGTCACTGTGGTAGAGGACTAAGTCATCGGCATACAGTAGGGCCAGGCAGTTAAGGCTGTCAGAGGGGAGGGAGTTTATGAATAGAGAGAATAGTAAGGGGCCCAGGATGGAGCCCTGGGGGACACCTGTAGAGACTGGCAGTTCAGGGGAGGTGGCCATACTGGTAGCACGTGAGGTGGGCACCTGAATCAAGGCGATGTCTGAAACAGCAACGTGATATGGGTGAAAGCCAGAATGGAGAGGGGGGAAGGAGGGTGACCTGATGTTTCTATGTTTCTATGTGGTGGGGTAGGCGACCGTAGTGACAGGATGATGCTATATGTACATGCGTGGGGGAGTGAGCATGGCGAGCATGGCCTGGGAGGGTGGAGGGATGTAGGGGGGTGGTGCTGCAGTTGGCTGCCGCTTTTAATGCCGTCAGTGTCGAGGTTGGCCTCCGCTTGTGGTGCTGGGGTTCTGGGTTCGGGTCTGGGTTCAGGCGCTACTGTGGTTTTGTTGCGCCCGGCCCAAAACTTGCATTTTTTTTGCTTTCACCCTCCCTGATATGCACCCCCCCCAGAGATGAGAATCCTTAAGTAGGGGGGTGCTGGGGTGAAGCAAATGATTTAAGTCCCCAGCACCGTTTTTCTGTGTGCCGAGGATGTCAGGGTGGCGAAATTGTTTTTGCCGTCCTGACATCACAATAATGTGGGTTGCCATTCAGTGCTCGCCATTATCACATAGAACCAGCAGTACCTACTGTCACTGACTGGGAGCGGCCAGTCAGGTAACTCTGGAACCACAGCCGAGTCTTGTTTGAGCAGCCAAGCTGCAGGAGTTTGGTAAGGAGTAGAGGGTGGTTGACCAGGTTGAAGGCCTTGGTCAAGTCCACAAACACCATGCCAGTGGCTTTACCCTGATCCATGTTTGTTCCTAAGGACATGGTCAGTAAGGAGGGCAAGGGTAGAGGTGGTGCTGTGGTTCTTCCAGAACTCATGTTGCTGATCACACAAGAGGTTATACTTATCAATGTGGTCAGATAATTGATAGTGGACAATCTTTTCGAGTAGCTTACTAAGGTGGGAAAGAAAGGATATAGGTCTGTAGTTGTCGGAGAAGAGTGGGTCCCCGGCTTTAAATATAGGGACAACTTTGGCAACCTTCCAGGGACTAGGCATGGAAGCTGAGGTAAAAGCTAGGTTATAGATGAAAGCCAGAGATTTGGAGATGGCAGGGGCTATAAGTTTGAGGAAGGAGGGGTAGAGGGCATTGGAGCCAGGGCTACCATGGGTGGGGAGGCTCTGAAGGAGTTCAGCAGTGAGCTTCTGAGAGATGATCCTCAAGTAGAAAGACAGGGAGGATGGGACAGAGGGAGAGGATGGAAGGGGGGGAGGTTACTAGCACAAACTCCAGGAGTTGGGGGTTTCTGTGGGGGTAGTTTGCATAAGTGGGCAGAGAGATCCATGAACTTTATATTAAATGCATGGGCAACATCCAATGAATCTGTCAGAGGGCCAATAGGGGAGTTGAGGTTGATTGTTGGGCTATGGGATTGAGGTAAGGATGGCGCCAAGGGAGCTCCAGAAATGTCGAGGGTTTGCAAAGTTTTCTGTGTGGAGTCTCTGGTAGTGGTTGCGTTTTAGAGACTGGGCAGACTGCTTGCATTTATTACGCAGTTTCCTATATTCATTCCAAAGGTCAGGAGTGGGCGACCATATGTAGGTGACCCTTTTGGAATCCCGTTCTTTCATGAGGGCCAAGAGCTCCTTTGTAATCTTTCTGGTGCAGCTACCTCTCACCCTTCTTGTAGTGAGCAGGAAGTGGCTATCCTGAATCCTAGTGAGGGCATCAGTGAAAAAAGATCACCACTGATGACACATCAGTCAGGGAGTAAAGAGCTGACCAGTCTACAGCATTTACATCATGTAGGAGGTTACTGGAATTGGGATTGTTGAAATTATGGAAGGACCGGTATTTTGGGGGAGGACACTTAGTTTTGGTGGGCCAGAGAATATAAGTAGGGGAGTGGTCGCTAATGGAGTCAGACAAGGTTCCTGCCTGAAGTACCTTGTCCTCCCTGTTTGTGGCCACCCAATCTAGAAGTGAGTGATGTAGGGTTTGGGCATTGTGCCTGGTGGGGATAGTGATTACTTGCACCAGATTGTGCCATTTAAGGAGACTGGCATAATCAAGTTCTAGGGGGGCTTAATCAATTTAGGTTAAAGTCACTGAGAAGAATGGTGTCCCTGGATGAACAGAGACTGCCTAGCCCAGATAGGTAGTTCGCTAGGCCAGGTGTGCCTCGGTTCGGGAGTTATAGCAAAAGCCAAGGTACAATTTTTCATAAGGAAGTTATGATTGTGCCATGCTAATGTCCTGGGTCGTGCCTGAAAACGGTCCATTGGATCAGTGAACCCACTCGGTTATCAACGACATAAATAAATTGTCATTTCCTGTTTTTAGTGAGTCTCCTGAGAAAAAAAAGATTGATATTAGGGATGGCATCTAGAACTAAAGGACTGAAACAAAACACTTTCTTATAAAGTAGAGTACTTCACAAAATGAAATCTCAGAGGAAGTTATGATAGCATGTGAGTGATATCTGCTAGGTATCATCCTGTTGGCTATGATAATCTGAAGAAGGATCTTGGGGATAAAGTCTCTGAAAGAAAGTTGAGTAGAGGCTTTACTACTATTTATTAATTAATTTGTATTTATTTATTTATTTCAAATGTTTTACCAGGAAATATATACTAACCTGGTACAGCTCGTTTCCTGATGTGTCCTTGTGGGAGTAGGCAATACAAGTGGTACAATGGTAAATAAAATATAATAACGTGCCAGAATAATAAAAAAGTAAATATTACAGTTGAGCAGTCACAATAGACTACTTCTTTTCTGCAATCAGAATGGTAACCATAGAAATAAGAAAGAAGGTTGAAAGCTGGCTTGGTGGCAGGGGAGTAGAGCTACTGCTGCCATGCGAATGACCTGAGTTCAGGAGTGGACTGTGGTCGCTCGGGGGTCAACCGGGGGGGGGGGATTGAGTGTTTGAAAAACTACTCTCTTCTCCCAGGAAGGGGGACTTGCTGCATTGCGTCTACACTGCCACCATGTGGAGACATGATGGCAAGCCAGTGGGTGCACTAACAACTGATACAGTCAGCGGGAGTCGCATGGTGCATGCATGCCTCCACACGCACGCACAATGGCATCACTGCACACCATTCAGTCAAGGGACAAAACTGGAAAAGGGTGCAGGAAGCATGATGCCTGGCTCGCTTATGCTGATCTTCGCTAACAACCCATGCGAGGCTGAATCTGGATGTGGTCACAGGGAGAAAGCCCTCCTCCTATTGGCCCCACTACTTGGGGCAATAAGTGGAGGATCTCAGAGCCGGTATGTCTTGGGGAAGGTGGCTGTCAATCGGGGAGCGGTCTGGGGCTAAGGGGGCATGCCTGCACCAGGGAGAAAAAGAAAGAAGGTTGGCAGGGATTGTCACAAAGAGGGAGAGAGAGAGATAGAAAGTTGGTGGTTTAATAATATATCCACTGTGTACTGTAATTATAACTGTACTGTGTAGTGTGCTTGCCAGCTGCTGGCTTTCCAGTTTTATAGCAGCAGATAACAGAGCTATGCATATGTGAACCTTAGAGAGGCAGGGAAGATAGTTGTGCACTTTTGCAGCTGCAGCTACAGTATAGTGCAGATTTGTTTAGACAAACCAAGGATGTTTGTGTAATTTTGGGGTTTGGGTGCTGGGCTAACTGGCTGCTAGTACAGCCACACCTGAGGCATCAGTCGTCAGTCATTCTTTTCCCCTCCCCCTCTAACCAGAGCTTCATTTGAAGTGGGCTGAGTGGAAACTGGTGGCATATGACAGACAACTTTAACTGACAAAATGGCAGTAACATGAGAAAAAGCCATCGGCATGGCTTTCACTTTGCCTTAGATCCCAGAAGAGTGGAGTGGAGCATGGATTTCTCAGACTTTCTGACCTGCTGCTGCCCGATGTCTGAGAGTGTTAATGTAATGGGGAGAGTGACCAAACTCCACTTTCAGCTCCAAGGAGTGGAGTGCATCTCTACAGTCCATTCCCAGTCACTCAACTTGCTGCTGAGAGTGCCAGTAGTGAGGGGAGAAAGAATTAATGAGAGAATTAATTAAGTAAGGAATAAGGCATGATGGGGGATTATGCAATGTTAATGTACCAAGGGGTGGTTTGGAGTCCTGAGGTACATTAACAAGTATAATCCCCCCAACGGAACAGCCCTAATCCACTTATAAAATGGGTTGTAAACGCAATGCTGTGCCCTACCTGCCATCTCTCTCTTTCTCTGTCTCCCCTGCCCCACCATCTCTCTCTCTGTCTCTCTCCCCCTCTCACTCTTAGCTCTAATAACAAAACGACTCATGAGGTCCCAGCCTGTCTTTCATCGCTGGCTTGCTCTCTCTCTCTCTCTGTCTCTCTCTCTCTCTCTCCTGGCTGCTGTCTCTCTCTCTCTCTTCCATGCTCACTACCAACTCCTCAGAGGCATTTCCTGATGTGCTGGTGAGAGGTTAGTTTCCACTATGGCATGCAGCCTGACATGTCCGCTGATTGGCTGGAAGCCTAGTGAGTGACAGGGCAGCAGTGCTGTAGGGTACAGATTGCTTAGAAGCCTAGTGAGTGACAGGGCAGAAGTGCTGTAGGGTACAGATTGCTTAGAAGCCTAGTGAGTGACAGGGCAGCAGTGCTGAAGGGTACAGATTGCTTAGAAGCCTAGTGAGTGACAGGGCAGCAGTGCTGTAGGGTTTAGGTGTCATCCTTGCTCTGCACTAGTCACCTGTGACTGCAGTTATAGTAACCACCAGGTAGAAGCTTGAGGCAGCAGTTCTAATGGGAGTTTTAATGGTGACTTTTGACCCTGGCAGGTTATACTCTCAGATAATACACCCTTGTGGCCTTCTCCAGCAGGGGTATGTACTATTTTAATGTAGTACCATGTGATCGGGTTCTAATGAACCAAGGAGCCAGAACTTAGCAATACACATTTTATAAAAATCATAAAATGGGTTGGGACAGTTCATCTTGTTTCTGTTCTCAAATTCCTCTCACTATCCCTCCTGAGCGGCACACATTAAGGACTCAAGGAAATCTCTCTCAACCCACATGTAGACAGAGACTGTTGGTAGTTTCTCAAAATGCATTATGCAGACAGTAACGTGCTGCTGGCAAGACCTTAAAGTAATCGCGATCCTGTCAGTGGCCTAAGCTAGCTACCTGGCTGTTCTATTAACTACGCTACATCACAGTGCAGTGCCCCTACTGACATCAGATAATACAACAGCACCCCAGTAAGAAATGTAAAGCAGAGGGACTATTTCAAATTAAACTAGTTTTTTTTTATTTTACAAATTGTTTAAAGAATATCACAGTTTCTCAACATATACCCATTTTATAAGTGACATAATACACTCCGGGGTGTGGATTACTGTGGATAAATGCACTTCTTGGGGCAGTAAGGGTGAACTAGTATGGAGGAGAGCACTTCTGTCTCCAGAAGAGTCGCTTTACAGGAAAAGTACAAGCACAAAAACAAAACAGCACACACACCATTCTCTGTATTGAACTATTAAGTTTCATGGTGCATGGCAGAAATGCCGGTCAAACTACCCCTAAGTATCGCCACTTGATGTGGCTTCTTCAAGGTGGGGGGGTTGACTGGTAACACATTACCTTAAATACCTCAAAATTAACAAGCAATTGTGCAAATTTGCCTAATTGGTGCATGAAAAATGTGTTACTAAAGTGCTTGTTATTTATAAAACACATAGAATTAATGACATATGAATTAAGGTGAAATTACATCAGTATAAACATAGAAATAGAAACAAAATGTGTCGGCAGACAAGGACTGGTAGGTCCATCTAGTGTGCCCTGTTTTTTCTGCCTAACACTACACCCTGGACTCTGTTTGGTTACAGGTGTCCCACCCTTCTCCCTTACCTCTATTTATTATACTCATGTGCCTATCCCATGCATATTTGAAGCTCACCATTGTCTTCATCCCTACCACCTCTTCTGGCAGGCTATTCCAGGTGTCCACCGCCCTTTCTATGAAAAAGTATTTCCTCACATCCCTCTTAAACTTCTCCCCACAAGCTTCATAGCATGCCTGCGTGTTCTGGTGCTCCTCTACCTGTGAAAAAGACTCCTCTCCTGCACCTTGTTCACCCCATGAGATACTTACAGTATCAGTCATGTTTCCTCTTGTGCTCCTCTTCTCCAGGGATTAAATGCTGAGCTCCTGCAGACCCTCCTTGTATGATTTCTCATGCAATCCACACACCAGTTTAGTAGCCCTCCTCTGGACCGCTTCTACCCTGTCAATGTCCTTGTGGAGGTGCGGCCTCCAGATCTGGACATAGTGCTCCAGGTGGGTTCCTACAAGTGAGCGATACAGATGCATCACTGACTCCCTTCTCCTGCTAGAGATCCCCCTCAATATACACCCCCCAGTATCTGGTTTGCCTTGTCTACTGCCCTGTCACACTGCCTTGCCACCTTGAGATCATCAGATATGATCACTCCAAGGTCCCTTTCTTGCTTGGTAAATGTAAGTACCCCCCCCCCCTTTATACACAGCCACTGGGTTTCCCCAACCTAGATACATGCCTTTGCACTTTTTGACACTTAAACCTAGCTGTCACTCCCTAGACCAGTCCTCTAGTTTCCCCAGATTCCTTTGCATTCTCTCTGTCCTCTCCTGGGTGTCCACCCTGTTGCAGATTATTGTGTCATCTGCAAACAAACACATCTTCCCTTCCAGTTCCTCAGCAATGCCACTTATGAAGATACTGAAGAGGACAAGGCCCAGTACCAATCCCTGTGGTACTCCACTGGTCACTCTCCCATTCTTCAAGTGACTGCTGCCCAGGACTGCTGTTTACTAGCACCCTCTGCCTCCTATCTTTCAATCAGTTAGAAACTCAGCTAATCACCTTCTCCCCTACCCCCAGGCTGCTAAATTTATTTGTCAGCCTCCTGTGTGGTACAGTGTCTAAGCTCTTACTGAAATCCAGATTGGCCACATCCACCTCTTACCCAGTCAAAGAAATCTATGAGATTTGTTTGACATGATCTCCACCCTGTGAAGCCGTGCTGCAGATGGCCCAGCAGCCCATGTGTCTTCAGGTACTCCATAAGTCTCTCCTTCAGCAGGAACTCTATTAACTTCCCTACCACTGATGTGAGACTGACTGGTCTGTAACTGCTGGCCTCCTCCCTGCTGCCGCTCTTGTGCAGAGGGACCACAATGGTCCTTCTCCATTCCTCTGGAACTACCCCACCCTATCTCCAACAAGGTGCTAAATAGTGCTGCCAGAGGGGTGGCTAGCACGATGCTCAGTTCCTTAAGTACCCTTGGGTGGATCTGGTCTGGCCCCATCACCTTGTTTTCTTTTAGGGCTTCCAAACCCCAGCAGACTCTCTGTTCTGTAAATGGACTTACGTCCACTGCCCCCCTCCTTCTGGTGCCTCTCGATGCATGTCAACCTCTCCCCCTTCTACTGTGTAGACCGAGCAGGAGTATTTGTTTTAGTTTTTTCTTGGTCTTTCTCCACACAGTCTTCCCTTTCTGGTCTCCTGATCTCCATTATACCACCCATTGCCTTCCTATTTTCACTCACATACCTGAAGAAAGTCTTATCCCCATTCTTAACCTCCTGGGTGATCCTTTCCTCATTTTGAATCTTTGCTGTCCTTACTCTCATTCCTGCCTCTCTTTGTTTCTATAGATATACCTCCTTGTCTGCCTTCATTAGGTCTCCTTGTACTTATTTTATTTATTTATTTTATTTAAAAGAGATTTACCAGGAAAGACATAATGAGCCATGAAGCTCATTTCGATATGTGTCCTGGGAGAGAGGAAGGGATAAGTAAATAATAACAAGTAGAGGTGCAATAATATAATATAAAGAAAAGTATAGAATTTGATCTTAAGATTGCATTTACTGCACATAAATTATGGAGCACATCAATATACAACGAGGGGTGTGTAAACTAAGCTTACACACTGCACCCCATACTTTGTTTTATTTAATTGAAGGGTTGTGTTTTTTTGCCGCTTTCTCTCACACAAAGAGCTGTATATTAAATGCCATAATTAACACTCGTGTATTATGACATTTAATGCATGGCTATTTGTATGGGAAAAAACGTGACCTATTAATTAAAATACAATAAGGCACAGCAATGCACAGTAATACGCAATATTGTATTGGCTTAATTAATAACAATATAAATTGATTACATCAAGAGTGTGAGATACAATATTAATCCTCTTAAAAATTCACCTTCAGTACCAGAAAACATTAAATTGTGTGTTAAAGATGTACAGGGATGTCTAAATAAATTAAATATCAATAAATCTCCTGGTCCAAACAATATTCACCCTAGAATATTAAAAGAATTATCAGAAAATTTGGCACAATCATTAACATATATTTTCCAAAAGTCCCTAGATTGTGGACAAGTTGTCCAAAGTTGGAAGGATGCAGTAGTTGTACCAATTTTAAAAAAAGGCCCCAAGTCAGCTAAAGAAAACCTTCTTCCTATAAGTCTAACTTCTATTAAATGTAAGATTATAGAAGGCTTAATTAAAGAGATGATTCTGAAGCATCTAGATAGCCTGAATTTGATAGACTATACTGCAACATGGTTTCATGAAGTCTCGCTCATGTCAGACCAATATGCTGTCCTTTTATGAAAGAGTCAGTAAGGCCTTGGATAATGGGGAGGCGGTTGATGTGGTTTTTCTTGATTTTTCCAAGGCTTTTGACAAACTGCCACATGATGAGCTGATAAGGACATTGGAAAAAAATGAACCTAGATGTCAACCTGCTAAATTGGGTTAAATCATGGATAAAAGGGAGGAGGCAGAGGGTTACCATAAATGGAACCCTATCAGACTGGGCAGAGGTGATGAGTGGGGTGGCGCAGGGTTCTGTTTTGGGACCCTGTCTCTTTAATATCTATATATCCTCACTTAAATGTGATCATGATAATATTTAGCTAACTAAGTTTGCCGACGATTGTAGAATTGGGTCAATTGTTAACAATACTGAAGATGGTATTAAAATGCAACAAGTCCTTAAGGATATAGGAAATTGGACAACTCAACATAAATTGGAGTTGAATGTAAATAAGTGCATTATAATGCACCTGGGAGTTAAAAATCCAAACATATCTTATAGTATGCTGGACAAAATATTACCCGTCACTAGGGAAGAACGCGATTTAGGGATTACCATAACTTCTGATCTCGATTTTAGTACCCACTGTAGTATAATTACAAAGAAAGGCAATCAAATACTAAATTGTATATTAAGACACGTTAAGAGTAGAGACAGAAAAATTATTGTTCCCTTGTACCAGGTCTTGGTTAGGCCCCACTTAGAGTATGGTGCTCACGTTTGGGCACCCTACAAAAAGAGTGATGTTGCTAGATTGGAGAGCGTACAGAGAAGAGCAACCAAGATGATAAAGGGATGTTATACTATGAGTTACCCAGAGAGACTTATACACTTAGACATGTTCTGTCTACAATATAGGAGACTGAGGGGGATGTGTGTATGATTTTAGAGCCCTACATGACAAAGCATTATGGTCAGATTATGGCTTAATTAATAAGGAATCATTGTATAATATTAGGGGACATCAATTTCAACTGGAAACAAAAAGATGGAATTTATTAAAGAGAAAATTCTGGTACAGTCAAAGGGTGATCAAACAATGGAATTGCCTACCATATGAGGTGGTTGCAAGTAGTACAATGGAGCAGTTTAAAACAGGCTTAGATACCTTCTATTTCAACAAACATGGGACACCCTAAATTTATGGCAAACAGCCTAAGGACTCTAGTCTGTATTTGCTTGTTATTCCTATGAAACCTATGAAATATCAGGTACTCAGAGGCTATGACATCAGGAACAGGACAGGGTATGAAGTGGTCATTAAATCAGGAGGGGGCCACAGGGAGTAGAAACTAGAGAGGTACATGAGAGAGGAATGGGAGGAGGGAGGGTAGAGAGATGGGAGACAGAGGAAGTGAAGAAGGGAGAGGAAGACAGGTAGAGGGATAGAAGAGAAGGAGGAGATGGATAACGGTTAGGAATAGCAAGTATAGAAGTGTGGAGGGGGAAAAATGATGGGGATAAGATAAGAGGGGGGTAGAAGAGTGGGGAAGGTAGTGGGGGAGGAGGACGTGGATACAGGAAGAGTGGGAATGGGGTTGAGGTAGTAGTAGAGGGTAGTGAGGAGGGGGAGGAGATAGAGAGAGTTAGATACTTCCTGAAAGCTTTTTTTTTCCTCCCTTACTGCTTGCCATTACCTTAGTTATTCACTCTTTTATACTATTCTGTTGTGCCTCCCCTGCCCCCAGCTATACCCTCTTTCAAGCTATTTCCTAAGGCTGTCTCCCATGTCTTTAAAATCTGATCTCCTGATGTGCAGGACCCTCATCCTAGTGTATTTTTCCTCCTGCCCAATCCGTATGCCAAACCACATTACTTGTACCCAGGGGGCTACGCACTGTGACCTCTGCTGTGCTATCCCTGTTCGTAAGTATCAGATCCAGCACTGTCCTGGGATCTGTAACCAGTTGCCTCTGAAATTCCCCTTGCGGGGAGTCTAGGATGACCCTCTTCCTAGTTGTAGCTGGGGTCAGGATGTTCCAGTTCATATCGGGCAGATTAAAGTCATCCATAATTACTACTTCCCCTTTGCTTACCATTTTTTCCTATGGCCTCCCCCCAAACCCTGCCAATTCCTCCCCCTGAGTTGGTGAACTGTACACCACCACTAGGTATAAAAAGGCCCTGGACCAAGAACCTCCATCCCCTCTTCTTCTCTGTTGTGTTCTTGTATTTCTTTGGCCTTATACCATCCCTTACATATAGAACCCCCCCTTTTCCAATCTGCCCTGTCTTTTTGAAACATGTTGTAACCCAGAATGGTCACATCCCAGCTGTGGTTGTCAGTGCACTGATTCTGTTATGGCCACAAGATCCAGGTCTGCTTCTGCAGTGGTAGTGTCAAGATCCAGGTCTGCTTCTGCAGTGGTAGTGTCAAGATCCAGGTCTGCTTCTGCAGTGGTAGTGTCAAGATCCAGGTCTGCTTCTGCAGTGGTAGTGTCAAGATCAGGAACTGTGTTTCCTGGGCTCCCTGCATTGGAGTACATGGCTCTCCACTCTTGTTGTCCCTCCTTGCCCCTACTTTGCCCTCTCTTCCAGAGTCCATCCTTTAGCCTTCTCTTTTCACTAGTACTGTCTTTCCTCTTTTTATCTTTTCTCTGTCCACCCTCCCTCATATTTCTCTCAGAGTTAATTCCACCTCTCTGCCCTCCCACCCCTTCCCCCGTTTGTCCCTACTCCCCACAGCCCCTGGAGATTTATTTCCCCTGGGCTTTTCTTCACTGCTGTGCCATTTACTGGGGGGGGGGTGCATGCACTGCCTCCCTCATTTCTTCTGTCTCCCCCACTTGGCTAGTTTAAATGCTCACCAAAGTAGGAGTCATAGGAGTTCTACAGAGCTAGAAGACTTACATCCATTGTGCTCGCCTAGGATACGTAGCTTTAACCTTTGTAAAATTGGTCAAATTTGTGTTTGAATGTCTGTGTAGTATTACTGGCTACCACCTCAAGGGGTAATCTGTTCCATTCAAACACCACTCTTTGATTAAACCATTTGCTAGACATTTCTAGCTTTGTTTGTCTTATCTTTAGCTGCACTGGATGGGACCTTATATTATACACCTTATCAGATGCTTCTATGTCCAGATTATACCACAAATCATTTTCTGTCCATGTTTTGTGTACTGAGCACGTCTCCCTTTTTTCTCCTGTATTCTAATAAAAACAGGTTTCATTTGTTTAGTCGCTTCTCATAAGTTTTGCCTGCCATGTTTTTTACTCCTCTTGTGGCCACCTTTTTGAATCCTCTCCAGCATAGCCACGTCCCCTTGTTTATACGGTGACCAGACCTGAGTGCCATACCCCAATACTGGTCTCACCAATTGTGTGTATAGGGGCAGGATAACCTCTCTATTTCTTGCCTCCATGTGCCTGAAAATCCAGTTTAAGATTTTATTTCCTTTTTGTGCTATGTTTCTGCAGTGTGATGTGAATTTCATATCTTCTGACACCAGGATCCCCGAGTCTCTCTGCTCTACTGTAATGCTTAAGGGTTTGCTATCCAGCATGTATTTATGTCCTGGGTTATTTCTCCCAAGGTGCATAACAGTACACTTGTTTTGATTGAGAGCCAAACTTGCATCCTTAGCCCATCCCGAGATGTGACTGAGTGCAGTTTGTAGCGGGGAACTAGTGACGTTGTGATTTACTACCGCTCCCATCCTACAGTTGTCTGCAAATATGTATAACCAGACATCCTTCTTATCGTACTGTAATGAAGCAACATATAGGTTAAAAAGATGGGGGCCCAGCACAGAGCCCTGGGGCACTCCGCTCATCACCTCTGCCCATGTAGAGAATGACTCTTGAAGCAGACTCTTTGGCTTCTGTTCCTTAGCCAATCCTGCACCCGCAGTATTATAGAGCTCTGGATGCCTATATCAATCATAGCTGACAACAGTCCGGCACGTGATAGTTTGTCAAAGGCCTTGGAGAAATCCAGGAATAATACATCCACAGCTTTTCCTTCATCAAGTTTCCTAACCACCCTGTCATAAAATCCCAACATGTTAGTCTGACAAGATCTCCCCTTAGGAGAGTGTTATCCATCAGTTCTTGATTGATACATTGTAGAATGTTATCCTTCAGAATGCCTTCCAGTGTCTTAGATGAAATTGACATCAGGCTTACTGGGCAATAGTTGGACGGATCAGATTTTGACCCTTTTTTAAACAGAGGGATTACAGTTGCCCTCCTCCAATGTTCTGCTACCTCTCCTCTGTCCAGTGAAGCCTGAAAGATGTATGTTAAGGGCGCTGCAATTTGGTTGCTCAGTTTTTTGAGAACTTTGGGATGCAGGCCATCAGGCCTGGGGGATTTGTATGGATCTACCCTGCTTAGTCTAGTTTCCACATCCCTAGGATTGATAATTAGCCTTTGTTGTCGTTTTTTATCTGATGCCAATTGAGTCTCTCTTGTTCCATCTTTTTTATTAAATACTGATGTAAAATAAGAGTTGATTAAATTAGACATGGTACTGTTGTCGGGATATTAATTCCCCATTATGGTTTTTCAGTGGTCCTACCTTATTTGAGTTTCCTTTTTTATTGTTAATGTATGAATAAAACGTTTTATAGTTCTGTTCAACCATTGATGCTAGTTTAAGCTGTTTGCTCTTGCAATTTTAATCTTGTTTTTTAATATTTCTGTAGTTAACCTTATTTGCTTCAGTACCACTAGTTCTCTATTTTTTGTATAGTTTTTTCTTTTCCTGTATATGAGTTTCTTTATTACTGGTGTTAACCACCGTGGCCTAGTTTTGGTTTTATAGTATTTATGTTTGAGAGGTATGTTGTTATGTACTTCCTTATTTATTCTGTTGCAAAATGCTTCCCACATAGTATTAAGTGGTTTGTCTTCTAATTCCTGTCGCCAGTTCCCATTATTTAAGTTTGTTTTTATAAGGTTAAGGAGACTGTGCACATTCAAACTCCACCAGAATGCTTATCCCCAATTAAACTTTTTACGCTGAAGCCACCCTTTTTTTGCACAATGCACTTACTTTATGTTTATTTGGTAAAGTCCACAAACTGGAAATATGGTGGACTGCACGCAGCTCCATTTACTGTAACAGTGAGGCACTGTACCACTTGCTTCAATGTAAGTGAGCGATGCGGCACTGCACTGTTACAGTAAATGGAGTTGCATGTGGTCCACCATATTTCCAGTTCGTGGACGTTACCAAATAAAAATAAAGTAAGTGTAAGGTGCAAAAAAAGGGGGGTCAGCGTAAAAAGCTTAATCGGGGATAAGCATTTTAGGAGTGGGGAGCTTGGTATGTGCACAGTTCTCCTTTAAAGTCAGCTTTACTAAAATCCAAAATGGCAGTTAACCCCATATTACTATAAAGAGGTTCTTTAATTTTAAATTCTATCTTCCAATGGTCACTAGTGCCTAGAGGAATAGATGTTTTACAATCCATAATGGTGTCTCTCATGTTAGTTAATGCTAAGTCAAGTATATTCTGGTCTCTAGTCAGTTCGTCTACTATCTGTGTCAGCCCAATATGATCGGAAGACTCCAGAAAGTTATATTCTGTTTTATTCGCTGCCTTGAGCCTTTGCCAGCCTATACCCGGCAGGTTGAAGTCACCCATTACTAGCAATCTGTCCGCGGGGTCTAAGGAGTCAATTCTTTTTAGAAGTGCATTGTTCATTTCTTCTGTGGCTAAAGGTGGCCTACATATGGTTTCCACTATAATTTTTGGAGATTTTGATAGAAATAACTTAACCCAGATTTGGTCAGGTTCATCTACTTCTTCCTCTATGCCTTCTAATTTTATACTGTCCGCAACATAGATCACCACTCCTCCTCCCTTTCTATGAGTTCTTGATTTTTTATATAAGGTATACCCCTGTATAGTTTGGTCCCAAGAATCACTGTAGCATTTAAACCTTCCACCCAGAACTGCTGTTTCCCTACTGGATGGATGGAGGCCATCCCATTTGTACAGGCCTTTATTCCTCAATTTAGGACCTCAGTCCCCAATATTTTATTTATTTTTTTATTTATTTAGCTTTTGTTGACCAGGTAGGTACCCTAGATAAGTTATATGCCTATTTTCAGGTACGAACCGAGAGAGTACAATGAAAATACAGGTACAAACAGTGAACAAAACACTAGTAGTGCAACATACAGAAATCCCTTCTCCCTGCACCGTGCCTTCAACCAGTTGTTGAAGACCATGTTGTGGCATTCCCTCTCCTCTTTCCAGCCTTGCAAAGGTAGCACCTCAGTGAAGGCCACCATGAATGCTACCTGCTTCAGGCCCCTCCCAAGCTCCCTAAACCTGTCTTGCACCACCCCAACAGCATCCCCTGCTAGGTCATTTGTCCCCATAAGGACAATGAAATCCACATCCCCATCTGTCCTTGCTGCCCTAGCGATCCTAAGGATCCCCTCCCCATCCCTTTATGCCGAGGCACCAGGAAGGCACCTCACCTCCCTCCACCCTCCCTCCCGTTGTGTTCCCAAAACTACCATACTGATGATCTGGTCTCCCACCAGAAGTTGCTTCCTCTTCTGCTGGGGTTCTCTTCCTCCCACCTTGGGGTCTCCACTTTGAAGGACCCTCACATACTCCCTTGCCACTAACATGGCTGCCTCATCTCAGCAGCCCTGTCCCAACAGGGTGACGAAAGAGTTCTGTAGTGGCATGGGCTGAGGAATGTGTTACTTTACCCCACCCCACTCTCCGGAATCCCACCACAGTCCAGAAGGTCTTCCTTTGGCAGCCTCTGAGGCATCGGTGGTGGGCCTGGTGGCCCCTGGGTGACAGAAGAGGTCCCCTGAATTCTGGACAACTCAGTCTGGAGTCTAGAGACCTCCCTCTTAACCCAGAAAGGTGCACATAGATGGGGCAGCACTTCAGTCTCCTGAAGATCTCCCTGAAGATTGCTGTTTCACAGCTACTGCACTTCATCACCCCCATCATTCCCAAATCTACTCCCACTATTACCTGAAAATACATTTATACCCTTACTCCAGATAGGGTGTCTCTTGATTTCCCTTTCTTTGTCCGGATTACTCCATTACTATACCTATTTTGGTACTAATTTGCTTCCCCCTCAAACTTTTAAGTTGACTTTTATTACTTTTTCCCCTTTGTACCTTAGATAGGGTGTTATTATTTTCCATACTCCCACTTAATCCCTTTGTATTTCTACCCTAGTTAGGGTATTTCACCTATTCCCAGTTTTGGTCTACCTTTCACCTTCCATCCTTCCTTGCAGTGAGTGTTATAACAGGAGTGAACAGAAACCTTACCTTAGTTGATCGGCACAGCCCCTTCCTTCCCTACTTCTTCCTACGGATGCCTGCCGATACCTAAGATGCCAATCTTACACCTGTTCCCCTCGTGTGCTGTTCCATTCATGTGCTGGGACATGAACATGTGTGGGACATGTTAGGAGTGTCTGCTTTGAAGCAAACAGCAGCCCTCCTGCAGCTCCCTGACTGGCCAGTTCCAGCTAAGTCCTACCCAAAATGGCTGACTTCCTCTTCAGTCCCCAGCAACAAACCTCAAAATAGGAAAGAAATGGCTTTTGTCCCCTGATAATGTAATCCTGCTAATTGTGATCTGGGCAGGTGGTGCTTACCTCTGTCCAAACTGCACACCTCAGATGAGGAAAGCTCCATTTTCGAAGCTCACACCAGCCCTCCTGCAGCTCCCTGATTAGCCATTTTCAGTAAAGTCCCACCCCAAATGGCTGTCATCCTCCTCAGTCCTCAGCAACAAACAGTAAACCTCATAATACCATAAAACAGATTTTGTCCTCCAAAATGTTGCAGTCCTCCTAGTAGTGATCTGGGTAGGTGGTGCTTACCTCTCTGTCTCCAAACTGTGCACCTCAGACCAGGAAAGCTCAATTTTTGAAACTCACAGCAGCCCTCCTGCAGCTCCCTGATTGACCAAGTCCAACTAAGTCCCACCCAAAATGGCCGACTTCCTCCTCAGTCTCCTGCAACAAACAAGCCTCAAAATAGCACAGAAATGACTTTTGTCCTCCAAAAATGTTGCGATCCTGCTAATTGTGATCTGGGCAGGTGGTGCTCACCTCTCTCCAAACTGTGCACCTCAGATCAGGAAAGTTCCATTTTTGAAGCTCACAGCAGCCCTGCTGCAGCTCCCCGACTGGCAAGTTCCAGCTAAGTCCCACCTAAAATGGCTGACTTCCTCCTCAGTCCCCTGCAACAAACAACAAGCCTCAAAATAGCACAGAAATGGCTTTTGTCTCCCAAAAATGTTGCAATCCTGCTAATTGTGATTTTGGTAGGTGGCGCTTACCTCTCTCCAAACTGCGCTCCAAACACAGTTTGAATCATTACAGCTCGTTGCACATTTAAATTTGAATATGAACACTCTAAAATATCATAAAATGGCGTAACTGTAACCCCTAGGTGGCGCTATCCCGAGGGCTGCTACCCCTGCCTGCTTGGCTAGTAGCAGGTTAAGGGGCCTGGGTACTGAAATGGGTGCCTCCACCCAGAGGTCAGGGTTGCTAGTGGTCAAGCTAACCTGGGCACAGCCCTCTGGGACACTATAACCCTCCTCTTTCCCTTCTAGTGGCCTAAACAATATACAATAATCACTTTTACAATGACCCTTATTCACCATGCAATTACCCACACTCATTGCACTTACACCAGCGCTGGTTCCTCTAGCTCGACCCTGGGGACCCCCTGTAAAACAAGGTTATGCACAGCAAATAGCAACAGTACAGTACTCTTGGCACAGACTGGAACCAAAGTCAGGTTAAATGCAAAAAGAGTTAGATCTGATTTATTCAGGGGACTTGAACAAGGGAGAGGCGTAATCAGGTTGATTGGCTTAAAGGCTAAATCAATCAGACAGTTATGCAAGCATTTCAGAGTCCCTATATAGTCACACACTCTGGGTACCTAGGTAGGAAAAAGGTGGGCTAGCCAGGACCGTTGCCCAGGGTAGGCCGGCATCACAGCTGGTTGGGGCCCTGTGATGGAAGAAAGCAACATGCACAACACACACTATTTGTAATCTGGAGCCAGAGGGCTCAGTTCGTGAAGAAAAAGACAACAACGCAATCAGATGACAACACTTTAGATTTCGCTGTTGTTGCAGGGAGCTACCACGATGTTTACTCATGATACCCAATGCAGGACACAGGAAGGACAAAATTGAGATTGCAGGTTGTTGAGCTGGAGTGCCAGGAGAAGTAGGGCCCACATGAATCACCGAGGCGTCATTCCTGTTCAAGGCATTGAGCAGGGGGGCTGATTGCCAGGCAGGTCTCTTGTCGATGGCTTTCTCTGTGTAGCGGATAGTCTGGCTGGGCCAGTGTGGCAAGGCCCAGGCCAAATGGAGATGCAAACGGATTTAGTCCGTTGGAGCTGGATGCAGCCTCCAGCAAGCAGAAAACAGTTCAGCACACTGTGGAGAGCCAAATCACGACTCACTAACAGCACACAGCACATTTACATGTAAGAAATTCTACTGTACCAGGCCAGGCAGATTGCTATCCGGTTGCAATTACGGAGTCTCTGCACAAACCAGGAGTTCAAAGGTGGCTGGAAATCCTGACAGGCCGATCGCATTCAGCAAATCTTCGGTCTTCTTCAGGTTAAAGCCTGGTCACTGTTATGTGGCTTAAATTGTCCTCACAATTCGGATTCAGTCCAAATAAACTTCAGTTTCCCACTCAGGGATAGCAGGCAGGCAGGCAGGCCAAAACTCAGCCCTTTCACAGTTCTCCCATGTGAATCTATGCAGGATTACTGCTCGACTGTCTCGAGCTGTTACTCCTTCACTTCCCAGCTCAGATCTGAACTGAAACTGCAAGCAGTCTGGGACTTTCCCCAGGATCCAAAAGGTTTGGTTGGCTGATTCCTCTGTCAGTCACAACAAGGGCTCCCCCTCCAGGTTTATTTAGGCGCCAAAAGCCCAAAACTACAATTCCTACAGAATTTTGCTCCCACAAAGCCCCTGGGGACAGGCTCCATTTTAGAGTCCCCGAAAGTACTGATTGGCCCATTTCAGCAGTCCAGGACTAAGATGGTGGAGATAAACAGAAATTTCCATGCTGCAAAGAAGGCAGGTTAGACAAACTGCAATATTATTACTATTCTAATAAATGATCAGCAAACAAGTACATCTTCTAACAAAGCTCCTTCCCAGATTAATTATGACTGCAATCCAGACAGCTCTTAAAGAGACAGTACACAGAGGCTATACAGGCAATCTCTGGACAATACATTTAAATTGCTAAAACGCAGGACACCAGCCTGGCAGTGAGCATTTAGGCAAGCTCAAGGAAGACTTTTCAGGAACCTCCATTTGTAGGGGGGTTATATAACAATATCCCAAGGAATAACTCCATAAGCTTCCATTAGTTATTCAAAGTAAGGCACCATATGAGGGACAGAGGGAGATGTAGAAGTGGAACTGACCATTCATTTACTTATTATATTCCTAGTCAGGTAAAGGACCAGTGGTCATTCCAATGTGATCCACTCTAGTCAAAAATAGAATGCAATGGGCCTGATTCTCAAAAGGTTACGTCTGGTGTAACGTGACTTGCGCCAAAACAAATTATTCAAGTAGCGAGTTATGCCAGCAGTTGTGACATGTGGTATTCTGCAAAGTGGCCTGCAACATGTCACAGGCTGCTTGTGCCAAAGTGGACTTATGCCACCAGTTACACCTTAAACCCCTTGCAGCATGATGCTAGGGGGTTTACGGCAGCAGTTGCGCCCTATTCTGCAAGGGCAGCAACAAAGTCCCCCAGGGTGCTATTCTCCAACATCCCCCAGGAGAAAACCATCAATGGAAGTTACACTAGCTTATAGCTGGCATAACTGTAAGGGTGCCCCTGGAGGTTGCCTGTATGTGCAGCCTGCCCATCCCCTCGATGGTATGCCACCCTCCAACACTGCCCTGACCCCAAATAACATAAAAAGCCCCACATGGCTAGATCTGTCCCCCCCGACCCAGTAACAGCATAGGAATACCCCGTAGGGCTATCCATGCCCCCCATACCACAAAGCCCTGCAGAATGCAGCATGGCCCGATCCCAGTACTTAATAGCCCCACAGGAGCTACTGCATGCCCCCAACCCCGAGCACTTGAAAAATAGCCCACAGGGCTATAATCAGCCCTCCAAGCCCCAATCCCCAAATGTGGTGGGTAAAGCCCTGCAGAGTTACACACACACCCCCAAACCCCGATGCCAGCCGCACACAAATGGCACTTCATTCACTGTCCTGTACAAATATCAAAAACTATGCAAATCCCTACCCGTAATCCCTGGTAGTCCATTGGCCCCCTTCACTCCCCCGCCCGGCATTGCCAGACCACCCAGCACCCCCCAGCCAGCCGGCGACTGGCACATCCCACCTCTCACCACCTCCGTCTGAGCGCGTACTGTATACACGTGCTCAATGTATGAATGACAGTTCCTTCATTAAGCACGTATACACAGTCCATTACTTATTCAAAGTAAGGCACCTGTCCCTGGGCAATGGCGAGTCTAGCTTTAGGGGTCAGGTAATCTTTAAGCCTGTGTCCAACTTCTATTTTCTGATTTATATACCTAACAGTAAGTCCGATGTGGTCTGCAAAAGTTAGTGTGGGGTCAAGGGTGACTCCAAGGTATTTGAAGGAGGTCACAGTCTCCAGGGGTGACCCATTAGGAGATAAGATATTGAGAAGGGAAGTGCCCCAGTCTACCCTGGTTAGCCGGGATTTTGATCTGAAGAGCATGGTCTTAGTCTTCTTGGCATTGACAAGGAGTCTGTTGGTTAGGAACCATTGATGGGTGGCACCATAGTTGTTTCTAAGTGCGGTGGAGAGGTCTGCTGGGGTCTTGTCGCTATGGTACAGGATAAGGTCATTGGTGTACAGTAGAGAGTTGCACATGATGTTATCCTTGGGAAGGGAGTTTACAAATAGGGAGAACAAGATGGGCCTGAGAATAGATCCTTGGGGGACCCTAGTACATATGAAGAAACCAGCATTAGAAGTCCATTTGGCCTATCAAGTTTGCTTGTATTGCAGGATCCACAGCTTGAGCTAATGCTCCTGCCCTCCCTCCCCATTCCTCTCATCCTCCCTACCTATGATTCTTACCTTCCTCCTAAGCCTATCCCAGCCTCTCATAAAGCTGCTCACTGTCTTCTATGAGATGATCTCTTCTGGAAGTGCATTCCAAGTGTCTACCACCCTCTCTGTGAAGAAGTGCTTCCTGATCTCCCTCCTAAACCTCCCAGCCTGCAGCTTAGGACTGTGCCTCCTCATGTTATGGTTGCCACTAAGCTTAAAGAGACTATCCTTATCAACCTTTTTTATCCCTTTCAAGTACCTGAAGGTCCCAATCATGTCCTCTCTTTCTCTCCTGTCTTCCAGGGAGTACATGTTCAGTGCCCTCAACTACTCCTAATATACCTTACCCTGCTGACCCGCTATCATCTTTGCAGCCCTCCTCTGGACCTTCTCCAGCAGGTTAATGTCCTTTTTGAGGTGTGGGCACCAGTACTGAATGCCATACTCTAGATGCGGCCTTACCAGTGACCTGTGCAAGGGCAGTATAACCTCTTATCTCCTACTACTGATCCCCCTAGATATGCATCCCAGCATCTTATTTGCCTTTGCTGCTATTGCTTTCTTGCACAGTGTGGAGTGCTTCAGGTCACTAGTGAACATCACTCCCAGGTTCTTCTCCTCCTGTGATGCAGATACTTGGACTCCACTCAGGTAATACTCTGTCCTGGGATTCTTGGCTCCAGTATGTATAACTTTGCATTTCTTGGCATTGAAGCCAAGCTGCCAGATCCTGGACCACATCCCCAGCTTTTCCAAATCTTCTTGTAGGTCCTGTATCCCTTCAGCTGTGTCCACTCTCCCACAGAGCTTGGTGTCATCCGTGAATAGGCACATTTTGCCCTTAATGCCATCCCCAGTGTCACTGATGAAGACATTGAACAACACCAGCCCCAGCACTGTGCCCTGCAGGACCCCACTGGTTACCTGTCTGGTGCCAGATAACTCTCCCCCCACAACCACCCTCTGGGTTCGGTCCCTCGGCCAGTTTTCCACCCATCTGGCCATCTTTTCCCCAACCCCAAGATCCACCAACTTCCTGATTAACCTTTTGTGGGGCACAGAGTCAAAGGCCTTGCTGAAATCAAGATAGAGGATGTCTACCACTTGGCCCCTGTCTACTGTCTTAGTGACACAGTCAAAGAAGACAATCAGATTTGCTTGACACAATCTCCCCCCATGAAACCATTCTGCCTCGCATCCTGGTGACCATGCTCCTCTAGATATTCCAACAATCTTTCCTTTAGTATGGTCTCCATGAGCTTGCCCACAATGGAGGTCAGACTGACTGGTCTGTAATTCCCTGGGTCATCTTTGGGGCCGCTTTTGTGGATGGGCACTACAAGTGCAGTAAGAACCTCAGACAGTGGAGGTTGAACCCCCAATGCAGACCATTTGGGTTTGATCAGAGATGTAATCTTGGAACTAGGTGGTGGATGAGGAGGAGGAACAACCAAAGCTGCTCAGTTTACTTAGGAGGATGTTGTGGTCCACCAGGTCGAAGGCTTTGGTAAGGTCCAATAAGATGGCACAAGTGAGTTTACCTTTAACTATGTTGCAGAAAATGAGCTTAGTGAAGCAAGTCAGGGCTGTGGTAGTGCTATGGCCCTTCCTAAAACCATGTTGTTGGGGTAGAGGTGGTTGTAGTTTGCTGCATGTTCAGAAATCTGCTGGTGCATGACTTTTTCCAGAATTTTACTTAGGTGGGAGAGAACATATATATGGGGCGATAACTGTCCACTAGTCGGGATCATCAGAATTGAAGATGTGGATGATTTGGGCTTGTTTCCATAATGGGGGTACTGTTTTATGACTGCATAACTTCTCTTAAATTCATTAATGTTGCTGGTTGTTTTATCTGCCTCCTTGCTTAGCAGAACTGATATGCTTGCTAATGTACAGTTATACCCAGCCTTTTTTTGTTTCAAATCATTGATCTACTCGTGATACATACTTCATGAACATTAGGAATACCCCCTGCACAGTGCATCCACTCATGATTCAATAGCCCCCTCATCCCCCACTGCATCATGAGTGTCTAGACTGTGCTGGGGAATCCCCAAGTTAAAAAAGATAGTGCGAGTTGACCAAGGAAGGTAAACAAACACATTTTGTGTGGTAACACCAGTATGGTGGGCTGTCTGTTTTTCACTTTGTAAAAGAAAAAAGAACCAGAATCAAACTGCCAGCTACATCAGCAGTCTCTGCAGAATGTCAGTAATCATACAATGTATTTTTAAACTTGGGACATTTTGAGACCTAAAGGAGTTGACAGTGTCCATTTAAAGTGGCTGTAGTGGGATTTTGGTTAAGATCCATCCACAGCAATAAATCACTTTGAAGAGAGCTCCAATGCAGATATGCTTACTAAACGGTGTATCTGAAAAAAATAATCAGGAATCGATATTACAATTTTCAAATGTCTTGAGGGACTGATGGATAGGTTAAACTGACCAATCTAACCAACAAATTCAAAAATCTCTATAAGATTAATAGTCATTCTGATAAAATTTGCCGGTGTGTACACTGTTTTGTTCTTGTGCTGGCAGTAAGTGCAATCTGCCTGCTGCCTTGTGTCCCACTAAACCCCTAGGTATGCGTTTATCCACACTAACCCACACCCCATTGTGTGTTATTGCTTATTTATTTTTACACACCTCTGCAACCTTAATGCACTGCAAGGTGCTGCCTGTACACCAAAGGCTTTTCCTCTTTTTTTCTCGTGTCTCTTTATTTTATGCAGTTCCATTTCAGTTAATATACCTCCCATACCTTGGCAAGCATATGTACTGTTTAGAGGAAGGCAACCAATTTTATCAGTTTGAATCTGTCACCTACTCATTTCTGCCTAATATGATTTGCACTATAGCCTGTGCTACATAGAAGCAGGCACAGGGAGAAGGAAATGCTGAACATAGGTTATAGACAGGGATAAGGATAAAGGTTTCTCCTGCAGGAGGTCATCTCACAAGAGGACCAAAAAAGCAGAGTAAGCGATAAAACAGAAAAGAGAGCTACTGTTGCACAACAGACATCATAACCACAGGACACTCAAGTAAGTATTTTCATTTTATTTCTTCTTTTTATTTCATTTACATGCTTTCACTTTTATTTAAGTTCTGGATATCTAGTTTCTTTATTCTTGGGTAGCTACTGCAAGACGGGCACTACACAGGGGAGCCTTGGTATGGCAGTGCTTCCACTAATCCTCTTTACCTTAGGACAGGGTCGCCCAACCCTATTAGAGGGCAGAAAAAAAGGCTGCACTGACCAGGAACCCTAAAAAAGGAAATAAAAGGACTCTTTCAAATCAAACACACAAAACATTACCCTGGGATTAAACAGACATCACACATGCTCAGATTTATAATTATAATTACAAAAAATATAAACAACAGGGACGGGTTTGTGTTCCTTCTAACTCACAATTTCACCTCAGTCAAGAACTGTTACTGCCCTCCTTCTGTTCAAAGCCCAAATCATAAATGCAAAGACATTTCTCCAGCCTATATGTTAAAAGATTGTCCAACCTAGTTGAGTTTTTACACCACAGAAAGAAGGGATTGAAAGCTTCCATGTCCTCCTCCTCCATATCTAGGTGGATCACAGATTTGTATCACCAATGCATACAAGGCAGAGGGTAGACAACCCCTTTTTGAAATAAAAGCCCACTCCCTCAGAGACAAGGTGGTATCATGGGCAGTATGAAAAAATGTGCACAAGCAGGGCCCCTAGTGCTTCATGGCACTTCAGGTCTGATTACTGCAGCAGGGCTCCAAGGTTTCTGCCACAGTGTCTGTTTATTCCTACGGCATGAATTACAGTATTTATTTTTGTGTCAGAATGCAGTCCTGCCATTGGTTGAAATATGATGTAGAAACATAGCAACATAGATTTTGTCAGCAGAAAAGGACCAAAAGGCCCATCCTGTTTGTCCTGACTCTACCTGTGTGATGTCATGCTGAGCGGAGAGGAGGGGCTTTAGGATGGACAAGGATGGGAAGGGAGCCAGACACTGTGGAAAAACTAGATTTTATTGAAAAATCACAGTGACCAATGAATTCTGCAGCATTACATGTATTCTATGGCAGGATGCAAGCTCTGTGGGTAATTTCACAACCATGGAATCGCAGAATTCCAGGCAGTTTGTTCATATGTTGGTATCTGCAAGGCCTTTACCTGGGTATCTGTGCACATTTTCACTGAACATTTCACGCTGGAGGTGACATCTTTCTCTGATATTCTTCTGAACTAAAAAAAAGTCCTTCAGTCCGTGGTGTCATAACTGGACTGCCTCTTTGCAGAGCCATGGTACTATCTGAAATGACTTTTTCACTGAACATATAACTGATATTCACTTACAGATTTTTCCCTGCCTAAACGTTGGACTACAGCTACTTACAAGTTTGCGTTACGAGTGACAGATGCACCCACTGTGCCACAGAGTGTCACTAGCCACAGAACTAACTTACACAAGCACTTACTGATGCCAGACATGTTCACTTGCTTGTAGTTGATGCGTAGTTGTTGGGCACAGATAGTGCAGCAGAATGAACAAATGAATAACAAAAGTTAGAATAGTGAAATTGTCATGACTGGGAAGTGAAGAGGTTGAGATACCACACCTTTTATTCACAGTGTGTGCATTCAGTGAGAAAAATTGCTCAAGTCATTTGTAGAAGAGGAAAAACACAAAGTCAGTGGCTAATTACACAGCTTGGATAGGACAGGTGCAAATAGAAACACGTTACACTGGATTTTGGACATAACATTTACAGATCACAGAGTCATACTAAGTTATATACATTACATGACTAGAGAACACAATGAGGTTAGGCTTCATAAGTCACAAATATTGCACATAGTAGCATATGGAGTACCAGGCTCCACCATGAGGGGTAGTAAAAAGCCCCTTAGTGTGAGGCAGTGGGTTGAGCCTCAACAGTTCCACCTGCAGTGATTTATCATTGCGGGACAATCTTTTAACTTACTTTTAAATGCAGCAAGAGTGCAGCAGTTCACAATCTCACTTAGGAAAAGAAGGCCACCCAAGGGCAGCCAGAACTACATAGTGATGTTCCCTTGGGGGGCACCTGCTGAAAAGTGACCGGTCTTATTATAAAGGTAGTTGAGTTTGCCAAGTTTCATGACCTGAAAGGATTGCATAAAAGGGGCACCATACAGAAGAACTGGCAAAAGCATGTTATTTGCTTAGCTAGTCTGGCATCCCTTAGAGAGGTAGGGGAAGAGTCTATACTGAAAGCCCATTTTCAGGTGTATAGTTTTTGATACAGTGTCTACAAGAACACTGTAAGACAGATCATTTATTTATTTATTTTTGTTATTTGGAATTACGATCCTTTGAGTCAGAAACTCCTTTACAAAGGCTCCACCTCAAGTACAGAGACAATAAACACAGCAAATATTAGCATACAACAAAGCAAACAGGTACAGTTTGTATACATGGAGAGCATACTGTATTACAATAGATACAACATATAGGGCAAAAATAGTGCATTAGAAGTGTTGCTAGGTACAAATTCAGTGCAGAGAGAAGGTAGGTGGGGAGGATGGTCTGGGCACTGGACCAGGCCATGGATTAGAGCCAAGATCATGGATAGTAAGGTGGCTCAGTGGGAGACTAGGTAAATGAAGGCAACAGGGGATAGTAGACAGGGGGAAGTAGGAAGGGAAAAGCTGGACATGGTCCATTGTCAGCAAGAGGGGGCAAGAGAGAGAGGAGGAGGGGAAAGGAGGAGCAGGCAGGGCGTGTTCAATTATGGCCGGAGGGAATAAGACCGGAAAGTAGGACAATAGTTTATTGTCAGGAATCAGGGACAGGTACAGGAGCATGAGGATAGAAGGTGGAGTGCAATAGGAATTTAAAATGGCCAAGCTTGGGTTCCTCTATAATGTGAGGGGGGCGGGAGTTAAGCCAAGTCGGGGCACGCTAGAGGAAGGAACATTGGCCCAGTAGGGTTTTAAGTCTTGGTACCTGATGAGATGGTTTGAGGGAGCTCCTGGTGAGCCTTGCATGTGGAGTTGGTTGCAGGAGAGAGGAGAGGTATGGAGCAGTGAGTCCAGAGGAGATTTTTGTGGTAGGAGGCAGGTGTGGTATTTTAGCCTGCCATTAAAGTCCAGCCAGTTTGTTTGGCTGTAGAGGGAACAGGTGTGGGTGGTACTGGGGCAACCCAAACAGAGGCGACAAGCTTTGTTGAGTGATATTTTGACTCTTTTAAGGGCGGTATTTTCAGCCACTCCATAGATAACAATGCCATAGTCAAGCACTGAGAGTACCGAGGAGGAGATGGCAAGTTGGGGGGCTTCTGGGGGAAGGCAGTGCCGATGACGGTAAAGGAGTCTGATACGGCAGTTGAGATTTGAACAGAGATGGTGTACATGGTCGTGGAAGGTAAGGGCAGGGTCGAGAGTAATGCCTAGGTATTTAAAGGAGTGGACTTGTTCAAGGGGCAGAGCGGTAGAAGTGTTGATGTTTAGTGGAGAGTGCTTAAGTTTGTTTTGGTGGTGGGCGAAAAGCATGGTCTTAGATTTTTTTTGGTTGCGCACAAGTTTGTGTTTGGTGAACCAGGACTCTGCCTCCATAAGGAGGTTTGGAGGGAGAGTTCAAGTTGGGAGGGGTTAGGGTGGGATGCATAGAGGACAGTGTCATCAGCATACAGTAGGATTTTACTGGTGAAGGCTTTGGGGAGAGAATTTAGGAAGAGACTGAAAAGAAGGGGACCTAAGATGGAGCCTTGCAGTACTCCAGAGTGGACAGGGAGTGGATTCGAGGTGGTGGTGTTGATTTTTACCTTTTGGGTCCGGTCGGACAAATAGTCAGTGAACCAATTCAAGGAGTCCTGAGTGAGGCTGAGTTGAGACAGGGTGGAGAAGAGAAGTGGGTGATTAACAGTGTCAAAGGCCTTTGCTAGGTCCAGGAACACCACACCAGCCAGTCTGCCATTATCCAGAGCAGAGTGTATGAAACTAGTGAACTCGAGGAGGGCAGTAGTTGTACTGTGCCCTTGCCTGAAGCCATGTTGTTCAGGAGTCAGAAGTTTGTACTTGGATAGGTATTCAGCGAGCTGATCCGCAACAATATGCTCAAGGGCCTTGGAGAGTGGGGGATGGACAGATACGGGACGGTAGTTACTGGGGGAAAGAAGGTCACCAGATTTGTGGATGGGGCTTATAAGAGCTGTCTTCCATAGAGAGGGGAACTTACCTAGGCAAAGGGAGAGGTTGAGTAGTGAGGTTGAGGGGAGATGACCTTGTCAAGGGTCAATCACAGGATTCAGAGGTCAGTCATGTCACTGCTGAAACTGGCCTTCTTAAGAGCTTTGATAAAGTAGGGTTTAGCTTCCAGAGGGTGAGAGTCCAGAAGCAGAAAGGAGGAGATTGGGGGATGAGGACAATAAGGGGTTTGACTGAAGAAGTTAAGGGAGGGTAGTGCTGAGGTCTGAAAAGTGGAATTCAGCGCTTCAGCCACTAGATGGGGGTTGTTAGAGATGGAGCCATTTATGTTGAGTTGATTGGGAGGGGGGGTGAGTTTGACTTGCCACCAAGGGACTTCAGATTGTCCCATAATTTGGGCCCGTCCCCCCAGGTAGCAGTTAGGGCAGCTTTGAAGTGGTCAGCTTTAGCTTTTGTAATGGCCCATGTACAGCTGCTGCGAGCAGTGCAATAGAGCTGTCTATCTCGAGAATTGCCAGAGTCAAGGGCTTTTCTCCACAACTCATCCCAGTACCTCATGTGGTCAAGCAGGTGAGGTGTGATCCATGGGGTGTCGTAGGCCCTTACTATCTTTTTTTTGAGGGGTGCAAATTTGTTACAGGCTCTAGTGAATGTGTTAATAAAGTAGCTAAGAGCGGTGTCTATATCCTGACTGCAGTAAAGAGGGGACCAGTCATGGGTGAGTTAGGTAGGTAGGTTCTAAGATTTCTTAAATTGCTGGGTTTGATGGGTCTAGAGAAAATTGTCTTGGAGATGGTTTGGGTGCATGGCAGGACCACATGGAGAGGACCGGAGAGTGGTCACTGAGGGCGTTTGGGAGGATGGAGAGGTCAGAGATTTTATGGGGGCAGTTGGAGAGAACTAAGTCAAGTAAAGTGGCTATACCGGTGTTGTGGTTAATGCATGTCAGAGTGGAGACTAGTTGGGTGATGTCGAGGGCAGTGAATACATCTTTGAGGTGGGAGGTGGTAGGGGACAGTCAGTTCAGGTTTAGATTGCCAAGTGTGATAAATTCAGTTTTAGAGGGAAGGGTGATGAGATAGTCAAGGAGTGATTGGAAGGCGAGTTTCCGTCCACAAGTGGAATGTAAACTGCAGAGATGATCACGGGGGCTCTTGAGGTGACAGGGTGATGCTAATGGATAGGGCTTGGGTACCACTAGCCAGTTGGGGGGGGCATGGGCCTGTAAGTGGTTGCAGAGGTAGATAACAGAGCCCCCCCGCCATGTTTCATGATTCTGTCTAGGCGGTGCAGGGTGTAGCCGGGTAGAGATATATGGGCATCCGGTGTAGATTTTGATAACCAAGTCTCAATGACAGCAAGGATGTCAGGTTGGTGCTGAGCAGTCCAGACCTGGAGGTCATTGAGTTTTTTGGTCGGGCTACAGATATTGACAGATGCAATGCGCAATCCGGGGGAGTTTGCTTGTGCCCAGGTGACTGAGTTGGGGGCCAGGTTGGGGAGGACATTGCCAGAGAGAAGTAGGAGGAGAAGGAGGAGGAGGGAAAGTGTTCTGAGCAGCAGCTGTTGGATGGCTTTTTTCTGGGTAAATCTGTTTGGTCGTGAGGTGATGTGTTGAGGTAGGGAGGTGCGGATGGGAAGTGAAAGGAGGGTGTGGGAGGCATGCCGTATGTGCTGGTACCTGGGGCCAGAGTGTGAGGGGGGGGGTCTGGTGGAGTGTTGGCGGGGGATCATGGTCATGTATAACTAATAACAGTGTTGTTTTCTTAGACTTTACCTTAAATTTTCAAGACAGCATTTTTATTACCACGGCAAATGAACATGACATGAACACGACAGGTGCCATTTATCAAATGTCAGTTAAAATGTGATTTTGCAAAATGACTGCAAAAATGGTTTTGAAAGGGGATTTGAAAATGACACCTGCCATGTTTATAAGATGGGGTAATAAAATGAGTATGTTGAAAATGTGGATTCAAAATGTAAAAGAAATTGCAACATTATGAATAAACGTTGACCAATGTCAATGTTTGTTCATAACTCTGTTGTGTTGTGAGATTTTGACCCCAAATGTTCCACTTAGTCTTTTTATGACACCACCTTATGACCATGATAAGTGTCATTTATGAAATCCTGGCCAGACTGTCATTATGCAGCATGAGCATGAAAAAATGTTTTGGGCCGGATTTGAAAAATGACACCTGCCATGTTCAACGGGTTGGATGACAAAATGGCTATGTTGAAAATCTGGGTTCAAAATCTGGAAAAATAGAAAATGTTATGAGTAAACAATGACAAATGTTAAAGTTTCTTCATAACATTGAGGATTTTTGACATTTTGGTATCACAAAACTATGTGAAGGCAGTATAGCAAAACAATTTGACACACATCCTTATATGAAAGCTGTATTGATGTGATACGTCAATGTTGCCCTGACTGCAACCTTTCATTTTAATGAGTTCCTAACCTAAAGGTAACCCTTTCTAATGATAATTCCTATGAAAAGCACTTGTTTTGAAAATATCAGAAGCATGGAAACATAGAAATAAGGACAGAGGATAACTTTAAGTCCATCTAGTCTTCCCTTGCCCCTATTATACACTCAGTTTCAGCACTTTTCTAGTCTCCCCACAGTACCTTTCCTTTAATCTTTACCCTCCCCTTGCTGATGGTTAGGGCAAGGAGCTTAATATTTTCTTATGAAACATCGAAGTCAGAGCAACACTGCTGAGTTATGTTAACATGGCTTCCATGCATCTCTTTGTCTAAATACATATTTGTAAGCCATCCTCCTCTGGTCCCACAAGGCATGTGGCTCTGTCCTTTGATGGCTGAATGAGGCTTGGGCCATTTTTAACCTTTGGAGAGAGAGGCCCAATTCAGGTGATTTGACAGGGCAAATAAATTAATAATGTGTTGCCTCCACCTACGGAAACCCATTGAGACACCAGTCAGCAATCAGGATTAATACCCTACAAGAAAACAGAATACTTAACCATCCAACACAGTCCCAACCCATAATACAACCCCAATAACCATGCAATCAATAAGATGACGTGCACAAATTCAAAAATACAAAACCGGGTAGGGCATTATTAGGGTAGCGGGGAACAGGGTATGGGACAAAGGACAGGGTAAAGGGTAAGTAGGCAATGTAGTAACAAGTTGTACAGTAACAATCCCACAGTATCCTCCCCTGTCAGTCACGTAATGTTTCTAAACTGGTGCACCACAAATGTAGCCCTCAGTCCCTAAGGAGCGTCATTCATAGTTACTACGGTGCCACTAAGCTGAATTGTTGTAGGCCCAATGTAAGCTCTACTAGGCATGGATATTCACAGTCACAGAATGTGAAGAGAGAAAGTAAACTTAACCATTTGTAATCCAAAATCCTGAAAGCTAACTGCAGGTCCTCTGGCCAATTTATCCCTATCAACTCGGCCTGCCTGCGACAGTTTTTCAGGTACGAGGCATCACAAAATTCTACAACTGAAATTGTGAGGGGTGTCATGCTTTATGCATGGCTTTGTGGCCACCTGCCTGGTGACCCCTGTTCTCATCCCAGTGCGGTTGCCATGTGTTTTGCAACTGCACAGGGCAGGCTTGTGATAAGGTTGCCCAGTCACCAGTGTCACTTAGTGATGCTCCTTGTGAATGAGAATTGGCCCCTATATAATTAAGAATGTGGCAGCTAAGATTCAATGCAAAGAAGTGCAAAATCATGCATTTGGGGCACAGGAACCCAGGCGAGGCTTACATGTTTGGGGGGAGAGATACTGATGGTCACCAAACAGGAAACGGACCTGGGGGTAATTTTATCAGATGACCTAAAAGTGGCCAAACAATGTGCCAAAGCTGTGGGGAGAGCCAGTTGGGTACTGGGGTGCATACGAAGAGGTATCACCAGCTGAAGAAAGGAGGTGGCGATGCCTCTGTACAAATCATTAGTGAGACCCTATCTGGAGTACTTTGTCTAGTTCTGGAGGCCACATCTCCATAAGGACATAGACAGGGTAGGGGCAGTTCAGAGAAGGCCAACAAAAAATGGTGCATTGCCTGCACCAAAGATCATATGAGGAGAGACTGGAGGACCTCGGGATATGCTGGAGACCTTCAAATATCTCAAGGGCATAGATAAGGTACAGGAGGGTAGCATCTTTCAGAAAAAGAGATGCTCTAGAACAAGGGGTCATGACATGAGGCTGAAAGGGGGTAATCTAAGGGGTAATGTGAGGATGTATTTCTTCACAGAAAGGGTGGTGGATGCATGGAACAGCCTCCCAAGGTGGTAGGGGCAAATTCAGTAGAAGACTTCAAAAATGCATGGGATAGGCATAGGGGAACCTTAGCGATAAGAAAGAGAACAAAGCCAGAGATCAACTAGGGTCTGAGGTTTTTGCAGCAGGTGGAGATACTGGACAGACTGGGTGGGCCTAGCAGTCCTTATCTGCCATCAATTTTTATGTTTCTGTTTTTATCATAGTTCCTGTTCTAGAAATAAATGCTACGTTTTCTCTGTCTCATCAAACGTTTCTTTTTTTAATGTATTTTTATTGAAATATTTTGATATTACAGTATAAGGAAGGTACAGAAAAGAAATAGCCACATCATTTCCAGTAGATACACATTAGAGGCAATATTAGACTTCTATAACATTTCACTTCTGTACATATATCAAGTCCATGCCCTTGGCTTTTTGAAGGAAAGTCCATCCGTGCGACATATTCTGAGAACTCCCCTTTGTTCAAAACTCCAGGGCCAGAAGCAGTCTCCATGGTGAAATATATAGATAATTGAAATGCACATGATTGCAACATAGAGGATTGTGTATGAGTAATCATACATAACAAGGCAGTTGTATGATAGAGAGGTTTCCATGGTAACCGGAGACCTTCGAGAGCGCAGCTCAAGAGGTCCGTTACCATGGAAACCTTGAGATCGTTCAACTGCCTCGTTTGTGTATGATTACTCATACACAATCTTTCATAGTGTATGGGAATCATACTTTCACTACTGTGTCACATCTAAGGTAAAAAAATAACTTACTAGGGCACAGATTCTTAAGCGCCATTCACTTCCTGGCCACCTCTCAATGCAGCGGCCTGCTTCATTGTGCATGCGCAACAATGTTCGATCTTGTTGTGCTGCACTAGTGACGTACTCAGTGTCACAAATGCACTACACAGGTCAGGCCCTGTGTTCCCACAGTGCCAACCTGAGAGCGCAATAGTGTGAATAGGTAACAGACAGGGTAACCCTGCTGTCTGCTTTTGGGTCCGAATCACCTTTAGTCTCAAGTTCTGGGGGGGATTCGAACTGTGAACCTTATTCTAGCGTACCCAAATGTACAGGATCAGATAATATTCTCTTCTGGGGATGCAATATATCTTTCGCCTAAGGGCACCTAACCAGGTATCCAAAATGAACCCTTAAAACTCTATAAGAGACCTTAGGTATATTCTTACCTTTTACCAAGTTTGGTAACACCATCAAGCCCTTGAACATTGTCAGACTTAATATCTGTTCAGCAATAACATGCAAAACATGACTGAGGAGACCCAGGCAGTATCTTAAGAAAACATTTGCTAAAAATGGATAAAAACAGTAAGATAAAATACAAAACAAATATCAAAGAGCATCACAATCACATAAAAGAAAAAAAAAGGAAAACTACAGAACAAACTCCTACCACAATACATTCAGATCTTTTCTATCTAATGTATTATCTGTGTAAGTGCCTTTAAAGTTAGATCAGAGAGCTAAGTCTCTCTAGAGTCCCAAGATGAAATGTCCTACATTTCAGACATGAGTATCAGTTTAAACTCTGTGTCTCCACACCCCTTCTGTGAGTCATCTAGCTCCTCCTTTTAGAATATAAAATTACATAAAATGATTTCCTATCAGGAGGTATTTTAAATAAGGTGCCATCAGAAGAAAAAAATACATTTCCTATATATAACTCCTTAATTACACACGTTTTCTTTGAACTTAGCAATCCCACACTGGCACCAATGTGCTAAAAAGCTAACAGGAATCAGCCTAATGACGTCCTGTTTCTGAAGTCATAAAGTCACATTTGGTTTGCACTTCAAAAAGCCTAGGCATGTCATAAAAAGGTAATAAAATGCCATTCTTAAGGAAGTCAGTTAATTAAATGGTTCCTGGTCAGTTTACATATCCTGTAGCTTCACTGAAACCTGGGGTGGCACCATGGAAACACAGGCTGTCTTTTTTGTTAATATAGTCTTTATAATAGATTTTAAATTTAAATTTTAGGTTACAGTCGATTGAATAAAAAGATTACTGACAGGGTTCCATAGATACACACAATTATATTTACTTTTAATTCATGTTCAGTACCATAATGGTTAAGATAAAGTCCGCAGTTATCTACTAGCCAGTCCAGTTCAGTTCTTCATAGGCCTGCTTCATCCTCCCTCTTCTTCCAGGTATAACAGTGTTCCTAAGGGTCAGACTGGGTTACCAATTTACTCTTGAGTTCCTAAATCCATTTGGTCTGCCTGAGAGAACTAATTTGTGTAACCATTTCTACATTACAGTCAGGGTGCTAGCGTGGGGCCCCCCCAGAACTCGGCCACCACAATTCTGGCTTGGGGAGGTGGGCAACCAGTATGAAGGGGAGCTTCTATTCGGCCTAAATGAAGATTGGATGAGGGGAATTTGGGTTCTAGTGGAGGCATAGGTGGTACTATGGAACGAAGGATTTGTCTTTCAGCATATAATACAAGATCCATCTATTCCACCTGGTGCTACACCTTTCCTCCTGATCATTCAAGCTATGTGTTTTTTTTTTCCATTTGGTATATTTATTTTGTTATGGACCACCAGTCTTGCACAGTGGGGGTCCCCGGGGTCAACCAACGCTTAGTGATGGCCTTTTTACTAGCAGTTAAGAGAGTAGCTAGGAGGTAACAGGAATCTGAGTTCCTGAAGTCCCTAAGTAACTGCAGCAGGATGAACATTTGTTTGGTCAACTCCAGTAGCCTTCCAAATAGTTCTTGGAGCTCTATCTGGAGGGCTTGTATGAAGGGTTCCAGCTTGGGGCATGAGAACATGACATGTGTGTGATGGGTCTTACTTTCCCCGCAGTTGCGCCAGCATGAGGCTTGTCAGTCTGGAGTGTAATGGCTAGTGATCTCTGGAGTTCTGAAAAAATGAGCCAGATTCTTCCAGGCAAATTCCCGCCACTGGTGTGAGCCTGTAGTTCTAGCTATTTGTTGGCATGCCAGCCCCCATTGTATCATACTTATTGGGGAGTCAAATTCATCTTGCCAATGTAGACAGATGCCTTCATGAGGGTTTCTGGTCGTGTTTGCAATGCCTGGTATAAGGTGGACACCAGGTGACCCTGGTTTGGGGTGGCAAAGAGGGTCAGGAGTTTAGACACCAAAATAGTGCCGGGTTTCTCACCTCCCTTGGAGAGATTCAAAGTAGTGCCTTAGTTGTAGGTATCTGTAGTGGTGTGTGTTGGGTAACTGAAATCTGTGCTAGATATCACAGAAGGACCATAGCTGACCCTGGGTGGTGATCTGGGCTATATACACCAGGCCATATCTACCCCATTGCTGGAAGGCATGATCCGCTCTACAAAGGGGGAAGTCTGGGAGTGTGCCTACTGGGCTTAGCAGAGGTGTGAACCAAGCCAAAGAGAGTTGTCTCTTAAGATGGTGGTAGACCTTCACTCGGTGCTGCAGTATCGGCAGTGGGGGGGGGATAGGGAAGGAGAGGGGCATTTTTATGATACAGCAGATGATAATTATCTGCATTAGTGATTAGTGCCTGCTCAATCTCTGCCCAGTGGGTGTCCTGTGTGGACAATTGCCTTGAGACTATATGGGTTAAGTGAGTGACTTGGTAATATCTATAGAGGTCCAGAAGGGCTAGCCCTCCCTGTGATCTTGGGAGTGTTAGGAGTTTTAGGCGGACTCTCGGCCTCCGGTTTGACCAAATGAATTGCAAGATTAATTTATTCCATTCTTGGAATGTGGATCAGGCCAGGCTGATTGGAATGTTGTTGAATAGATATAGGGCTCTAGGAAGGGTAACCATCCGAATTAAGTCAATCTTCCTCGAGAGACTCGGGGGCAGAGTTCTCCAACCAGCCAGGTCCGCCTTTAGTTGTGCAGTGAAGGGGGTGTAGTTTAGCCTGCAGGCATCAGCGAGGGTTTGGGATAGATGGATCCCCAGGTACTTCAGCTTTTCTAAGCCCCAGGGGGAGTATTGAAAGATCAACATCTCAGTCTTCATGATGTTAATTTTATATCCTGAGACCTGGCGGAAAGATTCCAGAAGCTCCTTAGCTTTTGGGAGTGAAATCTCCGGATCTAGAAGGTATAGGAGGACATCATCCGCATATAATGCAATCTGGTGTTCCTCCCCATCCACCTTGACGCCCCGTAGGATGTCTGACTGTCGGATGAGTTGTGCCGGGGCTCCATGAATAGGGCAAATAGTAGTGGGGATAGTGGGCAACCTTGTCTGGTTCCTCTGTGTAAAGGGAAACATTGTGAATGATGTCCCAAGACCCTGACCCAGGCCCAAGGGGCGGAGTAGATATTCTTTATCACTTGGACCAGTGACCGGGGGATCCCAGCCCTATCCAGCACCGAGTATAAATATGGCCACAGTACCCTGTCAAAGGCCTTTTCCACGTCTAGGCTGACCAGGACAGCTGGGGAGTTTTTGGTGTGCATCTTGTGTATTATGTGGTACGTCTGTTTAATGCTGTCTGTGGTTGTCCGTCCACCGACAAAGCCTGTTTGGTCTTTATGTACTATTTGGGGGAGGACAGATTCAAGTCTCTGAGCCAAAATGCTCATGAACAACAGTTAATAATCTGTATTTAGCACTGATATTGGTAGGCAAGACTCACAAAGTTGGGAATTTTTGCCCTGTTTGGGGATAACTGAAATAGTGGCGTATGATCAGGTAGGCAGTGGGGACTCTCCCTCAAGAACCGAATTGAAGGTTTTAAGAAGGATTTGAGTGGTCTCTTCCTTTGTGACTTTATAGAATTCTGCCCCATAACCATCCAGGCCGGGGGCCTTCATGGTCTTGGATCGTGCAATTACAGTGCTCAGCTCTAACAGTGTGATAGGCTGGATCAATTGGTTCCCCTGTTCCTCATTTATCTGGGGAGATCTAGAGGGTGTAGGAAACGCTTTATGTCCTCAGTAGTGACTGAGTGTTCTGGGGTATAAAGGGCAGCATAATATGTAGTTAGGGCATCCGCTATAGCCATCAGTTTGTGTAGTGATCTGCCATCTATGGGGTGGCGAATTGTGGATATTGTGGCCACCTTTTTCTGCTTCCGAATTTGGTATGCCAAAAGTCTAGTGGCTCGGGGGCCCACCTCATAGTATCGCTGTCGAAGGAACGACAAGGCTATTTCCGTCTGTTGTAGGGCTAGCTTATTTAAATCTTGTTTAACTTGTTTCAGGTGTGGGAGGACAGAGCTGTCCCCTTGTTTATACGCAGTTTGCAGAAAATGAAGAATTTCTTCCAATTTAGCTCTATGTTCCTGATGAGCCCTAGACTGGGTAGAGGTGTATTTTATAAGGTGGCCACGCAGCACTGTTTTTAGTGTGTCCCAGAGAATGCATGGGGAGACCCCCGGTTGGGAGTTGTACCCAAGTATCTCCGTAATTTTGTCAGTCAGGAAGCTTTTGAATTGTTTTGATTTTAAGTAATAGGGATTTAGGTGCCACTGAGTGTTCTTCCACTGTATCCCTAGCTTCCATGTTGTTACTGTGGGGGCATGGTCCGAGAACATGATGTCTCCCAATTGGGAGTCTTCTAAGCTGTTTACATACTCTGCCTGAGTGTAGCAGTGGTCAATTCATGAGTATGTGTGGTAAACCGCAGAGTAGTGTGTGTAATTTATGATTTGTGGGTGCAGAAATCGCCAGGAGTCAGTCCGACCAACCTCGGCAAGGAACCTGTTAAAAACTTTTGCGCTGGTGTTTTTCTGGGAACCTTTGGATTAGAAGAGTCCATTTCCAGGTTTGGTAGGATACTGAAATCCCCAGCTAGCAATAATATACTCTTAGTGAATTGCACTATTTTGTCCAACAGGTTGCATATATCCTTTACTGAGGCATTGGGAGGGAAATATGCACTGGCTAGGGTGACTGATGTATCTCCAACCGATCCCTGGAGGAGTACTAGCCTACCTTCAGGGTCTATCCATTTGGTTCAGACTTGCAATGGAGTGTGATGCGGAACTATAATTGCTAAGGAAGGCTGGGGGGATACTGGGATGCATAGGAAGAGGCATCAATAGTAGAAAACAGGAAGTTGTTATCCCTCTGTACAGACAGTTGGTGAGACCCCATCTGGAGTACTGTGTGCAGTTCTGGAGACCCCATCTCCGCAAAGACTTAGACAGAGTGGAAGCTGTCCAGAGGAGGGCAACCAAAATGGTGCAGGGTCTGCACCAGAAGACATACGAAAAGACTAAAGGAGCTTAATATGTATACCCTTGAGGAAAGAAGGGAGAGAGGGGACATGATAGAAACTTTCAAGTACCTCAAGGGAATCAACAAAGTCCAAGAGGGTAGCATCTTTCAGAAAAAGAGATGTGCAAGAACAAGGAGGCACAATTTGAAGATAATGGGGGGATGGCTCAGAGGTAATGTGAGAAAGTATTTTTTCACAGAGAGGGTTGTGGATGCATGGAACAGCCACCCTGAGGAGGTTGTGGAGGCAAGAACAGTGGAGGAATTCAAGAATGCATGGGACAGGCATAAGGCAGTCCTAGTGGGGGGTAGGAGGAAGTAAGCTGTTGGTTAACTAGGATCTGCAGCTTATCTGTTAGGTAGGAAAATGGGCAGACTAGGAGGGCCAAGCGGTCCTTATCTGCCGTCAACTTCTATGTTTCTATGTTTCTACCCCCGTCTCCTTCTCCGACTATAAGTGGAACTGTAGATCTCACCCCTGGAGGGCTTTCCCAGTTTGGAGTGCGCCTCCTTATTTAAATGGGTCTCCTGCAGATAGATGAGATCTGCCTTACTTTTCCTAACATAGGGAAGAACCCTTGACCTCTTAATAGGGGAGGTGAGTCCATTGACATTTAATGACAGCAACTTCAGTGGGGTCTCCTCCATTCTAAATTTAGAAAGTGGAGTGTGACAGGGTGTCTTACGGTGGTGATTCCGGGGAGCCCCTTTTTGCGGACCCATTCAGTTCCTTACGGCTATCATAGTAGAAATACAATTGACTGTTAAGTAGTACTAGATGGTTGTAACTGTTAACATTACCTATTCTAAGAGATAGGAAACATGTAACATCAACTTAATACCTTCCAATTGGCAAACTAAATTAAATTTTAAAAAACTGAATACAGAGAACTCGAGCCAAACCTGTAGGTAGGTTCTCGGCCAACTCGCCAACAGGAGCTAATGGAACTGGCCATTACCTGGGTACTTCCACTACAGGGATCTTCACAGAGTCCCTGATGTGAGGAATCCTCACATGGGGCTGACTCTCAGAGCTGAGAGTCCCCTTGGCACATATAGTGCCTAAAATGGGTACGGGGGTGCGCGGTTGGTGAGCCATGTTCCCACTGCACAGCCTATAAATACTGTGGGGAGAATGTGATCGAGGAGAAAGTTTGGGTGTGGTTCCTTATGCAGGTGAATGGTGAGATTCCTGTGCACAGTGGTGTTTCTCTGTCTTGCCCCAGCTTGGGAGGACAAGGCTGCAGTTAAGGACCTCAACTGCCTATGGATCACTATAAGGATCACTTGCAGCATCCCTAGTCTGCATCTCCCAGGTGGGGAGATGACCAGGTCTCAGCCAGTGTCTATTTGTAGATGTATTACAGGCTCATTCTCCCGTCACTGCCATTCCACATGCCCAGATAATGGGGGAAGGGGGGGCAAGGGACCATCATCCCAGTCGCCACAGATAACTATTTGGTATCTGCAGCCCGGAATTACCAAGGGGGTACCCCCATCCCCCCCGAGACCCCACGTAGACGGTGAAGGCACATCACCCATGAGCTCCGAACACGCCCTTCTGTGTAAAACTCATGGACCTAGCTACTTTTCCTTGAATTCAATGTCCTAGCATATACCAAACCATAGGGTAGCTTAATTGATCCACTTCTTGGATACCCGATGGTTAGCAATAACCATGGCTTTAAGACAGGGCATCTACGCATAATCACTAATCTGTGAGCCTGCCATTATGGGCTATTGTTTAAATGTTGGCAGTTACTGGTTAATAAACTCATGAGGGAAGAGCCCTGCAGTACCGGGAGAGATTGTTAAAAAGAAGAGGAAGCCAGCCCGGTGGCGCAGAGGGCTGAGGCGCTGGACGCCACACCTCGAACCACGCTGGCGACTCGGGTTCGGGAATGGACTCAGGTCGTTGGGGTCTGGCTGGGGAAGGAGAGGATTGAGCATCTGTAGGACTGCTCTCCTCTCTCTCTAGGGAGGGTGGGTGGGAAGCCCATTCTAGTAGTGGCCCCAGTGGAGACCGGGGTACTACATGCAGCGGTGCAGGAGGGACAACCAGAAAGCTGGAAAAACAGCTTTGGTGCCACGGATGATGGCTGCAGTGCTCCATGTTCCCAGAATCTCTGGGAGCACCTGCACAGCAGCGCCTCGAACCATGGAAAAATAGTGTGCCGGGGTTCCTGATTACCCTGCGCCTCAAAGCGAGGAGAGGACCCGCCCGGCGATGGGACACGTCGGGGACAAATCAGAGCTCAGCTGCGATGTGTGTGAAGGAGGAGCTCCAGAAGAGGATAGCCGAGGCATGGAAGCACTAGGTGGCCCAAAGGAGAGGTGGACGCCGGAGTGCGAGAGGAGGAGGTAAAAAAGATCACTCAAAAAAAAAAAAGTAGAGGAAAGGTGGCCTTACCCCTTTCTCTGCCGAGCCTCTGTCCTCCTGCTCCTGTTAGTGGGTTATCTGAAATACAGAGAAAGAGAGTATACAGGGTTCCCCCTCAAACCAAGGGAGACAGCATGTTAGTATTGGTTTTAGTTTACTACACATGGGGGGAGGTAGAGTGCCAGCTGTGACATAGGGTTAATTTACAGCGTGTGAGGCACAGTATTTGGTAAGGTTATTTAGCAGTGTTAAAAATAGGTTATTAAAAGAACTGGGGCATATCTGAATGTTAGTTATGATGAGGCACAAGACACATTGTTCAGCAATCCCGATACATGTCCTTAGCAGTTCTGAGTGATTTTCTCAGCAAGGGTGAAGCAAAAGCTTCTGACTAGTAGAGCAGATCCTCTCTCTGGGCTAAAAAATATCCAATGCTTGCTTGATCGGTGTCATCAGTGTAGTGGCTCTTCTGCTGGATAGGTTTGAGGAGCGGGGGTGCAACTCTAGTCGTGGAGCGAGTCCGCTATTTTTTGGATGGCCCTTGTGCCTTGGCGTCTTCTGGATTCGCATTGCCCTTGGTGCCATACCTGCCGGGAGAGTTTTGCAACAGTGTGCTCCTTGATGGCGCAAGCGGGTCCCTCTGCACCTCAATGCCATGGTTCTTCAGGTCCTCTGATGCCTCCCTGCAGAACTGTAGGTATGCTGCTCCTCCTTAAAGAATACAGTGAGTTGGGCTGGATAGGGGGTTCAAAAGCACAGATCTGCTTTTTTCAGGGCCTTCAAGATAGGAATGTAGGCCTTCCTCCAGGCCATCACCTCTGGCGCGTAATCATTTTCAATGTACAGCCTGTGAGATGTGTATGTCACTTTCCCTTGCTTCCAGGCTGAGTGGAGTACTAGCTCTTTCTCTTGAAACCGCAAGAAGCGCGCCAAAACAGTGTGGGGTCTGGATTCGGGAGATGGCCTGGGGTCTAGCGTACGATGGACCCACTCAAACTCAAGGGTTACCTCTGTTGGCAGAGCAATAGTGTCTCTGATCAGGCACCAAATAAACTGTATGATATCTGTACCTTCCTCCCTTTCCAGCACTCCTGAGATCCTAATATTATTTCTCCTGTTTCGGCTTTCTGAATCCTCGGCCCTCTCCTGCAATTGCTGGAGTCCCTGATGTAGTTGTATTATGGCTCGTTCTGCGTGATCGACCCTTTTGTCCACTTCAGTGGCCTGGCTCTCTAGGGTTTCCTGCTGCTTCTCAAGTTTACTTATATCGGTCCTGAGTGCTGTGGTGGTGGATCAGAACTCTTTCTAAAAGTTTCGGAGTTCCGTGAGCATCAGGGTCATCTGCCGCTGGAGAGTTGCGATTGGTGGTTGGTGAGTCTCAGCCCGACTTCGCCTCAAGGAGGAAGAGGCCTGCGAGCCATCACTGCCTGAGTCTGAGAATCCACCATCATCTGCTGCACTGGGGAGTTTCGTAGCTCTTTTCTTCCCTTGCTTAGGCATTATTACACCTCCGAGTTAGCTTTTTGCACGATTTGTCATTTTTGAGTGCTGTAAATTGGAAGTTACTGTAGGCGACGATGGGAGCCTCCTGAGTTAGGCAGCCATCAGGATCATGACGTCCAACACAGGCTGTCTTATGTGAGATAATCACATACTATATTTTTATATTACAAATATCATACAATAATCATAACCTGCTGGCCAAGCGTCACACTCCTCCCCACCTAGACTGAATTTGGGGGCTCTATCCCCTGCATGAGATGACCTCCACAAGTCAGTTCAATCCTCATATAGATGCAACAAGCCATCTATGTTCTGATTGGTCACTCCAGCCCTATGTAAGATCGTCATGTCATACCCTTGCAAGGCAAGACTCCATCTTAATAGTCTACTATTAGTTTTTCCCATTTGTGTCAGCCAAACCAGGGGGTTGTAGTCAGTTTGTACCTCAAAATGCTGCCCATATAAGTATGGCTCTAACTTCTTTAGGGCCCACACTATGGCAAGACACTCTTTTTCCACAGTAGAGTAAGCCTGCTCTCTGGGAAGTAACTTTTTACTCAGGTACACTACAGGGTAATCTGTCCCTTGGTTGGATGTCTGACTCAGTACTGCCCCAATACCCATGTCTGAGGCATCAGTCTGGACTATAAAGGGTCTGCTATAGTCAGGACTTGTCAATACAGGAGCACTACACAGTGCCTCCTTCAGTCTGGTAAAGGCTTTTTCACGGCTGGTTCCCAGGTAATTTTTTTAGGCATCTTTTTCTTTACCAGGTCAGATAGGGGAGCAACCAGGGCACTGTAATTGGGTACAAATTTCCTATAGTACCCTGATGTCCCTAGAAAACTCCTGACCTGCTTCTGCATTTCTGGTCTGGGCCATGCTTTGATCACCTCTATTTTTACTTGGTTAGGACGGAGCTGTCCCAGGTCTACAACATGCCCAAGGTATGCCACTTCAGCCATGGCCACCTGGCACTTCTCAGCTTTGACAGTGAGCCCGGCCCTCTGTGTCCTGCCCAGCACTTCCTTAAGGTGGGACAGGTGTTCCTCCCAGCTGGTACTAAAGATGGCAATGTCATCCAGGTATGCCACGGCATACTCCTCAGCACCATTTAACACCTGATTCACCAACCTTTGGAAAGTGACAGAGGTGTTCTTCATTCTGAAAGGCATTACTTTAAATTCAAATAAGCCTATCGGAGTGATGAAGGCCGACCTTTCCCTAGCTCTGTCAGTTAACTCTACCTGCCAATACCCCTTTGTCAGGTCAATAGTTGTAAGGTAGGTCACCACTCCCTACTTGTCCAGGAGTTATCCGTCCGGGGCATCAGGTGGGCGTCTGACTTGATGACTGCATTCAGTCCATGATAGTCCACACAAAAATGAGTAGAGCCATCTGGCTTGGGCAGAAAGACTACAGGTGAGGCCCAGGGGCTGTGGGATTTATGGATTACCCCTAAATCCAGCATTTCCTCCACCTCCTTCCTAATGTCCTTTTGGACAGCCTCTGACACCCGATATGCTGTCCGCTGTATGGACGTCTGTGTCCCTCTTTCTACATCATGCGTCGCTAAGGGGGTTAGTCCAGGCTTAGCGCTAAACAGTGGGGCAAAGTCTGCTAAAACCTCCCTTACTTACTGGATCTTGTCCGGGGCCAGCTGGGGTGACAGTTTAACTGCCTCCACAGAGGACTCCCACTTGCCTTCTTCCAGCAAGTCCAGAAGGGGGCCTCCTTCGTCCGTCCCTTCCCCAGGACTACACACTGCAAACACCATGTCAGCCCTGTTAGCATATGGCTTCATCATGTTGACATGGTACATTCTTTCTGTGTGTCTTCTGTCAGGTAATTCTATGATATAGTTCATGTCATTTACCTTTCCGTCTACTTTGTACGATCCTGCCCACTCAGTCTGCAGTTTGTCTTTCTGGACTGGGATAAGGACCATGACTTCCTGACCCATCGTGTATGAATGAGCTCTGGCTCTGTAGTCGTACCACACTTTTTGTTTCTGTTGAGCAGCTGCCAGGTTGCTCTGGGCTGTCCCCATAAGCTCCTTCAGCTTTTCCCTAAACCTAAGGACGTAATCCACTATGGAAGTTCCCTGGGTGGCAAGCTTGTCTTCCCAGTTCTCCTGGATCAAGTCTAGGGGCCCACATACCTGGCGTCCATATAAGAGCTCGAAGGGGGAAATCCCTGTCGATTCTTGGGGCACCTCCCTGTATGCAAAAAATAGGTGGGGAAGGTATTTCTCCCAGTCCCTCTCATGCTGTTCAGCAAATGCTTGGAGCATTGACTTCAGGGTACCGTTAAATCTTTCCACAAGTCCATTGGCTTGCAGGTGATAAGGTGTCATGCACCTCTGCACCACCCCACACTTCTCCCACAAACATTTCATCAGGTCTGACATGAAGGAAACCTCTCGATCGGTGATAACCTCCTGCGGAAACCGAACGCGGGAGAAAATCCCAAGTAAGGCATCTGCCACTTTGTCTGTCCTCAGTGAGGATAGGGTGACTGCCTCTGGATACTGGGTGGCATAATCCACCACAGTCAGGATGAACCTCTTCCCGGAGGAGCTGGGGGTATTTAAAGGCCCCACAATATCCATTCCCACCCTATGGAATGGCTCCTCCACTATGGGCAATGGAATTAGGGTGGCTTGGGTTTTCTTACCCACCTTCCCTATTTCTTGGCACTGGTGACAAGACCTGCAATACTCCTTCACCTACTGGGTGAAGTTGGGCCAATAGAAATTCTGGGCCAACTGCTGCGTAGTGCATGCGATTCCCAGATGACCAGACAAGGGATTATCATGTGCAATCTTGAGCAACTGCTCACAGTACCCCTGGGGAATGACAAGCTGCCTGCCTATCACCCCTCCCTCTGTCTTAGCATCCTGAGTATACATCAGTCCATTTTTCCAATAAACTTTATGTTTTCAGTCATCTCCCTGTGCTCCATCAGAGTCTGCCCAAGCCTTCAGCTTTTCTAGAGTAGGGTCACTTGTCTGAGCAGCTGCAAACTCCTTACACATTCCCAAGGCCTGGGACAGGTCCCCATCAGTATCTAAACTAGGGTCCCTAGCTCTAGCATCAGGGCACTCAGGATCACTATCATCCCTAACCCTCTGACAATGGGTCACCCCTGCTTTGGCGTAACCCTCTGTAGCTGTTTGGTTAACTGCTACTGGGGACATTTCTACCCTCTTTTCATTAGTCTCCATATTAGGAGACACAGGCTGGGAAACCAGCCTCCCAGTGGTTTCCACAATGGCTTCTATGGGGTCCAGGGAACTAAAATTTACCCTTCCTGCTTGGCTATGGGTAACTGCACACACCATCCCCTGTTTGAGATTGTTGCCAAGTATAACGTCAACTGCTAAAGTTTTGGCTACAGCCACCTGTTGCACAGTTCCCCTGTTTCACCCCAGTCTAGGAGAACACTAGCAAGTGGCAATGTTGTCTCCTCCCCAGTGAACCCTTGTACAGTTACAAATCTATTGGGTATAAGCTGACCAGGCTCCACCAGATCCCCTTTTACCAATGTCAGGGATTCCCCTATGTCTCTTAACCCTTGTGTCAGTACACCATTCACAGTGACTGGGTGCATGTGTTCCCTCCTGTTCACAGGCATGCGCCCAGGGACAAACAAACAACCCTCTTCTTTCCTAGCTCCATTTTGCATATTGCTTGTCCTTTTGGGACACTGTCTGGCAATATGCCCAGTTTCCTTACAAACCCAACATTCATTTCTTTTCTCAGAGAAATCTTTTGTTTGAAACCTGGGGTTAACTGGTTCAGTGGAGGCAGTGAGGGTTTTAGCTGCCCTGAAGGCGCACTTTTCCCTTTCTGCACTGCCACGCCCACCTCATTCACTCTCAGAGCAGGTCTGCTCTTGGCATAGTGGTCCGAGAGTTCAGCAGCCTCTTGCACTGTTTTGGGATCTCGGTCCTCCAGCCAGGTTTTCAGCTCTGCTGGGCATGCTCCCAAAAACTGTTCTAACAATATAACATTTTCAATTTTATCTACAGAGTTTGCTTCAATTCCTTCCCACCAATGTTTTAAACACTGACGTTGTTTCATGGCTAGCTCCTCGTAGTTCATGTCAGGGCTTCTCCTGAGTTTATGGAATTTAGCTCTGTATGCTTCTGCAGTTAAATCAAACATTTTTAAAAGTGCAGCTTTAAGTTTGCTGTAATCATTACTGTCCTCATTGTCCATTTGACCCAATGCATCTTGAGCTTTTCCTGCAAGTAGCGGGGATAGCTGGAAGCTCCAGGACCCACTAAGAATCTTTGCCTGAATACAAACTTTTTCAAAGGAATTTAAAAAGGCATCCATATCCTCCCCCTCTTTAAATTCAACTATCAGTTTGGAATTTAATTTGTAACCTAGTCCTGTAGTTCCAGTTAAACCCAAGCCACTTACCTGCTTTGGTGCTGGTTGTTGGAGTCGTAGCTTCTCCAGTTCATGTCACCTCTGGCGCTCGTGCTCTTCACGGTCCACCTCTTGCTGTTCACGTTCAGCTTCTTGCTGTTCTCATTCCGCTTCTCACCGTTCTTGCTCCACCTCTCACTGTTCTTGTTCAGCCTCCCTCTGGAACTCCAGCTCCATTCTGCGCAACTCAGTCTGCAGTCTGATTGCTTCTGGCTCCAGAATGCTGTTGGCCTTCCCCTGCTGCTGTGGCCCTTCGCTTGCACTGGCCCTGCTGTCCTCCTCACCAGATCTGGACATTGCACTGGCTGCTGACCCCCTCCATGCCCAAGGTTTATTCTTTTACAGACACAGTCTATGACTCGATACTCTGGGCATCTGCTGCCATCAGGGCATCCATGAGGTTCTGCTTGGTGGCTCTCCCCTCGTGCAGGACTCCTCTCTCCTTGCACAACTGCTTCAGGTGGTCTGCAGTGTTCTCACTGTAGTTGGAAGCCATCTTCTTCCCTAACTATGGCTACTCTAACTTGCAATTTGAAACAAAAATAAAACAGGTAGGAACTTTAACTGTAAGCAAAATGATATAGTTCTGTTTCTTTTAAAAAAAAATCACTGCCTTCTTTTGAAGTGAACTGTACAGTATTAAGCTGACATGCTGAACAGTTAAAGCTTGTGTTACCAAATTTATCACACCGCTGCCAACCAAATCTGTCTCAAACGCACTCCGCAGGTCAGGCCCTCTGCTCCCACAGTGCCAACCTCAGAGCGCAATAGTGTGAACAGCTAACAGACAGGGCAACCCTCCTGTCTGCTTTTGGGTCCGAATCACCTTTAGTCTCAAATTCTGGGGGATTCAAACTGTGAACCTTATTCTAGCGTACCCAAATGTACAGGCTCAGATAATATTCTCTTTGGGGGATGCAATATATCTTTTGCCTAAGGGCACCTAACCAGGTATCCAAAATAAACCTATAAGAGACCTTAGGTATATTCTTACCTTTTACCAAGCTTAGTAACACCATCAAGCCCTTGAGCAGTGTCAGACTTAATATCCGTTCAGCAATAACATGCAAAAAATGACTGAGGAGACCCAGGCAGTATGTTAAGAAAATGTTTATGAAGAATGGATAAAAACAGTAAGATAAAATACAGAACAAATATCAAATAGCATCACAATTACATAAAAGAAAAAAAAGGAAAACTACAGAACAAACTCCTACCACAATACATTTAGATCTTTTCTATCTAATGTATTACCTGTGTAAGTGCCTTTAAAGTTAGATCAGAGAGCTGTGTCTCTCTAGAGTCCCAAGTTGATATGTCCTACATTTCAGACATGAGTATCAGTTTAAACGCTGTGGCTGGGATATTCAGAGCAGTTGCACCATGCGCAATAGGGATGCACCTGTGCAATCACCAAAATGCGCCAAAACGTGATATTCAGTGGCAGCAGATGCGCAGCACAAAATCCGATATGCAAGAGCACAGTGGAAATGAATAGAAATATAGAAACATAGACTTTGATGGCAGATAAGGACCACTTGGCCCACCCAGTCTGCCCATTTCTCTTCCTATTGGATAAGCGGCAGATTCTAGTTAATCAACAGCCTACTTCCTGCAACCCCCCACTACAATTGCCTTATGTCTGTCCCATGCATGTTTGAATTCCCCCACTGTATTAGACCAGGGGTTCTCAGACTTTGCCAGGTTGGGCCTCCCCTATGGTGCTGGGGAAAAGCCCAGGCCACCCCAAGTCTCAAGCGCACCTGCATCGGGCCCGCACCTCCCCAGGGAGGCACTCTTCACCACTTGAGAACCACTGCATACACTGCAACCGATAATGAATTTCATGCACAATCACAAAACAGATAAAATGAACTGATATTTATTTAGTGTTGCACTGTACATCACAGCTATCGTGCAAAACTGCAATTAAAAGACCCCACAGCTATTGTGCAAAATTGCTACTGTGCAAAACTGCAGTTAAAAAGACATCACAGCTACTGTGCAAAACTGCAATTAAAAGACAGCACCAAAAGTGTTGGATATCAGTCAGGTAAAGGTGGTCTGTGGGCAGTTTGTTTGCAGTCAAAAAAGGCAGCACCAAATGTACTGGATTTTTTTTTTTATAAAGTCAGCAGAAGGAAACAGTTTTGAAACATTAAAAGGCAGCACCTTTGCAGTCATTAAAAGCAGAACAAATGTAGTGTGTATTTTTTAAAGTCTGTCAGCTGAAATGAGCCCATAAGGCTGTTTTTGCAGTCATCAAAAGGCAGCAGACATACTGGATATTTTTTTAATTTTTTTTTTAAATCAGTCAGCTGAAGGGAGCCTGTGAGCTTGTTTTTTTGGCAGTCAGTTGCTGGATTCGTGGCTGCACGGTTGAGAGGTAGAGGCAAGTCGTCTTCAACTTTGAGGTGGGACCTGTACTTTGTTTTCATGGCAGCCAGTGCAGAGAATCCAGACTCACAGAGATAGGTCAATGCAAAAGGCAGGAGGATTTTGAGAGCTCATTGTTTTAATTCAGGAAATTCACATCCCAGTGACAGCCAAAACTTGGAAAGTGGTAATTGTCCAAAAGAGGCCTTCAGTGTTGGGTCTGTAGCCAGGTCAATAAGGCTTTCCTGCTCCCTCAGTGGTAGGTTGTCTTCAGACCTTGGTTTAAAAATGAAAGGATTCCTTATCCACTGGTTACGCTTCTCCTGTTGGCTTTCTGGGAAATAGTCACACAGCTTTTCCTGCAGCCCATGTAAGTGTTCTGAAATTACCATCTGGACACTGTCGATTGAAAGCTCATTTTCCTGCAGGAAATCCTCCAGTGTGGGGAAAGGAGGCAACCAATCCCTGCTGCAGTCTTGAAGACCATGGTTGGAGCTTCTGACAAAATGCCTCAAACCTGTCCCTTACCATGAACGCATTGGTGTCCCGACCTTGAAGGGAGGCATTGAGTGTGTTCAGGCGGTCAAAAACATCTGCTAGATATGCCAGCAAGGCAAGTCATTGGGAATCACAAGTGCAGAGCCATAGTCAGCAAGGAAAATACGAACTTCATCATGCAACTCAAAGAGACGGGTTAGCATTTTTCCTCTGGACAGCCAACGGACCTCTGTGTGCAACAGTAATTGTTTGTAGTTTGCTCCCATCTCCTCACACAGCACAGCAAACAGTCTTGCATTTACTGGCCATGCCTTGATAAAGTTCACTACTTTCACAGCATCTGCCAAGACTTTCTGGAGATTAGCTGGCATCCTCTTGGCTGCTAGTGCTTCCCTGTGGATCATGCAGTGGTTCCACACAGCATTAGGGGCCACTGCTTGCAGCCTTGTGACCATGCCACTGTGTCGGCCAGTCATTGCCTGTGCTCCATCACTACAAATTCCCACACATCTGCCCCAGTCAATACCTTCCTCTATAATGAATTCATTCAACATCTGGAACAGTTGTTCCCCAGTTGCTCGTGTAGGCAGTGGTCGGCAAAACAGGATCTCCTCCAGGACGTCTGTTTCTGTGGCATACCGGACATAGATCAGGAGCTGTGCAGCATCAGTAATATCTGTGGACTCATCGATCTGTACTGAGTAGTATGGGCTTCGCTGAACAGAGTCCAGTATCTGTTTCTTAACATCAGCAGACACATGTCCTCAATATGGCGACAAACTGTGTCATTGGAGAGAGGAATGGCATCTAGCTGTGCTGCTGCTTTCTCTCCCAGCATTATGGAGCACATTTCTTTTGCGGCAGGAAGTAATAATTGCTCACTAATGTTGTGTGGTTTCCCTGTTTTTGCAGTTCTCAATGACACATGGTATGAGGCTTCCACAGCTTTAGTTGGCGCAGTGCCATGCCTTTCTACCATTTTTTTTGGCCCCTGAGTTGATGCAGCTTTCTTTGAAAAAACTCCAAAGGTTTAGAAATGAGGCTGGGATGCTTAGTTTCCAAATGCCAGTGAAGCTTGCAGGGTTGCAAGCTGTCCTGTGCCAGGACATCTGCACAGATCACACATTGTGGCCGAGGTGCCACACTGGTCCCAGTCCAAGTGAATCCCATCTTCAGGTATTCTTCGTCATACCTTCTGGCCTTGCACTTTGCTTGAGGAACTGGTACTTCATTGGGTTCAGCAACAGCTATTTCTTCATGAGTGCGTTTTCTACCGGTCACCAGAAAGCGATCCATTATCTACGATTCAACAGTTTTGGAATTATCAAAAAATGCAATCAAAAGCATCCTGGACATGCACATGCATGCATGTCTGACAACACTGGGGCATTCCAAAAACAGAAACAAAATCAGCAAGGAAAATGCAGCACCCCAAACTGCATGTCAACATCTCAAAAATTACTCTTCTGCCTCTCATCTGCCCCCATGGCAAAGGTTCTGCCCACACAAGAAATGCACAGTGCAAAGCCCCAACTAGCAGCGCAGAATTGCAGACCCAAATGAAGTCTTGAATCAAGATCTTTAATTCTTCAGAGAGAAGATAAAGTAGCTCTGGTCCCTGCAATGGCACAGCACAACTGAGAAATTTCTGTTTGTGCATGGAATCCTCAGTTGCCCAGCATCGTAGCCAGCAGGTAGGGGTGCACAATACCCAGTTGTTATGATCACCCAATGTGTAGCACTACAGAAAACTTGCTATTTCAACATTGCACAACACCGATTGACATGTATGACCTCCCCCCACCATCCAGGCCCATCACAGCAAGAGACATCTTGTACAGTTCCCCCCCCCCAACCACCCAGGCCCATAGTCCCAACAACCACCAGCAATAAAAACAGGATTGCACAGCAGCATGATGTATCATGTATGACCCCCTACCACCACCACCATGGCCATCATCCCAACAATCACCAACAATAAAAATACAATAGCACAGCAGCATGATGCATCATGTAGACCCCCAAAAAAGCTCATGGCCTTCATCCCAACAATCACAATAAAATACAAGTGCACTGCACAGAGGCACAATGTATGGCACCATGTATGACCACCACCCAACCCCCGTCAGGAACTGGGCAGCGAAACAGCAGCTTTGCAACCAGCTGCTGAGAGAGGAATCATATCTGCTGGCCCCACCACCACCTCAAACCCCTCCCCATGCTCCCATGATAGCAGCAAAAAATCAGCTTTGTTGGCTGCTGAGATAGGCCATAACACATGCTGCTGATGATTCCTCCCCTCCCCCATCCCATACAAGCAGCGAAACAACTTTATAAATTAAAAATAGCTGGCTGCTGTATATTGCTCCTTCAACTCCCTCCCCCCGGTGTCCCATTCAAGCATCAAAAACAACAACTTTATAAATTATTAACAGCTGGCTGCTGTATGTTGCTCCTTCAACCCCCCCATGTCCCATTCAAGCATTAAAAACAACAACTTTATAAATAATTAACAGCTGGCTGCTGTATGTTGCTCCTTCAACTCCCCCTCCCCGTCTCCCATTCAAGCATCAAAACAACAACTATATATATATATATATATATATAATACTGACTGCTGTATCTGGCTGCTTCCCCATCCCCATCCTCCTCTACCCCCCACCAGTCTTTGTGCCACCGTTAGGGTTCCAGAGAAAAAATATAATAGGATGGTTTCTTACCAAAGGAGGGCCTGGTCAGCAAGAGGCACCAAACACAGGCTGCAGCTTCAGTAGCTCGGCGTTGTGGGGGTGGAAACTGCAGGTAGTCAGAAGGCCTTTGCAGTCAGAGGGCAGCAGTCTCAGCGATTGATTGGCGACTTCAATCGGCGACTTCAGTAGGGGGAGGACAGCAATTCTAGCGGCCAGCGGCTTCAGCGGTGGAGGGCAGTGACTGTAGCGGTCGTCAGCTTCAGAAGGAGGACAGCAACTGGCAGCTGGCAGCTTCCTTCAGCGGTGGAGGGCAGCGACTGTGATGGTCGGCTTCAGCGGTGGAGGCGGCGTCAGCGATGGTCGGCGGCTTCAGCAATTGGAGGCAGACAGCTTGCAGGGGATCTCGGCAGCAAAATGAATCCAGCATCCATTTCTTTGCATGCATGGCGTGCACCTTTATTTCCGGGACCCATGACGTCAACATCGGAGGCAAACAGCTCATTGGCTTGGAAACTCTGGCACCGATTGGCTGCAGCTACCTCCCCTGCCATTGGTCACAATTTACCTACTCCCAATTAGTCTGCTCAAGACCTTTTTTCACCCTCAGATTGGCTGCCTCAGGATCTCCTAGCTCCAGCATTAGACGCGGATACATAGGCAGCGTTTTAGCACTACACTGCAGTAAAAGTTGAAAACTCACCACGCCTCCCCTGCAATGGGCCCGCGCCTTGCCTCACCACTTGAGAACCACTGTATTAGACCCAACAACCTCCCCAGGAAGGTGGTTCCATGCATCCACCACTCTCTGTGAAAAACAAATTTCCTCACATTACCCCTGAGCCATCCCCCCTCTATTTTTAAATTGTGCCCCCTTGTTCTTACACATCTCTTTTACTGAAAGATGCTACCCTCCTGGACTTTGTTGATTCCCTTGAGGTACTTAAAAGTTTCTATCAAGTCCCCCCTGTCCCTCCTTTCATCAAGGGTATACATATTAAGCTCTCTCAGTCTCTCTTCATATGGTTTCTGATGTAGACCCTGCACCATTTTAGTTGCCCTCCTCTGGACTGCTTCCATCCTGTCTATGTCCTTGCGTAGATGGGGTCTCCAAAACAGCACACAGTATTCCAGATGGGGTCTCACCAACTGTCTGTACAGAGGGATAACCACTTCCCTTTTTCTACTTGTGATGCCCCTTCCTATGCATCACAGTATCCCCATGGCTCTCCTTACTGACTTCTCACATTGCTTACCCACCTTTAGGTCATCTGATATGACTACCCCCAAGTCCCTTTCCATTTTTGTTGTTGTTAGTACCTCCCCTGCTATTGTGTACTCTTCTCCTGGGTTTTTGTTTCCCAGGTGCATTACTTTGCACTTCTTTGCATTGAATCTAAGTTGCCATATGTCTGACCATTCCTCCAACCTTGCCAAGTCCCTTCTCATCCTTTCTACCCCCCTTGTGTATCAACTCTGTTACAGATCTTTGTGTCATCTGCAAAGAGGCATACCTTTCCTCCAGACCCTCTGCAATGTCACCTATAAAGATGTTAAAGAGGAATGGACCCAGTACTGAGCCCTGAGGTACTCCACTACTAACCCCCCTTTCTTTGGAATGTGTTCCATTCACTATTACCTTCTGTGTCCTGTTGTGCAGCCAGTTTGCTACCCAGGCTACCACCCTGGAACCCACTCCCAGGCTGGCTAACTTGATTATTAGTCTTTTGTGTGGGACTGTGTCAAATGCCTTACTAAAGTCTAGGTAGGCCATATCCACAGCCCCTCCCTGGTCTATTACTTTGGTCACCCAATCAAAGAAATCAATTAGATTTGTCTGACATGACCTTCCTGCTGTAAATCCATGCTGCTTTGGGTCCTATGCCCCGCTGGCCTCTAGGTACTCAACAGTTCTTTCTTTCAGAAGTGATTCCATCATTTTCCCTACCACTGAGGTCAAACTTACAGGTCTGTAGTTTCCTGCTTCTGCCTTGCTCCCACTTTGTGAAGGGGAATCACATCTGCCCTCCTCCAGTCCTCAGGTACCACCCCATCCTCCCATGATTTGTTAAAAAGTGTGGTCAGTGGTGTCACTAGGTCCTCCCTTAGTTCTTTTAGGATTCTGGGGTGAATACCATCAGGCCCCATTGCTTTGTCTACCTTGAGTTTTAGGAGTTCTTTCAGGACTCTTTCGTCTGTAAATGGACTGGTGTCAACCCCCTACCCAGAGTGCTTCTATTGTCTGGTTTAGGTAACTCCTCCTCATCTTCTTTTGTGAATACTGAGCAAAGTATTTATTCAGTATCTCTGCCTTTTCACTGTCTCCCTCTGCCCACCTCCCCTCTCCTTTATTAATCTTCACTATTCCTCCCTTAACCTTTCTATGCTCCTAATGTACCTATAAAGGTTTAGCCCCTTCTTAACTAGGTTGGCTATTTTTGCCTCGGTTTGGGCCTTTACTATTCTGACTGCCTTCCCACTTCTTTCTGCTTTAATTGATACAGTTCCCTGTCGTGCTCCTTCTGTGATTCCTTATACTTTTTGAATGCAGCCTTTTTCTCCTTAACCTTCCCTGCCACCTCTTTTGAGAACCATAGTGTTTTTTTACTCTGCTTTGTTTTCTTTATTTGTTTTATACAAAGGCTTGTTGCCTCTATGATAGCAGTTTTGATTTTTCTCCATTGTTCTTCCACCCCCCCTTTTTGGCCATTTGCTAGTGCATTCCTCAGGTATTTACCCATTTTGCCAAATGTCGGCCCTTCTAAAGTCCAGTATCCTTGTTTTTGTATGGCTTGTCTCCATGGTTGTGCTTATTGTGAAGCACACTGTGCAGTGGTCACTTGTTCCCAGATGTCTACTGACTTCTAAATTTGTGATCCTGTCTCCATTTGAGAGTACCAGGTCTAGTATTGCTCCCTCCCGAGTGGGTTCCAACACTAGCTGTCTAAGGCCTGCTCCCTGCAGGGCATCGAGAATGACCCTGCTCTTGGATGTGGCTGCAGTACATGTCATCCAGTTAACATCTGGCATATTCAGGTCCCCCATCAACAGTATGAGGGGGCATACTGCACTCCGAAGGGTATGCGGTGACTGGGCACACAACCAGTTGGCCAGTGTTGCCAGGACAGGGGCCAACTGCAGGAGGCATAACCATGAATATGTGGCGCAGTGTGATATTCAACAGCAGGCGACGTGCGCAACAGAGGAGCAATCGGAAGTTGTGCAATAGCGGACTTGAGCCAAAATAAAAGGGAGCAACCGATGGGAGAAAGCTTGCACATGGGAGGAGCCACAGTGGCAGGGAGATGGGACAAAGCAGTAGGGAGTGAGGGCAACAGAAAGCAGCACAGAAGTGGCCCAGAGGTAGATGGGGGTCACAGGGAGTGTGTGTGCATGTGTGTGTGTGTGTGTGTTTGTCAGATGGACTGTACGTGGGTGCCACAGAGGAGGGACAGCAGAGGGGCCCAGGCAGGTCACACTGTGAGTGCCACAGGCAGCGCAGTGCCAGGGGTGCACCCGGTGCAGGGACAGGGCCAGCAGCACACAGCCGGGGGAGACCGGGTAGAGAGTCGCCCGGGGGGAGAACAACAACCCTGGACATGGCCAGTGCAACCTTCCAGTTGGAGGCAGTCATGAGGGGTGTGAGGAGGCAGGGTGCAGGGAGGCATGGCCATGGAAGGCCCTGTCGGTGGAGACAAAGGTCATGGCCGCCATGTGCCTGCTCACCACGGGCACCTTCCAGAGACCAACAGGGGACACAACAAGCATAACCCAGGTGGCCGCGTCACGCATCCTCACACAATTCCTTAGCACACTGCTGCCACATGCTGCGGAGTACTTCCGGTTTCCCAGCACACAGGCAGAATGTACAGAAAACATGCAGGAGTTCCACAGGGTAGCATGGTTGCCTGGCGTGCTCAGGGCCATTAACTGCACCCATGTCAGCATCCGCACACTGCCCGACCCAGAGGGGGCGGCATACATCAACCGCAAGGGATACCTGCGCATCAACTGCCAGGTGATGTGCAATGCCAGGGTTCACATAATCAGTGTCTGTGCCATGCACCCTGGGGGAGCACACGATGCCTTCATCTGGCACCAGTCTGCACTGTGCCACAGGTTCAAGAGTGGAGACATCCCCACTGGCCATCTAGTAGGTAAGTATGCAGTGCACGCCAGATGATGGGGGCAACAGGGGGTGTGTGTGGTGCAAGAGCAGGGGTGCCATGGGATGAGGCCTGGAAGGCTGGGAGCACAGTGACACAGATCCCCATACTAATGATACCTCACAACACACAGGTGACAGTGGGTACCCACTCCGGCCCTGGTTGCTTACACCATACCCGTGGCCCTCGACCCCAGTGCAGCATCACTACAATTAGGCACAGGCCACAACACAGAACATCATCAAGCAGGTGTTCAGGCAGCTGAAGGCTCGGTTCCGTTGCCTGGACAGGTCTGGCAGTGCCCTACAGTACAGCCCCTCAAAGGCCTGTGGGCTATTCCTGGCCTGCTGTATCCTGCACAACATGGCCACCGACAGTGGGATAGCCATTGAGGTTGAAGAGGGGGACAGCAGTGGGGACAATGGGGATGCCAGTCCAGCTGGAGGTGGGCAGCCACCTCCTGGGCGAAGGGATCCCTGGCTGGCCCGGATGGCGCAGCAGCACCGGGACACCATCGCAGAGGAGCACTATGGACCACACAGGTAGGTGAACTTGTCCACGAGCATGCCCCGGGTATCCAAGCACAGCTGACAGACAGGTGGAGCCAGACACCCAGCCTGGGTCAGCAGCAGGGGTGTGTGAATGGGTGGGGGCTCGGACACCATGATGGAACACAGCAGGGCTGCACACAGCCTGCACACATGCACACACCCCCATCCCTGCTCACAGCCACAAGCACACCCACCCCCATATGCCCCCCACCCACACTGGACCTAACAGAGCCACACCCAGAGGCAGGCACTGGACATGTCTCAGACGCTGAGCACCATTGCACAGTGGCAGACAGTGCTATGCTGGCATCATCATGCACACGCCACAGTGGCCAGCTGCTGGGTGGGTGTGCACAGGGCCCCTGTGTGTGCAGGACTGGGTACCACACCCATGCGTCGCACACGGAACACCATAGTGCACACAGGGTGGTGGCAGACAGCGGTGATAGAGGGGGTAGGGTCAGTCATGTTGCACAGTAGCACTGCCACCACGGACGTGTGGGCGGTCCCGCTGAGGCCTGCCAGCCAGCACAGGCTGCCCAGTGGCCTCATGGGGTTGCACAGATGGTCCCCCAGGGGTGACGCTGCGTGAACATGACCGGGTTCATGCAGATGTCTTCAGGCCACCAAACATGCCCACACCAGGCGTGCTTGGTATGCCCACAGCCGAACCCAGCGTCGACATGGCTGGGGTCTCCAGATGCCGGGCCTGAGGGGTGGACACTGCACTCTGAGGGGTATGCGGTGACTGGGCACACAACTGGTCAGCCAGTATTGCCAGGACAGTTGTCACCGCAGTGGTGTGCCTATCCATGGCTGTGGCCATGTCCACTCACTGCCGAGCTAACTCTGCCAGGAGCAGGGCATGGTCCCTGCTGCACCCCTCCTCTGCCTGGTGCAGCTCCACATGGAGTGCATTCACTGCTACCATGAGCCTGACCTGCTGATCCACAGAGGCCTGGAGCAGATGGCTGTGGTCATCCAAGGGGTCATCCGCATGAGCACCATGCCGGCCTATGGGTGAGACCTGGCCCTGCGGCGCAGCGCCCCACAATGGTGGGCGCTGCATGGTGGTGCCATCCTGGGGAATTACCTTATGTGGTGCACCACTGCTGCCTGTCACCACCAGCCCCCACTCAACACTGTCCAGCTGCTGCCACCACCCCTCCGGCTGCAGAGCGCTGGGCATCACCAGCGTGGCTGTATCGGCACCACCTACATCACTGCCGTGGCCACATGCCAGTGCTGCCCCACTGGACGTGGTGGACACGATAGGCACAGCGGCTGGTGGATGGGCAACCGTGCCAACTCTGCCCGCACAGCCGCCCTGGCGGTCGCCTGTCGAGGGTGACCCCTGTGACACACCAGCATCACTGTCCGGGATGTATGTCACGTCATCATCGGTGCTGGAGTTGGTCCCAATCTGTGTCTCGGCACACAGGACACTGTCCCTGGCATCATGCTGGAACACAGCCAGGGCCTCGTCCGCACCTATGCCACAGGCATCAGCCCGGACAGCCGAGCAGGGCTGTTGGATGTCGGACCCTCGGACACTGGTGGGGGTAGATGGGCACTCCACCTGTTCCAGGGCTGCACCCTCAGTGGACACACCCACCCCTGCTGCTCCATGCAGACGCTTGGGAGCTGAAAGGGAACACAGTGCCATTAGCAGTGCCGACCAACCCCTGGCCCCAACCCCCTGCCACCCTCACACCGCCACCACCATTCCTACCATGCAGTGATGGGCTGCCACCCATCTGGAAGCCTCCACCAGGCACACCCTCAGTGGCACAGCGCCACATGCTGCCAGCCACCTGCTCCTCCTGCGGCGTCAGATGTGGCACAACCTGCTGTCCCCTGCCTGTGGCGGAACGCGCTGCATGGATAGCAGCCACCTTCTCCTTGATCCTCCTCCTGTCAGTGCCAACCTTCTTCTTGCATTCTTGCACAGAACACTGGTGGCTGCCCTGCTGGTTGACTGCATGTGCCACCTCCTCCCATGCTGTCGCCCGGGCCTGTGGTGTGCCCCCTGTCCACTCAGAAGTGGCTCCCTGTCCAGGTAGGCCTCGAATAGGGCATCCGACTCCACCCTGGTGAAGTTCGGCCTACGCTTATGCACCCTCCCCTGCTCCTCATTCTCCTCATGTTCAGACATGCCTGTACCTGTGGAGATGGACAGGTGTTAACATGGACTGTTCAGTGCCCTCGCAGCCCACTGTCCCGATTGCCCCACAGCATGATGCTTACCTTCAAAGGCTTCAATACCGATCCATGGTCTGTGCAATTCCATGGCGCCCTTATAGTGCAACGCATGCAAATGAGGTCATGCGCAACTGTAATGGGATGCAAATACAGTGGGTGCACTGCGGAATGGCTCATGAGCTGATTTGCATATCATGGCTGAATATTGCACGGCTGCGCCTTGCCCAATGGGGTTGTGCATGCTCAAGTCAGGGTGCAACACTGTGATGTGCGCAGTCGGCCCCACAGCATGCATGTGCGCACTGCCAACACGTACGCCAGTGGTGCAGCATACGCACATTTTTCAGGAGGCAGCACAGTGCCCGGCCACTATCATGCCTGTGGTGCTCATGCACTGTACGACCTACAGGGCACATGTGCTATAGTGCAGCTGGCACAGTACCATCATGCCCTTATTGCGCCACTGTGCCGTGGTACCCATCACGCCTCTGTGCAGTAGGCCACTGCACAGCATTGGTGACATGCCCCCACCGCGCACCATACGAGGGGCCCCCAATAGCGCAGTGGTGCTCTGTGCGCAGCCTGACCTTTGACCCTGTGGATGAACTCTGCCCTCTAGGCACCATACGGCTGCATGGCTGCTACCCTATTGTGCCGCTTGGTGCCTGCGCGATTGCAAATGGCAGCGCAGCTCTGCGCTAGCTCCGCACATGGTCCACATGCGTTACTGGCCACCATTTTGATGTCTGGTTAATGGGAGACATGCCGCACACCAGGGAAAGTCATGCTCCAATATGGGATGACCTGAAGCTCACCAACCTTGTGCGCCTTGTTCAGCCACACACACTGGAGCCCTGTTTGGCCAGGTGCCCCTTCAGAGGCCATGGACGGACGTGTGGCAGGAGGTTGTGGATGGCTTGGAGGAGTCAACCAGCAACCAGCACACGGTGGAGCAATGTCACCACCGCTATGGTGACCTGCAGCGGTGGGACCTGAACAGGCTGAGGTGCCTGCAGGTGCAGGTACAGAGGGGTGCAGTACCATGGCCATAGGTGCACATTGAATTTCACCAGTCTCATCCAACAGTCCTTGGGGCACAATGGTCACCATGCCCCACAGCTGGGGGGGTGGGGGTGGGTCAGCGCATGTGTTGACGGCTGTGGGGATGCACCATGACTGCCCTGTGTCACCGCAACCCGGACACACTGTGCGGCATGTCACACAGGTCGGGGTTGGGGGGCCTACGGTTCAGACAGGTACTGATGTGTGTCTCTCCATGTTTCCCTCCTAGGCCCTGAAGACAGGCAGAGAGCACAGCTGGCAGTGGCTGGCCAGGGGCAGGACCATACAGGGGGAGAGGGGCATCAGCCAGCCAACACGGGTGGTGCTGCGGGGCAGCAGCGCCAAGGTGACCGGGACGCAGATGAGTACCATTTTCCCCTATAAATATGTGCATGGTGGCTTGCAGGGTTGGGGGTGTAGCATGGCCCCTCTGCGCATGGCCCCTCCAGCTGTGCACCACCTGCGGTGTCCTCTGCACCATCCTGTGACCTTGCACATGTGGGCGGGTGTTGCCGGTGGGCTGTGGGTGCATTCACAGCCTGGCTGTGCCACTGCCATCACACTGCATTGCTATGATGCCGGATGGCCAGGGCGTTGGTGTGTGGTGCATGGGCGGTGATGGTGTGCAGCAGCTTGTATGGCTGTGGTCACATGGGTTGGCATCTCATGTGGGCGCACCCACTGTGTGTGGTTGCATGCCATCCCAGGGGCGCCAGTCACTGATGCACACCGTGCACATTGGGTGGGCTGCGTTATCTTGGCCAGGCACTCATACTGTTTCCGCTCCCTTGTCCTAGGTGGCCATCATTGGGAGGTGGTGTAGAGGACTCTCCAGGAGCTCCTGCAGGTGGTGAGGGCCACACTTGAACTGCTGCAGCGACACGACCTGAGGTCCGGGAGGAGGCACCACAGGCGCCGGAGGGTGGTAGCGGAGGACCGGGGCCACCATTAGGGCCTGATGGCCCACAACTTTGCCCCTCCCCACCTGGACTGTTCCCCACACACCCTTGACCCCTACCATTGCCTTTCCCCACGTTCCCTGCCCCTTTTCCCTACCCCCCCTTGTAGCATCCTACCCATACCCCTTCCCTGGTGTACATATATGTAAAAAGGTTTTGTTCCCTTTTTGTTGTACTAATACATACATTTCTATTTACATCTATGCCTGTCTGTGATTTGCAGCTGGCACATGGAGCCTTGCTGCAGTGGTTCATGGCTGCTGTGTGGTGGGGCTGGGGTGGGCATGGGTGTGCCTGGTGGTGCTCCTCCACAGGTGTGGGTGGGGGCCATGGGCTATCTATACAAGGCATGTGTGGTGTGCCCTGTGCACCCTGTATGATGCTGGCTGTGGTGGGTGTGGCATTTCCCAGGCCCCTCTGTCGGTGTGGCCACTGCCACTGCCCTGCCTGCATGCGCCACTGGGGTTCGCGCGGTCATGTGGCTACTGCCACCACATGCTCACCTGTCAGCATGCCTTTGGGGGCAGGCCATACCTGTCACCTTGCTGACACAGCGCCCTTGCAGCTGGCACTCCGACCCTATGCCTATCAGCCTGTCGTCCCTGTTGCCAATGTAGGCAGTGCCACTGGATGCCCCCTTCATTCTGTCCATGTGGACTGGGGTGGTGCCTAAGGGGCCGGTGGCTGTCACATGGGGAGCCGCTGCATGCGGGTGGTGGACAGGTGGCTGTGGGATGACCCAGGCCCATGTGCCTGCCGTCAGTGTGTGCGGGCTCATGGGGTGCCCGCTACATGGCAGGCTCAATGGCTGCCTGGTGGTGGGTGGCCTGCAGGTTACACAGCACCCTGGGTTTCACACCGGCAGTGCCTATTGCACAGCTTTGATAGGATGCTTGCCGGGGTACCCATGGGACCGGGTCAGAGGGGGCTTTGGGTGTGCCCTGTGTTGCTTCCTGTTTGGCGCGTGCCTCCATGCCCCACGGGAGGGTGCTGTGTTGCCTGGTGGGATCGGTGCTGTGGCAGGGGTTGGTGCATGGGTGTGGGCCCTTGCTCTGCTCCTTGTGTTGGAGGGCCTTCCTACATGCGGTGCCATCCGTGGCAGACCTAGTCACATGCGGGTTCCCTTAGGTACTAGTGCTGGGTCACCCACCTTGCTGTGTCTCCATTGGGGACATAGTGGAGGGCCTTGTGTGGGTTGTGGTTGTGTTGGTGGACAGTCCCACTGCCTGCATTGGGTGGTCACAGTGGTGATGTGGTGGGTGTGCAATGTGCTCCGAAGTGACTGGATGCATAGGCATGGGGGCGGTGGACTGCCTTCATTGCCATGCACTGTTTGGTCATGCATCTGGGCTAGGTGTCTCAGACCCACTGTCCTGGGGGGGCATTGTTGGGATGGGGACATGGCATGGGTGGGGCTTGACCATCATTGTGTCCTGGTCGCTGTTGGCCGGCGGACGGTCCAGGGGTGCCATGCCCAGCGGCTGGGGTCTACTGGTGTGCATCTGCTGGTAGTTCACGACTGTGGTTTGAGGGTCGGTGGTCCCTTTTGCACCCATCTGGCTGTGCTGCTCATGGGGTACTGGGTCCACCTCTAGGGGCCGTGCCCTGGTCGGGTGTGGGGGGGCTGGGGCTGTCTGTCCTGGTGCATACTCCTCTGCACCTTGCGCATCCCTGGTTGCTGCTCAGCTGATTCCTGGCTTTGTTCCTGTGCATCCCTGGGGCGTTATTGCACATCGTCCCTGCCCCGTTGTGCATTCCTCATTGCGCTACAGTGCATCGGAGGCGATATTCAGCCACATTGCGCAGGCGCACCTTGTCCTGCACATGGTTTGAATATCACACCCATTGCACCATGGCACACTGGATTTGCGCCTGCTCCTCTATTGCACATCGTTCTGGCGCAGTCTGAATATCCCAGCCTGTGTCTCCACACCCCTTCTGTGAGTCATTGAGCTTCTCCTTTTAGAATATAAAATTACAAAAAATGATTTCCTATCAGGAGGTATTTTAAATAAGGTGCCATCAGAAGAAAAAATACATTTCCTATATATAACTCCTTAATTACACGTTTTCTTCGAACTTAGCAATCCCACACTGGCACCAATGTGTTAAAAAGCTAACAGGAATCAGCCTAATGACGTCCTGTTTCTGAAGTCATAAAGTCACATTTGGTTTGCACTTCAAAAAGCCTAGGCATGTCATAAAAAGGTAATAAAATGCCATTCTTAAGGAAGTCAGTTAATTAAATGGTTCCTGGTCAGTTTACATATCCTGTAGCCTCACTGAAACCTGAGGGGGGGGGGTGGCACCCATAGAAGCACAGGCTGTCTTATGTAAGACAATCACGTACTATATTTTTATATTACAAATATCATACAATAATCATAACCAGCTGGCCAAGTGTCACACTCGGTGCAGCACAACAATATTGTGACACACTCAGTGCAGCAGAACACTGTTTCAGGCATGGATTTCCATGCTGAATAGCGTTCTTCCATATACTATATACATCCGTTCTCTATAGTTAGAAGTGGTAACAGTGAAGATGTCTGATTGCCACAGCATTACTATCTATATATTGGTTTCCAATGTCTAGGAGTGAAGAAAGAGTATGTCTTACCAAAAGGGAAAAGGACAGAGAAGAAGAGACAGAGAGGAGTGTGTGTGGGGTGGGGAGGAGACTTGCCTCATGGCACAAAGTCTGAGCAGTGTTCTAGTTGGTACAGGACCCATCTGTGCCATCTGGTGTCAAATGAGCATATAGCATATAGCACAGGCTCTCTAAGGAGTAGATCTCCAAGACAATATTTCCCCATCCTTCAAGCATAGGAGATCAGTGTGTGTGTGTGTCACAGCCAGGTGATCAACTGTTTTTGCCACTAGGATCACTATTAAGAGAAGCCTCAGGGTTTGACCATGGAGGAAGATGCCCTCAGGTGGAATACCTAACAAAATTAGTAAGGAGTCACTGCCCCAGGACAGTCAAAAATCACTTCCAGTTTATGAATGATGGCCTGCTGGAAGGGGGTAAGCTTGGGAAAATCCCAAAATACACAGTTGGCTGCAACCCCTCCAGCAGGTTCCTAAAGCAAGTCCCACATATTTTGACACTGTATCTGGTGGCTGGGAGAAATGGAACCTGCACTTCGAGGAGCACTCCGTCCAGTGAGTAGCTGAAGTCAGTCCTAAATATGCCAGATGTTAACTGGAGCACATTTGCTGCAGCCACATCCAAGAGCAGGGTCATTCGAGACGCCCTACAGGGGGCATGCCTCAGACAGCTAGTGTTGGAACCCATTCGGGAGGGAGCATTCTTAGACCTGGTACTCTCAAAGGTGGACAGTGAGAGAATCTTGGATTTAGAAGTGGGTAGCCTTCTGGGAACAAGCAATCACCAAACAGTGTGGTTCGCGATAAACACAGTCATGGAGTCAGGCCATACAAAAGTGAGGGTACTGGACTTTAGGAGGGTGGACTTTGGCAAAATGGGAGAGCACTTAAGGAATGCACTAGCAAATGGGCAGGAAGGAGTGGTGGACGAACAATGGGGAAAAATCAAAAATGCCATCCAAGAAGCAACAAACTTTTTTTTTTTAAATATATTTTTATTTCAGTTTTTTTAAGCAACAAGCTTTTGCGTGAAGCAAATAAACAAAACAAAATGAAGGAAAAAAACACTATGGTTCTCGAAAGAGATGGTGGGGAAGGTTAGGGAGAAAAAGACAGCATTCAGGAAGTATAAGAAATCACAGAAGAAGCAGGACAGAGAACTGTATCGGTTAAAGCAGAAGGAAGCAGGAAAGGCAGTTAGAATAGCAAAGGCCCAAACCTAGGAAAAGATAGCCAACTCAGTTAAGAAGGGGGATAAAACCATTTTATAGGTACATTAGGAAGTGAAGAAAGACCAAGGGAGGGACTGTGAGGCTTAATGGGGGGGCAGAGGTGACAGTGAAAAGGCAGAGATACTGAATGAATACTTTTGTTTAGTATTCACAAAAGAAGAAGAGGGGGGAGGTACCTAAACCAAACAGTAGAAGAACTCTGGATAGGGGGGTCAATACCATTTCATTCACAGAAGAAAGGGTCCTGAAAGAACTCCGAAAACTCAAGGTGGACAAGTCATTGGGGCCAGATGGGATTCACCTCAGAATTCTCAAAGAACTAAGGGGTGAGCTAGTGACACCACTGACTAGTCTTTTTAACAAATCATGGGAGGATGGTGTGGTACCTGAGGACTGGAGGAGGGCGGATGTGATTCCCCTTCACAAAAGTGGGAGCAAGGCAGAGGCAGGAAACTACAGGCCTGTTAGTGTTACCTCTGTGGTAGGGAAAATTATGGAATCACTTCTGAAAGAAAGAATTGTTGAGTTTCTAGAGGCCAGCGGGGCACAGGGCCCAAAGGCAGCATGGATTCACAGCGGGAAGGTCATGTCAGACAAATCTAATAGATTTCTTTGACTGGGTGACCAAAGTAGTAGACCAGGGAGGAGCTGTGGACGTGGCTTACCTGGACTTTAGCAAGGCATCTGACACAGTCCCACACAAAAGATTAATACACAAGCTAGCCAGCCTGGGAGTGGATCCCAGGGTGGTAGCCTGGGTAAAAAATTGGCTGGACAACAGGACGCAGAGGATAATAGTAAACAAGATCCATTCTGAAGAAAGGGGGGTTACTAGCGGGGTACCACAGGGTTCAGCACTGGGGCTGGTCCTCTTCAATGTCTTTATAAGTGACATTGCGGAGGGACTGGAAAGAAAAGTATACCTCTTTGCAGATGACACAAAGATCTGCAGCAGGGTTGATGCACAAGGGGGAGTGGAAAGGATGAGAAGGGACTTGGCAAGGTTGGAGGAATGGTCAAAAGTATGGCAGCTTAGATTCAGTGCAAAGAAGTACAAAGTAATGCACCTGGGAAACAAAAACCAGAGGAAAAGTACACAATGGGGGAAGGGGGGAGGTACTAACAACAAAAATGGAAAGGGACCTGGGGGTAGTCATATCAGATAACCTAAAGGTAGGCAAGCAATGTGAAAAGGCTGTAAGGAGGGCTGGGGGGATATTGGGATGCATAGGGAGAGGCATCACCAGTGGAAAACAGGAAGTTGTCATCCCTCTGTACAGGCAGTTGGTGAGACCCCATCTGGAGTACTACATGCAGTTCTGGAGACCCCATCTCTGCAAGGACATAGACAGGATGGAGGCTGTCCAGAGAAGGGCAACTAAAATGGTGCAGGGTCTGCACCAGAAATCATATGAAGAGAGACTAAAGGAGCTTAACATGTATACCCTCGAGGAAAGGAGGGAGAGGGAGGGGTATTTTATTTATTTATTTAGTTTTTGATTATTGGGTAAGTGCTCTAGACAAAGAAATTGCCTATTTTCAGTCACGACCTAGGAGAGTTACAGACATAGGTAAAAGCATATCACATCACAATGGTTACTATTACATAATACAGATTTGGGTCAAACGCATTATAGTATAGAAAGGCGGCACAGTGATCCCTACTGTACAGAAGAAATTAGTCATTACATTAGGCTATCCATAGATGCAGGGGAATACACAATACCATTTCAAGGAGATAAACCATACGGTAGAAGTAAATGGAGAAACTATTCCAGACAGTCTTGCGGTGGGAGACCTCACAGCATGATAGAAACTTTCAAGTACCTCAGGGGAATCAACAAAGTCCAAGAGGGTAGCATCTTCAGAAAAAGAGATCTGCATGAACAAGGAGGCACAATTTGCATGCCCATTGGTTCAGAGCAAGAGCCAATGGGCGTGCAGCCCGTACAAGGCAGTCCAGATTTGTGAATGAATTCATTCATTCATATCTGGACTTTAGATGAAGGGCAGCACGCCCATTGGCTCTTGCCTGAACCAATGTGTGCAGCCCCATCGAGCTGTCAGTCGGCAGGGGCGGCAGGCGGGTGGGGTGCTGCCGCCCGCCGCTGACGGGGAGCGGGTGGTGGGGCTCCGTGGGTGGTGGGGTGGGGAGCCACTAGATCACCAGGAAATGGACTTTGGGGTTGACCTTATGCCCGCGATCGGGCTTCACGGTCTACTGGACCACCAGGGATATTGGTCTTTGGGGTGGGTTGATCTTATGCCCTTGATCGGGCCAGTCGGAGGCGTTGTCGGTTATGCCCGTCGATAGGGCCAGTCGGGGAGTGAGATCTGCCTGCATCGGGCTGCTGGGGGCGGCAATAGGAACAGTGGGAGCCAACCACAGGTGGCAGCCATGTGTTGCACCCCTGCAATGTGGCAGCTCACCTGTGGTGGCCCTCGACTTTATCCTTTTTTTTTGTCTCAAAGTTGTGCAGGCGCAGGTAGGGGGTTGCGCCTGCACAACTCTGCACAGCCTGGCTGAATATCGGGCTGTGCAGTTTATGCATGGTTCCTCCCCCTCAGGTTGAGCATGCCTTCATTACCATTGCGCTGTTGCTCAGCATGACTTGGGGGGCGCAACTGCCTCCTGCTGAATATCGCAGAATGGCGCAATTTCAGACTTGCACAGGTGCAAGCCTATTACGCATGGCGCAACCCTTTTGAATATCCATCCCAAAGACTTCAGAGTCATAATTTACAATGGATATTGTTCCAAAGGACGCTGCATAGCAGGGATCTTTGTCAGGCTTTGATATGGCGAATATCACCATGTATCTTCAGTCGGGGGGGGGCAGAGGGACACCTATCTGAATTGCTCTATATGCTGATGACAGCAGTGGGAAAAGGAGACCATGGAATTTTTTTTCAGAATTTTCACAGGGTATCCCTCTGGGCATGGGTATTTTTGAGTTTCGGAGTCACATAAAATTATGTGAACTTCCTCTTCAGTAACAGGGGCCAAAAGATGTTGAGCTATGTCTGGCTTCAGTTTAGGAAGGTTGTAGTGCCTGTAAGTAGGCCTGAATTTGTGCAGGTTAGGCTGCATTCTCTGCTTTCTACAGAGATCGGCAGTATACAACTAATATTTCCCTTATGGTAAGGTAAAACACTTTTCCTCTCAAAAATAGCTGAATCCAGGTTGAAGAGCTGCATGACACAGGCCTGTGTTCGTTATGCATGCAGGCGGTGGGCTAAATTCCTCACCCTGCACGCCCCTCCCTCATAATAACTGTGTTTAAGTTAAAAGAGGGCTTGTTTCACCTTGGCATCCAGCAGCTTCTGTAGGTCTTGCTTTACCACAATGACTTGGGGTGCAATGAAGTAATCCCCCTGCTGAACAAAGGGCTGCAGAGTCTGTAATTTTTGCTGAAACTCCACATGGAGATCTTCCTTGTCTTTTTTTTTTGTATACTTTTTTTATTCATATTAAAAAGCTTAATGTACCGGCCTGGTGGCGCTGAGGGTTGAGGCGTTGGATGCCACACCTTGCACCATGCCAGCGACTCAGATTCAGGAGCGGACGCGGGCCACCGGGGGTTGGCCGGGAGGGAGAAGGATTGAGCGCCTAACGGCTGCTGTCCTTCTCCGGGGTGGGAGGGGTTGCACTCTCCACCGGTATATTGTCGCCTGTTGGGGGAACTCAGGGACGTCGATGCAGCCGGGGGGACGCCAAAAAACGTAAGGGTCAGTGCTGGCAGAGGACTGGATTCGACGTGCGTCTCTGCGCATGCCGGTATCCTTGCTCCTTGTTGCACGCCAGCATCGGGAGTCCATAACAGAACACCGGAAAAACCCTGCCCTGATCTAGGCAATGAGCCTCAGTGTCGGTTCCAGGGCAGCAACCAGGAAGCAAACTCCGATGTGCGTGCTCCCAACATTGCTCGGGGGAAATGAGGGGGATCTCCGCCGCCTTGCCCGGAGGGTAATCCGAGGCCCTGAAGGTACGAGGGTAGCGTTAGCACTCTAGGGGCAGACTCCTTGGGGCTGCTAACTATCTATGAGGGGAGCTCTGAGAGAGGGATCAGAGGCAGCAGTAGGAGGGGAAAAAAAAAGAAAAAAAAGCTTAATGTAGACATAAAACTGACCATCAACAGTTACCAAACACTACATAAAAACAACCAGACATATAGTAAACTCATCTAGGAATGAACAACCAACAAATGAGTAAAAATAAAAAAAGACAATCTACAATAACTATTAAATACTATTACTTACTAACAATGACTACATTAACTTGCACTAAATCTAATCCCTGAAATTGAGAAGGTTAAAAACTAGTGCTAATAAACCATCTTGGCTAATAAGATAAAAATCTGAGAAATCATAGGATTGTTGGGTGCACTTTAGATTGCCCAACTTTAAATCAAAAGTGACAGATATCTCTCTGGGCCAACTTCTTAGTCCCCTTTGGCACCTGGTTTCAAGCTGGATCCCTTCTTTAAGATCTGAGCCTCCATTGGCGAGAGAGAATACAGGAAAGGGGCCCATGGTTCTAAAAAGGTTTCTTCCCTGCCTGTCAGAAAAAAAATGATGACTGCTGCATTGCCAAAGCCAGGATGACCAACGTCTTCCATTGCTGTATTGTGGGTTTTATACACATCATAGAATTATAGAAGCTTGATGCACTAAAGGACCACACTGGCCCATCTAGTCTGCCCTACCTCCCCCACACCTTCCCCTCCCTGCCAGCCCCCGACCTTCCCCCGATACTCAGCCCCATATGCTTGTCCCATGCCCTCTTGATTTCTTCCACCAACTGAGCCCCCACCACTCTGTCTGGTAGTCTGTTCCAGGGCTCCACCACCCTCTCTGTGAAGAAATGCCCTCTCACATTTCCCCTGTATCTTTTTCCTTGCAGTCTGAGGCTGTGCCCTCTAGTTTTGACCCCCTCCTTCCTCTTAAGTAAAGCCTCTTCTCCCATTTTATTGGGCCCCTTTACATATTTAAAAGTTTCAATCATGTCTCCCCTTTCCCTCCTTGTCTCCAGTGTGTACAGATCCAGCTCCCTACACCTTTGCTCGTATGACTTTCCCTGCATACCCTGTACCATCTTGGTTGCCCTTCTCTGAACCCTCTCCAACACATCTATATCCTTGTGGAGATGTGGCCTCCAGAGCTGAACCCCATACTCCAGGTGTGGCCTCACTATAGTTTTGTAAAGGAGCATTATTACCTCCCTCTTTCTGCTAGTAATGCTCCTGCCTATGCATGCCTACATTCCATTGGCCTTTTCCGCCGCCCTGCTACATTGGATTCCTACTTTAAGGTTTGAAGAGACTATGATCCCCAGATCCCTCTCCTGTTCTGTTACTTTAATTTCCTCCCCAGCTAGGGTGTACCCTGCTCTTCTGTTCCTAGTCCCCAAGTGCATCACAGCGCACTTCTTGGCATTAAATTTCAGCTGCCACGTCCCAGACCATTTTTCAAGCGTCTTTAAGTCCTACCTCATGTCCTCCACCCCCCGGGTGTCCACCCTATTGCATATTTTTGTATGATCAGCAAATAGGCACACCTTCCCCCTCAAACCCTCAGCAATATCACTGATGTAGATATCAAAGAGAAGTGGACCCAAAACTGACCCCTGTTGCACTCCACTCTTTACCCTCACTGTCCCATAGTGCACCCCGTTTAGCACCACCGTCTGAGTTCTTCCTGACAGCCAGGCCTCCACCCAGCTTGTTATTTTCCCACCCAACCCCAGGCTTTCCATCTTGCTCACCAGCCTCCTATGGGGGACGGTGCCAAAGGTCTTACTGAAGTCCAGATAGGCCATGTCCACCACCACCCCGGTCAGATAGGCCATGTCCACTGCCCCACCCCTGGTCAATCACCTGAGTCACCCAATCAAAGAACTGAATTAGGTTACCCATGTGTTTAAAATGCAATGTCTAGCCAGGGAAAGGAGGACCCAGATCCAACATGGAAATGCAGCCCACCCCTCCTCCCCTAAATCTTCCATGCCACAGAGTAAGGTAACTGGTGACAGTGGCAAAAGGTGTTCACTCATAGTTAAAATTTCTTGAGCCACTCCCCCAAAACACTTTTGAAGGATAGGACAGGACCAGAAGCAATGCACATAGGTACCCAAAGCTATTCCACACCTGCCACACCTGGGTGAAATCTGTGAGTTAAATTTATGGACAATCTGTGGAGTGTAGTATAAACAATGAATACATTTATTAGACTCTTTACACCTGTTGCACAACAATAATCCCATATGTGATTGCACAACCCTGGTCCAGTCTTCTTCAGCGATGTGAAGTTCAAGATCCCTTTCCCATAGAGCCTTATTATTAAAGGACAAATCGGGAAAATAGGCTCTATCTTACCGTGTTGCTTTCTGTATCATCCCCTTATCATTAGAAGTGGGAGTAGATACTAAGTGTTCTAGTGGCATTAAAGGTGACACTTCCACCAGGTTCCTACCTAAGCTTTTGCAGTAGGCCCGAACTTGCACATAGCAGAAATGGTGAGAGTTTGAGAGTCCCGTTTTCCCATGCAGGTCCGCAAAAGAGCACATGCCCGTGTTTGTAAAAAGGCTACCAAGACAACCCCCCCCTTCCTCCCATTCCTTAAATTCCTTGTCATATAAGCCAGGAAGGAAATACGGATTATGTGCCACTGGCACTAATAGCGTGTTATCATCCATTGCCCCTCTGCATTTTTTAACCTGCTCCCATGCCTCCAATACCCAACTCACAAGCAGTTTTGCCACGCCAAGCTTATCATATGCCTTTCTGCCACCCTTAGTTAAGTAGGCTGAAAGGCAACCTGGGCAGCCCTCCTCCTCTAAATCCAATCATCTAGTCGCTGGGTTCCCAGTCAACTAGTCTCAGAAATATCGGTGCTGAATCGCTAAAAAGTAGGTTTTTAGATCCAGAAAATTGAGACCCCCCCCCCCCGGGACATATCAGCTTTGAGTCTCTGTAGGCTCATTCTACAAATGGCAGGCAGTATAGCGCAGTGGTTTAAGGCTCTGAGCTGTAAATCTGGTGACATCCAGCAGACCAGACCTGGGTTTGAATCCCACAGTTCCACTTGCATACCATGTGACCCTGAGCAAGTCACTTAATTTCCCTGTGCTCCCAGGTCGCACCTGAAAAAAAACCTTTCAGCTTAGTGTGCTACTCCTGGTTAAACAACTAAAAACCTCCAACAGCTTAATCTGGTTCAGTTTCAGTTGGTTACCATCTGTACCTCTCCCCCCTGGTCGCCCCCTGAAAAAGGGACTTCTAGTCTCAGTGGGCCTACTGGATCAAAAAAATTCAATAAATAAATAAATTCTAGGGCATTTGCCTTGTCATAGAAAGGTGACAAAACCCTTTTACATAGAGAGACAACAATCTTTTCAGGTCCAATCTTGTGAGGCCCACTGGAAGCATCTGCATTGGGTATAATATTCTTGGGAGCACATTCATCTTCAAAAGATTAATCCACCCTAGCCAAGAGATAGGAAGGGCTCTTCAACACATAAGATCATTGAGGATTGTATTAATGAGGGATTTATAATTCAGCTGATGTAGGGTATCTGAGTTCCCACCCACTCGGATCCCCAAATACTTGAGGCAATCATTAACTACTTTTAGCCCTCAACTCTCAATCCTAGTAGCATCAACTTGGGGCAATCCAAGGTGTAGGACTTCTGATTTGTGTATATAGATTTTATAGCCCAAGAAGGTGGTGAAGTTTGTTATTTCTCTAAGCAGGGTGGGCACCAAGTACACCGGGTTTGTAACAAACAAAAGCAGGTCATCTGCATATGGCGTTATTTTATGCTGCATCCCTGATTTCCCAACCACACCCTGGATGTTCCTATTCTCCCTGATTTTCACCGTTAAGGGCTCAATAACTAATGTAAATAAAATAGGTGAGAGGGTACACCTCTGTCGAGTCCCACGAGAAAGTTGAAACTCTGAGGTATAGCAGGCCCAGTGATGCTGAGGATTCAGGCACTGGATGCCTTACCTGACACCATGCCAGCGACTCGGGTTCAGGAATGACCTCGGGTCATCTGGGACCTGGCATGGGGGGTGGAGGGAGAGATCATTGAGCCACCTACTGGCAGCTCTCCTCTCCCAGGGAGGTGGTTGCCCCTCCGTAGTTCTGCCGTCGCCGGGTGGAGGTCTGGTGAAAGCGAGGCAGGAGGGGACGATACAAAAGAAGGGTGTCTCATAGCGCAATGTGCACATGCCTCCACACACACATCCATGCTGAGACAAGGGGATGGAAATGGGGAGAAAAAAACTAGAAAAAACCCTACAAACTACATACAGAAAAAAAAAGAAACTCTGAGGTAAGATCCCCATTTATCAAAATACGCACCATCGGGGTCTTATAGAGGGTTTGAACCATGTTGCTGAAGTCCTCTCCCAGACCAAATCTATTTGGGATCTCCCACAGATATCCCAATTCTATGTGATCAAAGGCTTTCTCGGCGTCCATGGACATCACACAAATATGACCCGGATGCCGAGAGCCCTGCCACACCACGTTGAGTAGCTTACGCATGTTGTGGTGTGATAAGCGACCACTAACAAAACCGGTTTGATCTGGGTGGACAAGGTGTGGCAAAACTTGCTCCAATCTACGAGCTAGGATTTTAGCAATTATCTTGAGGTCACAGTCCAATAAGGAAATAAGGCGAGAGGATGAGCACTCACTCAGGTCTTCACCAGGTTTTGGCAATACACAAATGGTTGCCTCACAGCAAGTTTTAGGGAGAATTCCTTCCTCTCTGAACCCTTTAGCAAGTTCCCACAGGGGATCAACCAGTTGTTCTACCATCTCCTTATAGTACTCAGCCATAAAACTATCAGGACCTCCCGCCTTCCCCCTCTTAAGGCCCTTTGAAGCCCTACTGATTTCTTCCCTAGAAATATCTGCATTTAACAGAGCCATTTGTTCATCATTAGCATTAGGGAGTTATTCCATTAAGGAAATTATGCGCAGTCTGTAGCGCATCCCCACACTCTGCTGAATACAAATGTTCATAAAAATTGCAGAAGGCCATTCTAATTTGGTCTTTGCCATTTACTGTTTTCCTGTCTTTAGTTTTTATAACCGGGATGTGGGTGGACCCCCATCTGCCCCAAACCAACCGATCCAACACAGGGCCCAGTTTGTTACCCCACTTGAATATTTGTTGTCAAGCGAAGAACCAGTTTGTTGTGGCTTCCATTGTGGTTAAAAGATTTAGCGCTTCCCTTACTGCAATCATCTGCCTTTATCTGCTTCATAGCCCCCCCTGTCCTGGCCTGTAGCTACTCGTTTTTCTAAATCCTTAAGTTTAGCTTCCAGCTTGCTAGGTTTTCCTTTTTTTTTTCTTTTTTAATCGAGCTACATAACTAATGATAACCCTTCCCCCACATCTAAGCTTTCCTGGCCTCCCAGTAAATCCTCTTAGAGGGTGCAGTATAGTAGTTTCCTGTTTTGTATATATCCAATTGCTCTTTGAGGTAATTTCTAAAGTCCTCCCTAGCTAGCAAGTAAGATGGGAGACCCCTCCTGTTCCTCCCCAGTTCTAAGGACCAGGGCCACTAGCAAGTGGTCAGAAATGTGTATTGGGCTTTTCCATACTCACACCACCCAGTGGTAAAAGATGCGAGGCATATAAATATAGACTATTCTTGACCAACTCTTATGAGGGTTAGAGTAAAAAATGTATTCCTCGGCACAAGATTTAGCAGTTCTTCAACTGTCCACCAAGTCCAATTCACACATTGCCATTTGCTACTGTGCCATAATGTTTTTGTGTCGGTCCTCCCCTTCAGAATTATCCAGTTCAGGATCCATTACACAATTAAGATCTCTGCCTAGTATTAAATTCGGGAACTGCTCCCGAGTAATAAGATCCACTATGAACTGGTAGAACGTTGGGTCGAAGACCGTAGGGGCGTACATGCTATGGAAGGTGATATTCTTCCCATACAACTCACCTTCTACAAACACATACCTACCCTCTCTCTGGTTGGTTACTGTTCTGCGGACCCACAGGGGGAGATGTCTATGTATTAAAATAGCGACACCTCTCTTGTGCGACCAATAAGAGGCAGCATAGCATGCTCCCACCCCTCCCTTGACGAGCTTAGTATGTTCTAGTTTAGTGAGGTGTGTTTCCTGCAATAATGCGACCTGCGTTTTCTGCCGTCTTAAAGCAGCAAGGATCTTATATTGTTTGGTAGGGGATGAGAACCTTTTGACATTCCAGGAGATGATATGAATATTATTAGTGGTACCCACAGTGTTTAAATAAAGTACTTATGTGGGCACCCCTCACTGCAATACCAGAACTTTTCTCCATTTGGCTATCCTCTATGTCAGCATCACTATTTGGATTGGAATCATGTAAACAATTACATAGACAGACAACAATCAGAAAAAACAACCAAAAAACAGTAACCACGTTATCTTAAACCCCTCCCCCTCCACATTGTAATTTGTATATCAAATCCAAAACAGCAAAACATTTTAAACCCTCCCCCAAGTAGTTACCAAACAGGTCAATACCAAAGTGGTAACAATTGAAATCAACCCTAAATTTGGTCACACTTCCCTCCCCGCCCACCAGAACTGTGTCCATAGTTAAGCACATAGCCAAAATCTACAAAAACAAAGCACTCCAAATACTACTTAAGATCAATTAATAGATCCCCGGAGTAGCTAGTTATATCTCAGAATCGTGGTTAAAGCAGTACTACTCACGGACCACCAGGAGTCCCCCTCTCTCACCAGTGTTATGAGCAAAGAGGGGAAGGACACCACAGGATGTCTCCTCTGGTCCACGAAGCACCCCCCCCCCCACAGCTGCCAAGAGGGCACTCTAACATCGCCCTCATGGCGACCACTGACAGAAAACAGGTGCACGCCACTCGAGCCCTGGAGATGAAGCACAGATTCCCCCTCCCCGCTCTGCCAACCTACCCCCAAGTATCCTCCACCCTCAAAACTCCACCAATAGATGTATGTGGATTGCCAGCCCATGCCTCCCCACCCTGAGTGGGTTTTCTAGTGAAAGAAAGGGCTAAGTTCATGTTCCCCCAATACCCCTCTTCCCCCATCCTGTATAGTACACTAACAATTAAGAGCCCTTCAAAAACAGTTTTAAGGGATGCCCAATAATTTAGGAAGCAAGTCCATCGTAAGACCTCTGCAGCTGTCTTGAGCACAACCAGGCTACCAAGGTTGGGATGTGAAGGAGGAGCCACGCAACTTCTCAACTTTAATGTGCAGCACCCACTCTCACCCCCCTCCCCAGGCCTACCTGTCTCATGCATGTCACTCCTCTGACTGTTTAGCGGACATCCACAGCTGCCCTTAAAGATAGGTGAACTAGGCGGCCCCCTAGGGTGCCATTCAGTAGGGGGGTGTTGTCATAGTCAGACAAAGTGTAGTTTTTAAATTTCCTTTTTTATTTTTATTTTTTTGCAGCTGACCTGGATGAACTGAAAATTAACATGGCCAAATCTGGTGTCAGGTGGGGTGAAGACTTGTCTGTCAGATTCGGCACTATGTGCCTGCCTGACCCACCCAAAACAGAGCCGCTTTCATTTCTATTGGATATCTGCTGCTGTCTGTTTTATGTTTGGCACCAGAGCGGCTGGAGTGCATGCACAGAGTGGTGCAGACTGGGAGTGGCTGACATTTGGCATACTCCGTTTTGGTGGCACATGCAGACAGCCATAAGGCGGTGAGGGATTCAGCAGCTGTGTTAGCAAGCGGCGAAGGAGAGCTGAGTTCAGTTTTAAACTGCAAAAGAAAAGAGACAAACCCCAAAGAGGACTGAAGGTCAGTGTGCAGGGCAGGGGGAGCTACTAGGAAGGAGGTGCAGGAGGCGCTGTGCTGCTGAAGGCACCGGAGCTGGCTCACTGAGACATGGGAGGTACAGAAGTCAGCAGCAGCCAGGGCTTGCCAAGTCCAGATAGGATTGGGGAGAGGACAAGGTCCGAAGAGTTATCACGCAGGCCAGCTGGATGGCTTTGGACCATTGTGGATTTGCAGTTGAGTAGTTTCTCATCTCCACTGGGGCAGGGCTATGCAGTGAGTGGCTAGGAGTTGGTTGGAAGAGTCAAGAGAGACCCCTCGAGAGCAGGGACTGGAGTGGTGGGAGTAAAGTACAAGTACCCACTACCATTCTTGAATAGGGCCTGCAGGCCAGTGACTGCAGAGAGTGAGCAGCAGCCAGCCATCTGTGGGGGGGAGTAGAGCAGTCCCAGGCAGCAGGAACAGCCCGGATTTGGCTGTGTGGAGGAGACTGGTGGTCCACACCCCCGGCATCCAGGAGGAGAAGATTTTTGTCCCAGGCTTGGGCCAGAGGGGGAAAAAAGCAACTGCCTGTTTTTGGAGACAGGAGGTCCCATGGGATCTACTGAGTGTATGTGCTCCTGGACTGGTAGCAGTCATGCTGTTTCCTAAGGGGCAGCCAGAACAACAGAGCAACAGTTTGGCAAGAGGAGGACCATTTTGTCTAACAAGGTCAGGGACAGACGGAGTTATGATTCTGAAGAGATGCAGCCAGTTTGCTGAGCTAAAACATAAAAGTTGCAGTTTCATGACATTTTGTTTCTTGCTCTTGAACTTCCTGGACTGTGGACCCTCAGCCCCAGTTCTGGCTTGCCCTAGTTCCACCATGGTGGACACACTGTGCAATATAAGATGATTTTGTAGTACTATGTTGTGTAAAATAAATTAAAACTACCTGTGCCATGTGGCAAGACGCTACTGGGAGGTGCTGTATCAGTGCCTGACAGGTAGAAAGGGGGAAGGAAAACCAAAAGTTTTTTCCTGGTGTGGTTGCTATCAGAAAGTTAATTACTTTCAGCAAACTTTGCCTAAAACAAAACAAAATGCAAGCTCTTGCATGCAAGTTGCATTTCAGTAAACAGAAAGGAGTGCTAACTAGGGCACGGGGTCATAATGCCGTGGATGAAACAGCGCTGCAAACAATGCCACAGGCGGAACAATGTGCACTGAAATAAGGTCAGAAAAAACACCGACCACAACAGAAACAGGGCACACTATTAAGAAGAACACCATACACCTCCCGGACTAAAAATAACTAACTCCGAGGGGGTGTGGACTTCAGGGATGGTGTGAAACTCTGGAGGAGGGAAAATTCATTAAAAAAAAAAAAGCCACAGCACTATGAGACCTGGGGGAAACTGAACCGTGGCTCCAGATCCCCTATGCCGCTGGGTGCTGGTGCATTAGCCACTGCACCATGGGAGCAGCTCGACCAGGCACTGCACCGGCAGCCCCTTTAACACTCCCCCATCAGAGCGTACAGCAACAGGGGTAGTGATTACTCCTGAACATTGAACAAACCCAGTTGCTGTACAAGGTTTAGCACTATCTGCAGTGCGGTTATTGCTGCGCTGTTCAGGTAATGCTGTAACAACTCGGTACCCTAACTAGCATGCTGAATCTAGTTGGGATTAAAGAATGTAGTGTTTTGTGATCGAATTGTTATGTTAAAGGAAAAAATGTATTGCTGAGGTACAGATTTTCCAGTGTTTGGCTTTGTGACATTTTTTCATAATCAAATATTTTCATTGTGAAGTAATTCCCTCCCCACCACCCACTTTAGTGTATAAGATACCCTTGAAAGATAACAGAACTTTGTTTTATCTTCAATGTAAGCCTTAAAATGCACCAAAAAGCATCTAAAACCCCAGAGCTTCTGGGGGCCTGCTGTCCCCAAGACCCATGGCTTTTTACAAACATTTTTCACACTCTAAGTGCACAACATACCTTTACCACTCACTAAAAGAATCCCCCCCTCCCCAGAAAAATCCAGGTAACAGGCCTGCGGAGGGGAGGTGCCATTTGCAAGTTCACCTTGAGGCGTCACATACCCCAAGGCTAGCCCTGCAGATGTCCATGTGGATTCTCCAAGGAACTGCAACGCTTCCAACACAGGTCTCTAGGGTCGCCAAACCAAGTTCAGCTCGGCCGACATAAATGGAGGTGAAAACAACCATGGAGCATCAGGAAAAACAGTCTTGTACCTCTCCCATCTCACCTGCAGGCATCTCAAGAGGCTGAAAGTGTCCCTTTTTACCATAGTCCTGCGCAGAGCATTTGTATCAGTTTGGGAAATAAGGGACTGTCTTCAAATGCCTTGTCCCAGCACAAAATGCCAGAGGAGGTGAGGAGGGGCCATACAGTCCCACACACATCAAAAAGCTGAGGAAAAACAGAGTGGTTGGCTCTTTGAACAGGTTTCAGCCTAAGCTGCCTGGTGAGATGATTTAGGCAGTGAGTTTCTTTTCCAGTTCCTGGAGAAAGGCTGCCACTTTATCTGCCTCCCAAAAAGAACACATGGCTCCTTCATGTTTGATTTTTAACCTGGCTGGGTATGAAAACATGAAGGCAATCTGTTTCTCTCTCAGTTTGTTTAGAACTGCATTGAAGGTTCTTTTCTTCTGGAGTCTGACAGAAAAATCCTGGGAGATGAATAATCGATTGCCTTCAAAAATTAGCTCATTCAGCTTGCAGAAAGGACTGCCTGATGATCGGGGAAGTTATGAAACCACATGATAATCTGCCTAGGCAGTTGGTCTGCAGCAGGCTTCAGCATCCAGACTGTGTGTTCATGTTCAATTTTGTATCTCCCACCTTATGGAGACAGGCCCAGCAAACCTGGCAAGGTTATGCACAAAAGTTTTCAGTGCTGACACCTTCTCTACCCTCTGGTAAGCCTCTCCAACATAAACTGGTGTGGCGCTAGTAATTCTCTTGGTAGTACTAGAGATTTTTCAAGTCATCTAACTCATACTCCAGTCGTGCTAGTTTATCTGGGCGTGCACCTGTGGAATCCTCTGAGGTAGAAATCTGTTGCTCAACCTCAGTAATTCTAGCAGAATGTGCTGTATTTTGCTCAGCTATCTCGTTTAACTTTTCCTCCAGCCGTTCCAGTTTCGGGCTTAGTGCCGTCATAATTTACTTGGAGGTTGTCTGACCAAGCATAGTCATTTCAGCAGCCGAGAGGGAGATGGGTCCAGGGCCATCCATTGAAGTGGCAGATTGCTGCTTCTTAGACATTTTAATAGTGTTGCATTGTGATTTCCCAGCACCAGATAACAAATATTCCTCCATGGGGCTTCATAATGATAGTGGAGCACTATTTAGTGCAAAAAAATTGCTCTTAGCTATATAAAAAATAATTTTTGGTTCTTGTGGAATGGAGCTTGATTAGATTGTGTCTGCTTCTTTAGCTGCTCATCTGCACCCCTCGCCTTTCTTTTTTAGTTTTAGAGGGTATGCAATAAGCTCCCCCCTTAGGATTGTCTTGACTGTATTCCACAAGACAGTTGCAGATGTGTCCTGGCCTGAATTCTCTTGGATGATTGCAGGAATGAGTTCCTCCAGATTACGCTGGAGTTCTGTGTCCCTAAGAACAGCCAGGATAGATCTCCAATGTATATTACACTTATGTTTCCTTACAGTAAATTTTGCATAAACTGGGGCATGGTTTGACAACAACATTGTGCCATGAGACACATCCTACAAGGTGTCTAAGTGCTCAACCATTCTAAATATGTAGCCAAGCCTGGCTGACATACTTATTCTGGGGGGGTGTAATGATTATATGCCTGACCTGTAGGAAAGGAGTGTCTCCAAATATCAATGATTCTTAGGTGGGCTAGTGTCTGTCAAAGATATTTCTGCTTAGAGCTGACTCAATAAGCTTTAGGGCCCATCACATCCAGTGATGGTACGAGTGTAGTTCCATGTCCCCTCCCATGATTAGTTGCCCTTGTAGTAGGGGAAGAAGCTTATTAAAGAACTGTTGAGCTACTATTTTGTTTACTCCTGGCATAAAATACACGCTAGCAAGGGTGACTAGAGCATCGTAAATGGAGCTTGTGGTGATTACAAAGTGGCCCTCTGCATCTGCTACAAGATCTTGTAATTGGAAAGTTGACCCCCATGGGCTTAAGGATCATGAACCACTGTCTTTTCCCCAATTCGCAGAATGAGGTCATGACCATGAAAAAGCCGAAGTTCCCAAACTTGGTATGTTTCTCATTTGAGAGGTGTGCTAGTCACGTTTCAGTTGTTGAAGAATGCAGTATCATTTCACTGGGCTGTGGATCCCATTAACATTCAAAGAAATAACTTTCAATGGATTATCCATATTCCTGATGGAATCAGCAAATTTAAATCTGTGGGGTCAGAGCCCTTCCCCCCCCAGGTGTCCAGTGCATAGGAGAAAGAAAGCTGGGAAGATACTGAAGAAATAGAGAACAGCAGAACAGCTGAAAAGCAATTTCCATTCTATAGAACATACCATTAACAGGAAAACTGGTATTATAACAATATGCAATGAAATTATGGACCATAGAAAAAACATCAACATTATGAGGAGCCAGAGAGAAACCAACCTGGTTGGTGCTCACATGCAAGGGTAGAGGGTGAGCCCTCAAATGGTGCTTCCAAGGTAGGGAGAGGTAACAGTCCTCTTCTCCCAGAGAAGACATGGTAGTTCACTGGAGATGGAAGGGCCCAAGTAAGTTATGGGCAGCAGTTACAGACAAGCTGTTACTCTAAATGTGGGTGCAAGGGCCTGTGTTGTGTGGTCCACTCAACCCCTAGTATGAAAAATATCTGAAGGATTGAGGCCGACAAAGGTGTCACACCAGCCCTGATTGCCTCATGTATTTTAGGTAGCAAGGCTATAGGTGGAAGGAAGAGTACCAAACTGCTAAATCTTGGATAATCAACAGGCTCAGCTGAAACAGGGACTGTGAACTGTACCATGTAATAAGTGTGCAGAAAATGTAAACACACTGTATGTTATATTTGAAAAGGAATACCTTGGCGTTGGGGGAAGGATAGGGCAAAAATGAAAAATCTGAGGCTGTCTGAGTGGGCTGCATGCCAGAAGGTAAGAGCATGGGGCCACTGAATATGGCCAATTGCAATTAGAAGACCCTCTATTAGATGTACTTCCAGGCACTCTCCAGAAGGAAGGCCCCCCCACACTCTGACCCCCATCTCAGAGGACAGAGACCACCCCAAGGAATTCCACTGTTGTCCTATTATAGTAGCGTGAGCTGCTAGTCAGCAGTGCTTCTGTCACCTGGTTTAGCTAAGGGCTGAGGCCAAGTAATCAAAGGTACACTCAAGATCAGTGCTCAGCACTGTGCAAACAACATCTTTACAGGGCTATAGCAAGGGCGTCTGTGGCCCCCCTGAAAGAAGGGAGGGTGGCCCACAGGGACCCTCCCCTACCAACTGCCATAGATGTCTATCTTAATGCTAATCAGCAGCTCAGTTGTGCTGCAGTATGCTAGTTTGAGGCTTGTTTGGTCAGGCATGGTCCAGAAGGGAAGGGCTGCCTTCACAACTTCTCCTCCCCAGCACCCACCTGGAGCCTGCACCCTTTCCTGTTACAAGTCCAAGGGGCTAAGGATGGATTATGAAGGGAGAAGATACAGCTAGATCACATGCAAGGCAGGAGCCATGAAAATATGTATAACCATTCAGGCAACAGCTAAAGCAGTGGTCTCAGGTTCTGTGGGGCAGACCGCCTGGCCTCGAAGAGCCCCCTCCCCCAGCCCCGCAACTTTGTCTTACCAAATGTTATTAACCAAGGATTTCACAAACCCCTCCACCAGTAACCTTCCAAGATCATAGTCCCCTTGCCCATGACCCTGTAAAGAAGCAGACTCACCATCAGTTATATATAATGGGCCCCCAGTGCCATCAGTGGAAGTATAGAGCAGTATAAAATTAGTCCAATTGAGTGTCCCAAACTGTAACAGGGTGATTACTGCCAGTCCTGAAGTATAGGTGGGGTTAAGAATCAGGGAGGCAGCCACAGAAGTCATACTCACAGGGTACAGGCACCTGAGCAGGAAACACTATGAGGTACCTCAGCTTCAGGAGTAGAATTAAATCACTGGCCACATAACATAACACCGTGTAAGCTGTTGTCGAGGCAGGACCCATTTGAGCAAGGCAGCACCATTTCCCTGTGAGTGCCGGTGACCAGCACTAGGCAGGAATGTAATGCTAGCGGCTACTCACCGAAATAACAGAATTGGAAGCCCTGAGAATGCCCCCACCCCAGATCCCCCAACATCCCACATAACTCCGGAGTCTCTTAATAGATAAGAGGTCACACAGCATCTGATTTTTGGAAAGATTGCAGTAACTGTTTTATGTCCTGTATGATTGCAAGGCTCTGCTCTTTCTTCATGAATGTAGACAGAATCCTCGACCTAGTGGCCTTGCGAAGTGCGCATGCACCTGATGGGCCTGGTTCACGATGTGGCAAGGTCACCTCAATCCCTCTGTGTTGAAGATCCTGTGCTGCATCCTTGGGTGTGCTGAAGTCCTTTGGGTCATCTGGGAAAATTACAACAAGTCGGGAGGGATATGGCACCTGGAAGTTGTGCTGCTGTGATTTAAGGACCCTCAGGATTGGTGAGTTTGCCTTCCATCTGGACTTTACTGTGGGGAAGTCATCATTGTCAGAAGAGATTTGATTGTTTTTATAGTGTAGTTCTTCAAGTCTCCATGCCAGCAGCAAAAGGTTCTGTTTAATCCAGTGGCAAAAGGTCCTGTTTAATAGCAAAACATAAAAATGTTAGGACAATGGACCAGGAGTGGCTGCCAGTGTCAGTGGGTTTCTGGGTGAGGGCTCTGTGTTTCTGCTCTATATCAAGAGGGATGGCCGGGTCACACTGCAGGAGCTGTCTGATGAAACCATCCCAAAAAGTCACCATCTCTCTGCCCTCATCTTCAGGCAGGCCATAGATCCTCATGTTGCTGCGCCGGGAGCGATTCTCTAGATCATCACACTTTTCGGCGAGATGGTGGCATTCATCAAGTACACATACCAGGACCCTCTCCAGTCGGTCAGTTCCATCTTTAATGGCAGCAGTGCGTGTATCCAGTTCTTTCACCTAGTTCTCCATCACAGTAAGATTTTCTTTGAGATCCACATGCATTGTCCGAATCTCTGTTTGAAATTCACATAACTCAGCCAGGGTTGGTGGGTTGGGATGGTGGCGGAGAGGCTTCTCCCACCATCATGGCCTGTTGCACTGTTTCTTTACCACTCTGCTTCGGTAAGCTGGTTGAATCCTATGGATGAGCTTTGTTTTTTGATCCCCTGCTGTTTCCCATCAAGCGCTAAGGCTCCGATGTGGTAGTGTACAATGATATTAGTAACAAAAAAAATTGCAGTTTTGGAGTTATTTTTGTGAGTTTGTAGATGCAGCCGCTGTAGCAGTGCTGCTTCCCTGACAGTCATATCACCAGAAGCCATCATGAAACCTTTCTGAATACAAACATATGAACATACAACAATGCCAGCAGAAACAGGCCTCACGGTCTATCGAGTCTGCTTGAGTGCACAGCTAGCACCTTATAATTTTATTTATTTATTTATTGACATGTTTCACCAGGAAGGCACACTGAGCTACAAGTCGCTCGCCTCCCAGTGCGACCGGGGGGAAGGGGTACAATAGGAGTGAAACATTAAACATTCAAGTTACAATATCAACATTAACATAGTTCTAAGGCAGGTGTTACAAGCAGTGGTACAACAGTGTTGTGCATAATAGGTAGAAAGAGTGGTCAATAATAAGTGCTGGGTTAATAATAAACAAGTGCTTACGTAAAAGAAAAGAAATGGGGGGTGGGTGAGAGGGGGAAGGGAGGGGTAAGGTGGGGGGAGAGTCATGTTCAAGTTACATTCCAGTTACAAGATCAACATTAACATACAGTTGTAAGGCAGGTGCTATAACCAGTGTTAAAACAGAGGTGTTCATAATATGTAGAAAAAGTGAACAATAATAAGTGCCCGGTTGGTAAGTAAACAAGTGCTTACGTTGAAAGAAAAGGGGGAAAAGAGAAGGAGGAGTGAGGTGGAGAGATGTCGGGGTAGGGGTGTAGATGAGGGATACAAGCCCCTGGGGGGGAAGGAGAGGGACCCATGGAGAGCATTTGGCATCCCTTACATTCTGTGACAGATCGTGGGAGGCCAGTAAGGGGGATCAATTTGGGGGATGGGGAGGAAAGTTAGAAATTTGGGGGTTGAGGGTGCATAGGGTAAAATGAAGGTGACAGTAGAGGGGTAGGGTTTATCCAGGGCTTATAGGAGGGAATTAGGGAGGGACATGGCAGGAACAGCTAGGCGCAAGGTAATTTTTGAGGGCAGAGCTGATGGAGTAGGCGGAGGATGAGTGCCAAATTTGAGGGGGAGTGAATTCCAAATTTTTGGGAGGCATGAGAGTAAGCAGATTGGCCGATTAGGGTAGATCTGCGGGGACTACCAGGTGCGGGAGTTGCTTGATCTAAGGGAATGGGAGGAAGGGAGGGTTGTTATAAAGGAGGAGGTTAGGTAGGAAGGGAGCTCACCCAACCAGTGCTTGGAGATAAATTTAACACTGTGGGAAAGTCACCTATTTGTAAGAGAGGGAAGAAAGGCACGATAAAGATTGCAGTGGTGGGTGCGGGCGGCATCCAGGGCAAAGCGGCAGAAGGAATTGAAGAGAGTGTCCAGTCTGGCTAGGGAGAACTTTGGGGCAGCACCATAGACTACGTCACAGTAGTCAAAAATGGATAGTATGATCTTTTGAACAAGTTCACGCCTAGCCGTAGGAGGGATGCAACTACGGTTCCTGAACAGGGTACCAAGCTTGGAAAGCAGTTTTTTCTGGATGGCATCAATATGTCCAGAGAAGTTTAGTTGTTGGTCCAACCAAACACCTAAGTATCTGAAGGAGGATGTGTCCTGAAGTAAAATCCCATCAAGGGTGTGGAAAGTTGGTAGGAAGGGAAGCCTAGAGAGTCTCTGCCTTGTGCCAAAGGCCATGAAGACAGTCTTCTTGGCATTGAGGAAAAGTTGATGGTTAGCAAACCAGAGCTAAACCTTGCTGATGTCTTGCTGTAAGCTGGTTGTAACCTCAGCAGGACAGGAGCCAGATGTATACAGGACTGTATCATTGGCATACATATGTATAGTGGTGGAGGGGGAGCAAACAGAGGGAAGGTCGTTAATGCTGCTGCTCCTCCCCCCCCATCCTATTACCCCTTACCCTTTCCCAACTCCTCTTGAAGCTGTCTACTGTCTTGCAGGCCACTACCTCACCTGGCAAGGAGTTCCACTTGTTCACCACTTTTTCCATGAAAAAATGTCTCCTCATCTCTCCCCTGAATCTACCCCCTCTCCAATCTCAGTTGGTGTCCTCTCGTGTCCCTCCCTTTCTCCTCTGGAAAATCCTCTCTGTATTAGTCTTATTTATTTCCTTCAGTACTTAAAGGTCTCAATCATATCTCCCCTGTCCCTCCTCTCTTCCAGAGAGGACATATTCAACTCCCTTAGCCTTTCCTCATATTGCTTGCCCTTCAATCCTTGATCATCTTTGTAGCTCTACGCTGTACCCCCACCAACAATCTGATGTCCTTCTTCAGGAATGGGCACCAGTACTGCATGTAGTACTCCAGGTGGGGCTTAACCAGTGTCCTATACAGGGCAGGATGGCCTCCCTACTTCTGGAGGAGATCCCTCTAACTATACATCCCATCCTTTTGTTGGCTTTTACCACCGCCTTTCTGCATTGAACAGAGTTGTTCATGCTCCCTGTTATGATCACCCTTAGATCCTTCTCTTCTGTGGAGCAACCCAACTGAACCCCACTTAAGTGATAATCCCTCCCCTGGTTCCAGGCTCAGTGTAAGGTTCTGCACTTGAACCTTACACTTCTTGGCACTGAACCCCAGCTACCACTTATCTGCCCTCTCCTACAGATTATTCAGGTCCTCCTGCAACCCTTCCCCCCCCCTCGTGAGGTCTACCACAGCTCCCATCTTAGTATCGTCTGTAAACAGATTGATTTTGCTCCAGATCCCATTCAAGATATCTGCAATGAAAATCCCAAACAGTACTGGTCCCAGCACGGATCCCTGTGGTACCCCACTGGTCACCACTCTCGGTAATGAGAGTTCCCCCACTACCACCACTCTGTGCTCTCTCCCCCTCAGCCAGTTCCTGATCAAGGTCACCATTTTTGGTCCTGCCCCCACATACTCCACCTTCCCTTTCTCCTATCTCTCATGCAGCACTGAATCACAGGCCTTACTGAAGTCCAAGTACAGGACGTCCACAGCATGGTTCTTGTCCTGGTCCCATGTCACCCAGTCATAGAACTCTACTAGGCTTGTCTGCCATGATCTGCCTGTGACAAACCCGAGTTGCTGGTCGTCCTGGATACCGTTTGTCTCCAAGAGGCTCACAAGTCTCTCCTTTAGGATGGTCTCCATGAGTTTGCCCATGATTGAGGTGAGGCTCACTAGCCTGTAGTTCCCTGGTTCATCCTTTGGCTCACTATTATGGATGGGCACCATGTGGGCCATCATCCAGTCCTGTGGTACACATCCTGTGTCCAGGGAGGTATTGAACAGGTCTGCCAGCGGCCCCACAAGGACCTCTGCCAGCTCTCTCAGTACTCTAGGGTGAATGCCATCCAGCCCAGGTGCTTTGTCCACTCTTCATGCCCTCAACCCCTCCAGCACCCTGCTCCCTGTAATCCCTATATCTGTCGTCCTCTCCCTCCTTACCCACCCCCCACTTGTTTGAGGTATTTGCTCCCCCTTCTACTGCATGAACACAGAGCAGAAGTACTTATTCAGTGCCTCTGCCTGCTCGATGCCCTTCTCCACCCCTCCATCTTTCTTGATCCTTGCAAGCTGGTCTTTGCTTCTCCTTTTCTTGCATAGAAACATAGAAACATAGAAGTTGACGGCAGATAAGGACCGCAAGGCCCATCCAGTCTGCCCATTTCTTTTTCTACCTTATAAATGTGTCATCGGCCTTTGTTCTGTCAGTGACCTATCTATTCATAGTCATTTGTATTGCTCCCTTATGTCTATCCCATGCCTGTTTGAAGCCCTGCACTGTATTCATAGCCACCACTTCTTGTGGTAAGCTATTCCATGCATCTACCACCCTTTCTGTGAAAAAGAATCTCCTCACATTCCCCTTAATTGGCCTCCCTCTAATCTCATGCTGTGTCCTCTTGTTCTGCTATTTTCTTATATTTAAACACGTTAGACTCTTTCACCTTGTTTATGCCCTTAAGGTGTTTAAATGTCTCGATCATATCACCTCTCTCCTCCTTTGCTCAAGGGTATACATATTGAGCTCCGTTAATCTGTCCTCATATGTCTTCTGATGCAGTCCCTGCACCATTTTGGTTGCCCTTCTCTGGACTGCCTCAATTTGGTTAATGTCCTAGTGAAGGTGTGGCCTCCAATACTGCACGCAGTACTCCAGATGGGGCCTAACCAATGTCTTGTACAGAGGGATTATTACCTCCCTCTTACGACTTGTGATACCCCTAGTAATACACCCTAACACCCCCCTAGCCTTACCTACTGCTTTAGAGGTCTGCTTGGATGATTTTAGGTCATCAGTGATGATGATGCTCAAGTCTCTTTCTTCCTTTGTGACTGCTAGCAACTCCCCTCCCAGCCTATAAGTGGCTTCAGGGTTTCTCTTCCCTATGTGCAGAATTTTGCACTTCTTTGCATTAAATCCCAGTTGCCACTCTTCTGACCATTTTGCTAGTTTATCCAGATCTCTTCTCATTCTGCCCACCCCATCTGGATCATCTACTCTGTTGCAGATCTTGGTGTCATCTGCAAACAGACAAGTCTTACCCTCTAGTCCATCTGGAGGTCACTAATGAAGATGTTAAATAGGACTGGCCCCAGGACTGATCCCTGAGGTACCCCACTTGTGACTTGCATCTCTTCTGACTGTATACCATTTACCACCACTCTCTGTTTTCTGCCAGTCAACCAGTTTGCCACCCAGTTGACCAACTTCTGACCCACCCCGAGCCTACCTAGCTTATTTATCAATCTTCTATGTGGAACAGTGTCAAAAGCTTTGCTGAAGTCAAGGTGGCGACATCAACTGCTCCCCTTGGTCCACCACTCTGGTTACCCAGTCAAAGAAATCTATGAGATTAGTTTGACAGGACCTTCCTTTGTAAACCCATGCTGTCTTGGATCCTGTGCCCCTATGGATTCCAGGTGTTGCACTATCCTTTCCTTAAGGAGTGCCTCCATAATCTTGCCCACTACTGAGGTAAGACTGACTGGTCTGTAGTTCCCGCCTCCTCCTGCTACCACTCTTGTGGAGCGGGATCACATGAGCCCTTCTCCAGTCTTCTGGGACCTCTCCTGTGCTCAGAGACTCACTAAACAATTCTGCTAATGGCTCTGCTAGTTCCTCCTTTAGCTCCTTAAGTACCCTGGGATGTGCCATCAGGTCCCATTGCCTTATCCACCCTGAGCTTAGCAAGCTCTTGTAGGACCCTTTCTTTTGTGAAGGGAGTAGTGCTCACCTCCCTCCCCTGTGTCCATGATGCTGAGCTGTGGGCCCTGCCCTACCTTCTCTTCAGTAAATACTGAGCAAAGTATCTATTTAGGATAGATGCCTTTACAGGGTCCTCCTCCTCACATGCTCCCTTTCTCCATTAAGCTTAATACCCCCTCTGGACTTTCTCCTTTCACTAATGTATCTATAGAAAGTCTTGTCACCTTCTTTTACTGTTCGTGCTAGTGTTTCCTCAGTTTGGGACTTTGCCTGCCTTACTGCCTTACCTGCTTCCCTTAGGGCAGTTTGGTATGCCTCCCTATCTTCATCCCGCTGTGTTCCCTTATATTTCCTGAAGGCCAGCCTTTTGGCTCTGACTTTTTCTGCTACTGTATTTGAGAACCAAAGTGGTTTCCTTCTTCTTTTGCACTTCCTTTTCTGTCTAACACAATGGGATGTTGCTTCAAGTATTGTATCCTAATGCTTGCCCACTTTGCCTGTACCTCCTCACCTGTGTTTCTTTTGCCAGGCTAGCTTAACTCTGTTGGCCATCTTATCAAAGTCAGCTCCTCTGAAGTCCCATATTTTTGCCTTGGAATGGGATGATTTAGATGTAGTAGCCAAATTGAACCATACCATGTGATGGTCACTGGCCCCCAGGTGACCTTCTACCTGGAGATCTGTGATCCCTTCTTGTTAGTCAGTACTAGATCTAGGATAGTCCTGTCTATTGTGGGTTGCTGTACCAGTTGTTTGAGGCCCTCCCCCTGCAGGGAATCCACTATGAGTCTAGTTCTGGCAGATGTTCCTGCTGGTATTGACCAATCTGTATCTGGCATGTTGAAGTCTCCCATTATCAGAACCTCCCTTTAGCTGTCATGTTTTGTGTATCTTCTAACAGTAATGTGTCTATGTCCTCCCTCTGGTCTGGGGCCTGTAGACAACCCCAGTTCTTATGGCTGTCCCATTTCCTGTTTCCAGGGTGACCCACAGTTCTTCTGGCTCCTTATGTGTATTCTGATTTCTGTAGCTTTGATATTTTCATTAACATACAGGGCCCCTCCCCCCCCTTTTGCCTCGGTCTCTTCTGAACAATACATAGCCAGGTACTGAAGTCTCCAAGTGTGGTTACTGGTAAACCACGTCTCACTAATTGCTACTATGTCCAGTTTAGCCTCTGACATTTTGCCTGCAGGTCTGGGATCTTATTTCCCAGGCTGTGAGCATTTGTGTACATGATTTTCCATTGGCCAGATTTTGGTGTGTTAGTTGTTGGGTAAGTTTGGCATTACCCTGTGCATCGTATGGGGAGACAAACCTTTTTCTTACCTGGTGATGCAAATGAGCGCAAACACGCTGAATTCCTGTTTGACCACTAGCTGAGGGGAGGGTGTTCTTCCCATTCAACGTGTGGGTGCTGCACCCTCTCCCCATTTGCTAGTTTAAATATTCTGCAAAGACGTCAAACTTCTGCCCCAATGCACTGACTCCTCTTTAGTCAGATGCAGTCCATCAAATTTAAAGAACTTTCGCTCCCAGAACTGTTGCCAGTTCCTACAAATCTGTGTCCTTTTCCTGGCACCAGTCCTTGAGCCACGTGTTTAGCTCCCCTATCTCCCTTCTCTGACCTTCCGTCCATCTGCTCCTTCTCCCAGACTGGCAGGATCTCAGAGAAGGAGATGCCGGACGAAATAGATGATAGTTTGTCACCCAGCTTAGTCAGGTGTTCCTTGGTCTCCACAACTGACCGGCTGGCAAGATCATTAGTCCCTATGTGTACTAGGACATCAATGTTTTCTCCTGCTTTGTGAAAATTTTAGCAATGCGGTCAGTGTCTCTCCATGCTGATGTACCTGGGAGACATCTGACCATCACCCTGGCTGGAGATGGTATCAACTCCCCGAATCATGGAGTCTCCTATGATCAGAGTTTTTGGATTTCCTTTGTGCTTGTTTAGTTTTGGTTCCTGATTTGGGTGAGTATTGTTGTGCTAGCTCCTGTACAGCAGTGTCCTGCTCTGCAGTGTCTTCTGCCTCTTTATTTGATTTCAGAGATAGAGGCAGATACCTGTTTGTAGTGTTTATATGGTTTTGGAGGTAATGTGTTGGAGAGCAGAGAGGTGATGGGGCACCTGATTTGCTCCTTCCTAACCACCTGCCAACCTCCTGGACCAACTACCCTCTGCGGTCGAGGTTTTTCTGTTGGATGCTGGGGAAATGGCAGGTGGTTCTTATAATGTATTTCCTCTTCAATATGAAATTTGAGGCATGCAATCTCTGCCCATGCTGCCCGGAGCTGAGACTAAAGATCTCCAAGAGCCCAAGCATGTAGGACAGTGTCCTAAATCCTGTAAGACTGTCCTTCTGAAAATTGTTCCACAGTACCTGCAGTTAATGAAATCCATTCCAAATAAGTTGCTGGGTTTGTAACCTAGTCAGAGTAATTAGACGGAAAAAAAGGAAAAAATGCAAGTAATGGTTTAATTGTGCTTTGTTTAACTTGTTATAACAAGTTAAATTACTAGATGCCCGTAAGATTACTTTGTGGGCCCCACTGATCCGCCCTTTCCTGCTCTGCCACAGGAAATGTCACAACTGTGGTACCCTATAAAAGGAGTGTAGTGTGGGTGGTTGGGGATGGGGTGGGTGGCTGGCCCTTCCCTGCCTAAAAGAAGAACCACGGACGAGAAAGAACAAGGAGGTAAGAGCAGAAACAATCAGTCAACAACAAATGCAGTAACCCTGAAAGCTTATCCTAATGTTAGATAAAACTGTAAAACCTGTAAAGCACCACCTGTAATAATTTCAGAGAAGATATACCCTGTAAGAAACACTTTGATCCAGAGAAAAATAAAGCAGTAACAGAAGATATACCTTGCAAAAGACAATTTGAATCAGAAGATTACAGCAGTAATCTGTTAGCATACACCTGTAGGCACACCTTGTAATAATGCAGAAGAAGGTATACCAGCAGCAACAATTTGAATCAGAGAAAAAATCAAGCAATGAAATGTTAGCAATAAACAGTAGCAATCCCTGAGTAAAAATAAAACACCACCCACAGTAAATCTGCTTAGCCAAACTAAGACTTAATCCTTCTCCCTTGCTCTGGTAAGTTTCTCTACTCTGCCTTTCAAGCAGTCTTAGAAGGAAAGAGCTCAGGTGAAGCTAGGTGCCCTAACAGCAAACCCAGTCTTCTACCTCCAAGATATCAACTAACCTGACTTTTAACCCTTCTTTCTGTTGGAAATTACTGACAGTTTGCCAGCTCCACCCCCACATACACACCTAATCCTTTGGAAGAGCTGTGGGAGGAAAAGCAATTAGCTCCTTCAATGTGAGAAGGAGACTGAAACACCTCTGAGACAACAAACCTTTTCAACAAACAAGAATAAAATAAAACACAGTGTCAAACAGTAATTTTGCTTAGCCCAATGATAAAAAGTCACAAAAATGTAAGCTCCACCTGTAATACAGTAATTTCAGAGAAGATATACCCTGTAAGAAACACTTTGATCCAGAAAAAATAAAGCAGTAACAGAAGATATACCTTGCAAAAGACAATTTGAATCAGAAGATTACAGCAGTAATCTGTTAGCACACCTCTGTAGGCACCTTGTAATAATGCAGAAGAAGGTATACCAGCAACAACAATTTGAATCAGAGAAAAATCAAGCAATGAAATGTTAACAACAAACAGTAGCAATCCCTGTGAGTAAAAAATAAAAACACCACCACACAGTAAATCTGCTTAGCCAAACTAAGTCGTAATCCTTCTCCCTTGCTCTGGTAAGTTTCTCTACTCTGCCTTTCAAGCAGTCTTAGAAGGAAAGAGCTCAGGTGAAGCTAGGTGCCTTGGCCAGCAAACCCAGTCTTCTACCTGCATATGTAACAGAAGAAGTCTTTTTCTCCTCTTTTGATTCCCTGCACCAGTCTCAACTCCCTAGACGCTTTGGCCCCCCTGATCAGTCTGGTGACCTCCCTAGACTTTTCCCTGTATACATCTTTATCTTCTCCCCTTCCCATTTTCCTATACTTCCAAAATGCCGCCCTCTTGGCTGTCACCCCTTCCTTGACCTCCAGTGACAGCCAGCTGGGTTTCTTTGCCCTGCCCTTCTTGTTTTTTTCCTAGTACAGGTCTCTGTTGCCTCCACCGGCCCTCCCCTTATTATATTCCATATCTGATCTGCATGCATGTGTTGTTGGATCTTCATATTTAGATACATTCCCCATTTTATTATACCTTGCTTGCAACCATGACAGAATGTATCAGATTTTGGAGTTTAGAAGGCAAATCCCCTGTTTTTCTTTTGTTGTTTTCCACAGTAGGTCCTGAACTTTTTATTGCCGAACACCAGCATTATTTTTCATTTGCTTGGTTGTATTTTGAAACATGCAGTATCAAGTTCCCAAATGTGCTATACTGTAGAGTGGACAGTGTATCAATATCACTTCTCCAGTTTCCTTAGCTGTGAGCATTTCCTGCCTTCGCAGTGAGTATAAGACCTTCCATGCTCTTTCATACTCAAATAATCCTGTTGTTAAAAAAAAAACAATTTTGCTTTAATTCAGTGGAGCAACTATATATTTGTAGCAGCATTTATAATCCTGGATGTGGAGTTTTGTTGTGTGAACACCTATGCTGCCTGTACATAATTCCAGTTACTAAGCAATTTGTATGGATTATAAAAGTAGATTTTGTACACGCTACCTGCCTTGGAATGCTTCCATTTCTGGTATAGTGACACTTTTGACTGGGAAAGAAACCTGGATTGCTTGCAGTATGTCCTGTCTTTGTGTAACTCTTGATAACTGTGGATGTGGTAACTGCAGGAAGCACCAGTTGCACAGTTCTTAATTTTGCAGTTCCCCTTTTCAGGTTTCTGAGATGAACGTAGTGCTTGCCAGTGTTCCATGACACAAAGCTCATGGGGAATGGGAGTAGGGGTTGGGGGGTGAGAGCATAATTAAATAGCTGCTGTCATCTCTGGTAAAACTTTGGAAACCATACATTTTAACTTATAAGCAAGGCAATTTTATTTACACAGCGCCCAATCCCAGGGGCTCTGGGCACCTCAATTATGTACAGCAGAGTCAATAAATAGCACTAAATTTAAAATCTCAAAGATTACATAGCAATGCCAGGCCCAAAACTCAATGTAAAAAGATGGGTTTTGGAAAAAAAATGTTAAAAATGGCCAGTGAAGGGGCACCTCTCACTTCCCTGGGAAGGGCATTCCAAATAATTGGGGTTTCCACTCCGAATGCTATATCACCCGAGGATTTCAAATGGAATCCCTGAGCAGACAAAAGTCTGCCTTCAACTGGAGGGCATGGTCAAGACCATAAAGTACCAGAAAGTCTTTCTGGGAACCCAGCTCCAGACCATGCAGGGCCTTGTATATTAATAAACACACCTTGAAGCTGATGTGCCACTGCACCGGCAACCAGTAAAGAGTGAGGAGAACTGGCATGGTATTCTCAAACCAAGAGGTCCCAGCAACCAGCCACGCTGCCACATTCTGGACTAGTTGCAAACAAGGCAGCAACCTTGCCGATAACCCAAGGTAAAGAGCATATAGTAATCTAACCATGAATTGAGTAAGACATGCACCAATGTTGCTAGGTCAGTGATACCAACATATGAAATTGCCTACAGGAACAGGCCTCATGGTCTATCGAGTCTGCTTGAGTGTTCAGCTAGCCCCTCATCACACAGCTGCCCTTCCCGCCCCCCCCTTCCCAGTATCCTTCCCCTCACCCTGTCCCAACCCCTCTTGGAAACTGTCCACTGTGTTACAGGACACTGTCTCGTCTGGTAAGGTGTTCCATTTTCCACCACTCTTTCCATGAAAAAATGTCTCCTCATCTCCCTCTTGAATATTCCCCCCTCCAATCTCAGTCCATGCCCTCTTGTGTCCCTTCCCCTAATCATCTCAAAAATCCCTTCTGTGTTGGTCTTGTTTATCCCCTTCAGATACTTAAAGGTCTCAATCATATCCTCCCTATCCCTCCTCTCCTCCAGTGAATACATATTCAACTCTCCCAGCATGTCCTCGTAGGACTTGCTCTCCAATCCCTGGATCATCTTTGTGGCTCTTTGCTGCACCCCCTCCAACAATCTAATGTCCTTCTTCAGGAATGGGCACCAGTACTGCACGCAGTACTCCAGGTGAGGCCTGACCAATGACCTATACAGGGGCAGGATAATCTCTCTCCTTCTGGAGGAGATCCCTCTTGCGGTACACCCCAGCATTTTGTTGGCTTTTGCTGCCACCTTCCTGCACTGAGCAGAGTTGTTCATGCTACCCATAATGATCACTCCTAGGTCCTTCTCCTCTGTGGAGCTCCCCAACTGTGCCCCACTCAAGTGATAATCCCTCCCCTGGTTCCTGGCTCTGAAGTGCATAACTTTGTACTTCTTGGCATTGAACTCCAACTGCCATATTTCTGCCTACTCCTGCAACTTAGTCAGGACTTCCTGTAACCCCTTCCACCCCTCTGCATCATCAGTCAGTTAAAGATAGAGCTTGATCTGGGAGAAGTTTCATAAATGGTAAAAGCCACTGCAGACAACAGCTGATGCCTGATATTCTAAGGTCAACCTGGAGTCCATAATGACCCCAGACTCTCCACCCTGTCTGCAGCTCCAAGTTTCACACTATCCAACAAAGCTAGGATGGAACTTCTACTCATCGCTGCTGAACACAGCCGACCTGGCTCCACCAGTAACACCTCCATCTTCAATAGGTTTAATCTAAACCAACTGACCACCATCCAATCCTGAATTTCCCCTAAAGCATGTTTTCAGTTTTGAAACAACTGCACCATCATCAGGGGCACAAGACACATACGGCTGGTATAACTGGCATAACAATGAAAACTCATGCCATAGTGTCTAATGATCTCCACCAATGGTACCATGTACACAGTGAACAACACTGGAACTAGAATCGACCCCTGAGGCACACCACAGCAGAGTACAGTGCTGCTAGATGTAAAAGAGCCAAATGCCACCTGCTGCATCCTGCCGGACATATAGGCATGTAGGACTCAAACCACCACAACACCATCCCCTGCAAGTCCTACTGTTCATACTGCCTCAAACGAGCCAACAGCACTCTATGATCCACCGTGTCAAAGCCTGAAGAAAGGTCAAGCAGGACAAGGATGGAATGATGCCCACTATCCCTTGCTAGAAGGAGCTCATGGTGCACCCCAAATAGAGGGGTCTCCATACTATGGCGATGCTGGAAACCAAACTGGAAAGGCTCATAGATGTCATATTTCTCCAATCTCCAGGTGTTGTTCCAGCTGCACCGCCACCACCTTCTCTATCAACTTCCCTAAAAGGGAAGTTTGAGATGGGCCTGTAGCTGGAGAAATCATCAGGGTCTAGAAAATATTTCTTAAGAAGGTGCTTAACCACTGCTCTTTTCAAGGCAGATGGAAAATCCCCTCTCCAAGGGAACACCTAAAGATCTCCACAACAATCAGACCAAGTGAATCCCAGCACTCTAAAAACAGCCAGGTTGGCCCCTGGGTTCAATGTACAGAAGGTAGGACGCAGTCCAGAAAGTACCCAGAGAACAGTGTCTGCTAACACTAGCTCAAACTCTGCCCATATAAATAGAATGCTTCTGTCCATCAAAGATCAGATGCTGTCAGTCGATGACGGGCTACTTTTGATATCCTAGTCCAGACAGGCTGGTTGAGGATATCCCAGCCCAAATGGAGGACACCTTTTTTTTATTCTTTTGGAAACCAGGTAAGGCCCACTAGGCACAAGTGCCTGTTTTTAGGGGTGACCCAGGAGCACCGGGGTGGTTAGGTGATTTCCTCAGAGTCACACAGTATGCAAGTGGAGGTTGTGGGAATCAAACCCCAGTCTGTTGGATGTACCAAGCTCATTCACAGCTCATTACTCCAACCACTAGGCTATTCTGCCAGCCCCATGAATTTAATAACCTTGTCCAGAAAGAAACAGTTAAACTTCTCACATTTACTGTATCAGAAGAAAAGGCTCTGCAGGACTGGAGACAGACTGGATTTAATAGTCTGACCACAGTGTTGAAGAGCTGAGCTGGCCGGTTCTTTCCAGTAGCAGACACTTGTGACAGGAATTCTGATCTTTTCAGAGTGACTGCCCACTGGTACACATCATAATAAGCCCTCCATGCCAATTTATTCCTCTCTGAGCAGGACAATCACCAACAATGATCCAACCTCTGCCCCCTTGTCTTCAACCTCCTCAGATCACCATTAAACCATGGTGACCTGTGACAGGAGCTCAAGGGGCCAACACGGAGAGATGCTATGGCATCAATTGCAGTCTCAAGGACCAGGTTATAACCCTCCATGGCCACCTCAGCTCCCATTGCATAAGCCACCTCCATGCCCAAGATGTCCAGTACCACCAAGAAGCTCTGAGGCACCAGATTTCTAAAAGAGTAGTAACTAATCTTCTCCACTGGGGAGGTTAAATGAGGACCTCACAAAGGAACTGCATGGCATGATGATCTCACTAACCAACTGGATTAACCTTGATATCGCTAATATCAAGATCCAATGAGAAAACCAGATCCATGGCATGGCCATGCTGATAGGTACTGGTGGGAACTGCCTGTACAAAGCCCAAGGAAGACATCACTTGGAGGAACTGCATTCCAAAAAGAGATGTTTCATCACTGACTCAAGTGTTAAAGTAACCCAAGATCAAAAGTCTATGCAGCTCCACCACCAGATTGACCATGAAAGTCTCCAGGTCCTGCAAGAATTCTCACCCATATCCAGGAGGACAGTATATATGAGCACAATCTTGCAACTTGTACCCAACCCACCCTTTACCGCCTCGCATTCAAATGATCTGGCATCTCCCATGGATTTTGCAGTCAGTCCCAAACCAGATCTAAAACAGATGACTACCCCAACCACCCCCACCCATGCTCCCATCTAGGGCAATGTATCACAGAAAAACCCTGCGTTGCTGTTCTTAACAAAAGGCCTAAAGAACTGGGATTACTAAAAAATTCATTTCTCATAGTCCCAGGTAACCTACCTCCAAGGGCCTAAACTCCTCCAACATACCATTCTCAACATTTTGGAACTTGTCCCAAGAGAATCCTAGATCCCTGGGATACTGACACATGCTTACTGGGCTTCCTCTGAAGTGTATGTGGAGAGTGCAGGAAACACCTTTATCCTCCCCCATCCAGGAATGAGGCATTTTTATCCTTCCCTGTAATCACCTCCACACCCCAACCCTATGGATACAACCTGTTGCTTACCCTTCCTGTGACCCACACTCAGTGTTGCTGGATGCAGATGCTGCTACATGGTTTAATAGTTTCCCAAACATAGTACAGGAAAAACAAGAAAGTGGCACACTCCTTACCAGGGCTCTATCTTGAATCATGAGATGCATCAGATTGCTGAATGCAGGTGCAAAATTAATTTAACAAAATTGATTCAAAGACGAAGACAGCCAGTTCAACATCAAATAAACCCCACCTGCTAGGTGCCCCGATGCTTCGCTCTCATAGAACATCTTCAGGAGGTGGGCAAAAATACAGAACACACCTCTTTTAAACTGGTTGTCTTTGTCTTTGAATCAGTTTGATTAAATTCATTTTACACCTGCGTTCAGCAGTCTGATGCCTCACTTTTGATTCAAGAGAGTGTGACATTTGTTTGCTTTTCCTTCACCCTTCCTGTCGCAACTGATTGGATCTGGACTTCTCCTTACCCTACCTGGCAAGGATATGCTGACCCAGGACCAGACAAGAAAACACCTGTGTGATCATATCAGCATCCTGATGCAGTTCTGCTCCATAGCTATTGTTACTGGACCGCATGTCCCTTTCGGTCAGTCACCTAATAAAGGAAAAGACAGCCACCATGCTGGGTGTGCCATCAGACAGAGCTACAGTTTTCCTCCAGCTCAGCTACTCTTTTAGCTGCCTGCTTTAAGTATTTTAAATCTTTTTAGAGTATGACAGGTTAGTTATTTTTAGATTTAGTTAATGTTATGAGTGAGTTATTTGGGGATTTATTCAGGCATATCTTTTGAGGACAGATGGGGACTCCATATTGTAGGCTGCCTTATCCTAATTCATATCAGTTATGAAACAACTCACCTCCCTGTGTTGCAAACAGAAGATGGTCATTCTGGCTTTGAGGCTGTGAAAGTTGTTTGCACCCATCTCTTCATTGCTTCGTGATTTCCTGATCTTGTACCAGCCTGTTTCTCTCAGTGCTCTGTCCCATTTTGACTCTGTACATGTGGACTGCACATTGCTGTTGGCTCTCTTCAGGCATCCAGTTCTGTCAGCCCAGAATAGTGGGGGGTTTTGGGTGCGTGGATCCTCTGTGCATACCTGGTGAGAGAGGGTGCTGGACACTGCTACCCCCAGTAGTCTTCCGGTCTGTGTTGGGTTGGGACTGCTTGAAGGTGTTTGGCAGTGTTCAGCGCTTGGGAATATCTTCCAGGGCAGTGTATGCACTGTTTGGTTCTAGCTCTCTGGGGAAGAGAGCTACCTTTCTTCCAACCCAAATAGAAGTTGGAGTATTGTTGTGTGGCTGGTGAGGCCATCAGGCTGAATAGAACTGAGCAAGGTTGATTGCTCTGCCCACACATGCTGCTATGGGTTGAGGCTAAGGGCAGGTTTCTTTGTTTTCCTCTTCACATATTACAAACTGTTTCTACAGATTACACTATTGCCATTGTGATGTGGTGGGAGAACAGCTATTTATCCTGTGGACATTCTGCTGCAGTGAAAGAGCAGCTGCTTATCTTTTGGTCATTTTGCTGCAGTGAGAGTACAATGAAAACAATTGAAAAACAGACTAAATTCTGTTTTTTTTAATTTTATTAATTCTGGGCTGACATTATCTACCTCACACTTGATTTTCTGTGACTTGGGATTTGGAATGTTGCCCATCTAATGAGAAAGGTCTGGGCTTTCACTGAGAACCTAACAATTTGACATTTTCCTTCCTCTGTTGTCCGATCTTTCAGAAGTTCTCTCAACTTTATTATTTATATGAAATTACTCCAACTGGGGTAACCTCATGAAACAACACATCTCACTTTCATGAAGGTCCCAGGGAGAATTGCAGCACTCAGCGGGTTAACATAGTCCAGCAGGAATAATTACATACAGCTAAAATATACATATACACTGGAAAAAACAAACGGACTGTAAGGGTAAGTACATCCGAACAGTAATTAAAACAAGCTAACAAAGTGGGTCCACTGCAAACAAAGAGCATTAGCATCGTTATACAACATGACCTTGGGTAGTGAGATGGGGATTCTGAAACAAAACAAATACAGGGAGTTGTAATGTGGTTGCAAAGACTCGACTTGAACAATTACAAGCTATAAACACTCCTCAGCTGGAGAGTGAGTTTGCTCCAGGTATCTTGTGCTGCACATGCAAAGGAGGACTAGGAGATACTTAGGGGCTTTTCTTTGTGCACAGTTGTACAACCAAGAAAGCCAATGGTAGTTCTGTCTACTTGAGGGACTTGTCCAGTTATGCTGGTTATGCAGCAGACAATGGTGGGTAGACTATTCATGAGAGAGGATAAACCTGCACACTTTGTTGTACAAACGGTCCAGGGACAGCAGAGTGGTTTAGTATATACAGCGATATATGATGTCTCCATCATCAATGGAAGGGAGCAAGAAGTTGGACATTAGCTGTTTCCTTACGTCAGCACTGAGGCAGAGTTTAGCCCTATCCAGAAAGTTGAGCTTGGGCCCTACAGTTGATAAGGTGTGATCAGAGTGCCTCCCATGTAAGTGATGCATCAAGCCAGATTCCTAGATAATTGAATATGCTGACTTGCTCAATAATGCCACCCTCTTATGTTATGGTTGCAAGTGGATCAGCTGAATGAGTCAGCAAGTTTCAGGATCCAAACACCATAGACTTAATTTTGGTTAGGGATCAAGCAGTTGGTTGAAGAACCAGGAGATCGTGCTGAAATCAGACTGGAGTACTGAACTAACTTCAGATATTATCGTTGTACTGTAGGAGAGTATGACATCATCTGCATACATATGTGGATGACACCTCCTGCTCTGCTTTGTGAGGCCATTAACAAAAATGGAGAACAGCAGAGGGCTGGGGACTGAGCCTTGAGAAACCCCAAGATTTAATGAATACATGCTTTTTATGGGTACTAGCTGGCTACAGTTACTGAGGTAGTTTTGAACTATTTGATGGCTGGTTGGCCAAGACCTTGATTCTTGAACTTGAGAAGGAATACTGCATGATCCATCAAGTCGAAAACCTTGGAGAGGTCCACAAAGATGGCCCCAGTAAGGAGACCATTATCCATAGCTATGTGAAGATCACAGGTGACTTTGAGCAATGCAGATATGTGGAATGCCCCTTACTGAAGCAGATTGCATGGGATTGATCATTTATGTAAACAATTTTGAGTATTTTAGCTTAATACTACAAACTTCTGTTGGCCTGTTAGCTCAGTTATAGGGCCTTCCTTAAGAATTCTGTGTGATTCGGGACCCCAGTGATTAATAATATTGCTGTTGTATAGTAATGTGGTTGTGAGTGGTAGCCTATTTGCTTTGAGCTGAGTGTTTGTTTTTATAAGTTAATCTCTTTATTGAGAACATATAGCAACCCAGTACATCCGCATACAATGTGACATAACAGAGGTTCAGAAACAACACCTCAAGAACCACATCCAAACATAGTTGACTGCTAATACAGGCTGTAGTAGAGTAATATCTTGGAGTAGTCATATGTATACGGCATAAGAAATTACTTATAGCAGGTCATTAGAACAGGGTCAGAATAAGTATACATGAAACAGTGACCAATGATTAATAATCATGCAAATAGTTTCCATTTCCTGACACAGTAACAAACTCAAACTAGTGACCCAACCAGAAACTAATCTGCTTTACCGTACCTAATACAGTGTAGCTAATGTACTAGGCAGATAAGCTATGTATTCAGAGTCCAATCAAGGAAGACTGGGAGCTAGTCTTTCTTAGCTATATTATGGCACTATTTGGAGTGTAGAAAGGGGGACCAGCAAAGATTATACTTTTTCATGGTCTTGCTGGCATAGTTAGACAGGTTCTCAAAGGTTGCCAGCTGCCTGACCGTTTGGAGCCATTTGGCAGTTGTAGGGGTGTTTTGTGTTCTCCAGTTCCACAGCAGGAGACTCTTCACTGCAACTCCCACTGCTGTGATCCACTGTGCTTTCAGGGAGTATTTTGGGGTTCTGTCTGGCAGCATCCCAGCAGTAATATCAGGGGACCTATGCTACGAGCATGTCTTGGCCAACAGTGTTTTGTAAATTTTTTGTAACCTGCTGCCAGAATGGCTGAATGGCTGGACAGTCCCATAAGATGTGAAAGAGGTGGCCTTTTGTAAGGCCACATCTCCAGCAGAGATCATTACTCATGAGACCCATACTTTTCAAAACTTCTGGTTTTCTGTACCATCACAGAAGGAGTTTTCTAGAATAAATTGTTTCCTGCCATTCTTGCAGGCTCTGTGTACTCTACCTCAGCAGTGGGCCCACTAGCAGGTCATGATAGTAATTTCAAGCTTGGAGTGCCTCTGGTTTCTGACTTTCTGGGTCTGGTCTGAATGAGCATCTCTTAAGGCTTGATAGATGTGACTAGCACACCCAGTGGGAAGCTTTTTTTTTTTTTTTTTTAATTTAGTTGTTTAACCAGGTATAGCACACTAAGCCAAAAGCTTTTTTACAGGAGCAACCTGGGAGCACAAGGAGGTTAAGTGACTTGCTCAGGGTCACACAGTATGCAAGTGGAAGCTGTGGGATTCAAACCCAGGTCTGGTCTGCTGGATGTCACCAATTTTGCAGCTCAGAGCCTTAGACCACTGTGCTTCTCCCACTCTTGAACATGTTGTGAAGGCTGGATGTCATGTGTTTTGGGGGACAGTCTGTGGAGATGTTGGATCACATCTCAGATCTATGGAGATGTTGGATCACATCTTGGGTCTTTAGATATTTCCAGATCTGGAATCGAGCTATCAAGGGGAAAAAGGACTCCACAATGATGGTGCTGGGCAAAAACAAGTCCCGGACTCTTCTGGTGCCTTGTGCCCCCCCCCACAGTTTTTCCACTAGATTGCACCCCTCCAATCTGCATCACCAGGTTCCCCTACAAAGGTAGCCAGGGAGTCAGGGTTAGGTGACTGGAAATTAACTTGTGCAGCTGGTCCCCATACTGAGCCGTCAATCATAGGGTAAGGCAGGGGGCTTTTCCTTCCTTTTGTGTAAAGTGAGAGTGATGGGGATCTGTCCCCCAGTAGTGAGGATTCAACTTTAAGCCACAACGGTGTGTGTAAAGTCACAATGGACCATGTTTCTGTGATGGTTACACAGTCTATTCCTGCATCTGCCATCCTCATCTGGGACTCATTGATTTTGTTTCCTAGGTTCCTGGCATTTGGGCAGATTCTCTTTCAGCATATGGCTATACCCCTCCCTTTACTGTCAGCTCCCCCTTGTCCTCCCTTTCTCTCCTTAATTTCCTGCCCCTTTCCTTTTCTGTGTGCCCCCACTCCCTTACTCCTTTACTTACTTTATTATGAACTCCTGTCAGGATGCATTCATCCCCCCTGCTTCTAGATCCTATTTCTGGGGGAGTCCTAGCTAGGTTCCTCTTATATTCTCCATTCTGCATGGTTCCCCCAGCCTCAGGTTTCCCTACAGTCAGTTTAACTGTCCACCAAAGTAGACATCAAAGTTCTGCTCCAGTGCACTATCCCTCTCTATTGTTAGGTTTAGGCCTATTCTCTAACACATTATGCGTTGTCTACATGACCACCCCTCCAAGTCTTCCAGCTTCTCCAACATCACTCTGTCTCTTATATGTAAATGCAAAAGCAGCCCCTCATGGAATACACTTGAGTCCTCAAGCCCACTTTCCATGGATTTCTCCTCTGTCGTATGGGGCTCAGTTTTCTTTAATCTTTCTGAGTGTCAGTTACAGTTTTGTTTTTCAATTTTTCCAATAACCTTCATTATTTTTTTGCAGTTCCCACATGAGGTTCACCTTGAGTCCCTTTGTGACTTTGAAGAATTCAACCTTGCCATCCACAGAGGAGGCCAGTGATCCAGTGCAGCTCTGTGGGGAGCCTCTCCTACTTCTTTTGCTGTCCATAAGTTGCTTTAGCTTAAAACGTAGGTTGAGCTGCATCCTTGTTTTGGCAGATGATATGCTGGGCAAATTAAATTTAAGCTTAATGTTTTCATGGAGATGAATTTGAGGGTGAGGAGAGGAGCTCAAGCATCAGGCTGCCATTAGCCTGTTGACATCATCGGGAGGCAACTTGACTTTTTTTTTTAACACATAGTGATTCCTAGCAATATAACTGATAAGCACAAAGGACATTTGTGATATTAGTATCAAGATATCTACACTTACAATAGAACATATTACTAAGCCCCACTGTAGTTGGTGTTTGCAGTGTAAAAACTCTTAGTCCATGGTATGAAATACCTTTGTTAAGTTAATGAATATAGCACCCATTATGTAACAGAGTCAAGGGCAGATGTAATGCCATTGGCTATATTTAGTAAAGCTGTGCTGGTGGAGTGCCACACCTGAAGTGTGATTATTCATCTGCTAGATTATTGTTATCAAGGATATGAGAAATGAATTGGTTGTGTACCAATTTCATTAGGCATTTGCCTAGAGTAGATCAAACTGTAACTGTTAGGGTCAGAGAATAGGCCAGATTTCTGGAGTGCTAGTACTTCGGCACTTTTCCAGACTTAAAACACTATGACCAGTGTGTAGAGTAAGGTTAAATAGGGTCTAAAGTGGCTGTGTGAGTTGGTCAACAGTGAGTCACTTTTTGTGGTATCCAAGTCATGGAGTGGTCAGTGAACCTCTGCTTTGTAGAGGAGGGGATATTTTTGCAGACTGCTCTCTGGGCATAGGTGAACATTGCATGCTGGTAGGTAAAGGTCAGTTGAGGTACATGAAAGTTTAATTTGTTCACTATATCAGGGTTATTGGTGACCTGGTTGCCTTAATATAACAGGTGGCAATACAGGGCATTTGGTCTTCACCCAGGAGGGCATTAATGCCTGCCCATAGGATGTTAGTAGAACTATTGAATATCTCTCAATGGTTCGAGTAAAAATCAGCTTCTACTTTCCTTCTGGGGGCATTAGCCTTGTTCCTGAATAGCTTGTAGGTTCTGTTTCCTGGATTTATAGTTTGACCATGCTCCATCTTGTTGGAGGTAGCAATCTAACAATTCTGAGGAGATTCCCTTTGTTGTTGACACCTACGACACTGACTAGTCTAGATGGCAGTATTCAATTTCAGATAGACTGCAGCTCACCGGTGAATTATGGCCATGCAGTTTCAACATGGGAGATAAGGCTCAGGTGTTCCCAACAGACTCTTTTGAATTCTTGGAGCTGGGCCAGGTCCAACTAATTATAAGATTTTATTCTGATGTAGTGTGTCAGTGCACTTGAGATTTTACTCCTTCAGATGCAAAAAATGGGGCCATTGTCACTAAGTGAGCCTGAGTATGTCCCAGATTTTTAGTAATATATCTGTCTGGTTTGTAAGGACCCAGTCAATGCACAAGCCCTTGATTTTTGTTTGTGGAGTCTTGTTTCTGCAGTATACATATGCATCAAGTTGATTTCAGTTGCCCAGTCTTTGCAGCAGCTTCAGATTAATTTACCCAGACTTTGTTAAGTCCCCAGCGTAATAATTTCCACACTGGGCATTAGGTTATATCTGAGATCAGAGACGCAGCATGGACTTGGGGTGTTTGGTGGTCTGAAACCACAGCATTGGTGTAGGTATGTGTTGCCTTAGGCAACTTTTATGGGTGAATACCTCCGGGGTTCATCAGTCTGATGTCATATGTTTGGTTCACACACAGCAACCTTTTTTTTTCGCCTTACAGTAGTATATAATTTTGGCATCCTTCCCTGTTGATCCATCTTGTTTGATAACTGTGTACCTGTGTATTGGGAGCTCTGTGTTAGGCATATTGACTCAGAGCAATGTCTCTGCAATGGTCAGGACAATGTTATCCAGGTCCTAATTATTGATTTTAGATTTATGATAATTAAAGAAGAGTTCATTTAAATATGACTGCCCCATGTTTTCATCATTATTTTCCACTGTTTTGAGCCCCCACAGTTTAGCATCACGTTCCTTGTGATGAAGATGGACTAACATGCAATAGACACTATGTCTTGACTTCATTGGGCATTGGGAAAATCAAGACTAACTGCAGGTCACAAAAGTAATGCTCTTACACAGTGACTATAAAATGAAATATGACACTGTGTGAGTGGATTCAGATACAAAAATAAACAGCAGGGATAACCATCAAGGATAGAAAAAGAGTGCATAAAGAAGCATATGCACTTCTTAGCATGCACTGCCACTTTACAGTTAAACAATGCTGCAGCACTTGACATGATGTGTTTCATGCAGCACAATGCTAATAATGTCACTGTACCATTGGAAGGCAGTGTGGTATAGTGGTTAGGTCACATAATTGTGTACCAGGAAATCATTGTTCAGATCCTAACATAATCACTGACTCACTGTGTGACATTTGGCAAGTAACCTGACCTCTTTTTGTTTCAGCCCTCTCAGCTGTGACGTGGGTAGAAGCAAGGCCTTACTATAGACAAAATGTGTAGTCTCAGTTGGGATACTCAACAAGTAATAAGTATTCTATATAAAAAAAATTATCTTCCGTGCCTTAGCTAAAGTTACAGTACATGATTAATATTTCTTTACATACAGTCATGTACAGCAGCCAGAACTACATTCCATGGGGCTAGGTGTTCAGCACTCTTGAATGTGCAATTTGGTTGTTCCAGTGCATTTGAAAATAGTAAAACACTTATTTGGCAGAGGAATGCATGCCCTTCATTTCTAGGGACATCACAAGACTTTACTGGCGATATCCCTGGAAACTGTGGAGGTTTATCTTTTTGCCTTTCACAAGTGTTTTAGAAAGCAATTGAACTGTATGTGCAAATGTTTGGAGTATCTAGTCCACATTGGTATTTATCAGAGAAACAAAGAACACACAAACATATGAAATTGTCAGCAGAAGGACATTACAGTTTATTGAGACTGCTTGATGTGGAGCTCATGCGTCTAATGTTACACGGCGCGCTGCCCCTTCCCCCAACATTCTTACCCTCCTCTTGACTTTATCCCACCCTCTCTTAAATTTCTCAACTGTTTTCTGGTTTACAACCTCCTCTGGTAGTGCATTCCACTTTCTCTGTGAAGAAGTGCCTCCTGGGCTCTTTCTGAAACCTTTCTCCTGGCAATTTGCAACCTTGCCCCCTTGTGTTCTTGTTTTCATTGAACCTAAAAAGGTCACCCAGATTGACCTTGTTTCTACTTTTAATGTACTTGGAGGTCTCTATCTTGTTCCCTTGCTCCCTCTGCATATATGAGAGTCCCTGTGTACCTTGAATCATCGTTGTGGCTCTTCTCTGCACTGCCTCCAATTGGTTGATGTCCTTCTTGTGGTAGGAGACCAGTACTGCACACAGTACTCCATGTGCAGTTACTCATAGATCTGCATAGCAGAAGGATGGCCTCTTTCCTTTGGCTGGTCAAATCCCTTGTAATGCAACCCAGCATCCTAATTGCCCTTGCTGCTGCCCTGCACAGAGAGTTTCAGATTGCTTGTGACTGCAATCCCCAGGTCTTCCTCTTCCTCAGACACCATAACAGTCACACCCCTTAGCCCGTACTTGACCCTGGTGTTCTTGCTCCCTATGACCTTGCACTTTTTTTGCATTGAACCCCAGTTGCCAGATTCCACACCATCCTTCTAATGTCACCAAATCCTCCCTGAGATTCCTGACCCCTTCTTCCACGGAGAACAAATCTTAGAGTTTCCTTACACAAAAAATTAAACTGAACAGTTTATGTGTTCTTCTCTCTGGGTTATCTTTAATGTCAATGGAATTTCTGGTTGTTCCCTTTCCAACTTTTTACCCCTCCCCTTTTTCCTTCCTCACCTCCTCATTCAAAAATCAGCTAGACTGAATGAATGCTAAGTGAAGTGTTGCTGTGCAGTGCTTAATTGTAGATGCTATATAATATGTGCTGTATTAATCAGAAATTGCTGTGTGTCTGACCATGGTATTGATGTACATGCTGTCATTTGAAGGTTTGTTGCATGTCTAAACTTTGCCTGATGTTCTGATGAAAAGCAAATAAAACAAACAATAACAACAATCTGTCAATGCCGAATGTATGCCACTGGTATTGCTGTTGTACCGGGTCTTGTTTCTATACATTTTTACTATATATTTACCCAGGATAGAGCAGATGAGATGCAATGTCTCATTTTCAGTGGTGTCCTGCTTTAACACATTGTTAGATTATAATTACCCAGGATAGGACAGATGAGAGACAATATCTACTTTTAAGTGGGCTCTTGAGGGGGAGGAGCAGCTCTCTATGTAGAGGAAGGGATAAAAGCAACTGAACAAAAGAGTAAACAGGGAGGAGAGGAGGCACTGTGGGTCACCTTGGAGACTGGAAAGGGCACCACAATCTGCACAGGGGTTGTGTACAGACCTCCATGTCAGGGGAAGGGAATGGACAAGGATATGATAGAAGGCATTCTTAGGATGGCAGAGAAAGGGGTGATATTGTTGATGGGAGACCTGAATATGCCAGATGTTAACTGGAGCACATTTGCTCTAGCCACATCCAAGAGCAGGGCCATTCTCGATGCCCTACAGGTGGCAGGCCTCAGACAGCTAGTTTTGGAACCCACTCGTGAGGGAGCAATCTTAGACCTCATACTCTCAAATGGGGGCAGTGAGAGAATCTCAGATCTAGAAGTGGGTTGCCATCTGGGAACAAGTGACCATCAAACAGTGTGGTTCACGTTAAACTAGCTACAGAGTCAAGCCATACAAAAGTGAGGGTATTGGACTTCAGGAGGGCTGACTTTGGCAAGATGGGAAGAGTGCCTCAGAAAAGCACTAGCAAACAGGCTAGAAGGAGGGGTGGAGCAACAATGGGGAATCATCAAAACTGCCATCACAGAGGCAACAAGCCTTTGTGTGAAGCAAATAAATCAAAATGAAAGAAAAAGCCACTATGGTTCTCAAAAGAGGTGGCTGGGAAAGTCAGGGAGAAAAAGATAGCATTCAGGAAGTATAAGGAAACACAGAAGGAGCAGGGAGGGAAGTCAGAATAGCAAAGGCCCAAACTAAGGAAAAGATAGCCAACTCAGTTAAGAAGGGGGATAAAACCTTTTATAGGTATATCAGAGAGCGTAGAAAGACAAAAGGAGGGATAGTGAGGCTGAATAGAATGAATGGTGGGTGGGCAGAGGGGGACAGTGAAAAAGCAGGGATACTGAATGAATATTTCTGCTCAGTATTCACAAAAGAGGAGGGAGAAGTGCCTAATCCAATTAACAGAAGCACTCTTGATAGGGGGGTCGATCCCAGCCCTTTCGCAGAAGAAAGGGTTCTGCAAGAACTCCTCAAACTGAAGGTGGACATAGCAATGGGGCCTGATGGAATTCACCCCAGAATTCTAAAATAACTAAGGGGGGGGGGACTAGTGAAACCACTGACTACTCTTTTTAATAAATCATGGGAGGATGGTGTGGTACCTGAGGACTGGAGAAAGGCAGATGTGATTCCCCTTCACAAAAGTGGGACCAAGACAGAGGCAGGAAACTACAGACCTGTCAGTTTGACCTCTGTGGTAGGAAAAGTGATGGAGTCACTTCTGAAAGAAAGAATAGTTGAGTACCTAGAGGCCAGTGGGGCACAGGACCCAAGGCAGCATGGGTTCACAGCAGGAAGGTCATGTCAGACTAATCTAATAGATTTCTTTGACTGGGTGACCAAAGTAGTAGACCAGGGAGGGGGCTGTGGACATGGCCTACCTAGACTTTAGCAAGGCATTTGACAGAGTCCCACACAAAAGATTAATAGTCAAATTAACCAGCCTTGGAGTGGGTCCCAGGGTGGTAGCCTGGGTAAAACATTGGCTGGACAACAGGACACAGAAGGTAATTGTAAATGGAGTCCACTCAGAAGAAAGGGGGTTACTAGTGGGGTACCGCAGGGTTCAGTACTGGGTCCAGTCCTTTTTAATGTGTTTATAAGTGACATTGCAGAGGGACTGGAAGGAAAAGTATGCCTCTTTGCAGATGACACAAAGATCTGCAACAGGGTTGATACACAAGGAGGCGTGGAAAGGATGAGAAGGGACTTGGCAAGGTTGGAGGAATGGTCAGAAGTATGGCTGCTAGGATTCAATGCAAAGAAGTGCAAAATAATGCACCTGGGAAACAAGAACCCAGGGGAAGATTATACAATGGGGGGTAGTAGTAACAACAACAAAAAAGGAAAGGGACCTGGGGGTAATCATATCATATGACTTTAAGGTTAGCAAACAATGTGAGAAGACAGTAGGGAGGGCTGGGGGTATACTGGGATGCATAGGGAGAGGCATCACCAGCAGAAAACAAGAAGTTGTTATCCCTCTGTACAGACAGTTGGTGAGACCCCATCTGGAGTACTGCATCCAGTTCTGGAGACCCCATCTCTGCAAGGACATAGACAGGATAGAGGCAGTCCAGATGAGGGCAACTAAAATGATACAGGGTCTGCAAGAGAAGCCGTACGAGGAGAGACTAAAGGAGCTTAATATGTATACCCTTGAGGAAAGAAGGGAGAGGGGGGACATGATAGAAACTTTTAAGTACCTCAGTGGAATCAACAAAGTCCAAGAGGGTAGCATCTTTCAGAAAAAGAGACGTGCAAGAACAAGGGGACACAGTTTAAAGATGGGGCGGTTCCGGGGCAATGTGAGGAAGTATTTTTTCACAGAGAGGGTAGTGGATGCATGGAACAGCCTTCCTGAGGAGGTTGTGGGGTCTAAAACTGTGGGAGAATTCAAGAATGCATGGGACAGACATAAGGCAATTCTTGTGGGGGGTAGGAAGAAATAGGCTGTTGGCTAACTAGGATCTGCGGCCTATCCTGTAGGTAGGGAAATGAGCAGAGTAGGTCGGCCAAGCGGTCCTTATCTGCTGTCAAAGTCTATATTTCTATGTTTCTATGTTTCCCAGATTCTGATGCTAAATGTCCAACAGTCTTTTTATGACCTGACATTATTATCAAGAGAGGTGGAATTTTTAGAAAATTCCATCCCAAAGGTGATTTCGCTGTGCGACTGTGGAAACAAGTTTCAGAGGGGATTAAAAAAATTGCACCTGCCATGTTCAGGAGGTGGGTAACACAAGGAATATGTTGAATATTTGGGGCCAAAATTCGCAAAAAATAAAGTTATGAGTAAATGTTGGAACAAATCATTTCCTCATAACTCAGTTGGTTTTTCACATTTTTACCACACATTTTCAACATAATCTTTTTATGACTACTCCTTCTGAGCATGACAGGTGCCATTTATAAAACAGTGGTTGAAAAGTCATTTTGCACCACAAGTGTTAAAACACATTTTGTGTAGGAATTGAGAAATGGCAGTTATCACATTCATGAGCCGGTGTGAAAAAATTGCTATGTTGAAAAGTTGGGATCAAAATATTGCAAATTACCACTGTTACGAGAGTGCATTGAGAAATTGCAACATAGGCAGTTTTCTCTGTGTATGGACATAATATCCCCAGACAAATGGTCACAGACGAAATGACACGGTCATTTCGTTGCGCGATCATTTTGTCGCGTAGACATAATATCCCCAGACAAATTGTCATCAGGACCTCTGGTTGATGGTTGACTGTTTGTTGGGAAAATGTGAATTGTTAAACAGTGGTCCCATATTACAAAGGTAAATGTTCTGTTACACAGAACACTCTTTCTGACCCTGTACAATTAATTCTTATTACTGTTGCTGGCAAAAAATATTGCCAACTGAAACTATTTTAGGCAAATAAATAATGCTGTCCTGTCCACTCCACTTAGCAATAAGAATGAGTCTGCTTTCCTGCCCTTGCGTTTTCTTGCCCTGTGCTTGTCCTGCCCCCCCCAGTACCTGTTGTCCCTCCGTTACCCTCCAGTCTCCATCCATGTGTGCTGGCTGCTTCTTCTGTCTTTTGGGGTTTTCTTTTGTTTCGGTCACTTTTTCCCTACTCAGTCCATTCTTGAAGTGCTTTCACACCATTCTCAGAGCCTCCCCATCTTTCGAGTAGTGACACATGCCATCATCATTACCTGGCCCCAGCTCCATTCCCAGCTACCTTCTCTCCCACTCCACTCAACACCAGCTGGACCATTTCTGTCCTCAAATCCCTACACATTTTCCATATTCTTTTCCTATACCTGCATATTTCTCAGGTTGCCAAGTCGGCCCCAATGACTGCAAACTGCTCTGAGTATTCCAGGAACGAGTATCACAATTACTGGGAGTCTCAATGAACTGAAGCTCATTTCCAGGTGAGAATGATAAGGGGAGGAAGGGTCATCAGGATGAAAGTGCCAATTTGTTTAAGTTCTTCCTGTTTAGGAACAGTAATAAGAATGAGTGTGCTAAAGGGTCAGAATCAGAGTTCTGTATAACGGGACGTTTACCTATGTAATACAAGACCTTCAACATATTGCAGTGAAGGAAGTGGTTGGAGCAACGATGTTTACAAATGCAATTTTGTCTGGCTGCTTTTTGTCCTGAGAACATTTTGACCATGGCAATTCATCTGCAACTTTTTATGCAGCAACATTATATCCGTATGCCGTTTTCTCATATTTGTACCCCAAATTTTCAACATGGCCTTCTTATGAGCTCACTTCATGAACAAGGGTGGAGAACATTTTCAAATCCTACCCAAAAGGTGATTTCATGCCATAAGTACAAAAACAATTTTGCCCATGATTTAAAAAATGACAGCTGTCACATTCACGAGGCGATGTGAAGAAATGGCTATGCTGAAAATTTGGGGTCAAAATATTGAAAATTACTAAAGTTATGAGCCTGTGTTCATAAAGTTTAAACACAGGTTCATAATGTTGTTGTTTTTTAATATTTTTAACCCAAATTTTTAACATAGCCTTCTTATGACCCCACCTCATGAACAAGGGTGAAGAAATTGTTCAACTCCTGCTTGAAAGGTGATTTTGTACAGTAACAATGAAATCACCTTTCAGGACAGATTCGCCTAATTTCACTGCTATTGTTCATAATGTGGGGTCCCAAAAAAAACATGTTGAACATTTGGGGCAAAAATATTAAAAAATGACCAAGTTATGCCACAAAGTTCAAACCCCCACTGAAATACATTGAACCGCATGCCTGATTTCCTCAGTTTGCGGTCTGGCATTGAAGAATGAAGATGTGTTTGTGGTCTGGACAGAATTACAGCATTGGACCCCCAGTGGGTAAGTAAGGGCTTGGGGGTTGTGGGGTGGTGGGTGCTGAGTGGTAGGGTCGGATGGGGGGGCTAATGGCGGCAGCAGCAACAGACATCAATGGACAGTTTCCTTTTTTACAGGGTATGTTCAAAAAAAACTGCTAGGGACTGTTTTCTTTATTTCAGGTGGTGACATTGTGAGATTGGGCACCCCCAGTGTCAGTTTTATGTTTGTAGAGGGTGCGCTGAGTGGGAGGGTTGGGTGGGGGACTAACAACTGCTACAGACATCAATGGATGGTTTTTTTTTACAGGGTATATTTTAAAAAACTACTAGGGATGGTTTTCTTAATTTCAGGTGGTGACACTGGGGAACTGTGCACCCCAGTGTTGGTGTTATGTTTGGGGGTGGTGGCAGGTGCTGAATGGGAAGATTGGGTGGGCTAACAGTAACAGGGCAGCAGCAGCAACAGACATTGATGGACAGTTTTCTTTGTTACAGGGTGTAATTCAACCTCAGCAGGCTGATCATGACAGATCAGCTGTGCTTGCTGGGCAGCAGTTATGTAATAATAATTAATAATAATAATAGTAATAATTATTTATTTATATGGTGCCTTTCAGCAACCAAGGTGCCTAACAAACAGTGAAACAATGGATCACAAGTCACAGCATCATAAACAGTATAAAAACAGATAATACAAATAAAATGAGATTTAAGTCAGTCACCAAATGCTTGGTACCACAGATGAGTTTTAAGGGCCTGTTTAAATCCCTCCATGGTTGCGCACTCCTGTAACTGATGGGGTAGAGAATTTCAAAGGGTAGGGGCTGCATGCATAAATGCCCATGCCCCAGAAGATTTTAAACACACCCTTGGAATCTCTAGCAACCCCTCGTCGGCCGAGCGGAGTGATCGCCTAGGGCAGTAAGAAACCAGAAGCTCTTTCAGGTAGTCCAGGTCCTGTCTGTGTAGGGCTTTATAAGTCAGAAGTCCGACTTTAAAGGTTATCCGCCACTGTACTGGCAGCTGGTGCAGCCCGTGCAGCACCGGGGAAATATGACAGGACCAGGGGGTTCCCGTCAAAAGTCAGGCCGCTGCATTCTGCACCAGCTGCAAGTGGTGGATTTCCACCCCAGGTAGCCCTAGGTAGAGGGAGTTGTAATAGTCCAGGTGCGAGGACACAAAGGCATAGACCAATGTGGGAAGATCACCAGATGGAACAAGATGCTTAACCCTGTAGATATTCCTCAGATGGTAAGAAAAGGATTTGATGACGGCTGACACCTGTGAATGTAGTGTCAGCCCTTCGTCAAAAATTACCCCCAGGTTTCAAACCCATTATGAGGTCAGGAGTGATAAGCCCCCAAGAAAAAGTCCTGAGGGCGAACCTGCCCCGACTCCCCTATCCGGCACCCCAGGTCCACAACCAGCACCTCACTCTTTTCCAAGTTCAACCTCAACCAGCTCAAATCCATCCAATCCTGATTTCTGTTAGGCAGTTGTTGAAGACTGAGAGAGCTCTATCCTGGCCAGGTGCAAAAGAAAGGTAGAGCTGGGTGTCATCAGCATAGCAGTGAAACCTCAGCCCATACCTTCTTACAATGTCTCCGAGGGGCAGCATGTACACTGCGAACAACATGGGGGACAACACTGATCCCTGAGGAATCCCACATGACAGAGGAACTGAGGTGTCTGAGGAATGAACCCCTGACACCACCCTCTGAATTCTTCCGGTGAGGAAAGATGTAAACCACCTGAGGACTGTACCTGACAGGCCACAGAAGAACCTCAGGCGACCAAGCAGAACTCCATGGTCCACAGTGTCAATTGCTAATGAGAGATCTAGAAGAACCAAGATGAAATGTTTTTTCTGATCTCTTGCCATCAGGAGATCATTGAGCACCCAAACCAGTGCTGTCTCAGTATTATGCCTCTTTCGAAACTGGACTGGAGACGTTCACAGATGTCATGGATAGTCAAATGGTTCTCCAGTTGTACGGCCACTACTTTCTCAATCACCTTCCCTAAAAAGGGAAGGTTTGAGATTGGTCTGTAGTTCGCATGGCAGTCTGGGTCCAAAGAAGCTTTCTTCATGAGGGGTGTTACCAACGCCTCCTTCAGGGAACTAGGAAACTCACCTGTTTCTAAGGAGCACCAAACTATCCATGCTAGGACCGAACCAATGATGTCAATACAACCCATAATCAGGGATTTGGTCCTGGATCCAAACTACAGCACATAGGGCGTATACCCTGGACAATCTGCATGACATCCGTGAACTCCAGCCGGTTGAAGGTACTCCAGGAAAACAGAGGGGCAGCAACTGAGTGCCGATCAAAAGCAATGCCCATAGAGTATGCTGGTTGGAGTGCCGCCTTGATGTCAGCTGTCTTAGTCGCAAAAAATCGAACAAGCTCATTGCACTCTACTTGCGAAAAGGCTTTTTGAACCTGTAGACAGACTGGGTTGCACAGTCTGTCCACAGTTCGAAAAAGCTGAGCTGGCCAATTCTGAGTGACTGCAATCACCCTGGACAGGAACTCTGCCTTCTTACGGGTGATTGCAGATTGATAGGCTAGAAAATGGTCCATCAATCTAAGGTGGTCAGCATCAAGGGCGGATTTCCACCAGCAATGCCCTAACCTTCGTCCTAATCACCGCAGCTCCCTCAAAGTCCCATCAAACCAGGGGGACCGAGGGCAAAAGGAGAGAGGACGAACTTGGACAGGAGAACCAACATCCAGGGCTGCAGAAATGGCCATATTATAGGCCATCACTAGGGCCTCTGGATCATTGTTTTCCAATGGAAGGACCGATAGATCAAGCGCTGCCACCAGGCCTTTGGAGCTAACATCTCGTAAAGGGCAATACCTGACCATCTCCACAGGGGTAGGCCTATGAAGGGTGGCACAAAAACTGAACCCCACGGTGTAGTGATTGGACCATCCAACTGGTTCCACCCCCAAATCTGAGGCTTCAATCCCCAGGAGGAAGACTAAGTCAAGAGAGTGACCATGATTATGGGTAGCAGTGGTAACTATCTGTGTACGGCCCAGAGATGTCATCAACTGGAGGAAGTGCTGTCCAAATTGCAAGAGTTCATCATCAACCCAAGTGTTAAAGTTGCCTAGAACCATCAGCCTAGGTGACTCAAATGCCATATTGATGACGAAATCCGCCACTTCCTGAAGGAACTGCTTCTCATCCCCAGGTGGACGGCAGATGAGAGTGATCCTACAACCTACACCTGCTACCACAGTACACTCAAATGACTCAGTCTCCTCTACTGGTACACTCGTGAGGCCCAGTTTGGTCTTGAAATAGACCGCAACCCCCCCCCCATGATCCAATCTTGAGCGGTGGATCACCGAGTACTTGGCTGGAGTTGCTGTCTCCAATATAGGGCCAGAGTTCTCATCCAGCTAGGACTCGGTGATGCAAGCCAGGTCCACTGTTCATACAAGGTCTGCAATGATTGCAGTCTTGTTTTTAATGGACCTAGCATTGCATAACACCGCTCGAGTTGGATGAGCTTCCAGGGCTGACTGAACAGCCTGCCCACCAAAACTGGTGGTGCCTTTGGGTATGGAAACCAGACATAGCAGACCATGATTTGGGTTCCATTTCGTCCCAGGGCATCTTCTGGACCTTACAACCCCGATGCAATGGCCCCGCTCATTCACCCTCCACTGGCATCCCAACCCCCGATGGGCAATACCCAGCGTTCTACAGCGCTGGTAGGTTGTAAACTGCAGCGGGGGAGATAAAGGCGCGGAGGGCAGAGGATGAACAGCGCACAACCATGGGGGCAGGCCTCCAACACATTTTGATGACCACAGTAAACTACACTAAACTACAAAAATAAAAATAAAACAAATAGCAAAACCAGCCCTAATCATTAAATTCTACCAGTCATACTCATAGAACAAAAACAAAATTAACAATATTTAAATAAAAACAAAACAGAAATACAAAATACAAAGTACAAAACCCTCAACTCTACCTTGAGGGGGAAGAGAGTTTTAAATAAAATCTATACCCAAACTTAAAATATACAACCAACAAATAATTTCTAAACCCAATCCCTAAAAGCTGTATTTTAAAATGATAATGATAACTAAAACTATTTACTGTCAATCCTGTAATGCTCATCTGTAATTGTTATGGAATACCTTGTCTGACTTATGCTTTGCCAACTCGCCTTGTCTCTTAACAGTACTCTGTATATATATTGTTTGCACTGTTTTGTCCTCTCTGTGACGAGGTACCTTTGTAAATGAGCCTCTGGCTCAAAGGTTGTTAAACTTGATGTTCCAATAAATAAAATAAATAAAAAATAAAAATGATGCAGTTAATCAGTCCAGGCCAGCAGGTTTAAATCAATCAGAAGACTGAAAATAATCAATGCACATATAAGTCAAATTGCAGAAATATTTGAAATTTGAGATTTTCAGTGCACAATGGTCCTCACACCACCAGAGTAGACTGGTAGATGTACAAAAGTCTCGATAATTTCCCCAACCCCCAAAATACTCTGACTACAGGGGGGATGGGGAGGAATTACTAGAGATATGTCCAGGGACTTTTGTTAACATGATACACTCTCACTGTACCGAAAACTAAGGAGAGAAGGCGCTCTCACTGCCTTCTAATCAGATTACAAAAAATAATTAGATAGGTCTGACCGTATTTAGGAGAGACAGGTCTGGATAATCCACTTTTAATGATTCAGTTACTCCGGAGCCGGAGCAGCCCCGACAAATCCTGCTGGGCAGCTGAACTGCAAACCCATGGCCTCTGCTATGGGCCCCTGCCCAGGCCCACTTACTAGCTGGCCCCACAGGGAAACCTAGGGGACATCGGCCCAAGTTGCCAGCTACCCACCGAATAGGCCAAGACCCCCACTCAGCCGCACACCGCAGTCAGCCCAACTGCAGGGTCAGGGCACAAGCTCCCTGCTCCAATTCAATCTGGTCTGGAAATGCCCACTAGTCCTTTGCAACAGACTGCCAACAATCAGGATGCAATTCTCTGCCAATAAATCCAGGGTCTTCTCTTAAGAATCTTCTCTTGGGAAATCCAACTTTTCTTCACTCCTGCCCCTAACGACAATATAGCCTCCTTAGGTCTTCATCAGCTATCTCAGCTGCACAAAAAACACAAGCAGTGGCAGCAATAGATCCCCGGCTAGAATTCAAACCCATAGGAGTAAAACCAGTGGCCCAGCTGACTGAATATGCAGGGGCGGTAATGGACCAAGACAGGATGGCCCCAGTGCACACTACAAAGCGGTCACCAAATCACCCTGACACCGCTCCTGGGCTTCAGCACTCTTCTACTGATTTAGTTTACTCCAATTTACTCCAAGTCCAATTTCAACTCTGACTCAGGAGAGGGGACCCACAAAAAATAGGATTTGGGAATAAGCAACTAAACTGACCAGGAAGTCCAAAACCAAGTTCAGCTCCCGCTCGGGAGAGACGACCAGCAAGGCTGAAAGATTCGGATATGCACCTTATGACTGAGTTGACTCTCTCTTTTGAACTACATGAAGTTTCCACCTAGCAAGCCGGAAAAGCGTCATGATCAGCCTGGCTGATGATTGGTCTGATACTCACGAGCCCCTTGAAGCCCACTCTGCACTGGACTCTGTGCATGGCGAACATAAAAAGGAATCATTTAGCTACATTATTTTTGCAACATAACCTTTTTTACTATGTTTTCAATACAGTTCACTTGAATTTGCCCATGTATATTTATAAGTACATGTAGTCTATGACAGAGTGTATGTGCTGTGATGTCTGCAGCGCATGTGGAGTGGGACGCTCATGTTATGACTATGTGTGGAATTACACTTTCAGAGGGAGAAAAACAGTGGAAGAATGGAGTTGGTCAGGGACAGAGAGAGAGAAAGAGAGGAGAGAGAGAGAGAGAGAGAGAGAGACAGAGTCTCACCTCCATAAGCAAATTTTATTTTTATATTGCACTTTACATTAAATTCCCTAAGCATTTCTTTATGTTCTTACAGATAATATTATGCATTGCATTCTGTGCTTTGTAACTGATTGTAAGTTGTAGGTTAATAACTGTATGTTTCTTATAATTTCTCATAATTGCATGATTGATAGATGTTATCGTTTAAACTGCATTATCATTGCTGCTGTGTGTGTTTTGGTTGTGCTCCAGGTCAAAAATGAAAATAGGACAGATGTCCTAGATCACTTTGCCTGATGAACAGATATAGAAAACATAAATAGTATTAGGCTGGGAGAGAGAGAAGGGAGTGGGGCCAGAGAACACTGGTGCGGTTGTGTTCTGTCTACCCAAGGTTCAGTCCTGAGTGGTGTGAGGTCAAGTTATCAAATTTGCCGGTCTAAGTACTGTGTAGTGAGCCAGAATGCAATGCAATACAAAACAGCGCAGTAAATGATATGTCACAATATATTGCATGAGAAAAGGGATTAAATGCTATTGAATTACACTGTTCTATGCAGTATATTGCAGCACCTTTTAGTACTACTACAAGGCACTGCACTGCTTTTTGGCTGGCTCCTCAGCATATATTGTAGTCTAAAGCAATACTATATAATGTGTGTAGTTCCACATCAGTTCCATTCAGGTTGATATGGTAGGATTTAGACCTACAGAGCTATCATTGGGGCACTATAGTAGGTCACAGTTAAACCTCAGAACCCTTCAAGCTCACAAAAGGGTGAGGGGTTCACACACTCCTCTATAAACCAGATATATTGTGACAGACCAGGTGGTGGTGGTGGTGGGGGATAAATCTTTCTTTATTTTCTGAGGGATCAACAATGTCTAGTTAAAAAAAAATGGGATGATGCTTCAGCATGTGGGCTGCACATAACATAAAGTTGTCTGAATATATTTATTTATTTAAAAGTTGGTAACTGGGAAACGCATACTGAACCGAGGTTCATTTCCAGGTGCGACCTGGGGAAACAAGCAGGGTAGGAAAACAAAAGAATACATTGTTAGATACAGAAACTGTAGAAAATAAAATAACATAACTGATCATATAAACTAAAACAAATCACAAACAGTAATTTAAGAACGATTGGCAGTGCAGTAGTGAGAACAAATAGTTGAATAGTTACAGTAAGTGCATTTGACACCAAGTGCTAGGGAGTCAGACTCATAGAGTTCACCAGGGTGAGAGAATGTAGGGATGAGAGGCAAGTGTAGGGAAAAAACTAGGGAGCAGGGATGGGGTGGGGGGGAGAGTTACAAGAACATATTTGGTGAGGGAGTAGACAAAGAAGGACTGAGAGAGGGGAGTGGTGAGTGCCCCGGGGAAGTTGGTTCCATGGAGATGGGAGGTGAAAGTAAAAGGCTGAATGACCAGACCTGGAGTGAAGGTGTGGGAGCAAGAGTCTCTGGAATGAAGGGAGTAGGTAGAGGGGCTTGTCAGCATGAAGAGGGAGAAGAGATAGGAGGGGAGTGTTCCAAACCAGTATTTAGCAATGAAGGAAAGGCAGGGGGTCTCCTGCCTGTGGGACAGAGGCTTGATGGAGAGGGACGTGTAGGGGAGACAGTGGTGATGGTGGGGAGGTGGCAAAACGACAGAAAGAGTTGAGGAGAGTGTCTAGTTTAACAAGGGAAGATGTGGGAGCAGAGCCATAGACAGTGTCAGCATAGTCTATAACTAGAAGAAAAAATTACTCACCTTAGTAATGTTGTTTCTTCTAATGGAGTCTTGCTATATTATGACATATGCAGTATAACCCCAGGTTAGAACTGCTCCGGAGGTGAAAGAGTTAACTTTCCATGCAGGGCATGGAATCTTGAGCGCGAGCTCGGTTGAACACTCTGTCTGTTGTAGCTTAAACTTAAACTGTCAGATCTTTACGAGCAAAAACTCACTAAGGTTCTGTGTGGAAGTCAGTAAATCTACACTAGCCCACTGGCTACTAACTACAAAACACATTTTGTTCTTGATCCCAAAACAAAGACTCAAGTCAGGGATTCAAGAAAGAAAAATAAGCATAAAGACTAAGCACCCGAAGAAAGGGGGAAAATAAAGTGGGCATCTATGAAGTGCCAACATTGCACTGCCCACCCACATCCCAGAAATAGAGGTTCTGAGAGGGGCAGGCTGGAGGGGCGGTCATAATATAGCAAGACTCCATTAGAAGAAACAACATTACTAAGGTGAGTAATTTTTTCTTCAAACAACATGAAGTCTTGCTATATTATGACATATGCAGATTACACAGCAGTACCTCCATGGAGAAGGGACAGAACCTACTTGGGAAACAGGCTCTGAAGCACAGCTGTGCCAAATCGAGCATCACTCCTAGCCTGGATATCCAGGGAGGAATGCTTAGTAAAAGTGTGAACTGTTTTCCAGGTAGCTGCTTGACATATCTCTAGGATAGGGATGTCCGTGGCAGCAGCCAGAGATGCAGCTGTACCTCTGGTAGAGTGAGCCCTCAGGCCTGAGGGAGGAACCTTACCCAGTTTTTCATAGCAAAATTGGATACAAGAGACAATCCACCTGGCAATGGATCTTTTAGTGGCAGGTTTTCCTTTACCAACCTCACCATAAGTGAGGAACAACTGAAGGGATTCAAACCTGTGACCCTTGGTACGTTCAATATAGTAGCTAAGGGCTCTTTTGACATCTAAACTGTGCAATCTCCTCTCACCAGAGGAGGAATGGTCAGTGAAGTACACAAGAAGAGACATGGATTGATTAAGGTGGAAGTCTGAAACCACCTTAGGCAAAAACTTCCTGTTAGTCCTGAGGACCACCTTATCTCTATGAAAGGAGATAAAATCAGGCTCTACTGACAATGCTTGTAGCTCACTAATGCACCTGGCAGAGGTGATGGCTACCAAAAACACAGTTTTCCAAGTCAAGTACTTAAGCTCTGCTGAAGACAATGGCTCAAAGGGGGTTGCATAAGCTGAGCAATGCAAATATTAAGATCCCAAGCAGGGGCAGGGTCCCTGAACGGAGGGTTGGTGTGAAGCAATCCCTTAAAAAACTTGGAGAACACAGGGTGAGCTGAAAAAGAAGAGGGCTTACCTGCTGATAAGAAGACAGACACAGCTGCCAAGTGCACTTTTAGGGTAGCTGGTCTCAGCCCCAAGGAATTCAAATGCACCAAATAATCCAGGACCGTGGGCACGCCAGCAGATTCTGGGGAAATATGCTTACCAGCACACCATATGGAAAATCTTTTCCATTTTGAATTATAAGTAGCCCTAGTGGAAGGCTTCCTAGAGGCCTTCAAAATGTCCAATACACCTTGGGAAAGGTGTAGGTCAGCAAACTCTAACTCTTCAAGAGCCATGCCTTGAGATTGAGAGATCTGAGGTTCGGATACCAAACTCTCCCCTGGGCACAGGTTAACAGGTTGTGATTCCTGGGAAGACACAGGGGGAAGATGGACTGCTAAGGTCATGAGGAGTGGGTACCAGGGCTGCCTGGCCCAATCTGGAGCAATCAGGATCATCTTGCAGGGTTGAGATCTGATTTTGACTAGCACTTTGAACAGAAGAGAGAAGGGGGGGAAGGCATAGAGAAACTTCTCTTCCCAACTGAGAAGGAAGACATCCAGAGGGACTGAGCCCAACACTGGGGGCCTGCAGCAAAAAAGGGGAAGTTGGTGATTGTCTGGGGCTGCAAAGAGATCTATCTGCGGGGTGCCCCATCTGGCAAAAACTACCTCCAGTACTAGGGGATCCAGTGCCCATTCGTGATGGCCCTGGGAAATCCTGCTGAGAGCATCCGCTAGGACATTGTCCTTGCCTGGGAGGTGAACTGCCGTAAGGGAGGCGTTCAGAGAATAAGCCAGAGACCACAACTTCATTGCTTTGGTGCACAAGGCCGTAGACCGAGTTCCCCCTTGCTTGTTGATGTACCACATTGTAGTGGTATTGTCTGTTCTGATCTGAACAACCTTGTTCTGAACAGCTGTAGAAAAAACTTGGAGTGCTAGAAAAACTGCTCTGAGTTTCAACAAATTGATGTGAAGCAGAGATTCCTGAGGGGACCACAGCCCTTGGGTGGAAAGGTCACCCATGTGAGCTCCCCACCCCAAGAGGGATGCATCTGTAGTAAGGATCAAGGAGTGAGACTGGGGGGTGAAGGGAACCCCCTGTCTCAGATTGCTCTGATCCTGCCACCACTGAAGGGCCTGGATCAGGGTTCGAGTCACTGGGATTAATTTGGTTAGAGGATCTGTCCTTTGAGACCAAAAGGCTCTCAAATGGAACTGGATGGCCCTCATCTGAAATCTTGCTCACTGCACTACTGCTGTAGAAGCAGCTATGTGCCCCAGGAGCTGTAGAAAATGCCTTGCTGGTCGAGAGACCTGCAGAGTGAAAGAAGAGGCCAGAGAGACCAAGGTCCTTGCTCTTTCCAGAGGAAGGAAGGCTCTGGCTTCTTTTGTGTTCAGTTCTGCGCCTATGAAGGTGAGAAGCTGGACAGGCTCCAGAACTGACTTTGGAAGGTTGAGAAGGAAACCTAGAGATGTAAGCAGTTGCTGAGTTATTTGTAAGTGTAGTTTGACCTGGTCTGGAGACTGGCCTACAATGAGCCGGTCGTCCAGATAAGGAAAGATGGCAATCCTTTGCCTTCTTAAGTGAGCAATTGCTACTGCCAGGCATTTTGTGAACACCCTCGGGGCCGAGGTGAGGCCGAAGGGCATTGCTCTGAACTGGTAATGGCCTGAGGGCAGTTCGAATCTGAGGTACTTTCGATGGGAGCTTCTGATGAGAACATGGAAGTAGGCATCCTTGAGGTCCAGAGAGGCTAGCCAGTCCCCTGGCCTTAGGGAGGGTAAAATAATTCCTAGAGTCACCATTTTGAACTTTGGTTTTAAAAGGTGCTTGTTTAGATACCTGAGATCCAGGATGGGCCGCCATTCTCCTGTCTTTTTTGGGGTAAGGAAGTACTTGGAGTACAACCCTTTGCCCTGGTGTATGGGTGGAACCCTTTCCACAGCTCTGAGAGCCAGGAGGGAAGAAACTTCTGTTTCCAGGGCAAGTGCCTCTGATGGGTTTGCAGGTGGAAAGAACCTGGCTCTCATCTTTGGAAATTTTTTTGAAGCTGAGAACCAGTCCCTGGCTTACCACTTCCAGGACCCACTTGTCTGATGTTAAAGACTTCCAGTCCTGGACAAAGTAAGCCAGCCTGCCCCCTACTGGTAGTGGAGAATCGGCCCTGGCCACCCCATCAGGGAGCCTGTTTTGCAGGGGCTTTGGGTTGAGGGGTAGAAGCAGGCTTACTAGAACCCCTTCTGCCCCTTCCTCTAAAGAACCCCCTCTGGGCATAAGCAGAGGAGGAGGCCTGGACTTGGTAAAAAGGCCTATGAAAGGGCCTGCCCCTGCCCCTGACATGCTGCCTTTGAGGAGTGGCTTGCCTTTCTTTGGCCTGTGCACTCCTATAGGTGGTCCTATACTCATCCATTTTCTTCATATAATTCTCTGTCTGCTCCCCAAACAGAGAATTGCCTACAACAGGAAAATCCATAGCCTTAGACTGAGTATCCTGTGACAGGGCAGTACATCTGAGCCAGGCCATTCTGTGAAGAGACACAGATGTAGCCATGACTCTTGATGAAACATCATTAGAGTCTACTGCAGCATGAAATTGCACCTTGGATGCCTCAATACCATCCGCAGCCACCTGTTCCAGCTCCCCTGGCAAGCTGGTCAGGGGTCTGTTTTGCTAGGGCCAGGACAGTATCCCATTGGATTTCTGGTACCTAGCTGCATAAGCCATATAATTTGCCTGTCTGAGTCCCAAAGATGCTGCCATGTACTGTTTCTTTGCCATGGCATCCATCCTCCTAGAATCCTTTTCAGGGGGGTGAGAGGCTAGAGGAATATTAGCCTTGTCACAGGCTGCAGCCTGCACTACCCCCCACATGGCTGCATTGCTGAGAGAGGAACTCTGTATCAGAGCCTGATAAAGCATACCTCTTGTCCATCCTTTTATCCACAGGGAGTATAGAATGAGGAGTTTTTAGAATTTTTACTGTCTGTTTCCTAAAAGATTTGTGCAAGGGAATAGACAGTCTCCTAGACTCTGGAATATCCATCATTTCCACATAATCAGGCTCTTCTTGATCATCAACAGCTTCCTCAACAGGGAGCTGCAGAGTCTCAGCAACTTTCTTGTAAAACAAAAAATGAGAAGGGGACTCAGATAGCCTGGGAGGGGAAACCCCTGAAGGTCTGTCTGGAGAGATGTCCGGTTCAATGGGCACATCCAGACTTTCAAAATCACATTCACTCTCTCATACCCCTCCTCCCTTCCTCCGGTTCATAAAAATCCTCAAAATCATAATCTTGAACGGTGGAACCATCCGAACCAGGCGCTTCCCTACTGGTATGTCGGTTCGGATGAATCGAGAAAAGACTGGACAATTTGAATAGCCTAGCTATTTCCTCAGCGGTTGGAGAAAGAACTTTTGGCTCCACACTAGCTGACTTTCTAGTCCTTTTAGTTGGAACCGGTTCCTCAGAGCTGGCTCTTCGTTTGCCCGAAGTATCGCCCTGGTCAGAGGGCACTCCCTCAGGTTCGGTTGGAACCGAACCGGGCTGGCCATCCAGGTCAGCGGACTTTTTGGCCTCCCTTTCCCTGAGCTTACCAACTCTCTTTTCCACGGTGGCAGCAGGTAAATTCTTACAAATCTGGCAGTCTGCATTGAGGTGGTCAAACCCCAGACAATATACACAAGTGGTGTGTGGGTCAGCCTTAGCAAAGGCTTCCCCACAGAGGCCACAGTGCTGAAACCCAGTGGGTCTGGTTTTTCTTTTGGGTTTCTCAGACATAGTGCCAGCCTAACCAAAACTTGCCCGTTAATGGCAATCCGCCAAGCAAGACTCTTTTATCGGTTCCCAACCGTGTCACGGGTCGTGGAAAAAAAACGTAATAAAATCCGTTTTTTTTAGAACTGATAAGAACCGGGAACCGCACTCTAAAGGACTAGAAAGTAAATTTAAACCCAACCTGATCGGTTCAAACCGAACCGAAAAGACGTTTACAAGTTCCACACAGAAGAAAAATAAAGCCTATCTATTACTTACATACCACAGACAGAGCTTGAACCGATGACTGCGGTTTAATTTCGGTAAAACAAACTGAGAATTACACTTTTTAACTGACAAACGAACCGAGCAGCAGGAGAAATCTCCGGAGCGACTTTTCAGTGAGGCGGAGTAAAGAATCTGACAGTTTAAGTTTAACCTACAACAGACAGAGTGTTCAACCGAGCTCGCGCTCAAGATTCCATGCCCTGCAAGGAAAGTTAACTCTTTCACCTCCCGGAGCAGTTCTAACCTGGGGTTACACTGCATATGTCATAATATAGCAAGACTTCATGTTGTTTGAAAGATAGTTTTTGTGCCAAGGTCCCGGCGGGAAGGTAGGGGGAGACATTCCTTGTGGCAGTAGAGAACGCCAAGCTTTGGATGTAGTTTTGTACAGATAGCATCGATGTGGGATGATAAATTTAGATTGCTGTCCAACCATACCCCCAGGTATGTGAATGTGGGGACCATGTCAAGGGGGAGCCATCCAGTGTTACAAACGCAGGGTTGACTGAAATCTGGATAGCCTCTGTCTGGTACCAAAGAGCACTGAAACATTTCTTTTTTGTGTTTAGTTTTAGTTGGTTTACCCTAAACCAGTTTTGTACTTCATCAAAGTCATGCTGTAGGGGTGTTATTACATCAGCAGCAGAGGAACCTGAGGAGAAGATCACAGTACTGTCTACATACATGTGAATTTGGGAGGACTTGCAGACAGAGGGAAGGTCATTTATGAAGACTGAGAAAAGAATAGGACTGAGTATGGAGCCCTGGGGAACACTGGCTTTAATGGCAAGGGTGGGTGGGGGACAGGGCATTTACTAAAAGGACAGATTGCTTTCTATTATGCAAATAGGCACTGAACCAGTTTATAGCAGATGGAGAGAGGCCAGCTGAGAGGAGTTTTTGAAGCAGACGGCTGTGGGAAACAGAATCAAAGGCTTTGGACAGGTCAATAAAAGTCGCTGCTGTGAATTAGACGTGGTTCATGGCAGAATGAAACATAGAAACATAGACTTTGACGGCAGATAAGGACCACTTAGCCCACCTAGTCTGCCCATTTCCTACCTACAGGATAAGCTGCAGATCCTAGTTAACCATCAGCCTACGGATGAAGTCGGTGACACGTAGCAAGGAGAAAATTGTTGAGTGTTGAAGCCAGATTGGTAGGGTGAGAGAGTGTCTTGGAGATGATGAGATGTTCCAAGAGTCTAGAGTAAATCAGTGACTCTTGCAGTCTGGTGAGTGAGGGCAGGAGGGAGATGGGTCTGTAGTTACTGGGAGATGTAGGATCTCCACCTTTGTGAAGCAGAAGTACCTTGGCCAGTTTCCAAGCTGGAGGGGCAGTTCCAGTTGAGAGGGATAGGTTAAGAAGGTGGGCTAAGGGGGCGGCAATTGCAGGGGCAGAGATTCAGAGGAGATTTTCTTTTTTTACTTCTATTTATGCACCCCCTGCCACTAACCTCTCTTCAGCAAGGTCTCTTGATTACTGTCTCTACCCGTCTGCCTGAAGCTCCAACATTCTTTTCCTGGTTGAGGGGGCCTCATCCTATGGGCTTGCCTTAACCCCTCGGCTCTGAGTCCCCTAAGGAAGGACCACCACTCCTACTGGCACTCTATCTAATAGTGCTGGCAGGCTCACCTCAGGAGGAGGAACCAGAATGATATCGGACACCTGGCATTGGACATGGGGCCATAATCACTGGGCCCACCTTCGCCTGTCAGTGGAGGGAGGGTTTCCTTAAATATCCCTATGGGAGCGTGGACATGCAGGACATCCAACGCAACATGGGAGTGCTTCTGCACCCGCTTGCAGGATGTCAGCCAATGCCCCCTGACCCCTGTACATGCATACTGCAGCTGCCAGCCTCCGCCAGGAGCCACTAGAGCTGCATGGAGTGGCAACCTCCCTCCCCAGGAGAGGAGAGCAGTCCATTAGACGCTCAACCCTCTCCTGCCCCTGCTGACCCCCCACACCCGAGTCCGTTCCCAAACCCGGGTCGCTGGCGTGGCACGAGGTGTAGCATCCAGCACCTCAACCCTTAGCACCACCAGGCCTGCTAGATTCAGAAGAGATTAGGGTGGAGCACATCTGGGCTGGATTTAGAAGCGTAAGCAAACTGAAAATAGAAAGCAAATTTAGAATCAATGTTTCGATCTAAGGTTTTCTTCCAGAATTATCTGGAGAGAAATCCTTATCTTTCTAGATAATTCCTCATGAAGACTGAGTGTCAAAATGAGGATCCTAACTTTGCTTTCTTTTTTCAATGTGATTAAAATGTAACCCCTTTGTTTTATGTCTATGTAACGCCCCCCCCCCCATTTGGGGGCCTTACCTGTAATGCCTCCAGGTATCTCCTGCTGCCTCCTCGACGTCCCGCTCCTTTGCGGCTCCTTCTGCTGTCCTTCCTGACCCTCTGTTCAATTGAGCCCTGTGGGCCTTGCAAAGTAATATGCGAGTGGGCGGTTAGCTTGCAAAGCCGCCACTCGCACATTCGTGCAGGCATCCCTGCACACATCCTACCACCGTGCGGTCAAACAGTTTGGGAGGTGTTGCTCTAGTTCCCGGTGCCCAGGCTAAGTTAAATAGGCACTGGAAACACAGGACAAAGCTGGGGAAATGCTTTAAATTTAATGAATCGGCAGGCGCTGTGAGCGCTGCCTCCAGGGCACTAAATCACAGGGAGAAATGTCAAGGAGCAAGAGGTCACAGCATAGTGTCCTAATGAAATATTCATGAGCTGCAGTGTGTTAATTTATTAGGGCTAGGATTTATTAGTTCTAGTGTGTTTCTGGGGACAGTGTGTTACAGGAGCAGTGGCTCCCTGTGGGGACTGTTTATTTGTTTAAAAGTGAACTTCCTGGCAAAAGAACTGTTGGGGCTATAACACAGTAGGGAATTTAAATAAAATCAAAGACACTCCTGGCTGCACCAGAACATTATGTGTGGGGACAGTGCATTAGACTGCTGTGAAAACTGTATGCAGCCACCATTTTAGCAGCCAACAGTCAATTGGAAGATAGGATTTAACCGAGGGGTGCCTGGGACTATGCCAGTGACTTACGGGAGATTTACTGGGACAATTTCTAGGTGCCAAAACACCAGCCAATGAACAACTGGGGACTGTTCAAGACATCTAGCAGCCAATAAGATCCCTGGAATTCTGCCCCATATAAAAGGGGGCAACTGCTGAAAAAGGTCAGATTGGAGAGACAACCCAAGAGCTAGTGTGTGTGCCTCTGGGGAGCTTGCTGGCTCTCAGAGGATAGGCCTACCTGGCCTAGACTTATTCAGTCGTCAGTCCGTAGGTCCAAATTGTTCCAGCCTGGGTAGCTGCTGCCTGCAGCTGCAGGAAATCTGCTCCATAAGTCTGGGAGAGAAGATCAGCCTGCATCCTGTCTGGAAGGACCAGAAAGGGCCGTGTTTACATATAAATGTGTTGAGTTGTTCAAAGTGTTGCGTGACCGAGTAGTTCGAAAACGTTCATGTTGCATGTTTTCCTTGGCCCGAGTGACATGTTCTGCCAGCCTGAAGACCAGCATCGTCAGCAAGGATCACGAGGGACTTCACCCTCTTCTGTATCCAACTGTGTCTACAGGTCTTATTTCATCAGGGAACCTCCTGGTCTGTGGGTAGAGTGAGTAAACATCAGGGTAGCTCCCTGCAACAAAGCTCAAATTAAAGTGTGCCATCTGATTTAATTGTGAGTTGCTAATTATTTTCGACTGAGTCATCCGGCTCTGGATTACAAATTGTGGGTAAAGCGCATGTTGTGTTTTTTTTTCATGGGCCCCAACAACAGCTGCAATGCTGGCCTACCCCAGGCAATGCTTCAGGCTAGCCTGCACTAACAACTGGGTACCCAGTGTGTGTGTGCGTGTGTGTGTGTGTTTGTGACTGTGTTAGAGGGACTCTTGAGTGCAAGCCTTATCACCTGACAAATTCAGATCTAAAATCAATCACTAGATTACTGCCCCTCCCTTGTTCACGACCCCTAAATAAATCAGATCTAAATCTTTTCGCATTTACACTGGCTGTTGTGTACCTTTGTGGTGGGGATACTGTGTTGCTATTGTCTTTCTCCATTGCAGGTCTTGTTTTACAGGGGGTCTCCAGGGCCAGTGCAGCTGATCCAGCCCTGGTGGTAAGTGTGCCAAGTGAGGGTATAATATTGCATTCTGGTGTTCGTTTCTAACTGTCTACTTGCTGACCAGTATAGGCCACTAGAGGGGATAGGGGGTGGTATCAGTGTCCCGGAGGGCTGTACCCAGAGCAGCTACGCTATCATTAACCCTGTCCTCCGGGTGGAGGCACCCGTTTCTAGAAGTCAGTCCCCTCAACCTCTGCCAAGTCACGCAGGCAGAGGTAGTAGCCCTTGGGATTAGCACCACCTCGGGGTTACATCTAGTTAAGCCTTTGTACAGCACACAAGCCAACACTCTTATTCCTCTGCTTTTTATGCTACCTCTTAGAAATATAGACTTTGATGGCAGATAAGGACCGCTTGGCTCACCTAGTCTGTCCATTCCCTATGTATTGAACGAGCTACAGATTCTAGCTAACCAACTGTCTACCTTCCTCCTACCCCTCACTAGAATTGCCTTATGTCTGTCCCATGCATTCTTGAATTCCCCCACTGTTTTTGACACCACGACCTCCTCAGGAAGGTGGTTCCACGTGTCCACCACCTCTCCTTGAAAAAAATACTTTCTGACGTTTCCCCTGAGCCGTTCCCCCTCTATCTTCAGACTGTGCCCCCTTGTTCTTGCACATCTCTTTCTCTCAAAGATGCTCCTGTCTTGGACTTTTTTGATTCCCTTGAGGTACTTGAATGTTTCTATCATGTCCCCCCCTTTCCCATCTTTCCTCAAGAGTATACATATTAAGCTATTTCAGTCTCTCCTCATATGGCTTCTCTTGCAGACCCTGCACCATTTTAGTTGCCCTCCTCTGGACCACCTCCATCCTGTCTATATCCTTAAGGAGATGGGGTCTCCAGAACTGCAATCTTCATAATTATGCAGTATTAGTCTGTTTTGCGTTTTGTAACTTGTAAGGTTACATAACTGCTATCCACAGGGACTGTACAGAAAACAAGATGCTTCATCTCCTGAGGCTATCTCAGTAGGCAAAAACATAAATAAATGATTCATTTCAGGAGTTTCTTGTCCTACTGATTCAAACTGACCAGTGCAACATGAAGGCAAATCCAGTAGCTGATTTAATACCTAACTCTACCGTTCTCTATAAACACATTTATAGAATTCAAGGCCCGAGAATTTGCTTACACAAGCAGATTTGTTAGCCCAAAGGACTGAGGATGAGATATAAATCCAGTTGCTAACCATTCTCTGATGCAACTGTGTCCTTTCATAGGGGACTCTTTAGTTAGGGAGACCGGTGAGCAACTCTTAACTGGAGGATAGATCCATTCTGTATAGCCCAGGGGCAACCACAGACAGCATAATCCCACAGTAGGAGAGGCTGACCAGATTAGAGGATGGAAAACTAGATGTTGTGATGCACCTAGATATCAATGATCTGGTGAGCAGCAGTGTTGACAAGGTTAAGCGAGGTTCAGGGAATTGGGTAGCATGTTAAAGACAGCTGCAGATACAGTAGCTTTCTCAAAGGTGCTACCAATGCAGTGTGAGGGTAAGAGTAGAAAGGACAGCATGTTATAGTTTAAGACATGGCTAAAGGGTTGGTGTGATCAAGTAGGGTTTCATTACTTGGGGTCAGGGGATTCTTCTGGAAGGATGGCTAGCTGTTCGCAAAGAAAGGCCTGCATCTGAGCAGGAGGAACTAGCGCACTAGGCCAAAGGCTAGATGAAACAAGTAGCAAGATGTTAAACTAGGTGAAGGGGAGGGCAGTGTTAGAGCATAAGTAGGATATACTGAGACACAAAGGGAACCAAGATGAGTCTCCCTCATCACACACACAGGACAAGGAACGGGGGGAGGGGGGGCAGGAAGTGGAGAGAGTAAGAATAGAGGGTGTTAGTCACCAAGGCTGGAAAGCCTAGAAGGGAAAGGAAGGGCGGATAAAGATTCATGTGCATGAACACCAAGAGTTTGGGGAACAAAATGTGTGAGCTGCAAATGTTTACACATCAGAGCAGTTAGATCTGGTGGCTATTACAGCAACATAGGCAGATCAGAACGATAGCTGGGACTGTAATGCCCCAGGCTATACCCTATTTAGAACTATCACAGGAAAAACTGCTCAACTACTAATAAACATGATGGTGCACCTAAGTAAAAGCTATTCAACAACAGGAAAACAAAATTTGGTGCACCCGTCTCCCTCTTAAGCTAACGTGCAGCTCTGTGCACTGTTGGGCAATACCAGCAATGCCATAAATATGGTAAAAATATTTTATTAATGTAACCCCTAGTTGGCGTTATCCCAAGGGCTACTACCCCTGCCTGCTTGGCTAGTAGCAAGTTAAGGGGCCTGAGTTCTGAAATGGGTAGCTCCACCAGGAGGTCAGGGTTGGTAGTGGTCAAGCTAACCTGGGCACAGCCCTCTGGGACACTGTAACCTCCCTCTTTCCCCTCTAGTGGCCTGAACACTGTACAATAATCACTTTCACAATAACCCTGGTACACCACACATGTACCCGCACTGTTTGCACTTACCACCAGGGCTGGTTCCTCTGGCTCAACCCTGGGGACCCCCTGTAAAACAAGGTTATGCACAGCAAATAGCAACAGTACAGTACTTTGAGCACATACTGGAACCACAGTCAGATTACATGCAGAAAAAGTTAGATCTGATTTATTCAGGGGACTTGAACAAGGGAGGGGCAAAATCAGGTTAATTAGCTTAAAGGTCATATCAATCAAGCAGTTAGGCATGCACTTTGAGTCCCCCCCCCACAGTCACACCTCTGGGTACCCAGGTGGAGAAGAGATGGGCTAGCCAGGACTGTTGCCCAGGGTTGCAGCTGGCTGGGGCCCTGTGATGGAAAACACAACATGCACAGTACACAATATTTGTAACCTGGAGCCAGAGGGCTCAGTTCGTAAGGGAAAAGAAACAAGACAATCAGATGACACACTCAGATTAAGCTGATCTTGCAGGGAGCTACCCTGGTATTTACTCACAATACCCAAGACTGGACACAGGCTGGACGAAAATTGAGACTACAGGTGGTTGATCTGGAATGCCAGGAGAAGCAGGGCCCACATGAGTCGCAGAGGTGTTGTTCCTGTTCAAGATGGAGCAGGGGCTGATCCCCAGGCAGGTCTCTCATCGATGGCTTCTCTGTGCAGTGGGTAGTCTGGCTGGGCAAGTCTGGCAAGGCCCAAACTGCATGGATACAAATTCAGATGCAGTCCATTTTAGGCTGGATGCAGCTTCCAGCAAGCAGAACACAGTTCACACAGTGGGGAACTAACTCACGACCCACTAGCAGCTCACAGCACATTTACATATAAGGGAATTCTACTGTATCAGGCAAAGTGCTCCCCGGTCACAATCGCAAAGTCTCTGTACACACCGGGAGCTTAGGGGTAGCTGGAGCTCCTGACAGGCCAATCGCATTCAGCAAAATCTTCGGTCTTCTTCAGGTTGAGCCTGGCCCACTTCAGTAACTTACTTTAGTCACACAAACTTGGATTTAGTCCAAAAACAGTTCTCCTTCCCCTCTCAGGGCAGAAGGCAGAGATGCAAGCCAAAACTTAGCCCTATCACAGTTCTCTCATGCGAATCCACTCAGGATTGCTGCTCAAAAAACACTTGAGCTCTTCTCATTTCACTTCCCAGCTCAAAACTAACTGAAAATTGCAAGCAGTCTGGGATTTCCCCAAGATCCAAAAGGTGTGGTTGGCTGATTTGGCTGTCAGTCAAAGCAAGAGCTCCCCCTTCAGTTAGAAAAAAAGGCACAAAAAGCTCAAAACTACAGTTCCTACAGATTTTAACTTCAGACAGCTCCTGTAGTCTGGCTACATTTTAGGTCCCACCAGAACTGATTGGTCCAATGTGCAGTCCAGGACCAAGCTGGTGGAGACAAACAAAACAGTCCTTGCTGCAAAGAAAGCATGTTAGACAAACTACATTATCATTATCACTCTAAATGATTTTCAGCAAATAGTTACATCTTTCAACAGAGCTCCCTCTCAGATTACTTATGCTGCAATCAGGCAGCTCTTAAAGAAACAGTACACAGAGGCTATACAGGCTCTGGTAATCACATTTAGACTGCTAAGACGCAGGACACCAGCCTGGCCGTGAGCATTTAGGCAAGCTCAAGGAAGACTTTTTGGGAACCCCCATTTGTAGGGGGGGTTACACCCTTCCCTGCCTGGGAAAATGTGACGTCTGCGTCAAGTCTGTACCATCATAACATTGAAAATGCAACATATGCAAGACATTTATACAATTAGCATGCTATACAAGTACTATCTGATTCATCAATTGGCATAACTAGTCACTTTACTGTACATTTCAATGTACTCCACTATATCATTTCCATTCTGACAATACATTATGCATATTTCACACAGGTAAATTGAACATTACTATACAGAATCATGTAATAACTTCTTGTACTCTAAACAATGCAAGAGGGGGCCCTTCCCTATTAGCTAACTTGGGGCTGGATGGGGCAGGGGCACCATGGTGAGAGGGCAGAACAAGTAACCTGGAATGGGCCATCAAGCTCAATTTGGGCATTGAGCTCTGAGAGACATAAACACCTTTGTGGACTACATTAAGAGGCAAATCCAGTGGCCTCCCGGGGGAATCATAACTGAAGTGCACCACTGGTTGACAGCTCGGCCAGTCTTTCTGGAGTGAACAACCACAGTCTCTGTACTTTCAGCAATGGTCTTGGAGTTTTTATCACTTGTGAGGGATGCCTCTGCATGAAGGGGAATGTCCAAGCTGGGAGCAGTGTCAGCCCCTTGCTCTGTAGTCTCTGTTTCTATAACACTTGGCTTATTTTGAAGACACTCTGGCACTGAAGGGGGGTTGTCAGCACTCTCATAGTGTTCCTCAAGTTCTGGCATGTCACCAGAAAGACTCATACCATCAGCCTCTCCTTCAGGCAAATCATACAGTTCCATGATACACAAAGACTCAGCATCCTCAGACATGATACTTTGCACTTCACCGTCAGGGAGCATTGGCTCCAAGGATAATGCCAGGGCGTTAGGCAGTCCAGAAGGCCCAGCTTCATCCCCTTAATTCAACATAGGATTTCCATGAAAAAACTGACTCAGTTCATATGAGGGGTAACAGGCATTATCACACTCACTGTCATCCAAGTTAGACTGGCAGTCACCATCATTCTGGGCCTGCTGCGGAGGAAGTCTTAAATCGGCAAACATGGGGGCAGGCTGACTCTGTTTCTTTCTTGCAGCAGCACGAGTCACTGGTCAAGGGGAATCAATCTCGGTGGGTTAGGCCTCAATTATAACTTGACCAATAGGTAGCAAGTGGTTATGGTGCATGGTCTTGACAGCTTTGGAGTTATTCTCTGGGCGCACTTTGTACACTGGCAAATCATCCAACTTTCCAACTACGACATGGGGAAGATGGTGCCATCGATCAGTAATTTTGTGTTTACCATGCAGTCCTAAATTTCGCAACAACACACATTCTCCAGGCCTAAGCTCTTGAGCCTTTACTTTTCTACCATGTCTCTCTTTGTTGGCTAGATTTCTTTTGGTGACCATTGTCTGGGCCAGTTGATAGGCATGGTTCAATTGAGCTTTCAATTTTTGTACATATTGCAGGTAATCTTCGGCTCGGACCCCATCGGGAGAAACCCCAAAACAGACATCAACAGGCAGCTGGGCCTCTCTCCCGAACATGAGGTGGTAGGGAGAGAACCTGGTAGCATCATTCTTCATGCAACTGTATGCATGTACCAAGGTGCTAATCTGCTGGCTCCATTTATGCTTATCTTTTGGGTGGAGGGTGCCTAGCATGTCTAGCAGGGTGCAGTTAAAGCATTCTGGATGAGGATCCACCTACGGGTGATAAGAGGTGGTTCTTGACTTTTGCACTCCCCCCATAGAGAAAGCATTTCTTTGATTAGCCGACTCTCAAAGTCCCGGCCCTGATCAGAGTGAATTCGCTGGGGGCACCATAGTGGATGAAGAAATTTTCCACTAGCACCTTGGCCATGGTAGATGCTTTTTGATCTTTGGTGGGAAAAACTTGTGCATACCATGTGAAATGGTCCATAACCACTAACACATTGCCAATTTTTCGCTGATCAGGCTCTAAACTCAAGAAGTCTATGCAGACTAGTTCCATTGAGGTGCTGATACTAATGTTGACAAGAGGAGCAGCCCTCTGAGGCAGGGCTTTTCTCTGCAGACAGCGACTACAAGTCCTTACATGGTGCTCAACATTGGCCCCCATCTGGGGCCAGTAGAATCGAGATCGTACTAGGTCAAGGATCCGGTCGATACCGAGATGGCCCATATGATTTTGGAGGGACCTCAGTACCAAATCTTTGAAGGCTGTGGGCAGGACCAATTGATGCTTGTCTATTTGGCCACCCCGATCTACTGTCTCTCTATACAACAACTGATTAAGCAGCTTCAACCTGGGGCCTTCTTTAAACAATAAAGCGGTTCGCAGATCAGAGGAACGCAACTTAGACACATCTTTTCCTGCATGAAGGGCGTCAAAGGCTGGCTGAATCATAGGATCTCAGGACTGAGCCCATTGAATGCTGTCATTGTCAAACTGAGGGAGCGCACTAATATCTAGAGCAGAGAAGTGGCAATAGGCAGCCGGTATGCAGGTGTCAGAGGGGCCAGCATTGTCACGGGCACAGAAGGCAGGGCAGTAACAGGTGCTGGAGTGGGAGGGGGTGTTGGGAAGTGAACACCCCCAGGTGGCAGGAATAGTTTCTTAAAGTCCTCTACGGTTTTCCCTTCCTCCAGCAACAACTTAGCAAATTTCTCCTCAAAAGTCTCAGACAATAGGGGGAGCTCATCCTCCCCAGGTTTTTACTGTCTCTAGTCATCACTCTCCAGGTGGCTGGGGTCCCTTCTGGGACAGTAGTCCGTGGCACTTTGGAACTGCCCACTGGGTCACTACACTCTACTAACGCCATGAAAGTTTGGGCAGTCAAATCAGCCTGTCGCCCCACCACCACAGCATTTGTTAAACATTCAACTTTGGAAAGTACTCCTTCTACAGCGTCTTTACCAATGTTCAGGGGAATATCCAATACAAGCAGGGCATTGTGAGAGTCAGTCTTCTGCCCTGTACACCACCCCACCAACTGATGCACAGCCACTTCTGTTGGGGTAGCCATTTATGTTTGACAATAATTCATAGTTTCGGCCACTAGAAGACACAAAATCCCAGTGGCGAGCCTCCAAGATGTAACCCCTTGGTGGCGTTATCCCAAGGGCTACTACCTCTGCCTGCTTGGCTAGTAGCAAGTTAAGGGGCCTGAGTTCTGAAATGGGTAGCTCCACCAGGAGGTCAGGGTTGGTAGTGGTCAAGCTAACCTGGGCACAGCCCTCCGGGACACTGTAACCTCCCTCTTTCCCCTCTAGTGGCCTGAACACTGTACAATAATCACTTTCACAATACCCCGGTACACCACACAAGTACCCACACTGTTTGCACTTACCACCAGGGCTGGTTCCTCTGGCTCAACCCTGGGAACCCCCTGTAAAACAAGGTTATGCACAGCAAATAGCAACAGTACAGTACTTTGAGCACAAACTGGAACCACAGTTAGATTACATGCAGAAAAAGTTAGATCTGATTTATTCAGGGGACTTGAACAAGGGAGGGGCAAAATCAGGTTAATTAGCTTAAACGTTATATCAATCAAGCAGTTATGCATGTGCTTTGAGTCTCCCCACACAGTCACACCTCTGGATACCCGGGTGGAGAAGAGATGGGCTAGCCAGGACTGTTGCCCAGGGTTGGCCGGCGTCGCAGCTGGTTGGGGCCCTGTGATGGAAAACACAACATGCACAGTACACAATATTTGTAATCCAGAGCCAGAGAGCTCAGTTCGTAAAGGAAACAAAACAACAAGACAATCAGATGACACACTCAGATTAAGCTGTTCTTGCAGGGAGCTACCCTGGGATTTACTCACTATACCCAAGACTGGACACAGGCCGGACGAAAATCGAGACTGCAGGTGGTTGATCTGGAATGCCAGGAGAAGCAGGGCCCACACGAGTCACAGAGGCGTCATTTCTGTTCAAGCATGGAGCAGGGGGCTGATCCCCAGGCAGGTCTCTCATCGATGGCTTCTCTGTGCAGTGGGTAGTCTGGCTGGGCCAGTCTGGCAAGGCCCAGACCGCATGGAGACAAATTCGGATGCAGTCCATTTTGGGCTGGATACAGCTTCCAGCAAGCAGAACACAATTCACACAGTGGGGAACTAACTCACGACCCACTAGCAGCTCATAGCACATTTACATGTAAGGGAATTCTACTGTATCAGGCAAAGTGCTCCCCGGTCACAATCGCAAAGTCTCTGTACACACCGGGAGCTTAGGGGTAGCTGGAACTCCTGACAGGCTCATTGCATTCAGCAAAATCTTCGGTCTTCTTCAGGTTGAGCCTGGCCCACTTCAGTAGCTTACTTTAGTCACACAAACTTGGATTTAGTCCAAAAACAGTTCTCCTTCCTCTCTCAGGGCAGCAGGCAGAAATGCAAGCCAAAACTTAGCCCTTTCACAGTTCTCCCAAGTGAATCCACTCAGGATTGCTGCTCAAAAAACACTTGAGCTCTTCTCATTTCACTTCCCAGCTCAGAACTAACTGAAAATTGCAAGCAGTCTGGGATTTCCCCAAGATCCAAAAGGTTTGGTTGGCTGATTTGGCTGTCAGTCAAAACAAGAGCTTCCCCGTCAGTTGCAAAAAAGGCACAAAAAGCTCAAAACTACAGTTCCTACAGATTTTAACTTCAGACAGCTCTTGTAGTCTGGCTACATTTTAGGTCCCACCAGAACTGATTGGTCCAATTTGCAGTCCAGGACCAAGATAGTGGAGACAAACAAAACAGTCCTTGCTGCAAAGAAAGCATGTTAGACAAACTACATTATCATTATCACTCTAAATGATTTTCAGAAAATAGTTACATCTTTCAACAGAGCTCCCTCTCAGATTACTTATGCTACAATCAGGCAGCTCTTAAAGAGACAGTACACAGAGGCTATACAGGCTCTGGTAATCACATTTAAACTGCTGAAACGCAGGACACCAGCCTGGCCGTGAGCATTTAGGCAAGCTCAAGGAAGACTTTTTGGGAACCCCCATTTGTAGGGGGGGTTACATTAACAATAAACTTATGATACATATAGATTTGATGCAGTACTTAGAACCCCCCTCCCCGCTCATGTCAAGGCACCTCTCTCATTGCCCCTCTTTTCTCTTCAAATTCTGTTTTTTCCACTCTGTCTATCTCTCTATCTATCAACCCTTCTCTTCCCCACCTACCTATCTACTCCAATCTGCTGACTCTCGACTGTTCGCTGTCCCTTGCAGCAAAACTACCAGTGCTACTTATCTTAACTGGTACTTACCTTTACAGTTAGTTTTTTCCTGAGTACATTTTAACCTGTATGTAACTATTCCTGCTGGGCTATGTTAACCTGTTCACTGCTGTCATCCTCCCTGGGACCCCTATGGAAATGAGTTGCTGCATCTCAATGGGTTATCCCAGTTGGAGTCATTTTAGAAAAGTAAATATATAAACAAACAAACAAACAAATACTGTGGGTCCCATCGGTGCAATTGTAGGGCTATCACTCATGATGCTGGTGACCCGGGTTCAGGAGTGAGCCTGAGTTGTTGGGACTGGCCAGGGGGAGGAGGACTGATCATCTAATGGGGGCGCTCTCCTCATCTGGGGAGGGAGGGTCATTGTCCTCACTGTGATACTGCCACCTGGGTGACCACAGGTGGCAGTGCAGTTGAGAATGCTGTGGGAGAGGGAGACATTGACCATGGGATCTGCGCTATGCACACACTGCAAATGCATGTACAATGGTCTTCCCTTGTGTGCTGACAACTACAGGGACTGGCAACCGGGAAAAGAGCTTGACCCCAGAGCTTGCTCTTTCAAGGGACCCCAGTACATCCCCACTGCTGTCTCTCTTGCATGACAAAACTGCATGATTGGGTATATCCCCACCAACCTCTGTACTCCACCTGGCAGGTAATCCAAGGCTACTTAGGGTTGATGGAAGACAGGTAGGCAGAGACTGGGGTGAGATGCTGGGGGGTCTGGAGGGGCTGGGCTGGAGACATGAGGGCATGAAATAGAAGGAAAATAAATACTGCGGGGCAAACTGCCTTCTCATTCTGTGGAAGGTAAGGCCGCTGATCAAGTAGGGTCAGTAGTATCACAGTAGGTAGGATATGTTTAGGGCAGACTAGATGGGCCAAGAAGTCCTTTTCTGTCAACAACTTCTATGTTTCTATACTTCAATGTCCTCTCTCTCACTGGAATAGTCTACCCCTTCAGCTCTGCTCTCCTCCACTGATTGCTCACTCAAACAACTCCTAACAGCTCACTTTACTTCTTCTTGTTTCTATTCCTAGCACCTTTCTGACAATCTGCTACTCTTTTTAGGGGTCGATGACTTGCATAACCCTTTTCTGGCCACCCAGTACTCTTATCAAAGACTACAGATTTCTGCCCACTCTAGCTATTTTGCGCCTTAACATGTAAGTTATCATTATGCAACACAGTACCATTATTGTTGTTCACCTTTTAGGTCTGTACTGTTTTTCCAGTTGCACTAACTTGTACTTGTTTGCACTGTATTTATACTGTCATTTGGTTTTTGACTATGTTATATATTCTCCCATGTAGGACACGAATCAATAGTAGCTACGAAGTTGGTGCACTATACCCAGAGGAGTTAATTCAATAGCAAAAGAACACAGGTCTGGAAACCTAACAGCAGGTCAGCAGCACCCCAATACTGTTTTAAATGAGAAAGAAAGTCCATATTTAGTTTGAAATGGTACTTCTTTACTCAGTGAAACTTGTAAGGCTTATCAAAAAACTGGAATCACAGTTTCTGTACTGATGGCAGCAGACTCCAACAGAGCCTCTGAGCTCTAAGGAAGATATGTCACTGTCTGCACTACAATGCTGTCTATAATTAGAGGTTTGCTATGGGGTTTACAGCAATGCTAAACACAGGCTTTGTAGCATGCCTGCTTTGCTTAGCTGTATTAAGTGGGTGGAAATGTTTATTCAGCAAGCCACTCTGATAGAAAGAGATGGCACCTATGAAAATGCTGAACATTTGCCAATAATTGATGAAAATGTTCATATAATAAATGAGGTAAGGAGTTTAGGGCTGCTACAGAAATAAGATAGTAGAAATCTTGATTATTTTTTGCAGTTTACCAAGATACAGAAACACATTGCATTATTCTCATTCTGAAAATTGCTCAGAGCAGGGAATATAGAAGAAAACCTGGGCCCAAAGCCGGCCCGTCAGCACTGTGGTAGCCCTAGAGGAAGCTCTCCTCCTCAGAGGGAGGGCAGTTGCACTGTTCCCAGTACAGTGTGAGGAGGGAGAGGCCGCTGTTAGGTGCTTGGCCAGGATGTGCGACAGCATGTCCATGGGCTGGACTTTGGTCCTTGTGCCGGCACCCTCTAGGGGATTCGGGTACCACAATGCAACCGACAAGCTAAGGAAAAAATCCCCCACTACCGTGCAGCATGATCCCTGAAACTGGGGGGGGGGGGGGTGAGAATGGAGCCCCGGATAGTTCGCCACCAAGCCCAAGACCAGGAGTGGGAGCATAAAAACATGATATAAAGAAAAAAAAAAGAAAACCTGGGACCAGCTGACAAAGCTGCTAATGACTGGCCATATTCACAAAACTGGTTTCAGGCTACCAAGCTTAAGTTAGCATATTTAAATGTCTGCAGCCTGCTGCCAAAATAGAGGCACTGATGCAAACATATATACAAGATGCCTTGGCTATCACAAAATCCTGGTTAATCAAAAGAGTAGATTATCACTCATGTAAGCCACGCCTCTTGGGGCAGGCTTACTATATCTTTCTCCCCCCCACCCCTTGTTTGCCAGTTTCCTCTTTGGGCAGTTTGGGTCCATCCCTTGGGAATGTTGCTTTTGCCCCTGCCTGTTTAAAATGGGGCTGCTGGGAGGAAGCCAAGGGAGTTGGTGGGCTGATGTAGGACCAGCGGGCTGGGGTTTCAAATTCCCTCGGCCCGGGAGATTTTGGGCAAAATGGTGCTGGTGATGGCTACAGGTATAGGCCTTTTGGGGGGAAAGCTGGCAGGAGCATTTGCAACCATGGGGATTGTGGTCTTACGAATGCATATGGTGGTGTGGACAGCAGATCAGAGGTAAGCCCGTCGTTCATCGGGGTGGTCTCGGGAATCCTGGTACCTTTATGGAAAGGCATGGCAGTGGGGCTGCTGCAGCAGTGGTAGGGCTGTAACAGGGCCCCTTGGGAATGGCAGCTCTGAGGAGGTTTTTCCTGGTATGGCACACTGTTGGGGTGAGTCTGATGGCCTGCATGGGATCTCGTTTTATCGGATACCCATGTCCATTTCTGGGGCAGTCTCCATGTCAGGCCCATTTAAAGCGCAGGAGTTATAAGTAATGGGAAGAAGGGGGCTGTGTTGCAAAAGCTGTATTTCCTGGTAAACTTGTTTCCTGGCCTAAGGATGTCCCCCCCCCAAAAAATGGAGTGTTCTCTGGTGAGGTCTCATGGTGGCTGCGGTGATTAAAAACCCGCACCCTCGATTTGGGTTATACCGGGGCGGGGAGTAAGGCACTCCCCCAGTCTGTAGGGTTTGGTGCTTCCAATAATTTCTGACCTTGTTTTCAGCTCACTGAATATCTGCGTGGCGCCTGAGCCTTGCCTGTAGACCAGCCTGTTGTTACCTTCAGCCCGGTGCTGAAAATATCTCCGCTACGTGCCCTCCAGCCTGTTTTGACTCCCATGCTCCATGGAGCCATGCTCTTTATTTATTTATTAATTTTAAGAACAGAAATTAACTTTCTTACTATTCATTTTCACTCTGAGTGTCCTGGGATTATTTATATAAACTAATGCTGTTCCTCCTAAGAAAGTAGCCTCAGTTCACCCGGGCCTGGCCTAGAAGTGCAGCTGATTGTGACACCGCCCAGCTGGTAAGAAAATCTGATGGCCCATGCTGTTCGAGACTGGCAGGCAAGGTAAGGTCTTTCCTTTCTATTTACTGAAGATGAGGATACCTGGGAGGTTCTGATTTGAACCCCCCTCTGCCCATATTTGGCTCTATGCATGAAAAGGGGTTAGCAATGGATCCTAAAGTTTGTAATGCAGTACATATGCAGGATTTTGAGTATAATACAGTCATTGATATGGGCTTTTTAAGTAGCCTATGTGGGGAGATACATAAGATAATATTAATGAAATCAGATGATTCCATTTTGAAAAAATGCACTTTCATCATTCAAAATGCATGGAAATGTGAGTACTAATTTGTGACATGGCTACCCATTTGTGTGAAATAGTCTCTTAGTGTCATTGAACTAGACTTTTCTAGCAATAACAATATTATTGTAACAAATTTGGGGTCCTGCTTTCATTTATTACACTTTCTTATTGTGCTACCTTGATTCCTAGCCACCTCTAGGGGGTCCTAAAGATGTGATCTCATGTGTAACTATTTTTGTCCCCTTGTGTTACCGCTGATCTTTTGTAATAATCTGCACTTTGGTGCTATTTGTGTTGTATTTTTGTCCCCAGGTTACTTGATTTATTTGTTTAGGGTACTAGAGTGCATTGCCCTGTTTCTTTAAGTACACAGCATGATCGCAAGCTGTCCTATCTGCTCCCCTGATCCTTTCATGTCCCACACCACCGGATGTTCATGCATGATTGCAGGGGTCCAGGAGAGCTGCTTGTGAAACCATTTGGGCACTTACATCAGCACGAGATTGGGGCAGGCCATGGGGGGATTTAAAAGATGATTCTTGGCAATTTCTAGCCCTTTCCTGTGATTGTCTGTCTTGTCCTGAAGAGCTCTTGTCCTCCTGTGTGACCCTTGTTACATCACTATCCTCACTGCATCAGGTAAATACCGTTTATAACTGCAGCCAAAAATATTGTTATTTTTACTAGTTTTGGTAATTTCAGTGAGCCATTGGGGGTTTCATTAATAGTGCAGATGAACCCACACCTTGGAGTTTCCTTTTTGCCTTCTGGATTTGGTGTAACAGGCACCATTTGAATTAAAAAGTGAATTTGGGACCTTAAACTCCTTTATGTCCCTGTTCACCACGAGGTCTTCTTGAAAGAGTTGATAGAGGGGGTTGCATAGATTAACTTTCCAGGTTACTATGCGTTATTCTAAATGTGCTTTTTTATGTTGAGACCATATTTTGCATGCTGCTGTTTTAGTACATTCTTCTCCCTACCAAAGAGTTGTATGAGCACTGTACCTCAGCACAACCCACAAATGTGAAACACTGCCCCTCAGAATCAGAATATGGAGCACTTCATCAAATCTATTACTCAAACTCAGACCACTGTTGAAATGTGTGCCTTTGTGTTCATAAAGTTTGCTGTTAAATAAATAATACATTTTTCATATGAACTGCTATGCATTTTTGCTTTATAATGTTGTTGAATATGGGGCAAACCCTCTCAATGTGTAACAAGGGCCTTTTGTGAATAAAATGAGGACCTATTACTCGTGATGCAGTACAGTTGAGAAGTGTGGCAGGATCAGATGTGCATGTTAGTTTAGTGCACCCAAATTAAGCAACCACAAATTTAGGTGGAGTGGAAGGTTTGCATAGCATGATCTTGACATTGGTTGTGATGGGCTATTGCGTTGTACAATACATTTATTACTGGCTTCTTTATTAGTAGGGTACACCCCATCTCTTTTGTCTTGGTGCATGGCAAGGCACCCACAGTATTTGTTGTTAATCTGGGTGCCAAACCATGTGGTCACTGTTTTTTTTTTGGGGGGGTGCACTATTTGGTCTGCATGGATCAAGTCTGGTGACAGTTTTTGACCGATTCCTGTGGTATGTTTTGTGGTGTGCATCAATTTTTGGTCAGCAGACAGCTGGAAGCATGCCTCCATTTTGATTTGCAGATAGGTGGATGCATGCTTCAATTTTGTTTGCAAATTTGTGTATGATTGCCTCCATTTTGATCTGCAGATGGGTGGATACATGTCTCCATTTTGTTTGTAGTTGGGTGACTGCATCCCTTCATTTTGTTTGCAGTGGTGTGTATGCATGGCTTCCTTTTGTTATCAGATGGGTGTATGCTTGCTACCATTTTGTTTGCAGACCTGTGGATGCCTGGCTTCAGTTTTTTTACTTGTTTTTATGTTTGCTTGCACACATGTGCAAGAAACATAGTGCCATCATCCGAGTTTTCGGAGGTGTGTCACCCCATCTTTGTATTCAGTCAGTGTGTTGGCAAGTATTCCAAGTCGCAATGCATGCTGGAGCTGTCTATGACAGCTCCAAAATGCAGTGGCATACTGTTGAAAGAGGGAGCTACACTTCAGTGAGCAGCGATAAGATATCGCCTGCTCATGCACAGCCCCTACACACACACACACACACACACACACACACACACACACACGCATGCATACTGCATGCCCCCCACGCACACACTGTACTAGCTGCAGGGTGCCCAATCCCGTTGGCTGTGCTGTGCTCCCCAAAAGCCTTCCATGCCACGCTGGGTGCCCACCCAGCGTAGCAGAGTTATCATATAGCCGACGGGGTGCCCAATCCCCGCTCAGCTTCACTTCAGCTCATCCTTGTGCCACACTGGGAGCCCACCCCAGCGTGGCAAAGTCCCGCCGCCTTTAAAACAAACTTGAAAAGCAAAACAGTCCTACCAGTCTCCCCTGCCCCCACAACCCGCATCCACCCACCGCGCACCCTGCTCCCCATATCCCTCACCCCATACTTACCTCTGGAGTCTGGCGGATGATCTTCGGTGGACCGGAACACGTCTGCACTCTTCAAAGCCAACCGCGAACTGAGGAAATGCCGGTAAGCTGTATAATGGGATAGATAGGGTTTTTCAACTGTGTTGCATATCTCAGGCATTTTTTGGAATTTTTGCACCAAATTTTCAACATGGGGTTTTTGGGACCCCTTCTCATGAATGATGTCACTGTCATGGTGTTATTCGGGCCCAAAGGATGATTTCGCAGTCACTGTGCGAAATCACCTTTTGGGCCTGATTAACAAAATGACACTGCCAGCGTTCATAAGGTGGGCTCAAAGCTATTTTAAAAATTTGGTGGAAAAATCCAAAAATGACTGTTTTGACGAGCGCAAGGCTATGCAGTTCCCACGCAGGCTCGTAAGTTCATGAATTTCGAATATTTTCACTCCAGATTTTCAACACTGCCATTTTACCACACCTTCTTATGAGTAGTACAGCTGTCATTTTCACATCTTGCCCAAACATGTTTCCGCCCATTAGCACACAATGGCGCAGTTGGTGTCGAAATCAATGTATGGGACAGATTAAGAAAATCACAGTTACACTTTTCATGAGCAGAGGTCTTAAAATGGCTATGTTGAAATTTAGTGACAAAAATCCATAAAATGACCGTGTTACAAGTGAGCATTGCGTGTAACCCCTGCAAATGGAGGTTCCCAAAAGACTTCCAGGAGCTTGCTTGAATGCTCAAGCCTGAATGGTGTTTGGCGTTTAAGCCATTTATCAGTGAGTGTTTTAGAGCCTCTGGTACTGTCTCTTTAAGAGCTGTCTGCTTGCAGACATAATTAGTTTGTATGGGGGACTGTGTTCTTCTGTTTGAGTACCACTCGAGCTGCTGCCAATTCACTCCATTTTTGCAGTCACTAGGAGTGCAAAGGGAACCTATCTGAAAGATGTAACTGTTTGCCAGAAATCATTTACAGTAATAATGAAATTACAGTTTGTCTAACCTGCTTTCTTTGCAGTCAGAACTGTGTCTGCCTAGTTCCCCATTCTGGTTTTGAACTGCTGAACTGGACCAATCAGTGTGGGTAAGCTAGCTCTAAAATGGTGCCTTGGACGAATCAGAACTTGGACTCATAATCTGAGCCAGCCACAAGAGGGATTGTATGGGCAGTGACTCTGGGAGATGTAGTTTAGACTTTGGCCCTTTTTGGACCAACAGCAGCAGTCTATTGTGAGTGACAGCCAATCCAGTCAAGAACTGGGAGGAACTCAAAGGAAGTGCCGATTTTGTCTGTTGGAGTTTCAGTTTAGCTCTGGCAGTGAAGGGAAAGGAACCCTGTGCTCCTTCAAGTGCACAGTTTAATCAAAAAACATGTGAGGTCAGAGTTCCGGTCTGCAGCTTGTGTAACTGCTTGTTAGGACTAAATCCGTCCTGTGAAAAGAATCAAAGGATCTCTGAAGAGTAAAACCAGGCTCACCCTGTAGAAGACTGGAGAAATTGTTGAATTGCACTCGGTCTGTCAGGAACTGAATCTGCTGTGTGTTCTCCGGATATTGTGCAGTAATTGCGATCGGGATAGAGAAGCAGCCTGCCTGGTATAGTACTTTTTTTACCATATAAATGTGTGAAGAGTCTCGTGGAGCTCAAGAGTAGCCCTGCTGACGTTGAAGGACCATATCTTTTTGGAGGTCGTGAGTACTAATTCAGGTCGCTCCCTGTTGAATTGCCACATTAAATCCAAATGGAATCACTGTACTACTGACTGTTTAAACTAATTTTTCTTTTCACTGTGTGAAAGGGCCCCTACCAGCTGCCACGGTTTGGACTAGCCACTAGGGCTTGGGTACCCAGGGACAGTAACTGGTAGGGATAGGCCTGTGCACAGAGCCATAGGTAGATAGTAAAGTGATAAGCTAATTAACCTGATTTCCCCCTGTCCTTGTTATATCCCCCTAAATAAATCAGAGCTGCTTGTTTCAGCAAAGTTATACTGCCTGAGGTATTTGTCTATGTTAAAGTACTGTACTGTGATTGCTGCACTGTATCTTATTTCACAGGAGGTCCCAGTGCCGGAACTAGTCCTGGGGGTAAGTGTATACTGTGAAGATAATTCTGATATATTGTGTGGGCCACTAGTGGGAAGAAAGGGGGGTTGCAGTGTCCCAGAGGGCTGTGACCAAGTAAGTTTAACTATTGCAAACCCTGACCTCTGGGTGGAGGCACCCGCCATTGGATCCAGGCCCCTCAACCTGTTAGTGGCAAATCAGGCAGGGGTAGTAGCCCCTGGGATAGCGCCATCTAGGGGTTACACGGAGTTTCCACGCACCCTCGTAAGTTCATGACTTTGTAATATTTTCAGTCCAGATTTTCACCAGTGGCATATTTCCACACTTCCTAATGAACAGTACAGCTGTCATTTTTCACAACATGGTCGAAATGTGTTTTCACACTTTCAGCGCAGAGATGCGTGGTCACTGTGGGAAATCATTGTTCGGGACAGATAAAGTAAATCACAGTGACACTGTTCGTGATCGGAGGTCCCAAAATGCCTCTGTTGACAATCTGCTGTAAAAAATCCCCAAACTAATTACATTACAGGTGTGCGTTGCAGTTTCTATGCACGCTCGTGACTTCACCAGTTTTTTTAATATTTTTACTACAGATTTGCAACATTGCCATTTTTTACACCTCCCCATGAACAGTACTGCTGTCATTTTTTACATCCCATTTGGAATGTGTTTGCACCTGTGGTGCTAAATGCCGTAGTTGCTGTGCATAAGCAGCTTTCGGCCAACAAACTGATATTGCCACTGTTCATGAGGTGGGGTCACAAAAAAAACATGTTGAAAATTTGGAGTGAAAATACCAACGAATGCCTGAGGTATTACGGTTTCCAACCATAACGCCCAACCCCATAGAGAATGACAGGCATCAGGATTGTGACTTGGGATTCTTGCCTGCAATGCTCATACCATTCCACACCCTGCAGCCAGTGAGAGGCATTGAGGTATGCCTTGGACTCTTTGGCCCCAAAGTTCACCCCATTCTCCTATACGCACCCATCTCACGTATTTCCTGATGGAATGGAGTGCGCATAAGAACCAAAAGACCCAAGGCACACCGTATTTCTGTCAGTGTCTGCAGGGTGGGTGTGGTGAAATGGCGTGGCCGTTATGCCTGACGACCCAAAGGCACACACCAATGCCTGTCACTCTCTGCAGGGTGGTGGTGGGGTTGGCTTCACTTCAATACTTCACTGCCATTCCTATTATGCAGCTCTGTAACTTCTACACTACCACTGCCAATGCCAGCAAGCAAACATTCGGCATTGACAAATGCTTGTTTTCTTTTTGTCAGATGGGATGATGTGTGGCTCGTATTGCAATTATTACTTTTTTTCTCCTTTTTTTGTTTTCACAAACAAAGTGATATAATAATTTGAACAGCTTTGTTAGTGGGTTCATGATTGTTTTGATATTGGGTTAGGATTTTGGTATTTAAAAACAAAAACATGAACAAAATGAATTTATTTATTTTGTTGTTTTTTTTAGCTTGGACACCACCATGGCAACCCTACCTGCTATTTTGGTTTAAATGTCAAAATCACCAAACAACCCCAGCAGTGCGCTTATTTTATTCAAACAGATAGCTTGTACTAGGCTAGTGATCTTGGCAAAACCCATTTTGTATGTGACTATGTCCACAACCCACGGAAAAAAAAAAACATTATGCATATTGCACATATGTGTTCGCTACACCAGTACACCAATTACCTGTTTATGTACAATTGAGTTGTATGCCTAAGTAGGCAACAACAAATGTCGGTGAGGTGGCTGGTTTGCGTGCTGTGATTCAGATGATGTTTGGGTGATGCTGTTTAACGCTGCCCGCAGTATTCTATTTTTTTGCACATTTAAAGTGTTTATTATTGTGCCTTTGTGGATTTTCTGGTTGCATCGCAGGGCAGCCACAGCATATTGTTAATCATAGCACAAAACCATATGGTCACTGCGTTTGGAGGGGTGGAGCTTAATGTTAAAAAACACTCTCCCCATGCTGCTTGTTGTGGTGCCCTAATTAGGATACATTATTCTCTGGCCCATATTGGTCAGCCATACCATACATGTGTGTGGTGGGTTTACACAACTTTGCCTAGCAAAAAACATTTACTGTGAAAATCAACTATACTGTTTTCTGCGGGTTTTGTCTGTGTTCAGTTTACATGGACAGACCATTATTCAGGTGATATGGACTGATGATGCCCTGATTAGAATGCATGTTTTAATGATGAACTTCTCTGAAAGATCCCATCAGGTATTTAGCTGCATGTCTCCATATTGTCCACAGATGGGTGGTGGTGTGCCTTCATGTTGTCTACAGATGGGTGGTGGTGTGCCTCCATGTTGTCTACAGATGGGTGGTGGTGTGCCTCCATGTTATCTACAGATGTGTAGTGGTGTGCCTGTGGTACTTTAATGTTCCCTGTTACATGTGCAACTTTGCAGAGGCTTTTTTCTCGGACCCTGAAGTGGGAGTTATCCTACACCATACTACATTTTTATAAGGTGAGGCACAGCATTAAAAATTGCTTTTAATAATCACTATATTATAGATTTTAAAAATTGACACTAATGTCACACTTTGGTAGCCCTTTTCCATGCATAGACCCATTTACCATCAGGACCCCTAGACAGTGGGAAAGGGGGCTTACAAACGATGGGGCTTGTCCAAGATTTGAAGTTAGATGCTTCTAGATGGACTGGATGGAGCAAGCATCTGGCTGCTGTGGCAGGCCGGAACTTATTTTTTAGTGCGTCACTATGGGTCGCCATTTTGTTGGGGGTGGTGTCTTTTTTTCCTGCTTTCCCTGCAAAAAAGGGCACCAAGCCACCTAGAGAACTGGTCAGGTGGGGTGAGGTGACATCGCTCACTGGCTTCTGGTCTGTTTGGGTGAGGAGTGTGCTGTGGAGGTGTCACTTTCTCCTTGAGCCTGTGGTGTAGAGGTGAGGATGTGAACAGGAAGAAGAAAAGAGAAAAACAGAAAGAGTGAAGAGTAATTATGGCTGAGAAAATCCCATCTGATGAGCCCAAGGCTACTGTTCCGACTTCATTACTAGCTTGGCTGTGGAAGTCTGCCGGGTGTGAAGCGGCTGAAGGTAATTGTGTTTGGTGCAATTTTCAAGGCGAGAGAGTGGTTCAGATGCCCCTGTGCTCTGCTTGTGTGAGGGGGGCCCTATTCTGGATTCCTTGAAGCCTCCCCTTATTCGTTCTTCTGGGAGTACCCAACAGCACCATCTGTGGGCCCTGCACCACTGCTGTCTGTGGGGAGCCTGGATCTATATGAGGAGCCCAAGACACCTGCTGCCTCTGTTGAACCAAAGGTGGAGGTCCTGGATGTTGCAATGGAAGCTGTAGAGAAGGACACTACTGAGGCAGCCGTGGGGCACAGCCATCTGCCCAGCCATATGGTGCCTGCTGCCGTTGACTATCCCACTGGCAAAGGGATAGGTAGGGGATGTGGAGTGGTATCTGGTGACCCCTCAGGGCCCGGGGGGGTCGGCCATGGGTCCACTGCCTAGCAACGGTTGCTTGGCAATCACTCCATAGGGGAAGGTGGTTCCTATGGAGGCTCCTCCAAGTTATTCAGAGGCAGCGGAATCCCAACATGAGATAGTGTGGGAGGTGCCAGCTGCACTGCCCTGGGACAGACTTATAGGTCCCATCAGTTTGCTGACCAGGAGGTGTATTGTGCTATTCCTCACCTTTATGTGTGCCCAGTGTTGACTCTGACAGATACAACCTCCTACCTGCCGGCGCTGTGCAAGGGAAGCCGTACTAGGATGGATGGACTGCTCACAAATGATCCTGTGAATGTGCCTTATCAGACCGGAGTGTAGGTGGAGCCTGGCCAAGCCTGCCAGACCAGTGTTTGGGATCTCCCAGAGTGGTACCAGGCCGAGAGGTGGGTGTGCTGACATATATATATTGAGTACCCCATGGCAGAGTATCCATACATTCCCAAAAGGCTCTGGGACATTGCAGAAGAGAAGCGACAGGACTGGGTATGTCATGGGATGGTGGAGAAGCTGCTTCGTCACTCTGTATCATCTAGCCCACCATCAGAGGAAATCACCAGGAAGGCTAGGTCTCTGTGCTTTTCATCAACTTGGGCAGGCCTTACTCTCTTCAAACACTATGTCCTAGTACAGGATGTGGCCGACTGCAGGATGAAATATTACATCATAGCTATGGACTCTTTTGCGGATGAAACCACCAAGCCAGACCCTGCTTACTATTATCCCCATGGAGTGGGTCCAGTACTATAAGCCCACAGCGCCCAGTGCTTGGATTTAGTCAGGACTGTTGCCAACATACCAGCTACAGGTATGTTTTCTTCTGTACAGTTTAAAATTTTAAAGACTGGTGCCCAGTGGAGGTCACTGCAGGACTGTTCCCCAACAATGTAGGAACTGGGACTGTTTGGACTGAACCACTGAGACTGTTGTTCAGGTTCAGGGACAAAGCTCTCTGATAAGTTTTAATGTGCATTGTTTAAAATAAACCAAAATGAATGGTTGTTCCCTGTTGGAAGAGGAAAGATTCTTAGGCATAAGTTTAGCTTTGCTTAATGTAACGCACTGGGTCATAATGTTGCACGCTTAATAGCGTACTTCATTATGGTGAAACCTGGACCTGTGTGCACTCCGAGTTGGATCCCTCTGAGTTGGAATCTTTTTTTTAATTTTATTATTATTTAGTATGCTTTTGTGTTGCCGCTGGATCACCGGTAATTTCAGTCCTTAGTCACGGCACCTCTTGTCCCCCACCTTTGGCAATTGCCAGGTTTCTTCTGCTGTCACCTCTGGCTTACCCCCGAGAGGGCGGGGTTGTGGAGCTGCCCTCCCACCAGCTCCAAACTACAATTATCTGGTCGGGGGGAACACTGGCACCGGAGACTAATTGGGGCTTGGAGGGAAGGGTGCCATGGAGGCGATCCTGCAGCATTTTTCTCCCCTGTAAGCAGGGCAGGGACGTGCAATGACGTCCAGCATCCACCCCACCCCGAGAACTTGTTGACGTAGGCACATTGTGGTGAATCCAGCCTCCGCTGGGAGCCGCTTGTACACCAGACGTACTGCCCCCCTCCCTCCCGGAGAAGGAGAGCAGTCCTATGGACGCTCAATCCTTCTCCCCACAGCCGGCCCTCTGACAACTCAAGTCCGTTCCCGAACCCGGGTCACCAGCGTCACAAGTGGAATGCCAACCACTGTGCCAACGGGCTGGCCTGGAGTTGGAATCTTTAGTGGGTGAGGGTCTGGGGGGCACAGCCCCCCATAATGGGGTGTGTGAGGGGCAGAGCCCCCCACAGAACAAAAAACTTCAGGACATCGCGCAACGCAATTATGCCATGTGGCATTCTGCCGTGCGACATACTGACCCCGTGCTTTAATGTAGTGAGTGTGAGAAGACGGAAGGAGAGAGTGACTGGAAGGTGAGAGGTGATGAGATGGGGAGTGTGCTAAATCAAAGAAGGTGAATGTGTGAAGTGGGAGTGGGTGCTTGTTCAATGAGAAAGTACAGTTACGTAGGAACTTACCATAACTGTAGATTTTCAAGAGAGGCTCTTGTAGTAGGCAGCACCATAAGGACAGAGCCATCAGGCGCTAGGACCATATGGAAAACTTAGCGAGCAAAGTCATACGGGGGACCACCCACCCAATGTCACATGACCAACATTGACCCAACAGGATATAGTGGGCGGTCCCCAACACCCACCTCAGTTCTCATGCCAGAGAACTGTGAAAGGTATGACAGGAGAAGGAGTGGGCTTCTGGAGCCACGAGTAAAGCTGATAGAAAAGGAAAACAGCAGCAGGGGGAAGGAGGGAGGGAAAACCTTGCCTACTGCAAGAGCCTCTCTTGAAGATCTTCTATTACGGTAAGTTCTTAGGTAACTGTACTGTCTTACTTCGAGAGGGCTCTTGCAGTAGGCAACACCATAAGGGCTGAGTCTCAAGCAGTGCAAGTCAGGCAAAGACTGAACATGGGAGGCAGAAGAAAGATCTGTAGTAGGCAAAGAAACTAGGAGGCCCTGAAGGACAGCTGGTCCAAAGCCTGCCCTGCATCTAGAGGCAATGTCCAGACTGTAGTGCTTAGTGAAGGTGTGAACAGAGCTCCAAGTAGCTGCTGCACAAATATCTGTGGCAGACATGTTTTTGAAACAAGCAGTAGATGCAGCCATGTCTCTGGTGGAATGCCCTTTAACTTCCCGCAGAAGGAGCTTTTTGTACTTATGATAGCAAAACAAGATACAGTTTGCCAACCATTTGGATAAACACTGTTTTGAAACTGCAAAGCCCTTCCTTTTGGGTGCAAAGGAAACAAAAAGTTGATTGGATTTCTGGACTGACTTTATCTGGTTACTGAAGTAATGCAAAATTCTGTGCACATCTAAAGTGTGCAGAAGTGCCTCCCCTTGGTTAGAGTGCTCAGGTTAATACACTGGCAAGTGTATAGTGTGATTTAAAGTAAACTCAGAAACAATCTTCAGTAAGAACTTAGGATTAGTGCGCAGAGTCAGCTGGTCTCTGTGAAAAATCAAATAAGGCTCCTTACACATAAGGGCCTGAAGCTCGGAAATCCTTTGAGCAGAAGTAATAGCAACTAAAAACGGTGCTTTCTAAGATAGATAGTGCAGGTCGCTACTTATGCCCGGTTCAAAGGGAGGCAGAGCGAGTTTCTTGAGAATGAAGTTCAGATCCCACGGTGGGACAGGGTTCCTGACCAGGGGTTTCATATGAAGGATACCTTTCAAAAAGGTACGGGACACCTCCAACTGAGCCAAGGTTTTGTTTGCCACTGGAGTGTGGTAGGTGGATACGGCCAATAAATGGACCTTCAGAGTGGAATGATTGAGTCCCAAGTCAGATAAATGTAATAAGTACTCCATGACCTAAGTAGCAGTGCACAAGAAAGGGTCCTAACCCTTGGAGGTGGCCTAGATAGAGAATCTCTTCCTTTTCATAGCATAGGTGGTGCATGTGGAGGGCTTTCTGGCCTCCACAAGGACTTCCACAACTCTGGGGGAGACCCAGAAGCGAGAGACAGCTATGTCTGAAGACGTCACATATGAAGGCAAGGGGACTTGAGGTCCAGATGGCCCAGGTTGCCCTAATCCTGGGTCAGAAGGTCCCAGCAGAGGGGAAGAGGGACCGGAGGTTCTGCCGTTAACTATTGGAGCAGAAGAAACCATATTGGCAAGGCCAATATGGAGGATTAGAATCATTAGAGTCCTTCCGCTTGCAATTTGAGCAGCCTCTGCAGCAGCGGGGAGTGAAGAAAGGTGTACAGGAACCTCCCTGTCCAGCAAAGAGACAGCGCATCTCACCAGTAAACCCCAGGACAGTGAATGAGCGAGCAAAAACTAGGTAGTTTTGTGTTGAATCTTGATGCAAACAGATCGAGATCTGGTCAACCCCAAAGGTCAAAGATGTCCTCGACCACTGACTGATTCAGCTCCCACTCATGAACCCTTGACTGAGTATGGCTGAGACTGTCCACCAGGATGTTCTGGACACCCAACACATGAACAGCTGTGAGTTGGATCTGGTGCTGGAATGCCCAATACCACACTCGGATCACTTCCCTGCGTAGGGCGTATGACCGAGTGCCTCCCTGCTTGTTCAGGTACAAGACCATACACACATATTGACTGAGTGGACTAGGAGTGGTCCCAGGAGGAGATGAGGCTGGAAGGCCTGGACAGCATACATTACAGCACGTATCTCGAGCACACTGATTTGCAGTGAGAGATCCAGCTGAGACCAGGATCCCTGGGTTCTGTGATCTCCCAGATGCACTCCCCAGTCCTGACCAGATGTACCTGTCATCAGAGTTTGAACTGGGAGAGGAGGCTGGAAGGGAACCCACCGGCAGAGATTTGTCAGGTCCTGCCACCAAAGGAGGTTGATTCGCATAGAGTTGGATACCAGAACCCTGTGATCCAGATCGTCTGATCTCTGGTCCCACTATACCCAGAGCGTCCCTGTGAGACTTGTGTGTGGAGGCGGGCCAGAGGTACTATGGGGATAGCCACCACCATAAGGCCCAGGAGGCAGAGGACCATTCTGGCTGTTGTCCAATGGCTGGAAGCCACAAGCCAGGCTTGCCTCTGCAGTGTTTCTGCCCTGTCTAGGGGGAGGAAAGCTTGACCCTGGGCTGTATCCAGCACCACCCCAATGAATTGGAGGCATTGGGAAGGAATAAGGTGGGATTTTGGGTGGCTCACCATAATGCCCACTCTGTGGAACAGGTCCAGGTTATCTGCTAGGGCAGCTTCCAGTCGGTCCCTCGACGGGGCTGACAGAAGCCAGTCATCGCGTTATGGGAACACATAGTGGCCCTGATGATACAAAGCTGCTGCAACCACCACAAGGCACCTGGTAAATATCATAGGTGCCGATGACAGGCCAAAGGGGATGGCCTTGGATTGAAAGTGTTCCCCCTGGAAGGAAAACCTGAGGAAGTGGCAGTGGCAGTGGGCAGGGAAGATAGGGATATGCATGTAAGCATCCTGCATATCCAATGTGCAGAGCCAGTGTCCCTGAAGGAGCAGTGGGAAGAGTCCTGGAAAGGTCAGCATGCGAAACCTCTTGTAATCAATGTACAGGTTGAGCGCACTGAGGTCTAAGATAGGTTGAAGGTCTCCCATCTTTTTTGAGATGAGGAAGAAGTGAGAGTAATACCACCTTCCTATTTGGCCCTGAGGAACAGGTTGTATGGTGGATTTTTGTACCAGAGCCACGATTTCCTCTCTAATGAACGGGATGTGCCCTCATGGGCAATAAGAGTGACCTGGAGGATTTTCTGGAGGTCACTCCATAAACTCCAGAGTGTGACCTTGAGACACTAACTGAAGGACCCAGGAATCTGTTGTGATCACCTCCCAACTGGACAAGTGGCTGGCAAATCTGCTGCCTAGTGGCACCTCCAGAGCTGCAGGCAGAGGAGGCGGGGTGCGCCACAAGTCAGGAGGCAGAGGGAGGGTTGGGGAGTGCCACCATAAAAGAACTGTATGACTTGTTGGGGGGGGTAGAGGCAGAAGAGGGAGCCTGACGTTTGCCTTGGTGTTTGGTGGGCTGCTGTCTTGTTTGGCGCATTTGCTGGCAATGAAAAGGCTGCTGATGCTTAGTGTTGGAGCAGTAGAGGGAATGTACTGAAAGAAGGGCTTTTCCTTGCTCTGACAGGTCAGTCATAATGTCCTGGACGTTCCCTCCGAAGAGTACCGAGCCTCTGAACGGGGCATCTAGGGTGGATGCCTGAACGTCCTGGGTGAAACTGGACACCCTCAACCAGGCATGCCTGTGAAGGCAAACCGCCGTCACCGTACTTCTGGCTGAAGTATCGACAGTGTTGTAAGTCACCTGTAAGGTGTGGCGGCAGGCAATCTCTGCCATTCAGAACGTCTGCTCAATTTTGGCCTTGGCTTCAGAATCTGGCAAGACATCAAAATCTGCTTTCAACCGGCCAAGAGTGGCCTTTTGGTAGCAAACTATGTGGACTAAATAATTTAGAGCCCACAGAGCCATGGTGGAGGGAGAATAAATCTTGCGGCTAAATTGGTCTAATTGCCTCGACTCCTTGTCTGGAGGTGAGGTGCTCATGTCAAGTCAAGTCAAGTCACATTTATTTAAAAAGACGCACAATCCCGAAGGCTCTGGGCACCGTACAAACTTAACAGCATTTCATACCGTATAATCTTAAAATTTACAACCATTTAAAAACATATGAATAAACAAAATAAACAAAATTACATCCCAAAAGCTTGCATAAATAGGAAGGTCTTCGGGTGAACCTTGAAGGCAGTTAAAGTGAGGGCCTCCTAACTTCTGCTGGCAAAGAGTTCAAAAGCAGGAGTAGGCACTAAAGGCTCGGTCGCCAGCAGATTTTAACCTCGCTCTTGGAACATTTAGGAGGCCACCACTTGAAGAGCGGAGATTTCGGGAAGAGGAAGAAGGTACCAGGAGATCTGACAGATAGCCAGGGCCCTGTCCGTGTAGGGTCTTATAGGTGAGAAAACCCACCTTGAAGAGCACTCTCCACTTGACAGGCAGCTAGTGCAATTCGCGCAACACAGGGGTAATATGACAAAATTTACCTTGCCCGGACAAAAATCGGGCAGCAGTGTTTTGCACTAGCTGCCGTCTGCGGAGAGAGCCCCCAGAGACCCTGAGATAGAGAGCATTACAGTAGTCAAGCCTAGAAGTGACAAAGGCATATATAAAGGTAGGGAGGTCCAGAGATGGAACAAGGGGCTTAATCCTGGCAATGTTTCTAAGATGGAAAAAACAGGAACGTACCACAGAAGAAATTTGAGTCTCCATTGACAAATTCCTGTCAAGAATCACACCAAGATTTCGCACCCAAGGGGAGGCCATCAATGACGCAGCTCCTAGCACAAGTCCAGTTGCCGAGTCAGAGGCCATCCCATCACAGACTCTGTTCGACTCCACTACCAGTACCTCAGTCTTGTCGGGGTTCAGTCGTAGCCAGCTGGTGGCCATCCAGTCGCTAATCTCAGCCAGACAGATATTTAACACATCCACTGCGTTTGATGTTCCTGGGGCAAAGGATAAGTATAGCTGAGTATCATCAGCATAGCAATGGAAACTCAGACCATACTTCCTAATGATCCCCCCCAGGGGCAGCATGTATACTGTGAACAACATTGGGGCCAGTATCGAACCCTGAGGGACTCCACACAAAAGGGGGCAGGATGTAGATGAGAAATTTCCCATCACAACCCGCTGTCTCTTATTGGTGAGAAAGGACTCGAACCACTTGATAACATTACCGGTGAATCCATACACAATCAGGCGAAGAAGCAACACACAATGGTCCACAGTATCAAATGCTGATGAGAGATCGAAAACAAGAATTGTCTAAGAATGTGCTTAGGTTTTGTAGATTGATCATGAGCTGCACTGACAACCACTGAGTCTGCTTTAGGATGGTTAACTAAATGGTCCATCCCCTCCAGAGCACGATACAATCTGTCCGCTCTCTTGGAGATGGCTGAGACAGATGACAGTTGTTGCCATATGGTGGTGGCCAAATCGTTGTGAGGTCCAGAAGGTCCAGGTGCTCTGTTAGCCTCCGACGTTATGGATTCTGTTCCTCAGTCCTCCAATCATTATCCTACTGAATTTTTCAGAGGATAACCAAAAAGGAGGGGTCCTCTGGTGGAGACTTCGGGGAGTCTCTTTGGGCTTAGGGTCCTCCGGCGGAGGGGATTCAGAGCCCAAGGAGGAGGAGGAGGAGGAAGAATCTGACTTGGAGCCTGATGAAGGGCTCCTGACAGGGGACAGAGATCTTTGATGGGGATCCTCTCTAGGAGGATCAGTCACCCCACACCCCCAGTCCCCAATACAGAAGCACCCATCGTGCACCCGTAGGGAGGAGAACGTGTCCCGACAGGAGACAGGGACCTTGACATGGCAGTAGGGCATACTGGTATAGGAGCCTTGTTTGACTGACATTGGTCCAGCTCTGAGGATAGCTGATGTCTAGCTCTGTTCCTCCAAGAATCAAAGACTGCCTCATAGCCCACTGGCAGATGTGGTGGGGCCAGTGGGGGATACAGGTAGGCCAGAGTGTGGTACCATGACAGAGGATAGCCCAGTGCTGGGTACCCCAGTGTCGGGTGCCCAGGTACTGGATATCCTGGCGTTGGATACCCTGGTGTTGGGTACCCTGGCATAGGGTAGCCCAGCATCTGGTACCTTGGTGTAGGGTAGCCCAGCATAAGGTGGCCCAGCATTGGGTACCCTGGAAACCGGCCCAATGACAGAGCCAAGGGACCAGACTGAGGCCCTGAAGGGAGGCCGGAGGGTTCCAGCTGAGGGAGATCCGGCAGTGGACCCACAGGACAACACAGCATCAGCCTTGATAGGGCAAGTGGCCCCTCAGGGATCTGAGGTGGAGGGGGAAGCCCAGATGGAGGGAGCGCAGGCGGGGCCGCCAGAAGGTCCGGAGAAAGTTCCAATGTAGGCCGGGCTGGTGCTACGGGACCGATAGGGCCAGTGGGTGGCAGATCCTCCAGCTGCAGGTGGGTGGGAGAGTTCAAAGGCACCACCAGAGGTGGTGAAGGAGTGTCCTGAGAGGGGGATTCCTATCAGGATGGCTGCAGTCAAGATGGCAGCGGGCACTGATCCAGAGGACTGGCATCAGATCTTGAGTCGGGGTTCAACGTGAGTGCCGGGGATGTGCAGATGCTGGTGGAACCAGCATCTGACTTACCAGCCAAACCACTCAAATTAGTCCCTGGAGGTTTGAAGGGCTTAAGGATTGAAGGAATCTCTGAATCCATGGAGGCCCCCACCGGAACTGTAACCAGCTTGGGTGGGGGGGGGGCAGAGGCTGCTCCAAAGCAGGAACAGCAGGCTTAGCCGGGGCAGCATCTCCCTTACTTGTAGAGGGCCGCTCGATGGCCATGACCTCTGAAGAGAGCCATGGCTTGGAGGAAGACCGGTCCTGGTCCCGTTTTGTGTCCTTGTCCCACTTGTGCTTCTTCTTGGAAGAGTGTGAGCCAAAAGAACCTGGGGAAGAAGAAGTGCTCCGCACCTGCTGCAGTTCCTTTTCCATGGAAGCTAGTTTTTGTTTTAAAAGGTGGGCTTCCAGGGCTTGCTGACAGTGCTTCCATGTGGCCCGGTTGAAGCTCTGGTAGGCCTTACAGCCCTCAGTGTCGTGGTCCGGCCCAAGGCAAAGGAGACATGAAGTATGGCCATCTTTCTCCAGGATCTGTTTGCCACAGGCACACTTGTTTCTGTGGGATTTGGACGAAGTTGGAGAAGACGTACAATCCAATGTTGAAAATACTAAGATTTTGACAGAAAAAATAAAGAAATCCGAAAGGTATACTTATCGAAAATGGCGGTCGACAGTAGCAGCTTTCTGCGAGGTCCGATGTGCACAGATTGTCGATGGGAAAGAATAAAGGTGGGCATGGTGGACTGCCCTCTATATATTGGTGGGCTGACATTGGTCACATGATGTCAGGTGGGCGCTCCCTCACCTGATACTGTTAACTAAGTTTTCTGTGTGATCCTAGCGCCTGACTGCTCAGTCCTTATGGTGTTGCCTACTGTAAGAGCCCTCTCAAAGTAAGATCTGATGGTTATTCCATGTTTAAAAAATGTAATGTTGGTTAATTAATCTTTCAATAGGTAACAGCCTGGCATAATTTTTTTTATTAAGTTTAACCTCTCAGTGTCTAAGCCAAATGTTTCCTTGGGCAGGACCAGCTCCAAGCAGCGGTTGGAAGTAGATCGGGGGTCCATCTGTGGAGCACCTTGGGAGGTTTGTCCATGCGGGGCACATGCATACCCATTCAGCCAGTTCCCCAAAGATAGCCGGTTGCCCCCTTTCCAAGAAGAAGTGGATTTAAAAGGGGGAGAGTGTAAGCCATCCCTCTTGGGGTGGGCTTACTATATCTCCCCCCCTGTTTTCCAGTTTTGTCTTTGGGCAGTTTAGGTCCACCCCTTGGGGGTGTTGCTTTTGCCCCTGTCTGTTTAAAATGGGGCCACTGGGAGGGAGCTGAGGGAGTTGATGGGCTGATGTAGGGCCAGTGGGCTGGGGTTTCAAATTCCCCCAGCCTGGGAGATTTGGGGCAAAATGGTGGTGGCGATGGCTATGAGTATAGGCCATTTGGGGGGAAGTTGGCAGAAGCATTTGCGACTGTGAGGATTGGGGTCTTAAGAATGTGTATGGTGGTGTAGACAGCAGATCGGAGGTAAACCCATCATTCATTGGGGGTGGTCTCGGGACTCCTGGTATCCTTATGGAAAGATATGCCAGTGTGGAGTTGCAGATGTGGCAGGGCTGTAACAGGGCCCCTTGGGGATGGCAGCTCTGAGGAGGTTTTTCCCAGTGTGGCACACTGTCATGGTGAGTCTGATGGCCTGCATGGGATCTCGTTTTATCGGACCTGCCATGCCTGTGTCTGGGGCAGGCTCCGTGTTAGGCCAATTTAAAGCGCAGGAGTTATGAGAACACAGAAAGGAGGAAGCTATGTTGCAAAAGGGTCTACGATGCCGATTCACCAACACTTTTGCCGACCGGCATCACAGCGATGGGATTTATATTGACCGCAAGTTGTGGTAGACATAAATCCCAAATGTCTCACGGTCCTGGTTTTTTTTTTTTTAATTGGGGGCTTTGTCCCCAAACCACCCCTTGTGGGGGTTTCTGCCCCACACCCCGCATCTAAAGATTCTCAACTTCGAGTCAGAGTTGATATTCAGGAGGGGGTGCAGAACCAGGAGACAGTGTGTCCTGTGTCAGGTACACTAACACAACAACCTGTCGAAAAACTATCGATTTTGTCAACAGCGACATAGGTCGCTGTGTTGGTGTCACTGTCGGGGGAGCATACCATTGCAAAAGGTATATTTCCTGGTAAATTTGTTTCCTGGCCTAAAGAAATCCAAAAAAAACAAAAGCAGAGGGTGTTCTCTAGTAAGGTCTCAGGGCAGCCGCGGTGGTTAAAAGGCAGCACCCCCGGTTTGGGTTATGCTGGGGCGGGGAATAAGTCACTCCTCCAGTCTATAGGGTTTGGTGCTTCCAGTAATTTCTGAGCTTGTTTTTGGCTCACTGAATAGCTGTGTGGAGCATGAGCCTTGCTTATTGATCGGCCCATCGTTACCTTCAGCCCGGTGCTGAAAATATCTCCGTTAAGTGCCCTCCAGCCTGTTTTGACTCCCCTGCTCCATGGAACAGAAATTCAATTTCTTACTATTCGTTTTCACTCTGAGTGTCCTGGGATTATTTATATGAACTAGCCATGCTGTTCCTCTTAAGAAAGTGGCCTCAGTCCACCTGGGCCTGGCCTAGAAGTGCAGCTGATTGTGACACCGCTCAGCTGTTAAGAAAATCTGATGGCCCATGCTGTTCAAGACCGGCAGGCAAGGTAAGGCCTTTCCTTTTTATTTGCTGAAGATGAGGATACCTGGAAGGTTCTGATTTGTACCCCCCTCCCCATATTTACCATCAGGATCCGTAAACAGTGGGAAGAGGGATTACACTCCATATTTATGAAGGGATATGAATCTTACAGGAGGGACAGAATTGGAAAAAGGGGTGCAGGACTTATTATTTATATAAGAGAGTCCATCAGGGTAAAATGTCTAGATTTGGAGATCGTTGTATCAGGAAGTAAAAGTTTATTTGTTGAAATAATCTTAGGTCACACAAAGAAGCTAATAGTAAGGTATATTTATAACCCACCTAAGTCTAAACTATCAGGGCTGGAGAAGTTAATAAATATGGTGGAAGACTTTAAAAACAAAAAAGTGGTTCTATTAGATCAGGGGATTTCAACCTTTTTGTGTGCACAGACCCCCCCCCCCCAGAGTCAACATCAGTAGTAGCAGGGATCCCCTACCTGCAACAGCAGACAGAGGGTGTGGCGGGGAGGTGGAGGTGGGGGTTAAATTTCTTACACAAATGGTGATGGGGGTATGGAGTTTGAGCACAGAACTTCTGGCCAGAGACCAGATTTCAATCCCATATTCACTATGTGACCCTGAGGAATTGGAGGTGTGGGAGGTGTTAATTGTGGAGAGTTGTGAATAAAAGATGCAGATCTGAATCCCACGGAGGCAATCCAAGATGGCCACTGAGAGGCTGTAGGTGCTAGTCTGGATGGCCCTGCAGGTTGGGAATATTCCCTTTTGTGTAATTTGGTGGAACAAGTCTGGATAATGTCTTTCTACATGGGTTAAATACATTTTTATGACACCTTTTATACCTGTAACTGAGTGAAGGAGAGAAAGAAATATGGCGAAAGACACTGCTCTGCATGCCACTGATACATACTAGGTACTACAAGTGAAATGCAGCTCAAGTTAAAACAAATAACTGGTTTCGACTGGACACTTTTCTTTACAACTGCTTGATTCCAAGTACTTATTTTATGAAAAGGAGCATGGCCACAGCTTGGGCTGCTACAGCAGAGCATGGAAAGATTGTTCAAAACACTGAGACGGTGTTAAACACCATTTCTACAGTTTCATATTTAAAATTTTTCTTGTTCACTCCACTGACCCCCAATGCCTTGCTCAGAGACTGCTAGGGGATCTAGGATCCCTGGTTGAAAAATCCTGTATTAAATGATATAAACCTGAAATTGCTGGGACCTGTTGCCAACAAGTAGAAGAACATACTGCAGAAAATGTGTGTAGAAAAATTAGTTACAGAGGCTACAAGAAAAGAAAACAGAATGGGTGCATGCTCACTGATTGACTGGGTACTAGTAAACAACAAGAACAGTGTTATATCTGTGGGTATATCACCAGATTTGGCCAGTGACCATGCCCCAGGGTTCCGTGTATGGAGTAACGAAAGAGAAAAATGGCAGAGCAGGGTAGAAATCTCAAGGGTAATTAATGAAGAAGTTTTAATGAAGATGAAAATTAATTTTCAAAAAAAACAACAACTGACTTGGGAGCACTGGACAGGTCTGAAGATTCTAATCAAGCTTTGGAGTTCTTCACAGAAGGATATAACAAAATCCTAGATACTCATGCACCGTTAAAAAAGAAACAAATTAAAAACTTACATAACAAATGGTTGAACAGAGAAGTAATGGACAGTATAAAACTAGTGACTTAGCATGGGCAGGTTTAAAGGATCCAATTAAACTGAAGACTGGTTACAGCATTGAGAACAGTGAAATAGATGTAAAAGATTAATAAAAAAGGCAAAGGTTGATTTTTACAAAAATGAACAATTTAAACATTTTTAAACAACAAAAAAATCCTTTTGGGAAGGGCTAAACAATCTTATTAGTGCAAAAAATAAAAATGATATAAAAAACAGCCAAGAGAGACTTATAGTTAATTGATAGTTTGGACACAGTCAACATTTGAAATTAAACTTTCACTGACCTGTCTCGGTATGTAAAAGGGCTGCCAAATACTGAAAAAGAAAGTGAATATTTTGACCATCTTGAGACGAGTGTTTTACTTTACATACATAACCAGGGAGCAAATTCAAAAACAGTTGTCACAACTGGATGAGTCTAAAGGACTGGGATTAGATCAATTGGAAGCAAAGTTTCTTAAACCAACAGCAGTTGAATTATCACTGTCTAGGAAAAAAATGTCCACCTACAGTATCTGTCTGTAGAAAAATAGTTCCTAAACTTTGGAAAAGGGCTGTTGTTATACCAATATATAAAGGAGGTCCAAACAAACCAGGGAAATTATTACAGGCCCATATCACTCTTATCCACAGCAACATTTTAGAGCGACTTTTACACAATAAGATTACAGAGTATTTGGAAGAATATAAATTACTGGCAGGGGCTCAGCATGGATTCAGGAGGGACTGTAGTATGGCAACTTCCTTGGTCAGGTTCATGGGTGACCTGCAGGAGAACATGGAGGGGGGCATGTTCACAGGGGTGGTGTTCGTGGACCCGACCAAGGCATTTGGCCTGATCAGTCACTCCCTCCTGAAGTCACAGCTGGGGAAAATGGACTTTCAGACACCTGTGGTGGAATGCATTAGTGACTACCCAATGGACAGATCATAGCAGGTTAGGGTTAATGCAGTAATGTCCCAACTGTGGAAGGTTGAGTATGGTGTGCCCCCAGGATCAATACCGGGGCCTTTATCATTCTCATTATTTATCAACTATCTTCTTAAGTCTCTCACTATTTATTTCAAAAAGAGTCCTATACACTGATGATGTGATGATATATGGTGCGGATAAAGATATATTATCATTAAGCAAAGAGTGGAAGCAAAATATAGAATTTTAACAGAACGGTTTCAAAAAATAGACTAATATTAAATAAAAACAAAACAATGGTGTTCTGCTCTACTCATAAAAATCAATCCATGGTTCAAAATGTCCAGGTTGCAGGGGTGAGTGGGTGGGGAATGAGGCATTGGAAGTAGTTAGCGAGTTCAAATATTTGGGTGTTATGTTAGACTCACATTTAAATTTTGAAAAACATGCAGAACAAAACTCCAACCAACTGAATAAAAAACTGGGAGCATTATACGCAGTCAAGGATTTTTTGACTGATGAAGCAAGAAAATCTTAAGCACACAATTGTTTACTGCTGGCTATGGATTATGAGATCCTTGTGTGGGGAGGAGGTGTCTTAGTAAGTATTAAAGAAACATACTTGTATGTATAATTTTCCCACTGTCAGTTTGCCCTCAGAGCAAAGTCCATGGAGCACCACTGTAACCTTTATGAGAAATTGAAATGGTTAACAGTTGGTGAATGGGACAAACTGTGTAAAAGCTGCTTTGTTTTTAAAGTACTGCAAAATGGTAATGACAGCCATTTAGCCCGAAAACTTGCACACGACCCCTGAGGTCAGGTGATTTGGAATCTATTTAGATACCTTTTTTTAAAGAAAACAAAAACAAATCAAAAACCGTTTTGTTACACAGCCATTAAACTATGGAACAATAATGATTTGTGGATTAGAAGAGCTGCCAACACTGATCTTTGTAAACTCAAATACAAAGAACATATTTTTATGGAGGATCAATGTACTTGTCTTTAGTTCAGTTTTATTGCTATGACCTACTGTTATGTGTATATAGTACCTATTATATTTAATGTATTTGCACTGTGCCTTCTGATGTATGTGTTTAGTCCAACTGTGTTGGTGTGTTATTATAGTCATGTATCTGTTTGTCTGTTATTTCTGCAATCGGGTCAAGCCTGTAAAGGGGTTACGTGGCCCACTGCTTCCCCACCTGGTTAACCAAGTTTGGTCGACAGTGACAATGTTGACCTCCCCCACAATGACGGCACAATACCGACGCAGGTATTGTGCCGCCTGTTTTAAAGGTGTTTTCTGTGGGGGGCTGTGTCCCTCACACCACCCAGACGTTAGGATTCCAACAACTGGTCGGAGTTGGTCCAGGGAGGGTGCGGAATATTGGGGGAAGGCGAAACACGGAAAAAGAACCACTATTGCGAATGTCGCCGTAATGGTCTTTTTTCCTGTTTCGCTGTCGGGATGTCGACCAAAAGGGGTGCACCAGACATTGACACACTGGCACCAAAAATTAGGTGCACTCTGTTATCTTAAACCACAATTTTGAAAAGCTGTCTAGTCCACTGGTAAAGTTGTAGGGCCCATTGCCATCTGAAAACTGAGACTTGAATTTTCTGATATGCATCACATATCAACTGAGTAAATAAAAATGACTTCACATTGACTACTGGCTTTTGTCTTACTTAAAGTAGTATTGAGGTGCTATCCCATTGGCTCATGTTCTCCCATGCACCCTTCCCCGAGGTCACACCTGGAAATTAGCCTTGGCCCAGTGTGCATTTCCCAACCACTAATTTTTGGGAAATAGCGGGGGGTGGGGGAGTGACAGTGTACATGAAGCAGATCATAAGGGTCTGAAAGGACAAAACAATCTCAGGAGAGGAGGGTGTGGGTCACTACAGTTCCAAGTGTCTGAAGATGGGGGAAATGGTATAGGACAGGAGTAGTTTATAGGCCAACTAACAAGACAGCTAGCATAGACAAGGAACTCAAAAAGGAAAATTAGGAAGGCAGTGAGCCAAGTTAAAATTATACTAATGGGAGATTTCAGTCTCCTAGACATCGACTGGGATGCATCAGAGGTAATGAGACAAAAAAAGCCAGACGTTTGTAAAGGTTATGCAGGACTGGTTTGCTCTCTCACCCAACAGATGAAGGAGGCAACCATGGGAAGGCAATCTTAGACCTTGTAATGTCCAACCAGAACATAATTAGAGACATCACGACTAAGATCCCAATAGGACAGAGCAACTAAAATAATATGAAGTTCAACACTGTGCTGGGTTCCCAGCAACCAAATTAAATCTGTAGGCAAGACAAGGAGGCATAAGAAACCAATATGGTTAGAGAGATAAGTAGGAAAAGCAAAAGGAGAAAAAAAAGATCTGTTAGGGTCTACTAAAGGGAACAGAATGAGACCAACTGGGAGTTGTACTGGAAGAAACCAGATAAGTACAAAAAGCTCATTAGGGGTATAAAAACAAAGACAGAACTAAGGATACTGTATGGTTTCTACAGGTACATTATGGGAACAAAGGAAGACAAAAGATATCATGGAAAAAACAGTAAATAGAGGAAAGAGGTGTTAACTAGGTATGTATGTGTGATATATAGGGGAATAGACACAACTGAGGATATTGTTAGAGAGCCAAGAAAGGAAAGGGAGAATGATGGAATCAAGGGAATGCTCACCAGTAAGAAGGTGCTTGATAAACAGTTGGGTATAAAGGTAAATAAATCAGGACGACCTAACCACGTTCACCCAAAGAATCTAACGGAGCAGGCTGAAGAATTAGTGGAATGATTAACTAACTAACTTACAGCTTCAACAGAGACAGGGGAAAACTGAAGGGAGGATGCAGTGATACCACTGTTTAAGAAAGGAACTGGGTGGAGCTAAATAACTATAAAGCAGTCATCCTGACTGCTATCCTATGCAAAATTATGGAATCGTTCATAAGGGAAAAAAACTGGTAGAGGAGCTGAACAAGTTAGGGAGCACCAGAGGAATATCACGCCTGACTGACTCCTAACCATTCTGGGCCCCTTACCATTCTCCCTTTACCTTACCCTTTCACGCTCTTGCTCGGGGAACATTCTATTGTACGCTGATGATGCAGTCATCTTTGCCTCAAGTCATAACCCTATTGCCCTCCAGGACTCCCTGCAGAAGTCCTTCGCTGAAGCCGAGGGCTGGTTCAAGGAACATAGATTGGTGATAAATCTTAAAAACAAAACCATGTTCTTCACTCATCCTCAAAACAAAGTCCTGCAACTTCAAACTCCTCATTCACTCTGGGTCCTCTTTCCCACTCGAACAAGTTTGCTCCTATAAATACCTAGGGATCCATTTTGACCCCTCCCTCTCCTTCCATGGACACATCGCTGTCCTAGCCACTGCCACTAATATCCGATTGGGCATCTTACATCGGTATAAACACTGCCTCCCTGACTCACAGTCACCTCCTCTATCCTGTCCCTAGTGGACTATGGACTGCCGGTGTATGGTGCTGCTGATCAGACCGCACTCCATAAAATTAGCACTACTCTGAATAAGGCCTGCAGGTTAGTTACTGGGGCATAGGCTATACACAGCTGTCTACTGTATGCTAAAAGCTGGTACTTGATCTTGATGGCGCCTCAAATATCTGACCTGTACCCTTACAAAAAGACCCTCCTTGGGCTATCCCGCCTGGATTGACCACCACCATCCGCCGCTCTGTCCCACTAGTTCATACTCGGACCTCTGGGAAAACCTCTCTTGTTATCCCTAGAGCTAGGACCTCTCCCCACAAAAGAGCCTTCAGCTTTAGGGCTCCCTCCTGGTTCAACACACTGCCCCCCTCCATCTCCGAAGCTCCAACTATATCGTGCTTCAAAATGTCCTACGGAACCACCTTGTTAACACCCGAAGCTGTAATTGCCACTAGTCAAAGCCGTACTCAATACTAATGACAAAGCTTACTACTAAGCTGCTAAGGACAACATAACTCCAGTATTGTTTGCATCAATCCTACCTGTACCAGCTTGTTTGTATCTATGTCTTAAGTTACTGTTATACTGTGTTATACAGTTATACTGTGTATTTTCGTTTGTCTTACTGTGACAAGGTACCTTTGTAAATGGGCCTATGGCTCAAAGGTTTTCCAAACTGCTGTCTAAATAAATAAATAAATAAATAAATAAATAACCGGGTCAGTCTTCATTGACCTGACCAAGGCTTTTGACACTGTACATCATAATCTATTAATCACATAGCTACGTTCTGCTGGGCTCTCACCTGAGTCCGCTACCTGGTTCAAGAGCTACTTGGAGAACCGCTCCCAAAGAGTGAAAATAGCTGATATTCTCTCAGATGCACGTCCTGTTCACTCAGGAGTTCCTCAAGGCTCCATTCTTGGGCCACTTCTTTTTAGCCTCTTTCTGAATGATCTTCCACAATCGTGTCCAGCACAAATCCTCCTCTATGCTGATGACACCGTCATCCTCTCCACTCCCAAGGAACCGGGCCACCTTCAAAAGAATCTACAGCTTGCCTTCACCTCAGTTGAAACTTGGTTTAGTACACATAAATTGGTTCTCAGCTACGAAAAAAAACAAGTCCATTCTCTTCTGCAGTCCGCTCAACAAACACAGACTGAATCCCATCACGATCAGAAACTGCCTTGGTGCAATCCTTGAACAGGTTCAATCCTTTAAATATCTAGGTATTACCATCGATTGTAATCTATCATATGCTACGCACATTGACAACATTGCCAAGGCTGCCAACACTCGACTTGGCCTACTCTTCAGGCACAAGCAATGACTTACCTCAGATGCCTTAAGGATTGCAGTACAGAGCTCGGTAATCTCAATAATCAACTATGGCCTGATCATCTACGGTTCTGCCTCTGCCACTGCCCTCAGGCACATATCCATTGCACTAAAAAAAGCTTGCCATCTCATAATCGGCGCCCATCACCTCACCCACACATGTGATCTCTACGCACAGACTGGGTGGCTTCAACTTTCAAACTGGATCAAGTACCAAACCTACCTTATGACAAAGAAAATAACACTAGGCCTTGCTCCCCCAGGTGTGCAAGCTCTTCTTTGCCCAGTGCAGACTACTCACATCACCAGGGGCTCCGAATCCCAGCTTCTGCATATCCTGCATTTCTGTACCACACAAGGGCAAAGATCGTTTGCGCACAGAGCTCCCAGCTGGTTCAATGATCTCAACATTTACATCACCTCAATGCCAAAGCTCGGTCCGTTCAAATCCAGCCTCCATCACATCCTATCTGCATCTAGCTCCTGTGACTGTCCTTCCTAATTGTTCTCCCCTCTCCTCTTTGCTCTTTCCACCTAGCACTTAACCCTCTCCCCCCTCAACTCCCTCTCCATACACCCATTCATCCTCCTTCCTCCCACCCTCCTTCCCTACCACCCGTAGCACTTTAATTGATATTTGACAAGTGCCTATGGCCGCACCCCACTAGCGTGTCTCTCCTCCATACTGTGTCAACCCTGTTACCAGACCTCCTTCTGGCATTTTTGCCACTGTATTGAATGTATAAAACTGTTGTAACTGCCTGTAACCCACTGTTATACTGTTATTCAATGTCTTGTTTGAATTGTACCTCAACTGACGTGGAACCTTTGTAAATGAGCCTTGGCTTAGCTGTTGACTAATTTGAAGGAAACAGAGGGTAAGAATATATGGTTTTGAATCTGAAGAGGCTGATGTAACAAAATGAGTGCCACAGGGATGGGTGCTGGGTCCACTGCTGTTTACCATTTATTACTAATGAGTGGATTAAAAAAGCAGTAAATAGGATTACTAGGTTTGCAGATGACACCAAATTAGGAGGTCTAGTAGGCAATGAAAAAGGAAATGAAAATTACATACCTACTGTAATTGTTGATCTTCCAGAATAACTTCATCATTAATTACCATTTATGTGTCTGGGGCTGGAAACACTAGGACCCTGTGGGAGCAAAGGTTTTTTTTTTTTTGTTTTTTAACCAGGAGAGACACACTAAGCTGAGATCTTGTTTACAGGTGCGACCTGGGAGCACAAGGAAGTTAAGTGACTTGCTCAGGGTCACACAGTATGCAAGTGGGGACTGTAGGATTCAAACCCAGGTCTCCAGGTTTTCAGCTCAGAGCCTTAAACCACTGCGCTATACTGCCTCCAAGGTTTCTGCAGGAGGAAGCTGACATTGGGTACTGGTAGCGCTTGCACATCTCATGTGGTGCTGTGTGTGCCAGCCAATAACCATTGCCGGTTCCCTCACATACCTTAGTTCTGTTCACTAGGAGAGAAACAAAGTGGAGAGAGATAAAGAGGACTAGAAACTCTCTAGCCCAAAGGGATAAACAGGACACACTGTGACCGGCCCAGTGGTGCTGAGGGTTGAGGCCCTGGACGCCACACCTCATGCCATGCTGGCGACCCTGGGTTCAGGAACTACCTCAGGTTGTCAGGGTGCCAGCACGGGGGGAGGGAGAAAGCAGGATTGAGCAGCTTAATGGCAGCTCTTCTCTCCTGGGGTGGCTGTCGCCCCCCCCCGCAGTTCCACTGCCACCGGGTGGAGGTCCGGTGGTAGCACAGGTGGGAGGGGATGGCAAGTTGGGAGGGTGCCTCGGAACATGGCACATGCATGCCTCCACATGTGTGTGTGTGTGTGTGTGTGTGCATCCAGGGAAGGGGGCAGACAATAAAATTGGGGAAAACACCGGACAAAAACATAATAGAAAAAAAAACAGGACACACTAGGCTGTACAAGCGGTAGTTGGGTCTATAAAACAGCCAGAGCCTCATATCACTAACCAAACAGAACACGGATAGTGGTCCAGAAAAATAAGGCAGTAACCTTGAGCATGTGGTTCTGGCAGAAGCAAATGGGGGTGACCATGAATGGGACCCCCCCTTGTAAATGAGATGGCCCAATGTGCCAAAAAAAAAAAAAAAAAAGGAATAAAGACACCCGACTCCTGCAAAAAGGGGTAACTTCATGCTACCAGATAGGGAACTGATTAAACTCATATGTTAACCATGTTCCTCTTTCTTACATCAGGGAAGAAGAAAGGGAAAACCTAAGTGATCTGGAGTTGCAAGATTGGACAATCCAAGGGAGTGGAGATGCGTTCATCTCCCCAGGCACCCTCTAAGGGTAGTGGGCTAAAAGCCCAGATATACAAGGAAGAAAAGCAAGACTATCAATCAAAAAAGTCTGACATGGGGGTGCTCCTGAGCAGCCTACAAGGAAAATGTGTTTGTCTCGAGCTCCTGAGAGAAAATAACTTTATTTAAAGTCTTAGAAAAACAGTTTTTCTAGCAGATTCTGATGAACCTTGGATGCTTGGTAAAATCAGTATGAGAATATGAGCAAGCCACGGAACACTGTGGCAGCTAGCACAGAGTTTTTCAAACCGATAGGGCTGGCAGCATGGCAAGAAGTCTCTCCAGCAGGCCTCTTCCTCCACCTCACCTGGAACATCAACTGGAAAGTAACTCTGGCAGTGGTTAATACCACTTTGGGCTAGCTGATCTGTACAGTGCAGAACTTGAGATTGGAAGTTTGACACCCTAATGCCAAGGGTGGCAACTCTTGAAACAAGAATGGATGCTTGTGAATGAATAACCTCACGGTCCAAGGCATCTGTATTCAGGACAGTCAGCACAAAGTACAGTTACGTAAGAACTTACCGTAACAGTAGATCTTCGAGGGGAGCTCTTGCAACAAGCTAACACTCTTAAGACTGAAGCCACCAGGCACCAGGACCACACAGAAAAATTCTAGCTAGCAGTCTATCATGAGGGATTGCCCCCGCCAGGAGGCAGTATAGCGCAGTGGTTTAAGGCTCTGATTTGCAAATCTGAAGACCTGGGTTTGTATCCCACAACCCCCACTTGCATACTGTGTGACCCTGAGCAAGTCACTTGACTTCCCTGTGCTCCCAGGTTGCACCTGTAAACAAGCTTTCAGCTTAGTGTGTCTCACATGGTTAAACAATTGGAAAGAATGTCAGCATGCTGACATCCACCTAGCCTTTAAAGGGGGCAGTTCCCCCACACCTACCTCAATTCTCCCACTGGAGACCCTGAACAAGCGGCAAAAAGGAGAACAAGGTGATTTCTGGGAGCCAAAAAATAAAGTATATGCAGAAGTGCAAAATAAAAGAAGTTAACAGTGGGAAGGAAGGAGGGAGGGAAAGCAGAGCCTGCTGCAAGAGCTCCTCTCAAAGATCTACTGTTATGGTAAATTCTTATGTAACTGTATTATCTTACTTCGAGGGGGCTCTTGCAGCAGTCTAACACTGGTAGGACTGAGTCCCGTACCAGAACTAACCAAAAGGGCAGCTGGGAGGAGGTACTAGGCATCAGCATAGAACTCAAGTGAGTAGGTCCCGAAGGAATGCAAGACTGAAATATTTAGCCCTGCGCCTAGAAGTGATGTCCAGACTCTAGTGCCTAATTAAAGTGTGGACAGAGCTCCAGGTGATGGCTGCAAAAATGTCTGCAGCAGACACATTTTTGAAGTAAGCCATGGAGGCAGCCATGCCTTTGGTGGAGTGGCCTTTAATCACTCCCGGCAGGTTTGTTGTACTCATGGTAACAGTAAACAATGCAGTTAGCCAACCACTTAGACAAACATTGTTTCAAAACAGGTGCTCCCTCTCTCTTGAACGAAACAAACAAACTGGTCAGATTTCCAAACAGACTTGGTGCGGTGGGTGTAATACCTCAACACCCTATGAACATCTAAAGTGTGGAGCAAAGCCTCCCCCTGATTAGAATATTCAGGGTAATAAACTGGCAGGTGGATGGATTGGTTCGATGTAAATTCCACCACCACCTTAGGCAAAAACTTAGGATTCATACACAAAGACACCCTGTCTTTGTGGAAAACCAAATAAGGCTCTTTACACATCAGAGCCTGAAACTTGGAAATCCTCCAAGCAGAAGTAACAGCAACTAAAAAGAGTACTTTCCATGACAGAAAGCGCAGCTCACAACACACGGACAGTTCAAAGGGAGGCAGAGTGAGTTTTTCCAACATGAAAAGAAGGTCCCATGGAGAGAGAGGATCCCAAATGGGAGGCTTCAGATGCAGGATACCCCACAATAATGTGTGGGATACATCCAGCTGGGCAACAGATTTTCCCTCAATATGTGCATGGTGCACAGAGATGGCGGAAGGGTGCACCTTAAGGGAGGAGTACCCCAAGCCTGAATCCAAAAGGGAGAGCAGTTATTCCAAAATCAGATTCACCGGAAGGTGAAGGGATCCAGGTGACGAGCAGCAGCACACAGAGAGACACGCTTCCACTTTAAGGCATAGGTGGCTCTAATGAAAGGCTTTTTAGCATCCCCCAGGACATCAGCAACCCTAGAAGAGACCCCAAAGCAGGAGACAGCTAAGTCTGCAGGAGCCATGCAAGAAGATGGCAAGGAAAGGCAATTTTATTTCTAGGGTGCCCAATCCCTGAGGCCCTGAACGCCTTACAAACATATAAAACACAAACAGAACAACAATAAAATTTTTCAAAACAATAATAAAATCAGCAAGAACAGCCATTTAAATAGATAAATACTAGCTAAAACTGTAGATTTGGGAGATCACTCCATAAAAGCCAGGTCGAAGAGGTGGGTCTTCAGCCTGAGTTAGAAAACACTAATCGAGGGAGCCTCTCGGACTGCAGATGGAAGCGAGTTCCACAGGGTCGGCCCACAGACACTAAAAACACAGTCCCCCGATGTCTTGAGCTGAACCCTGGGAATGTCCAGGAGGCCCCTCAAAGAGGAGTGGAGGGAGCGAGCATAGGTCACAGGTAGCAGGAGCTCCGACAGGTAGCCAGGACCCTGTCCATATAGGGCCTTATAGATGAGCAGGGATTTGAGGTCTGGGTGGACTGAGGTGCCCTGTACCTGGGCGAGCAAGCCAGTGCACAGGGGCAAGGGTACTGGAGGTTCCACCGCCAGCTGCTGCAGCAGGCTGAACCAAATCTGACTTGGCCAGTAGGGGACTATGAGGATCATCTCTGCCCCCTACAACTGAAGCTTTAGTAGGACTCTATGCAGGAGCTGAAAGGGAGGGAAGGCGTATATGAAGTTCCCCTTCCAGGAGAGGGACAACATGTTGTCCCAGAAAGCTCCAGGACCTGGATCGAGCGAGCAGAAAAGTGGCAGCTTTGCATTGAGTGGGGACACAAAAAGGTCCAACTCTGGACAGGCTCACCTGTCAAAGAGATGTTTGACCACTTAAGGCAGAAGTTCCTACTCATGAGCCCTCAACCTGGCTCAGCTGAGACTGTTGGCCAGGATGTTTTGGAAGCCTGGAACATGAATGGCCACGAGTTCCAGCCTGTGTTCGATGGTCCAGTACCAGACTCTCATTGCCTCCCAACAAAGGGGGTATATGAGTGAGTGCCCTGCTTGTTGATGTAGTACCCCACAGAAATGTTGCCTATTTGAACTAGCAGCAGGCTGAGAAGGATATGGGTCTGGAAGGCCTGCAGGGCATAAAGAACCACCCACATCTCCAGCACATTGATGTGGAGATTCTGCTCCACCTTGGACCAGGTCCCTTGGGTCTGGCAGTCGGCCAAGTGAGCACCCCAGCTGAGTCCTGAGGCATCCGTCATGAGGATCTGCTGAGGGGCGCAGCCCAAAAGGGGGATCCCTCGCAGGAGATTGGTAGGTTTCTGACACCACTCCAAGGTCCTCCTCACCGGATTGGATACTATGACTGGCTGATCCAGATTGTCCGTGTGTTGATCCCACTGGACTCGAAGGGTCCATTGGGGAACTCATAAGCAGGCAGGCCAGAGGGACTGTAGCTATGGCTGCCACCATGTGCCCCAACAAGCAGAGGAACACTCTGGCCAGGATCTGTCAACTGGAGGAGACGAGATGAGCCCACTCTATCAGGTGCTGCGCTCTGTCCTCTGGCGGGAAAGTCTTGCCCCGAGAGGAGTTCAGAACAGCCCCAATGTACAGAAGGCACCGGCATGGGGATTGACAAGACATTGGTAGATTGACCATGATCCTCAAAGCCTGGAAGAGTTGAAAAGTGCATTCCAGGGTCCAAAGCAGGAGATCCCTGGAGGGGGCTGCTAGCATCCTGTCATCCTGGTAGGGGAACATGTAGAAGCCCTGTCTCCTCAGAGCTGCGGCCACCACTGCCAGGCACTTGGTAAAAACCCAAGGGGCTGAAAAAAGGCCAAAAGGGAGGGCCTGGAACTGAAAATGGTTCTCCTGGAAAGAGAAACTAAGGAAACAGCGGTGGGCCGAAAAAACCTGGATATGGAGATAGGCATCCTGCATGCCCAGGGAGCAGAGCCAGTCCCCCCCGGTGAAGGAGTGGCAACAACCCCTGGAGGGTAACCATCATGAAGCGTTAGTACTCTATGTACAGGTTCAGGTGGCTGAGGTCCAGGATCAGCCTCGGGTCCCTGTCTTCTTGGGGACAAGGAAAAAATGGGAGTAAAACCCCCTTCCTCTTCAAGACGGAGGGATGGACTCTATGGCCCTCTTGTGCAGGAGAGCCTGAATCTCTTCCCAGATGAGGGTGAGGTGGGCTGAAGGACAATGGCAGGGCAAGGGAGGGTGATCTGGAGGAGGATCCAGAAATTCTAAGGTGTGCCCATGCTCTATGAGCTGGAGCACCCACTGGTCTGTGGTCACTGCTTGCCACCCATTGAGGTAGAGGGAGAACTGACTCCCAACCACATCCCCAGGGTCTCAGCTGGAGGGGCGGGTCAGGCAAGGAGTCAGGTGGTGGATCCGGGGACTGGTAGAGTGACTGTGGGTGCTTAGGGGACCCTAGGGGTGGCCGCTGTCAGGGGGTATTGGCTTTGTGCTTGAGGAAGGTCTTTGACTTGCTGTCCTCTGGCAGGCTGATAAGATATCTGACAAAAGGACTGATGTTGGCTCATCCAGGGCTGAGAGCAGTACAGCGAGTGAATGGACCTGAAGCCCTACCAGACTCCTGGAGCAGGGAGATGATGTTCTGGGCATCACCCCAGAACAGTACAGAGACCTTAAATGGGGCATCTAAGATGCTGGCTTGAACATCAAGGGCAAAGCCAGACAATCTAAGCCACGGATAGCGATGAAGGCAGATCCCCATCGCTGCTCCATGCCCAGAGACATCAATGGTATCATACACTGCCCACAGAACATGAGTGCCAATATCTGAGTCTGACTTTAACAGATAGACCAGCTGAGTTTTAGTAGAGTCCTCAGTAAGAGTCTGTATCAGGTCCCTCGACTGGTCCTAGAAGGTGTTCTGGTATTGTACCATGTGGCCCAATAGTTTATGGCCCTAATAGCAATGGTGGTAGATGCATACACGCGTTTACCCCACTGATCAAGCTGCCAGGACGCCTGGTCGGGGGGGGGCAGTGGGATGTTTGAGCCTTTTAGTGCAGTCGTGGGCTGCATTGATGATCACCGAGTCCACTTTGGAGTGGTCCCCAAAGAAGGGCTTACCAACCAGAGTGTGGTAGAGGTGGTCTGCCTTCTTAGGTAAAGGTGGAGTGGTAGAGGGGTGGTTCCACTCCGCCTTGGTGACATCCTTGTAGGACTCAGTTGGGGGGGTACCACCAAGGGGATGGTATCCTTCTGCTGCAAGTAAACAGCTCTGGGTCCAGCTCCTCTGTCTCCCATTCCATGAGGGACTGGATATGACGCATAACATCTAGGAACATTGGGTCATCTGGAGGTGACTAAGGGGCCTCCTTAGGCTGATTCTGACCCTCAGAGGAATCCCAAGAGCCCCTGGAGGGCTGTGAAGAGGAAGAGTCATCCCTGGAATGCTGGCTGTTGGGGACTGACATCAGGGGGCGACAGTCCTCCATACAAGGGCCAGAGCCAATCTTGGGGTGCCCCCAGGAGGACCCCATGGTACGGGGGCCACTGGGTCTCACCTGGTCCAGGTCCTGAGGCAGAAGGTCCCGGGGAGGTGAGAGGGAGATAGCCTCCAGGATGACCTGTCCTTGTTCTGGATGAAGGACCGCCAGGCAGAGGAAAGAGCATTGTAATCCACTGATGGGGCTAGGTTGGAGACCAAAGGATAAGGGTACTGCAGCTGTGGGTAAGGGTATGTCGGCAGAGGGGCTGGCATGGGATACCCAGGCATAGGCCCACCTGACACTTGCAGCAGATCTGAAGGAGGTCCAGCAGGTGCCAGCTGTGGTAAGGGCTGAGTTGACAATGGCTGCAGAGTCGTTGGCTGAGGCGTCGGCAGGGCCAGTGCCAGCCTGACTGGTGAAGGCTGGTGACAGTCTGGAGAGGAAGCCAGTGTTGGCCCCAAGGGTGAGGGTGGTGCCTGTAGGGAAGGACTCCCCTGAGGCACGGGCAGAGGCGATGCCTGGGTGGATGAGGAGGCGAGCACCTGCTGCTGGTGATGCCTGACAGGTCTGGTGTCAGTCCCAGAATTGGGCACTGATGAAAGCAACACCTTGGTCAAGGGGGCAATGGTCAGAGAACTGCGGCCAGAGGACCCAGACCAGCTGAGCCACCTGGCTGAGTGCCCATGGGTGCTAAGGGCCTGAGCATCAGGGGCTGAGGGGCAGGGGACTATGTCCACTGCCCAGAAGATCCGCTGTCTGAAATGTAGATAAGGACAGGTGGCAGAGCCACCAGGAGGCCAGAGGAAGTGAGGGATGATGGGGTTGGAGGGACCGACACCCCATGGGATGAAAACCCAGAGGTAGCCGCTGGTCTATGCAGTGATCGCGAGGAAGAGGCTGACCTAGGATGATTCTGGTGCTTGTGCTTCCTGCCCGATTTCTTCTCCTTCTGAGAAGAGGAAGCAGCAGCAGCCCTGGAGGACTGAGCAGGGGAGGGTGAAGAACTCCTGGCCTGCAGATCCTTCTCCATCATGGCCAACTTCTGCTTTAGGAGATAACTCTCCAAGGTCTTCAAACAATGTCTCTGAGTGGCCTGGTTGAAGCCTTGGCAAAACTGGCAGGCTTCGGTGTCATGGCTGGGACCTAAGCAGAGCTGGCAGGCAGAACGGCCATCATTAGCGGATATCTGTTTGCTTCAGTCACACTTGGTTAGGTGATCAGAAGATAAGGCTGGAGAAGATATAAAATTTGGCGAAGAAACACCGAAAATTCGATGTTTTGATCACTAAATAAAGAAAACTACAAAAGCGTGTTAAGCATGAGAAAAAAAGTGGTCAACTGTAGCTGGCATCCGTGAAGGTCTGACATGCCCAAGTTGATGGCAGGAAAGAAATGAGGTAGGTGTGGGGGACTGTCCCCTTTATAGGATAGGATAGGTGGACATCAGCATTCTGATGTCGGTGGGGGCGGTCCCCATGATAAAACTGCTAGCTAGAAGTTTTCTGTGTGGTTCTGGTGCCTGACGGCTTCAGTCCTACCAGTGTTAGCCTGCTGCAAGAGCCCCGTTTGTGAAACACGTAGTGGCTATTGCCATCACGGTAGCTTTCCTGCTTAAATGCAGACTGCGGCACAGTCTTATGCACTGGGGTAATCTGCTTTATGGAACAATAAATGTTAGCCTCATAATCTTTAACTGAGCTGTAGATGACAGAATACTTATACTTTTTTTTTATTATTATTATTGCCTGTAAAGTGCCTTGTAGTCAAGTGTACTCATGTGCACATACTTAAGGGGGCGTGGTTGTTTGCTATGATATTATGCTTTGAAATATCTTATAATGTGTGGGAGAGAATTATTAATGATGGAATTCAATTAATTCCTACTGTTATTATGCTACCATTGTGATGTCGAGAGGTAGTTATATCCTCTTGTGTACATCACAATGATAGCATAACAACCTGAATGTATCTGTGCAGGTGCATCCTGAAATATCCGCTCTACGGGAAATAGCCACAATGGTGAGCTGGCCCCAAGAGAGAGCGGTGCACATCAAAAACAGTAGGGTGAGCAAGAAAAAAAAAAGAAACTGGTGCCTCAGTATACAGATTAGACTTTCAGATGCCCATTTTCATTTACTTTTTTTTAAGTTAAAAACAGTCTGAGCAGGGCTGGTGCAGGGCTTGATGGGGAGGGGGGTTGATTTTGAAACAGCTGTGCAGTCTCGAGAGACAGATTAGGACAGGCTAGGACATGCTAGGACATGAGGGGAAAAACACATGTGACAGAAATCCCTCAAGATGTGCCCCACTGTTGTTTTACTTTTGCCAATACACTATAAAAGACAATGTATGGGCATCAGTGAATAACAACGTTGAGTTCATTTCTTGTGGTTGGCATGACAATGGTAAACATCTCGAGCTGCGCTCTTGAGGTTTACTAAGTTATCATGCCAACCACTTAAAGTGAACACAGCACTATTGTTCACTGATGCCCATACATTATCCTCTATGTTCATGTTAGCTCATTCAAGCTGGAAAAATCATTAATCTGGTTTCACTAGAACTCATGTGTACTTTAGCAAACTAATAGGGATATACACACAGAGGGGATATACTCCTGGAAGGGAGAAGGAGGAAAAGAAAGAAAAGGGATAGAAGGAGCTACTTCCACAACAAACAAAAAAATTCTCCCTTTTTTATATATATTTTTTTGGTAAAAATGGACATTTGAAGAGTGCCCAGCTTTCTTTTATGTTTTTTTTTACAACAGAAAAGAGGAGATCCCCTAGGGGGTGTGACTGGGGAGATGCCCAGTTAGTACACTTGTGGTGCTGCCAGCTCCAGCGGGTAAGCATGCCCAGAGGCCCTGAGTGGGGGATGATGGACAGGGTGTGGTAATCAATGGTAAAATAAGTATGTAATGTTCCTATCTTCAGGAATCAATCTTCACCATTGATTCCCACTTACCGGTCAGAGTACCAAGCTTCCCTTCTTTCTGAGGGTGGAACTAGCTCACTCTGAGGGTAACACGTTCTCTGAGTCCTCTGAATGGGGAAGAACACATAAGGGCATGGACTCTGTACATGTCTGGTGGGATCAAAGACTGGGCAGGGCCAGTTGGAGGTTCCTGTGGCACAAGGGGGGGCACCCCAATAGCACTCCTCTGGCCTTGTGTTGGACAAGTGAGCCCCCTGAAACTGCAAGTTCAGCACCTTATGCCAGGTGAAAGGTGCCAGCCTGGAGATGCAAAGCCATGTCATTCGCCTGAGGCAGAGTGCAGTTCCTACAAGACTGAAGGCCACCTCATTGGCATCGTATGAGTCCCTTGATTGGTGCCATGCTATATCCAGGCCTTTAGTAGAAAGACACATGCTTTGCCTATCTCACATTGAGGCACTGCAGCTAGGAGCTGACCTAAAGATCACTTATGTAAGTACATACTGGAATAGTAGCTCTTTGAGAGAATCTCCTCCATTAGGACATGTGTTTATTTATTTATTATTTATTTAGTGGGTAAGTGCACTAGGCAAAAACCTGCCTATTTTCAGGCATGACCCAGGAGAGTACATTACAGGTAACATACAATAGTATAAAGAATTGAGTACAGATAGTTAGACCAACAGTATAGAAAAGACCCAAATATAGTATAATTTGATCATGCAGTAATTGAGTGATCAGGATACAGTGGCTTAGAGCAAACAGACATAACCTAAAACAGCATAACAGCGATGTAGGATACAGAAAAAAAAATGCTACTGGAACTATAGCCATCGGTGCTAGGACCACATGGAAACTTTTGTTAGCTGGGGGCTGCCCACGATGACATATCACATCTGCGTCAGTTCCCCACTGGAGATTAGGCTCGGAGGACCTCCAACTGTGGGGAACCCGGAGAATAAAACCAGCACCAGGCATTCAAGATGAGGCACTGGGCTGGATACAGGATGCATGGAGTAGGTTTTAGGCACAGCATCTGATGTAACCCTCATTGAAGCAGGTGGGGAAGGAGGGAGGGATGGCATGGCCTAATGGAGGAGATTCTCTTGAAGATCTACTGTTACAGTACGTTCTTACATAATTATTCTATCTTTTTTGAGGCTATTGCCTTTAGGACGAACCTTTGGAACGATTCTCAAGCATCTCCAAGTAAAATTGGGAGGATGGTACAGTCTGATATATATTCAGTACAGAAAACCTTGGAGTATAGAAAGCCAGAAGACAACACGCCTATGAGCTACTATGTCCAGACTGTAATGTTTAGTGAAGGTGTGGACAGTACTCCATGCAGCTGCAGCACAAATGTCAGCAGCAGAAACATTTCTGAAAAAGGCAACAGAAGTGGCCACATCCCTTGGTGAGTGACCACAAACAGCATCAGGAAGTTCCTTACCGTACTTCCTACAACAGAACATAATACAGCATGCCAGTTATTTGGATAGGCATTGTTTAGGCAAAGGTGCATCCTCTTTCCCATGGTGAATGAAACAAAAAGCTGAGAGGACTTTCTGTGATCCTTGGTGCGAGTAACACAGTATCTGTGTATTCAATGTACATCCAAAGAATGGGCAATGCCTCACCCTGATTGGAATGCTCAGGGTAAGAAACAGGAAGGTCTATCGTTTGATTTAGTGCAAATTCAGACACCATCTTCAGCAGAAACTTAGGATTCATATTCAAAGAGACTGTATTTGTAAAAAATTAAATAAGGAGGCTCACACATTACAGCCCGAAGCTCAGAAATCCTTCAAGCAGAAGTGATTGCAATTAAAAATAATGCTTTCCATGATGGGAAATGTAAGCCACAACTCATGGCCAGCACAAAAGGAACCAATGTCAGTTTCTCAAGCAAAAAAATTCAAGTCCCAAGACAGGACTGGATTATGGATAGGAGGTTTCATATGGAGAATACCTTTCACAAATGCACAGGACACCTCTAATTGGGCAATCGTACCACCATCAACAGTGGCGAGGAAAGCTGATATAGTGGCCAAATGCATCTTAAGTGAGGAATACTGTAAGTCAGAGTCTTAAAGACAGCAGGTATTCCAACACAGCATTTACATGACATGTAAATGTGTCCAAATTTCTGGAAGCAGCCCACAAAGTGAACCACTTCCATTTCAAAGAATGTCTGGTAGAAGGTTTTCTAGCCCCAATCAGTACATCAGCAACCTTAGGGGATACCCCAAAATGTGAAATAGCTACGTCTTCAGGAGTCATGCATGCAAATGTATGGACTTCAGGTCTGGCTGGACCAGGGACCCTTTGTCCTGTGAAACAGACCCTGACACAGAGGTAGAGGGGAGAGGAGGCTCCACTGTCATCTGCTGCAGAAGTGGAAACCATATTTGCGAGGCCATAATGGAGCAATGAGGATGAGAGAAGCACTCTCCATCCGCAGCTTGAGCAGAACCCTCTATATAAGAGGAGCTGAGGGAACTGCATATAGGAATTTCCCTTTCCAAGAGAGGGACACTGTATCCCACCAAAAACCTCCAGACCTTGGAGCAAGTGTGCAGAAATGCAGCAGTTTCTTGTTGTGTGAGGACAATAAAAGGTCCAAATCTGGACAACCCCATCTTGCGAAGAGGTTATTTACCACAGAGGTCTACAGTTTCCATTTGTGAATCCTGGACTATGACCTACTTAGCCTGTCTGCCAAGACGTTTTGGAGACCTGGGACAGGAGTGTGGCCAGAAATTTTAGTTTTGTGTACACTATCTCCAACTGCTGCCCCCCACTGCACACTTGTTACAAAAAAGTCAGATTGTTACTAGTTCAGGAGTATCATCTCTATGCAGGTTGTAAACATATCTGTCTCATAAATAACAGAAGTTTAAACAGAGGCACTACTCTGTGGCCTGCAATAAAGCAAATACTTCAGATTATAATGATAATGCCTACAAAAACATTGTTTTGCAGTTATTTAAACTGTACAACAAAGTGTACTGTGAGTATGCCTGCCTACACCCTTGACCTGGAAGATGCACGGGTGACAGCTGTAGGTCAGGGAGACAGCACAGTCCCACACTCTCATTTTTTCCCTGCCCATGGGATAGCAAGGCATAACAGAAGTGGGTTCGCATCGTAATTTGCGACCCAAGATCGTGAAAAAGTGAATCAAATGTGGCTATGATTAGCAGTCATTGCTAATCATTGACAACTGGTCCTGGGTCCTGTAAAAGTGCCTTATTAGGCATTGTCACTTTAATTTTTTTTTTTGTCTTGGTATCCTCCCACCCCACGAACCCCAAGCTGTTACGTGAGTGGTCTAGAGAAGCTCCTGCTTCTCCCCCCCACCCAGTCTCCACGTGGGAGAAACGTGAGTGAGTCCTTTTGCAACACACCCAGAAGAGGAAGCATGTGTCAGGAGCTCTAGCAGGAATTCAAAAGTGAGTTTTCTTTATTTTATTTTGTCTTTCTTTTTTATTCTGTCATTGTGCCATCATCCGGTAATTTAAATTGTGTCTTTTTATGTTTTGCAGGTGGTCGAAGACAAGTTGGAGCCGGGAGGAGTGACTGGTGACCGCACCAAGGAGGAGCCGAAGGGAGAAGGCCGAGATCACGAGAGGGCATGGGAGCAACCTGGACGGAGTGGACAGCAGACGGCTGCATCGCGGGGTGAGGCACGTCGACATTTCGGAGACTAGAAACTGAGAGCAAGAGCACAGCAGAATCATGGAGCAGTAAAAAACAAGTAAAATATTTTCATTTCAGGGATCCTGGAGGGAGAAGAGGGGCACACGGACTTCAGAGTACAGATGGGGGCTGGCATAATGGCAACAAATGGGCAAGGCCTTGAGCTGGACTGTGGGTGGCGGGTGAACAAGGGCATGATCACTGGGCAAGAGAGGGTGCCCTGCTTGAACTTTAAGTTTGTGCATGCTTTCTTGCAGTGAATTTGGGAACAAACAGTGAATGTAATTGCAGTGAACAATGAACATTTGGGAACAGAATAAAGACTGTGCCCTGCAGTTTGCAGAGATTATGGGGGAACCAGAACTTAATGTGCCCTGCTACTATGTTGTGTGCCCTGCGTCTTTGCAGTGAATATTTGGGAACAGATAAAGGCTAAGTAAGCAGCCCTGCCTACTTTGCAGAAATCTGAGGGTAACCAAGTATTGTGCCCTGCTAGTTGTGTGCCCTGCTCTTTGCAGTGAACAATTTGGGAACAGAAAAAGACTAAGTAATGTGCACTGCTTTGCAGAGATCTGAGGGTGTATTGTGCCCTGCTAGTTGTGTGCCCACATGCAGTGAACAATTTGGGAACAGAAAAAAGACCAAGTAATGTGCCCTGCTTGCAGAGATGAGGGGAATCAGGCAAGTAAAGAAGTATGTGCCCTGTTTATGTTGTCAATGTGTGTCCTGCTCTTGCAGTGAACATTTGGGAATAAGACTAAGTTATGTGCCCTGCTAATTGCAGTGATCCATGAAGTGAACCACAAAGGCTTAATGTGCCCTGCTAACCCTGTTGTGCCCTGCTCTTGAACTTGGGAACAGATCAAGACTTAAAGTAATGTGTCTTGCTATGCAGAGATCTGGGGGAGGAGCCAACCCTGATATTGTGTGCCCTGCAGAGGCGTCACCAGAGGTAGAAAGTTGGGGGGGCTAATGCCCCTCAGTCAAAATCTTAACCCAACTAGGGGGGTCCGGGGGCATGCCCCCTTGGAACATTTTGACATTTTACATTCAAATGGTGGCTTTGCCTACATTTTAATGGGGAAAGATATGTTTGAAAAGGCTGGCTATCATGATCTCTATTTATTGGTACATGTGGAGACATTTAGTTACTGGACCACTGAGGAGGACAACAAGAGAGACATTATTATCCCAGCAGATCTGCTGAGAATATAAAGGATCCCAAAGAAAGTTGGAAGGTTACTGGAGACCCCAGAGGAAAACAGACAGACAGCATTATCCTAGCAGATGTGCTGGGAAGGTTACAGTACCCTGAGCAAATATGAGACAAGTCAGACAAAAAAAGGTTATAGCTTAGGCAGTGCTCTATATCTTTGGCTGCCTTGTCTGAGCTTGCTACCCTTGCTTGCCACAAGCACAAACACTCAACACAAATCCATTAGGTAGGCAACTTAGAAAAAGGCTGTTAGTTTTCTCTGATCTCTAGTTATTTCTGGCAAGAAGCTGAGAACATTAAAGGGACACTGTCACAGTCAGCCTTTAAGACTAAGTTTGAGCTGCCCAAACTGAAGGTTTAGGGAGGAAGCTTCACAAATGTAAAATGAACTGGTAGTAGCATACTTTAATGTAACGGCTCCATACTGTGTATTTTTGTAAAAATATTAAAATTTAGATGGTCTGTCTGCAATTTCAGCTCCGCGCATCCACGAACTAGACAGGCGCAGAGCTGAGGGGAAATGCGTTCATGCTGGAATTATTTATTTTTAGTCCAATATAAATAAAGCGTCTTACCAGATAGGGCTGTGAACACTGACATGCTCAAAAAAACTCCCATTTCAAAATGAGGGCTGTAAACTGTTTTATTTTAAAGGCAAAAGTTGAAGTCACGATTTCAGACATGTGCATTACCAGGAAGTTAAGGCAGTCACTCGGTTGTATGACCCCCCCCACCCCTGTCAATCACTCCCCTGTGGTCCAACAACTGGCTCACCTGCTGCAGTGCCAACCCTGTCAGTCAGTCCAGCCCTCCTCTGACTCTGAATTTGAATATAATCCCCGCCTTCTCACCAGTTCTGTCTTCCTCTCACTGCTCAGTGCTCAATAACATCCCATTCAAGAGAGTCGCTCCTGATCTTCTGCAGCCAGTGACTAAATCCAAACCTGAATCCCACCTACACGCTCATTCAATTTCAGTCACTTTCATTTTTCTCCATGATCAGCATCACGAAGTCAAGCGGAAAAAAATGAAAGTGCGCTCCATGTGGTCGCTCTGTGAAGTGCCACATCCTTAAAGAAATCACAGCATCATTATTCCAGCAAGTCATTGAAGATGTGATTATTTCTCTCAATGGGGAAATGATTGGGGGGCTTCAACTTACATTGGGGGGGATGTAGCCTCCCCAAAATCAGCCTGGCGATGCCACTGGTGCCCTGCTCTTTGCAGTGAACATTTTGGGAACAGAAAAAGACCTGCCATGCAGCTTTACAGAGATCCATGAGGGGAACCAGAAAATGTGCCCTGCTAAGTGTTGTGCCTTGCTCTTTGCAGTGAACTTGGGAACACAGAATAAGACTAATGTGCCCTGCTTTGTAGAGATCCATGAGGGGAACTTAAAGACTTATGCCCTGCGTTGGCACTATTGGAAACAACAAACTATACTGAGTAACTGTCTGCCCTTTTTCTGGGCAGAAAATTAAAATTTTAAGTGCTGTCATGTGCCCTGCAACTGCAAAGATTTTAACTTGAACTTACTATGTTGCCCCTGCTTTTTAAAGGAAGGAACTAGCTGTGCCCTTGCACTTTGATTTGGACACACTACTTGTCTCATTGTGGCAGTAAGCCCACACAAACTTAAGTAATGTGCCTTGCTATGCAGTGACTGCTGTCTGCAGCACAGTCACAATGGGAGGGATTGCCCTGCTTAGACAGGAACCGGGTTTGGTCTGAGAAGTGCCAGCGACTGGGCGGGGGCTGGGGGGGTCACAAATCTGCTGCCATTTTCTTTTTTTCAGTACAGGAAAAGCCTGATGTGTTAATTTAAGTAGTTGCACACCCTGACACCTTGTTTTGCTAACTTCAGACTTTTTTAATAATTACAGTCCGACATGGCTGGAATTAAATTAGCAACTGCAGAGGGATGGTGCCAAAAATATGATCCAGAAAGAAATTGGCTATAGATTAGCAGTGAGGGAGACTGTGCAGTGCGTGTTAGTTGCAAATTGTGCTGTGAGTATAGAGATGAGCTACGTGGGTTGAGGAACTTCAGTGAGGCATTAATTGCAGGGATTACAGGCCCCCAGCTAAAAGTTGACACCATTTAGAAACATCTTCTGACAGAGCAGCACAAGAAAGCTGTTAACATTTTGAAATTTGGTAGAACAAAGTCACCACTTGATATATATCACCATCCCACAATTGGTAAGTTTAAAATAGTGAGGGGGGAGGGTGGTTAGGGGTTTGGACCCAGACCTAAAACAACTTTAATTTATTTGCAGGGAGAGCTTTCAGTAATGCAGAAGAACAGCACAGAACAATTTTAGGGAGGCTGATGGAGATTCTGTATATGATGGCCAAAGAGAACATCCCTATTAAAAAGTTTGAAACGATAGTAGAACAAGAGAAATGCCATGGAGTTCATTTGGGCAATAAATACATTAACTCTGTTAGTGGGAAAGAACTCAATGTGTATTGGCAAGAACCTAGAAGAAAACCTGCTGGCAACTGTCAAAATTGCAAATTATTTTTCAGTACTTATGGACAGTAGTACTGACAGTGGTGTAATTGAAAAGGAACTGGTTTACGTAATTTATGTAAAATCCCATCAATGGTCACGTGGAGACTAACTTTTTACTAATGAAAGCTATATCAGATGGCACAAGTCAGGGATTGAAAAATCTCCTTTTAGACATTTTTACAGATTCTGGCCTTAATATAAAAAACATGGTTGGGTTTGGGGCTGATAGGACATCTGTCAACAGGGGTGTAAGATGGGTCTTGCTGCTCTTTTAAAGGAAGACATACAGTGGTTAGTTGGTGTTCATTGAATCTCACACAGATTAGAACTGGCCATAAAAGACGCTTTGGATAACACCTATTTCTTTTTGAAACTAAACAACTTTATTGATTTTATTCATAGAAAGACATGAACCAAGGAAAACCATACAGGAAACAATGAGAGGAAATATCCACAGCGATTCATGTCCCCCCTCCCCAAAACATCCCCCAGGCTTTGGCTAGTAACAGTCCATAAGAAAATGAAGAATAGGTAAAGGATAACACCTATTTCAATGATATTTCAAACCTTCTGACCCAACTGTTTTATCTCTATCAGAAAAGTCCTAAGAGACTCAAAGAGTTACGGTCCCTTGCCCAGGCCATGGAGATGTCAGTTGAAAAGCCCAAGAAGGCCCATGGCACACGTTGTGTGCAGCATAAACTTCTTGCCACCCATGCCGTTACCAAATCATTCCCGGTAATTTGTGCCCATTTAGAATCTTTTGCCGCAGACCCAACTCATGACCAGGCCAAACCCAAGGGAATGTTGCAAATTTTGACTAAATTCCAAATGGTGGCACACATTTCGTATTTTGAACAGCAGCTTCAGCCACTTGCCAGGTTCTCACTAGCACTTCAAAAAGAAGTAGTTGAAATGCCAGAGCTACTAAGCTCTGCTGAAACTTTGAGAAACACTCTTGACCATGCTAAGCAGAGTGGTCCCATAGGTGGCAGTGAACTTGACATTCTCTTAAAAAAATGGGTCTGATGTTCTTTCAGGAGCATTTGATGAAGTCACTTACAAGGGTGAGAAATTAACACATTTTAGTGGCCAAGTTAAAACTTTTAAACAGCAAACTAAGAAATACATTACAAACATTGAGAACTGTTGTGAACAAAAGTTTGGTTTGACTGATGAAAGCAATATCTATAACCGTGCAAAAGTGTAAGATGCCAGACTTCATACCTCTCAACCTCTCAGCACTAAAAATCATAGCATTGGCCTTCAAAATTCATAGCAAAGGGTCAGAATGTGGAGCACTTTCTTATTTTAAACAATATTATGTTTACAGATAGTGGACCCCATACAGTGAGTAATAAGGAATGTTTCTATCAGCTTAGTTCAATGATTTAATAGTTTGTGTGTCCAGAAATAGCTCTAACATTATGAGGCACATCGGTAAACTTGTGAGGAGCAAGGGTAAATCTGAGTGTGAAAATCATAGCGCTATGAGGAATTCATAGCAGTTGAGAGGTATGCCAGACTTTGGCCAGCAGACAGAAGGGAACCGGAGCTGTATGGTCTGAGTGTGAAAATCATAGCGCTATGAGGAATTCATAGCAGTTGAGAGGTATGCCAGACTTTGGCCAGCAGACAGAAGGGAACTGGAGCTGTATGGTAACAGTGACATTACTGCAGTAGCTGACCACTTTTCAGCACTTTTGCAGCCTGACTGTAACAGCACTCTGCTACTTGCAGAATAGCAAGAGTTTAAAATTTTTGCTCAAACCAATTTCATCAATCTTTCTGCCTCTGCCACCTGGTCAAAGCTGGCATTTGATTTCCAAAATTCTTATCCAAATCTGTTGAAGCTTGTCCATGTGTTGAGAGCATTTCCTGTGTCTAATACAATAGCAGAAAGGTGTTTTTCCAAGTATGAACAAGGTTAAAACTTGCTGGAGAGCAAGTCTGGCAGAGAATACTGTAGAAACATTGGTTTGCATTAAAAAGCAGCCCCCCCCCCAGCTGAATTCAACCCAGACAGGGCTGTAGACATATTTTTTGGTGCTAAACCAAGACGTCCTGTTGATTTGGCGGCTGAGGATGGTGGCCAACCCCCAGGTCCCTCCCCCCAAAAACAGGCCAGAATTACTAGCTACATGCCTGGTGGAGAAGAGCAGCATAGATTGACCCAGTCCTTGTTGGTGCTTTATGGTCAATCACAGTCCCAGGTGGAGTAGTTTGGGGCGGGGGGGTCATTTTAAATTCATGTTTAATTTGTCACGACTCACGATCATTAGCATGCTCATGAATTCACTCTGCTTTGGCAGACATCCTTCTCAGCTCTTAAAATGTATGTGCTGCTGCACAATTGCTGTAATTTTCTAAAATGGCTAAATAAAACTGATAGTCTCAGAAACGTGTGTACAATGTGTATTTTATCAATATAGAGCAAGATAATTACATTTTATGGGATTGTGAGCAAAAATATAAATTTTTGGTAATTGCTGATCAACATCGGTCAACTGCTAATCATTTTTTACTTTGATTAGCGAAGGCCGCTAATCAAGTCTCTGACACTAATTTATGCCTTGGATAGGAGTGTGTGCCCCCATGTTTGTTGATGCAATGAACTGTGAGACAGAGAATGTCCCTGCCACTGAAGACGGACCATTTTTTTATTTAAAAAAATCTCCTGGTTATAACCACCCTTTCTTATTACTATCTCTTTATTTTCTAGTCCAGAAGGTAGGCCACCTTTGGGCGAACTTTTCCCTCTTTCTCTCTCTCCAGAGCTATCCCTTTTCTGTTTTTTCTTATATCCTCTTTGGTCCAAATTCACAGGGAGGTTAAGTGCATATGACCTCCAAGGCATGCACAAAAAGAAGGCACAATAAATACATAAGGTTACCTAGGGTAGCTTGAAGAATACAAAAAAGAACAGCCTTTGGGGCTGGAAAAACTAGAATGTCCCCATTTGTAAACTTTTCCCTTATCTGTATACTGTTATACTGGTGGACAGGGGCAGCAACTCTTTTTCTCTTTTGTTTCCATACTCCTGCTGCTCCTGGTCACATATGTAGGTTCTCAAAAGATAAAGGAAGAGCGTAAGAGAAAGCCTTGTGTGGCTATTTAAGTTTGCATAGAACATTGGGTTCTAATATTGTAGAGAACCCCCTGTAGTTTTTATGTAAAATGGTTTTGTGTAGCAAGAACTGTAAGAAAATGCTGCAACATAAAATGCCCTTCATAGGAAATAAATGAAACAGGAAGGAGAAGAGCAGTAAAGAGAACAAACACAAAAAAACCAAAATGGACACTCTAAAATAATGCAAGATAAAAAATAAAGAATTAGTTATTTGTAACGAAGGTTACCTGGGAATTCATTATTAATACTTTAGGCAGTCTTATGTGGTCCTTTAGAAGAATGCCCAGGAAGACATTTTAACTTCGTTGGTTTTAAAAACAAAAGGTTGGGCCGGCCACCGGCAATGCTTGAAATTCACTTGCGGCGCCAGTGACCCGGGTTCGGGAACGGACCTGGGACGTCGGAGGGCTGGCCGGGGGGAGATGGATAGAGCACCCCTTGGGTGGCTCTCCTTCTCAAGGGGGAGGGTGGGGCAGTGTCCGGTGCAATGAGGACTCCTGGCGGAGGCTGGGAGTCACTCACGCCACCGGCACTCGGCATCAGGGAGGCAGGGCAGATGCTGGCATCATTGCACGCCCCCGCCTCCGAGAAAACCAGGAAAAAGATGGCGGGCGGGTCTGCTGTCTATGTGAAGCCCTCCCTGGGGCTTCAATTAGCTGCCATCGCCGCATCCCCAACCAGATACCAGTTCCGTGGCACAGATGAAGGGGACTGATGCTGTGGCCCCACTCTCTGGGGGGTAAGCCGGGGATAACTGGGGATGGCAGCAGCAGATGGCAGTGGAAGTCCCAGGGGCCGTGACCAGGGTTGATGGTGACAGCGGACCAGCCAGGATAAAGAAGAAAATAAAAAAAAAAAAAAAAAAAAAAGGGTAAAATTCTGGCCTACAACTCTGGAGAGCAAAATGAAGTAAGTCTTACCTGAGCAGGGAGACTCGGTGAAGTGCCGATCCAGGGGCCCTATGGGCCAACAGCGGCCCTTTGTGGCCAACTTTATAGCAGGAAAACTGTCAATCAAAACAAGTGGAAATTTCCACTTCCCTTCTTACTATTAAATCTGGTGCTAAGCTATGTTATTTACTTATGATTTAGGGACTGTATTAGTAGTATGCCTAGGAAGCCCTCAGTATTTGTATAAATTAAAAAGAGGGCTTAAAAAGGAAATGTTTTGTTTGAGTGATGCTAGGGTCACCTGACTACAGGGGGTGGATATAAAAAGCCCTCCTGTGCTAGCAGAAGTCAGATAGAGTCAGTTGCTGCGGATCAGTGTAGGCTAAGGACTGCGTGGGTCCGTGCTATACTAGCAAAACAGTAGTGGAAACAGTGTTGGTTCGCCACAAGATTTACTGTTTTTGTTTGCTTTAAAGTTTAATTGAAGTATTACTTTACTTTTGTTTTCTGTATAAAGTATTTTATTTTCTTATTGGAAAAAAAAGAAACAAAATAAACATCACACCAGGAAAACGGTGTATTAAACTTAAAAATTTGTTGTTGAAGTCCATCTGTTTATCCCACACCTTTAACACATTGCACAAGTGTTGTCCATCTGGATTAACAGAGAACCGGGGCAAATATGCTCCAGCAGTGCATGGAGGCTGTACAGGACAGCCCTCATTTCCAGGACATTTATATGCAGCTTGGGCTCAACCTTGGTCCATGACCCCTGCATCTGGTAAAGGCCCAGATGAGCATCCCAACTTGAGTCCAAGGCATTTGTGCTGAGGATCTGAATAGGAGATGGTACAAGGAATTGGATGTCCTTTAACAGGTTTTCAAGATCCATCCACCATAGCAATGCTTTGCAAAGTGGAGACATGACAAGAACCATTTGGTTCGGCTCATCTGTCAACTGATCCCACTAGACCCTGAGTGTCCACTGAGGGATTCTTATATGGAGGTGAGCCAATGGCATCATCACTATGGCTGCAACCACGAAACCCAGGAGACATAACATTATTCTTGCAGAGGCATATTGACTCCTGTATACCAGCTGTGCTTGGGCTATCAAATTGTCTGCTCCGTTCTGTGGCAGGAAAGCACATCCCTTTTCTGTGTCCAAGACTGACGCCAATATGTTGCAGTCTTTGGCAGGGAATCAACAAAGACTTTGGCACATTCACTGTGAACCCCAAGTCTTCGAACTACTGCCATGTCCAAGAATGAGTATGTAGCAAAGGGGCCCTCTAATAGCATTCAAACGAGACCGCTTTACTAGTAGTGTGTTTAAATCATCACCACCCCCAAATACCTGGTTGGCTAGTAGACTTAAGGATTTTTACCCCTGCAAGCACTGCAAAACTTGCAAATCGTCAGTGCAAGGTAGGCTTTTTTTGAATCCAGGGGGGCATGGTGAAAAGGAAGTCGAAATTCAACACTTCATCACTGCACCACTAACTTTGTGGTTTATGCATTATGGTGTTCGTGTGGTAAACTGTATATTGGAGAAACCACAAGAACACTGAAAGAATGAATACAAGAGCACTTTAGAGCCATATAGAAAAGAGATTCTGATCACCCTATAGGTAATCATTTGTTGAACCAGTCCCATCTGGAGCAACACAAAATCTGCTACATGGGCATTGACCATGTCCCTTTTAATTTGAAGAGGGGGGGACAGGGGTTTGGATTTGGAAAGAAAAGAATCGATGTGGCTCATTAGGTTAAAAATGTTAAAGCCTATGGGTTTCAATGGCCAAATGAACTGGTGCCCTTTTATTCATTAACAGTGATGATGAAAATATTACCTGGACATATAGAAATAACTTACAGTGTTTAAGGCTTATCATAAAAATCTAAAAAATGATGAAACACTAATGTTGTGTAGTTTTTCAATCTTTTCATTAAGAAACCTCTGTTTATGTAATAAAAGTTCTGAAAATATTTCTGAATATGGTAAGCAGTTGTTGGTATTTGTTTAGATAACTATGGCACCATAGGTTTTTAGCAACCTATTTTGTAAGTGAGAAGTATCTTTTTGTATGCATGGTTCACTCCATCCAGCCCAACAGTGTTGCAGTGTGTAATGTAGGAAATTATCCTTTGAATTTTTGTTTATTTAACACACTGGATCACTAAGGAGAGTTGGACTGGATGAACTGTTTGGTTAATGCATCAAAGGGGTTAACACTATTTTACACTGACACTATGTATTGTTATTGATGGCACCTCTATCACAAGCTATTTAAATCACTGAATGGAATGATCTGGGCATGCCTCCTGAAGAAGGGAAGTTAGTGCCCCGAAGCGCCGAGGCTGGATGAGGGTGGAGGTCCTTCACTTTATTTAGTGTTTACTTTATCACTTATGTGGGACAGTGGGAGGGTGCCCCGGAGAGAAGAGCCGCCATAAGGCAGCTCGATCCTGTTCCCACCTCCCCAGGCGGCTCCTGAAGACCCGAGTCTGCTCCCCAACCCGTGTTGCCAGCGTGGCACAAGGTAAGGCATCCAGAGCCTCGGCCCTCTGCGCCACCCGGCCGGCCAAGCAAGCAATTCTAGAGGAACTGAATTTGCACTTTGCTTTAGCAGGTAATGCTTTTGATAATTTGTCCCCAGCTCAAATCCCTTAACCCACACAGAAGTCGCCTAATCCCCCACCCAACATTCCAAATCTTTTTAATTTTCTGCTGGTCACCTATAAACAGGTGGAGCAGTTCCTTCTGACCCTTGATCATAAAAAAGGTGCTGGGGCCAACAATATTGAGCCTCTTTTCCTATAATTAGGCTACCTCATCCTAATGGCACCTATAACTCACCTTTTTAACCTTTCAGTCACAAGCTAGGAAGTCCCATCATTATGGAAATCTGCCCATATAATCCCACTTTTCAATCCAAAGATAAAACTTCGGTACACAGCTACTGGCCCATCTCCATTTTGCCAGTGTTGGCTAAGTTGCTTGAGAAGCCAGTACACGAACAGCTAAAAGAATACTGTACCTAGAGATGTACAATATAATTACCCCAATGCAATCAGGCTTCTGGGCTAAACACAGTACTTCCTCTGCATTGGTAAAGGCTATGAATGATTGGTTTATGGCCCTTGACCACAAGTTCACCAATGTGGTTATATTTTTAGACCTTAGCAAGGCCTTTGACACTGTGGACCATACTATTTTACTGAGTAAACTTATAAATGCTGGCTTATATCCAGATGCAGTTGCATGGTTTCGATGTTACCTTATCGAAAGACACCTGCAGTTGAAGGTAGAGGGTCTGTCTTCCACCTGTGTATACTCTGGTAAAGACAAATCATAAGACTCTATGCTGGGACCCTTGTTATTTATGGTGTATACTAATTATTTAGACCATAATATCACTAACGCCAAATTATACTTTTATGCCAACGACACCATTCTCTATACCACAAGCCCAACACCAGAATCAGCCATACACTCCGCACAAGAGGCGTTCAACCAACTTCAAGCTAACTTATACTCATCAAAGCACCTTCTAAATGTGGCTAAAACCAAGTATATGATTGTCTCTCACAAACCTGTCTGTCTCCCCTCTACACTGGGTATTGCCACTCTAGCTAAAGAAACACTCAAATTGGTTGGCTCCTTTAAATATCTGGGCATGTGGCTATCTTTTGCCATACACATAGAAAACCTCTGTAAAAAGCTTTGTCAGCAGCTTGGGTTTTATTTTTGAAACAAATCTTGCTTTAAAACTGATGTTAGGAAAACACTTGTTCAGGCCATGTTCCTCCCCTTGTTGGACTATGGTGACATTGTATACAGAAATGCCAATGCCTCTAATTTATCTGGTCTTGTGATTTACTGCAGAGCTCAGCACTTTATTAGTGATCTCTCTGCCAATAACCATCACTGTTTCCTTTATAAGGAAATAGGTTGACCCTCTTTTGAAATCAGAAGGCTAAGATACTTAAAGGGGAAGTCTCCCATTGTTTCACACCAATATTTTCCCAACTCCTTATGTGTAACTGCTGTGTGCCTCCTCCAGTTGCCAGCAGTCTTATTGCTGTCCAAGTCTAAATAATAAATAAAAATATACAGCCCCCAGAAGATATCAATGTGTTTGTCCTCCATTTTACCATCTATGTTGCTGGAGGATGATGTCATCAGAGCAACAGATAATGGTGCTGCACTAAATGCAGTTCCACCAGTAAACCAAACTCACTATGTTTGGTTCCCCACTAGAGTAATGGAGGAACCCTTTAAGTGTTGTGCACATCCTGAAGTGCAGTTCTAATAGGGACTAGGATCATATGAGTGTGATGCCGCACTAATTTGAGGTATATACAGTATTCATATAAGGAAGTACCTGTATGTGTTGTATTACTGTTTCTGTTAGCAAAAACAGTTTACCCAATCAATGACTCTGGGTACAACAACAGTTTTAATTGGCATTATACAGCTGTTCTATTATGTTCTATGTGTGTTAGCATTCTCTGTTTTGATTGACACCAGCAGTGAGAAACACTCTTGCAAATATGCCCCTTTCCCTTTGTAACTAGGCAGTCAGTGATTGGATGGCTGCTCTAAGGCAATAAAGGGTTCCGCTATAACAAGGAATAGGTTACCAGGAAAGCATCAGCTGCAGCATATGGAATAAGGGTAATCTAGTGGATAAAGCACAGGCACAAGAACTGGGAGACTCTAGTTTAAATCTTACTAGAGTCTCTTGCTCTCTAACCCTTGACAAGTTCCCCTAACTTGCTTGGGAACTGTGATGGCCCCTCAGGTCCATGACTTTAAAAGCGCCCCCATTCCCCTTATTAAGCATTAGCAGTGATGTGAGAGCTACAGCACTTCACTTTGAAGGTACTGAGGACAAGCTGCGGCAGCCCCCCCCCGCTTTGTAATGCCAGCATTTGAAATAGGATGTCCCTCACAAATCAGATGCTACACTTCAGCTGTTGTAGGTAAAGAAACTAATCAGTCTCAGTGTTTGTAGTGCTCTGTATTTGCTTAGCTTATTCCTCCCATGCCATAAGCATTCGGTGTCTTGGTATTTCCAGTCAGAAACTCAGATTTAAGGAGCATTTGATATGTTAAACAATAAACTTTATAAAGTAAGTGATCTAGCTATCCACTTTCAGGCTGCTGAAAGGGGGAGTGTATCATTTGTGCAAAGGAGGAATTCAGTCTTGTGTGATCCTTGGGAAACTGCCCAGGCCCACCTTGTAAATGAATCTTCTCAATGGTGTTCACCTGGTTCAATACAGATTGACTGACTGACTGCTAGATTGACTGATTCAGTCTACTGCTCTCCACAACATGTTACAACTGTCTCACAGAGAGAAATGAGCAGTACAAAGAACATAATTTGTTTCCTGTGAATGAAATACCATTGGATGTATTATTTGCTCCACACATACAGTATTAGGCTACAAGTACAACTCCCTGTGTGAGTTGCATGACAGAACTGTCTTAAGCCATTTTTGATGTTTGATGCCTTTATATTTTCTTCTGCACTGTTGCTGCAGTGACATCAAGGAATGGGAGGGGCTGTATTACAAGTCTCATTTGCATGTAAATGGAGGCTTGCTTGACACTTTACTACCTTGTGTCAGAGCCTCAGGCTCTAGATATGTGTTGCAACTGAAGAAATGACTGATCTCTTATATGTACAGTGCTTGATGTAATGTATAATAAATAGATCAGACATATCCAAACATAAATATATAGGAGTCTTCTCCTTTAAACACGTGGGACAGGATTTTCAAAGCCCCGATGCAAGCTGCGACAATGACAGCTTAAATACAGAAACACAGAAACATAGAATTTGATGGCAGATAAGGACCGCTTGGCCCACCTAGTCTGCCCATTTCCCTACCTAATGGATAAGCTGCAGATCCTAGTTAACCAACAGCCTACTTCCTCCTACCCCCCACTAGAATTGCCTTATGTCTGTCCCATGCATTCTTGAATTCCCCCACTGTTTTTGACTCTACGACCTCCTCAGGAAGGCTGTTCCATGTATCCACAACCCTCTCTGTGAAGAAATACTACCTCACATTACCTCTGAGCCGTCCCCCCTCTATCTTCAAATTGTGCCCCATGTTTTGTACATCTCTTTTTCTGAAAGATGCTACCCTCTTGGACTTTGTTGATTCCCTTGAGGTATTTGAAAGTTTCTATCACGTCCCCCCTCCCCCTCCTTTCCTCCAGGCTATACATCTTTAGTTCCTTTAGTCTTTCTTCATATGTCTTCTGATGCAGACCCTGCATCATTTTGGTTGCCTTCCTCTGGACAGCCTCCACCCTGTCTATGTCTTTGAGGAGATGGGGTCTCCAGAACTGTACACAGTACTCCAGATGTGGTCTTACCAACTGTCTGTACAGAGGGCCAACAACTTCCTGTTTTGTACTGGTGATGCCTCTCCCTATGCATCCCAGTATCCTCCCAGCCCTCCTTGCTGCCTTCTCACATTGCTGTCCCACCTTTAGGTCATCTGATATGACTACCCCCAGGTCCCTTTCCATTTTTATTGTTGTCAGTATCTCACCCCCCATTGTGTAGTCTTCCCCTGGGTTTTTGTTTCCCAGGTGCATTACTTTGCACTTCTTCGCATTGAATCTAAGCTGCCATACATTTGACCATTCCTCCAACCTTGCCAAGTCCCTTTTCATCCTTTTCACCCCACCTTGTGTATCAACCCTGTTGCAGATCTTTGTGTCATCTGCAAAGAGGCATACTTTCCCTTCCAGTCCCTCTGCAGTGTCACTTATAAAGACATTAAAAAGGACTGGCCCCAGGACTGAACCCTGCGGTACCCAACTAGTAACCTTCCTTTCTTCACTGTGGACTCTATTTACTATTATCCGTTATGTCCTGTTGTCCAACCAGTGTCTTACCCAGGCTACCACCCTGGGACCTACTCCCAGGCTGGCTAATTTGTTTATTAATCTTTTGCGTAGGACTGTGTCAAATGGCTTGCTAAAGTCCAGGTAGACCATGTCCACAGCCCTTCCCTGGTCTACTGCTTTGGTCAGCCAGTCAAAGAAATGAATTAGATTTGTCTGACATGCCCTTCCCGCTGTGAATCCATGCTGCCTTGGGTCCTGTGTCCCACTGGCCTCTAGGTACTCAACAATTCTTTCCTTCAGAAGTGATTCCATCATTTTCCCTACCACTGAGGTCAAACTGACAGGTCTGTAGTTTCCTGCCTCTGTCTTGCCCCCACTATTGTGAAGGGGAATCACATCCGCCCTCCTCCAGTCCTCAGGTACCACACCATCCTCCCATGATTTATTAAAAAGAGTAGTCACTGGTGTTACTAGTTCTTCCCTTAGTTCTTTTAGAATTCTGGGGTGAATCCCATCAGGCCCCATTGCTTTATCCACCTTCAGTTTTAAGAGTTCTTTCAGAATCCTTTCTTCTGTGAAAGGACTGATATCAACCCCCTATCCAGAGTGCTTTTATTGACCAGATTAGGTATTTCCCCCTGCTTTTCCATTGTGAATACTAAGCAGAAGTATTCGTTCAGTATCCCTGCTTTTTCATTGTCGCTCTCTGCCCAACCACCTTCCTCTTTGTACAGCCACAGTATCCCTGCCTTAGTCTTTCTTTGCTCCCTAATGTACCTATAAAAGGTTTTATCCCCCTTCTTAACCGAGTTGGCTATATTTTCCTCGGTTTGGGCCTTTGCTATTCTGACTGCCTTACCCACTTCCTTCTGTTTTAACTGGTACAGTTCTCTGTCCTGCTCCTTCTGCGTTTCCTTATACTTCCTGAATGCTATCTTTTTCTCCCTTACCTTCCCCGCCACTTCTTTTGAGAACCATAGTGTTTTTTTCTTTCATTTTGATTTGTTTATTTGCTTCACACAAAGGCTTATTGCCTCTGTGATGGCGGTTTTGATGTTTCCCCATTGTTGCTCCACCCCACCTTCTTACCTGTTTGCTAGTGCTTTTCTGAGGCACTCTCCCATTTTGACAAAATCAGCCCTCCTGAAGTCCAGTACCTTCACTTTTGTGTGGCTTGACTCTACAGCTAAGTTTATCGTGAACCACACTGTTTGGTGGTCGCGTGTTCCCAGATGGATACCCACTTCAAGATCAGAGATCCTCTCTCCATTCTCATTTGAGAGTACCAGGTCTAAGATTGCTCTCTCCCGAGTGGGTTCCAAAACTAGCTGTCTGAGGCATGCCCCCTGTAGGGCATCGAGAATGGCCCTGCTCTTGGATGTGGCTGCAGCAAAGGTGCTCCAGTCAACATCTGGCATGTTCAGGTCCCCCATCAGCAATATTTCCCCTTTCTCTGCCATCCCAAGATTGCCTTCCATCATTTCCTTGCCCATTTCCTCCTCCTGAGATGGGGGTCTGTATACAACCCCTGTGTGGATTGTGGAGCCATTTCCAGTCTCCAGGATGACCCACAGTGCCTTCTCTCCTCCCTGTTTACCCTTTAGCTCTGTTGCTTTAATCCCTTCCCTTACATAGAGAGCTACTCCCCCTCCTCTTCTTCCCTCCCTGTCCCTCCTGTAGATTGTGTATCCTGGTATGTTGACATCCCAGTCATGGTTCTCTGTGTACCATGTTTCTGTGACTGCCACAATATCCAGACATCCCTCATCCATCAAAGCCACCATTTCAGCGAGCTTTTTACCTAGACTACAGGCATTGGTGCTCATTACCTTCCATTTTTTTTATGGCTTTATTTCTTTTTTGCCCCGTCCCTGTCCCTATCCCTACTGCCTTTGTCTTTTTCTCCATTTACCTCTGCCCTTCTCCCTATCGACTGCTCTATCTTGGTGTTTACCTCACTAATTATCCTGATTTTTTGGGGGGGCTAGGATTTCCCTTCTCCTCTTCAGTGCCTCCCCTTGGCTAGTTTAAATGCTTGCCATTGAAGCATTTAAACCTATCACCTAGGATCCTGGTTCCCCTCCAGGATAGATGCAGACCATCGTGCCTGTATAGGCCTGCATCCCTCCCAGGTGGAGCCCCAGTCCCCAATGAAGCCAAATCCCTGAACTCAGCACCAGCTTTTCAACCAGTCATTGAATCCCATGGTGCAGAGTGCCCTAGCCTCATCCATGCCATTGACAGGTAGCACTTCCGAGAAAGTTACCATGTGTGCTACTTGTCTAAGGCCCCTCCCCAACTCCACCAACTCCTGTTGCTCTGCTCTGATCCCATTCTCAGCCAGGTCATTCGTCCCTAGGTGGATAATGGTATCCAGCTCCCTCCCCCTTGCCGCTGCTCCCATGATCCTGAGGATTCATTTCCTGTCCCTCAAAGCCTTGGCGCCGGGCAGTCACCTTACCTCCCTTTCCCCTCCCTCCCCCAGTTCTACCCCCCTAACAATTGAGTCCTCCACTAGGAGTTGTTTCCTTCCCCTGTGGGGTCCTGGGCTGCCCTCCTGTGGGTCTCCATTGTGGACGTTCCCAGCATCCTCCTTGGTCTCCACTGCAGATGCCTCCATAGAGGAACCATGCTTCGCCAGAGTGGCGAATGAATTGTGGAGAGGCACAACTGGAGGGATGTGCCTCTGTTCCACCACCCTCGCCCTCCCTGAGCCCACCATGGTCCAATCATTCCTCTTTCTTGGCAACCTCTGAGGTAGTGGCGGTGGCCTGGGTGGTCCCTGGGTGGGGGAGCAGGTTTTCCGAGTCCCTGCCAGGTCAACATGGAGACGAACAACCTCCTCCCTCAGACCAAAGAGGTGCCTGCAATAGGGCAGCAATGCAGTCTCCAGAATGTCTCCTGGAAGACTGCTGCTCCACAGCCAGTGCATTGCACCACTCCCCACGTCTGTGTCCTTTCCAGTTTCAGATGCTTTTTGGTTTTTTGTTCTTGTTTTAGTGTGTGCAAGCTTGTGAGTGTCTCTACCCCCTATTCAATGTGCTGTGCCTTTAAGGATACGAACAGGTGTATGTTGTTAGCAGTTTTGGGAAGTGATGTCAGAGCCACTGCTATAATGGAATTATCGCTTGGGAGTGGGTGGGGTGGGGGAATGGTGGGTGGGAGTAAACCTATGCCATCCAGAAACAATCACCTACAACTCTTACGCTCCACACCGGGGAGTGCCTTCCTTCCTTTCAGACACCTATTTCACAAAGGCTAAGTAACAGGTCTACTCACAACTGACTGCAAATATCTCCCAGCTTGCGCCACATGCCAGTGTGTCCAGGATCCTGCGCCTGATCTTCTAATGGACAGGTCCTGATGTCTAAATCCCGCAACTTGTGGCAATAGTGGCAATGCGCAAAAGAGATGACGTACCCACTTGAAATGCTGCAGCGGCCACGGGGTGGATGGATTGAGAGTTGCACTCTTGGATAGGGGTATTGTACTGGCTCTTGCCTCCCCCACCATCACCATGTCCCAATCTGCTGGTAGGTTACCCAGTATCCCAGGAGTACCTCTAATGCCCTCCCCACCCCGATCTACCCCTTCATTGACATTGGAGACTATATGCCCTGGTGATCTAGTGGCCCCCAACCCCAGCACGTAGTGCCCACTGCCTCGCCCCCTCCCTCATCCTGTACCCCAATCTGGTGAATGGCACAGCCCTCCTCACACCACCATAGCCAGCGGCCAAATAAATTAGCAAAGTGCGTACTGTATACAATACATGTACGTGCTCTGACAGTTAATTCAGTGGCTGGCCATGGTGGCATGAGGAGAGCTGTGCCAGTCACTGGATTGGGGTACAGGATGGGGGAGGGAGTGGGGTGGTGGGCACTACCTGCCTGGTGGGGGATGAGGGGGCCACTAGACGTCCAGGTTAGGGAAGCATCTGCTATGTGGCTATATCAAGCTGGGGAGGGGACCCAAAATGAGGTATCGGGGGCTATTATGGTCATGGGAAGGATACCATGAACTTATGGATATTACTGTTGTGCTATATCCTTGTACAGAAGGGGCATAGCAGGGCTTGGAGGGAGACTAAGTCAAGGGGGATACATTTGCATTTGTATGTATTGCATGGCATATCGGGGTGGGAGGTGGCACTAGCTCTCCAGGATAATGGGTTGTAGGGATTAGGGTATAGGCTGATTGTGGCAGGGGGCACACATTGGCCTACATTGCCAACCCTCCCAGAGGATCTATAAGTACTGTTAGACCAGCCCTTGTCTGGTTTAACTTTACTTGGATCTTTGTCCTCGGGATCGAGTTTGAAATTACAAGATTGGGGCATATAGCGGCCAGCGTCTTTTGCAAGCCCCCTAGCACTATGCTGTAGCCACTTTTGTGGTGCAAGGCTGGCACAAGCCCCTATAGCACATGCAACCTGCTGTTTGATGCAAGTTGCATTGGAAAATAGCTCAGGGCGCATCTCTTGGTGCAAGGTGCCTGTTGCATCAGACACGTTTGATGCAAGCACCTTGTATCATTCTCAGGGCTTTGAAAATCTTGCCTGCGGTTTTGAGTAATTCCCTACCTCAATACGTTTCTACACTCCTCTGAAGATATCTAGGGTTATATAATTTCAGAAAGAATGTCTTCCTGCTTGATGTCTCCAGGCACTTCTCAAAATATGGGAAGGTGGCCTATAGCTGGGCTGCTCCCATGGTCTGGAATGCCCTCCAAAAAAACTCTTAAGCTGACTTCACTTGATAGTCTTCAGTTTGTCCAAACTCTCCTTGGTCAACACTGTGTAGACAAATGTACCTGCTACAAGCATTATACTTTCATCCCATAGTAACTGTGGTAATCCTTGACAGGCTGTCATTTCATTGAACTGTAAGTACCTGTGTAAATTTATAATTATCTATGTAAACAGTTTGTAACTCTGATATGTGGTATTACTTATGTAAAACTGAACCTATTATATGTTACACTCTGAGCTAATTTCCTTGTTTAGAACAGCAATATTTGTTATGTATATTGTTTTTTTCGCGTACTTTGTGGTATTGAACTGTTTCAACCCGTTATTATTTCTATGCTATCGAACTGTAACTTGCTGTTTGTTTCATTCTCTGTATTGTATTCTGTTCTACCCAGAACCTCCTTGTAAATGAGCAATGCTCAGTGGCGCTTTTTCCTGGTAAAATAAATACAAACTGGGATGGGGAAGAACTCTGAGGAGGAGGTTAAGTCAGACTCAGAATTACAGATAACAGGAGTACAAGGTAGATTAGATAGATGCATTGTCTTATTCTGTTCTTATTTTTTAGTCTGCTATTCACATTGTACACAAAAAGGCAACACAGTGATCATAGCATGGGCCAAATCTCTTAAACACTGGATCTGAAGGGAGCAGCTATATGAACTTACAGCAACAATGGATGTTACAGTGAAAATGTTAACTTATACTTTTTAATTTCATTTTAGATTGCCCCTTATCATCTGTCTTGCATTATACTATTCTTTATTAATTTTAAGTCTTGTTCTCTTTTCTTTTAGTATTTGACATAAAAAAAAGGAGCACTCCTTTTGATATGGCTTGGACCATGTCTCCATCAGTACTGTCAGCTGTTTCGGCACACCATAAGGTCAGACAGCAGTGTCTGCTACATGTTAGTCACATGAAAAATGATTTGAAACAGTGAGTGCCACCAAATCAGAAAAGAGTACTGATGAAAACCTGGAACGAGTCATATTAAAAGGAGTGCTACTTTTATTATTTCAAAGTACAAAAGTGCTAAAGCCAACTCACAATGGAGAAAAAAGGGTATCACTCACTTAGGAGATAAGAGGAAATTTAAAAAAATATAGATCTAAATGTTCCCTGCAAATGTGTACTGCTGTGTCAAGGTAAGTGGAAGGGATTACTATGCTGACAACCTGGGTTCTCATGCCAAGCCCAGGTCATCACATACAGAGTGGCAGAGGAAATACTGAGGGTCTGTCTTGCGCACTTCCTAACTCAGGGAGAATGGCTGGTTCCTGTTATACGACTGCCACCTGGTGGCTTGGGGGAATTACATGTTTGGGAAGGAATACATGGCTCCAGATGGTGGGTGAAATCCTGGCTTCAGAATGATGCAGGATACTGACATAACGAAATATCATTTGTCTAGTGGTCCCGTGCCATGAGTGTGTTTCAGAGTGTGGTGGGCAGTCCTAGTCCAAGTCTGTGTCTGATTGGCCAGAAAGGTATTCTGTCAGGTTGTGCCCCATTGAGGTGGGGTTGTACATAGGCCAGATGAAAACACAGGTAGAAGCAAGGCAGGTGCAAAGATGGATAATGCCACTAGACCTCTGGGACACTTGTTCCCCCCCACAACCCTACTGATCAGGAAGGTTCTTCAAGCTCTTCTCTTAGCTGGTCAGTCCCAGGGGGGTTAAGTCCCGGATGGTTTATGATGGACAGGCAGGGAGTTTGTGGGAATCAGTGGTGACCCCTCCAACAAATGTGGGATCAACTGCTTGTGGATGAGCTGAAGGACAGCCTGACCCACCTAGTAAGGAGGAAGAAGCAGAAAGTAAAAAGAAACTGGGTGGTAAACTAAATGTGCGGTAGAGCTACAGTAGTGAACAATGTTTTCCCATACTGTTCCTAAGTCATGTCTTAGATAATATGGCACACTATCCAGGACTGACAGAGTGTCATTCCTCTTTGGTTGGCCTGCTGGATTCAGCCATTGCAAGGCAACAAGAATGGTGTTCAAATACTATTTTGGGAGTGTGGGGAGGCGGAGCATGTACATGCTGCATGCCAGCTCAGTACTTTTGTTTGCACATTATGGAGGCTATTAAGATCCAAGTTATACACATTAAAAAGATTGTACACTATCTTCATATAGCAACTGCTTTTAATTTATTTGTGGCACGGCTCAGACACCTTCTGATACTTGCTGAAGGAACAGGAATATTTCTTCTCATTCTCGTCACTCAATAGAAACGTGAATTCAATCTGCTATGCAAGATAAACATTGCTGACAGTACGAAGACAATGTCAGTATGATAAATGACTTCCTTTGTAGTGTCAAACATCGACAAGCTATCCGAAAGAACTTGAATGGAAATTACAGTGTTCAGAGTGTGTTCATGCACACTATGTTTAGAGCTTCAGGAGATGTCCACCTCATTGTTGTACTTTCTACCTACGTTGCTATTGCTACCTTTGTTGTACCTCAGCTCCCATAAACTCTCTCTCTGGCCCCCACTCTGAGATCATTTTCAAAAGAAGTTATCAAGTCATTTTCCCATTGTGTCAACTGCCTTAACACATTCAATTAATTCCTAACAGAATGTAGCGTGCCCTTCACAGTTGTTATATGAGTGACAGACAGTGAAACCTGATCTTTCAGCTATACATCTGTGGTTCCATCTGCTAGCATGCTGAACCACTTAGCAGTTCCCATGCAGAAGTTCAAACTTTCATTTTGGATTTGTTGCCCCATTAGAATTTAACTTAGGTGTTTATTTCCAGTTGGCACTAGGATCAACTTTTAAAAATAGCATGGATAATGAAAATGGTATGCCGATGGTAGAGCGAAACTGCTAGCATGAAGACCATCACAGCAGCATAAGATCAACAGCCATTCTATACAAAAAAGTTTACACTTTTTAATACATACAATACTGCATGGGGAGTGGTGTGTAATGAGGCTTTTTACAAAATCCAAGGTGTGGAATGCCTCATAAACCATTTCAGCAAAGCTCAATTGGTTTATATTGGCATTAAGAAAAGAAAGGAGGTAAGAGAGATGGTGCCATAGATCAAGTAAAGGTATGCAGCAAAAAGTAAAGCTTAAAAAAAATATGGCAGACTAGGTGAGCCCTGGCGGCCTATATCTGCTGTCACAGTCTATGTTTCTAGGTTTCTAGGTCACAGTTAAGTAAAAAAAAAAGAAAAAAAAATGAGCTACAGCACTTTCTGGGTAGGATATTCAAAAGGGTTGCACATGGTGCAACATGGTTGTGCCATGCACAACTCACCAATGCGCCCTGGCGAGATATTCAAAGGGACAAGTTGCACTGCGCAACTCCCGATGCGCCAGAGTGCATCAGTAATGTATGAGGTGCAAGTGTGGGGGGGTGTACCCATGTATATGCGGCACATCCCGATATTCAGCCCAGGATGTGCGGCGCATATGCTGGCACATCCCCGCCTTGCACCACTCAAGGAGGCGCAAAGTTGTGCCTGGGAAAACTAGGAGCAAGTCCTGGCCACCTACAGGTGAGCTGCCATATTGCAGGGTGCAACACAGCAGCTGTCAGCCGTGGGTGGCCACCCGCCCGCCCAGAACACTGTCCACTAGCCCCCTGCCCTGGGAGCGTTGTGCCCCCCCCCGCCCAACTGCGGGCATAAGGTACAAATATCCCTGGTGGTCCACACATTCATTCACATATCAGGCCTGTGGACCAATGGGTGTACGGACAGTACTGTACGCTGTCAGTCAGTGGGTGGCGGGTGGCATGCGGTCAGGTGCCCCTGCCCGCCGCTGACTGGGGAGGTGCTAGGTGGCGAGGACCACAGTGGGTGGGTGGGTGGGGAGGGGTACCACTGGACCACCAGGAGTGCATTTGTGATTTCAGCCCACGATCGGGCACTGGGGGTTCCACTGGACCACCAGGGATTTTTGTAACATATGCCCGTGATCAAGTGCTGGAGAGCGGTTCACTGGACCACCAGTGATAATGTTAACATATGCCCATGATTGGGCGATGGGGAGCAGTCCACTGGACCACCAGGGATAATATTAACTTATGCCCATGATCGGGCAATGGGGAGCAGTCCACTGGACCACCAGGGATAATATTAACTTATGCCCGCGATCAGGCGATAGAGACCGGTCCACTGGACCACCAGGGATATTTGTAACATATGCCTGTGATCAGGTGTACGGGTGCGTGGTCCACCACGGGACTGCAGGGCGTCGGTCCCTGACAGCTGCAGCCTGGCAGGGTGTGAGGCGCAAGTTGCTGAGGATCGGCACGCCCATAATGACATGCAAATGGCCCCATTTGTGCCTTGCATGCATAATGGCCTCATTTGCATGCCCAGTGCTGAATATCGTGGTTGATGTGCCTAGCGCAACTGCACTTGCGCTGGTGCATCCCCCGGCTCCTCTCCTGCCACTTGCACTGGCGCAGTGCCACTGCACCGTGCACAGTGTGTGTGCCCTCAGTTCCTAATTCAACGGTGCTGAGCCATGGCACAGCACCATTGTATATTGCATGGTCCATGCCCTAGCGCAGCCCAGTTGTGCTGCGTCCAGGCTTGTGCCCCTGCCTGGCGCAGTCTGAATGTCCCACCCCCTGTGTTTTATTTTTTTATAATTACTGGTTTCTAATGTTTTGGAAGCCACACGCTATCTGTTTGGTGAAATGACTTTTTGTTACAGTTTAACTTGTCCATGGATACAGGGTGTGTGCCAAGGGACTGGAGGAGGGTGTATGTGGTGCCATTGCACAAGGGGGCAGTAAGGAAGTGACAGAAAATTATCACTCAGTTAGCCTCACCTCGGTGGTGGGCAAGGTGATGGAGGCACTAATAAAAGAAAGGGTGATGTATTACCTGGTGGACAGCGACCTGCCAGATGAAAGGCAGCATGGATTCATGAATGGGAGGTCCTGCCAGATGAACTTGTTAGAGTCTTCAATTGGGTGACACAGGCCATGTCCACTGCCCCCCCCGGTCAACCACCTATCTGGACTTCAGTAAGGCCTTCAACACTGCCAGTGTAGCAATGCAGTGGTGAAGGCAAATGGAATGTTGGCATGCATTGGGAGGGGCATAACTACCAGAATGAGGGAGGTGCTGATGCCTCTTTATAAGACCACAGTGAGACCACGCCTGGAGTACAGCGTCCAGTTCTGGAGACTGCATCTACACAAGGACTTTGATGGGATGGAAAAGGTTCAGAGAACAGCAACCAAGATGGTGCATGGTACGCAGGGGAAATTATATGAAGAGAGTGTAGGGAATTGGGTCTGTACCCGCTGGAGACTAGAAGGGAGAGGGGGGACATGATTGAAACTTCTAAATATGTGAAGGGGATCAATAAGGTGAAGGAGGGGAGCTTGTTCAGAAGGAAGGAGGGGTATAAAACTAGAGAGCATAGCCTAAGGTTGGAAGTTGGAAGATATAGAGGCAATCTGAGGGGGCAATTCTTCATGGAGAGAGTGGTGGAGGCCTGGAATAAACTACAAGAGGAGGTGGTGGAGGCCAAAATGGTGGAAAGATTTAAGAGGGCATGGACAGACATATGGGATTGGGAAGTGAGGGGAAGGGGAGGGTCCATAAAAGTGGAGAGGAGTAGGGGAGGGGAGAAAGGGCAGATTTGATGGGCCATTGAAGTCCTTTTCTGCCATCAGATTTCAGTGATTCTGTGAGTCTGCAGTTCACATTAAACTTAATGTGCACCCAGTTTGCAACCCATTCATTTTTCCGATTGCAATGAGTTGCCAACTAGTTGATTTGTTTTCTCCCCTTAGCTACAGAAGGTGGCTTTCAGCTGAAAGTACATTCAGGCAGCTCATTCAGAGCTAAGCAGAAACCAGCTAATGACCAGATATCACTGATTAAGACTGTGGTGTGCCAGAGGGGGCTCTCACAGGTTCTTTAGAGGTGGTTAAATTATGTTGCCCATTGAAATGAATGGGACAGGTCATGTAGGGATCCAGTTTTTAACTCCTGAGCACCTGGTGCTACATATTTGGTAACACACTGGATTAAGAGATTTCCTATGCAAGGCCTTAACGGTTCAGATGCTATTAGGCTGCCAACTGTCTGCATAATAAGTTTAACATGAACTGTACTGTAGATGAGGGTGCATGCTCTCTGTTATGCACACCTCATTATACACAAGTGTGTGTAAAGGTTTGCCACTTATCAGTAACAGCAGATCTTCAAGAGGATCCCCATAGAGCTATAATACATTAGGCTGTAAGCCATTGGCATCAGAAGTTCACGGGAGACTTTTGCAATGATGAGACCACCCGTGTCGATGCTCCTATACACATGTCAGCAATGCACAGCATCACCTATATAGTGTGGGTGGTCCCAATCCATCTCAGTTTCTCAGTTTCGGTGAATGGACTTCTGAAACATCCACCAACAACAAAATTGGGGCTACCCCCACCAACCATGTACAGAGAGGTAGAAGGGGGGAGAAATGAGACAGTAACACTACCCACCAAAGTAACAGTAGAGACACTGTCTGAAATAGCCTGCCAACTATGCAGTGCCTCACAAATGGGCAGTGACAATGGGCCGGATTTTACAATGTCTAAGATTGCTGCAAGCCACTGGTGCACCAAAGAGATGGCACACTGGGCTTCTGGCAACCTGCAAGGATTTACTATCACTTGCAGCACATGACGCCTGCAGAGCCATCTTTTTGTGGTCTAGCTTGCATCCAAACATGGGACCATTTACACGGAGCCTGCACCCAAGATTTGGTGCAAACTGCCATAAATTGGGTTGACTGTCGCATCAATGCCCATGATGATAAAATCAGGTACAATGCTGGCAATCAGCAATGTTGCAGCTGTAACGGCATAAGGGTTTCATGCAGGGCTAGATGCAAGTCCTGCATTAACCTTCTAAAATCTGGCCCAATGTCCTCCATGCCTGGGGGTATGGAAAGGTATAATTCTATGGAGATCCTCTCAAAGATCTACTGCTACTCAGAGGCTGGCAAACACAGAGGACCTAGTCCTCAGGAAAGCAATATAGCAAGGCCAAATCTAACTCCTCTATGAGAGATCAAATCCAAACTACAATGCTTTTTAAATACATGGGTCCTAGGTCAAGTAGTAGTCTTGCAAATGCTTAAGGTTGAGACAGGCCTGAAACAAGCCATGTAGGCTGCCATGCCACTGGCAACATGCCCCATTACAGTGCCAAGGAAGTCCTGCCTGCCTGCCTGTAACAGATCAGGATATTTATTTATTCGCTTTTGTTAACCGGGTAAGCACACTAGACAGCCAAGTGCCTATTTTCAGGTGAGACCCGTAGGAGATCCAGTTGGAAAGACATTGTTTGGAAACAGGCTTACCCATGGTGTCAAGTGCAAAATAAACAAACAGCTGAGGACTGAGCACAGTCCTTTGTACTATCCAAATAATATCCAAGAATTCAACAGATGTCCAATAAGTATGGTAACAACTTCTCCAGATTCTAAGGTAAGGGAAAGAAAATGGGCATGTCAATGGATTGATTTAGTGAGAAATCAGACACCACTTTTGACAAGAAACAATTACTCCCCATAGTAATGTTGTTTCTTCCTAAGGGATCTCTCACTATGCTTGACAAGTGCAATCAGCCTGCTGGATTGAGCTGCCCCAGAGCCTAGAATTGTATGCTAATTAGAGAACCTTAGAATGAAATTCTAAACTCTGTTGTGGTCATGCTATCCCATTCCCTCTAACAGCAGATTTATTTCTCAAACTGTAGGAAAGCAGTGACCACCAAATCTAGCTAAGTGACTACTAAAAAAACCCTAACCTAAAAAAAAAAAACCACCTTTTTTAAGAAAAGAAAGAAAACAAATGAGGAAAAAAACAAACAAAATTTTCAGTTGCAAGCCAAAAGCAACAGGAAATGCTTAACTCCTCTAAGAACAGGCTGTTGTGAGGACCTTTTCCAGGTTCTAGAAGGGGAGGCAGGGAATGGATTGTCAAGCATAGTGAGGGATCTGTTAGGAAGAAACAAAATTACTTGTTTAATTTTTTCTTCAGACCCCCAGGAATCCCTCGCTATTGCTTGACAAGTGCCGACTCCATAGCGGTACCTTGGAAGGCTGGGTACAGAAGTAGTCTGTTAATGTGCCGATGGAATATTGTCACTGGAATGTCATCAGGGCAATAACGTTGCATGCCTCTTGTGCAACTTAGTTTTTTTGCCATCAGACACTGTTGCCAATCTCTGGGTCGCCCTTCTTACCACCAGGGTATGACCCGGAGTTTATTATTTAAATATATGGGGGGTGCAGGGGCGTAGTCGCTCTGACTGCCAGATGGCAGATTGTCGGAGGGCACTACCGGGTGTTGGCCAGGGGCTGGTGATATAATTTAGCTGGCAACTTGTTTGTCACTGAGACATGAGTGAACCAGGTACAGAACCTGCTTAGGGAAAAGGTTTTGCAAGACAGCAGTGCCAAAGCTGGCATCCCTTCTGGATTGTATGTCCAGACAGTAGTGCTTTGTAAAGTGTGTACTGCTTTGCATGTAGCTACTTTACAAATCTCCTGAATGGAAACACCTCTAGATGCTGCCACAGAGGCAGAGGTGCCCCCTGTGGTGTGGGCCCTGATGCCTTCAGATGGATGTTTGCTGGCTTTGCCATAACAAAACTATATGCCTGCCACTATCCAGTGAGCAATGGTCCTCCTGGATGCTGGCTTGCCCTGACCTACATCCCCATAGGCAACAAACAGTTGTGTTGAAGTGGACTTGACAGCCTTAGTGTGGTCCAAGTAGTAACTTAAAGCTCTTTTATCAAATAGGAAATGGAGCCTCTGCTCTCCTGGTGAGGATTTTTCAGTGAAAAACACAGGGAGCGTGATGGGTTGTTTGAGGTGAAATTTTGAAACCACTTTAGGCAGAAATTTTCTGTTGGTCCTCAAAACTACTTTAGCTCTGTGGAAGATGATGTAATTAGGATCTGTGCACAGAGCTTTGAGCTTGCTCACTCTCCTGGCTGAGGTGAGGGCTACTAAGAAAACTGTTTTCCAGGTGACATATTTCAGAGCAGCAGTTGCCATAGGCTCAAAGGGAGCACCCATAATCTGGGCAATGCACAGATTTAAGTCTCAGGGAGGGAACTGATCTTTGAAAGTACGGTTCAGGTGGGTCAAACCCTTACAGAATCTCTTGAATATAGCCAAGGAGGCTATTGTTCTCTCTCCTTACCAGCTGAAGCATAAGCTGAGACTGCTGCCAGATGCACCTTAAGGGTAGAAGGACGAAGGCACAGAGACTGCAGGTGTACCAGGTACTCCAGTATACAGGACAGGCTGGCCTGAAGGGGATTAATCTGCCTGGAAGAACACCAAAGGGAAAATCTTTTCCACTTTGAGGCATATGTTTTCCTTGTGGCTGGCCTTCTGGAAACCTTTAATATATTCAAAACCTCCCTTGAGAGGTTTATCCCAGAGTATTCTAACTCCTCAAGTACCAGGCCCTGAGGCGCAGAGTGCTGGGATCTGGAAATTCTATCTTGCCCTGAGGCAAGGTCAGTAGGTGTACCTTAGAGGAAGAGTGATGGGAGGTTTGCGGGACACGGCCAGGAGTAGAAAATACTAGGTCTGCCTGGCCTAGTCTGGAGCAATTAGAATCATCATTGCAGGCTCCCTTCTGAGCTTCAGCAACGCTCTTAGAAGGAGATGAAAGGGAGGAAATGTATAACAGCATCTCCTTGTCCAATCGAGGACCAGGGCATTCTAAGGTTAGTCTGCAAAGAGACCCTATCTTTCTGGAAAATCGAATAAGACTGCTCACACATGAGCACCTGTAGCTCTGAAATTCTTCGATTAAAAGTAATGACAATTAAAAATAACACTTTCCATGACAGAAAGCGTAGCATGCAAGATGTGGCTGGCTCAAAAGGAGGCAGGGTCAGCTTCTCCAAAACAAAATTCAGGTCCCAAGCCAGAACCGGGTTATGGATAGGAGGCTTTAAGTGGAGAATGCCTCTCAGAAAAGTATGGGCCACATCCAGCTGTGCCACAGTACGGCACATGAAAAGCTGATATGGTTGACAGGTGCACCTTAAGTGATGAGTATTTGAGACCTGCATCAGATAAGATCAGGAGATACTCCTAAACCTGATTCACCGGAAAGATGAAAGGGTCCAGGCAATGAAAAGCAGCCCAGGTAGAAAACAGCTTCCATTTTATAAAGTAAGTGACCCGGGTTAAAGGCTTTCTGGCAGCCATCAGTACATCAGCCACCTTCTGAAACACTCCAAACTGAGCAATGGCTATGTCCTCAGGAGCCATGCATGCAGGTGTAGGGACTTGAGGTCTGGATGGACCAGGGTCCCCTAGGCCTAAGTCAGCAGATCCCGGCAGAGGGGCAGGAGAACTGGACGTTCCATAGCCAATTGTTGCAGTAATGGAAACCATATCTACTGAGGCCAAAATGGGCCCACCAGAATTCGAGTGGCACCCTCCATCTGCAGCTTGATAAGAACCCTCTGGATCAGAGGGAAGGGAGGAAATGTGTAGAGAAATCTCCCTTTCCAGAAGATGGACAACACTTCTTGCCAGAAAACTCCAGGCCCTGGATCTAGCAAAGAGAAATGCAGCAGTTTTGTGTTGCGTGGGGACACAAAAAGGTCCAACTCTGAATGACCACACCTGTTGAGCAGGTCTTCTGCAACAGAGGTAAGCAGCTCCCACTCGTGCACTTTGGACTAAAATCTGCTGAAGCTTTCTGCCAAGGTATTTTGGGTGCCTGGCAAATGGATGACTGACAGTTCTAGACCATGAACTAAAGCCCAATACCAGACCCTCATTGCTTCCCAGCACAGAGGATATGAATGAGTTCCCCCTTGCTTGTTGATGTAATAGACCACACTGAGGTTGTCCGACTGCACCAGCAGAGGGCCTGGAGAAAGACTGATTGTTCTAGAAGGCCTGCAAGGAATACAGAACTGCCCTCATTTCTAGAATGTTTATGTGGAGGTGAGTCTCCCAGTAGGACTAGAGACCCTAGGTCTGAGAAGGACCTAGATGGGCTCCCCAACCGAAGTCCGAAACATCCATGGTGAGGACTTGGTAAGGAATGGGGATGAGGAAGGGGATCCCTTTTAAAAGATTGGCCAGGTCCATCCACTAGTGTAGCACTTTGCATACTGATGAGGAGGCAAGGACCAGCTGATCTAGGTCACCTAAGTGCTGATCCCATTGAACACTGAGGGTCCTCTGTAGAATCCTCATGTGTAGCCTGGCCAGAGGGACCATAACAATGGCCGCGGCCATGAGGCCTAGTAGTCTGAGTAATGTCTAGGCAGGTACATGCCAGCCCTAAGGCCACCTCCTGGGCCTGGGCAATAAGGCGACCTACCCTGTCTTGAGTAGGAAGGACTTGCCCTGCATAGAGTCCAGGACTTTCCCATGTATTGCAGTCACTGAGAAGAGGTCAGCACAGACTTGGGACGATTGACTGTGACACCCAAGAACTGGAACAAATGCAGGGTGTGTTCTAGAATCAACAATAGGTGCTCCCTGGACTGGGCTTTCAGCAACCAGTTGTCCAGATATGGGAACACATAGAGGCCTTGGCACCGAAGGGCTGCTGCTACAGTTGCTAAGCACTTGATAAATACTGTGGCAAAGAGGATAAGCCAAAGGGCAATACCCTGAACTGGTAATGCTCCCCGTGAAAAAGGAACCGCAGGTACTGCCACTGAGGGGACAAACCAGGATATGCAGATAGGCGTCTTGCTTGAGCAGAGAAAGGAAGCAGTGCAGAGTAACCATCCAGAACTTTTTGTACTGGATAAAAGGGTTCAGCTCCTTGAAGTCAAGAATGGGCCTCAAGTCCCCTGTTCTTTTGGGAACCAGGAAGAACCTGGAGTAGAACCCCTTGATCCTTTGCCTCCTGGGCACTGGTTCTATGGCCTGCTTGGGTGGCAAGGTGAGGACCTCTTCCCTGAGCAACTCTGTATGGTCCAGAGGATAAAAGGCGGAACTGGGGGAACACCTGGAGGCTGTTCTAGAAGTTCTAGAGCATGGCCTTTTTTGATTATCTGCCAGATCCAATCATCTGTTCTGATGGTTCTCCACTGGGACAAATGGAGGGAGAACCAGCCTCCGACCACCACCTCCTGGCTTGGGACAAGAGGAGGGGGTCTGTCAAGGAGTCAGACTAAAGCTGAACCAGAGGCCAGGGCTACACCTTCTCCTCTAGATTGCCTGGCAGAGAGACCAGAGGTGGAAGGGGGGGGTAAGGTGAAGCTGGTACTATGCTTACCCTGAAGCTTGACTCCAGAGCCTGGCCTGTGAGAGGCCTTCTGAAAGGACAGCTTTGGCCTACTCCTGATGTGGGTATGGTACAGGGAGTGGACGGACCAAATAGCCATACCAGAAGCCTGTGGCTCATTGATAATGCCCTGCACGTCCAGACCAAAAATGTTTGTGACCCACAAAAGGGGCATTCAACACCATTTGCTGGACATCATTCGCAAAGCCAGAGACCCTAAGCGAGGAGTACCTCCTGAGGCAAATATCAGAGGCAGATGCCCTGGCTGTAGCATCAACCATATCATAAGTGACCCTAAGGAGATGCTTACTGACATCTTCCAAGGCCTGAAGCACCTTAAGAAACTCCTGTTTCTGGGAACCCTCAGGGAGGGCCTGTACAGCTGCCTTGCCCTTCCTCCAGAGAGTATTCTGATACTTAATAAGATGGGCTAAATAACTAGCCATATGAACGCTCAGGGTGGCAGAAACAAAAATCTGCTTGCCCCAGAGGTTCAATCTCCTGAACTCCTGGTCAGGAGGCAGTGAACTAAGTTGCTTGGCAGCCTTAGTCCTGTCATGAGCAGCCTTAATTACCACTGACTCGGTTTCAGGCTGGGCTGCATAGAAGGGCAACCCCTGAGGCACCTGATAGAGCTTGTCCGCCTTCCAGGGCATGGCTGGTACCATACTGGGCCTGTGCCAGGCAGCTGTGGCAGCATCATTTAGTGCTGGCAGCAGAGGAGGAATAACCCTGAGTGGAGACTCAGTGATCTCCAAAAAGTCCACCAGATTCCTCCTGGTTTCATCCTTCTCCTCAGTCTGAAAACCCCATGGTGGAGGAGAGTTTCTTTATAATAATGTAAAAGGAGGGGTCCTTTGGGGGGGGACCTGGGAGTGTGCTCAATAGACTCTTCACTCCTAGAGGAGAAAGTGGACATGTCAGAGGACTCCACATCAACATCCTCTTCCTCATCCTTTTCATCAGGGAGGATGGCATCAGGGTGGTACTCCACTTCAGTGCTGGTCTGCTCTGAAGCAGGCACCAACGAACGTACCATTGACATCCCTCTGGAGGGTGCAGGCTGCACAGGTTGAACTGGGGTCGACACTGAGGGGGCAGCCAATGGCAGGGATGACAATGACCACCCGGGCCGTGGAACTATCTGCTGAATGAGAGACACAGTAACAGAGGTAAGTATGGAATTGAGGTTGACGGCAGGGATAGGAATGGTTGTTGACACAGGCACCGACAGAGGGGCGCGTAGCCTGTGTCTGATGGGCCACTGACTGTAGTAGCAGTGGTCAAGCCCAGTGCCGATGGACCTCGAAGCTTGAGAGGTCTCAACGGTGGAACAGGGGCTAATGACCTGGAGGGTGATGGCCCGTCCACAGCCCTGTGATTGCTGGGACAGGAATCCACTGTGGGGGGGCTGGTAGGAGCAGAGGCCTGCATGGGGTGACGCACCGATGCTGGAACAGTCAACAGAGTGATCCAAGGGGAAGAAGAAGAAGAATCCAGTAGGGACTAGGATTGCTGATGCGGGGAGTGATCTTTAGCTCTCTCTTTGTTCCGTCGAGAGAGTTTCACTGAGGATTTGTCTCAGACCTTGGTGGCCTGAGAGCCTGAAGAAGACTCTGGCAACTGGGTGGGGGTGGGGGTTCAGAGGACCCCTTCTCTGCTGGCTGCCTGTTGTTCCATGAGGAAATTCTACAGGGCTTTCTTGCGTCAGCGCCGGGTGGTGAGATTAAACTTCTTGCAGGGCTCACAGGCGAGGGACGTGGCTAGGCCGAAGACAGCAGACACAAAGTTAATGTTAGTCAGTGGATTAAATCTCATTTCTGCAGCAACAGCAATGAAAAAAAGTTGACAAAGTAGTTCTCGACATACAAAGGATAAAGGAATCACTTTAAACTAAAGTGATTCAAAGGTAAGTAAAAGAAAATGGTAAATAAAAATGGCAGTTGAACTGAGCAATGAAGCTTCTGTAGAGCCCGTGTGTGAATGGTCGACAGCTGGAAAGAACTGAGGAGGGAGTGGGGCTGCCCACACATACATAGAGTGTGTGACATCAGAGCCTGACTGCTGCAGAAAAAGCTTCCATGGGATCCTGACGCCTGATGGCTAAGTTCCATAGATGTGATCTGATGACCAGAGAGAACCCAAAGAAGATCAGGAGCTAAATGGCATATTGGCCCACAAGGTGGAACAGTAACTGAAATACCTCCGGCAACCGTGCTATAAGGGGGGACCTTGAGCTTTAAAACACCTGTCTTTAGGCTATGTTCCTTTGGGGCCAGGGCTAGGGCACAAATTCCAAAGATTGTACATACAGGTATGAGTACATACGAACATACGAAATTGCCGGTACATACAGGCTGTATGGTCTATCTAATCTGCTCGAGTGTGCAGCACTTCAGCCCATTAGACTGCAGCTGTTTCCCCCTCCCATTAACTCTTCCTTCCCCCAACTGCCCCCCCGATATGTACTTTCCCCTTGAACTTGTCCCACCTCCTCTTGAAGCACCCCACAGTCTGCACTGATACGAGTTGCTCAGGCAGTGCATTCCACCCTGTTACCACTCTTTCAGTGAAGTAGTGCCTCCTCCTTTCCCTCCTGAATCTGCCCCCCCCTTTAACTTCAGGGAGTGCCCTGTGGTATCTCTTCCATGCTGGAGAGTGAACCCAACGTGGAAGCCTACTTTGTTCATCCCCTTCAGGTACCTGAAGGTCTCGATCATGTCCCCTATCTCTCATCTATCCTTCATGGTATACATGTTGAGCTCTTTTAGTCTTTCCTCATAAGTTCTATCCCCCAACCCCTGGATCATCTTTGTTGCTCTTTGCTGCACTGCCTCCAGTAGTTTTATATCCCTTTTCAAGTACGGGTGCCAGAACTGCACGCAGCACTCCAAGTGCGGCCTCACCAGGGACCTGTACAGGGGCAATAAGACTTTGCTACATCTGTTAGCATTAGCCTCTGCCTTCCTACACTGGGCCGAGTGGTTTAATTCTCCGGTCACCTGCACCCCAGATCCTTCTCCTCATTGGATGTGGATAGTTTGATACCATCCTTCCAGTAGCTGTATCCTGGGTTTTTGGCTCTGAAATGCATCGCCTTGCACTTCTTGGTGAACCTAAGCTGCCAGGTGTGCGACCACTCCTCAAGTCTTGCCAAGTCCTCCTGCAGTAATTTGCCACCCTCCTCCCCATCCACCTCAGTACAGATCTTGATGTCATCAGCAAAGAGGCTGATTTTATTCTTGATCCCAACCGCTATGTCTGCGATGAAAATGTTAAACAGGACTGGTCCCAGTACTGATCCCTGTGGGACACCACTTGTCACTGCCCTGGGCTCCGATGTTTCTCCCCCCACAACTACCCTCTGCTGCCTGTCCCTCAGCCAGTTTTCTACCCATCAAGTTAGCTTCCACCCTATACCAAGACTCCTTAACTTGCAGGATAACCTCCAAGTGGCACTGAATTGAAGGCCTTGCTGAAATCCAGGTAGACTACATCTACCTCATGGCCCTCGTCCAGCACCCTTGTGACCCAGTCCAAAAAATCAACCAAGTTTGTCTGACAGGATCTGCCAGTGACAAACCCATGCTGTCTGTCATCTTGCAGATCATTATCCACAAGAAACTGCATCAGCCTTTCTTTGAGGATAGATTCCATCAGTTTCCCCACAATTGCGGTGAGGCTCACCGGTCTGTAGTTCCTTGGTTCATACTTGGGCCCACTTTTGTGGAGAGGTACCACGTGTGCCTCCTTCCAGTCTCTGGGCACACATCCCGTAATTAGCGAGGTGTTGAACAGATCCACCAGTGGCTGTGCCAGGACCTCTGCCAGCACCCTCAGCTAGGGGTACCAGATTTTGGGATGCCAAAAAGAGGACACTTAGTCCCTCCCCCAATGAGCCCTTCTGCCGGACCCTGAGTAAACAGGTTTAAAGTCTCCACTGCCTTCACTGCTTATTTACAAGGAGGTCCTGGGTAAGAAAGAGTAAACAAATTATAAAAATAATAATAATACAACAGCATAGAGAAAATACATGAAGAATATATGGCAGCTGGAAAAGAGGACATGTCCTCGTAAAAGAGGACATCTGGTAACCCTAACCTCAGCACCCTGGGATGTACCCCATGTGGCCCAGGTGCCTTGTCTACCCTCAGGTACCCAAGGCCTTCCAGCACCCTTTCCACCGTGATGATCCCGTCTGTGGTCATCTCACCCCTCCCATGCCCGTGCCCCCTTTCCTGCAGGAATGGGTCCATCCCTCTCCCTCTCCCTTGAGAACACTGAACAGAAGTACTCATTAAGTATTTCTGTCTTCTCAGCCCCCTTGTCTACCTAGCCACTGCCTTTCCTGATCCTAACTATTTGATCCTTGTACTTCCTCTCTTCCCTGATATACCTGAAGAAATCCTTTTCTCCTTCCTTAATCCCCTGTGCTAATTTCCCTTCCCTGGCGGCCTTTGTAGTTCTGAATGCTCTGCTCACTTTCCTGGATTTCTTCACATAGTTCTCCCTATCCTCTGCCCTGTTGGTTCTCTTGTAGGTTCGGAAGGCCCTTCTCTTACCCCTCACCTTCTCTGTTACCTCTCTGGTCATCCAGCTTGGATGCTTGGTCCTTGATTTCTTTTGCTGGCTCGTGACACAAGCTTTAGTGGATTCAATCAGCCCTAGTTTTATGATCACCCATTTCTGCTCTGCGTCCTTGTGAGGGTGGATGCCATCTATGTGTGTTCTCATTAATTGCCCCAAAAAAGTGAAATATTTTCTGCAAGTCTCGTCTGCCTTCCAGTACTATTATGAATCACTACATAAAGTGGAAAAAAAAGCCAACTGACAGAAGTGGTATATGCTTATTTGAGATGTCTACAACACCCGACACTAAACCAGGAGCAAAATGACAACCTTTTCTCCTCAATAACAGCAGAGGAGATCAGATAAGAAATTCAGCGCAGTAAAATAAGTAGATTTCCAGGGTCAGATGGCTTCCAGTCTGAATTCTATGAAGGGTTTAAAGATATCATAGTTCCATTTCTGAAAGGGGAATACAGAGCGTCCATGCTGGAGGGGGGCACACTAGTACCATCATGGAATTACACAGTTATATCTGTGATACCCAAGCCAAGCAAAGACCCTACCTTATGCCCCTCATATAGACTGATATCCACTTTAAATGTAGACTATAAATAGAATAATGGATAGGAGAGTTTGTATTACAAGGGAGTAATACCATCAAGAGGTCCCCATGTCCCCAGAACCTCAAGACTGTATTTCTCCCTTGTAATACAAACATAGAAACATAGAATTTGATGGCAGATAAGGACCGCTTGGCCAACCTAGTCTGCCCATTTCTCTACCTAATGGATAAGCTGCAGATCCTAGTTAACCAACAGCCTACTTCTTCCTACCCACCACTAGAATTGCCTTATGTCTGTCTCACGCATTCTTGAATTCCCCCACTGTTTTTGACTCTATGACCTCCTCAGGAAGGCTGTTCCATGCATCTACAACCCTCTCTGTGAAGAAATTCTTCCTCACATTACCTCTGAGTCATCTCCCCCATCTTTCAATTTGCCCCTTGTTCTTGCACATCTTTTCTGAAAGATGCTACCCTCTTGGACTTTGTTGATTCCTTGAGGTATTTGAAAGTTTCTATCATGTCCCCTCTCCCTCCTTTCCTCGAGGCTATACATCTTAAGCTCCTTTAGTCTTTCTTCATATGTCTTCTGGTGCAGACCCTGCACCATTTTGGTTGCCCTCCTCTGGACAGCCTCCAACCTGTCTATGTCTTTGCGGAGATGGGGTCTCCAGAACTGTACACAGTACTCCAGATACAAACTCTCTTATCCATTATTTTTTGTAATATATAGATCTGATTTGAATTTTCCAAGGTGTGACACTGCCACACTGAACAGTCCCTTGCTCCCAGCCGCTGCAAGGAAGATTTGTCTGTCTCTTCATTTGAACCCCCCATGTCCCTCATCACCCTGCCCGCAGCACCAGTCTCTCTGAAACTGTGGTGTTTTACATTTGGTAAGTAGTACTACCTTTCAGCTGTTTGTTGCCTTGTGTGAATGCAGGATCAACCAGATAATTCTTTGGGGGGATGGCAAACGAGTCAGTGCTCGAGTTATTGTCACTCAGCAAAAGAGACAGTGCTCGAGTTACTCTCACTAAACAAGAGATGCCTGCCCTGTTTTGGAATCTGTTCTGCCCGCCCACATGGTAAAAACAGCCAGTCACGAGCTGCGGTTATATAAATGTCAGGATGTTTGTTTATGATGGACACTTGGCACCATGGCAACAAAATAGAGTTTAATGGAGTTGTGTGCTTGCGCTCTTCAGTTTTTGTGATAATGGTACCATTCAGAGCTTGGAATGATAGTATTACAGGCTCTGAACGATAGTATTATCACCTAGAAACGATAGTACAGTATTATCAATTTTGTAGTGTGCTATTACTGGGATTTTTTTGTATTGTTTTGTGCTGTATTATTTCTAGCTGTCCATATATTACAAATTCCTTATGGCTATCATAACTAGGAGACTTGAAAAACTTGCCCCCAGCTTAGTGGATATAGGCCAGACAAGGTTTGTTATGGGCAGACAGGTCCAGGATAGTATATGCAGAACAATACATACTATCAACCACCTATAGAAACATAGAAACATAGAAACATAGAATTTGATGGCAGATAAGGACCGCTTGGCCCACCCAGTCTGCCCATTTCCCTACCTACTGGATAAGCTGCAGATCCTAGTTAACCAGCAGCCTACTTTCTACCCCAACCCCCCAGAATTGCCTTATGACTATCCCATGCATGCTTGAATTCCACCACTGATTTTGACTCCACAACCTCCTCCGGAAGGCCATTCCATGCATCCACAACCCTCTCTGTGAAAAATACTTCCTTAAATTACCTCTGAGCCGCCCCCCCCTCTATCTTCAAATTGTGCCCTCTTGTTCTTGCACACCTCTTTTTTTGAAAGATGCTACCCTCTTGGACTTTGTTGATTCCCTTGAGGTACTTGAAAGTTTCTATCATGTCCCCCCTCTCCCTCCTTTCCTCGAGGCTATACATATTAAGCTCCTTAAGTCTCTCTTCATATGTCCTCTGGTGCAGACCCTGCACCATTTTAGTTGCCCTCCTCTGGACAGCTTCCATCCTGTCTATGTCTTTGCGGAGACTGGGTCTCCAGAACTGCACACAGTACTCCAGATGGGGTCTCACCAGCTGTCTGTACAGAGGGATAATAACTTCCTGTTTTCTACTGGTGATGCCTCTCCCTATGCATCCATAGAAAGGTCCCGGTAGTAATAATAAGTATGGATACTGAAAATGCATTTGATCTGTGGACTGGAATTATCTGTATAGGGTCCTTGCTGAGTTTGGCTTTTCTTCACCCTTAACTCATTATCTCCTGGGCAGCCATTGTGTGTCAGGTTAAGCAATGGATAGTTCGATCTTCATACGAAGGCTATTGGAAGGAATTGTAAACTGTATCCAAACATTATATGCAGCCCCACAGCATTTGTAAGGGCAATTGGGCATCTCTTGCCAGGGCTCTGGCTGGGAAAACCACTAGGCAGTGTTGCTCATTGTAGCCATTGCTCTCTGTGGGAGCGTGTCAATTCGCTCCTGACAATTCGTGCCCTGAAAATCAGCTCCTGACAGTACGCTCCTGTCAATTCACTCCCTTCTACATTTCGCTCATCTTTTTTGCTCCCACCAGCAACTAGCAATTTTGTGCAGCATTTACATTTGCTTCCACCACCTGCAAAAATATAGCATTTACATTTGCTTCCACCATCTACAAAAATATAGCTTATTGAGCTTTCAAAGAGGCAAAGTGAGGAGAGTTTTACATCTCACATTTTACATTAGCATTTACCTCAGGGCAGTGAGACGATTATACAAGTTCTGTTTTTTTATTTTTAGTTCAGGCTCCAATACTGTGCCACACGCTGGTGTCTTTCATGTTGTATGCACAAGCTGGGACTTATTGTTGTGTCTGCAGCCTTGGCCATAGCAGGATTATAGGAAGAAGATCCTTGGCTGGCTGGATCGGTTGGGGTTTTCATTCTGAATTCAAGATCTGGCTGAAATGGAATGAAGTGGGACTGGCATTCTGTGCCGCTCCGAGAAAGCCTTTGAGGATCCAGGGAAGGACTTGCAGGGAACCGGAGTCACCAAGTAGTGAGGACGCCTATGGATTCCCCTGAGATCCTGCAGAGGCAGGATGAAGATCAGGCAGCATGCACATGGAGCTGGAGAACGTGAGACTTACTCTTGTGGCAGCAGAGCTGCATTAAAAGAAGAATCTGCTATTAGGCATGTACATTTTTTACTGAGCGTTGGGGAGTGAAAAGACGCGAAGTGGGTAGTACAGGAGCCAATTGACTTAGATACGAGTCGTCAGGAGCGATTGTTGTGGCGCGTATTGACGGGAGCGAAATGTCATTGACCCGCTCTCTGCGTTGTATATCAAGTCCCTTGCACAAAGGATCCATCTTGAACAAGCCATTCACAGGATAACCACTGGCCAGTGGGAACACAAAACAGCACTATACACAGACTATGTGCTGCTATACTTGACAGACCTGCAAGACGCATTGAAAAAAATTGTGGAAACAATAGAAGAATTTTATAACTTTTCAGGGTATACACTGAACAAAATGAAAACTGAAACTTTAACCATAAATTATGATCCCCTATTGGCCCTACCGAAAGAATCACCATGAAGTGAGATACTGTATTCCCAAATCAAAATATTTAGGAATCTATCCAAGATTCACTAATGCTTCTCTATATCAGGAAAGGTATATCTCCTTGCAATCCACCCTAAAAGAGGACATACACAGATAATCCCCGCTACCTCTCCCATACCACTCAAGAGAGCAGGCTATAAAAATGAATGTGTTGCCAGATTATGTATATCTGTTCTAGTTTGCTCCAGTTCAGTCATCAAGAAAGTAGTCTGCAGAGGTGCAAGGACAGTTCATGAAGTTTATTTGGACAAAAAGCAGACCTAGGGCCAGGAGTGGGCTACTATATGCAAGGAAGCATTGCGGGGGGAATATTCTGGTCCTTGAAGACTGAAGATCCTGCCAGACAAATCTAATTGAGTATTATGACTGAGTGACCAGGGAGCTGGACAGGGGCCATGTGGTGGATGTCCTGTATTTGGACTTGAGCAAGGCCTTTGATTCCATGCCACATGGGAAGCTGGAATACACAGGGGTGGAAACGAAGATGGTCAATTGGATCATCAACTGGCTGAATGGAAGGCAGCAGAGGGTGGTGGGGGGAGCTCTCATCACCGAGGGAAGTGATGAGTGGGGTGCCACAGGGATCGGTGCTGGGACCAGTGTTGTTTGGGATATTCATAGCCGATACCTCACACGGGATCCAGAGTAGGATCAGTCTGTTCATGGACAATATGAAGATGGGGGCTGTGGTAGATGACACCGAAGGCTGGAAGTGGCTGCAAGAGGACCTGAACAAACTACAGGAGTGATCAGTTACATGGCAGCTGGGGTTCACTGCCAAGAAGTGCAAGGTACTGCACTTCGGAGCTAGAAAACAGGGGAGGAGCTATCAGCTGGGAGGGGTACAACTGGAAAGTAATCGGGAAGAAAAGGATCTGGAGATGATTATAAAGGGCAGCATGAACAACTCGGCTCAGTGCAGGAAGGCTTCAGCAAAAGCCAATAGGATGCTAGGATGTGTAGCGAGGGGAATCTCCTCCAGGAATAGGTACAGGTCTCTGGTAAGGCCTCACCTGGAGTACTGCATGCAGTCCTGGCACCCGCTCCTGAGGAAGGACATTAAGTTGTTGGAGGGGTGCAGTGTAGGGTGACAAAGATCATCCAGAGACTTGAGGGAAAGTCCTATGAGGAGAGATTAGCAGAGCTGAACATGTACTCCCTGGGAGAGAGGAGGGATGGGGGATATGATTGAAACATTTAAATACCTCAAGGGGATAAATAAGGTTGGTATGGAAGGGATTTTCCTGCTTATAAGAGGGAGGGATATGAGACGGCATCAGTTGGGGGGGGAGATTCAGGAGAGAAATCAGGAGGCGTTTTTCACGGAAAGGGTGGGGGACAGGTGGAATGCTCTGCCCAAGGGGGTGGTGTCCTGTAGAATGGTGGGTGGCTTTAAGAGGGGTTGGGACAGGGTGAGGGGGGTTATGATGAAGAAGGGGGCAGCTGCAAGTTGAGGGGCTAGCTGCACAATCGAGCAGACTCGATAAACCATAAGGCCTGCTTCTGCTAGTGTTTTCGTATGTTCGTATTATTGGATAGCAGCACAGATTAAGCTAGCCCTGCTATGGTCAGAGGATACCACCTGGGTGGGTGGGAGGTATCCTCCTTGGCACCGTCTCATGACATCAGAGCTTATATGCTGGAAGCAAGACCGGTCTGCCACTTGCCTGGGGAGGTCAGCTGGGTTGCGTGGATGTACACCATCTATCACTTCTAGAACTACAGTTACAGGTGAGTTACCTGTTGGTTTTCTAGGGGCCATACTTCTGGCAGACTCTTAGCAGTTCTCCTGGAGGAGGGGGCAAGGTGCACACTCCCTACTGAGGGAACAGAGATTGGAGAACTAGCATCCTGGCATGGCTCAAGGTCAATGTGGTAATAGGAGATGATGGTGTGTGCTGACTTCCAGCTAGCAGCACTGCAGATTTACAGGACAGGGGCATCGCTGGAAGCAGTCACCAAGGCAGCGGTATGTCTGGTTGAAGGAGCCCTAAGCCCTATAGCAGAGGTTGATGCAGGAGACTATCTACCTGCCAATCGATCACGTTTCTGATGGTCTGCCAGGTGTGGTTTCAGTGTAAGTGACAAACAGCTGGCAAACCTCTCCCTAAAATCCAGCTGTGTACTCCTTGTAGTAGGCGAGTGCACGCTGCAGGTCGAGTGTATGAAGCCTGTGCTCATCCCCTGAGGTGTGATTGGGAAATACACCGGAAGATTCATCACCTGGTTGGAAGATTCATCACCAGGTTAAGGTGAAACTCCAAGACAATCTTCGGAAGGAATCTCTGGCTGGGGAGACGGACAATCTTGTCCCTGTGGAAGACCTGGTAAGGAGACTCCATCGAGAGCACCTGGAGGTCATGGATCCTTCTGGCGAATGTGATGGCCATCAAGAAGGCATTTTTCTATGACAGGTGTGACATCTCACACCTGTGCACTGATTCAGATGGCTTGCCCATGAGCATTGCCAACACAAGCAACAAGTCACAATGTGGTAGTGATTCATGCATGAAAAAGGAGAAATGTGGTCAAGGCCCTTAAAGAAGCACCCAATCACCTTCGCCTGTGCCACCATTGGCATACCAACCCATGGCCGGTATGCAGAGAGGGCTGCCAGATGCACCCTGAGAGTCGGCCCAATTGAGAGGGACAAGTAATTGAGGATGCTAGCCATGAGACAGGATGGGGGTAAGGCTCCTTGCCCTGGCACCAAATTTATTTATTTTTATTTATTTCTTGGATTACAATATCTTTGAACCATAGGTTCTTTTTCAAAGGTTCTATGTCAAGAAAGTAAAACAGCGGTAACATAGATAAGGTAGAGATAGTGATAATACCTAACAAAATAAACATGAGGCAGACATTACAAGCAGTAAACAGCAGGGTGGAGGACATGATGGGGGACTTAAAGATGCTTGCAAAATGGTCTGGAACATGGCGGCTGAAATTTAATGCCAAGAAGTGCGCTGTGATGCACTTGGGGAGTAGGAACAGGAGAGCAGGGTACACCCTAGGTGGGGAGGAAATTAAAGTAACAGAACAGGAAAGGGATCTGGAGATCATAGTCTCCTCGAACCTTAAGGTAGGAATCCAATGTAGCAGGGCAGCGGGAAAGGCCAACAAAATGTTGGCATGCATAGGCAGGGGCATTACTAGCAGAAAGAGGGAGGCAATAATGCCCTTTTACAAAGCCATTGTGAGGTCACACCTGGAGTATGGGGTTCAGTTCTGGAGTCCACATCTCCGCAAGGATATAGATGCATTGGAGAGGGTTCAGAGAAGGGCAACCAAGATGGTACAGGGTATGCAGGGAAAGTAATAAGCGCAGAGGTGTAAGGAGCTGGATCTATACATGCTGGAGACAAGGAGGAAAAGGGGAGACATGATTGAAACTTTTAAATCTGTAAAGGGGCTCAATAAAGTGGGAGAAGAGGGTTTACTTAAGAGAAAGGAGGGGGTCAAAACTAGAGGGCACAGCCTCACACTGCAAGGAAAAAGATACAAGGGCAATGTGAGAGGGCATTTCTTCACAGAGAGGGTGGTGGAGCCCTGGAATAGATTACCAGACAGAGTGGTGGGAACTAAATCAGTGGTAGAATTCAAGAGGGCATGGGGCAAGCATATGGGGCTGAGTATCGGGGGAGGGCGGGGCTGGCAGGGAGGGGGAGGTGTGGGGGGGAGAGCAGACTAGATGGGCCGGTATGGTCCTTTGTTTGTTTGTTTATTTAAAATCTGGAAAAGTCCATGGGCCAAAGACCCATTTACATGGGCAACCAAATACAAAATAGAAAAAATATACAAGTATAAACATACAAACAGTGTTAAAAACATCATACAAAAATACATTCACAAACATTTATGATAAACAAAAATATTTACAAATCGATAAATATAAAACATCAGACATTATTGCATTCACAAGCACTTGTGGTAACTAACCATTCCTTAAATTTAGACTTATAAACAGCCAGGGAATAATGTGTACTTTTCAGGTCAATTGGAAGATCGTTAATAACAGACGGAAAACTATATAACAGAGACCTCTGACCTAATGATGTTTTCATAATTGGCACAAAAATACTAGAACCATGTGAAGATCTGGTATGTACCTGAACTGGTGCTGAATGTTTATGAAAATAAGTAAGAAAACATTTCACTTCTGAAGGAAAGAATTGTTGAGTACCTAGAGGTCAGTGGGGCACAGGACCCAAGTCAGCATGGATTCACGATGGGAAGGTCGTGTCAGATGAATCTAATAGATTTCTTTGACTGGGTGACCAAAGTAGTAGACCAGGGAGGGGCTGTGGACATGGCCTACCTAGATTTTAGCAAGGCATTTGATACAGTCCCCACACAAAAGATTAATACACAAGTTAGCCAGCCTTGGAGTGGGTCCCAAGGTGGTAGCCTGGATAAAAATTGGCTAGACAACAGGACGCAAAGGGTAGTAGTAAATGGAGTACACAGTGAAGAAAAAGAGGTTACTAGTGGGTACCGCAGGGTTCAGTACTGGGACCGGTCCTTTTAATGTCTTTATAGTGACATTGCAGAGGAACTGGAAGGAAAAGTATGTCTCTTGCAGACAACACAAAGATCTGTAACAGGGTTGATACACAAGATGGAGTGGAAAGGATGAGAAGGGACTTGGCAAGGTTGGAGGAATGGTCAAATGTATGGCAGCTCAGATTCAGTGCAAAGAAGTGCACAGTAATGCACATGGGAAGCAAAACCCAGGGAAGAGTACAATTGGGGGTGAGATACTGACAATAGTAAAAATGGAAAGGGACTGGGGGTAATTATATCAGATGACCTAAAGGTGGGCAAGCAATGTGAGAAGGCAGTAAGGAAGGCTGGGGGGATACTGGGATGCATAGGAAGAGGCATCAATAGTAGAAAACAGGAAGTTGTTATCCCTCTGTACAGACAGTTGGTGAGACCCCATCTGGAGTACTGTGTACAGTTCTGGAGACCCCATCTCTGCAAAGACATAGACAGAGTGGAGGCTGTCCAGAGGAGGGCAACCAAAATGGTTCAGGGTCTGCACCAGAAGACATATGAAGAAAGACTAAAAGGAGCTGAATATGTCTACCCTTGAGGAAAGAAGGGAGAGAGGGGACATGATAGAAACTTTCAAGTACCTCAAGGGAATCAACAAAGTCCAAGAGGGTAGCATCTTTCAGAAAAAGAGATGTGCAAGAACAAGGGGGCACAATTTGAAGATAGAGGGGGGACGGATCAGAGGTAATGTGAGGATTTGTTTTTCACAGAGGGGGTTGTGGATGCATGGAACAGCCTCCCTGAGGAGGTCGTGGAGTCAAGAACAGTGGGGGAATTCAAGAATGCATGGGACAGACATAAGGCAGTCCTAGTGGGGGGGTAGGAGGAAGTAAGCTGTTGGTTAACTAGGATCTGCAGCTTATCTGTTAGGTAGGAAAATGGGCAGACTAGGTGGGCCAAACGGTCCTTATCTGCCGTCAAATTCTGTTTCTATGTTTCTATATCGGAACCTTATTAAGATCCAACATTTTAGCCATAATCCCCACTTGAAATTGAAATATCTGATCTAATTGTAACCATCCAAGACTATTGTAGAGAATACAATGATGTTTTAACTTTGGTAACTGAGAGGCAAACCTTGCTGTTTGATTAGTCAATACCCTAATACCTTTTTTGCCATCTAGCTTCTATGATATGATAAATGCAAGTATTAAACAAGTCATATTCTATGAATAAGAGGATACGTAGAGCGAGGAAATGCAGCAATTAAACATATCAAGAGGGGGGAAACGATGTGAACAGGTTCGCTAACCTCACAATAACCAAACTGGAGTGTGTGCCATACTGTCAGTAAAACAAATAACAGCTTAGTGCTAAGCAAATGGAGAATTTCTTTCATTTAAAGGCATAACACCGACAATTCAACCCCTCTTGAGATGCCTCAACTACATGGAGGACCTTGACAGAGAAACCCAGAGCCTGGAATTCTAGCCACTCAGGTACCAGGTTATCAGGTGCAGGGATTAAAAGTCCAAGTGGAGGACCTTCCCCTGAGAGCATGACAGCAGGTCCGGGTGAAGTGGCGGACACCATGGAGGCTTGATGCTGAGGCTGAGGAGATTGGGTACCAGAACTGGTGCAGCCAGCCCGGAGCCACCAGGATCATCTGTGTCTTGCTCTGCTGAACTTTGATTAGCACGTTGTGAATCAGCAGAAAAGGAGGGAAGACATAAAGGAGGCACGGGGTCCAGAGCCTCACAAAGGCATTCCCTTGCAGTGTACCCTGTTGAGGGGGGGTGAGCACAAAACAGCCTCATCTTGGTGTTCTGTGGCCCAGTGGCACTGAGGGTTGAGGTGCTGGATGCCACACCTCGCGCCATGCCAGCGACCCGTGTTCGGGAACGAGCACGGGTCATCAGGAGTCTGTAGGGGAACAGAGGATTGAGCATCTGATGGACTACTCTCCTCTCCTGGAGAGGGTGGGTGGTTGAGTCCCCGCCAATAGCAACTCCCAGTGGAGGCTGGGAGCGTGACAGCCTGGGGATCACGCAGGTACTGGGAGGAGCCTTGGTGGACGTCCAAGGTAAGGGTGTGGGAGTGTGCCCAGTCACACTGGACATCATTGCAGGTCTGGGCTCCAGGGATCACACTCATGAACACTGGAAAACCCCTGTTGGCTGGGGGGAAGACGTCACCTGCCACCACCTCCAACGCTGGGCCCTGTCCACTGGTACCTCATCTCCCCATTCGCCTCCACCAATTGGAGCACCGGAAAAAGCACCAAGGAGCAGCAGACGGCCCCACCCCGGGGGTAGATGCTGGGGGGTGCTCCACGAGTGTGTCGTGGGTGATGGTGGATCGAGGCACAGCTGGGGGGGTCTCTGACATGAGGAGATCAGGTAGGTTGACCGATGGGGCCCCAGCCAGCGGTGACAGGAGGGAAACATAGTTGGAAAAAAAAAATCTTGGTGTTCTGCCAAGAGGCAGATACACCTGAGGGGTACCCCACTGTGGAACAGTCAGTCTACTACCTCCTGATGAAGGGACCACTCATGAGACACCTTACCCACTCGGCTGAGGGAGTCCACCAGCAGAATGGACACACCGGCTACATGAATGACCAACAGGTCTGCCTTGAGGCTGAGCACCAGGGTCCAGATGCAGAGAGCTTCCCGGCACAGAGGTAGGGAATGTGTTCTGCCCTACTTGTTGAGGTAGTACACGTCATTTATTTATTTATTTATTTAAAGATGATGACCAGAAAAGTCACCAGTGAGCCAAGGCTTGTTTCCAGGTGCGACTCAGGGAGAGGGTTACAATAGGGAAACATAATTCAATAAAAGAAAATAAAATTTGCAGGAAGACAAAAATGAGTTGTGGTTACAAGACCCAAACAGTAGGTAACAAATCAGACACAGTAGTGAAAAAAATACAGTTCGAGAACACTAAAATTCTTCTAGTCAGAAAGCAGGACCTACAATAACGCAAGGTATTATTAGTGAACTAACCACTAGTAATGGGAGAAAAGGAGAGCAAATCCATTGAAGGGAGGTTGGGCTACAGGATGTGGGTAACTGGGGTGGATAACATAAAAATTAGGGAAGTTAGAGTTGAGAGCACTGAGGGCATTATGGATGAGGTAGCAATCTGAATAGCCCTTTGAGTGAAATGGGGGAGGAGGATAAACAAAGGTCAGAGGGGCATTTGTTCCAGAGAGAAGGGAAACAAAACAAGAAGGCAGACTGACCAGAAATGGAGCTGAGGCGAGGGATGACAAAGGTGTGTAGATCTACATGATGAAGGGAGTAGAGTGAGGAGGCACTTTGGGAGAGGAGGGCAGAGAAGTAGGTGGGGACGGTTCTGAACCAGAACGCCACAACAAAGGAGGGAGAATGGATCATTCTCCTGTGGGATAGAAGTGCAAGAGAGAGGGTGGCGTAAAGGAGACAGGGGCGGGTAAGGGTGGGAAAACAGTGGTGAAGTGTCAGAAAGAGCTCAGAAGGGTGTCTAATCTAGGAAGTGAAGATAAGAAGGCTGTGCAATACACCACGTCCGCATAGTCAAAGATGGGTAGGATCATTTTGGATACCAGTTCTTGACAAATGGGAAGGGGAAGACTGTCTTTATGTTGACAGAGGACAGCCAATCTGGGACATAGTTTAGTGCAGATGTAGTCGACGTGGGTGGAGAAGTCCAGGTGGCAATCCAACCAAACCCCAAGTATTTGAAGGCTGGGACGTTCTCAAGGGGAGAGCCGTCCAAGGTTGTAACAACAGAAGATTGGAGGGTGACAAGTTTTTGTCTGGAACCAAAGGTCATGGGCATAAATTTTTTTTTTACATTTAAATTGAGTTGTTTTTTTCTGGAACCACGACTGTACTCTATTGAAGTCTTCCTGGAGGGGGCACTGTGCACTGGAGGTGGAAGGCCCATTGATGTAAATGATAGTATCATACGCATACATATGCATGTTAGAAAATTTGCAGAAGTAGAGGAGGTTGTTTATAAATAGGGAGAAAAGGATGGGACTGAGGATGGAGCCTTGGGGGACACCAGAGAGTATGGAGAGCAGTGAGGAGAGATCATCACCTATTTGTACTGATTGCTGCCTGTCGTGAAGATAGTTTACTACGGGTTCAACAAGGCCAGCAGATCTTAGGTTTTGTAGCAGGAGGTGATGGGAGACATAATCAAAAGCCTTAGCCAGGTCTATGAAAATAGCGGCAGTAATGTGGCTCTGCTCCATGACTGAAAATATCTAATCAGTAACTCACAATAAAAAGAAGATGGTCGAGTGTTTTTTCCTGAAACTAGATTGGACTGGTGAGAAAGTGTTTGTTGCGGCTAGGAATTCAGACAGCCTAGAGTGAATAAGGGATTCTTGAAGTTTGGCGAGAGAGGGGCGGAGGGAAGATAGGCCTATAGTTACCTGGGACAGAAGGATCACCTCCCTTGTGGAGGAGTAAGATCTTGGCAGATTTCCAGGCTTTTGGGAAGGAGGAGGAAGCGAGAGAGAGAGAGGTTGAGAATGTGGGTGAGTGGGGCTAGCAGGCGGGGGTAGAGATGTGGAGAAGCCTGGGGTGGAGTCCATCAGGGCTGGACTTGGAGGTGCTAAGGGCAAGCAGGGCTGTATAGACTTCAAGGGAGGAGAAGGGGGGAATATGAAATTGGCAGGAGCATCCAAAGGGACCAAGGGGAGCTCAGAGTGTGTGGGTGAGTGATTGTTGGGGAGAACGCACGTAGCAAAAAACTTATTTAAAGTCTCAGTGACTGTTGCAGGGTCAGAGAGTGGAGAGCCATCGACTTTGAGGACAGTGGAGGCATGTTGGGCAGGCAGGTCAAGGAGAGATTGAAGCATTTTCCAAAAGGAAGCTGGGGAAAGGGTGTTGGTTTTGCTGCAGGTGTTGCCTGAAGTAACTGGCCTTGGAGAGATGGTTGGCCTTAGTTCAATTATTTCTTAGGGCTTTGTAAGTTTGGTGGTCTACTTGAGATAAGGACTGTTTGTAGTGGTGCCAACCTTTTGTCCCTCACTCTGCATTTGGCCAGCAGGTCAGCAGTTATCCAAGGGTGATGAAGTCTCTTAACTCCAGATTTTCTTAGCGAGGCACAGTGATTTCAAATGCAGAAGAAGAGGCTGGAGAAGAGAGATAGGGCAGAGTCAACATCAATGGCTGAAAAGATGGGTTGCCAGTCTACCTCAGAGAGATGTTAAATCAAAAAATAAAAAGTAGCTCCAGCAGCCTCAGTAGTTACTCGGTGTGTCATCACAACCACTGAAATCATGTAAAGAAAAAAACAAACTGCACTCAGGAGTTTTTCTTTTGCAATAAATGGTAATATTTAATGTGCAAACAAATCCAGTTTACAGGCCATACTTGCCCCCACACAGAAATTCAACGTTTCACGCTTATGCGCTTTGACAAGAAGCTAAAGTGCTCAAACACATCGTACGTATTTATACTAATCACATCGATTAATTCATTAATTAAAACCCCCATGTAAAAGCACAACAATCAGTGAATCACACCATAAAGTGCATGTGCAACCAATACATTCAATACTCCTATCATTGTTTTGTGTATAAACTGCATCACAAGCAATAGACACTTCATTTGATAAAAACATGTATGATATTCACTGGCCCTGAAAATCTGGTACAAATAGGCCATTGCTCACAAATATAGAGTTATCTCGAATTTGTCATTTAGCCCCTTTGTCATTGCTGCAAGGCGAAAAATACAACAGCCCTCTCTGCACAACAATTTATTTGGTAAATTTCCTCCGCTGGGTCCTAGAGATACATGTTCAATGCTTGTAAAAGACCAAATGTGTGTGCTTTTATTTATACTTGTTTCAACATGGGCTGTTGTTGCATATGCCATATTGCCATTTGCAATAGCCCATATATGTTCTCCAACTCATTCCTTTAATTTGCGATTTGTTTTCCCTACTTATATAAGGCCACAAGAACAGGTTGCTAAATAAATGACATTAGTAGTGTCACAATTAATGAATCTAGCTATTTTAAGCACCTGTTCACCACTACTAAAAGTTTTTGTGGCCGTGATGTGGGACAAAATTTACAATGATTACATTTAAAACATCCTAAAGGCAGAGGAGGTAACCAAGTGCGTGGTTTTATAGAGGGCTGTAAACTATGTGTAATAATATCAGCAGCATTCCTTCCCCTTTTGTAAACCATGCATAGAAATGCATTTACCATCTGTTTAGCTTACTTTCACTATGCAATATATGCCAATTATCCCTGATTATATTCCCAATGGCAGAGGATCTAATATTATAAGTTGTCACAAAATTACATCTACTGTCCACTGATGTGGACATCTGACGTGGTTGTAATAATATTCTGTCCATGAGACTAGCTCTTTGTTGCGCAGTCCTAATGGTCTCCTGTCTATAACCTCTATTTTGAAATTGCATGGCCATCTCAGCAGAATGAGATATAAAAGATGTCTCTGTACTGCAATTTCTCCTTACCTGCAAAAATTGACTGACAGGGAAATTATCCACTGTATGCCGTGGATGGCATGAAGATGCCATTAATACTGCATTTCGATCTGTATTTTTTCTGAAAAAGGCAAGTATCAATAGCATTATTCAAATTCTTTGATAGTTTCACATCTAAAAAGGAAACGCTATGTATGCTGTATGTCAGTGTAAAGCACAAATTTCCATTGGTCGAATGTAAATGTCTAACAAAGGCTTGCAACTGTACTTCACTACCACGCCATATCATGAACAAATCATCCATGTACCAGCGATAGAGGGAAATATGCTCAAAAGATACATTAACCTCCTGATTGTAAATATAAGTCTCCTCCCATCTACCCAAATACAAATTTGCATAATTCGGTGCAAAAGTGGCACCCATCGCGATGCCATTGATCTGTTTATAAAAATCTCTCATAAATAAAAAAACATTTGATTCAAGTACAAATCGGGCAAGCTGAACAAGGAATTCAGTAGGGGGAAAGGAGTAATTACCCTGTGGTGCCGATCGCCGATCCAAAAATTTTTTAAGGCTTCCAGTCCTTCAGAATGTGGAATTATACTATACAAGGATTCCACATCAAGCGTGACAAGTATATCTGTAGACTCCACATACTGATCATTTATTACTGCCAAACTTTCTGTTGTGTCCTTTATGTAAGATCTCAAATTTTTGACAAAGGGCTGAATAAGTGTATCAATGCACATGGACAATGGCTCTGTCAAAGAGTCCACTCCCGATATGATCGGGGGTCCAGGTGGTGCATTTAGACTTTTATGAAATTTTGGTAATAAGTAAATCATTGGCAGTACTGGGTATTCTTTAATCAGATAATCCTTAACCTTCTCATCTATCGAGCCATTCAAATGCGCCTCGATATAAGCATCAATTACCTGCTTATACTGTGTTGTAGGATCTGAACCCAAACTTTTGTAAAAGTAGGAGTTTGCTAGCTGCCTGTACACTTCCTGATTGTGCTATCTGATGTACCCATGATGACAATGCTGCCACCTTTATCAGCTTGTTTGTAATCGCTACATTTTCTCCCAATCTTTTCAAAGCTTCCTTCTCGTTTTTAGTCAAATTAGTATATCGTCGATGAAACTGACTATCTAGCAGCTGAGCAAGCTCCCGTTCACACACTTGCTGAAATGTGTAAACCACCGGGTTCATCGGGGGCACAAATTTTGATTTAACATGAAATTTTGCACATTAAATATTAGCATATATTGCAAAAGAAAAACTCCTCAGTGCGGTTTGCTTTTTTCTGAGAGAGATGTTGACGTGCTGCGACATTTAGACTGTGAAGAGGGTGGGACCATATTTATTTGGGGGCAGCACGGGGAAGGTGAATCTTACATATGCAGAATGTGATGCAATGATCACTGAGGGCATCTGGTAGTGTCCCTGCAGCAGTGATACAGTGGTGGTGTGAGGATAACACCCAATCAAGCAGTGACTGATTTTGGGAGCGGGGGTTTAAACGGGTGGGTTCATGGATCATTTGCGTAAGGTTGAGCAGTACGATTTTAAGTAGGGTAGGCTTAGAGGAAGGAGAGAGACAGTCTAAGTTGTAGTCACCTAAAAGCAACAACTTGCCATTTGCTGTGTAGGAGGAGATAGAAGTGATGATGGAGACTAGTGTGTCAGATGTCGTTTTAGGTGGAGCATAAAGTGTGCCAATATAGAGCGGGATAGAGGAAGGGAGGGATATGCATGCTAGGATTACTTCATGGGAGGAAGTATGGGACTTTTTGAAGGTAATGGAGGATGCGAGAGATTCTTTAATATACAGGGCAACACCATCACCTCACTTGCCACAGTCCAGGCAGTATTTATTGAACTCTGGGATTGAGAGGGCTGAGTCGGGGATTCTTGCTGATAGCCAGGTTTCTGTGACACAGAGAATGTCGGGCAGGTAGTGGTTGATCCAAACTTTAAAAAGCATCCCGTTTGGGGAAGAGGCTGAGAGCATTTAAATGGAAGGTGTGAAGACCCTTGGGCAGAGAAAACTGGTTTAGAGTGGTGCCTTTGTGGGTTTGGGCCAAGTTAGAGGGAGAAGAGAGGGGACCTGGGTTTGGATGGACATCTCCAGAAATAAGTAGAAAGAGTAGGAGAAGGGGGAGGTGAAGGGGGTACCTGTACCTCCGTCGGCTTTGAGGGGATGTTTGAGAAGGTGGGGAGGTACACGAAACAGGCCCCCGAGGTTTAGGAGATTAGAGGGGAGTAGCCCAGGATGTATAAGATGAGAATGGAAAAGGAGGGGGAGATGGGGGGAGGTTGGCGAAAGTGAGCAAAAGGATCGGAGTGGGGGAAAGGACTGGTTACAGTGTGGAGGAGGGGAGGAAATGTTATGTTAGGGCGGTGGAGTGGGGCCTGATAAGGGGAGAAGGGCTGAAGTGGAGGAGAGTCAGAGGGAGGAAGCATAGGTTAAGGAGAATAGAGCAAAGAGAATAAAGATAAAGTGAAGTAAGTGGGTAGAGCCATGGTGGTGGGTAGAGAAGATGGACAGGGTTAGGATGGTGAGCAGGAATCAAGGGTAGCTAAAAGGTAGGGACAGTAACAGGAAAAAGAATCAGTATGGGATTAGGCAGACAGCCCACAATAGCCAATGGCTGAATTCGTGGACTGTCACTTACGTAAATCACTTTAGGAACCACATAAGTATGATAGCCCTTGAAAGATGTGGAAAGAGAGGATTGAATTAAAACAAACACTTATTAACCACAAAATTTAGATAGCCGTTAAAAGATATGGAAAGAGAGAGAATCAAATTGAAGCAAGTGGGCAATGGATTATATGGTACGTTATGGAGCCTCTTGTGGTCAGATAGTATAGCAAGCAAGTAGGAAAACAGGCACTTTAAAATTCAAGACAGTAAAAATTAAACTCCTTCCAGCTATAAAAGTAATGCACCAGATAGGGCAGGCAGTAGGGGAGTTGGCGCACAGTGCTGGTGGGTCCCTGTGGTTGTGGCTGAAAACTGTACCTTCTTTGGCTGCTGAGGTGGATGGGCGGGCAGCTGGCTCAGTGAACCACCGCAGCAGTTCTCTGTGGCAGAAAAGCTAAGTCAGCGGCTGGCAGAAGCCTGGAGAGGAAAAAGAACTGAGAGGTTTTCAGTCCAAGAAACAGGAAAATTAGGGCTGGAGCACACTAAATTGGGGGGGAAGGGGTTTGCCAAGGAGGGGGATGGAGTGGTTGTGGAGCTGGGCAGGAAAGCTAGCAGGACAGAGAGAAGCACAAGTCTGCAGCAAATTAAGGCAGAAATCAAATTCACAATTTAACCTCCTAAACTGCTAAAAAAATAAAAACTGTGCTTCAGGAAGAAATAGTGAAATGCAGAGTGGAAGAGCGAGCAGTGTATCGCTGCTGCTAATTAAATTCGGAGTCCGCAAAAAAGGCACCAGAATTCAAATCCCGGTCAGACCCATTAAGAGGCCCTGTGGTTGAGACTGAAAATCGTACCTTCTTTGGCTGCTGGGGTGGATGGGCGGGCAGCTGGCTCAGTGAACCGCCGGAGTGGTTCTCCATGTCAGAAAAGCCCAGTCAGTGGCTGGCAGAAGCCTTCTTTGGCTGCTGGGGTGGATGGGCAGACAGCTGGCTCAGTGAACCACCGGAGCAGTCCTCCATGGTAGAAAAGCCCGGTCAAGGGCTGGCAGGAGCCTTCTTTGGCTGCTGAGGTGGATGGGCGGGCGACTGGCTCAGTGAACCACTTGAGTGGTCCTCCATGGCAGAAAAGCCCGGTCAGGGGCTGGCATGTTGTCTGTCTGGACCTGGATGACCTGACTGCGGAGTGAAGGCTGTCAGAGCCAGGTGAACAGCCTAAAGCTCCAGCAGAGTGATATGACATACAGACTTCTTAGGGTACCAAAGGCCATGGACTCTGTGTTCCCCCAGGTGGGCACCCCAGCCCATCAGGGAGGCATCGGTCATGAGAGTGACTGTTGGCTACAGGTGGAAAAATAGGACTCCTTCCAGGAGATATTCTGGGACCGCCCACCACTGGATGGCATCCCAGATCTGCTGGGTCACTATGACCATTTGGTTGAGATGGCTCCAATGCTGAGACCACTGATGGGCCAGCCCACACTTCAGGGAGTGCATTTTCCAGCTGGCCCAATGGACCACGCTGGTGCAGGCCACCATGAAGCTCAGGAGGCACAGAAGTTCTTGGCAGGGCACAACTACCCAACCTGAAATGATCAGACAAAGGAGGAAAGATCCTCCTCCCTGCCCACTGGGAGCCGGACTCAGCAAGAGTCAAGCTCCACCCCGATGAAATGAATCACCTGCAAGGGGACAAGTTTTGAACTGGCCTCGTTGCCCAGGAGGCCGAGGCCAAGGATCAAGCAGGTCTGGAGGGCCAGGTCGCTGGACCACTCCACCTCTGCCTTGGAGAGGCATGCAATCAGCCAGTCATCCAGGTACTGGTACACCCAGACCTTTCGGTGCCTAAGGAAGGCTGCCACCACTACTATGCATTTGGTGAAGACTCTGGGGGATGAGGAGAGGCTGAAGGGCATGACCTGGAACTCACAGAAGGTCCCCTCCACATGGAACCAGGGGAACCACTGGTGGGATGGATGGATGGGGATGTGAAAGAAGGTGTTCTGGAGGTCCAGGAAGCAGAACCACAAGTCCTGCTCCAGAAGTGGAATGGTCTGATTCAGAGTGACCATCCTCAAGGTGTGCAACCTCAGAAACTTGTTCAGAACATGCAGGTCTGAGATGGGACACCAGCTCCCCCATCCATTTTGGAACCAGAAAGTATCTGGAGACAAACCCCGAACCTGGTGGGTCCGGGACATGAACCACTCCTCTTTCTGGAGGAGCTGGGTGATGTCCTCCTAAAGGGAGGAGAATGTGTCTGCAGACACCACATCCTCCCGAGGAGTGTGGGCTCAGCTTGGTGGGAGAGCCTCGAACTCCAGATGCAAGCCCTGGCCAACCACTTCTAGCACCCACCTGTCCATGGTAACACTGGACCAGGTGGAAAGAAAGTGGTGGAGCCAGCCCCCCACAGAAGGACCCAGGGGAGATAGAACGGGCAGGGAGGGGACTTGGAGGCAGAGGCAGGGCCTGCTAAGGGCGAACTGGGCCTCAAGCTCCAGGCTTCATATGAGGTAAGTCACAGAGTTAGGTCTGGGACACCATGCCTGCTGTTGCCCAGCTGGGAACTGGGACAACTTGGCCGCAGGGGCAGAGTAGTGCTGAAAGAACTTCTTCTTCTTCTTCTGGGGTTTTGAGCCCTTAACATCCTTTTGGGCAAAGGGGACAGAGTCCAAGGTAGCACTGGACTTCTCAGTTCTGGTGAGATGACCATCCATTCCTGGCCTGAACAAGTCATTGCCCAGGAAGGGGATTTCTGCCAGTTTGTGCTGAGTATCTGTTGTGAAGGTTGAGATCCTCACCAAGCCCTGCAGAGCATAGTCACCACTGCGTCCATGGAACAGGCACAAGAGTCGTCAATGTCCATGGTCATCTGGAGCTGCTGTTTAGCCACAGCATGGCCTTGGTCCCGGACTTGCTTGACCGTCATCTCAAGGTCATCTGGGAGCTGAGGGAGCACCTGGTCAAGGGTGCCCAACAAGGCATGAGCAAAGTGAGGCATCCAAAAGACAGAACTAATCTGCCTAAGGCCGAGAGATGAAGCCGCATAGACTTTCTTGGCCACATGATCCAATTTCTTGGATTCTTTGTTGGGAGGCTTGCTGACATCCCTGACATTGCCCATCCACCTGAACAACGAATTGGCAACCAATCCTTTGGCCAAAGGGTGTTCCATAAACCCAGAGAGGGAGCCCTTAGGAACCGCGTACTTGCGGGCCATACAGGCCAATGGTGTGAGACAGGAGGATGGATGCTGCCAGAGCTCCAGCATGGGCACAAGAATGGGCTTCAGCCACTGGGAAGGTAACCCCAGCAGAGTCGTCCTGGTTGAGGATTTCGGTGAGGGGATACTTAGCCCTTTTCTTAACGGGCTCCAACTGGATCCTGGTAGCCTCTGAAATAATGCGGAGCATGGGTCTGAAGGAGGCAGGACCATGGTCCATGGATAAATCCTTCCCCGACTTTATGTCAATAGGGTGGGAATGCATGGAGGAGTCCTCTGATTCTGTGGATTCGTTGAAGATTGGCGGCCCTCCCCCCCAAGTCCCCGCTAACTCTGTGGAGCTCGTCGGCCTGAGTGACCATAATCAACAGCTGTTGAGGAAGCCTGGGAGTACTATGGGTGTCCTTAGAAGGCGGACCCTCCTTTGGCTGAGATGGCGGGGGTTCCACTCAAATGGGTGAAGAGGCTGGGAGCAGCCGAGCCAGAACAAGTTTATGCTGAGGTGGTGGCAGCCATGGCAGCACCGGGGTAGGAGCCAGCACAGGCTTGGGCCCAGCATTCAAAAGGAACTACCACCACATGAGCTCCCCACAGAGCTGGTGCAACCTGTGGTGGAGGCAGTCCTCCTCCTCAGAGGAGGAAGAGAAAGAATAGGGGCAGTGCCACTTTCCCGAGTATTGAGAGCAAGACTAGTGACCCCAGCAAGAGCTGCTCAGCCTTGAGCTGCAGGACCTTGACTGCCGGGCAGACCGGATAGGGAGGGGAGATTGGAACTGGTGAAGGACACTTAGGGTCCCCAGAAAGTTCAGGGTTCAAAGGGTTAGGGACCGGCTCAGGAAGCTGATCCAACCCACTCAGGGACTGGATAGGCAGGACCGGAGTCCTGGTGAGGGAAGCATCCCCTTCGTCCTGTGATAACGGGTCAAGGGAAAATCTCAACAGCCTGGTTGGCCCGTGTCTCAGCTGATGGGCCCAATGGGGACACCATGGGGCCAACGGCCTGGACAGAAGCGTCAGTCAAAGTCAACTCATTGATGAAAGTCAACAAAGCAGAAGCGCGAGAACCAGAGGCCCGAGAGCGCCCGGGGTCTCATGACCAACGGCAGGACTTCTTTGGCTTCTTCCTAAAAGATTTTGAAGATCTGAACACACAGGAAAGGATCTCCCTGAGAGTAGGAAGGGACTGGCATAAGTCTCAGAACACCCCTGTGAAGGAGGCGCCAAAGCCCAGCAGGACCAGCACGGACATGGACAAGGTGCCTGTCGTGGCTTGGGCTGCAGCTTCTTCAAAAGCTACTAAGTGTTCAGCAGACCCCGCAGTCACAGAGACCACCTGATGGGCATCCTTGGTCTGAACAGGATGGTCCTGCTCATTCGAATGACCAAGCAAAAGTTGTACGTACCGGTCCCCCAAAGTGGAGGGGTGTAAGGTGCGGCAAAGGTCGCAAGCCTGGGAGTCCTGTTCCTGGCGCAGGCAGTATACACATGTGGTGTAAGGGTCTGTGTGTGACATTTTTTGTCTGCAGGGACAATGAAAGAATGAAAGGGCCTACACAAATGTGGAGCGCTATGAAGGGAACCCTTCTTCTTCCAGCGGAAAGGTAGATCTGGCGTCATGGGGTGGCGCCAAGGAGGATACCACCAAGGTGGGTGGGAGAAGCCAGCTTGAAGACCATCTGGCTGTTCTTAAAGGGAAAGGAATACTGCCAGAAGTGTAGATAAGTACACCATATCCATGCCCCTAGAACTGGAGTTTTTTCTGGAAGCCCCTCAAGAAGTTCCAAAGTGTGGCTGCTTTCTATGAGCTGCAGTACCAAGGCATCTCTGGTGATTTCCCTTCACTTGTTCATGTGAAGAGAGAAGTGACCCCCTAAAAATGACCTCCTGGCTATGGGGGGGGTCAAGAAAGGAGTCATGCTGAACTGACAAGGGCAGCTGGAGCTGCACCCCCTCCTTCGGGGGATTTTCTTATGGTGGAGAAGGAGGTAGGAAAGGTAGGGGCAGCCCGACATTTGCCTTGAGAGGCTTGAGTCTGTGGGTAGACCAATGAAAGGGCACTCATTGACCACTTTTGGGCTGGTTGGTGTGGAACATGGAGTGGACTGACCGCAGGGTGCGGCCAGAGGCTTGCAGTTGAGACAGTATGTCCTGTACATCTGCACCAAAAAGTTCGTAGCCTCTAAAGTTGGCATTCTGGATGAACAGTTGAACAACCTGGGCAAAGCCTGACACTTGCAGCTAAGAATGTCTTCAAAGGCAAATGCCTGCCATGACAGCCCTAACTGAGGCACTCACAGCATCATACGTAGTCCTGAGGAGGGGGGTGCTGATGTTTGAACCCGCTTTGACAGACAGAAGCATCTTCTGTGTTTGGGGATCCTCCAAGAGGGTGAGGCAGTTTCAAGGGCCTGGTCCCAGAGCTTGTTTTGGTATTGGACCATATATACAGTGTAGTTCAGTACCCTGATGGTCAGTGTGGCAGAGGCAAAAGTTCTCAAGCCAGTGTGATCCAGCCTCTGGGACTCCTTATATAAGGGCAAGGAACTGAGATGCTCAGGCCTCTTGGTATGGTCATGGGTGGCATTAATGATCACTGAATCGACTTGAGGCTGATTGGCAGCATGGGCCTGATATAATTTATCCACCTTCCTAGGCATGGCGGGAACCAAATTGGGCTGGTGTCAGGTGGCCATGGTGGCATCCTCAAAGAGCTCAATTAAGGGAGGGATGACCAGAGGAGGGGCATCCAGCAGTCACAAATAAGTAGATAGTTGATGTTGAGCAGGATCTTGCTCCTCAGTGTCAAAGCCCATGGTCACTGCAACTGTATCATAATGAGACAAAAGAGGGGTCATCTGGGGGAGATCACATGATGTACCTTGGGGTCTCCTCACTGTTGGACAAGACCGTGGAAGAGGAGTGGGAGGGAGTGGCACTTCCAGCACCTCCATCATCCAGGTCATTTGGAGGGGAAAGATCAGGGCAGTACCATCCTCATCCCTTGACTCTTGAAGTGGGAACGAATGCCCTGGGTCCTGAGGCATGGGCCATGGCCTCACTGGAGGAGGGGGAGCAGGGCCCAATGCAAGAGGCTGCTGTGGGGCCAGGCCTTAGGGAGGGGTAAGCTTAGCTTGCATGAAATCCCACAAGCTGTCGAGCACAGAGTGAAAGTCTACTGCAGCCGGCCCGGTGGTGCAGAGGGCTGAGGCGCTGGACGTCTCACCACGTGGCACACCGGCGACCCGGTTCGGGAGTGAGCCTGGGTCGTCGGAGGTCAGCATGTGGGGGGAGGGCAGAGCTGGATGGAGCTGCCGACAGGCAGCTCTTCTCTCTGGGGAGGTGGTATGGTATTCTCGCTCACGGCTGCCCCCTGGTGGAGGCCGAGGGGCTGCGCAAGCAGGGTGCCGGCAATAGGCCAATGGAGCGGGCGGAGGAGGGACATTAGCGGGGCTGTAAGGCACATGTGTGCCTCCATATGCATGCGACCTTCTCCTGGGGCCCTTGGGTAAAAATGGGGAGAAAATGGAGGAAATAAATGGCAGCAGGATGGTGACCGACTCTCCACAGACACCGCTCCCAGGACCGGGCATAAGGTAAGCCCCAGTAGTACTGGGGGACAGAGTTGGGGGAGCCGGTCAGATGGGGGCCATACGGGGAGGAGTATAAAGGCTTGTACAAAAAAAAAGAAAGAAAGAAAGTCTACTGCACTTGGTGCAGAGCCCACCGATGTCAGCTGAAGGAAGGCTGGGGTCGACACTGGGGAGGGCAGCAGAACAGGCTGAGGCCTGTGGGTAATCTCTCCAGTGGAGGGCAGGAATGGCAAATGGGGCTCGGGCTGGGGTGACTCTGAAGAGAGCAAAGGCTCCAGGCCCAGAGACATTGGCCAAAGAAACAGCTGAGGCTGATGGCAGGTGGTTAGGCTGTGCACCAGCGACTGTCAAAGCCGAGCTCATTAACAATGAGCTAGCTGAGCCACCTGATTGAGTGCCCGCTGAAAACAAGGGCCTGAACAGCTGGGGCTGAGACCTCAGTGGGGCACTGGAGCCCCTGGGACCACCACCCACCACTGAGATATTGGTGGGGGAGCTGCCAACAGTAGCCCTACAGGGGAAAGGGCATGTGAGGCAGAGGGGGCCATCCCCAATGAAGAGGAGGGCCACTTATGGTCCACACATGAAACGGCGACTGGGAGGAAGACAGGTAGGACTGGGTTTTCTCCTTGTCCTTGTCTCGGTGCTTGTGCTTCCCCATCAGCTTGTCTGGGCCTTGGAGGGCTGTGAGCTCAAGGACGTTGCAGAGGAAGAGAAGGAACTTCTGGCCTGAAGCTCCCTCTCCATTTGGGTGACATTCTGTTTCAGCAAGAAAGTTTCCAAGGTCTGCACTTGGCACTGCCTGGTAGCCTGGTTGAAGTCGCAGCAGATCACGCAAGTCAGGGTGTCATGTTCTGGGCCTCGGCAGCAGACGCAGACCTCATGGTCATCCTTCTCTGGGATCTTTTGCCGGTAGGCACACTTTTTAGAGATTTCTGGGGAAAAAAATCACTTTAAAACTAAAGTGATACAAACTAAGGAGAGAAATAAGAAGAAACAAGCATTTGTCAATGCCAAATGTTTGCTTGCTGGCATTGGCACTGGTAGTGTAGGAGTTAGAGAGCTGCATAATAGGAATGGCAGTGAAGTATTGAACTGAAGCCAACCCCACCACCACCCTGCAGAGACTGACAGGCATTGGGGTGTGCCTTTGTGTCGTCAGGCATAACGGCCATGCCAATTAACTACACCCTACCCTGCAGACACTGACAAGTGTCACAGTGTGCCTTGGGGTCTTTGGCTCTTATGCTCACCCCATTTCATCAGGAACACGGTGAGATGGGTCCTGTATAGAGAATGGGTGAACTTTAATGGGAGTCCAAGGCACACCTTGATGCCTCTCACTGGCTGCAGGGTGTAAAATGGTATGAGCATTACAGGCCAGAATCCCAAGTCACACCACTGATGCCTGTCAATCTCTACAGGCTGGGACATTATGGTCGGAAACCCTAACGCCTCAGACGTTTGTTGGTATTTTCACTCCAAATTTTCAACATGGTTTTTTTGTGACCCCCACCATATGAACCGTGGCAATATCAGTTTGTTAGCCAAAAGCTGATCTTGAGACAGGTTTGTGGCTCTGAGCCAAGCAAACCTCATGGAAACTGCCATATTAAACTGGTATTTTGTGGCATCCAATGCTGTCCTGGCAGTTTTAGCCAGGTCTACAGCCAATTCCCCCGTTACTTGTCAGACATAGCCAGTACTGTTGTCCAGAGGGCCTTTTGGTACTGGTCCACATGGCACCTATGTTCCTAGAGTCCTTATCCAGGGGACGGGATGCCAAGGGCACCCTTGCCTTGTCACAGGCAGCCACCTGTACCACCCCCTCATGGTCAGAATGGGTGAATAAAAAGTCAGCATTGGACCTGTCAAACTGGTACTTTTTATTCACCTTTCTATCCAACCCTGGGAATGAAGTTGGAGTTTGTAAGATTTTCAATACCGCCTTCCTGAGAGTCTTGTGGATGAACCAGGCATTTAGTGGAGGGAACCAATTTTTACTTATAAAAATATTATAAAACAGATATAGATTACCACAGAAACAGCGGTTCCCCACAGTTCCACAGAACTGAGAAAAAATGCTGTAAGCACCCTAAATAAACCCACTAAACTATGTAAAATACCTAAAATTAGGGGCAGCAATGTAAATCTAAGTAAATAGATTCATCAAAATTAGAGTTTGTGAAGAAGTTAAGGAGAGCTCTCTGAAGTGTCCGAACTGAGCAGGTGGAGTAAAGAATCTGAGCACTCAGAGTGCAGCAGTTACTAGGGGCAGCAGTTTAAAATTGGCATAGGCCAATGAGAGTGCCATCATGTACATATATTTCAACCTCTCCAGAGCAGTTCAACACTGGAGGCTGACTGCAACAGTTAAGCAGACAGTGATTCCTGGGGTTTGAAATTTGTAATTTTGCCTCAGATGCTAACCAAGCTATAGACTAAGCCAGTCTCCAATAGGGGAAATGCCCAGAAACTAATGTGAGCTATACCCCCATCCCCGAGCTATCTTTTTCTTCCATATACTTTTTTTTTGTGCTTTTTTTCGATTTTCTCCCTGATTCCCATCCCTACCTCAGACACGCATGTGCATGTGGAGGCATGCGCATGCCTCGTCTTGAGGCACTCTCCCGACGTGTCACCCCCACCACATACGCGACCACCGGACCTCCACCCAGTGTCATCAGAACTATGGGGGGGCAGCAACCACTCCCAGGAGAGTAGAGCTGCCTTCTGGCTGCTCAATCCTGCTCCGATTCCCCCCCCCCATGCTGGCTTCCCATTGGCCCGAGTCTGTTCCTGAAACCGGGTCACCGGCGTGGCACGAGTTAAGGTATCCAGCACCTCAGTGCCACTGGGCCGGCCTCTTCCATATACTTTTTATGTCCCCTTGTGACTGGTGCTTCCATCAGCCCCAGCTTCCAGCCCCATCCCATCACATCTCTGGCACTTACCGCACCTCCACACTGCCACAGGCGTAGTTTCTGCTCTGTGGTGGTTCCTGGGGGGTTTTTGCTCGGCTGCCCCATAGAGTCCTCTAGTGCAGGGGAGAAGAGCAACTAGTTGGGAGGACAAGGCCCGAAGGCTCTAGGTATCATCCTGCTCGCATCTGGGGTTTTCCTACTCTTGTTGCTCCCATACTACAGGATGCGGGCAGCAGGTGTGCAAATTGCATATGCAACTGTATGGGTGCACAGAGCACCAGTCAGCATCCTGCAATCCCAAGCAGCTCTGCCTGCACTGTCACTTGTGGTCACCTATATGGCAGTACTGCAGCAGTGCATTCTGCAGGGTTGAAGGCAGACCACTTATACAATAGCAAAGATTTTAATACTTCTCCAGCACTTAAAACTATTTAGGCTGGCAAAATGCTCCAGCCTCCACAAGAGTAAGAGTTAAAACAGCAGAAAGACAATTAACAGTCAAAAAAACAGGTATGCTTTGAATTTAAAAAATTCTGTTTCCCTAGGACAATTAGAATTTCTCTGCTGTGAGTTACTACAGGGGAAAAAAAAATCAATCAACCAATCTTTATTTAGCCAGGTGAAACTCCATTGAGCAAGCTCATTTTCAAGGAGGGCCTGGTAGGTACAGAATAAATAATACAGTAGCATAATAGAACATATAGCACAAATGGGCATAGTAATACAATACATAGCAATAAAAACAAGGTACAAGGATAATCAGTGAGGCCCGGCCATAAGGTGAAGCCTCATTTCAGTGAACAGTACAGCAGAGAGGTGGAAGCAAGTCAGCACCAATGTGCTGAACCAGTGATTTTAGACACTGATAGCTCTAGTAGAGCAGAGTTAATACTAGTGGCAGTGCAAGCTGGGGGCTCAACAGCAAGTAGAAAGCAAGGATGAATCCAGGAAACATGGCTTAGGGTATTTCCAATGAGAGAATAGAAAGCGTATAGGGTTGACTGTAGGAATAGCAATGTATGGCTACAGTTTAGTGACAGGGAGGGCACTGACAAGCTCTGAGAAGTATCTCGAATAGAGTAACTTAAATTCCACAAAACTAATAGGATGCACCAATTTTATGGATTTCTGGATGTTGTTCCACAGCTGGGGCAGCACATAGCTGAAGGAGGCTCTGCCAAAATGGGAAAAGACTTTAGGCACAGCTAGTTAGATGTACTAACGGCTTCTCAAGGCATAGTTTCATAAGGTGCAGGAGGGCAGACAGTCAGAAATGTAGGAAGGTAGCATCTTGGATATAGATCTACAGGTCTATAGTATAGCATTCCTTTGCCTCCTGAACGTGAGGTCCATCCTACCGTGGAATAGAGTACACAGTGATGGGTATTATATGCCACACCCGAGATGAAACGTAAGGCCCTATGATAAAGTGTGTCAAGCTTAGATAGGGCTATTCTTGGGACTTGGCCCTACAGAAAGTCTGCATATTCCAAGATAGCTAGGAACATGGTTTGTACTAAGCTTTTTCTGGCCTCCTGGGTAAGCAGATGCTTGATTCTAAAAAAAAAAAAGTCCAAGCCTCTAAGTTTTTTTGAGAGCTCATCTATATGATTAGCAAAAGAAAGTCTGTTGTCAATCCACATACCTAGGTAATTGAACTTGGTCACATAGTCAAGTGACTTGCCAAGCAGGGTGGTGATAGTGGGAATATTGTCATGCTTAAGGGAGTTTATGGACTTGGTCATTGGGGATAACAGCATAGCCTTGGATAGCATTCAATAGGAGCTTTTGACTCAGGAGGTTTTATTGCAGCGTAAGGAAATCTGCTTGCAAGTCCGAGCAGGCACTTTCAGGAGTAGGCCTGGCAGTGTAAAGGACCGTGTCGTCCTCAATGAGATGTGCACTGGAAAGTTTGATTCCACGGTTGATGTTGCTGATATAAGGTGAAAAACGTAAGGGCCCCAAGATGGAGCCTTGAGGTATGCCTCTGCTAATCTATTTCAGAGTGGAGAGATCTCCTACTGCTTTTACTTGCTGCATTCGCTCTGCCAGGTAGCATGATAACCATTTTAGGGAAGGTGCATCCAGAACAATGTTACGGAGAGTAACTAAGAGTAATGCATGGTCAACGGTATCGAAGGCCTTGCTTAAGTCGAGGAATACCACGCATACGTGATTCTTTAAGTCAAGGGCTCCTTGCCAGTCATTTGTGACTTTAGCCAGAGCTATGATTGTGCTATGGCATGGCCTATAGCCCGATTGCACAGGGTTTAGCAGATTTGAGGCATCAATGTAGTTTCTAAGTTGGCAATTCACTAATTTCTTCAGCAGTTTTGATAAGGTGGGAGTAAGGAGATTGGCCTGTAGTTATTTGGGTCTCTGGGGTCTCCTGATTTGAAGAGTGGTAAAACTTGTGCAGTCTTCCAGACAGAAGGGAGTTTACCCAAGCTGAGGGACATATTAAAGAGGTGCGTTAATGGAGCTGCCAGTACTTGGTGACCAAGCTTTATGAAAAAAGGGCCAATGAGGTCCGCTCCTGCACTTTTTCTGGCATCCAGCTGAAGAAGCAGGTCATCCACTTCCTTGTAAGTTACCGGTTGGAAGGAAAAACCCATGACAAAAGAGTACTGTGGACAGGGGAGGGCTTGCTGGTCCTTGTGATAAGAACTGGGTAAGTAGGTTATTCGCAGGTGAAATGTCAAAGGCCATACCTGCGGTAATAAAATGATTATTAAAGCAGTCAAGGATTTCTGCCTTCTTGGTAATGAGGGATCCTTCATATAAGATCTTGGTAGGGAGAGAACCTGACAAAGCATGTTCTTAAATATCTCTAAGGGTTTGCAAGAATTTGGCAGGGTCCTTGGTGGAGGAGTTCAGAGTTGACTAGAAATAGTTAGCCTTAGTGTTTCTGACAAGCTTTGTGCAGAGGTTTCTGGCTGCCCTAAAATCAGCCCAATCCAACTGAAGTTTTGATTTACGCGCTTTCTTCCAGAGCTTGTCCCTGTTGCGTAAAGCTGGCTTCAGTTGATGTGTAAACCAAGGGAGAGTCTTTTTCTTGGTACGTGCTTTGATCAAGGGGGCATGTCTGTCAATAACTCCACGGACAATAGTATGGAAGGTCTCGTATGCTGTTTCTACTGTCTTGGCTAGGTAGAAGTCCTGCCATAGCAAGGAGTTTTGTAAGTCCGAAAGGAAGGCTTGTGGCACTAAATTACACAAACATCTCCTGATTGCGAACCTGGAATTAGAAATAGACTTGGGTGCAGCTCTTATGCAAGCAATAAAGCAGTGGTCACTGAGATCAGTGAAGAAGACTCCAGAATGAGAGAAGAGGTGCGGCTTGTTTACTAGAATAATGTCTATTAGGGAGCTTTTATTTACTAACATACTAAAATGCCAGCAGAATAGGCCTAATGGTCTTTTGTGTCTGCTCATTTGGTCAGCCCCCACCCTGGGAACTGACCTTGCTGCCCCCCTGTCCCTCTCTGGCTTCTCCCTTCCCAGTCCCGGATATTCTTGCTGCACTGTTTTTTGCTTCCAGAACCCTTCCCCTGTACCTGTCCCACCCCTTCTTGAACCCCTCCACCATTTCTGCCTCCATCAGTCCCCTGGGCAGCACATTCCATGGCTCCACCACCCTTTCAGTGAAGTAGCACCTCCTCCTTTCTCCCCTGAATCTCCCCGCCTCCAGCTTCCACCCATGCCCTCTAGTTTCCCCCCCTTCCTTCGGAGCACCCTGACTGCTCCTCCCCTATTTATCCCCTTCATGTACCTGAAGACCTCTAGCATGTCCCCCAGGTCCCTTCTCTCTTCCAATGTGTACATATTTAGCTCTTCGAGCCTCTCCCCATAGGTCCTATCCCCCAAGCCCCAAATCATTCTGGTTGCCCTCCTCTGGACTCTCTCTCCAGGAGTTCAATGTTCCTCTTTAAATGTGGCCTCCAAAACTGCATGCAGTACTCGAGGTGCGGCCTCACCAAGCAGTTATACAGTGGGAGTATCACTTCCCTCCTTCTGGAGGTGAGGCCCCCTAGTGATGCATCCAAGCATCCTGTTGGCCTTTGCTGCTGCCCTCCTACAAGTCTCCGAGTTGTTCATCTTGACATCCACCACCACCCTCAGGTCCCTCTCTGCCATCGAGACTTGTAGCATTCCACCCCCCCAGGGTGCACACTTGGCCCGGGTTTCTGGCTCCCAGGTGCAGTACCTTGCATTTCCCTGCATTGAACCTCAGCTTCTGCTTTCTAGACCACATTTCCAGAGCCTCCAGGTACCCCTGTAGGGCCACCCTCCTCTCTTCCCCATCCACCACCGCCCCCAGTTTTGAGTCATCTGCAAAGAGACTCATCTCACTCCTGATACCCTTCCTTATGTCAGAGACATAGGCATTGAACAGGAGGGACCCAAGGACCGATCCCTGAGGGACACCACTAATGATCCTCCTTGGGGATGAGACTATCCTGCCAACTACAACCCTCTGGGTCTGGTTCTGGAGCCAATTGCCTATCCATCTGACCATCTGGTTCCCCACCCCCATTTCTCCCAGATTATCCAACAGATCCCCGTGAAGAACAGAGTCAAACGCCTTGCTGAAGTCAAGAAAGAGGACGTCCACTGGTCTATCCAGGTCCAAGGCACTCATCACCCAGTCACAGAACTCCACAAGATTTGTCTGACACGATTTCCCTGGTATAAATGCATGCTGTCTATCATCCAGGCACCCCAACTTTTCCAGGTCCCCCCTAGTCTCTCCTTGACAATGCCCTCCATCACCTTGCCCACCACCGATGTCAGGCTGATGGGCCTGTAGTTCCCTGCCACCTCCCTTGATCCCCCCTTGTGGATAGGCACTATATGTGCCACCTTCCAGTCCTGGGGCACCCACCCAGTCCTCAGAGAGATGCTGAAGAGCTCCACCAGGGGTTTCGCCAGGACATCCGCCAGTTCCTTCAGCACTCTGGGATGTAATTTATCTGGCCCTGGTGCTTTCTCCATCTTAAGGGACCTGAGGGCTTCCTCACTCTCTCTGCCGTGATTTCCACCTCTGCTACCTTGTCCTCCTGCTTTGCCTTCCCCCCCACCTGTCAGTAATGCCCCCCTCCCAGACCCGCCGATCGGAAAGGGTCCCTACCTCCTCAGTTTCACTGTCTCCTCCCGTGTATGATGCAGCCCCCCCATTTTCCTTGGTGAAAACTGAGGCAAAGTACTCATTTAGTACCTCAGCCTGCTCCCCCGGGTCTTGTGCCCATCCCTCCCCTGTTTTAATCCTGCTAATCTGCCCCTTCACCCTTCGTTTTTCCCCAATGTATCTAAAGAACCCCTTGTTCCCTCTCCTAATTTCCCTGGCCAGGTTCTGCTCCTTCCTTGCCTTAGCTGCCCCTCACCACCCTAGTGGCCCTTCTGGCCATCAGCTCGTACTCCCCTTGGTCCCTTTCACACCTTGAGCATTTGAATTGCCTATAGGCCGCCTTCTTTTCCCTCACCACCTCCTGACCCTCCCTGGTCCACCAACAGGGTTTTCGGGCCCTACCACATTTGCGTCTTACTCTTGCGCAGGTGCTGGTAGCATCCTGCACCCCCCTCCTGATGATTTCCCACCTACTGTCAGCGTCCATGTCTGGCCCAATCCCATCCAAGTGCTCCTTAAGGATCCTTCCCATTTCCTTGAAATCCACCCCCCTGAAGTCAGTTACCTCTGTCTTTGTGCAGCCTTCTACCCCACCTAAGTTCAGGCAGAACCAGACTGTGGCATGGTAGCTTCCTGCCAATGGGTCCCTTACTGCCAGGCCCCCAATCTGGTCACTGTCTGCCAGGACCACATCCAGTATCTGCTCCTCCCTGGTTGGTTCCCCCACCTGCTGAGTTAGGAACTCATCCTAAAAGACATCCAACAACCTCTATTCCCTGGCCACCAAGGATGTCATAGTCTCCCAGTCTGTTCCTGGCATGTTTAAGTCCCCCAACACCACCACCCTTCTCCTTCCCAATCTGCAGTGTCTCCCAACATCTGCCACCAGACTGTCCTCCAGCTCCTCTGCCAGCGCAGGAGGTCTATATACCACTCCTATTTTTACTCTCTTACCCCCTGCTTGTTATCAAGGTGACCCAAATCGCCTCCACAGTTCCCTTCTCCTCCTCCACTCCTCCTACGACAATGCAGTTTTTGACTATTATTGCTACCCCTCCTCCCCTCCTCCCCTCCCCCCGTCCTTCCTGAACATGGTGTAACCCTCCAGGTTCAGGTCCCAGTCATGCCCTGCGGTGGCTCAGGTCTCAGTGACCGCTGCCACATCCACCTCTCCCTCAGTTAGCATCGCCTGGAGCTCAGACATTTTATTGCACTAGCTCCTGGCATTTAGCAGGGCTACCTTCCACCCTTTCCCTATACTTCCATTTCCCCTGCTCGTGTTCCCGTGGGGATTCTGTCTTCCCCTGGTCCGCACCTTACCGATCGGCCTTTTCCTGCATTCCTCCAGCTCCCAAGGGGGGTGAAGACAGAGTCCCTCCTTTATCGGACCCCCCTTGACAGCCTTTTCTCCCATCCCTCCCCTCTTTACAAGTTTAAACCCCACCTTTCACCAATGAACCCCTCTATTTTCAACTTAAGGATCTCCTTCCCCTCTGAATTGAGATGGAGCCTATCTCTAACATACAGCCCCTTATCCTCCCAGGTCTCCCCCCAATCCCCCATGAACCCATACTCTCTGGCCTCACACTACTCCCTGAGCCACTGGTTTATCACCCTAATCTTCCTCTTGTGTTCCCCACTAGCCCTTGGCACCGGCAGGATTTCCGAGAAGGAAATTGTGCATCCCATATCATGACAGACCCTGGCAAGGTCCCTGAACCTTGCCTGTATCTCTAGCTCACTATTTCCCTCAATGTCATTGGTACCCAGGTGGACCAGTATGTCCGGGGAACCTCCACGATCCTTTGCCAGCTAATATATCTCATGCTTGGCCCTGTGCATCGTTAGTCCAGGGAAGCATTTTGTTCTAACTGGGCAGGCTTCTCCCTCCTATCCCATTTGATCCCCCTGATCATGGAATCACCCAACAGGAACACTCTGGCCACCCCTTTTCCTCCATTTTCCCCCCTTCCATGTCCCTCATCCTTTCTACCAGCCCCTCCCTCCAGCCGGCTCCTTGCTCCTCCCCCTATCTGGGTGCCACCTGCCATCCCTCCTTATTTACCCTAGCCACCCCCTCCCCTCCGATCCTATGCCTCTCATCCTCCTGAGTATACTTCTGTACCTCGCTACCCCTACTGTTACTGCTTGCGGCTGGTCCTCCCCCCCATCTGCTAAACTAGCCTGGCTCATCCTCACTTCCTTCCCGTCTCTGTTCAGCCCCTCCTTGCTTGTTGTGCTCCCCTGGCTTAAACCCTCAGCTCCCTTTACTGTATCCTCCTTGTACTTCTGGTCCTTCTCCTTGCCCTTTCCTCCCAACTGGTTCTTTTCCTTGCTCTTTCCTCCCTCTACCCCCTCATCTTCCTGCTCTGATCCCCTGCTCCCCCCATTTTCCAACATTCCAAGTTCCCCCCCGTTCCTCCTGCTATCCAGTCCCCACCTCCTGCCCCCTACTCCCTTTCCATCTCTAACCGCCCCTGTCAAGGCTACATCACCCCCCTCATCCTCAAGCAGAAGAAGAGAATTGAAGCGGTTACTGAGCTTAAGGTCCGATCCACCTTCCCCCATTGCTTCCTTTCTTTCCAGCCCCAGCCATCTGCCTACTCCCTGATAATGTCCTCCCTTTGGCCCCCGTCTGTGAGGGTCCCCAGTTACCTGCCTGCTTCCTTTGTAGTATCCTCCTTTTAGGCCCCATCTGCCATGGTCCTTATGCGACCACAGAGTACTCTTCTGCACTCCTTTCCCTATGCCCCTGCCCCTAGTGCTTGGTACAACCCTGTGGGAGAGCCCCTGCCCTATTCCCCAACCATACCTCCCCCTTCTCCCCTCTGGGTTCTTTTTATTTGGATGGGTGACTTCTGAGACAATTTGAGTAAGTCCAAATGAGTCACAGAGTTTTTAAGGGCTTGGAGGAGTCCGAAAGCCAATCCAGGTTACAGTCATCCAGGATTATGACTTCTGACTGCAGCACACTAAGAGACTGGGAAAGGTGACTTAACAGTTGAAGTCCTGTAGAGGGAGGCCTGTAGCATCCTATGATGTGCAAGGTCAAGGTGGTTGAGAGTTGGACTTTGATCGTGAGGCTTTCAAACTTTTTCTGCAATGATAAGGTATCTGTAATTGAAACGTTATATTTTTCTAATAAATAGATGGCAACCCCCCCCCCAACTCTAGTCCATTTGTCTGCATGAAAGATATTGTATTCAGGTAAGTTGACCTCAGAGTCCAGGGTAGTGGGCTTGAGCCAGGTCTCAGAAACCACCAGGATGTCAGGTTTCGTGTGTGTAATCCAAGCCTGAATGGCATCTAACTTACTTAGGAGGTTGCACACATTAATATGGAGGATACTTAGACCTTTTAGGTTGATAAGGTCGCAAGGAGCAGAGATAGGTAGAGGGGCGCCTGGGTTCAGTTTGACGCTGCCAGAACAGAGCAGAAGCATGAATAGTATCATTTTAAGGGCTGTCAACACAAGCTTAATGGATTGTGTCCGAACCTGTTTGTTCTGATGAGGTGGGCAAGGCATATCAAAGTTTAAGCGGACGCCAAGTGCTCCCAAGGTTGCATGTTGAAGTACCCTGGCCTGGAGCCATGGGGGGAAAGGTGTAGCTGTTGGGATTTGCTAAATCCAATGCACATTTTAAACATCTGTGATGAAGTTCCAGTGTGCCATGGCAGCAGAAAAAGGTAGGCCAACGATGAGGACATGAAAGAATCAGTAAAGGGGACATCATTACATGGTGGGGCATTCCCAAATGAAGGATGGGTCCCTATGCAGGGAGCTAGCGAAAAAGGCATAAAATTGGCCATAAGGCCTATGAGCAATAAGGGCCACATTCCCTTCAGAGATGAGGTGTGTACTAGCTGAATCTAGATTTGGGTGTTGAAGGAGGGGCCAATAGGCAGAATGCTGGAGGCCAATAGTGAGGAGGTTTGGGGGCAGGAGGAGGGGCTAAGGCATATTTAATTAAGGCAGGAGGAGGGGTTGGGGGGACAGGGCCAAAACAAAAACCCTAGTAGAGTTCACAAAAGGCAGAAAAACAGTCAGAAATTCAAGCAGAAGTCCCAGGAGAGCTGCAGCCAATCAGCAGGAAAGCCGTACGAGCTACAGCCAATCGGGAGCAGCCAGTCCAAGCTGCTCAATAAACATTAAATATAGCCAACATAAGGAGCCTCAAAGGCTTGCTTCTTGTCCCTGCAATTGTTATAGAACAACTGGCTAGTACAGTGCTGCTCAGTGGAATATTGATGTAGCCTAGTTTCTGTGCTGATGTCACAGCTCTGTGACCATGATGGTGTTCCTAAAAGGGGTACAACTACCCCATAGATATGAATAAACTACTGTCAAGGTGGAATACAATATTATCTATTGGGAGTTTGGGGCAAAAAATGAATAAGACCACCAGTAATTTATGATGGCTGTACTTTCAAAATGTGGGGTGCCAAGAACCACTGACTTACAGTATCGAGTGGTTAACAGTTTACTCAGTCAGTCAACAAAACACCTTGCATGGGCAACATGTTTTGGAGAAGGATCTCAAACAAATCCCCAAATGAAGAAAACATCTTTTTTTTGGAAAGGGGGTATATTGTAAAATCAAAAATTTAGTACAGATCCCAACACCCACCCCCACTAAAAATCACCATCATATCTTGACAGCCTTTTTGATGCACAGGTTCTAGTGCACCTGTAAACCAATCTGATGTCCCAACTAAATGTTCACTATACATTTACTGCATTAAAAATAATTGTTCAAAGAATGCTGGAGATATTAGACAAATACAGGTTACTCATATGTAGCTGTAGTTCTAACAGTAGTATTCAGTTCAAGTCCACACGCAGGCAGTCTTCCTGAAGACAGTGGAGTCATCGTAATGTCTTCTAGCTAAGGTCCTCCCACAACCTGGGTGGTAGATCCTCTGACTGTACCGTGTGATGTCAGATCTTGCACACTGGAAGCAGGGATTTGGGTGCCACATGCCAGAGGAGATAAGGTGGGTGGTGTGGAAGTTAACTGAGTAGCTCTCGTAGAACTATGGTTATACGTGAGTAACCTCTGTTTCTAAAGGTGTGGATACAGTTCACTATACACACACAGGCAGACTCCTAGCAGTCCTCTGGAAGAAGGAGGCGAGGTGCACATCCCTATCTGGTGAACAGAGATTGGAAAACTGAGGCCCCAAAAACAGCATCCTGGCAACTTACTACACTGATGCTGTAACTGGAGATGAAAATGTGCACTTCTGGCCAGGTTGCAGTGCTGCAGATCTCCACAATGGGTATATCGTTGGAAGCAGCAGAGGCAGTGGTAAGTCTGGTGGAATGATCCCTAAGCCCCTTGGACGACTCCCTACCAGACAATCTAAGGCAGAAGTTGATGCAGGATGTAATCCACCTGGCAATTGTTCACTTTGCCGACAGTCTACAAATGGCTTTAGTGTAGGTGACAAACCGATGGTGAGACTCTCCACAAATGCCTGCCGTGCTCTCCTTATAATGAGAAAGCACCTCTGCAGGTCCAATATGTGGAGCCTGTGACTGGCATCCAAGCTCAGACTGTTAAAATATACCAGTAGGTTAATCATCTGGCTCAGGTGAAACTCCAACATGACCTTTGGAAGGAAGTTCATGTTGGGGTGAAGGACCACCTTGTCCTTATGGAAGATCAAATAAGGAGACTTCCCGGAGAGCATATGGAGCTCACAGATCCTTCAGGATTACGTGATGGCCACCAGGAAGGTGGTTTTCCATGACAAGTGTGACACCTCACACTTGTGCATAGGCTCAGGCTCAGATGGTTTGTCCATAAGCATAGCCAGCATCAGCAATACTTCCCACAGAGGTTGTGGTTCATGCACTGGAGGTATAGGTGAGATGGTGGTTCATGCACTGGAGGGACAGGTGATCCAGGCCTTAAAAAAAAAAAAAAAAAAAAGCACCTGACCACCTTCTCCAGTGCCACTGTTGGCATACCAGCCTGTGCCCTGTATGCAGAACTGGCTGCCAGGTGCACCATGAGGGTAGTCACTCACAGACTTGATTGGGAGCGATACCAGTGGCAGTCAAAAATACTCAAGACTGGGCAGGCAAGGGGATCAAGATCCTTGCACTAGCACCAGAGCGAGACTCTCTTCCACTTAAATGCAAAGCATCTGAAAGTAGACTCCTTACAGGATGTTTCCACAATATGGAGAAATACTTCCAAAAGGCCCAGAGCCTGGAACTGTAGCTGCTCAGGCACCAGAACAGTGATCCAAGATTGGGTCTGCTCAGCAGTGCAGGTCCCAGTGCTCAGATAATGTTGCAAGCCCTTAATTAGTCAAATATTCCAAAGAGTTCAAAGCACTCACCGGAAAACGTACAGTGTTTCAATACTTTCAAACCATGAAAGGATGACAGATTCAAAGTTGCAAGTTTAGTTGATTTATTTCAGAACATGCAGCTACATTAGCCACACCACCTGCTCAGGAACCAGGCTGACAGGTACAGGAACTGAAGGTCCAGGTGCAGGACCATCCCCTATTGTCTGGTCAACAGGTTGGCATGAGACTAAGGAGATCCAGATACCAGAACTGTCTGGCCAGTCTGGTGCTATCAAGATCATCCATGTCTTGATGATAACCCTGTGAACCAAGGAGAAGGGAGGGAAGATGTACAGAAGGCCTAAGGTCCAGGCCGAAAGAGCATCCCCCTGCTGTGTCTTGGACAGAGGGAGGTGAGTACAAAACAGCTTCGGTTTTCTGTTTTCCCATGAGGCAAACAGATACACCAGAGGAGTGCCCCTCTGGGAGAACAGGTGGTCCACTACCTCCTTATTCAAGGATCACTCATGCAACATCTCTCCGACCTGGCTAAGAGTGTCTGCCAGCTGGTTGTTCTATCCCACAACATGGATAGCCAGGAGATCTGCCTGCAGGCTGTTCACAAGGGTCCAGGTGCAGGCAGCACTCTGACATTAAGTAAAGGACTGTGTCCTACTCAGTCTATTCATGTAGAACATGGTGGTCATGTCTGTATGGACCTGGATGTCCTGACCCTGAATCAACAGAGCAAATTCTGTCACAGCAAGAGGCACTGCACAGAACTTCAGCAGGTTGACATGGTATTGGGACTCCTGGGGTGGCTAGAACCCATTGGCTCTGCGGTCTCCTACATGAACTCTCCATTCCACCAGAGACATATTTGTTGTGAGCATGACAAACTGCTCTAGGGGGATGAACAGGACTTCCTCCGCCAGGCACAAGCACGACGGGATGGCAACCCACATTGGCTGGGTCACCAAGACTGGCAGGTCTAGGCAAACTAGAAGTTGGGACCAGTGCAAGCCCAATTCCCACTGCAGGGAAAGCATCCTCCAGTGTGCCCAATGGACCATGCTGACAGAAGCAGCTAGCAGTCAAGGCAGTTAAAGGAAATCCCAGGCAAGGTGCGAGTGCCCAACCTGACATGATCAAGCAAAGAAGGTAAGATCCGATGCACAGTCTGCTGGGAGGCAAGTCTTGACCTGCAGGGAGTCAAGTTCTGGTCCAACAAACTTGATCACCTGCAAGGGGACCAGTTCTGACCTGGCAAGTTTGACCAGGAGATCCAAGTCTTGACAGGTCTGAAAGGCCATACCCCTGAGCCACTCCACAGCCTCCTTGAAGGGCCCAGCTAGCAGCTAGTTGTCCAGGTAGGGATATACCCTGATGACCTTGCACCATAGGAAGGCTACCACCACCACTCTAAGAATCTGGGTTCCAAATGCATTTCTGTTCTGCCTCCAGAGAGTGCAGTTATGTAAGAACTTACCATAACAGTAGATATTCAAGAGGAGCTCTTGCAGCAGGTTACACCATAAGGACTGAAGCTATCAGGTGCCAGGACCCCACGGAAAACTTCTAGCTAGCAGTATTCAGCGGGGGACTTCCTCCTGATGTTTGCCTGCCTCCGATGTCTTCCTATGGTATGAGCAGTCCTCCGGCACCACCTCAGTTCTCCCGCCAGAGACCACAGCAAGCACAGAGATTGGAGAACTGAGGTGTTCCTCTGAAACCTAGGAAAAGGAAACTGTGATGGAGAAGCAGTCACCAGGGGGATGGAGGGAGGGGAAAGCAGCACCTGCTTCAAGAGCTCCTCTCAAGGATCTACTGTTACAGTAAGTTCTTATGCAACTGTACTATATCACTTCAAGGGGGCTCTTGCTGCAGGTTACTCCATAAGGACTGAGTCCCAAGCAGTGAAAGGACTGACCCCAGTCAGCTGGGAGGAGGTAGAGGTCAGCGGAAGGTACTCAAGAGAACAGGCCCTGTAGGACAGCTAGTCAAAAACCTGTCCTGCACCTAGATATAATGTCCAGACTGTAATGTCAGATAAACGTGTGGACAGAACTCCCAAGTGGCAGCTGCACAAATGTCAGCAATGGATACATTTCTGAAAGAGGAAAATGAAGCCGCTACACCCCTGGTAGAATGGCCTTTAACCAGGCCTGGTAAAAGCTTGTAGTATTTGCAGTGACAATAAGAAACAATTACTCACCATAGTAATCTTGTTTCTTCCAGGAGATTACTCATTATGATGAAACAAATGCAGTCAGCCTTCCGTGTTGTACTGACAGGAAGAGATAGAATTTATGCAAATTATGGAACTCTAATTGGCTCATGCCAATTTCAAACTGCTGCCCCTAGTAACTGCTGCACTCTGAGTGCATCAGATTCTTATAATGCCTAACAGGGTAAAGACTCTGTGTCTAATACTAAAGATTAACCCCCCCCCCCTTTTTTTCACACCCCATAAAACATCAAAATCCTTCAAGAAGGGACAACAACAGATACCAACTGGTAAAAGAACTAACATCAGCTGTGGACAACCTGTTCCTAAGGCCAGCAGGGATGCAGAAACTAGATCGCTCCATTTTAATAGGTTCATGTAGGGGAGGCAGGGTGGGAGCTTTAATCATAATGAGTGATCCCCTGGAAGAAACAATGACTATTGTGAGTAATTTTTTCTGCTAACCCCAGAAATCACCCATTATGACTGAACAAATGCAGAGTACAAAGCAATACATGGAAACATAGAATTTGACGGCAGATAAGAACAGCTTGACCCACCTAGTCTGCCCATTTCCCTACCTAATGGATAAGCTGCAAATCCTGGTTAACCAACAGCCTAATTCCTCCTACCCCCCACTAGAATTGTCTTATGTCTGTCTCATGCATTCTTGAATTCCCCCACTGTTTTTGACTCCACGACCTCCTTAGGAAGGCCATTCCATGCATCCACAACCCTCTCCGTGAAAAAATACTTCCACACATTACCTCTGAGCCGTTCCCCTTCCCTCTTCAAATTGTGCCTTGTTCTTACACATCTCTTTTTCTGAAAGATGCTACCCTCTTGGACTTTGTTGATTCCCTTGAGGTACTTGAAAGTTTCTATCATGTCCCCCCTCTCCTCGAGGGTATACATATTAAGCTTCTTTAGTCTCTCTTCGTATGTCTTCTGGTGCATACTCTACACCATTTTGGTTGCCCTCCTCTGGACAGCCTCTATCCGGTCTATGTTCTGTGGAGATGGGGTTTCCAGAACTGCACGCAGTACTCCGGATGGGGTCTCACCAACTGCCTGTACAGAGGGATGACAAATTCCTGTTTTCTACTGGTGATGCCTCTCCCTATGCATCCCAGTATCCCCCCAGCTTTCCTTATTGCCTTCTCACATTGCTTGCCCACCCTTAGGTCATCTGAGATAACGACCCCTAGACCCCTGTCCATTTTTGTTGTCAGTGTCTCACCCCTCATTGTGTACTCTTCCCCTGGGTTTTTGTTTCCCATGTGCATTACTTTGCATTGAATCTAATCTGCCAAACACTTGACCATTCCTCCAACCTTGCCAAGTCCCTTCTCATTCTTCCCCACCCCCCACCTTGTGTATCAATCCTGTTGTAGATCTTTGTGTCGTCTGCAAAGAGACAAACTTTTCCTACCAATCCCTCTGCAGTGTCACTTATGAAGACATTAAAGAGGACCGGCCCCAGTACTGAACCCTGTGGTATCCCACTAGTAACCCCCCTTTCTTCCGAGTGGACTCCGTTTACTATTACCCTCTGTGTCCTGTTGCCCAGCCAGTTTTTTTTTTTTTTTTTTTTTTACACAGGCTACCACCTTGGGACCCACTCCAAGGCTGGCTAACTTGTATATTAATCTTTTTTGTGGGACTGTGTAAAATGCCTTGCTAAGGTCTAGGTAGACAATGTCCACAGCCCCTCCCTGGTCTACTACTTTGGTCACCCAGTCAAATAAATTTATTAGATTTGTCTGACATGATCTTCCCGCTGTGAATCCATGCTGCCTGGGGTTCTGTGCCCTGCTGGCCTCTAGGTACTGAACAATTCTTTCCTTCAGAAGTGATTCCATCATTTTCCCTACCACTGAGGTCAAACTATCAGGTCTATAGTTTCCTGCCTCTGTCTTGCTCTCACTTTTGTGAAGTGGAATCACATCCACCCTCCTCCAGTCCTCAGGTACCACCCCATCCTCCCATGATTTGTTAAAGAGGGTAGTCAGTGGTGTCACTAGTTCTACCCTTAGTTTGGTTAGAATTCTTGGGTGAATCCCGTTGAGCCCTTCGTAGGTTGAGTATAGAACCTATTTGGGGAACAGGTTCTGCAGCACTGCTGTGCCAAATCTGGCATCACTTCTGGACTGTATGTCTAAACTATAGTGCTTAGTAAAAGTGTGTACAGTTTTCCATGTAGCTGCTTTGCAGATTTCCAGCAGTGGGATGTCCCTTACAGCTGCCAGAGATGTAGCTTTACTCCTGGTAGAATGTGCTCTGAGATCCGGGGGGGCTTATTTCCGCACTTTACTGTAGCAGAACTGTGTGCAAGCCACAATACAGCATGCAATGATTTGTTTTGATGCAGGCTTACCCTTACCCACTTCCCCTTAAGTGAGGAACAGCTGTGTATGCTCAGGCCTATGAGCCTTGGTCCTGTCAAGGTTGTGGCTGAGGGCCCTCTTGACATCCAGACTATGCAGTTTCTGCTCAGATGAGCAGGAGTTCTTAGTGAAGAATACTGGTAGAGTAATAGACTGATTCAAATACAAATCAGAGACCACCTTAGGAAGGAATTTCCTGTTGGTCCTGAGTACGACTTTGTCCCTGTGGACTGATATGTAGTCCTGGTCAAGGCATAGGGCCTGCAATTCACCAATTCTTCTGGCTAAAGTGATGGCAACCAGGAAGACAGTTTTCCATGTGATACTTCAAGTCTGTGGTTGCCATAGGCTCAAAAAGGGGCTCCTTGAGCCTGACAATACAAATACTGAGATTTCAGGTCGAGACTGGCTCCCTGAAGGGCAGGTAAAGGTGGTTGAGACCTTTGAAGAATTTCTTGAAAACAGGGTAAGAGGCCATAGACCAATCCTTACCAGCTGATACATATGCTAAGACTGGAGCCAAAAGGACCTTCAATGTGGAAGGCCTGAGGCACAGGGAGTGTAGGTGAGTCAGATAGTTCAGCAGAACAGAGACTGGCACCAGAAGAATCAACATCTCTTCCCTTGCACCAAATGGAAAATCTTTTCCACTCTGACGAATAAGTTTTCTTGGTAGATTGCTTCCTGGAACCCTTAAGCACAGTCAAGACCTTTTCGTGGGAGGTTCAAGTTTGCAAACTCTAAGTCTTCAAGAGCCATGCCTTCAGTCGCAGGGCACTGAGACTGGGATACAGGATCCTGCCCTGAGAGGATGTCAGGATATTGTGCATCTGGGGCAGGTAGACTGGCTGTGAGGCAGACAGAGTCAGCAGTAGTGAGTACCATGGCTGCCTTGCCAAATCTGGGGCCACCAGGATCATTGTTGCTGGCTGTGACCTGAGTTTTATCAGCATCCTGAACAACAGAGGGAAAGCATACAGGAATCTGCCTGACCAATCCAGTGTTAAGGCATCCACTGGGACTGTGCCCCTGCTGGGCAGTCTGCAACAGAACTGTGGTAACTGGTGATTGTCTGTGGAGGTGAAGAGATCTATCTCTGGTGTATCACACCTTCTGAACACTGACTAGAGCACTTGTGCATTCAGGGACCATTTGTGATGGTTCTGACTGATTCTGCTGAGAGAGTCTGCCAGAACATTGTGCTTTTCTGGAAGGTGGACGGCTGATAGAGACACTTGCAAAGAGTATGACAGGCCCCACACTCTCATTGCCTCTGTGCACAGTGGGGTGCACCTGGCTCCTCCTTGCTTGTTTATGTAGTACATGGTGGTGGTGTTGTCTGTCCTGACCTGTACCACCTTTCCTTTTAAGTGAAAAGTTAAGTTCTGTAGAGCCAGGTAGACTGCCCCGAGCTCCAGGAGATTTATATACAGGAAAGATTTCTGAGGTGACCATGTTCCACTGGCGGTTAGGTCCAACATGTGTGCTCCCCACCCCTGTAGGGAGGCATCTGTGGTGAGTACCACTGATGGATGCTCCTTTTGGAAGGGAATCCCTTCCCTGAAGTTTTCTGGATCCAGCCACCACTGCAGGGCCTGCAGAAGAGTGTCTGAGACTGGTACCAGTTTGGCCAGGGAATTTCTTCTCTGGGACCAGTGAGCCCTTAAGTGAAACTGTATGTCCTTCATCTGAAACCTGGACTCTGGGACCACTGCTGTGGATGCTGCCACATGTGGCCCAGTAGCTGCAAAAACTCCCTTGCCATCCTTGGTCTGTTCAACTGAAATGACCCTGCTAACTGCAAGATGCTGTGCACCCTGTCCTGTGGAAGAAAGGCCCTTCCCTGGCAGGTGTCCAATTCTGTACCAATGAAGTCCAGAAGCTGTACTGGCTCCATTTTGGACTTCTGTATATTTGTCAGAAACCCTAGTGACTCTAGTGTGTGCCTTGTGAGGGCCAGAGAGTCCGTGGCATGTTGCAGGGACTGACCCACGACTAGTTAGTCATCCAAGTAAGGGAATACTGTCACTACCTGCCTTCTTAAGTGTGCCCCTACTACAGCCAGGCACTTTGTGAATGCCCTGGGGGCTGAAGTCAGGCCAAAAGACATGGCTGAGAATTGGTAGTCATCTGAGGGGAGCCTGAACCTTAAGTACTTTCTGTGGCTTGGCTTTATTGATGTGTGGAAGTAAGCATCATTGAGGTCTAAGGATGCCAGCCAATCCCCTTTCTGTAGTGTGGGGATTTTGGCCAAAGTGAACATTTTGAACTTTGGTTTTGAGACATGCTTGTTTAGAAGTCGCAGATCCAGGACGGGTCGCCAGTCCCCATTTTTCTTTTGAGTGAGAAAATATGTTGAGTAGAAGCCTTTTCCTCTCATAGCAGAGGTACAGAAGCTACTGCTCTGATGGTTAGCAGGTTTGCTACCTCTGCTTTCAGCAGGATCTTGTCTACAGAGATTGCTGGAGCAAAATGCCTGGCTCTCAGTTTGGGGAGGGATTTGCAACCTAGAGACAGCCCTTGGCTCACTACCTCCAAAACCCACTTGTCTGTGGTAATGGCATGCCAAGCTTGGAGGAAGTGAGCTAATCTGCCTCACAATGGTAGGGGGAGGCAACTTGTACTAGCCCATCAGGGATTCTGCTTTGGATGGGTCTGAGCCTGAGGTACCTGTGCTGGTCTCGTGGCCCTTCTGCCTCTACCCCTAAAATAGCCCCTGAGCTGCCGTTGCCTGGGTCTGGAAGAATGGTCTGAAGTAGGAGCCCCTACCCCTGCCTCCCATGTATTGAGACCTATAAGAAGTGGAGGGTCTCTCTTTAGCTGAATTACTTGAGTTGCCTTATATTCCTCCACTTTTTTCATGTAGGCCATTGTGTCTTGTCTCCAAAGAGGGAGTCACTCTCACAGGGGAAGTCCATGGCCTTTGTCTGCATATCCAGGGTCAGGTTGGTAGTCCTGAGCCAGGCAAGCCACCGCATAGAGACAGTGAGTGCCATAAGCTTTGCATCAACAGCCAGGTGGAACTGGTATTTGGTGGCATCCAGTACTGTCCTGGCAGTTTCTGCCAGGTCCACTGCCACCTCACCTGGGACCTTATCTGTAAGTGCCAATACTGTGTTCCACAAGGCCTTCTGGTATTGTGCTGTGTATGCCATATAACTAGCCTGCCTTACAAGCAATGAGGCTGCCAGGTACCCTTTTTTCCCCCATAACATTCAACTTTCTGGAATCTTTATCAGGCAGGTGACAGGACAGAATGATTCTGGCCTTATCACAGGCTGCTGCCTGTACCACCCCTTCATGGTCTGGGTGGTTGAAGAGGAAAGCAGTATTAGACCTATCCAGCTTCTACTTCTTGTCAATCTTCTTTTCAACCCCTGGGATGGTGGTAGGGGCTTTAAGGATTTTTAGTACCTGCTTCCTGAGAGACTTGTGCATAGGTAGCAGCAATCTTTTTGTGGGAGTTAACCCCATAATTTCTAGGAAGTCAGCCTCTTCCTCTTCTTCTTCTTCAGTTTCTTGAATAGGCAGATTTAAGGTGTTTCATAGGTAAAAAAAAAACAAAAAAAAACTGAGCTTTACAAAACCATAGGTCCATTTGCTCACCACGAGTCTTGCTAATACCCGGATATATTTTTACTCCATAGATGTAAATCTAGGGAATGTTTAAATGCTGTCATTGTTTGAGAACCAACAACTTCTATAGGCAACTCGTTCCATATTTTAATAACTCTTACTGAAAACCAATGTTTTCTTGCCTGCCTATTGAATCTCTCGCACTTTAACTGTAGGGGATGGGCTCATGTATTATAATTCTGTTCCCGCAACTCAAAGCCCAACAACTCCCACAGTTGATGGTCCAACATAGCCCGATACGCCATGCACATGTCCGTCCGATATTCTAATGAGAAGAGAGCCAATTTTTTTTAACCTTGCTTCATAATCAAGGCCCTGAACTTCCCTAATTTTTCTTGTAGCTCTTCTCTGAATCCCCTCAATCATGTTTATAGCACCCCTTTGGTCTGGTGCCCAGAACTGCGCGCAGTACTCTGTATGTGGCCTCACCAGGGAGGTATACAGTGGAAGCAAAACTTCCTTGTCCCTGCTCTTGACATGTCTGTGTATACAACTAAGTATACCTCCTGGTTTTTTAACCACCTGTATACATTGTAAGTTGATTTTAAGATTATTATTTACCTTAATTCCTAAATCTTGCTCTTCCTGGACCACTCTTAATTCTTGCCCTGCTAGTTTATACACTACGCCTGGATTATTCCTACCCATGTGCATCACTGTACACTTGGCAACATTATATATAGCCCCATTATCATGGGCCCAATCCTCCAATTCATTTAGGGCTTCCTGGATTTTTGTACCCTCAGCTTGGCTGTTTATTGGAAAACCTATGCGTGTATTGTCTGCAAAGTTTGTCAGCAAAATATTAGTATTAGGCTTCATGGTTGAAATATAAAAATTATATAGACATGGTCCTAGTATGGATCCCTGAGGGACCCCACTAGTAACCCCCGTCCAATCTGACAGTTCACCCAGCACACTCACTCTTTGCCTTCTGCCGAACAACCATGCCTTCCTTAATCCATAGAACTAGGTGTGCCTGTATGTCTGCATTACTAAGGGTTAGTATCAGCTGGTCATGTGGGACCTTATCAAAGGCCTTGGCAAAGTCCAAAAAGATGACATCTACCGATTTGCCCTCATCCAAAGTTTTGCTGACCTTCCCATAGAACTCCAACAAATTTGTCTGCCATGAACGCCCCCTTGTAAAACCATGTTGTGAAGCATCCAGAACCCCTTTTCCCTCAACACTTGTCATAATTTGATCCTTAATTATGCCCTCCAATCTCTTTCCAAGAACCTATGTCAGGCTGATTGGTCTATAGTTTGTAACCTCCTGTCTAGAACCCTTTTTATAGATGGGGATCACTACAGCTTGTTTCCAGGCCTCAATGACCTGACCTGTCTCTAAAGATTGCTGGAATAATACAGTAACCAGCTCCGCCAAACAGTCTGCCAATTCTTTAAGCATTCTAGGATGCAGGTCATCTGGACCTTGTGCCTTATATGGGTTCAGATTGCTTAGTCTCCTCCGAACATCCTCTACCTCAATTTTAGGGCAGGTTGTGTCACATAATCCAATATCAGGATCCCCAATTTTATGAGCAACATTAAAGACTGAGGAAAAATAAGTATTCAGCCTATCAGCCATGACCTTGTTATCTGTTATAAGGCTATCACTAGTATCCTTCAGTGGTCCTACTGTTCTACACTTGCCCCCTTTTTTGTTTATATAGGCATAAAAGGATTTATAATTATCCTGTACTTTTGTGGCAAGTTTATATTCAAATGCCTTTTTTTGCCTTGGAGATGGTTAATTTGGTCTTTTTCAAACATGCTTTATATAATGCCCAGGACCTAGCTTCATGACTTTTTTTTGCCCTGATGAACACCCTATTCTTTTTCTTAATAGCTCTTTTAACTGAAGATGATAGCCATGGTGGTATAACCTTTTTGAGATTCTGGTATTTTGTAACCACAGGCACATATTTCTGGATTAGCTCATTCAATTTATTACTGAGTCTATCCCAAATTTCATGTACTGTAATATTCTGGAGTTCATGTGCCCAGTTCCATTTACCCAGCTCTTCCTTAAAAGCCAAGAAGTCAGTTTTATTATAATCATGCACAGTAGTACTACCAACCTCCATTTCTACTGCTGCAGAGTACAAAAATTTAATCGTAGTGATCGCTAGTGCCCAGGGGAACATCAACTGTACATTTTTGAATGCTATCTGCTATATTAGTCAATACCAGATCTACAATATGGTTACCCCTTGTATTGTCCATGACAATTTGTTCCAGTCCCGCCACCAGAAAGGACTCCAAAAAACTAGCCTCCATTTTGGAACCAGTCTGGCACATTGTCCAGTTAATTCCAGGTAAATTGAAGTCCCCCATAATAATGGCCCTATCTTCCTGTGTAATACATTTGATGAACTTCAAAATAAGGTCATCATTTTATACCAGGCTAGCTGGTGGTCTATCTACAACACCAATACTTAACTTAGGTGTATTCGGGGCAGTAATTTTAACCCATAGTACCTTGGACTCACCCCAGGCTGAACAATCAATATTTTCAGATATTATTTCATTTGAGACATACAGTGCCACTCCTCCTCCTGCTCTAGAAATATGCCTATCCTTATTATAAAGCGTATACCCAGGGATCTGTTTGTCCCATTTGTCCTCCTCCCTCCACCAGGTTTCTGTAATGGCACATATATGAATATCTGAATTATGTAGTTCAAACATTAATTCATCCATTTTATTAATAAGACTTCTAGCATTCACTACACGAAAATTCCAATTGGACTTGGGTTTACACACAGTCTCCTTTTTTGTGTATTCCCTGACACCCCCCACCCCCCCATTTCTAGTTTAAATATTCATCCAAGCACTGCCTTAGCCTTTTTGAAAACACCCTTTTTCCCTGCCTGTTAAGGTGTAGTCCATCCCTGGAAAAATTATGAAATGCCTGGAATTCCTCCCAATGATCTAAGAAAGCAAAACCTTCTCTAAAAGGTGTCTACCATTTGCTTCACAAAAGTATAATGTGAAGTATAATCGTCTGGACCCCTGGGTGTGGAACCAAACTCCTGTTCTGGGGACACCTCAGGCTCCTCCTCCTGTATCTCATACAGGTAAGCAAGTTCCGGAACTGTTGGCACCTGGGCAGGTACCAGTGAGGTAGGTGTGGAAACTGGTACCACCACCTGAAGTGCCTGTAGGATCTGTAGTGCCCTAGCAATCTCCTCCGCTGTGGGCATAGCACGCTTGTCAGCTGAGAGCTCCTTAGCCTTCTTGGCCGGAGATGCAGCAACATGTTTTCCTTTTTTCTTTTTCTTGGCTGGTCACCAGCCAGTTCCACTGGTCTTTTAGCCTTGGCACAGTCAGCTTTATCTGTGGATTTTGGATCCAATGACTCTTTAGACCTTTATTTTTTGAAGGAACAGAAGAAGGGGTAGATGGAGCATCCTCTTCGGAGGTTTTAGAAGGAGGAGCAGAAGCAGCCATTTTTCTAAATGTTCTACCCTTTTCTTAATCGTTTTAGGGCAAAAGATTTTACACACAGCACAATTTGCAAAAATGTGGCTAGGACCCAAGTAAAAAATATAGAAGTTATGCCTATCAGCTTTAGCAACTAGGTGACCACAACTAATACACTGTTTAAAACCAGTAGGTCCCGTCTTTTTCTTTGGTCTCTAAGCCTCTGACATTGGTGTCAGAATAAACCCTTTCTCAATTTTTTTTTTTTTTCGCTGAAAGACCAAACATTGATATCCTAGAACCGATAACAGTGAAATAAAATCAACCGTGATTGGTTCCTGGATTCAAACGGGAACCGACAATCACTCAGTTCCTGACAGAAAAAAGGAACTGCAAATTAATAAAATTTATAAAGAAATAAAGTATGGGATTACAGAACCAAAGGGAACCATACCAAGTTAAAATTAAATAAGATATCAATAGGAAAAATCGCTAAACCCAGCGGTTCCCCGCAGTTCCACGGAACCAGTGAGGAACCGAAAAAATACCCAAATTAACTAATTCTAATATGAGACAGCAAAATTAAATATAAACATAATTAAACGTTACTTATTGACTAAAGTTCTGACCGAAAAGTCGAGCAGAGCTCTCCGAGGCATCTTCGCTGGCAGACGGTGTAAAGAATCTGAAGCACTCAGAGTGCAGCTGTTTGAAATTGGCATGAGCCAATTAGAGTTCCATAATTTGTATAAATTCTCTCTCTCTGTGGCAGTACAACACTGAAGGCTGCATTTGTATAATCATGAGTGATTACTGGGGTTAGAAACAATGCAATTGCTGGCCCGGTGGCGCAGAGGGTTGAGGCGTTGGATGCCACATCTCGAACCACGCCGATGACCCAGGTCCAGGAACGGACTCGGGGGTGCCGAGGGCTGGCAGGGGAAGGAGAGGATTGAGTGTCCGGAACTGCTCTCCTCTCCTAGGGTGTGGGTTGCGGCAGCCTCGCTCTGTAGCATCCCCCGTGGAGACCAGGGCACTACAAGCAGTGGCGCAGGAGGAAAAAAACAGAAAAAAAAAAAAACAGAAAACAGCTTCAGTGCCTGTCAGATGATGGCCTCCATCCTCTACGCTTCCGGAACCTCCGGTAGCCACCTCCTCCACAGCAGCACCCCCAGGTCCATACAGAAAATAGTGTGCTGGGATCCCCTGCCCCAGGTGCCTTCCCCTTTGGAGGAGGGGGACCCGCCCAGCGATGGGATATGCCAGGACAACCCGGGGCTCAGCTGCAATGTACAGCAGAGAAGAGAGCTCCAGAAGACAATTGCCAGGTTGAGTAGGGGTACTAGGAAGCCCAAAGGAGAGGGGGATGCCGGACTGTTGGAGGGGGTAAAAAGATCACACACACACAAAAAGAAACAATGCAATTAACTAACCATTTGGACAAACACTGTTTCAAAATAGATGCCCCTTCTTTCCTCAGGGTGAATGAAACAAACAATTAAATCAGATTTTCTGATGACTCGGGTGCAATCCAAATAATAACGAAGCACCCAGTGTTCATCCAGAGTATGTAGTAATGCCTCCCCTGGATTTGAATACTCTGGGTAATTCCCAGGCAGGTGGATGTCTTGATTCAGGGTAAAGTCGGACACCATCTTAGGAAGAAACTTAGAATTGGTCCGCGAGGACATCTTGTTCTTGTGGAATACTAAATAAGGCTCTTCACACATCAGAGCCTGAAGCTTGGAAATCCTCCTAGCAGAAGGAATAGCAATTAAAAATAACGCTTTCCATGACAGAAACCATAGCTCGCAGCTTGTGGCAGGCTCAAAGGGAGGCAAAGTAAGCTTTTCCAGAATGAACATAAAGATCCCAGGGAGGAATAGGGTCCCGGATGGGAGGTTTCAGATGCAGTATACCCCACAAAAAGGTGCGGGAAAGATCAAGTTGGGCAAGAGTCTTGCCTTCTATAGGTGCATGGTATACAGAGAAGGCGGATAAGTGCACCTTAACTGATGGGTAACTCAGGCCTGAGTCTGATAAGGAAAGGAGGTACTCTAGAATGAGCTTCTTCAAACAAGTAAAAGGATCCAGTTGGCGAGCAGTGACCCATATGCAGAACCGCTTCCACTTCATAGCATATGTGGACCTAGTGGAGGGTTTTCTGGCTGCTACTAGGACATCTGCCACCTGGGGAGAAACCCCAAATCGGGCGACTGCTAAGTCTGCAGGAGCCATGTGTGAAGGTGCACTAACTTGAGATCTGGATGGACCAAAGTGCCCTGCTCCTGTGAGAGCAGGTCAGAGCACAGGGGCAGGGGGATCGGAGGCTCCACTGCTAGTTGCTGGAGGAGTGGAAACCAAATCTGGCATGGCCAGTAAGGGTCTATCAGGATCATCTCCGCTCCTTCTGACTGCAACTTGAGCAGAACCCTCTGCAGCAATGGACAGGGAGGGAAGGCGTACAGAAATCTCCCTGTCCAAGAGAGGGACAATGCGTCTTGCCAGAAAACACCAGACCCTGGATCTAATGAACAGAAACCAGGCAGTTTTGCAATGGGCGGGGATGTGAAGAGGTCCAGTTCAGGACAGCCCCACCTTTCAAAGAGATCTTCGACCACCAAAGGAAGAAGTTCCCATTCATGAGCCTTGGACCAAGAATGGCTTAGACCGCCGGCCAAGGTGTTCTGGATGCCTGGAACATGCACAGCAGTCAGGTCTAGGTGATGCTCTATGGCCCAATACCAAACTCTCATCACCTTCCTACAGAGGGGGTAAGAGTGTGTTCTCCCCTGCTTGTTTAAGTAACAGACCACAGATATATTGTCCATCTGGATTAAGAGAGTTCCCAGGAGAAGGTTAATCTGGAAGGCTTGTAGAGCATACAGAATCGCCCACATCTCCTAAACATTGATATGGAGATGCTGCTCCAGTGGAGACCATGTCCTCTGAGTCTGACAGTCTACCAGATGGGCACCTTAGCCCTGGCCCAATGTGTCCGTGGTCAGGACCTGACGAGGTGACTCCGACTGGAAGTGGAACCCCTTGGAGAGGTTGGAGGGGTCCAGTCACCATGTCATAGTCTGTCACACTAAGTTGGAGACCGAAAATTTGTTCCAAACCATCTGTGTGCTGATCCCATTGGAACTGAAGGTTTCATTGGGCTACCCTCATATGAAGAAGAGTCAAGGACACTGCTGCGATGGCTGCTGCCATGTGACCCAGCAACTGCAGAACCGCTCTGGCTGGAACTTGGCGAGACAATGAGACCAGCTGAGCCTGAATCGGAAGGCATTCTGCCCTGTCTGGAGGAAGAAAGGCTTTGCCTTGTGCGATGTCCAAGATCGCCCCTGTGAATTGGAATCTTTGACTTGGCCAACGGAAGGATTTGGGGAGACAGAGTTACCCCTAGATCCCGAAACAGTGAGAAAGTGGGCTCCATGGCTCTAAGCAACTGCTTCCTGGTGGATGCTATCAGAAGCCAGTCATCTAGGTAAGGGAAGACATAATTGCCTTCCCTCTGTAAGGCAGCTGCCACTACTGCAAGGCACTTTGTAAAGACTCATGGGGCTGAGGACAGGCCAAACTGCAGGGCCCGAAACTGGTTGTGGTTTCCTTGGAAGCAGAGGTGAAGAAACCTTCTGTGGGGTGGGAACACCAGTATGTGAAGGTAAGCGTCCTGCATGTCCAGAGAACAGAACCAATCCCCCGATGAAGCAAGGGGAGAAGGCCAGGGAGAGTGACCATCCTGAACTGTTTGTATTCTATGAAATGATTCAGGTGGCTGAAGTCCAGGATGGGACGCAGGTCTCCTGTTTTCTTTGGGACCAGGAAGAAAAGTGTTTTATCTGCTGCCTTGCTGGGGACACCATGCACCTTGCCAAAGTAAAGAACTGTCTGACCCAGCCGTACATTTAGCCTGCTGTGTGCTTTAAGACTTTACAACTTGACTGTATCTGGCTGCTGTGTTGAGGGGGTTCAGTGGCAAGCCCGGTGAAAGCAGCAAATCGGTCATGGTGGGCAGGGACTCAGAGCTCTTTAAATCGCCCGCGCTGCACCACAGCACAAGCATGGTGCACGAGCGTGAGCGCCACTTGGCACAAATATTGTCCATGTAGGAAGGCCTTTTGCCTGAACCTGCCTGGGAGCTACCTTTTGGTATAGTAAACTGGGTTCAGTTTATTGTTTTAAAATGTTTTTTTATTCTATATAGTAGGGTTTTGATGGGGTTAGTTTTATTCTGTGACAACACCCAAAGTATATCACCTAAAGTTTACAGCCTGTATACAAATGTGTTTCTCCCTGATGTTTATTCTGTTATGTTTTCTAACCTGGAGTTTGCCTATGACAGGGATTGTTTTAAATCAAATTTTACAATAGTATATTCGCAGATGTTTAATTTTAAATAAGTGACTCGAGGTCCCTTATCTAATCTGAAACCTAAGAAGTTGCTTTTGCCTTTTTTAATGCATTTTATCTTATTAATGTTTCTCTCCTTAGGTAATGTTCATTCTAACCCTGGGCCGAATGTGTCTTGCAACCATTTTTCTTTACAGGAATTTAGTGAGCGTTCAGGCCTGGGATTTGTGCATCTTAATGTGAGAAGTTTGTTGCCAAAAATTAAGTATAGTCACACGTGGATGCACAGTTCCAGCCCCGATGTATTTGTCCTGTCGGAAACCTGGTTAAGTAAAAAGTGTTGGATTCAGAGGTGCAAATTGATGGATATAATATATATAGGCAGGACCGTTCAATGAACGGGCGGGTAGTTTATTTAAGGAATAATTTATCTGGGATAGTGAAAGTAGCTAAGACTTTTCCCCAAAACCTAGATATTGTTATCTTACAAAAACAGGGATCCCTAAAGTTCAGTTTTAACCTTGCGGCTTGTTACAGACCCCCCCTTAGCATTGCCAGATGCTTTACAACAGTCTAGTACCTTACTTGCTCTTTTATTAATCAAGAACTGTTAGCAATGGACGATTTAAACTGGGATATGTTACATCCTACAACGTCTTTAATGAATCAGTTTATAGCTCTAAACCTATCACAAATTATTGATATGCCAACATGTCCTAACAAAACCTGTAGTGATAGAGATATTTTGTTAGATTTAATCTTGACTACAACTCCTCACCTGTTTATTTTTGCTGTTCTTGATCCAGACATAAGCGATCACTGCTATGTTGCTTGCATTATACAACAGTTAAAACTATCAGCCTCAGCACATACTGTAATAACATGGAATTTCACTAAATTCTGTGAACAGGCTTACATTTCTGATTTATCTAGGGTAAACTGGTCCTTAAAGTGTTGCTGCCCCGATATTTATTCTGCATGGGAATATTTTAAAACATCCCTTTTGAGTGTAGTGGATAAGCATGCCCCATTCACTAAAAAAAGGGTAAGGTCAGCCCCTGCACCTTGGTTTAATGGTCATTTGAAAAGATTGCTACACCAGAAAGAACGTTTATGGAAAAAACTGGAGTATCTAAGGAACTGTATGACATGCAGATATATAGGTCCATTAGAAATAGATGTACCCATGCAATCAGGGAGGCCAAGAGTAGGTATTATAACCAACAATTTAAAAGCGCATCTAATAATAGTAGAAAGGTACTGTATGGGCAGAAATTAGAACAATGCAGGGTAAAGTTAATAAGTTATCATTACCTAATGTGCCAACTTATAATGATGTATCTATTTGTAGGCCTACTGAACAGGTTAAAGCTTTTAATGAGTATTACTTGGAAACAGATATCACCTTTGATAAAAGATATCCTAATCTGCCATGTAGTAAATTAGAAGCTAATTTTAGTAGTGATGACAGCAGGCCCCTATTTACTTTTAGTGAATTCAGGGAGCAAGATGTTCTGACTAAACTGGTGAAGCTGGATGTTAAAAAGGGAGTTGGCCAGGATAAGACAGATCCTGTTTTTTATAAAATTGGTGCACCTCTGCAAGAGAAATATCTTATATATCTATTTCTCTCTTGGGAACTGCTGAACTGCCCTCTGATTGGACTGTATTACTCCAATATTTAAAGACGATAATGATGCTGACCCAGGGTGGTACTGTCCTATATCAATGTTATCACCTGTTACAAAAATCTTTGCAAAAAAAAAAATTGGTCTATAAGCAATTAATTCATTTTCTAACAAAGCATAAGGTGTTGACCGATTATCAGTCAGGGTTCCACAAAGGTTATAACACTACTCTTGTCACCTCTAGAGTTACGGATGATATTTTTACTGCTTTTGATCGGGTATGTCAGTTCCTGCAGTTTTTTTAGATCTTTCTAAAGCATTTGATTCAGTAGGTTGGATATTCAGACTGCACCGGGCAGTGGCACAAGCCTGGGAGCAGCGCAAATGGACTGGGCCAGGACCAGGCGATATTGAACAGTGATGCACCATGGCTCAGCACCATTGAATATGGCAAGGTCAGCACACATACTGCACATGGCGCAGTGGCACTGTGCCAGCGCAAGCCATAGAGAGGGAGCACGGGGATGCACCAGCGCAAGTGCAGTTGCACTAGGCGCATCACCTGCGGTATTCAGTTGGGGCATTCAAATGAAGCCATAATATATGCAAGGTGCAAATGGGGCCATTTGCATATCATTATGGCCCCATCTGCATGCGTTGCACAGTGCAGCTCTGTGGAATGCGCAAAGCACCAGATCTAGCAGCTGACATAGGGGGTGGGTCTCTGGTGGGCGAATGTACCCTCTCCCCTCCCGGATGCCCGATCACAGGCATCCATAGAAGTAAGAAAAGTACCTGGTGGTCTAGTGGACTTCCCAATACGCCCAGTTGCGGGCTGGTGTAAAAATAAAGAATCACCTGGTGGGCTAGCGGTACCCCCCATGCCCGATTGTGGGCTTTTGTAAAATATAAAGATATCCCTGGTGGTCTAGCGGTACCCCCCTGTATGCCCGATCACGGGTTGTTGTGAAGATAAAGAATTACTTGGTGGTTCAATGGTACCCCTTCCCACCCACCACAGAGGGCCCCGCAGCACCACCCGTCATCAGCGGTGGCAGCACCCCACCCGCATACTGCCCGGCCGCCCGCTGAATGACAGCGTACAGTATGATCTGTATGCCTATTGGTCCAAAGTGTGGACCAATGGGCTTACAGACCATACTGTACTACCTGAGACCAGATATGTGAGTGAGCGCTTTCATTCACATATCTGGTCCTGTAATATTACAGTATGGTCTGCAAGCCCGATAGTTCACACTGGACCAGTAGAAATGCAGATCATACTGTACGCTGTTACCGACAGGCAGCCAGGCCCCCCCCAATGACGGGGGGGTGCTGGGTGACCGGGGGCCTTCTGTGGGTGGGTGGAGAGGGGGGTACCACTGGGTGACCAGGTAATTGTTTATCTTCACAACAGCCCATGATCGGGCATATGAGGGAGTACTGCTAGACCACCAGGTACTGCAATGACAGTTACAGATGCCCGTGATCGGGCATACCGGGGGGCACTAGACTACCAGGGAGGGTCCAGGTGCTTGTAGACGGTGTTCCTGCTGGGCAGGTGGCCATCCATGGCTGGCGGCCGTTGTGTTGTGCCTTGTAATACAGCTGCCCACCTGTGGGTGGCCAGCATTTGAGCCTGTTGTTTTCAGCTCAACTTTGGGCACCAGTGTGCGGCGCATGTAGGGGTTGTGCCAGCATAAGCGCTGCACATCCTGGGCTGAATATCTGAATGTGCCGCATATGCATGGGTACACCCCCTGCATCTGCGCCACATACATTAACAATGCGCCCTAGCGCATACGGGGTTGCGCCACGCAACCTTCCCCTTTGAATATCGCACCGGGGTGCACTGGGGGGTTGCGCATGGCAGTTGTGCCAGGTGCAACCACTTTGAATATCCAGGCCCATGGATCATAATATACTATTAAATAGATTAAAAGTCTCAGGCCTGGGGTTGGGTTCTTTGTCTTTGATTTTCTTCTTATTTATCAGACTACAGCGTGTTAAAGCTGGAGAATGCTGTTCTGATTTTGTATATGTAAACAAGGGGGTTCCTTAGGGGTCAGTCCTGGGACCCCTTCTGTTTCTCATTTTCATTAATGAATTACCCAAATGAAGTTCAGCTAACACTAATACATTTCTTTATGCTGATTACACTATTTTATATACCCAAAGTAAAGAACTTAAAATGGCAATAAATACGATCCAGAATGATTTTGCTAGTGCTCAGCATGAACTTATTAAGTTACATCTATTGCTGAATGTTGGTAAAGCCCAGTGGGTCCTATTCTCTGGTAGGACAAGAGAGGAGTTTGCTAAATTTAATATTAAATCTTTAAATGGAACAGAAATCTGTAAAAGATCTTCTTATAAGTATTTGGGTATTTATTTGGATGAGTTCATGAAATTCTGTTTGCATATACAATATTTGTCTGTTAAGCTCAAGAAGTTATCTTTCTTCTACAGGAATAGGGCTAGTTTTCGTTTTTCTGTGCATACACAATTGTTAATTCTTTATTCATGTCAGAGATTGATTTTGGGGATTGTATATATGAAGATATCTGATTCGGTCCTTAAAGTACTTGATCCGCTATACCACAGTGCTCTAAGGTTTGTCTCTGGCCTGCCATGGAGAACCCACCATTGCAGTTTATATGCTGTAGTGGGTTGGCAGTCCCTGGCAGCCCTGAGACAAGTAATTAGATAATTTTTACTTATAAGTTTGTTACGAATACACTCCCTTATTTATTGGAACTATTACATCCTAGACAAGCTAATAAATATGCATTAAGATCCAACAAATTACCTCAGTTCTCGTTACCTAGATATAAGACTAAATATGGAGACAATAGACTGGCAGTCATTGTGCCTCGTACTTGGGCTGCTGTCCAAAAGAAACTTAAAATGGATTCATTTTTATCACTTTGTTATTTTAAAACCTGTGTTAAAAGACTTGTAACTCATGTACAGTATGTGATTGTTTTGAATGAACTACTGTATTTATGAACTGCATGATTTATCTTATGTTATAAGCCTTGTCTATTTTGTACTATATGTATTGCTTTCTGTTCAACTGTTATATGTTGGATGCAAGCGTAAATGAGAGTATACTCTCAATTTGCCTTCCAATAAATGAATTGAACTGAAATGTGAGTAGAATGCCATCCCTCTCTGTGCTGGTGGGACGAGTTCTATGGCCTGTTTTCGCAGGAACGCTTAGATCTTTTCTTGAATGAAAGTGATGTGGGCCTGAGGGTAATGGGAGGGGACTGGAGGACTGTCCAGAGGAATCTCCAACAATTTTAGGGTATGCCCTGTTCCACTAACTGCAGAACCCATTGATCCAATGTTATGCTGCGCCAACCCCCTCAGGAGAGAAATGACCCCCCACCACCTCCACCAGGGATTCGGCTGGGGAAGGGGGTCAGGTAAGGAGTCAGACTAGTGCGCCAGGGAGAGGCAACATGACCTGGGAGGTACTGGGAGCTCTCGGAGCTGAAACTCCAGTGACTTGGGAAGTAGCCTTTCTCTTAAAGGTACTTCTGGGTTGTTGACCTCTAGGTTGCTGTTTGGAGGTGTGATGATAGGACTGCTGCTGGGCTGATTTAGGCTGAGATCGGTACAGAGTATGGACCGAACATATAGCTTTACCCGACTCTTGGAGGCAAGTGATGATATTTTGAGAATCCTCGCTGAACAAAACGGGGCCCCTGAAGGGTGCATCCAGAATCTTGGAGTGAATGTCCGGAGCAAAACCAGACACCCCTCAGCCAGGAGTGGCATCGAAGACAAACTTCTATAGCCACAGCCCTACTTGCAGAGTCATATCAGGCTCGGAGAATACGAGTCCCCACTTCCAAGTTGGATTTTAAAAGGTGCAGCAGTTCAGCCTTTCCCAGACGATCAGACTGAGCCTGTGCCACATCTAAAGCCTTCTCCCACAATGCGCTCTGGTATTGAACCATGTAGGTAAGGCAATTGAGGGAACGAATAGCTCAGGTGCCCGAGTAGACTTTCTTACCGAAATAGTCTATCTGCCTAGAGTTCTTATCGAGAGACTGAATGTTAAGTGCCAGGGTCGTTTAGAGTGGTCATGGGCCGCATTACTAACAACCCAGTCAGCCTCAGGGTGCTCCCCATAAAAGGGTTCATTCCTTGAGGCATTATATAGGTGATCTGCCTTCTTAGAGGTTGCCAGTGCAGTAGAGAGGTGTTTCTATCAGCTCTGTTAACATCTTTGAAGGAGTCGATCAGGGAGGAATGACTAAAAGCAAGGATTCCTTCTTCTGGAGGAAAATGGCTAGCCAACATCGCTTGGGATCCACTTCCTCAGTGTCCCAACCTGTAAGAGCCTGGATGTGCCTCATCACATCCATGAAAGATGGTGTTGCAGGTACATGGGTTGCAAAGATAACACAGGACACAGTTATTGGGTACAACACACCCGCATTGTGTTTTATTTTATACAAAAGTATCAAAATACAGAAATAAAAAATAAACCGTTTAAACTGAATTAGAAAGTAAACAATAGCTCAGTGTTATTCCACCTTACTTTAGGTATCTGTATAAAACAATACTCAGCTTTGCAGTTGTTCGAGATAAACTCCTGTTTCAGGCTCAGGTCCTTCTCTTACCTTGTCCTCAGGTAAGTGAGACTGGCTGGATAGCTAATCTGACTCTTGGTGTTTGAGGAGGGCTTATATAGCCCTCCCTCTTATGGGAAAGTCCCTCCCATAACATCTAAATAGCTCCAGAATGGTCCCTAAATAGGGAAACTCCTCATTTTATTACATAATGAGGTTTTACTTCTGGGGAGTCCTTTATAGGAAATCCCCTTCCTGAGGTTTTACTTATGGGAAGTCCCTTATTTTATATATGTGCAAACATTTATTGTATTTATACAGTCGTGGCCAAAAATATTGGTGCCCTTGCAGTTTTTTCTAATAATGCACCATTCCTTCCAGAAAATTGTTGAAATTAAAAAATATTTTGGTATCCACATATGTATTTCTTTGGTTTGCAGTGGAATAAAACACAAAAAGTAGAAAAATTTACTAAGTCTTAGCTTATTCCACACAGAAATCCTTAAATGGCCCGGACAAAATTATTGGCACCTTTTAGAAGTAGTTAGAAATAATTAGATTTCAAGCAGATGATTCTCCTTCACTTTGGAATTAAACTCACCTGTGGTGAGTTGCAGGTGCCTGCAATATAAAAATCACACATTCAACCAGTTTGAATAGAGAAAAGGACTCATTCTTCTGTTTTGTGTCACTGTGTGTACCACAATGAGCATGGAGAAAAGAAAGACAGCCAGAGAATTGCCTGAGGAGGTCAGGCAGAAGATTGTAGCCAAGCATGGACAATCTCAAGGCTACAAATCAATCTCCAGAGACGTTGATGTTCTTGTTTCCACTGTATGTAACGTTATCAGGATGTTTAAGGCCCATGGCACTGTAGCCAACCTCCCTGGACATGGCCACAAGAGAAAACTTGATCGAAGATTGCAGCGCAGGATTGTTCGAATGGTGGAGAAAGCACCTCGATCAACTGCCAAACAGATTCAAGCTGACCTTCAGACACAAGGTATGACAGTTTCTACTCGCACCATCCGTCGCCAACTCAATGAAAGGGGTTTATATTGTGGGAGGCCCAGGAGGACCCCACTGCTGAGAGAGAGAGAGAGACATAAGAAAGCCCGACTAGGGTTTGCCAAAACATACCTGAACAAGCCAAAATCCTTCTGAGAGAATGTCCTGTGGACAGATGAGACCAAATTAGAGCTTTTTGGTAAAGCACATCATCTCTGTGTTTACAGAAAACAAAATGAAGCCTTCAAAGAAAAGAACACCTTCCCTACAGTCAAACATGGAGGAGGTTCAGTGATGTTTTGGGGTTGCTGTGCTGCCTCTGGCACTGGGTGCCTTGAACGTGTGCATGGCATCATGAAATCTGAAGATTACCAGGCCATTTTGGAGCGCAATGTTGAACCCAGGGTCTCCATCGAAGGTCATGGGTCTTCCAGCAGGACAATGACCCCAAACACACTTCAAAAAGCACCCAGGAATAGTTCAAGACAAGACACTGGACTGTTCTGAAGTGGCCAGCAATGAGTCCAGATCTAAATCCCATTGAAAACCTGTGGAGAGATCTGAAAACAGCAGTTGGGAGAAGGCACCCTTCAAATCTGGGAGAACTGGAGCAGTTTGCATGCCAAACTGCCAGTAGAGAGGTGCAGGAAGCTCATCCATGGCTATAGGAAGCAGTTGATTGCAGTTATTTTTACCAAAGACTGTGCTACCAAATATTAAGTCTAGGGTGTCAATAATTTTGTCAATGCCATTTCTTTCCATTTTCTGATTTAAAAGGATATATTAAATTCTGAATCAAAAACAAAGGTTCTGTAATATTAACAGAGACATAAAGAATTGTGGAGACCAAATACTGTACTGTTGTTAATTTGAACTTATTTTAGAGGAAATGGTGAGTTATTTGAAAAAGTGCAAGGGCGCCAATATTTTTTGCCACGACTGTACATGTGCTGCATTGTTATAGCATGCACACTAGCTCTTTAATTTAAATCTCAGGGCTGTACTCATAATGGAGCTCCTTTAGAGACCTGCATTGTCTCTTTATTCTTTAATTTGTTTATTTATTGTGTTTAGTTTATCTTGCAGCCCTCTCCTTATTCTGAGGGCTACTCTCTCTGTAAAGCTTTTCAATACATAGGGACTTCCTGTCCCTTTAAATCATTTGTCTTCTGTGTTGTAGCAGAGCAGCAGACTGCTAGACATTGTCTAGCTGCTTTGCTTTGGGGATCTGTATGGATTTGGTAAGCCTGCCTCTCTAGTAGCCTAGACTGGCTGTACACATGCTACGGACTCCTCCACCGCTATCTGGCACCATTCTACAGCATATTTTATACAGAGCCAGCATCTGGGAGTCCTAATAATATAGGGGCATCAGTAATTATTTACATAAATACCCAGCAGCAGCAAAAGTAAAATAAAAGTTTGCCGGTCAGTTCAAACAGCTCTTGCTTCGATGCAGGATTTCTTTGGCATAACAATGGAGCGGCAGCAAAATAATTCAGACAACATATGCATAGTGCCGCTACGTTTGTATCCATAATCCACCTCAGAGTGGACATTATTTTGTATTTAACTGTCATTTTAAATGCTTCCAAACATTCCTGCACCCTATACCTAAAAATGGCATAAGCATTAACTTTATGAAGCACTTTATTCAACCAGCACCTTATATCTCTTTAAAGACGCTTTATATCTTTTGGCATTAAATGTCTTAACTTCACCTTATTTCATTCCTGCCAGCTAGCTTTAGCCTGGTGCATGATTTTGGGGAGTTCTTGGTGAGGGATGGAAATTAGAACTAAAGGCAGTAGAAAAAAGATTTAGTAAGAAATAGAAAAGACTGATGTAGGTGGCCAACCTATGCGAGGGGCTGAGAAAGGTAAAGTATAGCATAGGAAGATACTGCTGCACAACAGATTTCAGTAGGAAAAAGAAGAAGATAGGAAAGGCATCCCTCCACCAGGGTTATCAGACTGGCAGAACACAGTTCTGCCACAAATGGGTTGTCTGGAGGAGACTGGGGGGGTGTCCTTGGGCACCTCTGGTTCTGAGGGAGGGTCAGAGTCCCCGGAATTATCGTAGGAAGAGAAATAGCCCCTGATTCACCAGAATCCAGAGAGGGGGAGTGATGAGGCTCATGTCAGTGGGTTCCCAAATGGCCAGTACTTTTTGGTTGTGGAGTAGGCTCCCTAGGAGGTGGCACCAGGGCCTCCCTAGGGGGCACCTGCTCCTTAGTTGGATGGGGAGGAGGGTCCCTCAGAGTCAGAGTGGAGGGCTCCTTTGAGGTCTCCTTATCCTTAAAGTACACTGACCTGGCTGCAAAAAGGGCGTTAATGTCTGTGGGCAGATTCTGAGGCATGGCTGGTGGGTAGGCTGGGAGGGTCCGGTGTTGGTTCTGTAGGCTGCGGTAACCCTGGCATTGAATCTACTAGCACTGGGTTAACTGGCCTCAGTCCCTGTGGTAAGGAACCATCTAGCACTGGTCTGGTTGGCATCAAGAGACTGGGTGTCGGCTGTGTGACGACAGGTCCAGCCAGTGACTGAGGAGGATTAAGGGACTCCGGCCGAGACATTGCCGGGGTCACGCCAGGGAGGCCGGTGTTGACAGGACAGGTGTGGGCTGATTCTGATCTGGTGAAGCAGCCAGTGCAGGCCTAGAGGGAGAAACCCATCCTGGGGATTGGACTTCTGAGGGGGGCAGAGGTGTTACTCTTGCGGGGGGAGGTGATCACATGATCCTGGCATCACGCAGAGGAGTCAGTCCCTGATGTCAGAACTGACTTCACAGGGGGTGGAGCCAGCAGCTGAGCCAGCAGCAGCAATTGTCAGGAGCTCCCGATCGGACTTCTAAAAGTGTTAATAATATAAAGTATTGGACTACCGGATTTAACAACAAACCAATTGAGACCAAGGAGGAAAGGTTACTGTAATTGAGGAGCCAACTTTAAATGAGAAAACGGGCCGCTCGAAACCAAATAAACAAGATTTCTTTTTCCCGCGCTCTGCATCAGCCAAACCACCAGAAGATACAGCAGGCCAGACCCCAGCCACGAGTTCGAGCTCAGCGGAATGTACCCTATCCGCCTCATACGCAGTGGTGCCCTAACAAAAAGCGTACAACAGATGGACAAAAAGCTAGATGGGTTCACTGAGAAATTCCTCACTATTGAGAATAGGCTGGATGCTATGGGAGAAATCACGAAAACCTCTGAGGCCATAGCAGGAAAAGCCCTGGCTGCCACAGCGACGTCGCTAAAAGAACAGGCTGCCCTGAGAAGTCGGTGGAGCAACTGGAGAACCTTGTGCGTGCGGCTAATGTGCGGATCCTCAGCCTTCCTGAGGAGGCAGGGGGAGCTGAGTTGGTGGACTTTTTGCAGAAATGGATCGAAGAACTTACTAATGGGCTGGACTTCAAAATCATTAAGGCTTACAGGATTACCGAGGAGACCTCCATGGGGACTCTCTAACCCAAGAACAATCCTACTATCTTTAAGATCGCCGGGGGAAAGAGACGTGATTCTGGGGGCATTGCGGGGCAGAGGTCCAATCCACATGGATGGTCAGCGAATCCTGTTCTTCCCGGACATCGCGTATGCTACCCGCATGCGCAGGAAGGCGTTTGATGGGGTCAAAAATCGTCTCCGGGAGCTGGACATTTCTTTCTCATTAGCCTTCCCAGCTCGTCTCTGTTTTACGGTGGGCCGCCGACAATATCGCTTCACTGATCCAAGAGAAGCGGGGGCCTGCATCGAACATCTAGCGGGCAAGCGGCAGCGAGAGGTCTGCTCCTCGGACGAGGAGGAACCAGGAGAGGAGCAGTCTTGAGTAATCCTTGCTGGTAAACTGTGTGATGTGGGTACTGTAAGTACTTAATCAAGGCCCTGAATATATAAACCCTAGCTGTCTGGCGCTGAGAAATTATTAGAGGACTGTTTCCTTCCTCCTTTGAAGTTATTTAAGCTCAGAAGCATTTCAAAGACTGGACTAAATCTGTTACTGGGACTTTTTGTTGTTACATTTAAGTTGTTTGAAAATGTAGTCCTGCTATTCCCTTGGTAGATTTAAAAGGGATAAATCAAGTAGTAAAAGTATGACGCTTTAAGGAAAGATGGTATAATGAATAGGGGTTAAATGTACAGATACCCGTGGGAGCCCTTGGGGATATGGAATGTACAATGTAAATTGTTAGCTTATATGTCTGGCATGTGGTTAGGGACCTACCGCTTTATCAGATTGGTACTTAAACTGCTGTACAGCCTATCTGCAGGGCAATAATTATTTTTATAAGAACTTAACATGATATCATCTACTCCTTATACATCTAAGCTGGGGGGCTCTGGACTAAAGACTCTATTACTTCACCATAGCAGTATCATTCATAAATAGGCCAGTTGGCCAGTAAATGAATATAATTTCATTCCTAAGCTGTTTGAAGAACTTATTTGAGGCATTGGCTGCATTATGGCTCCTGAACTGAGAATAAGCTGGTTTAACTGAACTTGTTTTACCCCTCAATGCTGTACCTGCTAGAATAGATAGTCACAATCCTTTGTAATGTATTACTGGGAAATACGGAGTTATACCTGTTCAGAAAATGTGTACTTGATATGTATATATATAAAATGATATAAATAAAAAATTTAAAAAAAAGAACTGACTTCACAGATGCCTTTTCCAGATGGGTGACGGTCAAAGACCTGCCACCTGCAGAGGACCCAGCCAAGCCACCTGGCTGAGGAACTGCCTGTTGAATGGGCCCGAGCTTTAGGGTCCGAGAGGCTGGGAAAGAAGTCCCGAGCCCCAAAAACCACCGCCCGAGACAGTCAGAAGTGCAGATGGTTTGACCACTAGGAGCCCGGAGGAAGAGAGGGCTGCTGGAGTGGAAGGGGATGACCTCCCACGAGAGGAAAACCCATGCTCTGTCCCTGACTTGCACGGGGACCTGGAGTGGGAAGCTGACCAGGATTTGTCCCTGTGCTTCTGCTGGTGTATGTGCTTTCCCAAAGATTTCTTCTTCTTGGCTCAAGAAGTGACTGCTGGGGAAGAGGAGGTACTTTGGAGCTCCTTTTCCATCACAGAGTTTTTGCTGCAGCCAGAAGGCTTCCAGGGTCTTCTTGCAGTGAAGCTAGGTGCACTGCTTAAAATCCTGGAAGTGCTGGCAGGCTTCAGTGTCGTGGACCTGGCCTAGGCAAAGCAGATGCGATGAATAGCCATCCTTGTGGGGAAGCTGCTTTCCACAAGCACACTTCATTCTCCGTTGCTCTACTGACAAGGAAGACATGCACAGATCACTGTAAATATAAAGAAAAATTAGAAAAAAAAAGCACAGGTAACATGAAGAAAATGGCAGTCGACTAAAGCAGAAGGTATCTGTGAAGGTTCGACTTGCGCAGGTTGACAGTGGGAAAAGAACTGAGGTGGTGTTGGGGGAACACCCCTTTTATAGAATGGGGCGGTCCTCCGCAGTATACTGCTAGCTAGAAGTTTTCTGTGGGGTCCTAGTGTCTGCTGACTTAGGTCCTTATGGTGTAACCTGCTGCTAGAGCCCCCTTGAAGTAAGATCTTGAACGTATACATTTCATCAGTTAGACTCAGACCTGCAAGACACATACCAGGACCACTGTTTGCAAGCTCTCCACTGCCTGGCTCCAAGTCTCTACAAGCTTTCTGAAGCATAACTCTAGCAATCAGAATTGGGGATCACAATACAGGCATCTGCAAGCCTCTTCCACCCCAACATGACTATTAACAACTGCCGACCACCACAATTAACCTCATTCACTTATTGTACCACCTCACTTACAGTATTTTCCACCTAGCAACTGCTTGCTTTAGGTTTTATTCTTGTCAGTGCTATTTGAGTGTATTCACTTTTTTTTTTCATTTTCCACCTAGCAACTGCTCACTGTCTTGGGTTTTATACTTGTCAGTTCTTTAGTTGCAGTTTTTGCCAACTCCTACAATACTCTGGGTGTACTCACTTTTTGCATTTTCTACCTAGCAACTGCTCATTGTTTCAGGTTTTATACTTGTTAGTGCTCAGAACATTCCACTTGTGTTTCTCCCAGTTTTCTGCCCCTGTTCTGCTTAGTCAGTAACCCGTTTACTTCTGTGTTGCAGCCCAATTAACTGTAGTTATCCCAGATTCTAGTTTCAGCTAATGCCTTTTACTAGGTGACTGCCATTTTATATTTGACAAAATGTCACATTGTATATCCGATGGCTACTGCATCTCACCTCCTGCTCACACTGTACCTTCCCCAACTCTAACTTACCCCTTTCCTTCCAATACCCATACCCTCTGCTCCTCCACCTCCTATCCACCCTGGTTGTTTCCTTTCCCCCTCCATTAACCCGAAGTTTACCCACAGTGCCCTTCTTGCCCCCCCCCATGAAGCAGAAATCCAAGTCCATCCTCTTGCTCGTGCTCCTTCTCACGTCTGGTGATGTGGAGTCTAACCCTCGACCTTCCTCTACCTCCTTTTCCACCTCCCCAACTCCTAAAGGCCTGAGCATACAGTATTTCACTTCAATGCTCAAAGCCGCCTCACAAAGCTCAACCTTTTGTCAGTCTGGATTTCACAACACTCACTCTATACCCTCTATATCTGAGTTCTGGCTCTCCTGCAGTATCCCAGACTCTAGCCTGTCCCCTCCTGTTATCTTTTCAGGCAGGGGAAATGTGAAGGTGGTGTTGCCATCTATGCCCGTCAGAGTCTCTCTTGTACCACAGCTTCTAGTGATGTTGCATCTTCCTCCCATGAATACCTTCTGGTCAGGCTGCCAATCCCGTCCTCCGTGCCAATCTTCATTGGGGTCTTCTATGTCTCACCTACAATATCTCCCTCCTTCCTGGTTGATTCCCTTTCTACGATCACTTTTCAATCCTCTGTTGGTGAACTCATCCTGCTAGGGGGCTTCAATGTTAACTGGCTTTCCCCAGCCTCCAGGCCCACCATCCAAAAGATTGAGTCTGTAAATCTCATGAAGATTATCACTGAACCCACCTGGCTCAACCCCCCCCCCACCCCAACTCATAACCACTCTCTCCTGGACTGGGTTCTATCCTCCCACCCCTACCATACTGTAGCGGCAGAGAATCCTGCTAGATGCTTTTAGTGATCATTAAATAACATTCTGTTTCAGGAACAGCCAGTGTCCACCCTCCTCCCCTAACATATGGACCAGGTTCCTCCGTTCACTCAACATCCCCACTCTTTTGAGTGACCTTACTGCTACTGATTGGACAGCTATGCCCTCTGTCATGGATATCGACACTGCTCTCCTGATTTCATTCCAGATTCTCTGTATGTGACAAGCACACCCTGCTCAGAAAATCTAGAGTAAAAAATCACCATCACCCATGAAATCATTGATCAGTGCAAGTTCTGTGACCATGCCTGGGCACATTTCAAACTATCACACTCCTTCCCTCGCCTCCCCTTATATAGGGCTCTCAAGAATTCCTGTACTAAGCCTAGCTGGGCTGCAAAATCACAACATTTCAAGGCCAACCTTCAGAACAACCTTAACACCCCCTGAAAAGTAATTCACTCCTTTTTTGACCCTCCCACACCAGTCCTCCCCTCCAGTCCTTCTTGTAAATGGTTCACCACTGTTGGGCCCTTCGCTGTGGCTACTCATTTCAATGAGTTCTTACCACTTGTGCTCTCCCTTCTACTCACCCTCCAGCCTCCTCTTCTCCTGCTCACATTCCTTCTCATCTCCATTTCACTGGTTTCTTTTTAACTGGTTTCTTCTTTCCCCTCGTTACTAACCAGGAAACCCTTACTGCCCTTTACTTATTCAACCTGCACAAATCCAGTCCTGATGGACTGGGTCCTGAACTATGACAAATCTCTGCACCTGCCATAGCACATCCACTGACTCACCTATTCAACCTCTCCTTCTCCCTCAGTCCTGGAAGTTGGCCAAAGTTCTTCCACTCCACAAATGGGGTGGGGGGCGTCCTCCTTGGGTAACTTCTGGCCAGTCTCCCTCCTCCCTTTCCTTGCTGCACACTGCAAGAAAAGCTTGTCTATACTGGACTCTCAATTTTCTATCCTCCACCGATTTCATCTCCCCATTCCAGTCTGGTTTCTAGAAGTATCACTCCACCCAGTCCATTGTCTCCTCCCTGCTTTGTGCAACTAATTCTGTCTTCTCAGGGATGGATCACGGGCACATCACAGCTGCCATTTTCATCAGTCTGGCCAAGGTGGTTGACTTGGTGTCCCACCCTCTTCTCTTGGATAAGTTGAGTTCTGCTAGGCTCTCAGCTTCTGCTATAGGCTGGTTTCGATCTTACCTCTCTGTCCACCTGCCGTCAGTACAGGTTGGTAATGCACTGTCACCTCCACTTCCCATCCAGGCTGGGGTCCCACAGGGCTCCACCCTGAGGCCTGTCCCGTTCATCTTTCTTAATGACCTCCTCACAGATTGTGTCATCCACATACATGTGGATATTTGAGTTGGCACAGTCACTTACACCTCTAGTCCCTCCACTACAGCCATGGAAGGACTACTCCAGAGCGACTTTCACAATGTCCCACACTGGTTTAAGTCTAACCCAACTCTGGGTCAAGACACACAACCAAGAAAAAAAATTGTGTCCACGACTTTTGGCACCAGTAAAAATTGGCCAGCCTCCCAACTCTATCTACTCCACCTTGGATGGAACTCCTCTTAAAGTGGTTCATTCATTCAAATACCTCAGCGTGTGTCTAGACAGCAAACTTGACTTCTCTGCCCACATTGATGCCATCCACACCAAGCTCCAACCCAAACTTGGTGCAATGTACCACAATAAAGACCGTCTGTCTCCACAGGTACACTGTGAGCATGTCACCAAAATAGTGCTCCCGACCTCTGACTATGCAGATGTGGTCTGTTATACTGCTTCCTCCACCTACCTGGCCAGAGTGGATACCACCTGCAATGCCTTCTGTCATTTTGCTACCAACTCCCCCTCATACAGCTACCACTGCTCACTCTACTCCTTATCAATTCTTCCTCTGCCTTCATGTCGCTAGAACCATGTACGTCATTCTTATCCAAAATTCTTGTTTTGGCTCCTTCCTTCTTACCTATCCTCACTCACCTCTTCTCTATTCCCTCTGCCTCCTGCTCCAAGAATCCTTGCACTTTTGCCATTTCTCATCCTTGCTCCTCTGCTGGGCAATCAGCCTTCTCCTATCATCTCCCATCACTTTGGAACCTACTCCCATCCTCCCTCTGTTTCACTACCTCCCATTTCCCTCAGGTACAAGCTGATATTCCTTCATGCCACCTGCTCCTGTTCTCCTCCTGCCTGACTGCCCCCATTACATTTGCCTACTACCCTGGTGTAGATGTGGCTGAACTGCCTGATTTTTGCTGCTTGCTCCTATTGTCCTTACTCCTGTTTTAATTATGTACTTTTACTGTAGCTATGAACTGTGTCAGTGCTATGTAATTTGCATTTAACTGTGCACTGTGTTTATGCTATGTATTTGCAAACCTTTTCCCTTCCACAGATTGCACCTGTAAATGAGCCTAGGCTCAGTGTGCCTTTCCCTATCACCAATTTTCAAATAAACAGTCATGCACTTGTTGAAAACCCTTGGAGTGGAAGAAAAGTCGACCATAACATGGAACTGATAGAGCACCCCTTCCACATAGAACTAAAGGCATCGGTGATGGGAAGGACTGGGATGTGGAAGAATGCATCCTGGAGGTCAAGAGAGCAGAACCACATGTCCTGCCTCAAAGACAGAATGATGTTATTCAGACTGACCGTCTGGTACTTGCGCTTCTGCACGAACTTGTTCAGATGTTGCAAGTCCAGTATGGGGTGACAGCCCTCCACCTCTGCCCATTTCAGAACCAGGAAGTAAATGGATACATCCCTGACTAACCAGGGCATCTGAGACATGAGCTGTTGCCCTGCACTTTAAGAGCTGAGCAATGTCAACCCTTAGCGTGGACTTGTTTTTGACACCCTGGATTCCCGAGAAGCTCAGAGTTGGTAAGGCAAGAGAACCTCAAAGTCCAAAGTCAATCTCTTGCACACCACTTCTAGGATCCACCTGTCAGAGGTAATTGTGGACCACGGTGGCTGGAAGTGGTGCAGCAGACCTCTGACAGGGACTGATAAAGAGGGGGAATGGCAACCTGCAACCCATCACTTAGCCACCTTGGAGGGGCTCTGGTAGATGGGTGCCCTGGAGGCACCACCACCTGCACCCCCCCTTTTTTTTGCCTGTGGCACCAAATTTAGACTTTGGACCCCAGCACTGAAATCACTCCTGCTGTGGCTGAAAAGTCTGAAACCGAAAAGCATGTTTCTTAGGCTTAGAGACAACTGGAGCCCTCTGGGATAAAGCCACAGAATCCAGGGTGGTATGGGACTTCACAATGTGAGTGAAATGTCCTTTTACCCCAAGGCCAGGGCCAAAGAGGTCAGTGCCCAAGGTGGAACATTGGTCAGCTTGTGCTGAGCACCTGCAGGTGGACAGCCTCAGCCAGGCTCTGTGACACAAAACAATGGCCACAGCCATGGCATGGGCACAAGAGTTATCCATGGTCAAGGCTGCCTGCAGCTGGTGTTTCACCTCCTATTGACCCTGGTCTCATATCATCTAGTCTGCCTGCTGTTCATCAGTGGGAATCAGGGGGAGAAGAAGCCTGACAATCCCACATGGGGAATGGAGAAAATTTGCCATCATGATCAAACAGCTGAGCCAAGGAAATGGGCATGTGCACCTTTTTGGTCGCACAGTCAATTCTTTTGGACTCCTTATCAGGATGTTTGTCCACTTCCCCCTGGCCTTTCAGTTTATGGAAGGCAGAGTTCAATACCAAGCCCTCCATGAAGGGGTGGCTGAAGAACCCCAAGAGGGTGTGTGTGGATACAGCATAATTGCGGCCCGTCCAGGTAGGAAGTACCCAGCAGGATGCTGCCAAAGCTCTGCATGGACAGCAGGCCTGGTGGAGACCTTAGTTGAAGCATCTACCCAAAGTGAAGGTGATGTAGATGCCATGGCCTGCTGAGTCTGCTGGACCAGCACAGGAATGGCTAGAGCAGACCAAGGGACCACAGGGCCAAGGGGCAGAGCCCTACCACTCCCTGCAATGGACCATTGCTACCACAACGCATATGCCACAGATGCCTCTCCACACCCGAGGATGAGGAGATCAAGGAGCATCAATGGCAAAGTGTCACGGCTGAGCAGGATTCAGTGCGTAAGCAGTACCTTGACCCAAGGATCAACAAGTGATCTCCAAAGGGTCTGTATTGACCACCTGCTTGGGCAACGAGCTCAAAACTGGTCTAGAAGACATGACTGCTGACTGATCCTCATCATCCTGGGTGCGGACTGGGAGGTACCATGGAGCACGCGACCTGAGGCAGCTCAGCCAAGGTAGAGTGGTCAGGGAGTGGACACAGCAACAAGAATGTAATAGTCACCAGTTCCATGACCTATGACAATGATGCTTTTCATGCTTTTTGCTACGGAGGGAAGGACTCCCTCCAAGGGTCTGGAGGGCCATACACATTTCTCAGATCATCCGAAAATAATCCTTCAACACTGGCCCCAGCCAGGAACAGCACTGAGACTGATGTGGTCCCTACTGCAGTCACCTCTTCTTCCATGACTGGAAGCTGAGTAACTGACCAGGCAGCTGCCAAGGCTGAATTGCGCCCTTTGAGCCTTCCTAAGGCAGCATGACCCTCCGCTCCTCAAAAGAATACTAGCAGCATGGCTTGGCACTTGCTGCAATTTTGGAGGTCATGCTGGTTATCTAAGCAGGAGATGCAAGTATTGTGCGGATCCACGGCCATCTTCTGCCTACACTGGACACAGAACTTAAACTCCAGCTTCTGCCTTTCCATTGTGATCGTGGTTGTACAGTCAATGAAGCAAAGTCAGATGAAGGAACAACTTGTTAATCAAAAACAGACTTGAAAAATCAAGATTCACCAAAGAAATGAGCTTAAAAACACAAAATTCTTTTACACATGCAGAGTTGTGAAGGAGGAGACCAGTCCCTTCCAGCAGAAAAAAAGATCTGACATCACGTGGTGGAACTTGAGGACATACCACCCAGAAGGTGGGAGGACCTTGAAGACATTCAGATTACTCAGTTGTCTCCAGGAATACTGCCTATGTGTGGCTAGTGAACTGTAACAATGTCTTTCAATTAGAACAGCCAGAACAACTTAGGCATCATCTCCACATGAGGAATGGTGCCCAGGAACCTAGAATGTTTGTCAAAGATGTTCTCACCTACTGTGCTGGTCTTGAGTCTCCCAGCATTCTAACTCCAGAACTTTGAGGTGACAGACATATAGTAAGGTTTCAATCCATCTGTGATTTTCTAGACAACAGAATATTTTGAACTTGAAAGCTAGAAGGTTCACCTCCTACTAAAGAAGCACAGCAGGGAAATGTTGGACCAAGAGCAGGTGGCAAATTGAATTTGTTACATAACTATTTGATAACATTATTTGTGTAGCTAATCTTACAATTTTCGGTCCTTATGACCCCTTACCATATGTGACAAACAGCTGGAAACATAGGAAATGTAGGAAACAGGAATTTTACTGAGCCAGAAGACTTGCGTCCATTGTGCTCACTGATGACAATATTTTAAGCTTTATAAAATGTGTCCAATTTATGTTTAAAAGACTGTGTGGTATTGTTGGCCACTACCTCAATGGGCAATCTGTTCCAATCAAACACCACCCTTTGACTGAACCATTTGCTGGATCACAACAGCTTGGTTTGTCTTACCTTTAACTGCATTGGGCGGTGGAGGGCTGCTGATGCCCGATCAAGGGCAGAGGTCCAGCTGAGAGGTCCTGAGTGTCGGCCTGGAGGTGAGCGGCAGTGCGGCTGGCTCTTAAGCAGCAGCCGCACCGGCAGAAGAATGCTGAAGCCCGATCAAGGGCAGAGGTCTAGAGAGAGGTGTAGAGGAGGAAGGAAGGAAGGAGAAGGAAGTATATATAAGTTGAAAAGACAAGGGCCCAATACTGAGCCCTGGGCGACACCGCTTTTTACCTCTGTCCATGTGGAAAAAGACCCCTTGATACAGACTCTTTGGCTTCTATTATTTAGCCAATCCTGCACCCAGAATATTATAGAGTTCGGGATGCCTGTGTTAAGCATGGCTGACAATAGTCCAGCATGTGGTAGCTTGTCAATAGCCTTGGACAAATCTAGATATGCCACATTCACTGCCCTCCCATTATCAAGCTCCCTGACCACTCTGTCATAAAAATTCAACAGGTTAGTCTGGCAAGATTTACCCTTAGTGAAACCATGCTTGGTGTCATCCATTAAATTTTCTTGATTAATGAATTGTAGAATGTTGTCCTTCAGAATACCACCTAATATTGTTGATGGGATGGAAGTCAGACTTACTGGATGATGGTTAGATGCATCAGATCTTGTCCCCTTTTTAAATAAGGGAATCACAGTAGCTTTTTTCCAATCGTCTACCACCTCTCCTCTGTCTAGTGAAGCCTGAAAGATGTACATTAGGGGTGCTGCAGTATGATTGCTCAATTCTTTCAGTACTCTCAGATGTAGGCCATCAGGTCCTGGTGATTTGTATGGATCTATTTTATTTAATCTGGTTTCTACATCGCTAGGATTAATAATTAATCTTTCCTGTTGTGTTGTGTCTGTGACCGGTAAGATCTGGGTGCCACCGACTTTATTGTTGAATAAAGACGTAAAGTATGAATTGAATAGGTTAGACATGGTGTTATCTTTGGATATTAATTCCCCATTATGGTTTTTTAATGGTCTAACTTTGTGTGTTACCTTTTTTTGGTTAATATATGAATAGAATATTTTTTAGTGTTTTACTGACGATGCTAGTTTAAGCTGTAGTTCACATTTGCAATCTTAATATGTTTTTTTAAGATTTTAAGGATGTGTCTGTAATTAAGTCTATTTGTTTCAGTGCCACAAGCCCTCCACTTTTTGTATAACTTGTCTTTTCAGTTTGTGAGTTTCTTTATTGCTGTAGTTAGCCACTGGGGTCTAGATCTAATTTTATTTTATTTACGTTTTAAGGGTATATTAATGTTTGTTTCCTTGTTTATTCTATTAGGATATGTGTCCTACATAATATTCAATGGTTTGTCTCCTAAATCATGTTGCCAATTCCATTTTTCAATGTTTATCTTTATAACTGTTTGTTACCACCTCTAATGCCCTCTGTTCTAAACTTAAAGGAAACAGAGGGTCCTTCTGACACTTGGTGTATGCAATTTTCCATCTCCTCCGTTAGCGTGTTGCCTTAGAAATACACAGGTAATGTGCTGGTCTGATTTAAGTGGAATTCTAAAACCACCTTTGGGAGGAATTGCACTCTGGTGCTTAAAGGGAAAGTCCTCTCAACCTATTTTCTGTATACTTGTGTAGTTTGTAGGCATGGGTGCCCCCCTCTCCTTCATTTGCTCTAAACCAGGGTTTCTCAAACAGTGAGGCCAGCCTCCCAGGGGAGGCCCCAACCTGCTCAAGGGGAGGCTCAAGCAAGCCTTAAAATGTACTATATGTAAATGTCAAGTTTGGGATGCTTTGTGTGAAAAGATGCGGCAAACTGAAAGTGAATAATGGCATGCGAATTTATGTACAAAATGGGTGACCGGGAAAGTCGCACTCAACAAACATTTGTTTCCTGGTGTGACATGTGGGAACGCTGAATGGAGGAAATACAATTCTTGGAAACTGTGAAAAACAAAATGCAAAATAATACAAATTAATAGGAACACAGTAACAACTGAGCCATTATACTGGCTGCAGAAAAGTACCAATACAAAGGCTAAGCGGAGAACTACTAAGAGCAAAAGCAGAACAAAGCGGAATGGTCCCTGAGAAGGTGTTTCAGAACAAGGTAAAACTGACAAAGAAAGCAATCTGACTCATGGAGGTATTGTAACCAGGGGTAAATAGGATCCAAAACTCAAAAGTGGGGAGTGAGTAGGTTGACATGGGGAGGGGGATTATACAGAGGGACAATAATAAGTTTAATAAAATGAGAATACTCAAAGGAATTTCACTGTGTTTCTTGTATACTGTGCAAAGTATGATGGTTCTAACTATGAGGAGGCACATTTTTTTTATATTGGGGGGAGGCTCACGATGGCAAAGAGTGAGGACTACTGCTCTAAACTGTTGGCCACTGCTATCAGGCAGAATCCAGGGATTGAGGGGGGTACCTTGGGGGAGTGAATATAAAATAAACATCTGTGCAGATGATGTGCTGCTGCTTACCCTGTTGTCTCCAGAACTTTCTGTTCCAAAGGCCTGGAGGGAGTTGCAGTCTTCTGAGGCAGTGGCAGGTTTTCATTTAAATATTCAAAAGACAGATTTACTGTGGTTTAAGTTTGCCCCATCCAGCTTCTTAAAACGCTACTTTTCATTGAAATGGAATAAGACTGTGATAAGATATTTTGGGGTAAATATTCTCAAAACTTGGAAGACATGGAACTTTTAAATTATGAGCCCCTCATGCAACAAATTACTATGGATCTTGCAAATGTGGCAATCTCTTCCACTTACCTTTTTTCATAAAGTAGAAGCAGTTCAGATGATGGATGATTGTGCTACTCAGGGTACTTTACCTTCTCCAAAGCCTCCCAGTTTATCCTTCTACATATTATTTCTGGTCCTGGGATAGGATGGTCTCACGATCTGTGGGGATCAGCACCCCCAGATTCAATCGACCATCTTACAGCTCCCGAGAGATAAGGGAGGGGACAACTTGCCTCATTTACACACATATGCCTAGGCTGTGCAATTGTACATAGTTTGTAACTGGACCACTCCAGCATATGTATCCCCATGGTAAACAATTGAATTTCATCTAATTGATTGGTTTGATTTTGTTCACTACCTCTTTGCTTACCCATCTGGCCAGTTTAGCCTTGTATTGACTTCACCACATACACAGTAGTTACTCTTGCCCAATGGAACAAATCTGTTAAGATTTCATCTCACTCCTCACTGTTGTGATATTGCAGATTATTGGCAGAAGATAGTGAACTCATGCATTTACAATTGGATACAGCTTTTAGGGACATTCCCTAGTGTTTCAGCAACCCCACATCAACGTCATAATTGTTTGCCCAGTACACGATGGTCATCTAAACATTTAAAATCCACAACAAAAAACATGGATTGCCATGCTTGTTTGTAAGTTACATTGGTGAGACTTAATCCCTCTTTATGGAAAAAATGTGGAAGGGGTCAGATTGCTTTACGTGGTTATAAAGAACAGGTATGCAAGAACTTACCATAACAGTAGATCTTCGAGGGGATCTCAGTCATCAGATTACACCATAGTAACCTTCGCTGTCAGTGAAGGGGAATCCACAAGGAAGATTTTCAGCAGTACAACTGGGGCCACCCACCTTGTCAACATCAGGCAATGTCAGCAGCCTTATATCGGCATGAGTGGCCCTGCTCCCTCCTCAGTTCTTTCCCTCAGAGATGAAGGGAGCTAGGCCCCCCACCCAGGGAAGAGAGGAGAGAAAGACCTGATAAAAACTGGATACAGTAGATAGCCAGTTCCTAGACCTGGGGCCCCAAGAAGGGGGATGGTGGAAAGGAAATATACCTGATGACTGAAATCCACTCGAAGATCTACTGTCACTGTAAGTTCTTACATAGTGTGACTGTTCTATCTTCTTCGGGGGTATCTCAGTCATCAGGTTACACCATAGGAATGAGTACCAAGCAGTGACAAGTGTAAACAGATAGTCTGGGAGGCTGGATCTCCATAAACTTGAGACAGAAGTCCTTGTAACACGGCCCTGCCAAATCCTGCATGGGCTCTTGAAGCAATGTCTGACTGTAATGCTTGGTGAAAGTGCGGACTGTACTCCAGGTTTCTGCCACCTCAAATGTCAGTGGCTGAGACCCCTTTGAAACAAGCCACCGAGGTAGCCATGCCTCTGGTGGAATGAGCTTTGACAGCACCAGGCAATTCTTTGCCATACATGTTGTAGCAAAACACAATGCAATTAGCCAACCATTTGGATAAACACTGCTTAGAAACTGAAGTGCCTTCTCTACCTGGGGCAAAAGAAACAAGCAACTGCATCAACTTGTGACTTTCCTTTGTCTGAAGCAAGTAGTATTTCAAAGCTCTGCACACATCTAACATATGGAACAGTGTTTCACCTGGATTGGCATGCTCAGGAAAATAAACAGGAAGGCGAATAGACTGATTTAATGTGAACTCAGAAACCAGCTTAGGCAGAAACTTAGGTTTTGTGCGCAAAGACACCCTGGCCTGAATATTCAGAAGGGTTGCACATGGCGCAACACTGTTGCGCCACGTGCAACCCACTGATGCGCCCCAGCATAATATTCAAATGGAGATTGAGCCTGGCACAAATCCCAATGCGCCTGATCGCATCAGAAATGTATGCGGCACAAGTGGGGGGGGCGTGCCCATGCGTACTCCGCACACCCAGATATTCAGCCCGGGATGTACAGAGTCCATGCATGCGCAACCCCTATTTGCACTGCACACAGGTGAGCAAAAAAAAAAAAGGAGCAACAGCTGGCTACCCACAGGTGAGCTGCCACATTGCAGGGCGCAACACGGCAGCTGCCACCTATGGGTGGCCACCAGAGCTCTGGCTGCACCTTCGTGGTGGCGCCCTCCTCCATGCCCGATCATGGGCATATGTTTAAATGTAAAAGTCTAATATCCCTGGTGGTCCAGTGGACCGCTCGCAGCCCGATTGCAGGCATATGTTTAAATTTAAAAGTCCAATATCCCTGGTGGTCCAGTGGACCACTTGCAGCCCGATCGTGGGCATAAGTTGAATAATGAAAGTGTCCTATATCCCCGGTGGTCCAGAGGACCGCTCGCAGCCCGATCACGGGCATATCCTATAGAAATACTAGTCCCATATCCCTGGTGGTCCAGCAGTACCCCCTCCCACCCGCCCACTGAGCCCCACCACCCTGCTCCCCGGTCAGTGGCAGGTGGCAGCTCCCACCCGCTCACTGCCCGACTCCCTACAGTAGGGCTGTTCTTGATGGTCCACAGTGTGAGCCAATGGGCATGCAACTCCCGTACCGTACTACACCGTCCAGATATGTGAATGGATCAATTCACATATCTGGACTGTGTAGTATGGTATGGGCTGCACGCCCATTGGCTCACGCTGTGGACCAATGGGCATACAGCCCTACTGTAGGGAGTCAGTCAGCGGGTGGCAGGGTGGCGAGTGGGTGGGGAGCTGCCACCTGCCACTGACCGGGGAGGAAGTGGGGCAGTGGGAGGGAGTTACCGCTGGACCACCAGGGATATGGGACTAGTATTTGTACAGGATATGCCTGCGATCGGGCTGCGAATGGTCCACTGGACCACCAGGGATATAGGACAATTTTATTATTCATCTCATGCCCGTGATCGGGCAGTGGGGCACTGTGCCGTGATGTGCGGGGAGTCGGTCCCCATCGATGCAGCCCCAGGCAGGCCAGGCATAAGTCACTGGGGATCGGAAGATTTGCATGTAATGGCGCCATAATGACATGCAAATTTGCACCTTGCATGCATTATGGCCCCATTTGCGTGTGCACTTTTTAATATCGCAGTTGTTGTGCCTAGCGCAACCGATCTTGCACTAGCGCATTCCACTGCTCCACTCTGGCCACTTGCACTGGTGCAGTACCGCTGCGTCATGCGCACTGCGGGTGGCCAGGGTGCGATATTCAATGATGCTGTGCCATGGCGCAGCTCCGTTGAATATCACCCTGTCAACGCCCCTGCAAAGCCCAGTTGCGCTGCACCCAGGCTTGCGCCACAACCTAGCGCAGTCTGAATATCCATGCCCCTGTATTTGTGAAAAATCAAATAAGGCTCCTCACACCAGAGGGCCTGAAGCTCTGAAGTTCTTCAAGCAGAAGTAATTGCAACTAAAAACATCGCATTCCAAGAGGGGAAAGCACAAATCCCAGGACACGATTGGCTCAAAAGGAGACAGGGTCAATTTCTCCAAAATAAAATTCAGGTCACAAGCTGGGACAGGGGAATGGACTGGAGGTTTCAGATGCAGGATGCCCTGAAGGAAGGTACAGGAGACATCCAGCTGAGCAATCGTGCGATCATCCATGGGCTCATGAAAGGCAGAAACAGCCGAAAGGTGAACTTTGAGGGAGGAATATTGGAGGCCTGAGTCAGAAAAAGAAATCAGGTAGTCCAGGTTATTATTCACCGAGCAGGTGAAAGGGTTCAGGGCATGTTTAGGAGCCCAAATAGCAAACTTCTTCCACTTCATGATATAGGTGGCTCAAGTGGAAGGCTTTCTAGCGGCCACCAGGATGACTGCTACCCTGTTAGAGACCCCGAACCTGGCGAAGGCCATATTCTCAGGAGCCAGGCATGCAGATGAAGGACTTGAGGTTGGGATGGACCAGGGTCCCCTGATCCTGGGTCCGCAGATTCCTGCAAAGAGGAAGAGGGACTGGAGGTTCCTCTACCAGCTGAAAGAAGCTCCCATTTGTGCATGCTGGACACCTGGCACATGGACTGCAGAGTATCAGGCTGTACTCCAGTGCCCAGTACCACACTCTCATGGCCTCCCTGCAGAGGGCATATGAGTGGGTCCCATCCTGCTTGTTGATGTACAGTAGTAGACTACATTAAAATTGTCTGACTGCACTAGCAGTTGGCCCAGAGTGAGATGCTCTTGAAAGGCCTGCATGGCATGGAGCACCACTCTCTTCTCCAGGACACTGATATGCAGGGCAGCTTACCACTTGGGCCCAAGAGTCCTGGGTTTGCCCCACAGCCCAGGCCTGAAGCATCCATGGTTAAGATCTGATGCGGGGAAGGAATCTGGAAGGGAACACACCAAAGTAGATTCAAGGGGTCCATCTACCACTGCAGTACCTTGCATACTGGAGAGGAGACCAGGACTGGTTGATCTAACTTGTCTGTGCGCAGGTCTCATTATACCCTGAGTGTCCACTGAAGGGTGCTCATTTGAAACCTGGCCAGCAGAATGGTGGGAATGGCCACTGCCATTAGGCCCAACAATCTGAGGTACACCCTGGCAGGAATGTACCAACTGAGTGACTTCCTGAGATTGGGCCATAAAGCACTCCAGCCCCATTTTGGGGCAAGAAGACCTTCCCGTGCTCGGTATCCAGAACCGCCCCTATGTACTGCAGCCTTTGTGATGGTACTAGAACTTACTTGGGCAGATTGACAGTAATACCCAGGGAGTGGAAGAGCTGGAGAGTATGCTCCAGAGTCAGCAAGAGTTGTTTCCTGGATGGGGCCTTGAGTAGCCAATCTTCCAGATAAGGGAAGACGTACAGTTCCTCTCTTCTGAGAGCTGCTGCCATCACTGCCAAGCACTTGGTAAAGACTCGTGGCACAAAGGATAAGCCAAAGGGCAGCACTTTGAACTGATAATGCCCTGAAAGGCAAACAAAGAAACCTCCTGTGAGGAAGAAAGACTGAGATGTGCAGGTAGGCCTCCTGCATGTCCAGTGAACAGAACCACTTCCAGGTCTTGAGGAGAGGCATCAGGCCTGGCAAATTTACCTTCCAGAACTTTTTGTACTGGACAAAGAGATTGAGTTTCTTTAGATCTAAGATGGGCCTCAGATCTCCGATCTTTTTAGGGACCAGAAAAACCTGTAATAAAAGCCCTGGTTTCTCTGATGCCTGGGCACTGACTCAATGGCTTGTTTGCACAGAAGAGACTGTACCTCCTCTGGGAGAACAGACAAGTGAGCTGGAGGAAGGGTGTCTGGATGCTGCTTTATAAGCTCCAAGGTGTGATCCTTTTCTATGATCTGCAGAATCCATGCATCTGAAGTGATAGTCCTCCATTGATTCAGATGGAGGGAGAACCAACCTCCGACCACCACCTCCTGTGTCTGAACTGGGGGGGAGGGTCTGGCAAGAAGTCAAGCTGAGGTGGAGCCAGCTACAGAGGCTGGTCCATCTTTTCTGGGTTGCATGGCCACTGCTTGAGCAATGCAGGAGGTGGTCAAGGGAGCCTGGGTTCTATACTTTCCCTGGGTATGGGGAGCAGATCCGGGCCTACTGGTCTCTCTATGAAAAGAAGCCTTCCTTCTGCCCCTTGGCTAAATATGGTAGAGGGAATGGACTGACTTAATGGTCATGCCCAAGATCTGCAGATCATGTATGAGGTCCTGAACATCAGGACTGAACAACTTCAAGACATACAAAGGCAAAAGTACTGGACTTTAGGAGGGCTGACTTTGCCAAAATGGGTGAGTGCCTAAGGAATGCACTAGCAAATGGGCAGGAAGGAGGGATGGAAGAACAATGGGGAATAATAAAAACTGCCATCACAGAGGTAACAAGCCTTTGTGTGAAGCAAATAAACAAAGCGAAATGATGTAAGAAACCACTATGGTTCTCAAAGGAAGTGGCAGTGAAGGTTCAAGAGAAAAAGAAAGCATTCAGGAAGTACAAGGAATCACAGAAGGAGCAGGACAGAGAACTGTATCAGTTAAAGCAAAAGGAAGCTGGGAAGGCAGTCAGAACAGCAAAGGCCCAAACCGAGGAAAAGATAGCCAACTCAGTTAAGAAGGGGGATAAAACCTTTTATAGGTACATCTGGGAGCGAAGGAAGACCAAGGGAGGTTAGTGAGGCTTAATAAAGGGGAGGAGGGTGGGCAGAGGGTGACTGTGAAAAGGCAGAGATACTAAACAAATATTTTTGCTCAGTATTTACAAAGGAAGAGGGGGAGGTACCTAAAACAAACAGTAGAAACACTCTGGATACAGAAGTTGATACCAGCCCATTTACAGAAGAAAGGGTTGTGAAAGAACTCTTCAAACTGAAGGTGGACAAAGCAATGGGACCTGATGGGATTCATCCCAGAATTCTAAAAGAACTAAGGGTAGAACTAGTGACACCACTGACTACCCTTTTTAACAAATCATGGGAGGATGGGGTGGTACCCAAGGACTGGAGGAGGGCAGATGTGATTCCCCTTCACAAAAGTGGGAGCAAGGCAGAAGCAGGAAACTACAGACCTGTTAGTTTAACCTCAGTGGTACAGAAAATGATGGAATCACTTCTGAAGAAAAGAATTGTTAGTATCTATAGGCCAGAGGGGCACAGGACCCAAGGCAGCATGGATTCACAGCGGGAAGGTCATGTCAGACGAATCTGATAGATTTCTTTGACTAGGTGACCAAAGTAGAAGATCAGGGAGGGGCTGTGGACATGAACTACCTAGACTTTAGCAAGGCATTTGACATAGTCCCACACAAAAAATTAATATACAAGTTAGCCAGCCTGGGAGTGGGTCCCAAGATGACAGCTTGGGTAAAGGATTGGCTGGAGAATAGGACACAGAGAGTAATAGTAAATGGAGTCCACTCTGAAGAAAGGGGGGTTACTAGTGGGGTACCGCAGGGTTCAGTATTAGGACCGGTACTCTTCAATGTCTTTATAAGCAACATTGCAGAGGGACTGGAAGGAAAAGTATGTCTCTTTGCAGATGACACAAAGATCTGCAACAGAGTTGATGCACAAGGTGGGGTGGAAAGGATGAGAAGGGACTTGGCAAGGTTAGAGGAATGGTCAAATGTATGGCAGCTTAGATTCAGTGCTAAGAAGTGCAAGGTAATGCACCTGGGAAACAAAAACACAGGGGAAGAGTACACAATGGGGGGTGAGATACTAACAACAAAAATGGAAAGGGACCTGGGGGTAGTCATACCAGATGACCTAAAGGTGGGCAAGCAATGTGAGAGGGCAGCAAGGAGGGCTGGGGGGATACTGGGATACATAGGGAGAGGCATCACCAGTAGAAAACAGGAAGTTATTATGCTTCTGTACAGACAGCTGGTGAGACTCCATCTGGAGTACTGCATGCAGTTCTGGAGACCCAATCTCCGCAAAGACAGACAGAATGGAAGCTGTCCAGAGGAGGGCAACTAAAATGGTGCAGGATCTGCACTGGAAGACATATGAAGAGAGACTTAAGGAGCTTAATATGTATAGCCTTGAGGAAAGGAGGGAGAGGGGGGACATGATAGAAACTTTCAAGTACCTCAAGGGAATCAACAAAGTCCAAGAGGGTAGCATCTTTCAAAAAAAGAGGTGTGCAAGAACAAGGGGGCACAATTTGAAGATGGGGGGGGCGCTTCAGAGGTAATTTAAGGAAGTATTTTTTCACAGAGAGGGTTGTGGATGCATGGAACGGCCTTCCGGAGGAGGTTGTGGAGTCAAAAACAGTGGTGGAACTCAAGCATCCATGGGACAGTCATAAGGCAATTCTAGGGGGTAAAGGTAGGAAGAAGTAGGCTGCTGGTTAACTAGGATCTGCAGCTTATCCATTAGGAAGGAAAATGGGCAGAATGGGTGGGCCAAGCGGTCCTTATCCGCTGTCAAAATCTGTTTCTATGTTGGTGCCACTGAATGGGGCATTAAGCACCCTATTCTGCACATCAGCCACAGATCCAGAAACTCTAAGCCAGGAGTACCTCTGAAGGCATATGCCAGTGGCTGCTTATCGCCATGTCATACAGTGCTCTGAGGAGGCATTTGCTAACATCCTCAGCAGCCTGTTAACACTGAAGCAATTCCTGCTTCTGAGATCCATCAGGGAGGGCCTGAGCCACAACTTTGCCCTTTCTCCAGTTGGCATTTTAGTATTTAACCATGTTTGACAGATAATTTGCAATCCTCAGACCTAAGATGGAGGAGGCATAAACCCTTTTTAACCAGAGGTCAATCCTGCGAGATTCCTTATCTGAGGGGAGGGAACTAAGGTGTCTGGGCACCTTAGATCTGTCATGAACTACCTTAATGACAACTGAATCAGTTTCCGCCTGGGCAGTGAAATAAGGGAGACCCAGAGGAGCATTATAAAGTTTGTCAACCCTGTGTGCCATGGCTGGCACTATGTCTTGCCTGTAACAGGCTGTTGTGGTTGCATTCTTCAATGCTGGAAGCATTGGAGGAATGATCTTAGGGGAGATTCGGGGATCTCCAGAAATTCCCAGGTTTTTTCTGGTGACATCTTCTTCCTCAGTCTGGAAGACAATTGCTTTATCACATTAAAGAATGCTGCGTCCTCAGGAGGGGACCTTGGGGTATGTTTCACAGAGTCTTCACTAACCGACGAGGCTGTGGACTTATCTGAGATCTAGACCTCTTCCTTTTCACCCTCCACATCATCAGGGAGAATGAGATCAGGGTGATACTCCTCTTCAACATCAACCTCCTCAATCTCTGGGTCTGGTGTCAGATTTGCTGACGGTGGCCTGTGGGGGGTCTACTGGGATTGACCATCAGGCATCGACAGCATTGGCAAAGGGGGCCTATTCAAGGCATCAAGCTGCTGATCTAGTACATTACTGAATTTAATTAGTACTTTTCGTTCAGGTCCATAGTGGATGTCAATGGAGGGAAGTTAGACGGCACAGGTGTCGATGACCCTCCGGCTGTGTCCTGGGAACCCGACGAGCCTATAGACTGGAGGAAGCAGAGGCAGGCCTCAACAGGATGGTTGTTGATGATGAGTCTGTTGTCTAAGACAGAGGGGCCGATGACCCGGAGGTCGACAGCTGGGCACCCTGTGTGTTGGGTGGAGGTGCTGTCAGTATGGGTCTGGCAGGCACAGAGACCTGGACAGCTGGCCTCGTCGCAGCAGCTGTAGCCAATGAAGAAGATCTTCCCTGAAGAAGAGGCCAATGGGGAATGAGATAGACTCGGGGGGGGGGGCAGTTGCAATCTCTGTCTTTTTTGTGACTTTTCCCCGAGGGCTTCTCTCGGGCCTTAGAGCTTGAAGAGCCAGTTGGCGACTGAGAGGCCGAGGCCCCAGAGTATCCCTACCAGAAGCTGGTTACCTGCTGTTCCATCAATAATTGAGAGCCTTCTTACGTTGTCTGCGGGTTGTTTGATTAAACTTCTGGCAGAGCGCACAGTCGAAGACACCGTGGTCAAACCCATCACAGCAGACACAAACAGAGTGTTCATCTATTGAGGCAATCTTCTTTCCACAGTGACAGAAAAGAGAAGAGGAGGGATTAACTCTTGACATAAACAAAAAGAAAAATCTCTTAAAAATGATACTTAGGCAAAATAATGAGAAATAAGCCATAGGCTGAAAAGAAAAAACTACTCACCTTAGTAATGTTGTTTCTTCTAATGGAGTCTTGCTGTATTCCGACTATTGCAGTTAGGTCCTGCCTTTCAACTGCCCCGGAGAACAAAGAGTTAAACTTTCCATGGCCAGCATGGAATGTTCACCGCAAGCTTGGTTGAAGCCCCTGTCTGCTGTTGTTTAAACTCTAACCATCAGATCTTCTCGATAATACTCACTAGAAGTTCTGTGAAACTGTAAACTCACACTAGCCAACTGGCAACTAAATTTATTAAAAGTGGTTTTGGTTTCAAAGCAAAGACTCAAGTCAGGAAACCCAAAAAACAAAACACAACACGCACCCAAAGTAAAGGAGGGTGAAAAAGGGACACCGCTAGGGTGCTAACACTGCTCCTGCCCACCCACATCCCAAAAACTAGGTTCTGAGAGGGGAGGTGGGGGGGAGGTCAGAATACAGCAAGACTCCATTAGAAGAAACAACATTACTAAGGTGAGTAATTTTTTCTTCAAACAACATGAAGTCTTGCTGTATTCTGACTATTGCAGACTACCAAGCAGTACCTCCATTGAGGAGGGACAGAACCTACTTTGGAAATAGGCTCTGAAGTACTGCTGTGCCAAACCGAGCATCACTCCTAGCCTGGATATCCAGAGAGTAATGCTTGGTGAATGTATGGACTGTTTCCAGGTGGCAGCTTGGCAAATTTCTAAGATAGGAATATCCCTGGCAGCAGACAGGGAAGCAGCTGTTGGTGTGCTAGTAGAATGAGCCCTCAGGCCTGAGGATGGAGTTCCACCCAGTTTTTCATAGCAGAATTGTATACAAGAGACAATTCACCTGGCAACAGATATCTTAGTGGCAGGTTTGCCCTTACCAACCTCTCCATATGTGAGGAACAACTGGAGGGAATCAAACCTGTGACCCTTGGTGCGCTCTATGTAGTAGCTGAGGGCCCTTTAACATCCAAGCTGTGCAGCCTCCTCTCTCCAGAGAAGGAATGGACAGTGAAGAAAACAGGGAGAAACATAGACTGGTTAAGGTGGAAATCTGAAACCACCTTAGGTAAAAACTTCCTGTTAGTTCTTAGGACCACTTTATCTCTATGGAAAGAGATGAAATCAGGCTCCACTGACAGGGCTTGCAATTCACTGATACGCATGGCAGAGGTAATAGCTACCAAAAACACAGTTTTCCAAGTCAAGTACTTAAGCTCTGCAGAGGACCAAGGCTCAAAGGGTGGTTGCATAAGCTGAGCAATGCAAACATTAAGGTCTCAAGCAGGAGCAGGGTCCCTAAAGCGGGGATTGGTGTGCAGCAATCCCTTGAAGAACTTACAAAAACACAGGATGGGCTGACAGAGGAGATGGCTTGCCTACTGACAAGAAGGCAGAAACAGCTGCCAAATGCACTTTAAGTGTAGCTGGCCTAAGGCCTAGGCCATTTTTAGGGGTTGGGGGTAGGAAGAAGTAGGCTGCTGGTTAACTAGGATCTGCAACTTATCCATCAGGTAGGGAAATGGGCAGACTGGGTGGGCCAAGCGGTCCTTATCTGCCGTCAAATTCTATGTTTCTATTAAGATGGACCATATAGTCCAGAACCGTTAGCAACCCAGCAGATTCTGGAGAAATATTCTTATTAGAACACCAAATAGTGAACCTTTTCCATTTGGAGTTGTAAGTCTTTCTGGTGGAGGGCTTTCGAGAAGCCTTAAGGATATCCAGAACCCCTTGAGAAAGCTGCAGATCAGCAAACTAACTCTTCAAGAGCCATGCCTTGAGATTGAGAGACTTGAGGTTCGGGTACCAAATCCTCCCCTGAGAGGATGTCAACAGGTTGTAATTCCTGGGAAGAGACAGGGGAAGGTGGACTGCTAAGGACAGCAACAGGGGGTACCAGGGCTGTCTGGAGCAATCGAATCACTTTGCATGGTTGTGACCTTATCTTGACTAACACCTTGAACAGGAGAGGGAAGGGGGGAAAGCATACAGACATTTCTCTTCCCAATTCAGAATCAGAGCATCCGGGGGACTGAGCCAAAGACTGGGGGTCTGCAACAAAAGAGAGGAAGTTGGTGATTGTCTGGGGCTGCAAAATGATGTATCTGTGGAGTGCCCCATCTTGAGAAAATCACTTTCAAAACTAGGGGAACTAGGGTCCATTCGTGATGGCCCTGGGATATCCTGCTGAGAGCATCTGCTAGGACACTGTCCTTCCCTGGGAGGTGAACTGCTATCAGAGAGGTTTGCAGGGAATAGGCCAGGGACCACAACTTCATTGCTTCTGTGCACAAGGCCGTAGACTGAGTGCCTCCTTGCTTGTTGATGTACCACATTGTGGTGGTATTGTCTGTTCTGATCTGGACCACCTTGTTCTGTACAGATTTGGAAAAGGCCTGCAGTGCCAGAAACACTGCTCTGAGTTCCAAGAGATTGATGTGAAGCAGAGATACTTGAGGTGACCACAGCCCTTGGGTGGTAAGATCCCCAGGTGGGCTCCCCAGCCCAGCAGGGAGGCATCTGTGGTATCACATCACTGAATGAGACAGAGTGACAAAAGAAACTCCTTGTCTCAAATTGTCCTGATCCTGCCAGCATTGCAAAGCCTGAATCAGGGTTCGAGTCACTGGGACTAGTTTGGTAAGGGAATCCTTTCTTTGGGACCAGAAAGCTTTTAAGTGGAACTGCATGTCCCTCATCTGAAATCTTGCTCCCTGGACCACTGCTATAGAGGCTGCCATGTGGCCCAGAAGCTGCAGGAAATGCCTTGCTGGTCGAGACACCTGTAGGGTGAATGAAGAGGCCAGTTCCATAAGGATCCTTGCCCTGTCCAGGGGAAGGAAGGCTCTTGCCCTTACTGTATCCGGCTCCACCCCATGAAGGTGAGGAACTGTACTGGCTCAAGAACTGACTTTGGAAGGTTGAGGAGGAATCCTAAGGAAGTGAGCACTTGCTGAGTTATTTGCAGATGTGACTTGACTTGGTCTGAAGACTGACCCACTATGAGCCAGTCATCCAAGTATGGAAAGATGGAGATCTTTTTTCTCCTTAAGAAAGCAACCACTACTGCCAGGCACTTTGTGAACACCCTTGGGGCTGATGTTAGGCCAAATGGCATTGCTCTGAATTGATAGTGGCCTGAGGGCAACTCGAACCTGAGGTACTTTCTGTGGGAGCAGCTGATGGGAATGTGAAAATAGGCATCTTTGAGGTCCAGGGAGGCTAGCCAGTCCCCTGGCCTTAGAGAGGGCAGAATTATGCCCCGAGTCACCATTTTGAACTTTGGTTTTAAAAGGTGCTTGTTCAGATATCTTGGGTCCAGGATGGGCCACCATTCTCCTGTCTTTTTGGGGGTTAGGAAGTACCTGAAGTACAATCCTTTGCCCTTGTGTAGGGTAGAAACCCTCTCTATGGCTCTGAGAGCCAGGAGGGAAGAAACCTCTGCCTCTAGGGCAAGGGTCTCTGATGGATTTGCAAGTGGAAAGGATCTGGTTCTCATCTTGGGAAATGTTTTGAAGCTGAGAACCAGTCCCTGTCTTACTATTTCCAGGACCCACTTGTCTGATGTCAGAGACTTCCAGTCCTGGACAAAGTAAGCCAGCCTGCCCCCTACAGGTATTGGAGAATTGGCCCGGGCAGACCCATCAGGGTGTCTGCTTGGTAGGGGCTTTAGGCTGAGGGGTGGAAGCAGGCCTGCTCATTCCCCGTCTGCCTCTCCCTCTGAAGAACACCCTCTGAGCATAAGAAGAAGGGGAGGCCTGGGCTTGGTAAAAAGGCCTTGGAAAAGGCCTGCCCCTGGACTGCTGCCTTTGAGGAGTGGCTTGCCTTTCTTTGGCCTGAGAACTCCTGTAGGTGGTCCTGTACTCGTCCATCTTTTTCATGTAGTTCTCTGTCTGCTCCCCAAACAGAGAATTACCAATAACAGGGAAATCCATGGCCTTAGCCTGGGTATCCTGTGAAAGGCTAGTACATCTGAGCCAAGCCATCCTCCGAAGGGCCACAGATGTAGCCATGACTCTTGATGAAACATCATTGGAGTCCACAGCAGCATGAAATTGCACCTTGGATGCCTCAGTCCCATCTTCAGCCACCTGCTCCAGCTCCTTGGCAAGCTGGTCAGGGGCCTGTTTAGCCAGAGCCAGCACAGTGTCCCATCTGGACTTCTGGTATCTAGCTGTGCAGGCCATATAGTTAGCCTGCCTGAGTCCCAAAGATGCTACCATGTACTGCTTCTTTGCCATGGCATCAATCCTCCTGGAGTCCTTATCTGGGGGGTGTGATGCCAAGGGGATATTTGCCTTATCACAGGCAGCAACCTGCACTACCTCAACATGGCTGCATTGCTGAGAAAGGAACTCCATCTCTGAGCCTGAAAGGGTGTACCTCTTGTCCATTCGTCTGTCCACAGGAGGTATGGAGTTAGGAGTCTTAAGAATTTTATTTGTCTGTTTCCCAAAAGATTTATGGAGGGGAATAGACAGTATCCTGGACTCTGGAATGTCCATCATTTCAACAAAATCAGGCTCCTCCTGATCCTCTACTGCTTCTTCCATTGGAAGCTGGAGGGTTTCAGCCACTTTTTTGTAAAACATAAAGTGGGAAGGGGACTCAGAAAGCCTAGGAGGAGAAACACCTGAAGGTGTGTCTGAGGAGATGTCCGGGTCAAAAGGCACATCCAGACTTTCATAATCACCTTCATCATCCTCATACTCTCCCTCCTCCTCATCCGGTTCATAAAATTCTTCTGAAGTGTAATCCGGAACCGACCAAACCGAGCCCCTGCCAGATCGTGCCGGTTCGGCCGGAACCAAAGTAAGCGATTGCACTATTATTATCGCCTTGGCTATCTCATCAGTGGTCAGAGGATGAATTTCTGGATCTGAACCGGACGATTTATCTTTTCTCTTCCTTTTAACTGGAAACTACTCCTCAGAATCGGCTTTCCTCTTGCCCGAAGAAGTATCGCCCTGGTCAGAGGGCATTCCTTCTGGTTCGGTCGGAACCGAACCGGGCTGGCCATCCGGGTCAGCGGACTTCTCAGCCTCCCTTTCCCTCAGTCTACCTATTCTCTTATCCAGGGTAGTTTTGGGAAAATTCTTACAAATTTGGCAGTCTGAATCGAGGTGGTCAAACCCCAGACAAACAGAGGTGGTGTGGGGATCAGCCTTAACAAAGGCTTCCCCACACACACTGCAGTGTTGAAACCCAGTGGGCCAGTTTTTTTTCTTGGGTTTCTCAGACATGGCCAATCCTATCCAAAACTTACCCTTTTTTCGGCAATCCACCAGGCAAGACTCCCCTATCGGTTCCTGACCGTGTCACGGGTCTTGGAAAAAAACGTAATAAAATCCGTTTTTTTTTAGAACCGATACGGACTGGTTACTACACTCTAAGTAAATACACAAACTTTTTTTAAACTAAACTGATCGGTTCAGCCAAACCAATCCGACATTTACAAGTTCCACACAGAAACTAAATGCAAAACCTATCTAGTACTCACGATACCACAGACAGAGACTTAAACCGACAGATTCGGTAGCAGAAATTCGGTAGAAACCGAGCGAAAAACGACACTTTAACCGACTTTTTTGAACCAAGCAAAGGAGAAATCTCCAGAGCAACTGTTCAGTGAGGTGGAGTAAAGAATCTGACGGTTGGAGTTTAAACAACAGCAGACAGGGGCTTCAACCGAGCTCGCGGTGAACATTCCATGCTGGCCATGGAAAGTTTCCTGTTTGTTCTCCGGAGCAGTTGAAAGGCAGGACCTAACTGCAATAGACAGAATACAGCAAGACTTCAAGTTGTTTGAAAGGCAAGAACACTGCAACAAAGCTTTCATGGAGACTCATGCAAGCAAGTCGATGTCGCGAAAGAACTGTGGAGGGAGCGGGACCACTCACACCTATATAAGGTTGCGGACATTGGCTGATGACGGCATGGGCAGCCCCAGTTGTACTACTGAAAATCTTCCACGTGGATTCCCCTTCATCCACAGCAAAGGTTTCTACAGTGTAACCTGATGACTGAGGTACCCCACGAAGAAGATCATCAATATTTTAGATGTCAACATGAGCGTGAAAGAAAAAATGAAACAAGAACACATCATTTATCATTATGCTTGCTTCATTTTCCCACAAATGCAAAAATAGAGTACATGTCCTTGCAGAGCTCCTTAAACCTGCCTACTCCTCATATTCCCTAAGGTCACACGGTTCTGCAGTACTTCAGGTTCCTAATACGCACATGAAAATGGGGGACAGAGCATTTGCTATATGTGCACCTAGACTATGGAATTTCCTTCCTGCCCATGTTCGTACTACCCTTTCCCACACCTGTTTCTGAAACTCCCTTTGAGATCACTTGCTGCTCTCCTCAGCATACAATTATACTTAAGACACTAGCGGCCTTTCCCACAAGTATTGCACCTGATTTTGGCTTTCCAATCCGAGCACTTTCCAGAGCTCTGGGTTGGTTGCCCGCTTAACCATATCTCTCCAAAGTGTTTCTTGGGTTATGTATTTTTGAATCGTCTCCCTGTTATATCTTAAAATGTCTGTAGATCGTTTACCTGAAACTCTGTACATCCTTACCCAGTTTGTAACTGCCTCCTTATTTCCTTGTAACCTCCCAGGTCGCAAATGACAACAGGTATCTGTTTTGTCTAGTGTACTTACCTGGTTAACAAAAGCTAAATAAATAAAACTATGACACCCTCTTGAACTGACATTCCCAAAAAGGGGGAAATAGCTGTATGTTTTTATACATAAAACCAATTCAAACCCATGGAGCTGCTCTCTGCCCTCTCAAGAGCTGAAAACAGACAGTGCTAAAGCCCCTTGGGAATTCCTCCATCTGTAGCCGTAACCTCAGGAGCTGTTCCCCACCCTTTCAAAGGCCAAAAACTGATGGTGCCAAAGCCCCTTGGGCATTCCTCCACTCACGGTCGTAGCTGCAGAAGCTGCTCCACGCCCTCTCAAGGGCTGAAAACAGGTACGCCTGCCTCAGTGGACACAGCGTCCTCCTCCAGCTCTTGAATTTTCAAAACTGGCACCATTTCTCGGTTCTTTGTTCAAGCCTGGCCATTGACTCCTTCGGTACCTAGAAGCTGGGGGTCACCTACAATCCCCTAAGCTCAGCCACTAAATAATTAAGTTTACATTTTTTAATTCCACCTCCTTATACAGCCCTCAGCCAAGCTAGTTTTTTTCTTCCACATTCTGCAGCACTCAGAGCAAAATTTGTTACCACTCCAAACTGCTCTTCTGTTTTGGCTTTGTAGTTCATTTTTATTTCTAATCCTCATTCTAGCTCTCTTGCTCTAATAGCCTGCCCTCAGTCCCGTGAGTTGCATTAAGCCCTCAGCTTACCGCTCAGGTCATGGACTGAACCAGATTGTAACCCTGGGCAGCAGCTCATAGAAACATAGACTTTGATGGCAGATAAGGACCGCTTGGCCCATCTAGTCTGCCCATTTCCCAACCTACAGGATAGGCCGCAGATCCTGGTTAACCAACAGCCTATTTCTTCCTACCCCCCACAAGAATTGCCTTATGTCTGTCCCATGCACTCTTGAATTCTCCCACAGTTTTAGACCCCACAACCTACTCAGGAAGGCTGTTCCATGCATCCACTACCCTCTCTGTGAAATAATACTTCCTCACATTGCCCCTGAACCACCCCCCATCTTTAAATTGTGTCCCCTTGTTCTTGCACGTCTTTTTTTCTGAAATATGCTACCCTCTTGGACTTTGTTGATTCCACTGAGGTACTTAAAAGTTTCTATCATGTCCCCTCTCCTTCTTTCCTCAAGGGTACACATATTAAGCTCCTTTAGTCTCTCCTCATACGGCTTCTCTTGCAGACCCTGCACCATTTTAGTTGCCCTCCTCTGGATTGCCTCTATCCTGTCTATGTCCTTGCGGAGATGGGGTCTCCAGAACTGGACACAGTACTCCAGACGGGGTCTCACCAACTGTCTGTACAGAGGGATAACAACTTCCTGTTTTCTGCTGCTGATGCCTCTCCCTATGCATCCCAGTATACCCCCAGCCCTCCCTACTGCCTTCTCACATTGCTTGCTAACCTTAAGGTCATCTGATATGATTACCCCAGGTCCCTTTCCTATTTTGTTGTTACTACCTCCCCCCCCCATTGTGTATTCTTCCCTTGGTTCTTGTTTCCCAGGTGCATTATTTTGCACTTCTTTGCATTGAATCCTAGCTGCCATACTTCTGACCATTCCTCCAACCTTGCCAAGTCCCTTCTCATCCTCTCCACGCCTCCTTGTGTATTAACCCTGTTGCAGATCTTTGTGTCATCTGCAAAGAGGCATACTTTTCCTTCCAGTCCCTCTGCAATGTCACTTATGAAGACATTAAAAAGGATTGGACTCAATACTGAACCCTGCGGTACCCCACTAGTAACCCCTCTTTCTTCAGAGTGGACTCCATTTACAATTACCTTCTGTGTCCTGTTGTCCAGCCAATGTTTTACCCAGGCTACCACCCTGGGACCCACTCCCAGGCTGGTTAATTTGACTATTAATATTTTGTGTGGGACTGTGTCAAATGCCTCACTCATAAATACTGCCTAAAGTGAGGCTGCCTTTTTCAGGTCATTTCGGGCGGCAGCTCACTCGTAAAACAAACTTGTCCTAATTTCTATAAAATACTCAAATCGGAGCCTGCCGTTTAGTATTAACTCAGGGCAGAAGCTCACTCGTAGGAGCCTCATAAAGTTAATTAAATGTGTTCAGACCTACATCCCCAGATTGGTTCAGTCAAATTACTTGCACCCTGAGGTTGGTTTAATTAAATTACTTGCTGACTGAAGGACATTTTATGCCAGAGCCTGCTCTAACTGCGATTTTTCAGCCCATCCCTCCCAATCGTGCCTACTACCATTTATTAAATAGACTCCCTCCAGAAACTCTGCCCCCTGGTATTCCACAGTCAGCTGGTATTCTATCCCCTGAAACTCTTGCCTTCCTTCTTAGAGAGACCACACCTAAATCACCCACTCCAGTTAACTCTTCAATTGCTGCAGCAACTGCCCTATTTAAAAGGACCTCACCCTAATTCTACTTACGCCCATTTTTATTCTTACATCCCAGCTCCCTTCTTCTAGCTTGTTACGCATCCCATCTTAGGCAGCTTTTTCTATACTTAACACTCCATTATGCTCCATCTCACTCTCCTACAGTATCCAGCTCTCTTCCAACTTACCATCATATTTTTCCTTACAGAGCTGCGAGATCTCTGGGCCGCATTTTTCTCCTGCCTGCCCATCCCCGGCCATCATTGAATGCTCACTTCCCACAGCATGTCCCGCCCTCTGCTACACTACTGGTGGATACCTCTCCCAGACCAAGTCGCAAAGGGGCTTTTCTAGTCTTGTACATCTGTTACTGCTCTTAGCAACACCTCTTCTATTATGTGCCTTGATAATTATTCTGGTCCTGTATGCTGTAATCTTTTGTCCTGAGCCTGCCAACCATGATGCTCCATGACAATACCATGTAGCAAACTGTAGTATGGCTCCCTCTCTGCTAATTCACATCCTTCTCTCCCCTCTCTTAATACTGTATTGTGTGGACCTTACCCACCTGGACCACTCCTGGTCTGGGGTATCTTCAGATGACAACTCATGCAGCCACCTAACGCTTCAGCCAGTCTGCCTACTCAAATACCCAACAGTACATATGCCTGTACCCTGGTGCCTCTTCATGGATACCAACTGCAGGAGCTACTCTGAACCCTATCAAACCCCTATGACCCTCCCGTGCTTACCTGCACACTAACTATTCCTGTCCATATTGCAGTGTTCAGCCTAGTGTCCCCTCGCCTCCTCTCCCAACCATGCAGGGGTGTAGCAGGATTGTTTTTTTGGGGGGTATTAAGATATCACAGTTTTGAAATGGGACAAACAAAAGCCAGGGGTCTGGGGGCTGCCAGGGTCCCAGAAGCTCTGGGGGGCGTACATGCTCTGTGGAGAGTTTGGGGGCTTTTCTTGAAGAACACACATACTTTTGTTACATGTTCCCCACCACTAATTTCATGGGAAACTTTTTTTCACATGGAATCAAGGTTGTGGGAGTCAGTTTCTGGCTGGCATTACAGTCTGCAGAACCTTCAATGGTTGTGGACAACTGGCTGTCCAACAGTGCGATCAACCACCCACCCCATATGCAGTTTTTGTAATATACTGTGATCTTTGAAAGATTTCTACATAAAGGCTGTGGCCAGGGGTCTAGGGGCTGCTAGGCCCTCAGAAGCTCTGGGGGTTTACATGCTCTGTGGTGAGTTTTGGGGCTTTTTCTGAAGAAAAAAATATACTTTTGTTATATGTGCCCCACCCCTAATTTCAGGGGAATTGTGTTTCCCCATGGAATCGGGGTGTGGGTCATGGAGTGAAGATTCTGGCTGGCATTACAGTCTGCAGAACCTCATAGGGCTGTGGACAACTGGCTGTCCAACAGTGCCATCAACTGCCCACCCCATATGCAAATTGATATGCAGCTGTGCCACAAGTAACTGTGGAGGGCAACTGACTGACCAACAATGCCATGATCAACCACACCACCACCACCACCACTAACCCTTACAGCCTGTGAGAACCCTTCAGATTATATATGGATGGGGTTGGCTGGCACGGTCCATTTAGAAGGGTTGGAGACCCCATACACTTGCCAGTGACGGCAGCTATGGATCTATGGATGATCATTTCAGAGTTTGGTCAGCAGTGGTGCCCAGGGCAAGTACAGAGCTGAGAGGTTTGGAGGAGAGAGGGAGCAGCTATGGTAATGCTGGGAATTGGGATAAAACCCATCACCTGCAGGACAGACCCTGTACCTCTTAGCATTTTGTCACTGAAATGTTAGATACAAGCACTCAAAATGTAGCAAAATAATAGGTTCACTCACACTGCACCTTGTCCCAGTGGCTCCTTTTGTAATCATTAAAAATAATTTTAATAAATGTTCCAGAGCCACGTTCACATGGCATAGGTTGTGCTGCTGCCATTTTTCTTTCCAGCGATTTGACTGTTGTTCTGGTCACTGTAGGTTTGGTGGGGAATGTTTAGTGGTGCAGGTGGTTTGGCTGTTCAGATGGCACAGGAAACCACTTATACCACTCTGCAACCCAGGGAAAGAGGGAACATGGAGGCAACACCACACAATGGAAAAGTGCCCAAATGGTAGCGTTCACACGTGAGCAGGAGCACTGATCTGGCCACTGTGAGCCACTGACAACGGCTCACAGTTGGTCATGTGAATGAGCCTATTGTCAGGCACAGAGACACATTCAGAAAACTGGCAGATGGTGCCTTAACAGCACTCTACCTGTCTACCCTTCATCACACTGTGGACACTAGCTGAATGTCCTAACAGTGGAGTGAATGTTTTTGTGTGAAGACCCTCTTCCAACTGCCAGGTAATTGTTGCTCTTGAGCTGTTAATCTCAGACTCACATCAGTCCATCTAGAACAGTAAGAGGGATTAGCATGAGGGGTACAGCCTGTTAAAGCAGCGACTTTAGCTTCATTAACGGCAATGGAAAAACTGCACTACTCAAAACGGCCAAGTAGAGAGTTGGCTGCACTAGCCCTGGCCAATTTGCTCTAGGTTTTGGGCTAGTATAGGAATATCTAGATCATCAGACAATGTCTAGGTGATACCTCGCTAAATTGGTTCTCCTGTTATCACACCAACAGGGGGCAACAGGTTAAAGCCAATGGCGCCCTCTCTCCTTTAAAACCTATCCTGAGAGGAGTTCCGCAGGGCTCTATCTTGGGTCCGTTAATGTTTGCCATTTACATTAACAATGTCAGCACAGCAAACGTACACTTATTTGAGGACAATACTGTCTTATATGTTGCCAGGCCTACTCTCCAACTCACCTGCCTTGAGTTACAATGCGACTTTGACCTAATTCAACAAAAATAACAGTTACATAAGAACTTACCGTAACAGTAGATCTTTGAGAGAGATTCCTACAGTGGGTCATTACAGATAAGACTGCAGCCCTTGGTGCCAGGACCACACGGCAAACTTCTAGCTAGCAATTCATAGCGGGGGACCGCCCTAGGCGTCATCTGATGGGATGTCAGAGTGACACTATATAGGGGTCCTCACGCCCACCCGCCAATTCTCCTGCCGGAAGACCTCTGAAAGGTAAACAGGAGAAAGGAGAAAACTCCTCGAGCCTTGAGCTGCTAAAAAAAAAAAAAAAACACCCCAGGAAAGGAGAGAGTAAGCAAAAGCTGGGGGAAGGTGGTAGGGAAAATTTGACCTACTGTAGGAACCTCTCTCGAAGATCTACTGTTACAGTAAGTTCTTATGTAACTGTTATATCTTACTTCGAGAGGGTTCCTGAGGTAGGTCATTACAGATAGGGCTGAATTCCAAGCAGTCAAGAAGGAACAGTCGGAGACCGAGGTCTGGGAGGTGGAAAGGTCTGCAGAGCAGAATGCAAACTAGGACAATAGGCCCTGAAGAATGGCCAGTCCCAAACTGGCTCTGTGTCTAGAAGCAATGTCCAGACTGTAATGTTTCGTGAAAGTATGGACAGTACTCCATGTGGCCACAGCACAAATGTCAGATGCGAACACATTTCTCAGAAAGGCAGTACAGGTGGCCATGCCATGGGTCGAATGCCCCTTGACCTCCCCCGGAAGTGGTTTCTCATACTTCTGGTAAATAAAGGTAATGCAGTTAGCCACCCACTTGGAAAGGCACTGCTTGGACACAGCATTGCCCCAACATTTGGGCACAAAGGAAACAAATAACTGGTCCGATCTGTGCACCTCCTTGGTCCAAGAAATGTAGTACCGTAATACCCTATGCACATCCAGAATGTGCAAGAGGTGTTCCCCTCTATTGGAATATTCAGGATAGTAGACTGACAGTTGGATATCTTGGTTTAAAGTCACCTCGGACACCACTTTGGAAGAAAGGAAGGGTTAGTCCTCGGATCCACCCTGTCTCTGTGGAAAATTAAATAAGGCTCCTTACAAACTAGGGCTTGAAGCTCAGAAGTCCTTTGAGCTGAGGTAATAGCAACTAAAAATAGCACCTTTCAAGACAGGTAGCACATATCACAGCTTGCTGCCGGGGGGGGGAGCAAAGTAAGCTTCTCTAAAATAAAGTTCAAATCCCAGGGGGGGGCGGGGGAACAGGACTACAGACCGGAGGTTTTAAGTGAAGGATCCCCTTAAGAAAGGTTTTGGAGAACTCCAATTGAGCAATATTCTTGCCTTCCACTAGAACATGATAGGCAGATATTGCTGAAAGATGGACCTTCAGTGAGGAATAGCTGAGACCCAAATCAAAAAGATGCAAGAGGTACTCAAGGACCTGGTGCGCTAGGCAAGAAAAGGGATCCATATCCCTGGCAGTCGCCCAGCTGGCAAATCTCTTCCAATTCATAGTGTACATAGTTCTGGTGGAGGGATTTCTGGTTTCCACCAAAACTTGAGCTACTTGGGAGGAAACCCCAAAACGTGACACCACTATGTCCAGAGGTGCCACGCATGTAGATGGAGAGATTCGAGTCCTGGATGCACCAGGCTGCCCTGCTCCTGAGAAAGAAGGTCATGTAGGAGAGGTAGAGGTACTGGAGGTTCCTACGCTAGCTGTTGCAACTGGGGAAACCATATCTGCCAAGGCCATAGAGGGGCAATGAGAATCATGTGAGCACCCTACGCTTGAAGCTTCAGCAGGACTTTCTGCAGAATTGGGAAGGAAGGGAAGGCATACAGAATCCTCCCTGTCCAACAAAGTGACAGCGCATCTTGCCAAATAACACCACACCAGGGAATGAGCGTGCAAAAACTGGGTAGTTTTTCACTGAATGGGGAGGCAAAAAGGTCCAGTTCTGGATGGCCCCACAGGTCGAACAGACCTTCTACCATGTCTTGCTTCAGTTACTATTCATGAACCCGCACAGTGGTGCGGCTGAGACTGTCTGCAAGGACATTGTGAATGCCCGGGACGTGTACTGCTATCAGATGCAGGTTGTGCTGGACTGCCCAGTACCACACTGGCATCACCTCCCTGCAGAGGGGGTACAAGCAGGTGCCTCCCTGTTTGTTTATGCACCAGACCATGGCAGTGTTGTCGGTCTGAACCAGGTGTGTTCCTGGGCATAAGAGAGTCTGAAAGGCCTGGAAAGCGTAAAGCACCACTCTCATCTCCAGAACATCAATATGCAAATGCGTTTCCTGATGAGAACACTTCCCTTGGGTGCAGTGGTCTCCCAGATGTGTTCTGCAGTCCTGACCTGAGGTATCCATCGTGAGGGTCATGGAAGGGAAGGGGGGTCAAAAGGGGACCCCCAAGGAGAGATGGGACATCTACCACCAAACTAGATCCCTCTTCATGCTGTTGGAGACCATGACTCTGCGGTCCAGGTCATCCAAGTGTTGATCCCATTGGACCCCGAGTGTCCACTGGGTCACCCTCATGTGCAGTCGGGCCATCTGTACTGTGGGAATGGCAGCAGCCATCAGACTCAACAGTCAAAGAACTGAGTGAGCTGTAGTCCAACAAGAGTTAGCAATAGCAGAAGCTTGTAGTTTCAGGGTATCCGCTCTGTCTGAAGGGAGGAAAGCCCTGCCCCGGACCGTGTCCTGCACCGCTCCAATAAATTGGAAGCACTGGGAAGATGAAAAGTTGGACTTGGGGTAATTCACCGTGATGCCTATTCATGAAAACAGGTCCAGGGTGAAGGAGAGAGACTCCTTCAGATTGTCCTGAGACGGGGCTGACAGAAGCCAGTCATCCAGGTATGGGAACACATAGATCCCCCTGCAGCATAAGGCCACTACCACTAGGCACTTAGTAAAAACCCAAGGTGCTGAAGACATGCCAAAGGGGAGAGTCTTGAACTGGAAGTGGCTCCCCTGGAACATGAACCTGAGGAAGCGGCAGTGGGCCAGGAGGATAGGAATGTGCAGGTAAGCATCCTGCATGTTCAACGAGCACAGCCACTGATCCTCGAGGAGCAGGGGCAAGAGTCCCTAGAGGGTCAACATGCAGAACCCCTTGTATTCTATGAAGAGGTTCAGCAGGCTGAGATCCAAGATGGGTCTTAGATCTCCCATCTTTTTTGGCACCAGGAAGAAGTGGAAATAATACCCTCTTCTTTCCTGAGCCGGAGGAACTAGCTCTATGGCTGATTTGGTCAGGAGAGCCTGAATTTCTTTCTGCACCACTGGAAGGTGGCTTGACAGGTAATGTGACCTGCCCAGAGGGTTGTCCAGGAACTCTATTGAGTGTCCTCTTGTGATCATCTGCAACACCCAAACATCTGATATGATCGTCTCCCACTCTGAGGTGGAGGGTGAACCTTGCCCCCACTGATTCCATCGGCAGAGATGGAGGGGTGTCCCGCAAGTCAGGAAGTAGAGGGAAGGGCTAGCTGATGGCCTCCTACTGCCCTGTGGGATTTAGCTGGGGGGTTGGCACACCACAGCCTGTGGCACGACGTTTGCCCTGATGTCTGGCTGGGGGCTGTTTGTTCATTTTTTGCCATTGGCACCAAAAAGGGTGCTTGGGTTTGAAGCCAGAGTGACAGAGGGAGTGGATGTCCTGGAGGGACCTACCGCTATCCTGAAGCTCCATAATGATGTCCTTAACATCCCCCCAAACAGGACAGGACCCTGGAAGGGGGCGTCCAGGAGAGTGGACTGGACATCCTGTTCCAAGCCCACCAAGCACAGCCATGCGAGCCTTCTAAGACAAATGTCTAAAGCAGTGCTGTGTGCCACTGAGTCCACAGAATCATAGGTGGTGCACAGTGCATAGCGGCAGGAAGACTTATTAAGCCTCATCTCTTTACAGAGTCTGTCCCTGAGATCTTGGTCTGGAATAGACAGAATATCCGAGTCCAAGTCTGATAGGGAAGATTTTTGGAAGGAAATCACGTGGGCCACATAATTCAAAGACCTCAAAGCACAAGTGGAGGAAGCGTACATTTTGCAGCCATACTGGTCCATTTGTTTGGACTCTTTATCGGGCAGAGAGGCACTAAGATGCTTCAGTTTGGCCGATCTGTCGTGGGCTGCAGTGATCACTATGGAGTCCACCTCGGGCTGCATAGTGAGGTGAGAAACCCCTTCTGGGGATGGTAAGTCCTGCTGGCCTTCTTAGAGACCGCATGGATAGAGGATGGTTGCTGCCAAATGGTGGCTGTCAAGTCTTCATGCGGCCCCATCCAAGGAGGGATGAGGAAGGGGTCCGCATCAGAAATATCCAGATGCTAAGCAAGCCTTTTTCTTTTGGGATCCAATTCCTGGCTAGCCCAGCCACATACGGTCTGAATAGACTGGAGTAGGTCAGCGAACGAAGGGTCCTCCGGGGGAGACTTGGGGGACTCCTTTGGCTTGGGTTCTATAGGGAAATGGAACGCGGAACTCGCTGAAGAGTTGGAATCCTATTCAGAGTCAGAAGAGACTGGTCTGCTGAGTGATGAGACCTTATCCAACACCCCCTCTGTGGGTCTGTCACCAAGCAAGTCTCTGGGAGGGCATCTGGCAGGCTCCCTGTCCAATGTTCGGGAGTTGTCAGGGGAAAGACTCCTGGGGCCAATCGGGGAGTTGGTATAGGGATCAGAAGTGGCTCCAGATGAGTCAACTCCTGCAAGGGTTGTGACTTTGCGTCCTTCCACCAAGAGGGAACAGACTTATCTGGAGTCGGAGGCTGCAGAACAGAAGGCGCCGGGGAGGTGGTGGAGGAGAAGGTTGGAACCCTGGGTACCCCGAGTGAGGTTAAAAGGGGTAGCAAGAGTAATGGTAGCCAAAAGTGTAGCCCTGTGGGTTGTACCCTTGAAAAAACTGACCCTGCAGCGGGCACCCAGTCATATAGGCAGGAGATGGGTAGCCTGTCGATGGCTACCCTGGCACCGGGCAATAGGGGTATTGCGGAGGGGGTAGCCCAGGACTGTGTCTGATGGGGGGGGCAACCGGTCCAGCAAGGGGAAGGTCTGAGGGACCACTAGGAGCCGAGGGGTCCACCGGCAGGCCTTGAGGGATTACAGTCTCAGAAACGGTACTCTCCTGAGAAGAATGCCCCTTCTGCCTCTGGCAACTGTGGGAAGGGGGCTGGTGACTGATCTGCTGAGGTGGACGGAGACCAGTCAGGAGGGGTACTTATCGAAGCTGATGCCTCCCCTGCGGCTGCTTCTTCAGTCTGGTAGTGGTGGACAGAGGGGGACCGATCCTGGTCCCGCCGCTTCTTCTTTTTCTTCTTTTGCTCAGTGATGGGAGAGGAAGAATGTTCCCACAGCTCCTTTTCCATGGAAGCCAGGCACTTCTTGAGCAGATGGCCTCTGAGGGTCTTTTGGCATGACTCATGTGGCCCTGTTGAAGGATAGGCAGATTGAGCAGTCCTGGGCCTGGTGTTTTGGACCTAGACAGAGGATGCAGCAGGAGTGGCCATCCCTACGGGATTTGAACACCGCACTTGTTGCACTTCTTCAGGCGACATGACGGAGAAGACATGCAAGAACAAAAAAGGGAACTTGAAGAAATAAAATAATCAAACCATTAGCCGAAAAAATGGCAGTCGACTGGAAGCGAAGTTCTCCATGAGGTTCGACTCACGCAGGTCATCGGCGGGAAAGAACTGGGTGGTGGGCGTGGTGACCAGCCCCTTTATAGTGTCACACTGATGTCCCATCAGGTGATGTCGGGGGCAGTCCCCCGCTATAGATTACTAGCTGGAAGTTTGCCGTGTGGTCCTGACACCAAGGGGTGCAGTCCTGTCTGTAATGGCCTACTGCAGGAACCCTCATGAAGTAAGATCTTAATAAATCTAAAACTACTTCTCAGTGCAAAAGACAAAGATTATGCACCTGTCCCCTAATACTAAAGATGTTCCCACCAACCCCCTGAACGCAAATTTTCAGACCAAGACCATCCTGGGAGAAGTACTGGAACTAGTTGAGACCTTTAAATATCTTGGCTTCTGGCTGGATAAAAAATTATTTTTAGTAACGCATATAGAGAAAACCGCCAAAGGCTTGGTCTCTTTTATTGACTAAAGCACTTGCTTATCCAGGACACCAAATTAAGGTTGGTCCAAACAACCATTCTCCCGTTAATCGATTATGTGGACTTTCTCTACAGCCATAGTCTGAAGTCAGCTCTAATTACACTTGTCACATTCTATCATAGGGCCTTAAGATTCATTACAAACACCCCTATCAACACCAATCATTGCTCCATTTATCTGCAGGTTGGTTGGCCATCCCTTAGTGTCAGGAGGTGCTGCAATGCATTCCTCTGGGTTTACAGAGCTCTAACCCTGAAACTCCCTGCCTACATCTCCTCCATGTTTAAACATGCTCCTAGTGCGTACACTCTCAAGAAGTTCTCACATATAACATTTGATACTCCACGGATTAGAACCCAGTTTGGTTCTTCATTCCTAAGTTATGCCCTGCCAACCTTATGGAACACTATACAAAAAACCCTTAAACTTAACCATACCGTTGGCCTCTGTACATTCAAGTCATTGACTGGACATATGTTGAAGGATGAATGTAATTGCTATGCTTGAACCTATGCCCATTAGCCGCCTCGAACTGTGAGCGCTGCTGCGGTCGGGAGTAAAGCTAATGCACCTCCACGGAACTTGGAGCATTTGAGTTTGCACTACCCACCCCTAGAGACCAGAATACAGGCACCCATTAGCCCCCTCATGCTGTGACTGCGGTCAGGAGTAAAGCCAAAGCGCCTTCATGGTGCTTGGAGCACTGCAGCCTGCACTACCTATCCCCAGAGACCAGAAAACAGGCGCCAATTAGCCCCCTCATGCTCTGACCGCTGCCACGGTTGGGAGTAAAGCTGAAGCACCTTCACGATGCTTGGAGTATTGGAACCCACACTAGCAACCCACAGAGACCAGAAAACAGGTACAGACTTCGGCACATGAGCCACGGCTGTCCCTAGTGGAAACAGACACGGACCTCTGTTCTGTTTTTTTCAAAATCCGGTGCTGTTTTAGGGGTACGCTCTTAATGGCTGCTTGCCTCCTTAGAGCTCCCCAACTGTCCGGCTACATTTGCCCACAATTTTGAGCCCCCTAGCTGGACTGTGTTGTGTAATTCTGCTAATCTGTACTGTTTTTATTTTCCCCTAAATCTTTTGCTGTTTTCTGATTTACTTTTTGCTTGCTTGTCCCTTCTCCTTGCTGAACCCGATTCTCTCAGGCATGCTGTGAGCTGCCTTCAGCTAAGCGCTGATACTTCCTCCACCTCAGCTTGCTGGGTCCACGACTGTAAATTACTTAAATCCCAATTGCAGACAGAGGGCCCAATTCTCAAAGCCCTGCATGTGACGCAAGGTGCTTGCACCTTGCGTCCAGGGCTGCCTCCACGCAATTCACGAAGGTGGCCTGCATCGACCACAGGCCGCCTGCCCCAAACAGGTCCTGCGCCAGCCCTACACCCTGCACAGTGCTATGGCACGGCACTAGGTGGACTGTGCAGATGCAAGCTGCAGCTTGCTATTCACAGACAGCACCCAGTGGGAGATATTCTAAGTGCCCTTAGACCAGCCAGGGCTGGCATAGTAGGACTTAGAATACGTCCCACTGGGGCAGTCATCCTATGTGCCACTGTATGCTGTGGGATCCCCCGGTTCGCCAATGGTGCCCCATCATGCCAGGTACTGTTACCCATCCCCTGTGCCACCACTCCATCCCCGATGCTGCCTGGCCTGCCTGCATGTGGCATGTGCCCCTGAACTCTGCAGTGCCCAATACCTGGTGGTCTAGTGGAACCCACCCCTTGGTGCTCATCCAGCTGCCGACTGTGGTCTGCATCAGCATGGTACTGTACATATGCGCTCAGTGTCTGAGACTGGTGGCAGTCACTGTGCACATATGTACAGTATGCGCCATTTCCTGTGCTGCACCGGGCTTGCGACAGATACCTCCCATGTGTCAGGTGTTCACTGCATGGGAAGGAATGCCACATGTGTGGGGACTTGGGCTCCAGAACCCCTCCCATACCTGAATTGGGTGCAGGGTCTGTGGCGCATAGGGCTTTGACGCAAGTTGTTGTCCGGTGCATCTTGAGTCGTTCCAAGCAGCCTTTGAGAATCGAGCCCATAGTGGTGCCGTGAAAATTGCTAATATTGTAGCTCCTAAAAATAAATATAAATAAATACAGTATTGCACTGTAAAATTGCTCTTAATTGTGTGCATATGTTAATCTGCAAATGTCAGGTTTATGAAGTGTGTGAGTATTCTAGTTGGGTCTAAACTTGTGTCATACATTTTTCTTTTTTCCCCTGGAGTCTCACAGCATCGGCCCTTGAACTTAATTTTAATTTGCAATTTTATTTCTATCCTTCCCTGTCTGATCTCCCTGGCCCACCCATCCCCAGTTCTTTTGTGTGCCCTCAGATGTTCAGAACTAGCCGGCGCCTTGCTGCTGTCTGAGTCTGCCTTCCAATTTAAGATACAATTCAGTGTACAGCTCCTTTGTTTGCCTTTTGTGCTGTGGAACCCACCCACCACGTCTGAACAAAATCTAAATCCTGTCTGTCCCTCTTTCTGCAGGCGTCCATTAGCTCCCTTGGGCTATGACCGCTGCTGCGGTCAGAAGTAAAACTGAAGCACCTCCACAGCGCTTGAAGCATTGCAGCCTGCACTACCTACCCCCAGAGACCAGAAGAAAAAATTACTCACCTTAGTAATGTTGTTTCTTCTAATGGAGTCTTGCTATATTATGACCTATGCAGTGAGTCCCAACCTTCGAACTGCTCCGGAGGTGAAAGAGTTTACTTTCCATGCTAGGCATGGAACTTTGAGTGCGAGCTCAGTTGAAAACTCTGTCTGTTGTTAATCAAACTCAAACTGTCAGATCTTTACGAGCAAAACTCACTAAGGTTCTGTGTGGAAGCCGTAAACCTACACTAGCCAACTGGCTACTAAATATACAAACACATTTTTCTTGGTCCCAAAACAAAGACTCAAGTCAGGGGATCCAAAAAATTAAAAACATAACACCCAAACACCCCAAAAAGGAGGGGTGAAAAAAATAAGGTGGGCATCTACTAAGTGCTAACACTGCACTGCCCACCCACATCCCAAAAGTAGAGGTTCTGAGAGGGGCAGGCAGGGGGGAGGTCATAATATAGCAAGACTCCATTAGAAGAAACAACATTGCTAAGGTGAGTAATTTTTTCTTCAAACAACATGAAGTCTTGCTATATTATGACATATGCAGACTACACGGCAGTACCTCCATGGAGGAGGGCCAGAACCTACTTTGGAAATAGGCTCTGAAGCACAGCTGTGCCAAACTGAGCATCACTCCTAGCCTGGATGTCCAGGGAGTAATGCTTGGTGAAAGTGTGAACTGTCTTCCAGGTAGCTGCTTGACATATCTCTAGGATAGGGATGTCCCTGGCAGCAACCAGAGACGCAGCTGTACCTCTGGTAGAGTGAGCCCTCAGGCCTGAGGGAGGAACCTTACCCAGTTTTTCATAGCAAAACTGGATACAAGAGACAATCCACCTGGCAATGGATCTTTTAGTGGCAGGTTTCCCTTTCCCAACCTCACCATAAGTGAGGAACAGTTGGAGGGAGTCAAACCTGTGACCCTTGGTACATTCTATGTAGTAACTAAGGGCTCTTTTGACATCTAAACTGTGTAGTCTCCTCTCGCCAGATGAGGAATGGTCAGTGAATTACACAGGGAGAGACATAGATTGATTAAGGTGGAAGTCTGAAACCACCTTAGGCAAGAACTTTCTGTTAGTCCTGAGGACCTTCTTATCTCTATGAAAGGAGATAAAATCAGGTTCCACTGACAATGCTTGTAACTCACTTATGCGCCTGGCAGAAGTGATGGCTACCAAAAACACAGTTTTCCAAGTCAAGTACTTAAGCTCTGCTGAAGACAAGGGCTCAAAAGGGGGTTGCATAAGCTGAGCAATGCAAATATTAAGATCCCAGGCAGGGGCAGGGTCCCTGAATGGAGGGTTGGTGTGAAGCAACCCCTTGAAAAACTTGGAGAATACAGGATGAGCCGAAAGAGAAGAGGGTTTACCTGCTGACAAAAAAGCACACGCGGCTGCCAGGTGCACTTTTAGGGTAGCTGGCCTCAGCCCCAAAGTATTCAAATGCACCATATAATCCAGGACTGTGGGTAAGTCAGCAGATTCTGGGGAAATATGCTTGCCAGAGCACCAAATGGAAAATCTCTTCCATTTGGAGTTATAAATAGCCCTGGTGGATGGCTTTCTGGAAGCCTTCAATATATCCAATACACCTTGGGAGAGGTGTAGGTCAGCAAACTCTTAACTCTTCAAGAACCAAGCCTTGAGATTGAGAGATTTGAGATTCGGGTACCAAACCCTGCCCTGAGCACAGGTTAACAGGTTGTGATTCCTGGGAAGACACAGGGGAAGGTGAACTGCTAAGGACATAAGGAGTGGGTACCAGGGCTGTCTGGCCCAATCTGGTGCAATCAGGATCATCTTGCAGGGTTGAGATCTGATTTTGACTAGCACCTTGAACAGAAGAGGGAAGGGGAGGCATAGAGAACTTCCTTCTCAACTGAGAAGGAAGGCATCCAGAGGGACTGAGCCCAACACTGGGGTCTGCAGCAAAAAGTGGAAGTTGGTGATTGTCTGGGGCTGCAAAAGATCTATCTGCGGGTGCCCCATCTGGCAAATACTACTCCAATACTAGGGGATCCAGTGACCATTTGTGATGGCCCTAGGAAATCCTGCTGAGAGCATCTGCCAGGACATTGTCCTTGCCTGGGAGGTGAACTGCCGTAAGGGAGGTGTTCAGGGAATACGCCAGAGACCACAACTTCATTGCTTCGGTGCACAAGGCCGTAGGACCGAGGTCCTTGCTTGTTGATGTACCACATTGTAGTGGTGTTGTCTGTTCTGATCTGTACAACTTTGTTCTCAACAGAGGTGGAAAAACTTGAAGTGCTAGAAAACTGCTCTGAGTTCCAACAGATTGATGTGGAGCAGAGATTCCTGAGGGGACCACAATCCCTGGGTAGTGAGATCGCCCATGTGAGCTCCCACCCCAAGAGGGATGCATCTGTAGTAAGGATTAGGGAGTGAGACTGAGGATGAAGGGACCCCTGTCTCAGATTGCTCTGGTCCTGCCACCACTGAAGGCTTGGATCAGGGTTCGAGTCACTGGGATCAATTTGGTCAGAGGGTCTCTCCTTTGAGACCAAAAGGCTCTCAAATGGAACTGGATGTCCCTCATCTGAAATCTTGCTCCCTGCACCACTGCTGTAGAAGCAGCCATGTGCCCCAGGAGCTGCGGAAAATGCCTTGCTGGTCGAGAGACCTGCAGGGTGAAAGAGGAGGCCAGAGAGACCAAGGTCCTTGCTCTTTCCAGAGGAAGGGAGGCTCTGGCCTCTTTTGTGTTCAGTTCTACACCTATGAAGGTGAGAAGCTGGACAGGCTCTAGAACTGACTTCGGAAGATTGAGAAGAAAACCTAGAGATGTGAGCAGTTGCTGAGTTACCCGAAGGTGTAGTTTGACTTGTTCTGGAGATTGGCCTACTATAAGCCAGTCGTCTAGGTAAGGAAAAATGGCAATCTTTTGCCTTCTTAAGTGGGCAACTGCTACTGCCAGGCATTTTGTGAATACCCTCGGGGCAGAGGTGAGGCAGAAGGGCATTGCTCTGAACTGGTAATGGCCTGAGGGCAGTTCGAATCTGAGGTACTTTCGATGGGAGCTTCTGATAAGAACATGGAAGTAGGCATCCTTGAGGTCCAGGGACACTAGCCAGTCCCCTGGGCTTAGAGAGGGTAAAATAACTCCCAGAGTCACCATCTTGAATTTTGGTTTTAAAAGGTGCTTGTTTAGGTATCTGAGATCCAGGATGGGCCGCCATTCTCCTGTCTTTTTGGGGTAAGGAAGTACCTGGAGTACAACCCTTTGCCCTGGTGTAGGGGTGGAACCCTTTCCACAACTCTGAGAGCCAGAAGGGTAGAAACTTCTGTTTCTAGGGCAAGTGCCTCTGACGGATTTGCAGGCTGAAAGGATCTGGCTCTCATCTTCGGAAATTTTTTGAAGCTGAGAACCAGTCCCTGGCTTACTACTTCCAGGACCCACTTGTCTGATGTTAGAGACTTCCAGTCCTGGACAAAGTAAGCCAGCCTGCCCCCTACAGGTAGAGGAGAATCGGCCCTGGCTACCCCATCAGGGTGCCTGCTTGGCAGGGGCTTTGGGCTGAGGGGTGGAAGCAGGCTTGCTTGCACCCCGTCTGCCTCTCCCTCTAAAGAACCCCCTCTGGGCATAAGCAGAAGAGGAGGCCTGGACTTGGTAAAAAGGCCTATGAAAAGGCCTACCCCTGCCCCTGGGATGCTGCCTTTGAGGAGTGGTCTGCCTTTCCTTGGCCTGTGCACTCCTATAGGTGGTCCTATATTCATCTATTTTCTTCATGTAATTCTCTGTCTGCTCCCCAGAGACTTGCCCACAACAGGAAAATCCATGGCCTTAGACTGTGTATCCTGTGACAGGGTAGTACATCTGAGCCAAGCCATTCTGTGAAGTGCCACAGATGTAGCCATGACCCTTGATGATACATCATCATTAGAGTCTTCTGCAGCATGAAATTGCACCTTAGATGCCTGAATACCATCTGCAGCCACTTGTTCCAGCTCCCTGGCAAGCTGGTCAGGGATCTGTTTTGCTAGAGCCAGCACAGTATCCCATCTGGATTTCTGGTATCTAGCAGCATAAGCAATATAATTTGCCTGTCTGAGTCCCAAGGATGCTGCCATGTACTGTTTCTTTGCCATGGCAACAACCCTCCTGGAGTCCTTTTCAGGGGGGTGCGAAGCTAGAGGAATATTTGCCTTGTCACAGGCTGCAGCCTGCACTACCCCCACATGGCTGCATTGCTGTGTAAGGAACTCCATATCAGAGCCTGATAATGTATACCTCTTGTCCATCCTTTTATCAACAGGAGGTATAGTGTGAGGAGTTTTTAGAATTTTTACTGTCTGTTTCCTAAAAGATTTATGCAGAGGAATAGACAGTCTCCTAGACTCTGGAATATCCATCATTTCTACATAATCAGGCTCCTCTTGGTCATCAACAGCTTCCTCAACAGGGAGCTGGAGAGTTTCAGCAACTTTCTTATAGAACATAAAGTGAGAAGGGGACTCAGATAGCCTAGGAGGAGAAACCCCTGACGGTCTGTCTGGAGAGATGTCCGATTCAATGGGCACATCCAGACCTTCAAACCCACATTCACTCACCTGATACTCCTCTTCCCCCTCCTCCGGTTCATAAAAATCCTCAAAATCATAATCTTGAACTGGTGGAACCGGCCGAACCGAGCTCTTCCCTGATGGTATCTGTTCGGTCGGAACCGGGGAAAGTGACTGTACAATTTGAATTGCTATTTCCTCAGCGGTTGGAGAAAAAACTTTTGACACACTAGCTGACTTTCTAGTCCTTTTAGTTGGAACTGGCTCCTCAGAGCTGGCTCTTCGTTGGCCCGAGGAAGTATCGCCCTGGTCAGAGGGCACTCCCTCCGGTTCGGTTGGAACCGAACCGGGCTGGCCATCTGGGTCAGCGGATTTTTTGGCCTCCCTTTCCCTGAGCCTACCAACTCTCTTCTCAATGGTGGCAGCAGGAAAATTACTACATATCTGGCAGTCTACATTGAGGTGGTCAAACCCCAGACAATACACACAGGTGGTGTGTGGGTCAGCCTTAGCAAAGGCTTCCCCATAAACACCACAGTGCTGAAACCCAGTGGGCCGGGTTTTTCTTTTGGGTTTCTCAGACATCGTGCCAGCCTAACCAACTTGCCCGTTTATGGCAATCTGCCAAGCAAGACTCCCTTATTGGTTCCCAACCGTGTCACGGGTCGTGGGAAAAAACGTAATGAAATCCGTTTTTTTTAGAACTGATAAGAACCGAGAACCGCACTCTAAATAAGGACTAGTAAAGTTTTAGAACAACCTGATAGGTTCAAACCGAACCGAAAGACGTTTACAAGTTCCACACAGAATAAAATAAATGTAAGCCTATCTATTACTTACAATACCACAGACAGAGCTTGAACCGACTGGTTGCAGTTTAATTTCGGTCAAAAAAACGATAAAATAACACTTTAACCGACAAAATGAACCGAGCAGAAGGAGAAATCTCCGGAGCGACTGTTCAGTGAGGCGGAGTAAAGAATCTGACAGTTTGAGTTTGATTAACAAGAGACAGAGTTTTCAACCGAGCTCACGCTCAAAGTTCCATGCCTGGCATGGAAAGTTAACTCCTTTCACCTCCGGAGCAGTTCGAAGGTTGGGACTCACTGCATATGTCATAATATAGCAAGACTTCATGTTGTTTGAAAGCAGGTATGGACTTTGGTACATGAGCTGCATCTCTCCCTAGTGGAGACAGACATGGACCTCTCTTCTGTCTGTTTTTTTGCCCGCTCCCCACCCCCTCCCAAGGCCATCTTTAAATGCTGTTAATCTCCGCCTACTTCTCCTAGAATATCCGGTATTGGTGAATCTCTGTTTATATTAGTCCCCGCTCACATCACGTTTAGGTACCACAGCCTGTTACATGCTTCACTGTACTATCCTGTCCTATTGAAGTTAAAATCTAGTTACATAATGAAGGCACTTTTTCTGTTCTCTCGCCTGTCCTTGCTGCCGCTATGTTTCTTGGGGCTCAAATTCGCTTACACAGATATCTCCTAGGACAGAGTGTGGCTCTCGCAGCATATTGGCCTACTGGGATATTCTCAATCATGTAAAACAGATTATATTTGTCTTATACAATGGTATGTGAAAATCCTGTAACCTCATTGGTCAAAACATGTCGCATGACCGTGGCTAAATCCTGCATAACCCATGGTTGAGGAATGGCATTTATAAAAAAAACACATTTAAAATTAATTTTACACATGGGTCCATTGTATAATCGCAATAAGGCACTCCAGGTTGTGACTTATTGGGAGATTTACCCACTTCTTGTATGGTTAAGTCACTCTGCTGCACCTTGTAACACACCACACAAGGCGTGGGTAAATCCCCAATAACCAACACCCTGTTGTGTCTTATTGCCTAAATAAAGTCCACCATCCTGCAGTTGGTCCTTCATCCGCCATGGCATGTAGGAACTGTTATAGAGTCATCTGGGCAGACTGGATGGGCCTTGCGGTCCTTATCTGCCGTCAACTTCTATGTTTCTATGTTTCTATCCACTAGGGATACGTTCTTTCCACTTTAGTTCCCAAACTTTTCTGGTCTTTCTCTGCCAAGGTATTATTATATGCAGTGTTAGGTCAGTGAGGAACAAGCCTTAGGGCTACACCAACTAATTCTTATGAATCGTGCAAATGAAAAAGGGCTAAAATATCCAAACTCATATCAGGTCTATGCAGGAAACTTTTGCTATTGCTTCGGTTGTGTTCAGGTAATGCTGAACTTAATCCAGGACCCCTGGTAGCCACTGAATCCCCAGCTGATTTACAAAGTCTGAAGGGATCAAGTTTCTTGCATGTCAATGCATGCAGCTCATTGAAAAAAATTACATCAGTACAGGCTTGGATGGTCATACCACCCCGGATGTTTGATAGTCACAGAGTCTTGGCTTTGACTGGCTACCAATAACAATGAAGTAAACATTCCCTCCTACTCTCTGTTTAGAGCTGACAGGAAGACTACAGGTGGTGGTGGTGGTGTAGCCATATTCATCAAGGATAAATTCCCTGTCTCAATTATGGACTCTACCACTGTCCCAAATGAATTTGAAAGTCTGTCCTTAAAAGCTGAAATTGCAACTGTAGTTTCACTTTGTGTAATAGGGTGTTACAGGCCCCCCATCAGCTGGATTGCAGTTGCTGAAACACCTAGGTAACATCATAGGTCCAGCCTCAGAGTATATCATATTAGGGGATTTTAACAGACTGGCTCTCCAGCGCATCCACTCCTCTTAAAATCTTCTGTAATTCCCTCGGGCTGTCACAGCTGAAAAATGGAGCTACTTATCCTAATAAGACTAACCCCAACAACAGTACTCTGTTGGATAAAATCCTAGTTAGCAAACCCCATTTATTTTCTCATACTGGTGTTTTTTCTCTGACATTAGTGACCACTGTTTCATCACATGTGTAAGGTCAATCCATAAAGCTACAACTGCACCTACATTTGCTATTAGAAGATGTACACGTAATTTTGATCCCTATGGGTATATCGCAGAGCTAAGAGACTCCTTGCATTGGCAGGACTTTTATTTAGCTAAGCCTTTAACTACGGCATATGACATTTTCTCCAAAATTGTGTTAGGGGCTCTAAATAAACACGCTCCTCTGGTGAAAGTCCATATCAGGAAACAAACCTGCCGGTGGTTTACGAAGGACATGAAGGACGCTCTGTGAAGCAGGGATGTGCTTTGGAAAACTGCCAGAAAAACTAATTTCACTAACGACTGGTATCTATTCAGGAGGGTGAAGAACCTTTGTACCAAGATGGTTAGAGATGCTAAAGCAAATTTTTACCGCTCACGGTTGGAGATAACTTCTAGGTGTTCATCTAAATTTTGGAACACAATCAAAGAAATTGAAGGCCATACCCTTGGAAATCCCCTACCTGCTAAAATATTAATTGGCAACACTGTAATCTCAGATAGGCCATCTATCCTCGACTCTCTCAACAATCACTTTGCTACTGCTGGGCAAGCCTTCGACTCCTCTCCCGTCAGCACTCTCCACCATCAACTTGGAGGGAATATTCAAGATAATCCCATCTCCAGCCCGTTATTCTCCCTACAGCCTACATCTTTGAAAGAAGTTGAAGATCTCCTTCTGCAGTTAGATACTAGGAAAAGCACTGGAGCCAATCTCATGGACCCATACTTCTTTAAGGTTGGCTACCGTGTCTTTGCAGTCCCAATTACACATCTCTTTAACATATCCCTGTCTCAGGGTGAACTTCTGCCCCTCTGGAAAACTGCACTTGTGGTCCCTTTGTTTAAGTCAGGTGATTCCAGTGACTTCAATAATTACAGGCCAATCTCCTTACTTCCAATCCTGTCTAAGCTGCTGGAGAAAATTGTGAACACTCAGTTACGGAGCAATCTGGAATCGGGGAAGCTGCTCAATTCGTTACAATCAGGTTTTAGAGCACAGCATAGTACAATCTCAGCTCTAGCCAAAGTAACCAACAACTGGCAACATGAGCTGGATAATAAGAACTTTGTCTGGGCAGTGGTTTTGGATCTAAGTAAGGTGTTTGACACTGCTGACCACAGCCTGCTTCTTTCATCCCTCCGGAACAATGGATTGGACTCTCTATCCCTAAGATGGTTTGCTAACTACCTCTCTGGCTGACTTCAGCAAGTAAAGGCGGAAGGGGAAGTGTCTCCTCTAAAACCCCTGTTGAGGGGTGTACCACAAGGTTCCATTCTGAGTCCTTTGCTCTTCGCTATTTATAGTAATATCAATGCCACCATTAAAGAAGCACAAATACACCAATCTGCAGATGATGCGGTGCTTTATGCTGGTAGCCCTACCCCTGACACTGCCTGCAAAGCCATTTAAAGTGAATTCAATCTGCTGCAGCTTCAGCTTCTAAACCAGAGGTTACTTCTAAATGTCAAGAAAACAAAAGCAATGTTCCTCTCACCCTCTTCTTATGCATCAAATTGTGCTACTACCAGGACGCTCCCACAGATCACCACTATCCTAGGTGAGCAGCTGGAATACGTAGCAAAGTTCAAATATCTGAGGGTCCGGTTAGACAATAGGCTCTCCTTTGTTGACCACACAGAAGAGCTGACAAAGAAACTTTGACAGAGGCTTGGTCTTTTCTACAGAATCAACAATCTTCTCACAAAAGATGCCAAGTTAAAACTGGTCCAAACTACCTTTCTAGCCTTACTAGACTATGCAGACTTCCTGTATAGCCAGGGTCCTGCCGGTGCACTACCCAAACTCGACACACTTTATCACCGAGCCTTAAGGCTTATCACAGGTCTTCCCTACTCTACCCATCACTGCTCCTTGTATACTGCAGTGGGATGGACATCCCTTAGCTATAAACGACAGAGAAATGCCATGTTCTGGACTTACAAAGCCATTATAAAAAAATGGCCCCAGTATATCTCTGCCTGTCTACCATTATGCGTTCTTTGCAAGTATGCTCTGAGAAGTTCCTCCTATATTTCTTTGCATGTATACAAGGCAAAATCACGTTTTGGCAGAGCAGCCATAAGCTACGTATTACCTCAAATGTGGAATAAGCTGCAAAAAACCTTGAAATTAAATTTCCCCGTAGGCTTAGCAGCATTCAAATCTTTATACCTACACCATATTAAGGAACCTTGTACTTGTTTCCCCTGACCCACGACCTTTTAATTATCCTAGTCCACTATGACTCCATGCTGTTATCGGCTTAGCTGGGACTGGTAACTGTCAACAGCCGACTCCCCTTCCCCTTACCTCACTCTCCTCATCCTTCACTTCCACATCACTTGGACCTTGCTACCATATAGAATTTCCAACCTTCCATCCTTCTCTTCCCTGTTTTGAACTCTCACAATGACTGAGCATTTATAACCCTTGTGGCAGTCCCTCATTTTTTTAATCCTTTACTGGCCTCCTTTTACCACTCTCCCCGCCCTTGTTCCTGCTATTATCACTAATCTCCCGAATCCCTTTCTTCATAAATTACCTCCTAGGCTAGCCTTGTAATACTCACCCTTATCCTGGATCATTATATAGACTGTATATTATGTTCTGATTATATCTGATGCACCTTTGACGTACATATGTATATACACACACACACACACACACACACACACACACACACACACACACATATATATATATATATATATACACACACAATATACATATATACACACACACACGTATATGTGTGTTTTGGGTCTCATATCTGAAGCGTCTTGTTGACCTGTATATATACATATACATAAACAAGTATATTTCTGTTTATTTATAAGTATTGTTTCCTTTGACCTATATCCTTACATAGGCTTCTTAATGTCAATGCCTCCTACTTTTACTTATTGTATATATTGTATGATTTCTTGTTCCTTGGTATATTGTATATTCCTTTCATTATACTGTTCTTATTAAATAACCCAGGTCCACCTCGAAAATGAGCACTGCTCAACAGTGATCACCTGGTTAAATAAAGATTTTGATTGGTTGATTGACTGATTATTGTAACCATGTATATTCTGTCTCTTGGCACTTAATCCTCCCCTCTATCCTCCATCCCTTCCCTCTCCTAATCCTACCTCTACTCCCCCACCTGCCCTCTGGCCCGGTTTGCTTCCAAACCCTTTAACCTTCTTCATCCGGCATTGGTATCAGTCCTTGTGCAGCTCCCCCCTTTTGATGCTTCTTAGTGCTCTGCATTCTTCATCCCCTCCTTTGTCTGCAGGTAGCAGACAGAGTAAGAGCTAAAAGAGCAAGTTTCAGGAAGTACTGTATAAGGGAACCCAAAAGGAGGAGGACAGGGAGGTATACCTTGAATGTCTAAGGGAGGCAGGGAACGCTGTTAGAAAAGTCAAGGCACAGACTGAGGAAGGTTTAGCATGGACTGTAAAAAACGGGGACAAGATGAAAAACCAGGAAAGGGGGATATGAGGCTCAAAGGGGAGGAGGGAGAGTGTAAGGAGGGGGATCTAGACAAAGCAGACATACTGAACAAATACTTCTGTTCAGTATTCACTAAGGACAGAGAGGGTTAAGGACCACTGTTTGGGTAAAGAGTCAATGGGGTGAGGGGGAAGAAGTGGACACCAGTCCATTCACAGTGGAGCGAGTTCTGGAGGAACTCACAAAGCTGAAGGTGGATAAAGCCATGGGGCCAGACCACATACACCCAAGGATATTAAGGAAGCTAAGAAGGGAACTAGCAGCGCCTCTGGCCACCCTGCTCACAGAGTCACTCAACACAGATGAGGTTCCAGAGGAGTGCGCACGTAGTCGCACTGTACAAAAGTGGCAGTAGGGAGGAAGCGGGGAACTACAGGCCAGTCAGCCTCACCTCAGTGGTGGGGAAGATCATGGAGTCACTGCTGAAAGAAAGGATAGTGGCACACCTGGAATCCAATGGTGCCCAGGATCTGAGGCAACATGGATTCAAAGCAGGAAGGTCTTGTCAAACAAATCTGATAGATTTTTTTGATTGAGTGACTAGGGAAGTGAATCAAAGAGGGGCGGTAGACATCACCTACCTAGATTTCAGCAAAGCCTTTGATACCGTCCCACACAGAAGGCTGGTTAACAAGATGAGTAGGGTATAAGGGTATAAGGTGATACACTGGGTTAGAAACTGGCTGATGGAAAGAAGACAGAGGGTGGTGGTAAATGGGATCCAGTCTAGGGAGAGAGAGGTGACCAGCGGAGTACCACAGGGATCAGTGCTGGGGCCAGTCCTGTTCAATGTCTTCATTAGTGACATTGCAGAGGGGCTGGAAGGAAAGATCTGCCTATTTGCAGATGACACCAAGATCTGCAACAGAATGGATACTCCAGAAGGGGTGCAGAAAATGAAGAGGGACCTGGAGAAGCATGAAAGATGGTTGGAGGTGTAGCAACTGAGGTTCAATTCAAAAAAGTGCTAGATAACGCACCTGGGTAGAAGGAACCCTGGGGAGAGCTACAGAATGTGTGTGGGGGCTGCTGACTGTCACCAAAGAAGAAAAGGACCTAGGGGTTATTATAGCTGATGACCTTAAGGTATCAAAGCAGTGCACAAAGGCTGCAGAAAGGGTCAGTGGCATGCTGGTGTGCATAGGCAGAGGCATTACTAGCAGGAGACAGGAGGTGCTGATGCCATTGTATAAAACACTGGTAAGGCCTCACCTGGAGTAGTACATGCAGTACTGGAGACCACACATGCATAAGGACATAGACAGGGTGGAGGCTATCCAGAGAAGGGCGACAAAGATGGTGCATGGCTTGCATCACAAAACATATGAGGAGAGACTAAGTCCTCAATATGTATTCACTGGAAGAGAGGAGAGAAAGGGGGGACATGATAGAAACTTTCAAGTACCTCAAGGACATAAACAGTGTTCAGGTGAGGGATCTTTTCCAATGTAGAAAAGATGTCAGAACGAGGGGACACAATATGAAATTGGAGGGGGGTACATTAAGAGGTAACGTGAGGAAGTTGTTCTACACAGAGGGGGTGGTGGATGCTTGAAACAGTCTGCCACAAGAGGTGGTGAGCGCAAGCACAGTGGAGGGGTTTAAACATGCCTGGGACAGGCACAAGGGAACACTGGGTGGGGAGGGACTGATGAAAAGCCATTGATCACTTAGGGTCAGTGACTGCATACAAGTTTATGGCTTACGGGCAAACTAGATGGGCCTAAACATAAAAACATAGAATCTGACGGCAGATAAGTACCACTTGGCCCACCTAGTCTGCCCATTTTCCTACCAGATCCTAGTTAACCAGCAGCTTACTTCCTCCTACCCCCCACTAGGACTGCCTTATGTCTGTCCCATGCATTCTTGAATTCCCCCCCTTTTCTTGACTCCAAGACCTCCTCAGGGAGGCTGTTCCATGCATCCACAACCATCTCCATGAAAAAAATACTTCCTCACATTACCTCTGAGCTGACCCCCTCTATCTTCAAATTGTGCCCCAACCCCCTTGTTCTTGCACGTCTCTTTTTCTGAAAGATGCTACCCTCTTGGACTTTGTTGATTCCCTTGAGGTACTATATGTTTCTATCATGTTCCCTCTCTCCCTCCTTTCCTCAAGGGTATACATATTAAGCTCCTTTAGTCTTTCTTCGTATATCTTCTGGTGCAGACCCTGCACAGCCTCCACTCTGTCTATGTCTTTGCAGAGATGGGGTTTCCAGAACTGCGCATAGTACTCCAGATGGAGTCTCACCAACTGTCTGTACAGAGGGATAACAACTTCCTGTTTTCTACTATTGATGCCTCTCCCTATGCATCCCAGTATCCCCCCAGCATTCCTTACTGCCTTCTCCATTGCTTACCCACCTTTAGGTCATCTGATATAATTACCCCCAGGTCCCTTTCCATTTTTACTGTTGTCAGTATCTCACCCCCCACTGTGTACTCTTCCCCTGGGTTTTTGTTTCCCAGGTGCATTACCTTGCACTTCTTTGCATTGAATCTGAGCTGCCATACATTTAACCATTCCTCCAACCTTGCCAAGTCCCTTCTCATCCTTTCCACTCCATCTTGTGTATCAACCCTGTTGCAGATCTTTGTGTCGTCTGCAAAGAGACATATTTTTCCTTCCAGTTCCTCTGCAATGTCACATAAAGACATTAAAAAAGATCGGTCCCAGTACTGAACCATGCGGTACCCCACTAGTAATTCTCCTTTCTTCACTGTGGACTCCATTTACTACTACCCTTTGCGTCCTGTTGACTAGCCAATTTTTTATCCAGGCTACCACCTTTTAACCCACTCCAAAGCTGGCTAACTTGTGTATTAATCTTTTGTGTGGGACTGTATCAAATGCCTTGCTCAAATCTAGGTAGGCCATGTCCACAGCCCCTCCCTAGTCTACTACTTTGGTCACCCAGTCAATGAAATCTATTAGATTCGTCTGACACGACCTTCCCATCATGAATCCATGCTGCCTTGGGTCCTGTGCCCCACTGGCATCTAGGTACTCAACAATTCTTTCCTTCAGAAGTGATTCCATCATTTCCTCTACTACTGAGGTCAAACTAACTGGTCTGTAGTTTCCTGCCCCCGTCCTGCTCCCACTTTTGTGAAGAGGAATCGCATCTGCCCTCCTCCAGTCCTCAGGTACCATCCCATCCTCCCATGATTTGTTAAAGAGAGTAGTCAGCAGTGTCACTAGTTCTACCCTTAGTTCTTTTAGAAGTCTTGGGTGAATCCCATCAGGCCCCATTGCTTTGTCCACCTTCAATTTTATTAGTTCTTTCAAAACCCTTTCTTCTGTAAATGGACTAGTATCGACCCCCGTCTTCAGAGTGTTTCTCTTGTTTGGTTTAGGTACATCCCCCTCCTATTCCTTTGTGAATACTGAGCAGAAATATTCATTCCTAGCAGTCCTAATCTGCAGATAATTTCTATGTATCCTCCCACTCTCTCTCCCCTCCTGTTATATTTCTGTAGCCTGTATTACTTTTCCACCATTGACCCTCCTCTATTGCTATAAAACTCCTTGACCTTGCATCCTATGTCCTCTTCTATCGTCACAATTTATGTTTTTGTATCAATCATTTTTCATAATTGTTATACACAACTAGCCTTACCTGTATATGGTATGGTAAAATGTTATTCATATTTAATATGAACAGGATCAAACTCCCTTGAGTAAAAAACTCATTTGCAAGTAGGTCCATGAAACACAGACATTCGTTCCACATATGAAAATAAACATAACAATATACAATACATGTAAAATACCATTCAATCTTAAATTATCCAAATGCATTTCAAATGGCAATATGAAGGACTTGAATTACATACTTGTGCTTTCTCCTAAAGGGAAAGACAACCCCAATAAATACACAGTCTATATCTCCCTTTCACATTATAGGCACATGTATTAAATTTAGAAAGTCTGTTATTCAGTATTGTACCTAGTTAATTTCCTTATGTCTACTTTTCTTGTATATGGTATTTCAGCTGTATCTGTACTGTATTTTTGTACTATACTTATATCCCTCCAAGACCACCTCTCAAATGAGTTGTCTCAATGATGTTATCCTGGTAAAATAAATTTTGAATTGAATTGAATGTCATTTTCATATAACTTTTCTGTTGTATGTAGAATATGGTTTTGAATATAGGAAAAAAAAATAAATAAATATAAGGGATGCCATGCTTCTTTTGGTTAGATCTGCTTTCAAAGTTGCAGTTTCAGAGGTAGTCGGCTCAGGACAAAAATAATTGCAACATCCCAATAAAAAATAAAATTTGCAAGAAAGCCATTCAAACAATTCAAAAGTACATGTAGAATGGCAAGGACTTTAACATAAACAGTGTAACCAGACATTTTGGTAAAGCGCCTTGAATGATACCAACTGCTGTAACTGTGGGAGCTATTAATTTCCTCACTTTCATCTGTATATATTCTTAGCTGGACATAACATAATAGGGTAAATCATTATTCTAATAATTCTTCCATGTGTTTAAGAATGTACTTGTGCTAGAAAACAACCTTGAAAACTTTGAGTGCATCAGAAAAATGGGAATTTAAAATGCCAGGGTACATCTTTAAAATATGGTAGCAACTGGGCCTTTATTGTGTAAATTTTTAAAATGAACAATGTATACTTTCTTTTGAACATTTACAAACTACATATGGCCTGACAGGATGAGAGTTTTTTTTTGACAGTTACAAATCTGTATGCATCTCTTACGTAAACCACAATGCCCTCCTACAACTTTCCTCTCCCTGTCCGCCACTTCTTGGTATGTTTATCGACCTGTTACAGGGGGAATGTTGGCACCGCTTCATAGGTCCTTTACATAGAGGTATGTAGGCATTATGGCCAGTGACTTCCAGATCTATTCTGGAGAAATGGAATTAAGAATTGAATACTAGCTATCTTTATGAACAATGGGTTAAGCATGTCCTTTTGTCTCTGTGGGTTACTGCCTTGGTGGATTGAAGGAAGTCTGCCTGGAAATGTTAGAGATTTTTTATTACCCTAGGATACAGGCAAAATATATGGGAGATCAATTTGGCTCATGCTGGAGGGGATGTGGAGAGAGGGATGCTGATCAAACTAACATTTTTTTGGTCCTGCCCTATACTAGAGGACTTTGGCAACAGTTACAAACTCATTCGTCTCTCCTCTCTATAGACCCCCTGGATACCACATACTGTCACTCTCCTCCTGGTCATTCCACTGGAGGGCCAGAGGTGTCCGTCACATTCATTACTACATGTCTATTCTCTTGCTGCAAAGGTGGCCATTCCATGCTTTGGCTTAAGCCAACTCCCCCACAACCATATTCCAATGGCAGCAGATTGTGTCCCAGATTTACACTTTGGAGAGTCAGACTTCCCAGATGAGAAGGAACTCTCAGCAGTTCCAGGATCAATGGCAACCTTGGTTATTATATGTCACAAAACCTTCCATTTGTCCCCTAGAATTCTAGGACTCTACAGTATAGATAGACAAAATAGATTTCATCCTGCTATATGGATGATTATTACTGTGAGAAATGACATGGTCCAGCCGTTACCTACAGATATGTAATGTTTTTGATATGTCCTGCCACTAATTACCAATTTTTAAGACACCTATTATACTCTGTCTGCACAATAAATGTGTTCAATTATGTACTGTACCCGGCATAAAATCTTTTCGAACATATGAATGTGCCAGCAGAAACAGACCACCCCGTCTAGCTACTGTAGATCTGCTTGAGTGTGCAGCCAACACCCTAGTTTGTAGCTGCTCCACCCCTTTGTCATCCACTGCCACCCCACCCTCACTCTCCCCTGTTCTCTGTCCCATGCCCTTTTGAAGCTGTTCACAGATTTACATGATACCACCCATTCTGGTAGGGTGTTCCATTTTGCTACGACCCTCTCTGTGAAATAGTGTCTCCACATTTCCTTCCTAAATCTTCCCCCCTCTATTCTTAGCCTGTGCCCCCTGGTGACCCTCCCCCTCCTTAACTTAAATACCCCATCTGTCCTGTCCTTATTGATTCCCTCAGATACTTGAATGTCTCTATCATGTCCCCCCTGCCCCTATCCTCCAGGGTGTACATATTCAGGTCTCCCAGCCTGCTGTCATAGTCTCTCCCCTCCATTCCACATACAGTATCATCTTTGTTGCCCTCCTCTGCATCCGCTCCAGTAGCCTGATATCATGCTTTAGGTATGGCCTCCAAAACTGCACACAATACTCTTAAGTGCGGCCTTACCAGCGACTTGTAGAAGGGCAAGATCACCTCTCTTCACTTGGACGAAAACCCCCTCTCTATGCACCCCAGCATTTTGTTCACATTTGCAGCTGCTCTCCTGCACTGGGCAGTGTTGTTCATGGTCCCTGTTATCATTACCACTAGGTCCTTCTCCTCCTCCGTGATCCCCAGCTTAACACCTCCCCCCAGCCAGAATTCTCTCCTTGGGTTCTTCGACCCAAAGTGTATAACCTTACACTTCTTGGCATTGAACCCCAGCTGCCACCTCTCTGACCACTCCTCTAGTTTGCTTAGGTCCCCCTGCAGCTGCTTCCATCCCTCCCCTCCATCCACCACTGCTCCGATTTTGGTGTCATCTGCGAACAGACTTACCTTGCTCACCACCCCATTTGCAATGTCTGATATGAAGAGCCCAAATATTACTGGCCCCAACACAGAGCCCTGTAGCACCCCACTCATCACCGGCCTTGGAGTTAAGAGCTCTCCTCTCAGCACCACCCATTGCAACCTGCCACTCAGCCAGCATGTAATCAGGTTTATCATTTTTGTCCCTAACCCTACACCAGTTAGCTTCCCCCCAAGCAGCCCATGAGACACCGAATGGAAGTACTTGCTGAAGTCCAAGTAAAGAACATCCACAGCATGACCCTTATCCAGCTAGCCTGTCACCCAGTCATAATATTTTATGGGGTTGGTTTGATAAGACGTCCCTGAAACAAAGCTATGTTGCCTCACATCCTGGAGGCCGTTGTCCTCCAGGTACAACACCAGTCTTTCCTTTAGTATCGTTTCCATGAGTTTGCACACTATGGAGGTGAGACTTACCGGACAATAATTACCCAGCTCATCCCTTGGCCTACTCTTGTGTAATGGTACTACATGTGCCATCCTCCAATTCAGTGGCACAGATCCTGACTCAAGTGAGGTGCTGTACAGATCTGCCAGTGGCTCCGCCAATACCTCCGCCATCTCCCTCAGCACCCTGGGTGGATACCTTCTGGCCCTGATGCCTTGTCTACCTTCAGTGCCCTCAGTCCCTCTAGGACTCTATTTGCCACAATTCTTCCATCTGCCACCTCCTCTCCCTGTCCCCACCCTCCCAGCCCATACTGTTAACGGTCCCCTTTTCTCCCACTAACACTGAGCAAAAGAAAAAATTACTCACCATAGTAATGTTGTTTCTTCTAATGGAGTCTTGCTGTATTCAGACATAATGCAGTTAGCCCCAGCACTTGAACTGCCGCAGAGAAGAAAGAGTTAACTCTATGCAGAAGCATAGAACGTTGAGCTCGAGCTCGGTTTTCAAACCTCCGTCTGTGATACTTTCCAGTGTAACCGTCAGATTCACATGAGCTAACTAACTAGTAACTAAAGTATGGAAATTGTTCAAATATAGCCAAAGGGCAAAATATATCTTCTTGGGCCCCAAAAGACTCAGGTTGAGAACCCAAGAAGGAAAGGTAGTGAATATTTAGTAAAACACCAGAAAAAATAACAATAACATCTACCACACCCAAGAGGGAGGGTACAAGGTACACCCCTGAGGTGCAACATTGTACCTGCCAGCCCACTTTCCAAAACCAGGTTCTGAGAAGGGAGACGGGGGGTCTGAATACAGCAAGACTCCATTAGAAGAAACAACATTACTATGGTGAGTAATTTTTTCTTCGAACATGAAGTCTTGCTGTATTCAGACATAATGCAGACTACCAAGCAGTTCCCTATGGAGTAGGGAATGCAGAACCTACTTTGGGAAGAGGCTCTGCAGTACTGCTGTACCAAACCTAGCATCACTCCTAGCCTGGATGTCCAGGGAGTAATGCTTGGTGAAAGTATGAACTGTTTTCCAAGTGGCTGCTTTACAGATCTCTAACAAAGGTGTATCTCTGGATGCAGCTAGAGAAGCAGCTGTGCCCCTGGTCGAGTGAGCCCTCAGGCCTGAAGGGGCATCCTACCCAACTTGTCATAACAAAATTGTATACAAGACAGCCCATCTGCGGGCTTCCCAAGCTGCTCCTGTGGCCCTGGCTCTCTCCAAGCAGGCCACAGCTAACAGACCGCCTGACTGACCCCCGGACAGATTCAGACAGACCATCTGTGGGCTTCCCAAGCTGCTTCTGTGGTCGTGGCTCTCTCCGAGCAGGCCACAGCTAACAGACCACCCGACTGACCCCTGAACAGATTCAGACAGCCCATCTGTGGGCTTCCCAAGCTGCTCCTGTGGCCCTGGCCCTCTCCGAGCAGGCCACAGCTCACAGACCACCTGACTGACCCCCGGACAAATTCAGGTATGCACTGGACCTCCAAAACTTGTGGTTTTCAATGCCGCTGTTTTGACTGGACACCCAGTGGAGGAGCCAGGCACTGATTGGCAGCTTTGCTCCTTGGCTGATTTTCCAATGCCTGGCACGTCCTGATCTCAGGGAAATCTCTTTCTGTCCTGTGGTCCTGGCTCTCTCCGAGCAGGCCATAGCCAACAGACCACCCGACTGACCCCTGGACAAATTCAGACAGCCCATCTGCGGGCTTCCCAAGCTGCTCCTGTGGCCCTGGCCCTCTCCGAGCAGGCCACAACTAACAGACCACACGACTGACCCAGGGTAGATTCAGGTATGCACCGGACCTCCAAAACTTGTGGTTTTGAATGCTGCTGTTTTGACTGGATGCCCAGTGGAGGAGCCAGGCACTGATTGGCAGTTTTGTTCCTTGGCCAATTTTCCAATGCCTGGTGCTTCCTGATCTCAGGGAAATCTCTTTCTGTGCTGTTTTCTGGACTGAATTTTTTCGCCCAACCCCCTCCGTCCCCCACCTCCTCACAGTATTAAACAGACCCTTACTCCGCCCCTTTCCTCAGCCTAGCAGCTGATTGGTCACTCCACTGCTGCACATTGTCATGCTATTGGCCTCCTGTCTTCCAAACCTGACTTGACCCACTTTCTCACCGCCCCTTTTTAAAGCAGTCCCACCCACAGGATCACACACTTGCTCTCAATGTTTTCTCCAGCCACTCCATCTAACTCATAGAAACATAGAATTTGATGGCAGATAAGGACCGCTTGGCCCACCCAGTCTGCCCATTTCCCTACCTAATGGATAAGCTGCAGATCCTAGTTAACCAGCAGCCTACTTCTTTCTACCTCCACCCCCTAGAACTGCCTTATGACTGTCCCATGCATGCTTGATTTCAACCACTGTTTTTGACTCCACAACCTCCTCCGGAAGGCCGTTCCATGCATCCACAACTCTCTCTGTGAAAAAATACTTCCTTACATTACCTCTGAGCCGCCTCTATCTTCAAATTGTGCCCCCTTGTTCTTGCACACCTCTTTTTTTGAAAGATGCTACCCTCTTCGACTTTGTTGATTCCCTTGAGGTACTTGAAAGTTTCTATCATGTCCCCCCTCTCCCTCCTTTCCTCGAGGCTATACATATTAAGCTCCTTTAGTCTCTCTTTATGTGTCTTCTGGTGCAGACCCTGCACCATTTTAGTTGCCCTCCTCTGGACAGCTTCCATCTTGTCTATGTCCTTGCGGAGACTGGGTCTCCAGAACTGCACACAGTACGCCAGACGGGGTCTCACCAGCTGTCTGTAAAGAGGGTTAACAACTTCCTGTTTTCTACTGGTGATGCCTCTCCCTATGCATCCCAGTATCCCCCAAGTAACTCCTCTCAATTACTGCTCTCCCTACCCTATTGTTAGGGATCTTACCCTAATTTGACTATATACCCTTTTAACTATAAACCAGCTAGCAGTTAAGAAGGCCAGCAACACCAAACAAACTACCATGGGGTGCAACCACCTACTACTCCTCCTCCTCACTACCTCTTTTGGCATTACTGGTACCATATACGAAGTCGGACCCCTACCTCCCCACTCTGAATCCTCACTGGGTGCAAGCTGGAAGAAAAGCATACACATGGCTACTACCACTTCTGGTAACGATAGGCTCTTTATCCTCCCACACCTCCCATACACAGTTATCACCAAGCCAACCTTCCAAACTGTAACCTTAACGGTTACCTTTCCCCCTAATTTAACACAGGCTTATAAACGCCTCCCCACGTGAAGCACAGGCGACGGAAGACACGAGGGAAGATAAACATCACCCTATCTGCCAGAAAGGTTATCTTTCTGCTACTGCTACTCTCTGGCAATGTTCATCTAAACCCTGGACCAACAACCCTGAGGAGCAGGGAGGTCCATACAGTGAACGGCCTAAAGATAGCATCGCTAAACATCTGCAGTCTAACTGCCAAATTCGACCAGCTCCAGGCTTGGATGACCATCTATGCCCCTGACATACTCTGCCTAACTGAAACCTGGCTGTCGGGTAGGATTAAAGATGGTGAGGTGGCCATCGAAGGGTTCCAAGCATTTCGACTTGGTACAATAGGCAGGAAAGGTGGCGGCTGCCAGAAACTCACCGAGTTGCTCTGTCCTTCCCATCTCCAAAGTTGTGGAGGATTATGAGCTGCTAGTGGTAAAAATACAAGTCAGCCTAAAAGGCAAGACCCTTACCATCACCACAACCTACCTGCCCCCCAAGAAAGCCAAGGAAGGCCTTCCTCTTGTTATGGAAGAATTTAGCGCACTCAGAAAGGGCTCAGAACTCATCTTGACCAGTGACTTTAATATTAACTGATTATGTAAGGAGGCAACACCCTCCAGAGACCTAATCATCTCCCACAATCTCATGCAACTCTTAACTCACCCCACCAGGCAGAACTACAAGGCTGGTACCAGCACCCTCATTGACTGTGTCTTAGCTAGCTCACTGACTCGATTCTCTGAACTCAGGGTTCTCCCGGACGTGCTAAGTGAGCACTCCCTAATCTCCTTTATATGGTCCACTAAACTTGCCAAAAGCCCACCCTGCCACATCGACAGCAGCATTCTGCAGAAAGGCAAACTTGGATCCCTCAAATTGGCCCTGTCTGCCTACAACTGGTCACCCATCAACAAGGTACCTACGCTGGACCAGGCCCTTAGTTTTTTCACTGAGGGCTTCAATTCCACCTGTGATATCTATGTACAACGCACAAAATGGAAAATTCGGGGGGAGGTTAATGGCTGGATTGATGGCAAGCTCCTCTCCCTCCTAAAGGAGAGGGTCTGCCTCTGGGAAAAATCTTTAAACTCAGGCAGCAAGCATGACCTACAGTACTACAAAACTGCTAGAAATTGGTGCACCCAACTTATCAGGCTCGCAAAAGCCAATTTCCATAAGACCCAGCTTAACAATGCATGGAGAGATGGAAAGAGGTTTTGGGACAACATCAAGAACATCCTTGGTAAAGATCAAAAGCAGCACCCTAAGATGCTCAACATTAATAACTCATCCTCCTCAGATCCGCTAGCCATTGCTGATGCCTTTAACCAGGCCTTTACAGACCTGTCCTCAGTGCTGTCTCCAGACTATCTTCTGCCTGTGGAGGACCAAGGTTACGCCAACCTGCTCATAACTAACCACCCAGCCTTCTACTTTAAGAAGGTGATGGTGAAGGAGACCCTAACGATGGTCAGGAAAGTCCTAGGCAAAACCAGATTGGGGAGTGACGGGCTAGACATGAAGTTACTATCTCTCACCCTTGATGTTCTTATCATGCCCATAACAATGCTATTTAATAAATCTTTGGCCCTAGCTCAATTTCTAGAGGTATGGAAGCAAGCCATGGTAGCTCCAGTGCATAAGAATGGTGACAAGGCGCTGGTGTCAAACTACAGGCCAATATCTATCCTCTCCCCACTATTCAAAGCTTTGGAAAAAGTCACGGCAAGTCAACTCACAGAATACCTCAATAAGTGCAATCTGCTCTGCCTAAACCAAGATGGCTTCAGGCAAAAAACACTGTACCACCATGGCACTGCTAGAATACACAGACTATGCGCATAAGGCGCTGAATGAAGGCAAATTGGTGGGGTCCATCTTCATTGACCTCACCAAAGCCTTCAACACAGTCAACCACATTCTACTAGTACTCCAGCTTCAAAGATTGGGTGTGGCACCAAACGTCGTGAATTGGTTCAATGACTGCCTAACACACAGGAGCCAGCGAGTCAAAATCGGGCAGACATTATCCAGCTCCAGAGATGTACTCCTAGGAGTCCCTCAAGGATCAATTCTAGGGCCCCAGCTTTTCAGCCTCTTTGTAAATGACCTACCCACAGTCTGTGACACCAAACTTATTCTGTATGCGGACGATGCAGTGTTGCTGAGCAGCAGCACCTCTCAGGCTGCCCTACAAACAGAACCCTTTCAATAAACTCGAGGACTGGTTCAGTAGGCAAAAGCTGTTACTAAATTACAAGAAAACCAAGGCCATGCTACAATCCAGCCCCTACAACAAACACAAGCATGCTCCCCTCGTAATCACCAAGGCTGGCAAGCAGATTGAGCAGGTGCACTTGTTCAAGTACCTTGGAGTCACCATTTATAACTCTCTCACTTATACGCACCACGTAGACTCCCTTGTCAAAGTGGTAAATGCAAAGATCGGGGTCCTCTATAGGCATAAGAAATCCTTCACCCTGGAAGCACTCTGAATCTCAGTCTCCAACTCCATACTCTCCACGATAGACTACGGGCTGGTGGTCTATGGAGCTGCTACTCATACAGTGCTCAAAAGGGTCCAAATTCCACTCAATAAGGCATGCCGCCTCACCCTGTGTGCAGATCACTACACTCATACTTGCACCCTGTATGAGCGTACAAACTGGCATAATCTAAAAGACAGGATCAAATACCAAACTTGCCTCCTGGAAAAGAAGGCACTCCTCTGAAAAAAACCCACCCTGTATAGGAAACCTGCTCAAGGCTTCTCTCTCAACACACATCAGATAGAGGAAGAATGGAGCACTGTCCATACCATTCTACTGAACCTCACTAGGGCAGAGTGCTTTCTCCTATCAGGCCCCCCTCTGGATAAATGAACTCCCGATGCAATTACAAACAAACAACAGCCTGTCTCTATTCAAAGTAGGCCTCAAACAGCACCTAATGTGTAACTCAAAACGCACCTGCTTCTCAGACCACACTTGATAGACAGGCCTACCCCCAAGGTAACACCCAGCAGGGCTACCTAGAGATCCCTGTCACCATTCCAGCCTAGCCAAGGGCTTAAGTAAGCTATCAGTCCTCTTTAAACGCACTTGGTACTGCCCTCCCAACCCCCACACACACACATATCATACTCGACAAAGCCCACTGGGGCTGCTTCCACCCATCACAGCCCCCGTTTCCACTATCCCCACCTCTCGCTCTCTGTGGTTGGTTTCAAACCCAGTCCCCTTGTTTCACTGTCACCCAGCCTCTCGCCATCTGGGATAGCATTAAACCCTATGCAGTTACTCTGCCATAGTCTATCAACGGATTTGGAGGTTTCCGGGGTGTGCTACCTAGGGCAACCGATTAGAAATAGTTTAGTATTCAATTACAACTGCTCAGTTTTTTTCTCCTATTTGTCTAATTGTCATGTAATCACTCTTTAATGCCTAATGTTCAGGCCTCTGTAACCACTGAATGTGTATTGTCTTATTGTCCACACTGACGTGGAACCTTTGTAAAAGAGCTCACACTCAAAGGTCTTTCCAAAATACTAATTAAACAATTACAAGAAACAATCCACCTGGCAACAGTTCTCTTAGTGGCAGGCTTACCCTTTCTCACTTCACCATAAGTGAGAAACAATTGAAGACCGTCCTTTTTATGTGCCTTAGTATGCTCAGTGTAGTAGCTAAGGGCCCTCTTAATGTCCAGACTGTGTAACCTTCTTTCACCTGAAGAAGAATGGTCAGTGAAAAACACAGGTGAAAATCTGAAAGAACTTTGGGCAAGAACCTCCTATTGGTTCTGAGGACTACTTTGTCCCTATGGAAGGAGATGAAGTCAGGTTCCACTGACAGAGCCTGTAACTCACTAATCCACCTGGCAGAAGAAACAGTTACCAGGAACACAGTTTTCCAGGTCAAGTACTTCAATTCGGCCAAAGCCAGAGGTTCAAAGGGTGGCTGCATTAGCTGAGCTAAGCAGACATTAAGATCCCAAGGTGGAGTGGGCTCCCTAAAGGGAGGGTTAATGTGAACCAGACCTTTGAAAAACTTTCTGAAAACAGGATGAGATGCCAGGGAAGAGCTCTTTCCTGCTGAGAGGAATCCAGAGACAGCTGCTAGATGAACCTTCAGAGTGGCAGGCCTAAGGCCTAAACCATTAAGATGAACTAGACAATCTAATGTTGTGGAAATGTCTGCAGAATCAGACAGGATGCCTTTCTGAGAGCACCAAATACTGAACATTTTCCATTTGGAGTTGTAAGTTTTTCTAATAGAAGGTTTCCTAGAGACCTTCAGAATATCCAGAATTCCCTGAGAAAGATGTAGAGCTGCATATTCTAACACTTCAAGAGCCAGCCCTTGAGATGGAGAGACTGGAGATTGGGGTACCAGATCCGCCCTTGGGAGGAGGACAGGAGATTGTATGTCCTGGGCAGAGACAGGGTCCGTGACACTGACAAGGACAGCAGCAGAGGATACCAAGGCTGTCTGGCCCAATCTGGAGCCACCAGTATCACTGTGCAGGGTTGAGTCCTGATCTTGATCAGAACTCTGAACAGCAGAGGGAAGGCAGAGAGAAACCTGTCCTCCCAGTCCAAAAAGAGAGCATCCTGGGGAACCATCCCCAGGACTGGAGGTCTGCAACAAAACAGAGGAAGTTGATGATTGTCCAATGCTGCAAAGAGATCCATCTCTGGAGTGCCCCACCTGAAGAAGATGACCTTCAGTATGTGAGGATCCAGGGACCATTTGTGGTGTTCCTATGAAATTCTGCTCAGAGCATCTGCTAGTATGTTGTCCTTCCCTGGGAAGGTGAACTGCTGCCAGAGAAGTCTGAAGAGAATAGGCCAGAGACCACAGCTTCATGGCTTCTGTGTACAAGGCTGAGGACCGAGTGCCTCCTGCTTGTTGATGTACCACATTGTGGTGGTGTCGTCAGTTCAGACTTGGACCACCTTGCCCTTGACTGAATCCAAGAAGCTCTGTAGGGCTAGGAAAACTGCCCCGAGTTCGAGGAGACTGATCTAAAGGAGAGACTCCTCCTGTGGAGACCAGAGCCTTTGAGCTGTCAGGACTCTCAGGTGGGCTCCCCACCCTAGGAGAGAAGCATCTGTAGTTAAAACTACTGATGGGACTTGAGGAAGAAATGGAACCCCTTGTCCGAGTTTGTCCTGGTCTAGCCACTACTGGAGAGCTTGGACCCGAGTCTGAGTCACTGGAATCAGTTTGGTTAAGTGAATCCTTCTTTTGAGACCAAAAATACCTGATAAAACTGAATGTCCCTCATCTGGAACCTTGCTCCATGCACCACTGCCATGGAAGCTGCCATGTGGCCCAGGAGTAACTGTCTTGCTGGGTGGGAGACCTGAGGTCGAAAGGAGGAAGTGAAATCCACTAGGGCTTTTACCCTTGCCAGGGGAAGGAAGGCTTTTGCTTGTACAGTGTCCAACTCTATGCCTATAGAGGTGAGAAGTTGAACTGGTTCGAGTACAGACTTTGGAAGATTGAGAAGAAAATCCAAGGAGTCGAGTAGGTCCTGGGTAGCTTGAAGAGCTGACTTGACCTGTAAAGGAGACTGACCCACTAACAGCCAGCCGTCCAGATACGGAAAGATGGTGATACCCTGTCTTCTGAGGTAAGCCACCACTACTGCAAGGCACTTTGTGAACACCCTTGGAGCTGATGTTAGACTGAATGGCATGGCTCTGAATTGGTAATGGCCTGAAGGCAACTCGAACCAGAGGTATTTTCTATGGGAGCACCTGATAGGAATACGGAAGTAGGCATCCTTGAGGTCCAGAGATGCTAGCCACTCCCCTGGCCTTAGCGAGGGAAGGATTATTTCCAGAGTTACCGTTTTGAATTTGGGCTTTGAAATGTGTTTGTTCAGATACCTTAGGTCTAGGATGGGTCGCCACTCCCCTGTTTTCTTTGGGGTAAGGAAGTACCTGGAATACAGTCCTTTTCCCTTGTGCTGAGTAGGAACCTTCTCTATAGCTCTGAGAGCTAGAAGAGAGGGAAACCTCTGCCTCTAGGGCAAGGGTTTCCTAGACTGTTGCAGATGGAAAAGACTTGGCCCTTCTTTTTGGAAATTTTTTTGAAGTTGAGGGCCAGTCCCTGGCTTACTACTTCCAGGACCCACTCGTCTGAGGTCACAGACTTCCAGGCCTGAAGTAGTAAGCCAGCCTGCCTCCTACTGGAAATGGGGAGTCGACCCAGGCTGACACATCAGGGTGTCTGCTTGGCAGAAGCCTTAGACTGAGAGGAGGAGGGAGCAGCCCTGCTCATCCCCCTCCTACCCCTCCCTCTGAAGAACCTCCTCTGTGGGAAGGGACAGGAGGCCTGGGCTTGGTAAAAAGGCCTTTGAAAGGGCCTGCCCCTGCCCCTAGACTGCTGCTTGTGTGGAGCAACCTGCCTTTCCTTGGCCTGTGCACTACTGTACGTGGTCCTATATTTATCCATTTTCTTCATGTAAACCTCGGTCTGCTCCCCAAACAGAGAGTTACCTACTACAGGAAAATCCATGGCCTTAGTCTGGGTATCCTGTGAAAGGCTAGTACATCTGAGCCAAGCATGTCTTCTGAAAGACACAGATGTAGCCATGACTCTAGATACCACATAATTGTAGTCCACAGCAGCATGAAACTGCATTTTGGATGCCTCAATTCCATCAGCAGCCACCACCTCGCTCCTTGGCTAGCTGGGAGAGGCCTGTTTAGCAGTTAGAACCGTGTCTGCTCCTGTTTGTTAGGCATAGTATGTAGGCTGAGTCCCAAATCGATATACCTTCTGTCCATTCTCTTTTCCACAGGAGGTATTGAATTAGGGGTTTGTAAAATTTTGTGTGTCTGTTTCCCCAAAGATTTATGAAGAGGGATAGACAGCTTTTTGGACTCTGGGATGTCCATCATTTATGTAAAATCAGGCTCTTCATCCTCCTCTGCTGCTTCAACCAAGGGAAGCTGCAGGGTTTGTGCCACTTTTTTGTAGAACAAAAAGTGTGAAGGGGACTCAGAAAGCCTGGGAGGAGAGACACCCAAGGGCCTGTCTGGGGAGATGTCTGGTTCAATGGGCACATCCAGACCCCCTTCATTGTCATCATCATCACCGGGATAGTCTTAGTCTCCCTCCCACTCCTCATAATAAGCATCTGGGTCATAATCCGGAGGAGACTGATCTGACCGAACAGAGTGCCGAACCGGCGGTATCGGTTCAGACAGAACCAGTCTAAGCGATTGGACAATACTAATCGCTTTGGCTATTTCGTCTGCAGTTGGAGAGTGGGATACAGGATCCGAACCGGCAGACTTGCGCTTTTTCTTTGATGGAACCGACCCCTTGGGGTCGGCTCTCCTTTTGCCCGAGGGAGGTATTGCCTAGGTCAGTAGGCACCTCCTCAGGTTCGGCTGCAACCGAACCGGGCCGGCCATCCGGATCTATGGACTTCTCGGCCTCCCTTTCCTTCAGCCTACTCAGTCTTTTATCTACAGTGGTTTTAGGAAAGTTCTTACAGATTTGGCAGTCTGACTTGAGGTGGTCAAACCCCAGACAAACACAGATGAGGTGGGGGTCGGTCTTAGCAAAGGCCTCCCCACACTCAGTACAGTGTTGAAATCCAGTGGGACCGGTTTTCTTCTTGGGTTTCTCAGACATGGCCAACCTAACAAGTTATCCTATAGAAGCTTTCAAGCCAGGTAATAAAGCAACCAATCGGTTACAAACCATGTCACGAGCTTTTTAAAAGAACCAGCAAAAGTCCGTTTTTGTTTAAACCGATCGGTACTGGAACACCACACTAATCCCAGAAAGAGAAAAATTTTACAAAGTCAGTTCCAAACCAGACCGACCGGAAAGAAACCGAAGAAAGACAAATTCCACTCTTTTTAGCAAAATAAAATACAGTCACTACCTATCTACATACTACCTGTACCGTAGAGAGAGGCTGGAAATCTGAAAATAACAAAAATATGCGGTTTAAACAGAACGCTTTATTTTTACCGAACCGAGCAGAGGAAATCTCCGGAGCGACTTCACTGTTAGGCGGAGTAAAGAACCTGATGGTTACACTGGGAAGTACCACAAACAGGTTTGAAAACTGAGCTCGAGCTCAACATTCTATGCTTCTGCATAGAGTTAACTCTTTCCTGTCTGGGGCAGTTCAAGTGCTGGGGCTAACTGCATTATGTCTGAATACAGCACGACTATGTTGTTTGAAGTATTCATTCAGTGCTTCTGCCTGCTCCTCCCCCTTTTCCGTCCACTCCCCACCCCTTTTTATCCTCACTGTCTCCTTGCACTTCCTTTTCTCAAAATGTATCTGAAAAAGTCGCCCCCATTAATTCCCTGTGTGCATCTCAGCTCCCTCTGGGCCTTGGCTTCTCTCATTTTTCTGGTCACCTCCTGGACCATCTTGCATATTCCTCCCTGTGCACTTCCTTCCCATCCTCCTAAACCTCTGATGCACCACTCGCTTTGCCCTCACCACCTCCACAACCTCGCTGTTCAACCAGCATGGTTTTTGCTCTGATCCTCTTACTCTGTGCATTAGTGCAGGCTTCTGTTGCCTCTGCAACCTCTCCCCGTTTAATAATATCCCATTTCTGCTCCCCATCCATCTCCTGCCTTATGCACTCCACTTTCCCTTTCAGTACTTCCTGCATCCTCCCAAAGTCCACCCCGCTGAAGTTTACCACCTGAGCAACTGATTTCTCTGGCTCCCCACACGTCGTGATATTAAACCACACCATTTGGTTATCACTGTTGGCTAGTGGGTCCTGCACCTTTATTTCCCTCACTGCCTCCCCATTCGATAATACCAGATCTAAAGTGTTCTTTAGCCTACTAGGTACAGTAACCAACTGTATCAGGAGACCCTCCTGGATCGCGTCCAGGAGCACTTGCTCCCTAGCACTGGAGGTGATCGGAGTGCTCCAGTCAACCCCTGGCAAGTTGAAATCCCCCACGATGACCACCTTCCCTTTTCTACATACCTTTTTGATTAGTCTCACTAACTCCCCGTCAAGCTCCTCAAACTTTAAATGTCAACAAAACAAAACAAAACAAACAAAAAAAAAGATATTCAAGGCCGAGGGCAGGAATGGATTAGAGATAGGAAATTTCACATGCAGAATACTGCTTGGAAAAGTGTAGGATACCTCTAGCTGGGCAACTGTACAGCCACCGAGAGGGACATGAAATACTGGTAACAGCCAAATGCACCTTAAAAGAGGAATACTGTAGGCCTGATGCAGAGGAAAGCAAGTATTGCAGAACGGAGCTCACAGGACATGTAAAATGGTTCATACTCCTGGAAAAGGACCAAAAAGTGAAGCACTTCCATTTCAAGGAATGCCACAAGCAGGACATCAGCAACCTTAGGGGACACCCACAGTATGTGATGGCTGTGCTTTCAGAAGCCACGCATGCAGGTGTAGGGAATTCAGGTCCAGATGGACTATAGTCCCCCTGTCTTGTGACAACAGACCCTGACACAGAGATAAAGGAACAGGATGTTCAACACCAGATGTTGCAGACGTGGAAACCACATCTGGCTAGGTGGAATGAGAATGACTGTGGCACTCCCCACTCTTAGCTTGAGCAGGACACCTGTTTCAGAGGAATGGGGAGAATGCACACAGTAATTTCCCTTTCCAAGAGACGGACGATGCAGCTTACCAAAAAATTCCAGGCACAGGAGCAGTGAGCAAAAATGCGGCAGTTTTGCATTGTGTAGGGACTCAAAAGGTCCAACGCTGGATGATCCCATCTTGCAATGAGGTCACTTGCCACAGAGGCCGGCAGTTCCCATTTGTGAACCTGGGACTGAGACTTGCCTAGCCTATCTAACAAGACTTTTTGGAAACTTGTGAGAAACATGGCCGACAGTAGGAGGTCATGACGCATTGCCCGGTACCACACTCTCATTCCTTCCCTGCATGGGGGATAGGAGTGAGTGCCTCCTTGTTTATGTAGTACATCACACTGACATTGTCCATCTGTATTGACTGAGAACCAAGGAAGAGAAGATTCTGAAATGCCTGGATGCCATATAGGTCAGCTCTTATCTCCAAGACAGTTATGTGCAAGTCTGCGTCCAGTCTGTTCCAGGACTCTAGTGTATGGAAGTAGCCGAGATGAGCACCCCAACTGGAGTTCGAGGCATCCATGGTATCTCTACAGAAACTGCTACAAGGAATGGAATGCCCTTGAGTAAGTTGCTGCAGTCCATCCACCACAGCAGTGCTCTTTAAAGTGGGGGCATGACAAGAACCATTTGTTCCAATTCATGCATCAGCTGATTGCACTGAACCCTGGGTGTCCATTTTGGGATTTGCATATGCAGCCGAATGAGTGGCACTGTTACTATGGCAGTAGCCATCAGGTCCAGGAGACATAATATCAACCTAGTAGAGACGTAGTGGCTCCTGTGAACTAAGTGCACTTAAGCAATAATGGTGTCTGCCCTGTCCTGAGGCATGAAAATGCATCCCTTCTGTGTCCAGTACTGCCCCAATTTACTGCAGACACTGGCACAGTGTCAACACAGACTTTTGCACATTCACTGTAACCCTTAAAGCTTTGAACAGTTGACTTGTTCAAGAAAGGGTTTTAAGAGCTTTCCTGGAATTGGCCTTAAGGAGCCAATTGTCCAGATAAAGGAAGATATAAAGCCCTTCCCTAAAAAAGGCTGCTGTAACCTCTGCTAAGCATTTGGTAAAGACTCGTGGCACAGAGGATAAGCCAAAGGGTAACACTTCCAACTAACCGTGCCTGCCCTCCAGTATAAAGTGAGGTATTGTCTGTGGCACTTTCTGATCTTGATGTGAAGGTATGCATCCTTCACGTCTGGGGGAAAAAAAGTCAGTCCCATTTGCAACAGGGAAAAATCAGGGCTTGCAAAGACACTGAAAATTCTTGCATTCGATGTACAGACTGAGGTCTCTAAAATCCAGTACAGAGTGTAGATCTCCCATCCACTGTGGCACTAGGGTTCCTGTCCCAAGATGGAACCGGTTCAACAGTACGTTTTTGAAACAGTGTCTGGACTTTCTCCTTCAGAATGGAGGAGGGGATGGAGGATGATTTGGAGAGGTTTCTATTAATTAGGGGAATGACCCTTTGCTATTATCTCCAGAAGTCACTTGTCTGTAGTAATCTCCCTCCATTGCTTTAAATGCAGGGAGATCCCCCCTTCACCTCTGGAGGCAATACCTGGGGAAGGGAGGTTAAAATGGAAGAGAGTCAGGTGGAACTGGGTCAGCAGCACCACCAGAACAGATTTCTTTGTGTGCTTTCACATGGGCACTGGGAGGAGGGTACCACCACCTCTGCCATGTCCCTGCTGAAAGGATGTACGGTTACCACTGGCAGCTCTACTACGAAAAGATCTCCTATCAGGCCCTCTGTTGGGTGTATCATAAAGGGATTTAAACAGACCATGAAGTCATCTTAGAGGAGAGTCATGAAGTGCATCCTCAACATAACTCCCAAACAGCCTGAAGACTCTAAAAGCAGCATTCAAAACAGCCTGTTGCACATCAGTAGCAATACCTACTACTATGAACCAAGCATAATGCCTAATGCAAATACCAGAGGCTGCAGCCCTGGAAGAGGCATCAGACACACCACAAGCTGAACGCAGATGTTTGCCACCTTCAGCACCAGCGGACAGGGTTTTAAGCAAGTCAGTCTTGGAAGGGCCATCAGGTAAAGCCTGAGCTGCAGTATGTGCAGCCTTCCAGAGGCTATTCTGATATTTTATCATATGGGCCTGGTAATCTGCAATCCTTATGCAGGGTATTAAGCTTATGCCATACAGCAAAGGCAGCATCCTCTAATGCAGGATACACAGGAAGAATTATAATGGAAAGTGTGCAAGGGACCTCCAAAAATTCCATAAGATTCTTTTTGGTGGAATCTTCTTCTTCCACAGCAAAGCCCAAGGCAGAATGCATCTGCCGGAACATGGCTTGAAAGAGAGGTATCATCAGGGTGAGATCTGGGTGTGTAAAACCAGAGTCCTTACTGCAGGACAAAAGGGTGGAGGTGGAAGGCAGAGTTTCTTCTTCGAACTGCTCTTCTCCCTCATATTCCTCCTCTAAATTCCAGTCAATATCCATGAGGTCAGAATTATATTCAGCCTCGTCATCATTATGATTAACAGGAGCCACAGAATAAACCAGAGATGCCAACAGTGGCTGAAAAGGAGAAATCTGCAGCATGCTTGGAGAAGCCACTGATGTAGGCCATGGTACAGGCAGCCCTGTCAAAGGAACAGCTACTGTCTGTAGCAGCGATAGTAGCAGGCATCTTAGCATACCAGAAAATAATGCCAGAAAAGCCTGGGACTTGACAGCACCCTGAAAAGGGTCTGTGACAACCTGCATTGAAGGACTGCTGCCTGATGTTGGTAGTGAAGTACCGTACATAGTAAATACGGCAGCTCCTGAGCCAAACCCTGACCTTGGTGCCTCAATGACAGTCCGGGGGGCCCCCAGGGGGCATTTGCCAACACCACCAGAGAAGGCCTTGACGAAGACAATTTCAAAAGCAACCTGGACCATGCTGGTAGAGCTACCCCCCAAAGCTGATGACCAGGGTTCAGATGTGAGCTCCAGTGGAGGAGGATGGACTGTTCTCCTCGGGGGAGGGGGGGGGAAGCTGCCTGACTGGCCCCGGGTGGAAGTCGGTGGGTATGGCCACCTGAGCCAGCTTGGTTGGGGAAGTGTGGCAGATGTCGGCATGATGTCACTACACCATGTCTCCCTGGGGTGGCAGAAAAGGAAAAGCCTGACTCAGGGAGAATGTTGCTCGCCATGCTCTGCAGGTCCTGCACTGTTACCAGTGGTGCACCCCTGGAGAACTGAGCTCAAGATCCGATGCAGAGAAAACGGAGGTGCCTTCTGAAGGCTCCACCCTTGGCAGTAAGCTAGGGAGGAACATCCAGCACAAGGCAAGTCCCAGGGAAGACAGGTGATGGGGATGAGGGCATGGTTGAGCTGAAGGGGACTGCTCTATGGGGGAGATGGGGGTGAGGCAACCTGGACCTCGTGAAGGCCTGTGGCGACCGTTCTTTGTCTTTTGACTTTGATGAATGTTTCTTGGTTGACGGCAAGGGACAAGCAGGCCTGGAACCCGCAGCTTTTTCCATGGCTTTCAGCGCTTGTGGAGCAAGAAAGTTCTCCATGGCCTTCCAGTGGTGTCACCTTGTAGCCTGGCTGAAACTCTGGCAAATTTCACAGGCCCTCACATTGTGAGAAAGGGCCAAACAGCATACACAAATAGTGTGTCATCCTTGTAGATTTTGTAGTCGCAAGAGCAACAATAGAACAAGGGCTCTTTATCCTTTAGCAGCATACAGAGATTTCAATGGAAAAAAATATACTTAAACGAAACAACAGCAACTGCTATTTCAGCATTGTTTCTCTTCAGCAGGTCTGACAAGCATGACAGGTGGCAGGAAACAGAACTGAGGAGTACTGGGGACACCCACGTTATATATACATAGACACTGCATCTCACTGTGGGCAGCCCCCAGCTAGCAAAATGTTTCCAAGTGGTCCTGGTGCTGATGGCTTACAGTTTCAAAGGTGTGGCTTAATGGAGGAGACACTCTTGATGAAGATCTCCATCCCTTCAAGTACCATGCCTCAAGGTAAACTGATTCCACGTTGGATGTGTCACCTCACCTTTATAACAGAAACACAGAAATTGTCGGCAGATAAGGACTGCTAGGCCCATCTAGTCTGCCCACAAGTCCTGTATTTGATTATAGCTTTTGACTCTTCCCCCAGCTTAACCTCTATGGTTCCCTATGCCTGTCCCATGCATGTTTAAATCCAATCACAGTGCTCGCTCACACCACCTACTATGGCAGACCATTCCATGCATCCACCACCCTCTTTATGAAGAAAAACTTCCTCACATTCCCTCTTAACCTGCCACCTTCCAATTTCATGTGATGCCCCTTGTTCTTGTACTCCTCCTGTATTGGAAGCTCCCCGTACCCCCCAACACCGTTAATGCCTCTGAGGTACTTGAATGTTCCTATCATGTCCCCGCCTTCCCCCGTGTGATTACACATATTGAGGTCCCTAATCTCTCAGTCTTATGGTAAGCCCTGTTACCATCTTAGTCGCCCTTCTCTGGACCACCTCCAGACTGTTAATGTCCTTTCGAAGGTGCGGCCTCCAGAACTGCACATAGTACTCCATGTAAGGTCTGACCAGGGTTTTGTATAGCGGCATCATTACCTCATGCCTTCTGCTGGCGATATCCCTTGCTATGCACCCCAGCATGCCACTGGCCCTCCCTGCTGCCTTTGTGCTCTGCTTTGACATTTTCAGGTCATCTGAAATATCCCCCAGGTATCTCTCCTCTTTGGTGACTGTCAGCAACCCCCCCCCCAAATCCTGTAGCTCACCCCAAGGTTACTGTGTCCCAGGTGCACAATTTTGCACTTTTTTGAATTAAACCTCAGTTGCCACTTTGTAGACCATTACTCAAGCTTCCCCAGGTCCCTCCTCATTTTCTCCACCCTTTCAGAAGTATCCACCCTGTTACAGATCTTTGTGTCATCCGCAAACAGGCAGACCTTTCCTTCCAGCCCTTCTGCAATGTCACTGAAGACATTGAACAGAACCTGTCCAAGGACTGATCCCCCAGGTACTCCACTGGTCACCCTCCTCTCCCCAGACTGTACTCCATTTACCACCACCCTGTCTCCTGTCCATTAGCCAGTTCCTAACCCAGTTTACCACCTTGTCTCCCATGCCTAGACTACCCATCTTGTTAACCAGCATCCTATGTGAGACGGTGTTGAAGGCTTTGCTGAAATCAAGGTAGGCTATGTCCACTGCACTGCTCTGATTTACTTCCTTCTCCACCCAGTCGAAGAAGACTATGAGATCTATGTGACATAACCTACCCACTGTGAACCCATGCTGCCTAGGGTTCTGGGTACAGATGGCTTCTAAATGTCCCACTTTCCTTTCCTTAAGTAGTGCCTCTATGATCTTCCCCACTACCGAGGTGACGCTGACCAGCCTATAGTTGCCTGCCTCCTCCCTACTGCCAGATTTGTTTACAGGGATGACATGTGCCCCCTCCAATCCTCTGGCACCACTCCTGTGTTAAGTGACTTGGTGAACAATGCTGCCAGAGGCTCTGCTAGCTCTCTTCGCAGCTCCCATAGTATCCTTGGGTGTATGTCGTCTGGTCCCATTGCTTTGTCCACCTTCAATTTAGTGAGTTCCTGCAGGACTCTTCCCTGTGAATGGACTGTTGTCCATTTCTCCCCCAGCATCTGATGCTTGGCTGTGGTCCCTGTCCTCCCCTCTTCTGTAAGTACTGAACAGAAGTACTTATTCAGCATTTCTGCCTTATCCATGTCTCCCTCTTTACACTCCCCTTTAAGTCTTACAATTCCCCCGATTTTCCTCCTTTCGCTGATGTACCTGTAGAATGTCTTGTCCCCTTTCTTGACTGTCTGTGCTAAACTTTCCTCAGTCTGTGCCTTTACTCTCCTCACCACTCTCTCTGCTTCCTTCAGACACTCTCGGTACATTTCTCTGTCCTCCTCCCTTTGGATCTCCTTTTATTTCCAGAACCCTGCCCTTTTAGCCCTTACCTTTCCGCTCTTTTGAGAACTATAGTGGCCTTTTCCTTCTCTTGCCTTTTGATAGCAATCTGTTGCATTTGTTTGTTACTTCCACTATGGCTCCTTTTAGGTTCTCCCAGTGCTCTTCCATCCCCTCTCCTGTCCCCCTATTCTTCACGGCACTTTTGATAACTCTCCCCATTTCAACGAAGTCTTCCTTTTTGAAATCGAAAACCTTCACCCTAGTGTGACTTGACTGAATCCCTGCCTGTATGCTGAACCACACTACGTGGTGGTCACTGGATCCTAGTTGCCCCTCCACCCAGACATCAGTGATTCTTTCCCCGTTGGTCATTACTAGATCAAGAATCGCCCGGTCTCTGGTGGGATCAAGCACCAGCTGCCTGAGTCCTGCCCCTTGTAGGGAATCCAGGATGCCTTTACTTATGGCTGAAGCAGCTGCCTGGGTGGTCCAATCCATGTCTGACATATTGAAATCCCCATCAGCAGAATCTCACCTTTCATTGCCATTTCGTGTATTTCATCCTTAAGGTCCCTGTCCACTTCTTCCCCCTGACCAAGAGGCCTGTATATCACCCCTGTGCGTACTGCTGTGCCATTTCCTGGTTCAAGGGTGTCCCACAGTGTCTCGGCCTCCCCCTACCTACCTTGTATCTGTGTTGCCTTTATACCCTCCTTGACATACAGGGCAACTCCTCCCCCTTTTTTGCCTCCCCTATCCTGCCTAAACAGAGTATAACCTGGTATATTTACTTCCCACCCATGACTGGCAGTGTACCAGGTTTCAGTTATTGCTACTATGTCCATGTCTGCCTCAACTATCTCAGCCTCCATGTCTGGGATTTTATTTCCCAGGTTGGAGGCATTTGTCACCATGGCCTTCCAAGTATTACTGCCTGTCCTCCCTCCACTCCAGGTTTTGGTCCCATGCAGTTTCCTCCCCTCCCTGTTAACTTTAACATGTGTCCCCGATTTCTTTGTTTCTCCCCTTCTGCCTGGTCCAAGTGACTTTGGCAACATCATTCTGTTGTCTCTACCATATGGGGGTGGGCTACTAGAGTTTGTCTGTTCTTGTTGGGCCACCCTTCCCCCCCGGCTAGTTTAAACGCTTGTCAGCGAAGCATTTGAACCATTCACTGAGGGCTGCTTTCCCCTTTCTGGACAGGATGCAGCCCATCCCCACTGTACGGGGCCACATTGTTCCAGCTAGGACCCCAGTCCCCAATGAAACCATACCACTTCTCACTGCACCAAGCCTTCTACCATGAGTTGAAGTTACTAATGCAGAGATTCCAATCCTCCCTCCTTGCCATGGACTGGCAGCACCTCTGAAAATGTCACAGAACTTGCTACTTTCCCAAGGCTCCCCCATCAAACCTATGAAGTCCTTCTTCACCTGTTCCAAGCTAGCTCTGTCCTTGGATAGGTCATTTGTTCCCAGATGGACAACATCCAGCCCCCCTCTCCTTGCCACTACTACAGCGATACTCTGGATCTTCTCCCCTCCCTCCAAGCTGTGCTTCCTGAAAGGCACTTGACCTCCCTTTCCTCCCTATTGTGCCCAGATCCATTCCCCGGACAATCAAGTCCCCCACCAGGAGTAACTTTTTCCTCCTTTGGGGTTCTCTTCCTCCTGTCACTTGCTCTCCCAGCTGGAGGACCCTCACATCCTCCTTGGTTTCAGCCTCAGGTTCCTTTGCAGGACTCTCCTGCTCCTCCAAAACAGTGATCAGGTTTTTGAGCCAGACTGGATGGTGGATATGTCTCTGCCTCCCTCCCTTGAATCTCCCTGAGCCCACCGTAGTCCACCATGCCATTTGCCTAGGCAGCCGTTGTGGCATTGGCTGGTGACATGGTGGCCTGCAGGTGGGGGTAAGGGTCTCCAGTACTCCTGCCGGCTCGGCCTGGAGACTGGCGACCTCCGCCCTCAGCTGAGAGGTACTTGCATATGGGGCAGCACTGCAGTACCCAGAATGTTCGTCTGAAGACTACTGCACCACTCCTTGAATCATTCTGAACCTGCCCTTCTCAGTTAATTTTTTCTCTTCCCTTTCTCCCCCTTTCCAACTAAATTACTCCTCTGCTTTCTGCTTCATGCGCTTTTGCTACCCTAGTTGACTGCTCTTCCCTTGTATTGCTGCCTGTATTCTCAGATAGGCCTCATCTTATAGGGTGCTGCCAAATGTTCCCTGTGCATTTATGTAGGTGTGTCTCTGTTGATGTCTAAAGGCAGAGACCCCGGGGTGCGGGTGTCTCCTTTCCTGCCCATCCGCTATATAAAAAAAAAATAATAATAATCAGGTACCTGGAATGTGATCCTAGCAGAAGGTCGCTCAGAAACCTCCTGAAAGTTACCAGCAACAACAGAAAGACAAAGCTACTTGAGCCAAGCTACTTCTGCTTCAGCACTGCTGCTATGCGAGAGAACACACATGTATTTAAACACAATTACCTGTAAACTGATCCTAGGTGAGGGGGAAGCACAGAAGCTTCCAGAAGGTTGCTAGCAATGCCTGTTGAAAAATAAATCCCAAACTCACAAAACCAACTGTATTAAACAAATTCAGGAACTACTGCCAGGAGAAAGAACACACAAGAATGTAACGCAAGTACCTGGAATGTGATCCTAGCTGAGGGTAGCTCAAAAATCTCCAGAAAGTTACCAACAGAAAGACAAAGCTACCTGAGCCAAGTTACTTCTGCTTCAGCACTGCTGTTATGTGACAGAACACACAGGTATTTAAAGAGCCGCTGACAGCATGAGCAAAACTGAAAAAAGTAAGATTTATATTCAGCTCCATCCCTTATTCTTTGGTACTTCATATATTTTCAGTAATTCCCCATTTTCTTTGTTACTGAAAATGGTTGCATGAAAACAAGATGCCTGTTCCCTAGACTATCTACTCTGGCTGCCTCTCTACATATGACATAATAATCTCCCATTTATGACATCATAATCATCTCCACAGCAACACATTTTGATGCCATAAACAGAATTATGATGTCAGGTGTGGGCAGGCAGCCAGAGCTCAAAGAGAAGAGATACTGTGTTGATGCAAATACCCATAGAATAAGGAAATAAGGGTGAGAATTACAGAATAAAATACAAAATATAAGCTACAGTTATGTCTGAATGTTCATTTTTTTCAAAGTTGTCTCAACTGTGTTAGGAGCTCTTTAAACACAATTAGCCGTAAACTGATCCTAGCTGAGGGGGAAGCACACGTGACAGGTCTTGTGGATCTCAGGAGTAAAAAGGAGTACCACGGTTGTCTGGGCCAGTCTGGTGCCACAAGAACAGTCCCAGAGAATGCTCTGAGGAAATGGGTTCCTTTGCTCCTTCCCACTTTTTCTCCCTAATTCAAAAAGTTCTCCTAAAAGCAACAGTGGAACAGGTGACCATGATTCCCAGACATGGTGGTCTGCAGCCAAATAGTGTTAGCTTCTTCTTCTCCACGAGGCAAGGATCTAATTCTGGAATACCCTATTTCCTGAAAATTTGCCAGAAGACAGTTTGTTTCAGAGACCAACCATGTGTGACATGATCCACTCTGCTTAATGAGTCTGCCAGGACAATGTCCTTTCCTGCCATATGAACTCATAATATGAACCAGATCCCAAATTTTTAGTACTTCCTTGTTCAGCTTTGAGGATCCTGCACACCCTGCTTATTGATGTAAGACACCCTTGTGGTATCTGTCTATCCTGATCTGCAGAATCTGGCCCCGGACAAATGCTGAAAAGGACTTCGAAGAAATACTGCTCTGAGCTGCAACAGACGGTTATGCTCCTGTCTCTGCTGAGCTCCACATTCCCTTTACTGAGTGGGGTGAAATATGCCCTCCCCATCATAGGAGAGAGCCATCTGTAGTCACAATTACATTGTGCACCACTTGTAGAAAAAGAAAAGGGGCACCTTAAGTGCTGCACCTGTTGCAACCACTGGAAGAAGCTTAAGCACCTTTCTTGCACTGATACAGCTGCCAGAGGCTGACCGAGTTGAAACCAATAAATATTCTTTCACCAGTGAGCTGCCCTCGTATGCTATGTTGCTCATAGTACCACTGAGGTTGAGGTCAAGCAATCTGAGAAAGTCATGTACAGTCCTCCTTGTTCCTGATTGGAAGGAGGCTGCAAACTGGATCAGTGTCTGACCCCTTTACTGTGGGAGGAAGGCCCTTGTTTGAACTGTGATAATTGAGGCACCCCCCCACCCCCATGGAAGCCAACATATAGCAATCTGTATCTCAACAGGGATAGCTTTAGCTCACTGAAAAAGGGATGGGCGGTTGCCTGCTTCTTGCCCATTCCACCCCTGCTTCCGTTTAAGACTTTGGATGTACTATATGACTGATAGTAGTTCTACGAACATATGAATGTGCCAGCAGAAACAGACCACCTGGTCTATCGAAGTCTGCTTGAGTGTGCGGTTAGCGCCCTAGTTGCAGCTGCCCCACCCCCTCCCTTTTGTCATTCCACTGCCACCCCCCACCTTTCCCACCCTCACGCTCCTTGCCTGTCCCATGCCCTTTTGATGCTGTTCACAGATTTACATGATACCATCCATTCTGGGAGTGCATTCCATTTGCTACCACCCTCTCTGTGAAATAGTCTCCTCATTTCCCTCATAAATCTCCCTCCTCCCTCCCTCTATTCTTAGCCTATGCCCCTCGTGTCCCTCCCCCCCCTTAGCTTAAAGACCCTATCTGCCTCATCCTTATTGATTCCTCTCAGATACTTGAATGTCTCGATCATGTCCACGTCCCCCATCCCTTCTATCCTCCAGCGTGTACATATTCAGGTCTCCTAGTCTGCTCTCATAGGCCCCGTCCACACTACACCAGAAAAAACCCTCTGTAGTGTTACAGAGGGCTCAAACAGTTACCATAATGGTTTGCGTTTACACTGGTAATGTTACAGAAGGCATTTTCGGAAGTGTTACAGAAACCAGTTGTGAGGTGGTTTCAACAATGGTTCCTGTAATTGTTTCAGTCCTGTAACACTACCAGTGTGTGTCTAAATGCTCCACCATGAAGCCTCCAGTCTCCCGCTACGCATTGCAGCACTGTTTTAATGCACGTAGGGATGTCGGAGGCTACCAGGAGGTACCAACGGCAGTGTGGGGCATGAGCATAGGCTGCAATACTGGGAAGCCTCCATAGCACAGTAACCTGACCGACAGCTTTATACCCACCCCGGGTTTACCCCCATGTCCCCACCTAACCTACCCCCCTGAGATCCGCCTCCCAAAAGTATCCATTTACTGTCCTTGATGACGCCTCACTGTGACAAGAGTCAGGAGTACCCTGCCTGCCCATCAGAGCTGTGGCATCAATACTACCTACAGAGCGGTGCCAGTAGTGCAAACATACATTAGTTGAGCTACTTAGTGCATTGAGAAACACTGCTGCAGTGGCCAATAGATGCATGGCACCATGTACAGTGGAGCAGTGGGGAACACCGTTGGCAGTAGTGGAGGGGCTACCATCAGCCATTCGGCAGCTTACATGAACATCTGTTTTGCCCTGGTGCCCTACTACTGTTGGACATGTTGCCATGTCTCACTCTCTCCCTCTCAGTGCAGTAACTCCCTGACTTCAACATGCAGATCTCCCCCTCCCTCAAGCCTTCTCTCTATTGCTTCCTCAACATAAATGTGTCACATATCATTGCCATACTGTATTTTGCACAATATGATTTGTACAGAAGCATACTACTCCGTATGTATTGTGGGAGGGAGTCTCATCAAAGCTGTCCTCACCAAGTGCACCTCTGCTATTATGGCGCTGAGACCACACACACTAACACATAACGTGTATGGGCTGTATCGTTTTCAAACTGTTAGCTAAACTGTTCACTGGCAGTGTGGACATACTGTACCATTTATAGTCTGTAATGGTTTGAAACCATTACATAGCTTTAGTGGTGTAGTCTGGACATTGCCATAGTCTCTTCCCTCCATTCCACATATCATCTTTATTGCCCTCCTCTGCACCCCCTCCAGTAGCTTGATATCACGCTTTAGGTATGGCCTCCAAAACTGCACACAGTACTCCAAGTGTAGCCTTACCAGCGACCTGTAGAGGGGCAAGATCACCTCTCTTCTCCTGGATGGAAAACCCCTCACTATACAGCCCAGTATTTTGTTCGTTTTAGCAGCTGCTGTCCTGCACTGGGCAGTGTTGCTCATGGTCCCCGTTATCATTACCCCCAAAAGTCCTTCTCTTCCTCAGTGATCCCCAGCTTAACACCCCCCCCAGCCAGTATTCTCTCCTTGGGTTATTTGCCCCAAAGTGCATAACCTTACACTTCTTTGCATTGAACCCCAGCTGCCACCTCTCTGACCACTCCTCTAGCTTGCTTAGGTCCCCCTGCAGCTGCTTCCATCCCTCCCCTCCATCCACCACTGCTCTGATTTTGGTGTCATTAGCAAACAGACTTACCTTGCTCACCACCCTATCTGCAATGTCCGATAAGAAGAGTCTAAATAATACTGGCCCCAGCACAGAGCCCTGTGGCACCCCACTCATCACCGGCCTTGGAGTTGAGAGCTCCCCTCTCACCACCACCCATTGCAGCCTCCCACTCAGCCAGCTTGTAATCCAGTTCGTCATTTTGACCCTACCCCTACACCAGTTAGCTTCCCCCCAAGCCGCCCATGAGGCACTGAATCGAAGGCCTTGCTGAAGTCCAAGTAAAGAACATCCACCGCATGACCCTTATCCAGTTCACCTGTCACACAGTCATCATATTGTATCACGTTGGTTTGACAAGACTTCCCTGAAACGAACCCATGCTGCCTCACATCCTGGAGGCCACTGTCCTCCAGGTAAGACACCAATCTTTCCTTTAGTATCGTTTCCATGAGTTTGCACACTACGGAGGTAAGACTTACTCGTTTCATTCCTTGGCCCACTCTTGTGCAATGGTACTACATGTTCCATCCTCCAGTCCAGTGGCACACATCCCCAACTCCAGTGAGGTGCTGTACAGATCCACCAGCGGCTCTGCCATCTCCCTCAGCACCCTGGGGTGGATACCATCTGGCCCTGGTGCCTTGTCTACCTTCAGTGCCCTCAGTCCCTCTAGGACTCTACTTGCCTCAATTCTTCTATCGTCTCCTCTCCCCACCCTCCCAGCCCATGGTGGTAGCGGTTCCCCCCTTTTCTTCCGTGAACACTGATCAGAAGTATTCATTCAGTGCTTCTGCCTGTTCCTCCCCCTTTTCCATCCACTCCCCACCCCTTTTTATTCTCACTATTTTCTCCTTGCACTTTCTCTCTGATTTATCTGAAAAGTCCCCCGGTTAATTCCTCACGCTGATCTTAGCTCTCTAGGCCTTACCTTCTCTCACTTTTCTGGTTACCTCCTTGGACCATGTTGCATATTCCTCCCTGTCCACTTTCTTCCCTGTCCTTCTATACCTCTGGTGCGCCACTCATTTTGCCCCACCACCTCCACAACCTTGCTGTTCCACCAGCATGGTTTTCTTGCTCTGCTCCTCTTACTGTGTCTTGGTGCAGGCTTCTGTTGCATCTCTAATCCCCCCGCCTCCCCATTTAATAATATTCCATTTCTGCTCTGCATCCATCTCCTGCCTTATGCCCTCCAGTTTCCCTTTCAGTACTTCCTGCATCCTCCCAAAGTCCACCCCTTCTGAAGTTTACCACAGTAACTTATTTCTCTGGCTCCCCGCATGTCATATGAAACCACACCATTTGGTGATTGCTGTCAGCTAGTGGGTCCTCCACCTTTACTTCCCTTACTGCCTCACCATTCGACAATACCAGATCTAGTGTTCTTTAGCCTAGTAGGTTACACTAACAGTGTAAGGAGACCCTCCTGGATCGCATCCAGGAGCACTTGTTCGGATTATATTAGTGCCCCATTTCTGTGACTCCACTGCAATAGGGTCTGCAGTGCCCCTGAACGTTTGTTCATTTTCTACAAGGTTTTTAAAAGTAGTTTAATTTTTATTAACCTAATCCATGTACAGTACCTCTGACTGGTCTCCAAAAAGGGATGTAATTTTAATGGGGAAGGCAGCAGCTTTATGTTGTAGATCCACGGATAAACCTGTAGCCATGCATACCTTCTAGTAGATGTTGCATTTCCAAGGGCTGTACCATTTACTTCCACAGCCCTGTGTAATTTAGTTTTGGGTGCATCCAGATCTGGTTTTGTAAAGTGCAACATTTGGGACTGGTTATCAGAGGGCAGGTTATAACAAAAGGGTAACTGTTTGCAGAGTGCTTTCTAGTAGTGAGCCGCATAACATAAAATGCCGCTTCCCTCATGATGAGCATAGCAGATAAGCAGGGCCACTGGAAAATTGTAGAAAAAGTTACCCAACATTTTGCAGGGCTTTTTGCAAAAATTGCAGGAGTTCTACTATAGACCCTGAGTGCTTCACAATAAATCTTTTAATGTTTTCTGCAGCATGCATTAGTCTGTATAAACTGCTGAATGAATTCACTGCCACTTGATTGTTTAAAACATAGAAAAAAGTTTTATGTTCCTAAAATGAATACTAAACTGATAAGCAATGCTTACAGTATGTTATCTTCCAAAATTTAAAAAAATCTGTCTCATACAGTGCTAAATAGTTTCTATAAAGTGAGCCACAGCAAATCAATATTAAATAAATCTAGAAGAAATAGTTTTCTGTTTCTGGATGTAGAATAATGAAGCCTAATTAACAGCTGCTTACAGTGCTCTGCCAGCCATTCACCCACTTTGGTACAAGAAAAACTGAGCAGAGTGGTGAATAACAGTTTTAGTAACATGTTAAAGTGTTTAATGTTCATAATTTGCACTGTTGGTACTGTACACTATTTTTGAAATCACATATTTAAACATTAAATCTGGGGTTTATTGGGGCTGGTAGTATAGACTAGAGGTTAGAGTAACAAACTGAGAATGAGCTGGGGATATCTAGCAGACCTTGGTTTGATTCCCACAATCTGCACTTGTATACTGTTACTGAGCAAGTCACTTAGCCTCCTCAGTGCTCCTGGGTTGCCTCTGAAGACAGAGACTTGTGCCTAGTGGGCCTTTACCTGGTTACCACAAAATATATATAAACAATAAACAATATATTTTTACTGCATCATACAGTAGTCGGGGTACCCTGTAATTTACTTTTGTTTTACTCTGGCTGCCATGATTATGTTTATTTATTTAGATAGCAGTTTGGAAAACCTTTGAGCCATAGGCTCATTTACAAAGGTACCTTGTCACAGTTAGACAAACGAAAATACACAGTATAACAGTAACTTAAGACACAGATACAAACAAGCTGGTACAGGTAGGATTAATGCAAACAATACCAGAGTTATGTTGTCCTTAGCAGCTTAGTACTAAGCTTTGTCATAAGTATTGAGTATGGCTTTGACTAGTGGCAAATACAGCTTCGGGTGTTAATAAGGTGGTTACGTAAGGAAGTTTTGAAGCACGATATAGTTGGAGCTTCGGAGATGGAGGGGGGCAGTGTGTTGAACCAGGAGGGGGCCCTAAAGCTGAAGGCTCTTTGGCCGTGAGAGGTCCTAGCTCTAGGGATAACAAATACAGGTTACTCACCTGTAACAGGAGTTCTAGGAATGGTATATGTTGTTCATCCACACTTATTGGCAGGTCCCTTGCCGCTTTAAATCTTGCCGGAAGGTCTTCAAGCTGGCTCCTCCCACCCACCCGGGTGGTAAAACTCTCAGCTCTGCCCCATGATGCCAGATCTAGCCCGTTGGAAGCCAGGTTGTGTGTCGAAGCCGGGGAGGCCGGGTGGGTCATGTGGATGAACAACATATACCATTCCTAGAACTCCTGTTACAGGTGAGTAACCTGTATTTCTAGGGATATAGATATGTTGTTTATCCACACTTATTGGCAGACTCCTAACAGTTCTCTGGGAGGAGAGAGGCAAGGCGCACACCCCTACTTAGGTAGAAAGACTGGAGAACCGAGGCCCCGACCAGCACCCGGTCGACCCAAGGTCGATGTGGAAGGAATAGTAAGTCTGCTTCGGGCAGAAGCCCTGCGGATATCCTGGACCGGAGTATCCTCGGAAGCAGCCACCAATGCAGCAGAAGGACAGGTAAAATGAGCGCTATCCCTCTGGGAGGCTCCATGCCTGCCGCCTATAGTGGAGACCTATGCAGGGGTGACCCACCCGCTCGTCGTCCACTTGGCTGCAAGTCTGCCAGATGCGGCTTCAGCGAAGATGATAAACAGCTGGCGAACCCCTCCCGAACTTTAGCTTTATGCTCCCTAGGTAGGTGAACGTTAAAAAGGTTCCTAAGGAACCTGTATATGGCCTCCGAGGTGTGAATGGGGATAAACCCCGGCAGAGGCAATACCCCCGAAGGGAAGACTCCACCACTGCCTTCGGAAGGTCTTCAGGTGGGGCGCAGGACAACCTAGTCCCTGTGGAAGACCGGATAGGGAGATTAAAGGAGCGCCTGGAACTCTCCCCACCTTCTGGATGGCAGAGTAGCCCCCAAGAAGGTGTTCTTCCACAACAGGTGGGGGAAACTCACACCTGTGCAAAAGGTTCGGATGGCTTGCTCATGAGCTAAGCCCATACCAGCAAAGATCCCACAGAAATGGGGATACTCTCTCCAAAAGGGGAGGCGTGATCGAGGCCTAGAAGTGCCAGATCACCTTCTCTGCACCACCAGCTGCCTCCCGGCCCGAACCCGGAAGACAGGGGTGACCCGCAGAAGCACCTAGAGGGTCGTCGGCTGAAGCCCTGGTTTAAGGATGGACCGCAGATGGTTCGGAATGCTCGTCCAGGGACGGGGGAGGGCAAGGCCCTATCTATCATCAAAAAGGAGAACTTCTCCCAGAGGACGAACATCTTGGCCGACTTCTTAGCAGGACGCCTCGAAAGGTCGAGGACCTTGCTGAAGGACCCTAGGCCTGGCCCCTAGCCACACAGGGACCGGCCTACAGGTGCAGGGATTGAAGGTCCAGATGGATAACCTTCCCCTGAAAAGGAAAGACAGGACCGGGCGGACTAGAAGCTGCCTCGGGAGCCTGGGGCTGAGACTGAGGAGAGCTGGATACCAGAGCTGGCAATCCAGTCTGGGGCTACCAGCATCACCTGCGCCAAGTCCCTCCTCGCCTTGCCCGTAGGTCAAGGGAAATGGGGGAGAGGCACGGAGGGGCCCGGGGTCTGTGGCCCCGATGGCATCCCCTACAGCAGACCTTGCTGAGGGGGCGGGCATAAAAACAGTCTCGGCCTCGTATTCTCCCTGGAGGGAACAGGGAGAAGATCCTGTGCTACCTCCGGCAGGGGAGACCACTCATGAGGCGCAGCCTATGCCCGGCTTAGGCAGCAGCCGAAGTGGGGCTTCTTCCATCAAATGGCTGGGAACCCTCGACTGCTAAAAACCCAATGCGAGAACCTCCTTGTGCTGAGGCAAGGGATCGACCGAACCAAGCAGGAGGTGGTAGTACATGGTCGTGGTGTTGTCCCTGCGGACTTAGACCACTAGACCCCAGTACAAACAAGGAGCGAGCGGCAAGCTAAGCGGACCGCCTGGTGCTCCAGCGAGCAGGAAGGACATCGGGACTCGCGAGAGGACCAGAGGCGAAGCACTCTCTATTCCCCTAGATGGGCACCCCACCCATCCGAGAAGCATCGATCGGAGAAGACCGCCGACTCAGGGCGAACGAACAGGATGTTCTCCTGCCGAAGTTGGAACGGTCCAAAGGGAGCATTCTCTTAACTCCTGGGCTGTAGTCACGAACTGGTCCAAAGGACACAGCGCTGTGACCTCTGGCTGGCCCTGGCAGGACATAATAACCCGGCCAACCCGACTGGGTAAGGAAGGAAGAACCTCAGCCCTGTATGCCCGGAGCCGAACTCGGACTCAAGAGTCAAGCTTAGTCCCAAAGAAGCCTCACCGCTAAGGCACAAGTTCCCACTTGGCTCCTGTAATGGGAGACTATTCTGCCTTCCGGGTGGGGTTACGTCTGGACCCTTCAGTGCCGCAGAGACTGCTGAGCAAAAGAAGGTCCTGGCAAGGAACTTGTAAGGAGATCCCCCGCTAAGAAGGGGAGGAGCCTCCCAAGAAACAGATGGAACGAGGAGTAGGTACATCCTGGAGGCCCAGGAAACAGCCACACGCCACGTTCTGAGGATGGAATATCTGAAGCAGAGAGACCATCCAGGCGTGCGGGAGAATGGGCGCGAGCCCCCGTCCGTTTGAGGCCAGGAATACCTGGACATGAACCCAGGGTTGGAGGGGGAGGTCCGCAGCCTTCCTGATCACCTCTAACTAGAGGGTCAGGTGTGTCAGTACGACCGACAAAGAGGCAGTGGACCCAAGATACCCATGGGGCAACGGCTCAAAAGGGGAAACCGCTCGCAACCTGCGACAGGATCTACCCTTAAATACCTCCAGAACGAGGTGCGGAGCCATCCCCCCATGGGGAAACCCGGGCTGGGATGATGGGGCCGTGCAGTGCCCCTTGGCCCGTCACTGAGCAGGCTTGGAGAGGGAAGGAGCCGAGAGGGCTCTCGGTTTCCTGCCTCCCTGCTTCCTTTTGGAGGAAGATGCTGGACTGGCAACAGGCCGCCCAGTGCATGCCTGCTGGCCCTTGTGCTGGGCCGGTTGAGCCGCAGGGCTCAGGGGGCAAAGGGGCTTACGCAAAGGCTGACGGCTGCCCTTGACCCTCCGGGCAGGAGTGACAGAGTCTGGAGTGGCAACGGACTTCTCAGGCCCTTGGATATGTCCCTCCACTCCAGGGCTGAAAAGGTCAGTCCCCAAGAAGGGGATGTCTGCCAACTAGTGCTGGGTTTCCAAGGAAAAGGAGGATAACCTCAGCCACACCCTGCGGTGCATGGCCACTGCGGCCGCCACCGATCTGGCACAGGAGTCACCCAGATCCAGAGCCGTCTGGAGCTGTTGTTTTGCCACCGCCCTACCCTGGTCCCATACCCGCCGGACCGTGGTCCGCAGTTCGGCCGGGAGATGAGGTAGAACCTCATCCAGGGTGCCCAGAAGGGTGTGTGAACAGTGTGCCATAAGAGCCGCTGAGCTGGCCTGACGGAGGCCTAGGGAGGACGCAGCGTAAACCTTGCGCCCAACGTAGTCCATCCTTTTGGACTCTTTGTCAGGGGGTCTATCCACATCCCCAGCGTTTCCCAGACATTGGAAAACGTTGTCGGTGACTACCCCTTCAGCCAAGGGGTGCTCCGAGAAACCGGGCAGAGAACCGACAGGGACAGAGTACCTCCGAGCCACCCTGGCCGAAGGTGCAGAGCAGGAAGTAGGCCGCCGCCATAGCTCCAAGGCTGGGCCCACGATAGCCTCAGCCACTGGGAAGGCCTCCGAGGGAGAACCCCCTCGGTCCAGAATCTCCGTAAGGGGGTAAGGTGCCCATTTAGAGACGGGCTCGAGCTGCATCCCAGTGAATTCTGAAATGAGCTGAAGCAGACCCATCAAAGACGATGGGCTGTCGTCTATGGAATGTTCCTGGGAAGACCCCGGGTCCTCCCTGCTAGGAAACACAGCAGAGCCGGCTTCAGGCTCGAAGGGTCTGCAAAAAGCTGCCGCAGGCCCAAGGCACCCTTCGTCCGCCGGGGGCGGGCAGGAGTGAGGGGACCGAGTAATCTAAGGAACAGGTCATGGCCTGGCCTGTGCTCCGCCGAAGGCGGAGGGGCAGCCAGGGTTGGACAAGCAACCGGCCCTGGAGAGGGCTCCTCGACTGATTCGAATGGCTGCCGACCGAGTGGCGGCTGCTTGCTATCCGGAGAATGAATTGGGGTTTATTGATACCTGGACAACAACTGCTGTCGCCACATAAGTTCCTCGTAACGACGCCGCCAACGGCATCGAAACCGCTCCTCATCCGAGGAGGGGACGAGGAAGAACGGCAAAGCCACTTAACTCGGTGCCCCGACTGAGAACGCCGAGATCGGCGTGAGCGGCTAGACCGAGAGGATGACCGAGACCCAAATCCTTGGGGGGGACCGAGGGCAGGCCTGAGAAGGAGCGGGACGCGCCCGCTCCTCCCTCGGCTCGGAAGAAAGGCCCGAGGGCTGTCGACCCAAAGGGACGGACAGAACCTCAGCCTCCGCCGGGGACGGAGGAATGGCAGCACCAGAAGACCACCCAAAAGACGGGTCGAGAGACTCGACGTCGTCGACAGGGGTCCTGGCCGGCTGACCCGCGAGGGGACACCGTGAGGCCAGTGGCGAGCAGCATCCTGAGCAAGCCGAGGCATCGGCCGATGAGGGAGGGGGAAACTTCCCGCTCCCGAAGAGACCCCACCTGCGGCCCCTTAGATTTAGGCCAAGCGGCAGGGCTCAAGGGTTCCTCTCCTTTGGAGGAGAGGGAATGACGAAGCTCCTTGAACAAAGCTGCATGAGTTGAACCCAAGGAGAGCGAGATAAGTGCCGCAACCGAGGGAGAGAAGGGAGAAGCCGCCCCCTCCCCAGCAGGATTGAACTGCTGAGAAACAGTTGAAGCGGACACCTGCCGGTCCGAGGGAATCTCCGGAGCGGAAAAAACTACCGGATGTCCGCGCCCCGAATGGACCGCGCGGTCCTCCAGAGAGCTGACCGAAAAGGCAGAACAGAAATCGCAAGCCTGAGGATCGTGATCCAAGTCCAGGCAATAAACGCACGTGGAATGCGAGTCTCTCCTGGAGGAACTAACCGTGCACCTCCCGGGGCCGGAAAAGGATTGAGCCATCGCCGTAGCTAAGAAGAAAGATCAAGTTTCAGAAAACACTTCCAATGATTTCAAGACCGAAATTTTCAGGAACCAGTCGAAACACAGAGCGCTAAGGAGGGAACCTGAGCTTCCAAGCGGTAAGGAAGATCTGGCGTCATGGGGCGGAGCCGAGAGTTTTACCACCCGGGTGGGTGGGAGGAGCCAGCTTGAAGACCTTCCAGCAAGATTTAAAGCGGCAAGGGACCTGCCAATAAGTGTGGATGAACAACATATCCATGTCCCTAGAAGAGAGGTTTTACGAGAAGTCCGAGTATGAACTAGTGGGACAGAGCGGCGTATGGTGGTGGTCAATCCTGGCGGGGATAGCCCAAGGAGGGTCTTTTTTGTAAGTGTACAGGTCAGATATTTGAGGCGCTCATCAAGATCAAGTACCAGCGCTTTAGTGTACAGTAGACAGGAGTGTGTTAGCCTAGGTGCCCCAGTAATTAACCTGCAGGCCTTATTCAGAGTAGTGTGAATTTTATGGAGTGCGGTCTGATCAGCAGCACCATACACCGGCAGTCCATAGTCCACTAGGGACAGGATAGAGGAGGTGACTGCGAGTCGAAGAGCCTCCGGGGCAGGCAGTGCTTATACCGATGTAAGATGCCCAATCGGATATTAGTGGCAGTGGCTAGGGCAGCGATGTGTCCATGGAAGGAGAGGGAGGGGTCAAAATGGATCCCTAGGTATTTATAGGAGCAAACTTGTTCGAGTGGGAAAGAGGACCCAGAGTGAATGAGGAGTTTGAAGTTGCAGGACTTGTTTTGAGGATGAGTGAAGAACATGGTTTTTGTTTTTTTAAGATTTATCACCTGGGACCCACCTGGAGGGATGGAGGTTTGTTCAAGCCTGACGGCCTGCATCCATCCTGGAGGGGAATCCAAGCACTCAATGATAAGTTTAAATGCTACATTGACAAGCATTTAAACTAGCAAAGGGGGGTGGCAGGCCAGCAAGGAGGGTACCTACTTGCTCACCCCCCACAGCTAGCAGTGGAACCAGTGAACCAGAGGAGTGGCTATCTCTGCAAAGCAGTGTGCAAAAGATGGAGATTAGTGTCCAAAAGGTGGATAAGCAGAAAAGGGGCAAAATTCAGCAGAAGGGCAGACAGCAAGGAGAACCAGGGATAAATGACAACCAAGGAAGGGGCTGGAGTAGAACAGTGAAGCAGTCTAGGGAGGTCAAATCATGGAAAGCCATGTGTGCAAATGCCAGGAGCCTTAGCAACAAGATGGAAGATCTGGACATTGTGGCCATCACTGAAACCTGGTGTAATGATAACCATGACTGGGAGATGGCCATACCTGGCTACAACATATTCAGAAGAGACAGAGCAGGCAGGAAGGGAGGAGTGGCACTGTATGTGAAAAATGACATAAGGGCCACACAGATCCAGGAGGAACAAAATGGGGGAGAGATACTGTGGGTTAAGCTGGAAAGGAAAATGGGGCCAGCCATCCGCTGGGTGTGGTCTATAGACCACCAGCCCAGGAGGAAGAAACAGATAGGAGCTGATGCTAGCCATTCAAAGGATGGCAGACAAGGGTGAGGTAGTACTGGTTGGAGACTTCAATATTCCAGGCGTGGACTGGAGCATCCCAGCAGCAGCAGCATCAACTAGAGCAGATTTATCCTGGACTCCTTCAGGGTGCCTTCCTCAAGCAACTGGTCATGGAACCAACTCGGCAGAAGGCAATACTGGACCTTGTGCTCACAAACAGGGACAGTGTGATGGGGGTAACAGTGGGGAGCACCTGGGTAACAGTGACCACCAGTCATTGTGGTTTGAAATCACAGAAAGAGCAGAACCAAACCACACAAAACACGATCCTGGATTTTAGGGGCAGACTTTGGGAAAATGGGAGATACTTGAAAGAGGCATTAAGGGAATGGGACAGGAATCAGGGGTTGAGGAACAGTGGGCAGTATTTAAAATGGGGATTATAAGAACAACAGAATTATGCATTAAGCAGGTTAGCAAGAGGAAAAGGAAGAGGAGACCATTATGGTTTTCCAAAGGTAGCAAAGAGAAAAGCCAAAAGATTGCATTCAGGCAATACAAAAGACACAGGCAGAAGGGGATAGGGAAGTACCAGGAGAAACAAAGGGAGGCAGGGAAGTCAGTAAGGAAGCCAAAGCTCAGACAGAAGAACACATTGCAAAATCAGTGGGTAAAGGGACAAAACCTTTTACAGGTACATAAGTGAAAAAAAAAGACAAAGGGAGGGATAGTGAGACTGAACAGGGAGGATGGGAGCAGCGTGGAGGATGACAACAGTAAAGCTGACATATTGAACAGGTATTTCTGCTCAGTCTTTACTAAGGAAGAGGGTAATGGGTCTGAAGGGATACAAGGGGTGAGAATGGTGCAGAAATGGACACAAGTCCCTTTACGAAAAGGGTCCTGAAGGAACTGGAAGTAATAAGAGTTGATAAAGCAATGGGTCCAGATGGGGTGCACCCAGGGTCCTTAAAGAACTAAGAGAGGTGGTGGCTGAACCTCTGGCTATCCTGTTTAGCCAATCACTGGAAACAGGGAGGTACCCAAAGACTGGAGGACAGCAGATGTAGTCCCTTATACAAAGTGGGAAAAAGAGGAAGCAGGGAACTACAGACCAGTCAGCCTCACCTCGGTAGTGGGAAAGATCATGGAAGCACTACTGAAGGAGAGATTGGTGGAACATCTGGTTGTCAATGGACTACAGGACCCAAGGCAGCATGGTTTCACCAGGGAGGTCATGTCAGACCAACCTCATTGAATTTTGACTGGGTGACTGGGAGGTGGATCAGGGGAGGGCAGTGGACATGGCCTATCTAGACTTCAGCAAGGCCTTTGACACTGTGCCACATAGAAGACTATTACACAAACTTGGGAATATGGGTGTGGGCAGGACAGTAATGTGGTGGGTAGTTAACTGGCTGGGTGGCAGGACACAGAGGGTGGTGGTAAATGGCTGTCACTCCACAGAGGGAAGAGTGACCAGTGGGGTACCACAGGGATCAGTGCTGGGACCGGTCCTATTCAACATCTTCATCAGTGACATTGCGCAGGATCTAGAGGCAGAATTTCACTGTTAGCTGATGACACAAGCTCTGTAACAGAGTAGACACACCAGAGGTGTAGACAGAATGAGAAGGGACCTGCAGAAACTTGAAGAATGGTCAAGGGTTTGGATTGAAATTCAATGCAAAAGTGCAAGATAATGCATATGGGCACAAAACCCTGGCACAATATATCAGTTGGGGGTGAGGATATGGCATGCACCAAGCAGGAAAGGGATCTTGGGGTTATCATCTCTGATGACCTCAAGGTAGGAAACAGTGTGACAAGGCATCAGGTAAAGCAAATAGGATGCTGGGATGTATAGGCAGGGGCATCACCAGCAGGAAAAGGGAGGTCATAATTCCGCTATACAAGACACTAGTGAGGCCCCACCTGGAGTACAGTGTACAGTTCTGGAGACCATACCTACGTAAGGACATAGACAGGGTAGAGAAGGTTCAGAGGAGGGCAACAAAGATGGTGCATGGATTGCATCACAAGTCCTATGAAGACAGGTTGAAGGAACTGAACATGTACTCCCTGGAGGAGAGGTGGGAGAGAGGGGATATGATAGAGACATACAAGTATCTTACAGGGAGGAACAGGGTACAGGAAAACACTATTTTTAAGCGAAAAAGATGTTTCAGGACTAGAGGGCATAGGATGAAGTTGGAGGGAGGACGATTCAGCGGAAACATGAGGAAGAATTTCTTCACAGAACGGGTGGTGGACAAGTGGAACACCCTGCCAGAGGAAGTGGTGGGGGCTGAAACAATCACGGGATTTAAGAATGCATGGGATAGACATAAAGGAATTCTAGCAGTCAGGGGTAAGGGGAAATAGACTTCTAGGAAAACAAACTGAACTTACAAGCTCAAAGGGGCAGACTGGGTGGGCCATAGGCCCTTATCTGCCGACACTGTCTATGTATCTATGTATCTATGTATCACCAATCTATGTTCCTTGAACCAGCCCTCGGCTTCAGCGAAGGATTTCTGCAGCGAGTCCCAGAGGGCAATAGGGTTACGACTTGAGGCAAAGATGACTGCATCATCAGCGTACAATAGAATGTTCCCCGAGCAAGAGCATGGAAGGGTGTTAAGGTAAAGGGAGAATAGTAAGGGGCCCAGAATGGAGCCCTGGGGAACCCCAGAAAAGATGGAACAGATGTCTGAGTAGGTCCCATTAATTTTTACATGCTGTGAGCAGACAGACAGATAACTGGTACACCAGGAGATAGGCCCAGCAGCAAAACCAGAGAGACTAAGGGCATCAAGAAGGAGGGGGTGGGAGACAGTGTCGAAAGCTTTAGAGAGGTCAATGAAGACTGCACCAGCCAGAGAACCAGTGTCTAAGGAGGTGGAGAAAGTTGGAGAACTCTAGGAGGGCTGTGTTGGTACTGTGCCCGCTCGGAAGCCATGCTGCTCAGGACATAGGACATTGTAGGTGGAGAGGTAGTCAGAGATTTGAGAGGCCACCACTTTTTCCAAGGCCTTGGAGAGAGGAGAGAGAATGGAGATAGGACTGTGGCTGGAAACTATCAGCCAATCACCACCTTTAAAGACAGGGGTGACAGTGGCGACTTTCCAGGCAGTTGGGACCTTCCCCAGGCAAAGAGAGTGGTTGATGAGGCATGTGATCGGGGTAAGAACTGTGTCTAAGACCAGCCATAGGATACATGGATCCAGGGTGTCACTGCCTGTACTATTACTCTTGAGGGCAGTGACAAGGTGCTGCCTAAGTTCTTGGACAGAAACATGGCGGAGGAGAAAATAAAGATGAGAAAGATGTACGGCAGGTGCTGGGGGAGGAGGAGGGTCAAAAAAATTTGTAGGGAGGATAGGGCTAAGGTCAGTGAATGAGGTGTTGAGGTGGTCGGCTATGAGGGCTGGGTCTGAGGAGATCACGCCATTAATGTTGATCTGGATGGTGGGGGAGTGTGCACTCCCATTTAACTGTTTAAATGTTATCCCAGAAGGTTCTGGGGTTCCCCCATGAGGCAGTGAGTGAGGACCGATAGTGCTCAGACTTGGCTTTTCTGATGGCCCGAGTGCACTTGTTTCAGACGGCAGGATATAACTGCCTGTCACTGGGCCGGCCAGTCTTAATGGCACGGTGCCATAGGTTGTCCCTATGTTTGAGTTGGTGGATCAAAGCTGGGGTTACCCAGGGGGCATTCTGCCTTTTAGAACGGAGGGTCAACATTGGGGCAAAGATATCACAGGCATTATTAAAAGTTCGGGTAAAGGAGGAGAGAGCTGTGTCGATGTCAGGAGTTGCCTGTATAGGAGACCAGTCAATTTGGGACAGAAGTTCCTTAAGTTTCATCAGTCCACCAGGTATTAGACACCGCCGGCATGTGGACTGTGCTATGGGTTTGGGGACTGAGGATGACCAGTGGAATAGAATGGGGGAGTGATCACTGAGAGAGTCTGGGAGGACTTGTACATTGGGGATCCGATTAGGGAGGTTGGTGAGTACCACATCAAGCAGGGTACTGGAGCCTCTCTTGGGGTTAGTCCTGGTAGGGTGGGTAACTAGTTGCATTAGGTCTATTGCAGAAAAGGAGTCTCAGGTAGAGGAGGAGGGGCTGAGCCAGTTGACATTTAAGTCACCCACCAGAATTGATCAGCGGAAGAAGGTAGTGAGGAAAGGTATTCTGTAAGAGAGGCAATGGCCTGCGTTTGGTCCCTGGGGGGCACGTATGCAGTAGTCAGATAAAGGGGTCCCTTTAAAGGGTCAGGGGTTAGTTTCAGCATAAGCGCCTGGGCCCTGGAGTCAAGGATGGGAGCAGGCAGGGCTAGTACAGGGAGAGATTCCTTGACATAAATAGCGCAGCCGCTGCCCCGTCTCCCAACACGGTCAGACCGGAAGAGGGTGAAACCAGGAAGGGAGACTAGGGAGTCAGGGGAGGATTTCGACAGCCAAGTCTCAACCAGAGCGATGACATCAGGGTTAATTGATGTGATCAGGCATTGTAGTGAATCAAACCTTTTTAGGAGGCTACAGATGTTCATGGAGACCATGCATAGGCCTGTGGTGCTAATCAGAGAGCTCCTGGGAACCGGGCCAGGGTTTGGATGAATGTTCCCTGACAGGAGTAGTAGCATGACTAACACCCTGGCTGGGAGATGGTGAGAGGTTTTCCTACGATTGACATGGGGGGGAGAGGGGAAGCTAAGGGAGCAGGGGGTGGGCAGAGTGGTACAGGAAGGGAAGGCAAGAATAAGAAGACACCCAGATGTGCCTGAGGCGAGGAGGAAGCTAGGGGGAGGGCAGGGAGGACCGAGACACACAGAGGTCCCAAGGAGCAGGAGAGCAGGTTCAGGAGCAAGGGAGGGAGGGTGCCAGGGCACAGTACGGAGTAGCAGATGGGTAAGTGGGCAAGTGCACTGCTAGTGGGGATAGGCACAGGCAGAGCGTGAGGCAGGGCCAATACATTGTGGTGAGCAAGATCCAAGGGAAGTAGTACTGTACAGGTAGGAGAAGGAAGTAGCGAGGGAGCATAGATCCCTCTAGTGGTCAGCAGGTATAACCTGCAAATGGGAAAGTGGGGAGATAGGTTCTGGACAACTGGATGTGATGTCACGGGGTGGATCCTTAAATTGACAGCACCCTGCAGGCGCTCCAGAGCAAGAGAGGAGGCTCTCTTTACCGAAGTTAGGCTGGAAATTACTCTCAGCTCTTCAGGTGAGCTGCTTGTGTGTCCTGAGTGCCTAGCTTGGGGGGCTGCCTAAGTAGTGGAGAAACAAAGCCTCATTACTATGCAGCGGGAGAATATGTTGTGACTTTCACAAAGGAGCTCCACTCTAAGCAAACAGGGCTATTCCAAAATGAGGTCACACTAGGACCCAGCTATCTTAATACCTTCAGTTACAAGCACAATTAGATCCAATACCACAGTATTCAACAAGTCTGCTCTATATTAGCTGCTTAGTATATCTGGCTTTAAGGTATAATCAGCAATTAGATCCAATACCACAATATTAAACAAGTCAGCTCTATATTAACAGCTTGGTATATCTGGCTTTAAGGTATAAATCAGCAAGGCAACTCTAGGGCACCCAGTGAGTCTCTAGCTTTACACTTCAGCATTAGTAGCACAAAGAGAAGCAAATAACAAGCCCACCCAGTGGTGAACAGGGAACAAAGTTCATAAAATATAAGTGTTCATCAGGTAGCACCCCCCTGCAGGCGTCCAGACGAAGAGAAGAGGCTCTCTTTATCTCGAAAGTTATCAGGCTGGAAATTCGGCTTCCTCAGCTCTTCAGGTGAGCTGCTTGTGTTGCTTGTTTATAGATACATGTTCAGATAGGTTTTATAAGCATGTTTTTAGACTTTAGTCAGGTTTCTTTATTGTAGTCTTTGCATGTGAGCACCTATGTGGTAGAGTGCTAAGAACGAGATCACAGTTACCAACTAGCTTATTCAAGTTTAAAATCAGCAGGGCCATCCAAAAATCCTCAGCTGTTTGAATCAAACTAGTCTGAATGAAAGTATGCTCACAAGGAAAAGCCTGTCCTACCACTTGCAAAAATGCTTCATACTGTAGGTAGCACCCCATTTAGGTGAATGGGATAATTTTCAGCTTTTCTCCCATCTTTTGTTTCAGTCTCTGTGGCAACAAAACGTTTTCTGATAGACTGCTTCAACACAAAAACAAATGTTAAGTGTTTAAGTGTACTTATACTTGGCCAGTAGATTTTCAAAAGAAAGCAGCGCCACATAAAGCCCTTGCACTGCATTGTTCTGGCCAAACCCAAGTATGCATGCAACATTGTCAATATATTTGAGAGCATTTTATTAAAATGTTAATACTTTTTATACAGTTCAATGTAAAAAAAAAAAATTGCAAGAAATTGCAGGACATATCAGTTTTTGCAGAGAATGGTGAAAATTGCAGATTCCGCAAAAAAATTGCAGGTGCAATTTGCAGACGAGTAGAATTTCTTCCCACATGGGTTAATTTTCTTGGACATCTTATCGCGGGTGCAACGGAAAAGACTGCTTGGCATTTATTTACTTTAGGGGACCGGCTTCCCAATTCAAGTTCACCTAATAGAAATACGGCCGCACGTTCGAGCATGCGCATTCCTGTGCCTGCCAACAGTGCCTCACTCCTGAACAGAATACTAATAGATAAGTACTTGTTTAAATATTCAAACAGTCCGAGTCAGAATAATAGTAGGAACACGTACATTGGAAACAATCACGTAGGACCCAGGGGTGTGGGGGGCGGGCGCCCCAACAGAAGAAACTACAACTAATATTTACAGGTTGTCTCAAATATTCAAACAGTCCAGTCAGAATAATAACTGTACCAAAGATGCACATTGAAACAAATAATCACATAGGACCCAGGGGGTGTGGGGGGCAGAGCACCCCCACAGAAGAAAGAACTACTAATATTCACAGGTTATTGTGTCAAATATTCAAACAGTCAGAGTCAGAATAATTTCACCGTCCTGAGATAAACAAATTGACTGCATTTAGTGCTTTATTTATGGTGCGAAATTAGGTTTTGCAGCCACTAGCCAGATGTGTACATAGCTGACGTAGGTGGTGTGTCAGTTTACCGTAATCTTCAGAATTAGGAAAGACGAGCACTTTAGGTCCCCTAATCTAAATAATCACTGACTGCTTTACCTTTTCACATGCAGCAGCCTATATCAGACCTTGTGTAATACCTTGTATTCTTCCCTCTCCCTCACCCAATGCCAGGCACCTTACCCACTGTGCTTCCTTTTTCTCCAAATGTTGGTTGGCTCTCTCACCTTGTATCTTTTCTCTCTTCTCCTTCCCCACTTTGTCCTCTCACCTCCTTCTCAATGCTTGTTCTAGCTCTTTTGCTCTCCCTCGAATGAAACCTATTGCTGGCCAACCTGCCTTCTCATTTCATTTCCCTAAACTTTGGGGTTCCCTTCCCCCTTCTATTCACTCTTCTTCCTTTCCTGCTTGTAAATCTCTCCTCTGTAACTTCCCTATTCACTCCTGCAGTTCCATCACCTGTTACTCGTGACATCTTCACTTCCCCGCTTCCATAGCATCAGTCATTCCCTCTATTCCTTATTTTGTTGACTGCTACTTAATGTTCTCTTGCAAGTTCCACAATTTACTGTTACAGTAACTTACTGATGTCAATTTTATTCTTAAGTATTCTTGTAGATTTTGATATACCGTACTTCCTTCTGTGTCTTTTATACACAGAAATTTGTATCTGTTCTCTCACTCTCTCCCCTCCCCATGAATCTGGAACCAAGCTGGTAACAGCTCAGTATGTCATGCTAGGTAAAACCTTTTGACACAAATAAATTTTCGATTAAGGTGTTGGGAAAGGTATGCTGACCCTTTTCTGGCTACTATGCACCTTTTTCCCCACTTTCCTATCACTTGCTGTTGCCAAAGCAGGCAACTGCAGAATCTTTTTACTCATTTTCTTAGGTGTCATGAATGGGAATGCTGATTTATTTTGTAGATGTCAATCCCCAACATGCTTAAGAATCTGAATCACCCACTGCAGGGGCAGTTTCTACAGCTGGTATATTACTAATTTCTGCCATATCCTTCAGAAAGGGTGAAAGGATGAGAAATCTTCCAGGGCATGTGGTGTTGAACCTGTCTCTCCCTCACTTACCCCCGAGTGATTGGTTCCTCCTCTTCAAAATAATTCCCTCCGGTGATACTAGATGACACTGAGGAGGGATTTTGGGCCTGTTCCTTCATGGTTTGGAAGAACTGACATTTGTTTGAATTTCTCCACAGAGGTCCATCAACAGGCTGGACTGTGGACTCTGTTGCTTTTCTTCCCTATTCAGAATCAAAATGTTTTTTCTCTAGTTTTCTTTTGCCCAACTTGAGATCAAAATTCCTACTCATGCATTTTCTTGGGCGTCCTTTTTAACTGAGCATTCCTCAGCTGAAGATTTATGCACTTAGGAGGTTTCATTGTAGACTCTTGCTTCATTAAACTGGTCTTTAGGGAAAGCTGTGTAACCAGACATTAAAACAAGTTCTAGTCAGAGCTGATACAGCTGTTCTGAGCTCTTACCTGTCTAGGTATCAAGAGCAGTGGCAGCATGGCTCTCAGAGTGCTGCAGCATTGGTGATGGAGCGGTGGTGACATTAGAGCCAGTCAGAGTGGTGGTGACATCAGAGCACCAGTTTACAAGTGGTGACAGTTGCATTCAAAAGATGGTGGCGACACTGCACATGCGCAAGTAGAAGTTCTGCAGTGAACTGGTGTTGACAACCGATGTTGTGGTAACTAATAATAATTAGTGGCAGAAATCATCTGCTGGTTGTGCTACCACCCTTTGCAGTGTAATTTTCTGTGCGACACTAACTTATAAACAGTCATTGATGTCAGTCTATGTTTTTATATCTCGGTAACAGCACTGCAGTTTCTCTGTTCTGCGAGGTTGTGTTGTGTTCCCCTCATAGAAATTGTGCGTTTTTGCTGTACCAACTTTGATTTTAGTGTTTAACAACACCTTGATCTTGTATTCATTCATTGCTTTTCCTTGTTGTCACTTGGAAGCTGATTTTTTGTTAGATGGCTACATTACCTGCTGTGTTCTGAGGTTGTGCCTTGACATCCATTTTAAATTGGGCACAGATCAGTTCTCTGAATTCAACGGCTAACAAAGTTAATTTATCTGTTTATGTTTGTTGTTTTCTGACAGTGCTAATCTGCTATCTAGCATTACTGACGTTTATTTGGAGCCACAACTTCACGATCTCCAACCCCCATTGCACAAGGAAGCATACCATAAATCATCCGGTTTGAAGCATTTGTAATGGACTGATGAAATTACTTTGTGGCGGCTGTTGTATGGCATGCAATTTATTTTTAATTTTGTGTTACTGCTTTAGCGGTGTTAGTCTAGTGGTTCCCTGAATTAATGAATGTCAACTCTGCCTGATCACATAAGCTGCCAAATTTTGATTGCCAACTCACAGATTGCCTTCACTAGATTATTATGAAGAGGGTATATGATTTTTTTTATTTTAATTATGATCAATCGTACTAAAAGAATATTGCTCTTGGCCGATTTCCATATACATTTAATCGATATTCAACGAGTCATGAGGGACAACAGTACCCCCCCAAAAAATAAAATCAATAAGAAAAAAATTGCTGTACAGTGAAAAGAGGCACTCTTTGCCTGACACAAACTGAGTTGCCTCTGATGAACACAATTGTTGTAACAGTCATCTCCGCCTCCATCCATGTCCACCAAAAAACAAAACCACTGGACCGAAGTTTCACATAACTCGAAGTGGATTATTAAAAAGAAGCCAAGTTTCCCAAGTTATGGATGTTCTAATAAAATCATACAAATACATCTTTTAAAGTGTGCACATTTAGGATGTTTGTAGACAGTATACAATTGTCTGTGCACATTTTAAAAGCATCCACTTAGCACCACAAAAAATGTGTGTGTGTATAAATAAAACTTCAGACAGTATGTCTTTAAGTAAGCTGGCCTGCAGCACCACGCAGTAGAATTCTGGATAGTCACAGGTTGGGGCAGTTACTAATAGTTGTAGCAGATCACTACCATGTACACCAAGTCAGATGCAGGAGGCTGCATTAAAAGGATTAGACCCATCTCAATAATCTCATATACTTAGAAGGGTGGATTTGGGGGGGTGTTTAAAGAGAGGACCACCACCGACATTTTGTTCCGTCTCATATACAGATCAGCACCCCAGTAGCCCTCTGACACTGCAGGGGACCAATGCACAGCAGCCTTTTCGTGGTCCAGTTCCATTTTGTAAACTGTATCTTTCCAGCTCGATCCCTATAATGATCACAACAGACAGCATGTTACCTTTACCCAGGTATTTATGAAGAGGGTGCACAATGATACTTTTCTTTTAAATTAATATCCGTATGATGAACAGCAGATTGCCCTCGCTCAGTTTACATATATGTTTTACAAGCCATGACAGTCAACTGTGCATTCCCCCCAAAATAAAATTAAATAAATGAATAAGATTTGCTATAGAGTGAAAAAATGCTTAGTTTGCCTAACACACACCAAGTTGACTATTGTGAGCACAACTGTAGAGACAAGCATCTCCAACAACCCCCAAAAAAAAAAAAAAAAATGAAATGGAGGTTAACAGTCACCAGAGTTATAAAGTTGGGTGGCTAATGGTGCTGCTGATCAGACCGCACTCCATAAAATTCGCACTACTCTGAATAAGGCCTGCAGGTTAATTACTGGAGCACCTAGGATGACACACACCTGTCTACTGTATGCTAAAGCGCTGGTACTTGATCTCGACGAGCGCCTCAAATATCTTACCTGTACCCTTACAAAAAAGACCCTCCTTGGGCTTTCCCCACCAGGATTGACCACCACCATACGCCGCTCTGTCCCACTGGTTCATACTCGGACCTCTGGGAAAACCTCTCTTGTTATCCCTAGAGCTAGGACCTCTCACGGCCAAAGAGCCTTCAGCTTTAGGGCCCCCTCCTGGTTCAACACACTGCCCCCCTCCATCTCCGAAGCTCCAACTATATCGTGCTTCAAAAACTTCCCTACGTAACCACCTTATTAATACCCGATGCTGTAACTGCCACTAGTCAAGCCGTACTCAATACTTATGACAAAGCTTATTACTAGCTGCTAAGGACGACATAACTCTGGTATTGTTTGCATCCATCCTACCTGTACCAGCTTGTTTGTATCTATGTCTTAATTTTACTGTTATACTTATGTGTTGTACTGCTATACTGTGTATTTTGGTTTGTCTTACTGTGATAAGGTACCTTTGTAAATGAGCCTATGGCTCAAAGGTTTTCCAAACTGCTGTTTAAATAAAAATTAAAAAATAAAAAAAATAAAATAATGACCCATAGTCAAAATCTTACTATGCTAGGGAGGGAACTGGGGATATGGTCTCATTGGAAAATTCTGAACTTTTTATAAAACTGTGGCCTTTCTGACATTTTAACTGAGAAAGCAGTGTTGAAACCGCCTATTTATTACTTGCATTTTGTATATGTTCCCAGCTGTCAAGTTTTATTTTAAGAATTTTTTTGGACAGGTAGTTTTATATGATACAGTTCTTCAAGCTCTGCGTGTAATATTATAATCTAAAGAGATGTGTGATGACAAATGCGAGAGGAATACATGCACACCAATGAAGTAATAACATTTTCCTGGATTTTATAAAAATTTTCCTGTTCCATATAATTCTAATTTCTTTATCCTGGTTAGGCGGAGGGGGTGAGTAGAGTGTGCGAATGTTCCTGCTGGCCCACATCTCTAGCTTGACTACCATAATCACAATATTGTATCTGTATGAACCTTTTTAACTCGCGCTGTGACAAGAGGCATTGGCATTTTTTTTAAATAAACTAAAACAAAAAATGTTGACATTTTCTATCAATTATAATGACCTGTGCCCAGTTTTAACTCCACACGTTGCTCACAGCTAAACATTTTACAGGCAGGATCACAGCAAGGTAATTTATTTGAACAACTTATTTTCATCAATAAATTATTACAAACAAAGAGTGCCAACACATGCTCTCGGGAGAGGGCCTGACACAAGGGCTGTGTGGAATGACAGCTATATACCCAGTGTGTGGAGAATGTAACTAGTACTGCATGCCTGGGCTGGTCTACAATGGGGGTGGGGTGGCACAAGTGAGCTGGCAGCACAAGAAGATTCAGTGGTGTGTATGTGGTTATTTGGGGGTACAGTGTCCATCAATTGTACCTTGGGAGCACAGAGAGAAGAAGTACAATGCATTACCTGCCGATAACATGTCAACCCCAGCATGCATCTCCCTCAGATTCCACTCTGTCGTGGTTTGTGGGTGTACTGATGGACACTGACACAGAGATGTAAGGCGTTGGAAAGGCAATTGCCAGACCAGAAATTTATTGCAGACAAAAAAAGAACTTAAAGCCGTCAAAATCAACTGTATTTCAGCAAATAAAATACAAAATGAACAAAAACGACATCAAATAGTATTCAACTCCTGCTTTCTTGAGGTACAGGCAGCAACAGTCACCTCACCAGCACATAGAGTTGGCTACAGGTCTGAAAAGGAGCAGACCTAAACAGAGAGGTCAGTAACCGGCTGATCCCAAGACTAATCTGAGGTCTCCCAGAAAGGATACCTCATTTATAGTAAAGCACGAACATGTGACTATTGCTGACACAATCATTTTATTATTTTAATACCATGAGCTCAACTGAATGAATTACCTTTATACATGTTTGCTAATGTTAAAGTTCATAAAACGAAACAATATAACAGATAAACAGCTTTGCTGCAGGAACAGGTGGCTCCTCCCCTTCCCCGAACTATAACTAAGTAAAGGAAAGGGCCGGCTGCCTCCTAAGGAGACAGCAGAAACAACAGCCTCAGTGAGAGCACCACACCCAGTCCCTGTGTTTTCAGGTAGGAGTGAACTTCAGGTTCTAATAGTGCGAAAGGCTGTTTGTTTACAATGAGAGCAACTCTAAATTAAAAGGGCTAAACTATCTTATGCTAACTTAACCAAAACCACAGACAGCATGCACTTTGGGGATAATATTGCAGACTGCCACACACACTGTCTCAGTGTGTAATATTTAGCAGTCTCACAGCACAGAGCACACAGCTTCTGGATTCTAACTGCCCAGTAAGGTGCTTCATGCTGTAAACGTCGTGCTCTAAACTCTAAAAAGTGTGCTTTATTTAATAGTCTGGGAGCAGGGCTTTCTAAACAAACACAACACACAAAGACCAGCAGCTAAGCCCACGGTCTCATGCGCAGGTTCAAGTAGCTCCAGCCCAAGTTCCTGTGCTTAAACTATGATTTTGAAAACACACTATTCCTCAGCGAATGAGACAAGGGAAGGCTGGTATTTGTTCCTATGCAGAGCAGAAAGGAAAAAAAAAGCGCTAGACTGCTAGAAAATGAAGAATACAGTAAAGAAGCACCCATTTTGTGCTCAGGTGGCCAACCTGAAAATGGGGCACTACAGAAAGAGAAAAAGCAGAGAAAAGACAGATATGCTACTGCAGTAGACTTTTTAGAAAACAGTGAGCATATGAACACAAATACCAGGCACCCTTCCACACACTCACTGATATCTGCCTTTTTATTCATGCCTGTTACTCTCACCCTCCTCTATTGCCAATACAGTTACTATCCAGTAAACTGAGATCTCTCTCTCAGTGGTGCCATGGGAGGGGAAGTCTTGAGCGAACCCACATATCTGAATGAATGTCTTATATTGGATTTGCAAGAATCATATAAAGACATTCATTCCCACTATGGCGACAATTTATATTTTTCACTGTCACAAAAAACTCACATCAGCTGGTCCCTGCTCCTGAGGCTGCTTCAGTGGTGCAAACACTGCTGGGCACTCACTCAGCACACAAAAGGCAACTGGTGGCTTTTGGGGGCAATCAGGCAGCCTCTGCCAACTCACAATTCTGGCTCCCAGGTATGGCAGCAATGTGAGCCTTAAGGTATTAATGACACTCAAAGCAACTCGATTCAATTATCTGGCTACAGCTACATAGAAACAGACTTTGATGGCAGATAAGGACCGCTAGGCCCACCTAGTCTGCCCATTTCCCTACCTACAGGATAGGCCTCAGATCCTAGTTAACCAACAGCCTATTTATTCCTACCCCCCACAAGAATTGCCTTATATCTGTCCCATGCATTCTTGAATTCTCCCACAGTTTTACACCCCACAACCTCCTCAGGAAGGCTGTTCCATGCATCCACTACCCTCTCTGTGAAATAATACTTCCTCACATTGCCCCTGAACCGCCCTATCTTTAAATTGTGTCCCCTTGTTCTTGCAAGTTTCTTTTTCTGAAAGATGCTACCCTCTTGGACTTTGTTGATTTCACTGAGATACTTAAAAATTTTCTACCATGTCCCCCCTCTCCCTTCTTTCCTCAAGGGTATACATATTAAGCTCCTTTAGTCTCTCCTCATACAGCTTCTCTTGCAGACCCTGCACCATTTTAGTTGCCCTCCTCTGGACTACCTCTATCCTGTCTATGTCCTTGCAGAGATGGGGTCTCAGAACTGGACACAGTACTCAGATGGGGTCTCACCAACTGTCTGTACAGAGGGATAACAACTTCCTGTTTTCTGCTGCTGATGCCTCTCCTATACATCCCAGTATACCCCAGCCCTCCTACCTTCTCACACTGCTTGCTAACCTTAAGGTCATCTGATATGATTACCCCAGGTCCCTTTCTTTTTTTTTTTGTTACTACCTCCCCACCATATGTGTATTCTTCCCTGGGTTCTTGTTTCCCCAGGTACATTATTTTGCACTTCTTTGCATTGAATCTAGCTGCCATACTTCTGACCATTCCTTCAACCTTGCCAAGTCTCTTTTTCATCCTTTCCACGCTCCTTGTGTATCAACCCTGTTGCAGATCTTTGTGTAATCTGCAAAAGGCATACTTTCCTTCCAGTCCCTCTGCAATGTCACTGATAAAGACATTAAAAGGACTGGGCCTAATCTGAACCCTCACGGTACCCCACTAGTAACCCCTCTTTCTTCAGAGTGGACTCCATTTACAATTACCTTCTGTGTTCTGTTGTGCAGCCAATGTTTTACCCAGGCTACCACCCTGGGACCCACTCCCAGGCTGGTTAATCTGACTATTAATCTTTTGTGTGGGACTGTGTCAAATGCCTTGCTAAAGTCTAGGTAGGTCATGTCCACAGCCCCTCCCTGGTCTACTACTTTGGTCACCCAGTCAAAGAAATCTATTAGATTAGTCTGACATGACCTTCCCGCTGTGAACCCATGCTGCCTTGGGTCCTGTGCTCCACTGGCCTCTAGGTACTCAACTATTCTTTCCTTCAGAAGTGACTCCATCACTTTCCCTAACACAGAGGTCAGACCGACAGGTCTGTGGTTTCCTGCCTCGGTCTTGGTCCACTTTTGTGAAGGGGAATCACATCCGCCTTCCTCCAGTCCTCTGGTACCACACCATCCTCCCATGATTTATTAAAAAAAGAGTAACCAGTGGTTTCACTAGTTCCTCCCTTAATTCTTTTAGAATTATGGGGTGAATTCTATCAGGACCCATTGCTTTGTCCACCTTCAGTTTTAGTTCTTGCAGAACCCTTTCTTCTGTGAAAGGACTGAAATCGACCCCCCTATCAAGAGTGCTTCTGTTAATTGGATTAGGCACTTCCCCCCTCATCTTCCATGAATGCTGAGCAGAAATATTCGTTCAGTATCCCTGCTTTTTCATTGTCCCCCTCTGCCCACCCACTGTTCATTCTATTTAGCCTCACTATCCCTCCCTTTGTCTTTCTACGCTCACTGATGTACCTATAAAAGGTTTTATCCCCCTTCTTAACTGAGTTGGCTATCTTTTCCTCAGTTTGGGCCTTTGCTATTCTGACTTCCCTCCCTGCTTCCTTCTGCCTTAACTGGTACAGCTCTCTAACCTGCTCCTTCTGTGTTTCCTTATACTTCCGGAATGCTATCTTTTTCTTCCTGACTTTCACAGCCACCTCTTGAGAACCATAGTGGCTTTTTCATTCGTTTAGATTTATTTGCTTCACACAAAGGCTTGTTGCCTCTGTGATGGCAGTTTTGATGATTCCCCATTGTTGCTCCACACCTCCTTCTAGCCTGTTTGCTAGTGCTTTTCTTAGGCACTCTCCCATATTGCCAAGTCAGCCTCCTAAAGCCCAGTACCCTCACTTTTGTATGGCTTGACTCTGTAGCCGAGTTTAACGTGAACCACACTGTTTGATGGTCACTTGTCCCCAGATGGCAACCACTTCTAGATCCAAGATCCTCTCCTGCCTCCGTTTGAAAGTCACGAGGTCTAAGATTGCTCCCTCATGGTGGGTTCCGAAACTAGCTGTCTAATGCCTACCACCTGTAGGGCATCCAAGAATGGCCCTGCTCTTGGATGTGGCTGCAGCAAATGTGCTCCAGTTAACATCTGGCATATTCAGGTCTCCATCAACAGTATCTCCCTTTCTCTGCCATTCTAAGAATGCCTTCTATCATATCCTTGTCCATTCCTCCCTGACATGGGGGTCTGTACCACGACCCCTGTGCGGTTGTGGTGCCCTTTCCAGTCTCAAGGTGACCCACAGTGCCTCCTCTCCTCTCCTCCCTGTTTACTCTTTTGTTCAGTTGCTTTTATCCCTTCCTTTACATAGAGAGCTACTCCTCCCCCTCTTCTCCCCTGCCTATCTCTCCTGTAGGTTATGTACCCTGGTATGTTAACATCCCAATCATGGTCCTCTGTGTACCATGTTTCTGTGACTACTGCGATATCCAGGCATCCCTCTTCCATCATGGCCACCAGCTCAGGGAGCTTGTTGCCCAGACTACGAGCATTGGTACTCATTACCCTCCATTTCCTGATGGCCTTACTCCCTTTTGCCCATCCTGTCCTTCTTGCCTTTGTCACTTTCTCCATTTACCCCTGCCCTTTCCGCTATCGACACCTCTATGTTGGTGTTTGCGACTTACTACCATGATTATTTGGAGGCACTAGGATTTCCCTGCTCCTTTCCAGTGCCTCCCCTTGGCTAGTTTAAAAGCTTGCCAATGAAGCATTTAAACCTATCACCTAGGATCCTGGTTCCCTCCGGACAGATGCAGCCCATCTCAGCCCAGCCAGGCTTGCATCCTCCAGAGGCCAGACCCCAGTCCCCAGTGACCAATCCTGGCTCCACACCCAGTTTTTCAACCACTGATTGAATCCCATGGTGCGGAACACCCTAGCCTCTCCTATGCCATAGATGGGCAGCACCTCCGAGAAGGTTACCATGCGTGCTACTTGACTACTACTTGCCTACTTGACATAGGCACACTAACTATGGATACAGCAAGCACAGAATAATAATCAAATAGCTATTCAGTCCAGACTGCTGCTGTTTTACAGTCGGCAAAATCAGAGGCAAGCTGCTCAAAGATCAGACCATTTTGCCACCAGAGGTAAAGCAGCTCACCATCTTCTCCCTCTGCTCTCCAATTTTTTTTTTTTGGAGGGGGGAGCCAGGGCAAACAGAGCCCCCAACAAAGCTGAACAAGGACCCACAGGGACCGTGGAGCTGTGTGCTTGTGGCTTCTCTGCATTTAAAAATTAACAAAAAGCTACGTTTACCTGAAGTTGCTTACCATTCAGACATATTCTGATGCCGATTCAGCCTAGTACTACTCAACCTGTAATCATGGGAAATGGAACTTGGTACTTTGAACTGTGCTTTTATAATTGAAAATAAATTTGAACTGCATTTTATTAATGGTGAAAATGACACATGGATGCTTCTCCGTCTCTTGACTGAGACTGGTAAACAGACTTATTAATTTAGCAAATGTTAATGCACAGAGTATTGACTGAACCTCAAAATATGTTATATTGTATTCATATTCAATGCTGTGCTGTGTGCTAAAACAGATGGGCAACAGTAGTAAAACAAGTGAGTGTCTCACACTGGAATGTATGGCAACTTATGACACTGCATTCATTATTAATTTAGCAAGATATTGTTTGCCAACACTGATGGTCATTGTAGCAGCATCAGAGTAGGAAGCATTGCATTTTTATTTTATTTTGGGCCGTTAAATGTGGTTTACACCAACTGATTCTTCAAGTAAGCAGTTTATAATATTGTGCCGATGTATTGATCTATGTGCTGTACTATATTTAGCTTGCTTTGGCCTCAACGCTTTTCTTTGTGGTGAATTTACAACACTGGAATTTACCGCGACAATGTTTGCACATAACTGACATGGAGCAGCAGGACAAGGACCTACAGGGACATGTGTGCTGGATTATCTTCCTCCGCTCTCTGATGGCTTGCGGGGCAAACTGAGCCCTCGTGACCTAGCTAGACAAAGCCCTAAAGTGACCATGGAGCTGTTGGAAAAAGTTAGCAGCAGTGGTAGGAGATCCCGTACTGCGCGGAAGAGTGTGTCTACCAAGTAGTGCACCGTGGGGAGGGGGAGATTGTGCTGCGGAGGGGAGCTCCGTCATGGAGAACAACTACTATAGAGTAAGCGCTGTCATGATGTTACTGCAGCACTGTAAGAGAATGCAGAGTCATGTTCCGGAGTGGACCCCCGTTCTACAGTGATGGCATGTCTGCGGAGCTCCACCCTCGCAAAAGTAAAAATGATAGCCTTTTTAAAAAGGGAACAATCTCTGGAGATAGGCTAGAGCTGATAGCAACTGCCTTTTAGCTTGTCTGTTTTTGTGCATCTTAGGACACTACACTTTGTATAAGTTACAGTTAAGCCAACTGTGATCCATGTCCAAACACTTGCACCACTCAGAATGCCTCTACCCAAGGCAACCAGGTGTCACTTTTTTAAAACCAGTGGGCCCAATAAGCAAGTTTTTGTTCTGACAACACGAGACCAGAATAAGGCACCACAGTTATGGTTCCAACCTCACTCGTTGAGAGCCAGTAACTTATGTTGACCAGTCACTGTAAGCAGACATTAACACTTGGTCACTATGAACAAAGAAAACAGCCTCAAGTGTTTAAAAAAAAAAAAAAACATTTTTAGGACTGTACTTAATTCTTTTTACTGCAAAGCAAAACTGTTACAATGGAACTGCGAGGCTATAAAACTAAACTGCAAACTACAGTCACTGTGATTGGAGCACTAATGTGGCCAAGGCTCCTGTAACCACTGGGAACCGTGTAAAAATCATAAAAACAAATTATAGACAGCAAATACGTACTAACTATATAAACTTCATATAACATTTAATTTTCAGGACTTACCCATCGAATTTAGCTAGGAGCACCATCTGGGGTGACGGCTCTCTTCAGCAGAAGCTAAAAGATCTGGGGCCAGATAGTCAAAAGACTGCTTGGGTGCAAATCCACATTTGTCCACACAAACCGGGTTTTGCACAGATGCGCAATATTGAAAAGCTCAGTTGGCAAGGGCAAACAGGATTTGCACCTGGGCAAGCTTTGGAGGGCGGCACAATGTAAATTAAAGGGTGGGGACCTGAATGGTGGCACAGTTCAATATTCAGAGCACGTGCGCCATGCAAGGCCATTTCACCTGGTCCCCTTTAACGACACACATACCACCCATTGAAACTCTGGCTTACTAACATGCAACCCTAGTGGTTGGCAGAAAAAGTGTGGTGACCCACCCAACACCGTAGTCTCTCCCCCGCCAATCGCTGGCCCCATATAAAATAGAGATATTCCCTAGTGTCCAGTGGTCTCCCCTCGATGCCAATCACCGGCCCAATATAAAATAGAGATTTTCTCTGGCAGCTAGTGGTCTCTCCCCCCCTGCCCCACTGTCTCGATGTACAGTATCATAAGTCCTTGGTGGCTAGCGGTCCTTCTCCCCACCAGACACCCACCTGATGTATCACTGTAATGTTCCATGGGGTCCAGTGGTCCCCCATCCCAATCCCATGTCAATAACAGATGCATCATTCCCTGGTGGTCTAGCAGTCCCCACTCCCTATCCCCGATCCGCCCATAAAATACAACACATCTTTCCCTGGTGTCCAGTGGAACCCCACCCTGGCAGGTAGTGCCCTACCACCTTGCTGCCCCCAATCCCGAACTAGAGCTTGTGACAGGTACAGCCCTCTGCTCAACACCACGGCCGGCTACTGACTGGCCCATCACGGAGAGCATGCTGTATACAGTACACGCTCACTAAATGAATCAATGAGCATGTACTGTATACAGTACGTGCTCACTGACAGCTCAGTTGGCAGCTGGCCATGGTGCTGAGCGGAGGGTTGTGCCAGTCGCCAGCTTGGGATGGGGAGAAGCAGGATGGGGGTGTCCACTTAGACACTAGGAAAATAAATCTATTGTATTATGCGGGTGGATCTGGGATGGAGAGACCACTAGTCCACCAGCGAATGGTGTATTTCTAATTGACAGGGTTGAGATGGGGGAGAACCACTGAACCCAGGGAACACTACAGTGATACATCGGGTAGGTGTCTGGACCACTAGCCATCAGAGACTCGGATACTCCACATCGGGACGGGGGAGAGAGAGAGAAACCACTGGACTCCAGGAAACATTACAGTGATACATCGGGCAAGTGTTGGGACCACTAGTCACCAGGGACTTACGGTACTCCACAATCGGGATGGCGACTGGTGGGGGCAGGGACCACTAGACACCAGGGAAAACCTCTATTTCATATCAGGATGGTGATCGGTGGGGAGGAGAAGACCACTAGCACCAGGGGTAGCTCTCTGGGACTGGGAGACAGTGCATTGCGCTAACTCGCCTGAGCTACCCAGGCGAATGAGCCCATTATGGGCATGCAAATTGCCCCTTAGCGCCTTGCGTGCTCAATGGGCTCATTTGTATGGGTCCGTTCGAATATAGGAAATGTAGCACTGGTGTAAGCCATTAGGACACCCTATTTTAGGAGGCATGTCTGCCCAGTGCTAAGCCACTAAGCACTGGGCCGCAAAGGCCCTATATATCTGTGGAATAGCGCCCAAAAGCGTCCACCTGAAACACAGCATTTTCAACACCCAGGCAAGGGCAAGGCACAATGCAAGTATTTGCACTCCACTTTGCCCAGTTTTGAATATCGGACCCCTGGAGTTAGAATGCTGGGTGGCTCAAAACCAACACAATAGGACACAGCCCCTCGGGGCACAAAAAAAAAAAAACACTAAGTTCCAGGGCACTATTCCTTAAGTGGAGACATGTAGCACTGGCCTTCACAATGTAGAGCAAATGACCAAACTGCATAGCAAATTTTTTATTTAAAGAATAATCTGTGCAGGAATGGTGGCTACCATAGGTTTAGTATTAAAAATTGAACTGTTTCTGTCAAAGTTAGTTTAATTTTGTCTAATAGTTTATATGTCCTGATATAAATCTAAAATTGAGGAAACAGCCTGCCCACTGAAGTGGTGGGTTGAGGCACTGGACGCCACACCACCCCCCACGCCAGTGACCTGGGTTCATGAGCGGACATGGGTTGCTGGGGGTCGGCCGAGAAAAAGGACAGTATCAGACTACTACTCTCGGGGGTGGGGAGACAAACTGCAAAGCTCAAAAGCTGTCACCAGTAAGAAGCATGGTGGCATGGCAACAGAAGTGACTTAGATGGGGTCAGTCAGTTGAAAATGTGCAGTATGCATGCGCCTCCACACGTACAACTGCATCACCGCACACCGTTGGTCATGAGAGAACAAGGAAAAATATGGAGCCAGCAAATAATGTCAGGCTTGCTTACCAACTGCTTTGCCGCTAGGGACCACCTTGTTTGGATGTGGTCACTGGGGGCTGGAGGTGGAGATAGGATGCCCCCCGCCCAGCCCCACCATGGGTGGAAATCACTGCGGGATAGTGAGTCGAGTCCTAGGGGTGGCAGTCAACAGTGAGAAAAAAAAAAAGGGCGATGTATAATTAGGAGAAATGTCGGTAAATCTCAGAGCAAAAGTAAATTTGGGTGTAAAATATACAAAGCACTATGCAAAATGAATAGTAGTAGTAGAGGGGTATGCATGGAGGTGATGCACTAGTTGGACTGGTTGTTCTAATTCATGCAGTCAGAAGGCTTGTCTCTACAACACAGGATTTGCCAGGAATATTTTATAAGTTCTGATGTAAGTTTCTGGTGTTATCGGGACCCCCCCTTCCTACACACCTGTAGATATGGCTAGAGCCTTGTCTTTATCCACGTGTGAGCAGAGGGCAGCATAGCCTAAAATCAGAGTCAGTGTAACCAGCCTCCCACACACACTCACCAAAATGTAGCTCACGCTAACACAGAGACACCACCGGAAGGTCATTCAGGTTCCATGTTCATCCAATTTCAGGAAGCAATATTTTAAATGATAAAAAGGGCTATGAAAACCCTGTAGTCTCAACAGCTGAAACACGTCACATGATTGCCAATTATTTTCTGAGAACTGCATACCTCACATGACCATTTTATAAGTGGAATAACACTCCAAGGTGTGTAGTCATATCTGCACAATTACTATAAGTAAATCCTTCCTTGGTCAGACCTCCCCTGGAGTACTGTGCAGTTCTGGAGCCCGCATATGAAGGACAGGGAGCCTCCTGGAAGCTGTGCAGAGAAAGGTCACAAAAATGATTCAGGCAAAGATGTAGGACGGCAGGCTGGGGAATATCAACACATACACACTGGAGACCAGGAGGGAAAGAGGGGACATAAAAAAAAAAAAAGTCATTATTTAGTTGTTTAACCAGGTATAGCACACTAAGCTGAAAGCTTTTTTACAGGAGCGACCTGGGAGCACAAGGAGGTTAAGTGACTTGCTCAGGGTCACACAGTAAGCAAGTGGAAGCTGTGGGATTCAAACTCAGGTCTGGTCTGCTGGATGTCACCAGATTTGCAGCTCAGAGCCTTAGACCACTGCACTATACTGCCTCCTACATTGAAGGACTTAACAGGTATTAAAGTGGACAGCAGAATCCTGTTTACAAGAGACAAGGGCAAGGTAACAAGAGGCCATGAATGGAAACTGTGTGTGTTTGTTTTTCTTTTTGGGGGAGCTTTAAGAGGGAATGCAAGAAAGGATTGTGGAAAACATCAGAAGTGATCAACATGAAGTCCACTGCTGGCTTCAGACAGATGTAGGATAGGCATAGGCAAACGGTCCAAACAAGTACAGGGAGGAAGGGTGAGTGTCAAAATACAGGCATGGCCATTGGTAAACTAGCTCCGGTCCAGCATTAAAAGCTGGGTGTAGATGTAAATAGGTACTGGGCAGAGTCGATGGGCTATTGAGATTTATTCTGCCACCGACATCTTGTTTCTACAATGGAATAATGAACTTCTGGGTGGTTGCAGCACTTGGCCATGCCTCATACCCAACAAAACTCAAGGTGTACACTGTTCCCCTGTAACCGCACACCTTATCGTGCGTTATCCTTTAAATGATTTACACCATGCATTCCATTTTCAAAGTTCATACTTACATTTCAAAGTGTCATTTCTTGGAAATAAAATGCCTCTGAACAGTGTAAAGTAATAGGCCACTGTAAAGAAGTCATACATTTGGCTGATGCCTTTGTAAGAAAGGAGAACATTTAGCTTCGTACAATAACCCTTTAAAATTCAAGCGCAATCTTTGAAAACTGCATGCAGGGTTCCTTTTCTTTTTGAAGATACAACTCTGGGCCTTTTGTGAGCAAAACAGACTGCTGAGCCATGATGTGGTTTTATGTGGTCACTACCGTATACTCATTTATTTACCCACACTGGCGTCCTTTTCTCAGACATGTGATCAGTTTCACTGCCTGTGTAAGGTCAAATCACAGCCCCTCATTTGCACCCAATTTCTCTAACAAGAGGTGCCAGCGTAAGTTTGATCCTCGGGCATTCAGTACCAAATTAGGCTCTTCCCTGACGTGGCAGAACTTTTATCTTGCAAATTCTGTGGATACTGCATATAACATTTTCCACGACATCCTAATTGGTGCTAACAAACATGCACCCATAGTTAAAGTCCGTGTCAGAAAAAAGTCCTGCCGGTGGTTTACAAATGAGCTGAAGGATGCCTTGTGGCACAGGGATGCACTCTGAAAACTGCTCGTAAGACCAAACTCCCAAATGACTGGAACCTTTTCAGGAATGCGAGGAACCTCTGCACAAAAAGGTCAGAGAAGCTAAGGCTAGTTATTACCACTCCCAACTTGATCTTTCGCTAAGTGTTCTTCCAAATTTTGGAAAACAGTTAAACATAGAAGGCCATACCACTGGTAGCTCCCTGCCCACCAAAATCTCAGTTGGCGCTACCATTATTGTCGATAAACTGACAATTCTTGAGTCCTTCAATGACCACTTTGCCACCGCACGGCTATCTTTCGATACCTTCCCAGCCAATACTCTCCATGCCCAACTTGGTTTTTCTAAATCAAGGAACCACCTGCTCCACTTCGACCTTTGACTTCTTTACGAGAAGTAGGTTGAAGAGAGAAGATCTCAAGCTGAAGCTAGATGTCAGGAATAGCGCAGGCACCAACGTCATTGACCCTTACTTCTTACAGGTGGCCTACTGTGTCCTAGCGGTGCCTATTACACATTTATTTAACTTATCCCTCTCTCAGGGTGATCTTCCTTCCATCTGGAAAACAGTCCAAGTTATTCCTGTTTAAATCTGGGGATCCCAGTGATGTTAACAATTACAGGCCAATTTCACTTCTCCCAGTCCTGTCCAAGATGCTTGAAAACAATCAAATTCCCAGCTTAGGAATTACCAGACATTGGCAAAATTTGTTCAACCCATTGCAATCTGGCTTTAGAGCACAACGTAGCACAATCTCAGCTCTAGCCAAAGTAACCAACGACTGGCAGGGTAAATTGGATAAAAAGAACTTTGTATGTGCTGTTTTTCTGGACCTCAGCAAAGCCTTTGACACAGTCAACCATAGTCTGCTTGTCTCGTCCCTCTAGAATAGTGGTTTAGATGCCATTTCTCTCAGATGGTTCAATAATTACCTTACAGGCAGCTCGCAGCGAGCAACAGCTGAGGAGGACGTCTCGCCTCTTAAACCCCTCCTGAGGGGTGTACCCCAAGGCTCTATTTTAGGTCCTCTTATTCACAGTCTATATCAATAGAATTGATGTCATCCTAAAAAAGACCCACATTCATCTGTTCACGGATGACAGTGCTCTATATCAGTAGACCCTCCCCTGATGTGGCATGTACAGGTCTCCAGGACGAATTCAATCAACTCCAGCTTCAACTGCTAAACCAGAAGTTACTCCTGAACGCTAAGAAAACTAAAGCAATGCTTCTCTCGCCCTTTCCCAATTTACCAAATCCAGCCTCATCTGGGACTCTTCTCCCGATTACCACAATACTCTGTGAACAGCTGGAGTATGTAACTAGATTAAAGTATCTTGGGGTATGGCATGATAAACTCTCCTTCCAAGAACATATAGAAGAACTGTTAAAGAAACAGACAGAGACTTGGTCTCTTCTTTAGGATAAAAAACCTCCTCACTAGGGACGCCAAGTTGAGATTAGTGCAAACTACCTTTCTTTCCCTAGTACACTATGCTGACTTTCTTTACAATCAGGGCCCTACTGGTTCACTCATGAAACTTGATACGCTGTATTACAGAGCCCTAAGATTTATAACAGACCTTCCTTACAACACCCACCATTGTTTACTGTACTCAACTGCAGGTTGGCCATCTCTTGGCTTCAGACGACAAATGAACGCCGCAATCTGGACCTACAAAGCCCTCCTCAACAAACTGCCTGAATATATCTCAGACCGCTTACCACTATGCCTACAAAGTAGTTATGCACTGCGTAGTGCTTCTTGCATTTCGCTGAAGGTACTTAAGGCCAGATCCTGCTTTGGTCAGGCCTCCATTAGCTATGTGCTGCCTCAATTATGGAACAAGCTGCAAAAAAACCATGAAAATAAGTAATCCCATTAGCCTCCAAGCCTTCAAAATGCTATACTTGAGCCACAACAAGGAATCATGCGCTTGTTAGCCTTAATATGAGGGTACTGTATTCCCTTTCTCTAATATCTGTTGCCTCTGCTCATAGGGCCCATCCCCTTTCACCGCAGTACTCCTGCGCACTCCATTGTTCTTCCCTTCTAATCACCCGAAACTTGGATTTGGCTTCTCTGAAGCTTTTACATACTACCGGTCCTGTCCGCTTCCCACTTTCAGCCCCTGCTCCTCCTACTCATTCCCCTTCCCTTCGTGTTTTGTTCCATACTCCTACTTATCCTTTCATGGCACCGGGGTGAACCCAACCGAGCTGATCATTACCAATAATACCATTGCTTGTCTAATGTTATCTACCACAACAGGGCTGCTTCAGCTCACCCACGGGCGGCCGGGACCCAGCCAGCCACCGACCAAGACCAGTACACCCGCCTGCAGCTCCTTGGAAGCTGCTTGCCCCTGAACAGGCTGCTTCAGCTCACCCACGGTCAGCCGGCACCCAGCCAGCCACCGACCAAGACCAGGGCACCCGCCTGCAGCTCATTGGAAGGTATGGGACAGCGCAGCCAATCGGAACACAGGTGCTTCCAGCAAACCCACTCTGATTGGCCAGGAGTTTTCCCCTGCTATAGACACCTGGCACTTTGTTAGATTTTCGATAGAACTAAGCACATTTCAACTGTGTTATTAGGAGTTTTTCAACTGTATTAGCTGGATTGTAATTTCTACTACTGTTTTAAAGTGCTTACACCTCTTCTGTCTGACTGCTCTTCCTGCAGCGCGCCCCCATCCAAGCACTCTGCCTTGGTGCCGATAAGTCTACCTTTTTTTTCCCCCCATTAGCAGGTTATACAGACCTGCCACTAGAGGATTCTTGGTCTTCTACATAAATCACTGTATTCATTCGTGGGCAATATGGCCTGCATTATCATTCTACTTCTTTCCCAGTGCTGCTACAAGGAGACTTGAGTCTGAAGGGTGGATGGCCACTAACTAAGCTGCTCCTGCTCTCCTTGTTCCCCTTTCTGCTGTATTTTCTCATCTAGGTTTTATGAGTACCTGGGTGGGCAAATTTCTTGCCTAGAAAATACTGCACTAATACAAATCACGAGACCACTCAATCTGGGACCATGGCTCTCCTTATTGTGTTTTTATTGCTCCTAAGGCGTAGAGTTTTCAGCAATACAGTGCAATTCGAAGTACCTCAATGCAATTCAGTTCTCCAATGTACCTTATTAATACCTTATGTTATAACAGTCTACCATGCAGACACTATGTCATTCTCCTCTCCCCTTTTAGCCTATTCCCCTCGGTTAGCCTACACCCCCTTGCTACTGTCCTCACCTATGTCTACCCAAGCACTTACATTGATCACGATCAACTGTCATTACAGTGTTGTCGCCTCTTAGCAACACAATATGAGTTGCCATGAAGAAATAAAAAAGCAGTCTCCATTCTTATAAGCTCCTTAAAGAAAGTTATACTTCTGCTTCTTCTCTGCTCAGAAATGTGAACTCAACCCTGGCCCCCCCCACCCCACAACTTACCGCTTATCGATTTTGCACAGGCCACAGGTCTCAAAATGATGTCAACATTTAAGCCTGCCTAAAAACTTGTACAGCTGCAAGCCTGGGCTGCACACGTTAACCCAGACCTTATAATTACTGAGTCGTGGTTAAAAAGACGAACACTGATCAACAAATATCACTGCAGGGCTACAATTTATTTAGAGCAGATAGAGAGTCTAGAGGTGGGGGTGTGGTTATCTACGCCAAATCTAAGTACTTGGTCACCAATATTAGTTGCAAATCTCTAGCCAAAGAATTTGAGTTAGTTTCGCTGAGGCTTCATCTCCCCTCCTCGGAATGTATCACTATCCTAGGTGACTATAGACCCCCGTCTGGTGGTGATGAAGTCCTTAATCTTTTGAAATCCATGTTCGTAGATGCAAAAACAAACAATATTTCTAGGAGATCTAAATATGGACTGGCTGTCACCTAAATCACACAGCCTCAAATCCCTTTGTGACGAGCTAGGTCTTGGGCAATTAGTCAGTAAACCTACTAGGAACAACACTCTAAATACTGCCAACAGTTCCATTCTAGATGTGGTACTAACCACCCATCCACACAAAATCTCTCATTTGGCAGTGTTTCTCAACGACATGAACGATCATGGAATTGTTGCTTGCATAAGATCTCAAATTAAGGCCCGGCCGCAACCCATCTTTATAACAAAAGATCCTTCGCAAATTCAGTGCAGTAAACTTCCTATCTGACCTGAGCATGATCAGATGGCAAGATCTTTACCTAGCCAAAGTAATCAACAAGGCAGCTTGCATCATAATGACAAACTCACTACAATAATAAATAAGCATGCCCTTTCATCAGAGTAAAGTGCGGAACAATTCCAACCCCTGGTTCACCTCGGGATCTCAAGGCAGCCCTAATAGCTCGAGATAAGCTCTGGGCTAAAGCTAGACATTCAAAGAAATCTTGGATTAGCAGGCCTTTAGAACAGCCAGGAATAACTGTGTGAAAAACTTTGCTCTGCTAAAGCTATTATATTTCTACTCCGAACAAGCTAAAGGTAACCCTCATAAAATATGGAAGACTATCAAAGCTATAGAAGGACAGCCCATGGCCCCTCTGTCCCAACAAAGATAGTTGCAAGTGGCAGATTGTGGAAAACAAGTCCCTAATCCTGGAGGAACTTAACTCCCACTTTGCCACAGCTGGATTAACTTTGACTCATCACCTTATGCTGGTGCTACGGTGAGCCAGCATACCCCTCCGCCACATCTAGTCCTCCCCAGCCCCTTCCAACTCTTGTGAGATAACTTATAAAGAAGTGAAGACTCTCTTCTTAACTAAACACCAAAAAGCGCGGGGGACGATGGCTTGGAACCCTTTTCTAAGGTTAGGCTCGCCCATCTCACTGCCCAATTCTCACATCTTCAATCTTTCCATTACATCTGCTACTGTGCCGTCCTGCTGGAAATCAGCACATATCCTCCTCTATTTAAATCTGGTGACCCATGCAATGTAAACAACTATAGGCCTATTTCCATATTGCCTATCCTTTCTAAAGTTCTCGAAAAACTGATCCATATTCAGTTAAAATCTCACTTGGAAACCTTCTCTCTCATTAACCCAGCTCAATCTGGCTTCCGGGCTAATCACAGCACAATCACTGCACTAGCAAAAGTAACCAATGATTGGATCTCTGCTATAGATGCTAAGAAGGTAACTGGTGCAGTCTTTTTGGACCTCAGCAAAGCTTTTGATACTGTTGATCACAAACTATTAGTCAGTTGCCTTGTAAAGTTGGGTGCCACATACCATACCACCCAGTAGTTCCCTAGCTACCCAACTGGAAGATTCCAAAAAGTAAAGGCGGAAGGCCTTTTTTCTGCTGCCTTGCCAGTTGCAAGAGGAGTCCCGCAAGGATCCATCTTAGGTCCTATCTTGTTTTCTCTGTACATTAATGACTTAGATGCTAACATATCTACGTCCAATCTGCACTTTTTTGCAGATGATACTGTGTTGTATACTTCTGGCTCATCGTTATCTGAAGTCAAGGGAGTGCTTCAAGTGGACTTCGCACAACTTGAGCATAATCTAATAAAGGCAAAGCTTCTGCTCAATGCTAAGAAGACTAAAGCGATGATATTCTCCCGCAGTGCTGTCTCAGGCCCCCCCCAATACCCTTGCCCAAGACTTCATTGTCACCATGCTAAACGAGCCTCTGGAAGTTGTAACCAAATTTAAATATCTAGGTATCTGGATCAACCTGTCCTCATAGCACTTGTGATGCAATCCATGCACCATCTTTGTTGCCCTCCTCTGAACCTTCTCTACCCTGTCCATGTCCTTACGTAGGTAAGGTCTCCAGAACTGCACAGTGTACTCCAGGTGCGGCCTCACTAGTGTCTTGTATAGTGGAATTATGACCTCCCTTTTCCTGCTGGTGATGCCCTGCCTATGCATCCCAGCATCCTATTTGCTTTACCTGCTGCCTTGTCACACTGTTTCCTGCCTGAGGTCATCAGAGATGATAACTCCAAGATCCCTTTCCTGCTTGGTGCATGTTATATCCTCACCCCCCAACTGATATATTGTGCCAGGGTTTTTGTGCCCCATATGCATTACCTTGCACTTCCTTGCATTGAATTTCAACTGCCAAACCCCTGACCATTCTTCAAGTTTCTGCAGGTCCCTTCTCATTAGGGCAGTGGACATGGCCCATCTGGACTTCAGCAAGGCCTTTGACACTGTGCCACATAGAAGACTATTGCACAAACTGGGGAATATGGGTGTAGGCAGGACAGTAGTGCGGTGGGTAGGTAACTGGCTGGGCAGCAGGACACAGAGGGTGGTGGTAAATGGCTGTCACTCCACAGAGGGAAGAGTGACCAGTGGGGTACCACAGGGATCAGTGCTGGGACCGGTACTATTCAATATCTTCATCAGTGACATTGCACGGGACCTAGAAGGCAGAATTTCACTGTTCGCTGATGACACAAAGCTCTGTAACAGAGTAGACACACCAGAGGGTGTAGACAGAATGAGAAGGGACCTGCAGAAACTTGAAGAATGGTCAGGGGTTTGGCAGTTGAAACTCAATGCAAGGAAGTGCAAGATAATGCATATGGGGCACAAAAACCCTGGCACAATACATCAGTTGGGGGGCGAGGATATAACATGCACCAAGCAGGAAAGGGATCTTGGAGTTATCTCTGATGACCTCAAGGCAGGGAAACAGTGTGACAAGGCAGCAGGTAAAGCAAATAGGATGCTGGGATGCATAGGCAGGGGCATCACCAGCAGGAAAAGGGAGGTCATAATTCCACTATACAAGACACTAGTGAGGCCGCACCTGGAGTACACTGTGCAGTTCTGGAGACCTTACCTCATGAGGACATAGACAAGGGTAGAGAAGGTTCAGAGGAGGGCAACAAAAGATGGTGCATGGATTGCATCACAAGTCCTATGAGGACAGGTTGAAGGAACTGAACATGTACTCCCTGGAGGAGAGAGGAGGAGAGGGATATGATAGAGACAAGTATCTTACAGGGAGGAACAGGGTGCAGGAATGCACTATTTTTAAGCGAAAAGATGTTCCAGGACTAGGGCATGGGATGAAGTTGGAGGAGGGCGATTCAGAGAGCGTGAGGAAGAATTTCTTCACAGAACAGGTGGTGGACAAGTGGACACCCTGCCAGAGGAAGTGGTGGGGGCTGAAACAATCACAGGATTTAAGAATGCATGGGATAGACATAAAGGAATTCTGGAGGTCAGGTGTAAGGGGCAACAGACTTCCTGGAAAACAAACTGAACTTACAAACTTAAATGGGCAGACTGGGTGGGCCATAGGCCCTTATCTGCCGACACTGTCTATGTATCTATGTATGTCTCTAGAAGGTTAAAAGCAAGGTTAGGTTTCTTCTACAGAAATAGGCCCCTTTTCCTCCTTGAAACAAGGTTGTACAGGCCACTTTTCTCCCCCTACTCAACTATGGCGATGTAATCTATTCCTCCACCACTCTTGCAAATCTAAGTAAACTGGACATCCTTTATCACCGTGCGTTACGGTTCATTATCAACTCCCCTTACCGTTCGCACTACTGTGACTTATATGCAGTTGTTGGTTGGACATCCCTTACTACTAGACGCTTGCTCCATGCTGGGCTATGGACTCTTAAACTGCTCCTGCAGAAATTTCCAAGCTATCTCTCTTCCCTTAGTATCTCACATAGTGCATACTCGTTAAGAAAATCTGACTTTATTATGCTTGACATACCAAGGACACGGACTTCCTTTGGTAAGCGTTATTGCATATGCCCTTCCCTCCATTTGGAACCAATTACAAACCGTACTGAAACTAACTAGCATCAGTTTCAATAAACTTCTACAAATCGCTAAGTTCAGCCAAAATAAAAGACACCTGTAACTGTCATTAAGTCTCTTCCTTCCCCATGTGTGCCATATTTATCCACTGGTAAGGTACAATTGATTTGTCATTAACTGCTTTCCCTTCCCCTTCTACTCCTGGCTTTATCTTTGCTTACGCTCCACTGCTACTCTATCAAATCACTCCTCCCCCCATATCAGTTGTAGACTATTTGTTCTAGCTGCCAAAATACTGCATATGTATTGCACACACCAGTCATCATGTTTCATTTATCAGTATGCAACCTGTAAGTCGCTTCCCTGTCTCATATCAATGTTTACCACCTGCGGTCACCCTATGTGGTACCCTTGTATGTATATCCAGCCTGTATCATGTAACGTGCATTTCATGTATATACTGTTATTACCTATCTGTGTTTGTACTTTAAGTGTTTATATCACAGGACCTCCTTGTGAATGAGCTTGCTCAATGGAGTTTTCCTGCAATAAACTTGAACCACAATTGTTCTCCGACTTCTTGGACACACTGGTGTTTTTTTTTCCCTGCCAGCAACATCACTGTTGTCCAGTTCTCCAATGCACTTGTATTGCACAAATCTGACTGTATAACGTTCCTTATATTGTATCCTGTACTTATTTTTGCACCTGTATCTGCACTTGCTTTTTGCTGCTATGAACCTGTATTGTACCTGTTGCTGTTCACTGTGTGTGTTCTCCCTTTGTACGATCAACCCCAAATCCGCCTTGAAAATGAGCTTGCTCAATGGTGCTCGCCTGGTTTAATAAAGATTTTGACTGATTGGATTGATTGATTGATTGATACTAGAGCATAATATAAACACACAACTCCAGTTTTGCTTTCCATCTACTTTAGTTCTGAATCACAATGAAATATAAAACAAACAGCAATATGTGTTACAATAAGGTTAAACAGGTTTCTTCTTGAAGATCAAAGGTGAAGGTGTGTGGGTTAATCATATACCCGTGCCTCAGTTTGAGAGTCCTGGAAATTTTGTGTAAAAACAGTTGAAGCTGAACTGCTGATAATCCAAATGCAAAACATACATATAAATATAAAAAGGAAAAAAGGTATTTTTCACTGCACTTTACAGTGCACCAGCATCCTTTCACAACATGCACTATGAAATAAACTTGTTCTGCCACGGGTATTAAATACTGAAAATGAAAAGCTTTACATCATCTTTTTCATAATTGGTTTTATTTAACAATCTAAGAAGTTTGCAGCCATCAGCAGTTCCAGTGCAATTTCAGGAGCAATGGGAAATTCAGGGATCTCTGTAGAGCTGTTTGTGTAGCGGACTTTGTAGGTAAAATACATGCACACTTTGGACAGCACATGAGACGGGGGATCTCTAAAGTTAACTTCATTGGTTTCATTTTCAGCAAACTGTCCTGTAAAACAAAACAAAATTCCCTAATTAATTCTGAATATCGCCCAGCCTGTAATCCCTGAACAGAATTAAATCAGTTTGACAAATGAGATGTTTAAGACCTTGTGACATTTCTGGGCAAAACATACATTTACACACAATTTAGCCTATTCAGAGTTTAAAAGGCAGCTAAAATCCTGTTTATAACTGCATTTGCACACTGATCGAACCACCTGTTTTCATAAAATCCTCCTAAATTGTCATTTACCTCCATACTTTACTGCATTACCCTGTTTTGATAACAGCGCACTATACCATGCTTAAAAACCACTTATGCCCAATGCATGTAGGAAGTCCAAGTGATAATGCACCCTTGGTCCTAATCACCACAGCCTCCACTCTTTATTCTTAAACAGCGAGGATCCCTGTGTTGAGTTCCTTCCTTCTTCCCTCCCATTATTTAATTTATTCCCAATCAGTGAGAAGCCCTGTGTTGAGTTATAGGCAGTATATTTATTGCATTTATACTGCCTATTGCAATTTTTCTTGCACCATGTAAAACACCCTGAGCCTCCGGGAAAGGGCGCTCTAGGAATAAAACTGCCTTATCTATATTTCACGTTCTGTATTTGTTGACCCCTCTTCATTAGTAAGGACAGAAAACTGTTTTGAATGGAAGTCTCATATTCAAAAGTCCATGTAGAGCTGCCACACTGGGCTTGCGGTGGGGCAAAAAGTGGAGGGAAGTACAAGGCAAATCAATGTAAAAGTGGGGAGAAACAGGGACCTGAATATCAGCGTAGACTAATATTCAGAGTATTTGCTACGAGCAAGGGCACTTTGCTCAGTCCACTTGTGCAGAGAAAATATTGCCAACCAAAACCTAGTCCTAAGTCCGGTGCAACCCTAGTGGTTGTCAAGAGGTAGTGCATTGGCACCCCATACACCAACATAGTACTCCCTGGTGTCTTGTGGTGCTGCCCCCAACCCGATCACCCCTTCCCCTGTGTGTGTACACATAAGTCCATGGTGTCTAGCGGTGCCCCCATCCTCTGATCCAGTTAGGTACAGAAATATCCCTGGTGTCCAGTGGTGCCCCTCCTCCCTCCCTTGTTTACTGATCGCTGCCTGACATGAAAACTGATATCCCTGGTGTCCAGTGGTAGCCCTCCCCCAACCTGATCCCTGTCCTCACACATAGAAAATCCCTCCCCACACAGCTGGTCCACCACAGCCATGCAACTCCTGTGCAGAGTAGCACCCCAAAAAAAAAAAAAAAACACAACAACAAAGCCCGGCCCGTTGCAAAGGCATGGTTGCGCCTGCAGCCCCACCCAAACTCCATTGGTGGTAGTGATCTCCCCCCACCCACAGCACTGTCGATCCCCCCTTCTTCCTTACCATACTGTTGGTGTTGTGCTGTAATGATGGCGGGTGACAGCCCCACCACACACCACCTCTGACACCTGCCGTCCGATAGTAGCAGGGAGTGCACTGCTTATTTATAGCAGACCTATAAGGGAAGGTTGCCATTCTAGTATGGCAAGGTTTTAGATTTAGTATCTATTCCCAACAAAGGGACAACTCCGGTAGATGGGTGCTGCTCTCCAGTCCGATCCCCCTTCAGTCTCCTTAACTTGTACTATCATGATGAACTGGAGTTTTTTCAAGCTACCTACAAATCCTCTGGGTGGGAATTTTATTAAAATTCCCCAATACAGTTTTTTGCATCTTATTAAAATTTCCCATGGCATGGCTCACTTGGAAAAATTGCCACATTTTTTGATACGTCCTCTGATGAGGGCATTTTACCTGTATGATCTACCTGCTCCTTTCTCCGTTCAGGAATGGCAAATTTCTTTTTGGCAGACATGGTTTCCAGTGCCTGCTCTGGAGCCCTTTTATTTATGTTTTTGCCATCACTGGATTCAGGGTCTCCCCCTTTGACACACTATAGAGTCCGCTGCATCTTTACCAAGCCTTTGTGATGGCTGTGTAGCTTTATCTTTTTTTCTTGTCACATTTAACATTATTTGCTGCTGAACAGGAGGAGATGGACCCTTCAGATGTCAGCTTTCTACCATCACTGAACTCCCTCACAGCCTTTAAAAAAAAAAAAATGGCTCTTGTACCAAGTAAACTATGCCAAAGGTCAAATTGCGGTTCCTTCAGTAGGAACCAATTACAGTGAAAAGGCACAGACAGAAAGTTAAGTGAAAGAGCTCCGCTTTTTGTGAGCTGTACGTGTTAAAAACACTAAACCACTTGCTAAACAGGTAAAAAAAATAAATATAAGGGTTTAGTAGTCAAAAATAAAAATAGCAGCCAGCTACAACAAGTCTCCAGTTCCTGGAAATCAATCGACAACCTGAAAGACCATAGTTTACTGAAAAAACCCTAGCGCGAATGCAGTTATTGAAAATCTAACTGAAGTAACTGTTAAATTACAAAAAAAAAAGTGGAGAACCAGCCATTACCACAATTCATTATAGGGAGATTGCTCTCTTCAGTCGAAGAATCTACACTGGTTCTATCTCAGGGGCATCACTCTCAACCGACATTACTGAAGTGAAAATACTAAGTAAAGGAAATTCCTGGGGTTAGAATAAGAGAGCAGAAGGGCTGGATGCAACTCACTATTGCTAGTGCCAAAAGAACACAGATGTACCTGGCCCCACAGAGGACTAAAAGTGCCACGTCCTCAAACTGCTTACGGGAAAAAACTTAGATCACAAATGTGGCCAAAAAAATCGATGCAATTGTACTCGCTACAAAAACTACATATCTGGGCCAACAGTATTCCCCACCCTTTTGGAACGTGGCTAACTTCCTATACCTGCTGAATAAAGTATTATTGGGTACTTTTAAATGCATTTCACATAAGAAGCTAATAGCGTCTTCCAAATTTTCTACCCATTTTTGTTCCTCAAATGCTGTATCCAAAATCTTAGGCCACTTTATATATATAAAAAAAAAAAAATAAAAAAAAAAATCGGAAACATTTAGGAATCCGTATTCCTCCACAATGACGTTACATCACAGGGCGTATAAGGACAAGGATAACATAACACTGACCATATGAAATTAGTGCCAAGCAGGAAATTATTCAAGTATCATGACAGGAACAGTGTGCCAGGCCAATAAGACGTTTAAGATACCAAAGACAGATAGAATGTACAGAAGGGCAGAGACAAATGTCCAGTAGAATGGAGTTTCATAACTTTGGGACTGCATAAGCAAAGGATGCTTCGCCAGCACAATTTTCCCAGATTTTTCATAACAGAACTGTGCACAAGAAACTACACGGAGAGATGGTCCTCTTGGTTGCTGGCTCACCTTTGCCTACCTCACCACAGGTGACAAAAAAAAAAAGAGTACCCTGGGACTGGACATCCTTCTTTTAGTCCAGGTAGTCAAGTACTTATTTTAGTTCCAGGCAGTGCAATTTCCACGAACCTAGACTAGAATGCTCAGAGTAAAGCACAGGAAGGACAAATGACTGGTTCAGGTGGAATTCTGATTGCCACCTTAGGTAGGAGCTTCCTATTTTTTCTAAGGACTACCTTGTCCACATGAAAGATTATGTAGTCTGGCACTGTGCAGAGGTCTTGCAACTCGCTTACCCTCCTAGCAGATGTCATGGCACTCTGTATGAGCAGGAATGGTGAGAAGGCATACAGAAACCTCCTTGACCAGTCCAGAGATAAGGTGTCCACTGGGACTATGCCCTTTGCTGGTGGCCTGCCATCGTGGAAATGGTTTCCATATGACATTTTAAATCCGCAATAGCGAAGGCTAAAAGGGAAGCTCCATCAGCTTGGCAAGGCAAATGTTCTGGTCACATAGAGGGAGTGGTTCCCTCACAGGAGGGTATAGGTGGTCGAGGTCTTGAAATAACATTTTAAAAACAGGTTGAGAGGCCGGTGACTTGCCCTTGCCTGATGAGTAGGCTGACACTGCTGCTAGATGTATCTTTAGTGTTGATGACTTCAGGCTAAGGACTACAAGTGTGCTAGGTAGTCCAGGACTGTAGGCAACCCTGCTTGCATTGGGACTATCTTTCTGGGGTCACACTAGTAGGATATCCCTTCCCTTTAGGGGGCAGTACAGAGTTGTTAAGGGCACGGAGCTGCAAACCTGGAGACCTGGGCTTGAATCCCATCAGCCCCCACTTGAATACTATGTGACCCTAAGCAAGTCACTTAACTTCCTTGTGCTCCCAGGTCGCACCTGGAAACAAGCTCCAGCTTAGTGCGCCATTCCTGTTTAAAACAATTTCCCCCTTTTCCCCTTAGAAAATATGATTTCCTGGTTGTTGGTTTTCTGGAAACCTTAAGTACCCTCGGGATCTCTTCTGATAGATTCAAACCAGAAAATTCCAGCTCTTCAAAAACCATGCCCTCGGGCATAATGTCCTAGAGTCTGGAAATGTTATCCTGCTGTGAGATTGGGTCAGTAGGTTGCATCTCATTGGCGGGATGACTAGACTCTTGCTGGATAGGGCCAGGAGCACTGAACACCAGGCCTGCTTGTTCCAGTCTGAGGCTATTAAGATTACCAAGATCGCAGTTGGCTCTTTCCTAAGCTACATGAGCACTCTGTATGAGCAGGAATGGTGAGAAGGCATACAGAAACCTCCTTGACCAGTCCAGAGATAAGGTGTCCACTGGGACTATGCCCTTTGCTGGTCACCTGCCAACAAAACTTTGGGAGCAGGGGGGGCGCTGTTGAGCAGTTCTGCTGGGCTAGACACCTCAGACCAGCTATGTCCACCATAAACCAAATCTGGATGATAAATATATATTTTTTGTGAAGCAATTGCAGAACTAATTGCAAGACTGATCGCATACCGTAGCCGGTGTCGATTGATATAAAACATTAATATGGGTCGCAACCAAAAAGCCTCCAGGAGCGGATCTAAAAAAGCACCAGCAGTTCAAGTGCACACCACAACAGCTACCACGTTGACGTCTATTGCTGGATCAGAACCACCATGGACAGCCCTGCAGGCCTCGATGCAGGCGATAGACATAAAGGTGGATTCAATACTCCAGAGATCTGTGAAGCAAGATGTTAAGATGGCTGCCTCGGCGGAAAAATCTGCAGTCCAAGCTCTAACTGCTACAGCTAAGCCAACAAGAAAACACGCTCTTGCGTTATTGGCTAGAGGCCCTGGAGAATTCCAACAGGGCAGCCCATGTGCGCATTGTGGGGCTACCAAAGGAAAGCGAAGAAGATGATCAGATAGGCATTCTGCACTCTTGGCTTCCCGAGGCTCTCCAACTAACCCGGGAAACACTTGTAGGGCAACTGTGCAAGGCATTTAGCATTACGTCGGGGAGGTAGGACCGAGAGGAAATACCCCCAGAACAATACTGCTGGTAACCACAAGTTCTTCCATGAGACACTATATTACAGGCCGCTAGGTTGGCGGCTTTGCTGAAATTTAATGGAACCACTGTTCATTTGTTCCCGATCTTTCTTTGCTACTAGAGCCAGAAGAAAAAAAAATTTGATGCAGTGAGAGCACGACTCCGGAGCTTGGGAGTCGGCATTCTTTGATGCCAACCCATCTAGAGATATACTTCACGGGAGGGGAGAGGGGGTCGCACTTACAAATATAGCAACCCTGTTGAAGCCGGGAAGAAGACAGAAGCCATTGCCAGGGAGTTCCAGGCCAACGAGGCACATCAATCAGCGGAATCGGAGGGAAGAGACCTAAACCCTTGAGGGTAGCATGCTGGACATTATAAATACACAAGTAAAATCCATGTAACTATATCACTGGTTAAAAAAGGTTTAATGTAAGTTAAAATAGTTATGGGTTGGAGCGTTCTGTAGTTCACTTCCTTCTCGTTTTACAGGGGGATGGGTACCGGATCCAATGGTGCTAAATATGTTTATGCCACCATTTTAGGAACTTGGAGTCACATCATCACTGGTTGAGGAGTTTTAACCATGCTTGGGACTAAACATTTTTTCTTGGACTCTATTACCAAAAGCCTTAGACTGTAGCCTTACGAAAAAGTTTGAGTAAAATTGTTTATTTGGTATTAACCCCCAGCTCCTAATAGCAGATTGTATAGGCTAGTTATCCTTCTTAACATTGGATGTATATGCAAAACTTGATGTTCACTTTGATGCCTTACAGGAGATGCACTATATGTAACTGCACATGCTAAAATTCAATAAACAAAGTTCAAAAACAAAAACAAAACACAGCTTTGGAAGCGGACTGTTCTTCCAAGAGGCAAACAGAAAAACTCCAGCTCTTCAAGAACTATGCCCTCAGGCATAATGTCCTGGAGTCTGGAAATATCTTGCCATGAGACAGGGTCAGTAAGTTGTAGCTCAGTGGCAGGATGACTGGACTCTTGCTGGACAGGGCTAGGAGCACTGAATACCAGGCCTGCCTGTCCCAGTCTGAGGCTATTAAGATTACCAAGATCATTGCTGTTGACCCTTTCCTGAGCTACAAGAGCACTCTGTAGGAGTGTGAACGATGGGAAGGCATACAGAAACCTCCTTGACCAGTACAAAGCTAAGGTGTCCTCTGGGACTTTGCCTCTTGGAAGAACAATCCACTCCCAGAGTTTTGTTGACAGGCCACCAGCAAAGGGCAAACAGATTTCTGGAGTGCCCCAACTTCTGAAAATTATGGACAGAACCTACTGGTTCAAGGTCCATTTGTGGTTTCCCTGACAGAGTCTACCAGGACATTGTCCTTGCCTGGCAGGTGTACTGCCCTGATCTTTGCATCTAGGGTGTAAGTCAGATCTTCACTGCCTCTGTGCACGGTCCTGAAGATCTTGTTCCTCCCTGCTTGTTTATACAATACACTGTTGTGGTGGTGTCTGTTCTGGACAGTCTGACCTTGTAACTGGAGAAGGACTGCATTGCCAGTAATACTGCCCCGAGTTCCAGGAGGCTGATGTGCTTCTGGGTCTCCTGTGGGATCCAGAAGCCACTTATTGCGAGGTCCTCCAGGTGGGTGCCCCATGCTAGAAGTGAAGCATCCATTGTGAGGATATCTGCTGGGGGCTGCTGGAGGAAGAGAATGCCCTGAATTCAACCAATAGTGTAGAGTACTCACCCCTGTCAGTGGCTTTTTAAATAAATAAGCACAAAATCATTAGAGAAGTGTTTTAAGGCTTTTTACTCCCATGTCAGCACTCAGAGCAGTACAACAGGAATCTTACATTTTGCCAGACATCTTGGGCTTCATCAGACAAGGACATCACTGTGGGGATGGGGGACCTGAATATGCCAGGAGCAAATTGGGGAAATACAGGTTACTCACCTGTAACAGGAGTTCTAGGAATGGTATATGTTGTTCATCCACACTTTCTGGCAGGTATCCTTGCCGTTTTAAATCTTGCCGAAAGGTCTTCAAGCTGGCTCCTCCCACCCACCCGGCTGGTAAAACTCTCGGCTCCGTCTCATGATGCCAGGTCTGGCCCGCTGGAAGCTCAGGTAGTGCGTCGAAGCCGGGGAGGTCGGTTGGGTTGTGTGGATGAACAACATACATCATTCCTAGAAAGTACAGTTACGTAAGAACTTACCGTAACAGAAGATCTTCAAGAGAGGCTCTTGCAGTAGGTAATTACATATAGGACTGACGCCAGCCGACGGCAGGACCCCACGGAAAAATTTCTAGCTAGCAGTCACTAGTGAGACCTTCACCGTCAGGTGACGCGCGTCAGAGGACGTCGGTATAAAGGGGTAGTCCCAGGCGTCCGCCTTCCAGTTCTTTCCTCACAGGCCAAGAAGACCCGGACTAAAGAGAAGCAGATATTTCCCTCAATGGGAAAGGAGCTGAAAAAGCCTAGGGGGATGGAGGGCGGGAAGGTATTACCTACTGCAAGAGCCTCTCTCGAAGATCTACTGTTACGGTAAGTTCTTACGTAACTGTACTATCTTACTTCGAGAGGGCTCTTGCAGTAGGTAATTACATATAGGACAGAATCCCAAGCAGTCTGGAACAAATGAAAGGCACGGGAGAAGGAACTACTCCAAAAAGTAGAACATAATCTAGCAGGACTCAAGAAAGGAGGCCTTGCAAGACAAGCTAACCCAAAACCTGCTCTACGTCGAGAGGCAATGTCCAAACTGTAATGTTTAGTAAAGGTATGGACTGAAGTCCAAGTGGCAGCAGCACAGATGTCTGCCACAGACACATTCTTGAAACAAGCCACGGAGGCGGCAACTCCACGAGTGACGTGACCTCTGACTTGACCCGGGAGGGTCTTGTACTTGTCATAACAGAAAGTGATGCAATGGGCCAACCATTTTGATAGGCATTGCTTAGAGACAGCATTGCCTTCTCTTTTGTAGCGAAAGAGACGAACAACTGATCAGTCTTTCTGAGATCCTTAGTCCTATCAGTGTAGTATCTCAGAATCCTGTGGACATCCATGGTATGGAGCAAGTATTCTCCTTGGTTGGAGTACTGCGTGAAAAAGGCAGGTAATTCAATAGACTGATTTAAGGTAGACTCTGCTACCACTTTTGGGAGAAACTTAGGATTCGTGCGAAGAGCTACTCGTTCTTTGTGAAAAATCAAGTAGGGGATTTTGCACATCAGGGCCTGAAGCTCGGAAATTCTGCAAGCAGAAGTAATGGCCACCAAGAAGAGTCTTCCGCGATAAAAACTTCAGGTCTGTGGAAGCAGCAGGCTCAAAGGGAGGAAGGGTAAGTTTCTCGAGGACAAAGTTTAAGTCCCAAGGCGGAGCTGGAGTCTAGATAGGGGGCCTAAGATGAAGGGCCCCTCTGAGGAAAGTTTTGGATACCTCCAGCTGAGCGAATGCCTTATCAGTGAAAGGGACATAGTAGGCTGAAATAGCTGCCATATGGACCTTCAAAGAGGAGTGACTGAGACCCAGGTCAAAAAGATGACGCATGTACTCAAGCAGAAAAGTCACATGGCAGGAAAAGGGCTCCACGTTCCTGGACGCAGCCCAGATAGAAAATCTTTTCCATTTCATGGCGTAGGTGGACCTAGTGGAGGGTTTTCTAGCCTCCACCAGAATCTCGGCCACCTTAGAAGAAATGCCAAAACGAGATTGGGCTAGGTCTGTAGGAGCCATGCATGAAGATGAAGGGACTTAAGTCCCGGATGGACCAGGGTCCCCTGATTCTGGGTCAGCGATCCTGGAGACAAAGGAAGAGGAAGAGGAGGAGCCTCTGAGTATTGTTGTAGAAGAGAGAACCAGATTTGCCTGGGCCAGAAAGGAGCGATCAGGATCATTCTCGCTCCTTCTAGAGCAAGCTTCTGTAACACACGAGGGACCAGAGGAATTGGGGAGAAAAGCATAGACGAATCTGTCCTTCCAGCTTAGAGATAGAGCGTCGCTCCAGAAAGCGTTGCGTTTTGGGAGGAAGCAAACAGGTCTATCTGAGGATTCCCCCAAACCTGGAAGATGCTTTTTAGGACTTTTTCGTTCAATTCCCACTGGTGTGGAACAGCCGACGAGCGACTTAGTCTGCCAGGACATTGTCGACTCCCGGAACATGGATCGCCATGAGGTGAAGGTTATGGAGAGTTGCCCAATCCCAGACCCTAACTGCTTCCCTGCACAGCGGGTAGGACCGAGTTCCTCCCTGCTTGTTGATGTACCACACCACGCACATGTTGTCCGTTTGGACAGCTAGGTGACCGGGAAGGATGTATTGGTGAAGGGTCTGGAGCGCATAAAGCACTGCTCGAAGCTCGAGCATGCTGATGTGGAGAACTATCTTCAGCTTTGACCAAAGGCCTTGGGTACGGTGAGGACCCAGATGGGCTCCCCAACCTTCGCCTGAAGCGTCCGTGGTCAGAGTCTGATCGGGGAAGGGGGGGGGAGATGAAAAAAGGGGACCCCCCGGAAGAGGTTCTCTCGAACCTTCCACCATTGCAAGTCTCTTACCATCGGCGAGGAGATCAGAACCGGATGATCTAGGCCGTCTACTCGTTGATCCCACTGAGATCGAAGAGTCCACTGAGAGATTCTCATGTGGAGGCGTGCGCGCGGAACCGTCGGGATGGCCGCTGCCATAAGCCCCAGTAGACTGAGCACTGACCTCGCCGGGACCCTCCTGTGTTCCGATAGGAGGGAAATCTGTGACTGGAGGGAGGCCCCCCCTGTCCGGAGGCACGAAGGCTTTGCACAAAGTTGTGTCGAGAACTGCCCCCATGAACTGGAGCCTCTGTGAAGGATCCAGGTGAGACTTGGAATGGTTGATGGTAATACCCAGGCCAGTGAAAACCTGCCGGGTGAGGGAGAGGAAATGCAGGAGTTCCTCCCTGGACAGGGCCGCCAGGAGCCAGTTGTCCAGGTAGGGGAAAACCTGAGCTCCCAAAGAACGCAGGTGGGCTGCTACCACCGCCAGGCATTTGGTAAAGACTCGGGAGCCGAGGAAAAGACCAGGGGAGCGCCTGGAATTGGTAGTGGACCCCCTGGAACGCAAACCTGAGGTACTTTTGGTGCGAAGGGCGAATGGGGATGTGCAGGTACGCATCCTGCATATCTAGTGCACAAAGCCATTGGCCCGGCCGAAGTAGGAGCAAAAGGGATTGAAGGGAAAGCATCCTGAACCTCTTATACTTCACATACAGGTTCAGGGAGCCGAGATCGAGAATAGGTCTGAGATCTCCCATCTTCTTTGGTACAAGGAAAAAGTGAGAATAGTACCCCGTCCTGTAGAGGTGAGCAGGGATGGGTTCTATAGCCTGTTTCGCAAGAAGCGCTGAGATTTCTTCCTTGACCAAAGGAAGATGGTCCCTTGAGTAAGCGGAGTTCAGAAGGGGGTGACGTGGAAGTTTCTGTAGAAACTCTATGGAGTGCCCCTCTGCTATAATCTGAAGCACCCATGAATCCGAAGTTATCCTCTCCCAACCCGGAAGGTGGAGGGAGAACCTCCCTCCTACCGGTTCCTCCGGGGTGTCTGGAGGGGGTGGGAGAGGGAAGGAATCAGGTGGTGTGAGGCAGCGCTGCAGCTGGGGCACCTGTTGCTTTTTTGGGTGGTGGGGGCCTGGCAGCTGTGGGGGCCCGACGTTTGGTGGCCCGCATTCCCTGAGGTTTCGCTTGAGGGCGGCTGTGTCTGCGAAAGGGACGGCGCTGTGGGGGATGGGGACGCTACATGGAATCAACGGATTTAAGGGCCGTCCCCTTCTCCTTCAAATCAGTGATGTCCTTGACATCACCATCGAAAAGCACAGAACCTCTGAAAGGTGCTTCTTGGATGGATGACTGCACCTCCGGGACCAAACCTGACACATGGAGCTATGCATGACGCCGAAGATTTACAGCGAAAGCAGAGCTCTGTCCTGCGGAGTCCACTGCCTCGTAGGTCATCCTCAGAATGTGACGACTGGCCGAACGAGCAGAATGGACCAAGTCGGCCAACTCCTGCTTGAGTTGAGAGTCAGGCAGAGAGTCGATCTTGGATTCTGCCTGGGTAAGGACGGCCTTCTGGTAATCCCCCATATGTGCAACATAGTTCAGGGCCCTAATCCCCAGTGTGGAAGAAGTGTAGCTCTTCCTTACATACTGATCCAGAAGGTGAGATTCCTTATCCGGGGAGCTCAAGTGCTTCGGATGTGCTGACCGGCCGTGAGCGGCTCTAATCACAACAGAGTCTGCGTGGCTGTGAGTGTCTAAAAAGTCTACACCCTCCGGAGCCTGGTATAGCCTGTTCGACTTCCTGGGAAGTGGGGCTAAAGCCGACAGTTGCTTCCAAATAGTGGAAACGAGGTGGGCGTGAGGCTCAATCCAGGGTGGCACTAAGGTAGGAGCCGTAAGGGGCAAGTCCAGATGCTCGGCGAGTTTTACCCGTTGAGGATCTGGTTCTAAGGAATGCCACTGATGAACTTCCTGGATCTTTCTGAGCAACTCCGTGAAGGAAGGATCCTCCGGAGAAGACTTCGGAGGAGTCCTCGGCCGGCGTTTGGACGGAGATCGTGGCTCGTCATCTTTCTCGGAACCCCCATCGGAGGCCTCTGAGGAGTCCAAGAGAGAGAAGGGGAGGAAGAGTCTGAAGCAGAGTAAGACTCCCAACTCGTCTAAGGGGAGGAATGGGGTCCTTGGGAGGGATCCCAGAATGCGTGTCCTGCCCCTCTCTGGATCCCGAGGGCAAAGCCCAGGAATCCGGAGGTGGAGAGGGAGTGTGCTGTCTGGGGTGTACGGGAGCCGGGGGTGGCACAGTCACCGCAAGATGGCTCTCGACTTCCTTGGTGAGCTGAGCCTTGGCCTCAGCCCACCAAGAAGCAAGAGTCTCCTGCAGATCCAACGGCGGCCTAGGGGGCGCTGGAGGAGGAGGAGGGGGATAGTTGTACGGAGGAAATCCGTAGGGAGAGTATCCGTAACCTGGCTGCGGGTATCCCGGAGTTGGGTACTGTGGCGTCTGGTACTGCAGCGAAGGAGTCTGCACTGGGTATGGCTGCGTAGGATACTACGGACCTGGGAAAACCGGCGTTGGATAAGACGGCGGATACCCAGGCGCTGGAGTAGCTGCCGGAGCAGACGGCCCAGCCGGGTACTCCACGGGCGGATCAGCCGGGATAGGCCCGTGGGGTGGAGAGCCCCGAAGGAAGAGGAAAATCCCCCGCCGGCGTCGGAGGGGCCGGTGTCGGAACTGGCGTCGGCAGAGGAGCCGGGGCCAGGGGAACCGGCGTCAGATCCGGCTATTCAGGAAGAGGATCGGACAGTAGCCCATGGTCGCGAGTCTCGTCCGGGGACGGGGATCCCCGGGGTCAGGCAAGGGGGATTGGGGCTCCCCTGATGGCAGCAAAGGCTGCGGAGAGCCTGGTATGACAGAAGTAGTAAGCTTATGGGCAGAGTCCCGGCAGACGCCAGAGGAGCCGGCGTCCGGCTTCCGGGGGTCCCTCATCGGAGGCGGGCCGAGATTCAGAGGAGGCCCGGTCCGAGGGAGACGCTGCCGAGCGCCGCCCCGAAGGGTTGAGCATCTTAGAGGCCTTCTCCCAGCGTACGTTGGAGGGGTCAACGTCTAGCTTAAGGGAGGTGCCCACACCAGTAGGCTGCAGGCCTGCGGCAGTACTGGGGCTGGAGTCTCCTTTCGCCTGGAGATGCCCCGCGGGCTCCAACTCAAACCTGTCGGGCGGGCAGATGCCTCCTTCAAAGCCTTGGAGGCTGCCGTCGGGCGATCCCCCGGAGGGGATGTTACCTTGCCTGCGACCCCGGCGGGAGTCACGGAAGAGGAGGCCTTTTCCCGGTGCCTTTCCTTATCCCGTTTTTTGTGCCCTTCAGGGGAGGTAGACACCTGCCGAAGTTCTCAGCTCTTTCTCATCGCAGACATCTTTTTGAGGAGATGGGCTTCGAGGGACTGCTGGCGTCCTCTGCGGGTGGCTGCGTTGAACCGGAGGCAGTGCGGACACTTATCGACCGCGTGGTCGGGGCCTAGTCAGAAGAGGCAGAGGGAGTGACCGTCTTTGTGAGGCAGTTGGGCGCCGCACGAGTCGCACTTATTCTTTGAAGGGGACAACATATACTGACATTCACCTGACGAAAGAGTAAAATTCTGAAACTAATCGGAAAAAAACGACGAAGTAACAGGACTGAGCGATAAGAACTCAACCGTGAGGCGCTGCACGAGCTGATGGCGGGAAAGAACTGGAAGGCGGGCGTCTGGGACCGCCCCTTTATACCGATGTCCTCTGACACTGGTCACCTGACGTGGGGGTGGTCCCGCCAGGGACTGCTAGCTAGAAATGTTTCCGTGGGGTCCTGCTGCCGGCCAGCGTCAGTCCTATATGTAATTACCTATTGCAAGAGCCCTCTCGAAGTAAGATCTCCTGTTACAGGTGAGTAACCTGTATTTCTAGAGACATGGATATGTTGTTCATCCACACTTTCTGGCAGACTCCTAGCAGTTCCCCGGTAGGAGGGAGGCCAGGCACACACACCCTACTTAGGGAATAGAGACTGGAGAACCGAGGCCCCAAAACCAGCATCCCGGCGTGACTCAAGGTCGATGTGGTAGTGAGTGATGAAGGTGTGTGCTGACTTCCAGGTCGCAGCACTGCAGATTTCCTGGATAGGGACGTCCCTGGAAGCAGCCACCGATGCAGCGGTATGGTGGGTAGAATAAGCTCTTATCCCTCTGGGAGGCTCCATGCCCGTCAACCTATAGCAGAGATCTATGCAGGAGGTGACCCACCTGCTTATCATCCCGCTTGGCTGCAGGTCTGCCAGGTGCGGCTTCAGCGTGGGTGACAAACAGCTGGCGAACCTCTCCAATTTCAGCCGTCAAGCTCCTTATAATATAGCGAATGCACTTCTAGGGTCAGAGTATGGAGCCTATATTAGACCTCTGAGGTGTGATTGGGTGAGAACACCGGCAGAGTCAACACCTGGTTAGGAGTGAAACTCCGACACCACCTTTGGAAGGAATTTCAGGTGGGGGCGCAGGACAACCTTGTCCCTGTGGAAGACCAGGTAAGGAGACTCGATGGAAAGCGCCTGGAGCTCTCCCATCCTTCTGGCTGATGTAATAGCCACCAAGAAGGCGGTCTTCCATGACAGGTGAGAGAAATCACACCTGTGCATTGGTTCGAATAAGCTTGCCCATGAGCTTTGCCAGTACCAGCAGTAGATCCCACGGAGGTGGAGGTTCTCGCACCGGAGAGGAAATGTGATCAAGGCCTTTGAAAAAGCGCCAGACCACCTTCTCCTAGCCACCGACTGCTTCCCGGCCCGCGCCCGGTAAGCAGAGATGGCTGCCAGGTGCACCTTTAGGGTCGTCGACCTAAGCCCTTGCTGAGAAAGGGACCATAGATAGTCCAAGATGCTTGCCAAGGAACAGGAGGAAGGGTCCAGACCCTTGCCCTGACAAATGGAAAACCTCTTCCATTTTAAGGCATAGCATTTCCTGGCAGACTCCTTATGGGACGCCTCAACCACATTGAGGACCTCGTCGGAAAGACCCAAGGCCTGGAACTCTAACCGCTCAGGAACCAGGCCGTCAGGTGCAGGGATTGAAGGTCCGGATGGAACACCTTCCCCTGATTGACTGAAAGTAGGTCCGTGCGAGCTGGAAGCTGCCTCGGGAGCCTGGAGCTGAGGCTGAGGAGATCTGGATACCAGCATTGGCGGGGCCAGTCTGGGGCTACCCAAATCACCTGCACCTTGTCCCTCCTCGCCTTGAGAAGCACCTTGTGGATCAAGGGAAATGGGGGAAAGGCACAGAAGAGGCCCGGGGTCCACGGCCTCGAGAAGGCATCCTGCAGTGAGCCCTGCTGAGGGGACAGGCATGGAACAGCCTCAACTCGCGTTCTCCTGGAGGAGAACAGGTCCACCCTGGTGTGCCCCAATGGGAGAACAGATCTTGTACTACCTCTGGCAGAGAGACCACTCGTGAGACACAGCCCCTATCGGCTTAGGGCTCGGCCAGGGTGTTGGAGGCTCCTGCCACATGAATGGCTGGGATCCCGCCTCCAGGCTGCGCCACGAGTGACCAGGCGGAGGCTTCCTTGCACAGAGGCATGGGTCCGTCCCGCCCTGGCGGTTTAGGTAGTACATGGTGCGTGGGTACTGTCCGTCTGGACCTGAACCATGACCCCGTAGCAGGAGCAGACATAGGCGGTGAGAGCTAGGCGGACCGCCCAAGCTCCAACAGGTTGATATAGCATCGGGACTCCGAGGGGACCAGAGGCAGTGCGCTCTATGCTCCCAGATGGGTATCCCAACCCATCAGAAGGCGGTCGAATAGAGAGACCGTGGGCTCGGGGCAGACAAATGGGATGCCCTCCTGCAGATGAGCTGGAATGATCCACCACTAGAGAGCGTTCCACATCCCCTGGGTCACAGTCACTAGCTGGTCCAATAGATCGCAGCATTGAGACCACTGGCTGGCCAACCCCCACTGAAGGGGACGCATGTTCCAGCGGGCCCAATGGACCACGCTGGTGCAGGCCGCCATGAGACCCAGGAGGCGCAGGAAGTCGGCAGGGCGCAATTGCCCAACCAGAAATGATTGGGCAAAGGAGAAGAGAACCTTGGCCCTGTCCACCGGGAGCCATGCTCTGGCTCGAAGAGAGTCTAGCTCTGCCCCGATGAAAAGAATTACCTGCTTTGGTTCGGGTTCCGACTTGGCCTCATTGATGAGGAGGCCGATCTGAGAGCAAACCTGGAGGGCCAGATCTCTGGACCGCTCCACCTCCTGTCTGGAGGGGGCTGCTATCAGTCAATTGTCCAGGTAAGGGTACACCCGGACCCCCTGGTGCCGCAGGAATGCTGTCACCACTGCCATGCATTTGGTGAAGACCCTGGGAGCAAGAGACAGGCCGAAGGGCATGGCTCGGAACTCGTAAAGGGATCTCTCCGCTCGAAAGCGAAGGAATCTCTGGTCAGACGGACAGATAGGGATGTGAAAAAACTAGTCCTGTAGGTCCAAAGACCAGAACCACACGCCGCGTTCCAGGGATGGTATTATCTGAGCCAGAGTGACCATCCTGAAGGTCAGAGACCTTAGGAACTTGTTTAGGTCGTGCAGGTCGAGAATGGGGTGCCAGCCCCCCGTCCGTTTTGGGACCAGGAAGTACCTGGACACAAACCCCGGGTCTGAGGGAGGGTCCGCCACCTCTCTGATCACCTCCTTCTCGAGGAGCAGAGCGATGTCGGCTCAGCGAGCCGACAGCAAGGCTGCGGACCCCAAGGCCACCCGGAGGGCAACGGCTCGGAAGGGCGGGGCCTGCTCGAACTCCAGAGGCAGGCCCTTTCCCACCACTTCCAACACCCACCGGTCTGTAGTGATAGCGGACCAGGCGGAAACTGAAGTGGCATTCCCCCAAGGGAACCTGGGAGTGTGGTGGCGAGTTGAGGCGGCACCCCTCAGCCAGTCACTGAGCAGGCTTGGAGGAGGGACTGGCTGAGGACCACCTGGGCCTTCCTCCCTGCTTCCTGGAGGAGGAAGCCACGGGCTTGGGTTTGGGATGCTAAGCACGAGTCTGCTGACCCTGATGCTGCTGGGCCGGACGTGCCGCGGGCGCAGATGGACGAAAGGGCTTGGGTGCGGTCCGTGGCCCTTGTCCCTCTGGGGGGATGAGACAGAGTCCAGAGTGGAACTGGACTTTTCAATCCTCTGGAGGTGACCTTCCACTCCAGGGCTGAAGAGGTCTGTCCCCAGGAAGGGGACATCCGCCAACTATGTGCTGGGTATCCGCTGTGAAGATGGATATCCTCAGCCATGCCAGCAGCCATAGCCACTGCGGCCCCTGACGACCTGACACATGAGTCACTGATGTCAAAAGCAGTCTGAAGTTGCTGTTGGCCACTGCCCTGCCCTGGTCCCTCACCTGCTTAACCGTGGTCTGCAGGTCAGCTGGGAGATTAGGGACTACCTCGTCCAGGGAGCCCAACAGGGCATGAGAGAAGTGTGCCATCGGCACAGCTGAGCTGGCCTGACGAAGGCCAGGGAGGACTAGCGTAGACTTTGCGCCAGCGTGTCAACTTCTTGGACTCCTTGTCAGAAGCTTGTCCATGTCCCTGGCGCTTCTGGCATGCGAGAAGATGCTGTCGGTAACCAACCCCTCGGCTGAGGGGTGTTCCGAGAAACCGGACAGGGAACCGGTAGGGACCGCATACTTCCTCGCCATCCTGGCCGAAGGCGCAGGGCAGGAAGCTGCCAGAGCTCCAAGGCCAGGCCTACAATGGCCTGGGCCACTGGAAAGGCCTCCGTAGGAGAATCCCCTTGGTCCAATATCTCTGTGAGGGGATACTTGGCCCGCTTGGATATGGGCTCGAGCTGCATCCCGGTGGACTCCGAGATGAGCCTAAGCAAACCCATGAAGGACGATGGGCTATCATCCAACGACTGACCACCTGAGGACTCCAAGTCGACCCACCTGGAGAACAGGAAGGAATAGTCGTTGGACTCGGAGAATCCGCAAGAGCTGCCTGGGCCTGAGCCACCCTCCACCTGCCGAGGGCGATCGGGAGTGAGGGTGACAGACAGCCTATGAGGCAGACCCTGGGCCGACTGAGAATTCTTGTTGGGGCCCATAACAACGGCTGTGGAGCGGAGGTTCCACCCAGAAATCGGTGGGCAAGCCGGCTTTTGGCTCTATAAACAGGCCTGGGAGTAGGCGCCAAGGCAGAGCGTAGGTTACTGGCTGCTCCGTGACAGCCACTTGATAGCCAGGGAAGGCGACGACGTCTGCTTGCTCCCGGACAGAAGAAGCTGTTGCCACATGAGGTTCTCGCAGCGCCGATGCAACATGCGTCGAAGCCTCACCTCGTCCGAGGATGAGGACGAGCGGCGACGCCGCTTGCCATGGTACCGGGACCGAGACTGCCTATGACGGCGGGATCGGCTGGACAGAGAAGAAGTCCGAGACAGGGACCGCGAACCTCTGCTTTTCCGAGGAGGGTTCTGGGGCAGGCCGGGGGAAACCTGCTCTCCCCTCAGCTCAGAGGGTTTAACCGTGGACTCCAGAACCGGAGGCACGGGCAAGTCCACAGAAACCTCAATCTCCGCCAGGGGAACCGGGGAGTGAGGGTTTTCGGCTTCACTGGTCGACAGCCCGTCCGACGGGTCGAGAAAAATCTCGATCATGGCGACGGGAGCCTCAGTCAACTGACCTGACGGGGACACCATGAGGCCAGTGGCCGAAGCCGAAGGAGCGACCGAAGTCGATGGTAGACTACTCGGTGAGAGGGACCTCTTCCGCTCCCAAGAGCGTCGACGGAGGGACTTACCTTTGTGGTCCTTCTTCTTGGACTGGGAGGAAGGCCCTGAAGATGTTTGTCCCTCTCCCTTAGTGGAGGGGGACAGACAGAGCTCCTTAAAAGAAGCTGAATAGGAGGATCCCAAGGAGAGCGGGATAAAGGCCGCGGCCGAGGAAAGCGAAGATGCGGCCTGCGCCGCCTCCTCCTCGAGGCGATCATCTGCTCAAGCTGTTCCATCGAGCCTGCCGTGGGAAACTGCCTAAGCAGACCTCTTAGACTTTACTGGAGGAACGGTTCTCGGCGCCAAGTTGCAAGCGGGTGGATCGTCTTCCAGGACGAGGGCCGAAAAAAGAAGAGCACAGGTCGCAAGCCTCGGGTCATGCTCAAGGCCAAAGCAGTGAGCGCTACGTGGAGTGCGGATCCGTCCCGAGACATCTTTCTGCCCACATGGGCACCTCCGAAAACCGAAGTCGATTTGTCCATCGCAGCCGCAAGGGAAATAAATGACCGAAGTCTTGAAAACCTTAAAAGTAATTTCAGGTAAACCGAAGAAATAGGAACCAGTCTTATACGCAGAGCGTTAAGGAGGGAACCTGTCTGTCACCCTCCACTATGGGAGAGGGAGAGGGACCAACATTTTCCGGGCCTTCCTCCCGGTCCAAGAAGAAGGACCACAAAGGTAAGTCCCTCCGTCGACGCTCTTGGGAGCGGGAGAGGTCCCTCTCACAGAGTAGTCGACCATCTACTTCGGTCGATCCTTCGGCTTCGGCCACTGGCCTCACGGTGTCCCCGTCAGGTCAGTTGACCTGAGACTCCAGTCGATGCAGTCAGGAGACAGGCAATGGCACCACAATCCGCACAGGGATTGTATACAGACCCCCTCCTCAGGGGGAGGAAATGGACAAGGAAATGATAGAAAGTATACTTAGAATGGCAGAAAAAGAGGAGATATTGCTGATGGGTGATCTGAATATGCCAGATGTTAACTGGAGTTCAGTTGCAGCTGCCTCTTCGAAGAGTGCAGTTATTCTAGATGCCCTACAAGGGGCATGCCTTAGACAACTAGTACTGGAGCCCACTCGAGAGGGAGCAATATTAGACTTTATACTCTCAAATGGAGATGGAGAGAGGATCACAAATGTAGAAGTGGGTAGCTATCTGGGAACTAGCGACCATCGAACAGTATGGTTCACAATAAACACAGCAATAGAGTCAAGCCATACAAAGACAAAAGTACTGGACTTTAGGAGGGCTGACTTTGCCAAAATGGGTGAGTGCCTAAGGAATGCACTAGCAAATGGGCAGGAAGGAGGGCTGGAAGAACAATGGGGAATAATAAAAACTGCCATCACAGAGGTATGAGCCTTTGTGTGAAGCAAATAAACAAAACAAGACGATGTAAGAAACCACTATGGTTCTCAAAGGAAGTGGCAGTGAAGGTTCAAGAGAAAAGAAAGCATTCAGGAAGTACAAGGAATTGCAGAAGGAGCAGGACAGAGAACTGCATCAGTTAAAGCAAAGAGGCTGGGAAGGCAGTCAGAACAGCAAAGGCCCAAACCGAGGAAAAGATAGCCAACTCAGTTAAGGGGGATAAAACCTTTTATAGGTACATCAGGGAGCGAAGGAAGACCAAGGGAGGGATAGTGAGGCTTAATAAAGGGAGGGAGGGTGGGCAGAGGGAGACTGTGAAAAGGCAGAGATACTAAACAAATATTTTTGCTCAGTATTTACAAAGGATGAGGGAGGTACATAAAACAAGACAGTAGTAACACTCTGGATACAGCAGTTGATACCAGCCCATTTACAGAAGAAAGGTTCTGAAAGAACTCTTAAAACTGGAAGGTGGACAAAGCAATGAGGCCTGATGGAATTCATCCCAGAATTCTAAAAGAACTAAGGGTAGAACTAGTGACACCACTGACTACCCTTTAACAAATCATGGGAGGATGGGGTGGTACCGAGGACTGGAGGAGGGCAGATGCGATCCCTTCACAAAAGTGGGAGCAAGGCAGAAGCAGGAAACTATAGACCTGTTAGTTTAACCTCAGTGATAGGAAAATGATGGAATCACTTCTAAAGGAAAGAACTGTCGAGTATCTAGAGGCCAGAGGGGCACAGGACCCTAGGCAGCATGGATTCACAGCGGGAAGGTCATGCCAGACGAATCTGTTAGATTTCTTTGACTGGGTGACCAAAGTAGTAGATCAGGGAGGGGCTGTGGACATGGCCTACCTAGACTTTAACAAGGCATCTGACAGTCCCACACAAAAGATTAATATACAAGTTAGCCAGCCTGGGAGTGGGTCCCAAGATGACAGCCTGGGTAAAGAATTGGCTGGAGAATAGGACACAGAGTAATAGTAAATGGAGTCCACTCAGAAGAAAGGAGGGTTACTAGTGGGGTACCGCAGGGTTCAGTATTAGGACCGGTCCTCTTCAATGTCTTTATAAGCGACATTGCAGAAGGACTGGAAGGAAAAGTATGTCTCTGAAGATGACACTAAGATCTGCAACAGAGTTGATGCACAGGGTGGGGTGGAAAGGATGAGAAGGGACTTGGCAAGGTTAGAGGAATGGTCAAATGTATGGCAGCTTAGATTCAATGCTAAGAAGTGCAAGGTAATGCACCTGGGAAACAAAAACCCAGGGGAAGAGTACACAATGGGGGGTGAGATACTAACAAAAATGGAAAGGGACCTGGGGGTAGTCATATCAGACGACCTAAAGATAGGCAAGCAATGTGAGAGGGCAGCAAGGAGGGCTGGAGGGATACTGGGATGCATAGGGAGAGGCACCACCAGTAGAAAACAGGAAGTTATTATCCCTCTGTACAGACAGCTGGTGAGACCCCATCTGGAGTACTGTGTGCAGTTCTGGAGACCCAATCTCCGCAAAGACAGACAGGATGGAAGCGGTCCAGAGGAGGGCAACTAAAATGGTGCAGGGTCTGCATCGGAAGACATATGAAGAGAGACTTAAGGAGCTTAATATGTATAGCCTTGAGGAAAGGAGGGAGAAGGGGGGACATGATAGAAACTTTCAAGTACCTCAAGGGAATCAACAAAGTCCAAGAGGGTAGTATCTTTCAAAAAAAAAGGTGTGCAAGAACAAGAGGGCACAATTTGAAGATAGAGGGGGGCTCAGAGGTAATTTAAGGAAGTATTTTTTCACAGAGAGGGTTGTGGATGCATGGAACGGCCTTCCGAAGGAGGTTGTGGAGTCAAAATCAGTGGTGGAATTCAAGCATGCATGGGATAGTCATAAGGCAATTCTAGGGGGTGGGGTAGGAAGAAGTAGGCTGCTGGTTAACTAGGATCTGCAGCTTATCCAGTAGGTAGGGAAATGGGCAGACTGGATGGGCCAAGCGGTCCTTATCTGCCATCAAATTCTATGTTTCTATGTAACCTGAGCTTCCAAGCGGTAAGGAAGATCTGGCGTCATGGGGTGGAGCCGAGAGTTTTACCACCCAGGTGGGTGGGAGGAGCCAGCTTGAAGACCTTCTGGCAAGATTTAAAGCGGCAAGGATACCTGCCAGAAAGTGTGGATGAACAACATATCCATGTCCCTAGAACCATGGTGTCCTCATCGAGCAAGGAGCAGCGCCTGTTGGACGTCTTCCAGGATGCGTTCCTTACCCAGCTGGCGACAAAGCTGACAAGGAAGGGGTGCATCCTGGATGTGGTCCTGTCAGATGGGGAGCTCATCAGGGACCTGGCTGTTGGGGGACTCACTGGCGGGCAATGACCATGTCACAGTTTGGTTCTCCCTAGAACTAGGGGGCAAGGTACAGCACACAAGAACGACCGTGGTGGACTTCAGGGGGATTGAGGGAATCCTGAGGGCCTATCTAGAGGGGATCAGGCCAAGCATGGGCACGGAGGCACGATGGGAATTAAGATAGGGCTCCTGGAGGCTATGAAGGCCTGCACAAGGGAAAGACTTAAGAAGGGCAAAGCTAGGAAGCGGAGTTGGTGGACCAAAGAGGTCCAGGATCCAGTGAGAGAGAAAAAGGCTGCCTATAGCAGTTATAAAGGCTCTCGGGAGGCTATATCCAAGGAGGAGAATGATATGGCAACCAGGAGGGTCACCAGGGTGGTGAGATCGGCTAAGGCGGGGGAAGAGCAGAGATTGGCACAGGGGATAAAAGGGAGGGGGAAAGGGTTCTTTAGGTATATCAGGGAAAGAAGGAGAAGGGGCAGATCAGTCTGCTCAGGATGGGAGAGGGTGGGTAGGTGGAAGAGGTTGGAGAGAAGGCAGAGGTACTAAATTACTTTTTTGCCTCTGTATTCACAAGGGGGGGAGAACAGCACTGCTAGGAGAGGGGACAGGGGATACAGTGGTCGAAGAGGCGGAATAGGATGAGGAAATACCCAGAGGTAGGGTGCTGGATGCACTCAAGACCTTAAGAGGGGACAAGGCACGGGCCCCGATGGGATCCACTCCAGGGTGCTCAGGGAGCTGGCAGATACCCTGGCCACCCCCCCCTAGCAGATCTTAACTACTCCCTGCAGTCTGGGTGGGTACTTCAGGACTGGATAATGGCCCACATTGTGCCTATCCACAAGGGAGGCCCACAAGAGGAGCTGGGTAACTATAGACTGGTTAGCCTGACGTCGGTAGTGGGCAAAGTGATGGAGAGCATCCTGAAGGAAAGGATAGAAGGGGTGCTGAGGGCTCGGGGTCAGACACATTCACCAGCATGGCTCTGTTAATGGCAGATCGTGCCAGACAAATCTGGTGGAGTTCTATGAAGGGGTGACAAGGGTGCTGGATCAGGGCAGGCCAGTGGATGTCCTCTTTCTGGACTTCAGCAGGGCTTTTGACTCCATACCACATCATGGGCTGCTGCAGAGTATGGGGGTGGGGGAGGAGGGGCAGATGGATAGGACACTGGCTGGCGGGCAGGTACAGAAGGTGAGGGTGGGTGGGGGAGGTCTCATCCTCAAGGTTAGTCACAAATGGGGTACCACAGGGTCGGTGCGGAGTCCACTATTTAATGCTTATGTCATGGACATCAGAAATTGTATCAGGAGCAGGATGAGTCTCTTTACGGACGACTCTAAACTGAGTAGTGGTGGATGAGGAGGAGGGAAAGTTGGAACTTCAGGAGGACCTGAAGACTCTAGGGAGGTGGTCAAGAATCTAGAAACTAAAGTTTAATGCTGCAAAATGCAGGGTTCTTCACTTGGGAGCCAACCCGACTCATACATACACTTTGGTGGGTTGGGGGGGGGGCACTGCAGATTTCAAGGAGGGAGAGGGACCTCGGGGTGCTGATGGATGCTAAAATTAACAACTCAGAGCAGTGTAGAAGGGCGTCGGCACAAGCAAATAAAATGCTGGGGTGCATAGCCAGGGGGATAACCTCAAGGAGTAGTGAGGTACTGCTTCCGCTGTACAACAGTCTGGTTAGACCACACCTTGAATACTGCATGCAATTTTGGTGTCTCTACTTAAAGAAGGACATTGCATTACAGGAGAGGGTACAGAGGACTGTGACTAGGATGGTACTGGGGCTAGGGGAAATGCCCTATGAGGAGCGACTGGGGGAGCTCAACCTATACCTCGGAGGAGAGAAGAGACAGGGGTGATATGATAGAGGTTTTCAAGTATCTCAAGGGGGTCAACAGGGTAAGTATTGAGGCGGTCCTACAGTTATGGGAACAGAGGGCCACCAGGGGACACCCCAAGAAGCTGGATGGGGAGAGGTTGAGGGGGGAAACAAGGAGACGCTACTTCACTGAGACAGTGGTGGAGCCCTGGAATGCGTTGCCCAGAGAGCTGGTGGCTGCTACTACAGTGGAGGAGCTCAATAAGGGCTGGAATAGGTGCAGGGGGAGGGTACATCCAGGATCCCCGCTGGGAAATAGGGGTCCTTGTGTGGGTGGAAGGGAGGGCTAAAAATCGGTGCCCGGCCTAGGCACTGACCATCGAGCAGACTAGCTAGACCATAGGGCCTATTCTGCTGGCTTCGTAGTATGTTAGTATAATGAGACATTCTATTCAGTGTGTTTAAGTACATTCACAGCCTTACTATTTAAATTTGACATGCAAACAAAGTGTTACTAAAGAGAGCAACCAATCAGAGACAGTGCTCATTTAACAACAGTGCAAGTTGAATCAAATCAAAACACAATACAACAGTGACATATAAAGTGAGTCTCAAGCTATTATAGCTTTAAGGTACAATCCACATTTCAAATTCATCTTTCTCTCAGTCGGAGACCTATGTGAAAAGACATCAAAAAGAAATGAAATAAGTTTTTCAAATCCTACAAGATGTATCCATGCATATAACATCCAAATACCTATTCACTCCATATAGAGGTGATGGTAAGGGGGGGTGTCAGATTTTTTTTCCCTCAAAAAGCAAGTACATACTATATGATATTACCAAGCTCCCCTGTTTTGAAAAGTTGTTGCAGAATTCTAATGAGCACATCTGTTAACACATGTCACTAAACTAATGCAGTGAGCTAATTTTCTCTTTTTAAGTAAAAAAAGTTTTGAGTACAAACTTATAATTCGGGCCATGTCCCTTGATGGCTCCTAACACATAGATCCAAAGCTGTTCTTTTTCATTTAACATCAATTCAACAACCCCACCTCTGATGCTTTTAGGGACATGCTCAAGGTCAAAAGCCGAGACCTTACGTCTCTCCTTGTGGCCACTATTTTTAATTTGCACGGCCAAAGCATATTCATCATTTCCATTTTTAATTGCTAGAATGTGTTCACTCGATCTGAGGCACAACTTTTAGTGCGACTAAAACATTTTCCACAATTACAAGAAAGTTCATATATCACCCCCTCAGTCTGACAATTCTTCTGCTCAGACTTTATACCAATCAGTCCCACAGTTCCTTCTCATTCTCAAACTGTCCCCAGGGCAGGTTTTTGACATGCCCAGGGTGACAGCTCGTAGCCAGCAGCAAACTGTTGCGATAAGTAGGCTTTTTGAACAAGTCCATAACCAAAGAACCATCAATGTCCTTCATAATGTTGAGGTCTAAAAATGAACTGCTTTCGGGTCTGCATTTATTTTAAACCAGAGATTTTCGTTGGACCCCTCAAGATATTCCACAGAATCATCCAGGTCTTGTGCCTTTCCATATTACCGTAACAGAATATCAATAAAGCGCTTGAAGAAATCTATCTTTTCATAGTATGGATTGGAATCAGGATTAATTACAAATTCATCCTCCCATCTTTCTAAATATAAATTTGCAAGACTGGGGGCCAGAGTTGCCCCCATGGCTGTACCACTCACCTGTTGATATACTCTCTTGAAACATAAATACACTGTTTTTGAGTACGATTTCAGTAAGGTTAACCAACATTTATTTTCTCCTGTGGTAATGTGGTATGTTATAAGTTCTCTTCTACTGCCATAAGCCCCCCTCCTCATGGGGGATATTGATGTAGAGAGAGAGAGTTTGTCAACATCCAAAGTGACCAGTCACCATTGCTGCTCTGTTTATATGTCCTTAAGAAAAGGCAGCACACTAGTAGTGTCCTTTATGTAACTTCTGGATAGGGGTACAATGGGGCACAAACAAAACATCTACAAATTTGAAATGGGTTCCATGACCCACCCGATTCCAGAGACTATGGGGCGGCCTGGTGGTGTGATGTGGTAGGGTGTATCTAAGGGAGTGTGTACAGGGCAGTTTTTTTGGGGAATTGTACTGTAAGATAAAACAGTTCATTGCTGCTGATAAGGCCATTTTGAAAGAGTTCGAGTAGGTACAATTCAACACTCTTTTTAATTTGCTCTGTAGGGTGAAAGCTAAGCAGTTTGTAAAAGGCAGTATCTGAGAGCTGCCTATGTATTTCTGCTTCATACTGGGTAGTGTTTTGCACTATTATACTGCCCCTTTTGTCTGCAGGTTTGATGACTACGGCAGTATTGCTAGTTAGGGCATTAAGTGTTTGCCCTTCCTCCTTAGTGAGGTTGCAATAGGGTAATCTAGGGGTCTCCCCGATTTCCTTCATATCGCGTGTGCAACATTCTAGAAAGAAGGACACTCTGGGATGTAGGGGCAGGCAGAATGTTGAGGGGGGCCTATGAGCCTGTAGTGTTTGTACAGGTATCACTACCCTGTGTATTTAATGCCTCCCTCATCCCCACCCACACACCCCGAATCTGGAAAAAAAAAAAATAAACATTTTTAAATTCAGTTTCCTTGTAAACATATTCAAATCTATAAAGGCATCAAAGACAGAAACAGAAAATGCTGGTACAAATGATAACCCTTTACTTAATACCTTCATTTCAGTATCTGTAAGTGATAGATCCGAAATGTTTGTCAATATCTTGTGGGATTATTTGCCCTTGCCTCTGCCTCTTGTTCTTCCTTTTGACCCTCCTTGTTTTCCCCTTCCTCTTCCCACATCTGAAGCTTGGAATTGAAACCTGGTCCGATGCTCGCTCCTCCAGGGTTGTGTTTGCTTAGGAGGATCTGCCACTAAAAAAGGACCCAGTTCATTTTCACTTTCTGATGCACTGTCCACTGTGCTATAATCAGTTGCTATGTTTGAGGCCAGTGGTCTCTTAAGTGGTTCTGAATATTTCACCTGGAACCGGGCCCATAACACCACTGCAGTGGAGGCAGCATTGGGACTCAGTAGCTGTGGAAAAATCCACTGCAGGCTTTGGTTGGCCAGCTGCGAAGGAGTTGGCTGTGGCAATCACAACTGCACCTTTCCCTGACGCATGAAGACTTTCCCCTGCAGTGTACCCAGTTCTGCACCTATAAAGTCCAGTACCTGAACAGGTTCTGTGTGGGACTTCTGAAGGTTTATCAGGAAACTCGGGCTTTCCAAGATGCCTTTCACCTTCTGGATAGAACACTTTGCCTCTTGCTCAATTATCCTGTGACTAAGTCCGTCATCCAGGTAGGGAAACATTACCGCACCTTTTTTTCTCAGATGTGCTGCTACCATGGCCAAGTGCTTTGTGAAGGCTCTTAATGCTGAGGTGAGGCCAAAAGGATGGACCATAAACTGACACCAACTGTTTCCTAGTCTGAACCAGAGGTATTTTCTGTTTGTGGGTCTTACTAATATGAAAATAGGCCTCTTTCAGATCTAGAGAGCCCAACCACCTCTCTTCCCCTGCTGATGGTATTATTGTGCTACAGTGCAACCATCTTGAACCTTTTTTTGATAAGTTTGTTCAGATATTTTGCGTCTAAGATGGGTCACCACTCCACATTTTTCTTGTGGGTCAGGAACTATCCTGAAAAGCTACACTTGCCCCACTATAAGGCAGGAACGTTTTCCATGGCTTTTGCTTGTAGCGATCTGTTTATTTCCAGTTCCAGCAGAATTTTTTCTGTGGGTGAATGGCTGGAACATTTGTGTTTCTGCAGTTATGGGAATTTTTGGAGCTGCAGGGACAACCCCTGACCCACTACCTCCAGGACCCACTTGTCTGTGGTAATGTTTAATCATACCTGGATGCAATGGGCAGTCTTCCCTTCAACAGCAATGGCGGGTGACTTGGGTAGAATCTAGGGTTTTGTTTGGGCTGAGGCTTGGGGGGGGGGGGGGCTGGTGCCACCATGGGACACCTGAAACCTTTCCTGCCTCTGTAGTAACCTCTTTGGGGTTGGTACTCATAGGGAGTTGGTGTCTAGGATAGTAGCCCCTACCTTTGCCTCTCATACCAAATGGTCTGTAGGAAGTGGAGACCTTTTCTTTATCAGTGTTTCTGAACTCATCTACTTTCTTCATCTTTGCCTCTGCTTGTCTCCAAACAGTTCCTTTGATTTGGAAGTCTATGGCCTTGGTCCAAGTGTCCTGGGGAAGGATGGCTGCCCTTAGCCCTTGCAGTGTCATTAAGGAGAGTCTCCTGGCTAAGACCCTTGAAGCAAAGTCATTAGTGTCCACACCAGAGAAACAAAATCTGCACGGGCCAGGGAAAAAAAAAACTGCACCCTTACAAACAGTCAGAATTTATGTTTGTTTTGTCCTACCGTATTCCAGCAGTAGTTGTATTATACTCTACTTGTAAGCTGGAGAAGAGCAGTAATCCACACACATAGAATCCAGAGACAATAAAAACTTTATATTTATTTATTACAGAATCAGAGTACCTTTGAGTCACCGACTCATTTACAAAGGTTCCACGTCACATAGGTTATAAACAGACAGACATTGCAGTGATTACAGAGTTAGATCACAGGGAAAGATACAGTTTGTTTACAGGGAATCAGCTTTCTAACTTTCAAAAATACTAGGGTAACTTAATGGAGTAATTTACAGTGTTACACATTGTATCATGTGTCCATAATGACCTTGTCTGGAGAGGAGTTTGCCGTGGTGTTACGTCAGTGTCCACAGCCAAGTGGAACTGGTATTTGGTGGTATCTAGGGCTGACTTTGCTGTGGCAGTCATATCCTGTGCCAACTCACCTTCAGCCTCATCAGCCAGTGCCAGCACTGCAGTCCACCGTGCTTTCTGCTACTATGCTGCATAAGCCAAGTAAGCTGCTTGCCTAATGAGCAGGGCAAGCTTTTTGACCACATTATCCAATCTTCTGGAGTCCTTATCAGGAGGCTGTGCTAAGAAGGGAACCTTAGCCCTCTCACAGGTAGCCACTTGTCCTACACCTTGATGATCAGGGTGGGCATAGAGGTACTTCACCTCACCCCACCATCTGTCCACCCGATGGGGTTTCTTAATCTTTTCATCAATGCCTGCAACTGAAGTAGGTACAAACATGATTTTTGAAGCAACATTTTGTAGTGTTTTGTGTAGGGAACCAGCAGCCTTCATCTTATTTCTATTTCCACACCCTACTGCGGCGTAACTGGTGGGGGCATCCAACCACCGGCTCTGCCTGCCCGGAGAGCAGCAGGCTCACTTGCATGATGGGGGATCCGGTGCAACTGCACACCGACCTGCCGGAGGGCCTCCCCAGGCCACTCTGAGCCAGACAGGGCCCGGACCCCCCAGCATAATTCCACGACAGTCCTCCAGGAAGGGCAGAGCACGGCCATCAAGCTGCACAGTCATGCCCAGAAATTTTCCTCCTTAGACCCCTGGAGTGCCGACGTGCAAGGACATCTGAGGCACAATGTGCAGACGTCCGCCGCACTCCACCCCCAGTGGCACCAGCCCTAGTAGTGCCCCCGATAGTCACCGGGGGCCGCTGAAAAGCAGTGGGAACCCTCAACCCTCCCCAGGATAGGAGAGCAGTCCTCCAGACGCTCAATCCTATCCCTCCCCTGCCGACCCCTGGCAACCCAGCAGTGTTTCCTAACCAGAGTCGCCAGTGTGGAATAAGGTGTGGGGTCCAGCATTCCTTGACGATGCCTTTGTCTGCTATTATTGTAACCTGTCTTTTTTTTTGTAAGTTCCACTGTAATGACCTTGTTTTGTACCTTATTGCCTTGACGTGGAACCTTTTTAAGAGAGACCTCAGCTCAAAGGTGTCATCTGAAATATAAATAAAAAACCCTCAGCGCCACCGGGCCGGCCAGGACCAGCAGCCTTCTTGTAGGAGCTGGCCCCATCATACCCATGAATTCTGCTTCTTCCTAATCTTCCTCGGTTTCCTAAGGGGGATGCTAGAGTGCTTACCATTTGCCTAATGAAAAGAGGAATATGAAATAATCCTCTGTAGGCCTTGGAGGGAAGCCAAACTCCTGCTCAGGTGAAAAATTTTGTTCACCTTCCTCCTCACCATAGGCAGGTAGACTGGAGCCTGAGCGCGGGGGCAAGTTCATAAGATTTACCATGACTTGCAAGGCTCAATGCCTGCTCCTTTCCTTCTTCAGGAAGAGTGGCAAGGACATTATCCCCAACAGTTTCCAGTGCCTGTTCTGGGGCTCTTATTTATATTTTTGCCATCATTGGACTCAGGTTTCCCCTGTCAGACACCATGGAATCTTTGCCATGCTTATTTGAAGGTGAAACAGCTTTACCTTTTCCTCTGTCCCCTTTGACAGTTTCTGCTGCTGTATATGAGGAGACTGACCCCTCTGACATATGCTTTCCATCATTATCATTTGGAACTCCCACAGAGCCTGTACTGTGTTTTTGTGACACAGAGGCAGACTAAGAAACCAGTAATTCTTGGCTTTATATATTTTTTTTTGCCCTCTTCCTTTGGGCTTAAAATCTGTCAAATTGTGATCTGGATTTAGGCACCTTAAACAGAGTTTGTGGCAGTCTGCCCTTGTCTGGGACAAGGTCCCAGGGCTAAAGAAGAACCTCAGCCAGACTGCATGGACCATGAGTCTTTTGCTGTCATGACTGCCTATGTTTCTATGTAATTCTTAAAGCCCGTAGGTCCTCTTTTCTATTTTCTCGAGTCTGTCAAGCCAAACACTTCTCCCCCCCCCAAAAGACTGTCAATACTTCCCACTAAACCCCAATCAGCCAAATGGTTTCTGACAGGAAAACTGCTTTCAATTTCAGTTCCCTATACTAGGAACCAAGTAAACAATGGGAAAACCCGCAACAGTTAAATCTGGAGGGATTTTCCCAGTCAGGATAAAAACTGACTGCAAGAGTCAAACCACTAGCTTAAAAGCATTTTTTTTTTTTTTAAATCTTTTTCGTACAAATTTAGTAAAGTAACGCAAAAAATGGTGTGGTTCTCTTTGGGCAAGAACCGTGATATACTGCAGCCTCCTCCAGCATCTGGGAACAGAATGGGAATCAGAGAACCTCAGATCTGAAAAAACATTTGCTAAAACTTAAAAATAATATCCTAATACAGAGTCACTGAAAAGCTAGCTTTATGAAGACTATTTCTACTTTGAAAATAAATCAATGTGGATACCAGAAATACTGACGTGACTTCAGGGTGAGTGCTCGCTTCAGGTGGAGAAACAAATCTGAAACTTGAGGCTAGAGGGGAGCGTGACTACAGTACAGAGTTTGAACCTTAAGTTGTAAATTCCGTCATTAGCAGACTGTTCCATCTCCAGGGCATCACTCTCTGCTGGGAAGATGATGCCCATATAAAGCATCAGTGAGATACCAGGGGATAGAAAACAGCTACAAATCGTGAAAATGTAGTGATGAAAAAGGTACAAATTCTGATGAGAACTTAAATGAAAGGGGAACACACTGAAGTTCACAAGACGTCATGGAGGAGATCCTGACAACAGGTGGGAACCCAAAAACATTTTTCCTTAGATACCAGGCTAGGAAACAGCCCATGAATAAAACATTTAGGTATATCTGCCATCCTTATTGTGACAGATCATTTAGAGAGAATGACTACAGTAGGCAAACTGGCCAAAGCCTGGGCTCTAGGAGATGGAGGCTACAGAAAACAGTTGAAGTCAATTTGAATTGAGCAAAAAAAAAAAAAAGAGGAAATGAGTGCTAGTTGAAACAAACAAATCTTCCTGCTGTGAATTACTGTCCAAATCTCCCTGCTGTGAATTACTGTTCAAAACAATAGTGATGAAAAAAAAAAAAAAAAAGTCACTTTCTTTCAGGAGCTAACCACAGGCACAACCATCTCCTTCCAAGCAGACTTCTGAACTGGGCATTTCCACAACACAGTCATTCTGAATGTTGAGGGGGGAAGGTTCCATGATCTCAGAGTTCTGACAGCCTCTCCGTCAAAGGGGATGACATAATACCTGGGATATGCAAGGGAAAAAAGACCAACAGTTCATCTCCACACTCTGCCTTCTACAGTATTAAACATTAAAACTTACCAGGACCACTCAACATGGCTTTAATCGTCCCCGAAGTCAAAGCGTGTTCTCTCTTTACAATGAACTCATGACCATCAGACGAAATCAACTTTACATACATAGCATCAGGGCCTTCACAGCCTCCATAGGTCTTTTCTTCCCCATCTGAAATTGCAACACTAACAATTAGTGGTTATGTACCCCTAAGAAACAAACATACCAGAAATGAGAGAAAACAATTGGGGGTGGGGTGGGGGTGGTGATCGCCGGATGCCAGTGCCCTAGATCTGGGCATCCAATTTGTGGCAGAGAAATCCCTAATGACAATACTGAAATAGCAGAAAAAATCGTAGAAGCTTATCTCTTCAGTAACGTGTACTTAGATTATATTTTATTTGTTCAACATATCACCCCAAAAAAAAATCACATCAGTGACCAACGTTTCATGGACAGCTCCACATTGTCAAGATTTGGTGGTCACCATTCATAAAGCTCTTTTGTATACAGGAGGTACCATTACTTATTTCGTGCCGAGGGACATACTCCAGGGCCTATCCCAAAGTTAAAATTCACAGAACAAGGAGAAATGGGGTCCACGGAGGCAACCCTCAGCACCAAAAGACAGCTTTATGAACGATTACCACCAAATATTGACAAAGTGGAGCTATCCACGAAATGGTCACTGATACAATTTTTTTTTGTTAGGTGGCATGTTGAACAAATAAAATAAAATCTAAGCATACTTTAACGAGCTGAATCTTTATCATTCTTGTTTTCTGCTGTAGAAACAATTATATAGTTTTGTGTAGCCACACTGAAAAATAAACAAACAATTACCTGTAGCAGTTGATTAAAATTATGTATGTACAACCATGAACAAAGCAACAGAGTTTACCCAAAAGTGTTGTACAGCTGCTTTACACAAGGTTAGGGGAAGCATGTTTAGACAACAAAGGAAAGGAAATCCACACCAGCTGACAGACAAGCTAGGCACGTAAAGCTTTACCTACCTAATAAAGTGCCAACAAAAGTAAAACAATGATTGCAATAACCCTGAGGAAATGCTGAGAAGTTGGCACATTTAATGGGATCTAAATGTAATATAAACATTCTTCTGTGCACAACGCTATTAGGACACTGAAAGGTTCTGCGGCATTACAGAGCCATTAGAGGGAAGCTCGAGTGTCTCAGTTACGTCACCATGAGGAGTTCTATTAGTAGGGGTGTAAGTTTCTCACGAAGGTCACGGAAACCATGAATTTCGGGTGCCTCTGTGACTTCTGCCAGATTGCCGGTTTCCACACTGGCACATGCGCAGTAGCACTCTGGCCCTTTAAATCCTCCATTTCCAGAGGGCCCAGGCGTACCAAATCTGTCTTTCGTGGTCAACAAGCAAATCGGTTCGACGCTTCTTTCCCCAGACTGTCAGCATTCATCGGAGGCTTGGAGGGGGAGGTAAAACAAACAGCTGCAACGCGAGGAGAGGTAGCGAGTGAACTTGTGGGCATGTCACGCATGTGGGGGCTTCTGCCTTGCCACTGATTGTTTTCTGTGGCGAACGGCAAGGGGACAGAAGAGAATAAGATCCACAGAAGGAACTGAAGTGGTGGCAAAGTTGAAGGAGCTGGAATCTGAGGGAGGCAGCAGGAAAATGAAATTGCTGTACTGAGGAGGGGGAAAGAGCCAACTTGTGCGCTGTGGATGAAGACACTTCTGCCAGGCCCATGAAACTGGTGGCAAAGAGAATTGAAAAGAAGGAGCTGGCTGCTCCGACTGACCTGTTGGAGGATTGGAGGAGGAGGTACTGGGGAGGGGAGCACTTCAAGCTGAAAAGAAGAGAAATGCTGATGCAAGTGAGATAAAGATGTTGGGAGCAAAGAGGACTGTAGAAAGAAGTGCCATAGAAAGAACTACAGTGCTTGCAAAATAAAGGTGTTTAAAAACTGGTGCAGAAAAAAAGAGCAAAACATAATACACACACACATATATACACACACACATACATATACATACACACACACACACACACACACACACACACACACACACACACACATACACACACACACATATATACATACATACATATATACATGCACACAGTGTGTGTGTGTGTGTGTGTGTGTGTGTGTGTGTGTGTGTGTGTGTGTGTGTGTGTGTGTGTGTCTCTATATCGAAATGAAAGCACTACAGAAACCAGCACAGCATCACTTGAGTGAGTGGGTGCTCTGGATTAAGTTGTTTTTAGCCAGAAGAGACAGATAGCCACTGTGCATATTTGATCCTGTGAAGTGTGGAGAGAGGACCTTGTACAACCCTTCACCTGCCTTGAAGCAACCCGAGGCAGCCCATTTCCAGGGTACCTGACTGGAGACAGATGACAGAAAACCTACAGACTACAGTGAATGTATGGTATGTGATTCACTTCTCTATAAAACTTGGGGGCACTGTTCAGGAAATGGGATATTTAAAGCACATCAATTAATTTCATCCCATTTGTCCAGTCTGTCCACTCCTTACATGCTAACCAACTATAAATTGTATAGTGGGGAAGAAAAAATTTCTCACCTTAGTAATGTTGTTTCTTCTAATGGAGTCTTGCTATATTATAGACATTAGCAGTTTGTTCCAGCTCTAGAACTGCCCCGGAGTGAAATGGTTAAAACCATTCCAAAATAGAATTTTGGCACGAGAGCAGCTCTATCTGTGTCATTTCAAACTTGAACTGTCAGATCTTTACGAGCCAAACTCACTAAGGTCTGTGTGGAAGCTGTAACCTACACTAGTCAAATGGCTACCTAAATAATAACAACCATTGATGGTACCAACACCCAAGACTCTAGTCGGGGGGCCAGAAATACTAACACCATTCTAATAATATGAAAATGGAACACAAGTATAATAAAACACACACACACGCGTACACACACCCCCAAAGTCCCAAAGGGGACAAAATGCTAACAGGACATAAGTAGTGCCCACACTAAGTTGCCGCACCCCACCAAGTAGAGGTTCTGAGAGGGCAGGTTGGGGAGGTCTATAATATAGCAAGACTCCATTAGAAGAAACAACATTACTAAGGTGAGTAATTTTTCTTCAAACAACATGAGTCTTGCTATATTATAGACATTAGAATACACAGCAGTACCTCCATGGAGGAGGGGCAGAACCTACTTAGAAATAGGCTCTGAAGAACAGCTGTGCCAAACCGAGCATCTCTCCTGGCCTGAAAATCCAGGGAGTAATGCTTGGTAAAAGTGTGTACCGTTTTCCAAGTAGCAGCCTGGCAAATCTCTAATAAAGGGATATCTCTGGCAGCAGCTAGAGCGCGCAGCTGTACCCTGGTAGAATGAGCCCTCAAACCGGGAGGCTCTGCCCACTTCTGATAAAGATGGATACAAGAGACAATCCACCTGGCTATTGATCTTGGTGGCAGGTTTGCCTTTCCCAACTTCACCATAGGTAAGGAAAAGTTGGAGGGATTCGAACCTGTGACCTTTAGTACGCTCTATATAATAACTAAGAGCTCTCAACATCCAGGCTGTGCAACCTCCTCTCACCCGAAGAGGAGTGATCAGTAAAAATACTGGAAGGAGATAGATTGATTAAGATGGAAATCTGAAACCACCTTGCAAAACTTCCTATTAGTCCTAAGGACTACCTCATCCCTGTGGAAAGAAATAAAGTCAGTCTCCACTAGACAAGGCTTGGCAATTCACTTACAAGTCTGGCAGAAGTGATAGCCACTAGAAAAACAGTTTTCCAAGTTAGGTACTTAAGCTCTGCAAAAGACAGAGGTTCAAAAGGGGTTGCATTAACTGGGCAATGCAAACATTAAGGTCCCAAGCAGGGGCGGTTCCTGAAAGGAGGATTAGTATGGAGTAATCCCTTAAAAACTTGGAAAACACAGGATGAGAGGAAGAGGGATGACTTTCCTGCTGACACAAAGCAGACAGCTGCCAAATGAACTCTCAGGGTAGCTGGTCTGAGACCAAGGAATTAAGATGTACCATGTAATCTAACAAAATGGGCAATTCAGCAGATTCTGGGAAATATTTTTCCCAGCACACAAATGGAAAACCTTTTCCATTTAGAACTATAAGTAGCCTAGTGGAAGGCTTTCTGGAAGCCTTTAGGATCTCAAGAACACCCTGAGAGGTGTAAATCAGCAAACTAACTCCTCAAGAGCCAGGCCTTGAGGTTGAGGATTGAGGTCGGATACCAAACCCTTCCCTGGGCACAAGTCAACAGATTGTGATTCCTGGGGAGGCACAGGGAAAATGGACTGTCAGAGACAGAAGGAGTGGGTACCAGGGCTGCCTGGCCCAATCCGGGGCAATCAGAATCACTCTGCAAGGCTGAGATCTGATTTTGACTAGTACTTTGAATAGGAGAGAAAGGGGGAGCATGAGGAACTTCCCTCCCAATCCAGAAGAAGGGCATCCAGGGAACTGAGCCCAGCACTGGAGGGCTGCAACAGAACAGAGGAAGTTTGTGATTGTCTGGGGCTGCAAAAAGATCTATCTGAGGTGTGCCCCACCTGGCAAAAACTATCCCCAGCACTTGAGGATCCAGGGACCATTCGAGATGGCCCTGGGAAATCCTGCTGAGGGCATCCGTTAGGACATTGTCCTTCCCTGGAAGATGAACTGCTATGAGGGAAGTGTTCAGGGAATAGGCCAGACACCACAACTTCATTGCCTCGGTGCACAAGGCCGAAGACCGAGTGCCCCCCCCGTTTGTTGATGTACCACATTGTTGTGGTGTTGTCTGTTCTGACTTGTAATCACCTTGTCGTGGACAGATGCAGAAAAAGCTTGAAGAGCTAAAAGATAGCTCTGAGTTCAGCAAATTGATGTGGAGCAGAGATTCCTGGGGACAAACTCCCTGAGTGGAAAGGCGCCATGTGAGCTCCCAACCCAGAAGGGAAGCATCTGTAGTGAGAGTCAAGTTGAGAAGGGAAATGAAGGGACCCCGCTCTTAAATTGCTCTGATCCTGCCACCACTGGAGAGCTAGGATCAAGGTTCAGTCACTGGGACCAACTTGGAAGGGGTCTCTCTCTGAGACCAAAAGGTTCTCAAGTGAAACTGAATGTCTCATCTGAAATCTGGCTCCCTGCACAGCAGCTGTGGATGCAGCCATGTGCCCCAGGAGCTGCAGAAAGTGTCTTGCTGGTCGAGAGACCTGCAGAGTGAAGGAAGAGGCCAGAGCCACTAATTCCTTACCCTTTCTGGGGGAAGAAAGGCTCTGGCTAGCTTTGTGTCCAATTCTGCCCCTATAAAAGGTGAGTACCTGGACTGGTTCCAGAACCGACTTTGGTAGGTTTAGCAGAAAACATAGGGAGGTGAGAAGCTGCTGGGTGACCTGCAGGTGAGATTTTACCTGTTCTGGGGACTGGCCTACAATGAACCAGTCATCTAGATAGGGAAAAACAGCAATCCTCTGCCTCCTAAAGTGGGCCACTGCTAGACACTTTGTGAATACCCTTGGAGCAGAGGTAAGGCCGAAGGGCATTGCTCTGAACTGGTAATGACCTGAGGGCAGTTCGAATCTGAGGTACTTTCAATGGGATCTTCTGATTAGGACATGGAAATAGGCATCCTTGAGGTCCAGGGAGGCTAGCCAGTCCCCTGGCCTTAGGAAAGGTAAAATCATTGCCAGAGTTACCATTTTGAACTTTGGTTTCAAAAGATGCTTGTTCAGATATCTGAGATCTAAAATGGGCCGCCATTCCCCTGTCTTTTTTGGGGTAAGGAAGTATCTGGAATACAGACCCCTGCCCTGATGCAGGGGAGGAACCCTTTCTACTGCTCTGAGAGCTAACAGGGATGAGACCTCTGTTTCCAGGCAGGTCTCTGAAGCACTTGCAGGTAGAAAAGTCTGCTTCTCAACTGGAAACTTTTTGAGCTGAGAACCAGACCCTGGCTTACTACCCAGAACCCACTTGTCTGAGGTTAAAGCCCAATTCTGACTGAAGTAAGCCAGCCTGCCCCCACTGGTACAGGAAAATCGCCCTGGGCACCCCATCAGGGTGCCTGTTTCAAGAGGAGCTTTAGGCTGGGGGGTGGGAGCAGGTCTGCCCACCCCTTGTCTGCCCCTGCCTCTGAAGAAGCCCCTCTGAGCATAGGCAGAGGAGGCCTGAGTCTGGTAGAAAGGCCTGTGAAAAGGCCTACCCCTGGGGGCATGCCTTTGAGGGTGGCTTGCTGCTCCTTAGCCTGGGCACTCTTGTAAGTAGTCCTATATTCATCCATCTTCTTCATGTAATTCTCTGTCTGCTCTCCAAACAGAGAATTTCCCACCACAGGAAAATCCATAGCCTTAGTCTGGGTATCCTGGACAAACTAGTACACCTGAGCCAGGCCAACCTACTGAAAAGCTACAGATGTGGCCATGACCCTAGAGGAAACATCATTAACATCCACAGCAGCATGAAACTGAACCTTAGAGGCTTCAATGCCATCAGCAGCCACCTGTTCTAGTTCACTAGCCAGCTGGCCATGGGCCTGCTGGCCAGTTGCATAACAATATCCATCTAGATTTCTGATACCTAGCTACATAAGCCATATAATTTGCTTGCCTGAGTCCCAGAGGCTGCCATATACTGTTTTTTGCCATGGCATCAATCTTCCTGGAATCCTTGTCAGGAGGATGTGAAGCCAAGGGAATATTAGCTTTATCACAGGCAGCAGCCTGAACTACCTCAACATGACTGCATTGCTGAGAAAGGAATTCTGTATCAGGGCCTGACAATGTATACCTTCTGTCCATCTTTTTATCTACAGGAGGCACAGAATTAGGAGCTTTTAAAATTTTAATTGTTTCCTAAAAGACTTATGTAAAGGAACAGACAATCTCCTAGACTCTGGAATATCCATCATTTCTACAAAATCAGGCTCCTCTTGCTCATCCACAGCCACAGCCTCTTCTAAAGGAAGCTGGAGGGTTTCAGCAACTTTTTTATAAAACATAAAATGAGATGGGGACTCAGACAGCATAGGGGGAGATTCTAAAGGTCTGTCTGGGGAGATGTCCGGTTCAATGGGCACACCCAGACCTTCCCAGCCACATTCATACTGTTCATAATCCTCCTCCCCTCCTCTGGTTCATAAAATTCCTCAATATCATAATCCTGAACCACTGGGACGGACGAACCGACCTTTTACCAGACAGTGGTGGTTGGACGGACCCTGAGACAGTGACTGGACAATTTGTATGGCTTTGCTATCTCTGCAGCAGTTGGAGAAGGAATTTTGGACTCCAGACCTGCTGATTTTCTTGTTTTCTTTACTGGAATTGGTTCCTCAGAACCAGCTTTTCTTTGGCCCGAGGAAGTCTGGCCCTGGTCAGAGGGCACTCCCTCTGGTTCGGTAGGCACCGAACCGGGCTGGCCATCCGGGTCAGCGGACTTTTTGGCCTCTCGTTCCCTGAGCCTGCCCAATCTTTTTTCCAGGGTGGCTGCAGGGAAATTCTTACATACCTGGCAGTCTGACTGGAGGTGGTCAAACCCCAGACAATAAACACATGTGGTGTGTGGGTCAGCCTTGGCAAAGACTTCCCACAAACATCAGTGTTGAAACCCATGTGGCCAGTTTTTCTTTTGGGTTTCTCAGACATAATGCCAGCCTAACCAAAAACTTTACTTTTAGCGACGCAGTGCCAGGCAAGACACCCTTATCGGTTCCTAACACGTGTCACGGTGTCGGAAAAAACGTAATAAATCCGCTTTTTTAGAACCGATAAGAAACCGAACCGCACTCTAAAATAGTAACTTTTAGTTTTAAATGAGTTTTAAAACCCACTGATCGGTTCAAACCGAACCGATAACTTACAAGTTCCACACAGACAAAACCTTCATTTACTTACGGTTACCACAGATAGAGCTTGAACGAACGGTTTTGTGGTTAAAATAAAACTATTCTCGGTTAAATCCAACCGAGAAAACACTTTTAAACAGAAATGAACCGAGCAGAAGGAGAAATCTCCGGAGCGACTGTTCACTGAGGCAGAGTAAAGAATCTGACAGTTCAAGTTTGAAATGACACAGATAGAGCTGCTCTCGTGCCAAAATTCCATTTTGGAATGGTTTTAACCATTTCACTCCGGGGCAGTTCTAGAGCTGGAACAAACTGCTAATGTCTATAATATAGCAAGACTTCATGTTGTTTGAAAATGCTTTACTGTACTGGCTGAGTCAGAGACCCAAGAGGAGTTGGTGTGGTGTCCTGTCACTGGGATTGACAAGGCCAGATACATACAGGTAAGTTGCAGCAACACGGTGACATCTCTTTTGGGTCCCTTTCCCAGCATTCTTGAACTGAAGTTCTGCCTGAGTGGGACAAATTGTAGTCACTCAGATCCATGGTTTTGAGGAGGTGATGTAATTGTTTGTATGTTGCTGCAGTGCTGCCTATGCAGTGCAGCTTAAAAGGGAGAGGTGCGTCAGTGATGTCGGTGACAGCAAATTGAGGTGTCAACTCATGCATGGCAGGGAGGGTTTTGTTAGGCTAGGATGCTGCAGTCCAACAAAACCCTCGTTGAATAGCAGCTTAGTTACACTGCTGGATTTGTCCTACTCAGGCAGGAGTTCAGGCTGGGAAATTGCCCCGAAAACAGTAACTGTACACTCTCTGCCACCTTGTGTCGCTGCCACTTAGCTTTGTGTCTGACAGAGTTGCCAAAGACGGGTTGGTGTGCTGCCATGTCACTGAGACTGACAGAGAGCTAAGTGTCCGCAACACAAGGTGACTGCTGGGTTTTCCGTTTTTGGGCTTTTCACAGCCTAACCTCTGCCCTGGGAGTACAAATCTAGCAGTACAAATCTGAGACTGGCTCACACCGTGCTGGGGGAGCAGCTGCTTGCAGAGAGTTGGACTGGCTCACTTAGATAGGTGGTGGTGTGTAGAGGGTGTATGCTGCTGCCTAAATAGTGCAGCTTAAAAGGAAGGGATTTTAGTGGCAGTGAATTGATCTGGCATGCATGGCAGGGAGGGTTTTGTAGGGCAAGGATGCGAATGCTGGATGCAGACTGTGCATCACTCACACACACACACACACACACACACACACACACACACACACACACACACACAATGAAGTTCTGTGCCAGCCCTGCTGCTATTTTCATTTTTCATCAAAGAAGCATATTAATGTTTTGCTTAGTCTTTTTTCTACCTAGCAAGCCTCGTCTGGGGTGAAGGTCACAGACCGAGTTAGAGATCAGCTGAAGAAGTTAAGTTCTTGTCCTGAACTGACCAGTCCATCCATCCAGCTAGAAGACTGACTCAGTCATCCTTCAGTAAAGGCACTGAATAGAAGATCAACATTAGATAAGTTGGACAGCATACAGTCATCTTGTGTACTGTACCACCAGCTATTTGAGACATCTTATTTAAAAAATACTGTGACAGACATTTTCAGAAAAAAATCTATTTTCTGAGACTGTGGTAGCGTCTAAAAAAATATGTCAAGTTACAAAGCACCAACTTGTTACATTGTGCACATCTGGCACGGAGATGTAGTAGTAGTGTACTGTGAACAGCAGAGTGTTTAGAGCATTTAAACATTGTAAAATACAGTAGTAGTAGTAGTGTAAATTAATTTAGAACGTTGAAATAGAATCCCTCAGTCAGGATCTGGGTCACCTAGTTTTTGAAAATGGTAGCTGCACAAAATCCAGGGGTGGGAGGACTCCTTCAGATAATTACATCAAATCTAAGATTTCAAAATGAGCGCAAAAGAACGCTGTGCTCAGTATGCTAGTAATGCTTTTCATGTGAGTGATGACAAACTTCTGTTCCACCTACAATGTGCCAGTGGATTTTTCAAGAAAGGCAAGCTGTGACAAACATTTGGGTAGTATAGTGCATCAAAGGAAATGCAAAAGTTGAAATGTGTGACGACAAAAACAGTGACTGAACTGTTTAGAAATTCAACTGAGGAACAGTTACATAGACGGACTGAACTTTACAAATTAACCAAAGCTTTTGCAGCAGCCAATATTCCACTGCACGTGCTTGACGATGCATCTCTGAAGGGTTACTTAGAAAATGGGTTAAAATACATTGGGATAATCCCCACATCCCATCAACTGAGATGACTTTATCTACCGAAAGTGTCTGAGGGTCTCAAATTAGCTATAAAAGAACAACTTCAGATGTGTTGTGGTCTTAGTATTGTATGTGATGAAACCACACATGCCAAAAATAGATATGTGTTCAATGTTCTCGTCGCAGAAGAAGCCAGAAGGGGAAGGAAGGAAACATTCAATTCAGTGCTTTAGAGTAACTGGTAATTGCTATTTTTCTTTTAAACTTAGATTGTGGGCTTTTAGTGACAATATACTTTCTTTGTTGTCTTTACTTATAATTGTTTTTGGGCTGTTGAGAATTTAAAACATAGTGGTGGTGTAATTCTGTGCTGTCTTTAATTGCTGCAAATTTTAGCCCCTTCCCCAACTCTTAATTATATGCTCTATTAAATCTGATTGACAGGAGCTAAACACAGGAGTATAGTAAGGGTGTGAAGTAGGAGGGGCATAAGGAGAAAAAGCCCACCCTCAGCATGACAAGTGTTTTGACTCATTTATTTATTGGTTTCTTTTCTTTAAAAAAAAAAAAAAAAATGAGGATCAGTGGCAGGATTTTAGTACAGTAAATTAATAAAAGGGAACTAGGAGAGCTTCAGTAGCAGACAAGTAGTGGAACTGCAGTATAATGTGGGGAGTGGTGCAATGCAGTGGCTGTGGGGCAGCATATTCAGGCAGACTTTCTGGACACTGAGGTGCTGCCCTATCTGCATGCATCTCTGGACTGCGGGATGAGGTAGCCAGACTCAGAGCGAAGTAAACTGGTCAGGAGTACCATCACCCCTATCCAGGGACCACCCAGTCCAATGCAACTGCCTCAAAGGATGCAGAGCGAGGAGCACTTGGATGACAGTGGGCTCAGGGAGGTTAGAGCAGTCAGGCAGAGGCACATCCCAGATCCTATTCACTCAAGAACTCATATGCCACACTGGCAAATGAGGACAACCAAATAGAGGTACCCAAAGAAGTGGAAGGAAAGGATGCGGAGGTTAGCCAAGGAGGTGACCTCAGCGGGAAAGCAGTGGACCCCAGAGGAGGAGGAGCGAATCCTGGTGGGGACTCCATCATAAGAGATCAGCTAGGAACAAGGAGGGAGGACAGGAGGTGAGGTGCCTACCAGGTGCCCGGCATGGAGAGATGGAAGGAAGATCCTGGGGCTCACTGGGAAGGCAAGGCGGAGGGTGAGCTGGATGTCATTATCCACCTAGGTACTAATGACCTGGCAAATGGGGAGCCAAAGAGTTCAGGAAAGTTTAGGAAACTGGGGAGGGTCTCAAGCAAGTAGCTACTTCTGTCACTTTCTCAAGTACTACCTGTGAGGAGGCAAGGAGACATAGAGTGCATGCAAGGAACTTTAACTCATGGTTGAAGAACTGGTGCTGTGAGGAAGGGTTTGGATTCATTGGTGACTGGGGACCCACCTGGAGGATGGAGGTTTGTTCAAGCCTGACGGTACTGCATCCATCCTGGAGGGAATCAAGCACTCAGGATAAGTTTAAATGCTACATTGACAAGCATTTAAACTAGCAAAGGGTGCAGGCCAGCAAGGAGGTACCTACTTGCTCACCCCAACCACAGTGGAACCAGTGAACCAGAGGATAGCTATCCTGGAAAAGCAGTGTGCAGAAGATGGAGATTAGTGCCCAAGAGGTGGATAAGCAGAAAAGGGCAAAATTCAGCAGAAGGGCAGACAGCAAGGAGAACAAGGGATAAATGACAACCAAGGAAGGGGCTGAGTAGAACAGTGAAACAGTCTAGGGAGGTCAAATCATGGAAAGCCATGTGTGCAAATGCCAGGAGCCTTAGCAACAAGATGGAAGATCTGAGGCTGTCATGGTACAGTCAGACCTGGACATTGTGGCCATCACTGAAACCTGGTGTAATAACCACGACTGGGAGATGGCCATACCTGGCTACAACATATTCAGAAGAGACAGAGCAGGCAGGAAGGGAGGAGGAGTGGCACTGTATGTGAAAAATGACATAAGGGCCACAGAGATCCAGGACGAACAAAATGGGGGAGAGATACTGTGGGTTAAGCTGGAAAGGAAAATGGGGACAGCCGTCCGCACAGGTGTGGTCTATAGACCACCAGCCCAGGAGGAAGAAACAGATAGGGAGCTGATGCTAGCCATCCAAAGGATGGCAGACAAAAGAGTGAGTAGTACTGGTTGGAGACTTCAACATTCCAGGCGTGGACTGGAGCATCCCAGCAGCAGCATCAACTAGGAGCAGATTTATCCTGGACTCCCTTCAGGGTGCCGTCCTCAAGCAACTGGTCATGGAACCAACTCGGTAGAAGGCAATACTGGACCTTGTGCTCACAAACAGGGACAGTGTGATGGGGGGTAACAGTGGGGGAGCACCTGAGAAACAGTGACCACCAGTCATTGTGGTTTGAAATCACAGAAAGAGCAGAACCAAACCCACAAAAACACGTATCCTGGATTTTGAGGGGCAGACTTTGGGGAAAATGGGGAGATACTTGAAAAGAGGCATTAAGGGGAATGGGACAGGAATCAGGGGTTAAGGAACAGTGGGCAGTATTTAAAATAGGGATTACAAGAACAACAGAATTATGCATTAACAGGTTAGCAAGAGGAAAAGGAAGGAGACCATTATGGTTTTCCAAAGAGGTAGCAAAGAAAGTGAAAGCCAAAAAAGATTGCATTCAGGCAATACAAAAGACATAGGCAGAAGGGATAGGAGAAGTACCAGGAGAAGCAAAGGAGGCAGGGAGGTCAGTAAGGAAGTGAAGCTCAGACAGAAGAACACATTGCAAAATCAGTGGGTAGAGGACAAACCTTTACAGGTACACAAGTGAAAAAAAGAAAGAAAAGGGAGGGATAGTGAGACTGAAGGGGATGGGGGCTGCGTGGAGGATGACAACAGTAAAGCTGACATATTGAAAAAGATATTTCTGCTCAGTCTTTACTGAAGAGGAGGAGAGGTAATGGGTCTGAAGGGGTACAAGAGGTGAGAATGGTGCAGAAATGGACACAAGTCCTTTACGAGAAAGGGTCCTGAAGGAACTGGAAGTAATAAGAGTTGATAAAGCAATGGGGCCAGATTGGGTGTACCCAGGTCCTTAAAGAACTAAGAGTGGTGGCTGAACCTCTGGCTATCCTGTTTAGCCGAACACTGGAAACAGAGGAGTACCCAAAGACTGGAGGACAGCAGATGTAGTCCCTTATACAAAGTGGGAACAAAGAGAGCAGGGGAACTACAGACCAGTCACAGCCTCACCTCGGTAGTGGGGAGATCATGGAAGCACTACTGAAGGAGAGATTGGTGGAACATCTGGTTGTCAATGGACTACAGGACCCAAGGCAGCATGGTTTCACCAGGGAGGTCATGTCAGACCAACCTCGTTGAATTTTTGACTGGGTGACTAGGGAGGTGGATCAGGGAGGGCAGTGGACATGGCCTATCTGGACTTCAGCAAGGCCTTTGACACTGTGCCACATGAAGACTATTACACAAACTGGGGAATATGGGTGTGGGCAGGACAGTAGTGTGGTGGGTAGGTAACTGGCTGGGTGGCAGGACACAGAGGGTGGTGGTAAATGGCTGTCACTCCAGAGAGGAAGCGTGACCAGTGGGGTACCACAGGGATCAGTGCTGGGACCGGTCCTGTTCAACATCTTCATCAGTGACATTCTTGGGACCTAGAGCAGAATTTCACTGTTCGCTGATGACACAAAGGTCTGTAACAGAGTAGACACACCACAGGGTGCAGACAGAATGAGAAGCGACCTGCAGAAACCTGAAGAATGGTCAGGGGTTTGGCAGTTGAAATTCAATGCAAAGAAGTGCAAGATAATGCATATGGGGCACAAAAATCCTGGCACAATATATCAGTTGGGGAGTGAGGATACAGCATGCACCAAGCAGGAAAGGGATCTTGGGGTTGTCATCTCTGATGACCTCAAGGTAGGGAAACAGTGTGACAAGGCAGCAGGTAAAGCAAATAGGATGCTGGGATGTATAGGCAGGGGCATCACCAGCAGGAAAAGGGAGGTCATCATTCCGCTATACAAGACACTAGTGAGGCCCCACCTGGAGTACAGTGTACAGTTCTGGAGACCATACCTACGTAAGGACATAGACAGGGTAGAGAAGTTCAGAGGAGGGCAACAAAGATGGTGCATGGATTATATCACAAGTCCTATGAAGACAGGTTGAAGGAACTGAACATGTACTCCCTGGAGGAGAGGAGGGAGAGAGGGGATATGATGAGACATACAAGTATCTTACAGGGAGGAACAGGGTGCAGGAAAACACTATTTTTAAGCGAAAAAGGTGTTCCAGGACTAGAGGGCATGGGATGAAGTTGGAGGGAGGACGATTCAGAGGAAACATGAGAAAGAATTTCTTCACAGAACGGGTGGTGGACAAGTGGAACACCCTGCCAGAGGAAGTGGTGGGGGCTGAAACAATCACGGGATTTAAGAATGCATGGGATAGACAAAGAAATTCTGGAGGTCAGGGGTAAGGGGCAACAGACTTCTAGGAAAACAAACTGAACTTACAAGCTCAAATGGGCAGACTGGGTGGGCCATAGGCCCTTATCTGCTGACACTGTCTATGTATCTATGTTGTACCAACAGTTAAAGCTTCTGACGAGGGTGATGGTTCCGGCTCCACTACAACAAATTCAAGTGAAACAGTGCTGTCAGCTATTTTACTTGACTGTGTTGTACTGGAGAGAACCAACTATAAAACTGTTAGTCAGGCTGTCACAAATGTGCTTCAAAATATGAAGTTCCTTTTGATAAGGTTTCAGCTTTTATGACAGATAATGCTGCATACATGTACAAAGCATGGAACAGTAGCTTTTGAAGAGCTTGTTTTTGAATGGGGTACATGTAACCTGTACTGCCCATTTGCTAAGTTTAATTGGTGACATTTGGCGGAATAATTTTAAATTGGTTAACAGTTTCGTTACAGCTGTCAAACAGTTTTACAGCATGCCCAGCTCATAAAGCGAGATTTTATCAGTTTCTGGTAGACAGTGGTAAACATGGTTGTATTCCACCAGCTACAGTAATTACTCGTTGGAATAGCTGGTTCAATGCTCACATCTGCAGGAATATGTGGATTTCTTTGGAGAAGATGCGGATGAAAGTGTTGCTATTCAGGAAGTTGAGTCAGCACAGTCAGAGGAAGTGAAGGGTGATCTGCAGATTATGCTGCAGTATGCTCGTAGAATAATGCAGGCATTAAGTTACGAAGCAGCAGTTCCTCTAGCTCACAAAGTAACTGATGATTTAACAGATTTATCCAATTGGGCACAGACGAGTTCTGAGCAGCGTGCACACAGACTAGCAAAGAAAGTTTTAGCTGAATGTGCAAATAAAATAAAGTCATACATTGCAGAAGATATGCATTCCAGGTTCTGTCAGCCAGCGGCTTCATTTTTTAGAGCTTGCCGTATGTTTGACCCTAGCAGAGCAAAATGGCTCAATATGACTGAAGATAACGTGTTTGATGGCATACCATTATTTGAGGAGAACATTAAAGCAAGAATAGAATTTTGTGCATACAGAAATTTCTTAAAGGTTAACTGTGACGACATGATTACTTTTTGGAAAAGTATGTCTGAACTATTTCCAGAACTGTCGTAGATTGCACTTCGCTGCCAGTCAGTGCTAGTAAACAGTGTGGATGCTGAATGCTCATTTTCAGCATATAGTGATGTACTGCGGGACGACCACATACGAGTTACTTCTTCAAACTTGTCTATGTACAACATGCTGTTCCAAAATGGCGATAAAATTTGAATAATTGTTTTCTATGTGTCTGACTACAATCCAAGTAAGTCAGTAACTTTTGTTCTCAACATATATAGATGGGGCTAATTTTATTTGTTTTGTACAACAAAATGTGCCCCACTCTTGTCAATGCCTGTCATTTAATTTTATTTTTTTGAAGTCAGGTATTCAAGTTCAATTTAATGTGCAGGTAATTCAGCTCAGTACTGGTTGACATGTTGCTACCTGCAGATCTAGAAAATGTGTGCGAGGGGCAGGTAGCATAACAATGTTGCCTGTCACACGTGTGGGACTAGAATATTGCCCAATGTACATGTAGGTTTGGGCAGAGCATGTCAAGTTGTGACTTTCTCTAGGTTACTGTTGCTTGTTTGTACTAAAAGATGGAGCAGCTTTGTAATGCTTCTCCAAATGCTGGATATGCTGCTGCAACAAAGTTTAAATGACTTACTCCCGAGCCCCCACCCAGTGACACTGAAATGATGTGGTCACTGTCACATCTGGTGCATGGAATGCCACCCCTGTGAACCTAAAGTGTGTGAGATGCACTTCATGCTCTCAGTTGTCTTCTTGCACAAAGCCCTGTGCTGTGCATAAAAGTGACATTGCACTACACAATGCTTTGGCTGCTGCAGCACAGAGTGCCAATGCCAAAGCTTTAGTAAAATAATTAAATGACTGCAACTTCATAAAATGATGTGCCTTTGAAAATGTTAATATATTTTCCACCAGAACTTTTATTTAAGTAAATAATGTTATGCAAAGTGACATTCACATTGCACAACAGGGTTAAACTTCTTTGGTGTCACAGCTTTGTCTTTACTGCCTGTCTACAGCCCAGGTATCACAACCTAAACTTTGTTTTGGCAACTTCTTGTAGCAAAGAGAGAGCACATTTCAGGCAACACAGACTGACAGAGTTCTGTCACTGAATTAACATGTTGAGGTTGCAGTAAATAAGTTAAACACTGCAACACATTAATATGTAAATTCACTGACAGAACTCTTGTCAGTTTGTGTTGCCTGGAATGTGCTCTATCTGTGGTACAAGAAGTTGCTGAAGCAAAGTTTATGTTGTGGCACCTGGGCTGCAGACAGGCAGGAAAGACACGACTGACACCAAACAATCTTTAAAGGCTGCACAATTGGTTGGTCACCAGTTAATCAGACGTCTGCCATGTACTTAGGTGGTGGTCTTAACCTTTAGGGGGATGGGAATCTGCCTTTCCTGTCTCTGGATCTCCAACAGTACTGCCTATATGCTGTATTGTTTGAGAGGTTCTTGTGTGAATTGACAAACACCACATAAATTTTGCTAAGAGTTGGCCTGCTGTTACCAGAAAAAGTGCAGCTGGGTCTAAATCATTTGTTTTTCTTTCACTTCATTCATGCTGTACAGGTTAGAATTGTCGATTCCAACAAGTTAAGCATTCCCTTAGATTGTACTGTTCCTCTCAGGAACAAATCTTTGAATGTGTTACCCAGAGAACGTAAAACTCTTATGACCAAGGCCATTGATTTATGGTAATTAAAATAATGAAATTCCTTTTTCCAAGACTTGAAATTCTGAGAATTGTACCAGTGATTGTTAGTCTAATTTCTGGGTTTTACTGGGATTCTACTGCCATTAATTTAATATGTAGATAAATAATCAGAATAAAAAAAAGCTTAATATGTAGACCATTAAATTAAGCAAACTGAAAATAGCTCTGGAAGCAATTATCAGAAAAACACAAGTTCTGTAGCTTTACTGATCTGATGCAAAATGCTCAATTCTGTGAAATTATTTTTACTGGTGTGAAGGCTGTTGGAAATTTTTCCCGGTAAAAACTGAAAAACAATGGCTTTGCTTATAACCATAAGAGACACAGGAACTTTACTATATAAACATATTATAAATCACATTGAAGATTTAGGTTTTTAAAAACGGCAACAAATTTAAAATACAACTATCAGACTAGTTAAAGAAACCCTGTGTGATGAAATATGTTAGCTAAACTTAGAATTGTAGAATTTTAGAACAGTTTGCACGAAACAACCCCTTGTGACGGGGGAAAGAAATTATTAAGTAAACAAACGTACTTGGAATTTTATAAATAAATAGTCCTGAGAGGCCAAGAATGTCATGATGTATAATCATTTGTATATTAATAAACTAGAAAAAAATAAGGGGCATATAGAGATTATGCTGAAAACGGCATTTTTTTGTATTTATTTAATTGTGAGTTGTTGCCTGCTGTGGTTTATACAAGACCACGTAGTAACAATGTTGCAAGTCAAAGCTCGTTTGTCCATCTCAGTTTTCTTAGTAGCTGCTTCCGGGGCGTTTCTGTAGTAGCACTGCTTAAGAGAAGATGGAGTCTGTAGTGATATAATGGAGAGTTTTTGACAAGTGGAAGTCTAGTTTTTGAATGGTTACTTTTTTGCAAGAGGTATGCTGCTTTTTTGCAAGATGTATGTTATTTAAGGAAGCTTAAATTGGTTTTATTTAGAGAAAATGGTTAGTTTCACAGGTGCTTGTGTGTTGGTGAGGTATGCTGTGTTGTGGTGCAAGACTAACTGCGGCGGCAGCTCTGCATGTTTTGAAAAAGATGTTCTGCATGTTTATCCAAACAGAAGAATTTTGTTGAAAACACAGAATGACTAATCACATACAGTACAAGAAATACATTCTGTATTTCTTTTTTTGTTTGCGTGACTGCTTGTCATAGTAAGTCAAACCTACTGGTATTAGTACAGCTGGACATGAATGAAAAACACCACTAGAAAGGAGCCACTCAAATGCCAGATACTATATTCTCCCAGGGCCATCTGATCTGTAGTTCCCATACACAACTTACACTCTCAGGGCCCTGCTTCCTTGATGAAAACCTATTAGTATGGAGGAGTCTTGTGACTCAGTGCTGGCTTCTCAGGATGCACACACTACTACCCAAAACCCACCTGCACTGAAGAAGGACGTGCCAAAGCGACCCCATGGGAACACTGCGGACTTGTAGAACTTAGTTGGGACTCCCAATTCCACACACCCCCGGCAAAAATTACTGAGAATTAATGATATTGAAGAATACCTTGGTACTCACAAATGGGGAGTATGTACAGAAAATAATGGTCAGGGAGCCACTGGGTGGAAGTGACCATTGCACAGTGTAGATCCAGTTGGATATGGGCAGCAAAATCATCCTAAGACCAAAATCTTGGATTTCAGGAGGGAAAATGGGCGAAGTGCTAAGGATCCACCTGGCGAGCATCAGAGCAGATATGGGGTGGACAAAAGGTGGTCCATCATTAAGGAAGGAATACTGGTTGCCACAGATGAGTGAGTTAGGCTTAGAGGGGAAAACACAAGTGCCAAAGTGCCCAGCTGGTTCAGTTCTGGGGTTGCCCAGGCACTAAGGGAAAAGAGATTGGCCTATAGAAAATTCAGGAACACCAAGAGCGAGGTGGATAGGGAATATTACCCAAGGTTGGCTAGTGAGGCAAGAAAGGAAGTCGGGTAAGCAAAGGCACAGAAGGAGCTGCAGATAGCTGAAGGAATTTAGAAAGGGGGAGAATGTTTTCTTTCACTATATAAGTGAGAAAAGGAACACGATGGAAGGGATCGTTCAGCTTAAGAAAGGGGAGGTATGGGTGGAGGATAATTTGGGGGGAGCAGAGAGACTAAATACTTCTGTTCTGTCCTCACTGCAGAGAAGGTGGACCAGTGCCTTCATGAGGGAAAAGAGGGGTGAAGGGGAACACAGATGTAGTGATAGAAGGATAGAGTGAGGGAGGGGCTGCTGGCATTGAAGGTGGACAAATCACTAGGCCTGGACAGAGTACATCCAAGGGTACTAAAGGAACTGGCCAAGGAGCTGGCAAGGCCACTGGCAGACCTATTTAATAGTTCACTAGTCAGGCATGGTACCGCAGGACTGGAGAACAGCCCCTTCACGAAAAGCAGTCCCAAAATGACCCAGGGAATTACAGGCCAGTCAGTCTGACCTCCACTGTGGGCAAGCTCATGGAGACCATACTAAAGGAAAGGTTGGTGAAATATCTCGAGGTGCATGGTCTCCAGGATGCGAGGCAGCATGGATTCATTGGGGGGAGAAGAGAAGATCAGTTCAAACCAATTAGCCTCCGACTGTGTCACTAAGACAGTAGACAGGTGCCAAGTGGTAGACATCCTCTATCTTGATTTCAGCAAGGCCTTTGACTCTGTGCCCCATAGAAGGTTGATCAGGAAGTTGGTGGATCTCGGGCTGGGGAAAAGATGGCCAGATGGGTGGAAAAATGGCTGAGGGACAGAAACTAGAGGGTGATTGTAGGGGAAGTGTTATCTGGCACCAGAGAGGTAACCAGTAGGGTCCCACAGGGCTTGGTGCTGGGGCCAGTGTTCAGTGTTTTCATCAATGACACTGGGGATGGCACTAAGGGAAAACTGTGCCTATTCGCGGATAACACCAAGCTCTGCGGTAGAGTGGACACAGTTAAAGGAATACAGGACCTACAGGATGATCTGGAAAAGCTGGGAAGGTGGTCCAGGATCTGGCAGCTTGGCTTCAATGCTAAGAAATGCAAAGTTATGCATACTGGAGCCAAGAATCCCAGAAAAAGAGTACTACCAGGGTGGAGTCCGAATATCTGCATCAGAGGAGGAGAAGGGCCTGGGAGTGATGATCACTAGTGACCTGAAGCACTCCATGCAGTGCAAGAAAGCAGCAGCAAAGGCAAACAAGATGCTGGGATGCATATCTAGGGTGAATCAGGAGAGAGGAGGTTATACTGACCTTATATAGGTCCCTAGTAAAGCCTCATCTCGAGTATGGGGTTCAGTACTGGTACCCAAACCTCAAAAAGGACATTAACCTACTGGAGAAGGTCCAGAGGAGGGCTAAAAAGATGAGTGGGTCAGCAGGGTAAGGCATGTGAGGAGAGGTTGAGGGCAATGAACATTTACTCCCTGGAAGACAGGGAGAGAGAGAGAGAGAGAGAGACATATGAAGGGATAAATAAGGTGGTTAAGGAGAGTCTCTAAGCCGAGTGGCAACCATAACAAGAGGGGATACAGTCTTAAGCTGTAGGGTGGGAGGTTTAGAAGAGAGGTCAGGAAGCACTTCCTCAAAGACAGGGTGGTGAACATTTGGAATGTGCTGCCGGAAGAGGTGATCTCGTTGAGGACATTGGGCAGCTTTAAGAGAGGCTGGGATAGGCACTGGGGGAATGTAAGGATTATTGGTAGGGAGGATGGGAGGTGTGGGGAGGGAGGGCAGGGACAGTAGCTTAAGCTGTGTACCCTGCAATATGAGCAGACTACATGGACCAAATGGCCTTCTGCTGGCTCCGTCGTATGTTCCCCTCCATGATGCCTACCTCCCAATTCCTTATGCTTTTGGCTAACTTCCTGGACTAGTTCCTATTCAGGTCTCCAGCCATTGACATTCTGGCACTGCTCACTACTGCCAATCAACCTTACAACCTGTGAAACTCTACAGTGGGCCCAGATGGCAGAGCATGATCCAGGAGCAAGTCTTTTTGTAACTGGTAGACAAGAAGAAAAAATTACTCACCATAGTAATCTTCTTTCTTCCAGGATATTCTTCAATATCATTAACTCTTGCAGTCAGCCTCCTGGATTGCACTGTCCTGGAGATAAATGGAACTTTATGCAAATAATGGAACATTAATTGGCTCGTGCCACTGTTCAAATCTGCTGCCCTGCCAACTGTAGGCATTCCAAGACGCTCAGATTTCAACTAAGCCTGTACTTGGATTTCATGCTATGCTGTCCTAACACTTCATAAAACAACAATGATATTTTAATTAGATTAAACTCCCCTTTTCTTTTATTTCCTTGAGCCAAATGGAAATGTCCAAAAAAGACCATAGAAATAAAAACTGGGCCTACTGGTTTAAAAAAGGATTTTGTGCCAGTGAAGGCCAACCAGCACACAGTAATACTTGTAATCTCACACCGATAGGGTGGGAGAGTTAATGATATTGAAGAATACCCTGGAAGAAAGATTACTATGGTGAGTATTTTTTTCTTCTAGCCCCAGGTATTCTTCAATATCATTAACTCTTGCAGACTATGAAGACGTACCTTTGGATGAGGGTCCAGAACCCTATTTAGGGAACAGACTATGTAGCACTGCTGTGCCAAACCTGGCATCATTCCTGGACTGGACGTCCAGACTGTAGTGCTTTGTAAAGGTATGAACAGATATCCATGTGGCTGTCTTGCAGATTTCCAACAAAGGAATATCCCTAGCTGCTGCTGTTGTAGCAGCTGTACCCCTAGTGGAATGTGCCCTCAGGCATACTGGGGGTTCCTTGCCAGCTTTAGTGTAACAGAATTGTATGCATGCCACAATCCAGCATACAACTGTCCTTTTTGAGGCTGACCTACCTTTACCCACATCACCATAGGTCAGGACCAACTGTTGCTTTTCCTGCCTATGCTCTGTATGCTCGATGTAATAGTTCAGGCTTTTCTTACATCTAGACACTGCAATATATGCTCCCCAGAGCTAGAGTGCTTGGTTAAGAAGACTGACAAAGTAACAGATTGATTCAGATGAAAGTCAGAAACTACTTCAGGAAGGAATTTCCTGTTAGTTCTGTGCACCACCTTGTCTCTGGAAAGAAATATAGTCTTGCTCCAGACACAGAGCTTGTAACTCACTTATTCTTCTTACAGATGTGATGTCTACTAGGAAGAGTCTCTTCCAAGTGACAAATTTCAGATGGACATTGGCCAATGGCTCAAATGGGGGCTCCATGAGCTTGGCAATACAGGTATTCAGGTTCCAGGCTGGAATTGGCTCTCTGTGAGGGGGGTGCAGATGAGCTAATCCTTTAAAGAACTTTTCCTAAAAATAGGGTTAGCTGCTAAGGAGATCCCCTTTCCAGTTGACAGATATGCAGAAACGGATGCCAGATAGACCAAGGGTGGATGGCTGAAGTCCCAGAGTATTTAGGTATGTCATTTATTCCAGCAAGACAACCAGCATCTCTGGGAAGCACCCCTTGTGAAGCACACCAGATGGACAACCTCTTCCATTTGTAAGTATAGGTTTTCCTAGCTGAAGGTTACCTAGAACCCCTGAGGACCTTTAAAACATCCTCTTAGAGATGTAAGTCAGCATGGAAACATAGAAACAGACTTTGCCGGCAGATGAGGACTGCTTGGCTCACCTAAGTCTGCCCATTTCCCTACCTATTGGATAAGCTTCAGATCCTAGTTAACTAACAGCCTATTTCTTCCTACCACCCCACAATAATTGCCTTGTGTCTGTCCCATGCATTCTTGAATTCCCCCACTGTTTTTGATCCCATGACCTCTTCTGGAAGGCCGTTCCATGCGTCCACTACCCTCTCTGAAAAAAATAAAAATAAAAAAAATACTTCCTCGCATTGCCCCCGAGCTGTCCCCCCCTCTATCTTCAAATTGTGTCCCCTTGTTCTTGCACATCTCTTTCTGAAAGATGCTACTCTCTTGGACTTTGTAGATTCCCTTGAGGTACTCAAGTTTCTATTATGTCCTCCCCCCTTTCCTCGAGGGTATACATACTAAGCTCCTTTAGTCTCTTCGTATGGCTTCCGTTACAGACCCTGCACCATTTTAGTTGCCCTCCTCTGGACTGCCTCCATCCAGTCTATATCCTTGCAGAGATGGTGTCTCCAGAACTGCATGCAGTACTCCAGATTGGGTCTCACCAACTGTGTACATAGGGATAACAACTTCCTGTTTTCTACTGGTGATGCCTCTCCCTATACATCCTAGTATCCCCCCAGCCATCCCCAATGCCTTCTCACATTGCTTGCTAACCCTTAGGTCATCTGATATGACTACCCCCAGGTCCCATTTTTATTGCTGTTACCCCCCTCCCCAATTGCGTACTCTTCCCCTGGGTTTTAGTTTCCAGGTGCATTACTTTGCACTCTTTGCACTGAATCTAAGCTGCCATACTTCTGACCATTCCTCCAAATTTGCCAAGTCCCATCTCATCATTTCCAACACCCCAGCATATTCTAGGTCCTCAAGAGTCATGCCTTGAGCCGAGGCCTGAGATTCAGAAACAGAATCCTGCCCTGTGAGGATGTTAGGAGGTTGTGTCTGTGTGGAAGCGATTGGTTATGCCACTGACAGGGAGAACAGCAGTGAGTACCAAGGCTGCCTTGCCCAATCCTGGAGCAATCAGGATCATGGTGGCTGACTGGGACCTAACTTGATCAGGACCCTGAGCAACAAGGGAATGGGAAAATGCATACAGGGTTTACCCACCGATTCAACATCATGGCATCCTCTGGGATTGACCCTTGGCTAGTGGTCTGCAACACAATTTTGGTAACTGATTATTCTCTTCTGAGACAAAAGATCCATCTCTGGAGTGCCCACCTTCTGAACACCATCTCCTCCAGTACCTATTGAGACACCATTCATGATGGTTCTTGCTGATTCTGCTTAGGGCATCCGCCAAAGTATTGTCTTTCCTTAGAAGGTGCACTGACACCATGGACACTTGTAGGGACTACGCCAGACCCCAGGTTTTCATTGCCTCTAAGCACAGCAGATTGGACCCTGTCCCTCCCTGCTTGTTGATGTAATACATGGTAGTGGTATCTGTTCTGACCTGTACCACCTTTTCCTTTATTAGGGATGCAAAAGAATAGGTTTGAGTGTAGCAGTGACGCCATGGGGGACTAAGTGCCATGCACTATGGGTTCCTTTAGATGAGCCCCCCAACCTAGCAGGGAAGCATCTGTTGTGAGTACCATGGTAGGAGACAGAGTCTTGAATGGTATTCCTTCCCTCAAGTTGTTTTTGTCCTGCCACCACTGCAGGACCTGTATCAGGGTCCCCGACACTGGCACCAACTTTGACAAAGGGATCCTTTTTTGGCACCAGTGTGCCCTTAAATTGAATTGGATGTCCCTTATCTCGAACAGACATCCCTGCACTGTGCTTGTAGCTGCAGCCATGTGCCCGAGCAGTTGCAGAAAATGTCTTGCAGGTCTTTGTTTTGGATGAAAGAAACTGCCATGCTCACAATACTGTCTGCTCTGTCTTGGGGAAGAAAGGCCTTTCCCTGTACAATGTCCAATTTTGCTCCTATGAATTGCAGTACTTGAACAGGTTGCAGCACAGACTTTTGGACATTTATGAGGAATCCCAGGGACTCCAGTTTCTCCTGTGTGAGATTCAAAGCATCTCTTTCTTGTTGTGGGTTCCCCCCACCACCAACCAGCCATCCAGATATGGGAACACCAGAGAGACCCCGTCTTCTAAGGTGTACCACCACTGCTGCCAAGCACTCTGTGAATACCCCTGAGCAGAAGTCAGGCCGAAGGCAGAGTTGCAAACTGATAGTGTCCTGATGGTAGTCTGAACCTTAGGTACTTTCTGTGGGATTCCCTTATGGGGGATGTGGAAGGCATCATTTAGGGTTCAGTGATGCCAACCAGTCTTCTTGTTGCAATGTGGGTAAGATCACTGCTAAAGTAACCATCCGGAATTTTGGTTTTATGAGGATGCCGTTTAGGGATCTCAAATCCAGTATGGTCGCCACTCCCCATTTTTCTTTGAGGTCAGGAAGTACCTGTAGTAGAAATATCTTCCCCTTTCAGATGAGGGAACTGGTTCTACTGCCTTTGCTTCCAACAATGAGGAAACCTATTTTTCCAATAGTTTCCTCTCTGCTGGGTCTGGACACCTGAACAATCTTGGGTCTTAACCTGGGGAAAGTTTTGAAACAGGAACAGTCCTTGACCCACCACATCCAATACCCACTTGTCTGTGGTGATGGATTTCCATTTTTGGAAGTAGTGGGTCAGTCTGATAGGATTGCTCTTCCCTTCTGGAGCCTCTGGCCCCTGCCCTAATAATACCCTCTCTGTGAGTAACCAGGGGTGGCTTGTGCCTGGTAGAAAGGTTGGTGTAACCCCTACCTCATTTCCATAAGGCCTGTACAAGTACAGTGGCCCTTCTCTGGTAGAGTTATTTTTGTAAGTGGCCTTATATTCGCTCCACTTTTCCCATATACTCTTCTGTTTTGGGTCCAGACAAGAGTATTATTCTCCACCGGAAAGTCCATGGCCTTGTTCTGGATATCTTGGGTAAGACTGGTTGCCCTAAGCCAGGCAAATCTTTTGAGGGCTATGGACAAAGCCATCCAACTGGTTGTATTGTCACTTACATCAACAGCCATGTGGAATTGATATTCTGTGGCTTCCAGGCCACACCTGGCTGTTTCCACAAGGTCAGCTTGCAGGCTTGGGGTGCCTTATCAACAACAGCCATGATAGAGTTCCACAGGGTTTTCTGATATTGGGCTGCATAGCCCATGTAGTTAAGCTTCCTAATACCCAAGGAGGCTGGCTAGGTATCTGTTCTTGGCCATCCAATTTCCTGGAGTATTTCTCCAGTGGATGTGTAGCCAGAGGTACTTTAGCCTTATCACAGGTTGCTGTTTGCACCACCCCCTCAGGGTCTCTGTAAGACAGTAGACATTCCACCCTCAGTGGATCAAGCTGATATTTGTCAGCTTTCTTGTCCACAGGTAAGATGGTGTTTGGGGTGTCAAGAATTTTAAGAACTTGTTTCTTGAAACATTTGTTAATAGGCAACACCTTTGTGGGTGTTAGCCCCATCATATCCATAAACTGTACCTCCTCCTCATCCGTTCAGGCTCATAAGGAGTAAAGTCCAGAACTTCAACCATCTGCCTCACAAAGCAAAGTGTGAGGAAAGATCCTCAGCCACCTGGGGCGGAATTGAACCCATGTTCAGGAGAGGACTTAGACGTAGGTGCTGACAAACTAACCGCTTGCTGGTTAACCGAGCCAAACCAGTCTGTAAAGCCTGCAATATTTGAGAGCCCGCATGCACCTGGTCAGCAGTTGGCATACTGTCTGGAGCAACTGGGGCCCCATTGCTTTTTCAGCTGAGGAACCAGTGTGCTTTTTCTTGCCCAGCATTTTCAAAGGAGGTGAATCCTTTACTGGTTCTCCTGGCCTTTTCAATCCAGATATCTCGCCTTTTTCAGAGGCGTTGGAACATCTTCAGACATTTTTATCAACAATCGGATGCCTCAGATCCGAAACAGAACTTGTGGAAGTTCTCTCTTTAAAACATTTCTTACGCTTTTCCAGTTCTCAGGAAAAACTCTTACATATTTCACATTCAGCATCAAAATGTTCAACTCCCAGACAAAACAAGCAAAGTTCATGCTTGTCAGCCTTGGTGAAGATTTCCTGACATTTAATACAATTTTTAAATTTGGTTTGTCCAGTCTTTTTCTTAGGTTTATCAGTCACTGCTATGGTAAACTAAGAAACTTAAATTTAGAGTCTAAAGTCTTCTCTATTGGCTCGTAAACCCAGAAGAAAATGAAGAGTTACAGCAAGTTTTAAAAGTAAACAGCTCACGGTCGATTCCTCAACCGAAGAAACTGTCAGAAACCTAGAAATAAAATTACCCAATTAAACCGGACAATAAACAACCACTACAATTTAAAACTAAAGCAATAGCGATTTAACATGAATGTAAATAAAACTAAGATGGTTCCTCACTGGTTACTAAGAACCGATGAGGAACCGCAAAACTAGCTAAACTAAATGATACTAAAATAAGCTAAAAACTATAGCGGGCAGCAGAAATGAAATAAGGAGTCTCCGAGGCGACCAACTAGGCAGGCGAAGAAAGAAATCTGAGCGTCTTTGAATGCCTACAGTTGGCAGGGCAGCAGATTTGAATAGTGGCACGAGCCAATTAATGTTCCATTATTTGCATAAAGTTCCATTTATCTCCCGGGCAGTGCAATCCAGGAGGCTGACTGCAACAGTTAATGATATTGAAGAATACCTGGGGTTAGAAGGAGCTGGAAAAGTGCAATGTCTCAGGACATGGGTGACCACAGAGTGCCACTGACCTTGCATCAGTGGTCATTTTCCCCACAGGCATCCAAACAATTTTCCCCCAGTGCATGATGCACTCCGTCAAATGACTCTGATCTGTTCTGCTGGCACCACTGCGCAGGGGAGGTTTATAATCAGTTAACACAGTTTTCCAGATGAAATATTAGAGGTCTTATGAAACTCAAAAGCTCAAAGAGAAGATTTTCCAATTATCAGAGATCCAGGTTTAATTTCAGTGTTGGACCAGGTCCTCCTACAGGGGGAGATATAGGTAGTCAAGTCTTCAAAAGTTCTTAGACACTGTATGAAATGCAAAACTTTTTTTTTTCCTGCAGATTTGAAAGCAGAAACAGTAGTCAAATACACCTGCAAGGAGGAAGGCTTCATGCCTTGGGCTTATAAATGTATCAAGTAGTCCAAAAATGGAAATTACGTACTTGCCGTAATTCTTGATCTTGGATGAAGTCTCGACCACTCATTCACACTAATGGGACTACGCTGGAGGTGCTAGGACCCTGTGGGAGCCATAAATCTTCAGGTGGGTCAGTGCCGGGATAGGACCGTGCATATGCGGCACAGCATAGGCCATCTCAGTGTCGACCCTCCAACTGCCTCAGTACCTTTGACAGAGGAGGTGCAGTGTAAACCAAAGAAAGAAAACCTAACCCTAACTTCTGGGCATGTGAAAGCCCAGATGACCCATGCAAGAAGGGTTAATTCAACACAGTCTTCACAGCCTGAACAACAAGGAAGTGAAGACCAAAACTGAACAAGTTAGCTCGGGGGATGGTGGGTGGGCGTGTGAATGAGTGGTGGAGACATCTTCCAAGAAGATCAAAATTGCAGGTGGTACGTAATTTCCATCTTCCTGGACAAAGTCTCCCACCACTCGTCCTGCTCAGGAGAGTACTACTTCAAAAATCAAAACCCCACCGAGCAGGGTGGTAGGAGACAAAGCTCACTCAGGCAGAAGTCCATAGGACTGTCCTGCCTAAGAAAGTTAACAGTCAGACATGGACATCCAGAACATAGTGCTTACAAAGGTATGCACAGAGCACCAACTTGCCACTTTGTAGATGTCTGCAACAGGTACATTAGAATCTCTGCCAGGAAAGCCACAACCACTCTGGTAGAGTGGTGAGAACTCAGCCTTCCAACTAGAGCTGTGCCATGGATTAGTAGTGTCAAAGACATGCTACTAATCAAGCAGAAATACATCTCATGGCAACAGGCTGACCCAGCCAAGGCATTCGGAAAAGATACAATAGTTGTTCGGATCGTATCTTTTTGTTCTGTTGATGTAGAATACTTAGAACCCTGAAGATTCAGAGAGATAAGGTATCTCTCCATTCTGGAGTTAAGGAAGTACAGAGAAGCAAAACTTGACCAATGGTAACTGAGCCACTGACATGGTATGGTAAAATGTATTTTAGACAGTTTGTTAGGCTTCAAGTCCCGTTTATAACAGAGTCCTGTTCAAGCTCCAAATACAAAAACTAAACATAACATACAATTTACCAAAACAGTTGCACAATAAAGAAAAATTAACATGTACAATCTTTTCTCAATTCATATAATTTGAGTTTAAAAATGGTTAAGCTACTGATATGCTTCAGTTCACGTGGCAGGCTGTTCCAATGTTTTGCTACACTGTTTTGTAATGTATAATCTCCCATCTTGTTGCAGGATCTGTGCATCAAAATTATTTCTGCTCTTGTAGTTACCATTGGCCATTCAGGTGGACTCTTGGGACTAAATTCTGTAAAGGATGCTTACTTTTATTAAATAATATCTTATGACATATGGTGAGGCAAATATAGCTTCTTTGATCTTCAGGATGAAGCCAGTACACGTCTACTGGCTCAAGATAAGTCTGAAAACGCAGAGGTGTGAACATTCTCTGCAGAGAAATGCAGACCTGCGTTTGACAGGTCAACGAGGCACCCCCAAATTTCACTTGGTGGGCAACCAAAAGGGACCAGACAGAACTTTGCACACCTGATGGTGAAGTGAAACCACTTAGCCATGCAAGTCCTCCTGGTGGGTGGTCTATGTGCGGCTAAGAAGCTCTCTACGATTGTCTGGAAACCTAAAACTTGCCCACTCGTCTCCTCAGGAGCCAGGCATGGAGATGAAGGGAGCGCAGGAAGGACAGACTAAAGTCCCTGTGTCAGAGGGTCCGCTCGTAGAGGGAGTCGCCGCAGGGGGAACTTCTGACAGACTGTTTATCTACACAAATTATATCTGCCGAGGCCAGTCTGGGATGATGAGAAACACCCTGTCCCCGTTTGCCTACAACTTGAGCAGCACCCTCTGAACTAAGGGAAGAGGAGGAAAAACGTACAGGAGCATCTTGTCTACAGCAGTGAATACTTCCTGACAGAAAACACCACAGTCTAGATTTCTGAAGCAGGATAGAAGCAGATTTGCGTTCAGAGGGGACGAAGAAAGGACCAGATCCAGACTGCCTCACTTGTCAAACAGCGACTACACAATGACTGAACCGACGCAACGTGCTCAAGGCACACACTCATCTCCCCATGGCCTTCTTGCACAGACGGTAGGAGAGTGCTCCACCCTGCTTGTTGATGAAAATGTTACAATTTTGTCATCCATCCAAAGTGGGATCACTTCGTGGCAGAGGGCCTCCTTCAGGACTTGGAAAGTGTATTAAGACAGCTCTCATCTCTAAGAAATTTAGAAAAGAAGATGCTCCTCCTCCTGGCTCCACACCAGAGTGTAGCAGTCTTGACAGTGAGCTTCCCAACCGATCAGGAGTGCAACCGTGATGATGGTGATCTGGGATTTAGAGGGTAAGGGTAGGTCTAGCAGAAGCTAGGCCAACTGCATCTACCATGTAAGTAAATTGTGTCAGAGGTTCTGTCATGTACATGGAGTATTGCGGCTGCATGGTCGGAAACCACTATTTGTTGCGCACAAAGGTACAAGTCCTAGCATCCGCTGCATCGAAAAGGGCCTGTACAGAGTCACTTTCCGTGAAGTAACAAGACATCTGAAGATGCCGTTTCTTCCATTCTCTGAAAGGAAGAGGAGTGCTCCTATGAAAAGGAGCTTCTGGGAAGATGAATCTGGCACCTTCACTGAATCAGAAAATCCCTCCTGGAAGACAGCGGCTGAAAAGCTGTGGCAACTGCTTCCTGAGACTCCAACCCAGATGGGAAGGCTTGGAGCCAAATGTCCAGGAAGTGAACGCTTGAATAAAGAGCTTGTAGTGAACAGGTACTTGTTTAACCTTTCAAGGTTGACAAATGGGTGCATGCTGCCTGTTACCTTGGAACCAAGCAAGGGAAGTAGGAACCTGTGTTCCGACTCACCATGGAACAACTTCTACTGATCTGAGACCCTGTCACTCAGAGGAAAGAGGGTCTGACAGAGCCAAACAGACTGGGCTGCTGCCTGGGTCTAGGAAAAATCTGTGAAATTGGGAGAGTATCTCTCAGACAATCCTGATGACCTATATGTCCACTGGATTGGACTTCCACTAGTTATAAAACCAAATCAAGTGCCTCCCCAAACTACCCAAAGAGGAGTCCACCTCAGACAGCTGAAGTGGGACCTGGGCGGATCCAAGAAGATGGTACCGGGAGCTTTCGGGCCCTGTGCCCTCTGCTGCCATTTTTTTGGCTGCAGTTCAGGAGTTAGAGTCCTGACAAAGGCTACCAGGCCTCTACCTTAAAAGGACTGCCTGTTACAACAATGACAATGGTGCTGTCCTCTGAGGAGCAGCAGGAGTCTGAGTGCCCTCCAGAGCTCAATCTGAGGGCTGACCCAATAATCACTGCCAAGGAGATGTTAATCACCTGCTGCCAATGGTAGCCACCCTAGGGGCAGTGTCATATGGGTCCATAAAAGCCTTCAGTGGATTATTGGGCTATATGCCTATCAATGGAGCGGAAGTGGCGGGAGGCTCTTGACCATTGAATTTAGTGTGTTCCACAAGATGCAAGTGTACTGAGGAGTGAAGGAATTCCAGATGCAGAAGTCTGCTTTGGTCCACAGTTGAAGTCTGAAATGTTATGGTGGACCCCATATCCCTGAGGAAAAACTGAAAATATCTTCCATCATAGGCTCTGCTGATATAGAAGGCTTGCATTCCAGCCTCTAAAATGAGTCATCCGTTGCGTCTCCGACAAAGTAGGACAGGGAGAAACTCATCCAGATCCACTTCTACCCCAGAAGAACCTCCAAAAGGCAGGTCCAGGCCAGAATCACAAGAGACGCCGCCACTCGGAACAGCGTAGAGGAGCTCGGCACCATTCACAGCGCAAGCATCACACACGGCACTAGCACCACTCGCGGCATCAGGCATACTGGCCCTCAGACCGGAAGAAAAAAGGGGAGAAGGAAAGTGGTACCCATTCCAGCCCCTGCAGAGAAAAAGGTGAGGAGGGGTAGGCATGCAGGGTCAGCGATGGCGCTGGCACCAGAGAAGACACCGCACGCACATCCTGTCCGCCCTACTCGGCTGTGGTCCAGAAGCTCCAAGGCCCGAAGGCCCTGGATCCACTGGCGAAATCAACTGGGCAGACGTACCCCCTGCTCTAAAAGAGTGGCCCAGAGGTGAAACTGCTCACCGGAGCCCCATCGAGTACAGAGACGGGGTCCAGTGTCAAAGATCGTGGCTGTTAAGAATGGAGCCACAGAGGACCCCACCAAAGTTGGGTCAGGTCTAGCGCTTGCCACCACAGACGATCCCCGTGCAGACTTACCAGAAGGCGACCCCGAGTGGTACCATTTCTTCTTACACAGACAGTAGGAAGAAAACTAGGAGTCGGCGAACCAATTTGGTCGAGTCAGAGCAAGGCCTGCTGCTTTTGTGCTTGGGCGACTGTCCTCCCGCCGGTCGGCCCCCCTCCACAAAGGGCAGCAGACTGGACACAGCCCCACTGCCATCACAGCTTTCAAATGAAGCCTCCCTACCGTCACTGCTACAGTCTAAGGTCGACTTAGTTGATGGCAGGCTGAGAATTTCTTACTTCTTCATGTTCATTTTTTTTTCCCCTTTTTTAAGAAAATAACACTAAAAGTAGTAAATTAATTGAATACTGAATGGCTGTAGCTGCTGTTGTATAGAGGAAAACTCGACTCCCAGCAGGCCAGCGACGCTGTCATCGAAGCACACTCGATGGCAGGAGAAAAGGAACTGAGGCGGTTGGAGGGTCAATGCCGAGATAGCCTATAAGGCGCGAGTTAGTCTCGCAGCACCGTGCATGCACGGTCCTAACCCAGCGACAGCCCTCCTGAAGATCTTTGGCTCCCCACAGGGTCCTAGTGCCTCAGTGTAGTACCATTAGTGTGAATGAGTGGAGAGACAGTCCAGGAAGATCTACTATTTTATATACAGATTTTGCAATAAAATAGTGAGTCCATTTTGATGGAGGCAGATGACACTCCACAGTGGGGGAGGGGGCACTACTATGGGGCAGAGGCAGGACCCCCTAAGGTACAGACTGGGTGATGGGGCTTAACAATGACCAAGCAGCTGAGGGGCTGAGGCCAGTGTGAGTGGAGAAAAGTTTAAAACCAAAATCTCCCTTCCCAGTATTTACTGTCTGGCTGGCCATGCTCTAGTAAATTCATTTGCTCAAAAATGCATTTAAAATTGTGAGGAATTTGTATTGTGAGCACAGATATTAACAACTCTCCTGTAATCTTTACCATCCTACTTTTGTGTTGTTCTGACTGCACATTTCTAATCTCTACTGGTAGGTCCTTTCTGAGCAAGAGGCCTATCCAGCTCTTTGGCCAATGGATGCGCTCGAAGGCACCTTCCCAGCTTCTCTTAAGTTGCTCTTGGCTGTGGTGGTTTCCTGAAGAAATCCTACATCACACATTTTAGTTTATTTCCCCCAGTATTTTGGCTCTTTTAACAAGTTTATTCCTTTACGTTGTACACCACCATGCACTCATGATCTGGGCTGTAATTACATCTCCCCTCTCCCCATATCCCCCGGCTTCTCCTGTTATGAAGGACTGCCATCTGCATACAGACATGAGCTCTCCCCACTTTGCTGATACACAAACAAATGGACATAAACCCAGGACCTGTTGCCTAAACACAAATCAAACCAACTTTTTAAACATACTTTCAACAGTAGCGACTCTGGGACGGGAGTCAGACTGTGGATCTGCCCATGACTTTAGCCTGACAAGGGTCTAACAACCTTCCAGCCTTGTGGGGTGCTAGGTGCATCTTGTGACTTGGAGAAATAAGGCAACAGGTACTTCTCCATTAGACAAACTTTCCCCACTTGGGCAGCAATTCGAAGGTCTATACCAACCAGATATTGTCTCTTGATTTGGGGAAGGGGGTTAGACTTCTGCTGAATATTAAGCATTCGCTCCGGAGGATGTACCAGATTACAAATTGCCATCATAGGGCATATGGTATAATTAGTGAGGAGGCGTGATAGCACAGTGTTCTTTGCCACAACTGCTACCCATATAAAGATGCTTCAATTATTTACGGTAAAGGTGACCAGCAACAACAAAAATAATCAAAAAGTATTAATTTCCAAATTACCCATGTATTTAACTTTTAATCACATTTTCTATAAAGCCTTTAATTATGCACCATTATGTATTTTTGTCAACTTTAATTTTCCATCAGCAAGTCAACATTGTACAGGCAAATAGGTACAGTTACATAGTCAACATGCCGTAAGAGTTCATAAATACAGTATTCTAGTTCTTTGGTGACTGTTACATTGGACAGTCTCCAGGTTACACACTTATAACCTATACACCAAATGGTGCATATTACATTAAGATAAACCTCATTCATATACTGACCTTGTATCCGGCATTTGCTCATGTGTCATTAACCAAGTACCTGTGGTGTATGGTGCTTCAACATATTTCGTAGTTGTAGTATACCTATGGCATTTTCTGGGTTTAGTTTTAATACTACTATATTTGCAGATTACAGCATGTTTGTGAAAGGTCAATGGAGCCGCTCATCAAAATTCTTAATCCTTCGCATAAGAATTCCTTATTCTCTCCTCCAGATCATAACACCCGCAGGATCCCCAACCCCAATCTCCAGAGATCAGAGAGATCTTATATTATATGCTGTTTTTGACAGAGGAGAACTTTGGTTTCAGAGCAAGAAACAGCAGTCTAGAACTACAGTTTTTTTTACCAATTGCCCTCCTTCCCAGCCTAAGCCAGTTCCACTGGATTTGACTGACAACAGGAACTTCCTGTTTGGCAGTAGGAAGGGAAGGATCACTGAGACATTAATTTCATCAACCTTGAAACACCTAAACACCCCGGTTGCTGGAGGTCTAGATCAAGCATGGAATAAAGACTACTAGGAGCAAGGAAGTTCCTGTCCCAGAACAGGAAGAGCGAGAGAGTTGTAAGGGCACATAGGCAGTAGGAAAGTAAGTGTAAAAATACATAGAGGGAAGAGACAGTAAGCATACAAAGCAACAGGAGAGGGGACACAAAATAAGTCAAGATGGGAGTGGTGCAGTGCAATGGCTGTGGGGCAGCAGTGTTCCGGGAGGCATTCTGGAGGTTGCGATGCTGCCCTGTCTGCAGGCACCTCTCTGGTCTGAGGGGGGAGGAGGAGGTTGCCAGTCTCCAAGCTGACCTGGCTAGGATTCGTAAAACCTCTTCCCCCACCCAGAGACCACCAGGGCCACCACCATTACCTCAGAGGTTGCAAGAAAGAGGGCGGATCAACCAAGGTGGGCTCAGGGAGGGAGAGGGTGGTGGAACAGAGGTGCATCCACCAGCTGTACCTCTCCACAATTCATATGCTGTTCTGGCAAAGAGTGGTTCCTCTATGGAGGCACCTGCAGTGGAGACCAAGGAGGATGCTGGGAACCTCCACAAGGGAGACCCACAGGAGGGTGGCATGAGACCCCACAGGGGAAGAAAACAACTCCTGGTGGGGGACTCCATCATTAGTGGGGGTAGAAGTGGGAAGGAAGGGGACAGGGCAGTAAGGTGCCTGCCTGGTGCCACGGCTCAGAGGGACAAGAGAATCCTCAGGATTGCAGGAGCAGCTGCACGAAGGAGGGAGCTGGACGTCATTGTCCACCTAGGGACAAATGACCTGGCTGTGAATGGGATCAGAGCGTTGCAAGAGGAATTTGTGGAGTTGGGGAGGGGCCTTAGACAAGTAGCATGTAAGGTAATCTTCTCAGAGTTGCTGCCCGACTATGGCAAGGATGATACTAGGGTATTCCGCACCATAGGATTCAATGAATGTTTGAAAAACTGGTGAAGAGCTCAGGGTTTTGGCTTCATTGGGGACTGGGGAGCCACCTGGAGGGATGCAGGCTTATACTGGCGCGATGGTCTGCATCTGTCCAGGGGGGTAAACCAGGATCCTAGGTGACAGGTTTAAATGCTTCATTGGCAAGCATTTTAACTAGCCAGGGAGAAGCACTGAAAAGGAGCAGGAAATCCAGCCCCACAAAACACAGTAGTTAGAGAGGTAAACACCAAGGTGAGAAGTCAATAGAGCACCACGACAGTTGTAAATGCAAAAAAAGGCAGTAAGGACAGGATGGGGCCAAAACAGGTAAGGCCATTAAAAATAAATGGATGGTGATGAGTACCAATGTCTGAGTCTGTGCAACAAGCTCCCTGAACTAGTTGCCTTGATGGAAGAGGGATGCCTGGATATTGTGGCAGTCACTGAAACATGGTACACAGGGAACGATGACGGGGATATCAACATACTAGGATACACAGTCTACAGCAGGGACAGGGTGGGTAAAAGATGAGGAGGAGTATCTCTCTATATAAGGGAAGGGATTAAAGCAACAGAACTAAAGAGTAAACAGGAAGTTGATGAGTCACTATGGGTCACCCTGGAGACAGGAAATGGCACCACAATCCGCATGGGGGTTATGTACAGACCCCTATCTCAGGGGCAGGAAATGGACAAGGAAATGATAGAATGCATCCTTAAAATGGCAGACAAAGGGGTGATATTGTTGATGGGGACCTGAATATGCCAGATGTTAACTGGAGTACCTTTGCTGCAGGCACATCCAAGAGCAGGATCGTTCTTGATGCCCTACAGGGGGCATGCCTCCAACAGCTAGTGTTGGAGCCCACTCGGGAGGGAGCAATCTTAGACCTGGTACTCTCAAATGGGGAAGGAGAAAGGATCTCAGATTTAGAAGTGGGTAGCCATCTGGGAAAAGTGTCCACCAAACAGTGTGGTTCACAATAAACACAGCCATAGAGTCAAGCCACAAAACAAGAGTATTGGACTTTAGCAAGGCTGACTTTGGGAAAATTAGAGAGTGCCTCAGAAAAGCACTAGCAAACAGGCATGAAGGAGGGGTGGAGAACAATGGGGAATAATCAAAACAGCCATCATGAAACAACAAGCCTTGTGAAGCAAATCAACAAAGCGAAGGAAAAAAAACACTATGGTTTTCAAAAGGTGGCAGAAATAGTTAAGGAGAAAAGGATAGCATTCAGGAAATAAGTAAACAGAACGAGCAGGATAAAGAACTTTATCAGTTATAGCAGAAGGAGGCAGGGAAGGCAGTCAGAATAGCAAAGGCACAAATTGAGGAAAAGATAGCCAACCCTGTTAAGAGAGAATAAATCCTTTTATGGGTACATTAGGGAGCACAGAAAGACCAAGTGAGGGATACAGAGACTTAATAAAGAGGAGGGAATGTGGGCAGAGGGTGACAGTAAAAAAGCAGGGATACTGAACAAATATTTCTGCTCAGCATTCACAACGGAAGAGGAGGGGGAGGTACCTAAACCAAACAAGGGAGAAACTCTGAAAAGGGGGATCAATACCAGTCCATTCACAGAAGAAAGGGTTTTGAAAGAACTCTTGAAATTGAGGGTGGACAAAGCAATGGGGCCTGATGGGATTCACCCAAGAATTCTAAAAGAACTAAGAGTAGAACTAGTAACACCAATGGACTACTCTCTAACAAATCATGGGAGGATGGGTGGTACCCGAGGACTGGAGTTAGTTTGACTTCAGTGGTAAGAAAATTATGGAATCACTTCTGAAGGAAAGAACTGTTGAGTACCTAGAGGCCAGTGGGGCACGGGACCCAAGGCAGCATGGTTTCACAGCAGAAGGTCATGTCAGACAAATCCAACAGATTTCTTTGACTGGGTGACCAAAGTAGTAGACCAGGAAGGTGTGGATGTAGCCCACCTAGCTTTTAGCAAGGCATTTGACACAGTCTCACACAAAAGATTAATATACAAAGTTAGCCAGCCTTGGAGTGGGTCCCAATGTAGGTAGCCTGGATAAAAAACTGTCTGGACAACAGGACACAAAGGGTAATAGTAAACGGAGTCCACAGTGAAGAAAGGAGGGTAACTAGCGGGATACTGCAGGGTTCGGTACTGGGACCAGTCCTCTTTAATGTCTTTATAAGTGACATTGGAGAGCACCTGGAAGGAAGGGTATGTCTCTGTGTTATCTGCAAAGATCTGCAACAGGGTTGGTACACAAGGTGGAGTGGAAAGGATGAAGAGAGACTTGGTAAGGTTGGAGGAACGTCAAATATGTGGCAGCTCAGATTCAATGCAAAGAAGTGAAAGGTAATGCATCTGGAAACCAAAACCCAGGGAAGAGTACACAATGGGGTGAGTTAATAAAAATCGAAAGACACCTAGGAGTAATTATATCAGATGACCTAAAGGTGGGCAAGCAATGTGAGAAGGCAGTAAAGAGGGCTTGGTTGGGGAGGGGATATACTGGGATGCATAGGGAGAGGCATCAACCGTAGAAATCAAGGAAGTTGTTATCCCTCTGTAAAGTCAAGTTAGTGAGACCCCATCTGGAGTACTGCTTGCAATTCTGGAGACCCCATCTCCATGAAAGACAGACAGAATGGATGCTGTTCAGAGGAGGTCAACCAAAATGGTGCAAGGTCTGCACCAGGAGACACTCTGAGGAAAGAGACTAAGGCAGCTTAATATGTATACCCTTGAGGGAAAGGGAAGACATGATAGAAACTTTCAAGTATCTCAAGGGAATTAAAGTACAAGAGGGTAGCATCTTTCAGAAGAAGAGATGTGCAAGAACAAGAGGCACAATTTGAAAATAGAGGGGGGAGCTCAGAGGTAATGTTAGAAAGTATTTTTTCACAGAGAGAATTGTAGATGCATGGAACAGCCTTCCTGAAGAGGTTGTGGAGTCAGGAACAGTGGGAGAATTCAAGAATGCATGAGACAGGCATAAGGCAATTCTAGTGGAGGGTTAGGAGGAAGTAAGCTGTTGATTAACTAGAATCTGCAGATTATCCATCAGGTAGAAAAATAGGCAGACTAGGTGGGCCAAGCGGTCCTTATCTGTCATCAAATTCTATGTTTCTTTTCTTGCATAATTCTCAGAAGATAGGGAACAAAGGGACATGAGGGCAGCTTCCAGGGGCATCAAATCTTCCAATATCTGTCCTTCTGGTTCCTGACACTACATTGTATGTGCTAATTATTATGCAATTTAACAACAGCTTGACCCAGAGAGCCACATCGGGAAAGGCTCCAACCATCAATGTTGAGCCAAAGCTGGTTTCCCCACAACTATTCCTAGGTGCCAGAGGGGTGGTTGGTAACTGTGTGGCCTCAGACACCTCCAGGTATCCCTAAAAGTACATCCATCATGTCAATCGGTGCAGTGCATTGAGCACTTTAAGTGGCAAATGTTGTGATAGCTTGCCAGTATGGCCTAATCTTTGGACAGGCCCATACCATGTGAAAAAGGTTCCTACCTGGGCTTTTATTTAGGGCATTGGTTTGATTTAGTGGGGTTTATCCTATTAGCCAACACTAGGGTGAAGTACATCCTGTGGAAAACATTATAGTGGACTGCCTGTAGTCTATTACTGACCGAGCAGATCATATATTTCCTCATGGCTCCTACCAGTCTCCCCAGTAAGGGTCCCATATCTCTTTCCCAGTTAGTTCGGAGATGTGTGGGTCGGGTAGTGCCCCCCAAAAGGGTCTTATAGACCTCAGAGGTCCTGGTTTTTGTGCCTTGGGAATGACAACAAGCACCTCCTCCACGGGGGGAGGGGAGGAGAACATCGGGGGGGGGAGACCACCCCCTCCCACCCTCTCCATTTTGGACCGTATCTGTAGGTATGTAAAGAAATTTGATGGGTTCAGGTTAAATTGTTTGGTTAGTTGCTGATAGGACAACATATTACAGTTTAGAAAGAGCTGAGATATGAGGCGCAACACCTTTTTCTTCCAGGTATCTAACACTTAATGTATAGGGCCTGGAAGCAAGCTCTCTTCCTAGAGTGCGTGTTTTATAGAAGCTTTGGGGGACAACATACAAGGATATTTTAATAAGGTGTGGACAGATAGTTAGGCTCGAGCTGAAGCTCTCATGAAAGGGTTGGTAAGTCATTTGACTATTTTTTTTGCCAGGGCTGCTGCAAAAGGGAATTATATAGTGGGGAACCAAAGGCTGACTCTTCTGAACTTACCCAAGCCTTTCTAGGGGATTCCACTGGGATCAAATCTGGAAGAAAATCCAATTGGGCTGCCAAATAGTACAAATGGAAGTTTGGGAGGCCCAATCTCCCTCTTTCAATTGGCTGCCATAACACCTCCTGTGTTATTCATGGTCTCCTTCCCACCATAAAATGTGGTAACATACCCTCTGAGGACCTTGAGTATTTATTTGGTACATGGACTGGTAGGGTCTGGAATAAATAAAGGCACTAACATTTTTGACAAGATTACCTTTATCCAAAGTTTCAGTGGAAGTGAATGCCATCTTTGCAGTCTGCCTGAATTTTTTGTACCAGGAGTTTATAATTTATTTCCTACAGTTGGAGAGCTTCCTAGGAGGCGAATGCCTAACTATTTGATGTCTGTCACGGGGGGGTTAGTTATTGCATTTATTCGTAGAGAGGTACTGTCACCTCCCAGGGCGACCATCACATTTCACCCTGCTAACTCTTGTCCAGATATTGGGCCATATGTCTTGAAGAGTTCAGTTAGAGCTGGGAGAGCTTATCAGGGTGTGCAAGGAACAGTACATCATCCACAAAAAGGGAAATCACATGTTTAACCCCATCTTGTTCACAGCTTTGATCATCAGGATGATTTCGAATAGCTGTGGCTCGGGCTTTGATGGTGAATATGTACAAAGTGGTAATGGGGCAGCCCTGTCTCGCTCCTCTGCTGAGGCAAAAAGGGGAAGAGATGGTATCATTCAAATTTGTGCCTTGGGAGATTCGCATAAAGCTGCAATCCATGAATGAATGCGAGGCCTCAGACCGAATCTTTCTAACACAGCAAACAAAGGACAATTCGACTCGGTTCAAGGCCTTTTCTGTGTCGAGGGCCAGGAGACCCTGACCACCATCCCCTCCCTTCAAAGACCACCGCTCCATGATATTTGGAGTGCGGTGAAGAAAATTACCACAGTAATCTTGTTTCTTCACAGGTATTCTCCAATATTCATAATTCTTGAGGTCACTCTTTAAAGTGGAACTGCCCGGAGATGGAACGTTATGCTAATGATGGAACCATCATTAGCTTGTGCCACTATTCAAATGCTACCATTATCAACTGCCTGCATTCTAAACCCCTCAGATTTCGTGGGAAGCCTGCAAGGATAGACCCAACCCAGAACTATAGCTATGCAAAAATGAAGATAAAACCTAGTTAAACAAACCTCCAACTGGAGGAAATGCCACGCCCCGCCCGAATGTCAAACTACCTGAAGGGGAAAACAGTGCCCAACAGGGCTCAAAAAGGATAATGAATGCCAGTGTGTGGTGCCCTGACTCGTATTTGTCCAGCTTGGAGTGCAGAGGCCACTGGCTCTAGAAGAGGAGGCAGGGTGGGAGAGTTATGAATATTGGAGAATACCTTGGAAGAAACAAGATTACTATGGTAAGTATTTTTTTTCTTCTCACCCCAAGAATTCTCCAATATTCCTAACTCTTGCAGACTATAAAGTAGTACCCTTTGGAGGTGGGCAAAGAATCTGCTCTGGAAATAGACTCTGCAGGACTGCTGTGCCAAACCTGGCATTACTCCTGGACTGGGTAACCAGACTGTAATGCTTTGTTAAGGTGTGTACTGTTCTCTAGGTAGCTGCTTTACAAATTTCCACTAATGGAACATCCCTGGCAGCTGCTATGGTAGCAGCTGTGCCCCTTGTGGAATGGGCCCTCAGCCCTGCTAGGGGCTCCTTTCCAGCTTTTAATAACAAAACTGGATGCACAGGACTATACAGTGAGAAACTGACCTTTTAGGTGCTGGATTTCCTTTTCCCACCTCCCCATAAGTCAGGAACAGCTGCTGTCTGTCCTGCCTATGGTCCTTGGTGATGATAATCATGTAGTAGCTGAGAGCTCTCGACATCAAGACTGGGAAGCCTACGTGCACCTGAACTAGAGTGTTTGGTGAAAAAGACTGGAAGGGTTATGGATTGGTTCTGGTGGAAATCAGAAACCGCTTTAGGGAGAAATTTCCTGTTTGTCTGCAGGGCTACCTTATCCCTATGGAATGAGATGCAGTTCTTCTCAATACACAAAGCCTGAAGTTCACTAATCCTCCTGGCTGAAGTGACGGCGACCAGGAATACTGTTTTCCAGGTAACATACTTCAAGTGAACTGAGGCCATGGGCTCAGATGGGGGTCCCATGAGCTTGGCTATGCATACATTCAGGTCCCAAGCTGGTACCAGTTCCCTGTGAAGGGGTGCAGGCAGGTCAAATCTTTGAAAAACTTTTAAATAGGGTTAGATGCCATGGAGACATTTTCCAGCTGAAATGCAAGCAGATACTAAAGCCAGGTGGACTTTCAAAGTAGTGGGCTGCTAGCACAGGGAATGCAAATGGGTAAGGTAATCTAGCAAGGCTGGAATCCCTGCCTGTGCTGGCACCACATTTCTGGTGGAGCACCAAATAGAAAACCTTTTCCATTTCAAAGCATAGGTTCTTAGTAGAGGGCTTCCTGTAACCCCTTAGAACATCCAGAACACTTTGAGAGATGCAAGCCTACATACTCTAAGTCCTCAAGAGCCATGACTTTAGTCTGAGGGATCTGAGGTTCAGGTACAGGATCCTTCCTTGGCTGGCTAACAGGTTGTGCCTCCGAGGCGGTGTATTGGTCTGGCCACAGACATGGAGAGCAGCAGAGTACCATGGCTGTCTAGCCCAATCTGGTGCTATCAAGATCATTGATGCTGACTGGGATCTGATCTTGTGCAGAACCCTGATGATCAGGGGAAAAGCGAAAGCACAGCCGTCTCCCCAGCCGCAAAAGCCAGAAAATTCAGGGTATTTGGGCCCTGGCTTGGCCTGCAACAGTACTGTGGCAGGTGGTGATCCTTGTGGGATGCAAAGAGATCCATCTCTAGGGTACCCCACCTTCTGACAACTACTTCCAGCACCTGCCTGTTGAGGGTCCATTCATGATGAGCCTGATCGATTCTACTCAGTGCATCTGCTAAGATGTTGTCCTTTCCTAGCAGATGGATGGCTTGCAGGGAAGCTCCTAGTGAGTAAGCCAGGATCCATATTTCCATAACCTTTGTGCATAGAGGGTTGGACCTTGTCCCTCCCTGCTTGTTTATGTAGTACATTGTGGTGGTATTGTCTGTTCTGACCTGTACCAACGCGGCAAAGGCCTGTAGAGCCAGGAGCACTGCTCTCAGTTCCAGCAAGTTTAATGCTGAAGTGACTCTGCACTTAACCAGGTACTGTGGGTGGTGTGATCCCCAGATGAGTGCCCCACCCCAACAGTGATGCATCTGCTGTGAAGATCACTGGTGGGGACTCTTGCTGGAGGGGGACCCTTTCCCTTAGACTGCCTTCCTCCTTCCACCACTGGAGGCTTGCAGTAATGTTCCTGTTACTGGAATCAGTTTGAGAAAGGGTCTCTCCTTTGGCACCAGTGAGCCCTGAGGTGGAACTGGATGTCTCATCTGAAACATGGAACCCAGGACTGTGCTTGTGGCTGCAGTCATATGCCCCAGTAGCTGGAAGCACTGCCTTGCAGTTTTTGGCTTGTTCAGAGTGACCGAGCCAGCATCCTGTAGGATATGCCTTACCCTGTCCTGAGGCAAGTAAGCTCTTCCCTTCCAGAGTGTTCAGCCCTGCTCCTATGAAAATTCAGCACCTGTGCTGGCTGAAGGACATACTTTTTGAGGTTTATTAGAAAGTCTAAGAAGGACTCTAGGAGCTTCTGGGTTACCTGCAGGTGTTCCCTTGTGAATTTCCCACCACCAACCAGTCATCTAGGTAAGGGAATACTGTAACACCCAACCTTCTGAGGTGTGCCACCACCACTGCCAGGCACTTTGTGTGAATACTCTTGGGGCCAAAGTCAGGCAGAATGACAGTGCCGAGAACTGGTAATGACCTGATTGGAGTCTGAACCAGAGGTATTTTCTGTGGAACTCCCTTATGGGGATGTGGAAATAGGCATCTTTTAGGTCCAGGGATGCCAACCATGCTCCTGTTTGAAGGGTTGGCAGTATCAGTACCAAGGTCATCATCTTTAACTTTGGCTTTGTCAGGTGCCTGTTCAGTAACCCTAGGTCTAGAATAGGCCGCCACTCCCCAGTTCTCTTTGTTGTAAGAAAGTATCTTGAGTAGAAAGCTTTTCCCTTTTGCTGTGGAGGAATTGGTTCCGCTGCCTTTAACACCAGTAGGTTTTGTACCTCCTCTTCCAACAGCTTTCTCTCTGTATTGGAAGCCGACTCGAACACTGGTTTGTATAACTGGGAAGGATTTGAAACTTTGACTCACTACTTCCAGGACCCACTTGTCTGAAGTTATGCTTTTCCAAGCCTGAAAGTAGTGAGCCAGCCTGCCACCTACTGGCAGAGGGGAGGCAGCCTTGGCAATGGAGTCAGGCAATCTGTTTCGACTGGGGATGGATTTGACCAGCCTGGGGACCATGCCTGGAATCCCTTCTACACCTGCAGTACCCAGTCTGCTGGGGGTACTGCTGGTACTGGGGGAATGCCTGGGCCTGATAAAAAGGCCTGCTCTAAGTAGCTCTACCCCTGCCTCCCATTCAAGGGCCTAGTGGAAGGTGAGGACCTTTCTTTGGCAGAGTGACTCTTGTAGGTGTCCTTATATTAATCCACCTTTTCATGTAGGCCTCTGTCTTGTCCCCAAAAAGGGAATTATTCTACACAGGGAAGTCCATGGCCTTTGCCTGGGTATCCTGTGTGAGATGTGTAGTCCTTAGCTATGCAAACCTTCTCAAGACCACAGTATTAGCCTTCCATCTGGCAGCAGTGTCATAAGTATCTGCTGCCATCTGAAATAGGTACTTCGCAGCCTCTAGTCCAAACCTGGCAGTCTCAGCCAAATCAGCTGAGAGTCCACAGTGAGCTTTCTCAGACACAGCCAGGACTGACTGCCACAATTTTTGTTACTGGACAGCATAGGCCTTATAGCTAGCGTGCATTACTGCCAATGAAGCAGATAAACAGCCTTTGTTGGCCCTACTGTCCATCTTTCTGGAGTCCTTTTCGGGGTGATGCCAAAGGCATCTTTGGTGGTCGGGGTGAGCAAACAAGAACTCAACCCCTTCCCTATCCAACTGGCATTTCTTGTCTGGCCTTTTGTCCAGAGGCGGGACCGAATTTGGTGTCTGCAGGATTTTTAAACTCTCTTTTAAAGAATTTGTTGATGGGTAGCAACAACTTCCTAGTAGGTGTTGGTCCCATCATCTCAATGTATTTCCACCTCTTCTTCACCGCCACCACTTCACTGGTGGGTATATCTTATGCCGCTACCATTTTCCTCACAAAAGAAAAATGAGAATAGTCCTCAGTCACTCTTGGGGAGAACCATATTCCTGTTCAGGGAAACTTGAGTTCTATGGGTTCCCTTCCTCATACTTGTCATATTCCTTAGACTCCCATCTGTTCCTGGCATGGCTGAGGAACTGAGGCAGCTGTTGGGGTGAACTGGGTTTGAACTGGTGTCTGGGGAACTGAACCGGTACCAGCCCCTGTAATGCTTGAATGACCTTGAAAGCCTGAGCAATTTCCTCAGGTGAAGATAAACTGGTTAGCACAGTACAAGTCCCCTTGGGCCTTTCGGAGGGGATCAGTGTGTTTAGTTTTCTTACTTTTTTTGCAGTAACTGGAGATTCAACCGGTTCTTTTACTGGTTGAGGACTCACCCTTATCATAGGTGGTTTGCTTTGGTTTAGTAGTTTCACCCATGGTTTTTGGGGTGCAGACTGGTCAGAGCCTATAGTGCCCTTTGGCTTTTTATGAAGTCTCTCCATTTTTCAAGCGTTTTCTGAGGGAAAGACTTGCAAATTTCACATTCAGAAGAGAAGTGTACCTCACAAGGCAGACAACACATAAATCATGTTTGTCAGCCTTGTCAAACACTTCCTCACACTTAGTTTTTAAACCCCGAGGGCCTGTCTTAGGTTTTTCTGACATTATTTCTATTTTTTCAAAGAAAAACCTACAACTGCAACGAAATTTTAATTTTATCTGAAAACAATGGTTGTGCTCAGTTCAGAAATCGATCAGGGTTCCGATAAGAACTGGGATTCTGGGAAAAACAACAATTTATCTGTTGAAACAATAATAAAACTTATAAACAAAAAAGTTTTTGTCACAAAAATTCTGATTAAAAATCCTGGTTACTCAGCGGTTATCCCAAACAGAGAAAGAGGGAAGAAAAAAAAAAAAACTTTACACAAACGGTTTTACTAAACCGAAAAGGGCAGCAAATGAAAAAAATTAAAAGAAATACTTATAATTTTCAATGTAAACACTCAGGAATGACTGTCAGGAGAAGTCTCAGAAGCATTTTGACTTGGCAGGCGGAAAGAGGGCAGCAATATAGTGCAGTGGTTTAAGGCTCGAGCTGCAAATCTGGTGACATCCAGCAGACCAGACCTGAGGTTTGAATCCCACAGCTTCCACTTGCATACTATGTGACCCTGAACAGGTCACTTAACTTCCCTTGTGCTTCCAGGTCGCACCTGTAAAAAGCTTTAAGCTTAGTGTGCTACTCCTGGTTAAACTAAAAAAAAAATCTGAGGGGTTTAGAATGTAGGCTGCTGGTATGGGCAGCATTTGAATAAGTGGCATGAGCCAACGAGGGTTCCATCATTACCATAACGTTCCATCTCCAGGCAGTTCTACTTTAAAGGCTGACTGCAAGAGTTAGGAATACTGGAGAATTCCTGGGGTGAGTGTATTATGTTTCACCTGGCACTAACAAAACCTCCTTGATCTGGGTGCATCAATCCTGGGAGAACTTTCTCTAGATTAACAGCTATTAATTTTGCAATGATTTTATAATCTGCTTTAAGGAGGGACATGGGGTGGCATGAACCACATTTGGTGGGATCTTTCTCTGGTTTTGGGAAGACAGATACGGGACAAGGTCTGCGAAAGGGGCAGATGTCCCTCCTCTACAGCCTCCTGCACATCAGCAATTGTAACTGCCCAGAAGACTCAAACTCCACCAGTATCCCATCCGGCCCTGGGGCTTTCCCTGAACTTCTAGAACTCCATATGGCCTGCTTAACTTCTTGGGTTGTCAGTGGTTGGTCCAGGTCTTCTCTTAGGGGTGGGTCTAGGGCAGGAAGGAGGACCCCCCCCCCCCCACAAAAAGAAAGTTTGGGGTGATGAGCTTGGGGTACCTCAGAAGTACGAAGTTTTCATAAAAATTTCGAAAAGCCTTATTAATGGTGGTCTGATTAGAGGAAAGATTCACTTCCCGGTTTCTATGACCAGGATCACTCTTATCCAGCTGCTTTTTCTTAGCTTACACCAACTATTTTCTGGCCTTATATCCTTCTAACTGGGTGCCTGCACAGGTTACCAGGAGATTCCTTTCAATATCTTTGGAGAATAACTGGTTAAGTCTGCCCTCAAGTCTTTTTAACTCTCCCTGGCTCACTCCCTGTTCTCCTAGCACCACCTTTTTCTCCAGATCGGTCATTTGTTTTTCTAAATCTGCTTCCTCCTGTATCTCTCTCTTTTTTGCTGGTGGGCAGCAAATTAAATAGTTACCCCCCGTATATATGCTTTTTAAAGCCTCCCAAGTAGTAATGGCAGATGTGTCCCCTACTTTATTATAAAAAAGGTACTCGTGTATGGCCAGACACATTTGAGCATAAGTCTTATCCATTAACAATGCAAGGTCTAGTTGCCATTGTTTAGCTGGAGAGGGCCTATGAAGCTCTAAGCTTACCCCGGTTTGGGGGTGAAACCTAGTCCAGATACAAAAAAGGGCCATAGAGCAGCCTTAAGTTCCCCGGATCAACCCCTGACGCAATATATAGTCTATCCTTGTGAATACAAACCAAGAACAAATGCAGCACTCCTCTGCAAATAACCACAGAAAAAGGAGCTGAAAAGCAATATATCATCCATTTATTTTCAACACTGTTGAAAATAAATGGAAGCTATACTGCTTTTCATGCTTTTTCTGTGGTTATTTGCAAAGGAGTGCAGAGCTTGTGCTTGGTTTGTTTGTAAGTTAAGTAGGGTTGCTACCCTGCTCTGCACCCTGTTATCTGACTGAGCACACAGTACACCTTTTTGATTCATCCTTGTGCATCGGTAGTGGGCATGGGAAAAGAGAGTACTCATGTCTGTGTGGGTACAGTGGCATCACACCTCTGGCAAGGCCATTTCTTGGGCAAGGATCTTCAGCGCTGTCACATTTTTTGGAGGTAGGTGGGTTCGGGTCCCCAAGTGGTCTAGAATGAGGTCCCAAAAAGTGTTAAAATCCTCTACCCGATGAGAATAATATCAGGAGACTGGTGAAATTAGTACCAAGTGGTGAAAGAAATCTGTGTTGTCAAAATTAAGACACAGGAATACTAATGTATATCGTATTTCCCCACTGTTACATCCACTATTATATAATGACTTTGTGGGTCCGAGATAGTGGAATGAATGGCAGCCCTCAGATTCAGCAGAACCAGATTACCACCCCCGGCTCTCCACGTCAATGGTGCCACCAGAAGCATACCTCCCCAGGAATTTACCAGTTTGTCAGATTCATCTTTTATTAAGCGATTTTCTTGGAGGAAGACCACATCTCCCCTCTCCCTTTTTATATAGGTGCAAACCCATTTTCGCTTCACCACTCTTTCTAGTCCATAAATATTCCATGAAAGAAATTTCAGTGATCCCATAACTGTATTATAGACCTAGGAAAGAGGAGGATTAATCAAGAGAGTGAACATCTTAGATCTGGCTTTCAGATAGGGATACTAGGTAGACTGGGTGGGCCTGGCGGTCCTTTGCTGCCAACAAATTATATGTTTCTATGTTTAAGCCATGCACCAAAAGTCATTTTTATTCTGTATACCTTTCTCTGTCTGCTGCTTGCTGAGAGTTTAAAAACCATTAAAAAAAAAACACGTAGAAGAGTAATTCCCTTATTCTTCCCTGAACCAAACAATCAAATCAACTTTTCCTCCCTTTGCCTCCCCCCACCTCAACCCCTATAGTAAGTTCCTCCTTTCATCCTCTTCACAGTTACTCTGCATAAACAACCGTTCCCCCCTCAACTATAGTAACCCCACAACTTTCAGAGAGTGCACTCTTCATTATCCTCTCCTCTCATAACCTCTACCCACCCTTCTTTCTATTTGAGAAGTACAAAATGTCTCCCACTACTTTTCGTGGATAAGGTAGTTTAGTGTCGCCCATCCTTTGAAAAACTTAGATAAGAAAACAGTAGGCAGCCAATCTCTTCTATCCCATGGGGAGAGAGGAATGCCCCCACAGCCCGTGTTCCTCTACTAGCCAGTAGGCGGGGCAGATGGAAGGGAGAGGGAAGGGCCAAGAGTCCACCTTTAAATTTTGAGATCGTGGATAGGTTTAAATACTTAAGCTTACTCCTTGATTTTAAGCTCTCCTTCCTTCCTCACACGCTGAAGCCCCTTCTAAAAAGCTTAAACTAAGGTTGGGCTTTTTCTACAGAAATAAGGCCTCGTTTTCCCTAAACTCCAGATTAAGACTGGTCCAGTCCACCTTCCTCCCTTCCCTGGACTATGCAGACAATTTACAAAAATTGTGCAGCCACCCATTTGCAGAAATGATGCCCTTCATCACAGAGTCATCTGTTTTGTCATTAATGCCCCTCCCAAGAACACACAACTGCACTCTATATGTGGCAGAGGGGTGGACCAGGAGACTCTTACATGCTTATCTATGGGCACATACAGTAAATCTCTCTTGAACAAACTCCAGGCCTACATCACTAGTTTCATTTCTCACCCCCAAACTCCTTATGCTCTTAGAAAGTACAGTTACATAAGAACTTACTGTAATAGTAGATCTTTAAGAGAGGCTCTTGCAGTAGGCAACAACATATGGGACTGGCACCCCTGGCATCAGGACTGCATGGAAACTTTGCCAGCATAGTCCAATGGGGACCGCCCACCAGACTTCACGTGACCAACGCCAGCATGACCCTATATAGTGGGTGGTACCCACATCCACCCTCCAGTTCTCCCACCAAGACCAAGAAAAGGATACGACAGGAGAAGGGAAGAGAGGCTCCTGGATCCCCAGAAGAAATGGCCTCTTGGAGAAAGAGCATGAAAATAAACCCCCGACAGAAAAGGGGGAAAGTGGGTGGGAAAAGCATTACCTACTGCAAGAGCCTCTCTCGAAGATCTACTGTTACGGTAAGTTCTTACGCTACTGTAGTATCTTACTTCGAGAGGGCTCTTGCAGTAGGTAAACATGTAGGACCGAGTCCCAAGCAGTAAACTGTCCAAGGGGCAAAAGAAAACCTAGGGAGGCTGGAAATAACCCAGTATCACCAACTGAGGAAGTTAGGACAAGAGTCCTTGGAGGCAGCTAGCCAAAATCATCCCTGTGCCTGGAGGCAATGTCCAGGCTATAATGCTTTGCGAAAGTGTGGACAGAACTCCATGTCGCTGCCCCGCAAATATCTGCAGCAGACACTTTCCTGAAACAGGCTGTGGAAGCAGCCATTCCCCTGTAGCACGTCCTTTGACTTGACCGGGAAGGACCTTACCACACTTCTGGTACCAAAAAGTAACGCAGTTTGCCAGCCATTTGGAAAGAGAGTTTGGAAACTGCAGCACCCTCCCTTTTTGGTGCAAAAGAAACAAAGTTGATCCGTTTTACGGACATCTTTTGTCCGCTTCATGTAGTAACAAAGGATCCTGTGCACATCCAACGTATGCAGGATGGCTTCACCCTGATTGGAATGCTCGGGATAATACAGGCAATTCTAAGGACTGATTAAGGGTAACTTCCAAAATGACCTTAGACAGAAACTTAGGATTTATGCATGAAGCCTCCCTGTCTCTACAAATTCAAATAAGGCACCTTGCACATCAGGGCCTGAAGCTCAGAAATTATACAAGCTCAAGTAACGGCAACCAAAAATAATGCTTTCAAGGACAAAAGTGTAACAAGAGCTTGCCGCTCAAAGGGAGGTAAAGTCAATTTTTCTAACAAAAGTAAGATCCCATGGTGGTGCAGGATTTCACACCAGGGTTTCAGATGCAGAATACCTTTCAAAAAGGTTTGAGACTTCTGAGCCATTGTCTTGCCTCCTACTGGATCATAAGCAAAGATGGCTGCTAAGAAAAACTACTCACCTTAGTAATTTTTTTTTTTTGTTATTATAATTTTTATTTCAAAATGTTTTCCCCGACTTGGAGGAAGAGAAGGGTACCAAAGAAAAAGGGAGGGTAAGGTAAACAGAGGAAACAGTCAATTCATTGAGTACACTGACTACTTGTGGTTACAAGATAGATCAATCAGCATAGCATTATAATTGAACTTCACACGTGTCTTAGTGAAAGGACAGAAAGAGAAACACATAAGGGAAGAATTTAAATAATAAATAAGTAAGGCACAGTAGCTGTTATGACTTATAGAATGTAAGCTGCAGTTTTAGCTGTACATAATTAATACTACTGAATTATACAGTTGAACCAGACCCATACTCAAATACCTGGATATCTAGTACTACTAGTTAGGTTGTTCAGGGTCAGATTTAGGGGTTCTCCTCCTCTGGTGACCCTTCTCTCCATGGCATTCCTTTAAGGGACAAAGGAGGGATCCTTGGACAAGATGTAGAGTACAGACCATTTCTCTGTGCATAGGTCAATTTTGTCATTTAGATGGTAAAGAAGTTCTTTCTGATCTATAAATCTGGATAACAATCTCTCTCCACTCAGACATGGTGGGGATACTGGGGGTAAGCCAGTGTCGTGTCACGGCCTTTTTGGCTGCTAGCAACAGGGCTCCCAAGATGCATCGTGTAAGTGAACCCTTGAGCTCTGGGGGGAAAATGTGAAGGATAAATAAATCTGCAGTTAGGGTGAGTGAAGTATCGAAGAGGGATATCAATTCCGATTGTAGTGAAGTCAAAAAAGGTCTGTATCAGGGGACATGCCCAGAATATGTGGGTATGGTGTGCCCTAGATTCACCGCATAGCCACCAGCAGGCCCTCGACTGCGCTAGAGTGAAGTGTGCTGTCGCTACAGGGGTAGCGAAGAACCTGGTCAATATCTGCCAGGAAAACAGCCTCCAGTTATGGGAATATGTAAGTTTGGCTATTGAAAGACAGCCCTTATACCAATTTTCCTTCGGAATGTCAAAACCAAATTCCTCCATCCATTTAGCACATATACTTTCAGTATTCAATCCTAGGGTCGCCCCAAGCGCCCTGTACAAGACAGAGACAATATGGGGTGTATTGCCAGCTTGTATGAGTCTTTGGATACAGGGAATCAGTGGGGGGGAGGAGCATTCAAATTGTATCCGAATTGGAAGAGAATAAAAAGAAGTGTCTTGGTTGCAGATATCAATAAAAATCTTGGCGCCTCAGGCCATACGTTTGGCATAAATTCAGAAAAGATTTAAACTCTCCCCCGCTTTGGAACCAAGTGATGTTAGTGAGCTCCAAATGTTCCCAAGTGGCAAATGTGTGGTCATATAGTGCTGGCTGGAAGTCCTCCAGTAGGGTAATGGGGCAAATGAATGGGAAAAATGGTGAAAGAGGTGTCTACGTATGGCATTCCAGGCTTTCAGCTGGTGTGTGATCCGGGGGTTCATCAGAGCACAGCCATGTAAACGGGAGGGAGGCATTCGGTATGTCATAAATTTAATTAGCTGCTTAAAAGGCATTAAGCCTTCTTCAATCTCCCTCCACAGAACAGGGTTAGACCTGGCTAGTCGGCAAACTATAAGAGAGATGTGAGGCCCAGTTATAAGATTTAAAATTAGGAAGGGCGAGCCCACCTAGCTTCCTAGGAAGGTATAGGATGGAAGCTCGCACTCTTGGCCGTTTGCCAGCCCAGATGAATCTGCTGAGGTGTTTATTCCAAGCCCTGTAGGTGTTAGAGATATTTATTGGCACATTCCGTAACAAATAGAGGGCTCGAGGCAAGGTCACCATACGAATGACATCAACCCTCTGAAGTAAATTCAGGGGGAGTATATTCCATCCCACTAGGTCTGCCTGCAGTTGAGCAGAAAACATGTCATAATTATATTTAACTTTATCAACTACTTGGTGGGAGAGGTATATACCTAGGTACTTTAATTTGTCTAGATCCCAGTGAAATGGGAATCCCTGTTTGAGTGTTAGAGGGAGAAAAATGAAAAGTCAATGCTTCAGTTTTAGTGGTGCTTCAGCTATACGGTGTTTCATACCCTCCATCTGAACTCCCTTTATCCAAGGGTAATCTCTAATGGCTTGCACTAGGGTTTCAATAAAAATAGCAAATAAACCAGGGGACAGCCATGGCGGGTGCCCCTAAACAGGGGGTAAGTAAGGGGAGTGATGTCCTGAAACTTTCACACAGGCCTGGGGTGATGAATAAAGTGTTTTATCAGGAGATAAAGGAAGGGGAAGCCCATCTTTGACAAAACAGCAAACAGAAAAGGCCACGCGACTATCAAATGCCTTCTCAGCGTCTAGGCTGAGTAGGACAGAAGGTGTTATCGTGGTTTGCATTTCCTGTACTAAATGCAGGGCCCTTCTGGTGTTATCTGTAGTGGATCTGCCACTAACAAAACCTGTCTGGTCTAGGTTAATTATTGCGGGAGGACTGTGTCCAGGCGTTCAGCCATAATAGACATCAGGTATTTATAGTCTACATTTAAAACTGAAATTGGATGGTATAATGCACAACTTTGTGAGTCCTTACCATGTTTGGGGATAAGGGATATTACTGCGTATGACCAGCTAGGTGGGGGGTTCAGTGAGCCCTGCAATACATCATTGTAGGCCCTTAGGAGGGTTGGAGCGAGTGTTTGCTCTAGCTGCTTATAAAATTCTGTACCATACCCATCAGGGCCAGGGGCCTTTATGGTTTTGGATCGGGAAATGGCCTCTTTCAATTCAGGATATGTTATGGGAGAGATTAAGGAGGATCTTTGGTCCTCATCCAACTTAGAGCGGCTCAGTGGAGAAAGAAAGGTTCCAATGTCCCCTGGGTCTGACAGATGGTCTGGTGTGTATAGTGTTCTATAATAATCACATAAAATTTGAGTGACCTGGCCAGTTTTGGAATAAACAGTGCCTGATGTAGAGTCCTAATAGTGGATATAGTGGCGAGCGGTGTTGCCTATGAAGCCTGTAGGCCCTTGGTCCCACCTCCCCATCTCTGCCTTAAAAAGGCTAATGCCACCTCTGTATTCTAACGAACTAGGGATTCCAACTCCTGCCTAATCTGTAATAACTGGGCCTCTACAGAGTTGCCCCCTGTTGATGGGCGGCTTGGAGGAAATGGAGGGTCGCCTCCAAGAGTGACCGTTTATCCCACTGCTGTTTTGTCTGGAGGGAGGAGTATTGGATAAGGTGGCCTCTTAGGACCGCTTTCAGTGTGTCCCATCTGACTGTGGAGGTAATTTCCGGGTTTGGGTTGTCCCTCAAAACTTCTTGTTATTTTCTCATTGAGAAATTCTCGAAATTGGGCGTTTTTAAGATGGACAGGACTCAGTCTCCACAGCGTGTTTCGCTTCTCAAGGCCTAAATCCCATGTCGTTATGACTGGGGCATGAATGGTATGGACAATGTCACCAATAGCTCTCTCCTCAAGGGTTTCTAGACATTCTTTCTGTGTACAACAATGATCTATCCTAGAGTAGGAGCCATGTACAGCAGAATAAAAAGTGCATCTCCTTTCCCTAGGGTGAAGTGTGCGCCATACATCAACCCAGCCCACCTCCTCAACAAACTGCTTAAAAAATTTGTGAGGCAGTTGTCTGCCCTAGCCACCCAGTAGAGTCGACATTTGGATTAGGGGCAATATTAAAATCCTACTAATACCAGAGTACCCTAGTAAGTTGAACAACCCTATTTAAAGGGAATGGAGAGTTTGCTGGGTGGAACCAGGGGAAAATGCACATTAGCAAGTGTGACCTCCTGCCCTGCAGCAAACCCTGGACCACCACCATCGACCCTCAGGGTCGGCCCACTCTGATGTAACTTCAAAGGGAGTAAGGCTGGAGATCAGTATGGCGACCCCATTCCTCCTTCCACTAGGAAGGAGGAAGAAAAGAACATGTGTAAAACCTCCCTTGCTAGCTTTTCATGTTCCACTTTATTCATACGAGTTTCTTGAATAAATATTATTCCTGCAGGGTCTTTTAAATAATGAAATAATTCTTGTTCTCTTCACAGGGCTGCAGCCACTGACATTCAATGAAGAAATCTGTAAAGGTGTCCCAGACATTGTGTAAGTATTGGGCATCCCAAAAAAATTTCTGTGCTAAACCATGAACTATCGGTTCACTGACACCGATTTATTTCTTTACTTTTAGAGGCAAATGTGACTGCCTAAGTGGGGTACAGCGAGGATAACTCTCCTCCAACTGTGTAAAAGATATAACTGGCCTAAAAAAACTTCAACTGGCCAAACTTCTTGCAGCCAACACCTGCCAACTGGGCAGGGAATGGAACAAAACTACGGACTTCCATAGGGCTGGTCTCCACTAACCGAGCAGGATACCAGGCCCTGTTTGTGCCAAATAATTTTGGCGGGGTCTAACCTAGGTTAGACTAGACGTTGCACGTCTCTTGGTGAAAGGGGGAGAGAAACGGTAAAAGGTGGACATGCCTCGTGCTTCACCAGGAAAGAGAAGAATATATAATCATATCTTATGGGTGATTTGTTCCCTCATCATGTAGCATAGCTAAGGGAGAGGGAAGGGGGAAAGAGCCCCTCCACTGTGCCCCGAAGCTCGCCCTCCTGAACTAATGAGTCCACTTGGGCCAAAAGCCATCCAGGATGAGCCCATCCAGACCCCAGAACACCCCTAGCCTCCGCCGACACAGTTTATGGGAAGGCGGGGTGCCACAGGCAAGGTAGGCCACATCTATCCAGGCCAGAACAAGCAGTGGAAACAGTGTCTCCTCAGGCCTGATATAAATGTCTGTCAAAAGTGCCCAGCTTCCTAGGGGTAGACAAAACATACCTAGGGAGTAGGTACCCTTTAAATTAGCTTTGGGCGAACATTAATACTCTTGGAATCAAAGAAAGGTGCCAACAGCCTTGGATAAAGGTAATTGGCCAGGACCACATGCGTGGTCAGTCAATGCCCCTCCATCATCCTTCCCTCTCCCATAGAATGCCCCAACAATCCCCGAGTTTGTACTGGCAAGTATCCTGCCAGGAGGCTTTCTGAGGTGGCGTCAACACAATGCCCTTCGAGTCAGCGCCTGTTGAGCAAGTGTATCCCTTCACAACAGGGAAGGTAGAACTAGCCTCGGAAGGAAGAAGACCCCTTCACAACAGGTGGGGACAGAACATTGACTTGGAAGGAAGGAGACATCGGGGAAGCAGAGCCATCCAGGGCCTACATGGGGAGACAGAACAAATGGGGGAGGAGTCGAGCAGGCGCCTACCTGAAGCATCTTAGGCAACAATAAAGTGTCCCAATGGTCCCTTTATTTAATTTGAGTGTTCGGTGCTCCAGGCTGCCTCGAGGTTAGCTTCTCAGGTTGTCATCTGCTGAACCGCCTTAGCTCCTTCTAATCTCGTTGCTCTCTCGATGTCTCTTGGGACCATAGCTTCTGTGCCAGTTTAGTTGCAAGTGTCGTGCCTGGTTGCTTTGGTTGCCTTGGGGGAGGACATCAATCCCCATTTAACCAATTCCCTGGTGGCCTCTTCTGCTGATTCAAAAGTCCTGGGACCTTCAGTTAAATTGAACACCAGCTTTGCTGGAATGCAGATATGAAATTTCAGCTTTGCTTCTTTAAGCTTTTAGGACTAAAGTGTGCACGCAGCGTCTTAAGAGCAATCAGTTAGGATAGTCATCATCGACATAAATTCTCTGGCCTTGATGAGTTAGGTCCCTCTATTGCCACGCTTTATATAGGACCATTTCCTTCTCCGTGTATCGGAGAAGTGGACCAGGAGGCGGGTGGGCGGTTGCCAAGCCTCAGGCCCAGGTTTTGATACACTTGATCCATCTCCAAAGTCACATCATCCGGTATGTCCAGTTTGAATCTTAGGAATTGTTGCAAAATTGTATTGGGTTAGAACCTTCAACTCCTCTGAAAACCATTAATCCTCAGGTTTTTCTCCTGCTCCGGTCTCGAATCTTCTGCCTTCTCTTGCAGGCTCCTAGTAGTGTGGTAGAGATGCATTATGGCGCACTCTGTGCAATCTAGATGAAAGTCAGTGTTTGTGGCCTGTTCCTCAACATCGTGATCGCTTCTCTAGTTCCCCTAAATCGGTGTGGCGCTGTAAATGTGGGCGGGTCTCCTTCCTAAAATCCGCAATTCTTGTAGAACAGCGTCCCTCTGCCTTGTAATATTAGGCGCCTTATTTAGCTCCTCTGTCAAGAATTCGCCTTTGCTGAAGGTCTGGGAGCTATCGCTGTCTGAGTATGCAGTCAGGATCTGCGCTATCCAGCCAATTTCCAAGATCCGGACCTTTTTAAGCATCCTTAAGTAGGTTTTAACAAATACTGCCCAATCATCCAATGAATTTGATAGTTATAAGGTGTTTTGAAGCCTAGTGGAGATGGAGCTGAAAAATCATCGGCCATCGCAGGCATGCGTCACCGGAAGTCAATTGCGTTTCTTCTCATGGAGTCTTTCTGTATTCTGACATATGCAGTTAGCCCCAGCACTTGAACTGCCCCGGAGATGAAAGTGTTAACTCTACGCAGAAACATAGAACGTTGAGCTCGGATTTCAAACCTCTGTCTGTGGTGCTTCAAAGTGTAACCGTCAGATTCTTATGAGCAAATAACTAACTACACCCATGATGTGGAAATTGTAAACAAACTAATAGGTATAATTTTGGGTCCCAAAAGACAAGTAGAGAACCTAAAAAATATATACACATATATACATTATATTGTTTATTATACATATACACACACACACACACACACACACACACACACACACACACACACACACACACACACACACACACACACACACACACACACACACACATACACACACACACACACACACACACACACACACACACACACACACACACACACACACACACATACACACACACACATACACACACACATACACACACACACATATACACACACACATATACACACACACACACACACACACACACACACATACACACACACACACATATACACACACACACACACACACACTACACACATACACACACACACACACACACACACACACACACACACATATACACACACACACACACACACACACACACACACACACACACACACACACACACACATACACACACACACACACACACACACATACACACACACACATATACACACACACACACACACACACATATACATACATATACACACATACATAGACAATATATTATACACACACACACACACACGGTAAGTTAGGATAACCCCAATGCCAGTTGGGATGGTGATTTTCAACCCCAACACGAATTTCTCCACTTTTGTGGCGTGGAACAGCCCTACTAATGCATTAAATGGGTTTTTGCCTCTAATTTCCCTTCTTTTTGAGAATGATAAAGAAATAGTGAATGTAATGACGCACTTGAGACTACGTTCCCATACATGATGTCTTGTGGCACAGTAACAGGAACAACAGCGCAAACAGAAGCTTTAACAGTGGTGCACTAGTAGCATAGCGTGAATGAGAACA